>CM056815.1:11960000-17780000 GCA_029852735.1 Persea americana | reverse complement strand
CAACAAAACATTCGTCGACATCAATATAAAATTGTATTGACATTAACAAAATGCCCAATTATTATAATCAATGACCATATGAATTTGTTGACGTCGATAGAAGATTCGACGACATCAACATAAAATTGTGTTGACGTTAACAAAAATGCCCAGTTAACAGCATGAGTGACCCTGTGAATTTGTTGACGTCATCAGAAGATGCGTCGACATCAATATAAAATTGTGTTGACGTCAATAAAAACCCCCAGTTAGCATCAACAAAAATTGAGTTTTCTATTGTTTAGGGTTTTGTTAACATCGAACAATCCCTCTCTCACTATGATTGAGAAAAAAGAGGTAGGGCGTTGATCTTTTTCTTCATTTCTTTCTTCTATTCTACTGTTGTTGTTGATTTTGGGGTGAAGAAAAGGTTTTTTTTTTTTTTTTTTTAAGGTTATGTTGACATCAACTAACTAATGGCAAAAATGGAAAGAAATATTGGATTTTTGGGTTGGAGGTCCTTAGCTGTCATTATAAAAATTTAAAGTCCTCAGTTGTAATTAACCTATTTAATGGGATTTTTGAAGTAAATGTCCCTATAATTTAATAAGGTCCGATATTTCCACATTTATGGGGCCTCGTAATATAGTCACCTATTTTCTGCCGATGTCAGTATTCTTCGTTGTCAGGCGAATAGAAAAGAGAACTTGCATATCCTGACATCTCCTCAAAATCTACATATCCGTTACTACGCCATGGGCATCCCTTGCCGAAGACACAACTATAAGTGAGCTTATCGACCTAGATACCAAGTGGTGGGATACGGCTAAAATTCTACTATGTTCTATCAACATGAAGCCGATGTTATTTTGAAGATACCCTTGAACTCTTAGATGCCTAATGACAGGTTGATTTGGAGGAAAAGAAGTCGGGTGAATTTGATGTGAAAAGTGCCTATCTATTAGCCACTAAAATGAGGAAGAATCGGGATATGGGGGAAAGTTCGGACCCAGGGGCTCAGAGGAAGTCTTGGATGCATCTTTGGATTTTGAGAATCCCAAATAAAATGAAAAATTTCGCTTGGAGGGCATGTAAAGATATCCTGCCGACTAAGCACAATTTGGTCAAAAGAAAACTTTTGAAATCTGATTTGTGTGGTTTCTAAAGGTGTGAAGTTGAAGATAATCTCTATGCTTTGTGCTTTTGTTCCCGGGTGCGACAAGTTTGGCAGGTTTATCTCCCCGAAGCCAACTTTGACCAACTCATTCATTCCAACTTTCATATGTTTGTAAGAGATTTGGACGAAAGATTTCCTCCAGTAGATATATATGGGCTAGTTTCTCACAACCACATGGGGCATTTAGTTTAGAAGAAACCTGTATCTTCATAATGGCAAGCCCATGGAACCAAGCTTGGCTGTAGAGAGGGCTCTGATGCTGGCACAAGATTACAAGTGATGTGCTCAAAATAATTAACTGCAATCGCACAAATTTCTATTCACTACATAGTGGCAAGTACGGCTCGATTCATAGGGATTTATAGAAACAAGATAAAAAAAACCCTTAATCAATTTTCGCACTAGGGGTTTTAAAAAAACAATTAATCAAGAAAATAATAACTAAAATATTATCAAAGAAATCTAAGCACAAGCTAATCAAAGAAAGAGATATTAGGGTATCGGATTCCACCAAAATAGATTTACTTATTCCAAAATTACTTCATAGCCTTATCCCAATTAAGCTCAACCCAATGAGCAAGCAATTTAATTGGATTGGAAGATTTAGCTTCAAAAGTCTTTTTTTTCTTAAAAATCCAATTCTCTAACAAGTACCTAAGACTCCCTTCAATATGTTGAAACTCTAATCACTATTTATCAATATCAAGCACAAACCATTAAAGGATTTTAACTTAAACATGATATGTCAAGATCAAGTATAAAAAACAAAAGATATTTCAAGTAGCCTTTAAAAACAAGAAGTTGAATAATATTCATGAAGAAGAATCTATTAAATCATTAAGCATAATGTAAGAAAGATATAGAAAAATAATAAAGAACAACCTCCCTGGTTTTGGTTTCGTCTTCCACCATAATCCATGGATTAGCCAAGCATTGTGGAACAAGCAAGAACAAAGAAATAAATCTCCTTTATTGAAAGCCTTCAAAGTTGTCTAATACACTACTCAATCTCCGCCTTCTTTCAAATAGAAATTAAAGCAATAACTAAAGAAACAAGATAGCAAGCGAGATCCTCCCTTTTTAAAAAAAAATACAAGAAGAAAAAGAAGAAAAAAATCCCCCAAAATCCGTCATTCCTAAATTTGACAGCTTATTTTGACCCCCAAAACGTTAGAATTAGGATATCCTCGAGAGACAAGATTTTTCTCTCCTTTGAGTCAAAAGTTCTGACCAAAACAGTAAGAATGTGCAGGCTAGGCTAGAATTTCGAAAATCCTCTTTCCTTCAAAATTTGATTACTTGTGAGATTCTTCTCTTTTCTTGTAAGGTTGGTTGCTAAAAATTAGTAGCCACACCAACTTCGGTCTTCAAAATAAAAATCGAGTTTACTCAAGCTTGATCTCATGACCTCTAAACTTGAAATTCCACCTCCTCTCCAATAGGCCGACATGATCTTTTTGCATTGCTTTTTTCTCTAATGGCTTTTAGCTTAAAACCTCTCCAAATTAAGCTCAAATATACTCAGCTCCTTCTAATTTATACATAATAAGAAAAATGATATAATTAGGACATTTAAGATGAAATAAATAACTAATAAATTCAAATAAAAGGGTAATTATTAATATTATGTTATGTATACCAACAAGTCAGTGAAAAATTATAATTTTAGGTTACACAGAGAAAAGATTTTAAAGTGGAAGCATCCTCCCAATGGTGTACTAAAAATTAATGTCTATGGTACTCTATTTTCTCATATAAAAAAAAATATGGTGTTGGAGCTATCTTACGTGATGAGGCGGGTAACGTGATTCTAACTATGAGTAAGATAGAGAACGAAATGGGTGAAGCGGAGGATATTGGATATTTAGCTACATTGCGTGGGTTGCAGATATGTCACATGGGGGTAGGAGCTATTATTCTTGAAAGTGATTCATTGAAGGTAGTGGAAGCATTAAACTCTCATATTTCAAACTTATCAAGATAGGGCAATGTGATTGATGAGATCACATAACTTTTGAAACATTTCACTAGCTTTGAAGTGGCTCATGCGGGCAGGGAGGGTAATAAAGTGGTTCATAAATTTGCTAGACACGCCAAACTTGTGGAGGACACGAGGGTATGGTGGGATCAAGTACATGGGATTGGGCAAAACTCAGATAAATTTATTTCAAACTCGGATAAATTTGTTCCAAACACAGATAAATTTGGTCCAAATTCAGATAAATTTGTTTGAAATTCAGATAAATTTGTTCAAAACTCAGATAAATCTGTTTGAGTTTTGCCAGAAGTTCAGATAAATTTTTCTGAGTTCGAAACAAAACCTTTTGAAAAAAACCAAGATAAACTTATATATCTTTTTGAAGAAACTCACAATAAAAAAAAAGAAAAAGAAAGGATATTTAGTAGCAAGGATATATAGTAGCCACGTGAGGAAGAAAACTATAGAAGATTGCAGAAGCTCTCGCGCACGACTATAACGAACCCATTAAAAGGAGTCAATACTGATCTTGTGTGGGGCAAAGATCAGTTCAATACTTTTGATATGTCTTGGTGCAATTCTTCTCATATGTCTTGTGGGGCAACGATCACAGAAACTCCCACGCACAGAAACTCCCTAACAATGAGGTGGGACAAATATCAGTTGGAAAAAAATAGGCTGATGATCTGATCTTGGGACATGGTTATCTAATAATTGGGAAGAAAATCGATGAAAACTTTTGCAAGTAGTGCATCTACAGGGAATCGTACATTGGTGTAGGAGGCTTAGAATAGTTCCCTCCCGTTGGACACTACAACAAATTGCATATTTGCCGATGAAACTTGCCGACGTAGTCTAAATACGTCGCAGAAAATGTATTTAGCTGACGCATCACAGGGTTGGCAAAATGATTACGCGACGCTAGCTTCTGTGCGTCGAAATATCTCGTTGGTAGAGAGGATGGCGCCATCTGGGTCTTGGAGTGAATATTTTCCCGGCATGAATTACATTTTCCCCAATGCAGTACAGCGTTGGCATGAATTACATTTTCTCTCGTTTTTTGCTCTGTCTTTTGTTTCCCTTTTTTTTCGTTTCGATGGTTTCTCTTTGGCTTCCAATGCCGCACCTTCAAAAAATCTCTGACTTCGTGCTTCCACCCCATCTTGGATTCTCAAAGCGAAAACATACACAAAGAAAACATCAAACATTCAATCAAGAGTCCCTGCATTTTTTCGAAAGCAGATCAATCCCCAGATCCGAAATCTCCAAACACCACTTCAGATCCAACCGCGATCTTCGCCAGCCCCACATCCTTCACCCCCAAACACTTCAGCGTGCGCCGCCGCCTCCCGATCCCCAAACCAACAGCAGTATGAGGACGACACATCAACCTCTTCCAGACACAGGCACGACCAAGCCACCACCTCTCTGCAGTTTCTCTTGCTCTTCTCAAAATCTCTTTCTCTCTCTCTCTACAGCCTTTTGTCGAGCAGGTGATCCTCATATTTCTCTCTCTCTCTCTCTTCCATCTTGTCGCTTTTCTCTAACATGAAACCCTAATCTCCCCAAAAGAATCGGACGGAAATCTAATGTCTTATTGGATGATTGCTGGATGTTGTGTTGGAGGGTTTGGACTCTTCCACTTCATGTTTCAATAATCTTCTCTGTTTTTTTTTTTTTTTCTGGGCAAGGATGATTTTGATTAATCTTATTGGATGATTGGTGGTTTCATTTGGCGTTAGGGTATTGGCGTTTTATTTGTTTGTGATAGTGTTACGAGATAATGAGATGACAGTGATGGGGTTTGATTCCACTGCATTGCTTTAATATCCCTTACTTGCTAAAATCCTTAGTTAAAAGAGTATGACTCGACAGTGTTTTGGAATGTGTGGCAAGAGTGGAATGGTAGAATTTTTCAACAAAAAATATTGAATGTTGCTACTGTGGAGAGGAGAATTCAATCTCAAGTTTGTAGTAGGATTGTGTATTTAGGAATTCAGCTACCAGATGATATTGGGTCTCATTGGGATCTTCCTCCTGATAGACCTATAAATAAAACCTCATGTAGGCATTTATTTACCAAACAGTCGACATATTACAATTGCCAAATTATCTCCATGATAGTGGGCATTTGTTGGACACATTCAATTCAAGCCGTCCATATCAGGCAATTTCTTTAGAGGAGAATAATGTTTCTCTTGCTGTGGGAATGATTATGGAATTGTTGCCTCCTTATGTGGAACTTCGTCCACCCTCCCATGAATTGTCACATATTTACGTGGCCTCCACTCAAGTTCCATAATCATTGACGCATCCTTCACTCAAGTTCACTTCTCTTCCGGATATCCTTCCTTAGTTCCTCCCTCATAGGAATTAATATCATTTACTTTTTTCCTAATTCCTACTACTACGTTTGTTTTCTGTATTTATATAGTTATAAAATCCCAAAATAGTTTAGGACTCATTTGGCTCCTTGCAAGTTGGGATATTCTCTTTGTAAGTTAGGACCCCTAAATAATTTTACAAAGAGAATATTCCTAACAGAATAACCCGCCTCAAAGCATCGTGACATTTCTGAAAAGAGGAATAAGAGAACGCGCTGCTCTGTCTCTGCTGAAATGCAATAATGGCCTTGTCATTTATACCAACTTTGTAGCTACACTACACCTTAGACATGCTTTAGAACATGAAAATGCCCCTTGTTTCCCATTTAACTGAGTTCCTTTTAGGGTTTATCATGTATTTGGTTTCTGTTATCCGTGATTTTTTCAGTTGTTAATCTCATCTCTCTCTCTCTCTCTCTCTCTCTCTCTCTCTCAGATGTAATGTTGATATTATCCCTTCTTTTTTTTTTGTTTGTGACAGTGGATGAGTTCTTTGTTGATTCCATCCCTGGGCCATGTTCTCAATCAGAAGAAGAGTAAGAAATTTGAGGCGACCTATGTTCCCTAATCCTTAAGATAGGGCTTCGGTGTAGAGCACAAACCTGTTAGTTATGGACAGCTAAGGTTAGATGCATAGTAGTGGCATTCCACACTTTATCTATAACATTCTGTAGTATAATTAGCAGGCATCTGATGGCAGGAATAGTTGATATTTAAAATGGTAGTAAAATAAAATGGTTGTGTTTGCATTGTTACCCCGATAAATAAATATGCTTATGTCTATTTGTGTTTTTTTTTTTTTTTTTTTGAGATTTTGGTTCTTAATCCTGTTTAGATGTGCAGTATTTGCCTGGTGAGTAACACTCCTAGGGTGTCATTTTCTGCTGTGTGGATATGTAGATTGTAGAACAGGTATGTTGTATACTATAGACAAAAAGGTTAGATGTAGCTTTTGATTAGATGTTTAAAAATATTGTGCAGGTTGGGTGGATTGTGTTTGTGTGTGTATGAAAATTGTCCATACCGAAATAATTTTTAACAAGAGTGTAAAGCAAAAGTTGCTTCTGAAAGCTTGTATTGTACTCATCTTCTGTTGAAATCTCAGTTTTGGCAACAGGGGAGAACATTAAACTGCACACACTAGGTATATATGTTCTATCCTTTGATGATTTACCAATGTTGATTGATAAGGGCTTCATGATGCACACAAAGTACAACAAACCTTAGGTATTTGGGTCCATTAAATAGGTAGGTTGTAAAAAAGTTGAGTGATCAATTGAGAAAGAAAAACATGAAAAGTCGAGTTAAATTTTATCAAGGCCCTCAATTGTACAGTTAAAAAAATTACAGCAAACCTCAAAACCTTGTCCGAGTTCAGCCTAATTCACGCCAAACCTAGTCTTACTTGACCCTTAATTTTCCTTCCCTTGCAATCATCTCTAGTCTCTATAGTCCCAAAACACATGAGATGGCACAGTGATAAAAGCAAAGATGATGGGATAGGTAGGCATCCGGCCGATTGTGAGGAATGGAAGGGTCATGATAAGGAACATCCGGGTTTTGCGGCGGAGACTCGTAATATAAGGCTGGGGCTAGCCTCTGATGGGTTTAACCCTTTCGGGGACATGAGCACGTCTTACAGTATGTGGCCCGTCATACTTATGCCGTACAACTTGCTACCATGGATGTGCATGAAGGAGCCATTCTTCATGATGTCATTGCTTATTCCTGGACCGCATCAACCTGGTAATGATATTGGTGTTTATCTTTGACCCTTGATTAATGAGTTGAAGGAGTTATGGGAGAATGGTGTCGAAACTTACGATGCCTCTAGCAAGGAGAGCTTTAAAATGCGCGCGGCTTTGTTGTGGACTATAAATGACTTCCCTGCATATGGTAACTTGTCTAGGTGGAGTACCAAAGGGTACAAGGCTTGTCCCAATTGTAATGAAGATTCCTTATCATTTAGGTTGAGAAGGAAGATTGGTTTCACGGGCCATAGATATTTCTTGCCTAAACGACAAACTTGGTGACGTAGCAAGGACTTTAATGGAAAGGTGGAGAATCAAGTGAAGTCATTGGAGTTGCCGCCGGTGGAAAAGGTACTGGCACAATTGGAGCGGCTTCCAGATACAAGGTTTGGGAAGCACTCTAAAAACAAAAAAAGACCACGTGACCCTGAAGACTTGAACTGGACAAAGAAAAGCATTTTTTATGAGCTACCGTACTTTAAGAAACTAAAGTTTCGACACAACATTGATGTTATGCACGTAGAGAAGAATATATGTGAAAGTCACCTTTGTACAATGGTGGGCTTAGACAAGAAGAGCAAGGACACAGAGTATGCCCGTCAAGATTTGGCAGATATGAACATTAGGCCAGAATTGCATCTACGTAATAAAAGCAATGGAACACAAGAGAAGCCCCGTGCGTCTTACACATTAGGCCCGAAGGAGAAAGATGGTTTTTATCAGTATTTAAAATCGATCAAGTACCCAGATGGCTATGCTGCTAACCTCTCGAGGTGTGTGACATCAAAGAATGGGAGGTTAGCAGGCCTGAAAAGCCATGACTGCCGTGTTCTACTGCAGCGTCTTTTTCCGATTGGTATGCGTGGGTACGTGAACAAAGAGATATGCACAACACTATTTGAGTTGGGTAGCTTCTTCGAGGGCATTTGCTCAAAGACTTTGAAATGGAGTCATGTCGAAGAATTGGAAAACAAGATAGTCCTCATACTGTGTAAGTTGGAAAGGATTTTTCCTCCGGCGTTCTTTGATGTGATGGTCCATTTGGCAGTTCATTTACAGTGTGAGGCTATGCTCGCTGGACCAGTGCAATATCGATGGATGTATCCAATTGAGAGGTGATTCCCTTTGTCATTCTTTAAATTGTTGATTAGTATTGAGAGAGGTGATTGTGTTTACCATTCTTTAAATTTCTTTTTAGTGATATTCATTTATGTGTTTGAAGGTTTCTGGGAACACTGAAGGGCTATGTTACCAATCGAGCTTGGCCAGAAGGTTCGATCGCCGAGGCATATATTGCTAAAGAGAGTGTTAATTTTATGAAGATGTACCTAAAGGGAGAAGTTCCTGAAGAACGGAATGACGATGGGGGCGAACAAGGCCCAGAGTTGGGTGTCTTCACCCAACGCGTCTGGTCCTTTTCACTTATCATAAGGGCTCCTAATGTGTCCGATAGGGAACTCAACATGGCCCATTGGTTTGTATTGTATAATACTCCCGAGGTCATACCTTATCTAGAGTAAGTGGTTTAATTTAACTAATAATATGCATTACATGTAAATTTTTTGATCTTCCTATAAAGTCACACTAATTATGTGTCACTAATACCTTATATAGGGAGCACAAGAGGCAAGTGAATGAGCCCGAGGGACGCAACATCACTAATTTACAACGGGAAGAATTTTCTGGATGGTTCAGAGATCATGTACGTATGACAGATGCATAATAAATGCTAACAACTCAAAACATTGAAATCCAATTTGAACTAATTGTAAGAAACTAATGTAGATAAATCAACTCAGATCTCAAGGGTCTCCTGAAGCAACATATGCACTGTGGGCATTGGCAAATGGTCCTAGTTGTTTGGTGCATTGATACTCTGGTTGTAGGGTTAATGGTGTCCGGTTCGTCATTGTAGACCGAGACAACCGTCACAAGAGTCAAAATAGCGGGGTGGTCGTCGAGGGGGACCACAATGAGGAAAGCATTGACTTTTTCGGTTACTTGACCAGCATTTTTGGATTGTCATACATCAATTGTTCTGAAGTTGTTTTATTCAAATGTGAATTGTATGATACTGGTCATAAATCTAAAATAAATATTGATGTACATGTCACAAGCATTTACGTTAGGGATCGGTGGTATGAAGATGATCCCTTTGTCTTGCCAAATCAAGTAAATTAAGTGTTCTATGTTAATGACACCAAATTAGGCCCAAATTGGAAAGTCGTGGAACGGGTCAAGCATCAGGGTGTTTGGGATGTGCAAGAGCGAGATGAAGAAAAAGAGCAAAATGTGATAAACGAGCTGAACCAACAGAATGAAGCCATTGAAGCTGTCTCGGTATCTGTTGCCGAGGATTTTTCCTTTTGTTAAACTAGGGATGACATTGAACCATATATCATCCCTGTGAGTAATGAACCTGTGGCCGATGGTGATGAGCCAATTGCCGACGATCATGTTGACGAGGACGAAACATTGGCAGAGTACATAAATGAAGAGGAAATTGATCAGTTCGACCTTGATATTGATTCTGATATGGAATTATGATATGTAAAGTTTATTTCTTCATGTGTGTGGCCAAGGATTAAATGCAATGGAATCATTAATTTTACTTTCAATCTGCTAATTCTTGTGCCTTTTTTTTATAACTTTTTTATATATGTTTGACCCCTTTGTCATTTTTTATCATAGTGGCCAAAAATGCCGAACAAAAGAAAAGTTTTTGTCAAACCTGGCGCATTGTCTCAGAAGAAGAATGCCTATGAGCCGACTAGAAATAAGAATATTCAGTAAAACATGGCCCTAATGAGTGAAATTGGTGCACGACAATTGGTACAAGCACTTCAAAATCCATCTCAGCGTCAACGTTCTGTTGAAGACGAGCATGATGATGTCGACAAGGAGTATAGACCACCCGGGCCTAATGAGGAAGAGTTGAATTCGTTAGATGAAGAAGATGATGAAGATGAGGTTGTTATATCTAATATAAAAAATTAGACACTTGTGATATTTCTTGCATTTATACTCACTTATTGTGTTTTTTTAGTAATTCTTGATTTTTTCCTAACTTATTGTGTTATTCAGTACACACACATGGCCCCAGGGAGACGTAGACAATGCACTGCAGGCACTCAAGAATCGGTCCCAGATCGTACCTCCAGTCAGCATGAGATCGTTGCTGGCCAGCCCGATCTATCTAGCCCGCCTACTACGGATAGCAGCGTAGGTAAGAAATGTTTGACCCTATTTTAGTTTCAAACTTATTAGCCCAGTTTCAATTTTTTATGTTTAATAATTCGGATTTGGTTGTGCTGGTTGTAGCATCATCCTCTCGACGTGTACGGGGTAGGGTGGTGGGCCATGAGTCAGAGAAGAGGATTAGGATTCTGGGCAGTAGGATTTCTGTTCCGCTAGGTGTAGCATCGAGGGCATTTGAGGGTGAATATGCCTCTACATTTGCAATTGAGTTGGGGAGTCATATTCGCAAGCTTGTACCTTTGAACAAAGAAACATGGGCAGCTATTGATGATGGGTGCAAGGAGGCAATCTTTACTGCAGCTGCGGTAATAAAACAATATTTTACTTCCTAATCTATATTCATAGGCTTTACTGTTTACTTTTCTTACTTATAGGTTTCAAATGACAGCAAAAGTATGACTTTGGCGACCGGAAGACTGATGCACGTGTGGCAATTGCAGTCGGGAAACTAGCGATGCACACTTATAGGGAGTTTAGGGCGGAGCTACACAAAGCATATAAGAGGTTGTTGGAAAAGGGCCATGATCCGAAGCAATACCCATATAATACGCAGAGGGCGGCCCAGTGGGTTTGGCTGATAGAGAACAAATGGGAGACACCTGAATGGAAGGTAGCTAAATTAGATTTCTTGATTTGCTTTTGGTATATGGTTTAAATTAGTCTATTCATTATTGCTGTTGTTTTAGTTATTATTGTTGTTTTAATATGAAAAATCAAAATAAAATTCCCTAAATTAGATCCTATTTCCCTAAATTGCTTCCCGATTCTTTTTATTGCTTAGTCGATTGATTCTTTCAGATGTGATTATATGCTGTAAATGAAAATTGGGGTTTTCGATTTTCTTCTTCTGGGTACTGATTTAGCTTTAATTTTGCAACTTTTGTTTGCTTTGTTGGGGTGCGCATTGGTTTTGGTCGCGTGTTGATTGAAATGGCAGTGGGTAGCATGTTTTTCACCCAAAGTAGTAAGTAATACATGATGAAAGCTTGGGCTGGGTATTGAAATAACATTGAAGTTCTGAACAGTCATCGTTTGTGAATGAGTACTAATTGTTTCCTAATAAATACTTGAAGCAAAGGACTGTGTATCTCGTCTATCTTTAACAACCATTTCCTCTCTCTCTTTCTGCTAGTGCAGAGCCACATACCCCCGTCAACATTTGACTCCTTTTAAAGTAGGAATACTCTCTTGTCATATGTCTCACTGTGAGTCGTTTTGCTTCTTCTAAACGTTTTTTTATTTCCTTTAAAATAGGAAAAAAAAATCTCTCAATGTGTGTTTTTAGTGTCGTTCTCTTTGACCCTCTCTCCCTTATCTATATAATTGGTCAAAGACCATGAATTTTTTAAAACCGACCTCATATAATGAACTGGTGAATATTTTTCACAAGTATATGTGTTAAAATCATGCAATGTACCATTTTTCTCTATTCTTTTGAACCCACTATTGAATGTTGATGGATGTATGGAGCAATATAATTCATCATTTTTATTATTTTTTGAGATAAATCTAATAGCTAGTTTATTGGTTAAATTAAATGCATGACTTTAAATTTTTAATATTATATTCACATGTTAGTGTTTTTGAACCCTTTCTCAAATATTTCGCATAGAGAAATTTCTTGCCTCCTGGGATAAAATCCTAGCTTTGCCACTGCTTTCTGCTACAAATAATTATAGGTTTTTAGCTGAATGTAGTGAATAGTATATTATTTTCAAATCAAAACTCTATCCACTTTAGCTTGACAGTCTTAACATGTCTTTTTTCACTATTTCATCGAACGTCTTAATTAGTTGCTGGTTGGGTTCAGGGCTTTTCCAGTATAGAATCAAATATTTCAGAAGAAATAGAGCATGGTGATTGGTCTCTAGAGATGTGGACACTGCCCATATTATAGGAAATCATTGAAGACCCTTTTGGTAGCCCACACAACTTACACTTATTTGCACTGGGGTTCGCACCAAGCAGCTGACTCTTTGGATGTAGGATACATATATACATTGATTTATTAATATATTATAATGGACTTTGAAGAATATCCAATCCAAATGCACTCTTATTAATCTTGTGTCACGCAACATAGGTTCAGTTTATTAGAATTGCTCATCCTGGGTTCCATAACAGCAAACATACTTGATGGACTCTATTAGAGCAGAACCTACATCCCCACCCACTTAACATCATTTTTTTTATACCAACTTGGCCTAATGGCCGAGGCAGGGCAAAACCTACCCACCCAAAGATCGATCCCAAGGTGGAAATGTTCGGAGCGAGTGTGCTCTCCAAAGCATTCCCCAATAGAATTGACTTTTTGTTTACTTAGATAAAGTCTATATCACGAGAGTGTGAAATGGCTTATCAAAGGTGCACCCAAGTGGGGCCCACGTAGCTGGACTGCACTTACCATTGCACATAGGATAAGGGCTTGTTTGGTGACTCTTATCTATATAAAACAGATCTGTATAAAACAGTTCTGTTTCAAATGGCCCTGTTTGAAATAGACGGTGTAGAATTAGGCTTTTTTATAAATTGATTGATATATATAGTGAATCAGTGGCTAATACTTGACCGCATGGCTATTTGTACTATTCCTAAGAGGACCAATGGTTCAGATCTTGATAAAGGGGCCCACAAGGTCCAAAAATTAACTTCAATTGTTCATTTTTTTTTTGCAAATATTTCAAGATTGGTGAATGATCAACGGTGGATATTTGATATGGTGGCTGTTCTTAAGTCATTTTAAGAACCTGTAAGGTTCAGATTATAGCTTAGGGCCCCACAGTTGGTAAACAAAGAAGAAAAGCAGACTGGTTGAATACAAGTCCAAAACCCAGTCTATTCATGTACAGTCCATCAATGGTGGACAGTTTTTCTTCATTTTTTTAATAGCTACAAGGAACCAGGAACTAAAAATTGAGCTCATAGCCATTCTTATCCTCCAAAGAGAATTAACGTCTCTGATCATTCGTTTGGGGCCCACAAATGTAAAAAAATGTGGATCTAACGGTGTGGGTTTTTTTTTTGCAAATATCTGAAAATATAAGAACATCCAATGGTTGAAATTTGGATATGTGACCGTATTTGACCTTCTGAATCTATTCAACGGTTTAGATCCTGATTTAGGGGCCCATAAGTGTTAAAAAAAAAAAAAAGAGGAAAAATTGGACTGCCCTGGTTACCGTCTCCTTTACTGTTCATCTGCATGTCATTTCGCTTAAGACTTTAAGCTCCGTTTGAAATCCGGACATTCAGCTGACCATATGAAATAGACACAAAATGTCTTACCTCCATTTCGAATGGACACAGGAACTGCAATTGACAAGCCGCCTAAAGGTGGTTTCAAATCGATTAAAGAGAATAAGAGGTAAAAATGAGACATCCCAAACGCCACCTAACATTACGTCTGAAAAGGCTTTCATGAAAACCAAAATGATCATCCCCTTACCATTATAGGCCTGGGAGAGCGATCGTGGAAGATGTATTAGGTCCTGGAAAGAGAATCCGGAAGATGGGTTGGGTCTTGCAAAGTGAATGTGGAAGATGGATCTGTCCAGATCTATCTTGTGGGTAGAAATGTACGTGGATCTCCGATTGTCCAATTATCCGGAGGACCCGACCCATTAAAAATCAGTTCAGGTCCTTATTCAGGCCACGAAAAGTAAACAAGTCCGGGTCCTTTTCTGACCCGTGACCTAAATGAGTCCGGGCTCGATTCCACCTTGATTCCGACCCATGGACTAAGGACCCAACATATTACCTCAATTGTCAACAACACCTCCTCAAAACTAGTTTTTTTTTTTTTTCATAACTACCTACACTAGGACTTGGACCAGACTCATATATGAACTAGTTTCGGTTTCAATCCCATCTTCTTATTAACAGTTTTAGTTCCGAGCCCACCATGGGCCCAAACTGGAATGACCCGTTTACATCCCTATTTGTGGGTGTTTCGATTGTCAAAGATAGTTTGATTCTTGAGCTCTACCACGTAAGCAAGACCTACAATATCTTCTTATACACACACACACACACACACACACACACACACACATTGGCAACACAATTTTATTGAAAAAAAGGAAACAACAAACAAGAGCAACAAACTAAAAGGAGAAGAGGGTACAAGAGCAATTTACCACTCACACCAAATTACATAACCACTCCCACCCAAGGAACCAACCTGTAGTCAACCCCTTATTTGGGTAAAACATCCACCATAGAGTTGGTGGATCTAACCTCATGATGAAACGAAATTGATATACTAGAAGATAACTCCCTAATTTCATTAAATAAAAATTGAAATTTCTAAGGATTCTTTATCCGATTAGATACCTAGGCGATTGTGTTGGAAGAATCACTTTCCACCATTGCCCTTCCATGATACCTTCCGGAGAACATCCTCGGCGCTTCCAAAATGGCTAACACATCTGCTTCATTGGAGTCGCAAACACCTATATTCTTAGAGAACAAAAGCAAGACCTTATCCTTGCTATTGCGTAACACACCCTATACTCATTTGCCTCAATTTACCCCTCGAAGCACCATCCACATTGAGCTTTAAAATCCTCAAAAGGAGAGGGAGATTAAGGAATTACTCTCCTCACTTTGATTGGGCCACATCCTATGCAAGCCTCCCAATTTGAAAGGATATCTTACGTGCTGAAATTGGAGAACATCTTTCTCACCAAAGCTCATTTCGCAATCTTTATATATAGCAACTTTAGAGATTAAGTTTGCTACCGAGGAAGGGGGGCCCAAAAAGATACTATTGTTCATTTCCTTCCAAATGAACAATAAGATAGCAAAAGGGACCAACCTCCACAAACACGCCCAAATGCCACAACCAACAAAATCCATATCTCCATTGCATCAGCAATATTTTTCGGACAATACCAAGCAATACTACACCTCCCAATAAAATTACTCTAAATACTGGCCGCCACATCACAACGAAGGAAGAGGTGGTTTACCGACTTCTCTTTATTACCGCACATTACGCAAATGTCTGAGAAATTATTTATTAGAGGTCAGCCACCTATGAGATTGATATCAAATCATACTATCACAGTGTAGTCTCTAATTTCTACTCCAGATACATATATGTTATAAAGAGATAGCACTAATGTTCCTTCTCTTTTGTTTCATCTAATTTCAGTGTTTTTCTTATGTAGGTGTTTCGCATAGTTAGTGGAGCATTGTGCCAACTTTTTAATAGCCATTACAACCATCTTGACAAAAAATACAAGCGAATAATGCAGATCGCTAAACTATATGAGTTTTATGTTTTCTTCAAGGGAAGGTATGATATATGAAGAAAATATTTTGATACCTTTGCACAATGATTTGATAATATCTTTCTGCACTAGGTAGCTGGTGCATCCCTTCGATATGACTCCCACAAGTAGTCTATAATCGTCGATCAATTATAAGCCTTTAACTTTCTGTAGTTAATCTAGCTTAAATTGAGAGAACTATTTCTATTGGGAATATCTTTTATTATTTGTTAAGTGTAATTAAGAATCCTTATAAGAAATTATGATAAGACTAGCCGAAACTTGTTGGATCTAATTAGAAATAAAATCTAATATATTAGATTAAATTAGGAGTTCAAGTTACCTTTTAGATAATTAATCTAGATCTATTAGTATTGAAATTAATTTAACCGTCATAAAGGGGTATATGGGTTAGAGTGGTTTTCCTTACTAATAGCTTTTTAAAATTATTTTCTATCTTTTTATTTAGTGTGTTGTAGAGGTTGTGAAGAACCTAAAAACCTTGCTATAGTGGTTAGTAAGTATTCGTAAGGACGTGTGCCTTGGACTTACTCAAAACACTGGGGATAGGACATAACCTCTTGTAGTCTTTGTAAAATCTCAATTAGGGGAAATAACCTCAATTAAGAGATATAGTAGCTGGCATCGGATATAAAGATAGAAACTAGGAGCTATAAGAAGAGAGGGTTGACTTCTTGAATCAACACTTAGTTTTTCTCCCAAAATTCCCTTGCTTCTCTGTTGTTTGTTATGGTATCAAAGCAAAGGTATCGTTTGAACCTTTTCTTAGAGACATTATTTTATATCGTTCATGGCTTGAGAATGATCTTTGGTGCCCCTTCGTACTGCTTTGGCTTCTCTAAATTCTGTCAGCAAGAGTGTTTGATAGATGTTTCTTTTGATTTCGGCGAATAAGCTTTGTATGGATCTGTGGCAACATATCTAGATCTTGGTCTTCTTCATCCTCTTTTCTGATGGGGGCTATCGGATTTGGGGTTCTTCCATGGAGCACTAGTCGCATATTTTGGAACCTAGGGTTTTTCTTCAAACCCTAGACCAAATTTACTCATCTTCCCCACACCATCGTCACAGATATTTTTGGCTTTCCCTTGTCTCAAGTCAACTTAAGGAGACGAGAGCTTCTGTCGTTGCTGGAGCAGTGTCACACAAGCATTGCTTATATACTCCTGTTGTAGAAGCATGTCTTAGTGCTTCTTTCGTGGCTTTATTAAGGACCAAGCCTTTCTTTCATCTTGAATACATAATGGCTTGGGTCAGATCAACTTGAACACAAGGAGCTGGTCTTCTCATCAGTATCATTCGAGTTATAGACTTTAGTTGGGTTTTCTAATCATTTGGATTTTTGTTTTTGCAGAAATTTAGTTTCTCTGGTGACGTTTTGAAAATTTGCTCGTATGATTTAATGGGAAAAATTATTTTTCTTTAGAGTTCCAACCTTTGGGGCCGTATTGATGGCACCATACCTAAACCCATTCTATCCCTAGACATTACCAATGGGAAGTTGATGATGCTAAAATCATGACCTGGATTCTATGCTCTGTGGATCAACAATTTATTCTCAATTGAAGGACTCGTAAGACCACAAAAGGATTGTGGGATTACTTGAAAAAAAAATATTATCAAGAAAATGCAGCGTGAAGATTTCAGTTGGAACTTGAGATATCTGAATATACACTAGGAAATTAACCCATTCAAGAGTATTACTAAGGTTTTATGGACTTGTGGAATTCAAGGAACTAGTGTTTACAACTGCTTCTGATGAAGCTTTTCCGACTCTTCAACAATTTCATGAAGTCGACCAAAGAGACATGAAGCTCTGTTGAGAGTATGAGATTGTTCTCTATAACTTAACGAGTCGGGTGCCATCACCTTCATTGGAGGATTGCCTTTGTGAGTTGCTTAGGGAAGAGCACTTGTAATCATAATTTTATGATTCATATCCCGAATCTCGATTTGTACCCAGAATCCTAAGGAAAACGATTCGTATCTATGTAACGAATCCCATTTACATATGAATCTTAGGATTCAGGTGTGAATCTTATGATTCGATACTCGTTTCATTGAATCTTATAATTTAGGTGAGTCAACTGAGCAAGAATTGCTACAACCATTAAGTTGATATTAATAATCTTTTACCTCTTTCTTTCTTTCTTTTGGCGTTTAAACTTTTAAAAGGTTATTTAGTAGTTAACGAAAATTTTTAAGAATTTTTTACGCTTTGGAGACGTTTTTAGAGATGAATAAAGAGCATGCATTTGAGTAAATGTTGGATTGTACTTATGGGGCTTGTCTATGTCTTCTTTTAAATTTTTATTTATTTATTTTTTTCTTCCTAAATACTTTCTTAACTTTAAGACATATCCTACCGTGTAAGATTGATCATTTGGATTTTATTTTTACTTTTAAAAATAAATATATATTGATACCTTAAACTTATTTTACTATTTACAAGTATCATATATTATATACTAACATATGCCATGGTGTTCTTTATATGATTTTATGATATACTTATTTGTCACTGTATTTATATTGCTATGAATGGGAAAATGGATGGATTATGAATAGCTACTGTTTCCTTTTTCTTTTTTTAGTTTTTCATTATTACTATTTTTTATTAGAAAAATAAAAAATCCTATGATTCGTGATACTTTTCATGATTTGATTTGGTTCATGGGTATAAACAATTCACGATACAATTCTGATTTTCATAACTATGTTTAACTGAAGTAGAAATGGAACAAAAAGGGTTATCTTCGATTAATTCTGATATCTCATACGGTGCTCAAACCAAAGCACAAGATAGGGCCAAGGTTCGGTGCTACAGTTGCAAGGAATATGGACATATAGCCACTTACAACAAGCGGAAGGTCTACAACTACCGTAAGAAATAGGGTCATGTCATCTCTGAATGTAGAAAGTGGTCACAAAACAAAAATAACAAAGCCTATACTACTACAATCAGTAGTTCTTCTAACATAGGGACTGCCTTAGTCATGTCGTCACAGTTAGCAAGCACCAATGGTACACCAAATGATTCTGAAAAGGCGCTCAACCACATATGCTCAAGTTGAGGAGGTGGAGAGGAGGAAGGCGGGGGTGAATAGGACTTCTTAACCGATTATGCCAATTTTAAAATCTAAGGTCCCAAATGTACAATACAATCTCTAACAACAATAAACAATGGAATAGAGTGCTCACACAATTCAGATAACTGACTGAGAGTGAATACCGCAATTTAAAGAGAATTAAATAATCAATATAATCCTAACAGTTGCGACATGTAGAAATATTGCTAATCAAAGTTATCATGAATGTACTAGCACATTCTATCCACAACATGCATCTAAAGCAGTAAATAGAGATAGACACAGCAATTTATAGTGGTTTGGTCCTTTGACCTACGTCCACTCCCGAGAGCACCTACCCGCAGTCTCTTGGTGTTCACTATTTGAGTTTTTCCAATAGGCGAACCTCAAACCCGTACTTTTTGATGTGGTGGTTCGATCACATAGGTCTACTCTACCAATCTATTTTATTATAGAGGTTCAATAAAAAAAGGTCTGCTCCTCTTTACAAACTTAAATATATATATATATATATATATAAAACGCTAAATATAAATGTTACTTGATGATCATGTTTGACGCCGAAATTCAGAATCCAGACTCCATGCTATTAACCTTCGAAGAATGTTCCTTGGAGCTTTGTTGATCTTCCAATATGGCACAACCAAGTAGATCTGGAGGGTTATATATATATATATATATATATATAGGATTTCTAGGATGTTTCTATGGTCTGAACAAGTTCCCTAGATCAGTATCTTCCCATAGAAACTCTCTTCCTTGAGCTTGAATGCTCAAAAGGATTAGAGTGTGGAAGAAGGTTTTAAAAGCCGAGGGGAAAGGGTTTTACTTTTTGCAAAAATTCTCCCTGAAAAGCCTTTGAATGGTCATATCACTAGATCTGGATCTGGAACCAAAAATTTATAGATTTTTGGTTTGGTCGACTAGGGTAATATCTTCGGTCGCCTAAGGTTCTATAAAAGGCAACGCAGCTCATGTATAATGGCTAGTTGACTCAGATCTAGATCAACTTCGGTCGACTGAGGAATAGGTCGGTCCCTGAGAAATTTCGAGCCTAAAAAACAAGTTCTCTAGAAAGTCGACTGAAGAATGGGTCTTTTGGTCGACCAACACAACCATCTTCGGGCCCCTGAGATCATCAGAGCTCAAAACTGAGCTCTATAAAAATTAGACCAAAGCAAGCTCTCAGGCCCTCGAGGGGGTCTTTCGGGCCACCAAACCAAAAGGCTTGGTCCACCGAGAATCCCTTAATAAAAAGCATTCTCTAGCCACTTAGAAGCGTATTTTATCCAATTCAACTAAGGGTCTTAGGGCCTGTTTCTTGGATATACTAAGGGTCAGTTTACCTTTAGTTTGACACATATTGAGGATATGACTTGATGTAGCAAGGCCTTCCATGACTTGGTCTTCTGAACTTGATCTTGATCTGACTTGAATCTTTTCCAAAGGCAACTTCATGGACTAGTCACGGAATTGACAACCCAAGGGAAGTGACAGATTTATCTATGACACTAACAGATTGAATCTTCTTTTTCTGCACGACCTGTTTGGTAAGTCATCAAAAAATTCTGTGCGCTAGGATTTGAGGAACTGATGTAAAGAGGAAAAACTCAGAGATTCCTATTCAATAACCTTACCGTTATTGAGTATGACTGTCTCAGCTGTGCACTATGCTCAACAGTTGACACCCACACTACATATAAAGTCATTAAATCCCTGCTTACAGTTGTCTAATAACCATAGCACCTCGTACTTACTAAAATAACAATAATAACACCTCAATTCCCAAACTACACAAAGAAAAGAGAAGGCTAGTTTCACCGTTGATTGCGGCTGCCTATGCACAGTCGACTATGGACACACGCAACTTCCTAAAATCCTAATGAATTGGTAATCAAAACCACATCTCTTGCCTCCAATCACTACTTACTGTCTAATGAAACTCTACAGGAAGGAAATCATCAACTGATTTGGAATTAATCCATGAAATTTAAGCAATTTCCAAAATTCTGGTCATCTCAGGCTTCTTGCATGAGAAGTCTTGTTGGGGCCCACATGGCCCACCCTTTGCTCAAGAGCACTCAACAATCAGCCAGGGGACTCATGGGCGACCTTAGTGATGTGGGTTTCCAGTGGGTATAATATATTTCCATATTGGCAAATTAGTTGGTATAATTTTATGAGATTCAAAAGTCTGAAAGTAGGTATTTTCCACCAGAGATCCGAACCCCTAGGCTGTTTAGAGCCCAGAGAAAATGCCAGACCATGTGAGCCATAATGGCCCTTGGGGGCTAAGTAAGGGAAAATGCTATTGTGAGTGTGACTTGATCTTAAAAAAGCTCTAGCCAGCGCCTCCCCACAAATCAAAAATAGATATGGGGAAATGGGATCTCCCTGATGCAAACCCCTCATGGCCACAATAGGATCTGTTGGATGATCATTAATGCGAACACGATATGTTGTTGCCGTTGCACAGTGCATGATCCGGGCCACATCACCTTGATGAAATCATAATTTTAGGACATTGGGATAGGAACGGCCAGGATATCATGTCATAGGCTTTCCGAATATCAAGCTGAACGACGCAAATCTTCTTTTTTCCAATAGCTTTGACTCATATGATGGAACGCTTCCTTGGCTATAGGAATGCTCTGTAGCCCTCTTTCCAGGTAAGGAAGCTCCTTGATTTTCAGAAATACATTTCTGCAGGATTGGCCGTAGGCTATGCACTAAAATTTTGGTTATAATTTTCTATTGAACATTGCATAGGCTTATGGGATGAAAATCAGAGTTAAAAAGCACCTTTTTCTTATGAATGAAGTCAATATTGGGTTGGTTTAGACCATCATCCATCACTATCGGATGTGGTGATTGTTTTCTGATTGGATTCTTCATTTTCTTCTCCTTAAACTTCTTTGTTTTTCATTTCGAGGAGACAACCATTTCTCTTCATATGACCCTCTTTCCCCAATGTAAGCACTTAACCCTATTTTTTTACATCGACCTTCCCCCTCATTTTCTCATGGTCGTGTAACTTTCCGTTATTACTTCTGTGTGGGAAAAATACCGTAATGACGAGATTTGCAAAACCACCTCGGTCTCGGTCGATCTCGGCAAGCGTAGCCCGGTAGCCGGCGGCTCGGTGAGGAGCGCCGGCTCGAGAGGCACGTGCTGCAACTCAACAACTCAGCTCGGCAGCTCGGATAAAGAGTGCCAGCTCATTGTATCAACCAAGCAGCTCGGTCGCTCTGTTCAGAGTGCCAGCTCGGTAGCTCTGTTCAGAGTGCCAGCTCGGCAGGGCGGCTCGGCTGCTCGGCATCTGTGCCAGCGGAGAGCCAGAGCCAGATCGCTCCTGGTCGCGGCAAGAGTACGAAGGCAAAGAGTGGGCCATCACACCTACCAAGAGTGCGGGCGTGCCCTGACAGTTAGGGGCGCTCATTTATGGTGATAAGAAGTTGACTTCCTCATCCCCTCACGTCAACTGACCAAAAGTTACTGATGGGATGCGCCCTTTTTACCTACCGCCAAGTGTCAGGGTAATGTCAGGGTAAGGCTGATGGGACCTTACCCCACCTACCACCACTCACAGTAAATGCACGAATAAACTCCTTGATATACACATGGGATGAGGCAAGAAGGGAGGTACGCAATACACAACTCACAAAGCTCCAGATTGCCTGATAGCCCTCTTCCTCCTCCTGTTTGGTTTTCTCAGAACTAACTCAGGCATCGGAGTGCCTTTGGCTCACGGCAGCCAGGGGCTCTGACTCTAGCCTTTCTCCCTCCCTTTTCAGGTTCTTCGGCCCTGCGGAGGCTCCCGGCGTTTGGTCTTCCCTGATCTAAGCGTTCAGCATTCTCCGTCCTAAGAAGTTTACCTCGATCTCATCTCAATCTAAGTAGGTGTCGTTTTTACCGCCTACAGTTTGGCGCCGTCTGTGGAAACACTGAACAAAGAGCTTTCAAGCGCCATGCCTCCAAAAATCAGAAGTGGCGAAAGGCCCTCCAAGGGCAAGGGCCACGACAATGAGCACACCGGGCAAGGTGACAGACCTGTCACCCAACCAGGTGCAGGTGCGAAGTCCGCACGGGCTAAGTCTCGGCACCAGACCGCTCCCGACGACCAGGAAGATCCTCTACAGGATGCTGTCCTGGCTCGAAACCTCCTCATCCAGGAGCAAAGAGAGCTCATCCGGAGGCTCAAGCAGCAGCTCCGGGATGGAAGGGCCCCGAGCCCGCCTCCTGCGCATAGCCGTGCTTCGGGTCCTCCACACAGGCACAACCGGGCACCGACTCACGAGCGCGACCTGAAGCGCGTCCACCGAGAAGAAGACTCCAGCAGCGACCATGTGCTTGAAGGGCTAGTGAAGCAGCGCCAGACGCCAGAAGACGAAGAGAAGCCCAAGCATTGGATTGACAAGTATATCAGGCAGGTCGTCCGTCAAGATATGGAGACTGCCGGTATCGCACCAGACCAGTTCGGCATCTTCGGAGCTGGAGACTCGGGCGCATCTCCTTTCTCCAAAGAGATCAGGAGGCTCGCCCTCCCTGAAGAGTTCGACGTCCCGAGGTTCACACTGTACGATGGAACCGCGGACCCTGCAGCACACCTCCGACACTTCGTCCAGAGAATGTCGGTGTGGGGCGACAACGATTTCCTGAACTGTCGAGCTTTTTCCTCCAGTTTGGGAGATCTCCCCCTGAGATGGTTCTGCACACTCCCCGCAGGCTCCATCTCCAGTTGGCAGCAACTCCGACATTCCTTCTTAGTCAAGTTCCAGGCCAACAGGATCATCCCGAGGGCGTGCGCCGACCTGATGACCCTCAGGATGCGAGAGGACGAGAGCGTCACCCAGTTCAGCCGACGATTCTGGACTGTCTATTGCCACATCGACGGCGCTTCCGATGAAGTAGCCGTTAAGTCCTTCCAGCAAGCTCTGCGACCGGGCACCAAACTACGGGAGCATCTGATCATGTTCCCCGTGGCCACAATGACTGAATTGATGACCCTAGCAAGTCGGTTCATCAGGGCAGAAGAAGACGAGGCTCGAGGACGGGATAACCATGGCAGCCACTACGTGGGTTGGCCACCTGAGACCGACGAGCTCCTTCAAGAGGAATCGACCCCGTCCAGCTCGGCATCAATGCCAGAAGATTCAGGGGTCCGGTAGCAGTACCACCCCCGCGGCTCGGCGCCTCTGTTCAGAGAGCCAACCGTCCTGAGCTCGGTGCCTGCACCAGCTCTGGCGGCACAGCCATATGCACCTCAGGGTCCGGTAGCAGTACCACCCCCGCGGCTCGGCGCCTCTGTTCAGAGAGCCAACCGTCCTGAGCTCGGTGCCTGCACCAGCTCTGGCGGCACAGCCATATGCACCTCAGGGTCCGGTAGCAGTACCACCCCCGCGGCTCGGCGCCTCTGTTCAGAGAGCCAACCGTCCTGAGCTCGGTGCCTGCACCAGCTCTGGCGGCACAGCCATATGCACCTCAGGGTCCGGTAGTAGTACCACCCCCGCGGCTCGGCGCCTCTGTTCAGAGAGCCAACCGTCCTGAGCTCGGTGCCTGCACCAGCTCTGGCGGCATAGCCATATGGGCCTCAGGGTCCGGTAGCAGTACCACCCCCGCGGCTCGGCGCCTCGCTAGCTCTGGCGGCACAGCCATCAGTGTCTCAGGGTTCGGTGACGACACCCCCCAGTTCGGCAGATCGGTCAGGGTGCCAACCGTCCTGAGCATCGCGGACATTTGACTTCGGCAACCTTCTCCCCAGCTCGGTAGAGGTCCCAGCCCGGCAGTTAGCTTTCGACCTCCACAAGTTGGAGCACTTTCAGAGGTCAAAAGCTAGGGGCAATTGTGTGGGAAAAATACCGTAATGACGAGATTTGCAAAACCACCTCGGTCTCGGTCGATCTCGGCAAGCGTAGCCCGGTAGCCGGCGGCTCGGTGAGGAGCGCCGGCTCGAGAGGCACGTGCTGCAGCTCAACAACTCAGCTCGGCAGCTCGGATAAAGAGTGCCAGCTCATTGTATCAACCAAGCAGCTCGGTCGCTCTGTTCAGAGTGCCAGCTCGGTAGCTCTGTTTAGAGTGCCAGCTCGGCAGGGCGGCTCGGCTGCTCGGCATCTGTGCCAGCGGAGAGCCAGAGCCAGATCGCTCCTGGTCGCGGCAAGAGTACGAAGGCAAAGAGTGGGCCATCACACCTACCAAGAGTGCGGGCGTGCCCTGACAGTTAGGGGCGCTCATTTATGGTGATAAGAAGTTGGCTTCCTCATCCCCTCACGTCAACTGACCAAAAGTTACTGATGGGATGCGCCCTTTTTACCTACCGCCAAGTGTCAGGGTAATGTCAGGGTAAGGCTGATGGGACCTTACCCCACCTACCACCACTCACAGTAAATGCACGAATAAACTCCTTGATATACACATGGGATGAGGCAAGAAGGGAGGTACGCAATACACAACTCACAAAGCTCCAGATTGCCTGATAGCCCTCTTCCTCCTCCTGTTTGGTTTTCTCAGAACTAACTCAGGCATCGGAGTGCCTTTGGCTCACGGCAGCCAGGGGCTCTGACTCTAGCCTTTCTCCCTCCCTTTTCAGGTTCTTCGGCCCTGCGGAGGCTCCCGGCGTTTGGTCTTCCCTGATCTAAGCGTTCAGCATTCTCCGTCCTAAGAAGTTTACCTCGATCTCATCTCAATCTAAGTAGGTGTCGTTTTTACCGCCTACAACTTCTTCACCTTCTTGTAGTGAAAAAATGCTGACAAAGTATACACATTTGTAGCTGTTCATTTTGTTTTTTAGAAATCTACTCATAACTTGATTTCTGACAACAAAACCATTTGGAGTTGATTTACTTGCGGATAACTCCGAGGATTTTCAGCCATTTAATAAAGTTCAAACAACTAACAAGGCAACACCATTGTAACGACCCAGGACTCGGGGCCCACGAATCCCCTAGTGTCATGTTCCATACATAGGTCAAATCATAACTGCTTAATAAATAGAGCATTTATGTAAACAATTCCACTTAATTAATAAAGGTTTCCAAAGAAACTGCATTTAGTATCTTTTCATTTTTGTTGTTTTGATGTGAATATGCCTTTAGTTAATCATATTAACATTCTGAAATTTTAAGAGCTTTATCCCCCTTTTGTTGACAGATTTGACGACTCAAACTCAGAAAGCTTTAGAAAGCTGCTGAAAGGGGAAGGGGTAGAGGAAAATATGTTTCAGATTGATCCCAAGTGCATTGATTGGGAAGACTATTTCATCACTATCCATCTTCCTGGAGTCGTAAAATACTTAATTAAATGAAGATCTCCGATTGAGGTTTCTGTACTCTGTAGACAATAGATATTGTCCTTGCATCTTGTTTGTTGTATTCTTCTTAAGAAATATTTGTTGAATAAAACCACTATAATGGACTTGTGTGATTTCCTTTGAAGCCTGGGAATTCGCTTGCAATGAAAATTTTGGAAGAATTATAACCCAAAAACACTATCCTATCAACCATGCTTTCCACCATATGATTAAGCATCAAGAAGAGTGCATCATTACTGATGTGTCTTCATACTTCTATCGCACATGGGATCCATTATTTTAGAGCTGAAACTTGAAGATATGTGATTGGTCGGGATGAAATTCATATCGAGTGGTCTAAATGATCTATATATGGTTCCCACGATAGAGTTTCGTGTTATAGTTGCAACAGAGGATCTGGATTGCATGCCACCATGCTTTCTTTTGGGAGCTAGGACCCTCACAAGGCCGAACCGCTAAAATTGGACCCCTCAAATTTCAATCCAGCAAGAGTTCCTCCAGTAGAACGATTGATCCTGCAATGACAGACATGGAACACAATCTTACACACTAATAGTCAAATGCATTAATTGCATTCCTAATCATATACTAAATCTTGCAATTGCAATGGGATCAACTTCCACAAGAAAATTCTGGGGACATCCATAATGCTGGAGATGGTTTTCCTTTTGAGTTGAAGATCAGAGGATGCACTTCACGTTGATTGAATAGGTCAGCACCGAGTTTGACCAATATGGTACAGGTCAATCATGGAAACCTTGCTTTGATTATTATGAACTAATCCAGACTCAAAATATCAATCCATTAACTACTATCATAGATTTATTTATTTATTTTATTTTTTTACGTGGGTATCCGTTAGGTCTTTGAGCCAACAAGAGTGTGGATTACATGGATTTAATTGTTGATGTATGTATTTTGTAAATCTGATCATTTATAACCGATGCAATTCCATATACATATGATGCCAGAACTTTCTTTTCTGAGACCTCACTTAGGACTATCAATTGGTCCTTAGACAAGGGGACTCAGCCAGGCCCTCAAAAGTCCCTTTGAAGTGTGAGGACTCTTTTTAAGAAAAAAAAAAAAAAACAAACGAAAGTCCGGTTAGGCTTAGAAAAGGTTTTTACGAGCTTGGACCATACTAGGCCTAGCTCGGGCACAGCCCTCCTATTTTCCTTTGTTTTACATAATATGTATTTATTTACTTAATTTATGCTAAAATGCCCTTCTAAAAGTCACTTAACGGTAATCGAGTGTCTCTCAGGCTCAATGTAACACCCCGACCTGCCTTAATTTCGATTAAGAGTTAATTAATTGAGATTAGTAGCTTAATGGATGTTTTGTATGTATTTGGGCTTGAGTAGGTAGAATTTAGTTGGGTTGACCTTTGACTAGGTAGAGTATGACTATTTAGAGTGTGTTAGATTTTTGGGTGTCTTCATAAATTTTATGGGTTTTTGGTGCATTGTATAAAGCATAGCATGCATGGGCTTGGATTTTCATGCTTTGACCCGAGCCATTTGGACCCAAACTGACCCAAACTCAGATCCACCTTGGCCCAAATACCAACAGGATAACCTTTTGTGACATTTTGATCCTAAATCTGGGTTTGCGTGCAAAACCCAGAAAAGTTCCATTTTTAAACTCAGCCCCAGCCATTCTTCTCTTCTTCATTTCCAACAACTGAAATTTCACTTTCCTCTTCACCTCTTCCAAGAGCTTATCAAGATAAAATGGTTAGAGACCTTGCATGTAAGATTTGAGAACTCAGCTTCATCTTCATCATCAACTACATCTTCTACAAGAGTTATAATCGCCTCCAAGCTTCTTTTTCTTTAATCTTCCACATTGGTAAGTATTCCGCATCCCTTCCCTCTCTCTTGCTTCAAATCAGTGAAATAATGTTAGAATTTGTGCATGCATGTTGACTACAATCAGACGTTGCATTTTCACCATTTTAGGTTGCTTCTTGAGCTTGCATTTTGGGGGTTTTTAGTTTAGAGATCTTGGCTTGGCTAGGAGAGGTTGGTTTGTGTAGGATTCAAATTTCAAGCACCCAAGGCAAATGTAACGTTTATAAATCCATGCATATATGCCTATTTGAGTTCCATGAGTATGTTATTCACATGTTTAGATACCCTTTCTCCAGCTCAATATCTGAAAATTTATGTTAATTATGGTTTGCAGGCTTGATTTAATGCTGGTAAAAATGGTGATGTCCATGAGCATTTGGAGGCTCTTGGTGTAAGCTTTTATTCCATGGTTATGGATGAGAAGAATAGGGTTGAGACATCAGGTGAAACAGAGCATTTCTGAGCTCAAAATCGCCTAAAAATGCAGAATTCTGGACTGCCCACTCGAGCGCGTGATTCCTCACTCTAGCGCGCATGCTTTCTGGATGGTGTCCGCTCGAGCACGTGATTGCCCGCTCAAGCACACTTGATACATGTGTAGACTAGGTCGACTTCCAATTACCATAACTTTTGAACCGTACGTCTGATTTTGGAGGTTCACATACTGTTGGAAAGCTCTTGAAGCGTAAAATTCAATGGTGCTTATATATTATTGATTTGAGATTTGGGGATAAAAAGAATATTGGATTTTAAATGAATCTTGGCAACCGTACTGTACCTTGAGACTAGTGATGAACCATAGTATGCTTAGATGGTTTGGCCCGATAGTTGGACTTTAAGGATGGATCCCTTGAACCCTATATCATGTCCAATGGACTTGTAATTCATGTGGGTGCGGTTTGAGAAAACCGTACACCCACAAGGGGCCTCTTGTTCTTCGTAATTATGATCCAAACCAAATGTGTTATACTAAAGGATTTGGCGTCCAAATTAAGTAACGCCAAGGACTCCTTTGTAGGCCACTAACACTGGAATCCTTAGTACTACACCGAGTTAGACGGTGAGGACCACGAGTGTTCCCAAGACCGTAGGCTTGGCTTGACTCACATCTTGATTCCGTATATGATCTATATGCGTGCATTTGCATTCCGTTTCCAATATTCTCGTATGACTTGATCATACTTCTATTTAGTTATGTGTATCTTGTTTATGAACCTATTTATATTTATATCCGCTTCCGTTTCTGTTCAGTTGCACTTATGATAAGTTCTGATTATGTATCACATGATATGATCTCTTTTCGTATTATGTTCTGTTATTTTGTTCACTTCATTCCATGAGTCGACACCACTTGGCTTCAACCCTATCCAAGTCGGACCCAGCTAAGTGTAGGTTTAGTTATATTTCTGGCCTCTATAGATGAGATTCTATTCTGAGAGTTGACTGGCACCCTAGGTCCACGATGGAGAGTTTCAGGCCCTCTGTCTCCTAGTGGCACCACCCTGTTCTGTTCTGTTTTCTGCTCTCACTTTATATTCATGTTTACATGGTTAATTTGGGAGAATGCAGCTAACAGGGATGTGCCATCTAGTTCTGTTGTTTATGTATATCAGTCATTTATGATTCGTTGGTCTCATGCTAATTCATGGACAGACTTGCCTAGTGTTTACACTTTGACCTCATATGATCTATATCTGTCTAGCTATTCATTTGTCATATGTTATATGTTTTATATTTGTTTATTTTGCTTACCTTAGTCTAATGGTGCTACAGTTAAAGTTACAGGTGAGTACCTCGATGCCACCGCTCCGGAGATCAACAAGGAGGAATATCCTAGACATGTAGTTGACTGGACTTTTTATGATGTCTTCTAGACATCTATCCACTGACTTAGACGTAATATGACTCAAGGACCATGGCTTGGACTGCCACATCTTTTGTTATCATTTATGAACTTGTTTAGATTATGGCTTGTAAACCTTAACTTAACTTACTTATTTCTCTCTCTATCTCTATATGTTAAACTTGAACATTTAATCTATGCTCATGAACTTTTATGCTCTATATCTTGATGGATATGATATTGTTAGATTACAATTGGATATCTATTTAACAAAATTATACAGGTGAAAAATACAGGTTTATAGAAATTTGAACCTCACACGTGATATCCTGTGGGTGAATTCCATTCATGGGGAGGAAAGGTCAATGAGTTTGACTTGAAACCCCATGCAAGCGTACATCACGCCTTGAGATGAGTATAGTCTTGGGCTCGAGGCGTGACACTCAAGGCCAAAGGATCTTGGGTTGGGCTTGGTGGGAGATGCCCTAGGTTATCCAAAAAAAAAAAAAATTCACTTAAAAGTAATAAATTTATAGTAAATTGATATTGAAGCAGTAGTTGATCTTTTAAATGCATTAAAAAGAAGTGTAAATAATTTAATTTTAAAAAATATTATTAAGTGTATTATCATTTGAAAGTGTATTATTTCTACAAGATAAATATTTTCTAATCTGCCATTGGCCAATCAAATAAAAAAAAATTAACTTCATTGCGTTGTTTATTGCAATTTGTAAGCATTGTTGGTCAGGTCCGAATAAAAGGGAAGGGTTAATGTTCAATTGACATTAGATGCTTACAAATGACATAGAAAGAAAAAAAAAACTTAGACTTTTCCTCTGGCCCTTTGACCCTATCATGGTTGGCCCTAGGGCTGCATAGAAAATCTGGTATCACCGTTAAACTGGACTGAACCAACCGATCCGGGAGGTTCGGATCAATCTTATAGTAGATCGGTTCGATCTACGGTTAAAGAATCATAGAAACCGTTTAGATCGGTCAATTATCGGTTTTAACCCTCGATTCACCGCATAAACCGAACCAACCGGTATATTATGTAATTTGAGTATTTGACTGTTTAGATTTGAGAATTTCATTTGGCTTGCATTCGACAACTCATGCCCCACTTGCGCCTCTTTTGGGGGAGTCATCATTTTGAAATTTTCAATTTTTTATTTAAAAAATAATATTAAATAAACGGTTTAACCAATTGAACTGAATATTTCGGTTCGGTTCGGTCTAAGCTCTCTCCATTGGTCAGATCGAATTGGTTATTTAAAAAACAAATAGGTTCAGTTTGGTGGTTGGTTTTAGTGCTAAACCTATCCGTACCGCCCATGTGCAGCCCTAGTCCTGCCCTGCTGTGGGTAGTGTAAGCTTAACCCAGTACACAGATTCTTAAGATAAGAATCACCAAATGAGGTGAGCTTTGGCGGCTATATTTTGAACTGATGTCCCTAATACCAAGGTCCTCCTTCATGAATTGCTTTGTTCACTTTCTCCTAGGCCACAGTGGCCCCACCTCTATCCTCTTAGCATCTCTCTGCAAAGAAAGGATGAGTTTAGGTGTTTCACTTCTAATGAGGCCATTTTCACTATTTGGATAAATGATGAGTGGAGTAAAGTGAAGTAGACTTTTACATGAGCAGTGAAGTAGAGTAGAAGTGGATTAAAGTTAATGGTGTGAAGTTAAGATTTGGAGTAGAATTGACTTTTACTCAAAGCAACATGAGTATTTAGGGTCGAAGGCTGACAACAATACTTTATCTGTCGGACCCAACTCATCCAAACAGGAGAGGGTTGAAAATTTAAACCGTTAGGACCCATTTAACTTCACTTTACACTATTTTTTTTGCCTATCCAAAGATGCCGAGAATCTAGTGTCTCCTATCATCTCCAATGCAAGGCTGCTACTACACCAAAAACAACAAATAGGAACGGCCCAGAACCGTTCTTAACAAAAATAGGAACGGTCCTAAATGGCTTCAAATACCCATGTTCCTAACCCATTGACACGGGCCAAAACCGTTCAAAATGAAATTTGTTGGAAGTGTTGACAACCATTCCAATATTTTTAAAACTGTTCCAAATTATGAATTTTGAAACAGTTCTATACACTACCAGATTTTCCTTTACCGATCCAAATTCAAATATTTGGAATGGTTCGTAGTCCTTTTTGGAACGGTTCTAATCACTTATATTTTCTAAAACCATTCCAAATTTATAATTTCACTACGGTTATAAACATTTTTTGATTTTCTAGAACCATTCCAATCGTAAGCGACCTTACAATTAGTAGTCCGTGTTGGAATGGTTTTAAACACTTTCAAGTTTTTTAAAACCGTTTGAAATTCTAATTTTTGGAACAATTACAAGAAGGGTATAAAACCGTTCCATATTTTGATATTAGAACGATTTTTACCGTGTTAAATGACGGTTTTGAACCATCCCTAATTTTATTATTATATATTTTTTAAAAATAATTTCGTTGTGATTTTTTTATTTTCCATTATATTCATTTTTTCTTAAAATCATAAATACAAAATTAAAACCCATAAATTGTAGCATTCTCATCTACACATTAATATCACACATCATCAGTTTATTTAAAAAATCAATAGACTAGCTTGAATTTAAATGTACAATTTACAATATTTAGAAATACATAAATATATAATACCAAAATCAAAAGAAAACACAAATGGGGGTTGTTTTGCATGTGAACCCCTATGTTACATGTATGTGACCTTCATGACTAATAAAAAAACATTCACCCGTGCTCTAACGCTCTGAACTCCTGCTAATCTGGATTGTATACATGAAGTTTAGAGGGTAGGTCCCACTTTTGGGACTGGATGAGATGCACATTGTGCATTCATAGGTGCACGGACAAGACTACATGAAACCACTCAGACACTGTGCTCGCAGTCACCTCTCTAGGAGGTTCATGTTTGCCAAGCTGGCTGAAATTCTCCTTTGCCTTGAAGAGCTGAGAGTGATGGTGCTTGCAGTACAGACTTCCTTCATGTGCAACAAAATTTGATGGGCTGTGTGAACATTTGAAAAAAGGCCTGTGGTATGAGGTGCCGTCAACTGCCACCAGAAACTCAAAATTTATAGAACCAAACTGTTTCTTAATTGTTGCCAACGGAAAAATCGAGATTCATAAATTAACACCTATTGACATGATTTGAGTAATATCAGAAAAGAGGTGAGTATTCTAAATAGAAAAAAACATCATCCTCGACCATCCAAACTGAACAAGAGATTCTTAAGTGTTCAAGACTGTTGCCAGAGAATGATGCAGCAAGCTAATATTGCTAGAGCCCTATCTGCAAGTTATGGCACTCCCAATCATCTTCTTTGCAAGCTATTTTTAAGTTCTCTCTTTCTTCTTTCTTTTCCTGAATGGTATATACTTTTAGGATGTCTTGAAAAAGAAAATATTCTCAAAGTGAAGAAGATTAATTGATCAAGCATTGAGCAGGGAAGTATGTGGAAGTCATCAAACGAAAGTAGGGCTGTCAATGGATAGATTAGGGCCAGACTCAATGGGCCTGTGCATGGACTCAAAAACGATTTTAAGGTTTGAATGACAGGATCCCAGTGCAGGTGGGTCCAAAACAGACACTAGAAGTTGGATCTAAGCCTGCCAATAAGAGGCATGGTTCTGGGAAGGCAGAATGCAGTAAATAAAGGCTCCATCCTCACAAGCGCCTAAGGCTGATAAAAAGGTTGGATGCCAAAAACCAGGTCTAACATAATAAGGGTTTCAAGTTTTTTGCAAGTTTTTTCAATTCTGTAACCATTTCAATTATGTAACCTTAAAATATAATTCAAAAAAATAAAAACAAAATGGATTGTGAAAAAATGTACCTTTTTGAAAGTTTTTTGCAATTATGTAACCTTGTCAACTATCCAAGCCTCTATAATTGAGATCGATCAATAAATATATATATTGCAAAACTGAGAGAGAAGAACAAACAAGGGGACTAACCACTTCCCGTGCCATCACACATGACATACCATGGAGAGACACGAATAAAATGCATACATTGTATTAGACAATATAGCATCTAGCGAATAGATCATAAAGAAAATGCTGAATTAAGTGCAGGATTATCATAGTAATAGCATATTTTCCTCACTTATTGATATATAAAAAGCACTTACTTTTCTTTTTTGTGGGATGTATTTTTCTACTACTCATCTAACACACTCAATGAATGTATAGTGGAATAGACCTGTTTGATAATGGAGAGATTAGACCCGCTCGAGTTAGAAAATAGTTCAAATCTAAGCCCCATGGTTCCATTTCTTAGTGGTTTGCAATGCATTTGATTTCTACCCAAAACCAAAAAAAAAAAACCTTTCACTTATTTTGAGATTTTGCTTACTTCAAGGGCTTGCATATCGGTTTCAATTCTTGCTTCAGATCTTCAATTCAATCCTCTCCACCTTAAACAAACTACTTAAAAGTCAACAGAATGTCTTCTGGCACTTTAAAGGAGCTTTTGTCCGTATCACTCGATACATATTAGCCAATACATGTGAGGAAGGCTAATAATATCCATGCACCACCACGTCTATTGGGCCATACGCAATATCTATTGACTGATACAACATGTACTTCTTGATAACTTGAACCATGGTTTGTACATTTGTTTGCTCTCAACATCATTTACCACTATTACAAAAAAATGTATATAAGATGAAAGACATGCTTAATGTATGGAGAGTAAGTTATAGTTGTTATGGTCAAAATGAGATAGAGCAGTCAAAACACCCGATTAAAACAGGGATGCATTAATCAAAGCTATAATATAGTATAATTCTTTGCCAAGATTTTCCAACAGGGATGCATTGATCAAAGCACCCAATTAAAACACCTACTATTTTTGGTTCCACATAATAGATGGTTCTTGTTCTGGTTTCCTGCAACAATTCAGAATAGTCATCACTGATGTTTAGGCATTCAACACAGTTCCCTACTCATCATCAAACACCCAATCTATAATTCCTTATTTAATGACATCATGCATTGCAAAAGATGTCAATCATAAACAGTACAACGGTTCTTAACCTAGTCTGTCTTAAACACTACAACAGAACTAACAGAAACATATGATGACGAATCAATCAGATACAAGAGAGAGATAAAGATAGAGAAATAGGTAGAAGAAGAAGGGAATTAACAGAAAACCCTATACTTACCAAAGAGAAAGGTGTCGATGGTGAAGAGTCCGCCCTGTGATCAAGAAACAAACAGATGCACAGATGATTTTGGTTAGGACCGCTCATTAAAAAAAAATAATAATAGGAGGGCACATGTGAAATTGGGAGAAATCAAACAGATGATAGGCATTTTTCATCGTAATAAATGAAAATAACGAGGAGATATCAAGGTGGTACCTTTTCTCGGATTTACACAGCAAGGAAAGTCGGAAGTGAAATGGGGATCTTCGGTTAATAGGTAGCAGATGAAATCGCAAAGATCGAGTGAAACAGGTTAGAAAGGGACTAAGAAGAATTGAAAAGCATAGATGGGTGAAGGGCTGCATCATTAAAGCAGTGTATAGTGTATTAGTGTGGAAGGAGTTGCAGGAAGGAAGTTGGGTTAGAACGTGATGACTTGAGGGGAGCACTTGCTCTCGTGAGAACCATTGTAGTGGTCAAAATGATATAGAGCGCAGTCAAAACAGGACAGAAAAACTTTAAGCTTAATATAGTATAATAGGAACCAAAGTCAAACAAGTATTTCTATTATTAAATCAAACATCTAACATGGTTTTCTGCTGGTGTGTTTAATTTAGATTTATGAGAAAAACAGACAGAAAGAGACCAGATATGAATTTCTGCTGTCTATTAGTCTGGATTACCACAATAATAATTCAAAATAAATACGAATGTATAAAATATCATCTCCTGCATAACTTGAAATTTCAATAAAAGAGTCAGCAATTGATACATATTATCAGTGCCACATTGGTTTGAATCTCCACTAGAAAACACAATTTCTATAGCCAAATTCATATTTGGACAATTCCACTTCCATCCATCTGGGTCAAAGAAGAAAAATAAATTAAAAAGTCGATTGAAAGACAAAAATTCACCATTACATCCCCCATGGGTCTCTAATTATGATATCTCAATAGTCAAAAGTAATCTCAAACCCTCCCTCTCCAAAACATGCTGTTTGCATCAATGGGTTCTCTTCAAAATAAGAAATGAAATAAAAAAGAAAACAATACAAACCAATACACATGCACATCTAGGTCTCATTAGAACAATCAAACGACAAATAAAACCCCAAATGAAAATGCTTTTCTACGAACTCTGAGCATGAAATAATCAAAGAACAGTAAAAGAACAAAATCCAACACTTAAATCTATCTGGGTCATCAAGAAAGAAGTCAGGAATCAACAGAAAAACAACTACAATCAAATACACTAACAATTCAAACATAATCTCACCACCTCGATGAAGATACTATCAAAACAGGAAGAAGCATAGAGAGAAAAAATCAACACAATTAACTAAAATGAAGGAGACGAGCAAAATATTTTTACCAAAAACAGATATGGAGATGAGCGATCAAAATGGAGATGGGTGAGAGAAGGATAATTTTTTTTCAAGAGCACTTGTTTTTTTTTGTTTTTTTCTTCTTTTCTTTTCGAGAGGAAGGCGGCAAGAGGAACATCGAGAGAAGGAAGACCTGGCAAGCATGCATAGATGCATTTGTCTAGGGATATAGTTGGCCCTTACCTAATAAGCCCATCGAGAGAGGCTAGACACATTTATTAATAGATGTAACTCTTGGATACCACGCACCCACAGCCCAACCATGGAACATCTGATTGTATAACCCTACCCATCAATGGTGGGTACCACAAAACACAAGATCAGGATCACTGAGTCCATGAACAACCAACAACGAGTGCTAAACCGGATGAGAATCAAATCCGGCAAACATACAGCACATGATTCTGGCCTAAAAACTGTTTCTTTTTTCTTTTCTTTTTTTTTTTTTTAAATCTACTCATGAAGATACCCAAATCATAGACTTCAGCATCTACCCAACCCTTTCCAATAGATTGAATAAGAAAACATAAATACCCAAATGCATGACAACCTCACAATGAACCCCAACAAATCAAAACAAAAAGAAAGTTACGTAATAATCAGACAATAGCATCGAATTAGTATATGAAATCAAAGAGATTTCAAAGTAGTTGGAAGAACACAGAGAAATGCATTCAACTAGAAGAGAAAAGTGAATCTTACAGAAGGAAGAGTTTTAGGGTCTGCTGATCTGCTACTCCTCAAAAAGATTGGCGCGAATAAATGACAGCCCTGCTGGTTGCTGTTGTTGGCCTTCTACACATGGGTCAGGTCAGAACCGACTAGGAACTGGACAGAACCTCGTCTAGCCCAGGCTCAATCTTCTTCCTTCTTCATTTCTATTCTGTTTGCAACCCAAGCCCTCCTTCCTCTTCGGCCACGGCCCAACGACGACAAAGACCACCGATGGAAGTCCTGTCGGGAGCTGAAAGCACCGGATCCTCAGTGAATCTGGGTTCTCTGCAACTTGGGGAAAAAACAGGGGAAAACCCTTCTTCCTCACATCCCCTCTGCAACAGAAACTTGAAAGAAGATGCTGTTGTTATGCAATAGAAAACTGGGTTCTCTGTAGCCTTCTTGTCCGATCGTTGTTGTTCTGCGCGTAGCATTACTCCTCAAAGAGATTCGAAGAAGACGCAGTAGTCCGGAACCTCCGTTAAGAAGAAGATTGGCACGAAGGGAATGAGGTAAAAAGGGCACGCTTTAGAAGAATGGCGTGAAGGGAATGATGCCTAATACTAAAAGAAGGGTTTTTTTTTTTTTTTTTTTCAATTGAAACGGCTTTTTTTCTCTTCGAGCGGTTTGAGACGGCGTCAAAATAGAAACGGCTAAAGGCCGTTTCAAACTTCCGTTTCTTATTTCAATTTTTGGTGTAGTGAACATAAGGTTAGACTTGAGTTTTTTAACGTGAAGGCCCCATTCTTTTACAAATTGGGCGAGCAAGGAATTTAGCCTAGCAGCATTTGGATTCTTAGTATTCAATAACACTAATAAGTCATCTCTATATTGGAGAAGGCTAACCCTAGGTTCATCCTAGAGATATTCATCACGGCCTTAGCAAGGAATTCATTAAGAACAAGTATGGAGATAGAGGATCTCCTTGCCTTAGGCCTCTTGTGGTTAAAAAAGATCTATTAGGATCTCCTTGCCTTAGGCCTAAGTGGTATTGATAGTTTTGTCGAAAAATCCTTTCTCAAAACAAAGAAAAAAAAAGAAGAAGAGAGTATTGGACAAAACCAATGACTTCTTCTTTAACTTCTGTCGCGTAGGTTTTGGCAGAAGTAGGCATTGAATCCGTCTGACCTGGGGCATTGTCCAGCCTTTCTGATTTCCCACTCAATGGGTGTGGCTAAGTGCTAACAAGCCCTCATTTTCTTCAGGTGAAACACTGCTGTACACCTTTCAACAAATGCATTGGGCTGTATATTGTTATTGTGTACTCTTTGATGGTATGGCCTGATTATTTAACTCAAAGCAGGCATATAGGGATCCGTCCCCTAAATGCCACTATCCCGAATTATGGTTGTTAAAGAATTTTAAAATAATGTATGTTTCACACTGCAAATTCTGGTGTCCGAGATTTAGTAAAACAAATGAGCCTTTTGCTACAGTCTTATGGGATCTTAGAGAAGAGAAATGACCCCATGCAGTTTGGGGTATTATGCTGACGGCAGCTAATATCTGGTTTCATTTTTCTAGTGCTTACCTTTGTCTTATCAAATCTGTTCATATTATCACACTAGCACAGGCAAGAGATTAATGGCATTTGCATCACAAAACCTATAGATAGAGAGAAGATGGAGATATATATTTTTTTTATTATATATATCTACCACATTGCAACTAATGGCATCAACCATTTGTAGGTGTAAAACCCGTTGAATCACTTGTGTATAGATTATAAAAAATATTTTGCAATAGAGTTCATTATTAGTGGAAGGCAGCTTATGCACCGCATGATAGACGTATTGACACCTGAAAATCTTGTTCATTCATTACCTGTAAATGTAGTGAAAACACCGCCATTACAAACAGTCATTGCTTGGCAACATATATATTGGTACATGTAACTGTAATGGACTCAGTTAAAGTCATTGCTATCTAACCATGGCTGAAGTTCATCATTGTACAAACCAATTAATAACCAAAACATAGTGCTGAACGTGAAGACAACATGGTGGATTGAAGGAGAGTGACAATATTGTAAAAGATACGTCTTGCAACAGCATGGTGGATTCATGACATATACACACGTTTTAATGCAGTCATAAGCTGAGAAACTTCGACTGCATATTGCCAAACAGGGGCTAATGAATCCAATGTCCTAAGGCAAAATGAACTTTAAAGCTGCGAATGAACTTACATTTAGATTAGTAATTAAATGAGAGCTACTTATCTTTTTTATTGACTGTGAGCTTATCTTACAGCCAAAATATGCACAGTGGAAGGGACGACAAACAATTGATGAGAAAGGGAGTCATTATAATTTCCTCTATATTTATAGCATAGAAGTTGAACTCTGAAAAAGAAAAACCAATCACAAGCCTCCATCTGCATTTAAAATGAAACACTTAATGATTCATTCTTGAAAGCAAAAGGCCAATATGTAGACCAAAGACCCAATCTCAATATGCCCATAGTTTGTCTGCAGGAAAAAAATAATAGATCACACTGATGTAAAAGGTCAAAAGTTCATCAATAATACTCATTCAATCTATAAACTTATATAGATTAAGATTTCTGCCAACAGATTCATCAAAATTAGAATGTTACTATGTACACTGGCAGAACAAATATGGCAAAATGATTTGGGTTCTTCTCCAAAAGCTAAGCAACTTGAATATAAGTAAATATGATTTGGGTTCTTCTCCAAAAGCTAAGCAACTTGAATATAAGTATCTGGTTCTAGACATATCTGCATATTTAATTTAATAGCCCATTCTAATGTTTCTACAAGGTAACTGAAGCATCTTATAGTTGTTTATGGAAATATTGTAAGTTAGAAAAAAAGCTTCGCGGTCTTCTTATTTTCTAATAAAGTCGGAAAAAAAAATTTGGGTAACAGTTTGAACATGTTGAGCAAAGTAATGGTTCACCAACAAGTAAAAGTGCACATACATTTTGAGTTTTGATTTTCTTTTCTTTTTTTATTCTATTGTTTTCTTGAGTTTGCAAGGTAGTCTCTGTAACACAGTTAGATAGGCTTATTTTTTACACCAGCTCTCTCAAAATATACCTTCATACCTATATGCTTTTAAATTCATCAAAGGTCATTTTACAGAAAAAAATAAGAATAAGAATAACCCTCCATTCCAAGGCTCGAAGACTTTAACTATCATTTCTGATTCCCCTTTGTCAATGACTTTAGTCCCTAGGCGTTGTGCAAGACCAAACACTACATGATGAACTGACATACCATGCATGCATATTTAACTTGCAAATGAGAAGAACAAAAGCACAGGTGATGTTTCCCTCTACGCTTACATGAATTGAATGACCAAGTTAGAGTAGTAGCTATGGAAGATCACCTAGGGGCTTTGGGTTCCAATGTATTTCTAGGTACAAAAATAGTAGTCATGTTTACCTTTTCTTAAAGGTTAAAAGTAGAGGGAAGAAGACTTGGCAAGTTTCATCTAAAACTAAGTTCTGCTTCAAACTACAAAATCATGTTAACAGGTCATTTTGTCTAATTACTATCTCAGCCTATAAAAATGGTACTTAGGTGAAATCAAAGGAGTTTGAGAGTCGAGAAAGCAAATATAAAGTGCGCCAAAGCTCCAGCATTAATTTGATTCTCAGCCTTGTCTTCCAGATCCTTTATCTTCACCAGAAAACAATAGTTGTTGAATTCTGAAATGCTGACATCGGTTCGGTAAAATGCACATATATCCCTTATTTTAAGTCCAGATTGCACAAATTAACATTTGTTGGAAAGCTAACTCCAAGGCAGACGTCAGAGATGAGTTTTTCCTACAAAACTTCATTGTTTTCTAGGTGAATATTGGGCCCAAAAGCCTAGGTAGGGGATGGAATTTTAGCCTTTCCCATAAGCATCTTTACTTTACCTCTAGTTTACTTTGTAAACCTCGTGGATTCACCTGACATTCCTTCTTTCTAACTCATGATTTTAAACATTACACCAAATTCTTGTAGTTTACTCCTTTTGGGTGTGAGCTAGTTTTATGTCTCTCACCGCCTTCTTTTTCTTGGTTGTTTTCTTATCCACTTTTGGTTTTCGAGCAGTGTATAGTTGTTCCTTGTTTCCTTGGGGGGCATGGCCTTTGTTCTCTCTTTTCTCTTAATATATTCTTTTGTCTTAACAAAAAAAAAAAAAAACCTTAGTTATTTTTTACTCCTGTCATTAGATCTAAATGAAAAGACATTTTAATCAAAACAAAGACTAAAGTTGTTCAGAAAAACTCATTATCCTTGAAGAGCCACTTACAAATTCCGGTGCCATGATATATTCCTTATCATAATTACTCTATAGCTAAAACAAACAGAGAAAAAAATAGCATCAAATGATTCTGATATATTTATCCTAACTATTGTATTCGAACTTATACATTTTATAAGATTACCAGGATTGTGAATCTGACATACACTTGTTTTTCCATTGTAAATTTGCCCGTGAGTAATGGAACCCACTGCTGCACATAACCAAATGCACTGTCCCTATAATCCCACTGCTTCAACTCGTTGGGGAACTTTTGCTAGGAATTGTGATATCAATGCTAAAACAGCGACTGGCGCTATCTTCATCAACACCAATCACACAATATGAGCCTCAAGGAAGTCCTTCATTTTGGCAACATTAAGAAGATGAATTTACAAGTAGATTAACCAAATTGCCAAGTTCCGGAGGGAGTGAGCCAGAGAAGTTATTTGCACCTAAACCCTTGTACAAACAGATAAAATTGCAATATGTTCATGCTCCCAAGTTTAAAAGAATGTGGCATGGATTTTTTTTATTAATGAAAACTATAGTTCCCATATTCAACATAATAAACATCTAAATGTTAAGATATAATCAGTTTTCAGCGTTTTGAGTGACTACTGGGTGTGAAATGGTGGAATTGAATATTGAGTACAATCTATTAATAATGTACTCCTCTTCATAATTTAAGAAAAAAAAAACACTCTATCAATCAAACTCTATTAAAGAAAAAAAAACAAATACAAAAGGATCTTGGTCACATAAAGAATCTATTAATAAAACAAAAAGATCCTGACCACATCAAGAACTGTATATTTTTAGGCCTATTTCATTCCATGAAGATGGAGGGTCATAAGTAGTGATCAATTGTTTGCTGCCATCAAAAGTTTTGGCCCGATAGGCCAATTTTGAAAATAAAAAAAGGGTATAATGTAACTTCTTTTTTTTTTTTTTTTTTTGCTGAAAGGTAAGATTCTGTATATGAGCAAAAAAAGGGTATAATGCAACTTGTACCAGCTTCCTTTTGTGTTCGTGAGAGAGAGATCAAAGTAGTTCATACAATCTCACCTGATCAATTAGTATATGAGCAAAAATGTTGTTTAACTTTGAATTAAGGCTAGTGGTATCATATTCTCACATGTTCATGGAAACAAAAGCACATCCAGTTTTTTTTTTTTTTTTCCCAACTTAGCCTAAAGCTTTTCAAAGTTTTCAAGGCAGCATTCAAAATCCAAGTGCATAAATCATATGACAGATTAGAACAGAGCAGCTTACCTCCCAATCAAAGTCATTGCTGCTCAATCAAGAAAGTCTGTTGACCCTTGCACATTTTATAGGAATGATGATCGGAGCAAAAGTAGATAGTGACTGGATAAACATAGAGAAATAATGGAAAGCAAGAAAAAATTCCATCGACATCAAGAACTTTAAATCCACAATGTGACACAAACTACGTTTTGTTGAAGACAATATAAATGGCTTAAAGAAAGGAAAAAATGCACACCTGATGAGACGGCCTTTGATTGTCACATTGATCAAACTTCTTCCTGTTATATAAACACCCCTGATTATGTTACAAAAGAGCCTGTAATTCTTAGAGACTGAAATTCAAAAAAAGACATCATAGATATTTCATAACAAGTGGCTCCCAAGACCGATGTGCCTATTGAGATGGTGCTGCCAATGGTTGAGGAAGTGTAGGGTGAGATCTGCACGAGCGAGTGCACAAAGTAGATTATGCCATGACCATCAATTTTATCTCCAAGTTTTTGTTGTTAGATGCAGACTCTGCTATGGAAAAGAGGGTTAGGACTTCAATCTAGAGGGTACCATGAGATTTAGAGGTTCTTTTTCACTATTCATTTCATACCGATCAGAACTGAGGCTCGTGAAGAAAGAGAAATTGAAAGAAGAAGAGGAGTCGGGGAGGAGTGTTAAGCTTATGCAGACGTTTTGCAGGAATTGATAAGAGATCTATCCAAGGTTGAATTGGTTTCGAATTGTGAACTAATAAGACAAAAAATGAGTATTAATGGGAAAAAAGGGGAAGGATTGAGTACAAATGTTGGGAAGAAGTTAACACATATTGAGTGGCGGTTGCTGAAAATCAATCAATGATTGCTATTAAGAGGCTGTCAAAATTATAGGAGTCAAAATTGAATTTGCAATTGGCATTTGGATTCATTTCACTTCATATATCTATATAATGGATATCAGTCTTAAAACGATTCAAAATCCCACTACTGTAAGTGATATGACTCAATTCATGCATTAAATATATGCTTAAACTATCCAGCTGGAGTGTATCACTCCATTGGGCGTGAACTTTGGGTGAATCACAGTCTAGAAGTTAGTGACATGAGCACGTTTTGGTTCACAAAGGTCAATCCAAAAGAGAAAACTCAGATAGATAGATGCACATGGGAAAAAAAGAAGAAGAAGAAGAAGATAGTTGCCCTCAGCACTATACTGCTGGCAACATCGTTTCTCCTGCAAACTTATCAGATTTTTTTATTTTATTTTTACGTATAAACCTACACTGTACAAGGTGGGTCTAGTGGATTTGGGATATGGACCCCATCTTTAAGACTCTAAAACCACTTAGTAGTTTTTTTTTTTTTTAGCCCTCGGGTGAGGGAAGGAGATCTTGGGAGAGGTAAGGGGGCCCTCGGATGAGGGAGGAGCCCTTGGGCAGCCATCACTAAGTGCCTACTTAGTAGCTTTTATTGTGTTACAAATGGCTGCATGGGATTAGTGACTATTTTTAAAGAAAAAATGCACTAGCATTGCAAGGGACCTAATTACAATGGTCACTGGAGGAAAGGGTAACAAATAAATGATTTACCAACCACCCATCACATTAGCTGGCATATTGAGTCCGAGAGCTTTACTGGTTTGACTCTTGTTTAAGCAAGCAAATGACCAAGGAGAAGAAAAACTATTGGCCCCTAATATTCTAAAAATACTATATATATATATATATGTACATAACATATATTTTTTACCATCAGGGCAAGGTCTGTATCACCCGATGGTAGGTCAAGGAAATGACAATCTCTAATGCTCTGCAATTTTGATTGGTGGCGCAACCTTTTATCTTATATAGAAAAAAAGAAATTAATAATCATGCATTAGAGAATAGAGATGCAGGTATTATGTAGTCACCTGAATTGATCCAGGGCTCACCGTTCCTTGCTGCAACCTGCTCGTATATTACATTCAATGTGTCGGTACATGCATAGGGAGCTGGAGTGGTACTCACTGTTAGACTTACATGTGAAATTAGGGATGAAAATGTGCCCTGTTATATGGGTGACCTGCTCCTGTTGGAGGTGGTTTTGTTGGTGGTTTCTGAGTCTGGATGGGTACGCATTTATACAGTGGCTTCAGAAAGGGCTAGAATGGAAGAGACTCACTTTGAAAACCCTCTCAAATATGCTGAAAAGACACCACCAACCACCTACATAAAAGCCTTGATCTCATTTATGATAAACTGGAATTTCCATGAAGCTTAGGATGCATTCTTCGCCCAAGATATTGAACTGCAGAAATTTCTTTCTAGAATAAGAGTTCCCTGGAAGTCTTCAGCAAAGATCCACAATGCCACACTGATGGCCAAGAGTTGAACTTCACCCAAATTGCAACAAGCCAGACCAGAGAAAGAATTGAGACTTTCTCCTATATGTTAGCGACATTGTTGGTTTTAGATTGAATGAAAGTTTTTGGAAGAGGCCAGCTACAGCACAATCCTCTAACCATGAATCTTCCATAAAATAGATAAAAAACATTCCAAACTAGTTTTGTTTCCTAAAAGCCCACCAAACCTATCAAGGCATAATTGATTTTGGATATTGACCCAATATGCCTTACAAGTTACAACCCACCATGGGTTCCCAGCCCCTAAAAGCCTCCGGCACATATTGTCTGGAACACCTAGCTTCATGGAGCATTTAGCTGGCTAAACCTCTACCATTTGCATAATGACCATTTTTTCAATAAATTCCAAACATAAGCAGCAAATTATAGATGTGGTCCAGCCCCAAAAACAAGGGTGTAATTTTTTCCAACATAGATTATAACCAAAGCAACAAATTAAATTCAGAAGTATTGTTGATGCCAAATTTGATTTCACCAATAATGGTTGTAAGACATACAAAATTGTGGTCATAGTGTTGCAGGCCGGTATGAGCAGTAAACATCAAATGCTAGCACTCTAGCACTAGCTTTCCAATCAAGAACGTGAAATTCTTTGGCAGCATTAGCATGTTTATGGCAAGCCAGAAAAAGTATGTCCAGATTAAAACGATCAACCAAGGAATTAAATTACAATGTCAGGGTATGGAAATCCTAGTGGACATCAAATCCTGCTCTTTTTCTCTATCTCGGAACAGTTAGCTGAAACCAAATCAGATAGTTGAAAACTGCAACTATGTTCATCTAGAGTGGAGGCCTTTTTTTTCCTGTTGGCATTGGATATAGATGTGAGAGTAAGGGGTGTGGGATTCACATTGGTTGAGATGATGTCGACATGGTTTTGAAGTAATAAAAATGCATATGATGCACACATGCAGTTTTCCAAATCTACATAACCATCAATCACAACTAAACCAAGCCAGATAGTATTATAGAATCATAGTAAAAACCAAGCGAAACAACTAAAACGTAGGAAGAGTAATTAGACGACTGACAAGCACAAAAGACCAATTATGCTTAGCATTGAAAGAGAGCATATGAAACAAACGAGTTAAACCATCTAGGACATTGAATGATAATATGGGATACGATCATAAAGTAAAGTAAAATAAAACAAACAAAAGCATCTCTCTGTTTGCATTTGGACATAATACTTAAAATGCTCTAAATAATGAGCAAATTAGAATTGTTAACTGCTGCTAAGTAGAAGCCGATGGCCGTTTAAGTGAAGTGTAGCTTTTCTTCACCGTAATCGTTCCTTGTCGAGGGAATAGGGGCGGGGTTGCAATTTATAGATAGAGGAGGTGCCGAGGGAGGATGAAATCTGTCTGCAAAAAGTTGTTGGACCTTCCGATCCCCGACATTAAAAACACCCGAATCACAACATCCGCGTGGACTGCGAAAATATAGTTCCGGGCAGTTGTCTCCAAAATAAATGCGATTTCCTTTGAAGCCTGGGAATGCACCTGCCATGACAATTATGGAAGAATTATACCCCAAAAACACTATCCTATCCCCCAAGCTTTCCACCTTAGTCAATTCTTTATCGGGCGCCCCCTTACCCAACGGGGCAGGGGCCTTATAAATGTCAAAATTGCGCGACATGCGTGGACGAGTGTCATCGATATACCCTTCATCTCTAATAATCACAAACTTGCTATCAGAGACTATGTCTGGTACCAAGTAGGAAGGGCCAGGGCCATGGGGGTCCAAGCCTTGAGTGAGCTTTTCAAAGCGGGGGGCATTGTCCTCGCAGCGGAAAAGGTGTATGCCTGCTGCCGGACTGAGCGCGTAAAACTGTCCATTGTGATGTACGACATCCACCGTGTATGGGGCTTCATCGATCTCAGTCCAGACCTTATCTCCAATCCTACAAAAGGCAGAATGTCCAAGTCCGTAGATGGCCACCACCATGTTGGCATCATCCGAAAGTGCAGCCTTGCATATGTGCAGGTCACGGATCTCTTCGATGGTGTAAGCTCCCTCCTCGGCTACGTAGTTCTGGTGTTCGAAGGTGGACTGGTGAGGGAGTTATAATGTCTTTTTAGACCAGGGATGAAAGAGAGATACGTTGAGATCTATGTCCACAGTCATCAACCACCCGTTCTGGAAGGAGCCGCAGCAGCGCTTGCCGCGCGTCTCCGGAAGCCCAACAGTGAATATCTTCTGCCTGGAGAGACTAAAGAAATCGCGAGCGTCGGGATATTCTTCTTCTTTGTCTTTATCTCTAGGAAGCATCATCAGCCATGGAAGCTCACGGAGTCTGCTACTGCTATTCTTCAAAATCGACTGCCATGACTTGCAAACAAATTGCATTCTTATACAATCTGGTGAAATCAAGAGATTGCAAATCATCTCCAACAGATCTTCAGGAAGATCCACCCAGGTGTTTAAAAGGAGTAGTTCCACTGTGACGGAGGACTGTGGTGTACGTGCATCATTGCTGGTGTTAGTGGCCGCTATAGAAATTTGAGTAAGTAGGATCATCAAAAGAATTAATTTTCACAAATTGAATAAATTTATTTTTTTCTTTATCAACATCTTTCATCTAGTTTTGATAATTTAATAAATATAATATAAAATTCTCAAATGAGCTATTTTCAATAATCCGAAAAAGATAATATTAAATTCTAAAAAAAAAAATATTTAATACATTTTTACTAATAGTTCTTAATTCAAATACATAAACTCCTACAGCTGCCCTCAATAAATTTTTATGTGTTGAAATTGTTGTATAATAACTTCATTATCAACACTGTTCTGTAGTGGGGTCAAAAGCTTCCTGTAAGTTCAATTCATGATATTAAAATTTTTATTTTTAAATATTTTTTAGATCTCAGTGGGGTCAATTGACCCCACTGTGATGAATGTGGCGCCGCCCATGGCTGATGTGTATTTAAAATATTTCTATTACACAGTCATACCATGGGACCCATTATTTTTTAACTGAAACTTGATGATAACTAGGGCTATCAAAGGGCCGAGCCCGGGCCAGGCCAAGGCAGCCCTTATCCTACTCTCACATGTGCAGGCCGGGCCGAGGTAAGTCCTTATCATACCCTCACATGTGCGGGCCGGGCTTAAGTGAGTGAAAGCCCTCGTCTTTCAGCGGGCCTATAATTTTTAGGCCCTTATCTTACCCTCAGGGCCAGGGCTAAGCTAGGGTTGGGCCAAGGCCAAAAGAAAAGAAGATTTTTTTCCTTTAAAGAAAATAAATCTTTCATACGCAACCACTGCCTTCCAACTTAATGCTAACCCTCCTACTATGTCTGGATTAAGGACGACAATGTAAAGGAAGTTAAGACTTCTGCTCTTTCAGATTTCAAACTACTCTTGTACTGGTCAAGTACTTTTCATCCTGTACTAAATACCGATTCAAAAGTAACTGTAGAAACTGAAATTGCTAAAATGTCATGAGTCATTATTAAAATAACTGAATATTTTGCTAAATTAACTTTCCACCAATTCAATATATTGGAATGTATAGATTTATCCCCTAACTCCTCAAAATAATAATATAATTCAGATTTTTTTTAAAGCAATTGTCTGAGTCATTTGTTATCAAATATTAAAAAATCATTTTCAAACTTAGTAACTTTTACTAAATTAACTTTATCCACATTTGACAATGTCATAGTATAGATGTATCATAAATCACACAACACTCTTTATAAAGATCTCCAAAAGGGTCTAAGAGTATCACCTCTATGAATGCTTATATCTTCACTTGATCCATATAACTTTCTTAAGGCATACCGTAAATACAACAACTTACGTTGAGGATCAAAGAGTATAACCATTTCAAATACTTTATTATATTGCTCTCAATATTTATCAAAGTTTTTCTTCATTTTTCAAACTATATTTTTACAAAAGATATCTACACTATCTAACTTTTGTACCAATAAACTATGTATTCTAATCACTTATGGTAAAAATAAATAAATAGATGGGTACTCACTTCTTAAAATTTTAAAAGTAACTTCATTAAAACTATTCAAAAATTTATATATTTAATAAACTGAGGGCCGGGCTGGGCCCCCTCGAGCCGGATGAGTTAAGCCCTAGCTCGGCCCTTAAGATTACGGACTTTTCAAAATAGAGCCCTACCCTACCCTCGGGCTTTAGGATAAAAACGAAGCCCTCGCTTTGAGGGCTTTTGAGGGACGAGCTGAGCCAGGCCCCCTCGTGAAAGGGCTGGATTAACAGCCCTAATGATAACTCATCTAGAGCGGTATTGATGATCTATATATGGGTCCCATGATAGACTGTCGTGTAATAGTTGCAACTGTTTCCTAGCTAGTATCCTCATGGGGTTCACTCCTTGCTCACACGAGAACTCAAGGTAGACCCAATTTGTTCAAAACTCAACCAGCTAAAATCGGACCCCTCCTCAAATTGAAATATCTACAAATTTCAATCCAACAAGAGTTCCTTCTATTACTATATATGGAGGCGGTCCTGTAAGGACCGTCCTTATGGTCCGCACCATTCGGAATGCCCACTGTGGCCCACTTTATGACTCATCCAAATTGACCACTCATTCATAACCCCCTTTATAGGAACTGAATCCCATGAATTTGCATGGATTTGGATGAACTAGACCATTGGATTGAGGGTCAATTTTTCTTCTTTGATATAAAGATATTAAACTTGTGGACCATGGATGTAGGGGTTAGAAGTATTGGATTGACTTCAAATTTGATATGTAAGTTGGCCCCACTTGGATCTTTCAGTCCCCCTTGTCCCATGACCGGTGGGGTCTTATGGTGGGCTTCAATAGGCGGTTTGCACAGTAAACCATAAGGACAGTCTTTACAGTACCACCTCCCTATATATATACATAATAGCTCTCCTGAGTTGCAGCTGCAGCGTGCGAGAGATGCGTGTGCTTTGGGCGGAACAGGAGAGAAAAACAAAATGAAAACTGCGCCCTTCTCTGTTCTCCATTTCAGTTTCCCTCTCTTCTCATTTCCCCAGTTCATCTCCCCCTTCATCTTCGGCTCGATCTCTCTCGATTGACTCTCTCTCAGCTCAATCTCTCTCTACAGACTAGATCTCTCTCTCGCGTCGCTGCTCTCACTCTCTCTCTCTCTGCGATCTTTCTATCTCTCCCCCTCATGTCTCTCTCTCTCTCTCTCGCTGCAGCAGACCCTCTCTCCCTCTTCCCCCATCGCTGTTGCTCTCCCTTTCAGCTCGATCTCTCTGCAATGTCGCTGCTCTCCCTCTCAGCTCGATCTCTCTCCCGCAACTTCTCTCCCTCTCAGCTGGATCTCTCTCTCAGCTCGATCTGAAGTCTTTCCTTGTCTCCCCCTTGCACTAGTTCTTTCAACTTGTAAGTTGTTACCTTCCAATATGTCATAAATGACCTATTTTGAGCCTTCATGTGTGCTTAAACCATTTCAATTGATATATATTCTTGTTATTTTCTATTGGAGCTATCTATAGGTTCTCTCTTATATATTCATGCTTAGTTCTATAATTTCTTGCAACTCCACAAATCAATCTCAGCATGCCTCTCAATCACTTTCGGATATCCAATAAGAACTGCAGTATTTTTCAGATTTGTTTTTTCAAATTAAAAGATTTTCGTGAAGCATTGTCTGGATTAATTGTTTCAGATTCATGGCCACGAATTCAGTAGTCACTTTGCTGAATTGGAGATTTCCTCTCTGGCTTGGTCCAGGAAAGATGGTATTGTCCCTGCTGTGCAGCTGAGGCTGTTGGATATCAGTCTCATTGTCCTCTACCTGCTACCAATCCAAGCTGCAGCAGATCATGATCATCTGTTTTTGTGGTGCTTCAGGAACTGTATAATGCAGTTTACCCAAGACCCCATAAGTTTCAATCTTGCTCTTGGGAACCACTGGAGATCTGTCATGTTTTCAGTCCTGGAATTACAGCCTGACCACTGTTAAATTCCAAGATAATTTGGATTCTATCCAATCCATCCAAGTTAGTTGTTTTTGGACAGTCTATTTAATAGGCAGTCACAAACTTATGGGCTGTTTGTGGTTGGATTAATTCTAGTAGAGATTACTTGTTCAGTTTATTTACAACCACCTTTATGAGAACTGTAAAATCTATTTGGCATAAATTTCATGTTATATAATGGCACAACAAAATTCTACTGCATGTTACTTCTTCTTCTTTTTTCTATCACTTATTTGACATGTGTTGTTCTTCTGCATTAATTTTTCAGATTATCATTTTATGAGTCATCCTATACTCCTAATACTGTTCTTTTCTGATTCGTCAGTTTAGTGATTGTGTTAATGGTATGTTGGCATAAAAGAAATGGTTAATGGTACTTTGGTTTAGTAATGGAGCCGTTAATGTACTTGAAAAAAAAAAAAAAACGAAAAGAAGAAAAAGAATCTTGCTTTTTATTTCATTGAATTTCACTAAAGGCATGAATTGTAGGTTTTTGCTCTAAATGATGCTGGTGCTCATGCTGAAAATGCAACAACTTATGTGAGCTTAGAACCATGTAACCTGTAACACCCCGTCCCCTAACCCCTTATTAATTATAATTAATTGCTTGATTAGTTAGAAAGTGTGTTTAGAGTCTTAATGAGTTGGGTTTGGTGTGTGAATTGCGCGTGCGAAGTCTCTCGAGAGTCCGAGTACATTTGGGTAGAGTAGGGGGTTGGTTTGCAATTTCGGAAAGTTTTCAGGGGTTTTTATGAGATTATGAGATTTTGTGAGTTTTGGTGCATCGGGTAGGTCTCGTCATTTCATGAACTTTAGTCTTCACCGCGTTTCGATTCGACGCGCCAAAGAGACCCAAATCCATCCTTAGTGAAACCAAGGACTAAACTTAAATTATCCCATAACTTAACCTAATATAAAGTCACCCATCTCTTCCTTCAACCCTTTCTCTTCATTCAGTGTTTCTTCTTCACAACCCAACCCCTTCACTTATCCGGCCACCTGAGTTCTGGCGACGAAGCTCCATCTCCACTTCATCTTCTCCAAGCTCCTAGGATCTCACCCATCCCCTTTTTTAAGCTTTTCATCAACAACCCATTCCAAGGTAAGCTCCCCAAGCTTTTAATGATAGCTAGTCTTCTTCCTTTTGGTTAGAAATGGGTTAGGGAGACTCATGGCAACCTATTAAATTCATTTGTGTAGAGAGATTTTGGGTTGAGAAGCTTTCCTCCAAGTTAGAGCTCAAAAGAGGGATTTCTCTAGAAATTCCTTTTTTTTCTTAAGCTCTTCATCAAAGGCAAGTTAATGTATATGTTTATGATTTGGTATGTTTGTTTCTCCTTTGATTGATGATTGATGATGTTTATATGACTGATTGCTCATTTTGATTTGATTTTGATGAAAACATGATAATTAGACATAATTGTACATTGGATTGGATTTTGATTTAAATGGGTAGATTGATTTGATTTTGGGATTTGAATGGGAGAGGTTTTTACTCTCCTTGTACACATATTCAGGTTCAGGGAAGGGATGAAGGATTCTGGACCCATTTCACTACAGAAACAGAACCCCGTAGTGTGTGTGGTCGATCGGCTACGGAGCCCGGTCGACCGGTGACAATGAGTCAGGTTCCCTGGAACCTGATGAGAACAATGTGCCCCTTTTTTCATTTACAATTGCCGGTCATCCGGCCAAGGGCTCGGTCGACCGGGCCAACTGTGAGGAACCCTTTTGAGGGGTTTTGTTTACCCTATTTTGGAGGCCTTTAGGTGGAACTTTGGCTACCCTTTTTGGACTCATTTGATTATATGTGAGGATGTTTTGAGCCTATGTGCTTCACGGTTACTCCAGTTACATCGGATACCAATCTTATTCAATCTTGAACGGTATGGGACAACGGGATACCCTTTCTTATATCTATGCACAAAGAGGCTCCGTTCGGGTATCGTGAACCCAAATTCCTTTCGTTGACTGAGTAGGTTGTACGATGCTTCAAGTTTAACATTTGACTTAGGTTTGGATTGTTTATCGCTTTTGATTCTGAGTTGTATAGTCTGGTACTATATACACGTAATGTCCATGTTCTTTAGCTCCGTTTACTTTGCTTTATATTGGGATCACATTGAGAACTTAGATGATGAACTTAGAATCCCCTTTGATGTTCTGTCTGTTTCAAAGTTTGATGATGTGTTGAGGCTAGGCGGCTTTGATTGTAGAAGTTTGTTGAGAACTACCTATGATGAGGTTTTGAAGAAGTTCGATGTTTGATGTTGGCTTTGATTTGATGATAGAAATATAGTTTCTCTTTGATTGATGAATCTTGTTCATGCAAGAAAGTCTAGCCCTTCACTATCGTTTATTTAGGACTCTTTGTGTCAGGCACCACTCAGCTGTTAACGCCCAACACAGATGGGGCACCATTATGTGTAAGGACTTTGGATTGAACGTCTGCACAATATGGCATTTTACATTTTGATGGATGTATACCATCAGATACATATTGAAGTTTGGTTTTGATGATTGTTGGCCTTTTAGTATCCATATTGCTTGCTTGCTTGACGGGTTTTATTCCGTGCCACTCTACCATAGCTCTTATGTTGAGCCAGAAGAGTCATGTGAAACTATCCTGTGGTGTATTAGTTATGTGGGTTGCCTAATTGTTAGATGTTTATGTTAGATTGATTTTGATTCGAATGCTAGACATTTCTTACGATCAAGATGCTATGCATGTAATACAATCTTGTCTATCGTCTACTCTAATTTGTTCTACATATCTGAATAATTTATATATATATTGCTTGTCGACCTTCGTATCTGATGATGTTACTCTTGGTGCATAGGTACCGAACTCTTCTTTACCGAGGAGGAGGCGACGGAAGAAGTTTAGGTGGATCAGCCTAATTACTTCCTAGATTATAGTACGGACGGCATTGTATAGCTGTATCAACCCCATACATGAGAGCCTTCACGCTATATTTTGCTTAGCTTCATCTTTTGGTTTCTTTCTCTTTTGATTAGGCTCGAGTTTTGGTGTGGCCTATTGTTGTAAATAATACTTTTGATTAAATGTTTCAAATTTGAACTCTAATTAATATATATTTCAATCTTTGCTCTTAACTATATAAGTTTTAAGATACCATTTGCAATTCTAAAGCTTCCGCTTATTGTTATTTTATTCGAGGAAATGTTCATACCTCACAGCGGTCTTCGATCCAGATGGGACATGATTAGGGCCAAGTTACATTTGATTTATGTTGGAAAAATTTTAATTAGCCCTAATTTCACGCATAACCTCGGTTTCACTTTTGGGGGCGTGACATAACCATTATGGTAGAACTCCTCCCTGCACTAAAGCAATGATCCGAGCAAAGGTGAAACATGTAGTTGTAGGAATGGTGGATCCGAATCCCATTGTGGCTTCAAAAGGAGTGAAAAGACTGAGAGGAGTAGGAATCGAATTAACAGTAGGGGTGGAGGAAGAGCTGTGTCGGAAGCTTAACGAGGCATATATACATTGGATGCTTACAGGGAAGCCATTCGTCACATTAAGGTATGTCGCCAAATTTTAATTTTTCATCAGGGGGAAATACATCAGGGGGAAATACATCAGGGGAAAAAGGTAACTTCTACAGTGCAGTTGCATGTTATTGAAGGAAAACCAGGCATATATGCATAGGCTACTGATGATATACATAGCATGCCTACATGGAAGCCATTAGTCACATTAAAAATCATTAGGGGAAAAGATAACTTCTATAGTTAGATTGCATGTTATTGAAGAAAAGGATGTTAGTGTTACTAAGGAAATCTGAATAACCCAGTTTTTGAAAATCATAGTCACTGAATTTGCCAATTGAGTTTGAACTATGAAATTCCATCTATTTAAGAATCATTAGGGATGCACATGGTCTGGACCCAGCTCACATGCCAAAAAGGTCTAAATCATCCAGCCCAAAGTAGGTGGGCTCATGCTAGCTCGGGCTGGCCCAGACCAACTTGTATTGTAGTCTGTTAATATCTTGCTGACTCTTGACTCAGATTTTAAATTGCTGCCCAAGGAGTGAAGTTTGCTCTAGGCTCTAGTAATGAGATTATCGATGATCAATTGGTGGTTTGTATTAAAAGAGAAAAGATACGAGAGATGTCATTGATATGGCCAATGCATTTGTATCAACCTGTATTAGTTTTCTTTTTTCTTTTTTTTTTCTTTTGAAAAGAACCAAGATAAATGTAAAATTCTCAGATTTGCAGTTTACATAGGTTTGTGGGCTGTATAGATCTAGGTATCAGGCTTTATAATACCAGTATGGCATAGTTTAACCCTGACTTGTTTATTTTTGAATTGTGTCTCAGATGACCCAAGTTTGATGAGAATGTTATAGTGTGTTCATGCATTCTTAACTAGCATATTTTTTTCAAATTTAGGTTATTCTTATCAATCACTCTCTGTAACCTAAAGGTACTTGTCATCTTTTAATGGCTGGATTCTGAATCAGGTCAATGACGAAGACGAGGAGTCCAGTGGATATTACTTGCAATTGCTACAGGAGCATGATGGGGTTGTCATTTCTAGCACCTCACTAGCTAGCGACACTAAAGCTTTAGCTTTCAACAAAACCAGTGCCAAGCAACCTCTCTTAATCATAATATAGTAACAGTTTCAGATTCTCCTTTACACCTCCTTTCTCTCACCGCAGAGGTTGCTCCACATGCAATTATCTTTGCAAATAAAAATGTCACCGTGGACCCGGCAACATAATTGAACCTGCGTAGATGGGGAACAGAAATTGTAGCTATGGTTTTATTACCTAGAAACATTTCTTTGCATATCTTAACTAGACATTGAAGTCAGCGAAAATCATTTTGGCCCAATGTGATCTCACTCGCCACATTTGCATTGCATGAACTGCTAATTTTTCTTTTTGATTTGGAAGTGTTCATCGTCTAGAACTTACTATGGAGAAAAAATATCAGGGTTTGGTTCATTAATATATTGTGCTTTTATTCAGGGTCTGCTTTATTAGAATTTTGAGCAAACAATCATTGATGTGCATTTTAACTTGACAATGGCTGATTTCATTTGAATGTGGGTTGATGTCAAGCTCTCCCAACTTAATCTCATATTTTGTGACATGGTTTTGATATAATAAGAATAGATTTTTGTTTTCTCATTGTTTATGTTGGTTTTTCTTTTCTCTCTTTCTTTCTTTTTTCTATGTTATGCAGATAGAAAAAGTCTTCTTCCACCTCTGAGAGCTCAAAGAGGAATTCAACTCATGTAGGGTCGCAGAGTGCCTTGGAGCATTCTGAGGAGGATGATTTGGATGCCAACTTGAAGTGTGCCTTGGAGCTTTTTGAGTCGATTCAATGGAGTGTCCAACATGGAAGACAGTGTGGATGATGAATTGATGATTTCTTGTTTATTCTTGGGTCATTACCCATTATTGGTTGACTTACAGTTGTATTGGACACTCTCTTCTTTATCAAATTGTTAATAAAAACTTAATATGTACTTCATTTGAAGTGTTGTGAATGACTATGGGTTGCTTTAATATGCAAATAAAGGGTTCAGACTTGAAAAATGAAGAATGGAAGAAGATTGTTTCCTACCGAAACTTAGCAGATTTGAAGTCCATAATAAGCTATTTGAAAGCCCCAAATTTGAACCGAAAAATCTCGCGGGAAGTGGGTTAACCAGTGCCCCAAACAGGGGTATTCATCAAGGTTCTAGCAAATCTGAACCCACTGTGTTGGAAAAGTGGGCGAGTGCAAAACCAGCCAAACGCGATTGTTTCCAACCGAAACTTAGCAGATTTGAAGTTCATAATATGGACTCTGAACGCTCAAAATTTCAGACAAAAACTTACTTGGGAAGTGGCCTAACCAGCCCTCTAAACAGGGGTACTCGGCAAGGTTTCAAGGTTTCAGCAGATCTGAACCCACTGTGTTAGAAAAGTTCGCGAGTGCAAAACTAGCCAAACGCTATTGTTTCCGACCGAAACTTAGCAGATTTGAAGTTCATAATATGGTCTTTGAAAGCCCAAAATTTCATACAGAAACTCTCCCTGGAAGTGGGCTGACCAGCCCCCTAAACAGGGGTACTGGGCAAGGTTTCAGCAGATTTGAACCCACTTAGTTGGAAAAGTGCACGAGTGCAAAACCAGGCAAACGTAGTTGTTTTCTACCGAAACTTAGCAGATTTGAACTCCATAATAAGTACTTTGAAATCCATAAATTTGAACTAAAAAATCCCTCGGGAAGTGGGTTAACCTGTGCTCTAAACAGGGGTACACAGTGGGTTCAAATCTGCTGAAACCTTGCTGAGTACCCCTGTTTGGGGCATTGGCTAACTCACTTCCCGAGGGATTTTTTTTGTTTAAATTTGGGGCTGTTAAGGTTCTTATTATGGACTTCAAATTTGCTATGTTTTGGTAGGAAACAACCACGTTTGCCTGGTTTTGCACTCGTACGCTTTTCCAACTCAGTAGGGTCAACTCTGCTATAACCTTGCCGAGTACCCCTGTTTAAGGGGCTGGTTAGCCCACTTCCAAGGGAGTTTTTGTTTGAAATTTTGGGCTTTCAAAGACCATATTATGAACTTCAAATCTGCTAAGTTTCGGTCAGAGACAATCGCGTTCGGCTGGTTTTGCACTCACACACTTTTCCAACACAGTAGGTTCAGATCTGCTGAACCCTGGAAACCTCGCCGAGTACCCTTGTCTCGGGGGTTGGTTAGGCCACTTCCCCAGTGAGTTTTTGTCTGAAATTTTGGGCTTTCAAAGACCATATTATGAACTTCAAATCTGCTTAGTTTCAGTCGAAAACAATCGCGTTTGGTTGGTTTTGCACTCACGGACTTTTTCAACACAATGGATTCATACCTGCTGAAACCTTAAAACCTTGCTGAGTACCCCAGTTTAGGGCACTAGTTAGCCCACTTCCCGAGGGAGTTTTTGGCTGAAATTTTTAGCCCACTCTTTTGTAAAATCATTTTATTTGTGTTGAGATGCCTTACTGTAGTGACAGGTTATCTGTGGAGATGCAGTCATGTTTTGTGAATTCCCTGACCCTATGGAGTTGTAATTTTGTGAAAGGTTATCGGATGAGTTGCCTTTGGTTGAGACTTTGTGAATTCCCACTTGGAATATAGATGAGAGCTTGGATGTATACAAGAGGGTTTGGATTGATTGGGTGGGCATCACTGTATGGAATATGAAGGATTTGGTTTATCTACAACGTACTCACTTTTTTTAATCGTCAAATTGATTTAATGAATTAGCTTGAGCAGGCACTACAGCTTGAGCTGGCACTTCAGCTGCATCATCCACAGAGTAGTGCTCTGGGCCGGAAATGGAGATGCCCCATCATCATTTTTTCCGAGGGTTCTTGCCCGCATCAGAAATAACTGTTAAAACTTGATGAAAGTTCTTGGCCACATCAGAAAATTCATGTTTGAAATCCATACAGGTGAATTTGCACAAAGCATATCAAACATTCTCATAAAACATGAACCACTATCAAACAATTGGAAAAAGAAAACTCCATCAGTCACTAACCACCTCTTAGTGTAGGCTTACCACAGACACTAACCGTCTTCCATTAAAAGAAAACACCTCAGGAAGAAAAAAAAAATCACATTACAAAAATAATCAAATCTACTTTCCATTAATCTCCATTCAATATTAAAACTTCATTCACATTAAAATCCAATATCCAAAAATAAAACATTCCAAAACCAACATCTGCAACATCCAAATCCAAGACTCAAAACTCAATACATCCAAATCCACATTCGAATACCAAATTTGTGAACCCTTTAACACTCAGTACATCCCAACATCCACAATAAAATACAATACTAAAACATTCCAAATACTAGACAACCAATTCCACAAAGCATCTCCTCCATCCATCCTGAGAAGAGGGTGAGAGCTACACATATAGAGAGAGGGAGAAACAAAGCTGCAAATAGATCTATGATCGGGCTGGGCGCAGATATCTGTGATGGGCACAGAGCACTCGTGTGTTTCTTGGAGAGCAAATGTCACGACCCGGGCCCGAGATTAGGGTTACCACGGCCAAACCCCGAGTCGCGATGCCATACTTACTCCCGTAAACCTCGCATCACCGAAGTCAATACGAGATTCACAAGGGATCTTACATATATCTGTCAAATGTACATTATTTTGCGGAAATATATATATACATTGACATTTAACTTTAATATGTACAAATTCTTTACAGAAAGTAAAGTTTACTTATACATCTCATTTCCTATTTAAATCACCCATGCATATTCAAATACAATGCATGTGATCACTATTTACAACAAAATGAATCTATTCAAAATGTTCCCAAAATTCTCTAAACCGGTCGCCTCCGATTTACATCCATTCGTTCAATCCTCCTGGGGGAACCGGATTGGTCTCCTCCGCTGGCGGCGCGGTCTCGGAACCACTGGCACGGCCAACTGAGCCTGTAACGTCATCAATAACACTGTGAACACGACGGTTCAACAATGTATACACAATTCTATGATAATCACATGTTAGCAATTAGGTTTCAATGTATAACAATTATATTCAAATCAATTCAATTCAATTCAATTCAATGCGTATAGTTCTTCCCCGAAGGAAGCATTCAATTTATGTAGTTCTCCCCTGAAGAGAGCAGTTAATGCATGTAGTTCTCCCCTGAAGAGAGCATTCAATTCATTTATATACACTTTATCAAGTGTCTTTTCGTTGTCCTCTAGCATAGACGGAAGGCGCACCATTCACAACCCAGCCTTTCAAGGACTCATTTCATTTCATTAGTACTCACTTTATTAAGTGGCTTTTCAAATGTTACGCACTTCATTAAGTGGCTTGTCAAATGTGTGGGATTTACCAGTGTCTTGATCAGAGATCACCGGCATCACCACGGAGCTCCGGAACGCTCCATCTACTGCAGCAGACTTAATCTTTCATACATTACAGTGTTTGTTTATTTCAGTTCTTTTCGTTTCATTTCATTGCATTTCATTGTATTAATTCAATACATTATTCAATGATAGCTCAACAAGGAGCATAACAGTAATAGACGAGAGAGGACAAGCCAACTCAAGTCATAAACAAGTAAATTCCTAAAACAACATTCGGGTGAAACGTTCATTATGCAATGTAGGTGTTATTTAGATGACATCACTTTTTAGTGAAATTTACATCCGCATAAGTTTAGCTAACACCCATGAAGGTTTAGGAAATTATCAGAAATCAATTCTGATATTTCCTCAATTTCGGTCACCTCGTCGGTTACCTAGCGGTTAGCCGCATTAGGGGTTTCGGCTGACCGAACCATATTCGGTCAGTTTTCCAGAATGTCATAAACTACAGATCCATTTGCTCAATTCGGTCACCTGTTCGGTCACCTACTCGGCTGACCGAAATTCAAATTTCGGTTAGCCGAATTTCTCGCGGTCAGCTTACGGTCCGTTTTCCAGAAGCTCAACTTCTGATGGAAAACCCTGACAAGATTTTCGGTTACCTTGCGGTCAACCCTCGGCTAGCCGAACTCACAATTTCGGCTAGCCGACCTATGTCGGTCAGCTCTCGGTCAGGTGTCGGTCAGCCTGGCGGCTGACCGAATTGTGCCCAGAAGTTCAGAAAATTCTGAACCGAATTTTCTGTAACTGAACTTCTTGAGTTCGAACAATTCACTTAACAATTGAAATCAATGTAATTGAGTATACTTGCCTTGTTTGGAAACTTCTTAGCAAGAATTCCCTTGTCTAGCTTTAATCCAAGCTGAATTCCTCAAGTCAAACCTCCTTTTGAACCTAAAACCCAAAATCAATCCACAAAACAGAAGTCTTGTGAATTCTTTGAGCCATAACTCAATAATGAAACCATGGAAGTGCTGAATTCAACTCAACACTTACTTGTAGCTTCTTTGGTGGAAATCTTGAGATCTTCTCAAGTTGAAACTCCCAAAATAGTAGGAAAAGAGATGAAGAAGAGGATGGTGAAGATGGAGTCCCTCTTCACAAGCACTTGTTAGCTCTCCCAATCACCACTCAATGAAGCGAAATTGGAAGAAAGAAGAAGGAGAGAAAGAAAGAGAAGAAGAGATCGACTGTGCTGGAGGAATGAACTCAAATGAGTTCATCCTCATCTTATAATCCCCATTTTTGCATTTTACCCCCCTCCTATTCCTCTAATTACCATTTAAGTCAAATGAATGGTCATTTGAACCAATTCACGTCGAATGGAATCGTCTCATTTATAAAAGTTAACGTACTCCTCGAGATATACGTGTGAGTATCAAGAGTTTCCGTATTCGACGAAATACGTGTAATTTCGTATTTACGAAAAAGTCCTTACATTGCATGGTTTAGCCTAAAACCATTTCCAATCACTCATAACCTTCACTACTCTTTTCATTAAGTTCAATTTGACCATTTGGGCCAAATTCTATATCAATTTAGCCATTAATCAACATTAATTCCATAAAACATGTTGAATTAGCACTAATCCCGATTAATTAGAGTTAATCTTAATTAACTCGGGTCAGGGTGTTACATTCCCCTAAACTTTTAGAACCATTCGGTCCTCCGAATGCAACACAAATCAATTAAGCAATTTAAAACGAAAATTACCTGAACGAATAGCTCTGGATACTTTCGAGCCATTTGCTCTTCAAGCTCCCAGGTAGCTTCGTTTGGTCCATGATGTGCCCAAAGCACTTTGACCCATTTGATAGTCTTGGTACGCAGAACCACCTCCTTGGTATCAATTATCTGAATTGGCTTCTCAACGTATGCAGTGTCTGGCAACACTTGGATCTCTTCATGACGAATCACATGTGAAGGATCTGACACATACTTCCGAAGCATTGACACATGAAAGACATTGTGGATACTAGAGAGTTCTGCTGGAAGATCTAGACGATAAGCCACATTCCCAATTCTACTTTGGATCTTAAAGGGTCCGATAAACCTCGGAGAAAGCTTACCTTTTTGTCCAAATCTGACGGTGCCCTTCATTGGAGAAGTCTTCAAAAAGACTAAATCACCAACGGCGAATTCCAGATCACGCCGACGATTGTCAGCATAGCTTTTCTGCCTGGATCTAGCAACTTTCAACCTTTCTTGCACCTTCTGCACTTTATCTGCGGTTTCAGCAATGATCGTAGGACCGTGGAAACTTCGAGTTCCAACTTCTTCCCAGCTAACTGGAGTCCTACATCTTCTACCATATAATGCTTCAAAGGGTGCCATTTCAATGCTGGAGTGATAGCTATTGTTGTACGCAAATTCGCACAAAGCTAGGTGATCATCCCAATCACTCCCAAAATCTGCAACACTAGCCCGAAGCAAATCTTCAAGAGTTTGGATTGTTCTCTCTGACTGCCCATCTGTCTGTGGATGATATGCAGTACTAAACCGCAGTCTCGTACCCATGGCATTCTGATATGTTTGCCAAAATGTGGAGACAAAGCGACTATCTCGATCAGAAATGATCGAGACAGGTACTCCATGCAGTCTAACAATCTCCTTGACAAACAATCTGGACATTTCGCTAAATCCCATATCCTTTCTAAATGGAAGGAAATGCGCGGACTTCGTAAGACGATCCACAATAACCCAAATGGCATCATGCTGTCTCCGCGTCCTTGGTAATCCAGACACAAAGTCCATCGTGAGATGTTCCCACTTCCATTTAGGGATATACAATGGATGAAGCAAGCCTGGTGGCTTCTTGTGCTCAAATTTCACACGCTGGCAAGTCAAGCAGGAAGATACATAACTGGCTATCTCCCGTTTCATGTTATTCCACCAGAATCTGCCCTTAAGATTTCTATACATCTTCGTACTCCCTGGATGCACAGAATATCTGGTGTGATGAGCTTCAAACATGACTGCTTGCTTCAAATCTTCCTGTGCTGGTACACATAATCTGTCTCTGAAATAGAGAACTCCTGTTACCAACACGAAATCTGGCCTTGCTGCAATGTTATCCCGAATTTTTACTAATTCCAGGTCGTCGAACTGCCTATCTTTAATTTGCTGAATGAGTAGCGGTTCGAACACTGACATCGCTGCAATCATGACTTGATTGTCCACGAATTCAATGGATACATCCCAATCCCTGAATTCTTCAATCATAATCCATTCACCCACCAATGATGCCAAGTCAGCCGACTTGCGACTCAAAGCATCAGCTACCACGTTACCCTTTCCAGGTACATATGTGAATGGAAAATCATAATCCTTGATAAGCTCTAACCAACGGCGTTGCCTCAGATTGATATCTTTCTGAGTGAACAAGTATTGGAGACTTCTGTGATCGCAATGGACTTCAAAAGTTTCTCCATACAGATAATGTCTCCATTGCTTCAATGCGAATACAACAGCCGCGAGCTCTAAATCATGTGTAGCATAGTTCTTCTCATGCACTTTTAATTGACGCGAACCGTAGGCAATTACCCTACCTCGTTGCATCAACACACATCCCAATCCAACGCCTGAGGCGTCTGAGTAAATCTCAAACCCTCCTCTTCCTTCAGGTAAAGCCAAGATTGGGGCTGTTATCAACTTCTGCTTCAGAGTTTGGAAACTGCACTCGCATACATCATTCCATTGAAAAGGAACATCCTTCCGAGTCAGTTTCGTCAACGGAGCTGCTATCTTGGAGAAGTCCTTTACGAACCTTCTATAGTAGCCCGCCAACCCTAAGAAACTCCGAACCTCTGGCACATTCTTCGGACTCTGCCAATTGCTAACCGCGTCAACCTTAGCCGAATCAACAGCTAATCCATCTCTGGTAATGACGTGACCCAAAAATGCAACCTGCTGCAACCAAAAGTCGCACTTCGAGAACTTTGCATACAACTGATTCTCTCTCAGTGTCTGCAAGGCTATTCTCAGATGACGTGAATGCTCTCTCTCTGACCTTGAGTATACCAGGATGTCATCAATAAAGATCACAACAAACTGGTCTAGGTACGAAGCAAACACTCTGTTCATTAGAGCCATAAAAACTGCAGGTGCATTGGTTAGACCAAAAGGCATCACTAAAAATTCATAGTGTCCATAACGAGTCCTGAATGCAGTCTTCTGTACATCTTGATCCTTAACTCGTATCTGGTGATATCCAAATCGAAGATCAATCTTAGAAAAGTAAGCTGCACCTTGGAGTTGATCAAACAACTCATCGATTCTAGGCAGTGGATATTTATTTTTAATTGTTACTTGATTGATCTGCCTATAATCAATACACATTCGAAAGGTGCCATCTTTCTTCTTCACAAACAGTACGGGTGCTCCCCATGGTGAGACACTCGGTCTGATAAAACCTTTGTCTAGCAATTCCTGTATCTGCTTCTTCAATTCATACAACTCTGATGGTGCCATTCGATACGGTGCCTTGGATATCGGTGCAGTACCGGGCACAAGTTCAATAGTAAAGTCCACTTCCCTTGCTGGAGGTAGACCTGGCACTTCATCGGGAAATACGTCTGGAAATTCACAGACTACCGGGATATTTTCTAATCTCTGTTCAGGCTTCTGTTCAGAAATGAATGCAATGTAGCCTTCACAACCACTATGCATCATTCGTTCAGCCTTAAGTGTTGAAATAAGTCTGGTGTCAAATCTCTTTAAAGTGCCTTCAAAAAGTACACTGGCATTGGCCTCATCAACCCTGAAGGTGATGATTTTGCGGAAACAGTCTAAGCAAGCTCTGTACTTCGCAAGCCAATCCATGCCAAAGATTACATCAAAATCATTCATGGCTAGTATAACCAGATCAGCTGGCATTGCTACTTCCCCGATTCTCACATCACATTGGGGAACATACAATTCACATACTACCCTTCTCCCTAAAGGAGTAGACACTGTAAAGTCATATGGCAATTGCATTATCCGGTCTCGCATATTACACACAAATACAGGTGCTACAAATGAATGCGTGGAACCGGGATCAAATAATGCAACCGCAGGTTTATCACCTATAAGAATTGTACCTTCAACCACATTGGTTGCAACATCAGCTTGCTCTCGGTTAAGAGCATAAGCCCTTCCAGCTATCTGCGGTCTCTGCTGTTGCTGTCCAGGTTGTTGCCTCTGCCATTGACGCTGCTGGCCTTGTTGTTGCTGTTGCCTAGGAGGCGCTGGCAAAGCTAATCGCTGTGGAGGAGCAGGGAGTGCTGCTTGTCCTTGAGCAGTCTGCTGATTAGGAGCTCTGTCATCTCTCCTTGCCTTTGGACATTGTGCCATTTTGTGTTCCAAAGAACCACAAACAAGGCATGCTCCAGTAGTCCTCCAACACAACTCAGTCTTATGAGCCTTTCCACATGTCTCACAAACTGGCTTATTCTCAGTCCTAGCAGTAAATTTCTGTTTCTTAGTTTTGTCCTTGAATCGTCCTCCCTTTTTAAACCAGGAGCCTGTAGATTTTTCACCACTACTCCTCTTAGTACTCTCATTCTCAGCCATTTCCTCTCTGTGGACTTCTTCTGCCGTGTAGGCTCTATCAACGGCATCATCGAAGGTAGTAGGCTTATTTGCCAATACCATCTTTTTATATGTGGCATTTAGGCCATTGAGAAACCTCTTCACCTTCTTGTCTTCCGTATCTACCAAATCAGTAGCATACTTAGACAACTGCAGAAAGGTATGGACATACACAGATACGGTCATTTGACCTTGCTTCAATTGCAGAAATTCTGCTTCTTTCTTCTGCCTCACATGTTCTGGGACAAACTTCCTTTGAAACTGCTGTTTGAAAGTCTCCCACATTACCGCTTCTGGCAATTTAGTGATTGCCCCACTCACACTCTTCCACCATGTCTTTGCTACTTCTCGTAGCATGGAGGAAATGAGAGCAACTTTTTGTTTCTGCGTGCACGTGACTGTGCCAAACACATCCTCAATGTGTTCCAGCCACTCATCAGCTTTCAGCACATCTTCAGTACCCCGGAACTCAGTAGCTCCTCTTTTCCTGAATTGTTCATACAGGACATTAGGGTCTTTCTCCTTGGATTGAATTACCACTTGTGTTCCAACCTGAGTAGGTGGTTGAACTGGTGGCACTACTGGTGTTGCTTGCATCTGAGCCTGTAATTGGCTCTGCACTTGCAATAAAGAAGTGATCTGGGCTTGCATACCCATCTGTGCTTCATGACTCTTAGCCATTTGCTCATTGCTTCTCACCAATTGCTCTAGGATGGCAGTCATCCTTGTGTCCATATCGGAAACAGGAGACGGTGTGACAACCTCAATGAAGTCATCATTTCCTGGATTCGATCCAGATGCAGCCATGCTGTAAACAATACGGAAGGTAAGATACATAGATCTCAACACTTCCATCACATATATCACATAAAGTGAAAGCATTTAAACCACAAATCCAAGATTGGATTTGGCACGAAACGCAACGCTCCTCACTTCGTTCCTATAAATGGCTAAGTCATTTACCTTAGTTACCTTAGCTCTGATACCATACAATAAGTATGTCACGACCCGGGCCCGAGATTAGGGTTACCACGGCCAAACCCCGAGTCGCGATGCCATACTTACTCCCGTAAACCTCGCATCACCGAAGTCAATACGAGATTCACAAGGGATCTTACATATACCTGTCAAATGTACATTATTTTGCGGAAATATATATATACATTGACATTTAACTTTAATATGTACAAATTCTTTACAGAAAGTAAAGTTTACTTATACATCTCATTTCCTATTTAAATCACCCATGCATATTCAAATACAATGCATGTGATCACTATTTACAACAAAATGAATCTATTCAAAATGTTCCCAAAATTCTCTAAACCGGTCGCCTCCGATTTACATCCATTCGTTCAATCCTCCTGGGGGAACCGGATTGGTCTCCTCCGCTGGCGGCGCGGTCTCGGAACCACTGGCACGGCCAACTGAGCCTGTAACGTCATCAATAACACTGTGAACACGACGGTTCAACAATGTATACACAATTCTATGATAATCACATGTTAGCAATTAGGTTTCAATGTATAACAATTATATTCAAATCAATTCAATTCAATTCAATTCAATGCGTATAGTTCTTCCCCGAAGGAAGCATTCAATTTATGTAGTTCTCCCCTGAAGAGAGCAGTTAATGCATGTAGTTCTCCCCTGAAGAGAGCATTCAATTCATTTATATACACTTTATCAAGTGTCTTTTCGTTGTCCTCTAGCATAGACGGAAGGCGCACCATTCACAACCCAGCCTTTCAAGGACTCATTTCATTTCATTAGTACTCACTTTATTAAGTGGCTTTTCAAATGTTACGCACTTCATTAAGTGGCTTGTCAAATGTGTGGGATTTACCAGTGTCTTGATCAGAGATCACCGGCATCACCACGGAGCTCCGGAACGCTCCATCTACTGCAGCAGACTTAATCTTTCATACATTACAGTGTTTGTTTATTTCAGTTCTTTTCGTTTCATTTCATTGCATTTCATTGTATTAATTCAATACATTATTCAATGATAGCTCAACAAGGAGCATAACAGTAATAGACGAGAGAGGACAAGCCAACTCAAGTCATAAACAAGTAAATTCCTAAAACAACATTCGGGTGAAACGTTCATTATGCAATGTAGGTGTTATTTAGATGACATCACTTTTTAGTGAAATTTACATCCGCATAAGTTTAGCTAACACCCATGAAGGTTTAGGAAATTATCAGAAATCAATTCTGATATTTCCTCAATTTCGGTCACCTCGTCGGTTACCTAGCGGTTAGCCGCATTAGGGGTTTCGGCTGACCGAACCATATTCGGTCAGTTTTCCAGAATGTCATAAACTACAGATCCATTTGCTCAATTCGGTCACCTGTTCGGTCACCTACTCGGCTGACCGAAATTCAAATTTCGGTTAGCCGAATTTCTCGCGGTCAGCTTACGGTCCGTTTTCCAGAAGCTCAACTTCTGATGGAAAACCCTGACAAGATTTTCGGTTACCTTGCGGTCAACCCTCGGCTAGCCGAACTCACAATTTCGGCTAGCCGACCTATGTCGGTCAGCTCTCGGTCAGGTGTCGGTCAGCCTGGCGGCTGACCGAATTGTGCCCAGAAGTTCAGAAAATTCTGAACCGAATTTTCTGTAACTGAACTTCTTGAGTTCGAACAATTCACTTAACAATTGAAATCAATGTAATTGAGTATACTTGCCTTGTTTGGAAACTTCTTAGCAAGAATTCCCTTGTCTAGCTTTAATCCAAGCTGAATTCCTCAAGTCAAACCTCCTTTTGAACCTAAAACCCAAAATCAATCCACAAAACAGAAGTCTTGTGAATTCTTTGAGCCATAACTCAATAATGAAACCATGGAAGTGCTGAATTCAACTCAACACTTACTTGTAGCTTCTTTGGTGGAAATCTTGAGATCTTCTCAAGTTGAAACTCCCAAAATAGTAGGAAAAGAGATGAAGAAGAGGATGGTGAAGATGGAGTCCCTCTTCACAAGCACTTGTTAGCTCTCCCAATCACCACTCAATGAAGCGAAATTGGAAGAAAGAAGAAGGAGAGAAAGAAAGAGAAGAAGAGATCGACTGTGCTGGAGGAATGAACTCAAATGAGTTCATCCTCATCTTATAATCCCCATTTTTGCATTTTACCCCCCTCCTATTCCTCTAATTACCATTTAAGTCAAATGAATGGTCATTTGAACCAATTCACGTCGAATGGAATCGTCTCATTTATAAAAGTTAACGTACTCCTCGAGATATACGTGTGAGTATCAAGAGTTTCCGTATTCGACGAAATACGTGTAATTTCGTATTTACGAAAAAGTCCTTACATTGCATGGTTTAGCCTAAAACCATTTCCAATCACTCATAACCTTCACTACTCTTTTCATTAAGTTCAATTTGACCATTTGGGCCAAATTCTATATCAATTTAGCCATTAATCAATATTAATTCCATAAAACATGTTGAATTAGCACTAATCCCGATTAATTAGAGTTAATCTTAATTAACTCGGGTCAGGGTGTTACAGCAAATGATCTCTGATCGCCTGAAGAGTCGCAGATCTCTCTAATGGCCAAAGAATGAGAGAGGAAGGGAAGGGCTGCTTCAAGCGATGGAGAGAGGAGACGACAGAAAAAGGTGCAGTGAAGAAAGAAGGGGCGACTTTTAGTTGGAGCGATGGAGAGAGGAGGCGATGCGAGAAGGGCTGCTTCGAGCGATGGAGAGATGAGACTCTAGGGGAGTTCCATATCCAAATCTATTTTCCTCTTCTGATTTGGGCGACAATGGAGAGATGAGAGTCCAGAAAGGGGCGCAGTTTTCATTTCCCACTTTCATTCGCGCGAGAGAGAGCTAAACGAGAGAGGGAGACCAAGAGAGGGGAGAGATGAGAAAAGCTAGTTTAGGTCTGCCGAATATGAAAGAGGGAAAATGAAAGGGAGAAATGAGAAAGCGCGGGCCCAAAAACATTTTCGTTTGCTTTGCTTGCTCCGCCCACACGAGCAAATCGCACGTTGCAGCTGCAACTCAGGAGCTATATATATATATATTTATATATATATATATTTATATATATATATATATATTTATATATATATATATATAAATATATATATATATATAAATATAATAAATATATATATATATAAATATATATATATTTATATATTTATATATATATATATATAAATATATATATATATAAATATATATATATATAAATAGGGGAGTGCTCTCCTGAGCTGCAGCCCATCTTAGCATCCGCTGCAGGCATGTGGAGAGAGAGCGTGTGGGTTTTGACGATCGAAATTTCAATGGCCCGCCAACATTCCGTTTCCCCGCTTCTCATCTTATATACCCAGCACAGCAAAGTTCCCTTCTCTCCCGTCTCTCGCCTCTCGCCTCTCTCTCTCTCTCTCTCTCTCTCTCAGCGAAGCTCTCCTTCACAAACCGGATCTCGCTGCGCCTCTCTCCCATTGACGAATCTCCCTCGCCGGACTATCCCATGTCTCTCCTCTTTCTCTCCCTCTCATTTTCCCCCTGCTTCTGCTGCGGGCATCTCTCTCTCCTCGCCTGTCTCTCCTCTGTCTCTTGCCTCTCTCTCTCTCAGCGAAGCTCTCTCTCTCGGCTGATCTCTCTACTGCTCTCCTCTCTCTCGCCTGATCTCTCTCCCTCGCTGCCCTGCTGCTTTCCTCTCTCTCCCCCACTCTGCTGCTGCGATCTCTCTCTCCCCCTCTCTGCTGCTGCGATCTCAGTCTCCCCCTCTTTGCTGCTACTGCGAATGGGTTCTCTGTGATTCCGATTTAGTAGAGGGATGCTGGTCCCACTTGGCTGAACCGGAGAATGGAGGATCTAAAATCAGAAGATCTGGACTCTCGTTGCCCGTGGTTGCAGGCAGGGGAGAAGAGGCAGGGGCGGCCGTTTACCATTGATGGGTGATGATGGGGCTGGCGATTTGAGGAAGTGGCTGTTTTTTTTTTTTTTTTTTGCTTCTGAGAGACATTGATGTGGGCTTGGTATAGTTCTAGTGACGATGGTGCAAGATGAAGATGATGAAGGATGGGATAGGATTGTGATGATGTTGTATGATGTGCTTTCTTGTCAACAGTATTCTGGTTGGGCAGCATTTTGGATAGGTTTGAGAAGATGATGATGGAGTTGAAGGCGGAGGGTTTTGGGTGCGAACACAGAGTTGCAAATGGGTTACGTTGATGTTGTCTTTCTCTCCTTTTTTTTTTTTTGGTGAGACTATTGCTCTTGACTAAAGCTTGCAGGTGATTATTTTTCCCGAATCTCCCTTTTTTTTTTCATTTATTTTCATTGAATGGGTTTGAATGTGTAAATGGTGGAATGATCCCCAAGAAGTTGGAGTTGTAGATGGAAAAGGAAGTTGGGTTTAATGTACATGAATGGAATGGAAGTTGGATGTACTGGTTTTGTAATTTAACATAGGTTTTTAGTTGGCAATTTTGACTTAATTTTGAATTTTGCACGAGGTGCTGAATTTAGTTTCAGTTGAATCTTGGAATGGACATGGATTTTTTGGCCTACACTTCTATTGTTGTGACCTTCAGGTTTGGAATGGTGGTACAAGTTGAAAATGCATGTACAGGTTGGAAGTTGTAATGAATTGATGTATGTTGGATTTGAACTGAGGTTACAATCATTTTCTATGAGTTACAACTTGTTAAGGGTTGAGTTTGTTGCAGGTGGGGGCAGTAGCATTTGCAGAGAGTACAAGGTATAGATGGATGGGAGAGGATGCTGGAATGAATGATGGAGTCCCTTTTTTTTTTTTTTTTTCCTTGAATGGGTTTGAATGTTGAAATTGTGGAGTTTTAGTTGAATGAATTCGAGTGTTGAAATGGTGGAAATGGTTTAAATGATGAAATGAATGGTGCTGGCGATGCTACTCTCTTTGTTCACATCTTATTAGAGAAATGAAATGTACCCTTTCTGTTTAATCTGAGGTGGTTTAGGTATGGATTAATTAGGAAGAGATGCAAGCCATTTTTTCAGAAACATTTATGGTCCTATTCTAATATGGTCATCAATTGCCCATTTTAGATTTTTCACTTAAAAATCAGGTGCATCCCAACATTTAGGTTGTTTTCCATGCTCTCGGAGCTATATGGCTATAGCATTCAACATCAAACATAAGAGTGCCATGTACAGATTGCATAATATGCTTGAGCAGGCCAAAATCCACTGGGGAATAGGTCCTGAACATGCAGTAAACAACCTTCAGCAACTGATATAAGTGTACAAGCGGAAAACATGGTCTCAACATGCTGTGAACCACCTTCAGCAATCTATATAGTTATACAAAGGCAATGTCTGAAGACATGTACTCAACATGCCGTGAACCACCTTAAGACTTGTTCTCATGTAAAGCAGATGGATAGAGCACATCCGAGTTTGCAAACCATGCTTGATGTATCAGCCACCAGAAACAAATATATTTGCATTACAGTAGCTCTTTAGTTGTGACTCCTCTTACTTAAAATTTGAGCTTATGCCATTCCTAACAGCTAACAGCTACCATACCATAGTTGCACAGTTATGAATTCATAACCACATATAACACATGAAAATTAGCAGAATTAAAGTCCATCATATGGAGTTGGAAATCCCCAAATTTCAGAAAAAACGAACCGCGGGAAGTGGGCTAAAAGATTCCCTAAACAGGGGTACTCAGCAACATCTGTGCGGATTTTGTCCACCGACTTGAAAAAGTGCGACCTTTGAAAACATCGCAAAAGTGCTCATTTCTAACTGAAAATTAGCAGAATTAAAGTCCATCATATGGACTTGGAAATCCCCAAATTGCAGAAAAAATGAACCACGGGAAGTGGGCTAAAAAATTCCCTAAACAGGGGTACTCAGCAACGTCTGTGCGGATTTTGTCCACCGACTTGAAAAAGTGCGACCTTTGAAAACATCTCAAAAGTGCTCGTTTCTAACTGAAAATTAGCAGAATTAAAGTCCATCATATGGACTTGGAAATCCTCAAATTTCAGAAAAAATGAACCGCGGGAAGTGGGCTAAAAAATTCCCTAAACAGGGGTACTCAGCAACGTCTGTGCGGATTTTGTCCACCGACTTGAAAAAGTGTGACCTTTGAAAAAATCGCAAAAGTTCTCGTTTCTAATTGAAAATTAGCATGATTAAAGTCCATCATATGAACTTGGAAATCCCCAAATTTCAGAAAAAACGAACCGCGGGAAGTGGGCTAAAAAATTCCCTAAACAGGGGTACTCAGCAACGTCTGTGCGGATTTTGTCCACCGACTTGAAAAAGTGCGACCTTTGAAAGCATCTCAAAAGTGCTCATTTCTAACTAAAAATTAGCAGAATTAAAGTCCATCATATGGACTTGGAAATCCCCAAATTTCAGAAAAAACGAAACGTTGCTGAGTACCCCTGTTTAGGGAATTTTTTAGCCCACTTCCCGAGGGAGTTTTTTGGACAAAATTTGGGGGTTTGAAAGTCCATATTTTGAACTTTAAATCTACATTTTTTAGATCGAAAACAATCGCGTTTGCCTCGTTTTCAACTTCCGCACTTTTCCAACGCAGTCGGTAAAATCTGCTGAAACCTTGCTGAGTACCCCTGTTTGGGGCACTGGTTAACCCACTTCCCGAGGGATTTTTTGGATGAAATTTGGGGGTTTGAAAGTACATATACTGAACTTTAAATCTGAAATTTTTAGATCGAAAACAATGGCGTTTACCTCGTTGTCAACTTCCGAACTTTTCCAACTCAGTCGGTAAAATCTGCTGAAACCTTGCTGAGTACCCCTGTTTGGGGCACTGGTTAACCCACTTCCCGAGGGATTTTTTGGATGAAATTTGGGGGTTTGAAAGTCCATATACTGAACTTTAAATCTGAAATTTTTCGATCGAAAACAATCGCGTTTACCTCGTTGTCAACTTCCGCACTTTTCCAACTCAGTCGGTAAAATCTGCTGAAACCTTGCTGAGTACCCCTGTTTGGGGCACTGGTTAACCCACTTCCCGAGGGATTTTTTGGATGAAATTTTGGGGTTTCAAAGTTCATATACTGAACTTTAAATCTGCAATTTTTTGTTCGAAAACAATCGCGTTTGCCTCGTTGTCAACTTCCGCACTTTTCCAACGCAGTCGTTGCTGAGTACCCCTGTTTGGGGCTCTGGTTAACCCACTTACCGAGGGAGTTTTTGGACGAAATTTAGGGGTTTCGAAGTCCATATGATGAACTTCAAATCTACAATTTTTGGGTAGAAATCAATCACGTTTGCCCAAATTTCAAATCGTGCACTTTTCCTACCATGTCGGACAAATCTGCTGAAACCTTGCTGAGTACCCCTGTTTGGGGAACTGGTTAACCCACTTCCCAAGGGATTTTTTGGACGAAACTTGGGGGTTTCGAAGTCCATATGATGGACTTTGATTCTGCTAATTTTCAGTTAGAAACGAGAACTTTTGCACTGTTTTCAACTGTCGCACTTTTTCAAGTCGGTGGACAAAATCTGCACATACGTTGCTGAGTACCCCTGTTTAGGGAATTTTTTAGCCCACTTCCCGAAGGATTTTTCAGCTGCAATTCGGGGATCTCCAAGTCTATTTCATGGACATAAAATCTGTTAATTTTCAGTTCTGTACAACCACGTTTGCTATGTTTTAAACTATGACACTTTTTCAACCCGGTTGACAAAATCTTCACAAAATTTGCACAAAATCTTCACAAAATTGACACCATCAAAACAACCTGTGGAGTCATATGAAACTACATAAATAAAACATTGACAACATCATAATTGAAATCATGTGATGGAGTCATTCGAAACAAATGACAACAACACTACAAGTTCCAACATCCTTTGAAAAGCTGTGGATCACCTCAAAATTACGAATCAAAATCAACCAACAACCATCACAACTGAATTCTGAAGCCAAACACACCTCTTTCATTCGAAACAAATGACCATAATACATTACAAGTTCCAACATCAAAACAACCTATGGAGTCATATGAAACTACAAGAGTCCAACCTTGACAACATCCTTTGAAAACCTGTGGAGCACCTCAAAATTACAAATCAATATCAACCAACAACCATCACAACTGAAATCTATACATATTCACCTCTTACAACCTCTTCTAAACAACATTCATCCATTTCATTTCTTAAAAAAAAAGAAAATAAAAGAAAAGAGTTTCTTTCCACCAAGGCTGCATAAACTAGCTGGCTGTTGCATGATATGTTACTATCAGCATCAAACACACCAATTTTGGCACTTATTCAAGCAAGGAGATCACCCAAAGCACCTTGATTGTTCTCCACCAATTATTCACACAAATGTTCTCCACCAATTCATGAATTACTAGTTGCAACAACATAAACCTTTCCAAGTCCAAGTCCATTTGAAGCCTACAAAAGAAAAACCTGCACACAATTACAAATCTGATCTAGGTCCCCTTTAGTTTCACTTCCAATCCCCCATATAACAACATAATTTAAAAAAAAATTCATTTAGAGAAGTCGAAGAAAAAATAAAAAAAAAGAAGCAAAATCAGCATCAATGGAAAAGAAGAAGATGACAGAGGTACAGATCATTAAAAAGGAGAAAAGAAGGTGGTACCTGGTTCTACACTGAGAAGAGAGAGAGAGAGAGGAGGGGGGCAATCAGAGACACATGGTCCAAGGTGTCCTGCACATTCACATTTAAGCACATCACCCTTTGATAGGATATCACACATCAAAGAAATGACAAATTTAATCCAACATTCTGATGTCTCTAATTGATACAGTCAATTTTATCAAGTTCTTCAAATTATCTCTTTCCCTTGACGCCGAAATCACTACAAAAAGATGCTCCATAAAGACTTCCTCTTTTTCCAAAATATTTGTCGCAGACTCTTTCTTCCTGCAAACTAAGTCCCAAAATAAAATAGCCTTCAAGTATGTAAATGTGTTTGGAAATAAAATACAAAATAAAAAAACCCATTTTAATTCACACATGAGATTTGTCTTCCTGATGCATCCATACTGTCTCTAACAAAAAAAAGGAAAAAAAATTCATTCCATTCATATTCTGACCTGCACAACTCATTCTAATGCAATAAACAATTGAGTTTCGCAGAAGAAATTCATTTTTAATATCAAATTGATTAAGTGCCATGTCCTTGGAGAAAAACCCCAACTGAATCTAACTTGGTCACCAAAGCAAATATTTCATAGAAATCCAATTCATATGCAAGCATATCCTGTAGCCACTATATGTGTGCTGTACCTTTCTACTGCCAAACTGGTCCGTGCTTAATGGTAGACATCCATCTACATCCAATCGTCTTTTTTCCCCTCAAGTGAAACAAATGATGTAGAGAAGAAGAAGCAGTCAATTAGGGCCCGTTTGGCATCATTCTTGTGCTGAGAATGTGCCAGAATGTTTTTGTTCTAAGAATGAGCTTTGCAAAACTTGTTTTTTTTTTCAATGTTCTTCAAAAGTTGTTCTAAGGAGCAGAATTAGTAAATCATGGGTGTTGGATGTGCAATAATATTTGTTTAAATTAAGGTTTTCTATGAATTCATAATACTCTTCTAGTCCCCAGACATCATCTAACAGTCGTGAAGGGGTCCCAGCCAAAACCGTCAGAATATCATGGAGTTTCTTGCAACTCCCGATAAACTAACCTTAATTTATTGAATTTATTAATGAATTGAGACTTTGTTTACTTATTGCATGTCCTTCTATAAAATTATTCCATTATTTCAGTCCATGCTTTTTTCGAAAAGGTTGTGCTCAGCCTATTCCCTTTCTTCACTTGCTCAACCATATGTTTTACAATATTTTTTTTCTCTCTTTGATTCCATTTTGCTACAGGCACAACCTCCTTTCCCTTTCATTACAAGTTGCCATCTAAAATAGAAGAGATAAAACATAATTCTCATACTGAAATATCATTTTCAAACATACTATAAAATAATAGAAAGAAAATCCAAAGCACGTATGCAAATAAAAATCAAATGTTTTATGCCAGATCTAAAATGGCAAATCCATAAATGTCACAACACCAATGCAAGGGAAATAAAATAGCACCAATATGATCTTAATTTTATTGAAGCCATTAAAAATAGGACCTTTGCACTCCTTAGAAAGTGCAATAGCTCAAGCACATATTATTCATCCATTTTGCATAGATAAATTCAATGCAACAGAAGCAATATAAAAATCACACAAAATATTTTACCCAAAAAAAATTGTTAACAGTGATTTCATTTTCATGTGGAACACACACACATGAGATCTGAAAAGTTCAGGGGATAGGTCATAGCATGAAAAATAACATTAACTGAAAGATGGCGGTAAAGTTCAGGGCTCTTTGCTGCTTCATTGGCAAAAAATGTCATGGGGCCCAAACAACCATTTCATTCCTTGTGTTGGGTCGCAAGATCCTACAGTGTACTACATGTTATTTGCTTAATTACTGTTAAAGAAATTAACTCTCTAACCCCAATCTTCCTTGTGTCTATGTGGTTGCATGATTGGAAGCGCACATAAAAGAGGCCAAGGGTTGGAGGATCGGTACACCCTCTTCTTCATAAAAATAAAAAAATAAAAAAATGCAGTAATAATAAAAAAACCACTCTAACCTGGATATCCTGCAACAGCGATACCAAAATAATCACCATGCTTGGCTCTAATGTACTTCACCTGGATCACAATACAATTTTTTTTTCATCAAATCAATCGTCAGATATGATTTGGAATACCTACTTAACTGAAAGAGAAAAGTGAAAAAAGATACACTACTCATATACAATATAATGCTACAGTAGCATGAACAAATGTTGATACTTTGCTTTTGGAGTTTATGGATTCTATTGTCTTTGCTTCTGCAAAAGGCTCTAGAATTATTATATATTAGCTAGTGTAAGAGTGAGCGCAAAACCACAAACAAAGTAGTCCAATGATCAGTCAGACATTTTTTCCTGGAAAGGAAAATCTAAGAAAAACTTCACATTAAAATAAGGGCACTCCTTAGGCCTTCAGAATGAGACTGTCAGACTGATTTTATACAATATACAGACTGGAGATGACATCTCTATGGCATGGCTGTGTTTGGCCCTCTGTCATTCCAAGAAGAGAGAAAATTTCTCGAATTCAAGATTCCTTCCAAATTCTCTTGATTTTGAGAATTTCACTAGTCAATAGAATTTCACCAGCAAGGAGCCTTCCCAAAAAACCCAAAGCAGGAATAAATCTCAACAAAATAAATAAATAAGAATCCTCCCAATTTCTCTTGATTCATATTATTTCCAAGGGCAATTCAAAACTACAACTTAAGGCATGAATCCAATTGGGTGTCTCAAGTTTCAAGAATGATGGGGTGCACTATTTTCCACTCCATAATCCAGACATCGGATCAATGCAGAATGCAAAAAACACGAAGTAGCCCTTTTCCATGATGATTTCTTTCCTCCCAGCACTTTTTCACAAAATTCAAAATTAAGTCAAAATTGCCAACTAAAAACCTATGTTAAATTACAAAACCAGTACATCCAACTTCCATTCCATTCATGTACATTAAACCCAACTTCCTTTTCCATCTACAACTCCAACTTCTTGGGGATCATTCCACCATTTACACATTCAAACCCATTCAATGAAAATAAATGAAAAAAAAAGGGAGATTCGGGAAAAATAATCACCTGCAAGCTTTAGTCAAGAGCAATAGTCTCACCAAAAAAAAAAGGAGAGAAAGACAACATCAACGTAACCCATTTGCAACTCTGTGTTCGCACCCAAAACCCTCCGCCTTCAACTCCATCATCATCTTCTCAAACCTATCCAAAATGCTGCCCAACCAGAATACTGTTGACAAGAAAGCACATCATACAACATCATCACAATCCTATCCCATCCTTCATCATCTTCATCTTGCACCATCGTCACTAGAACTATACCAAGCCCACATCAATGTCTCTCAGAAGCAAAAAAAAAAAAAAAAAACAGCCACTTCCTCAAATCGCCAGCCCCATCATCACCCATCAATGGTAAACGGCCGCCCCTGCCTCTTCTCCCCTGCCTGCAACCACGGGCAACGAGAGTCCAGATCTTCTGATTTTAGATCCTCCATTCTCCGGTTCAGCCAAGTGGGACCAGCATCCCTCTACTAAATCGGAATCACAGAGAACCCATTCGCAGTAGCAGCAAAGAGGGGGAGACTGAGATCGCAGCAGCAGAGAGGGGGAGAGAGAGATCGCAGCAGCAGAGTGGGGGAGAGAGAGGAAAGCAGCAGGGCAGCGAGGGAGAGAGATCAGGCGAGAGAGAGGAGAGCAGTAGAGAGATCAGCCGAGAGAGAGAGCTTCGCTGAGAGAGAGAGAGGCAAGAGACAGAGGAGAGACAGGCGAGGAGAGAGAGATGCCCGCAGCAGAAGCAGGGGGAAAATGAGAGGGAGAGAAAGAGGAGAGACATGGGATAGTCCGGCGAGGGAGATTCGTCAATGGGAGAGAGGCGCAGCGAGATCCGGTTTGTGAAGGAGAGCTTCGCTGAGAGAGAGAGAGAGAGAGAGAGAGGCGAGAGGCGAGAGACGGGAGTGAAGGGAACTTTGCTGTGCTGGGTATATAAGATGAGAAGCGGGGAAACGGAATGTTGGCGGGCCGTTGAAATTTCGATCGTCAAAACCCACACGCTCTCTCTCCACATGCCTGCAGCGGATGCTAAGATTAGGCCTGTCAATGGGACGCGTTGAGACGGGTAGAAAGCCCGGCCCGTCCCATCCCAAGCCCGAAAATATGGGACTTTTAAAAAAAATTTAGCCCAGTGGGTTGGGCTTGGTCAATAATAGCAAAAGCCCGACCAAAATGGGACTGGGACTGGGCAAAGGATGCCCAGCCCGTTCAGGCCCGGCCCGGCCCGCTTTAAATAAGTTTTGATAATTTTTTATATATTACCTAAATTGCCCCTCACTTGACCCATATAGGATACTCATTCTCATTCATTTTATTGATTTTCTGATTTTCTACTTTCACCGGAAAAAAAAAAAAGAGGTTTTAACCATTCCTACATTACTTGACTCATATAGCCTATAGGATACTCATTCATTTCTATTTATTTTCTATTGTCACCGAAAAAAAAAAAAATTTAACTCCGCCATGTTGCTTGTAGTTGTTGCATTACATTGCCGGTCCCAAGCCCGGAAAAAAGGAGGAGGGTTTAAAGTCCGGTTCATACCGGGTGTCTGGTAACAGTAGAAATAATTAGAGAATGTTTTGCTTATGTTCAGGATTGGGCTAAGCCCAGGCCCAGCCCGGTCCCAGCCCGGGCCCGTACGGGACGGGATTTTATGTAGGCCCGTTCAATTTAGGGACGGGATTGGGCAACACCCAGCAGGCCCGTCCTATTTTCGGGACGGGATTGGACAACCGAAGCCCAGGCCCAGCCCGTCCCATTGACAGGCCTAGCTAAGATGGGCTGCAGCTCAGGAGAGCACTCCCCATATAAATATATATATATATATATAGCTAGGAAACTGTTGCAACTACTTTTGGCTTGAAATTGAACAAGGAGAGGAGTCGAGGAGTGCGGATTCTCCGCCCGTGTAATGCTTTTTCCAAACAGCCCATGGAGGTAGAATCGGGACTGTTAAAGTTAGATATATCGGTTGGACTTAAAATTTTTATTTTTATGTCCAATTTAGAAAAAAAAAAAAAGTGGGCCGCCCACGAGCGGCACGGCACGACCACATCCGTGCCCAAAGTCGTGCAGGTGCCCAAAGTCGTGCAGGGCTGACCCTCATGGGAATGGGCATGGCACGGCCCATCAAACAGTGCAGGCACGGCCCGGGCACGAGTGGGCCCGATGGTGAGTGGGCCGAGATTTACATGCCTACATGGATGTTCCAAGTAAATGAAAATGAAATAAAACCCTTCTGATCTCATTTTCCTCACAGACGAAGGAAGCAGAGAGAGAGAGAGATGGCAAAGCCTCTGGGTCCGACTGGGGAGTTCTTCAAGAGGAGAGACGAGTGGAGGAAGCATCCGAGGCTGAGCAACCAGTTCAGGCACGCCCTTCCAGGCCTTGGAACCGGCGTCGTCGCCTTTGGAATCTATCTCATCGCTGAAGCGGCCTACAACAAGTTCTATGCTAAGCCCCATGATTCTCACTCCACCCACTGATTCCGTATCAAAAGACCCAAAATCAAATCCCCCCCTTCGACGATTAAGGTACTTGCATAATTATACCCCAATTTAATTTGCTGTTTGTTTCACTTGTTCCTCTTTTCTTTTCGATTCTCTCTTTTTCCTTTCTCTCACATGATTTAATTTTTTTTCTTATCTGGGTTCTGTAGATGATTGATGAATTAGGCGTTTTGATGATTGCAGAAAAATGGGGTCTTTCTTGTTTTTATGTTGTTGGGTTGCTGGATTTGGATTGTTTCGGACTAGTTCTTCTAGGATGATTGCTTTCTTCAGCAACTCTATCTCTCTCATTCTCTCCCAAACATTCTTTTTGTCTACTGTTGATAATTGATGAATTTGGCCTTTTGTTGCCTGTAGAGAAATGGGTATTTCTTGTTTTCTCTGTTTTTTGGTAAGGATTATTCTGAACTAGGTTTTTGTGCAGCTAGGTGAGCGATTAGGGGTTTTCCGCTTCGGATCGGATTTTTTGGTAGTGGGGAATTACGTGTTAACTTTTTTTGAAATGTAGAGATCTTTTTTCATGTGTTTGGATTTTATGTTCTGTGATTTTCTGTAGAAATCGAAGGATTAGGCATTTGGTGGGGTTTTGGGGTGTTGGTTCTGTAGGCTGGATAATGTTGCTGGTTGTGGAATTGTGGCTTTTGTCTCTTGTAGAGAAATGACTCCTCTCTGTTTTAGGAGTTGACATTTAGCAGATGTGAAATTGATGTGAAACAGTGCTACATGAATGCTCAAATGATAACATGTTTCTAACACAATAGCAATCAAATACTTCCAAGTTTTACCATTCGGAAAAAAAGTACTGAATTCAGCATGGTGCAAATCGGTTATTGAAAGAGAAAGAAGTGGCAGTGGTAAACAGAATCTGCGTTAAAAGAGAAAAAAGAGGGAGAATAGGGAGAAGACAGTGCAGTATGGAGAAACAAGATGCAATTGATAATTTTTTTTCCTTGAGAGGGGTATGAAAATTCGGGAGAAAAGAGGGAGAAGGGAGAGAACTCTCAGAGAAGACAGTGAGTGGCAGTGTAATTCGAAGAAACAAGATGCAATCTATAAAAACAATTTCTTTGAGTGGGGGTTTGAAAATTCAGAATCTCACTATTTACATTGTCTAATCATAGCTCTCCCCAAGTCTGTATTTTCAAGTATCATACCAACATCAAAGGCGAATAGCTAAATCTGGTTGCAGAGACAAATGCACTAGGGTACATTGAATCGCTAAACCCTGCGTTAGTGAATATGTAGGCATGGACTGTCCCTTCTTCATTTCATGGAGAGAAACATAGATAGGCAAGTTCCTGAAAGAGGTAGAAAAGCAAATAGATGGAAAATTATGCTAAAGTCAGGTCATGGTTTTGTGGAAAAATTATCACGAAATAAAATAGATTTTGTTTTTCCCCTTTGCACTCTCTTTCTCTCTCTCAAGTTTTGGATTTGTTTTAAATGCAAATGTCATCTTTCCACTAAAGTTAAACAGTCATTAAAGGGCTTAACAATAATAAAGTGCGTAACATTTTGTGATGGCCTTAATGCACATGAAACATAAGAGGGTATCATTTAGAATTTGGAACCACCAAAAGAAATTGATTAGGAATTTAAGTATATTGATAGGGAAGAGCTGAGTTGGCTAGTACCATGAAGAGAAGGGATGTTTTTTTATTTTGGTGTGTAAATGATCATTCTTGCAATTTACTAAGTGGAGCGGATTCGGAGTGGAATAGGGCAAATGATTATGCTTGCAAGGGCTTAAGTGGAGTAGGGAGAAGTCTAGGGATCGTAGGATAGGTTTCTGTATCTCTATTTAGAAAGTGCAGTTCTAGAAACAGAGCAGGTATTGGAGTTGATAAGCATTCAAAAGAGAAGATTTGGAGTGAAAGAAAAATGATTAAGGACTGAGATTATATTTGATAAAAAAATCTTAAATGTTGGTGTAATGACCATTTGGAGGGAGGGAGAACGAGGGAGGGCCCACACATAATAATAAGTAAAAGATGGAGGGCCCCTTACCCACATAACATGATAGACATCCAGGCTCCTAGAGTACACATGAGGACCTGCTGGGCCTGGCCTGTGATAGAGGAGGGGGATAATTTGGTCGAGAAACTTTTTTTGGGCAACAAATAAACTTTCATTGATAAGGGAAAATCGCAATACAAAGAGAACTCTCAGCGTGTGTACAAGTTGGAAGAAATCACAACAGTGAGAGTGCCATTTGTGATGGATTTAGATGTTGTGATGCAGCCCGAGATTCGAGATTGAATGGACCAAACCCGCAGATGGGATTTGGCCGAATCTAGATGGATTCTAGGCACACAAGAACAAGTGAGTAGAGAAAACAAACACAAATCAACGTAAAGATGGAGTTCTTCTATTCAATATTCAAAATGTTTTTTTTAATAGCAATATTCAAAATGTTTCTTTGTCTCTTCCTTCTATTCAGCTCTAACTACAAGGGAGGGTGGTAGAAATAGTGCGGCAGGTATATGGAGGTTCAAGGCGCCGCCTAGGGTAGTGTCTTTTGGTTGGATTGCTCTCAAAAGAAGAATTTTAACCCTGGATAATCTTAGGAAAAGAGGAAAGAGCGTGGTCAATGCTTGCCCAATGTGCTTGGAGGATGAGGAAACTGTTGATCATCTCCCTCTTAATATGCAGATATGCTGTGAAAATATGGAATTCAGTCATAGGCTAGTTTGGATGCTAATGGTTTTTCCAAAGCTCCTTCAACACCTTTTTGAAGCGTGGAAGTCTCCCATTGGGTCTCCGAGAGGGAAGGAGCTATGGAAGCTACATTTGGAAGGAGAGAAACGCTAGGTGCTTTGAGGGAACAAATAGTTATGAAGAGAGCCTATGTGATAAGATCAAATTTTTAGTCGCACAATGGGTGAGGATTTATACCTTATTTAAAGACTATCCAATTGACCAAATAATGTACAATTGGAATGATATAGCTTTCTCTTAAGTTGGGGACCAGGGTGGGTGTTGTAGCTTTGTGGGTTTTTCTCTGTCTTTGGACTGTCTCTAGTGTTGGTGGTCTCTTGTTTTGGGTCTTTGTTTGTTCTGTGCTTTTCCCCATCAGTATAAGCCTGTTGTACTGATATGCTTTAATGAAAGTTATCAATTAACAAAAAAAGAAAAAAAAAACCCTAAAAATGTCCAGATCCCAAAAGGGGATTTACATATTTATAAAAAAAAGAAAAAGAAGGAACGATCCTAAAGGAGGAATGAGCCTTTCCTAACTAGGAATCTAGGACTCTACTCGCTTCAAGAATATAAATTTCTAATCAGTAAGGTAACTTACTAATCAAATTATTGAAGCAAACAGAAAACTAAATATTTAAAGAATCCTAAATAATATAAACTTCCCACAGCAAAACAGTCGGGTGATCTCATTAGGATTGTGGGCTGATCCAATGGGTTGGTCAGGTCGACCCAATAAATCATGGGTCCAACCCAGTGGGCTTGGGCCTGGCTTGTCCTGCACCATGTTGAGAACAACTATAAAAGAAAATGGACATGAGGATATTGGAAGTGAATCAGTTTAGGTTCGGTGAAGTAGACAAGCTCATGGAGTGTTAAATGTATTTTTTTAGATGACAGCTAGACTTCTGTTGTTCTACAGAACACTGTTATGTGGGGAAGAAATGACTCGAAAAATTGCATGTCTTCAGATATGTAGATAGATATGTAAAGTAACAAGAAAGGGTAGAACTAATAACGAACACATAACATAAAATCTAAGGAAGACTCGAATAAAGAGGAATAATATAGGGATTTTGTTTTGGGCTTGTACACAAAAGACTGAAAGCAATCCTTGTACGAAGAGTTGAGTGTTGCAAGAAGGTAGACTGATAAAAGATGTGGATTAAATCCTTAAAGTAGTAAGAGCCTAAGAGGTAACTTATTAGATTGGGGAGTTACATACGGTACAGTTTTGAATAGATAGTTGGAAGAGTAGAAATTAGAAAGCGGACACCATAGATGGGATACATATGAATGAACACAAGACCAGCTGACCAGGTACCTTGAAAATGTTGCAAATACTACATTCAATTTATGATTTTGAGATGATAAGCCTTGAAATTGTTGTGAAATGTTATTCATAGTTTATTATGTGAGACGATTGCAGAAAATTCTTTGACCGCACAACTTTTTAGATTTTTTGGAATTTCAACTTTTTCAATAAGTTGGCAGAATTTTTTAAAGGAGCCTTTGTTAATAGAGAAAATTTCAGGCAATCCCTAACTTTTAAGCTAATTTCGAAAGGGTACTATAAATCTCAGGTATAACAATAGTCCCTGTAAGTTTTCCAATGGCTTGCAAAATATTCATCCCGGCTTCATCGTTGACCTTCATCATCTTAACAACAGTGATTCAGAGTGTTTTTTGCCTATTCTTTTCTACTCTCTTTCTCTCTCTATCTCTCTATGGATGAAGAAAGGTAGAGCTTTTTCACAAAAAGCGCCCCTATATTTTCATGAAACTTCAAAAACACCCCTACACTTCGTGTTTTCACTTAAAGATACCTTGATTGACAAGAAGTGTAAGGAAAAGCTACTCCCGTTCCCACTCTCCCCTTTTCCTTTCCTACTTTCCAATTTTACCATTCGTATTTATTAAGAAGATGAAATCACAATTTTAACCCTAGATATTTTTGTCTTCTCTTGTTGAGAAACCACTCAAAAAAAGAAACATTCAAAGAACCATAGACTCAATCCTTGACCGTCTTCTACTCTTCGTCCCATGACCATCTTGATCCATCTCCTTTTTTTTTGTTTTGTTTTGTTTTTGTTTTTTTATATGTAGGTGTATAGACTATAAAGTTCTATTGAATCTGATGAGGCCAATGGACCCCACAAATTTAGCCACATGCTCTATTCTGAAAAAGCAATACAAATTGTCAGAATGCAAAATTGGTAGAGATTCTACATCATTTGCTCAACAACAACACACATATTAGTGCACCAATTTCATTTGCAAGACTGATGTATTTAAGAATACTGCCCAAATTCCATTAAGTTGCTTATTCAAAATTGATCAATTTTATTGTATGATAATGTGGAATAAAGGATCAGAAAACTTAACAACAAAGCTTAAGTCATTTTGGGGAATAATAAAAAAAAGGAAATGATAAAATGGGTGGACCAACGTAATTTTTTTTTCCACATTGGGGAATAATAAAAAATAGGAAATGATCCTTCACTAGTCATTTCTAGTTAGCAGTTAGTACCATATTGCGTTGCTAACTCACAAATAGTGGACACACCACGGAGTATAATCCTTGAACAGTTGAATTGGACTATCCATCAATTTCAACCAACAGTGGGCCACCCTGGCAAAGTCAAACCAGTTGGATGATCCTAACTATATCCACATGTGGTCCTTTTCTTTTGTCGGGGACCCTCGGAGAACTTGTGATGATTGAACCCAAGAATGGAGATGCATGGTGGGACCTAACGATGGAAATGTATCCTGTCCCACCAGATAGATGCTTTAACTGGTGACTGGACCTTGTTTGAACTAATCTGAACCCCCATGTTTCGGATCAAAATTGGGTGGTTTGGATCATGATCGCAGTGATATCGGCTTGATAGACTGATGGTCCAGTGATTGGACTTTCGATGTCTCATAGACATGTAAATTCTACCATTATATCAAAACACCATATCACTAACGTTAACTCCTACAATATACAAAGGTGCACTACGGCATCACATCCAAGGGTTAAAATTGTCATTTCATTGTTTCAATAAATGCAAGGGATAAAATTGGCAACTGGAAAAGAAAAAAGGGTAGAGTAGGAACGGCAGTTACTTTTCCTTAAACTTACCATCGGTCAAAGGGTCTTAAAGTAAAAATATGAAGTGTACGGGTGTTTTTGAGGTTTCATGAAAATATAGGGGCCTTTTTGTAAAAACCTCAAAGGAAAAGGGTTTGTATCAAATGAAGGAGTTTGGCTTGGATTTGATGAAAGATTGGAGATTGATTTGGGTTAAATAATTGAACCATGAGGTTTCTGAAAACCTCTGTAACAGTGAGATCAACGGAATGTTTTTTTTTTTTTTTGGCTCATTAAAGAACTTAAGCAACTACTTTGATATTCTCGGTTCATAGGAGCTTTCTTGAAATCAGCCCAAAAAATGCTCAGTCTGTATTGAATTCCTGTAATTTTTATAACTTGCTTTTGCTATGATATTTTTTCCAACATTGGTTTGCACTATCTAATATTTGTACTCTGGATTGTTTCCCCTTTTCTGGTGTTGGGGAAAAAAAAACATTGTGAAGAGAAATGGGCCTATCCTTCCTTTTCTTTTTTTTGCTTTACAAGAGATTCAAACTCACCATGCACACTACTCGTGTCCCTATTTATCTGAGCAATAGCCAGGGATAGTCTATCCTTTCCCTTTGCTTTTCATTTTCTTTTTTATTTTTGTTTGTTTCTATAAAGAGATCGCCATTACATTCCACGTAACCTCAATGCCTTGAATCAAGATGAAGGTATTTAGGAATCTTTCTCTTGTTTGGGGTTCTCAAGTATTCAAAGTAATGTATTGCCAGTGGATGTTTTGGTTGTTTGGTTGGCCTCCCATTAGGAACTGGTTGTTCTTCACAATAAATTGCAGTTTCTGACTTTGTTGGTTCGGTTAGATGTTCTGTTTGTTGTTTGTAGTTATATGGTAGATTTGCTATTTTGAATTGTGTTTAGTGTTTTAGAATTATTATTTAGCGTGCTCTCTCTCTCTCTCTCTCTAATTATTAAATTTGTCCATTAAGGTTTTTAAGATTTAACCTTTGCTGCAGTTGCTATTAGAACTGTTCAAATATGATCTTTTTTTTTTGTGGGGTGGGGGTGGGGGTGGGGGTGTACTCATTTTGCATTTGTTAATTTGATAGTTCTAGTTTGTATCAAATCAGTTTATGGAAGACAATTTACATTTTTTCTTTCCAGGTGATTACTTGATGGGAGGAAATGACTATCAAGGAAGCAGGGGTTGTTGTGCCGTTCATGTTTTTTCCTTTTGTCCTTTCTTCAAAGATTTGGCTAGCCATTAAGGTGTGCAATATTGACTCTAGCTGAACTAAGATTTATCGACTATGGATTTAACTTTCTATTTTCATGTTAATAAGTTGATTGTGGTTTGATACTGTGACTTTGATGTGGGTTTTGATATTTTGTTTTTGTTGTCTCTGTTTGATTGGCTGTCCTCCTCCCTGTATTTTGCCTTTGACCATATCCCACACTATTTTTCTGATAACCATCTCTTAGTGGGTCCGTTTGGTAATCAAAGACATTTGCTATGCGGATGTATATAGTAAACAGTGCAGAACCTTAACTTTTAGTACAGAAATACTACGTCTGCAACAATTCCAAAACCCACGAAACTGAATTTTCTAGTGAATCTGGGTAATGTCATTTCATGAGGAAGACTTTCTGGACTGTTATATTTATAATATTCCTATATTTTTGTGAATGGCAAATGAGTAATGTTTAAATAGTGTGAAATTCTGCACTCGGCACAGGCTGAACTGTAGGATAGGCTTCAAAATATTCTAGGCTTCATGCTGTGAAAGGGATAGCGATAGACTGCTTGTAAAAATTGGGAATATGGTTTTAGGCAGGTAGCAGTTCGACTTTGGCTTATTCTAGTGTTGAGGACGAGGATGCCCCTGCAGAACCCCATATCTTATTTATTTATTTTGTGGGTGGGCATCTTATTCTTATTATTATTATTATTATTATTATTTGTGGCCACGGATCAAAGCCAGAAAGGTCTTATTATTGTTAATAAGGTCTCTGTTTCAACTATTGAATCTCCGTGGCAAGAAACCTGGGTGCATATGGTGCCGGTGATCCTCTCTTGTGCGGAAATCAAGTAAAAAAAGGAGGGATTCGGTGGCGGTTTCCTCGCTGCACCAAACAACTGGAGAAATGTCGGCAGCCATTTTCTGCTGAAACTGTCGCTGCACAAACGCTCCATAAAGCTTTTTCTTGGTGGGTGTTAGCAAAAACAAAACTTCCTATGGCAATTGGCATGTCTTTGATAATGTAATGACACCAGATATGGTGAGATTTTAAAGCGCATTTGACAGCAAAACGAAAGACATGGACAATGAAAAACAGTACGTTCCCTTGAAGAGAATTAGGTTTGCAGCTTTGGTAATGCAAGTTTTAGCAATACTGATTGGATGAGCTCTTCCTACAATTGGAAGTTGGAAGGTACTCAGTGTAGCAAATAGCAACCAGAGAGCTGTAAGTTTTTAGTTATATGCTACTATGGAGGAAAAAACGTCTCCATTGTGATCTCTCTTTACATATATTTCTTTTACTTGAGCCTGCGGCACTGTGGAAGGTGCTAACTATTACAATCTTGAGATTGTTGGTTTGAGTCAGGTTACCAATGAAAAAAAAAGAATACTGATTAAAGACTCGGAAACAATATGAAAGTGTCCAAAAGAAGATTGCATCTTATTTCCACAAATTTTACATCTTCACAACCTCTAAAGAAATATAAGAGCCTTACCAAAAAGAGGAAAGCAAATGTAATCAGATGGCAATATAATGGTTGGAGGAAATTAAATAGTTTGAATTTTGAAAGTTGAAATCCACCTTATAGGGTTCCAATCCTTTTGACTCACGGATGAGGGAGACAACCAAGGGATCCTAAACCCTGGCCAGTTGAGCTGCGGAGGGTATATTGCATGGTTAAAGGGTGGGTGCAATATCAATCTGATAAATGATCACAGCCCTTGATTTTAGGTCCATAATATTAATGGGCCGATTTACATTATACACAAACTTTTATTGCAGTAAAACCCAGTGGTGGCTGATGCCCAGATCGATGTCAGATTAGGGCTAATTCTATTTCAAGTAGAGTAGTAGGTTTATGTGAAGGATTTAATCACAGATGGAGCTCCTGTGCCAAAACAAGAAGTGCAGCTCGCAATATTAAGGTAGAAAATGATCAATGCCGTTTTCTTAAATATGGAAGAAACATCAATTTTTTCTTTTATTAAGGCCGACAAATTGTCTCTCATATAGTGGGACCCGCGGGCCCTGCCTACACACAACATGTACAATCGAGTGTGTATGGCGACATTTACAGAGTATTTCTTAGTGGTATCTATCTTACAATTGGCACAATTACATGACAGGGTGTTTGGATAAATGGATAAAATGATATCAACTAATTTAAATATTGTAAGTTTTCATTATCATTGAATAAATAGTCTCATATTATTATATTGTGTTACTTATGGTGTTTGTTAATTTCTGCAAATCTCAATATACCTTTGAAGTGTTTGGAATTTAATAAAAAAAACTCACAAGATGATATACCGAACGAGAAATAATTAGTAATCACAAGTGTTAATAATCATGGTAGGACCCATCTACTATTAAAAAACCACAAAGATTACATGTTAAAACCATAAGATCCAAGCAATGTTATTTAATTAAGGTTGGTAAACTCTGGCAACCATAATGTAATACATCTAATGGTAATTATCATAAATGACCCTATTTAGTTTTTTTTTTTTTTTTCTTTTTTGTAAAACCTTATGTAATGTCAAGGTCATTTATGAATCCATTTATAAGAAATCACCGTAGGCCCATTTGATGTTGGTAGCCATATTAACACTATGTGAGCTATTAAATAGAACCCATTTAATGTTGACACAATTCAATCTTGGTAACAGTATGAGATCATTCGGCTAATTTTGGTAGTATGAGACCCACCTAATATTGGTAATTATAATATAAGCCCCCTAGTGTGACATTTGTAGGTCCCACCTAATATTGAAAATTAATAAAGGGTTATGTATTCATGATATAGCTATAGGAGCTCACATTAAATCTGTATACACTGTAGGGCCAATCTAAGGGGGTGTTTGGATAAATTCATAATGAAAGTGCGGCTAGGGCCAATGTACGAGTCCTAGAGGGGGCGTGAATAGGACTAATTAAAAATCTTTGCCAATTAAAAATATCCTAATCCAATTTTAATCCCAACTAGAACAATGAACATAATGAACACAAATAAGAATGCAACTTATGTGGAGTATGTATTCAAAGTGTGTGTGCTTAACAATCTATGGTATGCTAACTTGGTTCAAGATAATAAGCACAAGAATGTGTATGTGTCAATTAAAGCCAATGATCATCTATCATCCATATAGATCTCCACAGTATATGAATATGTAAATTATGCACAAGAGATAGAGATAGAGAAATTGACACACAAGGGGTTTATAGTGGTTCGGTCATACAGACCTACATCCACTCACAAGGGTCACAAAACCCTTGGTTTCACTATGATGAATCAAATTACAAGTACTGATTCTACCTCAATTTTGTTACCGAGGTTCGATTACACAGATCTAATCCCCCACACACAATATTTAAAGTGGTTGAAGCACACATATTCAATCCACTATCACCACATACAAAGATATAGAATTTAAAAGGAACACTTGTCTTTTGACGAAGTCTTGAGAGTGTTCGATGAAGCTTGAACTACAGTTTAAGCTTTGACCTCTTGCTTCATAGCTTGGTGTGGAATATGATGTTTCAATGAAGTGCACATCTAAGTTGAAGAAGTTTTGATCAAGGAATATGGATATAGACTTGGATAGCTTAGGCTTTTTCCTAGATACTTAAAATATCCACTAATCACACTTATCTTGAGCTAAGAAAGCTCTTACATATACCTATGAAGGATCAAAGTGTGAGTTGAAATCTTTTGAGAGCCCTAATCAAGATGTTACTATGTAGGCACAGTGTAAAGAAGAAGGTCTCTCAAGAATTATCCAGCTCTCTGCTTTAGAATGAGCTAAAAGTATATGTAGACAACTTTCCAATGGCTATGGCGGTTAACCCCCTTCAAATTCGCAGTTAGCCGCCACTCCCAACAGATACCTCTAACGGTTATAAATTTTGAATTTTCTGAATGGTCGACTAGTTGTCGGTTAAAAGGCAGTCGACCGACAACTGGCCGACTACTGACCACCTGGTGACTGCCCCTCTGTTTTTCAGCCAGAAACAGCTTCTGGAAAGTAATCGACCTGGTGACCGGCTGAGGTCGGCTGGTCGAATTCTTGGGTCATTTTTTAGTCTGAAACAGGCTCGAAAATATCTTCTAAAAACCTATCAAATTAACGATATAGTCTAAGGTTTTTAGGGTCACATAGGAGCATGGTTTAGGGTCCCAATTACCTGAACTTGGATGGCACATCTTGATGTCAATCTTTGACGGACCCGGACCTTTCCAAAAGCTTTGACAGTCCTCTTAAATTGAATCTTCTTTGAAGTGCTTAAGAGACAACGTCTTCAGGACTCTTTGGCACAGAATTGACAATACGAAGTGCTCGTGGAAATGTGGCACTAACACATAACATAGTATCAATAAATTCAAATATTGTAATATCTCATTATCATATAACCATGATTATAGAACAAAATAGTGTCATATTATTATATTTTGTAAATTATAGTATTGCGATTTCCACAAATTTCAATATACCTTTGAAGTGTTTGATAATTTATACAAAACATCACAAGATGAAATGCCAAACACAAAATGGAGAGAAAGTAATCAATTGACACAATACAGGACCCTTAGTAATCATAGGTGTTAATAATCATGGTAAGGCCCATCTATTATTAAAAAAAAAATCATAGAATTAAATGTTAAAACCATGAGATCCAAGTAATATCATTTAATTAATTCGAGTCTACCAAACGTTGGTAGCCATAGTGCAATACATCTAAAGGTGATTATCACATATATATGGCCTTTTTTTTTTTCTTTTTCTTTTTTTTTCTTTTTTTTTTTTTGTTTTTTTATTGAGTCTTATTTAATGTAAAAAAATCATTGAAGAATCCATCTATGAAAAATAATTGTGGAACTCATTTAATGTTGATAGTCATATTAACACTAGGGGGGCTATCAAATAGTGCGACCCATTTAATGATAATAAATTAATAAACACAATCACACAATTCAATATTAGTAATTGGTATGGGACTTGGCTAATTTTGGTAGTATAAGACCCACCTAATGTTGGTAACTGCGATGAAAGACCCGTAGTGTAACATTTGTACGGATCCATCTAATATCGATAATTAACGAGTACTATATAATCGTGATATGGCTAGAGGACCCTACATTAAATTTGTAAGCATTGTGGAGCCAATCTAATATTGGAAGAAGTCAAAGTTGCACTCCGATATGAATCATTAGTGTCAAACCTTATAGCAGACCATTACAATTAATTGTTGTTTATGAACTCTCCAATGATTTTTACTAAAACTCTCCGTTAGTATTTAAGAATTTTATTTTATTTTAATAAGAGATTATTTTACACGGCATATCCTTGAATAGTCTATTATGAAAGGTTTTGGAAGAAAATGAAATATTGTAAGATAAAAGGTAAAATATTGTAAAATACTTTTTTAAGCTATCCAAACACACCTGTTCTAGATTATATTCGAAATAAATTAATAGATACGTTTCCAAGCGTACCCAAAGTAAAATACAAATCAGATAAAAAAAATTCAACCGCCTTCAATATATGGACGGTTAGGATATGATCGACGCTGCAATCAATGAAGCGGAACATAGTAAAAGCCCCACTGAATAGCATCCAACACGTCGGGGGCATGCGCATGAACGGTCCAGATTGAAGTAACACGTCACCTCACATTTTCTAAATCTACCATCTTCAATAATGGACTGTTGGGATACGATATTGTTACAAATCATTGAAGCAGAACATAGCAAGTAGCAACAGCCCAATTGAATGAAATCCAACACGTCAGGACATGTACATGAACGGTCCAGATCAAAAGTAACACATCACCTCACATTCCTCGAACTCACATTCCTCGAACCGTCTAGAACATGCAAATAGCCCACGTCAAAGGAAACCAAAATGAAATCCCAGATCCATACACAACTCTAGAATCCTCTCTTCCACAGAGAAAAGATGGCTCTAGAAAACCCCTTCAACCAACGTTTCCATCCCTATATAAAATCCCCCAACACACCGATCTCCATCATCAATACACAAGTTCAAAGATTCCTATCTCTCTAGATCTAGCCACTTGCCATCACTTCTGCAACATACCTGTAGGCGGGAAAAACGACACCTACTTAGATTGAGGAGATGAACCTCTTAGATCAGGGAAGACCGAACGCCGGGAGCCTCCGCGGGGTCGAAGAACCTGAAAAGGGAAGGAAAAAGGCTTGGGTCAGAGCCCCTGGCTGCCGTGAGCCGAAGGCGCTCCGATGCCTGAGTTAGTCCTGAGAAAACTAAGCAGCAGGAGGAGGAAGAAGAGAATGAGCGAGAGTCTGGAGTATTATGTGTTGTATATCGCATACCTCAATGGGGGTGATCCCATGTGTATATCAAGGAGTTTTTTCGTGCATTTACTGTGAGTGGGGGTAGGTGGGGTAAGGTCCCATCAGCCTTACCCTGACATCCGGCGGTAGGTAAAAAGGGCGCGTCCCATCAGTAACTTTTGGTCAGTTGACGTGAGGGGATGATGAAGCCGACTTCTTATCGCCATAAATGAGCGCCCCTAACTGTCAGGGCACGCCCGCGCATTTGGTAGGTGTGATGGCCCACTCTTTGCCTTCGTACTCTTGCCGGGACCAGGAGCGGTCTGGCTGGGCTGGCTCTCTGCTGGCACAGATGCCGAGCAGCCGAGCTGCCCCCTGCCGAGCTGGCACTCTAAACAGAGCTACCGAGCTGCTAAGTCGATACAATGAGCTGGCACTCTTTATCCGAGCGGCCGAGCTGAGTTGCTGAGCTGGCACTCCTAGCCGGGCTGCCGAGCTGCAGCATAGTGCCTCTCGAGCCGGCGCTCCTCACCGAGCCGCCGGGCTGTCAGGCTATGCTTGCCGAGACCGAGGTGGACTGCCGTGATCCTCGCTTAATCTCGTCATTACGGTATTTTTCCCACACAATTGCCCCCTAGCTTTTGACCTCTGAAAGTGCTCCAACTTGTGGAGGTCGGAAGCTAACTGCCGGGCTGGGACCTATACCGAGCTGGGGAGAAGTTTGCCGAAGTCAAATGTCCGCGATGTTTTTGGCTTTACCGTTGGTGCTGGCACCGAGCTAAGGACGGTTGGCTCTCTGAACAGAGGCGCCGAGCCGCGGGGGTGGTACTGCTACCGGACCCTGAGGTGCATATGGCTGTGCCGCCAGAGCTGGTGGAGGCACCGAGCTAAGGACGGTTGGCTCTCCGAACAGAGGCGCCGAGCCGCGGGGGTGGTACTGCTACCGGACCCTGAGGTGCATATGGCTGTGCCGCCAGAGCTGGTGGAGGCACCGAGCTAAGGACGGTTGGCTCTCTGAACAGAGGCGCCGAGCCGCGGGGGTGGTACTGCTACCGGACCCTGAAGTGCATATGGCTGTGCCGCCAGAGCTGGTGCAGGCACCGAGCTAAGGACGGTTGGCTCTCTGAACAGAGGCGCCGAGCCGCGGGGGTGGTACTGCTACCGGACCCTGAAGTGCATATGGCTGTGCCGCCAGAGCTGGTGGAGGCACCGAGCTAAGGACGGTTGGCTCTCTGAACAGAGGCGCCGAGCCGCGGGGGTGGTACTGCTACCGGACCCTGAGGTGCATATGGCTGTGCCGCCAGAGCTGGTGGAGGCACCGAGCTAAGGACGGTTGGCTCTCTGAACAGAGGCGCCGAGCCGCGGGGGTGGTACTGCTACCGGACCCTGAGGTGCATATGGCTGTGCCGCCAGAGCTGGTGGAGGCACCGAGCTAAGGACGGTTGGCTCTCTGAACAGAGGCGCCGAGCCGCGGGGGTGGTACTGCTACCGGACCCTGAAGTGCATATGGCTGTGCCGCCAGAGCTGGTGGAGGCACCGAGCTAAGGACGGTTGGCTCTCTGAACAGAGGCGCCGAGCCGCGGGGGTGGTACTGCTACCGGACCCCTGAATCTTCTGGCATTGATGCCGAGCTGGACTGGGTCGATTCCTCTTGAAGGAGCTCGTCAGTCTCAGGTGGCCAACCCTCGTAATAGCTGCCAAGGTTATCCCGTCCTCGAGCCTCGTCTTCTTCTGCCTTGATGAACCGACTTGCTAGGGTCATCAATCCATTCATTGTGGCCACGGGGAACATGACCAAATGCTCCCGTAGCTTGGTGCCCGGACGCAGAGCCTGCTGGAAGGACTTAACGGCTACTTCGTCGGAAGCGCCCTCTATCTGGCTATAGACAGTCCAGAAACGCCGGCTGAACTGTGTGACGCTCTCGTCCTCTTGCATTCTGAGGGTCATCAGGTCGGCGCATGCCCTCGGGATGATCATGTTGGCCTGGAACTTGACTAAGAAGGAGTGTCGGAGCTGCTGCCAACTGGAGATGGAGCCTGCGGGGAGTGTGCAGAACCATCTCAGGGGGAGATCTCCCAAACTGGAGGAAAAAGCTCGACAGTTCAGGAAATCGTTGTCGCCCCACACCGACATTCTCTGGACGAAGTGTCGGAGGTGCGCTGCAGGGTCCGCGGTTCCATCGTACAAGGTGAACCTCGGGACGGCGAATTCTTCAGGGAGGGAAAGCCTCCGGATCTCTCTGGAGAAGGGAGATGCGCCCGAGTCTTCAGCTCCGAAGATGCCGAACTGGTCTGGTGCGATACCGGCTGTCTCCATATCTTGACGGACGGCCTGCCTGATATGCTTATCAATCCAATGCTTGAGCTCCTCTTCGTCTTCTGGCGTCTGGCGCTGTTTCTCTGGCCCTTCAAGCACATGGTCGCTGCTGGAGTCTTCTTCTCGGTGGACGCGCTTCAGGTCTCGCTCGTGAGTCGGATCTCGGTCGTGCCTGCGTGGAGGACCCGAAGCACGGCTATGCGCAGGAGGCGGGCTCGGGGCCCTTCCATCCCGGAGCTGCTGCTTGAGCCTCCGGATGAGCTCTCTTTGCCCCTGGATGAGGAGGTTTCGAACAAGGACAGCATCCTGGAGAGGATCTTCCTGGTCTTCGGGAGTGGTCTGGTGACGAGACTTAGCCCGTGCAGACTTCGCACCTGGTTGGGTGACAGATCTGTCACCTTGCCCGGTGCGCTCTGTGTCGTGGCCTTTGCCCTTGGAGGGCACTTCGCCATTTCTGGTTTTTGGAGGCATGGCGCTTGAAAGCTTTTTGTTCAGTTTCCCACAGACGGCGCCAAACTGTAGGCGGGAAAAACGACACCTACTTAGATTGAGGAGATGAACCTCTTAGATCAGGGAAGACCGAACGCCGGGAGCCTCCGCGGGGTCGAAGAACCTGAAAAGGGAAGGAAAAAGGCTTGGGTCAGAGCCCCTGGCTGCCGTGAGCCGAAGGCGCTCCGATGCCTGAGTTAGTCCTGAGAAAACTAAGCAGCAGGAGGAGGAAGAAGAGAATGAGCGAGAGTCTGGAGTATTATGTGTTGTATATCGCATACCTCAATGGGGGTGATCCCATGTGTATATCAAGGAGTTTTTTCGTGCATTTACTGTGAGTGGGGGTAGGTGGGGTAAGGTCCCATCAGCCTTACCCTGACATCCGGCGGTAGGTAAAAAGGGCGCGTCCCATCAGTAACTTTTGGTCAGTTGACGTGAGGGGATGATGAAGCCGACTTCTTATCGCCATAAATGAGCGCCCCTAACTGTCAGGGCACGCCCGCGCATTTGGTAGGTGTGATGGCCCACTCTTTGCCTTCGTACTCTTGCCGGGACCAGGAGCGGTCTGGCTGGGCTGGCTCTCTGCTGGCACAGATGCCGAGCAGCCGAGCTGCCCCCTGCCGAGCTGGCACTCTAAACAGAGCTACCGAGCTGCTAAGTCGATACAATGAGCTGGCACTCTTTATCCGAGCGGCCGAGCTGAGTTGCTGAGCTGGCACTCCTAGCCGGGCTGCCGAGCTGCAGCATAGTGCCTCTCGAGCCGGCGCTCCTCACCGAGCCGCCGGGCTGTCAGGCTATGCTTGCCGAGACCGAGGTGGACTGCCGTGATCCTCGCTTAATCTCGTCATTACGGTATTTTTCCCACACAATTGCCCCCTAGCTTTTGACCTCTGAAAGTGCTCCAACTTGTGGAGGTCGGAAGCTAACTGCCGGGCTGGGACCTATACCGAGCTGGGGAGAAGTTTGCCGAAGTCAAATGTCCGCGATGTTTTTGGCTTTACCGTTGGTGCTGGCACCGAGCTAAGGACGGTTGGCTCTCTGAACAGAGGCGCCGAGCCGCGGGGGTGGTACTGCTACCGGACCCTGAGGTGCATATGGCTGTGCCGCCAGAGCTGGTGGAGGCACCGAGCTAAGGACGGTTGGCTCTCCGAACAGAGGCGCCGAGCCGCGGGGGTGGTACTGCTACCGGACCCTGAGGTGCATATGGCTGTGCCGCCAGAGCTGGTGGAGGCACCGAGCTAAGGACGGTTGGCTCTCTGAACAGAGGCGCCGAGCCGCGGGGGTGGTACTGCTACCGGACCCTGAAGTGCATATGGCTGTGCCGCCAGAGCTGGTGCAGGCACCGAGCTAAGGACGGTTGGCTCTCTGAACAGAGGCGCCGAGCCGCGGGGGTGGTACTGCTACCGGACCCTGAAGTGCATATGGCTGTGCCGCCAGAGCTGGTGGAGGCACCGAGCTAAGGACGGTTGGCTCTCTGAACAGAGGCGCCGAGCCGCGGGGGTGGTACTGCTACCGGACCCTGAGGTGCATATGGCTGTGCCGCCAGAGCTGGTGGAGGCACCGAGCTAAGGACGGTTGGCTCTCTGAACAGAGGCGCCGAGCCGCGGGGGTGGTACTGCTACCGGACCCTGAGGTGCATATGGCTGTGCCGCCAGAGCTGGTGGAGGCACCGAGCTAAGGACGGTTGGCTCTCTGAACAGAGGCGCCGAGCCGCGGGGGTGGTACTGCTACCGGACCCTGAAGTGCATATGGCTGTGCCGCCAGAGCTGGTGGAGGCACCGAGCTAAGGACGGTTGGCTCTCTGAACAGAGGCGCCGAGCCGCGGGGGTGGTACTGCTACCGGACCCCTGAATCTTCTGGCATTGATGCCGAGCTGGACTGGGTCGATTCCTCTTGAAGGAGCTCGTCAGTCTCAGGTGGCCAACCCTCGTAATAGCTGCCAAGGTTATCCCGTCCTCGAGCCTCGTCTTCTTCTGCCTTGATGAACCGACTTGCTAGGGTCATCAATCCATTCATTGTGGCCACGGGGAACATGACCAAATGCTCCCGTAGCTTGGTGCCCGGACGCAGAGCCTGCTGGAAGGACTTAACGGCTACTTCGTCGGAAGCGCCCTCTATCTGGCTATAGACAGTCCAGAAACGCCGGCTGAACTGTGTGACGCTCTCGTCCTCTTGCATTCTGAGGGTCATCAGGTCGGCGCATGCCCTCGGGATGATCATGTTGGCCTGGAACTTGACTAAGAAGGAGTGTCGGAGCTGCTGCCAACTGGAGATGGAGCCTGCGGGGAGTGTGCAGAACCATCTCAGGGGGAGATCTCCCAAACTGGAGGAAAAAGCTCGACAGTTCAGGAAATCGTTGTCGCCCCACACCGACATTCTCTGGACGAAGTGTCGGAGGTGCGCTGCAGGGTCCGCGGTTCCATCGTACAAGGTGAACCTCGGGACGGCGAATTCTTCAGGGAGGGAAAGCCTCCGGATCTCTCTGGAGAAGGGAGATGCGCCCGAGTCTTCAGCTCCGAAGATGCCGAACTGGTCTGGTGCGATACCGGCTGTCTCCATATCTTGACGGACGGCCTGCCTGATATGCTTATCAATCCAATGCTTGAGCTCCTCTTCGTCTTCTGGCGTCTGGCGCTGTTTCTCTGGCCCTTCAAGCACATGGTCGCTGCTGGAGTCTTCTTCTCGGTGGACGCGCTTCAGGTCTCGCTCGTGAGTCGGATCTCGGTCGTGCCTGCGTGGAGGACCCGAAGCACGGCTATGCGCAGGAGGCGGGCTCGGGGCCCTTCCATCCCGGAGCTGCTGCTTGAGCCTCCGGATGAGCTCTCTTTGCCCCTGGATGAGGAGGTTTCGAACAAGGACAGCATCCTGGAGAGGATCTTCCTGGTCTTCGGGAGTGGTCTGGTGACGAGACTTAGCCCGTGCAGACTTCGCACCTGGTTGGGTGACAGATCTGTCACCTTGCCCGGTGCGCTCTGTGTCGTGGCCTTTGCCCTTGGAGGGCACTTCGCCATTTCTGGTTTTTGGAGGCATGGCGCTTGAAAGCTTTTTGTTCAGTTTCCCACAGACGGCGCCAAACTGTAGGCGGGAAAAACGACACCTACTTAGATTGAGGAGATGAACCTCTTAGATCAGGGAAGACCGAACGCCGGGAGCCTCCGCGGGGTCGAAGAACCTGAAAAGGGAAGGAAAAAGGCTTGGGTCAGAGCCCCTGGCTGCCGTGAGCCGAAGGCGCTCCGATGCCTGAGTTAGTCCTGAGAAAACTAAGCAGCAGGAGGAGGAAGAAGAGAATGAGCGAGAGTCTGGAGTATTATGTGTTGTATATCGCATACCTCAATGGGGGTGATCCCATGTGTATATCAAGGAGTTTTTTCGTGCATTTACTGTGAGTGGGGGTAGGTGGGGTAAGGTCCCATCAGCCTTACCCTGACATCCGGCGGTAGGTAAAAAGGGCGCGTCCCATCAGTAACTTTTGGTCAGTTGACGTGAGGGGATGATGAAGCCGACTTCTTATCGCCATAAATGAGCGCCCCTAACTGTCAGGGCACGCCCGCGCATTTGGTAGGTGTGATGGCCCACTCTTTGCCTTCGTACTCTTGCCGGGACCAGGAGCGGTCTGGCTGGGCTGGCTCTCTGCTGGCACAGATGCCGAGCAGCCGAGCTGCCCCCTGCCGAGCTGGCACTCTAAACAGAGCTACCGAGCTGCTAAGTCGATACAATGAGCTGGCACTCTTTATCCGAGCGGCCGAGCTGAGTTGCTGAGCTGGCACTCCTAGCCGGGCTGCCGAGCTGCAGCATAGTGCCTCTCGAGCCGGCGCTCCTCACCGAGCCGCCGGGCTGTCAGGCTATGCTTGCCGAGACCGAGGTGGACTGCCGTGATCCTCGCTTAATCTCGTCATTACGGTATTTTTCCCACACAATACCCACTTTCTCATTTTTCACATCTGTCTCTACTTTGCCATTGGTATTTGAATTTGATTGAGAGGATCATGAGGAGTACATTGCTTCTTTCTCTTCTATCTCTTGTGGTGGTGGGGCTGGTGGTTCCAGCAAAGGGTCTAGTGCCTTATGGTAGGACCATATGGGATATGATGCTGCCTACAGAAGACCCATTTAGGATCTTGGAGCAGACCCCTCTAGCCATCCCCAAAGGGATGGAGACTACATTAGCTCTTGCACGTGCCGATTGGAAGGAGACCCCACACGCCCATATCATCTCTCTTGATGTTCCAGGTATGTTGTTTCAATTGAGATAAATTGTTATGTTTTCTGTGGTAGCTAAATCTTTTGAGCCATATTGTATACTGGTCTTCAATTAAGGATCCACAAACTAGTTTAATTTGATGGCCAGTTGGTTGTATGTAATTGAATTCCTAGGACTTATAGAAAATGTATTCCTAAGTGGGGGAATGTTTGTTAAATTAAATTAAGGTGACCCAAAAGTATAAAAGAATCATAAAAATTAAGGTGAGAATTCAAGAAATGAGAGATGGGAACTGAATACACAGTCATCACCAATTCACCATAGTAAATTAAATTATAGGAAAGTAATGACCCTTCTACATTTTCACCTAATATTCTTCACCCTTCACATGTTAATGATACTCTCTTGCCCTGTGATTGATCTTGTTCAAACCCTCCATGCATTGGCATGTTTGCATGTTTGGCTGTGGGTATTTCTCCAAAAAAGAAAAAAAAAAAAGAGGTTTGTGACAAGTGAGTTGTTTGAACAGGGATAAAGAAGGAAGACATAAAGATAGAAGTGGAGGAGAACAGGGTCTTGAGGATAAGTGGAGAGAGGAAGGGGGAGGAGGAAGTTGAGGGAGAAAAATGGCACAGGGCAGAGAGGACTTCTGGCAAGTTCTGGAGGCGGTTCAGGCTCCCCCACAATGCTGATTTGGATACAATCAAGGCCCACCTAGAAGATGGGGTGTTGAGGATCACCATCCAAAAGTTGGCAGAGGAAAAGAAGAGGCAGCCCAAGGTGGTGGACATTGTGGAGGAGGGATCCAAGGGTCAGGACATCAAGGCATCCAAGGCTGACTTGAAGTAGCACCTTTGATCTTGTCAATGTGATGGTTATCTCAACGTAGAAAAGTTTAATAGAGAGCATTATGTGGTTTTGTGAGGGATCCTTTAGTTTTGTTGGTCTTAATAATATATTTTGAAGGGTGTATAAGTATCTGGACATATGGAATATCCTATAAAGAATAAAAGCTTTGTTTTCTTTATACTAGTTCCTTTATCTCCTTTTCCTCTTATTACGAAATTTCATCAATAATCTGAACTGTTAAAATGAGCACCTACCTCTAGGTTTTTCTGTTAGATTGAGTGTGTGCTTAATAATGTGATTAATTTCAACTAAAGTTTGGATACTTCATAATCCAAGGTGTGGAGGTATTGTTTAGTAGTTGTTTGTGAAGCTTTCTAACACTAATTAGTTTTGGGATTACTGACTAGCTAGCAACTCTATCGTAGTATCAAAGCCAAATGTCTCGAGTTTGAAACAAGGTGAACTTAAAATTTTCATGTGGATTTTGGAAGTGGATCTAAGATTTTCATGCAAGATGTAGAGGCGAGGGTGATTGCCATGTACTTTTGTGTACAACCATGCTCTCTTAAACAACAGTTTAATCTTGCGGTTCACAGTTAAATAATGACGTTATGGGTTCAGAGTGGAATAATGAGAATTTTTTTGGTTCGATTAAAAAATCTATTGGTTCAGAGCTCCTGGTCCACTTTATGAAGTTTTGGGTGCTCACGGACCATCAATAGTTAAATAATGATTCTAATCATCTAGATTGAGGGGAACATGTATCATTGGTTTTGTAAGCCACCCAAATTGTATTTTAGGTGATGGGCGGCCTACTGATTAATTAAACATGATTCGGAGCTCCTATTTGGATTTATTTGTTAAAGATGATTGAGGTTAACTTATATAATGGGTTTTGTAGGCTCAACATGACTAGACAATAGGACAGTAATTGCACTTGGTTAGATGATATTTTGGTACCTTAGAGAGTAGTGGAGAACTAAAGGAAAGTCGAGTCTCTTTCCATGGACGTAGGTAAGATTATCGAAGCATGTAAATCTTTGTGTGTGATTTTCTCACTTCTTGTATGGCTTGTAGATCGCGGTGATTCACGTTGTCACACCCACGCGAACAACATGTTGTCCCATTGGATTCTCATAAGCCCATATCTGATACTATTGACAAAAGATTTTACATGATGTCTATGTAAGGCAGTGGGAGCTGAATGGATTAAATGTACCCGCATCCAACACAGGAGGAAATTCATCCAACTGAAGCAGTTTTAACTTGAATCTGTATTTGGAAATGCACGTGTCTATAAAATGTGAATGTGAATCTGTAGCTAGTGGAAGGAATATGAATATGTAACTGTATGATGTACTTGCAGTCTTTGAAAACGAGAATGAATGTGATTGTAAATTGAAGTGTGATCAACCAATCCAAAAAAATAAAAAATAAAAAATAAAAGAAACAAAAAAAAAAAACAGGTGTGATCTAGTAAATGAGTTCATGAATTGATTCACGTGTGCTGTACTAAAACATCACAGTGCAGTTTGTGATGATCTTTCATGAATGTGATGGAATTTTGTATGAATAATTTCATTTGGAGGATTGTGGATCATTGCATTCCCGGGCAGTTCAATGCTCACAGAAATTGAAGAATGTGGGCTATTTAAGCCTCGAATTTCCTGTTAGGAACATGACTGAATTGTTTGGAATGTAAATGAACAGGTTGTGAATAAATTAATGTAACTAGCATGTGAAAGTGGAGTTCTTCAGTGTTGAACGATGAGTGAGAAAGTGATTCTCCAAAGCCTGTGGTCTTACTCTAAGAAATAAAAAAATATGAGCCGTTGGAGACTAGCCAGGTTGCGATATTGCTACTGGATAGGTTTGATATCGCAACTTACATGTCGAGAAAGTGAACAGATCAGTGAATGGGCCTCGCTGATTACTGTCTGAAAGCACCATTATATTTCTTAAATCCACTCAGATAGTTTACTTAGTTTCATTGAAAGACTAAGATAAATGCATTTTTTGCTGAGACATAACCATATTGCAATATCGCATCCTTGCAATGCAACTAGGGTGGTATCTAGGACAAGTGAAAAGATGAGTGAATGGGACCCAGTGATTGATGTCAGGAAGCACCGAAGCACCAGATGGAAATTTGCTAGTGATACAAGGAGTCATCTATAACTACAGTTAGGCAAACTAGAACTTAAATGAACACTAGCAAGTAATCACCAAAACCCCAACTTCATATAGCTCATTAATAGATCCTAATATGCCAAAATCTAACACCCCTGATTAAGTAAGGTGAGAGATTCTCTCATAGTAAGGTGAGAGCAACTCTCATAGAAGCATCACCCTTTTAGATTTACCCCTTCCCCAGTATTTCTTGTATATAAAAACCCCAAGTTGAGTTTCCTGGGTCCATCCTTGGTACTGTGCATGTTATGCTGACATTGTCCATTAAGCAAATCGCTTGATCATCTTGAAGCGAAGGTTTTATTTAACATCAGAGCTTCCATGGAGTAATGAATATCAGTGCTTTTTATTTTCTTCTACTTGTTAGTTATGAGTTAGCAGCCCACTGCACTTCAAATATTTTAACAGGCTGTAAGGATCTTTCCCAGTTGAAATATAAACTACACGTGCCATAGAACACAAAGTTACACTAAGGTAGCGTTTGGTTGCTGGAATGGTTTTAGGTAGGAATGGAAATGGAGGGTGGAATGAGTCTGTAATGGAATGAGGCAGGAATTGTCATTTCCATTCCAATGTTTGGTTAGACTAAAGGTTTTACTGAAGTTTATAAGAACTCATTATTTTCACGAAATTCAATAGAAGCTTCATCAGAAAAAGTTAAATAAGAGAGAAGAAGAAGATGGACGTAAGGAAAATGGTTGAAAAACGCTCTAGAGACAACTCTTTTTTTTTTTTTTTTTTTTTTTATATTAGACACAAATGACTAACCAAAACCACTCACCAATTAGAATATAGATCAAAGATTTATCTAAAGCTTAGAGCCGAAGAAGTACCAAACTCATTTGGAGAAGCACCAAATGGCATTAATGCAAATATTAAGAATTTTGAACACGAGGGAAGGGAGCAACATTTATATTCTAATAAAATAATAAAAAAAAGCACAAAAATAAAGCATATCCATACACATACTTAAAGCCTGCCTTCATTTAGATTAGTGATATTTCAATACCTTACCTGAAAGTCAGTTTTCCGTTTGAAAGGGGCCTTTTTTTTTTCTTTATTCTTTTTTTTTTTAAGTTTGTAAGAAAATTTAATTGTCTAGTTGTATATGTTTCAATTTTTTTTCAAAACTATTACAATTTCTTTTTCTTTTTTTTGGTTTACCTCAAGTTTTATTTTTTTTTATTTGAACCCAAGAATCTATATTATTGACTTAGTGATCAGATGGAGGAAGCGAAGAAGCGAGAGATCAAAAGGACCTCTAATGTGATTAGAGCAAAACGTGACTGAACTCTTGGAGCATGTTTGTGCGCAACAGTTTTTTGTAGCATTTTATTTCCACAATGATTTCATTTTCTAGATTTCAGTGCTTATGGTTCATTGCAAAAAAGTATTTTCCATGCTGAAATATGTTTTTTTACCCTTGGGTACGACTACAAATAATGGTTTTCTACTTTAGGTTCAAAATTTGCTCTCCACAAAGATTGCATAAAATACTTGATTATCAGAAGATGAATATCACTAAACATGTCAACACGGAAGACTGGAAAATCATTCTGTTGGGATCATTTTTATTATCCATGGAGAATGCTCCACACAAACAAACCCTTACCCTATGTTTGGGAGGGGAGGGGAGGGGAGGGGAAATTAATTTTACCTCATCTTGTTTGGATAGTTAAAAAGTAGGGGAAAGAAAAGTGAAAAAGTAAGGTTTTGTTTGTTTGTGAGGTAGAGAGAATATTACCGATTTACCCTTACTTTGTGAAAAAGTGAAAAAGTAATAAGGGCATTTTAGTAAAATCACAAAGAATCCCCTCTTTCCTATGGGAAAAATTTTAAGGTGGGCCCCACAAGAATTTTACTCCCATTTTCCCTCCCCCCACTTTTCCTCCCCCCTTCCCAAACACCATCAATTTTCACTTTTCCTCCATTTTCCCCTCTTTTTTCCTCCCCCCATTTTCCCTCCTTCCCAAACAGAGGGTTAGAGAGATAAGCACAGGCATCACAGTTTGCCTAAATTAAATCAAATTATAAATGAAGAGGGAACTTAGCCAACATGCAACAGAACCATTAAACAACTAAATATCTACATGTTGTAACTGAAAATTCAGTCTCAAAAATAAGTAAAAGAAAAACCCAGTTAAAAAACAGGGTCATAGGTGCAATAAGACAATAATTAAATTGTAATCGCAATAACCTACCAAGAGAGCCACCATGTGAAATTATGTATATGTATTTATATCCACCCTCATTTAGAAAACACGTTGGATTTTAATCAAATCAGATTCATGAACTTTCATCAAAATCAAAGATCACATGATCTAAAGGAAGAATAGAGGAATGAGAATATCATGAAACTTCCAATATTCATATTACAAACCACAAGGCTCAATAGCAACCAGCCAAAATGAAAACCATATGAAAACCCCCAGAAGTTCAAAATTTTTGTTATTTGTTATTTATGAAGTTTTGACATCACACAAATCCTACATGATTAAATGAAATGCTTGTTGTATATCCAAAATTACAAAAATAAGTAGATAAATCAAGTGAAATCAAACTCCTCTTGGACACTGTCATTAGCCAACTTTTACCCACACAATGATGCATTGGTTCGCTCAATGTCATGCCTGAGGAGACAGTGGATCACTTTCCAGACCAACTTTCCACTTGGTCACTTCACCAGCTTGTGGACTCAATCGCGTCACAATTGACACTACAAGAAAAACTGCTTTTAGCGGCGGCCGGAAAAGTTTTACCAACGGTCACTATGGCCGCCGCATGGCGAGGGTAAATCACGAGTGGGTATAGGTTTTAGCGTCGGCCAGCGACTGCCGGTATTAGTTTTTGTAGCGGCGGCTTTGACCGCCGGTAAAAGGAATCCGTGGTCACGAATGAAACTTTTAGCGGGGGCCATTGGCCGCCGGTAAAAGTAAAATTGGTTGTCGCTAAAAAGCTGTTGTTTTAGCGGTAGCATTGTAACCGCCGCTAAAAGCAGCATTTAAAAAAAAAGAACACTGCTTTTAGAGATGGTCATATGGCCGCCGCTAAAAGCAGTATTTAAAAAAAAAAAATTCATATATGAAATACATTTCATGTATATTTGCCTGTTTCCTATGCATAATCAATGCTTAACAAATCTTGCTCAGAATCAGAGTATTTCATATCTAAATACTTAAACAAATTTAAATGGTATAATTTGTTAGTATTTCTGTAGGTTTGTGATCAATTGGCAATCAAAAGTCCTTCCCCCAGATCTTCAACAGCAGAATTGTCATATGCCTACAACACCGAAACACAAAACAATAACCTCGCTAATTAGACAACTCAGAATTTCTTTCACTCCATGATGCGGTTCTATGTGGAAGCAGGGTTACAGTAATATTATCTTGGAGATCATATTGCATTCAATGTTTCAACACAACAACTATATTTTAATAAATACGCATTTGACCAAGCTCTAAATCAAGCATGCCGATGAGAACGCATTTCCATAGAGGCAATAAAATCTCAAAACAAAGTAATGGAACAGTCGGCTTCAGAACAAGTAGCAAACAAGATACCATTTGGAAAGTTGTTACCTCTTCCATTTCTGGCTGTTGTTTATCTTGGCTACTTGTTTCCTGTTTGATATTGACCATCTTTTGTCCATTTTGATACCTCTAGTCAACTGGAAAATAATTCAACAAGAATAACTAACTTCAGCAAGTCCTTTAAAAACCCACAACAGAAATTAAAGAATGGAAGATAAATGCAGTAGCAAGAAGGATGCATTGGATGGTCTCTCTATTCTATTTCCACTCGATCATAGAAGTATGCATGCAAGATATCATCCAGTACATGGTATGAACCCATAAGCTAAATATGGATTGTAATCTGTATGCATGAAAGAAACTTGATGTAACCCAATTTGCAACATCTTACTTGAATATCATCACCCAAACCCAACAGAGTATTTCTGTTTTTCTCCGAAGCATGTACTTTTGGATAAGAAATCAAGGAAAAAGCTTTCTATTGTTAAACAAAGGCTATAAGGAAAATTTAAGTGAGCCATAAGCCCAACAGCTTCAGCAATCCTACTTACTGGTCAATGACCATATCAATGAACTGTGGTAAATGGATCCAGACATACCAAATCCACAGTATTTCAACAACAACAAAAACAACCCTCTCTAAGACCCAACTCAAAAATGACACTTCCAACTCAAAATAGCTCAAGCCCCATGAAGCCATCTCAATCTCAATCAAGAAGTTGTCAGATTTTGTCAAATCAAACAACCCCATAGACCCAAAGGCATATAATCCACGTGTACAAATGCCAAAGGTGGATGTCTATGGAAACAGTGTGATACACCATAGACCCTAAGGCATATAATCCATCCAAAACAAGGGAACAAAAGATCAAGATCAATATTAGGGGACTTAACTGAACAACCAAAGGTAGCAAAACTAAAAAAGCAAAGGAATAATGAAATCAATCTGAAATGGTGCAACCCTTAGGCAATGAGGCTGATCAATAGAGCTCTCCATCTGCATGGCAAAACAAAAAGAAGAAACTATTAGTCCTTTGAGATTTTAGGCAATGTCATGTATTGATAGATGTACTATAAAATTTGTCTTCAGTTTAAGAATATAACTTAACTTAAAAAAAAAAAAAAATGAACCAACTTTGGTTTTTTTTTTTTTTAATGATTCACACTAAATCCATGTCAGAAGTATGGGGCTGGGCAAAACCCATTTTAGATTTTTTAAAACATGATGTCTAATATCATAGACTTGAGATTGCACTTTGGGTGTTAAGAGAAACCCAAACCAGAACTTTAAGCGTCCAATGTCATAGACAAACTTAAGATTGCTATTTGGGTGCTTCAGACAAAACCCAAATCAGAATCTCAAGTGTTCAATATAATAGACAGATTGAGATTGTGTTTCAGACAAAACCCAGATCAGAACGTCAAAGATGAGCAAAGCCCAACACAGTTTTATGCACTTTTTAAAATCAAACACATACAAATCCATACACAACTGAAGGAATCAAAGAGTTCTAGTATAAACTTTGCAAATCAGAAACCAAACACAAATCTACAAACAGTCATGTTCAAACAATAGCCCATGATCATCACCAAATAATCATCATCATCTCCCAACCAAACACAAACACAAATAGTCCATACACCAAAATGACACATAATTACATTTTCAGATAAGTAAAGAGATCATTGAAAAAATTAAATAAAAAAAAAACATAAAAAAAAAAAAAAAAAAAAAAACTAAGAAGATTACAGTAACATCTCCATTTAAAAAGAAAAAAACATAAACACAAATCTTCCATTTTCATTTACAGTGCATCAAATATTTCAAAAAAAGAAAGAAAAAGAAAAAAAAAGATAAATAAAACCATTCAGACTGGAGCAGTAGACAGCTTTTGTTTGGAGTTCAAGAGATGGTTCAGTGAGAAAATGACAAGTCAAGCAGAGAGAGGAAAACCCCAAATATGCAATCATCTGTAGATTAGAGACATCGATCTCTGGGTGCTTTACAAAGTTGTAGTCATTGGTATAGAAAATTCCCTCTGAGGTGTTTCAACAAATACATAGAAGTCTTTGAGGAATTTTTAGAAATAGATAGGGGTCGATGGCATTTAAAGCAAAAAAATATACCTTGGAGGAACAAGATGATGGCTTGGTGATGATGGTTCCATCACTGAGCGAGTGGTGATGTGGGCTTGGTGATGGAGAGAGCTAGGTCCGATGAGAGGGCCTGCGAGAACACGAGAAAATCCCTGATTTGAAATCATTAACCCCTAAAACCCCAAATTCAAATCCAAAACCCTAACCCCTAATTCATAAGGCGGAGTTTATCTCAACCTTATAGAAAACACCTTTAACCTTTGAAAACTTTTATAATATCCCTTAACTAGCTAACCCAAATCTTAAACTAAAACCCCATCTAAGGTAGAGAAATCTGAATCTGTTTAAACATTTTGGACAAAAGCAAGATCTTGGGTTTGAAATGAGGAGCATTCACACCTCATTGAAAGATTAGAAGTCATAACAGAACTGATAGAAATCTTTAAAATTCAGCTTGTTCTAAATAACTAGAAACAACACAAATCTGAGAAATCCATTGAAAAAAAATGAAGACCCAGGACAGCTTACTAGAGGTTTGGGCGAAAGGGATGAGAACAGGAACACAATACATAAGATTTATGAGAGAACTCTTTCTTGATCCCTTAAACCCCACCAACAGAATCGTTACTTGGAGAGGACGGTGAGAGTGTATGATGGAGGATGCACAGGGAGGTGGTGTGAGAGAGATGGAGAGGGCTAGAGAGATGGAGGGTTGCAGGGGGATGGCGTGAGAGCAGTGCTACTGCGTGTAGGGATGGTGGTTGGCATGAAGATCTGAGATGGGCGGCGCGCCTGTGCGTGCGCAGGCAGAATGGGTGGCTTGCACTAGGGAGAGAGAGGTGGGAAGGAGAGATGAAGGTGATGGGCGGTGGGCGAGAGAGGGAGAGAGCAAGAGCCAGAGAGGGACATTAGGGCGAGGGAGGGGACATTAGGGCATAAAGGCTTTGCGAAATGTAATACAACTTTTAGCGGGGGCCACTTATGGCCGCCACAACAAATATTTTTTAGCGACAACCATTATATGATGGACGCTACAAACCCATTTTACCCTCGAAAGTATTGGCCGCCGCTATATATTCGACAGTAAAAACAAAACTTGTTCCTGCTATAGATATTGGCGCCATTGGATTAATGTTTTTAACGACGGTCCTAGCAAGGGCCGCTGGTAAAAGTAGCTAGGTTAAAAATGCGTTACAGCGGGGGTCAGATTTGGCGGCCGCTATAAGTGTCTTTTAGCGACGGATTTGACTGGCCGCCGCTATAAGTTCGCTACTAAAAATGTATTTTCTTGTAGTGTGAACCAAAAAGCCCTTTCCCAATGAACTTACACAAGTTGTTAACCAACATTACAGAGCATTGTATAACCAAATTAACTAAGCAATAAGATCAATGCTTCAAAATTGGTTTCAATTTGCTTGAAATCCAGTAAAATCAAAGAGAAATACAAAATAAAAGCATCAGAAAATAGTCTTCAATCAGAAAACCGAAATCAAGTAAATGGAGATGAAGAGATGAAAAAAAAATCGTAGTTAATTTAAAGCCCGAGGTCCATGCTGTTGCGGATCTCGCAGTCCTTGAGAGCGATGTGATCCTTGTAGATTGCAAACCACTTCTGGATCCCGATCCTGTGTGGGCTTTGATGAGTGGGGAGCAGTTGAGGAAGATGAATGACAGGATAACTCTCACCTTTGAAGTCTTGTTTTAGAAGTAACTGATATGAATATATTCAACAAGAAAAGATAAAACAGTTTGTAAAGATAGTCAAAACGAAAAAAAAGGAGAGATGTCACTATTGTTTGCGAAGGAATGAAAATATTAATATATCACAAAATAGTGAAAGGTTGGATTTAGCAACTCATGAGACTTTGTTATAGAAGTTAACATTTCTATTACCACAGTATCGTATGCATTTGCAAATGCAAATGCAATTTCACTCGTTCTATATCGATGCTAATGATTGATAAATAAAAAGCAAGGACATTGAAAGGTGATGGGTCGTTGACAATGTGTTTGGTAGCTCCTTGTAGATACATTCAATCATTAGTTTTACTCCCTTCTACAAAAGGCCATTGCCACAAAATGTTAACGTACAAGTCAATTTCTAGTATGTTACCTAGTTGGCTAATTAATTAGCAAACTCATTAGCCAAGAAAGGGGTCCATAGATTAAATCTTAATCACATCATAAATCTAATATAAGTATGATAAAGATAACCTAATCACATTATAACTCTAATTTAATCTTAATCACATCATAAATCTAATCTAATATTATTCTAATCTAACAGAAACTCCTAATCCCAATCTATATCAAACTAATCCTCATCAACAGATATCCGACCTTCATAATGTATTTATTCTCTATTACGAGTGCAGTTCTGAATTTCCCAAAAAATGATGCCGGTAAATTTAACACTATTCTTTGCAACATAGATAACTTTTTTTTTCTCACTACATTTATTATCCAAATATGTAAACTGCACACCACAGCTTGTTGTCTTTACATTCTCTTACCCAAATACACTTACAGTTTTAAGATCTATTTCAAAATAATATCACAATAAACTGGGGTATAAAACCACTCCACATACAGAAGGACATAAACAGGTGCTAAAAGAATAAGGAAGTTGGTACCTTCGACGGGTTTCTCAATGCACAGCCCATTCATAATGTTCAGTACGCTACAGGCATCACTGTATTCCATATCAGATTACAGCTTGGCATTAGCAGGAAACACCTATGTAGCATTAGATATTTCTGGTGTCAACTTCCATACGACCGGAACTTAAAAGTAAATTATTACAAAAAAACCAGCGAGAAAGTGAGAAAAATGGTGTTGAACAGAGCAAAGAGAGCCTCAAACACCGAAGAGTAAGAAAGCCCACCAACCACCTGAGAACAAGAAGAAAACCACAGATCCATCATGAGTAGGCAACCTCCATCCAACTCAACATAATTTGGTCTATCGAAATTCCATGAAAGGGAGGCTTGATCGACACCCAAAAAGCCACTATAAATCTTATCTTCTCCAACAAGAAAAATAGTGCTGACTCAGCCAATCAATCAGTTGAACTCGCCAATTGGAGTCAAACTAATGTAAATCAACTGGCTAGCAAACTCAGTAAGGTCATGCAAGCAGTCCACGAATCCAATATGAGTTTCCTCTTACAGTAACCTTTCAAAAAAGAGATCCTCTTACTGTGATGCGTTAGGTTGGCTAGCTGCTCTGACAAGTTGTTGGAAACATCTTTGTTTCATTTATAGGGTCCATTCTTGATTTATAGAGGTTGATCATAAACTTTCCCATACCAAGTGTCAATATGCAATTCAAAACAACATGTTTTCAATTAGTGGTCTTATGGTAATCTACCTTGATTTATCTCATCAACCACTTGAAATGGGCAGTTTTTTAGGTCTTTTAATGAAACCAGATAGAGAATTGTGGAAACAGAGCGTTCCTAGAGAAATTGAATACTCTTCATGGCAAAAGAAGATTATAGCAACATTGTTAAACAAGCCCACGGCCCATGAAAAGATCCAGTCCAGCACATAGTATATCACACGTGGATTTGATTAGGTCAATGATACCGCAGCTGTACAGATTCTATTTTAATTAGTTGTTTCCATAACTTAGATATAGCAATTGATGTACTAACATAAATTAGAGCCTTGATTAAGGCATGCAATGGCTATAGATATGAAGGGTCGATCTCCAGTATGAGGAGGCTCAATAATACAATCAAAGTATTCTGTTACAAATTCATTCTCTCGGTTCTGTCTTTGTGCGAATGTCATGGTATCAGAGCAAGGCCAAAGAAAATCTGTTTTCTTTTCTTCCAAAGCATTAAGGCAATAGGAATAGAGAGGAATTAATCTCTCTTGTGCAGAAAAATGGATCTAGGATCTGTTTCAAGAATTCCAACCCCATCTCCACTCTGCGCAGTCTCATCTTCTTGGTGACCCACCCCTGATCATTAAATCAACTTCCGAAATCCATACAGACATGGTCGCCTGAATTTTCTAAGCTTATTGGTGGTTTTTCTAGATTTTTTTCATCACCACCACGTTGGTGTTTTACTCATTCTCAAGATTTTTCACAATTTTACATTCTTTTCATTAAGACCGTCCAGAATCTTGGATATTCAGTAGAATCAGATCAAACTTGTTTCAGTAGAAGCCAGAATATAGTGCTTCCTGAGATCTATCATCTGATCTTTGGCCAGAACCATAAGTGGGGCCCACTTAGTGGATCTTCAATCACTTTCAAGGTCGTCATGGGGCTGTTTTTGCACCATTACTGTTCTGTTTGGTTTTTTTTTCTCCGTGCTTGGTTGGATTTTGGTTTCTACACACAGGAAAGGTTGTTCATACAGTTTTACACTTCATCTCTTGACTGATGCTAGTTTTTATTGCTATTCAATCAATTTTTAGCCAATATCGATTTGAGATGGAAAAATCTGAAGTTACTTTGATCCGATTCACGGGAAAGAATTACCCCGCTTGGTCTTTTCAGTTCCAAATATACCTTGAAGCTAAGGAATTGTGGGTCTATATTTCTGGATCTGACCCTAAACCCACTGAAGATGAAAATAAGATATCATCTTGGCATACTAAAGATGCAAAAATCAAATCATGGATTCTAGGATCCGTCGAGCCACATCTGATAATGAATCTCAAACCTTACCCAACTTCTAAAGACATGTGAGGGTATCTGAAGAAAGTGTACCATCAAGATAACTCTGCGCGTCAATTTCATCTTGAATGTGCGATTACTAAATATACACAAGGGACCTTGTCAATACAAGACTACTATTCAGGATTATGTACGCTATGGTCGGAATACGATAGTATTAAATATGCAGATGTGGCTGACAATGTTTTGAGTCTTTTGACAATAATTCAAGATCTTCAGGCCTCTAGTCAAGGGGATCAGTTTTTTATGAAACTACACACTGAAAATGAAAATGTCCAATCTGCCCAGATGAATCGGATGCCATTACCTTCCTTGGATATATGCTTGAATGAACTCCTATACGAAGAATGGCGCATTGCGACTTCGGCTCATGTAGCTCAATAAAAGACTGAGACATATTCAGTTATGTTCTCTACTAATAAGACTTTTTAGCGTCCGCTTTAAGACTTGATACGGTTGTCAGAAATTTGGGCACATTGCGACTCAATGCAGACAGAAGGTTTGCGGTTACTGTAAATGATCGGAATGTATCGTCTCTAAATGTCACCGACGCTCACAACGTCCGTCACCACAGTCTCAGACTCCACAGTATCAGACTCCGCATGCGTATGTTGCTTCTTCGGTTATGCCTGCTTCTACCTCTGCACCCTCGCAGCCTAAGTCCTCATCCTCTCTCACCCCTGAATTGGTCCAACAAATGATAATCAATGCCTTCTCTGCCTTTGGTCTCTCAGGTACATCACCTCCTTCCTCTACTTGGTTCCTTGACTCCGTGGCGTCTGATCATATGTCGTATTCCCGTGCCCCACTCTCCAATGTGACAAGATACAATGGGCACCTTTAGATACAACTGCTAATAGGGGAAATGTTCCCACTGCTGCTCTCGAAGATATCTCCGGTCCCATCCCATTGAAAAATGTTTACCTTTGTCCCAATTTAACTTCAAACCTTTTGTCAGTAGGGCAACTTGTTGAAAATAATTGTAATGCCTCTTTCTTTTCTTCTGGTTGTGTTGTGCAGGACCAGATGTCCGGGAATGAGATCGCGAGGGGCCTAAGTGTGGACGCTTATTTCCACTAGATCATTCTACAATTTCTAGGAATAAATTTGAAAATGATTTCTTTTGTTTTTCTATTAGAGATAACAGCGAATTGTGGCATAATAGACTTGGACACCCTAATTCCAAAGCTTTGTCCCTTGTTATAAATTCTGGTTTATTAAATAAATCTATTGGTTTATCTTCTTGTGTTCATTTCAATTGTGCTACTTGTAAAATGGGAAAAAGCAAAACTCTTCATTTTCCTATTTCCACTTCTCACAGCACTCAATGTTTTGATCTAGTACATAGCGATATATGGGGAATTGCTCCAGCTCTTTCTCAAGCTTACTATAAATACTTTGTAACTTTTATTAATGATTTCAGTCGGTTCACATGGGTTTATTTTCTGCATTTCAAATCTGATGTTTTCAATGTTTTTAAAATATTTTTGGCATATGTTGAGAAATTAATTTTCCACTTGTATTAAAATCTTGTGATCTGATTCAGGTGAGGAATATATGTCCTCTGATTTCCAATAGTTTTTGCAACAAAAATGCATTATTTCTCAAAGAACATGTCCTTATACTCCATAGCAAAATAGAGTTGCCTAAAGGAAAAATAGACATCTCCTTGATGTCACTCGCTCCATTCTTTTTGAATCATCGGTTCCTAACCGGTTTTAGGTTGAGGCACTGGCCACCTCAGTTCATCTTATAAATCGCATGCCATCAACCTCTATTGAAAATCAGAGCCCATATTACCGATTGTACAAGTCTTCTCCATCCTATGACGACCTTCATGTTTTTGGGTCAATTTGCTTTGTACATTTGCCTCTTTCTGAAAGAACAAAAACTAACCGCACAATCAGCTCAGTGTGTTTTTGTATGATATGCACCGTTCCAGAAAGGGTTCCTTTGCTATAATCCTCACATTCGTCGCATACGTACCTCTAGGAATGTCATTTTTTTTAAAATATAATATTTTTTTCAAAGACACCTTGAGCCTCCTGACTCCTCCTCCTTGGTGTCCTTATCTGGTTTTTCTAACAACACACCAGTTGTTCGATTTAATCCTAACTTTGTGTATCACAGACGAAATAACGAAGCGCCCACTGGGAATCCCCCTCTTGATCTTCCTCCAGCATTTGGTCCACCTCCTGCACTTTGTCCATCTGGATATCCTTCATTGCGTTGCTCCACTCGCATTTCGGTACCATCAGACCACTATGGGTTCTCACATACTTCCTTATTGGCCACTTTGTCTTCATCTTCCATCCCACAATCCTATTCTCAGGCTGTGCAGTACCAATGTTGGAACAAGGCTATGCAAGATGAATTGGACGCTTTACAACAAAATCATACGTGGGATATTGTCCCGTCTCCTGTGGTTGTCAAACATATTGATTGTAAGTGGATTTTTTCTCTCAAGTTAAAATCAGATTGCACGTTAGATCCACATGAGGCACGTCTAGTCGCTCTTAGAAATCGGCATGAATATGGCATTAATTATGATGAAAATTTTGCTCCCGTCGCCAAGATGACCACCATTCGCACAATTCTTGTTGTTGCTGCATCTCAGTCTTGGCCTCTCTATCAAATGGATGTCAAAAATGTGTTTCTTCATGGTGATCTTAAAGAAGACGTTTACATGCGTCTGCCTCAAGAGTACTCAACAGGAAGGGTATGGTTGCCAAACTCCGTCGCTCCCCTTTACGGTCTGAAACAAGCTCCTCGCGCATGATTTGAGAAATTTCAAGATGCTCTTCTCCGCTTGGATTTTCATTCGAGCCAGTATGATCCTTCCGTGTTTTTACATCATGATCCGTCCGGGATTACTGTACTACTTGTTTATGTTGATGACAGTCGTTACTGGTCCTAATGCAAAAATGATTCAGGAGCTCCAAGCTTCTCTTAATGAGACATTTCACATGAATGATCTTTGGCCCATTAAACTATTTCCTCGATCTTGAAGTTCATCAATCAACTAAAGGTATAGTTCTAAATTAGCACAAATACACTCTTGATCTCATTGACTTGGCTAGCCTTTCTGCTTCAGCTCCAGTGGATACGCCAGTCGAACTCAATGTCGAACTCAGTCAAGATGATGGTGACCTTCTTACAGATCCTACCGCATATCGCCAGTTAGTAGGTAGCTTGATCTACCTCACGACCACTCATTCTAATATCTCCTATGCAATCAACCTAATGAGTCAATTCATGACTGCTTCTCACCACCTTCATATAGCTGCTATTCGCCGCATCATTCGGTACCTTATTCGCACACCAACTCGCAGGTTATTTTTTCCGTCAGACAATTCTATATCTCTCAAAGCTTATTCAGATGCTGATTGGGCCGGTTGTCCGGACACTCGTAGATCGACAACTGGATGATGCATGTTTTTGGGTAATAGTCTGATTTCCTGGAAATGCAAGAAACATGAAAAAGTTTCAAAATCATCTACCGAGGCTGAGTACCGAGCCATGTCTGCTGCGTGCTCCGAAATTCTTTAGCTCCGCGGTCTACTTTCCTACATAGGGTTCCCAACAGAAGGTGTTACCCCACTCTATGAGGATAATACAAGTGCAATTTGGATTACTGAAAATCCGATTTTCTATGAACGTACTAAACGAATCGAGGTTGATTGTTACTTCATATGTGATGAATTTAAGTGTGATATCATCAGCCTTCCGCATGTCTCCACTGAGTTGCAAATTGCTGATATTCTTACTAAAGGTCTTCTACGACCTTGCCATCAGTTCTTGGTTGGCAAATTGATGCTTGTTGATTCTCTCACATCGATTTGCGAGGGGGCGTTAAACAGGCCCACAGCCCAAGAAAAGATCCAGTCCAGCACATCGTATATCACACGTGGATTTGATTGGGTCAATGATACCACAGTTGTACATATTCTATTTTAATTAGTTGTTTCCATAACTTAGATATAGCAATTGATGTACTGACCTAAATTAGAGCCTTGATTAAGGCATGTAATAGCTATATATATGAAGGGTGGATCTCCAATATGAGGAGGTTCAATAATACAATATGAGTATTCAGTTACAAATTCATTCTCTCGGTTCTGTCTTTGTGAGAATGTCAAACACAAGATCAAAACTAAGCATCAGCTACAACATATATACCCCTCCAGACTGATGATGGGCACTTAGCACCTATAGCTGTGCTGCTTGCCTGATAGAACGGTATCAACATTTTAAAGATGGAAAAAAAATGTAAAGAGCATGCCTAGAAAATCAATCACAAAGAGGAAGAAAATGTGAAAAATAGAAATAACTATTGAAATGAATTGAAAATTAACACATTAAAACAGATGAAAACAAATGAGACAAAAAAAGTTAAAACTTTAGTGAGCAGGTGTAATACTCTCTCTCTCTCTCTCTCTCTCTGAGAAGTACAATTCATTGGAACGCCAATCCATGCAAAGATTGTTTAACCAAATTAATATCACAATAGAAGGCCACAAAAACAACAAAAAAAAAAAGAAGGAAAGAAGTTAACATTTTAGTGAGCAAGTGCAATAGTCTCTCTCTCTCTCTCTATGATGTTACACCAAAAGAATAGATCCAAATGACAGAATCTATGTACAAACTTGGAAAAAATCTCAATGAATAATCATCGAAATGATAAATTAGCACCAATCAAAATAAATTTGAGGTCTTAAGGGGACAGTTGACAGTTTCATATCATTTCGGGAAATGAAGAGTTTGGAAAGGGGTGAAAAGTAAAAGAAAATGGCCAGAGGAGTACAGCCAAAGTGAAACCATCAATTTTCTCAGATATATGGAAATTATATTCAGAATGGAGAAAAATATATGGAAATTATATGCAGAATGGAGAGGAAAAGAAACTATCTACTGTCAAAGACAGAAAAATTGTTACAAATATTTTTCTATCCTTCACTCTTATTTTTCCCCAGTAGTACCCTTCGCTCTTATCCCCTTGTAGGTAAATTCCAATTCCTATGTAAACTGTAGGAAATGACAAAAGCCCCTTAAAAAGAAGGAAAAACAGTCTGTTTATAACAGTTTTCTTACACTAGTGGGAACTTTGAACCCTGATAGTTTTTGTTATCCATGGCACTGTAAATAATTACATGTCAACAAAACCTACAGTCCTATCAAACATTTGTAATCTGGGACTAATAAAATATTAGATACCACGAAAGAATATCCATTGTAATCCGGTGTTAACTTAATCTTAAAGATAATCCCTTAAATCAAGGGATTATACATCTGTAATTCCATAATGAGAAAGAACAGAGGATAAAAGAGGAGGGTTGATCACCATGATCATGATTTCAATTTTCTGGGAATTGCATATTTTCTCAATTTGATATGGTATTAGAGCTTAGGGGTTTCGTAGTGTCATATCCGTAGTTGTCGGTTCCATTTCGTTTTGACCCAGTTGTGGAACATTTCTGCATTCTGGTAAATTTTGGTGTTCCGTTGTTGAAAAGACATGATTTAAAAATGAGAAAAATATTAAAGAATACTTAAAATTGAAAAAATAGTGAAAAACTAAAAGAATACTAAAAATGCATAGTTATATCACATATATCCAACAGAATAATAGAAAACCATTTTTTAAAATGTTTTCACTATGATTGACCCAACCTAATACCATTAGAACAGAAGTGATTTAAAAATAGATGATACCAGAGCACAACAGATTTTATTTTTATTTTTTTGAATGGTAAAGCACAACAGAATTTGCTTCCTAAACAAGAAAAAAATGTTTATAATTATCACTCATCAACCAATAAAATACCTTAGCAGTAGCATTAAGAATCTAATGCTTCATATCCAGCTCTTCAGAAATAAAGCACCTAGCAAGGTACTGAAGTTTCATGGGTACCATCCTGGGAATAGTCTGCCCCAAGGAACTATACTCTCTTAGTATTCAAATAATTGCTGCACGAGCTGCAGGCACCGTGATTGTATCCAATATACGAGTTAGTTGAACAACCTACTTTTGAAGGCAAAAAGAATAGAAAATCAGTTAATAAAATTTAAACATACTACCACAACAAAAATAAATAAAACAGTTTCCATAGAAGTATTGGTGAAACAACAACCAAGGCATAACATGTTTCTGTTCTTAAAGTAAGAAAAGAAAAAAAAAAAAAAAAGTTGACTTAAATTAAATCGACACTGCACGAGCTGCAGGCACCATGATTGTATTCAATATACGAGTTAGTTGAACAAACAATTTTAAAAACAGAAGAAGAATAGAAAATCAGTTAATAAAATGTAAAACAGTTTTCATAGAAGTATTGGTGAAACAACAGCCACGACATAACATGTTTCTGTTCTTAAAGTAAGAAAAGAAAAAAAAGAAAAAGGAGTTGACTTAATTAAATGGACACTGCTCACTGTTGAACTAATGAAACAGGTTTCAATCAACTTTTAGATGCATGTCTAGAAAGTGGAGACTATAGATCTGGAACTCATGAATGTTAGAAAATGACAGTGATATAAAGAAAGAGAAGATACATTTTAGAGCAAAGTGGTTGTCACCTTTTCATGACTGGCTGGGTTTTGGTTTATAATTGCTTTGATGGACATGACTACTTGCACCAAAACACCTTCTGCCCCAATAATAGAGCCCAAACTACATATAGAAGATTTTTCCATTTAAGATGTTAATTCAATAGGAAAAGTTCCTAAACTAACTTAGAATTTGTTTGAACAAGGAGATGAAGCACACACCTTTTATGGTCAAAGCAAGAAGCCCTTCCAAGCAAGTATTAGCGACATTGGGAAGCCTTTGTGCAAACAAGCCTATATTCTTTATTGCATGTTTCCTCACCCAACCTCAACCTCTTATTGCTGCTGTAGCAAAACACGTGTTTTTTTTTTTTTGCTAGAGTGGATCACTGGTTAAGGAGTGGTATTCCCTAGACGAAGACCATGGATTGGTTTCTAGTCAATATTGGTGAGACTGAGGTGCATTGCCGCTAAGGTATCAGTGGTTTGGCAAACTTAAGTGCTTTTCTTTGTAGTATGGTTGTGCTATAATCTCCTAATCCTAGCCACCGAAAATAAATTACAATACCAAATGTAAAGAAAACTAATACATAGAAAAGTTGAGAAATAACACCACCACACTATAGAGCAAAAAAGAATTAGAAAACATTCTTTTAAAATGTTAAACAAACTAAAGAGTTTTTGCAATAGCTTCCAGCAGGATTAAATAAGGCTTACACCATGCCACTCTGGCGTACAATGGACTGATTTGGGTTTTTTTTATGGCAAGACAGGATAAACAGACTTTCAGATAATTGATATAAATTTTAGAATAGAATATATATATTTGTATTTGTATGATGGAAACCTGATAGTCCATAAAAAATTCATTCTATACTATCATATTTTCAGTAATATTTGTAGCAAGATCCACTTCCTGCAATATACCCTTTCTTAGCATGAAACAATGAAAAACCCGAAATTCCTTATAAAATAGAAAGGCATTCTATACCATCAAATTTTTTTGACGAATCTTTGGAGGAGGGTTCACAACTTCACTTCCTATAATATACCATTTCTAAGCAATGCATTGTGAAAATTACTTGGAATTATAAAACATGAAACATTGATTTTGTACCTCCTCACTTGGTTTTTATATGACGTGAATGAGAACTGTACATACCCCAAGAATTTATTGGATATTGTGTGGTCAATAGCATGTTCAATGAGTGCTTGACTATTTACAATATATGAATGATGCACATGCTATAAACCCCAACCTACAGCAAATGAAATCTTTCATTCTCTTTCATAGAAGAATGCTACTGTGTAGGCGACATGATTTTCCTTGTCAGGCTAATTCAATTGAAAATGAAAGACAGGGTTTGTTGTGTATCCTCAAGTTCATGTCTAGCTAATGCAACCCATTGGATGATTTTTACAAAGAATCTGGCCAAATCAAAGGTTGATAATTTAAAAAATTAGGAGAAGATATCGACATATAACATGAGAATATATTTTGATGCCTTCTCTTAGGTCTTCCTGGACTGGTTGTTGAAACTGTCCTGGACTGGTTGTTGAAACTGTCCAAGCGAATGTAAGCTTTTTGTTTGAATTATTTCATCTGGTTTTAATGAAATTTATCCTTTACAAAAAAAATATTGTTCGATGCTTTCTCATCGTGTGTTAAGCTACATATTGTGAAAAATTATTGAAAATTTGAAAAAGGAAAAAATTAGTTTTGCACCAAACAATCATTCAAGGCCAGAGTTGAAATTGACTTCAATGGAGGATAAGTAAGGGTGAAGGTTTCACAAGTGTTTGTATGATGTGAAAATCAGCACTTATTTGGGGCATTCATTCAAATAGGTTGAATGCAGTAGCAGATGAGGATAGGACATCAGGAAAAAAAAGAAAAAAGAATCTTTTTATCACCACCTAATTTACTTGAATATGTAACTCCATCTAAATGCCAACAATAGACACAATCTTTCAAACACAAGTAGTTCTTCACTTCCAAATGGATAAGGGAAAAAAGAAGATAAATTGGATGAAAATAAAGAGAACAGGATGAGAGATGCACACCAGGCCCTGGATCTGGACTACCCTCTGCGATACAGTTCGGCTTACACCACAACACTCAGAGAGAGCTCTGAAAAATTCTGGTGATTTTAGGAGCGCCTGTTTTCAGCTGCGATTTAAGTCAGTGCTAAAGAGAGAAACAGGGAAATTGAGAAAGAGGGAGAGGTGATTGGGTCCTCCTAGGCGGTGGAGGGTAGAGAGAGGGGGGCTGGTTTGGGCGTCTAGGTGGGGTGGGGGAGGGACAGAGACAGCGAGAAGGGTTCGTATGGTCTGTGGGGATGCAGGTGGTGGAAAAGAAGAGGCTCTTGCATGTATCTATGCCAGAAAGCAGAGTCATAGATAAACACCTAGCATGCAAAGGCCCCACAATCAACTGCTTGTATCAAAGGAGGAGAAAGAGGAGGAAGCAAGCAGGAGGGGAATCAAGCAAAGAGGGAAACATCGAGAGTGTTCTGGAAGCAGGGGTATCAAGCAGGTATGAGGAAGCAGGAGGAGACAGGAGGAAGCAGGAGGATAAACTGTCCAACCAAGCAGACAGCAAGGTGTAGAGAAATGGGCAAAACAGGCAGGTCATTATCTTCCCTTTTAGTATAAGGGTATAGATATGAAGATTGGATTTTTTTTCTCATTCCTTCAACATTTAAACATTTTTTGCACAAATTTAACAATGCATAAAAACTACACATTCAAATATTCCTTCCAGCCATTCATCCCATTTCATTGCATTCCATTCCATTCATCCATTTGATGCCTTTCATTAAAATTTCAGATTCATTCTTACCAGTCCTTTCCAATACATTGCTAGAAAGAACACCCACATTACATTCCATTCCGTTCAACATTTACACATGTTTGTCTAAAGGTCAAAACCAGCAGTCATTTCATACCGAGTTAGCTATCTTCCCTATTGCTTATATGTCAACAACTGCAGACATTTAGAACACATGGAACACAGGCACTGCATCACTTAAAAATCAAAGACGCTAATTTAATACATTTACTCAAAATCATCCTTCAAACATTAGCAATATAAACTACCTGAGAGGTGAATTATGACATGTTTTTCGATTATGTCCCTTTTGCTTGCAATAGGAACATGTTACTGGGTTCCTCTGTCTGTCCTCCTTATGTATTTTGATCGTCTTTGGCCGGCCAGGTGGTCTCCTCACGCGTGGAGGTAGTACCTGCATGCTGCTCTTTTCCCATTGTTCCATATCCCGTGTTGCATGCACAATGTCATTGTAAGTTGACCGATAGGTCTCGGTCGAGAACCAATGCTCACAGAAGTCGTATGGTTCAAGACCTTTTAGCTTAATTGCTGCCACGGCGTGCGAGCACGGAATTCCAAGGATGTTCCACTTCCGACATGAACAAGAACGGCGATCAAGATGAACAACATCTACAGACTCAGCAGAGTGGATTTGAAATTCAAATTGGCTGTCTGCACAAGCTCCCAATTGACTAGCATGTTCTGCCTCTGCATTCAAAACTTTTTCGGCATAAGGAGTTACCATTGTCTGCATCATTTGTGAGCTATGACGGCGGGACTCAGAGATTTCCATCAGTTTAGAACGTATAGCTTCTACTTGTTTTGTTATGGGCAACTCTTTCACGTCTTTGAGTAAACTGTTCGTGAATTCATCAATATTAGTAGTGAGCATATCATATCGCCGGCCTTCTACAAATGCATTTGCCCAATACTGTTTTCCAATTTCTTCAATCCATGTATGCGCCTCTTCTGAAATATTTCTTATGTCATTCATATGCCTTTCGTACTCGAATGGCTTGTACGCCCTTGCAGCATTCCAGAACTTCGCCACTATACCATCGTCTTTAAAAACTGAATGCAAATTCTGCGAAATATGTCGAACACAGTAACAGTGGCTTGCATTTGGAAGCTTTTGTTGCACGGCACTGATAAGGTTTTCTTGTTGACCAGTCACAATAGTCAAATTTTGGACAGGGCCTAAAGCATTATCAACTGCAGCCAAAAACCACTCCCAAGTCTCTTGGTCCTTGGACTCAACTATGGCAAATGCAAGAGGGAAAAGCCTATGGTCCCCATCATAAGTCATGGCACAGAATAGCACACCCGGGTATTTTCCACGAAGTTGGGCCCCATCAACAGCAATCAATGGTCGCAAGGATGAACAGAATGACTGGATACTAGACCCGAATGCCCAGAAAATTTTTGAAAATGAGTTATCATCTTCCTTGAGCAAATGGGTTATGGTGCCTGGGCTTGTCCTTTGCAATTCAAGGCAATAATCAGGCAAGATTTTGAAAGACTCCTCATATGAACCCCGTATATCATGCATTGCTATTTCTTTTGCCATCCACGCCTTCCTGTAACTGACTACAACGCCAAACTCCAACTGGAAGTCGGATATAATTTTCTTTGGAGTGTAATTGGGATGGAGTCGAACCCAATCCTTGATAAACTCGGCGACCAACTCCGATGTTGCTTGACGATGTGCTAGCCCCATTGTTGGCTTTGAACAACTATGATTTTGTTTATATGTCTTTACTTGGAATTGGGGTCCGGATTCCACAATAGAAGCATGGATGCGCCAAGGACAATTAGGATCACCACACCTTGCAGTCACCTCCATTCTAGATGTCTTTATTGGTTTCAGAGCAAAATTGTTATATATAGCAAATTTCTTCAAAGTTGTTCTGAATGACTCACGATCTGGAAATCGTCTCCCCTTCCACATATCACGCAAAGAACTCTCTACATGCTCATCGCCAATCTGATCTGGATCAGGTATTAGAGTATCAACAACACTGCACTCTTGCGCAGGATTACATGGCTCTGTATAACCTTCTGGAATATGTGGCGTACTTTCCTTTCCGCCGACGGGCTGCTGTCCACCATCTAAATGTTCATCATCCTCGGTGTCCATGTCCTTTTCAGATCCTCCATCATTGTCATCTTCGGGTACTACGTCTATTTCTGATGCCGTGTCATCAGTTGCATATGAGGAATGCATGTCGGCATTGTCTTGAAGGTTATCAGAAGGAAGAACATCTGCAGATTTTGTTTCCATTTGAGGGGCATCACACAGTGCTGGAGTGTTTATATTGAGGTGGATGGGTGACATACTTGAAACATTTAACCTGCATAGAAGATAGTCCATAATTAATACATTTATTAGGAAAACTATTTCATATTGCATTTCACTCATATAAAAGAGCAAACCTATGCGGTCTTCTTTTAGAAGGACCAGCTTGATCCTCAACACCAATTGATGTGATCTGAGCAACTGTATGCGTCATCGAATTTCTACTATGTGAATCCCTACAAAGAAACACGAGCAGCATATCATATTTACTGTCTAAAATCTACATGAACAATAGTACAAATTGAGAAATACAATTACCATGATGGATAAGGCGGTCGGACATTCATATCGGCAACCGTTTCACCACAACGTTGTCTGCTTCTACTATCAGATGTCTTATTTCCGTCTCCAAACCTCTCACACCGTTGAGGCCTTGCATGCATCCAAAACAAGTTAACTTACACCATTCTAATACCTTAAAAATTGTATCTACCTTGAAAAACTGTATCTTAAAACTATACAGGACATCAGTGTGTACCTAGACTGTGATTGGCATTGGCAACTCATTCCAACATTGTCAGAGTTTCTACGAACATATAAATATATAGCATCCATCCCATGTCGAAGTGCTTTAAACATTGTATGGACATCGTCATCGCTTTTTAGACTAATCAACGTGAAAGCTTGACCATTGTGATATAGGTATTGCATGTAAGGATATTCATCATGCATTTCCCAATTCGTTACTTCTATTAACTTTTGAACCAGCGAACTATACGTTCTGATGATACTGATGAAGATCATCTTTTGGTCACCACCGTTGTATACAGGATATCCATTCTCTAAGTTTAACTCTCCGTTAAAGTGGATTACTAAACATACCTCACTGTCTGACATCCTGCTAATGAAGAAGAAGAAGAATTCAACAGAACTAGTATTCCTACGCATTCTTATATATTCAAATCCATGCAAAAAAAAAATGCCATAAGATTAGTACTATAACAAACTAAAACTGGGATATAATTAAAAAGGAAATAAAAATAAATTTAACATATAGAGGATCTAATCCTAAGAAAGCCAAGGTCCCATTTGCATCTCCGCAATGTTATAAATCCTACTAAATCAAATACCCACCCATTACCAGATAATTAGTCATGATTACTACTTGGTTGAATCTTATCATGAATATTTGGCATTTAAATCCTTGCTAAGAAGACATGAGATTAATACCTATAATAGCAAGAATATAAAAGCACAAAATAAAAATAAGAATTAACACTAACAACATATTATCTAAAAGCAGTATCTAAAACTCTCAAACTTCTGAGTTGTTAGATTTTTCATCCACATGCAAAGCAAGATAGAAGGAACATTTATATCTTCTAGGGAGGAGAATGAGTGTTCATAAACATTTATATCTTCAAGGGAGGAAAAGGGGTGTACATACCTTTTGGGTAGAATGACAGCGAACAAATGGAGAAGAGGAAAAAAAGCTAGACTTGTCAAGGAAGGGACGAGCTTTGAGAAAAATGAGTTTAGATACAGCCAAAATGGGAGTTGCAGTTTTCTTAGAAGGGTCAAAATCGTTGAGATCTCTCTTTAGTCCTTTTACAGGCCCTGCAGAGTGTAAGGTAAAATTTAAAAAGACAACTCCTCCATGCTAATATATTAGAGTAGCACAAATTTCTAGGTAAAAATCCCAATAACCAGATATGTAAAGCAGATTTGCCCATGAGTATTTCAACAAAAAAAAAAAAAGCATACTAGCATAGAACATTATAGACTCTCTTAAAAAACAGGGCAAAAAAAGACTAAAGCTTTCTCCATAACTTCAAAATCTCACACATTGATTTCCCTAGGACTTTTTGTGCAACATGGGAGAGAGGAGTCCTGGGTTCCTACCCCCTCCTGCCATAGCAAAACGAAATCCTCCTTATTCAGAAAAAATAGATATTTTTCTCCTTTTCCTCAAGGAAAATGTGTCCCATCAAACAAAGGAAAAGTGTGGCTGCAGCCTGCCAGAAAACTTATAACAAGTCTCTTTTCTACCACAGAATACTCTCGTCACACAAACGCAACCCCGGGGCACATTCCTATAGCGCCTGCAGAGATGTCAGTCTGTTTTCTATGTAACACTCTGCCTTTCCAAACCTTTATCAGAAATGCTTTGCGCAAAATCATGGTAAAACTAAAGTTTTTTCCACGCAAACCTATAGGAAAAATGAGTTACACAAACATGCCCTGCGGAAAAACTAGCCTTCCATTCCAAGTGCCCACAAAGAACAATACCCAGCAAGAAATTGGAATACAAAGGGATAAATGTGAGAACAGAAAAGTCAGAAGTTGCAATAATTGAGAAAACCCAAATCAATATCCCTAATCTTCTTCAAGAAACCAGCAGTTCCCCTCCACTTTCCAGACCAAAGCCACAGAAAAACCAGCACCCAGTAAATGTTGGAAGAAGAAGGGAAAGATAAGAAGAGAAAGACTTAATCTTTCGCAATGATTTCAAAAACCAACATCAATTTCCCCAACCTCCACTGGAAAACCAGCATTTTCCCTCTACTTTACATTTCAAAACTTCAGAAAAATCAACACCCAGTAAATGTTGGAAGACGAAGGGAAAGAGAAGAAGAGAAAGACTTAAATCTTTCGCAATGATTTCAAAAACCCACATCAATTTCCCCAACCTCCACTGGAAAACCAGCATTTTCCCTCTACTAAACATTTCAAAACTTCAGAAAAACCAATGCCCAGTAACACAATGGAAGACGAAGGGAAACAGAAGAAGAGAAAGACTTAATCTTCCGCAATGATTTCAAAAACCCACATCAATTTCCCCAACCTCCACTGGAAAACCAGCATTTTCCCTCTACTTTACATTTCAAAACTTGAGAAAAACCAATGCCCAGTAACACAATGGAAGAGGAAAAGAGGAAAAATGCTCACTTGGGTCATTTTAGAATCATGAGTATTAGATATATCTGCTGTTCCCCCACCGTTTCTGCTCTGATTCAGAGAGAGAATAAGGAGTAGTCGCTTCCTATTATATAGGTTTTGAAGAAAACGATTGCAGCCCTCTTTAGGTACCTCGCCCTGCACGGCCCTCATTATCCTGCCAAGTGCCAACTGAGGTGTCTTTCTTTTTCTTTTTCTTTTTTTTCACTGGAAAAGCCTTACTTTATTGTCAATAGACATGCAAAAGGAAAACCTAGGTGAAAATTGGTTCTCATTGCACAGCACCACATACCTAAATGCCCTAATGAAGCCCATCTGAAGATTTATCCAAGTAGATTAAAAATAGAGATCCTTCTAAAATAGTCAATGATTCTGAATTTGGTACTTATCTGAATGGATTGGATCATTGAATCGACTATTTTAGAAGGTGAAAACTTATCGGAGTGGTTGGTATAATGATTCGAGCCTCTATCACTATATACAATCCACAAGTAGGCCCCACAAGATAAGGTGAATCGGGTGAATGGATTGGATCATTGAATCGACTATTTTAGAAGGTGAAAACTTATCGGAGTGGTTGGTATAATGATTTGAGCCTCTATCACCATATACAATCCACAAGTAGGCCCCACAAGATAAGGTGAATCAGGTGAGAAGAGTCATATATAAATATATAAATTATATTATAATTACTGGAAAATGGATTTTTTGTGTGCTTTTGCAAATGACTCATTTTATAGCATTCGTTTAGTAAATGAGTGAAATTAGCTTTTATCATTTTGTTAAGTAATTATAAATGTTTCTCATTGACAGTAAACAAATATGTTCATTTGACAACGAATCAATTACTTTTTATGCATTTCAATTCCGTGCAAACAAAAATAAGTTCATTTGACAATTCTTTCTCAATAAGGTTTGAGAAACAGTTGGAAAGAAAAGGGATAAAGACTCTCTCCCTTGATCCACATCATCACATGGGCCCCGCCCTCCTTACTCTAAGTACCCCTCTTTATCAGTGAAACTCTTCATTGATGAAACTCTCTTCCCCTCAAAGTATCTCATCTTCCTCCATGCCTCTTTCTCATTGTATCTCTGGTCTCCCGTTGTATCTCTGGTCTCCCCAACTTACGATCAATTTGATCATGTTGTATCTCCATTTCTCTCACATATGCCTCAGATTATAATTATTTTTTTTTATTTTATCTCAGCACCTAATAAGTATTATTGGCTGTTAATAAATTAAGTACAATAGTTTTTTTGATATAATGTTATTCTAACTTTAAACTGAATGCGAATTGATGAGTTATTTTGCTACTCTCAATATTAATAGTGTGTTTGTAATTACTGCTTTTATTTAGCTAGGTGGCCCAGTGGCCAGGAGAGACAGAAATAGCTTGCCCACCCAGGGATCAATCCTTGGGTGGAGCTATGGGAGTGAGTGTACACTTAACAACAGCAACACTCGGCGAGTCTCGTTCATAATTAACGTTTTTTTCCTTTTTTATATAAAAATGTCAATATAATCGTGTGTTAATTACAACTGAGTGGTTTTTTTTTTTTTTTCTAAGACTTATGAAACCTCTTATCCCTTAAAGTTGCATTGGAATAATCATTAACTCTCTTCTTCCTCTCAATGTCTTTATATCTTTAACATGCGGGATTGTAAATCAACTGTTGTTAATAAATTAATTGTATTTATTTTTGTAGTTATAAACTGTGTACTTTTTTTCTAATTTTAAATTGAATGTATATTACAGAGTTTAAATGATTAAACTAGTCTTACACATGAATAAATTAAACTCATTAGGTTAAACTGGGCCTTACTGCTAGTATATTCTTTGAAATGAAGTTGGATGTGGTTAAAGCATTCATAAATGGGATAGAGTTTCCACGATTTGGTTCAATGCATGGGAACAAAAACATTAAATGGACCTATAATAGTTAATAAAATGAATTTATGCTCAAGCTAAGTTTACAAGTCAATATGAGTTAGGCGGGCTAAATGGTTAGGTGGGTTGACTCATTAGAAGGACGTGGGTTATGCGAGTCAACCTGACCCACAGCAACCCACAATGGCTATGCTGTAGGTTACCGTGGGTCGAGTCAGTTTGACCCGTAGTGAGTGTGCGTAATAGATATATGACCAGTTTAGTTATATTTTTAATCAAATTGAAGTATCGAATCGGAGATATGTTGAATGCCATGGAGGCATTCATTTTTAGGGCCTCGGATTTTCAATAAGCACGCACCATTGTTGAGTTCTACTCTTCAACTAGGGTTTTCATCTAGTAACTCCCTATTCTTATTCCTTCAAGCCGGATGGTAGTTGGAGAAAAAAGGGCTCATTTTGGATTCTCGGTGAACCACATTAGATGCTTGATAGAATGAAAGGACTCCTTTTTCTTTGAACACATACAAAGAAACGACGCTTCTTGCAGGAGCGTTCATGCTAATATGTTTCTTAAACATGCTGAAATGTAAATTAACTCCGAAATTCTAAACGATCTCTTGATTTCAGAGTCTTCAAACAACCCCTAGGATTTCATTGAATATTGCACGCTATTATACTTATGATATAGCCCCCCCTTTTTTTGTTACACAGCTTAAAGGGGTTGGGACCCCAATCCTTTGGTGTGGAAAGTAGACAGTGAGAGATAAGGGAGCCCTCAATGAGGGAAGTAGACCTTGGATGAGGTACAACAGCCCTCGGCTGAGCCAGTGGCTGCCCTAGTTTTTTATGGCTCTTACCATTGGCGTAGTAGGTTGTTCTTATAATATAGCCCCATTATAAAAATTTATTTTTTGATAATGTTTTGATCATATTATCTTTGCGTTCTAGTTTGAGTTAATGCAACACAAATTGGCAACCGGAACACTTGGCCTTCTGATAGAGTTCCCACCCTCTATGAGAAAAACCAATGGATGACAGGGGTCTTTAAACAAAAAGAACAAAATGCTTCATTCATAACTTCTAAACATCCGATCTGGAATGCTAGAAAAGATTATTGGTCCACCTGAAATTAATTCACAGAAGTATGACTATCACCAGGTGGGCCTCACCCATGTCAGCTATCATCAATTAGATGAAAAAAATAGATAATAACATAACACCTACCTTTACATTGCTCAAAATGCAGACTATTCTTGTACAAACTTTTGTTGTACTATAAACCTAAAGCAAATGGAGACGGCCGTAACGGAAAAGGTGGAATGACGAATTTGCCCCAATATATGTAAGATCTGACTTGGATTTTCCTTTTTTTTATTTTATCATTTTCCCCTTTCTATTGTTCACGGCTAGGGTTCTTCTTCGCTGATTAGCAATCAGATCCCCGTTCTTCAACCTCCAAAACGTCGATTTCTCCCTCACCCATGAGTTCTTCCTCCAGGTCCGTAACAAATTCCTCTTCTCATGGAAACCCATCCACAGATTCTTCCATTTCTCCCTCTACAAGATCCTCGACATCTATGGGAAATCCAGCAACACCCAACTCTTCTAGGATTTCCTCCGTGAAACTGCCGATAAGTGTCTCATAAAGTTCTCAACACTGTAAGTCGCAATGAAATCACTCGCAGTGACGAAAGATATGAAGAGATGCGTGGGATTCTTCAAATTGATGCATGCTCAGAAGTTGTTTGATGGAGTCGAGATGCTGGATGTTGTTGGGGAAAGCCTCTGCTGTGCGAAGCTGGTGGCGGAAGCGAGGAATCTCGTATTAAAGCTGAAATCTTTTTTTTTAGCTGGGAAAGTTGATCATTTATTTAGCAGTAATAGTTGGTACTGCTGTATGCAAAAAGGAAGTCGTAAGGCTCTCAAAACAAGTGGAGCAAATTAAAGTTAGGCTCTCAAAGCAGGTGGAGCAAAAGTAAGGCCAAGTGCAGCAAAAGTAAACCCTGTCACAGAAACGCCCATATAGTACCCTGTTATAAATGATGTGATTCAACCCCATGGCATTAGATTTTAGAGGATCGATATCCATACTGATGATGGGCTGTTTTGCTGCATCCACCCCTCTCCATCATTCGCTGCCCACGGTGGCTGATTCCTGTCTGATCAGATATGTGGCAGATGAAGTGGATGAGAATTCATACCGTATCGTGTCTTTGAAGATGGTTCTTGAGTAGGCATTTGTACGATCATGTTCTTCAGTTAAAATATCTCTTGCCTGGGTTGGCAGATCGTATTAAAGCTGAAATCTTTGGTGAAGCCATCTGCAACTACTTATGGGTTTTTGGTTCATGGGGTTTTGTGAGGTGTGCGAGTTGGTGGAGGCTTGCAAGATTTGGAATTTAATGGTGATGTTGCACATGGTGTTTTGTGAAATGCTCAACTGGGGGATTGGTGATGATAATGAAGTGCTGGATTCTTTAGTTTATGGGGCTGTGAGCAGTGGGGGTGTGAGGGAAGGGAATAAGATTGTACAAGGGATTGGAGACCATTGTAGGCATTTGATATGGCTGAAAAAAAAGAAAAAGACTGAGAGCTGCCCACACACTCATAGTGCTCATTGTCATTTTTATAGGTTAGGCTTAGGGGTAAATAAGTCTCGTTCATAACCTATTTGGGCGAGTAAGTTGCCACCAGTATGCATCAGACGCTATTTATATATATATATATATATAAATATACGCTTTTAATACTAACATAATCCGTTCATTTTGTATGTCAATTAAAATTTTAGGTAGGTTTAGTGCAAAAAACCAAAGTCCATGGGGGCAGTCTGTATTTTGAGCAAAGTACAAGTACGTATTCTGCTATTTTCCCTAAAAAAAAGATAAAAAAAGGGAAATCCCAAAACCCAATTTTAGTTTTTACACACAAACGAATCTGGTCTGTCAATTACAATACAATCAAATCAATAATAAAATTACATAAGGTTTGGATTAGTACTTCTCTAATCCATCCATTGAATGTACTTATTTTCCATATCCCCACAAATCCATCTCTCCGCGGAGTGGGACTGGATTCATCTGCTGTACAGATGCATTCTCATCTGGAAATCCTACCACCCCTTTGGATGAGTCTTCTTCTTGGCCCATATGGGTGTTCACCAGCCTATCAAGCATGGCCCATTCATTCCCTTCCACCATCTGCTGGCCCGGCTCGCACGCCCCCACCTCGCATCCCTGGTATTGGACTTGTCGGGCCAGGCCTGATTCGCTGTGGCCCGCTAGAAACTGCTTGACCATGGCCGGAGAATCGTTTGGGAGGGAGGTCGAGAAATCGTAGCCGACGGGCTTATGGGCCTGGGCCTGGGCCTGGAGGTGGTGTTGGTATGGAGTGTCTGGTAGGTGTGAGTAGTGTAGGGCCAGCTCTGGCTTGTATAGTTGAAATGTTTGGAGGTCATCATGGGTGTTTTGTTGGCGACGTTGGTAGTGTAGATGGTCATTGATGGTGAGATTTCGAGATTGATCGTGGCCGTTGATCTGGCGTTCTGGGCCCAGGCTTGTGCTTCCTTCATTTCCAACCTTGAATAGATTCTTCTTCTTGAAGACCCGACAGACCACCCAACCTTCCTCCTGATTACACAAATGCAACTAGGCTCAGGCACAAGCTAATACAAGAAATTGGTCCACATGTGGTAGATGTGGTCTTTTCATTCATGGGGTCAAAATCAAACCATGAGTTGGTTGAAAAGAAATCAGAATTAAAAAAAATCAATCATATGGTAATCCTGACCATCAAATTGGTGGGACATTGAGAGAGTATAAAGGAGTCTTACAGTGGCATTTCCTTGGTCATCATCAATTTCTTCCAAGCGATATTCATGCATTATCCAATCAGTCTTCTGGCCATGGGGGGCTCTTCCTCTGTAGAAGACAAGGGTCTTTCTCATCCCAATCTTTTTGTAAGTGTTCCTTATGCACTTGTCTCTCCCAGTTGCCTTCCAAAACCCTGCATTTGTTGCTCTGTTGGTCCTAGAGCCCGTGGGATACTTCCTGTCTTTGTGGCTGAAGAAATACCATTCGTTTTGGGGTGCTGATCCTATCCTACACCTCTCTGTCAACATGAAGAAAACAAATGTCAATACAAGTTCTTTACCAAGAAAAAAAATGTTTATACAAGTTGTTAAAAAACATACTGTTAAGTACTAAATTCATGTCCAATTATGCAAGGTGGAATTATCCTATGTGACCCACCTGGGTGGATGCCAATTGGGTGGTGTTGGAAAGCCCTCATCATGGATGATGAATTTACAAAAGGCAGGCCCAATTTAACATTGCTTACTCTTGATTTAATGGTCCTGAAGTTTAACAATGTTTTTATGCACTTTCTTTTTTGGTTAAACGAACAGTGGATAGAGATCCTAGGACAGTCAGAGTGGGGGTGATGGCAAGTCAAAGGGATAGTAAGCATGAGGGGCTTGGATTGATAATAGGTGGGTGGGCCCCGCAGAGGTGTGCTTGAATCGTCCATGAGGAATGTCCCTCAGCAGAAAATTGGTTCTAACTATAAGCAGGAAGAGGACTTGTGAGTACAATAATTTGCTGCTGAAAGCTTGAGAATTTGAAAAAGATCGATTTCTTGCAATTCTATTTCAAATTAAATTCCATATTACGGATTGAAAAAACAGATTTATTCTAAATATTTGTTGCTAGAGAGGCTTGGCAAGTAAGATGTCAAATGTCACTTTACCAAAGCCAAGAGGGCTAGGACCCAAGAGAGAGCCCGAGCCCACACTCCGGAAAGAGGCGTTGTGCGTAGGGTTCAAACCTTGAACGCCCATGTGAGAACTGTAAGGAGCCGTTCTCAACATATGGCAGGTTGATGAAAAATATAAGCCCTACGAATTAGTCCACAAGGTAATAAAGTAGCTATCTATTAAAAAAAAGAGCTTCTTTTGATTGTTTTTAAAAAAAATAGTTAATTAAAAATCAGCAAACGATTCTTAATCATTGCCTAAGTTTGGACTGCTTACAATCCCTGACTTGTACAAAAGAAGCCCCTTGTATTACATGAAACCTGTGGCCTCATTAACACGACCTATATGGCATGATTGAGTGTAGTAAGAGACCCAACATGTTACTTGCCGAGTTGCATATAAGTTTTTCATATTCATATGTACAAGCTGATTAACCTTACAGAAGATGATCCATTTTACGTAGGTCACGATGCTTAGGACCCGTTTGTGCACTTTATATTGAATTCCTAAGAATTAAAGGTCAAATAGTATTCACTGCAGGAGGAATATTGAAGCGCTGAAGAGTGAATAGATCTAAGGTGGAGATCAATACAAGACCACGTATTCCTTAGTATTTAATTTACTAGGACACTTAGTAAATCTATTTGGTGACCCAGTATTTTCTATCAAATGGAAAACTATTTGGTGACCCAGTTTTTTCCCCCTTTTGATCCCTAACTCTTAGCTCTATCCTAAGAACTCAATAACAATTAAAAAGGGCCATCCTTAGTAAATCTCAATTGAACTACGACAATAAAATCTCAAGGAAGATGATTTTCATCCAAGAAAAAATAGACTGTGTTACTTGCATGTATCATTTGTTTTCCTGTAATTCCTAATGTACAGATAAACTTCTTATATGATTTTATAAACCAAGTATAAGCATAAATACATAAAATACCAATAATTCAGCAACTTCACTACATGATTAAAAAACAAAGAAAAAGGCTATTATACTTGAATTCTAAACCATAGGAAAGTTGAAAACAATCTCTAATTCGACTATTAACGAAAACTACTATGTATCAAGTGAAATAACATAAGTTATTGCAGCAAGAGTATGAAATTTGTCTATCTAATCTACAAAAACGCAACACAAATAACGTAAAGTGTGCCCCAAAACCCCACATGAATTTATGACAATGACAATTGCCATTGTTATCTTTTTTTAACCTTATTTCTTCAATATGGAGTTGGCTAAAAGAATCCTTCCAAAGTAACTACATAAAACTCCATATGAACATGATGGGAACAATTGACTTACCTTGCAAATCCCATGGTTCAATCTTGTTCAAGTCGACTTCCCTAATCACCTCTAAGTCGAACTTTTGAAAGGAGATCTTCTTCTTCAAGTAGTAATGGAGGAGCTCTTCGTCGGTGGGATGGAAGCGGAAGCCTGGAGGAACTCCGGCGGCACTCGAGGAAGCCATTTTCCGTCAGGCGTACACCCAAAATGAGGTGATGTTGTCGAGAGGCTTGTGTATTGGAAACATCTTTACGTGGGGTGTGGTTCATGCACTTATATATTTCAAGGGTGTGGAAAAGTAGACGCCGGTGAGATCGCCGATGGAACTGGTTAAAGCCTAAGGTATCGTAAAAAGCAATTCAATGCCTTAAGACTTAGGAGTCCATATGTACTTGAATAATATATGAGAGAGAGAGAGAGAGAGAGAGAGAGTTTGCATTCATAATATCGATAATAAAACGTACGTCTTTATGGAGGGCAGTCAAGGGGCCAAAGTGGGTCGATCTATGGCCCCAATCTGGGACTGATGAGGGCTGTATGTCCATGGTCTTAGGCTCTTAGCCCTCCAGATAAGGGTTATGGGATGGCCAAGGCTGCGTGGTGTCCACGGTCCATGGCCTCTTTGAAAATGACTATTTTCCAGGCATATAAAGTCTCTGCCTCCCCATGCACAAGATAAATCAGGCTTTTGCCTGGAAAAAGTGGCTCCGGAGATAAATCACAAGTTCGAAACTTGAGACCTGCCTGGTATGGACAATCTTCTTGTTAATTTATTTGGCGTTGGGTAGATCTTAAAACCCTAACGAAAAGTTATTGCCCCTGTTGTACTCCCCCAAGTGACTCACAACGATATCAACTCAAGTAACTCAGTTGAATTGGATGGAGTTTTTAATAGACTCGATTAGACATGTTCAAATCAATGCCATTATCTTTTGATACCCCAGTTAAGAAGGCTAAGACCCAAGAAAGAACCCGTACACACGGAAAGATAGCCAACTTACATTGGAAAGGAGCCTCTACAAGTGGGAAAAAAAACCCACACAACTAGAAAGGGATCCTGTACATGCAAAAAGATGTGACGTACATAGGGTTTGAACTCTAAGCAGCCATGTGAGAAGTGTTGCTTCTTAACACTCGGGTAAGGTGTCGTTATTGACTTAGTGTCATTTGGGTCGACTCGATTAGACCAAGCAAGGGCAAGCCATGTTAAGTTTTTGTAATATGACTCGGGTTTCCATCGGGCAAGGTCCGAGTTCACAATACAGGCCGGTCCAAACACTCGGGCGATATTTTCAAAATACCAAAATATCTTAAACACGGTTTTTTGCATCAGCAAATTATCGCCGTTATTCATTCAATTCCATTCCCAATGAGAAGTTGGGTCGACCCTTCTCCCAATTTTATAATCAGTAAACGATCCCGAGAAATTAAAATAATGAAATGATCATGAGACATTTGGATTGTTATCGAAGCAATTTCTCGCTGGCAGCAAGGCCCATCTAGGGATCTCAGCATTTGGACGGCTGAAATTGATTAAATAAAAAAGGATAGGACTAAGAAATTTCATGAAATTGAATAAAAATCAGTGATTGCAAGGAGAGAAGGAGAAGGGGGCGCCATAGCTGCAGCTTAGGCATGTGGGGGAAGGAGACTTTTTCAAAATTAAGGGTACTGTTTGTACACTTGATTGAAATGCACGCTTTTGGTATATGATTTGATTATTTTAGGGTTTCACATATGAATATAAATATGGGAAGATCATGTAAATTCCTGTGTTCTTATGTGAATATCATGGGCCTGTTTGTTTGCTCAAGAGTGAATTTTTAAAGATCCACAATAAAGCATTAAGACATTTTATCTCTTAGATCGCTTTTATAATTTAAGCACTTTGTCCCTGTTTGTTTACTTCGTATAAATTCTATGGGCCGGTTCGGTTGCAAGGATTTTGAAATTTTTTGAATGGGAGGACTTCAAATTCTCCTAACGATATCTCCCCAAGTGAAACTTTAAATGCTCAATCAGACTCTAGCATTTAGAATATTGGAATTTTGAGAATTTGAAAGGTTAAAATTAGAATTTTGAGAATTCTATGAATCAAGCAAAACATTTGGAATGCTCGTGGGACACAGCATGAAACCGAATTCTCAAACATACACAATTCAAAGACATAAATATCATTAACCAAACAGGACAAAGAATTCTATCACTATAAAGAGTGAAGGATATAGGCATGGTTGAGATTAGATGACAATTTCACTTTTTTGGGATTTGATTTACAAGGGTGATGGATATAGTGCTCATTGTTACAGGATGATTTTCTCCAGCACATTAGCGTCATTTGTCATGTGGGATATAGTGAAAATCAAGGGGGTCCCACCTTTGGTGACAATTCAAATGAGCGCTTCTGTGCGAGAGAAGAATTTTCAATTAACTCTAAGTTCATTAGTTTGAGCTATATTAAAAAATGTATTTTACGAAAAATTCCCTTAAATTTGTAGAAAACGATTAAGGACCCATATTTTGAATAATGACGGTAAATGCCCTTTCGTCAATTTTCTTTTTTTTTTCTTTACATTTTTAACCTTATTCTGCTATATCCTAAAGTGTCTAATTATTCCATGATATCAAAGAATGCCGGGTTTTTATTCTAAGGCCCTAAAATGCTGGATTTTCCCTATTCCTTATAAATACGACCATCACAATTTTTCTGTCACTTTCCCTTCTCTACCATTTGTTTTGTTCCTCTGAAAAGCATTTCCATTATTTGGCTTCTTCCCCACCCTTCTTTATATCATCTTTTTAGTCCACTGAAGATATATGTTGTGCAATATTGGTGCTATGCACTTTCTACCTATTTGATGAGCATAATCCTTTGTCCTATTTCTGTTTTACCATATCAATTTATGTATTCTCTTATTATAATATATTAAGTTAGAAGGTTTTGGATCTAATTTTGACTTTACTTTCTATTCTGACTGAAAGTTACTTTCAGTTTTTGCGACTGCTAACATACTCTCCCTCTACATTCCACTGCTATACTTGCCCCACTTATGGACTCCCATCTCCTCCGTTTCTAACATACATAGAATCTTACCTCTTCATGCATACCTGTTATTAGCATGGGTTTTTGTGCTAGTCGACTATTATACATGGGCACTACCTTTAGATTTTGAGTAAACTCTTTGCAGTTTGATTTTGATAGGTAACAAGTGACTTTCATTAAAATAGATTTGTAACTAGATAACTCCATCCAGTTGATAACACTCAAGACATTAGATGGCGATGGCATGGAAAGGATCATGCAAATCAGATAATTGTTCATTTCATTTTATGTCCTTTTTATTGAAAAAAAAAAGGCTACAGAATCAAAATGGACAACATTTCCAATCAAGTACTAATTAATGGGGACCACATACCTCTTCAGATGAAAAGATTATGTGAAAAGAGGTGGGGAAGAAGATAAATACTGAGAAAGCTTTTCAAAGGAAGAAGACCATTATCCACACTACTTGTTACCCATAGTGGTTAGGAAGTCCAATGAGGTCTTTACTTCGAACCGTTTGGGGCCTTACCCGATACACAATGCTAGTGGGCGGTGTTTCCAGGATTTTACTAATGATCAACAGTTAGGGAGGTCGGTGGATTCCTCGTCATCAAAAAATAAAAAAGTGAGAAAAAAATGTGACCGTCATACTCAAGAAGAGTAGGAAAACCATTCCACGATATCATAGAATATCTGGTTATTACAAATATCCTGAAATAGGGGTTACAATGTCAACAAAAAAAAAAAAGAAAAAAGAAAAGAAAAGAAAAGAAATGGAAGGAGGTCCTCTCTATTATTATCCAAAATTTGGCCCTCGGTTGTCTTATATGAATTTAAGGGGATTTTTCCATAAAAGTCCTAAAAAAAATTCTTTTGTCGACTTAAAGCCCAAATTTTTCATGAAAGGTAATTAATCAAGCTGGACTTTGATATTTCCTTCATCCATGATTTGTGGTGGCCCAAGGTGGTCACACGTCACCCAACAAAGCAGCACAAGTTTCACTAGTATGGATTTGTGCAGAAATAGAAATCCTATGTTATCTTGCGACATATATAGGAAACAGGTGTCTTCTGTCTTGAGGAAAATTAGTTCATTTTCTTCTTTTCTATAAGGAAAATATAACACACCAAATGACTGAAAAAAAGGGGTTATATAAAAAATCAGAGCAATTTCTCTCACTACTGCAGATTCCTCTCTCATCGCAAAAACACACCCTAATGAAAGGGTTTTTCAAATAATACTTTAATTTCAAAAGCTCAAAATCTAATGACCTTCTAAGGGGGCATTTGGAAACTCTACACTTAAAAGGGGGACATTTCTAAATTTTATATCTTATTTGTACTGTGATCGGAAAAGCCTCTTATTATAGTTCTAATTACATTAAGAGAAGGGTCAGAGCCTTAAACAAAACGATGATTTCCATGTTACTTCCACAGCCGAGGGACAATTTACAAAATATACCATTAACATTTGATCCTATTAGAGTTTCTAAATGCGCCTATAAGTGTACGTATTTTGTTACTGAATGCAATGGTGTTTAATGGTTGGATGAATGTCAAATTGAGGAGACGGCCAACTCATGAGGTGTAGGTTAATTTTAAAGGACCGTACTTGTCAAACATGGGGTCCAATTAGAAAAGATAGAGAGAGCTGATAATCAAATATTTTCTGATTTTAAGTTACCTATAGGGTTCCCCACTATTATAAATGATATTAAGTAAACTTGTTTCAATTTTGATATTCTGTAAAGTTGTCTTGGACTTATCCTACGTCATTCTCTGATTTGCAACTTTAGATATCTTTCTGTTTTTTCTAGGGTAATTTTACACCAGCCTCTGTTGCTGATCTGTTCAATCAATGTGAACGCCTGACTGTTACTTAAGTTGCAAAACTAGTCTGTCTGGGTTCATGCACGAGTGAGAGATGAAAGAAACTACCAAACTGTCAAAAGAAGGGTTGAAAGTGGCACTAATCAACACAGATGGATAGGCAAGCTTTTTATATCCTTCCTAAAATTGTGTCTGAGTCAACCCCCTATCTCACAAAAGGGAAATGAGATCACATGGACGTTGGATGGAAGGTTTTTAAGTTAGGGATTCATGTAAGGTCAAGGTCGATGTTCTAAGCAATCTTTGGCCATTTTAACAAGTGATTGAACTCTTGACATGTAAAGTGAGGTGGCATGATTATTATAACTGTAATCAGACATTTAAAATCCAATGGGCTGATTTGATTCAGGGGCTCATAGATCATATCAATAGTCTATTTGTTTCTCTTGGTTTAAGAGCATGGCACTCCATCTGTGATGCATCAACGTTACCAACCCCTGATTGTTCTCTTTGGCAGTGAATTGATGCAGCCATGGCCCGACCACGACTGTGTTGAAGGCACAAGGAAATAGGACCACACATGGGTTAAGGGTAGGGTAGAGACTAAATTTTCACAAGCAAGTCACCTTAGCTCCTGACAGCTTGCATAATAACCCTTTAGATAGAGTGACTTCTTCCTTTCAGGGGAAAACAAAAACAAAAACTTTAAATCCAAGTAAGTATCATACTGGGATGCCAGCCAATCCATGGAGGGGTGAGTACATGTATGTAAAGGTTTGAATTCTTCATAGGTGGGCCTCCTAAGTCATAAGTACCTTGTATAGAAGCCGTGTGTGTGTGTGTGTGTGTGTGTGAGTGTGTGTGTGCTTTTCTTTTTTCTCATCCCATATTCTTGTATTTTGGGGCTCAAGTGAGTTTGACACAAACCAGTACTCATACGAGCAACCCCTGGGTGTACCCAAGAAACATGTGTACCCAAGAAACATACATTTGTCAACATACAATGAAGAAATAATTGAATAACATATGCCTAAATCTAATATTATCCATAAATAAGTATGAACAAGTACTGCTATGCAGCAGATCAGTATCCCATGGTTCGTGTAGAAAAGATTGATAAACAATTCAAGGAAGCAAGAAAATAGTTAGAATCAATCACAATAATCAAAGGAGCTTGATGAAAAATAAGGGGGACAAATGTCATAACCACAGACGCGCATTCCTCCTCAAATGAGGAGTCTGCATCCATTGATGCAAAGATTTAATGCAATTTAAGTGCATTGCTCGTCAGTCTTATCTAACAAGGTATCAGAAAGCATACACCATTTTATTTTAAAATTTAGACTGCAAAGCTTCTACAAGTTATTTGAACAGAGAATTCCTTCTCTCATGAAGGGAAAATGATGGTGCACTTAAAACCTGTTCTCTGAATCTTCATTCCTCTAGGTCCTGTTTGTCTTACGTATGTAAATTCCAAGGATTGTATTTCTATAAGTGGTTAAAAATTAAGAATCAAATGTGAATATCCAGGAATGACCATCAAATGACCTCCCCTCAAATGGAAATTTAATCTAGGGATGATGGTAAATGAATACCGAGCCATCACCAAGTAATTCATATCTTAGGAAAGTCAAGGCCCCATATATACCATGGCGTTATATCATTCAACACTCACCTCTTCGATAATCCTTCAGTGTAACTCATTTGACCACGGACTCCTATGTATTCCATGCAAACAAACAGGACATTATATCTGTTCTCTGAGTCCTAGTCTGGATCTGTTACAAGCACTAGCACTTTTTGGATCTATTTGCAAATGATTGCATCTTGAAATGGAATTGGGAGTTTTGGGTCATGCTAAATTTTAAAGTACGAAGACACTTCCACAAGGATTAAGCAGATTGAGTGTGAAAGGGTAAGATCAAGTATTAAAAATGAAAAGGCTTGCACGGATACTAGTTCTAAACAATTGCCTTCTGTGGTCAATAAAGAATCCCAATACTGAGCAAAGAAAAAAAAAGTTGCAAAGATTACAGAGGAATAGACAGATTAACCATATCATGCAGTAAAGAGTGTCTTAGATTGTAGGGTGCTGAGAAGTTGCTTAAAATAGACTACAGGCAACAGTGCAACTTCCATCTTAAACACCTGAGACTGGGAGCTTATTGGACATGAGTAAGCATTGACTGCAACTAAGAAGGTTGGCAAAACTTAATCTGTCTGCGTTTGCCAGAATTAACTTAGAAAGTGCACCTGCAAGTGCAGTCCTTCAATCAACCATTCAAGGAGAATTATGTCAAAAACTGTTCAAGTATAAAGGTTCTGCCAAAATAGTTCACTATTCATGTGATTAACTGTTCAACTTGAGCAAGATAGACACTAGTAGTTCCATTAAAAAGAAAAACAATTCACAACCCATCTTGGACCATTTTCAAATAAATAGGAAATATAGCATCAACTTGAAAATGTTGTAACCTTGATATACATTGTTACACCGTTCTCTATCAGCTTAAGCTTTTAGAGTAAGTGGTCATCAAATGAGAAAACACGAAACTAGATATATTCCACAACAGTTAACCGGAGCAGCATAGATTTTAAAAGTTTCAGGAGGTGATAACTAATTACAGAACTGCAAGAATCCTAAATTGAATCCATTCATCTGGATCCAAAAATACAGCATGCTATTTATGGTAATTATCCCATTCAAATATTTTGATGCCTGAATAACTGAGGTGGTACGTTAGAATGTGACTGATCTGGCCAAGAGCATTTTCCAAGGGTTTAAGTGCTTTCTTATGGTTTTACTAATTTCCTAGAAACTTTATTTATTTATTTATTGAACGGTACTAATTTCCTAGAAACTTAAAACAATTTAAATTACTGGAAAGCATTCGATACATTGTGATCTGATTAAATTTCCAGAGCAAGGTTCCTACAAACTCAAGAACTATAGTTCATTTGAAAGAGGAAAGCAACATCAACAACTTTTAGAAGTTTCCAATTATCTTAAAAATGGGTTGGTGAAACATATAATTCACCATACAAAGAGGGAGGATAATCACTTAATAAAAAAATACTAAAAAAGAGTAAATCATTCATTGAAACAGAACTTGTACTTTCAAGGGTAACATCTACATTTATCATAACCAATTACAAAAATACTATTGGAGACGCGTAACCAACTTTATAAGTTTGTACTCTATTGGTTCATTGAGAAAATGCAGCAACCAACTTACCCTTCAAACTTTCAGCCCCACCATCATGGGGCCTGATAAAGAATGTATGAACAATCAAGCCTTCATCTGTAGAAACGTTGGAGTCATGAGGAGTAACTTGCATTTCTTGAAGAACATCAAGAAATTTAGAAATAGGGTGAACATCCAATGGACAGCTCATCCGGAGAACCACACCATCATGCGACGTCTGGACATCGACTTCTGGGCAAAATACAGGATTCTGGCCTGATGGAACTGCTTTTTCAGCTTCCAAGGCCCCTATCTTCTTCTGAAGATCTGTGATGTAGGTGATGGCATCTCCAAGCAACGAGGCCTTATCCATTTTTGATATGTTTGGAACGACAGCCCTCAATGCATAGAACCTTTGATTAAGCTTCTCACGTCTCTGCCGCTCTGCTTCCACATGGTTCAACGGCTCTTCTCTACCACTGGCAGGTTTTCTCCCTCTCTTCCTTGGTTTCCGCTCATCAGGGTGAGGCAATAAGTCATCCTTAGGCTGTTCTTGTTCTACAGTTGTCGCTGCGTGAGGGATTCCAGAAGTGAAGTTCATCCGGGTTGGCTTTGAGAACAGTTTGAATTCATTCTCTTCACTCCTACTCATACCCGTGTTAGGAAACTTACCCCCATATGTTGCATTGCTATCTGCTTCCTGGTTAGCAACCAAAGCTTTCTGTTTCAAAAGTGTTGTTCGACCTTCATAAACTTCGGAAGGAAAACCCATATCTTCCACCTTTGGAGTGATATTCAAACCAGTAGTGTGGGATTTGACATTACTGACAGTGAGGTTTTGTCCAAAAATCTTTGGGCAATTCACTTGAAAAGGAAGAGAACCCACAAATACACTTCTAATTTTCATAAGCATGTTCTGATCTTCTGGGACCAATTTAACTGACCCAACTTCCAAAACACCGGACGCAACAGGAACACAAACCAGGGTTTGTAGCCCAGCAGATTTAGCAAGGAAGAACCTTGAATGATATTGTTCTAAACAGCTAGCTGGATCTGAAACCCAGATAGGTTTCCCAGAAGTAAACGCTTGAGCAGGAGCTGCCCTCACATCATACCGGAACAAGTAGTACATGGAGGTCAGGTAAAACATCTCAATGTTTGAAATGGAATCCAGCCGCATCGCATAGTTGTCCTCATCAGATCCTCCAAAGAACGAGTGAAGCTTCTGAAGCACTCGCTTCCTCATCCCCTGCTTGTTCCTTGAACCTCCTCCATCTCCTTTACCTTCAGATTCTCCTTCCTTTGGCTCCACACAATGCCCATCGCCCCAACTCAGCACCAGTTCACCTGATTTGGACCGTGCAACCTGCCAGAAGATAGCGTAGGTCCAGTTCATCGCCAAGCCACAGCCCTCAACAATCTGGCATAGTTTTTGTTGCACACCAGAATCGCTGGCTGGCATGACCAGACCTTCCGGCCCGGTCAACACCACCGACGTCAAGAAACCGAAAGCTTCCTTGCCCAAAACAACCTCTGCCATGTCCTTATCTTCATTAGTCCAAAAATTTCCCCCAATCTCCATTCCCATTGATCCAAGGCCAAGAATCCCACAAATACTCAACAACTTCTCAACAACTAAAACCCATTTTCTCCAAATTTCAATCTAACTAACAGTCATTAAATTCAAATACATACTAATACTAAACAAAAAAAAAAGTGGAGCATGATTGAGATGATTCTTCTCGTCCTAGTTTATACAAACTACAACAAAGACGAATCTTTTCAAGAATTTATCACCTTTCTTCGACGCAAACTGCTACAAATACTTAAAATTCAAGAACTTTTTACCTTCTTCGAAGCAAACTACTACAAAGACGAAGTCTTTAAAGAAATCTTCACCTTCCTACAGCAACAATACAATTTTCTAAGATCGAAACGAATTTCAAAACAAACACATGTTTCAACAATTTTCTTCCCTGCTGCAGTCGATGGATCATGGGTAGTAGTTCAAATAACTTCAATTTCCTGATTTCTACATCAATCTGCAGATCAAATTTAGCATCCTAGCTTCAATTTCGTTATCTATTAGGGCATGTTTGTGTAGCCAAATTCCGCGGAAAAGTAAACGGTTTTCCACGGAAAACCTATTTTTCTTGCGTTTGGTGCGGCTGTTTTCCGCGGAATCGCTTTTTTGCCATGTCATCCTTTTCCTTGCTGACTATGGAAATAGACTTCCCATGGGGGGGTATGGGAAGTCTATTTCCTCGGAAAACTACCCCTCCTTTTAATATACTTCTTTTCCTACCCAAACAATAAATTCTAACTTTCTGTAAGGAATCCGCAGCCGCACCAAACAACATCAACACCAATTCATTAAGGAAAAACTTTTTGCACCAAACATAAATTTTTGACTTCCGTGGAAATAGTTTTCCGAAGTATTTGAAACCCATGGATTTTGCTGATGTGGCAATTTCCAATTTCCACGGAAATTACATTTACACAAACGTGCCCTTAGAGAATCTGCAACACAAGAAGCTAGAAAAAAAATCAGGAAACGTAAAGGTCTTGCTTACTTTAAAGATCTCTCGCCGAATTCGAGGGGAATTGAATTGGATCAAACCTCCGCTTCTGTAATTGAGCTTCTGCAAGCACTTGGACAGGATCAAAACCACGCAAATTCGTATCGGAGAAACCCTAATTGAGCGAGAGGAGAGAGGAAAAACCCTAAATTTCTAGGGTTTGGAATGTTCGAAGGGTGCGGCTGAATCACGTGCTTGGAGGTTTTTCGTGTCGGGTCGGGCACCGTTACCTCCTCGGCATCTCCGCCGTTGGAGAAAACGAAAGGACCTGCGCGTTCCACGTGGCACGTGGGGGATGGGAGGTTAGTTTGGGCCTTTGGTTTGGTGGGCCCCCGCCCCGCCGCGGTATCAATTAATTTGAGCGGTTGGGCTAACTTCTTGGTTGTTATTGGCAAGTTTAACAACTGCACAAGTGGGGCCCACTCTGGTATTTGATTTAAATCCTTCATGGGATGGGCCGTAGAAATAATCCATTATTTCGGCCCATCTGTGAAATCTGAACCGCTCAAAAGCCATTGACACCCATGCATTCGGGCAGAACCGAATCTTACTTTAATCAGAGTTTCCGTTAGATTGATCAATTTGATAGTGGTACTCGCTCTGATTAGAATGAAGTTTGGCCTACAAACAATAAAGTAGGGGGGTCGTGGTGGGCTCGGGGGTGTGGCTTGGTGGGCCTCCAACACAGATGATTAATTTTAAAATGGTGACTCGGGTCATTTGTTCCCAGTTATTTACGTATGCAAATTACCTTGAGCAACATTTGTTTACATCGATTTATGCACATGGGGCAAAAATAAGGTGTGAAATGGTGTGTAAACATAACCTTTTACTTGCCAAAATATTTACCCTTGTGTGGGTGTAGAAGTGATTCATGCCCCCTCAACAAAAAAGTAACTTTTTCGGTGAGTTATATTGTGATTTCTTCACTTCTAGGGCCCACCAAAAGCATTGATTTTCATACATTTTGAGTAATTTGTGAAAGCGTCTCAACTTCTTTTTTTTTTTTTTATATATATATCGGAGGGTGTCCCAGCCCATTCGGCTACACTAATTCCTTCGAGCCCAAGGGCAGCCAGGTAAAACCCATATGCCCCAGTGTGGCAGAGCAGTTTCGAATCCTCAACCTCCAGGAGCAAATTGTGGTCCTAGGCCAACTGAGCTACCATTTGGGGTAAAAACGTTCCGACTTATAGCTTTGATTTTTATAAACCTTTTTGTGGGCTCCTAACCTATGATTTGGATTATTCATATTCTTATATTAATTGTAAACATCAAGAGTTAAAGTTCCATATCTTACTTATGCATGGATTTTGGAAAATTTATGAGAAAATTCAAAACATCTGAATAAATCTAGAACCATCAGATACACTCAATTTCTTACAAAAATGATGACTTTGACAAACATGAAAATATCTCACTCATATGACACTTGCATACTATGCAATTGTTAAATATGTAAAACCCATTTTCATACCACATGCAGGCAAATGACCCACAAAAGGGCGCTTAAAAAGGACAAATAGAATCAGTATGTATTATCAATACAAATTGCTCTCACTCTACTCCCTTCTCCATTTTTCATTCTGATTCTTGATATCTGTCATGTTACTGTGTTTCTCACTTTCTACTACTTCTATAAGGTCATCTGATTTTAATATAGGACCATTTGATCCATTTCAAGATATACTTACTGTCCTTAACTTGCACTAGGCAACATCATCAATCTACCGTCTCTCTGCTTGAATGTTTGGCTGCTTAGGGTAAGCTCTGTTCTCAAATTATATGAGTTCCAGAAATGAATTTGTCTTGCATGGTAATAAAGTGAGGCTGTGTGCTGATGTGAATTTTGTTTTTTCTCTCACTATTCTCTGTTTGATTGGCAGAATAGGATCATGAGAATTTTGTACATTTCTAGAAGTTCCTTTTGCTTGCTTTTGGCCTTATTTCTATAATCAGTTTGATGGGAATTGATTTCACGAGAAATTCCCAATTTCTTGTTATTCAGAAGTTTCTATGAACAATTAGTGAGCAAAGTCCTTTTACTACTTCCTTTAAGGGGGAAAAAGAGTCTTTTTACAATGAATTGCCAACAACAAAAGGTTGATGGACATCCTCAATTGTTGCTCAGCTGGTTAGAGATATGCGTGAGTGTTAAGGCCTTATTAGTTCTAATAACTTGGATGGAATAAAAGAAGGTGTTAGCCAAAAGATGTGCTTCTTGGATCGACAATAAAGTTAAGATTGGATTAAGCAATCCTTACTATTGAGATGTATATTATAAGCCATGAAATAGAGCTTCACTCCAATGAGATTATCTTTTCCCTTCACTAGGCTATTTGATACTAGGCCATGAACACAAGAGAAAACCCACACAACTTTCTCCTTTCCAATTCACACATTCTCCTTTTCTACTAGATTTTCTGAAAGAGAGAGCACAAGAAGTCACACACAAGCCAGTTGGTGAAGTCATGAGTCCGAGTTAGATGCCACTAGGAAACAAGATTGAGTGAGATAGATCCACATAAGAATCATATAATATATGAATCCATTTCCCATATAAATTACCCATGATCAAATCTATGGCCTCCTAGTTGCGACATTGAGGATTGTCGAATAAAGAGCAGGTTTGTCCCCACTTGACATGTGATTTCACCATGCCATAGACAAGCACATACCTCACGTACCCTTAACCTCAGTAATGGCAAACAAAATGTCAGCAAGTGTTGATGGATGGATACCAATGTTGAGGACATGGATGGGGACATGTTTTCTTGGGAAGAGAAGTGAAAGATTAAAAAATAGAACTTGGGAACTTGCCAACTTTTTTCTGTGAGAGATCTAGAAGACCCTCCTTGCCATTCTCACCTTTCTGAAGTAAGCCTTCATTCTCATTCATTCATTCACTTATCCATCCTCGCATCACATCACCATCCATGGATTCTTGCTTTGGAGAGACCTCTTGTTAACTGACTAAATGAAAAGAGCCTACCCACCCAGCACATTTGTGCATATTTTCAATTTAATATCATGAGAAGAGGCCACTCATCACATACAAGAGGATGACATGGCATGAGAAGCCACAACAAAATGTAGAGGAATATAGAGAAATCCATTGAATATTGTATATGGAATTAGACCTAACACCCTTTAAGACTTTTACAACATATGGGTCTGATCAAGGTCCTTTGAATTGAGTCAAAGGCCCTAAGATTCCCCCTACCTTGAGACAGTCAATTATTAAAGAGAGGAAATGGGAGATACAAAGGTTATCAACCCAGCACAACACTGAAGTGGGTCCCTAGACCAACATGATATTTCATATTCTTTTTCCATTTTCTTTACATGAGTCAAGATAAAGGTGGAGAAAAAATCATTGAAGAGATAATGTTCTTCTAAGGTATATTGTCGGCTCCAATATCCTTTGAAGAGCTGAAGTGGTGGTGGACTTCCCCTTGGCAATGATGTGGTGGAGTAGGTGATAGAATTGGGTTGTAGGAGTACCATCCAGACCAAAATAGATAGTTAAAGAAGTTGAGGAGACTGAGGGCTGCCAGCAACCAATAGAAGAGGTCTAGCCTGTCTTTGTTAAGGTCATTGTCACTAAGCCACCCACCCCCAGATGAATTTGAGGTGATCTTGTTTACTAGAGAGACTAGAATGGAGCTTAGAAAGAATCCAAATGAGTAAGAGCAGTAAGTCATTGCAGTGAGAAAGGACTGCATCCCTGCCAAGGACTGTTTGTAGAAGAACTCAATGAGGCCAACTGCAGTAAACATCTCTGAGAGCCCAAATATAACGAATTGTGGGGCAACCCAAAAGATGGAGAGAGTCCTTTTTGAGAGGGTGGCCATGTTCCTTCTCTTGGTCTCTATCAGAGCTGCTGAGACCATGGAGAAGGTGGCGATGAAGAGGCCAATGCCGATGCGTTGGAGGGGGGAGATGCCGGATTCCTTGCCAGTGGCCTTACGAGCAATGGGGACAAAGACCGTCTCATAGAGGGGGACTAAGAAAATAAGAATAATGTAAGGGATGGATTGGAGTGAAGCAGGTGGGACTTGGAAGTTCTTTGTGAGACGGGTGTTCATGACCCTTCCCTGTTGGACTGAAAATGTCTGTAGCTGGGCCAGGATGGTATTGAAGATGATGGTGCAGGCGAAGATTGGAATAACAGAGATAATTATCTTCACTTGCTCGACTTGAGCCACAGTGCATAATTGCCATGGGCTTTCTTTCATGGGACCTCCCTCTTGGACCTTTATGCAGGCCTTGTCCAAAAACCTGAAAATTCACTTACAAATCATTAGAAGGAAAGAGTTTGTAAGCTTTGAAATCAAAGAAAGTGCCACTATATGATCGGGAGACATATATGAGGTGTTGGAGTTGGAAATCTTCAAAACCTGGTTCACAAAATCTCTGTGATAAAGGCTTTTAACAGAAGGATAAATAAGTCTTTGCAAATTTGGATGACTGGATGTTCACTTTTATGATTCACTAAGCATAGAATGCAACCAGAATATTGGAAAGGTTGTGGAAATACACAACATTTAGACCTCAGGATCTGTTTCAAGAACAATTTTCTTGAATTGAAATAAAAATCTTATGAATAAATGACCCCCTATGATGATATAATATAGCAATAAAGTATTATGACTTTTTTGAGGTTGGATATCTACAAAATTTTACAAATTGATGGTTCCTCTTAGTAGGGTATGATATTAGAAAAACTATAGTACTTAATAAAAAGCCCAATTGTTTTATAATGATTGATCTTCAAAATCACTACATGGGTGATGTGTAAACACCTGAACTTGTCAGTGTGAAGCAGGCTCCTAGCATTAGCAGATGGATTGAATCCAGAAGTGGCAATTTGATTGGGTGCATCATTGTGGCTTCCATGAAGCAACTGTAAATTAGTTGGGCACACTTGCTTTCTTTTTGTAATTGCAGCAAACAAAACCTGCAAAAGAAAACAACAGATGGAAAAGAAAACGATCAGACATTAGCCCTTATTACAGAAGCCAAGTATATGAGTGATCTAAGACCTGCACTTCATTGAGCTCAATCTTTTATGAGACCATGAACCATTAGCTTTCTCATATCAACAGAGCTTATCCAGAATTCCTAAGATTTATTATTTAATTTAGAAAAAAATTAACCCAGAGAAGCATTCCTAATCAATAGAAACATGTTTCTAAAATCAAAAGACAAATTTAACCAGGAGCAGAAAGCATTTCCTCATGTGGATAAATTTATCTCAAAGAAGTTCTTGTAGTTCATTAGGACACATAGTATATCTCAAGTCAAATTAAATGACTCAAAACATAGTTATTGGAGCGCCCCCCCCCCGCCCCCCCTGCACTCTTAACAAAGAAAAAGGCTTCTAAACCAGCAATTAAAGAATGGTCCATAATCTTTATAAACACAACTAGAAAGTATTATTTATTTATTCCTTAATTAGAACCAACATTATATTTAATTAGGATAAAATAACCAGACTGATCTTAATCATCATCACAAGCCATTGACTCTTAACCAGGTCAAACATAGCTAAAGACTTAATCCATTCATAAGAGTTTAATAGTTTGAGTGAAAGAAAGCACTATAGCAGACTCCAAGAATATAATAAAACCGAAAGAAGAGTATTATTCTCAATATTCCCATACCAGTAATAAAAAAAATTCTAATCGGCATAAAATAAAACCACTATCAGCACAAGCATACTGCAAAAGAAAGCTAATCTCTAGTGGCATAAACACTTCAAAATACTACTTTTTCATCGAACTTAATGAAATGATAAGGTCATCTAACTTTTGGGGGTAAGGATAAAAGAGATCACTGTTGTACAGTCCATATGCATCAAGATGTGTTTGGTGCCTGGATGCATCTACTGTGTTCAAGTGTGACCTGTGCAGTGGTGTTGAGAATTGTTACTATGATGGGTCCCTCCATGGATAAGTGGTGCCTAAAAGTCTTCCAGATTGAAAGATGGTAGCCATAGAATATAATTCCTTTTTATGCATATTGGCTGTATTATTTCTTGGCCATCTAATGTGGAACCAGATATTGAATGAATAGGATCTTTCAATCTTAAAGGTTTGTAGGACATCCCCCTGACAAGATATGGGGTCCATCAGAATCATCAAACTATGGCCCTACTTGCATCTTATTCTTGCAACAGGAACCTCTAATTCTCCTGGAAAGTAAGGGGGCTATCTCACTTGTGCAATTGGGGTGAAAATGCTGCCTTGAGGAGGCTTGTTCCTGTAAACGAGAGTGCCGGCTATCAAGCTGATCAAGCCCACAGTCATGGCTGCTGCTGATAATCCGAACCCGACATCCATCCCTGATCGTGTTTGGACCCACACAAGAACTGTGAGAGCAATGAGCTCTCCGATGCAGAAGCTGAAGTAGGCTGTGTTGAAGTAGCTGGAGAGCTTCTTGGACTGCTTGGGGTCCTCCTTTCTGAACTGGTCAGCACCATGAGAGATTATGTTGGGCTTTAGACAGCCACTCCCTATGGCCACCAAGTAGAGTGCTACAAAGAATATCAAGGCCTTGAAGCCACTGGCTTCAGTACACTGCTGCCCTTCAGCGACCATATTGCATTGTGGTGGCCTCAATTGGCGGACATGGGCTTGGACTGATAAAAGTATGAACCCCTGAAAGTTCAAGACAAATACCACCATTTTAAAAACATATACTATTTCTGTCTTCGTTAACTCTCTTGGTTCAATGTTTGTATTAAAAAAATATAACAGCTTCCTTTGAAGTGTTTGTTTCCATTGAGAACCGTTTGCTCAAACTTTATAGCTTAAACTGTACATATGGACCCATCCTTTGGCAATAGAAACTCTTCATTCATTGCAGTTGATCCTAAACACTCATTATTCAGGCCACTAATTGGATAGCTTAGTTCATCGACGTTTCCTTCCGTCATGAGGTTAGATCAGCTAACTCCATGGCAGATGTGTTAGCCAAGCAAGGGGTTGATAGGTTGCTTTCCTTGGGTGGGTGTGATTATGTAAGTGGTTGATAGGTTGCTTCTTTGGGTGGGTGTGAATTTGTTAGTAGGGTTGGAGGTAGTGAATTTCTCCTGCACATCCCCTTCCTCTCTTTCTTTCGTTTTTTGTACTTTGTACCTTTTTTTCTTTGAATGAAATCTTTTGTTACTGTTAAAAAAAATAAAAAAGAAGCTTAGTTCATCTGGCACTAAATAATTCATGTCATGATGGCGCCTACCAAATGAGTGGCTTAGATTACTCAAACAGTCAAACAAGGCCTCAGTTATACCAGGTGAGCAATGAAAATTGGTTTCTCTCGTTGATCAAAATACCCCATACAATTGATTTATTATTATTTCTTTTTTACTTATTCCTCTTGTTCATGGAAAGCTTGAAGCTGTCATTTTCTGGCTTCTTTTCTTAATTAATTACATGATACTGGTGAATAAAGATATCCAATATATCAAACTGCATCTTAAAACTCAACAAATCCTTAAGTAGAAAAGTGGCAGGTAGATAAAAAGAAACAAGCGTATAGGACTTACAGAAAGTTCCACAAACCCAAATATCAACATGGTCCAAAAGCTCCCAAGATAAGAATCAGAGAGGAAGCCACCAAGCAGAGACAAGAGAAAGACAGTGCCTACAAAGTTTGTGACTATGTTTGCAGATTTGGACAGAGAGAAGTGCATCTCACTGAAGACATATGTTATGAGGTTGTTCCCAACTGCAGCAATTGCCATCATTTCAAATGCTTGAAGGCCTGAAACACAACCCGAACAAAGGAAAAGAAAGGTAAGGTAAGAAGGCAAAACCAACTTCATGTCTTGAACTGAATTTGGGTGAAATAAAGGGCATCTTCATGTTTTTTTAAGAAAACTAACAGAAAATTAATTGAACTAAAATCTACTTTTAAATGCCAGACTGCCTGAAATACAAGACAAAGCAAATAGTTAGTAGTAAACACTAAAGCCCACTTCATAGGGCTTTACTCAAACTGAAAAAAGAAGAGAAAATCCAAATTCAATTTGATACAACTTAGTGAATCTATATATTGAGACCTTTTCTGGAAAAGAAGAAAATTCAGTACACAACTTGGGTATTTCAAGGAGGTGACTTGCCCAAAATCCAATTTGTGATGGCAACATAAAAAGAACACTACAACCAAACAAAACGCAAGATTAACCTCACCTCCCACACACTCTATTGAATTCAATAAGAATTACCACTAATAAACAAAAATGATCTTCAGTGAAGAATTCAATATTTGAAAAAAAAAAAGTTCTGCACATATAGTCATCTACCCTGTGAAGTTCTTTAATAGACCAGTCGTTTGAAGAATCAAAGGTCAAGCAAGCAAGCAGTCTAGAACTCGTAAGTGTTTGTGTGTGTGTGTGTGTGTGTGTGAGAGAGAGAGAGAGAGAGAGAGAGACCCAATACAAAGACTGCAGCTCTCATTCCTCCATGCTTGTTGGGCTTGCAAGCTCTGCCTCTCCAATCAACTGAGACCTCAACGTCGGACATCATGTGTTCTTCTTTGAAATTCTGTCTTGTCTGATTATCCATTTCTTCCCCCCTCATTCCCTTACTCCTTTTTAGAAATGATCTCTTGGAACACTCAAACCAAAACTGCAGAACAACAGCTCTGTTCTCAAGGCACCTTTGGGTGAATACCATGCAAGTTTGTCGAGTTATTTATAGTACTTGTCGAGAGAGGGAGGGGTGAAAATGCAGTGCTGGTGTGGGGGTCTGCATTTTGGTGAAAGGAATGATGAATTTTCAACTGTAATTGGGATAGTGCATGTCACTGTTGAGGGGTCAAGAGTGTTCACTGTTGTGCCTTGAATGGAGAGGGAAAGGGAACAGAAAACTGGTCTCCCACACAGAATACCATGGGAGAAGTTGGGTAATTTCCTCTCTCTCTCTCTCTCTCTCTCTCTGTTCTTCTATAATTTCTATTAATTACATGCATTCACCTACTTTCAGTATACCATGAAAAAGGAATACCACATGGGCTGTCCTCTGTTTGTGGAGCTGTTTTTTCGTTTCTTTGGCCATTTTCTAGTGAATTGTATATAGATACGTGAACATACATGTGTTTGACTTTGGCCCAACATGATGGTTTGATGGAGTAATGGTAGACCCTACATATGCACACTGCCACTTAAGGGGTGCAAAACTGATGTATAACAGGCGGTAGCACAAATTTTGAAAAAGATTGCAAGAAATTCAGCCAGAAGACTCGAACAAATTTGTCAACTTCGAACGGTTGTAACTTTTGATCCGGGCGGTGTCCCGCAGACTCAGAGTCGTACTTGGTTAGAAGCAATTGCTGTGCTCAATGATATGAAAAATTGGAGCTGTCGGTGGCAAAACTAGGGAAGGGAAGAACACAGTGTTTGTACAAAACCTGTTATTATAATAAGTATCTATTTTTCTTATTTTACGGATTTTTTAGCCCGCTTGAGTCCAAATTTTTGTGGAAGGTCTTAGAAAAGTAATGCAGAGTTAGTCCAGAGGTTTTCACTATTTTTAGTAACTACTTTATTTTGGGGAGTTCAAGGTTTTTGGATGCTATTGCCTATATAAGTCATTGTTATGTTCATGTTACTTTCCTGTGGATTCAAGATTTGTTTACCAGGTTGAGGCTGCCTGTCCTCTTTCCTTACTCTCTTGCACTTTCCACTACACCAAAAGCCTCATATCTGACCTGCGTAATTCAACTTGAACCCGACCAACCCACACCATTGATGAGTCAACTCAGCTTGCAAGCTAACTGTGTTGGAAAAGGGTTCACCACCTAAAGTTTCTGTTTCCATGTTTTCTTTTCTTTCTTCTCTACTTTATCTTAACCCTCTCACCCTCCTTTCTTCCTTCATATTTGATGGTGTTTGGTTTTTTTTTTTTTTTTATTATAAATTACAAGATTTTATAAAATAGACTAAAAGAATTTACAACAAAGCTAACCATCAAGAAGACACCTTGGCAAAATAATATAATAATGAAAGTGAAAATGACACTCTGGCTAAACTGAAATCAAACCTAATTCCACCATTATAATTTCTATTTCAGCACCTACCTCTTGTTGGGAAAGCCCTGCATCTCACATTGTACAAGTAATGGCTTTGAAAGGGCTTCATATACCTGCTTGGGAATTCCACTTATTAGCTTAAGCGTTTGGGTCAGCACATGATATCTTATATGATATCAAAATTGGTTCCCGTTGACCGTTGTGTAGCCCTTGTTACCACATTGCCTAAAGTATGTTTGGGCCTTCCACCTATCAATTTAAGCTTTTGGGCTATACCACACTAAAAAGAATCTAGAACCTTAATTTGATTAAATGACGTAGAAGAAACACCAAGACCCATTTATTAAGGATGCTAATCAATTAATGATAAGTTTGCTTGTTAAGTTCTTAAATCTGATTAAAAACTTTTAATTTTGTTTTGGCTACTGAAATCTCCTTTATTTGTACTTGTAGACTTTTATATATCTTAATCCACTCATTCAACACTGAAATGATTCACTGAAATAAAACAGTGAGGATGATTCTACCCCCAATTACCCAATTTTTTAAATCAGGGTCTAAGTGCTCAACGTGTGCATTTAAGAGCCACAAAACAAACATTACACACATAAATTAGAGATTCTATGTGCTCACTACTGCCTATGTACAGGGTTGGCAATGTATCTGGTTCGGTCAGGTTTGGGTTGGGTTGACAACTGTGAGTAATATCAAACCCAACCCTCGAATTAACAAGTTTGGTTTGGGTTGTGTTGGCAGGTCGGCAATTAGCCGGGTCGGGTTGGGTTCATTTCTAGTGAGCAGGAAGAGTGGAAGTATTGGACCCAGCCCAAACCCAACCCATCTGTTAATCAAGAGATTTGTGACATAGAATGTCAATCCGGACCTAGCATGATAATATAAGGGTCAAAAGGAACCCTAAATTACCATGTCAGAGTATTGAGTTAGATTGGCATGTCCTTTTAGAAATTGCATCCATACCCATGTATCCTACTTGCAGCTATTCCCTAAGAACCAATGGTATGCCTAAGTACCTACCAACAAACATTGTTAGAGACTATGTGGTACATAGTAAACTTATGGCTAGGAACTACAATATTGATGATCAAGAAGATCAAATGGAGTTTATTACATGTAAACACGCGATCAATCATCAATCATAAACATAATTGAGACTAATTGATTTTAGTAAAATTAATAGTGGCAAATACACTGCATATGGCAATACTATGAATCTGATCAATGTTGGTCAAATTACAGATCTCTATAGACGGATTAATAGTGAAGCTACTGTGATCATGGTTAAGATTGCCACCCTGTCAAATGGATGGCAGGGATAAAGGGTAAATTAGATGGAAAGGAACAAGTTTGTTTGAATTTTGGTCAATCTGGGCATCTTGCCCATGCCAATCCGGATTCTATGAGGCTTCAACTTAGAGAAATCCCAAGTTGAGGGAGGGGAACTCCATAGTAGGACCCATATATTTAAAATATGAGCTGTGCAATGTAGACTTTTTCCTGATCTATGGGTTATCTTCATCAAATCTTACCCGAGTTGGTCCTCCTGTTAGACTGACCATTTGATAAAAAAATAATATGATTAACGCAATCTTATGCATTATTCATTATCACATTTTTGTTATCAAATAGTCATTTTTGCGATGAGACCAATTATTGGGATAAAATTTGAAGATACCCGACAAACTGGGAGGAAATCTATTTTATTTAAACACGTTGGCCCACTGTGAGTTCCACTCTTCTATAAGTCAAAGCCTAGAGAATCGAATCAGGACTCTAGTGATTCACATGAATGATTGATGAGAGTATGGACTTGGACCCACTTAACAGGCCAAAATGAGCCTAAGATCTAAGTTCAAGGCCCATAGTTTATTGGCTTGGCTCATTATAGTCTTCTAAAAGACCCAAGATACTTTGTAGATTCACTCAAGTACATATGGAAGGGTCTAGACACACTTTAAAGAGAATTGTAGATAAAGAGATGATGAGGCATGTAAACTTGGATGAAGAAATCTAGAGCATTCTTGAGCTATTAGATTTATGAAATATGTGCAAATCTCAACCATCATTGTATAAGGCTTCTGTATAAATAGGGTTGACCTCCCTCATTTGTAATGATCAACAATTGAGCAATACAAATTCCTCCTCTCAATTGCTCTCTATGCTGCCTGTGTGTCGATTTTATTAAAGTCTGCAGTCACAGTAAGGTGCATAGGATACATGTTTTATTCGTAAAATAGTTATTGTTTTAATCTTCTTCTAACATTTAAAAGTGAAAGCATGTTAAAGGTGTCCGTCCCCTACACATGTCATTATATTTTTTCTTTATAAAAGCTCCAGTATAGTAATTGTTGATAAAAGTTTTCAATCTAAAATGATATGTTAGAACAGTAAAATCTTTTTCTTTTCAGTCAAGATTTGTTGAATACGGATCTTCTCTTTTTTCTAGTGAATTAGATATTAGTTGTGGGCCCTAATGATGAACTCTCAGCATAGACTCAGGCAAATTAACTGGTTGAACTCAAATAAGTGAACCAAATGTACCCCTAATCGAGTTTTGCAATCAAAGTAAAATTTTGAATTACAATTTTTTTCTTCATTGTGAGGTTGCAGCTAGTGTTTGGAGTCATTTCATTGCTAGATCTGGCATTGTATGGTGTTTGCCACAGTCGTTGGCCGGAGTTGCTTAGTCTTGGTTTGGAGGGCATTTTGCTGTGTGTGGACGCATTCTTTGGAGATTAGTTTTCTTTGCTATCTTGTGGTCTGTTTGGAAGGAAATGAATGATATAATTTTCAAGGGCGTTTCATCTTCTACAGCTGAGTTGATTGCTAGTATCACCTTAAGAATTGCAAAGTTGGCGTTGCTCAGAAAGGAGTTTTCTAATTTTTCTTTTACAAATATCCTTGTAAATTGGGAAGATTGTATGGTATGCTGCCCTACAAAGGGAAGTAGATCTATTTTTTGGTCTTCCCCACCTCTTAATGTCTTAAAGTTCAACGTTGATGGTGTGGCAAGGGGTAACACAGGGCCAACAGAGATTGGACGTGTCCTTCGTAACAGTAAATGTGAGGTTTTGTTCATGTTTTCTAAACATGTTGGGATTCGTGATTCTAGTGAAGTAGAAGTGTTAGCTATTTTAGAAGTTCTGTAGTGTTTTTCAAGCATGTTTCGGAGCAGCGTTATTGTAGAGAGTAACTCTTCCAATGCCATTGCTTGAGTGTCTAATCGGAAAGCAAATACATGGAAATTCCAATTTCTCTTCAATGAAATTCGAGCTTTATCCTCTTCCATTAATGTGGTCTTTCGTCATGAGCTTAGATCGGCTAACCAAGTGGCAGATGCGCTTGCCAAATAGGGGATTGATAGGACTTCTCCTTGGGAGGGCATGGTTTTGTAATTGAGGTGTGAGAAGGGGTACAATGCTCTTGTACCTTGTTATTCTTTCTTGTTCTCCCTCGTTGTATCGTTTTCTCCTTTTAATGAATTAGTTTATTACTAATAAAAAAAAATCAATTGCAAATTGGTCGAATTGCAAACTATACAACAATGATCCAATCTAAATGGCACTCTGGTTGCAACAAATTTATGGGTCAAGTTTATATATAGAGCATATTAGAGTTTTGGTTCAGGGTTACTCCTCGCTCCTCAGTGGAGAGAACATAGAAGTGGCAGAATGTGTCATCCCAAAGGTGGAACATTAGCCACTCATCATGAAGGTGGAGACTGAAGAGTAGGGAAAACATTATCTATCTTTCACTTTTTCTTATTTTTCTTCTCAACTTTCAAAGGAGTAATAGTTTATAACATGTTGACTAAGATCATATCCGTAGCTGTAAATTCTTGGTGTCAACAATAGTGTTGAAACTTCTTTCCACTTGTTGTTGCACTTTTACTCAAGAGCTTGTAGGACTTTATTGGTGTTTCTTCAGTATGAATTTCTACTAGCAGATTCTCTTTGCTGGAAAGGGATTTATTTCTCTATTTTTCAGTATATTTGACTGTCGGTAGAAATTCTGCAACAAAGACTCTGCATCATAATTATTATATATATGCGGCAACCGCTTGAGATTGAGTGATTAATGAAGTGTGTATATATATATATATATATATATATAATAAGTTAATTTTTTTCATAGTACATGCAAGAGAGCTTTAGGATTTAGCTAATATATATTTTCGAAAATGTTCTTGTGAATCTACCTCGCATGGTATTATTATGCGAAGCAGCATATAGGGCCCACCTAATCACAGAAAACCACCACCCCCAAAAAAAGAAAAATCCATGTCATTGGATCCCCTGGAGTTGCACTGATCCATAAAAATTGAAGGTCAAGAACTTTTCTTATATAAAATCATTAAAACTTGTAAGGAATCTAGGGTCACAGCTGACATTTGCTGACTTGAATAGTCATATATGAGATAGTCACACATGGATCTTTCCATCCCCACACATCCTAAGATATGTGGGGCCCTTGGTGGGGGCCAGTAGCATCTATCTTGCAAGGTTCCATGTGAGACAAATGCACAAGAGCATTTTCCTATATATACATTTATAGTTATTCCACGGGAGTCTTGCAAAGGTGCATGTGAGATTTTATGCATGCCCTAATTCATTGGCCACTACTTTCATCAATGACCGAGATTTCAATCATGCACAATCCTTATATAAGGGTCATTGATTTGGTGCAATGGCAAAAGTTTTGGGTGCCATGCGTGATAACGCAAGTTCGAGACTTGCGAGCAGTCACTTCGTGCAAATTTGTCAAATGTTAGCTGTATTTTTAGTTTAAAGCCTCTCAGGACCCTACTAATTAGATTAGACATACACTGGATAATGATCTTTTACAGTCCTTGTATGGACTCTTATTGGTGAAGATTTTATAGGTTATTGAATATCTAATAACTTCAGACAATAAAACAAACAATTTTCAAAAGTCTTTTTTATTCTTAATGTCTTTATATTAGTATATGCTACAACATCCAATATATGACCCTCCTTTTTTTCGGTTGACTATATCTTACCACCCTAGAGTATTTGATATCCAAATATGGTCCACGAACTGTTCCATGCGTCTATCTTAAGAATACAGAGAGAGCTTCTTGCCACATAGAGATCTTAATCTTCTTTATTTATGAACCCTTTTTTTTTTTTTTTTTTTTTTGTAAAAGTCTAAGAAGGTTCTTTCTCAAACCTCTAAATTGCAAAGGCCATACATTTTAATTTGATCTCTTTTAATTTTATTCTCTCTTGATATGATTATTCACTTCACTACAATCAACAAGTGAATTACCCAAATATTTTCATATTCATAGTAAAACATGATTACCCTTCCAACCCTTTAAAAAGTCAACCCTACTTTGAAGTGTGGCCACAATAATGTTTGAAAAAAAAAAAAAAAAAAGTCCATCCACGAGGATCATTCCCTCCAACCTTTAAATTAAAATAGAAGATTCAAATAAAAGTGACCAAAACTTTCAACAAGCTAATGCTATCCAAAATCCTTTTTCCTTCTACTAGAGAGATAGCTGCCATTAATTGTCTGTTTGCAAAGCCTTTTCATATATTATACTTTATTTTATTCTATTTTAATGTTCCATCTATGTATCTGTCTGTTTGGGCAGGGATCTCCTGCATTTTATGCTATATCCAACAAAGTGGATTTTGAGGTCATTGACTTATTCTTTTATTCTCTTTTCCTATCTCAAAGATGGTGATGGTGATGGTGAGTGTGGGATAGATGTGGCCATGCCCATCTTTCTCCACGTGCCATGCTTGAAGACCATACGTGATCAGCAGTGGAAGCTACATGTAAGTCTATGATTTGAAGCTCATTCCTGCCCACATTTGCATTTGGAGTCCGGAACCTCTTTGAGTCTGTTAACCCAGTGAAATCATCAGTTTAAGGAGTGGAAATCTAAAGTGGGACCACCAATTAAAATTCGAATCACTAAAAAGTAAATAGCCTTCAGGTATGTGGTGTCTCCTCAAAGTCTTCGTCAACTCAAGCTTATTCCGCCATTAGATTAATTATTTGATGAAAAATGTGATGATGAATATATATAAGATTGTGTTAATCACATTTTTCATCAAATTGTCAATCCAACGATGAAAAATATTCGGATTGATGTGAAATTTGAGGTAACCTGAAGGGTATTATTTTGAATGATCTGGATTTCAATAAATGGCCCCACGTGGAGTCCCACTCCTTAAACTCATGACTTCGCCGCGTTCAAGCCTAAAGAGGATCCGGATTCTTATATTTGATTGGCTATATGTATAGTCTTCATGTGAGTAGGATGTGTGGAACTCCACCGTCGAGCCCATATATTGATAATTCAGACCATTCACAATAAATGTCATTTCCTTTGGTGATATTTCTTTGATCTTCTCTAGGGAGCCGGGCTATTCAAAAAATGAGATTTTGTATTATTTTTATAGTTGCATTAATATTTTGTAAAAGCTTCCTCACAAAATATGGAAGTAGATTAGTCACCTGTTTGGAAACTCTTATGGTTGAAATAGAGTTGATTCAATTAGACTATTAGAAATAAGGATGTTTCACTTAGACCCATTTAAAAACACATCATTTGGCTTGTCTAATTGAATTGTTGTATAAAAAAGGTTACATGACCAAACTTTTCATATAGTAGAAGTAGAATAAAAAAAATTGTTATTTAGTAAAAGTTATATTCGCAAACTTCCAAAAAAAGAGTTGTTAATTGATTTTAGATTTTTCTTCTTTTTGCTCTGGTACATACTCACATGCACACACTCACACGCTTCCCAGGTCCTTATCCAACAAACCTATGGGTCATCAATCTGATCCATTATTGTCTCTGTGGATGGGAAGATGCCTCACTACTTCACTACAAGTGGATTGGCGGCTTTTAGATATTGAAGTTTGGAAAAGATATCTTTTGATTTCATTTTGAAAAAAAGATTCCATTAAATATTCATGAATTTTTTTGAAACAGTCTAAAAGCACTCAAAGACTTATTTGAATCAATTTTGCAATTTTTTGGCATGTCTTATCTATCTTAAATAGAGTTGATTGAAATAAATTTGTTTGGAGTTGAATTGTTTCAATCAGACCTTGTTACAAATAGACTGCTTGATTTATCTATCAACTAGAAAAAGTAAATATGTCATACTATGAGAGTTTTATGGGGCAACATAGTTTATAGTGAAAGTGACAAATTTGTTATAAAGTTTTAGAAAAAAAAGTACAAATAAACTTTTTATATTATTGTTGGGCGTTCTTGTGTAGTTCACATGCATGACAGGCCTGTCCATAAAATCTGTTGGACTTGCACGTGCGGAAGGGGATTGTTGGAAAAGTTCCATATCCCAATCGCTCAAGTAATGGGTTTGACATATCTTCATATATCTATTTCAGCCTTCTATCTATAAACTCAAGTTTTTGAATTGGTACATGGCATCTTACAATTATAAAAGTTACAAAGGCAAGCTTATCAAGAAAAAGGTAAGAGGTGTATGATTGCTTTAGACGTGTACATCTATTTGAAAAAAGAATTACCTTAATATTTCTTTTTGTAAAATAGATAAAAACTTTTAAAATTGATTCAACGAAACATATAAGGGTTTGTTTGGCAAATCTTTTCTATATGAAATAGATTAGCATGAAATTAATCTGTTTCAAATGGCACTGTTTGAAATCGATTGTGTAGAAATTAGTCCGTTTGGTAACACGGAAATACTGATTGAAAGACTTTTCAAATCAATGGCTGAAGTTCTTTTGCAAATTTCTCAATATACACAATGAGCTAGGGGCTGATATTTGACCCCAAGGCCCTTTTTAGTATTCCTAAGAGGATCAACGGTTCGGATCTTAATAAAGGCCCCTACAACATCCAAAAATTACATCAAATGGTTCACATTTTTTTTTTTTTTTTTTTTGAAAATGTCTCATCAATAGTTGAAATTTGATATGATGGCTACTATTAGTCTTCTTAAGCATTTGTACGGTTCAGATTATACTTTAGGGCCCCACAATTGAAGAAAAATGAGAAAAAGGACTGGACACATGTCCAAAACCTAGTCAAGAGCGCATGGTACATCAACGATCAATATTTTTTGCAAATATTTCTAGATCCACAATGACTCAGGGATTGAGATTTGACCTCATAGCCACTTTTAGCCTTCCAAAGAGGATAACGGTTTAGATCTTGCCCTTGGGGCCCACTAAAGTAAAAAAAAATGTAGATTTAAGTGTTTGGGTTTTTTTTCCTACAAATATCTCAAAATATATGATGATCCAACATATGAAATTTGGATCCATAGCCATGCTTGACCATCTGAATCTATCTAACGGTTTGGACCATGACTGGGGGTCAATGAATTGAAAAGGAAGAGGAAAAATGAACTGCCATATGGGGACGTCCAAAATACTGCAGCTCTGAATGTCTTTCCCTTCAGACCCTTATGTCGTTTTCGATTCTTCCCATTTTGCTAACTTTCTGAAGCAGACATAAAATATCTAAACTCCAATGGAAACAAACATGGAAAAATGACTTAGCAAACAATCTAAGAACCGACCAAAAACCGTTTTAAGACAATAAGAGGTAAAAAGTTAACTTGCCAAACACTACCTGAGTAAAATTTTCTAAAGAGTCTAAACCATCGAGGACATCGATTTGGATCAATTGTTAGTCAAATAAACAAGAAAAGCTGACTCGCTAAATGGAACCTCGGTCAAATAGGCCCAGAATATCTATCTAAATTATGTTTCATTAAAGATTCGTCGGCATCCTACTTTCGAACCTTACCCTCTTTACAAGATATGATGATTGAAGATAAGGTGAATAAACGAGACAAGATGTCAGTTGGAGGCCGATAAATGAAGACAGACACCAGCTGAAATGCTGTTTTATTCCTTTCCTACTGCCACCCATGGGCCATGAAGTCTATCTCAGTCACATCCATTGAAACAAAACATTTTCAAAATATTTAAGATGTGAAATGAGAAGATTATGTGATGGAAAGAATCAGCAGATCGAAGACATCTCTGAAATCCTATTTATGCCTTCCAATCCTCATGTGTTCTACGGCATGCATGCTCTGATGGACAGTTTTGCCATTACAAGGCACCACATGACAGCATGTCAATTGGCAGCTTGTGGTGGATAATGGATTTTTTTATATAATTTACATGCATTTTATATCAATATTCAGGTGGTGACTGCTGACTGGTGAGCAATATCTCTTTTATAAGAAGAGAAGACAGCTTCGTGAATCTAAACCTTTGGAAAGAAACCCAAGGAATCTATGTGGAGAATAGCCAGATTGGAAGGTGGTAATTGTCAATCATAAGATATGTACTAGAGTCACACTATCTAATTTAGATATGTACTAGAGTCGCACTATCTAACTTAAATATAATCCTTAGGGGTAGCTCAATTGGCATACGACCACGGTTTACACCTGAAAGTTATGGATACGAGACTGCACTACCACACTGCGGCAATAGGGGAATTTTATCCGGCTTTCTCTTCTGGGTCGGTAGGAATTATTCTGGCTCAAAAGGCTGACAACCCTGTGTTATTTAAAAAAAAAATCTAACTTGGATATAAAAAAGCATACATTTATTGTATATGTGACAGTATGTGCGATGAGGGTTTTTTTTTTTTGGGTATGAAATGTTAGGGTGACTTTTATCAACTATGATTTTAAATTTCGGCCAATACATATCATTTGTGTTTCAAGAGAACGGCACAGAATATGGAAAAGAAATTAACCTTCATATCACTGGATATCTACTTTTCTCCATGTGCACAATGCAACAGAGTTGCTTTTACCAATGATGACAGATGGCCCACCCCTTCGTAGGCAGATTCTTTATTTTTTTCATCTTCATTTATATGGCCTATATTTAAGTATAGAGGGTTTTATCCTAAAATATATTTTATATGGTCAATGAACTGAAATAAACACTTTAGTAAACCATGCACTAAATAGGGCATTTCCCCAAAAAACCCATATTTTTTACCCTTTTTTTAGAGGGCCGACGTCGACCATCACTATAACTAGTGAGGGTTGACTTCGACCCTCCCTGACATTTGCAACCTGAATAAAGAAAGAGAATCTTTATCCCATCCCATAAGAATGTCTAAGTCATTGGCCGTGACTGCCACAATCTTAAGATATTCATTGGAAATAGTTGCTTATTGTCTTTTTCATCCTTTGCTTCGACCAAATAAGGGAAAGAAAAAGAGAATTACCAAACCCTAAAAGTTCTTGCATTCATGAAGAAACAAACATGTATAAGCAGTAGCACCCCTTTTTCCTACAGTAAATAAAGACATACAACAAAAGAAAAATAGCTAAATCGTTCGGCTTAAAGTTATAAATACAGAATTTTCGAATTGCTTAAGTCCATTTAAAGTACCCACAGACTACAACTGACTTGAATGCTTTGCAAAATAGATGGTAATACAATCCATTGTTGGTGTGCCATATAAACCAGAGAACGTGTGAGGTGGGGTACTCGTTCCTAAATCTTCCACGTCACACCATTTTTTCTTTTTGTAGTTAGTCACTAGAAACCACCACCAAGAGAATAGAGGTCTTAAACGAAGATAATCAATGGATTTTCCATTCTCATAAAATTTTAACAACTTAAAGACATTAGGGGCTTGTCCAATGGTTGTCAATTTTGTTCTGATCCCCATTTCATCTTGGCCTAAATGGAACAAAAAGACGTTCGGGCCGTTGCAGGGTTTCGTTTTGGAAATGGAAAAAAATAAAAAGAAAGAACTCACATTGTCATTCATTCTTATTTTGAAACGCACTAGAATCATAATAAACACAAAACTGATGATAACCTAATAAAATGTAATGCATTTTTTGGGAATATGATATTTGGGAGTTATCTAATGCCTACATTGGCGGCTCTGCCAAATTAGGGAAATCTAATTGAGAGTTATCTAATGCATTGAGTCATTTCAATTTCTTGAAGATTAGTTTTTTTGGTTCAGTATGAGGAGAACAACCCTTGTGGCATTAAAGAAGTTGGGGCATCACCTTGAGTCGCATAGATTGTGTTATTAGACAAAAAATAAGAGTATTAATAGGTGGTAGAGAATGGAAGATGAGACCATGTTGGTGCGTGATGGGCAAAGCGTGGTAAATAAGAACCCTTCAAATGATCTCATATGTTCTGAAATGGAGACCGATGAGAATAGATTGGAAAGTTTTAAAGGAAATTGGGAAACTTTCACACGAGAAAACCACAGGCGAGGGTCGACGTCGACCCTGACATTCACATTCTGCCAAGGCAGAATGTCAATACCTGCATCACTATCGATTATCAATACTAAAAATGAGGGTCGAAAAAAGTGGTAAAAAAAATGGGTTTTTGTGCGAAATGCCCTATTTGGTGCATGGTTCGCTAAAGTGTTTGCTTCGGTCCACTGGCAACGTAAAGTGTTTTTTTCGGTAAAATCCTCTTAAATATATAATCGACCTAGTCTCTTCATGCACACCTGTCCAATTGTCCAATTTTTATGTTGATCTAAACATTAATTAACATTATATTTTATGATAGCGCTTTTACATGATGTACAATTGCCGAACTTTGAGTACTTAAAACTAAGGAATATGATCAATTGATTGGACTGATGGTCCGTCCACCCTAGCTAGTCCGTCCAAACCTATCTTTCGTGGTGCCGTTTGAAAATTCCATGCCTTTGGAGTAGACCTCATAGGAGGTATGCGTCATAAAAAATGTTTGTGAAGCAGCATATTCATGGAAATCTAAAGAAGTTTATCATAAATATTTGTTACTAGGGTTTTTGGCGCAAAAAGTCTTTGTGGAGGACCTATGGCTAGAGTCCATTCTTTTGAAAATTTTGAAGTCCGAGGAGAAGGGACTACTCTAGACATTTTTTATTTGTCAAAAATAATCACCATCCACATAATTTATGAATTTCACGAGACAACATAAATACTTTTCAATACTCTTCTTTTGGTAGAACTTAGGCCATGTTTGGCATCTTTACTCTTTTTCTGACAGACTATTTAAAATAGAACCATTAAAAAAAAGAGCTATGAAAAAAAGAGAGCATTTCAATTTTAGAGGATTTGCCTCTACTCCTCTAAAATAGGAAGATTATGAAGTCATCCACCAAACGCTCTTATTTTTCTAACCTCTGTCCGATTTAGACAAATAGACAAATAGAGGTGAAAAATAGGGATACCAAACATGCACTTACTCTTCAACGCTCCCCTCATGTGGAATCCGGTTGGCGCACTTTTGATGACATGCACATTTTTCGGCCAATTCGTTGATCTTGAGATTCAAAATTGAGATTGGTTGGTTATGATACCATATTAAATTCCTTTAGCTAACCATTCATATCAAAACCTAGATGCATTAGCAGAGTCAACATAAATACTTTTTAATAACCCCCCTCAGGTGGAACCCACTCAACATGTATGATTCACATCTATAGAGAAATAGAGAAAATGTACGCAGGGGATTCTGCAAATCACGAGGCCCATAATTGTTTCTAAACATGCACTTAAATGGAAAACACCCAAAAACCATATATTTAGATTAAGGAAAACTCCTCATGGCGGACATGGTGGTATTTCAGTCCATGTCTTTAATTCAAGGGCCCCTCTTTCACGTACGATACGGATTGAAAATTTATCAATGTTCACGTGATAAGAAAAAACACATGATTGAGTGTTGTTGGCATCTTAATTTCACACACATGCCCACCAATCAATCCCTGGGCCGTCAAGTGAATATATCAATCCGAGGCAAATAGCCCAACATATATAGCAAAAAAAAAAAAGGAAAAAAAAAGACGAGAAATTCTAACATGGAGTAAATTTATAATGGGACAGAGGCATTCCTCTATGGCCACCATTAGCTATGGCCATGATCCTTCTCAAAAAGGCCAGTTATTTGGATGGTCATGACTGACCAAACCCATTGGCCACGAAAAGGCCCACCACTTGGATGGTTATGATCAACATAACCTACCAATTACAAAATCCTATTTGGTATTGTCTGAAAGTCCGCATATCCTTTCTGTTTGTTACTGGTTCCTAGAGAAAAGCCACAATCAAAGCTAGGCAACCTCTGACCTCATCAAAATAGAGGATTAGTCCCTTGTAGTTTTATGAAGAGACAGACCCATTTATGCCTTTAGTGACATGTGTGCCTTTGTCAACATTTACATTATAAGGATGTATTACATTTTTTATTTTTTTTGGGTAGAAATAAGGGTGTATTACATGAAGGTCGGCTGAAACTATTGGCTCCTTGAGAGAAGGTAGCAGGACACTGATAGACCCACCTTTGACCTCCCTCATTTGGTTGCATGATGTGGATCTTTTCCCTTCTTGTCTTTTTGTTAAGAAATAGATGGAAGCCCGTTCCATCATTCATTTCTTTTAGAAAGTGATTGCTACATTCAACCAATCAGATATGGCCATATGGGTGGTTTTTTTCTATTATGGCCTTCTTTATGGATATGCAAGATTGTAACAGGACACAGTACTGTACTCTACTTTTATTAAATCATCTGCCATTGGACAGGTGCCAAACGGGAAGAGGATCCCGTGTTGAGGGGGGTGCCACATGTGGCGAATTTTTTTTTCTTTTTTCAAGGGAAGATGGGATGTGTTGATTGGACATTTTCCCCTGGCACCCCTTGGTTGGTCCAAACAGGGAAATCCTGTTTGGACCAAACAGGGGATCCTCTTTCGTACGTATTGAAATTGTGTGAATCTTATCAATTGCTAGGGACTTGCCAGTCACTGGCCCACCACATACAGTCATACACTACTAACAACAGGAATTGTGACCTCTTTACACAGAGACTACTTGGTCATCCTTTCCTTCGGGTTGGGGACTTTTTAGCATGGATTGCCAATTTTAGTTGGAGCCAGTTTTAAGTTTTGACTAGAACGTTTGACAAGGGAACACTACACCAAAAATCGAAATCAGAAACGTAGGGTTAAAACGGTCAATAGCTGTTTCTATTTTGAGGCGGTCTCAAATCGCTCATAGAGGGAAAAGTCATTTCAATTAAAAAATAATAATTTTTAAGTACTAGGGCATCGTTCCCTCTCTGCTTGATTCCCTTCGCGCCAATCTTCTAAAGCGTGCCAAAATCCCTTTTATCTCATTCCCTTGGCGCCCAAATCCCCATACCTCGTTCCAGACAGTTGCATCTTCTTCGAATGTCAACGCCAATCTTTTGAGGAGCAGCGGAGAAGAGGATCCAGAGGATTCCAGACTGCAGCATCTACTTCGAAAAAACTGAGATTTGGGTATTGCTCTCAGGTTCTGCGTACCAGAGAGCAGAGAACGGTTTTCAACACTTCATGTTTGCTGTTTTTGATATAGTGGAATAATGTTAAATGTGTATCTAGGTTGACCTATACTTAAAATGCAGAGCAAGCATTAAAAATGCATTAAGAATATGGTATGCAAGGCAGAATACAAGATGAGAGGAGTTTGGATTTTAGAAGGGTAAATCCTACTTACATCAATCAACAAGTTAGCAAGGTCAGTATAGTCCGGTCATCATAATGTGCATTTTATACTTCATTGAGATATCATTTTTGTGAAGAAGTTTTGAAAAAGGTTGAACATATTTTATATTGGGAAATGCTCATGTGAGAGACACTCTCACCAAGTTGGTGAGAAATGGGTGGGGGCCCTCACATAAATATACACTCTTACCAACTTAAATGCAAGGACCCCAAATATTTATGTGAGGGCCCCCACCCATCTCTCACCAACTTGGTGAGAGTGTCTCTCACATGAGCACTTCCCTTTTATATTTGTCACAATCCCAATATGAAATTTGAGATGGTCAAGATGGACCAGAACGGAGACATAGAACTCATGTAGATGACCCCCAATTATGTATAATGAAGCGAACTGTTTTCAAATTGAAATCGGTTCCAATTTGCTCCAATTGATTTTGACTTATCCAATTTAATTTAGTTTGACCCTGGCAAACGGGTCGGATCGGGGTAAATCGGGTCATGCCAGAGGTAGAGCACACTTTTTGGACTACCAACCCGTGACCGACCTACATCTGAAACCGGTTTGCAAACTTGCAACCTACACCCATTAAGTTTCGGGTCAAGCTAACCCGTCTAGCCCGCATTAGACCCAACCTGACCGGTGTATTTTTAATATTGTGGTAAAAATTAATCATGTATGTACCGAGACTCGAACTCAGGACAATTTAGCTTTCAAATGGGCAACCCTGCCACTACACCATAGAGCATCCTTTTGCTAATAGCTATTAACAAAAACTTAATTTATCTACGAGGAAAGGACCCCAACCCCACTTTGAAATATTGACCTGGAGTTGGAATTTATCTACGAGGTGCTTATAAGAATAACTTTTTAGAATATTGACCCCTATAAATACTGTTGTTATTATTTTCACACTTATGCATTGTACTTTAAGTATATGTATTCAAACTTTTGAAATAACTATTTTATATGGCTTTCCATATAGTCATTAATTTTCTATGATAACCATTTTACAATAAAACTAAACCCAAATGGATATATAATATATGGAATTGATCAACAAAAAAAAAAAAAAAACAAGTTTCATAATTAATAAGAAAATGACAACATTATTGAAAAATGACAAACTTGCGACAACAACGTGGAGCTAAAGAGGAGGCGGGAAGTTTTTCATGTAATTAATGTGCCACCATGCATGCTTGCCGAAGGAGAAAGGGTGGAGTTTGATTTTTTATGGCATTAACTTTTATAAATCGTGATGTAAGAGGAGTGGAACGCTGCGATAGACCCCATCTATTAAAAATCACAATCATTAAGACAAACATCTTTGCTATTTATGGGATACCCCAAATTTTTACCTCAATATAGGTTATTTCCACGGTCAAATTGATTCTCTAATACAAAATACTGGAGTTTTCTCAATAAAGTTTTTTCGGTGATTTGGACTCTCCATCATGCCTTTTGTTTATTAGAAAACTCTCAATATCATCATATTTCTATCAATGCAATAGCATTTGAGTGTTAATGGGTCCCAGTGTTCAAGTGCCACTAATCTAAGGAATTTCAAGTATTTTTGTTTGTTATGATTATATGATTATTTTTTTAAGAATGTGAAATGCTAAGTTTTGGGTTGTCTGGTTTATTTAATCTATAGTCTTTTTTATTTAATCCACTCTCAGTTCTAAGTTGTCTGGTTTCTTTTTTATCCATTGATTTTGATTGAACACTTTTTTTTTTAAGAATGCGGAACTAATGGTAAAAAGAATCTCCAATAATATTGGTCAATCTATACAAAGAATTAAGCTCATTCTTTATTTTTTTTTTAAATTATATAGAGGCCAATACACTCGTGAAGGAAGCCCACCGAAGTGGGAAGAAAGCCCGCATATACACATGCAGAAATATATAAGGAGGAGGTGGGGGTTGAACCCCTGACCTCCCCAATAAGAACCCAACTCCTTACCAGTGGGGTAAGGAGCCGTTCTTATTATCATCATTTTCTACTTTCTCAAATATAATTCAATTTCTCTATGTCAACAAGAGAATTTTCATTTTTCCCATTCATTTACTTTTGAGCTCATTGTATTTGATTAGAGAAACTTCAATATTTCTTTTGTTTCTTTGTATCGCTTTTTAGTACTCTCTCATGTCTCATTTGCATGCTTAGTTTAGATTAGTGTTTAACCCATTTTAAAATGTGAGCATCTTGGGACAATTGGTGCAATTATTAAACGTTTCAATTTGATAAGTAAACATTTTTTATTTCATTTATTTTTGAGTTCATCATATTTTATTAGAGCAATTTTAATTATGTCATTTTAATATAATATTATTACAAAAGAATCATCATTTTAATTTATTTTTTTATAGATTTGCAATATTTTCATGGTTTGTAATTGTATGGTTTTCATAGATTATGAGTTTCTTTTTTTTTCCTTTTTTCTTTAACTTTTGAGTATTGAGTTCTCTTTGATTTTTCTTCTTTTCTTTTAAATCACTTTTTATCATGGTCAGCAGGGAGGGAAGGACATCATCAGAAATCGGCGAGGAAATGGGCATCGAGAGAAATGGAGGGGACCTGTGTCTGAGTGATCTGAATCATCCGATGACCACTGGCTCTTTATCTGTAGGTCGTCTTCCTCGCCCCTGCCTGCGTTGAAAGGACGCAGTAAACGGCGGGCCCCACTTTTTTTTCACTCATGCATCTCATGTTCATCTCTCTCTACTTATGGATATTTACATTAGTATAAAGTCACATGCTTTACCATATTTTATTATTTTATTCATGATAAAAGATCAACATACACCGCATGAGCACCCAAGATCCTCGGCTAGGACCATTCTTTATTAGTGACTCTCAACATGAGTCACGAGGGAAAGATTTTACCAACTTTAGCTAACCTTGGATCAATGTAACCCCTTTCACACTCTTTTTCACTGCCATAATTTTATGATAGACCCATTCGCTTGACGTTAGTTAGTAACTGTTGGACTAAATCTCAAAAAGATCTATGGTTAAAATGCCATTAAGTTTTGATTTTTCTTTTTCTTTTAAATCACTTTTTATGTTGTAATTTTTTCTTCTTTTTTGCTTATGATTATGAGTTAATTGTTTGTTTTACTTCCATTGGGTTCTTTTAGTTTTCTTTGTGAGATATTTTTATGGATTTTTCATATTTCTTTTGTGACTTCATATTTTCATTTTTGAATATTAGATTATCATAAGTTGGTTTGGTTCTTTTAAATTTATTTTGTCAATGTACTGTCTATGGCTCTTTATTTATATATATTTTTAATTAAAAAAATTAATTTTATTTTGTACTTATTTTATTATTATTTCTCACTTATGATGGGTTTTTAGTTATTTTTTAATGATGTTTTTTCTTGAATTTGTGGGTTCTATTGTCTTTGCCCTTTTGTGCTCCATTTTTTAGTTTTTTTTTTTTTTTCTAGTTGGTGTTTGATTCTTTTAAATTGCTTATGTTATTTAGTTGATTATGGATTTTCATTTCTATATGGCTTTCAAAATTTATTGGATTTTACCAATAATTTATATTATTTATTTGTTTTGATTTTGTTTTTTAGTTTTCTTGGTCATTAACCTTCAATTTTTATGAGCTTGTGTGTTTTTTTTTTAAATTATATAGTATTAGGTATTGAATTATTACGGACTTTTTTCCCATCTCTCAGACTAAAATCTTTTGCATTTAATTTTAAAGAAACTAATCGTAAAGCTTTTTTTTATGAAATTCAATATTATGATTATATTGTCCGTGCTAAGGACGGGCATCTCTTTCCAGTGGACGGGCATCTCTTTCCAGTATAGTTGGTACTTTGTACAAAGCTTTAATGATGGTGGCTACACAGGGGGTGCTTTATTCAAGTAATTACTTTAATGGAGTATTGGCTCAAATCAAGTTTAGGAGTGTTATGGGATAATCGGGCCGGCCGAATCAAGTCCAAGCGCACGTTATTGGCTGTATGTTTAGCCAACGTCCTGCCCAAAGCCGAGAAAACAAGCTCAGCCCAGTCCAGTTGAAAATAATACAGTCATCTATGCTAAATATGCCTGGCTGGGTTGGGCCTTTAAGCATTGTAGGCCCAAGCCCAAACATATCAGGCCTTAAAATTAAGCCTACATCCAGCCCATATGCCTAAGAACACAGCCAACCCCCAGCCCATAGGCCTTAAAATTAAGCCTACATCCAGCCCATAGGCCTAAGAACACAGCCAATCCCCAGCCTAATGCAGCCCGGCTCAGGCTGGAACAGCCCACGAGCAACCTTAATCAAGTTTTGCCTATGTTTAATACACAGTAGTATTAGTTGATGAGATTTGATTTTTATCAAGTGCCTTCTGGGAGATTATGTGGTGATGGGTGGGGTCAGATATGGAGCGATAGGGTTTCCACTGCATGTAGATGATCTTTACAAAACTTCACTTCGTTTCTTTACAATTTCCTCTACCCACTATGAAGGATATATTTATTCTCATGTCACATTAAAAATATGTAAAGTAGTCCCCTGATGTCACTAACTTAGTTAGGGACATATGTGGTGTGCATGAGTGTATGAGTTCAAATCCTGTCGTAACCTCTCAGATAAAGTTGCAAAACAACTATAAAAAGAGTAAAGCGGGCAAAACATTATTCACCCCCAGCCTGACTCGGGTCAAAGTTTATAATTCCATATCTACCTGGCGCCTAGAAAATCACTAACAAATCCACCCCTAATATGATCATGTCGGGGCAGGTTGCCCGTTTAATGTGTCGCAACTTGAAATCCTTGATTCTTCCATCTATTATCGTTTTAACTTGTCAAGCTTTAATAATACAACTGCACTACTAGCTTTCCAATTTTCAATCATACCAAAAATTCCAACATTCACATTTAAGATTTCTTGATTGTGAAAGTTTTTGGGTTTCTATTATATGACCATTAACCAAAATTGTGATATTGATGATTTGAAATTTAGGTGAGTGTTGGGACTTCCACATCTTCCACCCATTTCTAAATAGCAAAAGTAACATAAGTGCACATATTCTTAGTGGATTTACTTAATTATGTTTTGGTGCATCCTTGATGAGACTGCGGGGCACTTTGCAGTTGCTTAATTCTACCTATAGTAATTAACCTTCTTTTTTTCTTTCCATAGAAAAGAGAGAGCTCATGGATAGTCTTCACTAAATAATCATTCATTGACTAATGTATTTTTAATTTAGTCTTGCAAAGATCCTAAAATGTTTAGCATGGTTGAGATCAAGAAGAAAGATCCATAGTGCATAGAGAATTCAGTGGGAAAGGTCTTAAGAGGTTGCAAAATACATTCTACTGACCTAAACCAGACACATTAACCTTGAAAGTAGGTCGTCTCACCTCTGTATTCAATTCACTAGGATGACAAAAACAGCATTTTATTGAATCAGACATGCCCTGATACCCCTTGGGGGCGTGGAAATTTTGGCCGTTCTTTTTTTTTTTTTTTATAGTGGAAATTTTCCACATTTGAAACAACTGCTTTTTTCACAAGGAAAAGTGCAAATATGAAATAAATATTCAGTGATTTCGCATAAAAGCATTTTCTTAGGGGGTCGATATTTTTTCCTACAGAAGAGAAAGAAGTATGTGAAATCAGCTTTCCACGAATGTACACAAGCGTGACCTTTTCGAAATTTTACCATAAGAAAAGGGGGAACAAATGAAAATGAAACGATTTTCCTTGATAGAGTATTTCAATTTCCGGTGGAGAGTTAGGAATGCATAATTCCCTTTTGTTACGAAGAAGAAAATCTACAAAGTGAACAATCATCTAATCCCACAAACGCACTCTTATTAGGGCCTATTTGTTTATCAGAATTTCAAGGATTCATGTCTGGAGGAATTTCAAGTTCTCCAAAAGCTATCTTTGGTAAATGTCCACGCCCGCCGAATCCATCATCTTTTCTTCTCTTATGTTGATTTCCCACATTTGGTAGAAAGCAGAAAAGGGCAGTAGTGATTTCTCTGCTCCACAGTTTCAAATAAATTGCTGGTCTGACCCCCCCTCTCTGCTCCACAGTTTCAAATAAATTGCTGGTCTGAAACAAACCCCCCCCCCCCCCCCCCCCCCCCCCGGATTCTACAAATCCAATGAGGGAGAGAAATGCGCTATTATAGTGAAACTCACGGTAATATAGGGTTAGTGCTTTTGCTTTGGAAACCTACCTTATGGGTCCCATAAACACGATCCGAACCGTTAATCACATTTAAAAAGTTCCAAATGGCTAGCACATGAAAAATTAAGTGTTGATTCGTCCTACATTTTGAGATATTTGTAAAATAGTCTAGACCATTCAATCATATTATCATATTTCTGTGGGGCCCTTTTGCAAAATCCAAACCGTTTGGTTTCTTCAAAATGCCTCAAACGGCTATGGTGTCAAATTTGAAGGCATGATTCATCATGGATCATGAGAAAAATGACAAAAACATACCTACCATTGAACATACTTTCAAGTTCAGAACACATGGATGGCGCAACCATGCTATAAAATCAGTAATATGAAGGTCATGTTTTTATGTTTTGGAACCCTAGTATTTGGGTCCCACAATCAAGATCTAAACCATTAATCTTGATTAGAACGACTATTAGGTCAATTTTCAGCCGTTGATCCATCATGGATTTTGAGACATTTGGAAATAAGTTTAGACTTTAAAATACTCTTTTTCATTATTTTGTGGGCCCCATTTGGAAGATCCAAACCATTCAAATTCTCTAGAGAGCCAAGGGAAGTTATGGAGTGAAAACTTAGCCCATGATTTTTCATGGAATTTGAGAAAACTGCGAAAAACAATAACTATTGAATCACAGGTCCATGGATGGTAGGAATCCTCTCTATTTACCAAACCTGGAACTCTCTTCTAATATCCTATTCGAGGATAAGTTGGATACATGAGAACGAGAGAATCCTATAAATAATGGATTTCTCTTTGTTTACCAAACGTGCCCTTAAGTGAGATCTCAAATCCCTCTTCTTGGTGGAGGATTTGAAATTCCAACCAAATGCTAGGAATTCCAAAAGATCATTTGAGACCTTTTAGGTGGCTAAAATTTGGGATTATGATAAAAGAAACATGAAATTTCAAATGCAAGTGGACAATGTTGGTATCTTTGTGCATTAAAACACATGTTTTCCCCTTTTCTTTATTTAAGAGAGTCCTACATTGGTTGTGGAGAACTCTCTTAGAGTCATTTATTATTGTTTGCACTCATCACTATGGTGTAAGTCTCATGATAAGGCTTAGGTAGTAGTGACCACACACTTTCACCACACGCGTCGTTTGGCTAGCCGGTTGTGTGGCGAGCGGGCCCGGCCCAGCTCGCATGAGCTTGCGTTATTTTAGGTCTCAATTGGGTTGAGTTTTATGGCTGCGGCCAGGCTCGCATGAGCTTGCGTTACTTTAGGTCTCAATTGGGTTGAGTCTTAAATTGTGCAAGAGTCTGTTACTTCCTCGGAAAACCCTATATAAGGACGTCCGGGTGAAGGTTTTCTTCATCTCAAGAATTTTTATTTCAAGCAACTACAAAACTACCATTTTTGGGATTCGCATTTCTCATCCATTCGAGTGCACGAGTTGTGGAAATCATCCGATCAGGAAGCCGTCTTATCTTGGGGCAGACGTCCAGAAATCCATCTGCACCTATGTGAGGGCGAAATCTGCCTAAAGAAAGTGTCTTCAAAGACTTGATTCGGCTACCAATTTGTTCAGTCATTTCTTTCCTTTCCTTATTTTATTTTAATATTTTAATTTATTTATAATTTCCGCGAAACATTTTTCCAACAGACAAGATGCCACATCATATAAAAAAAAAGGAAAAAAAAAAAAAAACGCAAACATAATTAATTCTTTCCGGAATTCTAGAAAAGAAACATGCCCTTAATAATTAAGAAGTTCTATGTAGGGATATCAATGGACCCCTACTACTACGTGGTTACCTTGAAGAACCTTGACCCAAATCCAGGCATGGCCCCTTTTTGGCCTTGAATGATAATGGGTTCTAAGTGCAGTCCATACCAAAATGCTTGTGTCACCTAATGCATAACAGACATAATATATAATCTGAAATATATTATTCTATATTATATGCAACATATAGAGTGCATATTTATAACTATTTAACTATATTATTACATATACTAATAGACTGAAGCAAGTATGTGTTAATCGGGCCCATTAGAGTTGGATCCATGGCCTATACATTAAACCCACGTCAAGCCCGGTTCACTTTAGTAAAAGAACATTAATCAAGTGGATCATCAAGGAATACACGTATGATGCCAGACCGGAGACCTGATTAAACCTAACCCGCCAAGAACAGGGTCAGGCCTAGTACCAGGCTTGATGGGTTAGGCATTTGTCTTAGGTAGACAATATAGTAACATTTAAGCTTTGGATCAATGACCAATTTGAGTCCATAGTACAATAACATATGTTATATATGGTTCTTGTAACCGACCCAGACCCAATAAGTTTACGGGTTCTTGAACGGGTTGTGGATCAACATGTCAAGTCAAACCTCATTATGGAATGCATTTTGAACCCGACCCATACCTTCAGAATGCTAGGATCAGTCGCATGGGAGAGTGTAGGTAAGTCAATGAGTTGGGTTCGCTATAGTTCCATAGTGAACCCAGATATGGAGCCGGACCTTATATTCTTAATACACAGGGTCTGGGCCGACTCCATGTCCGACTCAGCAACTAAAAGATTTCATTCTCATATCATATTATTAATAATCTATTTGTTATATATATATATATATATTTATATATATATATATATATATAATCAGGCCAGGGTCCACACCTAGATTTTTTTTGGGTGGGTCCGTTGAGTGACATTTGTGACTATCCCTGTCAATGGACTGGCCTGGCCTGGCCTGGGCTTAGGTTGTCCAATCTTGTCCAGAATTTTGGACCAGCCTGTCGGGGGTTGTTCAATCCTGGCCCTAAATTGAACAGGCTTACGTTAAATCCTATCATGTGCTGGTCCGGGCCCGAGCTTAGCCCAATCTTGAACATAAGCTAAACATTCTCAACCTCTAATCCAAAGTACCCTTTCCCCTTCCTCCTTTTCCCATGCTTAACATTCATCCATGTGGACCTTCCAAATTCCTTCTTTTAGAATAAGGAAGTGTTTTATCTCAAAATTACTCTCTACATACTATACATGGATGAAAATACGTGTGTATGTAGATATGATCAAGTGAAACTCACATCACACTACAGTACTAAAACAAGGATCACATGAAAATATGCTGACAGGCTGGCAATGACAGACAGTAGTGTCATAGGGATTCTCAGACAAGCAGGACTTACAATCAATACTATCCAACAAAAAACCTGAAGTGAACAGTAACTTTTAGGACAAGATTTAGTACTAGGCAATTACAACACTACTCTCTCTAATAGCAGGCAATTTACAGAACCGATCATGATGTTGAAGTTTATAAAGAATCAATTTAATACCTTCGGCACAACTACACATTGCGATGATGGGGATGGATGCCTTTTGTATTGAGGGGAGAAATAGAAGGGGGCGAAGTTACATACCTGCACCTCCTAATTAGACCTTATTTTACTGTTAGTGGGGATAGTTTGGGTAAATATATGAAAAAACCTTAATAAAATTATCTTGCAGCTGGGCCGGGCCGAGCCTGCTTTGCTTTGTCCATTCCCAATCCTATTTTGGTCGGACTTTCAAAAAATTGTCCAAATAAAGCCCGCCGGGCTCAATGTCTTTTAAAGCCTTGTGTTTTCTGGGTTAGGCCGGGTCGGGTACCCATTTCAACGGGCTAAATTGACAAGCCCAGCGAAAAGCATCAATTAAGTATAAGCCCCTTGCAAATTGTGGCTTATGCTTTTAAAGAGTGAATCGGGTTATTTTCTTCTCTCTTTTTTTTTTTTACATTTTTATTCAATCTATTATAAAAAAGAGAGAAGGAACATCTGAAATATGGACTTGGGCCTCTAGATTTTCAAAATAAGATGCACGGAAGATGCACGGAAGAGATTGTTAAGCCTGGTATCATATCCAATATAATACTTTTGGGCCAACACACTCACGGTTAAGAGGTGTTGGCACCTCGTTATCCATCCCTGGGTCTTCAGGTTGATGGTATTGCTTTTGGCATAATGCCAAGCTAGCCAAAAAAGAAAAAAAAAATTGACAAATGGGGCAGGTTTGGTCAAGCGCAACCCAAACTTGGACCCAACTCGTATCAAAATCTAGAAGCCCATACCTTGCAAACCCACTATCAAATCTACGGATGTAAACGGGTCTACTTCGGTCTAGGTCCACAGTGGACTCAAAATCAGAACCGTTTCAGAATTAGTTGCTTGGTTAAGAAGATGTAATCGGAATCAATTCTTGAAAATCGAGGTAATATGTCGGGTTTTGGATCCACGGGTCGAAACCAAGGTGGAACCAGGCCATAACCCATTTAAGTCATTGGTCCAAAAAAAGGATCCGGATCCATTTACTTATATGGGGCCAAAATAAGGAACCAAACCCTATTTTTTATGGGTAAGAGCCTTCGGGGTAATTGGTGACCCATTTACATATCCAACCGGACGTTTACCTAATTGGAGCGGGTCGGGTTCCTTTTTTGAACCCGTCCCATTGCATCGGTATCCCAAACAAGCATCCGGGTTCGGTCCGTGTGGATGAATCAAGGAAGAGGAAAAATGACCGGGAAACCAAAAAGCGCGAAACCCAAAACCCAAAACCCAAAACCCTCGAAAAATTAGGGTTTTACAACCCCTCTCTCTGCCTCATCATCAATGGCGTCTCTGAAATCGCTCTTGAGATTGAGAAGCTCTGCATCCTCATCATCATCTTCGTCTTCTTCTCTTCTGAGACCAGCTTCGATCATCTTCTGCCCTCGTTCCTACTCAACAAAGGTCTCTGCGAGAGGGAAGATTCCAGAAGCAGTAATAGAAGAAGACGAATCCGAGATTCCTACTTCTGGAATCTGTCGTCCTCTCTCCGAAATCCTCAAAGAACTAAACCGAAAAGTCCCGGATTCCTTCATCAAAGTCCGTTCGGAGGACGGATTCTCCATCAAATACGTCCCTTGGTAATTTTCATTTACTCTCTTTATTTACGACATTGCCACTGTGAAAAGGCAGCAGACATGCTTGGATTTGTCTTTTCCTTGAAACCCATGTTTGGAATCTTTGAAAGGAGACCTTTTTACGCTCATGTTTGGTTCAGCACTGTTTTTGCCGTAGGAAAAACCATTTTCCAGTCATCTGGGGTTTTGTATTGTATGGTATTATGCATTGACTCATTTTCATGGGGGCGTTTTAGAGAACCATTTCCTAAAGGTCTGTTTGTTTGCATTGGATTGAATTCCTAGGAATCCATGGTGGAATGGGTGTCACCTATTGAATGTTAAAGAGGTTAGGGATGAATAATACAAAGTCGAGATGTTAGATGGGATCGAGGATTTCCTTGAATTTGATTTCCCAAGGTGATGGCTGGGTTTTTATTTTCCACTGAAAAGGAGATTATTTGATGGACATTTGGGATCTTCTGTTAAGTAGATTTGTGTTCCGCCTCCTAACAGCTTAAGCTTTTGGGATCTATTGGCTAGTTAGACTGGACATGGTATAGAGCCATGCTAGGTCGCGAGTTCGAACCCTGGGAGCCGTCATTCCTCATTCCTCATTCCCCCAGGTGAAGTGGTTAGGCAGGTGTGGGTTGCGAATTCAAACGGCTACTTCTTCAAACTAGCTTTTTAAAAGAAAAGGTTGTTTGGTTTACTCAACTTTTGCATTTGCCTTTTCACAATAGAAGCATCTAAAGTTGTTTGGTCATACATAATAAACCCATCTCTAAGCATATAATAATTAAACAATTCATTATATATTTTTTATAAAAATAAGTTAGAAAATATGTAGAAGCCTAACATAGAATTATGATGTGCTGTTTTATATGCCCCCCAACTCAAAATTACTTGGATTTAGCAGTCTTTACAAAAGTTACTTCTAAAAAATTTAAATTTTAATATAATGTTTGCTTCAATACATTTATAAATTCTCGCCGTATTTGGAAAAAGAATGAGAGTATGAATGATGTTTAAGACACAAATTGATGTGCAAGTTTCTACCAGTTCTTTAGCATTTGGTGTGGCTCAGAGAAAACTTGCATTACACTAGATGATGTCTTTCTTCCTATCTGAATCCTAAATGGTTTATGGAATGATGTGAGTAATCCAATGTTTGGTTTGGGAGGAAAAGAATGTAACTTCCTCAGCTATTTAGGGTATCCTCATGACTATTGATGGACTAGAGTCTGGTTTTCATTTGATTGTATTTTTTCTTTTATGAGAACATTGTCTGTGGCTTATGAAATGTGTGAACAACCATCAAGGATGTTATCCTGTGAGGAATTGTCTGAAGGCATCTTCAAAGATCATGAAAGAAAAAGAGGGTTTTATGAATAATTCTTCTTTGTAGATTGCTTCCTGTTTCCATTCTTTACACAAAAATACAGAATGCTGGATCTGAGTGTGTTAAGCTCATTATCTTCTTTCTATTCCTCGCAGGCATATTGTGAATCGGATTATGAACTTACATGCACCAGGTCTGTGGCAGCACTTGCTTTTTATGATCTATACAGTCAGATAATTACCTTTTATTAGCCATAGATATGCTATTCTCTTTTTAATCGATACCTATCAAATGAAATCTTGAAACACTTGATGTTCTCCCACTTCTTGATATAGAATGGTCTGGTGAAGTTCGAAGCATCACCTATTCTGCTGATGGACAATCAGTATCAGTTGTTTACCGTGTAACACTCTATGGCACTGATGCGGAGGTACCTATTCTCTCTCAAAGCTCCTAATATGTAGCATGTTAAATAGTAAGGAAGACTAGGAATAACATACCTATACATTCATGCATTATATATTTTGGTGCAGCCTATGTAACAAGCACACTCCAGTTGTTGATAATGCCTTCTTTGACAGTTGCCAGCATGAATACTAGAGAAGCCTCAACTTCTCATTTTAGTTGTAGTACTATTGATTTACTATCATATTTTTAGGAAGCCAGGATCCTTTTGGAGATAATGCATTGTCTTGCAGTTGCCAGCATGAATTGTAGAGAGAACCTTAACTTTTCATTATCTTTTCTGATATTGATATACTATTGTAATGTCTTTAAGTTTCTAATTACTTTGTGTGTGTTTCTTTCTTTCTTTTTTTAATTTTTTTTTAAGTTAAGTCCTTTTTTTATAAAATTGTGTACCTGTATAGACATGTCTAAATAGGAAAGTCGAAAAATATGTTGTAGAAAAAGGGGAAGGGAACATAAAATCAAAGAAGAATTTGTTGAGCTGAGCCTGTCATCCCGGAGGGCCAAGTCCCTACTCACCTCTGAGTTCCATGGAACAAAGGTAACCGATAGGAATCATACTCCCCAAGAAACAGGATCAATCCAAAATCGAGTAAATTGATGATGTATATCACAAACATTGGTAGTGAGATGTTTCTACAAAATGATTAACCCTCGAGGAAAATGAACGACTTTTTTTGGCTTTGGATTTATTTTAGGGCACCTTGATAGTGAGATATTTCAGCGAAATGATTAATACTTGAGGAAAATGAATGAATTTTTTTACTTTGGGTTTATTTTGGGGTATCTTTGATGCACAGATTAAGCCTTGCTATAAGATAATGCTGGATTTCTAAATCCACAATATTTCATTTTTTGATATCCCATGGAACTGATGGAAGTGTCCTTGGAATCAGAGGTTCTTTGCTGGGGCCCTTTTTATGCTAGAAAGTGTGGCATCTCTCACTCCAGGAGGAATAAGAGATTTTTACTTCCTACTGTTGCGCTCATTTGGTATTGCGACTACTTTATTTTCAGACTGAATATTTCTTTTACTCGGGTTTCTTGTTTGGAAACAAATTTTAAGCAACTGTCTATGCAAAAACTTTATTTACATGGAATGACAGAAATCCTCAAATGCAAGGATCACAAAAGTTTGCAGATTGGGGGAAATCCATACATCAAAATATACCTTTAGGTTAGGGATGGCAATGGGTCAGGTTTGTGTTTTGGCCAACCCGAACCCCCACCTGACCGACGTATACCCTGTCCCAAACCCAACACAACCTGTCGGGTGTCACCAAACCCAACCTGTGAGAGGTATGGGTCGGGTTGTGTTGGACACTGTCAATTTTTTTATTTTAAAAGTGAAAAAAAAATTCCCTATAATCTTGAGTTTTCACCTCTTTTTTTTTTTTTGGAATGGTAATCCTATAGTTGTCAAAATCCTATGATTTGTATTGAATTTTAGGGAAAAATATCCGTATCTATACCATGATTCCCATTTATAGGTGAATCTCAGGATTCAAGTATGAATCTTACAAGCCGGTGCATTATTTAAGTAATCTTATGATTCATGCAATTTGTTGGGGTGGGAACAACCATGATACTAGTATTTTTTTTGTACTTTTTTTTTAATGTTTTCATTTTTAAGAGGTTATTTTGTGACTAATGAAACCTCTTTAAGATTTTGAAGAGGTTTTAGGGTTTTTTTTTTTTTTTTTTTTCATTTTTCTTTTCAATTTATATTTATGAATACTTCTTTAAATTCATGAGACACGTCATAACCATATTAGATTGAAAGCTTGAATTATTATTATTATTAATATTATTATTGGATTTATGGTTATCAAAAACAAATTTGTAATATTTTTCCTAATAATATTGGATGATGGCGGATGTGTTGGAAGAAGTGCTAGACTTGGCTAAAAAATTGAATGCATCTTTCTGTCATATCCCAAGAGCTGCTAACGAGGTGTCCGATAATCTTGTTAAGGAGTGGTTGGCTGGGCAGAGTTTGTTTATCTCTTATGTTAATGGCTTTTTATAGTTTTGCCTTTGTTTAGCCTGCTTTGGCTTGTTGGTTTTGTTTGGGTGGTTGGCTGGCCAGTATAGATCTCTTGTACTGTCTCTCACTTTCTTCTTCAATGAGTTTTGTTACCAGTAAAAAAAAAAAAATTCCTAATAATATTGATATTTAAAACATATTTAACTTTTTTTTTTTTTTTACATATATCATTCGTTTGTAGTATATTAATATATGTCAAGTATGTTCTTCATATAATAGTATCGTAGTATGAATTGTCAATATTATGCTCCTATAGATGGATTAAATACTTTTATTATTATTTTTTTTTTCATTTTTTTTAAAAAGAAAAAAATCCTATGATTCACGATATGATTTGTACTGCGATTTGATTCAGCTCCCTGAATGATTAGCAATACGATTTTGATTTTCAAAACAGTGGGTAATCCTATGACCTGTTCAGATAGTACCTGTTACCAGTTCTGCTATCATGCTGTTCCAAAAGATACTAAGTATGTAGCCAGGGTGGGGCAGGTCAAGCTCACCTAGAACCTGAACCCTACTCAGGTCAAAGCCGAAAACCCTTACGCACACTGACCCAATGGATCCAATGCCAAACCTGCCCCTAATTAGAGCAAGTCACCTGTTTTAACCCGACCCATTGCCATCCCCACTAAAGGTTCATTTAATATATGTTTCATCTAAGAGGGTATTGGCTGATTTAAGTGTACCTTCTTCCTACTCTATTGCCTCATGTGAGTGGGTCTCTGAGAATTTAGACAAGGTGCTGTACTAAAGTGTCTAATATACTGCCTACATTTTTCCAGAAATCAAAGAATATCCATCCTTTCATTTGAACGCCTCGTCTCACTTGATGATGACATCCAAAAGGTGTTCAGTGTTGACAAATGGCCATCTTTACATATGATTAGCTAGATGCATATTTGCAGTGCCAAAATGGGGTGTCCACATGCATCATGCGAAATTTATTGTCTTTCTACATAGTCTGTCATCGTATTGAAACCGAATCTACATAGTATGATATCATATTAAAACAGAAGTTACAGGTTTTATGCCATCCATTAAACTCTATGAATAATAATTTAGCCAAGCTGGGTCAGCTTGAAGGGGATGTTATGGTGCTCACATGTGCACTTGAATCCCTGCATGTTTTACACCATAGATGTTCAACTGCTTCGGTTTGTTACTATTGATTCTTATATACACTGACATTTTGAAGACTGCTGCTTTGCTGCTTTGGTATGATTCCTAGCACCTTTTTGAACTGAGCCATCAGTTCTACAAAGTGCTCTTAGTGCTTTTATTGAATTGGGCATGATGTTTTTACTTTTCTATTCAACGAGTTATTTTCCTTTTCATAGTAACTGATAGTTTTATTAAGGTTGCCGAACAGTACAAGAAAGAAATACTTAAAAGCCATCAAGCAAAAAACAAGCTGTCCAATGAGTTCATTTCACTAATTAAATTAACTAAAAATAAACACAATGGACGTCTTCTTTTTGTATTATAAACTGAGTTTTCGCTTATTTATTGAGAAGTGTTGAAGTGAGAATTGTTTGGAGTCAGATTTATAGGGAATCAAGTGGGACTGCTTCTGTCAACGACACCAGTTTTGGAGATCCTGTGCAGAAGGCTGAAGCTATGGCTTTCCGTCGAGCTTGTGCGCGTCTTGGGCTTGGTCTTCATCTCTATCATGAAGATATGATATAGGAACATGCTAAATCCCCTTGATTGTAAGCAATGGCTCTATATCAATATTTAGGATATCACTTTTTCCTTCCGTGAAATCTAAGATTTTCTCTAATTTTTGCTATAGTAAAACTCGGAAGATGTATTTACCTGTGTACTAATGTATTCGCACCTAATATATTTTGTATGTTGCAAAAAAGCTTTGTTTTGGTTCTTGAACACAAAAAAATGGATTCATGTATCCCCAACATTTTGGATCCATTCAACCAAATGCCACGTGTTCTGCTGGCCCAACTTTTTTCCATTTTCACTTGAATAATTGTTGTATATGCACATGTACTCCCCAGAGCAAGCTTTCAAAACTCAAAACGGCTGGTACTCAATGTGGGGTAAGCCTTGAGTTTTATATGAAATCCACTTGTGCGCTCAATTTATCTTCCAGGTTTATCGGATTATAATCTGTTATCTTTGAGATTTTAGCACCAGTAAAATTGAAATTAAGTTCTATACTCCAATGTAAACCTTGTTTTCTCCGCTTCTGTCCAACTTTTTTTTTTATGGAAGATCAGTGACATTGTTACAGATCTTCAATTGAATGCTGGTTTATAGAAGAACGGGGGGGGGGGGGGGGGGGGGGGGGGGGGGGGGGGGCGCCTGTTGTTGCATACTTGCATTGAGAGCTGTATCATAGGTAGCCCGCTTGCAGAACTTCAATATGAAGAGTAAGTGCCACATCCAACTCACCCAGAGAACATATGGACAGCCCTTCAGGCCTGAGAGGCTGAAATCCATTCATTTTGTGACCTCACAAATGATCCCTTATTTGATGGTTCCTTGTGGATGGACTTTTCGCTGAAGAGTGAACTGAAGACTGAAGACACATTGCAATTACCCCTTCAGTTCCCCTTTCAGTCCATTCATTGGACGATCTCTTTTGGTTTTTCAATCAATTGTGGCTGCACTTGCTGGCCTCAAGTTCAGATGCAGAGGGCCGCATTACTCTGGCAGCCTTTGAAGAACTTGCCAAACTCTCAAAGAGAAGTTGCCTGATGGTACTGATGGCAACCCAAACCTGCCCTGTCTCATATTTATCTCATCCAAACCTGGCCTTCCCTGTGACGGGTCACTAGGATGTGATACTAAACTAGCTTTGTTTGGTTGGGTTTGGTCGAATTTAAAGATTACAACTTTTAAAATATATAAAAATTGCATGAGAATGAGTGTGATGGAGATCGAACACGCCACCTTCTCTTCCCAAATGCCTCGAGTTAAGCCCCAAATTCTTATCTTTCACTTTAGTAGTAACTAATAGGTATACCTGTACTATATATTCAGGGTGGGGTGGGGTGGGGTGGGGTGGGACAATAAAACCCAAACCCGACCCACACCAAGAAACCCACTACCAAGCCCACTCCAAATAGAAGCGGGTTGTGGGCGGGTTCCTGTTTATACTCGACCCATTGCTATCCTTACTTGACTGCATGGATAAAGTAATTGTATGTTGGGTGGGTTCAAGTCAGACCTGTGTATATTATTTGGGCTTGGACCCGACCCACTTATTATTATTATTATTATTGAGAGTTTGGGCTTTGACCCGACCCTGTTATTATTATTATTATTGAAGGGAGAGAGAGAGAGAGAGGGGTGGGGCTCTGTAGTGGAATAACACATGGGTTGACGAGTTGAGTCATGAAGTGGACCACAGGCGTGAGTTCTGGTGACCACAGGTGTGTCTCCTGCTATATCCGTACCTCTATTAACCCTGTTGATTTCCATGTGGGCTGTGCCTACAGACAGTGGGATCCATTTTCTGGATCAGTGTATGCCCTGCAGAGCACGCCCTTGAACGCTATGGGGCCTGACCTGACCCTGGTATTTTTCTTCATTTCTTAACGCACAAATATAAATGGCCTAAAGAACCTCTGTCAACAGTCAAATAGAAAGTATGAAAATGGGGGTAAGGATAGACACTGTTACATATCAAATATCAATTGTGGTGAAAAAGGCCAAAATAAAAAGGGGGTAACACTGATACATATTTTTCTAGATATGTAACATCTATTGTTCCAATAAATGTTGATCTTTATTTTATTCTTTAACATCAATTCAACTACAGGCACATCAAGATTTTGATATTTTTAGATATCTAAATGAGTCAATAGGACTGTTTTTATTGGTAGGTGTACTCTTGTGGTCTTTGTTTTATAAGTTCTGGACAGTATCAATCGCAATTTTAAGAACAATCATATGTGGCTCTAGAGAGTATGGTAAGGGCTTACGTAGAGTAAGCTGTTCGAGGCCTTTGGCCCACTAGGTCCGGCTTACATATACTAAAGATAGGGTAACGACAACCCTAGTCCCTGCCCGGCCCTTCCCTTTGACAGGTCTACTTGTAGACCTTACCTGCTGTCTACTTCTCTAAGTGGCCTCTAGTTTCATTGATCAGTAGATTAAAGCAATATGCTTTACAGATTATAGGGGTATTCTTTCTTTATTCCTTGATTGCCTGGAAAAGCCTCAGTTTTTATTTTTATTTTTATTTTTGTGCATACCATTTCTTCATGATTTGTGCTACATAAGAAGAGGGAAAAAATATTAAAAAAAAAAAAAACATATAGAAAATTATTTTAGATGAAAAATGAGTAGGAATCATTTTTTCACTGAGCCACAGAAAATAAACCCACACAACAGAACTCCAGCATTGCTTTGGGAATCTAGGATGCTTGAGCCTAGGAGATTTTGAAGGTTTCAACTATCCAGGATATGGATCAAAAGTGGTATGAATCCTCTGCAGAGTGAGCCCCACATAATGGAAGTTGTGAAACAGATACTCTTTGGTGGCTACACCTTCTGGTCAAATGGAGAGATGTTGGATACAGCTTTCCAGGCAGGCAAAAGAAAAAGAGATTACTGATTTCCTTCCGACAGAACTGACAGTTTATAAACAGCCTCTATTTCCCCTTAAAAGTAGCCCTACCTTCACAGTGGAATTACACCAAAGCTTTGTAAACAACCTGTATTTCCAAATAAACCCCTGTTATGCTGTATTGGCACTTGGCACATGATGACATCTCTCCAAGCCCCTCCAATGTAGTTTTCCAATTTTCATAGTGGATAGGGACCTATTTTTTGATCCAATGGTTGAAACCCATCTGAAAAGAAGATCTTTATTTTATTTTATTTCTTATTTGAGATCCGATTTGGATCTAGCATATAGGACCTTCTCCAAATCTAGATCTACCATATTCAAATGGACTTGGATCTGGATACACTATGATGGTTTTGCCTGAGCTCCGGCCCATTTATATCCTTGGATTGATTTATGTTTTACACGTGATTAATTTCATTCGCTTATCTGATTTTTAAAAAAAAAATAAAAAAAAACATTGGGACCATTGAGATTGATTTGAAAATTGATCATAAACTAATACAAGTGACCTAAGCTTTTGTGGGTGGGGCACGAGCTCGACTCCTTTGGATTCACAATAAATGAAATCTCTCTCTAATCAATTTGAGATGTAATATGAGATTAATTACGTATTTAACATATGATTAACTCCATCATTTTTTTTTAAAATGTTCTTTAAATCACTTTGGAAAAACTCCACCATTTTAAAATCTAGAAATAGCCATTGTACCACTCTATTAGCACCCTAGTATGCTAGCTGTTAAAGATTGTCCCATGTGCCAAACAACTAGAAGACAAGGAGAGATCAACCACCCAAATTTGGTTCATCAACGTCATCAACAAGAAATTGTTATTAATCATGATCAACAAGACAGTCCTATCATGTCAATATGGAGTTAGCTATAAAAACTGTTATCAAAATTAGTAATTATACATCTCTAATAAACAACTTTATTCTATATATTTTTTTGAATGGACGTTGCCACAATTTTAAGCAACTTCCAAAAGAAAAATCATACAATCAGGCTTATAAACCTACCAATGGAGCCATTACCTGTGAAATTGAAACCCAAAACAAAGCCCCCATTGCATTAGTTTTTAGACCAAATTACAAATCAACAAAAAATTAGATCCACCCAAAAACGGCTCGTAAGGAGCTTAACCTGCCAATGGAGCCATTACCTGTGAAATTGAAACCCAAAACAAAGCCCCCATTGCATTAGTTTTTAGACCAAATTACAAATCAACAAAAATTTAGATCCACCCAAAAACGGCTCGTAAGGAGCTTAGGTCTTACTTGGCTGTCCGGGGTTTGAACCCAAATATGCCACTATTTTCTGTTTGTGCGAGCTCCTTTTCCTTTTGTGTGGAAAAAAATTTGAATCCACCCTCCAATTTAATTTCTCTATTTCAGCCACCAGAGAAAACTCCAGTTGTTCTTTTCCACCTGTGTGTTTCTACATTGAAGCGTACCAATGTCCTTCAACTTTACCATTGGCTCACCAAAACAATAAAAAGAAAAAGAACTTTACCATTTCTGTATATTATGATCGAGCCTGGATTTACGAGGCCAGCCCTTTATATCATTCATCAGAAGGGCACCTCTTAAATGCACTGCTCAAAACCCATGTCTCCCTTTGTATTCGTAGTGGGCAAAATATCACCTAGATAGGGTTGTTCCAACACTCAGATATAAAATACATGAATAAATCTTGCTATTGCATGTGATTAATGTGATGGTGGATCCAACTCCAACTGCAGAGAGATTTTGTCCATCATCAATTGAATTGGGGATAGTGATTTTGAATGGCTTGGATTCACAGGTCGATAACAATGATGGACGATTGGGCTGGCCTGTCTCAAGTCTATGGCAATGATAATCACAAAAAATGAAAAACTGTCATAATAATAACGTAAGGAGTTTATAATACAGTCTAGGGTCGTAAGGCTTTCCTTTTCACACCTCTCTCTCTCTCTCTCTCTCTCTCTACCTCTCTCCCCCAACCCTATTGGGTGATCTCCAGTTGCTGTCTCTTTGATCCAAATCCCCTACAAACCCAGAGAAGATTCTCTTTATACGGTGGGTTTCTCTCAGGAAATATAGATCTAGTGCCACTTAGCTGCTGGACTTTTGACAAGGCTGCTAACCTTGGGGATAGCATTAGAGGGGAAGGGCTAGACGATCAAGAAGAGAAAGAAGAGGATCTTAGTGGTGAAGATGACTCCATCTAATTTGGCGGGGCAGTTTGGAGACACTACTTACACTAAGGTATTTGTTGGGGGCCTTGCTTGGGAGACTCAGAAAGAGACCATGAGAAAATACTTTGAGCAGTTTGGAGAGATCTTAGAGGCTGTTGTGATCACAGATAAGAACACAGGAAGATCTAAAGGCTATGGATTTGTAAGTTCTCTTTTGCTTTATGACTACATATTAATCTGTTGACTACATATCTCAGTGTTGTATGTGTTTCATCTTTCATCTTCTTTCCTGGGTTATGTAATTTGGATGTTGCTGCTATGAACCCAATCTTGTCTCTATGCATTTTTTGTAATAAAAGACATAAAATCTTGATTTATATTCAAGATCTAAAGGTGGTTTTCTTCAGAAAGGAATCAAGATCCACAATTATAAGGAAAATTAATAAAAAGTATCAGGAGGTCATGATCTACTTTTTTTTTCCCATTCTCTTTGTTTTTAATCAATAATCACTAAAAGTGACTGTTTCTTTCTTTTTCTTTTTTGGTTTATTGTAGGTTACTTTTCGCGAACCCGAGTCGGCCATGAAAGCTTGTGACAATCCAGCTCCTGTAATTGATGGAAGGAGGGCTAATTGCAATATAGCTTCTCTTGGTGTTCAAAGATCCAAACCTCCAACCCCAAAACAAGGTAATGACTAATGAGTTTACTAGTTGTTTTTTCTTTCTTCAGTTCTTTTCATATTAATCATAATTACTGTTTATATTGTATTCATTTCTATCTTTTCTATTAGCATTTCATCATTTTATTGTTCTAGAATAATACATTAGCGATTTTTTAAGAATCAACAAAGTTAAAGATAGTCCATTAAGCTATCTTTTACTTCAAAACATAATAGAGAGAGAGAGAGAGAGAGAGAGAGAGAGAGAGAGAGAGAGAGAGAGAGAGAGAGAGAGTTTCCAGTGCTTATTTTAGATAATAGGAGTAACATGTGGACCATCAGTTATACTGGTGTACTGCTTTTCTACTTTTCAAATTTGGAGAATTTTATTAATTTACAATATACCTGAAGTTCATCAGAAATGATAGTAATATTTATCACATTTACACATTCAAACTGTCATTGATGCTTCATTAATCATTCCCATACAGTTGTATTCTTCTTCTAATGCAAGAAAAATGTATTGAATTGGTTAAACTGGATTGAAATGAGATTAAAACTAGTTATATTAAACACCCCACAGAAAAAAACACTTGTCGGCTACTTGGGTAAAAGCTTGTTTTATGTTCTAGTTATTTAATTAAATGTTGTGTCATTATTGTCCAAACACTAATTGGAAAAAATATCAGAATAAAAAGCTAGGCTCCTATATATGAAAGCAAAGCCAATGATGAATGATCTTAAAATCCCATCACTCTTTGTCATTCTTTTATTTTATTTGTTTTTATGTGAATAGCAGATGGAATGACTGCTGCTTGTTGGTTCTTATGTAATGGAGCTTTGAATAGGTTTGTTTAATGAGTTTTTACTTAATCTAACTGCTACTGACCTTTTATTTTATCACTGTTTTCTTATAAGGAGGGGGCAGGAAATTTAGGGCAATGAACTCCTTTTACACTGGCCTTCAAGGTGGTGTGGGTGCAGCTTTTCCTTCATTTGCCACCTTCCCTCATTATGCCATCCAACAAGGGGTTCCTTATAATGTATATGGGTAGGTTCTTACTTCTCTCTGCATTACTTTGTTTACAGGAAGTGCCACGTGCAGTGCACATGCGAACATGATCATGCTCTCTCTCTCTCTCTCTCTCTCTCTCTCTCTCCTTGCTATTCCAACACTATCCAACATGTGCGGTCATGCATCATCGATGACTGGTGCGTTAGTGTATATTCAAGAGCAGCTATAATTATGATAATGGCTGTGATTATGTCTGTGCATGGTTGGTACGACATTGATAATGGATATAGTACCCTTTCTTTCCAAGAATGCAAGGGTCTCAATGGACCTGGAACCTAAGTGGCATAGGATTTAATGTTGGGCCTAAAGGTATTATGGGCCAGGCTGAAGATTTTCCGAACCTGGTTCTTGTTTAGTTAACGAGCCTAAACTCAAACTGGACCCAGTCCATGGGCCTCAAACCCTGGCCCATGCTAAACTATTGGCAAAATCTATAGTCGCCTCTTGTGCCAAATATCTCGGGCTGGGCTGAGACTACGCATATAAAGGTCCACACCTGATCCATTCAATGCTGATCCAGAAAGCTTGGGTCCAAAACTCGGGCCTAAAACCACAGCCCATGTCCAGTTCAATGCGGGTTGGCCTTGGGTCAGGCTCAAGACAACTTGGCCCATGATCACTCTTAGTCATGCCTCAAACTGGAGCTTGACCCACTTGAGTCAACATGATTAAACAGTTTGATTCGAATTGGTTTAATTTAACCCAATATAAAAAAGCACATACTAATTCAGTTTTCCCGTTGGTGCATAAACATGCAATCCTGGTTTTTTTTTTACTGGCTTATGTCTTTGTCTGATTATTGATCATTTGAAAGGGTCAGGTTAGACCTAACGGTCTATGGTACCAATTCAGGTCAAACTGAGTCCCACCGGAGGTATGTCCAGTCCAGCTTTTTAAACACTGGTGGGACCACTCCACATAGGGTAAATACTAACATGGCATGTGACTCAATTGAGTGGTTGGAATGTTGCATGACTTGACATGGTTTTAGAATTTGGTCCAAATAAAATGGTATTGCACATGAATATGCAATCCCTAAATCTAGAATGTATTGAACTCCATTATTTCCCTATTCTAATGATTTGCATGCATGCATATCGTGTCTAGGTGGGCCCCACGTCCAAGGTTTGCACCTAGGTTATAGCCACATACCTTTTGTATTACATTTTCCATCTCTTAAATATTTCATTTTTAAGTTCATATATATATATTATATTTTTTTACTTAAAATATATATTATATTTATTATAATAAAATATTTGTCCTGCACATTCTCAGGTACTCTCCGTATTCCAGAGACTATACTTATCCAGCGGTTTGTACATCTCTCTCTCTCTCTCTCTCTCTCCTCATTGTCTATTCTCTCTCTCTTCATTGTCTACAGCTTTCTAATTAAACAACAGGGTGTTTTCTCCTTTCTCCTTTTGGCTTGATATTTGCATGTTTCAGGCTACTTTGTCACTTGCATGAATAGAATTTGTAAGAACTTTAAGAAATGTATTTTTTATAAGTTGTTAAAATTAAAAGATAAAGGTAAATATCCATAAATGACTACTAAATAATTTTTGCTTTTGGTGGAAAAGGTGATGAGCGAAGATGAAAAATAAATACCAGCCATCATCCTAAAAATAACCAAATCGTGGGAAGCTAGAGGTCTCATTTGCATTTCCATCTTATATTCTTCACCTCTTACTTCTTTAATAGTCCTTGTTTAAAACCCATTTTACCATAAATTTATATGATAAGATGGGCTCGCTTTTTTCTTTGTTTCTTTCTTTTTCTCTCCCTATGGCTGTTTTAGCTGACTTCCAAGAGTTTTTCTCTGCTCTTTCTAGGATTTTTCTGCCATTTTGATAGTTAATGAAATCTTACTCAACTTCAAAATAGAAAAATGTACACGAGTGCTGCCTCCTTTAATCTTAAATTGGAGCCTCTTGAGGCAACTCTATAATCCAAACTACTCCAAGCACACCTCTCACACGGTTTAAGTAGGAATAGGGTCCACCATCAGATTGGTAATCTGTAAAATACATCATTTGCTCATTATACAATGTCGTTGGATTTCTTCTTCTCTTTCTTCTTTGGTGCATAATCAAATGAAAAGGAATTGATCAATCTGATCACTGATCACTATTTGGACTTGAGTGAAACTTGGCCTAGCCATAGGATGTAGGCCTCAAAACAAAGACCAATGCTTAACACGAGGAAAACTGATTTTTTCAAAATGTTTATAATTGAGTGTTTGGCGTAGCTAACAATTTATATGCATGTGGAAATGTAGAGTCTAATTGAAAATTTGTTGCAGAGCTATTATAATGCGTTTGGAGGGGGAGCTGGGCAATATCCTATGTATGGAGGGTCAGCGGGAATGGTCACAGGGACCACACCTTTCTACCCATATGTTCAGTTGGGGCATGGAACTGGTGGGCCATCACCCACCTACCCACAAGGCCTCCAATACCCTCCTCTCTTCCACTACTCTGCCTTGAATTCCACACCATTTCCACAACACTATGGAGGGACAACTCTGCCACCCCCAACATCTGCAGGTGTGTTATTTTCTCTGACATTGACCAATAAAGAGTGCAATGGGTTGCACGGGTGTTTCAAGCAATGCTATGTGCAACCTAACATGGAATGATCATACTCTATGATGCCCGAATACTGAATGGATACAATGACATGGATTTTTCAAATAAGAAGTGAAAGTATTGAAATATGATATGATACGTTGTACATTTTAAAGTATTCGGATATCATGCATTAAACACATTCGAATAGATCTTGGGTTTTGTTGATACTTTGATACACCTTTTTTTATTATCATCAATTGTACTGACATCTTTGACAGTGTGTGTTCCTCTTCAACAGGCATGACCATGGCTCTTCCTGCTCCTACTCTTCATGCTCCAAGCACCTCAGCCCTGCAGACTCATCCTATCTCCTTTCACCCCATCACCATATGAAGAAGCCTAGGCCTAACCATGGATACCTCTCTCTCTTTATCTCTCTCTCTTTCTCTCTAACAGAAGCAAAGGGCAGACCCAAGGGTCCTCCCTCCAATCTTAGCTCAATGGTGGGCTAATTCATACCTCTAAATTGGAGGGGAGTCCTCCAAATTTCACAGGTGCATGTAGCAGTAGAAAGGGATTCATGGGCTGGAAGTCCCATGACCCAAGTTTGCATTTTCTCAAAAACCAACTTTAGCCATGAAATGTGCTAAGTTCAAAAGGAAACCCCGACATTTAGCCTTGGGAGGGCTAAATCATCAGAACAACCCTCTAACCTGTGCTTGCAATAAGTAAATCCGACAACATCCTTGGCAAGCTCTACCAACTCCTAACCAAAATTAGCCAAGGAAATGGCTAATTTCTCCAAATTTCAAGATGCACCTCCAAAGGAAAAGGTGTTTTTTGTGAAGCTCTAGGGCATGATGGCATGCCCTAGTCACTGTTCTAACACTACCCTTCTTGTGGTGAATGACCCATGTATTTTTTGTGATCCACAAATGCCTTTAATCACCTAACCAACCCTCTCATATGACCTTTTTGTTTGACCCCTGATCTTTCCCTAGGCAATGGGAAAATTCTCCAACTGACCTGCATATTTGATTTTGTATACACTTTCTGGCTATTAACTATGGGAGTTTTAGCCTGATTAAGACAGATTAAAAGGGAAAGCTAATGTTTGTTTTTTGGCATTTAGCTTACCTCCTGTCTCTGACTTTGGAAGAACTTCATTAATGGCATTGGAGTTCAGCACATGCATAGGAAATTTCTTTCTTCTTATTCTCCCTCTTTCTCACCTGTCTTCATTAATTGCATTGGATATCATTGGTTTGATATCCAGTCAAACCATGGAGGCAACCCTTACTAGGGGATGATTTTGTCCTCTTGGGTTCACTTCCACTAACCTTCCTTCAAACCATGGTTAGGACCAAGGACCATCTTCTACTCACCCCACATTCCTTGCATTCCACTCACTTTCCTTTGTCTCTCTTCTAGTACTAATGGTTTCTCATTGAGAACCTTGATACTTTGATATGTACTGTTCTGAAGTTTGGATTGTAATAACTAAGTACTATTACCCTCGGACATACTGATATTATTCTCCATCCAGGTCACTTGACAATAGCCTGTACTAAAAAAGGATGTTGTTTTGGTTATGCATTTAGATGGTATGGTAGAAGCTTAGCTTATTTTGATCATTTTATGTTTGCCTTTCGATGTCACATGCTGTATAGTTATCCTCCATGTTTTAAAGTTTGGCTACCACGAAAAACATGTGATACCTATGGAAGTACTGATAAATCAAGTACATTTTCCAAACGGAAATGTACATAGATCAAATAATGTACACTTCACCCATTATTTCTTTTGCTGCAACAAAGGAAATGAACCCATTGGCATCTTAAAACTTTTCAAGATATTTGATATTTGGAGTGGTCATTTTTGCTCAAATATGGGACCGTGAGCATGGTGTGCACCTGATCATGGGCCCACCTGATGATCGATCCAAGGAGTACACACACAGGGACCCCCTGAGTTACATTGATCCCATGAATCTTCACCCATCTAAATGGACTGACTGTTAGATTGCTTGAATTCTTTTTTATATAAAGCCATTGAATTTATGGGTCATTGATTGAGAGGTTAGGATGATCAGGTGGACACCAAATTCTTTATACAGGTAGGGCTCATCCAGATCTTTCAAAGCCACATAGTCCTATCCTTGGGTGGGCCCCACAGAGGGGGGAGGGGGCCCCACAGAGGGGGGGTGGGGGGGTGGGGGGCGCGGGGGTGTGGGTTCGGGTTCTGAAGGGTCTCGAAAGGTTAGGATAAGAGTTTTTGGGGGACCGAAAGTCCGAAAGAGAGAGAGGGAGGAGGGAGAGAGCGGTAGTAGTCAAGGGGTTGGTGGGGGATCGAAAGTTCTCGATGTGTTCTACCTTTGTGTAAAATTCGAGGTCCATCATATCATTTTAACCCCTTGATCACCAGTTTAACAATTTAATACTAAAGAAATATTTGACTGCAGATCCAGGAACTTATTTTCGATACCCACAGTGGGTAGCCATAGCTATGAATTCAAGCCCAGTATTATACTTTTGGTAGTTGCTTTGGTGGGATAGTATGGTGTTCCATTTGAAGTGTACCAACCGGACTGCCACAAGTCCAAACCTGTGCTTAGGCTCTCCCAGTTGAAGGACTTTAATTTTCTTCGCTGACAGACCAAGCATCATGTGAGTCATAGATGCAGGGAGAGGCTACATTGTAACATTTAAAATAGTACGCAATCACTAAGTATCTACTTATTCAATAGGCATGATGGTAAATTCGAACTATTTTCATTGTCCCTTTCTAGAGCTAAAGGTTGCATTTAAGTCTTAACACAGGCTTTGGTCCCGGATCAGATTTTTTTATGGATTTCAATTAAGCCTAATTAATCAAACTAGAAGTAATTAACCTAAGTCAAAGATTAATCAACCACAAGAGAGAAAAAAAGGAGGCAAGCGATTTTTTAAGTGGACAACCCTACTCGAAAAAAACCATGGGTTTTTTTGTCTAAACCACAGGCAACCAACCACTATAATAATAAAGGCAACAAAGACAACTCACGAAGCCTTTACTCGGTTGGAGCATAACCTAAGGACTGCGATGGTCTTGCCGATGACTCATCATTTACCTTCACCGTGCTTGAAATCACCACCTTAAAAGCCTTTGCAAGGTGCTTCAGATAACAAGAAGAAATGGATCAATTTCAGCACAGCACTCTTGCACATCAACTCTCAGAGATCTCTCAAAGGAGTTTTCAATTAATTGAATGGGAGAGCAGTAGGTTTAGGGTTACAAGAGTTTGTTTAAATAGGCTCAAGGGTCGTGTAAGGGTTTCTCCATTTGAGTAGAGTAAGAATAGGAAGTGGAGAAGAACTTGGAGAAGGTTTTCAGCTTGCGCTGGTGAGATTTGCAAGGGTCGCTCGAGCGAGATGGTCCACTACGTTGAAGCTCGATAGAATTGCAGAGCTCACTCGAGCGAACCAGGGTTCTAGCTCATGGAACTTCTGCGCGGATGAAACTTCTGACTGTCTTCTATTTTCTTTCTTCAATCTTCAAGGCAAAGCACCACAACAATACATATCTAAAAATATAAAATTACAACTCGATTTGGACTTAAGTTTTGTTCCAAGATCCATCCAGTGAATTGACAACTAAAAAACTAACAAGAGTTAAAAAGAGTTCTTTATAATATCTATTTTCCGACAAGCAGAAAGTAGCGTCGCGTAATCGCTTTGCCAACGCTATAATGCGTCTGCAAAACACATTATTTGCGACGTATATAGACTGTGTCGGCAAGATTCTTCGGCACAAGCAATTTAGGACAATCACAAGGAAGAACAATCACAATACTTTCATGTTAGAATTCAGCTTCAATACAAAAAGTTTTTGTTTTCTTAATCTCAACAACATGAAATGTATTTAAGAAGTCATGAACAATTGTTAGATAAGTGGAAAATACTACTATTTTGAATTATCAAACCTATATATTGATGATTATGTTATTTATTGGATTGTATGTTATATTAGACTTGGAGGGGAGGTCATCATCAGAGGAGTTTGGATTGATCCAACTCAAGTTTGTGGCATCAAGAATTTATATCCTAGTTAGAAATTAAGAGAATATGATGAGTGATTGGTTCGAATATGGAGACTCTTTAACCTTATGAAAGGATGTTTAAGTCTAGATCTAATTAATCCAGCGAGTAAGAATGAGATAACCACACTCATATCCGATTGGACCATGCGTACATAGTCTTAGGTGCACAGTCACAACACCCATCTAGAAGGGGCACATTATTCTTACATTAGTTGGCAGAAATTAAGATCATATTGAGAGAAGTGATGTCGAAGATCCTCTGATTTTTGTGCTCTTGATGAATAGTGATTCAAATTTCTCAGTAGTTTTATCTTACTTCCTAGAGTGAATACGTACTTTTATCTCTCCTTTTCTTTTCACATTGATGAAGTTCCTAAGTTAAACATGGATATACAAGCAAGCTTCTATTCACGATGATTTTGAGCTTACAATGTCACTACTTCGTAATGACCACAAAACTCACTACAATAATATGTACCTTTAGCGACGTTTTTTAGCGACGTTTTTCTAAATTCGTCGGTAAAAGTGTCTTCCACCGACGTAAAAAAATTCGTTGGGAAAAGCCTAGACTTTTACCGACGTTTTATGTAAAACGTAGGTAAAAGTCCGCTTTTTTGCGCGTTTTTTCCTAAACGTCGGTAAAAGTAGAGTTTTGGAGACGTTTTAAAAAAAACGTCGGTAAAAGTCATTACCGACGAATTCAAAAATGTCGGTAAAAGTCTACGTTTACCGACGTTTAGGTAAAAACGTCGGTAAAGATCATTCCTAAAATTAATTTATTCTGTAATGGAAGTAAAAAATGAAATTTATTACCGACGAGTTTAAAAACGTCGGTAAAAGTCTACGTTTACCGACGTTTATTTAAAAACGTCGGTAAAGATCATTCCTAAAATTAATTTACTCTGTAATGGAAGTAAAAAATGAAATTTATTACCGATGTTTTTGAAATTCGTCGGTAAAAGTCTGCTTTTACCGACGTTTATTTAAAAACGTCGGTAAAGATCATTCCTAAAATTAATTTATTCTGTACCTAAACTAAAAATTCTGTGAAATGCTGAAAGGTTTTTGAACTACAGCAGATTTGAGTTTCATTTTTACTATTGGCAAATGATAAGCAATAGGGATAACCTCCTAATTACTTAGGAATTTGTAACTGGAATATATCTCCTCTTTTTCTGCAAAAACTATAACATTTAACAGAGAATTACTGCAACTTCATTCCAAATCTTAAAGATAGCACCCAAAACAAGAGGCATGCAGACTAAAGAGAGCACCCAAAACAACACCAAGGAGAGCTCGTCAAAACTAGCCATCTTCTTTTCAATGAAAGCACATCAGAATTCTGCACCTTCACAGGCCCCAAGAGGACAAGAAAAGAGATTGAACCCTTCCCTGCCACCCCGTCGACTAAGCCCCTGTAGAAATTTAGTCTTACACTTTTACATGTAACGGATACCTACCATAATGTATAAGTTTTATTGTCATTGTATCTTATTGCTTATCTAATATTTGTTTCTTTTACTAAACTCAACTTCAATGTCAGCATGTATGATCAACATGGGTCAAACACCCAGCTGAAAAAAGCATTTATTGTATGAATAATAAGGCTGAGTCATGGCTTTTCAGACTTGTATATAGATATAGATATTAAATCACAGTTTGGAGTCTGGTTCATTACCATGAAAACAGAGTTGCCACCCATCCCTTCTATATTTTCCCTATTACCTTCCCTATCTCTTCTCTTTCCCTTCATCTGAATCACTTCTAATTTTATTTTACTTTTTTCTGTTTGGGCTTGGGTGACTCCATTCATAGGGTGACTCAACTCGGGCCAATTTTCAGAACACGGAGCTGACAGACAAAAGGTTTGACTCCTACCACACAATGAAGACTGAAATAAGAGAAAATGTGGAAAAACATATGCTTTATTGTTTGTTGTTACCCTTTAGGTTTGAATGTTGAAATCATTTGTGACTTTGGAATTAGGGTGTAATTTATTATTCATTTTGATTTCAAGTTTTCTATTTGTTTATGATGTGATGGTTTGGTTTTTGTTGATATTATTTATTATGTCCTAGTTAAGGTCAAGAATTTGTAATACCTGGCACAAATTCTTTTCTAAATTCTTTTCTAACTTTTTATTTAAATGTATCACTTTTGTGATTTACTGATATTTGTTATCTGTTGTCAATCAACTGCACTACCACCTGAAGGTAAATGTCCAAAATTCCTGCATAGTACGAAACTGTAAAGTTACTCATGGGTCTTGTTGTACACAAGTAATGTTAGAAACATAGATTTGAGGCCAATAAATTTTTTTGTTCTGGGGGCATATATATATATATATATCATGCGATAGATCTTCAATGATCTCAATCATAAATGCTGGCCCCATTACTTTCAAATCCACGACCCAAGTTTATTGCTCTAAACCTTGGGTCCTTCTCTTATATTCCTCCAAAGACTTTTAATTTCAGTCTGTGATGTATTTTTTCTATGGACTTGATTTAATGGAATCTCTCTGTTCTAGGGAAGAATTGCACTGTTTTCATAATTGATTTCAGTTGCTTTGTTTATATATAGGTTCACTAAAAGTTGTGCATATGACATTCTTAATCATACGTTAATCTTGCTATTTTTTATTTTTTTGTAGATTGAATGAAAATTGAAAAACAAATTTTGTTAAAAAAGTCCATGCAGCTAGGATGCAGCCAACATGAAGGCCAAGTATGCAGAGTAACACATGGCTTCTAATTCTTTAACCGTGAGTCCTATTTGCTCCTGTTAGTTCCGCCAAGTTACGTTACCCTCGAGCGAAGTGCTCGTGCTGGATGCCCCAATTTTTTTGGGTGCCGTTTCCCATTCCGGACCCCCGGCGGACCATTTTAGTGCCTAAGTGTCGGAAAATCCTTTTTAATTTTTATTTTACATTGGTAAAACTATCAGAGACTATGGAGATGAATTATATGACGTCGGTAAAATGAACATTTAGCGACAATTTTTGTAAAATGTCGATAATGTTTACATTTTTTTTAAGGAAAATTAAAAATCAGAGTCCTTTACTGACGAATTTTTTTTTCCAACAAAAATTAGCGTGTCGGACATTTTATCATTGACGTTTAATATTGGTAATGTATAAATTAATTTTTTACCGATGAAAATTAAGTTTTTGGCGACGAAAACAATTCATCGGCGAACTTCCCACCCTTTTTTCCCCTCTTCCCGCCACCACAACCCCTCTTTTCACTCTCTCCCCTTCTCTTCTCTCTCACGCCACCAAAACCCTTTTCTCTCATTCTCTCCTGCGCCTCTCTCACTTCTTCTCTCTCTCACTCTCGCTCTCTCTGCTCTCTCACTCTCGCTCTCTCTGCTCACTCTCGCTCTCTCACTCTCGCTCTCTCTGCTCACTCTCGCTCTCTCGATCTGCTCTCTCACTCTCGCTCTCTCTGCTCTCTCACTCTCGCTCTCTCTGCTCACTCTCGCTCTCTCGATCTGCTCTCTCACTCTCGCTCTCTCGATCTGCTCTCTCACTCTCGCTCTCGCTCTCTCTGCTCTCTCACTCTCGCTCTCTCTGCTATATCTCTCTCTCTCGCTCGATCTCTTTGCTCTTTCTCTCTCTCGCTCTCTCTGCTCTCTCTATCTCTCTCTCTCTCTCCCTCGCTCTCACTGCTCTCTCTTTGCCCGAAACCGATCACTGGTTGAGAGGAACTCTTCCGTTGCTGCCTCTGCGGGGAAGAAGACCCTAAATCTATTGAAAGGAAAAAAGAAAAAGAGGAGAAGAAAACGAAAAAGAAGAAGATAAGAAATCGTTTGCCCAAGACACTGCTCGTCTTCTCCCTGCTACTGGGCTGCTCGTCTTCTCCCTGCTGCTGGGCTGCTCGTCTTCTACCCTGCTACCCGCCGCTGCTCATCTCATTCCAGGTACAAGTGCTCGTTTCTCCCCACACCAGGTACTATTGTAGTTTTCCTAATTTTCTAAATGAAACTTCATTATCACAGCATCACTGAATTCTTTGGCTGGCTCACCTCAAATCAAAATTGTGTCACCTACATTTTATATTCCCATTTCGCAATGCTAACTTGCAAAGGGATTCAAACAGATTGGAGACTGAGTGAGAAGCCACAAGTTTATCTATCCTTGATGCTGATAATTCTCAACTTAATCTATCTTCACATCACAAAAAATCAGCATGTCGCCCACTAATTGTAATGGTTTTTCTTTTTTCTTTTCTTTTTTTGATTTTTGGGTAATAGAGAATTTCATCCATAAATTGTAACTTGAATGATGAGCACCTTCAGATCACTGAGTCTAGACCCATAAAAAGCTAAAGAAGGCCCCTTTTTGAACATTACTTAAGAATTTCCCATATGATAGTAAATAAGGTAGAATATCCTTAGTCATATTTCGCTTGAATAAAGCGAAAGGCAACACGCTCAACTAGGTTGAAAAGGAAGCTAACTAAGTACAGCCTTGAATCCATCTTCTCCATCTAAGACCAAAATCAAATCCAGTTGCCATATAACTACAAAACTCCAGTAGAAAAAGTGCATAAAACTTAGTCTTAAACATTTTAATAACCAAAAATAAATGCTGAATCCCTATCATTTAATGAATCATAAAAGCACATACACAGGTGATATCATGATTGCATGGAAAGTTTGAGGGATTTAAGGCTAGTACGATCAATCTAGGCCTGTGCTTGAAAATACATTACAGCCCAAAGGTTCACTTACTAAGAGTGCAGGAACACACTTGACACTCTAGGCAATCATTCTTTTTTGTTCATATCATAATTCATACCATATCAGTTGTAACCTTTATCCCATCAATGCAGGGTGTCCTGACATCTTCTGTTTCAAGATTCCCAATCCACATTATAACCATCTCAGGCACATGACACAACCGGGCACCGCCATTAAAAAACATGATATCTAAAGATCAGATGTAATACTACAAAAAAAGGTGGGTAGTCAACCCAAAAAGATAATGCATAGTCTGTCAGACAAATGATGGCGCACAGAAAATACCTGTCTTTCAAGAAGCTGGTTGTGAGTTCCTTTGCTGGAGATATCAAATCCTATCTTCCCATTGCCATTCGCCTGATAATGTAAACTTGAGCTCACATCAGGAGAAGCAGCATCTGTTACTCTGTTGTTCTCAAATTTGTACCTGAAGTGAGAAATATCGATGAGCCCACTAAGTAATTTTGTAAGTCAAGTAAATAATTAATCACCATAAATCACGAAATATTAGTTGGCTTCAAACAAACTAAAAAAGAAAAGAACAATGATGAAAGAAATGTGATGGTAATTGTATAAAATAACTATTTTCTAATAACAAAGTTAAAACGAAAATATGAAACTGTAGATGTTTTGAAGGAAAATTATCGCAAGTGGGGAAAATCTCACTACAGTACTACTATTGTCAATGTTCTGAAAATCCTTAACTTGTTAATTCTAGAATCAGCCCTCAAAAGCCCTGAATTCATTAATGGTAATTCAAAATAGATATAATAAAAAGACTCAATACTTTGTGAATGTAAATATGTATTTAACATTGGAACTTGCTGAATCTGAGTTCTCTATTCACTAATTCAAGACTTAAAATGAAGCTGAAGCTTGTATTTAGGAGTTTTTAAACCAAGTCTCGAAGTTGTTTGGGAAGTCTACTTTCATGCTTAGATCACTTGTGATTAGGTCAGATATTGGTGAGCATATTCTATATGTAATTTCTGATTACTTGTGATTAGGTCAGATATGGACAGGAGTTGGATATTTGGTTATCAGAACCGATTTAGTGCGGAGTACATAGCTGGGGTGAACTCATTTATTAATTATGCAAAGGCGAATTCGGGCGGGGCAATGTTGATCAACTTCCCGTGTAACGATTGCTGTAACCATTGGAAGCATGACTATGTAACCGTTAGAAGTCATTTGCACATTCAAGGAATGATGGTCTCATACCTACAGTGGATATATCACGGGGAACCTATAGTTCAACCTGATGATTCGGATGAGAGCGAGGATGAATCAGAAGAGAATCAAGATGAATACGATGAGTTGATAGAGGACCATCGTAGGGGAACTCACTTGGAGGAAGATACTCAAGAGAGGGATGATGTGCAGGATTTTGAAAATTTGTTGAAGGCTTCTCAGCGTGGCTTGTACCCAGGATGCAAAAACTTAGATACTCTGTTATCGTTTGTCATCAAGATATTGCATGTGAAGGTAGAAAGTGGGTGTAGCAATAAGTCGTTCGACAAGGTTCTTCAGATTTTTAAGGACTTCTTACCCGAAGGTCATGTAGTGCCAGAATCAGTTTATGAGGCGAAGAAATTATTACGTGACTTGGGCATGGGATACAAGAACATAGATGCCTGCAAACACAATTATGTGTTGTATTGGAAAGAGAATGCTCAATTGGATAAATGTCCAGAATGTGAAGAGCCTAGGTACAAGGTCAATGATGGCAAGCGAAAGAAGGTCCCTCATAAGGTGCTCCGTTACTTCCCATTGACACCGAGGTTACGCAGATTGTATATGTCAAGGAAGACAGCCACAGAGATGAGATGGCACAGTGAGAAGCGCGTTGATGATGGGATAGCGCGACATCCGGCTGATTCAGTGGAATGGAAAGAATTTGATAAGAAATATCCAGAGTTTTCCCAAGAGACACGTAATGTGAGGCTGGGGTTAGCAACCGATGGATTCAATCCTTTCGGTAACATGAGCACCTCTTATAGCATGTGGCTTGTCATACTTATGCCCTATAATTTGCCACCATGGATGTGCATGAAGGAGCCATTCTTGATGATGTCATTACTTATTCCAGGACCAAACTCACCGGGAAATGATATCGATGTATATCTGAGGCCCTTGGTTGATGAGTTGAAGGAGGTGTGGGATCATGGTGTATCGACTTATGATGCCTCCACTAAACAGACCTTTCAAATGCATGCGGCTGTGATGTGGACGATAAATGACTTTCCTGCGTATGGTAACTTGTCTGGGTGGAGCACAAAAGGTTATAACGCTTGCCCCTCGTGTAACGACAACTCGCTAGGGGTGAAGTTGAAAGATAAGATTGGGTACATTGGCCATCGAAAATACTTGGAACTGAACCACCAATGGCGTAGAAGCAAGGCCTCCAACGGTCAGCCTGAGCATGAAAAGAATTCTTTGGATTTACCGGGGCAAAAGGTACTAAACCAGCTAGAAGAACTAGCGCCGGTCAAGTTTGGCAAGAATAACAAAAGACCGCGTGACTATGGAGAACTGAATTGGACAAAGAAAAGCATCCTATTTGAATGGCCCTACTGGAAGTGCAAAAAACTCTGACATAACCTTGATCCAATGCACATTGAGAAAAACATATGTGTAGCTTTGGTTGGAACTATTTTGGGCATAAAGGGCAAAAACAAGGACACCGATAAAGCGCGCAAGGATTTGAAAAATATGGGCATCAGGCCAGAATTGCATCTAGTGGAGAGGGGCGATGGATCCAGCTTGAAGCCGCATGCCTCTTACACTCTGGAACCAAAACATAGAGATGGCTTTTATGAATTCTTGAAGTCGATCAAATACCCAGACGGCTATGCGGCGAACCTTTCGAGGTGTGTAACCTCGAAAAATGATAAATTAGCTGGTTTAAAGAGCCATGATTGCCACATCCTTATCCAACGCATCCTTCCTATTGGCATGCGCAGCTTCCTGAATAAGGATATCTGTACAACATTGTTCGAGTTAGGCAGCTTTTTCCAAGACCTCTGCTCGAAAACACAGAGATCCGATGATTTGAAAAAAATGGAGGAGCAGATAGTTTTAATATTGTGCAAGCTGGAGAGGATTTTTCCTCCTGCTTTCTTTGATGTGATGGTTCATCTGTCGGTTCACTTGCCACGAGAGGCCATGCTTGGTGGACCGGTGCAATATCGATGGATGTACCCGATAGAAAGGTAATAGTTGATGACCATTGATGAATTATTTATGTATTAGTGCAATTGCTTTGCATTGAAAATCGTAATTGTTATCATTGGTCGTTTGAAGGTTTTTGAAGACCTTAAAAGGGTACGTTCGCAACCGAGCTCGGCCTGAAGGTTCGATTGTCAAGGCTTACATTGTCAAGGAGTGTCTCACTTTTTGCTCAATTTATTTAAGGCAGATTGATCGAGTCGAGCGGTATGATGATGGTGGCGAACGTGGCCCGGGGATGTCGGTCTTCACACAAACCGTCCGTCCCATCGGACTGATGCCAAGGGCACATGATCCTTCTCAAAGAGAGCGTGACAATGCTCATTGGTTTGTGCTGAATAATTGCCCCGAGGTGGAGCCGAATCTACAGTATGTGCCTCAATCTAGCTATATTTATGCATTGCTTGTTAACTCCTTTATTCATTCTCTACTCGTATTTATTCATTAAAAGCTATCTTGAGTAGGGAACACAATAAATTAGTGCAAGATAAAAAAGGTGGAGATGTAGGGCAGATACAACGAAAAGAATTTGCAGAATGGTTTAAACAACGTGTAAGACATATAACATATTGTCATTTAAATTGCTAGATATTATTGGATTACACTTCAAATGACACGGTTAGTCTAATACATTTGTCTTAATCTGCTTATGTAGATGAATCAATTGCGAACTCTAGGGTCACCAGAAGCTTTTGATGAGATTTGGTCATTAGCAAATGGCCCTAGATCCCTAGTGAATCTTTATCAGGGGTGTGATTGCAATTGCATCCGATACCACACTCTAGACCGTGAGAAATGCCGTAGGAGCCAGAGTAGCGGCTTGGTCGTGGAAGGGGAATACGAAGGGGCGAAACATGACTACTATGGCTACATCTGCAAAGTCTGGGAATTGTCCTATCGGCACGGGGGTAAGGTGGTCTTATTTGAATGTGAATGGTACAACACTAGTACCAAGCACAAGATAAACATCGAAAACCATGTTACAAGCATTGATATCACGGGTCGTTGGTGTAAGGATGATCCATTTGTCCTACCAAGTCAGGTGACACAAGTCTTCTACGTCAATGACACCAGCAGAGGAAAAAATTGGAGAGTCGTAGAACGGGTCAAGCCTCGGGGAGTATGGGATGTACCCGCTAAGCGGGATGACGGCAATGATGATGATGATGTGCCTAATGATGCATTTCAGCAGGACGAAACGACATTTGTTGTCCCAGTCCTCGTCGATGGTACTAGTGTCCAATACTCTATGGATGATATAGATCCTGAGATCGTTCTCAGTGATGAGTCAGTAGATGAGGATGGCCAAGACGAGGATGAAACACTAGCGGAGTACGAAGATGATGAAGAAAATGATGTTCATAGTCAGGAAGATGATGACATGGAATATGACATGTAGTGTTTGTTTCAGGTTTTGCATATGTAACGATTAAGTAAATTAATAAATATCTTCTCTTACATAATGACATTGTCTTCAATTTCATTTTCTCTTCTGATTTGTTCATATATGGATAAGACATTTCTACATTTCACATTTTATTCTTATTTTGCAAAAGATGCCAAACAGAGGAAAAAAATGGGTCAAACCAGGAGAACTGTCCCGTCAAGTGCAAGCATCCAATTATTTATTAAAGAGAAAAAAGATAATTAAGAAGAATGCAAAAAAACTTGCACTTCTACGGCTCCCGCCGACCGCATGTACTATATTTGGTTCGGCTAAAGGGACAAACGAGAAGGGAAAGAGGAATGTTAATGGGAATGATAAGGATGAGAACTACATTCCCCCCGAAGATGATGATGTAGATGACGAGACATCTTGGTCTCAATCGGATGAGGTAATCTTTATGTGAATGTCTATGACGTGTACTTGAAAATATTAGTTTCAAGTTGGTGACACTCATACCAAAATGATTTCCATTTCCATTTAATGTAAATTGCTGACATTCAGTTTACTAATATTATTGATTTGTGCTTAATTATTTATTTTCCTTGTCATCTTGCTTTAAGCCAGATTGCAGATATGCCTCGGCAAAAGAGGGCGAAACGTGCTCGGCAGATCGCAGCTGCACTCAGGTTAGCTCCTGTAGAGAGCACAGTTGAGCCCTCGACACAACCTCCGCCAGCTGCTCTTGAGGTTACACAATGTAGAGGATCATGGAGCACCCGTGATTCGACAGCCCCCCAACCTCTGCCAATTCAGCCTCTGACCACACATCGCCCGCCGACCGAGCCTCAGTCGTCCCAGCCTTCCACGAGCCCTCATACAGTCAGGAGCAGCGTAGGTGAGAAAATTCCGACACTTAGGAATTTCAAAATGGTTCACCTCAATTTATTGATTTGTGTTCACTAACTCATTTAGCACTGTCATCTTAACAACATCAGCCTCACCCTCGGAGGTTCCGAGCCGTGTAAGGGGTGTTACGCGAGGGAAGAATGTGACAAAGCTAAGGAGACAACTAGGTCATAACATCCCAGTGTCGATCCCCATCTGCTGTCATAGGCCAGAAGGGGAACATGCCCCATCACTGGTTAACCATTTTGGGTTAGCCATTAGAGAGGTTGCCCCGGTCAGGCCCCATGGCTGGAAAAAGCTTGACAGTGGGATCAAGCTTGCCGTCATCACTGCTGTTAAGGTAAACTGAAACAAGAAATCTCAACCAAAATAATTATAGTTGTGATCCTCATTACAATATTTGATTATATTTTGTGATTACTAATCTTTATATGGCTCTCCCCTAATTGCAGCAATTTTTTGATATCGGGGACTATGAAGGTGATATGCAGCTCCGGGCGGACATTGACCGCCAATGCGGAGTTTTGTATAGGAGTTGGAAATATGAGCTGCATACTCACTATCTCGAGCTTTTGGAGCAGGGGGTTCCTCGACCCCAGGACCACCCGGCAGAGGGTTGTGGTCTAGCTGATTGGCAGCTTATGGTCTCGCAGTGCTGGGAATCACCAACCTGGAAGGTAACATTGGGATGTTATCCACAAAAATCGAATTACCTACTTAATTCCTTGTTTAATTATGTTCTTGCTTCATTTCTTTCTCTTTTTGTCCATGCTTAAAATGGCTTTGTATGTTGTTTTCTATGTAGGCGAAATCGAAAAAAGCTCAAGAGAGTCGAGCCAAGCTGCCATATAATCATACCAGCGGCTCCAGGTCATTTGCATCGAGGATGTCTCTGATGGTACTGATTATATTCATATGAAGAAACTTGATTAAGTTTATTAATTTATAGATATGTAGCTGGGTTTATATCTAATACAAAGCTATTTCAAATGACAGACGGCACAAAATGCCGGTCAAGCGCCGCCGTTTACTCAGTTCTTCCATGACACCCACTACAGACAAACGAGTAATGAGTGGGTAAATGAGGTGGCTCGGCAGAGACATGTACGTTTAATTATAAATCAAATATGATCAATAATTCCATAAAAGCATTCTAAATCACTTATTGATTTAAATGGCAGGAGACCTTGGTGCAGCGGACTGAGGAGCAGTCGCAACCCTCTGTCACAACTCCGATGACTGAGGAGCAGATTGCTGCTGATGTGCTTGGGAAGAGGTCGGGATATGTAAAAGGGTATGGGATATACGCGAGGACCTCTTCATCTTCCCCACAGTCTCGGGCGCCAGATCCGGAGGTGACCGCCCTGAGGGAACAGCTAGCTGAGCAGGCTGCGGGGCAGGCTGAGCAGGACAGGAGAACACATGCACTTGAGGCCCTCGTTCAGCAGTTGGCAGCTGCGGCGGGGATAGATCCCTCCGGCTATTTCGACATCACGAGAGGGACCACTTCTGCTGGAGATGGCACAGCTACTGGAGATCATGATGCGACTCTTTGGTTAGTAGATTACTCTCTTGAAATTTTAACATAATAACTATTTGAAAATTATAAACAATTGATATTTAACATCATAACTATTCGAAAAGTATTCATAATAACATTCCGACACTAGGCTCTTGAACGGTCACACTCTTTCAGATTGGGGTTAGGTTTGGGCTTCAAAAGCACAACCTAAATTAAGTATTGGATGAGTTGAGGTTGAGGGCATAGTTGACCCGATCCAACCTGAAACTAATTGACACAACCTCATTAAACTATGCATGCTTTGGTTTTCCCAATTGTTGGATTGAATCACAAACCTTAACCCACAACAGGTCAAAGTGTTCCATGGAACTTTTCCTCTATCTGAGCCATGTTAAAATTTGAACAATAGATTTCTTCACCGAAAACATTGGATTCCTTTTCCGACACTTAGGCTCCAAAACGGCCCGCCAGGGGTCCGGAACGGGAACCGGCGACCGGAAAATTCCGAAACTGGCACGGCCAGTTTGCTCGAGATGAGAGTAACCTGTAGGAATTGACGGCTCGCAAATAGGACTCACGGTTAGGGAGTTTAGGGCGAAAATGTACTCTTTTCCAACACTTAGTCTCCAAAACGGCCCGCCGGGGGTCCGGAACGGGAACCAGCGACCGGAAAATTCCGAAACCGGCACGGCCAGTTCGTTCGAGATGAGAGTAACCTGTAGGAACTGACGGCTCGCAAATAGGACTCACGGTTAGGGAGTTTGAGGCGAAAATCGACATGGGTTTTCGTAAAAAGATTGTAATTTATAGTTTATATATATTCATGTATATCTTTCTTTTATAATTTAATTGATTGAAAATATTCTAATGTTGTTTTTGTCATTGCAGATTGATGGACGTTTTGGGATCAGTTGCAGACTTTGCGGGTGTTTTATTCTTTCTAGTTTATTTGTATTTGTATATTGGACATTTTTATGGGACTGTTTCATTGTTGATTAATGAGATTAATGGATTGATGAAAAATGGTGATGGTTGTTTGAGTAATATTTGTTTGTAAGCATTTTTAGTATTGAATATAGGTATATGAACAGGTTTATGTTTTGATACAGGTGTATAAACTGGTTTACAGGAATTTTTTATTGAAAAAACGATTAATATGGTAAAAAAATAAAATGACTTTCACCGACTTTTTTTTTTTCGTCGGTAAAAGTCTTGTTATTTTTTAATGTTTACTTTTACCAACGCAAATTAAACGTCAGTGAAAGTTTAATGAAAATTTTATTTTCTTTTTTCATTTTAGCGACAAAACAGAAACGGCGGGGAACGTCTATTTATTTTTTTAATTTTCTATTTTAGTTTTTACCGACGATAAATAAATGTCGGTGAAAGTCGCGTTAATTTTTTTAAGTTTCTTTTGCCTTTTGTACCGACGAAACTTAAACGTCGGTAAATATATTTTTATTTTTTATTTAGTTTTCTTTAATATTTTGCCGATGAAATAGAAACGTCGGAAAATATATTTTATTTTTTATTTCGTTTTCTTTAATATTTTACCGACGAAAATGAAACGTCGGTAAAGATATTTTATTTTTTATTTAGTTTTCATTAATACTTTACTGACGGCAATGGAACGTCAGTAAATATATTTTATTTTTTATTTAGTTTTATTTAATCCTTTACCGACGATATAAAAACGTCGGTAAATATTTTTATTTTTTATTTATTTTTCTTTAATACTTTACCGACGATATAGAAACGTCGGTAAACAGTTTTTATTTTTTATTTATTTTTCTTTAATATTTTACTGACGACAATAAAACGTCGGTAAATATTTTTTATTTTTTATTTATTTTTCTTTAATATTTTACCGACGACAATAAAACGTCGGTAAAGATTTTTATTTTTTATTTTGTTTTCTTTAATATGTTACCGACGACAAGAAAACGTCGGTAAATATTTTTTATTTTTTATTTAGTTTTATTTAATATTTTACCGACGACATGAAAACGTCGGTAAATATTTTTTATTTTTTATTTAGTTTTCTTTCATCTTTTGCCGACGGTTAAAAACGTCGGTAAAATGTCTACAAAGCGTAGGTAAAAATAAATTTTGGTCGACGGAATTATGTTTCGTCGGTAAAATGTTTCGTTGACGTATTTGGGCCGACGTCTGGGCGACGAAATTGTTTTCGTCGGTAAATACTTTCACCGACGTTTTTATGATCTTTGGCGACGAAAAATTTCGTCGCTGAAAGTGTAAACTGTTGTAGTGACTTGATATTTAAGGACACCCAAGATCGCTCTTTCCATCCCCTTAGTCCTGTGATCAGTGGGGCCAAAGGTAAGCCCCATCCAGCTGCCTCTTATTATAAGATCATGAGGGGTGTATACACAGGAACATTGCCAATTTAAAAAAGGATATTGCCCTCAATGGTGTTGTTCATGTGATATCCTAAAGCCATGCTATGCACACATCACTAGGGTGTTCATGGACCAGGCCGGCCAGGTCTGAATCTAGATCAGCTTAGCCCAGGTTGGACCTTAAAGTATGCTAATCAGGTTGGGCTCATATTATTTATTTGGGCCCGTTTAATAAATGAGCTAGTATTGCATTGATTGGTAGAAAGCCCAAGCCGGGCCCCAACCAGATGTAAAAATATAATGTAGTAACAAAAGGGAAGCAACACTTGACCACATGACATCTCATTGAGGCACAAACAAATAAACCAATTGAGATAAAGCCTAGGACATTTCTAGGGAGCATAATTTACATGATAACTAGCAACAAAGCCCGTGCTAAGCCCAGGCAAAAAAAAATCAAAATATATTTAAATTTAATATATTCTTTATAAAAACAAATAAATATTTATTTTAAAAACGAAAACCCCAATCTTAGTCTCACAACTAAGCTAATTTATTTATAAAAGTTAGATTGCACCACTAATGCTATCTAACTTTGGAATTTGTATAAGAAAATTATGAGAGAGAGAGAGAGAGAGAGAGAGAGAGTAACCAGAAACCCCAAATCCCAGCATATGCATTTAACGACATGTTTAAAAAGATAAAGAGGGATTCTAAATATATAAAAATTGAAAATCATACAAAGAAAAAAATTATCAATATTAAATAAGAAGAAACACTTGAATGAATATTAATTGAAAAGAAACATTGGAATGAATAAAACTTTTTACCGGAATCATCATTAAAATTATAAATAAAAACTTAGAAGCATACTCTAAGTGCTTAGGTTGCTATTCGGTGTGACAACTCTTTGGATATGAGAAGATTGTATTGAGATTTGTGTTGGAGTCCAATTGGTGCAGTCTCACTGTCGCTACTAACTCGTGAGGACTCACATGCAGCACATCTGATTCTACTAGTATGTTTTAGCCTCAATCCATGTCCAGCGGGTTGAGTGGGCATCTCTGGAACTGATACCTTTCTGTAAAATTGAAAGAAGATTTTTTAAAGCTTCAGCACATGGTGGTTAAACGTGGTTCGTAAGACCATGGCCAGTGTTTCCAACCCATATACCCACAATTACAGATATGAGCATATAAATATGAAAATAGAGATAAGACTCCTTATTTTCCCACTACACATATACTGTTTTGGTGTGGGTGTATTATGTGATATTATGGCTAAAAAAACAACTAAAAGACCCCAAGTTATAAAAAAATAAATAACCTCTCATGCAAGAGTTGTGGCTCCCATGAACCTCCCCACAGCTTTTAACAACTGATACAAAGTCCAGATGCATTAAGATCATAATCTTTTCGTAAACTTGATTAAGATCATAATCATTTATTTAGGCTAGGATAATGCTTAACGGCTAAATGTTTTGAAAAGACCTTAAACAGAGAAATAATGGCTGGCGTGTGATGTAAAATTTAAACCAAGATTTTAGCTTGATTCGAAAGGGGAAAAGGCATTGAAGTGGATTGAAGGCATTCAAGTATTTAAATTTCAAAAAAGAGATTGAATCTTCTGTTTCTATTTAGAGCGATTGGTTTGAGAGGATCCAAACTAGAGATTCATCAAAATGGAGAGGGCCATGTGTGTGAGATGGAAATCCAACCCTCCATCAAATCATCAAAGTTAAACCATCTCATGTTTTCTTTTGTATTTCTCTGAAATGAGAGATTTTTCAGGACTGAGGTGGCACCCCTAACAGCCCACCTCCCACTTTACTTTAATATATATAACTAGCGCATAACGCGAGCCTTTAAATCATTGAAGGAAAACTCAGTAAATCATGTTCAAGTCAAACTCACCTTGATCTTTAACTAAAATTTGTATTTCCATATACCATGCATGAATGTTATATGAACCATTTTAGAATGAGGAGAAAGGAAAATGATGAGCACAATTTATGGCACTTGACACAGTTGATAAATCTAGCCGATTTGTTGCACGACGATGTTGTACCTTCATAATTTTTTGTCTTCGAGCAAGTTTATAGACATAATGTTGATTTTGGGACAACAAACATTGTTGATTGATAACAATTAGATTATTGACATGACGTTGCTGCGTCAAGACTTGATGACTACGTTTATAGACTGACAATAATAGTAAACAATATATTAATAATTATTTTTAAATAAAATGTAATTCTCTAATTAGATTATGCTATAAGGAAATAATTAATAATATACCTATGGAAACTTCTATGTGGTTGTTTAGATCATTTTGGAGCATCTGAATGTGGTTATTTGAAAATTAGGATTGACATCCATTTGGTGCATCTAAATGCTGGGAGCGAAAACTTGTCATTCTTCTCATTTTCGAAAGTTGATATTCACTTTTATCTGCATCTATTTAATGACAAATTTCCATAGAAGGACTTATAACAAATATCAATAAACTAAATCTATTTAATATAAAATTAAAATATTTTTTATTGAAAATGTTTTCACCTGTAGATGTTATTGTTTTTTCATTTTGACTTTTCATCCATAAAAGTTGAGTTCAACGTTGCCTTGCAATCTTTGAAGGATTCATATCTTCTTGATGTTCCATTCTTAACTAAATATAAGTGACAAAGATATTTGTTTCTTAGTATTATATAACAAACACCTATAGAATTCATGCAATACAAAAATGGATTAATATGTGGTCGTTACAAATTTTAAATAGAAAAATAAAGGAAGATAGAAAAATTAAAATTACAAAGTTTGATCCCATTTAATATTAACCTGATTCAAAATTTGACCATATCATAGTTAGAGCTATAAACAGACCAACCAATTTATTGTTTTCACTGGTAATATGAGATTTTTTCGAAATTGGAGTCCCTAATATAAAATTTTATATTTCTTAAACATAAGCATGAAATGAAAATTTTAAAAATATACAGTAAGAAATGTACAACAAAGGATAGTAGAACAGATTATTAAAAGCAATCGATGCCATTAAAATTGCAAAGTTTGATCTTATTTAATATCAACCCGATTCAAAGTTTGACAATGTTGTAGCCAGAGCTATAAGCAAACCAACCAATTTAGTTTTTTCAATGGTAATAATAGATTTTTTTCATTGGTAATCAGCAATGTTACATAAAAAAAAAAAAAAAAAAAAAAAAAAAAAAAAAAAAAAACCCTAAACCAAATATAGAAAAGTAATGTTTTACCAACTATATACCTGCTGATGCTTGATTTGGGGTAGATCCAAACAATATGTCATGACATCTACAAAAAAATCATGGTAAGAAGATCTTTAGTGTAAGAAGATATTTTAATTAGATCTCAAGACGCCCATTGAAGGTGATGATAAATAGTAAATCATGGTAAGAAGATCTTTAGTGTAAGAAGATATTTTAATTAAATCTCGAGACGTCTAATGAAAACGATGATAAGTAGTAAATAATATTTTAATTAGAGGTTTTTATAACTTTTAAATAAAAATTAATATATAATTTATAATACAAACACAATTAAAAATGAACTTCGAATATATTAAAATCTCAAAGAAAAACAAACATATAATGAAGAAATAAATTTTCATGTACGTAATGATCTGGTTTGGGCATCTCACATGTGCATGTAATTATAAATATATAGAATTGTTATTAATATCATTATTTATCATTATATCTTTGGAGAGTAGGCTCAAAGTCATTCCAAAAATTTGTACAGATATGAAACTTAGCCTGAAAAAGGAATATAAGTCTTAAGGGCTAAATGGGTTCATGAGTTCTAGAAATTAACTTATAAGGCAACGTATAAATATCCCGACAGAACATTAAGTCCTGTAGCAGGTGGACTCCCATTCCGAAACGTGTCCAGGTCATCACCCCACTTTCTCCTCTATACACACAGGTGACAGGACCCAGTCGAACACAAAACGCTAGACGCCTAATGCTGTAGGGTCGGCTGGATAGTGGGCCCCACCGATCAAGCCCCCTGACACCGTGTCGCCCCAGTCCTGTACGGCAATCTCCTCGCTCTCCGTCCTCTACGTTCTCTTCCCCCATTTTCCCGGCGGCCATCTCCGTCTCCGGCACAATCACTCCCATTTACTTCTAATTTGTCTCATTTCCAGCCGGATCTCAGTTCGCCGCTGCCGTTCTCCGGCAATGGCGATCGCTTCCCGGCACCGGAACCTTACACCGCTGAGGTTTTCCCGCCATTACCTGTTCTCTTTGGGGTTTTTTTTTTTTTTTTTGGCTCTGCTGAGACAATGCTAACCTAAGCTTTGTGCGCAGTGCGTACGTTATCTGGTGGTGCTGAAATGGGTACATGTCCCTCAAAATTTCAGTGGTTTTGGATAATAGGGATCCGCCACGTATCTTATCTGATTGTATCTGCAGATGGACGGCAGGTTGGCCGTACACATGTCTCATTATGTGATTTCTGAGGGCACGATCACTACAATGTCAGTCCATCATGAGGATGGAGTGGGACCATCCTATCCGTCAATTCCTTGGCCACTGGGTCCATCACCAATCAACGGTCCTGGCATTGCCCATTTTTTCATTTGAGTATTCTGCACTGAATACGAGTGAGATTAGTAAGATTAAAAAGGGTAAGCTTTAGTGCTTTTTTTAAAGGGATTCGATCGAGTCAGCACATGTGAGCACTTTTCTGTGGGGTCCACTGGAGGTCTTATTTTCGGATATGGGACTACCCTAATGTCAAGTTTGGCCCAATTTCATGCTCTTAGTCCGTTCATCCAAACACAGTCAAATTCATTCACATTGGTGCCAATATCTGAGGCGTATGATTATCAAGGGGTCCCTGTCCAAGGCTTGGAATGGGTGATAGGTCGGCCCCACCCATACTTCTCACGGATTAAACGGCGATAACAATTCCCACTTGTTTATTTCCCTTTTTTAAATTAGATTTGGGATGATTGATTTCTTATCTGTATAAATTTGAGATGGGTTGGGTAATTGGGTTCCTCTCAACTTCACATTTCCCATTTCATGTCCACCCACATTTTTTTTTCTAATCTTTGCAATCACTTGTTTTTCATCTTTGCTAGATATATGGGGATAAAGGGTTTGTTCGTTTTGTTACCAATTAGTCTTCTCTCTCTTGTTTGTGATGGAATGTATTGTGTGGGTGCTGATGGTTTGGTTGATCAGACCGTTGGTGCAATGGGCCCCGCTGATTTGATGAATGATGTTGTACCAGAGAGACTTGATTTGGTGGGTGGATCCTAAGGTTGGTTTTTGAGTCCATGAATGACGCTTTTTGAAGGTTTTGTTTTGGGACAATCATCATCCTTGGAGGGGTCAGCATTTGGAGGGTCCGGATGATCAGATGAGGCCCTGCATTGGCTAGAGGTACATTCATACCAGAGTTGCTATATAATTCAAAGGGGTTGTTTGGATCTTAGGAAATCAATCATTTTTATTTTCACATTGATTTCAGTTCTGGGGTAAAATGAGAATTGACGCAGATTTCAGATTTTCATTTTCTGGGATGGCTTGAAAACATTTTCTACAATTAAAAGTGTTTCTCCTTCTTGTGTAAGACTGAATGGTTTTTGGGTTTTAATCTGATTTGTCCAAGATTGTGGAGACTGATTTTATCTCAGAAATTTCATAGACTGAGGAAAATGTTGACATGGACAGATGGAAAATTAATCTTGGAAAATTAATCTTTCTTGGAAACCGTTTTCATTTTCTGTGGAAAATGCCCCATACAAATGTGAGGAACATGTAATTTGGATTACCAGATGCAGGTAATTCAAGTCTTATGTAACTAAAATTTTTATGTAATCTGATTATAGGCCAATTGAATTAAAAGTATACATAAAGGAGCACAGAAAGGAGTTTCTAGTGCATGAACACATCCTCTTGCTCATGGCCTGAGTTAAATTCTAAACCATAGATAGCATTGTGGTTGGAGCAGAACCCAAGATCAATTTCTCATTGAACTGGGGTGATCTGATGAATATGCATGTACTATGTACTTACTGTTATATACAGTGGCTTAGCCCAACTTGGTTGGCCTGGTGATGACCAGATGCACACATGTTGTTTCAATTTCTCTGCCTTTAAATAGTTCTGTTCTTCTGTTTTGAATTATTGAATTTAGACTTTGATAATAGATTGTCTTCATAATGTGTTTATAATGAATGTAATTTACATTCATTAATGGTTAAAATTGTTTTGATGTTTAAGTGAGAATCTGTGACCATTTTGTAGTGGTTTCATGGAAGTGTTTGTTCCATTTCATCATGTAGTGCTGCTACTCTTAGATTTGTGTTTATGATTTGTTTTCTTGGGCTTGTATACTGGGAGTGGCAACTGTGTACTGAGTGTTTGTGTTAAATTTTGACTGAGCTTTTCTGTTCGAAAGACTGATACAGGAACACAGCTAAACTACTAAGATGAATTCTGAGAGAGGTGGGGGAAGGGGCTCTTTTGCCACTGCTGCTGCTTCTGATTCATCAACTAAGGAGAAAACCACCATTCACCAACATGGACATTCTTCAGGAGGCTTTGGTTCTGGCAACAACCACCCCGAGATTGATCAACTTAACTGTGATTCTGCACAAGGAGGTGAATGGGAAGTCAGAAGAAAGAAATCCAGGAGCCGTAGGGGTAATGGTGCTCCAAAACTCAGGGGAGATTGGACTGCTTTCTCTAAAGCTAGGAGTCATCAAGAAATGCCAAAAAAACCATGTGTGCCTGGTTATGTTGGCACAGGAAACACTTCTGGGGGAAGAGGAAATGTAAAGCCACAGCCTTCCAATAGGGATTGGGAAGTCACATACATGGCACCACTTCCTCCCATTCCTTTGCCTTTCCCATGTGGATGGCAGTGGTCTGCCAGAGCTGGTTCCTTGAGTCCCTCTCAGTCCAAGACCTCAGAAGATGAGCACACCAAAAATGGTGTCATCCCGAAACCTCTTAATGAGGGAATTCCTACTGGTGAATACACTGACCATGATTCTGATGACAATGAGCTTATATCCGATAGCGATGAAGACCTGTTAAGCGATGACTATGATTCTGATATGAATAGAAAGAGCCGAGACATACGGAAGAATAAGTGGATCAACAAATTTTTTGTAGCCATGGAACATTTAACCATTGATCAGATAAATGAACCATCAAGGCAGTGGCACTGCCCAGCATGCCATGGTGGCCCGGGTGCTATTGACTGGTACCGAGGTCTGCAGGCTCTTATGAGACATGCAAAAATGAAAGAATAAAAAAGAGTGCTGTTTCATCGTGAGTTTGCTGATCTTTTAGAGGAGAAACTGCAAGGAAGGGGGGCTTTGGTAATACCAAGAGGTAAATCATTTGGTAGGTGGAAGGGTCTTAGCGAGATGACTGCTGGTCATGAGATAGTTTGGCCTCCAATGGTGGTTGTTATGAATACATTACTTGAAAAAGATGAAAATGAGAAGGTATTGGCATATTATTTCTTTCACAGCATCAAATTTATTTTTTCCACCATATGTTACACACATGGCTAAATTATGGGAATGACATGGCTTTGCTGTTTAAAAGAATGCTGTTCTTTGTTCTATACAGTTGACACCTATGATCAACACACGCACACAAAGCGCCTGGCTAGGTGACTTAGCACTCACCACATTTTTACACTAATGTGTCCATTATCCTCTGTTGGATTGAATATTGATTAAAATTGCACTTAATAAACCTTTAGGATTTGAGGCCATAAAAAACAAGGGTTTGGTTAACTTCACCTGTCAGAGTGATATTTGGCCTACCTTTAATTGGTATCTTACATATCCCTTCATATTCTTGCAGACATGAAGGATGCCCCCGCAAAAGGGGTGCAACTGTCGAGCTAAAACTGTCCGCGCTACAAAAGACGCACCTTTTGGTTTTTAAAAGCACTTAGTTTTTACATAGTATTATGGCTCATCTATGATCATTTGATGCTCTCATACATTAATCTACTTTATTTGTGTGTTCTTGTGAATCTTGTTAAACATATAGTCTCAAATTTTCCTTTCGCTTGTTAGATTTGATATAGGTAACTTCTATTGCAGCCTGCTGTTGTCTAATTTAAGACTTTATGCTCAAAGGCAAGTTTTAAAACTATCATACATGGTGAAAAACATAAAATAAAATTTCATAAAACATCCTTTCTTAGGGCCCATATTTACCTTGTAATTTGTAAATCTAATTACCTGGAATGAGTTACATCTAAAAAGAGTTAGCAGTAATCAGAACATTTTGTTGTCTGGATCCCCTGTAAATCTGATTACACAGTTTTCCCATGAGCTCTTAGCTTATGAGGGGGTATTATGAGCTATGAGTTCACATGTAATTTGGGTTTGTGCTCAGGTTGGGATATCCAAACCACGAACTCTCAATTTATGCATAAATCAATCTCCTTGAACTTGGTTTACAGTCTACATAAATCCAAATGGGCCCTTAGTATTTTTTCATACAAAAAAAGGTGAAGTAAATGCTATAATCCTTTCATGTGTGTATCTGTGTTCATTTGAGAACCTTTTGTTGATCAAGGTTTTGATTACTCAATCAATTCTTTCCTCTATTCTCTTCCTCTGTTCTTTGCGTTCTATTCCACAAAAGAAGAGATACAAATGTTCCCATTAGAAAAATTGAAATCAAGTTTTATACATTAATCAATCTAGTCATTTGCTTAACTCAATCAAGTTTCCAGTCTTGACTGCACCTAGTTGACAAGATTCAATGAGCACAGAGGGTTCATTTTCTTCCAGATGGTACTCTTTCGTCTAATTATCTAATCCACACTAACGATTTACTACTATATATGGTAGGAATGATTAAAATATGCTTTTCCTTACTTATTATATTTAATTTCATGATTAATGTTTAAATATTGATCACCTTAATCTTACCTTGATCTATTTTGATTGAATATTTTGTTAGGATTTGGCCTTTAATAAAAGCAACGCTTCTTTGGTTAGCATAAAATTAATACATGAACTTTAAAATTTATTATAAGACCACCTTTTTATCATAGAAAACTAGATATGTAACTGGTGTGCTCTCTATTGGTTTTGCAACAACCTGCCATTTGATTAGATACCTTGCCAATAATATCAAAAGTGTCAAACAGACAGACATGGTTATTACACAAATTCTTTGACGAATCAATTCACACAGCCAAATTGAGTATGCCATTGTTTATAAACATGAAAGAATACCTTGTCTGTATATTACTGTTTGATAACCTGAAACCTGACACTATGACTTCGGATTTTATGAAGATCCATCATTTTTTGCTTAGAAATAGAAATTTAGATATCACTGTATATTAAAATTTTAAGGCTTTTAACTCTCCAAGAAAAATAGAGCTATGAAGTTCTATGATCAAAGCTGGTCATTTATTTACTCAGATACCTAAAACACTCCATGGCACTATGATCACCGCAATTCATTATATTTATTAATTTTTTACTTTCTTTTAGGCTGATCCAAACTTCTGTTACATTAGGAAAAAAAATAATGAGTTCTTCGTTTACTTGGCTTAGTTTTAATTAACGATTACCAGTTTTCTCAATCAATTTCATGTTATTGAAATTACATTGCTAGTACTGATGCTGGAACTGTATACAATTTTGGAATTCATTTGTAGTTTTCAATTCTTTTTAAACTTTAATTTCATTTTTTTCCTAATTGGAAACATTTGCAGTGGATAGGGGGAATTGGAGATCAAGAACTTCTTGATTACTTTAGCTCATATGATGCAGTGAAGGCTCAACACTCCTATGACCCTCAAGGACATCGTGGGATGAGTGTGCTGATATTTGAGGGATCGGTGGTTGGATATTTAGAGGCTGAACGTCTACACAAACATTTTTCAGATAAAGGAACTGACAGGGATGCTTGGGAGCATCGTAGGGTGCTTTTCATTCCTGGTGGCAGGCGCCAATTATATGGTTATATTGCATGCAAAAAAGATATGAATTCTTTTAACCAATATTCTCAAGGTAAATTTCTTTGTTGGTGAATCTCAACATTTGACGAAATGCATCACTTGGAAATGATGGTAAGCAATTATTGTTAATTACTTATGTTTTATTCCAAAGAACCCTCCAAATAAATTTGAGTTTTCTGTTGTTTTTATTTTATTTATTTAGGTTTCTTATATTAAGCCATGCCTTATATTTAATTATAAAACCCCTTAAGTGCTGCAAATTATAGATATGATCATAAGCCTCAAAAAAATGTTTAACTCTGTCAGAGAAGGTAATTGGTGGCAGTTCACAAACCATTTGCCCAGTTACCCTTCATTTTACATTTTGAAGCCACCCTATTTTGGCTCTTGTTTAAAATCCTTTCACATACAACTGCATATAGTCTCATTCTTTCCAGAAAAGAAAACTTAACCATTACCAAATTTTCTTTTACCAAAAAAGAAAAAAAGAAAAAACCCTGCCAACTTTTATCATCTGATCTTCCACTTGGACAGAATTGTCATTGTTAATTAATGTTGAATCATTATTTTCAAGCCACTCCAAAAGATCATCAGCATCAATTACCTGGCTATGCCTACTTGTGTCACCTTCAAAGTCATCAATGAATCTTGGAAAGCAATCCTTTTCCGCCTCTCAATCATCTTAATCATTTCCCTCAACAAATTGCCAAACCATAGTCTTAACTCATAATTTTCTCCATTTTAGATGTTAAAAGAAAATCATAATTTCTGCAATTCTATATATCTTTGCTCAACTCTCTCTAAAATGGGTTTACTTGGACCATCTTTATTATTCCTAATGACCAAGGACTTTATTAGATGCGTTAGCATCTACAGATTCCCAATCCCTGCACGAAGGTGAAGGTCCTCCTCTTAAGGACAGGAAATATGTTCCTTGGTCTCCTCCCCACCTTGGTGTTTATAAATTCAATGTCGATGGCATAGTGACAGGTACACCAAGGCTGGCAAGAATTAGTGGAGTGCTTCAGAATAGTAAGGGTGAGTATTCCTTAAGCATGCAGGCATTTGTGATTCTATTGAAGCGGAGGTGTTGGCAATTTTGGAAGCTCTTCGATGCTTTGAAAGATATTTTAATGGTGGCCTTATTGTGGAGAGTGATTCTTCTAACGTGGTTGCTTGTGTGTCTAATCAACCGGTTAATCCTTGGAAGCTTCAATTCCTCTTTAATGAAATCCAGGTTCTTTCCGCCTAATTTAATGTCGTTTTCTGGCATGTTTAGATCGGCCGACTCTATGGCCAATGATTTAGCCTAACAGAGGGTGGATAGAGTCCTAGAGTTGTTCCTTGGTAGGGTGTTATTTGTAGTTTGTTGTGAGTAGGTACATTGCTCTTGTACTAATACTCATTTGATATTTTTTGTTTTGTTTCCCTTTGTTGGGGCTCTGATACCACTTGTTGGGAATTAATTAAGACAGACATGCACGATCAATCACAACCACAAGCAATCACACAGTACACAGATTTATGTAGTTCGGCAAACTCGCCTACGTCCACGGGACTATGAGGATTTCACTATGTAGGAATTGGGCAACTCGTTATAAGCATTCCAAACCCTCTAACACTTAGCATACTCTCTCCCCATAGGTCTCAATCTTGCTCTCACATCTGCCCCCATGTGGTTCGGAACCACGGGAGAGAGCTCTCACCTCTCACTCCCAGTCTAAGGTTACCGATTACATCAATATATAATCTCTGCTTTCTTGGCCCACGAAAAAGCCTTGGTATAATGATTAAAATACCCTTGACCCTGAACCTGGTCATTAGCCAACCCAATGAACCAATCCGGTCAAACTGGAATACAAGATATAAACCCAACATCCTTCTCCCTTTTGTAATCTCCTTTTTTTTTTTTAAAGTGACCATTACATATATTAAAAAAAAAGGGATAAAGGCTCCATTTCTTAAGTAGAATTCCTGATAGGAATTTATGATGCTGAGATTCTTGGATAGGATATGATAGCGGTCTCCTTGGAATTTCTAAGTTCATTGTTTCTTTGTTAGAATTATAATTTCAACCACCTGAAAAGTCGCTTTTTATCTTTCGGAATTCTCAAGTTCCAACCCCTTTAAGCATTTATGGATGCTCTAGTCAAGAGAAGGATTTTGGAATTCCACCCCAGGGGACAACTTTTGAAGAATTAAGAATTCTCCTTACATGAATTCTTTGGATTCTAGTAAAAGAACCGGTCCGAAGTATTTTCTTCGGGCAAGAGACCTTGGAAATTCCACCTTATTGCAAGTAGATACAATCCTTGGCTTCTTTAGTTCAAGTGATCTTTTGGCATGTGAGCCAGGTAGCTAATGGCATGGCAACCTCTTTGGCAAAGCAAGGGGTGTTTAGAGCTTCTCCTTTGTGTGCTTCGAAAATGTAATTTTTTGTTATAGTTAGCATTGGGTATGATTCTTTCATACCCACGCTTTGCATTGTCCTTTGGCTTTGTTTTGTCCCTTTTGTGTTTCCTTCTCTTTTCTTAAAATAATTTTCTCGTTACTAATAAAAAGAAAACTGATGTACAATTTTGCCCACTTCCATCGCCACCACTTTTAGATGCTCAGAATCACAAAAATGATTGCTTCTACATAAAGGCAAGCCATTAGTGTGGCAATAGAGGTGCGGCAAATTAAGTACTTAGCAATTAGTAGTGGTCACTTATGCAGTTGTGGTTGACCATTGTTGCTTTCCACATAAACCTCTCTCTCTCTCTCTCTCTCTCTCTCTGAGCCCACCCCAACTACTTAAAGAAATACAGCCAGCTTGTATGAGGCCTAACTCAAGCAGGCCCACTTAGATGTGGAAGAGGCCCAATCAGGCAGACCCACTCAGATGTGGCCCGACTCAAACCAAGCCCATCTACATAATATCCCATGTGCTGAATCTAGATGATTATTATGCATATACATCAGTGTTGTTAAATTCGGTTAGTTTCGGACGAATTTTTCGAATAATTTCGGTTCGGTCTCTCTACCGAACCGAACAACCCCCCTGCAGAAATTCGTTACAAAATTCGAACCAATTCGGACCAATTCAGACGAATTTTAGAAATTCGCACTGAATTTCAGTTATTCGCCCGAATTGGGCGAAATCCTGAGTTTCGGCCGAATTCTGTTTATTGACTCAAAATTAGAAAAAATAAAAGCTAAGGGTGTTAAATATAATTTTTCAACTTAAAACTGAAAATAAAAATACTGAAAGGGGTTAACAGATAGTTATTTGTTAACTGGAAAGGTCAAAGTAAAAAAATAAAATGCCCTAACCCATATACAAGAAGAAGCGAAGAAGAAGAAGAGGCAGTAGAAGACGAAGAAGAAGCAAGACGAAGAAGAAGAAGAGGAGGAGGAGGAGGAGGAGGAGGCGGCGTTCCTGTTCTGGTCGTTCTCTCCACCTTCTGGTCGTTTGCTCACTCAACCCACCTTCTGCCAGGTACTGCTTCTCAACCCAGCTGCTGTATTGTTTTTTTCTTCTTCTTCAAGCTTCTACACACTCGACTCTTCTGCTTTCCTCGTTTGCTCTCTCTGCTTTCCTCGTTTGCTCTCTCTCTTCATCAACCAAAAAAACAAAAGAAAAATAGAAGAAAGAAAGAAAAAGGAAGAGAGAAGAAGAAACGAAGCACCTGCTCCAGCTGCTGCTGCTATTCCTGTTCCTGCTGACATAAGATGAAGAGATGAAGCAGCTGCTGCTCCAGCTGAAAGAGGGCTGTTGTTTCTTCGTCAACTCGACTCGACTCTACTGCTGTTGTGCTTCATCAACTGCCAGCTATTGCCTTTTTTTCCCTCTATTTCTTCTTCCAGAGCTCAACTCAGCTACTCTCATCTTTTTTTTTTCCGTTCTTTCCTCTTTACTTCGACAGCTGCCCTTTTAAAATGCAGCTGTCCTTTTTTGTTTTTCCTTTATGTCCCATTTGGGCTGCAGGGCTGGGCTAGCCTGTGGTGTTTTCTTTTTTTTCTCAAATTTTGTGTAGGGTTGGGCTGGGCTGGGCTGCTTTTTTTCAAAGTTTGTGGAGGGCTGCTGGGCTGGGCTTCTTTTTTTTCACTTTTTTTAAAGTTTGTGGAGGGCTGTTGGGCTGGGCTGGGCTGGGCTGCCTTATTTTATTTTATTTTTTCAAAGCTTGTGGAGGGCTGCTGGGCTATTTTTTTTTATGTGGTTCATTGTTGTGCAACACAATAGGTCCATCAACCGTGGCACATAATTTCCAAACCATTTATTCAATGACTCATCTGGTAATATGTAAATTCTGAAATTTCTGAAGGGCCCCCAAAAGAACAGTTGGGCCTTGGTTAAATGTGAACTTTTCATTTCTTCACACTTGTGAACATGTAATGTTGAATTTATTTGGTATTGCTGTTGAATTTATATAGTAGTTGTACACATGTATGAAACCAAAATTTTAAAATTTGATATTAATATTATATTTTTCTATATGTATTATATTATTTTTTATTTTTATATTTTTCCGAAACATAAATTCGAAACGTTTCACCGAAATTCCGAATAGGCCGAAATATTTCAGTTTGGAGGCCAAACCGAATCGGCATCCGAAACGAATTTAACAACACTGATATACATAATATTCCATGTGCTGAATCTAGAGGATTATTGTGTGGGATCAGGTCAACTATCGTACACTATTCATTCCATGTATATTAGATCTTGTATTAGTGCTTTTCATTTTCTGTATTTCAATTAGATCAATTACACTGTAATCATGCCCCTTAATTGGGCAATAAAGTAATATAAATCAGTCTGTCCACTTGAGGGATATGAAAGAACTTCTCCAAATCTCGTCTCAAAACTTTTGTCTCAAGGATCGCTAGATCCTCAAACTACTAGTTACCCCAAGTGACTGCAAAAGCCGAAGAATGTCACGTCTCGGTCCCGAATCACCCTAACCTAGGGTAATCTCTGAGGTGTGACACGCGTACTCCCGTAGTATTATACCTGTCTAGAACTAAGTATGACAATACGAAGGAGAAAAATCCTCTTTTCCACTTGTGAGTCTAGCTCACCAACCTATCAATCACATTTAGTAGCGGAAGCATCTCAAATAATAAGTCACTAGGTACCATTTCATTGAACAGTCCTATTTAAAGTTAAATGTCAAGTTTATACAAAACATAATTACACATTACACTAAAGTAGGGATTACAAAAATCACCCTACATTCTATGACAAGATGTTATCCACAACTAATTTTAGAATCTAATTAGTGTGACCCACACAAAAAGGAGTCAGTCATACTCCCAAAAAGCTCTCAAAAGAGTCCAATCGCTCTCCGATGGACCAGACTACATAGGCCCATTATCCGGCCACTCTTCTAATCCTGGAGGAACCTTCTCGGTCTCCTCCTCTCCCCCCCGGGTCTCCTCAGGATCGGGAGCTGCACTTGCGTCTGTAACACCAAGAATAGCATCTCAAATACGACGAATTGGCAAGTATAGGTATTAATAAGCAAATACACAATGTATCAAATCAAATTTAAATTAAAAGTGATTAAAAGATGTCAATATCCAGTAATAACAGGCAATTGTGCCAAAAACGAATAACTCATGCTTTTCGAATCAATTGGGAAATAAACATACGAATTTGGCTACTACATTGAGCTCATCCTCTCAAAAGAGAGCAAATCTAGTTGGGATGTCACCAGCGGCCCGGCGAAAGGCTAGCTAGCTACCCGGGTCTGAAGTTCCGGTGTTCCAGATGACTTACTGCAGTAGTCTCGAATAATAAACCAAGTTTAACCCCGTCGGGTATCACAAGGTCGAAGCTAAATAATGCCGACTCAATCGAATTGAATAGATACATGGATGTGAATAAAGTTTCCACACAAAATCTCAAAATCTCAAATCGAACCGAATACTAATTGTTCGCATTCATATGGGCTCCAAAGGAATCAACTTCAAATAATAATCGAATTAGAAATATACTGATCTATAATGCATTGATAAAACACTATGAAGCCAATGATGATATTCAGACTCAATATAAAATGTATTTGAATTTAAGGAATCAAGGAATTTACTAACCAATCTAATCTAACTATCCATTATCTCTCATTATACCACTCCGATGTAGGTTTAACAAATCAATGTATTCCTATTCTCAATCGGTGCCACATTGTATAATAAATACAATAGATTCACTAAAAGAACACCCATGGCACATTGGAAGGCTATGGAATAGTAAGTATGAGTTTATCTCGGCCTCACGAGATATCCCATGCTCTTAGAAGTTTCCGTTGGACATATAAGGTTCAAGGTACAGGAAGATAGCCCTAAAACGTCTCCCATTTCATGTTCTAGTTAATTATGGGAAAAATTTTCTGGGGGAATTCGGCTAACTGAACTCAAGAATTCAGTCAGCCGAACTGGGGCAGTTCGGTCGACCGACTTCCTGGTTCAGTCGACCGAATTGTTCTAGAGAGTTCTGGAACACTCTGTTATCAATTCGGTCAGTCGAATTTAGCAATTCGGTTGACCGAATTGGGACAGAATGTATCCTGACTTTCTGTAACAAGTTTTGTACCTCACTTAATGTCAAATACAAGATGGCTCAGGCCCACTTGGGCCCAATATGATGATATCCAGTCTCGTTGGATTTGGTCAAATCTTTGCTCAGTTTCTTCCTTCTTTAATTAGATTGTAATTAGATTTAGTCATATATTCTTTCATTAATAGTAGATTGTAATTAGATTAGCTGATTTGTAGAGCTGATTTGTAGCTTTTGATAAGGCATCTGTATTCTATATAATGGGAGAGAATCTCCAATGAACAAAACACAAAATTATACAATTCAAAATCTCTTTTGCATGCTACGTTTGATATGGTATCAGACCCTTCTTCCTTGTGTCTTCTGTCTTCTGTCTTCTAGCTATCGATTTCTTTTTGAATCACAGTGATAACAGTCATTCCTTGTGGCTGTTCGTGCATGTTTCACATAGATCTTCGTCAACATCTTGAAATCTGATCACTGTGGCCCACCTGTGATCAGCCCTGCTGCTCTTGGGAAACACAATCTTGTGTCTCAGAAACAAACAGATCAAAGATCTGTAACCTTGACAACAACCAGATCAGGGATCTGTGTTCTTTGAAAACAGAACAGTCTTCTGTAGTGATATGATCAACAGTGGCCCACCTGCGATCATCATGGGATCTTCAGCAATCTCTACAGTAATGGTCGACCAACCCTACTGGTAATTTTGGAGATTTTTTCAGCATTTTTTCAAGATCAGACGTAGGCCATTTGAACCAACTTGTGATTTTCCAGTTTTCTAAGATTGTTTTGATCTCAACCGTACAAAACCTTGGATTATGAATGGATTTCAATAACTCTTGTACCACTGGAAAGATAAATTGATCCTGCCTGCATCTTGTGGATCTGATTCTCACTCAGATCAAGCAGTGGGCCCCACGCAGGGAACCAACAGTCAAAATCAAGGTCGTCTGGGCTATTTTTTTTGTGAAACTGATCACAGACATCTCCTTGATATTACTCGATCTCTTCTCATTGAATCCTGTGTTCCTACACGTTTTTGGACGGAAGCTCTTAGCACTGCTACCCACCTTATAAATCGATTACCCTCTTTTTCTTTAGAAAATGAGAGTCATTTTTATCGATTATACAAATCTACACCGTCTTATGATGATCTACATGTTTTTGGATCAGTGTGTTTTGTACATTTACCTCCTTCTGAGCGTAACAAACTTACTGCCCAATCTGCTAAATGTGCATTTCTAGGATATGCTAGTCATCAAAAGGGGTTTCTTTGTTATGATCCTCACATACGGCACATTCGTACCTCCCGTAATGTTGTCTTTTTCGAAAATCAATATTTTTTCTAACAACATCTTGATTTTGTAGAGTCCTCATCTGTTGTTTCCTTTCCTGGTTTTTCGGATAAAACACCATTTGTTAAATTTGATCCTCATTTCGTTTATCAGAGGCGGAGTAAAACTGCGACTACACATAGTCCCCCTAACGATCCCCCAACTGCATCTAGTCCAACTGGAGATCCTCCCTTACGCCGTTCATCTTGGATTTCAGTGCCTCCCAACTCGTTATGGATTTACCCACACTTCCTTAATGGCCACCATGTCTTCTACTTCTATACCAAACTCATATTCCCAGGCTGTGCAGCATGAGTGTTGGAATAATACTATGCAGGATGAATTGGATGCTCTTGTGCAAAATAATACATGCGATGTGGTTCCGTGTCCTTCTGTTAAGCCAATAGGTTGCAAGTGGATCTATTCTATCAAGCTTAAACCTGATGGGACTCTGGCTCGATATAAGATGCTCCGGGTAATCGGCAGGAATATGGTATTGATTATGAAGAGACGTTTGCTCCTATAGCAAAAATGACAATTGTTAGGACTATTCTTGCCATTGCAGCATCCCAATCCTGGCCTCTATACCAGATGGACGTCAAGAATGCATTTCTTAATGGTGATCTCAAAGAAGATGTGTATATGCGCTTCCTCAGGGGGTTTCCTCTATCATCACGGGTGCTGTTGCCAAACTACGGCGTTCTCTCTATAGCCTCAAACAAGCCCCCCAGGCATGGTTTGAAAAATTCCAACATGCTCTTAGCCACTTGGGGTTCCATCCTAGTTCATACGATGCATCCATGTTCCTTCATCATGCTTCTACGGGGATTACTATTCTTTTTGTTTATGTGGATGACATCATCATTACAGGCACCAATGCAGATATGATTCACCAACTTCAGGCCTCTCTTCATGAATCTTTCCACATGAAAGACCTTGGTCCTCTAAACTATTTTTTAGGTCTTGAGGTTCATTAATCTGCAAAAGGCATCGTACTCCATCAACATAAATATGCTCTTGACTTGATTGAAATGGTTGGACTTCAAGGTTCTGCTCCCACCGATACTCCAGTCGAAGTCAATGTTACACTTCAGTAAGACAGTGGGGATCCTTTCTCTGATCCTACTCTCTATCGTCGCCTCGTTGGCAGCCTGATCTACTTGACGATAACTCGTCCTGTTATTTCTTATGCAGTCAATTTAGTCAGTTAATCATGACTGATCCTAGACATCTTCATTTGGCTGCGGTTCGACGTATCATTAAATATCTCATTCGGACACCAACCCGTGGATTATTTTATCCGGCCAACAACTCCCTGACACTCAAAACATGCTCAGATGTTGATTGGGCTGGTTGTTCGGATACTCATCACTCTACCACAGGATGGTGCATGTATTTGGGAGATAGCTTGATTTCGTGAAAATGTAAGAAACAAGATAAGGTCTCCAAATCTTCCACCGAAGCTAAGTATCGTGCTATGTCTGCTGCTTGTTCAGAAATTCTCTGGCTTCGCGGGTTGCTTTCCGATCTCGGATTTCCTGCTGATAGTGACACACCACTCTATGCAGACAATACTAGTGCAATTCGTATTACTGTCAATCCAATTTTCCACGAACGCACTAAACACATAGAGATTGATTCCCATTTTATACGCGACGAATACAAGTGTGATGTGATTAGCCTTCCTCACATCTCTTCTGATCTTCAAAATGCCAATATCCTTACAAATGGACTTCCGCGGCCTCGCCATCAGTTCTTGGTTAGCAAATTGATGCTTGAAGATTCCCCAGCATCAATTTGAGGGGGGGTGTCAAATACAAGATGACTCAGGCCCACTTGGATGGCTCAGGCCCACTTGGGCCCAATATGATGATATCCAATCTCGTTGGATTTGGTCAAATCTTTGCACAGTTTCTTCCTTCTTTAATTGGATTGTAATTAGATTTAGTCATATACTCTTTCACTAATAGTAGATTGTAGTTAGATTAGCTGATTTGTAGAGCTGATTTGTAGCTGGTTTGTAGCCTTTGATAAGGCATATGTATTCTATATAATGGGAGAGAATCTCCAATGAACAAAATACAAAATTTTACAATTCAAAATCTCTTCTGTATGCTACATTTGATACTTAACATGGTGAGGAGTTTTCTACACTTCTCAAAACCCATTTCTTAGCTTCTCCAAACCACAAACCACAAACCCGCAGGTATTTAGAGCCTACATGCTTTCCTTTTCACAACCAATCCATTCATCAATTTTACCTCTCAAACATTCTTATAACAAGGTTCAAACTCATATCTGGAACACTCTGTCATCAATTCGGTCAGCCGAATTTAGCAATTCGGTCGACCGAATTGTTCCAGAGAGTTCTTGAACACTCTTTCATCAATTCGGTCCGAATTTAGCAATTCGGTCGACCGAATTGGGACATAATGTATCCGGACTTTCTGTACAAAGTTCTGTAACTCACTTAAGATGGTGAGGAGTCTTCTACACTTCTCAAAACCCATTTCTTAGCTTCTCCAAACCACAAACCTGCACGAATTTAGAGCCTACATGCTATCCTCTTCACAACCAATCCATTCATCAATTTTACCTCTCGAACATTCTTATAACAAGGTTCAAACTCATTTCATATTCATTCAAAACAAAAAGAGGCTGGCATAATCAAATAGAATGACTGAATCAATCAAAAGAAAAATCCACATGTATTTCAAATTAACACTTATACTTCCCTCTAATCAAACTTTCAAGCCCTTTTCTCTAATCTTGCTCAAATTACTAAAAAAAACCCCAAATCTCAAACCCTATTCACAAAACACATGGAAATGCTAATGAATGTTTATGTAGGATCAAAGAAGAGTCTCTTGACTCCATTTCAACTTAAGAACACAATAAAGATGGGATTGAGTCTTACCTTCACACAAATTCCGAATTTGAGCTGTAGAGAAAGGTTTTCTTGTCAACAAAGATTAAGAGAAAAATGGAGAAGATGAAGAGGATTCCAACCTCAACCTCCACGTGCTCATACTCAATCCCTTGCTGATTGAGAAGAAGAAAAGAGTAAGCGAAAGGAAAGAAAAGAGGAAGAACTTCTTCTCCTAGCCACACAACAACAATCGAATGGTATGGCTTGAGTTGGTGTTTATATGATAAGGGTGCCCATTTTGCACAAAAGTCCACTAGTTTTAGGCATTTTCCATTTCAAGTCAAATGATGGCCCACTTCATCAACCGTTGACCAATTGAAGTAAAGCTTAATACGAAAATCAACTTGCTCAACAAGATACACACGATGACGCGAAGATGACGTGCATATGATGCAAAATGAGAAAACCGATAATTATGTAAAAGCCTTCAATTCTACCCAACTAAGTCAAATCGGTTTCGAACTACCTATTCAAGACTCGTAACTCAACTAACTCACCTATAAAAAACTACTAAACCTTAATTACCTAATTAGTAACTAAGTATACTTAAATTAACTAAAACATAATTAATTAGTACTAAACAAGATTAATTCGGGTCGGGGGTGTAACAAAGAATCTTTCAACGTGGTTTAAAATTTGGTTTTGGTCACGGAGTTGCACCCATAATTGACTAATACATATGAGACTCGACCTGGTCCAAGCGATTCAGTAGGTACTTAGTTAGGAGTGCAACTTGGGTGGGCATGATTGGGTATTGACAGAGCTCAAGCCTGGCCTGCGTTGCATGTGGATTTGCCAAAGCCCAATCTTAGATTGTGTGGATAATTTGCAAGCAAAGATGCATAGCCCGCCAAATTTGCAACCAACGATTCGTGATCCACCATACCCTTCCCGTAAAATAAAACACAGAGAGATCAAACTCGAACATTTGAATTAGCCACAGGAAAAAGAAAGAGTACCACCACGAAGATGTTCACAGAGAGAGAGAGAGAGAGAGAGAGAGAGAGAGAGAGAGAGTTTTCAAAGCTTCTTCTCTTCTTTCATCGTCATTTGAGTGTAGATTTGTGAAGAGCTTCCTACCTTCTCTCATCTTCGTTTTAGTATACATTTGTGAGCAGGCGCATGTCTTGGGAAGTGGGCAAAGTCGGTTGTACAGAAGCCTCAACGTAATGGAAGGGTCTTTGAATTCCATGATGAAATTAACGTCAAATGTAGTTTGGGTTCTTGAGCCATTTAGCTTAAACGTGGCTTATTCACTTGGCTTTCAATATCCCAAGCCCGAGTCTGAGCCCACATATACTCGGCCTGATTGGGTTTAGAGCAGGCCAAGTTGCATCCCCAACTAAGTCCAATGAGGGCTCATCCGAGTCAGCTTGGACCTGGTCAAGTTTTGTAACCATGTTATTTTAAACGTTAAAATGATTTACCTTTTCTATTATTTTACTGCTAATTGGGACTACGTTTAAAAGGCTTCACTGATGTTCCAAGAATTGGGATCCGGGGGACTATTTATTTGGGAATTTGGGTGAAGAGGATGAAGTTTTATGAAGAAATGATTCGCGGTAAAACAGTCTTCTTCTCAGAGAAAAGGACAAAACCATCTTCTATCAAAATAAGCGTAGAGAAATCTTTTTACTTGATAATTTCTTCGACGGTCTTTAGAGTTGTTGTTGGTTACTCTTAACACAAGTTTACTACTGGGAATACTTAAAATCAAAGGTTTCAATTGAGAAGACTGGCATACAAAAACTGGTTATCAAAACGTGAGGAAGAAACTAAACTACAATCTATTCAAGGGATGAAAAACAAATTGTACGTACTATTGACTATTATAGGTTGTCATTTCCTACTAGAAACAACCAAGAATCGATCTTGGTAGATCAGTGGTGGGCATCTCCCTCTCCACAGAAACAAACAAAGATTATCCCCTTGTAGCTCAGTGGTGTGGTGTGGCGTCTCCCTCTCTATAGAAACAACTAAAGACCGATCCTTGATTGTAACACTGATAGATAAGGGACTTTGTTAGGGGGTGTGTGTGAGGATTTACCAAAAAAAAGTTCTTCCATTTCCCTACCAGAGAAAATAGAAACATTTCTTACAGTGGTGGAACTCCCATGGTGTGGGTGTACAACTAATGGAAGGGCAATTAGCAACCTAGCCTGGGAACTACCAAGCACCAAAGTCCCTCCTGCAAATTATTTTACAGCCTTACAAACTCAACTTCTGAATCGCCCTCAAGAGACATGTTAACTATCATATGACGAGTGTGTTGCACAATTTGAAGTTGCTTTTTGACACAAATACTAGGTTATGGTTACTAGTCATGTTCCTACCAAAATAAGAAATGAAATTCCATCCTTTAGATTCTTTATTTTTCTTTCATTTCTATTACTTCTGGAATGAGCATGTTGTGGAAAGTAAATTTGTGGATCTTTTGGTAGTTTCTGAAGACCCCTAAGAAATAAATGGACACAGAACATATATATGGAGATGAGATTTTATCAGATTTCTTTTTGAGTTTTGTATGTATGAGAAGACCTAGACAAGCATACTGGACATTTAATCCTTTGAAAATAAAAGATAAACATTTTTTCATGTATTCAAGGAATATTTAGCTTGCTTGCTTGTCGTTCTTGTTGTTCACCATGGTTTTCTAGCTTTTCAAACTTAAAAGGCACATTGAAGGCAAACATGTATATGCTGCATCCATGAATTCCTGTATTTATGTTTTCTAACTCTTCAAGCTAACTTAAATTTAGGCAAGTCGAAGCTCAAATTTGAGATGAGATCATATCAAGAGATGGTTGTGGGCCCAATGAAGCAAATGAGTGAGGAAAATCAACTGTTAATATGGTATAAAAACAAAGCTGCCATTGACCAACAGCATGAAAAAGATCTTGAGCAGACTCTGGAGCTAATGAGCAAGCAATTGCGAATCACAAATGAAGAGAATAGGATAGTGAAGCAGAAAGCAACAATCCAACATGAAGAAAACAAGGAACAGGTAAATTTTGAACCTGCAGTAACTTTGATAAATGTTGTGATGTTGCCATTAGCAATGAAAGCTTTAATGACTAAGGACATAGACTAGCTATTTGATGGGATCCCTTTTGTCTGCCTTGTCAGCATAAACCTCTCATATTTTTCATTCATATTTCATTTGCTTTAATAAAGTGTTGCCATTCAAAATTCAAAAAAGAAGAAGAAGGGGGGGGGGGGGGGGGGGGGCGGCGCTGCGTGAGAGAGAGAGAGAGAGAGCCATGGCCAAGGTGATTCACTTGGATTGGCCTCTGATTAACAAATTGAAGGTTCTGATGTTACATAATAAAAGATCGAGCTGGATACTCGGTTCCTTTTCTGAAATCATGAAGCTTTTAATTACCCCGGATAATTATTCAGAAAATTATTGATTTTTCAGTTAGATCAGTTATATATAAAGCATTGGTTGTTTTGATGAATGTGGATGTCATGGATCCCAACTGGTTTTTGGTAGGCATTGATGTCACGAGGCATGAAATAAGGCAGGGCCCAACCCTTTCTTCTTCAGTTGTTTTTTTTTAATAAATTTTAAGACCCAATTGATGTTTGGTAGGATATAGTCATTCCAATTCCTACCTTCATGTTTATTATCCAGAAAGTAAAGACTTTACTGATTCATGCTTATTGAGCTATTTAGAAAGTCATGCAGGGGCTCCAATTCCTACCTTCATGCCTAGCCCTCAGTGGGATACCAGCCTAACTTCTATACCATTCCCTTATTTCTCTACTCTTTTTTTTTTTTTTTTTTTTTGCTTCCTTCTTTCTTCTCCTTAATTTTTCTCTCTTTTTTCTTCAATTTGTTTCTAAATTTAGAATTTTAGAGAGCCTTCATCTATGAGTTAGAGGTGCCTAAAAGAGGTTGAGGAGGAAGTCTACACCCATCTAACAAGTCTAGGGCTGATGCCAGCACATGTAGAGTTGAGGTCAACCCTATAGTATTTTGGTTTTAAACTTAAGATTTAAAGAAAACATAGCTACATAAGACTTAAGTAAATCCAGCTGAGATTGTGAGAATTTAACCAAAAAAGAATGAAAAATATTAACAAATCTTGTCTCAAAATCACTAGATAGATCTAAAGGCAATAAACAACGTAGAATCAAATCTATTTCACTCTAACGCATGCATGCATGTATTATGGACATTTTTTACTTTTAGAAAAAAAAATGTTTAGTAGAGGATTCAAGTATATATATAAATATTAAATAGTGAGAACAGAATTATAAATTTACACCGGGACACAGTTAAGCATCATCCCATCATTCCTTGTACAGGACAGAGGACACCAGTGTCACCCATAGGGCCATGGGTCCGCATACTACCAATTTTTTCTCTTGAATAAAAAATACACAGTTTCAACTTTTGTACATGTTTTTCAATGGTATTTCTTGTATATCCCTTCACTAGTTGAATTATTTTTTTTCCTAGATGAATAACATGGAGCATTTCTTCAAGAAGCAAGTGGCGGCCATTCAAGATACTATTGAAGCCAAAGTAAGAGCTTTTGAGAAATTGCTCCAGGAAGAGAGAGAAAAAAGAGCAAACAACACCAGCTCTGGAAGCAAAGTAGATTGCAAGCTCAGGTACTAAAATATGGGCTTGTTTGTTTGTGTGAGGGGTGAAATGAAATAAAATTAAGTTGTCAAATCAAGAGAGACCATACTCCAATCTAAAATGTGATAGGAATGATCCTTGTCATCCAGCATTCTGCTCAACTTACGTTGCTTTCTTCTTTTCAAACTGTTTATTTTCAGGCTGTCGGTCAAGCATAAGATTCTTCCATTGGGTGATTGGAGGGCATGGGTCTATTAAGGGAGGGCCTTATCATATAATTGCTCGAGTCAGACCTTGGGAATCACATGTATTAAGTTAAAGTCCATGGTTGAACTTAAGTGGGTCATACACCAGATTTTCTACTAGAGGGAAAGTAGAGAATTAATATTATATTTTAGTTCATTTGACTCTACAGAGATGGAGAGGAATGAATTACAGGTATTTTTGCTTACTGGCCATTGAAATGGTTGGCCAAATGGCATTTTATGAGATACAATCCATTTCAGTGTATTTCCACAATTACATCCAAAGTCCAAATAGCCTCTGCTAAGAGACTGCTTTAGATTCCAACTTTTCGGGGATTGGCATTATGTCAACTCCAGTGACCAGTGGAGTGCCAACCCAGTACATCAGTTTTATTTGCTGTTTGGTGGAGTTCTGATGATTTAGCAGTGTTTAAAACCAAGAGTTCACCAGATTGAGTTGACTTAAGACTCAGCTAAGACTGCCAAATAGGCTGGACTCAGTTGTCATGAGTTTTTACATATTTAACTAGGAAAAGATGGGAAAGTAGTAAAAAATATATAACAATGTGAGAGTTGATGAATAAATAGTCAAATATAGTGTTCCAAATGCACAATCCCAATCACATTCAAAAGTAAAGAAAAAAAAAAAAAAAACGAAAAGTACCTAAAAGAAACTTCAAAGCCTTTAGTCACTTCTGGAACTTCCCATCTCTAGTTGAGAGGGATGAGAGATTAGAATTTTTCAAGAAGAACCAAGATTTTTGTATTAGAAGTAACAATGGTTTTATTAAGAAAGAGGGAGAAAAGATACAAAAATAAATGACCAAGGGCATTTCTTGGGGTAGACAATGATGAATAACACTGCTTGAAACTAGAGTTGAAACCACCAGCCTCTTGTGAGACTTAGTTGTTCAGCTCATCTCTGATGGCTTGGTGACAGGGAAGGGGGTTAGGGTTTCCTCTTTTGAACCAATTTGATCACATTAAAAAAAATCTTTCTAATTTGATCTGAATTTTGTATAGGTTTTATACCTATAAAGTTTTCATCCTTCTTTACCCTGTTACTAACAGAAGCTCCCTATAATTTCCTTCTTAAAAAAAAACGGCACAACTGACCAAGCAGCCCCAAAACTTGTTATTTGTTGGGCTTCTGTTTGACTGATCCCACAGACCACTCACCCTTCACCATATAGTTTCTATTTCAAAAAAAGCTTTTTTTAAGCCCCTTAACTTGTTCTAGATCCAGTCAGGGAAAAATAAAATAAAACCTCTCTTCTAGAGGGTGTTCATATAGAAATCCTTCGTCATGAGTGAAGTGTATTTTGGATTTCCTCACTTAAAATGATCCCACTTGGTGTGTTCTGTTCTTTTTCTTGCCAGGTTTATCGACAGCCAGATGAAAGGGATTGAAGGATTTGAAGCTGAGATAGAGAAGCTTGTAAAAGCACATGAAGATAAGAAGATCGACTTGAAGAGGAAGTATCTTGCATATGAAGTCGAAATGGAGAAGGAATTCAATGATTCGATGACCAAACTGATGGAGAAGTACACTCCACATCAGTCTGAATCTTCTGCAAGTTCTTGAATGGATGGTATGAAAAAACAATGAATTAAGGACTCATCTATCCCCAAAAGAGAGAGAGAGAGAAGACAGTATATACCCTTTGCTTTCCATCTCTACATAGAAACTAAAATCTAATAACTGAAGTTACTGAGCTCTTTTTTCCTTTTGACACCCAGAAACTAAAATCTAATAACTGAAGCTACTGAGCTCTTTTTTCCTTTTGACGCCCAGAAAGTATACATTTTTTGTTTCTTCTTGTCATTGGAAAAGTGGTATAGTGATATAATAGAAAATGAAAGTTGGTTTTCATGGTTGATTTATGCTTTTCTATATGATTTTGTTGTGTTTGTTTGAATTTGTTGTTCTGTTAAGGACTAATTTGTTTCTTCCAACAAAAATTTGTCCACCAAATTCAAAGGTGACTCCGTAGTACTCGATTGGAAGGTTTCATCGGGTCATTTATGGCACCAATTGTCAGCTGGCTTGTGGCACCACTAAAAGGATGCCCTGTATTTGATGGTCCTAGTTATTAAAATGGGCACAAAACTAGCTCCCTACGCTAATCATTGATTCTGATCATGAGTGTCTAATGTTTACCCATTTGTAGTCATCAAGTCAAAGACAAGTTATGCTTATGTTTCTCTAACTGTAGCCACTTTGCTTTTCATTCATTGTTGCAGCCTATTTGAGACATCCTCCATGACCACAGGCCACACCAGGTTCCACTGTACACTCTAGTACCCGACCAGGCATCAAGTACTTAGAAGCCCCATTGCATGGAATGCTCAACTATATCATCTGGTTTTTTGGTAAATCAACTGTATCCTCTGTCAGTTGATAAACAGGTCCTACTTCTCCCAAGTGTGTTTCTTCTGTTGTATGGACCATTGGGCATGTATTTTTTTTTTACATAATCTTCCATTACAAAACTGCTGCAATCCATTGAGTTTTTTTCGTGTCCTTTTTTTTTCTTCTTCTTTAGCCATGGCACTATGTAATTGTGAAACCCCTCAGTTGTTGGAATTTGGTACCGAGTAATTGGTCATGGCAAAGACCAACCTTAATTACCTGTTGACGGTTGTTCTAATTGCTTGTGACTCTGTTTACCTGTAATTGGTCATGGCAAAGAACAACTGTCAAAGGTAATTAAGGTGATCCATATGCATGATCCCTCCTTATGCATGAAATGTAGATTCCTGCACAAGGTTACCTTCTTGAGTGCAGCTATCTGGCCAAATGTCTTATTTGGTCAAATCATCACAATCACCATGAAAGTGCTATCCAATCATTCTATGAGTTCCATTTTCAACCTGTACATTAATGCAAGGAAGGAAAATGTGTAGAGCTATTTACTGTTTAAATGTAAAGAATATGGCTATTCACAATGGCCATACAATTAAGGCTGTCATAGTAAGTGTGTTTAGCAGAGGAGTGATGGATCAAAGTCCATAAAATCCAAGCTTTGCCTGTTGTTATCTTCCATTCAACTGGGAAAACAACCCTACCTCGGTTTGCATACTTTAGCAAAGACTGCTTATGAATCTATATAATTCTCCTGTTTCACCATAAAATAGGTCCTAGATGCCACCCCCTTTCCCCACCCACCCTCTCACTACACCTGTTGGGGCCAAGTCCAGATATGCACTGCACTGGAGCCCGGTTGCCGTTGGCGAGGGACCTATGACCACTTATAGCTCTGTTGGCGAGGTACCTCCCTTGCATAGAAACAATCATGGATCAATTCCTGGCTATAGCACTGATGATGAGGGAACCAGGCATACCTGTGTTGGTGTGTGTGTGAGTACTTAACCTTCCAAAAAAACCGTCTTGCTTGTAATGTCCAAATCAATATTGGAAAGCTAGGTGAGCCATTTAATTAAAAGTCAATAGCCTAGAAGTCCAACAACTTCAATAACTGATTAAACAAGCTGAGCTGTAGGGCCTAGGGCCTGAGTCATATCTTTTGAACCAACCCCATTGAAGTCCTCAGTATAAAACGTAACTAGCATCGTAGCCTGTGCTGAGCACGGTCACGTTTTTCTACACTGTCATTTAAAAATTTATATATTGAAACAATGAACACCATAAATTATAAATTAAAGACTATTCAAATCAGAAATAGAGGAAAACTTTTGTTAATCATATCTGCAAACTAAACAATCATCTAATAAAATATAAACCAAACACTTAAAATGTACTTTAGCAATAAATAATAAAATTATATCATCTAGAATTTGTATTGCTCTAAATTTTTATACCGAAGATTTATTGCACTACTTGAGCATAAAAAATCAATGATAGTATATGCTTTGATTTAGCAGCATAGTTGATTTGGCTAATCCTTGTAACAGGATATAAATGTTTTCAGTCTTTTTATTTTTTAAGAGTTTTGAAATGAAAAATGAAACTCTTCTAGAGCGAATGTTGAGTCTTGAGTGTGATTGTGTCATCTACATTCCTCTTTAGAAAAAAAAAAGTAAATATCAATAAAATGAATAGATATTACAAGTAAATGCTAAAAGAAAAAAATTAATTAATCCTTACACTTGATAGGAGTGAAGATAACTCATTTCTACTTGTGTTAAGTACTTACGTTACTTCTTTATCGAAAGAGACAGCATTTAATGTATTGGTGTGATTTATTGTCTAAGTTTGGCCCATGTACCAAAACCTAAGGCTAAACCCCAACACAAAGGAGGCTGGTCCCTATTTCGGCTCGGGCCGGCACAGTGCATAAGCACCCCTATATGGATCATTTAATATGCCAATATGATCAATAGAATACAGACCAAAAAAAATATTTTTTATATTTTATAAATAAATATCAAAAGTTAATTTGATTTCATATGTGTAGACTATCCAAGATCTAAAATACAACATTAGTTTTTAAAAAGTCCTCTATAGGCTTAAATATAGTCACCGATAGGGAGAATGTTATCGTCATGTGAAAAAGACATTTTTTGTAGTGCCTATCTGGATCGATTAATCTCCCCGTGCTCGTTGTTGAGATGATGAGAAAGATTATGTTGAATTTCAAAAAAATAAAATTGAAAGAAGTAAAACAACATTATTTATAATAGAAAGAAAAAAAAAATCTATTATAGATGGAGAGTCTAGATTATGTGGAACTTTGGTACTCAAAATTGAAGTACGAAGAGTTGATAATAGGGGTGTTCTTTGCATGGGTTGGGGCGGGCCTGTGTAATATCTAGGCCTGGCCCGACCCTTTTTTTTAGTGCATTAGCCTAAGCTCGGCCCTAGTTTGACTCGGGACATAATTGCTTGGCCGAAGCTTGGCCCTCTTGATGAAGGTTAAGCCCGTGCCTGGATAGGTCATGTTTTTATTAAAAAAATATCTTTTACTTATTACTTAAAGTTGTAGCTTAGCTATGTTTATGTGTGAAAGGGTATGTGTTTGAGTCACCTCTATTAAGAAAAGAAAAAATCTACTTTTTGCTTAAATAATGGGCCAAGCCGGGTTCGTGCTCTTTACCACTAAATCCAAGATCAGGTAGACGGGCCGGTCCATGATCAGCTGCTCCTTAATAAGGATTAAGGAATGACAAAATCAAAATTGGTTCAAAATTTGAGGAAATGGAGCAATCAATTGCCAAATTGATAGTTTGCAGATGGGGTCAGCATAAAACGTAGTTATATAGTTTGCACATGGGGTTTAGTGAGTGGCCTAACCAGCAGTACCAATGAATTGGCCTTCAAACTCAATTTGACACCTCATCCAACCTATGTTCTGGAATGACTGATCATGCAGGAAAAAAAAAATGCATCCTTAAGTGGGCCCCACAGAATAGGAAGTTAATTGCCTCAAGGCCGAGGATAAAAGTTCCAGGTTCTAACATCCATGTTTGGCCTGAATTTGTAAGCCTTGCAATCCTTATCAGGTCAGACCTGGCCCATATGGGTCCAGTATGCCATTAACTACTCCAAATTGCTTCTTTTTTCTTGACTACGTTGGACCACTGGTCTTGGGTGATGCTTTATCTAGACTTGAAGACCCAGGGACGTGTGTGAAGTGTGGAACCAAGGTGCCAATACCACTCAACTATGACTATATGAGTGTGTTGGCCTCTAAATTGCTTCTTGGCAGTTAATGACTCAAGGCAATTGCAATATTTTGAAAATATCATTATAATACATGAAATAAATAAATAAATAAATAAAAACCAGGAGAAATCAGGAAGAACAGATAAATATATATATATATATATATTTTTTTCATCAATGCTTTCCCAATAGTTTCATCCCAAAAAACAACCCAAATTCAAACATATCCCAATGTTTTCTGAGAAATTATTTCCTAAGGACAATATTTGTGACAATGGTAGGCAACGTTGTAGATCCACTTTTGGAAACAAACACAGCACAATTGAAACCTGCCCTGTGGCACAGTTATCATAACCATGAGGTTGCAGATTCAAGTTAAAAAGAGTGAAGGACAAAAAAAGATTTAAAAAAAGGCACTAGAGGTCTGCAGATGAGAACTTTACATGACATCTTATTGCAATCTCAACATTAGAAACAGAAGTAATAACATTTATACAGGTAGTAATAGATTCGATCCACCCAAACAGCAACTTGTGTTGTAAGTACATCCAATGAAATTAGCCCTAACCAAAGTTGGTTGATGCTAACTGTTATAACCATTAGGTTGGGGGTTCTAGTCAGGATACCATTTAAAAAAAAAAAAAAAAGACAACCTAGCGACCTGGCATCTCTTTCTAAAAGACGAGTATTATTTCTCACAATTTGACAGTTCGGAAAAAAAATCTCTCACAGGTTGCAAGCCAAAAATTGAAAGAAGATGCTTAAGACCATTGATGGAAAAATCAGTTTCCGGTAAAACAACTGAAGCTCATGCATGCACACACATAAAAACATATTTGAACGGAGGTCCGCCTTAAGGTGTCCCAGCCACGAGGAGGCACCACATGTTCCCAACCCAAATTAACAGCCATTGCTGGTGGAAGAAGCACAAACAAATTTCATGTTGCCATATTGATTCAGGTTAAAAATGGAGGACTTGGACAGACCACTGGATAATCATTTTTGGATTTCAAAAGCTGAGTTTGCATTCAATTAACATGTTCACCAGAGTACATTAGAATCCCAGTCCTCTTTTCTTGCTACATTGGGAACTCTCGCTCACACGCTCATGTCCCTAACCAGCTGACCAACAGTATGAAGGCCTTTGGATTGATAGCAAATTTCAGCTGTTTTGTGAATCACTGTTTTCCTGATGCACCTGCTGGAATGAACTAAAAGAGAGAATAGAAGAGTTTCCTCCGAGTACTGACAAGTTGAGATTAGGCCTTTGCACAGAGCACATCAACTTCTGAAATTCATCATTAAGCTTTGTTTTCAATGCCTGAGGTGAGAACTGGTCACGCTGTTGGATAACTTTTACGAGGGAACCGGCCGCAAAATTTATCTAAAAGAAAGTGCAAAAGAAGAAAGTAAATAAGAATAAAACGCTAGCGAACGACCCAATACACGCCTCAGAATGGACATATCTATGCTATCATATTATGCATCAGCCTCGGTACACAAACTGTTGGCAACCATCAAAAAGTCATGTTTAGTGTGTGGGTACAGAACATGCAGCTATGCAGAATACAGATGACAGACTTAAAACATATGACCAGGAAAATTAAGCATGAAATACATAGGATCTAAATAACCATGCATCAAACAGTTAAAAACCATATTTATCACTTGCCTATGCCAACTTCTCTTTCCATCCAACTCATTGCATATTTTAGACCTCCTAATACAATCATTATCATCATCATCATTGCATCCATCTAGCTCAGCATTGTAAAATCTGCTTCTCCACCAATCCCTTGTTAAGGCTAAGTTCTTCATCACCTAATACCCGAAATGTCACTTCTAAATACTTTTCCCAAGCATTTATCAGTCTCCCCTTTCTCTTAGTGTCATGCATCTGCAACCCTTAACAATTTGAATGCTGATAATAATAGGACAGAGATCTTATGTGAAATCTATTAGAAGAAGAGGACAACAACATTGTGAACGGAGATCCATAATCCATCATTAGAATGGTATTTGAGCAGCATAAGTGTCTTTGGACAAGGGATCACATGCATATTTGTCGCTTGAGTGGTAAATGAGTGGTCATATAAATTGGTAAATTAGATTGAAATTTTAGGCCAGAGCTAATTTGAGTGGGTAGCCTAATTGGTACATCAGTGGTTTTGTGATGGGGTTTCATTTTCCCAAAAAATAAATAAGAAGCCAAATACTATTATGGTTTGCTTGCTAGTAGATGAGGACATTAAAAACCTAATTAGAGAAAGGCAAATCTGTCAAAGAAACCTTCATGCTATATTTACACAAGTGGGATAGGTAGTAGCAGCTTGAGTAGTAGCTCATGGATTATTAGTTCTAAAGGTGCAATTGTTCTGTCAAACACGTGGAGAATGCAGAAGGATCAAAATGCAATGCTAGAGCATGGAATGGGAAGCATCAACTTGATATCAAGAGAATTGATTGCAAATCAGGCATGGATAGAATGATTCTTTTATGAGACATAGTAGGCGAAGGATACGTTGGAGGCATATAAGCATAAGTTTCATTTCCCTAGAGAGATATGAAAGAGTAGGTTTCCAATGCTTTTAACTCTCACATTCGATTGAGAGTATTTTATATTATAATTGTATATAAAAGTGTCAAGTAAAATAGAAAATGCAAAGAAGGCCAAGATAACCAGAAATCGGATGAGAAAATCCAAACTAAATGCTCTAAAAAGATTATGGCCCAAATGTGTCAAAACAAACCATATACACAAGGCAAAGAGGAATTAGGACCAAAATGTTACAATGCTGATACCATTCTAAATCAGTGTTGGGATGCCAATCCACTGGAAGGCCTAGTGGTGAGGCATCTCCTTGTCAATAGATACAACCGGGGATCGATTCCTCAAGTCTGTTGGATAGGGACTTGGATAGTGTGACTGTGGGTGTGAGTATGTACCAGAGGGGAAAAAAGTGCTGGGATTAAACAGTTTGGTTGTTTCAGCAGAAACAAAATGAAATTAATTATCATCTTTACAATGAAAATAAATTGTTCACTTCATTTGTGTACGCTGAAGCAATCACGAAAGGACTATTTAGTGAAAGAGGGCTTAGAAAGAAAATTCCCAATATAAAACAAGCAAGCTCTTTTGTTAAAAAGTCTCATACAACAAATCACATAACAAGGACCAAATTTGGAGAGTTGTGTGTGAAAGTATCATCATCATCATATAGAAGTCTATCTCATCTATTAGAGCCTATCTTTATAAGATCTACTTTTTGACTAAACCCTTAACTCTCTAAGTAGAACTCCTATTGAAGTATGGAAATGTTTTGAACCAATCGTCAATTAAACACAAACCTTCTTTACCTGATTTTGGGACCGGCACACAACAAGGTATCAACACATGTGGCGTTAAAATGTATACTAACAAGAGAATAAACATAAGTAAATTAGATTCTTTTTATCAAGAAAGCTTGTGTACCGATTGTGAAGCGATATCTATCACGCCTTTTGCAAGAGGCAAAATGCAAAACCTATTTCAACAGGGAAAAAGTGTATTAGCATAAAAAATCAATTTTAACAAAATAAAAACTTAAATTTAGTGAAGAAAGACAGGGTACATTATGGAGTTACCAATTTAGTCAAAGCGCAAGGTGCAAGATAGATACTAAGCCCTACCAGAGTTTAAAGCGCTTAGAACATGTCAAGGCACAATCCTAATTTATAGGTGCCCTTCAAAGAAGATATGCATACAGACACATATAAATAAAATTTCCATGAACCCATTATTATCTCCCACTTTCTAAAATCCATGCAACATACCAAAAAAATTATTTATGCAGCTAAGGGTGCATCCTACTGTTGGACTGATCACATGCAAAAAAAAAAAAAAAAAAGGATTTATTCCATTGTGGTTAATCATATATTTTAGATGTGATCAATCCAACTCTCTCTCTCTCTCTCTCTCTCTCTCTCTCTCTCTCATTGAAGTGATTTTTTATATGCCGGCTTCTATATTCATGCTTATGTTATACTTATACCTTGGCTTAGATACATGATCGGTGCTCCCAATAGAAGGTTCTGAAAAAAGAGAAGAGCATAATCCACTCTTAGAAGTGGGAACAAGCTAGATGGGGCTCTCTCTCTACATAATATACATATATTTAGAGAGAGAGAGAGAGCGGAATTCTCCAATAATCCAATATTTCAGCCCCCCCTCCCCTCTTTTTGAGCTTTCATAGTTTGGGCCCACATTTGATCAATGCAATCCATCCACACATACCCAGCACTCAGAATTGGCACCTATCCTAATTTTGCACTGTTCATCATAAAAAAGAATCTGCATAGTGAATAGCTATGAAACTTTGAGGACTTAAAACTAAAAGCTAGGACCTAATATCCCAAATTCCCTTAACTAAATCCAAGTACTACCGATGTGTCTCCACTGATTGCCATGCATCCAATTGGCCCCACAGAAAGAGAGAATCTTTTCTGGAAAAGTGCACAAGTGTTCTATAGTGTCCCTTAGATTGCCACTTAATTTAGCGGTAAGGATGTGGACAACTTTGAAGCCCAAAAAACACTACAACTCTAGATTGATGGTTTCCATTTTCTGCACTCGAATTGGCAATAGGGACACTTTTCAAATCCCTAAATCCCCAATGATTGTCATGCTTTTAGGTGGGCTGCACAAGTTGGGTTGTTCCTGAGCTAGAAATGGTTTAACCATTCCAAAAAAAGGACTCTATCTATGGGACTGAAGTTTGCCAACATTGAATTGAATTCCCAGGAATCCACAGAACTCATAATAATGTGGGTTTCACTGAAGAAATATTAATGAAGTGAGGAGTGAAGGATATAAGGTGGAGGTGGAGATGCATATGGGGATTCACTTTCCTATGATTTTGATTTACTAGGATGATAGCCGGGATGGGAAATCATTTGACGACCATTTGTGCATCTTCAACTATATAATTTTAGACCCTTTGATAGGAAGGCATACAAGCATGTGTTGGCGAGTCAACCGATTCTCAGTCTTCTTCTGAATGAGATCCAAGCTAACCAAAGCAATCGAAAGGCTTTCTATCTTCTTTTTTTTTTCAGGCTAAGGGGCATTTCATTGTTCCTGAACCGGCAAGGGAAGCTACTGGCAACCCATCTCCCTAAAATTCCTAGGAATTCAATACCAAGCAAGCAAACAAGGCCTATGCATTTATGTACTTCTACACAATTCAGTTTTCACTCTTTATGCCACAACTTTATTAACAAAACAAAAGCCACAACCCACTCTACATCCTAACCATATGAGAACAGACCATTTCAAAAAAAAAAAAAAAAAAATCCATATGAGAACAGAATCCATGCTGATAGTTCATAATCTAAATAAAAACATATTTTTTTTTTTTAATAAAGGTACTCTATTGTCCTAAGCCTTGTGACTTCAAAAAGCAATATTTAAGAGTTTTAATGAAATAACATTAAACCCCAACTTCAAATCAGCACCTGAATGAAGTTCCTCAATTAAAAATCTCTTCATAAATTAACAAATAAAAAAAAAAAAAAGAAAACAACTTACATTCCTCTGCCGCCTGCTAAAGCTTCTTCCTTGGGGTCCTTCAATTCATCAAACCTGCCAAGAAAAAACCAGAAAAGCAAGAAAAAGTGATGATTTGCTTGCAGGAGGAATTATGGGGTTGTTCTAACCCTAATCAAACAGAGAGAAGCTATTTGCTTGGTCTTAAACAGATTTTGGACGAACCCCAGAGACAGAAAGAGAGAAATACATACACCCAACCGTAGCGCTTGTCAAAGAGAAGACGCTTTGGATGCCTGGCTTTGCCTTTCATGGCTTTTGGTGAGTTCATGACTGCTGTGTTTGGGGAAGTGGAAATGTGAGAACCAGGTAATGGAACGTTCCCAATGAGTCGGGTCGGGTCGGGTTCGGGCTAAATGGATGACCCGTATAGGATTACTCGGGTCGAAACTATAAACCCGACTTGGAAGGGTCAATTCAGACACTTCGCTAATCGTCATCGTCATCATCTTGGTCAAAGCCTTCTACCAACTGTGTGGGGTCATTTATATAAATTACATTTCTCCATTATGATTTATTTTTAGCCACGCCCTCATGTCTTTATATATATTTTTGTTATCTCCATCTACATTATCTTCGGCGGACCTACCCCATCCCCATGGGAGGACCTAGCGGGGCTGGCAGGGGCCATGGCCCCCTTACATTTGAAAATTTCCAAGGATAGCCCCTCCTTCGTTTACAGATTTTTTCTTTTTAAATATAGTTTTGACTTTAGAAAAATGAAACAAAAATGTTATCGATTTTGGGGAAAACTTAAAATGAAAAAAAAGAAAGGAGAACAAATAAAGAAGGCTTTATGGAGATTGGAGAAGAGGTTTTTCAATTATCATTCTAATCTATTTACACTTGCCCCAAATCTTATGATTTAAGAGAGAAAGAGGAGAAAGTACTTTTTCTTGTTGAAGATTCGCAAACTTACAGATATTTTGAGGTATGACTGAAGAAGAACGACAAACCCACTTTCTCTTTTATTAATCCTTTTTAAATTGTATAGATGTACCGATTTCAATACATGTAACGCCCCAAGATCCAGAGGCCTTAAATCTCGGGACACTACAAGAAAATACCCAAGAGAAGCGAGAAATTCAATAATATAATCCAGTATGAATCTCATATGAGCAAGTAAATGGACAAAGCCCTATAATTTTATTTCACTTTAAGAGATTAAAATGTACTTTCCGTAATTAAACTAACTATTCAATCATATGCCAACATGGCCAGCTACAAAAAAAAAAAGGAAAGAACAAAGATCTATATGATAGACGCCTTTCGATGCACCAACTGCATCGCTCTCCGAACCCTACAGCAACAGATCAGCCGTCAAGCAATTCTACCAATCAAAGAAAGCGGAAAAGAAGATACTTGAAAACACCAATTATTGGGTTATGCTCGATAAGCCAAGCAAATAGACATGTTTAGATAGCAATACATTATATTAACAGATAGGGAAGAAAACCATACCTGATCCCAGCTGTACCTGCGTAATTAGTACTTTGATAATAATATAAAATATTAGAGTGCAACAAAAACAGTGTAGTGTAGTGCAAGAAAGATAATCGAGATAGTAATATAATAGATGTTAGATACAGCATATTAAGTAGATAAGAGAAGTCATCATCATCAATATACCATATAATTCATACAAGCACAACAGTATCACCAGTAATAGAAGTAACGAGAGGAAGTAATCCTACCATATCCGTAATCGTCGTATCTAGATCTAACCGTATCAACATCAGCAGTTAAAGACACTAAGCAATGACATCCACAATACTTAATAATCATCTAACCAATATACATACATAGGATCACACAAGGGCATGTCCACGGTTGAAATACAAGGGACGTGGGAGGTCAAAGCCAGCCCGTCGTCGTCGTCACGACAACTGTCAATGGACATCAACCATGGGGGTTATAGCCACCTATCGCTGCCGTCACATCGAATAGGAGCGTACAAGAGTCCATCAATATCCATAGCCACAACCAAGTCTTAGCCATTGGTCTTACGTGCTAGATCTACCTCAATCACTTGTCCACAGCCACAGCTAAGTCCCAACCATTGATCTTACGTATTGGATCAACATCACCGTCCATCCACACCTGGTCCGAGTGCCGGCGATCTCAGTTCACCACCCCCACCTGGTACCTACTGTATCATCCAACAATATCTCAATATCAATGTCCATGCCAGTATCATAACCCCCAACAGACCAACCGTACATTCACAAATCCCACAGACCACTAGGTGGGGGTACTCCGAACTGGATAGTCTTATCATAATTAATATGAGACGATATTAGTCAAGGGCATGAGGCACGAAGTTCGGGTATAAGTAATCCATCCTTACGATTCCCAATAATTAATAATGCATACTCTTGTAAACTCCGCTTCTCGATACGCTTAATTAACATTATCTCATTACGTAGTTCATCCATCAATATCTACCGTTAAATTTCCAATATCACAAGTCAAGACTTCAAGTGCCATGTCCTGACATCTTATCAAATACATACCATGATCATGGATGAAAACCTAAGTGCAATACACTAATTATAGTACCTCTCAAGGCCAACATCCAAAGTTCGGACCTACCATCCAGCCTCAGTGTCCGTTTCATCAACATAAGTACCACATGTCACAAATCCATTGATGTTCGCTGCCCCTCTATTCAGATCTAGGGTCCCACTTAACCTAAGACAGTGATCACGGAGTCCCAGATGCTTATTATGTATTTTTGGTGCTCCTGAAGGTATTTAGCATCATTAGACATCTATAACCATTGAATCAGGTTCCGTTTACAACCCTAAACCTACTTAGGTGGCTACACGGGTTAATGCTAACATCGGCCCTTGACTCGTGTTTAGAGTATCCCAAATAGTCCAAATGGAAGGTCAACAGGGCCCACATATGATCAAATCATAAAAGGATCTAAATCTGGGAGATATATTGTTTACAGTGTACCGGGTCGACATAATGGGTCCACGGGTCAACCTGGTATTCTGTGGAAATGAACATCTAACTGGGAGTCAAAAAACACAGTCTGTAGTGTTCCCGGTCGACATCATGGTAATCCGGTCGACCGGGTACACTACGGGTATTAAATCATGCATCTGGCAGGTGAGGGGATCCTCAGTTTAGCCGGTCGACCGGGTACACTGGGTTCTGTACTCTGAGTATATTTTCTGCTCTCAGCTGTGGGAAAGTCCCCTATATGCCCGATCGACATCCTGGGTGATCAGGTTGACCGGGTGCACACGAAATCCCTATTTTCAACATTCTGCCATCTTCCTTTTTTCATCCAAACTCCATCAAATGGACCCCAGATCTACATTGATCACCTCCAGACATCATACACACCTCCCACATCATAATCTCATCACAAATGGGCCATTGATCTTCCAAATGGGGGATTCTCATCCATCAATAGCCAATAACACATAAGAAAAGGGCTTAGAACAAACCTAATCATGTTAATCAATTTAATTAAAGAATCTAAACATGTCTACTTGCCTAATTAGGAAGAAAGCTTATCAAATAGCTTGGCTTCACTCTAAATGCTCTAAGATCAACCCAATAGCTGAATCTACAATTTCTACACCCATTCCCAAAGAGAGAAATGCATAAGAAAGATAAATCTAAGAGAAATGACTATTTTATAAGGAAATTGAAAAAGGGGGGATGAAGATTACCTTTACTTGGAGAGGAAAGAGAGATCTAGGAGATGAAATGGGCTCCTAAGCTTATAGATGGCTAGATGTAGTTGAGGCTTTTACTTCTAATAATTGGAGGGCTAAGATCTAGAAAGAGAAACCCTAATCTCTAACTTAGAGAGAGATAGATGGGAGGAAAGTTGTTGTGAAATGAAAAGAATTGATGAGAGGGGTTTCTTTTATAGGAATTGGTTGGGTTATAGTCTAAAATGCCCTATCTTGCTAGTGTAAATTTAGGATAAGGATGGGGTAATCTAAGGAAGATTAAAATGAAATGACCAAATGATCCTTGGTTGCTAATAGAAATAAAAGATAAGGACTAGGGTAGTGTAGGTACTCACATTTAATTACTAAAGTATCTTCAAATGAGTTGTTGTGAATAAAAGAGCCTAAGGGAAATAAATGTAGGTTATTTATAATGACAAAAGTGCTCATATTTACTTGGTTGACAATAAAGGAGGCCAAGGTCATTTAAGGTATTGAGATTTTCAAAAAGGAGGGAAAATATGTGGTTGGAATGACTAGCGTACCCTCATATAATAAATGGGTTAATGAGTTAAGCCATGTGTAGTTGGGTCATTCTAAGATAAATTACACAGCTCTCTAAGGAAAACTCATATATGACTAAGATTACAACTAATGCTTCTAATTAGAAAATTAATTATAGGAAATTACTATTAATCTCACAAGGGTCTTAATCTTATGATCTAGACTAAATTAATGAGAATTACTATCTACTCATACTAATCACCTATTAAATAGGATAACCTAGGGTTGACTTGGTCAAATTGGGTCCCATTAGGTATTTCTAGGGATGGGTCCTTACAATACATGTCTTTATATATTTTCAATCCTTGTTGCTTATATTGAAATCTAATTCACTTAAAATCAATATCTATTTGCATTGTATAATTACATAATTTTTTAGCTCAATCGGAGTTTTATCCATTATGAATAAAAATATATAATTGTATTTTTTTTCATTTTGATTATTATTATTCATGTCAGAGAAAATCCGATTAAAGAAATTTATTATAAGGAGATAAAAACTAGGGGAACCATGCTTTTTAATGGTTTAGATTTTAGATATGGGATGCTCTCATTTTTTTTCTTTGAATTTTTAAATAATAAAGTTTTAAATTGTAACTTACAAGTTACAAGTATAAAAAAGGACCACTACCTACCTTGAGATTGCAGAAAAATCAATGTTGAAACAATAATTGATGATTTCAACTCAATGAAAGAACATCAAGTACAATTTCAATATTTGATTATTACGTATTTTATTATTAAATTTATAATTTTTTTTATCCTTTTTTGTTTATTTGGCCCCCTTTAAACAAAAATCCTGGCTCCGCCCCTGCCCTTCCCCTTCGTAGGCCATCAACTTGCATAACCAAATTCTATCTTGACCCACATTTTATATGTTGAGGGTCCATGTCGACCTTGAGGAGAGCACTTATATGAAGTCCATCTACCATCGCTCCCCGGCACCTACCCCTCGCTGAAGCTGCGGGTTGCTGTGGAAATCTCGGTCATCGAGAACCGGTGCGGCTTTTTAGGCTGCTGTGCCATTGCCTCTTGTTGGGGATGGAGTTGGGAGATCTTTTGTTGTAGCAGTAGTGTTAAGAATTTTATTGTGTTGGCTAACTCATTGGTTGAAAAAAACTCTGAGTCTATTTTGAGTTGTAATTTTGTGTTTCTTTAAAAACGGACTGTTGTTGAGTCACAAAAAGACTTTGAAGCGATGAATGGAGTGTTTTGGAGCTGAAAGAGCCAAATTCCATAACAAGTTCGCTACAGCGAAGCTTCATTTCGCTAGAGCGAAGGCCGAGATAGTTCGCTCTAGCGAGGCCTCTTGCTCACTATAGCGAACTTGGACGGAAAGCCCAATTTGATCTGACTTTCTAACTAAAGTTTGAGACTGATTGCTATTTTGATTGGATCATTATTAGAAAATTCTTGCACGAGTTTGAGGCTATAAAAAGGATGATTCTCTCAACCCTAAGTAAGACAAGAAGTTGCTCTATCTTATTCTGAGGTGAGAAAACCTTAAGAGAGATTTCTTGTTTTCTAGAGCTATCGTTGAGAGATTGGGCTGAATATTTGCTCTAGAAGGTTTGCTGATTCTACTTTCTTGTAAAAGATCTAAGGGCTTGTTTGGATGTTTACAGAATGAAATATTTACAGATTTAAATATTTCAAGAATAAAATAGTGTAGAATAGAATAATGTAATATTATAATATTACAATATTTTTGCTGTTTGGCGATTTTTGAAGAATTTTACAGATTTAAAACTGAGTTGTTTGGAAGGTCCTGTGATTAAAGTACAGTAAAATACATTATTAGAGTAGTTTTTTATTAAATATTTTAATTTATATGTAATTTACCACGTCTTGATCAAAAAGTAGTGTGGTAAAGTAAAGTTCAACTGCCATGTTTTTACCTTAAGTTACTTTTCTTTTATCACATAAAACCATAGTAAAGTATAATAAAGTCAAGTCAATACAAAAAACAACAACTTTACAACTCTCTCTCCCACTTTGCTTTACTACATACTTCATCTCTCCTTACTTTACCTCACCTTTACTGTGATATGACATCACTCTTTATTTTACTTTACTACACCTGTAAATAAGTCACTTTTATTTTCCATATAAAACTATGATAAAATGTGATAAAGTAAAGTCAAATAAAAAGAAACTGCTTTACCATCCCTTCCTAATTTACTTTACCAAATATTTTATTCCACCTTTACTTTACCCCAACTTTATTGTGCCGTAACATTTACTTTTACTTTACTTTACTATATATGTAAACATACACATCATGATGGATTTGGTGAAATATTCTTTACTTTACTCTACCACTTTGTAATTGTTATTTTGAAAGATTTTTATCTTGTAGAAAGTTTTCTACATGGGGTAGCTGTAGCAGAAAATATCGAGCATTTTGAAAGAAAAGATTATTTTCTTCAGATTTTTCTTGGGTTACCAAACGCATAAGATTTTCTTCTTTAGAAAATGAAATATTATATTCTATAAAATATTAGTTTCTTGTGCTTTCTTATACATCCAAACAGGCCCTAAGCATCTTGATTCTCAATATATTATTGGAGGATCAAGCACGGGGAGCGCTCTGCAGCGAGTAGTCATGGCAGCGAGGAGTTATGTAGAAAAACTACATTCCTTAAGTCGATGTACTGACTAGGAAATGGAGTTATGAGTATATCTTGTAACCGTTTAATAGTGGTTTGTTTTTCTAATCATGGTTTTTCTAGGGTTTCCACGTAAAGATTATGCTTGCCTTCTTATGGTGTGTGATTGGTAGATTTGCTTGTTAGTTTTGTTTGATCTTTACTTCCATTGAGCATTGGTTTGTGGAACTAGTAGCCATTCTAGTAAACGCTCTTTCAAGTAGAAATTGAGGATTAGCACTAGACAGAGGACGACCACCACCATGAAAATTAGGAAAGCTGAGGGCGCTTTTGTCTTGGAGGGCTTGGACGACTGAGATCCAATCAAGAGCTTCTCCTCGCAAGCTTTTGAAGTGGGGAGCCTGAGATGAGCTTCTATTTGAGACAAGAAGTCCAAGAGTGTATCTGCGGCAGATGCCCTGTAGAAGCTAAAAACCCCACGAACATTTATTCCTTTAAGTGGGTGGAGAGATCGAGAGGAGTTGAGAGAAGTGGCCTTGAACAGAAATCTCCACTATCGGGTTCGATTTGGGTGTCGATCCACCTCCGAATGCCCGTTGTAGCTGATCCAAGCCTGTTGGACGGACCCGTCGTTGAAGGAAAACATCGGAAGCGTTCACCGTCGTTGCCGAACCCTCCACACATTAAATGAGGGTCGATATCGAGCCTTAAAAAAAGGGTAAAAAAAAGTGGATTTTTGGGCGAAATGCCTATTTGGTGCATGGTTCGTTAAAGTGTTTCTTTCAGTCTACTAGCCATATAAAGTTTTTTTCAAATAAAATCCTCAAGTTATTATTAAATAATTGTAGGTATGGAAAATCTTAGTCCAAACCTCACAACAGAAAATATGTGAATAAGTTTTGGCTTTCTCCTAATCTTGCTTTAAATGTGGCCATGATTGGAACATATGGTATTCAATTATTTTTTTCATGTTTTTAAGGTTTTTTAATTCCTAATGAAAACCTAAAAAATACTTAGAAATTAAAATGAACAAAAACACTCAAAATGATAAAATTATATAATTTTTATAGATAAATATTTTATATTGCAAATTAATGTGTTGCCTACTTTTTGCAAGTACTGTCTTCCATTATTAACGCTTCTACAAAAAAAAAAGAAAAGAAGTCACATGTAGTTATCATTATTTCAAAATATTGACTTTCATATCATACTGATCTGAAGGATGAGATATATCTAATGACCCATTTCATGTGTTACGAGTCATATTGCATGGCATGATTATTATTAAATTAGTTGTTGGGTTCATGTAATTCTCAGATAGACATTATATGGGAGTGACGAAATGGATCTTCAAATACTCTTAAATCAAAGGGTGTGAGAAAAATGAATTGGGTGCCTATGTAGAATTTGGAATCATTTTAAATATAGGTGTCTATCAAATATTCTTTTGACAGGATAGTCATGTTTAGATCTATGCCCATGGGATACATGCCAGTGGAACTGCCTACCAACACGACATATATGCAATTAGTTTAATAGATGTATGTATTAAATTAAGGATAGTTCTTTTTATGAATAAAGATCTCAATGTTGTTAAAAAAAAAGGGGGGGGGGGGGGGGGGGGGGGGGGGGGGGGTAATAGATCACAAGTGCAAAGCTATTGTACAAACAACTATAAAAAAAAGGGCATAATGATCTAAAGCTATATCTAAATGCACAAAATATCTTATATAGTACTGAGTAAATTGATCATTCAGGGCCTTTATCTATTTTATGTTTTTCTAGAATAATTTAAAAAATTCTTAAGCTTAATATGATTGAGTATTTGAATTTTGAAAATGCCTGTCTTGATGCTTATTTTGTGAAAAACAGGTTATGTTATTTTTAAATACAAAACTTCAAACTAAGCAAGTAAATGCAATTCCATATAAAGTTTTTCTTGTTACATGAAATTTCTCACAGGAAAGATTTATAAGCAAAATCTTCAACTATGAGGATACCCCATCAACACCATGGGGCTCACTTGGACTCACCTTTGGCCAGACTGGACCCTTTACACACTCAAATCCATTGACTTGGCAACAAGCCCAATTTGTCATTCATCTAATTCTATCCACTTTTTGGATTGAGTCTCAAAAGTATACAGTTCCAGGACCTTTAGATTCTGATATTATTAAATCAAGGGTTTTATGATATTTTAATGGGGCCACCCCCAACCATTATCCCTGTTAAGGCTTCTCTATATTTCTACTTCCGCTAGAACTTTGGTCCAGATGAGTTGAACGAGCATAGCACAAGAGAAGCATGCAGTCTATTTTCAAAATAAAACTGCCCCAACCTTATATTTGGTGATTATTTTTACCTAGTCAAGTTCTTTTATTAGAGATTTCAGTATCAGCCCACATTTTTTAAAGATATAATATATGTTTTTGTAATGTTTATACTACACATAACTCACTAGGAAATATTCTCCTAGGAGCAGATTACATGAAGTCCAAATCATGGAGCCCACTTGGAAGCCTACCTATAAGGTAGGATGAAATGTCACTGTACCAATAAAAGTAATATTTCTCTTTCAGTGAAAAGAGCATGCCTCCACATTGAAGCCCATCTATTGAAAACCCATGTCGCTCAAAATAAAGCCTCTCACACTATATGGGGAATTCCCCCAATTTTACCAGAATAAGAATTGGTCCTACCATAAGATTGAACGGCGGGCCACATTATGAAGTTCAACATCTTGGTTTTACATGCATCATAGCCTCATGATAGAACTCTTGCAGCTAAGGATCTTGCGAAAATCAGCCCTATCAAATTATTATAATTCTTGATTAAACAACATTAGAAACATCTGGAGTCTATTAACCATGTGTTTTTCTGAAAAGAAGACTTCAATCCGACGACGATAGGTAATGGTAGATGAGCATAAGAATGAACATTAGGCCGCATCATGGTCAGACAAGAGTATGAAAGGGGCTACATTGATTAAAAGCGAACTCAAGTGAGCTCCTTTAAGCTCGATTGCACCTCTTAGGATAAAATTCTACATAATTCGCCAACGCACTAATGGTCGGTGGTCTTGGAAACTTATAGTTTCATACATTAGGATTGATCCTAACGTCATCAAGTTAGAAACACATCACACTGGTCCAGCAGTTTAAAAAAATGCCCACATCATGATTCACATGCTACACCAAAAACACAAAGGAAGTCCCCATGATTCACATATTGCACAAGAATAATGTAGTTTAACAATATCTCCTTTCCTTTTCCATTGATTCATGATATTTCTTCACAATTCAAAATATCCGGAGATTACACGACAAAAACGTCTCCTTCCCTCTCACAAATAAGATCTGGATTCAGAACGGCGTTTCCTTTTAATTTTTTTTCCTCTCTATCTCCGTTCGAGGTTTCGTTTTATTGTTTGTTGAACGCAATGGAGCAAGAAGCCAGAGGGTTTGAAGATTGGGAAATGCTCCAAATCACTGACAAGGGTCTTCTTGCTTCTGCATCCGATGACAAATCGAGCGGTCTCGATGTACTTGTTGGTGGGTCTGAACGTGTAATCAAGTCGGATTACTTTTCCATCGGTTCCGAGGGGCAATACGGGAAGAAAGCGGTTGAGGAAGATCAGGAACAGCTTTGGTTTGGATCAGATGATTCCAGCGTGATTGGTCCTCGGTTGGAGCCTGGGAACGAAGTTGAAGCGAAAGGAGATTTGGGCTTTCGAGAGGCTGCGGATGGGAATTTGGGTGTTTCGGGGTCGGATTTGGGCAAAAACGGATCGGTTGCAATGAATTTGGGAGAGTTCGAGGGGAAAGATGAGTTGGGTCATGGAGTTGATGTGAAAAACGTGGTGGGTTTTGAAGGAATTGAGAAAATTGTGGATGAACGGGATAATCCCATTGAATTTTGGTTGGATTCAGGTAGCAAAGATGGGAGTGCTAGGGTATTCGATGGAAAAACAGAACTGGGTCATGGAACTGATGCAAAATGGGAGGATTCTGAAGGTATTGGAATAGAGAGTAAGAATTCTGGTGAACTCATATTGGATTCAGGCGGAGTTGAATTGGTTTCGGAGAAATTTGAGGGCGCCATGGGCGAAGATGAATTGGATTGTGGTGATCTTTCAAAGATGGGAGATAAGTTGGAATCTGGTGGAGGCATGGAGTCTGGAGGAGGAGGAGAAGGAGATGGTTTGGATTCTGCTGCATTTGTTGAGGAAGGAGTTGAATTTCCATCTAGGGTTGAGAGTGGTGGTGGTTCTGAGGTTAATTTGGGTCATGGAGAAAAGAAGGGAGTGATTTGGTATAAGCTTCCTTTGGAGCTTCTAAAATTTTGCATTTTCAGGACTAGTCCTGTTTGGTCAGTCTCCATAGCTGCAGCTGTGGTTGGATTTGTTATCCTTAGGAAGGGATTTTATAAGATGAGGCGTAAGAGCCGAAGCATTCCGCTGAAAGTTAGCATGGACGATAAGGTGAGCTCTTCTCACAGCCATGAGCATTTTATTTACTAAATATATTTGGATACTCATATTTGTTTTTCATAGTTCTCAAATCATCTCTTTAGTTTGCTAATATACGGTCGTCGTCGTGGTAGTCATCAACAGCTGATACATATTCTTTGCAAAGCGGGACTGGGGTAGTAGGTTGACTGGTTGAGTGATATTTCAGATAGAATTAGGCTCAGAATTTGGTTATGAATGCTTTTATGGCCAACTGCTTGCCTGACACTAACCCTCCACTTTTTCCTAGTTTTACAAGCATTTGGACAATTGAGTTTTCTTTTATAGGATATTGGGTGGAATAGATTGTCCTATCCTGGATTTTGACTCTCAATTCTTGTTCCTTAATCGCGTATTCTGATTGGTTTATGATTTAGTTCCAATGGTTTATTTGGTGGAGAAATTGTTTGCTTTGGCAGCTTGGCTGGTCAGTATTGGGTGGAAAATTTTCAGATGGGCTGGTTAGTGGATGGTAATAGCAGTTTGCTTTATTGTATAAGGAAGCTGCATCCCGTTGAGCTCCTGAGATCCCAAACCAAATCACCCAAACATGAGATTCCGAACCAAATTCTCCCAAAATTTCTTAGATGTAGTGTCTTCGTTAGAAGGGTCCTTCCAGGAGTGATCCTGGGCCCAGATATCAGGATACTTAATTTTTCTGGTGGGCCACATGTATGGAGAAACTGGGCGGTTGAGATGTAAAGTGCAACTGTTAACCCCTGATATTTGAGCTTGGCAATGCTATTCATGGGTCCACCGTGGCCTTCTGTTGAAGGGTTGAATCTCACTCACTTGTTCCATGTGGGGAACTATTGGGGATCTCTTTATATTTGTTTCCTTGAATTTCTGAGTGTCAGCTTGATTATGTGCTGTTGAGAGAATGGTTTGCTAGTTCTAACCTTGACAAAGCTATAAGCATTATACTTCTTCCTATAATAGGCCCTTGGGACTCTTATTCTACTGTATCCATGTTCCATCTTCACTCTATTTATTTATTTATTGTTTGTTTGCTGGTGTAATTCATGGGAGAGGAGTTTCTCGAGGGGCCTGAACCTGAGAGAATCTACCATTTGTTGACATGTGTAAGGTGTGTATGGTTTATGTTCCAAAAAATAGCGTGGTAGGACAGACTGAGATTCAGTTCACTTATCCCACACCAAAATCTATCAGATCAGAATATTTCTTACCCTTTGAGTGGTATCCCTCAAATAGATTGTTACAAAAATGCTTTCTTACAACCAAGGGACCTCTCTCTCTCTCTCTCTCTCTCTCTCTCTCTCTCTCTATTGTATATATGATCATCATAATCAAAGCCCTGTCCTAACTATATTGGGGTTGGCTACATGAATTCTATTCTGCCATTCTAGTTGATCATGGGCCAAATCCTCACATAGGTTGCACTTCTTCAGATCCATCCTTACTAATTCCATCCATTTCTCTTTGACTTACCCTTTTTCCTTGAGGTGCCATCCGTTGTTGGCATGCATTGGACATTTCCAAACCATCTCAAACGAGTATCTCTTAAGGGCCTATTTGGATGTATGGTGAATTGAAGTATGGTGAGGTGAAGCATCAAATCAAGAGAGAATAAAATATAAGGTGTTATGATGGTGTTTTGTTTTTAGTTGTTTGGTATGTAATCTTTTTGACTTTTTGTATAGAAAAGTAGAGTTTTTTTGTCTTTTAGTGGAGAAATGAGGTTGCTTTTTTTACTTTTTTTTTTTTTTAAATTTGGAGGGAATTTTGAAATTGTGTACTTTTGATTTGACCCCTTGTCATTTCTTGTCTGGATTCACTTTACCTTTAACTAGTTAATTGCCAAACACGCCCTAATTTATCAGTTGTTAATACTGCATCTAAATGCTTCCAAGTGCTCTCATTTCTAATTCTATCTTTCCTAGTTTTACCACCCATCAATGTCAACATTTTCATATCTGTTGCACTTATTTTTTTTCATGTGATGTTTCCTAATTGGCCAATATTTTGTTCCAAAGGTCATAAATAGTCTAATTATTATCTTGTAAAATTTTTCCTTCAATCTTGTTGATATGTGCCTATCACAAAGTACTGTAGAAGCAAGCTTACACTTAAATCATCCAGCTCTTATCTTATGTTTGACATCCTACTCAACCTCCCTATCCGCATGAATTATATAGCTAAGGTACCGGAAGGACTCTTTGTCGTATCTCTTAAGCTTCAATACTCATAGGAGTTACATCTCTTTGCATATCCCCACAAGGTATCGGAAAAACACCTTTTGGTATCTCTTAAGCTTCGATACTCATATGAGTTACATCTCTATGCACATCCCCACAAGGTATCGAAAGGACACCTTTTGGTATTTCTTAAGCTTCAATATTCGACACTTTTTGGTATCTCTTAAGCTTGGATACTCATATGAGTTACATCTCTATGCACATCCCCACTCAAGTTATAATTCATGCATTCCATCTTTAGAAGAAATATTTTAAAGCCTTTGGATTCTACAACCTCCCGCTGTCTCTCAAGATTTGCATTCACTTCATCTCTCGACTGGTCTACCAATACCATATAATCTGTAAACAATATACACCAAGGTACCTCCGCTTGATTACGTATGATTTACTCGTCTATAATCAATGCACAGAGATAAGGGCTTATAGTTGATCCCTAACACATTATTATTGGAAACTCCCACGGGTAGTTCTCACACTCAGCACCGCTCCCTCTTATGCGCCTTTAATGATGTTGATATAACCTCTTGGGACACTCCTTTTATCTAGAATGCACCAGTTCAAATCTCTAAGTACCTTGTTGTAGGCTTTCTCTAGATTGATGAAGAACATATGCAGATTTTTCCTTTTCTCGAGGGATTGTTCCATTAATTGTCTAAGTGAGAAAGATAGCTTTCATAGTTGACTTCCTCGGCATGAAACCAAATTGATTTTCTGATATCTTAGTTTTTTGTCTAAAACTTTGCTACATTACTCTCTCCCATAGTTTCATTTCATAGTGTAACTCGTGAGTTCAATCCCACAATAAGCAGTGCAACTTTGTATATATATCCTTTGATCTTGTATATAGGGAGTAGAATTCTTCTCCGTTCATTGACATTTTCTTTGTCCTTAATATCTTACTAGCACAATAACCCGTGCTAAGCACGGGCATATTTACCAATAAAAATTGCAGCAACATACATAAAAATCAATAGTAAGAGAAGTTGGGTGGAAAGGAAAGATGAGTATATATAGAGTAAGTGTATATGAGATTTGGGATGGAAATGAAGTTGTTAAAACGAGGAGTGAAAAGTGGGAAGAAGTAGAGTGGTTGCATGTGGAAGTGGGGGAGAATGTGGGTTAGTTATAGAGAAGGGATATAACTCCTAGTCAAAATCGGTGGTTATGGTCAAAATTAGCTTTAAAACACTTGGCTTTAATATAGTATAATTGAAGAGCTTAGTTAACCAAATCCATCCAAAATATCTATCTTTTTTTTTTTTCTTGGATTGTCATCCAAAATGTCTATCTATCTTGTACATAACATGATATAAACATTTCAAAGAAAAAAAAATGTACACTTGCTTGAGGCTCAGGATCTTGTATTTGTGATTTGAAGGATTGAAAACTATTTTCTTTACCTTTGGGTGCAACTCACCAGTAAGAGTGGTCATCCAATCAAAGTTTTCTCCCATTTATTAATGAAGATGGTGACATTGTGGGGATTTTACTAGTATGTGCGCTTCCGTATAATACTAAGTGTGGGCACACCACACATACGCTTGCTTTTGTGCATACGTATGCATTATCTGGAAATAAAAGTCTTGTGACAAATCAAAATGCCAAATCCATGTTTGGTCGGAGTTAATATGATACCTGCAAACCTATGATACCCGGATGATAGAAGCAATGTATTGCATCGTGACATATTGTATCTGATACACCACTGTTTGTGCAAAAATCATGCCCATATCTATGTTGTGTCCGTGCCATATCTTGGCATTGTAGGTGTAAACCCAATTTCAAATGTGTGAGCAGGGTTGTCCTTTTATGTTGCAAGTGAAGTAAATATTACAACTTACAACTGCTCCCATTTGTGCTTGGTATAAGCTACTAAATTGCAGTCTGGACTTTCCATGTTGAATGAATGGAATGCTCAGTGCAAGGTTTAAGCATGTCTCTGCATCAACATTAACTGGTTAGAGGCTGAAGGATCTGGAGTGGATGTTTTCTCTCAACTGGTTTGTCCATTGATTCTGAATGGCCAAAATTGGGCAATTAATACTTCTAGAATCACCTCACTAATTCCATTCGTTCCATCAGCTTTTCACCAGTAGGATGGGTTGCCTTGGACTGGACCTAGAAAGGACACTTGTTTTAGTCACTTGGCCAGACATTGTCCATGGTATGAACCAGATGCTAAGACAACAGATTGCTGGGTTTTTAAAATGTTTGAAACATAATGGGTTGAGTGCTGATATGCGGTGATGCGGCCCAAAAAGGGATTGCCGCTGAATGAGCCAGATCCAGCCCCATGATCCATGCCAGGTCCATTGGGCCTAAGCACAAAGGCCCACGGCTGGCCTAACAGGCCTTGCTGGTATAGCAGGAGGCCCAAGCTCCCAATTCAGTAGTAAATCATATCTCATTGAAAATCTTTAGTAGGATTATTAAGTATCTTCTTTTATTTAGTTTCTTATAGTGTTAGGGTTTGGGTTCAATGAATCTTTTATTTTAAGTGAAGAGAATCTATGTTTACAAAAGAATATTCGCTCTTTGAAGGCCTATTTAAAGACCTCTCATATATTCTTAAAATCATTTGATTCATCAATCAAATTAAGACATTCTTTTCTCTTTGGATAGAACCCTAGAATTACTTGTGTGTGCTTGAAGGTGTCTATGCTTGGGTGGATTCGTCCACCAATCCGGCTGTGTCATGTGGGAAGTAAGAACTAATTCATATTAGGAAGTGGATGACTGCTGGATGTTTTGTTCCTTGCATTTTCTCTATTTGTTCTGAGATTGTTTAAGAAGAGAGATCGTTAAGAGGATAGCTTATGCTTATTCTTTCATCATCCTTCTTCAGCTTAAAGACAGAAGTCATTAGTTGGCCTTGTGAATTTTCTTGCACCATCAGAAATTTCCTTTGTGTGTGTGTATTGTGGGGGAAATTTACAAGTTGGTGGTCGTTTCTATAAAATCTAAATAGTGCTTCAAGCTTGAATTTCTTTTCTTTCTTTTGGAAGACAAAATAAAGTGTAGTATGGAGATAATAATTACAAACAGAAACATGATAACTTGGAAATTCGGGGCTAGTGGTTTGTAGTGCTCGCATATGCCAGGAACAGCACAGGTATAACTTGAGTGCAAATTCCAGTCACGAATGTTGGTCTATCACCTGGTTGACATCTTAAAAAAATGTGCTTGTGGTTTGACCTCCATACAATTTGAATTTTCTTTTCAGATTTCTGTGATTATCGTCTTTTGATGATGCATCTACCAATTCCAACTTTGAACTTTTTAATTTTGAATACTTCCCTGTTGTCTTCTTCACCCCATAACCTCACTGCCTATCACAGAGCCCCTCGATTCACCGTCACTTCACTTTAGGTTCTAGTATTTCCTAGTATTCTCTTCACATTTTCTGAAAGAGGTCAACAATCGGCATAGTGTCTCTCTTCTCATTTCTCACACCTTCCCATGTTAACTGTGGCCTATGATGCATGGATACTTTAAAATGGGCAACATATCATGTTGTATCGTATCTGATACTTTACTTTTTATGTGTAAAATCCGTGTCCATGCCATGTTTATGGCGAATCATATCCATGCCGTATTTGGGCATCATAGGCTTAAGCACTGTGTTTTATGTGCCACCATTTTTTCTAGCTCATACTTGTCTACTTTTCTCTTTTGTGATATTTCCAATGCCAATCACCTTGTGCATTCTTGAGAAGTGGTGAGTGAGGAGATTCATCATGCTGCTCCCTGGTTGAATATGGCCAGCTGTAGCATGCATTTCCTGAGGTGTGTATCATACATATATTGACAGTTTCAGAACGTGGTTCGTGGAGTGAGGGGATACGATGCATTAATTTGAGTAATCAAATTGTGTCAAAGGAAATTTGATAATTTACGAAGAAAGCTTACTTGCTATTTCAGTTATCAGCAGGATCATTATTGAGGCTGTTTCTTCATTCTCATATGTTATGATTAAATCGGAGCTATTTTAGGTTCCTCTAAAAAAGAAAAAAAAAAAAGTAGTTATGTTGTTTCACTAGGAAAAGAAAAAAGGATTTGCATAAATATGAGACTTGGCTAGTGGTAACTCAAGTATATACTTGCAATGTTTTTGGATTTTAATGGGCTTTGCTGATCAATTTAAACTGGCTAGATTTTTTGCAAACACTTACAGATTAAGTTGTTTCAAGCTCTTCTGTGTTTACTCTTTTTTTTTTTTTTCGCTAATCTGATGGTGTGAAATATGCAGAAGGTGTCTCAGATTATGGTTCGTGTTGCACGTCTGAATGAAGCATTTTCGGTCGTGAAGCGTGTGCCTATTATAAGATCTTCACTTCCAGGGGCTGGTGGGGTGACTCCATGGCCTGTGATGGGGTTGAGGTGAGATATACCATGGAAAAAAAGCCACTCTCTTGGTGGGTACCTTGGGAAATTTTCATAGTCCTATTCATGGACTCCAATGGTTTGTGTATAATCTTTACAACTCATTAAAAAGTGTACTATTTTATGGATAAATCGTCATGAACAGTGTATCTGTAGATTTGTTTACCTATATTCACGGTCTTTCTATCTCTCTATCGGAGATGTCCTTAAATGTGTATAAGGAGTTGATATAGTTTTAATTTTTGGAGTTTCATACATGCCATCTTAGATGGGCTATTCTTTCAATGCAAGGCTGAACCAAACCAAACAGAATTTGGTGTATAGATGACCCATTGGACCTTGACCCAAATGGGCATGTAATATGAGACCGCACCAATACCTCTGAGTTTTTCTTGTACCCTTGCTGATCCTGAATTTCTGTTCCATTGTCCAATATAGTTAAGAAAAAATCTATTACTAAATAACCCTTTTTTCATGTTTTTGTGAGTAGGTACAAAATGCACATTGTAAAATGTAAGGTCTTTGTGCCGAAACATTTAATATGTATAATATATGATTGGGCCACCCTCACTCAGAGATGTCTCTCATAGCCTATAGCTAGCGTCAGAACCAAAATTTTAAGTCCCTCGTGGGACCCACTTGGATGCACACAAATTCCAGGAGGATAGAGTGATAGTATGATGAAAGGTTCTTTTTGTAGATTTGATTTTGAGCAAAACGCCGTCTCCATCAAATCTTTGCACCCATTGGTTTAGAGACATTAAAGTTTAACGATTTTTAAGTTTCACCTTTTTATGAAATTCGTTCTTGATGGCGGGTAGAATTTGGATTAATGTCAAATTAAGGTGAGTGTCAATTCATGAGAGGTTTTGAAGTGTGGGGGTTGGATTAACAACGGTCAAATGTGTTGATAAATAAAAAGGTGTCTTTCATCCAAGTGGCGAGAGAAGTCTCTCAAGAAAGTTTTCTTAAACGTAATCCAGGTATTAATGCGCCAAGATGAGGCATGTACAAGCCTGGCGCGACTTTAGAAACACAGGCTCGGCCCCCCGCTCAAGCTTTCCCAAAGCAATTGTGTCGGGCCGGGCAGGGCCAAACCAGTCTATCTACCAATTGTTTTGATAAAATACGCTAAATTACAAGCATTCATTAGTTGGGCTGGGCTTTGGGCTTTCTACCACTTAGGCCTGTCAAAGGGCCGGGCCTAGGTTTGTCCTTCCCTTACCTTCAGGATTAGACGATACCTTAAATTAATTAAGTCGATCAAATCCAGACCTCCCCACAAGACATGGTTCAATCAGTGGCCAATGTCACTCCCCATATGGTTAACTTTTTTGGCCCATTACCTGTTATGAGGTAAAAGTTGTGATGATTTTGATTGAGCTGATTTTTGCCCAAAATATTTGGGCGGTGTCCTTACAAGGGCATGTCCACCTCCCCCAACATGATTTTAGGCTTGAAATCACAGTTACCTGTATAAACCTGCTGATAAGTTGTCTGGTTCTATATCAATGTTGGACGGGTCCCATGCTCAAGGAACGTGTTAAATTACCTTCCAACTGAATGTATTGGTGGGCGCATGAGGACCATCTAGTGGGCCCCACAATGGATTCCAACTGTAAAAAATAAAAAATAAAAAGTGGCAGTGCCCTAGACTAGAGTTTGATAAACATTACTGTGCTCCTTGTGTGCTGAAATCTGAATACAAGTGGATGCAACCTTTTCCTTTTATCCTTTTCTGAAATCCATCATGACAGGCCAGATGCTCTTCGTTGTAGCTGTTGCTGCTTTCAGCACCGGCAGGGAAAAATAATTGGGTTTGTTGAAAAGTTATCCCCAAGTTCAGAAACAGATACATTTGCAGGATCTGGATCCTTTACAGCTCACAACACCGCACAGTAGCACCTTGTATCATATAAGGTCTCAAAACAGTTTGAAACCAGGGACTTCTAAACCACTCGAATAATTAAAGTGTTGGTAGAGGATTGGGCCGATAGGCTCAATATCACGCCAATGAGTGTGTCAATTTTTTAAGACTATATTTAAATTGGTAGTAACAGTTAGACCAATGTTGAAATGAGACGGCTGCTCATTTAAAAAATGTATGTTGGTGTGAAGGGATTGGATTGATAATAAGTACTCATTCTCATAAGAAACAGCCATTAATTAAAGCGGGTGCTTTGAAAAATGCAAGGCATTGATAATTTTGATGTCAAATACATTTAGGACATATTCCAACACCAGGAAGCATTCTTTCTATCCAATTGCTGTAAATCTTAGTAGGGGCCATCAACAAAATCCAAACCTCTCGAAAGCACTGCCCCCAACTTGTACTATTCACTACTACCCGGCACCTACTTCAGATTGATCATGTTGTGAAACATATTATTAGAATAAACTAGGAAGTCTGCTCAACCTCCTTACCCCATTGGTAAGGAGTTGGGTTCTTATTGGAGGTCAGGGTTCAACTCCCACCTCCTCTTTATATATTTCTGCATGTGTATATACGGGCTTTCTTCCCACCTCACCAGGCTCTATATAATTATAAAAAAAAAAAAAAAAAAAAGGTCCAAGCCACTAAAGCTAGGGTACCCAAAAAAACTAGGAAGTCGGCTCATTTCTTTTTTTCTTTTTTTTTTTTTAATTCTACATAATCAATATAATGCTGGATATGACTGGAGTCTGATGGTGGGACAGTGATTTTTAATGGCTCAGATGTCAAAGCTGAACCCCTTTGATTTGGAAATTTCTCGATCTGGATTCATATTCATTAGAGTAAAACAGAAAGTCCACTCTTTTCTTCTTTTTTTTTTCGTTTTTACATACTCAAGTTAATGCTGGATGTAACTCGAATCTGGTGGTGGGACATTGAGCTCTAATGGTTCGGATGTCATAGGTAAGCCCCTTTGGTTTGGAAATTTATGTGGATTCACATTCACTACAACTACCTTCTTGGGATTACAAAGAAAAGAGGGTGTGGCCGTATGACTACATTTAAACCTGACATTTGCCCAAAATAATCAAAGTTTAAATAATTCCTGCAAAGTTGTTCATATTATAATAATGTGACATCGCCCAACCCTAGGATATCGCACAAGGTGATATTTGCCCTAGGATATTACACGAATAACTTTGTCAGAAATATTTAAACTTTGACTGCATAGGGGCGAATGCCAAGTCTAAAGATAGCTCTATAGGCGAATATCATTAAAAAAATCTACCTTCTTAGGAGTGTAGTGCATTGAAAATATGGATTTTTTATGTACGGTAATCCAAAGTCCTTGATTTTTCCCTATTGTTACCAAAATTTGCTATTTTATCCAAACGTTCTCAGTACCGTCCGTAACACTGTTCTGGCCAAAAAGTGCTTTTCGAGTTGCGATATCACAATTTATGTTGCGGTATTGCAAGTTATTAAGTTGCGATATTGTAATGTATGTTGTGATATAGGTTGGCGAGGGAGGAGGACGGTGAAAACGGCTGGGGTAAATGATGAAAAGGGGCTTTTCAAGTTGCGATGTTGCAATAGAAATTGCGATATCACAACATACATTGCGGTATCACAACTTAATAACTTGCGATACCGCAACATAAATTGTGATATCGCAACTCGAAAAGCGCCTTTTGGCCCGAACAATATTACGGATAATATGGAAAACATCTGGGTAAATTAGCAAACTTTACTAATAAGAGGGAGAAATCAAGGACTTTGGGTTATCATGCAGAAAAAGTCCCTTGAAAATAGTGATTGTGATTATAGGACTACCCTTATACCTAAAATCTGCTCTTGAAGAATCTAAGTACAAATATTTCTTGCAAAATTATTTATAAAATAACGAATTCAATGTGGTATAACCATAAAATATCACACCCCATAATATGTGGGATATCGTATATGTAAATTTGGCATATTACTTGGGCAAAAGCTATCAAATTGTTTTTGTATTATCTTTTCATTTCAAATTTAGCATATGCTTGTACTAACTTCAAATTAAAGCTTCTATTAGATATGCTCTTAAACTCCAATCACTCCCAATAAATATTGGGTTCAAAGGCAACCGTAGCAATATGAATATCCCTAGAAAATATATGTGAGGGGATGGGCGATCATTTCTTTGGATGACTTTGATTCTTTCCTTTGGCTTTCTGCTTGATGTGATAGGCCATCCTCTGCCCTTCCACTGCATAGTAGTTATGATGAGACATAGCATTTGGGTGAGCGGCTCCACATTTCAGGATATCATCCAATAAATGTTGATATATATTGCAATATAATAGACACAGCAGAAAGATTAGGTCATGTTTTGATATTTCTATTTTTTTGGACGGACTCGTTAAAATAGAGTTATTAAAAAGAATTATAAAAAAAGAACATTTCAATTTTAGAGGATTTGTCTCTACGTTTTTTAGAGCTTATGTCTCTATTTTTCACATGCCTAAAAAGTGGGCATTTCAATTTTAAAGGATTTGCCTCTACTCCTCTAAAATAAGTAAAGGATAAAGTCATTTACCAAACGCTCTAATTTTTCTAACCTCTATCCGATTTAGACAAATAGAAGTGAAAAATAAAAATACCAAATATGTACTAAAATTATCCATATATGGAGAATGTGCTACATTGCGTGATTCTACCATATCTCAATCATTTTAACCTTCACAGTTGGTAATCCCAGGATTTTGTCTCAGGTGAAGTGAGGATTCTGCACAGGCATGAGAAATCAAAGTCTTTGAAAGGTGGCATCCTAGCTGGGTTGTTGGAATAGAGAGAGATATCATCCATATTATCTTTGAAAAGATTAGATTGCGAGAAGTCTTTATAAAATGCTCTTGAAATGACCTGGTCCCGGAGGCACAGTTTTGGAACCAGGCCCATTTAGGCCCTAGGTCCAAGAAAAGGTTTTAGAATTGGACCCATTTACTTAACAATACCTAAATGAGGTTTCAAATTCGATTTTTTACGGATCAGAATCTCCTAAAACTGGGTTACCCATTTACATTTCTATATTGATCCAAAGACTCCTACTTTTTCTCATTTCATGAAATTATACATTACATTTACATGGAAGTTTTTTATCATTGAATATATGTCCTCCCCATTCCTTGAACCCATCCAAGAACAGAGTGAGTAATTTTGCCTCTTAAGGGCCCTCATGTAACAAAAACTATCAGTGGGAGGGCCCATCCAGTACATATGGGTTTCAAAAAAAAATAAAAAATAGAGGGCCATGGCCCCCACCTAGCAACCACCAATTCCCAAAACCCCAAAACACCCCAACCCCCATGTGTCCATTTCTCTTTGGAGCATAAAGTTCATCTTGGGGCTTAGCATGAAATTCAAACCACTCAAGTCATAATCACGTACACTTACACAGCTTGTCTTGGCTTTTTGCCCTACTCAGTTGGCTTAATACTACAGTTTGCACCCGGAGACTGATGGTTAAAAACTGCACTACACGCTGGTGCTACAAGGAATTTTCTTAGCTCTCTCTGGATCAATTATTCTGGTTCAAATGACCGAGACACCCTCCATTATAAAAAAAGATTCCAACATGAGTCTAACCCACTTTCTCTAACTTCCCATTTAATTCTAATCATATGCTTTACCTATGATCAATTTAAAATTGGGCCTACCACAAAGGTGAAGTTTGGTACAAAGCTAATCCAAGGGGTAACAGTCATAGAAATGGACTTACAGAATTTACGTGAGGCATGCCCTTAGAGGATCCGGTTGTTTTGTGATGGACTAAAGCAACCAATAAAAGGGACCACCTCATGTGGTCCTCACCTAAATGGTCGACAATTAGGCTGAGTAAAGTAAATATCACATCTACGTGGTGTAAGTATGTGGGGGGGGGGGGGGGGGGCTAGACTGAACAGGTAATAGGTGTGTCATTCTCTGACAAAAGGACCAAGGGGGTGTTTTGAGAACCGCGTCTTACTCCTACGGTAATTACTCACCTGCGTGGCTTGGGTTTTGAATTTGGACACCCCCTATCTTTTATACCTGCAAGTATTAATTACCTCACGTGTCCTAGTTAGTACTCCTTGTATACGTGGGATCTTATTGTCGCATGTGTGTGGGTTGTTCGCCTTTTACATGTGCCAGTTTTTATTTCCATTGTCTTACGTGTACCTCTCGAGGACTCAATCCCTTACCTGGACACCTATACATATTGGCATGTTCATGTGCATACATCCTCCACATGAGGTGAGGTACACTTATCTAATTTTTACTCTCTCTGCATTAACATTTCTCTTCTGCATATAAATATATATAACTTTTATTCCTCTGCATAGGAATAGTTTTAATTATGTTGAGGAATGGGTGCATGAACAATTCTCTCATATAGAAAAATGCTTCTGTGAGACTTAGCCCTCACCGTCTATTACGGTGAGAGACGCCATGATGGGGCAAACCTATTACCAATCCGAACCATCCCCCGCCCCCCACCCCCCTTTCCAATGACGCTGAAGCCGATAGATTTGCACCCATTTGAATGGAATGAGCCGTTGGATATAGGGTCAACAAATTTTTTTTTATATAAGTCATTAAACTTATAGGCCACAGATCAAAGGGTTAAAGGCATGTGATTGAATTCAAACAGCTAGGCTCATCAAGAATGGCTTTTTTCACCCCCTCGTCCAGTGTTCAATGAGGCCCCAGGAAGGCCCCGTCATGATTTCTCTCACCATGAAACGGTAAGAGCTAGCTCTTACAGGAGTATTTCCCACACATATAGTACGGGGGTGTTTTTGGAGAATGTCTATTATTTGGATATATGACTTGATAAGCATTTGAGTGGTTAGTATTGATAAAAAAAAGCTTGAGTCACCTAATTAAGTAGGCGTCGCAAGTTTCAGATTCGGTTTGAGTTGACATTTTTAAATTGATTGTGTTCATCTTCAACCTGAGCCTGACAGCCTGACTTGTTAATTTTGTTTTTGTTTGCCAAGACTTAAAGAGAAAACTTCTATCACAATCAAGAATCCACCTCAAGATGCTTGTTTTCTCTGAATGCGTTAATAACACCAAATACATGCACCTGACAAGACCGAACGTTTTTTCTTCCTGTTTGGTGACCAAGAAAAAATCATCTAGCTTATCCATCTTGTATTTTAGTTGGTCCACAGGAAAAGAAGGGTCCCTATCATTGTTTCACCACATGAGGGGTGGGCCGGGTGGAAAGTGAAAATTGATGGTATTTGGGAAGGAATGAGGAAAAGTGGGAGGAGGAAAAAAGGGGGTAAAATTTTTGTGGAGTCCACCTTAAAATTTTCTCCTAAAAAAGAGGGGAAAGAGGAGAGGGAATTTTACTAAAATGCCCTTATCACATTTTCACTTTTTCATAAAGTAAGGGTAAATTGGTAATTTTCTCTCTACCTCACAAACAAATAAAACCCTAATTTTCACTTTTCTTTCCCCTCCTTTATTACTATCCAAACAAGAGGAGGGAAAATTAATTTTACATCCCCTCTCCTCCCCTCCATTTTCCTTCCCCTTCTAATTTTCACCACCCCCCCCCCCCCCCCCCCCCCCCCCCCCCCCCCCCCATTTTCCTTTCGCCTCTAATTTCCCAACAAACATAGGGCTAGTGGCTCAAACCTTATGACTCACTTGGCCCGGATTTGGTTTGACCCTATTTCAGATTGGGAGGTTGGGTTGGAGTCAGTTTTTTTTTTTTTTTTTTTTGTTAATTGGGTTAGAAGTATAAGTTGAGACTTCTACTTTACCTTACAACTTGATTCATTGCACTTTTAACTGGTCATGAAACCAACCTGATAGTTCCAGTACATGATTAGTTTAAGTAGACTAAACGGTTAAGCTCAAGTAAGACATCCAAATTAATGTTCTAAAATCACCTGTCCAATTAGATGCCAATCATCATATTGGTAAAAAAAAAAACAGTATGAATCCGTAAAAACCAGAATTGAACCAGTTGAAGTCACTGTTAATTAGTTTTAAACAGTTTTTTTTTTTATTTTCCTTCTTTTATCATTTTTGCATCATGGTCGAACTGGGTTAAACCGGGTGGCTGAACCGTTTTGGACCGAACTGTCCATTCCACCGGTTCACCATCTGGTCTGATTATTAAAACACTAGGAACATATACACCCACCATAGCAATGAACCAGAACTCCAATGGGTTTGAAATCTTCGGCATGATCAATTCAGCAATCAACCCACAACTCCAATGGGTTTAAATCCAACTGCCAATATATGAAAAGAAAAATAGTGTGTACTTTCAATGAGTTGAATCTTAAGTCTTAACAAAGGAAACGTTGGCTACTCCGCCCATCAAGCCAGAAGAATTGTAGCTTTCGTGCTGCTTTGTGTGGCACTACACATGTTTTCCAAAGTGTCATATCCATCTTGATCTCCGTTTGGTATAGTGAAATGGAGATCACGTGTGACCCAATAGGAAGATGGGATACCTGGCATTCTCATGTACACCAGACGTCCCATGGAGGATACTCAAGTTCCTGTCCAAAACGTTAAAAATTTGCTTTGGACTACTCATCAACACACTCAAAAACGTGAGGCCCCTATTTGAGAGAAACAAAAATTGCACGGCTCAATTGTGAGCCACGTAGTATAGATGACTGCCATGTCTTATGGATATATATGTCCCATGGTCCAACGTGAATTCACCCCACATGCATATGCATCACCAACTAGATTTGGAAAAATAACACTTCCAAGATCTTGAAGAAGAGATGGAGCCGGTTCATGTTTCAGGTCGCAACAACTCAATACAAGGTAATGATCAACACTTTGTGTAAGGACAACAAAAATAATAATAGTAAGTGTTCTCGTATCTTTGTGTGTAAGTAGCCCTTATGAGAATCTATTCTCTTATGCTGATAGAGAGTGTGACTTAGATATACAAACATGAGTATTTGACTTGTATGTTTCATGTATTCATTTGCATGTATAATGTGAAAATAATAGCTGGGGTGGAGTCCATTGTGGGAGAAAATCACTGTGAGAAAGAGAAATGGGATGACATGTTACCAGATGAAGAAGATATGATATGCAGGCTTCATCGTCTGCTCGGAGACAGGTAATTCTAAACCAGAATCTTGTATTTAAAATCTCCAATATGCATAACTAGTTCATAAATCTAAACCTGGATCTTCAATTTGAAATCTACTTTGCACCACTGGTGTAAATTTTGCTTTAAGATTTAAGTTTTTGTTGACAGCATTTCTGAGAAGAGAAATATTTGCAGTTTAAATTAAAGTTAATCCACTCACCACCAACCAAACACCAAGATCTCACCTGGCTGGATAGCCAGTTTAATCCGTCAAGCATTATCTGAATTGAATGCCAAGCACATGCCATGGAAAAAAAGGAAACACTGAGCTGGTTGGTTTTCTAGGAGATGGTTATTGCATTGATGGTTTATTGGATAAGTTTTGTTTATCAAGTAGTTTTCTCCACATGTTTATCAAGTAGTTTACCTGTCATGTGTTATTATTTCATCATGTGTTAGTTTCAAGTTTTTGAGTAAAAGAGGGTACTGTAAAAACTTGCTGAGCTATATTTTGATAAGAGAAGTATAAATCACAACGGCTTAAATGATGGTGATATATATTTGCATCAGATATGTAGGCACTTGATCATGCTTACACAGATTGGACTGGTCAATGGAGTACACACACATGGTTTTGTTAGTTATTAATTAACTTCTGTTTCTTTAGCTAAGATTTTGGATTTCTCAGGTGGGAATTGATATCAGGAAGGATCCCAAATAGGACAGCTGAAGAGGTGGAGAGATACTGGAGAATGAAAGAAAGTAAGATGTCAGAGAATAAGGTCTTCAGACCTGTTTGTGTGAGGGCAAAGCCTTCTCTGAAGCTGGCAATGAAGCCTTAATCAATGGAAAAAAGAAGGCAGTGTAGGGCCACTTGAGTATTCATGAATGAATTGTAGGAGATTTTATTGATAAATGCTGACTTTCCTTTGGGATTAGCAACAATTTCATTTCAAATTTCCACTTTCCTTACTCCTCCAACTTGGCCGCCCCCAAACACCCCAGCACATTACACATGCTTACAAACTGTTGGGCACATGTTCGCTTGTACACTGTTTTGACTATAGCGTTAAATAGAAAAGTAGAAAATTATAGGTCACAAAGCTAGCTATGGATAGATAGGACAAGACGATGATCGATGACGACAATCCCTTGCGAAGAGAAATGCTTCAATATGTGAGAACACAAAAAGATTTTCTTTTCGTGCAAGCGAAAGGAGGGGGAATATAGACTGCTCGCAAGCAACAAACAACTTCATTGCCATTATTATTTAAGCGTTAAGGTTGGCTTTTGAGCATAAACAAGTGACCCTAGGGACTACATATGCGAGTTATTTGTTATTTTAAACAGTTCAACATTGGTGAGCTTTCCTTCACCACTGGTAACGAGTTGGATTTTATTGGAGAGGTCTGGGGGTTTAACCCACATCTCTTTTACTATATATTCTTGCATGTGTATATGCGGGCTTTCTTTCCATTTCGGTGGGCTTTTCTTACTAGGTGTACCAGGTTTTCTTTCCACCTCGGTGGACTTCCTTCCAGGATGTGCCGAGCTTTCTTTTCATTTCGGTGGGCTTCCTTTTCGGGTATACCGGAGTCTATAAAAATAAATAAATAAATAAAAAAGGGTCCCAGTCATTGAAGCTTGGGTAAAAAAAAAGAAAAAAGGGTTAAACATACTTTAATTAGATCTTCATAATGGGATAAATTTGAATTAACACTTTAATTTTTAATGATAGGATATACTGACCCATGATACAGATCAACCTGCACAAATCCCTAGATTAGCGCTCTCTTTAACTGGGGGATTTTCAACACTCCTCTGTACTTTCGTTTTTATGTGATAACGATGGAGCAGTCGGGTTATTAGTGCAAAGAGGAAATGTAACCTCTAACCCCTAAAATCCTTATATATCGTTTCTTAGACGACAACATTTTCAATATTTTGTCATTGAGTTTTAGTTAGAGTAGACTTTATATTTCTCTTAGCAGCAGGAGACTCTACTACATTAACCACTTTCTTTAATTACCAAAGATACTCCAATGAGAAGTCTTAAACGTACAATAATAGAGTCTTAAGTGGGTTGATTGTGCAAATGAGGTCCACCATTTGTGTTTGTGGTCATTGCACCTCAACTCTAGCCCAATTATTCTAATATTATTTACGTATGTAAATGTGTGCGAACAAACCGCTTCTAAGTATTACGGAAAAAGAGGCGGTCAAAATAGCTTCTGAAGTCGCAGACTTTCATCTATTCAAGGTGTGCCATAAGTATCTTTTGCGTAGCTTAGAGCACAACTGGAAAACACTTCAATTATTAGATGGCATACACACATCATATATTTAGGAATAAGAAAATTGTGTTCCCTATGTTTATGCTTTGGATAATTTGAGTTGAAACATCTAATGTTTTTATACTCACATTCTGCGTATGTGTTCGTTCATTGTTGTGATCCTTGCGGTGGGCTAAATATCAGATTCCTCGATAATATATGTATGGTGTTTTCGAACTACGTTTAAAACTCAAACTCGAGGGTTGCTTCTTGTTTGAGTAGACTCGGTAAAGCCGCAGGAGACTTTGGCTCTATCAAAACAACTTCTTTGAAAATGTTAGAAAGTAGAAGGAAGTGAAATGGTTTCATGCTGCGGTGCACATATACGTGCGTGTAAAGAAATTAGATTGATCATAGATGCGACCTCTTGGTGCGAATAGAAAATAAACGTTTTCTAAAATTGGTGCTCCAGGGAATTGGTCTTGAATCTTGATTAACAATTTTGACATTCTGGGCACGTACTTTTTATCTATCTCAATGCGCCCATATAAAAAATCCAAATCTCTCAAAAACAATGTACCATCTTTCACAATTCACTCCAACCCGCTGCCACTGGCAAATTGATCTTGTTATAAAATACATAATTATAAGAAAATAAAAGGTTCAGCTTTTCACAAAATCAATCTAATGGCAGATGTAAGTCCGATATGATGGTGGAACAGTGATTTTTATGGGTTCAGCTGTGATAGGTGAACCCCACTACCATCTTGGGGAATTCTCTCCATTCAGTACAACTACCTCCTTTGGAGTGTAGCCTTGTGGGACATAGAAAATAAATACGAGGGAGGGGTGATCACTCATTGAAAGACTTTTGTATCTTCCTTCTACTGTAGAAAAACACAAGGATATATGCGACGTCCCATTTGCGGTGGGCCAGCTGCTTGGGACTTGTATTGAATGACGCACAAAGGGCCCACGTGTTAGTCATCATTCTATTAGTGTTGATGGATAATATCCCACCATGTCAATCATTTCAACCTTTACAGATGGTATGGGCAGGAATTGTCTCAGGTGATTTCAGGAATCTACAGTAGCCTGTTGATTAGCTAGTAGCTAGCGTTGCCGCTTTAGTTCGCCCAGAGACATTGTAGAGTTTTTCAAGGAGAGGCACAGCGGCGACGTCTTGAAATATAGTCAAATGAAAGTTCTGAAACCCTAGCACGGGACAAGGTTTTTGATCAGGTCTTTTGGCTGAGATCAGATCTTTGATATACAGATTTAAAATTTAAAAATAATTAATATCAATAATCAACATTCATCCAAACACAGATGGGAACACGAGGATATACGTGAAAACCCTATTCCAAAAAAAAAAAAATAAAAAAATCATAGATCTTGAATCCCGGGGGAAAGCCGAGCACTGTAAATAAAAAATTACAAGAATCACTTATAACCCTTTTTCAGTCGCATCTCAATGGGTCAGTTTGACAACTCTACAAATAGAGTCAAGTGAAGTTTGGCAACTCTACAAATAGAGTCAAGTGAAGTAAAGTTGATTTTAAAGAAATAATAAAATATAGGTTGGTTATGAATGTATTTTATTTTTAGTTGTTTGTTATAGAATCTTTTTGACTTTTTGTATGAGAAAGTGAGTGGGGGGGGGGGGGGGGGGGGGGGGTTTCTTTTTTTTTTAGTGGACAAAGGTGATTGCTTTTTGTCTTTTTTAGAAAAAAGATTGAAGGAGTTTTGAATTAAAGTGCTTTTGATTTGATATCTTGTTTGAAAAATTGAGGCTTTACTTGACTACTACTATATTAGTAAAGTGTCAAACTAGAGAGACTGCAAATCTTCTCAACGGCCACTTGCAGTTCATCTTCAACTGCACTTGAATCAACTGCCTACCGCATCGAAGCCTCTTTGAGACTAACCCGAGAATGGAAAGAGGATGATTGAATCTCTAGAACATAGATCTTTCAGTTCTTCAATGGTGAAAGCTCTAGATCTAATGAAAAATCTCTCTTCTAGATTTCTTGGATTTCTGTCTCAGAGAGATTATGTTTACGACTGAAAAAAAAAGGAATATATATGCCCTATTTCATGTGGCACAAGAAAAAAGTGTTTTAACTCAACTCGGATAGAAAATCTCCGCTTCCTGTTCGAACGCCCAGACACCCCGTTCCAATGCACATTGTCTCTTTTCTTTTTTCTTTTTGCAAACTTTTAGCTTTCTCAGCCTCCGTTCGAACGGATGACATTTTTGTAATTATTCTAAAAACTTTATGAGGCCATAACTTTGTTGTTTTAGCTCCGATTGACGTGATCTTGGGTTGTGCGGATTTCTACTCAAAAAGAGCATTTCAATAGTACGTTCTTTGTCGCTATCCAACAATCAATTTAAGAGATGACTATTTCCTCCAAACTCCTCCTTTCATGTGACCCATGAAGTATGAAAGAGTCCAATCTAAAAAGTGAAAGATTACAAATAATATCAAACCCAACTTTTGTCCAATCCCATGAATATCCCAACAATCTAAAAACCTTACACATATAAGTCAATTTTATCATTAAAAAAATTAGGTAAAGTTAGGTTGCATTTGCTTATAAGAGTAGGTTGGGTTTTTTCCAGAAAAAATTGAATGGGCACGAAGAAAATTAGATTTATTTATTTTTATTTTTATTTTACTTTATTTTATTTTTTTTTGAGATTTGCATGTAAGTGTCCCATTGGATGCTTGGATCTTAATCGTAGTCCGTGTAGCCTTTTTTGGTGGGTAAGATGGGTGTAGCCTTTTTATTATCTCAAATGAAGTCCATTTTAATATAAACTAACACTAAAAAAACCCCATTTTCCCGCATTATTTCCCTCTACTTTCATTGGGAGGAGAAGTATAGTAAGAGGATTGAAGGGGAGACTCCCCTAAAAAGGGACATAAAATGTACTACACCAAGAAATGGAGATCCAAAGACTCCTACCTGCTTTCTATCTATTTCCTCTTTATAATATAGTTTTGTTACCGTTTCAAAATAAAAATAAAAATAAAAATAAAAGACTCCTACCTGTTTCCATTTCACGTAGACACCATACATTTCCATGGAAGCATTTGATCAGGAACCCATCCAATCAGAGCCAGGAATTTGCCAATCCAAACGATCATCATGTAATAAAAATCATCTGTTGAAGGCCCAGCCCAATGAATACAAATGGGCTTTCAAAATCTTTGAGGGGACATTAGGCCCACCTAAGTTCCCTTTTTCTCTTCAATTCATAGTCCTATAAATTCAGCACTAGGGCTTTACTATGAAATCCAAACCACTCAAAGCCCATATCTCCAATCTGAGTCTGTGGCAACTTCAGGTTATTCATAGGAGATATATGTGATTTAACTCCCTATTCTAATTCTAATGGTATGTTTCACCCATATCATTAAAGATAGCGTGGTTTAACTATTGAAGTCACCTAAAATTTGATAATATTTTGTGTCCTTGTTAAAAATAAATGGGATTTTGACCGTACGAATGCCCTTAGATCTGACATTTGAAATTTAAATATTAAGGGCCTTTTTATTTACTAGAATTCCAAAAATTCACGTTTGGAGGAATTTCAAATTCTCCAAGGGCATGTTTGTGTAGTCTATTTCCATAGAAAATGAGGTTGTTTTCTGTAGGAAACTCTATTTTTGTGTATTTGGTGTGATAGTTTTCCACATAATTGCTTTTGTGCCACGTCAGTCTTTTCTTTCCTGGCTTGGAAATAAACTTCCTATAGTGTGGTATGGGAAGTCTATTTCCACAGAAAATTACCCACTCCCCCCCCCCCCCCCCCCCCCCCCAAAAAACTAGTTTTGACTCAAGAAATCTACAACTGTTCCAAATAACATTAGCACCAATGTATTGAAAAAAAATCTTTTACATCAAACATAAATTTCTAACTTTCTCAGAAAATTGTTTTTCAAGGTATTTAAAAATCATAAAATTTACTTATATGCTAATTTCATCTTTCCATAATAGTTACCTTAACACAATTGTGCTTCAAAAGTTATCCTCTCGGAGAGGAATTCTATCTCCCTCCTCTGGGTCAAGCATTTGAAATTCAAAATTCCTCGGGCTGAATTCCAAAATAACCTTTTAAATGGCTGAAATTTAAAATCACGATGAAAAGAAGCAAAGCATTTTAAATGCCATAGAATAAAATGTTACATCATGCATGCTAAATTCTTATAAATTTTTTTAATAAAGAAATAAATCCTAGATGATACACATGACCTCAGAATATCGCATAGAATCACGATCCTACCCAAACTATGATATCTCCCTGCCCAAAAACATGGTACGAATAACTCTGTGATTCTGCAAAATACTTTAACTATGACATTTGAGGACTACTGTACGGACAGAATACCAGGCAATGAAGCACAACTCCCAAAATCAAGTGCAAGGTGTTGCAAAACTTTTTTTTTCTTTTGGTACTGTGAAACAGAGATCACGTGTAGGTGTGGCCCAAAAGGAAGAAGGGGTACCGTGCTTGTTCATCTATACTTTTCCTGTAGAAGAAACTCAAGTTACTGTGCATAGTATTACAAAAACTACATTGGGCCACTCCTCAACACAACAAAAAATGGAGGATCCCCCCACCCAAAACGCATATGACACTGATCTTGGACATAGTTCTCGCCTGGCTGTACATAGTTCAAATCTTGGACACAGGCTGAAAAAAGAAAAACAATAACTCCTAACATTAGGAGGAAAATCACTTGCATAAGTGTGAATGATAGATGGGGTGGGGTAAAAAATGGGAGAGAACTGTTGCGGAAACTGATCCGAACTGGTTGGAACAAAAGGTGGATCCGGAGCAAGCAAACTGTGGGAAGCAATTGGATTAGTTCTTCTATTAGTGCAGGTGGATCAAGAGCAAGCAAATTGGTCGGAGCAAGCTTTATGTGCTTTCTGCCATGGCAAGGTAGCAGTTTCAACCACCAAGCACACCAAGCCAAAAGGTGGGCGATGCAGCAGATTCGGCCAATTTGCTTCCCACTGGGCCAAAATGTTGAAACTAGTATCATCATCTACGACATAAATCAGATTAGTCTGTAGATACACCATTAAATTTAGTCATTCAAAATTTGACTGGATCCGAATGAGCTGCAACCTGGAGAGCTCCTAAGAAGATTCCACGAGGCTTTGTTTTTCAGGTTGTTTTCGATTTACCCAGTTGGCTAGAATACTCAATAAAAGGTTCGTCTAAGTAAGATCTGATTATAAAAACATATTTATATTAGTGGTTTTCATATTATTATTTTTTGCTTTAAGTAAAGTATCAACGAAAATTTTTAACTTGGGATATATAGAGGCTAAACAAAATATTAATGGAGCATTTCTCCACTATCGTGAAAACTTCATTTCCATTGTTGGACACATATCCCTTAAAGACTCTATATTTCTATATTTTACGAAAGTAAAACTAATTTCATAAAAGTGATTCAAAACTCGAGTTGAGGTTGCATAATATACCCCAGAAAAAAATAAGATTACATCATAAAAAACTTCTCAAAAATCTCTTATGATTTCAAGTACTTGCCAATTTACTTTACCTATAAAAATATTTGAATGTGTTAAATATAAAGCACGATATTGATTAATTATACCTTTATAATTGAAAGTTTCTCTTAACATTTGATAAGTAACCTTTCACCTATACTTTACATCTATTTGTATTTTCTTGGGATTCTTATGGGGACTTGCACATATTTCCTTCCGATTTTGTTTCCTTGAAGGAGATGAAAACATGCGATATACAATGTATCTAATCGCTTCTATTATAGGCTTTATAAATCTGAATCCATCTTGTATTATAATATTTCGGATGGGATATGCACATCTATTGTGAAAAATAACTCCATTTAAACTAAGTTGGAGTCATTTTTTAGTTTTTCAATAGTGATGTTGTTCGAGCTTGCATTATCTAAAGTTATAAAAACTATTTTGTTTGTGATATTATATTATTTGTCTTTTTCCTAGGATAGTGGACACTATCCTAATGCTAGTATGTGGGTACTCAAGTAAAGATATAGAAATCACATTTTCTACATAATCCAGTTCTAATTATTGAAATGTAACCAACATTTTGTTTGGAGCTCCATAAACCCAATGTTAATCATATTTTCCGAGTGTATTTTGAAGAATTTTTTTTTTAAATTCTCTATTTCTTTTTGAAACATTTTTACTACATCATTTCTGATAGTATTTCTAGAAATCTTTTTAAATAAAGGGTTAAAGGCTTCAGTCACAAATTCTTCTAAGGACTCATTCTCAACAATTAGAAATGTTAATTGGTTAATTACAATAAACTTTAAAAGTTGGCATCTAGCCTTAGAAAGATTATAATTAAAAACTCCTAAAGGATTTTGAGACGATAGAGTTTGCGTGCCACTACCTCCCCGCCGGATCAATATTCCCTCTGGTATGTTTGGCTATACACACTCAAATGTGTCTATTAAGGCGGTCCGTGCCAACTGTGACATTCTTTAGAGAAAATGTGAGGCCCCACCCCTTGTGGGCCCTCAATTTGATTTAAATAATTATTAATATGATATTACCTACTTTAATATGCTAATTAATATGAATTAGTAGAATAGTTGCTAATATTCCTAAGTCTTAGAATTTAGCTTTTATAGAATTCTTTATAGATATTAGGTGATTATTATTAATTTAATAGGTTTTGATTAGATTATGACTTAGCTAATATTAGAATTAATAGGAGGGGCATTAAGAGTTAGGAGCCTTCTAGAATTCCCACCTAAAGACCTAATTACCTATGGCTCTATCTATTCCCCATTTACAACTAAACTACTATTTTGGTAATTATCCTAAACCCTAATCTATATAACCCAACTATTGCAAACATAGCCTAAAACCCTAATTCACTCTCATCTTCCCTACATCTCCCTAAGAAACCCAAATTCCAGCATAAGGAGAAGCTAGAGACCACTCCAATTGCACTATCAACACTATTAGGAGCTTGGATTCTCATCTCTTTCTCAACTCTAATTGAAATTTCGAATTGAGGTAAGTACCCTATGCTAATTTCACATGATGCATGCTTTTCTCCTCTTGATTCTACAATTTCAATTCAATTAGATAGATATGCATGTTTAGATCTTTCTTCTGAGCTTTGTTTATGGATGGTGGCTATTTGATGGATGGGTTATCCCATTTAGAAGATCAATGGCTCGGTTGGATGATGGATTGGAGGTTATAGAAGTGTTTTGTTATTTATTTGTGTTTCTGTGATGAATGGAAGAGATTTGGGATGAATTGGATGAAAAATGGGTTGAGAAGGAAAAATCCCAGAATTCTAGAAAATTCAGCTCAGTGCGTGTACCCGGTCGACCGGCCCCCAGCTCGGTCGACTGGGCACACTGAATACAGAGAAAAACCAAGTCTCAGTTAGCTTTTGTAAAGACAATGTACCCGGTCGACCGGACCCTGTACCTGGTCGACCGGATACACATGTGACTGCAGAAATTAGCTGAGACTTGAGATTTCTTAGACAGGTCGAAATCCTATGTACCTGGTCGACATCCAGGCCATGATGTCGATCGGATACACAGTGAAACCTGAGAAACCCCCCAGCTGTTTGGCTCCAGGTCCCAATGAACCCGGTCGACATCATGGCCACTATGTTAACCGGGGACACTGCAGGATATCGACCTGGGGGTCAACATCCAGTGCACCCGGTCGACATCCCTGGTGATGATGTCGACCAGGTACACCGTGAACTATGAGTTTCCAGATTTTATCTCTTTTGATGTTTGATCTATTGTGGGGTCCATTGACCATTCAAATAGGCTTCCATCAAGTGTGCCAAACACGAATCAATGGCGTGGCTCAGCCTTGACTCATGGGGTCCACCAAATGGATTTCTGGATTTGAATCATCTATAATTAGATCCTTAATTGTAGTCAACGATATCCATAACTTCTGGAGCACCAGATTTATTATCTTTTTAACATCTAGACTACAGTTAGGGATCTAATAACATGATGAGGCCTGAACCAAGAGTGGACCATTAATTAGGATTAGACCTTTGTCTATTCCACTTAATTCCATGATTTGAAGGATTTAATGTATTAATCTTCTCTCTTATCTTTATTATTGATATAAACCTGTTAATTAATGAAAATTGGAGGACCTGAACCTATGATTACTTAGTGGTGATCCAAGGATATAATTGGAGATTAATAACCCATGTCTGTGGCTAGGCGGACCCTCATACGGCCTAAGATTGGGTATGTGGAACCCTAGAATGGAGAGGTTAGTCTTTAATAGATTGTTGGCTCATTGTGTATGAGCATGGATTGATTACTTATATTGTTGTAGACTAAGGCCAGGGTTTATGGGCCTAGTATAGATCCAATGATGATTGGACTTGGATTTGGACTTGGATATTGGATGGTGTTCCATGATATTGTAACTTAACTTCTTAGAGACTTGGTTAAGACCTTGCTCACGCAAGACAAGTCTAGACACACACAGACTTGTACTTGTTTCTTGGGTCGGCACTAAACATTCACTCAGTTGATCTAAGCTCAACCAGTTGACTGATCATCGCTGGTAGGAGCTATATTGGTTACTACTAGAGCTATCATGATGAGCTGTGATTAGACGGACTGTGTGATACCGGGTCTGATCTGATCTGATAAAGGGGTGTGATCAGTGCGATAAAGGGGTGTAATCGATGTTATATTTATGTATGTTATTATTAGCAAGGCAGTTATCCCTTACATGGTTATTTTACCCTTTCCCCACCGCAGTTGTTTACAGTATTGGAGGGCCGCGGCATAATATCTCGCAGTATATTTAGCTTGTGTGAATGTGTCATTTATTATATGATTAGATTAGAATACTTTACATTTCTGATTCTAAACTGTTAATTACTACTCAATTGCCTAGATCATGTATCTTTGTTACTCTTATGATTACATGCACGTCTCTATTCTCTTTGTTGTATACATCATGTGTTATCTGCCTATGGTGCCTTGCCAGATCCTTGGATCTGACCCATCTTTGGTGCTTAGGTCTCGACCATGATCCCGCGGACGACGCGTACTATGAGGCACCTGTAGTAGGTGACTATGGGTGGGGGCCGGCTGACCAGGTGGTCGAGCCAAAAGATGGAGCGCCTGCACAAGGAGATTGAGTGCAGTTTGTTTTGGATTTGAGAAGATTTATGTAGTGAGCGGGTAGATAGGCAGTTTTGTATAAACTTTGATAATTACACTTTGAGATTTTATTAAACTTCCGCACTGTTATATTTGACTTAGTTATATGATACTATTGCTTCCGCTATCTTTACTCTTGCTTCCGCAATATAACTGTTGATTGTATTATTGTTCAAAAAGTTTTAAAAATTTGACCTCACTGTGGACTATGACCTTAGAAGTTCTCGGATTTTCCGGGAAGTAGCGCGCCAATTTCAGGTACCTTAGCGGTAACTTTGGTATTCGGAATTGGGGCGTTACAGAAAATGCATTGGGATGGGCTGGGCAGTGGCGGTCCGGGTCGCGACACTTTGACTGGCTTGTCGGTCCTAAACGGCCCTGTCCATTTTACACCTCTAGGTTTGGGTTGGCATTTATGCACTGGTTGATAAATGGGTTGAGTTCAAACCGAACCCAACCCACTCATTCATGGTTAAAAGAATAGTCCTAGGCTCAGCTTCTTTAGCTAAAAAGGCCTTTAGGCCTCCCACTAAACCTTTCCATCTGAGGCTTTAAAAGTGGCATCATAAAATAAGCTAGCCAACTTATCTCCAACCTCACTAGAGAAACCTGGATAAGAGCTCGAATGATGCCTTGGTCCTTGGACCAGACTCCAATCTAAACCTATATAAAAATATGGGTCTAATTCCTAGATCTATAACTACTTTTCAGGTCAGGTCCATCAAGTATTCTTGAGAGAGACTGGACGCATTCTAATCTCTACCCCTTTGATATTGTGAAACTCAAATTGACCTTGAACTATCTGAAGAGCACTGCACTGGGCCCGAAGTCTTTATCTAAACCCGAACCGTTTGCTCATTCTGATCAATATTGAGAATGATCAGTTCCAGACTAAGAGCTAAGAAGGCCTATTTCAAATGTTGTGAAGCAGGCTAGGTTAGCCCGGTGGGCGTTATAATTGTGACAGACTACAACAGGTCCATCAACAATCATGGTTAAAAATAGGCCTAGATCCATTCTAAGTGTTTTGTTCAAAGAAGTGTTTCATCTTCAATCATCATGTCTGGGTCATCCCCATGTGGGCCATGATCGACTGGAGTTGATGCTTGTGGGACCTATATGAGTTTGAGAGAGGACTCAATCTGCATAGGTTGGTTGTTGTAGGGGTATCAAACGGGCCATCCCAGTGGCTAGGAGGGCCTGGCTCAGCATGGTCCGTAGGCACGACCCATGCCTGCCCACGGGTATTCTTTTTTAATTACAATGGGAAACAAATAATTATGGTCCATGTGCCAATCAAAGTGTCCCACTAGTTTAACTCTGCGCATAACACAGGAGAAGAAATCCATCTTGAGTAATCTCTCTGGATTTAGTTAACTGGGCCTCACCAACTAAAACTCATGATTCTTTTCGCCTGACAATTAGACTACATTTGCTGAAAGAGAAGCCATATCGAAGGTAATTGACTTTTTGAGGGCTCTCTCTTGGGTCCCAGCCCCATTAGGTGTGGTACAAAAAAAAAACTTGGAGGTAATTGACTAATTGTATGGTACCTTGAACTTTGAACTTGACAAAGAAATGAGTGAATGGGTGCCCCAAGACCCAAGTACAGGGTAATACGGGCAAGCCGTGCTCGTGTCATGCTGTTCCCATTGGCCTAGGCAGGGGCAGCGCTACATGGATGTCAGTGGGGTCAATTGACCCCACTGACATTTGAAAAATTATTCAAAAAAAAAATCTTTAATCAATCGAACTTATATGAAGATTTTTATCCCACTCAATGCTTAAGTTAATTGGTATCTATTTACCAAAATGAATAAAAAATAATGGGCCCAACTTTTGTTTTTTAAAGAAAATTCCCTTTTTTAGACATTATGTCATCAACTCTTCATTTAGCCTAACTTAACCTCTAAATATGATATTCTCCCCATATTAGAAGAAGAAAACCCTAACATTTAGATTTAGGCATATAGACTCTCAGCCTCAGCCGAGCAGCAGAGATCAATAGATGAATGACTGTTTGGTCACATATATTGAAAATGACGTACTTTCTAGTGTTGATAATGAAGCTAGTATGAAAAGATTTCAACACATGAAAACCCGTTGAGGGCAGCTGTAGGAGTTTATGTATTGAGATTTTCTTTTTAAATTAAGAACTATAAGTAATAATGTATTAAGATTTATGGTTTTTTTTTGTTTGTTTGAGAATTCAATGTTATCTTTGTTGAATTGTCAGAAATAGATTATTTAATAATTTTATATTATAGTTATCGAATTATCGAAAGTATGTGACAGACGTTAGCAAAGGGAAGGACAAATTTATTCGATTTGTGGAATATAAGTCTTTTATTGACCCCACTAACTCAAATTCCTAGGTACCCAGACCCGCCCAGTCCGGATTGGATCGAGTGCACCTAAGAACTCATTTATCCTCTGTTTGTATTATAGTACTAGGGATACGGATGAATAAGGTGTGGGTTGTTTTGGAGAATTTGTCTATTACTAATATTCAGGTGAATGACATAAAAGAAAGTTCTTAGCACAAAATACATAAAAAATGAAATGAAATGAAAGAGATTATTACCTGCTTAATATTAGAAATACATGAGTAGCCTAGTAAATTAGAAACTGAGTCATCCTCATACAAAAAGGAGCCTTAACTAAGGGGTTGGTTTGGAGAATTTCTCTCTTTTTTTTAAACCTTTTTTTCCTTACCATTTAAGGGAAATCTAACTCAAGATGCTCCTTTTGCTTGTGTGAAATAAACACATACACCAAACAGAAAATCTTCTCTATACCAATAAACAACCCTCTCCCTCATCCACAGGAAAAGATGCTCCCCACCATTGCCTGACCGCATCCACATGGCTCTAGCCTTATGGCTTGGTTGCCTCTCCTCTTCTCAGCTACTGCTTTCTGCTTTTTCAGCTCATTGATTGTGTCCATACTAATTCAAACTTCCAAAGTGGCACATTGTGGCCAACACACATGCTTGAATGGTGTTAGTACCATAGTTTCACACATATGTCCAGAATCGATTCTCAAGTTAAACTATCACTCCTTGGGAAAAGGGTGCACAAGAATGGTAATAGAGGTGGGGCCCACCATGTGGACGGTTCTCTCGCTCCTCGACCGGTTGCCCAACCTAGTGGAAAAAAAAGGTAAAAAAGTGGCACATTTTGGACCCCATTTTTTTTTTATTTTTTTTATAGAGTTATGGGCGACAGCATGCCAAACCTATCCCCTAATTAAGGATATGGTTTGACCCTTTTTCAGGTTCGGAGGTTGGGTTAGAGACCAGTTTGAGAGTTAAAACTGCTACTTTATCTTCCAACTTGAATCATTGCACTTCAACTTGACCGGCTAGTCTTTCCACCCAATTGGAAAGCCATTCTTCTGCCTTTTCCAATCAAGAGCCTTCTGATATTATTGCTGCTCAGCAATTATCTTATTATTCCTCGAAGCGTTGGAAGGGTAGTAAGGGAGGTGCTAAAGCTAAGAGATCGGTTTCATTCCCTCTTGTTAAAGCTAATAAGCTTAAGAAGTTAAATGAAGCATTTAGGGGCAGAGAGGGTAATGCTCCTTTTAGAAGGAAGGTGGTTGCAGCTTTCGCGGCTCCTTCCCTCGGAGGGGCCTTGAGTGGGTCTGAATCTGGTGGTCACCGGGAGAATTTTGTTTAGATTGAAACTAAGTTCGGGTCAATTAGCGGATGCAATAAGGAGGTCTCTCGCACCGAAGCGTTGGAGGTGGGCCACGTGGGTAAACAGTTAGGGCTTTGTTTTGGCTCACATGAACAATACATCTTGCATCGTATTGAAGTATTGGAAGCAGAAGCTACTAATGGCAAAGGTGAGGAGGATGGTGGGTTTTTTCAAGTACAGACTGGGAGGGCGAAGACAGCTTAAAGGGTTGTAGAAATTGGGGGTGTGTCTTTCCTGTGTTTATTCATGATTATCATCAGTTGGAATATCAGAGGGCTTGGGAAGCCAGCCAAAAGGGAGGCAGTAAGGAGGTTAGTTAGGATGCATAAGGTTGATTTATTGCTCTTGCAAGAGACGAAGATCCATAAAGATGTTGAAAGTATTATTTTTAGTGTTTGGGGCTCTAGAAGGTGTGGTTGGGAGTGGGTGCCTTCAGTTGGAGCCTATGGGGGCCTAATCTCAATTTGGAATGAGAATTTTCTTAGGAAGGAGGATGTTTCCTTTTACCAAAGGGTGTTAGCTATTAAATTCCTTTCGGTGGTTGATAATTTTAGGTGGGCAATTGCTAATGTCTATGGGCCGAATGAGGATTCTAATAGGGGTCAATTCTGGGATGACATATCTTCAGCTCATTTGCTTTGTTTAGTGCCTTTGTGTGTTGGTGGGGATTTTAATATGGTGCGATCTCCCCAAGAGAAAAGAGGGGCGGCCTCATTCTTGTCTCGTAGCATGGCAAGGTTTTCAGATTTCATTGAAAGTAATGAATTCATAGATTTCCCTATTTCTGGGTCAAAGTTTACTTGATCTAATAACCATATTAGAGTGGCTATGAGCAAGATTGACCACTTCTTGGTGTCTAAAGAATGGGAAGAAAGTTTTGCTGCAGTTGTTCAAACAGCTTTGCTAGAGGTACTTTAGACCATAGGCCTATCAAGCTTAGCTCTAATGAGGCTGATTGGGGTCCAAGACCTTTTATGTTTGAGAATTGCTAGCTATTGCATAAGGATTTTTTACCTTTAGTCATAGGTTAGTGGGAGTAGTCTGATGCGCAAGATTATGCGGGTTTCATGTTAGTGAAAAAACTTCAAATTCTCAAAGGTAAGATCAAGATGTGGAATAAAGAGGTGTTTGGGAGGCTTGAAGCTTCTAAAATCTCAGCAGTAAACGATATTGAGAAGTGTGATTTATTAGAGGAAAATAAAGGTTTGAATCAGGAAAAGAGGGAGGCCAAGGGAGTTTTTGTCAAAAAAAATTGGGGATCTAGATCGTTTGGAGGAAATCTCTTGGAGGCAAAAGTCTATAGCTCTGTGGTTGAAGGAAGGGGACATGAATACAAAGTTTTTTCATCGAGTAGCTAATGTTAGAAAAAGGATAAACTTCATTGGTAAAATTCGAAGAGGTTATGGTTTCACCAGTGTGCCTGCTCAAGTCAAAGAAGGGATTGCTTGTCACTTTGAGAGGTTGTATTCAAGTGAAGTCTTTCCAAGGCCTACCCTGGATGGGAGGTCCTTCCCTATTATGTCAGATAGTGATAGGAGGTGGTTGGAAAGAGAGTTTGAGGAAGGAGAGATCAAAGCAGCTTTGTTTGAATGTAGGGGAAATAAGGCGCCAGGGCCGGATGGATTCAATTTCTCTTTTCTTAAGGTGGCTTGGGATGTAGTCAAACGAGACTTCTGCGACATGTTGTCAGAGTTTCATAGGAGGGGTAGATTGAGCAAAGAGATTAATGCAACTTTTCTAACTCTAATTCCAAAAGTTCTTAATCTGGAGGATCTGAGAGAGTATAGACCTATAAGTTTGGTGGGTTGTGTATACAAGTTGTTGTCAGAAATTCTGTAAAATAGGTTGAAGAAGGTCCTGCCTTCTATTATAGGCCCTTTCCAAGGGGCTTTTGTACAAAACAGGCAAATTCTTGAAGGAGTTCTTATTGCTAATGAGCTCATTCACACCCGAAAACAATCTAAGAAAGCAGGGTTTATCTTTAAAATAGATATGGAAAAGGCATATGACAGTGTGGAATGGGGCTTTGTAGAGTACATGTTGAAAAGGTTTGGTTTTGGGGGAAGGTGGTGTGCTTGGATTCAGGAATGTATTTCTTCTCCTTCTTTTTCTGTTTTAGTCAATGGTTCTCCTTGATGCTTGTTCAGAGCTTCTAGGGGCCTTAGACAAGGTGATCCTCTCGCTCACTTTATACTTACCATAGTGGTGGAAGCTCTTTGTCACGCCCCCAAAAGTGAAACCGGGGATTAAGCTTGAGATTAGGGCTAATTAATTTTTTTTCAACATTAACCAAATGTAACTTGGCCCCAATCATGTCCCATAGGATCGAAGTCCGCGATGAAGTATAAATATTTCCTCCATAAAACACAGCGGAACATCATAATAGAAAAGGGTACAATATAATATTTCAGAGTATACACATCTTCATTTTCTATAGTTTAAGTTTAGCAAAAGATAACAAAAGTATATTAATTAATGACTTCTATCAAAACATAAGCCAAAAGAGAATAAATACGAACTAACCAAAGTATGAAGGCACTCATGTACTGGTCACGACGACAATACCGTCGACACACAACTCGTACTCACCATCAGGCTAAACTGCCCAAAATGACGCCTCCACTTTCCCAAAGGTAGGTGTACCCAGTACCTATGCACCAAGTGCAGCATCAGACACCACGGTTGGTAGGTAGATATAAATATAAAACATCATTAGATATGTAGAATGAAAGAGAGTAAACGATAGACTAGATCATAATAATGCAAAGCATTGGAATCAAGAATGCGTTAACAAAAACATCTATCAAAATAGGCGGTCCACATATGCTAGTAGTTTGGGATTATACCCCTTCAATCAGAGTGTTTAGAGTTGATACCCCATTGGCATCTAAGTATTCATTATGGTCATGAGTCAGAGGCACTGCTTAACTCATACCCTTGGTGTCCATTACACTGACCCGATCTGCAGACGGTCCTCTCTTGGCTCATATGGCTCGGTCCCAGTGGGCTCTAGCCTAATCTTGCCTCAAGGTTCTAAATTCAAAGTCCTCACACAGGTGGTGCCCCAGCTATGTTGAACGTTAATAGCTGAGTGGTGCTTGACACACAGAATCTTAAACAGATATCAGTGAGGGACTAGGCTTTCTTGCGCTAACAAAATTCATCAAACAATAGAGAAACTACTTTGCTTCTAATCAGATCAGACTTCCAACAAACTTCAGACTTCATTAGTAGTTCTTTCAAGCTTTACAATCAAAGCCGCCTAGTCTTAACACTTCATACAAACTTCAGAACAAACGGAACATCAAAAGGGATCATAAGTCCATCATTTAACTTCTCAATGTGATTCAAATACAAAGCAAAGTAAACGGAGCTAAAGAACATGCATATTACATGTAGATAGTACCAGACGGTACGATTCGAAATCAGAAGCGATAGACAATCCAAACCTAAGTCTAGTGTTAGACCCGAAGCATTGTACAACCCACTCAGTCAAAGAAAGGGATTAGGGTTCACGATACCCGGACGAACAATCTTCGTGCATAGATATAGGGAAAAGTATCATTTTGTCCCACACCGTTCAAGATTAAGCTAGGTTGGATCCCAATACAACCGGAATAACCGTGAAGAATGTCAGCTCAAAACATCCTCATATATAGTCAAATGAGTCCAAAAAGGTTGGCCAAAGTTCCACCTGAGGTCATCGAAAATATGGTAAAAAGAACCCTTTCAAACGTGTCCTCACAGTTGGCCCAGTCGACCGGCAATTGTAAGTGGAAACGGGGGTTATAGTGTTTTCGTCAGGTGTCTTGCACCTGACGCAATGTGGCCGATCGGCATCCTTCATTCCCTGTCAATCGGCAATTGTAAGCAATAAAAGAGGCACAGTGTTTTGGTCAGGTTCCGAAGAACCTGACCCTGTGTGGCCGGTCGACCGCGTGCACTGCAATCACAAAACCCAGGTTCTGTGACTGCAATGAACATGGGTCAATTCCCTCATTTTTCTCATGTACCTGAAAAACCATCCAAAACATGGATATAGCCAGTACAGAAAAATCTCATCCCACAATCTAATCAAGTCATTAACATCTCAATCCATTTCATTAAGCAATTAAACCTAATTATCATGTTTTCGAAATCAAAGACATCATCAAATGAGCATGTAGTCATCTAAATCATTATCGATCATCAAATCTAAGGAGAGACAAACATATCAAAGCATATATATATATAAATATCTACTTGCCTTTGGTTGAAATTACCCAAATCCAAAAGCACTAGCTCAAAGCCTAATAACCAAACCTTAGGGATAAATAGCAAAATAAAACTAAATTAAATATAAAATCAATAGAGGGGAAGCTCTAAGCTGTTAAACACATTTCTACACCCAAAGTACAATAATCCAAACCTAAGGGGAAGAAGAGCTTACCAATTAGATGGGTGGATGGAGTGGTGGCTTGCAAATTGAAGATGGTTGAGCTCGTGGGGTCCACGCAAAAATTGTGATGGCCATGTTCAATGGTGACTAACGGAGGTTGTGGGGCCCACTTGATTGGTGGCCCACTTGATTAGTGGTGATGGAGGGGTTTTGCTGGTCCATTGACAAGGTGGAGATTGAAGATAGAAATAGAGAAAGAAATAAAGAATGGAGAAAGAAAGAAAGAGAACATCAAGAGTGTGCATGTTGGGAGCAAGGAATGGGAAAAGAAAACAAAGAAAGAAAGAGAGAGAGTGAAATGGTGGAGTGGCCTGGGGGGTTAACTCATGTGGACAATGAGTGGAGGGAGAGAGAGGAAAAATGAAATGGATGGGGGGTTACTCATGTTGGCAGGGAGGAGTGAGATAGAGAGAGAAAGAAAGAAAGTAAGAAAGAGAAACAAGAAAGAGAAACAGAGGGGGATATTGGGGAAAATAGGGAGAGAGAGAAATAGGGAAATAGAGAGAGATGGAGTGGGCTGGATGGATGCTCAATCACGTGGGCAGTGAGTGAAGTGAGTGAGGGAGAGAGAAAACAGAGAAAGAAATGAAATATGGGAAAAGTAGAGAGGTGGGGCGACAGTGAGCTGAAAAGAGGGAGAGAGATGAGAGCTGAGATGAGATGAGAGAGTGGAGAAGGGAGATGGCCGGCGGTGGTGATGGCAGCGGCAGCAAGGAGCTTGGAAGGGGGAGTGGAGAACGAGATAGAGAAATGAGGAAAGTGGGGGAGGGGGCCGGGGGTGGGGGGCGGGGGGGGGGCTGCTGTGTTGTGTGGAATGAGAAGTGGGGATGGTCCATCGTGACCTAAAAGAGGGGATGGGCAATGGAGGAAAGTGAGATGATTGATGGGTTGGCTTACGTGGGTTAAGGGGTGGGGTATGATGGGAATGAGGTGAGATTCACATGATTTAAAAGGTGGGGTTTGACTTTGGAAAATAATAAAATAAGCTTAGGTGGGTTCGAGTCAAGTTGGGTTTTGGGTCGGGTTCGAGGGTCTGGATCGAGATGCAACAGAAGAACGAAGCCCGGGAAATTAGGTAATCTACCCGATGGTGCCAAAATCTCGAAAAGCGGAAAATACTAAAAAGCCCTTGGAACTTTCCGAAAAAAGCGACACACACCCCTACTGTATTCAAACGGGCTCAGATCTCAACCCAACTTTGCACGCACGATCCTAATGATCAATCGAACCTGTTTGGCTTATAAATGAGCTTAATTATCTAAAAGCACAATTAACTAGACTAATTACAACCTTGGAATTTCGGGATGTCACACTCTCAGTGCTCTACTGTCCAAGGCCAAGGAGTGTGGGATCTTGGAAGGCTTTGAGGTTGGTAGAGGGGTAGAAGCTATTACTCACCTTTAGTTTGCAGATAACACCATCTTGTTTAACTCTAGAAGATGGGAGGAGGTTATTGTCTTAAAGAGGATTCTCAGGTGTTTTGAGCTCCGCTCAGGTTTAAAGATAAATCTTTCCAAGAGTCTAATGGTGGGGGTTGGGTCGACGGATGAAGAGATTCAGACTTTAGCATCAAAGTTTCACTGCAAATCTGGTAAATTGCCTCTACTTTATCTGGGTTTGCCTATTGGGGGCAAAGTAAGATCTCAAGAGGTGTGGAATCCAGTGGTAGAAAATTTCAAGAGGAAATTGTCTATGTAGAAAAGAAATTATCTTTCCTTAGGAGGAAGAATCACCTTAATCAAAGCTTCCTTATCTAATTTGCCAGTGTATTATATGTCCTTGTTGCGTATGTCGGTGGCGGTTAAGGAGATGTTGGACTGTTTAAGGAGGGATTTTCTGTGGGGAGGGAGGAGTGACAAAAGAAAGTTGCATCTTATTAAGTGGGAGGATGTGGTCAAGCCTAAGGTCACTGAGGGATTGGGGTTGTGTAATTTGGAATTTAAAAATTGGGCTCTTTTGGCTAAGTGGTGGTGGAGGTTTGGAGATGAGAGGGAGGCCTTATGGAGGAGAGTCATTAGGGCTAAATAATATGGAGAAGATATTTGGGGTTGGGAGTCTAGTAGAGTTCCTAGGCATTGTTTTTCGGGTCTATGGGGTAATATTTTGAGGTTTGGAGATTCGTCTTTTGCGGAGGGAGAGTTATTTAGGAGAGGGGTTGGTTTCAAAGTGGGGGAGGGAAGTCGTGTTCGTTTTTGGATTGATCATTGGGTGGGTATCGTAAACAAGTGGGCCTTGGTCAAAGATTGTTATGTGGGTAAGGGGGGCTTTGGGTCTTGGGATGTATCCTCCAAGAGTGTCTTGTGTCCATTTGAGGAGTCTAAGTTTGGGTATTTGAATAATCTTCTTTCTAATGTTTTCTGTTGTATGGATGTTGTCGATTCTCGCATTTGGATGCATTGCTCCTCCTGTACCTTTTTTCCTGTAAGTCCTTTTATAAGGAATTGGAGGGCTTTCCAAGTATCAAAGCTTCAACTTCTTTGGCTTGGTTAGGCTTGGCCCCTCGTAGGGCGGAGGCTTTCATGTGGCTGGCTTTATCCGAAAAAGTTTCTACTGCAGACAACCTCAGAAGAAGATGAATAACTTCAATGGCTATTTTAGACATATGCGTGTTGTGTGGGAAGGTCAATGAGATCGTAGACCACTTATTTGTGCACTGCGAGTTCTATTATTCTTTGTGGTGAAGGTTTCTAGCGCGATGTGGTGTTCTTTGGAGTCTCCCAAGGTCGTTGGTTGGGTTAGTTGAAGCGTGGAGGTTTTCTTCCTTTTTTGGTAGTGGTTTGATTCTCTGGAGGATTATTCATTTTGCTATTTTGTAGTCCGTGTGGAAAGAAAGGAACAATAGAATTTTCAAAGGATCTTTGTTGCCCGTGGAAGAGTTAGAGCAATTGGTGGTGGTTCAAATTGCAAAATGGACTTCCTTCAAGAAGGAGTTTTACTCTTCAAAAGTTTATGGTGTGTTGCGTAATTGGGAGGCTTCACTATATTGTGGGGTGAAGAAGGTGAAAAAGTTGGTGCATTGGGCTCCTCCCAATGCAGGGGTGTTGAACTTTAATGTGGATGGGGCAGCTAAAAGAAAGCCTGGGTCAGCAGGTATTGGTGGAGTGCTTCGTGACAGTGGAGGGCTTGTGTTGGTAATGTTTTCCAAGCTAGCCTAGAAGCTGTTCGAATTTTTGCCTTTTCCTCATTTAATTCAAGGTTAGAGGTGGGAAAGCGATTCTGTCAATGCTATTTCGTGGGTGTCCTCTCCGGCTGTCATTCCTTGGAGATTTCAATTTTACCTTAATGAGATTAGAGCTTTAGCATCTTCGATTCAAGTAAAGTTTCAACACATTGGGAAGTTGGCCAATGGTTTTGCTTATTCGTTAGCTAAGATTTTAGAACAGGAAACTTGGGTGACACAACACAACACATGAGCTAGAACGGTATTTTTCATGCTGCTTTCCTTCCCTGGTATGGCTCCATCTTACTTTGTAGTTTCTGTGCATAAATCACATCTCCCAAAATCACCTGCATGGGGTCATGGGCTCATGAACTTATTCTTTGGTATTGAGACAGAGATCACTTGAGACCCAATGGGAAGAAGAGATACCGGACTTGATCATGCACAACTGTCCGGCAGAGGATACTCAGTTTACTGTGCAATGAATACGATAATGAAAGGGATAGCATTGGACCACTCATCAATACAAAAAAAAAAAAAAAAAAAAAAACACTCCCCCATCACGGCCAGAAGAAGGTGCACCCCCACCCCCCAGTCAGAAATTTTGAAAACCACCTTTCCACCATAATAATTTTATACTTTTTTGGCATTGGCACTGAAGAGTTTTATATATATTTTAATGAAGTAGCACCCCCTCTAAATAATCTTAAGTTTTTACGCAGTGGCCCCAAGGCAAATTTTCTGGTTCCGCCCTTCCTTAGATGATACTCATTTGTGATATGATATGAGATAAATGTGTGAAGTTGTGCTGAAAGACAATATGAACAGATGGTGAGTGAAGTTTCCTCTGCATACAAGAACTATGACCACGTAATCTAGGGCCAACATATTTTAGCCATTGAGATGTCGGAGCTCAGATCATTGCCCAATATGGATCTATCTAGCTAGTGTCGCAGAATCAGCAGTATAAATCTACATAGCCAACAACACATAACTTGAAATAAATTTAGGCATACTTATTGCCGTGAAGATACACAAGATGGATGGTCTAGATCTATGATCAGGTGCTTGATCAACCCGGTCTTCAGCAAAGTTTTTTCTCCTCTATTCCTCCTTTACAAACTAGATGACGGATTTTTTTAGTTTGGGTTTGATGCTAGATGAGGAACTGAGGCTTCCTTTATATACCCAATGGGTTTCTTTCCATCATAGAAATCCCAACTTAATTGGAAACTAACCTTGTATTAGGCAATGGAAAACCTTGAATGACTGTAAATTCAATGAACCAAGGAACCTTGCAATTTCCTAAAGGCAAGAATCATGGATTCGTTGTAGGGCCTCCTCATATGAAATTCTAATGGAACCCCCTTGTGGTTGAGTTGCATTGGCACATTAGTTTCACACATACGCCCGAATAGATCAATCCTTAGATAGGCAACCCCAACCGAACATGGGGAAAAAAAGAAGCAAATGGTCTGATTGTTTACTAGAATTTAAAATGTTCGGGTTTTGGGAACATGATGTAACATCTTGTTCCATGCCATTTACAAATGCCTTATTTCTTGAAAAGCATTTCAAAATTCGACCCACTTTGAGAGGTCTCAAATAACCTTTGAAAATTCAAAAGTTTCAGCCCATTTGCATTTTGGTGAAATTTATGGATGCTCAGGTCCAAGGGAGCATCCATGTCTCAATTCGGAGTGGAATTGAGCGTCCTTCTTTGAGCATGAAATCATTAGAAGTACCCCCCTTTGCTAAATAGATATTCTACTAGATAGATATATGAACATCCTTCTTTACAAGATATTACGTAGTACCTTCCTTCTTTAAGCATCCAGACGACATTTAAAAGTAAATAAAAAATAAAAAAATAAACAAAGATATTTGAAAGAGAAAAAATCAACGGCTCCATCTTGAGCTACATAGGTGACTGCCAGTGGTCAGCTCATCCACGGCACAAAGCCAAGTTCAGGTTGTATTGTGTTGTGGATATAGTGCAACATGCCGACTTCGCCATCACCAACTACATTTGGAAAGTCTCACTTCCAAAATCAAGAGAAAAAGATGGAGCCAGTCCATGATTTAGATCGCAACTCAATACAAGGTAATGAAATACACTAAATAAAAACGATGAGTGCTCTCAAACCTTTGTTTGTAGTAGTCTTTATGATGAGAATCAATCTTCTAATGCTCATAGAAATAGTGATTTGGATGTCCAAACTTGGATAGTTGACTTATGTTTCCTGTATTCATTTGGATGAACAAAGTGAAAATTATAGATGGAGTTGACTCAGAAATGGTAGAAAATCACTGTGAGAAAGACAAATGGGATGACGACATGTTACCAGAGGAAGAAGATTTAATACGCAGGCTTCATCGTCTACTCGGAGACAGGTAAATCTAAACCAAAATCTTCTATTTAAAATCTCCATTGCTTAACCAGTGTAAAAATCTAAACCTGGATATTCAAATTGAAACTTCCTCTGCAGAACTGATGTAGAATTTGCTGACAGATTGTCTTAGTTAAACATTTAAGTTTTTGTTGACAGCACTGAGAAGAGGAGAAATATTTTTTTCTTTCCAGTTTAAAAAACTTGTTCACTCACACTAACCAAACACAAAGATCCCATCTCACCTGGGTGGTTAGCCATTTTAACCCCTCCAGCATTATCTGAATACTAAGCATGCCGAGCTGATTGGTATTCTTGGAGATGGTCATTACATTGATGGTTTTTATTAGATAAGTTTTGTTCATCAACTTGTTTTCTCCACATACATATGCACCCATGTTGACGGTCATGTGTTGTTTTTCATCATGTGTCAGTTTCAAGTATCTCCATACACAGATAGGCTTAAATTATGATCATATATTTGCATAAGATATGCAGGCACTTGATCATGCTACCGATCAAATAAAATACACATACATGATTTGTAAGTTATTTATTAACTTCTGTTTGTTTATGTAAGATTTTGGGTTTCTCAGGTGGCAGTTGATATCAGGAAGGCTTCCAAATAGGACAGCTGAAGAGGTGGAGAGATACTGGAGAATGAAAGAAAGTAAGAATTTTGAGAATAAGGTCTTGAGACCTGTTTGTGTTAGGGCAAAGCCATCTCTGAAGCTGGCTAATATGTCTTAGTCAATGGAAGAAGAAGGCCGTGTTGGGCCACTTTAGTTTATGAATGAATTGTAGTGGGTTTTATTGATGAACGTTGACCTTCGTTTGAGGTAAGAAATAACTTCATTTCATGTTTCTACGTTCCTCACTCTCCTCCAACCTGGCCACCCCAAACACCCTAACACATCCCAACAAATTCTTGGGTACAAGGTAAGATCGTATAGTGGTCTGACAAAAGCCTTAACAAGAGAAGTAGAAAATTAATTAGAACTCAGAAACGCAAGGCCAGATATATGGGGCAAGGCTTTCATGATGACAATTGGCACATAGACAAATCCTGTGCAAAGAAAAGTCCTTCAATCAGTGAGAACAGAAAAAAATATATGTATATTTTTGTGCAAGTGAATAGAAAGAGGAAGAATGAAAATTCGCGACAAGAACTGTGTCTTCGTCGCGGTTTTTATTGAAGCCTTATCCCATTTATTGGCTTTTGAGCTCTACACTAACACCTTTTCACTTATCCGTATTATAGGGCGGATCCAAGTATTAGCACGTGAGTGCGCACCGTGTGGTTCTAGAAACCCCTTTAGATAAGATATTAAAATATTTAAAATTATTATTTAACTTTTTCACTTAACCAAATACCACACCACTCAAACGAAAATCCTACGTCCCCTATTGTTTGTATTTAAGGCTATTCTGTCATTCAACAACCTAACATGTCTTCTAATTGCTTCACTATAAATCTATGGGTCTTATCATTTTTATAGTTTTGCTTTATTTTCTCTTTTTTTTTTTAATTTCCCACAGGTCTTTTCCTTTCTTTCAGATTCTCTCCCTTTCTTTTTTTTAATAAATTATCCTTTGTTATAATAGTTTCTTGACCACTTCATTCTTGCTTGTGGGCTGTTTCTATTCTTCGATGGTCATTTTCAAATCACCTCAAACAATATTTCCTCATGCAACAAACACTGTGGACGCTACACCTGCTGATTATCTCATGAACCACACACTTTTTAGGAACTTTCAAGAATCTCTCTTCAACATGCATGGACACGGAATTAGAGGAATCCTGTATAATTTGGAACAAATAAGAAATGCTCTCCTTGGTTGCAATGCATCTGGCAAACGAACACCAATAAACAAATTCGCTCAACGAAAGTCAAATGTATGCATTTTATAATTGCCTCTCCAGTTTTCATTATAAATGTCATATTTAATTGCAGAGCAATCCATCCACAAATTAGTAGTAAAAGGCAAATGAGTATGCAATATCTTGTCAAACCAAATCATTCACTAAGTAAAAGCACACAAGGGAATTTGATAAATTCAGCAACAATGGAATTTGATCAATGCAAGAGCAGGAGCCAAAACAAAAGTTTTTTTTTTTATTAATAAAAAGCTGTTTTTTTTACCTTATTTTGAGTTGGAAGATTCTTCTATATATAGAGTTCTCTTGCTTGATCGGGTATTATATTGGAGCTACCTTGGATTGCCATATGCAGGGGCGAAACCAGAATGTAGGCTTTGGAGGGTGGGGGCATTGTGAAAAAAGAGATTTCATGGAGCGCCATTGCAAAAACCAACATTAAGTTTTCAATTATTCTAAGGGGTTTTTTGAAATTTAAGGGGGTTTCCGCCACTACCCATATGTGCATGCAATATATACCATTCAATAGGAAGTTTTGCGAGAATCTTGGGATGCTTTTGGTCTGATAGTGGTGTAAAGGCTAAATAAAATTTTGTAATCGGAACATTTTTTTACTTCCAAAGGTGGAAAATAGTCTTAAAACTCAAATGAAGCCAGCGTGCAAAGGCTTGGATGGAAAGGCATAATCCCATCTATTCATCTGCATCATGGCCTACTTGGTTTAGGTGTACATGTTTCAAAAACTCTTCCACATGGCAGATTGCAAATCATCATCAAGGGGCTCTTGGTTATAAAAGCATGTCAAATATATACTCCCTTTCATTCACCAGGGAAGTAAATGGAAAGTAGGGAATGCGCGTAATACTAGCCTTGGCTAGACACTTGCCTCTTAGATAGACCCATGGCATAATATCTAAGGATGTAAATGGGTCATCGATTCTCCTATTATATAGAAGTTTTGATCTGTTAAAAACCGGATTTTGGTGCTTATTTAGGCCCCGATAAATAAATGAGTTCGGGTCTGGGTCCTTTTTTTGGACCTAAGACCTAAACAGGTCCGGATCCGGTTCCACCTTTGTGCGGACTCATGGTCCCAAGACCCGATATATTATCTTGATTTTTGAAATTTTTTCTTAAAAATTAGGTTTCCCCCCCATATCATTCTCCACTTAGACCCGGACCCGTCCCATATATGGCTCCAGAAATGGGTCAGAGTCCGGGTCCACTTTTTCCTTAACAGGTCCGGGTCCACCATGGACCCATACCGAAACCAACCCATTTACATCCCTAGCAACATCTCAACCATTTATCATTCTCTTCATCTATCTCAATGGCGGCTCTTATTAATAATAGTGATGGGAAGATTCCTAACTACTACACCCTAACATACAGGCCTATCGATCAAATCAGTTCTTCTTAAATCCTCCAACTTCTCCTTAGCAGGACTAATATATATTGTTGTAACCTTGATATACATTGTTACAGCGTTCTTTATCAGTTTAAGCTTTTAGAGCAACATGGTTTCAAAGTGGGAAGTGAGGGTTCGAAGTGCCATGTATTCTCCCAATCCTTGTATTCTCTATGGAAGGCGTAATTCCTGTAAAGGAGTCCGCACGTGCAAGGCGTGTTATAACCTTGATATACATTATTAAACCGTTATCTATCAACTCAAGCTTTTAGAGTAAGTGGTTGTTAACATTTATCAATAGAGATCGTATGCTTCACGTAATCTTTCATTTAGGGCATGTTTGTTTATGGTGGATTGCATAGGTATTGAATGCATAGGAATTCAAGGTTAAAGGAGCTCTACATAGGACTTAAGTAGGTGAGTTGGGAAGAATATAAGGTGAGGAGGGAAAATTATGTCAGAAAATTTTAAAATGATAAAGAACTCTTTAAGCTTCATAACTTTTGAATGCCACATCATATATGGTTGAATAGAGAATGACATTTATTTATGCTTCTTTAGATAACTCTATTAAGTTGGTATGCAGCTTTTGTGATTTGGTTGGGCTTGTACTAGAATTCAAGACTTATTGAGTCCTATTTTTTTCTATTTACTAGACTTGACTTAGGTTGACCCATTTCCTATTTGGCTGGCCGGATTGCTTTTCTACGAAGTAGGGATAATCGGCCAAGAAGGTGGAAGCGTAGTTATTATCTTTAACCCATCCCAATAGACATTTCTAGGGAATTTTTACAGTGCCATTCTATCTCCAATATATGTCTAGCTAATTGCTAGTAGCTCATTTGCAGCCATCAATTGATGTTCAATTCAATTCAAATTTAACAAGATACTGGAGTGATGGCTGTTTATCCATGTCCCTTCTTTCTTTAGATTCAATTTTAATTTAAGGGACGTTATTGGATGGGCATTTTTTATATTAACCTTTGGTATTTATTTTGAGCTTTACTGCAATGAATTATCCCAAATTCCCATGTAATCAATTCCTATGAATTCTAGTGCAAACAAACAGGCCCTCAAAGGAAACCTGGAATGAAATAAGACACAGAGGGACTACTAACTGCCGCCTGGCCCAGTCAGCAGGTAAACTTCAAGATGCTCTTTCTTCACGAGCATACATGTGGGTTAATTTGAGCACGATTCTTATGTATTTCTAATGTCAGTTCTTATTAGCATATGGGGTCATTTTCTTTATGAAAGTTCTGCAAAACCTACTAGAATGTATGCTAGTCTAATTAATCAAACCAATGCAGCGAATGTAACTAATCAAACAAAAGATAGAATTAGCAAATAAAACTACCAAGCAATCACGACAAGAAGGTAGACACAAATTTAACATGAAAACCATTTTTCCAGGGGGAAAAAACCACTATCTTGAAATCAAGAACTCACAAACAGTTACAAGATATACTCACAACTCCTATACCTCAGTCAGTACCTCGACCTAAGGATTGTAGTTGTTCTTGCACAACTTCCGCTACTACGACTTCCCCACTGTGCACTGTTCTTCTTACTTGATATTGTCGTATCTTGTCAACCAATATGATCAATCTTCTACAAGAGACTAGAAGCAGCAAAAACCTTCTAGAGCAGTCATTCAAAATAATTTCTCGATGACTCTAGAAAAATAAGAAAATCTCTCTTAGGGTATTCTAACCTCAGATCAAGAGAGAGACTTAACTTCTTGTTATATCTTTGGGGTGAGAGAAACACTCAATATATAGCTCCAAATCCATGTAAAAGTCTTCTAATAAAACTCCATTCAGAAGAACAAACAAACTCAAACTCTATCACTGAGTTCGGATGGAACTGGACTTTCCCGTCACTGCTTGCTATAACGAGCTGGACTCTCTCTATAGCGAGGTGCTTCTTGTTTTTCTTTGGCTGTGACAGCCTTTGCAGCCCCTGTCATGCGATTTTGACTGCCACACTTTAGTTAATGGGTCTATTGTTTAGCCTCATATTTAGATTCAACTAGAATGGTCCTCCTCTTGGATGGGCCACAATCTGGATAAGAAAGTGCTGCAAGATCCCTATGGCAGGACGTAGCGGAAATTAATCATTAGACTTTTTTTCCCCTTTTTTTTTTCATATGGGATGTATTTGTTCGTTCAGTTTATAGTTGAAGAACTCAATTCAATGTGTTTTATCTGGGGTATAAAATTGATGAATTAAAAAGATAATATTCACCAATACCATCATATAGTCTTCTCTTGGATATTAAATGAGTGCCTAGCAATGAACCTAAATCAGATTGTACAAAGTGAATTTCTCATCTACTACCATGTTGCTTGTTGTATTGCATTGGCTATTCTAAGTTCGAATAAAGGAGGGTTCACGTCAGGTTTATATTTTTGGCGTCTCGTGGTAGTGTAGCTGCTCAATCCTGACCCACAAGGGTCTGGTAGGGCCTAGGTGGTGCAGGCCCTCCAACTGCTTTGGCCCCCTATGTTGAGGGTAGGACATGGACAGCCTCGGGCCTGACCTTGTTTGGCCCTCTGGCAATCGTACTTTGTTCTATAAAATTTCCCAAACATCGGTAATATTTTGAGAATTTTGCGACATTATGAGACAAATTCATTGATTTTATCATTATGTTTTTAAAGTGCGAACAAATTGAGAATGTCATAGGAAAACATGAGAAATGCACAAAGTTGAGATAAATAGCAAAATTGATAAAAAAAAAAATAATAACATAATTATATCTTTTTGAATTATAATTATTTCAAAATTAGTTTATTCTCAACTTAAATTCTCCATGACAATCCTAACCCCTAAGTAACCAAATAAAAAATCTTCCTTGTGACACTTTTGCGTGGTAGACTTCCACACAAACTCATTGGGAGGAGTTCGGATCCTATGAGGCTTTAAGTTCAAGAAAATCATAAGTTACATGAGTGGAACGCCACACCGGAGCACCACCAATAGAATGTCCGGACCTTTTAAAATAAATGACGCCGCAAAGTATGATATAGCCTCAATTTTTTGCAAAGGCCCTACTATGGATCTAAACACTTTGACTCAGGATTTCTTCCAAGTCCCAATGGAGGATCCAAACTCCATTGGGAGATTATGATGGTTACTTCTCATCAGTTGTGAACCCCTTCCTCGGACTACCTACCAAGGAGATTGGAACCTTAAGAGACCCAACCTAATGCTGGAGTGATCAACCCAAGCACACGTACTAGAAAGAAGGCAGCATGCACACATAGGAGGAAAGATCATTTGAACACGCAAGAGAAAAAGCCAGGGATCAAACCCTGACAGTTTAGTGAGCACTTCCCTCATTTATTTAAACAATAAAATTGCAAGGAATTGAAAGGGAGGGATAACTTGCTTTGCTACTTCCAAGATCATTTCTATCCAAAGATAGCTCAATAATTGGAAGCTTGACTCAAACTGATTTGGTAGTTAAACTGGAAATAAATTAATGTGGTGATTGGCCATGCCTCATACCCATACGTTAAAAACAACAATTTGATGGGGTTTAGAACATGGCTGGTTTGCCTTCTCTTTTTAATGTGGAGAACACATCGATTAGGTTGATTCTCTTTTAGGGTCTCTTCGTAGTTGGACACAGAGAGTGACATCTTACTTCAATCATTCCCACTACAACAAACTAAACTGTTTTCTCTTTTTTTTTCTTTTTCTTTTTTTTTTGTGTGTTGTCTGTGTGTGTGTGTGAGAGAGAGAGAGAGAGAGAGAGAGAGAGAGAGATGGGCTGGGTCAGGTCGGGTCGGGTCGTGGTGTATCCATATTTGCGCAGGGATGCCAATTGGAGTATATATACTAATATATACATGACCAATAATCTGTAACCGATGGACTTAGAATCAAACCTTAATCTGAATTGGCATCTGCTTGGTCCTTGGACCAGACCCAATCCAAACGTACATATAAAGTGGGTCTAAATCCTGGATCTGTACCTGCCTTTCAGGTCAGGTCCATCAGGTATTCTTGGAAGGGACTGCTGGATATCATTATTAAAGTATCTGCTCAAGATAATTAAGTAGCCAGTCATTATTCATTCTAATCTCTAACCCTTTGGTATCATGAAACTCGGATTCCCTTGACCTTAGAATTATCTGAAGAGCACTGCACTACACTTGGCCAGAATCTCATTCATCTGAACCCGGCCCATTTGCTCATCCTGCCTCATAGTGAGAATGATCAGCTCCAGACCAAGAGCTAAGAAGCCCTGTCTGTTTCATCTGTTGTACGTCCAGCAGGCTGGGACTTAATTGAGACAGACTGTAACTAGCCCATCAACAATCATGGCTTAAAATAGGCCCAAAGAGAGGGTTTCAGCTTCTATCATTATATCTGGGTCATCCCTGTGTGGGCCATACTTGACTGGAGTTGCAGCTTGTGGGACCTACATGAGTTTGAGCGAGGACTCATTGCCTATGCACAGGAGTGTGAACTCACAAATTCCCACAAATGGGCCCACAAGCCTACTGAAATATGTTGGTGTGTATACATTACTTTATGATTTTTTTTATTTTTTTTCAAGACATTGTTTAAATTACTTTACACGTGCAAGTCGTGATTATTTAGATGTTGAGCAGTTTTTCTTTTGGCCTCATTCAATCATGTGGAATGACGTGTATTTATTGAGACTTTTTTGGCTTACTCAAGACTTAGTGGAATATGTCATTTCAACAATCCACTCATGATTCTCTCTGTTGTATTTGTAACGTATGTGGGTTACTCACGTGTGTAAGTCCCCATCACCCTACATATATGAGTTGTTCTCCTCGAATGTGTAAGTGTCACGGGGGTCTAACACCTTATCTTGGATACTAAATAAGAACTCATGTAATCCACTGCTTGTTCCAATAGTCATTGGGATAAGGATGAATAAGGTTATGTGGGTTGTTTTGGAGAATTTGTCGATTACTAATATTTGGGTAAATAATATAGAAGAGAGAAGAGAGTATTAGCTGCTTAATATTAGAAATACATGAGTGACTTTGTGAATTAGGAAGGCGCGAGTCATCTTTAGACAGAAAGGAGCCTTAACTAAGGGATTGTTTTGGAGAATTTGCCTAATACGAACAAAGAAAAACAAAGAAAAGAAAAACCTAATAGTTTAGGAGTACTTCTTGGCTTACCGGTTGAAACATACCAATAATTCGGCTTGACGTTAATCCTTTTTTTGCTTTTAGATTAGGTTTTTGCTAGTATTTTTGAGCTGATTAATAAATTGATAGAGTTCACAAAGTGCTCAAATGAATTCAACTACTTCCAATCCAACCCACCAATCCAACTTGAACTGACCTGCTATTTAAGGGTTTAGGTTGAAGATGGGTTGATTTTAAGTTGAGCCTATACATGTTACCCAACCCTTTTTCTTCAATTACGTGAGGTCAAGTTTAGCAACCAAATCCTTAAGGAAAATATTTTTGTTTTTTACAAAGTCATGCAAAACCCACGTTTGCTAACTGTAAATCCCCAAGAATTTCAACTAAGTAAATCCTCATTTTTTTTAGGATATTCTAACCTGCCCTTCTCCCATAGGATTTGGAGAACTTCCCTTTCGAGGATTTGCGAATTTAAACCAAAATTTTCTCATCCATGCACATTGATATGCACCAATATCAATATAAAATCCTTAGTTATATAAATTCTCAACAAGGAATTCCCATCCTAGTTCTAGTGAGGAACCCTTACATCTGTAAATTCCTCAATTGTAATCAAACTAGCTCCAAGGAAATCCAATTCAAGATGCTTCTTTTCCATATATGAATAAATACATCAACCAATTGGGAATCACATTGTGACTGCTGTGATAGCACACTGGGCAAAGACAAAACTAATAATAATGATAAAGAAATGATAATACATCGGCCAAACAGAACGACTTCCCTTTACCAATAAAGAACCCTCCCTCTAAGCCACCCCTCATTTTGTATTCTAGTTAGGGTGCATGGCCCACTGGAAAAGATTCTCCCCATTTTTGCTTGACCATATTCGCATGGCTCTATAACCTTATGGCTCGCTTGGCTCCCCTCTCACATCAGCTACGCTCCTTCTCTCATTTGACAAACAACATTAGTTCCAAATGCGTTGCCCAAAAAAATGAAGGGAAATTAGGAGCCATGCAAGTACTATAAGTTTTTAGAGTAAAATGTCATTTCTTTCCCCCTCTTTATCCCTATATGCATAATTTCAAAAGATTAGGTTTGTTTTTCTCTAGTACTTGTAGCACCGACCCTTAGTATAATGTATTTTGTAGGAAAGATTAACCCGACATAAATTTATTTTTATCAATATAGGTCCATTTTATTAAATCCAAATCAATCATTACCTATACTAATAATTGGTTATAATTGACCTAATCAATGCACAACCCGCTGTTGGAATAATGTATGTTTCAAAATACATAATTACGCTTCATATATGTATGAGAGAGTTATTAAGAGAAAAACCACTGAAAGTTGGGATACGAAAATATTATTTTTGTAAATAATGACATACTCATTTTTATTTAATGGATGTAAAGGCAAAGCAATCATTTTTATAAAAACTCAAGAATATCCATTCCATTTCAGATTTTCATGGTGGCCGGCAAATTGTGGACCCATCTTTTGATAGAGTTCTGGGCGACAACTCCTGACCTGGCCCGCCATCCCTTTCTCATTATTTAGGATTGGGTTGACCCTTTTTCAGGCTGGGAGGTTGGATTGGAGTCTGATTTGAGACTGTTACTTAACCATCCAACTTGAATCATTGCACTTCAACTCACCAACCTGACCAGATAATTTTGGTATATGACAATTCTTAGTGGACTGAATAGTGGGAAATCCAGTGTTCTAAAACTTGAATGAGACCAGCTGGTCGAATTGGCTCAACCAAAACTGGTACCTTCACCTGTCCCGTTAGATGAGAATCAGCATGTTTGTCAAGAACCAATATGAATCAGTCAAAATCAGTAAAAAAAAAATAAAAAAAAAAATTGTTGAACCAGCTCAAGTCATCATTAATTAATTTAAAATATTTTTTTTCACTCTTTTGTCATTTTCACAATTCACCCCCTCTTTTGGGATTTGGGGGGTGGAGGTTTTGGTTTTCTAACAAGTTGCTTTTGTCCTTTTGCTTGCTTTCCAGAAAGAAAAAAAAAAAAGATAAATAAATCTTCCTCCAAGTTCTAAGGAGAGTTTTAACAATTAATATTCCCCTCCAAAATTGAAGCTTCCATATCTTGCTCTAGAATTGAATTTGGGCATTTAAAATATGAGTTGGTCCCACCATGTATGAGCACATTTTAAAATAGAGGTTTTAACTAGTAGCCTACCCTTAGATATGGTTTTTCCCACTTCCTTCCCAAATTTTGAGTATTTTCCCACACTTACAATTACAAAATTTTAGGACTAAGATGCCCACATACTGTTAGAAAAACACATTTTTGGGAATGGGTCTGGAATTTTGGTCAATAAATATGTTCTAATTAGGAAAATATATATATATATATATATATATATACAACCTAGTATACATATGGGTCCAACAAACATGTGAAAATACTAAAAATGTTACACATAAACATAGAATCATGTTAGTAAAATATTAGAAGTTATTGAGTTCAACTCACTTTAAAAGAGTTTGTTTTCTATCTCAGAACATAGTGATTATTTCCAGATTTGTTGGACATCACAATACCTGTTTTTCCACTTTAGTATACTCGATTCAAAAATTATTTTCCCTTCATTCCACATGGATTACATTTTTCAAATACCATACTTTAGTTTTGAAAAGTTTGAAAGCAAAAGAAATTTCTTAACTTATAGAACCCAGCTCTAGCTTAAACTTGAAAACCAGAACCTGAAATTCTGATGGGGTAGAATTTCAGTCAAGCAGCCCATTTCAGAATCTCACTACTCCTCTGATATAATCCCGATTAGATGGTCCCATATTTTTTTGGAAATAAAAAGTTACATACTTTTAAAGTGCCAAACCCATATCATACCTATTTTTCTAATGTTGTTTTCCAAAGGCTTACACTTCGCATAAAAACGTTTATATTGTGCTAAGTTTGAGCATATTACACCTCTACGCTAGGTTGTTTATAATTAAAATATGATGCACACAATCATTTGTTGGGACAAACTCCTATTAAAGCAAAATTTACAAATAGTTCACCATAGAAGAGGCCATTTATTCTAAGCTAAATAGATATTAAATCTTTTTACGGCAATGGTCAATGGCTACCAGTGGTGTGGTTTCAATTATCCGCCTACTTGTGGGACTTTCAACCATCCATGTCTCCTATAGGCATCCTAGCCCGTTCAAAAGTTTTAAATAACCAATCAATAGACTTCCATCAATTAATAATGGCTCGATTATTTTACATGCTATCAATCTAATATAGGCCCTGTGTTTGATTAGAGTGAGATACTAGTACTACTCTCGGTCCTAAAAAACAAAGAGTAAATGATTATTTGATTGGTTTGGATTCATTATAGTAAGCCTCTTTTCTTTTCTTTTCTTTTTTTTCTTTTTTTTTTTTTTTTGTGTGTGTTTGTGTTTTAACCATTATCAAAGTTTTAAGGAATTACATCTTTAAAAATATTGGAATACTTTCAAATTTAGGATTTTTCTACAGATATTAGTATAAACAAGAACTCTTCTAAGAATAAATAAACTTATTTTTACATTGCAAGTGAGAAATCAACGAATAAAAGCATTATTGATCCCCTTAAACAAGAAAATAATTCAAATAAGGTCATAAGTTTTTGCTTTATTTCAAAAAAGGATAAAAGTTTCATAACTTTTTAATTTAAAGCTATTTTCCAACAACTTTTTCCCTCAATTTTTTAAAAATACCAAAATCACCTTTCCTTGAAATAAAGCCTTCCTTCACTTCCTCTATATTATTCTCATTTCCTTTACCGGTGTCCTTACGGTGATCAAAGACAACCAGAATTCCCACAGTAATCAGCTCTGCATGTAGTGGCTACTGGTACTATATTATGGCTTTAAATGAATGATAATTTGGGTGTTTTAAAAAATTGCGGAAAAAATTCTCCATAAAATCCTTTAAATGGAAGGATATCCTTAATTAAAATTTTATTGGAAAACTTATAGACTAATTTAATAAATTTTGAAATTTGTATCCTTTTTTGAATTAATGCAAAAAAACATGAGGCCTGATGTAAAGTTTTCCCTAAAAAAATATGGACTCTGCACCTAGTCCTTTTACACGTTCAATCAATCACTACCTCCAATGGGTTTGAAAACTTTGGAAATGCCAACATATAGAAAAACGTGTATTTTAACCAGTTGGATCTCAAATTAGGAAACTTGGATCATTGAATACGACACATGGAGCCAATAAATAGGATACTAGTTTTCTTGTTCCTTTCCTTCTCAGGTATGGTTCCATATTGGAAACATCTTTCCTGTAATTTACATGCGCAAAGGAACAACTCCAAAATCACCTGCATGGGGTCCTCAACTTATTTTGGTTTAACATCAACCAGATGTTTCTACCAAAAACAATATATATATATATATATATATTTATATATATATACATATATTTATATATATATATATACATATATATTTATGGGATCTTCTTATTCATATTTTTGGTGAGGGACACTTTCATTATAAAAAGTTTTCAAATACAAAGTACTTCACTCTATGTACTAAAAAAGGTGGTTTGTACTTAAAAACTTTCCATAATGAAAGTGTCCCTCACCAAAATGGTGAGGGAAGTATGCATAAGAAGACCCCTATATATATATATATATATATATCGGTTTGTGAAACTAGGATCACGTGTGACCCAATAGGAAGAACTGAGGAAGGGATCCCAGGCATTGTCACGTACAATTGTCTCGTAGAGAATACTCAAGTTACTGTGCAAAGCATTAAAAAATTGCATTGGGCCATTCATCCACAAAATAAGAAATTGAGCCCCCCAGGATGAAACTCATTTGTGATATGATGTGCAATTGCACTGGATAAACCACCGAGATGCAGAAAGACCATATGAACAGATGGTGTATGAAGTTTACTCCACGTCCAGGACCTATAAGTAACCATGTTTATATATGATCTAGGGCCAACATATTTCAATTCAGCCGTTGAAATGTTGGAGTTCAGATCATACTTGCCACTACCTGGACCCTGGAGTACCCCTATGCATCCCACTCAATCCCATAAATTGTCACTTAAATCATTGCCTAACTTGGCAAAAGGTGTCATTGAACAGGGATGGCAGCTACAACATTAAAAAGAAATACTAGATATTTGAAAGAAACAAATAATCAAAGGCTCGCCAACACCACTCAATAGGCAACACTCATGGTGGAGTAGTATTGGCACCTTAGTCTCACATATATGCCCGATCCGTTATTCCTCAAGTGAAATTATGACTTCTAGACCGGCAACCTAGAATAGTTAAAGTTTAAATTAATTAATTAATCTAGTCCTTGTTAACACTGTAATGAGGGTCATGCATGGAGAACTCTTCCATGGGGCTCAGCCATTAAAGATCCAAAATATATATATGCTCGATTTTATGGTGGGACCAACTCTATTGGATTAAAAATTAAGAAAATCCCATTTAAAAGAGGGAGGAGTTTATTTTGAGCCATTTGAAAATTCAATATTGAGCACCAGTGTAAAGTTTCACATCTTTCACAAGAAGGGTGAATGAGACAATCAAATTATCTAGGCTCCTTATTTTACCCTATCAGACTACTTACACCTTTGGAGTTAGCTTTACATGACCTAGTAAATTTCTTTAAATGCTGCCCTCTTAACTAACTATGCCTAACACAGCAATAATTCCCATCAAATGATCACATATAAGATATAACCAATCACAGATTCTCATTACTCAATCATGGGTGGATCGACTTAGATGTGATCAATCTAGCTAGCATGGCCCGCTCTCACCAAATTTTGAGAAATTGTATCTTGAAAATGTTTAGTATTTTCAAATTTAGGATTTTTTTCAGATATTATTAGAAAATATGCAAAAGATCTTTTATTTTAAATGAGTAATAATAAATCAATAAATATAAAATATTATCAATCTCACTATTTCTTACCCTTCTATAAGAAAATCTTCTTGGCTCCACCATGAGTTGTACCTCAGCTGTTTAGGGACATGGGAGTATGAGTAGAGTCAAGAGTGCATGACTGTCGGTGATGAACCAGCTCATGCACGGCTCCATTGTGAGCCACATACATTGACTGCGTGCCAGTGGGTCAGCTCATTCAAGGCTCAAAGCCAACTTTAAGCTGTATTGTGCTGTGAAAATAGTATAAAACTTCACCCCTCCCCCATATCCATCACCAACTACTACATTTGGAAAATAACACTTCCAAGATCCAGAAGAAAAAATGGGGGGCGCAGTTCATCATTCATCAGACCGCGACTCTATAGAAGGTAATGAACAACACAAAACAAAAATAATAATAATGTGTGTTCTCATAGAGTCATACCTTTGTGTGTAAGTAGTCTTTCTGATGTTGTAGCAAAAAATAAAAAAATAAAAAAATCTGATGAGAATTTATCCTATTATGCTCATAGAGAGAATGATTTGGACCTGCAAACATGAATGGTTGTCTTATATTTCATTTATTCACTTGCATGAATAATGTGAAAGTAATAGATGGGGTGGTGTCAGAAATTGGAGAAAATCACTGTGAGAAAGAGAAATGGCATGGCATATTACCAGAGGAAGAAGATTTGATATCCAGGCTTCATCGACTACTTGGAGACAGGTAAATCTAAACCAGAATCTTCTATTTAATATCTCCATTGCATAACCAGTGTATAAATCTAAACCTGGATCTTCAATTTGAATTCTCCAATGCACAACTGGTGAAGATTTTGTACTGATATCTTGTATAAGTTAAAGCTTTAACCTTTTGTTGACAGCACTGAGGGGAGAAGAAATATCCTCAGTTTAAACAACTTACACCAACAAAACACTCAGATTAATTTATCCTGGGTGGTTAGCCAGTTTAACCCCTCTAGAATTATCAGAATACTAAGCATGCCCTTAGGAAATTAAAGAAACCACCGAGCTGGTTGGTTTTCTAGGAGATGGTCATTGCATTGAATGTTTATTAGACAAGTTTGCTCAACCAGAAGTTTTCTCCACATATATTCACCCATGTATGTTTGACTGTCGTGTTTAATCATGTGTCAGTTTCAAGTTGCTAAGCAAAAGCTGAAGGTACTATGAAAAACTTGCTACACTTCAATATGAGCCTAGATTTTGAGAAGAGTGGAGCAGTACTACTCACAAAAGCTACTCCACAGAGATATGAGAAGGCCTAAATCATGATGATATTAGTTAGCATCAGATATATTGACACCTGACCATGCTAACACAGATTGTACCGATCAAATGAAATACACATACATATATGAATTGGTTTGTTAGTTAGTTATTTATTTACTTCTGTTTGTTTAGGTAAGATTTTGGATTTTTCAGGTGGGAGTTGATATCAGGAAGGCTTCCAAATAGGACAGCTGAAGAGGTGGAGAGATACTGGAGAATGAAAGAAAGCAAGATGTCAGAGCATAAGGTCTTGAGACCTGTTTGTGTCAGGGCAAAACCATCTCTGAAGCTTGAGAAGATGTCTTAATCCCGGATGAACTTCCCCTACCCCTTGTTTTTTGAGTTTTATTTTGTTTAGCACAGTTGCAAATGAATGCATGACTCTCCCAACAAAGGAACACAAGGTTTCCATGATTGCCTTTTCTTTTTTGCTTGTATTATCAACTGAAGAAAGGTGGAATGGAATACAAACCACGGGAAGCTCATGAAATCCTCCTTGGATTGGATAGCAAGAAATGTTATATGAAGCTATTTTTTTGTAGATAACAAAACCATAACCCCCTTCCTAAGTTCGGATTGCCAATGGGACCATCAGCATGTAGTTTGTCACCAATCGTAATCAAATTCTGACATGGGCAGTCAGTTAAAACCTTTCATTATAGGTTAGATACTAAAACTGACTTCCTTTGTGCGACTAGTAAAAAAGATGCTTTAACATAGTTCCTTATTTTCTTCTTTTGCAGAATTCAACTTACATACTAGCTCAGGCGGATGAAAATCGTAAGAGTAGTATAACAAAGCGAGTGTGACGTTTTGATTATTTTTATTACATAAATTATTTATTTTACTATTATTATGTAATTGTATGTATTTTAGTTAAAATATGCGATTAGTCTAAGTGGGGACCACGTTAGGCTTAGGTTTGGTGAGTTAGGCTTGTTGGGTAGGAGACTTGACCCATAGTTAACCAAGGCCCAATTTAGTAGGTTTAGTTATTCTTAAATCAAAACTCTTGTTCTTTTCAAACATAAACTCTATTCTTTTTAGAAATTTAAGTTAGATTACAACTCCTATTTCCATCCTCTATTTATACAACACCACACTCTTTTATTTTCACACACAACTCTCTCTTCCAACTTGGATATCACTTGAGCCTTGGCAATAGGATTTCTAGACCGTCTCCCTCAATCGCGGATATCAAGCAAGTACTTAACCATAATTTGTAGATTTAATACTCGTATTTCTTTCTTGATTTGCGTGTTAATGCATGTAGAAGCCCATGGATGCCCTTGTTTTGATGTTTAATGCTTTAATAATAGAGATTGGAGATTGTGTAGGGTTACTGTCGACCCACTGAATTAACCTAAAGAGGACCAGACCTGACCTGTCACAAGTTCCCGGATGCAAACCGTGAGGGAGTGTATGGCAGGTGGGGCCCGCAGGATGATCAGATCACGGATCTGGTCCATTCATCGGGCCGGACACAGCGGGCCGACCTTAGAGACGTGGGCCCGTGTGAGGTGGGTCCTGTTTGGTCCACCATCCAGCAGCCAAAATGGGGGCAGCAGTAATGAGAAAGAAAAAAAGGGTATTTTCGTTTTTGGGACTGTGGGACCCATGTGGGCCATTGATTTTTTATCAGGTCCCTACATCTTGAAGAGGGGGCCTGGTTGACCTTATTTGATGGGTCTGATCTTGAGTCATGATCAGGGGGCCCCACTATCCAAGTGTCCCAGGGGTTGGCGTCGGCAAAATGGGTTCTATGTTGGGTGTTTTCACAGAACATGAGTTGGGAAGAAAGAGAGGAAAGAGAGAAAGACTGGGTACGGTTTGACTTGGTGGTTGGTTGGGTTTTGAAATAAAATAAGAGAAGGGAGATGTCTGATGATGTCATCCCATGTGTTGTTAGTACATTACCTGATAAGAATATGAATGGAGGAGTGAGAGTGCGATAACCTGATGGCTTAATGACCTCACATGTATATGCATGGGAATAAAGAAGTGAGGGGATAGTTGACTTGGGCTCATGTGTGATGAGGGAGCCCATGTGTTTATGACAGAATATTGAGTTTTGTTAAAAAGTTTTTAGCATTATGCAATTTAAGATTAGGGCCCTAATTATGTTATAAACTCAATTAGACCTTTAGGCCTACTTTATAAAAGAGTTGAATTTGGAAATATTATAAGTGGAATTCTCAGGTTTTCTAAATTCATAAAATAAGATAGTTATTTGTCCTTATCATTTGCAAATTAGATTGGCATGGTTTCTTCGATTTTAATGGGTTAAAATCGTATTTTTATAATTTATTAATTGGACCATTGGACTTGAGTAAAATACCGTCCGGGCACACGGTATCTTACTAGCATGGGGTTTAGTGCTTCGTATGATATCGAGAAAATCCTAGTGGATTCGAGCTCAACCCATATTTATTGGAAAACCCTTAATTAGGTCCATGCACCATTGATTGAAAAGGGATGTGTTGATCTTCTATCTATTTAGAGATTCCTGTGGTTATTGGGTACGAGACCTTATGTTCAACCTTAGGATTGGCTTGTGATTATTCTTTGACCTTCGAGTGTGCATACATGACTGAGATTGATGTTGGTCTATTAGCTGCATACCCTATGTTGATTGAATATGGACCGTGATGTGGCTTGGCAATTGATTGAGATATTGTGGATGTTTATTCGAATGATTCATTGGTATTGATTGTGGATTATTGTGCAGCTAGTCCTTCACTTCGACTTAGGTTTCTGTGTCAGAGCATTACAAGTCACTAGGTTTATTCTACTATGATATGTATATATATATATGTATATTGATTGGGTCATATTCGAACGACTGCAGTTGTAATTGGACGGCTGATCACCGATGTGTACGGACACTGTGATATCCGAATTGAATTCGAACCGGTTTATCCAGCCTTTGATTACGAACCGGTTTATGACCGCTGGCCTTTCGAACGGGTTTTCCCACTATATTAGGGTTGACCACCCAAAGCAGTGGCATTGTTGCTGTGTGATTATTGTATTGCTCTATTGTGTAGATTGGATTTAGGTTATACGTTCTTTTCATTATTGTTGCAGTGTTATTCTCGTATGATCGTTACCTGTAATTACTCTCATTGATCTTGTGTTTTATTTATAAATTATGCTTTCGTACTTGCTGTTTACCTTATTTATTGGTGCATAGGTACCAACCCTTACCATGTCGGGGAGACGGAGGAGGGTCAAACGTTTCAAGTGTTTGAGTCAGTTGACGAACCCGAGTAGAGAGCCGGAGATGGCTACAATGCCGTTTGAATCTGCGCATGAGATATCGGCATCTTAGACTCTTTTAGTTTATTTAATTCCATAATATATTTAGTTGTTGTTTAGTTTATTTGGAAACTTTAACCTTAAATATTCAGTGAGTTATGTGTTGGGTTGATTTTGAATACTAATACCAATTGATTTAATGCTTCCGCAAATGTTTTATTATGACTCACCATGTTTCGAAATTTTGTGGGTCCATATTTGGGAGCTTGTGTTGCATTAAACACAGAAAATTGAATGTTTATTTTTATTTTTCACGTTATCCCTTGGTTGCATTTTGGGGACGTGACAGTGAGTCTCGAGTATAGAATTTCAATAATCACTTCTTTTCATAAACTTCACCTTAACATTCAATTGAGAATTGATCTCAATTTAAACAATGAAGAGCAACTCTAATCAACAATTATTTAAAATCTAAACTACCTAAAATCTCTAACAACCAAAATTAATCATTATCTAAGATACTAATCTCTAACATCGAGCATAAGCCAACAGCCCGTGACACAGTGGAAAGTGTTTGTGATTGCAACCTTAAGATTATGGGTTCAAGTCCTATTACCAGTCAAAGGAAAAATAGAGTCTCAAGCATATAACCTTATCTACAAAGAAGACAAATCACTGATCAAGATATTAGTGAGCAGCTTTACATTACAAATTGCCATAGAAAAGCCTTCAAATATTACCAATTGCATTCTAATGGAAAACTTGTTCAGTCTAAATTATTCCGTGCCTTAAAACAGGAAATTAACTGAAATAAGTACGTAGGATAAGTTTTGGAACAATCAACTAAAAGAGTTTTGATCGGAGTCACAGTCTGCAAGCCAAAAGATATCACTCTAGCCGTGAGAACACCCAATACCAGGGAGTATAGCGCTGCTGCTAGCCTGATGCAGTTATACTACACAAAATAATACCAAATTCACCTCTTGAAAATCCAGCCTTCACACAGGCTGAGGTCTCAATAACCAAATCTCTAGTAGATTTAATGCAATACGTGATTAATCTAATAATTAATTCTAAGTCCGATTAAAAACAATCAATCCACACAATGAGAAGGACACACGATGTATACGTGGAAAAACCATGCTCGGGAAAAAACCATGAGCCTTATCATCTAGGCTAACAGACAACTAAGCACTAAATAAAATTGAAAGTTACAAGAAAGTAACTTACAATCCTTTTCCAGTTGCAACTCAACCTAAGGACTGTGCTGTCTTACCGACTGCTCGTCGTTCACCTTCACCGTGCTTGAAATGAACACCTCGAAGCCGCATTCAAGATGTCTCTACTGAAGAGGAGTAGAATGGAATAAGAATCCAAAGCTTGATTTTCAGCACAGCAACTAGAAGCTTTGGGTGATGATGAATCTCTCAGAAATCTTCTATAGGGTTTTTAATGGAAAAAAAGTAATTTTGTATAGTGAGAGAATGGTTATTTATAAGCCTTGATTCGTTCCTCAAGAGGTGTAGTTCGACTGGGGTTCAGCAACTGATCTTGAGAAAAAATAGGAAGAGAATCTTGGGCTACTTTCCAACTTCACGCTTAGATCCGCTCGAGCGGCCAAAGGATCTGCTTGAGCGGACAAGCCTCTGTCTGCAGAATTCAAATCTTAGAAAGCATGGCTCGAGCGACCGAAGGAAAGGATCGAGCAATAGAGCTTCTGTGAGGGTCCGCTCTAGCTAGTGGACATCCGCTCGAGCGACCATAGCCAAAATCCTTTTTGAAAGTCTTGTGTTCCTTGGAAATTCTTGGGCATCTCGGGTAGTCCTTTCTAAGAAAATTACACTTTATGAAGAGTCTCGATTTTTTCCATTTCCGAATGAATTAGCCAACTCTCGTAAATCCTTACACCTCTCTGAATTAGCCAACTCTCGTAAATCCTTACACCTCTCTAACTCCCAATAATGCTAAAACAATCCTTCAATGATTGCTTAACATATCCCTCTAGAAGCCACTAATTAAAGTGTTCTAGCCACTAATTAAAGTGTTCTGCGTGCAATCATGTACTTAGACTTCTTACAACCAAAAAAGGGATAGATCCCATGGTTCAAGCAGCCTTAGTTGAACAAACAATTAACGCATTCTGATCACATGAAATCGGATTTCCGAGTGTGTAAATTAACATACAAATCTACAGGATCCAAAAGATTATGACTGTTTGTGAGGCCACCAACACTTTGATCGTCCACTTGATCCAATACAGGAAATTATTAGCCCACCTTAAACCCACTCAGAAAAGTCTTGTTTCTGGTCAAGATTCTTCGGAGCTTGTACATCACTACCATCTTAAAATGCTGAAAAATAACTGTTTCAGGCATTACCGAATCTTTCAAAAATCCTCTATGGACCAAACCATTTAACATATCAGGATACAATTTCTGATTCTTCTATGGAAGAGGATCAAAACCACTCCGACCCCTACCCTTTGTAACAAGAGTTTCAAACAATGGTGTAGAAGTGCTGCTTTCCCAGTTCCCCTGGTGAGAGCAAATTAAACTGTAAATTTTCTAATTTTCCATTTCCAGCACGCAGCAAAAAAGGAAGCACCCGAATGAACCACAGAAAGGTAAATCATGAAAATCTTAGGGCACATTATGCATTCCCCAGGTTTGGGAAACACTGAAGATGAGCCACTTCTTGTAACTAAGCTGCTTCTTTGCCGATGTGGATTTGAAAATTTTGATGGGCGGAGGTAGAGACCGGGGACTTGGGGGAAGAGATGATTTTTAACTGGTTGAAAAATCCTCAATCAATTTTCCTCTCTTCACCCAAATATAGATTTTTCTCTTAGGAAAATTCCTCTCCGAGGACGGTACCCCAAACATGCCCTTTAGGGCCCATTTGGCATTTTACTTTTAAAATAAAGTGGGGTGAAATGAAAAAAAAAAGAGGGAATAAAATATAAATGGGTTATGATGGGATTTTGTTTTTAATTGTTTGGGCTAGAATAGTTTTTACTTTTTGTATAGGGAAATAGAGTTTTTTTATCTTTTAATGAATAAAGGTAGTTGTTTTTTTACTTTTTTTTTTAAAAAGAAGCGGAGAGTTTTGAATTAAAGTGCTTTTGATTTGATGCTTAACTTTACTTTACTTGACTTTACTTGACAAGTGAAATTATCAAACGGGCCGGTGCTACGAAAGAAAAAAAATTCTTGATTTCCATTTTAGGCACATGTGAATGAACCCGAACTAAAGATGTAAAACGGGCTGTGCCTGCCGGTCTAGAGCTCAGCCTAGCCGTGTCGTGCCAGCCGATGAGATGTCATGGGTCGTGCCATACTGGGTTGGTAGGGGCTTGCTCAGTACGACCCACAGGCACAAGCTGGGTCGCGCCCTCCACAGGCTGGGCTGTGTTGGTCTATGGGCGTTTCTTCTTTTTTAATATCAGAACTTATATTTAGTGTAGTAGATGTGAATTAAAAAAAGGTATCCTCAAGTGTTCCATCTAAAGTAAGTAAGAACTCCGTTGGGTTGGAGGAAAAGTAGCATTCCAATGCTAATACCCATTTAAGCAAGGGTACTGACATTGATTACCATCTTAGACAAGATAATTCACATCCATATGAATTAATGCTAATATCAAAAAGTTAAATCAAAGCTAACATGTTTTACCATATTAACATTTTGAATTAATTATTACCTAACATTAATATTAATATTAAAATAAAAATAAAAATAAAACTAGATTTTGTAGTTATACGCCAGCATTATATCATTATGGGCCCGGGCTCATAATCAGTCCAAATCTTTATCTTTTTCTTACTCCTCTCATCTTACTTCCTCTACAAATATTTTTCTATGTTTTTTTTTTCTTTCACGGGCCTCTCACACTAGTATTAATTAATGACATCTTGGGAAAGATAATCCCCAATAATCTTATCCCACTCATAAGTCATAACCCATTGACAGGGCCACCGGGCCAGGCCCAGACGTGCCAGGCAGTGTCGTGCCTGGGCCAGGCATGAGGGCCATGCCACAAAAGCTTGCACAGCATTTTCCACGGAATTCAAACGTTTTCAGCATTTTTCATTTTGTATGGTGAAAGCATTGCATACAATTTCTTTGGAAAAAGCTTATTCAAACCCAAGAGGTGGAAGTACATTTTACAGTAGAAAATAAACAGTGGAAACTGAAAGTGTAGAAAAAAAATTTTAGTCTTCAGTTTCTACTTTCTGAGGAAAAAATAGAAGCACAAGGGAGATACAATTTCATGGGAAACTGTCAGCTCAAAAACATGCTTCGGGGACGTTTGGATGAAAATAGGGTTCTTAGGATTGCTGTGGTATAACAAAAATAGAAACGAACCACTTGACTTTTTGCAAGAGAGCTAAACTGAGAATGTACATTAGGGCTTTTGCTTTGAAACGTCTACTTCCCCCTGATCTTTTTCTGCTCCCATTTTCGATCAATTTTTTTTTTTTTTTTTTTTTTTTTTGTAAAATCAAAATTGAATTTTTTTTTAATGTTCTTTTCTATCATTTTCGTCCCTACAAATCGTAACAGGGGCGTAGTTACGACCCTTTTAATTCGACATATCTTCTCTACGCACCTTATTTCACAAATCCCATTGGGTTTACACCGATCCAAATAGACTGGAGTGTTAGTCGAGATTGAACCTTTTTTTTTTACTTTAAAACAATTAAACTTGTGGGATTGACTTGAAATTTCATACATGGGCCAAGTCCACTTGGATCTTTCCATCCCCTATCCCACCCTTGATTGCGGGCGTCCCATGTGAGCCCACATGTTATCTCGCTCTGTCTTGATCGAGTGTGAGATATCTACACCTCAATACAACTCGAGATATGTATGTAAATGATACATATGCAAATGTTAGGTGTATAAATGATTACATCTAATGATAATAGATGTGTTTGGATATTTTAGATGTTTTTCTTTTCCAATGGGTTGGCTTGTGAGGCACTTCTCTTTACACAAGCCCATTAACTTGCGATGCTATCAAGAATCACGTTACCCAGAGATGCAAAATAGCTGAAATTGCCCTTCTCTTCTTCGGATTTTTCAGACTGAGACTCAAACAATTAGGATTTTTGTTCTTTACTAAGTCAGCTCTAAAATTCACTCAATCTTGTCTTCCATTCTCCACCAAACAAATTAAAATAACATATTATATCATGGTTCATTCCAAACCAAACAACTAAAAACAAAACACTATCATTACTCCTTATATTTTATTCTCTCTTGATTTAATGCTTCACCTCACCATACTTCAATTCACCATAGATCCAAACATGCCCTTAAGAACCACTTCAGCCGAATCTTAGAACTACCTATACTTTCCCTCATCGCCAATTTGCCATCCATGAAAGAGAAAAAAAAAAACAAAGAGATTAAAAATGTGTAAGGGCCGATCGACTAAAGTCCACCTCATGTTGTTGTTGTTGCTAAATATGAAGATAAAGAAACTCAAACATTGGATTGAAGATATAGAGAAGTGGCCTAGGTAGCGGTGGATTAGCTGAGTAGAGATGAATGTGTTTGGCCAAAATAGGACAAGTATAGAAGGCATTTTGCTTGTTTTAATTTGTAGTGGGCTCTGAGATAACTTAGAGCAAGAACATGTTTGAAAGCCGGCTAAGAACTTAGGGTCTTTTTCCTTTATTTGATCAATTTGTTGAACTCTTTTGACATTAGGCCAAAACATTAAGAACTACTTTGATTCTTTTTTAATCTATATAGATTATGGTTCTCTATATATTTGTGGGGCACATTGCTCCCAATGAGTTTGTCCATTACCGATATTCCAATGATCAAATAAGTGGACCCTACCTAGCATTAGATCCAATCGAAGTCATCAAAATTAACATTACCCAAAAAAACATAGAAAGCCCACAAGGGGTTGCTTGGTTGGCAACCCCACAGCCACTTTTCCACTTGTATAGGCTCTCTTGGGTCCAACCCGGTAGGCTGGTGTACCCAAAAAAAAAAAAAACATAGAAAGTCCTTTATTTACTTTCAATCCATTTTAGATCATATATCTAACAGCGCATAATTGATTTGGTTTTTGGTATTGGTCAGTCCACCAGCCTAGCTGTGCTGCAAACATGCTTCATATTAGGTTCGGGGATGCTATAATGCTCTTTTACTTTTCCCTTTTGTAGTTTTTTCTCTTTGTATCCCCTTATCCCTCAATGAATGATTTGGGTCCAGAACTTCTATGGTGGCAATACAGTTCCCCTAGACACAAATAAGATAATGTTACAATGATTTTCATTGCCATTCATACATCGGCATTACAAGTACTTTATGGTCTTGTTCCGTGTAAGTGAATTTATAGGGCTGATTTTTTATAAGTGTTCAAAAATCAATGATCAAATATGAATATCTGAAAAATACCTTTAAATAACTGTTTCTATTTTTAGATCCCTGAAAAGTCAAGGTCACATCTACATGATTGCTACCTTATATATCCTATGATGGAGCAAATTTGTCCATGATCTCTTTGTATTTAATTCAGAAGCACTCTATGCAAACAACAAACCCTTGCATTAAATTCACTAGCCCAATCCCTTGCAACAATTTCTTTGTTTTTTCTTCTTTTTTTTTTTTTTCTTATATATATATATATATATATATATATATTCCTTTTTGGGTATTAGCAAAAGTTTCTTCTTAGTGATGACTTGCGGATAGAAAAAAAAAATGTTGAACCTGGAATTTATAATTGCTTAACTGTTATGTAGGGCTCACCAGGGTGCATAGGGTGCCATTGCAGAGTCTTGGAGTAAATGAGCATTCAGTAAAAGCATTAGCACTTTTTTTTTTGGTGTGATCGAATTGATGATATGCCTAACTTTCATCAAAATGAAAATTTGACCGAACTTATTTTACTAATTCAAGCCCTCTAAATGTAAGATTTCTTTTTTTCTTTAGATGGGAGTTGAACTCACGGACCCTCAACCACACACACATATATGTCTGACCAGTTGAGCTACGGCTTGGAAACTTTAGATGTGGGAGGATTCATCCCAATCTATCAGCTGGGATGGTACATCTACCCAGCAATTAATTTTCTACTCGACCTAACTCATAAAGTAAAATTAACATAGAGAAGAATGAAGGGAGAGTAATATTTATTTGTTGGGATTTTGTATAGGGGCCTCTTTGTGAAGCAGAGGGCGGTACCAATCCTAAAACTCTTGACCTCTTGTATATACTCCCAATCAAGCAACCAGTGAGGCACAAGGAAGAATGTTGTAGGTGGGCCTCTTTAGTAATAGACTTCTAGGAGCAATCTACGAGGTCTGGGTTCCTCTGCCAAGGATCTATACTGGTTAATCTAATCATCAAATGAACGACAAGGATCTTTCACGCGTGTAGGAGCAAGACTAAGTAGGAGTATTCAAAAACCTCAACCCCTAAGATTTTGTTTTTTAACTCTACAAATTCAGGTGGTTTTCGCAATGGATTTGGATGGGTTGGCAATTGTTGGCAAATGATCATGTCAATCTAAACTCAACTTAAGCTATTTAAATATCATTAAAGTTGGCGGGGTTAAGAGCACAGTAACTGGGGTTGTTGTTAGCAACGATAATGTGTTCAATGTAAATACAGTACACCTATTATTTGGGTTAAAAATGTGAACCCGAATCCAACCGCACTGAAAAAATAGTCAACCCGTTCCCTGAACTACCAGATCGGAGTTCACCTACACTGGCGAGTTGGGTCAGGAATGGCCAACCCGATCCAACAGTGGGCTTGATCATGCCCGTTAAGGTGAAAAGAGACCAACATATTTGTGATGATTTAAAGTTTTGGAAGGTGGACCCCAATGGGTTTAGCGGGAAGCTGCAATTCCACCCATCCTAGTTCAACATCACACAGTACTAAGATCTTTTTGAGCAAAATATCAAGCTTCTCAAAAGGAGTGGATCTCATTTTATGCTTGAGCACGGAATTAATGATGGGACATAATTAATACCCACGTCAGCAACAATGTCACATCAGCACCTAGTCATCCAAAATCACATGTTATGTCCAACCCACCCCACCCCACCTCACCTCACGACGGAGTTATGGCATGTGATACCAAACCTGCCCCCGTGATGGGTTAGGGTCAAGTCGAAGTTAAAGCTTAAAGTTTTTAAAATAAATGCAATGAAATGAATGTAAAAAGCATCGAACACACCACGTTATCTTTCCATGTCTTGAGATAATGCGCAACACCACCTACACAACATGAGTTATTTCTTTTTCTTTTTCTGTCTTTCTTTCTTTTTTCTAACAAATGGGTTAAGGTCAAGTCGAATTTAGAGCTTGAAGTTTCTTAAAATAAATGCAATGAAATGAATGTAATAAAGGTCGAACACACCACCTTATCTGTCCATAGGTCTTGAGATAATGCGCAACACCACCTATTCCACATGAGTTATTTCTTTTTCTTTTTCTTTCTTACTTTTTTTTATTATGACAAGGGTGTCCAGACTCTTTGAGAAGGTATACGTGAAGCCCCTGCCTCCCCCACGCATTGGGTAAGTCAGGCTTTTTCCTAGACAAGTAGCCCCAGGGATAGAGCGCGAGTTTGAAACCGCAACCTTCAATTCTTGAGTTGTCTCCTAGCCAATTGCACTACGTCTTGAGATGTGTACAAAGAGGATGCACAACCAATGAGATGCGTGAGTTTTGCCCCCCTCTGAATGACATCATCGTATCTAAAATGGGCAAAACTCTCTCTCTCTCTCTCTCAATATATATATGATTTGGCGGGGTAGAACAACAAAATCCAAACTTGCCCTAAACCAAGAAAACCACTACCAAAGCAGCCCCTAATAGTAGCATGTTAGGGGTGGGTCCCTATTTACACCTTCCCTTAGTCCCTAATTGTAGGTAGGATAGATACAAAAAGGCCTCTTTATCGGTAAGGGTCATGCAAAAAAAGATCCCAAAAAAAAATAAAAAAACTACCCCATCCGACTATCATGACCCTTTATTTATCGGCTAAGAAGTTTAATAGTCTTTTAACTAGCAGCCTTTTCTGAAATTCACCAGCAATAAGGTTTGATTTATCATGCTTGACCAAAGGAGATTAAGAGTATGAAAGCAGTGCTTAATCAAAGGTGGGCACAAATGGGCCCATAGGCCTAGCCTATATGTACGTTGAATTTGCAGGAGAAATTTCTCTATCATTAAGAGCATGTTTGGTAATCTATAACAGTAACAGAGTTAGGAGTTTCTCATGTTTGGTAACGCTGTGTGTGGGAGGATGGGAGGACGTTAAAAGAAAGAAATTTGAGAAAAAAATTGAAAATTAACACATTAACGTAGAATTGTCTTTTCAACCCAGTTTTACCCATAAACTAGTAATTAGATTACCCAGAAAAATGATAGTTTCTATTTTCCTCCACACTCATTGACATTTTAATAATGGGTCAAGAAGTTGAGAAGAATTGCAAATTGCATGATTTTAGGATATTTACTTGTGAGCACATGATACAATTAAAAAATTATAAATTCATGAAAACCATAATATGGTGTTGATGATGTTCACAAAAAAATTCTTAATCTATGGCCCATTAGTCATTTAAAGCTCAAATCTTCAATTATAGTCGCAAGAAATTTCTTACTTACTAATTAGATCAGGTCTATTGAATAAATTTTAAAAACCCAATATGATCACAACTTAAATAGGCAAGTGATCAAAATGTGTTGATTATTAGTGCCAAATTTGAGAGGATATGGATTCTAGACTTAATAAATGGTGAATAAACAAAAGAAAAGGAAGAATAAGAAGCAAGCAGACTCTGGGTTTGTGTTGCACAAAGAAAAGAACAAAATAAGGAAGTCATTGATGAGATTTGTCTCTTGGACAAAAGCAGAAGACCAAATTGCCCCCAATGAGTTTGGAGAAAACAAAAGTTTATTAGGGGCAAACAAGAAAGAAACAAAGTTAAGCAGGCGCAAAAAAACATAAGACCAAAATACCCATGAAGAATGTCTTAAGGGAGAGAATGCAAAAAAAGGGACATTGCCCTTGGAACAGAAATTCCTCACTAAGGGTTTTCATTGCTCAAGATTTCACATTAATAGCAGTGCATATCGATGCATATAGCTGAGAAAAACTTTCCTAAGGGAGCAATGTCTTAAGGGAGAGAATTTGCAAAAGTGAGGATTTTCAAATCCTAGAGGGACAGGTCAAATATGAATATCCTCAAAAATGAAGATAGTACATAGGTCCAAATCCTTGGGGTTTGCAATTTCCAAACATGGGCTTTTCCATGACTATGTGGAAAGTGAGAATCTTTTCCTCAGTAATTTAGCTGCCAAACATGATAAGAGTCTCTTGAGATAATCAAATTAGGAAGGTAATAATTAAGGGAAATGCCTTAGTTAAGAATCTTACACCGAAATTAGGATTTCCATCAAAGTCTAGATTCCCTAAATGTCCCCTCATGCTTTATGTGAGGGGACCTATTGAAAATCCAAGCCATTCAAAATTATTGCCTTTCCGATTTACCAAATATCATTAGATTTTACCGCAATGGGATTAGCATAATCTTAAGACGGTGATTAGCATAATCTTATGCATCATTAATCATATGCATTAATATTGTTCTTAGATGGCCCCCACGAGATGGGGTTTTTTTTTTCTTTTGGAAAGTCTATCCATGTCCTACTTTTGCGCAAAACATGAGGGCCATTTGATCATGAGAGAGGTTTAAGGTCTTGTGTTCAAGGACGTCAAAGTAACAAAGTTACAGGGCTCACCTTAGATCAGCTCTAGGACTTTGTATCCCTGCAGTATGATTGATCTATGAACAAATGTGCCTAGCTGTAAGATGTCTTCAGGATCGGTCAATTATAAAATGTTAGATCTATTGGATATAGTCAGATTTACGGTTGTTGACCAAAGTTATAAACACACACACATATATATATTGTGACGCTAACTCCAACCATTAGCATCACTCATTCAACTATGTAATATCGGGTCAATCTAGAAAGGTTGTTGGACTTTTCGCGACTAGTGACACCAATGACTTGTTAGGTATCTTATTTTGAAGGGGTTTTGACTGGTTGTTTAGCTTTGGGATGAGTTGATCTCCCTCCTTCCCAAACACTCCCAACTTTTCCTGCACATAGTGAAAAATGACAACTTCCCATAGTTTTGAGATTTTGTAATTTCACATTGCACAAAAAAGTTCTTCTTTTATTGGGTTAAGAAGGGACTGTATATATGTGATATTGCACAATTTATAATTTTATGTGATATTGCATGGTCAAGGGCATTCTAATCCATAAAAATTCTATAATAGTGGGAAAATATAAGAAATTTGGTAACCGGGCTAGGAAATCTATCTCTATAGGTAAGTAAACCGTCAAAACCCTTATTTAAACGATTCCCACTCTCATCGTCAACACTTTGTTCTTTCTCTTTTTCTTCTCTTTCCGGTAAATCCTCACACTCCCATCCATACAAACCCTTTCATCTCTCCCCATCAATTACTACAGCAAGGATTTATCTCTAATTGTTATGTGGAAGGGAGGTTCCTCCTTATTTATGTCCTAGGCATAATTTGACACTTATTTCACTTTTACTAACCATACGTTTGTGTAATTTTGTTTCATATGACACTATTTCACAGATAAAGGAAAAAGAGATTAAATTATTTTTATCTTGAGAGTAGAATTTCTTTTTCACAGCACTGGAAAAAAAAAAAAGAAAAAAATTTAACGAAATGCATAATTGAAGTGTTACAAAAACATACCCTAAAAGTTAGATTTAAACATAAATGTCATAGTGCCCTAAAATTGTCCATTTTGAATCCCTTTAGATCAGTAGTAATAATGACGAGGTGGATCCATTTTGGTCCTGCAGATTGACTTTTCCAGCACCTCCCTCTCCGATGATTGGCTGGCATTGGTGGGCCCTACATCTTCCCCATAATACCTCCCTTCTTGGAAGAGGAGGTGACTACATGGGCGGGGGTGTATGGAGTGTTGGACTGTCTGTGACCACATGTCTAAGTAAGGTACCAGGCATTGAGTAGGAGGATGAATGGAGTGTTAGACGTAAGTGGACCCATGACCCATGGCCATATTAGATCTTACATGAGTGTTAGACGTAAGTGCACTCAAGAATTATATTATATATATTAAAGTAAAGGAAGTGGTGAGAGGTGAGGGGTGCCACGTCATTCCTAAAAAGTCTCTCCTTTCAAAGAAATATAGAAGAAAAAGAATGCATGCTTTAAGGTTCATCCAACGATCCCTCCTCACTAATACATGGAATACTTGTATATGAATTTTGAATTTCCAAAACTTTCTCTCTAAGGCTTAAAATATCTCTTTGAATTTCTAAAATCTCTTCTTAATAGTAGGAAACCTTATCATCTAAATAGAGCACAAAAATAGAATCTAAAATTTAGATATATAGATGGTCTTATAGTGATCTCATCCGTCCATAAAAAGAGTGCAAGGCAATCTGGACTTTCTAATTGTTACATGGGTGTGCCTAATTATTCATGTGGTCCCATTAATGCATGCCCATCTTAGCTTGATCTTCCATTGGTTGTTAATACCTGTCAATTGATTTAGGACATCTAGCTGTACGAAATACTATCCATCCGGTCCATTCAATTTTTTATGGTGTGGCAGGACGAGGAATACTTGAACTTGCTCACTACCTATAAAAAATACATGAGACTTGCCATTTTTAAACACAACATGATGAACCTTTATGAATTAGGATAAGAGGCCCACTTTTAATATTATATTATGTGTCCCACCAAGGCTCCTTGGAACACCACATCAAGAAGAGCATACCGTCCAAATGTCCAATTGGACACACCTTTAGATATTTGGATATGGGGCTTACCTTTAGATGTTACATCATGTGACCCCACTAAAGATCCTCGGAATGCCACATCAGCAATGTCCCACTGTCCAATTGGACACACCTTAAAAGAATTAGGATATGAGGCCCACCTTTAGATGTTACATCATGTGACCCCACCAAGTTGGTTATTCTTTTTTTTTTATTAAAGTTATATACATATATATAATAAATATAAATAATTTATTCATTTATGTAAAATCTGTTCTTTTCCAATAACATCTTAGATAAAAAAAAATCATAATTTCATTATATTCTTATTTATTTAGCAGCGCACCACACCTCTCTAAATTTCCTCCCTAAATCTGGTCATTTAAATTTTTTATAATGGTGGAGAATTTGATTTTCTAATCTAATCCTTAGAGCTAAGATTTATCATCTTCAAATCACAGGTTTAGATGACAGTTAGTACTCTCTCTCTCTCATTATCCTTTTTATAGATTATTATTATTATATCAAGATATATTTAGTACCATACCAAGAGAAGTAGAGGCAAATGTAGTAATATTATCTACAGAAGCCCCAACGACCCTTTTTCCTTCCACACTATAACTAAAAAATGATGATGATTCAGAAAATCCTTTCCACTAACTCAAGTGGGGAATGGAGTACAAAGGTGTATATAGCTTCAATGCAAGTAATTTGATCACGATAACAAATTAGGAAACATATATTTTGGCATTGTATATTATGGAAATTCTAGATTTGTTTTTTATATTTACATAATGATTTTAAAATTATTATATTATTTTTTCCATAAATCATGTTTTTGGTTTATTGTCACAATGTGCAATAGGAACATACTATTATTTTTTTAATAAATGGCAACTCTTGTTTTTCTTAGATTTATACTTTTTCTATTAATTAGTTTCTCATTTTTTCTATTAATTAGTTTTTCAAGAACCACAATATCTTTCAATTTAGATTCTAAGATTATGTTTTATAGTTCGTATTTTTCATTTAATGTACTTTCCTATCAAGTTTTGAAAAAAGTTAGAAAATTAAGAGTTAGAAAGGTGATTAATTTAAAAATAAATTTAAGACTATGCCATTTTAAGATTATGTTTTATAGGTCGTATTTTTCATCTAATGTACTTTCCTATCAAGTTTTGAAAAAAGTTAGAAAATTAAGGGTTAGAAATGTGATTAATTTAAAAATAAATTTAAGACTAAGCCTTTTTATATGGATGTTTAATTTCATGTCCTTAATAAAGTTAGAAAATCAAAGGGTTGTTCAAGTAAATAATCTAAAACTGTGTCTTTCAAAATGCATTGATATTGTTATTATTGAATTTTGTTATTTACAAAAGTGCTAGATATTTAATGTAAATATAATAAAATACTATAAATTTTATAATGTATTCTAGATTTTAATTTAACTTTTAAATATAAGTTATATATAGTGTTTTAGAAAAAATGAAGTATTCTAAATAAATTTTATTTGGGGCCCGGGCTTAGCACGGGCGTTTTTTGCTAGTTATATATATTAAAGCAAAGGGAGAGGTGAGCTATGAAGGGTGCCACGTCATCCCTAGAAAGTCTCTCCTTTTAGAGAAATATAGAAGAAAACATGAGGGCTTTGCATTAGAGGAACGGTGACATTTGTGAGATGATTTGGCTTTGGTGATTTGATGGAGGGTCAGATTTGTGTGAGGTATGGATACTTCTCAATCTCCTATGATCTCTCTCTCTCTCTCTCTCTAATTAAGAGATAACCATCGATCAATCCACAATTTGAGTCCTAAAAAATCTCTCATTTCAATTACCCAATCTCCCATTACCCAATCACAAACCAGACTTCATCCCTCCGTCTCCACGCAGAACCCATCTCCCTAATGACACCCATCATCCTGCACGAACCCATCTCCATTGCCTCCATCTTCATCTCCCTGCCAGTCTCACACAGCAATAGCCCCTTGCATCTCCATCAACCACCCACTGTCTCCTCCTTGCATCACCATCTATCCTGTACACCCATCTCCACCTGCAGCGCCACCCACCGTTCCTATCCTCCTCTTCCTCTTCTTCCCCTGCACCCCCACCCGCCTGCACACCTTCTTCTTCCTTCTCCTTCTTTTTTTTTTCCCCTGTCTCCTCCCTGCATCACCATCTGTCTTGCACACCCATCTCCACCTGCAGCACCACCCACCGTTCCTTTTCCTCCTCTTCCTCTTCTTCCCCTCAACCCCCTCCCGCCTGCACACCTTCTTCTTCCTTCTTCTTTTTTTTTTCCTTCTCCTTCTTTTTTTTTCCCTGCATCACCATCTGTCCTGCACACCCATCTCCACCTGCAGCGCCACTCACCGTTCCTTTCCTCCTCTTCCTCTTCTTCCCCTGCACCCCCACCCGCCTGCACACCTTTTTCTTCCTTCTCCTTCTTTTTTTTTTTTCCCTGTCTCCTCCCTGCATCACCGTCTGTCCTTCACACCCATCTCCACCTGCAGCGCCACCCACCATTCCTTTCCTCCTCTTCCTCTTCTTCCCCTGCACCCCCACCCGCCTGCACACCTTCTTCTTCCTTCTCCTTCTTTTTTCTTTTTCCTCTTTATTCCCTTCCTCTTCTCCGCCATCTTCTTCTGCCTCGCTTCACTGTTGCACCCACCTGCTGCATACTGTCGGATGTGAATTTCGACCCCCCCCCCCCCCCCATTTTCCTCTCCAAGAGAGGCATGGTTTAGGGAAATCTCCATTCATCTATATATACTATTTAAATTTTACATCGAAAATGAGGATTCCGACTACCCTCAAAATCGATGGATCACGATCGCCAGCTACGGTACAGCCGTAACACCGTTCTTCGACAAAAGTCGAAGAAATATGGGGAGAAAAATAATAATGTGGGTTCTTCCTCTCGTCTAATGTGCTGCCGACAACACACGACGATTGTCTTGTCACATTAATCTGGGTCTCTTTGGGTCTCTTTAATTTGGTTCAATTCAAGGTCATGAGTTAAAGTCCGAATAAAGGTTAATCCTAACATAGCATAATCGTAGTATATCCTAATAAAACAAAATAACTAAAATAAAGAAAATAGAATAAAAGAGGGGGAAGTGCCAAATATTTAAGAAGAGAATCGGCCCCGTTCCCGGGTACCCCCTTCTGATCCCTTGGCAAAATAGGGTTTAAAAGCTTATTTTTCAAACCAAAATGATGATGCAAATGAGACTTTGATTTGTTATTTCTGTGTTTTTCGTGTGCGATACACGAGTGATAAAAGTAAAAGGCCAATGGGCCGTAATTGATTGAAGGTGGCCGATGGGCCAAGATTAATTGGAAATGGCCGATGGGCCAATGTTTGTTTTAGGATGGCCGATGGGCAGTGATTGATTAAAAGTGTGTGCGAAATCACTCATCTCATCTCGTTATTCTCATTTATTTAGTTTTAGAAATCAGTTCTTTATTCCCTTTTATCGTTAAATTCAATTAAATATCTGGCACCTGAGGTGGAGGAAGGAATAAAAGGAAAATCTTTTTGCGTTTATTTTGTTCGTTTTACAGTTTTTATGGCTTTTTTATATGGGGCTAGAAGGGCCTAACTAGGGGATTTTTACTTGGACTTACATGATTAGTGCTTTACTACTGATCATCGGATTAACCTAACCTAAGGTCCTAGACCGCCCACATCAGCTCTCTCAGTCCCCTAACGGAACAAGAAAAGTGACGGGACGAAGCCTAATGCTTTAATCTATCTAATGGGAAAATTCCGATCTAATCCTAGGATATGAATAGGCTGAGTTTGATGGTTCAACGCCTAAGCAGCTTATTAATTGTGATTTTTGATTGGTTCGGTTTGTTTTGAGTTGAAGATTGATTAAAAAGTGGATTAAATGTATTTGAGGGTTCTGTTTAAATTGTTTAAGGTTCTGAAATTTAGGGTTTTAATTTAAAATGTGGAGCGATGTCGAAATCAGCGAAACGGGGTTCGCAGGGGACTTGGGCGCCAGAGGGGTGGCGCCCAAGTGGCTGCTTCTGAGTGATTTGGCTAGTGACGATGGTATCGATATTGTTTTCGAAATCCAAAGGGTTCTTACTTGGTGAGTTTTAATATTTCAAATTGTTTTAATTATCCGGTGTTCAAATGTCAAAGGGATTCGGATCCGGATTTTGAGACGAAACCAAGAGTGCCCGTTTTAGTGCAAATGAGAGGATGGGCACCAAGGAGGTGGCGCCCAGGTGGATGGCTTAAGATTTTCAGGTATTCCGAATGGGATTTGATATTAGCCTTTGGGTCCGGGGGTTGTTTTAGGTTCTGGTTTTAATTAATTTAAGTTATAAGATGTTTAATTACTTGTTTTAAATCGAAGTTGTGAACCAAGGTTATAGTGTAGGCTAGGCGCCACAGGGGTGGTGCCTAAGTGGTTGTTCGTCGATTTGTAAGGGCTTTGGGTGCTAAGCTGGAATCGATTAAAGTTTCAAATGTTTTAAGTTAAAAGTGTTTTAATATGTTGATTCGGAATGATTCGAATGTTAATTAATTGTGTTAAGTTATCGGTTGGGGTTCTTTATGAAAACAAGTAGGCTGGGCGCCCATGGCGTGGCGCCCAGGTGGATTTGGAAGGTGGGCGCCCAAGGGGTGGCGCCCAGGTGACTGTGCTGAGGTTCGATCGGTTTGGTATTTTTTAGGTCAATTTAAGTTTAAATCGATTTAAGGACTTAGTGTGTTTGGGAGTGGGATGCTATTTGTATTCAATTGGGACTTATTTAAACACCAATTAATTGGGTTAAGTTGTGAATTTGATTTTTCTGAAAACGGGAAGCTGGGAGTCCAAGGTGTGGTGCCCAGGTGGATTTGACAGATGGGCGCCAAGGATGTGGCGCCCAGGTGAACTATTCTATAGTTCGGGTCGGTTTTGTGTTTTTTAGGTTGATTTGCGGTTGAGCATTTATGGTTTGATGTATTTTAAATTAAAAGTTTTCTGTTGCGTTGATTAAAATTAAATTTTGTTTCAATTAATTAGGCTTTAGTGACTGGGGAAGCTGGGCGCCCAGAGGGTGGTGCCTAGGTGGAGGTTACAGGATGGGCGCCCAGGGGGTGGCGCCCAAGTGTCTGTCTTGTGTGTCCGAGTTGGTTCGATGTTTTAAGTTAATTCGGGCTCGTGGTTTCAATTGTTTTAAACTTGAAGGGTATTCTGGTGTTGATTATGATTGAATTCGGGTTTAATTTCTAGTGGGGGTTTCTTAATGATTGGGTAGGATGGGCGCCAAGAGGGTAGTGCCCAAGTGGATGCGGTAAGATAGGCGCCAAGAGGGTGGTGCCCAAGTGGATGCGATAGGATAAGCACCAAGGGGGTGGCGCCCAAGTGGATGCAGTAGGATAGGCACCAAGGGGGTGGCGCCCAAGTAGATGTTTTGTGGTTTATTCGTTTTGTATTCTCTAAGTTGGTTTGAGTCCAAATTGATTAAGGTTTCAAGCCTTTTAGGTTAATAATGTTTTAAGGTGTTAATTCGGGTTTAATCAATTAAGTTTAATTAAGTGGTGCTTTCTAAGGGAATGGGATAGGATAGGCGCAAGGAGGGTGGTGCCCAAGTGTATAGGCAGGCTGGGCGCCCAGGGGGTGGCGCCCAGGTGGACTGTTTTGGAATTTTGCTTTCGTAGGCTGGTTTAAGTCTAAATTGATTGAGGTTTCGGGTTTCTTAAATCTAAAAGTTTTTTATTATGTTAACTAGGATTAAATTTGGGTTGTGATTTATTAGAAGTTTTAATTAAGGTTCTTTAGTGATGGAATAGGATGGGTGCCAAGAGGGTGGTGCCCAGGTGGACTTGGCAAGCTGGGCACCCAGGGGGTGGCGGCCAGGTGGACTGTTTTGGAGTTTTGTGGGTTTTGAGTTTTCGAGTTAATTAAAGATAAGTTGGTTAAGGTTTACTTATTATAGGGTTAAGATGTTTTACTATGTTGATTCGGATTGGTTTAAGGTCTTAACTAATTAACTTAAGCTTTAACCGGGGTGTCTTAGGGAATGAGTAGGCTGGGCGCCCAGAGGATGGCGCCCAGGTGGCTGTGGAAAGATGGGCGCCTAGGGAGTGGCGCCCAGATGGCTATCTTTTGGGGTTTTAAGTTTTTGTGTTTTTAAAGTTCTTAATTATTTCTAAATCCGAATTAATTAGGGTCTTAATGTTTTTGGGCTCTTAATGATGTGATGTTGCTTAAGTTTACTAATTATGTTGTTTTAATTAATCTTATGGTTTATCCTACTTAGGCGCTAAATTCTATAACTGAGACTATCTAACTATTCTTTTTGGATTTTCTAGATATCATGTAATTTGTTTTTTGTTTCTCCTCTAATTTACTAGAGAGTAAGGAAAGAGAAGAATGGATTTTATGTTTTTATGATTTTTTGTTAGGTTTTTCTATGGTTGTGTGATTCAAATGATATGATGCGAAGTGTGACAAAATGATAATTCAAAGTTCAGAACTAATCAAACAGACAAACATATCATTATCATGCAGTTTGTAAATGAACTAAATGCAGAAGATCGGAAGTTGTGCACAAAAGTGGAGAAATCCACTTGGGCGCCACCCCTGTGGTGCCTACTCTGCTCAGTCAGGGTTTTCAACGGAACACAACGAATGCACAAGAATCTTTAGTGTTTTCAATACAACTTCCAATATTCAGCGACTGATGCGAATGTTTTAATTCGGACTACTAATGATGCAACTAACGAACCTACAAGCAAACAATGTAACGGGCGGAGACCTAGAACCCGGACCCTGTCTCAGAAGGGTAGGTACCCAGGGGGTGGCGCCTAGGTGGTTCGAGAAAGAGCAGGCGCCCAGTGGGTGGCGCCCAGGTGGTTCCGAAGAGGGCAGGCACCTAGTGGGTGGCGCCCAGCCTTTCTGCCAATGGCTGTTCGCGATCTTTTCAATATAAATGATGATGATGATGATGCTAATGCGAGATCTTATCTAACTATGCAATTAGAACTACAAAATCAAAACGAATATACTATATTAGAACGAACCTAAACATATTACTAACATAATGATGCGCTAATACTATTTTTATCACAAGCTAATGTAGATCTACGATGCTCAAATGGTCCTAAGCATATTTCTAAGAATGAATGGTAATGGAATATATAAAAAGAAATGAGAGATCTAGGAATACCGGTATATGACGCGTTCCTCAAGTTCCTAAAACGAAGCTTTCGCAAAGACCCATAGTTCCAGTTGAAGATATGGAAGTCTCCTCCTCTATTTCCCTTTCTTCTTCTCTAGATCTGAAGTTCTCTCTCTAATGATGGCTACCTCTCTTCTTCTTGCTTATTCTCTCTTTTTTGCCTCTTTTCTTAGGGTTTTTAGGTAGTCTCCCTGTAAATGAAGTTAATAGGGATTATATAGGTTTGGGACGAGTTTAAAAGGGCTAGGGCTTCATTATTTCGGGTTTCTAGAAGGTCTCACGCATCCCTAGGCGGCTTAAGCTATTTTGGGGTGAACTAGGGTTTGGAGGGAGGATGGGCGCCCATGGGGTGGCGCCCACATGGCCTGTGCAGTATGGGCACCCACAGGGTGGCGCCCAGGTGGTCTTGAAGAAGGTGGGCGCCCACAGAGTGGTGCCCAGTTGGTTTATATTTCACTTTTGAACCTTGGTCCCATTTGGAGTCGGGATTGAACAGATATATCTTCAGCTGGGGGGACCTACATTAGCACTTAATAGGCGGGGCGCCACATGGGTGGTGCCTAAGTGGTTTGGTTCGTCTTCGATGCTTGGTCCTTATGTATGAGTGGTCCCGGTCTAATCTCGAACCAAACAAGTAAATTTTAAGGTGGACGCCCACCATGGGGGGCCTAGGTGGTCCTGGGCTATGTGGGTGCCACAGGGTTGGTGCCTATGTGGAACCTAGTAGGGTAGGCGCCACATCGGTGGTGCCTAGGTGGAGTTAATTCATTTTTGGAGTTCGGTCCCTACGTTGAGTGGTCCCGGGCTATTTTCAGGCCAACTAGTAAAATGTGGAGGCTGGGCGCCCACCATGGGGTGCCTACGTGGCCCTGGGCTATGTGGGCGCCTAGCATGGGGCGCCTAGATGAATTCTAGTAGGGTGGGCGCCACATGGGTGGTGCATAGATGGAGTTTCGTCACTTTTTCTAAGGCAAACTTCGAAGACTCATAACTTTTGATCCGCTTATCAGATTTGGACATTCTACATATCGCCGAAAAGCTCTTAAAGTGAGGAATTCAATGGTCTAAATGTCTTGACAAATAGGGGCTGAAAAATATGAGGGATCTTTGGACCAATGGATTCGATATCCTAACTTAGGCTAATCGAGTGACATTTTAGCAAACTAAGTATGGTCTTTAGAGGGATTGGCCTAAGCATGTCTTAAGTGGTCCGGAAAGGGTTTGAGTAGTATCATGGCTCACTCCTTGTGTGAGTAGTGGGTTGGGCTCGAGATCTCGACGCGACTTGGCTTTTCTCTCGCGAATTTCTAGAAATCGTCGAACTAAGTCTAAAATTAGCAACAAGCATCTTCATCGTCATTAATTAATCTAAATTATGCCATTAATCATTCAATTATGAGTGAAATGAGGGCATCGCTATATATGATAGGTATTTAAGGCTATCATAGGGGCCAAATGAGGTGTCTACACATACCCTCTCTCTTCCTCCATCACTTCACTCCATCTCCCTGTAGCTTCCCCTGCCGCAATCCTCCATGTTCATCTCCCTGCCACAATCCTCCATGTTCTCTTTATTCTCTTCCTTTTCTCCCCCATCTTCTTCTGCCTCACTTCACTGTTGCACCCACGTTACATACCCTCTCGCTTCCTCCATCACTTCACTCCATCTCCTTGCACACAACCTCGTCTACAACACCCAACACTTCTTCTTTCCCTTCTCTCTCTACACTCCGCCACCTGCGCACCCACTGCACCTCTTCTTTTCTTTTTCTTTTTTTTATTTCTTCTCTTCCTCTTCTTCCCCATCTTCTCCTCCCTCACCTGCACGCAGCACCACATCACCCTTTCTTCTTCCTCCACTACATTCCGCCTGCACGCCCCCTGAACCCACCCCCTTTCTTTCTTCTTCTTTCCTTCTCTTCTTCTCCTCCCTTGCGCACACCTCCATCTCTGCACATCTCACCTGCACTACACCCCACCTGTTGCACACCCTCGCTGCCTCACTGCACTCATATCCTCGAAGAACACATTTCACCATTTCTTCACTAATGAACAGGCAAAAACTATAATGAACCTGAATGTCAATAGACCCCATGGAGAAACAACTATATGGAAAATAAAGCAGAGAAGTGCTGCAATTTTCTAAATATATCAAATGGATGACTCTTCAAACATCACCACAAAAATCTAAGAATGCAAGATATGGGTGTCCTCATGCCAGTTTTTCAGGTGTACAGGCATAACACATTACTATTAAGGCTCAGGGCACAGGTATTTGCAAATTACTAAAAAGACGTATCCTAAAAAACTAATTATATAACAGTCTCTCTCACAGCTTCATACAGTTACAAATAGGTCCCTAAATGAATAATATAGCTCTCTAACAAGGCTGACCTTTAAAAGGTCATTGACAGCCCTACAGGACAATAATAAGTGAATTTAATCTCAATAACTACGCTAATTGTAAATTATATTTTTAATGAAATCATATTAGCTCCATGTCAAACAGTTACTTGTCACAGGGCTTTTATTGAGCTGGAATGGCTTCCATTGTTTTGACTTTTGATATAGAAAAAAAGATGTCTACTGTATCATTATAGGATTTTGTCCTATGGGATCCCGCACGGACACCGTGAGCGATTTTTGGTGAGTGCCTTCAAAAATTAGAATTTTTTTATTATTCAACTTCATGTTTGAAGCAAAATTCATTATTTATTATTTTGGATAAACATATTTATTTCATAACAAATATGTGCAACTATACTTGTGCACCGGTGTCTATATGATACTCTTTGTTTCAATTAAATAATATCTTTCCTCTTACTTTAATTCTAAATATATTCTCAGCTCTAAGCCCGGGCCTTTGTTGCTAGTTTATCTTAAAGCAAACGGGGAGGTGGGCTGTGGAGAGTGCCACCTCATCACCCACATTAGTTCTCATTTCAGGAAAATACTTATAAAAATACACAGAGCTTTGGGTTTAATGTGGGCCACTACACCTCCCAAATCTCTTCCCTAAATCTCTCCTTTTAAATTAAGATTATGGTTTCATAGACCTACATTTCTAAAATCCATCTAATTTCCCTTAAAATCTCTCTTTTCCTGACTTTTCTATTTTATCTTATTATCTTAATCCTCAAATCACTCTCTAATCTTAATCCATTCTAAAATCTGTCTAACCAATCCTCTTATCCATCTGATTCCACAAGATGGGCCCTACATAATTATTGGTATGCAATTGCTGTTAGTTTCCATGCCTTTTGGTTTCTAATTGGCTACACGGCTTGCACTACAGGCCCCACATATGAGATTGCTACTTCACAAAGGCATGAAGCCTAATTGAAGTGGCCCATCATATGCCATTAATCACATAAAAACTCATTACCCAATGATATACATAAAGTTCTGAGATTTTTACTGATGGAAATCTTATAAGAAAACCCTAAACCCCACATAAGTTATATTACTTCACAAAGGCTTGAAGTATACTTGAAGTGGCCCACCACATGCCATTGATCCATAGAAATTAACCTTGATTCAAGGAGGACCAAGGGAGTTGGATAATCAATGGAGAAACAAATAGGCCCAAAAAGAAAATAATATGCATTTGCGAGTGCATATTATTGATCATGCTAAGTTCTTCTTTGAGGCATCGCTAGGTTTTATAATAAAAGAAATCCACTCATTCGGACTGAATTTAGGAAGGAGTTGGAGTTCATATGATTAAAGAACTCAATTTAAGAAAACAAATGCACTCCTAATTCATAATGAATTTATAATGATATTAAGAGGATGGTCATCTTTCTATGTTTCTTTGAGGGTTTGGTAAGCTTCGTGAATGTCTTGGATGGTCTTATATAAGGATGGCAATGAGGTGGGTCAGAATTGGGTCATACTAATTTTATACCCATCTCATTTGACATCATAAACCTACGCCACTTTATAGTGGGTCTATGTCATTAATTTTAAACCTTCTACATGACCTTTCATTGAACACCATAGCCACACACACCTGTACAATATGTAATGGGCTGGTTTGGTTTTAGTCGTAAACTCATTGCATAAAATGCCATATTAAAAAAAATAAAATATTAAATATATATATTATATTATATATATAATAAATAGAAATTATTTATTTATTTCTGTAAAATCTATTCTTTTCCAATAATACCTCAGAAAAGAATCACATAATTCATTATATTTTTTTAGCCTGGGCACCATATCTATCCATTTAATTCTGTAAGCTTACGCTTGTGGGGGCCCACCCTTGGTCCATCCAAATGAACCAAACACACGACCCCCCTAAATTGCACATGACCACTAGCTTTTCGTCATATTTAGATTTATTGGACCGTTGGATTGACTGTGTACTGATCTCAATGGATTGTTGACCATTAAACTTCTGGGGCTGGATGGAGATGGTAGAAACCATGGTTGAAACTAATTTTTTTTACAAAGAGAAGGGTCCTTTGGAGTTCTTGAAATCCCCCATCCCTACCCCCATGTGGGCCCCACCACACTTGAGCTTACCTTATCCTAAGCTTTAGCTTACGTGAGCTGTCCCGTATAGACACGCATTCATACTTGTGTAATGGACAATGCCTTTAAATTCAAGGGGTGGTCATGTTATGTCAGTTTACTTTATTTTATATTTATTTTCATTACATGTTAAAAGATTCTAATATTCAAAGATAATAAATTTCTTTAGTTTAGATTTATTTTGTATTAATAATATTTTAAAAGAATTTTTAAATTTTAATATATTTTCATTTTGGCCCGGGCTTAGCACGGGCGTTTGTTGCGAGTATATATATATATTTATAGGGTCACATTCATGTGCATCTATCCCTCACCATAGGGTGAGGGTACTTTCCTTTTTTGCACATGAGTCCCTCTTTTGTACTTCACCCTAGGTACTTGAAATCCCCCCTTTGTACTTGAAAAATACCATTTATGGAAGCATCCCTCGCCCTATGATGAGGGATAGATGCACATGAATATTTCTCATATTTATATATATTCTTCTCTTTATACATGTTAGCCTCCCTCTTCATATCTCATTTCTATATTTTTTTTCCTTGACAAATGCAATTAATTATATCAAACATACAATATTCGCTCTACAATCCTATTATTCATTCTTGTATTGGAAATGGAAAGTCCATGAACCTATGAGCACATCAAAGTTTAGTGATTTTTTCCTTGGGGGGGGGGGGGGGGGGGGGGGGTTGGGTTTCGAATGAGGGCAATTGCCCCTACTCAATTTCCTTTTCTTGAAGTTTGATAAATAAGAGAAAACATAAGAGTAAATTTAGGCATTTTTATTTTATGCCCTTTTGCCCCTCCTCAAATTTCTCTCATCTTTGAGAATTTTAAGAGAGCAACAGGGGTATTCTTGTCTTAGTAAGGGCATTGTTGACCTTTATCCCTAGAATATAGAGTCTTATGGTATTATCCCTCTCCCTCTCTCGATAATGTCATTTTCATCCGTCTCTTACCCACATTAACCTATATTTAGAGAGCGTTTAATGAAGCTCTTGATGGAGCCCACTTAATAAAATTAAACAGGCTCGATATGTGGGTCCTCTAGGGCGGCCAATGCTATTAAGCGGGGCATACTTTGAAAAAGTATAAATTCCATTAAATAAATGCTCTAGTTCTCTATAACAAAGACTATAACTCAATATGATTGTGGCCCAAGTCAAATTGATCTATATGAAAAATAACGAATTTGTTTATAAAGATTTTATGGAATATTTTTTTTTTTTAAGTTAACAATGTTAAGTTGGGCCAAATAGGGTCCATACACTATATGAGGAGGCGATTTTTCAACTATTTAGATATTTTATAAGTGAGTCTATTGTTGTAGAACTCTTCTAGCTATCGTGTTTTTTTTTTTTTTTTCCTTCTCTTTTCCCTATCTCTACTTTGCAGATGGCATCCGCGAACATTGAAATCATCCTAGCTCTTTATTTAACAACCTTAAAGTCTAACACTACTCTACTAATATTTTTTCTCTTTTTTTATGCGATCCTATCTAATAGTGGGTGCATCAAAACAAGGCATGGTGCCTAATCAAGATCAAGGTAGGGATATAAATGTGAAAGGAGCTAGATTAATCAAATGTTGACCATAGCAAGCGCCCTATAGAGTTTGGACTTTACATGTAATCTACTTGTAGGACAAATTTTTCCTTTTAAGTGAATCTTTTGTAGATAACAAGGGAAGGGGTCATTTCTTGAATGGTTTAGATTTTTCATAAGTGGGTGTACTAATATTTTTGGCTGATCAACTTTGCCCCACACTAGAAGAAAATCATGGCTCCGCCCTTGCCTGTTGCGCTTGTTCATAGTTAGATGATGAATGAGATGGGTTTTTACTCTTTTTTTTTTATATATTTTCGGCAGCAATTTGATCACAGGACAACATATTCTGTTGACCTATACATTCTGCTACATTTTTAACTCCAAGATCCATCATGAACTCTATAGAGTGAATATAATCTACTTCTGAGCCTTCAAAATTATTTGGAGGCAAAGAACATCTGCTCTCATGATGAATAACATGGATGGGCAAGAACCATTCAGGCAATATATTCTTTTTAAAATTTGAATATAAAAACTTAATTAGTATTTTTGCATCACAAAAAGCGAGAAAAATAAATTTTAAATAAAATATTTAAAATATTATTAAAAATATAAAGTGCCTCATTTAGTATTGTCGCTTTACGCCTCAAATTGTGTCAAGCCCACCCTGAGTAGCAGAACTCTATAATGAGGACCATCTACTAAAAATCCGAGACACTAAGAACTGACACCCTTCTCACTTTACTAGATATTCATAAACTTTACCTCAATATTTATTCGGTCCCGCTATAAGATTGATCAATGATTTAAAATATGATTAATAAGCATAAGATTCTGCAAATCATGTTTTTAATCTTATGGTTAGTCTTGCTGTGGGATTAACTCATTCTAGAGTAGAACTTTAGTAATCCCTGTAAAGTGGAAGGGTGAAGTTCCTTTTGAATGGCCCGGATATTCAATAGGTGCGCACACAATGCAGATCCATTTTCAGATGAGATCCACTCACGGGGGATCCGGACTCTTTCCCAATCGGCTGACAAAAAGGAAAAGACTAGTGGGTTGGATTGGATTTCGCACCTGTCTCTTTTCGTGGCAGCTACTTCATTTCGTTGACCTTTGAATGGCTGCTAATGAGACCGAGGCAGTACAGTTCAGGAAACACCCCTTTCATTCAGTGGGCCTCACAAGGATGACAACATAACATGAGGGTCTGACTTGGGAGAGATTCTGAGTCGACGGTGTGGAACTCCCATGTGGGGCTCACCTATTGATACTCCAAGCCTCTTAAAATGAATGTCCCCTCTGATTATTGGATATTCCATAATTTCAATGCGGTGAGAATCGGTTCTTTCATAGGATTGACCACTGATCAATAACGTAATAAATGAATATGATTAATAAGATGTTAATAGTATTTTTAATGAAATGATCAATTACACGGTGGGACCAACTACTGATGAAGTGAGTTTACCGGATATTGCTGATTTTCAGGTCCCAATTGAGACTTTCAGACATTCTCCGAGCTGGAGCCTGAGATGATTCAGAATACATGTGAGGATCCGAATTCTGGATTCCTGTTAAAGCAATGTCCAGACTCTCTGACTAGGCCTCCCTGGGAATTAGGAACGTCTCTGCCACATTCTGCCGAACTCACAGACTATACATTCCAACCTACTATTCAACACTCGAAATCCATCTAAAAACAGGGCTGTTTATACTGAAGGGTGTCCGTTTAAATGATTGTTTGGTCCATGTACTATGTTTGTTTGTAGGGAAGTCTATGCATAAGAGCCTTTTTGGTTTTTTTTATTGGTAAAAGTTTTTGGATAAGAGTTGAAAGGGACTTGGATCACGGATATATATATATATATATATATATATATAGAGTAAGACTCTTTCAAGTTCAAATTTAAGATAAAATTTTATAAGTTCCATGCTTGTGGGGCCCATCGTTGGTTCATCCAAAAAGACCAAACACATGACTCCCCTAAATTGCACATATCCGTCAACTTTCGGTTAGATCCAAATTATCTAAACCGTTGAATCGACTATGTATCAATTCAAATGGACCGTAGACCATTATATTTTTAGGCTCATATGGAAATGATAGAAATCACAGTTGGGGCTGATTTTTTGAGAGAAAATGATCCCACGGAGGCCTTAAAATCCCCCCATCCTCATCCCCATGTGGGTCCCCAAGTGGGCCTCACCACATACTTGAGCTTACATTATTCTAAGCCTGAACTTAGGAGAGCTAGCCCCCCATGTATATATATATATATATGTATGTGTATATATATATATATATATGTGTGTATATATATATATATATATATATATATGATTCATGAGTGTGTTCACCAAAGAGGCATAAATGAGCAAGAAAGACCATGGACGGAGGATCTAGGTAGTTAAAAGCCCAGCTCCCTGACAAAGATCAAGAGCCCCCATGGCTACAGATAGATGAAACCCACACCCCCAAAGAAGAAATGTGCCATGGGAACATCTGGATCAAGCTAAGCCATGGCAGTCCTATTATTAGGTCCGTTTTCCAGGTATGGCTAGCTTCAAAAGAGTGCTTGTGACTTGACATTGATGCTCTTGTTGTTAGTCACCAAGATCACCACGTCGAGGTTAGTGTTCTCCCTTCTCATTTCCCTTTTTTTTAACTCCATGTTTAGAGCTCAAGACGAACTGCTGAGTCGTGTCCATACATACAAGTTTCAGTCCATGTTTCGAGCTCAAGACGTACTGCTGAGTTGTGTCCATACATACAAGTTTCAGTCATGTCCGATACCAGTTCATCAGTGACTTTAGTTCAAAACATCTAAAGTGTATTGAAAATCAAATCTCCCGTATCTCTGCTGAACCAGGAGATATTGCCCAATCTCTCCTACCTCGGGCAGCGCGAACGAGGTCCGTTAGACCTGTTTCGTTCTTTTTTTCTTCTTTTGTTTTTTTAAAAATGAGTCGAGCGACGCTAGCATTCGTCTCTAATTGTGTCACCCCCATCTCTACCTTGTCAAGTCCTCCATCTCTGATCTGTGTTTTATCTGCGAGCTAGAAGATTGAAGAAGGCTTGTGCTTGTTCCCAGTTGCAAAACCAACAGCACAAAACCAACAGCAGAAAGAACGGGGACGAGAGGGCACGGCCCATGGGATCTCGCTGCTGCTAGAGATCGTCATTGCTGCCAGAGTTCATTGGCGGACGAGGGGGGCTCCGATCTATTCTCTGCCGAAATGGTTTTTCAACCCTTAAAATAAGAGCGTGTGTAGCTTCTTGGAGTTGCTGCCGTGAGCTGTCGCCGCTGCAAGAGAAGCCTCGCAACTGGATTTTGATCTCTCTCCAAATTGTGGAAGGAGAGGGCAATCAGAACAGTAATGAAAAAGCGGGGTTTCGCAGCGTTGTCTCGAGAAATCGAGATAAAGAGGAGGGCAAAGCCCAGTTCTCGTCTATCGTTGAGGGAGACCAACCTGCCACATTGTTGCTCCTCTGCAGAACAACTAAGCCTACTGCCACTTGCTTGAACCATCGTTGCTGCCGGAAAGAGCCCTCTGTCACTTGTGGTTTCTGTTGACAGAGAGGTGGGTTACTTAAGTGATATTGTAGAGGAAGAAGAGGGTTCTCTGTGCCATGAATGGAGAAGATGGTAACGGAGGACTTGGACGAGGAAGATATGGAGAGCGACTCCACTCATTTTCAAAGGGAAAAAAAAGAACGATTTGTACTACCGGAGCTAGGAGAGACTTTTTATGCAACGATCACCTACAGAAGACTTTTTTTATCACCGTCGTCTGCACATCAAAAGAGAGAGAGGAAAATAGACTTCTCATGCATAGAAAGGAAAGAAGGCATCTCAATGGCTTTCTGTTGCTGTAGTTTCTTGTGTGTCCTTCCGTAACTGTTACTACTTGCTATGCTGTAGTTTTAGTTTTTCACTTTTCAATATCTTTCTCTGTTACGTCTGTCCATGTTGCTTTGTGTGTCTGTTTGTTCTTAATTAGCCAGTCTTGTACTTCCTTCTTATGCACCGAAGCTAACTTCGCCTACTGTTTAAAAAAAAAAAAAACCATTTTTTTCTACAGGGAGAAGCCACTGAGTAGAACCAGCTGTGCATGATTTCTTTCCCCATATTTACAAGAGAGATAGAGAGAGGAATGGATCAAAATATGACGGACATCGAGAGTGAGGCACTAGAAGAGAATGGCATGGAGCACGGTGACCTTGAAGAGATTGCAATAAGAGAGCCTCTGCTAAAGAAGAGGATGAACACAACCTCTCAGATTGCCATCATTGGTGCCAATGTCTGCTCCATTGAGAGCTTAGACTATGAGTAGGCTCCCTTCTTTATTTCCTCTCTTCCTTTTCTTACTTTTTCTTTACCATGCTTTTTGATGTGGCCCAATTGGAAAATGGTTTCAACAAATTAGGAGTTGTGGTGGTTAACCCGTAACAGTAGGGGCTGTTGAGGAGATGTTTTCGCTCCCCCAAAGAATGATAGTGGCAATTGTGCCCAAGGATGAAAATAGCGGTAGCGGCGGGCGTAGAGGCCTGCCGCCAAAACGCTACGTAACGGCGTAGCGGTGCGATTTGAAAAAATCATCAAAAAAATATAAAAAAATTCTAGAAAATTTAGAATATTGAAAAATGAGAGAAAAAAAAAAAAAATTTGCAAAAGTAACTAAGGTAAGGGGGCGTAGCGGTCCCCTCACTATATGAGGTCCTATATCGCTGTATAAATAAAAAATAATAGTAATGATCATTTTTTTCTCATGTGTTCATATTGCTTAGTTATGCTAACTTAGAAACTAATGAAAGGCTCAGAAAAGAAAAAACTATGTCATAAAGTCAAGACTAAAGAATACCTAGAGAAAAAAATACATCTACCAAAGGGGGTGTCTAATAGGATGTACTTAGAGAAAAACTCTCTGTATCGACTGTAATTCGGCGAGATCATGTGCTTTTTGGTGTTCTTTTGAACATAAAATAGTAGAAGAGTTGTGTAGAAATGTTATTTGAAGAGAATAAGAAAAGAAATAAGTTTTATTATGCATTTTGAAAAAATTTGAAAAGCAGGAATTTTTCTCACCCCGTAGCGGTCGTAGCGGGCTTGTAGCGGCCCCGTATCGGACGTAGCGGCCGCTACAGGTGCGATAGCCGATAAATCGGCCGTAGCGTAGCGGTGGCGGCCGCTACGCTACGTAGCAGCCACTATTTTCATCCATGATTGTGCCTGAAAATTTTGGCCTTAACACAGGCTTAGGTCCCAACCAACCAATCTCTACTAGATTTCAACAATTGTGATTAAATTAGTAATTAACCTAAATCCAATTAAAAGCAAGCAATCCACAAAAGAGAAGGACACAGGATTTATACGTGGAAAACCCTACTCGGGAAAAAACCACGGTCCTTATCGTCTAGGCCAACAGACAACCAGGCACTATAAACTGAAAGTTACAAGAAAAACTCACAACCCTTCCCAATTGAAACTCAACCTAGGGACTGCGTTGATCTTGTCGACTACTCGCCGTGCACCTTCACCGTACTTGAAACAAACACCTCGAAGTCGTCTTCAAGGAGTCTCTACTTCAAAGGAGTAGAATGGAGCATAACCAAAGCTTCAGATCTTCAGCTCTTCAGAAAGACAGCCTTGGGGGAAGATGGATCTCTCAAGTTCTCTCTAGGGTGTTATCTTTGATAGGGAGGTGAGGTAGAATAGAGAGATAAAGCCTTTAAATAGGCCTAGGTTCATGCCTTAGGGTTGTGATCTCATTAGGAAATAGTTTGGCACTTTGAAACAGAGAAGGAGAAGAAATCTGGGCAAGTTACTAAATTTGCTCCAAGGTTCGCTCGAGCGATCATGAGGTTTGCTCGAGCGACCTTGCTACTGTCTTTGGAAATTTGAAGCTTCAGATGTTGGCTCGAGCGAGCAAAGCACTTGGGTCGAGCGATGATAGTTCTATCTCGTGTTCGCTCGAGCGACCAGGAGGGTTCGCTCGAGCGACCTACTTATTGTCTTCAGGTAAAGGCTTCGCTTGAGTGAAGAATAACTGTGGCTTGAGCGACAAACGTTCTGTGAGCTGTTCGCTCAAGCGAACTGCATTCTGTCTTTGACGCTGGGCGATGGGTTGAGCGAACTACTTCGAATGCTTGAGCGAAGGATGTTCTGTATGGGGTTCGCTTGAGCGAATAGATGATCGCTCGAGCGACCTTTGACAGTCCTGAAAGAACTTGACTTCTTTACACACGATCATTGGCAGTCCTTTTCTAAACAAAATTACATTGTAAAGAGACCCGATTTTGTCCATAACCCAATGAATTAGCCAACCTAAAATCTAACAGTGCCGTTCGAGTAGTTAGAAAGAATTTCCCTACCCACAAGCACTTTGTTTGGGGTTTTCCTGCCACCCCCATGTCTGTGTAGACCCATTTTCTCCGGAAAAATGAAAACGGTTTCTGAGGTAGAATGATTCTTTTGTTGTTACCATATTCTTATAGGTAGAGGGATTTTCTGTGGGTTTCTGCAGAGTAGATAAAGACCCAAAAGCTTTAAAAAAAGAAATCATTTTCTGCGGTCCTTGGACAAGGGTAGCAAATTAGCAATACATTTCAGTGTGGAAAATGTTTCCCGGGACACTGGAAACTGTAACCGCAGAAAATGAAGTTTTAAGTCTTCACTTACCATGGACAATATAAGATATTGGAAACAAATTGCATGGCACAAACATTCTCCAACTATTATTGCACAGTAGAATTTAAAACCATCACATTCTACAAAAAATTTCAAAGTGATTGCAGTATGAGAACATTTGAATTGAAATTTTCCTTTATTGCCTATATCAAGTTTCACATTGTTTGGCCTGTTTATGAGCTGCCAACCAATGCAGATATCATGTAAGTTTAATTTTATTTCCTCTGCTCTGCTATCTCTAGGATTGTGGAAAATGATTTTTTCAAGCAAGACTGGAGGTCAAGGAAAAAGGTTCAGATATTTCAATATACTGTTCTCAAGTGGACTTTCGCACTTCTTATTGGCTTTGGCACAGGTCTCGTTGGATTCTTCAATAATATTGCAGTTGAGAATATAGCTGGATACAAACTGTTGCTTACCAGCAATCTCATGCTTCAGAAAAGGTAAGTGTGAACAATTTTAGTGGCTGAAATTATTACAGTGCATTTGCGTGGGACCAAATTATAAGTGAAACCCTTTGTTTTATTTGGTTTAATTCTTGTCATCTATTCAGATTGTTTTCCCCCTATGATTGGGGTGGTTCTGGAAAGTGGAGCTGCAGTACATGGGTCAATGTGTTTCTTCTCAAAACCCAAATAAAAAATGATAATATTTCAGGTCTGCCACAACCTTGTCGCAAAGTATCACAATTCCTGCCTGACTGAAAATGCTGGATCCCAACACAACATTTAGGATTTTATTTAGTGCATTCTACCATGATTTTAAAAAGTTTCTTGGATAAATGTATCTATGTTTCTGGGTGAATTCTACATTTATGGGACTTGTATGATTGTCTTAACTTTGTAAGACTCCTATGGGCTATGATAAAGAAGCTTCCAAATGACTACTCTTCAACAAAATCAATCGCGACTGTATTACGGATTCTTCAGTATGAAATCATCAGGTGAACCTGAACCTTCAGTTACCAGTTCAATTTTGGTCAGGTTGGCAGGTCAGGTCAGGTGAGGACTCGCCAGATGCAACCCCTAACCAGGATCATAGTTGCTAGTAAACATCTCCTTGAGCCTCATACCTGCTTCAAAGGAAGCTTATTTGGTCATGGATCAAATAAAAAAAAAGGATGGAAACTTATTTGGTCAAAGTGAACATTTTTCCTTAGAATAGGAGCAGTTTGCCATATATCCAGGGCTAGACTGGAAACTCTGTGAATTACGGATATATTGCAAAGACATGAAGTATGTGGAATCTGAATGGTTGTATTAGAACTCTAGTTTAGCTTCTGTTTCATACTATCCATTGACACCATTGTAATAGTTTTTAGTGTTCTACTAGAATAATTGACCATATATAACCAGTTAAACCGGTATTGATTTTCAATTTCCAACCCACCATATATTGAGAACCCATTGGATCTCAACATCCCCGTTGATTGGTGTTGAGTCGATGTGTTCACTCCGATCAGGATATTTTCTATGTTTTACACCTATTTTTTATTAGGCATATGATATTTTTGCATCCATCATAAGGATAATTTACACATTCTCAAGTTGGGACTCAATAACACATCGTCTTTTGTAATTCTAGTAAATGCTTAGCTGTGATTTTAAACTCTCTTTCTTTTTTAGTGTTTGTTTTAAGTACGCACTTATAATTCTTCATCTTCTTCTTAGCCTTGTCCCATCTTTTTTTCTTTTTGCTTAAATAGCCTTGTCCCATCAATCTCGGCTGTCTTATACATAATTATTTTCTTTTAGGAAACATTTTATTGAGAAGACTAATATCAATGCAAACAACTCATTGTTGGAGAAAATTGAATGTTGTTAGGATTATTAGGATTGTTAAGAAGAGATTAGGTAGGTGAGAAAGATTAGGTAAACTTGAATTTTAAATAATCTTGCAGTAAGTTATTCTTCTTGTAAATTGAGAGGATTTCCTCTCAAGCCAATTACGGTGATTTTATGGAAATTATTTGAAAGTCTTTACTCATCTGAATTTATAATCAACAAAGCCGTGCATCTAGTTTTTCTGTTATTGAAGGATCACGCTTTCTAGTTTTTTACTAAGATGTTTATGGACATCATGTGGGCAAACTGGCAAAGTGACTTTTAAGTTAGGATGTAGACCTGTTTTTGGTATCATTCACTTGTTCTGAATCATTCTGAGTAACTGTATTGCTCTTTTGGTTCCAGTGCAGGTACCACCAGGCCTTCTTTGCATATGCTGGTTGCAACGTAATTTTAGCAGCCGCTGCTGCAGCCATCTGTGCTTACATTGCACCTGCTGCAGCTGGTTCTGGTATACCTGAAGTGAAAGCTTATCTCAATGGTGTGGATGCTCATTCAATATTAGCTCCAAGCACCCTATTTGTAAAGGTGAGATAGAGATTTGTATTTGGTATTCTACTTTTACTTGGTAAAGAGGAACCAAAGGGTCCTGATGTGCGAATCTGTAGGGCTGGCCCATTAGATGGTGATCCAGACCATTGGTCTGACGGGACATATCATCAATGGGTTGCTAAAAAAATCCTTTCAAATTGGAAGTTCCAATGATTATTTGCTGGTCAAGATAGGTTTTTTATTAGCTCCCTGGTATTGGTATTCCCTGTGCCATTAGAAAACTCTTTATTTATTGATTGATTCCATTATTATTATCATTATTTAGATTGGTAACATGACTCAATCCAACAACTGCAAGGTTACAATAGTAAGCACCTTCCATTCACAGTTCTGATCAAACTTCTGGCACTATACTTTCAACAGATTTTTGGTTCCATAGGTGGAGTTTCAGCTGGATTCATTTTGGGTAAGGAGGGACCCATGGTGCATACAGGGGCTTGCATAGCTTCTCTGCTTGGGCAGGGCGGATCTCACAAGTATCATTTAACATGGACATGGCTTAGGTACTTCAAAAATGACAGGGACAGGCGTGACTTGATTACATGCGGGGCAGCTGCTGGTGTGGCAGCTGCCTTCCGAGCCCCAGTTGGTGGGGTCCTATTCGCGCTTGAAGAGGCTGCTTCATGGTAACCTCTCTCTCTCTCTCTCTCTCTCTCTCTCTCTGGGAATCAAAAGCTATACTCGAATTAACTAGAATGAAAGGAATCAAATCATATACATAATTTCCAAAGAAAATGAAAAAATCATGTAAAATCACAAAATACATATGCATTCTATTAAGTAAGCATATAAATAAATAAAATTTTGGGCTCTCAGTCTAAACTGTACCCAGACTGTCTGAGCCGATTAGGGAAAATTATTCATTTAGATATTTTAAATAAAATCTTCAAGTTGAAGCATTAAATCAATTCTTGTTGACTGGCCCAAACTTTACTCTGATCGCAGTGGTGTTCCTAGTAAATTCAAATGACTCTCCGTATACCCAAGATAAAATGCAGCAACTGAATTTCTACAGATGTTCTTAATTCAACAGCTATGGTTTTGTATCCAATTATTTCGACGGTTGATCCAATACTTGAAAAGCATGCTGAGAATTTGGATCCAATAATGTTGTTTAAACTTTAAATCTCATATATGGATCTCAAGGCCCTCATTAATGTGTTTCATTTCTCTTTGTATTCTTCAGGTGGAGAAGTGCTCTTCTTTGGAGGACCTTTTTCACAACAGCTGTAGTTGCTGGAGTATTGAGAGCTTTCATACAATATTGCCAAAGTGGAAAATGTGGACTGTTTGGTAAAGGAGGATTGATCATGTTTGATGTTAGTTCATCCATTAACACATATGGGGCCTCAGATCTGCTTGCAGTCATAATGCTTGGGATTATTGGGGGGATCTTAGGGGGGCTGTACAACTTTCTCTTGGACAAGATACTTCGCGCCTATAGCAACATCAATGAGTATGTCCACTATAATTCAATATTATGTCATTAATCATTATAGACCTGTCAAGGATATTCATGTTGTACAATTTGAATCAACATACCCGATACCGGTGCAATTGTCCAATTGCTCGCCTCTAGTATTCTACGTCTTGACTGAGTTGTGACTTGTGAGTATCCAATGGGGATTTCCATGATCTGGCAACTTCTCAGTGATACCAAGTGATGATAGTGATGGTTATAATTATGATGATTCAAGTTGGTGATCTGTTCTTGAAGAGTGGTCTTTACATTTCTAGTTTTGTTTCTAATGTTGCTGTTGCTGCCGCTAATGCTTGAAATTGATTGCAGGAGAGGAGCTCCATTTAAAATCCTACTAACTATCACTATCTCCATCCTGACCTCATGTTGTTCCTACGGTCTGCCCTGGTTAGCCAAGTGTAGGCCTTGCCCCTCTGGCCTTACAGAGCAGTGCCCCACTGTAGGCGGCTCAGGGAACTTTAAGAGTTTCCAGTGCCCTACAGGACAATATAACGACCTTGCCTCGCTCTTCCTCAACACCAGTGATGATGCCATCCGCAATCTCTTCAGCTCTCACACGAAGACCGAGTTCCACTACTCTACCCTCATCATCTACTTAGTCACTATCTACTGCCTTGGCCTTGTAACTTATGGCATTGCTGTCCCGGCCGGACTCTTCATCCCAGTCATCCTCGCTGGTGCCACCTATGGTCGCCTTGCTGGGACCCTACTTGGCTCCATCTCCACCCTTGACACTGGTCTTTTTTCCCTCCTTGGGGCTGCCTCCTTCCTTGGTGGCACCATGAGAATGACAGTTTCCATTTGTGTAATATTGCTTGAGCTCACCAATGACCTCTTGATGCTCCCACTAGTAATGCTAGTCCTACTCATATCCAAAACTGTAGCGGATAATTTCAATAAAGGTGTTTATGATCAAATTGTGAAAATGAAGGGATTGCCTTACATGGTGGACCATCCTGAGCCTTACACGAGGCAGTTGGTGGCCAGTGATGTGGTTTCAGGCCCCCTTGTGAGCTTCTCTGGCGTGGAGAAGGTGGGAAACGTAGTCCTTGCATTGAAGAAAACAGGGCACAATGGATTTCCTGTCATTGACGAGCCACCTTTTTCAGATAATGCAGAGCTATGTGGACTAGTGTTGAGGTCTCATTTGCTCGTGTTACTCAAGGGGCGGAGCTTCACAAAGGAGAGGGTGGAAACTGGGTCTGATATCTTTCAGAGGTTCAATGCTTTCGACTTTGCCAAAGCAGGGTCAGGTAAGGGGTTGAAGCTGGAGGACTTGGAGATTTCAGGGGAGGAGATGGATATGTATGTCAACCTCCATCCCATTACAAACACCTCACCATATACAGTTGTTGAGACCATGTCGTTGGCCAAGGCCGCAGTTTTATTTCGGCAGCTTGGGCTCCGCCACTTGTGTGTGGTCCCTAAAACTCCTCTGGTAATCTCTCTCTCTCACACACACAATTGTGTTGTGTGCTCGAACACAACCATACACATGCATTGGTACACAATATTGGTCATAGAATTCAGGTCAAATAAATGCATATAGATTAGGAAATATTGATTTTAGACACACAGCTCATGGATTAGGCTTTCAAATTTTATCCCTCAAATCTCCTCATTACATGAATGGAAATGTGCTTATAGGACATTCTAACCTGTCTGATCGAACATTGTCTTTGTCCAAATGTCTGATGGTGAATTTTGCCCCATTCAACATGTGTATTTTTGGCCCAATCTCACCCTCCATGACCACTTTTAATCTCTTCCACCATACACATGTTGTCAATGAAGACTAACAACTAGGGTGGCCCCAACGGATACCTATCCCTTCTTTTTGTTAGTTTTATGCATAACTTGTCTACACTCAGTGATTCTGCCGAGTTGACTTGGTTAGCATGGTGTCGAGCTGAGTTATCCCTGCAATTTGGTGGTGTTAAGAGTTGGTACAGGTGGTTTTTTGCTCATCAGACATTACTCAGCCACATCACTGTCAGTTTCACACAATCAAATTTAAGTAGGACTTTGAAAATGTTAAAGGTCCATTCTTTAAGAGCTGAACTTATCACCAAATCCTTATAAAGTGACCGGACTCTACCCATGCAGCATTCTTCACTTGATCCATTTATAGAACTTTGTTAAACATATTAGAAGAAAATGTCAGAAAAAAGCTTATTCACTTTACTGAATGTCATGGGTAGTTTTAGGATGGCTAGAACCTTCAAACATTTAATTTTAGAAACATCACTTATCCATCAACAAACATGGCCATCAGGCCGTTGGTTTAAAGTTTGGATAATTAACAGAGGAGCCCATGCGTGACAAAGACTAGACATTACTATGAAAATTGTTATTTGTTTGGCTCAATTGAATAAATAATAAATAAACTGGGCCCCTGTATTGCCCATGTTCTACTGTGATTAGAATTAGGTCTATTATCATAGGTCTACTGTGATTAGAAGTAGTGTTTGGGTGTAACTGGGTATTGAGCTGATATTATAAATAGAGACTAAGGGTCTCTATGATGCATACCCCTCTTCTGATTGCATAGTAAATTCTCTCGTCTTCTCCGTGGACGAAGGCTAAAAGCCGAACCACGTAAATCTCCGTATGCTTGTGTGTGCTTGATCTCTTCTCATAGGCCCTAGATCACAACAAACTGGTATCAGAGCAATTTCGCGTGATCGGAAGAAATTCGACAAATCAGATCTCAGAGGGCTAGAGTTGTGGCTGCGTGATCGACGGATTAAATCTCAAGATCGAGATAGTATTTTTCTAGATCGTGCAGGGGGAGATCGTCTGATCTCGGAGGGCCACACAATTCGTTGAGACAGGGAGATCGATCAGATCGGAGAACAGCCTGGGTTCAGTCTCTGTGTAGAAGATCGGAGAACAGGCTTCCTCGCTCTGCCGTCGTGCCACCGCTAGAGGAGAAGACAGCACAGTTATTCCTCGAATTCCGGTTGCGGAACCCAAATCAAAAAAGGAAGATCGTCGTTCTTGTTGTTGTCGTTTCTCTGTTCTGGTTTCGTAAACAAACCGGTTTCTGTTTGGTCTTGCCGCAAACAAATCGCCGGAATCGGAGAAGCCTGCACCTGCGCCGGAGTCGCTGCTGTGAGTCGCCGGAAGAAGGTGGACGCCACTGCGCTATTACCGTGGAAGAAGAAGGAAACCGGAGAAGAGGGCGATTTGGGTGTTTTCTTTAGGCTGGGCCCCACCACGCCGCCGAGGACAGCAGGGTGTCGCTGAGCGTTGCCGGAGTCTTCGCCGCCGCCATCACTGCGTGAGCCGGAGAAGCAAGAAGAAGCACTGTCTGCGCTGTTGCTTGTTGCAGTCCGGTTACAGAACAAGAAGAGAGGGAAGAAGACAACCTCTGTTGGGTCGTTTTTTGGGCGGGTTTAACTCCAGGTCAGTCCAGCCTGACTCGTTTCAAAAGCCCATCCGCCAGTCCAGGTCGGGTCAAGTCCAGGTTGACCTGACCCGTGCAGAAGAAGCCCAGAAACAAAGCAGTAGTGACGTCAGCATCTCAAAGGTCAAAGACAGTTTGACCAAATCAAAGGCTGAAACTGTTTTCGCGATATCTTGACGACCCGGAGTCTGATCTGAGATCCGTTTGAACCTATGGACTCGTTGCGAGCAGATCTACGCTGTTGTGGAAGAAGATTGGTTGTTCAACGGTCGACAAAAAAGATTGACTGATTGGAGCGCAAAAACTTATTTCTGTGATATCTTAGCCGTCCAGAGTCGGATTTCAGATCCGTTTCTTCCAGCGTGCTCGTGGTGACCAGATCTACACAAGTATAGTGAAAGATTCGCAGAATGGCTATGAAGTTTGACATTGAGAAATTCGATGGAAATAATGACTTCGGTCTTTGGCGTCTGAAGATGCATGCTTTGTTGGTTTAGAATGGGTTGCATAAAGCTTTGAGGGGAAAGAATGCTCTATCTAAAAAATTGTCAGATGAAGAGAAGGATGAGTTGCTGGAAAAGGCGTATGGTCAGATTCTGCTGTTCTTGAGTGATGGTGTACTGCGAAAAGTTGTTCAGGAAAAAACTGTTGCTAGCATATGGCAAAAGTTGGAGAACTTGTACATCACGAAATCTCTCACGAATCGCTTGTATCTGAAAAAGCGATTGTTCACATTACAAATGCAGGAAGGTAAGTCTGTTTCAACTCACATTGATTCTTTTACAAAAGCTATTATGGATCTGGAAAATATCAATGTTGAAATTGATGATGAGGACCAAGCTATTATGTTGTTATGCTCTTTACCACCCTCATATGAGAACTTTGTTGATACCATGATGTATGGTAGAGATACTCTGTCTAAAGAGGATGTAAAGGCAGCTTTGAACTCGAAAGAGTTGAAGAAAAAGGTTGTAGCTGACAATGATAGTTCGGGTGAGGGTTTGGTAGTACGAGGAAGAACAAAAGACTCCAGTGATAAGGGCAAACATAGATCCAATAGGAAAAACATTCAATGTTATTATTGCCATAAGAAATGGCACATCAGAAAAAAACTGTCCCGAAAGGCAAAGGAATGGGAAAGAAATAGAAGATTCGTCATCTGATGATAATTCAGTCATTGTTGCAGATGGAAGATCAGACTATGTTTCCGATAATGCACTTTCTGTGATTGAAAATGGTATTCATCCTAAGGATGAATGGATTCTTGATTCGGGTTGTTCTTACCATATGTGTCCCAATAGGGACTGGTTTACCACTTATAGAGAAATCAACGGTGGTAGTGTCTTGATGGGCAACAATGTTGCATGTAAGACAGTTGGAATTGGAACAGTTAAAATCAAGATGTATGATGGAATCGTCAAAACGTTGGCAGAAGTTCGGCATGTTCCTGATCTGAAAAAGAATCTTGTTTCTCTTAGTGCCTTGGACTCCGATGGTTGTAAGTTCTCAGCTGAAGGTGGAGTTATGAAGATTGTGAAGGGTGCTCTGGTTCTTATGAGAGGAAATAGAGTTGAAAACTTGTATGTTTTGTCTGGAAATACAGTTACAGGTGGAGCTACAGTGTCTTCCTTAGATAACCATGAATCTGTCTCAATGCGCTTATGGCACTTGCGCCTGGGTCACATGAGTGAGAAGGGATTGACAATATTGAGCAATCGGAATTTGCTATGTGGCACGAAGACGGGCAAGTTGGATTTCTGTGAGAGATGCGTCTTCGGGAAGCATTGAAAGGTCAGTTTCAAGACAAGTATTCATCGCACGAAAGGTATCCTTGATTATGTTCATTCAGATGTATGGGGGCCTTCTAAGGTTTACTCCAAGGGCGGGTCCCTGTTTATGCTGACTTTTATTGATGATTATTCAAGGAAAGTTTAGGTTTATACTCTGAAGACGAAGGATCAGACCTTTGTTTCATTCAAGCGATGGAAAAAAATGGTTGAGAAACAGACTGGTAGAAAGGTGAAGAAGTTGAAGATAGGTAATGGCAAGGAGTACAAATCGACAGAGTTTGAGAACTATTGCACGGATCATAGCATAGTTCGGCATTACACCACTACAGAAAATCCGCAGCAGAATGGAGTTGCAAAGAGGATGAACAGAACGATCTTGGAAAGAGCTCGTTGTATGTTATTTACTGCAGGATTGTCCAAGGACTTTTGGGCTGAGGCAATAAATGCTGCAAGCTACTTGATAAATAGGTCTCCACACACAAAGATTGGTTGCAAAACACCGGAAGAAATGTGGTCAGGTAATCCAGCTGATTATTCTAACTTGAGGATCTTCGGTTGTCCGGCATATGCTCGCATGAAAACCGATAAGTTAGAACCAAGGGCTGTTAAGTGCATCTTGGTGGGATATGCTTCTCGGGTGAAAAGATACAGATTGTGGTATGCTGATCAAGATTCACCCAAATTTATCATCAGCAGGGATGTTACATTTCATGAGGATGCTTTACTCGAAGTGAGAAAGCAGGTGGAGAGGACAGAAGTAGATAGCAGCAGTGACACCGTTCAGGTGGAGTCCGACATCCTAGTGAGGAATGAGAGTACATCCGACTCCTCCCGGGATACAGGGGATCGTCAGACTGTGCAGCAGATGCAGCAGATAGAGCCGCAGATGCCGCAAACGGGTAGACCGCAGAGAGAAAGGAAACCGCCGGTTAGATATGGTTTTGAGGATATGACGACGTACGCGTCGACATCAAACAGTGGCCGTGATGATATGGTTGCATACGCATTGACGACTGAGTCTCTTGAATTAATGAAAGGGCTGGAAAGTAGTCAACAGGCAGCAACTATAACTGAAGAGATGGAGTCTCTTGATGAGGAAAATCAGGTCATCGGATGCAAGCGGTTCTACGAGGAAGATGATAGAGCTTCCAGTACAGGTAGAGTGCAATTTAAGGTTCCTGATCATGTATGCAGTTTGAAAAAATCACTGTACGGGTCGAAGCAAACTTCTGGACAATGGTACAAGCGATTTGGTGCACTCATGAAGGAATGGTTTAAATTCAAGTTCAAGCATTGCTTGGACTTGATCAGTGTACTCAGTACCTGAGTGCCCTAAGGGGCAGGTGGAGACGGTGAGACGTGTTAAGTGCATGAGGATTAGCTTCAATGTTCGCCAAGGTGGAGATTTGTTATTTGTTTGGCTCAATTGAATAAATAATAAATAAACTGGGCCCCTGTATTGCCCATGTTCTACTGTGATTAGAAGTAGGTCTATTATCATAGGTCTACTGTGATTAGAAGTAGTGTTTGGGTGTAACTGGGTATTGGGCTGATATTATAAATAGAGACTAAGGGTCTCTATGATGCATACCCCTCTTCTGATTGCATAGCAAATTCTACCGTCTTCCCTGTGGACGTAGGCTAAAAGCCGAATCACTTAAATCTCCGTGTGCTTGTGTGTGCTTGATCTCTTCTCATAGGCCCTAGATCACAACAAAAATCTTAGGTGGTTGTTGAGGATCCATATTATTAGCATAGAAAAACCTATAAGAAAATATTATCTCCATCCCAAGTCCCATGATCAGTATATTATTTCATAAAACTTGAAAAAAAAATCATTTTTTTCTATATTCATCACTATCTTCAAGCTATATATATTTGTGTTTATAACTTAATATAAAATTCTGGCTTTGTTCACGAAGTTGACTCCACTTCTTGGCATTTCGAGTCAAGTACGAGTCACAAGTTTGCAAGCTATGGGTTTAAGCATTGGCAGTTTTGTTCTACTGTTGAAAGGTTTTGGCTGTGGCACTGTGTCATCCTCAAACCACAAACTCATATATTACATACATAGTATCTGGTGATCGGATCTGACATTTAATAATATTTGTTAATCCAAGACACACCAATCACTTCACTGGTTCGGAACTTCGGATTCGGAACTTCGGATTCCTAAATCATAGGATCAATAAATACAATTTCATGGCTTGAGTTTACTGCACAAAATATTGAATTGAGGATCATATAATCCCTCAAGCTCGAAAGATAAATAAATGATAATCAATAGATGGATGTCCTGTTTTAAATGAACAACCATCATCTACTAAACATTCCATATTTCTATTATTTAATTCTTTTTAGGTCTTAAAATGTATCTTTCTGAATCTGTGTTAGATCATAGATGCATATGTTTGTAATTTGTACACTACGACCATTTACACATTGTCATTGCTCTGAATAATAACCTTCAAAAGGAAGCTTGTGTTGTAGAAACAACTGTAATTCCCCTCTCCAGCGAAGATTTACTTCTTTTTTTTTATCTTGCAGAGGCCTCCAATTGTTGGGATTTTGACACGGCACGACTTCACGCCAGAGCACATCCTTGATCTCAACCCTCACTTCAAACTTCACAAATAGGTCTGGTGACAGAGTAATTTTTAATTTGATGAGTTGCTCTTTTTTATTACTCCATTACTTGAAGGACTACAGTACCATCTTAAATGAATATTTATGTTCCCCTCCGTATCTGTACAGGTGGGTTGCATGGCAACAGTCCCTCCAGATCATTTAAAAAGCGTCTCATTCAGTAGCTAATGTCACCCAACTGCAATGGTTTATTTGGAAGTCCATCCACGCAAGACATGGCAGATGAATGCGAACTGGTCCTAATAATCTACTGAGATGAGAACTCTTGGTAAATAAGTGAAAAGACTACATATATTCCTCATTGTTACCCTTTCTTTGAGAAATTTATTTAAGGCTATTCATGGAGTGATGTTCAGGCTTGTTAAATGCCTACTGTACTTTTACTATGTACTTATATGTTATCTGTGTATAGTATGTGCATATAAGGACCCACAATTCATGTGTAGAGATGGCCTGACCTTCTTAAAACTCTCTCTCTCTCTCTCTCTCTCTCTCTCTCTCTCTGGTACATATTCCTTGCAGGGTCTTATGGTACGAGGTAGCTGGATGGGGCCCACCTAGAGCCTCAGTGAAGATTGGATAAAGGGGGATGGGGAGATCCACTTATGATGGGCTTGGATATGAAATGTGGGGTCAATTACGTGCCTCTAATCCCTTAACGTATGGCCCACAAGCTTAATGGCTTTATATTATAAAAAAAAAAAACAGAAAGAAAGAAATTTGTCCTTGATCCAATGGTCAGGCAAAACAAAACTACAATCTATTTTATCAAAGCCCGCAATTGGCAGTGACTTCACCACGAATCCATATTCTCTAGCTTTCTTGTGGATGGAGTGACCCCAATACCCACTGGAATGGCTTTTTTCATTTATGTAAACAGAATATTATCAAATCCCTACTTTTTTCTTTATAAGATAGCATCAGAGTACTTCACCCCACGAATCTCCTGCTTTTCTTGGTCATTTTTCCTTTCAACCTAGACTAGATGCCTGATTCAATGCCGCCTTCTTTTTTTTTTTTTGGCATGAGTATATAAAAATAGATATGTGCAACTGCAAAGGTTCTCATTTGTGGATTTGGGGTTGCAGCAAAGGAAGAAATTGGTTGTGAATGGGCCTTATTTACCCATCTATCCAATGGACTGGACCTGAGAAATCTAGGTGTGGGCCATTATATTGACATATAAATAATTACTTCTAATGCAACCTCTATGAGGATAAACCAGAATGGAGAAGCATAATTCATGTAGCCGACTTCACCATTGTTGAGACAAGCCTCTGATGATGGTGACGACGACGATAATGATGATAAATAATTGGTTCTGAGTCTAGGTTAATATGGATAACCAAATACCAAGGATAAATAATATTTACATTATATACTTACCGCATACACACGGGAAGGCAGCCCACTCAAGTGAAAAGGAAGTCTGCAGGAAGAGGTGACGTACCCGAAGTCTATACTGTCAAAGGCAGTTTAACAATCTAGTTCTCTAGCATGTGTATGGATATTTTTTTCAAGTTTGGAGTTTTTTTCCTCTCTCTCTCTCTCTCTATATATATTATCAAGAAGTCAACAGAAAACAAAAATTATCCTTTAAATAATTTAAATTGGAAAATTGAAAAATAAAACATACTAAACTTATATCAATTTTTTGTAGTTTTTTGTATTTTGTATATATGATCATGATATTAGAAAATATATTTTCACATAAATAATGCAATATCCTTTACATGGCTACATCCCACTGTATGATAATTGTCAAATCAGTGGCAGACCCAGGATTTTCACTTGGGTGGAGCTAAAATTTTGCTAGACTTAACATTTAAAAAATATATATTGTTAGACTTTGTTAAACTTTTTCACATTACCAAAAAGCACCTACAAGTTTTTCTTTTGAAAATGTCCAACTCGAGGAACTCAACTAGATGCATGATATTCATTGAAGACCAGGCAATGAAGAGGTTAGGAATTAGGATGTTAATCAAAAGTACCAAAAAGCATTAGATGGATAAAAAAATTATTCTAGTGCTTGGAATTAAGATTTGGGGATTCACGGTTTGGAATTAGGATTTAGAGATTAAGCGTTCAGAATTAGGTATAGAGTGATATGAAGGATTATACTAGATGTACTTGGTAGATGAAAATGTAGTAGTCTATATAGTACATAAGGACTCACGACAAGGAGTTCGATCAACAATCGGCGCAAAGGGATTTCGAAAGAAGAGGGAGCAATGTGTTGCTGCAATGTTTTTTCTTTTCTTTTCTTTTTTATTATTAACAAAGCTTTACATATGTGGGGCTATCTTTATACATATGTGGAGCGACAAGTTTAGGTATATGGGGCATTCTCTAAGGCCTCATTCAACTCTGGGGATTTCAATTCCGACATGGGGCAACCGCCCAAATCGCCGGAATGTAGGTCCACCATTGCTCCAGGGGCCTATTCAAACTCCATGGTTCTAAAACTAAAAAAGAAAAATGTCCATAAACATTTAGTTTCCAACCTGGGGCTTAACCTAGGTCCGCCCCTGCAGATCATCATACATGATCAATTGTTAGCTTCCTATTTACCAACCAATTGGCTTGTCCCGAGTCAGTTTTTAGGAAGACGCCTAGTCTCTAAAGTTAACTTATATAGGATGTGGTTTGTAGATTTCACCAACATGTCATGTATTCTACTTTAAAATTATAAATTGCAATCAAGAATAACAAGCCATCATTATAGTAGATCAGTATCTTTGTTCTTTTCCTCTTTCGCATTTTAAACTCCAAATTGGAATTTCTCCATTAACCTAATCATCATTGTGTCTTTTTTAAAATTTGAGGCATATGAGAGAGGAGTTGCGAAAGGCAAAATCTTATAAAGCAGTCACCTTATCTAGCTTGGGATTCCCTGTGCTTTTTCTTCTTAGGAAGTCTTTTCAAGAAAACATGATTTGATCTGTTCTGAAGAGACCTTTTTTCTCCCCTCAAAAGAGAAAATATCAAAGGCCTTTTGAGTTGTTGCCTCTGTAATCTGATTCCAAAATTAAGGCATCCAACTAAAGAGAAATTCAAAACACTTTTACTTTCTCTTACATTAATGAAATCACAAACTGTTTTGCACTGGGATCAAGCTCTTGGTAAGGATGATAAGGGTAGTAGATATTCAAATACCAGAAGGACCCGAACTGAAAAGTTGAATATGGTCCAGGACTTTGTACCTGTTCATGGCTTGAGTCCAGGCTGGGTTCACTGGATGGACCCGAACAAAATCTGAGTTCAGGTTTGGATCTGGGTCCATGGGTTTTCATACCTGAGAATCCAAACAACTAATTCCATCTGCATTATACTATGTGTCTATATAAGCATATTAAGTATTGGTTGTGCTCAGATGTCTCGTAGAAGCCTAACACGTGTGGTGACCCACTGGGGCCCATCAATCATTGGAAGTGGGGGATTGTACGATTTTGACAAATCATTCTAACACTTTGATCAATGGGCCCATAGCCCTCAAGTTTAACGATTGTAAAAGGCATCAATTTCATACTATTTCAATCAGCAGTCAGTCCCATTGGATGGGTGTAAAAAACCTGGGCTTGTGACATTCAAGGGGAGATAGTCGTCGTCGACGCCGTCATCATCAAAGTCTTGTTCCAACTACATTAGAGTCGGCTACACGAATTTTATTTCTCCAATCCGATCTATCTTGAGCCAAATCATCGTATTCAAGAGAAGATAGTGTTCAATTTTATTAGCGTTTGGTTCCAGTTGGACCAGAATTTGGGTCATTAAGGGATATGGAAAATCGGCTGAATCTCCTTAGGGAAATTATGTTTCTATCAAACAGTTCAATTTTCTCCAAAAACAAGTTCATCAGACACCCAACTCATTTCATCAAATCGCTAGGACAGGTTACTTTCAAGCCTAAATGGACTGTAGATTCTGGGGAAACTGAGATTTTGGGAGATCGAGGAATCTTTTTCTTTGTAAACAGGGAGTCCTTTGGAAGTCTACTTTATCATCCACAAAATAGAACTATTTGGCTCTATTGGAGGATAAGGAAATAGATGGGTATATAAAATTCTAGTTGAAGTGTTCTAATTATCCAAGTTGGCTCATTGAATTTTACTTTTCAACTTGATTAAATTGTACATGCAATCCTCACCTATAGTTGATGATCTTCTTAATCATTGTTATCCATGGAATGTGAGTAACTGGACACCATAAAAAAAATCACCATCATCATTTCGATCCTAAGTAACATATGATAAGGCTGATCTTAGTCAATGAATCTATTTTTATCATTGGATTGAAACATTTCTAAGGGCAGATCAATAACATTGAGTAAGGGTGAGGTTTAATCCAGTAGTGAGTAACACTCTTGTACATAACAGAAGTAGGTCTAAAGTTTATTATGATTACAAGTGACTCCCCTGTGCATTGGATTTCACATGATCTTTGTCATAAGGTCAAGTGTGAAAAGGGCTCCACCTTTGATCAATGTAAATCTGCACACATTTGACACTTACCGGATAATAATTGGTTCTTAGATTAGGTTATTCATCATCGTCGTCATCATCATCATCATAAAAGCCTTGTTTCACCTATATGGGGTTAGCAACTCAAATTCTATTTTTCTTATTTCAATCTACGTTAAACCCGATCCTTAAATAAGTTGCGCCTCTTAATATCGATCTCAATTAAAAATATATATATCATTAGACCCTGAGACCATTAATCATGACCAGATCATGTGATTGGGGTGGTTTTTGGCCAACTCATCCCCAGAATGACCTTCCTAATCACCTCTACTTCCATGATTAGAAGGGCACCCACCACAAAATGGGGTGGTGCACTTTTCTAGACCTAATTGATGTTTCCAATTTTGCATTAGGCCCCGCATCATACTTTACCAATTTCTGGTAGAGGAGGAGAGTCAATCCCACGAAAGATTCCCGACAGCACAATCTATGGATTCCATCTTTTTCGCAGTCAACAGGAGGAGACACTTTTGCTTAAACACCGAACCACTTTGCCACGCTTCCCTCGAAAATCGAACCTGTTTTTTTTCTCATGCGTCCTCTGCCTGCGGCTCCCTCTGTAGGAAGCTGCCCTCTGGTACTAGTCCAATTGGGAAGAATCCTAGACGTCAACGTTTCACATGACTGATTGTATGAATTCCCACTGTATAAAAGACCTATCAAGGATTTATGAGTGTGAAGGATTTTCTAGAAAAATGAAATACCTCCAAACGGACAACCCCGTGAGAATTCTTTGATGATAGTTTTATATTTTCTGGAAAAAATTTAAAATAGGGCTCAAGTTTTTTCGGATTTTAAATCAGGATAAAAATAAACTTATAATTCAAAATAGGCCTTAAGTTTTTTATTAACATTTCAAATCAGGATATCTGGAGATTTTGAATTATCAAGCGAGATATTGAGTTATCTAGCCACATACAACCAACATTTTCTCCCATCCAAACAAGTCCAAACCAGCCATACATATGCTTTTCTCCAACACCTTTTTCCTTCCATCATTATTAAAAGTCCAGCCATCTTCGTCCATCATCCCTCTTTGCTTTTGTCATCTCTATTTTTCGATGATTTAAAAGAGTCTAGATGAAGTGCTGTAGGGCGGGCTTGGTGATAATTATAAGTATTAGTGACGATGATGATGAAAATTTAGTAGTTTAAAATTCAACTTATCATTTCTTAGATCAGATAATGTATGTTATATACAATGTGTATGCTGTTGTACTTGGGCAGAGAAATCAGGTTACAAACATGGTTCAAAATAACGGCCGTTACCGTTACATAACGGCCGTTATGTAACGGTAACGGCCGCGACCGCGACGATATTTTGCTCATAACGCTACCGTTAGTGTTATAGGCAAAATATTGTCAAAATAACGCCCGTTATGACCGTTATTTTCAAATAACGGCAGTTATTTTTAAAATATCGGCTGTTGAAAATAACGGCCGTTATGACCGTTATTTTGAAAATACCGTCCCGCAAAATTTTTTTGGGTTAAATAAAAATTCGCTCCGCGACGGACCGCGACGACCGCGAACCACAACGCGATGACAGCGAACCGCGATTTTGAACCATGGTTACAAACCTACGTACTAGGGAATACATTATTTGAAAGCATGCTTTTGAGGAAGGTGACGTCCCTGAAACGCAAAATCCATGCGGTGGAAGCAGTCGATGGCGAAATGGCCAACTTTGCTACAGATTTGACAGTGTGGACGTGACTTCTGAGTAGTGGACCATGCACCATGTGATGAACCAGATGATTGGCTCCCTGAGTTACGAAATGAGCGATTGGAGAAACCAGATGACTGACGATGCTGCTAGTTGTGAAAGGTAGTAGAGTTGCCCGGAGGAGAAGACCGCTGAGGTCCTGTTTGACGAGCATTGAAAGCAGTGGAGGATTCAGTGGTAGCATCCTCCGTAAGAATGAGTTCTTCGCAGATAAGAAGGGTGTGTAGTTCCTCCAAAGAAACAGGATCATGGCGAGGCCTGGCCCGAATTGCAGTTTGAAAGGGGCGGTATAGAGATGGGAATCCCGCCAAAGTATGAAGAATGAGATCTTCATCGCGGATCGGAGAGCCACAGGTGGCGAGTTGATCAGCAAGAACTTTGATCTGATGAAGGTAGTCATGCATGGAAGAGGATCATTTCTTGACATGTTGGAGACGTTTCTTTAACTCAATGATGTGGGAACAGGAAAGAGAACCATGGCGATGTTCGAGTGAATCCCACGCAGCTTTTGCAGTCTCCATCCCAACAATATATGGCAATGCAGAGTCATAGAGCATTGCATTGATCCAAGATAGAAGAGTTTGGTCCTTTTCAAACCATTCGATGAAAGCTGGGTTGGGGGTGGATTTGCCAGCAGAGTCAATGAGGGCCCTAGGTGGGATAAGGGTTGAGCCATCAATGAATGGTTCTAAACGATGGCTTCACAAGATGAGGCGAAAGAGTGACTTCCAGAGAAGAAAGTTAGAGCTGTCCAGTTTGATGGGAATAAGATTGGCAATATTGGAAATAACAAAGTTGGGGGTGGGTGATGGGGAGGAGGTCAGGGCAGCAGAGGAAGATGACAAAGTTGCTGATAATGTCGCCATGTAGATCCCGTGCTAATAAGTTGAGGGCCTGTGCAAGTCAGATGCAGTGACCCACAGGTTGATGATGATAATGTAGCTCAGTTAATGAGGATGAATAGTAGCCATGCAGTTCAGATGCATACAATGGTGACGATGACAGAGCCAGAAAACAATAAACTAGTTTGGATAAAAGGAAGAAAGTGATATGGTAGGAGAGCCGACTTGCTTTGATACCATGAAAATTTAATAGTTTAAAATTTAACTTGTCATTTCTAGGATAAAAAAAATGGGGGAACATTCACGTGCATCTATCCATCACCATAGGGTGAGGGTACTTTTCCTTTTTGCATATGAATTTTTATTTCGTACTTCACCTTATGTACTTAAAATCTTCTTTTTGTACTTGAAAAATACCATTTATGAAAACATCCCTCACCATCCTATGGTGATGGATAGATGCACATAAATATTTCTCCAAATAATATATGTTATATAAACTGTGTATGCTGTTGTATCTTAGCAGAGATATCAGGTAACAGACCAATAGACTAAGGAATACATTATTTGAATGGGTGGTTTAAATGGTTGACTATTTCAAGATACAACAGGTTGGGCCTGACAACCCAACATTCACTCTATCAGACGATACTTCATGTGAGAAAGCCCTGAGACAAGAAAGGGCTCCTCTTTTATCATCAAAGAAACACGTTCCTCTGGATGAACTCATGAAACATAAAAGAAAAATCACATTTCTCTACATACAAATACGATGTTTGAGATTAGAGATGGTAAGAAAGAGATGAGAAGTAAATTAAAGGACTAAAGTGGAACCACTGGTAGCAGGGTGTGGGGAAGGTTCCTTTGACGTCGGATTTATCCCTAACAAGGGACAGGTGCATCAAGGAAGATGAGATGAGATTTCAAGGATGGAATATGGCCATTTCTCGATTTGGTGCCTCATGATCTCACTGCTGGTGCGTAAGCCATTGAGGCAGGGGAATCCCGGCTTCTCCTATTCCTCCTCGTTCATTTTCCCCATCTCACCAACCAAAGAAAAAAACCGATGGAATGGAGATGTTGAATGGAAATGGGTTTCTCTTCTTTATAAAGACATCTGCAAATGGGAAGATGGCTAGATTTGATGATGGTTGAAGGAAGAAGAAGGTGGTGGAAGAAGGTGTTACAGAAAAGGGTATATATGGCTGGTTTGACTTGTTTGGATAGGAGAATATATTGGGTTGCAGTCATTGGATAACTCAAAATGTTGACGGATAATTCAAAAACTCACCAAATGATCTAATTTGAAATGTTAATGGAAAACTTAAGGCTTATTTTGAAATGTAAGTTTATTATTGTCCTGATTTGAAATTGGAAAAAAAATTAGCTCTTTTTTTAAATTTTCCATTTCTTTTTTTTCTGAAAGGTAAAGATCTCAAGTCAAGCGAAGGACAAGAGCCCTCGAAAAGAAATATGAGCTAATAAAAAGAGCTAAAAAGATTAAGAAGACATAAAGAAATTTCGAGAAGAGCTTATATACATGTATGTTGATGGCTATCTGACTAAATAATTGGAAAAAATGAATGGATAGAGGGGCTAAGATAAGGAACTTGAAACCCACTAAATAAAAGCTATTGAATTCGTTTTGTAAATATGATCTTCAAACTCTTAGAGGGATGATTTTGTTGTTGAAGGTTGATTGATTTCTAAAATACCAAATACAAGGGATGAGGTGGAAGAATACAGAAGCTGTTGTTTTTCTTTCAATATCATCGATACCGTGACGGTAGTTCCTTTGGTATAAAACACTATAAAAAAGAAGTCAAATTGTTTTATAGTGCCCAACACTTATATTAGTAAACTTCAGCAATAACAAACAAAAGCAACATTTATTTTCAGCGATACCTTTTAAATGGGTCCCACTTAAAACTTGTTTTCTATGAGTAGTAGTGTGACTAAAGCATTCAAGATCCTTTCCAAATATTATAGAATTATAGCTTAAGAAGAGGGAGAGAAAGGAAGAAGCCAGGGGGGCTGGCCATTTTGTTCCAGCTCTGCTGCCCGGATTGTGTTTTGGGCAGTGAAGGCAGAGGCAATGGGTTCAGAGGCAGATCCTCTCCCTCCTTCATGCACTGAGGATGTTCACGTGTTGGTGGTTGATGACTGCCCCATTGACCGGAAAATCGTTGAGAAGTTACTGCTCAAAAATGGCACCTTCAAAGGTGTGTACAAGTGCAACTTTCTCCTTTTGTGAGCTTTTAACTGAAATGTGTGTATGTGTTTTTATTTTTTATAGTAAGTCAAATGGGTTTGTTCTGTGATTTGAGAAAAACATCTTCTTCATTTTATTTTATTTTTGAATTTATGAGTTTGTTTGTGGATTAAATCAGTTTTGTTCTCTGGGTAAGTTTGAAGTTGGTTGTTAAAACCCGTTTGGGTGTTCCAGTTGTTTGTTACTTGTGTTTTTTGGTAAGTAGTGAGATGGGTTCTATTTTTTTGTTTCATGTGTGGGTGTGTTTGAGTATAGTTGATGTTTATTTTTTCTGGATTTGGTTGAAGTTATGAAGTTATCTTTAGCTTAAATCCATTCTGTTCTTATCAGGTTGAGTATTTGTGAGTAGTGTGTGCGCGTCTGTTTCCATCTACCTATTTTATATCATCAATATGTGCGTGCGTGTGTACTGATAGATGGTGGATAGATGGCTATATAGATAGACAGTGGAATGGGTTTTGATTTTGATATATCATATATTCATATGTGTATATGTCTTTAGATATAGTTGATTTTCTTTTTCTTTTTTTCTTTGTTGAATTTATGAGTTTGCTTTTGTCTTTAGTCTATTTTGTTCCAAGGGTGAGAATGCAGTTGGCTGTTAAAAACCCGTTTGGGAGTTCCAATTGTTTGTCATCTGTAATTTTTCTTCTGGGTCTTTTCAGATTGAAAACTCGGATTGAATTGTGTTTTTATTTTATTTTTATTTTTTTTCATCTTAAGATGGGATTTGGATTGTCCTCTTTTCTTGGGTGGAGGATTGGAATCTCTAAGAAATCTTGGTTTTTTCTTGTATGAATATCTGTGCTCTAATTGAAAATTGAAAAGAAAGATGCTGGAATATTTCAATGCCTTTGCTTTATGCTTACTTCACTCTCACTCTTCAAAACAAAAGAAAATGTTCTCCAACAATTCTCTAGCTTGCCCTCATTTGTTTTGAATGAATCCCACCAGTTTTTGTGGGTTGGATGAAATTGTGCTAGAGCAGAGTGAATGGCTGTCTGTTTTGCAATGCATTCGAGTGTGAAGAAGTTAGGATTTAGATCATCTGGAATAATACTATTGTTCTAGTTTTTATGTCCCATACAACCGCAGCCCTGATAATTGGAAGGACATGAAAGTGGGATATGGTATTATTGCTGAAATATTGAGAAGTGCACAAAGACCAGAATAATCACAAGCACAAGACTGTGATGTTACAGTTACACAGTTGACCACTAATGGCTATGTCCATGTGGTTTTCCACTGTATCGAAAAGGAAACAGGAAAACTCACATGTGCTTCCACATTCCAAACCCATGAACCTCTTTTCACAACTACTCTTGTACATTAACGCCCTTTTACAAAGCCTCTCTAACTTAAAAGCATATCAATGAACATCTTGATTGTATCGTTAACCTGAGTTTCACTCACAGCCGTGCGGTAGGGTTCTATCCCTATGAAGGTGGCCCACCACTTTAACATATAAGAATAAAGGAAAACGAAAATGAAAAAAGAGGTTAAGGACATATATTTCATAAGACCAGTGTCTTCTTTCTCTAGTGGAGGATGAAAAGAGAAGAAGAAAAGAGGGTTTCTCTTTGACGTCAAAATATGAGCATCCTTCACTCTTCCACCATGGTTATAATTGCTGTTGAAGCCTAGAGTCTCTGCAGCATCTGATTCCTTATAAAACTTGATGATGAATATTGTGCAAGCCTCGATAAAATAGTAGGTCACTAACTTCTACTTTTTTATCAAAAATCACATTTACAGTTGTTGCAGTAATTGTAGAATCTCTATGGATATATGGTTTACAAATAAATTGATTGAGAACCACAACTGAAAGCTGATTTTGCAGATACAACTAATTCCACATAGTTTGCCACCAAGGGTTACATCAATAGGTAAAGAGGAAGACAGACTTTCACTTTACACAATTTGAACCACAGCTTTAGTATTTATTTGTTGCCATGTGGAGTAGCTCACAAATAAAGATAACAACATTTGCGAGATATGATAGATTTTACATATTAAATTTCTTTAGCTAACCATTCCTACCAAAACCTCAAGGCGTTAGTAGAAGCAGCGGAAATACTTTTCAATATTCTCCCTTGGGTGGAGCTCACTCTTTAATACTCCCCCTCAGGTAGAACATGGCCGGTGCACTTTTGGCGACATGCATTTTTATTTTTTTTTATTTGCGCCGAGTCATTCCTCCTGAGATTCGAACTCACGACCGGTTGACTCTGATATCATATTAAATTTCTTTAGCTAACCATTCCTATCAAAACCTCAAGTCGTTAGTAGAGGCAGTGGAAATACTTATCAATATTACATAGTTTGCACCAAGGTTACTTCCTTAGGCAAAGAGGAAGACTGCTTTCATCATATCTGTGTGTGTGACCAACCCCTGAGGTTGACTGTTGGATTGAAATAGATAAATAAATAAATAAGACACATTCTAAAATTATTAAAGTTGAGGGCCACACATCAAGGAGCTAGGCTGATATGATGGACATGGAGTTTTGCAAATAGGTGGGTCACATCCAGATCATTCGATGCCCACCTTTCCATGAATTGACGTGGCCCAGGTGGGCAATCAAGTGTGGCAAAGTCTCACATAGAGGAGCCTTCTCAAAGACCTTATGCATGCAGAGTCTTCTTAAATATAGAGATATACAAATCCTTCTCAAATAAAGAAACTTCGTATGAAAGTACTCATTTACAAGTAGTTTTCACATTAAGAAAGCCAAAAGGGGTAAATCTTATTATGACTCTTTTTTCTTAGTGGGAACAGGGCCGTAAGTTTCAACTATCACGGCTCATTGAATGTAAGTGGGGCAGACAAGTATCTCAGCCAAAAATTGTGGCAACTTCCTTATGTACTCTTAAATAATAAACCATGTCAATATATAACTCCTTGGCTCCAGAGTTTGCTTCAATCGTAAGGGTTCTCAAATTTCACTTTTATTTCCATTCACACTTCTTTAGTTCCTCTTGGAGAATTCAAATAATTTGCCATGATTGGCAGATTTTTCAAGCTTTTAATATTTCGATTGGCATTCTTTTACCCCTAGATTTCCACTTCCTAAAATTTAGATGCGAAGAGCAGTGCCAACTTTGTTTGATTTAATTGCAGTTACTGCTGTTGATAGTGGCATTAAGGCCCTGGAAGTTCTTGGCTTGAATGAGGAGAAGGTTGAATCTCCTAGTGTCAATGTGAGTCAATTGTACACAATCTGTTTTCTTAAATTTTTTGCTTCTCTGCACGCTTCACTTATCAATATCTTTTGCTTCTTACTTTTCATTTCTTTTGACTTTCCTTTTTTTTAAGAAGAAGAAGAAGAAGAGCCTCTTACTTATATTTACTGTTTCGTTATGATCTTATGTCGATAATTCTTGTTATGTGCATCTTAGATATAATCCTTTTTCAAAGTCATATGTTAAGAACTAATAACACCAAAAGCTCGAGCTGTTAGTGAACGGCATAACAATTTATATCAACACCCCATCTTGAATGTGAAGCCGTTCGAATTCGAAACCCAACAGACAGACGGAATAGACTGGATAAACAGATGGAGGTAACATGCCTCCCAGGGGTTTTAAACTCTGACCTCTGTCTCTGATTCCATGTTAATAACTAATTACACCAAAAGCTCGAGTTGTTAGTGAACGACATAACAATTTATATCAACAATGTAGCCCCATGTGTTGATTCTCTCACACTTAATGGCCTTGATTCTCATTTAAAAACTGTTCCAGTTTCTTGCTGTATCTAGTCCTAGTAAATTAAGGGAAGGCTGCCATGCAGGAATTCAAAATTGACATAATACTGACTGACTACTGCATGCCTCAAATGAATGGCTACGATCTTCTCAAGGTTGTCAAGGTAAGAACTAGGAAGCTTCAAATCTATTTCTGTTTTTTTTTTTTTTCCTTGGCCCCTCTTTTTGCGACTAAATTGTGTTGATCTTTTGCATTCAGGAGCACAACTGTTTGAAATCTATTCCGGTTGTCTTAATGTCGTCTGAAAATGATCCACAAAGAATCAGCAGGTACTGTTGCACAAAACACAATCCAACCTTTCTGGTTTCAGCTTCATCCTGTTGCCTGCCCACACTTAATAGAGAGAGAGAGAGAGAGAGAGAGAGGGGTTGGATTCAGCTTCATCCTGTTGCCTGCCCACATTTAATAGAGAGAGAGAGAGAGAGAGAGAGAGATGATGATGAAAACTTTATTATATGATGAAGCAATCCATCAGCCAGGGATGAATCGAAAGGTGAAGAGCTCTTTTGGAAAGAGATCTCCATCCTTATTGACATAACTGAAACACCATTCAAGACTGGACATGATACAACAAGTATCTGGGTATTATTACTTCTAAGAAAAAAATAGTTGGTATTGGTATCATTTCAAGACTGCCTCATGGTTGCATGTAAGGGTCATTCCATTCGAGCTAATTTTCATGAATACAAGTTGTCATTCCATTGGAGCAAAGTTCCATGAATACCTGTATGCAGACACTAAAATTCTGTATTTTTTTATTCAGGGCACGCACACGCACACAATGTGATGCCATATATGTCTTCTAAAATTTAGATACAACAGAAGAACAAAATACATCAGAATTAATGGAATTCAGAATAACTGATACTTGCTTCTTGTCAATTTAGAAGAATCCATTCAACATATCTATAGAATCTCTCATCCACTGGCAAATGAAAACGTAGAAAAGAAGATAAGTGAAAGGAGAGAAGAAAATTTGGAACATGTAATATTTATGGGCAGGCTTTATATGGATCAAAACCAGTTTGGAACATGCCGCTACTCCACTGATAAATGTACCGTTCACTCTATATAGGTGCCTTGACACTGGAGCAGAGGATTTCATTTTAAAGCCTCTTCATCCAGGGGACATAGAGAGGATGAGAAGTTACACTAAACCCTTTACACCAACATCCAAAACGGGAATGAAGAGAAAATTGCCTCTCGATATAATGCCAGAGAGTAATGAGTCTGAAAGGCACCCGTGCCTTGCTGGAGTCACAGTCGCATGAGCAGATTCTGTTAACAAGTTTAAACCATCATATTTCTGAGTTTTATTATAGTTATTAGTGTGAATGCCCACTGTTTATCTTGTTTTCTTCATTTCATTCAGGTGGGGTTTTGTATGATTCTATTTTCCTTCCAGTTGGATTTTCTCTTACTGTTGTATGATAGTATCAGGCCTATGAAACTGCCAATGTGAATATTCTCTCAATAATATGGGGCTTTTTTGAAGTTGAGATGTTCCTCTAGAGTTGCATTGTTCATTCCACTACTCTTTAACACGCTCCCATAAGTAGGAGTGATGTACTTGTGTTGATTTTTTTTCCCTAAGGATTGTGAAATTATGAATCTATGAAAAAAAAAGGTTGTCAGTTAACTGGTAAATTAAATCTGAAGTTGCATCTAATTTTGATGAAGTGATGATAAGAATTTTGTTTAGTTTGTAATCTGATATAGCTGCCATCTATGATGAAGAAACCGACAGCCGTCAACTTTAAAAATGAAGGAGATTTTATTATTGACAATATTTCGGTTGCAATGGAGTTGGGAGTGGGAGTTCGGAGCTCTCCAAAATGGGAAATCTGGATCGACTGTTTGGTGCATGAGACTAAAGAAAATAATCGGCAAGATTTTTGAAAGTTCTCTTTCTTGCATAGAGAGCACACGATGACTGTATATGTATATATAGAAACATTTTATGTATCAGTTACAATAGCTTTAAGAGAAAATTTATATCGAAGGAAAAAATCAAGGAAAGTATTTCATTTACACATAGAAGGCAACTAATCAATTATGAAAGAAATCATGTGGGCACAGTCATCTCCTTGATTGTAGCCTTGGATATGGGAATTGACAGGTTGCATGCAACATGGGATAGGCCATGCCTTAGTTGATCAAATCCGTCTGATTTTGTGATCGGACTAACTTCTTCAATAGAGACTACATAATTAAGATACAAGGTGTTTCAAAGACTCTGTTTGGACCCATCAACAGCACCATAGCTGTATGGTGTTTTTCACTCATCAAGGAATGAGATTGTTGGAGAGCTGGTTCACTGGCAAATTAAGCCATACCTAAGCGTTTTCCATCTTTAAAGAAAAAATGTACGAGAGATTCATTTGATGGTTCAAATTTCAAAACTTTATTTATGCAAAGATACAACTCACACTCGTCATCGCCACAGTAAAGATGACCTTACTCTAATGTTATGCACCGGAATTCCTTCTTCTATCAACATGAAAAATATAGTCAAGAACTCAAGATCTAAATTGTTCATTCAGTGGGTCTAACTACCGAAGAATCGTAAAATTAAAATACTGAAATCATTGAATAATCCTAAACATTTGAACATGAATGAAAAGCAGCGCTTTGGGAGCATTTAAGGATGGCATCAGTAGGCGATAAAATATAAGAAACTCATTTAAAATAGTTTGGATATGTCCGTGTCACAGGTGGTTCATTAATATCTCACTTTTCCAACATGCTACTTTGTCTCACTAGATAATTAGCGCAAGTAGACAAAGGCCGTGTACTTGTAATTTCACACTAAAAACTGGGTCTGAAAATAAACAGAATGCAAATAGTCTATGGCTAGCCTTGCAGTTAGTCATGGGATCACTTATTATACAGTTAGCAAGGCCGGCTCGAGACAATTTGAGGTCTAAAGCGACAATTCTAAATGAGGCCTCAAATTATCTATTCTTTTTTCTCTCTTTCTTTTAAAAAAGTTTTGAGCATCTGGATTCGTATTTTCTAATAGATACATTTATCATTTATAAATTATAACTAATAATATTTATAAATAAAAGAAACACTAACTATAATAAATATACAGTGCGAGCATGGAATTAAAAAAATCTTAAAATCATTAAACAATAGAACCTGATTTAGTGATTTATCATTATTGGCCATAAAGATTGTAGATATAGATGAATTTCGAATTTGATCCATCTTTTTCATTATGAAAAAAATGGATTATATTTGAGTTTGTGGGTTATGATTAACATATGTTATAAAAAAGACTCATATATATTATCAAAATACATCCACATATATTATTAAAAAGAAGACAAACCCAGATCAATAAATCTTTAAAGAATATTGCTTTAGAAATAAAAAAAAAAGTAATTATAGAGAAAGGCAAACTATGGGAGAGAGTCAGAGGGTGAGAGAGTAGAGAGTATGTGAGATGAAAAATTGTTGGTGGAGAAACGTTAATTTGAAAAACTCACAGTGAGGTGGCAAGGAGATTATGTTGAGATTTGTTAGGGATTTAAAAAGACACTGTGTAGGGAAAAAGAAGGATCACACTTGCTTTAATGCTTTGTTTAAATGTGAAAAGATGGCTTTAATTAGATGTGATACTGATTACTATTATAGGGCCTTGGGAAAAAAAAAAAACTATGACAGTTGCTTGAATGTTTTTTTTTTTTTTAATTTGAAAAAATGATTTTTATGAGGTCTTATTTTTTTTGGAGCCTAAAGCAAGGGCTTTTCTTGCCCACTGGTCGAGCCGCCCCCGACGGTTATCCATGGAAAAGCTGACAGATGTACACCTACGGTTAACTTATTCCAGAATCACGGTTAGCCGTGTTTTTATGGCAAGGTGTCCTACAGTTTGATACCAGTGCTAGAGCTTCCTTCTGTAGCAATGATGGTCCCTAGTTGCATCCTTGTGAAAGATCATGTCATCATCGTTGAGCTACATGTTTTCCCACTGGGCTTCATTGAAGAGGACGTCTTTCGCTCCAGAGCCTCATGAATTGTAAATGGCCTCCACACAAGTTTTGTTTGCATGGGGGCCACTTTTCAGTGCTACATACAATTGATTAGGGTGAGACTCATCTTAGATGGGAATTCCATGAAATCTACCAAGTTGGAGGATGGTCGTAACCTTCGACTTGTGGCATGTAGACAGTGAAGAAAAGGTTGTCTGCAAAAAGCAAAGCCTGCCTACTTGGCGAGTCAACTCGATCACTCAGGTGACTCGGCTTCAGCTAGTTGACAAATCTAGTCACTTTTTAATGTAAATGAGTTCCTGTGTTCCTTCGCTGAATCAGGATGCACCGCCAAGATTTTTAATTACAATTTAAAAGACAAAACCATAGGTTTGAACCGGACGAGTGCACCCACCTTGGAGCTGGTGGAGAGGCAAAAGGAGTGGGTTTGCTGCCCATGTGTAGTGTTCCAAACTGCCTCAGATGTGTCCAGTGAGTTTAGCTGGCGTTACTCCGGAGATTAATCCTGTTGGGTAAAAAATCTCATTGCACTGTGCAATGCAATACACTAATGTAACCATTAACATATGCAATCTTTCGTTAAGAAAAAATTTTGAATTACCATAAAGAAAAGAAAATGTTTTGGACCCATTTCGTTAGAACTATATATTCAGTGATGCAATCCATTTTACTGATTAAAAAAATAAAGAGTGGTTCATCTAATGCACTCCCGCATTCTTTCTTTCTTTTCTTTTTTTTTTCTAAGTGGGTCCACTGGCCAAGAATTATACTATCTACTTGAAGACCCGATGATCAATCCTTAGGCATGTGTGTGATACCTATTGGAAATAGATGGGCTTTCCAGACAGACTTGTAAAGATTTTGATCCGCTTAACAAAGGGATCTAACATCCAAATCTCGTTGGAACTAATCTCAGTATCTAAAACCCTTTTCTTAGTGTATTAAAATCCCAGACCAAATAACGAGAATAATAAATTTAAACATACAATTACTCGATTTACAAGAAACTAGTGCAGATCTACACCTGACGAGCTCCGTTGTGCTCCAATCGAGTCCTATATCTTGTGTCTTTGCACATCCTCTTTGCAGACGCGATCTCCCAAACTTTATAGTCTTCCACACTATGACCCAATCGAGAGATCTTATCAAAAAAATGGTGGGGTCACAATTGAGAAGTTATTCTTCCAAGAACTCTACCAGAGATCAAGAGGAGATAAGAGAGGGGAGGAGAACTCCAAGAAAAACGTCCAATAATGATATGAGACGTCCCGCCCTAGTAGGGTATTTATCTTGCACACACCTCTTTCCCTTATAAGTCCTTATTTGAATATATATATATATATATATATATCAATTACGGCTAGCATAGGGACTACTAGGAATTCCTTGGATCTATCTCTGACTGATGCATCTAAACCTCACATCTCATCCAAGATCCTGACCAACCATTAATTACTAATACACCACTATATAAATGTAATTGCATCTGAGTCTTAGAAATTTTACAAGAAGACCCTTAACTTTTCAATTACTACAAACAAGCCTCTCTATCAATTATATTCATGAATCCATTAGAAAATAATAAAACTGTCTGACCAATGTGGACCCACCTTTTATTATCCTTATGACCAAATTAATCACCCTAATCATCAATATCATCTGATCAACTCTTAATAAGAATAAGTGCGCACTTATCGACGATAAATTCCATTAATTATCACAATGGAATGTTTATCTTAAAGATGACAGATTTCATCTTGAGAATATATGTTCACACAGTTCCACTACCATTTGTCCAAGATATTGAGGTGTTAACCAACAGTTGGCCTTATTCATTGGAAAGTCAAAACAAATGTATAGCAAAAACTTGAGTTTATTATTCTATCAAGATTAAGAGCTTATTTATTGGAAATTATGAGAGCGTTCCTTAGTCAAAGATAGTATTTTATATAAGATGCTACTCATATATAAGATGCTACTCATGGTCATTCTGCACATCCAATGTACTAGCACAACAATCCGAAGTCTTTTGCTCCGATGGTCGAGATAAACCACTCTATCTCATAGTGACTGCAATGTTACAACCTTTCAGAAGAGATGCTCAATCTCATCACCGATTGTGGAAATATTTTAAATCTAAAAATTGTGATCAATGTCTCCCGCATGTGAATCTCATCCACATATATGGATCACATTTAATATACTTATGGGCTCTTATTCATCTCATAAATAAACATGTCATTTTGTATCGGAATGAGTAAAACAATTAAAAAAATCCTATTCATCTCATGAATAAAAGCAGTAAAATATATATATCAATTAAGATAAAAAAATAAAATAATTTATGTCATCCATTGGATTGAGGATATACAATCTAACAATACCGACATGCCAAAACCACTCAATCATGAGTGTGCTAGCATCTATTGCATTTCCATTGATTTGATTAGCAAAAGGTGTGGATGGATCATTTAGTTTATATAAAATAAAAAAAAAAAACCTAACCTTTCAATTGAATACTTCAAACATGAGGTCGAAAGATGAAATAAAACAGTAGTCCATCTTTGATGTCAATAAAGGTAAATAGAAAATGGCTTTGATCTTCCCGTTTGTGCAATTCTTGGGGTAGCCATTGTCTATCTATGATTGATATCTTGAATTTCTTCAGCTAGTCATTCCTACCAACTAGTTAAAGTGGAACCCAGCAGACGCACTTTTGGCAATAAGCATTTATTTTTATTTTTTTGCGCCGAGTCGTTTATCCTGAGATTCAAATTCACGACCGGTTGGCTATAGTACCATCTTGAATTTTTTTTAGCTAGTCATTTCTAGCAAAACCTCAAAGCATTATTAGAGGGAACGGAAATATTTTTCAGTATTCTCCTTTGGGTGGAGCCCACTCCTCAATATGATATTGATAGATACTTTTTAAGATTAGTGTCTTGAGGTGGAGCCCACTCCAAAATTTGACTTGGAGCATCCATCTGTCCACAGAGGCCCATCATTTCAACCCTGCGAATCATTGAAACAATCCACTTGTGCCGGGCATGCATGGAGTTGGTGGACGGGAAACTGTACATTTTCTGAGGCTTGAAACGAAACCATTAAGGTTGTAGGTCCACTTCATTGAATGTGTTGTATGCAGTTCCCATATGAAAGAAGTATTCAAATTAGACACCCCCAAGTAAAAGAGGGGATTTGACATTTCAGTACCTCTTAAATATGGAATTTCCAATTTCATGACTAAACTTCAGCAAATGTCACCAAAATTGTTTGACTCTAGTCAACTTTTTTGCCCTGGATCCCATGATATCATCGGTTTTTACAAACCCATGATATCATCGGATCTAAATGTTAAAAGTTGAAAACCTATTTGGATCCCATGATATCATAGGATTCAGAAAAAAAAAAAAAAAAAAAAAAAAAAAAAAAAAAAAAAAAAGGGTGTACCAGAGTCAAAAGACTCTGGTGACATTTAGTGACCTTGGGTCATGAAATTGGGAATTTAAAATCTAACGTGCATTGAAATGTCAAAACCCTAGTAAAAGAATAGGTACTCATTTCCTTTTGTTCTATTTTTTTCGTTTGTTAATGAACTATTCAAAACTGGTTCCATCCTCTTGCTGTATTTGATTTAACATACATTTGTTTATAGAATTTGATAATTGCTGGCATGTGCAGCAGTTTTTCATTTTTATTTGAATGGCTCTAGATCCAGTAGACTTTTAAAAGATCTAAGAATAGAGAGGTTGTGAGTTCTAAGTTTTACCAGCTATATTTCGGGTTTTTTTTTTTTTTGTTTTTGTTTTTGTTTTTGTTTTCAATCAGTGCAAGTTCAGATTTACCTAGACCTTTACCAAATCCAATTTTGTTGTCATCTATCGTGATAGTGAGCTCAGGCTAGGGCTCTTTTGCTAGTTCCTTATTATGACAATCTTACTAGATTGAAGGGTGGGGTTGATACAAGGTTGGAGAATTCCATTTTTTTTTTCCTGTTCTCATCAGTAAAAGCAAAAAAGACTAGAGGCATACAGAAGATTCTAGATCTCAATTAGAGAGAGAGAGAGAGAGAGAGAGAGAGAGAGAGAGTTGCAAATAGGTGACATATAAACAGGGTACAAATTAAATGGTTATGTTAGAGGTGAATCAAATTACCTTTAAAAAACTCTATACAAACATATCAAAATTACAAGATTACTTCTTCAATTCCCCCATCTCCTCTATTTGTTCTTTTAGGCCATTGTAAGGGAACCCAACAAAGCCACTCTAATAGAAATCAAATGTCTGTACAGCTCATTCACTCTCCCCTCAAACTTCCTAATCCCTTGCTCTAATTGCCCACTCTTCCTCCCCAAACCTTCCACTCTCTCCCTCAATTCCCACTTCCTCACTTCATCTCCTGACCGCTTGATCAAACCCCTTACCTCCCGAGCCATCTCCACTGTCGATCTCAACTCATCCAAAACTGGCCCACCACCTTTCCTCCCCTTAACGACCACCACCTTCTCCAACTCATACAATGAACTCGCCCATGACTCGGCCCTTGCCGACTGAGTCACACCCACCACGCCTCTCCTCTTGAATGAGAGTAAGGTGGATAACATCCCACATACAAGCACACCCATTGCCTTGGATGCACTCAAAACCTCATGAAACTCGCTCTTGCTGAGACCCAACTCGCCATGTGTCCTCTTCTTCCTCTCTCCCACCTTCTTCAACCTGGAGGTGCACTTCTCCAACTTGTTGCACCTCCTCCTCTCTGTCTTCAAACATGCGGTGAGAGCAAGCTGTGCTCGTGCCAATGCTGACTTGGTTGGCTTCGACCCACCCTCTATACAGTGCAATCCCTTTGCTATTGCCTGTGTGTATTGCACCATTGCCTCCATCTCCTCGCGTAAGATGTTGCAGGCGTCCAACAGCTCCACCACATCGTCGAGATAGTGCTCGACCCAGCTCCGGTCGATGGCTCCTTGAGTTGGATCTGTGGCTATTGATTCGATGGCCTTCTTTTGCATGGAGACGGCTACGTCGAGAGCTTGAAGGACCCAAGTGGTGCTCATGCTGGGTTGGTGCTGCAAGTGGTGGACCTCCGCGGCAAGCCACCCACTGAAGTGATCTGGGGCTGACAAGGGAACGACCGGAGAGGGAGAGAGTCTCGCCGGAAAAAGGAGGGAGGAGATTGCAGAGGGGGACATGGTTGTGGTAGTGGAGTAGACCTTCAATTTCCTTAATATGTAGTGTTTGGACTCTGGAGTGTGTAAAAGATGGCTGAAAAAGAAAGAGGTTTCTTGGATTTGTGAGAGATCTTTTTGGATGATCCATGCTTTAAATTAATTGTTCCTGGAGAAAGGGGAAAGGAAATGTGGGGCCCACTTTGATGGTGCGGATGGCCACCTAATTGTCGGTGTTAGACTGTCTTCAGCTGTATATGACACTGTGTTTCACTAGATGAATGACACGTGGCATGTAAGGATGTGGGACTGATATGATTCGAGTGAGTGAGTAACTAATAATATGATGGTGACAAAGAGATTCAAATGATTTCGAGGTGGAATATCCTAATTGTGAAGGCCACTTTATAGTATGATCTAATTCACTATTATCATGTGCCTCTTTATGATTAGATTTAGAGGATAGTTTAAAATTTTAGAGCAATCAAAGTGAAACGGATTGTGTTGAAATCTCGATTTATATTGTTATTTTATTGGCTTAAATTTTTAGAATAAATGTTGTCAATATGATAACAGAGCAAAAGCCCCAATGCTCTTTGGTGGAGGATATAATTTTTATAAAGGACCCTCCCGCACAGAACGTATTGTAACGTTAATATACACTGTTACACCGTTCTCAATCAATTTAAATTTTCGGAGGAAGTGATTATTGATAGGTTGATTACTTGATTTTTCACATAGTTCTGTATGAAGTGAAAATTTGATTCAAATGCAATTTAGAACGGGGTGTTTGAAAGGAGTGCCTATGAACAAGTAGGGTGGGCCCCACTAACATCATTTATCCAGCTGGCATAAAAAATAATCAATTAATGCAACCATGGGAGCATTTATTGTGATTCGGCACTAACACACAAGTGGAAATAATTATATATTCAAAGGTCTCTTCTGTGTAGAGTCATGCTTGACAGGACCTTGGGAATGCATGATGGAGGACAGAAGAGGATGATTGATGTTAGGTGAGTAAGTCCAACATGTTGTCGAGGCTGCATAAAACCACGTACCATGCAATGGCACCAGGCAGGGTAGGGTAAATCCTTTGCATGCCTTTTTTTGTGCAATCTCTTCTTCACCATTGATTCACCAATCCAAGACGTCTCATACTCATCCCACGTTGGCTTCTGTTGGCCACAGCCTAATTTCTGTTAAGTCAATGAAGATGCTGTTATATGTAGCATCTGGCCCGTTACATGTCTGTTCTGGAAGTCAGCATTACAGTTGTCTCAAATCTGAATGTGTATTGAGAACTCACTCTGAATATATATATATATATATATATAGATACTGTTATAAACATAAACTATGCACACATCAGGTTTTGATCTGGTGCAATGGATGCAATGAACCCACCTGGCCCACTTAGGGCTATGACAATCATGATGGACGTGTGAAAAAATATCAAGACCCCATTAGATTATTCTTCTATTACAGTTTAATGGTTTTATAAGGGCCTTTTTTTTAATCCAACAGTAACAGTTGGATGTATGTGAGAGGAAGTAAACTTGAACATAGATAGGCCATCTGCACCACCATCACACCATTAGTTCATCACGCCGGATCAAAACTCTACACAACATATATACTATGCATAATGGTATTTGATAGTGCTTTTATATATATATATATATATATTTATTTATTTATTTATTTATTTATTTATTTATATATATATACACACTAGCAAAACAGTATATTTACCTCCTTTTTTCTCTCTCTAGTACACAAACACCCATCGAAACCCGCACGACCCAAGTCTCTATCCAACGGACACAGGGATCGATCTCTAGTTGTATCCATCCATAGAGATGCCTCACTTGGAACTACAAGTGGATTGACAAAGCTACCTAATATTGGGTATTTTCAAAAAAATTATTTCTTCTAAAGTTTTTGTAAAATGATTTTCAGCATAACAAAGTGACAAGCAAACTGATAAACCAGTTCGACACAAACATCATACATTAGGGTAGGGACACTAACATGGCCATTACAGGGTCTGAACCATTTTCGAAGTTAACGCACACCAATGACTTACCATAAACTGTAGCAGTAGTACTTTGTGCCTGTGAAAACACTGGAAGAATAACTCTAATATAGTTTGATGGTGAGGTACTCCCTCCATTACAAAGGGGTTCAAGGCTCCAATTAAAGCCCTCTATTGGTTTCAGAAAACAATCCACTATTTAATGACTGCAGTTTTTTTTTTATGAAAAAAAATGAACTAGAAATTAAACTTTTACAAAAATTCACATAGCCAATCAAGTTCCAGGGCCAAGCATAAGTTGTCACAACCCCAAAAAATGTGAGGAATGGATGCAGATTCGCCTTCAATGGGTATTTCAAGTTGTCTGACTAAGGTGGGAACATTTAGCTGTATTATCATATCAATGAACCTGAATCACTTTTCTTTTTTTCCCTTCTTTTTTTTGCAATTGGATCAAAACACATTAAACCATCCATGCTGTGAATTCTTGGACCCACGGCCATGATCATCCAATCAGGATGTCAGCCGGGGGCTAGTGCAACCCATGAGGCCGTGACAGCCCCCTCTAATCCACTTTTTAGAAACTGGATCATTGGATGCAAAGCACTCACTGGATCATTTCTCTCAAATCTCAAAAAAACCTGGCCAATGATAGAACTGAGCCAACCCTTGTTATGCCTAACAAACAAGCAATGAGCCCAACACCAGCCAGTACTCGGCCCTCTTGACTCTCAGTGGACACATGCCATGGTCCTGCCAGGTCTGGCAACGGGCCTCTAATGACCCAGTCTCATAGGCCTAATAGCACAGGTGGAGAATAGTAAAAGTATGACTGGGCTGCAACGCTGAAAAAAATGGACGACTGATTTGATGGATTAGAAAACAGACAACTGGAGAAGGAACAAGGGCAAAATGAAAGAAGGAAGGAAAGATACACTTAATCCGTGGGGAAGCTGACAGCCAACATGAAAGAAAGAATCATCATTCTATGGTTTTAAGAAGCCTGAACAAGCCAGCTGCTTCCCTAATCTGTGAGAACTCAGATGCAGAATTTCCTGCACTGCTATGAACAGATCTTGAGCTGCAATCACAACAATCAGATTGACTGAAATCAGTTACATATTTGGTGACATCTGCATTGTCTGAGTTAGTTTAATTACAGGAGAACCATCGAACACTCAGCACAAATCATAGAATACAAATAATACCAAACGTTGCTTAAGTTTATGTGCCTAGGCCTGGCATGAATGACAATGAAACCTGTTTACCAGACTACCGAAACAGCCTGATCTGAAAATTTCAGATTGGGGCCTATTTTAGGACCCCATAAGATGAACAGATCTAGTTTTGGTTCCATACCTAACTACCCAAATGCGAAATAGGTAAGTAACCAGACATGGACACGATACTAACAAGAAAAATCAATTATGGGCCCTATTTCGGGCCTTGTTGACAAACAGATCTCAACTCAGGTCCACGGTAATAGACCTGTTCAGTAATCTGGTCAGATATGGGTCTCCAAAACCTAATGAGATCCAGGGTTCAGGGCACAGATTACCATCAAATCAACCCAAACCTTCATTTGCATCCTAAAAGAGAAGATTCCTGTGTGTACTCAAACATACAAGCATTCAACTTGATCCATCTCACCAGATACACAGTCCATCTTATGATCTTAACACATACTAGCAGAAATACAATTATTTTAAATGTACCCAACATCCATAAACATAACAGAGAAACAAGCACAAAACATTTGTGCACCTGATGTCCATGGATCCACCTGGCATCCACACTTATAAAAACACATCCAAAAACTTCTACATCCATCTTCTTCATCAAACAAACAAAAAGCCAAGCGTGAATGGTGTATCCTAAGAACACTAGAGATGCATGATCAACATAAGATGCCAACTAGAAAGACATTAAAACTGCAGGAATTATTACAAGAGATAAAATACAAGAACCAAAAACATAAACTATGGCCTTCCCCAAGAGCCATGTCATTGCAAATTTTAGAACAATGTTGTCTTTCATAATAAACATGTCTGAGATGTCAGAAAATCTTTAGAAAATGGTGCCGTAGGTATATAATTGACATAACCAAATGCATGTGTAATTGTGGATACAAGTAGTCATTGACTCATTCATACTAACCATTGATTATCTTATTCCGAATGAGGCTCCGGAGAAAAATGCACACCAATCTCACCAGTCTGTTCTTCATATACTTGGTTCTAGAAGGAAGGAGAATAATGCAAGAAAAACAAGTATTTCAACAAATAATAAGAGCATGTTTGGTAATAGGCGAAGAATCCATAGATCTAATGATTCTTCACTACCACTGGAACAAGGATTCCTCACCGGGGATTTGTATAGTTGAGGATTTCACATTGATATTGGTGTGTAATGATGCACATAGCTGAGAAAAATAGGGTTCGGTGTGCAAATCCACTTAAGAAAGGATTTTCAAATCTTATCGGGGGTGGTCGGATCTGAAAATCTTAACAAATGAAGATTTCCATTCGTCCAAATCCTCATGAATTTACAATTGCCAAACTTGGATTTACCACAATTTTATGGAAATCGAAAATCTTTTCCCTAAAGATTTAGTTGCCAAATGTGACCTAAAAACAGTTAACTAACTCAACGCCAATATCAGAGATACTATCGATCATGCTTGCAGTCCAAACGCAAGCAAAATCAACGAATTCTACAAGTGAATGTTTAAATCAAGGAAGGATCTTGACCACAAGAGTCAGTACTAGCTTCCAATCCAATTTTAAGTCTAAAAAGCGGACACTGGTGTTTCAATTCTCTTTCATTAACAAATATGTACCTTCGAATTTAAAATAGCCCTTAACCTCAACGCAAGCCATGATGCTTGCAGTCCAAACGCAAGCAAAATCAACGAATTCTACAAGTGAATGTTTAAATCAAGGAAGGATCTTGAACCACAAGAGTCAGTACTAGCTTCCAATCCAATTTTAAGTCTAAAAAGCGGACACTGGTGTTTCAGTTCTCTTTCATTAACAATTATGTACCTTCGAATTTAAAATAGCCCTTAACCTCAACGCAAGCCATGATCGTATCTCAAGGAGGCTTGAGTTTATCACTGGTGTTTCAGATCTCCTCACTCCCGCTGCCAATTGCTTTTACTCCTTCCACTTCTCCCTCTCCTTTATCTTTTATTTTCTTTTTATTTATTGGGTAGGGATCTTAAGGTGTTGAAGCTCTGGATGTGCGGCCCACTTAACACATGAACTTTGAGGATCCTGAGTGCAGCCCATGTGCCCCATCTTCCTTTAAGTGACACCCATCCAATAGACTATCTATGAGGCTCCTCAATCAGGGCCCACTTAAGAAAAATCAAAGCAATAGCCCCACACTTTTCTATCGAAAAAATTCAGTTCTTGAGGCCTACGATCAGATGATGTATGGAACATTTGATTTTTTTTTTTTAATATTTTATTTAACTATTTCAAAAGTTATCAATCTGAAGTGGGCCATTTGGTTAAGCAAAGTTTAATGAGTACTATTTATATGTAACATTTAATTGTTTGGATATTTCGTAAGTGACCCACTAAAAAAATTGATATATGTATACTAATACTACAATTCTATTTCATTATTAATTCATTATCATCATCATCAAAGCCTTGTCCCAACTATCTTGGGGTCGGCTACACGAATTATGTTTCTCCATTCCGATCTATCTTGAGCCAAATTCTTAGATAAGTTACACTTCTTCATATCTATTTTTACTACCTCCATCCACGTCCACTTTGGCCTACCCCTTCCCCTTGGTGGGCCATCAACCTTCATGGGCAAACTTTTTCTTACTGGTGTCGTTACCGGCCTACATTAGACATGCCAAAACCATCACAAATGGGTTTCTCTAATTTTATCCCCTATTGTTGCTGCCCATAAATGCTCTCAAAAGTGCTCATTTCTAATTTTGTCCTTCTTAGTTTTACCACACATCCACCTCAACATTCTCACCTATGCTACATCCATTTTGTGCATATGTTGCTTCTTAATTAGCCAACATTCTGCTTCATAGGTCATAGATGGTCTAATCGCCGTCCTGTAAAATCTCCCCCTCAATCTTGTTGGCATTCGTCGGTCACAAAGCACTCCTGAAGCAAGTCTCCACTTCAACCATCCCGCTTTAATTCTATGTTTGACATCTTCATCAATCTCCCCATCCTTACTAATTATAGAGCCAAGATAGAGGAAAGAATCACTTTATGATATCTCATTATTTTCAATTTTCACAGTAGTTTCAACTCTTTCTATATGCCCACTGAAGTTACAATCCACATATTCCATCTTTGTACAGCTTATTTTAAAGCCTTTGGATTCTAAAGCCTCCCGCCATCTCTCGAATTTTGCTTCCACACCAACTATTGATTCGTCTACCAACACAATCATCATTATCATCATCAAAGCCTTGTCCCAACTATGTTAAGGTCAGATACACAAATTCCGTTTCTCCATTCCAATCTATCTTGAACCAAATTCTTAGATAAGTTACACTACTTCATAACTATTTTTACTACCTCCATCCATGTCCTCTTTGGCCGACCCATTCCCCTTGGTGGGCCATCAACCTTCATGGGCAAACTTTTCCTTATCGGCGCCGTTACTGGCCTATGTTGGACATGCCTAAACCTTCTCAAACGAGTTTCTCTAATTTGATTCCCTATTGTTGCTACCCCTAAATGCTCTCGAAAGCGCTCATTTCTAATTCTATCTTTCCTCTTTTTACCACATCCACCTCAACATCCTCATCTCTGCTACATCCATTTTGTGTAAATGATGTTTCTTGATTGGCCAACATTCTTCTCCATAGGTCATAGCCGGTCTAATCATTGTCCTGTAAAATTTCCCCTTCAATCTTGTTGGCATTCGTCGGTCATAAAGCACTCCCGAAGCAAGTCTCCACTTCAACCATCCCACTTTAATTCTATGTTTGACATCTTTATCAATCTCCCCATCCTTACTAATTATAGAGCCAAGATAGCGGAAAGAATCACTTTATGGTATCTCATGATCTTCAATTCTCACAGTAGTTTCAGGCTTTCAACCCTTTCTAATTTCTATATGCCCACTGAAGTTACAAACCATATATTCCATCTTTGTACGGCTTATTTTAAAGCCTTTGGATTCTAAAGCCTCCCGCCATCTCTCGAGTTTTGCATTCACACAATCTTTTGATTCGTCCACCAACACAATATCATCTGCAAATAACATGTACCAAGGTACCTCTTCTAGAATATGAGCAGTTAACTCATCCATAATTAGTGTAAAAGGATAAAATCTTAGGGTTGACCCCTAATGCAAACCTATGGTCACTGGGAACTCCCATGTTTCTCCACAAGTAGTTCTCACACTCGTCACTGCTCCTTCATACATGTGTTTAATAATTTCAATATAACCTCTTAAAACTTTCTTTTTATTTAAAACCCACCAAATTAAATCTCTAGGTACCCTGTTGTAGGCTTTTTCTATATCGATGAAAACCATATGCAGATTTTTCCTCTTTGCTCGATATTTTTCCATTAATTCCCTAGGTGAGAAGATAGCTTCTATCGTTGACTTCCCTGGCATAAAACTAAATTGATTTTCATATATCTTGGTCTTCTGTCTAAGTCCCATGGTAGTTAGTACTGTTTTGTATAGCCCCCTTTGTTCTTATATATAGGTACTACAACACTTTTTCTCCATTCATCCGGCATTTGCTTTGTCATTAATATCTTATTGAAGAGTCTAGTTAACCAAATCTCCCCAACTTCTCCTAAGCAATTCCAAGCCTCAATCAAGATGTCATCTAGACCCATAGCCTCTCTTGTCTTCATTTGTTTTAATGCTTTCCTCACTTCCACCACCCTAATTCTACAAAAAAGAAAGTATGCTTTGCTACTGAAGTATCAGTATCATCTTTTGTTCTTATGTCTCCTATATAGTCTTCATGTAAAAGTAGGGTAAAATATTCCCTCCACCTTTCTTTGATATCGTTGTCCTTCACTAAAACTTTTTGGTCATTGCTCTTAATACATTTGACATGATCTTAGTCCCAGCTTTTCCTTTCTCTTATTTTTGCAAGCTTAAAAATATCCTTCTCTCCTTCTCTTGTTCCTAACCTATTATATAGGTCATCATACGCTTAGCACTGTGCATCCCTTACTACTTTCTTAGCTTCATTCTTTGCCTTTTTGTACATCTCATCCCTTACTACTTTATTTTCTTCTTTCTTTGGCTTTTTGTACATCTCCTAGTTTCCCATATTCCTAGCAACTTGCCAAACTTTCTAACGTCTTTTCTCCCAAACAGCTTCCTGAACCTCTATACCCCACCACCAAATTTCTTTATTATCGTGCATCTTCCCTTTCGACTCTTCAAGCGCCTCTTTAGCAAACCTTCCTAATATAGTTAGCCATTTGAATGAAATTTACATTTTCTATATATATATATAAAGTTTTTAATTTTTTCCGACATGAAAGTCCGAGTTGGGATGTAGAAATGCCTAATAGACCAAAATCTCTTATTTTGAAGCCAAACTGAAACCTGGTCTGAAATGAAATTGACAACTATGCTTCCCAAAAAAGAATTTTCTGATAATTGATGCTTCGACAATTATATCAAAACCTTGGCAACTGCAGATCTACTCTATTCGTAAATAAGCTTTAAAAAAAAAATTTGTGATGTAGCCAGGCCCCATAAGCACCACCTAAGCTTCACACCATACAAGCAACGAGCATGGTAAATATCAACCAATCCATACCATATCAACTGATATGCACCGATATAGATTATCGGTGTGAAACCTGGTTCACGTGTATTGCCCGCTACGAGCAAAACAGGCCACATTACAGCCAACACATCGACTATGCACCATACGGGCATGAAACAAGCCAATAGGGCCAACATAGTGATGCAGGCCAGACAATAGGTCGGCCAACCCATTGGGCCCAGTCCATAGGCCCAAGGGGACATCCCTTTATTTAAGAGTTTGATTTGTTTAGGACTAATACTAGTATGTTTCCTATTTTGGGCATTATTCAAATATTAGGAAATATTGTTGATTAGGGATTAAGCCAACTCCTCTATATAAGGATGTTAGGCATCATTGTAATGCGATACTTATTTTTAATTAATTAAAGGTTTTCTTTGAGATTTATCTCTTATGGTAATGGTGTTTTCTCCTCTCGTGAGAATGCCCTAGTGGCTAAATCGATCCTTGGATTCGATCAACCTTCAAGAGATTGATCTATTGGTTCAATCACAAATCCGGGCTGAGCCAATTTGGTATCAAAGCCGCAGACCGGTCACCTAGGAGACGTCTATCATTCCCGGATTCCTATTCCGTCGTCACCCACCCACCCCCATCGTCACCACCGAAACCAACCCATCCCCAATCCAACCCAACACCTTCATCAAACCCAAATCTACCCAAGCCTTCCAAACCCCCTAGCCAAAACCAGAACCCACCCCTCTACCGAAATCCAAATTCCCCAAAACTTCCCCAATTCTCCAAAAACAAAAAAAAAATCCCAAGACACACCCAAAACCCTAGCCCCACCATCAATCACGAACCAAAACCCACCTTCCACCTTACTCATCCAGCAGCACCATCAGCTTCATCGTCGCCAACCAACAGTCCATTGCCCTCTACAGCAGCCTCGCCTCTGCTTCATCACCATCGCAAGTCCTACCTCTATCGCCTAGCACTCCTCTTCGTTTTCTCTGAGTCGAAACAGGTAAGAGACTTAAGCCCTTTCTTATTTCTCTTCTTGCACGATCTCCAAGACAAAGCAAAAGGAGGTTTTTTTTTCTTTCCCACATGCTTGGCCTTCTATAGTTTGGGCCTAACCTAAGTCCAGGTCCAACCTAACCCAGCCCACTAGCAGCGTAAAAAAAGAAAAAAGAAAAAAAAAAAAAAAGAAGAAGGGGGACAGAAAGAAAATCCATCTTGGATACTATCAATCCCTCGGGAGAATGATCTATAGCATTGATCGCGGATCCGTGCTGCGCCACATAGACTGTAATTTTATTTTTTCAGTGAAAAAAGAAAAATCACACAAACAACTGAGATGCCAATCCACATCTCGGTTACAGCCAGTATGCACCAAAATACTTCACGTAAGAGAGGAAATTGCCTAGAATCTGCACCAAACAGCAAGCATGCAATCCATCATATTTACTCAAAAGTGCTACAGATTACACCTACATTAGACTTTGATATGCTTTGTACGGAAGTCATATGCACTCCTTTCAGTCAAACAAGGAGTCCTAATTAAAAGAAATTTCTTGGAACTACTTAAATCAGAAATACAAATAAATTCCTCTTTGTAGGACTCGAAAAAGAAAACCGAAAGTAGCACAATTCCGCCAAATATTAACAAAAACAAAATTGAAATAACTAGGGTCCTCACTGTGTGTACTATGTAACATCACATGGAGCCAATGGATGGTTGTGGCCTTGAGCCTGGTCCATGGCTTTATCATGGGTCTGGCTCACAGCTTTGTCATCAACCGCCTTATTGGAGTTTCCAGCGTCTGATCTGAATAAGCTTTAAAGAAAAACTCAAACAAAACTTTACAACACTGAAATGTGAAAAAAATCAAAGAGAAACACATTGGAAGAAAATGAAGCGAACCTTTTCCCTTTTTATCAGTAAGCAAACTTTTTTAAATGGAAATTAAGAAAATCAAGATAACAAACAAAATTTCATAACTCAAACATATAGATACAGAAAGAAAAGTATAAGGAAATTAAAGAAAATCCAAAGCCTAAAAAAGCATCTAAAAACTAAAGAAAACCAAAAGCCCTAAAAAAACTATCTAAGCATTTTTCAATGAGATATCAAAAGGTAAATTTATGAAATAGAAAAATCTTTTATAATGCTGCAAAAAAGTAAAGAGAAAAAGAAAAAACATATTTCTCTTTCAAAACACTATAGAAATTAGAAGCTCAACTAAAATTAGAAATTTCAGTGAAGAAAAGTAAAAAAATTAAAAATTAAATGCAAAGAAAACGTAAAAATTAGAAGAAACGAACATCACATCGCTTGTTAGAGTCAAACTGGCATTGATCACCAAACACTTGCCAAAGGAAGCTTTGAGTCTACTTTCAAAAAAGTGACGCTTGGCCAGCTTCAATTAGATGGAATATAATTCACCGAAATGATGCTGATGAAATATCAGATGGCCCCTACATCTAACATCTACAGCTCCTTTGTTTATTCAAGAATGAGAACCAAAACAATGGAAGTAGAAAATGAGGGTTTGTCCGATTCCTTTTCCTCAATCCAAAGAGAAGAAAAGAGTTACCAAATTGTCTTTCTTCCATTCCTTGTAAATAATTGACAGGACCATTTTTGTCTAAAAGAAATTTTAAAAAGCAAAAATATATAGTAGATGATCATCTAAAAAAGGACCAAACCTGGATCTAAGGTCAGGTACCCCACCACCCCGCCTTAAAAAAACCAGTATAGTGTGAAGTTCTGTTCTCTTCAGAGATGCTCTAGGTTGTGTTTTCTTAATTACAAAATATTTTTGCATTTTGCTAAATCAAAAGCAGTGACGTAAGAGGACCTTAATATTTTCACAATACGATATGCAATTAGTGACGTAAATGTGTATGAACTCGGTCGGAGGCTCAACTGCTGTTGTAAGCCTGTTTAGAACTTCCATGGAATGCAGGCTAATTTCCATGTTCATAAGAACTGTGGAATATCTGTAATCACAAAGATATAAGGAACTAAAAGAGAAATATCTGTTTAACCATCCAACATAAAAAAAAATGAGAAAATTTTATCTGCAGTTTCAGCATAATGCACCAGTTTTATCAGTACCTCAACAGCAATAAGTGGCTTGTGTTCCACCAGTTCCTGAAAACAGCAAAATTAATCTATCAAGTTAAAACAAATTTTGAATTGTAAGGATAAATCAACACCAACATGAAATTCAAATCACATACAGGTAACTTTCTTGGAGTCAGTCCACAATGATAGACAAGCTTTGGGTCATTTGCAAGCTCCAGCAAAACTTCCTGAAAAAACAGTTCACATTATGAACAAAAAATGATGACCTCCTGAATCCATAAAGTTAATCAAAAAGAATGAAAAGTTCTCCATGTAACCATAGCTATTGAGCTGGACCAATAACTCAAAAACACTAGTCATCAAAAACAGCAAGGAGCAGAAGCAATAAGGCAACATAAAGTTTTTAGGCTAAGATCCAATGAAAAAAAAAAGGTAATAGTAAGATTTAAGAGTATCAATTAACAAAAAAATTACATTTGGATCAAACAAAAGCCAATATTGTGTGACCACTCCTGAAAAGGCTTCTTGTCATCTATACAATACCTGCCCAATTGACATGGTGCACTCATTCTTATAGGCATTCGACACTTCAACATTGCCAGTCTCAAGTCTCAACTCCTTATATCTTTACGTACATCTGAGCATCCAGAAAGGTTTTATTGTTATCAATCTTATCTATCTCAGGGAGTTTGACAGCTTCCATGCTTGTAACTAGAGAGCTAAGTTGTACAAATTAGAGAAGATGGAAGTGGAAACTGGAAATGATAAAGGCTCAGAGAAGAAGCAAGAAAACCATATGAACAAAGCCACAGTATGAGATCTGAGGGAACAACAAGAATCATATAAAATAAGGCCACATATGCTGTCAAAGTTTATTCGTTTGCAGAATGATTCTTTTTTTTTTTTCCAATTGAGGCCACACTAATCACAGCAATCACACACCTCCTAGTGAAGAGGGACAAGAGGTCCTTTCAAGGCTTTAGCAATTAAATCCCTAACTGCAACCCCGTGACTGGTGTCAGCACACATGCCGTAGTCCCACAACAAATCATGGCTGTTATCAGGGTTAAGTCACACAAGCTGAGAAACATCAGAAACAGAGTTAATCCAACAGACCATGCAATTAACAGAACTTTTTGGTAAATATGCAAATCACAGAACTCGATGAATACCAATTCCCATTAGAAGCCTTGCCTCTCCATCTTGAAGGGGAAGCCTTGGAGGAAGAGGTCTAACTCTGATCCATTGAGGATCTAATCCTTCCATTGATAGATTTTGCAGAAAACCAGCCCCCTCCGCTTTCTTTTTTCTTGATTTGACACTCTATTTTATTTCATTTTACTCTGCCCAACAAACAAACAGGCCCGGAACCTCATCAGAAGTGACCAAGTAGAGCTCATCTTTGCTTTGCTATCTTCCCCTATGTATTCTCACTTCTAAGGCCCTGTTAATTTAGCAGAACTCCCCATTGGAACTTCTGATGTTAGGGGTTTCTAGACAATTATGTGATGGTCGTCCCCTTGGCATTTTCCAAATTTCAGGTTTCTTTGCTTAGAATTCTGAATTTCAACCACCTGAAAAGGTCATTTTATTCTTTGGAATTCCCAAATTTCAACCCCCTTAAGCATGTTTGAATGCTCTAACCAAGAGAAGGATTCAAGAATTCCACCACAGGGGACAGCTTTTGGAGATTACAAATTCTCCAACATCAATTATTTGAATTCTTTGAAAGAAAAGGCCCTAAATATATAGAATACAAACGATCAAGATAGTTGTTATTATCACTATAAAACAGAAAAATAAAGAGTCAAGGGTTTCTTTTGGCAGAAAGGGAAAATGAGCATCCTACCAAAGGTAAAAGTCAAAGATAAATCGATATAGGTATATCCATCAAAAAAAGGCTTGGTTATCAATATTTGGAAAAATGCTAAATTTCTTTACAATTTTTCGGCAAAAGTTCCAAAAAATAAATAAATAAATAAATAAAGTGCCAGTTAAGTTCTGCATGTTTGAACCTTGAATCATGAGTCTAGACTCTATGAAGCTCTCGCAAGATGAATTAGATAGACAAGTTGAGATCTAAAGAAAGTTGGTAGTGCATAAGGCAGATAAAGTTGCAGCTTTGACTTCCCATGCATATGATTTTTCATTTTTAAATAAAAAAGATTACCCAGTATCATATTTTTTGCTAGGTTGGCCTACTAGCCAAGGGTGATACTTCCAACTTGAAGGCAGCTGAAAGTCCCACAGATTGATCCCAGGGCACACGTGTGATACGAAGGTTCCAACACCACTCTTGTGTTGGCCAACAAATATCATATTTGACCAGGCCCTACCAGGGAAGGTTTGGTATCACATGTTGTATAGGCAACAAGGCGGTGCCTGAGACAATCAATTTATGTTCTGCATTAGGGTGATTCATACTATACCCAACTTGTTGCCAGGTCCAAGAGAAGAAGATGAAAAGGAGAAAAGCAAGGTGGATTACAAAATGCAAGCAATTTATCCACATAAACCACTTTCTTGGTCCTTCTTTGGTTTTCATATAAAAGTCTCACCTTTTACACAAATTGATCATTTTGCATTAACATTATTCCAAATTTCACGACAACTATGTAATTAGTAACATATATTTTATCAAACAATCACTTAAAATGTTAATATTAAGGTATAGGATGAGTTGATCTGCTTAATATTCAGTTTCTCCTTGACCCACATCCAAATGTTTTCATTTTTGTGACTCCCTTCACTATCATGCATTCAGGAGGTTCACAGAAAGCGGTGTTCTACAAGAAATAAAGCCTGGTGCCATGAAGCATTGGCCCCCCGTTGTAGCCATTGAGACACGAGTTTGGATCCATGTGTACAGACTTATTAGATTGAAAAACAATGCTGCTCAAAAGTTATCATCTCTTGTATAATCCATTGTCCAATTTCACTCCAATTGGACTTAGGCCATCGCCAAATTGATTGCTATAAATAATTGAATTTTTATAAATCCAATGGAACATATGGGAGAGTGCTGCTGATATACCAGCTCAGTAGTCACTTCTTGAATCTACCATTGTGGCCTTCCTCTACCTAGTGGCTCTTTAATTTGTTGATTCAATGTTTTTAACATACCGTAGATAACATCTCTTTGGGGATGAGAAGAATCTGCAGCCACAAACACATGCATCCTCCTTTCCACCTCAATCCAACTGCAACCAGCTGGCTTTCTCAGCTCCTTCATCTTCATCAATCTCCTCACTTCCTGAACACCATCCCATCTACCATCCGCTGCATATATATTCGAGAGCACTACATAGTTTCCAATATTTTCCGCTTCAGCATCAAACAGGCGACTTGCCACAACCCGCCCAAGCTCCACTTCACGGTGGGTCTTACAAGCACCAAGAAGTGTCCCCCACACATTTGCATTAGCTTCAACAGGCATACTGTTTACAAAGGCATATGCTTCCTTCAAGTGTCCTGCTCGAGCGAGAAGATCAACCATACATGAGTAGTGCTCCATGGTGGGCTTAATGCCATGAATTTCACCAATGGAATTGAAGTGCTTCCACCCTTCTTCGACAAGACCAGCATGGCTGCAAGCTGATAAAACGGCAGTCATGACAATATGGTCTGCCTTTATATTGTATTCAAGCATCTGATTATAAACCTCAACTGCCTCCTTGCCCATTCCGTGCATAGCATAACCACCGATCATAGCAGTGAACATGACCAAATCCTTCTGAGGACTCATCTGGAAAAGCTTGTGAGCATCAATTATACTTCCGCATTTTGAGTAAACATCTAACAAAGCTCCTTCCAAGCAAACATCATCAAAGCAAGCTCTTATTGAATAAGCATGGCACTGTCTCAGTAGATGAGCCGAAACAAGATGGGCACAAACAGGAAGCACGCTCATGATGCTCACCACATCTGGCTGCATACCGTGATGCTGTAACTCACAAAATAGATTAAGTGCCTGTTCAGGACAATCATTTTGTGCACAAGCTTGAACCATCAGATTCCACGTGGTGAGATCTCTCTCTTGCATCTGGTAGAAGATCATCTCAGAATCCTCTTTGAAACCATGCCTTACACAACCTGAGATCATTGCATTGTTCGTGACAAGGTTTTTTCCTGAGAGGCTTTTGAAAGCTTTGAATGCATAATCGATGCTCCCACATTTTGCATACATGTCAAGTATTGCATTCACAACAGCCACTCCATGTGCTAGACCAACTCGAATGGAATATCCATGAACTTCTTTAATGACCTTCACATTGAAAGCAATAGATTCCCGAAGTAAACTTAAAATAGTAACAGAGTCTGGCCGTATCCCTTGATCCTGCATCCTATGTAAAAGCTCAACAGTCTTCACCTCTAGTCCACCATCTGTGTAAGCAGCAAGCATTGAATTCCATGATATTAAATCTCTTTTTCGCATCGATGCAAATGTTCTAGACGCTTCTTCCAATTCACCACATTTTGCATAGAAACTTATAAGAGCATTTTTTACTGCCATATCCTCACATATTTCAGGGCATCCAAGTACAAACTCATGAATCTTTCTACCTTCACTCACATCACACAACTGGGCGCAGACAGGAAGTACACTGATGAGAGTGACGGAATCAGGTTTCATGCCTGTCAGAAGCAATTCATGAAACATTTCTAATGCTTTAGACAGCCAACCATTTACGGCATATCCTGCAATGACTGTATTCCATGAAACTAAATCTCTGAAGTGCAACTTTCTGAAAATGTACTCAGCTTCTTCCATGTTTCCAATCCTTGAGTAAAAGGTTATGAGAGCATTGCAAACAGAAACATCAGCATCTAAAGCAGATCGCAAAACATAGCAGTGAATTTCCTTTCCAAAATGCACACCTTCTAGAAGAGCACAGATGGGGAGAATTGTTGCAATTGTTGCATAATTAGGCCAGTCACCTTCTAGCATTTGACGGAAAGATCCAAAGGCCTCCACAAATAATCCATTTTCGGCATATCCTGCAATCATGGCGTTCCAAGAGACAACATCATGAGAAGGAATCTGATGGAACATTCCATGAGCATCTTCCAAAATGCTACCACATTTTGCGTACATTGAAAGAAGTGCATTCCCCACAAGTGTCTGCAATATGAGTCCACTTTTAATTCCATACGCATGAATACTCCTGCCAATTCTGAGAGCTTTCAGTCGGGCACAGATAGGAAGAACAATTGCAACTGTAATTGCATTGGGTTTAGGCTGCTCCTCACACACATGCATCCGGAAGAACAATTCCAGCACTTCTTCATAGAGTTGCAACCTTGTGTATCCAGTCATGAGGATGTTCCACAAAACAGGATCCTGCTGACCCATTCCACAGAACAGCCGGTAAGAATCATGTAAGGCCCTGCATTTTGCATACATGTTTATCAGGGCCTTCTGAACATCTACGCATGAATCATACCCTTCTTTAAGGACAGACGCATGAAGTCCTCTACCTAATTCAATCATTGAAAGAGCAGCACATGACTTGAGAAGAGCAGGCAAGGAGTTGTGATCCGGTCTAAGGCCCAATTGCAGCATTTCGGATGATAACGAAAGAGCCTTAACATAATCAGCATTCATGCAACTGTCCCTGATCATGGCATTCCATGGTCCCAATTTGTGTTTAAGCATTTTGTCAAACAACACATATGCATCACTGTATTTATCATTTGCTGGGTAAGAAAATAACTTTTTCATGGCAGACTTCGAGACATGATGAATTGGTATAGCATGAAGCGCTGTTCTAGCACTGATTTTTAAATAAGAGATGGAGTGGGTGTGTAAGATTTTCAACATAAAAGATCAGATGGATAGATGGATAGATATATATATATATATAGAGAGAGAGAGAGAGCGCTATCCAATGCTTGACAATTTACTTTTTCCTCCTTTTCTTCCTTCTGGATGTGCAATCTGCTCCACATTTAGCAGACTCCATCTATTCTCTGAACAATTGAAGAAAGCAGAGATAGGTCATATTTAATTTTTCAAAAAATAATTTAAAAAATAAAGACAGAAAGAAAAGCAAGTATGAAGGGAAAGAAAATGAGAGTTCTCTGCAGCTGGAGAAGCCCAAGATGAACAAAGAATAATAAGAGATGAAAAATAAAATAATTGAAGAAATAGGTTTTCCTGAAATACACTATGGTATTGAATTTTAAAGTATAACATAGACGGAGTATTCAACATTATATTACAAGGAAATTGTAATAGCCTGCTCGTTTCGTGAAATTGAATTCCTTGGAATTCTAAAACTTTTTGTTTCAGTGGGTGGTTAAAAATGCAGAAACCAAGGTGAGTAAAATGATCCTCAAATAACCTCCCCTTTAATGAAAATTAAATCAAGTGAAGATCGGCCATTACCCTAGTAATTCAAATCCTAGGAAAGTCAAGGCCCCATCTACATCACTACCTTATATTCTTCGCCCCTCACTTCATACCCTTTGCCCCTTGCCTCTTTAATAATCCTTTGGTGGAGCTCAATTGACCATGAGTTCTTATATATTATATGCAAACAAACAGGCCCTAAATGAAATGGAAAATGAAAGTGGTTAGTTCATTGATTCTATAAGGTGTAGCTTTAATGAGACACATGGTGGATAGAGGATGAGAAAGATGGAGAACGGCACTTTCTACTTCAATATGTTTACTTGCTTTTCTCACTCTGTTGCTATAAGTTAACAGCAAGGAACTGTTTAAAAGCTGCCTCAACAACTAAGGGACTGTCATGTAACAGTTTTGGAATTCCCGGCATTGATCACAGCCTAGACCTTGCTTTAAATCTATACTAACAAGAAAGATCCAATGATAACCCAAAGTCATTCACCCAAATATATCCCACCTTGGGAATCACATGTCTCAAGAATCACTTCAGTTGCATAATTCATAAGGAAAGAAAGACAGTAAGAAAGGAAAGGCTTGCACAAGCAATAGAGAAATCTCACTTTCACACACCTGCATTCCTTGCACCAAGTAGTCTAGCTTAGTGCACGCGCTGATGACGCTCTCATAGGTGAATTCACTTGGGATGAGAAGAGGGGTCCTGAGAAGTCATGACCAGAGAAGAGATGGAGAGGCAAATCACCTCTCCCAAGTTGATTGGTGCGTTATACCACTGCATTCTCCTCACCGGATTTTCATCGAACAGTTGGTGTGCATGGAAAAATAATGCATGGGCCATCTGGGCTGTGTAGGAGTTGAAGACCGTTTGGAGTATTTCTAGGCAATATCGGATGAGAATGCGATGTTGACCTGCATTGCACAGATTGAGAAACAATATGTGTGCGTGTTGCTAGTGTTACTTCCAACCTCTGCCGTTTTAAAGGCCAAAGAAAACCCTAAGTTTCACGTTACACCCTGAGTTTGAAGTAAAATTTTCAAATAGGGCCTTACAGTCTTGTCTTCTTTCAAAAAGGGATAAATTTTCAAAACTTTTCACATTACAACCTTAAGTTTTTTTTGTAAGCTTTCAATTAAGGACATCCAGCCATCTAAAAGTGCATATTTTTTTGTAACTTTTTTCCCTTAATAGTTTTTTTAAAGTACCCAAACTCCCAATCATATATCTAATCTTTTGCACTTCCATAGGCCCCCAATTCATATCCCCAATTGACGATAAGAATTGTCCAATATTATTGTATTAATTGTAAGCATCAAGGTTATTGGTTTCATAACTTAAATCTTAACTAGCACAATAACCTGTGCTAAGCACTGGCATGACCCACGCGGCTAGGGTCTTTGCTCCATTTAACTATTTTGACAGGTAATTATGCATATGTATTCTGTGGTGTAGTGGTTAGGTTAGTTGTTTAAAAGAACAAAACGTCGTGAGATCAAACCTCCTAACTTATATTCATTATTATTTAGTGTTTTTTTTTTACCACAACGGGTAAATAAAAAAGGTTAAAATTGAAAGTAATCTGGTCAAAATCGAATTCAAAATCTTTGGCTTTAATATATTATAATGGATTTTGAGAAATTTGTAACAAAGTTCCAATCCATCCAAAAACGTCTAAAACCATTGGATATACTAATTTACTCATGTAAAAAATGGATTTTGAGAAATTTGTAACAAAGTTCCAATCCATCCAAAAACGTCTAAAACCATTGGATATACTAATGCATAGGTTAAGTTGGATGCGTAACATTTACATATATAAAACCCATTTTTCTATCTCAAAGCGTAGAAGGCAAACAGCCCCAAGGCACGTTTGTTAGTGTAAAATGGATGGAAATTGAACACATAAGAATGCATGGTCAAATGAGTTCCACCAAATGGTTATCAAAGAGGTGAAGGGTGAAGGACATGAGATGAGGGGCAAAGGATGTGTATATTCTACAATGTAGATGAAACTTGACTTCTACAAGATTTGAATTATTAGGGTGACGGTCACGTATCACATCCCCATCTTCCCTTGATTCAATTTTATGGAGAGGGGAGGTTATCTAATATCACTTTTGGAAGTAATTGATTCTTCATTTTTAACCATTTATAGAAATACAACCCTAAAAATCAAACTAAACAAATCAACCCTAACGAAATCAAACTAAACATACCCTTTCCCAGCCTTCAAAATTGGGTATGCCTTCAAAACATTACGCCCAAATTACTTGTCTGTAGCTCAAATATAGTCAAAACTTTAGTCAGCTATGTTTTGAGTACAGTTGCATTATTTAGTTCTTAAACTATATTTACTATGTGTCCTACACTCCTACTGCCCTATTTTATTGTCCTAATTCATCCATTACCTATATATAACATGCCCCATGCTGGTAGCTATGCCATTCATTGGTGCATTCAACTAAATATTCATCAACGTCGGGTTAAGAGGTTATCCATCACAATAAATATACTCACCTGGCTCCCTTAGGCCTATAGAGATTAGTCCGGCCCCAAGGCTGGGATACTCTCCGTTATAAAATAAATAAATAAATACACTCTTTCTAGCAAAAAGTCACTCTAATATAGTTTGCCACCATAGCGTCATTTACTTATAAAAATGTAAATTACCTTATAAAACATATAATTAAGTCATTGTAAAAAAAATTAAATGTTTGCATTGAGTCATAGCCCAGGGTCATTTGTCTCCTACCCATATGTTACATATGTGAGCATATCCACTTATGTGAGCGAAAGGCTTTCTCCCATGAGCAAGAAACTTCTTGTCATCGCGTCTCTAGTTTGGGTCTTAACACTATGAGATACAAAAACTGGATTCACATAGGCAAAACTTGTAAACCTAAATTTTAGATACTTAGAATTTACACAAGTGGAATACAATATCAAGTTTACTGGAAAGCACCACTCATAATTCATGAATGTTTTAAGACATGAAACTTAAGTCGTGTTTGGAAATCAAATCTTTAGGGCATGTTTGGTAAATAAAGAGGAATCCTCCAAGATCCAACATATCCTGAAAGAGGATTTCTATCATCCGCAGATGTGTGATCCAACGGGTGTTCTTTTTTTTTTTTTTTGGCAATTTTCTCAAAATCCATGAAAAATCAAGGCCAGATTTTCACCCGATAGCCATCGTTGTCTCTCTAACAAATTTGAACGGTTTAGATCTTACAAGTGGGGCCCATAAGAATAAAAAAAAAGTATTTTACAGTTTGAACGTATTTGCAACTATCTCAGCACTCATGACGAATCAACAGCTGATATCTGACATAATAGCCGTTTTGGACCTTATAATCCTGATAAATGATTCAGATATTAATTGTGGGACCCATACAGTAGGTTTCCAAAACCAGAAGGATAACAAAAAATTAACGATTTAAGTACTGTAGTGGTATATTACAACATCTTCTCCTTATCTCAGTTGAAAATATTTTCAATGGTTGTTTTCTTTCTCCTTCTGATTTTCACATGATCTATGATGAATCACACTATGAAATTTGACCTTATAGCCACTTTAGGCCTTAAGAAGAGACTCAATGGTTTGGATTTTACAAACGGTGCCCACAGAAGTCAGAATCATGATCTAATGATCCAGACTTTTTTATAAATATCTAAAAACATATGATGAATCAATGGTTGATTTTTTATATTATAGCTGTTTTGGACTTTTTAAACACGATTAACGCTTCAGGTCATAATTTTGGGACCTATAAAATCAGAAAAATTACAAAAAATTGGTATGCTAAAAAACACGTTGTGGAACACTGTAGCTGCACTTTTTTGAGCGCGCATGGATTAACAAGTTCCGACGGGAGGAAGTCTCATCCTTACGATACTAAAAGGCGTAGAAATACATAATCCATCATGTCATTTTCTCATATGCACCAAACGTGAAAAATCCGCGTAGTCGAGGAAAAGCTCAATAAATCTATGTCGTGCATGTGTCACCAAACGTGCTCAGGGATTCTTCATCGGTTTCCTTAAGAGGATTTGAAAAATCTATATTTTATAATCATAAATACTTGAGGATTTAGGTTAGCGTCTGACCTCCCTCCCCATGAATTTGAAAATCTTTAATTTTATGGATTTAAGCATTGATACAAAATTCTCTCCACTATATGTACAAGGTACTAATGCATATCGTGTGAAATCCTCAACAATATGAACCTTCGATAAGGAATATTCAAATAAGCTGCAATTAAGAATCCTCAAATCTTGATTAACAAAAAGGATTTATGTTTGAAGCATCATCTCTCTCTTTGCTAATACTTTCACCTGAGGACCCAAGGATCAGGGAATTGATCCCTAGGCATGTGTTCACACTAAGGTGCCAACATAACTTAACCATGAGTGTGTTGGCCTCCTCCGTCATTTCCACACGTGCCTTCTTAAGTAAACTTTGTGATATGGCTCTTATACTTAAAAGAGCTCTCAAAAAGGCCCCTATATTTTATGGTTTTACCACAACCTCTCTTCTCTTAATTCACTACAATTATATAGAAAGTAAATTGATTGCTCAGTTTTTTTTTTTTTTTTTTTTTTGAGGATTTAACCAGAAAAATCTCTTTAGACTTGTCAAAAGCCAAAAATACCATCAACATCTTATATAGACCGGTTGAGTCCTCCCGCCAGTTTTTTTTAATTTTTTTTGCTTTTGGCGCCGAGTGGGGATATCGTAGTTCATTCTAAGTAAATGAGTGGGGATACCCCCGTTCATCGTTCATTACAACATAAAGACTATCGAACTCCCTTTTCCCATTTGCCTTTTTTGGAATCCGGACGAATCTCTTTGCAAACCTTCTCCCATTTTACTTTACTTTATGAGAGAATCCTATTATTGACTATTTTAAGTAAAAAGGTTTGGGCTCCATGAAAGAGGTTAGTAGTCTAGATTCACCTTTTTTACATTTGATTAAACATACAAGCACAATCTCCACACATGTTTGTGTTTTACCCAAAAAGTTGATATTTGGAACTACTCATTGAAGCTTCCATCTCCTTGATGGATAATTAATATTTACACCATTAAAGAGGTGGGTAGTCCACATTAACTTTCTTATGATAAAAGAACTTATTTCAATAATATAAATGGGCATTGGCTTTGGATGCAATAGAAGATGACAGAATTGGGCATCATCGGCTTTTGCTTACATAGAAATTGTTGGATATGGGGATGGGGATGGGGATGGGCATTGGCTAACATAGAAATGGTTAAGCTTGAAAATGGTTTTGTGATTCTATGAGTCACATACACATGGGCATTAGCTCAATAAGGAATGGACATTTGGTCATAATTCCTCAAATGAAAGATACAAATGGATAAGGGCTCACATGTGTATGTTATATTGGTTAAATATAATTTTCAATGGCCATTGCCAATACCACTTTGACCAACCACGTCATGGAGTGCTGGAATCTTGCTTCCAAAGCAATAAAAAATTAGGTAGTCATGTCTCTTTGTCCATTTGTTGATATATTAATACAATTAATTTAATATTCTTTGATAATAATGGATGGAGTCCATAATGTAACATTTTTGTCATCGGAATTCATGTCATTGTTTATATTTGTTATTGGTGTTAAACCAAGTTTAAGCATTTTTTTTTATTGAATGTTTGGAAGTCAGAGAATGAAGTTTTGGTCATCTTCCATTATGATGGAGAGTTTGATTTTGATATTAACCGTCCAACGTACAAATGTGGAAAACAAAAGATATGGTATTTAGCCACCGACATAAGTTACAGTTATTTGTGACATTGTACTTGAAGTATCTAAGTGAGAAGCACTCGGGGACATGCCAGTCAGTACCTTTATCACAATGGATTTGCATTCTCCTTAATTATCCTAGAAGAGGATGAGGATATTAAGGTAATGTTTAGAGCATCGGTAAACAATACGATTGGTTGTATTTATATGTTAGTAAAGGAACAAATCTAGCAGCTGGGAACGGACAAAAAAATACAATGAACAAATCCAGTAGCTGCGAACAAACAAGAAAATACGCAAACTGTTGGTGAAGTATTGCATATAGCATTAACATGACATATAAATAAGGAGATACAGAGAGACGAATTGTAAACAGAGAGAGTGGACACAATTATAGTTTAATTACCTACAATCAATACTCAAGTTAAATACCTAACCACTTCATTTAAAGCCCGACCACCTATACATCCACTTGCAAACCTAACCTTACCATGGGGTTAAAACTTAGCCAAAACCAATTTTGAAAGTCCGTAGTCCAAAATGTAAAATGTATTTGTAACTCCATCACTGCCACTTTATATTCTTTTTTTTTGTCATATACTTATTATTTGAACATTCTTAAATTTCCATAAAAAACAAGTGTTAGTAGAAATGACCATAAATACCAGCCGCCCTAGACAAACACATTCGACAATGGCTCGTAAAGGTTTGGGATTTCACCAATACATTGAAAGAAACCTTGTTTTATAGTACACGATGCACAAGACAACACACACGAGCACGTGCATTTTTATCACCATCTCTGCTTGTAACGCCCCAATTTTGAATACTGAGATTTCCGTCAAGGTACCCGAATTTGGCGCGCTACTCTCGAAAAACTCGAGACCTTCCAAGATCGTAGGTCTGCAGTGAGGTCTAATTTAAAACTTTTTGAACAATATATCATCTATCGTTGAATTGTGAAAGCGAACGTAAAAATAGCTGAAGCATAATGTATCATATCAAATGAATCAAGTGTGACAGGCTGGGGTCCATCCTAAATCTCAGAATATGAATAAAAGTCTGTATATATCAGTCTACCTCCCTGCTCACAACATAATCACTCAAAATCCCAAAAGAATGTACTCTTACACTCCATGTGTAGGCACTCCATCGTCCAGCTTGATCTCTTGGTCAGCTGGTTCCCATCCATAGTCTCCAACTATGGGTGCTTCGACGAGCGCGTCGCACTCGCAGTTGGGGTCAACACCTAAGCACCAAGAATGGGTCAGATCCAAGGATTTGGCAAGACACAGTATACAAGTAACATATGATATATGTATCAAAAGAGTATAGACGACAATATAATCAATGAGAATAACAATAGTACATAATATAGGCAATTAAGCAAGATAAAGCAGTTAGAGTCTAGATAAATTAAGTCATTTAATCTAACAGACAACAATATGATACATTTACACAAGCTAAATACCGTAGGATATTATGCCGTGGCCCTCCCATACTGAACACAGTCACAGGGGATAAATAATCAGTGCTGGGGAATGATGAGCCTCGCAAATAACACTCATCAATCTCAACACTTATCACTTAGAAGACCAGACCCGATATCACACTGTCTTTCTAAACATAGCTCATCATGATAGCTCACTCAACACTCATAATAGCTACTACCAGTAATGATCAGTCCAAAGGCTGAGCTTAAGACAACTGAGACGACTCAAGGAAACAATGCAGGTCTATGTCTGTCTAAGCTTGCCTTACACGAGCAAGGTCCTAACAAATCCCTAAGAGGTCCAAGTACAAGTTCAATCCATGGATCACAGTCCAAGTTCAAGTCCAACATTGGATCCATACTAAGGCCTACCAAACCATGGCCTTGGTTTAAAACAGTCCAAGTAAGATAACAAGTTCAGTTCCAATAATTATCAGTCCAATTTCATCCACGAGGAGTCACAAACCCAACATAACCAACCTCTTCATCCTAGGGTATCATTCATCCCAACTTAGGCCATATGAAGGCCCGCCTAAACACAGACACGGGTCATTAATAACCCAATTATATCACCAGTCATTTCTAAGTAGTCCTAGATTCAGGTCATTCATTTTCCATTTAATTAACAGGTATAAGCAATAATAAGGACATAAGAGTGACATCAATACAATAAGTAGAATAAACCTCCAAGTAAGAGAATCAATGGGAAATATCGAAGGTCCATCCTAGGTAATGGTCCACTTTCAGGTCCAGGTCCTTATAAGTTAATTCGATTCCTAAATGAAGTTTTAGATGCCAATGATATTGTGTTTGGTGCTCCCGAAGTTATGGGTATCTTTGACAACATTCAATGAACGAATTGACATCAAATCATACCCTAGACCCTACTTGGTGGTCTCCATGAGTCAAGGTTGAGCCACACCATTGACTCATGCCTGGCACTTTAATGGAAGTCTACTTGGATGGTCAATGGGACCCACAATTGGTCACAACCTCAGAATTTGAAAGCTGGAAAATTACTGGACACAGTGTATTCAGGCGACCCAGCACGGGGTTGGTCGTCCGGGTACACTGAGTAGTTAGGATGTTGGCTCCCAAGTTGACCCTCAATGCCCTCAATGCAGTACGCCCGGTTGACCTCCTGGCCTAGTTGGTCGACCGCGTATACTGGAAACAGTAAACAGGCACCTGGCATGCAATGTCCTGAGCTGGAATTCTCTGCGTGTCCGGTCGACCTCCCGGCTTGAGCGGTTGACCGCACACACTGAAATTCTTTAGTGAATGGATGTTTCGGTTCTCAACCTCTCCCTGGAAATCTTTTGTGCCGGTTGACCTGGATTAGGGTCCGATCGACTGCGCATACTGAATTTCTGGGTCTGAGGGAAAAAGTGCTAACTCGCAGTTAAGGGACAGTCTGATTGATCGGACAGAAGGTCTGATCGATCGGACCTAGGACTGTCAAAATGCCACACGACCCGTTAACACGAACAAACCCACACAATATTAACGGATTCGGATGGCCCCTTAATGGGTTCATGTTGTTAATGGGTCAGACCCGCTAACCCGTTAAATTAACGGGTCATTAATGAATAAACCCGGTAACCCATTACGACCCGATACAACCCGCGAAGAAAAACCATGATATAAATTATAAAATAGTATGAGGGGTCTTCTAAAAAATTTACAAATGATAAGTGAAACCCTAAAAGCCTTCCATGTAAAAGTTCTCTCTCGTCATTTGCAAAAGGGGCGCCTCTCCGTCTCTTTCTCTCGTCATCTGCAAAAGGGGCATCATTTCTCTCCTTCTCTCTTTATCTCCACCTCAGGTAAGCTCTTTCACCTCTCTCTCTCTCTCATGTGGCATTTTGAAAAAGAAGTTGAATATTATATTATTCCACTATTCTAGTACTCTGTTTGTGTTCTTTCTTTAAGCTTTGCATATTATATTAATCCTATACCCTACAAAACGCTCCACAGTCTATAGACACTCATGTGCTTACAGAAAGACATGGACTCTTTTCTGCACTCTCCAATAATGCCTTAAAAAACTGTGTAAAAAGTTGCCTTTTCTACGCAAAGCATTCAATGTCTCATTTTGATCTCTTTCTTGTTCAACTTTTAAATTTTTAAGTGTTTCCAAACTGATGTTTGCATACTTAGCTACATAGTGAACTGATGTATGGCTTGAAACCATATATTAGACAAGGGAACAAATTGATATTAAAACAGCTAGGGATCCTATACAGAAAAAAGAATGTGGATGGCAGGGGACGTGCTACAGTGTGTGTAGATGTGAGTATTTACCTATGGAAAAAAAAGTTGTGGAAGTTGAAACGAATTTAGGAAAAGTTGATTTTCTTTTTAGAATTTTTTTTATCAATAGTGAAATATGTATAAGAAAAATGGGCGTTTAAAAACAAAACCCCTGCCTCTTTTGTAATTTTATTTTAGCTAGTCTAGTATCTAAAATAACTTGGCAGCACCTTTACTATCCGGACAAGTACGTAATCCTCTATTGATCACTACACATTTTGTTATTGGCATTTCTTTATGGATTTTCTTTTAATTTTCTATATATTTTATGCAAAGTTGTTTGCTTTATTGCTTATGTGGTTGTTTTGTTACTAATTCTGTAGATGGAAATTATTGATGAAGAAGAAGTTGTTGAGGCACAAGAACAGCCTGATCAGTGTGTGGACAGAAAAAATAGAAAGAGAGTAAAACGTCTAACTGAAAAGAAAAAAGGTAAGCGCAAAAAACGATCTCCTGCTTGGGCTATGTTTGATGATGTACCAATGGAATAATGTCCTGATAACAAAGCGCATGCTAATTGTAAAAAGTGTGGTATAATTTATCTTTGTGATACTAGTTATGGGATTGGTAACTTGTTGAGTCACATGCAAAAATGTGGAAGGAAAGATACTTGAGATATAGGGCAGCTAATTCTAGGTCAATCTCAAGCATCTTTGTTAATGCGAACCCCTAAGTTTGACCCTGAAAAGTTCCGTGAGTTGGTTATAACTGCAATTCTTAAGCATGATTTGCCATTTAAATTTGTTGAATATGAAGGCCTTAGAGAAATATTTCAGTATATTTTTGAGGATCTCAAGCTACCTTCTAGGAATATTGCTAGGGCAGATGTGTTGAAGTTGTATAAAATAGAGAGAGAGAAACTAAAATGCTTGCTAATTTTGGTTCCTGGAAGGATCTGTTTGACATTTGATTTGTGGAGTTCTAGAGCGACTGATGGATACCTTGCTCTCACAGCCCACTTTGTTGACCTAGATTGGAAGTTGCAAAAAAAAAAAAAACATCTTGAACTTTTGTCTCATGCCCCCTCCACACACTGGTGTTGCTCTTTATGAGAAAGCCTACAAATTGTTAAATGAGTGGGGGATTGAAACAAAGTTGTTTTCTTTGACTTTGGATAATGCTAGCAATAATGATCGCTTTGGTGAAATCTTAAAGGTTCAGTTGAAGTTAAAAAATGCCCTCTTAAGGAATGGTGATTTCCTTCACTTTCGTTGTTGTGCTCTCATTTTAAACTTGATCGTCCAAGATGAACTCAAAGAATTTGATGAATCCATTATAAAAGTTAGGGAGAGTATTAAGTATGTCAGAGGTTCAGGGGCAAGAAAACTCAAGTTCATGGAATGCGTTGCACAAGTCTCTCTAGAGGGTAGAAAGGGGCTGCAAGGAGATGTTCCTACGAGATGGAACTCAACTTATCTTATGCTTGAGGGCGCACTTTACTATCGTCTTGCTATTGTGCACTTACAGCTGAGTGATTGTAACTATAATCATTCTGGTTTTTTGGGGCTATTTTATCAAGTTACTTGCATGTTTTCTGGAACAACATATCCTACAGTTAACTTATACTTCCCTCAAGTGTTTTTAATCGCACATAAGTTGAAAGATGCAATGAAAAATGATGATAGTTTCATGCGTAGGATGGCAACCCAGATGAATGCCAAGTTTGATAAGTATTGGTTAGATTTTAGTTTGATTCTTGCTGTTGCTGTTATCTTGGATCCTCGGTACAAACTTCAGTTTGTAGATTGGGCTTACAAAAATATTTATGGTGTAGATTCTTATGAGTTCAAGCGTGTTAAAGATATTTTGCAGTCTCTCTTTGAGTCATATTCAGAAAACATGTCCAATATTGACCCCATAGCTACTACTACTCTTCTTACTCCTTATGGGTATCATGGTTCTCTATCTGTGCAATGCAAGGATGTTCTTTTCGAGGTAAAGTATTCCACTAAATTATTGAAATGACCATATGTTTTTATATTAGTTATGATTCACTGTTTTAGCGATATTTATTTTATTCATATAATGTAGGAATTTGACAAATGTGAAGAAGAGTGTTCTTCTACTCGACTGAGTGAATTGTAGCTATATTTTAATGAACAAAAACTAGATCGAAAAAAAGGCGTAAATATTCTTAGCTTTTGGAAAGGAGAGTAGTACCGTTATCCCATTCTTTCTTGTTTGACTCGTGATGTGTTGTCTATTCCTATTTTTACAGTTGCATCTGAATCTGCATTCAGTATTGGTGGTATGGTACTTGATTAGTATTGTAGTTCACTTTTGCCTGAAATCTTCCAAGCTGTAATTTGTACTCGTGATTGGACTTATGGTAAGAAAAGTATGTTTTGTTTTAAATATTATTATTATTATTATTATTTTCCTAAGGATGTGAACATTAAGAGATGTTTTTTTCTACAATGTGCCGGTTGTAGATGATTGTGGAGCTGACTTAGGAGAGGCCACGGAGGATGTATTCAACAACGATACTTACTGATGCATAAATCTTTTTTTTTTGTTACAAGGGTTATTGCTGAGGTAATTGCTAGTGAAATGAATGAATGTTTAGTAGCCCATGGGATGGTTTTGTTAAAGCCTTCAACAATCCTTATGAGTTATGGCATGATTTTTTTTTTTGGTCCGACTCAACAATTTTTTGTGGAGGGCAAGGATGATTTTTTGTTGGACTGATGTTGAATGCATCATGCATATAGTTGATTCAGCAGTCTTTGTACTCCTTATTTGTTATACATGGACAAACTTAATCACAGACAAACTTACTATGACTTTTTTATTTTAGGAGAATGAATGTATGATTAGTGACTTCTTGTTGTGTAGTAGTATGTGTAGTAGTTTTGTGTAGTAGCAATTCCTTTGATTTTTGAAGTATGTATAATAGTTTTGTTGGCTTCGAGTTATCTTCGTGTTTGTGAGTGCAAAAGAGAAATTTATGATATATAGCTGTGAGTGTATTGCATTGGTTTGAGAATGTTGCCCCTTTGTTCTACTACCAGCAGTAGTTCTTCGCACTAGTAGGTGAGATTTACAGTGTCATTTAATTAGGTTGCTTCAGAAATGTTTGTAATGGTACTTACATTTAGTTATATGATATTGCAGCACACATTTGCTGCATCAAGCATGGCCTGGGCAAAAAGTTAGCTGAACTTGCAAGTTTAAGTTTAATGAATATTTTTTTCAAAGTTAGTTCATTTGGTTTGATGATTTGCTTTTTGGTCAATGCTTCGTTTTCGTTTATTCTCTCTTCTGAAGTGTTTTGTTTAAAATCTGGATCATCAATAGGCAAGTAATAACCATAGTCTAGTTACATGGAAAACATGATTCATCAAACTTAGTCATTTAGTGTACTATTTGTGTGCAATAACCACGTAGCCCCAGCTGGGGATGTGGAAGGATCCGACGTTTCCACATTACTGCTGAACCCAATACCAATCTTTGACGAGCTCAATAAAATACCAATCTTTGATAAGTTCAATAAAATAGCTAATTGGCCGGATACAAGTAAAATGACCTAAAAGAAGAAATTATGATGGGATTATTTAACAAGTTAATAGGTCGTGTCGTGTAACCTGTTAAATAAATGGGTTGTGTTCATATTTGGTTTTTTGACCCGTTTTTTTAATGGGTCGTGTTTGGGTTGAGGTGATTCTAACACGAATAAGTTTGACCCGCAACCCGAATTCATTAACACGACCCAATTGACAGCCCTAATCAAACCTGAAGGGCTTACAGTTAATCGACTGTCCAATTGATTGGACCCTCTGTCTGATTGATCGGACAGCGGTGATTCGCGCCTGCAGCAGAACCCATATTCGAGGTTTTTCATTCTTTCATTCCAACTTCCATGTAAATCATCCCCAATCACCTCCATTCATCATGTAAACATACAAAACCACAAAAACACTTTATCCAACCATCCATCATCAAACCGGACCATTGATCTTCCAAATGAGATAACTCATCCATCAATGGCCAAAATCTCATAAAACCAACTCAAAGGTAATTCTAACATCAATAGAATGTAATTTGCAGAATCAAAGACAGTAAACACACATTTTATGATAAGTAAATATATTACACTTGCCTTAATCCAAATTTACAAAGGAAATTGACAAAAGAGAAGAAATCCAAGCTTTAATGGCCATCCAAGCCCTCTAAGGTCTTCCAACACTTAAACCAATCCAATCTACTACTCCTAATACCCAATTCACAAGAGAATTGCAACTTAGAAAGGAAATCTAGAAATAAGAAGATAGAATTTCAAGGAAATTGAACTTTAGGAAGAGAATATTACCTTTCCTTGTAGGGGAAGAAGATACCAATAAGAGACAAATTCTTAGGAGATAGTAGTAGAAATTGTAGTAGATGGTCTTCTTCTAGATTAGGGTCTTGAGCTAGGGTTTCTAGAGTTAGGGTTCTCGAGAAATGAGAGATAAATGAGAGATAAGAGTGCATGAGGGTTTAGTTTCATTTGAAATGAGATAGCTTATATAGGTTAGGGTTAGGGATGATTACCAAAAGAGCCTTTTAGTTAAAATATGATTGAGGATAAGGACACGTGCAAATGGGTCTTTTGGGGGAATTCTAGAAGCTTCTCAAGCGGAAAACCCCTCTTATAATAACTTATTTACTAGCCAGGGCCTCTAGTAGCTAAAACCCTATAAAAATTATAATTGACACCCTATAAAACCTAAAAAACACCTAAAAACCTAATTGCTATAAAATAGGCTAAGACTTAGGAAAATACCTATCTACCCTTACTAATTCCTATTAACTAGTACAATTATACTATAAATACTTTAATTTATAATAATCAAATTCAAATGAGGGTCCACAAGGAGTGGGGCCTCACACTACTCAAAAGAACACACATCATAAAAAGAAAGAAAAAAAACCCCTCAATAAAAATATAAAAATATAGAAGTAGTAAAATACAGTTGCTACAACTCACCCAAATCCACGCCACAACAAAATGAAAAAAGTGATGGGCGAGTCGTATAGATTAGCGTGATATCACATTTTTATTACAATTCTGGTGCATATGTAAATGCCCAAAACCAAACTATACTCCCATAATCAATTTAACTGCAACGAACCCCACAAAATATCAATTTCTTGTTCTTAACCAAAAAACGCAGGCAATTCCACTAAAACACACAATTTTCTCCCTTTCATTGGCAGAGCCAACACTTTCATACATGCCTAAACCCACCCTCATCTTATTAAAGCATATGACCACATTCAACAAGTGTCAATCAATCTTTTTCAGACAAATAACTGGAACAAACTCAAATCCTACATAAAATTATGACGTTTCCTCAAAAGCAAGACTGATAGAACATCTTTCCAAAAGTTTCCTGTCTCTACAATCAAGATAATGATAAAAACAAAATGAAATTGCCATTTATAGCATTTGGGTCATAAAATTATGGGATCTAAATCCTATATGGGTTCTCTGCAACTTTCAAAATGTGGAATGGGCTGCTGGGAAAGTAGTCCAGTGGTTCTATTAGATGCAGGGGGTTATGAATTGAGCCGTGGTAAGAAATAACACCATTTATTAGTATCATAACTTTAGATTGCAAATTTTAAAATGTCGTGTGGATCTGATTGTATGAAAAATGGTTGGATCCAAACAACTTGGGTTTCGTAAGGTTAGCAGGTCAGACAAGTTCCACCATATGTTATAGTTCTACAATCATGTGAGGCCCAACTTAACCTGTTCGGATGTTTTGAAGCTTTGACACAGTCGAGGAAGAAATAGGAAATAGGAGATATTATCTCTAAAAGCACATAACAACAAAAACCCTTCAACCAATTTCAATAAAAACATTGGTCAGCCCCAATGTTAATGTTAATGTTAACTAACCACGACACTATATTATTTGGTCTCTAAAAGCACATAACAACAAAAACCTTTCAACCAATTTCAATGAGAACATCGCACGTCTTAAACAAAGACGACCAACACAGAGAGAACATTAAATGGCACAAAATAAAACGAACAAACAATCTGAGATTCCAATGCAACAATTGAAAAATAAAAACCATAACGGATAAAGAGGAATCTGAAAACAAGAAGAGAAGTTAGGGATTGGTACCGATGGTGAAGAAGAAATGCAGGGAGGAGAGGAGCGGAGAATTGCTAGTATGTTAATCTCTGCTGTTGGTGCTGGCTGATTGGGTGAGAAAGGAAGATAGACAGAGGAAGAGAGAAGAAGTCGAATAGCGAGTCGGATGGGAAAAGGGTTTTGGGATCTTTTTAAGATAAAAGGAGTAGGGATATCCATGCTTAGAGAAAAAAAAAAAATCAAATAGGGCCTTTTGGATTACTATGGTCTTTATAAGATGTTGATGGTGTCTTTGGCTTATAATGAATCTTAAGGGATTTTTCCGGGTAAAATCCTCTTTTTTTTTTCACCCTTAAGAAAAGCTCATAAAACTTATCTTTTGAGTTAAAAGAATAAAAAGACGAGTTTGCTCTTTAATATCTGAAGACCTACAACCAAAGCTTAGAATTATTTGAATTTACCTATTTCTCTAATCTACATCCAGGCCTTTCCATCCCCATATCCTCATTTCTCTGGTCGTCATGCATTCAGGCGAGCCTTATTAAAATTAACTTGAGCTAACAAGATTCTCTCATCTTAATTGAAGGGCATTTCCATCATTTATCCAAACAACTTTTTGCAACACATTTATCCAAAAAAAACTACCAGTCACATACATTCACAGTCAAATTGGGGGCCTTTTTATAAAAACACGAAATACAGAGGCCTTTTTGAGGTCTCTTGAAAATATAGTGCCCTTTTTGTAAAAACCTCATATGATAATAGCTTGTTTGCCATTTTCACAGGCAAACAAAGGTGACCAGACCTAAACATGCATGTGATACAAACCACTGACACAGGTTAAAATCACTCAAAGGGTGCTTTTATCAACAGGCCTTAAACCCTACACCGAGACAAAGCTCCCGCCCTCTCTCCCGCGTTAGATTCCTTCAATAAATCCAAAATCTGTTGAAGACCCATTTCAGATCCTCGTTTTCACCATCTGGGTTTTGCGTTTCTTATCCGATCGACGCAGATTTCTCGATCTATTGCGCTCTCGCAACAATGGCGGAGGAAGAAGTAACCACAGCAGCGGCAGCAGCAGAAGCAGCAGAAGAAGAAGCTACGATTCCCATTCCATCAGATGACAAGATAAAGGTCGAAGATTTGGAGACGGACGAGGAGCAGAAACCGGCCATTTCTATCCCGCCACCTGATGAAACCCTAGCTGAGCAGGAAGAGCCAAATGCGATCTCCAACGGCGTCGAAAGCTGCATTGAGAAAGAAGAAGAGAAATCCGGCCAGCTCTCTGATTCCCCCGAAGCGAAGCGACCACGTCTGGAAGAAGAAACTAATGGCTCTGGTAATATTTTCTGTACATGACATTGTATTGATGTTCTAATTGGTTTTTTTGTATATTGGGAATTAGTTATCTTTATGTGGGGCTGTCACCGTACTATAGATTCCATGTGTTTGTAACAGTGTTTCGCTTGTTGAAAAATAAAATAAAAGATGGGTCTGGGAAATTTGTCTCTGTATCGTAGAGTTTCGTGTGTTTGTGGCTGTAATTAGGCTTAAAATGGAAAAAGAAGCCAAATGGTTGAGGAAATATGTCACAGTAAAGGTTTCAATGAGCGAGTTGGCTTAAGGGTTTTGAGGACTGATTTGAAATAAAAATAACCTTGAAATGCTTTTTTAGTTAAAAAATGTTGTTGATTTGTTTTGAGGATCTGAAGAATTCTTGCTGGTGAGATATTAGATGACTTAAAAATTTCTTCTCTCTTTATGTCTTTGATGATATTCATTTGTGCAGTTGTGTTTTGTTTTGAATACGTGTATATATCTTTGAATGCGTTTTGGTTGTCACCCAATGCCATATTTTCCTATGAGTAAACCCACCAAGGTTGCAGTGATTGAACTCAACAATTTTGTATCATGGACAAGGGCTGAGAGGCCCTATACAAAAACAAACAGTGACAACTGGAGAGCACAAATGTTGTATGTGCATCAAAGAAGGACAATGAAGTAGAACTTTCAGTTCTGAGCCACCCTTTTTCTTTATCTTTTATCTTTTTTCAGCTGGAGATTCCAGTCAACAAGAAGAAACACAGAAGGGAGAGATTCCACAAACTGGGGATTCCCAACATTCCCCAGCACAAAATGTGCTACCTACTAGCGAGATTACCGAACAAGGAAATCTTACTACAAAGATTATCCAGCAACCTGCTTCAGAGGTTCCTCAACAAGGCGATCTTCCTACAGACAATATCCAGGAACCTGTTATCCAACAGGGCAGTCTTCCTTCATCAGAACAACCTAAGCTTGATCTTCAAACATCTCGCAAAATTGAAATTCCCAATAACAAGGTGAGGGAGTTGGTGACTTGGTGTGCTCTTGAAACTTTGATTGGATTATTCCATTTGCTTATTTTATTCCCTTTAATATGTTCACTTGTTCATAATGAAGTTATCTTGTTCAGGTTTAATAAGGTGCCGTTTGGCAAGCCTAATTTTTATAGGGGTGACAAAATCTGATGTGATATTTGACCCACATAACCCAACTGCAATATGTATGGGCTGGTCATAGGTTAGGCCACAATAAAAACGGATTGGGTTAGGTCAACCCTCATAGGTCGCCTAATCCATTTAAATGGATTGGTTTAGAGCAGACCCGCATATATAAATCCATTTAAAACAATTTGGTGGTTTAACATTTTCATACTTAGAATAGTTTATTTTATATGGAACGAGCCGAGCTTGTGTTGAGATTCTTTTTTCTTTTTTTTTTCTTTTTTTTTTTTTTACTTAGATCTAGCATTGCTATTTGAAGTGGATTGGGTTTGGGCTACGCTTCTATAGGCTGGGTTTGGTTAAATAGGTTGACCCGCATTGAATGTGGGTTGTCTACCTCAGGTCAGGTTGACTTGCAATGAGTGCAGGTTGAAGTTACTCGACCCATTTTAAAAATGGCTCTGCTAGAGGTTGGACTTAAACCTATAGATATGTCTTGTCAACCCAACCCAATGGTTTGCCACCCCAAATTTTTGGGGTCAATTTGACTTAAAACCGATTCAAATAGATGTTTGGGTGCTTAAGACTCACCCCAAATAGATGTTTGCAGTAGCAACTCATATCCTCTTCTTCTTCTTCTCTAGCTTGTTGCACTCTTCTAGATTGGTGGTAGAACCCTTGCCTACTTTCCACTGTAACCAGGCACCGTTGTGGTGTGTTGCTTAAAGTGAGGAACATCCTAATCCTAGCATGAAACCGTTGCCTACTTCTCAAAGGGGAGCACCCGAGCATAATCACGAATGTTGTTTTCTCATGATTCATGTTTTGGCCGTGACAAAAGTTTTATACTAGCTGTTGACTTGCCTAATGCAACCCTCCTTATCCTTGGGACCAGTAGTAAAAACTGGCGAAGTTTTAGTATCTATAGATCTGGTTGATTCTTACTAGGCAAAACATCCAAGTTATTGTGGGAGGTTGATCCCATGCCAAACTACTTACATTATGATGATATAGAGAGTTTTATGAAAATGTTTTCACGTTACTCAATTTGAAGGGAACCATGTCAATGTTGGGAATAGTAGCATAATTTCATGTGATGAAATTTACTTACAAGTTTTGTCATCAACGTTACGAATTTGGTGGGTGATTGACTGATAAAATAAAAAGAAAGAAAATGGTGGTTGGTTGCCAAGCAGTGCCATGAGTCCCACATTATTTTGTGTGCCTGTGTGGGATGAGATTTCACTTCAGACTTATTCTATTGCGACTTATAGTCTTCTTTAGTTTTATTTTTTTTTAAATATTTTTTTATTTTTTAAATCAATCTAGGAAGGGGCACCTTATGCTAAGATATTATTGTAACGACTCTGCCCGTTGCCCACATGACTTTGTCCTCTTTGGCTCATGGGCAACCCAATCTTGCCGCACGATTTTAAAAGGCCTCATGCGGAGTTCAGACCAGGTCACACACATATATACCCAAGATCAGGACTAATGTGTTTTCGATGTGGGACTTATGCACCACTGCATACTCAGTCATTCGTCAGACTCAACGCCCTTCTACAGGGGATCCACAGGCGTGACATACTCCCTCACTAGAAAACAGAGCTATCATTGGTTATGATACCATTTGTAACGACCCGGCCTGCTGCCCACATAATATTATCCGCTTTGGCTCGTGGGATTTCAACCCAATCTTGCCGAGTGGTTTTAAAAGGCCTCGTGCAAAGTTAAGAATAGGTCACACATATATGCCCAAGATTAGGACTAGCGTGTTTTCGATGTGGGGCTTTTGCACCACTGCATACCCAGTCCTCGTCAGACCCAACGCCCTTCTACAGGGGAGCAATAGGCGTGACAATTATTTAGCATAATTTTATTTTTGATGCTCCCTTTTTATTTTCTATCATACTTGATTATTGTCACTATTTCAAGATTATGATACAGGAGTGCATGTGGATTCACCCTAATAGAATTTTTTAGTAAAGGCTCAAGATTGGTTCTTTTCAGAAAGAAATGATTGTTTTTTCTTGGTAATTTAACATATGTTGCGATTCACTTTTTATAAGAATACAGCATTTTATTTTATGGAGGATTACCAAGCTTAGTTATACAAATTTGATTAACATCCTTAAATATCTTAAGACAACAAAGGGCTTTACCAAATAATATTAACTCCCCTTTTGATGGTACAATCTACAAATATAGCTGAATATTATAGAAGCTGAACCGTGTTAACAAGTCTTTAGAAAATTTAAAGGAAACAGCCACTGAGGAGAAAAGGCGAATTATCAAAAAGAGGGAGAAAAAGTGAGAGAACCTCAATTTCATCCATGAGTTGAATATGAACTATTTTTGCGGCTTTGCCAATAAGAAACTAATGTTGTGGCTTTTAGCCATGCAATGATTTTGTCTAACTTGTTTTAACTTGTTATGGTTGTTTGGTTTTTTTATACAGCTTTTTCTTAGGTTTCAAAAGAGCTCATTAATCCTTTGTTTATGTACAATTATCTCAGGTTGCTGTTCTCATTGGCAAAGCTGGTGATACAATCAAATTCCTGCAATATAATTCAGGGACAAGAATTCAAATAACAAGGGATGCTGATGTGGATCCAAATTCTTCCACCAGACCAGTTGAATTAATAGGGAAATTGGAAAATATTAATAAGGCTGAGCAAATGATTAAAGATGTTATAGCAGAGGTGCAAATTCCTTTGTTTGCTAATTATCATTGCCATTGGGATTCTTTTTTCCTCTTTTTTAAATTCTTTTTATTTTTTTCAGTGTTGATGCTCTTGACCTTGTTCTATTCCTTCTATTTTCTGTGGCTTATATAGTATGTAGGATTATTGATTAATGGTTTATAACTTCATTTATGGACTGCCTTTTGGTGCATACTGGGATGCATGCTAGTCATATGGGTAGGGAGAATGGGGAGATCTAGGCATGGATTAGAAAATAACATGGATGCCCCAAAAATCAGCCTAATCAGATTATAGATACGGATTCTTAGGTCCAAAAACCAAGTGAGCAGCGGTGAAAACAAATGAGAAAATGGAGCGTCAATCCAACGGCGACACCCTGATGAATGATATTATTGGGTGAGTGGGAACTCACATGGTGATTGTGAGGGAGAGGGTAGGAGGGCCTCACATGCTGATTAAAAATATAGCTTTCATGGATATGGTGCAAGGTTATTATCTGTAGATTGGACATCTATCTAATGTGTTTTGCATCTTTCCATAGGCTGATGCACGTGGTTCCCCTGCACTTGTGGCCAGGGGTTTTGGCACTGCCCAAACTGGTGCAGAGCAAATTCAGATGAAAGTCCCATATGAAAAGGTAACTTTTATACATCCTATTATGGAACTTTGCAGACACATAAATATCAAACACAATTCATTTTATCAAAAATGTAAACACAATTAGATGCATATGAACATGTGGGCAGCCCAATATCTGTCAAATTGTCACTTTTTTCCCCACAAAATGCAATGATTAGATGATCCTATGCGTTCCATTGCTTTTCAAGCCACAATCCAATTGGTGTTGGCCAGTCAAAGCAACCCTTGAGTCCCTTATCGGTCCAAGGTTTGACCCATCATAAAATGCTGATGCGGGTTGATGATTGGTTTCCATGTGCCCAAACACAACTATCCGATGCATCTCTCTCTCTCTCTCTCACACACACACACACACATGTGCGCGTGCATGCACGGCACAAATTCATGCATACATAATGTTTCCAAATGCTTTTTTGGACACCTATGCTATTTGTTTATTTTTTTCAGGTTGGTTGGATAATAGGCAAAGGAGGTGAGACCATTAAGAACCTGCAGGCAAAATCTGGTGCTCGCATTCAGGTAGCTAGAGTTCTTAGATGCATGAAATGGATAGTAAGGATGTCAAGATTTTATGTTTTGGATGAGAGATATTTTGTCTGAACCATCACTTAATAAGGATAACAAAATATTATGTTTTGGATGAGATAGGTCTCTGTCTGAACCATCACTTTATCCATATCCTGAGTAAAGACCATTTTCTGCCATTTAGGTAATATTACAAAACATACCCGAAGGTGATGCATCCAATGAAAGAACCGTTCGTATCACTGGCAATAAACAACAGATAGAGACTGCAAGAGAAATGATCAAAGAAGTTGTTAGTCAGGTTTGTTTGTGTAGCTTATATGAAGTTACTTTCTCTGCAGACAAATGCATGGTTCTTGATACCTAATGATCTTCCTTGAATGTGGCATGTGTTATATTTTCTGATTCGACATTAGGGATGGCATCTGATTAGGTTAAACGTGCGACCTACCCCACATCTGCTCCTATTAGGGGTGGGATTTGGTAGTGCTTTTGTCGGGTTTGAGGTGGGTATGTGTTTATAGATTTGACCTGAGTTGGGTTAGGGGTGGGTTCAGGTTCTGGTCGCTCTTCCCTTCTTTGCCCTGCCTCATTTGTTTTTTACTATTTTACATATTTGTTAATAGATAATTATAACTATTTTTTTTTTAGTGCAATAGCTAGTAGACTCTTGAAAGAAGAGTGTGAAATTGCAGGTTGAAGTCCTCTTGTATGTGTATGTTTAGTTCTCGTAATGTAATATTTAAAAATAAAAAATTAAGCGATAATTGATACAAACATAACCTGATCCACAGCCTTCATGGAGTGCAGGGAAAGCTTTGGGTTGGGTTAAACATAACTTACCCTTTTTTGGGGCAGCTTTTGGCTGCCCTGCTCCATTTCTAGCTGTTTTACATATTAATAGACTACGATACACAACTATTTTTTTTTTGTAAGAATAATACACATAACTTGTGTAGTGCAACTCATAGAGGAAATTTGAAAAGTTGGAGTTATGGTCTTATGTCCGACAGTCCGAGTCCTCTATCAAGTAACATTACATAATTTAATCTTATAAATTTTAATATTTAAAATTAAAAATCTTGGTATCAAACTTGAGCAAAGTTGTACCCATGATGAGTAAAATAGTTTAATAAATGCTCAGTTTGGTAACTTAACTGATAAAGTGAAGTGAGGTGAATGGTCAAATTAAGAGACAAGAAAAGAAGAGTCAAATTAAAAAGTGACGGCCTTTTGTCATTTAGTGAAATGAGAATGTATCTTTTTGACTTTCTTTAAAAAAAAGAAGATAGTTTTTTGTCCTTTAGTGGCTTGGGAAAGTAACTTTCTGACTTCTTAAAGTAGAGATGTTTTTTGAAATATGGTACTTTTTGGTTGGACCCTTTTCTTTTATTGTCTCTTGAAATGACCCTTCACCTCACTTTATTTGTAGAGTGAATTTACCAAACAGGCCCTCGACACTCAAATGTAATATTTTAGGCAAAATTAAAATGGCTTAATCTAGTCCGACTGTAGGATTATTTTATTTTTCATTTTTTTAATGAAGGTTTGATTAAGAAGATTGCACTATTAGTCTGTTCTATCCTTGCATGGATCGGTTTGAAAGAAAATAAAGTGTTTATTATTAATAATCATAGACGAGTTAGCTACTCATATTCAAGAGGAGGTACTTTTTTTTAACCAAAAAAAACAAAGGAAAAAAAACAAGACAAAAACAAAACAAAAACAAAACAAAAACAAAAAGGACGTACCTTGGTGTATGTTGTTTGTTGTTGATGTAGTATTGGTCGATGAATCGAGCAATGACATGAAAGCGAAACTTCAAAGATGGCGAGGGAGGCTTAAAAATCTAAGGGCCTTAAAATAAGTCATACAAATACCGAATATATGAATTTCAACTTCGGTGGAGATGTGTGAAGTGCTGATTCTTTTATGAGAATTGAAGCTCAACAGACCATAACAAGTTTCATTCTAATACCTTGGCCTAATAAGGATAGGGAGATTGAGAAAGATGTCAAGCTGATATGGTTGAATTGGAGAACTGCTTTTGGAGTGCTTTGTGATTTGTGCATACCAACAAGATTGAATGGAAATTTTTACAGGACACCGATTAGACCAACTATGATCTATGGAGCAGGATGTTGGCCAATCAAGAAGCAATACATGCACAAAATGAGTGGAGTGAAGATAAGAATGTTGTGGTGGATGTGTGGTAAGACTAAGAAAGATGAAATCAGAAATGAGCGCTTTAGGGAGCATTTTGGGGTGACATCAATAGGTGATAAAGAGAGACTTTTTTGAGATGGTTTGGACATGTCCAATGTAGGCCAACAACGATGCCACTGAGGAAAATGTTTTTATGCAGGTTGATGTGGAGGAAAAAGAGTGTGCTGAAGAGGACATGGATGGAAGTATGAAGGATAGATATGAAGAAGTGCAACCTATCCGAGGATTTGGCTAAGGATAAATTGGAATGGAGAAACAAAATTCTTGGAGCCAACCCCAACATACTTGGGATAAGGCTTCAATGATGATGTTTTATGGGACCCATCCACATCCTTGACAATGTATAGCTCGTTCATAGATATTTTGGTGTATGAGTTGCATGAGATAATTTATGATGCATGGCCAAATTTTGTATTATTGCAAGTATAGTTTGTGCATGGTTTTTGTTGTGTAAAGAAGGTGTGTTAGTATTTAGTGTTTGTGTGTAGAAGTCAAAGAGTTGGTAACATGAAGTTGAAGTCATGATATTTTATTAAATAATTTTTCATATTTCAAAATGATGATCTCAAGGCTGTGGTCAATCACTTGCAAGCCAATGAGAATGTATCTGGCATTGGCTTGTGGGGGCGCTCAATGGTTGTTTTAACCAGGAAGCTTAAAGAATGGCCTTGCATGCTGGAGCTCATCTCAGTGGTGGGGCTACCTTCGTTAGGTATCCTGGCTGGAGGGAGGAGGAGATGGTAAGGTTTGTTCAGTTGGATTTCCCAGGAATGGCAGAGGTCATCTCCCACGGAATCTGCAAACTATTAGGGAGAAATCTTTCTCAGTTTTTGTTTCAGATCTATCAGTGCATGTCTCTAAATAGAATTGAGGCTCTGTTTTGCAGACCAGGAAACTTAGTCGGTATCTTCACCCCCATGGATTAGAAATCGAGGCTTTGCATTAGTTCGGTTTGCCAAAAGTTGGGAAGCAGAACGTGCTATTGATCTTGTAGAAGGTAGATTTTTTTTTTTCGGTTGGGCAGCGGGGAAGGGAATTGGGGTTTTGAACAATTCCACATGGCAAGCTTGCCAAAAGGAATGAGACCCCCTATCCTAGCTTGGGTCCTTTCTTTAAAGATTTCGGTGGGCCACCTGGTCTTCATACAGGTTTTGAGCTGAGGTATCCATACTCTCAGTCTCTAATTGATGGAAAACCCAATTAGGTGGGTTCAATCGTTAATGATGATCCGGAGAAGGGGGTGAGAGTTGCATCCTAGCTGGTGAGGGGGGGAAAAGGAGAACCTATATTACAGCTTAGTGGAGATTTTGTCCTCAAAACATGAGGGTCTACTGTGATTTGAATTGTGTTTGGACTAATGGTTGGGGAAAAAGGCCAATGAGGTTTCTGATGTAGGATGAAATCATGGTGTGGATGGATGCAGTTTACTTCAGAGAAAGATGTGGATGATGTCCTACGGTGTTTTCAGGCAGAGGCTTCCTCCTCTCCTTGCAGATCTTTGGAGAGATGGGTGGATATTTTAGGTTAACCTTGTTATCCTTCTTGCTTGAGGATTTTGCAAGTCCCACTGCATGTGTGGCATTCAAAAGTGTTTCGCCTCCTTGAGGATTGTGTTGAAGCATTGTGGAAATTGGCCGAAAGACCAAGTGGAAGAAGAATCTCAGATATGGCCGGGTGAAGGCAATTCTTGATAAGTTTGCTTCCTTGCCAACCTCAGTTTACTTATGGTTCAAAGATTTTCAGTTTTTTGTCCAACTAGCAGTTGAAGTAGAGGAACTGGACCAGCTAGTTTTCCTTAAGGTGTGGAAAAAATGAGAGTTGACCCATTAGTCTTGCACTCTTGCTACTACATTTAGTAGGAGTTAGTGACAATGAGATTTTCAGATTGGATTTGAACTTGATCCCTTAGTCTATTGGGCATTGCACGTCCACAAGTTTTCACTACAGCCATTCGTTGCTTATCAATAGGTGTTCAGGGCGTAGGGCTTTGATTGACGAAGATCTTTCTCCCAAAATATGGAGAAATCAGGATAAAAGGGTTTCGATGCAAGAGCTCTGTTCATCAACTGGGAAAGCAGGTGGGGTCTCTTAGGTGCTCACTCTCATACCTTCTAAGTTGCTAAACCCCTTTCCTTCTCAGCAGAATGGGTTTGAATGAGTTTCTATTTCTAAAATACCACATTTGACTCAGCTCTTCCTGGTTAAGGAGTCATTTCTAGAGAGATGTTCTCTTTTCAATTGGCAATGAGAGAATTTCTTTACTAACCCTGGAGGGAGGTTCTTGTATGTTGAAGGTCATAGAGATGATCTTTAAACTAAGGACTTGGGGAGATAAAAGGAACCTAAGGGAACAGTTGCAGGTTGACCGGGAGGTGGAAGGTCGATCTTCAGCTTCAGTCCTGGTGGATATAGTGGCTGCCCTTTTGGAAGCTGTGGGGATTTCTGTTAAAGGTTTTAAAGAGGGATGGAGTGGGTCAGTGGACTTTGCTCAGAAGAGGGAGTAGAAAAACAGAGATGAGTCAGAGATTGTAAGGACCAAAAAAGGGGGTCAAGGGAATTGCATAGTTTAGCTTGCTCAATTAACTATGATAGGAATTAGGAAGTCTCATGTGAGTGTCTGTCCATTAGCAGAGGTGGCAGTAGGGTGCAAGGGGATTCCAACATTCGTAAATGAAGATAGTTTCATGGAATGTGTGGGGTTTGGGGGCCGCGGAGAGGCGGATGATTGTTAAAAATGTCTTGCATAACTCTAAAGTGAGCATCGCTTTGCTTCAAGAGTTCAAAATCAGAGCCATGTCTGATATATTATCTTAGCAAATTTGGCGTAGCCGAGTTATAGTGGGTTTGCTTATAATGTAGTTGATCCTTTGGGTGGTGTTTTAATTCTCTGGGACTATCGCAAAGCTGCAATTTATAATACTTGGGTTGGGGAATTTTCTATTTGCAATGGTTGAAGACTTGGAAGTTTGCTCGCAATGGCTAATGATGTCTGTTTATGTGCCAAACAATAGAAAAGAAAAGCTGATTTTTGGGAAGAGCTAGATGGAATGAGAGGTAGATGGCATGGCGCTTGGTGTATTGAGGATATTGGAACAGTTACATACCCATGTGAGAAGATGGAAGGTTGTTGTATGACTGTAGATATGTGTGCATTTTTATACTGGATAAACCTCCATTCTCCGGCTGATTTGCAGCTTGCTGGAGCCTCCTTTATGTGGGTAACCACCATAACCCTCCCTCTTTATCTAGATTGGATAGAATTTTCATGCCTGGTGATTAGGTTGATATTTACCTAGACGTTTGTTATGTGGCCCTTCCTACGCCTACATCTGACCGTTGCCCTGCCCTCTTCATTATAGATGCAAAAGATGGGGTCTCTCCCCTTATAGGTCTGAGATGATGTGGCTTAAAGAAAAGCAACTCCATCCCTTCATTTAGGCCTGGTGGAAAATTACCAAATTTGGTGGTCGGATCCATATTAGGTTTGTTAAACTGAAGAAAAAAGAAAAAGACATAATTAGGGAATAGGCAAAAAACTCTTTTGACAATGTGGGGTCTTTCAAAGCCAATATTCTTGAAGAAATTCAGAGTATAGACAGAAAAGAATAATCTAGTCAGATCTCAGATGAGGAGAAGGTTGCAATGTTGATTCTTAAAGACGGTCTTTAAATTAAAATAAAATAGGAGATAAGTGGAAGCAAAGATCCTAGCTCAAGTGGCTCAAAGAGGGCGACAAGATCTCCATGTTCTTTCATGGATCAACAATAGCAAGGTTAAGGGAAAATAGAATTAGTTCATAGTTTCGTGGAGAGGTCCGAAAAAAAATCAAGAAGATATTATCCAATACATAAAGAGTTACTTTGCCAATCTTTATGCTAAAGAAGATTGAGGGAGGCCTGCTCTGGGAAACTTGGATTTCCTTTCTATTGGTTTGTGGAATGCTAAATGGATGTAAAGGGTATCTGCAGAAGAAGAGGTAAGGACTAAGGACTGCTTTGTTTGATTTAGGGGGTGATAAAGCCTTGGGCCTAGATGTTTTTCAAATCGATGTTGATGCAGGTCCTAACCTAGGGCCTGTGGAAAAGTGCCGAAGTACAATATGGTGCTGAAGCACGTGTCCGAGGACACTTCAACAAATCTTCGCAGATATGATAATGAGGACGCACCTCAATGGGAAAACACAATTCAATTAATCAACTCTAAAATTTCATCTTCTACAATGCCATATAATTAGGAAACATAACTTAGGGCCTAAGAAACCTAATTAAACTTGGAAACTAAATAAATTGGAAACCTAATGCTAATTACAATTCTTTAAATAAAATTAGAAACTAATTACTGAATAAAAAACCCTAAATCTACTTGGCCCCTACACATGTGGTTTGAGGTCTATCTGCAACAGACTTCTTTAAATGTTTTTGGGAAAACTACAAAGAAGACATTATGGCTTTCATGAAAGAATTTAACTCTAAAGGTAAGCTCTTCAAAAATTTAGTTGCTTAGTTTTGTTGTGTTAATTTCTAGAAGGGGGTTGCAGCTAACATCAATGATTTTAGGCCAATTAGCTTGATTGGAAGCATTTATAAAATTTAAGTAAGGTGCTGGTTGGCAGACTTAAAAACAGTGTTGCCTTCTCTTGTTTCTCTTGCACAAGGGACCTTTGTTCACGGCGACAGATTTTAATTGGGGTTCTCATTGCCAACAAACACATGAATTCCAGGGTAAAGATAGAAACCCTGGGTGGTTGTGTAAGCTTGACTTGGAGAAAGCTAATGATAGGGCGGATTGGAGATTCTTACAGTATATGTTGTGCAGAATGGGTTGTGGAACTAGATGGAGAGCTCGGATTTAGGAGTGTGTTTACTTTGCCCACTTTCTTATTTTGAAAAACGGTTCTCTGGAAGGTTTTTTTCCCAAGCCCAAAGGGGTCTTTGTCTGGTAGATCCACTTTCCCTCTTCTTGTTTGTGATTGTTGGTGAGGCCCTAAGCTGTATGGTGATTGTTAGTAATGCAAGTTTGAGTAATGGATTAAAGCTGGTGCCTAATGCTCCTACGATTACTCATCTTCAGTTTACAGTGGACACATTAATTTTTTATGATGCAAAAGAGGACCCAAATCAAGAATATCAAGGCTCCCTTTATGTTTTGAAGCTTTATCAGACCTCAAGCCGATTTTTTTCAGGGGCAGACTCATTCGGGTGAAGGTTGATTTATATGTCCTGATTCATCTTTCTTTGATCTTGGGATGTAAAGTGGGTTTCTTATCAGTCTCCTATCTTGGGCTGCCTTTTTGCTTAGGAGAGCTTCTAAATCATTATGGAATCCAGTCATTGTGAGGGTGGAGAGGAGCTTGGGTATGTGGAAAGCAAGGTACCTATCTCTAGGGGTCGGATAACTCATTCAGTCAGCTCTTCCTATCCTTGTAGTTTACTTTCTATACATGTTCAAATGTCCAGTTTCGGTTGTCATCCATATACAAGTGTTTCTGAGAGACTTCTTATGGCAAGGAAGAGAATTAGAAAAGAAGAATCACCTAGTCGATTGGGCTTCCGTTTTTTAATAGAAGAGGGAAGGAGGTTTGGGTTTTAGGCCTTTGAGACAGGTTAACATGGCTTTAATGGGAAAATGGCTGTGGAGGATTGGGGAGGAATCTTGAGTCTTTGGAAGAAAAAAAAGGTTCTAAAGGCTAAGTATAATGTGGCTAGGGATGGATGGGAATCAAAGATGCTAACCACTGCTATTTGGCTAAATGGCAGGGCATCACTTCAGTTAAGGATGCTTTCACGAAAAATAACAGATTTCGAGTTGAATAGGCGAGAAGATTTTTTTTTTTTTTTTTTTTTTGGCTGGATGTCTGGATATTTAGGTTGGAGAGAATTCTTTGGTGATGTGGTTTCTATACTTTTTCTGGTAGGCAAAATTTGACTGTTACATAGATAGAGTTGGTACACAAGTTGTGTGGGCTCCTTTGTTTCGAGGGAATCTCACAGAATCAGAGGAAGCTCAGTTCGTACACAAGTTGGTACACAAGTTCGTCGCTCTTGATATTCTTGGGCAGGTCTACATTCTGGATGAGGGGACTGACAGAAGAATTTGACAAGTTCTAATGATGTTGTCAGTGTCATCTTTCTTTTTCTATTTGATAATAGGATCTTTGGCTTCTAGCCCTTTATTTTGTTTCTCGAAAGCGAAGGCTCCCCCTTGGGTAGTTGCATTTGGGTGGTTGGCCCTTAGGAGGTTCTCACCATAGATAATCTACACCGTCAAAGAAGAATCTTTGTTAATACATGTCCAATGTTCCTAGTTGATGAGCATATGGTGGATCTTCTTTTCCTCAATTGTAGGGTGGCGCAACCAAGGCTTGTACAGGGCAGTGTTCGGATGGTTTGATTGTATTTCGGTCTTCCTTTGGAGTCTCCTTGCCTTTTATGAGGCTTGGATGGTAGCTATCATCTAGGGGTAGGATCCTGTGGAATTTGTCTTTCTTGGCTACTTGTGGGTTTTGTGGAGGGAGAGAGATATGCGTTGCTTTGAAGGCCATAGTTCTATTGAAGTGATGATGGATAGGGTGAAATTTTGTGCTTTGTCACCCTCAAATTGGATTACCTTAATGGTCCCAATTTTGGAGACGTAACTAGTGTGGGGATTCGAGTCATTTTGACTCTAATCAAATTTTACCCCACACTATACCCACAGGATAGATCGGAATGGAGAAACATAATTCATGTAGCCGACTCCAACATAGCTGGGACAAGGCTTTGATGATGATAACGATGGACACATGCATTTTTACATCACATGTTTAAATTTTTTCCTGCGGAAGCAAATGTGAGCAATTTTACACATATAACCATGTCTCTCAAAATAAACAGATCGTATACAGTCTCAGAATATTTACAACACAAGAGTGTATAAGTATACTACATAAAGAAAAGTGTTTTATATACATTCCCCAACAAAAGTCACATAATCATCTACCACAAAATTCTCCCAAGTACTGACCAATAATGGTTAATACAACCATCCAAACCTAAAACCATCCCATGTGATGAACTCATGTAGCCAGATTATACCACATCATCAGGAGTCCACTCACGCAATCCCTGAGGAGTCTCCTCGATCTCCTCAGTTTCCTGGTTAGGGGTAAAGGTGTTGTCTCCTGTAACGCCAAGGGTTACATCGGATAACTGAGCAAGTAAACAAGTATAATAAATATAAACATGATGTATCATATGTGAATAAAGACAGGTAATCATAAGATGACAGATAAATAACTAAACATGCATGATGTATGAGACATGAGAATCAGATACAGACACATCTAACAATGAATCTTAACAAATTGGCATAATCAACATAAGCTACACTCTCTCGAAACAATTGTAACCATGATGAGAGCATGCAGATATCAACAAATCATTGCTATCCAGGACTCCACAAGGGAATTTCATATCATAGCGTGGCCACTATATAGATAACATGGTGGTACCCTAAGGACGCAGTCACTCCCATGCAGGGACTATGCTACAGCCAGCCAAAAAAGATTAATACAGTCCATCTTTCACTGCGTCCGGTTACAGTAGGACCAAAGCTAAGTTGTGCCAACTCAAGAATTAAATACAGGGCAATTCCGGATGCGTATTTCTAATGATAACAGATAACTATTTTGAAGCAGGCTTTTAACATATCATTTACTTAGTGAATACTCCTTCAATCTTAACATACCAGGTAAGGAAACAGGATGCGTACAACAGATAAACAGGACATGGGGATGCATGTACTAGCCAGGCAAATACAATTGCTAGTATGAATAATGCACGATCAATGATAATCAAAGAAAATACTGCAAATATCATTCCTAAAGTCTAGATTGCCCAAAAGCATCACTAATTAATATTGTGCAACTTTAGGATCCCCATTATTGGCGCTACAAAGTTTAATTTAACGAGAACCCTAAAACAACACATCTTTGATTCAGCATTGCTTTACATGAATTTTAAGTCAATATGTAGGTGAATGTCAGCCCAAAACATCACCTATTAAGGTCCTACAAGCTATTATGAATAGGCATGTCTCATAAGCTTCCAAATTCTAGTTTAAAAGTCCTTTAGAAAACCTGAGTTCTTTGGGTCAGTGAGGTTCCAGTTTGGTTGCCTTAGATGGTTCCAACTGGAATTCAGAAAATGGGTTGTCTCTGGTTGGTCAACTTAAGCTTTTCTTCGGTTCCCCGGAGGACCCCTTTAGTCAACCTAAGCTTTTCCTCCGCCCCCCACAAGGACCCCTTTGGTCGACTTAAGCTAACAACACCTAAAATTTCAGGTTTCAGGTTATATACAGGAAATTTGGTCGGGCTACCAAAGTAACATTTTGGTAGACCAAAGGACCCTTTCGGGCACCCGAAACACTCATTTTGGGCCACCGAAACCTTCGAATTGGCTGCAGACAAATCCAAACCCTGTCTGGTTCAGAAGGGTTTTTCTTCCATACCACATGGAGTTCTGAAACTACAAGAAGATGAACATTTCCAGCTCTAATTCAGTCATTCAACTCCCATCTTTTAGACATAAAACCAATTCATTTCCATCACATATAATCGATTAAAAAAAAACACATTTAGAGCTTAAAAATGTTTATCTAACATGAAACATGATGGAACTCAATCAAATAAAGATACACGTGATGTTAAAATACTTGTTTACTTCCTTTTGGGGGTAGGAATTCTGGCTAATATCTCAAAATTCACCTAAACAACCAAAACTCCAACTCACAAAAGCTCCTACAACCAAGACCAAATTGAATTGAAGCTAAGTGAACTTGTAAACAACTTCCTACATCTTACTAGCCCAAACTAAAATGAAGAAAACTCAGAAAAGAAGAAAACTTACCAATAGAAGAAGAAGAGAATGGGAAGAGTGAGAAAAGCTTGGTGAAGAAGATGAATTTAATGGTGAAGATGATCAATTCCTTGATTGATTAAGCTAGAGCGAGAGAAGAAGAGAAACAAGCTGAGGGGTGGCTGGATCAGCTGAGAAATGGCTGGGAGGAAGAAGAGAACTGCAGAGAAATGTGGAAAACTAAAGAGGATTTTGGAATTTAAGTTGTTCCACAAAATTTTGAAAATTTCAATTTAGTCCATATTGATAAAAAATGCAGAATCCTGATCAAATGAAGCATCGAATCATCAAAAAAGTCAAAAGAACGAGAGTTGCCTAGAATTAACATCATCCTACGAGCCCAAAAAACATGAAAATCTAATATTTACGAATAACTCTCTTGCCTTCTCTCAAAATCGCAAATAAGTCATCCTAGGTCCAAAAACCCACCAAATCTATCCTATTATTATTCTAGCACACAAAACTAATTAATTAGTTACTAAACAAGATTATTTAAATAATAAGCACGCAATTAAAAATCAAGAATCTCGCGACATCTTGCTTTGACTGGCCCTCATTTTCACGATGTTCCCTTTGCCTCAATTTTGATGAATTGGAAAGAGGTGGCTTTCTCATCATTGATTTTCAATCAATGTAAACCTTTTTGGTTCCCTCCTCTAGGAGGACTTAAACTAAATTTTGATGGTAGTGCTATTGGCAACTTGGGTATCGTTGGGATTGGAGGCATCACCTACAACTTTAATACATCACATATTTCATCTTATTTGGGCCCAGTTAGATGGTGCCCGGTGAACAAAGTGGGGTTTCTAGTCTTGAGGGCGTGTCTTCAGGATCGGGAGGCCACTTTGGTTGGATCTCCATGGTCTCCAGATGGAGCGTGATTCGCATTCACTATGTGTCATCCTTTCAGATTTAGGATGTTGCAAGGCCCCTCAGTCCCTTGCAGATGTGGCGGACGAGGTTCTGGACATTGCTAAAAGGCTTAATGTTGCTTTCAACCATATCAAGCAGTTTGCGAATGAAGTCACAGATGGTCCGCTAAGGAGGGAGTCTTGCACCAGAGTTTGCTTATTTCAATGGATGGCTTTCTCTCTTCTTGGTTTTTTAATTATTCTTTAGGGGTTTATTTGTTGATTGCTGTTTTTTACTTTTTTTTGGTGGTTGCTTGATAGATGGTGTATCTCTCTCGTACCAGTACCGCTAAGTCTTTAATAAAAGTCATAATTTCAAAAAAAAAAAAGAGGAAGTCATGTGAAAATGAAATGAAGTTAATACATTCAGGAGAAATTGTGCTTGTGATTCAAATCTGTAAGTTTCAATAAGGTGTCACTAACTATCTTTGTTGCAATGGTGTATGTAAGTTTCCATGGATTGAATGAAAGAGGACAATCAGTGCTAGTTTCTCTTCTTATGTGATTCTCTCTAGATGCTAGAAGTCTAGTTTGTGTGGGGCTAGTTTTGAGCGGTTTGCCTTGGACTTGCAGATACGCTAGCAACCATGGAGTCTTTTGCATTGTGCTATGGACTTGTGATTCATTTTCCTTTTGCTTGTGTTGAGAATCTGAGATTCATGTGGGAATGGGAGGAGGGAGGGAGAAAAAAAGAAAGAAGGGGGAGGGGGGGGGGGGGGGGGGGGCGGGGGTTGAAATTGTTTGTTCCTTTCTCCTGTGAATGTGGTTCGGGGTGCTGCTGCATTTAGATGTGAAAAAATGTTGATTGGGACTTGTTGTCTCAATCCAACTTTTGGAGCATTTCTCTCAACGTGAGCAACATGTTTAGAGAACACATGATACTTAATTGACGAAGATCATGTCACGAGTGTAGCCCATCAATGGGCGGAACAATTTGCAGGTGCAACATTTTAAGAGCTCAAATAGTAATAGTTTGTTTTTCTTTTCAATCTTTTTGCTTTCTACATGGCTTGGATTCTTTCTTGGTCTAAATCTGTTTTGGATGAATGTATGGTGCCCATGTTTATGTTTCTTTTGTAAGTTGACCATTCATAGCGTTGAATGGGAAATGCCAGAGGGCCTTCTTTGACTTCTCCGAACACTGTCTTCCTAATGAAACTTATTTCCCCTACTACTGAGTGAAATTCTTCCTGGAAGCTTTGGCAATATTTGTACACTTTCTGGATTTGTCAATTGTTATACTTGAAAAGTTCAATCAAGCAGAGCAACTGACAATAGATTTAATTAAAAGTTTAATTTTATTGATGTTAAACCTGGATTATAATGGTACTAGACTTTTAGTACACTCTGGATCGAAGGTCCAAGGCTCCGATATCTCTTTTACAAAAGCGAACAAGAAGGATTTCCTTTCTTGTTCCAAGTGTTCAACTTGTCTGGAAAGTTCTAGGGAAGCTTTGGATGGTTTGAAGGCTCTCTTGAAGTTAATGAGAGTGAATAGGTGCCTTTTGATTGTCCCAGGAGCCCTTATTTATAGGGTTTTAGGGCTTGGGGCTCAAGAAACGAAAAAACAATCAGAAGTCCTTCAAAATCAGATTTAATTCACTGTGGTGCAGGGTGAGATTGTGCACTATGCAGTGTGTAGGCAGCTCCTTTCCCATTTTATTCTCTCCATCCCTCTATCTTCCAGAGTTCAGACCTTTTGTCTGTCATTATATATCGTTCAAAAGATCTCGATGAGGAAATCCACTTGGCCAATGGTTTTACCTGTTTGAAGCCATTTTCTAGGTGAAATTCCTTCATTCTGAGGGTTCAGACTTGATGGTCATAGTAAGTTTTTTATTTTTGACCATAAAAGAATTTTTTTTACTTTTGGCTGATTTACTGATGAGGATAAGGGAAGACCGCTTTCTCATCTAGTTTGTTAAAAAAAAATTCTTATTTATGCTAACACCACTATCTTTCTTCTATTTGGTGTTGGGACCCTTGGGGAGTAACTTGGGTATGCAGTCCAGGTCATTTTTTGACTTTTTACCATAAAAATGTTTTTGACTTTTCGCTGATTTACTGATGAGAATAAAGGGCAAATGGCTTTCTTGTCTAGTTTATTAAATATTTGATGCCTACACTTTTCAACTTTCTTTCTTTCTTCTGTTTGGGGTTGGGATTGTTGTGTAGTGACTTTTTTTGTTTAGGGTTCTGCTAACCCCCTGAGTGCATCAGTTTCGGTCCCTATATTCGACAGGTTTCGAAGCATATGTAATGGCCAATATGAGCACTTTCCAACTGTGCTAAATAAGTTCTTAGTCTTACTAAATGAAATTTCAATCTCTGTTGTAAAGCCTTTCAGAGTGACATGAACAAGAAGTAAAAATCATAATGTACTGAATACATTTTATATTGTTTACATATATATATATATATTGAGTTATACTTACATAGTGGTAACATCAAGTCTTGTATCTAGTATGCAAGGGCCAATGCTGCAAACCATGGACGTGAGGAATCATGTATTTTCCTAGAATTAAATTCTTTACCAATAAATTGATGGGGAAGAGCTTAATCCAAAATTGAGCTAATGACATTTATGGTCTTGTTATCTTCTTTTGGATCATATTATTTGCCTTTCAAATTTGGTTTAATATTTAGTTGCTAAAATTAATGGAATCTTATGGTGGTAACTCATCAGGTAGCTCACATATCTGAAGCAATCCCCTAGCTCACCCATGTGCCTCCGTGATCTCTGGCATAGTGACATTGTGTGAACGGAGGGTTGCATGTTTATCTTCCCACACCCACCTATTCTCGCCTTTCTCTGGGTCTGTTCCATATACCATGCAATAGTTATTTAGAGTTCTAATATTCTCTTTTTGAACTTGTATTGCTTTGAACATGAGCGTTTCTGAAGGGCATCTTGCATATAAATGTCAAAATGACCTTCCTTATATCTTATCCTATTCATTTCCTTCCTAGTGACAGACAGTGAATGCTTCATCTATCTGAATTCTTGCCCTCTTGGGCACAATTCCTTTTTTCTTGCTCAAAATGGCCCTAATGTCTCTTGCAAAGAAGAACACAAGTGTTGCCCTGTCTTTGAGAATTTTTTGGTATTGTAATGCAAGGAGTAACATTTTTTTTTGGTTTTTCAAATCATGGTTTTCATTTTTATAGCTAATGCTAAACTTTAGTAAGAGGATTAACATTATTACGGGCTACGATTTTTTTTTCTTTTTGAATGGTAGACTAGAAAGTTAACATGGTCAATGTTTGTTTAACTCTAATCAATATGGCTAACTTATATTCTTTTTCTATTCCTAATATAAGTTGATGCTACCTATCAAAGAAAAAAAAAGGGGGCCAACTTATATGCCAAAAGAACACTACCATGGAGTACTACCAATTTGGTATCTATATTGGAAAGTGCATTGTTAAATGGGTTATCCTAGAATCACTTAATTACCTTTTATAGGCACTTCTGCAAATACCTTGATTATGAGGTAGACATGAGAAGCTTAAAAAAGCATTTACAAAACATTTTCTATTTTTCAATAAAAAGGAACTTGATGCCTGCTCAGAGAAACTATATAATAGGGATGATATATTTGCATGATCTTTGGACTTGCTTATATTCCCTTTGTTCTTAAAGATTGTAGTGGTATTGCTTTTTGTGAGGTAGTAATATGCTCTTCCAAAATAGGTATTTAAGTGGACAAGACACTGCTGTTGGAGTATAGTCTTGAGTTGTCATCCTGTTACTTTATCTGCTTGTTTCAGCCACCAAAGCTGAGAGAAAATCCATGAGATAAAGCTAGTGAGAACATTTATAGTTGTGATTGGTGAAGTAAAAACTTTTGTTCTTTTGAGTATTTTCTTTGAAGTTTTGATATTTTATTTGAAAGGGTGTTTTAGGTTCCATAAAGCTCATGACTATATGACTGGAGAAATTATGCTGCCATAATCGTTATGGCAAAGAGCTGCTAGTTTTTTTTTTTTTTTTTATAGTTTTGTTTACATGTTTCTTTTAAAATGCAATTAAAGATCCCTGTGCTTATTGTATATCAAGCAACATGCAATGGCTGTACACATGGGTTAAAATACTCAGAGAAAAAATAAAAAAGTTAAATAGAAGTATTGTATGCCTAGATGTAATATTACAATTAACCATTTATGGAGATCTGAGAAGTTATTTTTCCAAAAAAAAGACTTGTAAGGGTTAGTTCCTTCCATGCATGATCCATGACATGAATGCAAAGAAGATCTTACGACTATATAAGATGCCAGTTATCATGGTTTGTTTATGTTGAAGGTGCCGATTTGGAATTGGTTGGCTTTCATAATGCAGATCTGGCTATACGTTTCAAATGAGGTCCATGTTGGTTTCTTCTTGTAGCAATAGACGACCATTCTTTACTCTCATTCACTGAAGGCGAATGTCAAGCGTTAACCCTTGCAATTGCAGGATGCTTAAAGTTGGTAAGATTGCTTTGAGACTTAAGAACCAAAGTTAAACTAGTAAAGGCTTCTATCATCGTGACCATACCTCTATGTGGTGTTCCAGTGTTCGATGAATGCACTATACAGCTAGGAAGCAAAATTGTCAACCTGATTCAGTCAACATTATGTAGTATTACGTGGGATCAACATCTTTCTTTAAATTGCTACCTGATGCTTTGCCAAATCCTCCAGAAATATGCTTTTTTAAGTCCTTAAGTTGACACTCTTGTAATTATAAGGAAAAATATAGGGAAAAAAAGAAAGAAAAGAATATCAAGAGTTCTAGTGTTCCATGTACATTTGATGCATCTTATCTCTTTTTGATTAAAAATGCTCATGGATAGAAGCTCTAAGGATCTTGAAATGAATTTCACCTTGTGGTTATCTGTGAGTTAGTGAAATTTTATTGCTTTTTGAGTTTTGATGGATTTTTAATGCATAATTATAGCACATTCATCTTGCAAATGGGTTTTAAGAACTCAACCACTTGTGGACTATGGTTAGTGATGTGGAGCTCATGCTTTCATTGTATAATCATGTAATGTTTGTCTCATTTTTAGATAGTTTGTGGAGTACATGTTAACAAGTTTCAGAAGTGATGAGAGATCATGTATACACATCCATCATCTTTTTTAGCTGATGTGGAACTCATGTAATAGAAACAATGCAAAATACACAATAATTTTAGGGGAAACTTTCCTAGCAGCTATGCAACAATGACACCACTTTTCATGGTTTTTTTCCTGTCAATTTAAACATGCTGGTTTGCCATGACTCAATTATAAGTTTTGAATAGTAGATATTGTTAAAGTGTCAAGGTAAATCTAGCTTCAGGTTTTATTATTGTTGTTATTTATTTGGTTTGGGATACTTTTACATTTTGATAATAAGTCATTTTGTTGAAAGAATAGATTTGAGTATTTCAGTATATTTTCTTGTACTTGTGATGCATCATGCTTCTTGAATTTTTGTTTGATGGTATTTATGTGTCTCTAAGCTATAATACAATGCTCCAATTGAATCCCATACACTATCTTCACAGAATTTAAAAGTCTTATGGATAAAAAAAAAAAAAAAAAACTGTCTATACTTCTACCAGTAGAAAATTGCACAATGTCATCGCAAAGCATTGGAATTTGTCAGCAATTGGTGATTACATGGGTCCTACCACTTTGAGCTTTCATAAGATGAGGACAAATTTTGACAAATGCTTATGATGTATTTTGTCGATTTCATGAACTCTGGCAGAACAATGTTATATGGAGAAAATATTGGTGTCTTGTCTGCTTAACTTCATCTCATACAAAGTTTTAAGTCTAGTAAACCATTTCCCACCCATTTCTTTCTGTTATGAACATGCTGATGTTGTTTAAGTGAACTGATGATTCGTTTATGCCTTTAGCTTCTGTTGCTGCATCATATTTCTCTAACTTGTAAGAAAGTCTACTGCAGATGTTGACAATGTCATTCCCAAATTTGTTCTTTTCTTGAATAATTTTGTAAGAAAGTCTACAAATATATCTCATCTTGCCTGTTCTGATAACCGTCTTTTATCAGAATTCTACAAGGCCTTCACGCCTTTCGGGTGGTTTTAGCCAGCCAGCTTATCGTCCACGTGGGCCTGCTGGCCTGCCTCAGCGGGGACCTCGTGTTCCACCACCTTCACAGCCCACAAGTTATGGGCCACAAGGAGGTATGTATCCATCTCAGACTCAACAATATCCACCCCAGCCATATGGTGGTTATCCTCAACAGGCTCCTAGGAGCTCCTTCAATCCGGGCTGGGATCAGAAGCCTTTAGCTCCTACGCAGATACCCTCCCAAAGTGGTGCGTATGATCACTACATCCAAGGACGCCAACTAACGGATGGCCCAGCGCAAGTAGCCCAAAGCCCTATGGCATCTGCTGCTGCCCCTAATTCTGCCCCTGCTCCTGGGCCTTTCCCTACTCAAACGAATTACAACTATGGACAGCCGCAAGGCTACGGGCAGCCGACTCCTTATCCTCAATCTGTGCCTCCCCAACAAAGTTACGAAAATCAAGCGCCAAATCAGCATGCCTATGGAGGACATGGAGGTTCTCAACATGGTGCCTACCCGCAACAAGTCAACCCTGAACCTGGCTACATGCAACAACCATATAGCAAGCCAGCTTATGGCATGCCTTCACAAGGGCCACCACAGCAATCTTATGGGCCACCTCCCAGGGCTAATCAACCAGGAGATGTACCGTATCAGGGATCTGTTCCATCAGCCCAAACTTATGGACCTCAGCAGTCATACCCTTATGCACCAAGTGGACCATCACAGCAGTCGTATCCATATGGGCCCACAGCAACCACTAGTGATGGCTACACTCAATCAACCTTTGTTACTGCACCCACAGCTGGCTATGCTCCGCAAAGTGGACCTGTTGTACCTGGTTACACCCAGCAAGGTGGACAGGTTGCTCCTGGGTATGCTCAACAAGGTGGACAGGTCGCTCCTGGTTACGCCCAACAAGGACTGCCTGCACCTGGCTACACTCAACAAAGTGCACAGCCTGCACCTGTTTATGCTCAACAAGGTGGACAATCTGGAGGTTATGGGCAGTACCCGTCTTCCCAGCCAGGCTATGGTGACCAAGCAGCTTCTAATAATGCGTATTATGGGTACTACCAAGGGTCCACTGATGCTGGCTATAATAGCATGCCCAGTCAGGCCTATGGTGCATCAGTGAGTGGCCAAGTGGGATATGTACAGCCCACTCCAAACCAGTCGAGTTATGAGCAGCCGGCACCGCAATCGGGTTATGGTGGTAATGCTGGAATGGCACCGGTTGGTTATGCTAAGAGCGCATCACCCCAGCCCCAGCCCCAGCCACAGCCCCAGCCTGGATATGGCCAGTATTAATCTGCTCAGATGCATGGACACCAGGTGAGTAGTGCTACACTTCACGAAGCTCAGTATTTTATAATGGAATCAGGAGTCCATCCTTTCAGACTTCTTTACCGTTACTGATCTAGTCTTCTATAATACTGCTAGTTTCTTTTTAAGGTGGATTGATTTACATTTGCTCACTGCTCTGTTAAGACTTGTTTTCGTATTCTTTTTGGTATTCTTTCAGTGTGCATTTCTCTAACAAATGCAACATGGGTGTAGGTGGCTTGTCTTTCTGATGGTGGGTTTGGTCTACACATCGCCCTTTACCATATTCCTTCTGGAGCTAATTTTGGAGCAGAAACAAGTGAATCATAACGCTGTTCTATGAACTTCTGCATATAGTTCTTACTTAGGCTTTAGAGGCAATTGCAGCTGAAACTGTCTGCTGACTGATTTAGGTTGGTTGTGGAATTCAAGTACTTCTTAATATAAGAGGACCATTTATCCAATTAAAGAGGTCGTATGTTTAAGAGGTTGTATAGTTATGTAGATTTGGAATGCTGCTTGTTTGAGTTTTGTTAAGCTTTCTTGTGCACTTGATTGCAAACATGTAACGGGTTATGGGCCACAGGAAAACGCCATACATAGATATCTCCCTAATGGGACATGTCACAGTTTCATTTGATTCACATAGTAAAGTGGAATGGTTGAAGAGGGGTGGATGGTAAGGTAACTGGCAAAGGAGTATGGTCTATATTGAAGATCATCAAAATTTTCAACTGTGGTATGATTTTGCTTCCGCCAGAAGAGGATGAGATTTGAGTTGCTTTTAAAAAGGGGAGGATGATAGACTACCCCACCATCAAACAAGTTTCATATATTTTTGACTTTTTTGAATGGGAAATTCCATATATTTATTATTGACCCTCAACTCTTCATGCCTTAGAAGTTAGGTCAAATGACACAAGCTCATGTTAAAACCATACAAGTGATAATATGGTGTGTGAAAAATCTAGAAGTGTAACGTTTCTCTATTAAATTTGATAAAAAAAAAAGAAGAAAACCTCCTTTTAAGGATATTTAAGAAGAAAGGGTGTCAACAACTTCAAAATATAATCTTGGAAATACCTTTATGATTTTGAAAATACCACTTAAAAGATTGGGCTACAGTCAGTGTATTAGTTGTTTGAAGTGCCAAGAAAGTAGGGGTGTACGTGGATCGGGTTGGGCGAGATCCGTTACTAATCCATGAGTTACGAATTGATGGATTTGGAATCCGTCACCAATACGTGGCTGTTAAAAACCAATCTGATCCGATCCACGGAGGATCGGATCGGATTCGATTAATCCATTCAATCTAATATTATAAGATAGATGAGAAATATGTTGTAAAAAATTTCATATTTGACCCTTTAAATTTTATTTCTTATTTTATATTTAGACATCTTAACTTATATTTAGACCTCTTGCATTTTTTTTTTAATTTACATTTAATGTTAACGGATTGGATTGGATTGAATCCGCGGATTGAGGGTGAAATCTGCCATCGATCCATTACTAATGGATTACAAGATTTTCAATCTATCACAAATTCGTTTATCTTTGGATCGGTTAAAAATCCATGGATCGGATCGGATTAGTTCGGTTTTATAAATCGACAGATTTTTTATGCACCCCTACAAGTAAGGGTGTAAATCTGGGCGGGCGGCCCAAGCCCAGCACAGGCCCAGCACAGAAAAACCGTGTCGAGGCCGTGCCTGGGCCCGTTGACTTGGTCAACTGGCTGGCCTGGCAGTGCCCAGCGTGCCGTGTTGGGCTGGGTGGCCTTTCCCGGCATGAGGCACGGCCGGGCACAGCCCAGCCTACTCCCAACGGTCATTTTTCAAACCACACAACCCACCCCCCCACCCCCTAAAAAACGGTTATAAAAATTATTTTTTACATTTTTGACCCTCCCAACAGCTTTTATTCAGGTAGTGGATGGAACTGAACCTGGACCAGTCAATTTTCTCAACTTGGGGTCCATCTGGTGTATACACTATACATGGACTGATTTTTATGCCTATGAAAAAAACCCAGAAGGCCAAAACATATAACCAATGTTTCAATCAAAGGGCAAGAATTGTAAAAGAAAATAGGAAGTGGGTAAATCATGATCAGTCCCATCATGTGAGAGTAGTAGAAAATGTGATCAAGATATTTCATCGGTTCATTTTCTTCCAATAGTGTTCAAATGCTCTTTTTTTATCCACTTATGCCAATTTCCCTCATCAGATGCAACAGTACTCCACACTAGCAATGGGCCCTTGTCAGGGAGTCAATAGACCACCCACACATAAAAATAATAAATAAATAAATAAACCAGGAGAGATAGAGCACCCATAAAACGCTTGATGATTAATATTGACTCAATGGAGTTTTATAATTTCTTTCATCCATTCATATCAGAACAGAAGTCTTGTGGAGGTCCCCTTCAACATGCCTCAGTGATGAAACTGAGCAAAAAATAGACCAACCCACTACACTTGTTTGGCACTAGGCCTCTTTTCTGGGTAGAATCAATAGGAACAACCAACTCAGCAAACAAATGACAGTTGCCCTCTTAGACAACAGTCATTCATTCCCATTGGATGAAGCTGTCCGAATATTCTAGAGGTTAACATTAAAAAACAAAGATACTAACACTTTTCTCTCGCTAAAAGAGTTACACAAGCCATTGAATGCAAAAATGCATGTAGTTGACTTCGTGTCCGTCCAAAATCCAAATTAAAAAAAAAAAAAAAAAAAAAAAAATGAAAGTCGAATCTGTGAGCCGCCCATGGGCTGCCCGGCCCAGGCCCAGCACGGCACGACCAGGGCCGTGCTAGGCAGACCCCTAAGGGGTTGGGCCCAGCCCGGCATGGCCCGCATATCATACACGGGCCGTGCAGTCCCAGCCCGGGCACGAGTGGGCCCGGTCTTCTGCGGGCCGGCACGGCCCTGATTTACACCTGTACCTACAAGAAAGTATGTTATTCTTTATGCTGGGGGCTTGGGTAATTCAAGATTTGTACTTTTTGTTGGCCTCTATTGGAGAGATTATTTTCTTGGGCATGAGTGGTTGCAAATTTTAAAATTTTAAGTGACATTGAGGGGCTTGTCTTGATACATTGATGGAAAAGGCTTCATTATGGATAGGATTCAATATCTTGGCCCCTGATTGAAATGGCTCAAGATTTTGCTGGTACGCCTCAGCCGGATTTTTTAGAATTCAAGACTTATTTGAGCCTTTTCGAGCCTGTCCATACGCTGTTTTACGCATTGGTGGCAGTACTTGGCTAAATATAGAGCTCTTTTCCTTGAGCCATCCCTTACGTTTACTCGTTAGCGTGCAAGTCATAAGCTTCTTTGGTTACTTTTGCCCATATCGCGGGCTCTTGCTGCTTTTCAATTTTCTTCTTGTGCCGAGGCTGCGGGCCTTTTTAGGGCATGTTTGTATAATGTGTTTTGCCTCAGAGATGGTGGGAAACATGGCATTGGGTTTTCCAGGATCTTCTTCATTGGTGCTTGGTGCAATGGTGATTCGACGAAGAAAAGTACTTTTTTAACCCTGTTTTATACACTAGAGGAGGTTTGGATTTCCTACATGCCCGTCTTTCGGAAGAGAAAAGCCCTTTTACTCTTGGGGGGCTTGTGTACAAAAGGTGGTTTAGGTAACTGAGAAGATTCTGCGCCACAAGAATTTCCATTTCCTGTAATGGGATATTGAAGTCCTGTCTATTGAGAAAAATCAACTCATTTTTCTTTTTTGGGGATGTAGAAGGTGTTGCACCAAGGACCTATTAGTGCAAGTAGAGGACTCTCCATGCTATGGATTTCTATTTATGCGGGAGAGAGGAATTTTACTTTCCCATCCCATGGTTGTGGGATATCAAAATCCTTTTTATCATGGAAAATCAGAATAATTTTCCACTTTATCGCGGAATCTTCTTGTCTCACAAATGAAATCCAAATACTAGAAGAGTATAATTATTTTCTGCACGAAAAATTAAAACTGTCATCTTCTCTTTTGAAATCCTCTCTTTATAGATGTACAATTAGGACTTTCTTCAGCATGGAAGATTCCTTGACGGTACGGAAAAGTTTCGATTTTATGTTTGCCATCTTATTGTTGTATAATTTAGTATTTTCTTGCATGCGAAGTGGGAAAGTTGGACTCCGCAAAACAATTATAATGCATGAGATTTTAGTGTCATGCAAAGGCCTCCTTGCTCTTTGTATAGTAAAATCACCCTTACAATTTTTGAACATCAACAGTAGCCACCACTACATCCCTCTGCAACCTTAAATTCGGCTGTGACCGCTTCTCAGCCCTCATTATCATTATATCCTCTTTAACATCTCTTTTTCATTTAGATTGAATCTTTAGCATTTGGAAACGTTAGGTACCTTTTCGGCATTTAGAGATAGGTCTCAAAATTCAATCAAGAAACAGAATTCTTGACAGGAATTCCTAAATCCTCGTGCAACTGAAATTCCTATGAGGAATTCCAGCAAAGAAATATGCCCATCTTTAACGGCGCTAGAACTTATGGGACCAGTTCAAAACTTACGACACCAGGCATAAACATATTATGGCCTTAACAGGTAGGGTCATCTGGATGTTAGAGAGGCATTAACCCATCAAGAAGATGAGACCTTCTTGAATTTCAAGGCACCCACCATGACAACACATACATCTCTACTAGAGAAAATTCTTCAAGCCAAAGGGTGTGTGATAATAAAGATTTCACTATCATTATCTTTAGGAGCACAAATGGTTGACACCAACCAGTCCACCTGTCTTCTCAGTACTAGGCCAACAGGAAGTATGTTATGTTATGAGTTCTAATAAGGGGCGGAAATGGTTAAAATATGTTGGGTTGAATCTCAAAGAACTAAATGGTTAAAATATCACTAAATATTAATGCTATTAAATCAAGGGCTAGAATTATCTTACTGGGCTGTTTTTTTTTTCCTTTGGCTCTTGTCCGTAACAAAACCTTTCCATGTGCCCCACCCCACAAGTAAGAAGGCATCTTAAGTGGGCCCACAAGCAAGAATGGTTATTGCTAATATGTAGTCTGCTCATACAAGAACATTGTCATATGATTTAGAACTTATTTACTTATTTAAGGTGTTAGAATGTTTGGAAAATCTCTAATTGCATTGTATATTTTTAGAGCTTCTTTACATATTGAAGCTATTGTAGCAGAGCTTTTTCAGCTAAAGCGGATAAAGTGGACAATACAAAAATTACATTAACTTTGGATGAAAATGACCTCATAAAATTTTCAAAATGATGCAAATGCTGCATTCAACATTGTAAGTTCTAAAACATGGGCGCCAATTACACAATTCTTAAAAGTAGATCCCATGTTTACCAATATTATGGAATAAGACCTTTTCTTTTTTCTTTTCCTTTTTTATATAATTTTAACAAAATAAATCAATTGCAAATTAAAACTTAAAAACTCGAGCTTTTATTTTAACCTTAATTTAATTAGCTCTTATTAGTTAGACTAGAGTTTCCAAACAGCCACTAAGTCTTCTTAAATTAAGACCAAAGTTTCCAAATGCGCCCTAGGTTTTTGGTAGTCCCACAAAAAATGGCCAATTAAAAAAAAAAGACAAAAAAACAGAGAGTCAAACATGGTTTTATCCACGCATAACTCATCATAACCACCCAATGGGAGAAACGATATTGTGCAATTGCAAAAGTGACAAGGACAATGATGATTAGTAATGTTAAGTGCTGTTAACTCAATATTTACCAAATAATAATGATTTTGGTGGGCTTGTCTGCTCTTGAGCCATTTCGATATCGTATTTCTTCGTTGGGAACTAGTGGGTCATGTCGTGGTTTCGACCATGTGGATCAGCTTGACCTTTACAAGGACATCCTACGAAAACTACAGCAATAGTACCAGAGGAAAACATGTTAAGACCCTTGTTATGTCAAAGAGGAGGTCCCCTCACCCACCCCCCACACGCACAAAAAATAAAAGCTATTATAGTTTCTAGAATCTCCCGAATTTCTCACTTCACCCAAGGTCTCCTTTCCTCAGCAGAGGCTTCTCAACTGGTGTCGGTTTCGTGGGGGTCCCAGCGCCCGTAGCAGCTAGGGGTAAAAAAGAAAAAAAGCAAATACCTTAATTGAAAAATGTTAAAATAAAGAGCCCAATGTTCAATCTGATCAGATGTGTACGGCTATGATAGATTTATGCCGAAGATCTACTGGAAAGACACTGTAAATATAGAAAACAAAAGGTATTACACTGCAAGCACTGAAACGAAAAGCTTCAAGAATAAATTTTCACAATTAAATTGACAATGGGAGTTCAAGATACTGTGAAGCATTTTCTATAGTAGACCGCATTTCAGTCGTACTTTCAAGGAAGAATCGAACCCTTGCAGTTGAAAAGTGCTAGTAATTCATCTTCTTGGCAAAAGAATTACTACAAAGTCACTTAGCTAATTAAGAACATGAATGTGTGGAGAACGAATTGCCCTGTAGCCAAAGCCAAAAAACTACTTAGGCAGTAAGTAAACCTTTTAGAAATGGCGCTAACAAGTTAAAAATTGGTGCCACACAAAATGAGCCATTTCCAAAAGATCATAGCAAAAGGGCCAAAGATCTGATCATACGCAACACACTCATGGTTGAGTGGTGGGAGGCACCTTGGTTTCACAAACATGACCAGAGATCGATTATAAATCCTAAAGGAAATAAGATGTTCCAAATAAAATATGCAAATTCAATATACATAGGAAAACACCAACCATGACCTACAACCTATGGGGGAAAATGTTGGCAAGTTAAATGGTTGACACCTGAAAAATACTTTAGCAGCAAAGATGATAATGTAGAGATAAATGTTTGGTAGAATTACAAAATCATCAGAAATGAGCGCATATAAAGCATTAAATTGAAAGCATCAATATAAGAGAGATTTGGTTGATATGATTTGGACATGTGTCTAACACAAGGTAACGACAGTGCTAATGAGGAAAATTTTCTTTTTTAAGTTCATGGCTCCCACAAGGAGAAGAGGTAAGGCAAAGAGGTCAAAGAAGCAGTACAGTCTGATATGAAAAGCTGCAACCAATCAGAGGTTTGGCTAGGGATAGACTGGAGATAAACACCCCCAAGAATCAGTCACTAAGATATAAAAATGGCATCACTAAGAATGATGGTCAATGTTGAGGATATGTTCACAAATTAATCAAATACTTAAAAAAGATCAGACACCTTAAAATGGACGAAGGGGAAAGGGTCCTGAAAGTGTGCTAAATAAGGCAGTGTGTCCCAAGTCCTACCCAATCACCCACAGATGCAACACCCCAACCATCACCATAACCCGTTGATAACTTACAGTATGACAGTTATTAAAGCACATTTCCAAACCCATGGTCACGTCAATTTAACCTTATAGATTAGTTGGTGGCTCATTCTTGGTGTGCCAAAAATCTCAAACATAGAGAACAAGAGATTGTAAGTTACTAGTTTATCACAAATCAAAATGTGAGATATGATCCAATACAGACTTGTCATAGACAGATATATATACTGCCAATAAAATGCAATGAGTGAAAATAGGAAGAGATATGCTACCAAATCAAATACATGAAGACCAATTTTAGTAATTTCAAAGGAATGAGCAGAGGTTGTTCCACCAACTACTACTGTTAAAAGAGTCTAGGACCTCTCTAGGTCTTATTGCAAAAAATTAGTCCCTTCATCATACTCTGCAGCGAACTACATCCACCTGCCGCAAAACTGAGGACACAGACAGAAAATTCTTAAGATGATGTGGATTCCTTGAGATAAGCAATCAGATCTGCACGTTCCTTCGGCTTCTTCAGACCTGGGAAAACCATCTTTGTTCCTGGAATATACTACATACAAAAACACACACAATTAAACAAAAGAACTATAATACAGATATAAAGTGAACATCATGTCACATACATGTCAACAAACAGATTTCCATTGCAGTCTTCATTACAGACATGTATTCCTCTACACAGATGGATTCTTCTGTATGACGTTCGAAGTAATTGCTACTTTTAAAACAGTTTTTTTTATATTAGATATCTACTTATTTAAATAATTTACAGTATACCAAAAGGTCCAGTTTGAATCCCTGCTCATTCACCTCTATCATAGACAGTATACATCTAACATCCAAGATGAAGTTCCTGATGTGAGTCGTTTGTGTACTTAGACAAGTAACTGATAAGTTGAAACTTTAAATAACAGCTTTAGAGTTCACTGGTTGAAAATTAACAAATCAAAGATAAGAATATATGGAGCGAAGAAATGATGGACCTAAAGGAGTACAGAAGATGAGAATTAGCTTTAACTAAAAAAAAAAATTTAGTGCCGCAATGTGATAGATTTTGATAACGATTCAACCAGACTTTGATAACTATTCAACCAAGTGGGCAAGTTTGAATTCCCTATGGCAAATGGTATTACCGTATTAGCGCAGAGACTTAAATTAATGGCCAAGAAACAAGCTGGTCAAGTATCATGCGAATCATAGTGCACCGAGACTTAAATTAATGGCCATTTCAAAAGACTGTAGTTACACTCGTTTTGTTAGAGCTCGAAACCGGGCCCCGGAGAAGAAAGAGGAAAATAGCGTACATACAGTTGAGATGCATGCTAAGACAGCTGTGCGGAATTATAAGAAATGTAAAAAACACGAGAAAAGTTAAGAGGAAACTCCAAGGGGACATGCAAAAAAAAGCCTTCCTTACAATGTCTTCAAAGGTAACAAATCTAATGAAGTAGAATAAGAGGAATACAAGTAAACAAATTCAAGGCAGTAGTAAGCGATGGTGTGACAAGCTGTAGTCTCTTTAAATTGGGATGCGCTGAGATCATAAGTTGGTGATCTCTAGGTAAAGAACTGATTTGTCTGGTGATGATGTAACAATTTTATTTTTATCAGTAAAGATGACATAATCATTGCTGAGGAAAGATTACAGCGGACGACATATTGTTCTCTGCAGCAGATGTTTGTTGTAGAAAAATAGAAAATCATCCTGAGCATTATAATGTCCAGATAATACATCCCCAACAGCAATTTCACAAATCCCATGATGCAACACATATTGACTAGGAGTCTTGCAGACAGATGTAATTTTGGAAGAATCGATTCTGGGGGGCCTCAAAATGATGTTGAAACTTGAAAGATACATTTATGTCACAAATTATCTATATCACTATACCGAATATCAGTGTGCCCAAAATTGGATGTTAAAAACACGCACATAAATATGCAAAGTGTAATATCAACATTTACAAGATTTTGTACAAATCAAACAAAATTTTGTAAAAAAACTAAACATACCTTCTTGGGATTAAGCAAGTAGTCGTACAAAGTCTTCTCTTCCCAGTTAACAGCCATGTTCTTGTTAGCAGTAGAGTAGGAGTAACCAGGAGTAGTGCCAGACTGTCGCCCAAAAAGACCATGCAAGTTGGGTCCTGCAAATAGTTTAAACCATTCAGTCTACGAAACAACAAAAGGTAGTAGAGCTCAAAACAACGTTTTAATAAACTTACTTTACACCCAGTACAAACTGGGAGACCAAATAGAAACCAATAAAAAAACATTTGATACACTATTCAACCAAATAGATAGGCATGAGCATATCTATAAATTTCAGTCTTCCATGAACCGGATAGAAAACAAATGGATGCCAAACATATTAGTCATCATCATCATCAACTTTCAGATATGGAACCATGACAATATGCAGCAAAAAAGAACAATGCTAAGTTGATGATTTTTATGATTGAAGAATCTGACACATAGAATCAGGATTCAAGTGAAGAATTCAGCAATACAACAGAAACAGATCGATCAAAGCCATAGCTAAAAGAATCTTCGGATCCAGCATTTTTAATATCATATCAATCAGATCAAACTGAATCAAATTCATTCCTTCATCCATTAACCCAGAGCTCAATAAGATACCCAAAAATAACTAATTCAGAAAACAGAATCTCACCTGAATTACATGAAAAATCTCATCAATTCATCACAAAGAACAAGACTACTCATAAAAAACTAAACTTTCTAAAGCGTAAGAACAGAAGATTAGGTCTAGAGACCTAACCTCCATCCTTTCCGTAGATAATCGAATAAGAAGAGGAAGAAACAAGATCAGGCCAAAAAAAAGCAAAAAAACAAAGAGATTTGAGCTAAAAAACAACACAAATCAAACCGACAACAGATATTCACATGAATCATATGAGAAAAACACATCTATTCAACACAAAGAAGAAGATTATTGAAGAAAAGAAAGGGTTTTTAGCTGCGGAAGAAGAGGGGATTAGATGTAGAGGATCTAACCTTGCTTGTGTCCAGCTCCTTTCTCAACTGTGTGGCATTGAGCGCACTTGGTCCTGAAGATCTTCTCTCCTGACTTGGGATCGCCTGGTGGAGCTTCTTCAAACGTCGCCATCTTGTTGCTCTATCCGCCAAAACCCTAATCAGAGATTTTTCTAGGGTTTCGGTTTTGGGGTTTTCTGCTTTGATCCTGTGAATGTGCAATGGAACTTTCTAGGGCTTCCTCGGGAAGGTGCTTTCCACACTCTCCCCGTAAAAAGGAAAGATTTTTTTTTAGACTCTGGCGGATTTGGCCTTTATAGTGGATCCGGATCCACTACTGATTTTCAAGTACGACCCCCGGTCCGGATCCTTTTCTGTCGGGATGTAGACGAGTCGGGTTCTGATCTGAGTTCGTGGTGACCTGGAACGTTAAGGAAAACGTGGACTAGGATCTGGGCATAAAACCATTTAGGAATCGGTTTCTCAGCTTCGGAGCTATAACCAGCCAGAATGATATATAGGACGGGTCCGGTTCCAGGTCTAAGTGGAAAATAATACTAAAAAAAACATATTTATTACAAGAGATTTTCGAAAATTTAAGTAATATGTCGGGTCTCGGGTCCATGGGTCAGAATCAAAGTAGAACCGGACCCATTTACTTATCAGGGCCTAAATAAGGACCCAAACCCGATTTTTAACGGGTCGGAACCTCCGGTTAATCGGAGAATCGAAAACCCATTTACATCTCTACTTTTATGCTTTGACTAATTGACCTAGGAAATTAAAATTAAGTTGAAAGAGTGTCACCTCAACCAAAAGCTAAACCACTTAAAATAAACGTCTCATTTGTCATTGCCAGCTCTAATTGAGATTTTACTTATTGAAAATTCAAATTGTTCAAAGTAAATGTCTTCTTCGTCGTTGCTTGCTCTCATTGACCTATTGAAAATCAAAATTGTTTCAGACAAATGTCTCCTTTGCCATTGTCGGCTCTTGTTGAGACCAAATGCCCCTCAAAACTCTCATCAAGATAGTTTTCAATAAAATCTTGATTATTTGAATTTGGCTTATCACATGCATTTGATATGGATTTATTATGCTATCCTCCAAGGAATATTATACATATGTCTAGATTTAGGAGGTGTTTGGATAACTGCATAATATAATATCAATAAGTTTAAATATTGTAAGATTTCATTATCATAGAATAAAATAGTGTCCTATTATTATATTGTGTCACTTATGGTGTTTGATAATTTTTTTTAAATTTCAATTTACCTTTGAAATGTTTGGCAATTTATTAAAAACTCAAAATATGATATACTAAATAAGAAATGTAATGAAAGTAATAAATTGACCCAATGCAGGACTTACTAATTTGTAATCACACATGTTAATAATCATGGTAGGACCCACAATTGTTAAAAATTTGTAGGATTAAATGTTAAAACCTTGAGATCCAAGCAATGTTGTTTAATTAAGGTAGATCCACCAAATGTTGATAGCCGTAGTGTAATACTTCTATTGGTGATTATCACAAATGAGCCTATCTATTTTTTTATTTTTGTAAAACCTTATCTAATGTCAAGCATCATTGATGAATCTGTCTATTAGAAATCGTTATAGGACCCATTTGATATTGGTAGTCATATTAATACGAGAGGAGCTATCAAATAGCGGGACCCATTTAATGATGACAAACTTCAAACTGCAATCACACAATTCCATCTTAGTAATTAATAAGGAACCCAATTAATTTTGACAACATGGGACCCACCTATTGTTGGCAATCACGATGAAGGGTCCCTAGTGTAATATTAGTAAGACCCTCCTAATATTGATAATTAACAAGGGCTATGTAATTGTGATATGGTTATAGGACCTCACATTAAATTTATAAACATTGTTGGGCCAATCTAATATTGGGAGTTATAGTTGCAATAATGATCATTAATGTTAAAACTTTTAGTGGGCTAATATAATTAATGGTTGCCTATGAGTTCTTTCGTATAAAGAAAAGATTTGGTAATAAAAGATTATCTTATACAGCATATCATTGAATAATGTAATATGAAGGTGTTTAGAATAAAGTGAGATATTATAATATACTTTTTAAGTTATCCAAACACCTCCTTTATGGTGTATAGATTATATTTTAAATTAGTAGATAATATGACAAAATCTTTTAAAATATCTTGTTCCCAAATACCTCGCATTTTTTAAATAAGTTTACCTTCTTTCTTGAAAAACTAAAGCTTGCTAATGTTGTAGGTCATCCTACTAGAGGAAAAGACATGACAGATTTGTATACTTGGACTCCAAGTCAATGCATCAAATGCAATTTTCTACCTTCTGACCTCCTTACATAGCAAGGGTACTATTGTTCTGAATGATGCAAATTATTTAATAAATACTTTCTTATTCGGAGCAAAAAACTGTTTCTATTTTACCTATTATAGTTTTATCTTTCTGTTGCAGCTCATGTGAAAGTCTATTAGCTCTTTTTTCCATTTTGAACAAATCTTGATATTAAGAATTTTAAGAATGACTATACTTATATATTATATTTATTCTGAATTTTTCTCTTTCCTATAATATCTCAAATAGACCATCTATTTGATATTACAACATTGGAGTTGTTGCTACATTTTATTATTCTAGCCAGCGCAAAAACTTTGTAAATTTGAAAGTAAATATATCTCAACAGCACCATGTAAGCACACCAGTTGAACTTGAACCTCCACTTTTGATTTCAAAGATTCATATTGATGATTGAGTTCAGTTTTGACTAAATAAGGGTAATTTAGATTTAATTGATATGTTTTGATTTTGACCCTCCAATTTAGTCTTAATTTCGATTTCAATTTTGATCAAAATTTAACTTTATCTAGCCTTTATATTTTCCTTACATATAATACACAGTTTCTAACCTTATCTAGTCTTATGTTCTAAAGATTTTATCTTTTAGATTACCTTATCAGTTGCCCTAAATTATCTCCATCAATTTTTAGATTTTTTTCTAACATTTAAACTCTTCACCGATTTAGTAAGTCCAGTGCAAATCTTATCCTTACACAAAATATATATGGTATCCTATTTTAAGAAAAAGTTTATCTTTGTACAGAATAAATATATGTCCTTATCTGCCCCCACCAGGTTAGCAAAGGGCCCTAATTTATCTCCATGGGGTGTTAAAATTAATTTCGAGTTCGGATCATTGTTTTAACTCGTTTCATCTTATCAACATTTGTCAGCTGTATAAAATCATGTGCAAGCCAGTGCACCATCTCAATTACTTTTTTGAAATGAAAAGATTTGAAATGAAAAGAGGAGATTTTATACAGCTAGCGAATGTTGATAGGATGAAACGGTATCTCTGTTTCAACGAAACAGGGATCTAAACTTGAGTGGGGCTCGGAATAATAAAACACAGGCCGAACCAAATTGAGACATGGGGCTACAATAGTAAAATGTGGGTATACGGGGCTATGAATGAGTTCAATTTTAACTAATTTTGACCGCAGAAGGGTGATTTTTAATTAGTTAAACTTGAGCCGATTTAGATTTTGACTCTCCAATTTCATCTCAATTTTGACCCAATTTTAATTTTCTTTTATCTTCAATCTTGACCCAGTTTTAACTCTTGTCTTCTGTACTTTCATTAATAGTTATACATAATGAGTCCGGATCCCCTATTTCAACTAGGGGTGCACAAAAAATCCGTCAATCCGTAAAACTGATCCGATCCGATCCGTGGATTTTTAACCGAATAAAAGGTAAACAAATTGGTGACGGATTGAAAATCTTGAAAAACAGATCGGTGGCGGATTTCACACTCAATCCACAGATTCAATCCGATCCGATTTGTTGACATTAAATATAAATAAAAAAAAACTTAAGAGGTCTAAATATAAAAGAAGAAAAAACTTCAGGGGTCAAAATGTAATTCACTTTTATATCTAAGTATAATAAATGAAATCCTATACCAAATTTCATTCTAGCCTTGAAAGCACGCTCTTCAAATTTTCTTTAACATTATATTTAACGGATTGAACGGATTAAATCGATCTGATTCGGTCCTCCACAGATCCGTCTTTAACAGCCACAGATTGGTGACCAATTTCAAATCCATTAATCCGTAGGTAATGGATTGGTGACGGATTTGGCCTAATCCGTACCAATCCAATCCGTGTACACCCCTAGTTTCAACCTATAGACATTCGCCATGTGGCATTCTCTCAACTACTTCCTTGAAATGAAAAAAAAGGAAATAAATAACGGATTTTTTTTCTTTTTTACAAATACAGTAAATTTTATGAAAAAAGAACCCTACACCACCGTTCTTCTTTTTCACCTAGAGAACCTTGTGCCACCGTTCTTCTTCTTCATCAAGAAAACTCTCTCCCTCTCTCTATTCTCAAGTATGGGCTCAATCCCTCTCTTTCTTTCTTTCACTTTCCCTCTCTCCCTCTCCCTCCCACTTTGTCCAAATCAAAAGGAAACGAGAATTGACAGAGAGAGGGAGGGTTCTCTTGGTGTGTAAGTACCTCGAAATGCAGGCGGAAAAGCATAGACTTTTTTAAAGAGTTGGCGAGAAAGGAGATATGGGTTTTTGATAGAGATCTAAGGGCATTAAAATGAAGGAGAAAGATTGTTGGAAAGTAAGAACGGATTGATGCTATCGAGGAGAGTTGTAGATTGATTTGTCCACAAAGATAATTTCAAGCTCTACTTTGTGCTGTGAATGAGAAGATGTTCGATGCTCCGCCAAAGTACGAAGATTTATGAGCATGCATGTATTCAATCATGGTTGGTAGCTCAGTTGGTTTAGGACCATGGTTTGTACTCAGAGGTTGAGGGTCCGAAACTATACTACCACACTGGGGTCACAGAGAATTTACCCCGACTCCACCTGGGCCCATAGGGTCTGGCCCAAAAGGGCTGGGACACCCTTCGTTATCACACACACACAAAAAAAAAAAAGTATCGTGGTTGGTAGTTATAGTCCAGTATCCATCTCAATCTAAATCATTAGAATAGTGGGGCACTTTGTGGATATGGCAAATTCAAAATCCAACTTTTGAATATCTGGATAAAACATGTACTAATTTTGACTCGTCATAAATGGTCCATATAGGTTGAGCCCACATGACTGCTGGTGTGATAGGCCCAATGTAGATGATGAATCAGCTTATCTTATGCAACATCATGAGATGTTATCTTTGTTTTTTCATTTGCGGTGTGTACATGTGTTTTTCTAAAGAAAGATTTTCAAATAAGGCCTTAAGTTTTTACCTTATTTAAAAAAAGAACACACGTTTTAAAACTTTTCAAATTAGTCCCTAAGTTTTCAGTAAGTTTTCAATTAAGGATATTCGGCCATTTAAAGATATTTTTGGAGACTTTTTCCCTTGATATTTTGAAAACACCCAAATTACCCTTCATTTAATAAAGCCATTACATGGTTTCGGTAGCCACTACATATAGCCGATCGTTGTAAGAACATTGGTTGTCCTTGATTAACGTGAGGATGCTGGTGAAGGAAATGAGGAGAATATAGAGGAATTGAAGGAGAGTTATATTTCAATGAAAGGGTAATTTGGATATTTTAAGAAAAATGGGGCAAAAATTTGTCAAAAAATAGTTTTAAATGAACAGATATCCCTTATTGAAAATTTCCTGAAAAACTGAGTGAGTAATTTAAAAAGTTTTGAAATTTATATCCTTTTTTGAAACAAGGCAGAAACGTAAGGCCTTTTTTTTTTTGAAAATTTCCATTTTCTAAGCCCTGATTCGCAAGGAAAAAAAGGGAATTCAGTATCATGTTGATGCAAGTTGGTGCTTTCCTTTCTAATTTAATGGCCCACTTGGATGCGCAATAAAAGGACAAATGGGCCTCATCATGATCTGCAATTATCTAAACTCTGATTTGGGAACGAACAACTCTGCAATTCTCATTTCCTTTTGATTTGGAGAGAGGGAGAGGGAGAGGGAGAGACGGCAAGTGAAAAAAAGAGAGGGACTAAGCACCATACCTAAGGATATATATATATATATATATATATATAGAGAGAGAGAGAGAGAGAGAGAGAGAGAGAGGGTTCTCTTGGTAAAGAAGAACAACGGTGGTATAGGGATCTTTTTTTGCTAAAAATTTACTGTATCTGTAGAAAAGATCTCCTTTTCTTTTTTTCATTTCAAGAAAGTAGTTGAGAGAGTCCAGTTGCTGACATGTGAGAAATGCCCACGTGGCGAATGTTCTTAGGTTGAAATAGGGAAACAGGGGATCCGGACTCATACATAAATGTATGGCTCCTACAATACTATTCACTAATGTAATCTTACATTTACAAGTTACTCTTAATTACCCCCGTCAGGTTTTTTAAACTTCTCCTTTTCTTTAGACACTTTTAATACAACAAACACTCCTTGAAATAAAAAGAAAAGAAAAGAAAAGATTTTATCTAGCTGGAGAATGTTGATAGGATGAAACAAAATCTCTGACGTGGACTCAACAAACATATATGTATCCTCTTCTAGGCAGAGTTTTCTTCATGCAACACATATATAAGTCTTTGAATTCGTAGAAATTCAAATGATGAAACAAACAGGCCAAAAAAGATGGCCCAAAGAAAACATTTCTTAAAGGAAAAATGCAAATAAGAAACAAACCTTAAGAGCATGTTTGATAACAGGCGATAAATCCATATATTTGATGATTCTTTACTGCCACTAGAACAAAGATTTTTCGCTGGAGATTTATATAATTGAGGATCGTACATTGATATTGGTGTGTATCAATGCATATATAGCTAAGAAATCTAGGGTTCGGTGTGCAAATCCACTAAAGTAAGGATTTTCAAATCTTATGGAGTGTGGTCAGATCTGAAAATCATAACAAATGAAGATTTTTATTCGTCCAAATCCTCATATATTTATAATTGCCAAACATGAATTTACCACAACCTTAGGGAAGCTGAAAATCTTTTTCTTAAAGATTTTGTTACCAAACCTGACCTAAATTATGCAAAAGGAAGTTGTGCCCGGCAACATGGGCTGGATGAAAATAAGAAACAAACCTTAAATCGTACAAAAGAAAGTTGTGCCCAGCTATATTTGCTGGATGATTGAATCTGGGCCTGTTTTGCAGTGGGTGAAAGCACAAGTATCCCTGGTGCACCCTACTGTGCTATCAGGGCGCGAGTCTATAGTGTCTCTCAGTCCACTGGATGGGCTGCCCCATCCGAAGTTGGGACCTTTTTTAATATTCAGTCCAAGCAATACTTTTCAGGACTGTTCTGGGCCCTTGAATGAGGCCTGTTGGTTGATTCTGGCTTCTCTGAGGCCTTGAATATCTAGTTATCTACACAAATGGGTCCAACTCCCATGCCCGTGATCAAGTTCCTCCTTCTAGGCCAATGCTTGTGCTACTACACGATTTCGAGCTCTTCATCACTTGCATCTGCATCATGGAGCCCACACTGGAATTTAAAGGAAAATTATAAAAAAGAAGGATTATTCTGGTTCAGGTGGGTGCCCAAAGTTTTGTCTTGTTAGACCATACTGTTCTCTAAAATTTTAGGCACATAGCAATTTTTTTGGGGTTAAATAGTCACCCATCCATACACACACCATTGCCCAAAGTTAGAGCCACAATCCTCCTCACCACTGATCGAGTTACTAGTGGACTGGCAAGAGGTAGGGGAATTGATAGATATAAATGTGGATAATGGGAGGACACAATATAAGTTCGATAAAATGATCCTAGCCTTTACTTCCTTGTCTTCAAAGTTTAATAATTATGTGTTTAAATTTTGTTATGATAAATGTCAAATGCAAGAAATGTCCTATTAGTGCCCATAGTTGTCACAAATATTGCTTTAGGAGTTTTATCGTTTCAAAAAAAATAAGAAAATCAATACTAAGACATTTTCAACTTTGTTCTTTTAGTTAGGATATTATTGAGAAAGTGTAGTTGAAAAAAAAAATTCTTAATCATGTAAAGTAGAGATAATATACAAGGAGGAATAACTTTAAAGATGTATAAGAATATTACTTGCATACATGGTTTAAAATCGCGATATCGGTAGCGGTTATCAGCCTGTCGCGGTCGTTGCGGTGTGAATCTTTCTTTAATAAAAAAAAAATCACAAAAATGCCCAAAAAATCCAGAATATTAGAAAATGCTGAAAAACAAATTTTTTTTCCATTAGTAACAACAATAAATAAAAAAGATCGGTCACCTTAAGTTATGAGTCCTGTCTGTATCGTATTTCGTTGTCTTCTCCAGTATTTTATATAATGCAACCGTTATTTTGGCTCATGATAAATTTATTAGTGTTAAATATAAGAAAATAATGATCACATATTAATTATCTATACACTATTAATAAGCTACTAGTATTTACTATTTAGTATCGTAAATACTCAAACAATTATTTTTTTAAAAAGTAGAAGATTTAAAAAAAAATCAATTTTCTACATCCAAAATCATGTATATAATTAAGTAGATCTAGCATGAAAGTGTGTAGATCTAAGTGAAGAACACAACACAAATCCAAAAATGATATGCCAATGATCGCTTTATTCATTTTTATGCTTTATCTAAAAATAAAAAATAAAAAACAACTAATGGTAAAAAAAAGGAGTTAAGCTATGGAGACATGACTGCTCTAAGGAGATGAGGGGAGAGGAGAAGAAGATGGGGGAAAGGGAAAAAGTTAAAAAAAATTAGGGTTTTTGACCATTATTGCATCTCGGCCGATATTTTGGTCAAACCAATATTTTAACCATACCGTCCGAGATTGGCCGATATTTTGCCCTACGATTTTGACCATATTGTTTGAGATTAGCTGATATTTTGCCCTGCGATACCGAGTTCGGTATCGTGGCAAAATATTGTCTCGATATGGGCTGATACAGATTTATATCGGCCGAGATCTTAATCCATTATGCTTGCATGAAATGTAAAATATGCATATTATATATATTAAAGCAATATAAAGCCCTACTTTGAAGGGTGCCACGTTACCGCTCACGAACCTTACAATGCCACATCAGACCTCTCACAGACACCGATTTTCTCGAATTAGCTATCTTAATGGACTCTTCCTATCCTTATTACAATTTAAAAAAAAAAAAAAAAAAACCCCAGCTCCTCAACATAGGATGATAATAACTTTGAGGATAAAAAAATGATGGGCTTAAAGAACTTGAATTGGAGCATTATGAGGAAGAGAATGACGGTAAGGACTATGCTTTAGCAATCTATCCTATATATTCAATCGTAACTTCATACCCGTTTCTCCTTTCTTTTAAGGATTGTTTTTCTCATATTAAAGTGGTGCCATGTGCCCATATCAGAATGATAAGAATGCAAGTCTTATTCTTTTCTAGAAGATTGTAAACTTTTTGTTTTAGGAGTCATTTGTTATTGCTTAGTTCTCAACTCACTACAGATCTTAGCTATGATGTTTCTGCTTGGTTTTTAACTCTCACTATAATCTCTACATATGGTTATATTTATGTGCATAGGCAAGGGTGTTGTCAAAGAATTTTGCTTCTTCTCCTTTCCCCTTTTCTTTATATTTCACATTTCTTTCCATTTCACCACAATTGGAATACTTTATTTATTTATTTATTGAGAAATAAGGTTTGTTAATTGTATACTGCAATTTTGGTTAAAAAGCAGATGTCTCATATCTTGGTGTGTTGTATGGGTCTTCTATGAATCTAATGAGACTCCCCCATTTCAGTTGGTAGCTTCTAAGTTATCAAGGTTTTTATTTTTTTATTTTTAAATTCACCTGTCCTTTAAAATTGATTGAAGAGTATTATTGTTGGATATCAACCATGCATCTGCCCATTCTTCTTTTTCCATGATCCTGTCCATTCATGTGATGGGCCCAATCACGAGTTAATCATATTCTGAGAGCCTTCAATCAGTAAATGACATCCCATAAGATTTGCAGCGGACTATAAAAAAATTGTCAATGTGAAGGACATGAATAAAATAAAAAAGGCCATTTGAGGAAAGATTTTTATGTATAAGCAACTCTAAGTTGGCACAATCATTTCAAACTCGTAGTCAATAAGTTGAGTCTACTCGGAGTGAATTCAGGAGTTCTTTCAAGCTTCCTATCTTGGCCCTTCTTTCCATCCATTCCTCCCATTTGCTTAGTCTGAGAGCTATCAACATATATGTTCGCAAGCTTTTCCTAGCTTTCCTTTTGTCTTTGTTTAGTCTCTTCGGCTCTTTCATGAGCTTGTAATTCTTCTGGGGGCATTTTTCCTTTTTTTAAAATATATTCTTACCTTTCAACGAAAAATAAAATAAAATTACAGGATACAAAGAATTGGGGGAGAATCTCATCCCATATCAACTAAATCAAAGCGAGTCTAGCTACTTGAAGTTAAATTATGAAGTTAAGTTTTATACTTTTTATTTTTATTCTCATGCTATTTAAACATCATTAAAAACATTTTATTAGTTTTTCTGGGATTCAAGTATTAAAAATGAATTAAATGTACGTACGTGAGTTTCACAATTGCATTTGCTTCTATATATAGAAAATTACAAATCAAAACTAAAACATTATGTAAGTTTACTTCATTTTTCCTTTATATTTTGATGCATAGAATAAATATTAATAATGATAGACAATATATTTGTTTCATCTAGATTTATTATTTTCTTAAAATATTTTTAAACTAAAACTTAGTTTTTTTTATAAGAATGCTTCAGATTGATCGGAAAGCTGCAACTCTAGGATTGCATCGTGTCAGAGCGACGGAAAAGATCAAATGCAGAGTTTCACTTTGTCATAACGGAGGAAAAGCTGCAAGTAGAGGCAGGGAAATTGAAAATGTAGGGTTTCATTTGTCACAAGGGAGGCAAACCAATTTTCAGATTTACATTAATACCCGGAATGTTGAGTAAAATTACAATTTGGTCCATCCATCCTAAACAAGGACCGTACGCCCATGTGTTCTACCCACATAGATTACTAAAGAGGTGAAGGGGTGGAGGAAACGAGGTAAGGGGTGTAGGATATAAGGCACTCATGTAACTCATGTAAATCCAATCCTCACTTTGCTGGGATTTGAATTACTACAATGGTGGGCGCGTCTTCATTTCCCACGTCCCCTAGACTCATTTTCCATAGAGTGGAGATAATTTGATGTTCATGTTTGAAAATTCACATTTGTTTCTTCAAATGTGAATATTATGACTTAAATAAATATTAAATAGTGACATCGGATGTCATGATTTATAGGGGTCAAATATTTTACCATTTTTCACTATTTTGAATCTTTCAATTGTATTTTCAAATTTTACAGGACCAAGATTCTTCATATTGCAACAACAGAAAATCATTATGTATTATAGCGGTGTATATTTCTTCAATTCTGGCTGTTACCGCGATAGTAATTTTGAACCATTATTATAATAATGAAAAACAAAAGATATTTCAACTGCCAGTTGGTTGGCAGTCATCGCTTCTCATCTAGATGACCAGCAATTGACCTAGGTCTCCCTTGCTCTTTGTGTATGCAAATTCTCTCACCTCACATGTGCAAATTTCACTATTCATGTATGCATATTCTCCCTCCTCACAAATGCGAGTCTCACCCCCTGCATGTGTGGGTCTTCTTTGGGCTTTAGCCCCCTTAGTTGGGATACCACAAAAAAAAGGAAAAAAAAAAAAAACACGTCCTATTGAATATACTCAATGTCCTATAATCTACCTGGAAAATTTAAACAATTACACCATATAGCAAACAATTTTTTTTGAAATCTCAGAGAACTAATATATATAATAATAATAATAATAATAATAATAATAATAATTCATTGTTTATATGGAATGGCAAGAACATCCATTTGTTATGGTAATACTAATGTAAAGTAGTAAGAAACAGAATAGCTTATGTTGAATATAAGGATAGTTATTACCGGAGACAGGGGATTGCTCCGTAGGTTTGTAACTCTTAAAAAAAAAAACCTATGTCACTCAGTTGGCAAGGAATCAATCTGGGTATGCGTGCGGGGCTCTATGACTTACAATATCTGATCACATAATTATTCAACTATGAATGGTTTTTCAATTGAAGTATCTTTGACTTACAATCTAGTGACAATGAAAGGTCCAAGAGGTGTCAAATACAACGAATTTTGCCAGTACGAAGGAAGTTCAAATGCTCGGAGTTAAGACATCTGGGCTCCATACAAATTTATATACAAAAAATTTATAATCAAGGCTTCTCCAGGGCTACTTATTAAAAACTCAAATCCTCTAAAATAAATGTGTTGGTAGGGGCCCAAAATAAATTTCACTCAAATAAAAATTAGTTTAGTTACTTAAAAACGCATGAATAATATATTATGAAAAATTCCAATCGTTTTATATATAAATGATCAACTTAATAGCAGTTCTAACTCTTCTTATGATGAAATCTGGCTATGATCCGTATAAGATAATTTATTATTTTTATGAGTAACTCAAATCAAATTAAGAAGTGGAGCCCAAAGGCTTGGACACCATCTCATTTTCAAAATGCTCATTACACCACATTTGAGTCTGAATCCATTGAGTGTAGCTTCCTCACACTTCCCTTAAAAGTGGATTTTGTGAAAATCCTCAATAGTGCACACTTAAGAATAATTTGTTTAATTCAAAATGAGTGCGACCTCCTCCGATAATATAATTTCAAAATTTATCTCAATAGGAATATCGGAAGACTGAGCATAAAACTTCATGCTCGATAATGTAATTAATGTGTCGAATTAATAATGAATGAGCTTGTACTAATTATATTATTAGTCATGTATTCAATCTCACAGTAGAAACCAACTCCAATTGAGTTAAAAAATATTAGTGATTTTCCTTCATATATCATCATTTTGAATGGTTTAAATAATATATTAAGTGGGCCCCATTGTGGATTTCAGAGAAGAGTGGGAGACACGCAGGAGATTCGTACTGGACCTGCAACTGCAAGTCAAAGGTTCTCTTTCTGTGAACCCCATGGCAGAAGACAAACTTTCACCATGGGCCAGCCCTTTTCCAGAGATGAAGACCACATGCGTCTTGACTCAATCAACCTTTTGCCTTGGGAACCATAATTTTTGACTCATCTACTTTGTGCTCCCATGCATTTCAGGTTCAACGGCAGTAATTGTCTTACACTTTTCTCCTTACTTTATTTTTAGGTACCTATTGTTTGATACCATGCGGATTCGAAGTTGCCTTGAAACTTCCCCACCGACCTTTCGGAGAATGACAAGTCCAGAAACAGTACCGTTTATGGTCTGTTCAATGGGCCCCAACAGGTCAGACTCAGCCCTAAATTTAAGGTCTGACATGTGAGTTTTAGTTTCTAGCAACAAGGAATAGTAATAGTATAATTAAAAAGTAGACATCTGATTGCCTCACTATGTACGGGTAGAATCAGTAGAGCGGAGACTTTTTTTTGTTTTTTTGTTTTTTTGGTAAAGAGTAGAGTAGAGGCTTAAATCTATGGTTGGACATCACTTACCTTATGCTTGAAAATGAGCATTTTAATAGGTGGGCTTCATTTTTAGAGTTCACACCTTCAGACTGAGGAAGTGGGAGAAGGGGCAAACGCACGCTATAGGTAGTGGGTGCGGCCACCCTAGATAACTTTATGAGTTTCATTAAAGGGCCTTGGGCAACATGAGCTACGCACCAGTTGAGGCATAATCTTGTACCACCCCATGACATGGGTAGCTGACTTGTCTCTCATATATCTATTAAACAGCCGTCCTACGTCTAAATCTTGTGATCGCCACCTGTCACAAAACTTTGATGACAGAGAATACCGGATTCTCCTCAAGCCGATCTCTTTTGACATCTTTTTCCTATTGAGAGTTTGAGATCCTTTTTGCGTCAATCGAGCTCCTTGGTTAGTCTCTTTCTCACACCAAGTAACCCGAAATAAAGCAATTTCCCTCCCTTCGCAGATGTAGTTACTACATCTGAGCTCTTAATAACGAAATCCTAATTTCTAACCCTAAATCCCCAAATCCTAATCCAGAACCCTGAGCCCTAAATTACCTAATCTGAGCGCATATCTACATGTTTGAAGATGACCAAATCACCAACACTTTAATCTTCAATTCATACAAAAATAAGGAATTATGGTTCATATATTTGGCCAACTTAAGTTACATTTAAGTGATAATTTTTCTTTATGCCATGTGCCTATGATCAACTATAGGAAATTATTTTTACAACTAAGTAAGTGCAGGCAACCGAGTTTCTTAGTTTGAAATAAAACCCCTTTGGGAACCCAAATTGGGTAATTGGGTGCTCACCAAAATCACCATTTTTTGGGCATCCAAACACCTATCAATAAAGAAAATGTTATCTTAGATGTTTGGATGATGATGAATTGATGTTCACCTGAATTTGGAAGAGGTAGTTGGAAGACCCTTCAATTAGGCAAGAGGTTTGAGTAGAAAAAAAATCTTGTGTTAATTGCAGTATTGTTAGTGTGAGTTTTTTTTTTTTTTTTTTTTTTTTTTGCAGTATTGTTAATGTGAAAAAGTTAGTGAAATTAAGAAAAAAATTAGCCCCACCTAAACAAAAATCTTTGGCTCGCCACTGAGTGGGAGGGAGACACTTAAGGGGTCTCCTTAAGTTTAATTCTTTTGACTTTAGCTTTTGAAAGGCTTGAAAATGTTTTTCCATATATAAATTGCAAAGGCATTTCTAGATATGATATAAAAGAGTACATCTCATGTGTTTAAGGTCAATTTGTCTGCATGGGGATTGAAATTATAAGAACTCATCATCAAATGGGCTCCAACATAGGAATAGTAAAGAGATAAAGGGAGGGAAGAGAGAAGGATGCATTGTGCAGATGTCGATGGGACTTTGACTTACCTAGGATTCAAATTACTAGGGCGATGCTAGGTATTCATTTCCCATCTCTCCTTTATTCGGCTGTTTCTTTTTTTTTTTTTGATAAAGGAGTAGTTATTTGATAGTCATTTTTAGATATTAATTTTACCTTTTAGTTTTTATTTTTTTACCACTTTTAAAAACAAAAATCTTATAATTCCTAGGAGTTCAATTGGATGAAAAAAGGCCCGTTCATGATGATAACGCCATAGTATTGAGTTTCATTTTAATACTTTTGTTATATATAAATACGAAAAATGTTCATGTACGTCCTTACATTACATCCTTATGATAAGAACTTCAGCAGGCCTACCTTATAACCCATTTGAACCCTTCACACACACGAGAGCCTCCTTTATAGTTATCAAAATATGGGGTTTATTCTTACCGAATGAGCCAGACCATTTGTCAATTTTTTTCCTTTAATATATAAATATAGATAGATGTTAAGCTTGTAGGCCATGGATCAAGAGGTTAAAGGCATGGGACTAACTTGATTTCTTATATGTTGGTCCATCATGAGTGGATATTTCCATCTCTTTCCCCCCTCTTCCTTGTCCCATGATCTATGGGACCCTAGGTGTGCCACAACATCCGACATGGACGATAAGACCGTGTACATTGGACGCGCAGGATCATTACTCATATATAAGTATATGAATGGAAGTGGTAAGGAAAACTTGAAGAAGTGCAACCTATCTAAAAAAGCTCACAGTAGATTAGAATGAAGAAACACAATCCATCTTGCTTAAAGACAAAGTCACATGTGAATGGTATTGGAAAACGAGAGAGAAATGTCTTTGTTTATACATTTCTCATATGAATTCGGTGTACATATGCTGCCCAATTTTATATTCATTTAGTTGCAATTTTTATCAATAACTATCACAAATTTTTAGAGTGCAAATGAAGCCATAGCAGAGACTGATGATTTCTCGGTATCAGTATCAACCTGTTTGTTTGGATGTATTTCTATTTCTAGCAAGAATATCTTTTCTCTTTTTGTGATTTTCCATCGACTTGGTTGCATATTTGATGAGTTGGGCAATGCTATGGAATATCTGTTTGAGTTGGAATGATCGATTCTTTTGACTAGATGAAAATCTTTTTGAGTTGCATGGGGATCTTTTGATCTAGAGTATAGATTTTTTTGACTTGAATATATTGTGATATGGCGGCTCCTTTTCCAGCGTTGAATCTTTTCTTCTTTGAAATTCATTGGTTCGGTTAACTGGGTCCATGCATGATTGGATCGTGCAAATGAATGAGTGGTCTAGGTGTTGGGTCAGACTTTCTTGCTTCTGATTTTGTTTTTAAGCCGAGCCAAGTCTTGCTCAGGTTTATGTTAGCTCTAATCTACTTACAGTCTTCCTTATCACTCCCCCTCAAGCTGGAGTGGGGTGGCGACACAGCTCCAAACTTACAGCGCAAAGAGAGATGAGCTTCCTTTAATAGTGGTATTGTAAAAAAGATCATCAATTTGATTTGCAGAGGATACAAATCTTGTAACCAAAGTTCCTAAGGCCACCTTCTTCCAGACAAAAATGAAAATCAATTTCAATATGCTTATTGCGAGTATGAAACATTGGATTGACAGTCATAGTTACTGCCACTAAGGTTATCACAAAATACGACCAGGGAATTGTATAGGAAAAGACCAACATCATGAATAATATAGGTTATTCACATCAATTCTGCAGTTGTGGAAGCATATGCACGGTATTCAGCTTCAACTATGGATTGTTACTTTGCAGCCCAAAAAATACTTAATATACACAATACTCTATTTTAGACCACTAGGTTACAGAACAACAGGCCCCGTCTGCATTTGGAAGGCATAAATGCAAAGATGATTGAGATATTATCCAAATACCACAGTCCAATGTGCTTTTGATATTTCGAAGTATTCTTTTCACTTCTTGAAAATGTGACATGTTGGGTTGATGCATAAATTGAACCAAGTAGGAAAGGTTAGGTCTGGTGAGTGTAAGATATTGTAATGCCTCGACAATGCTTTGGTAGAAAGGAGCATCAACTGCATCTCTAGTAGAATTATGTAAATCATGTCTTTGAGCCAATGGAGTATTTGCCAATTTACAGTCCATCATCTTGGTTTTGAGTAGTATATCAGAAGCATATTTTGATCGAGACAAGAATGTTCCACCACTACAGGGCTTAGCTTCAACTCTGAGAAAATAGTGTAGAGGGACCAAATCTTTCATGGAGAACTTGGTGCTTAATTTGGAGAGGTAAGCAAATCAAGATTGTTGCTTGAAAGGATAATGTCATCGACATATAGTAAGAGCAAAATAGAACCGTAAGAACAATGGAGATAAATTGAGAAGAATCCACTCGGCCAAAAAAAAAAAAAAAAAAAAAACACTATATGTAAAAGAAATAGGTTGAAATGGTGAAACCAAGCTCGTAGAGACGGCTCACTTAAGTCATATGCACAGTTTCTTGAAGGTGACCACGAAGAAACGCGTTTTTAACATCAAGCAGAGGCATTGGCCAACTGTGAGTAACAATAATGATGTCAAGAATGGTTTGAATAGTTGTGGCCTTGATAACCGGACTAAAGGTGTCACACCCCGTCTCGAGCTAATTAGGATAAAGGCTAATTAATTGAGATTAGTGCAAATTAAGCATGATTAATTAGGCTAATGGTGGTTAATGACCAAAATTAATTGAATTAGTTTCAAATGATTGAATTGAATGAAATGAATTTGGATGAAATTAAGTTAATTGAATTGAGTTTAGACTCAAACAAGAAGGAACAATGACTTTTCTGTAAATATGAATTATCACTTATTTTGTCGAATATAATAACTCTTGATATCATCGCGTGTATCTCTAAGAGTACATTAACTTTCATAATAGACTTAATTCCATTTGACTTAAAAAAGGATCAAATGAGCTTTCATTTGACTCGAAATGTAAATAGAGAAAGAGAAGGAGGGCTTAAGGGAAAGATTAGTTTGATAAGGATGAGATGAACTCAAAGTTGAGTTCATTCACTCATTTCCAGCACAAGGCATTTGAGAGCAAAAGCCCTATACTTTTCTTCTTTCTTCTTTCTTTTTTCTCTATCAATTGTCAAGGTTTGGGAGTGATTGAAGTGCCTTTAAAAGGAGCTTAAGCTACTTCATCTTTATAGTGGTTCGGCCTCAATGCCTACATCCACTACCGGCTTGTGATCTTACACCCCACCTGATTTCCACTATCTATGTTTTTCAATAGGCTAAACAATAACCTTTACAAAATGCTTTTTAAGGCTAAGCAATGACCTTATAATATGCTTTTCAAGACTAAGCAATAACCTCTTGAGTTTTATTGTTCACCACTAACCATACACTTATGCTTTTCTAAGGAAGCAATAGCCAATGCAACCAAAAGGTTTTCTCTGAGAAGTGTCTACACAATACTTGAAGAGATACAATTTAAGCTCAAATACAAAGCCTCTTAATTAGGCGGATATGAAAGTGAAAATCTAACTCACACACACACTCACTATATGAATGCAAAGATAAATGCTCTATGTGTATCTATGATGTCCTTAATCAATTAGAAAATAAAAGCTCATAAATGTATGCCAAAGGCTTTTAAAAGTTTTAGCTCATAAAAACATTTATGGTTGAGGAAAGAATGCTAATCACATGTTAAGAACAACTTGTAAAAGATATATTTATTCATTCCAAACAAGTTGTGAAATTTTAAGAACAAAACATGTGATGCATGAGGTCTTCAATCAAATTTAACAATGTAGCTCAATACATGTATGCTAAAAGCATTTGAAAGTGTAAAACACTAAAAGGTATTTGATTGAAGTGAAGAGACAAATCATATGTATTTAAAAAATTGAACTTGAAAAAAATATACCTATCAATGCTATGCAAGTTGTGAAACTTTAAAACAAAAGTACATATGATTTGTGAAGTTGTTGAATCCAAAATATAAGATAGATTTGAAAGTGATTTTCTTATGATGAAAAACAACAACAAAAAATTCAACCAAGGATAAGAATCACGTTACATAGAATTTCAAAGATGATTCCAAAACATGATTCACTTAGATATACTAATTTGAGTCCTCCTTGGTTTGAATCAAGGTGATGCATCCAAAACAATAAATCAATTCAAAACATATACATGTTAAGGACATAACAAATCATAGTTTATCATGCTAGAAAAGATTTACCAATAATTAAATCAAAGCATGAAAACATATGATAGGGAAAACTAAGCTTACATAGATGATTTAAACATTGATTCCAAGCTTTAGCTTCCCTTTTGACCAACTAGCCTCCCTTAGCTCATTCTCCTTTGTTTGACCTCAAAACACTTCAAGAAGGGCCTCTTAGATCCTCAAAATTTTCAAAGAAATGAACTTGCTTTTATACTAAAAAATGAGTTTCTGCGTGTCTCCGGTTGACCTGGTCCCTTACCCGGTCGACCGGGTACTCAACGGTAAAAAATCTGACCGTTTGAAAAAGAGCTCAATGGATCTTTTCCGGTCGACCGGCAGTGTGCCCAGTCGACTCGTGTCTAATGACCAAATTCCCCAAAAATGCATATTTTAATGAGAATTTTTTGTGGGGACTTTTGGGCGAATAAATCAAGCTTGGAAACATGTTTTAAATCAAACTAAGAGGTTTAAAAATATGAAACATAAAAAGTCTAAAATGATTTGAAAGATTTAAAACTCATAGGCTTACTTCATTCATAAAACTTCTTTTCAAATTTAAATGCATCCAAGTTTAAAATAAAAAAAATATGCATAAATCAATATTTCTACAAGTCTAAAAAATAATGCATGTGTAAATCAAGATTTCAAGATTTTATAAATCAATGCATGTGTGAAAATTCGAATGATGCTAAAATGATAATGCATCCATCAAATTGCAATATACAAAATCCCTAACAATCTTCTCCAACAAGTTTCTCCCATTTTTGGAGTGTTAGAGTTTGAGAGAAAGTTTCAATTTCTCTTCATCAAGCTACAAGTAAGTGTTTAAGGTCCTTTACAAAAGTTTCAAGTTCTAGTAAGTGTTGATGCTTGATGTTTAGCACAAAAAGCTCATGGAAATATGGTTTGAATGTTTTCATGGAAAAAGGATTTGAAGTGAGGTTTTCATCTCAAATCAGGCTACAATGAGGAATTCTTGTTAATAAACTTCAAGCAAAGGCAAGTGTATGCATATCTATTGATTTAAGTTGCTTCAAATGTTGTGTGAACTCTTGGAGTTCAGAATTCAGAACTCTGTAGTAGAAATTTTGAACCACTGGGCACTGTTCGGCTAGCCAAACAGCTGACTAAGAGGTGACCGAACTCACTTGGGTCAGTTTCGCAGAAAGTGTAAGCTTTTGGAAAGCTGACGTGAGGTGACCGAATTTAGTCCGCTAGCTGAATAGGTAACCGAACTCAGGGAAAAATGGTGAGTTTCTTAAGTTGTGACCGTAGGTAACTGAATTTAAATTCTGTTAACCGAAAGAGGATTTGGCTAGCTGAGTAGGTGACCGAACTTAGGAAATTTCTGATCTAATTCTGATTTTTCTGTGTAAAAGCCTATTGAATTAGAATATTGTGTCAAGGCTATTAATGATGTTTAGACCTTCATATATAGGTGATAATTAAGGGGACTCTAATGTACATATTATATATAATGTGATGTCCATCGGAAATAGCACGTACATTAGATAACTAATGGTTACACTTGAATGATTGGTTGGAACTGCGTGAGAAATGGGTGGAATCGTTCATTATTCTAAATCTCTCATTGAGTTGCATTCGTACACTCAAGTCTAATGTGATTGGTGTAAATTAATGTCTATGATATGCATGGCATAATATAAATAACTACCATTTTATTTGAACTTGTTAGTTGTTTATTTTGCCTTAAATGTTCTACTTATAGCTTTTTTCTTATTATGCAGGAATTGGAAGGAGCTGAGCATATTTGAGCTTAATTCAAAGAGATTTAAAGCTAAAACCTCATTTGAGAAAAGTTATACACAAAGAGCATATAGGCTTGTTGGAGGAGAGCTGGAATTTCAAGTTAGAGGTCATGAGTTCAAGACTTGGCACAATCAATTTTTATTTTTTTGAAGACCGAATTTGGTGGCCCCCACCATATCTAATGCTTAGTAATGGTTGCTAAAACTTGGCAATCAACTTTGCAAGAAATGGAAGGAATCTCATAGACATCAATAAGAATGTTATTGTTTAGCAAGTGATCAAATCATGAAGGAAAGAAGATTTTCGGAATTGTAGCCATCCTGCGCAAGCTTTACTATTTTGACCATAACTTGTGACTCAAGACTCCGATTAAGGCAAAATCAGATGCGTTGGAAAGAGGACTCAAAGGAGCGGAATATCATGTCTCATGAGGATCTCCCAATTCTGACGTTTTGGGGGTCAAAATAGGCTGTCAAATGGAGGGATATGAAGGATGACGAATTTGAGTGATTTCTCTTTCTTTTTCTTCTTGTATTTTTCCTCTTTTTAAGGGGAGGCTCTCTTTTGCTCTAGTGAATTTTATTTTTCTTCAATCTTTGTTAGAAATTGAAGGTGGAGATTGAGTGGTGTAATGGACAACTTGAAGGCTTTCAATAATGACGATTTGCTTCATTGTTATTGTTTGTTCTACAATGCTTGGCTAATCCGTGGATTAGGGTGGAGGAGGAAACCAACACCGGTGAGTTTGTTCCTTATTATTTTTTTATGTCTTTCACTCATTATACTTAATGATTAAATAGATTATCCTTCATGAATGTTATTCAACTTCTGGTTTTGTAAAGGTTATTTGGAATGTCTTTTACTTTTTATGCTTGATCTTGACATATCATGTTTAGGTTAAATTTCTTTAATGGTTTGTACTTGATCTTGATAAATAGTGATTAGAGTTTCAACATATTGAAGTGAAGGGAGTCTTAGGTGCTAATTAGAGAATTGGATTTTTAAGAAAAAGAGTTTTCAAAGCTAAATCTTCCGATCCAAGGCAATTTCTTGCACATTGGATTGAGTTTTATTGGGATAAGACTATGAAGTAATTTTGGAATGATTAAATTTGTTTTGGTGAAATCCGATACCTTGATCTCTCTTTCTCTAATCAAGTTTGTATTTAGATATCTTTTAATATCAGTTTAGTTATTATTTTCTTGACTAATTGTGGTTTTAAAATCTCTAGTGTGAGAACTGATTGAAGATTTTTGGATCTTGTTTCTACAAATCTCTGTGGATCGACCCGTATTTGCCATTATCTATTTAATAGAAATTTGTGCGATTGCGGTTAATTATTTTGAGCACATCAGTCTACTCCATTCATTTGTTTTGAATGGAGTTATGGAATTGAACTGAATCCAAAATGGATTAAATGTTGACGTGAGATATAACTATTGATTTGTATTGACTCCTGAGTCTGGCACTATGTAGTGGTTCTATTAAAGCTCATTAAACAGCTGAGAAAAATGAATGATTTTTCCTACTGTAGTAGATGGATCTGGGGGTGTTGCGGAGCCTTGTGGCGGTGCCAGTTGTCCCTGGCCCGGGCATTAGTAGATCTCACACTAAATGACTAAATGAATAAATAATAGGTGAATGTATATTCGCGTTTGGCAAAGGGAATGATTCGTTCCTTTTGGAAGAAATGAATTAAAATGAAACGCTATTGTAGTTGCCAATTAGTTGTGTTCATTAGTGACTCTAAATGCATGTATATTTAGATCATTGTACTTATTGTCTAGAGATTGTTATTGAATGTGAAAACTGTTTCAATTATAGATATGAACAGATTAATGATATGGCATGTACTATAATGTATCTGTGTATATATTGCTGAATCGTCGTATTCACTAGCGTTATTGATGGCATTACATGTCTTATTGTTAATGCCTGTCGTGCAGTGGCCCCAGCGCCAGTGGAAGAAGCCGCTTTGGTTCCTCCAGGAGGATTAGCAGAGTGGAATGGCCGAGATATCATCTGATGTTGATATCTAAGAACGAACATGATATGAAATTCTTTTTGGGAAATTCTTTTTGAGAAATATAGTTGTCATCCTGCATTGTATTTTGAATATGCAAATGGTTGACATGAATTGGGAAATGATAGTATTACACATGTTTAAAGAACTTTACTTTTGTAAAGAACTTGTGAAATTACTTATGGTATCATATGGTTATGTTTTTCTGCAATATACATATTTGAAGTATGTATCCCTTGTGAGTTTAGTTTTAACTTTGATTAATTTGAAGTTTACGGGAGTAAGTATGGTTGCGACTGAGGATTTGTCTTGGAGATAATTAAATCTTGGGCTTGGATCATGACAAAAGGTTTCTTCAAATTTATTTCTTCCACTTGGTTAAACCCTTTTGTAATGAGTCGAGCTTTAAATCTCTCAACTGATCCATTTGGTTTGAGTTTTGTTTTATAAACTCATTTGGGCCCAACTACATTCATGTTGGTCTCACGTAACCAAATCCCGAACCTCATTTTGATGAATTGCAGTGAGCTCTTCCCTCATAACCTAGACCCAATAAGGCCTTTTGAGAGCCGCAGCCACACCGTAAGGTTCCTTGATGAGAGGGTGAAAGTTACTAGGTTACTATAATGGGTGCTAGGCTAACAAACCAATACAACAGATATAAACAAATAAATAAGATAGAACTAGCAATCTAATTATAAGACCCTGCCTCGAGAGATTCCGATTAGTACTAATTAAGTCGTGTTTTAGTTTTAAGTGAGATTAGTGGATTTTGGTTAAGTTTGGGATTAGAATTGCTTTTATAAAGCTTTGGGGAATTTTTGAGAGCCTTTTTATTAGTGGGACCCTTTGAGCGTTCCTTCATAGTAGGGATGTAAATGAGTCCCCCATTCTCCGATTACCCGAAGGTTCCGACTCGTTAAAAACCGGGTCTAGGTCTTTATTTAGGCACCGATAAGTAAATGGGTCTGGGTTTGGTTCCACCTTGGTTCGGACCCGTGGACTCGAGACCCGACATATTACCTCAATTTTCGTAAATCTCATATAAAATCCATGTTTTATTAATATCATTCTCTACCTAGACACGAACCCTCGATCCAAACTTGTCTCATATATGGTTCTGGTTTTGGATCTAAGAAACTGATTCCGAAACGGTTTCAGGTTCGGATCCGGTTCCACTTTCTCCTTAACGGTTCCGGTTCCGGGTCCACCATGGACCTGGACCAAAACCGACCCGTTTACGACCCTACTTCTTAGTAACTTTGCGTGAACATGGGGTATTATTCGATGTTCCGAGAATTCATATTTTACCTCAAATTGATTGATCTCATGATACCCTACAACTTTTGCGTTTGCTCCGTCCCCGTTTGAGACCTCAAAACCCCACTTTTCCAATGCTAAGGGCAAAATAGTCTTTTTACACAAAATCTGGACACAAATTTCCATGTCTCCGAAACCCGCGAAATGTATACTTTTTGAAAATTAGATTTTTCGTTGAACATTTTTTCCTTCTTCATCGAACTCATCCGAGGCCTGGAAGACGATGTTTTCAGCCCCACAGTTTGTTAAGTGATAGGACCCACATCCACTTTATATGTATAGGGAGAGCTTTTCCTTTCCCTCCTTCATTGCTCTTGTTTGCTAAGGGACTCTTGCTCCAACACTCTAGGGTGTTTCCCTTCCTCTTCTTGCTTCTTCTTCTCCAATCCACTCCCAACTCTTGTTAATGGGAATGTGGATGTCACCACCTTCTTCTTCACCATGAGAGCTCTCCAAGGATATCTTTTATAGAAAAAACCAACCCTCTTAGGGTTCACTTTGAGTAAGCTTTGTCTATTTGAGGACCTTCCAAGTAAATACTTCTCCTAATCTCCTAGATTTATATTCATCTAGTCCTAGAGAAGCACCATCTTTATTATTGCAAGCTCCCTCTTCTTATTTCATGGTTTTGGATTATTAGGGTTTGTAATGGGTTGTATTTTGGGGGGTTTTGTGTAGCTTGGTGATTTGGCTTGAGAGTGGTGATTAGAAGCTTGATTAGCTAATTTGGAGCCACGGCAAATGGATAAATGGGTTGATTTTATGATTTTTTGTTTATAGAAATTTTAGATTCTTATTAATTGCTTTCACCCATATTTTCTCTATGAGTCTCTAATAGTTTTGAAATGTGCATATTGATAGTTCGCCTTCTCTTAATTGATCTCTTGAGAATATATGCATTTACTTTGCTAAAGTTAGTTTTTGTCATTTGTGGATTTCGTAAACGGTGGTTCTTCTTGGAATTAATGAGGTTGGAAATTAATGTGATTTGAGGGTTTTGGGGGATGGTTGTTGGAGGAGTAATGGTGGTTTTGAGAGGCCAAGGACACCATTAAATTTTGTGTCAAGAAGTGGTTCAAAGGAGGTTGAAAGGGAGGAATGAAGAGAGCCCGCATTGCATTGGAATGCAATTTCTGAAGTAGTTTGCTTGAGTGAACCCACATTCACTCGAGCGAACCCCTTACAAAAACTGGTTAGCTCGAGCCAACCTTCCAGACCGCTCGAGCTAACCCTTCCAGAGACCAGACCGCTCGAGCGAGTCATTGTACGCTCGAGCAAACCCCTTCCATAGGCTGGAACACTCGAGCCAACCTCCAGTTCGCTCGAGCCCTCCTGACTCGGACCAGTTCGCTCGAGCGAACTTGGGTCCGTTCGAGGGAACCCTCCCAGAAAGCCCTTCGCTCGAGCTAACTTCTAGTCCGCTCGAGCGAACTATTCAGAATTCCTAGGCATTCCCTAGTATCATCAAAAAGGGTGTTTTAAGGTCCATTGATGTTGGTTTAGAGCCCTAACACAATGGGAAGGTGTAGGAGGTGATATATGGAGATTAATCGAGAAAGGAACCTCATTCTGGAAATGTATTGAGGATTTTGGACTTGTTAATTTGTATAGGGAACTTGAGATATCTTCTATTCTTCGAGTACCATGTCAAGAGTAAAAGTAGACATACAAGACCCTTATGCATATTGTTTAAATCCGAAAGTCTCAATATATGGTCCGTAAATTATATGGAGATTCATTGTGGTTGTTTTACTTGGATTATACATGTTCTAGCCTGTTTTCACATGATAACCTTAGTTTTGTTCAAACTATTGATTTATGAACTTGACATGTTCTGCCAGCCCCATACATGCATGATAAGCTACTGATTGAAACATGTGCTTATGAGCACCAAGTCTCACCTGCCTGGGTGTTGTATACCAAAATAGATATGTATATGCTTTAATTTTCATGTGACATATGTGTCGGCACACTAAACTTGGACGTCCTTGTCAGTCTGATCCACTAACTTGGGACTCCCCCTTGTGTTCCTGTTAGCTGTAGTCTGGATCCTATTCTACCCCATTACCAGGTTCCGCGGTCGTGGTCTTGTCTAGCTATATGTATGTATTTAGTTGGTTCTCGACGCTTCGTGTGTCCGAGACCAACGCACTGAATGTGCTCTCATCACACAAGTGATGGATGATTTAGCTTTTGTGTGGTTGCCATCTTGCTAGTTATTGTTCCTTGTTACCATACATGTTTTATATTGCATACATGCTTTAAACAAATGATGCATCCTGTTTTATGGAATTTAATGCTTTGACAGGTTTTAATTGTTTTCTAAAGTACTCTTTTGTGTTTTCTTATTGTTATATCTATTCACTCACCTGCCAGACCGTCCTGTCTGACCCATTCTTGTGGTACTCAGGTCCAGACCCCGTTGCCTTTGAGGAGGAGCCAGAGGAGGCGGTCGGAGAGCCGCAATGTGTAGGTGAATGGTAGGCTGACGATATCATCTAGACATTTGGTCGAGCCTTGAGATGCGACACATTTTGGGAAGAGAGATGGATAAATTTTTTGGGACATTCTTTTGGTTGTACTAGCCTTTATTGGCCATTATTTTTGGGGAATGTTAATTTAATCACCTTTTGGATAAATACTAACTTTATACTTTGAGAATGTCATATTGATCATTGCTTACTTTGACATCATGATATTATCATTTGTGGTAACAGTCTTGTATGAATGAAATAAATTCCTAAATTTGGTTTGCCACACGCTTCCGCACCTATGTGAATGACTTGTGAATATGTGTGATATCCTCACTGCAGAAACCTGTGAAAAATTAAATGAGTGTATCTTTATAATCATTGTGGTAATCATCACCATACACTCACCACTTAGCTCGCCGATCCCGGATTAGGAGTGTCCTCTGTGCGCTAACCCGGTCTGGGGTCGCGACACTAATCTACCAATCATACATCACAAGAAGGCAGACACAATATTTAACGTGGAAACCTATCCAGGGAGAAAAACCATGATCCAGAAATAAAAAACTAATGAACAGTTATAGGATATACTAACAGCTCATTTACCTCAGTTAGTACCTCGACCAAAGGACTGTAGTTGTTTTTGCACAACTTCCGCAGCCATGACTTCCTTGCCATCCATCGTTCTCCTTACTCGATCTTGTCGTACCTTGTCAACAAAGATGAAGTTGTTGAAGAGTGGGCTCCACCCAAAGGGGAATATTAAAAAGTATTTCCGTTGCCTCTAGTAACGCCTCAAGGTTCTGGTATCAAAAGTTAGCTAAAGAAATTTAAGATGGTATCAGAACCAACCAGTCGCGGATTTGAATCCTAGGTGGAACGACTCAGAGTAAAAAAAAATGTGTGCCACCAAAAGTGCGCCAACCGGATTCCACCTGAGGGGGAGTGTTAAAGAGTGGGCTCCATCCAAAGGGGAATGTTAAAAAGTATTTCCGCTGCCTCTACTAGAGCCTCGAGGTTTTGGTATCAAAGATTGGCTAAAGAAATTTAAGAGAACTATCTTCTACAAGAGAGTAGAAGCAACAATAACATTCTAGAGCATATCTTCAGTACAATTTCTCAATAGCTCTGGAGAAATAATGAAATTTCTCTTATGGTATTCTAACCTTAGACCAAGTTAGATTAAGAGAGAGAATTAATTTCTTGTCTTGTGTCTGAGGGTTGAGAGCAGCACCCAATATATAGCCCCTTCCCTTAGAATAGAACACAAATACTTTTTAAGGACTGCAGTTGTTTTTGCAAAACTTCCGCTGCTATGACTGCCCTGCCGTGCATTGTTCCCCTTACTTGATCTCGTCGCACATTGTCAACAAAAATGAACTTGTTGAAGAGGGGAATATTAAAAAGTATTTCCGCTGCCTCTAGTAAAGCCTTGATGTTTTGGTATCAACGGTTAGCTAAAGAAATTTAAGATGGTATCAGAGCCAACCGGTAGCAGATTCGAATCCTAGGAGGAACGACTCAATGCAAAAAAAAAAAAAAAAATGTGTGCCACTAAAAGTGCGCCGACCGAGTTCCACCTGAGGGGGAGTGTTGAAGAGAAGCAAGAATAACATTCTAGAGCAGATCTTCAGCACAACCTCTCAATAGCTTTAGGGAAACAAGGAAATCTCTTTTATGGTATTCTAACATTAGATTAAGTTAGATTAAAAGAGAGAATTAACTTCTTGTCTTATGTCTTAGGGTTGAAAGCAACACCCTATATATAACCCTAAATTTGTGCCTTATAATAGAATACAAATATGACTCAAATAGGGAAACCCAGTCTCAAATAGAAACAATTTGTGCAGCCCTAATTTGGAAAATTCTCGAGGACTGATCAATCGGAGAGAGGATCCGATTGATCGGGTACTCCACACCCGATCGATCAAGTCATCAGGTCTGATCGATCTGGCCTCGTGGATGGTATCTTCTGAAAATCTTCTTTTTTTCTTTTTTCTTCGCTTTAGCTCTTCCGGCGACATAACCACAGTCCATTCTAAAATCAATAAAAATTACAATTTAATGGATCCATAGTTTTGTCCATCCCATGAATTAGTTGATACAAAAATACTAACAGAGGGAGAGAAAAAGATTTGACTCCTTGGCTGCTAGGGACTGGGATAAAGAAGAATCGTTACGTATATTAGGTTGCTCAGCTAGTAGGTCAACAAATAATGTGTCTTGCAATCCACTCGTATCCCATGCAGCAGTATTTTTATAATGGTGAAGGTGATTGCCTTGTGTTTGAATCCTGAAGTAGAATCGATCTAGAGCCAATGACCGATCTACGCTTGGAGTGTGAAGGGTCTGTCACTGGAGTACATAGAACCTCGATCATCTTTCAGCTGGGTGGATAGTGCGTGTCACTTATACTATATATCATGCAAATTTCGGTGATTGTGCATACAAGCATGGTTGACATGTGGTGTTGTATTTGGTTGGAATGTCAGTAGAATCGGTGATGGGAATTAGTTAAACACCAGGTGGAGTTGGATGGGCGCAAGTGGATGATGTGGGGGCAGGGACACCGGTCATGGTGTTCACAATAGTACAGTCTAAAGAGCTATGGGCTGCTGGGTTGACCGAGTGCATGGTTTCAGGTTTTCCAGATTCTGGATTAATCATATCAGGGTCCATATGATCAAATGGTGCTGAGGGCCCAGATTGAGCTAGGATTGTTCCTGATTTGGTCTTCTAGGAATTCTGTGTGCTGACAGTGACACGGAACTAGATCCCTGTGATGAAGAAAACAAGGTGGCCGAATTTATTAATGTATGACAATACATTTTCATCAAAAATTACATGCCTTGATATGTAAGTCTTCCTGGTAGGAGGATGATGGCAATGATAGCCCTTGTGCTCACTGCTATAACCAATAAATACACATGGATAAGATTTTAGTTGAAATTTATTTGCCATCCAGTGGCGTACGTAAGTGAATCAACGGCAGCCAAACAACTTCAAGGAATAGTAGTTAATATATATATATATATATATGAGAAATACTCATGTGAGAGATACTCTCACCTAGTTGGTGAGAGATTGGTAGGGACCCTCATATAAATATTTGGGGTCCTTGTATTTAAATTGGTGAGAATCGATATTTATGTGAAGGCCCTCACCTATCTCTCACAAACTTGGTGAGAGTGTCTCTTACATGAGCATTTCCATATAGAAAATTTAAATAAACTCCACTTTAAAAATATTCCTTTTTGCGCTCCTCTTTTTTTGGCCATAGGACTCATATTGTGTCAATCAAGTCTTTTCACACATACTACCTTCCAATAGAGTCACAAGTCCAAGTTTGACATTCAGCGAACTTTTTCTTACCATTGGATTGAAATCATAATAAATTGCTGCCGCTAAATCATTAAATTTTAGAGCCATGGATCAAAATATTAGAATGATTTTATGGGCTCAAGAATTTGCATGTAGGTTCTGTAGACTCTTGAATTGGTCATGCAAATATAAGCCAAAAATGAACCTTATACAAAGGTTAGATTTTGAACAAATTTAAGGGCCTGAGCCACCCCCCAAACAAACCCCCCCCCCCCCCCCCCCCCCCCCCACAAAAAAAAAGTCAGTAACCGAGGACATTCCCCTCGTTCTGCATTAATGGGAAGAAAGTCCCAACAAAATTATTTGGATGAAGAAGATCCCTGTTATAAATTTTTTTTTTTTTTTTTTGGGGGTGGAGGTGGTTTTGAATCTCCCTCATTTTAGGCTTCCCTTGCACGGTCCTGAAATAAGTTAGTTCATTCATTCTTGATTCTACTTGACATATTGGAGGAAGCACCGTCACAACGGGACAATGATCCTGATCAAATTTAATAGTACGTATGGTCCTCTGCTCCCTATAAGTGGACATAAAGTGCTATTTTCTAGTCTATTCAACTTCAGCCTGGGGGAGGCCAAGCTCCTTTTTCTAGAGTAATTAACGCTGGAGCCCGGAGGCACCATCTTATTTAATCACCACCGGCATGGCAGCTATCTCACCTACCACAAGCAATGTAGGATCAAAGTAGGGAGGTCTTAGCCACTAGGCATGTTGGTTCAAGCTTTTTCATAGACTAGGGTTGTTTGTTCTTTTGATGATACGAAGTTTAAATTTCTTTCGCTTTCCTGTGAAAAGAAGTATAACACAAAACATGAGAAAATTTGACTATTGCAAAATTACAGCATTAAACGAATGTGACCCTTTTTTTTTTTTTTTTTTTGGGGTGTGGGGGGTTGGGATTATAAGTTCCTAAAAGTCACTACTTTGTATGTATAGGACTTGTTTGTTTCACAGATTTTTGTAAGTGATTAAAAATAAAGAACCAAGAGTGAAAATCTAAAACCAACCATCAAATATATAAACTTACTGTTACAGGAAATTGAATTAAGGAAATATGGAAAAGGTATGCCCGGCCATCATTACCTAGCAAAGTCATGGGCCCATCTATATGTCTCTCCTGTATCCTTCTTGCCCCACTTCTTTCATAAGTAACAACTATTCCATGGAGCTCATTTCACCATGAATTCTAATGTATTATACTCTTGTGTATTTTATTTAAACAGCTGCGATTAGAGTTGGGGCTATGCTGATGCGTACGAGTTGATATATATTATTTATTGAATGCATGTCCCTAACCAATCGAGTAGCATTTGAGGATAGTTGATTTATATTATTTATTGAATAATATTTTATCCATCAATATAATTTCTTTTTGAGATTAATGTAAGTTCCATAATCGTATGGCAGCATAGATGGATCCTGATAAAAAAAAAAAAAAAGAAAAGGCTAGGGGATAGTAAGGATTCATCATAGATTGGGGCTGGACGAAATATTAGATCCTATAGATTATCATAAATCCAGATTTATAGCCCTCAAAATTAAACTGTTCTTTTGACAATCCTTTTTTGTGGGCTTCAACTCAAAGAGGAATGGATATAAAAAAAATAAAATAAAATAAAAATTGGTGTCAAATCGGGCGAATACTGACTCCTGAGATTGTAGCAAGTATGGAGGAGTTAAGTTGATCGCAAGTAGACATTATTGCGTAAAAGAGGAAGTAAAAGAAATAGAGCATGAAATTATATATCAACCTCATTTAGAGATGGCAAACAGGTCTGGTCGGACTAAATGGATTGGACCCATTTATTAAACGGGTCAGCTCCTAACCTGTATCTGACTCATTTATTAAATGGGTAATGAACTCCTAACCCACACTCGCTGCAGTTCAACCAGACCCAACCCAATTAATCAGCACAACTATTGCAGGTTATGGTGGGTCAGGTCAACCCGCATAACCCACATTTAAACCTAAATTTATTAACAAGAGTTCTCTAAGGCTCTAATCATACTCAAAGTTTAAATTAAATTCAAACCAATAAGTTTATTCATAAAAAAGGGAGATAAGATGTAAATGAACAATCCTCAACTTCTTAAATCCTATTGGTGCAATTTAAAACCTATCATGATAGGCAATATGGACAAACTTTGTCTAAGTTATGATAAGCCTAGCATTAATTTTCTTTTTACGGGAATCTTAAACCAAACCTAGCATGAACTCTACTATTACTCAATTATTTTATTTTATTTGTCATACCCAATGTATTTTCTTCAAATCCACAAACCTCGGGCCTGTTTGGATGTATGGTGAATTGAAGTATGGTGAGGTGAAGTATCAAATTAAGAGAGAATAAAATATAAGTTGTCATGAAGGTGTTTTATTTTTAGTTGCTTGGTATGGAATCTTTTTGACTTTTTATATAGAAAAGTGGAGCTTTTTTTTATCTTTTAGTGACGAAAGGAGGTTGCTTTTTTTACTTGTTTTGAAAAATTTGAAGGGAGTTTTGAAATTGTGTACTTTTGATATGACTCATTGTCATTTCTTATCTGCATTCACTTTACTTTAACTTAACTAGTTAATTGCCAAACACGTCGAGCACACAAAAGTGTTCCAAAATAAGCTAACAAAGGGCTTAGTTGAGAAAAAGAAAGTGGAGTGATTTATTCCTTTAGTGTGCGCGTATATATTTAAATGGAAACTATAGAGAAAAATAGCAAAAATAATATAAATAAACTAAAGTTTTCATTAAAAAAAAACATCATATAAAAATAAAAAGATACACTCCATAGAATTGAGTTTTGAGTACAAGTCTTAGTTGTAGGAAAAGTAAAAACGGGTTTTGTAGGTCATGAGCGTTAAATGGGTTGACCCTAACCCGACTTGATAATTTTTTTTTTTTTTGACCCCCGACCAACCCATATATTGAAAGTTTAGGGTATGAGATCACTAGATTGCTCAACTTAATAAATCAGCCCAAAAAGTGTGCAAAAACAATAAAGATGCAGCGGAAATAAAATCACAAGCACACAGCACAAGGACACCAGATTTTGTGTAGAAAACTCTAACCAGGTGAAAAGCCACGGATCCAAACTGAATCAAATCAAACACTATGAATCTCATAATTACAAAAAACTCAGATTTTCTCCCTAAATATCCCATACCTAAGGACTGAAGTTACCTTGTGCTGCTTCACGCTTCAACGACTTCACATCGTTGATTGCAACATACTCAATCCAGTGCTCGACTCCTCAAATCTTCTACGCAAGAAGATAATCTTTTATTAAGGATGCAAAAGAACTTGGCTCTCTAGAGTACTTGGCAGCACAACTCTTCAAAAATCTTTAGAGAAACTTCTCTCAATTAGATCACTAATTCAGACCTTGAGAGATGATCTGTGTCTCTTTGGGTTGTAAGAAGCACCCAATATATAGCCCCAAATTCGTGCTTAAGACTCCTTGTCATAACCCACTAAGAATATCAGTTTGTTTCAAACTTCTCATAAGAGTCCGAATCAAATTGAGCTTTTTGCGCCACCCTCGCTATAGCGAGGTGTGATTCTGCCTCGGTTTTGGCCTGACACATCTATTTTGCAGCCTTATTTTGACTTTACACATATTATGCGAGTTGGGTTGTGTGGGCCATATGAGGGTCGGGTCGGGTTGGATTGACGGCTCGGGCTAGCTTTTACCTGGTCCTCATTCGATAATTTTGATAAGAAACACATACATGTTGGTATTAGTTGCTGAGGAAAGTTATTTTATGACGCCCCAACTTTGCCTTCTTTTGGTGGAAACCCACAAGATAGTGAGATGTCTATGGTCCCTTTGGACCTATGTAAATCAAGTGCAGTTCTTGCCATAAACAATTACAGGTAAGAAGGGTTACAACTTAGCAGTAACCTAAATATTGTGATTATACAGCAATTTTATTACAAGGATCCAAATAGTTGCCTAAAGATCCACCTTATTTTTATTTATTAACTACATCTACAACTATCATTCTTATTAATTAGTATGATTACTAATAATACTACCACAATATTTTAGCATAATCCTATCCAGTGGATTCATGCACCAAAGGCACCTCAGCTGGTTTGAAGGATCCAAAGGGGCCCAAGGAACCACATTTGTTTTTGTTGCTCCTTTTGTAGATGCATGCATCAAAGGCACCTATATTTATGACTCTTGTTCCTTTGTAAGGTGTTTTTTTAGCCTTATCTTGTTCCTCATTTGAGTTATTGTGTGAGAAAGTATCACAATTAATGCAATAGTGGGCCATTATAATTAGTTTTATTATCATAATGACACCACTTGGTTGGTTTTAGTGGCTGCTAAGTCAGAATTCTGTCAGGACACAAAAAACTGAAGAACGAGCGAGAACGTGGTCTCGCTATAGCGAGAATGGCGCTGAATGCAAGTTGGATCCGGACTTTGTTTTAAGAGTTTGAATAATGACTCTATTCTGAGTGGATTATTATTAGGAGTCTTAAGCACGGATTTGGGGCTATAAATTGGGTGTTTCTCCCAACCCAAAGAGATACATATCACCTCTCAAGTTCTAAATTAATGATCTAATTGAGAGAAATTTTCTCTAGAGATTTTTGAAAAGTTGAGTTGCCAAGTACTCTAGAGAGTTAGGTTCTTCTACATCATTTGTAGAAGATTATCTTCTTGCGAGAAGATTTGGGGAGTCAAGCGCTGGATTGAGTCTGTTGTAATCAACGGTGTGAAGTCGTTGAAGCGTGAAGCGACACAAGGTAACTTCAGTCCTTAGGTAGGGGATATCTGGGGAGAAAATCTAAATTTCATGTAATTGCGAGATTCATAGTGTTTAATTTGATACAGTTCGAATCCGTGATTTTTCACTCGGTTAGGGTTTTCCATGCAAAAATCTGGTGTCCTTGTGGTGTGTGCTTGTGATTTTATTTCCGCTGCATATTTATTATTTTTCACACTTTTTGGGCTGTTTTATTGAGTGGACCAATCTAGAGATCTTGCGAACCCTAAACTTTCAGTAGCCCTTCGTTTAGTCACGTAAAGAACTTAAAAAACTCCTCAACTTGACTTGACTCGAAAGGTCACCGAACCAAGTGATCATTTGGGTGAGTCTGCCCGAGCAACCGATTATTAGATGTTTGATTTTTGCTATTGAATGATCTATTGAGCTGAGGTGGACCAGCCTGAGTTAAGAAGCATTAACTTGGTTTTTAAGCTTTTTTGCGGGAAAAAAAAAAAAACTTGGTTTTTAAGCCATGATATAGTTGTAGAGGGATGTGGACTAGATTGAAGTTGTTTTACACTTTTTTTTTTTCGGTAAATAGCAGGTTACACCTAAAACCCATCAAATGGTCATGGAAAATCTTTGGGCCATGGGTAATTAGGCCAATACTTAGCTTTGGCACTTTCCGATATGACATCCGTACATGGGCCTAATGACCAAACCCCTAAATTTAAGAGAAACAAACTAGGGAAAAAACCTAAAAGGAAGCTCCATTTCATATTCTTCCCTTGTTAGCAATGTACCAATGTCTTATATATACTCTTAATATGACCTTCCTAAACAATCTTAGAGTCTTATATCTACTCTTAATATGACCAACTTCCTAAACAATCTCAGACTCAGAATTTAAAACTAGTAGTTAACATCATCTTTTTACTTAATTTTGAACTTTGTACTTATGCTTATCCTTCTGGCTTGTCTTTGAAATTAGCATTTATACTAAGCCCTCTGGATTGATTTGTGCTTGATGTACAGTAATCCCCTCCACTTGAAAAGAACTCAAGCTCGAGTTAATCTCTGTACAAAATAGTTCCTCTTGAGGGATGGCACTCGAATTGAATAAATCAGCCACTTTAAGTGGCTCGTGGTCATAGCGCCGATAATGAAAATTAATATTACCTAAGCCAACGAGTAAAAGTTCCTCTATCAAGAGAAATAAGAGACACTCTCTTATAAAGGTGTCTCATCTCACACAGTTGCCTAGGGATTGATCCTGAATAGGTTATCCTGTGGATACTTTACCACTTACCCAATCTTGCAAAAGTTGAGAAAAATAAATAAATAAAACCCATGACATGCATTGTCAAAAGATTTGCTACATAGTAGATGCAGGATGTTGGACATGCTGCTGATGTATAAATGACTTTCCCCAATTGTGTGATTGACACCTGCATCTCTTGCATTGGTTGTTGGTTTTTACATTAAAAACATCAAACATTTCTATATTCATGGCTTGATTTTTGTGACCACCAATTGGTTGGTGGAGTGATTAACTAATCGGTTGTTGGTCATTAAACAAGGGAAAACATTACTATGATGCCAATTGGCGTTGCATAACAAAGAAGGATTGCGGAAAAAAGATCATCTTTCACTTAAGATCAAAACCCAAAATCCAGAAGGAGCACACAAGAGCAAAAACCAAATTCCATGCTCTCCCCACATTAACAAGGTAGCTAGCAATATCTTGATAGAACAATCTCATAATCAAAATCTAAATTTAGCACTTGTCCTTTTACTTCAGCTTAATTTTGAAATTGGCACTCATCTTTGTTCTTCTTACTTGATCTTCAACTTGTCCTGCATACTATGGAATGAGAACTTAATAGAGTCAATCTTTAGCAGATCTTGTCCAACCCCTTTAACAAAGCATGCTCTCAACTGGTGCAGTGATTGGCCTTTATTTGTTGGATCCTGCATGTGGTGAGCAAATTCATGACGCTTTAGAAATTAAAACCCCCACTCACCTACCGCCGATTTTCTCCACCTTGGCCGATGAAAACTATCTACAATTCCTATTATATATGTACTATGGGTAGAAATTTAATTTGGACGAGAGATGGTGGCTTTCTTCTTTAGAAGTTAGAACTTAGAATGACGCTTGTGGAAATAATTATGTTTTTTTGGTTTTTCCTTTCTCTTACAGCATGAATTCAGATTACAGAACCAAACACTAAGAAAAGAACGCATGCTTTTGAAAAAAAAAGTTCTCCTTTTTTATTGTTCCATCTGCCTTCCTAACCCACTTAATCTACCCTTTTTTTAATGAATTTAAGGTGCTTCTAGTTCTGGACATGACTCTTCATTTTAACCTGAACTTAGACCAAGCTACAGGTAGCCGAGGACAATATGCTGGCCTTTCGAACTCACACAGATTCATTGTTTTTCAGTTTGTACTAAGTAGGCCCAACAGTTTCAGTCGTCTATATCATTGATCTAATTGGTCTCCTGCCCAGTGCCCATGGCTCCTGCTGATGGGAGAACTAACCCCTTGTATATAAAATACACCAGGTAACTGCAAGTACAGATACTTTTATATATCATAGTAAAAGGGATTATTCTCTGCATGAAAAAGTCAAGATGGGCCACCCACATCAATGGTTTGGATCACTAAACCATAGATAGGACCCACTTTTTAAGAACAAGACCAAAGCAAACTATATACTGAAGGGAACTGACGTAAGGCAGACGTCGAGCACAAAACCGTTCAACTGCCCACTGATTGAAACCATGTGGGCCACACAGACAAAATAGAAAGTAGCCCCATTACATCATTCCTACGAGAAGGGTTCTCAGAAAGAGAGGTTGCAAAGTTCTCGACATTTTAGTGGGCCAGACTAAGCGTGGATCACGTGCCTCGCACGTGCTCTGTCCAAGTATGAAATATGGGCCACTGCATATACCCAGCCCTTTAATGGCCGTGATCGTTTTGGATTTAAGGTGGGCCCACCTGATCATATCCATGGAACATCACGAACACTGTACCCAGAAGTCAAAAAAGAAAATAAAATCAAACACAAATTTTGTTTTGTACAGTATGGCCATTGGCCAATCTTTTTTTTTTCAAGTAGTATGGCCCATCTTATCCAATTAACTTTGATCAGACTATTAGCCGAGTGATACTTGGCCTACCCAATTCTCAACATCCTGCAAAATCTGGGCTACACTTTACAAAATCATACTGGAATTTTTATTTTTTATTTTTTTTGGTAACACCCTCATCAATTAAAATACATATGATTAAAGAACTCAATCCCACATGTTACATTAACAATGATAAATGGAACCCAACAATAAATATGTAGTTGGACCCATCAACAACACCGACAGCACTCACTTATACAAAGATTCCATGAATCAAGATTAGCTATGTCCACCATATGTCCTAGGAAACACAAATCCATACACACATGATCATATAGTATGTATATAAGGAGATAAGCTGTACTATGGTAATAGCTAGAAGGCATTGGTTAGTGATGATTCTATGTATAATAGTCCCAAATGGAATACTGGGGCATCTGCATATCCTCAAACTCACTCTCTTCTTCAGTCACAAACTTTGGTGGTGGCAGTAACAAAGCCTCTGCCAACTCACTCCACATCTTGGGTGAGTCCAATGGTGACTCGTCCACCCGACTCGCCCAAAACCCGGAAGCCGTCGACGGGTAAGCCCATGACGGATCATCTGCATTGACATTGCCTGCGGTCGAGCTACGGAGAAGCTCCGCCGCGTCGATCGCAGCCGATCGGATGTCATCCGGGTCCGAACTCACCGGCCGGGGGAGCAACTCAGCGAGGTGAGGAAAATTGAGCCGTGCATCGCAACCCCTGAGATGCAGCGCGGCCACGTCGTAGGCGGCTGCCGCCATCTCCTGAGTCTCAAAACTCCCAAGCCAAATTCGGGTTTTCTTGCCCGGCTCTCGGATCTCCGACACCCATTTACCCCACTTCCTCTTTCGAACTCCCCGGTATTTGATCGAGATATTACTCAGGCTACTCTCCATAAACAAGTTTTTTTTTTTTTTTCCCGGTGAAAGCGAGTTTTTCCGATGAAGATTCAGGTGGAAAAGAATGGAGGTGTTGTGTGGGTTATATAGAGATCATGAAGGGATCATGCAAAAGTGGAAATATACAGTGGGAGCAGAGCAAAGACAGGTTCCTAGTGAGCTTCCTAGTAAGTAGTTAGAGACTTGAAAGATGTAGTGTATTTTGCGTTGTCATTACATGAAGGAGTAAGATAAGAAATATATACATATGTGTAAGGAGGACAAGTGTTGATGTATGTAAGAGTTGGGAAAATGGAAAATGCTATTCTGGGTAGAAAGTAGAGATTTAGGATAGAGAAACAGCTGGATCATAGTAAAGTTCACAACTTCCTGGTGCTCTGGCTCCCATTACCATTACACACTCTCTTTCATATTGTGTTTCGCTTGTGAAAGGAGGTGTTGAGGTTTGAATGTCTAACATCAGTTCTCCGCGTCTATCGTCAGCAGTCTGTTGAAGATGCCGCGTTTGTACAGTATCTCCACAAACAACAAGAGAAAAGATGGATAAGGAGGAGTTATTTTATTCTGGAACATGCTGAGTATGCATTTTCCTCCGGGGAGGGGAGCAGTTTGACCAAGAAAGTTAAATTTGGGCTGGGATTACTTGGGGTAGGGTGGAACCCTGTTTGGGATTTTGAATGATTCGGGTTTGGGGTTTGGGTACCCGAGTTCGACTCAGGTTCCTAACTAACATATAAAAAAGTTTGGTTTGAGCCTCAGGTTTACTCTCTATAATAAGGGTCTGTTTGGGGGATTTACTTGTAGAGTTGAGTGGTGTAAAGGTTATTTTAAAGAAATAATAAAATATAAATGGGTTATGATAGTATTTTGTTTTTAGTTGTTTGTGATAGAATCTTTTTGACTTTTTTTTATTGAAAGATGGAGTTTTTTTTGTCTTTTAGTGGTTGCTTTTTGACTTTTTTGTGAAGAATATAGTGGGAAATGGGAAAAAAAATACTTTTGATGTGACTTATTTTTGAGAAATGAGAACTTTACTCAACTCTACTAATAGAATTGCCAAACAGGCCCTGAGGTCTCAAGTTCTTCCTCCACCCCTAGTGTTATCAGAGTACTATTTACGCAGCTATACATGTACCCTCATGCAATGGTCCTTACTTGTGAGCCGGAGGCCAAACGTCCGAAGGTTGGACCAGCAAGGGATACTGAGTCATAAAAAAAAAAATCATATAAAAATGTATAGTGCATCTGTGTATACAACTAGGGCCACCCCCCTCCCCATCACTCTCCCTTTAGAGCCCACGTGAGGCCTTGCCTATTATAGGTGAAGCAAGGGATTGAAAGATCTAAACGAGACCTATAGACATATACATGAGGATTAATGAGAACTCAACCTTAGCAGTCCATGTGAGGTATATCTTAGCATAACATAGCGCATATTAATTGACCTCTGCTTTTGTGGATCCACCTTGCGTGGTACCATGGAGGGTAGATGTCGCTAGGGCCCACCTAGGTTTTGAATGGCAAAGGATGGGCAAAGATGAAAAGATCCATGTGGAACCACTCCAAATATCAAACTTCAAGTCATTGATTATCATAACCTCTTGATCCATGGCTCATAAATTTTTTTTTGAAAGGTGGCCCACAAATTTAACAACTTAGTGCAACTCCATGGGATCCAGTGACAATTGTTTTTTTTTTTTTTTTTTTTTTTTTTTTTTTTTTTTTTTTTGTGGTGGGGGGGCGGTGGGGGCATCAAAAATGATCGGGCGGGCCCCACATCCCCTTAATTCATTTTTCATTAAAGGGAATATAATTTGATGGTCATTTTTGGAAACTCACATTTATTACTACAATTTTAGACATGTTTAGACAAAAAAGTTTTACAATTCTTATGTAAACAAACAGGCCCATTGCATTTACAAAAGAGCACATAACCATTTGGTGGATCATTTGATTTGACGATGATATTACTCAATGGAAATATAATCATAAACTATCCATTTCATTGGCTTAGAGCTGATGGTTGTAATGACTAACTGAATTTTCGATGAGATTTATTATTGTCACTTGACAATAGAGAGTCCAAACTAATTACATGTTACTCAAAGAAAAAATGCCCAAATCATAGGTCCAAATTAGATGGGGCATAATTTAGAAACTAAAATAAGTAAATGAGCTAAATTTGAAATGGAATTAGAGTTTTATCAAACACTCTAAATTGTTAATAAGCTTTAAATGATTAAAGAAGCACATGGTTTTTAGAGTTACCAAACGGGCCTAACTTTTTTATGGTTAGCCTTCAAGTGGCCTTTTTCTATGTAGAACCACTAAAAACATATGGTATCCATGGCATGTTAGTGGGGCCACAGGTCTCAAAGAAACCATAGGGGTTGTAACTCATCCATATGCAGAATTTAGCTTCATTGAAGATTTATATCCATCTGTTTCAATGCTATGATATGGACAGTGAGAATAAAAGGAGAACTTCTATATTAACTGCACTCATTAAAAAGCATTGGATATTTTTTCTCGTAATGTTTAATAGAGCTGACTTTTTATAAATCTTTAGATAGACAATCCCCCATATATACATACCCCTTATCCCTCTCTTGATTGTCTTTTACTTGAAAGATCCATCTTGATGCAATATAAACCAATTTTAGAACTATGACATGGAGGCTATAATCGGTAAATATGTATGATATAAATATCTAAGAGCTCCATTTTGGGTTGGGCCCTTGATCAATTAAGTACAAATATCTCCGGCTATTATTACTGTTTTTTCTTTTTTGGTAGAAGGGAGATTCCTTAGAAGAAGGGTGACAACAACAACAACAAAGAGGGGAAATTAACCAGGGAAACAAAGAACAGCTAAAAGGCTGCCAAAAACACCAAAACTCAATCTCCCCCCTCCCCCACCACCCCCCAAAAAATAATCCTTCCCAAAAGAGTCATTGGTGAGCTCATGGGCAATACTATTAAGACTTCTAGGGATATGAGAGAAGCTAATATCAATAAAATCAGAGCTAACATCTTTAATGTCTAGCAAAATATGATGGATTGACTTGTCGAGGGTTTCATTTATTGCTCGAACCACTTGTAGAGTGTTTGACAGAAGGTGGATCTTGAGGAATCCCCTCAATCGAGCTTCTATTAGCGTACATAAGATTGCCCTTACCTCGCTTCTTTTTGTTGGCTTTATGTTTTGTAATCCGGTTGACTAGATTGGTTCATTGGGTTGGTCAATGACCAGGTTAATTATCAAGGGTATTTTGGTCATTGTAGCAGGTCTTTCTTGGGGGCCAAGAAAGCAGGGATTATATATATATAAATTTATATATATATATATATATATGTATGAGGAATGTTCATATGCATCTTTCCCTCACCATAGGGTGAGGGACACTTTCCTTTTTGCACAACATTTTCCTTGTCTTCTTGTGCAAAAAGGAAAGTGTCCCTCACCCTATGGTGAGGGAAAGATGCATATGAACATTCCCCTATATGTATATATATATATATGTAATCGTTAACTCTAAACTCTGAGTGAGAGAGGTGAGAGCTCACTCTCCCGTGGTTCCGAACCACGTGGGGGCAAATGTGAGAGAAAGAATGAGACCTATGTGGAGAGACTAGGCTAAGTGTTAGAGGGTTTGGAATCCTTGTAACGAATTGTTCTAATTCATGCATAGTGAAATCCTCATGGGCCTTTGGACGTAGGCAATTGCCAAACCACATAAATCTCTTATGTTGTGTGACTCTTGTGGTGTGATTGATTGTGCGTATTTTGCCCTAATTAATTCCCAAGGTGGAGATTGTTAGGTTTATGTCTTGTATTGATTTTTGATCGGATCGGTTCATTAGGTTAGCCAACGACCAGATTCAGGGTCAATGGTATTTTTGTCATTGTACCGGGGCTTTTTTGGAGGTAAAAAAAGTATAGATTATATATTGATGCAATCGCTAACCCTAGACTCAAAGTGAGTAAGCTAAGAGCTCTCTCTCCTGTGGTTCCCAACTACGGAAGTGGGCAGATGTGAGAGCAAAATTGAGACCTATGGGGAGAGTAGGCTAAGTGTTAGAGGATTTGGAATCCTTGTAACAAGTTGTCCAATTTCCTGCATGGTAAAATCCTCATAACCCTATGGACGTGGGCAATTGCCTGCGTATTATGCCCTAATTAATTGCCCAACACTTTTCAAGAAGGGGCTTTGGACCCATAGATCACCAGTTTAATAACCTGTTTGGTGAGCTTGTACCATTGAACATTTGTTCATCCAGGGAATAACTGACAAAGGTAGCCATCACAGATCTTCTGAATTATTTAAAACTTTCAGTCAGGTGTAAGTGTAACTCCATTTGCAATGAAAGTTACACCACCGATTAATTGAGGTAAGACAGTGATTTTGTGCGGTTTGAATTTCAAAAGTGTTGGATTATATTTGGATTTTAAGTAATATGGGGTGAAAGTTACTCCAATTGGGTTGTCCCCTTCACAATCTGAGGGTGTGGGACTCAGACATTTCACAAGTCCATCAGATGATCTGAGCTGTGCCAAATGCCAATGGAGGGATAAATTTTGTGATCCTGAAGTTTAGAATGCCCAAGGACCCTACAGCTGGGAACTAGGAATGATGAAGTATGGGTCCAGTATTTAGAGCCATTTTATATCTGGGCCCAAGTTCAGGTTGATTTGGGTCAGTTCTTGGTCTATAAGGTTTACATCCAAGAACCAATTACCCACATTGCACCAACTACCAATGAACTTTATCTCAGTCAGAAATATGTGAAAATATTTGTATATACTAATTGCATATCCTAAACTTTGATTCAGCTTGCGGTCTGGGAGTGGGTTCTTGGCCCTTAATCAAGCTCATCTGTACACAGGAGCTGGGTCCAACCACACCATGGGCTTGATCGGATCTCAACCTGCTCTCTGACCAACGACCACATACGTACCTTAGTCCTTTTTTTTATTTTTTATTTTATACTCCAGCTAAGGGGACTGAGACCCATGTGAGCACCCACACACGCCGGAAAGGAACACTCACACAAGCGAGGAGAAGACTCCCTCACATGTGGGAGAGAGCACTCGCACGTTTGAGAAGAGGAAACCCGCACTCTCAGGGACAAAAGACTTACACTTGCGAGGAGAGGAGACTTGCACATGCAAAAAGTCACAGACCTATTGATCCCTGGTCATGCAGGGGACACGCTGGGTTCCCAACAAACTAGGCCACCTTGACAGTTAATAGGTGCCTTTCTCGCCTCTCGGTCGGGGCTTGGGAGTTGAGAGTGAGAATGTAGAATTTTGTAGATTTCGAAAGTTGCCCTTTCTAAGCTTAGCTTCCGACTTATTTCCAAAATCAATTTAATGATGATATGATATTGAGTGTGTTTCATAAGAAATTCCCAATTTTCACCACTAGGTGTAGTTTCGATCCATTCTATTCGCCCTGCCTTTTCAACCAAGTGACACCCTTTTGCCATCGCCAAGTAACTACCACATGAGTAAGATAACACTGTAAATGGAAACAAATGGTCAATCATTTGGTCTACTTTCTTGGAAAAGGGATCATTGTTTGGAAGACTTCCATTCTTTCCAAAAGACGGGCCGAAACAGCCTATTCTAACCTTTCTAAGTTGGCTACATTTCTTTTCCTTTCTTTTTTTCATATCCCAGCTTAGTGGGGCTGAGACCCCTCGCTCTTTTGAGAGGGAGCCCTAGATGGGGAACAATGGGGACTGGGGCGAGGTAGGGAAATCCTACGATGAGGGGGGTTGACCTCTGGTGAGGAAGCATAGCCTCGGGTGAGGAGAGGTGCTTGTTCGGATGCAGAATATCTTATACTCCCGTATATCTACTTTTGACTATATATATAGGCAAGGCTTTCATCAGTTCAAGCTTAGAATAAAATTAAGTAAGCTCACGCATATGGGGCCCACTCTTGGTCCATCCAAATGGACGAAACACACAACCACCCTTAAGTGATCATGTCCATCAACTTTCAGTTAGATCCGTTTTTTTGGGCTGTTGGATCAACTGTGTACTGATCCGAATAGACTGTTGACCATTATATTTTTGGAATTCATATAGAAATGATAGAAATTACGGTTGTAGCTGATTTTTTGCAGAGAGGAAGGTCCCATGGAGTCCTTGAAATCCCCCCATCCTTATCCCCATGTGGGTCATCAGGTGGGCCCCATCACATACTTGAGCTTTAATGGGAAAAAAATGACAGTTCCATGAGCACTGCTTTAATGCCATGTGGAAACTCAAGAGCCTCTGCATTCCCATAAAATCACGGCAACTTTTATTAAAACAGGTAGTTATTATCCCCAGGAAGGGTAACTAATCCTTACTTTTTCCATCTTTTTTTCTGTGTAGCCACTAACAACTTAACAACATCTACAACACAGGATTTCATCTAGGCTAACAGTCACTTATAATATATTAATGCCCAAAATGAGGTAATCCAGTTATAATATATTCTTCAGACACTAGATGACCTTTATGTGGGTACCAGACAAGTTCCTGCATTCAAGGGGAAATTCAGTTTTTCTTACAACATGACACGTGCACGTGTACAGTATAGGATCATCCTTGGACCATCCACCAAACTCTAGTCAAGTGGGCTATCATTCCTTATAATTAAAATAACAAAGCATATATAATCCGGCCCCTCAAGTTCTTACTAAGAGTCCTTTTCATCTTCTCTTTCTTTAACTGAAGAAGAGGAAAACAGCTCATTCAAAGATCCCCGGATCAAGGATATGAAATTAAAATCAAAGATGAAAGAAACACTACAATATGATAAGAGTCCTGCTACAGAAACAATGCGTTTCCATCTCTAACTTAGCTACAAGTCGATTCCCTGAAGGTGGGGCAAGCTCCAATCACATTCACACAGATGCCTCATGCTTACAAAAGTTCTCAAGATATACATCAGAGCAACAGAAGACATTTTCCTATTAGGAGTTCTTTCCATCTTTCCATCTCTCCACAAATTGAGTCTATGCACAAATTAAATTACTTATTCTCTCTACTATTTCCATCCAAATAACAAATAAATAAAAACCCTCACATTACATCTTTATTTCTTAGTTTAAATTTTTCCATCCAAACAACAATGAAGTAAAAAATAAATGAAGTCAAATTATGGTCTACTCTTACCCCTCTCGTATTATCTAATTATGGTCTACTTTTACTCGTCTCGCATTACTACTTGTTTTTGCTTATCAAACAGGCATGTAGGAGTGATTAGAAAGTTTCGACAATGAAGATGTTGATAATGGATGATAAATGTTGGGAAATGAACATTTATAGATAAGTTTTGATTATTCGAGTAACAATATTTTACAAGGTTAATTTTGTACTAAAAATGTTATACATCATACTCTTTTTGATATAGTTTGAATAAAGATTTTCTTTTACACATCACATGTGATATTTTCATCTATAACTGAGATGCTATCATGATGCTTTTATTCATGTCCTTTTATGGGTAGAAGACTTTTCATTCATGCCGGATTCATGAATATAAATGATTGAGCATGGAGTCCTGCACATCATTTGTATTGTGAAGGGGATAAAAGTAAGATCTCACCATCTCATTCCTTTCCAAATGTGAGTCAGTAGCCAAGGAAGACAAAGATTTTGGAATATGCTTTGCCCTGCTTCGTGTGATCCAATCGCTACCATCCCATCTTTTAAGGAACTTTCCTTCTTCAGATTGGAAGCATGTCGTGGCAGAAGAGGTAACAGGAGAGGGATCCTTTTAGTCTTGGCCTTGAAGAGCTGTATCCTTTAGTCCTTTTCTTATCGTCGTCCATTGACAGAGCCCATGATATTTGAATATTCAGATGGCTCTAAGTCGTTGTCCCTCCCTTGTGTTTTTTTATTTTTTTTTAAAACTTGAATGTCATTTCAGTTTGAGTTGTACCCACTATATGTGTAGAACACATAATCGTAATAAAGTATTGGCATGTTTGTTTTACATAGAATTGAATACATAGACTCCTTGTTTCCGCTCTTTATATTTATATCAAAATACATAGGAGTCAAATGTAGAGGATTCGTATAGGTAAGTGGTTAAAAATTAACATCAATGTTGAGTTTCTAAAAATGAGGATCAAATATTTTCTTTTTAAGAATTGCAATAAAAAAACAGATAGAAAACGAATATCGTCCATCGCTCTAGTAATTCAAAACATAGGAAAGTGAATGTCCTATCTACTTCTCACTTATATTTTGATTTCGGTGATAATGGCTGGTATTTATTTTCCATCTTCCCCGGTTCATTTCTAATCAAATGTGTGAATTTTTTTTTATATATATAGTGCTTTATTTCTTCAATCTTAACTATTTTCGAAAGCACAATCTTTGAATTCCCAAGGACAAATGGGCCCATAGAGAATTGTGATTCTGATGGGTTTTGGGTTTCAAATGTAATCTCCATTGATCCAAACAGATAAGATGATATGATGCAACTTTTCAGTTTTTGTTGCTACAAAGTTTGGAAGGTTTTTTTTCTTTTCTTTTTTTTTTTTTTAAGGTTCGTCATACTAGAGACACGTGTCGCGACTTCAGGCCCAGTTGGGTCGTTTGAAAAAGTGGTCGTCTTATTTCATGCACATGTGTTATTAAATCAGAATGGGAATGAAAACCTATGTAAGTAGTTAGTAAAGTTGAATAATTATATAGCTTAACACTGTTTGGTGGGCCAAGAGTCGGTGCCGACTGGCCCCATCAAAAGAGGAACAAGATTTTCTACTTTTCTGGGTCTTGATTTCAGGGCACTAAAGGGTGCGACTGGAATAAGACATGCTGGGCAGTGAATTTTGGATTGCATGGCCAAACTAGAAATTTAAGTAGGGCTTCTTTAAATTTGGAAGAGGTTTGTGCCTGAATTTTAGAAAAAACAGCAACAAGATTCTTTTCAAAGTTGATGGGCCAGCAAGGAAAAGCGTAGGGTGACGAAGACATGGATAGAATAGTTTGGATAGATTTGAAAAAGTTCAAACTATAGATCGGAATGATGAAACATAATTCATGTTGCGACCCCATCATGATTTGGACAAGCCTTTGATGATAATGAAATTGGATTGGATCTTGATTTAGGTTTCAAGTACTTGATTTGAATACGATCATCACTTAAACTTTAAACGATACATTGGATGAAGAGTGGTGTCTTTGAAAACGGTCATATCAACATATATATACTTGGGGCCTCCGGCTAAGCTGGACCCGTTAGAAACCCGCCAATCCAACCACAGGAGTGGGCCCCAGCACACTCTAAGGAGGTAACACCTACAAACCTAGGGAGTGAAAAACCTATACACACAATGAGAGGATCCATGGATCAATTCATAGGTATGTTGGACCGTGTGGACCCACACATTTTATTGCCTACTAAGCCTCAACGTTCATTTCACACTGTTAACCAAATCCCTTGATTTCCTTACACAATTTGCATAATCGGAGAGCCACTTCCCCGACTTTGATGGGTAAATCCGTTCTCTATGTGTGGTATACGTATGGATAATGAGATCCATGAAATACACAGAAAAATCACATATAGAAAAGAGATCTGGAGAAAACCCACTGCCGGCGATAACTAGCCTAGCAACATTCATCTCCGAGCGTGCCCATATCATATCCTTCAAGGTAGTTGGGTGAGAAGCACGAAACCCAACCAACTAGGCAACCCTTGTTCCCGGCGACGAAGGAAAGGATGTACGCACCTTCTTCCTTTCCTCCACCCTCTCTGTTTTGGTAGAAACGAAGGATTCCGTTAAAAAGAGAGATACATAACTAGAGAATCCAAATCCACTTCCCTTCATTGGACTGGACAACTCTTCAAGAGAAGAGAAGGGAAGATGAAGATTAAAGAGAGGGATTCCATAAATAAGAGGGGGTTCATTTGCCTGTACATGTGTTATTCCAACAACTTTGTAAAAGAGGGCTAGTGCGCTATCTTTCCTGTATGGGTGTTCATTGGCCAGTCAGGCCTGGCCGAGGCCTATCCAGGCCTGACTCAACTATGGAAACACAGGCCCATATTTAGCTAAAGCCCGACAAAAGCCGTAAGTGCCCTGACCCCAACCCACCATGCCTCAAACATATCAAGGCCAAGCTTGGACAACACTGACAATAAAAATGACTCACAAATCTCAAAATTTAAATATAAAACCCACTTAATTTCAAATACAATTTATATAATAGCCGTAAAACAAAGAAAATATATATTCAGGCCAGCCCGAATTTTAGAATAATTTAGACCCGACCCAAGTTTTTTCGGCAAACCCTTTATTTCTTTTTAGGTCCTTTTTTTATCTAATTTTTACCTATTTTTAGTGAAGTTGGGGGGATATTTCTTTGGCTCCCTTCTTATTTTTCATTCAAATGGATTTCATACCTTGGCCAAGATAAACAAATAAGAATAGAGGTTCCTCTGAGACGTAGCCAATGATCTGTATGAGCACAAACCTATATGAGGAAGCCCAAACCATGGACAAGTTATAAGAAACTCCCAATATAAATAGGTGAGGTGTCCAAAGAGATTGTAACTAATAGGTTTAAGGAGTTGTTAAATTATGATGTGGATGATGTGATAAATTTTATTTGAAGGGATAGATAATTCACATAGGAATGCTGAAAATCCATTCAAGCTTGGTATTTCTTAGGCCCGGGCTTGGATTTCGAACCTTGAGTGGAATTTAGGTTGTACATGAATTGGGCTCAGATACCCATATCTTATATATGTAAGATATGAAAATTACAATATGGCACATATATATATATATATATAAAATATAATATGCAGATTACATACATACAAACTGCTTGGACTTGGAATTATCATTTTGAATTCAGGGTCAGGGCCTGGCACTTTGGGCCTCTGATTAGTCTCAAGCTGCGGCTACTTAATTCCATGCTATTTAGGTTGGGCTTGGATTAATGACCCAACTTAGCCAACCTGAGTTGCAAGCCGTATTCACCACTTGTCTCTTTCTCCTCCCCCGGTTATTTCTCACTTTAAGAATCTCTATCTTCCATACATCGATTTACTTAATTGTGGCCAACCCATGGATGACATTTTTGTTATTTGGGTTTGGATATGGGTAGATCCAATCCAGACCCGACCCGTTGCCATCCCTTATTTGTTTTGTACCTGTGTTTCTTTTTTCTTATAGTATGATTATACCTGTGTTTCATAAGGCTATAGATACCCTCCTCACTAGTCTGTTTACTTCATTTTTACATTCTTGAACCCCAAAAGCCGTATACATCCTCAAACTTCTCACACAAAGCCCAATCACAAGATGCCACATCAGCCCCAACAGGAATGTGGGCTCTACTGGGGCCATCTCCTTCCTTATGCCACTTGGCATTATGGTGACTTGTACCAGGAAATATTCATCCTTGTTCCTCTCAAAATTATTCACTAGTAAAGTCTTATTATGAATGATATTCAATATTCCCATCGTATTGTATCAACTTCCGGCAAGTATTCAGGCTACTTTGACCGTTGGACGCCTGAGATCGCTGGGCCAATGCAACTCCGTTGATTGGACCGGTGTGATCGGAGAGTCGTCGGGCAACCATCGCCGGTAAGAACCGGACCATTTCATCTGCATGAATTCTCTCTTCCCTCTTCCCTCTTCCCTCGTCCCTGCAATGCAAATGACACGAACGAATGCATTCAAATGCTCGAATTTTCCGACATAAGACTCCGGCAGCCGATTTACAAGCTTTGAATAATCTTGGCATATCTTTGCCATCTCGAATTCTGCTCGAAATTCTAGTTCTACCACAAATCGGACTTCCTTCTTTTGATCTTTCAGTTGTATTACTACGTCTATATATTCATGCATTCTTGGTAGAACATGTATTAAATTTAAATGCCAAAGTACATAAAAGCACATGTATTAAATTTGATATATTGATGATGCAAACATATATGGAAAGAATACATTTTTGCATGAGTAATAGCTTTCGTTGCGTATACAAACATATATGGTTGCTTGATAAAGATGTCTGTAAAAGACTCGCAAAACACATGTACCGTGACTCGAACATCCGACTTACGTACAAAGTTCTGATACCACTTGTAAGATCTTATATTCTATTAAGCTACCACTTATCCCACGATCAATTAGTGCTGAGAAACAGCACAACAATGATTTTATGGTGGGGGCAAGGGCTCAGCTACAATTATGACCGCTCAAGAGCGAGGGTGGACGTTGACCTCAATAAAAAATCAAGAGATCAATGATTAATGCTTGGCAGTGATACCCTGTCTTCTTCATGAAAAAAAAAAAGAGCTTCGGGTTGTGTTACTATTAGTGGTGTAATAGTATAAATTTGTTGGATCAGAATACTTTATTGGGTTTTCGTGTGTTTCAAAACTTCAAAAATATTATATTTTGTCTTTTTGCCCAAAAACAGTTTTTGTTATTTCCTTTACCTGCTTTTATAAAGTGGGCAGAGTTTTTTTATGAGTCCGGATCCTCTATTGCAAAGGTTCCATGCTCACAGCTTGTTATTAAACTGGCAAATATCCTGCTCGAAAAATTTTTATCATGAGAAATGCGGGGATATTTCCAAATCTCTTGGGTTCTTTATTTGGAAAACATTCCAAAAGATAAATAATTTTAATAATCTAAAATAAAATAGAGAATAAATGCAAATACTACTAAGTTAATTTTATATGTTACTTATCGCTTTCTTGGTTTTTTAGATATATTGTCAATCTTGCTAACATTTTGAAAATGCTTCATTAATCTTTACTGTTTGATAAATTGTTCCTGGGATTTGAATTACTAAGGTGTTGGCTGAGTAGTCGTTTCTCATCTTCCCTTTATTCAAATTCTATTTAAAAGGGAGGTTATTTGATAGTCTATGTTCACCTATATTCTTCCTTTTGGCACACTTATAAAAACACAATCCTAAGAAATTAAATACAGGAAACAAACAAGCTCTAAATAAGAGGAAGTAATGGTAGGTAGGTTTGAGTATTGGTTGGTAGAGAGAAATCTCAACTAGTATCAGCTTAAAAAAATAGGTTCCAAATTATAGATTAAGACTACCAAATAATAATAAAGAAATGGTTCCTCATCATGTGGTTAAAAACATCAAAGTATTCTAGAAGAGGTAGAGTAGCTAGGTTTCAGGCTTGGTTAAATTGGCCGAGTAAAACTAAAATGATATCACTTTTGTAGTAAAGCTGAAAAATGTAAATAACATGGACATAAATTTACCCCCAGGGATGTCTCACACAGCTGCATCATATCCAATGGTATGAAGGTGATCTACAACCATTCGACGCAGACAGTTCCCACACCAATTAGAGCTGGCCTTCTGGCATTGGCATAGGGTCGTCTCGATCTCTTTCCATTTTCATGGCTCTGTTCACTGCTCGCCGTAGTTTTGATCCTGATGAACTGCTGTGGTGTGGAATTTCCTGAAGAAAACCATGCTTTTTCAGTCAAGAAATGTTTGTGTTTGCCTCCATGAACTTTTACAATGTTGTCCATTGTTTAAAACCAATAGCAATAAATGAAAATCAGCAACTGAAATGGTTGGATCCACTAGCCCTTCATTTGACCCAGGATATTGCCTAGGATAGATAATAAGCAAACTGTGATGTGGGTGAAGTTCTTGCTGCTGATGATGCCTGTGTCATATGAATAGCATCAGCTCTGTGATGTGGGTGAAGCTCATGAGTTGTTGCTACAACAATAATTCATTTTACAATATTTAATACTCATTCTTGCACGCACGAATAAAGGTGAGATTGATCCCAGTTTCCTTTGTCTTAGTATGGCTGATATTTTTTTTCCTTCCAATTTTAAAGAAGAACTCTTTTAGCCAACCTCATATTCATTGGACAAAACCTTGATGATGATGATTATAATGATAAGATAATGAATGATTTTTAGTTGAGTTTTCAGTCTCAAATTAACATGGTAACAATGACTATGATCAATGATAAGTATCACACAATTAATTTTGTTTTACCTTAGGGCCCGTTTGGTAATTTTACTTTTAAAATAAAGTGAATTGAGGTGAAATAAAGAGAGTGAATAAAATATGAGTAGGTTATGATGATAATTTGTTTTTAGATGTTTTTTTGACTTTTTGTATGGAGAAATAGAGTTTTTTTGTCTTTTAGTAAATAAAGGTAGTTACTTTTTTACTTTTGTTGAAAAAGATGGAGGGAATTTTGAATTAAAGTGCTTTTGATTTGATGCTGAACTTTACTTTACTTGACTTTAACGGCTGTTTGGGGGCTTTACTCATGGAGTTGGGTGAAGTAAAGATTATTTTGAAGAAATAACAAAATATAAATGAGTTATGGTGATATTTTATTTTTAGTTGTCTATTATAGAATATCTTTTTTACTCTTTGTATTGATTGTGGAGTTTATTTTGTCTTTCAGTAGAAAAATGATGTTAGTTTTTTACTTTAAAAAAAATATATGGTGAGAAATTTGAATTAAAGTGCTTTTAATGGGGCTTCTTTTTTTATAGACATAAGGGCTTTATCTTACTTGACTCTATTAGTAGAGTTGCAAAACAAGCCTAGGTTTAATAGAGAATACTTTATCTTCGTAAATTTGATATGATGAGTATAGGTTCGTATGGATTTCATTTATTATTATGAAGAGGATTAGATTAGGTTAGAGTTTTGATGTGATTAGATTACTGATTTTGTACTCTATAAATAGCCATTAACGTTAATTTTTGAACGAAATACCGCAGAGAATTTATCAAAATATAGTTCCTTAAATTTTTGTAAGGTTAAGCTTGAGTCAACTTGTAACCTTCAACATTTAGTATCGTCCATTTTTAATCCCTATCCTCTTCGCATTTTCTTATTACAATATTAAGCATGATTAGTGGAATGCAAATTGCGATTACACTTTCTTAGTCATCAATATATTGCAATATATTTCTACATGTCTCGAGTGTGTGGTCACTTCCAAAGTGATGGAAACGAATGTGGGATTTTTTATCCAAATGGACACAATAGATCATGGTGGCATGTAACACTTTCTCCACTAGATATTTGAGGATGACACCTTTAAAAATAAATTAGGAGCAGAATCTTAATCTTAATTGAAAACGTACGTAAACATATGAACCTCTTTTTGTTAGACAGTTTTCTCACTTGTAAAATATCACCAGATGGTTTTCTCTTGAGCAACTGCGCATTGTACACTGCACATCAGTGCCATTTATCATGTAGGAGCCAATGAAATTAAGGGAGTTCTCACCTTTGGTGATGGCCTGGATGCGCTCTCCCCGCACATGAGAAAGTCTTTCTAATATTCCCATCTTGTTTTATTCGGGATTTTCTTGTCAATAGCACAAGTTTATTTCAAATTTTTGTATCTTGTAATAGATAGTTTTGCAACTTACTGCAGATGAAATTTCTTTTTGGATATGTAGCAAGGATATTACCTTAGGGACAATGATTTCATCTGTCACGACTCGGACCCGAGTTACGATAATCTTGGGCTACGACCATACTTACTCCCGTGAACTCTGAATTAACCTAAGTTAAAACAGAATCCACAAGGGATAACATACATTCACACATACCTGTCAATTGCACAAATTGCGGAAATACACATTAACAAAATAATTCAAAATGTACATGTATACAAAATAAAGTTCCTTATACATGTATCGTTCATTTGCTTTCTTTCATCAACTCTAGCATATCTAAACACTATGCAAATTGATGACTATACACATTTTACAGATATTACATTTCAAAATGAATCTCAACTACTTCCAAAAAGAATTTCCCCAAAACATCATTTGTCTAATCGCACACTCGAATATCCATCTCAAATGGTATTCTGACAGTCCTATTCGATTAATCCTCCTGGAGAAACTGCAACAGTCTCCTCCGCTGCCGCCGGAGGCCGCTGCTGGGCCGACATGGGCAATCAGGCCTGTAATGCCATCAATAATACTAATGAACACGACGGTTCAACAATGTATAAACAGAACTTGTAATAGCACATATTAATACATATACTAAACTCATGTAATCAGTTTAGCAATTAAATCTCAATTCTAGACAAGTCTAGGTAATTCTTACAATGACAATGGTTGAGTATAATAAATCATACAATAGACATGTACAAGATGGCAACTACCATAGCTTTCATTTCAATTCATTTCATTTACCATCTTCCCTCAAAGAAAGGATTCATCTTCCAATGGAAGGTATCAATCAGTACCCGTAGATACAATCGGAATTTGTGAGACTTATCAGTGTCCGGGCCAGGGACACTAGCATCACCACGGAGCTCCAGAACGTCCCAAATCCATCTACTGCAGTAGGAATAGTCATTTGACTAAAGGCGGAAGGGCGCATCATTCATAACCTCGGCCTCATGAACATAATCATTTATTGATTCATTTAGAATTTCATACAATAGCTAGGTAGTACTAGACTCAAAGGTCAATACATTTCATTATCAATCCATTTTTGGATTCAATTCTATACAGTGATTCCATTATTAACAATTGGAAAGGAAACAAACAATGACATCAATCTTGTGAGATTGGAATGAAGTGATACAAAATACAATGGCATGAGAGAATCACTAACTATCCGGTTCTACTCATTTCTATTCCAGTTCCTACCCACTATTTGGGTGTAACCGTTGGTTATCCAATGTACGTGTTATTCTCGATAGACATCACATTTGTATATTATATGTATATTGGAGTCTTCGTAATTAACACCTATGGAGGTATAGTCCATAATCAATTAATACTTAACCCATCATTAATCTAAGGGTTCAATTCTTAAAGTTTCTATTTCATTATCCAATCCCCATCAATCTTTATTTTTGCATTAATTAGCCACAAAGCTAATTTAAAGGACATATAAGTGTCAAAAAACATCCATGTTTCCTACGAAATCCAAAACCAATTGCCGAATGTTAGGTCTGATCGATAGGCCAAATTTTCGGCCTCACTCAATGTCCTATCCAGTATCAGGTTCGCTCGAGCGGACTCAAGTTCGCTCGAGCGAGCGGACCCAGACAGAGAAGTAGTCGCTCGAGCGAACTCAAACAAAAAAGTGGTCGCTCGAGCAGACCCTTGTCCGCTCGAGCGCCTTCATTCAGAGAGTCGATCGCTCGAGCGAACACAAAGTTCGCTCGAGCGAACGCTTCAGAAAATCAGTCCGAATTTCTGCAACTCTCTCTCTTCTTCTTTCCCATCTCCATTCATTTCCACAACCTGCAATAAATTTTGGACCTCCTGTCCACTCCTCATTCATCATTTAATACACATTAATCACACTTCTAATCATTCAATCAACCCATAACAATCCATTCTAAAGAAATCAATGGAAAATGCATACAAACCCATTTCCTATGCAATCTCCATTAAATGCTACAATAACTCACACCATTCACAAGTAATGATTATACTTGCCTCCTTTTAAGCTCCTTTGACAAAGAGCCCTCTTTTTATGGCTTGGCTTGGCACAAATCTCTCCCAAGGAAATCCCAAGCTCTTCAACAATGGTGGAAGCTTGATGGGGAAGATGAAGTAGGTGATACCTCTACCCAAAACCACTTGAAATCCTTCACACTCTCCACTCTTTATGTAGAAAATGGAAGAGAAAGGAAGAAGGGTGCCCAGGGTTTGTAAAAATGGGGAAAGACTCATCTCTTAGCTTATATAAGTGGACCTTTTGCACTTAAGTCCTCTTCCATTCTTCTTATTTACATCTTGGGTCAAATGAAGACCCATTTGATCAACCTTAGGTCAAATGAAACTAAGTGTATTATGAAAGTTGATGTACTCTTCGAGATACACACGTTAGTATCAAGAATTTCCGTATTCGATGAAATACGAGAAAACTCGTATTTACAAAAAGGTCCTTAGTTTACATTGTTTGAGTTTAAACTCAATTTAATCAACTCAATCACATTCCAATTCTCTTCATTAAGCTTATTTGAATCATTTGAGATTAACCCAACTCATTTTATTCATTAATCACAACTAGCACAATTAATCATGCTTAAGTAACACTAATCTCCATTAATTAGCATTAATTACGATTAGTCTGGGTCGGGGCCTAACATCATCTCCCATACATATATAGCATCTTGCAAGTGGACACACAAAACTCCTCCTTGAAGATAAATAAAGGAGCACTAATCGAAACTTCAGGTACTTTGCATGCTGATAAACCCGCTCTTAGCCTGTTAATTTGTTTCATGTAAATGAATACATAAGAATTATAAGGCTTTTATTTCTAAGAATGATTAAAACTGAAAAAATATGAATTAATCTTCAGAAATTACCATAAAATTATCTCCTTTCTAATGGAAAATGGATCAAAGGGAGGCGCGTAATAAATACCTAAGCACCATCTAGTAATTCAAGTCCTAGAAAAGTGAGGGTTGCATGCCTTTGTACCCCTCACCTCATATCCTTCCCTCCTTGTCTCTTTAATAATCCTCTGGAAAGCTTCTTTGACTTGAACTTTGTGTAATCAATTTCCATTTATTCTAAACGAATGAATAGGCCCTAATTACACCAACCATAATCAATTTATCGAGGGCTCATTATTTAATTGATGTCAAATTATGATCAATTATAAGCAAGGTCTTTCTTTTAAGATTAATTACCCACTCATAAGCCTAGTAAATCAAATCTAAAAGATAATGGTCCCCAATGATACCTCAACTGATTAAGGATATATGAGCTTTTTCGTTTGAGTGCATGAGTTCTATTCCCCCTTTCAGAGAAAGGAGAAAGTAAAACCAAAATATAAGAAAGTGATAGTCCCCTTTAAATTTCCTAGGACCCTTCACTTCCCTAAAATCTCTAGTAACATGAATTCCATACGAAGTAAGCAAACAGAAACAGGCCCTCATTAAAATTGTGATGATTATCAAGAAGTCACTTCTTAAACAGACCATTGTTAAAGCACTCATATTAATTGTTGTTTATTACTTCAATTATCATATTTTCACAGACCATATCCACTGCCACTAGATTTATTATACTCTTGAAGTAATATTATAGAAGTGATATTATTTTGTAGATACATTCTTTTCTTTTCGAGATTTTAAACAATTTGAATTTGGAAATAAATGAAAATATAAATCTAGCAAATGGGTTTCAATGCAACAAAAATAATTCAATACTGTTGCAGAGGTGCTCATAGGAGTTACGGAGGTTTCATTCTAGTTCAATAATGGGTATACAAAGCCATTGTCTCAACCATCTTGTGCAATGACAAGATCATCTAATGACGCCACATGATAAATGATGGCTTTCTTATCACATGGTGACAAATGGAACATACCCAGTTGAACATCTCCACCGCACACATGGATCCAAAGCCCATCGTGGTTAGTGAGATGGAGCTCACTTCACAATCACATCAATAAACACTTTTAATCTTAAACAGGCCATCTACAATAAAGTGCAAAAGTGATCATATGTTGATGATGTCCACGTGAGAATTTTCAAATCTATCCATATCTGGCACTTTTGTGGATATTCACTCTCCTAAACTCTCTTCCTACATGTGATATATTTTTCAGTTAGACATGGGCCTACATTGGAGTAAGCTTATCAAGAGATCTTCTCTAGTCTAGATTAAAGTCGAGTTTGAATTGGTAAAACGCTTGATATGGTGTTTTAGATCAGTATCTAACTCATTTGGCTTATCTTCCCTTCATCCTTACCAAGAGATGAAAAGTTTTTGGAGGGGTAGTCTTCTATCTCAAGCACAAGACACCTTGGGATTGCTATTTGCAACGAGATGAGAACCTCAGAATGCACTAGAAGTAGAGCCGACATCAACCCCTTTTAGGGCTAGCAGATCAATGTGTAGAAATGGGATTTTATTATAATTGTTATTTCAATCAGTTCAATAATGTATCACTATGATTGGGTCAAATTTGAGGTGATCATCGTGTATTCTCCAATACCTGAGAGAGTTTCTGTTGGAGATTTTCAAATGTTAAGATATTCAATGTTTGGATATGGGTTTTCTTGAAAATGGCTTTTCATTATCATTCATTTCATGTAGAAAATCTCAAAGAAACCAATCCCTTTGAAAATGCATTTTTTCATTTAGAAATTTACCGTATAATTTCCCTTTTATTATAGGATCCCACATTGGATAAGTACAAAATGAAATAGGCATTTATAAGATATCCTTTTTTTATCCATGTCATGTACTAGATTTGGACTCTTTCTATTGGGCTTGGGCTTGGATCTTAAAGGTATATTAGAGAAGTCATTATTTTACAGTTTATTGTGATGGGTTGGTGAAGCCTGATTTAGACCTTATTTAATTACAGGAGTTTATCTGTAATTTGTCGGTTTAATCTGGACCATCTGTTATGAGGCCAGATCCTACAGTTGTGGTTGTCTAGAGGTTTAGGGTTTCATGTATTGATACTGGGTGGTGAGAGCATTGTTATTACGGTGGAAATTGAGAGAGAACGAGAGAGACAGTGAGTGCTTGTACTCTTGTGGGAATCTCCAATAATAGTGAACGGCGTGAATCTCCCGTGGACGTAGGCAATCTTGCCGAACCACGTAAATCTGTGTCTCGTGGATTGATTGTGTGATTTGTTGTTCGTAGATCGTGCGTGTGTTTTCAAGATCCCTAGCAACTGGTATCAGAGTCGAGGGTTTCGCGCGCGATCAGGATCGAGATTGGAGAAGAGATCATCTTGATCTCTTGATTCGCAAATCTCGGTGGGCCACTGTGCACGGAGGATCATCGATTTGCAACCGTGAGTGTTGGAACCTGCAGACGGTTTCACAGCCACAGTCGCTGCCGGAGAAGAAGAAAACCGCAGCCACAGCGCAGTCGCCGGAACCGAAAGGGACAGAACTGCTGTCACCGTCCCTTGTCGTCTTCACCGGAGAAGAAAACAGAAAAAAAAAAACAAAAGGGGGTCCTGCCGCTGCCCACATCGTCGACGCAGCCGTTGCCGGACGCTGCTGTCTTCCGTCGCCGTGCCGTTGTTCCGTCGCCGTGCCGTCGTCGCCGCCTCGCAGTCCGGCTACCTGCCCGCCGTCGCCGCTGAAGAAGAAGACTGAGACCTGGGTTAAAGCTTTGTTCTGAAACAGAGAAAGGGAGGAAGAAGACCCAGTTGGGCCCGGGTTGGTTCAGGTCAGGTCCGACCTGACCCACTCCAGAAGCCCAGCAGTTCTTGGGTCAATTTCCAGGCCAGGTTCCAGTCCAGGTCAGGTCTGACCCGGGCCAGTCCGTGAAGGAGAAGCCCAGTAGTCAGCAGACGCTGACGTCATCCTGAATCAGTACAGTCAACCATCCAGTTTGACCGAATTCAAGGGCCAGAATTGTTTCTTGTTTTCTGAAGCCATCCGGACTCAGAATTGCGCTCCATTTTTTTTGTTGGATTCGTATCAACGAGATCTACAAGGTAGACGGAACGGATTGACAGTTTGACCAGCAGAATTCATATCAAGTAGATAGAGCTTGATTTGAGTGGGAGCAACGACGGACGACATGAAGCTCACGATTGAGAAGTTTAATGGCACAAACTTCGCGTACTGGAAGATGCAGATTGAAGATCTCCTCTACCAGAAGAATTTCTACCTGCCGCTTGGGGGAAAAGCCCAGAAACCTACAACAATGTCAGATGCAGAGTGGGAGGTACTCGACAGGAAAGCCTTAGGTACTGTTCGTCTCTCTCTATCAAAGTCTGTTACATTCAATATATCTAAGGAGAAAACCACTAAAGATGTTATGGATGCCCTATCTCGAATGTATGAAAAACCTTCTACCTCAAATAAAGTTTTCTTGATGAGAAAGTTGTTTAACATGAAACCCTAAACCTCTAGACAACCACAACCGTCGGATCTGGCCTCATAACAGATGGTCCAGATTAAACCGAAAAATTACAGATAAACCCCTGTAATTAAATAAGGTCTAAATCAGGCTTCACCAACCCATCAATCTCCCACTTGAAGACTGATCATACTGAATGGCTTTGACAATAACAGAACACGGCTAAGAATCTCGATACCTCAGCTTCAGTTGGTCTTCAAGCATGAAGATGAGGTATCGAGATTCTTAGCCGTGTTCTGTTATTGTCAAAGCCATTCAGTATGATCAGTCTTCAAGTGGGAGATTGATGGGTTGGTGAAGCCTGATTTAGACCTTATTTAATTACAGGGGTTTATCTGTAATTTGTCGGTTTAATCTGGACCATCTGTTATGAGGCCAGATCCGACGGTTGTGGTTGTCTAGAGGTTTAGGGTTTCATGTATTTATACTGGGTGGTGAGAGCATTGTTATTACGGTGGAAATTGAGAGAGAACGAGAGAGACAGTGAGTGCTTGTACTCTTGTGGGAATCTCCAATAATAGTGAACGGCGTGAATCTCCCGTGGACGTAGGCAATCTTGTCGAACCACGTAAATCTGTGTCTCGTGGATTGATTGTGTGATTTGTTGTTCGTAGATCGTGCGTGTGTTTTCAAGATCCCTAGCATATTGGGCCGGACCCAGGTTGACCCAGTCCCTACATTTCTTATCCTCTAACAAATCCAATTTAATCAACTCCAATGGTTTAGCTTCACCATTTAGCTATGATCAGTTTCTTTCTTAGACTCCCGTTTGAGATGGTGGTTTACACATGTGGCCACCTGTGGCCGTCGCTAAAGGTCCCAAAAAATTTTAAGACCCCCCAAAACCAACTTTTCCTCTTCACATTTTTCTTCCCTCATTTTTCCCCTCTCGCGCTCTGCCCTGTCCTGCTGTGCCCTTCAGCGCGCTCTGCCCTGTCCCGCCGCGCCAACGCCGGAGCAGCCACCAGTCCCCCCCTCTCTCTCTCTATTTCTCTCTCTCGCAATCTGCACTGTCCCGCCCAAACCTCTATCTCGCGCTCTGCACTCTTCCCGCCGCACCTTCGTCGCCACCACCGGAGCCCGCCTGCACTGGAGCCGCCACCGGTTCTCTCTGTCTCTCCCTCCCTCCCTCTCTCTCCTCATTTGATTCACCGGTGACCCCACGGTAAGACTCTGCCCTCCTTTTTTTCCCTCTTCTTTCCTCCTTCCTGTTCCTCTCTCCGTTTCAGATTCTCTCCATGTAGTTTCTATACAGCATAAAAATTGCCTCCCAACAATGTCTTCTATTGGAAATTGGGATTTTTTTTTCCAGTAATGGAATATTAACAAATATATCTGATGAGGCCAGAGGGAGCTTGTGGCAAACCACCCACAAGTTACATACGCTAACATTTTTGAAAGTAAGTGGAAGGAGATTATGGAAGCGGGGTTGAGTTGAAAATGAAATTGGGAATGATTTTTGGTTGGTGTCGGTTGTTTTGAATGATGATTGCTGTTCTTCACCCACTAGGATGGAATGAGTGAAAGGTCTTTGTAATCAAAGCTTCTCCTTCCTCTTGTTCTCACTTTTCTACTTTCAAAAATGTTAGCTTATGTAACTTGAGGATGGAATGTCCACGCCGGTCACATTACCTATGAAAATGCCCCTCACCACGGGAAGGGCGTTAGGGTCCCACCATTCATCAGGATGGTCATTAGAGCCACTACTAAATCTGATGGGTATCTTCACCCTCTCCATTGTCATGTTAGCTATGGTACTATTGGTTATGTATTCTCCTCTTCCCCTATCTGTCTTCACTCACAGCCCTGCTGCTGCATCCCACACGTGCAAATCCTCCACCAGCATATTTGATATTCCTCCAGACATCTCACTTCCTATTCCAACACCAGAGCATGTTGGGGTTGTGCCAGACACCCTCCTTATGGTGATGTTCAAGCTTGGACGAGCGAGATTAATCCCATATTTGTTCCACCCGCTCTTCACTGCTACCAAGTCATCTCCACTCTCGATGTAACAGTCTTCAATGCACACGTATGAGCTTGAGTCTGTGAACTATCATGTAAAAGAGCAACATCTTGATTACTATCCCTGTATTATGAGAGCGCAATCATTTTCAACAAACTTTAATGTGTTTCATGGATGAGTTCCAACTTTCCAATTCACAGGTAGTTTCATTTTGGCAGAGGCAATGGCTAACTATTCCAATGTGCTTTGTGTTGAAAGTGAATATTGGAATCACCTTCTTGATTGCAAATCATTATTAGCATTGAGCCTGATTTGGGAACAAAATATCCAAAGAAGTGATTCACATTTATAAATAGGTAGGTATTTGAAAACCTAAACCGTATGTAACTTGTGGCAAGGAGTCGAGAATCAAACTGTGGACTCGCCTGATATGGACCAGGCTCAACTGCCAAGTCGCAAGAAACTCAATCAAATACAAACAAGATTCAGACTTTTCTTTTTCTTTTCTTTTCTTTTTTTTTTTTTATGTGTGTATAAGATATGAATGTTCATTTGGTATTGGCAAATTCTTCATCCCTTCTCAATACATGAAAATGCTTCTTTCTACTTTCATTTTCTTTTGATCTCTGCCAGCTCCTTTCTTCTTTGTGACTATACAAAATGCCTAAGTCTACTGTTGAATTTGTTTTGTGCAGTGAATAAAGTTTACCAAGGGTTCCTTTTAGTTATTAATCGCATTTTTTCTCTATATCAAGTTTTCAAGTCGCAATTGTAACAAGTGAGTAGAGACAATTGATTTACTGTTTCAATATGTACTCTTTCAATTGATTCATTGTACGCATTTGCAATGCAGAAATCATCTAGTGATTTTGCATAGGTGGTGTTAGCTACCTTTCTTGCGTTTGTTTATTGCTTATTTTACCTTTGCCTTTCTGTAATCCACATACAAAAAGAGCTGAATTGTTGTTTGTTAGACTATACTCATAAGTAATAATCCATGCACATGGATTCCCATCTTTGAAAAACAGTAGCGCGCAGCATGTTGCTCATCTCATCTTACCTGTTTTCCAATTTCACCATATGGGTAGGCCCCTTTATCCTCGTTCTGTAGTAGAAAGATCTCAGTTTTCAAGATTTTTTTTATGGGTGGTTTGTTTCTCACTGTTCCATTCTATTCTACTGAGGTTTTTCTTTTTGAATATTGTATAAACAGCAGTAGTGCTCATCTTCATCTATTTTCTCCATTGGGGTAGACTTTTTTTTTTTTTTCCTCCTCTCTCTTTATTTATAGAAAGTGTAAAGCTTTGGAAGAGTGATCTTGTGGGGGCAATCTCAATCTGTAGAGGTGTGAATATTGTATAAGCGGCAGCTGCTCATCTACACGTAATTTCTCTATCTGGGTAGGTTTCTTCTTCCTCTATCCTTAATAGAAAATATTGGGTATAGGTATAGAGGTAGGGTTTACTGATTAACCATTATATTAACTCTTTCTGACATGAATAGTGAACGGTTGTTAACTAATTCACCAATGTTAAATTTTAGTATAAATAATTTTTAAATGTTAATTTCAATTATCTTGTTAAATTATTTTATATTACAAACATTTGAACAGATATGTCAGGGTGAAAGAGGAGAGATCGTCCGCGGACGATGGACGAGATGCTTCGCCAAGCCCAGGCCGGTATGCCATCTGGGGACCCTAGACCTACACCGGGTGCCGCCCAGCCTAGTTTGATTGCCCCACTGAGTAGGGCCTCGACCTCCCATTCGAGTCTATCGACCTCTGGGCCGAGGCCATTGCCCTCCGGACAGAGTCCATCGACCCATTCACCGATGGTCACCGCGCCACCCCTGATTGATCGACTATCCCCATCCACCTCAGTGGGGCCTTCGACGTCGACTGCCTCAGCTTCACAGACCGGTATAAGTTTATTTAATTTAAACATTTTAATTCTAGCAAATTATTTTATTTCAATTGAATTAGATTATTTATTATTTGAACAGATTCTATGAGCACGGGCCCATCTTCCAACAGGGGGAGAGGCCCTGCTAGAGGGATTCGGACGTGGAATTCCGGATCTCTCATTAACGTGGAGTTTGATGAGACATATCATCCGGTGGGTCCGCATGCTCGCCAGCTCATCAGCCAGTTGGGACATATGGTTCGGGATCCATATGCATTCCCTTTGACTACACTTGATTGGGATGCATTCTCGGTGGAGACATTAGATCGTATGTGGAAGCAAATTAAGGTAATAATTTAACATTTCTCCTTTGGATTTGTCAATTTAAACCATAACTTAATGAAAAATTATTTGTCCTTTTCAGGACAATTTGAAGGCATGTCCCGAGCTCTTCCGGTCAGTTTGCATGTCGAGATCATAAAAATAAATTAAAGATGCAGCACTGGAAGCCACATCAGGATGCCCCCGACGTACTTGAGCGAGTTCCGAAGGGCGTTCTCCCGGATCAGTGGACTTAGCTCGTCCGGTATTGGACGAGCGAGGAGGCAAAGGTGAGAAACTTGTAATTTTTTTTTATTTTTATTTTAACAATTTACTAGTGACTATCGTAACTAAGAAAAATTAACTGATAAATATTGAAAACAGAAAGAGGCAGCTACGAATGCGCGGAACAGAGCAATGCAGGGTCCCGCACACAGGTTGGGGACTCGACACGTCACCCAGGTCCGCCACAAGGTAAAGAGTTAGATCGTACATGTAAATTATATTTTTTTTTCATTTTGTATGATATTATACTAATAATATAACTCTCCACCAAACAGTTGCGTGTCGAGGGCGGTCCGGTCGACGGGATGTCCGTCTGGATGCGTTCTCGAGATCCTCGCCACCCGAAGGTTGCAGATATCTTCGTAAGTTTTTATATTGAACCGCTTAAATTATCTGTCTATTATTATGTCTTGTTATGCATGATAATATATTAATGTACGCAGGCCCAGTTTTAGTCACGCCTGGAGACGTTGCCCGAGGAGGAGCGCGGTTTGCCATCACGGAGGGATGAGATATTCCACTCCGTCGTTGGCCGGGATGGGCACGGATACACGCTCACGTATGGGACGGGCATTCCACGCTCGCACATCACACGTCCAGAGTCATCCGGTGCTAGCTTCTCCCAGGGCTTACGTCTCCATACAGATGAGGAGGTCGAGGCGTTGTTGCAGTCCATGAAGGCAGCGATCAGAGAGGAGGTGGCAAATGAGGTGAGGGCAGAGATGAGGGCCGAGTTGAGAGCGGAGTTGACAGAGCTGGAGGCTCGTCTATCACAGAGTCGCGGTCCCATCGCTTTAGACCCACCACCCACTACTCAGGTTAGTAAGAAAACATTTTGTACATTTAAATTGTCAATTATGTCATTGATGTGTCAATATTTATGTTTTTTTTCAAATGTTTTTAACTGTATAGGCACCTGACGCTGGCAGCGGCCATAGGGCGAGACATGACTCGGTTGGAGAGGGCAGTCATGATCTGTCAGGCTCGACTGATCCTGACCAGGTATAAATAGTTTTTTTAACTCAAGATTTCAACATGTAGATAAATTTTCTAAGTTGTGTTAGAAATTTATAGATTTTGAAACTTAAAAAGTTAGAAACTTATAAATGTAGAAACTTAGAAAGTTATAACTGGAACTGACGGTTCGAGAATTGGACTCCCGGATTGCTCGTGAAGTTGAAGCGTAGGTTTCACCTTAAACGTGAACTTAAAACTTGGAAAAATAGCCTCTGAGCGCCCAAACCAGGCAAATGGGCTCCGTTGCCCGTGAAACCGGATGGGCACGATCCCCTAGTCATTCCACCATTATTAAAGTAAATTAAGGTTGCTAAGATATGGATAGGATGTCAAGAAGAATCACTACTCATTGCACCATTATTAAGTGTTCTACTATCGTTTCTTTCCAAAACTCAAAAGTAGGATATAAAGCATTAACACCAGGTAATGGTATCCGAAAGCAAAGCGCTTTGCGTATACCATGGTTTTAATTTGCTTGGCTTTTGCCTTACACCAACCAAGCCTGGGTTCTACTGTATGTCAGTGGCTGCATTTATGACGGATGATGATCTATTCATCCATATACAGATTGATGTTGCCATTGATTCTTAGGCTTCAATGAATCCATGATTCGAGGTTCACCTTAACCACCGATCTGATCAGGCAATACTAGATGTTTGACATGATAGATGTTGAATTTTGGGATTACTCTCTTTTCCTATTGTGATTGATTTAGGGGAAGCTTTCATTTTATTTTGTGGATTTGATGGTTTGATTCACTGACTTGAAGCTATTCTCAAGTAGAAATGATAATTATATGATAAGATCACTCATGATTGGTGGTCCATTTCAATGGTTTCTTAGATGAATATTCCTCCAGTGCTGGAAGCATGCACAGGTATCCCTTTGGTCAAATTGGTATTTGATTTGCAAAAGAAAGCAATGATTAATTCATGAGTTAATACTCACATGACTATGGTACCAAACATTTCATATATGGGCCCCACAGTGGATCTCTTAGGGCTACACGGCTCTTTGTCGACCAAGAAATCTCTTAGGATTTCTTGAAATCTGGTGCTTGTCTATGTTATCTAAAGTGATGCCAGGGGATCAAAGGAATGGGCAGTCGTACTTTTGTATATGGACTCCTGAATGATCCTTTGCAACTCTTTCCAATGCTTCTTATCCTTTTGTCTTTCAACTGCTTGACATTTGATTCCTTTAAAAAAATTGATGGCAGGAAAATCTAGTTCAAAGCTCATGACAATATACATGATCTCAACCCTATGGTAGATTAAAAAAAAAAAAAAAAAAGGATTTACAAAGCCTTTTCCCCTTCTGTTGGTTTTCCGTGAGATCCAAAAGTTTGAGAAAGGTATCAATTGCATTTAGATTTGTGTCAAGATCCTTATTTCTGCTTGTTCATATCTGTGTGCTCATTTCATTTATTGTTGTTACGATTGTTTAAAGGCAATAGTTCATGGGCCCTAATCATCGGAATAATATTAACGTGCCTCCGAGCGCCCAAACTGGGCAAACGGTCTCCGTTGCCTGTGAAACCAGACGGGCACGAGCCCCTGGTCATTCGTGACTTTTCAGACCTGACGGCTCGAGAATTGAACTCCCGGATTGCTCGTAAAGTTGAAATGTAAGTTTCGCCTTAAACGTGAACTTAAAACTCCAAACCGGGCAAACGGTCTCCGTTGCCCGTGAAACCGGACGGGCAAGAGCCCCTGGTCATTTGTGATTTGCTGGAACTGACGGCACAAGAATTGGACTCCCGGATTGCTCGTAAAGTTGAAACGTAGGTTTCGCTTTAAACTTGAACTTAAAACTTGGAAAAATGGCCTCCGAGCGTCCAAACCAGGCAAACGGTCTCCGTTGCCTGTGAAACCGGACGGGCATGAGCCCCTGCTCATTCGTGACTTACCGGAACTGACGGCTTAAGAATTGGACTCCCAGATTGCTCATAAAGTTGAAACGTAGGTTTCGCCTTAAACGTGAACTAAAAACTTGAAAAAATGGCCTCCAAGTGTCCAAATCGGGCAAGCGGTCTTCGTTGACTGTGAAACCGGTCGGGCACAAGCCCCTAGTCATTCGTGACTTGCCGGAGCTGACGGCTCGAGAATTGGACTCCCGGATTGCTCGTAAAGTTGAAATCCTGTAGAGTTGGTGGAGTGCCAACAACAACATTCGCCAACCCCAACACGTCTGCACACACACCTAGCTTGAGTGTGTCTCTGGGGCATGAAGGGTAGGCTGGGGGACTTGGGTGGGGCTTTGGATGGGGATTTGGGTGGGGCTTGGGAGTGGGCTTAGGGGTCACAGGTGGGCAGACTTTGGTGGATGTGACCAAGGTGAAGAAGAGAAGGTTGAGAGAGAGGAAAAGGGCAGTTGCTGCAAAGGCCTTGGAACCCATCTCTACACTTCTAGGGACAATGAATGAGAGAAACCTCAGTGTTGTAGACAGATGATAGGATTATAACCGCGTTGGGGTATTTATAGGGAGAGACTGTGATATGCTGGGAGGAAAAATAAGGGAATGGCCATGTTGGGTGGCAATGCAAGTTGAAGGTTAGGGTTTACCATCTGCATTTTTGTTGTTTTCTGTATGGGAAGTTGCCCATACTTTGCACTTTTTTCGTTTTTTTTTTGGTAAAATCCATACATTGCACTTGAAGAAACTACTGACTGCACCACTAGCTCGATCCATTGAACATGCAATTTGCGTACTATTGAGATTCTTCTTAGATATTTAAATTAGTGTAGTGGTCTGAATGGCGACCAGAAACACTGGTTCTATTCATGGTTCTTGGGTGTGTGCGGTGAGGATTAATCCATGATAGGAATCACTGAGGAGATAGGCCCCACAGTGGATAGGACATGGTCAATCCTGTTTCTCTCTTTTGTTACTAGTATTCCCATCCTATGGATCAGCAAATGGTTGAAACCTTGGGGAGGCAGTCAGCGTAACTGATCAATTATTGCAAACATCGGTGCCTGGATCTTCAATTATTTCATGGTGAAACAGAGCATTTTGATCTTCAATTGAGGCCTCTTTACAGTTGGCCCAGAGGATTTTGATTAACATATGGACTGACTGGATGGAAAGTTAGGAATGAGATAAGATGCTAATGCTCTTAAAATCCTACCTGTGTCTGGCCAAGGTAAATTGTTGGAATAAAACTGTTGTATGGATTTCAAGTGCTTAGTTGCCAGGAACCAAATCAAATCGAGTGAGCTGTGCACATATGATTTGTGGGGCTTATTTTATTTGGGAGGGTGAGCCAGATATCTCCCATTTCCTAGTGATCTTCTTAAATGTGCATGTGAACTTCTTAACCCCCACAGCCCTCAATCACCACAATGGATGTCAGCTTGAACCAGAAATGAGAACAGTTAGGGCGTTGGTCATCTTGGGCACAACTAGGATCTAGCCTGCACTGGTTGGATCTTGGGTGTGTTTTTAGGCTTATGGGATGACTTTCTGATCCAATATTTAACGTGTTGAGTCTGAGTCTTTTATGATTAGATGTCCAGCTAGGTCCAACTTACTTGCAGAAGGGGTAAGTCACAAATGGGATTGGTTGGTGCCTAACTTTCAGGCCTGTGAGAGAGATGCTGTTGGGCTGGTGATCATTAACAAGGCAACAAACTCTTATATATGCCTATGAACTCTTATATATTTTCTGTCTCTGTTTTTTTTTTTTTTTCCAGGATGAACTTTGAAACCCAGCTGGATTCCCATATTTTTGCAGTGTAAGTCCTAGTTAGTTGTAACACATTTTTAGCCATTGATTATTATACTTTTCACTGGTAATGAGATGCCATTGAGTTGGAAGTTTTACTTTTAGATACCCTTTTATGGGGGAAGAATATGTGACAGACTAATTAAATAGCTTTCTTTGACCTGATATCAGAGGCCTAAGGACTAGGAGAGTCCGGCTCATTGACAACTCTACTTACCTTATATGGTGGATGACTAGGATCTTCTGGACCACAGCTTGGGGCCTAGTACTATAACATCATCATAATCAAAAGATGAACTATAAATTATCAGGTGAGCTCTGCGTAGGGTCGGCAGGTTAGTTTGATTAAAATAGGCTGGGTCATGTTGGCACAGGTCAAGTAACAACTTTGATAAAAAAAAAAACATACTTCAACCTGAATTATGAAATACAGGTGGTTTGGGGAGAGTTGTCATTCCTATGCAAATGGTTTAGAGCATCCATTCCTACCTTAAAACTTGGAAAAATGGCCTCCGAGCGCCTAAACTGAGCAAACGGGCTCGATTGCCCATTAAACCAGACGGGCACGAGCCCCTTGTCATTCATGACTTGCTGGAGCTGACAGCTCGAGAATTGGACTCCCGGATTGCTCGTAAAGTTGAAACGTAGGTTTCGCCTTAAAAGTGAATAAAAACTTGGAAAAATGGCCTCTGAGCGCCCAAATTGGGCAAACGGGCTCCGTTGATCGTGAAACCGGACGGGCACGAGCCCCTAGTCATTCGTGACTTGCCGGAGCTGACGGCTCAAGAATTGGACTCCCGGATTGTTCGTAAAGTTGCAACGTAGGTTTCACCTTAAACGAGAAATTAAAACTTGGAAAAATGGCCTCCAAGCGCCCAAACCGGGCAAACGGTCTCCGTTGACCATGAAACAGGACGGGCACGAGCCCCTAGTCATTCGTGACTTGCCGAAGCTAACGGCTAGAGAATTGGACTCCTTGATTGCTCGTAAAGTTGAAACGTAGGTTTCGCCTTAAACGTGAAATTAAAACTTGAAAAAATGGCCTCCGAGCGCCCAAACTGGGCAAACAGGCTTCGTTGACCGTGAAACCAAATGGGCACGAGTCCCTAGTCATTCGTTACATGCCAGAGCTGACGGCTCGAGAATTGGACTCCCGGATTGCTCGTAAAGTTGAAATGTAGGTTTCGCCTTAAACGTGAAATTAAAACTTGGAAAAATGGCCTCCGAGCCCCCAAACCGGGCAAACGGGCTCCGTTGACCGTGAAACCGGACGGGCACTAGCCCCTAGTCATTCGTGACTTGCCGGAGCTGACGGCTCGAGAATTGGACTCCCAGCTTGCTATCAAAGTTGAAACGTAGGTTTCGCCTTAAACGTGACCTTAAAACTTGGAGAAATGGCTTCCAAGCGCCCAAACTGGGCAAACGGGCTCCGTTGCCCGTGAAACTGGACGGGCATGAGCCCCTAGTGATTCGTAATTTGCCGGAGCTGACGCTTTGAGAATTGGACTCCTGGATTGCTCGTAAAGTTGAAACGTATGTTTAACTTTTAAAATTTGATTTTTAATTCTTAATTTTGTTTATATTTACTATATATTGCCAATTATTATAATTAACTATTAATATTTATTTTCCTTTTTCTCTTCAGGTTTGAGAGCATCGGATCGATCACGGCACCCTGCTCAGACGACATGTTTATTTTTGTTTTTTTTTTTTTTTTGCTGGAAATGTAATGAATATAATTTGTTGAAACTTTTGTAATGTTTTGAATATCATTAATATAAGATTTTATTCTGTTATTAGTATTTTTAATTGATTGTAGTAGTTGTATATAATATGTTCAGGTACAGGTATAAAAAGCAGGTACAAAATTGGAAAATTAAATGAAAATTAAAAAAAAATATAAGCTTTAGCAGCCGCTACTGGCGGTCACTAAAAGTCTTTCACTAAAGCATTAGCGACCGCCTGTGGCGGTCGCAAAAGGTGCATAGGGTTTAAAATTTTTAGATAGAGCATTAGCGATCGTCTTTTTTCTTTTTAGCGACGGTGTTTGGCGGTCACTAAAAGTTTTGCACATTTTTCTACTCACGGTTGCTAAGCGGTCGCTAAAAGTAGGTGGTCACTAATAGTCTTCTGCGACAAAGTTTTTGCGACGGTCTGTTGGCGGTCGCTAAGCCGTCACTAAAGGCTATTAGCGACCGCCTCGTCACTTTTAGCGACGGCTTTTGGCGGCCGCTAATACCCCTTTTCCTAGTAGTGCCAATGCTTGCTGACCCCAACATAATTGAGACAAGGTTTTGATAATGATGATGAGTTTTTTTCCTATACTAAATGGTTAGGATGTCTCCAACAATGTAGTTTGCGGTTGCTATATTTGTTTATTTTATTTTCTGGTGATTAATATAATTCTTTTTACCAAAAATGAATGGGATGATTTTTGATATAAAACATGAGCCACAAATGACTCTTTATAAGTCATTTGCATGGGGATTTAGTAAAGAAATATTATTGGGTTGGTTGCGTACCTCACTTCTCACCTAACTATGGAAGGATTAATCCTTGTTTACTTCTTCCAGCGGAGCATGCTTCTTTTCCCATGTGGCCGGATCTTCTCTTCTTGTAGGGGCAGGCTTTTTCCCCATTGCTGGAGTCTCATGGGTCCTGGCCCCCTGGCTAGGAAGAAAAAAATCATATATCTAATTTTAATGTTTAGCACAGTTGGTCACTAGTCTACCTACTTGGTTGTAAGTTCAAACCCTATTTATTGCAGAGAAATTGGTCATTTGCTCCTTATCTCACTAGCCCACTAGAGGCGGCCTACTTGGCTGCAAGTTCAAACCCTGTTTACTGCAGAGAGAAATTGGTCATTTGCTTCTTATCTCACTAGCCCACTAGAGGCAGTACGTAGGGAACCTGGTGGTGAATTAGGGAAAAATCGAAAGAAAAATGTGTCATTAAGCAATATGGTTTTGGGTCTGTTTCTTTGCAAGCATTTCTAATAGGAATTCAGGAAGTCTGTGAATTCCTGAATTCCAATCAGAAATTTCATGTTCACTTATTGAAATTCCCGACAGTTGAGGTTAGTAGCATTCTGAAATTCCAAAAAAGGTGAATTCGCAAATGCTAGTCTTGCTTCTAGTATTTAGGAATCCAGGCATTCCGGGAGGCTTCTTAGAACTCCAGTTCTCCCCTAATTGTCAACTTCCATCTTCTCTTTTACTCCATGTCAAGAAATTCAAGTCCAACCATCTTCTTCCTCCACAGTTCCTTCATCTATTTTTCTTTTTCCCATTTTATTCCTGTTAGTTATGAGAAAGGCTTGTGTGGACTGATTATGTGGGATTGACTTCTAGCTAATAGATTGGTCGTTAGCTTCAGTCAATAGACTGTTATCCACATGGCCTGTTGTTGTCTCAGTCAATGGATAGCCGGGCTATTATTTTAGATAAAAACCTCTCCATGAAGGACAAATATGGATGACTTCATGGGCTGTTATACCTGGAACTGTTAAGATGTTCTATAAATATTGTATTCCTTTGATTTGTAAAGAATAACAGTGAATTTACATTTTCCACAAATTCTATTTTTAGTATGCTTTTTTATGGGAAGTTTTGACGGAATGGGAAGAAGGGTTTTGGGGGGTTTTGATGGAATGAAATCGGTGGGTTTATGAGAGGTGCAGATTGTGAGTTCTTTGAGATCTAAACTGGCTAATGAGAGACATGGGCCGTTTGGTTAGGTGGCTGGGTTGATTTATGGGCTGTGTTGGCTGAGAGAGGATGAAGATGCGTAGATTTGGTGGTTGTAGGATGGGTGTTGGGATGGCTTGATGGTTGCTGGTTCTGTTGCAGACTATATCAGCTCGAAATCACATTTAAAACCTCATGTCAGATCAATATACACAGAAACCAAACCACTGAAGAGTTAGGAGAAGAAACCCTCAGCCCTCTCCTCATTAATTAGTTCTTGAATGAGAATCCATTTACAGCATGCCCATTTCGCTAATTTTCTAGTGAAATTCAAAACTGCCTGGGTGATCCTTGTGACTAAAAACACCCATCACAATCAGAATTCTCACATAAGTTTGAAATTCCCCTAAAAAATATGTGAGTAGTTTACAACGAGGATCTTCAAAGAAGAAATAAAATTTCTTTAAAACATAGAAATTATCCCAATTCAATGGATACCCCATTGGTTTTATGAAATTCTCAGGTAAGAACTCGAGTATGGAAGAAATAGGGAGTTCTGGAATGCCAAAATTCAGCAGCATTTTAGAATTCTAGCATCTCGAACTCTGGAAATTCCAACAGACATAAATTTCAGGAATTCCTGTAAAAAAAAAGGCCCTAAGAAGAATGTTATTATTATTCACCGTATCATGTGGGAATTAGTCTACTTTACATTTCATACTAATCTGACATTGTTCCATAAAACATTAAGACCATCAAGCAAAAAGCAATATGCTCATTTAAGGCATGTTTGTTTGTAGTAAAATACATAAGAATTGAATTCCTAGAATTCATACCATTATTAGTAATTTTAAAAAACGAGCATCAAATAACCATTCTTTTTAGGGAAATAGAAACAAAAGACGATGGGAAGTGAACTATCAACCGAAATTGAAAACTCACATTTGATCTTCATTTTTAATCACTTATGGTATCAATCATACATTTTCAATTCCTACGCATTAGGATGCAAACAAACAAGCCAAACATTATTGTAGAGGCATTGAAATAGGGTGACCGACACAAAGCTTGGCATATAATGAATTGCATGTATATGTTGATGAATGATATGAATCTCGATTTTAAGAAACAACTAAGTGACATTGAAACAAACAAATAGCCATTCAGATGATTAAGGTTTAAATGCTACAATACTCAAGGCAAATAGGCTTATTATTGGCATAGGAAACCAGCTTTCGACTACTGCATGACAATAATCCTACCATTGCACTGCCACATCATGTATGGAAGGGCAACGACTGTGTATGCAGATTCTCCCATAAGTTAGTATCCTGCTATAAACCAGTTCAAAATCACAACCAGATTTTTGTTGAACTTGGATTATTTATTTATTTTTATTTATTTTTGGATTCATAGGAGGAACAAGAAAAGATGCTAAAAAAAATCTAATTTGAGCTCAGAATACCCTTGCACTCAAGGTCCCATTTGTTTGCATTAAAATACGGTAGGAATTGAATACATATGATGGTAAAAAATAATGATCAAAATTGAATTTTCAAAAGAATGAAAATCAAATAGCATCTACTTTTATTCTATTTCTCTATATGAAAATCTTATTTGATGTTCAATTTTGGAAATTCACGTTTAATTTTCATTTTAACCACCATGCGTAATCAGTTTCTATGTATTCCAATGCAAATAAATATGCCCAATAATTTATCTTCAATTGTACTTCAGACCCTTACCAATGATACCATCAAAGGAGGAAATACAGAGGTATCAATGACATAAGAAGAAAGTGTGTCCAAAGCTTGTTGTGGTTACCAAATGATATACCTGCCAAAATGAGCCAACAGCGATCTGAATGTAGCCAGCCATCAATTCTCGTTGTAAAAAAAAAAAATCTTGTCTGTTGTTCGTAGTTTCTTTCTCTCTTTCCGGACTTGAAATGTGAAGACTTGTCTCTTGATATTAAAGAGGGGCCTTCTAGTGTCAAAGGCCTTTACGATGGATAGTGTGGTCCACCTCCGATGCATGAGGACCGTTGGATGGGAAGCGCTCTCTCTCTCTCTCAATAGCATGAAAAGGTGAAACATTCCACCAAATTTAGTAGAACCATCCACTATTAGAAGTTACTACAACATGCTGAAAAACGATCCTGATTTTTCTGTAGAACCTTCAGTTTCAAAGGCTCTTGATCGGCAGCTAGAGATCATCTAGTCATAGTGAAAATGAGGCGTATAAAAAGGCATTAGTGGCAATAATGCACTCAATTCAAAGGTGACTTCCATTGTCTAGTTACTCCCTGTAACATCACATCATTCTGCCAAATTATTGATGGCCTGCAGAGGAGTGTTAGCTTGATTACTAAGTTTCAGTTCTTCATGTAAAAATTATTTATCGTGGGACTAAACCAGCAAGGGGACAAGGAATAAGATAGGCCCCATTTGTGTAAAAGGTATCGAGTTTCTAGAATTTCTAAGTTAAAAGGCCCATTCTTCTTCACACCCCCATTTGTCCATTCTCTGGGTAGGGAAAGGGGCTTGTTTTTCTTTTAGTAAGAATGGCCCCTGCCCTTTTTTTTGGTATTCATTTCAGGATAGGGTTATAGCTGAAGTGGTAAGTGTGCCACGTGGCACCTGGAGATTGGTCCAAACAGGCTCCCTCTATTTCAATGAAACAGGGGATGTGGACTCCAAGGTTGAAGGACTTAGATTGATCATACAAGTGGGCTGGTGGTCCCTACTAGCTAGATTCTAAGCTAAGAATGGAGAGAGAGAGAGAGAGAGAGATATAGATTTTGTAGGGAGGGAGATGAAGAGAGATGTACGGGAGTGTGAAGAATACTGGGCCTTTCCACTTTTTTATTTTTCCCTATGTTGGGCTACTAATGTGGGACTACTAGTGATACTTTCAATTGAGGACCTAGAGATCAATCCAACACCACTCAACTATGGGTCTGTTGGCAAGAGAGAGTCTTTCATTCTCACGCTAAGACAAATGATTTTTAATCTTTCTTAAATTTCCATACATAATGGGCACGTTTGGCAAAAAGTCCTTGCTAAAGTGAGGAAACCCCCATCCAAAGGATTCATTTGTTCCATTAGAACAATGTTATCCTCACTAAAGATTTAAAAGGAGAGGAATCATTGCATTCCATGTTTGGTACCACCTAGATTCCTATGAACTACTCTGAACTACATCCAATAGTCATATGTTTTTCATTAATTTCTCACAATCCACAATGAATCAAGTTCTAAGATTTTATTCATTAATGGATCTTGGTCTTCTATAGAATCTGAACGATTCAGATCATGCAAAAGGGGCCCACAGAAAAAAGTCAGTTAAAAGGTATGGACTTTTTTTTACAAATCTCAAAATCCATGAAGAATCTATGGTGGAGATTTGACCCCCTGGCCGTTTCATCCCATTTGGAGATTATGAATGGTTCAGATCATGTTTATGGGGCCCACAGGAAGTAGAAGATGGGAAAAAATCGGCTACCATTTATCCCCTTTTTAGCACTATTATGTAGATGAACGGTTCTGCATTTTTTGTAGTTTTTTCGTGACCCACAAGGAACCAAGCTCCCAAATTCGAACCCCTTGCCATTTTTTTTGTCTTTTGAAGAGGCTGAATGGTTTGGATTATGCAAATGGGGAAGTTGAAAAATCATCATCTATTGGTCTGGACTTTTTTTGAAAATATAACCATATATGTGATGAATCAATGGTCGATATTGGGTCCATTAGCCATTTTTAGCATTTTAAAGATGATTAACGGTTCAGATCTTCATTCATAGGCCAAAAGAACTAGAAAAAATCATAAAACATGGTCCCAAGCAAATGAGCGTCCCATGCACTGTAGCTCCGCAATGATTTGCGAGTTCAAAGGGGGAGGGTCCGATCCGCACTTTTTGTCATCGGACAGATTCTATTTTTCTCCCGCTTTTGGTTTCTGCAGTTACCAAACAAAACGAGGAAAACTACACTGGATTCCTCACAAAGGACTATTGTCAAACACGCCCTTATGGCCCATTTGACAATTAACTAAGTTAATAAAAGTAATGTAAAGCCTCTATTTTTTAGACAATGGGTCACATCAAAAGTACACATCTTCAAAATTTCTTCCTCCTTTTTAAAAAAGGTCAAAAAGTAACAACTGTGGAATTTATACATAACCCATAGATTTGGGAATTCCTCCTTGCCTTAGAATAGGGATTCATCACTAAGGTTTTGTATAACTACAGATTTCCCATCGATATTGATGCCTATTAATGTGCATTTTCTAAGAAAAAATGTCATTGTGCATAAATCTGAAAAAAAAAAAAAAAGGGTTTCCAAAGCTATGGGGAGGGCTCGGACTTGAAAATCCTCAAAATGAGGATTTCCACTCTTCCAAATCCTTGGAGATTTACAATTACTAAACTTGAGTTTTCGGCGACTTTGTTGAAGATTGACGAGTATTCTCTAGAGATTTGACAACGTGACCTTTTTGCATGATTTTTCTAAAGAAATATTGTGGGAATGATAAATAATGCAACTAAATGCATTCTTATGATTTTACTGCTATGTGAAAATAGAAATAGGGGTGCTCATGGATTCGGCTAGACAACCTTGGCCCGGGCTCTACCCACCAAGGCAGGACTCAACCGTAGAGAGCCCGAAAATGCGGCCCGGCTCGATAAAAGGGGCAACTGCTAAAAGTATTAACCAAGGGTTAGTATGGCCCATGAGAACGAGCAGGCTTGTATAGACAAAAGTTAAAACCCAACTCTTTCGTCTCTCGAGACACTTGAGATGGTCCGGGCCCATGCTTTAACTTTTTTAGGTGTGCCTGGCTTGGGTCACACACTTTAGCTCGAATTGGCTGTGCCAGGCTTGGGCCTACCATTTAAAACTCTAGCCAAGCCTGGATATTCTTCGCCCCAGCCCATGAACACCCTTATACCTAGAAACATTCCCACGAAATGATGCTACAGCCCCAAATTTCCTAGTCCTCATCCTCTCTTCTTCTTCTTCTTCTTCTTCTTCTTCTTCTTCTTCCTTTCTTTGTTTTTTTGTCAAATGATATATCAGGCATGGAACATATCTATAAATAAAATGCCACCAAATGCATCCCCCAAATAATCTGTCGGAATGATCAATAAAATGCAACTAAATGCATTCTCATGATTTCATTCTATGAGAACGTAGAAACATTCCCACAAAAATGATGCTAATAGTTCCAAATCTGCTGATCCTCAAAGTTTCCATTTTGTCAAATGAGTCAACCAGGGCTGGAACTTATGCATAATCATAGCATACCCATTTCATCATGTCCTTGCATGAAACTTCAAAGAATATTATCAAACAGTGTATTCAACTGTAACTATATATTTTATAACTTCATACATATGCTTTGATCGGTCCAATTAGTATGCCTACTATTTCCATGAACTTTAATCCTATCTGGGCTCCAATAAAGAATTGTGTAGACCCATATGCACCATACTTGTTCTTTGACTGGGGATTGAACTTTTGATGCTTTTTAACGAAAGATTTCATTCAAAGGTGAAAAAGGAAAAAAGAACAAAAGAACGGAAACCAATGAAAGAAGAGAGGGGAATGTGTAGGAAAGACGCACCAACTCCAACTCCACTTACATAATCACATCCACCTAAAAGAAAGTAACCTATCAATTTTTTGCTTGGCTAATACATCCACCTTCGTGATGGAAGGAAAACATTAATGCCAGCTGATAACTCTCTAATTTCATTGAGGTGATAATGAAAACTTCTACTTAAACGCCATGCAATCACATGATAGGAATCACTTTCCATAATAAGTGGACCACCATATCCACTTGAAAACAATCACCTTTCATAATGGATAGCACATTCACTTAATTTGTTGGAATCACAGGCACCCATATACTTAGAAAACATAATTAATACCTTCCCTCTAACTTTAAGTGATAATATGCTCTATAAACACAAGGTGGCTCCAACTAATTTAAACTTCACTATAAATAAAAAAAATAGCACAAAGTGTTTCGAATCATCTGCACCTTAGTTGTCCTTGGAGAAGAAATTGCAAGCCATTCTTTCTCTTTAAAGCTGTATAGCAGTTGAGAAAAAAAAAAAAAAAAAACTCAATTGTGGTCTTAAGAGAAGTCACGTCAGCTTCTTGGGGCCCATTTGTGAATGTATCTTTCCAAAAACACATATGTTTCTTTTCAATAAAATATGCCCCTTCTAGGGGCCCATTTGTGAATGTGTCTTTTTAAAAATACTTATTTGCCTTTTCAATAAAATATGTCTCTTGGGCCCATTTGTGTGGATGTGACCCAATTCAAAGGGATGCCTTCGAATTCTATAAATTAAGGTTATTTTCAAAGTTTTTATATAGTATTCAAAATGAGCTGATATGCATACGAATCCTTTGTTTTTAAGATGAAATGTGTATGCTAACGTTGATTACTAGAAGGAATGTTTGATTTTGATAATTTTTTGGTTGATTTAGATTTTTTACTTATCTTATTATAAATAGATTTATATGAAAGGGATATTAGTTTTAATATATTATTCAGGTCGCACGGGACTAAACCTCCGCATCACACATGGGCTTCATGCTAGTAAGTCTTGAAATATGATTCTTCAATAAATTCCCTTTATCAATCCGTAATCTGATAACAACCCACAAGCTTAAATCTGTATATCTGATCATCTAAAGGTTAAAAGAATATACATAAATACCTTTGGACCTTCTTAGCAGCTTCTTACTTTTATTCATATTCAAAATACCTACAGTAACTTTAATTTCTCATTTCCTACACACATCATGATCACATACATGACTCCTTATAATATAATGACGTCTAAATAAAATATCTTTTTACATTAATAAATTAATCTGCTCTTACTGATATTATATAAATATTTGCAATATTCACCTTATCTTCCAAAAGCAAATTGTATGATTATATTGCTAAATTTTAGATACCTTTTACAAATGCCATTTTAACTTACATGTGGAATTTGTGGAATTTGTGATTTTTGAAGAAAAGAATCTTTTCGTCAAATATTTTTCTTGAATTACCAAACGCACAATATTTTTTCCTTTAAAAAAAGGAAGATTATATTCTTAAAAATATTATTTTCTTGTGCATCTAAACAAGCCCTAAGAATAGAGATATCAAACAAGGCTAAAGTTGTGTGTGCATTATTTCTAACAAATTCCTATTTATGATGTTTTTTTGTCCTCCATTAGTGTATTTATGATAATTGTGGGTTGATAAACTACCGGTGGTTCTAATTCTAAACTTAAAATATTTATAGTGAAAAAAAAATATATATATATATATGAATGCATATCTATTTATATGTAGATTAGGAGGACCATACAAACGAGCATATCCAAAGGAATTGCTGACTAGAACTATTGATTTACATTAATTGTATTTTTCCTAATCTAAGGGGCTGCAATTGCCTTAGATATAGGTTTCATCATATCTATATAAGGAGAGCTCAGTTGTGAAGAGGAGCAACCCATTCATTCAATTCCATACTACTCACATTTGTTGTTTATGACCCATTTTTACTAGCGAATAATTTTTTTAAGTGTAAGTCTCATCTTCTCAACCCAAGGGGTAGCTTAGTTGGCCTAGGACCATGGTTTGCACCCAGAGATTGTGGGTTCGAAACTACACTACCACACTGGGGCCATAGGGAAATTTTACCTGGCTTTCTCTCCTTGGCCCATAGGGATTATTCTGGCCTAAAGGGCTGGGAACCTTGCGTTATAAAAAAAAAAAAGATCCTCATATTCTCCGGTGATATTATGCAAAGAATAATGAAAAAGTGTATCGATCCTATTAACTTTTTTTTGGATATCCAACTGGTGTTTAAGAAATGTAATTACTTGAAATGTGATTCAACTACGTATACAATTCTGTCTCATAGTCATTTGCATTTTTTTTTAACTTGTGAATCTATTGTTTTTGTCTTCAATACATCCCATGGATCCAATTTTTCACCGACTGTTTTATCCTTCTAAAAGAGATAGACAAACAAATTTGATATTGTTTCAACAAATTAACTGGACTTTAATAAACAATAGTTATTAATGGAATTAATTTAAAAGCGAAGGTGAACCTGTAAGATTTAAATGTGATAAAGCTTCAACGATGACAATGCTGAAGACGATGATGGTAGTGGTGGTAGTGATGGTGATGAACTGAAACAAAAGAACACAATATCAAACTGATTCATAACAACACAATATAAAGCTGATTCATAACAATTGCACCAAGCTTAAGAACCAAAAAAATGTAATAAAGCAAAATAAAGTTAAGCAGAAGTGCAAAAACTATCACATTGTACATGTTTAATGTATTTATCCACCTAGTGCAGGGTCAAGAACTCATTAGTGTCTCCCTCACAATGCTTATGATTGCAAGGAGGAGTTGAACTCCATAGTGGGGCCATGATTGAAATCTGAAGCCACTCAAAATGAATACCTCCCCATGCATTAAATGTAGTCGAACTTTATCCCATAAGAGTTGGCCCCACGTGAAATTGAGCATACCATTAAAAATGTGATTAAAGCTACATATTAATCATACGCATTTATCATGTTTCTGGTCATATACTCAATGTTAAGGTCGGAATATCTCATATAAATGGGATAGAATTTGAGGACATCCCATCCACAAAGAAGGCATTAACGTTTCTAATCACACGCCTAATTTTACGGTGGGACCAACTCATATTAGGATAAATTTGGTGTAAGAGGAGGACATTCATTTTGAAATGCTTAAATTTTTAATAGGTGGGCCCTACTATGGAGTTTTAGTACTCTTACTGCTCATGGGAAGTGTGGAGGCACTGAACGGATCAAACTCGATTGTGTAGTCAACAATATAGTAGCACATTAGCCCCATTCAAACCTACCAAAAACTCGCATTCATTAGTAATTATGATGAATGAATGAATGGCGTTGTGGTTATTATTATATCATTGCTATCATATGCTTTACATTTTAATCAAGTCTTGAGTATGTAAATTGCATTTTTATTGTCTCCACCTATCGATTATTATAGTTAGGTGCATTGTGTTGAATGCACCGGACGTCTCATGTAAAACAAAAGGTTACAAAAAGAACATCGCATTTTTGTTGAGTTTTGGAAGAAAATTTTCATGTGCTTCTTTGACCCTTCTTGTAAATCCTCACTTTTTGAGCCGACACATGTGGATCCAAGCAAATGAGAACATCCTTGTGACATTAAACAATCATATCTCTTATCTCAATTTCTAGTTTAACTTACACATTAGACTTTTAATGCTTCTCATCTCAAACCTTCTTATAGTTGCATTACAATACTTTGAAGAGATTTCTATTTGTGATGTTGTTTTGTCATTGATCTTGTGTATTTTAACTTGTTATAATAATTGTGGTTTCATCAATTACCAGCAGTTCTTTTTTCTTTTTTTTTGGTCATCTTAACATGTAAAGGAGTATATGACCCTTTTTCCTTGAAAGTAAATTATTAAGTGTGACTTTCATCGCTTTCATATATTGTAAAACAATAAGAAAAAAATTATCCAAACATTTCTTTTGGATATCTAAATATTGTTCTAGAATGAAATGTGATTCGAATATGTTATAAAATCATATTTAACCATTTGCATGTTATGTTTTACCTAAAAAACCATATATTTATTAAGTGTAGTGGTTAATGAAGTTAATAATATGCTACTATCTTGTGCAAGAATAGTGACTCTTGAGTAATTAAAAAATCGTTTTAGCAAAAGAAAAAAAAAACTAATTAAAATGTCTAATTGCGTTGATAAATTCCATGTATCTAATTTTCACAAATTGTTTTATAGTTATAAGTGAAGAACTAATGATATTGTAATCTGGATGAAACCATTATTCAACAAATTGGGCTTTTTAATAATGGAATGAGGTTTTGTTACCGAAAGCAATGGTGAATACATAGAAATTGAATTCAATGAGAGGTTTCAATCAGGACAAACCCCGAAAATCTCCCTTTATTTATTGATTTTTTATCTTCTTCTTTTTTTTGCTGGGGTCGTTTGTGCTCGATCTATGTAAGAAAATTCTTAACCCAAGGTTTTAATAATGATAATGAAGATAACCATGTTGGTTGTGGTGGTGCTGATGCATGATTAGCCAAAAGCTTCCTCAAGCTAAAAACAAAAGAACATAATAAAAAGTTGAATCATATCAGTTACATCAAGCTTGAAAACAAAAGGAAGAGCAACAACATCAATAAAAGTAAGCAGGAAATAAAAATAAAACAATTAAATTAGACATGTTTAATGTATCTTTATCCACTAAGTGCAGAGTGTTGATTGTCCCTAGTTGTTAATTGGCTATTTAGGCACACAATGTCGTCCAGGTGGGTTAGTACGAGCTTCATGTGAAACAAAAACTAAAAATATAAAAAAAAAAGAGAATTTTTATTAAGTTTTGGAAGAAAAGTTTCTTATTAATTTTCACCCTTTATAGCCAAACTTAAATAGCATTCTAAGAGTACCAAATATGGTCTAGAGGTGTAAATTGGGCCCAGTCGTCCAAGCCCAACATTGCCCATCCTGTCCTAGGCATGAGTAGTGCTGGTCCAGGGCTGTAGCCCGTGGCATGACCTAGTACATCCGGGCACATGTCCCGTGGCCCGGTCAATGGGTTATGGGCCTTAGACTATGGTAGGATGGATTTATAAAAAATTATCTTTACCAATATGATATTAATTCATATGGGTATTAACTTATGGGTACTAGCATTAAATCATACGGATAATGGTTGTAAATTATCTTTCTACTCTTTCCTCCAAGGCTCCAATCAAGTGGAATTAATACTTACTGTTAGGATTTTGTATGTTGGCTAAATTCATGGGTTGGACAAAACTCTAGGGGTCCATTGAGTTGTATTTTATATTTAAAAAAGAACTCTGAAAATAGAAGACTGGATGAATTAGAAGAAGACAGTTGTGAGAAAAATTGCTGAAAGTTCGGATCTATAGAATGTGGTTCGCTCGAGCGACCAGTGCATCCGCTCGAGAGAACCCCAGACAGAAGCTATTTCGCTCAACCCACCTTTTATGATCGCTTGAGCCATGGTCTGAAATTCAAATATAGTGGCTTATCTGCTCAAGTGAACTCCCAGGTCGCTCGAGCGAACCTGGGCGCAAAATTAAAAACTTGCCCAGTTTTCTCTCCTAATTTTGTCTCAAGTTTGTGTTGCTGATTTTTAATCATATTATAACACTTGAGGCATGAATCCAAGGCTATTTAAAGGACTCAAGGGCTGTTCTAAAGACACACCTCACCTTTCAAGTTCTAAATTAGAGATTTAATTGAGAGAATTCCTTTCTAGAGATTTATTAAGAAGTTGTGCTGCCGAGTTTTCTAGAGCCAGTATCTTCTGTATCCTCTATAGAAGATTATCTTCTTGCAAGAATATTTGAGGAGTCAAGCACTGGATTGAGTCTGTTGCAATCACCGGTGTGAAGTCGTAGAAGCGTGAAGCGACATAAGATAACTTCAGTCCTTAGGTAGGAGATATCTGGGGAAGAAATCTAAGTTTCTTGTAATTGCAAGATTCATAGTGCTTGATTAGATCCAGTTTGCATTCGTGGTTTTTCACCCGGTTAGGGTTTTCCACGTAAAAATCTGATGTTCTTGTGGTGTATGATTGTGATTTTATTTCCATTGTATATAATTATTATTTTTGCACACTTTTGGGCTGATTTATTGAGTGGACCAATTTAGAGATTTCGTACCCTAAACTTTCACTTACCAATCTTTAACTGAGACGATACTCTTTCTAATCTACATGTAGCATTAAATATACATTTGGACATCTAAGAAAAAGCCAAGTAAGAAAAAAGGCATGCGAGTCTGTTTAGTCTGGTAAGTAGGAGCATCTAAAATCCAAATCTAACTTGGGCCAAAATCTATAAACAAATGCCACCCCAATTGAATAATAACAATACCAAATCCACCCATAATAGGAGGAGCGGGTCGAAATGGGTCACCCACTCCACCCAAAACTGTTGCCATCCCACTTGAAGCTAGGGGTGTTCATGATCAGGTTCGGTCAGGCCAAACCTTGTCCAACCTGAAAAAATGCTCAGGCCCAGCCCATATGCAAAATACTCCCTTTGTGAGATTTCGTCCTTTTGTAAGAGAGGATCCTCTCTCTCTCTCTCTCGCTCTCTCTCTCTCTGCATTTGAATTTTTGGAGGTGTTCTCTACATCTGTTCAATCCCAAAATCTCTGGGCACTACGTATTTGTAGGCATTCAAACACCCGAAAATCCCTCATTCCCTCTCTCTTTCCCCTCTTACACCCAAAAAACAGCGCCATTTTCGCCTTCTGTTCTTACCCATTTGCAGCTTTCTCTTGCTTCTCTTTCATGTCATTTCCTCCAATTTTTTTTCACTTTCTTGCCTTTCAGATTTCCGAATGAAAGATAAAAGTCTGTATTTTTATCCCTGCAGAATGGGGTAAAAAATCACAACACTGAAACAACAACGTGTGATTCCTCCGTTCGAACTTCCCTTTAGAAAGGTGGGTTTTTTATTTGATTTCTGTGTTTAATCCCAGATTCCTAATCTGGGTTTTGATGGTTTTTGGGTTTTATTGATTGGAGGATTATCGTCTCATTGATAGTTTCGGTTGGGTTTTATTGATTGGAGGATTATCGTCTCATTGATAGTTTCGATTTGGGGTTTGGACATTTGGGTTCCATTCTATTTGTTTTAAAGCAAAGGTTTAGTTTTTACTGTTTCAATTGGGATCTGGGTTTCTGGGATATTTGGATTTTGGCAACTGGTTACTTGTAATGAATTTGAGAAATTTCGTATCTGGGGTTTTGGGCCTTGGATTTTAGTGAGTTTTGGAAGGATTGGAAGCCGCTTATACGTCTTTCAATAGGAGTGCTGATTGGTTGAGGTGGATCGAGGGTTTCTGTTTTTGAGTTGTTGATAGGAAGAAGAAGAAGAAGAAGTGTTGGTATATTGAAGATTGATTTGTGGTTAGAAGGAAAAGGTGACAGGTATTGGATATTGTTGTGTAAAGAGAACTGCTTGATTAATCGAGAGTTGAGACCTCTTTAAGTGTTTGGATGAATTGGGGTCCCAAGGGGGATTTTGGTTGATTTTTGGGTTAATGCGTCAAAGATTTCAATTACTAGGTTTGCAATATTTGAGGAATTGTGCAGTAACCTCTGTGAGACCAGGGGACTGAAGGATTATGGGCTGTGTTTGCTCCAAGGGTATTGATACTGACAAATATAATGGAACTCGGAGAGAGAAAGGATTGCGCAAGTCATCAAGAAGGTTGGTTGCTCCCTCAAGGAGAGAGGAAGTTATAGTGGAGGGTGACAGTGGTGGTGGGAATGATGGGAGCGAGAGGTTGATATCAAAATCACAAGAAATTGTGCTTCCTACACTTGCTTCAGATGAGGGTGAGGCGAAAGAGGTTATTGAGAGGCTGGGAAAAGCCTTAGAGCAAAGTGCTCCAACTGCAGATATTGGAGAGACAGGAGGGGAACAGAATTTGAGGATTTATAATGTGCCAAATGGTGTTGAGGGGGAACTGATCACAGCAGGATGGCCTTCCTGGCTTACAGCAGTTGCGGGAGAAGCGATCAAAGGGTGGTTGCCTCGCAGGGCAGATTCATTCGAGAGATTAGACAAAGTTAGTTTTACTCTCCATTCTCTTCCTCATTTTATCTGCAAAACTATGGATGCAATATTTACTGTTATTCATTTTGTTTAACTTCATGGTTTGAGAAATCTTGAATTTGCTTTCCCATTTTACTGTATGTGATTGTTCTACATGTCAAACTATAATACCAAGCCTTCATGGAGTCCTTAGATGGATTTGATCACCAGCGCGCTCTTTGATCTTACCTCACACCCACTTTCATAGAAAACGCCCCACATTAGCTACATTGTATATTGTGACCTGTTTGCCTCAGGTTCAAATCTGGATGTGGTTAAGGGCTGTTTTAACCACTTGCCCGTGAGGAAATGTTGCCAGAAGTCATCCATTTGGGATGAGATGTGATGGCTGCATTCATCGTAACGACTTTTGGGGATAAAAGTAAAAAACTCATGCAATATAAATCATTTTACATAAAGGCTCAAATCACCATCTCTGCTGACGCAGTGGGAGAATGAGACTTTCGTTATATAAATCAGTTGTATATTGTTTTTCAAGCTTTTCCTTTTCATGTTGTCAAGAGGCTTGAGTTGACTCCAATAATGTCCAAGACTAAAACAGTCACTAAAAGTGCCATATATATTTTTGTATTTAATCCTTGTTGCATTACTAATCACAAAAAATCTAATAATGTGTATCAGAATATATGCCTGATCAAAGAAATAATTAGGACTTTTTGTGATATTCCTGATGTTTATAACAGTGGTATTGTTTGTTGGCTTGCTGCAATCTTGGAAGTACCCACAGTTACCATCAAAATCTATTTGAAGTTTCTACCCAGAAAAATGTTTTGGTCATACTTAGTTGTCCATGCCTTGACACAAGGATTACAAGCAATGTCTATCGGATTTTAGGAGAAACAAAAGTCACAAAATTATTAAATTAGGCATTGTAAAATACTGGGCTGGTTCATTAAAAAAAAAAAAAAAGCTAGTTTTTTCTTTTCTTTTGAAAGAGGTAACACTGATATATTAAAAAGAGAGATTAGTACACTGAGGTTTTCATGTAGTCATTACAAAAAGTGCCGGTATAAGAGATATATACTAAGCACAATGCTATTAAAGCTACGCAACTAAAGCACTTAAATTAAATAATCGATCTACCCCTTTGGCTCAGATATCTGCCATCCCATCCGCGCTTTTGCTAACATCCTGGAAAGAAGGAAAATCCCATGGTTAACTCCAATCTCAATGAAGCAGAACTGCATCTTCCAAGGTCCTTTGGAGGTTCTTGCCCAAGATACTGCATTGATAGTCACTTTCCACTATAAGTTAAACAGAAGAGAAAATAACAACCTGCTTGATGAAGATATGCGAATATATGCATCTCAAATTAACTTTAGGCTTCTGTGCAGTATCTGATAGAAGCCATGTAACAAGTATACTCCAGTCTTCTTCTTTTACTTTTATTATTATTATTTTTTGAATGATATGAATACTCCACTCTTGGCAGAGCTGCCATGCCGCAATGTGACATTTGTCGATTTTCTTTTGGACTCTACTTTGGTTTGACTCTGGACTGAAAGCTTTGGGTCCAGAAAGCTTTGGCTGATTCTCTGTTTTTTTGTTTCCTGTTTCGGTCAATTTATAAAATTAATGTATATGCATTCAGAAAATATGAAAAATAGTAAAAAGTGAGAGCAGCATTTATACTAATATATTTAATCAATTTTCTAATGAACAATGCAATATGTTATTTCCACATACCAAATAAATAATGTCCAATAATTTGAAAATCTGACAAACAGGCTGAGCTCTCATTTCCATTTATCAATGAAATAGCCTAAAATAAACGGTCATATAATCTTTTTTTTTTTAAATGGTTACTTTCATTAAAAAAAAAAAAAGGCAAACAGTACAAGAGAAAAGTACTGAAAGCAGAAGAACTGGGTATTTAAATAAACGGTCATATAATAAATATGCTACAGTATGGTGAACTGGGTATTTAAATCAATGACTTCAAAGTTCAAACCACAAAACCTTTTTAACATATTTTTCTGAATCCTTAAGTAAGATCACGTGAATGTGGACCAAATACCATAGTGTTTATAGAAATTTATTCTTAGTCATACTCCTCTTCCCATTATTCAAGACAAAAGGCAATTATTTCTCAAAGTTTTTGCCTTAGTGAATAGCATTTTGTCAAAAAAAATTGAAATTTTTTTTCTGCTATAGTATCCTTAGTTGGTCGGACAGGCAGGCAAGTGAACTGAATTGGCCAATTAGGTCAATTAGGTCCGAAAATGGGCTGAATTTTCAATAGGCTGGTCATCCAAAATGGCCCGTTTGGCTGAGTGGGCCAAAATGTGGAGCGTAATGGCCAGACAGGCTAAAAATTTCCAAAAATTTGGCCAAATTCTTACAATGGCCTTTTCATTTGAGATGACTAATCGAACCAAGCAGCATTGGCTTGTTAAACTGAACTGATGCAAAATGACTAATGTGCAATATTGCAATCTGCCCTTGGCAGAACTGTCACATAAAGCACCAGTATCACAAACATATATCGGACTCACATTATGTTAACAGGTTCATCTCCTGCTTCAGATCCCTCTTTAGAATCATATTCCCACTTCGTAGTCTTTACAAATTTTACCCAAGTAATGTTTGAGAACTGTTTCTTTGTACTTCCACCAATATTTGCAGTTTTCTCCTTTCTGCAACTGAGAGTAGGAAATATGTGTAAGATTGACAATCTATATAAGGTTTTCTGTTCTTTCATATATAGCAGTCAAAGGTGTATGCAGGTGTAACTTTGGACCTCTTCGGGCTTCGCCCATTGCTAAGGTAGGCATACAAACTAAAGCACGTGCCTCTGTGCCAGTAAGGGTCATATTAAATTATGGAGTAAAGATTGAAAATGGAGTTTGTTAGCCAATCATATAATCATTTAATTATCTTATATTCTTATGGATTTACTTGCTATTCTGGGTTTTTTAAGCATAGTGGAACTGTTATTAGGCTATTATTAGTGAAGCAGTGAAGGAGGCATCTTCCATTTACGTGCTGGAACATTCTATTTTGCTATGAGTGTTGTGTCAAAAGATTATTAAAAAAAAGGCCAAAAAAAAAAAAAAAGAAGACGACTAGTGTGTCATAAATATAAGTAGTTGATATGCATTAATTCACACATGCACGTTGTTCTTAACTTTTAAAATAGCAAAATTTGATGCATGTCTCGCCTTGTGCCTTGGTCTCTAAATGACCTTGGCGCCTGGCTGCACCTTGCACTTTTACTACTTAGTCATTGTGCAACCTGAAACTAGTTTGGTTTATATTTGGCTGCACTTGGCAAGGTGGAAGAGGAACATGTGCACAATATCCATGAAGTCCTCAGATAGACCCCAACATTGACCCTCTAGACAACATAGGCAAAACTACTCATGACATGGTTCACAGTATCAGAAACAAAAAGAACTTGCTGACAACCACATTCAATGTGGCGCCAGCCTGAGCAGGAGACCAGCCCTTTTGGGCTAGGTGATTTACATGTGGGTCCCTTATGATATATGAGCAGATAGAGTTCATGCTAGGTTGTGTCACATGCAAATGCTGCATGGATGCAGACAACGCTGTGATATTATCATATTCATAGCTGGTAATTTTCTTTATCCTGGTAGTATGTTTTCTTCATGTTATTGATTCAGTCCAAACCCTCAGAATCAGCACTTTGGGCTTCAATTGCATGGGATGGGTGTATATGAGTCATCACTTGGGACATCCAATGGAGTCTTCACCACTAGAGATGTTTTGAGTAATCGAGTCACCAAACATCTCTTAGGAGAGGCAACTGAATTTTCCGTTGACTTGAATGGGGTGCAAGACATGTATTTAAAGACCCTCTTGAGTTGCATCTAAACTCTAAAGTCACGACAAATAGAACTATGGTCTAATATAACTAACACTCCTGAAAATTGTTACTAGATTATAACCCTACTGGTAACTGGGTCACAACTTCTTTAATACTTATCAGAATAGCACCATTTTGAGCCCATGGAGGAGGTAATCAAATAACCCATTTAATACTTGCAAATTGAGTCATTTGAATATAGATTGCTCATGAGATGTGCCCATCTCTAAGAAAAATATTGGGTTTTTGTAAGAAGCCATGTACCAACCCAAAAGCTTAAGCTTATAGGTAGAAGGCCCAAACAGGTATATGAAGACATGTCCAACTCAGGACTTAGGCGACGTGGGATGTGGAACTTCCCAAAACTCCCCCTCACGTGCAGGCCCAACATATTTCATGGACTGGCCTGCCACGTGGGCTACACAAGAACGACGGGATCAGAACCCGCTCTGATATCATGTAAGAAGCCATGTACCGACCCAAAAGCTTAAGCTTATAGGTAGAAGGCCCAAACAGGTATATGAAGACATGTCCAACTTAGGACTTAGGCGATGTGGGATGTGGAACTTCCCAACAGGTTTTACTCTGAAAACCGTTTTAAATTTAGTCAACATCGCCACATGCGGGACCCTTTATTGGGTCCTCCCCACCTTGGTGGTTCGTGCAAGCCTCAGAATCTGCATTGGTAAGCTTTTGAACTCCTTCACAATGGGAACTTTTTTCTGTACATCATGATATACACGCTTTATAACATGATATACAAGTGTGGTTTCTTATTAAAAAATATGGGATTTCTTCTCTTAAGACCTATTCAATCCACTTTGCCACATACATGACCTTGATTGGCTTTCACAACTATAATTACAGTTTCTTTGAATTATGATATACATGTGTTTTCTTCTTCTCTTGTGGGTCAACATTATGACTGCAAGTCTGAAAGTGTCTTTTGAAAAAAATTAATTTAGTGCCTGATCACAGTATACTTATATAGATATGATTTGCATGCCTTTTTTTACTGATCTTTACTGTTTTTGCAGATTGGACAAGGAACATATAGTAATGTATACAGGGCCCGTGATCTTGAAACCGGAAAAATTGTTGCATTGAAGAAAGTGAGGTTCGTTAAAATGGATCCCGAAAGTGTCCGTTTTATGGCAAGGGAGATTCATATTTTGCGTAGACTTGATCACCCAAATGTTGTCAAGCTTGAAGGTTTGATTGCCCCATTGACGTCATGCAGCTTGTACCTTGTATTTGAATATATGGAGCATGATCTTACTGGACTAGCATCAATTCCGGGTCAAAAATTTACTGAACCACAGGTGTGCATTCTGCTAGATAATTCTGCAATTTTCATATTAGGTTCCTTTCTATTTTTCCATGTGAATGAAGAGGAGCAATAGCTCTCTTTTGGGTACAGAGATTTAGAATATGTAGTATCCTGATTCAAAAAATATCATTCAAGGGGCTGATGTTTGGTTCCCTAGACTGTATCTGATTCCATCATAAGGGATAGTGAATCCAGTTGAAAGGTGTAGTACAAATCATAAATGGAAAAAGAAATCAGAGGCAGTCATGAGAGTAATATTTGGATTGCTAGGATCTTCCAATTTGGAAAACTTTTGAGGTATCTCCCATGGGGCACATCATAGTGATGGTCCATCACTTCCACTGGTATGGCTGACACATCAGGTACTGTACAAGCTGATGAGAAGTCAAATCATTCTTGGTAAATGTGATACAAGTATAGAACCTACAGTCTAAGGCTCATTTGGTTATAAATCCTTGAGAAAGGAGCATCCCTACCTTCTACCAGGGGAAGCACTTTTGGGCACCAAAAAGAAAGGAATTAGCTCAGATATTATTGAAACTTCATTTTAAAAAAGGGGCAAGAAGTGTTCTTTTTTGTTGACCTTTTAATGCAATTAATGAAAAGTATGGGTTGCTCCTAATGCATTTCTTACATTTTAGGTTGCCTTACAACCAAGCTGGGCCATATTTTATGTTCACTTGTTCCCGGAAAGAAAAAAGAATCTAATGCTGTGATGTTTACTTATTTAGAATATCCATGTTCCCCCTGCAGGTCAAATGCTTCATGCAGCAGTTACTAAGTGGGCTTGAACACTGTCATAGCCGTGGAGTTCTGCATCGTGATATCAAGGGATCAAATCTTTTGATAGACAACAATGGCATTCTCCGCATAGCAGATTTTGGCCTGGCCACACTTTTTCATCCTGATCAGACACAGCCTCTGACAAGTCGTGTTGTTACTCTGTGGTATCGGCCACCAGAGCTTTTGCTTGGTGCCACAGAGTACAGTGGTACTGTTGATTTGTGGAGTACCGGTTGCATTCTTGCGGAATTATTTGCTGGGAAGCCAATAATGCCTGGAAGAACGGAGGTATTATTGCCTTAACAGACTACTTGTTTCCTCCAATTGTTATTCTTGTTCCATCCATACTGGACATAGGCCTTACATTTCATCACATTTTAAATATATATTATGATAAATATATATATTATGATAACAAAAGTGAATAATTGGGATGACAACACATTTTTTTCTGCCCACATTGGGATTCCATATTTGGAACCTGGATTCAATAAATTGTTTCCAGCCCAACAACTATTGTAGGATGCTATAAAAGAAATCTTTGAAGGCAAATGAGAGGATGCAGGGAATTGTTATATATATATATATATATATAGAGAGAGAGAGAGAGAGAGAGATTGTATTAAAACCCAACAATCTCGCTCCAATCAATGTCAAACTGGGGTGGTTGGCAATTTATGGGGCAAGGGGAGGTAGTGAGTTCGTGTGGGTTGGATTGATCAAAGGCAGGCCCCTCATTTGGGTCTCACTTTTCCAACATGCTACTTTGTCTCATTGGATAATTCTGTAACAAGTTCTCCTATAAATTAATGCCAGTTTTTTTTTTTTTTAAATAACCGTTAAGTTTAAATTAATGCCAGTGTTAGATGATCTTCTGGTAGCAATGATGACTCCGTTTTCATCCTCTTGGGACATCGTGTCATCACTGAAGTTGCATTCATTTTCCCATTAGGTTTTCACTGAAGAGGATGTTTTTCACTCCAGAGCCTCATGAATTGCATGGCTTCCTTACAAGTTTTGTTTGAATGTTACCCATCATTCAGTGATCTCTACAATTGGTTAGGAGGAGCCCCATCTTAGATGGGGATTCCATAAAATATACCAAGTTTGATTGTTGTAATCTTCGACTTGTGGCATGTAGACAGTCGGAAAAGATAGTGCACAAAAAGCATAGTTTGTCAACTTGGCACATCAACTCGATCACTCAGGTGACCAGGCTTGGCTGGTTGACAAATCTAGTCACTTTTTAAGGCCAATTAATTCCTGCTTTCATCGGCTGAATCGGGATTCAGGTTGCTCTGCCAAGTTTTTTAGTTATATTTTAAAAAGAGAAAACTGTATCCATAGGTTTGAACCTGACCTATTTAATGCAATACACTGAATTAACCATTAATATATGCAATCTTTTGCTGCAGACTAAATAAACGTTAATAGCAAATGGCTTTGATCTTCCCGTTTGTGTAATTTTGATGTAGCCATTTTCTAACAATGATCCATATTAATAAATACTTTTAAGATTAAGTGTGTTGAACCTCAGATGTAGATCATTAACTCCTGCAACTAAAAAACAAGGAGAAATAAATTTCACCCAAAAGATCCAAATAATTCTTAGTTTTTTTACTCTGGTTTTCTATTTCTTTCTTAATTTGTTACTGCCTATCATTTTTCATTTTACAACACAAACCCTTGTTCTGACTAATAAGTTATTGGCCATTTTATTTTATTACATATACACATTCCTATAGTTTCTTAGAGCTATTTATCCATGTTCATCTGCCATCCAGTAGTTTTCCCAATCCCAAGTCATTGATCCAACTGTAATCACCCTACATAGTCAAATCCAGTCACTGAGTGGCAAGCTATTATAAAATGGAAAAAAACTTGAAAGGTTTTGTTTTTCTATCCGTCATTAGTTTTCGTGCATATGGATAAAACCAAAAAACCAAAATTTGACTTGGAGCATTCACCTGTCCACAGTGAGGCTCACCGCTCACCATATCAACCCTGTGGCTCATTGAAACAATAGCCCACTTGTGCCTGGCATGCATGGAGTTGGTGGATCTGGAAACTGTTCATTTTCTGAGGCACGAAACTGTTGAGGCTGTAGGTCCACTTCATTGAATGTGTTATATGCAGTTCCCATATGAAAGAGGTCACGTTCAAATTACACACCTAAGTAAAAGAATAGGTACTCATTACCTTTTGTTCAATTTTTTCGTTCTTTAATGAACTGTTCAAAACTGGTGTTTTCCATACTCTTTATCGTATTTAATTTATGTATTTGTTTATAGAATTTGGCAATTGCTGTTATGGGCATCAGTTTTTCTTATTTCAATGGTGATGTTTGAAAAACCTCTTTTCACCCCATGTAGGTGGAGCAATTGCACAAAATATTTAAGCTTTGTGGATCACCTTCTGAGGATTATTGGAAGAAATCAAGATTGCCGCATGCAACCATTTTTAAGCCACAACACCCTTACAAACGTTGTCTTGCTGAGGTGTTCAAGGAATTCCCTTCTCCGGCATTAGCTCTTCTGGATGTCCTTCTAGCCGTAGAACCTGAACAGCGGGGAACAGCAGCATCTGCCCTTAAAAGCAAAGTAATTCTATGTCACTAATATTTTCTGCCTTTATTTCATTAAACATTTATGTCACTTTTGGCAACCAAATCCTCAGGGAAAATATATTTTCTTTTTCACAGAGTCATGGAAAACTCACATCTGGCAATTGTAATTCTCTGAGGATTTGTGCCATCTGAGATCCTCATTTTTTTAGCATTTTCAGGTCCGACTCTCATAGGACGTGAAAATCCTCAGCTGAAAGGGAGAGGATATAAAATCCTCAAATCTGCAGATGCCTCGTCTATTACCAAACTTGACCTTAAGGAATCATACAAATATTCAATGAGGAAAGCTTTGTTCCAGGGGCAGTGAGGAATCCTCAAATCTACAGATTCCTTTCCTGTTACTAAACATAACCTTACTATCATGTTATGCACCATGATCCCTTCTTTTGTTAACATTGAAAACATAGTCAAATCTGGATTGTTCATTCAGCGGATCCAACTACATAAGGACCATGAATTAAAATATCACAGTCATTGAACCATCCTAACCATTTGAGCATGAATGAAAAATTGTTGATTGTTCATATCTACAAAGAAAATGTCTATTGCCCAGACAATAGAATTTGTCGAGTAAAGCAACCTATTGTCATTGGCCCGAGCAATGGTGGATTGTATTTTCCACAGGATGTTTGGATTTTCTTTCTTATGCTATTTCTACAGATTTGACACGGGAGTGCAGTCCCCATGATCTTTCATCTGCCTGAACTCACCACACAAGTTGAAATCAATTTGCTTGTTTGAAGCCTATTAGGAAGCTTGCAGTTGATTTGAACGTTTCTGTGCCATATGTTTCCTTTTCTATCTTCTACCACATTTTTTCCTCCTTCATTCTTGAGTTGTCGTTTTCAGTTCTTCAGAACAAGCCCTCTTGCCTGTGATCCTTCAAGTTTGCCTAAATACCCACCAAGCAAGGAGTTCGATGCTAAACGTCGGAATGAAGAAGCTAGAAGGTATTCTATTTAACACCTTTTTACTTAATTTTAAGTTGTGTTGTGATGCATCCAACCCACTTAAAAGAAATCAAAGTAGGATCCTATTTGTTGATGCTGATTAGAACATTCGATGGATATCCAATCGTGTAAGTGTAATAGATGTCTGCACGACCTTACACACATTCGCATAACACCTTAACTTTGTTCAGTGCTGCTTAATACTGCAATTTTGGACCAGATTTATAAGTTAGTCTTAATTCATTAACTTTCACGAAATTTTTCCTGAAATAATACCGTACTTTTCACAAGCTTTGTAGAAACTAAAAGAAAAAAACCTAAAATATTTTTAAAATTGTCTTCACTCCTTTTTCTTGAATAGAAGGAAAAACTTTCCATGTTTTTACCATATTTATTCTCTATCCATCAATCCAATGATTATTTAACCAAGATTTTGAGTATCCTAATGTAACATAATATTTACCTACAGTTGACAATACCAGTAACAGATTTCATGATGATTAGAAATGCTGCTTGATATTAGCAGCAACGTTTGATGAGTTGATCATCATTAGTTTCACCATTTGACACTGCAAGTTGAATGTAATCCTCTTTGGTTGGACAGTTCTTTTAAATATGTGTTTCTCCTTCTGACAATACTTTAGTGTATACACTCATTTTCAATTGAAAACTATAGAGTATTTTAATTGTTTTACTTCTTTATCAAGGGATTACTCAGAACCTGCTCCTAAACTGTTCCCTCGCGGTCTTGATTCTGAATGGTTCCCTTTGTGGTCTTGAGTTAATACACTAAATCCTTGCAATTAAACTCTGCTGATGATACTTAAATGAAAATTCATAAAAGGACTAGTGTTGAAAAAATTATCCCCATCCTCCATTTTCACTTTCTATATTTGCACATTTATGAGAAGACATTTATACCTTTTATGACACTTACCAAAAGAAGACACATTAGTTTTACTAGTTGGATATAGTGAACCAGTTTGGGTTTATGCAGGCAGATCTACTACAAAAGCCATATTCCTATTATGAAAACTCATGAAAAAAGTAGATTTGATTGATTTATAGAACAAAGGCGTGGAACCAATTAATTTGGCGGAGATCGATAAAAGAAATGAATTTTAGTGGTTATATGAAATTATGCAAGGCACTTTTTTTTTCCTTTTTTTTTTTTAATGGTTACTTTTATTAAACAAAAACAAGCAGTACAAGAGGTGAGTACTGACAAACAAACAAGAGAAAAATTATGCAAGACATATGAAATGGTAGTTCTGAGTGAGAATTTTGCATTGGATTGCATGAAGGGTCTTCTTTGAGCCCCTAATAGCCCAGACAATTTAATGGATGATATATAAGATAAAGGTTTCTTGGTATCTGTTGTTTACAGTTAATACAATACTCATTAGTCAGGACTCTTTGTAGGGAGACATCTAAGTTCCCAATTAGAGTTGGATTGCACAATGAGTATACTTTGAGCCCCTATCAGCCCTGGTTATGGACAATTGAATGGTAGCTATCTAAAATAAAGAGAGTTTCTTGGTGGAGAAGTGCCTCACAACCTAGTGGCAAATAGGCGTCTCTCCTTTGAAGCTGCCCGGGGACCAATCCCTAGGTGTGTAGTCTCATTCTAGTCTTCCCACCAGTAGTTCATAGTAGGTGACAAAAAAAGTACGTGTGTTATTAATAGACTATAAGATCATCGTCATCGACAAAAAAAGTAGGTGTGTGTTATTAATAGACTATAAGATCATCATCATCATTATCTTCAAACCCTTGTCCCAACTATGTTGTGGTCGCCTACCTGACTTCTGCTTCTCCTTTCCAACCTTTCAGAGCCAAATCCTAGGATTGGTAGCAATTCTTCAGATCTATCCATACTATTTCCATCCATGTCTTCTTTGGCCTAACCCTTCTCCTTGGTGGGCCATCAGCCTGCATAGAGCTTTTCCTCAATGGCCACTGCTGACCTGCATTGGACCTGTCCAACCCATCTCAAGTGAGTTTTGTCTCAATTTATCACTTATTAATGGTACCCCTAATTGCTCCCGAAATGGCTTATTTCTCATTCTATCCCGTGGGTTACTAGAAGTCGCAAAGTCAACCCTAGATAGATGGATAAGGCATTGATGATGACAAAAACCTCGAATAAACTAGTGGGGAAAGACATGATAGATTATGGAATTAGAGAGAACATGGTTTTAAATAGGGTTGTGTGGAAAAGTAAAAGTCACGAAGTCGATGCTAGAAAGATGGGTTAAGGTGTTAATGATGAAATTATCTAGACCAAAAGCAACTCATGCACAACTCTCACTACTCTAAAGCAAGGAATATGTTGGCAAAATCTGTTCTAATTACTGCGATCACATTTCTCTGGCTATGTCAATCTCATATTTTTTATTTGTCCGGTTATTTGTATATGTCTGTTTGAATATTCTCTTTTATCAGCTAATGGAAAATCATGTTTTCTTTAAGGGAATGTTTGGCAACCAAATCTTTAGGGCATGTTTGGATAAGCAAAAAATAGAGTAGGGTGAATTTAAATGGGCCATAACTGTCTAAAATTCAACTCTACCCCGTTTGGATGAGTCTGGCCCGATAGATAAAGTAATGTTGTGAGACATATGTATTCCATTTCACTTCAACTCTAAATACTTCCATTTCTTTGAGTAAAAGTGGATTCTACTCCAAACCTTAACTTCAAAATAAATATCCAAATGGAGTGAAGTGAAGTACTCTACTTCAACTTCAACCTACTTCTCTTCACTCCACTCCACATGTGAAACTCACTTCATTTTACTCCACTCCTCATTTATCCAAATAGGCCCTTAGGGAAAAGATTTTTGGTTTCTCTAAAGTTGTGGTAAATCCATGTTTGATAATTGTAAATTTCTGAGGATTTGGACGAATGGAAATCATCATTTGTTAGGATTTTCAGATCCGACCACCCCTCATAAGATTTGAAAATCCTCACTTATGTGGATTTACACACCTAACTCTATTTTTCTCAGCTATATGCATCGATACACACCAATAGCAATGTAAAATCTTCAACTATACAAATCCCCAGCGAGGAATCCTTGTTCTAGTGGTAGTGAAAAATCCTCAGATCTATGGATTCCTTGCCTATTACCAAACATGCCCTAAAAGATCATGGAATCAACATACTTACAGTGTGCTTTAATGATTTTGAAATGATACTCAGGCAAAGAGCAGCTGCTGCGAAAGGACGTGGATCTGCATCCACAAGAAGGGAACCAAGACAATCTAAAGCAGCGCCAGTAATAGATGCTAATGCCGAACTACAACGATCATTACAGGTATTCCATTTCTCTTGCTCTTCAACTTGAGTTTATGGTGTTCATATCTTCTTTCCTCACAAGAACTTGTGATGCGGAGAAAGATCTTTCTAAATTTCACCAGAATGAATACCTTTTGTAACATCAATCAATCACGATTACGTGGTACTGATAAAAAAACGATTACCTGGAATTCCTGAAGATAAAGAAATACTATATTAAAAAATTTAGGAAGCAAATATGTATGTCAATAATCCTAAGAACAAAATATCTGGAAAACATCAGCAATGACCTTCCTGACTGAAAAATAAATTTCAAGAGTGCAGTGACAAGCTCATTTGTAAAATTACTTGTATTGACGGTAGATAATGTGAATTTAAATACTTTTGTTTTTATTGGTAAAATGAGTTGAACCCACAAACTGAAGCTTGCAACCGTGAGCAACTACTGTTTCACAGGCTCTTGTCAAATTTAAATACTTATTACAAATCCATGTACTCCTTCATTTGTTGATTAAAATGTTCTTGTTTTAAATTTAAAAATAGTTTATCTGTATAGACAATGTGCCTAGTTGACGTCACCATATATTTTTGAATTGATTATTCTTCAAAGCTTAAAGAATAGAACAGTCCTGAGAAATGTTCTGCTGATTCTTGAGTTGTGTTCTACCAGATCAATGAGATCAGTTTTAGCAAGTGCATGTGATGAGGATTTGAAGGTGTGTTTTAACTATTGAAGGCCCCTTCTAATTGGACTAGAACAATAGAAATCAAGTCAAAACCAATGGGTGGCGTGAGCTTCCATTTACGGAGCATGATTATTTCAAATGTTCTTAAAATCTTGTCCCCGGTTAAACTAATGGGTGGTTTTCACTCCTGAATACCATGCCAAAGTACCAGTTTTAGTGCAATTGATTTAATGAATGTTTCTTTGCCAATTAAAAATGCCCAATTTTTTTCCTGATGCAGAAGCAACCGGCACCTCCAAACCATAAACACAACAGCCAGAAATACAATCCCCAAGAGGATGTTGAATCGGGTTCTTCCATTTATCCTCCAAGGGGAGCTGCACATAATGGCATCTCTCATTCTGGTCCATTGATCCACCCTGGTGCATTTGGATCCTCATGGAATAAGAAGGTAAAGGACGAGGAGGTTCAGATGGCTTTTGGTCAAGAATTTGGTTCTTCAAGGGGTTATATGCAGAATTCTTATGCAGCTATGAGCAATAATCACAGAGAGAATAGTACTCGGCCAGAGAAGGGATTGAACAGAAAATACAATCAGGCAGAAGTTGTCGACACCTCTGAAAAGCAGGAATGGACCCACCATTTACTGGATAGAACATCCTCTTCACATAAGAAGAGTGACAGGATGGACGGGAAGAAATCTACAACCGTAAGTGGTTTCTTAAGTGCTTTGCTATTTTCAGTTGAATCCTTTTGCTTTTATGCATGGAAGCAAAAGCTTTGGAATCCTATATTGCTTTCAGTGGCATCAAAGCTTTAATTGATCTGTCAGTTTGAGTTCTGCTTCTTCACTTCTATTAGGGTTGTGTTATCCCACTTCACAAGCTAACACGTTTCAGTTCTATTTCTAACTATTCATTCAGAGTTATTCTGGAACTATGGTTCACAAAATGTCAGGAATAAAAATAAATAAATGGGTTATGGGCATATAAGCATTAAAAGCAAACATGTAGGTAGCTATGATTGGACATCAAGATATGTGCAGTAAGCATACCGCATTTTGATCGGATAAGGCTTCGATGACGATATCTGGCCATACCCCACATTAGTATACATGAAACTCTGAAGCCTGGTATACGTTTAAGTTGTTGACATAAATTTTTTTTATTGAAGGATGCCAAGGGTTCAATAAAGTGGCTTTGAATTTCCCTTTTAATGCATGTGGCATGCATATTTAATGTGCCATTGCTTTGTGTGTGCATGTGTGGGGTGTTTGCATGCTTGCAAAACTGACTGGGCCCTTGATTCAATGGCTAATGGGTACAGTAAGGCAGCTATGCACTCCAAGGTTCCTCTATATCAAACCTGCCATTGTTATTGTTGGTTGTCCCCTTTCAGATTGTTTAAGAGAATTTTTTTTTTGGAAGGTTAAAAACAGAGGAATATTTGACTTTCAGGGTTATGGCTCTAAGAAGAACAGAATCCATTACTCTGGGCTATTGGTTCCCCCAGGAGGGGACATTGACGACATGCTCAAAGAGCATGAAAAGCAAATCCAGCAAGCTGTACGCAAAGCACAAGTTGATAGAAGCAAGAGGAAAAAAAACTGCAGTGAGAAGTCCCAATTTGAAGCGCCACTCGTCCCTGGGAGGAATGGCTGTTGAGATGGCTGTAGAGCAACTAATGCTTGACACTGCTGGTTTTGAAGACTACAGCAGATGACAATCAGATGTTCTCCAGATGTCCACTGGAGCTGCGCTGTTTGTTCACTGCGTCTATCAGTGGCTGGCTTTCTCATCACCAATTGGAGGCGGACTCTCTCAGTACAGGCTCCATTAAGGTCTAAGACCATTTGCAAAGTTGGGCTTCAGGTTCACCAACAATATGTTGGTATTATGCCTGGGTTTAAGTTAGTCTAGAGCAAACATTTGATTTGGAATTTATATAGAGATTGAACATTTCGAAAACTTGTGATGCTTAGGATCTACAACTGTTACTGACTTCTAACTGGCACTAAATACAATGCAGTTGTAGCTAGGAGATGGGTTTAGGGAGGATGAGAGAATCTGAGGCATTTTTGGCTTATGTATCTGGGTGACACAGGATTTGTGTAAACTTGATGGGTTTGATCAACTGCACACCACCTCCAAGGAGCAAACTGTGTATATGGTGTGGCAGGATATATGATTGTTCCAAGCAGCTCGAACTCCTTCACTGACAAATGATTGTATTCTCCAAAAGCTAACATTCTTGTTTTGACTTGAATGAATTTATATGAAATTTGACTTTAATTCTTAGAATACTAAGATTGCAATTAACTTCTCAGTCAGTGTAATGCAAAGTTATAGCAGAAGAGAGTACTTACCACGTTTGTAAATATCATTTATATGCCCAAACCAGAACCAATGTCACTCCCATACCAATTTGTAATATTTGTGAAGAATATTAATAAAAATGAGAAAGGTACATATAACCACATGAGTTATTATTATTATTTAACTGCGTGAATCTTTTAACAATGGTACTAACCACTTTCAATCTGAAAACATCAGTCAACCACCTTGACCCGCAGTGACTTGCTGATTTTAGATCAATCTGTGAAATCCACATATTATGCATCCGGTCTAATTCCTATAAAATCGGCGTTGATAACATGTAAAGGACCATCAAATCTAAGTTTAATCAGGACTAATTCTCTAACTTTAATTAGAATGAGGGTGGGTTTTAGAAAATCATTACCTGCTTATGGTGAAATATGCCAACTTTTCATCAACAGGTCAAAAACTAGCAAATGCAGGTGGTTCTGGGATTTTTAAAATGAAAATTCATGCTTTTCTGTTTGTTTGTTTGTTTGTTTGTGTTCTTTTTTTTTTAACAAGAGACTCTAACCCATGCATGCACATTCTAAAATATTGCCATATCTTGATTTTATCATAAATCTTTTGCTCTTTATGCAACAATTAGAAAATAAAGCGACATCATTGTGAAATCACCACCAAATGCTGTGATAATATCACAATATTTTGAAAATATCACCAAGATTTGACACTGGGTCTAAGCATGACAAAAATGATAGAATGGACGTGTGTATACATTCCTCCCCAGTCACCAAAACCGAAACACCTTTTGTTACTGATCAAATGCTAAAGTAACCTGATTTTCAAGTGTAGAAGATAAACTATCCCCAAACCCCAGCATTATAAACATTTCCTGTTAAGATATTAAGTACAGAAAAAAATGATAGAAGGATAATGAGGATGCTATCATAGGTTTAGTAAAAGATTCTGGCAATGTTATGTTTCATATATCATTTACATTCATGACCCATCTTGCTTGGGCTTCCTGATCAGCTCTGAATAATGACCACCCATCAGCTGCAAGATGTCTTCCCACAAACCTGGCGAAGAATCTGCAGTCCTTTCAATCATAAGCTCAACACTACAAGCAGCAACAATCCAGTAACCCATTTCTATCTCCTCTCCCAACTGATCCATCTCCCATCCTGCATACCCAACAAAGAATCTGAAATCTTGAGGCCTAAGCACCCCCTTCTTCACTAGCCCCGCAGCTTCATCTAAGCCATCTCTAGCACCGCAACTGATACCTGGGATCACCTGAACAAACCCAGGGAGAGGATCACTGTTCTCGGTCTTTAACAAGAACATGCTCGCATCGAGGGGCCCACCAAAATACAGAGAACAATCTGCTAAGGTGGTTGCAAGATCAAGATTGGATGGGTTCATGTCTTTGATTTTCTTATGAAGTGGACGATTGATGATAAGCCCAAAAGGGCCCTCTCTTAGGTCTTTGGTTCCTGGTCTGAGGAGAAGAACAACACTCCTCTGGAAGGCACGAACATCATCGAGTTTGTCGGTAGCAACTAGGACACAACCAGCCTCCGTTACAGGAATTGAGTGGGCCCACTTCGAGCCAAGAACATCATCTTGAGAGAGAGTGCCCTGTGCAGCAGCAATCAGCACGCATTGGCTGTGCCTGGATGGAAGTCTATTTAAAAGAGAGTGCCCTATAAATCATTGTCAAGTGTCTATTTAACAGTGAGGCACACTGTGATATTCAGCAATCTAAATTTTCAAGTGTCATTGTCACTTGTCTGGGAAGGCTGAATGAAGCAAGTATCCAGCTGAAGGTGGATATGCCAATGGTAAAAAATGTTCAGCAGTATCTCCACCTTCAAATTTAGATAGGCACCATCATGTAGTTATTATAATATAGTTGCATTCAAATATTAAAATATTAGGCACGTCAAGAAGCACTCAACTCTCTTTTTCTTCAATTTCCAAGCAAAACAGTTATATTATGGGCCATTATAAATTAGACATGAAAAATGAGAAAGACCCAAACTATTCAAGGAAATAGTTCTCTTTGAGAAATGACAAAATGAAAATAATCAGAAATTTTAGCAAATGGGCATCCTTTCTTCCCACTCGATTTGATGAATCCTTGGTAATTTTTTCTTCTAAAAGTTTTTATTCCTTAGAGATCATATGTAAAAGGAGAGGTTGGATAAAGTGACATGTGCACTGCTGCTGGAGTGTGCTTGTTTGCCTATGAAGTAGCATTTTGGCTGCACCTGCAGTTGGATCCCTTAAGCTGAATCGATCACTACCTTGGTAATCCAGGTTCAACATGGAAGGAGTGAAGTTGTCTCAGATACTGATGAATAAATCAATAAAAAAGTTTTTCCAACCTTGTGGCAATCTGCACACCTCTAATGAAGTGAGGATCCAGGGTCCTCTTGCTGGAGTTAGAATTCTTCTCTTCTTGGGTTGCTCTAAATCAATGGAGGAGATTCAAGAAATACTTTTTGAGCGGACTGACTTGAGTAGAGACACCCACAGAAGTCGGATAGTTGGGTTAAGGAGAAGAAGCCATTGAACTTATTCAAGGTGACCCAACAATGCTCTGTAGAGGGATGCAGATTCCATGACTGATTTGCTTGATCATCGAGAGTCTGTAGAGAATCTTTTGTAGTCTTTTTGTAATTTTTTGTAATTGATGGCTTTGTGCCGTTTTCAAATAAAATCACTTTTACCAATTGAAAAAACCTCAGATATTTCCTGGTCCTGAAACTGAAAGTATGCAAAGTTGTCCACATACCTGTTCCCTACCCACATACGTTGCCCTGAGAGTTCGCCAGTCCAGATTTGCATGATGGGACTTATGGGTGGCAGCATCCTCAGATCTAGAGTTGTACAAGGAAGGGTTTATCATCTCAGGACCATCTTCGTTGGGAAGAGATTGGTCATTATTTCCTGAAATAAGTATCACGTACAACAGCACATCAGAATTCGGAATGAAGCAAATAATCCAGATTTGCTCAATTTTAAAAAGTCTGGCTCAAATCTTACAATGTAAGTCAAGGTTCTGTGTAACCATGTCATCTTGAAAAAATGCCAATAGCCATATCTTAATGTATGGGATAGTGGGAGTTCAATCAATAGCACAGTTTGCAGGTGCTCTGTGACGACAATGAGGTCCTGGGTTCAACGCCCATTAGCAACCAAAAAGGTAATGTTAATCTTAGTAATTTGCTCATTCTTGAGCCTTCTTGGTACTCACTACTCACACACTGTCCAATTGAATGTTCAATTCTTTTTGGGCTTAGTTCTATCATATAGCCCTCAGTTGGTTTAAATGAAAAGACGAAACTCGAAAATGTAGTGATCTTAAACAGCATAGTGGAAAGGCCGCACAATCTCTAATTTTAAAGGCTTCATTGGAGACTGCTGTCTTTCATTGTGGCTGCATTTGGCCCTATATTAAAAACTTGTCTGGTGCATATTTCCACATTTCTACTTTGCTCGAGAGAAAGAAAAACAAAGGAGAAATGTACATTTAACCCATATCATTTTAATTAAAGATATACCCTGTTTTCATGTAATTAAGCTGGTACATTTCCAAGGAAATACAAGTAAACAAACACAAAAGCGTTTCAATGATTTTATTGGATATGCACACCAAACATACTTAATTTTCAAAAACTTCAAAAACCAAGTAGTTTCAACAGTTTTTTCACATAGTATATTTTCCGCCCCTCCTTTTCCCTTGTCCATTGCCTATTTCCTTTGAAACTAGTGCTTCAAACCAACAAGAGAAATAACTGGTAAAAAGGGTAAATTTTACTTTATTTCACTAACGTACTTATTAGTTGAAAATGTGCTCTATTTTCAATGCAGCAGGTTATTCCAAGGCATCTAAATGGCCCTGAAACAGAGATTCAAACAGGAAATTCATAGATCCCATAAAAAATATCATCAGCAAAAGAGAAATTCTAACTAAGCTCTGAAGGTGTGTTTGGATGGACAGTGGACTAACAAGAGTTGGTCAATGACCCATCATTTTCCAAGTAAAAACGTCAGTTGTCTTCCAAAAGTTTGCAACTTTATCAGTTATTGTAATTGCTATTGTTCCAATTGCAAGAAATGAGCAAATCACAATTTGAAAACTGGAACTGGCTACTAAGTCTACTCAAGGGGGCCAGGTTGGACATTTTTGTTTTGCAAATTAATTATCAGAATCTTCAGAATCTAAAACAGTTACATATCCAAACCCTTTCTACACAAAACCACAGAACATATTACAACTCTAGTAGCAGAAGTAACTAAATTCAAAACAATAAAAATGCAATTCAACACTTCAAAAACAATCCCCTAAAGCCCATGAGCAATCAAACTAGCAACAGCAGAAAACTAAATGAAAATCAAGAAACCCACAGACCCAATACCAATTCAACTCTAGAAGCAAGGAAAACACCATAAAAGGATAAAACCCAGAAACCCAGATACAATATAAGGAAGAACTTCACCTGAAGACGATGAATTCTCATCGTTCTTCTTTGCCGTCGCTTTCACAGCTATGGGTCTGTAAGAAGAGCACCTGAATTTCAAGACCCTGATCTCAGAAACCTTTCTATGTCCATTTCTAAAAAGACCCATCTTTCCTGAATCACTAGAAAAGGGTGTTTCCAGCCATAGATTTCTCTGCGGAAAAGAAGACTTTTTTGCAGTGAAGAGGCCGAGATTTCTGTTGTTGAGATTCAGAGAGCAGAGATCCATGGCCCTTTTGAAATGGGTATTGAAGAATTTGACGATTTGAGAATCCAATTTTCGGGAATAAGGCCTCGGACGCGACGATTACAAGAAAAAGATAAACAATAACTTCAATGAACGTTTACCATCTCTACCTATCAAAAAACAGATTTCACTACAACTATTTCTGATAAGTGTATGCTAGTGTCCATATTAACCGTCCATGTGGCATTCACTTTACACTAGTGACCTGATGAACTAGTGGGGCTCAATTTATATAAATATAGAGAACTTCTTGCAGCTTCCACAACAGCAAGGCCCTGCCGAATGTTGAAGAGTCTATAAAAGAGCATATCCAAAGTACCATGTTTTCCTTAAGAAAGTTTGATAAATATTAGGGCACATTTGTGTAGAGGCAACTTTAATTGAAAGATGAAACTGCCACATCAATAAATTCTATGGTTTTTAAATATCTCAAAAAAGGTTTTATGAGGAAGTTAGAAATTCATGTTTGGTATAAAAAAAATTTCCCCGATGAATTGCTGCTAATGTTGTTTGGTGCAGCCGCGGATTTCTTTAATAAAAACTATTATTTAGTGAAAACTACTAGGTGGGTGAGTCGGTATGTGCGTGGGGTGGGTGAGTGGGTAAGTGGGGTTCGGAGGGGAGGGAGAAGAAAAAAGGTGGCTGGGTGGAGTGAGGGTAGGAGTGAGGAAATAGGGGGGTCAATTTTCCGTGGAAATGAACTTACCGTACCACTCCAGAGGAAGTCAATTTTCATGCCTATGAAGGAAAAAGTTGACGTGGCGAAAAAGTAGTTTCGCGGAAAACTGCCGCACCAAACACATGAAAAAGGAGTTTTCCGTAGAAAACCACATCATTTTCCGCGGAAATGGGCTGCACAAACGTACCCTTAAAGATTTGGTCCTTTAAAATATAGGAGGAAAAGTTGAATTTAACCTTGTTATGCATTGTCAAGCCAGGCCCAAGCTTAGCCTGGCTCAACTCAATTCTATAATCAAGCCTGAGCCTGAGCTCTGTGAGAATTTGGCTTTAGACTTTTTTTTTTTCCTTTTTGGGTGAGTGGTGATTGTTGAGCTTGGAACAGTTACTGATCAAGCCAGGCTTAAATTAGGCAGATGGCTAGGCTCAGCTTGTTTACATCCCCAACCCTACTGTCTAAACTCTCCTAGGTGTAGCAATGGGTCGTGTTGAGTTGTGGGCTGGGTACCATGTACAGGCTAAAAATGAACCCTACCAAACCAATTTATTGACTTTGTAGAGTTTTTCAACTCAAGCCTAACCCAGAAGTTTAATAGGATTTTTGACATTTTAGTTCTTCTTAAACTCAGTTTTTTCAATTCCAAGAATAAAATTCAGATGAATTCTACTGTTTTTGCCTTAGATCCCATGATATCATGGGATGGCGCATGTCATAGAAACTGTTAAATCATATGTCATGGTGTTATGAGGTATCTTAGGGAATTTTTTCTCGAAAGATAGAAACCGAGAAATGGTGGTTAAGGGTATATTTACTTTATAGAAAATGTCATTTTTTGTGTTTGGTAAAAATGAATTCGCTTGTTGATTGCAGAAAGTGTATGATACAGAAACTGCTAAATCACATGATATCATGGGATATGACGAAAAAAAGCTATTTAAAAAAATATTGACAAGAGTCAAGCGACTCTAGTGACATTATGTAAATTCCCATCATGAAATTAGGAAAATCGGGTTTAAGGATGAGTAATATGTCAGAACCTCTTGTTATTATTGCGACTTTATGATTAAGATGTGATTTAATCAGATCTTTTAGAATAAAAGAAGACCAAAATCAATCATAATTATTACAGTGAATCATAGAAGTACGTAGAGTTGTGCATCTTTTGATAGGCTGAATGGACTCCACACTTGGATTTGGTTTGATCTTGCTTGGTCATGTGATATAATCAATCTTATTTATTATTTCTCTTAAAGGGTCATTTTTTCAATTGCATAAGAGGTAGTTTTTTTAACACCACATGGAAGATCCCTCTGATAAATCCAAACCTCTCGCACTCACTAATTAACTGGCCTCATGAATTGACACTCACTCGAATTTAATACCACTCTAAATTATATTCATGGTTGGATTGAGTTTCATAAAAGTATAACTTAAGAAGCAGTTAAACTTTAAGTCTTCTAAATCAATGGTTGTGAAGACCCAGTTGACAATGATTTTTGCCCAATATAATATCCACAGATATCTTTCTATGAATGACATGCATCTGAGTAGATTCCACAAACACCTGTGGTACTGGGGATGCACTAGGGGTGTACATGGATCGGATTGGTTCGGATTGGGCCAAATCCGTCACCAATCCGTTGCCTACGGATTGACGGATTTGTAATCCGTCACCAATCCGTTACTGTTGAAATCCAATCCGATCCGATCCGTGGACGAGCGGATCGGATCGGATTAATCCGTTCAATCCGTTACCGTACAATACATGTAAAAAAAAAAAAAAAAACCTAATGAAAAAATTCAGATTCTTCCTCTACTCTCAACCATTCTAAGACTCATACTCCAACAATGCAATGAATAAAATAAGAAATTGAGAGATACTATAAGCAAGACAGATGGATGCATATGTAATCAAAATGTTTCACAATGTACATAATACTCACATGTACATAATACCCCATATGAGATTGGTGGCCATATTTTTTTGAAATGATCTGAAAGAGATAGAAATGTTCAAGTGGGAAAATGAAGGAATGAGGGAGACAGAAAGAGAAGAAAATGCAAGTGTAAGCATGTGGAAGAGCAGAACACTAGTTAAGAGACTTTCAAAGGGTGGTGGTGACCTTTTGTCACTAAGCTAACCAAAATAAGCAAAATAATTGAACGTTGAAAGTAACCTGATAGGTTTTGGAATCCTCTTGGATCATTCCTAAAATATCATCAGTGTGTCCACAGCCAAAATTCAAATTGCAAAAAAAATTATTATCACTTAAATACACTGTGACATATATTCTAAATTTTTTTCCTTATTTTAAATTTAGACACCTAATTTTTATTTAGACCCCTAATATATTTTTTATTTATATTTAATGACAACGGATCGGATCGGATTGAATCCACGGATTGAGAGTGAAATCCGCCACCGATCCGTTGCTAACGGATTACACAATATTCAATCCGCCACCAATCCGTTGGCCTTCGGATCGGATTGAAATCCGCGGATCGGATCGGATTGACGGATTGACGGATTTTTTGTGCACCCCTAGGATGCACCCCCCAAATTTTCTGAAACCCCCCTGGCATTTGGGAATTTTTATATTTTTCTTAAATCTGGCCCCTTGCAAGTTTAAAAGAGCCCCCTAAGTTTTTTTTTTTTTTTTTAATTTCATGCATTTTTCACATCCTCCCACCCGAGGGCCCATGCCAGGATGGAACAACCTCCAACCTAGAGCGACTTGGGCCGTGAACACACCCCTATTGGAAAATGTGTAGGTTTCTTGGCTTTAGTAGTGTTCATTCAAAGAATCCATGGATACATGGCGTATGCAGAGTACAGTGCATTTTATGCTAGCAGGAGCGGATCATTGTATCCACCCTTGGTCAAAAGAACTAGTATCTTTTTTTTACTTTTTAGGGCTACTCATAAATTCTTTATAATGTAATAACCGAAAGAGGGATTTACCGGAAAAATCCCCTTAGATTCACTGTAGACAAAAAAGGATTTAAAAGATATAAACTGACTGTAGTAGTCTCAGGAGCCTTTTTTGGTTCATTTTCTTTCTTGTTTCGCCAAGCGGCGATATCCCCACTCACCTTTATATACGAGTGAAGATATCCCGGCTTGTTTCTTCTTCTTTAGAATTAAGCAGCAATATCATCACCTAAGTTAGATTTAGAAAAACATCCTTCTTTTTTTTTATGGTGTTTGTCGGTGATGGAGGTTGGATGGTAATGATGAGTGAAGTTGAAGATTGTAAGATCTTACACCCCATTAAAGTACCACTTATCCCAAAACCAATTAGTGATAGGAAATGACACAACAATAGTTTTATGGTGAGGGCGAAGGCTCGACCACAATTATGACCACTCAGGAGCAAGGGTGGGTGTTGATCTCAACAATCCCTCCCTCAACGGCAGACCCGCCGCGACTCCCGCTGCGAACACGCAAAACGCGTATCCCGTTACTCGAACACCCGACCTACAAGGCTCTGATACCACTTACAGAACTTTACACCCCATTGATGTACCACTTATCCCAAAACTAATTGGTGATAGGAAATGACACAACAATAGTTTTATGGTGAGGATGAGGGCTCGACCACAATTATGACCACTCAGGAGCGAGGGTGGACGTTGACCTCAACAAATTGATAGTGAAAGGGAAATACGAGAGATGAGTATAAGGCTGGTTTAGATGTTGTGAATTGAATTGGTCGGAAAGGGGGATGCAAAGGGAATGGGATGAGATGATGATGTAGGTAGAGGTGGTTTGAGAATGGGCAGTGGTTGTACAGGGAGATAAGAAAAAGATGCTGAGAAAAGTGAGTTGCTGAGAGAGAAGAACAAAAATGAAAGAAAAGGAGAGAAAAAGATGGGTTCAAGAAAGAGAGAGAATGTGAGTTATGTGAGATGAGGATGAAGTTTCATACATTTGAGTGGAAGAGGATGAATGGGTTCATATAGGTTTGTTTAGGTTGTGGGAGAAAGAGGGATGAGGAGGATCATGAATTTCGATGACTATATGTGATGGTGGGGTATTTCGGTAATAAGCTCCCACCTGCACTGAGTCCACTGGAAAAATATTGTGTGGGTAAAGGGTTAGTTGGTAGAGGCGGAAGGAGTTAGAGGAACAAGAAGGAGGAGGAAGGAGAATAAATGAGTGGGGATATCAGTTGAGGGTTTTTTTTCTTTCTTTCTTTCTTTCTTTCTTTCTTTCTAAATGGGCGGCGATATCGCCACTTAACAGTAAAGAAGAAGAGAAAACGAACAGGGATATCACCGCTCACATACATCCCCGCTCATATATGCATTTGAGCGGGGATATTGTCACTAGGCGAAACAAGAAAAAAGATTCAAATATGGCCCCTGCGACTACCGCAGTCAATTTATATCTTTTAGGTCCTTTTTAGTCCACAGTAAATTTTAAAAAAAAATTCTGGTATAATCCTCTAATTGAAAAAATATTATTTTATAATTCTTACGACGAAAGAAAGAAAGAAAGGATGGAAGGAAGGGGTGGTCTTGAACTTGAAGAAAACCCTTCTTATTAAATATATATGAGCAATTCTCCAATACATTATTTTTTGTCCTTCGGGTTTCTATATGAGGTTCCTACCTTTGATGAATCTGATTCTTAACATATATCGACCCCCTTGAGTTGGCAATGATCCTTAACTTAGAGTCTTTGAAAAGTCCGGGAGTGATACAACCATGCATAAAAGTAAGGCTAGCTATCATTGATCCACATGACATATTAATGGGTATTACCCCAATCCACATCTGAATATTTCCACTCCCGAAGTGGGGTTTTCTGAGACCAAATTGCATGAACGGTGAAAATACAATCGTCTCATCGAACCAGACTAGGGGAATTCAAGACCAGGGTTTTGGGACTGATAATCTATGGACTATGGGCTTATATTTGCAAACTAAATTTGTAAGTCCCACTCCCTCTTCATGGAAAAGCGGCCACACAATAAGCGATATTTTCACACCGCAAAAAACCATATTTACTTTACACATGTTTCGCAGGAAAGCCTTATAGGAATCTTTTTTCCATGGAATCGTAAAAACACACATTTGTGTACACACCCTTTTTGCGGAAAGGAAAAATTACTATGTCGGCAAATACCATAGAATTGGAAACATTGGAGAAGGAGTTCCGTAGAACTTAAAAATTTATGTTTGGCTCGTTGAGTTGGTGCTAATATTGTTTAGTGTGGCTGTGGATTCCTTATAGAAAATTAAATTTTCTTATTTGGTGAAACAATTTTTTGAAGAAAAATAACATAACATATATGTATGTTATTTATTCAACATCAAATAATAATTTATTTAGAGGAATAAAAAAATGAAAGAGTTATAGGGTAGTGGGCTGAAATGAACAAGAGTGAGGAAACGAGGGAGGAGGTTTCGAGAAAACCTATTTACCATACCCTCCATAGGAAACTCATTTCCACCATTATCAAGAAAAATGCTGACGCGGCAGGAAAGTGTCTCCAAGGAATTGTTTCGCACCAAACGCCTGAAAATTTGATTTTCCGGGGAAGACTGTCCACTTTTCCGCGGGAAAGTGTTACACAAATACAAGCCTTCAAATCAATTACTATCCTCACCAAACGTGAAATTTCCAAAATTTCGCTTTGCCCCCAAGTCATATATATTCGCCTATTATTTATCATTTGTATGCTACTTTTTTTTGTTTCAATTTATTTTCCAAATAAAATCAAAATTTACAAGTCATCATCCTCATCATTGTCCAAAATTATATTCACCTTCTATTCACCATGTGTAAGCTTTACTTCCTAATTCCAATTTAATTTCCATATAAAATGAACCAGCAACAAACTTCTGTAAGAGCCAAGAAAATTGCGCAGGCCAATAAACAGTGCAAAATAAGAAACTTTGAATAGAGAATGAAAGAAAGGAAACTGTATATTGAAAGAGGTGAAACGAAACTATTGAATTTAAATGAAGATTATCCAAGATAGAAACTGACATATGTAATGGATTGAGATAAGAACTTTTCAAGATGGAAAGTGATTTATTTAATTAGAGTCAACCGTACGTGCATTAATAAGGGGAGACCATATAGGAAATTGCAATACCTTTTATTTTAGAAAATGCATGCTTTTTAGGAGTGTTTAGTTAAAAGATCCGAACTAATCGTATTTAATTTAGAAGAAATTTCAAATGAGATGAGAGACTTTAAATGAGAGATATTTTAGGAGAGAAAGATTAAATCTATTCTATATCGAGGCCCTCCAGAGCTGCTTTGGAAGAAGAACTCTCGGCTCTAATTTTCTTTAATATATATAATATATAATATGCCATATAACTAATAAAAAAAATGAAAAAAAAAAAAAAAACTTATTCAAAACTATAAATTGGATGGTAGAGATTGATGCTATATATCAAGGCGACACAGCAAACATTAAACTTGCATCCAAACTATTTAAACTAACAACTGCTTTATGAAGGACTTAACAATCAAACGTCTTTTTATTCTTGTCTTCAATGATCAAGAAAGGTAACAAGAAAAGAAAGTATCCCAGAGAGACAAAGAAGAGAAATTAAGAAAGGCTAGTGTGGCATAAGCATATTAGAAATAACCACAGTTGCATGAGTGAGATCAACGAAATGCCTATTCTCAATCGTTATCGGTGACTGCACTGGGGGAGGCCCATAGAAGGTTGATTCACAATCTAAACCATCTTGTTGTGCCAAGTGAGCATTGGTGTTCATGGAACCGTAATCGCGTCGGGCCAACAATGCATCTGAGGCGCTCACAAGTTTGTCCTTGGATGAATCATACAACACAAAGCAAATCCCAAAGTATTTCACCAAGTTAGGATCAGTGGCTGTGTTGTTCTTCCAGATGATCAAATTGCTGATGTTGGTGGCCAATGCTAGCCCTTTATCAATTGCAATCTCGCCAAGGCCGTTGAGATCGGCGCCAGGCGTTCGACCATCGGAATTGAAAATCTGAGTACAGTATGCAGAATCATCGTTGTGGTTGCAGATTTCCGTCACCAGATCATTTGATGATGAAGGTTGGAACTGGATCAGGGCATAAACAAGCAGTAGGGGAAGGAATTGGTGCATATGAGTGAGACTGAGAGAAGGAGCCATTTTAAATGTATCAGACTAACTGTAGATTGTGGTGAGATTGATGGTGGGGGGTCCTGTAATTTATAGCAGTGCAAGTGCATGTAACGTATTTAGAGTAGGCTTGTTTCTTTTTATTGCTTTTCGGATTCTTAGGAAGATAGTTCTCATGGTGACAAACATAAGAAAGTGATATGTAGACATCAATGAGATCCGATCTGATCCTCTAGAGCATGCATGCAGATTTAGATTGTAGTGATCCGAGGCCCACGGATTGGACTATTACGCTGTGGGCCTTCGGCCACCTATGATCTATCCACCTGCCTCCTTATTGAATTGATCCTCATCCCAATTTGATACAGAGATAGTGGGTTGGGTTAATTGAGTGACTGTTGTACATTGTCCCTCTTAGTGATATGTCTGGTAGTTATTTGGGAGAGACGTGGGTTTATAGGTTTTGGGCCGAGTCAAATATTACATAGGTTTTACAAAACCCTCGCGGTCCCATCTAATTACCTATTTGCATATTTGAGAAATATTTTCCTGTGGGCGTCCGCAAGATGAGCCATGCGTGAAATGCAATGTGTGCCTTCAAATGAGGATTCTGCATTTGCTGGGGAGAATCAGTTTGGATATTGTAGAAAGTCTGGTAGTATTGTTGGCATGGACATCTAGAATAATGGGTGCTAATATAAAACCTTGAACCGTCAGTTTGCAGAAATTTTAAAATGGGGCCTAAGTTTTTGAGACATTTCAAAAGAGGATGAAATAAAAAATACATTTCAAAGTGGTTCTTAAGTTTTCCAAATATATATCAAATTCAGGACAAACCGCCGGATTTGAGGTCGTCCGGCCAATTCCCCCCTTTCTTTTCAAAATTCCGAATCTGCCCTTTAGAAAATAGTGTAACTGAGGGTGCCAACATCTCATAGTGGAGGTAGCGGCCGGAGAGAGATGGTTCAACAAAACTGGGACGTTATAGCAATATGTTTTGGACATCGAAGCTCTTGATACAATTGATAGCAATGATAGAGTTCAACACACTAACTTTTTAGCGATTGTATTCAAGTATTTAAAACCCAAGTTACAATGGTGATCCTGTAGATGAGAGGAATACAAGTATCATTTAAATGTAAGTATATCTGTCCTATCGGTGCGAACACGACGTTCAGGTCTCTATGGGATCCGGTTGTTGACAAATGTGAGAGAAGATTGTCTTCCCGGAAGAAATATTATTTATCTTTGGGCGGAAGGATCACATTGATTAAAGCTTGCTTGTCTAATCTTCCGGTATACTATATGTCTCTCTTTATGATGCCAAAAACTGTGGTCGGAAGATTGTACCGTATCCGCATGAACTTTCTTTGGGAAGGTCAAGGTGACAAGAAAAAGTTACATTTACTGAGGCGGAATGAGGTGATTAAACCAAGATGGTGCGTAGGTTTGGGTCTAGAAGATTTGGAGAAAAAGAATGGGGCTCTTTTAGCTAAATGGTGGTGGAGGTATGGGGAGGGAAGCTCTTTGGAGGAAGACCATTACTACAAAATATGGAGTGGATAAGTGGGAGTGGTGGCCTAGTCCTGGTCCTAGGTACCATAGGTCAAGTCAATGGGGTGGTATTGTGTCCGTTGGGGATGAGTCACCCACGATGGAGAAGATTTTGTTTGAAGGGGTGGGTTATGTGGTGTGGGAGGGGAGTGAGGTGAGGTTCTGGTTGGACAATTGGGTTGGAGTGGGTCCTTCGTGTGGGTTGTTTCCTAGGGTTTTTTTAAGTGGTGTCTAATAAGGAGTCTGTTGTTAGTGAGTATTATGAGGTCAGTGATGGTTGTACTTTGTGGGGTGTGTCTTTTAAGAGAAGTCTTTATCCTTCGGAAGAGGTCTAATATGAGGAGTTATTGAGTCTTCTTTCTAATATTTTTTTATACAGAAATTCTTAGGATTTTCAGATGTGGAAATCTTCCACATCTGGAGAATTCTCGGCGAAATCTTTCTACTTGACTTTGGAAGGGACCCAACCTCTAGAGATGCCTCTGCTCTTGTTTGAGTGGGTTTGGTTTCACATAGAGTATAGGCCTTCTATTAGTTAGCAATTGCTGAAATGGTCTCTACGGTAGATAATCTAAGAAGAAAAGGGTTGACAGCGATAAATATCTCAGATACTTATATGATGTGTCAGATGAAGCAAGAGACAGTTAACCATCTTTTTCTTCATTGTGAGGTTGCAACTAGTGCTTGGAGTCATTTCATTGCTAGATGTGGCATTGCATGGTGTTTGTCACAATCGTTGGCTAGAGTTGCTCGGTCTTGGTTCAGAGGGCATTTTGCCGGGTGTGAACGCTTTCTTTGGAGGTTAGTTTTCTTTGCTATCTTCTGGTCTACTTGGAAGGAAATGAATGACAGAATTTTCAAGGGCGTTTCATCTTCTGCAGTTGAGTTGATTGCTAGTATCACCTTAAGAATTGCAAAGTGGGCTTTGCTTAGAAAAGAGTTCTCTAATTTTTTTTCTTACAAATATCCTTGTAAATTGGGAAAGTTGTATGGGTTGTGGCCCTACAAAGGGAAGTAGAACTATTTTTTGGTCTCCCCTACCTCTTAATGTCTTAAAGTCTAATGTTGATGGTGCAGCAAGGGGTAAGCTAGGGCCGGTAGGGATTGTATGTGTCATTTGTAACAGTAAAGGTGAGGTCTTGTTTATGTTTTCTAAGCATGTAGGGATTCGTGATTCTAATGAAACATAAGTGTTAACTATTTTAGAAGCTCTGTGGTGTTTTTCAAGAATGTTTCTGGGCGGCCTTATTGTAGGGAGTAACTCTTCCAATGCCATTGCTTGGGTGTCAAATCGGAAAGCAAATCCATGGAAATTCCAATTCCTCTTCAATGAAATTCGTGCTTTATCCTCTTCCATTAATGTGGTGTTTCATCATGAGCTTAGATCTGCTAACTACGTGACAGATACGCTTGCCAAATAGAGGATTGATAGGGCTTCTCCTTGGGAGGGCATGGTTTTGTAATTGAGGTGCGAGAAGAGGTTCAATGCTCTTGTACCTTGTTATTCTTTCTTGTTTTTCCTCTTTATATAGTTTTCTCCTTTTAATGAATTAGTTTGTTACCGATAAAAAAAAGAGTATATCTATCTCCCAAAGTATGCTAACAGGGATCCTTATCTTGGATTCAGTTGAGGTTGGCTAATAGTTTTGGTGGAACTAGCTCTCATTTAAAAAGTTCAAGCATCATTTTTTTTTGAATTTGTAGTTTGGCAGTGGATTCTGTAGTTTTTTTTATTAGTTGGATTCTTGAAATCCTTTCTTCTACCTGTGTTCATAGTTCATACGCATATATATATATATATATATAAGAAATATAATGAGATTCTTTAGATAATATTCAAAATAGCTCAAATAAGGATCTGAGATTTTGAAGAAGGAAGAAAGAGATGAGCTTGAAAATGAAGGAGACGTTGGAGAGAACCAAGACTCAACGTGGTGGGTTTTTTTTTTTTTTTTTCCAACATAAAACCCTAAAGGGCAATTTTGGGATTTTGAAAAAAGGAAAAATTTGTTAGGACTGTCTCAAATTTGAAAAAGTTAAAGGCCTATTTTAAAATGTTATGCTTATTTTGTCATGTTTTGAAATGTCCCAAAAACTTAGCCCCATTTTAAAATTTTCCAAGGGAAAATTTCAAATGAGGCCTTAAGTTTTTTCCTTATTTAAAAAGGGACATAAATCTAAAAACTTTTTAAATTACTTCGTAAGTTTTCAATTAAGGACATCCGTCCATTTTAAGTTTTTTTTTTTCTTTTAGAGCTGCTATTCGTACATCTCCACTTGCTCATTGCACTGCCCTTTTTTTCAAAACCTAGGTACCCTTGGGGAAATCCCCAAACTGCCCCTCTCCCTCTCATTCTCTTTTTGCTCGCAGCCCACCTCCACCCGCTCCCTGTACCTCTTCCTCTCTCCTTCTCCTTCTCCCTGTCTCTCTCTCGGCTCGCTACCCACCTCCGCATGCGCCCTCATTCTCCCTCTTTCTCAGTCCCTCTCCTTGCTTGCCCCCACCGACGATTGTGGGGGCGAGCAGAGAAAGGGACAAAGACAAGGAGAAGGTGAAGGAGAGAGGAAGAGGGATAGAGCGCGGGCGGAGGTGGATGGCGAGCAGGGAGAGAGGGAAATAGAGAGGGAAGGAGAGGGAGAGGGGCGGTTTGGGGATTTCCCCTAGGGGCACCTAGGTTTTGAAAAACAAGGCAGTGCAATGAGCAAGTGGAAATGTTTGAATAGCAAATCCCTTTTTTGGCAACGTTTTCCCTCATTTTTTTGTAAAATGCCCGAATTACCTTTCATTGAAATCAAATTCTCATTTACTTCCTTCCCATTTTCCTCAGTTTCTTCACCGATGCAAAGATGGCGATCAAGGACAACTAGCACATCTACAGTGATCAGTTGCATGTAAAGGCTACTAAAACCATGTTATATCTTTAAATGAAGGCTAATTTGAGTATTTTAGAAAGGAACTGAGGAAAAAAATTGCCATAAAATACCTTTAAATAGCTATATGTCCTTAAGTGAAAACTTACTAGAAAATACAGGGACTAATTTGAAGTATTTTGAAACATGTGTACTTTTTTGAAATAGGGTAAAAACTCAAGGCGTTATTTAAAAATTTCCCATTCACCAAAAATACACTTCCAAGTTCTAAATAAAACCATCTCTCTCCCAAGTCCAGACTTCTACCATTCTCCCACAAATCGAATCGGCGAGTTCTCCGCAACGTTCATTCGAGGTTGGTAAAGGTTCCTCTTTTATCTTTCTTACTCTCTTGCGTTCCTTTTTGGCGTTTTACTGTTAGGATTCGTGTTCGACATCCAATTCTTTGTAAGAATTGGGGACATTGTATCCGAAACCCTAATCTAATTTTTGTAATCATCAGTCTATCCCGAACGGAATTCATGTTACAAATTCAAATCTTTTGCATTTCCACATGTCTGCAATTTCAGTTTTGATGCAATCTTGTGATTTCTGCAAGTAATGTTTGCATCCGCACATGGGCTATTCTTGTTTCTCTCTGTTTCGATTCCTGTTATAATATCAGAGCTGATTTGTCCTATTTGAATGGTTGAATTTGATACAAGAGTCGAGGAATGACTCAATGTAGATGGAGAATAAAACCCTAAGTTTAAAACCCCTAAATCCATATACCCGGCCCTATATCCGAAAATCCCCAATCCGTAGTACCTAAAACCTGAATCCCTAAACCCCAGCCCTAATCCTCTTTTCGTAATCCCCAATCCCTAATCCCCAATTGGGCAATTCCTGACCGATGCTTAGTTCCAGTTCCAACCTATCATTTCTATGTGCTGTATTTTTTAGTTTTGGTAGATCTGAAGAGTTAAGTTCTCATTGAAGCCGGCTCGATCGGTGGGCCTTTTCTTTTGTTGGATATGAGTTATGAGATCATCGAGTTAACGTTGTGGCTATACTGTTGATGCAGTGATGCAGTGCCCACTCTGTGAATGCCAAATTTCTGTGGTTACCATAAATTCTTTTCCCTCTCTATGAGCATTTCTTTCAATACCTTCACCTTGACATAATAATTAATTCCTATAGCAAAGTTTGATAGTTTGATAATTTCTGTAGCGTTTCATATCGGTCACAATATTGTTTTTCTTTTTTCCACAATGCACCAAATTGTCGGTTGTATTTTATAATTATATATGGAGAAGTTTGATAGTTTCTTCTCTTCTGATTTTGAGATGAGAATTTTATGTGAACTTTGGATTATATTGTTTCTCTGTTTTTCAATTAATTATATGTGAACTTTAGATTTCTGATGGTTTCCTTAAGGTAGAGCTTCTCGAATTGAATATGGTTTCCAGGTTGCTAGTGATATTTACAGCATAGACAATTTATATGAGTGCTCATTAATTGTTAAAGAGTGTGTACATACACATGCATTGGAAATTGACCTCTTAAACTTTATATGGTATGAAATTTTGGAGTTAATAATGATCAACCTTCGCTACTAACTATCGTCCGCCCCACTCAAATGAAAATCCTGCGTCTGCCACTGCATCCATAGCTTCTACACTGCATTTTTCAAAAGGGGGCGTCTTTTTGTCACTTAAATACGTATGTATCTATTGAAGTCAATGCGTAGTTAAGGAGGAAGACTCAATCTCTATATCCAAATTGCATATATTTGTTCTTTGCAACTAATTTTCGTAAGAAACTGGGAGATTATATCTTTTCCTCTTTTTTTTCTTTGGGATTTCTGTGCGAAACCCTAATCGCCGTAAGAAATTGCGACATTGTATCTGAATCCCTAAATTAATTTACGCAATAACCTACCTGTCTCTGTTTATAGTTCTTCATATCTCTCTAATAGGATTCCTGCTAGAAATTCTAATCTTTGCATTTTCACTTGACTGCAATTTGAATTGATGAAGTCTTGTGATTTTCTGCACCCTTTTTTTTTCCAAGTTCCACAATGTCTGTAATTTATTATTCATGTACTTATTATTTCATAATTTTTCATGAAATTTTCAAGAGATTCCAGAGAAGGAGATTTGTGACCATGGTTCAAAACATGGTTTTGGACACTGGATCAGTTAAGGTCAGAACCTTGTCGTATCGGCCAACATCGTTATGGACCAACCAAACCTAACCATGGATGAAGAGGGTCAGTGGAACTCTAGTGTTTGATTTCATGAGACGGTGCGAAGGGTTGGAATGTGGAAACTGTAATCAATTGTTATTTTTTTAAGGATCTATTCATTTATAACTTTGAGTATTCAAATTCTATTATCGTTATCCATTGCCGTTAATCTGCTCATTCTACAATGCTGTAGTTGTGTAGATTTGTTTCGCACGTAGCAAACAGCTAACTAGAGTTCATTCATGTTTTTCAGATGCTGATAGTGTTGAAGGCTGTTTGTTTGATTATTTGGGGGATGTTGATGAGGGCGTTGTTGAGTGCTACAAGCAAGATTAGGGATGTTGCTAGAAATGTTGGATTTGAGAAGTGGTTTAGTAAATTCAGATTGATTCTAATTTAGACAATATACTTTGAGATTTAGTCTCATAAGATTTGTTTTAGTTAAATAAGAAAATTGAGAAAAATTATTTATGCTCTGAATTCTGCAATTGTGGATTTGACCTATAATGATCGGGAACGTTAATGCCATGAAATTCGTTGCACCCGGGTTTTGGGCCGTTACAACATGGATCCTCTCGCCTCTTTTAACACATGGATCGGGACGTCTGACATCCCGCAGGAGAATATTTCTCGCTAGAGGAAACTTATGAAGGCAAGCAGTTTTTCAAATTCTGATGACCAGTGCCATCAGCTCTGTGCTGTTGATGATCTATTACCCTGCAGGACCTGAGAAACATCTGACCTAGTCATTCCAGGGTTACTTATGACACTAGCATCACATTTAAACCTAAAGGAGCTCTACTACAGATGTATCCATGTACCACAGACTAAGAACAGTGAAAATCATGAAAAACCTCATCTGGGCATCTTCTACCGTGGGAATTGGATGTTGGAACCCCTGCAAATTATTCAACAATGCCCAAGATAGTTTAATATCAGATTAGAGAAGGAAAGGGCAGGGGTGCAAATTATTCAACAATGCCCAAGATAGTTTAATATCAGATTTAGTGGGGGGCGGGAGGGGCGGGTGGGGTGGGGTGGGGTGTTGTGGCACTATGACTAGTATTCCTGCTGGTAACAACCCAAGTTGCTTAGACAATAAATACGGATTGGGAACCAAAACCAGTATGACTGTATGAGGCGTCTGATTTGGAAAATTCATATAATAGTATATTAGTATTCAAGAATTTGGCATGATATTTTAGTTAATCATAAATGCCCATTAATAAGTGAAAAGGAAAAAGAATATAACAAATAGAAGATAATTTACATTTTTTCTGTTAACAGTAAGCATTAACCATTGCAGTGCTTAATGTAGGTTTAATGCTATTTTGTTAACCACATTACCTGTTTCATGAAGATTCCAACGCTAGAATATCTTTCAATTCATTTCAACATGTGCTATGTTGCCCATTCCAAAGAATACGCAGAATATAGGCAACAATATAAGTGATACAGTTCGTCCTCTATCAGCAATACAAACTATCAGTCCATGGGATAGCCATTTAGCCATTGTCCCTGTTACAGTAAGTGGGAGGCTTCTATTCAAAACTGATGCATAATGGACATAGTGGTCATTTCAGCATGATATTCTTCTTCTTTTCTTTTCTTTTTTCCACCTGAAAAATATTGTATTGATGTCAGCAACGGATGCACCTGGGTAATCTTTTAGGTCTTTGCAATTTGCATGCAGACCAAATTAAAGGTTCAGGCCTGCCATTAATCAAGTCTGTGACCTGTAGTTACAAAGGGCCTGTCCAAACTTTCCTAATATTCCATTGCAGTGAAAGGCTGTGTCACCATTGAAATATGCCAAGATGTTCTTATTGTATCATACCTTTCATAATTGTTCCCCTTTCTTTCCCTGCTAGCCCTTGTTCTTCCTTCTTGATATCTTGGTTTCCTCGTGTGCAAAGATAGAACATTCTATTTACAGTGTAGATAGCTTGGGGCCGTCTCAATTCTCATGCAGGTCAGTGCCCTTTCTACCTAAATAAGATTTCAATTTCTCCTAATTCCATTTTCTTGTGTTGAGTCCAAAATATGTTTACGTAAAAAGATCACCTTATCTCTTAGTAATGTTTCAACAGTTCAGATCATTTTAGAAAACAAGCGGCTAAAATTTATATTTATGTCTGTTGGGCAATGTTCACTGAGAGCATCAATCACATTGTATTTTTCACACCTAGTTCAATACCAAGGCAGAAAAATACCCACTGTTCTTCTGTATTGGCCCCTCCCAAAAATGACACCTATCGTCTAATGTGGCTGAATGTGCTGTTATTTTGATCCTTCGGTGATCATCTACCTGAGGACCTGTTAGATGAATGGTTTGGATTACCATATGGTAAGGCATAAAGGGCATCCAACAAGGGGTTAGCTTTGCTATCACAATATTTATCAAGTAGTGGTTTCATTAAATATTTGCCTTTTCCCAATGGCTATTTATTGCACATTGGGGGCCTACTATTGGTGTTTAATATGGGTCTTTTTCCTTTTTTCTTTTCTTTCTTTCTTTTTGGTCAGTAAGGTCATGAATTCTTGTGGCACTCCATATCTGCACCTGTGGTTTCCTAAAAATGCTGTGGAAAGAATTCCTTCCCAATCTTCTAATTGCACTTTGTGGTTGACTTCTAATTTTTTTTTTATTGGATTGTGGTTGGCTATTTTAAATAATAAATACGTTCTTCATTTACCTTATGCTATTGTCCAAAAGCAAAATTTAATTGTTATTTTTCTGAATGAAACCTTTGGCAGAGAGTATGGCTTCATATGAAAATGTTGTTGGTGGGAAGCTGAAGCTGAAAGGAAAAGCGTTGGATGTTAAGGCAGGTGGAATGAAGAAGAAAAAGAAACCCAAGCATCAATATGAGCAGACGTCCCTTATTTCAGAAAATGAACTTTCAGCAGGTTGCTCTTCCCTCTTAAATCTTTCATCATTTTCTCATTCATTTGATTATGATTTTATGTGATGTCCCTTGATCATTCAAAATTGAGTCCAGAGCTTTATATTCAAGGAATTTTTTCAGTGCATTAAAATTTTCAAACAATCTGGACTACCCTATTTTTAGAACTACCAATATCCTCTTACACGAATATGGGTCTTCTTAGTTAGCTGGTTTCCAAGCAAATTTGAAATGTACACTGGTATCCTCTAGATGGTTGTGACTGTCAATCTTCTTGACCCTCAACATACCCCCCATGTAAGAATTTTAGCTGCACAAATTCTGGACGACTTTCTGGCGCAATCCAATCCATCTCTATCAATCAGATGGAGTCCACATTGTAGATGTCTTGGCCTAAAGATCCAGCTAGGCTACTCATCAAGTGGCTCAGCTATAAGAAACCAATGAATTACTTAGAAGAAACTTGAACTCCAAGCAATCCAACAGGTTGGTCCCATCATGTTGGTGCCTGGTCTCAATAATCTGGCCGGACTACCCATCAGGTGCCCCATAAGTACAAATAACTAGATGGATGGATAAGTCCTAGTCTAGTAGCTTTTTAGCTTCCTATTAGGTTCTTAAACTGCGGTTCAGACAACTGAGTAATCCATAATACTTTCTGGGCTGATGCCATCTCCTCTTTGATGACCACCTAGTGGACAGCTCAGATCCTGCACGCATGTGCCATTACTCAAGTGGGTGCATGTTAGAAATAGAAACCCCATTTCACATCCCTTAAAATTCTCTTTCCTTTTTAATGATCTGAATGGTTTGTTAGGTGGAAGTAAGGGATCATCAGCTGATCAGTCAGACGACATGAATGAAGTGGACAAGCGGGGGAATGAAGGGCGTCCACCTCCTCATGATGACCATCTCACACCTGCAGAGAGGCGATACATCGAGCAGAGGGAGAGGATAGACATGCGCAGATTGGCAAAGACTTCAGACAAGTCCCATAGGGACCGGATTCTGGATTTCAACCAGTATTTGGCAAATCTCAGCGAACACTATGACATTCCTAAGGTGGGCCCTGGATGAGGCTCGGTTCAAGTCCTTTTTTTTTCTCCTAAGACATGGTAATATGATGTGCTTCATTATCTGTTTCTTGGTTTTGTTTGAGACCTGTTTGCACAGACTGATAGTTGTATAATTCCAAGAATTAACTGCGAAACTCGTAATTTCTGCCCACAAGGTATAACTCCATTTTTTTTTTAAGCTGGATTGAAGATCTCATGAATCCAGAAACAGAACATAGAGAAAAGTCAATAAAAAACTCCGGAGTACCAAAAACAGTGGCTCCAGAAACTCTGAGCTGCAGAAACTGATAAAACTGATTATGCTGCACCAGAGAGGTCCTGAGACCTGCAAAAACTGATTAGGCTGCACCAGAGAGGTCCTGAGACCTGCAAACTGGTCCCCTAGTGGAGGTCTAATTGCATTTGTGTCTGGCTTACGTTAGTTTTTGGTGTTTACTGTAATGCAGAAAAAGGATTTTTTTATGGTTTTCACGCTTTTTTCCACAGAAAAACATTTATACAAATGTGTCTTTGGGCACTTTTGTGTAACCGATTTTCAGCAGAAATAGATGGGAAATGCTTGATTCTTTTTGCCCAATTTTCTTTTTTATTGTTTGGTGTGAATGCATTTCTGTGAGAAAAAACTTCACAATCAGTCAATTTTTTGTGTTTAAGTGGAAAAGTGTGTATGTTGGAGGGGAGGGAAGAAGATTCAATGGAAAAGGGGAGTCTCCATACTGAAGTTTACATGAATGCTACCCAAACTTGTCCTTCCGGGGCCCGTTTGTTTGGACTCGAATACATGGGAATTGTGATAAATCATGCCATTCGTGGTTAAAAGTGAAAAAGGTGAATGTCCAAAAAATCCCCATCAAATAAATGACATACCCTTTAATGGAGATTTGAACCAACTGAAGATGGGAAATAAATGCTCGGCACTCTGATAATTCAATACTTAGAAAAGTCTCATCTACATTTTCACCTTATTTTCTTCACTTCTTATCTCATATCTTTCCGCCCTCATTGCTATGAAATCACTTCATAGAGCTCGTTTGACCTCAACCTCTTTTGTATTCAATTTCTGTATAATCTAATGCAAACAAACTGGCTCTTAGTGGTAAGATCATAGTGGTCCCACTCCCACTGCAAAAAATGATACTATCATGGCAGCATAATCCATTGTTGGAGAACATGATAGGCTATGACTATTAAAATGGTGGAATCTTGATTGGACTCGCTCCTGTCCGATGACAGAAATTTAATGGAGCCCACCCTCCAAATATTAATCTCTATGCTTAATGATGAATAGATAAGGAACCGATCAGAAAGTTATCAGTAACAAGGTAGCCCCACCTCATATAAATGACAATATAATGATGATTGGGCATCAAGAATCTTTCATTTGATTGTGTGGACCCTCCATATTCTTATCATTAGAATCGGTCTATGTTGATTAATTGGATGGGCAGGTCCACCTTGTTTCCATCGTATTACCGGGCACAAATGTATCTTGATTCCAACACGTATAGAGCTCGGGTTAGGCCCGTCAATTTGGCTCTTTGGCAAGGGGATTCCTGGCTCTTAAAATGAAGGCTTTTATTTGTTTTTCTTTAAAACCCCTAGGGCTGGGCTTGCAGAGAATTTTGTGGGATCCTTTAAATGCCCCCGTTAACAATCAAATAACAATAAGAAAATACCTGCTTGGATGATGATGGCTCACTGGCTTTGGGCATGAGTTTACTCCCATTGTATCGTTTTCAAGTCTCACCCCAGCCCAGCCTTACCGCGTAACGTTCACTTGTGCTGCGAGGTCGTGAATGCACCTAGGAAGCAGTCCTATGGGGTAAAAATACCATGGAGATACCCATGTCATTAAAATAAAAAATAATAATAAGAAGAAGAAGAAAATAGGGATAAGGGTAGATAGTGATGATATACATCAATAATTGTGAAAAGCACAAACTAAATATAAGGGGTTTTCACGAACAAAACTAGTCATAAACCCTAATCACATAAATTGATTAAGAAAGACCCAAAAACATCCAATTAGGGTGTTGCATGTAGTCAAAAGACCAAGTTTCCCCATAATGGCCATTAGGGCTCATTTAAAAAAAAAAAAAAAAAAAATTCTTCCCCAAGCAATATTGTTAGGGCTTATTGCTAAAGCTTTCCCCCTCTTCTTCGCCAAACGATATTGTTTGCTCTATCGTCGTTTTTTGCACAGAAAAAAGAAACTCATCATTTTCTCTCGTCTCTCTTCTTTTGCTCTCTGGAACTCAAAACCTTTGTCTTCCTCATTTTAGTTTTTCATTTCTTTTCCAAAATCTACAATCTCTCTGGATATAGTAAATACATTATCGCTCTCAAAGCCATATTCAAGTAGTAGCCGGAAAAGTACCATTTCCACCATTATTTGCAAAGAGATATTTATATTCAAACTACTCTCATGATAACAGAGAACTTACTACTAGAGTTGCATGTACAACTTGCAAGGCTTATGGAATAGATTATTAGGTTGCTTTTTGGTATTTGTGATAAAAGATTTTTATCTGATTTTCTGTCGGCTGTCCATGGTTGGGGTTGGGGTAGGGCTGTTAAAATGTTACACGACCTGTTAACATGACACGAACCCACACGATATTAACGGGTGCCGGTGGGCTCTTAATGGGTTCGGGTCGGTAACGGGTCCAACCCGTTAACATGTTAAGTTAATGGGTCGTGTACGAATTAAATCAGTAATCCGTTAACAACCCACTTAACCTGTTAATCTTTTTTAGTTCCTAAGTGTAGCTAGAATTAATTTATATTCTAAAAGAATAATTAAAATTTATTGTTTTATAGTGGGGTTTTAGGTGGGATTCACTCGAGATCTTCACTAATAGTTTCGTGTGACTTATATATTTTTCTCCTTATATATTTTTGTATGGACTTTCTTTTAATTTTTAAAATGACTTAATTACTTAACGGGTTAACGGGTTGGGTCGTGTAACCCGTTAAATTAACGAGTCGTGTTCGGATTGGATTTTTTGACCCGTTAAGTTAACGGGTCGTGTACGGGTTGATGTGATTTTAATCCAAATTCGTTAATCCGTAACCCAAATTCATTAACACGACACGATTAACAATTGGGGTACATCAAACACCGAAATAGGAACTACAAAGAAATGGATAAAACAAGAACCAAGGAAAAAGAAGGAAAAAATCACAATTTATTTTTTATTTTTTGAACGAGCAATAATGATATTGTTCTAGGGAAGAAAATGAAAAAATCAGAAAAAGACATCCTTTTTTAAAGAGCCCTAACGATATTGTTACTGAACAAATTGATATTTTCGGTACTTACGACACCCTAATTCAATATTGTAGTGTCGTTCTTAATCAATTCGTGTAATTTGTTCAACTACAACCACCAAAAGGCTTTGATATTCTCATTTTCATTTGGATATTTAAATGTGTCCAAAGGAATTTTTTTTAATTTTTATATAATATTAATTTATTCATGATTTTTTTAAAGTCTTAGCACCTGTCTTTTTTGGTAGGTATACACCTTTTGTGTTCTTTGTTTTCTAAGTTTTCTTACTATAATTGTATGAACAATCCATCGATGCTCAATGGCCATTGTAAAAATAAATTAAAATTAGTTTTTTCTTTTTCGTTTTCTTTTTGTTTTGTTTTTCGGCCCGGGCTCCTATCCAGATAAGGGCCTAGGTAGAATAGTCCCTTCAAGGGGCTTTTGCTCTCATATATTGAGGTTAGAGTGATACAACCTGGGCCCGGCCCTTTGACAAGCCTAGGTCGGGCCCATTATGATCCCATTAAAAAATGGCCTTTCATCATCCAACCAATTAGAAGTCCTTTTCCGTGAAGTCAGCTGATGTCAAGGGTGTTATCTACAAGTCTTGAATAACAGTGACACTTAATACGTAGTTGTCATAAAAGACCCGTCCTTATTTATAAATCTCACCGAAATATTCTTATGATCCGCGGACTACTGAAATCGATCACACATCTCGATATAAACTATAGGAGGAGAATTGGAGAAGAGACACCTCAGCTCTCTCTCTCTCTCTCTCTCTCTCGTTCCTGTGGGTTCCTTTTTCTCCTCTTTCTCTTTCCCATCAGATCATAATGTCTAGCAAACAAGGTGATTTCTCAATCTCTCAAAACAATAATTCCATGAATCCAACCCATCCCATATATTCCCATATTTCGTGAATCCAACCGGTATGATTTTTTTTTTTTTTTTTGGCCTTCAATGTTTGTTGTTTGATTGATGTAGGTGGAAAGGCAAAGCCCCTCAAGCAACCCAAAGCTGAAAAGAAAGAATATGACGAGGTAACAACTGGGTCTTATTATTTCTTCCCCTCTTTTCATTCCTAGATGGGGTTTGATTGTTTGGTTATTTAGGCTAAAATATTCATGTGGATTGAATGCTTGGTGGATTTTTTATGAACCCAAATGGGTAAATCGTTGATTAGCAAATAGTGTTAGATTTCTAATGTTATTTTACCTGTTAATGAAAAAAATTTGATGGGTTAGATAACTATGGAGAAATTGATCAGAGCTTTTTTTAGGTGGATGGGTCTATTCATGTTTGTATGCAAAATTTAGCTGGGGATATTTTGAAGACCAAAAAAAAAAAAAAAAAAAAAGCCCTAGGTTTTGTTGTTCTTATGGGTCAAATTCCGATCTCTTTAGGAGTGTGACTTATATTACACCTTTTTGCAGTGGGGCTTTATGGTTTTTTTTTTTTTTCATTGCAAGTTCATTGTACCGCATTAAACCTCTCTGTACATACTTATATTTTAGATCTGTCGAGCGCCTGCATCCCCATCTCTATGGGGCCCTTTCCAGTGAGCGTGGGGGCTGGGACCAGACCAATTAATTGGTGCAATGGGGGAGGAGGGATGGAATTTTAAATCCTATGTATCTATCGTGATTAAGTGATGCAAATCCTTTTGGTGATTGTTTGATCAGGATGTGTAAAAGTGTCGAAATATGAAATCGGGACTCGAGGAGAGTTTGTTACACCTTGACCCGAACTAATCATTATAAAGGCTAATTAATTGAGATTAATGCTAATTAAGCATGGATGGTTGGATTAATGATGGTTAATGACCAAAGAGAGACAAATTAGTCTCAAATGATGCTTTAAGCATAATGACATAGATTCGAATGAAACTAGTTTAATTAGATTGAGTTTAGGCTCAAACAAGGTAGAATGAGGATTTTTTCGTAAATACGGGTTTTCATGTATTTCGTCAAATACGGAAATTCTTGATACCAACGCGTGTACCTCAAATAGTACGTTAACTTTCATATTAGACTTCCATCCATTTGGCTTGAGTTTGGTCAAATGAATCTTCATTTGACTTGACTTGTAAATAGAGAGAGGGAAGAGGGACTTAAGTGAAAAATGTTGCTTATAAGGGAGAAATGAACTCCATTCACTCATTTTCCATTGGAGCAAAACCTAGGCATCTTTTCTTCTTCTCTCTTCCATTTTTTCTCCATCAAGAGTGAGGATTGGGAAATTGCAAGTGATTTTTTAAGAGGCTTCATCTCCTTGATCTTCTCCATTGAGCATCCTCTATTGTTGAAGTGTTTGGAGCTTGAGAGAGAACCCAAACTTTCTCCCTTTAAGTTACAAGTAAGTGGTTTGTGTTTTTGTAGGATTTCCAAGTTCTTCTAAGTGCTTGGAGTTGGTTTCTAGCACAAATAGCTTAAGGGACTCTCTTTTGGGTTGTTTTATGAATTAGGGTTTAAAAAGAAGATGCTTGGCCTCAAATCAAGTTAAGCAAAGAGGGGTTTTGACTTAGTAACTCCAAGGGAGGCAAGTATAAACGATTGCTTGTGATTCATGTGAATTTTTGTTAATTTCTATAGGTGTTGCATTGATTTGGATTTTTATACCCTTTCCACTAATGTTTAGAGTGGGATTATTTTGTGGATTGAATGAAGGATTGGAAGGAGTTATTAATGTATGTATGAGATGGAAATTGAGGAGTGGACAGGAGGTCCAAGTTTTGTGCAAGTTTGATTGGAATGGAAGGAAAAGAAGAGGGAGGAAAATCAGTTTCTGCACTGAAACTAGATTTTCAGAGCAGGTCTGATCGATCGAACCTGACTGTCCCATCAATCGGACAGAGAGTTAACTGAGGGCAGTTTTCTGTCTGATCGATTGGACAGGGCATTAATTGAGGCGAAATTTTGGCAGTTGGTTTCGGGTTTTGTTGGAAATATGGATGCTTTTTGGGTACATAAGTGACTAATTATAATGTCATTAGAGATTTGTGAGAATTGTGAACAATAGAAAGAGAATTTTGAGGATTGAACCCGTGGTTTAATAGTGGGTTAAGGTGTTTAATTGATTACGGACTAAACCTTCATAGGTGATAATTACGGGGACTCTAATGTACACATTATATATATAAATGTGATGTCCATCGAGAATAACACGTACATTAGATAACCAATGATTACACTTGAATGGTAAGTTTAAACTAAGAAGAAACGAGTGGGATTGCTCATAACCTAATTCCCTTGTTGTATTGTATTCCATATCGTTGGGTCCCAATCTAATGAGATTGATGTTACTGTTATTCCTTTCATTTATTAGGAATGGAATCACTGAATTGAATTGAATCCAGAAATGGATTACTTATTGAAAATGTATTCACTCTTGAGTCTGGCACTACCTAACTATTGTATTAAAGCTCTAAATGAGTTAAATGAATTGATAAATAAAAAAATGACTATTCGTACTGTAGTAGATGAATTTGGGGCGTTTCGGAGCTTCGTGGTGATGCCAGTTGTCCCTAGCCCGGATACCGGTAAGTCCCACATTTCCGATCGTATCTATGGGTACTAATTGATGCCTTCCATTTGGAAGATGAATCATTCCTTTGAGGGAATATGGTAAATGAAATGAAATGAATTGAATGCTATGGTAGTTGCCAATTTGTAATGTCTATTACTTGATTCTAAATGTCTATGTACTGTCATTGTAAATTGGACATCGTTTGTAGAATTGTGAATTGATATATTGCACAGATTTATTATATGCATTACTATGTGTTATCATATGCTATCACAAGAACTGTTTATACATTGTTGAACCGTCGTGTTTACTGGTATTATTGATGGCATTATAGGCCCGATTGCCAATGCTGGTCCGGCAACGACCACAGCGACAGCGGAGGAGACCGCTTTGGTTCCTCCAGGAGGACTAATTGAATGGAATGGACGGGATACCATTTGATATGGTTATCCGAGTGCGAAAACGGATTAAGATCATTTTGTGAAATTCTTTTGGGGATTCTTTTCAGAAAGGAGTTGGTATTTAATGTTTTGAACAGTTGTTTCCCTGCATTGTATTTGAATATGCATTGGTTGACATTGTACATGTATAAAGAACATTTACTTTTGAATAGAACTGTACAATGTAGATTGATATAGATGAATGTATGTTTCCGCAATGATATTATTGATAGGTGAATGAATGTTATCCCCTGTGGATTCCGTTTTAACTTCGGTTAATTCGGAGTTTACGGGAGTAAGTATGGAATCACGGCTCTGGATTATCGTAACTCGGGCCCGGTTCGTGACATACTTATTTATGGTATCAAAGCTAAGTTAAAAAGAAAAACGTAAAAGACTTAGAAATGTAAGAACGTTGTGAGGAACGTTGAGTTGTGTACAAATCCACTTTTGGATTTGTGTTATTGCTTTCACTATATGTGATGTATATGTGATGGAAGTGTAGAGATGTGTATCTTACCTTCCTTATTGTTTTTAGATGGCATCTGAATCTGGGAGTGATAACTTTGTTGAGGTTGTCATCAATGAAGGTCTTACAACTTCCCCTCCAATATCGGATGCTGATGCTAGGATGACTGTTATTCTGGAGCAGTTAGTGAGGAGCCACGAGGCACAAGTGGCTATGCAAGCTCAGCATAGAGAGCGAATGGCCAAGAGCCATGAGGCCCAGATGGGTATGCAAGCCCAAATTGCTTCCTTGTTGCAAATGCAGAACCAGATGCAGGCTCAATTGCGGACTCCACCAATACCGCCAGTTCAACCACCTTCTAATGTTGAGACACAAGTGGTGGTGCAGTCCAAGGAAAAATGATCCTAATATCCTTTATGAGCAGTTCCGAAAGAGAGGAGCTACTGAGTTCCGTGACACTGAAGATGTCATGCAAGCGGACGAATGGTTAGAACACACCGGTGATGTGTTTGGCACTATAGTCTGCATGCAGAAGCAAAAAGTCTTGCTTGCCTCTTCCATGTTGCGAGAGGGAGCAAAAATATGGTGGAAGAGTGTCAGGGATACACTCTTGGTAACGCCAGTAGAGGACATCTGGGAATCCTTCAAAGAGCAGTTTATGAGGAAGTTTGTGCCAGAACATGTCCAACAGAGGAAGGAATCAGAATTCCTAAATCTGAAACAAGGACAGATGACCGTGTCGGTCTATGTGCACACTTTTCTACAATTGTCTAAGTATGCTACCAATTTGGTAGATACTGAGGCAAAGAAAGTGAAAAGGTTTCTCTATGGCTTGAACCCCACATATAAGAAGATGGTAGTGGCATCTTATAAGCCCACTACGTTTAGTGATGCAGTTGATAGAGCCTTTACAGCTGAAGAGGTGCATAGAGAAAGAGATGGCTGAGAATTCAAAGAGGAATAGTAGTGGCACTACCACTGGCTCCTAGTTTAAAAGAGGAGGAGGACAATTTAAGAATAAGAATAAGAGGCAAAGGTTTGCTGCAAGAACTGAGAACAAACCAGTCTGTGAGACTTGTGGCAAAGCTCATAGGACTGAGGCATGTTGGAGGACTACTGGAGCATGCCTAGTCTGTGGTTCTTTGGAACACAGAATGGCTCAGTGTCCAAGAGGCAGGAGAGATAACAGGGCTCCGTATCAGCAGCCTGCTCAAGGACAAGCGGTGATTCATGCTCCTCCACAACAGTTGGCTTTACCAGCTCCTCCTAGGCAACAGCAACAGCAACAGCAGCCTCAACGTCAAGGTCAGCAGGGTCAATGGCAGCCAAGGCAACAACCACAGCAGAATAGGTTACAGCTCGTGGGAAGGGCCTATGTTGTAAACAAAGAGCATGCAGAGGTTGCCACCAATGTGATTGAAGGTACAATTCTTGTAGACAATAGAGCTGCAATTGCATTATTTGATCCCGATTCTACATATTCATTTATAGCATCCTCATTTTGTTGTTATATTAAAAAACGGGTAATGCAACTACCTTATGATTTTGTTATAACTACTCCATTAGGAAAACGAGTAGTGTGTGAGTTATATGTTCCCCAATGTAGTGTGAAAATTGGGGAAGTGTCAATGCCAGTTGATTTAGTGTTATTAGCAATGAATGACTTCGATATGATCTTTGGTATGGATTGGCTTGCGAAGTACATGGCTTGTTTAGATTGTTTCCTCAAGATCATCACTTTTAAAGTGGATGAGGCCAATGCCAGTGTGATGTTTGAAGGAGTTTAGAAAAAGTATGACACTAGGCTTGCTTCAGCACTCAAGGCTAAACGAATGATGAGTAGCGGTTGTGAAGGCTATATTGCATTTATTTTTGAAAAGAAGCCTGTGTAGGAGCTGAAAGATATTCCTGTAGTCTGTGAATTTCCAGATGTGTTTCCAGATGAAGTGTCAGGTTTACCTCCAGCAAGGGAAGTAGACTTTACTATAGAACTTGTGCCGGGTACTGCACCGATATCGAAGGCACCGTATAGAATGGCACCGTCGGAATTGTTTGAACTGAAGAAACAAATACAGGATTTGCTAGACAAATGTTTTATCAAACCAAATGTCTCACCTCAGGGAGCACCTGTATTGTTTCTGAAGAAGGAGGATGGCACCCTTCATATGTGTATTGATTATAGGCAGATAAATCAAGTGACAATCAAGAATAAATATCCACTGCCTAGAATCGATGAGTCGTTTGATCAACTCCAAGGTGCAGCTTACTTTTCCAAGATTGATCTTCGATCTGGATATCATCAGATTCGAATTAAAGATCAAGATGTACAGAACGACTGTATTTAGGACTCGTTATGGCCACTATGAATTTTTAGTGATGCCTTTTGGTCTAACCAATTCACCTGCAGTTTTCGTGGCTTTAATGAACATAGTTTTTGCTTCGTATCTGGACCAGTTTGTTGTGGTCTTTATTGACGACGTTCTGGTATATTCAAAGTTAGAATGAGAGCATTCACATCATCTACGAACAGCTTTACTGATACTCAGAGATAATCAACTATATGCAAAGTTAGAGAAATGTGATTTCTGGTGCAACAGGTGGCATCTCTGGGTCATAATTACCAGAGATGGAATTTTGGCTGGAAATCCCACATGCATAGCCTCCTTACCTTCAATAGAAGAAGTGAAAAGGAATTGAGTGAGAACCTTTCCATGGAGGAGATCTGAGAAAGGGATTACTTGTAGGGGATGTAGATGAGTTTGATGTGAAGAGGAGCTTCTTAATTCTCTCATGAAATCAATCTTCTTGTAGCAAGAGATCGGGAAAGAAGAAGAGAAAGAAAGGAGAAGAAGAAGAAGGGAAATCCCCCAGCTGAAATGGGAGGAAGAGAGGGGAAATGAGGTGTGGTACGGTGGTGAGTGGTTTTAAGATGGGTATATGGTGGACTTTGCATGCAAGTCCATTTGATTGATTGGAATATGGAAAAAAGGCTTATTTGATGGAAATGGGCTTGATTTGTTTTGGGTTTGGACATGGGCTAAGTTGGATCTAATTGTGGAAATGATGTAGGGAAGAAGTTTGATGAAATGCACATGAAGGCCTACTAATGCTAGAAATACACATACATGATTAAAACTACTAAAAGGTCATAGCTCTATCTAACTTTGGTCAAACTCCACTAATCTAATTAATCCTTCATCAAATCGGTCAAAACAAATATTAGGTGCCTAATCAAGGTTAATTAGGCACTAAACCTGCGAAAATGGGATCGGAGTCTAACAACTTTTTTTTTTTTTTTCTTCTCTTTTTTTTTTTTTTTTAAACTTTATATTCATATATATTGGACAAGATCTCTAAAATTGAAGGGTTTCAAATGGGAAACTAGATCCTAACTTCATCAAAACTGGAAACTATATCTTAACCTAAATAAATTTCTAATTAAAATCCAAGTTACAACTCATAACTACCAAAATTCTAATGGAAAGAAAATCCACTTTTCTTTGGATGATTTGTCTCGAAATCTCCTCATCTGAGCCTGAGATTTTGTTCACGGTTTTGGCTAGGTTGGTCCACCGGATTTGCATCATTCACCCTTGGGTTGTAATTCATAGAAGAGCTCGACCTCGATCTTTTCTACTATAAACATGTCAAACTTGCAGTGACTCCTTTGTGACACCTGACCTTAATCCTTTCTTTGATAGTTCTGGCTTTATGGGACAACGTGTAACGAGTTTTCATCTTTAATAAATGTATATGTGTTATCTCTCTCATCTGATGGATTCCATTCTCGTCAGACATCCATAGCCTCCCAAGTAAGAAATCCTTCACATCTGTCTGCACAACATCGCACCACACTTAGTCCTGACAATTATCATTGATAGTAAATGGAACTTGGCACCTATGTCATCTTGCACTTCATCGCCTATCATCAACCATCGAAAAACAATATAAGGTGGAGGGTTTTTGTATAGCCTTTGCTATTGCCTGTTGGTGTACTTCTTGTAACACCACCCTTTGGACTCATCAGAACTTTAGCATCGGAGCCGCAAGAGATCAACTTGCTCTACGTTTTTTTCCTTTTGTTTCTATCGTCAACTTCTCCTTAGATTCTGGCTTGCCATGCTCTTCAACCTCTTGTTCTTCTACCACATGTACCGAAGCTTTTGGAGGTTGTGCAGACATTTGAATGATAAATGACCTCCTTCACCGGTGAGTAGTTTTGTTGCTTTTTGTTGTTTTTTCTTTAACAAGAGATCTTGAGGGGAGGAAAAATTAATTCGATCACGGCCTATCACTCTTTGCAAAGGATGCTTAGAACGAAAGGGTTGCAGACCCCTTTCTTCATATGTTGAGTCTTTGCCCTGAGGGTTGTTTTCCACTGGATTCTGGACCGAGCCCTGCCTTCTCTCTACAGGTCTTCTCTCTTTCCTTTATTTTTAGTTGAGAAACCCTAGTTCTTTCATGCCAAGGAATGTGGGAAATCCCTTACACTCTTTCCTCATTCCGTTTTATGGGAGGGACAGAGACTGCTTTTTTTCTCATTTCATGTGAAACAAAAACTATGAAAGGAATTGTTCCTTTTTCTTCTTCCTTTCTTCGATAGTACTCATCAACCTCTTCTTTTGTTTGATGACCAAAGGGGCTCCTTCAAATCTGTAGATTGTTGGTAAAGAACGTGAACCTTTGATACCAAACTGATGCAAGCCCTTTTGGAGAGGGCTTGATAGGGAATGGGTAAAAGTGTCAAAGCACAAAATTAAGTCTCCAAGAGACTTCCACAAAGGAAAATCTTAAGCCATGAAGGGAAGTGTATTAAACTATTAATCTCCAACTCTCAATTTTTTTTTCCTGTTGCTTTACATCCACATATATAGGAAACAAGATCCCTAAAAATATAAGCTTTCAAACAGGAAACTAGATCCTAAATCAATCAAAACCATAGTTATCAAATTCGTTTCGGTTCGGATGAAGTGTCCAAATTTGTTTGTTTCGAAGGCAAAACCAAGCCGAACATCCCGCTTGAAGATGTTCGGTTCAAATTTCGTTTGATTTCGCCCGATATATAGGGTTTCGATCCAAAACCCCTAATTTCGGACGAACTGTGTCTAAATCCGTCGATTCAGACGAATCGAGGGGCCAAACATTAAAAGAAGAAAAAAAAATGGATGAACTGTATTTGGGCATTTGAACAAATCTGATCAAATAAATGAAATCATTGTACATACCTTTTTTTTTGGGTGATCGTTTGTTCCATCTTCTTTGGTAGCATGGAACCTTCTATCTATAAATTGAACTCGAAACCACAAATATCAACCACAGAATCTTCTCTTGCCCTATTTCCATTTGAGATTATTCACTGCCGAAGCAAAAGTGTGAATCCTTGCCCTCGCCGTGATTATCTTCCTGCATTTCCTCCCTTGCCAAAGGTCGTCACTGCTGCCCTATTCGGATTTCCTTGCAAAAACCTTCTTATCTATTTCTACGTCTTTATTTTTTTTTTAAATGAGAATTGATTAATATACAACATGACACAAGATCCTCCATTATGCACCCATTGCATTTATGCCATGCATAGGTCCAATGGCACAATGATCGCCCCCCTTTTGTGGTGGGTCCACATTTTTTCCTCCTTATGGCTGGTCTTATCTATGAGTTGATTAAAATTTGGCTCAAGAAAATTTTGAAAATGGTGTTGCCTTATCAAGAAAGGGTATTCTTGGAAACAAATGTAATTTGTTAAATGCTTGGTTGGCGTGTGATGCAACCTAGGGTTAGGATACAAGTGCTAGAGCACAATTAGGGTTCCCACAGGAACAATCACAATGAAGAAGACACTCTCCAATGAAACCCACAGCAGGGGAAATTTTATTAACTCAATTCTCCAATCTGAGATCAATGATCTCTACAATGCTTTATTTATATTAAAATACTTACCCTAAAAACAATCCTAATCAAACTAGGAAACAAAATCCTAACCAAATTAGAAACTACTCCTAAATGCAACTTCTTAAATAAAAATTAGAAACTGATAACAATTACTAAAGAATTCCTAAACTTGCTTGGGTCCCACAATTGGACCACGGGACTTGTTCCAACGAACAGATATTGCTGCTGCATCATTCTTCCCGGGTTGGAAAAGAGTTCGACCTCGAACTTGACTCTTCTTCTTGATGTTTCTTTTGTAAATAGTGTGTACATGAAGTGCATCCTTGGTGAGACGACAACGGGACCCCTTCTTTGGTGGTCCTGGCTTCATAGGACAAAGTGTGATTTGCGTTTCACCATGCATGAATATGTATGTGTTTGTCACGCATTCCATTAGTACCATTCTTGTCATACATCCATGGACGACCCAACAAGATATCACAACTATCCATGGTTACTACATTGCACCAAACCGTATCTGTATAATCTTCACCAACAAAAAAGGTAACTGGACATGCATACCACACTTGAACTTGATCACCTGACATTAACCACCTAGCAAAATAGGGACGATGATGCTTCTGAACTTTCAGTTGTAATCGATCCACAAGACCTTGAGATATAAGGTTCTGACAACTTTCGCCATCAATGACTACCATGCATTCTTGACCCTTAATTGCTCCTTTGGAGCAGAAAATATTTTCTCGCAACCATTTCTTCTTAGTATTGAAGGGAGTGTCAGTAATTACCTGGAGAGAGTCAAAATCCTCCTCGGGCAGAATGTCATGTGCTTCCTCTGTGTCAGTCTCTTTAGGATCATCTGCTGGTGCAATTGTCACATCACTTTCATGCTCAATGAGGTGGATGCGTTTTGGACACTCCGCTGCACGATGCCCTTGTTGTTTACAATTATAGCATGTAATCCTATTTTGACCTTCGGGCTTGGTAAAAACTTTCTCCGATGAATCACTCGGTTTAGACCCTGCAATTGAGGAATTCTTCTGCATAACCCATTTAGATGCATTAAGTTTTCTGGCTTGATGGTTTGCAATCTCCTCAGCTTTGATAGCATGCTGAATAATCTCATCAACATTATCAAAATGTTTGAATGCGAGGATATCTTGTATGTCAAGTGTAAGCCCATTAAAATATCGGTCAACCAAGACATCCTCCTCTTCATCTAAACCGCAACAGGCTTGCATGGTCATAAACTCCTCATAATACTCAACAACTGTTTTAGACCCTTGTTTCAAATATTGAAAACTTGCACGCTGATCTCTGGAGTAATTGACAGGTAGAAATTTTTGCTTCAACAAATTTTTCATCTTAGTCCACGTGTCAACGGAGTCAATTTGTTGGTTTCTTCGCTTCCGTTGCAACTTGGCCCACCAGATCGCACCATAATTGCGAAATCGAGTTACTACTAGTGTAATCTTATGACCATCAGTCATTGGCTTGTGTGCAAAAATATTTTCAACATATACTAACCAATCTAGGAATTCATCTGGTTTCAATTTTCCATCATATTCGGGAATCATGAGTTTAATACCGAAATCACGATCAACATTGACTGCATGTGGACCTCGTTGATTCCGATTATGCCTTCCATCATCCCGATGATTTCCCTCACGCTGATTAGTTTCCAAATTAATTAATCGGGTGTCAATTCTTTCAAGAGACTCTTGCAATTGAGCTTGCATTTGAACCATCGTTGCGGATAGTTGATTAACAGTTACCGATAATGCCGCAACTGCGTTCCTCAAATCATCATCATTATGAGAGGAAGACTCCGCGTCAACCTGCTTCTTGGGAGGCATCTTTGGTTAATGAAAATTTAAAATTTCTGACTGACCTGATGTGTAGATCGGCTTTCCACGATCACGCTGGTAAAACGGATCAAAAATATGAAATTGGATGAGTTTGGTATCGCGAAAAGAAATCTGAACCGTTGAGAGGAGCAAATCTGCTGTTAATAGGCTGCCTCTAATGCCGGCCCTTTCTGTATGTGGTTTGGGCCAGTGGAACTTAACCTGAATTTGACCCGGGCGATAACCCAAGCCCAGACCTAGGCAATGACCCGGGCCTGTCGCTTGCCTTGATGCTGGCGCCCGAAAAAAGAGAAAAGGGATTGAAACCCTTCTTTGTTGCCCCAACGAAGGGAGACTGTGGAGCGTGAGGTTGGGACTGGGGCGCTGGGATGGCGACGACAACGATGGTGCGATGACAAAGGACACGGCGTCGCTAGACAACGGTTGTTGTGACGAAGACGCAACGAAGGATAGCTCTGGCGATTGAGTGGAGCAACGTCAATGAGGGAGCCAGGTACGCACTTCTGCCCTAATCTCCTTCCTTTCTGCTACTTCTGTCTGTCTTTTTTTTTTTTTTCTCTGGGTTGGGCTCCTGTAGGCCGAAATTGATTTTGGGAATTTCTGGGTTGGATGGAGGGCCGGTGGTCTCGATCAAGGGATCTGGGAATGGGTGCGAAGATGAGGATTGGGTTGACGGTTTTGAGAAGGGGGATTGTAGACGGTTTTGGCAGGTCGATGGATTTCTGGTCTGGTGATTGTGTAGGGTTGTGAGATTCGGCAGAGGGGTTTATTGGAGGGGTTAGGGTGTAGGGGTGTGGGGAGGTTTGCGGGAGGCAGTGGACGAAGGAACTTCGGATTGAGGAGTTGACAGTGAAGGGGTGATGGTGTCGGTGATTTGGGCTGGACGAGAGTGGAAGGTCAGGGACAGTGACGGTTTGGGAATGGGGAAAGGATAGGGGTGATCACGCCGTCCGATCGAGGGGATCGTTCGACCTCGAACTCGACTTTTCTTCTTGATGTTCCTTTTGTAAATAGTGTGTACATGAAGTGCATCCTTGGTGAGACGACAACGGGACCCCTTCTTTGGTGGTGCTGGCTTCATAGGACAAAGTGTGATTTGCGTTTCACCATGCATGAATATGTATGTGTTGTCACGCATTCCATTAGTACCATTCTTGTCATACATCCATGGACGACCCAACAAGATATCACAACTATCCATGGGTACTACATTGCACCAAACCGTATCTGTATAATCTTCACCAACAAAAAAGGTAACTGGACATGCATACCACACTTGCACTTGATCACCTGACATTAACCACCTAGCAAAATAGGGACGATGATGCTTCTGAACTTTCAGTTGTAATCGATCCACAAGACCTTGAGATATAAGGTTCTGACAACTTTCGCCATCAATGACTACCATGCATTCTTGACCCTTAATTGTTCCTTTGGAGTAGAAAATATTTTCTCGCAACCATTTCTTCTTAGTATTGAAGGGAGTGTCAGTAATTACCTGGAGAGAGTCAAAATCCTCCTCGGGCAGAATGTCATGTACTTCCTCTGTGTCAGTCTCTTTAGGATCATCTGCTGGTGCAATTGTCACATCACTTTCATGCTCAATGAGGTGGATGCGTTTTGGACACTCCGCTGCACGATGCCCTTGTTGTTTACAATTATAGCATGTAATCCTATTTTGACCTTCGGGCTTGGTAAAAACTTTCTCCGATGAATCACTCGGTTTAGACCCTGCAATTGAGGAATTCTTCTGCATAACCCATTTAGATGCATTAAGTTTTCTAGCTTGATGGTTTGCAATCTCCTCAGCTTTGATACCAATTGATGCAACCTAGGGTTAGGATGCAAGTGCCAGAGCACAATTAGGGTTCCCACAGGAACAATCACGATGAAGAAGACACTCCAATGAAACCCACAGCAGGGGAAATTTTATTAACTCAATTCTCCAATATGAGATCAATGATCTCTACAATGCTTTATTTATAATAAAATACTTGCCCTAAAAACAATCCTAATCAAACTAGGAAACAAAATCCTAACCAAATTAGAAACTACTCCTAAATGTAACTTCTTAAATAAAAATTAGAAACTAATAACAATTACTAAAGAATTCCTAAACTTGCTTGGGTCCCACAATTGGACCACGGGACATGTTCCAACGAACAGATATTGCCGCTGCATCAGCGTGGAGTGCCTTTATTGGGACTGGGCAAGTCGCTGCGCCGGATCCCTCCCCATTCTGCATTGATGAATGCTTCTTTGTAAATTTCCTACTAACAAGGCAATGAAAAGATTTTCCACCTAAACTCTTCTGCGACTCTTCCATGGATTAAATCCATACATATTTTTTTGTATAGAAGGCCCACGTCTGATCAATCCATGCTTTTTGTACACACACACCCTAATGAATTATCATTAGCCCCTGTTTGACACACAAGCCTTCAAGTGAGGAACCAGTTCAGTCTTGAACATTCTCCTGCATGCACACATAATAAATGTTCAAATGAGAACTGGCCTCGAATTCCAATTTTATGCTGCCAACCTGTGGGGCTCACCTGGGATGCATCCTGTTTATGGGGGAGGATGGGATGTGTAGGGAACCTTGAGGGTAGGGGTGGGTTAAATACCGCTAGATGCGGACAGTCTTTATAATACTGCCTTTGGGTGGAGCAATGTGTGAAACTGAAACAGATTTGAGATTGGAAAATCCATTAGGGGTATTTTACAGGATGAGGGGTTCACTGGTTCCTCATGAAATGGTACTTTCTAATGGGACCTTGTCTTAAAACTGTTCGCTATATTCATTCCTATAAAAGGTCATCACATGGAAACAAGTCAGGGAAGATAAAAAAATGCCATTCCATGAATTGATTCTGGGGGAAGCCCATCTTAGTGTAATTGGAAATTTGCTTTGTTTCACTGGAAGTAGTCGATGGCAAGACTTTGTGTTTTGAACTGTTTATCTCAACTGCTGTGTGCTGTTAATTATTTATGATTTTCCTACAGAATGATATGGCAAATATCCAGAAGAAGAGAGAGGAGGAAAAGGTGAATCTTCTCTTCAAATTTTGATTCGGGAGGGTCGTCAAAGTCAATGACTTTATGGCAGTTCTTGAAATGAAAATACATTTATGCGGTTTTGACAGGCGCTAAAGGAGCTGAGAGCAAAGGCATCACAGAAAGGATCGTTTGGTGGTGCAGGGCTCAAGAAGAGTGGGAAGAAATGAGTCGCAACTCTCTGTGCGTGGTGGTGTTGATTACCTTATGGTCTGGTTGGATGTGTGAGATTGGGATGGACCAATGAACATTTCTTTGGAATGTTTCATGGTTGGGAACTAATTCCCATATAATGGTTTCTGTGTGTTATGTTTGAGTTCCATATCACATTTTCTGGTTTCAAGGCCATATGTTGCTCTTATGCATGGGTGTTCTTATAATAATAAAGAGTTCTGCCTGCAGCCCTTTTACCATTCAAAGGGGTGGTGACCCTTGAGTTTACTCAGCTTGGTCCTATGAGACCCGACCGAGTTGGACTAAGTCGCTCCTGAGCCCAATAAGCTTTATGAAAAAAAAATAAAATGAAAAGTAGCAAAAATAATAGAATAAATAGAAAATTATATTTTATGAATCTGGAGTTACAAGATTTACTATGTTTTACTCGTTAATAATGATTAAGTAGCAATACACGAACACTTACGTTTATGTTTCACTCAGATGAATGACACCTTCAATATTCTTATGTCTAGATCTTCAAAAACTGTGATTTTGTTCCTTCCAGAATTGATGCAAAATGCCATTAGAGCTCTCAAAACTTCTCCCAACAGAATATTGGGAAATAAAGTGTGTTATAGTTGAAAAGCAATAGTACTTAAACTCATTTGACTCGGTTGCTCGATTTGGCCCATTTTAAAAACCAAGACAATCACCTACGTTATGGGGTGCAGTTCAGGAAATCTAAATGCACTTGCCTGTTTATTTATTTGTCTGGTTCAGTATATGCTAATTGAAGGACCAGCCAACGCTTCTTCTTTTTTCTTTTTTTTCTTTTTTGTACTTAATTAGTCTCAATCTTAGTGGCAACTCATCTGTCCATCGGTCAAATCACTACTACTAAACTCTTATAAGCCCTCTTGAACCTGTTTAGATCCTCATAAATCAACTGTAATTAAAGGGTTCGTACAATTGGATACATAGGTTACTGCAATGGGCTTGATCTTTGGGGCAACTGAATTACGGGTAAAATCCATTACAGTTAATTAGTTGTGCAGGTAATCTGATTGCAGGGCAACTGAGTATCAATGTTCAAATAGGGCTTTATCAGGCCTGGGTCTGCCAAATTCCCTAAAGCAGGCTGAGCCCCCATGGCTAATCTTTCTAATTTGTATTGAACTGTTGGTCTTGTATTGCAAGTTCTGCTATGTAATGAACATTATAGAAAGCAAGCTCTTCACATAGAAGTCTTAAGGGCTCTTTTGATTCTGCAATCCTACTCATGTCTTTCCCTTCAGCTCTTGTAGATTCCTATCCAATAACTACAGTTTTGATTCCAGTTTTCTGTCACATCTTCTTTAGGAGAAACAACATAAAGTGAAGGTGCTAATGCAAAGAAACTAAGCTATGCTTTTCACTGAGAGTATCTAAATTCATCTACCACTACTTGGTGGTGCCCACAAGCGTCCCATATGGGCTAAACATTGAAATTGGACAGTTGATCATAAACCCAATTCCATTGAATGGCTAAGATCATTAACCCCATTGCATGTTGCAACCACTACTTAACATTGAACCTTTCTCTATCAAATGTACTAACACATTCTCTTGAGGGATCTTTCTGTCAACCAAATAGAATCATATTAACAATCGTGTTCTAGGCATATGATTCTCTTTTCTCCCCTCAATCACAGAAAGAAAAAGCAAATGGTTCTTTCTTTTTCTTTTTCTTTTTTCTTTTTTTTTTTTGAAAGGAGAAAGAAAAAAAAAAAAAGAGATTCATATCTACTATTTGACTTTCTATTAAGACAGCCAATTAAAAATGTATCGTTTTCTCATTTATTATTTTTTGGTAGATGCCTATTCTACATGAGAGCATGTAGCCTGTTTGAGATATGTATAGAAATAAATCATGGCCACCATTGCATTGTGTCCAATTAGCCCCAAAAATTTTACATAGATTGGTGTGGTATTCACATTTGGATTGAGTCATGCCACAAGACTTGATTCATCTCCCATGTAATCGAATCATACCCAACTTGTATGATTCAATCCAAAGTTGATATTACTCCGAACGAATTGATATTGGGCCCATCAACTTCTAATGTAGGCTATTGAGATTCAATGTTTTGCTGCCATGAACGGTGGGTGGCTACACCTTGTGTCAAAACCTCTCTTACTCCTTATTGGACTGGATTGGATAAAAAACAAGGTGACGAGAATTACTATTTTATTAAGCCTGCGGTTTGGATTGGATTGGATTCTATCTAACAATAAATCAGTGGGCGTGTCCAGTGGGCTTAGATATTGCTTCATAGTAAAATCTTTAGTATTTTTGAACTGGCGCTTTCAAAATACATGCCGATACATCCAACATTTAGCAGTTTTTTTTTTCCCCCGGGGCTAATACAGGGTGAGGGGCGGACCCACATTATGGATTCCTGGGGCGAGCGCCCCATGTAAATTTTTGGAGTTCCTTACAAGTGCCATGGCCCATGCATCAGTTGATGGCTTGATGCCCAATCCCGCCCCACCTCCGTACACCTCGCCCCTTAGATAAAAGTTTTCCCACCACATGTTGTCCTCCCACTCATTATATTATATAAAGTAATGGCAGACAAAAACCTTTTTTTATTCTTTCTTTATTTTGTTTTTTCTAGACATTTTAGAAGGCATCTTTCCAATCATAACTTGTAGAAAAAATGGAACCATAATATCAGTAGAATACTTCTTAGGGCCTGTTTGGATGTATGGTGAATTAAAGTATGGTGAGGTGAATTATCAAATCAAGAGAAAATAAAATATAAAGTGCTATGATGGTGATTTATTTTTAGCCGTTTGGTATGGAATTTTTTTGACTTATTGAATAGATTACTTTGGATGGGATAAAACATTGAGAAAATGAAGGCACAACTACTCAAGTGTTGCCACGTTTCATTCATTATGCTTTGTTATTATCTATATGTAGAGATTTGGCTATGACGCCCATGGAGAAGGGGATTGAACAGGAGAAAATATTATGTTTAAAATCATGTTTTTCTTTTTATTTATCTATTATCCCTATGCGAAGATCAAACTCCTAAGCCCGTTTGGATGTTTACATAATAAAATATGTACAGATTTAAATATTGTAAGAATAAAATAGATTAGAATAATGCAATATTATAATAGTATAATATTTTAACTATTTGACAATTTTTGAAGAATATTACAGATTTTATATCAAGTTGTTTGGAAGGAGCTATGATTAAAGTAAATTACATTATTATAATTTTTTATTAAATATTTTAATTATGTAATTTACCACGTCTGGATAAAAAATTAATGTGGTAAAGTACAGTTCAACTGTCATGTTTTAATTGTAAGTTACGTTTCTTTTATCACATAAAACCATAGTAAAGTATAATAAAGTAAAGTCAATTAAAAAAAAGCTACTTTATAACTCTCTCTCTCACTTTACTTTACCACATACTTCATCTGACCTTACTTTATCTCACCTTTTACCAAGATATGACATCAATCTTTATTTTACTTTACCACACTTATAAACAAGTCACTTTTTATTTACCATATAAAACTACGATAAAATGTGATAAAGTAAAGTAAAAAAAAAAAAAAGAAACTATTTTACCATTCCTTCCCACTTTACTTTACCATATACTTTATCCCACCTTTACTTTACCCCACCTTTACCGTGTTGTGACATTTACTTTTACTTTACTTTACCATATATGTAAAAAAAGACATCATGATGGATTTGGTGAACTAAAGTCTTCACTTTATTCTTCCACTTTGTAATCGTCATTTTGAAAGATTATTATCTTGTAGAAAGTTTTTTCCAAGGGGAAGCTGTAGGAAAAAAAATTGAAATTTTTGAAAGAAAAGAATATTTCCTTCAAATTTTTCTTAGATTACCAAATGAGCAAGATTTTGTTCTATAGAAAATGAAAGATTATATTCTATAAAATGTTATCTCTTGTGTTTTCTTGTGCATCCAAACAGGCCAAACCCTTTGTATTTTCTATAGTTAATGGGTTTATCTCATATTAACCTACTTTTATTTAATCTTTTTCTTTATCCCTCTCTGTTTTATTTTTTAATTCTTATTTTGATGAGATTTATCTAACCACAGTTGGATTCTATTACCAAAATCAATGCACTAAAAAAAAAAAAAAAACCTTATAGATTTTAAAATGAGAGATTTGGTTATCTAACTAGAGGTAGATTGTGCTATGATAATATTGCGGATGGAGCTAATGGAAATAATCAAAGACGTATTATTTTTGTATGATAATTTTTTTTAATGGATTGTATGATAATAAGTAATATTTCCCTGGAGTTATCTAGAGTTTCTTTATTATTGTTGCAGTGTGATTGCTAATTTCATTTTCATCCCATTAATTTGAATAAAAAATTATTTTCTCAAGGAGATATTGGTTGGCGTAGTTAAAAAGCTTATGTAAAAATTGAGTATTAGTAGCAAGAATTAAGTTATTTATATTTTATTTATCAAAAAATAAAAATAATGTCTTTAAACCACATAATAAGTGGAGATTATTGAAAGTTGGTGCTGATTTTGACCTTTGCAATTGACCATTGTCCGCCCCACCTAATAAAAAATTATGAATCCGCCACCGTGACGGTTGTATACTGCTACTTGGACCCATGATTTAGATGGCACTTGTCAATACAGCACAATGCACTGGGAATATAAAACAATGGTCTAGGCCTCTGTATTGCTATTCAGAAAATACCTTGAAAGTTGAAACCATGATACTGAAACCTTTTATAGGCCCAATTCATAATTGGGTCCAGGTCCTGGTCTCAAAAACCGTGGTTTAGACCTGGTAATCCAACAACTGTTTACCCAATTTGTTTAATCTATAACTACAATAATAACTAATCAGATGAAGATTAATAGTATATTTACATAGAGTAATATATTCGGGTCTTGAGTTGGATCGATTGGTGTCGGGCCTAGATCCCAATATTTTTTATACCAATGCGTATAGACTTATTATGTATCTACGATCACCGGGTTTATCCAGCCCAATCTGGGTCCGATACCCAGTACTTGAACACATGTATGAGTGGTATACATTGGACCCAAAACATGGATCGTACGCAGTTACGGGCCTATCTATATGTATCCACCATGGATCCAGTCCAGACTTGGCCCACGTATATAGATGCTTTGGGCTGGGCCCAAGGAAAGACCTGATTTCTTCAGCCGTGGATTCTCCGCTTCCAGTTTCCCACTAAAAAGCCCTGTTTGGACTACTTTTTTCGTTCATTTTCATGCCCTCCATCTTCTCATTTCCCAGACTCTCTTTTCTCTCTTTCGTCCATTGGAAACTCTTCCAAAGGTAAGAAAACCCCATAACCCACTTCATATTTCCTACCCCAGATCTTGAGTTCTATGCTCTTTTCTTTGATGGGTCTGATTGGATGAGAAAATAGAGGTGGAGTGGAGAAAGCCCTTGAACATGAACACTTTTCTCCACATCCATTTTGACCCATTTAAGAAATCCCATGTCTTGAATTCAATGCCTGTTTTACTGCTTTCTTCTTTGCTTTTCTTCATCTTTGTCATTAGTCTGGAATCTTTGGGTTACTGGAGGAGAGAAAACTCTTTCCTGATTTATGGCTATCTTTTTTGCTTCTGATTGATTGGAAACCAGGATAGGATTTGCTCTGGGGTAAAACCTTCTGTTCCTTTAAGTTGATTTTTAGCTTAATTACTAATGTGTAGAAAACTTTAGATTATTTTTTTTTGTAAATGGATGATGTAGAAAAGCTGTAAGTTTGATAAATTTAAGGTACATCTTCATGTAAAAGCTCAATAAATGTATTAATCCAAGCTGTTGAAACTCGGGCTCGGGGTCAACTTGGCTGGCCGAGGAGTAGAGTCAACTTGGTGAGTTAGCTCGGGAGGTGTGTCAATTGTTGTTTAATTTTAAAAAATTTGAAGTTTTAGTAAGTAAGTGAAAAAAGTATAAGCAATGAAATAGAAAAAATAAAAAGAAAATGAGATTAGAACTTTGGAAAAACAATAAAAATATAGGTTATGCTAATTATGTCGTTAACTTATTGAATAATTAAGATTCTACTAATTGCAATGCTAGGCTTAAGGTGTTCTAGTGGTATTGGTATTTTTTTTTTTTTTTTTTTTTTGCCACGTTGGTCTATTGGTCCAGGAGTGATACTTTAACTTGAGTATGCAAGGATTGATCCCTAGGCATATATGTGAAACTAAGGTATCAACACGACTCAATCATGAATATGTTGGCAATACCTTTATATCTAATAATTGAAGAAGAAATACACACTTTAAGGGATGTAATGTTATAGATTTTTTTTTTTTTTTGGATTGGTTTGTAATGCTATAGATTAGGACAAAAGAAAATATTAAAGGTTATAGTTATTATCAAGGTTGGAAAACTTAGTGAGTTAGACTCTTGACTCTACTGAGTTACCTCTTTTTGACGAACGATCGAGTCGAATATAGGGTAAACTGGGCCGAGTCAATTATAAGTAATTAATACTTGAGGTTTGGAGTTAGCAATTTAAAAATGATTGATTGAAATATAATAAATTTTCTAATTTGAATTTATTATTATTAATGCATGCGAATAAATGTATATCTAAAATTTTTAAGTATTTGACCTATTTTAAAATATTTTTCAAAAAACCATGACTCTCCCAAGTCCTTGAATCGATTCTCTTCGAGTCAATATATTAGAGTAGGACGAGTGGAGTTTGAGCACTAGTTTTCCAACTTGGTTATTATAAAAATTGCTTTCACGTCTTTGATGGTAGCCTGATTCTTGAGCTTGAGAGACGCGTGGTTTTCCTATTGTAGATAGATGGTGCAGGATGTGCCAAGCCCAGGCCCATGACTTATGGGTCAACCTAGCCCAAGCCCATTGGATCAGCCCACAGCCCCAATGGGACCAGTAGGTTGTTTTGGTGTGGATTTTTGCATTATTTAGGATTCTTTAATTTAGTTTTTTTTTTTAAAGAAAGGTTTGGTTTAAGTAAGGTAATTCCTTTAGTATGTTTCCTTTCTTGGACATCCAACCCTTTCCTATAAGTGTGTTTTCCTCCTTTTGATAGAGACACCTCTAATCATTGAATAGAAGATTTCCGGTTTCCCTTTGATTTGTGTTTGTTTCTCTAATCATGTGTGTTATTATGTGTGAAATCCATCTTGATTCATCCAGCCCCCATTTGTAGAGTTGGTCCATCTCATTCTCGAGACCTGGGCTGCGTCAATAGACGGAGTTTTATAATACTATTAGAAATAGGATGTGAAAGGGAGGAATAAAGTTGGGAAGAATGAAAAGTTATGGAGAGCAGATGTAGCTTTTATTTTTCTATTAACATGAGCTCCCACTGTTTATAAATTTTATCATTGAAAGGAAGCAATGTTAAGTTAAGCTTGAAATAATAAGTATAGCCTTAGAATAGGGTTTTGAATTTAAAAATAAAGAAGGAGAAGAAGAAAGTGCTTGACTTTTTTAAGTCACATGAGTTGCCTGAGTCAACAAATCAAACACACGACTCGTCTGAGTAATGAGCATGCAAGAATCAAAACACTGACTCGACTCCTTGATCCTAATGAGCCAAGTCAACTTGGCCAACTCCGGCCTGATAATGACAAGTTAAATGTCTTCGTATTTTAAGATTAGGGCATATTGACATGAATCTGTTCTACTTTTTTATTGGTTTTGTGTTTGTTATCAGAATGCCAGATTAACAAACAAAAATGTTAATCTTTAATGAAGATGGAACTCACATTAACAAACACTTCGTGGTCTATAGCTTCCTCTCTTTGGCATTAATTGTTATTATAAATAACCTTTAAAATTTTTTTTTATTATAAATACTCGATACAAATTTAAGCGAGAAAAAAAATGTCTTACTGGTTAAATGTTGTCTCTCCTCCTTCGTGTTCTCGAGTTTGAACCATGATAGCAGGGTGACAATTCCTGACCTGACCCGAACCAATCTGGTAATTCAGGGCTTGTGCACCCTTTTTATTTTATGGTTGACGTTTGTGATTCAACTCATAAATTCGATCTTGGGGTGATAAGTTTTCGCTATTTTGACAGATTGCATGATGGCCTGCTAACCCTCACACATTGGTTAATTAAGGATTCAGGTTGACTGCTTTACTTTCTAATCTTGGTTTAGAATTGATAATTTTCAATTGTCGGGTTGAGCCTATGACTTTTGCCCATGGTGCTCAACCGTCTAACAAGACCCAACCAATTGCTACCACTATGTGATAAGAGATTTTTGTTTTATTAGAAACCAGTTTTTTACGATTCATTTGAGTCTCATGCTGAGTCAAGTCCACCAAGCAGTGGCAGAACTGGGAAATTCTCCTTGGGTTGTGCACTTTGTAAAGGTATATTTCTTGGGAATACAACATGTAAAAAATTCATAAAATAAACACCACCACCCCCACACCACCACACCACACCCCCCCCCCCCCACCCCCCCCGCCCCCCCCACCACCAATCCCTACCCCACAAAAAAAAAGAAAAAAATGCACATTTTTGGATTAATATATTCTATCTGTGAATGAAACTAGAGTTTCTTTTGAGTTAATGGAAGGTTATTTTAATAGTTATGATGGTTATTCCAGAGTGGTGATGAGTAGAGGGGTGAGATTTATGTTTGAATATAGTAAATTGTGAGTATTTTCAAATTTGTGGATAAATATGAAAAAATAATTCATTTCATTGAAGCTCTATATAGGTGTTGGGCTATATCAAATTTGAGACATTTTTGTTCTTCTCCTCCATGTTTGGCTGTGAGTGTTGGGCTAGTGTGAACTTTGGTTCAGTTCTTTGGGAAGTGGTCTTTCCTGCATTTTGAATATCAGCCCTTGTTGTAATTGATATATTGAGTTGTTTTGCTCACATATTCTTATTCCTCCCCAGTTGTAGTTCTTGTCGATTTTACACCAAAGAAATGGCATCGAGCATAGAAGGTGGAAAGAGCTTTGCAAGAAGGGACCAGCTGTTGAAGATACAAGCTGAGTCTCAGAGGAGATGGGAAGAAAGTGGCGTTTTCAAGGCCGATTCGCATGAGAAGCCTCCTGAACCTGGTGAAAAGTTCTTTGGCAATTTTCCTTATCCATATATGAATGGCTCACTCCACTTGGGTCATGCATTTTCCCTCTCCAAGCTTGAATTTGGTGCTGCTTATCATAGACTAAGAGGTTGCAATGTGTTGTTGCCTTTTGCTTTTCATTGCACTGGAATGCCAATTAAGGCTTCTGCTGATAAACTTGGGCGGGAGATTCAAGAATTTGGAAACCCACCTATATTTCCTTCTACTGAGGATGACAACAGTGTAGAAGTTGGTAATGAGAGTGAACAAGTGGAAGAAAATGTGGAGCAGGTTGAACCTGATAAATTCAAGAGCAAGAGGTCTAAAGCAGCTGCTAAGTCAGGTGTAGATATGTCTCAGTGGGAGATCATGAAGATGTCAGGCATTCCTGTGAGTGAGATTGCTAAATTCCAAGACCCATATCATTGGTTGACCTATTTCCCACCACTTGCGAAAGAAGACTTAAAGGCTTTTGGTTTGGGTTGTGATTGGCGGCGCTCTTTCATCACTACGGACATGAATCCATTCTACGATTCCTTTGTCAAATGGCAGATGAGGAAGTTGAAGGCAATGGGGAAGATTGTTAAGGATACGAGATACACAATTTATTCTCCCTTTGACGGACAGCCATGTGCTGATCATGACAGAGCATCAGGTGAAGGCGTTCAACCACAGGAGTATACTCTCATCAAAATGGAAGTGGTGCCTCCTTTCCCTTCGAAGTTGAAAGCATTGGTAGGAAGAAAAGTCTTCTTGGCAGCTGGAACATTGAGACCAGAGACAATGTATGGGCAAACGAATTCATGGGTATTGCCCAATGGGAAATATGGAGCTTTTGAGATCAACGAAACAGATGTATTTATAATCACAAAGCGAGCTGCACTGAACCTTGCGTATCAAAATTTGTCCAAAATCCCTCAGAAGCCAACTTGTTTGCTCAAACTTAATGGACAGGATTTGATTGGATTGCCCCTGAAATCACCGCTTGCTTTCAGTGAGATCATATACGCACTTCCTATGCTGACAATTTTAATGGATAAAGGTACAGGAATTGTGACCAGTGTGCCCAGTGACTCTCCTGATGATTATATGGCTTTGCTTGATTTGAAATCAAAGCCGCGTCTTAGAGAGAAGTATGGTGTGAAGGATGAATGGGTGCTACCATTTGAGGTTGTACCTATCATTAACATTCCTGATTTTGGGGACAAATCTGCAGAGAAAGTTTGTATTGATTTGAAGATCAAGAGCCAAAATGAGCAACTAAAGCTAGCTGAAGCGAAGAGGCTTACATACTTGAGGGGATTCACTGACGGAACAATGCTTGTTGGGGAATTCAAGGGGAAGAAGGTTCAAGAAGCGAAACCTTTGATAAGGAACATGCTTCTAGAAACGTGCCAGGCAGTAATGTACAGCGAGCCTGAGAAAAGGGTCATATCTAGATCTGGCGATGAGTGTATAGTGGCTCTCACAGATCAGTGGTACATTACTTATGGGGAAGAAGAATGGAAGAAAAAATCTGAGGAGTGTTTGTCCAATATGAATCTGTACTCTGAAGAGGCACGGCACGGTTTTGAGCATACCTTGAGCTGGTTGACTCAGTGGGCTTGTTCACGTTCTTTTGGGCTTGGAACACGGCTTCCCTGGGATGAGCAGTTCCTCGTTGAGTCATTGTCGGATTCTACCCTTTACATGGCATATTACACCATTGCTCATTTGATACAAAATGAGGATATTTATGGATCAGATACATCTGCATTGAAGCCAGATCAGATGACGGATGGAGTTTGGGATTTTATTTTCAGTGGAGGGCCATTTCCTAAATCAGATATTCCCACTTCCCTTCTTAACAAAATGAAGCAAGAGTTTCAGTATTGGTACCCGTTTGATCTGCGAGTATCTGGTAAAGACCTGATTCAGAATCATCTGACATTTTGCATCTACAACCACACTGCGCTTCTTCCCAAACATCACTGGCCTCGTGGATTCAGATGCAATGGACACATCATGCTGAACTCAGAAAAAATGTCCAAATCAACAGGTAATTCCAGTATTTTTTTTGCTTTCTGAATGGATGTGGCCTTGTTAATTATCTGCTTTTTTTTATTCCCTCTTTCCTGGCTAGTGATTTATGGGCCTAAATGCCTCATATTATGCTGCTTTTTCCGTTTTGGGTGGATATCTAATCCCCTGTTCTATAGTTCTTGTCATATTATTTACTAATGTATATTGCTGCTGGTGCTTATTGAAAAAACAAACAAACAAACAAAACAGGTAATTTTAGGACTCTACGCCAGGCTATAGAGGAATTCTCTAGTGATGCGACTAGATTCTCTTTGGCTGATGCTGGGGATGGAATGGATGATGCAAACTTTGTTTTTGAGACAGCAAATGCTGCTATCCTACGGCTCACAAAAGAAATCTCGTGGATGGAAGAGATACTGGCTGCAGAATCATCTTTGAGGACAGGGCCCCCATCAACTTATGCTGATCGTGTTTTCGCAAATGAAATAAACATTGCAGTCAAGATGACCGAAGAACACTACAACAATTTCATGTTTAGAGAAGCCCTTAAAACAGGCTTGTACGAACTTCAGGCAGCTAGAGACGAATACCGGTTTTCATGTGGGGTAGGAGGCATGAATCGTGACCTTCTGTGGCAGTTTATGGATGCCCAAACACGACTAATTACACCCATTTGCCCGCACTACGCAGAACATGTTTGGAAAGAACTCTTGAAGAGGGATGGCTTCGTTGTTAAAGCAGGTTGGCCGGCAGCTGATTCACCAGACCTCATTCTCAAAAAGGCTAATAAGTATTTGCAGGACTCAATAGTTTCGATGAGGAAGTTGCTTCAGAAGCAAGTGTTAGGTACAAAGAAAGCTAAAAATGGTGTCCCAACTCTTCTGGCAGAAGAAAACAAGCCAACAATAGGCCTAATCTATGTGAATGAGCAGTATGATGGTTGGAAAGAGACGTGCTTGAGGATACTTCAAAGCAAGTACGACAGTGCTTGTCGGGCATTTGCATCCAATGAAGAGATACTTGCCACATTGAAGGAAAGTATTACAAATTTTAAGGAGATCCAGAAGAACTGCATGCCTTTCGTAAAGTTCAAGAAGGATGAGGTGCTGTCTGTTGGTCCTCATGCTCTGGATTTGAAGCTACCATTTGGTGAAATTGATGTGCTTCAGGAGAACTCTGACTTGATAAAGAGACAACTGGGTCTTGAACACATTGAAGTGCTATCTGCATTGGATGAAGCTGCTTATAGTAAAACGGGTCCTCACAGGTCAGTGCTAGAAAATAATCCTCCATCACCTGGCAATCCTATTTCCATTTTCTTAAACAGGTCAGAATATTCGCCGATCACTCAGGCAGGCACTTAGATATTACAAATGGGTTTTGCCTTTTCAGAAGTTTTTAATCAACTTTTTCTTCTTCTTTTTTTCCTGTGTGCGCGGGCGCGCTTGTGGTTGGTGATTTTTCTTGTGGAAGTTGTTTGTGTTGAAAACAGTATTTGTCTCTATTTATAGGTTATTTTGGTTTAATGTGAAAATTAATAGACTCTTATACTTTATCATCGCCTCTTCAATACTAAGAGATATATTCTGATTTTTTTTCCCTTCCCCTTTGATGCATGACTGAACCGAAACTGTTATACTAGTTAGGCCAGCAGCAAGTAGGTTGGCCCACCTTCTGGTTGTGGAGACTGTTTTATCTGTTCTGTTTAATTATTTTGGTTGACCATTTTATGCTTCTTTTTTCTTTAAATGTGAAGATGTTGATTGTGCTTGAAAATGGAGAACCAGGGCACAAAATTCAGTAACATTTGTTGCGGGAACAAGATCGTCTAACTGGACAGTTGATTGTTGTGCTCTCATGTGTTTCAACATTTAGATCATATCATGAGTGCACGTTGATATATGGAAGGATTTGTGTTAAATGTAGGTGACTACAGTTGGTCACTTTTTCATTTTTAGAACTCATCAGACTTAACGTAGAAAAAAGTGATAGGTCCCAATTGATACTCTTCGTCATAAAAGGTTTCAGTGCATGCACATGAGCACACGAGAGAGAGAAGAGTAGCTTCTTTTTTTTTTTTTTGTGTGCGCGCGCGCGCGCACAGCTCCTTGGTCTATATATGTATAAATAAGCATTTTAGTCATAGCTTGTTTAGAGTTTGATATAGAACTGTTTTATGCCAACTTTAAGTTGATTAGATAAGGCTATGATGATGTTTTTTATTCCTTCTTTTTCCTTGATTTCCCTTGATGTACATTTGGTGAGAATTTCACAATGCCCAGGAACTTTCCAATCCATCTAGGGTCATTAATGTATGTAACTGTTCAATCTCCATGCCACAATTCCTAATGCTGACATGATTTCTTTGCTGCCCCATAGATCTCTTATTTTTTTCTGAATTGAGAAAATATGATTGGGTTTGGTGGTTTTGCATATAGTCTTTTTTTATATAAAGAACTACCCCTTCCATTTTCTTATTGGTATTTAAACTCATGTTTATGTTTTTTGGTTAAAAAAAATTAAATTTTTGTAGCACTCAATGTATTCGAATGTTTGACGAATTCATGAAGACTGAAATTTCATTCTTCTAACTAGGAAAGATCTTTACTGTAAGTGGATGCCTTCCTACACTTGAAGCTATTGAATGCATCAGGTTTCTGTATGCTTAAAACTATTCCTGCATTGAGGACTAGTTTGTACAACTGGAGGATTTCACACTCCGCGCCAGTTTCTATTTACACTAGTCTTGTATTCCTAGCCCTCATTGAAATCAAACTCCTCTATATCAAAGAAAATGGGTTCATCATTTTTCTTTTTTCGCAAGGAAAATGTGTCATACCAAATACAATAATGCTGGAAACTTAAAAAGCAGAACATTTTTCACTCTATCTCAATCCTCTAGTCTAGCAAATGCTCAGTGAGCTGCTGAACATCGATCCTGATTGATTAGGGGGGCTTATGGTTTTGGAGAAGAATCAATAAACCTGGCCCGACTGGATGCCCAAATGTTTATATGTTGATGTAATATACCTAAAAGAGAATTTTTCTCTTACTAATGTCCGCACAAGACTAGACTTAGCGTGTGAAAATCATTCCCCATACTTTGTGCGTGCTGGAGCCGGGAGGGCCTACCCTGCATTAGTAGATGAGATCGATTTTCACGCATAGCATTTGGTGAGGACGTCCATGGGAAAAAATTTCGCATATACCAAATGTAAGCTTAATGGGTCAGGTTTTGCTAACAGGTACCTCTCTCATGGATGGTATAACTCATACATGAGAGGTAAACTCTAAGCCCCTTGTAGGGACCACTTGGATGCATGTCAATTGTGGGAGGATAGTGTGATGGAAAGTATTTTCCAACTAAGAAGAATTTACTGCTTGCATGGTATTTAGATTTCCAGGATTCTAAGAAATGTATTCCTATCACAATGGATAAATTTGAAGAAGTAAAAGTGACGATCCACAAATGGCTATCAAATATTCTCTCTTGTGGAAAATGGTTACCAACTATAATCCTAGTAATCAAATTCTAGAAAAAGTAGGGGCCCATTTGCATCTCCACCTTAAATCCATCTTCTTTCATTTCTTTAAAAATTGTTTGTTCGCAAACATTTACGTATACAAATGATTCACATGTGTAAGGATTACTTATCATCATGTTTGTTTTCAATCATTTATATAGAGATGTGAGAATAGTGAGTAAACGAGGTCATTGACCACATAAGGTTTTCATACCAAAATAAGTGAAAAAGTGATTCACACCCCAACTTGCAAAATGGGCACCAGCACACTTTTTACACGGTGATGCGGAGCCTGTCAACCACCTTTATTTTTCTTATCTCGTGGGCTTCATATTTGCAATCAAACTTGTTCACTTATTGTTAGTGAGCCAATAAGCTCTAAGATATTGAAGCTGATTATCTCAAATCTTCATGATTTTGAGTAATTTGTGAGAAGTTCAAACCTATAAATCTATTTTTATGCAGTTATGTATGTGGGCCCCCAATTCTTGATCCCAACTGTCCAATATTTTTGTATTAATGGCGAATATCAAAGCATTTAGTTTAGTATCTTAATGCTTAATGGATTTTGAGAAATTTATAATAAAAAATCCAAATAAATCTAAGACCATTGGATATATTCATTTACTCATGTGAAAATATTGATTTTGGCAAACATGATAACGCACTACATGTGTATAATATTTGCATATGTAAATCTCATTTTCCTATCACATATCCAGAAGGCAAATGGCCTCTTAAAGTTCCTTCGATGGTCCAATTTACCATGAATTTCTAATAATTCAACTTCATGCAAACAAATGGTCACAATTTCAAAGAGATGGAAAACAATATATTAAATTGGATGGTGAAATTAAAAAAAAAAAAAAAAAACTATAAGTAAAACAAAAGTAAATATGGCTGAACAAGTGACAAAAGTGAAACCTAAGAATAAATTAAATGAATATAATTGAATAAGGCAAATATTGTGCCCTATAATCAAATTTCTGGCTGAAAATCTGAAAATTGAACTTGAGAAAAGGTGCTGGCTGACCCATAAATAAAAATGTGAGTTATATACTAAACGAATAAAACATTTGGCAGCTGAAAATAGGGAGAAAAAAAAAGGGTCAATTTGTAAATAATAGTTGGGCAAAGTAAAGTAACATAGAAAACTTTTCGGAATGATCACATAAGTTAATGTAGAAGAAAACTTTAAATTGTTTACATAAATAACAAGAATTGGAAGTTTCGATCTCAATCTCAATCATCAATCAATCAATCTCAAAAAGTTTAACAGGTGAAGTGAAAATAGAAAAAAATGGTCCCGGCGGGGCTCGAACCCGCGACCTTCGGCTCATAAGACCAACGCTCTAACCAACTGAGCTACGGGACCTTGCATTTGATAGAATTTTTCAATTTAATTTCTTTATAATATGCTTTGATCAGCTGACTTACCATGTGGCATTCACAGCTCGTTGCACTAAGACCTCTAATGCCCAGCCTTGGACCCAAGGGCCTATGGCATAAATGGGCTCATTCCCTTGGAAGGGAATAGTCTCCCTTGTCCCCAAAAAAAAAAAAAAAAAAGGCCTAGCGTTTTGAAATTCATTGATGACAAGTAGGTGGTACAGTAAAATTGGGCCAGAACAGCAAATAAACCACCTTAGATCCATGAGTTTTGACTTGAAACACAAGTTAACTCGCCAAAAGAAAATATTAGTTTACATCTACGTCTAGAAACAACAGGACTGAGAGCAAACCCAAAACAAAATTTCATGTTCTTCTTGCTGTTGTTCTAGGTTTTTTGTCATTTAAATGGTAAGTAGCTTATGACCCAATCAATATGCCTGACCCGGACCAAGCCCAGATACACCAGCCGTTGAGAATGGAGCCCTTCAAATCAACACTGTATCACTTAAAAATGACGCATTTTTGCATCCACTTGAAGATGCATCCCAGATTCGCCATGGGCAGGCTGCAAAGAAACCCGTTTGATCACGCAGCTGGCCCACCCTGGACCAAGCCGCTCATGCATCAAGAATCCCCATTAGGGTAGCCCAGATTTCACCCCAATAAGAGTATAGGGTTCAGAAATCCGTGGCTCAGTAGTCAGTACCCTCCAGTGGTCCGTGGGCCGAACTTCCTTATCATAATAATAATTGACCAACTCCAATACAGGGGGAACTCTAAAAATTTCAAATTTGGGCAGCCTGGGTTCAAGGTGACATCCACCGGGGTTAGGCCCACAGGGAACCCAGATCCCCAACAGATCAAACCAGCCAAGCGTACCCCATCTTGGATAGGCCATGCACTGATGGTTATGATGGCCAACAGTCTTCGGTTGGCACGTGATGAAAGATTTCTCTCCTTTCTTCTCCACTTTATCCCTCCCTGGAGACAACCCTCTCTTTATACATCAATTTCAACACCTCAAGATCTAGCGCAGTTTCAGGATTCAAGGGTTCACCCCAGCTGAAGGTTTCTGAAAAGGAAGAGGGCCCAGTTGAGGAAATTTCCTCAACCATTGAATTTTGGCTCTTCGTCTGCATCCATCCGTCCATCCATGGTCTTAAAAACGCTGATCCAAAACAGTTTAAAACACACTACAGAAGTAAAAGGGGTGGAAATTTATTCAACATAGAATCTCACAATTCAAAATAGGTTTTTGAATCTCATTTCTGTGAGTACTTTCTAATAATCTGTTTTTCTGCATCTATTTATGAGATAGTAAAGCAAATACACTGAAATCTGAAAGAAGCGCCCAAGGGCCAAGAATAAGAATAGACCACACCATCACCCATACAACACTGAAACCAAATCTCAATTAACAGAACAACAACAGGCGAGTAAACAGTTCAGAGTTAAATAAGATAGGATCGGAACCCCTGAAAGGGGATATTAAATCACCTCTACCTCGCGGATCAGAACCCGAAAGGGAGTATTAAATCACCTCTAAGTCGAGCAGCAAGTCTTCTTCGTGTTAGCATCTCCACCTATGTCAATTGTCTTTCCTTCTTTTATACTGGTGGTTGCAGCCTCCTCTGAGGAGAGTGTCTTCTTACTAATTATTCTATATACCTCTCCAAGGATTGTCTGGAAAGCCTTCTCCACGTTAACTGCCTCGAGTGCAGAGGTCTCTATGAAAGACAGGCCTTCCCTCTCGGCAAAACCCTGGGCATCCTCCGTGGCGACTGCTCGGAGATGTTTCAGATCAGTCTTGTTCCCAATAAGCATGATCACAATGTTAGAATCAGCATGGTCACGCAGCTCCTTCAGCCACCTGCTGACATTCTCAAAAGTAGTTGGTTTGGTCACATCATAGACTAGCAGAGCTCCGAGAGCACCTCTGTAGTAGGCACTGGTTATTGCCCTGTATCTTTCCTGGCCTGCAGTGTCCCATATTTGTGCTTTGATCGTCTTTCCCTCAACCTAAAAAATAAAAAAATTAAAATAAAGGATTATAAAAATAGAAATTACATTGTAGATATACTAGTTGAGCTCCTTTCTTTTCTGTTCCATATTCAGAATTTCAGATATGTGTGGCCAACACAACCTTTTCCTTAGTAAAGAATGGGGTATCAAAATGATAAGATAACTATATTGAGATATGAAGATTGACATAAAACAACTAAAATGTGAAATAAGATTTTTTCCCTGACTGCTGGATGACATGGATCATTGATCCCTAAAGCATAATTGTTCCACAAAAATCTAGTTATCATAACATGGCTGGGTATTCGTGAACATTTCTGAATGTAGCTTCCAGGTCACATTCCTATATTCTGTTGCTATGTTGCAAAAAAATATGTTTTCTCCCATCAAAAGCATTTCTAGGGACACTATTTTTGACACTTATTCTGAACAAGTTGTCTGAGCATAATTGACTTTTCTTAGTCATGGGCTTTAGATCCATCATCCATCACATCAAAGATCTTTCAGCAAACATCAAAATAGCAAAACCAGGATGGTTGGGCCTTTCTATGTCTAACTCAAATGACATTCACATGGCTGATATACCTTTCTAGACAATATAAAGGTAATTAAACATTAGGACAGACATATGACAGAAAGGGTGATTCATGCAACAAAATCAAATTTATAAGCAAGCTGTTCAATTAAAAAGACTTCCAACCAGCAATCAACTTTGCCCCTTTCTTGATCTTCAAGCCTTTTGCCCAACTTGGATATTTAATCCTACCTTGTACTATTAAGTATTAATAGCACAGCCAGCCTACAATCTCCATCTACAACAAGTAGATGAGAAACTAACACCAAATGAGACCCCATGTCATTTAGTATAATTCATGTCAGCCCAAGCAATTGCCAGAATCATAAGCAATAAATAAACGGAAACAGAGATAGCTAGTTCAAAAATCTTGATAGACCAAGTTCCAATGTTCATTGCTAAAACTGCAAATGTAACAATATCCAGCTGCCCACTCTTTCCCTAATAATTTGTGCTTCTTGTAAGCTATATATACCATATAGTGGCAGGTGCTGCTATGCTATTTTACAGTTGAGAGTTAAGACCGTATCAGCTTGTATCCCCATTATCAGTCACATTGACCGCAAAATTAAAAATATATATATATATATATGTGTGTGTGAAAAAATATTAGGGCATTTTTATTCGATAGGTAGATTTGAGACACAATTCCTAACCACCCCACCCCACCGCGCCCCCCCAACCAACCCAAAAAAAAAAAAAAACCCAACCCACTTTTCTCTATCTCTTTCTCCTCCCACTCTCCCCTTCTTGAGTCTTGACCAAGATGCATGGAACTCAGCCAAGTCGACTTTTCTCTATCTCTTTCTCCTCCCACTCTCCCCTCCTTGAGTATGCATGGAACTCGGCCAAGTCGGAGCTAGTCGCATCCTAGAGGACAAGGATCCTAGAAATTTGTGCAGAAATGATAAAAGGTCTTTTAAAAAAGAGAAAATGTCAAGAATTTAGAATTTTAAGACACGTGTTAACAAGTGCGGATAAATCTTAGTGGTCAAAGGTGGCGGTATTTCCTTTTTACTAAGTTGAATGAAACCTCCAATCTTTGAATGCTTAAACCTTCCACAAAATGTGGTTCTAATCCTCCAAGATCAGTGCAAAAGGACTCTGACATCTTCCCACAAAATGAATTGGGAAAATCTTAATTTTGGCCTTTTCCTATTGGAATTGTTTAGGGTGACTCGACCATTAGGTGCTAAGTCCCAGAGTCGGCTCGAACTCAGCCAATTTCTAAAGCCATGATTTATAAACAACTTTCTTCTATCAAAGGGGCTAAAAGTTATTCAACAAGATCCCCCACCCAAATAAAGCAAAAGCGATTATTAACATCACCCTAGTAAATTAAATCCTAGGAAACTGATAGTCCCATGTATACCATAGACCCTTCACTCCTCACCTAAATAATCCTTTAGATAAAATCCAATCTACTATAAATCCTAAGAATTCAAAAGCAAGCAAGCAATGGGCAATATGGCTCCTAATGATATATATTATACCAGTTATAATGAGGTTCTCTTTGTGGGGTTAACTTTGTAGGGCCTACTTGGGAGTTGAGACTACTACCAAATACCAATTATACTAAAGAGTGGAATGGGGAAGATTCAACACGGATGAAAAGAAAAGCACATGGAGACAATAAAAAATAGATCAGGAGAAAAGCTAGTGCATAAGAGGCGATCATTCCATATAAAAAAAAAGACAAGCTTGAAAGGACACAACCTCATTGAAACAAATTCAACAGTACAAAAAAAAAAAAAAAAAAGAAGAAGAAGAAGAAGAAGAAGAAGTACCATTTAACTATGCTCTAATGGAATAGAACATTAGATTCTAGCATTTTTCAATGTTTTTTAGGTTTTTAGGATCAAATTAAAATTCACACCATGATGGGCAATGATGATAGTTAACTGCAGTCTATCTCGGCACATATTTCTTCACAGATGCATGTGACTCCCACAATGAGCACTATTTTAAAACACGGTCTCTTGTCCAACTTTTGCTCTCTACATAAGTCTCCCTTTAACCACACCAAGCAAATTGTTTCAAATCAACATAAAACCTTTCCAAACATCAGTTAGAATGCTTTTCATGCAAAATAACAAGGTGATTGGCGAAGGGTTAATAAGAAAGGACTCTAAAAAGTCTATGCAGATCCTCATAGACCGTTTCCCTTCAATTACAATATACATATAAAAGAAAAAATAATAGTTCTACAAAAACCTCAAGACCATTTCCTTTCAATTACAACATACATATAAAAGAAAATAATTCTACATCCAGAATACTCATTAGATCTTTCTTCTTCTCTTTTTACCAATTGCAAAATCTCACAAGTCGCAAATCTTCGAATCCGCACAATCACAAAGTTTTTCGTGAGGTAATTGTTTCATCTCTTGTAAAAGAAAAATAATAATTCTACAAAACCTGAAGATCATTTCTTTCAATTACAACATACATATAAAAGAAAATAATTCTACATTCAGATTCCAGAATATCCTCATTAGATCTTTCTTCTTCTACTTTTACCAATTGCATAATCTCACTAGTCTCAAATCTTCAAATCCGCACAATCACAAAGTTTTTCGTAAGGTAATTGTTTCATCTCTTCCTTTATTTATTATTTTTTTTTTTTGTTTAAGTGTTAGATTTTAAGATTCTAATTTTTACAAAATATTCTTCGTTCTTCTCCCCAATCTAATTAGGGTAGAGCTTTTTTGTCAATTGGATTTTTAAGAAGTCATGCTCAGGATTGGTAACTATGACTGAAATAAAATTGTGAAAGAAAAAGTTCTACATAAGAAAAAAAAAAAAAAAAAAAAAAACTCTGAAAAAAGAACTATATATTTGTAAATTACAGTTCTAGACCCCATAATTATTTGAGAAAATCCTCAACAGAATAAAACAACTTGACACAATTGGGTTAGTTTTATGAACATCCATTCATACAATGGCTTCATGTCCCTTGAAGAACATTGATTTAAATGAACTTTACATTCTTTTAGAGTGTCAAAAGTAATATACTCTATAATTTGCAGAAACGTGGATGCAAAATAAGGCTTCAAGTGTTTTTCTGTTTTCTGTGTACAAGTAGAACTGATTGTTGTTCTTTTATAAATACATGAATAATTTTGAGTTTAGCTATATAATAGCATGGAACATGAGTTTTAAATTGAAAAAGAGGTGCAACCAGAATCAGTCCTTCACAGTTGCTTCAGTTGGGTGTTGTCATTCTTTATCACTGATTTCATGGAAGGTAGGCCCACTTGAATGAGGAGCCACTTGTCTCAGCCGGGCCTGGTTTCTGCCAATTTCATCCAAAAAATCAGGCTGTTCATTCAAGTCCAGGAAGAGATTAAAATCCTTAGTTTCATCATAAGAAATCATATGATCTATGGATTTCAATCTCTTTCGGGACTTGCTTTTAGATCATAAATCCAAATCTATTTATTCAAGTGGCCTACTTTCCATTAAATCAATTATATATATATTAAAGCAATAGGGAAGCGGTGCTCTGAGGGGTGCCATGTCAGCATGTAGGGAGTTCTCTTTTCCAAATAATAAAACTACTCATTTCCAAATCTCCTCCATAAATCTCTCCAATAAGATAATAATGTCAACAATCTCAACTCAATCTCCTCCCCTAAATCTCTCTCATTTTAAACTTTCCTTCTAAATGATAGATCTCCATCATCTGACCCACCTGATTATCAGACCGCTTTATGAGAGAGAAGGCACTTTTATTAATAAAAAGACAAGGACTCATTTCTAAGTCTAATTGTTGAACTTATGCATTACAAGAACATTGATCAAGCGCGGCTGCTGGGGTTATAGGCTTACAATAGGTGGTAATGGTAAGCAAATGATGACCGGTTTGAGTGATTTTGGACTGTGTGACTGCTTTATGATTTTTTACTTTTGTCTTGTTATTGCCTTTCTAGCATCCTACTTCAGTTGTATTGCGGATTCAATGGATTGATCTCTCTTTTTGGATGGATCCGGTTGTCTTAGTTTTATTTTTACACAACACTGGATAATGACAAGTTCTTGTCCAGTCTATTATGTTTTTCCCATATTTATCATTCCACCCACCCACCCTTCACAAATATTCCTTGAAAATGTGATACTTTTTATACTTGTATTAGGACCGGTTTCTGCTCTTTTATTACTGACTGAACCTATGGTCATTCATCATATGAAAAAAGTACAGTGCATGATAGAGTTCAGATGGGAGGACTCTACAATAAAGTCCAACAGATCAAGCTGGTATTGGACAGCATGAGGTCCTTTCTAGCATATGCGAATAGAAAGAAAGAGAGTGATGGAAGAATGGTGAAGAACGGAGTGGAACAGGTCAAAGATGTTGGGTACTATGTGGAGGATATCATTGGTGATTTCCTACACCAGTTTCAGAACCAGAGAAAGTGTGGGTTCAGCAGCTTTCTTGGCAACACCAAACCATTGGTCTCCCTAAGATAATATATTCATACATCAAATTGCCACTCGATTGTTTCGGATCAATATTCACACCTAATCCTAAATCAACAACTATCAAATCTCAGGTTTAATCAAAGCAACGATCAAAGACTCTCAAATTAAAATGCAGAAACTACGCTTTGAGGTCATGTTTAAGAATTGATAATCACATAGGAAAAAGAAAAAGTAATCACCATCAATAATCACACGGAAAGCATAATAATATGATCCATTAGATGCAACATGTATTCTGCGAATCAACCTTTTGGGTTATTTTAATTGCTTAGTTTTTGTTTGTGGATGTATGGTTTCTTAATTTGCTATCGAACCAGGAGGATTACAACCATCGTGATATTTGATAACGAACTATGCTCAAGAAGATTACAACCATCTTGAGGCCGTTGTGTCATGCTAGCAAGATTGTGATGGAAATGTGAATATAAAAATATTATAAAAATTTATTTTTCCATAACAACATATTCTAATCCTTAGTTTAACTTTAGATATAAGTTATAGCTATTTAGTTTATAGCTAATTTATATATTCTAAGTTTTAGTTTAACTTTAGATATAAGTTATAGTGTTTTATTTTATAGTTAATTTGAGATTTTCTTTGTTGTTCTCTAAAAAAATTTGATTTATGAAGCAAAATAATAATTTTTTTTTTTTTTTTTTGCCCAGGATTAGCATGGGCCTTTGTTGCTACTTGCTAGTGATAAAGAATGACAACACCTAATGAACAACAACACTCAACTAAAAGAACTGGTTCCTCAACAAGTGTCCCACTCCCACTTCCATTAAAGAGGAAGTGGGTATGAGGTCAACCAAAAAAAAAAGTGATTTTCTATCTGATAAGAACTGATTCAAGTTGAACCTCTTTTTGAATTTCAAAGTCTTGTTTTGAGCTATTCTATAGCTAACCCCAAAATTGTTCATACATGTATAAAAGAACTTGTACACAGAAAACAGAAAAACACTTTAAGTTTTATTCTGCATCCACACCAGATTTCTTCAAATTCTAAAGTATATTACTTTTAACACTCTAAAAGAATTTAAAGTTCATTTAAATCAAGGTCCTTCAAGAGATATGGAGCCATTGCATGAATGGATGTTCACAAAAATAACCCAATTATGTCAAGTCGGTTTAATTTGTTAAGGACTTTCTCAAAAAATTATGGGGTCTGGACTTTTTTTCCACAGTTCTTTTTTTTTTTTTTTTTTTTTTTTGTAAAACTTTTTTTCATAGTTTTATTAAGCCATTACCAATCCTGAGCATGACTTCTTAAAACTATAAAAATACCATTAAGTCAATGGTTTATAGAAGAGAAAAAAAAAAAAAACCTTGATTATATGTTGGGTTGTTGCAAATAATTTTTTTTTTTTAAAATATGTGAAACACATATCCAAAGTGGATCAGATAAAAAGCGGCAGAATAATACTTGAGAAGAGAAACCTGTGTGGATCGTTTTGTATGCTTCTACCATCAACAAGGAGATAGAAGAAGAGGAAACGTTGAGTGTAGAAGAGAAGAGAGAAGGGCTGAGAGGACAATGATTTTAGGGGATGTATCATCGCATGCAAACCAATTTCACCGCACCACCATGAGAGAAGGCTGCTATATATATATATATCAATGATTATGCCTTCCTCAAGTCCAGGAAAAAAAAAGAGATCTAAATATTTTCATTTTGAATCTCTCATTTAGTAATATAATATAATTTTGTGATTGCTGGGTTTTCTACATTTCATTGTTTAACATGGAACAATCTTTTTTTTAAATACTATCATCAACTACTATAGAGGTTCCAGTTCTAACCTAATTTTTCTCCTTAATCTCACTCTAAAATGTTTATTGTCTTGTTGATATATTTGGGACTTCCATTGCCACAACTTTCCTTAAACTATGGTAACAATTTTGGTTCATTGGACAGATCTTTTATCGTAATTGTGTTGATTCTTATATCTATTTTGTTTGTTTCAGATATGTGCTCTTTTGGATTCTCTTTGATGTATATTTAAATAATTATATTTCTACATTATCTTTATAAACTTCCATATCCGATTGCTTACTTGTGCTTTGCTAGTTAGATAATTATAGGCAACACATAAATTGTGAGGCCACCATAAGCATTGAGATCTGATTCTGGATTAAAGTGATCCCTCCTCACCCAGAGATGAAATGTGAAATCACAATGTGAAGGACCACTTCTTTTTTCCTTTTCCTTTTTTTTTTTTTTTTTTTCCCCGAATGGTGATGAAGACCACTTCATTCCAACAGAGAATATCAAACAGATCTATGTAATTGGGAGACCAATCACAATTCATTGGGATTACTTTTGATCCAATGTTCTACCTTAATGGAAAATGGGCTCCGCAATGCAGAATTTGCTCTCCAAGATAGTAATTCCCTTGCTACAAATAAATAACAACTTTTCTCCTTTCTATTGTACAGCTTATAAATTCCACCAGATATGAGAAACTGATTATCAGCATGAGACATTCAGATTCTTTATCAAATATCAAGTCACTTTCTCTTGATTCTGTCAAAAAAAATTGAGAACAAAATTTGGATTGGCAAATGTAGAGGACTTTTGTAAGATGTAAGCTGAGAATTAGTGTTGAATTGATAGGGATGCCGATCACAAATCAAAAGACAAAAGGAAGTAATTCCAGATATCCCTTTTACCTTCTTGAAATGTTCATTTCAAATATTCCGTTCAATGAATCCTGAGGAACCTAAGAGTTCTGAAATAAGTCATGCATCCTCATATAGCTTGAGGATACAAATATAGATCAATTGAAGATATGCATAGAACTAACAAGTCATAACCCAGATCTAAATAACAAAATCCCAACTCGGTTCCGCAGTCTAAGACATTATAAACAACAAATTCCATAAAAAAACTAAATCACAGGATCCTTCGTATTCTTAATTTCATGGAAATCCACATGACCCAAATCTCAACTAAATAATGCCACAGTCAGCCCAAGTTCAAAATTGCAACACTTCAAAAAATGAAAAAGAAAAGACCCACATTTTAGAGGAAAGCAACCACAGATTCAGACATAACCCACTTCCTATATATACTCAAAAACACTGAAATAAACAGCAGAAATGAATAAATGAAGCCACAGTGGAAAAAATGGGATTCACTTCAAAATCGAGTAAAGGAACCCCCCCCCCCCCCCCCCCCCCAAAAAAAAAAAAAAAAAAAAAAAAAACCAACACTAGTTCAACAGAAACTAAGTAATAAGTACAGATCTTCTAAAGAAAATGCTAGAAAAGGACCAAAAAACAGAACTAAATCAAAAGATCCTTCAGATTCATGTAAACCCAGAGATCCAGTCTCCAAAAAACACTAAACAATGGTGACCCCTCTTCAGAAATTGCATCACTTTCCCTGGGGGAACAGATTCAGACAAAACCCATATCCAATAGAAATGAACAACAGAAATTACCAAACAAGGGGAAAAAAAACAAAACCCACTTCAGAATCTCAAAAAGAAGAAACCCCATCAACTCTGCTTCAGGAAATATAAAATAAAAAAATAAAAAAATCAGAGATCTTTGAATTGAAAGAAGATATTCAACAAGAGAGAAACAGCAGATAAAGGAGAAAAAGAGAGAGAGAGAGGGAGAGAGAGAGAGAGAGAGAGAGAGAGAGAGAGAGAGAGAGAGAGAGAGAGAGAGACCTGAAGAGTTCGAGTGGCGAATTCGACGCCGATGGTGGATTTTGATTCGAGGCAGAATTCGTTCCTAGTGAAGCGGGAGAGAATATTCGATTTCCCAACGCCTGAGTCGCCGATTAATACTACCTTGAACAGGTAATCGTAGTCCTCGTCCAGCCTCCTTGCCATCTTTGACTATCTCTCTTCCTTGTGAATGTTTGAGACTGTGAGATCGAAAATCTCTCTCTCTCTCTCTCTCTCTGACGAGAGATTTAAAACGACAGTAGAAACCTGAAAGAAACAGCAACCATCCGGCTCACACGGAGAAGACCACGAAACCTCTCTCTCGCTCTCTGTCTCTCTCTCTGGGCTGTCAAAGGACCGAGTTGGGCCCAGGTTGTCCTTATCCTGACCTCGGTATCGAGGCCCAAGCCAGTGCGGACTATAAAGCCCTCAAAGAACTTGCACTACTTGGTCCTTACCCTAACCCGAAGGGACACGACTCGGCCCACTGCGTTATTTTCAATTTTCTTTTGCATTGCCGTTGGGAGTGTTAACCAAATGCTAATCACCATCATTATCTAAACTAATGTTACATACTTGTCGATTTGTCTTTTTTTCTTCTTTTCGTTTTTTTTTATGCCGCACATACATATGAAAAGAGAGCCCACACATGTGAAAGAAGGGAGCATACCCAATGATGATACCCTAGGCTGGGTGAGACTGAGACATGGGGTTATTTGAGGGGTCTTTGTTCCTTTGGTACCTGAGCATATGCATGCTATCATAAACTTAAGCCAGGATTCTATAAGTGTGGCTCACATGATTTGATGACAGAGGTCATATGGATTACTGTAGACATCCCATCCCACTCTGAAACGGCCATGGCCCAATGTTCTGAAGTCTGGTGGCTTTCCAGCCATACAATCCAATACTTGGGTTTTTTTTTTTTTTTTTCCTCCTTTAATTTGGATCCTTGCTGTACTCTGATATGATGTGGGTCATCCTATGTATAGTTGAAATTGTGGGCCAATGTCTAGTTTGAAGACAGAATAAAGTTCTTTTTGATAATGGTGTCTCATTAGTTATTTTTCCAAGCATGTTCTCCTCTCTCTCTGCCCTATTCTTTTTCTGTAACTGTCTATGGCCTGAAAACTGAAAGGGTCTGTGATTTCTGTCATCCATACAAACCGTGTGCTCTTGGATGATTGCCAAATTCCATCTAGATTATTGGTCTAAAATTCTTTTTTTCCCCTGTTTCCAAAGATGGATGCCAAATTCCATCTAGCTTGTGGTTTTCAACTCACTCCTGACTTACCCGTTGTGTGGGGAGGCCCAGACTTCATGTGTGTGTGGGGAAAATTCTTGAAGAAACTAGACACTCTCGTCGGAAAAAAAAAAAAAAAAAAAACATCTAAATTATTGTCTTGAACCATGTTCTAGGCCTCTGCTAAGACCTCCATGTTGTAAGCCTCTACTTCTGAGTGTGGACAATGTTTAGATTAGATTTATTTTCGGATAAAAGTGTAGAACATGGTTAGATTTATCTAAGCAGATCATGGTTCAGTCTTCTAAGCGTCTTCTACGTCCACACTTCTACCCATGGTTACATTGTTTTAATAAACCATCTAATTCTAAGTGTAGGCAACGATCTGAACCTTGTTCCAAGTCTTGAACCACTGTATGTTTACAGAAATTAAACCATTGATAAATAACAGGGCAAGTGTGGCTATGCTTCCAAGTCCTGACCTTTTTCTTTCCTTCTAAGTTGGACTCTCGGTCAGAGTGATGCTCTAAAATTAAGTGGGGATTAATCATTGGGCATGTGTGTGAAAATAAGGTGCAAACACCACTCAACGATGACTGTGTTGGCTCCATGTGTTGAATATTGTATTAAACTATATATGTTGGCTCCATGTCTTGAAACCCCACTTTCACATTCACCACACCGAAAACGGTTGAAGAGAAAATATGAAGATAATTTAATAATATATATATATAATAAAAGTAGGAGGGTTAGGCCTAGTATTGTCCAAGCTCAACCCTTAGATGGGCGAGTTTGCAAAACTTTTGTCTAAAACCTCTGGCGTTTAAAAAAACCAATAAACCCACTTTTAACCGGCTTTTTGAGGGCTAGGTCGGATGGGGGTCAATCTAAATACCGCTAACTCCTGCTGTGTGAGTGAATGGATGGATGGATTCATTTTATAAATATATTTCTTTATTGCATCCGACAAGAGTTAAATGGTCAAATTAAGATAAATGCTGGGGGGGGGGGGGTAAAAAAAATCGAAAAATCGACACACCGACAGAATTGATCCGAACTGACAGTTAATAACTATGTTTCACGATTTCGGTTACTATTATAGTTATTAAAATCGAAAAACCATACTTCACGATTCGATTTTAGTTTTAATAGCCCTACTAACAGATATAAATAGGTAGGGCTAGTCATGCCGGTTGAGCCCAACACGACCCGTTTAACTATGGGCCAGGTTTTCTTTGCCGGGACCAAAACATTTATATTGCGGGTCGAGTTATGCAGGTCAAATACGGGCCGGGTCCATTTTCGCGGACCTTCGTCACCATAAAAAGACGGTTTTGCCCCCTATCCGGCTGCCCTAAAAACAAGTTGGCCAACCTTCCCTCCCCACTCGCCTGAAAATCTCACCAGAAAGAGAGGGAGGGAGAGAGAGAGAAATGAAGCCGTCTCCGACAAATTTCCTCGATCTGGAAGACCCAGGATTGACGTTTGGGATGGATTTGGATGATGGCGATCCCTTGGACATTTTGTCTGCGAACATCCTGGACAATAAGCTCGCCGACTCCGATTTCTTCAACTCCTTTGAGGACGATTTCGACGACTCCGACGTCAGTTGAATCCATCTCACTGGTCATTTCCACCAACCCCAATCTAGAAAACCTCTTCTTCTTCCCTTTTGAACGATTTGGGATATTGGGGTTGCTTATAGTGTTTGGTTTTGTTATGGATATTGAGTTTATTTCAATGGAATCAGTGGGTATGATGGATTGGCCATTTGGGTCTGCTTCATATGAATTTGGTTTTATGATATTATGGTGTGGGGTTGTTATCTTTCTTATTAATGTGATTTTGCTGCTGCTATTATTCATCAATTATTTCATTAATCCTTGTATGGTACAATCTCTTCATAACTAATCCAGTTCTAAAGAAATTAGCAGATCTTCTAATAATAGTAATCACAATAAGTAATCAAATAAGGCACTATGCATCTTATAGTATTAAAGAAGTTTCAGGATCTCTACCAAAACTTTCTAGAAACAAAAATAGTAGAGGAAACCTTCTCTGTACTTCAGATAGACTTTCCACAACTTCTCCATGCAGGCATCTTCAACCTTATTCTTGACACATTTCATCTCTTGTTCTTGTTCATTGGGTGTTTTTTTTTTTTATATTTGATGATGAAGGGTATAATGATGTTAGTGCAATGATGGATAATAATAGCATTAATGGGTTTGGTAAAGCAGTGAAGCGTCGGGTCCTCGATAAAAAATAGATCAATCTCCCATGGGATTGATCCAATCCAAGGCTGGATTCAAGTGCTAGGGCACACTCAAGATAATGAGGAACACCATAATTGAAGAGAAAGTCAGGGAAATCTTAATTTATAATAATTGAAGAGAGAACTTAGAGAAATCTTAATTGATAATAATAAGCATGAATTACAATGAGGTTTGATCATCCTTATACAGAGAAGTAGGATTGATCCTGATACTGTCCCAGTATCATATCGTTTGTTATTCAACAAAATGAAAGAAAAAACAAGAAGAGGTGGGAAGACAGGATCGGACTCCTTCCTTTCCTTTATTTCTAAATAGTTCTTAAAGCCTAATTACAATCCTATTCTCTACTCGTTTTTATAACCAAACATTCTTAAGTGAAAGCATAAATCAAGGATAGCCATAACTATTATTTTATTTAAATAAGCAAAATACTAAATGTTGCAATGCTAGATAATTAAGTCTAGCATGATTCTTGGAAGGCTAGTGAATGCTCCTGCATCATTTTTTGCATGTGTAGTGAATACTCTTGCATAATCCTTGTATATGCAATAAATGCTAGATAATTGGTATCTATTTTTTCCCACCCCTTAAATGAACCCTTGTCCTCAAGGGTTCACATGTTGAAATCTCGTGGGGGTCATAGGTCAAGATCTGCGGTTCTTGATTATTTTGAGAGTGCTCCTCCGGGGTCGTCATAGTCCACACCCCCAAAATGGAGGCAAAGGGCTTGAATAAATTGTCCCCATATCAGATTGCCGAGTGTCTTTTCTATCCCTTGATGCCATTCTATAGCGTCCTCGCCAAGATAGAGAGGGGCCATGGTGACCATCTGATCATTCAAGAGATTGTTGAACCTTTTAAGGTCTTCGTTTTGATGAACCCAAGTAGCTAGTTCTTGTTTTTCTGCGGAGAATCCAGCCGTAGAGTGCGAGGTTGAATGACCATGGCTTTAATTGAATGACCACTGTGGCCTTGAGATCTTCATTATCCTGCCGTTGATCATGATGGGATCTAAGATCATTGATCTCCTGCTGCACGTGCTCATTAGAAGAAGATTTGATGGTGTTTGAGAGACCATCAATCTTTTCTTCTAATTTTACCAAGAAATTCCTGATTTCTCAACTGATGTTCTTAACTTTGTTCACATCATTTTTCAGCTCTCTAACTGTAGTTGCTATGGAAAATAGGTAGAAAAATGGATGCTACTGGTTTGGTGGTGCTCTGATACCAATTGATACGATCCAAGTATCTTATCAGTTGATATTCAACAAAATGAAAGGAAAAACAAGAAAAGATGGGAAGATGACCCTTCCGAGTAGGATCGGACTCCTTCCTTGCCTTTATTTCTGAATAATTCTTAAAGCTTAATTACAATCCTATACTCTACTCTTTTTATAACTAACCTTTCTTAAGTCAAAGCATAAATCAAGGATAGTCATAACTATTATTTATTTAAAATATTTAAAATGCTAAATGTTGTAATACTGGGTAATTAAGTCTAGCATGATTCTTGGAAGGCTAGTGAATGCTCCTGCATCATTTTTGCATGTGTAGTGAGTACTCTTGCATAATCCTTGCATATGTAATAAATGCTAGAGATCCCTTTGAAGAGATCTAATTAAAACAGGAAACTAGATAATATCAATCCTAAGAAGAAATTAGAAATATTTCTCTAATCAAGTAAGGAATGAGCATAGAAATAGGATAAAATTAGAACTCCACATTACGTCTCAGTCAAATTGAGTCTGTGGACTGAACCCCATGGACTGGGATAGGTCAAGGGGTTGGCCCAGTTGACTTCTTGGGCCTGATCCGTACTACACCATAAAGATAATGGACGTGGTTAGTGGTTTGTGAATATAGTGGTGACGTTTATAGAACTAATGGGTAGAGGGGTAATCTATATAGTATGGTAGTGGTCGATGCTAGTTGATGAGGGTTGGGTTGTATAAACTTGAATCAGAGAGATGATGAGAGTCGGTGCAGACTGTATGAAACAGTGAACAGAGATTTATCGCTCCAATTATAGATCAATAAAAGATCGGTGTAAGTGGACCCTTGTGGAGTCAATTCGTATGTTGTTTTGTTGGTAGTTTGGGCTCTAGTTGGTGAACTGTTGGGCATTTTTGTTTGCACATATTTTATTTTTTTGCATGATTTGAGCAGGTCATTCAATGTTGGTTCTATCAATTGTGGGGTCACATGTGTCATATTTGTAGGAATAGCATCACAGTGGGATGCAAATGGGCTTCATGTGTATCTCACCTGAAGTTTAAAATAGTGGTTTTGGGAGACTGTCCTTAGGCCGGTAACATGATTAAGTATAGGTGATGCATGCAGATTATCTGAACAAGATTGCTGTCTCAAAATATTATGAAAAAAATTTCTCCAAAAACTTTAGAAAACGGTAGGTTCTGTTGCTTTTGTTTTCATTTTTAAGTAGTATTATGGTATTAAATGTCATGTAGGGGTATCACTAGTCAATCCTGAAGTATCTTAATTGTTGAATCTATTGAGGATTAGCATTTCATCCACCTTATCTTTTTATAACTTGTACAAAAAGAATTCGTATGTGTTAATTAATTTATTACTGGCCTCTCAAAAGTCATTTTGTTGGTTTTATGAGTTGAAGGTCGTGGGTTTGAGCCACAGTTTGAGATACTAATAACCATTGCATAAAGTTTGCTGTAGCAGAATATTCATAAATAAGAGGGGGGTCATATGAGTTATGTTGGTCCGCAGTATAAATTCTATATAAAATTGAAGATGTGAAATTGACCCCTCTAGTGTTGAGGAATAAAAAAGAATGAGGAGTATTCCAATCCGAAAGTTTAGTTCATATGTACATTGATCCCTATCTACTCTAGACATTGGTCAAAGAATTCATCACTACATTGATTTCTCTCCTTATAGTGTTACATGATATTTGATTAACTTTGAAACACTTGAATATGAGAGAACTATGTATTCAAAAGTACATATGTATTTATATAAAAGATGGAACAGCTCAATCACATAGATCTATTAGTCATTACTTTTCTACTTTTTTGAACAGTAACAATAGTTTTATCGTAAAAGAATAATGCAAGTGGTGTAAAAGGCATTTTCAGAAGATATAGGAGCAGAACAAAAGAGGCAATATTTACATACCCAAATACAAGGAAACTCTATGCACTCCAGATTTAACCAAGGAATCTGCTGCACATAGATGCACATGGAGCCTGGATATCTTTTAACAATGAAATGCATCCTCCATATAGAGTTCGAGCCTGTTAGCAAAAAGTTTTTTTTTTTTGGTAATTGCACAATACTTCAGGGGTTTCATTGTAAATGTACATCACACACACATACAAGAGCCCATGATGGGTATGGAGTATGGACTCCTTCATTATTTCATGGTATTAGTGTATGTATATCTTTTTTTTCTTTTCTTTTTTTCAACTATGTCTTCCCATTCCTCATTATCTTTTTCTACATCTTCCCTTTCTTTTTCTTGCTGTTAATTTTTTTTTTGATTGGTTTTTTTTTTTCTCCCTCTTATCCTCCTCTCTTTAGTATTAACATTAAACAACTCATCCCCATTGAATAAAATTAATCCAACTATCTCATATGGAAGTCACCTTTTATTTTCCCCTTGTCAAGAGCTTCAATGTACCCCATCATGTTGTTGGGGCTCCTCCAAGTCCACCTTCTCTCATCCTAGATTCATCAAACACCGGCTCTCCAATTCCCACATTTAAACCATGGATTCAAGTATCCAACACGATGCCAATATTCTTCCTTGGCTCAAAGCCACAGTTTCTTTTGTTCTTGAAAGCGTTATAGGACCCCCTCCATTTCGGCTACAGAGAAGAGATGCTTGCCTCGCCATCAAGAAGCTTAATATTGATCAAGCCGCTTGTCATCATCTCCAACTCAAACTTCAATTCAAAACTTTGAAGAAAAGCACCTTATTAATGGCTACTATCTTCCAACAACTGAAAAATATCAGTGATTCTCTTCATGCATTGGTCATACATTCCCCGATAGATCTTATTTTATTTGTTATTTTAGGTCTCCCTTAAGATTATGGGAGTGTTTTTGACCACCTTCAGAGCTCGTCTTCCTCATCCCTTATTCGTTGATATTCAGCCTCTATTACTTGATCAAGACCTCCTTAAGCAACAGGTTCCCCCTTCTCCCAACTCTACATCTTCACTGGCTATCTTTTCTTCTCGTGGACATGGATCTCAACATGGTGGTCATGGATCTCATCTTGAGAGTCACGTCCCTCACCATTGGGTTGACATCGTCCTCCAATCCGCCAATCCTCCCTCTTCCAACTACCGGCGTTCATGCCAGGTTTGTCAGAACTTTATCCACTCAGTTAGGCCATGTAAACGACGGTTCAATCACTCCTACAATGTTGCAGATCTCCCCAAATCGTTTGCTGCCATGCAATTTTCTGATTGCACAAGTCCTGCATGGTATCCCAATACAAGTGCATCCTCTTACAAACACCCAATCAAGGCGATCTTTCTCCATACACATTCCACGTACAAGTCCTGTGTGGTATCCAATTACAAGTGCTTCTTACGGCGCCCAACCAAGGCGATCTTCTCCATACACAACCCATGTACAAGTCTTGCATGGTATCCCAATTCGAGTGCATCTTCTTACAACACCCAATCAAGTCGATCTTCTCCATACACAACCCTACACTAGTAATGATCATGTACTTGTTGGTAATGGTGCTCTTCTTCCTACAAAGAATATCAAGGGTACTTTGTTTTTCTTAGTTGCAATCTTCTCTCATGATATGCTAAAAAGCAATCTACATTTTAATGTTGAATCCGATCCATGGCATATGCTGTTGCAGCTTGCAGACACTTTGGGTTGGACAATTTCTTTGTGATCTACATTTTTTTTTGTCTAAGCTGATTACTATTTACTGCAACAATGTAACTATTTAAGTACCAAATATTTTACTTCGAATCCAAGTTTTCATGTACCTACAATGCATATTGAAATTGATTTTCATTTAGTTCATGAGAAAGTTGCTTCTGGGGAATGACCCTAAAATCTGGGCAGTTTGTGAATGGTTTGAAATTTGCAAGATGCTCATGGGCCTGGCTAGCCTAACCCTGTCTTGTCTTATATTGTGCTGGATTTGGGCTCTACTCTTGGGCCCATGTTCTGTACTCTGGCCTAATATTCTAACCAATTATTGAATTGGTCAGGCACTGACCATTCTATAAAGGCCCAGCTCAGCGCAACATATTTAGTGCAGATAGTGTATGCATTTTGCAAATGGGTTTGGCTTGGGCCCGATTTTCAAGTGCGCAGCTCCTAACTTAGCCTCAATTTGGGCATGATAATTAGACAGGCTCATAGGCCAAGCTTGGACAAGCTTCAACAGCACAAGCACGGCTTATGAACACCCTTGTGACTTCGGAGTAAACTGAAGGAAAGAGTTAGCTTACCAGGAATTTCATACATGTTTACAAATTAAGTGCAATTGGATAACTTCTCTTAGGTCCACCATTACCTTTTTTTTTTTTTTTTGGTTCTCTGTTTTTGGGCTACATGGAGGATTTGAACACACCCACTCCATTACTTTTGTCGGCTCCATTTAAATGTGAATTTAACATCAGACAGCACAAAGTCCCCTGCCTCTCATAAAACTTTTTCCCTTCCTCTCAAAGTCAAAAATCATTTCAACCACTGCACTGGTTTGCTGGGTCCACCTCTAGCTTCTTTGATAGTGCAGAAAAGCCTCTTGAGTTTCTGTACTTGCCATATTTCTCCCATTTGATGCAGTAATTTTTTGTTCATAAATAGGAAAAAGGAAAACCATTTTCTTTTGTGTGCGCGGAAAGCTATAGTTTCGAATTTTTTTGAGTTTAAATAAATAAATAAATAAATAAATAAAACCAGATTAGCTTCAAAGATGGTGGTGATAATGAGTCCAAATCCTCAAGGCTTGGGTTCACGCGAAAATTTGTCAGGCTCCTCAGCGGGTCACACTTTTGAAAAATTAAATATGCCCCTCTTCTATGGGTCTTCGCAAAATTCTCATACCAATAGGAATTGGTCCCACAGTCATATTGATCTCTAAAACACATTTGGTCAATCCAATGTTGGGCTTGGGAGCAGCGCATGGAGCACCTCAGCAATGGGCTGAAAGATTGGGATAGCCAAGCAATATCTGCTCTCTTTCTTTCTAAAATTGTTGCCAGCTTTTTCTTTCCTCTCTTTTTTGGGCCATCCCATGAGAGGTAGTGTGGAAGACAGTCAGATCAAGAGTAGGGATTACCAAAGATGTGCCCCCTCGAATGATAGCTTTCAAGTCCTGGCGCACCCCAACAGAGCAATACTCCTTCGGCCTGAGAAATCAACAAATATGGACCCCGTCCTGACATAAAGAGGCATCTCATAGCACTTTCATCCTTCCATCCTGCTTTTATTTTAGGTTTATCACCATAGATAGGGTCCTCAAGCCAGCTTTACTGAGGCATAAAGCACATGCATTTGGGCCCCCCAATGGCCCACCACAATACACCCACAAATTTCATCCTCGGAATTTTCACATGATATCGGCATGTGTTAAAACACTTTCACTACAACCAAACATGATCATCTGCAATTGATTCACATGTATAACACTTTCACCAGCCAAACAAACAACCCCTTCGGCCGTTTGGTAGTAGGTGAGAACACCAAAAAATGATATCTTAGATGACCCAAATCCCAGAATCCTAAAAACTGACATCTTAGACAACCCAAATCCCAGAAGACCTAAAATTGTTAGCGCGGGTATTCCACAACTTTGTGGAAAGTGAAAATATTTTTTTCGAGAATTTTGGTTGCCAAACACAACCCACATAAACATTCCTAACGTACATCTGTGTGCAAAAGTGTGAAGGATTGCCTGGAGTGTGCAAAGGATGGGCTTGGAACATTCCTAAACTAGAAACATATAAAAATGATAATTTCAAAGTCTGAATTCAGAATTCCGCGATATCTTGAAATTATCTAGGCAATATCAGAATTATATGAGGTTATGCTTATTTTTAAGTTATATAGCCTATATTTGTGAAGATCATCGATGCTATTATGCGCTGAACAAATATTTAGATACCTCATAGTTAGAGATTATGACTTACTATCAAGGAGATTATCAGCTAAACCTGTATCCATTCCAGGGACCATCATATTCAGCTGTCCTGCTCACAGGCAATAAATTTTTAGGACCAGGAAATGCCCAGCCAGTTTCCTGAGACTGCCTTTTTCACGACTCCTCCTAGTCTCCACTGTGATTTCTCTCTCCAAAATTCAGTCCTTAAACCAACGCCCCACACCACAATAAATAAATCTACCCAAAGCGTGAGAGAGAGACTGAGGATTCTCAAAAGTTGAAAGAGTTGAGCACAAAACACTGCGAGCACTTGCTTTTATCTTCTTCATGGGCAACTACAGGTTTAAGCTATCTGACATGATGCCCAATGTCTGGTTCTACAAGCTTAAAGACATGGGAAAGACCAGACACCACACCATCTCTCACACCATGAACAAGAAGCACCCTCCCTCAAGACCACCATCTAAACACCAACCTCATCTTTCCCTTCCCAGACAATCCTACTACTACTCCTCTGACCACCCTAGCTTAGACAAATTCCACACCTCTCCCATCTACCCAAAAGCCTCAGACACCTATTTCCTTCCTGACACACCAAGGAAACACAAGAAAAGAAATAAAAGAAAGAGCTCCAAATCCTCTCCCAAGCTTGTCTCCTCCTCTGTCTCTGCTGGCTGCAACTGCCGCACCACCCTCGAATCAGTCTGGAATCCTGATTACTCCTCCAACTCCCCCAAAAGCTCACCACTCTTAGTGGAAACCACCACTCCAGTGCCTGATACAGTCCCAGAGGTCTCCGATCGCATGGTGCCGTGGTCTAGCTCTTGCGGCTGCAGGGTCAGCTCCTCTGCCACAGATATAATCATCGAGGTCGATGAAAAGAGTGCTTTCCGGCAGAAATCCGATGGGTTGAATTCAGTTTCAGAGCTTGAGCTGCCACCCATCTTGACAAAGCCAGCAAAATCCAAGAAAAAAGCAGATACCTTCACTAGTACTAGTGTAGAATTGGAGGAAAGAAATGCACATGGGTCGCTCTATGTCAAGGTCTTGAAGGAAGGCAGCTCAAAGAACCTCAAAGAAGAGAAGACCCAAGGTAGGAGGTCTACTTCTTCTATCCAAGGATTGAAATTGCGCACGAATTCTCCAAGGCTGGCCAGCAAAAAGATTCAGGCCTACAACAGGAAATCCACATCAACAAACCCAAAAATGCATCAGCAGAAGAGCGTCTCGGAAAGCTTCGCCGTAGTGAAGTCGTCGCTCGATCCAAAGAGAGATTTTAGAGAGTCCATGTTGGAAATGATTGTAGAGAACAACATCCGGGCGTCCAAGGATTTGGAAGATCTTCTGGCATGCTATCTATCCTTGAATTCGAATGAATATCATGATGTGATTGTCAAGGTGTTTGAGCAAATCTGGTTCGACCTTCCCGTTATTCAATTGTAAGAAAAATCATCAGAGATCGAATTGTATGATCCCTTAAATGAATTTAACCTCTCTATCAGAAGAAACATAATCTTCTTGTATCTATTAGTTTAGTTCTCTAAATTCTAAAACTTTCCCTCTTCTTTTCTAAGAGTGATGGTTATGAATTAGTTTAGTTCTCTAAACATCTAAAATTTCATTTCTTCTTTTTTCTAACAGTGATGGTTATGATCCAGGAAAATGCATCTGTGTTCGAGTGGTTTCAGTTCTTACATTGAATTTTATCCCTAATTATATAAGAAACAGAGGATTTTATCTTCACATACTTGTTTCAGATGTGGTAACTTTGGTTAATTCACCTATGAATGAGCCAATGAGGCATCATACCCCATTTTCTTGTGAAAGTTGAGACCACTTTCAGCATGGAAATTCATATTCTCATCTATAGGAGAAAACACATTGTTGGAAACAATTAACCCACAAATGGGGTGGAAGAAATATTCCAATATGTCTGGGTTTTCATTATCTACTAATTATAGAAGTGTTTTTTTATTCAATTCAAGTGCCATGGAAACCACTGACCAGAAATCTAAAATTCATTAAAAAAAACAGGACATGGGTATCTTTCATTTAAAAAGGAGCCTGCAAATCCTTTATTTCTGTCTGCTTCCTGAAGATGCCAAACAGGACAGATTTTTAGGATTTGTGTTGCAAGTCTCACAAATCTGTGAAGGAGAAGAAACACCGACAAGTGGGAATAAATAAAAGAGCTACATGTGCCATATAAAAGCATTGGTGAAGCTTGTCTCAAAGAAAAAGGGAATGGGTGCTTTCAAAGGGTGCAAGCTTTTGATAGCCCTGCTGTTTCATCTGGTGGGATCCACCTCGGGTAGGCATTGATACATAAATCTACTTTATTGCCAATCATCTTATTGGTTGACCTTTCTTTGTGGCATCTGAATCTGGACCCATAACTCAATTTTGTTTTTAGCCTTCCATTTTCTAGTCAGTTTGTCTAACAAAATACAATTATCTGGGGATGCTTTCTTGTTAGTGTGGCACTTCCATGGTAGCCCCACCAGATGATCGGCCCAGACGACTGAATGATAGGCCCTAATGGGCAGTTGGACCATATGGCCAATTTGTTTGGATGTATTTTCATGAGTAGTTGGAATTCTTGAAGGCAATGACAGCTGATGTGTCCCATAATTCTGAATATTCTATTTGAATACTGAGAATTTTTATAAAATTGGTAAAATTGTCCTGTGAAATCTCATTTTTAACCTGTAAAATTCTCATTATTATAATTTCCAAAATCCTGAAACCAGGTGGGCAACAACATTTGGGAATTCATAAAACCCCCAACAAGAATTCAGAGTTCTTGCAAACAAACAGGCCCTAGACCAAGAACCTAATAATTCATCTAAAAACTCATGTTACATGAGATCTGAGAAGAACCAGTGACAATAACTTTCAAAATATCAAACCTGCAGCTCACTAATGTTGCAGATTTTTACCCTTCCTACTAAGATTTGGACAGATTTGAGCAGTAAAAAGAGAATTTCCTCAAAAAGAGCAACTAACTGTTCAGCTTCCCCCAACAAAATACATATAGCTTCAAAATCTTACCTATGATCCCCACATACTCTGGCAAACCCTAGAAAAAGTTCTTACAGAACTATTGCATGGATCTGAGCAGGCAAAGAAAAAGGGTCCTTTGTAAACTTCAAAACTGCAATCCAAAGATCTTTGTCTTTTACCATTTCTTCTCATGTGTTACTAACATCTCAACAGTGTATAAAAAAGGATATACCCACCATAACACTTTACATTTACAAAATGGAAAATCTTCTAGAACACCAGAACAGACCATGAAAGTACACTACAAATTCAAAATAATCCAAATCAATGAGCCAAAAAAAAAAAAAAAAAAAGAAAAAAGAAGTAAACTTCAGCAGCTCATGAACAGTCAAATGACACCTTCCAAAAAAAATAAAAAATTCAGTAAATAGAGTCTCGTTCTTGAATGATCAGTTTGGTAATATAAAATCCAAACGCCATTGCATATAAAAAAAGAACAAGGGAAAGTAAAAGCAGCTTTGAAACTTAAAGTAATTGGAAAGTAACAAATAAAATAAAAGAAGATAGAAGCCTTTTTCCACCAATTGCAAAATCATTGTACTGCAGCAAGCTTTAATTTGAATCTGTCTTCTCTCCATAGAAATAAGAAGCATTGCATCTTGGCTGTCCTTTTTCTCTCTTGGTTTAGTACTTGACTGTCTATGAAAGAGGACTTCTTGGAGCCCTCATGCACATGAACTTTGCATCTTGGCTGTCCTTTTTCTCTCTTGGTTTAGTACTTGACTGTCTATGAAAGAGGACTTCTTGGAGCCCTCATGCACAGGAACTGATGGGTGCGGTCCATTTTTCTGGGCCCACTTTGATCACAGCTAATCATATCCCAATTTGGATGAGGTTGCACTGAAAATCAACCTTGTTGGATGGTGCAAGCCATGAATTTTGTAAACTTGAGTTGAAGAACCAGAAATAACACTTGGATTAGGATCAACTTGGTGTCATTGTCAATACACAAGGTGTTTAGAGCATCTTATTGTCTATTGATGCACAATTTTTACAAATAATATATGTGTTGAAAGAGCTAACTTCTGGATTAATATGCAATAACTGGCTAACTGGCTTTTTTGATCTATTCTCTCACGTCACATGACTTTTCATGCATAAGTACCGATTAAAATTTTACTTCAATTGAAATGATATAATAACCTGTTGTATTGGTAATGCATGAATTAGATGATCAAGTTTTCTACACAAAATCAATCCAACATTGTATGACATCCATTGGAAGTAGAATTTGGATTTCCTCCTACAAAGAGGAGCTTGTATCATATGAGTGGGTTTTATCGTCCGAAGTTTCAAGCAGATAATGTTGTGATCATCACACTGATGTAGGATGGGATCATTTCTCGTATCACTGATATAGGATGGGATCATCACCTCCTCTTTTCTCTACATCTCCTCTATGTCTCTCTCCCAACTCAATCCCACCACCTTTATTCTCTACATCTCTCTTCCAACTCATCTTACCTCCTATTTCTCACTGACTCTCTGCCAACCCCACCATCTCTTTCTCTCCATCTCTGTCCTAGCTAACTCGACCCTCTTTGCCATGACACTACCATGGCCAGACCAGTTAACTGAACATAAAGTGACCCACTACGCTTAGATACGAGAATGTGGAAGAGGCCATCTCTTCTCAATGGCATTTGTAAAGAGTTGTCTAAGTCTCATGTTCATTAATTGGCAATGTCTGAATGTGCGTACATTGGCAATTAAAAAGTTACTAAATGTGAGGGTGTCAAAGATTGCTTGCGACCTTTACTCTATTTGATCGCTTAAACATCATTTATATTTAAGTACTATAAAAAGAGCTGTGTTGCGGGGAGAAGAAACCTGTGATCTACACATAGCCTCCATGCAAACAGTAGATAAGCATTCATACAAAGAAGACGCTGATCAAATTTTACATGGTTCAACAATGTACCTATTTAGATTAAAAAAAAAAACTGTTTTATATTCTTTTTTATTCTGCCTTCTTAGGCCCTGTGAAAATCTGATCATGTTCATGAGCAAAATAAAAAATACCCTAAACTCTCAAGCCTAAACTCTTAAGCCCTGCGAAAATCTGATGCTCATGAGAAAAATACCTCTAAACCCTAAACCTGGACATTGCCTAACCCAGGAGACCATCAATTAACCCGAAATACATGACCATTCTTGCCATCCTGATCTTCTCTCTCTTACATGCTATGTTTTTTTTAAAATTTCTCCAAACATATATGATACAAACCATTTGTATCACAACCTAGGCCTGACAAAATACAATGGCCATGTAAGACCATTTCTTTTATAAAAGAAATACACCGCAAATGCACATTATCGTCGGAAATCACAGGGGGATGCTGTGGATAGCACACCCAGTCCCAACGGTCCCATCTAGAGATTGGTCTCTAGGTGGTGTAGGTTTCGTTACTCTCCCCTGACCACTAGGCCAACTTGACGAAAATAAAATATATATTAAAGTCAACATCCCTCATCGTTGAATGGTGTTTGGCACCTTAGCCCCACACATACGGCCAGGGATCAATCCATGGGTCCTCTAAGTGGACCAATGGCCAACATAGCAAAGAAGAAAAGAACAAAGGTATATTATTGTCTTAACAAGAAATTCTAACTAAGGACAACTACTATAGAATTTAAACTTGGTATGTTATAGGCTCTCCGATAGGGTCTCAAGTAGGACTTAAATTCAAATATTTTTGTGGTTGTTCAAACAAAATTTTGGTTCACAGACTTGCACATACGTGTTGCAATGCAAGAAATGCCGACTAGAGCTCAAGCCTTGGTGTTTACTTTAAAAAGATAAAGCCGGTGATTGTGGCAGATTTCCAATTATCAGGAAAAAGTCTTGGTTCAACTCTTGTTCATTCAAATGAATCCAAATTCTCTCCCATCTTGATTATAAAGAAATCCCTTTTACCCTTTTAATGTTTCTCCACATAAATAGGTTCCTTTGAAGGACTATGAGGCAGGTTGCACCACGTGGGTGTTTATTATTAAAACTTGCTTACTTTCTATCGGGCCTCACTGGAATGCATGAAAATCAAGAAATACAGTGTGGTAATAGGCTTGTATGTAGATTAGCACTACATACAAAATTATGCCAACTAAATGATCATAGCCCTTGGTGTTTGGTCTTCAAAGTTTAATATTTATACACCATAAAAATGTATTGTGATTAATATTTAAATAATTAGTGTCAGATTAGGAGTAGAGTCAAATCAAGGTGAATAACTGTGTGTGAACAGATTAGATTGGTCATATACAGGTGACCCTTATATGTATATGAAAATGGAAAAGGAGATACTGACCAAGTGGAAGTATAATTACCATATATAAATTATTGCACTGCCAGTACTGAAAACTCGAGCTAACATTTCTCAACCATTATTTGGGTGTTGTTTGAGATGAATGTACTATCATATCTTTGTTGATGCAATTGTTAGACTTATTAGGGAATGTAGCCCACGTGACCACATGCCCAAACTGTGCGGCCCACTTGGACAAGCAACTCATTATTGAGTTTTCATACTATTTAATCATCTCTAGGAGATATATATCTTCGGTGTTTAAGAAAGCATAACCAATTAGAATTCTTATTAGCTAACGCATTAGGGTTTTGAAACCTAACGAATGAAGGACTCCATAAACGGGAAAGGAATTGTTTACAAAAATCTACATAAAGGATTTTAGGGGTTATAGCTCACCACTTAAAAATCATTGACTAATTTATCATTTATTGGTACCCAACACTCTGGTGAGGGAAGTAGACTTCCGATGAGATAGAACAACCTTCAGATGGGGGAAGTGACTACTTTATCATTTCATCACATCTAAGGAAGGAAAAAGAAACAAGAAGAATAGTCTAGTAAATACATCCCCAATAATAAGAAGTCGAGAAAGACTACTTACCTCACTGGTAAGTAGCGGCAGCTCTCACCTAGTTGCCCAGTGTTTAAACTCTGGGTATGCCATATTTTTCACTTGTACGGACTTTCTTCCTGCACATGACTTTCTTTCCACTTGTGCAAGCCTTCTACTTGCTTGTGTGGGCTGTTTTTCCCTTGTAGGCTCTCTCTTGGGTCCCAACCCCCTTGGTTGGGTTATCAAAAAGAATTATAATAAGTCATTTAATCGAGAGATTCGCGGAGTTTAAGCATTCATAATGGATACCGATATGCATTTGCATTTAATATTATGCTTGTATTGTTCGAATCTATCCTAGTCTATGTAGATCTTATTGAACTTATATTTATCATAGATCAAGCTAGAACTTACCAGCAGCAACTGTAAGAAAGAGAAAGATTGAGATTTTCTATTCTGCTTGGCTATTTTCTAATGCAAGTGGAGGGGTTATTAGAAGGTGAAAGAAAGCGACCAAAGTCAAAAGACCATTAAAGGTCTTCACGTCTGAATAGCCTAACTTAAAACTTACAGTATTCATTAAATCAAAAAATGGAGAATAAATGATCCCTGGTACATTTGTATAAATTCGTTATTTGACATTCACCCTCAATGTTCTGGTCTATGCCACTTTCCTACTCTTTTTTTTAATTTTTTTATCGGTAACTGAACCTTTCATTAAGAGAAGAAGATAATATATCCCATAAATAAATAAATATATATATATATATAAAGAACACGGGAAAAGAAAGAGAAAAGAAAATAAAACTAAAGGACACCAATGGCACTTTTGCTACTTAAACCATAGAAAAATGAGAACTCCCTCTAGCTATATGACAAAATAAGTTTCTTATTTTTAAGAGGGTGTTGAAGATTTTGTGCTACAGGCAGCAACATCAAGACCCTAACCCTTCAACCACGTTATGGGTGGGTTACTACTACCAACTATTCGAGTGAGTTTTGTCTTTTGTTGGAGGAAAAGAAAGGCCTTGAGGTCAAAATTCTGGGAAATTTCCATTGAATTCGGCAGCTTGTCTAGTGACGTCTCCATGTTACAATGGCCTCACCTGCTCAACACATTAATTAAAGAAATACCATTGGCTTCATTCATATTGATGATGCAATGGGCAGCAGATTATAGACTTATACCACTAAAGAAAGAGGTAGCCTTTAATCCAGTTATGATAAAATGGATTATCAATAACCATATCTAATTATGAAACTGATTCAAACTTACGACCACCTTGTCAGCGCGAAGGATTTATTTGTATTATTTACTGAAAAACACCAATTTATGTTTTATTCTCTTATTATGGAAATATTTTTTTCTTAGGGACTCTTTTGTTAATTAACAAAAGGTAGAATGTTCTTTTAGGATTCGTTTATGTTGTAAGAGGATTCTACTCTATGCGGATTTTCATTTTTACAAATGTGAGGAATCTTGCATTAGTACCCCTCGTGTTGGAAATTAAAATATTCTCCATGGAGGAAACTCAGTTTATTTTCTCCCTTTTTGTGAAGAAATAGGTGCTGCATCAAATGGTCAAAGAAAATGCATGGGGTTGCATGAAAAATCAAAACAATTTTCATTCTCTGCCATGGATTTCTCTTATGGTACAAACACACCCATAGTAAAAAAAAAAAATAAAATTGTTTGATAACAATGAGTGAGCTATCAAATAGCAGGAGGTGGTGTGATGTAACTTATTTATTTTTGGAGATAATAAACAAGGGTGTATTTTGACGAAAATCCACGCATCCAAACATAGTCCTTGGAGAGGATAGAGACTAATGACAAGAAATTCATAAACATAGGAAGATCCTTATCTCAATTTGAAGGGACCTCGGGAACTTCTCATGATTTCAGTGCTATGAGGACCAGATATGAATAAGACCAGAAATATAGGTCGTGATTGCAGGAAGTATAGTGAGTCCTTGGGGAGAATCAGACATGCCCTCAGGACATATACCTTTCGAAGAACAATGACAAAAGATGATTATGGAGACTTCCTAACCTGTGCCCAAAAAGAAAAGAAAAATTCCTTGTCCTCCTCGATCCCCCACTTGACACCATTGCAAGAAAAGTAAAAACACCCCACCATGGCTTTAAATGAATTGACTGTTTGTGTCGTGAGGTGCTTTTGTTTGATTTGAGAGAGTAAAGATCCAAACCATTACCTAAACTATTTATATTATATTACCTTCTTCATCCAAGTTCAAACTGTGAGACTATACAAGTGAAAAACAATTGGCTATTGCTTTTGGCAAAAGAGCAGACAGTTCTACATTAAGGGCGCCTGTTTGTTTAATGTATGCTTGTTTGTTTAATGTAATTGTATTTCTACGAATGGTTTTTTTTCAAATAAAGGAGAGGTTAAAAATGAAGAACCAAAGATGAATATTTAAAATTGACCATCAAATAACTATCCATTAAATATTGAAAATTGAATGAGGGAAAGATGGAAAATGAATACCCCACCATCACTCTAGTAATTTAATACCGAGAAAAGCCAAGGTCCCATTTGTATCCCCAACACATATCCCCCACACCCCTCACTTGCTAAATTCCCATGTATTCAATTTCTATAACATTTTTGGAAACTTACAGTTCCTTACAATAAATCTGAGTTCATGGTCAATTGAGCTACATTATTAAAGGATTATTACGGAGGTGACAGGTGAAGGATATCAGAGAGGCATGTAGATGGACCTTGGCTTTTCTAGAATTTGAACTACTAGTAGTAATGGCTATAGGTACTCATTTCTCACCATCCCTTGATCCAATTTCCATAGGAGGGGAGGCTATTGATCATGGTCGATCGTTTTTGGTTCTCTAATGATCATTTTGAATATTCACCTTTATTCTTCATTTTTATCAATGTGTGAGTAATATCAAACAAGACCAAACCCATGAGAAAAACAAAATGGAAAAACAAGAAAAGATGACCCTGAAAAAGTTATTAAACTCTTATATCTCGATCATTCCTTAAAACACTCCTCTCATTTCAACAAGACAAACTTACCACAAGCTAGACTATCTTTACTAATCTTGAATATACAGACCCTACAAGACAAGAGAGCAACAGGAAGCCGACATCGTCTCTCTCTTTCCACTCACTTTACTTATTTCACTCACATGAAGTTGCATTGTTTTTGGTTCGGTGTCTTTGTCAAAGGGGCAAATGGTTGAAAGACCCAGACGTCCAACCACAGGTGAAACAAGGACAGGTAAGGATAGCAAGTGGGTTCAAAAGGCCTCGTGTGCTTGGATTCGTGTTCAATCGTCCACAAGATGCCATGCCTACAAAGACGCTCTTCGTCTTGTTCTTCTTCTTCTTCTTCTTCTTCAGTCAGGGGATAGTAACCATGATTCCTTTGTCCTTTGTCTCTCTTTCTTGTGAGATGCATGAATCCATGTGGGCCCCAGTCCGATATTGAAAATAATTAGATGGGCCAAAATGAGAATGTTGGGAGAGATTAGATGTAACACCCCATACCTTAACCCCGTATTAATAATAATTAATTGCTTGGTTAGTTAGTAGGTTAGATAGTAGGTGTGTTTAGAGTCTTAGTGAGTCGGGTTTGGCGTGTGGATCGCGCGTGCGAAGTCTCGTGCGAGTCCGAGTGCGTTTGGATAGAGTAGGGGGCTGGTTTGCAATTTCGGAAAGTTTTTAGAGGTTTTTATGAGATTATGAGTTTTGTGAGTTTGGGTGCATCGGATAGGTCTCGGCATTTCATGAACTTTAGTCTTCTGTCGCGTTTTGATTCAACGCGTTGAAGAGGCCCAAATAATCACATTTAGCTAACTAGGGGCTTATCCCAAATTTCACCTAAATACCCTCTCAATATCAAGCCTCAACCGGATGACTCATTCATTCTTCATTTCATCTCTATCTCACATCACAGTGTCATCTCCAAGCTTCTTCTTCTTCTTCTTCTTCTTCTCACTGCTGCCTTGCCAACAACAACCACCGGAGCTCATCTTTGACAACCAATCCACCCATCTTCTTCCTCAAGACTCCAAGATCTCAACCATCCAATTTTCCAAGCTTTTCATCAACAATCCCCTATAAGGTAGGCTCTCCAAGCTATTAGACCTAACTACTCTTCTTCCTTTTGATTAGAAATGGACTAGGGAGACTCATAGCAACCCTTTGCATTCATTTTATAGAAAGGTTTTGGTTTGGAAACCTTCTTCTTCTCCTTTGAGCTCTAGAGAAGTTTTCTTCAAATTTCTTCTTGAAATTCCTTAAGCACTTCATCAAGGCAAGTTAATATACATGTTTATGATTTGATATGTTTTGTTTCTCCTTTGATTGATGATTGATGATGCTTAGATGACCGGCTGCTCATTTGATTCGTTTTATATTGAAATCACAATAATTAACTGTAATTGCTTAATGAAATGGATTAGGACTTTAATGACTTGATTAGATGATAGGATTGGATTTTTATGGACTTGTTGCATCTATATATGTGTGGATTTATCAGGTTCAGGAAACAGGTGAAGGAAAGGTTCCAGGTTCACTTCAGTTACAGAACTTGTGTTATGTAACTGTAGTGTACCCGGTCGACCGGCCATGGGGCCCGGTCGACCGGCGACATTGCATCAGGTTCTCTGGAACCTGACGAGAACACTATTCTCCCTTTTTCACTTACAACTACCGGTCGACCGGCACAGGGCTCGATCGACCTGGCACACAGGACAACACACTGAGATGTCGACCTGTTTCCTGCAGGTTGACATGGTTCACCGTGTAGGCGGTCGACCGGGCCCATAGACCGTGTACGCGGTCAACCGGCCCAGGGCCGGGTCGACCAGGTCAACTATGCAAACCCTTTTTCAGGGGTTCTTTTTCCTATATTTTTTAGGACTTTAGGTGGAACTTTGGCTACCTTTTTAGGACTCTTTTGACTATATGTGAGGACGTTTTGAGCTAACGTTCTTCACGTTATTCCGGTTGTATCGGGAATCAATTTCACTCAATCTTGAACGGTACGGGACATTGGGATACCTTTTCTATATCTACGCACGAAGATCATATATTCAGGTATCGCCAACCCTAAACCCTTTCATTGACTAAGTAGGATTGTATGATGCTTCGGGTTTAACAATTGACTTAAGGTTGGATTGTTTATTGCCTTGGATTCTGGATTGCACCGTCTGGTATTGTTTACATGAAATGTTCATGTTCATTAGTTTCGTTTATTTGCTTTGTTTTGGGATCACTTTTAAGAACTTAGATGATGGATTTAGGATCCCCTTTGATGTTTTGTTGTTTCAAAGTTAGATGGAAGTGTTGAGGCTAGACGGCTTTGATTGTAAAGCTTGTTTGAGAACTACCGGTGTTGTTATTGTTTTGAAGAAGATTGATGGTTTTGGCTTTGATTTGATGATGGAAAGGTAGTTTCTCCTTGATTAATGAATCTTGTTCACACAAGAAAGTCTAGCTCTTTACTATCGGTTGTTTAGAACTCTTTGTGTCAGGCACCACTCGACTGTTAACGCCTAACACAGATGGGGCACCATTCTGTGTGAGGACTTTGGATTGAACATCTGCGCAGTATAACTTTTTATATTTTGATGGATGTACACCATCGGATACATATTAAACGATTGACTTTGATGACTCATGGCCTTTTTGGTATCCATTTTGATTGCTTGCTTGCCGGGGTTCATCCCGTGCCACTCTACCACAGCTCAAATGTTGAATCGGGAGGGTCATGTGAAACTATCCCGTGGTGTATTAGTTTATGTGGGTTGCCTCTTTGTTAGATGTTTATGTTAGTTTGATTTTGATTCGAATGCTATGCACTTCTTATGATCAGGATGCTATGCATTTCATATGATTTTGTTTATCGTTTACTCTGATTCGTTCGACATATCTGAATGATTTACATATATATTGCTTGCCAACCTTTGTGTCTGATGATGCTACTCTTGGTGCATAGGTACTGAGCTCTACCTTACCGAGGAGGAGGCGACGGAAGAAGTTCAGGCGGATCAGCCTGATGACTTCCTAGAGTACAGTACGGACGGCATTGTATAGCCGTAACGACCCCGTACATGAACGCCTTCACGTTATTTTGTGTAGCTTCATCTTTTGGTTTCTTCATCTTTTAATTAGGCCCGAGTTTTGGATGTGGCCTATTGTTGTAAATAATACTTTTGTTTAACTATTTAAAACTTGAACTCTAGTTAATATATATGATCAGTCTTTGCTCTTAACTATATACTTCAAGATACCATTTGTACTATGAAGCTTTTGCTGTACGTATCATGTATTTGAGGAAATGTTTATACCTCACAGCGATCTTCGATCCATATTGGGACATGATTGGGGCCCAGTGTTGTTATTAACGTTGAAAAATTTTAATTGGCCCTAATCTCACGCATAAACCCCGGTTTTAAGATCGGGGGCGTGACATTAGACACCCCTCACCTTATTAATAATCCGATATTGAAATTAATTAGATGGGCCATTCACACATGATTGCAATCCATGTGTGACCACATTCATTTTAAGGGTATGTTTGTTTGAATAGGAATTGATTACATAGGCATTCAATGTCATATGAGCTCTACGTAGGGATTATCAATAAGGTGAGGTGTGTAGGATATGAAGTACAGATGTAGATGCAGCCTCCATATATGAATTATGCATTTATATTATAAGACTTTGCATTTCTATAAATAGTTTAAAATGAAGAATCAAAGGAAAATATCCAAAAACTGACCATCAAACAACTATTCGTTTAATGGAAAATAAATCGAGGGAGATGGGAAATGAATTCCCAACGATAACTATAGTAATTCAGATCCTAAGAAATTCCAGATCCCACTAATTACCAGGGAAATAGAAAATGAATCTCCAATGATCACCATAGTAATTCAAATCCTAAGAAAGTCAAGATCCCACTAATTACTAGGGAGATGGGAAGTTCTTAGGATTTAAATTAATAAGGTGGTGACTGCATATTCAGTTTTTATCTTGTCTTGATTCATTTTTCCTTAAAAGGGACATTATTTGATAGTCATTTTCGGATATACATTTGATTCTTTATTCTTTTTAGCCACTTATAGAAATACAGAGCCTTATATATTTTAGAAATTCAATTACATGAAACAATTAGGCCTTAAAAATAATCGACGTTAGTGATATAGATGCAATGATCTGGAATGTATGAAGAGTTTTCGCAAAAATTTTGGTATAAGTTGCGAGCTTTAGAATTTGAAGTCAAGGGAAGAAGGGTTGGATTTGTGGTTTCTTTTCAACAAATGGGTGAATTATTTCCGTCTCTCTGTAGCAAACAAAAGAAATTTAGGACTCCACTGTGATATCGAAGACCACAAGTTAGTGGGCCATCAAACACATCACCACATGACAGTGGGTCATTCCATAAGTCGTCAAATGCCGTTTCTACGTGAAAGGATTGGCGAACCATCTCAACAAGAGAATCTTCAAGATATCACATGGACATTTCATGTGTATCATGATCGTGAGACAACCTGTATCAAGGATATGAAGGGTGTACAAAGGAGCTGGCCTGGGTTATGAAGATCTTATTTTATGCTATTCAATTGCTTTAAATGTATTTTAATATATTCTCAAAATCCATGTGTAAGGAAGCTACACATCTATATAATGAAATAATGAAGGAAGGCTAGGCATGTTGAGAAGCTTACAGCCAAACCTCTTTTCACAATTTATTTCTTAATTTTCTCACATCGATGCAAGATTCACACCTAAAGTTGTTTACAAAAATGTATCTTACGGATTCCACAAGTCCAGAATACCACTAGTGTTTCCAAATGTGCCCTAAATAAATCAGAAGATTGATTAAGCAATGCTAAAAATCAACATTCCATGTGGCTAGCTGTCCAATGTCAAGTAATGAATGTGTCACTTAGTTTTTTACTAGCAACAAACGCCTGTGTTAAGCTCGGGCCAAAAAAAATTTTAATTAGTATTTTCTTTAAAATATCATTGATAAAATATAAATCAATAACAAAGGCCCGTGCCAAGCCTGAACCAAAAAGATAAAAATATATTCATATTCGGTGTTTTGGGGGAATATTATTGATAAGAATAAATTAACAGAATAAATATACTATTAATCATCAAAGGCCTGATTTCTGGGTCCACCCATAAAACCTATTAGTGAGGCCTAGCTTCACCTCAATTAGTCTTAAACCCACCAACATAAATATATATATATATATATTGCACTTTAGAATTTTATAAGAGGACCCGCTCATAAAAATCTAATGTTGCAATGAAAAAACTGTCATAAATTCATTGTGGGGCCAAGTTTCACTTCAATCAAAATTAAGCCTATCATTGAGGACCCACTAATAAAGTTTTAATATTCTATGAAGCAATGCTATAGGTTTATTGTGGTGCCAAATTTTACTTAAATCAGACTTAAGCCCACCATCATAGTTTTTGCACATAGGATTTTATAAGAGGGACCCCACTAAATTACTTTTCATAAGTTTCAATGTTACTATAAAGGTAATATTATAAATCCATTAGTATGCCCTTTATAAAATCTATAATATTTCAAAATCTTAAGATTTTCTTAAATCATCAACCCAAGTTTCATTCAAGGAACACCACTTGATTGTATTAAATGTCCCATTCATGATGTCTAAATAATATCAAGAGATTTTTGGAGAGGATGATGTGTAGATAATATGGAGGGATTTTTGCCCTATCAGTAGGAGAGATTTTAGGGGAGTTAAAAGGAGGGAATAGAGAGAGACTTATTGTGATTTGAGTAACCTAAAATACATATTTTCAAATCAACTGTGATGCCATATGTGGTCCATGAGAGCCCTTATGTGGCACCGTAAGATTTGAAAGCGCTAACGTGGCACGCTCCAAAACAGGATTCCCTATTGCTTTAATATATATAATAATTAGATGGAACATCCGTTTCATCACAAATAGGAAATGAGAAATGAGACCATGTTGACAACACCAAAAACCTAATTTGTCATGCATGGAACATGCTTTATTGTGACCAAAATGGTTCATATTACATGAACACCTCTTCGTAGAAGTTGGTCTGTATTCTCAACAGAGGTGCATGACTAGTTGGATCGATCACATGTGAAGTACAATCTATTATCTATATTTGATCAATTTAATGGTGTATGACACTTTATCTGTGATGTACGCCCAAAAAAGTTACTAAATGAAGGGATCAAAGTAAGAGAGTTCGATCATACAAAGGTGGATCACATTCACACAATATAAATCATATTTTAGCAATTGTGAACACTATATTGAGGGCAACTTGAAATTAGGGATGTAAAATAGGCAAGTTGAGCTAAACCATGTCTGAAATATTTCGTGCATCTGTAAATGGTATTATTGATTGGCTTGCACAACGCCATATAATTCAACTGTCAAATATAATTCAACTCCTCTAGTACTAACCACTTTGGCTAGATCACTGCAGGCATATGATGAACTATTGGCCTGTCCTATATATAATTCATAATGAGCAAATCCATTTTATGAAAAATCTACAAAACACCATTTCAACGTCCCCCTTCGACAAAAGATCATTTGAAATTTGACATTTCACCTAACAAATGATTAATGGTTTCTCACTGACACCAACTTCTTTAACTTTTAACCACTGATACAAGATGACCCCTCAAGTGACTATGCAATCTAATAATAAGATGTGGTGGGTCTAGTACCAAATGATTTGCGGGCCATGCATCTGTTTGATTCGTATTCTTGTCTCTTGCATCAGATCTTGTTTGTTATTATTTGGGCCCAAAGGCCAATTACAATAAAGATTATAATAATTAGTCTGTAGCTTGTTTGCATCAGATCTTGATTTCAAATATCACAGAAATATTTTCATATTCTCTTTTTTTTTGCTATATTTTGAAAACAATGACAATAATTTAAATCGAACTAAGATTGATGAGATACGACTAAAATGATGTAAAGATGATGAAAAACAATGACATCATCTTATTCACCACTTTCACAAAGAAAGCCTCCATATTTTTCAAAACTATCTGTGATGCTTGTTTCTCTTTCTCTTGCAAATGCTTGTTAATTATTCCAATCCAGTGACGTACATTAGTTGATAGCCATTGGGATGTATTAGTGGGGGCCCAAAATCTGATGCAAATCCTATCTGCAGATACTTTGAGACATAATCTCCAATGATATGATGTTTGGGTAAGAAGTGGATAGTGCCTACAGGACTAGATTGGAATCTAGCCACTGATGTGAGTGATAAAACAATATCACATATTAACATAATCTCTATTGCTTATGTAATAGATCTTGGTTGATGGGATTAAAGGCTCAAAAGTCACAACCACCCTAATTAAGTAGTAACTTAATGTCAACTAATATCTTATATTTATTCCTCTGGGGACTTAACTTAAACATGATAACGTTGTGGAAAACACTAATACAAGAACAATCACTTCTGGATTCCTGCCCTGCAGGGTTTAAACTGGCTGGATTTTTTTCAGTTTTAAAGAAATGTGCCTTCAACTCTAAGTGCATGTTTGGTATCTCTATTTTTCACCTCTATTTGTCTATTTGCTTAAATCGGACAAAGGTTAGAAAAATTAGTTCGTTTGATAGATGACTTTATCCTCTTTTTATCTTAGAGGAGTAGAGGCAAATCCTCTAAAATTGAAATGCCCACTTTCTAGACATGTGAAAAATAGAGGCATGGGCTCTAAAAAATGTAGAGGCAAATCCTCTAAAATTGAAATGCCCTCTTTTTTTTATAGCTCTTTTTTTAATAGCTCTATTTTAAATGGTCTATCAAAAAAAGAGTAGAGATGCCAAACATGGCCGAAGTCTAATTGTTAGGAAACCATTTTGGTTGGATGATTGGAAATGGAGAAAAGATATCCGTATGAAATTGTAATTGGATTCTCTGTTTGGATGGGCTTTGGAAACCATTTTCTCCCATGTCCAAACCAACATTATGGTTAAGGATCTTATGGATTCTAATAAGGCTTGGGATCTAAAAAAACTTAGAGAAATTTTTAGCGACCCAAGGGATGTTAAAGATATATCACAACTTTTCAAACCTCAGTCTCCAGCTGATGATAGGAGAATATGGCCTACTACTAAAAATGGAGTCCTAACCACAAATCAGCTTACAAATGCATCATTAAAGAGGAACTGAATCCCAGGGTTTCATCCATTAATTGGAAAACCTTTTGGAAAATCTCATTTATACAAAGAATCCTATTGTTTGGATGGAAGTATCTAAGAAGAGCAATCTCGGTAAGATCTCTTTTAAAATAAAAAATAGGTAATGGTAGTTTCCCCTTGGTATGCCCTCTAGATGATGAAAAGGAGGAGGAAACCATTGAGCACACTATGTTCCAATGCGACTTTGCTTGTGTTGTTTGGTTTGGCTCACAATTTGGTATTTTGACTCATAAAGTATCATGTGATAATATTTTAGACTGGTGGAGGCATTGGACCAAAAGTGACTCTCCAAGTCACGATCAACTTTTAGATCCCGATTCCCAGACCTTTTTCCTTGCAATATAGTGTGCAATTTGGAAGGTGAGAAATGAATTTATTTTTAAAGGGAAAACTCCAAACCCCATGTGGGCTTTAACCCTGGCTAATAGAATGAGAATCCACTCTAATGCTAATGCATTGCGACCAAAGTCCAATTCCCCCCCTAAATTCACATGGAATGGGAATCGAGATCTAGATTACACTGCTATCCTAGTTAGGGATGCAACGTATAATGCATCCAATGGCCAATCGGCTTTTGGTTTTCGCCCTATTCTTAAGGGGATTGCTTGTTTTTGCAAGTGCCGCAAAATGACCTAGAACAAAATTCGCTAAAGAGGCGGAAGTGAGGGCGGCTCTCTTTGCATTAAATTCTGGCCAGTCATCAATAATTTTGTGTTTGAATGCTTTGGATGTTGTTAAAGCAATCAATGGTAATCCTGACTAGCTCATTCATCCTATCATTAGAGACATTCAGGCAAGAGGAAAAGATTTTGTGTATTTTGTAGCTATCCACATTCCCAGGAATCTTAACATGGTGGTTCACAACCTTGCAAAGTGGGGACAAGATAGATTAAACTTCATTTGGGCTTGGGATAAGTAGTTTTGCTTCTTGTCTTTTTTAATTTTGGATTGTTGGGATGTGTTGTTATCTGTAGTTTTATTTCTGTAGTTTGTTTTCCTCCTTTAATGATATATCTTGCCTTACCAAAAAAGAATTTCTAAGTCTAATTGTTGTGGTATGCAAGAGAAACCTGAGGTGTGCTCTATCATTTATATAAAGAGGTAAGAACTGCCTCTTACCTCAATGGTGAGGCCTTAGTTCTTACCTGACTATCCAGAGTTCGAACCTTAAACATGCTAACTTCCCTCACGAGAGGGTTCCCTCACCCTCCTGAGGTCCCCTTCCCTCTCCCGAGGCCCAGCTCTTGCCCCCCTTAAGCTGGATACCAAAAAAAGAGAGGAAGAATACGGATCCTTTGTGGCTGGGCTAAAAGATTTGGGGTTTTTACCCAAAAAAAAAACTTTGGGTGGGCACTAGACCAAACATGGAACATTAAGCAAGCATGCATCTAATAGGGAATCCGTAGAGAAAAACCAACTTTTTTTAGCCTTTTCTTTTGTGGTCGCTATCGACCTTCATTTTCTGTGTTGAGGATCGACGGTGACTCTCACTATAACAAGTGAGGGTCGTCGTCGATTCTGAGTAGACATAAACTCCTCATCTTCCTCATTCTTTCTCCTTCCTCTCTTCCTTCTTGTTTCAACCATGACCAGGATTAGCGAGTAGGATAGCCAGCAGCCCATTGACCACACTTCCATCATTGCCTCTCTCTCTGTTTTTTTTTTTTTTTTTTTTTGCTTAAAATGAAATGGGCACAATAAAAAAAATCACAAGATAATTTAATCTTCTTGCTTCCAAAGGTGTTTTTGTTGATGTCTCCTCAAATGTTTAGTTTATTCTTATCTATCTAGGTGGGTTGGGATGAATTTACTCAGATGGTAACCACTCACCAAAACAATATGACATGCATCTCTATGCAAATAAACCAATAGGCAATGTGCATGGGAAATTAAATGATCATCAAGCCGCAATCGTTTGCAAAGGGGACCCTTATCTTGGCCCTATCCCCAGAAAATCTCCAAGTCCTAGGCACTACCCGTAACATCACTGGTCTTCTTTGGTAAGATGTAGGTGTTTCTATCATGAATAGCCAACTTGACCTGTAAACTCAATTTGGTAATTCTAAGCTGGCATTTCCAACATGATTAGCAATTGGAGTGCTCGCCTGACTTGCCCGGCCCAATGAAGTCCTTCTCTTTTATCTCATTATTCCATATGCGAAACACCACTATGAAGATCATAAATGCACTTCGGGGCAAGCCCATTGTCATGAGACCCTTTTTATGATTGTCATTCCAGTTCAAGGATTGATCATGAAAGAGCCCCTTATGTCCCTCAAAAGTAGCATGGTTGGTCGGGAACATGGGTGTGCAAGCAGAGAATGCATGAATCAAATTCCCCTGGTAGCACAAAAATAAAAAAGAAAAAAGAAAAAAGCAACTCTCATATGAAAAAAGAAGGAATAGTTCACAATCTAACATGTGAAACCCTTCTTTTGGCTTCTTGGAACTGACAATAGTTCACGATGGATTATTACATTTTCTATGGCTCAACCTGTTTTATATTTGTAGGCAGCTATACATGTTTCTCTCTAAACATCTCGTAAATGCAATATTTATATATATATATATATATATATGAAAGATAGGGTAAGGAACTATCGAGAAAGGTGTATCCCAAATGTTTACATCATTACATACCTTGAGTTCTCTAGCATCAAATTATGTGTAATTTCTTGGCAACTTCCAGAAGCATCTTTGACAAAACATCACATGTAAAGGGTGGAAAAGTAGAGCTTGAATAAAGTGAAGAGCATTGTACCAGAGAAAAATGGGAAAGGAAGTTAGCAAAACTACTGCTTCTGAATGGATAATGTCAACTCCATATGCATTTTAAGCAATGCAACCATAGATTCCTTTTGCACACCATAAAATTACACAAATTGTAGATTCGCCAGTGTTTAACTGACAAACTCTCAAGTAAAAAGAAGCAGCTCTCTTCTCACAAGTATGGGCTTTCTTCCTGCGTCTGCGGGCGTCTTTCCCACGTGAGTGGGCTGTCTTCCAAAATATGTGCGGGCTCTCTCTTGGGTCCAAGGCCCCTTGACTGGGGTACCAAAAAAAAAAAAAAAAAGTTACAATGAGCTTTTTGCATGCATTATAAAATTTCTCAACATATTATACCCAGTCTTTCCAGGACAACCCTCTATGTATAGAAAATTCTAAGACATGCTCCAGTGATGAAGCCAAATACGTACCCAAATCTTCCCAACGCACTCGTGGTTGAGTGGTGCTGGCAACTTGGCACCTTAGTTTCACGCACGGACCTAGGGATCAATCCTTAGATCATCATGTTAAGCATTGCTCTTAGGACCAGTAACCCAATGTAGCCCAAAAAGAGAAAGAGAAAGAAATAAAAAAAAAAAAAGACAACCAACAAACAAATTATACCTAGCTCTTGACCCACATTCAGAAATCTTCAAGATAGCAAACAGGAAAACAGTGATGAGTACTAGCTCCAAGACAGCAAATGGCTCTGTTCTTCCTAATCGAAAACACGTAGTAAGCATAAATAGTAGTCCATTGTAATCTACCAATGATTCAAAAACAATAGCTCCAAGAGCAGAAAGAGATTAAAAAAATATTGGTTTCAAAAATTGGAGAATTAGAGAGAACAAAATGCTGGTCTGCATACAAGCCCCAGGGTACATGGCTTCGCAAGTGGGCCATTCTAAACGTGGCCCAGAGGAGGCCCAGTCTATTTTGGAGCTGATATGGTAGTCTTTTGGAATAGAATGTGCATATTTCTGGCCCACTGACTCAATGGTTTTGGCCAGTGTCTGCACAAAAGACCAAGAGAGATGGCTGTTCCGGCCCATCTGACACAAACAAGCCATATCTATTGTGAAAAAAGAATTAGAGCCATATCTGACCTATTTCTGTGTTAGTTTGATGGATATGAAAATTTTGGGCCCAGCCCAACCTAGAAATTTGCAACCCTAATGTACGTACACACATGTGAGAATGGAGGAAATGGGACGAGTGTCAACTCAATAATCATTCCTTCATTAGGATCCAAATGCTGTGCCACATCATTGACCACTTCTTGTTGGGTCTGGATTTACCAATTGGGTCTGAAATGTAGGCCTATAAAACAAAATTGTGCAGAACATCAGCTTAAGCTATAAACAGAAAACAAAAGAAGCCATATCAATTCAGGCCTAAGAATCATCTTGACTGTAGGCTTCTCAAAATCAGGCCCATGGACCCCAATCAAATGCTCCCAGTTCATGAATTTTTATTTATCCCTTTTCACTCCTTTTGCTTGTTTGAAGTGCAGAAATCTTCTTCAGATCTCTCAACATAGACAGAACTGAAATATGGTTACAAACTGATTGCAAGTGGGATAATGCAGCTAAACAAGTTCAACGTAGCTCGAAATCAGGCCCACATAGTTCGCGTTCAATATCGCCTAATGTTTGCTGGTTGCAGGCTAGGTGTTGGGTAATTTAGGCATACTATTTAAATGAGCTGGTAACCATAAACATGTTTTAGTCCAAACTTCCAATTAAAGACTGGCCCAACTTATCTGGCAAATGAAGTATTGAACCCTACACCTCACTACGATCTCAAACTAATTTCATAGGCACATGGGCTAGATTACTGACAAGTGGGAGTCATTGTTTCATGATTCATATGGAAAATGAGGAATGACTATATCTAATCTTCCCGGAGGCAGTTAAACAAAAGACTATTATTACTATATGAATGGCTTTTGCCAGATTCTAATGCAGATAACCCAGCAGCTGATTGGCGGTTGCCACCCCCGGAAGGCTATGTCAAGAGTCAATTTTGATGGTTCCGGCTCTGTTGGAGTGGCAGCATTCTTCGAGGTGAAATGGGAACAATGATTTTGGGTTACACTAAAAAAATTTATGTCTTCTCAATCATTGGAAGCTGGGCTTCTGGCTCTCTTCAACATGGCTTGTAGATCTGTAAGGGCTTGGAGATCAGAAAGCTCCAAAGTGAAGGTGACTCATTACCACTAGTTACCTCTATCCAGAAACCCACGGGCTTCTATTGTGATCTTATGATTAACTGGAAGAAGACTATGCACCTGCTAGCCTCCTTTGATCTTGGTCTGCTCAATATTGTAAGCCATCAATAAGCAAGTCTGTATCAGGATTAAAAAGCCCATATCCATGCATATGAAAGCTTATGGTCTCTAGAGAGTATTAGAATCAAGAACTAGTGTTGCTTTCTCAGCATGTTGATTTTCCTCCCCTGGCTTCAGCTTACAGGGAAATCCATACCCATCCGACTCAGCTAAGTGATTATCTGATCAAGGATGTGTTTTCCAATTTCTGTAGTCAGGATGTTCCATTGTTTTGTAGGTTGTGTGTGTGATAGCCTTTGATGAGTTTCAGTGGGTCAGTTGTTTTGGTAGGTGATCTCTGATGTAACCTCCTTTTGTTTTAATGAATTACCCTTCAGTAAGTAAATTAAAAAAAATACTCACATAATTATATATTATCAACCTAATAGTGGGCACAATTCATGTTGAAATGAAACTTTTTTTGGATCTTGCAAGAAGACAACATTTATTTTTAATGATTTGAAACTTCAATGAGTAGCCCCACTCGTGTTTGGATGGGTGGTGAAATGAATTGAGGTGAGGCAAAGCCTCTATTATCAAATGCCACATATCATATCAAAAGTACACAAATTCAAAATTTCGTCTTTCTTTTTATAAAAAAAAGTTAAAAAGTAACCTCATTTCTCTACCAATAGATGACCAAAAAAAAAAAAAAAAATTCATCTTTTTAGACAATAGTAAAAAAGATCCCCTATTAAACCACTAAAAACAAAAGACTGCCATAATAGGACCTCAATATTCACCGTCAAAAAGCAACATCATTGATGCTTCACCTCACTTAACTTCAATTCACTGTTCATCCAAACTAAGAGCTGCAAGAATTTCTTATTGGTTGGAGCTAGAGAGGGCCTAGACATTTTGTAAACCAAATGTCACGTGTAGAAAACTAAAGCTCATTTAAATGTGAAGAAAATGACTAGTGAAAAATCTCCATTAGGTGAAGAAACTTGGGTAGAGAATCTTCTTGTAAAGAATCACAATTTTTCTCTAGGATTAATTTTTACTAAGTTTGGATTTAAATGGAGAAAGCTACATAGAAAATGTTGATATACATTGTTATGGCCATTACGAGCTCGAGCTTTTGGTATTACTAGTTATTAACTTGGTATCAGAGCCCCTAGGAGGCATGGTATCTATTTCGTTTGTTTGTTGGGTTTCGAATTCGAACAGCTTCCCATTCGAAAGGGGGTGTTGATATAAATTATATTGTCGTTTACTTCCAGCTTGAGCTTTTGATGTCTTGGTTATTAATATGGTATCAGAACCAAAGGTAATGAGTTAGAAACCCCTGGGAGGCATGTTACCTCCATGCTTGCCTGTTTTCAGTTAAACAAACAGCTCAAACTTTTAGTGTTACCGAGTATTAATAGGAAAAATCATTTAAAAAACACTTTAGAAATAAAAGATCTTTAACAGATCCAATGAAAGCTTATTAATGAAAATAATAATTTCAATAGAGAAAATGGTGCTCTCCAGAAGGTAGATGAGTGGAGAAATGCTTTTCTCACTATGGTCACATTTTTTAACATTGTTTTCCAAAATGCTCCGATTTTCTATGCTTGTCCATTTTCTACAATTTGATGGGGCACCATTTTTGTGAGGAAATGTCACCCACAAACATTAACAAAAAAAATAAAATAAAAATAACATTGATGCCTTGAAAATCCATTTCCTCTTAGCATCCACAAAAAGGATCATTCTCCTTCTTAAGCAGGCCATGTAACACTCTGGAAAGAGAGTTCCATGGGCTTTCACTACCTAAAAAGTGTTTCCTACCCCCTTTTTAAACAAATTAGCAACAAACGCCCGTGCTAAGCCCGGGCCAAAATGAAGATATATTAAAATTTAGAAATTCTTTTAAAATATTATTAAGATAAAATAAATCTAAAGTAAAGAAATTTATTATCTTTGAATATTAGAATCTTTTAACATGTAATGAAAATAAATATAAAATGCAGTAAACTTACATAACATGACGACCCCTTGAATTTAAAGGCATTGACCATTACACAAGTATGAATGCGTGTCTATATGGGAAAGCTCTCCAAAGCTAAAGCTTAGGATAATTGAGGTAAGCTCAAGTGTGTAGTGGAGCCCACATGGGGGTAGGGATGGGGGGATTTCAAAGACTCCATAGGACCCTTCTCTTTGTAAAAAAAATAGTCCCAACCGTGGTTTCTACCATCTCCATCTAGCTCCAGAAATTTAATCGTCAACAATCCATTCGGATCAGTACATAGTCGATCAAACGGTCCAGTAAATCCAGATCTGACCAAAAGCTAGTGGACATGTGCGATTTATGGGGGTCGTGTGTTTAGTTCATTTGAATGGACTAAGGGTGGGCCCCACAAGCGTAAGCTTACATAATTAAATGAATAGGTATGATGCCCGTGCTAAACAACTTTAATGAAACATATGATTCTTTTCTGAGGTATAATTGGAAAAGAATATATTTTACAGAAATAAATAAATAATTTATATTTATTATATATATAATAGAATATATATTTAATATTTTATTTCTTTAATGTGGCATTTTATGCAATGAGTTTACCACCAAAACCAAACTCAGCCCATTACATATTATGCAGGTGTATGTGGCCATGGCGTTCAATGGAAGGTCATGGAGATTGTTTGAAATTAATGACATGAGACCCACTATAAAGTGGTATAGGTTTAGGACGTCAAAAGAGGTAGGTATAAAATTAGTATGACCCAATCCTGACCCACCTCATTGCCACCCCTATATAAGACCATCCAAGTCATTTACGAAGCTTACCAAACCCTCAAAGAAATATAGAAGGTCACGGAGCAGGTTTGGAATTAATGACATGAGACCCACTATAAAGTGGTGTAGGTTTAGGACGTCAAATGAGGTAGGTATAAAATAAGTATGACCCAATCCTAACCCACCTCAGTGCTACCCCTATATAAGAACATCCAAGCCATTCACGAAGCTTACCAAACCGTCAAAGAAACATAGAAGGATAACCATACTCTTAATATCATTATAAATTCAGTATGAAAGAGTGCATTTGTTTTCCTTAATTGAGTTATTTAATCATATGAACTCCAACTCCTTCCTAAATTTAGTCCAAAGGAGTGCATTTCTTTTATTATAAAACCTAGCGATGCCTCAAAGAAGAAATTAGCATGATCAATAATATGCATTTGCAAATGCATATTATTTTCTTTTTGAGCCTATTTGTTTCCCCATTGATCATCCGACTCCCTTGGTCCTCCTTGAATCAAGGTTAATTTCTATGTATCAATGGCATGTGGTGGGCCACTTCAAGTATACTTCAAGCCTCTGTGAAGTAAAATCTCTCATGTGGGGCTTAGGGATTTCTTATAAGATTTCCATCGATAAAAATCTCCGAACTTCATGCATATCATTGGGTTATGAGTTTTTATGTGATTAATGGCATATGGTGGGCTACTTCAATTAGGCATCATGCCTTTGTGAAGTAGAATTCTCACATGTGGGGCCTGTAGTACAAGCCGTGTAGCCAATTAGAAACCAAAAGGCGTGGAAGCTAACAGCAATTGCATATCAATAATTATGTGGGGCCCACCTTGTGGATCTCAATCACATGGATAAGATGATTGGTTAGACAAATTTTAGGATGGATTAAGGTTAGAGAGTGATTTGAGGATTATGATAAGAAGATAAAATAGAAAAGTTAGGAAAAGAAAGATTTTAGGGGAAATTAGAAGGATTTTAGATATGTAGGCTTATGAAACCATAATATTAATTTAAATGGAGAGATTTAAGGAGGAGATTTGGGAGGTGTAATGGCCCATATTAAACCCCTGAAATGTTTTTAACGTGTGGGACCCACTGATGGCTATGCATCCAAAGAAGAAAAAAGGGAAGATAAGGAGAAAGAAAATGGAAATCAAATGATTTCATCCTCAATGGGCCACATATGACATCTGGATTTATGGTGATGGAACAGTTGACCCCCACAGATAATTGATAGTATAAGAAAAAAAATTTTGAAAGAGTGGGGGGCAATTTTGAAATATATTTAATACGAACTGATGCCCACTACTGGATCCATTAATTTAGGGGAAAAACTGAAAGGAGAGTAAAGGAGCAACAATTTGGATTTCATTCATTGGTAGGGCCCATAAAACATATTTAACATAGGACCCATTGATGATTGAAAATCTAAGGAAAAGAAAACAAACCGACCGTAAAGATTTTCTTATAATTTGGATAATGGCAAGAAATAGGACTCAAATTCAAACGTTCGAAAAAATCTCTTATGAGAGAGGTTTTAGGAGAGAAAGATTAGCGCAAAGTAAGGTGGCATCTTAAAATAATGTGGGTTTTTTGTGCATATTTCTTTAAAAGGAGAACTCATGTAGGTGATGACATGGCATCCCTCACATCCCTCCTCCCCGTTTGCTTTAATATATATATATATATAATGTTTTGCGGCATCATAAATTTTTTTTGTCTTTTTGCATCTTTTCTTCAAAGAAAAATACTTTGCACCAAATGATGGATATAATGTTAATCAAATATGCCCTAAACATAGATACAAACAAGTGAAAATGTATTTCACTTATTAGTCTATAATTCCTTCACCTCTTCAGTAAGTACAATGATTATGTGCATGAAAGTTCAAGTTAATTAACATGATTTTTTTCTTTCTTTGTTTTTTATGTTATAATATAACGATAGAGTGATTTTTTTTCTCTTGAAAACAATTCTGTAATTAGAATAAAATATTGAAAGCTAGTTTTAGAGTAATTAACAAAAGAACCCTAATAAAGATGATTGGCACAAAAATATGACTTATCTGTAAATATTCAAATTTTTTTACACAAATTATACCTCAATAGACCATTGGTGTTGCATTCTTCAAAGCACCTGAGGATCCCGATTTCCATTATACAGGTTGGAAATGACAATTGTACTATATTAAAGCCAAGAGTTTTGGTAGTGGGGACTTTTGTTTTTCCAAATCTTCACACTTCACTTATCTAATGCAAGTACTTCCCACTTCCTTTCCCATGCGACTTCTCACTTTATGGAAAGCACTAATAACCACTCCTCAGTTTTCAAAACTCCACTTTTCTTTTTCTGCATACACTCAATTTCTATCTAGAATCTCTCTTTCAACACAAATTTTCCTCTTTTCTTTCAACGCCACTAGCTTTTGGATTACATAATTAGGTACTTTCATAACATATTTTTTCTTTTGTTTTCTTTCCAAAATCAATGAATTTTTTTAGGGACTTTTAGGAAAAAACTATGCTTAAACCTTGATTAAATGGATAAGAGTATAAAAACATAAAAATGAAGGACTAGAGTGTGGTACAATTTTTTGACACAATTACCCCCTAACAATATCATTGTCCCTATGACGATTTCATCGCCCATTTATCATTTTTGTCGAAACTTGCAACTCTCCCCTCAATCTCTCCTCATCTAGGCCGTCTGGTGAGGGTATGGGTTATGAGAGAAGGTTGAGAAAGTGGTAGAGTAAGTGACTAGGGTGTGAGAGGGTGATGATATGTTACGATGATAGAGATGAGGTTAGTGTTGTGTAGCAGCTGTTGTATGGGTCGGTTGATGAAGAGTGATGGTGTGCTCGAATAGGTTGGTTGGATTTGGTGGGTTTGGGTGGGTTGGGGAGTGTGATTTCTGGGTTTGACCCATTCTACACTTTCTTTTTTCACATTCCAGTTGTTCTTCTTCCTCATTTGCTAATTTAATTTATGAAGTTTTAGGTCTTTCTTGGCATCATTCCAATGTTTAATTTATCCATTAACCAAACACTTGCAACTCACCACTTATGGTCTTATCTTTCTGCCACCACCATCGTCTCACTCTCTTCTTCTTCTTCCAAACCCATCTCATTGCCCTTACCACAATTGTCCATCTCTCCACACCCTCACAAAACAATCCAGATGAGAAGAGCAACAGAGTGGAGTTGCAAGTTTACACAAAAAATGGTAAAATGGGTGACAATATCGTTAGATGGGTAATATTATGCCCGAGGGATAATTATGTCCAAAAAAACATACGGCTCCCTAATCCATTATTTTTATATTTTTATACCCATTATACTATAATAGAGCCAAACATTTTAATTTGACTGAGAGTTATATAACTAACCCACAATCTCCCCCCACTTCCACATGCAACTACTCTACTTCTTTCCACTTTTCTCACTCCTCTTTTCAACAACTTCATTTCCATCTCAAATCTGATATACACTAACTCTACGTATACTCTTTTTTTTCTTTCCACCCAACTTCTCTTATTATTGATTTTTATGTATGTTGCTACAATTTTTATTGATAAATATGCCTATGCTTAGGACGGGTTATAGTGCTAGTATCTATTTAACCAGAGTTTAATCATAATATGAGTTAAAAAAGTGGGACTCCACAATGCGGCCCACCTATTGAAATCCAAACTATTCAAAACAAACTCCTTCAAGGTATATGAGTATTTTAATTCCATTCAAGTTTGTCCCAATGTTGGGTTGACCATTTGATGGAAAATGTTAATACAAATATACATAAGACTGCATTAATCACTTTTTTTATTATTAAATATGCCAATCTAATGGTGGACAAAACTGGAATTGATGTAAGCTTCAAGGATACTTTGTAATCTGTTCGACATTTATTTTGAATGGTTCAAATTTAGATAGGTGACTCTATATTGGGATTAACCCAGTCCTACTTAGTTAAAGCCTCAGAGGATCCGCGTTTCCAATATACTGGTAGGAAATGATAATTACACTATATTAAAGCCATGGGTTTTAGCTTTAATTTTCACTTGTGGTTGAGACTTTGACTATAAGCTCTTTTTTTTTCTTCCCAAATCTTCTCTCCGCACTTATTTAATGAACTACTCCCCACTTCCTATCCCATGCAACTTCCCACTTTATCCCATTATGGAAAGCACTAATAACCACTCAATTTTCAAAGTTCCACTTTTCTTTTTCTCCAAACACTCCATTTTTATTCAGTCTCCCTTTTTCTACTCAAATTTTCCTCTTTTCTTTCTGTGCCACTAGATCTGGATTGTAAACAAGTAGTCTCATTGCCTTTTTTTCTTCTTTTTTTTTTCTTTCTAAAATCGATGATTTTTTATGGACTTTTATGAAAAAATTATGCTTAAATCTTGATTAAATGGATTAGAGTATAAAAAAAAAAAACAAAACTGACGAGTTAGAGTGCCGTACAAATTTTTTGGACACAATCACCCCTCTAACGATACTGTTATCCCTATGACGACATCGTCACCCATTTATCATTTTTGTCCAAGCCCGTAACTCTCCCCTCAATGTCTCCTCATCTAGGTTGTTTGGTGAGGGTATGGGTTACGAGATAAGGTTGAGAAACTGGTAGGGTGGATAAATAGGGTGTGGGAGGATAATGATATGTTGTGATGATGGAGATAAGGTTAGTGTTGTATAACAGCTGTTGTGTGAGTTGGTCGATGAAGGGTGATAATATTTCTGGGTTTAACACATTCTGCACTTTCTTTTTTCACTTTTCGGTTGTAATTCTTCCGCATTTGCTTATTTTACTTTTGAAGTTTTAGGTCTCATTTGGCATCATTCCAATGTTTAATTTCTCCAAACAAACACTTGCAACTCACCACCCATAGTCTCATCTTTTTGCCACCAACGTCTACCCACTCTCTTATTCTTCTTCCAAACACATCTCATCACCTTCACCACAATTGTCCACCTCTTCAAATCTCTCTCGATCTCTCCATACCATGGTTCAAAATCGCGGTTCGCGGTCATCGCATCGCGGTTCGGGTCAGTGCGTCGTGGTTCGCGGTCATCGCGGCCCATCGTGGAGCGAATTTTTATTTGACCCTAAAAAAATCCGAAAAAATATCCAAAAAATTCAGAATATTTTAAAATGATAGAAAATAATATTTTTTTCCATTAGTGCATACTTTAAAGCAAAATAACGGTCCCTGCAAGTTATAACATCCTGTATCATTGTTGTATCGATGTATATACTAAAATAAGCTGAAATATCATAAATTTGACATAATGCAACCATAATTTTGGGCAAACTAATAGTGTTAAACATTTAAAGTCTACAATCTAACAATAAATACTAATAGAGTTAGTACATGTGCAGTGCCAGTACTCAAGAGTCAAGACTCAACTTAATAACTTAATCAGTAAGGTGTGCTCACCAGCCCCACCTTTAAGTTTCAAATTTAAAGTAACATTCACCACATCAAAATGAAATAACTTGCCAACTTAAAGTAATGAGTTTGGTGTTTGGATAATGGCTTGATAGCCTAATGTCAAAATGAGTGGCGTCCTTGCTCGATACCATCATCATCATCATCATCATTTCTTGAAGGGTAGAAGGCACCAAATTGTTATGCTACATAGCCTCGACTTCCATAGTGCCCATAAGGTTGTTGTGCCTGTGGATGTGGTTGAGGAACGAAGATAGGTTCATAAAATGAGGCCGAGTCATTACTAGACTGAGATGACTGAGGGTAGTCTTGGTGGCGGTGCTGCCGATAAAATTCGTGGGGAAGCTCAAGGTGCTGATGTGGATGTAATACATAGTAGTCACCATACATGACTTGTTGGTGGCCAACATCACCACCACTAGTACCCTCTCCCCCGCCATATCCACTACCACCAGCACCTGTATGTGATGATTCGGTTGGTGGGACAATTCTCCGGTACCCACGGGTCGGGTCTATGTTACTGGAAGAAGGAAAATGCTCTACTGTCTCCATCATATGGGGTGGTATCTCACCACCATCTCCACCATCATCACCACCGCCATCCCCATCAGAATCATGCGGCACATCTGAAGATGAGCTACTGCTGCTGAGGCTAATGTCCTCATCATCATCAACCTCATCTCGCATCTCCTGAGGATCAACCCCACGCCTTCGTTGATGGGTAAGGTTTATCTCGCGTAGGCGCTCAGCAGCTCTCATTGGCTGTGGCCTTTCCCCAGTCAAATCTTGGACCATATCACCAATCTGTTCATCATGATCTAGCACTGGCTCTTCTACCTCTTCTATCCATTGTGCCAACACATCATCATTCTCTGAAAAATATATAGTCCAGATTGATTGGGCAGAAGTAATCTGTTTGGTCCTCAAACTCTCTCCTTCTTCTTTGTCTATGGCGGAGCTTAATGTTGTAATGTATATACACCAATTTATTCAACTTTTGCATTGTTAGCCGATTTCTCACTTTAGTGTGAACGAATGAAAAGGTGCTCCAATTCCTCTCACAATTTGATGATGTAGTTGTTTGACTAAGGACTTTCATTGCTATTTTCCTTAGTATTGGAGCACTTTCTCCGTAGTTTAACCACCACTCAGCTGAAAATAAAATGAAAGTATATTTATTAATTAAATCATACATGACTGAACTTTTAAACTGACGTAGAATGAATGAAATTACCATGATATTTACCTAGAAATGACTTCATGATAGTTCGTCTGGCGGTTGGTGTCCCAAAACTACCAAGGGCTTCATTGTATATATCAATCTGGGATATACCATAAATAAAATAAGGATGAACTAATTCTATATGCTCTTTCAAAAAATAAAAATAAAAAAAGGTAGCCATGGCCAATTAGTCGATTACACTTACTTGGTTAATAGCCTCACATGCATCATCCTCATTTACTGCAAGTTTCTCAATAACATTTTTAGACCTACACGTATCTCATCTGTTAAGCTTCTGTCTACATTTTCATTATATCGACACTGTGGGTTGAAGAAATAGCCTGCATGGTGCATAGTATTATTAGTATATTAATTTAGAGAGATAAGACCACAATTTAACAATACTTAAAAGTTACGATAGTTAGAAATGCAGTATGTGATTCTTTACCTGCAGCATGCAAGTCATGATGGAGTTGGTTTTCCCATCGTTTGTCGATGATCTTCCAATAAGCCTTGTAGTATTTGCAATTTGCTTGTATAGCTAACTTAGCTCGAGCTACGGCCTCATACAAGAAGCCCATTGTAGGCTTGTCATCTCCATCGGCCAACCGAATGACCTTTATCAAAGTCTCTAAAACCTTTAAGGTCTCACCAACAAATGGCCAATATCTCTTAGATTGTACAATCTTTACAACTTGCTTCACTTGGGGCGTCAGCTTCTTCCCCCACTTTGATTCCAACCATTCTTGTGATGTAAATAGTTGGTGTAGCCCTCCTCTGTATTTATAAAGGCTTTCTAGAGCTATAAAGTGGGTGGCAAATCTTGTAATGCTGGGCCGTAGTAGCTCATGGTTGTCTGTATATTTCTTCATCATCGCTATGAGCCTGTTTGACTGATAGATATAATTAGTGATCTTTTTTGCCTTCAATATTACACCTTTTATCATTTTCCTCTTAGCGATGTCTTCAATCATTAAATCCAAGCAATGTGCAGCACATGGAGACCAAAAAATATTGGGCCTTTGCTGCATGAGTATCATTCATGCCTTCTTCATGCTTGCATCATTGTCTGTGATAATCTGAACAACACATTCTTCTCCAATATCCTCAATTACCTCATTGAAAAGCTTATTCAAGTACGTCGCATCTTTGACGTACTCGGTTGCGTCAACCGATTTAATAAAAACAGTCCCTAAAGATGAATATACTAAAAAATTCAATAGGGACCGTCTTGTGACGGTAGTCCACCCATCACACATGAGTGTGCAACCCCTCTCTCTCCAAATCCTCTTAAAGGTATTCACCCAATCCACTGTCTCTTTATATTCCTCTTCAACACAGTAGTGACCAATCTCATACGGTGTGGGTGGCTTTATACCTGGACCATGTTCTGCAGCAGCGTCCAACATGGTCTTCAAATAGGGTGAAGTTGCCTTATTTGGCACAATGGCTCCATCGAAGAAGAATTTCCCAACTGCCCTAACCAACCTGTTTCTTGCATAACCCATTTTCCCGCTTAAGGCTTTGGCTATAGAAGGTTGCTTTGCAGATGGAGACCTATATGCAGCAGGGTCAATTGGACCCACAACTTCTGGTCTACGAGCCTGTTGTGTGGGAGATTCTCCAGATTCCAACCAATCCGGTGGTCGGCGAGTTTGTTTTTGACTAAACATCCGACGCAGCATCCCACTACCACCAGAGCCAGAGCCACCCCCCTCTTCATATTGGCCCCCTCTAGAAGCAGACTCATAGATCATTCTTCTTCTCTCTTCTTCCTCATTATATGATCTCATGCTCTCTCTCCTTGCTCTCTCTACATCTGATTCCCCATCATCATCATCATCTGAGTCAAGCATCTCCCTAGGCCCATACACCTCTTCTCTACATGCTTCATGCTCTGCCTCTCTCCTTTTCTCAATTACTACTTTTTTTTGCTTCCCCGCATTTAAGAATGCTTGCATTTCCTTCTTTAACTCTGGGGATACCTTGGTACACTTTGCCACATTTCCTGTTTTATATGCCAAGTGTTCCTTCAATCTAGTGATTCCCCCAGTTACCACCTTACCACAATAATTGCATTTAATTTTACTCTTTTTTCCATCCACATCAACACCATGTTGGGTCAACGTCACGTACCATTCTTTTTTACAAAAGAATAAGTATAACACTAAACACATAATCCATAAAGCAAAGTAGTTTAGAATTTTAAACATAGAAGCTTAAAACAAAATGTTTCATATCCATTTTTCAAGTACATTTAGCGTTACAAACATACACATGAGTTATACATTAAAACTAGACTAATAAAAAAACAAAATCTTAAATAACCCATCAAAAAAATATATTTTGATATTGATTTATTAAAAAATCCGAAAATAAATATTTAATAAATGTAATTTTTTGGACATTCATCTAGTGAGTAACATCAAATCTAACTCAATATAAAGTCATTGGTTCATGTATTGAGTATTACACAATCACTTTAAAGCAAAAATAAAAAATAAAACAATTCGGATTTAAATAATGAAAAAATAAAAAAATATTACAAAAAGTGCTAAAATTCCCACTTTTTTGTTCCAAAAGTGTAGATCTATTTTAAACTAACACATTATTAATGCATTTGAACACTAATTTGGAAAAATGTAATTGATTTCAAGAGAAGCCCCAAATTTTGGAAATAAACAAAATCTAGATCTACACTTTAAAACACTAGATCTAGGAAAAAATAAATGAGTAACATCAAATCTAACTCAATATAAAGGCTTTGGTTCATGAATTAGTGTTGTGTATAAGTGTATTACACAATCTTTTAAAAAAAATCGGATTTAAATAATTAAAAAATAAAAAATATTACAAAAAGTGCTAAAATTCATACTTTTTTGTTCCAAAAGTGTAGATCTATTTTAAACTAACACATTATAAATGCATTTGAACACTAAATTGAGAAAATGTAAATGATATCAAGAAAAGCCCCAAATTTTGAAATAAAAAAAATCTAGATCTACACCTTAAAACACTAGATCTAGGGAAAAATTAGTGAGTAACATACTAACATCGTATCTCATTCAATATAAAGCCTTTGGTTCATGTATTAGTGTATTACACAATCTTAAAAAAAAAAAAAAGAAAAAGAAAAAACAATTCGGATTTAAATAATGAAAAAATAAAAAATATTACAAAAAGTGTTAAAACTTGAAATTTTTTGCTCCAAAAGTATAGATCTAACACATATCAATCATCTCTAAGTTATTTTGATGTTGAATCTTGAAAAGAACTCCAAGAAACAAAACAAAAAAAACTTACCAAAGAGGTCTCTTGAGTTTTGATAACTTTGATTAGCTTTCCCCACATACAAATCCACCCAAAATTAGCATAGATCTAAACTTTTAGGTGCTCCTCCATGTCTTGGAAGTTGTAGGAAGCCTTAGGAAGCTCTCATGGAAGAAACAAATGAAAAAAATGGAGAGAAGAAGACCAACACCACATTTTGTAAAAAAAAATTCGCATCAGTGAAAATAACGGCCATTATAATGGTACGATCGTTATTTTCAAAATAACGGCCGTTACAGACCGTTATTAACGTAACGGCCGTTTTTTTCATCATATCAGCACGGTAACGGCCGTTATGTAACGGTGACGGCCGTTTTTTTAAACAATGCTCCACACTCTCACAAAACGACTCAGATGATAAAAGTGAGAGTGTGGAGTTGCAAGTTTCTACGAAAATGGTAAAATGGGTGACGATATTATTAGAGGGTAACATTATACTCGAGGGATAATTATGTCAAAAAAAATAATGTTTTCATACTTATATTTGTTTAATCAGAGTAAGCATATTTTATTCGTAAAAATCTCATTTTTTAATATATAAAGGGAGATGGTCTAGCGAGGAAAGTGCTCATCGTTTTATGTAAGGACCACTCAGGGCCGTCCGATTAGCATACTGATCCAACGTATCTTATGTCCCCTATATAACTAAAGGAGGGAAATGAAAATGAGGAGAGAAAATCATAAATCGGAAGAAGCCCCAAATCGACTTCCACCTCTTTCCCATCCTCCTTCCCGACACGGTCTCGCACGCCATCGGAGCAAGAATTTGATGTCGCAGCTCTTCCTCCTCCTTCCCTCTCGACGACGTCTCCTCTCGGCTCCATCACTTAGGTTGTGCAGCCAGCAACCTTCCCAGGGCTCGATTTGATTAGCACCAAAGCCGTATCCCTCTCGTCGACGTCTCTCTCTCTGTCTCCATCACTCTCCGTCGCTTTTTACTCTCTCTCTCTCTCTCGATGAGAGAAAGAAACCCCTCTCACTTCATCATCTCCATTAGGACAAAACATCCGGCGCAGCCATCACGCCCCAATTACAAACAGTGGTTTTCTTTCTATCGTTCTTCAAGCTTTATTAGAGATTCGAATCTGCAAGGTATCGTCGTCTACTTCTTCTTATTATTTTTGTTGATGTAGTTTTGTTTTGTGCTGTTGAATACGGAAGTTTGGTGATGGTAGGTTGCTGCTGCCATTTTATTTGGGCAAAATACATGCCCAAAATACATACTTTTTTTTATGTTGGTTTTTTTTTTTTTTTGTGTGCTATTGAATACAGAAGTTTGGTGATGAAGGGGATTAGAAGGCTCTTTTTGTTTTGTTTTGTTGATGGTAGGTTGCTAGCATCCATTTTATATGGATTTCTTTTAGTCATGAACTCCCTTATAGCTACCAGTAGAAATTTTCGCAATGCCGCCCGACTTCTAGGGCTTGATTTGAAGCTCGAAAAGAGCCTTCTAATCCCCTTCAGAGAGATAAAGGCAATGATATTCCCTTCTTGTTTTGTTTGAATCTTGTTAGGTTTCTTCAGTTTTCTTTCTATGAATCTATATCTGTAATGGGTTTTTGTTTTTTTGTTGATGTGGGTCTTTGGGGTGGTGGTTTTTTTGTAGGAGGAATGTACGATTCCTAAGGATGATGGGAGTTTGGTTTCGTATGTGGGATTTAGAGTACAACATAATAATGCTCGTGGGCCAATGAAAGGAGCAATTCGCTACCACCCTGAGGTGATTTTAATTGTAATCTTTGTTTTGATTAGATAGTTGTTAATGGTGGTGATTAGCCCTTTTGGGTGTTTGGATGATTTTGAGGAGTCTATTGGGAATGATTTGGGTTTATTATCTCAATTGGGTTTTTGCTCTAATTTTGTTTAGCAAGTAGGCTGATGATAAGATGACAATTTATATAGAGGTTACATGGTGAGAAACTTCATAGAAAGGATCCCAATATATAGAAGAAGAAAAAAAAACCACTACGTTAAAATTCAATATTTAGTTTTACTCAAAGTTTTGGTTCTATTGTTAGACTTAGATTTGTGTCTTTACACTGTTTTTGGACATGGTCAATGGGAGGTTGTTATTTTCCATCTGAATGCAGATGACTTTAATTTTGCTTTGCTACTGTAGCTTTGAGACTTGGATTTGTCAATTGGGTTCACATTATTCTCATCTCTTATCTATTCAGGAACACAGAGAATGCACTTGGTTATTGTTTTCTCTTTTTTTTTTAGTTGTGGATTATAGTCATTTGTCAAACCATGGCTATCAAATTTTTTTTTTATATATACTTTGGATTGCTTGAACTGTCAATATTTTTTTTTTTTTTTTGTTTTTTGTTGCTGGGGTTATTTCGACTTACAATATTATTTGCACAGCATGTCATCTTCCAATACAGTCCGTTCTGAATGTACTCCAAAATGTCGATGTGGAGCCGGAGAGATGAAATTATATACTTCTCATATGCAATTAAATCCAAATAGAAAATTTTGGAAATGCCCAAATTGGAAAGTAAGTGTGTTTAGGCTACCTCATAAACCAATCAGTATGTGTTGTTAAGATTTCAGATTTAGCATTAACTATTTTTTATGTGTATAAAACTTTATGCAGGATGAAAATGGCTGTGGTGCATTTCTTTGGAAAGATGAAGTAGCAAATTGGCAGCTTGTCGAAGTTAATTCAATGACGTGTGAAAGAGAAAACTAGAGAGAAGAAAAGAGCAATTTGCTAGTGGTCGTTGAAAAGTTAGAGTCCTCATTGTGTGTTTTTATTGAAGTGGAGAAAATTCAAAATCCATATCTGCGAAAAGTTTATCATGCTATTATAGTTGCATGTTGTATAATAATCTTAGTTTTCTTGTTCAACTAGGCATGAAATACATGCTCTAGGGATATGTTTTCTTTGAAGGTTTAAACGCAGGTCTTGTGTATGTCGGAACATGGAAGTTATGATGGGCATTATGAATGTGATGGGAACTGTGATGGGCATATGTTTTCTCTGAAGGTATATTTTGTAGCCACAATTGTACTCAAATTTTCTTTAGAAATGTGCTGGAAGAAATTTGCATTCTCTCAACCAATATTTCTTTAGCATTCACTGTTGATGGAAAAATGTATTTAGAATTATGTTTAGTTGTGTATATTTGATGTGCTGATTTGATAGATGTAAATTTGGTTGTAACTATAGCACTTCCTTGCAGTGAGGGAGCAAAGGGAGAGTACCAAATTGGCATATCTGGGCATCTAGTTCTGGTGCTAAAATGCATCTAATAAAAGAAATACTGCTTTAGAAACACAATATTTACAAACTGAAGTACTCTAAGGGCTAAGATAGAGTTCCAAGGATCAAAACAGAGCCTTAGGGAAATTTACCAGGGCTTACTGATGTACCTTGATGCCTAAGACCACATGCTGTCATGCAGTCAGTTAGGGACTTAGGTCTTGTAAGGATCTATGTTAATGAAGTGCAAATAACTCAAGTTCCATGTTAATTGTGAAATCAAGTGATTGGATATTCCCAAATATCATTGAGTCATTCTAGTGCATAACTCTTTTTTTTTTGGTAAATAGTGCAGATAACTTGGTTTGGAGTTTAGACATAGATGATGATTCATGCGTTGGATAACCCAAGTCTAACTTAAGTTACATCTAATTTTGTGTTATCTCTGAGCTTGTGGGTCTCGGTTTTATGTTGCTTCATTTGAAGATTAATTCCATCATATGATCTGATGTGCCGTTGAGATAAAAAAATGATATGATCCAATCTACATCGTATCACTTTCCTCACGGTTCTTTTTGCTTGTAGCCATGCAGGTCTTGTTAAATAAGGGTGTGAGTATTTTAAACTGATGAATGACCGTTATGGTATACTCCCAAGGAAAGATCATTATGCTCGGTTAATTGATCTATAAGGACGAGCAGGGAAACTCTCAGAAGCAAAAGGGATTATTGAAAAGATGCCCTTCAAACTAGGTGCACCAGTTTGGGAGGCACTTCTAGCCGAGTGTCGCATTCATGGGAACATGGAGCTCAGTATCCAGGCTGTAGAGGAGCTCTTTGAGCTGGTCCCAGAAAATACAGGAACTCCAGTCTCCAACTAAATGGCAAATGCCACTGCAACATTTACACAGTTTCATAACCATCATAACCAACTGCACATTCCATGACTGTCCAAACCAACTCCAACAGTCACCAGATGGGGTTGTCAAACAGCACAAGCAGACACTGGAAGGTAAACCAAAGATGCCATGATAAGCATACAATGAAAACTGAACAAAATAGAAAAAGAGTGGAAAAACTACCACTTTAACATTTACACAGTTTCAAAACCATCATAACCAACTGCACATTCCATGACTGTCCAAACCAACTCCAACAGTCACCAGATGGGGTTGTCAAACAACACAAGAAGAAATTGGAAGGTAAACCAAAGATGCCATGATGAGCATATAGCGAAAACTGAACAAAAAAGAAAGAGAGTGAAAAAACTACCACTGCAACATTTATAGAGTTTCATAACCATCATAATATACTGTACATTCCATGACTGTCCAAACCAACTCCAACAGTCACTAGATGGGGTTGTCAAACAACACAAGTAAATCTCATTCCACTTGAACACCTGTCAACTACCCAAATAAATCTCATTCTATTTTACAACCATTGCCATTCAAAATTCACAATGTCATTCAACAAATGAAAATTCATAATTCCATTTTGTCATTGAACATTCACAATGCCCAAGCAACAGTCACTTATGTAATTCACATGAACTTTAGAAGTTTGACAATCTTTGCATAAACACTGGGGTAGACATAAAAAAAAAAAAAAAAAAAAACAAACCACGACCGCTTCTTCCTTTCTCAATCACAAATGCTTCTTCCTTTTTCAATAACAATGCTTTCTTTCTCTCCTTCACATAAGCAACATTTATCTTAAGTGTCATGTCCACGGGTTGACATTGGAACCGGACACATCCGAAGAGCTTCATTCAACAGACGTATCAGATGGGTCTTCTGACATTCTTGGAATGTCCGCATGTAGATCAACAGTCCCCCTGAAATATAAACATGGGCAACGTAATTAGTGATGTAATCTAAAAAGAACAAAACTGAACAAAAAAGAAAAAGAGTGAAAAAACTACCTATTCAAGAGAACTGGGCAATTCCGTTTGTCATGTGAAACACCATGCTGGTTGCATCCACGACATAGTCGTTCTTTTTTTTTAGCTTTCTCCTTGGATGACTTTAGTCCTTTTGGACGGCCCTTTGTTGTAGCATGAGGTGGTTCATTCAATTGTACTGCATCACTAACCACTTTGTTTTTTCCATTGGATGTATGTTCTCCTCCAAATTCAAGTTGATTCATTTTGCGACATATTTTATGAAGATCACTCAAAATATTTATTGCATATTCGTACGTGTTTGGACACATACTTGCCTCATTAGAAACCCTGTTGCCCCAATAAGACAAATCACCATGCCAGACAATCAACAAGTTACCACCAGTAGTATTCCCCACCATCACACATTTGCTATATTCTGTACCGTCTCTCACGTGACGAGTCCATCTCTTTAATATAAAATGCTCAGGCAGGGTGAAAATCATCTCGTGTTTCAATGCATCAATTATATGACTGCAAGGTACTCCTCGAAACTCAAATAGTTTACAAGAGCAGTTTGCACATTTAGAATCCTTCTTGAAAATGACCTTTTTAGAAGTTTTGCATTTTTTTTTCACAGACAAAACATCATAAATGCACTCTGCCTCATCTTCCTTTACAAGTTTTGGAATGGATGATACCATTGCCATGAATTGTACCTGAAACTCATGGAAAATTTTTCTCGAATATATTCTGGCCATTTGCTCCTCCATCTCCAAATCAGTGAGGAGCTTTGGCCTCGTTTGTAAATTTTCATACTTCGCTTTTAACTCTTGATACCTTTGACGTGTGATGGCACGTTCAAAGCGCATCATAAAGTCATGCAAACCACACTTACGTGTTTTAAACTGCTTAAGGAAGGCATTGAAACTTTCACTTCTCTGCGACAATGACATTCCCGTAAAAAACATGCCCTTTAAGAAGATTGGTACCCACATCTCACGAAGCATGTACATGTCTTCTAGCCAACTGTCTTCTTTCTATTTATATTGATTCCGTATCTTGGCCCATTCCATCTCAAAATGATCCGTTGAGACAACATTGTAAACAACTTTATTTATTGCATCCATAAGCCCGTCAGCATGAATTACAATTCCGCCTAACTTGGATGGCAACTTTTGCATAATGTGCCAGACACAAAATCGATTTCGTGTGGCAAGCATAACGTGTTTAATTGCTTTCCTCATCGCAGGATCTTGGTATGTTACAATCGCTTCTGGTGGACCCGCAGGCATAGCTTCCAACCAATGTTTAAATAGCCACACAAATGAATTAAAACTCTCATTTGATAAAAAACCACTTCCAAAGATGACCGTTTGATCATGGTGATTTACTCCCATAAATGCACCGAAGATAAGATCATATTTATTGGCTTGATATGTTGTGTCAAAAGTAACAACATCACCAAAAACAATGTATGAACGGAGACATAGGTGATCTGCCCAAAATACATGCTTGATTTGATTGTTCTCATCTATCTCTATAGAATAAGAAAGACCTGGATTCATTTCTTTCATGTATTCAAAATACTCATACAACATCTTACCATCTCGCCCCTTCTTTGTGTTCTGCTTGTCTCGATGGTGATTTCGCATGTCCTGCTCATTGAAACCAACTGCTCCTGAACCACCGGCTTGTGTGCTTAAGAGTCCCAGTTAACTTTCCAGTCGTATGTTATTTTCTTCAAATGCATCTATTAATTTTTTATTAGTTGGAGTAATCTTATGGTGTGAACGAAACATACGGGTCTTACGTGGGGTAGATAAGACATGAGTATGTTTTTCAACAAATTTGTTAAAAACCCAATGTCCGATTGTAATTTTTTTCACAACAATCTCCACTCCACAATTTTCTCTCGTATATGGAACACGCTTCTGTGCCACAAAACCATAACCTTCCTTTTCCATTATTTGACCTTGTTTAGCGCACATAAACTGATTCCAACATACTTCACCCCACTTTCTTTTATTTGAACCATGTCTAATACCAAAACCAGCAGCCCTCTCATAAGTATTAAAAAATTCGTAAGCTTCTTCCAAGTCATGAAAATACATTTCCAACCATGGGGTTTTATCCTCGTCTACGTCAGGTATGAAGATTCTATTCATGGAAGATGCAGCTAATTCCAACTTCTCATCTATTGAAAAATGTGAACAACTGTCCCAGATTATACATGAAGGAAAAAAAAATTTCTCAGGGATCACTCATGAAGAAAGACATTGTCAGGTAAATAATATAGAATAGTTGCCCATCATATATTTTGAACACAAAAATAAATAAATAAAATAAAAATAAAGTAACTCCAAAATATATTATTTGAGAAATACCTGAGTATTTCCATGGTGGTTTGGGTTTTCTTTGTGGTTGGAGCAAGAGAACTCTTCTACCTCATTACTAGTGGCCAAGGTCTGAGAGAACAGAGCTGGGTGAAAAGAGATAGGGTCATCCATAGGTATAAAATAGATGGTTTTGCATTATATAGGGGAGAGAATGGTGGACTGTCCCTCGCAAGCGTCGAAGTATTATAATCTGCTTTGCAACCATTTGAATTCTGAATAAAATTTTCTCCCAAAAAAATGTTATTCCCTTACATTCCAATTTCGGCATATTCAGAATGAACTGTATGGAAAATGACATTTTGTACAAAACAGATAATTTTAAGTAGGAAACAGGGCTCCAACTATAGTTTAAAGTTTGTAGCCACCCAGCATTGAAGCAAAATGCATCCAAATACAGTTTAAAGTAGGAAATAGGTCATCTTGCTTACCCTACCTTAACTTTTATTATTACTTTTGAAAAGTTATCTCATACTATGAAATATCATCAAAATTTGTGAAATTTCAATCTCTAAAATTACTATATACATTTCACAATTCTGTAACAAAACTATCTCATTCTACTTCCAAACATGCCCAATACTCCAAAAATTGATCTGCCGCTAAACTAACAAGCTAACAAAACAAAATTCTGTTTGACCAAATAACACTCGCCGACATCCAACTGGTACCCATAACAACATTTCAACAGCAAAGCATTCCCAAAGAAAAAGATGATTGGAGGAGTAGAGAATGTTAAGTTCCAGATAAAATGCAATAGAAGATGGTTGTTAGGAGTGACGAGTTGGTGAAGATAACATTACTTTATTTTCATTTCTCTGAACACATAGCCAATACATCATCTCCACATTATATAAATTGTGAAGAAGATTCTTTGGACTGTGTGCTCTATGTTTTAATTGGAAATTACATGCATAGAATCCCAAAGATTAAATGAACTCCAATCTCTGGAGACTGCGAAACTTAGTTAATTCAAGTGTTTGTTTTAATGAAAAACAATGGTGCTATTCCGGAGTGCCATTTTGTTGCAACATGTGATTTATTGGTTAGGCTGTCAAATTACCTAGTTCGGCCCCTTCATAAACTATTTTTTTTCTTCTAATCCCCTTCATCAGTATTCAACATCATAAAACAAATACCCAAAATGCTAATCCAAGACCAAGCTGCGTCAAAACCCTCTTCAAAACACAAAATACCTAATTTCTGAGTCATTACCCTAACCATTCTATTTCTGTAAAAAAACCTAAAACCACCATTCTAGTGATGATGTCGTTCTAGAGGCAACAGGAGATGACCTTCATAAATAAAAAAAAACCTCACCAGCTACTAGCCTTGTCCCCATCATTACATGAGAAGGATTTTTATGGCTGATGACATTCATTAAAAAAAAAAAAACCCAACAAGAGGCGAGATGAGAGAGGTGAGAGGAGATGACCTGGTTTGAGTCGGGAGGGTTGCGACGGAGATGACAGGCGAGAGGGGATGCACAGCTCGTCCGGGATGACTTTCCGATGAAAAGTTCGAGTCTCGTCGACGAGAGGGATGCACGTGATCGACAGATGTTCTGCTTTGGTGTGAATCAAATCGAGCCCTAAGTCCGGGATGATTGCACGACGGAAGTGATAGAGACGAGAGAAAGACGTCGACCAGAGAAAAGACCGAGAGAAACTGATCAATCGTCCAAATCCTTAGAGACCGTGCCGGGAAGGAGGACGGGAAGGAGGTGGAAGAGATGATGAATCGATTTGGGGCTTCTTCCGATTTGGGATTCTCTCTCGTCATTTTCATTTCCCTCTTTTAGTTATATAGGGGACAGAAGATACGTTGGATCAGTATGCTAATCGGACGGCCCTGAGTGGGTCCTTATATAAAACGGTGAGGACGGTCCTCACTTGACCGTCTTCCATATATAAATATTTAAAACGGTGAGGACGGTCCTCACTTGACTGTCTTCCATATATAAATGTTTAAATTGCAATGTTAGCCATATCCGTGCCGAGAACACGATTATTTTGCCAGTTTTAACTTATAGAGGTGGACCCTACCGTTTACGGTATTGTCATTAGAGGATTGAGATGAAATATTGGATAGTCAATAACCATCCATTATAAGTCTCTGCTTTGATCAATATCATGATTTTCAGTTCCACTCAAAAAGCATACGTACATCTACATTGTGGCCCAAAATACATGATCTACATAAAGTATGCCATGTGTACGGTAAATATGCCACGACAGAGTTGTCCATGTGAAATACTATAATAATCAGAGCCTGCGAAGCCAACGTAAGAAGTGACACCATCACTTCGTCTGTTCTCTGGAAATTGAGAGAGAGAGAGAGGGAGCGAGCAGAAATTGGGTAAAAGGTCTGTTAGATTTGTGATGGCGGAGAGCTCTGAATCTTCTGATTATTCTTCTTCTCCACTGAAGTATGTGAAGAATAAAATGAAGAGTCTAGGCGAGTATTGGGATGATAGATTTGCGATTCTCGACCACTACACAAAGACCTTCTTCACCCCAGAGAAGCCGCTGCCCAAATGGTCTGATTCCGATGTTGAGGAGTTCATCGCTTCTGATCCCGTCAATGGGCCTACGGTATCTTCCCTTTCTCGATTCCCTATCTGGGCTTTAGTCTCTATTCTGTCTGGAATGTGCTTTTTCTGCTCATATCTTGTATGGTGTTTTATGGGTTGTGACTTTTGTTGTGATTCCTGAGGTGGGTGTTTGTTGTTTTGGGTTTTACTTCCATTTTTTTCATCTGGGTATCTGTTGTTTTGTGCAAGTCATTTGTGTTGAGCCTGGAATGTGATGGGTTGTGACTTTTGTTCAGATTTCTGATGTGGGTTCCTATTCTTTTGGGTGATCTTGGCTGTTGATGATTTAGATTTGGTTGTTGATGATTTAGATGGGGTTTTAAGAAATTGATGGTTTTAGTATGCTCTTTTGTGGATTTCTGTTCTGGGTACTCATTAGTTTATTATGTTCTGTGTTTTTGCTTTTTTTTTTTTTCTTTCTTTCTAGTTTTTGGTTGTTTTGATTTTGGATTCTGCTGTGATTGAAATGGGTCATTCATTCGCTCATTTTTTTTATTTTTTGTTTATTTTAAGAAAGATATTAATTTATTTGATTATATATGTATACCTTTTTATTCGTGATGGTATCAGTCTTTGATTAGGATTGTTAGTTTTCTTGTTATTTGTGATTCTGTTTTGTTGGAAGATTGGTTAGTTTGTGTACTCATTTCTTTTCATTATAGGGAGAATTTGAATCCCAACCTAACAGTTAGATTGCACGAAAAACTCTTCTACAGTGCTACACATAGGGGGAGGAGCCAGGGAGGTTACCTTCAGTGAAAATATGGGAATACCAGCCTTTTGGATTTTGGGTTTTGTTTGATGTCCTAGATTTGGAAGTACTTTGCAGTCTGTGGGAAGTAGTTGTTTTATGTTGGTTGTGCTGTTACTAGCTGATAGTTGTTGTTTGTTGCTTGGATGTTGTATCTGGATCTTTGCTTTGTTTGATATAATCATCCTTTTATCCCCCAGAAAAAAAAATGGGTAGCAGGAAGATGACTTGAGTTCATGATTGTTTGGATCAACTTATTTCCATGGTTAGATGACGGGGCATTCAACTCTCATATGTGGAAAGTGATGAAGAACTGACACTTTATAACTCTTAGTTGGTTGGGGTTAAGTGTATAGTTTGATGCTTCAACCCGAGGATAAGCCCAAGCTTATGTCATGTAGAGGGAACTGTGAGTGAAATCAATTTAACAAATCTCGGTAGCTAATGGCACTTACATTACTAATAAAAACTACTTATGCAGAGCCACTAAGTGGTCACAGCCACAAACGCTTAGATAACTGGCATAAGTTGATTGTTGTCAAGCATGTTCATAAGCATTTCCTAGGAACTTACATGAGTACACTACCTTTTGGCCCATTTTTCATTTTTGGCTTTAGGATTCCATGGTTTGTGGACAAAATATTTATGTTAAGAATCACACAACTTCTTCATGTACCTTGGATCTCCTCACATTTTCAGTGTAGAAGTTGTTGCCATGTTCAAACACCTTTCAGATGTGAGTTTCTTTGCTTTCACTGCCATAGTTATCGGATGCGGATTTCTTTGCTTTCACTTGATATTCATGAGGAATAGGTTTACTTTTAGTAATCCTTCTTATTTTTTTACTGAATGTCTATATTTTTGGAATGGGGAAGTTGAATTGTTTTCTTAGTTATTCATGAAATGTATCACAACATGTCTGAGAGAGAGAGAAGGGAAGCCTCTTGGAGAGCACGCCGGAGGCAGTCTCACAAGGAGCCTCTTCCAGAAGAGATAAGGAAGATTAGGGAGGAAACCCACTCAGTCTTTGTATCAAATCTTCCTCAACAGATTTCCAAAGCTGAGATTGAAGCAATCTTCTGGAGAGCAGGAAGAATAAAAGATGTTTTCATACCTAAAGATAAGAGGGACAATGGCAATAGGGTTTTGCATTTGTCAGATTTGCAACCCTAAAAGAAGCAGAGAAAGCAGCTGAAATGGCAGAAGGCAGAGTTTGGGGAGGTATGAAGCTACAGGCCAACTTGGTTAGGTTCAGCACCAACACCAGAAAGAGCAGGGGTGAGGAAACATCCAAGAGGGAGTGGAAGGCCTTCAGGCAGTCCTCTTTCTGGCCTGGGGAGTACCACACAGGAGATGGCCAAGATCATAGCAGTAAGAAAGAGGAAGGAGAAAGGGGTGGCAAACCAGGTTCAGGAGTTGCTGGATGGATTGTGGAAGAAGACACTGGTAAAGGTGTGAGGGTAGCACAATGGGTAGTCACGCAACAGAAGAGATCTCTTGTCAACAGCTTGGTGGGATTCTTGAAATAAAAATCAGCCAGCACTGAACAGATAGAATCCTGGATCCAAGAGTTTTGTGGCCAGCTACCTCTCAAGTTGCAAAAGCTGGATGAACAGGTGGTATGGCTGCAGCTACCTTCTCCTTGTGAAGTTGATGAGTTCCTCCTCAAGATAGCAGCAGCAGGAGACTCAGCATCTCCATTCTCAATGATTCAAAGATGGATGGAAGTTCTGGGTACACCACCAAACCCTATATGGGTTAAAGTTAAAGGAGTCCCACTTCAGGCTTGGCATGAAGGTGTGTTCAGGTTAATAGGTGACTGCGCTGGCAAGACTGTGGAGGTGGATGTAAGAACCAGAGAGAAATAGGTTCTCAAGGAGGGGAGGGTGCAAGTTATGCTCAATAGCTCAACTACTCTACCTCTGCTGTTACCAATATGGGTGGATGACTTGAAATTCATGGTCACAGTGGAAAGGGAGGAGTTAGAAAAACTACCAGGGGAAGAAGGAAGAAATGGGCTCAGAACGAAAGAGAAGAAGAAGGCAACAAGGTGTAGGTGCAGAGATCAACAGGGACAGAGGGAGGAAGACGATGACGCTAGCAGCCCCACTTCAAATTTCAAATTGACCGCCCGTTTAGTGAATAGAGATGGGCCAGCGTCGAACCTGGGTACTTTGGGTGAGGACAGGCTGCAATTTACTTAAAACCCGTGGCTTAAGTCGTGTTGGGCCTGGAGGATCCGACTCAAAAGAAAAATTTCTGAAAGGGCTAGGGCTCCTTTCAAAGCCTTATGTCGAAGCTGAAGAAGAAACACAGAGCAGAGGTGAAGAAGGAGAGCTGGAACTTCTGCAAAACAATGCGAAAACGCTCCCGGAGCCTCTGCGAAACAATGCGAAAGTTCTCCCGAAGCCAACGAGCGAGCCAGAAGAGGAGGACTTAGACGCAGAGGAGAAGAACAGCTGGGAAAGCTCTTCTGATAGCGAAAACGGTGAGTAGGAAGTCAGGGACACCGGGGAGAGGGAAGAAATAGTTAGGTTCTCGCTAGAGGGAGATAAATCAAGGCAAGGGCGAAGACACCTAGCTTCTCTTTCGGAGAAGGAGAAGTAGAAGAGGAGCACAGAGGTGAAGAAATTGGAGAAGGAAAGGAGAAGGAAGTCAGCGAGATGAGTTGCCAATATGGAGAAAAAGCAATGGAAAGGGGAGATAGCTTTAGCGCCGAGGAAAGGGGATGTCGAGGAAAGGGAGTGGCTACAGTGACTCCAACAAAGGTGGATGGCTACAACGCCCATGTCAGAACTCCTACCAGAGATTTAGAGGGATGTATTTCTGTCCAACAGAAGGGTAAAGGCCACCAGCCATTCCTTGCGAAGTGGGGTGCCAGGTCAGCCCCTTCTTTGGGTCCAGGAGAAGCAAAGCCTCTGCAACAAAACAGTCTAGGGGAAGAGGAGAGGACAACAACGGTCAGACAAAAGCAGTGGCATGCTCATGATACGGGCCCAGGTATGAAGGGTTTTGGAGAGTTTTTTGGAACTGGAGATAATCACTACAGCCACGAGGGGAGACCCTATGGGGAAGAGGAGGCTAGCAAAATGCGCTGGTCAACTCAGAGAATTGTTCGTTGCGCCAAGGCTACTTGAGTAACAATAGAGGGGACAACGGATGGATGGGATCCGTTAGTGAATTTTTTTTAAACTCGGGACAGCCAGAATGGACTAGATAGGAAGGGCAGTAAGTCCAAAAGGAAAGGGGTTAGGGAGCTGAACAATTTGAACTGCTTAATTAATTATGAGAAAACCAAATCAAAGCAGATAGAGGATAATACTGTTCAGAACAGTGGTGGGAACAATCAAGGGGGGTCTTCCAAATTTTAAATGAAGGTGCTCTCTTGGAACGTTCGAGGTCTGGGGGGAGCCACGCATAGGCTGGTGGTGAAAGATATGATAATGAATCAAAAGACTCAAATTGTAATCCTACAAGAATCAAAATTGAAAGAAGTCTCTGAAAGGGTGGTAAAAGAGGTTTGGGGAAGAAGACAAGTAAAGTGGGTTGCAGTAGATGCAGTGGGTGCTGCAGGGGGGTTGCTGACGCTATGGGACACAAGAGCAGTTTCAGTGGAACAAAGTTGGGTGGATGTCTTTTCCCTCTCAGTGTTGGTGGAAGACCTGCAGAACAATAAAAAAATGGCTCCTTACTTCAGTTTATGGTCCTAATAATAGCCAGCAAAGAGGAGTTTTGGAAAGAGTTGGATGTGGTAAGGGGAAGATGGAGTGGGCCATGGTGTATTGGTGGGGACTGGAATATAATTAGATTTCCAAGTGAAAAATTGGGAGGTAGCAAGCTTACTGGAGAAATGAGGCGCTTTTCTGACTGGATCAACTCCCATTCTTTGGTGGACTTGCAAATGGGGGGAGCTTCGTTTACTTGGTCTAATCATCAGACCAATCCTGCTATGTCCAGGCTGGATAGGTTCTTGGTCTCTTCAGATTGGTTAGAAATCTATCTAGAGGTTATCCAGACTGTTTTGCCTAAGCCAGTTTCAGATCATTGCCCGATTCTGCTAGACTCGGAGTGTGAAAGATGGGGACGTTTGCCTTTTCGCTTCGAACTTATGTGGCTTCAGGAAGAGAACTTCACTAAGCTGGTACATAAGTGGTGGGAGGAAATAAGGGTGGATGGATGGGCGGGTCACAGGCTGGCCACAAAACTGAAGTTGCTGAAAATTAAATTGAAGGAATGGGCAAAGGAGCACTTTGGGGAAGTGAAGTACCAAAAGTCTAAAATTCTAGCAGAAATCCAATCTTTAGATAGCAAGTAGGAGTCTGATCATCTGTCACAGGAAGAAGAAAAGAAGAGGCTGGACTTGAAAGAAGAGTTACAAAGAAACTTGAGGAAGGAGGAGATTAGATGGAAACAAAGATCGAGATGCAATTGGCTAAAAAGAAGGGGATAAAAATACAAAGTTTTTTCATGGCATGGCATCTTCGAGAAGAAGGGCCAATAAGATTGTTAGCATAATGGATGGGAGGGTAAGGTTGGAGAAAAAAGAGGAGATTATATCTCACATAATAGAATATTTCCAGTCGCTCTACGCTGATGAGGGCTGGGAAAGACCTCTTTTGGGAAATATTGCCTTCGAAGTTATTAGTGAAGAAGAGGCGAAGTGGCTGGAGAGGAACTTTGAAGAGGAGGAAGTTCGTCAGACGATCTTCAATCTAGCAGGAGATAAGGCTCCAGGCCCATATGGCTTTCCGATGGCCTTCTTTCATCACTTCTGGAGAATGGTGAAGAAGGACGTCATGGAATTCCAACAAGAATTCTCTCAAAGGGGTAAATTGTCCAAAGGATTGGGGACCTCCTTCATCGCGTTAATCCCAAAGAAGTCAGGAGAACTTGGCGTCAAAGATCACATACCCATTAGTCTTTTGGGAAGCCTCTATAAAATCCTAACCAAAGTTCTAGCAAGGAGAATTCAAAGGGTTATGCCAAAGATTATTTACAGTGAGCAAGGAGCTTTTGTTGAGGGAAGGCAATTCTTAGATGACATCTTGGTGGCCAATGAGTGTGTGCATTCAAGACTTAAGGAGAGGATTCCGGGGATCATATGCAAGCTAGACCTAGAGAAAGCTTATGATAGGGTGGACTGGAAATTCCTCTTCAATACATGTTAGGAAGAATGGGGTTTGGGGAAAAATGTAGGAGGTGGATTCAGGAGTGTGTCTCGTCAGCGTGGTTTTCTATTTTGATGAATGGGTCTCCAAAGGGTTACTTCTAGGCTGGAAGGGGGCTCCGTCAAGGGGATCCCCTCTCCCCTTTTCTTTTCCTAATTGTAGCAAAAGTGCTGGGAAGAATGATTAAAAAGGCCGTGAATGCAGGAATGCTCAAAGGTTTCGGAGTGGCTAGAAACTCCCCAGTTATCAGCCACTTGCAATACGCTGATGATACTCATATTTTGTGGAGCAGAGGAAGCTTAGGTTAGAAATGTTAAAGCCACTATCCTATGTTTTGAAGCAGTATCAGGGCTAAAAGTCAACTTCTTCAAGAGTGAAGTGATTGGTCTGCGTATAGAGAAGCCTCTTCTCCTTAAAATTTCAAGTATCATGGGCTGCAAGACTGGGGATCTTCCTATTTCGTACTTAGGAATGCCGCTGTGCTCGGGGCGAGTTACTAAATCTCTTTGGAACCCAGTAGTGGAAAAGGTAGAGAGGAAGCTGTCTACATGGAAAGCAAATTACCTATCTATAGGTGGAAGGGTAAACCTCATCAACTCTGTCCTCTCCAACTTGCCAGTCTATTACTTCTCCATCTTTAGATGCCCGATCTCAATTATAAAGAGGCTTGAAAGACTGCAGAGAGAGTTCTTATGGCATGGCACAAGTTCTGAGAAGAAGATTCACTTGGTTGATTGGGAATCCATATGTAAGCCGAAGGAAGAAAGAGGCCTGGGAATTAGACCCCTTAGGAAGATGAATCAAGCCCTTCTGGGCCAATGGCTGTGGAGGATTGGAGACGGTTCACAAGGCCTTTGGAGGCAGGTGTTGGAAAGGAAATACAAACTTCTAAGACATGGGTGGGATATTCAAGATCCCCCTGGGAATTCATCTGCCATATGGAAAGGAATCATTTCGATTAAGGGATTTTTCATGGAGAACATCAGGTACCAAATTGGTTCGGGGGAGAGGATCCTTTCTTGGAAGGATAGGTGGGTAGGTGAGAGGGCTTTATAAGTTCAATTCCCAGACTTGTTTAGATGTGCACAAGACAAGAAAGCAACGGTCAGCTTTTATATGAGCATTACCAGAGACCAGAGGGTTTGGTGTCCCATCTTTAGAAGGAACTTGAAGGATAATGAAGAATCCCAGTTCTTCAATCTCCTTAATTCCTTGAACAGTGTTACCGTTCAAGACAACAAAACAGATGATAGGGTGTGGACTGCCTCTAAGAATGGTTCCGTTTCAGTGTCTTCTGTTTTTAAGACTATCTTAAATAATCCCACGATAGGACCGGGGTGTATGACATTTGGAAGATGAAAGCTCCTCCTAGGGTGCTTGTTTTTGGGTGGCTTGCTCTAAGGAAAAGGATCCCTACTATGGACCTTTTGAGGAGGAGAGGGATGGCGATAGTGAATGGATGCCTGATGTGCTTGAAGGACGAAGAATCCGTGGACCACCTCTTGCTAAATTGTGAATCAGCTCAGAATATATGGATGGCTCTAATAGTAGGGTTTGGTTGCTGTTGGGCGCTTCCTCATTCTCTCCCCGAGCTTTTCCAAGCTTGGAAGGTTCCAATTGGGGACCCTAGAGGTAAAGTGATGTGGTGGTTATCTTTCCTAGCGGTGATCTGGACGATTTGGAAGGAAAGAAATTCAAGATGTTTTGAATGAATTGCAGTTAGTGAAAGTATGCTAGCGGAGAAAACGAAGTTTTTGGTAGCTTTATGGGTGTCTATTCTCCCTTCTTCTAAGGGATACTTATTAGATCAAATTGTGTTTCATTGGAAAGAGGTGGCCTTTTCTATGACAGGGCCTTAGTTTCTTCTGTTGTGCTTTTGTGCTTTTAGTACTATTCTCTTGTACTGCTTGCTCCTTTTAATGAAAGTAACCATTCAAAAAAATAAAAATAAAAAATTTTGGAATGGGGAAGAAGAATGTCACATTTCTTTGTTTTAGATGTTACACTTTGATAAATAAAAAGTACTGATGTTCCTTGGCCATTCCATACTTTTTTTTTTTGTTTAACACATGGATTTAATATCTTGTTCCTAGTTCCTACCAAAATGCTGTGGTTGAGTCATATTGGCACGCATGCTTATCAAGTTGTTATGACTTAAACAAGTTGCATGTGACTTGATTAGTCTGATTGCATTCTGTGGTGACACAGAAACTCGGGATTCAGTTCCTTGGCCGAACCTTTGTTTTATGAGTTGGTTATTTATATATTTAAAATGTTAATTGTTGGTGACACTTGGGAATCTGTTTCTTTATCTTTTCAGCTGAAGTGTGCAAGGGAAGCAGCAAAATTTGCTGCCACTGGAAGTGCCATTGGAGCAATATCGACAGCAGGTCTTGCATGGAAATATTCAAAAAGTCCACATGGTATTGCACTCATTCTTCTTTTTTTATTTTTTATTTTTTATTTTTTATATAGAGTGCTATGTTTTCTCATAGAGATCCGGTGATGATCAAGAGGTAAACAACATATTGCATCCCCAAACTATTTTCTTATTTTTGAATGTTCAACTGCCTTCAAATATGGGCTGCATGTGTCAGAGAAGGTTATTGGCATTCAGCTGCAGTATTTCTTTCCTATTAGAAAACCCTGAGTGCCTATACGTTCTTTTCCTGCTCAAGTGATCGACATTATTGGTGCGTCGGACACAGGGATCCAAGATGTTCATTTTGTGGGGGTTTCCATTGATTTGTATTGCTGATAAGACTAATGCATGTATGGATTTTTTTTGTTTTGGAGAGAGAGAGAGAGTCTATTTTCCAGTCTTTTTTATTAGATGATTTCAGCTATGATACTCGGAGAACATTTCACTTCACCAAAAAAGTCTGTATTCTTTTTCATCATATGATTTCAGCTATGGTACTTGGAGAACATTTCCATTTCACCAGAAAACTCATTCTTTATTATTATATGGTTTCAGCTGTGGTACTTGTATAACTCAATTTTTTTTTTCTTTGAATGGTAACTTTCGTTGAAAATAGCGAAGCAGTAAAGAGGGATATACCGACAGGCTATTTAACTAAAACTAGAACCAACAAAGGAAGCACTAAAGCATGTCATGAAATGGAGGAATTATCATCAAGAATATATTCAAACTCTACCACAAAACTCCCTCCTTAGCTAGACCATCAGCCATCTCATTGGCCGCCCATTTAACACGTTGGAAGGAAGCCATCAACTAGGCAAGCATTTGTATCTTATTGTATCGCTGCTTTATTTTGTGTGAAACCTCTGTCCTTTCTGTATCCATTGTGTTTTCTAGTTGTATTGATATCGTATCTGTGCTTTAGAAGTTTCCAATATATATATAAAGGATGGCTCCCCTAAGCTCAAGCTTAGGGGACCATAAGCTCAAGTGTGCAAAATCCTCGTGTGGCCTTAAGTGGCTTTCAGCCCAAAAAATTTCGGATGTCCTGCCCAGCCCAAAAAATTTTGATGGCCCGCCCAGGTGTTTCAATTTCCCCCCCTTTCAACGAGAGATGCCCTAATCGATACAGAGCACTCCTCTTCCTTCATCTCTCCCTCTCTCCATAGTAGGCCAGACGATCACCGGGGGAGACGCGGCGATCCCCTCCCAGCCCCATCTCTCGTTCCTGCAGAGACACGGAGATGTCCATCTCGCCACTGCCAAGCTCCTTCATATCTCAGATGATCGCCGCTGCCAAGAGAGAAAAGTCGTGCGCCGCTACCTTTCTCCTTCGTCTCCATAGTGATCTGCGCTAGGCCATACGATCACCGGCGAAGACGTTGCGATCCCCTCGCAGCCCCATCTCTCCCTCCCGCAGAGATTCCTCCCTTTTCCTTCGTCTCTCCCTCTCTCCATAGCAATCTGCGCCAGGCCAGCCAAGTCCTACCATCACACAATCCAGCGATCTGCGTGACTGCCAACACAGCCCAGTAGTCATTTTCTTTCATTTCTGACATTGCATGCCTTTTGTTGTGTGTGTGTGTGTGTTTTTTTTTTTTTTTTTTGTTGTTGTTGTAAGAAGACAATGTAGATACAAGATATTGATAATGGTTTTGCTTAATACAAATGGATTGTCTTCTTCATCAGTTTGGTTTGGGAGATCATTAGCCTTGCCTTTTTAATTTACAGGTCATGACAATTAGGCGTTTTTTTTTTTAAAGAGAATTTGCTTGGTAGCAGTATTACATCTAGTTGTGTCATGATCACCGTGACACCACCCATTACTCTACTGAGTGAAACAACGAACTGATCATCAGAGTGCAACCCATCAAAAGAGAAACTACAGGTGGTTGATTCAATGAACCCACTGAATTCATTCAAGCTTACTAGTGTGATGATTCAATTCCTTCAGATTATTATGTTTAATGAACTCATTTTTTAAGCATAAAGCATAATAGTTGGGTGCCTCCATCAAAAGTGAAACTACAGGTGGTTGATTCAATGAACCCACTGAATTCATTCAAGCTGACTAGTGTGATGATTCAATTCCCTCAGGTAATTATGTTTAATGAACTCATTTTTTAAGCGTAAAGCATATAAGTTGGGTGCCTTGAGAAATGCCATTTTAGCACTTGTTCTGTCATCTGTGCCTCTCTGCCCTTCATGTTTCTCAAGCTAAGAATGTATATGGAATGTATGAATGTGAAGTCTGGTTCCAAACAACCTGAACAATGTGGCACAATACCTTTCCAAACAATGTGTCAGCAAATAACCTCTGTGTTCTATTCTAAACAGGCAATCTAATAGTGTTCCAAACAGCAACCTGACCAACCAATCCATTTCATTCCAAACAACCTATGGCATTTAACATGTACATTTAAATTATAACAAATCTGAAAATTACATTGGTCATGACCTTCAACCTGTACATGCATTTCCGGCCACAACCTGCTCAACACAGGGCATTGGGGAAAGAATCCTAGCACCACTCAATTTGGGTACACCATACACAGAACATTGAAATATTTTGCCACCAGAAAGCCACAAAGGCAAAACAAGATGGGTACAGAATGCGAATGAAGGGACTATCCTTAGTCATCCATTTCAACTAATTTTAGCTTTACACTCAATTTACATTCATTCCACATTTCAACTAATAACAAGTTCATCCACAACATTAACTCCACATTGCACATTAACTCTGATTGCATCCTCCACACCACCCCCCACACCATCCACAACATAGATAAACAGGTCATCTACCCAATCCCCATAGTGGTTTGTTGCCATTGCCTCAAAAGTGGGTCGAAAATGACGAGAACACTGAAAGAAAATGACAGTTGAGCTGGGTTGATCGACGGACGTTGCCTTGCTGCTCTGGCGCAGATCGCTGGCTGTGGAGAGGAAAGGCGATGAACAAATACCGGGGCTGGCAGTGGTGCGGATTGCTAGATTGTGAGATGGTGGGACGCGGAAGGAATCTCTGCCGGAAGGAGAGATGAGGCTGCTAGGGGATCGCAGCATCTTCCCCAGCAGTCGTGTGGCCTGTTGCAGATCGCTGTGGAGAAGAAGGCAAGCGACAGGGGCGCACGACTTTTCTCTCTTGGCAGTGCGATCGTCTGAGGTACGAAGTAGCTTGGCGGTGGTGAGATGGCAGAGAGATGAAGGAAGAGGAGTGCTCTGTATCGATTAGGGCATCTCTCGTTGAAAGGGGGAAAAATGAAACACCTGGGCGGGCCATCAAAATTTTTTGGGCTGGGCGGTACGCCTGGAATCTTTTGGCCTGAAAAGCCACTTAAGGCCACACGAGGATTTTGCACACTTGAGCTTATGGTCCCCTAAGCTTGAGCTTAGGGGAGCCATCCTCATATATATATATATATATATATGTGCACGCTACAAAACTCCCTGGGCATTTTTCTAAAAAAAACACCCCTCTTTTAGCCAGGAAAAGTGACACGTGTCATCAGTGTTACACATCCGATTCTCTCTCCTAAATTTTCTCATACAAAGGTTGATCTCTTAAAATACTAACAAATCATTGGCTTTTAGATAGGGGCATAAACTCCCCTTTTGAGATAGGGGAGTTTTTGAGAATTTCCCATATATGTATATGTCTAGATTGGAGAAAGGAGGTGGAGGGTGAGACAAAAGGTCTATGGTTCTCTATCACTTTTAGTTTGAGAATGAAGGGGTTATGGCTTAGTGTTAGTGGTTTAGGGGATATAAATGATCATCATCATGTGACTCTTATTCTATCATTTTGGGTCCTGCTGACACACGTTACAAATAAACTCTAAGGGGTCATTTCTTTGCTGCCATTTGCATATGTAAATGATTCTCGTGTAATGTTTATGCAACATCATGTTTGTTTGTGCAATGAGGTGTGAAAATGGTCTGTAAATAAGGACATTTTCACATGGAAAACTTCACACTTATTTAGGTGTGACTCACTTTCATATCTCCCACTTGCAATTAGGTTTTTAAAAATTGGTGTAGTCCGAGTCGACTCGGACTTGACCTTCATAGAGCCGTGTTGAGTAGCACCTGGCCAAGTCCCCACCCCAATTCCATTTTCTTCTTCTTTTTTTATAACGGTTAAATTTTATTCCACCAAAAAAAGAATAGAACATAAAAACAACTACCGAACAGCAAAGAAAAAAAGCAACAAAAACAACAAATCTTCTCTCAAACCATTTTTTCTTCTTCTCAACAGACCCTATCTCGAACCCTAACCGAACAAACCCTCTCTCTAACTCTCTTTCAAACCCTAACACAACAAATCCTCTTTCAAATCCGAACCAACAAAACTCAATAATCCCTCTCTCTCAAATCCTAGCCCAACAAACTCCCTCCCTCCCTCCCTCTTTCTCTCTCACGAAAAACAATACTCGGCTAAGCGGCCGAGTTGACTCAGAATTGGACTTGGCTGAGTCCGAGTCTGTGTCCATCTTTTTAAACCTTGCGTTTGTACAATCTCATACGACATTTGCATTTGGTTATGCAATTGGTCACGGGATTAGATCCCTTGGTTATGCATTCAGTCACGAGATTAGATCCCATCAACCATTATTTTTCACCTATTCGTGTGGGCCCCATATTTCTAATCCAAATTGTTCAGTTTGTTTATTGAACTAATAAACTACAAGACCTTTAAGTTTATTATCTGAAGTCCATGTTTGGCATCTCTATTTCCAACCTCTATTTGTCTAAATGTCTAAAGCAGGTAGAGGTTTGGAAAATAAGAGTGTTTGGCAGACAATTCTACCCTCTACCTGCTTTAGAGAAGCAGAGGAAAATCCTCTTAAAATGAAAGGACCCATTTATGGGCTTGTGAAAATAAGAGCTTTAGCGTCCTTTTTTCTATGCCTCTTTTTTTTATGGCGCTATTTTGGAATAAGAGTAGGGATACCAAACAAGGCCTAAATCTTCATAGATTTTTAGGTTTGTGAAAAAGACCAAAAAATCCCAACTATAGATCTAATTTTCTGCACTTTTGTGGGCCTCCAATTCATGATCCGAACTGTTCAATATTCTCACATTAATGATAACCATGAAGACGTTGAAACTCATATCTTATATCTTATATCTTCATGTATTTTGATATTTTTGAAAACGTCCAAAAAATCCAAACATGTCTTAAACTGTTGGATGTACTTATTTACTTGTGTGAAAATGGTGATTTTGACAAATATGGTAATATGTTTCACATATTTATTATTTGCAAGGCTCTCCTAAGCTCAAGCTTAGGATAAAATCTTGTAAGCTCATGCTTGTAGGGCCCACCTTTGGTCCATCCAAATGGACCAAGCACATGAACCCTCTAAATTGCACATGTCCACCAATTTTCGTTTAAATCTGAATTTGCTAGACCGTTGGATTGACTATGTATCGATTCGAATGGACTATTGACCATTAAACTTTTGTGCCCATATGGAGATGATAGAAATCACGGTTGGAGCTGATTTTTTGTAGAGAGGAAGATCCTAGGGAGTCCTTGAAATCCCCCCCTCCCCCATCCCCATGTGGGTCCCCAGGTGGGCTCCACCATACACTTGAGCTTACCTTATCCTAAGCTTGAGCTTAGGAGAGCTGGCCCCTTTATATATATAAACCCCATTCTCCTATCCCATGCGCAAAAGGAAAACTACTCCTAAGCAATCTAAAAAAAGCCTTATCCCATCTCTCTAGCTCTATCTAAGTGTGTGTGTGTGCCTGGTTGTCTCCAATTCGTGTTCTGGCTTTATTGATTCTTGATTCTGGTAGTTTATGTTGTCATAGGTTTCCAGACTACTGAGACCTATTTAGCATGGATGGAGAAGGGGTAGGAGATGTGAAACTGAAATGAAGGACTTGTGTTCTCTCTGTCACTTTCGTGATTCGAGGGTTACGGGATTAGGGCTAGGGCTAGGGCTAGTGGATTAGGGAATATATGAACCAACTTCATCTGAGCCTTATTCCATAATTCAGGGGTTTGACTGAAAGAGTTCTACAATTAAATTCTAAACAATTTGATAAAAACTTATTTAGTAAAATTGTTAGTTGTGTGCGCATGAGCGTGTGATATGTGATGTTCTTAGGGCCTGTTTGTTTGAAAGAACTCTGAAAATTCTTGTCTGTCTATGAGAATTTGGGATTCTCTAAATGTTGTCCCTCAAGTAGAATCCTAATGCTCAAGTGTTGTCTAGCATTCAAAAAGTTGGAATTATGAGAATTCTATTGGCCGAAAGTGAAGTTTTAGAGGGCCAGCTTTGTGAGTTATCATCATTCAAACAGGGAATTCAGAATTCCCTGGAACAACTGTATTCCTATCATGAATTCTCGTCAGAAATGCCCCTAAACAAATAGGCCCTTTGTCCATGGGTTTGGAGCTGATTGGATGCGGAGCCAAATGAAAATTAGTCAGGTCCAATATGGTCGACCTGAATTCTGACCGAAATATTGGGTGCAAGATAATGACTTATACCCTATTTTTATCAGTCAGGTCCAGGGAAATGGGTGCCCATTGCCATCTTTTTGCTATGCTCTATTTTTATTGGTCATGTCCAGGAAAATGGGTACTCATTGCCATCTTTTTGTTAGTGTTTTCTTTTTCTTTCATGCTACACCACCTCGTCACCATCACCATCACCATCTTAGCCTTATCCATCAATTTGGGGTTCGTTTACTGAGTTCTATTTATAAATATCTGAATTTTCTTTCTAAGTATGTTGCACAGAAGTGAGGTCTGCGTGTGTTTGTGTGCATGCTCGTGCGTTTGAATTTCTCTGTGAGTGATAGAGCATAATGGTCCAAAAGAAGATAGGAATGGGAGCACAAGAGAGACATAAAGGTGTTACTCTGAAAAAAAAATTTCAAATACCATTCAACATGCATATCAAGATACAGGGTATCCTCTCAATGGTATATGGTAACAGATATATATGTACCCTTAACTTGTGAGATCTCCTTTAAGAGATAAATAATATCACCATCTCATTGCCCCGTCTATTTAAGGTTGCATTTGTCGGTTCATTCATCCAAGTCCTTTATTTGTGCCCCCTCCCCTCCTTCCCTCCTCCCCATCTCTTCCCAATGTAGGTTTTCTCTGGTGTACTCCTTCCTTGTTATATCCTTTCTTGAAACTCCAAACTTCGACTGAGCATATGCATCCCAACCACATCCACTATAGCTTTTTCTTGTTTCTTCATTGATCGTCATTCATGTGCGTCTTAACAATGGGCGCTATGCCGCTATTCGATCTTTCTTGTTTCTTCTTTGTCTGTCATTCAGCCTTTTGCAGTAGAGCAGGTTTAACTTGTGTAATGTAAAAAAAGGCTCTTTAATAGAGGTGGCATTTGACAATTAATGCAGCCCAACCACATCCATTATAGCTTTTTCTTATTGCTTCATTGTTCGTCATTCGTGTGCATCTTAACAATGGGCGGCGCTATGCCGCTATAGGTCTTTCTTGTTTCTTCTTTGTCTGCCATTCAGCTCTTTGCAGTAGAGCAGGTTTAACTTGTGTCCTGTAAAAGTGGCCCTTTAAAATAGAGGTGGCACTTGACAATATAATAACACTCGCTAACTTGTCTCTGCTCACCTTGCACTGATCCTGTTCACTATATCCTGCTCTATGCTGATCCTGTTCATTGTATTCAACTTGAACCCCCAGTTTGTTTAATAATTGACTATCAATACATCTTACTATGGCGCTAGATATATCATGTTATGGCACTAAGTGATTTCCAATTTTGACCAACATGTCTTGCGTACTCCCAAACTTGTTAAACTTGCACTCCATATATTCTACATTGATCAACTAATTGCTGGCCCATTGAATAAAATGCCTTATAATTTTCTTGCTTTCATTTGGTGCAATCCCACTCTAACTGAGAACTCAGAATCATCCAATATACAATTCGCACACTCAGCGCCCCCCTTATAAGACTTTCTCCGGATAAATAAAATCTGTGTGTAAAATTTTCCTGTTCTCTCTCTCATGAGTTGTCTTAATAAGGGACCCTGAAATATTTGTTCTAGCCTCGCAAGATGGCAGAAATATTATACTTGAAGTGCATCTTATTTTTAGATTTCTTCATTTCCATTCATTAGGTAATGCATTAACTACCCTGGCATCTTTTTGTCTCTAGTATGTAGTTGTGCCCAAAATTTTGGTCAGTTCAGATTGGTATGAAAGAAATACACTAAAGTTTTAACACAGGTGAAGGAAAAAAAAGCTGACTAATGAAAGCACTCACAGTGGATGTTGACAGATGGCTGCCCCTGGGCAAATCACTATGCATAGTAATGAAGGGCTAGCCTTAAAACGGAAAAAAGGAAAGACAGTTGCAGGTTAGCAGTTTGATTCAGTTTTATAGTTCATAATTTGTGGACCCCGGGTAATGACCAGTTCACTCAGCTCGGCTCTGCCATCTCATGCTATTCCTATGTTTTGGCATGTGGGCTTAAGTTGCATTCTGACTTTGTAGGGATAAAGATGAGCTAATAATGGAAGAATGTTGATAAAGATGAGCCAATAATGGAGTCTTCACACATTGGAGATGCCAAGTAGTCTTCACACAAGGCTAATAGAGGGTTTTCAACCAACTCAAGATGGGAATAGAGAGATGTTCATTCATTTCTTTGAAGATCATCACAACCTTTATATATAGCAGTAGGCAACAATCTTGGCTCTCAATTAGAGATTATCTTTCAAAATTAAAGTGGTCGATGATATTTGGCACTCAGGAAGAGATTGATAATGTCTAATCAAGAATCCTAGGGATTTTTACTTGCTTATCTTTTTAACTTAACCAAATTGCAATAAACTGGACTCTCTTAAGATAAAACTTCCTAGAATACGAGATTTGGAGTGTGCCATGACCGCAATGCCGGTATTCAACATGTGACTAATCAATTACTTAAGTTATGGGCCCTCCTAGTGGATTGAGCCTATGCAGGTCTTCTTGGGCCTTGTTATATGAGTTTTCAAGGAAGCATTTGGCCTGTGGACTGCATCAATTGAAAGATAATTTTGGCATTCTATGAATCCAATGCTTTAAAATTGTTTGTAGTAGACTTTTTAGATTTTTAGTTTCATATGTCTTGATAAAAGGAGTGTCCCAAGAAGTTACATTGGCATCATTAAAGCCAGGTATGAGGGGGAGGTAATTAGTATTAGAGAGATGTAGCTCTTGGAAGAATTGAAGCTCGAGATATACAATAATGAGATTTCTTCCGATACTTGGCTCTATAATCAAATTATTAAGGATGGAAAGATTGAGGAGGACGTTGAACATAAGATAAGAGTTGGATGGTTGAAGTGGAGACTTCTAGAGTTCTTGGTGATTGTCACACACTCACACTACCGTCAAGATTAAAGGAAAATTTTTAGAAGACAACGATTTGACCTGCTAAAATCCATGGATCGGAATGTTGGCCAATCAGGTTCCAACACATGTAAAAAATGAGTATAGTAGAGAGATGGATATGTGTGGTAAAACTAGGAAAGAGAGAATAAAAAATGAGTGCATTCGGGAGTAGGTAGGGGTAGCATCAATAGGTGATAAATTAAGAGTCTTATTTGAGATGGTTTGAACATGTCCAATGTATAGGCCAGGAACAATGGTGTAAGAAGAAGTTTTTCTATGAAGGTTGATGGCCCCTAAAGGACAAAGGGTATGCCGAAGGGGATGTTGATGGAAATAATAAGGATAGATCTGAAGAGGTGAAACCTATTCGAGGATTTAGCCTAGGATAGACCGGAAAGAAGAAAGGGAACTTACGTAGATGACCCCAACATATTTGGGTCAAGGCTTTGATGTTGATGATGATGTCTTGATTATATAATACATCAGCTCAGATGAGGAAGATGAAGCAAATAACATTAAAAAAAAGATGAAGCAAATCTACAACTGAGCAAAAGGGATGCAAAACTTATTCTAGCAATTGCCATCCGACCTTTCAATAACTGGATGAGTTTTAGTTGTGTAGGATGTAAAAGATTTATTATGATTCACAACATTGATTCATTCCCTGTGGAACACCCGACTCATTCTGTAATTGTCTTGAAATCTTTTCAAGTTTATGTTTTTCATGACCCCAATTTGGCCCCTGGCAAGCTCTATACTAAAGGGTTGACAATTCATGAATTTTAAAATTTTAATTAAATTGCATGGATATGAAATAGTGGATTATGGAGAATTAAGAAACCATTTGGGAATCGAGGAAATGCTCAACCACCAATAAAATGCCGAATTGAAATTAGTCAGTTATACACAAGTGGTATTCAGGTGATGAGGAATATGTAAATCAGTTTATAAGCTTGGTTTATTGCACTTTTTGGTGTTTTGTGAATTTGGCAACTGTGCTTTGAATGGGGCTGAAGTATGCCAAAATATAACATTCTGGAATTGTGGAATATGGATGGGGCTGAAGTATCCCTGGCAAGGTCTTATGCGAGTGTTGTGACTATCAAATGACGTTACCTCTCAACACAGCTTTGAAACTAGGTTTTCAAACTTATTGGTTGTAAAATTAAGTCTCTATTTCTGGAATGTGGAATTTTGTGTGATGTCTTAACTTATTTTTTATATATTTTTCTTGGCTGGATTTCAACCAGAAAATCTAGGTCAGTACAACCCAATCACTTTTTAATCCAACAAATCCTCGCTTTATGAATCGAAAAAAAGGGAATAATTAAGTCATGAAACAGATGAATATAGACAAAGAAATTGGTCTTGGATCTTTCTCTTGAGTCTCAACAGAGACAACCAGGGATGGGCTCTATTGTTGGGGACTTGGGTAGGGTGGGTGTGTGCGTGGGTTGGTGTGATTCTTTACTATAGCCAAGAAAATAGGAGGGATAAAAAAGAGTCTAGGATCTCACTTCCCAAAGTGAACTAGAATTTGCACTTCCCGGTATTTGGCAATGCAAGGTTGGAAGGTGCTCGTTATCGCAACCACAAGATTGTGGGTTTGAGTCATTACCTTTATTATTATTATTATTATTATTAGTAAAAGAGACTATTGGTACCTTTAATTGTTTATGTATGGCGTTACACAAAGGTATCCTGAGACTCAATCTAGGTATCCTGAGACTCAATCTAGGCTGTCGAACACTTGTTTATGTTTAATCTTTACATTGCATCCTTGACTTAAGAGTAAAATGATTATAATAATCCTAGAATTTGTAATCAACTGTGCCATTTTCTTAGAAAATAGGCACGCATGAATCCTCTTTTCTCGTCAAATTTCATAAACTTGGAACTTTGTGGAAGGTATTTAACGAATCCATGCATCGAATTTTATCTTTATTCAGATAGGATTTGACATATGAAATATCACTATTACTAAAAGACGTGAACATAAGCTTCAATATGTGCTGCTGTACTCTGGACTACTCATGGACCATGGATGAAGTGGGTGTGAGCAAATAGTGGCCCATGTCCTGATCCTTGAATTCCATTTAGTCCACACATGGCATAAAATCATTGCTTTTTATCTTTGCTTTTTAAAAAAAAATCGGCGTTGTATATTGCTGCAGGTGCAGTTTTGGCTTTAGGAGCGGGAGCTATATTTGGCTGGACCTTTGGACAGGAAATTGCAAATCACTGGATGCAACTTTATAGGATGGACACCATGGCTGCCCAGCTTGAGTTTTTGGACTGGTGGAAGAAAAGGACTGAAAGTTAGTTCTCAGATCTCACATGGGAGAAATAAACTCTATTTCTCTTTTAAATTGTATGCCATCTTTCGTTGTGGAATAATATAGGTTCCTCTTTTTGGCCAGGCAGTCGGTGATTCTGTGCTCTTGAGTTTCCAACAGTGTCCATGGGTGGTCTTTCAAGATTGGTGGAGAATACATGAAGGTTGGTCCCAACCCAAGCCTGTCATCAGTCATGACACAAATAAAACCCTCTCCTGCTGAAAATAAAGCAACATTTCTTAAAATGAAGTCCTCTTGGGTTTTCTTTTTTGATGTTTCCTTGTGGGTTTGAGGATTTTCACTACTTGCATCTTTATCCCTTCACATTTTGGCAGTACTTCCCAACATAATTTGTGTCATGGCATTTTGGTCCAGTAAGAACAAATATAACCCTTGTTATAATCTCTGTGAAGTGAGTTGCTTAAACTTGTTCTTGGATTTGGAATGTGTCGGGTGATTGCTAGAATGGATGGGTAGAAACTTGGGTTTTAGATATTGCTTAAATTAATATCATGATTCTTAGACAAACCTGCAGCTTTGTTGGAATGTGCTCAATGTCACAACCACAAGGCTCTGTTCCAGTCATGTTGCCGTGTTGATTGATTTCCCACCAAACAATAAATGGTATGGTAGGCTGGAGAGGACATTGATGGAAGTAGTAATAATAGATCTTAAAGAACTGCAACCTATTTGAGGATTATAGGCAAGGATCATCTCTCATTAAAGTGCTTGTTAGTGAACTTGATATACTTTATGATTAGCAGTCGACAGAAATTACTCCATTTTTGTAGTCAACCCAAGAAAAGATGTGCCCTCTGTAGTTGGATAATAGGGGAGAGAAAATGCAAAATGAAATATGTTAATGGGTCAGAAGTGGTTCCACTGGACTCGGGTACCCGAGCAGGAAATGGGTCAGGCTGAAGTGGGTTCTGAGCTATGCCTGTCAGAAATATCAAGATATTGACCCAAAATGGCATCTTCTTGTGATATTTCCGTAATATTGTTAAAATTGGAAGCTTTGCAAAAATGATTTGCAACAATATAGAAAATAAAAGAGGACAAGGTGTATTGATGATGGTCCAACCATTTTGGAAATATCTGAACCAAGTATAAAAGGGAACAAAGTTCAGTGGGAAGATCACAATGTTGACGTGCTCCAGCCTCCAGGTAATGGGTAGAATCAACTTACAAAATCCAATATAGGCGACTGATTGTAAAGCTGTTTGTTTGCATAGAATATGTGTATTATTAAGATACATAGAAATTTATGGCCAAATGAACTCTACTGAAGAATTCTTAAAGAAGGGAGAGATGAAGGGTGAAGTATATAAGGTAGCGATCTATATGGGACCTCAACATTTTTAGGATTTAAAGGGTGGTGGCATGGTGTGCATTTTTCATCGTTCAATTTTCATTAAAGGGGAGAGGTTATATGGTGGTCATTTTTTAGTTATTCACCTTTGATTCATTCTTTTTAACCACCTGTAGAAATGCAACAATTGGAATTTAACCACTTATAGAAATGCAATCATTGGAATTCAATTACATGAAATAAACTGGTTTGAAGGAAATGCAAGCGACCATACTATCCACAATAACACAGCTATTAGCCTGTAAGGAGGCAAAGCAGGTAACACCCCTTTCTAAGGAGCATTTTTCTTCTTCTTCGGGTTTTTTTTGTTTTTTCATAAACAGAAACATACCCTTTGCCCCTCTCAAAATGGGTCTCTCTCTCTCTCTCTCTCTCTTTCTCTCTCCCCCTCTGATGGGTTCATAGGGCTGTGATGCAGCTCAAGAAAGATGGCTTGATCTGATAGTTGACCATAATAAAGCCTCCAGGATGGGCCAAGAGAGGCGCTCCACTGTTGGCCCAATTAAGATGGTCTGATGTAATTATGGACCCATAATGAGCCAACAAGATTGGCCCAGGGACCTTGTCTGTCTACCATGCATGCTCCACTATGAAAGCAGAAAATTGTCACCATATATATTGATCGATCACCATGAGAAACATCCAATTAATGTATGTGACTTTGGGTCTATAACACACGCATGTATGATATTGTCCGTTTTGGCCCACGATCCTCACGGTTTTGTTTCTGATGGGCCGGAACCCATCAAAAGGCCTCATGTAAGGTAAGGGTGTAAGCTCTATATATAATCCTATTCACTTTCCTCTCTATGGTCGATGTGGAACTCCAGGACGTCACAGGTGAGGCCAATGATTTAAAAAGCGTTTTAGACCTGATCATCCGATCTCTGGTGAGTTTTGTCCATTAATCCATGGCGTGCCCTACCCACATGGTTGCTTGCTTCTGCTAATTGTTTCTCAGCTCTTATGAAGGTATTGAAACAACTGATCGGTGACCGTAAATTTTATTAAAGAGAGAGAAAAACAACATACAACGAAGAACAAGGTACAATGAAATCAACTCCAACATGTCTGTGTTCGGTATAAGAGAACTATACCGGACGCCAACCAAACATAGGACACAGCAGCACTTAAATTAGATGAGCGATCAACCCCCTGCACAGCAGCTACTTTTCTTCTAAAACTGTAACAACAATTATTCAAATAACACACCATAATACAAGCATTATTACAGATTCTGTTCCCAAAGAGTTATCAAACAAAACATCCTCCAAGCTACTCAAAATAGTTATGTGTCATCACCTATACAACATAATTCAACATAACAATCCAGTCAAGTTGCTCTCTCCGCTCAACCTTACCAATTACTCCATTTTAAACCTCCTAAAATTGGAATATTTCATTCTGTATGGTTAGTGAATGTGGAATTTCAGTTAGGATTGGGGGCATATTGAAAATGCCATTCTGCTCCTCTATCTGCCAAAAAATGAAAACAAAGAAAGAAAGTATAAGCTTCTATAACAGTACTAAGTTGTAAGGTTATAAAGCTTTACAGTAGTCTAACTCAAGGTTATATATAAAAGCTTTACAGTAGTACCTTTCCTTGAAGAAACTCATTTGCAGCTATGAGTATTCCCTCCTTCACACAAAACCAGATGACCATTATTTTCCCCTTCAAACAAACTTAAGCGAAAAGAGAAATATACAGGCAAGAGAATTGATCCTAAGCATAAACTTATAAAGCAGGTCCGGATGTGCATGAGAACCGTTCTGGGGTGAATATTTTCCGTTATAAAAAAAAACAAAAAGCCTTTTTGCACGTCTTGTTCCATTCGCTCCCAAATCATAGACACACACACTAAAGGCCTTTTTGTTTGTATAAGTACATAGGAATTCATGGTCATTTGAGCTCCATCGAAGGGTTATTAAAGGGGAGGGGATGAAGGATATGCAGTAATCGAGGGGTGAAGGATATATAAGTTAGCGATGTAGACGAGATCTTGAGTTTCCCGGGATTTGAATTACGAGGGTTTTATAGCTGAGTATTCATTTCTCATATTCCCTTGATTCAATTTTCATTAATGGTGAGATTATTTTATAGTCATTTTTTTATGATGAGAGGATCACAAGAGTGCTGCCGAAATCACTGATCAAGACACCAAAATTAAGGACAAAATCCAGCCTTGCCAACATTCAGTAAAATCACATGATTTCTCCTATAATTTTTTGTTTTGCTGTCTTGGTCAGTGATTTTGGCAGTATTGTCCACATTCATCAGCAATTTCTAGATATTCAGCTTTTATTCTTCATTGTTGAACCACTTATAAAAATCTAAGATCTTAGCATCCCTCAAAGTACAATTACATGAAAGGATCATGCCCTAAATTTCAAACTAAAGCTGAGAGCATTTATGTCAACTTTTCTTCTTCATGTGAAAAGACCAATCGAATGATCAACAAAACATAACTTGTTTAGTAACATAATATAAGGATCACAAAGCAAAACAAGTTATCTTGATATTTTAAGACATTTCGATACTTGTGATTACATCACCGATACATTTACATTTAATACAAAACTACTTTCACTAAAACGGATCATTATGATGAAAAGAAACAATGAGAATGCGAAGGTGGAGAAAAATGTCTGCATAGTTACATTTCAACTGCCTAAAATTTTTCTCCTAATCCAAACAATCCCTAAAGAAAAAATTCGCGACAAATTTATCTTATTCGTTAGCAAATTATGACTGAAATTGGAGCTGACTGCTTACCTTTTTCTTCAACAATTGGATCTCTTGACACATAATCTCCATCTGCAGTTTAAAGTTTAGTGAGAGATTACAAGGGAATGGTCTGAAATTAGTAAAGTAGTGTCCCAAAAGCTTGATAGGATATGAAGACAAAATCTGTTACCTTTGCAGATCGAATTTGTCGCATCCAGATTTCAAGTTGCCTTTCCAATGCATGTAACTCATTCAGTGTCAATGTTCCCATCTCCCCTCCAAATATGTGACTGAAAAGATTTTCTACATATTAAATCAATCGGATTGATATATCTTTATATATGTTTCTTTTATATCCGTACTACTTTTGGGGGTATATGTTTGGAAGAGAACCCAATTTGGCCGTTAGTTTACCTTTTATAAATAGGGAGGCGGTCCTGTAAGGACCGTCCTTATGGTTTACTATGCGGACCGCCTATTGGGGCCCACCATAAGACCCCACTGGTCATGGGAAAAAGGGAGACTAAAAGATCCAAGTGGGGCCAATTTAAATATCAAATTTGAAGTCAGTCTAATATATAGGGGATTTTCAAATATATAGGGTAAGGTACACTTGTACTTGAAAATCCCCAAAAGGAAAAGTGTCCTCCACCATATGGTGAGGGAAGTATGCATAAGAAGGCCCCTCATATATATATATATATATATATAAAATTTTAACATTGAACGTTTCCGTAAACATCTACAAACTCAACTCATAAATGTTTATATCAAGTCTCTTTTGCTTCCATGATAATAAGGAGTCCCAAGATTCCTCTATTTGGTAAAATTACTTATATAATGAAGTGAGGTAAATGATCAAACGAAAGAGAAGAAAACAAGAGTGTGTCTAAAGTAAAAGTATTAAATGAGAAAAAGCTACTTTTTTCCAAAGATATATTTTTTAGTCATTTAGTGTCATGAGAGAATAACTTTAGTCTTTTTTGGGGGTGATTTTGTTATTTAGTACTTTTACTTTTAGCCCTCTCTTCTTTTCTTCACACTTGACTTAACCATTTTACTTCACTAAATCCCTACTAGTAATTTACCAAACTGTCTGATTTGAATGAGTGATCAAGTGAAGGCCACTTGGGTCTAGCCAAACTTGAACCTGCATGGCCAATGGTGGACCAAGGATTTTTGTTAGGGTGGTGTGGCCATTGGTCAACTGAAAAGGTCAAATAATAGAATAAAAATTTTAAGGTCTTATCTAAGGAGTTTCTTGAGTCTCGCTGGTTAAAAGAAGTGCTGGTCCCAGATGGTTGTCAGAACTCGGAACCGAACTCGTCGAAAACCTTATTCGTTGCGGTGTGAAATAGATCATGCAAACTCACTGCGAATGCTCTCAGATCCACTGGATTATCAAGCAAGGGTTCCCATCTCCCTTATATAGAATAATTCCTATGAGTCACAACTACTATAGACTTTATTCCTCTTGGAATCCCACATCTCCTCACCACCATGGGAATTCTGCTAAATCGGGAGTTTGAATCTGATCCAAACTCAACCCCTAAGAGTTCAATTCTTATCTGACTCTACCAGATCAAGACTTGTTAGGGGTTCATTAGCAGCACATTGCTGAGCTTGATTCGGCGTGGGCCCCATGGAAGTTGGGCCACATAATTTTTCTAACAATCTCTTACTTGGCTTGAACACTATATTCATCAAACGTGCCAACGTACATCAACATATACTCTAGTTCCTACATACATCTCTAGCCTAGTAACGGCTTAATGAAGGAATACACATCAATTTCACAAGCGGAATCCACAAGATTGAAATCTCAAATTTCTTTCCCATACTTTAGGTTTACAGATATCACAATTCAATATCACGAGGGATTGTGGAATTATGGTCCCATTCACCGATGTGATGGCAGACTTATAACATTTGCACTGACTCATCGATTCTTACCAACTTCAAATGTCCATGAAGAGACCCAACTTGATGGCCACTTGGATCACTACATTGCAAGTTATATCCTCAGCTTTTGTTCTCAACAGAGCTAGCAGGTCTGTTTTTTTATACCAGATGATCAGTACCTTCGCCAAGGGTTAAAATTCAGTCAAACATGGACTCCATTTCGTCCATGTCACCATCTCAAGAGGCAACCATACAACCATGCAGTTTCAAGACATCAATCATGCCACAAAATGGTGTAGCAAATGTTTTTAATGTACTCAGATCCCTCTTATTCACTTTCCACAACAGGCATATCCGGATAACGTAGAAATCTGATAATGAGACCAACGACGATTCATTTTCTGTCTCATAAATCCTGAATTACAACATCTTATGCACGATGAGGATGTCATGTAGTATACCCCTCCCACTATCCTCGAGTAAGGCATGCCTCTGGTCATTCACATATATTTCCCACTAAAGGGATCCCGATTGTTGGATGATTTGACACTTCTGCAAATGGGAGTTTCAATTGGCTTGCACATCTCCATATCCAACTGTTTTAACACAGCGTCCTACTTGGACGCACGTACAAAGTCCGTACTAGATTCAGCTTATATGGTTGCTGCATATGCCTAATACATCATGCTTCAACCCATGTTTTCCATTTCAAATCAAGACTTCAACACTGTTGTTTGGAGATTGCTTCCAATTTGACACCAACAATTAATATATCATCCAAATGATAAGTATATAACTACTCCCACTGCTTTGACCTAAATACACATCTCATATGCCGGGGATAAATTAATTTCATGTATGGCCTCATGAAATACTCATGTTAAAATAATTTATACCTATTTATCCACATGATCTGTGCACCACCAAATCCGCAGCTTATATGTAAAGCTTTCCCTACTTTTTACCATTTTGGGGTTTGGGGCAGGTTGGGTCAAACTGGACTGACCCGACCTATCTCATCTTCTTTCCATATCAACTAGAGGCAGAAAAACAACTTTCGGCCTGGGCCAGGCCAGAAGCAGTCAACAACAGGCAAGTTTATCTTCTTGGCGCGCATCCCGATATGAGAAAGGCAGGCAAGCTGCCTTTCCTGCCGCGCAATTCTCAAAGAAAAATTGTAACATCACAGTTGCTGTTACGTGTTGACTGAGATGGGTCTTCACATTCTCGTTTTTCTCGCCTGATGAAAAATAAGACCGAGAATGGTCTTTCTCCTTCCTCTCGCTTCTGTTGCAGAAGAACAAATTGGAATTCGAGAGAAAACTCGTGAAGAATAAAACCCAGATCCCGTCCAGCCATAGCCTTATCGTAAGATTTGAACCGTCAAATGCATATAAACGTGACTTTGATACCAATTGAAAGAAGTGCTGGTCTCGTATAGTTGTCCAAACCGAATTCGCCGAGAACCTTGTGTGTTTCGTTGTGAAATAAATTTTGCAAACTTTCTATGAATGCTCTCAGATCTACTGAATGATCAAGTAATGGTTCTCATCTTCTTTATATAGAGCAATCCCTAGGAGTCATAACTGCTATGGACTCTATCTCTCCTGAAATCCCACATTTCCTCACCACCGTGGGAATTCTGTCAAACTGAGAGTCTAAATCTGATCCAAACATAAATAAGAGTTCGATCCTTATCTGACTCTACCAGATCTTAGGAGTTCATCCCTTGGCACATCATCGGGATCGATCTGGCTTAGACCCCATGGAAGTCGGGCCTCACAATTTTCCTAACATGCTCTATCCTGTACATGGCTTGACCTAGCCTAAAGTGAAACGTGGGTTGGATTTATTTGGGTACAAATTAGCCTTGGATTTGAGTTTTGAAACCTGCTTGGAATTCGGGTCAAGCCTTCGTTTTGGGTATCAAGCTTTTTATAAAGTTATCTAAATATATATTATCTAATACATATATATATATATATATATATGAGCAAGGCTCTTCAAAGCTCGAACTTAGGAGAAAATTTCCTAAGCTCATGCTTGTGGGGCCCACCTTTGGTCCATACAAATGAACCAAACACATGACCCCCCTAAATTGCACATGTCCACCAACTTTCGGTCAGATCTGAATTTACTGGACAATTGGATCGACTATGTATCGATATGCTTGGACCGTTGACCATTAAATTATTGGGCCCATATGGAGATGATAGAAATCACGGTTGGGGCTGATTTTTTTGCAGAGAGGAGGATTCCATGGAGTCCTCGAAATTTCCACCCCCCCCCCCCCTCCCCCCCTCCCATGTGGGTCCCCAGATGGGCCTCACCACATACTTGAGCTTACCTTATTCTAAGCTTGAGCTTAGAAGAGCTGACCGGCCCCCATAAAGCTTTACACTCCTTGAAAGACAAACTAACCCCAGAAATTTGGTTATTCTACACGATGCACCCAACCAAAACCAAACTGAGCATTTTTATTTTTTGGTATGCTTGAAGGTAATTTGTATTAATCAGAAAAAAAGGTGGGGAGAACAAGGCAGAAGCCCCAAAGCCATAAGGCTACAAAATAGAAATTGAAACAAGCTATACAGATGCCAATCCAAACCAGAAAATTAGGCTAAGCCGAGAAAAATAAAAAAAGGGATGAGGGCACAGGGGAACCTACTTAACTGATAAGGAAAGGCTCCAGGCTCTCATTTGATCCTCAAAGATTGCCTTGGCCTGCTCTAAAGAAGCCTTCCGGTTGTTGTGCTTTGAATCAATACGGAGAAGCCAGAGGATAGAGATGGCATGGGAGAAGATGGCAGCTGCCCATTTTCTTCCAGAGACATCTCCACCCGCTAGATGACTTTTCAAATAGCAGCAGCTGAGGTCGGGGCTGAGGAAGATTGGCCACATGAAACAAGTAACCAAGACTAGAATGCATTAGCCAGCCGACACACAAAAAACAAGTGAAGATCCGATTCCTCCTCAAGGTGGCCGGAGTAGCATCTTGATGCCAGCGAGCTGCCTCTCTTTTTTGTGATTGCAGTGGGAGTTTTCTTCTGGAGAAGTAGGCCAAATGAAGGCTGCTTAGCTAATAAGGAAAGGCTCCAGCCTTTCATTTGATCCTCGAACATTGCCTTGGCCTGCGATCTAAAGAAGCCTTCCGATTGTTGTGCTTTGAATCATTACGGAGAAGCCAGAGGATAGAGATGGGATGGTAATTGCACTAGGATGGGGAATCTACAAAGCAAGGCAGATTTGGGAGGGAAATATTCAAGTTTCGTTTCGTTCAGATAAGGTGTAAGTTTGGGGTTACCTAATTCAATTAGGCTTGGGATATGCTAATGAACATGACACTTGATTTGCACCCCAATGAAGGCAACAAAAGCATTTGACAATAACAAGAACAATGAGAATGACTCTTTATCCGAGTGGTAAGGAGTCACAGTTGCCCACAGTTCGAACCCTGGATACACCATCTTTTCCTGCCCTACTTTTCTTTTTCTCACTTTGTTGAGAGCTTGGTACTTTAGCACATCCAAACACTTCTCCTTCTACCACTACTTGTATAGCTAACCGTCTACTTTAAGGTGATGCAATGGATAGTTAACATAAAAAACGATGGATGGTTTGCAACCACACCAACTTTAAGCAAACGGCTATGAACATCCAAGGGGACCACGCGCGTCCTAAACCTCAATCTATTTATTTATCTTCACCATTATTGATTCTAAAAATCCCTTTTTAATCTGGTGGAACCAATTGGCACATTAAAATTTCTTGTGTCTACGTCTTGTAGGCACTAGTTATTCACAAACAATGCTTTTTAGGACTGTCTTTGTCCTATTTTTAGAGTCTTGATAACTACTCAAAAAGTTTCTATTAAACTCTGATTATAACTACATCAACTTGTAGGTGTCAATTAACAAATATTTGAACACATGCATCAACATAAGCTTAAAAAAATTAACATGGAACACTTATACCTTAAACCCTTTTGAAGCAGTTCTATCTCTTGTTTCAACATAAGTATCTCTTGCTTTGACCCCTGCAAATTAAGAAGTGGTCGTTCAGGAGGAAGGGGAAAAAAAGAATTTTCAATCCCTTCTAGCTATCATGATTGTTATACCATTGCAAAATCATAATTTACGTGGACTATTCCTATTGTTGGCTATCATCATCCCCACTACTCACTAAGTGGAGGATGGTACCCTAACTTTAGACTTGTTTTTGTTATACAAATGCTATCATGACATGGTTATGAGGCTCATTGAGTAAGAAGAAAAGATAAGAATTATGAAAATACTTGGTAAGAGAGAGCCTTTCAGGATATCCAATTGACAAAGTAATCAAGAATAATTGGGTACTGTTCTCGTAAAATACCCCAATACAATGTCTTCAAGACCTTGTAGGTCTGATCCAAAAAAGAAACTTAAACTAATATAAATATAAATAAGATGAGTGGAAAAGTAGACCTCATGAAACCTGTCGAGGCACCTAGTTGCATGGATGATTATCACGACCACTTATGATTATCATTATTATGTCTAATATTTCTTCTTTTTTCTATCAAATGATTATTATTATTCATTATTACAAAAATGGTGGTGGTGTTGGAATTGGCAAGTTTTTTTTTTTTTTTTTTTTTTTAATGATTAATCATAGTATTATCTGTTTTGTAGTGAAGAGATGTCATTAAATAAAACTTTGTGAAAGATATACTTCCATATGATATTTCAAACTCTTGTCCACACAGGGAGCCCCTTTGCTGAGTGTCGACGCTCATCAATGCTTGTGGGGCCCACATCGGGCCTCACCTGGCCTATGTGTGGTGACAGAGGCTTGAATCAATATCGGCCCCACTTGATGCACCTCCAAAAAGTTTTTACCATCCAAAATGAGTGCATGCACGATGCAACGCTCCAGTTCATTCAAAAGAGTGGCAAACCCTGCGACCCATGGCTATCAAGGGGGTCCCTATTTTACGGTCCACTGGGAGTGATCAAAATGTTGGCCCTACCAAATGTTCTAAAGCGGCACTCAACTGACGCTAGCATATATATATATATATATATATAGGAGATAAGATGCTCCTATGAGAGATGCTCTCATCTTACTATAAGAGATAATGTGGGGGCTCTCAAATTTAAGTTATTGGCATTAGATATGGATGTGAAGACACCCCACCCCCACCCCCCCCACCACCTTATCTCCCATAGTAAGGTGAGAGCATCTCTCATAGGAGCATCTCCCTATATATATGGGTATATATATATATATATATATATATGGAGATGCTCCTATGAGAGATGTTTCTCACCTTAAACCCTATATCTCATATAAGGTGAGAGACATCTCTCATAAGAGCATCTCCAAATATATATATATATATATATATATGGGAAGGCAAAAACTCTTTCTCTTTCTCTTTCTCTCTCAGACACACACACATAGGTGGCACACATGCAAAAACACACTTAGTATGTGACCCTGGTAGATGAGTCATTCGCAAAATCTTTTTTTTTTTTTTTTACATTGTAGTAGATCCCACCCATAAACATATCGTATGAAGATATTAAGTTACAATCAGCACAGATTTTTTTTTTTCTCAACAAATTTTATGTTAGAGATGCTAAAAAAATTCCTTAAAAATCGCTTGATTTTTTTTTTCATCTATATTTCTATTTTTCCCCTAATGATACGATAAGCTATGCTTCTGTATAGATATTTCTATACAATAAAGCATCAACCAAGAAATTAGTATAGACAATGAATAGAAAGAACATGTACAATTCATTTCAATAATAAATATTTCCACATCCCACCACTGGAGATCTCAGATAAACTTCAGATTTCTAAATGTCAATTACAAGGTAAATGTATAAGAAGACATACAGGTGGTGGGTTTCCTTCCCCTCCTCCAACTTCATCTCCTCCAGATGCTTTCCTGTACCTCTCAATCAATCCTTCCATGCTTCTAAAATAAGAATAGAAGAAATTCAAAAGGTGAAGACCCGTAAGAGGGAATGAAAGAAAACACACTGATATGATGATGATTTAGGCCTTTCATCTCTCAAACCATGAGAAAAAGAGAGACAAAAGTATAACACACAAACCGGCCATTGGTTGCTAGCTCATAGAGCTTGCCATGGGTGGAGAATATCATGACCCCAATGTCTGCGTCACATAGCACAGACAGCTCCTTGGCCTTCTTGAGTAGCCCTGATCTACGCTTGCAGAAGGACACCTGTCGATGAGCAGGGTTCTCAATCCTTCTCATCTGTATCTTGCCTCTTGCCATGCTGGTTGGGTGCACTACTTCCCTGCACACAACCTCCCACTAGTTTGAACTAGCTATGAGGTCGCGCTGCACCACTCTAGTCTTCCTCTAACAACAACTACAAACACACAGCAGGTATGAGGCTTCATATATAAAGCTAGGAATGGAGCTTTGGTGGGACCCAACCCATACCTACATGGCCGGGCCCTACCAAAGGTGAAATTAAGGAATCCACTTTGTCAATCTCAATAATATATCAAGTTTTCATAAAAAAGAAGGGGGTTGTCAAAATTTCTGGAGGGCCATGGACAAACCCTATCCCGGCCCCAATGCTGACATGCAATTCAAGTTTGAATAGGTTGGGCAAAAACTAGACCCAACCTGCCAAAATTGGAGCCTTGAATAACAATTCATTACTAGCACAATAACCTATGCTAAGCACGAGTATGACCAACATGATTATGGTTCACTCTCCTTCTAATTAGTCTTAATATTTTTTGATAAATAAATATATATATATATTGAGTGTCGTAGTGGTTATGTTAGTTATTTCAAAGAGCAAGAGGCCTCATGAGTTCAAATCTCTTGATCTATAATGTTTTTATTTCTTTGCATAATCATTCTTGGGATTTAAATTCCTATAAATTCTAGGTATTCCTAAGATTAGATGAAATTGGAGAGAGAGGTGAAACATGAGTCTCTCTAGTGGAAGGAGTGCGTTATCTCACACAACAACCTGGGATCAATCCCTGGGCTAGCAGATTGTCACCCACATACTGTACGAATCCCAATCTAGCACAAAAAAAAAGCAGAAGATTCTAAAAATGGAAATCAATTAATCTCTCTTCTAATGGAAAATCAATTAAGGGGAGATGAAAATGATTTTCTAGAGTAATAATGGTTGGGTATTCATTTCCCATCTCCCTTTAACTTATAAGTTAAGGGTGATTATTGATAGCAATTTGTGGATATCCATTTTGTTTCTTCAATTTTAACCATTTAGAAATACTTAGAAATCATAGGAATTCAATTGCTTTGAATTTCTATGCAAACAAACATGCTAGCAAGTCTCATGGTGGAATGATTGAAGGACAGGATCTTTAAGGATTCCCAGATTCGACATGAGTGAACCACCACTCATTGGCATCCTTCACCAATGAATTCCGGATGAATTTATTTACCTAGATATAGTAAGGGTTTTGCCTATACCCCCCTTCTTTTCTTCGTTTATTTATATAAAAAAAAAAACCTACAGAGGATCATTATTTTTGCCAAAACAAAAAAATCCCTACCTGTAGTTGGGATGTTGAGAACTTCCCATTTTAATTTTAGCGATTTTCGAACGGGGACCAATAACAATCACATATGAATATATTGGAATAGTTTTTTTTTTTTTTTTTTCTGAAAAAAGGGCCCTGCTTTTAGAATGAATTAGAGCCTTTTGGTCTGTTTGGACATACAAACGTCAAAACAATTTTAAAGATGTTGGAGAAATTTTGATGAGCAGTTGAAAGGGTTCCAAGCATTTTAACAAAATACTGATTTTTCCTCCCAATTTAATGATTTCTCAAGAATTCTTTGTACAATTAGACAAAAAGGTAGGGTGTAAATGCAAAAACACGCCTTTTATATGCTTCCAAGGCCACCCTTTATTACACTGGGGGACTTTGCATGGGCTGATCCCCTTGCAATTGCTTTTCATGTGCTGCCTTGTACTTTCTCTCCAGCCAACGGAATACCCATCCACCTTTACCTCTTCTTTTCCGAATCTAATCCATCTTATTATGCTTTTTGTTCTTTGTTTTCGTGACAAAACACAATATGGTTTTTGATCTGTATACCTTTTGAAATGATAAACAAACAGTTTCTTTCTCCAAGCGATACCTCCACTCCTTTTGGTCTGCCCAATCACAATCCATTCACAAGGGATACTGAAATGAATCCTCTCATGCAATGAATGCAAATCATATGTTGTGTGGTGAGGGTTTATAGAACGACACTTGGCAAGATATCAACATGGACAAAGATCCTGACTCGCATAGTTGTGCCACATGGGTGTTGGTGGTTCAAGGTATAAAGCTTAAGATTCCCATTTCTTTCTCTAGAAAAAGAGATAATTTTGACATTGAGGGATGGCCGGATGGGGCAAATGAGAATTTGGCACAAGGGTCCTTTGTTGCTATTGAATATTGGCAAATTGGAGGTGGTGATTACTTCTTTTTTCTTTTTTTTTCTTTTTTTTAATCTCTTGTATTGCTAGAAAAAGGAGGACATCAAAAGTGACTTCAGTTTTTTTTTTTTTCTCTTTCAAAAACTGCACATAGATGAATCAACCCATGTACATTGTTAGATCATTGGTTGAATTAGTTTAGATGGGTGTTGATCAAAACTTTCCCAACTTATAGACCACCATCTGGATAGGGTCATGGCCCAGAAATCTCAGTTAGATTGGTTTATCTTAGCTTTCTGATCATTATTTAGCCAGTTCTTGGTCAATGGCTTGATAGTGCAATGTGAAAATGGCCAGCGGCACCAGTTGATGGAATTGAATGTGGAAGGTTAGACTGTTGTACTTTCTTTCAAATTATCTCATTAGATGCCACCAATCAATGAGCGGGATTTCCATTCACCATGGCATTTTGACCTGGCTCATTTACGCTAGTGGACAGCACAAGATAGGTGCTCATCATCCAGTCACCTTTGTATGTGGGTGTTATTTGGCTTATGCATGCTTCAGCAACATGCGATGCAAGCCACTGCATTCCTTTTGCGTGTGAGAGCAGTGTAGAAATATTCATAAAAAAGTGAGTCCGGATCCTTCGTGGGACCTATCAAACGGTATGCAATAAATTCCTGGAACTCCATTGTTGGACCAACATAGAGATAATTTGGACGGTGAGTCTCATCTGCTATATATATAAATATATTTATATATATATTTATATATATAAGATCCTCAAGTTTCAATTTAAAAGGAGATGGTTCCACTGTACAATTAATCACATGATGGAATCTGTGATTAATACATGTCAGCATTGATGCCATGTAGTGCCTAGTCACATTTTTGACATGTGCTCAGTTGAACTTGGGGCCCACTCCTTGTGAACTAAAACTTGAAGATCTAGATATGGCGATGATGAGATTCATCTTAAATGAGCCAAATTATTTCTATGTAGGTCTCAAGATGGGCTTCAGAAATTTGTTACACGGTTCCATATAATGTCAGTGAGAGAGTATCAGATTATCTCTCGCGGATTCCATCTTTATTGTCATGTGGAGGGAGTCATCATGAATTGACAATTGATCAAATATGGCTTCTCACTTGGACAATCTCAGTAGTGCATGTGTTGGACTTCATGCATTCAAATATAGGCAGCTATTTTTTAACCGTCTATTTCGTGATCATCTCTATAAAAATATATCCCATGTAACTTGGTTTAATGCTATATCCTTCTTAAAGTTTATTCAAAATTTGATTTTACAAGTTATTACACATCTTGCACACCTCACCTCTTTAGATATCCCAAACTCATTTGACAATGAATTCATCTCTTTAGATATCCCAAACTCATTTGACAATGAATTCATATGTATTCTGCAAACAGACAAGCTCCAAAAGAAGTGATTTTTACAAAAGAGAAAAATTATGAATGAAACTCTCCTTGCTCTAGTACTTGTTCAATGTGGAGATTGTTGCTAGCCATGGAATACTCAGCCTCATGAAATTTGTCTCTCTGATCTTAAAAATGTTTCACATACAAATGAACTCAATGACAAAAGATACACTTGACTAACAGGGTTACAAACATCAAAATCTTTTCTTAGAGAGTTGAGTGACAAGAAACGCTAGTTAGAACATATATATATATATATATATATATAGAGAGAGAGAGAGAGATAGCTGTCCTTTGTATCTCTAATGAATAAGAAAATTTTACCTTTCTCACCCTGTCCACTGGGTTTGACTCTCCATTGAGAGCGGAACAGAAGAAACATGCAATAACTCAGACATTAGCCCCACTGACATGGAATGGCTTAAATAAAACTGTATGTACTCTTGGTTCAAGCATAACATTTCAAATATTTCAATTATAGGAAGAGAACACGCAATAACTCAGACATTAGCCCCACTTACATGGAATGGCTTAAATAAAACTGTATGCACTCTTGGTTCAACCATAACATTTCAAATATTTCAATTTGGGAGGGGGGGGTGGGGGGTAGTATTGATGGGAAAAGAATACAGATGATCTTGCAAGAGCAAGAAAAGAGGATTCTCCTTCTGATTTGGTCATGAAGTTGGTCAAAGTCATACAGAGCGGGAAAAGGGGGCCAACACTTGGAATATTTGTGGGTCCCACTCCCAATTAGACCAATCAAAAAGAAGATTCCCACTTTCCTTTGCGCTAGCATTTATCCTGGTGATTATGGAAGCTGATAAGAGGAATCAGACCCCACTTTCCTTGACTTCTTAGGAGGCATCACTGCTGTCTGATCCTTTTCAGATTTAGAAGTTCGCTGGCCAAAAGATGGTTCTAAGGATCACAACATTTAAAAGAAAAAAAAAAAAAAAAAACACACCTGTTTCCTACGAAGAAGTTGGAAATTTCCAATTAGCACTGAAAATGGGTCGGGTTAATTAGGGTCTAGTGTATAGTGTATCCTGACCCAGATCCATATTTCTAAGGGTAACCCATATCCCAGTTCGCAAACATATCCAGATTAATTAAATTAAAGAACCCATTGGAAGACTATTTGGCGCCTTTCCCTTCCTCAAAGAGTCTGGTTCTTTGGGTGGAAATGTATAAAAGAAGGCAATTTAGGTTCGTAAACTACTACACAGCATGTCTATTTTAAAGAGCAAAGTTGATTGTTAATTAATTCCAACAATAAGTGTGGAGAGGCCTGCCTAGAGCCAATTCATCAATCCCATGGCTTTAATATGAGTTTTTCTCAAGACATAGCTTATGTTTCTTTCAGATGTAGAGTTTAGAGCCTGGATTGTAAATGTGGTTATGGTCTTGCTATTTGATTTAATGGTTTGTTGGTGGGTGCAGGTGCAGTGGATGGCCTAAAGGTCGCTTCCTCCCAAGAAGCTGAGGCTAGGGCGATCCTTGCAATAGTAATCAAAGCTAGGCCACGTGATTTTAGCAAAGTCCACATTTTTTCTGATGCTCTAGAAGTGGTACGAGGTACTAACATATCTTTTGATTGGTCTATTGACCCAATTTTACATGGCATTGAGTCATTGGCTTCTAATTTTGAGTGGATTGAATTTTCTTTTAATCCTAGGATCGATGTTGAACTCTATTGCTCATGACTTCACTAAAAACTCTTATTCTATGGGTGTTGGCCTGTTGGGATTAAGGGAATTGGGTGTTAGGGTCTTTGTTTTGGTTTGGTGTCTTTGGTGCTGCTTTTTCTTCTAATGACATCTCTATTTAACCCACAACAAAATATAATGAAGAACCGAATCAAGGCACTTATTATATTTTATTGTATAATATACTTAATAGAGGAAAGTACTGTAAGGCCACCTTGCTTAATTTATATGGGTGGGATTGGGTGGGACTAGGTCACTAGAAGGCACATTGCTGGATTAGGAGATGCGGCCATGGTGCACACAATTTGATGATGTTGATAATCTGTTTAAGGGTACTGAGTTAAGGTTAAAAAGGATCTCTTAAACTGACTAAATCAATAAGATTTGGGATCATGATCATCAGATATCCTACCTCCTAATCAAGAAAGATACAAACCTACCTGACCTGCTAAACATCAAATGAGTGGGTCACACCATTTGGTTTGGAACTATGTATAGACTTGCTGATCATATATGTGGACGAAATATTCCTTGTCATGGTGATTGCTTAGTACAATTAAACAAACTAGGGTCTGTAAACACCTCATTTTGACACCAGTGAAAGTGATAATATGCATGCCACATATATTATCGTCTTCGTTTTATCCACTCTGTAATCAATAAGATCAATAATTAGTAATAATTATCTTAACAAAAGCCTAAAATTATCATCCATAAGATACTCATTCCAAAGATTAAAAAAAATGCAAGGTTCGCTAAAAACGTGAGTAGGCCCTACTAAATCAAAATTTTCACTTCCTAACTAATGATGGTTTGGTTGTATATACCATGTTAATTTATTTTTCAAGAGCATTCTAACAATATATACAACTCCAAAATCCGATGAATAGATCAAAAGTTGTGGCCTACACAAGTTTGCTCTTGAAAAGGCTTGGGTTAATGTCAACTAAAACAATTTTAATCATAGCACACTGGTTAAAGGCCCCAGAAATTCACATAATCACTTTGAATAATAGTTTCAATCTTTCCAAGGACCCGTTCACAACCTTTAGTGTTGTTTTTAGAGAAAAATTTTCACTTAGAGTCTCTTATTTGTAGCATCCAAATGGAAATTAACTTGCCCCCTGAGCTAACTTAAGCACGTTAACAACTCTTCATTTTTTTTACAAGAAAATACTCAATTTGAATGCTGCTAATAATAGCATTTTAAGAAAAAAACTAGTTTAATTTTTTTAAATCATGCCCATGATAGAAGACTTGATTAAAGTCAACCACACGTCATTTGTCTGCACCCATTTATGTATGTAAACATTACACGTGTAATATTTACATATAATCACATTTGTTTGGGCTAATTTACACTTCGTATGAAAAAATAAAGTGTGAGAATGTTATGTAAATGAGGTCATTTTCACATGAAAATTTTCAGGTGTAAACGACCACTTGCTTCCTTTGTTAAGAAGGCGGGTTCAAGTACAATGGACACGGGGGATGGGTAGTGGCCGATATTAAATCCCTTCATAACCTTTTACTTTTTTCAACTCCTGTGGGCCACATTTTAAAGTGAGATAATTCAATATCAAATCAAAGCAATATTCATAATTAGACCCTTCTAGCTCATTATTTAAAACCCTAAAGGAAAAAACTAGGAAAACCAAAACAAATGATTTTTTTATTAAACTGAAAAAAAAAAAAAAAAAACCAAAACCAATAATTTTTTATTTATTTATTTATTTCTCTTTTCTACCTCCTTGCCAATATGTGGTGCACTCAATGATAAAAAAATAAAATCTTATTTTGAATTAATTACATTGATAAAAAAAAACTAAGACGTGTTAGATTTCATGCTTCATTTTTTCTTTTCCAGTCACTTGCCAAATATCCAAAATCAATCAATTTCTTTTAGGGCAATAAGTAAGTCCCACGATTCAATCACTTGCCAACCCACTTGGTGAGGCATCTCCCTATCCACGGATATAACAACAAATGATCGATTTTTGGGTTTGTTGGATAGGGCTCTATTTTGTTGGTTGGGTCTTCTTCTTGCTTTGCAGCTGCAGGTTGTGTGATCTTTAGTTTGTTCTTCTGCAGAGCCTTGTTTTGCAGGGGGTCTTCTCTGATCAGTGAAGTGAAGTGGTGCTGTTGCTTCTTGCTTCTTGCTGCTGTTTTGTTTTTTGTTTTGCTTCTTGTGCCCTTCCTGTTTCGGGGCTGGCCTTTTGGTTGCTTCATTTGGCTGTATTTTTTCTCCTCCTTGTCCTGGGGTCTCAGCCCCCCTTCTTCCTTTAATACCAATTTACCCATTAGCAAAAAAAAAAAAAAAAAGAACAACGAAAAAACCCCCATAATTCAAATCTCTCTCCTTTCTTCTAAAAAGACAAGCAATCAGTAGGTCTTCTACCACAATTTTCTTTTCTTTTGGAACCAAAATCACATACGTCACTTTATTTGCTTTAATATCTTTATTTCTAAAAGTAAACTTCATCCTTATTTCTACCAACAACTAGAAGTGGGTACCTGGGAACGAGGTTGATCCGCTGCTTAAATATCCGTCATCAATTCATTTATTTATTTCATCACCTTTTATTTTCTTAGATTCTAAAACCATTTATCTTTATCTTTATTGTGGATTGACGATTTGGCTCAGGAGTAGATTGGAATGAAGCAGCAAAATTCATGCAGCTGACCCCGCATATAGTTGGGACAACGCTTTAATAATGATGATTATAATGGATTGACCAAAGACTTTGATCCATAATTCATAATTTGGTTGGACCATCTAATTTTCTCGAGAATGAAATCCATGAACCCAGACTGTAATCCAAATTTATTTAGGCCCGCGCAGCAAGCCATAATAGCCCAAAATTAAAAATGGGCCTGAATCTTTACCTGTACCTTTTTTTTCGAGATATAGTCTTTCAGGTCTTAGACACTTTTTTATTTAACTCTTTAAAAGGCATGCCGAAGATTAACTATAGTATTTCATTAGACATTGATCCCATCAGATTACTTATAAGCAATAATCAACCTATAAGTGTTACAATGGGAATATAAACTTGATGTGTAATAAAAACTCTGGTATAAGAACAATAACCTTTCAAAAAAAACAAAAAATACAGACTTTGGTATGAGAATAACAGTTGCTCAGTTGGTTGGCAGCCCGGCTACATAGGGATCAATCATGTGGGCTTCTCTTCTCATATCTGTGGGCTCTCTTTTCAACTTGTACGGGCTTCTCTTCCCATATGTGTGTGCTCTCTTTACCATGGTGTAGGCTTCCCATGTATGTGGGGTATATAGACTAGCAGTAACACATCTTGTTGTGGGACAACTAGCCAAATCTGCATCAATAATGTGTTTCTCACAATTTTAACCTCCGTACTCTTTTTAAGTCCCAAGCCCAAACTTCTTTTGTAGTGTTGAGTATGAGATGTGAGATTTTATATTAAATTATGTTTAACACTATTCTCAGCTCCAAATTGGTAAATCATGCATCCTTATGGTAGGTTGATGATTTTATGCTCCAAAGTGACTAAAAATTAGTTACACAAAGTAATGAGCACCGAGCAAGCGACCTACTACGTCTCAACAACAATAAACATCACTATAAGTTGGGGGTAGGATACTACTTAAATTTAACTTTTTTTTCCTGCACTATGTGGTCCATTCAGATAGGTACCATCATCAGGAAGGGGCCTGATGAAATTTGGGGCGAGGGGTCTCACCTTTGATGACGGTCCAGATGCGAAAATTTTCCCTACTTAAATAGCTTAATTTGCATACTTTTACTAGTTTTTTAGTATTTTCTAATTTTTTCCACACTTTCTAGGACCGGTGTCTGGTATAGACTAGCACTAGCAGCACTCACTCATAGTTTGATTCTTGAACTCACTAGTTCAGTCTCAAATGGATTTAGCATTGTTTGTATTTGCTACACCATATACTTAAAAAAAAAAAAAAAAAACCAAAAAAAAAACTGTTTTCAGATACTTGGGTGTGGTTCATATTAATGGGGTATACCTATGGCTTTGTTGAAGATGCTGATTTTTATCTTTTTCATTGTTTTCATCTTCATATCTTGATCTTACATAATTTTAGAAAGTTATCTAAAAAGATTTTTCTGTTATATGACTTGATTGTCCCTTGTCTTTGATTTACTTAAAGGGGATGCTAGTTGTTCACCTTTTTATTGACACCCCTTTTTTCTTTCAACTACGGAAGTCCATGTGGCACTTTTAGCTTAAAGAATCCTAACTTCTACCATTATACAGTTGTAACATCTTATTTAACTTGGTTCTTTTTCCCAAAAAGGAGTGAAGTAAGATTGATTGCATATCTTTGTGATACACGACATTTGTGTAAGTATAACCCGCTAGAATAATTTCATACTTGAAGATTCCTATAAGGTATAAGATAAATCAGACTTTTTAACTATTTCCCCTTTTTACCGAATAAATAAAACCGTCTATGTCTACAAGTATAACTTTGTCTGATAAAAGAAAGCTTTTATAACTTATACTCTCTAAATATTTTTTAATGGTTCATTTGCCAGAGGTTAGACAAGAGAACCTTAGTCGGCTCAATTTTTGGTAACAATGTAAAAGAAAATTAATGATTTTCTTGTTACGAGCCCTAACACTCTTTCATCATTGTTTGGATGCTTGTCCCTCGAGGGTAAGATAAGGACTTAGATAGTACAGACCTCCGCTGGTAACAATGTAAAAGAAAATTAATGATTTTCTTGTTATGAGGCCCCCTAACACTCTTTCATCATTGTTTGGATGCTTGTACCTCGAGGGTAAGATAAGGACTTAGATAGTACAGACCTCCGAGGGTGTTAGCCCCACCCTTGATGATTTTACATCCCAACCTGGGCCTGGGCCTAGCTAGTGCGGGACCTCCGAGGGCTTTGGCAACCAAGGCCGGCCTGAATATATTAAAAGTGGGGGTAAACTACAACCCCTGCCGGCCCATTCACAGCCCCATCTGTTTGTCATAATGAAGCATGTAGATTGTGTACTTTCTTGCCTGAGTTCTGTATGCAGTGGACGTTGGAAGGACTGCCGGGCAGTGTTTTATGCGAGTGTTCTTTGAGGTTCTGAAAAATCTATGTTTTCTGGCTGAGAAGGAAGTTGATTTCTCCAGGTACACTATCTTCACGACTAGAGCGATCAATTTTAGAGTTTTTTTTTTTTGTTGTTTCTTCTAATTATCAATACTAGAGAAGATCGATTAGGATATTTTTAAATCATGTTCTACTAAGTAATTCTCATTCAATGTTCTCCTTTTGATCAGATCTGATATCTGAGCTGACCATTTTCTCTTCAGTCCATGGCTCTGGTGAGTTCATATTAGACCTCTCTCTTTCTCCCTTCGTAATGAATTTGATGCAATGCAGATCAGTGGTTGATAATATTTCATCACCTATCACTAATAGTCTCATTGATTTCACAGGAATGAATCAATCTGTCCTATTTTGCCATTTTTCACATTTTCTTAGGCCCAGTTTGTGAAATTGAATTCCTAGGAATCCTGAGAAATGAGAAATGAATTCATAGTAGGGGCTAAAATTGAAGGAACAAAGATGATGATTGATATGGGCTTGCTTGTTTCATGTAATTGAATATTTTGGAATTCTAAATCAAGTGTTTAAAAATGCGGAAACAAAAGTGAATATCCAAAAATGACCAACAAATACTCTCCCCTTTGTCATCACCCTCTCAATTCAAATCCTATGAAAGTCAAGGTCCCCTCTACGTCTCTACCTTATAAATCATTCATCCCTCATCTATTTAATAAATCCTTTGTTGGACCCCATTTGACTGTTAATTCCTATATACTAAGTTCCATGCAAGGAAATGGACTCTAAATGGCCAGCAACATGTATGTTACTTATTGATGGTGCTCAGAGTAGTGAGAAGAAGATATATTGTGGGCCATGCTTGCTTGGATGACTGGAAATTTATGTTCTCAGATTTGTAGATCACGGGTTTTAAATGATGAGGTCTGATGGAGAACTCTCACCCACCTCGCTTAAATTGAATTTAGAGTTTTCAGAATTAATTGGAAGAATGTATATGGGTATCTTCATTGCAATTGATTGAGCCCAGAAATGTGCTCCTAGCGGATCCTTTAGTACAACAACCGGCTAAAGTTTATGGGCATCTTCATTGCAGTTTAATTCTATTCAAACCCCTTGGGTAGTTTTATGGACAGTTGTAGAGAGACAGATTTGAGGAGGAGGAGGAGGAGGAGAGAGGGGGCGGGGGCGGGGCGGGGGCGGGGGCGTCAATGTGGGTCAAGACGGATTGACCCGCACTGGGTGCAAGTGGGGGATATCCAACCCGACTGGTCCTCACTTCACAAGGCTCTCACTTAAGGTAGATAAGTTGATGATTTAGGTTCCATAGCCTTTGATTTGACTTGAGTCCTTCTGGATAGAGATAAAGACCTAGCATCATCAATAGATGTGGATCCATCTATAATTGGCAGAGCCACCATCAGAGGCAAGGGTGAGGGAATCGACCTAGAATAAGAGGAACTTTCTTAGGAAACATGTATTGGTCATTTGATCCAGGCCATTCCATTTATGCTTAAAATAAGAGATAAATTAGTTCAAATATTTCATAGACGTAGTGACCATTTTGAGTAAAAAGAGTTTGCCTCCATAAAACTGATCTCACCCTCCACACCAATCATGAGTTCTATCCATCCTTCTCATATATGGTCATGAATATTAAGTTTTGAAAAGACTTCTCATGGCATTACCATTTAGGTCTGATTCGGAGCCCCCATTGTTTCTTAGGAATACAGATAACTGACTTTTTATTTCAAAATATTTGGCAAGCATATGTAATAACTAGCGAATTACAGCTCTATTGTGCCGCAATTGGACCCAGTGTTCAAAGCAAGCCTATGAATCAATCAGTGGGGCTGGTTAATAACTCCAAGATCGTTTTTTTCTCTTTTGAATGGGAAAATTTCTTATCACTTGGAAGCGCGTGTATGTGCAAACTTGGGATTCTGCAATGTGATTCCTACCACATTGGAAATGATTTTCCGTCAAGTGGAGGAAAGAAGTTCATTTCTTTTTCTCTTGTGAAAAACTGCCATACTAAACAGCGAAAAAGTGGCAAGCATAGAAAATCAAAAGCTTTTGCTCTGCTACCAATGAATGCTCAGCATAGACGTGTAGAATGTTCGTGGAATGTCTGTGGAAAGGCACTTCCGCAAACTTTTGCGTTTTTAGAGAAGAAAAAGGCAATTCTGACCCTCCCTATAACAAAAACTTTTCTGCAATAGCGTGGAAAATTGGTCACTTCTCCTTGTGAGAATGGGTCACACGATTGACACGTTACTTGTAAAAAGAATTAACAAATCTTCTTTACTTTTGTCATTATTAATGGGAAAAGAAGTGCAGCAAAGCAGTTACTAATATTATTGCTTCCAACCCCACCACACCCCCACCCACCCCCCCTTATTGCTTCCAACCCCACCCCACCCCACACCCCAAAAAAAAAAAAAAAAAAAAAATCATGGCTCCACCACTGCAAATATAGTTAATCTGAATCTCCATGATGATGTTGGTCCTATTCATTGTAGATATTGCATGCTGCAAACAATAACAAGAATGCTCTCAAGGTACTCATTGCAGCAGAGTACAATGGCATCAAACTTGAATTGGCTAAGAATTTCAATATGGGAGTCTCAAACAAAACTCCTGAGTTTCTTCAGATGAACCCCTTAGGGAAGGTATGGAATTCTAACTACAAGTATATAACTACACTATGATTCTTGCATCTACTACATTTTCTATTGCAGCAGCGATTCAATCTGTCATCTATTTACTCTAATATCTTGTTTACCCAAAGCAATCTCTATGGCCATGCAGGTTCCTTTTTTGGAAACACCTGATGGTCCTATATTTGAGAGTAATGCAATAGCATGCTATGGTAAGTCATGATCTCTTGTATTCTATATCTAAACTTGTGAAGGTCATTACTACAATTACATGTGATACGGTTCCCCCTTGCAGTTACCCGCTTGAAGGGTGACAATTTTCTCCATGGATCTTCCCTGATTGAATATGTAAGATTTTGGACTCCAATGTGCATAGTATTTTGAGTAAAAACCATTGTCCTATGGAAATTCAGATTCTTTAGTCACTTCATCATCTTGCACGCTTGTGCAGGGCATAGTATTTTGAGCATGAGCCATTGTCTTATGGAAATTCAAATTCTTTAGTCACTTCATCTTGTACACTTTCGCAGGGTTGTATTGAGCAATGGATTGATTTTGCATCAATGGAGATTGATTTGAATATTTTCCGGTGGCTTCTACCAAGAATAGGACACATGGTGCACCTTCCTCCTGTAAGTAATGGTTAAAGGTCCATGTCTTTGTAGCTTTATACTGTAATCATTCTGTTCTTGCAAATGTTACACCTGCCCCTGCTAATTTTCTTTGTATGAGGCTGAGGAAGCTTGCATTGCTACTTTGAAAAGAGCCCTTAGTGCTTTAAATACGCATCTGGCTGCAAATAAATACCTGGTGGGACATTCTGTGACTCTTTCTGACATCATTATGACAAGTAACCTGTATCTTGGGTTTAGTTATCTCATGACAAGGAGTTTCACCATGGAATTTCCCCATGTCGAGAGATACTTCTGGACCATGGTTAATCAGCCAAACTTTCTCAAGGTTATGGGTGAGGTAAAACAAGCAGAATCTGTTATACCCATTCGATCAGCAAAGAAGCTTGCTCCATCAAAAGAGGCTGTACAAAAGGATGAATCAAAGGAGGAAACCAAGAAAGAAGCCAAGAAGGAAGTTGCTAAACCTAAAGTGGAGGATGTGGAGGATGTGGAGGAGGAAGAAGAGGCACCCAAACCCAAACTGAAGAATTCTCTTGATCTATTGCCCCCAAGTAAAATGATATTGGATGAGTGGAAGAGGCTTTACTCGAATACCAAGACCAACTTCCGTGAAGTTGCTATTAAAGGTATTATTTTCTTTACTGATGTCTGATTAGGCACTTTGTAACTGACGGTATATACTTGGTGAACTTTTTTGAATATAAAAGAAGCTGGTCAGAAAAGGAAATTTGAATATTAAAGAAGATAATCTTAGCTAAGGGCTTATTTGTTTGCTCGGTATTGATTTCCTAGGAATTCTAAGTGGAGTTAGTTGGAACAAAAGAACATCAAAGATGTGAAGAGTGAAGATTAAAAGGTGGCTGATGCAGACAATGCTACCACTTTCCTGGCATGTGGTTTGTAGGGTGATGTCCTGGTTATCATTTCTAGCCCTAAGGGAGACAATTTTGATGGCCATATGTAGAAACTCCTCTTCACTTATTCAATTTTAGCCCCTTCGATAGGAAACCGTCATTTAGAGTTTTCTTAGGAACTCAATACTTGCATTTGTTTGTATGGAACTAAATTCTTAAGAATTCCAAGAAATGTATTCCTATCAAAGTGGAAAAAATTAAACAAATCTAGGTGAAGATCCTTAAATGACTATCGAGTATTCTCCCCTTAGCTGGAAAATGAATATCCTACCATCACTCTATAAGTCAAATCCTAGGAAAATGAAGGTCCCATCTACATCTTTACTTTATATCGTTCACCCCTCGCTCTTCGATATTCCTTCTTTGAACCTATTTTACCGTGATTTCCTAGGAACTCAATTCCATGGAAACAATTGGGCGCTTAGGACATGTTTGTGCAAAGCCTTTTCTGTAGAAGCGGAAATAAAATTTGCATGATTTTCTACGCTTTGTTGGTTGGTACAGAAGAAGGAACCTAGGTTTCCTCTTCCACAGCACTACAAAGACAAGCCCTTGAGAGTTTACAGAATAGTGAAGAAGAGGGGAATTTATTATTGTCAAAGTTGCACTACTTTGAGACAACTTGATATGGAAGTCAATGCATTCTCCTCCATTGAATTCATTTTTCTTTTATATATTTGTAGGCCACATAACAAGGGTCCTCCAAAGTGCATGCACCAATTTGAGACAACTTGATATAGAAAAGCAATGCTTTCTTCTCCATTTAATTCAATTTTCTTTTACATAGTCCAGGCCACATAACGTGGGTCCTTCATCCTCTAAAAGTAGCCATGTTTCTCGAAATTTATCATATGCGAGGCATATCACGAGTACTTCACAAAGGACCTCGTGCCTTCTGTTTTACACTTTCACTTGTTGCATTTGTTTTTAAAAGAAAAAATAGTAGTCAGACTTGTCATGAAGTGTCATATCTGGCATGTTGCAGTGGCATATGTTTAAGGTGTTTTAAAACAAAACTGCATTGTACATGGATTTGTTTTGAACTCTTTATTCTTTACCTTAAAAGGACTTTCTAATGGCTATCTCAGGATTTTGGGATATGTATGATCCAGAAGGATACTCTCTCTGGTTTTGCAACTACAAATACACTGATGAGAACACTTTATCTAAGATCCCGGTCCCGCTTATAATATTTTATTATATTTTAAGTAGAATATTACTATTATTTTAATTAAATGTATTTTAGTTATTTAAGTGGGTAGAATTAAGTGGGTAGGATTAAGTGGGCCACTCGATAGCTTAGATGCTTGGATCGGTGAGTTAGACTAATGGGTAGATGACCTAACCCGCAGCTTGACCCAATGACTTAAGCCCAGAGAATATTCGCTTTTAACCTAATCCCTGTTTTAAACAACCGCCCGACTTATCCCTCCCTACTTATCTCTACAACTCCTCCTGGTTATTTTTCGTCTTCTTCCTCTCTCAACTTCCCAAGCGATTGCAGCTTTAAAATCCAGCCATCAGAATCAAGATCAGAGGATACCATCATTCTTCACTCAACTTTCTTATCTCAGGCAACCCTCTCCTCAAACCATTAGGAGTAGATCTATATTCTTGGGTTATCTCCTTTTTCTTTCCAATGGTAGATTTGGATAGGAGTACCACAGATTTGTTCATCTGAGCATTTCTTTCTTATCTTCTTTGTCAAATTGGTGATAGGATTATTCTCGAGCGCTATGGGAATCTCGGTTTGAGTATTGGTTAGGAACCGTATTGCACTTTTCTTCAACTTCGAATTAAGGCAAGTACCTAATCATGATTTATAAATTTAATACTTGTTTTCTCCTTGATTGGCATGTCAATGCATGTAGAAGACTTTGATGCCATTTTCTTGTGATAATATTGTGATGCTATTTTGCTTTGTGATGAGATCGAATATTGGGGGTGATTTGGTTTATTTTGTTAATTCTATGTTACTGTTGTAGAACCTGTGCCAACTTGAACTGAAACGGAATCATGATACAAATCATCTATTCCGTGATTTTGACCATGGGACTCGGGTGGGCCACCGCTTGCAGATCAGGTCCCCACATCTGATAGGGAACCCAGGGACGACTTGGATGGTGGTGGACCCGTGGGGATTGGGTCCCATCTGGCCCCTCATCTAATGGTTTACACAGTTTGGGGCGTCAATCATCAAAGGGGTTGTATTTTGGGTATTAAGCAGTGGTGGGGTCCACTAGGTGATTTGATCACAAATCTAGTCCTCGCATCCGGCCGTATAGCCTTGGGCAACCATGTAGATGAGGGCTGATTGTGGGCTTTTGATCAATGGGCCAGTAGCCGAAGTGCTCAAATGCTATTGACGTTGAGCACATTACAACGTTGAGTACATTACAGAACTTGGTTCTGTGATAAATTCGGTGGTCTGGGAGTGTATGGGAAAAATGTAGCCATCACCGATGTTACAGAATTGACTTTAAAGTTCTGTTAAATTGTATACCTGGCCCTTTTAGTTTCTGGAAATTAGGAAAAAGGCCACGCTGTTGTTATAAACTCAAATTAGACCCTTTGACTTATTTTGAAGGTGGAAAATGTTTTAGATAGGGTCCTCAAGTTTTCTAAAATTATAAACGAAGGTTGTTATTCACAATTATTATTTACAAATTAATTTTTGAACGATATCTTTGATTTTTAATGTGTTAACATTATATTTTTTTACCTTATTATTTGGATCTTTGGACCGAGTAAATACTGTCTGGGCACACGGTATCTTACCAACATGGGGTTTAGTGCTTCGTATTTAGTGCTTCATATGACCTCGGGCAAATCTTAGTGAATTCGAATTCAACCCATCTCTATTGGAAAACCCTTAATTTGGTCTATACACTATTAATTTAGAAGGGATGCGTTGATCTTTTATCTATTGAGATTCCAGTAGTTGTTGGGTACGAGACCTTATGTTTGACCTTAGGATTTGCTTGTGATTATTCTTTGACCTTCGGATTTGCATACATGAATGATTATTTGAATATGATATGAAATGTGGAACGTCCAACACTTCATTTTGACTTAGGATTCTTGTGTCGGAGCATTGTTAATTAGGTCTATTATGAATATATGTTTATGTGTTTATGTGGGTCATTTATAGACGACTGCAGATCAATATATGAACGGTTGATCATCGATGTGACCGGATCACTTATAATTCGCTTTGAACTATGGACAAGTTATCATGATATTTTGATCGGTTTATGACCACCGACGATATGGACGAGCTTTCCTCATTTATTTAGAGTTAACCACCCACAACGGGGACACTTGTCACCGTGTGATTTTATATTGCTCATTTGTGCCATCTGGTTTTATGTCATATCTTCGTTCTCCTTATTATCATTGTCATTGTTTTATTACGATCTCACTTGTCTATATTCTTCTCGTTATCATATTAAATTTCGAATTATGATTACGTTCTTGCTATTTATTTTATAATATTTGATACATAGATACCGAGCCCTACTTTACCGAGGAGACGGAGGAAGATCAAAAGTTTCAAACGTTTAAGCCAACTGATGAACCCGAGTGGGATGCCGGAGATGGCTTTGGAGCCGTCTAAGCCAGCACAAGAGAGAACGTCATCTTTGAATATTTTAAATGAACTTTCTTTTAGTGTTGATACTACTTTTAGAAATTATTTAATTTATTTTGCAACTTTAACTATTATTGTTTTATCTAATTTTGTGTTGGGTCTCATTTATGAACATTGAATAACAATTGAATCAAGCTTCCGCTGCATTTAATGAAATTTATTTTGACTCACCACGGGTTGGAATTTTACGTGGGTCTACTTTTGGAACCTTGTGTTGTATTAAACACAGAAAATTTGAATTTGATTTATTTTTTACGTTTTTCGCTGATTTTTATTTTGGGGGACGTGACACTATCTCCTTCGTAACCCTTAACAAGGTCAGCGGTTTTCTGCAACGCATGGATCTGGCTCGCAAGTATGAATTTGGAAAGATGCTGGTGATTGGTTCAGAGTCACCTGATAAGGTGAAGGGGCTGTGGCTCTTCCGTGGAAAAGAGATACCTCCGTCTGTGCTGGATGAGTGCTATGACATGGAACTTTATGAGCGGTTGAAGGTGGACACATCTGATGAAGCTCAGAAGGAGCGTGTCAATGCGATGATCGGAGACCAGGAACCTTTTGAGGGCGAGGCTCTACTAGATGCCAAGTGCTTCAAATGAGTCGTCTGTCATGTGCATTATACATCAAAACTCAAAAGGTTTTGGTTTTGTTTGATGTCTCTGTGGAAATCCTGTATTTTTTCCAGAAGAAAAAAGTTTTCTTGCTTATTGATGTGTCCTTGGGAAGGATTTTTCTCTGGTTTTTGTTCATGAAACAACAATAGACTGTAAACCCAGTCCTTTCTGGGTTGTTATTACTTGGTAACAGTTGTATATATTTGTCTTTTGTTGATGAGGTAATATTACCTTGTCATCTCATTAATTTTGACAATCATGTACCTTGTAATCAAGGAGGATTTGGCTACAAACTGACAGCATTTAGAAAAAGAAAATTTGCCTTCTTGGTGATTGGTATGTGGGGAATGGATGTGACTTGGATTAAACAGGTGCTGCTACAACCCACCCCTAATATGGACTGGTTTAGTGGTGGGGTTGTCAGTAGATCTATGATTACCACTATCTGAGAGTCCCAACTTGAAAATCCAGGTATGGAACCTCTTTTTGGGCCTGATAGATAATCCAGGTTGAGCTTGATCCTTACCCAAGTATCAGGTTATCTGATTCATGTGCACAAAAATATTAAGAAAAAAAGTAAATTATTAAATTGCACAAGAATTGGTTATGTGAACACATCACATAGAGCTGGGCCCTGTTTGGTGGGCCATGCTGTATGGGTTTTGGCCACCTGACCTGCCCCAGTGCCCCGTTTTTGTCTCGCTTGTAAATACTCACACACCCACCCACAAATGCCTACTCATGGGCTAGGCTTGGGTGTTTAGCAATTGAGAGGGCTCAGCTTAAGGGATAGAAAGCCCAAACTCTGGCCCAGAACAGCCCAACCAAGACAACTGACATCGCATGTTTGAAGAACTGTGTAGAGCTGTGTACTCAACCGAGAAACATACATCTCATCTCTGATCTTACACAGACACAGCTGCCTGGGCAGGTTGGTGCTCATCTCACATCTGCTGTACCACTGACCCAATCTAGCCAACAACATATCTCAAATTCAACCAGATTTTGTATCACATATTGAAACCGATCAAAGGTTGGATTGTTATAGGGGACACTTAGAAATTATCCAATGCACAGCTCTCTTTCTTCAACACCCCTGACACACCTTATAATGGGCCCCACCTGATGACCCATTTGAATGGACCACACATACAGGATCCCCAAGATCACTATAGACTCTGTTTTTGACACTCATCTGAATGGACTATACATACACTGCATACTCTGTTTTTTACACCCATATGAATGGACTATACAGTTTGATCAAGGGGTCAAATTTTAGGTATGTATGTTGTTGGGTCATGGGATTTAGTGTTAGCAAGTGAGCCATGTGCAAATAAGTGGTGGGACCACTGTTAGGCATGAGTATTGGTGGGGTAGGCCAAGCTAGTTAGTGATAATAGGGTCTTTCTAAATTGAAGAGGAAGTCTCCTAGTCCTAGTAGAATTAAGTCAAGGGGAATGTTAACTTATAAAGGGACCCAATAGGAGATGGAGTATTAACTGAGAACAGGACAAGAAAGACCCATCCATGGTATAAAAACACACACACATCCCTCACTCGACCCCCAACTTAGAACTCACGCACAATCCACACACACACACACAGAGGAAGTGGGGGAGAGAGAGGGGAGATCTTATAAGGGTATTTGGGGATTTTTTTTTATATCTTCTGCATCACCCTTTCACATTGAAGCCCCAATCAATCAATAAGGTAGGTGACCAAGCCCTAATCTTCTTTCTTTTTGAATACTACACTACAAACTCTTTTCCATTTAAATGTCATGGACTAAGGGGTTTGGTATTGTATTGTATGTGATGGAACAAGAGTAGAGAAGTGTTATGATGACATAACATAGCCCCACAAAGAGGCTGAAACAACCAACAAACCCTAGAACATGGGTCTATGTAATTACTATCAAGAAGTTTGTGGATGAATGTTGAATATGAGGATGATGCTTACCAATTGTTGTCCCCATTCTTGTGTTTCTATTGGCATGATTTAGGCTAGTCTTTTCAATCATAATCCAGATGCAATCCAGAAAGTCTGGTCTAATTAGTAAGAGCTAATTAGATTCAGGTAGACTGGATAGTAGCCCAGTATACACAGTATGGAACCGTTTATGTTGACGTAATATACCTGGCCTGTGTAGACTAACTGCACCATAATAGGGATTAGGGACTGCTTGGGGATTTGGCCAGACCTTGTGTGTGTTATGATGAAGGTTACATACATGATAAGAGGCGGAAACCTAAATTATGCACTACGTGAGGCTCTGGATACAAGGATGGTATGAGGTATGTACTGGTTTTTTATTGTACCCTAGTCCCCATTAGCTAGTTATCGTATCTTCATGTTGGTTAAATTAAACAATGAGATTGAACAAAGATTGTGTTCCATCCTAAGGATTGGGCCTGTTTGGCATTTTTACTTTTAAAATAAAGTGGAGTGAAGTGAAATAAAAAGAAGGAATTGGGATGGAATATTTTTTACTTTTTGTATGGGAAATGGAGTTTTTTTGTCTTTTAGTAAATAAAAGTAGTTGCTTTGTTACTTTTTTTGAAAAAGAAGTAGGGAGTTTTGAATTAAAGTGCCTTTGATTTTGATTTGATGCTTAACTTTACTTTACTTGAATTTACTTGACGAGTAAAATTATCAAACGGGCCCGGATATGAGATTTATAAGATTTGAATGCAATGTTGAATTATGCCCTAGTTTTTCTCTATTGCTCTTTGGTTACCAATTCCCTTTCCTTTTCGTGTTATATTGGATTAAATGAGATATGATTTGTGGCCTTGAATTGTATCCTAGTTCCTATTTGTTGTTGTTGCATCTTCGTGATGACTTGTTAATATTGCTCAGTTATTATGTTCATTCTAAGGAGCTAGAAGATCGTGTGATTTTATATGATTGAATGTGATACCAGTTTGTGTCCTGATTCCTACTATGCCTTTGATTGCTTAACAGGTTTTCATGTCTTACTTGATCATGTAAGAGCACCCACTGGAGTAGCACAACACTCATCTCCTGAGGTGCTCTTTATTTTAATATATAAATGCTTTAATCTCACCTCCATCATTTCCTGTATATGAACTAGTCCAGGTCGAGCAAACAGAGAAGTCTCTTAAGGAAAAATCCTTTTTTTTTTTTTCTTTTTGAGAAGGGCATCGCATATAGGAAAGTGGGGACTGTCAGGTTTCCATATAGGCTTTGGGCATTTCTTCTAAACGTAATATCTAGATGCATGAACAATTTGGTTTCTGTAATTGAAAATCACCTTACTGTTTTTGGGAGCCACATTGACGGGGCATTTCAAGGTGACAAGATGAAAAAAATAGAAATATCTCTTCAAGGATTAGCATGATATGTTATGACTTGTTATCCTAAGAAGGCTTTATTTTGAAATAAAGCATTTTCACGACTTTGAGCCTATATTGATTTTTTTAAGTCATATGAAGCCTTTGATATTCACCATGCTTGATCATTAGACAAATGAAGGAAATATCTAATTGTGAATGTGTCTTTTATTTCAGGAATTGGATCTATTGAACTGAGGTTTGGGTTTGGAACTTGGAATTGAGGGAATCATTTAATCATAATGGGCAAGAAGAAGGTGGATGAGACTGCTGCAACCAACAAAACAAAGGCCAAAGAAGGAGGACCCAAGAAAGAGAAGATGTCAGTCTCTGCTATGCTTGCCAACATGGACCAACCCAAGTCTGAAAAGTCCAGGGGATCATCATCATTATCAAACAAGCCTAAGCCCAAGTCCAAGGTTAAAGCTCCCTCATATACAGATGGAATTGACCTCCCACCCTCTGATGATGACGAAGGAGAAATATCAGATGATGCATTAAACAAGAGGGCAGCAGCCACACGACCCACGACCATTGTTGACGTTGCTACCGTAACTGACAAGGAGTTGAAGAAGCGAGAGAAGAAAGAGCAGCTTGCTGTTCATGCAACAGAGCTAGCTAGGCAGGAAGCGCTCCGAGATGACAGGGATGTCTTCACTGTGGTCATTGGAAGCAGGGCCTCTGTCCTTGATGGGGGCAGTGAAAATGCTGCTGATGCAAATGTCAAGGACATCACTGTGGAGAGTTTTTCTGTCTCAGCCCGTGGAAATGAGCTTCTTAAAAATACCTCTGTTAAGATCTCACATGGCAAGCGCTATGGCCTTGTGGGACCCAATGGGAAGGGCAAGTCAACCCTTTTGAAGTTGTTGGCTTGGAGGAAGATCCCTGTGCCCAAGAACATTGATGTTCTACTGGTTGAGCAGGAGGTTGTTGGCGATGATAAGACTGCCCTTGAGGCCGTTGTGTCTGCCAATGAAGAGCTCATCAGGCTCCGAGAGGAGGTAGCATCCATCAATAACAAAGGAGATGATGGTGATGACGAGGATGATGATGCAGGAGAGAAGCTTGCAGAGCTGTATGAGCAGTTACAATTGATGGGTTCAGATGCAGCTGAAGCTCAAGCCTCCAAGATCCTTGCCGGCTTGGGATTCACTAAAGATATGCAGCAACGTGCCACCCGGTCCTTCAGCGGTGGTTGGAGGATGAGGATCTCATTAGCAAGGGCTCTCTTTGTCCAGCCAACTCTTCTTTTGCTTGATGAGCCTACAAACCATCTTGACCTCAGGGCAGTTCTTTGGTTAGAGGAGTACTTGTGCCGCTGGAAAAAGACACTGGTTGTCGTCTCTCATGACCGTGACTTCCTCAACACTGTTTGCAATGAGATCATTCATCTACATGATGAGAAACTCCACTTTTATCGTGGCAACTTTAATGACTTTGAGAGCGGGTATGAGCAGAAGCGCAAGGAGATGAACAAGAAATTCGAGATATATGACAAACAAGTAAAGGCCGCAAAGAGGACAGGGAGCCGGGTGCAGCAACAGAAGGTTAAGGATCAAGCCAAAGCTGCTGCTACAAAGGAAGCTTCCAAGAACAGGGCAAAGGGCAAGGTGGATGATGATGAGCCTCTGCCTGAGGCTCCCAAGAGATGGAGAGATTACAGTGTGGAGTTTCACTTCCCTGAGCCCACTGAGCTCACCCCACCTTTACTGCAGCTCATAGAAGTCAGCTTCTGTTACCCCAATAGGCCGGACTTCAGGCTTTCAAATGTAGACGTGGGAATTGATATGGGCACAAGGGTTGCAATTGTGGGGCCTAATGGTGCAGGTAAGTCCACTTTGCTCAATCTACTTGCAGGAGATTTGGTTCCCACTGAAGGTGAAGTACGGAGGAGCCAGAAGCTGAGGATTGGAAGATATTCTCAGCACTTTGTAGATCTCTTGACAATGGAAGAGACCCCGGTCCAGTATCTTCTCAGGCTTCATCCAGACCAAGAAGGATTTAGTAAACAAGAGGCTGTGCGGGCGAAGCTTGGGAAGTCTGGCCTTCCTAGCCATAACCACCTCACTCCAATTGCCAAACTTTCAGGGGGTCAGAAAGCGCGTGTTGTCTTCACGTCCATCTCCATGTCTAAGCCCCACATCTTGTTGTTAGATGAGCCCACGAATCATTTGGACATGCAGAGCATTGATGCATTGGCCGAAGCACTGGAAGAATTTACTGGAGGGGTTGTCTTGGTCAGCCATGACTCGAGGCTGATATCGCGAGTATGTGAGGATGAAGAGAGAAGCGAAATCTGGGTCGTTGAAGATGGTACCGTGACAGCATTCCCTGGATCATTTGAGGAGTACAAGGAGGAGCTGCAGAGAGAGATCAAAGCCGAAGTTGATGAGTGATGCAGTCTTTTTTCCTTCTGCATATACTAATAGGCTGGCTGCAATGTTGTTTAATGGGTCTCTTCCCTTTTTTTACTCTGATATGCCTCTGTGGTGAAGTGAGTTTTTTCCTCCATGGAGCGGATAAATTAAAGACAATAAATTTCAAATGTAGTCTGATTTATGCGATTGCAGTAATAATTATATTAATGAATTCGATTATTTTTTTTAATCCAAATTTAGTTACAGCAATACAATAACTTGGATCCTAGTCAGGTTGGAACTAGATGCGTGTCAAAACATGGATCGCGGCGGGCCTAATATTCTTGCTGTTGTGCTGCCTGTGGGTATGTTTATGGGAGTGGTTCTAGCTCACTAACAATTTTATTTGGCTGTGGGTATGTTTATCTGGACAAGAAGAAAGGGCAGAGGAGTTCCCTTCAGGAGAAAGAAAACTAGGTAGGAAAAATCTTCTTGTTGTGTATCTCCACAATTCTCAAGCAATGATTCTGTACTACGTTTGAATTTTATGGGAGAAAACCATGGATAAATCTTTTAGAGACCATTGTACAAATGAATAATAATTATTGAAAATATAAAGTCCCATTGCTAAAAATCTTTGCTCAAGTGGTGATTCTTAATTTTGTTTGAATTTCATAGGAGAAAACCATGCAATATAAAGAGTTTTAGAAACCTTTGTAGAAATAAATAGTAAATATTAAAAGTAAAATGTAACTTGATAATGAAAAAATAGTTTTTTAAAGAAAATTGTGTTTTTTTCATCCTATTTAAGAGGATTTTTATTTATTTATTTTGCCAAAAAAGTTGTTAAAGTAGGTCTTTTTTCTTGTAAAGAAAATGAAAGATTATAACAAACCAAACCCAAAAGATCAGGCTAAAACAGACCAGAAGATGCTAACCTCTCCGAGGGGTCACCCATTCTAAAAGAGTCAACACTACTAATAAAATGAGAAGCTTGGGATAGCCTAGTGGTATAAGGGGGCATCCTGCTCTCACCAAAATGCCACAGATCGAGAACGGCTTCTTACCTAAGTGGTAAGTAGTAGCAGTTCTCACCTACCTGCTTCAGGGTTTGAATCGTACGTACGCAACCTCTTTTCGCGTGTATGGGCTTTCTTTCCATGTGTACAAGTGCGGACTCCTTTCCCATGCAACTGGCATGCATTTCTTCCTGTGTCTCCGGGCTCTCTCTTGAGTCCCGGCCACCTTGGCTAGGGTAAACCAAGAAAAAAAAAGAAAAGGCAGGGTACACTAGGGAGGACCGGAGGCATCCTATGGTGGTGGAGCACAGCTCTAAGAGCACTTTGGTGCCCAGGGTTTGAACCGCAGGTACATCACCTCTTCCTCCTTGTGCGGGCTCCTTTCCCACTTGTGCAGGCTTCTTTTCCACTTGAGTGGGCTACCTTCCCGTGTGTATGCAGGCTCTCTCTCTTAGGTCCCAACCCCCATGACTAGGGTAAAAAAAAAGGTGCACATGGGTGGAGTACTACAACACGGAGCATGGTAAAGGAGTGCGAGTACCCCAAGGCAAGCTCCTCGGCAGATGGATTAGGGTTAGGAAAGTTTACAATTCCTTTCATGTAAAACAAACATTACTCATAAAACTAAATTCTGCCAAATAATGGGCTGCCCCATTTATGTTCCTTAAACAAAACTAAAATCAATTCCAATAAAACCCTTGGCTATTTTTAAAGCAAAAGACCCGTTCGTTTGTATGGAATTGAATCATAGGGATTGTAAGAAATGTATCCCCAAAATTAGCTAAAATTGAAAGAAAAAACAAAATTAAAGTTGAAGGTGAGTGAATGGCCATAAAATAATCACTATTTTAATGTAAAAAGGAGTTAAGGGGAGGTGTAAAATGACTACCCCCCAACTAACACCCGGAATTCAATCCTAAGACTGCTAAGGTCCTATTTACATCTTAATCTTTTATCCTTCGTCTAAGGATAACTAAAAATGTGAGGGATGAAGGTGGAGATGTAGACAGACCTTGATTTTCTTGGCATTTGAATTATTAAGGTGAAAGCTGGATATTTATTTGGCATCTCAATCAAACTCATGTTTCATTGGAAAAATGGCTGGGCAACACGGGATGAAAGCAGTACAAACTATTCAAGGATTTGGCTCAAGAATTCAGGGCTCTGGTTTGAGACAATTTGAGGCTTGAAGCAACAATTCTAAACGGGGCCTCAAATTATCTATTCTCCTCTTTTTTTCAAGTTTTGAGTACCCATATTTCTATTTTCTAGTAGACATATTTATTATTTATAAATTATAACTAATAATATGTAAAAATAAAGTGAACACTAACTATAATAAACATATAATACGAGCTTGGAATTAAAAATAAATTCTAAAAGCATAGAACAATAGAACCTAATTTAGTGATTTATCATTGTTGGTTGCAAAGATTGTAGATGTAGATGAGTTTTGAGTTTGATGCAACTTTTTTAATATGAAGAAAAAATAGATTATATCTGAGTTAGCGAGTTATGATTAACATATATTATATAAAATACTCACATATATTATCAAAAAAAAAAGGACAAAACCAGATCATTGAATCCTTAAAAAAGATTACTTTAGAAATAATTTTAAAAAAAAGTAAGTATACAGAAAGACAATCCATGAGAGAGATAGAGAGGGCGGGAGAGTTAAGAGCACCTCAGATGGAAAAGCGTCGGTAGAGATTCAACTTTTGATAAAGACATATTAATATGGAAAGAGAAATGGTTAGATGCTTATGTGAGAAAGGATTGAATTAAATGTGGCTCATTAATCTATAAGAGAAACGTTCATTTGAAAAACCTCATTGGTGAGGTGGAAGGGAAATAGGTTGAGATTTGTTAGGATTTGAAAAGACACTATACCTAGAAAAAGAATGATGAAAGTTGCTCTAATGCATTTTGTGAATGTGAAAAGATGACTTTAGTGCAATGTGATACTAATTACTATTATGGGGCCTTATTTATTTATTTTTTTGAGAGAAAAAAAAAAGGATGACAGTTGCTTTGTTTTTCTATAATGTGAAAAGATGACTTTAATAGGATGCAATACTATATGACCTTAATGTTTTGGGGGCCTAAAGCAAGGGCTTTTCTTACCTAATGGTCGAGCCACCCCAACTCAAGATAGATTAGAATAGTGAACCAGAATTGATGTAGTTGACCCAACATAATTGTGACAAAGGCTTTGATCATGATGAGATAGATATTCATAAAATTAGATTGTTATTCTGTACAAGAATTAGCAATTAAGTAAATACAAGAATTAGCAATTAAGTGAATGCAGCAATGTTGGTAGAAACATGCGTAACCACATTTTGTAGATGTCTGTGTTTTGAGTTGGGCCCTGTGTCGGGTTTTGGTCCAGTTGGTTCTGGCTAAACTGGAAACAGGACTGATATCAAGTACGTACAGTTTATCAGGTCAGAGTTCACCATGAACCTGTATTGAACCAATCTGTTTACATTCCTATTTTGGAATTGAGGCGGGTTTTGTCCTGAGTTAGATCCAGGGTGGGTTGTGTTTTTGGCAGAAACGAAATCGAAATGCAGAGTGCAGGAGCTCAAGAAAAAATTAAGCCAATAACGAGTTACATATTGGATAGAAAGCTGACCTAGCATATTTGTAAAAATGAGACTGATAAGTTACATATTGGATTTTGATTAGGGTTGTCAATCCAGCCCTCTACCCGAGGGGCCAATCAACAAAAGTAAGGGCTTTTCTTCTTATCCTAAAGCTCGAGGATAGGATAGAGCCTACTTTTGAAAAGCACACCACCTTAAGGGCCAAGCTAGGGCTTGACCCAGCCCGGCCCATCCCCTTGTCTATTAACTCTCCCACTATGCTTATAAAAAATCTCACTACTTCGTAAACAGCCTTGTATGTACCTAGGAATGGACCTTGCTCGTGAGAATCGAGCAATCCCCCAAGCCGTAGGCCAAAGGTCCGAAAGTTGGGCTGGCGAGGGATATTTCTGTGCATCCTTCCCTCACCATATGGTGAAGGACAAACTTAATGGGGCCCACTTAAGGACCCATTGATCATGACACTTGTGGGGAATGGAAAGAGACATCTTGGATGAACCCATATATCAAATTTGGGTTCAATCATATGCTTCTAACCCCTTCATCCGTGGCCCACAAATCTAATGACTTTATATTAAAAGAAAAAATTTAACCCTCAATCCAAGAGTCTAATACATTTAGATATGTGTGAGTTCAATGAGTTTAGTGTACTTAAGGGGTCCATGTGTGTAGTTGGTTCGGATATATTATAAAGTCAATCCTATTATGTTGTCCCTCGCCATAACATGGTGAATGATAGATGCACATGAATATTTTTCATATATATATATATATATATAAAGCCCCAGCCGTTGATTATGATGAACAAAATTAGGTGTGGCCCACCCCCCTCAAAAACCAAAATCCCAATAGATTGTTTGCTTCAAGGGGCCCACTTGGTGACTATGAGCTCTGACATGGCCTTTTCTCTTCTCAGTTGCAACTGTTTGAAACTTCATTGACATGGAGCTGCAAACAAGCAAAAGGGAAAGAAATGGCTGAAATTCTCTCTATTCTAAGTAGGAACGCTTCACTACTGACTCCCTCTGCCATTGCCTCTCTACTCACCACATGTTCAAAGCTACGACTCCTCAAAACGGGCACTCCCGTCCATGCCATTATCCTCAAGCGACGAGATCTGTATTCGGATCTTTATCTGCTCAACCATCTTCTCAATTTCTATGCCAAATGCAACCAATTGGAGTATGCACACAAGGTGTTTGATGAAATTCCCGTAAGAAATATTGTGTCATGGACCTCTCTCATTTCCGGCTATTATCAATGCGGAAGAGGTGACTCTGCTCTCCATCTCTTCTCGGTCATGAATGCACATGACCCGTCTTCTCGTCCCAACGAATTCACCTATGCGAGTGTGGTCGGCGCGTGCACCAAGCTGGAGTTGCTGGCTGAAGGGATGCAGGTGAGAGTGAGCTTTCTGAGTTGCTTGTAGTGTTTAGAAACATGTAAGAGTGCATATATAGAACTTGCTTGTGCAACGAGAGGCTTCAGTGCCGCACAAATTCCTATTTCGGAGAGAAAGTGCGTGCCCTGCCTCTCAAATAGGAAAGCAAAATCGCAAATTTTATCTATGGGTCGCACAAACAACAAAACAGTGGGCTGCTGGGAAAATCAAGAGACAGCTTTCCTACCTACTTCGAGTCCCCTCATTGCACAAATGCACCCCATATCATTCATTTATTCATTAGGAGAGCAAAACCTGACCTGACCCATGAACCCAATTTGCATATGACCCGTAGCCTGTATGAGTAGTGCAGTTCAAAAATCCTGACTCGTTCATATGCAGGATGGGTTGGATTGACCCGTCAAATAAACAGGTTGAATAATAACAATGCCAATAATGGAGAATGACAAAATTAGGCCCGACCTTGACTTTTTTCAGATGGGTTCAATATGAATTTTATTATCTCAGGATCATATTAATATGGTTTTTAAATTTGGTAGTTTTTATCAGGAAATTATCTAGAAAGGATTGCGAAATATGAAAACTGATTTAGAAAATTAGTAGTACAGAACATAGAAATGAACATATATAGATGATAGAAACTAGTTTTTGGATAGTATTTAATTTCTTTCATCAATTTTTGCCACTTTTTTTAACACTGATTTCTCTATATTTTTTTCTACTTTCAATTTTGCTAATATTATGAAATTATCACAATTACAAAAGTATTGTTTAAAATATTGCAATTGTATTGCGACATTTTCAATATATCGGCGAAATTTGTGACCCCAAGTGGGATCTCTATCTAATCTTGGTCAAAAGATTCACCAGGTGGAAATGTCTCACTATAAGATTCACTCATGGTGAATGAATGATTTGCGCTTGACTGTTTCAGTTCATATATTCGTTTGTTATGCTTAATATGCCTTGTAGTCGATTTGTAATACCCATTAATGAATTCACTGGAGTTATTCTTAAGCCCAATTGATAATAGAGGACAACAGGTGGTGATGAGCATTTGAAAGAGAAGTTTTTAGAAGGGAGGGAGAAGATGGTCGCTTTTTTTTTTAATTATATCTCTTAATCACAGTTTACTTTTGTAGTTAGTTTAGACTTCTACTACCCTGAATGATCCTATTCTGCGCACTGAATTCTTTTTTGTCATGCCTTTGTCCTTGAAGGTTCACTCCCAAACACTTCAAAGAGGTTTCCTTTCCCATGTCCTGGTCTCCAATGTCTTCATCTCTTTCTACATGGCTTCAGGCTGCGTGGCAGAAGCCGAGATCGTTTTCCAAGAAATTCCTGAGCCAGACCAAGTTTCATGGAATTCACTCATATTGGGGCTTTCACAGAATGGCTTCATCCAAACTGCACTCGAAAGGTTTCAGAGAATGAGAGAATTGGGTGTGAGTATCACTTCTTTCACTCTCACTGCCGCTATTACAGCCTGTTTAGAAGATGAGATTGATGGCAAAAGAATTCATGGACTCGCAATTAAAACAGGTTTGGATTCAGATTGCTTCACAGGGTCTGCACTGATCCGAATGTACTCTGGATTCAAGAACATGGAAGATGCATTTAAAGCATTCCAAATGTTGGCTTTCAAAGATGTTGCTTCTTGGAACTCTTTGATTGAGGGGTATGGCAGAAGTGATCAAGGAGAGAGGGGTTTGCAAGTTTTTATTGCTTTCATGGAGTCTGGACTGAAGGCTGATGAAATCACAATCACTTCAGTTGTGGGGATCTGCACTGATTTAGTTATGCTTGAGTGCGGGAAGCAGGTACACTCCCTGAGTTTGAAAGGAGGCCTCGATGGGAGAATCCGAATTGGGAACTCCATGATTGATATGTACTCAAAATGTGGAAGTTTAGACGATGGGCTTAAGATTTTTCAGCAAATGAAAGAGAAAAGCATTGTTTCATGGACTGCGATGATGGGAGGACTGGCGTATCATGGAAGAGCAGATGAGGTTTTAAAACTGTTTGAAGAGATGAAGATAGAGGGGGTGAAGCCTAATAAAGTCACTTACACCTGCGTTTTATCTGCATGTGGACACAATGGGCTTGTGGATCTTGGGCAGAAATTATTTAGATCAATGGAGATCGAACCCGACTTCAACCATTACATGTGCATGGTCCATCTTTTAGCAGGAGGTGGAAGATTTGGGGACGCAGAGATGTTCATTAGAAGCTCCCCAGCAAAGTATGAAGAGTTGTTGTGGCAGAGCTTTCTTGTTGCTTGTAAGAATTCTGGTGAGTGGGAAAAGGGGTTGGAAGTTGCAGAGAGGATCATTGGAGAAAATCAGTCAGTGGAGCCACTTATGTCTGTTGTCTTGTCGAATGTGTTTGCAGCTGCAGGGAGGTGGGAGGAAGTTATGAAGTTGAGGGCAAATATGAACGGTAGAGGTATGAAGAAAGAGCCCGCATGCAGCTGGATCGAAGTTGATAATATAATTCAGGTATTTGGGATGGATAAACAGACTAAAAGATGTATTTCCACAGATTTGGTTTGTTTGTAGCTGTATCCGTTATAAGATGACGAGCATGTAGCATAGTTGGAAATTGGACGATACTCAGCCTCAGCAATGAGGCTGCAGTGCAGGTTCAAGTCATGTTCATTGTCCAAAAGTACCACCAGAAAACTGGATTTAAAGTTTAATTAGCAGGCATGCCGCTTTCCGAAGAATGTCAATGATAATGCCATGCCGCCTAACAGATTTACAGTGAGATCTCCCAAAGAAGCCCTGTCTGCAAGATGACCTAAGATCAAGCTAAAAGCAAGGGCTGGAAAACTATTGTGAAGACCTCTTGGGGAGTCAGTTCCTGAGCAAAACTTACAGTAATTGGGGAAGGTTTTCAACTATGAAATACGAGAGATGATCAGTTGCCCCTTATCAAACCAATTCAGCAGACAAAACTTGTATAGGGTATAGCAAAATATCAGTTGAAAAAACATCAGATCTATTCTGTCAAGTGCAAATGTGATTAATGTGAGCCATTCTGGGGTTTTTGTCCTCCCTATTTTCAAAGGTATTTCAGTGGATTCATGATGAGAAGCTGGTGGCAGGTGGCTAATTTAGGACCCGCGCATGCTTCAGTTATTCAGATCTGGTTTGCGGCCTCCTTTTGGTCTCTTCAAGCTCAACTTTGATGGGAGCACCATACGTTACCCAGTCCAGCAGGGATTGGTGGCATCCTCAGAAAATCAGCTGCGGCTCCTATTTTTTCTTTCCGTGGGCCGGCTGAGTGTGCTCTGTCAATGAGGCAAAGTTAAAAGCTTTGATACCAGGTCTTCTGGAGATTTTAAAGCTTAACATCAGAGGGATTATCATTGAGGGTGACTCCTGATAATAATGTAAAGGAGGTCAGCTTCATTCGTCCACATCAATAGAAGTGCTAACTTTGATGCAGACATTCTAGCCAAGGAGGGAGTCCATTCCCTTAGTTTGACTTTTTCTTATTTTATTCCTTGACTTTTGTATTTTTTTTATTTTTTTATTTTTCTCTATTCAGTGTTTTTCACCTGTATTGTTTAGCGTTTAATGAAAGTTACCTTAAAAGAATTTGTAAGCAATTGTAGTCAACAGGATTTGTATCGTGTAAAGAACTAATGAATTTTCAATTGGAGCATAAACACAGTAAAATGGAGCTCAATTTCTTTGTGATCATCATATGAATATTTTCTGTTAGCCCTTTCTTGTCTCTGGTTTGAGCACAGTGTTGGCTGACTCAGAGAAGCGTATCTAGAGCGACAAAGCATCAAAGCCATGCTGCATACATTGAGGAACTGAAATGAGGACAATTAAACAGCAGTCATGATAATGAGACATAGCCATGAATTTCGAGTTTTTTATAATGTTTTGTTGATTTAATTGAACACGGCCAACTTTGAAAAAGTGGGACCTGACTTTTTGTTGATATTTTTTTGCTTTTTCCATTGTATGTTATGCTACATGGATGAATAACTATGATTTTATGGTTGGTAACTTGGTTTCCATGGCCTGCAACACAGTAGCTTTCACTAAAACATTGAAGTTCTTGCCATTCAAGTCTATTCAAGTCAAACAATTATGCTTAAATGTCTGCAACTAAAACAAGTTTGCACCTCTCTCTCATATTGAAAAGATCAAGTCATGATTTCTTGTCTTTATGCCTTCTCCATGGAAACTGTGACTGCAGATGATTCATTCTGTTTGTACTTCCTGAAGAACCACTCCTGGAGTCCAATGATAAAAAAAGGTTCCATGAGACTTGGACTTAGATAAATGGATTTTTACTCAAACCCTACACAAAGGTGCAGCAAATGAAAAATGGAATTTCATAGCAAACACAATCCATAAAAAAAATAAAAAAAATGGCATCATCATCATTATCAAAGCCTCATCACATCAATATGAACTCGGCTTAAAATGTTTTAATGTTCCACTCTAAATTAAGCTATGTCCATCCATAAATACAAATAGAGACAGTTTCCAAGTAGGTTTCGTGGTGATGTAGGAAAAGTTCAAAATCAAGAAAGAAGGTTCAAAGTCTTTCTGAGATTATTGAGAAAGGTTAATTAATTTAAATTCTATATAAGACATCTTAAATTTCTTTAGCTAGCCATTGCTACCAAAACCTCGAGAAATTAGTAGAGGCAGCGGAAATCCTTGCTTAAGCTCATAGGTGGAAGGTCCATACAGATATATTAAGACATGTCAAGCCTATTACTTAGGCGATGTGGGATGTGGGCCTTCCCAACACTCCCCATCACGTGCAGGCCCACCAAATTTCGTGGACGGGCATGCCATGTGGGCTACTCGAAAACAACGAGATCAAGACCTGCTTTGATACCATGTAAAAAACCATATACCAACCTAAAAGCTTAAGCTCATAGGTGGAAGGTTCATACAGATATATTAAGACATGTCAAGCATATTACTTAGGCAATATGGGATGTGGGCCTTCCCAACATTCTTGAATTTCTTCAGCTAGCCATTCATACCAAAACCTCAAGGTATTAGTAGAGGTAGCGGAAATAATTTTCAATATTCCCCCTTGGGTGGAGCCCACTCCTCAATACTTCCCCCTCAGGTGGAACCCGGCCTGCGTACTTTTGGCGACACTCTTTTTTTTTTCTTTTTTTTGATGAGTCGCTCCTCCTGGGATTCGAACTCACGACTGATTGACTCTAATACCATCTTGAATTTCTTCATTCTTTAGCTAGCCATTGCTACCAAAACCTCGAGGCATTAGTAGAGGCAACTGAAATATTTTTCAATATTCCCCCTCGGGTAGAGTTCACTCCTCAATATTCCCCCTCAGGTGGGACTCTGCAAGCGTACTTTTGGCGACACACTTTTTTTTTTTTTTTTTTTTTTGCATCGAGTCGTTCCTCTTGGGATTCGAACTCACGACTGGCTGGCTCTAATACCATCTTAAATTTCTTTAGCTAGCACCTCGAGGTATTAGTAGAGGCAGCAAAAATACTTTTCAATATTCCCCCTCGGGTAGAGCTCACTCCTCAATAAGACATTCTTACGTTAAAAATAGGGGAATAACACAAAATCAAGTTTCTCTTTAAGTTTTGCCCTAGTTTTCTACTTGTAGATTCAGGGTTTTGATCTTAGGTTGAAGATGGTGATCTTCTTCATAATGCTTTTCGCACTTGCTGCTATGCCACGCCGTCTTATTTGTTGGATTTTTTTTTTAACCTCTTTAGGAGTTTCAAAGTGTAAGTCCTTTAGCCATACCCAAATTAGTGGGACAAGGCTTCGATGATGGTTATCATGATGATGATAAAATACAAAACTTCTTTATAAAAAAATGGGGTTTTAACTGGAAAAACCCTCATTCATGGGCATTGTATTGATTTGAGCCCAATAAAAATGGGCAAACAGAAGGGGGCCTGACTTTATGTTTCATTTTTTTTTTTTTTTTTGTTTTGTTTTTTAGCACTATAGTCGATATCGACTATCCCTGTGTGTCTACTAAAGACCGAAACCTCTTTATTCCCCATTGGTCTTCTTCTTCCTTTCCCCCGTTTCCCCTTTCTATTTTCCATTGTCGCTGTCTACACCCCCCTCATCTCCAATCAGTGTTGGTTGAAATTCAATGGGGACATTCTTTTCACAAATGAGTTAAGCTTGGATTTTTCAACTTCAAAAAAGAAGATGATTGCTTTTGAAAACGGAGATTGGGTTCCAAAAGGAGAGCTGTTGTTCTGGAATGGACATTGAGGAAAATGGGATTGGAATTGCGACATGGGATTTTGGGGGGTGAATGAAAGTCGAAGAGAAGATTTTGTTGGGTTTGAATGGAAGAAGGGTAAAAGGTAAGAAATTTTACAGACAGTAATTAATAAGTTGGGATTTTGGGAGATGGGTTTTCATCTTTTGGGTTGTAGCTGAGTTTGGGCTACTCGTATTTTAAACTGGCAACTTTTTTCTTAGATGTGGTTATTGCGAATGAAAGGCACTTATTTTCTTTCACTTTTTTTTTTTTTTTTTAATTTGCCAAGTGAATATGTTCGAAAAAAGAAGAACGCATATTACCTGGGAATGTTTGAAAACAAAAGAATCAAATATAATGGTAGGAAAAATAAAATATTGTTAATTTCATCAAGAGATCAATAACTCGCTATTGATTGTGATGCTAGAAGTTGACTAAATATCTTGGATACTTAAATGTGATTATTTTTATTATAACTGATTGTAGGCATTTGTTTCCCACCACCATTATCATTAAAGCCTTGTTCTAACTTCTAATTATATTGGAATCAGCTACATAAATTTTGTTTTTTCATTCTATTCTATACCGACCAAAATCCTCATATTAATAGCACGTATTTAAATCTGTTGTAAAACAGTTATCCATATCTGCCACGGCAACTCGTACAGTAAAAAAATTTCATATTTTCGCCGCTACCAACCTACGTTGAATATACTAATTCCCCCATTAAAGTCATTTCTTTCTAATTCAATCCTTTCAAATTTTATCACGCATTCATCTTAACATTTTCGTATCTTTTGTACCATTTTGAGCCAACTATGAGTCTGCATTGTAGAAAGAAGAGAGAGAGAGGAATGGTTCGGCCGAGGGCCACTTTCGCAGGTAGGTCCGACAGAATGTCGTAAATTCTGGGGGGCACTTCCGTAATTCCAATGGCAGAAGCTACAATGATGTTAAAAACAAGGAGAAGGAGAAAGAGCGGAAACACATTTCCACTATTCTTGTTTGTATAGAGATCTTGAAATCCGAGATCGAGAGAGAGAGAGAGAAACAACGAACGAGAGAGAGAGGCATGAAGAGGGAAGAAATCCCAATTGTTGGAGGATTCTCGCGACATCTCCTCATCTTCTTCCAATCGATCTTCCTCCTCTTCGTTTCAGGTGCGTTTTCTCAATCTCTAGTCTTTCTCTCCCTCCTTCTCTCTCTCTCTCAATGATGATGATGATGATTTTGTCGTTCAGATCTCCAAACCCTAGAATTTGCTTACTTTGCGATCGAACTCATCTGAAGTTTATGAATTCAAACGCACGAGAAACGGATTGAATCGAAATCGATCTCTTTTTTTCCCCTTATTTGTTCTCTAAACCCTAGAAAAATGGGTGTAAGATCTTGGAGATTTGTGATTTGGTATTCTCTGTAACCGTTGTTGAATAATTCGCTTTTGATTGATGTTTTTTTTATGTGTAGTTCCATTTTATTTTTTTTTTGGTTTTTGGATCTTGTTTTGCTGTAGTTTTTGCGGATCTACCTGAATGCGTTCACCTACACTTCCAGTTATTTTCGTCACTCTCCTTTTTGTTTGCATTTGGGATCAGCTTTAGAAGTCTTTATCTTTTGCGCACTAACTATGGATGAGTGAACTACTCATGTACAAGTGGAGGTATCTCGGTGTATGCTATTTGCTGGTAATATAGTATTAGTGGATGAATCGAGACATGATGTAAATGCGAAAGGTGAAACATGGTGAAAATGGAATATATGAATTCCAACTTCAATATGGATGTGCATAAAGCTAAAATGCCAGCGAGAATCAAAGCTCGAGAGATACTAAAAAAAGATTCATTCCAATACCTTGGGTTGATATTTAATAAGGATTGAGAGATTAAAGAATATGTCAAACATATGATAAAAAGCTGGATGTTTGAAGCGGAGACTTGCTTCTTTACCAACAAGATTGAAAGAAAATTTTAGAGGACACATATCATACCAATGATGACCCATGAAGCAGAATGACAGCCAGTAAAGAAGCAACACGTGCACAATATGAGTGTAGCAGATATGAAAATGTGTGGTAAAGTAGGGAAGATAGAATAGCATCTATAGGTGATAAGCCAAGAGAGACGCATTTGAGATGGGTTGGACATGTCCTATTTAGGCCAACTACAACACTGGTGAGGAAGTCTTTTTATGCAAGTTGATAGTCCACCAAGGAAAAGGGTAGGACGGAGAGGTCACGGATAGAAGTTGTAATGTTAGATCTGAAGAAGTGCAACCCATCCCAGGATTTGGCCCATAATAGAATGGAATGGAGAAACCTAATTTCATGTAGCCGAACTCAATGGGACAAGGCTTTGATGATGATGATCTAGCATATTGATTTCTTGGCATCTTTTTCCAACAATGATCTATTCATGCCTCTGTTGACTTCACTCCATTCAATTTTGTCTTTAGGAAGCCAATAACGCTTAGCTTAGGTTTCTCTACTTCCATTGCTTAGTTAGCCATCCAAACAACCATCTTGTTCCTTTCTCCTACCAACCATCCTTCACATTGATCTTTTACCCCTTTCTGCTTTTTTCCATTTTTTCATTCCATGAAGTGTCATGGGATCTATTGCAGTTCATGCTCCAAGAGCTTTATGGAGGGACCATGGCCTCTCGTTGGGGATATGCATCATGCCAGTTTTACTTTGATCTTCCTACAGCCCCACAATCGCCTGGAGATGAACCCAGTGGTTCAATCCGCTTCCCATGGAAAGCCAAATATGATGAAAGCAAACCCCCTGTTATACAGCTTTGTTCTTTTTGAGGATGAAATAGTCAAGGATCCAACCAGGTAGTTGAGGCTCCAACCATCCTTGCAGATCATGGCCTCGAACTCAGGCTTTGAGATTTCCTCTAGGATGTTAAAGACGAATGGAGTGAATTATCTCTTTCAGGTCCCTAGGCTTTCTTGGGTGAGAATGACAAAGGCCAGGTGACTCTTGAGAAGTTCCTGCTCTCTCCTTTGCTTCTTTTTGGCTTCAGTGTCCTTGGTTTTATTTGGTAGGAGAATTCAAATCTTCTTACATTGATATCCGAAGATCGCATGTTGCTCCAAAATATCAACCATGTATTCCAGCTAACATTAAATGGAAACATAAGCTTATATCCACACTTTTTCGTGGCATTATGTAATGCTGTTCATTTGCAATATTTGATATCATTATTGTAAGAGGTTTTTTCTTGTTTCACAATTGACAAGAGCAAAAGAATTCTTAGGTAATTTAATATTGAATATTTTAATTAAGTTACCATTCTATATATATATATATATATTGAAGATTTTGCATTTTTAATCATGAAATGTAATTTTACAAGTACGCTGAAAAATTATCTTTCACAATTGCCATGTTTAGAAAATGGAATATAACTAAATTATGTTAAATGATATGGTTTATTTTCTTCATGTTATACAGGCAACAAATTTTGTCAGTCAGTCATTTATCAATTTCTTTTTCCTCTTCATCTTTAATATTTTCCTTGGTCAACTATTCTAATTGTCTCTTATTCAATAGATGCTTTTTTTTTTCTTTTTTTTTTAGGCTGGTATGATGCATTATCGCATGCATGCCACTCAGATTGTCTATTTATTATATATTTTTGTCTCCATTTATTTTACGAAGCATCTCTTTATATTATTTTTCAGCATGACAGACTTTTGAAAAATATATATTTTTCCTTCTCTTAGGCTTAGCAGATGATCCATCGGGATCCAAGAATGGGATAAAAGCTGAGAGCCATCCTACTTCTGGCAGCAGCACTGGCCTTAGGGTATTGTTCATATTTCTCGGGCTTGTAGCGGTTGTGCTATTCTCCATATTCTTGTTCAAATTATATCAGAAGAAGAAGAGAGAAGAGCAGCATGCCCGTCTTTTGAGATTGTTTGAAGAGGATGATGAGCTCGAACTTGAGCTTGGCCTTAGGGAGTGAAACTTTTCTCCATACATTTGTCAAGTGTATTATAGTTGAGGTATGTATTCTGTTTATTTAGAAACTATATAAATCTGTGTACTGAATCACTTAATCATTTGAAATATCAAGTTTGCGTTGAAGTATCTATTAAACCCTAACCAGTTCCTGATTCAACTGGTTCCTGGCATAATCATCACAGGCATACAGGGAAAATATTCTTTAAGGGAAAAAAATGTTACATAATGGATAGCGTTACTTCGAAAATTCTTTAGTATGTGTTTGTTTCAAATACCTGTTCCACAATTAAAGAAATGATTCTTCATTGGGTACCCGCACACATGGTGGGGATGAGATTAGCGACAAGGTGTTATATCTTCTTTTTCTTGCGGACTCGTGGTGGATTCTTTTCTACCAAGTGGTGTTTGGAGATGGGGCTTGTTCGAAGTTTCTTTAGACCTTTTTCTACCATCAGTCTTTTGGATGGGTGGTTGTGAATGCATTGACTCTCTTCGTTTTTCATGCAATTCTGAGGCATGGCATTGTAACACTTTGTTAAGACAAATGAAAGGAGGAAGGAGTTTTCCCTTCAACCAGCTTGCCTATATCTATTAAAGAAGAATGACATGTTGATAGATTTTAGATTTAGTGATGTGGACCTGACATAGTCGTGTAAAAGGTTTGAGTGCATTGTATTAATGAATGTTGAGAGCTAGAATTTATGTTGCATGATGAAGCAGTTACACTGTTGTGTGCTGGATGGATTGAGTTTTAGCGTCTTATGTCAATAAGTGTAAACCTTAGATAGCAAGCTACCAATTTATTTTATTTTTTATTTTTTTGGGTAGAAGCAAGGTACCAACTTGGAAGCATAAAATGTATCTTGTAGATCTTTTGTCAATTGCCTTCCCTTTGTACAGGATTTCCATGTAGGGTTGAGTTTTTTGGTTTCTTTTTGTGCTTTTCATTACTCCCTTACGGTGTAGAGATTTGTTCTACTTATTTTTGCATGACTGAAATTTTTATATCAATGAAAAAAAAAGAAAAGAAAAATACAGAGTCAGCAATTCTCACTTGCCATTCTATGATCGGTCAATTCCAAGAGGTATTCTGACTAAATGCTTTAAGGAGAATCTTCTCCTAAGAGCAACAGGATTCCTCAGAACATTTGCTTCATGTCTTCATCTGCAGAGGAATGCAAACCATTTCTTTCTTTGCAAATCACCATAATTGTTGAGGTAGTCTTCTGCGTTTCTTTGGCCTTTCCAGTTTTCCCCTTTTTTTTGGCATGTGTGTTGTTGGGGTTGGGGGAGGAATTATGCATGGGTAGTTTTTGTTGGGCAGCACTTGGAAATAGAGATACAACAGAACTTTGAAGGTAAATAATCCTCATTTTGTGCAGTGGATGCCTGCATTGAAATTTCATGTTGGTTTGCTGGGTGAATGAGGCAAGAGAGCTTTAAAGGTATTTCCCGTCTTTCATGAATGAATGGAGATGGCATTAAGGTCCAACTGGAAATGGTTGCCTTCGCCACAAGAAGTGAATAAAATTTTGATGGGGGTTCCATGGGCAACTCAGGTCCACATAGATGGTGCAGATTTATGATATGAGAGTATTTTTATTTTTAGATGGTAACGTGACTTGAACTTGGAACTTATTGGCTTTAGCAATTAGTGCCTTCCAACTGTGCTACGGGTTCTTGTCGGAGGAGAGCTCTTATTAACCTTCTTAGTTCGAATTTATGAGAAATGATGCTGTTTTTTTTTTTGGTAAATGAAAGAAATGATGTTGTTGGCGGTGGATATTTAGCTACAGGAAGGAAGTTGTCTGAAGCATAGTCACGTAGTTCAAAATTCGATTAATTCGCATCCGAATTCGTAATTTGAGTCTTTGCTGGATCAATGAATTCGATGGAGTAGGTTTGTTTGATTCGCATCTCAATTTGTCTAATTCGGAGTTTGAGATCAACAATTTCTAAAATCCAAATCATCGAAGATAGCTGTTCTTTATATTTACTATGGTGAGATTTTACTAAATAGAGTTGGGCCCACATATATTGATTGTGTGTAAAATACATGGTTAAAATAAAAATCAAAGTAAAACTTCATGTTTTCCTAGTAAGCAATCTTAAGGTGCCACTTTGATTTGAGTTGGATTTTGATTAGTGGTGTAAAGTAGATAGGGACGCCATGCTTTTGAATTGCTTGGGTTTTCAGGTGCCACCACAATTGGATTTATAGGACTCAATTTAGAGAACTACATGAGACTAGTTTGATGACAGTTCGTGAATCGAATTGCGAATTGTTTGAAATGAACTATTTGGAGTTCGAAGGCATTATGAACGAAGAGGTAACTATGGTCTAAAGCGCATTTTTGGACATTGATTCTTGAATATGTTTTTCTAAAAAAAAAATCAGTAAATAAATAAATAATTCCTGCTTCATCCTCTGGATCTCTCTCTATTACAAGGAATCATGTAGATTTATTTCATTCTCCAGGATAAAAGGGATCGTGTCTCTTTATGTCTCAATTGATAGCCCATGTTTTGTAGGGGGAAAGTTAGTGTCGTGGTGGAGGGCTTCATCAGAGTTCCTTTGTCCGTCCATTACTTGTTTCGTTGAGTTTCCATCGCCCATTACCTTGAGGAGTGTAGCTTTACAGTATTCTGCTTTGCTTTTTTTTTTTTTTTTTTGGCAAGTTCTTTTTACCCAAAAGAAAAGAAGTTTCAGACTCTTGGTTTCTATTTTATTTGTCTTTTTTATTTGGTTGAACCACAATCCTTACTGTTGATAATGACAGCAAATTCCTGTGCTGGTCATCTATGCAGGTGCAGTGGTGATTCATTGTTGGGAATACTAGTTTTTTCAAGGATTGCAGGGAAATGAATCTCTTTGATGCTTTAGGGCCTTTGATGAGGCCAGATGCGTCTTCTTTTCACTCTACAGGAACTACTACATGAATAGTTTTAGGCGTGAAAGAAAGGCATTTTTTGTCTTTTTATTTTTTTGGAAGGATGTTGTTATGTAGTTTGCTTAATGTATTTCAGTGTAATCCCAAAAAATGATGTGATACTGTATGTGTATTATCTAGTGCACGAAACATTTGTTTACTGGTCAGATTGCACTTGCCTGTCCCTGCTCATTACGCAACATCTAACATTTTTATGTCCTTGCGTGGAGGGCATGACAAGGTGAGTTTCCATCTCTTGAGATGTCTCTGCTCATTATAAAAGTAGATATCCTTGTGTTGACCATCCTTTATCACAATTTTTGTTAGTACGTGTCATTGTGAACTCATATCAGCTCATGTATCAGAGTTCATGGGGTCATTGTGAACTGCTATCAGCCCATGTATCTGCGTCCATGGCTCGTTTGGACAGATGCACCAGCCCTGACAGTTTGTATTTAGGTGCCTGTTGCAAATGTTCATCCATTGTATTCCAAACTAACTGGAGTCCTTGATCCATGGGAGACTCGTTTTATCAACTTCAAGTCTTTTTTAAGTACCTTGTGACTGTAGCTCAACTCAAACTTCCAACACAACTGATTCAGATTGGCTGTCATATAAACATGCAGATGTATTGCCAAACAGATTATTATCATGCACTAATTTGGAGGCCATGAAACGATGCGCATATCAAATTTCATTATATATGATTAATTGTGCTCTAATTATGAGAATTGCTTTTTTTTTTTTTTTTTACTGTCCTCGCGGACCTAATAACTATACTATTAGAAGGGATTAGACTTAAGAGTCGTATATTTCTTATGTACAAGCAAAAAAGAAAAAGAGCAAAGAAAAGGAAAAAACAAAAAAAAAAATCAGCAGCATGTAAGTTTCATGAACTTTGTTTTGTAGTCATTTCTTCATTGACCACCATTCTGATCTATTTATCAGCATAATCTAACTGGTTTTTTTTTTTTTTTTATAAAAATGTAGTGACACCTGATCATCATGTGACATTCTACGAATTTTCACTTGGACCATTCTATTGTTTGGGCCACTGTATCATGCAAGACTATTTCCCCATTTCCTTGCATAATCAATCATAAGTTTATAACCCCCTGAAAAACGACAGAGCCTGTATACCAGGGGGCATGTTTGTTTTTCATCATGTAAAATTGCAGCAACACAAATTTTATATAATTTTCATTCATGTGATGGGAGTAGGATTATTAAAGCCATGCCATGCCATGCCGGGGGATCTCCTTGCCCTACTCTTAACATATGTTGGCCAGGCCCGTGATAGTCTGAAGCCTGCAAGGGGACTGCACTACTTAGACCGTTACCCCACCCTCGCGGACTAGGCCAGACCAGGGCTTTAAGGGTGGGGAAATCAATTCTAACCAGTGAACAGCGGGTCTTGACACAAGATGCTAATTCTTCTACTATATCTAGACTTGGGATGGGCAATGCAATGTGGTGCAAACCAATTGGCTTGTAGACGAGCTAAGGTATCCTTTGGAAACTCTAATCTAATTAATAGAGCTAATTAGATTTGTATCAAGATCTAAAATAAAAGCTTCAAATTTTAAGTTCTAACCTATAACTAGTCTGTCTAGTAAAATTATAAAAAGGCTCTTATTTCATGTGGTAATTGAGGCCGGGCCGCCTTTTAAAAATTACAATATAGACCCATCATTTGCATTATTTAAAAAAAAAAATTATGAGAATTATTTTTGCCAAAAACACAATTCCGGTAGAAGAAAACCCCTCTATACTAATAAGCACAATGTATGGCTAAAAAAGACAGGACTTGGACTCGATCAGCAATCGGGGACCAACCTGACTATGAATGAGCCCAATAATGGGTCCATATTCAAAATCTTGGAGTCAGGTCCTTCATGTAACTGGGGTCCTTCTGGGATAATGGATTGGACAGGAGACGGCAAAACAACTCTAGTTTAGCTTTGAAAGTGCACCCAATTTCGTGGGGTCCAGACGGATTGATGCCAATCTTTGGGTAAAGTATGACAAGGGTTTGACATGGATTAAACACTGAACAAATTTCACTGCATCTCTTTTAAGTCAGTCAAACCAGCAGTAGTCAACAGTTCTATTGGATTAATGTCAAAAGGGGGGTTAAATGAATGTCACATTGGAATTGGGGGGGATTGGGGTAAACGTTTCCCCCAATTCCCTGAGATGGCTCAATTGACTATTTTGTTTTTACCATATCATCGTGCACTGAGTTTCTGCTTACTAGACTCAGCTCTAGTTACTAAGTAGACTCATCATCAACACAGCCTTTTTCTAATCAATTTGGGTACTCCTTTTATTTCATCATCATAGCTCTATGGGTCCATGTGGGCCCCCATTTGATTAGCCCAGCCGTTATCTTCCAATCAAGACCAATTTGGACCTTTACTCACTCTCAAAAAAGCTCTATGGTTGTGCCATTTAACTTTTTAAGGCCATTAAAACAAGGACTAGGATAATTTAGTGGGGCTGGTTTTTTTGGCTTGGCTTCCACTTTTATATAAAGAGACCTTTTCATCTGCCCTCCCATTGATACACATGTATCTGAGCGGCCCCCAAGAGCTAAATTTGCCCATAATAGAACATTGTCCTCATTTGATAGGTAACTGAATAACCCATTACATGAACCTAGTTTTATATCATCCCATCATTGTTTGCATACCAATCTAATAAAAAACAACATATATTATATCATAACGATGGGAATCAATGTATCATCATCATCACACATAGATATGAATTTACAAGACCCATCATTGTTCTGCACCAGAAATTCTCAAGTTTTAACAATAAAATCACATGGACAAAATAACCAAATAAGAAGAGTGCATCGCAAACATTTACATAATATTATCAGTATCTGCTACGCAGCATGTTCTGTGCAAAAATTATCTAAAATAGTGTGCTGGCCTTAGTATAATTCTAAAATAGGGTTTCCCAAGCAGAATCTGTGGAGCATGCACCAACGAAAGCAGGCTATCATAAGATGGCACATCTACCACTTTCAGCACGCTTGCGAAGGTCTTCAGTCTCCTGCTTGGCCTTCTCCAAACTCTCCCTAAGCTTTTGGATTTCATCACTTGATCTCATTTGGGCCGCATGTGCCAGCTTTTCCGCTTCAAGTCGTGCAGCTTGCTCTTCAGCCAACTGCTTTTCAAGCCTTTGAGTAGTCTCTTTTAGCTTCGACTCGACCTGTATACAGTTGTAAACAAATTGCTGATCAGAAGCTGAACAATGTCAGACACAAAGATAGGTATATATGCACAGATCGATGCCTGTTTTCAAGGCCTTAGCAGGATCGCTAGAGAACTTGGACAGCTCAATGATACGACTTCAGACCCAATCATGGATTCATGGACTCAAGTCCACACCGTCAAAACAAAACCGCCTAAACAGACCAGGATTCAGGTCAGTCCCAGGCTTATCGCCAGGCTATGTATGGTCAGATTTTCAACCTACTGTGGTCCAAGATCCCCATGAGATTCCATTGCCTTTTAAATGAAGAATTAGATCATTTATTAAGATGCATGGCGTTCCAATCATGACCAATCTGACAGCACAGAAAAGATAAAATATATTGCCCACAATAATGTAATATGCATGCCCCTAAGCAGTTAGAAGCAAGATTCAAAATTAAAAGTGAAATAGCACTTGGTTTTTAAAGAAGACAAATAGAGAACAAAGGAAGACTTCGGAGTTTACCATTTCGGTTATCCTTTTGAGCTGATCATCATATGACTTGTAGATCTGCTCCTGTAACTCCGATATTTCCTGTTTGGAGTAACCCCTTAAAGACTCAACCTCTGCCTTTTGACTATGCAGCTTCATGGCTCCTACCTGTCATTTGTACCAAACGACCATTAGCTTCTCATGCAACAAATATAACTCTTCATATGATTGAGGTTCATCTTCACCTTGAGCTCCTTGAAAAACTCATCCGAGTATGGCTGCCCACCATTTTCTGCGACAACTAAGTTCACAAGGGAGAGCAATTGCTGAACCTGTTCTGCCTGCCTAGTTGCGTCTTTGGTTTTGTTATCAAAGAGAACCACTCGGTTTTTACAGTAGTGGAGAACTTTCTGAATCAACATTCCATTGGAAAAGCTTAGTAGGCAATAGCATCCACAAGTATGTGTATTTGTGTTGTGTATCACTACAACTAACAAGAACAGGAATAAAATCAAATAGACAAATAAAATCCTTAGAGCATGCTTGGCACTTTCATAGTGGTTTCCTAGCGAAGGAGGGTAGGACAATCTTGATGAGAGAAATGGAGCCATGTTCGGTTAGAAGATGCAAGTGAATGGTTAATTTTCATAAACAGTTCCCAATCTTTCCCCCGTGCAATAGGAAAAAAAAATTCCAAGCATATGAGATTAAAAATGAGGGTTGCTCATACACCTGCACTCTCACCCTTTCACCCCTTTGATCCAGAGTCCAGACCCTTACAAAGAATACGAGGAGGAAAATACCCTAAACAACAGCAGGCCATTTTAGGCACTAAATTTATCATTTTTCTCAAGGAAAAAAAAAATACCAATTCTAAAAATGAAAACAACAAATTGTAGTTGCATAAATTTTTTGGCCAAAATTTCTCGAGCAAATCCACATGTAGCAAGAACCTGAGCATTATAGCCAATGCGCATTTCTAGCAAATCATTTGAGAAGACATGATAAAAGAATAAGCACAAGCAACTGGCGGGTTTTCCAAAGCATGTGTGATTGAACATTGACCACTGTCCCCATTGCAATCAGATTTCCATCATTCACCAAAGAGGGCCTAATTGATGAATCATAGGACATCAAAATGGTGTAAATTATGGTTCATTTGACAGGTTACTGTATAGCTTTCCAATTTGCCCAAGATCACATAATTCTGACAAGGGCAACTTATGGCCAAAAAAACGAGATGTTATAGTGTTATGACAATAATTCAAGTGACAGATTGTTTCCTGTTCAAAGTTCCTATTATCTGTCTTGAAGTGTTATAGCAAGAATTGTTACCTGTTAAAAGTTATTATTTTTTTTTTAAGTGTTAAAAAAGTACAATAAGAAAGTTTAAGAAAATCTTCTTCTTCTTGAGATGAAATTTAGAATGCATGAAAGAGTTATACATAGTTGGTGATTAGGAAAATGAAATGTATGTATATGCATTAAAATCTTAAATATAAAGGCTATATATTCAGAAATAATTAATGTTTAACCAAAATAGGACACGTGACATGTCACACTTTTGTAACTTAGCCCAAACTCTCCTCTTGTTCAAGTATAATAGATAAAAGTAGTGATTTACTGAAATTTTCTTTTGAAAGGGATACCCAGGATAAAAAAAATAAAAAAAACATCGCTCCAAGGTCAAAAGCAGGTCTATCGAGCTTGACCACTTCAGGCATCCTTATCAAAGGTAACAGTATCATCTCTTGGTCCCTTCCCCGGGCGGGAAGAAGCTCCAATGTCAATGATGGCATCATCAACTTCAGCAACTCTCTCTCTGGTGGTAGACTTTCATCACCATCATGATGTACTTTTTATAGTTCTCCACTCAGTCTAAAGGTATTTTTTCTACTATCTCTTACCTTTTCATCTCCTTGTTTTTTTTAATCATATCTTTTTCACACCCCATACCTTAACCTTCCTTGTGCAACACGCATGCACACACACAGACCAGAACCCCATCCCGATTGTGAAGTTAGGATTTACCTCAATAAGTACAAAACCTTAAACATTCTATAAACAAATGGCCCTGTTTTATTAAGAGGGGATTTATAAAAAATATGAGAGAGAGAGAGAGAGAGAGAGAGAGAGAGAGAGAATCAACTGGAATGGAAAGTTGAAACTCTTCTCAATGATGAACCGGTTAAGAGGCAGAATTGCAAAAGCTTCCTTCTTCATATTCAATCAGGTGTAACCAGTTTTGAAGGATGTTTCCATTCTCCCAAATTAAAATTTTGTACTTAATAGAAGTGGCATAAAAAATATTTTTTGATATTTCGCTAGATCAGTATTGATCAAGTAAGATTCTCTCTCTTTTCACCAATGAAATTTGTCTTCTCAAAAAAAAAAAAAAAAAAGAAAGAAAGAAAAGGAAAAAGAAGAAAAAATAAATTTGTCTTCTCAAAAATAGAGATGACGAGTTACTGGAGAGACATCCTTAGGAGAAACTTCCAGTGTGTCCGTGTGTGGAGAGAGAGAGAGAGAGAGAGAGAGAGAGAGATTTGGTGGTTTTAATTAAAAGGAGTGTTCCAAGAGATTATAGTGAAATCATTACACACATGTATGAGGGCGTAGTAACGAGTGTGAGAACTACCTGTGGATTGACGGATGAGTTTTCAATGACCGTGGGTTTGCATCAGGGGTCAACCTTCAGCCTTTCTCTCTTTATACTAATTATGGAAACAATGATTATAGATGAGTTAATTGCTCATTTTTAAATGAGGTACCTTGGTGTATGTTATTTGCATATGGTATAGTGTTGCTGGAAAAATCAAGAGAATATGTAAATGCAAAACTTGAGAAATGGTGGGAAGCTTTAAAATCCAAGCGCTTTAAAATTAGTTGTAAAAGGACAAAATATATGGATTGCAACTTCAGTGGGCATGTGTAAAAAGCAAAACCTATTGTGTGAATTAAAGCTCAAGAAACACCACAAAGAGATTCATTCCGATAAGTTGGCTCAATAATTATTACGGATGGAGAGATTGAGGAAGATGTTGAGCATAAGACAAAAGCTAGATGATTGAAGTGGAGACTTGCTTCTGGGGTGCTTTGTGATTGGCGTATACCAACAAAGATTAGAGGAAAGATTTTTACAAGACAATGACCAAACCAGCTATGAACTATGGAGCGGAACGTTGGCCATTCAAGAAGCAACACATGCACAAAATGAGTGTAGCGGAGATGAGAATGTTGTGTTGGACGTGTGGTAAAACTAGGAAGGATAGAGACAGAAATGAACACTTTAAGAGCATTTAGGGATTTAGGTGAAAAAAAAAAGAGAGAGAAACCCATCTAAGATGGTCTAGACATGTCATACGTAGACCAGCATCAGTGTGGTGAGAAAAAAAAATTTCTATACAAATTGATAGCCCACCAAAGGGAAAGGGTAGGCCAAAGAGGATGCTGATGGAAGTAGTAACAATATATCTTAAGTGCAACCTATACAAGGATTTCACCAAGGATAGATCGGAATGAAAAAACATAATTCATATAGCCAACCCCAACATAGTTAGAACAAGGCTTTGAGATGATGATGCGCAAGCGCGTGCACGTGCAGAGAGATTCTTTTTCAACTCCTCATGCACCAATGAAAGTAGTGCCTGACACAACTCTTGGAGCTAGTAAATGAGCCTTCCATGAAGCAAAATGCTGTGGAGTTTCTCCATTATATATGTGACATTATGCATGCAATCTAGACTGGCCAAATTGCAGGGCCTCATAGCAAGACTGCATGAGGTTAAGGAACTTCCTTGAATGGGCCAAACAAAAGTAGCTCCCAGAGTGGTCAATTTTGACACATGACAAATGTGTCTATCACCAAGCCAAATTGTTTGGTGATTCACCATCACATGTGCCAATATCAACCAAGAAAGTCAAATCCTGGTCTATCCTAAATATGCTGATTATAGGATCCTAACTTCTAATTAAAGGTAATTAGATGGAATGTGTTACATGCACAAGCCAAGTAGAATGAGTCAAGGTTGTTAGAGTCTGTTGCAGGCCCTATTCTTCGGTTGTAGTTCCTAATTCCTATTCTCTTGCTATTGTTGAGTCTGTTCCTATTCTTTTGCTATTATTGAGTCTGTTGCTGAGTTTGTTCCTATTATTTGGGTAAGTACTGTAGAGAAGAGTCTGTATTTAATGAAGTGATTGGAGTAATAAAAGCAGATTGATTTATTCCAACTCTATTGAGTTTAATTGGAGGATCCGGGTCCCCTCAAAGTGACCCAATTTTCCCCGTATTACCTGAGTGTTCAAGATAGGGAAGGAACGTGTTGGCTTGACTATACTAAAGTGGTATCAGAGCTTAGGGATGGACCAGCGAGTGGAGCAGCTTGAGCAAGCCATGGCGTCGCTTTCTACCGGCCAGCAAGGCATCCTATCTCAGATGACCGAGATGTTTGATCAGCTCACTGCTCGAGTGGAGCAAATAGCAACTCAAACTGGGCAGGAAAGTGGAGATAACTCACGAGCTCCCAGTCGGGGTAATGGGGGGAGAAACAATGGCCAAGGCGGATTTCAGCACCCTGGCTCCACCAGTTCATATGCACCTAAACTCGTGAAGCTGGATTTTCCACGTTTTAAAGGTATAGAAGATCCAACCAGTTGGCTATGCAGAGCTGAACAGTTCTTTCAATTTCATAAAACCCCGGAAGTCGAACGTGTATCACTTGCATCCTTTCATCTTGAGGGCAACGTTCAACTGTGGTATCAATTATTGCGCCAAGAGATGGCTGCTATCACTTGGGGTGAATTCAAAGACGGGCTTCTCTCTCGTTATGGTCCAAGCCAGTTCTACGATTACTTTGGTGAACTAACCAAATTGCAACAGACTGGGTCGGTGCGGGACTATCAAACTCAGTTCGAAAAATTACTTGCCATGGTCGGGCCACTTCCTCAAGCTCAACAGGTAAGTTGTTTTGTTAGTGGGCTGGGAGATTCTATTAGAACTGAGGTACAAGCTGGCAGACCCCTACTTTATCTGATGCCATTGGGTTGGCCCGTTTGTACGAAGCCCGGAATCTATCCCAACGACGAGCAACTCCACCAAATCCGAGACCCGGTTTTCAACTAAACAAGGCCGTTCCCAACAACCAGACATCAATTCTGGTGCGGAAAATGTCTGCTGCAGGGCTGCAAGAACGTTGAAATAAAGGTCTATGTTACAATTGTAACAAGAAATACAGCCTGGGACATCGCTGTAAAAAATTGTTTGTCATTGAAGCATGTTGGGAGGAGGGTGATGGCGACATCATAATGGAAGAAGATGACAAGGCTGCAGATGAAATCGAGGAAACACCCGAAATCTCACTCCACGCTATTAGTGGGGCACGTGCACCTGAAACCATGCGAGTTAAAGGCAGTCTTGGACATGCAGCTGTTTATGTCCTTGTGGATTCGTGCAGTACTCTCAATTTTGTGAGTGAACAGGTAGCACAGAGAGCTGGATTAATGACACAACTCGGGAGCAGGTTTGAGGTGGTGGATGCGTCTGGAGACAAGCTGATCAGCCCAGGTAAATGTATAAACATCCAGCTTAATTTGCAAGGAGTCCCTATTATTGTTGACTTCTATTTAATTACCTTTAGAAGGATATGATGTGGTCTTAGGGACTCAGTAGCTTTGTACATTGGGGCCCATTGTCTGGGATTTCTCAAAATTACAAATGAAGTTTCACATCAAGGATTGGGAGGTAACACTGCAAGGCTTATCTATACCTGAAAATAAAATAATTAGTGGAGAACACATGGAGCAGACAGCCAGAAAAAAGAGAGGAGTTTTGTTGCAGATGTTCTCTTTGGGGACCCCACAAATGTACCAAACAGGCTCCAAAATCCCAGTGCAAATGGAACAACTTTTTGAAAAAAATAAGGCAGTGTTCACCGAACCTAAGGGCCTTCCACCACAACGTATGCATGATCACAAGATTCCACTGCTTCTAGGACAAGGGCCCATTTGTGTTAGGCCATACAGATATCCCCACTATCAGAAATCTGAAATTGAAAAGATAGCGGTCGACATGTTATCAACTGGGGTGATTCGCCCTAGTAACAGCCCATATTCGTCTCCAGTTCTCTTGGTGAAGGAACATTATGGGTCATGGAGGATGTGTCTTGATTACAGGGCTCTCAATAGAATCATAATCAAAGATAAATTTCCTATCCCTGTGATTGATGAACTCTTGGACGAATTGCATGGAGCACAAATTTTTTCAAAGCTGGATATACGATCTGGCTGTCATCAAATCCAGATGCATCCAAATGATGTTGAAAAGACGGCGTTCCGTACCCATCAAGGCCATTACGAATTCTTGGTCATGCCATTTGGCCTCACCAACGAGCCATCAACATTTCAAGCCCTCATGAATGAGGTATTTCAAAATTATTTGAGAAAATTCATTCTTTTTTTTATATGATATTTTAATTTATAGCAAGACTTGGGATGAACATGTAAGGCATTTGGATATTATTTTTTCTATCCTTAAGTCTCACCAATTATTTGTCAAGCTAGAAACATGTCAATTTGGCCAAAGGGAAATTCAGTACCTGGGCCACGTTATTTCCAATACAGGTGCGGCTGTGGACCCTGACAAGATAACATCAATGGTGGGATGGCCAAAGCCAAAATCAGCAAAGGCATTACATGGCTTCCTTGGGTTAACCGGTTATTACCGAAAATTTATTAAAGATTTCGGCAAAATAGCTGGCCTGCTCACAAAGATGCTCAAGAAAGACTCCTTTTCATGGAGTCCAACAGCTGAAGACGCATTTCAAAAACTCAAGGAGGCTATGACCCGCGCCCAAGTGTAGCCCTTCCAGATTTTTCAAGACCTTTTATTGTGGCGTGTGATGCATCAGGATCGGGTATTGGAGCTGTTTTAAGGCATAGCGACCAATTGCTTTTTTCAGTCGTGCTCTACAGGGAAAACATCTTTTCCTTTCCACATATGAGAAAGAGATACTTGCTCTTGTCCTCGCCCTACAGAAGTGGTGGCCTTATCTTTTGGGGAGGTAGTTTGAGGTACACACGGATCATCAAAGCCTCGAGCATTTGTGGGACCAAAAGATTACAACCGTTGCACAACAAAGATGGCTCTACAAGCTAATGGGGTTCGACTTCATCATCAAATACAAGAGAGGCAAGGAAAATATTGTAGCCGACACCCTTTCTCTGAGAGAAGATATGGCAGCGAATTCTGGAAATCTTTTAGCCATTTCTCGGCCCATACCAAATTGGGTAGAAGCAATCAAAGAAGAGATCCAAACAAACCCAACTCTCAAACGTCTACTACAATTGGTCCAAGAAGGCGAAGCTGTGGGCCCTTGGAAAATTCAAAATGGGCTTTTAATATTTAAAGATAGAATATACTTGGCTGAGGACTCTCCTCTCATCATTGATATAATCGGGCAATTTCATAATACCACACATGAGGGATTCATAAAATCCCTACATCGAGTCCGATCAACCTTCTATTGGAAGGGTATGCGAGGCCACATCAAGGAGTATTTTCGAAATTGTGATGTTTCCCAACAAAACAAGGCTGAACACCTCACTCCCGCAGGCCTCCTTCAGTCCTTACCAATACCAAATCAGGTATGGGAAGACATCTCAAAGGACTTTATTGATGGGTTACCAATTTCAAAAGGAAAATCTACTATATTTGTTGTGGTCAATCGGTTATCAAAATATGCCCACTTCACTGCATTATCTCATCCATATACGGCCATGGGAGTTGCCCAAGTTTTCTTTGATCAAATATTTCGATTACATGGAATGCCTAGGTCCATTGTATCCGATCGCGACCCAACCTTTACAAGCATGTTTTGGCAGGACCTATTCCAGTTAAATGGCACCGACTTCAATTTCCGCATACTATCCCCAAAGGGACGGCCAAAGTGAGGAGGTGAATCAGACCCTTGAAATGTATCTGCTGCTTAACAGGTTCCCAACCTAGAAACTGGGTCAAATGGGTACCATGGGCAGATTTTTGTTATAACACAAGCTGGCATTCAACCATTAAAAAGACACCATTTGAAGTGGTGTATGGGCATCCACCTCCAACTCTTTTATCTTACATACCTGGAACCGCTAAGGTAGCCACAGTCGAGCAAGAATTACTTGACAAGGATGTAGTAATCAAGAGTTACGGGAGAATATCAAGGAGGCCCAGGCAAGGATGAAACATATTTATGACTCCAAGCAAACCGAAAGGGAGTTTTCAGTTGGTGAGTGGGTTTACCTATAGTTACAGCCATATAGGCAAATGTCTGTGTCTATGAGAAAGAATTTGAAACTCTCTCCTAAATATTATGGTCCGTTCAAAATTCTGCAACGCATTGGGGCTGTCGCTTACAAGCTGGACTTGCCCAGTGGTACTTGAATCCATCTAGTCTTCCACGTCTCTTTACTCAAGAAAAAGGTTGGATCCAATATCATCATTCGGTCTCAGCTACCTTCAGTGATTGAAACAAATGGAAAGGCAATTCCAAATCCCCGCGTTGTCATAGATCGTCGTGTCCAGAAAGGAAAATCAGAAATCTTGGTCCACTGGCAAGGCCTCTCCCCGGCTGGAGCAACATGGGAGAATGTTGATTTTATCAAGAATCAATTTCCAGGTTTCCATCCTTGAGGACAACCCTGTTCTTTAAGGGGAAAGGAGTTGTTACATGCACAAGCCAAGTAGAATGAGTCAAGGTAGTTAGAGTCTGCTGCAGGCCCAATTCTTGGGTTGTAGTTCCTATTCTTTTGCTATTGTTGAGTCTGTTCCTATTCTTATGCTATTATTGAGTCTGTTGCTGAGTTTGTTCCTATTATTTGGGTAAGTACCGTAGAGAAGAGTCTGTATTTAATGAAGCGATTGGAGTAATAAAAGCAGACTGATTTATTCCAACTCTATTGAGTTTAATTGGAGGATCTGGGTCCCCTCGTAGTGACCCAACTTTTCCTGTATTACCTGAGTGTTCAAGATAGGGAAGGGACATGTTGGCTTGACTATACCAGAATGCTAAGAAGAAAACTTGGAATAATTTGGTGAGAACCACACAATGAGCTTGATTTTGGTGCTTTTTTCATGAAGGATGGACCAAGATTTTTGCAGCCTGAATTGGCTTGCAATGTCTTGAAAACAAATAGACAAATGGGCACCTAATAGGTTTTACACCGGCTAGGCAGTGATAATGAAAGATATAAAGTATCTACCATTAAGTTTTTATCACTGGACATATCTATTCTGACCACAAATTAGTCATTGTACCATCCTCGCATGACTTCGATGTTGCAAGTTGATAAAAGTCTTTACCCTCTTAACAGCACCTCTGTTGTGCTCTTAGCTATAGCATTTTCAAGATAAAACAACGATTAACTATTAAAAATTATGAAATGTCCTGGTAGAGTATTTAAACGCCCCACTATCGGTAGGTCCTTTAAAAAGCGGTTTGGAAAGCATTGGAGAACAGTAATAGGTTTAACAATGCTAAGTGATCAGCCAAATACTTGAGAATCACAAAGTAGAATAGTGTAAAAACAAACCCGTAAAGGCTGAGGACACTCACGACCCAAATAATCAGACAAGCTTTCATCATTATCTTCAAGTTCGTCCCCACCAGTGAACACCACAATCATGTAGTCAGTAATTTTCTTTCCAAAGAAATTTTGCAAGCTCTCAAGTGCAGCTTCTTCTTCTCTTGAAAAGCGTGTCCTAACTGAAAAAACCATGAGAACAGCATGAATCCCATCCTTGGCCAAATCAATACATTTGACTATCTCTTTGCCAATGAAGTCAGATCCCGGAGAAAAATCAAATAGTCCTGCATAAGACATTGACACATTAGCGCCCCTTTTATAATAAATGAAAATATTTTTAGTTCATGACAAGACTAAAAACTATAAAACTAACAAAGTCAAGCAGAAGAGAATACATTTATTTATAGGTGTAACAAGGCCTGAACCTGCAACCTCATGTTTACAACAATGACCGCATTTTATCTGTGTTGTTGGCTATTTTTCTTTTCTTTTCCATTTTTCCCCCTTCTTTTACTAATTAATACTTGCACCTCCCAACACACACTACCCATGTCCCTAACCAACAAAGACACAACAAGGGATCAATCCCAAGTTGTTTCTGCGAAGAGGGAATGCAAACATACTCTAACACTCCACATTTAGCAAAGGAATCAGTCACCTCAAAAGACTCCCTTCCTTACGTGAGGAAAGAAAGAAGTTCATTCAATTCCAAGATTCAAGATCTCACCATAAAATGGATCCATGTCTTTACAATTCCTTGATCTCATATACAATTCTCTGCTACAAGTATGTTCATGGCTCAACAAAGGTTGATAAGGGGGGAAAAACAGATGATGATTCTTTAATCAGTTTGCCATGCACTTGAAATAATAATACAGTAGGAAGTTATGTGGTATACTAGACAATTATCTATTTTTAATCTTCATTCACTGTAATCAGGCTGAATCTTTGATAGCTGTAATTAGGTTGATTGATTACAATAAATGTCCCTATAAAATACTTTGTATCTGTAGTTATGTACTGTATAAGAAAAGAATGATGAGTACATAGAGGTGCCTCCCACATAAATCATCTCATGCTCTCCATTATCCTCCATTCTTTCTGAACAAATACAAAGCTATGGTCACAAACTGTGAGAGAATATCCACATAGATAGGTGCAGCTTGAGACAACTTGAAGAAAGATTCACCACCACATGTTTATGTAAATTTTAACAAAGGCAATGTTTGAAAGTCAAAATACAGAGAGCAAGCAATAGCAAGGAACGTAGTTCTAAACTTCGGACAAACATGAAGATGCCAACGAAAGCACCATGGGATAAAAATATTAACTGAAATCTTCATCTTTGATGTGCTTTTTAAAAGGAAAAAAACTTGTTTAATTCTATGAAGAAACTGCAAGCTTGATATTAACTCTGCCCATTACTTGAATAATTCCATTAAAATAATAAATATATACCATGGACAAATAGCATGTCAGTAACAATGCCCATTGGCAGTTATGATATGAGAAAAGAACAAGTGCAAAGAATTACCAAATGGAAATGATCTTACCAGGAGTGTCTATAACATTAATCGTATGGCCATCTTTCTGAATAGTGCTTTCTATTTCACAAGTGCTTGTGACACCGGAAGAACTAGCTCTTGACTTGAAGGCCTTCCGTCCGAGGATACTATTACCAGTTGCACTTTTTCCATTGCCAGTTCGTCCTACTAAAACCACAGTACTAACAGCATTGACTGGAACTGTAAACTCCCAATCACTATCAATCAAGCTTCCACCCATTGTGTAACTAAAGCAAGATCAATTACCTGTGATAAACATTAAATTTTAATGGGGAAAAAAAAAAGCAAAACATTAAAATGAAAAGTCAACATGATTCTCTTTCTTGTGGTTGAACACGAAAAGATTAGTATATTTGCAGATGTGCATGATCGAATAAAAATGGCACTAGTGTAATCTGGTGAAAGCCTTCAGATAAAATAACAGCTAAGTTGCCCTCCCACCCTGACATTTCCATAGTTATTAACTGCCAAATGCATGCAATTTTGGCATGCATTTGCATTTGCTCCAAACTAAGCAAACCAGATATATAAATTCATTACTCTTGAATCATCAGTGTAGTTTGGTTCGCTAACTCCTAATTTTAACCTCAACAAATTGCACTTTCTGTGCAGGAATCAGGACCACATGACTAGAATTTCTGAGATTATATGAAAAGGCTGGAATAGGAATATAATACACACATATATATATATATACTATCAAATAAGATTAGGGATTGTTTGAATGTCCCAAATATATTGTGTGGGTGAGGAGTGAGATTCTTTTGTGACAAAAATTTCTTTTATACAAAATCAATTGAGGCAAAAACTGAATGAAGAGTGGATGGAAGTTCATATGAAAGTTTTCCAATTTCCACACTATACATACTCAGAAGGCAATGGATACATATCCATTCCACCATAAACCATCAAATTACTTGCAATTTGGTGAATACTACTTTGAGTAAGGCATGTAAAATTCTTTTTACATTAACAAATCAGAGCCACGAATTGAATCAATTGACCACACGCCACAAATTGAATCAATTGACCACGCAAACTATGTGAAACAATGCCATAATTGAACAAACTAGTGTTGAACCATTCCAACATATAGAAATTGTTCCAAAACCATATCTAACAATAACAACACATCACCCCATAATCACCCATTGCACTTTTCTGTAATTTCACCTCTTTCTTCCTTTTACTTGGGTGATCAATATACATTAAAATGCGTTTTCTTCATTGTCCTTTTGCTAGACAACTGTGAGGCTATTTCCCCAAGGTTTTTCAAATTATGTGGGCGTTACCCAGTAATCTCATGGATCTCTCAGATCAATCCGTGGCACTTCGGATTCTCAACCAGACGAGTTAATAATAGTCCAATTATCCAAATTGAAAAAAAAAAAAAGGAAGTGGGGTGTTAGAGGCCTAAAAGGTGCTCAATTTGGAGCATCTGTTCATCAGATGAGTAACACCATCAATAGACCACTGTCCAGAAATTTGGGCAGATCAAACAATCACACCAACCCAATAGGAATGGGTCAATATTTTCCATTACATCCCAACTGGCAAATATTTTTCTCAAACACCCCACTTTCTAAATCCTTTCCAATCACAGATATTTTACAATCATGGCCAATCCAAGGTATGGGTCACCCCATAAACGATCAGGAAGACAATTCTTTCATAAACTGATAAAAAATACAGTAACATCAGATGAATATTGAAGAACAAGAGGACATATAATCGAAGAACAAAGGCATTAGACAAGTACAAAGCAGAGAGATTAGCTTACAACGAACAAACTAACAAAATAAGAGAAGGAAAGGAATCATTATAAGATGAATTCAATCAATCAAACATGATGATTCATACGAATTGCAAACTTTACTCGCTTTGGGGTCGAATCTTTCTTCAGAGAGAGAGAGAGAGAGTAAAGATTACGGCAATGCGAACGAAGACCCTCCGCTGAAGAGTTGGTACATGATGCCTCCAGCCGAACATCTATGCAAATAACTCGGGCTGTGTGTGTGGGTTCCATTATTGGTGCTTATCGCACTAACCTTTGTGGGGCCCACTGCCGACTGTCCATGAGCAAAACTTTTGGAGTCAGGATCAGGACTCACTCACTGTTGTCATCTACACCACTCTTTGCTATATTATTTACTAGTTACTTGTTTATAATATATAACCTATTCACTTTACAAATGAGATGTTTTGATAACTTAGAAAGTGTTTTAAGACGTCTCCTATTCTTCTAAAATTCTTAAAAACAAGGTGTTCGGATAATTTAAAAACCATTTTATAATAATATCTCACTTTTTTATACAAATCTTAATATGAGATTATTTAAGAATATGCATTATAAAATAATCTTTTTTTTTAAAAAATCTCATAAATACGAATGGAGAGTTTTAATACAATTGGGAGAGTTCACTATAAGTTGTAACATAGTGATTTTTATCAGAGTACAACTATGACTCCCAACGGTGATATAAATTTAATGTGGGGTCTTATAACCATATCACGATTATTGTTGGCTATCATATTAGGTGAGTCCTACAAATATCTCAAACTAGAGAGTTTTCATCTTGATTACCAACATTAGGTGGGTTCTATACTACCAAAATTATCCGGGTTCAATACTAATTACCAAGATTGAATTGTGTGGTTACAATTATCAATATGCCGTTGTTAAATGTGTCCCCCTATTTGATAGCTCCCCTAATATTAATATAACTATCAACATCAAATGGGTCTAATGATAATTTCTAATAGATGCATTCATCAATGATGTCTACTATTAGAGAAGAGTTTTTTGTGAAAAAAAAGAGTGGAAACTGGTGGCCCCACTGGAGCATTCCACTCCTCTAAACTCATGATTTCTCTAGGTTAAAAGCCTCAGGGAATCCAGATGGTCTGTGTTGACGGTTTGCTAAGCTAAGAGTGGGGGCCAATTTTGCTGACAGGTGTGGATAACATGGGGCCCATTCTAATTTATGATGGTGGTGGTGTCATCTTGATCTCTTATCAAAAGCGTATAAGATGAATGGAAGAATTTTGATATAACCATACAATTATTTTATGCCCATATCCAATGAGGATGGAGGGCCGATAAATTCAAGGTGGGCGTTCATTTGGTGTCTTTTCTTTTCATAGTGTGGGCCCGCCACTGCCCACTGGGAATCAGATTTTGGTTAGGTATAATGTGGTCTTCGACTGGTGGACCCACATATATGTGGGGTCTACATTTAGGTCATGCATGGTAAATTGGCAACTAGATCCTTGAAGAAAAGATTTTCCTTTTCACGTGGAAAACTCATATCCGTAATTGTAAAAAAGGGGTGGCAAAACATTGACTCGACCTATTAACCTGATCCGTATTTGACTCGACGAAACGTGACCCACAATAACATAGGTCGTTCATGGGTCAAGGTTTTTTGACCTGCATGGTTGAGTTAGGGTTAACTCATGTGACCCATAAAAAATTAATTCTTTTTCCTCTCGTCCCACTCTCTAAGAGCACGTTTGGTATATGCAGACTTGAGAAGTTCTCACATCCCTTGGAATAAGGATTCTACACTAAAGATTCGTATAGATGAAGATTTCACATTAATATTGGTGTGTATTGACTGTCGAGACATAAAGCTGAGAAAATTGATTAAGGTGCGCAAATCCACAAAAGTGAGGATTTCCAAATCTTCTAAGAAAGTTTGGATTAAAAAATCCTAAAAAATGAGAATTTTCATTGGTCCAAACCCTCGAGAATTTACAATTGCATAACGTGGGTTTTCCACAAATTTTTGGAAATAAAAAATATTTTCTCCTAGAATTTGGTTGCCCAACATGACCCAAAACTTTCAATGTAAATATATGATTCCATGAATTTAGGATATTTTAGATTTTGGTTTCACAGCCTCTACTCTCCGCCAAATGCTTCTTGCATACCACCACGTTCTTAAAATTGTAATTTTGCAAACTATACGTCTTTCACTGTGTTTTTGATAGCAAGCCATTTCACATACCAAAACAAAAAGACAGCTAATTAGATCAGTTTTTCCTTTGCAAGCTATCTCCACTTTTTCTTGCAAGTCCTTTTTCTTTCATTCCATGTATGTTTTTTGTTTGATTTTTTTTTTCATGGAAGAAGGATGATATATATATATATATATATATATTAAAAAGAACAAAGCATCAAAATATACATCAAGAAAGCAAAACACAAGACAAAAATACACTCAGTGCACCTAGTTAGATGAAGAGAATCATCTGAGGTTCCTTGGTACTTGCCATTTGAGAAGAGTTATGATGCAGCCCTGTTCTTGAACTAGCTACCATTAAGATCTAGACTCCCCCCTAGCCATAGTTGAATAGATAGGGAGTGTGATTGTAGAGGTATGAGAGGGTTCTATTGGAGGCATCTACTCCACTCCTCTGATGATACTGATATTTTTTCTTTGATGAAAGGTGGGTGGTAGCATCTCAATACTGACCTCTCAAAAAAAAATCTCACCCTGTAAATAAAGCATATTACAGCTTTGAGAGAAAGTGAGCCGACTCAGTTTGCAAGTTACGGGTCGGTCCTGTTAACCCGTCGGGCCGGTGGACCCTCACCCAGTGCAGGTTGGAGATATCTAACCTGTTTTAAAATTTTGGATATGGGTTCGGGTTCAAAATGTGACCCTACCTATTTGGCACTCTAAATTTGTAAATCCCTGAAGATTTGGACTAGTGATTGGACCACTTACCCGATGAGCCAAAACATGAATCCTGCAAAAGGCTCCCTAAGACTTCTAGTTTACTACTTGGTTTTGTGCCGGTCCACTCATTTTACCAGATATAAGAGAACTTTCGTCATGTTCCATAGCTGAGTCTTTTGAAAAAATATTTTTGCTTTCCAGTAAGTCGTGGGAAATCCACGGGTCGCAATTATAAATCTCTAGGACTTGGGCCATCAAATATCTTTCACTTTTTAGGATTCTCCTATCCAAACCTTCATGGATGTGAAAATTCTCAGCCGAAAGTGGGACGGAATAAAATCCTCAAATATGTATTTTCTTCGTCTGTTATTAACATGATGTACAGAATTTTCATTCCTCAGCTATATAAATCCTCAGTAAGAGAAACCCTATTCTAGGGACTATGAGAAATACTCAAACATATAGATTTCTCACTTGTTACCAAACACCGCCAAGGAATTACTAATGTCCGCTTTGAAGTCCATGACGATGATAATCAATTTTATTTTCGAGCATTGACGAATTTAATAGAATAAGATAGGAAGGCAATTTGAATAGATTGGATCAATCCATAAAATAAAGGCCCCTTGTAGAAAGTCATCTGAAATTTTAAAGCGATATCAGCGTGCAATTAGTTTTTATTCAAAGAGAAGGCTATGATTTGGCCTTATCCAATATGAAGATATGAACTGGATAGTCAAAATGAAATCTATTGATCATCCATTTTTTGGCCTTACTAGCACCATAATATTGATCTAAAGTTTTGCATATGACTCTCTCGAAAGCCAAACTAAGGTATATTAAAACTCTATTTTCATCACATCCATATTATAGTTTTCTTATCCCATTATAATTCAATTTGACAATTGAAACTCTCAAGACTCCATTTTGGCTCTTTTTTTTTCAAATAAGAAGAGTTCTGCACTATCTAAATTCTTTAAGCTCTTTATAAATTTCTCAGTTTTTCTGCATTTTATTGCAAAATTGTTGTGGTTTTAATAATTAAATAAATTTACCATAGAATTCATTGACATCCAGACTCCTCAATTTATACAAGAAAGATACACGGAGAGATACTACGTTTAAATTAAAATTCTTAAATCTATCTCTAGAATTTCTAACAACCTAAACCTAATCTCTAACATTCCCCCTCCATTAGAGGGTCCTTTCTCAAAAAGGATCTCTAATTGTTAACATAAATAAAGTAAAATCACTTTTGATCTCTGAGAAATAAATGATAATTCTTTTTAATAGAAACGATCTTTTAAGTCTTCATGGGGATTGCCGAATGTCTATGGATCCATCACTATCGCTACCCACTCCTTCCAAGTCTGTCGGTGCCGATGGACCAGTAGATTAGATCTAACGCGACTCCAGAAGCTTTGATCAATGAAGATTTGATGAAGATGACGAGATCATAAAGCTTGAATGCGTGAATTGATGGAGGAAAGAGAGGGCATTTGATTGATTTTATTGAAAACAGAAAAATTGACGGTGATTATTGTGGAAGATAAGACTGTACATAGCTTTATCATAAGATCATCACTGGGCCCAGCTCTGATACCATAAAGACTTTTAGACAAATTCACCGTAGAATTCATTGACATCTAGACTCCTCAATTTATACAAGAAAGATACACTGATGAGATAATAAGTTTAAATTCAAATTCTTAATCTATCCATAGAATTTCTAACAACCTAAATCTAATCTCTAACAATAATATAGTGGCATTTAGTTTGTATTTAGCGCCAAAATACATTTTAATTATGTGGTTTTTTTTTTTCAATTTATGAATGATTAATTTGCAATGATCATTAACTTAATTTTGTGTTTTGTCTATTTATACAACATATAAGTGTTTAGTTTATCAATATATTGGCATTTTATTTAATTGGGATGGAGAAACAAAATTCGAAATTTGCCTCGCTTTAGTATGATGGTCAAATCTCCTACCATGGAAGGTGTGCTTGAACTGAAAGCGCAGAAATAGTCTTCTTTAATATGATGGTAAGCTACTGTAGGTCTCACTTGGATACATGTAGATCAAGGTGAGTATTCTGATAGAAATTATAAGTTAGGAATTAGGGGTCTCTTAAAATATAAGGTCCATAAGGATATCTTAGCCCTTGACACCAAATGCATGAAAATCAGAGTGGGAAGGGTGCTTGAATTGTTAAGGATGGAGATTATGGGCATTTAAAATGTCAGGTCCACATGCAACAAAGGCCCATGGATGCATGTAAATCAAGGTGAGTATGCTAATGGAAATATTAAGATGGGGATAAGGGGCTCTTAAAAATCAGGTGCACGACAAGATCTGAGCCCTTGCTTCCATGGGTATGAAAATCAAGGTGGGCATGCTCTTGGCAATGTCAAGGTGAGAATTAGGGGCACTTCAATTACGAGGTCCATGAGAAGATCCTAGCCCTTGGTGCCCTCCATGTATGAAAATCAAGGTAGGTAGGCTGATCAAAATATTAACTTGGGGATTAGGGGCACTAAAATATCAGGGTCATGAGAAGATCCATACCCTTTGGGTTAGGTTCTTAAAACTTAATGATCATAAACCTAACAGTGCTTAATACCTCTTTAGATTGCCATTTACTTGTTGAGCCCATCATATTATAATCATTTGTATATCCTCATTAAACAAAATTTATTTTTTGGTTAATTTTTGCATATTTTTTAATCTATTACATGAATCATTATTTTTTTTAATTATATATATTTAAAATCTATCATTATTAGGAGCTGCAAAAAAAAAATCCTTCTATTCTTAAATGAAAATTGATTTTTTTTTTTTTTAATTTCTAGCAACATACACCCTGAATTTGTATAAGATTTTTACTTTGTTTTATTACTTTCTATATTCTGATTATATTTTATAATTTTAACCCTAACAATATTGCTTACTAATTTTATTTTTATTTAATATATATTGGAGATGCTTCTATGAGAGCATCTCTTACCTTACTAAGAGAGATATGGTAAGGGCCCTCACATCCATATCTAATGCCAACAACTTAAACATGAGGGCCCCACCCTATCTTTCACAGTAAGGTGAGAGATGCTCTCATAAGAGCATCTCCCTATATATATTTTTATATATATGCTTGTCTTTAAGCACGGGTGGTTGAGCTAGTTTTACATGTTAAACATTTGCAAAATTTATAGTTTTATTGAATATTACTAATATTATTTCTTTAAGAAATACCCAAACAATTCAATATATCATACACGAATAGATAATAGAAGCTATACATAGAGGTCTTGGCCTTGACCAATACATAGTGTCAAACCTTGATTTATGACAGCTTATAATTGAGTTCGGATCCCCTATTGCATCTTTATAGGCATGCCTTGCTCGAAATTCTATTGTGGAGTTCACATGATGATAATATGGACTGTTAATTTTGAATTGCATCCCCTCCAATGACATATCCTCAAATTTCACTTCAATTGAAGCTTGTCCCACCATTAGATTGTGCACATGAATGATAGCGTAATTAGCATAGTCCTAATCCAACAGTGGGACAAGATCCTATTGAAGTGATATTGGAGGATTTGTTACTGGAGGGGATGAGATTCATGATAAATGGTTCGAATTGTCATCATGTGGGCCCCCATAGTGGAGTTGCAAGCATTTGTTATGGCCTTACAAGGAAAGCTTCCAGTAGACACAATAGAGGATCCAAACTCCTTATGATTAGTCCGATGTTGCCTGCTTAACGAACAACGGCTTTTGGATTTTATTTTAATAATAATTTTTTTTTTCCTTTTGCTTGCTTGGCCTAGTAGCCAATTTTCCTAAATCTGTCCACCCATTGATCAATCCCTAGGCCATATGGTGAGTGCAGGAGTCTTATCAATGGCGATCTTCTCATACAAGTTTTTTTTTTTTATTAAGTTAGACTACTAGTCAAGAGTGATACTTTCAACTTGAAAAACAATGATTAATTGATAGTCAAGCTCAACCATGAACCTGATGACCATTCAAGTTTCCTTTACACACTACAAAAAATTGTCCAATCAGTCTAAACTCAAAAGTGGAGAGCTAAGGTGCTCATATTAACTTTCGAAACAAAGTCCTAGCTTTGAACCCCCAGCTTGCAGGCATGACTTTATGTCACAAAGAAGAGCAATGAAGCGCCCTTCATTATTGCACTTCACTAGGCCTAAATCAGTTTGGCTCAATTTTTAACTAGCGAAAAGCCCTGTGCTAAGCACGGGCAGTGTGATTCATAATATTAAATATTACATTATAAAACTTAAACTATACCATGGTACAGGAAACTCATTTTTTTAAAATGTATTGTCAATATTAAATATATTATGAATTCTAAAGGACTACCATAATAGCATAAAACACAAAACCATAGATTATCTACTTTAAGCAAGTAACTAGTTTCTCTTGAATAACACAACTGATGAAGATACATGTGTCGGCCACTAAAGGCTCTCTATCAACTAAAATCACTTAATAAAACAACCAAGTCCAATCAATGAAAACCAAAAAAATTTCTTTAATAGATATTTATTTTGAGTATGCAAACAAACATGCCCTTAGTAAATAAGCAACTCACATCTTTGTTGGTTTTAGATATATTATTCCAATTAGAAAAACTCAAAACAACCTATTAACATTAAATTACTTAATTCTATCAGGAAAACTCAAACTCATGCTTGAAATCAGACTTCAAAACGATAATTGTGGGATTGAACACAAATACTACATCATCTGCTCTATTACATTCACATTGACCAAAGACATTTATAGGCCATAATCCATTGCAAACAACTTCAACACCCATAACAAACATAATCATAACCCTCCAATACAAGTTTTTGGGTTTTTTCCTAAAGTATGTCTCAAAATGTCATAGAAAATCTAAAGCCCCATATGCAGAGTAGTCACTCATTTCCCAAGGCATCAATTTGAACAAAAATATCGGTTTCAAAGACCTGATAAAGAATCTTACAACATGATAATCTAGAATTGTCTTACAATATGCATGAATAGTATCCACTCGATCACGAACTTTTAATCTAGAACATATGTGCAAAATAGACAAAAAAAAAAAAAAAAAGAATTCATTTGTGAATACATTTTAAAACAGATTTAAAAAAAGAGTTTTCTGAATTCATTTGATAAAGTTGGCAAAAGATTTTAAAACAGAGTTTTCTAAATTCTGTTGATGCTAAACTCGTTGCTAACAAATGAAAACACGGTAGAACTCAATGATAAACTAGAGTTTTCTGAATTTTATTGATTTTTTCTACTAAGTTAAACACAGATATTTACAAATAATATAAAACAAAGACACTTTCTATGAGTTATTCTATGAATTTGACTTTGAAATCCATATTTAACTTTAAACCTTGGGTGTATTTGGATGTACACCAAATAGTTACTCCATAAGTATGATGTGGAAGCCACTTGTGAAGGATTTGTACCAAGTTTTAGGCTGCCTGAGAAGTTTAAAATGGAAAATGAGTGGCCAGGTTTCTCATTTCCATCTTGTCCATTGAAAATTGTTAGCGTGTTTGTGTCCGGTTACATCATTAAAGCTTGAAGCAAACCAACTACTCATTTTTTGTTGGCAAACATGCTCTACTCACAAGTTTTTTATAACACCAAACATGCCTTTATTTTAGTCATTTTCGTTATCTAAGAATATGAAAGATAGTTTAACTTTTCCTGATTTCAGTAAAAAGTGTAAAAAGTGATAACAAAGACAGACTTTGGCAAAGCTAACATCTAGTCATGATAGTTACTGTAATAACAAAGACGTTAGATTTAAAAAATGTAAAAAGGCAGAAAATCCATTGCAACATGCGGTAATTAGAAGATATCAATAGATCGTCGCAACGTGAATGCAGGAACACAATCTAACTCAGTCACAAACTTTTAATCCATAAATAGATTAAAAAAAATCAACGGATAGTTAGTCCAACAACTGACATGTGAGACTTATTTTAAAAAAAGGCTATGAAAGTGAGTAAATAGATAAAGAAAATCCATTATTAATTGCAGTAGTTGCAAGATATTCATAGATCCTCACCACATTGCAAGGACAGAATCCAACTCGACCACAAAATTTAATCCATGATTTCTGAATTTCTTCTAGATCAAGGAAAGATGGAAAAAGATGAAACATTTTGACCACATGATCTCAAATCCCTCAGTCTCATTTAAGGTCCCTGAAAAGAAGATGATTAAGGAGAAAACAAAACACAAGAAAGAAGCACATTCATCTTGAAACCTAATATAGTTCAAGTTGCCAGAATGATTCAGTTTTTTGAGACGTTCAAGATGATGAGAGCAAGATCTACCATGAAAAGACTCAGCCGACAAAATCATGATTGTACGATGGTGTAGGATTTGATCACTCCCTGCCACCAACATTGAATATATTATTTTTACCTACTATATTGGCAAAATCTGATGACTTTTTCATGGGACACTATCTGTTTTGACTTGAGTACATCTGTAACGTTTACGAATATATCATTTGCTACTTTCTAATTTAGTTTTTTTTTTTTTTGATGAGATACATACTACTTAGCGTCATTTTTATTCATGCAGAACTTTAATCATACAATTGGTGTGCATAAACTAAAGCTGACAAAAACCATTTCATTCCAATAAGAAAACATGCATGCATGGTCATGTTCTAGAATATATGAGAAATTCAAAAGATAGAAAAAAGAACATCAAATCAAAGAAAATATGAATGCATGAGCCATGTGCTAGACTACATTGAGAAACCCAAGATAAAGAACAAAAATAAGAAATCACCATGAAATGGATGTAATACAAAATAATGCAAGTTTCAACGATTTCAAATATCTACATGATATAGCAAGTACAAGGAAATACAAATCAAATGAGAAAAGCAATGCCTAGCTGGGCTTTTTACCGGATGTTGCATTTTAAAGTGCCCATTTTACGAAACATCTCGTAAAAGGGAATTTATGAAATGGGCTGAGTTTAGTGAAAAAAATTTGTTTAGGGAATAGGTAAAATTAGCTCATTCAGAGTAGCCAAACGTGTTTAGTAAAATGTTTAGGGAATTACCCTTAAAATACATGTTCATCTTTACTCATTCAGAGTAGCCAAACATGCCATTACTAGGTGTTAGTGGAATAGTTACCATAAACTACAGCTAATCTTTATCTGGCCTAGACCACGTGAAGAGATGACATCTTCTCTACACATCATCATCATGTTATTGCACTCTTGATTCCCATCATCATCATCATCATCATCATCATCTTGCAGACCAATAGAATGAAGATTTGAATCAAAATTGTGGTTTGGGGGTTCAGGGTTTCCGAAAAAGTTGGGTTTGGTTGTGGGAGAAATGAATGCATTTGTACAAGAGGGTATGCATAGAGAAAAGAGGAGAGGAAGAAGTATAGAGAATACATGCACTAAAAGAAATAGCTCTCCATCGGTTAACCCCAGCTCAACATCCAATATGGAAAGTATCTTAGCCCATTCAAATCCAACGTGATTCATTCCATCAATTACTCCAGTCACTTAAGTGCATTTGTATTTTAAATTCATACACAGCCATGTATCATAAATCCCCATTCAATACATTCAATTGTAACATAAATGATGGATTCAATATAAAGGAATACAGAATCATGTCTCTGCTCTCACGTTGAGAGAGAGTAAAAAACATTATCTTTTATGTTTTCTTCTTATGGTATCAGAGCAGTACACGATTCTATTCGTGTATCCTTATGGCCAATTCCAGTTCTTCTTCTTCAACAAAATACCCATACCCATCATCTTTGAATGTCGAAAATTTTGTCTCGATTAAACTCATACAAACCAATTATCGTCTGTGGAGAACACAAGTTCTTAGACTTCTTGAAAGCCAAGATATGATGGGATTCATTGATGGAGATATCATTGCTCCACCTGAGATGATCATCGCCCCGGATGACTCTGTCTCAACCAGCCAGAAGGAGATCGTCAATCAAGAGTTCTTAGCTTGGCGACACTCGGATAGGTTGCTACGGGGGTGGATTACAGGCACTCTCAATGAAGACACACTCACAATCGTAGTTGGCCTTGACACAACCAAGGATGTTTGGACTGCACTCAATGATTCCTTTGCTCAACATTCAATAGAACGAGAGTTCCATCTTGAGCAGAGACTATACGTAAAGCATTCGAAATGGTACACCCTCACTCTCTGATTACATTCGTGAATTCAAATATGTTTGTGATGACCTAGCGGCAATCGGAAAACCAGTTGATGATCGCAAGAAAACGTTTTGGTTACTTAAGGGACTGGGCAACGATGACAAGTCGTTTGTAACGACTATGCTTAAACCACCCACTCCATCATATAATGATCTTATTCCTCTTCTTCAAAATCATGAAACATGGAACATGACTCATGATCCAGAAAGCACAGTTCAGCCTGGTGCATTTGTTGGACAGCGGAATGATGGTGGAAAACAATTCCATCAGAAAGGGCGCCAAGGCAATGGTAATTTCACTGGAAAAGTGTAGGATAGTAAGAGTCAAAAGCCAAAGAGGACATGTTGCTTTAAAATGTTGGCACAGATTTAATCAAGCTTATTGCCATGATGATATTCCAAAAGCACTGGCTGCTATTACCATTAGAGATAGTCAAGATGAAGAATGGTTCCCTGACACTAGCGCTTCAACGCACATGACCGGTGATCCAGGTAAATTGGTTAATCTTCATGCTTATAATGGTAATGACTCAGTTATGATTGGAGATGGTAATACTCTTAAGATAACTCACACAGGTGATGCTATCTTACAAACAAAAAGTGGTCATTTTCATATCAATAACGTTCTATTGATTCCTGAATTAAAGAAAAACCTTCTTTTAGTGAACCAGTTTACGAATGATTATCCTTGTGTTTTTGAATTCTCTGCTGGTGGTTTTGTGGTAAAGGACAGGGCAACCAAGACAGTAATAATGGAGGGAACTACGAAAGGAGATCTTTATGCTTTGGGTGCACCAAAGTGGGAGGCATTTTTCTCAAACAGGAACCGATTGGCGTAAGAAGTATGGCACTGGAGATTGGGGCATCCGCAATCCAAAGTGATTCACTTTTTAAATAATTCTGATACTATTAAAGTTAGTTCTTGGAATAAAACTGATGCCATTTGTGCTAGTGGTCAAGTTGGAAAATCTTGCCGTTTACCTTTTATTTCATCTCGTGCTTATTGTAATGAACCATGGAGTATTATGCACTCAAATCTATGGGAAGCTGCACCCATAACTTCTATGGATGGATATCGGTATTATGTTATTTTTATTGATGAGTGAACTCGGTTCACTTGGTTTTATCCACTCAAGAAAAAGTCTGATTTTTTCCAATGTTTCATACAATTTCAAGCTTTAGTTGACAGACAGTTTAACAAAAAGATAAAGATCTTTCAATCTGATGGTGGAGGAGAGTACCAAAGTGGTGACTTCATATTCTTTCTAAATAAAATGGGTATACTTCATCATATTTCTTGCCCTCACACACCCGAGCAAAACGAGATAGCAAAGCGTAAACACCGCAATATAACTGAATTGGGCCTCACAATGCTAGCACATGCCAGTGTACCAAAGCGATATTGGGTTGAAGCTTTTTCATCAGCAGTTTTTCTCATAAATAGATTGCCATCTTCAGTTTTGAACATGGACTCTCCTTTCAAGCGATTGATGGGAAAAACACCAGACTTTTAACTCCTTTCGCATGTCTGAAGCAAGATGCTACCCTTATTCGAGAGACTACTCGTCAAATAAATTTGATCCCAAGTCTCTTCCATGTGTTTTTATGGGGTATAGCAACACACATAAAGGATACCACTGCCTCCAACCTCCATCGGGTCGTGTATACTACTCACGGCATGTCATTTTTGATGAAAATGTCTTTCCATATTCTAATCCTTCTTTGCATACTCCATTTCAGGGCCCTACCGCAGTTTCTGTGTTCAAAGAATGGCTTGATACTCCACCAGCCAAACCACCTTCACCTTATAAATAATGGGCCTCAAGCTTCACCACCTTATAATGGGCCTCAAGCATCACAAGCAGAGCCACCTTTGCCACTCTTTCATGGGCAACAATCATCACCATCCCATAGTGGGCATCAAGCATCATCACCCTACAATGACCGTCCAGGATCATCACCATCCCAAGCCAGGCCAACTTCACCACTTCATGATGGTGCTTCAATGTTACCAACCAACACCATTCAAGGGCTCGATACCCCCATCACAACCATTATAACACCAAATGCTTCACCCAACACATTGACAGATACATCTTCATCATCAACCACCTCACTCCAGCCATGCCTCCCCATGATACCCATTGGATCCCCACCACCTAGCTCACCTGATTTATCCATTGTCAACCCCACTACCAACCAGCCCACATCTTCCACTACTAGAACCCCAGCCACATCCTCTAGCCATATGATGACAACCCGCCTAAAGGATGGAATCATTAAGCCCAATCCCTGTTATGCCAATATTGCCTACACCAACATTCCACATGAGCCCAAAACCATCAAAACAGCTCTTAAACACCCTGGGTGGACTGCTGCTATGCAAGAAGAAATGACTGCTCTTTTTCATAATCAAACGTGGGATCTTGTTCCACAATCGGCAAATATGAATATCATTGGCTGTAAATGGGTCTACAAGACCAAACTCAAGGCCAATGAAAGCCTTGAGAAACTAAAAGCCCGCCTCATTGCTAAAGGTTATAGTCAAATTGAGGGTCTTGATTTTTTTGAAACTTTTTCTCCTGTTATCAAGCCAGGTAGTATTCGAGTAGTTTTAACCATTGCCACCATGAATAATTGGGACATCCGACAGCTAGATGTGAAAAACGCATTTTTACTTTGATTTCTTCAAACTCCTGTTTTTATGGATCAACCTCCTGGCTTTGTTGACCCTGATAAACCAAATCATGTGTGTCGTCTCAAAAAAGCTCTTAATGGGCTCCGTCAGGCACCTCGAGCTTGGTTTGACCGTTTTAACAGCTATCACCGCACACTTGGTTTTTTTTGTAGCACTGTCGACTCCTCCATGTTAGTTTGCCAAAATAATCAAGGCACCATTATTCTTCTTCTCTATCTCTCCATCGGTTAACCCCAGCTCAACATCCAATATCGAAGGCATCTTAGCCCATTCAAATCCAACGTGATTCATTCCATCAGTTACTCCAATCACTAAGTGCATTTGTATTTTAAATTCATACACAGCCTTGTATCATAAATCCTCAGTCACTACATTCAATTGTAACATAAATAATGGATTCAATATAAAGGAATACAGAATCATGTCTCTGCTCTCACGTTGAGAGAAAGAGTAAAAAACATTATCTTTTCTATTTTCTTCTCAAGGAGAGGGGGCAGAGAGAAGAGGAAAGGGTTTAGTTGCGTTTAAAATCGAAAATGTTTAAGGACCATTTGAAAAGAAGAAAGAAGATGAAAGGGTAGAAAAGAAAGGATCTGTACATAAAGTGGGGGATGCATAAGAAAAGAGAGGAAGGGAAGGGGTCGGAGAGAAGAGGAAAGGGTCCAGCTACCTTTAAGGTGGAAAACGCATAGAGAGCATTTGAAACGTAGAATGAGGAAGAAAGGGTTTTAGTTGAAAAAAATAGTGGAAGATAAATTAATTGGCAATGGTCAAAATCAATTGGATACAATGCGTTTAATTTTCTTGGAAGAAAATCCTCACCCAATTGAAGAAGCAATTGTAGCAATATGATGTTACTGAAATGTAAGGAATGAAGATGATAGATAGTTATGAGGAGAAGAGTAACGCTGTAAGAGGAAACGAACTGGAAGGAGTTAGTAGGGCCTAATATTAGCAAGAAGAGTAACGTTCTAAACCGGTCATTAGTTAGGATTAATGGGTAATTGTTAGTAGGGTCGAATATTTGCAAGAAGTCAAAATCAAAATTGAAATTGACAGCAAAATTGGCTATCAAATCCATTTCGCTTCATTTATATATAATTGGACTCAGTAGTATTGCTATTAGCTAGGCTAGGCCAAACAAACCATTATGGGCTAAGAGATAGTTATGGTCCATTACCAGCGGTTGTAGATATTGCAAACTTTTTTTTTTTTTGTTCCCCAGCCAAGGGGGCTGGGACCCAAGAGAGAGCCCGCGTACACACACAGGAAGGTAGTTCACTCAAGTGAGAAGGAGGCCCGTACAAGCGTGAAGAAAGCCCACACAAGTGGGAAAGGAGCCGGTACAAGCTGAAAGAGGTGACGAATCCTGGATAGCCAGGTAAGAAGTGACACTTCTTACCACTTACGAAAGGAGCCATCGTTGTGGATATTGCAAACTTCAGTCAAGCATAAGTAGACACCTTATTAATATGGGGAATTTGTTGTCTTGGGAAAATGAAGAAAAAGGTTGCCACAGTTAGAAGGAATGCCCTGGGAATGTGTGCTAGGGATCATAAACCCATGGAAGCAACCCTATCTCTTGTTTTGGAGAATTGGAGAAGGAGCCACCTTTCATCCAAGGAAGGTTGTTGGATAAAGCTTACGAAGAAAAGGAAAGTTGTTGGTTGAAAAGCAAGGGCTGTGGGGGGACTAGACCATTTATATGAATGCAGCACTTGCTGTCAGTTCCTCCTCTATTAGTTTCAGTGGGGTCCACTCATGGCACTTAAATTGGAAATTGGGAACTACTCATTCTTAAAACCCATTTCCCATTAACTATATCATCATCATTAGAGGCCGAATTATCACAAGATGGATATGAAGGGTGAAGGATGAAGTGGAGATGTAGATACAACCTTTGTCTTTTTTAATATTTGATTTATCCGTATGATGGTTGGGTATTCATTTCTCCTTTATAAACTTGCCATTGAAGGAGGGATTGTTTCATTCTCAATATTAGTTGCAGACTCGGGATTTTTGTTTAAGTGGAGCGGACCCAAATATGTAGTTGGGTTTTGGGAGTGGATCTAGCATTTCCACGTGAGATTTGGGGGCGGACCCAAAAATTTGATGTGGATTTTAGAAGCGGAGCCAAAATATTCATACAGGTTTTGAAAGCGGACCCAAGTCCAATGTGGGGACCGCCCCCAAATGATTGTTTGTAGGTCCACCCTGATTGTCATCTATGGATCTTTAGTTCTGTTTCTTTAATTTAAACAATTGCTAGGAATATATTTTAGAAACTCAACGAATGGCAAATGGTATAGAGTAGTTGGGTCCAAATTAGTTTGAGCATTCAGTTTAACCACAATGTGGAAAAAAAAAAAAAAACATATATTAAAATTCATGTTCAATGATCAATGGTGAGTCTAACTAGATCAACTAAATGAAAATTTATGTTAATTGGTCAATGGAGAGTCCTGCTAGATCAACTAAATAAGAATTTGTGTTCATTGGTCATTAGAGGGTCCAACTAGATCAACTAATTTTTTTAATCGTTTTGACTGATTTTTCTAAGGTGGTTTGCCCTGTTTAGATTGGTAATGAAAATTTTTATAACAAATTTGGACAATTTTGAAGTACTCTAAATAACACAGAATGAGATGATTTTCAAGGTCTGCATGTAGGCTGGGACACAGAGTTCTCACTTCTCACTATTACGAATGTGATAAAGAACTAAAAATGTTTAATAACCTAAAAGTGACAGCAACTGGGCCCATAAATACAATAGCACACTCAAGAGAGATAAAACGAGAAAGCCATCTGATGAGGGCTCCTCAGTCCTCACACTAATTTATTAATTTAGATTCCTTTATCAAGATTTTCTATTAAGTTAGACTCCATATTACTCATGTCATAACTTACTAAAAAAAAAACTATTGGGAGCATGATGGGACAATTTTTTTTTTCTTTAATGATTGTGATGACGATGAACCAATCTGAAATTTATCTAAAGAAAAAAAAAAAAAGAATCTCTGAGAGAAGTTAGGCAAGATTCTATTGAGAAAACAAAGTTAGAATAATAAAATGCGTATGACATTGTAATCACTTGACAAGCCTTCCAAATACCTTTCCTCTCATGTGAATTAAGCATATAATTAATAATTATTTAACTTATTAAATAGTAGTATATATAACCCCGAGCGGTAGCACAGTTGGTTAGGACCACGTCTCAGAAACCGTAGGTTACAGTTTTAAACTCGCGTTCTCTCACTAGGGCCACTTGCCAAGGCAAAAGTTTAACTTATAGGAAAAATAGAAACTTTACGTGCCTAGATAATAGGCGCACAGTTCTCTAGGAGACTGGACATCATCATCATCATCATATATATATATATATACACACATGTATATATATGTATATTATATATGTATACATACAAACATACATACATATGCTCCTATGAGAGCATCTCTCACCTTACTACTAGAGATAAGGTGTGGGCCCTTACATTTAAATTGTTGGCATTGGATATGGATGTGAGGGCTCCCACCATATCTCTCATAATAAAGTGAGATAAGAGCATCTCCCATATATATATAGAGAGAGAGTGAGAGAGAGATCCGGGCCTATATATATATAGAGAGAGGGAGAGAGCAGGGCTCTCCTAAGCTTGAATAGTGTTGGTCCTATGAATTAAAGTTGATTATATATAGGGAGGTGCTCCTATGAGAGAGACACTTTCACCAAGTTTATAAGAGATGGGTGGGGGGCCTCACTTCCATATTTGGGGTCCTTGTATTTAAGTTGGTGAGAGTGGATATGGAAGTGAGAGCCCCCACCCATCTCTCATAAACTTGGTGAGAGTGTCTCTCATAGGAACACCTCCCATATATATATATATATATATATGTTTTTTGCATGATGGAATTGGAAAACTCAATTCTGATTGGATTTATCTTGATTTTGGAGACGATAATCATACAAAAAATAACAATAATCTACTTTGATTTGTGGGACTAGTATTGTTTCAGCTTAGGAGAGTTGGCCTGGAGCTTATGTTATCATAAGCTGAAACAGTCTGCAAAATCATCTCCATCACAAACTGCCTTAAATCATCGTCTCCAAAATCAATATAAATCCAATTAGAATTTGATTTTTCAGTTCCATCATGTCAAAATCAAAGATAATCAACTTTGATTTGTGAGACCAACACCGTTTCAACTTAAGAGAGCCCTGCTATATATATAATCTTATACGAAATGAAAAAAAAGACATTGAACTCTAGAAACTGCTATAGTCTTTTTGTTTGGATTTTTTTTTTCCAAAAAGAAAAAAGAATACTAGATTTTCTTATTCATTCTGTCCCCTAAATTAGACATAGGGGTCGTTGCTTTTTTTATTTATTTGACATGTGCCTTGTGATTGTTTGGTGTGGATGTACAATGAATGTAAATAAAAACACAAATAATTATTTTGTATGGTGCGGGGGACATTTTAAAAATTCAGTTACACTCACTAATGACAACATAACCTTGTTTATGTTATAAAATAAAAAAGGTATTTGGATCATGGACAACTGGATAAAATACGTTTTCATTCTAAACTAACTTTATTTTTAGCTTACTTTCTTCACTTAATAGTTGTCCTCTCGCATTTTAAAGTTTGATTGCAAAAAAAAACCTACAGAAATAATCAATTAAATAAAAAGGACAAAGAGACAAGGGGATGGAGAAAATGAAATATATATATATATATGCTAATAAAAGCATGAACAACTTTACTTTTTTGTGCTTTTTTTAAAATAAACTTCATTTATTTAAAAAAATTAAAAAATAAAGATAGCCAACCTAGAAAAAATCAGTAAGTATGACCATAGCATTGTAGAACTCTTAGAGAAAAGCTCATCAATAGACTAGGTACATTCTTATACATGGGTAGGCCACGTATATGCATGATTTGATTGTGCCACACTAAATTTATAATTGTTCCTTCCATTCCCACTCACCTAAATTATTGACATGAATGCAAGTTGCCCCCACAACCATGTTTCCAATTTTAAGCTACAACCTATTGTTCTTTCCTTTTATTACATCGACCACTGATTAATGGGGCAAGTCTAAATATTGTACCCTGCTAAAATTTCAAAATCTCTTATATTTGATAAGGCCATTGGACTCGATACTCATTGCCCTTGTTCTGATTTAGAACAAATGTAAACAAGTTTATTGTTCCGGAAGTTGCAATGGATGGGCCCTTGACATGGACAAAATCAATGGATTGAGTAAAAGTGCACCTTGAGTCAAGTCAAGCCCCGCCTGCATGGATGGTCTAACTTACATTAAAACCCATTTCAAAATAGGCATGCATTGCTTGGGCTTGGGCCAGGGTTGAATTTTAAATCTAATTTTTAACACTGGGCCTCATGTACCCAAACCTTATTCCCAGCTTACATGTATAACCAAATCCATTTTCGATTATTTTAAACGGTTACCACCATTTTCAACAAATGCCAACAAATGCCAGAAAAGATACTTTATGAAAGCCTCAATAACGTCATGTTAGATAAAGCCTCTCTCTTAAAAATTAAACACACATCCTCTTTAATCTATCTTCTCAGTCAAGTCATCCACTTGAAAATGGCTTGATAGGACAAGGCTCCTTAAGGAACAAGAAGTAAAGGAAGCTATTGGGGAAAAAGGCTTGAATGAGAATACTATTTAAAGACTTAAGGCTTGTTCCTTGGGAAACAAGGTTTTCTTCTCCATTTCCACTCAATGAAATATCCCTTCTTGAGGACAAAGGCTTGATAGAACACTATTTAAAGGAAGCTTCTTACCAAGCTAGATCAAAAGGAGGAGCAAGATTTTCTGGACAATTGGTCTCCTTCCATCGTGTTTATCCTGTTGGAAAAATGGGTAAGAGCACCAGGATTTTGGTCAACTTTGAGCCAAAATAAAAGTGGGACCCACTTATCATTTTGGGTGGGAATACATAGGAATATAATCTACTCCATAAGTAGATTAATGACATGTATTGAATTGCTCTAATTCATTAAGGAGTGAATAAGAAATTGCCTCCTAAACACCACCACTTGAACATGTTAAACATTAAAACAAAATGAAGTGGTAAACTTGCATCCCACATTACTTGTGAGCAAAACATTATTTGGCATTCTTTGGATGTAAATATGTTTACCTTGGTAGCATAGGATGAGCCCGCGGGGACATTCCACTTTTGTGAAAGACGGAGGACCTAGACCAAGGTTAGGTCACCACCACATGCGCGCTCCTAGCCCCGAACCGGGATGGGCTTGGGCCTGGGCTTCACTCGCGAGTTGGGATTGGTTCGGCCCACTACCCATTTATATTTTTGAAGAAATTTTATTTAATAAAATTTATTCTTTCCAAATGGGGTGTGTCCAAAGTGGTGTGTCAATTCGCATCTGAAAGTGTGTGTCCAACCCAAGACGTGTTTCCAAAGAACCATCTGTTCAGTATAAATGCATCTTAGTCATGCCTTTTGCTCATTCAATTCACTGCTGCTGTATTGTATTTTGGGTCATCATTAAGAGCCAAAAAGAGAGAATTCTGCAGCACTGTTTGGCTCGATTTGTAGTGCTGCTATTGTGTGTATTCTAACATTGTATCCTGCGAGACAAACGCCATTTAAGACTATAAGCACTATTGCGGGGGCGATATTTGTCTTAAGGACATAGTGTTAAATACTAGTCTTGGTCAACTGTGAATTTCTGGGTTTCATAACTTCAACAACAGAGTATTGTTTTTCTGCCTTCAAATAGTAAGTACATTTGTATTTCTAGATTACATTATGTAATTTTGTTTTTGTTATTGTACTGTTCACTGTAGTGCAAACCTGTTTCCTAAATATTGAACTACTTCTGTATGTACTCGGAACAACATATCCTCCTCAGGTATATTGTTGTGCCTCTCTCTCTCTCTCTCTCTCATCCTCCACGAGGAATGCCATGGTTTGTGATAAAAATCACAAAAGTAGTATTGTATGTGAGAATTTTATATGTTGTGTTTTTTAAGAGCTTTTGTACATACCCCCTTTGTAGGATTTGTATATAGGCATATGAGGTTTTAGTATTTATAAATAGGCCCTTGCTTTTTTTATTTAATACCTTTCATATCCCCAAAATCAATGTTTCTAACAAAAATGGGCAGCCACCATCATATTTGTGTTGGATTTTTATATAAATGACAGTTTTGCCCTTACATTCATTAAAAAAAATGAGTGTATTATTATTTATAAAAATACCATTATTTTATCTTAAGTCCCAATGGTTTCTCTCAATAACTTTCTCACGCACATGACCAGAGGTGGACCCAGGTACAAGGGCCTGGGGACTAGAGCCCCCACCCATATCTGAGCAAAGTTTAAACCACCCCCGCTCCCCTTGGAAATTCTAAAAATTAATGTTTTTTTTTTATATTTGCCAATTCCCTCAATATTTATTTTACATAGAGCCAAGCACCCCCCACCCTTGGCGCAAATTCTAAAAATTAATATCTTTTTACATTTGCTTGTTCTTTCAATATTTCTTTTAGAACCCCTACACATGAAGCATAATCATGTATTTTGCAACATTCATCAATCCAATGGTGGGTCATATATAAATTGGTTAAATCATAACCGATTATAAGTACTAGTGCTGATTGTTGGCATGATCAATTTGGATTTAATGAAATGAGCCATATATTGATAAGAAAAAAATGAATTTATATAGGGTTGTGCTCTCCCACTAAGTGTAATTGTTAATGTTACATGCTTTATAAAAAATTTTGAGTCCAAGCTTTTGAAACTATCCATATAATGATAAAAAAGATGGACAAAAGTGTCATTTCACTCTAAAAACATATGGTGGTAGGAATACTATTGGTTTTGGGGACACGGAAGGTATTAAACTAAAATTGTAGGGGCCTATTTACAAATCCTACAAACCTTAGGGGGTATATACAAAAAGCTCTTTTTTATAACCATTTTCCTCATTTGATGCTGAAGTGATGATAATGTATGGTCTTAGATTAATGGTCCAAGTATTTAACTAAACATTTAATATGTCATGAATTGATGATGTATGATTAGGAGTGTAAAAAAAAAAAAACTGTCTAACCAACTGAACTGAATCGAACTAATAATTAATAATCTTGTTTCACAATTTCAGTTATACTTACGGTTATTAAAATCGGAAAACCATGATTCTCGATTCGGTTTCGGTTTTCAATTTCGACACACGGTTAACCGAACCATTACACCACAATTTAAAAGAAAAAAAAACAAAGGGGGTATTATGTGATTTTATAAATTAAATAACCCCTTTTAACTTTTGAGCCTTAATCGTTGGAACAAAAAAATAAAAAAGTAAAAATTGAAGGATCAATGATGTATTTGCTGGAAAAATGCACTTTATTATTTTATTTGTCTATGTGAACATTTTAATGCTACTTTAGGATATTTGGTTTTGAAATTTGAACAAGTATTTTTCATTCTGAAAAAATATAAATATGTATTTTAAGTAACAATTAACCGTAACCAAACCGTCTAATACGGTTAACTGCGGTTCGATTTTTTAGGGTACGGTTATGGTTACAGTTTTTAAAAACTGAAAACTGTAAAATAAAGTTCGGTTAACGATTTTTCCAAAACACATGGTTAACCAAGCCGTTACACCCTTACGTATGATCATCTCCCCCCTCCCTCTCACTCCCATCATATATATATATATATATATACATACATATATAGCGAATTGAATCCAATTGAGAAATTACCTCATTGTATCCAATTGATTTTAATGACTATAAATTTACTTTGACTGCCACTTTACTTTTGCCAGACTAATTAAAACCCCACTCTTATTCTTTTTCATGCGTTTTAACTCTAATGTAACTGCTCCTTCTACAAAAAACTATGATGTAGCTGTTCTCTTTATCAAAACCTCAACTAGTTAATAAAATAACTGCCTTAAACGGCACTGAAGCCCCTAAACCTTTCGTCTCCTCTTCCGTTCTCTCTATGCGTCATGCAGTCTCATCAACTCTCCTTCTTTCCTTCTTAAAAAAAAAATGTTACATCTAATGTTTTATTTTCCATCTTCTTTTTGCTGCCCCATCTTATTTTCTTTTTCTTGGTATAGAGATGTTGTTTAGTAATCTTCTTTAGGGTTTCTTTTGGATTTGCCCTTCACCAAGTATGCCAATATTTTAGATTTTGCTATATTCTTCTCTTTTTTTTAATAAATATCTAATTTGGGGCTTCTTCTTTTGTTTTACTACATCCGGTTTAATGAAAATCAATGAATTTTAGATCCAAGAACCTGGTTTGATTAAAATGCTACATCTGATGTTTTATCTCCCATATTCTTTTTGCCGCCCGATCATATTTTCTTTTTCCTTGTGTAGAGATGTATTTTGGTAATTTTCTTTAGGGTTTCTTTTGGGTCTGCCCTTCACCAGGTATGCCAATATTTTCAATTTTGTTGTATTATCCTCTCTTTTTGTAATGCTATACCCTACAAGCATGCATGATATTGTTCACTTTGGCTCACGAGCCTCACAGTTTTATTTTTGGTGAGCCTCAACCCACCAAAAGGCTTCATATCTCAATCAAGCTGGACTAATTTATGAGGATATAGCAATATGTAATCAAGATCATAGGTAAGATCAAAGGTTGAGATGGCCTAGCTTTATTACACCGTGGCCATTGATGTTCATTTAGTAGAAAGAAAAGAATGAGGAAAAGATGAGAGAGTAAGATGGTGGGCATCACACATGCATATATGTTAAGTAGGTTAGACCTAGCTAGTGGGCCACATAAGTTTAATTGGGTTGGGCTTGAATCAATAACCTTATAATAATGAAAGAGTGAGTACGACGGAGATGGAAGGAGGTACAAACTTAAACAGAATTGAGCTTGAGATGGTGAACACAGAGACTGATAAAGGAGGAAGTGTATATGCATGTTGTGGGTAAAGTGAACAGAATACAGGGATGATGAATATGATGAGATATGGATGTTTGCTATGAGAGGGTGGAGGATGATGAGGTGGGTTTCAACTCTGCGACAATGGTGGCAGAGTTGCTCAACCTATGGTGGTTGCTCAGTCGAGGGGTGGTTCTGGGATGATGCAGATGTCTCTTGATTGCAAGTTGATAGTGATGATGACAGAAGATCAAGAAGACAGGGGGTTGATGAAGAAGAAGATGCGCAGATGGATTTCGTTTGCTGCTGAAGCAAGAAGAGGAGAAAAAAAAAAAAGAAAGAGGGAGAAGAAGAGTTACAATAGTCTCTCTTCGGAATGATGGTGATGGGAATGAAACAGAAAGAAAGAAACAGGGGAAGAATGAAGATGGAGAAAGAAAGAAAAGAAAGATAGGCTGAAGGGGTGGAGTTTAGTTGGGTACAATTTGTGAAGTGGGCACAAATGTTAAGGTGAACTAGTTTGTATGAACAATGGTGGCATGGAGTGATGATGAGGTTACAAGTGATGGTGGGCATGGGTATTGGGTAGGGCGTCACAAATTGTATCAGAGTTGACTCTCAGCTTGTTCGAGTGTGGGTCCCTGCCGTGGCCTGTTGCAAGTGGGCAGGTCTCCATGTGGGTGGGCCAAGAGGGCTGGCAAGCTACTGCATATGGACGTGCAGTCTTAAAGGCGGTGGATTGTGACGCTCCGTAGTCCCACATCTACTATAGATAGGAATGTGAATGAGATTATATATAAAGCTTACACCCTTATTTTGCATGAGACCTTTTGGTGGGTTGGGGCCCACCAGAAATAAAACCATGAGGCCTGTTGGTTAAAGCGGACAATATCATACATGCGTGTAGGGTGTTGATTTTGATGAAAATCAATAAATTTTAGATCCAAGAAATGGTGTGCTAGAGAATTTTAGTTATGCTATGATGGATTGGGACTTGAGAGGATTTTGGTTTTGTGGGATTGGGTGGAATAAATCAGATTTATATGCAAAAAGTGGTTATTTAAAGTTTAATATCCGCATATTTTGCAATATACAAATGTAAATTCAACTTTTGATGGTTGTGTTTTTATCTATTGGATTCTTATTTTAAGTTTTTGATTTTTATATGTATATCTCTTTGCTTTTGACGCAGATATGGATTTTTGGATATAGATTCGTGAATCAATACTTACATATTTCTATTTTTTAATACTATTATGGTTTCTTTTTTTTTTCTTTTATTATTATTATTTTATTTTTTTTTGTGTAAAGACTCATGAAACAATGGTTGGTGTATCTTGTGAAGGGAATCATTCGTGTTTGTATCTCTCTTTCTCTTGGTCTTCCAAGTGACTCGATCTAATTAGCCATCGTTCTATTAATTTGTCCCGTTTTCAAGATTTTTTTTTTTATAGAATTTGATGGACTGAATTTCTTTGGGGGCGATTTTGGGGAGTTTTATTTCGGAACATCATATTGCACGTATAGTATTAATATGTTAGCTGCAACCGTAGGCCTCTCTAAATTTAGTGTCTCCTTGGAGATTCCCACAGAAAGTAGAAATGTTAGGCATAAGAAGTTGGTTTCGACGTTTCAAATTTCTTGTGCAACACTAACACAAGGTAACACCGTATTAGAAAATATCTTCTTTTGAAAATGCAATGGCAATTGGGGGAACATTTGTAAACTTGGAATAACAGTTAAAGGAAGAAGAGAGTCAATCACCTAATTAGAGAGTCTATTTACCCTGTATTGTTCGGATAATTTCTCTTGCTTTCCTAATCAAGCTTTGCATAAAAGATTTGTTGGAAAATTGTGTGGCCCGACTGCCATGGGGCCCATGCCAGATTAGGCGGGCGCAGATGAACTCCCAATAAGTCATGATCAGGTTGAGTCAGATAAGGATCGAACTCTTGGTGGTAGAGTTTGTATTGAGTTCAGGTCTGCCTCAAACCGAAACTCACAAGGTTCTCGCCGAGTTCAGTTTCGACACCCATTTGGGAATAGCAACTTCTTTCAAGATTCTCCATCTTTTAAATTTTAAGTTAATAAGAAACTATCTTGAATTTCCATATCAATTTGGTTACATAAATCAAAACACTTATGCTATACTCTCTTCAAGGCAAACATAATAAGTTCAGTATATTTTACAAGGTGACTCACTCTACAACTAGCAAATTCCCTACCGTATACTCAAAATAGCCATTACATCACATTGATGGAAGTGAAGATTGGGACAAAATTCTTATAACTTCATGTAACAAGCCTATATTTCATATATTGGTTTGTGTTTGTTTTAAGGGATTCCACTATTTTTTCAGTCAAGAAAGTCAATATGGGTCCTATAATCGTTTTCTGTATCTTGAATTGTGTTTATTTTTAAAATACTTAATGCAATTTGGTTTTGAGAATTCTAGGTCCTTCCTATCTTTGATGTGTCCGCTTTACATCAAGTCAGTTCATTAGAGGGTTAGAGTCTTAAATTTTTTTATGGTCCTTGAATCCAAGATGATGAGAGGTTGGATTAGTGGGATGAAAAAGAGGATGGGCAAGGCATTTAGAAGGTGTGTACTTTTGTAACTTTTATTTGTTTGGGATTTTGAATGGTTCTTTTTTAAGGTGCTGTTAATCAATATTCCTATTTGTCATGGGTTTTGTACATCGGGCCTATTATGTGGACTTATTATTATCGGTTTTATTTAAAAAAAAAAAATTGTAATCAGTTTCTTGAAAGAGGGCTGTCACTGTCTAATTGTTGTTCCTTTTTTATTAGAAACAGAGGAGAGAGCTCTTTCGCTCTCCAACGCGATGATGTGGACAATGTTTCCTTCTCTTTCTCGTAGAAGCACTCACTAAATTTGGCTCTCGATTCCCTTCTCGGCATTTAGTTTGAATTAGATAGTAGCAAAATATGCCCGCGCCTAACGCGAGCAATATAATTTATATTATTAAAAACAACAAAGTTTTAAATAATACTTTATCTAAATTATATTGAGATAGAAAAAATTACAATCAAAACTAAAACCTACAATAGTAACAAGAAAATAGTTACTTTATTCCAAAATTAGAAAACTTTAGTTTGTTTGAAAATAATTGAGTATTTTACTTTATACATTCTTTTTGAAACCAGAATAATTAACCCCTACTAAAAAAATCAAATTGATAAAAATACCACCAAAATACAATGTGAAATATAAAAGTTCATAAGCAATTCAATAATAAAAATAACTTAGAAGAAATAAATAAACCCATGGATACTCATTGCCTAAAAACTAAAGCTAAGAAATAAAAGAGAAAATATAATAAATCCATGAAAATCTATTGCCAGAAACAAAAAAAAAAAAAAAAAACTAATCAAAATAAAAAATAATAAAACATTAAAACACCAAAAAATACATAAAATAGAAAAATAAAGAAATGGAAGAGATATGACACGATTGTGTTGCAAAAATCATTGAAAATGCATATGTGAAAATCCTCATATTTCACTCACTTGTAAAAAGTTGATGATGTATGATTATCTCTCTCTCTTTCACTCCATGACTCATCTTTCTTTTGGTGTTGTTATGCCTCCCTCTCTCCTTTTTTTTAGCTACACTGGGGGGACTCGAATGCAAACACTCGTGTCCATAACTAGCTGAATTACAACTAAGGGGCCTGTCCTTTATTTCTCTTTTGCCCCCTTTTCTCTTTATGTTACATATGAGGAATGATGGGGTCTCTAATGAAAGTAAAAGAGAGGAGCATTTATTTTTGCCACTAAAGGACCACCAACCCTCTCCTCAAAATGAAGACTATGGGTAAAAGAATTGAGTTGAAAATGGTTTGAAACGTATGTCATTTAGGGTTTCCTGTCTTTGAAATATATAAAATTTTAGGCCGGTTAAATCAAATACTATGAAAATTTGACAGGGGCTACCCCTTTGCATGACATTTTCCACTGAAAAGACCTTTCCATCTATCCAAATCCCAATGATATAAATGATCCAGGTCCTGGACCTCATGAATTGTACAACTTATTCACCCTACCCAGTTTGTTCATATGTGTAGATTTTTTTATCTTCCACTTTGTAATCCTCTTATTTAATCCAATATTCGCCCATGACCTTAACTTATAGCTTATTATTTGAAACCAATATCAACTTCTGCACATACAGTCAAAGTTGGAAAACTCGTGACTCGGATTTAGTCTCGACTCGTCTAGCTCTACATTATCAACTCAGAGAGTCAACTCAACGAGTAAAAAGTGTCATTTAAAGACAAATCCAATACATAGAAAAACCTAAAAACACATGCATCGAATATTCACAATATCAAATATACGCCTCAAATTACATTTCAATCAACCATTTTCAAAACTGCTAACTCCAAACCTCGAGCATAAAATTACTTATACACTCACACACCACCGAGTTTCCACTATATCTGACTCGGCCTATCGTCAAAACGAAATGACTCGGCAAAATCAAGAGTCAACCGGACGAGTTTTACTTCCCTCCGGGCCCACCCAAGAATTTTGTTGCACTTTAACCCCCAGGAATCAACCAAAGGTGCCAAGTGGTGGGGTCCTCAAAAAGAGAGAAGAGTCTCAAAAAACCACCATTGCTGCCATCAGCATCAGCATCAGATCATCGTTTTCCCTCTTAACGCTACAAAGACTAGACGCAATCTTCTTCTCCTAACACAAAACCCCCCCTCTTTCTCTCTCTCGCCTTTTCCCCTTCTCTTTCTCTCACTTCCCTTCACTCTCCTTCTCTCTCTATACATACATGTCTCCGAATCGAAACCCTAATTAGGGCCAAACCATGCTGTATTCGACCCCAAAATCCATGATAGAGATGTGATTCCAAGGAGAGATTGCGTCCAATCTGAAATCGAACAACAGAAGATCTCAAAATCACTTCTTCTTTTTTTTTTCCCCTTCGATTTGGCGTTCTCAAATCGAGGATTTTTGCATATGAAAGACCGTTTGGATCGCACGAAAGCAGTGCTGCGGCACTTGCCGCCTGCGATTTCGCAGTCTGTGCTCATGGAGCAGATCGATGTTCGCTTTGGCGGACGCTACAATTGGTTCTGCTTTCGCCCCGGAAAGATCAGGTTAGGGTTTTCATTTAACCCCTCTTTTTTCCCCACATCAAATCGTTTGTGATTCTCTGCTGTTTGTTGGATGATTGCTTTGTTTTTCAGAATCTTGGTGTGGTAGTCGTAGTCGGGTTTGAATTTGTTTTTTTTTTTTTGTTTGGTATGATATGATCTTTGTGTTGGAGGAATTTAGTTCTTGAGAGTTAGGTTAGGTTTTGATGTAAAAATTTGCGTTAGTAGAAGATTTTTACTATTTACATCCAGTCTAGGGTTTTAGGGATTAATGGCCCCTTCATGATCATAGATATAGTAATCAATTGATGTAGGGAGAGTGGGCATTTTTATCCTTTCAACATGATCATGCATGGACCTTTTTGTGAAGTATGTGTTCCGAAAGTAAGAAAAAAAAAATGTGTGTTTGACAATCATAGTGTTCAATTTGAAGCAGGAAGGGGATGCTTTTCTTATTTTTATCAATTTGATCTTGTGGAACTGGAAACAAACAAACATGAACCTTTTAGTGAAGCATGTGTCTGGTGAAAGTCTTGATAGCTAGCTCTTGTTGGAAACAATGTGGATGGGGACATGTAGGTGTTCTATTATGAAGTGGGAATTGAAATTTACAGCGAGCTTACCATTTTTCAACCCATGATGAACTTTTTCTAATGTTTCTTTTTGTTATTTTTCTGGTGATTCAAGAGAGAAATCAAAGTTAGGAGCCATGTGGATATTTTCTGCTTATTTTTCTGAGATTGTATATTTGGGAACGTTAAACCAATGTGGGATTCTGGTTAAGTTAAATCTAATATGCTCCAGAACTTGCATGATGGTCGGCGGTGTGGAGTCTAGGCAAATTTGAGATGATTATTTTCACTGCTTAGGTGTTCTACTTGGTTAGTGGTATACAAATGGAAATAGAAATAATTAGGTTCCTTAGAGTCTCATATATATCAGGATCACTTACCCTGTCTTTGTTGGGTATTATGTCTTTATCGAATTTTGGTGTTTTGCCCCTTCAAAGAAGAATACCACATGGATGAGGACCGTCTTCCATCCTCTGGGTTTGTGATACTCCATCATTCGCAGGATAATGTGTGCTTATTTCGAGTTCGTTTAATATACATTGTTCCATATCTTGATTCCTAGGTGGATTCACTGAGTAATTTGGTTTGTGATGATCCTATTTATCTCCTTTGATGTGGATTGGGCTAAATAGGAGCATCCAGACTGCATCAATTGGCATTAGAATTGAAGATTCAATTATGAGAGACAACCTTCCGAGGTTTCACAACTGCAATACTTATTGATGACCTTTGCTAGATGATCGAAGTGATGATGACCATGGTCCACAAGACTTGGAAATGGAAGAGTTAGAGAAACAAAAACAAGAAATGTTTGCACAGGCATAAACTATTTCTTATCAATTTTCCGATTTGAGTGCATTTGTTATTATTCATCACTTGATAGTGTATCATGAAATTGCTAATATTATGGTAACCTTTTTCAGTTGACGTGACACTGTGCGCATGTTCAAAAGGGGTGAAGGAATAATGGAAGTTTAGATTGTATTAACATTTTAAATTTTAAATCTGGTGCCAACAACATATGGGTCGATGTGACATCAACATAAGAAAATAAAATTAGAATTCTTGAATATCATGGTAACATGAAGGGTATCTTGATACCATCAAGAGTATCTTGATTATAAGGATTTCCCAAAGAAGGTGAAGTTAATTGCCATTAAGTCGAAAGGAAGGGCAATGGATGTTGGAAACAATTAGAAGCACTTGGAAAATCGAGGAAGGCACAAAATTAAAATCCGGATTACGATGGTAGGCCACATGAAGAATGCCGGAAATTACTGGGTTATATTTTAGCTATTTTTCCATAATAGGTATGGTGAAAGAAGTGATAAGATTACGAATTTCATCTCCTGGTGGCTCATCTCACGCAGAGTAAAATTACTAGTGAGCTCTTTGGAGAGTTTAGCATCACCATTTGCCAATTCACTTGTTGTCCATGAGCTTTGGGATGTGTATGAAGCATATGAACGGGCCTTAGTCGTGGAGAAACAACAAAGGAAAAATGCAATTTGGCATACATTACTTTGGGCAAGCTTTGTAGATGTTTGTGCGAAGTGAGGAGAAAGAAGAGACAGTAGACCATGCTAATAATGATTGATTGTGTTTGAAAGAAAGGAAAGCAGTGTTGCAACTTGGATCAGGCTTGACCAATTCTTGGCCGGTTTGGGCTTGGCCCAGAAAAAAAGTTCAACCTAGTAACCAGTTGGAATACAAATAGGCCTCGACACAACTCGAATCAACTTGGGCCCAACCTCCTTATCTAAAAGAATACATGGTTCTCTTTCATATTTATTATACGTGCAAAACTAAGAAGCTGTCTCTTGCTTCCTTTATTATGTGGAAATCAAAGGCCGCCCTCGTAGTTTTTTCAAGGAGTTTCTGTCTCAAATTGCAAAAATCTAAGACTATAGCATCTTTTATTATTGGTGATGGGGAAGGTGAGATTCAGTTTTCATGGATTGAGAACTTTGCCCCTTGAATGTCGTTGTGGCTTCCATATACTCTCTATGCTCTAATTCTTTCTATCATCTCTCAACTTTTCTTCCCTTGCTTACAATGGGGTTCTTGTGGTAATTTGCAATTTTGGGGATTATTTTTCTGGAAACCTTAGAGATTTTTGCCGAGGTTGGGGACCAAAGTTTTTGGGCAAATTTGGTGCTTTTGTTTGTAATAGAAAAAAATCCCTTTCTAGAAGTTGCATTTATTTTGAGCTTTTCATTTCATGTGTAATTGATTTTATTTCTCCAAATATTATATAAATAGAAGTCTCCATTTGCTATTTTATTTTTTTCTTTTCAGGCATCCATTTTGTGATGCCTTTAATACATGTCGGTTAGCAGAACCTCCATTTTCAATTTTTAATGTGCAGTTTTTTTACTTTTCTTTTTTTTTAATCATTTGTCATTATTTGGTGTGAATTTGGAGGCCTTCATGATATAGTTTGGGAATCTTGGGTTTTTGCATTTAAGATTTTGTTTGGTGTTGGTATTTTGGTAATTATTTATTTATTTGGAGTTTTTGCAGATTTGGAGCAATTGGTTTGTCTTATGAACTCAGGGGGTGATATTTTTAAATTTCTTTTGATTTTTGTGTTCAGTACAATTACGAGATGGCTAGCACTTCATCGTTAAAGCGCAGGTCAAGCTCAAGGTGTAAAATACATAGTTTTGTCAGCTTTGGTAGAAATTCGGATTTGGATCAGGTTGAGGGTAATGTATACTCAGGTTGGGGCTTGTTCCGTGTTTTAGGTGTAATGAGTTAGGCCATGTTTCATCTGAATGTTAGAAGCATCTGGTGAAATATTTTGGGAAATTCTAGAGGATGTGTTGACTTTGAGGGGCCAGAGCATATTAAAGACAAAAAAGGCAGTTTATGACACTAATCTGAATGAATATGATGCTACAGGTATTGTTGGGTTATTTGAAACACTTGGTGGATGGATATTAGATTCTTCTTGGCCTCTGGGGTTTTAGGAGCATCATCAAAGAAAATTTCCTTATATTGCTGATTGGTGCGTGGGAGACGTATAATATGGTATCATTTTCATTGGACATAAAGGTAGACTTGTCTTGTGGTGTGGGGTGGGCAAGAACACGTGACCCACTCCTTGGATGATTCGTTTGTGATTGGATGAATGGTAGAATATATTTGTTGAGGGCGGGGGTGCCGTTCTCCCCTATCCCGAGAGCAGCCAATGCCGTGGTTGATTCTCTAGCCTAGGATAGTATCGTGTGGCAGGGCTTGTTCCTAGATGTGTGATTACTGTTTTGCGTTTTTCTTATGTGCCCTTTGTAATTTTGTCTCCATCTTTGGTTTGCTCATGGGTTGTTGCCTACCTCGGGGAATGGCGCCCTTCATTTTCAATTGTACTTTCCATTCCTTTCAATAAAATCGCTCTTTACTTTAAATAACGGGAAAAAATATGAATCGAGAATGATTGAGCGGTCACATGTGGCATGAATTCCTTGTCATTTTCAAGATTCTGCTGTCAGAAAAAGTTGAGAATGAAGATTGGTTCCAATTGAACATTTTCCCCATGAGATGCACTGTTTAAGGCAAGGTATGTTTGTTCAGTGAGATAGTTTACAACAATAGTTGTGAGACCGTCATACCTCCTAAGGACACTGTTGATAAATTGGGCATAGAGATTGTCATGCATTTTTCACCTTACAAGTTTTCACGTCGCAATAAATGGATTGGGGTACCTATTTTATTTAAGTTTCCCCTTCAGTTGAAAGAAGTTTAATGATAATGTGTGCTGTGATGTCCTATGGATGCATGCCACATTTTAGTTTGTTAACCTTGGGATTTGATTGTAAATGAAGCAAAATGGGTGGATGAGTGCCATAGTTATTAGAATCCTACGATTCGTATCCCGAATCTAAAGGAAAACGGTTCATATCTATGCAACGAATCCCATTTACAAATGAATCTTAGGATTCAAGTGTGAATCCTACGATTCGATACTCGTTTCATCGAATCTTACCATGGTTCAAAATCGCGGTATCAATCGCGGTATCGGCCGGGATAAAAACCGATATCATATCGTTATCGGTCTGTCACGGTGGTCACAGTGTGACTTTTTTTTATCCAAAAAAATTGGCAAAATACCAAAAAAAATCAAGAATATTAGAAAATGCTGGAAAACAATGGTTTTTTTTTTTTTTTTTCCATTAGTAACAACAATAAATCAAAATATCGGTTACCTTAAGTTATGAGTCCTGTATGTGTCGCTGACTCGCTGTCTTTTTATGGTGAAATAAAAAAATGATATATTATAATTCAAATATTAAAAAAGCTGAAAATAAAAGAATTAAAAAACACCCAAAATCATGTGTATGAGTAGATCTATCATCTACACACTATTAATAAGCCATTAGTATTTAGTATCATAAATACTCCAACAATTATTTAAAAAAAATAGAAGATTTAAAAAAAAATAAAAAATTCTACACCCAAAATCATATATATTAGTAGATCTAGTACGAAAGTGTGTAGATCTAAGAGAAGAACACAACTGAAACCCAAAAATGACATGTCAATGATCTTTTCATTCATTTCTTTGCTTTATCCAGAAAAAACAAAGAATACATAATAGTAAAAATAAGGGAGTTAAGTTGATTTTCTCTTACCAAATAAAATGATTTCTTGAAGAAAGAGTGGTGGAAATATGGATGGAGCCAAGGAAGAGGGGCTGCTCTAAGGAGATGAGGGGAAATGAAGAAGATGAGGGAATGAGGGAAAAGAAAAAAAAAATTGGTTTATTCCACTCGCCCGATATATTCAAAATATCGGCCGATATATCCGCTAAACCGATATTTTCAAAATATCGGCTGAGATGGTCCGATATTTTGGTGTCTGATACCGGAATACCAAAATATCTAACCGTTCGGGCCTATACCGGTTCATATCAGCCGATATGAACCGGTATCTGCCGATATTTCATATTATGAATCTTACTATTCAAGCGATTCGGCTAAGCGAAAATTACTACAACCAATTAGTTAATATTAGTATTTTTTTTCTTTCTTTATTCTTTCTTTTTTTAGCGCTTTTATTTTTAAAAGGTTATTTAGTAGTTACCAAAATCTCCAAGAATTTTTTGCAGCTTTGATAAGGTTTTAAAGATAAATAAAGAACATGCATTCAATTAAAGCATTCGACTGTAATTGCTTTTCTACATCTTCTTCATTTTTTAATATATATTTTTTTTCATGAACACTTTCTTAACTTAAAGAGATATCCTACCATGTAAGATTGATGGTTTAGATTATATTTTTATTTTATATTTTGATTTGAAGATAATAAAAAAAATTATATTGATACTTTAAACTTATTTAACTATTTACACATCGTTTATTTCATATATATTAATATATGTCACAATGTTCTTGATATGATTGTATGATAGACTTGTTATTGTATTTATACTGCTAGAAATGAAAAAATTGATTGTTATAAATTATTATTTTTTCCTTTTCTTTTAATTTTTTAATTATTTTTTATTTTTACTAGAAAAATAAAAATCCCACGATTCACGCTTTGATTCATGGGTATGAATGATTTGCAATACGACTTCGATTTTGAAAATTATGGCGAGATTTTATTTTATTTTATTTTATTTTGAGAAAACTACTATTTAATTGCCTTAGTACCATGAGAGAATGCAAATCCAGAACAAAGGGTCTTAGGCAAAGGTTGATGGACTTTGCTTTTCAGTAGAGACTCATTGGACAAAGTGGATAATAAACTTTTTTTTGGAGAGTCATGGGCCAAGGATATACTTATTAATTCTGTTTTATCAAGGGAATTGAATTACTAATGAGAAGAAGTTTATCATTTGTTCTGTCTAATTTCTTGCGTCACTTTTTTTATTTTACTGATTGGCAAAGGTGAATTCAGTAACATGGAGAAATAGTTTCATATGGAAAGGACTAACTATTTTCTACAAGAGTTGTATACTGTATATATGTGCAAAATGTAGAATACTTGTTATGGTTACCCCTTGAAGCATGTTGAATCCATGTTAACTACGCCTTTGGCAAGAAGGCCTGCTGCCTCTTTGCCTCTCTATAGACTTGTGAGAACATCATCATCATTGAAGGAGCTAGCCCCAGCCGTTGTCAGATGAAAAGCTAACCTTCATGGATGTTCCTGTGTCTTTGAAGTTCATCCAAGTGCATTCTTTGAATCACTTCCAACAATTAGTCATAGATTAGAGAACATATCCCTTGTAATTATGAGAGCTTGTTGAAGTACATTTTTCCCTAGGTCAAATCTTTGGTTCACAACAGCACCAAGAAGGATAACATGACATTTCCCTTACAGGTTCTCACCAGCCATCCAATGCGTACTTGCTCTGGCTGGCTTCAAATCTGTGACACTTGTCGATGTTGAACTTTTATTTGCCCTCCTTTGGTGGAGTCTTCCTTTTTATTTTTTTGTTGGCGCCATATCTCTAACTCATGAGTTGATGATTTCAACTGAAGGTTTCAACCATCAAGCTAGGCTATAGATCTGCTTGGTGTGAGTCTATTTTGCTATCTTTTCATTTCTATGATTTTCCCCTCCCCAAGTTACAACTTACTTTAAACCTCTATTAAATTTTTTTATCTAAAATTTTGCAATTTCTTTACTATCGACAAAAGTAATGGTTGTAATGACATCGTCAATCAGATCCTTCTCTTCTTTGAAAAAGTACAGGAATAACATGATACTTACCGTATCAACGACACCAGTCGAGTTTGCTTCAATATTTTGCTGCTCACAAGTTTATCACATTGGTTGATATGTGTTGACATAGTTGTGTATAGACCGATGCGCCCTAATGCACCCAATATAAGGGCCCAATACGGTTGATACGCTCTCATATAACAACCTAGAAACCATTTTTTTGGGGGGTTTGGAACAAAAAAGGTTCAAGAAAGGATTTTTTGAATTTCTAGCACATGAAATTCAAAGGAGAAAGAACACTAAATTGAATATCCAAATGTTGGTTTGAAGTCGATGCACAACCCATTAGGGATTATCTTTGAGGCAAGAAAAATACTGATAATGGGTGAAATATATCCTCATTTTTTTGTTTTTTTGGATAGGAGTGATATTTAAGTTCCAATTGGTGCAAGTTTGGATCTTAATTTTGATCTTACATGCACTATTTTGAACATTTTAGGAGTTTGTAGGGGACTTTTGTGAAATATCTAAATAGTAGGTACTACAATGTGCTTACTAACTAGTATATATTTAATACTAAATAATGTTGAGGCATAGGGAAAAAAAGGAAAAAAACCGTCCCATACGACTCATCTGTGTGCTATGGGACTCGACTCGGACTCAGCCAAGTTTTGAAGTACTCGCTCTATCCTGCTTGGGGAATGATTTGATGCAGTCCATGTACATGGCTGAAATGGAGAGCACCAAATTGGTTTATTATTGGAGTTTTTGCTTTCTCAAAATTATTGAAGCTCAAATCAAGAGATTTTCTCTACTATGATTCCTCTATTATCCATTGGGTGTAATTGGGGGTCTTTATGTTGAAGTTGTGATAATGCTTAGTCAAAACTTGTGGAGATTTGATTATAAATGTATTTCACAAGAACAAGAAGAAAAGTAACTTTTCACTGGTTTCTCCTCTGTTAAAATGATTATGTGAGACACTGAGGGAGTAGTACCCTTCACTTGAGGCTATTGTCTCTAAAACTTTCTTTCTTCGTTTTACTCCTGTGGGCTGTGTTAGTGATGCATCCGTGTTCTATGTGGATCGCGCCATGAAGACAGCTGAAGCATATTTGAGCTAGATAAAGATATCCCATGCCTTCAGAAAACTTCCATATGCCATTAGTTCAGTTTATTTGCTTTGCTGAGAAGTATTAGTTAGAATAGGAACTGTCTGATTATTTGACTCAACTTTAGGTTTTAGTGGCCAAGACTAAATTGCTTATTATTATTTATTCATTTTTGGGTAAGGGACTAAAACATAGACAAATCTCAAAGCAAAATTTTTAATGTATCATATTGTTCCAATCTTGGTAACATTTCATCTCACCATACTATATGATTATAACTTATACATTGCTTGAAAAGGCCATGTCAGCTTGTTTCTATTTTATATATGTTTGAAAAGATCAAAGCAATTTTAGAAATCAAGAAAAGAAAAGAGAGAGTGGAAGTTTCAATAATTCATCATATAACAGATTTGCTTTTGTGTTTTTCTTCCTCCATACCATTTTAAATTAAAAAAAAGCAGATTTACTTTTGTGAATAAAACGCATGATAAGAACGTAGATAAACTTTCTACCAAAAAAATAGAACATAGATAAACTGTAAAGAAGGGATAAATTCATGAATCCAAGGGGAGATATCACTGAACAAGACCATATTATACAATGAAAATAGTGACATTCTAGACACTACATTGGCAATATGTGAAAATGGAAACTGAATTTGTGTGTTATTTTAAAGTTGTTTTATTGTTAAACTTATGAAAGTGTGTGTTACCATTTCAGCCAGAAGAATCAGCGGCATGCTCAAGCCTATATTGATTTCAAGAGTCCAGAAGATGTTGTTGAGTTTGCTGAGGTCTTCGACGGGCATGTGTTTGTCAATGAGAAGGGTAATGATCCCTGGTGAATGTGTTCGCCACCATGCAGTTCTCTTTTATTTGTCAGATGCTTATGTTGTTTATGTCAGATGAGCTTGTATATTCCTATACTCAGTATCGGTTTTGTCCAAATCACATGGGCAGAATGGATTTTCAAGAAATGTGAGTAATCTATGGTCTCCACATCTCTCATATGTTGTGTGCACTACTAGTGATTGTGGGTGTGGAAGTGGCAGTTCGGAATCTATAATGCTGCTATTTTTCTTTCAGTGGTGAAAACGCATTCATGACAGGAAGCACTTTTTAGCAACAAAATTCTTGATTTAATGAAATGCAACCAAAGGTTGCTAAGAGGAGAATACCCTTGTCACATATTCCTCCAGAGTAACTTATGATCTGACCTGCAATTAACATTGAATGTCTTTTAGTTTGTCCTTTATATTTATATTTTGGAGATTTGGAAAAAGCCTCCTTTTAAATAGTAAGTATGAACATTTTTTAAAGTGTCGAACTACATTCTTCCAGGTGCCCAGTTTAAGACTATTGTTGAATATGCACCATCTCAACGGATTCCGAAGCTGTGGTCCAAAAAAGATGGCCGTGAAGGGACAATATTTAAAGGTATGTCTGTTTACTGTTAATTTGTCAAAAGTAAAATATTATATGCATTGTGTATATGCTGTCTTTAATGTATTCATTTTTATTTTTTTTTTCATGATGGGTGGACCTTTTGTTTTGGTCACAAGATTTTTTTTGTTGAATGACTAGATCCTGAGTATTTGGAGTTTCTTGATCATCTTGCAAAGCCTGCTGAGAATCTTCCTAGTGCTGAGATACAACTGGAAAGAAAAGAAGCAGAAGAACGAGCTGGTTAGTTGTAATGCTCACTTACTATATGCACCAACATATTGTACCACTTAGAAAAGGGCATCCAGATGAATTATGTTAAAGGTTACTTATATTGATTATCCAGGTGGACTGAAAGAGAGACTTATTGTTACACCTTTGATGGATTTTGTTCGACAAAAAAGAGCTGCTAAGATTGGGTCTCAGGTACATGGAAACTCATCTAGTTATGTACCTTTTGTTTTTGCCATCAAACAAATAAAATAACTTACATTCTAGTTGGGAGGACATTAGTTTTGATTCCCTGCGAGGAATTTAATCACTGTGGGTTTTGCTGTCTCTTTGAGTTATTTATATATATATATATATATATTTCATTAAGATAACCACAAAAATGCCATATTGACGCATGCTTAGGGCTTTATAGATAGTCTATGATGCAGTTGGTTTATATAGACAAGATGACATAGTGTAATGATGTCTATATGCATCATCATCACCAGGACCTTGTCCCCACAATATGCCCGTACATTTTAAATGTGTGCATCTATTTGGTTATGTCTACTCCTATTTGGTCCTTGAGTGTTTAGGATGCAACAAGCGAGACATCTCATTATTTTAAGCACGGCTCAGGTGAATTTTCTTCTTATAAGTTTATTTATTGTATGTGTATGTACTATGTACATTATCATGTAGACATCTGTTTTTTCTGTGGTCATGTCCTAATTCCTTTATCTTCTAGCACTAGTCGTTTGTCTTTTTTGAGCACAGAGTGATTTCTGACAGTTATCCATTCTTACTTGGTAACTTAGTAATACATTTATGTTCCAATGCATACTGTTTTAATTGTTGATAAGCATGCCCTGAGCTTTCGCTAGTAATTGACAACAGAGACCTTCAGCTAATGGGAAGGTTAGTAGACGAGGTGGGGTTTCACATGGCAATTCTGGTTCATCCTCTTCCAAGCGAGCTTCTGACAAGCGAAGGGCTCCCACTTCAATGGTATGTATGATCTTCAAAGCATGGTTTCTTCATGCAAGGGGAACGAGATCATTACTCTTGATATGATCACACTGCTTATTCTTACCTCCTCCTCTGTTTGACTCTTTCCTTTTCATAAAACATTCTGTGATGAATTGGGAAAAAATATATGCCACATTTTTTTTTCCTTATTGGTCATTCTATCAGGACTCCAAATGGAGAATCTCAAGTTAGTACTATACTACTATCTTTCAATTTTTGAAAGAATCTATGGCCTTGGTTCGAAGGGCAAGTCCCATTTCATTTTTCTTTCAGGGCATGGTTTTTTTAATTTTTTAATGCCCTTATTTTACTCTTTGGAGTTTCTGAGTTTCTTCTTCTTCTTTTGTTTTAAAGAATCGGTGAAAACATATTGATACTCTTAGTGTTGTTTCTTAGATAGCAATGAAAGAAGGATCGAAGAAAACTGATGCTTTTAACTTTGATGCATCCTATATGTGATTGAACGGTGGTGTTGTACTCTTGATGCATGTATCTGCACTACTTATCTCTAGTGGTCAACTTCTAGACATGTTTTTGTGGCTTTTCCATTAAGTAAATGGTGGAATTGTGTGATATAATGATTGTGAGAATCGATCTTATCCATCTTATTAATAACTATCATTTTGCCAATAAAATAATTATCCTATTGAAGTGACTTGTTATGAAATGCTTTATTATTATTATTATTATTATTATTATTATGGGTACTAATACTATTCCTGTGTATTTGGTGTGCACGGTCTTACTGTGGACACTGGCTGCTGGTGCCCACCTGGGGCTCCACAGATAATGGGACATGGGGGGAATGGAAAAATCCACTCATGAGGGACCCAGACATAAAAAATGGGATTGATCTCATTTCTCTATCCCTTTGATTTGTGGCCCATAAGTTTAATGGCTTTATATTAAAGGAAAAAAAATGACCCTCAATCCAACACTCCAGTCCACTTGGTGGGTCCAAGCCCCAGGGTCAAGTCACTATCAGAGGCATCTTGTATGTGTGAATGGTTTGGAGGAATCATAAGGTGGGCTCATTGGAAGTTCTCCCCATAAGGATGTACAAGAACATTTCATTGTTGTTGTTGTTGTTGTTATTATTATAAAGTTAACAGCAAATTTATAAAGCGAACAAAGAAGATACAAGGGGCACTTCTTGAGATGGAACAAGGAGGAGGAAATCAGAACAACGAGAACAAATTAAATCCAAACATAATAGTATCAGTCCAATACCCCCCTTATTGTTTGCATCTGCTTTGAAATTAGCAGCATTTAACACATGGGTGAAAGAGATTCATTCCCAATTGAAGGATCCCTTATCTTGTCCAATCAGAACTCAATTCTCCAAGGGCCTGAGCGCGGCTTGTACAAGCAGAATCATATTCTATTACTTGAGGAAAGAAGCCCAGTTTGCAGGCTTTATGCAACCCAATAACATTGCTATGACTTCATTGATGTTTCTGTAGCCACCAGGACCTGAGAACCATCTCTTCGCATTCTCTGTGTTGTCACAAATCACCCCTCCTAATGTCAGCCATTCCTAGGTTATCCATGGCACAGGTGTTGAATTTATTTTCATGGATTCGAGGGGGACAACAATTGAGTAGGTGTGCTAACATCCTCTATCACCTCAATCCAGATCTATCAAGCATGTCACAGAAATACTTTTGCCACAAGATGAGTATGACTAGATTCTTAATGTCCTCAGTTACTCCAAGTATCTTTGGTTCCTCTCCTTCAATAGGGACCTGATTGCTGCAATGAAGGACAAAGTCTAAGGAGCCTTACCTTGCTTTAAAATGAATATCCAAACCGTGATGCCTCAAAATGAACATCAGTGGTTTCAGAAAATTCCCAGGGTACCTTAAACCGAGAGAGTATGAGTTCCAAACCACACCTTGGGAATGGAACAATTTAAAAGCAAGTGGTTCACTGTTTCTTCATCTTTAAGGCAAATGGGGCACCCATAGATAATCTTTTGACTACTGTATGGATGCTCCAATCTCAAAATACCTTCAGATGGCAATAACCTTGGGAGGAGCATGGATGTACCAGATACAGTACAGTACATTCATCTCCCTTATCTGATTTTGCAATGATCCATAGAATTACTAAAATCTCTCCACATGATTACTAAAATCTCTCTAATTAAATCAAATCAACTAAAATTACAAACCTAATTAAGGAAATCAAATTGACAGAAGACTCCTTGGTAGGGCCCATGATGGGCCCTATTCTTCTTGGACCGTGCTGCATCACCCCCAAATCAGGGCTCATAGACCTCCCAAAGAAGGGAGCTTGGTCAATCTCTTTATCTGTAAGATCAATGACAACATAAAGGAGCCCTTGTTGTACCAAACCTGAAACCCTTGACATAGTCCACGACCCTGACGCGTGATCGGAAGCAATTCCAAAGTGGCATGGATCTACTAGCAAGGCTTTGATCTCAAAACCAGACATCAGTCCACAAAAGAATCTGGTCACCATTGGCATTTTTCTAGTGGATGGACCTGCAAAAAGATTCTACCTTCATGATTCCTTGCTACATTCCTAAATCTTAGGGGGATCCTTCCTGATCACACCACCTGTTCCTGTCAATTTTGTATTTGGAGAAGACAACCCTTTTCCCAAGATCATTTGCATTCATTGACCAATCGCCACAACTACTTTCCAACAAGGGGTTCATTCATTTCCTTAGAGCTTTAATACCCAGCCCACCCTGGTCATGCGAATCATGTGATATTCTGTTTCTTCTCCATCTCCTTCCATTAAAAATAAAATAAAATAAAATAAAAATCTTTCTATGGCCTTTTGATCTACGATGGAAGCAAGACAGTTGAAGAGTGATATGAAGTAGACTAAATTGTATAGAGCTGCCTTAATGATTGTCATTCTACCTCCGAAGGGTAAGTGTTTCGCCTTCGAAATCAACAGTCTTCATTTGAATCTCTCCACCACTGGGTCCCATAGAGATATGGAAGCACTGCCTAATATTGGTATGGATATGTGATGAATTGATTGAGAATCATGTGATGAAAATTGAATATTCCATATGTAATTTGGATATTTGACTCTATGTTGTGGATCATGTGATCACTATGAATTATGTTATGGTTCGAGAGTCAACTTGATGTCCATATTGCTTTGTGATTTGTAGCCTTGACTTTCGTGTAATGGCACTATCGAACCTTGCATCAGGCCTCTCCTCTTACAGCACAATACTTTCCTCAAGTACAGAGATGGTATAGTTGTTTTATCCGTTTCATTAAGGATTAATCCTAATGTCTTCGCTCTAGAGATTACACAAAACAAGATTACAATTATAATACATGTGATGGTCCCTACGTGGACCCCCCTAGTCACATATGTACATATATGTTTGATAGCTGGCCAATTTCGAGTCTTGCAGAGTGCTGGTGAGGACAGCCGGCAGAGAATCATTGACTGTGACTGTGCCTTCAATTAGTTCATTCTTTAGCAAAATTCATTCTGACGGCTGAGACTGCCTTGAAACACCTTATTAATGTTTTGACCTTGTACCATTTTAACATTATAGCCTAGTGGGAACCTGCAATCTCTACAGTGAAAATATTGAAATAGGTCAGCAGTATGCAGTCCTGGCATTCTCAATCATTTTGGTTTGAGCTTCTACAAAAATGGTGAGTAGGAATCAAGACAGCGGATCGCCTTGTCTTGATACCATTGATGCTTCAAAGAATCATTTTGAAGATCTTTTCATGAACACACAGAATCTAGTTTTCACAAGATTACAGAGAATCTAGCGATCCCACATACTCTTTCCCTAATCCAACATCTCCTGAATCCCAATTCACCCTACCATAGGCCTTCTCAAGATCAATTTGCAAGTAACTCTTGGTCTCTAGCATCCTACCAGGAATCCGTCGCTCGTGGACAAAAGCTCCTTGGGGAAAGGAGATATCTAATGGTAGAACCTGTTTCAATCTGGAGCCAAGACCTTAGCTAATGTAGATGCTCACAATTAAATTGATTGGTCTGAAGTTCTTCAACCGCTTTGTTTCATCAATCTTGGCATCAGAGCAATGAAAGAGGTATCCAACTTAGGCAACATCAATCTTAAAATTCATTCATGAAGTCTTGCATGATAATTTCCCTACATATTTGGAAAATGACCATCCGGACTTGGTGCATGATCACCATCCATCTCAGGAAAACCACCTTTTCAATTTCTCTTCGAAATTTCCTTTCAATCAATCTTCCTACTCTTCCTTGATAGCAATCTCCAGATTACCCACGGTAAGATCTACCATGTCACGGACCCATACAGCCGCTGAAGCATCTCTTAATTGTTTTTGAGATCCTTTCTTTACCAGCATTGAGCTCTATTCAGATGAGGAAACAATTCTGTTGGATCTCTGTTAAGCTGAAGCAATGCCATGGAAGAATCTTGTATTGTCGTCCCCCTCTTTTAGCCATTCATTGCTAGACCACTGGCGACATTTGATCTCTTCCTACAGTTTGTGCATGTGCTTTTGTCCATTCTATGGAAACACTGTTCCTCAGGGAGGGACCTTTTCTTCTTTCTTTCTTTTTTTTTTTTATAATTCTTCATCAATCTTATAAATCTATGCCACCTCTGATTGCTTAACAGCTTCCACTAAGCTATTATAGTGTACTGCTCATTCCATAGTCTGCACTAACTTGTTTCAACTTCTCCATAAGGTGAAAACCCACTCAGCCTTCCTTCCTAATTCACTCCATCATTGACTAATCAAGTCTTGAAGCCTGAGTGAACTGAGGGAGGGAGGGAGGGAGGGAGCATCCACCAAGCTTCAACATGGATGGCGGATCTTGATATTTGGACAGAGTGAACTGAGCCCCAATCAGCAGAAAATGAATTTGACTATGATGGTTAATTCAATCAGAAAATTCTCTCTTAGCTCCATGTATAGGACAAACCGCCCATCATTTCTCTTGGAAATTGGATGAATGTTGAATGAACTCCTCAGACACGACAACCCCCATCCTTTCACTTGGAAATGGGATAAATTTTGAACTCACCGCTCGGACACCATGGCCATTGCCAACTGCCTCTAGCAGAATCCAGCTTCTCCTGTGGCTTCTTATAGTTAAATGCTATATTTTTTCCCCGTGCGTTGTCTAAGACCATATTTTGGACGTTTAGCTTGTCTTCTTCATGATTTAGTCTTTCATGTCATTTCCACAGTTTAACCAGTAACTCTTTTTTTTTTTTTTTTTTATGCTTTGCTAATCTGGCTCGAACTTTTTTGCTTTCTTGATAACTGATATTTGTCTTCCTAATTGTTATAATGGGTTTTTTTTTTTTTTTTTATAATAATATTCTTGTTAGCATGGCTCGAATCCATGACCTTTTGGTTGTGATGAGCACCTTCCAGCTGTGCTACAGGCTTGTCAACTAATTGATATTTGTCTTGATATATTGGTTTGGATATGGAATTTATAAATTTGTAATAAAGCAGAAATTGATCACTCTAGTGGAACAAATTTGCCTATTAGGTGGCATGTCTCATTATACCTCTTCTTTTGCCCATGTGTCTGCTAACAAGTTTGCCGATGAATAAACAAAATATTCTGTCTTAAAGATTGATCTTTTATTTTGCTAATAGCATAGCCTAATTACCACGGTTTGGAATTCGGACCTGTCATGGCTGCCCAAGAAATGCTGCTGTAGGATCTCCCTTTACCAAAATCTTGTGGTGTATGGACTTGGGTTTCCATGTTATATTTCAGTCCATCATCTCCCTGATCCTTCCAGAATACTAGTCAATCTCTTTAATATCAGAAATGCCCAATGGGCTTCATATCTTGAGATTTTGTGCTTTCAATTTAAATCGTCTTTGTTTCAAATTTTTAACTTCTCTCTTTTCCCAAACTATAGGATAGTTCGCAAAGTAATTTTCCATATGAATCTACCTTCTCTTTGATGCTCTCTCAATTCTTTGACCACACATAACTTCACTGAAAATGCCGCACTCACCTTGAAATAATGGTAGACTTGTTTATCTCTATAGCACACAGTGGACGTGTTCAGAAGGTGATGTCCTCACCTATGAAATTGATGGAGTGAATTCTGTCAGATACCTTCATAGTCCATCCTACAAAAAATCAGAAACCTTTTGACTTCATCTTTTGGGCCTGAATGTAGGACAAGAAGGAATTGATCCCTACTCCTTATGGAGTCAAAAGTTCAGAATGGGAAAAAAGGTTTTGTTGGAATTAACAGGATGCTTTCCAATTGTTTTTCTTGTGTGCATGTTGTGTAGAGTGAATTATTAGGTAAGATGATAGCATTGTTCTTACAACCTTTTTTCCCCTTTTTTTATTTAAAAAAAAAAAAACAACCTTTGCAGTATGTTTTGAGGGAGAGTACAAAAAATTCGAGTAGCAAGGAGAAGTCGACTTACCTTTTGGTGTCAAGGCGTGATGATCAGCAGCTTTCTGACAAGTCCGTTGCTGTAGGTGCTGCGACTGGAATTGAAGTAGTAGAAGATGAAACTGGTATGGGTTGTGACTAGATCCTTTATTTTTTATTCAACTCCAGTACCTTGTGTCAATTGGACATCACTGCTGATTTCTTGTTTAATTTAAGACAAGTTGACCACTTGCTGGCCATGTCTCATTTATGTTTTAATGATTCTCCATTAATTAGAAATATATGTTTGATAATATGGAAAATGTATCAGATAATACAAGTCGAAATTCATTTTCTTTTGAATTTATGACTTTTCTCCAACGTTATGTGTGTCCCATGCTTATTATGTTTGACAAATCAGCAAGTAAAACTATCTCAAGTAAAATTATCTTTCTGGGAGAACCATGATTTTTCATGTAATGGCTTGTGATGACAGTTTTAGCATTTTATTCATTTGATGTCAAGTTTCTGATTGTCGTAAAATGTTTCTTATTGTTAAGTTGCAACTATAATTTAAAATATGAATGTGAAATATCACTGTCAAACATGCATTTGTTTCTATACATGCGAACAAAACATACGAAGTCTCATCTTCTTTTGGGGAAATTTTCTTTTCTGTATCATATGTTTCTTTACCAATTTACAGGTGCTGGAGCTGATCATGGAACTACAGGAGTATCTGGAGCCATTGAAATTGGAAAGAAAAGACTTCTTCTAAAAGGCAAAGAGAAGGAAATATCTCTGGTATACGTTCATTAAAGATTACTTTTTGTCATCCTCAGGCCAAATGACATATTGTGAACCTTGTTTATTTGTTTGTGTATTTTCTTTTTAAGATTTGGTTTGTCGTTTCACCCTACTCTGGGTTTAATGCTTTCCACAGGCATCTGGTGGTGTATCACAGCAGCAGAGTGTAACACCTGTGAGAAAATCTCAAGGTTCAGCAACATTTAAACAAAACCAGCGACGTGATGGAAGGATTATTAGGAGCATACTTTCAAATAAGGAAGGTCGTCAGAATCAATCATCAGCTGCAATGGTCCATCCAGAGCAGCAAATTCAGACAGTGAGTTTAGAGAAGGACAAGCGTCCACCTCGGTCGACGAACATGCGCTCTATTTTGAAGGATCAGATTTCTATCGTTTCTCCACTTGCAGATAACCCCGACAGTGAAATAAAAAGAGCTTCAGATGATAAAGTTTTTGCGAATGATCTGCATAACATAGCATCTGCTAGTGACAAGCAGGACAGGAGAACTAGAAATAAAGATAGACCTGATCGTGGTGTTTGGACTCCACTTCGTCGTTCAGATGGTTCTCATGCCAGTGATGATATCTTGTCCTCTTCTCTGCAAGTGCAGTATCTGTCCGATTCTTTTGAAGGCATGTCCATTTCTCAACAATCTGCCCCTGGAATAAGTAAAATTGGAGATGATATAGCGGAGGGCAACAATACTTTCACCAGTGGAAAGCCACGAAGCATGGATGGGGTTTACAATTCTCGCTTGGGACGAGGTGGTGGTTTGATATCTGCCAATGAATTTGTGTTGGGCGAAATGAAAGTGGACATGCTTAATGCAGGCAGAGGTGGAGAAATTAAAGTCATTGGAAGTGGACGCAATAGTCTTTCTTCCATGGAGAATGGTTAGCTTTTGCTGCTAAGATTTAAATTGGTCGTTTGCTGGTTTTCTGTGGTTGTAATTTTTGTTTGTTCTTCACTTCAATTCACCAGTATTTGGATTTTTTTAGGTTCCCATAGATATGCTGGCCGCCGTGGGCCATCACATGGATTGAAGGAAGTTGATGCTTCCTCAACTTTTTCTGAGGGAAAGCCTTCCAAGAGAGGAGGTGCTACTGGCCATGGATCCCATGAGGTGAACTTCTAGGATTACTTCCATTCAAACATGTGTGCGTGTCATGCTGAATGGGCGCTAAATATTGTGTGCATTTTATTTTGTTTTTTGCCCTTTTCAATCTTTTTTCTACTTTGTATGCAGAAACAAGTATGGGTTCAGAAGTCAGGTTCAGGCTCTTAATGTCTTTTAAATGGTAAGCCCCACTTGCGAAATCCTTTTCACATTCTTCACCTCTATTAAATTAATTTGATTGTTTGCCACACTTGTACTCATATTGCTTCGATAAAAGAACATACAGTAACATAAAATATCTATCTTGCTTTAAGAGGACTTGACAAGCATATTGATTTTTGTTTTACTGATGACACCATTCTATGTTTGACATTACTGTATACAGCTTAGTTAGGCAACTACAAGTGTGCATCTAACTGCTGCATTATGATGTGTGGCCTTCAGTTGTACTTAAGTATTCTACAAAAAGAAAAAAAAATTTCCACAATTTCCTCTATCTACAAACCAGGCCCTATGACAGTAAAATCACAGAAAACCCTCTGATATATTCTTCAACACTAATGATATATACATGGAGAAGGGGCAAACAATATTTTCACTTGTGGAAAGGATAACCGCTCCAAATGGAACAGGAGAAAGAAAACCCATCTGCTCTGCCACATTAAAATTTTAAATCGCTTGCAATATGAGGTACATCCAAGTGCACCAATTAGGTATACTTATATAATGTTTATGTGGGTATTGAAGTGTGTAAATTCTACTGCTGTGTGTACAAAGGTGTTTCATTTATGAATCTGTCAGGCAAATGTGGTCTCCATGTTGGTTTTAGTAGTTCTCTTTTATTTTCTTTTATATTTTTTGGTGGAAGTTGCTAAATATTTGATTCCTGTGTTTTTCCTCTGGCCTATGCATGTTGCTAAGTATTTACTGTCACAAACACGAGGCCCTGATTCCATTGTCCCCACTTACTGACAATATGTTTTGGCTGCAGTTTTCGTCAAATGATGGCGGCTTCATTTGGGTGGTTGGCATCATCTATTTTCTCTCTTATTGGATTCCTTGGGAGTCATGAAACAGTAAATCCTGTTGAGGTTTTACCTTGTTAGAAGTATATGATTGCCCTATTTCAGTGCTCGGGACTCGGGGCTAGTGAGTTCATGTGCTTACTAGCAGTTGATTGGATTTTTGGCGCATATGCGTGCTCTAAGTTCACGAAGAAGGATAGGTTGATCTGAAGAATGGGTATTGAGGTGTCGCTTACTTGGATTAAGAAGATCCAATACTTCTCTAAACTGGCTATGATGATTAAGGAGAACACTAGATAGAACTCAATTCACTTGGCATGGAGATATTAACCGAGGCGCCCCTCTGATATTTTTTCAACAGAAGCGTTTTGGATTTCTTGTTGGGAGATAAGAGGACAAAAGTGGATCGACTGTCTTGCTGACAACTCAACTGGGATTCCGAGGCATTCTGGTTTAGATCAATTTATTCTTGGTTAAACTGTATATATATTGAGAAAAAAAAAAAGAGTGCATGCTTTTCACCCATTGGCTATATATATAGGTCTCAGGCTGAGGAGAGCCATAAATGATGTAACTGGAAGTTGTTAATCCAGATAAATAAGAGCTGTTCTGAACTGGGTAGTTGAGAATACAGAAGGCCCATTGCCAAGTTAGCATGCCAAGCTGTTGGCGGCTCGGCCCGGCCAGCTGACTTGAATATGGGAGAAGTGAATTGGGTTGAGGGTGAAAGCTTTCTTGTCTGGGTTGTCTTGGTGTGAATGAAATGAGGGATTGTTCTGGTAATATGTATAACCAGGTTCTTAAATATTGCTGTATACTTTCCTCTCACAAAATGATGTGGTTGTTACTTGTCAGTGTCCTTTTCTTCTTTTTTCTTTTTGCTTATTTGCTTTTTCACCCTTCCAAGAGGCCGTTTGAATCAATGGAAGTTGTAGAAAATATTGGAAATGAAAAAGGTGGGATTTACTGGTATTTCTATTGAAATCCCTTGGAATTTACTTCTTGAAATGGGCAAACAGCTATCATATCCTTATTCCAACTGTGGAGCCATCACATTAATATGTTGGATGATGATTAAATATCAAGCCTACCCTGGAAATTCTCAAATCGCGTTCGTTCTGTATTTTGATCTTTTATGAGGACCTAATGGCTACTCTTTTCCTCCAAACAGTACATTGAAAATAGTTAGATAATTTTTCAAAGACGTTCATTCCAAATGCTTTTAGTTATTTTTCTCCAGTCACCACTCTAATTGCAGTGTTATTACTTTAGCCTTTTAAATGACAGTATCCTATTTGTAGAAAGAAAGAAGAAAGTGTTTGCATTTGTCATGCGCCCTCATTGTAAGATGCTGTTGTGCATTGCTTTCTATGAATGCCATGAGAGTTACTTTTTGTGCATGCAATGAAACTGACTCCTAATGAATGGAAAACTGCACAACAACTAGTGTGTGACACTGACAGGGCACTGCTGGGTGGCATATCATCTAATGGGGGATCACGCCAGTCCTGCTGATTGATTCTACATGGCTAAGGTTGTGGGGCCCTATTGGGGAATAATTATACAAGGATAGAGGAGTACCCTACCAAACCTACTCATGGTTCTTTCGTTTAGAGTTAGATTCCTGGGTCTAACTTTTCCTGTGCAAGAATTAAAAGTAGGGCTTACAGGGTCAACTTGCATCTTATCTTCAGTATCTATAACCTCTTTGTTGTGTATTTGAACAATGTATGGAAAAAGGCTAGGATGAAGATGGACCAAATTAGTAAGGATAGATAGTATAACCTATCTTGGAATTAAACTAGGATCGAACGAAATGGTTATGAGTATGTCCTTATCTTCTAAAATTACAGATTGCGACCAGTCAGACTCCAATCGCACTCATTAAGGAGCAAATCATGTATGTAGCTGGTTTAATATATTTTTACTTTTTGAATAATAATCAAAGTCGGACTTTTCCAAACTAGGGATGCAAAAGGGCATCCGATCATCTGGAGGTTTTGACCTGAAAATAATTGGGCTTGGAACTTGTTTTAGGTTCCAATTCATAAACGGATCTGGGCCTAGAACCCAATTTAGGTTCCGATTAATAAACATGTCTGGTTTTGAGTCCATACAAGTTCTGACCTGGGGACTCGGAACCCGACATACGAGTCATTAATTTTGCAAAATAAACTTTTGTTGAATATTTTTATGTTTAATACTGAATGTAGTAGACTTGATGCGCTGCTATAAGTTGAATGATATCTTTATTTAAAAATAATAATAATAAATGAAAAACTGAAAAGAAGTTAGAACTGGTATTAGAATTAGATTCCGATCATCTAGTTTGATCCAGTTCTGGAACCGGATCCGGGTTTGGAATCAACAAAACAAGTTCCGTGTTGGAACCGGATCCATAAGTAGAACCAGTAATTGGAAATAGGTTTGGGTCCGGATCCGGGTCCAAGTCTAGTATGGTTTCTACCAATAGTCCGCAACCATGTGTTCTCATGTGAAGAAAAGCACCAAATGCATCATTCTGGATTTTCTTCTATGAGAAGACTGCATGTACAGTCGAGCTCTATTAGGCCCAATCGGGCCCACCTTGGATCAATATATGCTCATCAAATTTCTACTCAGCATTTGACTAGGGAAAAAAAAAAAAAAAAACCAAGTACTAAATTTTAGGATTGTTAAATGAAGGGCTAGGATACTTTGACTGGACTGTTATTTTTCTACACTATCAAGAATGCATCGAAGTGGGCCCCAAGAGCTGGAGGCGAAGATTTTCCATCTTTTAAAGAATCTTTCAGCATTGAGATTTAATGGATAGGGTAGGGCATAGTATGTCTATTTGATGCGCAGCATGACCTATACAATTTGAGACAAACTCTCTCTCTCTAAAAAGAATTGGCCGAGGATAGGGACCACCTCCTTACATCCAAACCACTTAGACAAATCGGTCAAATGGTGGGCCCCACATGCAAAAAATAGTCAATGGCTGGAAATATGGGTTCAACAATCTGCACAGAATGCATCTATGATGTATCTGAAGTTTTGATTGCCATTGCTAGATGTCTTTTTCAGTTTTTGACTAACTTTTCTTTTTTTGTGATCTTATCAATAATGAAGAGATCACACTCTTTCAGATTCTCAATAGTGCTCAGCAAAAGCTGAAGGTAGGTACTGTTCATGGTATCATGACTAGGATCAGAGAGATCCTCACTTACCAAGAATTGTATTGGAAAAAAAACAAAGTGTAACCATTCAGTGGCCCCACATATTGGATGAGCAGAAACCCAAAAACTCACTTGGATTAAAAGTTCACATCAATCTTAGATGATCAAAAAGAAAAAATAATATTAAATGCATCTTTTATAAAATTTTAGAAAATTATAAACAACAAGGGGGCAAAGAAGTCATCCAATAATTTTCAACCAATGAGTTTTAGTTTTTATTATATCTACTTAAAATCTTATATATACAAAGCACTTCTTAGCAATAAAATTAAGGATGCATCAAGGTGAACATTCTGATCAGTTCAGGTACAATTCTAAAGTCTGCCTCTCTTGTGGGGCTCACCTGAGATGCATCTAATTCAGGAGAATGGGTAGATACTTGGTGAATGATGAGGGTAGAGGGTGGGCCAGAAATCACTCCCATCAGAGGAACCTAACACTTGGTTGATAATATCAAATCTTCATGGTGCTATAAGCATAGTTTATTGTAATTAAATCTGGTGTTTAATGGATAAGTGTAAAATTGGAGTTAGTGTCAATTCATTGAAATAGGTGAGAGCGGCCGCTGATTTGTCAAAAGTCATGCCCACTGCCAGAATCTAGTTTACATTGGTTCAAAATAAAAGGGGGTTGATTTGAGAATTCTTGCCATTGGTCAAATCGAGATGTTTGGTGCAAGGATGGTTTTCAGATCCAATACTTGCAACTGTCTCAACCATGAAAATTGCTGGTTAGGCTTAGGCCACTTTAGAATATATGATGCTAATGGGTACTTTTCTTGAACTCAAAACATATATTCAATGATCCTCTCCATAGTGAGGTGGGGGTGGATCAATCGAATGATCGGTTTAGATTAATGAAAGGTAGTCTCCATCATAGCACGATGAAAATAGTAACTCATGATAAATGAGGTTCCAACCAAGGAAAACTAAAGAGAGGAGTATAAAGAATATAAATTGGAAATGTAGATAAGACCTACACTGTTAGATTTGATTCATTAGGGTCATAATTTAGTGCTTAATATTCATGGCCGCTTATGGATATTCACTTTTGTTTCTTCAGTTTTAAGTGCTTCATTAAGGACATATTTCTTATTACTAGGAATTTAAATCCATGTAGACAAACGGGCCTGATAAAACAACTTGTACTTTCTCAAGTATTTTTGTTTTGTAAAATGTTCTCTCTTTAAAAAAAAGATAAAAAAAAATATATGGTCAAGTAAAATACTGGCTTATTTTCTTGGAAACTGAAATAGGCTATATTGTATTGTCAAGTAAAAAGAGAAATAGATAATAAAATACTAGCCATCAACTCTTTGCTCATATATTGAGTGTGGTTGAATATTCATGTATTTTCTTAAATGAAAATATAACCATGGGGCGTACCCACATATATGGTCATGGGGCGGTTGACCCCGTTGGACTTGAGTCAACCTCCAAAACTCATATAAAATTTTTGGGTCCGCATCCAGAATCTATATGAGAGTTTCAGGTTTGCCCCTGAAACTCACATGAAAAATTCGGGTTTGCCCACAAAATCCAACTATCTAATTGGGTCTGCCCTTTCAAACGAAAATCTTTAGTCCGCCACTGAATATATAATTACCTATCTTTTCTAATATTTACAAAAAAAACAAAACATTCTGTTTATAATATCACGATCTTTCAATTATGAAGCCTCTAAAGGGCCCACAAGTTCCTCTCATATGAAAAACCGAGAAGCTCAATGGAGGACCCTCATGATTTTATGTTATTTTGGTAAAAGGGATTTATATTACTCGACCCAAGAAAACACAATAAGAAACTGCAGGAAGTTAAGAGGACTTAGACAAACAAGTAATATATAGCAATGGATTGCTAATGATTTTATGTTATAACTTGCAAAGGAATGGAACTTGATTACCCATGATGCAGATAATTAGTCTCAAGACTCATTTCTATCTTGGCCCTTTGGATGCGGATTAAATAGCCATAAATCTTCATTTTCTCCATACTTTCCCAAAGAAGTGGGGAAAATGATTCATCATTCAGAAAAAAACATAGGTGAAAGAAATTGTTCTCATTATAAATTTGAATTGTGAACAATGTTCTCCACCTTTTTTACCATGATGCCCAGATACAACAGGGATACGGTAGGGATACGCTATGGATTCGGTAGGGACACGGATTTTACACATAAAAAGTGAAGTATTGGACACGATACGTTGCCCACTTTGAAGTATCCGTGCATCATACCTTTTTTATCCTCATCCTAGACTCTTAAATTCATGGTTTAAATACAAAAACTTAGGCTTATGATGGACTTCAACAATCTAGCTCTGCACATTGATGTAATTGGCATAAAGAAAATTCTTTAACCAATCTAAAGCTTCATTGCTGTTTTAAAGCATTAAGACCCTCAAAGGATGAAGAAAGTTATCAGATACTTTGGATGGTCTCCTCCACCTTCATGTATTCTGTTTTTTCTCATGCATACATAATTTTGGAAAGTCTTGAGATCTTAATATAAATTCCTAGCGATTGCCTCCAAAACCATTGATCAACACGATGGAGAAAGAAGATGAAGATTCAAGAGAATCTGTTCTCTTGATCACAAAAACAATGTGAAAAAGAATGCTAATTGATAATGCAACTAATGGCCTTAAAATTTCACTCAATCAACTTGATTTCAGAGGAAGTACATAAGTTAATTTGTTGGAGTCGATGCAAATCCAGGACTAACATAAGTAATTCCCAAGCAAGTACACAATATCCAAAAAATCCAAGTCTTAAAAGTTTATATGTCTGAGCTACCCAACACAGGAAACTTAAAAGCCATTGCTAATAACAATCCAAAACATAAGTGCTTGCTGATACTTCAAAAATTCAAAAATTGGAGTCTTGCTTATTTTAAACACCAATATGTATAAGTAGACCATTACACAAAAAATCATCATCCTAAATCATGGGTAAACTTATTCGCAAAGCCTGAGGGTGTTCATAGCTAAGTCTGGTTGGATGAAGCTTATAAGCCAAACCTTTATTAGCAGAGCCTAAATATTCATGCCTGGGTCCTCCCAACAGGTGCAAAAGTCCGCCATGGTGCCATCTATTTCCAAAAGTAGACTCAAACTCAATGATTGGGTTAAGATTGACATTTTCACCCAACAAGACATGAGTTGAGTCGAGTCGAGTCATTCCTGCTATCAAGCCCTTGTTTTTATGACGAACGGTTTCTCGGTTGGCAACCATGCATCTCACCTTGATGTCCAAATAATTTCCACATGTGTGTGGACTTCACTTCCTACTTGCACGTGCTCTCCTACCCACCTTGGGTTCCCGCCCCCTCGGATGAGTTAAACCAAATTTCCGCCATCTCAGGACAAACCTGACCCAAATTGACTAATTGCACCGACCAACCAATCAACCCAAACACAAACAAATTTGTCAAAGGTTTAGGCTGGCTGCCCCCATTAACTTTTGGGTTTGTTTCTGATTGACACTTTCAGCATTATTTGATATGTAATGGGTCGAACCCATAGAACTACACTAACACCCCAAACCTATCCCTAACAGCCATGATCATACAAATAAGCTGGCATTTCGTGAGGTCGACCTACTCTGTCCCTTTTTCACATGAAAGTGAGCTTTCATGGTCCCCTCCTATAACACTTGCATTATTCTCATATTTTAATCAAAGTGTTTGCATCTGGTCCTCTATTATCTTTTTCAGCACACCACATCTTCAACTGGGCCTCATCATTTCAATCCTCTCCATTATTGAAAAACATGGCCAAAGGTGGGCCCCAAATGGTGATTTAAATACCCATGAAACAGCACATTCCTCCACTGAATTCCATTGGGTCCTCCATTTCACACCATTTGATTGATGATAATGTGGTCAGTTTTTTATTTTTTTCTTACCCCTGTAACAATCACAACTGATTTTGGCCTTTTTCCTGCAGTTCAAGGTGGGCCCCACATTGGAAGTGGTCAGGATTAGATCACGGGGATGGGCCCCACATGGATCGCAAAAGGACGCGGTCTTGGTGTCTGTGTCTTATCCGTTAGATCGCAGGCGTCGTTTTGTTGAAATCGTCTTAAAAAAACAAACGGAGGTCAAGAGAGGCTAGCCATTGCGGCAATGCCACGTGTCGGTCACTCGTTCAAACACTGATAGAGATGGGACAAAAGAGAATAAAACTGTCATGATACGTCGGTCGTCAGCTTTATCAACTCCGATGTAAAGTTACGAAAATGACCCTCAATTGATTCTGTGGGAGAATTTCTAGAAATACCCTCCTATTTGTGGAAAATATTAGAAGGGTCCCATCTACTAAGGGGAATAGTCTTGTCGGGTTATATACTAGATATTATTGAGAAATCCTTATTATAAATTTTTTTTTGATATTTTAAGAAAGGCACCAGCCCACACTAGAAAAAATTGATACGCTAAGAAAGGCATAGGCCCACTATATTAGCAAATTTGATATAGAGTGACTAGCTTGATGGGGCAGATTTGGCCAAACCTTATGTCATTTTTGAAGCCCATATAAAGGCCCTTGCACTTGACATCCCATGAATTAGCATTCAACCAAAGTTATTACTCACTTGGTTTTGTAGGCCCTTTGGCTTAATTAAAATTACAAATGATTCTCAGTTTTTGCATAGAATATAGGCCATGCGGACATCCCCCCCTAATTATGTGACTTAATGCTTTTAAATAATTGGCATCACAAACAACATTATCTCCAGCTTAGGGGGATTGGTTTTATCCCTATATGTGACATATGTCTTACCTGCGCATGCCAATTAGATCAATGATACCATTAGTGAAACAAAAATATGTCTACATAGGAGTTTTACATGGAAGTCGCATTGAAATACGTGCCGCTAATCTTCATTTGGTCTAAGCCATTAAAATACTTGGCCCCTAATAAATATGTAGTAGGGTAGCTTTTCACCATATTTTAATTGTCTTTCACAATTGTGTTAAGAGAGACTCGTTTGAGATTGTTTCAACATTACCAACACAGAGTAATAATGATACCCTTGAGGAAAAGGTTTTTATGGTTTAATGACTCATTGAGAAAAATCGGGTACGCCGAAGAGAATATGGATAAAAAAGTAGTAAAGACAAAAAAAAAAAAAAAAAAGTAACATGCCCAAGGATTTATCTTAGGGTAGGTTGACATGGAAAGAACTTATGTCGCAAAACCCAATGTAGCTGAAACAAGGCTTTGATGATGACGCTGACTTATTTTGATCCACATATAATGAAGATGAATAAATTAATATTTAATTCGGTTTTTTGATGCTCAAGAGGATATTAATAATAAAAGCATTATTATTATTTTATTGCCCTATCCTTTGAAGGATGTTGATCTGAATAACTTGGATTAATCCAAGCCATTGATAACATATTCCTCCCAACAAGTAGGTAGGAGGTCAAGTTTCACCACATTTGAAGCATTACATACAAGCAGATTGATCAATACATGTAAATAATAGTTAATTAGTAAATTCTATTTAACTTAGTATTATTTTAAATTCCTAATACTTTAATAAATTTAACTAAATGCATTTTCGTTCTGTTATATTGGGATGAGATAACAGTGATATTTAAACTCGAGGGCCCAAGGATAAATTCCAGAGAGTGTTTGTGAAATTGAATGGCTTGCTCATTTACCATAATTGATGATAACAATTTGGTATGTAGGAAACTCACGGACATCATGTGATGAATTTTTCTCTGCATTTGCAAAATAACACGTTTCTTTAAAAGAATTACAAAATCTCGGCGGTCTAAAAAGTCTCAAATATACCTTTTTTTGAATGAATTAGCATTTTATAATGGTCTCAAGGGTAGTTTGGGAATTAAGAGATGAGTACAATTGACACAAGGCGCTAAGCTGTGACCCACCCGAGCGTCGTCGAGCGGCAAAGGCTGTGCCTGTAACTGTATCGCGAGAGCGTCCGAAATCGGACAAATGGCAAGCGAAATGAGAAACCCGATATCAAACTTAACTATAAAAGGCGCTCTCGCGCTTTCTCTCTCTACCTCTCACTTCTGAGTGAAAAAAAAAACGAAACCCAGCGACACGAAAACAGAAGACGAAGAGAGAGAAAGATCCAAGTGTGAGTGATAAATAGCAATCAAAGCCATCTATTCCACGCCCTCTCTCTCTCTCTCTCTCTCTCTCCTAGGGTTTCTGCGCCGGAGGCGAAAGCTACAATGCTCGATCTCCACCTCCTCCACTGCTCCGAGTCTCTCCAGGTCAGTACGAAGCCCCACTCAGATCTGCAAGTTTCGCTCTTTTTTTCACTGGATTTCGTCGTTCTTTTGGTTTCGATGTCGGAATTCTCGAGTTTACATGTCGGGAGAAACCGAATCTGATCATGCATCGTTGTATCTGCGACGAATCTCTAGTTTCTGACGTAGATCGATGAAAGTTTGGGTTTTGAGTCGGGTTTCTTGGATTCGAGTGAGAATTGGAGCTTTTTTCGACGTAGATCTGATCGGGAAAGCTAGTTTTGAGAAAAAAATTGTGTTATTTATTTATTTATTTTTTGTTTGTTTGTTGTTTCTATGTGATGTTTGAGTAGATTCCATTTGGCGGAGCTAGAAAGTTGGATTTTTGGTTTGTGGGATGACAGCTGAGCAGGCTGTGTTGTTTTGCTGGTTTGGTGTTTTTGTTGTGTTTGTTGCAGCTTTGAAGTTGATTTGGTTGTTAGGGGAATGAAATAGGCTATTTTCATCGGGGTGAATGAGATGAATCTTGGGAATTCAGATGTAATTATGCAAGATTCGCTTTAATGAGGAAAGGGAAACTTTTTGGTGCGGTTGATACAGCTGAATCTGAATTTTCACAAATTTGAATTCTGCTGGTTCTTCTGCAAGGGTATATGTATATGGCCTGTGGTGGTGTTTCTGGATCAAATCAAGCTTGCTGCAAACATGCTCTTGTAAGCCCTTTTATTTAGTAGTCCTACTTTAACAGGTGGGAAGTTGCAAATTTTTGTTTAGATTGGGACGTATCCATAGATCTTGCTAATTAACTATTGCCCAACACCACAGAGTGGCACTATTTGGGTAATTCTTTTTTCAAAATTTATTTTTGAAGGCAATATTTCGTGTGTGAATCGATCTGAGTGGGCAAAATTGGGTGCGTTGATGGCTTATTCAATTGTTTCCTATGAGCAAAGTGTGTGCACTTTTTACATAGAGTGAAAAGATCATGACTCGTTCTGGCTGATTAGAAAAATATGAGTTTCATATGGGGTAAACCAGAGCTACTTCTCTAGTGTATTTTTGTTACGGCTTCTACTCAGTTATACTTGGTGAGGTTAGAGCAACTCATGCTGGGATTTTGGAAAATGGATGGTTTATACGTGGAAGTGACTACTGGTAGGTTTCATATCAGTATGATTGCAATGGGCTGGAAGTATTGCTCATAGAGATTATTGGAAGCGTATACCTATTGATGTGAATCCCTATGTGCCTATAGAGTTTTACTTTCTCATCTATTGCTTCTCGTTTTTATTGTGGAGAATGGAGATACCATTTGGAGGAATTTTGAAACTTATCTATTTGGAGTTTAGACTTCTATTTGTGCTCAGTTGGTATCGGATTGTTTTCGGTTGTGTCAATTGGTACAATAACAAGTTTGATTGCCTATGATTTTTTGACACTTTACACGGAACGTAGTTTATCACTGGGTTGCTAGACTGCCTCAATAGAAACTTGAAAAAAAAAAAAAAAAAGATGAAGCACTGCATGAACAGATTATACACAATATGGATGCAGTAAAGGGGAGATTGATCCCCTTCTATAGAGGGTGCGGAACCTTGATCGTAGCAGGAATCTAGAGCCCGACACTGGCAGAACTCTACAAGTGAAAATGTTCAAATGCAAGAACGGGTGGCTCTAGTGGAGGAGATGAATAAAAGAATGACCTACTCTGCAGCAGATGGTTGAAAACCTCTTGAAACTGCCTTTGCAAAAATTAAGAGAAGGAAGACAATGAGAAAGTTGAACAATATTGGGCTGCCATTTCCTCAGCATACAAACCGATCATGTGCAGGCAGATCCAATGGAAGATCCGCTGGAGGAGAATCCAACAGAAGATCTCTGGTAATAAAACATTCAACTTTATAGGATCTATCAAACAGTGATGTTGAGCTGGGGTTTATCAGTCACTTCTGGAGGTATGGTGTGAGAGTTGTAGCATTCACTTGCAGATATGACAGGTGAGTTTGGAGGGCCTTTTTCTTTCTGGCGGTTGAGGAGATTGTGTGGTTTAATATGTTGTTTTCCATTTGGAAGGAGCGAAATGAAGGACTTTCATGTCCAAGGACATGGCTGTCAAGGAGACCATTGATCTTGTCAAAGTGCAGGTGGATAGGTGGGTTATTTGAGAAAGGATTTTCAAGACCTAGTGTACAATGACAGTTTGGAATTGGGATGCTTGCATGAGGTGGCCCGGTAAGATGGAAAGAGAAACCAATGAATTCCCCTTCCCGATATAGTTTTTAAATTTAATATAGATGGGGCAGCTAAAAGGAAGTTGGGCCTGCCGAGCATTGAGGATGTTCTTTGCAATGATAAAGGGGATTCTCTTCTTGTGTTTTCTTGTTCAACTGGCACTAGAGATTCCAATGAAGTTGAGGTTTGGACCGTGATGGAAGCTCTCAAGGTTTTCAAGGCATCATTGGATGGCTGTCAAATAGGGAGATTTTGCCTTGGAATGTTATTAAATTGGTGGTCTCTGCCAAAGCGTCGAGAGATTCTTTAATGCTATTAAATGGGCCTTAGATAGGGAGGCTTTGCCTTGGAAGTTCTACATTGTTTAGAAAGTGATGATTTGCCTCTGGGCCAGCGAGGTCTGTAGCCCACATGACCCAGAAAGGGGGTCTAATGACTGGATGTCCAAAGAATTAGGGATATAGGATTACTGCTGCCCCTAGGATTTTGTTTCTTTATTTGTTTCTTTAATAGTTATAGGATATGCTTTGTAAATTTCGTAAGGAGTTGTAGAGTGCCAGGTTTTGTTTTTCATTAGATTGTAGGGTTTTGTTTTTCAATATATATGAGCATTGTAAGATATTAGCAGTAGTTTTGGATATTAATAGAATTTTCTATCGTGGATTGATTTTCTCTGAGGCATGTTCCTCTGTGTGAGTCTATTTGAAACATTGTTTTTCTGTGCTTCGGCATCTTCATTCAATTGATCAAACCTTTCCATAGGATTTGCTTCAGAATGAGATCAAAAGCACTCGGGATTAATTGGATGTGGTCTTTTGTCATACTTACAGGGAAGCAACTCTACTGTGGACTTCTCCTTTGTTTTTTTGTGTGCATTTGTTAGGATTTGTGTGTTGGCTAAATTCATGGGTTGGACAAAACTCTAGGGGTCCATTGAGTTGTATTTCATATTTAGAAAAGGACTCTGAAGATAGAAGGCTGGACGAGATTAGAAGACGAAAGTTGGGAGAAAAACTGTTGAAAGTTTAAATCATACATAATGTGGTTCGCTCGAGCGAACCCCAGACAAAAGCTCTTTCGCTCGACCCACCATTTGTGATCGCTCGAGCCATGATCTGATATTCAAATACAGTGGCTTGTTCGGTCACTCGAGCGAACCTGGGCGCAAAATTTGAAACTTGCCCAGTTTTCTCTCATGATTTGTCTCAAGTTTGTGTTGCTGATTCCTAATCATATTATAACACATGAGGCACGAATCCAAGGCTATATAAAGGACTCAAGGGCTGTTCTAGAGATACACCTCACCTCTCAAGTTTTGAATTGGAGATTTGACTGAGAGAATTCTTCTCTAGAGTTTTATTAAGGAGTTGTTCTGCCAAGTTCTCTAGAGCCAGGTTCTTCTGCGTCCTTTGTAGAAGATCACCTTCTTGCGTAGAAGATTTGAGGAGTCAAGTGCTGGATTGGGTCTGTTGCAATCAGTGGTGTGAAGTCGTTGAAGCGTGAAACGACACAAGGTAACTTCAGTCCTTAGGTAGGGGATATTTGGGGAAGAAATTTGAGTTTCTTGTAATTGCGAGATTCATAGTGCTTGATTAGATGCAGTTTGGATCTGTGGTTTTTCACCTGGTTAGGGTTTTCCACGTAAAAATCTGGTGTCCTTGTGGTGTGTGCTTGTGATTTTATTTCCGCTGCATATTTATTATTTTTGCACACTTTTGGGCTGATTTATTGAGTGGACCAATCTAGAGATCTCGTACCCCTAAACTTTCAATTGGTATCAGAGCGGGTTGCACTAAGTTGCTGTGTTTGATCCAAAGAGATTTCTAGAATGGTACTTAATCGAAAATGGACATCAACTTCTAAGCCTCCTTTGCAAGATGGTTCTAATTATGCATATTGAAAGCAAATGATGATTGGGTTCCTTAAGTCCATTGATGATGTTTGGGATATTGTTGAGGAAGGATACTCCAAACCAACAATTGTGGCTAATGGACAAACTGTTCCTAAACTTAAAGCCCAATGGACTAAGGATGAGAAGCATGACTCCAATTGTAATAATAAGGCGATGAATGAAATATACAATGGAATATCTGCGTGTCTGTACCCTCATATACTGTCTGCAAGACTTCCCTTGCTTCTTTATGCATATTGGAAGCAAAGGATGATTGGGTTCCTTAAGTCCATTGATGATGATGTTTGGGATATTGTTGAGGAAGGATACTCTAAACCAACAATTGTGGCTAATGGATAAACTGTTCCTAAACCTAAAGCCCAATGGACTAAGGATTAGAAGCATGACTCCAATTGTAATAATAAGACGATGAATGAAATATACAATGGAATATCTGCTGATGAGTTCCGTAGGATTTCCACTTGTAAAACTGCAAAAGAAGCATGGGAAGTCTTGCAGACAGTGTATGTGGGTACAGACATAGTGAAGCAATCTAAATTGCAAAGGCTGACTAAAGAATTTGAAACCATCATAATGGAAGAAGATGAGATCTTTGATCAATTTTATGCCAAACTGAATGATATTGTTAATTCTGTTTTCATTCTGGGTGAGGAAATTTCAGAAAACAAGATTGTCAAGAAAATTCTAAGGCCTCTACATTCGAGGTTCGATTCTAAGGTTGATGCTATAGAAGAAAATAAGAATCTTGATACCCTCAAGGTAAACCAGCTAGTTGGAAATATTCAGACATTTGAAGCAAACCGTCTGGATAAAGGAAAATCAAAGGAGAAAGGTATTGCTTTGAAAGTCATCTCAGAATCAAGAAAGAAACCTGAAAAGAAAATTGAGCTTGATTATGACTCTGAGGCTGAATATGATATAGCTGAATTGTTTAATTGTTTCAAAAAGTACATGAAGTCAAAACAAGCCAAGTGGAAGAGTTCCAAATCTGAAAAGAAAGATTCTACGAAAGGAACCAAGTGTTTTGAGTGCCAAGGCTATGGTCATTATGCTAATGAGTGTGCCAACAAGAAAAAGGGTACAAAGAAGAAGGCTCTCAACACAACTTAGGATGAAGAATCTTCTGAAGAAGAACGAGAAGCAGAAAAAGATACTGATGCTGATTCTTCAGAAAATGTGAATGGCAAGTTTGTAGCTTTCACGGCTAAGTCTCTGTCTGACAATGATACTGATGAAGATGAGATGTCAGATCAAGAGAAAGATTGGGAAGAGTTGTACCATACTACCTATGCTGATTGTGTAGGATGACCAAGTATGGTAACAAGATCACTATCAAGTTCAAAGCTGCTCAAGAAGAAAATTCTGCATTAAAGAATGATTTAGAGCAAGCACTTGAAAAGCTTCGTTTCTTGGAACTGCATGGCTGAAGATTTGACCACTGAGAGTCAAAAACTTGAAAATGCTGAATAAGAGATTGAGACTATGAAGACGGAGTTACAGATTATTAAATTTGAAAAAGAAGATTTACAAGGAAGACTGAAGATCACTTTTTCTGAGCTAGAAGTTAAACGGGCCTCTCTAAACAAGATGAACATTGGTTCGAAGACTTTCACGAACATCTTGTGCAATCAGAAGTCTCATTTTGACAGAAGTGGTCTTGGTTATGATCATGGTGCATCCACTTCAATGCTGAAGGTAAAACAATTTTTGTTTCAAGTGTTGCACATGCTCCTCCACATAATGCACTTTCATATAATGTGTTAAAGTAGTACAAAGAAAAAGAATGTGTCGCATGTTGATCGCACATCCACTTGTCATCATTGTGGAAAGAAAGGACACATTCGTCCCCAATGCAAGAAAGCTGAATAGTCTACCAAAGACCAAGCAATGGCGAAAGAAATTTTTTCCACCAAAGATGACTCAAATTTGGGTTAGAAGGTCTGATTTGCCTAAGGAGTTTGCTCACACTGTGCTGAAAGCTCAAACTACATGAGTGTGGGTGGCCAATTATAAAAAGCCCTGATCAAGGAGGACAAGCTCCCACCCTCAATGCTGCTACGAAGATACATTCAGGGGGAGTTGAAATTGAGGGAGAGCTAATGCATCTAGATTGACAAAAGCTGTATGATATTTGTTTGTCAGTTATGGACAAAAAGGGGGAGAAGGATGACAAATCAAGGGGGAGAACAAGAAGTCAGAGACAATGCAGATCTACATTAGCTGATTGCAAGTTCTTGTGGTGATTGTTAATTTTTTTAAATTCAATGTATTTTGGGTTTTATTTTGGGTAGATCAAATTATATTGTCCTAGGGAGTTTTGTTCATGAATTGCTAAAGGGGGAGATTGGTAGGATTTTGTGTGTTGGCTAAATTCATGGGTTGGACAAAACTCTAGGGGTTCATTGAGTTATATTTCATATTTAGAAAAGGACTCTGAAGATAGAAGGCTTGACGAGATTAGAAGACGAAAGTTGGGAGAAAAATTGTTGAAAGTTCGAATCATATAGAATGTGGTTCGCTCGAGCGACCAGTGAATTCGCTCGAGCGAACCAGTGAATTAGCTTGAGCGAACCCCAGACAGAAGCTCTTTCGCTTGACCCACCATTTGTGATCGCTCGAGCCATGATCTGATATTTAAATACAGTGGCTTGCTCGCTCGAGCGAACTCGCAGGTCGCTCAAGCGAACCTGGGCGCGAAATTTGAAACTTGCCCACTTTTCTTTCCTGATTTGTCTCAAGTTTGTGTTGCTGATTCCTAATCATATTATAACACATGAGGCACGAATCCAAGGCTAAAGGACTCAAGGGCTGTTCTAGAGATACACCTCACCTCTCAAGTTCTAAATTGGAAATTTGACTGAGAGAATTCTTCTCTAGAGTTTTATTAAGGAGTTGTTCTGCTAAGTTCTTTAGAGCCAGGTTCTTCTGTGTCCTTTGTAGAAGATCACCTTCTTGCATAGAAGATTTGAGGAGTCAAGTGCTGGATTGGGTCTGTTGCAATCAGCGGTGTGAAGTCGTTGAAGCGTGAAGCGACACAAGGTAACTTCAGTTCTTAGGTAGGGGATATCTGGGGAAGAAATCTAAGTTTCTTGTAATTGCGAGATTCATAGTGCTTGATTAGATGCAGTTTGGATCCGTGGTTTTTCACCTGGTTAGGGTTTTCCACGTAAAAATCTGGTGCCCTTGTGGTGTGTGCTTGTGATTTTATTTCCGCTGCATATTTATTATTTTTGCATACTTTTGGGCTGATTTATTGAGTGAACCAATCTAGAGATCTCGTACTCCTAAACTTTCAGCATTCATTTTTGTAGTTGCTATAGTTCTCTTAAACCATTCTTCAGTCCTCTTGTATTCTTGGTTTTTGTTCTTAATAATCCTTTTCACTGATCGAAAACAAGGTGATCTAAAGCTAGATTTGTTGGAAACACAATTATATTTGCTTCTTACTCGGTAGACGTAATTTACTATCCAAACTTCCAAAGTAATTTGGGTATGATTGATTTCATCATTAGGGATAAAGAGTCTTAAAAGGCAATCCAAATCCATATTGCAATTGCTGACAGATTCAACAACTGGTTTGTAGCATTAGAATGGTTCAAAATCTCGGTCGACCCAAAAAACCGTCATGAGCCGGCATTGTGTCATGGTTTGTAGTCTTCGCAGTGCAATTTTTTCTTTTTACAAAAAAAATCTCCAAAAAACCCAAAATAGTTTAAAATGGTAGAAAACAATGTTTTTCCCCCATTAGTAAACATTGTGAAGCAAAATATCAGCCCTCCTAAGTCATAACATCCTATATTACTGTCTTATATGAAGCTGTGTAAACTTTGTTTTGAATTAAATAAATTTACATGTATATGCTAAAATCTAGCTTAATTTGAAACATTGGTTATATGTATTATACAAATTTTTGAAAAAAAAATAAAAATTTAGTAATTAAATAATGGAAAAAAAGGGCTCAAATCTGCTAACTTTTACTCCAAAACTCCAGATCTAACATGCCTAACATATTTCTAAGCAATTTTGAGGATGAATCTTTAAAAAAATTAAACAAGAAAAACAAACTCAAAATGATTACCAGTGAGGTCTTCCTTGAGTTGCTTGGTTCTGCCGTGGAGAAATCCACCAAAATCTTGCAAATTGGTTTGAGTTTTAATATAAAGAGGGGTTTTGGGGGCTCTAGCAGACTCTCAGGTAGCTCTACAAGTGTTTGGGAAGGAAGAAATGAAGGAAGGAAAAAGAAAACATTTTTAAAGAAATAGATACCCTGTTGGCTGATATTTCTATATATTGGCATGCACCATATTTATTGATATTTTGAAAATATTGGTTGATATTGACTAATATTTTACCGATATTTTGGTCCAGGCCATAATGGGACCGATATTTTCAAAATATCGTATTGGTATGAAATGATACCGGTTCATATTAGTCGATATTTTGAACCCTGAGCATTGGGCAGCATCGTAAAGTCTACTACATTTGGCCTAGCAGTTGAACCTATGGCTAGTTCTTATAGCTTGATGCAAAAGGCTGTCATTGATGATGTCGGGAAGAAGCACCAGGACATGGGAGTATTCTCGAAATCTAGGGAAAATCTATGCATGTATCTGTTATGGTTTTAATGATCTTTGACCCAGGAGGATGTTGACATAAACAAATGCGAGGGCAAGTTTTATGCAACCTTGGGAAAATCTCTGCAAGCATAGAACGAGGCATGTATCTGTCTAGACTCTAGATGCATTGTGCAAAGTGGCACTACTGGAGTTTTTTTTTTTTTTCATGAGAAAGTTTATATTTCATGAATTGAACAATGTCCGTCAGATATACTATTGCTTGCTTTGGTGGGTTGTTTGGTTACCCCTTTTCATTAACCCCAAGTTTGTGTAATTTTGACATGTGTTGAGAACGGTATGAACAATTTCCTATTGAGTGAACTGGGTTTATGGCTTTAAGTGTTATTAATTATTGCCTTTAATTAGTTACAAAATTTGAGAGTGTCCCATTTCATTCTTGGATCTCGGTGGATGGAGGTTTAGATTTGGTTAGGGTATATAAAAGGGGTTTCATAGAGTGACATTATTTGGTTTTTCAACACACGTGTCTACAGCTGAGTTGGAAGGTGTTATTTTTACATCCACAAGATTGCAGCTTCAGCTCAACTTTCCTATGTGTGTGCGGAAGTATGTGCGCATATCTGTGCACATCTGTGTGTTTGCGTGCACCTGTATGTGTGCGCACATGTGTGCCTTTGTGTGTAGAGAGAGAAACTGTTGGCGTGTAGAGAGAAAGAGTACTTGTTGATGTGAATGCCTAGGTGAATTTCTTGGGTTTCATGCTCCTTAGTCCTACCGATAAAAAAACATTGTGACTTTACTCCTAGATGACAGTGGACTATCTAAGCTGTGTATATTCCTACAGAATGGGATGAGTCAATTAGCTTGGTATTACTATCTTCCTTTACCCATCGACTTAGGGATACTAATAGTTACGTATTGGCACATTATTACCTCAAGATTTGATGTCTTTCCTATCTATTGCGCTCATTATATAGTGTTTACTTATTTTTATTTATTTTCTGTTTTTTTTTGTGTTCTTTTTCCTGCATGTTTTTTGCAGTTAGGCAGTTTCTTAAAAAAGGATCATAATTTACCACTGCCTCTTTTGAGTCCTTCCTTCTTTGTCAGTTCTTGGGCGGGCAGGTCATTGGATAGTTTTTTTGTTGGGCCTCCTGGCCCTGTACATTTGTTGAGTGGGTGTGGATGGTCAGGGCATTTGGTTCCCAGCTCTTCCTCTCCTCTCCTTTTGTCCATACCTCATTGCCAATATTCTCATTTTGAACAGCTGTACTCCTTTTTCTTTATGAAATTTTTACCATTCAAAAGAAAGGTGGCGGCAAGGAACATGAGAACGATGAGTGTCCTCTCCTGAAGGAATCCCTATTTTGAAGTATGTACTTAAGTTCTTATCCAAGGCATCCGATATTATGGGTCATTCATCCATTTTTTTTGGACTATACAATCTGCGTAATTTTTTAAATGGATACGGTTATTAATCTTCAGTAGTTTGTCTCAATGTAATATATATAAAAAGATGATGCTATGACAGAGATCCAAACTCCAAACATCTTTAGGGATTTAATATAGTATGTACTAATGTACATTTTACCAATAAAAAAGTACATTTATTTTCCAGTCATATTCTTTACTTACTGGCGCGTTAGCATTTATTTACTAGTAACAATGAACTGTTTTTCTGTTGTTTTTATGATTCATTGATATAAGTCTGACTTCTGTGTTTATTTTTGGATTTCTTATCAGGAGGATGGATGCCTGGATGAGATGAAGGGCGGAATTAGTGAAACCTATATGGTGGAAAACAAAAATTAGTTTGTTATAATTATTGGTTTCATCTATGGCATCTGCCAGTCTGGGACCTGGAGGTGTCGGCAGTTCAAGGGCAATGAACAGTTTCAAGGCCTCCACAAGTTCAGTTGATTGGCTTGGGAGAGAAATGCTTGAGATGAGATTAAGGGACAACAGGCTGGACCAGGATGATGATAAGGTAAGCTGCTTCTATGTGCGTAATCTATATAGTGGTGGCAGGGATCTCTCTCCCCACAGCCCCAAGACTGGATTTGCAGGAATTCTGCTTCAAGCGGCCATAATATTCTAAGCAACTGCTCTGAGAAGTTGGTTCAGGGACTTAGCACTAAGTGATGAAAAAAATGTCAATGGCAATTTCCTGAAGGTTCAAATATGGAGCTTACACTTGCGATTCTTTTCTCAGGATAGTGAACCAGATATTGTTGATGGCATGGGTGCTGAGGCAGGACATATAATAGCCACGACTATTGGTGGGCGAAATGGTCAACCCAAGCAGGTTAAAAGCAAATCACTTCTTGGAATTTTTAAAAACAATTTACACTGTTGAATTTGATGATGAGCTTTCTAGGTCAGCATCTGATGTGTTCATTTCTTTTGATGGATAAACAGAAGGTCAGTTACATAGCAGAGCATGTAGTGGGGACTGGTTCTTTTGGTGTTGTTTTTCAGGTACCTGAAACTGTAATCTATTACACTTATACACTGATTTGGTTCTCTTTTTTTTTATTTTTTTTTATTCTGTTGAGAATTTTGAGGTATTGTGTTACTGCTTTTCTTAGGCCAAATGTAGAGAAACTGGAGAGATTGTTGCTATCAAGAAGGTTCTCCAGGACAAACGCTATAAGAATAGGGAGTTGCAAATTATGCAGATGTTGGATCATCCTAATATCGTTGCTCTTAAGCACTGCTTTTTCTCAACAACAGACAAGGAAGAGCTGTACCTAAATCTTGTTCTTGAGTTTGTTCCTGAAACTGTAAACCGTATTGCAAGACAATACAACAGGATGAGCCAAAGAATGCCCCTAATATATGTGAAACTTTACACTTATCAGGTATTTTAATTTTTTTTTTATGTCATGTCTACTTTGCCCTACTTTTATTGGTGAATTTGATGCACTAACATTCATCATAGTATGCATTGTATAGAATTACTGTCGAAGATCAAATTCTAGAAGATGGAGAATCAAAAGCTATTTGTTAAGTTGTTGCTTTGTTACCTATCCTAAAACATAACAAAATTAAAGGAGCAGAATTTTTTCTTTTGTAGATAGACTTTACTTTTGTAAGAACTGCTACTTCTGAATGCTATCTGGATACCATGCATCAGGTGCTTTTGTTAGGTATTCCCTCAACCTTGAGGAGGTACATGGTTTGATCTGTGATCCAACTATTAAGTAACCTGGCCTGTTTCTTTATTGGAATTAAGAGAATTCCTGTATGGAGAATTTTGAAATTCTCAGACATAATAGAATTCCTGAATGCTCCTTTGTACTTGAGCATCTAGAAATTTCACCAAAAAGCAAAGGAGCTGGAATTCCTAGAATTCCAAAGGTCATTTGAGTCCCTTTTGGGTAGATGGAATTTTGGAATTCTACTAAAGAAACATGGCATTTGCAAATTCCAGGGGACAGGCCATCTCATCATGTCATGAATTCCCCAACACCTCAAATTCTTGTAAAAAATTCTAGTAAAAAAAAGCACTAAGATTCCCCTGCAGACTGGTGTGGCAACCGGAATTATAACAAAACACCTTCATTCAATTTGTCACGAGCCATAACTGTTTGAGCGTATGCCATCTCAGACCAGTGTGGCATGGCGTCATATCGCCGATGGAATAGACCAACACGTTAGATGGGGTTTATTGAATTCAGTGAAAGATTCAAGTGCTAGGGCACACTCAGAAAGAAAATACTATTCTTGAAGGGAAACTAATGTATGCCCTAGCGTTAGGGCTTGTGTGGAGAAGTGGTGAAATACTATAAGAGGTCTCTGAGGAGACGATACTCGATGAAATCCACCACAAATTCTATTAATCTACTACTATGAGATCTAAGTCTCTGCAATGCTATATAAATTAGAAAAGGAAAATTTAGGGGCTAAGTAACCTTATTAAACTAGGAAACTGATGCAAATTAGAAACTATCCTAATTACAAGCCATTAAATGAAATGAGAAATCTAATGACTAATAATTATAGAAATAAAATAAGTCCTAAACTGTCTTGGCCCAATGTGTGGGCGCGTAGGTCCACCCTGCATCAGAAACTCACGAGAGAATTTTTATTAATGATCAGCATAACATTTCAGCGGGGAACGTCCATGTATATAGAGTGGTAGGATCAGTCTTTCCTCCCTTATTTAGAAAAATCAGACTTTCCTAAAATCCAGAAAATTCCCTTGGATAAATATTCTATAAATCCAAAAACTCACTGATGATCAAATCATGATAGAATATAGCAATAGCAATCCCACAATAGCTGTGGGTCTTCTTGGTCCATGGCCTGAACCCTATGGACCTGGTCGATCCATGGGTCAATGGGCTGGCCCATTACATTTGGGCCTGGCTTGTAATGCATCAAGTCCCTTGTGAGTTGCGAAATGTTGCAGGAGAGGGCGTTCTTATACATAAACGTACATTTATATCACACTGATTCTAGATTTAAATTTAAAGAGAACGGTCACTAGGTATGTCATACATGAAATGAAGGGATGAAAGTGACTCAACTGTGTTTTGAGCTTGGCTATTTTCATCATTACTTGATATTGAGTGTCTTCTACTCAATGTATTGATGCCTGTACCTCCATGGAAATTTGAAGTGCCTCATGAGCTTTTGATCATATGGTCTTCCATTCGTTCAGTAGATTCTTGCTTCATAAACCCATGCAAATGTTAATACTATCTAGAGATTTCTATCAATTCTAGTTCCATATTATCTAATTAAAAGAATTGTATTCACCAATCAGAAGAAAAGGAAAAGAATGTATTCAGTTATCTGTAAATTGAATTGATCTTAAAATGCTCTGCTGATTTTTTTTTATTTTGACTAATCTTATCAGAAACTTGGTGAAAATAATTATGCTCAGGGTCCTTGCTGATTATTTGAGCATGCCACTGGAAATATTTGAGAATTTTTTTTGCATATATTTTACTTGAGGATTATTGGCTACTCAGTACTCTTTCCTTTTTATACATTGCAGATTCTCTGACTTTTACTGAAGATTTAATTTCTTCTCAGATATTAATGACCCTACCAATTAGAATAAAAAAATTTCTGCATTCTGTTCTGCATCTAAAACATGTTTTAAATTGTACCTTAAGTTTTGCCTTCAGTTCTGATAGAAGCTTTGATAAATGAGTTGAAATTGTTATGTGTTATGTGTTAGTGTCAATTCACAAAGAGTTGAAATTGTTGGTCCACATTTCTGAAAACAAAATTTAAATCCTTTTCAATGTAGAAATCCTTATAGTATAAATGAGTTGAAGGTTATATTGAACCTTTTTTTTTCTTGCACAGATATGCCGAGCCCTTGCTTACATACACAACTGTATTGGCATCTGTCATCGCGATATTAAACCACAGAACTTGCTGGTAAGATTTTTGTTTCAGTGCAAATGATGCGAACAACTTCTGTTAGTTTCCCAAGCATTTCTTGTTTGCCTGTATGTTGCATGCAATTGTGGCAGCATCTTAGTTACATGGAAAAGCTGATGCCTTTGTCATGGGTTTTCAATTTTGATAGTACTTAATATTAGCATTATATAGTGTCTATACTCCGCACTTGCAGAGAAGTTTAGTTCTGACATACAAATGCCATGTTTACTAACTGGACCTATTAATATGTATGCATGCATTTTCGTCATTTATGTCAACTTTACATGCATGCTTAGTATTTTTCTTGGATCTGTTTAGTGAATATGCATTCTCTGGAGACCTTTCAACTGGACCTGTAGCTTTCTTTATGCACTTGCATTTTCTTTATAATCATCTTCCCAAGGACCCAACTTTTTAGAAATCTCTTGGAGATAGTTTGGAGAAACTAAGGAGAAAGTGAAGATAGAATAAAATGCTAGTTCTTTAGGATAGCCACAACAGGCCATGAAGAAAAAACATGTCTGCGACTCTGCATGGATGGGTAGAATTGTTCTAGAGGTGATCTGAAATCTCTTTGGATCTGTGATTAACTTTCAGAGTTAAAGCATCCAACAAACTTGTTGGGTCAAAAGGAGCTTGCTTCTTTTTTGCAGACATGTTTGTTCATTTCTGCAGTTAATGGTATCTTGTCTTTTTTTTTTTTTTTTTCCTGTTCTCTCTTTACTCTTCTGATCTTTGATTTGCTGAATTGTTGATTTTAGGTGAATCCACATACACATCAGCTGAAACTATGTGATTTTGGCAGTGCAAAAGTGCTGGTAATCCATAGTCTGCTACACTTTTTTTTATTGCAGTAATTTTTCTGTTAGTCAGAGTTTGATTCTTCATGTCTTGCCAGGTGAAAGGAGAACCAAATATTTCTTACATCTGTTCTAGATATTATCGTGCCCCTGAGCTCATTTTCGGTGCAACTGAATATACAACTGCTATCGATATGTGGTCTACAGGCTGTGTCATGGCAGAGTTACTCCTTGGAAAGGTTGGTTTTAATTCTGTTTTGAGGTTTATCATGTTTTCCCTCTGGTTATGATAACATTCTACATTTTCTTTATTAGTTTATATGATGTGCTGAATTTTCTGTTTGATATATTGTTTGTGTAGCCATTGTTTCCTGGAGACAGTGGAGTTGACCAACTAGTTGAGATTATCAAGGTGAGTATGAGTTGTAACATACCTACATTTTCTTTAGAACTGTTTCATTATAATGTTTTTCTTTCCAAAAATAGAATAAATATGTTTTCACCTTTTCTTTCCTTTGAATTGCCCATTTAATGTTCTGTTTCTGTTGGTGCTGGTCTCATGGCAGTTGATGTTTTGCCATTGCCAATTTGCAATAAAGCAGTTTCTTCATATTGCAAAAACAATTTCTTCATAAAATTCATTGTTCATTAGGAACTACTATGAGTTGTTGAATAAACAATGGCTGGTTTCAAATTTCAAGGTTAAACTGATTTGTATAGGTACTGGGAACACCCACGAGGGAGGAGATAAAGTGCATGAATCCAAATTATACTGAGTTTAAGTTTCCACAGATAAAGGCTCATCCATGGCACAAGGTACAACTCATTTAGCATTGCTGTTTAACTGCTGGAAACATTGCTTATCCTTGTTGCAGTTTCAGTGCTTATTTTACATATTTATTTCTTTGTTCGCTTTTCATATGTTAAAACTGTTTGCTGATTTAAACCAGAAAGGTGTAAAACAGAATATTGGGCAGTCTAGCCCAAGCTCGAGTTTGTGTGAAATGATAAATTTTGAAATCTCTTGAAATATCCAAAACCTAACCTCAGGTTACTATGCCAATGAAAAAGGTCTCATTGGTGATGAACTCTTAGGTACTTTATCACAATTGATAGTTTGTGAAGTTCATGGATAATTCTTTGAACCAACTATTATTATTATTATTATTATTATTATTGGGGGTGTTGTTTTTGCTGCTGCTGCTGCAAGCCTGAGAATGTTGTTGAGATTTTTGAGAATTCAAATGTTATGGTCAATGCAACTTAGTGGAGCTTCTTTTGGATATATTAACATAATATTTCGGGTAATGGACCTACTATGTTGGCATAGTGCGTTCAACTGGTCATTTTGAACTGTATTTGACTAGAACACTGACAAATTTAGAAAATACTGAAAGTGAAAATCTAGCTCCTCATTTGCTTAGTTAGATTCTCTCTGATGGATTCAAGGGAGGTGAAATCCTGTTGCAGTCAAAATACTCAAAACTTGTTGATAGATCTGAAGGGGATTAGATATTGTGTTCGGCTGTTCGCTACTAGTTTCTAGTTTTAAATTGAAGGGAGATCATTGTAGTGTGTCTTTTGTTTCTTATTGATGCTACTGGTAGAGTCTTTTGTTTCTGATTGATGCTACTTTAAATTGAAGGGAGATCATTGTAGTGTGTCTTTTGTTTCTTATTGATGCTACTGGTAGAGTCTTTTGTTTCTGATTGATGCTACTGGTAGATTTATACATGCATGAGACTATATATATATATATATATATTTTCCAATTTTAAAGCATACATTTGACTGAAATCGTGTGGTTACTGTTATGTATGTCACAGAGCCTTAGTTCCATTCTTTATATGTTAGTTTACTCTCATGTTAGATAAAGATCTGGCCTTTCATGACTAGTCAGAAGGATGTGATAATGGTCCTTGAAGCTGCTCTTTTGCATTGGTGTAATGTAAAGCACAGCTTTTTTCCCCTCTATAGCAGATGATCAGGCAAAATTCTCAGTGTAATACCACAACTATCATTTTGGATTGGAGAAATTACTGGGGCAAAGGTGGATATATTCATGGGTTGGTCTTCAATTCCTGCCTTGTTTAAATTGATTTCAACTCTTTTTTGCTCCAATATGAAAACAAAAGCACCATCTGATAAAGGACACTCCAGTGTAGTCATTAATTGAGTGATAATTTACTCTCGATTATTCCTACCTTATGTCTCAGTGATTCTTGGCTCCTCATTGCCCCAATATAAAAATTTGGAAGCACGATCTGATAGATTACATCAGTCTAATCACTAATAATGAATATGGAGTGATATTTGCTGTCATGTCAGAGGTCTTGTATATTTAGCCACTTATATTAAGATGCTATCTTCTTTAATATCAACAATGGACTAGTGGACAGCTGGACTTGAGTACACATTTCCATGGATGCATACCTATGTATTTCTTATTTGAGAAAATATAAAAACAAAACCTTTCATGATGTTATAGGAGGCAGGAATTTGGGCTTAATGGTAAACCAAAGAACATAGTATCAATGATTCTTTTTTCTTCAACATAGTGATCTCTAGGCTTACTTTTGACCATGGTTTGATGTACTGCCAGTACTGGCATACCACTCTGCATCTATTAAGACCAGAAACCAGTATAAACCTGAATGTAAAAATTATAGGTCATATGAACCGACATATTCCCCATTATTTGGATAATGTACTGTGGAAATTATCCATCCATGCTGCAGATATATTGTTAACTGGTATATTATGCACAAATGCTGACTTGTAAGAGGGTCTAAATATTTTGCACAAATGCTGACTTGTAAGAGGGTCTAAACAAGTGTTACAGTATATTCTGGTATATTCCAGCTTAAATAAAGACATTCTTTTGGCGATGTGTTATATTCTTGTATGTTCCAGTTAAAGATCATTTTTCATAGCTACACTCTTGAGCTTTCTTATAGTTCATGATATACCTGGGTACTTAAACATAGGCTTTCCTTTTTTGTTAATGTGTAAAGTCCATTTCCCTGTTGTATCCATGGTGTGTACATCCCTCATGCATCCTTTACTGAGCACCACTTCTTATAGTGCACTAACTAGGTGATGCAGCTTGTTTGAAATCTTCTGTTTACTCTGTTGCTTCTGATAATTTAGTAGCTTAGTTTCTTTTTCCATAGCATTGCACTTGCTTCTTGCTAATTAGGTTTCAATTAAACGTTGTATCTTTAATTTAGCTGAAGGGCAAGTTGATGTGGTTTAAAAGCGCTAGAGCGTTGCTCTTGTTTTTAATGAAAGATTGTTTTCATCCAGTTCCAGTCTCAAGCAGCTAGCATTCCCTTACCTACAAGATAATCACCAATCTCCAAGTCTGTGTTTACCCAAGAAAAGCGCTTTTTTTTTTTTCGAATGGTTTTACCGAAGAAAAGATCAGAGTGTTATACAAAGACATGAATGACAAAAACATATTAACATGTTTTTTTAAATATTCATTATGAAGAATCTTATCCTCTTAAAAATATTACAGAGACAGCTTGATCCTGTAAGCACCCTTTCTTTGAAAGCACCAGTGAGCACCTACCATCTAGGACCCACCTGTGATCAATCCAACTGCCTCACTCTATTCATTGTTGGATTGGACTTAAAAGGCTGCAAATTAACGCAGTTAAACTTTTGAGACACTAATTCAAGGTTTAGGATGATCTCATGGGGCTGAATTTCACTCAGATGTAATTCACTAACCTTACCCTCAATGATTTGCATGCATCTGGAGGGTGTGTAGACAACTTATATAAGCACAGTGTGCACTGTACATTGACCATTAACCCATACATTCACTGTTAATATTTTTTTGTAGTACCATTCTAAAAGAGTTCTACTTTATCTAGCCAGAAAAAGAAAAGAAAAGAAAAGATAAGGAGTTCTACTCTATCAAAAGACAAGGAGTTCTACTCTATCTTTATTCTTATTTACATTTTTGTCATGTGATTTTTTGAGCAAGAAAATATATTGATGTGTTTTCTTTCATATGTGTTGGCTTGTTGGCATTCTGGTTTTGTCTGATCATGCTATTGTTTATTTATTCCCATGTCTGAGATGCATTGATAGGTGTGTACTAGGAAAAAGAAATAAAAACCACCAAATATTACTTAAAGCCAGTTCCAACTCTTGGGCCTCTTGTTTCTCCACCAGGTTTTCCAAAAACGCTTGCCCCCTGAAGCAGTTGACCTGGTCTGCAGGTTTTTACAATACTCCCCCAATCTGCGATGCACTGCAGTAAGTACTTTTAATTTTTGGGTACATATGTTTTTTCAGATGAATTTGTATATTGTACAAGTTGAACGATTATCTACACTGTGGTGCTGCAGTTGGAAGCTTGCGTTCACCCTTTCTTTGACGAGTTGAGAGACCCAAATACTCGCCTTCTGAATGGTCGGCCACTTCCTCCATTGTTTAATTTCAAACCTCAAGGTCAGAACTTTCTGCCGAACTTGCTTGTTTTTCTCTTCATTGATCAAATGTTAAAAAATCATCCAACCAAGTGTCTTTTAACTCTTAATGGATAGCATGGGCAATCTAACTTTCTGCCGAACTTGCTTGTTTTTCTCTTCATTGATCAAATGGTAAAAAATCATCCAACCAAGTGTCTTTAACTATTTATAGATAGCATGGGCAATCTAATGTGTACTAACATAATTGGCAGTCCATTAATATTGGGACACTTACTGTTGTCAAACTTATTGAGAATGGTGTATCATGATGATGTCATGAAAATTATCAACCTTGAAAGGTGGACGATACTTGATGGATGGTCTTGATTGATGCTTCTACAGCCGATGGAAGTTATTCTTGAACAGTGTCCAATATCTAGTACTGGGCTTGCATGTGTAATGGTCAAAATTGATGATTAGACTTTGTAGTAAATGATCATGACCATCCATTTTGAACTTAATGGTTGAATGATAAGTATTATCAGATCGTGATGACAAGAGAACATGTAAAGATCACTCAGTGGATGGCCTAGATCAATGTTTAAACCATTTCTATTCTAATCGATATGTATGGGTCATTTTTCTTGATAAAACGGTTTAAGTCATCCAATCAAGTTCATGAATCATCAGGTGATTGATGATCCATATATAATTGGGCATTTGTGGACATAATCGACCAGGGCCATCCATTTTTCTTTCTCTGTTTATCTAATATGATTCTTCAAAATGTTCAAGAGTGATGGCTTAAGGGGTGGCTATTTTACTATTATTATTGTTGCTGCTGCTTCTGCACGAATGGTTTTCTAGTTAATATGAGACGGAAAGTGAAGACAAGTCTTATCTTGCACACACGTTAGAGGAAATAGGTTCTTCCTCCTACACTTAAAATGATTCATGTGTATGGTGAGACCTGCATATTTACGCCTGATTTTTCTAATTTGGTAAACTCCTTGAGTTTCACATTCATTTTTTTTTTCCCTCGTCTCTGTCTTTGTATTTTGTTTGTACAGAGCTTGCAGGCATCCCCAAAGATTTTCTGGAGCGGCTTATCCCTGAGCATGCTAGGAAGCAGCACTTGTTCATGGCCTTGAACACCTAGAGCATCATCATATATTTTATTTTAGAGAGATCACTACCAAATCTCCACAGATGGTCCTGGAACGTATATGTAAATTTACCTGCCATGTCTTATCTATATGTTTATCCCACTTCAGCGCGGTCCCTTGGAGAGAGAAGTTATTGTAGTCCGTTGGAATTGCTCCAGCAATCTCACTTTCGTGAGGCTTATGTTCTAATGTTAGGAGTGCTTGAGTTCCTTTTTCCTTGTGCATACATTGCTTGTATCCTATTTTTGTTCATATGATTGTTTAGAGAGTTACTGTGGGCAATGTTGTAAATCAACCTGAGTCGTCACCTCTAAAACCTAAAACCCAATCTGCTCAAAATAGTGTTCCCTTGGTTTACTATGCCAAAGGTCACTCTAGTAGGAACATGGCCTACCGCTAGGTCCTGTGTAATACATGTATCTACATACAACAAAACTTTGAAGAAATGAGTCACATGTTTTACATAATCAATCTCATGATGGGCCATTTTCGTATGGAAGTGAAATTTGGACTAGTAAGGGGGTAAATTTTATTTTGAACAGTTTGGACACCGCACAGAATTTTGAGCCCTGCCCATAGGGAATCCGGATTTGAGACAACGTAACTAGTGATGGGATGGCAGCCTGTAGGTGATTGCATGGTGATCTTGTCATGGTGGGTGGTGTCAACTGGCCATGGGCTACGAAAGGGTTCTTCGGATAGACATTTGATATTAACCAATGTCAGATTCAGATCCAACACAATGGATGTGAATCCAACCGTGGATTCATCCTGTGAACGTGGATTGGATCTGAAATTAAAGTTTTTGCCGTGTTTTAGTAAAGGACACAAGTTTCATAACTTTTCGAATTAGTTCTTAAGTTTTTCAGTAAATTTTTAATTAAGGACATCTATCCATTTAAAAGGTGTTTTTGGGGGACTTTTTCCTCTTTTTTTTGTTTTTTTTTGTTTTTTAATATCCTGTTTATCCTTTATTTTAAGCCTTGACATGGTTCGGCAACCACTATATGCAACTAATTGCTGTGAAGGCACTGATTGTCCTTGATCACTGTAAGGATTTCAGTGAAGAAAAGAAGAGGAGAATATAGAGGAACTGAAGAAGAGGATAATATAGAGGAACTGAAGGATAATTTTATTTTTGGAAAAGGTCGTTGGAAAATAGCTTTAAATGGATGGATGTTTTTAATTAAAGACATCTTGGAAAACTTAGGGGCTAATTTGAAAAGATTTAAAGTTTGCATCCTTTTTTTGAAATAAGGTAAAAAAATGAAGGCCTGATTTGAAAATTTTCCTTTCTGACTAGGAACCCACCCATTTACATTTTAGCACTAAGAATAGTTGACTTGTACACTCTCTTCCATGTATGCAAAATCATGATGAAAAGGAGCACCCTTTTTTGTTCTAGCCCCACAATTTAGTGAAGCAAGAAGTAGGCTCCATGAGCTTGATTGCATGTGAATAATGTGTGGGCTTCTTATAGGAGAATTTTCTCGAGGTAAAGGGTGAACAATGTAAGGTAGTAATGTAGATGAGATATTTACTTTTTGAGGATTTGAATAACTAGCGTGATGTCCACATCCATTTCTCATCTTCCCTTAACTCAAGATCCATTGCGGAGGAGCTTCTTTGATGGATATTTTACCTTCCATTCATCATTTTTAACCACTTTATAGAAATACGATCATTGGTATTAAATTACATGAAACAAATAGGCCCTAAATGATAATTTCTTGAGAATGACATTAGTGAAACAGCCCATAACAACTGCAGATAAAATGGTTCATCGGTTCTGCATTACAAGAAAAACCTGAATTCCTATATGCATTTCTTATTGGAGTAGCTGAATACCCAATGCAACAACCTTTCATGTAATATATTACATATATTTAAAGTATATTATTATAGGGGAGTGATGATTGCATCTTTCCTTATGGTGAGGGATATTTCCATTTTTGGATCTTTTCAAGTACAAAAGACCCCACCCTATGTACTTGAAAAGTCACTTTTGTATTTGAAAAGACCAAAAAACGGAAGTATCCCTCACCCTATGGTGAGGGAAAGATGCATATGAACATTCCCCATTATTATATAAGTTACTATGCATTGATTTTGGGCTTAGATTCAAATTCCTTATTTCCTTATTTGAGTCTGGGTTAGATTTGAATTCGGTATCTCATGGGTCAAATAGCCTGAACTGAACTCGACTCAAAAGTTTGAGTCGGCTAGCATAATAGTAATCAATTTTGTTTCGACCCCACTTCAGTCTGGCCTCTAAATTGAGTTGTTTTAGCGGATTTAGAATTTTTTGAAACGTTTTATAGTTACATTTTGAAAAAAAGTGTAATATATATATTAAGTTTAGCTAGGGCAACATACCTATTATTAGGAAATTTATAATATTTAGACTTAGGAACCAAATATGATTAGGGCCCATTTACTTTGCATTCATTTCATAGGCTAGGATTCTCAATGGGGTGGCAATATCATAGGTTCCATTTATCTTGTTTGTAGGGTAGAGTAAAATGAAATGAAATAGGACGTCAAATAACAAAAAATAATGGAGGGAGTTGATTGTAAAAGCCAAAAAAATGGCAAAAATACTACTTTCTAGTTGCACAAAATGACAAAAAAATGCTCAAAAAAGAAAGAAAATGTACCTTCAAAAAGCACAAAATGACAAAAGGTGATTTTACTCCCAACTCCCTCAATTTTTTTTATTCTTAATTTGACACTCAATTTTATTTTATTTTATTTTAGTCTACCCTACAAACAAACATTCCTCACCGACAGCATTAAGTTCAAAATAAGTGGGATTTTAAAACCTTGGTTGAATAAATGAGCGACATTTCCGCTCATCGATGCGGTGGCCCATTGAGGAGTGCAATATAAAACCAATGGGGCCACCCAATTGGCGAGTTAAATAAATGAGTGAAGATTTCAAAAATGTTAGAACTTTATTTTTCATTTATGGTTTTTCTTTTTATAGGAAAAACCTATGCTTTTTAAAGGAAAAATCTATGCCCTTTCTCTCCCTTTTCATTTTATTTTGGCAAAAATTGACAATTTTGGAATAAAAATAATGAATTTAGGTTGAAATAGTTCAAAATTCCAACAGAATATATATACATTTCATATGGTTGTTCTGGGGGTGTTCATGGGCCATGCCAAGCCATGTCCATGCTTGACTCAATTTTAGAAAATCAAGCCTCTATCTAGCGTAAGCCCGACAAGGGTTGTAAATGTTAGGTCCAAGCTCACCCATTTAATCAATTGAGCCGAGCAAGCCAAACTAAGCTTTATATAATTTGTATAGGCTTTCTAACAATTGTTTAGACAAAATTATCACTAAATCACAAGCACACTTTATTTAGGCCGGGGTTCAGGCTTTTCATCACCTACTTAACCCCAACTCAAATATTAAATGGACCTAGATTACATATCATGCTCCGTCCATGAAAACCCCTAATTGCTTGGTTCAACCCATTGCCAACCCCATTTTGTACAACCATTTCAATTGAAGGGAGGTTGACTGCTATTGCTACCATTCGCACTAAGTTCATTTCATCTCTAAAAACATTACATGAGAGAATAAAAAAAAAAAAAAACTAAATATTACCATTTAATTGCCTTCAAGACTTGACATTGGCCTTTGTATCAACAATCCTGAAAAGAATATTTAAAGGGATATGATCGGATGCGAAGTGTTCGTACAAGTCATATGCGAAGTTGAATATGGACCGTCCATATACGAGGCAGATCCAACGGTGCCTGTCACTGACATAAAAGCAGCAGAAAGGGCAAAAGCCCTCCAAAAACCTCAATCGCTCCCGCTCCTGCTCAACGAAAAAAAGAGGAAAGACGACTGGATCATCTCCTTCAACCCCGACACCCGGCTTCGGCTCCGGCTCCTCTGCGCAGATCTTCTTCGACGAAAAAGGGCAAAAGCATCTCATTTATCTCTTCTTCTCCTTCTCCCCCCTCTCCTCCGATCGTCCACGACGCCTCTGCCCCGCCTCAAATCCGCTCCATCTTCTCTTCCCCTCCAACTGCTCCACCGCAGCCTAGATCCTCCCCACCTCAGATCTTGTCAAATGGACGCAGAAAAGGGACCTCATTTTGATGCAGAAGACCCAGCTCGAACCCAGTGTGAAAGGGCCTTTCTGGCGTCCAACCATTCTGTCCCCAAATGGACGCAGAAGACCCAGCTCTCCAACTGCGCCACCAGGTCTGGACCCCCTCGCAGCAGCCATCCCCATCTCAGTTTAATGGCACATGGCCGTCAGGGATGTCCATCCTCGCCGATGTCACAACCCTCTCGCCGCAACCATTCCCATGCGAGGCATCCATCCCAAGCAAGCTGTTGCAGGTTTCCCTCTCTCCCCGTCCATGTGATTTGGTGCGTTTTTGTTCATGTGATGTGAATTTTTTCCTGGCTTATGGTCGAAGGTGTACTGTTTTTCAACTCGCCTGATTCTGACCTCCTCTTCTGATGATTATTCAAGCCCTTTAAAATCTGGAACATTATCATTACATGAATGCATGCTCTGTTTTATCTGTTTGCTGATGTATGGTCTTATTGGCTTCCTGTTCAGTTCGTGTGGCTGAGCCCGGCTATTTTTGTTTCCACAGAGGTTTACCTTATTCTTAGGCAATAAAAACAATTAAGTGTGTTTGGATGCGCATTTATTTCACTAGCAACTACATTTCCTGTCCCTCTCATGTCTCTCCCTTATCCCCTTTTCCGTCGGTTCCAATTCTCTCCTCAAAAGAGAAGAGTGAACTGACTCGGAGGAAATGAACTTTTTATACCTTATTTCCACATAACAACAGAAAGGTACTCCATGGAAATTGGGCAGCCAAACGCAGCCAAGTGTTCATGGTTCAGTGATCAAAAGAACCTTGATCTATAGTGGCCTTCTTTCCCCTATGCTATTGCTGTATAAATTTGTTAGCTGTCCGTTGTAGACCACTGATTTAAGAGTTGAAAGTTAGATCTTCCAGTCCTGAAGAGGTAAAATTTCCATTCATGATGGGGCCCATGGAATCAAGGACTGAACATTGTCCCCACATGCACAGACTAGTGAATAGCAGACTGCATTTTTTGTGAAATGTGGGAGTATGACTGCCTCTTGATGATGGGGACCTTTAACCCTGTGTGCAGTTTCACATAGGCTCAAGTTGCACTTGGTATTTTTTTGTTAAGTTGTTAATAATACAAAGTCATGAAGAAATCATAGTCTATTGATGAATAATTTATCACCAGTTCTTGATTAATCCACTGGTCGTGCTAGAACTCATTGGACATAATTGTTGATTTAATAAGCCAAAGCATCATTCTTGTTACTTTTATTTTGTTTTGTTTTGCATGTATTTTTGTGGTGTGGTTCTATTGTTGTCCTTAAACCATCTAAAAGAACAAAGCAGGTCCATCTTTACCAATTAAGACATTTATACCACAGGTTGAGGAGGAGAAAATACCCAAAGTTGGATTTATTTTTGATAACATAGAGGAGACTTATGACGCTTATAACATTTATGCGAAATTGGTGGGTTTAGTATCAGACGAAGCTCTGAAACTAGGGGACCATTAGCGTTGTGAGGAAAAAATTTGTTTGCTCAAAAGAAGGTTCTAGGACTGAAAAATTAGGCGATGTCTCTATAAAGTAGAGACGGAACTCAGAAACGCGGGAAAATTGTGGGGCACACCTTTAAATTAAAAAAACAAAGGAGGGACAATGGATGGTGTTTAAAATTATTGTGGAACATACTCATTTACTAAGTACCCCTAGAAAGACTCATATGCTACGATCACATCGTATAGTCAGCGCTCCCAAGAAAAAAATTGATCTATACTTATAGGGCTGCTAATTTACGGCCAAGGGATCAAATGACACTTCTAGAGCTACAGGCGGGTGGTAGGGATAAAGTTGGTATTATAAAGACAGATTTTCGAAATGAAATTAGAAACAAAAGGGAAGAAACAAAAGATGAAGATGGTGAAATGTTCTTTGAATACTTTAAACAAATGAAAGAGAGAGACCTAAGATGTTATTTTGCTATTGAGAAAGATGATGATGATCACATTAAACATGCGTTTTGGGCTGATTACTATTTTCAGAAGTCATATTCAGAATTTGGGGATGTTGTTTCATTTGATACGACATACAATACAAATAGATATGGTCTTGTTTTTGGTGCGTTCACCGGAATTAATCACCATGATCAATCAATATTATTTGGATGTTGTCTAATATCAAATGAAACTTTTGATACATTCGTGTGGGTTTTTAACAAATGGATTGAAGCAATGCAAGGGGACCCGCCAAAGGCGATCTTAACAGATCAAGATGCTGCAATGACAAAAGCGATTAAGTTCGTTTTTCCCACCACATGCCACCGTTATTGCTTGTGGCACATTATGCAGAATTTACAAAAGAATTTGGGTGGAATTGCGATTCATAATCCGAACTTCATCAAAACATTTAAGAAGATTGCATACAATTCTATCACAAGAGAACAGTTTGAGATGGCTTGGAAGGATATGTTGACAGATTTTGATCTTGTAGACAATGAATGGCTGCATTCGATGTACGGTATTCGTGAGATGTGGGTGCCAACGTACTTGAGAGACATAATTTTTGGAGGGATGTCTACAACTTCAAGAAGTGAAAGTATCAATGCCTTCCTTAAGCAATACGTGACACAGAAGAATGGTTTGTATGATTTTATGTTGCGATATGAGCGAGGCATCGCAACTCAAAAGTATCGTCAGTTGAAGGCTGATCATGACACTATAAATGGAAGACCAAAATTGATGACATATTTGCCAATGGAGAAGAGGATGTCTGAAATATATACGAAAAAGATGTTCTACAAGTTTCAAGAACAATTCTGTTACATAACATGCGACATTGTTGAGCTCATATATGATGACATCGAGCAATGTGTACATAATGTTTCTTCATTAAAAAATAATCAAGAAATTGAACGAACCGTCCTTTACAAGAAGGACGACAACAAAGCAAAATGTTCATGTCAATTATTTGAGATTTGAGGAATTCCATGTGGACATATAATCTGTGTTTTCAAACAAGAGAGTTTATGAATTGCCTCAATAGTATATTTTAAAAAGATGGACAAGGTTCGCAAGAATAGACGATGAATCTGACAGCAGAACATGCTTTTCATGTGATGGTTCATTGCTTGAATGACATGGAGATTTATCATATGATGCTGCAGTAGTCGTTGATGAGGCGTTCATGTGTAAAACAGCATACCAACATGCGAAGAAGGTTTTACAAGAGTTAAAGAAGAGTATTCGTGAGATAAATGAAAAGGAAGTAATAGCAAAAGATGACAGTAAGAGAAAAGACAAGGGGACTTGCCATGAAGAGAGATATCTTGCGCCAAAGCATGCGAAGACAAAGGGTCGTCCAAAGAGATTGAAGTCTTCTAAGGAAAAAGCAATGAGAAAACCCCGACTTTGTCGTGGATGTGGCAGGCATGACGTTGCACATGACATGCGCAATTGTCCTATGCTCATCAAGAGGTATAATTTCTTTTTCACATTACAATTTTGATATTTGATTTTAAATTTTATTATCTTATAGATTGTGCTTTCTATTCTTCTTCAGTCTTATAGATCATGTTTCTGGAAACGATGGGAGTATTTTAGAAGACGAAGACGAGGACCTTATTGAATGTGAGTTATTGGAAAGGGCTATTTCCGATGATGGTACTTTGACACAGATTTAGGTATGCAATTATGTTGTAGAAAGATATATTTGATTTATGTAGTTCACTGACATGTATTTCCGTTTATATGAATTCTAATGACTTATACAATTTTCTTTTGTAGGCTTCAAATGAACTTGGAAATCCACAGGTTTATGTTGTTGCAACTAGTAATGGTTCAATTTGTGGAGAACATTTGTGTCACATTTGTTTTTTTATTTTTTTATTTTATTGATAGTTGTGGTGGTTGGTGGTTGTTACTACATTTTGACTTGTAATTAGTTGAGGTGTCAAGAGGTTGTGTTCATGTCAATTAATGTTAGACTTTTATAGTTCCAGATGAACGCTAATGTTGTTTTGATGTTGGACTTTGTAATGTATTATGTTCATTTGTTTCGAATGAAAGAAGTGCTCCATAGGTTTGGACTTTGTAATGTATTTTATGATCATGTTGGACTTTTGTAGTTCCAAAATGATGACTTTGATATCTGAAGCATTCTAAGCTCATTGTGAAATATAACCATTCTATTTGATTCAGAATATATTGTTGTTCATGACATCTTGTACATATTTTACAGTGACCTTTACACTGGTCAGAGCTAGTAGTTTAAGCTTTTAATCTGTAGTCTTCATCACTAATTTACCGCCTGCCTGCCTGAGAGTGGCTACAGGTACAGGGCAGTGACCAGTGCTTATTATAGAAGAGCAGTTGGGGCGATGCTGGTCTACGACATGACCAAACGGCCTTCTTTTGACCATGTGGCAAGGTGGCTTGAGGAACTTTGTGGGCATGCTGACAAGAACATTGTCATCATGCTTGTTTGCAATAAATCTGACTTGAAGACGTTAAGAGCAGTTCCCATGGAAGATGCTAAGGAATTTGCACAAAGGGAGAGCCTCTTCTTCATGGAGACATCTGCCCTTGAAGCCACCAATGGTAAAATTGGCGTGTTTGATGCTGATAGTAACATATCGTGCAACTGCCAGCTAGTTTATGCAGCTTTGGTGGAAAGAAAGTCTTTTCTCACTTTTTTTTTTTTTTTTTAAGAAATGAAATGGATGAATGTTGTTTAGAAGAGGTTGTAAGAGGTGAATATGTATAAATTTTCAAATATTGTATGTTGTACAATTTGAGTTATGTATATTAACTTCAACTTTAGAAAATTTGAACCATTTGATTTGTAATCTTGAGGTGCTCTACAGGTTGATTTGATGTTGTCAATTTCTTGTTTGGGTGTTCCAAATTTTTTTTTTTTAAAAGAGTCAAATTCTTGTATGGGAATTTTAAAGTGCTGCAAATATTCTCTAAAGACAAGTGCACTAGCATCTTACCTGTTTTTAACTGAAAATTAGCTGAATGTTTGACTACTATATGTTAGAAATTGGTTTTCCTAGGGAGCGCAAGAGAGCAGCAAGCTCAAGGTGGGTGAGGCTGCCATCAGAGTCCATGTCAAAGTGTGAAAATATGTCTTTGAGCTGTTGGACCTGCTCTGCTTGCAGCGGACCCATTGCTCCATCGACTTGAAAAAGTGCGACTGTTGAAAAAATCGCAAAAGTGCTTTTTTTAAACTGAAAATTAGCAGAATTTACGTTCATCATATGGACTTGGAAATCCCCAAATTTCAGAAAAAATGAACCGCGGGAAGTGGCCTAAAAAGTATCCTAAACAGGGGTACTCAGCACGGTTTATGCAGATTTTCTTAACTGACTTGAAAAAGTGCGACTGTTGAAAACATCGCAAATGTGCTTTTTTTTAACTGAAAATTAGCAGAATTTAAGTTCATCATATGGACTTGGAAATCCCCAGATTTCCGAAAAAATGAACTGCGGAAAGTGGCCTAAAAACTATCCTAAACAGGGGTACTCAGCACTGTTAGTGCAGATTTTCTTAACCGACTTGAAAAAGTGCGATTGTTGAAAACATTGTAAATGTGCTTATTTTTAACTGAAAATTAGCAGAATTTGAGTTCATCATATTGTCTTGTAAATCCCCAAATTTCAGAAAAAATGAACCGCGGGAAGTGGCCTAAAAAGTATCCTAAACAGGGGTACTCAGCAAGGTTAGTGCAGATTTTCTTAACAGACTTGAAAAAGTGGGATTGTTGAAAACATTGCAAATGTGCTTGTTTTTAACTGAAAATTAGCAGAATTTGAGTTCATCATATGGTCTTGGAAATCCCCAAATTTCAGAAAAAATGAACCGCGGGAAGTGGCCTAAAAAGTATCCTAAACAGGGGTACTCAGCACGGTTTATGCAGATTTTCTTAACTGACTTGAAAAAGTGCGACTGTTGAAAACATCGCAAATGTGCTTTTTTTTAACTGAAAATTAGCAGAATTTAAGTTCATCATATGGACTTGGAAATCCCCAGATTTCCGAAAAAATGAACTGCGGGAAGTGGCCTAAAAACTATCCTAAACAGGGGTACTCAGCACTGTTAGTGCAGATTTTCTTAACCGACTTGAAAAAGTGCGACTGTTGAAAACATCGCAAAAGTGCTTGTTTTTAACTGAAAATTAGAAGAATTTAAGTTCATCATATGGACTTGGAAATACCCAAATTTCATAAAAATGAACCGCGGAAAGTGGCCTAAAAAGTGTCCTAAACAGGGGTACTCAGCACGGTTAGTGCAGATTTTCTTAATTGACTTGAAAAAGTGCGACTGTTGAAAACATCGCAAATGTGCTTTTTTTAAACTGAAAATTATCTGAGTTTAAGTTCATCATATGGTCTTGGAAATCCCCAAATTTCAGAAAAAATGAAATGCGGGAAGTGGCCTAAAAAGTGTCCTAAACAAGGGTACTCAGCACGGTTAGTGCAGATTTTCTTAACCGACTTGAAAAAGTGCGACTGTTGAAAACATCGCAAATGTCCTTTTTTTTTTTTTAACTGAAAATTAGCAGAATTTAAGTTCATCATATGGACTTGAAGCCAAATTTCAGAAAAAATGAACCGCGGGAAGTGGCCTAAAAAGTATCCTAAACTGTGGTAATCAGCACGGTTAGTGCAGATTTTCTTAACCCACTTGAAAAAGTGCGATTCTTGAAAACATTGCAAATGTGCTTGTTTTTAATTGAAAATTAGCAGAATTTAAGTTCATCATATGATCTTGGAACTCTCCAAATTTCAGAAAAAATGAACCGCGGGAAGTGGCCTAAAAAGTGTCCTAAACATGGTTATTCAGCAAGGTTCATTGAGTCCAATGTACTGTTCATTGTCTAAAAGGTGGTGTTCATTCATATTGTGTAACATGTATTTAGAAAAAATAGCACCCAATATGACTTACAATGTCACAAATCAAGAGACAACAATAAACATGCGAGGTTAACATCCATTGGATTAAATTGTCAACATATACAACATCCATTCAACACTTTCTTCCTCCAGTTCTTAAAGACATATTTTAACATAATATTTTCAACATGCAAATTACACTCATAAGACAACACAAAAACATCACTAGACAAATCCCTTTATTTGATTTCTTCCTTTCTTAGAATGCATGTTTTATCTCTTCAACCGCTGCCCATAAAATCTCATTCTGCCTATCCATCATCTTTTTCATATCTTCGATCATTGCGGCTAGATTCTTTTCATTGTCAATTTCATCTTTCCATTTGAAGCTTCCGCAACCATGTTCATGCTGTAAAAAAGAAAAAAGAAAAAAGAAAAAAATAAAAAACAACACAACACAAATTATCTCTAAGACAACACAAATTATCAGTACATCATAGCATTATTGCTAAATAAACGCATATAAAACACTTACTTTCCAATTAGGACATCTCCAAAACTTTCTATTTGGATTAGACGTTGTATGAGAGGTCAAACAAATCATATCACCACATGAGCACTTTGGCACCCATTGATTAGAAATAAAATTTGATGATGACATGGCCACGCTTGTTTGCAGTAAGTTGAACTCGGGAGAAATTTACTACATAAAAATAATCAAGATTCAGACAAGTAATTAAAAAAATTTCTATGATTAAAAAAAAATTAGATGGACTAAGAATTGGATGTATTCATTTTACATCAGAAAAACTATTTTTCATTAAATTTTAGACTATATAATAGTATTCATTAATCTTCACCTTTGTTCAATTTTAGCCACTTTTAGAAAATAAATTTCTTAGAAATATTAGCAATCTTTTCTCTTCTTATTTCCTTTTCTCCTCTTAATTAATCTGTTCTTCTCATTTGAATCCTCTTATCCTATATACAAAGAAAATAAGCATCTGAAAACAGAAAAAAAGAACTCATGAAAAAGCCCCAAGGAATGTGAGAAAAATAAACTAAAAGACCACAGTTTAGTATTTCATCATTGAAATGAAAAGCACACTTCAAAATTTTCCAAAATCTGTACTTCAAATGTCTCTAATTCAGCCAAAAGATCATTATCCATTCAATTTAAGAGAAAGCTTTCTTTTTTATCATGTCTTATATTTTAGAAATGTAATGGAGGTGTGTCCTTCCTTGCCTTCTCATTCTCATCTACATAACCAGAAAAGTGAATAAGATACACCTTTGCTCTTCTTTTTTTGCTAAAATGCCTTACCCAAGAAGCTACAATTGCTAAAATACCAAGAAACCCTTGAATCAAACATGGCAGAGAGGTGAATGGAAAGCATTTTTAATGTAAATCTCATGGACAATCGAAACATGCAAAGTATGTTACTTTGATAAAACATAGGTCCTGAAAGAAGATAAAGCATTTGGTTGTTGACAAAAAGCTATTTTGACCAGATTGATTATATCTAGTATTCCATGGTGTCCCTGCTGGATAATGGAATTGATAATGATCTCTTTAACCAAGATTTTCAAGTTCATTGCAATTCTTAGTGAAGCCATTCTCATACCCACGGTTTTGAAACCAAAGAGTAAAAAAGATCACAATAACAGAGAAAGAGATGATTTACCTTTCCAACCAGAAAATGAGGTGGAGAGGATCCGAGCTCGCTAGATCTGAGTCCGGACTTGCAGCAGAGCAGTGGAAGAAGACAACCGTCTAAAAGAACCAGACAAGCTTTTCCCTCTCTTTTCGTCGAAGAAGAAATGAAAAGGGGAAGAGTCCGGTTGAAGCTGAGGCGTCGAGGATGACAGAGGAGATGGGGGAGACCGCTTGTACTTGTTGAAGAAGAAACGAGAAGAGGAACAGAGGTTCGCCTGGTCGTTCGTCAATGGCGAGCTCGCCCTAGGTTTTCATCGATTGAAAAGGAGCGGAGGTCGATTGAAGCGTCAAAGATGAAATGAGAAGGGGAAGAAGATGACCGTTAGGAAGAGGTTTTTCCTCTTTTTTGTTGAGGGATTTGGAGGGCCTGGGAGCGGGAGCGATTGAGGGATTTGGAGATGCTCCAAGCTCTTTTTCGTCGAAGAAGATCTGCACAGAGGAGCCGAAGCCGGAGCAAGCCGTCGGGGTTGAAGGAGAAGAGCCAGGTCGTTAATCCATGGAAGGTTTTCCTCTTTTTTTCGTTGGTGAAAAGAAAGAACAAGGAGGAGGAGCGGGAGCGATTCGACAATTTGGAGGGCTTTTGCCCTTTCTGCTGCTTTTATGTCAGTGACAGGCACCGTTGGATCTGCCTCATATATGGACGGTCCATATTCGACTTCGCATATGACTTGTGCGAACACTTCGCATCCGATCATTTCCCATATTTAAACTTTATGCGGGGCAAATGTTAAATTAAGGTATTTGGAATATCCAAAAATTCAAAATCCAATAATAATAATAATAATAATAATAAAAAATGAATAAAAAAATAAAAAATAAAATCTTTCTGGAACGTCTACGTGTCACCCTATAAACCCTCGTTGGTGGTTGCAAGAGCCTGACTGCAGTCTTATCTTTTTTTGGTACTCACCTTCCTCTTCCTTCCTCGTTTTCGATTTCTTTCAAGCTAGGGTTTAAGGTTTTTATTTATTTCCCGTTACTTTCTTTCTTCGATTCTCGCTTTCAAATTGAATCCCCAAATGGCGTCCTCATCCTCCGCCGCCGCTCAAATCCTCGTGCTCGGCGGCGCCAGCGTCCCTTCTTCCTCAAGGAGCCCCGGAATCCCTTCATCTCCGGCGAGGACCCTCTTCTTCGGCCACCGCCCCGGCAACACCGGTGCCGGATCCCTCCCTTGGTCGGCGTTCTTGAGGGCTTCGAGGAGGATCGGTGGAAGGAGATTCGCCGGTCCGGTCCGCGTTGTGAACGAGAAGGTCGTTGGAATCGACCTCGGGACGACGAACTCCGCCGTGGCGGCAATGGAGGGAGGGAAGCCGACCATCGTGACCAACGCCGAGGGCCAGCGGACGACGCCGTCCGTCGTCGCCTACACGAAGAACGGCGACCGGCTGGTCGGGCAGATTGCGAAGCGGCAGGCGGTGGTGAACCCGGAGAACACGTTCTTCTCCGTGAAGAGGTTTATTGGGCGGAAAATGTCGGAGGTGGATGAGGAGTCGAAGCAGGTGTCGTATCGGGTGGTCAGGGATGAGAATGGGAATGTGAAGCTTGAGTGCCCCGCGATAGGGAAGCAGTTTGCGGCTGAGGAAATTTCCGCTCAGGTTTGAAATCTTGGGGTTTTACTGCTTTGCATTTGTAGATCAGTGCTTCTATGAATTCTTACCTGTCTTGTCTGATATTAGAATTTCATGTATCATTTTGTCAATGAGTGCTTGTACATTTGCTGACATCCTTTGCCCAAAAAACTGAAAATGGAAGAAGTAATCATCATCATTGTGTGGGAGCAATACCGCGGAACCAAGATTATGCTGAGCCTCAGTAATAGTACCAGCTGGGTTTATCTTGGTCTCGGTCATATGCAGCTCGGCAATAGTGTCAGCTCGGCGACATTACCAGTCGTGTGCGGATTGGCAACAGTGTTAGCTTGGCGATAGTGACAGCTCGGTAACAGTACCGCTACACTCAGCTCGGCAACAGTGCCAGCTGTATACGCATCTTGGCAACAGTGCCAGACGCATCCATCTCATGGTTATTTCTGATCTCGGTATGAGTACTGGGTGTCAGTAAAGTATGACCATGCTCTTATGAAAAGTACAGACATGTTATAGGACGTACAGTCAGATAGGGTGGGCGACTGATTGCAAAAAGGAGATGTCTTTATCAGGCGGTCAAGTTAGCAGTCCTGGAAGGAATGGGAAGCCGTTCGATAGGACTCCCCTCCACTTACCACCAAGGTGTCCCGATGGGACCTTACCTCCAACTACCTCCACTTAGAAAAGGTCAACGGGACTTCCGCCTATATGTATCCCAGGGGTTAGTCTCAGAAAGGTACGCACATACGCGCGCAAACGCATATACACACTCTTCTCCTCTCCACTCATCCTTTGTCTAGTTGCAGAACTAACTCAGGCATCGGAGTACCTTCGGCTGACAGCAGTGAGGGCCTCTGACCTCTGTTTCTCTCATTCCCTTTAAGGTCTCCGGCGTTCGGTCTTTCCCTAAAGAATTCTATACTTATCTAATCAAGTTTGTGTCAATTTTGGCACTTACAATCATTATCAACAATATCAACGTCTCGAACAAATAAGAATCCAATACTTCTAAGAAACTAAATGCTTTGGACAACTCCCCCACTTTTCCTCCTTTTTAAAGTTGAGTGATTGGTTAACATTCCTATCTTTTTTTCTTATTTCAAATTACCTTACAATTTTCCATCTCAATGTATGTGGATGGCAATATACTATGGGTGACCCTCTAATATAATCATGCTAAGACTCCATGGGTGGTGTCTTGTTGTAAAACATAGGGGTGAGCCTCATTCTTATTAAAGTAAAATATAGCGGTGATGTTAATGCTAATTCACATAAAATTTGTAATTTCAAATAGTTTAGATTTATAGGTGGGTTCAAAAATATAGATTTATAACATTGCTTCTAGATGAAAATTCATTAGTGGAACCCTCATGTGAAATTAAAACCGCTAAAAATGTAATAATGAGTGGAACTTGGCTAGTAAGATTGTGAATTTAAATGATTCAACTTTATAAGGCCCACAAGTGTACCCGCAAATGAATTTTTAGCGTTTCTTATATGGCAATGCTAAAACTCTATTTTGGGGTCCTCTTATAAGTTAGAAAGAAAGAAAGTAGAATATATGAGAAAGAAAAAAGATGAAATAATACTCGTTAGGAATGCAACTATCCACCTGCATAGCTGGCTTAGACATGACTCATGCTTTTTCTCTTTGTCCCCTCTCAAAATAAATACAGTTATTTTTCATTGGATGTTATCCAAATATCCATTTTTGAAAGGGGCAGTTTGTAGAATTCCTTTCTTTAAATATATAAATTGAGGAATTCTACAAATTGCCCCTTTTAAAAAGGGCATTTTTGCCCCTTCATAATATCCAATAAGAAACCATTATATTTATTATCATTCCAATGTGTATTAAGTTGGATTGAATGTCACGAGAGAAGACGAAGAGAAAAAGGAAGAGTCATGTTTAAGCCATTAAGCCGTGAGCCATCAGCTATACGAGTGGATAAGTATTATACAATTCACTTATTTCTTTCTTTCTTTTATTTCCATGTATTGTGATTTATTGCTAACTTATGAAAGGGCCCCACAATGGAGTTTTACATCTTCATTGAAGAAATGCTAAAAGTTCATTAGTGGGTCCACTTATAAAAATAAGGAGCTGTCCAACCAATAAGCAGGGAGCTGTCCATGGGCCCCACTTTCAAAGCATCCAAACCAATCAAATTAAATGGTTGTATCTTTTATGGTCCTTTGCGAAGGTTCACTTCAATAAGAGTTGGACCCACTGTCCTATTTTAAGAAGCTGAACTTTTTTAGGGTGCTCAATTAGACGGTGGGCCCAACTCCTATTGAGGTGAAATTCATTAGTGGGTCCACTTATAAAAATAGGGAGCTAACCTAACCAATAAGCAAGGACTTATCCATGGGGCCCACGTTCAAAGCATCCAAACTAATCAAATTAAATGGCATTATCTTTTATAGTCTGTAGCGAAATTCCACTTCAGTTAGAGCTGGCCCCATCATCTGATTATGAAAACTTCAATTTTTCCAGGTCTCTCATCTGATGGTGGGCCCCAACTCCTATTGAAGCGAAATTTGGCAAGGGCTGAAAATAGATGCGGCTATTTATTTTGATTGGATTGGAGTTTTCCATAAGTGGATCGCACTAATAAGTTTTCCAAATTGCCCCTTTGTAGTATCTAACCTCATGATTAGATTTCATGTGGGCCCATTCATGGTTTCAATTGAAAAGTCGTAAGATATCATGTTGCTTTGTTTGGTAGTACACGTTCTCAAAAGGAGAAAAGAGTGAAACCCCTCATTAACTCCTCTCCTTAACTCATGTTCTACTAGAAAAACAGCTATATAATCGTAATATCAAAATTTATAAAAACATTCGGTTTTTTTAAAATTAAATGCATAAGGTTATAGTCCGAGAGAGAGTTGGGGGTTTTTTTTTTTTTAGTGGGGGTGGGGGGTCTTTAAGAATTAAATACCTAATATCATATTATTTAAAAAAAAAAACACAGGCCCATGAAAATTGAAGATTAATGACCAAGAAAGCTAAAAAAACAAAGTCAAAATAAACAAATAATATAAACTATTAATAAAATTCAATAAATTTTGAAAGCCACATAGAAATGAAAATCCATAATCAACTTAATAACATAAGCAATTTAAAAGAATCAAACACCCATGATAAAAAAAAAAACTCGAAAATGGAGCACAAAAGGGCAAAGACAAAAAGAACCCACAAATTCATGAAAAACCATCATAAAAAAAAAAAACCTAAAAACCCATCACAAGTGAGAAATAATAATAAAATAAATACAAAATAAAATGATTTTTTTATTAAAAAGGCTATAAAAATATATATAAATGAAGAACCATAGACAATACAATGATAAAAGAAATTTAGAAGAACCAAACCAACTTATGATAATCAAATATTCAAAAATGAAAATCTGAAGCCACAAAAGAAATATGAAAAATCCATAAAAATATTTCACAAAGAAAACTAAAAGAACCCAATGGAAGCAAAATAAACAATTAACTCATAATGATAAGCTATAAAAAGAAAAAAAAATACAACATAAAAATGAGAATTCACAGAAAATCCTATTATAAAAAGTGATTTAAAAGAAAAAGAAAAACCACGGAGAACCCAATACCCAAAAGTTGAAACAAAAAAGGGGAAAAAAAGAAACTCACAATCTATGAAAACCATACAAATAAAAACCATAAAAATATTGCAAATCTATAAAAAAATTAAAATGATGATTCTTTTGTAAAAATTATATTAAAATGACATAATTAAAATTGCTCATATAAAATATGATGAACTCAAAAGCAAATGGATTAAAAAAGGTTTACCTCTCAAATTGAAACGTTTAATAATTGCACAAATTGTCTCAAGATGCTCACATTTTAAAATGGGTTGAACATTGATCTAAATTAAGCATTCAAATGAGACATGAGAGAGTACTAAAAGAAGATACAAAGAAACAAAAAAAATATTGAAGTTGCTCTAATCAATACAATGAACTCAAAAGTAAATGAATGGGAAAAATGAAAGTTCTCTTTTTGACATAGAGAAATGGAATTATATTGGAGAAAGTAGAAAATGATGATAATGAGAATGAGCTTAATTCTTTATATAGATGGACCAATATTATTAAAGATTCTTTTTACCATTAGTTCCGCATTCTTAAAAAAAAAGTGTACAATCGAAGTCAATGGATAAAAAAGAAACCAGGCAACCTAGAACCGAGAGTGGATTAAATAAAAAAGACTAAGGATTAAATAAACCAGACAACCCGAAACTTTGCATTTCACATTCTAAAAAAAATAAAATCATATAATCATAACAAACAAAAATACTTGAAATTTCGTAGATTAGTGGCACTTGGACACTGGACCCATTAACACTCAAATGCTATTGCATTGATAGAAATAGGATGATTTTGAGAGTTTCTTAATAGACAAAAGGCATGATGGAGAGTCCAAATCATAGAAAAAACTTTATTGAGAAAAGTCCAGTAATTTGTATTTTTTTTTATTAGAGAATCAATTTGACTGTGGAAATAACCTAGATTAAGGTGAGAATTTGGGATATCCCATAAATAGCAATGATGTTTTGCTTTAATGATTGTGATTTTTAATAGATGGGGTCTATCTTAGCTCCACCCTTTCTCCATCGGCAAGCCTGCATGATAGCACATCAGTTACATGGAAAATTTCCCGCCGCCTCTTTAGCTCCACGCTGTTGTCGCGAGTTTGTCTTTTTTCAATAATGTTGTCATTTTCTTATTAATTGTGAAACTTGTTATTTTTGTTGATCAATTCCATATATTATATATTCATTTGGGTTTAGTTTTATTGTAAAATGGTTATCATAGAAAATTAATGACTATATAGGAAACCATATAAAATAGTTATTTCAAAAGCTTGAACACCTATACTTAAAGTACAATGCATAAGTGTGAAAATAATAACAACAGTATTTATAGGGGTCAATATTTTTAAAAAAATACTTTCTTTTATAAACACCTCGTAGATAAATTCCAACTCCCGGTCAATATTCCAAAGGGGGGCTGGGTCCCTTCCTCATTAACTAATTTTAAGTTTTTGTTGATAGCTATTAGCAAAAGGATTCTCTATGGTGTAGTAGCAGGGTCGCACCTTTGAAATCCAAATTATCCTGAGTTCGAGTCTCAGCACATACAATGATTAATTTTTACCACATAGTTTCATATGCGGGTTGGTCACGGGTTGGTGGTCCAAAAAGTGTGTTCTACCTCTAGCCCAGCTCGATTTACCCCAATCTGACCAGTTTGCCAGGGTCAAACTAAATTAAATTGGATGAGTCAAAATCAATTGGAACGAATTGGAATTGATTTCAATTTGAAACTAGTTCGCTTCATTTTATATAATTGTTGGTCGTTTGAAGAGGGCATTTTTTGCTCTAAAACAGGCATTGTCTTGCGCTCCTCCATACACACAAGGAATTCTGCAAAATGCCCTTTAAAAAAAGGGGCATTTTTTCCCTATGCAAAACATCCAATAAAAATCAACCACATTCCTCATTTGGATATTTAATGAGGGATACCTACACTCAAAAGAACATAAATAGATGGAGATTCCCATATGTAGCCAATTAGAGTTTTAGTCCAGTTATTTTGGATTAAAAATGATTCAAATAAAATTAGGGGGCCCACTGTGGAATTATAAAATTAGCAAGGTTTTTTTTCATATTAATCAATCTAAAAGTGGATAATTTTAATATGTTTGATCTTCATAAGTGGGCCGATTGAAGAGCATCATGAATTTTTGTCCACCAAGGAAATATTAAATTTAAGTATTTTTTATTTTTTTATGAACATTTAATAGTGGGAAACTCCTATTGCGTGAAATTTGGATACACACATGGAAAAACACACACACACATGTTGGATGTGGTCTGTTTGTGCACGGCAGCTTTTTGCATCATTTTAGTTCAACCACGATTTCCATTTTTAATGAAAAATGGAAACTGAAGATTTAAGTTTGTATTGTAGCAGTTTGTATTTTCTGGAAAATTGTTTGCACAGAACCGTGGAAAAATCATTCTTCCTGAAAACCATTTTCATTTTTTGTCGAAAATTATCCACTCAAACATGCCCACGATAAAATAGACATAAATTTAGAATACCATAGTATTTTTTAGTATTCACAATGGTTCTCAAATCTTCTTGAATTGTGAAGATTAGTGATATTTATTGGAAAAAAAAAGGTTGCTTTTGTAACTCATGTTGTTGATGGGTTATTGTTTGCTGGTGCATAGATGATAGAACTGCCTTAGACTCTCTGAAGGAGAGAAAAATGAATACATTTTGTGGTTTTACAATGGATTTGCTTATTTAATTTCTTGATTACCGATACTGAGAAATCTGCTAATTGACTATGGCAGCTGTAGTTCCATCCTTGTGAATTTTACTCTGTTATAGTAGCGATGCTGTCATTCTTTTATACAAGAAGAAAAATAGGGTCATTGTTCTTCACGTGCTTTGTTGTTAGCATTAACTGATAATCTACAGGTTTTCTGCTGTTTCATGTTTGCAAACTGATAAATTTTAATGATCATGTTGTTTTGGTCCTTGGAAGTCTTTTCCTTTCTCTTACCTGATGGTGAAGCCCTTATCTAATCTTTTTTTTTTCTTTTGGTCAGGTTCTCAGAAAGCTTGTCGATGATGCATCCAAGTTCTTAAACGACAAGGTCACCAAGGCAGTTGTTACAGTGCCTGCATACTTTAATGATTCCCAGAGGACAGCAACAAAGGATGCTGGGCGTATTGCTGGTCTAGAAGTTCTCCGTATCATCAATGAACCTACTGCTGCTTCACTGGCATATGGATTTGAGAAGAAGAACAATGAAACTATCCTTGTGTTTGATCTTGGAGGTGGCACATTTGATGTTTCAGGTACCAAGTTTTGAGCGTTATCATTGTTGTTAAAAGCTTAGGATGCAAATTCTATGAATCGCATCAAATCTTAGAAAATTATTGGGAAAAAACAATGTATCAAATCCTAGAGAAAAAATATTCAGTTCTTTGCATTGAATGCCATTTACAAGTAAGTCTTAGGATTTAGCAGTTAAGCTTAGGACTTGATACATGTATTGAACCACATTATTCTAGCAATTCTAGCAATGCTTTGTGGCCTTGCCATGGAGCTTTTGGAGCCTTTTTTTAAGAGCAGACATGTCTTGGATGTGTTCTTAATGAAGCTACTCACCTCAAAGGAGGGAAAAAACCATTGAGGAAGGCGTATTTGTTCAAGATCAATTTAGAAAAGGTATATGATTGTGTATATTGGGTTTTCTTTTGTATATGTTACATCGGATGAGAATTTGGCCTAAATGGGCAGGAAGGATTTCCCATGGCGAGTACTGTTCATCATGATGGAGATATGTGCACTAGGGGAGGAAATCTCTTGTGGATTTTGGCTCATAGGAAAGAACCAAGGTTGTGGATACTCTGGCAAATGGGGGTTGACAAAAATGACTTCAATGTAGTGATTAATTAAGGGCTTCCTGTTTATAAATTTTGGGAGGAATCATGTACATGACATTATAGCTCGTATCCCATCATTGAACAGTTTTTTTCCCCTCCTTTTGTGCTACTTTTTTAAAATAAAGTCTTTTTTCTTTCTTTTGTAATAGAAAAGGATAAAAGATAAAAAAATTGTTAATGCCTCAAACCATACAGGTCCTGGATATACACGTATGCTTGTGTCTCACATTTTGCATTTATCATTTTGTTGATTTTAGTTCTTGGTTGCCTGGAATGTAGTTCTCGAGGTCGGGGATGGAGTGTTTGAGGTTCTTTCTACCTCTGGAGACACACATTTAGGTGGCGATGATTTTGACAAGGTTCAACATATTTACTTAAATTAGGAGAAGCAATTTTAAGGGCTGTTATTGGTTTCATTACAAATGTTATTGTGCACATCTCATATTCAATAATTTGTAAATCATTGCCAACAGAGAGTTGTTGATTGGCTCGCTTCAAGTTTCAAGAGAGATGAAGGCATTGATCTCCTGAAGGATAAACAAGCTCTGCAGCGTCTCACTGAAACTGGTGAAAAAGCCAAGATGGAGTTGTCAACCTTGTCTCAGACAAATATTAGGTAAGTTTGTTAGAGTTTCTCATATCTAGGATCTCTGTTTGTTTTTTGTGGTTATCTTTGACTTAAAGAAGTTATACTAAATTTTTTTTTTTTTTTTTTTTAGTTTACCTTTCATTACTGCAACTGCTGATGGTCCCAAACATATTGAAACAAACATCACAAGGGCCAAGTTTGAAGAACTGTGCTCTGACCTGCTTGACAGGTATTGGATTTTTTGGTGATGAATGTGGTTTATTATCCTGGTCATTGGAGACTCCAATTTTTAGCATCCAATGATCCAAGATATTTGAAATCAATGTTGAAAGGAATGAGAGTTAAAACTTACATTACATGGGATATTTGCATTTTTTAGGCTTAAAACCCCTGTGGATAATGCTTTGAGGGATGCGAAGCTTTCGTTCAAGGATTTAGATGAGGTGATCCTTGTTGGTGGATCAACCAGAATTCCAGCAGTCCAAGCACTTGTGAAAAAGATGACTGGAAAAGATCCCAATGTCACTGTTAATCCAGATGAAGTTGTCGCTCTTGGGGCTGCAGTTCAGGTCACTTCCTGCAAATTTTTTTCTTGTTGTCATCACTGTTTATGATCTACATATATAATCTATGCCCCTTGTGGATCCACTTGGATGCATGCCAATCATAGTACGATAGTGTGATGGAAAGGTTGTATTGTTGATATGATTTTGGGCAAAAATTATCTCAATTAGATCATGACAACCATTGATCTAGAGGCCTTAAATTTCCAACTTGTTCTCAAGTTACATTTTTTTAAAAATGGAACTCATACCAAGATAGGAGGATAGTGTGATGGAAGGGTCATGATGTGGTTATGATTCTGGGCAAACATCATCTCAATAGATCATCACAACCATTGATTTAGAGGCCTTTAAAGTTTAATGGTTTCTTAAGGTTTTTTTTTTTTTTTTTTTAATGAAATTCATGCCGACATTGACTCAGTGAGTATAATTCAGATTAGTGTTAAACTAGGGCGAATGCCAATTCATGGAGAGCCGGTGAGAGTGAGTGTGTTGGATTGAGCATGGGTTGGATGCAGTGGTAACACTGTAACAGTAAGAGGTACCTCCTGACAGAACAAAACCCAACATTGGTTATGTTCTGCTGAGAGGGTACCTCTTATGGCTTGTGTGAGGTTTGAAAATCAAATCTGTGTGCAAATGCCTGCATGCACACGTACTCACTGTTTTGTATAATGCTTTCCAGATGCTGGTCATTGTGGAATTTTCATCTTCTATTGCATATGTTATATTTACTGCATTCTTCTTTTTTACTTTTTTAAAATCAAACTTCAGGCAGGGGTGTTGTCTGGTGATGTAAGTGACATTGTGCTCTTGGATGTGACACCACTATCTCTTGGTTTAGAGACATTGGGTGGTGTGATGACAAAGATCATTACTAGGAACACGACATTGCCTACCTCTAAGTCTGAGGTCTTCTCCACCGCTGCAGATGGGCAAACGAGTGTTGAGATCAATGTCCTCCAGGGGGAGAGAGAATTTGTAAGGGACAACAAGTCACTTGGCAGCTTCCGGCTTGATGGGATACCTCCAGCCCCTCGTGGTGTTCCGCAGATCGAAGTAAAGTTTGACATCGATGCCAATGGTATCCTCTCTGTAACTGCCGTTGACAAGGGAACAGGGAAGAAGCAAGACATAACGATAACTGGTGCCAGCACTCTGCCAAATGACGAGGTACATTTCCTGGTTGCAAGTTTTAATATACTTATTTCATAACTTAACATTACTTACTGATTGTTGGTACTGGAAAATGAGCACAAGCACCTCAAAAGTATCCTTTGAGTACTTGAAAATCGCTATCAACGGCCTGCACTTCAGATTTTCTCATGGCAACATGTGTCTTGGACCGCTGGCAATTCCTGACTCGACAGCCAACTGAAACTGAAGCCAACCCAGTAATACGGGGCTTGGGTTGACCCTTGCTACCAGTTTGGTCTGGGTTAACATACCCAACCTGATCAGTGAGCTGGGTTCTGGTGGAGTCCATACTTGTTATTCAACTGCCCCTTTTTTTCACCCTAACCCAACCTGAACCCACCAACCAAACCATTAACTCCTGCACCGAAGGGTTCTGGTGGACCTACCAACCCAATCTGAATCCTATCTGGTTATTCAGGGTTCTTTGTTGAACCTTTGAACTTTTAGGTTGGATTTTGGCTGACTAGTAGAACCCATTTAATAAAATGGATCGTGTTTAGGTTGGTGACACATGTAACCTATGGTAATGGGCCCTACCTGAACCAACCTATTGCCAAGTGTAATCTTGATCTGTATGAATGCCAACTCCAACTAATTTGCAGGTGGAGAAGATGGTAAAGGAGGCGGAGAGATTTGCCAAGGAGGATAAGGAGAAGAGAGATGCCGTAGACACCAAAAATCAGGCAGAGTCACTAGTGTACCAGACGGAAAAGCAATTGAAAGAGCTGGGCGACAAGGTTCCCGGTCCCATCAAGGAGAAGGTGGAGTCAAAACTCAGAGACCTCAAGGATGCCATCTCTGGTGGGTCTCCTCAAGGGATGAAGGATGCGATGAATGCCCTGAACCAAGAGGTGATGCAGATTGGTCAATCCCTCTACAATCAACCTGGTGCACCTGGTGCTGGACCTGGACCTGCACCTGACAGTGAAGCTGGGCCCTCTGGAAAAGCAGCACCAGATGGTGGTGATGTTATTGATGCGGACTTCACTGATAGCAAGTGAGAACAAACCATAAATGAAGATTGTATTCCCCCTTTTGACTAGTCTGTATATCCTCAACTATATATCTGAGTTGGTCCCTTTTTTTTTTTTGGGTGGGGTTGAGAGCGAAAAGTTGCAGTTAGGATATGTGATTATTATTGAAGAAAGTGTGATTCGAGTTGTTTTTTTGTCTTTGTAATTGGAAAGTGTCAGACATGTACTTCAAACATATTATTCTTATGTGAGACCAATCCCATTACTCCAGTGCTTGTGTTTCTCCTCTAAATATCTTAGTAGGTGAGGTTTAAATGTGGGCTTTGGTTTGCCTTGACTAGTTAACTTACAGGTAAAGCTGTTCTCTCTAAACTGACAAAATGTTCATCTCTGTGACCGAGTATGTAACTGCACGAGTAAAACTCTTTTGAGAGCTGAATGCTGCTTGAGAGGGTGCGGTAAACTTCATGTACGGTTTTGAATTTTCAAGCTTCAGTAAAGGAAAATCCATAACATTTTCATGCTTTAGTACAGTAACTAACTTTGAATTTTCAGGCTCTACATGTCTTCGAGGGTTTAAAAAATAGGAAAAAAAAATTCTTCAAAAATGCGGATCTTCCATAAACAGGAGGAAAGAGAGAAAGGAAGGGAGAAACAGAAGTGATATTAGTGGAAGGAGCGGCAGCAGCAGCAGCGTTACCTGGAGTTCCATTGACCGCCACCGGATTTGAATCTTTGACAAGGGCGACGTCTTAGGCGAGTGCTATCTCTGGGATTTAAGCTTTTAGCCAGATTTGATGCTTTGACAAGTTAAATCAAAAGATGGTTTCGGACCTCTCACCCATTTAGATCTCTAGAAAACCAAAACATACAAAAACAACTATTTATATTTTCTTTCTAGCCATCAAAAATCAATTTGCCCGAATCGTAAAAGCAGTTAATCTAAAATCAGGTGTTCCAGATGAATTGAACTGAAACTTCCACCCTACTGCTTTAGGTGGAGTGTTTGGTTCAGTTTTCTATCCTTCAGTTCGGTTTTCTATCCAAATTGAAAAAATTAAGTAGTTTCGTCCAAACAGAACGAATTTGATAACTATGCTTTAAACACACGAAAACTAACTTAATTATGGAAATTACACAACCATGGGAGCTTGCATTAACCTTTGGCAATACAAATGCTTCTCCTAAACAGTCCACACATTCGGCATGTGTGTATGGCAAAAGCACCCTGCGAATATGCAAACTTGAAATCAAGTACTCGATTCTGATACCTGGCCAATGGCACCTTGGACCATTGTAGTCGTCTTTGTGTCCCCATTAGCCATTGTGCCATGGTGGCGGTGGTCGTGGTCGTTATAGTCTTCTTTGAGGGCTTTTGATTATCATAATCAGAAGCAATAGAGAAGATAGCTGCACTGATAGCGATGATGCTCCATTTGAATCTTGTCTCCCTTGGCTTATAGCAGCTTGGCATATCATCCGATGGGGGTGGATCTAAAAATGGGTTGTGGGCCTTGCTGGAGAAGTTCTCAACCTCAAACAGATCTGAACTCACATTGCTACAGACATCTCCATCGTCCATACCACTAGAACTTGCTGGAACATCCTTGATCTGCCATCGGCCAGCATCTGAAGTCAACAGGGTCAACTTCCTATCGAGGTTGGAACCACTGTCCTCCTTTACCATGTAAGAGGAGTTGGGAGTTTGGGCCCAGGCACCTCCAAGGAGAATCGCGCCTTTTCTGCTTCTTCAAACTGTTATCTAACTGATGATTTCCCGCCACAGGATTTGAATTTGGGAGGGAAAAAAAGGTCCTCTCTCTTGAAGCCAACACCCCCTCGTCTGCTACTCTGCAATCTCTCTCTTCTCCATATTTGAATTCTATGTGATTCTATTATTCAAAAAATAAAAAATGAAAAAAATTCCAAGTGATTCTGTTTATTTCCAGCCATGATAGTCCTTATCTTGCCTACATAGACCCATCCGTTTACAAACATCTCTGGGTTATGAGGCTTCCCCATTAAGTCGATGACTCGCTTGCAGCGATTTGAATTTCTGTTATTTCCGACTTCTTCGGCAACCTCAACAGATTTTTTACCAGCACAGTTGCATCCAAAACTGTCAAAAAATTCTTACCGCTCATCTATTTTGGATATTTGGGATTTCTGTAACAACACGCTTTGGCTGCTCAGCCTCTGAACAGGCACTAGGAGTTCCTCATGTAAATGACTTCTTCAATCGCCGAAAATGGATGATTTGTCTGTCTTTAGTCGGCTGTTGCTTCCATCCCTTTTGAGCATTTGTTGTTTCCACCTTGTCCATTATCACCCCCACTGAAGTACTCTTCTGCTGTGAAGATGCTTCATGGTCTTTGTTGTACTTTCTTCCCAAGCTTAACTGGTTGGGTGACTCCAGTTGAAGTTGGGATAGACTATTAAACCCAGATGATATTGATTTTTTACCGTCGGATTTAATCACGAGTGAACACCGCCCTATTTGTTCACTTTTCACTCGCTATCTACTTCATATTTGGTTAACTCACTTTACCAGTGAAGTGAAGTGATTGGTTAATTCAAGAGACAATAGAAGGATAGGGGGTCAAATCACAATTGATAGTAAGTTTCAAAAATCACCTTGGCAATTTAACAAAAAAAATGTAAAAAGATACATTCTCATGCCATTGAATGACCAAAAAAAAAAAAAAAAAAAACTAGGTGTTTTCATGGACCACGCCGGGCTAGGCCAAGGAACGACGAAAACGGCCCGACGTTTAAACTAGAAACCTAAGCCCAGCCCAAGCTTGAGCCAGGCCTGAAGTTGCTAGTCAGAGCCTAGCCCGCATGGAAAAGATGAAGCCCGAGGACGACCCATGTTAGACTTATAGAAACATAGAAATGCGTTTCGGACCAGCTCAACTGGTCTGATTATATCACCATCTGTGAGAGGTCACAGGTTTGAGGCCACCCCGCACTACTCCCTCCCTTGTAATTATATATATATTTGGGCTGGACGGGTATTCTAGCTCTCAACCACTTAGTCCAAATAAAAGAAAGTAGAGCACGACCCATCTATTGTGGCCTAAACCCCATGCCCAACCCAAAGGGGCCCAGCCCGATCCATGAGCACCCTTATAAATAAAAAAAATTCTTCCTTTTAAAAGAGAATCTCAAAAAACTGATCCCCCACCTTTTGGTTTGACCAAACCTTTAATTTTCTTCTCTTATATTAACCGTTAACTTCACTTCACAAGTAAAGTAAATTTACCAAACAGGCAATATATTGTGTATTTGTTGAGATTTAACATTAATCCATTTAAATGTGTTAATTATGCATTCCCATCCATTATATATTGTTTGGACCTAAGCCCCTACCCGTGACCAGATCAAGATGTAAAACAAGAAACACCAAAAGGAAAAAAATCGGTTTTGAGTTTGAGTGCTAGTTTTCCTCCGCTCAAAGAGGAGGAAAAGTAGCAAATGCAACTTTACCGCCCCTAATAGCAGCGGTAAACCTACATGGCAACTTTTCCGGGAGGAAAAGCTGCAACAGCAGTACGGCTGCATGAATACACATACAAACCTTTCCTGTCTCTAAGTTTATCTCACTTGTCTCCTTTTCGACCTTATTCTCACACACGTTCGATGTCTATGGGGCCCATTTCCAATCAAATGTACTTCACCCAAGTGGGGCCCTTCGATGAATAACCAATTGCATTTGTCAGCTAAGGCCCACACTAGATGGGAAAGCAACAAAGATTGGCACGTTAATCAAATATCTAAATCGTTTGTTTGGAAATATCAAGGCTAAGGGACCCGTCTTTTAATATAGTTTTGGGCTATCTTAAAATTTTAAATCTACCTCCCTATCATTTAAGATTTATTTCATTCTCATTCCCACAAGATTGTTTTGGTCATTGGAAAACCGAGTCCTTGGCTTGTGATTAGTGTGTCCACATTCAGGTGATTTGAACCATTGAAGAGATGATGTTTTGATAATGGTAGAGGGATAAAGCAGTCCTAACCATCTCCAGAAGATCTTCATAATAATGTCATATTAGTGTTTAGTACCAGAGTGAATGGCATGGCCCGCAAGTAGTTCCTTGAGTCATCAAGGATGACTTAATCTGAACGTTTAATAAATATTAATAATGATAGATAATATATTTGTCTTTTTTGAGAGTATTTTGTAAAAATAAATAAATTTGATGTGTTTAGATTCATAGTTTTAGTTTTTAAACATCATTTCAAATATTTTATTAGTTTCTTTTTGGACTCAAGTACGAACAGTGAAATAAATCTACTTACGTGAGTCTCACGCACGCATTTGCTTCTATGTCTAGAAAATCAAAGATTAATATTCAATTTTTGTATTAATAGTTTGATAAAATATAGGGAGAAATATACTTATGATTATGATAATCATGTATTTATGAAAGGGTCAAGTCAATCAAACGGTCGGATTAATTCTTATTCTCGATATCATATACATTTTAAGGCATTTTCTTTTGTAGGGCTCTGATTTCAGTAATTGGGTTCCACTGTAATGTTCTACTCTTTTTTTCTCAATATATGCCCAAGTGTCTATGTAGAGCTCAATGTTGCTCAAATTAAGACAAGTTAAAATATATAAGAATACCCAACCGGGTGTTGGCTCTGTTAGGACAGTGGGTTTTCACCCCAGAGGTCCGGCCGTCGATTCCCCCAGGCGTTAACCGTCCCCCGTCTGTGTGGGTGTGGGTGTGGGGCGCAGGGATCAGACCCACCAATGGTGGGGATACCCTGAGATATATATATATATATACATATATATATATATATATATAAACAAAAAACCACATAGGAATGAAGATGGTCTTTTGGATGCTTTACACGTAACCCCATTAAACGGTATTAGCTGTTCAATTTCATTCATCATTTGCCTTTTACGTATAAAATTAAAGAAATTTTAGAAATTGATTTTTAACTACTTATTTCTTTTTTTTGAAGTGCAACAAAACTTCTCTTTCAGTATTTGTTGATGTTGAGAAAAGCCTAGCAAATTCTAGAAAAGTTTAGCCCTGCCCGAACAAAATTCCTAGGTCCGCCACTGTCTCAAAGAAAGAGACGTGGATAGGGATGCAAACAGGACGTCTCCGGATCGGAACCATAGTGGACCCGAACCCGGATCCGGATCCGAAATCGGATCTACCTAGAGGACCGGAATCTAGTTCCAGAATCAATTCTAATTACCCTTTGTTCTTCATTTTTCTTAAAATAAGAATATCATTCAACTTATAGCAGTGCGTCAAGTCTACTACATCCAGTACTATACCTAAAAACGTTAAAAAAAGAAAAGAAAAAAGAGAGCTGATTTTGAGGTACAAATTGCTATGTTAAAGGGTCATATGTTGGGTCGCGGGTCCACGGGGTCGGAACATATATGGACCCAAAATCGGACCCTGACCCGTTTTTAAATCGAAACTGAAAATAGGTTCCATATCCGGTTTTTTACTGGTCGGAACTTCCGAGTAATCGGAGAATCGGATACCCGTTTGCAACCCAGATGTGGAGGAGTTACCCAACTACGAGGCACGAGGGACAGTTATGGATTCTCTCCTTAACCTATTTCAGTTAATGCTCTCTATCATTAAGAGAGTTAAAACAGGAAAGAGGGCTCCACATATCACCCATTTCAGTTACAAAATTCTTAGTCCATCATTAAGACTGTGAAAATAAGGAAGATGGAAAAACTTGAATAAAAAATCAGCTTCGAGATCGAATTGGAAACCGGTCTCTCTAATTGACTATAAAACCCAGATGATATTGATTTTTTACCGTCGGATTTAATCACGAGTGGACACTGCCCTATTTGCTCACTACTCACTCGCTATCTTCTTCATATTTGGTTAACTCACTTTACCAGTGAAGTGAAGTGATTGGTTAATTCAAGAGACAATAGAAGTAGATGGGCTCAAATCACAATTGATAGTAAGTTTGAAAAATCACCTCGTCAATTTAACAAAAAAAAAAAATGTAAAAAGATACATTCTCATGCCACTAAATGACCAAAAAAAAAAAAAAACTAGCGGTTTTCATGGACCACGCCGGGCAAGGCTGAGGAATGGCGAAAACAGCCCAACGTCTAAACTATCAACCTAAGCCCGGTCCAAGCTTGACTCAGGCCCGAAGTTGCTAGCCAGAGCCTAGCCCGCATGGAAATGATGAAACCCGGGCACGACCCATGTTAGACTTATAGAAACATTGAAATGAGTTTCGTACCAGCTTCTAGGCCATCTCAACTGGTCTGATCATCTCACCATCTGTGAGAGGTCACGGGTGTCGGATGTGTTTTTTGACCCCCCTTCCTCTCCAAGAGAGGCATGGTTTAAGGAAATCTCCATTCATCTATATATGCTATTTAAATTTTACATCGAAAATGAGGATTCCGACTACCCTCAAAATCGACGGATCACGATCACCAGCTACGGTACGACTATAACACCGTTCTTCGACAAAAGTCGAAGAAAATATGAGGAGAAAAATAATAAGGTGGGTTCTTCCTCTCGTCTAATGTGCTGCCGGCAACACACGACGGTTGTCCTGTCACATTAATTTGGGTCTCTTTGGGTCTATTTAATTTTGGTCAATTCAGGGTCATGAGTTAAAGTTCGAATAAATGTTAATCCTCACATAGCATAATCATAATATATCCAAGTAAAATAAAATAACTAAAATAAAGAAAAAATAAAATAAAAGAGGGGGGAGGTGCCAAATATTTAAGAAGAGGATCAGCCCCGTTTCCGGGTACCCCCTTCTGATCCCTTGGCAAAATAGGGTTTAAAGGCTGATTTTTGAAACCAAAATGATGATGCAAATGAAACTCTGACTTGTGATTTCTGTGTGTTTCGTGTGCGATACACGGGTGATAAAAGTAAAAGGCCGTTGGGCCGTAATTGATTGAAGGTGGCCAATGGGCCAGGATTGATTGAAAATGGCCGATGGGCCAGTGTTTGTTTTAGGGTGGCAGATGGGCCGTGATTGATTAAAAGTGTGTGCGAAATCACTCATCTCATCTCGTTATTCTCATTTATTCAATTTTAGAAATCTGTTCTTTATTCCCTTTTATCATTAAGTTTGATTCAATATCTGGCACCTGAGGTGGAGCAAGAAACAAAGGAAAAATCTTTTTGGGTTTATTTTGTTGGTTTTTATAGTTTTTATGGCTTTTTTGATATGGGGCTAGAAGGGCCTAACTAAGGGATTTTACTTGGATCTATGTGATTAATGCTTTATTACTGATCATCGGATTAACCCTAACCTAAACTCCTAGACCGCCCACATCAGCCCTCCCAATCCCCTAAAGGAACAAGAAGAGTGGTGGGGCGAAGCCTAATGCTCTAAGCTACCTAACTAGGTAATCCGATCTAATCCTAGGGTATGGGCAACCTAAGCTTGGTGGTTTCAGCGCCTAAGCAACTTGTTAAGTGTGACTTTAATTGGTTCGGTTTATTTTTAATTATGAGTTGATTAGGAATGATTTAGAGATGGATTAGGATTGTCTTAGAGTTCTGATTAGTGTGTTTTTAAATACTTTAGGGTTCTGGAATTTAAGGTTTGAATTTAAAAGGTGAAATAATGTCTAAATCGGTTGAACGGGACAGACGGAGAACTTGGGCGCACACACAGTGGTGCCTAGGTCACTCTGGTGACTTGGGCGCATCTACAATGGTGCCCAAGTGTCTGGTTCTGTGTGGCTGGGCTTGTGGTGATGATATCGATGTTAATTTCGGAGTTTGGGGAGTTCTTACTTAGGGTAGGTCTGTGTTCTGATATTGTTTTAGGTTTTGGTTGATTTTATTGTACTGACTTTAAGTCCGGAACTTGAAACGCGATTGAGATTCACAACCCAGGCGAGACAGAGGACTTGGGCGCACCTGTGTGGGCGCCTAAGTGATTCTGTACACTTGGGCACACCACCAGTGGCGCCCAAGTCTTAATTTGATGTTTTTCGGTCCTCTGACTTCGGTTCGAGGTTCCAGATGAGTTTAAGTTGATTAAAATTTTAATTCTCAGGCTGCTATTGGTTCTGTAAAGGTTCTGAAATGTTGATTCAGGTTAAGATGTGAAGTGAATAGGGATACGACGGGCCCCAGGGGTAAGATGTGACTTGGGCGCACCTATGGTGGCGCCTAAGTCCTCTTGGTGTACTTGGGCGCACCTGTGGTGGCGCCCAAGTGCTTGATTCGTGAGTTTTGGTTGTCTTCGGGAATCGTTCACTTGGGTTTATAGTTTTAGGTGATCTATGTTAATAAATTACGAATCCGGAATTGGTTTAAGTCTCTAGACCTCAAGGGTGGTAATGATTGGGGTTGGGTGATCGAAACGCAAACGAAGCGTGTCTTGGGGTTAGACAAAGGAGCTGGGCGCACTTGTGGGGGCGCCCAGGTGAGTGCTGTGACTTGGGGCGCACCTATGGTGGCGCCCAAGTGTCAGTCTACTAATTCGTTGTCTTCTAGGGTGCTTTTGAGTCAGTTTTGGGTACTTGACTCTAGTTTCGGTTGGGAGATGTTCTTATTTTCGGAATGTGATTGGTTTATCGGTTTAATTAGGTCTTGATTAGGGTTTAAATTAAGAGTTGATAATCAAAGTTTAATTAAAGTTGGTTAAGGTTTGAATTTGGGGTTGTTAATTGGACTTCGTTGACTACGGTCTTAGTTAATTAGGGTTTTTATTTTGTTGGATTTTTTATGGGTTAGGATTTATCAAATTAGGGTTTTATTAATTAGGGATTGTTAATTAGGGGTTGTTAATTAGGTTTTACTAAGTGGGGTTTTGGTTAATTGGAGCTTTATTAAGGGTTGTTGATTAGGCTTTAAGGGTTTGATTAATTAAAGTTTAGTTAATTAAGTCTATGGATTTTAATTGGATGTTTTCGCTTTGATGTTTTGAATTAAGTGTTTTAGATTGGAGTTGACTAAGTTAATTTACTTAGGCACGAGTGCAATAGCCTAGAATCACCTAATGAGAATCTACTCTATTTTTGTTTGAATTTTTCTATTTCTTTTTATTCTTTTTTTCGTTCTCTTCTCTAATTACTAAAGAGTAAGATGAGAAGGGAAGAGTTTTATGATTTTGTGATTTTTTTGGTTTTTATGCAAAAGTGATGCAACCTAGACTAAAGTGTGATAAATCAACAATTCATAGTTTGGAAGTTCAACAATAATACATATTCATCACAGAGATTTAATAATAAGCTAAATAAAAATGCAGAAGATAGAAAACGCAATCAGAAGATGAACTGGGGACTTGGGCGCACCCACAGTGGCGCCCAAGTGTCTCCCTACAGATTGGGATGTACTTGTAGCTTTTCGACGATACTCCGATGCGATTTCTAACACTTTATGACTAAATGCGGGGTCCTAATGTTAACTACTGATGTCAGAGACTTCGTATCTAAGAATGATGACACGAGGATCTAAATTAAAGGGGTGAATACCCTTGGCAGAGACTTGGGCGTACCCACAGTGGTGCCCAAGTGCACTGTCTGTTTTTCTTTTCTTTTCCTTCCCTTTTGGTAACGTATTTGCTTATCTTTTCAATTCTTTTCACGATTTAGAATGTAAATTTATAAATCCGAGGGCTCTGATATCAACTTATTCGAAGAAATATCCGTATTTGAGAAGTAAAATGCAAGTAATACGAAAAATGGGGTCGAAGTCCAACTCCTGGGACTTGGGCGCACACACAATGGCGCCCAAGTGTTTTTCTGCACTTTTTCCCTTCTTTTCTTCTTTTGTAATATTTTAATGTATTCTTATGATGCCTTTTATGCAATTTAGAACACAAAGGGACAGATCCGAAGGCTCTGATATCAACTTATATGAAGAAGAACCCGAATTTAAGAGACAAAATATGTATATGATGGAAAACGGGGTCGAAACCCAACTCTTGGGACTTGGGCGCAACTGTATGTGCGCCCAAGTGCTTTTCTGCACTTTTCTCTTTCAAGTTTGGATTTTTCTTAATGAGGATGATATGGATGCAAGATCTAACCTAATCACGAGTTCGGGATGAAGAAAATGATGCGAATCTATTACTTATGATTGATCCTAAGCATGTTCCTAATAATAGATGGTTGATGAAAATCAAATCTACCGCTAAACTACTATTATTAATGAAGATCTACTATATATGAATGAACCTAAGCATATTTCTAAGCATTCATAGTAATGGAATGCAATAAAAAGGAGAGATCTAGGAATACCGGTGTAGAGAGGTGTTTGTTAAGTTCCTAGAACGAAGCTTTCGTGAAGTTCCATTGCTCTAGTTGAAGATGTGAAAGCCTCCTTCTCTATTTCCTCTTCTTCTTCTCTAGATCTGAAGCTTTCTCTCTCTAATGGTGGCTACCTTTCTTCTTCTTCTCCTTTATTCTCTCTTCTCTCTCCTTTCTTAGGGTTTTTTCGGTAGCCTCTTCTATAAATTAAGTTAGGAGATCCTTAAATAAGGGTTTAGGGCGTGCAAGAGGGATTAGGGCTGCTGTTTGCACGAACTTCTAGAAGGTTCTAGCATCCCAAGGCCGGATTAGGGCTCTCGGAACTTGGAAGCACCTGTGGTGGCGCCCAAGTGGGTCCCAAGAGTTGGGCGCCCACATGGTGGCGCCCATGTCCAACTTTAAAGCCTAATAGGTCTCGGGTTCGGTTTCGGGTTATTTTTTGGTCTAAACTGAGTCAGAACTACGAAGAGTAGAGTGGGACACACCTAAGTATATACTGAAGTATATTTTTAACATTACTGGGGACCTGGGCGCACCTGTGTGTGGGCCCAAGGACATGGGCGCACCTGGGGTGGCGCCCATGTATGTCTTGAGTGGGGGCCGCTAGGGCAGTCTTCCGAGGGTCATATCTTTTAATCCAATGGTAGGATTTGGACGTTCTATATATTGTCTGAAAGCTCTTGAAGCGAGGAATCCAAAGCTTCAATTGTCCTGCTGATTAGGGGTTAGGAAAAGTGAGGGATATCTGGATCAATGGATTTAGTTTTCTAACTTAGGCTAATTGGGTGACATTTTGGCAAACTAAGCACGGTCTTTGTAGGAATTGACCTAAGCATGTCTTAAGTGGTCCGGAAAAAGGTTTGAATAGTATCACGGTTCACTAATTGTGTAAGTAGTGGGGTTGGACTCGAGATCTCGACGCGAATTGGCTTTTCTCTCACGAATTTTTAGAAATCATCGAACTAAGTCTAGAATTATCAACAAGCATCTTTATCGTCATTAATTAATCTGAATTATGTCATTAACCATTTAATTGTGGGTGAAATGGGGGCACCGCAATATATGATAGCTATTTAAGGCTATCATAGGGGCCAAATGAGGTGTCTATAACGGGTTTGAGGCCTCCCCACACAACTCTCTCCATTGTAATTATATGTATATTTGGGCTGGACGGGCATTCCGGCTCTCAACCACTCAGTCCAAATAAAAGAAAGTCGAGCACGACCCATCTATTATGGCCTAAACCCCATGCCCAACCCAAAGGGGCCCAGCCCGATCCATGAGCACCCTTATAAATAAAAAAAATTCTTCCTTTTAAAAGAGAATCTCAAAAAACTGATCCCTCGCCTTTTGGTTTGACCAAACCTTTAATTTTCTTCTCTCTTATATTAACCGTTAACTTCACTTCACAAGTAAAGTAAATTTACCAAACAAGCAATATATTGTGTATTTGTTGAGATTTAACATTAATTCATTTAAATGTTAATTATACATTCCCATCCATTATATATTGTTTGGAGCTAAGCCCCTACCCGTGACCAGATCAAGATGTAAAACAAGAAACACCAAAAGGAAAAAAATCGGTTTTGAGTTTGAGTGCTAGTTTTCCTCCGCTCAAAGAGGAGGAAAAGTAGCAAATGCAACTTTACCGCCCCTAATAGCAGCGGTAAACCTACATGGCAACTTTTCCAGGAGGAAAAGCTGCAACAGCAGTACGGCTGCATGAATACACATACAAACCTTTCCTGTCTCTAAGTTTATCTCACTTGTCTCCTTTTCGACCTTATTCTCACACACGTTCGATGTCTATGGGGCCCATTTCCAATCAAATGTACTTCATCCGAGTGGGGCCCTTCGATGAATAACCTACTGCATTTGTCAGCTAAGGCCCACACCAGATGCGAAAGCAACAAAGATTGGCACATTAATCAAATATCTAAATCATATGTCTGGAAATATCAAGGCTAAGGGACCCGTCTTTTAATTGAGTTTTGGGCTATCTTAAAATTTTAAATCTACCTCCCTATCATTTAAGATTTATTTCATTCTCATTCCCCCAAGATTGTTTTGGTCATCGGAAAACCGAGTCCTTGGCTTGTGATTAGTGTGTCCCATTCTGGTGATTTGAACCGTTGAAGAGATGATGTCTTGATAATGGTAGAGGGATAAAGCAGTCCTAACCATCTCCAGAAGATCTTCATAATAGTGTCATATTAGTGTTTAGTACCAGAGTGAATGGCATGGCCCGCAAGTAGTTCCTTGAGTCATCAAGGATGACTTAATATGAACGTTTAATAAATATTAATAATGATAGATAATATATTTGTCTTTTTTGAGAATATTTTGCAAAAATAAATAAATCTGATGTGTTTAGATTCATAGTTTTAGTTTTGAAACATCATTACAAATATTTTATTAGTTCCTTTTTGGACTCAAGTACGGACAGTGAAATAAATTTACTTACGTGAGTCTCACGCTCGCATTTTGCTTCTATGTCTAGAAAATTAAAGATTAATTTTCAATTTTTGTATTAATAGTTTGATAAAATATAGGGAGAAATATACTTATGATTATGTTAATCATGTATTTATGAAAGGGTCAAGTCAATCGAACGGTCGGATTAATTCTTATTCTCGATATCATATACATTTTGAGGCATTTTTTTTTTGTAGGGCTCTGATTTCAGTAATTGGGTTCCACTGTAATGTTCTACTCTGTTTTTCTCAATATATGCCCAAGTGTCTGTGTAGTGCTCAATGTTGCTCAAATTAAGACAAGTTAAAATATATAAGAATAGCCAACCCGGCGTTGGCTCGGTTAGGACAGTGGGTTTTCACCCCAGAGGTCCCGCCGTCGATTCCCCCGGGCGTTAACCGTCCCCCGTCTGTGCGGGTGCGGGCGTGGGGCGCAGGGATCAGACCCACCAAAGGTGGGGATACCCTGAGATACACACACACACACAGATATATATATATATATGTATATCTAAACAAAAAACCACATAAGAAGGAAGATGGTCTTTTGGATGCTTTACACGTAACCCCGTTAAACGGTATTAGCTATTCGATTTCATTCATCATTTGCCTTTTACGTATAAAATTAAAGAAATCTTAGAAATTGATTTTTAACTACTTATTTCTTTTTTCTGAAGCGCAACAAATCTTCTCTTTCACCATTCGTTGATGTTGAGAAAAGTCTAGCGAATTCTAGAAAAGTCTAGCCCTGCCCGAACAAAATTCCTAGGTCCGCCACTGTCTCAAAGAAAGAGTTGTGGATAGGGTTGCAAACAGGACGTCTCCGGATCGGAACCATAGTGGACCCGAACCCGGATCCGGATCCGGAATCGGGTCTACCTAGAGGACCGGAATCTAGTTCCAGAATCAATTCTAATTTCCCCTTGTTCTTCATTTTTCTTAAAATAAGCATATCATTCAACTCATAACAGTGCGTCAAGTCTACTACATCCAGTATTATACCTAAAAACGTTAAGAAAAGAAAAGAAAAAAGAGAGCTGATTTTGAGGTACAAATTGCTATGTTAAAGGGTCATATGCCGGGTCGCGGGTCCACGGGGTCGGAACATATATGGACCCAGAATCGGACCCTGGCCCGTTTTTAAATCGAAACAGAAAATAGGTTCCATATCCGGTTTTTTGCGGGTCGGAACTTCCGAGTAATCGGAGAATCGGATACCCGTTTGCAACCCAGATGTGGAGGAGTTACCCGACTACGAGGTACGAGGGACAGTTATGGATTCTCTCCTCAACCTATTTCAGTTAAAGCTCTCTATCATTAAGAGAGTTAAAACATGAAAGAGGGCTCCACATATCACCCGTTTCAGTTACAAAATTCTTAGTCCATCATTAAGAGCGTCAAAATAAGGAAGATGGAAAAGATTGAATAAAAAATCAGCTTCGAGATCGAATTGGAAACCGGTCTCTCTAATTGACTATAAAACCCAGATTATATTGATTTTTTACCGTCGGATTTAATCACGAGTGGACACTGCCCTATTTGCTCACTACTCACTCGCTATCTACTTCATATTTGGTTAACTCACTTTACCAGTGAAGTGAAGTGATTGGTTAATTCAAGAGACAATAGAAGGAGATGGGATCAAATCACAATTGATAGTAAGTTTGAAAAATCACCTCGTCAATTTAACCAAAAAAAAAATGTAAAAAGATACATTCTCATGCCACCAAATGACTAAAAAGAAAAAAAACTAGCGGTTTTCATGTACCACGCCGGGCAAGGCCGAGGAATGACGAAAACGGCTCGACTTCTAAACTAGCAACCTAAGCCCGGTCCAAGCTTGAGTCAGGCCCGAAGTTGCTAGCCAGAGCCTAGCCCGCATGGAAATGATGAAACCCGAGCACGACCCATGTTAGACTTATAGAAACATTGAAACGAGTTTCGGACCAGCTCCTAGGCCATCTCAACTGGTCGGATCACATCACCATCTGTGAGAGGTCACGGGTTTGAGGCCTCCCCACACTACTCTCTCCCTTGTAATTATATGTATATTTGGGCCGGACGGGCATTCCGGCTCTCAACCACTCAGTCCAAATAAAAGAAAGTCGAGCACGACCCATCTATTATGGCCTAAACCCCATGCCCAACCCAAAGGGGCCCAGCCCGATCCATGAGCACCCTTATAAATAAAAAAGTTCTTCCTTTTAAAAGAGAATCTCAAAAAACTGATCCCTCGCCTTTTGGTTTGACCAAGCCTTTAATTTTCTTCTCTCCTATACTAACCGTTAACTTCACTTCACAAGTAAAGTAAATTTACCAAACAGGCAATATATTGTGTATTCGTTGAGATTTAACATTAATCCATTTAGTTTTTAATTATACATTCCCATCCATTATATATTGTTTGGAGCTAAGCCCCTACCCGTGACCAGATCAAGATGTAAAACTAGAAACACAAAAAGGAAAAAAATCGGTTTTGAGTGTGAGTGACGGTTTTCCTCCCCTCTGAGTGGAGGAAATGTAGCAAATGCAGCTTTACCGCCGCTAGTAGCAGCAGTAAAGCTGCATGGCGACTTTTCCTCCGCTCAGAGAGAAGGAAAAGTGGCAAATGCAACTTTACCGCCTCTAACGGCAGCGGCAAAGCTGCATGGCAATTTTTCCTCCGCTCAGAGAGGAGGAAAAGTAGCAAATGCAACTTTACCGCCCCGAATAGCAGCGGTAAAGCTGCATGGCAACTTTTCCTCCGCTTCGAGGGGAGGAAAAGCCGCAACAGCGGTATGGCTGCATGAATACACATACAAACCTTTCCTGTCTCTAAGTTTATGTCACTGATCTCCTTTTCGACCTTATTCTCACACACGTTCGATGTCTAAGGGCCCCATTTCCAATCAAATGTACTTCATCCGAGTGGGGCCCTTCGATGAATAACCTACTGCATTTGTCAGCTAAGGCCCACACCAGATGCGAAAGCAACAAAGATTGGCACATTAATCAAATATCTAAATCATATGTCTGGAAATATCAAGGCTAAGGGACCCGTCTTTTAATTGAGTTTTGGGCTATCTTAAAATTTTAAATCTACCTCCCTATCATTTAAGATTTATTTCATTCTCATTCCCACAAGATTGTTTTGGTCATCGGAAAACCGAGTCCTTGGCTTGTGATTAGTGTGTCCCATTCTGGTGATTTGAACCGTTGAAGAGATGATGTCTTGATAATGGTAGAGGGATAAAGCAGTCCTAACCATCTCCAGAAGATCTTCATAATAGTGTCATATTAGTGTTCAGTACCAGAGTGAATGGCATGGCCCGCAAGTAGTTCCTTGAGTCATCAAGGATGACTTAATATGAACGTTTAATAAATATTAATAATGATAGATAATATATTTGTCTTTTTTGAGAATATTTTGCAAAAATAAATAAATCTGATGTGTTTAGATTCATAGTTTTAGTTTTGAAACATCATTACAAATATTTTATTAGTTCCTTTTTGGACTCAAGTACGGACAGTGAAATAAATTTACTTACGTGAGTCTCACGCTCGCATTTTGCTTCTATGTCTACAAAATTAAAGATTAATTTTCAATTTTTGTATTAATAGTTTGATAAAATATAGGGAGAAATATACTTATGATTATGTTAATCATGTATTTATGAAAGGGTCAAGTCAATCGAACGGTCGGATTAATTCTTATTCTCGATATCATATACATTTTGAGGCATTTTTTTTTTGTAGGGCTCTGATTTCAGTAATTGGGTTCCACTGTAATGTTCTACTCTGTTTTTCTCAATATATGCCCAAGTGTCTGTGTAGAGCTCAATGTTGCTCAAATTAAGACAAGTTAAAATATATAAGAATAGCCAACCCGGCGTTGGCTCGGTTAGGACAGTGGGTTTTCACCCCAGAGGTCCCGCCGTCGATTCCCTCGGGCGTTAACCGTCCCCCGTCTGTGCGGGTGCGGGCGTGGGGCGCAGTGATCAGACCCACCAAAGGTGGGGATACCCTGAGATACACACACACACACAGATATATATATATATATATATATGTATATCTAAACAAAAAACCACATAAGAAGGAAGATGGTCTTTTGGATGCTTTACACGTAACCCCGTTAAACGGTATTAGCTATTCGATTTCATTCATCATTTGCCTTTTACGTATAAAATTAAAGAAATCTTAGAAATTGATTTTTAACTACTTATTTCTTTTTTCTGAAGCGCAACAAATCTTCTCTTTCACCATTCGTTGATGTTGAGAAAAGTCTAGCGAATTCTAGAAAAGTCTAGCCCTGCCCGAACAAAATTCCTAGGTCCGCCACTGTCTCAAAGAAAGAGATGTGGATAGGGTTGCAAACAGGACGTCTCCGGATCGGAACCATAGTGGACCCGAACCCGGATCCGGATCCGGAATCGGGTCTACCTAGAGGACCGGAATCTAGTTCCAGAATCAATTCTAATTTCCCCTTGTTCTTCATTTTTCTTAAAATAAGCATATCATTCAACTCATAACAGTGCGTCAAGTCTACTACATCCAGTATTATACCTAAAAACGTTAAGAAAAGAAAAGAAAAAAGAGAGCTGATTTTGAGGTACAAATTGCTATGTTAAAGGGTCATATGCCGGGTCGCGGGTCCACGGGGTCGGAACATATATGGACCCAGAATCGGACCCTGGCCCGTTTTTAAATCGAAACAGAAAATAGGTTCCATATCCGGTTTTTTGCGGGTCGGAACTTCCGAGTAATCGGAGAATCGGATACCCGTTTGCAACCCAGATGTGGAGGAGTTACCCGACTACGAGGTACGAGGGACAGTTATGGATTCTCTCCTCAACCTATTTCAGTTAAAGCTCTTTATCATTAAGAGAGTTAAAACATGAAAGAGGGCTCCACATATCACCCGTTTCAGTTACAAAATTCTTAGTCCATCATTAAGAGCGTCAAAATAAGGAAGATGGAAAAGATTGAATAAAAAATCAGCTTCGAGATCGAATTGGAAACCGGTCTCTCTAATTGACTATAAAACCCAGATTATATTGATTTTTTACCGTCGGATTTAATCACGAGTGGACACTGCCCTATTTGCTCACTACTCACTCGCTATCTACTTCATATTTGGTTAACTCACTTTACCAGTGAAGTGAAGTGATTGGTTAATTCAAGAGACAATAGAAGGAGATGGGATCAAATCACAATTGATAGTAAGTTTGAAAAATCACCTCATCAATTTAACCAAAAAAAAAATGTAAAAAGATACATTCTCATGCCACCAAATGACTAAAAAGAAAAAAAACTAGCGGTTTTCATGTACCACGCCGGGCAAGGCCGAGGAATGACGAAAACGGCCCGACTTCTAAACTAGCAACCTAAGCCCGGTCCAAGCTTGAGTCAGGCCCGAAGTTGCTAGCCAGAGCCTAGCCCGCATGGAAATGATGAAACCCGAGCACGACCCATGTTAGACTTATAGAAACATTGAAACGAGTTTCGGACCAGCTCCTAGGCCATCTCAACTGGTCGGATCACATCACCATCTGTGAGAGGTCACGGGTTTGAGGCCTCCCCACACTACTCTCTCCCTTGTAATTATATGTATATTTGGGCCGGACGGGCATTCCGGCTCTCAACCACTCAGTCCAAATAAAAGAAAGTCGAGCACGACCCATCTATTATGGCCTAAACCCCATGCCCAACCCAAAGGGGCCCAGCCCGATCCATGAGCACCCTTATAAATAAAAAAGTTCTTCCTTTTAAAAGAGAATCTCAAAAAACTGATCCCTCGCCTTTTGGTTTGACCAAGCCTTTAATTTTCTTCTCTCCTATACTAACCGTTAACTTCACTTCACAAGTAAAGTAAATTTACCAAACAGGCAATATATTGTGTATTCGTTGAGATTTAACATTAATCCATTTAGTTTTTAATTATACATTCCCATCCATTATATATTGTTTGGAGCTAAGCCCCTACCCGTGACCAGATCAAGATGTAAAACTAGAAACACAAAAAGGAAAAAAATCGGTTTTGAGTGTGAGTGACGGTTTTCCTCCCCTCAGAGTGGAGGAAATGTAGCAAATGCAGCTTTACCGCCGCTAGTAGCAGCGGTAAAGCTGCATGGCGACTTTTCCTCCGCTCAGAGAGGAGGAAAAGTGGCAAATGCAACTTTACCGCCTCTAACAGCAGCGGCAAAGCTGCATGGCAATTTTTCCTCCGCTCAGAGAGGAGGAAAAGTAGCAAATGCAACTTTACCGCCCCGAATAGCAGCGGTAAAGCTGCATGGCAGCTTTTCCTCCGCTTCGAGGGGAGGAAAAGCCGCAACAGCGGTATGGCTGCATGAATACACATACAAACCTTTCCTGTCTCTAAGTTTATGTCACTGATCTCCTTTTCGACCTTATTCTCACACACGTTCGATGTCTAAGGGCCCCATTTCCAATCAAATGTACTTCATCCGAGTGGGGCCCTTCGATGAATAACCTACTGCATTTGTCAGCTAAGGCCCACACCAGATGCGAAAGCAACAAAGATTGGCACATTAATCAAATATCTAAATCATATGTCTGGAAATATCAAGGCTAAGGGACCCGTCTTTTAATTGAGTTTTGGGCTATCTTAAAATTTTAAATCTACCTCCCTATCATTTAAGATTTATTTCATTCTCATTCCCACAAGATTGTTTTGGTCATCGGAAAACCGAGTCCTTGGCTTGTGATTAGTGTGTCCCATTCTGGTGATTTGAACCGTTGAAGAGATGATGTCTTGATAATGGTAGAGGGATAAAGCAGTCCTAACCATCTCCAGAAGATCTTCATAATAGTGTCATATTAGTGTTCAGTACCAGAGTGAATGGCATGGCCCGCAAGTAGTTCCTTGAGTCATCAAGGATGACTTAATATGAACGTTTAATAAATATTAATAATGATAGATAATATATTTGTCTTTTTTGAGAATATTTTGCAAAAATAAATAAATCTGATGTGTTTAGATTCATAGTTTTAGTTTTGAAACATCATTACAAATATTTTATTAGTTCCTTTTTGGACTCAAGTACGGACAGTGAAATAAATTTACTTACGTGAGTCTCACGCTCGCATTTTGCTTCTATGTCTACAAAATTAAAGATTAATTTTCAATTTTTGTATTAATAGTTTGATAAAATATAGGGAGAAATATACTTATGATTATGTTAATCATGTATTTATGAAAGGGTCAAGTCAATCGAACGGTCGGATTAATTCTTATTCTCGATATCATATACATTTTGAGGCATTTTTTTTTTGTAGGGCTCTGATTTCAGTAATTGGGTTCCACTGTAATGTTCTACTCTGTTTTTCTCAATATATGCCCAAGTGTCTGTGTAGAGCTCAATGTTGCTCAAATTAAGACAAGTTAAAATATATAAGAATAGCCAACCCGGCGTTGGCTCGGTTAGGACAGTGGGTTTTCACCCCAGAGGTCCCGCCGTCGATTCCCTCGGGCGTTAACCGTCCCCCGTCTGTGCGGGTGCGGGCGTGGGGCGCAGTGATCAGACCCACCAAAGGTGGGGATACCCTGAGATACACACACACACACAGATATATATATATATATATATATATGTATATCTAAACAAAAAACCACATAAGAAGGAAGATGGTCTTTTGGATGCTTTACACGTAACCCCGTTAAACGGTATTAGCTATTCGATTTCATTCATCATTTGCCTTTTACGTATAAAATTAAAGAAATCTTAGAAATTGATTTTTAACTACTTATTTCTTTTTTCTGAAGCGCAACAAATCTTCTCTTTCACCATTCGTTGATGTTGAGAAAAGTCTAGCGAATTCTAGAAAAGTCTAGCCCTGCCCGAACAAAATTCCTAGGTCCGCCACTGTCTCAAAGAAAGAGATGTGGATAGGGTTGCAAACAGGACGTCTCCGGATCGGAACCATAGTGGACCCGAACCCGGATCCGGATCCGGAATCGGGTCTACCTAGAGGACCGGAATCTAGTTCCAGAATCAATTCTAATTTCCCCTTGTTCTTCATTTTTCTTAAAATAAGCATATCATTCAACTCATAACAGTGCGTCAAGTCTACTACATCCAGTATTATACCTAAAAACGTTAAGAAAAGAAAAGAAAAAAGAGAGCTGATTTTGAGGTACAAATTGCTATGTTAAAGGGTCATATGCCGGGTCGCGGGTCCACGGGGTCGGAACATATATGGACCCAGAATCGGACCCTGGCCCGTTTTTAAATCGAAACAGAAAATAGGTTCCATATCCGGTTTTTTGCGGGTCGGAACTTCCGAGTAATCGGAGAATCGGATACCCGTTTGCAACCCAGATGTGGAGGAGTTACCCGACTACGAGGTACGAGGGACAGTTATGGATTCTCTCCTCAACCTATTTCAGTTAAAGCTCTCTATCATTAAGAGAGTTAAAACATGAAAGAGGGCTCCACATATCACCCGTTTCAGTTACAAAATTCTTAGTCCATCATTAAGAGCGTCAAAATAAGGAAGATGGAAAAGATTGAATAAAAAATCAGCTTCGAGATCGAATTGGAAACCGGTCTCTCTAATTGACTATAAAACCCAGATTATATTGATTTTTTACCGTCGGATTTAATCACGAGTGGACACTGCCCTATTTGCTCACTACTCACTCGCTATCTACTTCATATTTGGTTAACTCACTTTACCAGTGAAGTGAAGTGATTGGTTAATTCAAGAGACAATAGAAGGAGATGGGATCAAATCACAATTGATAGTAAGTTTGAAAAATCACCTCGTCAATTTAACCAAAAAAAAAATGTAAAAAGATACATTCTCATGCCACCAAATGACTAAAAAGAAAAAAAACTAGCGGTTTTCATGTACCACGCCGGGCAAGGCCGAGGAATGACGAAAACGGCCCGACTTCTAAACTAGCAACCTAAGCCCGGTCCAAGCTTGAGTCAGGCCCGAAGTTGCTAGCCAGAGCCTAGCCCGCATGGAAATGATGAAACCCGAGCACGACCCATGTTAGACTTATAAAAACATTGAAACGAGTTTCGGACCAGCTCCTAGGCCATCTCAACTGGTCGGATCACATCACCATCTGTGAGAGGTCACGGGTTTGAGGCCTCCCCACACTACTCTCTCCCTTGTAATTATATGTATATTTGGGCCGGACGGGCATTCCGGCTCTCAACCACTCAGTCCAAATAAAAGAAAGTCGAGCACGACCCATCTATTATGGCCTAAACCCCATGCCCAACCCAAAGGGGCCCAGCCCGATCCATGAGCACCCTTATAAATAAAAAAGTTCTTCCTTTTAAAAGAGAATCTCAAAAAACTGATCCCTCGCCTTTTGGTTTGACCAAGCCTTTAATTTTCTTCTCTCCTATACTAACCGTTAACTTCACTTCACAAGTAAAGTAAATTTACCAAACAGGCAATATATTGTGTATTCGTTGAGATTTAACATTAATCCATTTAGTTTTTAATTATACATTCCCATCCATTATATATTGTTTGGAGCTAAGCCCCTACCCGTGACCAGATCAAGATGTAAAACTAGAAACACAAAAAGGAAAAAAATCGGTTTTGAGTGTGAGTGACGGTTTTCCTCCCCTCTGAGTGGAGGAAATGTAGCAAATGCAGCTTTACCGCCGCTAGTAGCAGCGGTAAAGCTGCATGGCGACTTTTTCTCCGCTCAGAGAGGAGGAAAAGTGGCAAATGCAACTTTACCGCCTCTAACAGCAGCGGCAAAGCTGCATGGCAATTTTTCCTCCGCTCAGAGAGGAGGAAAAGTAGCAAATGCAACTTTACCGCCCCGAATAGCAGCGGTAAAGCTGCATGGCAACTTTTCCTCCGCTTCGAGGGGAGGAAAAGCCGCAACAGCGGTATGGCTGCATGAATACACATACAAACCTTTCCTGTCTCTAAGTTTATGTCACTGATCTCCTTTTCGACCTTATTCTCACACACGTTCGATGTCTAAGGGCCCCATTTCCAATCAAATGTACTTCATCCGAGTGGGGCCCTTCGATGAATAACCTACTGCATTTGTCAGCTAAGGCCCACACCAGATGCGAAAGCAACAAAGATTGGCACATTAATCAAATATCTAAATCATATGTCTGGAAATATCAAGGCTAAGGGACCCGTCTTTTAATTGAGTTTTGGGCTATCTTAAAATTTTAAATCTACCTCCCTATCATTTAAGATTTATTTCATTCTCATTCCCACAAGATTGTTTTGGTCATCGGAAAACCGAGTCCTTGGCTTGTGATTAGTGTGTCCCATTCTGGTGATTTGAACCGTTGAAGAGATGATGTCTTGATAATGGTAGAGGGATAAAGCAGTCCTAACCATCTCCAGAAGATCTTCATAATAGTGTCATATTAGTGTTTAGTACCAGAGTGAATGGCATGGCCCGCAAGTAGTTCCTTGAGTCATCAAGGATGACTTAATATGAACGTTTAATAAATATTAATAATGATAGATAATATATTTGTCTTTTTTGAGAATATTTTGCAAAAATAAATAAATCTGATGTGTTTAGATTCATAGTTTTAGTTTTGAAACATCATTACAAATATTTTATTAGTTCCTTTTTGGACTCAAGTACGGACAGTGAAATAAATTTACTTACGTGAGTCTCACGCTCGCATTTTGCTTCTATGTCTAGAAAATTAAAGATTAATTTTCAATTTTTGTATTAATAGTTTGATAAAATATAGGGAGAAATATACTTATGATTATGTTAATCATGTATTTATGAAAGGGTCAAGTCAATCGAACGGTCGGATTAATTCTTATTCTCGATATCATATACATTTTGAGGCATTTTTTTTTTTGTAGGGCTCTGATTTCAGTAATTGGGTTCCACTGTAATGTTCTACTCTGTTTTTCTCAATATATGCCCAAGTGTCTGTGTAGAGCTCAATGTTGCTCAAATTAAGACAAGTTAAAATATATAAGAATAGCCAACCCGGCGTTCGCTCGGTTAGGACAGTGGATTTTCACCCCAGAGGTCCCGCCGTCGATTCCCCCGGGCGTTAACCGTCCCCCGTCTGTGCGGGTGCGGGCGTGGGGCGCAGGGATCAGACCCACCAAAGGTGGGGATACCCTGAGATACACACACACACACAGATATATATATATATATATGTATATCTAAACAAAAAACCACATAAGAAGGAAGATGGTCTTTTGGATGCTTTACACGTAACCCCGTTAAACGGTATTAGCTATTCGATTTCATTCATCATTTGCCTTTTACGTATAAAATTAAAGAAATCTTAGAAATTGATTTTTAACTACTTATTTCTTTTTTCTGAAGCGCAACAAATCTTCTCTTTCACCATTCGTTGATGTTGAGAAAAGTCTAGCGAATTCTAGAAAAGTCTAGCCCTGCCCGAACAAAATTCCTAGGTCCGCCACTGTCTCAAAGAAAGAGATGTGGATAGGGTTGCAAACAGGACGTCTCCGGATCGGAACCATAGTGGACCCGAACCCGGATCCGGATCCGGAATCGGGTCTACCTAGAGGACCGGAATCTAGTTCCAGAATCAATTCTAATTTCCCCTTGTTCTTCATTTTTCTTAAAATAAGCATATCATTCAACTCATAACAGTGCGTCAAGTCTACTACATCCAGTATTATACCTAAAAACGTTAAGAAAAGAAAAGAAAAAAGAGAGCTGATTTTGAGGTACAAATTGCTATGTTAAAGGGTCATATGCCGGGTCGCGGGTCCACGGGGTCGGAACATATATGGACCCAGAATCGGACCCTGGCCCGTTTTTAAATCGAAACAGAAAATAGGTTCCATATCCGGTTTTTTGCGGGTCGGAACTTCCGAGTAATCGGAGAATCGGATACCCGTTTGCAACCCAGATGTGGAGGAGTTACCCGACTACGAGGTACGAGGGACAGTTATGGATTCTCTCCTCAACCTATTTCAGTTAAAGCTCTCTATCATTAAGAGAGTTAAAACATGAAAGAGGTCTCCACATATCACCCGTTTCAGTTACAAAATTCTTAGTCCATCATTAAGAGCGTCAAAATAAGGAAGATGGAAAAGATTGAATAAAAAATCAGCTTCGAGATCGAATTGGAAACCGGTCTCTCTAATTGACTATAAAACCCAGATTATATTGATTTTTTACCGTCGGATTTAATCACGAGTGGACACTGCCCTATTTGCTCACTACTCACTCGCTATCTACTTCATATTTGGTTAACTCACTTTACCAGTGAAGTGAAGTGATTGGTTAATTCAAGAGACAATAGAAGGAGATGGGATCAAATCACAATTGATAGTAAGTTTGAAAAATCACCTCGTCAATTTAACCAAAAAAAAAATGTAAAAAGATACATTCTCATGCCACCAAATGACTAAAAAGAAAAAAAACTAGCGGTTTTCATGTACCACGCCGGGCAAGGCCGAGGAATGACGAAAACGGCCCGACTTCTAAACTAGCAACCTAAGCCCGGTCCAAGCTTGAGTCAGGCCCGAAGTTGCTAGCCAGAGCCTAGCCCGCATGGAAATGATGAAACCCGAGCACGACCCATGTTAGACTTATAGAAACATTGAAACGAGTTTCGGACCAGCTCCTAGGCCATCTCAACTGGTCGGATCACATCACCATCTGTGAGAGGTCACGGGTTTGAGGCCTCCCCACACTACTCTCTCCCTTGTAATTATATGTATATTTGGGCCGGACGGGCATTCCGGCTCTCAACCACTCAGTCCAAATAAAAGAAAGTCGAGCACGACCCATCTATTATGGCCTAAACCCCATGCCCAACCCAAAGGGGCCCAGCCCGATCCATGAGCACCCTTATAAATAAAAAAGTTCTTCCTTTTAAAAGAGAATCTCAAAAAACTGATCCCTCGCCTTTTGGTTTGACCAAGCCTTTAATTTTCTTCTCTCCTATACTAACCGTTAACTTCACTTCACAAGTAAAGTAAATTTACCAAACAGGCAATATATTGTGTATTCGTTGAGATTTAACATTAATCCATTTAGTTTTTAATTATACATTCCCATCCATTATATATTGTTTGGAGCTAAGCCCCTACCCGTGACCAGATCAAGATGTAAAACTAGAAACACAAAAAGGAAAAAAATCGGTTTTGAGTGTGAGTGACGGTTTTCCTCCCCTCTGAGTGGAGGAAATGTAGCAAATGCAGCTTTACCGCCGCTAGTAGCAGCGGTAAAGCTGCATGGCGACTTTTCCTCCGCTCAGAAAGGAGGAAAAGTGGCAAATGCAACTTTACCGCCTCTAACGGCAGCGGCAAAGCTGCATGGCAATTTTTCCTCCGCTCAGAGAGGAGGAAAAGTAGCAAATGCAACTTTACCGCCCCGAATAGCAGCGGTAAAGCTGCATGGCAACTTTTCCTCCGCTTCGAGGGGAGGAAAAGCCGCAACAGCGGTATGGCTGCATGAATACACATACAAACCTTTCCTGTCTCTAAGTTTATGTCACTGATCTCCTTTTCGACCTTATTCTCACACACGTTCGATGTCTAAGGGCCCCATTTCCAATCAAATGTACTTCATCCGAGTGGGGCCCTTCGATGAATAACCTACTGCATTTGTCAGCTAAGGCCCACACCAGATGCGAAAGCAACAAAGATTGGCACATTAATCAAATATCTAAATCATATGTCTGGAAATATCAAGGCTAAGGGACCCGTCTTTTAATTGAGTTTTGGGCTATCTTAAAATTTTAAATCTACCTCCCTATCATTTAAGATTTATTTCATTCTCATTCCCACAAGATTGTTTTGGTCATCGGAAAACCGAGTCCTTGGCTTGTGATTAGTGTGTCCCATTCTGGTGATTTGAACCGTTGAAGAGATGATGTCTTGATAATGGTAGAGGGATAAAGCAGTCCTAACCATCTCCAGAAGATCTTCATAATAGTGTCATATTAGTGTTTAGTACCAGAGTGAATGGCATGGCCCGCAAGTAGTTCCTTGAGTCATCAAGGATGACTTAATATGAACGTTTAATAAATATTAATAATGATAGATAATATATTTGTCTTTTTTGAGAATATTTTGCAAAAATAAATAAATCTGATGTGTTTAGATTCATAGTTTTAGTTTTGAAACATCATTACAAATATTTTATTAGTTCCTTTTTGGACTCAAGTACGGACAGTGAAATAAATTTACTTACGTGAGTCTCACGCTCGCATTTTGCTTCTATGTCTAGAAAATTAAAGATTAATTTTCAATTTTTGTATTAATAGTTTGATAAAATATAGGGAGAAATATACTTATGATTATGTTAATCATGTATTTATGAAAGGGTCAAGTCAATCGAACGGTCGGATTAATTCTTATTCTCGATATCATATACATTTTGAGGCATTTTTTTTTTTGTAGGGCTCTGATTTCAGTAATTGGGTTCCACTGTAATGTTCTACTCTGTTTTTCTCAATATATGCCCAAGTGTCTGTGTAGAGCTCAATGTTGCTCAAATTAAGACAAGTTAAAATATATAAGAATAGCCAACCCGGCGTTCGCTCGGTTAGGACAGTGGATTTTCACCCCAGAGGTCCCGCCGTCGATTCCCCCGGGCGTTAACCGTCCCCCGTCTGTGCGGGTGCGGGCGTGGGGCGCAGGGATCAGACCCACCAAAGGTGGGGATACCCTGAGATACACACACACACACAGATATATATATATATATATGTATATCTAAACAAAAAACCACATAAGAAGGAAGATGGTCTTTTGGATGCTTTACACGTAACCCCGTTAAACGGTATTAGCTATTCGATTTCATTCATCATTTGCCTTTTACGTATAAAATTAAAGAAATCTTAGAAATTGATTTTTAACTACTTATTTCTTTTTTCTGAAGCGCAACAAATCTTCTCTTTCACCATTCGTTGATGTTGAGAAAAGTCTAGCGAATTCTAGAAAAGTCTAGCCCTGCCCGAACAAAATTCCTAGGTCCGCCACTGTCTCAAAGAAAGAGATGTGGATAGGGTTGCAAACAGGACGTCTCCGGATCGGAACCATAGTGGACCCGAACCCGGATCCGGATCCGGAATCGGGTCTACCTAGATGACCGGAATCTAGTTCCAGAATCAATTCTAATTTCCCCTTGTTCTTCATTTTTCTTAAAATAAGCATATCATTCAACTCATAACAGTGCGTCAAGTCTACTACATCCAGTATTATACCTAAAAACGTTAAGAAAAGAAAAGAAAAAAGAGAGCTGATTTTGAGGTACAAATTGCTATGTTAAAGGGTCATATGCCGGGTCGCGGGTCCACGGGGTCGGAACATATATGGACCCAGAATCGGACCCTGGCCCGTTTTTAAATCGAAACAGAAAATAGGTTCCATATCCGGTTTTTTGCGGGTCGGAACTTCCGAGTAATCGGAGAATCGGATACCCGTTTGCAACCCAGATGTGGAGGAGTTACCCGACTACGAGGTACGAGGGACAGTTATGGATTCTCTCCTCAACCTATTTCAGTTAAAGCTCTCTATCATTAAGAGAGTTAAAACATGAAAGAGGTCTCCACATATCACCCGTTTCAGTTACAAAATTCTTAGTCCATCATTAAGAGCGTCAAAATAAGGAAGATGGAAAAGATTGAATAAAAAATCAGCTTCGAGATCGAATTGGAAACCGGTCTCTCTAATTGACTATAAAACCCAGATTATATTGATTTTTTACCGTCGGATTTAATCACGAGTGGACACTGCCCTATTTGCTCACTACTCACTCGCTATCTACTTCATATTTGGTTAACTCACTTTACCAGTGAAGTGAAGTGATTGGTTAATTCAAGAGACAATAGAAGGAGATGGGATCAAATCACAATTGATAGTAAGTTTGAAAAATCACCTCGTCAATTTAACCAAAAAAAAAATGTAAAAAGATACATTCTCATGCCACCAAATGACTAAAAAGAAAAAAAACTAGCGGTTTTCATGTACCACGCCGGGCAAGGCCGAGGAATGACGAAAACGGCCCGACTTCTAAACTAGCAACCTAAGCCCGGTCCAAGCTTGAGTCAGGCCCGAAGTTGCTAGCCAGAGCCTAGCCCGCATGGAAATGATGAAACCCGAGCACGACCCATGTTAGACTTATAGAAACATTGAAACGAGTTTCGGACCAGCTCCTAGGCCATCTCAACTGGTCGGATCACATCACCATCTGTGAGAGGTCACGGGTTTGAGGCCTCCCCACACTACTCTCTCCCTTGTAATTATATGTATATTTGGGCCGGACGGGCATTCCGGCTCTCAACCACTCAGTCCAAATAAAAGAAAGTCGAGCACGACCCATCTATTATGGCCTAAACCCCATGCCCAACCCAAAGGGGCCCAGCCCGATCCATGAGCACCCTTATAAATAAAAAAGTTCTTCCTTTTAAAAGAGAATCTCAAAAAACTGATCCCTCGCCTTTTGGTTTGACCAAGCCTTTAATTTTCTTCTCTCCTATACTAACCGTTAACTTCACTTCACAAGTAAAGTAAATTTACCAAACAGGCAATATATTGTGTATTCGTTGAGATTTAACATTAATCCATTTAGTTTTTAATTATACATTCCCATCCATTATATATTGTTTGGAGCTAAGCCCCTACCCGTGACCAGATCAAGATGTAAAACTAGAAACACAAAAAGGAAAAAAATCGGTTTTGAGTGTGAGTGACGGTTTTCCTCCCCTCTGAGTGGAGGAAATGTAGCAAATGCAGCTTTACCGCCGCTAGTAGCAGCGGTAAAGCTGCATGGCGACTTTTCCTCCGCTCAAAAAGGAGGAAAAGTGGCAAATGCAACTTTACCGCCTCTAACAGCAGCGGCAAAGCTGCATGGCAATTTTTCCTCCGCTCAGAGAGGAGGAAAAGTAGCAAATGCAACTTTACCGCCCCGAATAGCAGCGGTAAAGCTGCATGGCAACTTTTCCTCCGCTTCGAGGGGAGGAAAAGCCGCAACAGCGGTATGGCTGCATGAATACACATACAAACCTTTCCTGTCTCTAAGTTTATGTCACTGATCTCCTTTTCGACCTTATTCTCACACACGTTCGATGTCTAAGGGCCCCATTTCCAATCAAATGTACTTCATCCGAGTGGGGCCCTTCGATGAATAACCTACTGCATTTGTCAGCTAAGGCCCACACCAGATGCGAAAGCAACAAAGATTGGCACATTAATCAAATATCTAAATCATATGTCAGGAAATATCAAGGCTAAGGGACCCGTCTTTTAATTGAGTTTTGGGCTATCTTAAAATTTTAAATCTACCTCCCTATCATTTAAGATTTATTTCATTCTCATTCCCACAAGATTGTTTTGGTCATCGGAAAACCGAGTCCTTGGCTTGTGATTAGTGTGTCCCATTCTGGTGATTTGAACCGTTGAAGAGATGATGTCTTGATAATGGTAGAGGGATAAAGCAGTCCTAACCATCTCCAGAAGATCTTCATAATAGTGTCATATTAGTGTTTAGTACCAGAGTGAATGGCATGGCCCGCAAGTAGTTCCTTGAGTCATCAAGGATGACTTAATATGAACGTTTAATAAATATTAATAATGATAGATAATATATTTGTCTTTTTTGAGAATATTTTGCAAAAATAAATAAATCTGATGTGTTTAGATTCATAGTTTTAGTTTTGAAACATCATTACAAATATTTTATTAGTTCCTTTTTGGACTCAAGTACGGACAGTGAAATAAATTTACTTACGTGAGTCTCACGCTCGCATTTTGCTTCTATGTCTAGAAAATTAAAGATTAATTTTCAATTTTTGTATTAATAGTTTGATAAAATATAGGGAGAAATATACTTATGATTATGTTAATCATGTATTTATGAAAGGGTCAAGTCAATCGAACGGTCGGATTAATTCTTATTCTCGATATCATATACATTTTGAGGCATTTTTTTTTTTGTAGGGCTCTGATTTCAGTAATTGGGTTCCACTGTAATGTTCTACTCTGTTTTTCTCAATATATGCCCAAGTGTCTGTGTAGAGCTCAATGTTGCTCAAATTAAGACAAGTTAAAATATATAAGAATAGCCAACCCGGCGTTGGCTCGGTTAGGACAGTGGGTTTTCACCCCAGAGGTCCCGCCGTCGATTCCCCCGGGCGTTAACCGTCCCCCGTCTGTGCGGGTGCGGGCGTGGGGCGCAGGGATCAGACCCACCATAGGTGGGGATACCCTGAGATACACACACACACACACACACACAGATATATATATATATATATATGTATATCTAAACAAAAAACCACATAAGAAGGAAGATGGTCTTTTGGATGCTTTACACGTAACCCCGTTAAACGGTATTAGCTATTCGATTTCATTCATCATTTGCCTTTTACGTATAAAATTAAAGAAATCTTAGAAATTGATTTTTAACTACTTATTTCTTTTTTCTGAAGCGCAACAAATCTTCTCTTTCACCATTCGTTGATGTTGAGAAAAGTCTAGCGAATTCTAGAAAAGTCTAGCCCTGCCCGAACAAAATTCCTAGGTCCGCCACTGTCTCAAAGAAAGAGATGTGGATAGGGTTGCAAACAGGACGTCTCCGGATCGGAACCATAGTGGACCCGAACCCGGATCCGGATCCGGAATCGGGTCTACCTAGAGGACCGGAATCTAGTTCCAGAATCAATTCTAATTTCCCCTTGTTCTTCATTTTTCTTAAAATAAGCATATCATTCAACTCATAACAGTGCGTCAAGTCTACTACATCCAGTATTATACCTAAAAACGTTAAGAAAAGAAAAGAAAAAAGAGAGCTGATTTTGAGGTACAAATTGCTATGTTAAAGGGTCATATGCCGGGTCGCGGGTCCACGGGGTCGGAACATATATGGACCCAGAATCGGACCCTGGCCCGTTTTTAAATCGAAACAGAAAATAGGTTCCATATCCGGTTTTTTGCGGGTCGGAACTTCCGAGTAATCGGAGAATCGGATACCCGTTTGCAACCCAGATGTGGAGGAGTTACCCGACTACGAGGTACGAGGGACAGTTATGGATTCTCTCCTCAACCTATTTCAGTTAAAGCTCTCTATCATTAAGAGAGTTAAAACATGAAAGAGGGCTCCACATATCACCCGTTTCAGTTACAAAATTCTTAGTCCATCATTAAGAGCGTCAAAATAAGGAAGATGGAAAAGATTGAATAAAAAATCAGCTTCGAGATCGAATTGGAAACCGGTCTCTCTAATTGACTATAAAACCCAGATTATATTGATTTTTTACCGTCGGATTTAATCACGAGTGGACACTGCCCTATTTGCTCACTACTCACTCGCTATCTACTTCATATTTGGTTAACTCACTTTACCAGTGAAGTGAAGTGATTGGTTAATTCAAGAGACAATAGAAGGAGATGGGATCAAATCACAATTGATAGTAAGTTTGAAAAATCACCTCGTCAATTTAACCAAAAAAAAAATGTAAAAAGATACATTCTCATGCCACCAAATGACTAAAAAGAAAAAAAACTAGCGGTTTTCATGTACCACGCCGGGCAAGGCCGAGGAATGACGAAAACGGCCCGACTTCTAAACTAGCAACCTAAGCCCGGTCCAAGCTTGAGTCAGGCCCGAAGTTGCTAGCCAGAGCCTAGCCCGCATGGAAATGATGAAACCCGAGCACGACCCATGTTAGACTTATAGAAACATTGAAACGAGTTTCGGACCAGCTCCTAGGCCATCTCAACTGGTCGGATCACATCACCATCTGTGAGAGGTCACGGGTTTGAGGCCTCCCCACACTACTCTCTCCCTTGTAATTATATGTATATTTGGGCCGGACGGGCATTCCGGCTCTCAACCACTCAGTCCAAATAAAAGAAAGTCGAGCACGACCCATCTATTATGGCCTAAACCCCATGCCCAACCCAAAGGGGCCCAGCCCGATCCATGAGCACCCTTATAAATAAAAAAGTTCTTCCTTTTAAAAGAGAATCTCAAAAAACTGATCCCTCGCCTTTTGGTTTGACCAAGCCTTTAATTTTCTTCTCTCCTATACTAACCGTTAACTTCACTTCACAAGTAAAGTAAATTTACCAAACAGGCAATATATTGTGTATTCGTTGAGATTTAACATTAATCCATTTAGTTTTTAATTATACATTCCCATCCATTATATATTGTTTGGAGCTAAGCCCCTACCCGTGACCAGATCAAGATGTAAAACTAGAAACACAAAAAGGAAAAAAATCGGTTTTGAGTGTGAGTGACGGTTTTCCTCCCCTCTGAGTGGAGGAAATGTAGCAAATGCAGCTTTACCGCCGCTAGTAGCAGCGGTAAAGCTGCATGGCGACTTTTCCTCCGCTCAGAGAGGAGGAAAAGTGGCAAATGCAACTTTACCGCCTCTAACAGCAGCGGCAAAGCTGCATGGATATTTTTTCCTCCGCTCAGAGAGGAGGAAAAGTAGCAAATGCAACTTTACCGCCCCGAATAGCAGCGGTAAAGCTGAATGGCAACTTTTCCTCCGCTTCGAGGGGAGGAAAAGCCGCAACAGCGGTATGGCTGCATGAATACACATACAAACCTTTCCTGTCTCTAAGTTTATGTCACTGATCTCCTTTTCGACCTTATTCTCACACACGTTCGATGTCTAAGGGCCCCATTTCCAATCAAATGTACTTCATCCGAGTGGGGCCCTTCGATGAATAACCTACTGCATTTGTCAGCTAAGGCCCACACCAGATGCGAAAGCAACAAAGATTGGCACATTAATCAAATATCTAAATCATATGTCTGGAAATATCAAGGCTAAGGGACCCGTCTTTTAATTGAGTTTTGGGCTATCTTAAAATTTTAAATCTACCTCCCTATCATTTAAGATTTATTTCATTCTCATTCCCACAAGATTGTTTTGGTCATCGGAAAACCGAGTCCTTGGCTTGTGATTAGTGTGTCCCATTCTGGTGATTTGAACCGTTGAAGAGATGATGTCTTGATAATGGTAGAGGGATAAAGCAGTCCTAACCATCTCCAGAAGATCTTCATAATAGTGTCATATTAGTGTTTAGTACCAGAGTGAATGGCATGGCCCGCAAGTAGTTCCTTGAGTCATCAAGGATGACTTAATATGAACGTTTAATAAATATTAATAATGATAGATAATATATTTGTCTTTTTTGAGAATATTTTGCAAAAATAAATAAATCTGATGTGTTTAGATTCATAGTTTTAGTTTTGAAACATCATTACAAATATTTTATTAGTTCCTTTTTGGACTCAAGTACGGACAGTGAAATAAATTTACTTACGTGAGTCTCACGCTCGCATTTTGCTTCTATGTCTAGAAAATTAAAGATTAATTTTCAATTTTTGTATTAATAGTTTGATAAAATATAGGGAGAAATATACTTATGATTATGTTAATCATGTATTTATGAAAGGGTCAAGTCAATCGAACGGTCGGATTAATTCTTATTCTCGATATCATATACATTTTGAGGCATTTTTTTTTTTGTAGGGCTCTGATTTCAGTAATTGGGTTCCACTGTAATGTTCTACTCTGTTTTTCTCAATATATGCCCAAGTGTCTGTGTAGAGCTCAATGTTGCTCAAATTAAGACAAGTTAAAATATATAAGAATAGCCAACCCGGCGTTGGCTCGGTTAGGACAGTGGGTTTTCACCCCAGAGGTCCCGCCGTCGATTCCCCCGGGCGTTAACCGTCCCCCGTCTGTGCGGGTGCGGGCGTGGGGCGCAGGGATCAGACCCACCAAAGGTGGGGATACCCTGAGATACACACACACACACAGATATATATATATATATATATGTATATCTAAACAAAAAACCACATAAGAAGGAAGATGGTCTTTTGGATGCTTTACACGTAACCCCGTTAAACGGTATTAGCTATTCGATTTCATTCATCATTTGCCTTTTACGTATAAAATTAAAGAAATCTTAGAAATTGATTTTTAACTACTTATTTCTTTTTTCTGAAGCGCAACAAATCTTCTCTTTCACCATTCGTTGATGTTGAGAAAAGTCTAGCGAATTCTAGAAAAGTCTAGCCCTGCCCGAACAAAATTCCTAGGTCCGCCACTGTCTCAAAGAAAGAGATGTGGATAGGGTTGCAAACAGGACGTCTCCGGATCGGAACCATAGTGGACCCGAACCCGGATCCGGATCCGGAATCGGGTCTACCTAGAGGACCGGAATCTAGTTCCAGAATCAATTCTAATTTCCCCTTGTTCTTCATTTTTCTTAAAATAAGCATATCATTCAACTCATAACAGTGCGTCAAGTCTACTACATCCAGTATTATACCTAAAAACGTTAAGAAAAGAAAAGAAAAAAGAGAGCTGATTTTGAGGTACAAATTGCTATGTTAAAGGGTCATATGCCGGGTCGCGGGTCCACGGGGTCGGAACATATATGGACCCAGAATCGGACCCTGGCCCGTTTTTAAATCGAAACAGAAAATAGGTTCCATATCCGGTTTTTTGCGGGTCGGAACTTCCGAGTAATCGGAGAATCGGATACCCGTTTGCAACCCAGATGTGGAGGAGTTACCCGACTACGAGGTACGAGGGACAGTTATGGATTCTCTCCTCAACCTATTTCAGTTAAAGCTCTCTATCATTAAGAGAGTTAAAACATGAAAGAGGGCTCCACATATCACCCGTTTCAGTTACAAAATTCTTAGTCCATCATTAAGAGCGTCAAAATAAGGAAGATGGAAAAGATTGAATAAAAAATCAGCTTCGAGATCGAATTGGAAACCGGTCTCTCTAATTGACTATAAAACCCAGATTATATTGATTTTTTACCGTCGGATTTAATCACGAGTGGACACTGCCCTATTTGCTCACTACTCACTCGCTATCTACTTCATATTTGGTTAACTCACTTTACCAGTGAAGTGAAGTGATTGGTTAATTCAAGAGACAATAGAAGGAGATGGGATCAAATCACAATTGATAGTAAGTTTGAAAAATCACCTCGTCAATTTAACCAAAAAAAAAATGTAAAAAGATACATTCTCATGCCACCAAATGACTAAAAAGAAAAAAAACTAGCGGTTTTCATGTACCACGCCGGGCAAGGCCGAGGAATGACGAAAACGGCCCGACTTCTAAACTAGCAACCTAAGCCCGGTCCAAGCTTGAGTCAGGCCCGAAGTTGCTAGCCAGAGCCTAGCCCGCATGGAAATGATGAAACCCGAGCACGACCCATGTTAGACTTATAGAAACATTGAAACGAGTTTCGGACCAGCTCCTAGGCCATCTCAACTGGTCGGATCACATCACCATCTGTGAGAGGTCACGGGTTTGAGGCCTCCCCACACTACTCTCTCCCTTGTAATTATATGTATATTTGGGCCGGACGGGCATTCCGGCTCTCAACCACTCAGTCCAAATAAAAGAAAGTCGAGCACGACCCATCTATTATGGCCTAAACCCCATGCCCAACCCAAAGGGGCCCAGCCCGATCCATGAGCACCCTTATAAATAAAAAAGTTCTTCCTTTTAAAAGAGAATCTCAAAAAACTGATCCCTCGCCTTTTGGTTTGACCAAGCCTTTAATTTTCTTCTCTCCTATACTAACCGTTAACTTCACTTCACAAGTAAAGTAAATTTACCAAACAGGCAATATATTGTGTATTCGTTGAGATTTAACATTAATCCATTTAGTTTTTAATTATACATTCCCATCCATTATATATTGTTTGGAGCTAAGCCCCTACCCGTGACCAGATCAAGATGTAAAACTAGAAACACAAAAAGGAAAAAAATCGGTTTTGAGTGTGAGTGACGGTTTTCCTCCCCTCTGAGTGGAGGAAATGTAGCAAATGCAGCTTTACCGCCGCTAGTAGCAGCGGTAAAGCTGCATGGCGACTTTTCCTCCGCTCAGAGAGGAGGAAAAGTTGCAAATGCAACTTTACCGCCTCTAACAGCAGCGGCAAAGCTGCATGGCAATTTTTCCTCCGCTCAGAGAGGAGGAAAAGTAGCAAATGCAACTTTACCGCCCCGAATAGCAGCGGTAAAGCTGAATGGCAACTTTTCCTCCGCTTCGAGGGGAGGAAAAGCCGCAACAGCGGTATGGCTGCATGAATACACATACAAACCTTTCCTGTCTCTAAGTTTATGTCACTGATCTCCTTTTCGACCTTATTCTCACACACGTTCGATGTCTAAGGGCCCCATTTCCAATCAAATGTACTTCATCCGAGTGGGGCCCTTCGATGAATAACCTACTGCATTTGTCAGCTAAGGCCCACACCAGATGCGAAAGCAACAAAGATTGGCACATTAATCAAATATCTAAATCATATGTCTGGAAATATCAAGGCTAAGGGACCCGTCTTTTAATTGAGTTTTGGGCTATCTTAAAATTTTAAATCTACCTCCCTATCATTTAAGATTTATTTCATTCTCATTCCCACAAGATTGTTTTGGTCATCGGAAAACCGAGTCCTTGGCTTGTGATTAGTGTGTCCCATTCTGGTGATTTGAACCGTTGAAGAGATGATGTCTTGATAATGGTAGAGGGATAAAGCAGTCCTAACCATCTCCAGAAGATCTTCATAATAGTGTCATATTAGTGTTTAGTACCAGAGTGAATGGCATGGCCCGCAAGTAGTTCCTTGAGTCATCAAGGATGACTTAATATGAACGTTTAATAAATATTAATAATGATAGATAATATATTTGTCTTTTTTGAGAATATTTTGCAAAAATAAATAAATCTGATGTGTTTAGATTCATAGTTTTAGTTTTGAAACATCATTACAAATATTTTATTAGTTCCTTTTTGGACTCAAGTACGGACAGTGAAATAAATTTACTTACGTGAGTCTCACGCTCGCATTTTGCTTCTATGTCTAGAAAATTAAAGATTAATTTTCAATTTTTGTATTAATAGTTTGATAAAATATAGGGAGAAATATACTTATGATTATGTTAATCATGTATTTATGAAAGGGTCAAGTCAATCGAACGGTCGGATTAATTCTTATTCTCGATATCATATACATTTTGAGGCAATTTTTTTTTTGTAGGGCTCTGATTTCAGTAATTGGGTTCCACTGTAATGTTCTACTCTGTTTTTCTCAATATATGCCCAAGTGTCTGTGTAGAGCTCAATGTTGCTCAAATTAAGACAAGTTAAAATATATAAGAATAGCCAACCCGGCGTTGGCTCGGTTAGGACAGTGGGTTTTCACCCCAGAGGTCCCGCCGTCGATTCCCCCGGGCGTTAACCGTCCCCCGTCTGTGCAGGTGCGGGCGTGGGGCGCAGGGATCAGACCCACCAAAGGTGGGGATACCCTGAGATACACACACACACACAGATATATATATATATATATATATATGTATATCTAAACAAAAAACCACATAAGAAGGAAGATGGTCTTTTGGATGCTTTACACGTAACCCCGTTAAACGGTATTAGCTATTCGATTTCATTCATCATTTGCCTTTTACGTATAAAATTAAAGAAATCTTAGAAATTGATTTTTAACTACTTATTTCTTTTTTCTGAAGCGCAACAAATCTTCTCTTTCACCATTCGTTGATGTTGAGAAAAGTCTAGCGAATTCTAGAAAAGTCTAGCCCTGCCCGAACAAAATTCCTAGGTCCGCCACTGTCTCAAAGAAAGAGATGTGGATAGGGTTGCAAACAGGACGTCTCCGGATCGGAACCATAGTGGACCCGAACCCGGATCCGGAATCGGGTCTACCTAGAGGACCGGAATCTAGTTCCAGAATCAATTCTAATTTCCCCTTGTTCTTCATTTTTCTTAAAATAAGCATATCATTCAACTCATAACAGTGCGTCAAGTCTACTACATCCAGTATTATACCTAAAAACGTTAAGAAAAGAAAAGAAAAAAGAGAGCTGATTTTGAGGTACAAATTGCTATGTTAAAGGGTCATATGCCGGGTCGCGGGTCCACGGGGTCGGAACATATATGGACCCAGAATCGGACCCTGGCCCGTTTTTAAATCGAAACAGAAAATAGGTTCCATATCCGGTTTTTTGCGGGTCGGAACTTCCGAGTAATCGGAGAATCGGATACCCGTTTGCAACCCAGATGTGGAGGAGTTACCCGACTACGAGGTACGAGGGACAGTTATGGATTCTCTCCTCAACCTATTTCAGTTAAAGCTCTCTATCATTAAGAGAGTTAAAACATGAAAGAGGGCTCCACATATCACCCGTTTCAGTTACAAAATTCTTAGTCCATCATTAAGAGCGTCAAAATAAGGAAGATGGAAAAGATTGAATAAAAAATCAGCTTCGAGATCGAATTGGAAACCGGTCTCTCTAATTGACTATAAAACCCAGATTATATTGATTTTTTACCGTCGGATTTAATCACGAGTGGACACTGCCCTATTTGCTCACTACTCACTCGCTATCTACTTCATATTTGGTTAACTCACTTTACCAGTGAAGTGAAGTGATTGGTTAATTCAAGAGACAATAGAAGGAGATGGGATCAAATCACAATTGATAGTAAGTTTGAAAAATCACCTCGTCAATTTAACCAAAAAAAAAAATGTAAAAAGATACATTCTCATGCCACCAAATGACTAAAAAGAAAAAAAACTAGCGGTTTTCATGTACCACGCCGGGCAAGGCCGAGGAATGACGAAAACGGCCCGACTTCTAAACTAGCAACCTAAGCCCGGTCCAAGCTTGAGTCAGGCCCGAAGTTGCTAGCCAGAGCCTAGCCCGCATGGAAATGATGAAACCCGAGCACGACCCATGTTAGACTTATAGAAACATTGAAACGAGTTTCGGACCAGCTCCTAGGCCATCTCAACTGGTCGGATCACATCACCATCTGTGAGAGGTCACGGGTTTGAGGCCTCCCCACACTACTCTCTCCCTTGTAATTATATGTATATTTGGGCCGGACGGGCATTCCGGCTCTCAACCACTCAGTCCAAATAAAAGAAAGTCGAGCACGACCCATCTATTATGGCCTAAACCCCATGCCCAACCCAAAGGGGCCCAGCCCGATCCATGAGCACCCTTATAAATAAAAAAGTTCTTCCTTTTAAAAGAGAATCTCAAGAAACTGATCCCTCGCCTTTTGGTTTGACCAAGCCTTTAATTTTCTTCTCTCCTATACTAACCGTTAACTTCACTTCACAAGTAAAGTAAATTTACCAAACAGGCAATATATTGTGTATTCGTTGAGATTTAACATTAATCCATTTAGTTTTTAATTATACATTCCCATCCATTATATATTGTTTGGAGCTAAGCCCCTACCCGTGACCAGATCAAGATGTAAAACTAGAAACACAAAAAGGAAAAAAATCGGTTTTGAGTGTGAGTGACGGTTTTCCTCCCCTCTGAGTGGAGGAAATGTAGCAAATGCAGCTTTACCGCCGCTAGTAGCAGCGGTAAAGCTGCATGGCGACTTTTCCTCCGCTCAGAGAGGAGGAAAAGTTGCAAATGCAACTTTACCGCCTCTAACAGCAGCGGCAAAGCTGCATGGCAATTTTTCCTCCGCTCAGAGAGGAGGAAAAGTAGCAAATGCAACTTTACCGCCCCGAATAGCAGCGGTAAAGCTGAATGGCAACTTTTCCTCCGCTTCGAGGGGAGGAAAAGCCGCAACAGCGGTATGGCTGCATGAATACACATACAAACCTTTCCTGTCTCTAAGTTTATGTCACTGATCTCCTTTTCGACCTTATTCTCACACACGTTCGATGTCTAAGGGCCCCATTTCCAATCAAATGTACTTCATCCGAGTGGGGCCCTTCGATGAATAACCTACTGCATTTGTCAGCTAAGGCCCACACCAGATGCGAAAGCAACAAAGATTGGCACATTAATCAAATATCTAAATCATATGTCTGGAAATATCAAGGCTAAGGGACCCGTCTTTTAATTGAGTTTTGGGCTATCTTAAAATTTTAAATCTACCTCCCTATCATTTAAGATTTATTTCATTCTCATTCCCACAAGATTGTTTTGGTCATCGGAAAACCGAGTCCTTGGCTTGTGATTAGTGTGTCCCATTCTGGTGATTTGAACCGTTGAAGAGATGATGTCTTGATAATGGTAGAGGGATAAAGCAGTCCTAACCATCTCCAGAAGATCTTCATAATAGTGTCATATTAGTGTTTAGTACCAGAGTGAATGGCATGGCCCGCAAGTAGTTCCTTGAGTCATCAAGGATGACTTAATATGAACGTTTAATAAATATTAATAATGATAGATAATATATTTGTCTTTTTTGAGAATATTTTGCAAAAATAAATAAATCTGATGTGTTTAGATTCATAGTTTTAGTTTTGAAACATCATTACAAATATTTTATTAGTTCCTTTTTGGACTCAAGTACGGACAGTGAAATAAATTTACTTACGTGAGTCTCACGCTCGCATTTTGCTTCTATGTCTAGAAAATTAAAGATTAATTTTCAATTTTTGTATTAATAGTTTGATAAAATATAGGGAGAAATATACTTATGATTATGTTAATCATGTATTTATGAAAGGGTCAAGTCAATCGAACGGTCGGATTAATTCTTATTCTCGATATCATATACATTTTGAGGCATTTTTTTTTTTTGTAGGGCTCTGATTTCAGTAATTGGGTTCCACTGTAATGTTCTACTCTGTTTTTCTCAATATATGCCCAAGTGTCTTTGTAGAGCTCAATGTTGCTCAAATTAAGACAAGTTAAAATATATAAGAATAGCCAACCCGGCGTTGGCTCGGTTAGGACAGTGGGTTTTCACCCCAGAGGTCCCGCCGTCGATTCCCCCGGGCGTTAACCGTCCCCCGTCTGTGCGGGTGCGGGCGTGGGGCGCAGGGATCAGACCCACCAAAGGTGGGGATACCCTGAGATACACACACACACACAGATATATATATATATATATATATATGTATATCTAAACAAAAAACCACATAAGAAGGAAGATGGTCTTTTGGATGCTTTACACGTAACCCCGTTAAACGGTATTAGCTATTCGATTTCATTCATCATTTGCCTTTTACGTATAAAATTAAAGAAATCTTAGAAATTGATTTTTAACTACTTATTTCTTTTTTCTGAAGCGCAACAAATCTTCTCTTTCACCATTCGTTGATGTTGAGAAAAGTCTAGCGAATTCTAGAAAAGTCTCGCCCTGCCCGAACAAAATTCCTAGGTCCGCCACTGTCTCAAAGAAAGAGATGTGGATAGGGTTGCAAACAGGACGTCTCCGGATCGGAACCATAGTGGACCCGAACCCGGATCCGGATCCGGAATCGGGTCTACCTAGAGGACCGGAATCTAGTTCCAGAATCAATTCTAATTTCCCTTTGTTCTTCATTTTTCTTAAAATAAGCATATCATTCAACTCATAACAGTGCGTCAAGTCTACTACATCCAGTATTATACCTAAAAACGTTAAGAAAAGAAAAGAAAAAAGAGAGCTGATTTTGAGGTACAAATTGCTATGTTAAAGGGTCATATGCCGGGTCGCGGGTCCACGGGGTCGGAACATATATGGACCCAGAATCGGACCCTGGCCCGTTTTTAAATCGAAACAGAAAATAGGTTCCATATCCGGTTTTTTGCGGGTCGGAACTTCCGAGTAATCGGAGAATCGGATACCCGTTTGCAACCCAGATGTGGAGGAGTTACCCGACTACGAGGTACGAGGGACAGTTATGGATTCTCTCCTCAACCTATTTCAGTTAAAGCTCTCTATCATTAAGAGAGTTAAAACATGAAAGAGGGCTCCACATATCACCCGTTTCAGTTACAAAATTCTTAGTCCATCATTAAGAGCGTCAAAATAAGGAAGATGGAAAAGATTGAATAAAAAATCAGCTTCGAGATCGAATTGGAAACCGGTCTCTCTAATTGACTATAAAACCCAGATTATATTGATTTTTTACCGTCGGATTTAATCACGAGTGGACACTGCCCTATTTGCTCACTACTCACTCGCTATCTACTTCATATTTGGTTAACTCACTTTACCAGTGAAGTGAAGTGATTGGTTAATTCAAGAGACAATAGAAGGAGATGGGATCAAATCACAATTGATAGTAAGTTTGAAAAATCACCTCGTCAATTTAACCAAAAAAAAAATGTAAAAAGATACATTCTCATGCCACCAAATGACTAAAAAGAAAAAAAACTAGCGGTTTTCATGTACCACGCCGGGCAAGGCCGAGGAATGACGAAAACGGCCCGACTTCTAAACTAGCAACCTAAGCCCGGTCCAAGCTTGAGTCAGGCCCGAAGTTGCTAGCCAGAGCCTAGCCCGCATGGAAATGATGAAACCCGAGCACGACCCATGTTAGACTTATAGAAACATTGAAACGAGTTTCGGACCAGCTCCTAGGCCATCTCAACTGGTCGGATCACATCACCATCTGTGAGAGGTCACGGGTTTGAGGCCTCCCCACACTACTCTCTCCCTTGTAATTATATGTATATTTGGGCCGGACGGGCATTCCGGCTCTCAACCACTCAGTCCAAATAAAAGAAAGTCGAGCACGACCCATCTATTATGGCCTAAACCCCATGCCCAACCCAAAGGGGCCCAGCCCGATCCATGAGCACCCTTATAAATAAAAAAGTTCTTCCTTTTAAAAGAGAATCTCAAGAAACTGATCCCTCGCCTTTTGGTTTGACCAAGCCTTTAATTTTCTTCTCTCCTATACTAACCGTTAACTTCACTTCACAAGTAAAGTAAATTTACCAAACAGGCAATATATTGTGTATTCGTTGAGATTTAACATTAATCCATTTAGTTTTTAATTATACATTCCCATCCATTATATATTGTTTGGAGCTAAGCCCCTACCCGTGACCAGATCAAGATGTAAAACTAGAAACACAAAAAGGAAAAAAATCGGTTTTGAGTGTGAGTGACGGTTTTCCTCCCCTCTGAGTGGAGGAAATGTAGCAAATGCAGCTTTACCGCCGCTAGTAGCAGCGGTAAAGCTGCATGGCGACTTTTCCTCCGCTCAGAGAGGAGGAAAAGTGGCAAATGCAACTTTACCGCCTCTAACAGCAGCGGCAAAGCTGCATGGCAATTTTTCCTCCGCTCAGAGAGGAGGAAAAGTAGCAAATGCAACTTTACCGCCCCGAATAGCAGCGGTAAAGCTGCATGGCAACTTTTCCTCCGCTTCGAGGGGAGGAAAAGCCGCAACAGCGGTATGGCTGCATGAATACACATACAAACCTTTCCTGTCTCTAAGTTTATGTCACTGATCTCCTTTTCGACCTTATTCTCACACACGTTCGATGTCTAAGGGCCCCATTTCCAATCAAATGTACTTCATCCGAGTGGGGCCCTTCGATGAATAACCTACTGCATTTGTCAGCTAAGGCCCACACCAGATGCGAAAGCAACAAAGATTGGCACATTAATCAAATATCTAAATCATATGTCTGGAAATATCAAGGCTAAGGGACCCGTCTTTTAATTGAGTTTTGGGCTATCTTAAAATTTTAAATCTACCTCCCTATCATTTAAGATTTATTTCATTCTCATTCCTACAAGATTGTTTTGGTCATCGGAAAACCGAGTCCTTGGCTTGTGATTAGTGTGTCCCATTCTGGTGATTTGAACCGTTGAAGAGATGATGTCTTGATAATGGTAGAGGGATAAAGCAGTCCTAACCATCTCCAGAAGATCTTCATAATAGTGTCATATTAGTGTTTAGTACCAGAGTGAATGGCATGGCCCGCAAGTAGTTCCTTGAGTCATCAAGGATGACTTAATATGAACGTTTAATAAATATTAATAATGATAGATAATATATTTGTCTTTTTTGAGAATATTTTGCAAAAATAAATAAATCTGATGTGTTTAGATTCATAGTTTTAGTTTTGAACATCATTACAAATATTTTATTAGTTCCTTTTTGGACTCAAGTACGGACAGTGAAATAAATTTACTTACGTGAGTCTCACGCTCGCATTTTGCTTCTATGTCTAGAAAATTAAAGATTAATTTTCAATTTTTGTATTAATAGTTTGATAAAATATAGGGAGAAATATACTTATGATTATGTTAATCATGTATTTATGAAAGGGTCAAGTCAATCGAACGGTCGGATTAATTCTTATTCTCGATATCATATACATTTTGAGGCATTTTTTTTTTGTAGGGCTCTGATTTCAGTAATTGGGTTCCACTGTAATGTTCTACTCTGTTTTTCTCAATATATGCCCAAGTGTCTTTGTAGAGCTCAATGTTGCTCAAATTAAGACAAGTTAAAATATATAAGAATAGCCAACCCGGCGTTGGCTCGGTTAGGACAGTGGGTTTTCACCCCAGAGGTCCCGCCGTCGATTCCCCCGGGCGTTAACCGTCCCCCGTCTGTGCGGGTGCGGGCGTGGGGCGCAGGGATCAGACCCACCAAAGGTGGGGATACCCTGAGATACACACACACACACAGATAGATATATATATATATATATGTATATCTAAACAAAAAACCACATAAGAAGGAAGATGGTCTTTTGGATGCTTTACACGTAACCCCGTTAAACGGTATTAGCTATTCGATTTCATTCATCATTTGCCTTTTACGTATAAAATTAAAGAAATCTTAGAAATTGATTTTTAACTACTTATTTCTTTTTTCTGAAGCGCAACAAATCTTCTCTTTCACCATTCGTTGATGTTGAGAAAAGTCTAGCGAATTCTAGAAAAGTCTAGCCCTGCCCGAACAAAATTCCTAGGTCCGCCACTGTCTCAAAGAAAGAGATGTGGATAGGGTTGCAAACAGGACGTCTCCGGATCGGAACCATAGTGGACCCGAACCCGGATCCGGATCCGGAATCGGGTCTACCTAGAGGACCGGAATCTAGTTCCAGAATCAATTCTAATTTCCCTTTGTTCTTCATTTTTCTTAAAATAAGCATATCATTCAACTCATAACAGTGCGTCAAGTCTACTACATCCAGTATTATACCTAAAAACGTTAAGAAAAGAAAAGAAAAAAGAGAGCTGATTTTGAGGTACAAATTGCTATGTTAAAGGGTCATATGCCGGGTCGCGGGTCCACGGGGTCGGAACATATATGGACCCAGAATCGGACCCTGGCCCGTTTTTAAATCGAAACAGAAAATAGGTTCCATATCCGGTTTTTTGCGGGTCGGAACTTCCGAGTAATCGGAGAATCGGATACCCGTTTGCAACCCAGATGTGGAGGAGTTACCCGACTACGAGGTACGAGGGACAGTTATGGATTCTCTCCTCAACCTATTTCAGTTAAAGCTCTCTATCATTAAGAGAGTTAAAACATGAAAGAGGGCTCCACATATCACCCGTTTCAGTTACAAAATTCTTAGTCCATCATTAAGAGCGTCAAAATAAGGAAGATGGAAAAGATTGAATAAAAAATCAGCTTCGAGATCGAATTGGAAACCGGTCTCTCTAATTGACTATAAAACCCAGATTATATTGATTTTTTACCGTCGGATTTAATCACGAGTGGACACTGCCCTATTTGCTCACTACTCACTCGCTATCTACTTCATATTTGGTTAACTCACTTTACCAGTGAAGTGAAGTGATTGGTTAATTCAAGAGACAATAGAAGGAGATGGGATCAAATCACAATTGATAGTAAGTTTGAAAAATCACCTCGTCAATTTAACCAGAAAAAAATGTAAAAAGATACATTCTCATGCCACCAAATGACTAAAAAGAAAAAAAACTAGCGGTTTTCATGTACCACGCCGGGCAAGGCCGAGGAATGACGAAAACGGCCCGACTTCTAAACTAGCAACCTAAGCCCGGTCCAAGCTTGAGTCAGGCCCGAAGTTGCTAGCCAGAGCCTAGCCCGCATGGAAATGATGAAACCCGAGCACGACCCATGTTAGACTTATAGAAACATTGAAACGAGTTTCGGACCAGCTCCTAGGCCATCTCAACTGGTCGGATCACATCACCATCTGTGAGAGGTCACGGGTTTGAGGCCTCCCCACACTACTCTCTCCCTTGTAATTATATGTATATTTGGGCCGGACGGGCATTCCGGCTCTCAACCACTCAGTCCAAATAAAAGAAAGTCGAGCACGACCCATCTATTATGGCCTAAACCCCATGCCCAACCCAAAGGGGCCCAGCCCGATCCATGAGCACCCTTATAAATAAAAAAGTTCTTCCTTTTAAAAGAGAATCTCAAGAAACTGATCCCTCGCCTTTTGGTTTGACCAAGCCTTTAATTTTCTTCTCTCCTATACTAACCGTTAACTTCACTTCACAAGTAAAGTAAATTTACCAAACAGGCAATATATTGTGTATTCGTTGAGATTTAACATTAATCCATTTAGTTTTTAATTATACATTCCCATCCATTATATATTGTTTGGAGCTAAGCCCCTACCCGTGACCAGATCAAGATGTAAAACTAGAAACACAAAAAGGAAAAAAATCGGTTTTGAGTGTGAGTGACGGTTTTCCTCCCCTCTGAGTGGAGGAAATGTAGCAAATGCAGCTTTACCGCCGCTAGTAGCAGCGGTAAAGCTGCATGGCGACTTTTCCTCCGCTCAGAGAGGAGGAAAAGTGGCAAATGCAACTTTACCGCCTCTAACAGCAGCGGCAAAGCTGCATGGCAATTTTTCCTCCGCTCAGAGAGGAGGAAAAGTAGCAAATGCAACTTTACCGCCCCGAATAGCAGCGGTAAAGCTGCATGGCAACTTTTCCTCCGCTTCGAGGGGAGGAAAAGCCGCAACAGCGGTATGGCTGCATGAATACACATACAAACCTTTCCTGTCTCTAAGTTTATGTCACTGATCTCCTTTTCGACCTTATTCTCACACACGTTCGATGTCTAAGGGCCCCATTTCCAATCAAATGTACTTCATCCGAGTGGGGCCCTTCGATGAATAACCTACTGCATTTGTCAGCTAAGGCCCACACCAGATGCGAAAGCAACAAAGATTGGCACATTAATCAAATATCTAAATCATATGTCTGGAAATATCAAGGCTAAGGGACCCGTCTTTTAATTGAGTTTTGGGCTATCTTAAAATTTTAAATCTACCTCCCTATCATTTAAGATTTATTTCATTCTCATTCCCACAAGATTGTTTTGGTCATCGGAAAACCGAGTCCTTGGCTTGTGATTAGTGTGTCCCATTCTGGTGATTTGAACCGTTGAAGAGATGATGTCTTGATAATGGTAGAGGGATAAAGCAGTCCTAACCATCTCCAGAAGATCTTCATAATAGTGTCATATTAGTGTTTAGTACCAGAGTGAATGGCATGGCCCGCAAGTAGTTCCTTGAGTCATCAAGGATGACTTAATATGAACGTTTAATAAATATTAATAATGATAGATAATATATTTGTCTTTTTTGAGAATATTTTGCAAAAATAAATAAATCTGATGTGTTTAGATTCATAGTTTTAGTTTTGAAACATCATTACAAATATTTTATTAGTTCCTTTTTGGACTCAAGTACGGACAGTGAAATAAATTTACTTACGTGAGTCTCACGCTCGCATTTTGCTTCTATGTCTAGAAAATTAAAGATTAATTTTCAATTTTTGTATTAATAGTTTGATAAAATATAGGGAGAAATATACTTATGATTATGTTAATCATGTATTTATGAAAGGGTCAAGTCAATCGAACGGTCGGATTAATTCTTATTCTCGATATCATATACATTTTGAGGCATTTTTTTTTTGTAGGGCTCTGATTTCAGTAATTGGGTTCCACTGTAATGTTCTACTCTGTTTTTCTCAATATATGCCCAAGTGTCTTTGTAGAGCTCAATGTTGCTCAAATTAAGACAAGTTAAAATATATAAGAATAGCCAACCCGGCGTTGGCTCGGTTAGGACAGTGGGTTTTCACCCCAGAGGTCCCGCCGTCGATTCCCCCGGGCGTTAACCGTCCCCCGTCTGTGCGGGTGCGGGCGTGGGGCGCAGGGATCAGACCCACCAAAGGTGGGGATACCCTGAGATACACACACACACACAGATAGATATATATATATATATATATATGTATATCTAAACAAAAAACCACATAAGAAGGAAGATGGTCTTTTGGATGCTTTACACGTAACCCCGTTAAACGGTATTAGCTATTCGATTTCATTCATCATTTGCCTTTTACGTATAAAATTAAAGAAATCTTAGAAATTGATTTTTAACTACTTATTTCTTTTTTCTGAAGCGCAACAAATCTTCTCTTTCACCATTCGTTGATGTTGAGAAAAGTCTAGCGAATTCTAGAAAAGTCTAGCCCTGCCCGAACAAAATTCCTAGGTCCGCCACTGTCTCAAAGAAAGAGATGTGGATAGGGTTGCAAACAGGACGTCTCCGGATCGGAACCATAGTGGACCCGAACCCGGATCCGGATCCGGAATCGGGTCTACCTAGAGGACCGGAATCTAGTTCCAGAATCAATTCTAATTTCCCTTTGTTCTTCATTTTTCTTAAAATAAGCATATCATTCAACTCATAACAGTGCGTCAAGTCTACTACATCCAGTATTATACCTAAAAACGTTAAGAAAAGAAAAGAAAAAAGAGAGCTGATTTTGAGGTACAAATTGCTATGTTAAAGGGTCATATGCCGGGTCGCGGGTCCACGGGGTCGGAACATATATGGACCCAGAATCGGACCCTGGCCCGTTTTTAAATCGAAACAGAAAATAGGTTCCATATCCGGTTTTTTGCGGGTCGGAACTTCCGAGTAATCGGAGAATCGGATACCCGTTTGCAACCCAGATGTGGAGGAGTTACCCGACTACGAGGTACGAGGGACAGTTATGGATTCTCTCCTCAACCTATTTCAGTTAAAGCTCTCTATCATTAAGAGAGTTAAAACATGAAAGAGGGCTCCACATATCACCCGTTTCAGTTACAAAATTCTTAGTCCATCATTAAGAGCGTCAAAATAAGGAAGATGGAAAAGATTGAATAAAAAATCAGCTTCGAGATCGAATTGGAAACCGGTCTCTCTAATTGACTATAAAACCCAGATTATATTGATTTTTTACCGTCGGATTTAATCACGAGTGGACACTGCCCTATTTGCTCACTACTCACTCGCTATCTACTTCATATTTGGTTAACTCACTTTACCAGTGAAGTGAAGTGATTGGTTAATTCAAGAGACAATAGAAGGAGATGGGATCAAATCACAATTGATAGTAAGTTTGAAAAATCACCTCGTCAATTTAACCAGAAAAAAATGTAAAAAGATACATTCTCATGCCACCAAATGACTAAAAAGAAAAAAAACTAGCGGTTTTCATGTACCACGCCGGGCAAGGCCGAGGAATGACGAAAACGGCCCGACTTCTAAACTAGCAACCTAAGCCCGGTCCAAGCTTGAGTCAGGCCCGAAGTTGCTAGCCAGAGCCTAGCCCGCATGGAAATGATGAAACCCGAGCACGACCCATGTTAGACTTATAGAAACATTGAAACGAGTTTCGGACCAGCTCCTAGGCCATCTCAACTGGTCGGATCACATCACCATCTGTGAGAGGTCACGGGTTTGAGGCCTCCCCACACTACTCTCTCCCTTGTAATTATATGTATATTTGGGCCGGACGGGCATTCCGGCTCTCAACCACTCAGTCCAAATAAAAGAAAGTCGAGCACGACCCATCTATTATGGCCTAAACCCCATGCCCAACCCAAAGGGGCCCAGCCCGATCCATGAGCACCCTTATAAATAAAAAAGTTCTTCCTTTTAAAAGAGAATCTCAAGAAACTGATCCCTCGCCTTTTGGTTTGACCAAGCCTTTAATTTTCTTCTCTCCTATACTAACCGTTAACTTCACTTCACAAGTAAAGTAAATTTACCAAACAGGCAATATATTGTGTATTCGTTGAGATTTAACATTAATCCATTTAGTTTTTAATTATACATTCCCATCCATTATATATTGTTTGGAGCTAAGCCCCTACCCGTGACCAGATCAAGATGTAAAACTAGAAACACAAAAAGGAAAAAAATCGGTTTTGAGTGTGAGTGACGGTTTTCCTCCCCTCTGAGTGGAGGAAATGTAGCAAATGCAGCTTTACCGCCGCTAGTAGCAGCGGTAAAGCTGCATGGCGACTTTTCCTCCGCTCAGAGAGGAGGAAAAGTGGCAAATGCAACTTTACCGCCTCTAACAGCAGCGGCAAAGCTGCATGGCAATTTTTCCTCCGCTCAGAGAGGAGGAAAAGTAGCAAATGCAACTTTACCGCCCCGAATAGCAGCGGTAAAGCTGCATGGCAACTTTTCCTCCGCTTCGAGGGGAGGAAAAGCCGCAACAGCGGTATGGCTGCATGAATACACATACAAACCTTTCCTGTCTCTAAGTTTATGTCACTGATCTCCTTTTCGACCTTATTCTCACACACGTTCGATGTCTAAGGGCCCCATTTCCAATCAAATGTACTTCATCCGAGTGGGGCCCTTCGATGAATAACCTACTGCATTTGTCAGCTAAGGCCCACACCAGATGCGAAAGCAACAAAGATTGGCACATTAATCAAATATCTAAATCATATGTCTGGAAATATCAAGGCTAAGGGACCCGTCTTTTAATTGAGTTTTGGGCTATCTTAAAATTTTAAATCTACCTCCCTATCATTTAAGATTTATTTCATTCTCATTCCCACAAGATTGTTTTGGTCATCGGAAAACCGAGTCCTTGGCTTGTGATTAGTGTGTCCCATTCTGGTGATTTGAACCGTTGAAGAGATGATGTCTTGATAATGGTAGAGGGATAAAGCAGTCCTAACCATCTCCAGAAGATCTTCATAATAGTGTCATATTAGTGTTTAGTACCAGAGTGAATGGCATGGCCCGCAAGTAGTTCCTTGAGTCATCAAGGATGACTTAATATGAACGTTTAATAAATATTAATAATGATAGATAATATATTTGTCTTTTTTGAGAATATTTTGCAAAAATAAATAAATCTGATGTGTTTAGATTCATAGTTTTAGTTTTGAAACATCATTACAAATATTTTATTAGTTCCTTTTTGGACTCAAGTACGGACAGTGAAATAAATTTACTTACGTGAGTCTCACGCTCGCATTTTGCTTCTATGTCTAGAAAATTAAAGATTAATTTTCAATTTTTGTATTAATAGTTTGATAAAATATAGGGAGAAATATACTTATGATTATGTTAATCATGTATTTATGAAAGGGTCAAGTCAATCGAACGGTCGGATTAATTCTTATTCTCGATATCATATACATTTTGAGGCATTTTTTTTTTGTAGGGCTCTGATTTCAGTAATTGGGTTCCACTGTAATGTTCTACTCTGTTTTTCTCAATATATGCCCAAGTGTCTTTGTAGAGCTCAATGTTGCTCAAATTAAGACAAGTTAAAATATATAAGAATAGCCAACCCGGCGTTGGCTCGGTTAGGACAGTGGGTTTTCACCCCAGAGGTCCCGCCGTCGATTCCCCCGGGCGTTAACCGTCCCCCGTCTGTGCGGGTGCGGGCGTGGGGCGCAGGGATCAGACCCACCAAAGGTGGGGATACCCTGAGATACACACACACACACAGATAGATATATATATATATATATATATATGTATATCTAAACAAAAAACCACATAAGAAGGAAGATGGTCTTTTGGATGCTTTACACGTAACCCCGTTAAACGGTATTAGCTATTCGATTTCATTCATCATTTGCCTTTTACGTATAAAATTAAAGAAATCTTAGAAATTGATTTTTAACTACTTATTTCTTTTTTCTGAAGCGCAACAAATCTTCTCTTTCACCATTCGTTGATGTTGAGAAAAGTCTAGCGAATTCTAGAAAAGTCTAGCCCTGCCCGAACAAAATTCCTAGGTCCGCCACTGTCTCAAAGAAAGAGATGTGGATAGGGTTGCAAACAGGACGTCTCCGGATCGGAACCATAGTGGACCCGAACCCGGATCCGGATCCGGAATCGGGTCTACCTAGAGGACCGGAATCTAGTTCCAGAATCAATTCTAATTTCCCTTTGTTCTTCATTTTTCTTAAAATAAGCATATCATTCAACTCATAACAGTGCGTCAAGTCTACTACATCCAGTATTATACCTAAAAACGTTAAGAAAAGAAAAGAAAAAAGAGAGCTGATTTTGAGGTACAAATTGCTATGTTAAAGGGTCATATGCCGGGTCGCGGGTCCACGGGGTCGGAACATATATGGACCCAGAATCGGACCCTGGCCCGTTTTTAAATCGAAACAGAAAATAGGTTCCATATCCGGTTTTTTGCGGGTCGGAACTTCCGAGTAATCGGAGAATCGGATACCCGTTTGCAACCCAGATGTGGAGGAGTTACCCGACTACGAGGTACGAGGGACAGTTATGGATTCTCTCCTCAACCTATTTCAGTTAAAGCTCTCTATCATTAAGAGAGTTAAAACATGAAAGAGGGCTCCACATATCACCCGTTTCAGTTACAAAATTCTTAGTCCATCATTAAGAGCGTCAAAATAAGGAAGATGGAAAAGATTGAATAAAAAATCAGCTTCGAGATCGAATTGGAAACCGGTCTCTCTAATTGACTATAAAACCCAGATTATATTGATTTTTTACCGTCGGATTTAATCACGAGTGGACACTGCCCTATTTGCTCACTACTCACTCGCTATCTACTTCATATTTGGTTAACTCACTTTACCAGTGAAGTGAAGTGATTGGTTAATTCAAGAGACAATAGAAGGAGATGGGATCAAATCACAATTGATAGTAAGTTTGAAAAATCACCTCGTCAATTTAACCAGAAAAAAATGTAAAAAGATACATTCTCATGCCACCAAATGACTAAAAAGAAAAAAAACTAGCGGTTTTCATGTACCACGCCGGGCAAGGCCGAGGAATGACGAAAACGGCCCGACTTCTAAACTAGCAACCTAAGCCCGGTCCAAGCTTGAGTCAGGCCCGAAGTTGCTAGCCAGAGCCTAGCCCGCATGGAAATGATGAAACCCGAGCACGACCCATGTTAGACTTATAGAAACATTGAAACGAGTTTCGGACCAGCTCCTAGGCCATCTCAACTGGTCGGATCACATCACCATCTGTGAGAGGTCACGGGTTTGAGGCCTCCCCACACTACTCTCTCCCTTGTAATTATATGTATATTTGGGCCGGACGGGCATTCCGGCTCTCAACCACTCAGTCCAAATAAAAGAAAGTCGAGCACGACCCATCTATTATGGCCTAAACCCCATGCCCAACCCAAAGGGGCCCAGCCCGATCCATGAGCACCCTTATAAATAAAAAAGTTCTTCCTTTTAAAAGAGAATCTCAAGAAACTGATCCCTCGCCTTTTGGTTTGACCAAGCCTTTAATTTTCTTCTCTCCTATACTAACCGTTAACTTCACTTCACAAGTAAAGTAAATTTACCAAACAGGCAATATATTGTGTATTCGTTGAGATTTAACATTAATCCATTTAGTTTTTAATTATACATTCCCATCCATTATATATTGTTTGGAGCTAAGCCCCTACCCGTGACCAGATCAAGATGTAAAACTAGAAACACAAAAAGGAAAAAAATCGGTTTTGAGTGTGAGTGACGGTTTTCCTCCCCTCTGAGTGGAGGAAATGTAGCAAATGCAGCTTTACCGCCGCTAGTAGCAGCGGTAAAGCTGCATGGCGACTTTTCCTCCGCTCAGAGAGGAGGAAAAGTGGCAAATGCAACTTTACCGCCTCTAACAGCAGCGGCAAAGCTGCATGGCAATTTTTCCTCCGCTCAGAGAGGAGGAAAAGTAGCAAATGCAACTTTACCGCCCCGAATAGCAGCGGTAAAGCTGCATGGCAACTTTTCCTCCGCTTCGAGGGGAGGAAAAGCCGCAACAGCGGTATGGCTGCATGAATACACATACAAACCTTTCCTGTCTCTAAGTTTATGTCACTGATCTCCTTTTCGACCTTATTCTCACACACGTTCGATGTCTAAGGGCCCCATTTCCAATCAAATGTACTTCATCCGAGTGGGGCCCTTCGATGAATAACCTACTGCATTTGTCAGCTAAGGCCCACACCAGATGCGAAAGCAACAAAGATTGGCACATTAATCAAATATCTAAATCATATGTCTGGAAATATCAAGGCTAAGGGACCCGTCTTTTAATTGAGTTTTGGGCTATCTTAAAATTTTAAATCTACCTCCCTATCATTTAAGATTTATTTCATTCTCATTCCCACAAGATTGTTTTGGTCATCGGAAAACCGAGTCCTTGGCTTGTGATTAGTGTGTCCCATTCTGGTGATTTGAACCGTTGAAGAGATGATGTCTTGATAATGGTAGAGGGATAAAGCAGTCCTAACCATCTCCAGAAGATCTTCATAATAGTGTCATATTAGTGTTTAGTACCAGAGTGAATGGCATGGCCCGCAAGTAGTTCCTTGAGTCATCAAGGATGACTTAATATGAACGTTTAATAAATATTAATAATGATAGATAATATATTTGTCTTTTTTGAGAATATTTTGCAAAAATAAATAAATCTGATGTGTTTAGATTCATAGTTTTAGTTTTGAAACATCATTACAAATATTTTATTAGTTCCTTTTTGGACTCAAGTACGGACAGTGAAATAAATTTACTTACGTGAGTCTCACGCTCGCATTTTGCTTCTATGTCTAGAAAATTAAAGATTAATTTTCAATTTTTGTATTAATAGTTTGATAAAATATAGGGAGAAATATACTTATGATTATGTTAATCATGTATTTATGAAAGGGTCAAGTCAATCGAACGGTCGGATTAATTCTTATTCTCGATATCATATACATTTTGAGGCATTTTTTTTTTGTAGGGCTCTGATTTCAGTAATTGGGTTCCACTGTAATGTTCTACTCTGTTTTTCTCAATATATGCCCAAGTGTCTTTGTAGAGCTCAATGTTGCTCAAATTAAGACAAGTTAAAATATATAAGAATAGCCAACCCGGCGTTGGCTCGGTTAGGACAGTGGGTTTTCACCCCAGAGGTCCCGCCGTCGATTCCCCCGGGCGTTAACCGTCCCCCGTCTGTGCGGGTGCGGGCGTGGGGCGCAGGGATCAGACCCACCAAAGGTGGGGATACCCTGAGATACACACACACACAGATAGATATATATATATATATATGTATATCTAAACAAAAAACCACATAAGAAGGAAGATGGTCTTTTGGATGCTTTACACGTAACCCCGTTAAACGGTATTAGCTATTCGATTTCATTCATCATTTGCCTTTTACGTATAAAATTAAAAAAATCTTAGAAATTGATTTTTAACTACTTATTTCTTTTTTCTGAAGCGCAACAAATCTTCTCTTTCACCATTCGTTGATGTTGAGAAAAGTCTAGCGAATTCTAGAAAAGTCTAGCCCTGCCCGAACAAAATTCCTAGGTCCGCCACTGTCTCAAAGAAAGAGATGTGGATAGGGTTGCAAACAGGACGTCTCCGGATCGGAACCATAGTGGACCCGAACCCGGATCCGGATCCGGAATCGGGTCTACCTAGAGGACCGGAATCTAGTTCCATAATCAATTCTAATTTCCCTTTGTTCTTCATTTTTCTTAAAATAAGCATATCATTCAACTCATAACAGTGCGTCAAGTCTACTACATCCAGTATTATACCTAAAAACGTTAAGAAAAGAAAAGAAAAAAGAGAGCTGATTTTGAGGTACAAATTGCTATGTTAAAGGGTCATATGCCGGGTCGCGGGTCCACGGGGTCGGAACATATATGGACCCAGAATCGGACCCTGGCCCGTTTTTAAATCGAAACAGAAAATAGGTTCCATATCCGGTTTTTTGCGGGTCGGAACTTCCGAGTAATCGGAGAATCGGATACCCGTTTGCAACCCAGATGTGGAGGAGTTACCCGACTACGAGGTACGAGGGACAGTTATGGATTCTCTCCTCAACCTATTTCAGTTAAAGCTCTCTATCATTAAGAGAGTTAAAACATGAAAGAGGGCTCCACATATCACCCGTTTCAGTTACAAAATTCTTAGTCCATCATTAAGAGCGTCAAAATAAGGAAGATGGAAAAGATTGAATAAAAAATCAGCTTCGAGATCGAATTGGAAACCGGTCTCTCTAATTGACTATAAAACCCAGATTATATTGATTTTTTACCGTCGGATTTAATCACGAGTGGACACTGCCCTATTTGCTCACTACTCACTCGCTATCTACTTCATATTTGGTTAACTCACTTTACCAGTGAAGTGAAGTGATTGGTTAATTCAAGAGACAATAGAAGGAGATGGGATCAAATCACAATTGATAGTAAGTTTGAAAAATCACCTCGTCAATTTAACCAGAAAAAAATGTAAAAAGATACATTCTCATGCCACCAAATGACTAAAAAGAAAAAAAACTAGCGGTTTTCATGTACCACGCCGGGCAAGGCCGAGGAATGACGAAAACGGCCCGACTTCTAAACTAGCAACCTAAGCCCGGTCCAAGCTTGAGTCAGGCCCGAAGTTGCTAGCCAGAGCCTAGCCCGCATGGAAATGATGAAACCCGAGCACGACCCATGTTAGACTTATAGAAACATTGAAACGAGTTTCGGACCAGCTCCTAGGCCATCTCAACTGGTCGGATCACATCACCATCTGTGAGAGGTCACGGGTTTGAGGCCTCCCCACACTACTCTCTCCCTTGTAATTATATGTATATTTGGGCCGGACGGGCATTCCGGCTCTCAACCACTCAGTCCAAATAAAAGAAAGTCGAGCACGACCCATCTATTATGGCCTAAACCCCATGCCCAACCCAAAGGGGCCCAGCCCGATCCATGAGCACCCTTATAAATAAAAAAGTTCTTCCTTTTAAAAGAGAATCTCAAGAAACTGATCCCTCGCCTTTTGGTTTGACCAAGCCTTTAATTTTCTTCTCTCCTATACTAACCGTTAACTTCACTTCACAAGTAAAGTAAATTTACCAAACAGGCAATATATTGTGTATTCGTTGAGATTTAACATTAATCCATTTAGTTTTTAATTATACATTCCCATCCATTATATATTGTTTGGAGCTAAGCCCCTACCCGTGACCAGATCAAGATGTAAAACTAGAAACACAAAAAGGAAAAAAATCGGTTTTGAGTGTGAGTGACGGTTTTCCTCCCCTCTGAGTGGAGGAAATGTAGCAAATGCAGCTTTACCGCCGCTAGTAGCAGCGGTAAAGCTGCATGGCGACTTTTCCTCCGCTCAGAGAGGAGGAAAAGTGGCAAATGCAACTTTACCGCCTCTAACAGCAGCGGCAAAGCTGCATGGCAATTTTTCCTCCGCTCAGAGAGGAGGAAAAGTAGCAAATGCAACTTTACCGCCCCGAATAGCAGCGGTAAAGCTGCATGGCAACTTTTCCTCCGCTTCGAGGGGAGGAAAAGCCGCAACAGCGGTATGGCTGCATGAATACACATACAAACCTTTCCTGTCTCTAAGTTTATGTCACTGATCTCCTTTTCGACCTTATTCTCACACACGTTCGATGTCTAAGGGCCCCATTTCCAATCAAATGTACTTCATCCGAGTGGGGCCCTTCGATGAATAACCTACTGCATTTGTCAGCTAAGGCCCACACCAGATGCGAAAGCAACAAAGATTGGCACATTAATCAAATATCTAAATCATATGTCTGGAAATATCAAGGCTAAGGGACCCGTCTTTTAATTGAGTTTTGGGCTATCTTAAAATTTTAAATCTACCTCCCTATCATTTAAGATTTATTTCATTCTCATTCCCACAAGATTGTTTTGGTCATCGGAAAACCGAGTCCTTGGCTTGTGATTAGTGTGTCCCATTCTGGTGATTTGAACCGTTGAAGAGATGATGTCTTGATAATGGTAGAGGGATAAAGCAGTCCTAACCATCTCCAGAAGATCTTCATAATAGTGTCATATTAGTGTTTAGTACCAGAGTGAATGGCATGGCCCGCAAGTAGTTCCTTGAGTCATCAAGGATGACTTAATATGAACGTTTAATAAATATTAATAATGATAGATAATATATTTGTCTTTTTTGAGAATATTTTGCAAAAATAAATAAATCTGATGTGTTTAGATTCATAGTTTTAGTTTTGAAACATCATTACAAATATTTTATTAGTTCCTTTTTGGACTCAAGTACGGACAGTGAAATAAATTTACTTACGTGAGTCTCACGCTCGCATTTTGCTTCTATGTCTAGAAAATTAAAGATTAATTTTCAATTTTTGTATTAATAGTTTGATAAAATATAGGGAGAAATATACTTATGATTATGTTAATCATGTATTTATGAAAGGGTCAAGTCAATCGAACGGTCGGATTAATTCTTATTCTCGATATCATATACATTTTGAGGCATTTTTTTTTTGTAGGGCTCTGATTTCAGTAATTGGGTTCCACTGTAATGTTCTACTCTGTTTTTCTCAATATATGCCCAAGTGTCTTTGTAGAGCTCAATGTTGCTCAAATTAAGACAAGTTAAAATATATAAGAATAGCCAACCCGGCGTTGGCTCGGTTAGGACAGTGGGTTTTCACCCCAGAGGTCCCGCCGTCGATTCCCCCGGGCGTTAACCGTCCCCCGTCTGTGCGGGTGCGGGCGTGGGGCGCAGGGATCAGACCCACCAAAGGTGGGGATACCCTGAGATACACACACACACAGATAGATATATATATATATATATGTATATCTAAACAAAAAACCACATAAGAAGGAAGATGGTCTTTTGGATGCTTTACACGTAACCCCGTTAAACGGTATTAGCTATTCGATTTCATTCATCATTTGCCTTTTACGTATAAAATTAAAGAAATCTTAGAAATTGATTTTTAACTACTTATTTCTTTTTTCTGAAGCGCAACAAATCTTCTCTTTCACCATTCGTTGATGTTGAGAAAAGTCTAGCGAATTCTAGAAAAGTCTAGCCCTGCCCGAACAAAATTCCTAGGTCCGCCACTGTCTCAAAGAAAGAGATGTGGATAGGGTTGCAAACAGGACGTCTCCGGATCGGAACCATAGTGGACCCGAACCCGGATCCGGATCCGGAATCGGGTCTACCTAGAGGACCGGAATCTAGTTCCATAATCAATTCTAATTTCCCTTTGTTCTTCATTTTTCTTAAAATAAGCATATCATTCAACTCATAACAGTGCGTCAAGTCTACTACATCCAGTATTATACCTAAAAACGTTAAGAAAAGAAAAGAAAAAAGAGAGCTGATTTTGAGGTACAAATTGCTATGTTAAAGGGTCATATGCCGGGTCGCGGGTCCACGGGGTCGGAACATATATGGACCCAGAATCGGACCCTGGCCCGTTTTTAAATCGAAACAGAAAATAGGTTCCATATCCGGTTTTTTGCGGGTCGGAACTTCCGAGTAATCGGAGAATCGGATACCCGTTTGCAACCCAGATGTGGAGGAGTTACCCGACTACGAGGTACGAGGGACAGTTATGGATTCTCTCCTCAACCTATTTCAGTTAAAGCTCTCTATCATTAAGAGAGTTAAAACATGAAAGAGGGCTCCACATATCACCCGTTTCAGTTACAAAATTCTTAGTCCATCATTAAGAGCGTCAAAATAAGGAAGATGGAAAAGATTGAATAAAAAATCAGCTTCGAGATCGAATTGGAAACCGGTCTCTCTAATTGACTATAAAACCCAGATTATATTGATTTTTTACCGTCGGATTTAATCACGAGTGGACACTGCCCTATTTGCTCACTACTCACTCGCTATCTACTTCATATTTGGTTAACTCACTTTACCAGTGAAGTGAAGTGATTGGTTAATTCAAGAGACAATAGAAGGAGATGGGATCAAATCACAATTGATAGTAAGTTTGAAAAATCACCTCGTCAATTTAACCAGAAAAAAATGTAAAAAGATACATTCTCATGCCACCAAATGACTAAAAAGAAAAAAAACTAGCGGTTTTCATGTACCACGCCGGGCAAGGCCGAGGAATGACGAAAACGGCCCGACTTCTAAACTAGCAACCTAAGCCCGGTCCAAGCTTGAGTCAGGCCTGAAGTTGCTAGCCAGAGCCTAGCCCGCATGGAAATGATGAAACCCGAGCACGACCCATGTTAGACTTATAGAAACATTGAAACGAGTTTCGGACCAGCTCCTAGGCCATCTCAACTGGTCGGATCACATCACCATCTGTGAGAGGTCACGGGTTTGAGGCCTCCCCACACTACTCTCTCCCTTGTAATTATATGTATATTTGGGCCGGACGGGCATTCCGGCTCTCAACCACTCAGTCCAAATAAAAGAAAGTCGAGCACGACCCATCTATTATGGCCTAAACCCCATGCCCAACCCAAAGGGGCCCAGCCCGATCCATGAGCACCCTTATAAATAAAAAAGTTCTTCCTTTTAAAAGAGAATCTCAAGAAACTGATCCCTCGCCTTTTGGTTTGACCAAGCCTTTAATTTTCTTCTCTCCTATACTAACCGTTAACTTCACTTCACAAGTAAAGTAAATTTACCAAACAGGCAATATATTGTGTATTCGTTGAGATTTAACATTAATCCATTTAGTTTTTAATTATACATTCCCATCCATTATATATTGTTTGGAGCTAAGCCCCTACCCGTGACCAGATCAAGATGTAAAACTAGAAACACAAAAAGGAAAAAAATCGGTTTTGAGTGTGAGTGACGGTTTTCCTCCCCTCTGAGTGGAGGAAATGTAGCAAATGCAGCTTTACCGCCGCTAGTAGCAGCGGTAAAGCTGCATGGCGACTTTTCCTCCGCTCAGAGAGGAGGAAAAGTGGCAAATGCAACTTTACCGCCTCTAACAGCAGCGGCAAAGCTGCATGGCAATTTTTCCTCCGCTCAGAGAGGAGGAAAAGTAGCAAATGCAACTTTACCGCCCCGAATAGCAGCGGTAAAGCTGCATGGCAACTTTTCCTCCGCTTCGAGGGGAGGAAAAGCCGCAACAGCGGTATGGCTGCATGAATACACATACAAACCTTTCCTGTCTCTAAGTTTATGTCACTGATCTCCTTTTCGACCTTATTCTCACACACGTTCGATGTCTAAGGGCCCCATTTCCAATCAAATGTACTTCATCCGAGTGGGGCCCTTCGATGAATAACCTACTGCATTTGTCAGCTAAGGCCCACACCAGATGCGAAAGCAACAAAGATTGGCACATTAATCAAATATCTAAATCATATGTCTGGAAATATCAAGGCTAAGGGACCCGTCTTTTAATTGAGTTTTGGGCTATCTTAAAATTTTAAATCTACCTCCCTATCATTTAAGATTTATTTCATTCTCATTCCCACAAGATTGTTTTGGTCATCGGAAAACCGAGTCCTTGGCTTGTGATTAGTGTGTCCCATTCTGGTGATTTGAACCGTTGAAGAGATGATGTCTTGATAATGGTAGAGGGATAAAGCAGTCCTAACCATCTCCAGAAGATCTTCATAATAGTGTCATATTAGTGTTTAGTACCAGAGTGAATGGCATGGCCCGCAAGTAGTTCCTTGAGTCATCAAGGATGACTTAATATGAACGTTTAATAAATATTAATAATGATAGATAATATATTTGTCTTTTTTGAGAATATTTTGCAAAAATAAATAAATCTGATGTGTTTAGATTCATAGTTTTAGTTTTGAAACATCATTACAAATATTTTATTAGTTCCTTTTTGGACTCAAGTACGGACAGTGAAATAAATTTACTTACGTGAGTCTCACGCTCGCATTTTGCTTCTATGTCTAGAAAATTAAAGATTAATTTTCAATTTTTGTATTAATAGTTTGATAAAATATAGGGAGAAATATACTTATGATTATGTTAATCATGTATTTATGAAAGGGTCAAGTCAATCGAACGGTCGGATTAATTCTTATTCTCGATATCATATACATTTTGAGGCATTTTTTTTTTGTAGGGCTCTGATTTCAGTAATTGGGTTCCACTGTAATGTTCTACTCTGTTTTTCTCAATATATGCCCAAGTGTCTTTGTAGAGCTCAATGTTGCTCAAATTAAGACAAGTTAAAATATATAAGAATAGCCAACCCGGCGTTGGCTCGGTTAGGACAGTGGGTTTTCACCCCAGAGGTCCCGCCGTCGATTCCCCCGGGCGTTAACCGTCCCCCGTCTGTGCGGGTGCGGGCGTGGGGCGCAGGGATCAGACCCACCAAAGGTGGGGATACCCTGAGATACACACACACACACAGATAGATATATATATATATATATATGTGTATATCTAAACAAAAAACCACATAAGAAGGAAGATGGTCTTTTGGATGCTTTACACGTAACCCCGTTAAACGGTATTAGCTATTCGATTTCATTCATCATTTGCCTTTTACGTATAAAATTAAAGAAATCTTAGAAATTGATTTTTAACTACTTATTTCTTTTTTCTGAAGCGCAACAAATCTTCTCTTTCACCATTCGTTGATGTTGAGAAAAGTCTAGCGAATTCTAGAAAAGTCTAGCCCTGCCCGAACAAAATTCCTAGGTCCGCCACTGTCTCAAAGAAAGAGATGTGGATAGGGTTGCAAACAGGACGTCTCCGGATCGGAACCATAGTGGACCCGAACCCGGATCCGGATCCGGAATCGGGTCTACCTAGAGGACCGGAATCTAGTTCCAGAATCAATTCTAATTTCCCTTTGTTCTTCATTTTTCTTAAAATAAGCATATCATTCAACTCATAACAGTGCGTCAAGTCTACTACATCCAGTATTATACCTAAAAACGTTAAGAAAAGAAAAGAAAAAAGAGAGCTGATTTTGAGGTACAAATTGCTATGTTAAAGGGTCATATGCCGGGTCGCGGGTCCACGGGGTCGGAACATATATGGACCCAGAATCGGACCCTGGCCCGTTTTTAAATCGAAACAGAAAATAGGTTCCATATCCGGTTTTTTGCGGGTCGGAACTTCCGAGTAATCGGAGAATCGGATACCCGTTTGCAACCCAGATGTGGAGGAGTTACCCGACTACGAGGTACGAGGGACAGTTATGGATTCTCTCCTCAACCTATTTCAGTTAAAGCTCTCTATCATTAAGAGAGTTAAAACATGAAAGAGGGCTCCACATATCACCCGTTTCAGTTACAAAATTCTTAGTCCATCATTAAGAGCGTCAAAATAAGGAAGATGGAAAAGATTGAATAAAAAATCAGCTTCGAGATCGAATTGGAAACCGGTCTCTCTAATTGACTATAAAACCCAGATTATATTGATTTTTTACCGTCGGATTTAATCACGAGTGGACACTGCCCTATTTGCTCACTACTCACTCGCTATCTACTTCATATTTGGTTAACTCACTTTACCAGTGAAGTGAAGTGATTGGTTAATTCAAGAGACAATAGAAGGAGATGGGATCAAATCACAATTGATAGTAAGTTTGAAAAATCACCTCGTCAATTTAACCAAAAAAAAATGTAAAAAGATACATTCTCATGCCACCAAATGACTAAAAAGAAAAAAAACTAGCGGTTTTCATGTACCACGCCGGGCAAGGCCGAGGAATGACGAAAACGGCCCGACTTCTAAACTAGCAACCTAAGCCCGGTCCAAGCTTGAGTCAGGCCCGAAGTTGCTAGCCAGAGCCTAGCCCGCATGGAAATGATGAAACCCGAGCACGACCCATGTTAGACTTATAGAAACATTGAAACGAGTTTCGGACCAGCTCCTAGGCCATCTCAACTGGTCGGATCACATCACCATCTGTGAGAGGTCACGGGTTTGAGGCCTCCCCACACTACTCTCTCCCTTGTAATTATATGTATATTTGGGCCGGACGGGCATTCCGGCTCTCAACCACTCAGTCCAAATAAAAGAAAGTCGAGCACGACCCATCTATTATGGCCTAAACCCCATGCCCAACCCAAAGGGGCCCAGCCCGATCCATGAGCACCCTTATAAATAAAAAAGTTCTTCCTTTTAAAAGAGAATCTCAAGAAACTGATCCCTCGCCTTTTGGTTTGACCAAGCCTTTAATTTTCTTCTCTCCTATACTAACCGTTAACTTCACTTCACAAGTAAAGTAAATTTACCAAACAGGCAATATATTGTGTATTCGTTGAGATTTAACATTAATCCATTTAGTTTTTAATTATACATTCCCATCCATTATATATTGTTTGGAGCTAAGCCCCTACCCGTGACCAGATCAAGATGTAAAACTAGAAACACAAAAAGGAAAAAAATCGGTTTTGAGTGTGAGTGACGGTTTTCCTCCCCTCTGAGTGGAGGAAATGTAGCAAATGCAGCTTTACCGCCGCTAGTAGCAGCGGTAAAGCTGCATGGCGACTTTTCCTCCGCTCAGAGAGGAGGAAAAGTGGCAAATGCAACTTTACCGCCTCTAACAGCAGCGGCAAAGCTGCATGGCAATTTTTCCTCCGCTCAGAGAGGAGGAAAAGTAGCAAATGCAACTTTACCGCCCCGAATAGCAGCGGTAAAGCTGCATGGCAACTTTTCCTCCGCTTCGAGGGGAGGAAAAGCCGCAACAGCGGTATGGCTGCATGAATACACATACAAACCTTTCCTGTCTCTAAGTTTATGTCACTGATCTCCTTTTCGACCTTATTCTCACACACGTTCGATGTCTAAGGGCCCCATTTCCAATCAAATGTACTTCATCCGAGTGGGGCCCTTCGATGAATAACCTACTGCATTTGTCAGCTAAGGCCCACACCAGATGCGAAAGCAACAAAGATTGGCACATTAATCAAATATCTAAATCATATGTCTGGAAATATCAAGGCTAAGGGACCCGTCTTTTAATTGAGTTTTGGGCTATCTTAAAATTTTAAATCTACCTCCCTATCATTTAAGATTTATTTCATTCTCATTCCCACAAGATTGTTTTGGTCATCGGAAAACCGAGTCCTTGGCTTGTGATTAGTGTGTCCCATTCTGGTGATTTGAACCGTTGAAGAGATGATGTCTTGATAATGGTAGAGGGATAAAGCAGTCCTAACCATCTCCAGAAGATCTTCATAATAGTGTCATATTAGTGTTTAGTACCAGAGTGAATGGCATGGCCCGCAAGTAGTTCCTTGAGTCATCAAGGATGACTTAATATGAACGTTTAATAAATATTAATAATGATAGATAATATATTTGTCTTTTTTGAGAATATTTTGCAAAAATAAATAAATCTGATGTGTTTAGATTCATAGTTTTAGTTTTGAACATCATTACAAATATTTTATTAGTTCCTTTTTGGACTCAAGTACGGACAGTGAAATAAATTTACTTACGTGAGTCTCACGCTCGCATTTTGCTTCTATGTCTAGAAAATTAAAGATTAATTTTCAATTTTTGTATTAATAGTTTGATAAAATATAGGGAGAAATATACTTATGATTATGTTAATCATGTATTTATGAAAGGGTCAAGTCAATCGAACGGTCGGATTAATTCTTATTCTCGATATCATATACATTTTGAGGCATTTTTTTTTGTAGGGCTCTGATTTCAGTAATTGGGTTCCACTGTAATGTTCTACTCTGTTTTTCTCAATATATGCCCAAGTGTCTTTGTAGAGCTCAATGTTGCTCAAATTAAGACAAGTTAAAATATATAAGAATAGCCAACCCGGCGTTGGCTCGGTTAGGACAGTGGGTTTTCACCCCAGAGGTCCCGCCGTCGATTCCCCCGGGCGTTAACCGTCCCCCGTCTGTGCGGGTGCGGGCGTGGGGCGCAGGGATCAGACCCACCAAAGGTGGGGATACCCTGAGATACACACACACACACAGATAGATATATATATATATATATATGTATATCTAAACAAAAAACCACATAAGAAGGAAGATGGTCTTTTGGATGCTTTACACGTAACCCCGTTAAACGGTATTAGCTATTCGATTTCATTCATCATTTGCCTTTTACGTATAAAATTAAAGAAATCTTAGAAATTGATTTTTAACTACTTATTTCTTTTTTCTGAAGCGCAACAAATCTTCTCTTTCACCATTCGTTGATGTTGAGAAAAGTCTAGCGAATTCTAGAAAAGTCTAGCCCTGCCCGAACAAAATTCCTAGGTCCGCCACTGTCTCAAAGAAAGAGATGTGGATAGGGTTGCAAACAGGACGTCTCCGGATCGGAACCATAGTGGACCCGAACCCGGATCCGGATCCGGAATCGGGTCTACCTAGAGGACCGGAATCTAGTTCCAGAATCAATTCTAATTTCCCCTTGTTCTTCATTTTTCTTAAAATAAGCATATCATTCAACTCATAACAGTGCGTCAAGTCTACTACATCCAGTATTATACCTAAAAACGTTAAGAAAAGAAAAGAAAAAAGAGAGCTGATTTTGAGGTACAAATTGCTATGTTAAAGGGTCATATGCCGGGTCGCGGGTCCACGGGGTCGGAACATATATGGACCCAGAATCGGACCCTGGCCCGTTTTTAAATCGAAACAGAAAATAGGTTCCATATCCGGTTTTTTGCGGGTCGGAACTTCCGAGTAATCGGAGAATCGGATACCCGTTTGCAACCCAGATGTGGAGGAGTTACCCGACTACGAGGTACGAGGGACAGTTATGGATTCTCTCCTCAACCTATTTCAGTTAAAGCTCTCTATCATTAAGAGAGTTAAAACATGAAAGAGGGCTCCACATATCACCCGTTTCAGTTACAAAATTCTTAGTCCATCATTAAGAGCGTCAAAATAAGGAAGATGGAAAAGATTGAATAAAAAATCAGCTTCGAGATCGAATTGGAAACCGGTCTCTCTAATTGACTATAAAACCCAGATTATATTGATTTTTTACCGTCGGATTTAATCACGAGTGGACACTGCCCTATTTGCTCACTACTCACTCGCTATCTACTTCATATTTGGTTAACTCACTTTACCAGTGAAGTGAAGTGATTGGTTAATTCAAGAGACAATAGAAGGAGATGGGATCAAATCACAATTGATAGTAAGTTTGAAAAATCACCTCGTCAATTTAACCAGAAAAAAATGTAAAAAGATACATTCTCATGCCACCAAATGACTAAAAAGAAAAAAAACTAGCGGTTTTCATGTACCACGCCGGGCAAGGCCGAGGAATGACGAAAACGGCCCGACTTCTAAACTAGCAACCTAAGCCCGGTCCAAGCTTGAGTCAGGCCCGAAGTTGCTAGCCAGAGCCTAGCCCGCATGGAAATGATGAAACCCGAGCACGACCCATGTTAGACTTATAGAAACATTGAAACGAGTTTCGGACCAGCTCCTAGGCCATCTCAACTGGTCGGATCACATCACCATCTGTGAGAGGTCACGGGTTTGAGGCCTCCCCACACTACTCTCTCCCTTGTAATTATATGTATATTTGGGCCGGACGGGCATTCCGGCTCTCAACCACTCAGTCCAAATAAAAGAAAGTCGAGCACGACCCATCTATTATGGCCTAAACCCCATGCCCAACCCAAAGGGGCCCAGCCCGATCCATGAGCACCCTTATAAATAAAAAAGTTCTTCCTTTTAAAAGAGAATCTCAAGAAACTGATCCCTCGCCTTTTGGTTTGACCAAGCCTTTAATTTTCTTCTCTCCTATACTAACCGTTAACTTCACTTCACAAGTAAAGTAAATTTACCAAACAGGCAATATATTGTGTATTCGTTGAGATTTAACATTAATCCATTTAGTTTTTAATTATACATTCCCATCCATTATATATTGTTTGGAGCTAAGCCCCTACCCGTGACCAGATCAAGATGTAAAACTAGAAACACAAAAAGGAAAAAAATCGGTTTTGAGTGTGAGTGACGGTTTTCCTCCCCTCTGAGTGGAGGAAATGTAGCAAATGCAGCTTTACCGCCGCTAGTAGCAGCGGTAAAGCTGCATGGCGACTTTTCCTCCGCTCAGAGAGGAGGAAAAGTGGCAAATGCAACTTTACCGCCTCTAACAGCAGCGGCAAAGCTGCATGGCAATTTTTCCTCCGCTCAGAGAGGAGGAAAAGTAGCAAATGCAACTTTACCGCCCCGAATAGCAGCGGTAAAGCTGCATGGCAACTTTTCCTCCGCTTCGAGGGGAGGAAAAGCCGCAACAGCGGTATGGCTGCATGAATACACATACAAACCTTTCCTGTCTCTAAGTTTATGTCACTGATCTCCTTTTCGACCTTATTCTCACACACGTTCGATGTCTAAGGGCCCCATTTCCAATCAAATGTACTTCATCCGAGTGGGGCCCTTCGATGAATAACCTACTGCATTTGTCAGCTAAGGCCCACACCAGATGCGAAAGCAACAAAGATTGGCACATTAATCAAATATCTAAATCATATGTCTGGAAATATCAAGGCTAAGGGACCCGTCTTTTAATTGAGTTTTGGGCTATCTTAAAATTTTAAATCTACCTCCCTATCATTTAAGATTTATTTCATTCTCATTCCCACAAGATTGTTTTGGTCATCGGAAAACCGAGTCCTTGGCTTGTGATTAGTGTGTCCCATTCTGGTGATTTGAACCGTTGAAGAGATGATGTCTTGATAATGGTAGAGGGATAAAGCAGTCCTAACCATCTCCAGAAGATCTTCATAATAGTGTCATATTAGTGTTTAGTACCAGAGTGAATGGCATGGCCCGCAAGTAGTTCCTTGAGTCATCAAGGATGACTTAATATGAACGTTTAATAAATATTAATAATGATAGATAATATATTTGTCTTTTTTGAGAATATTTTGCAAAAATAAATAAATCTGATGTGTTTAGATTCATAGTTTTAGTTTTGAAACATCATTACAAATATTTTATTAGTTCCTTTTTGGACTCAAGTACGGACAGTGAAATAAATTTACTTACGTGAGTCTCACGCTCGCATTTTGCTTCTATGTCTAGAAAATTAAAGATTAATTTTCAATTTTTGTATTAATAGTTTGATAAAATATAGGGAGAAATATACTTATGATTATGTTAATCATGTATTTATGAAAGGGTCAAGTCAATCGAACGGTCGGATTAATTCTTATTCTCGATATCATATACATTTTGAGGCATTTTTTTTTTGTAGGGCTCTGATTTCAGTAATTGGGTTCCACTGTAATGTTCTACTCTGTTTTTCTCAATATATGCCCAAGTGTCTTTGTAGAGCTCAATGTTGCTCAAATTAAGACAAGTTAAAATATATAAGAATAGCCAACCCGGCGTTGGCTCGGTTAGGACAGTGGGTTTTCACCCCAGAGGTCCCGCCGTCGATTCCCCCGGGCGTTAACCGTCCCCCATCTGTGCGGGTGCGGGCGTGGGGCGCAGGGATCAGACCCACCAAAGGTGGGGATACCCTGAGATACACACACACACAGATATATATATATATATATATATATGTATATCTAAACAAAAAACCACATAAGAAGGAAAATGGTCTTTTGGATGCTTTACACGTAACCCCGTTAAACGGTATTAGCTATTCGATTTCATTCATCATTTGCCTTTTACGTATAAAATTAAAGAAATCTTAGAAATTGATTTTTAACTACTTATTTCTTTTTTCTGAAGCGCAACAAATCTTCTCTTTCACCATTCGTTGATGTTGAGAAAAGTCTAGCGAATTCTAGAAAAGTCTAGCCCTGCCCGAACAAAATTCCTAGGTCCGCCACTGTCTCAAAGAAAGAGATGTGGATAGGGTTGCAAACAGGACGTCTCCGGATCGGAACCATAGTGGACCCGAACCCGGATCCGGATCCGGAATCGGGTCTACCTAGAGGACCGGAATCTAGTTCCAGAATCAATTCTAATTTCCCCTTGTTCTTCATTTTTCTTAAAATAAGCATATCATTCAACTCATAACAGTGCGTCAAGTCTACTACATCCAGTATTATACCTAAAAACGTTAAGAAAAGAAAAGAAAAAAGAGAGCTGATTTTGAGGTACAAATTGCTATGTTAAAGGGTCATATGCCGGGTCGCGGGTCCACGGGGTCGGAACATATATGGACCCAGAATCGGACCCTGGCCCGTTTTTAAATCGAAACAGAAAATAGGTTCCATATCCGGTTTTTTGCGGGTCGGAACTTCCGAGTAATCGGAGAATCGGATACCCGTTTGCAACCCAGATGTGGAGGAGTTACCCGACTACGAGGTACGAGGGACAGTTATGGATTCTCTCCTCAACCTATTTCAGTTAAAGCTCTCTATCATTAAGAGAGTTAAAACATGAAAGAGGGCTCCACATATCACCCGTTTCAGTTACAAAATTCTTAGTCCATCATTAAGAGCGTCAAAATAAGGAAGATGGAAAAGATTGAATAAAAAATCAGCTTCGAGATCGAATTGGAAACCGGTCTCTCTAATTGACTATAAAACCCAGATTATATTGATTTTTTACCGTCGGATTTAATCACGAGTGGACACTGCCCTATTTGCTCACTACTCACTCGCTATCTACTTCATATTTGGTTAACTCACTTTACCAGTGAAGTGAAGTGATTGGTTAATTCAAGAGACAATAGAAGGAGATGGGATCAAATCACAATTGATAGTAAGTTTGAAAAATCACCTCGTCAATTTAACCAAAAAAAAAATGTAAAAAGATACATTCTCATGCCACCAAATGACTAAAAAGAAAAAAAACTAGCGGTTTTCATGTACCACGCCGGGCAAGGCCGAGGAATGACGAAAACGGCCCGACTTCTAAACTAGCAACCTAAGCCCGGTCCAAGCTTGAGTCAGGCCCGAAGTTGCTAGCCAGAGCCTAGCCCGCATGGAAATGATGAAACCCGAGCACGACCCATGTTAGACTTATAGAAACATTGAAACGAGTTTCGGACCAGCTCCTAGGCCATCTCAACTGGTCGGATCACATCACCATCTGTGAGAGGTCACGGGTTTGAGGCCTCCCCACACTACTCTCTCCCTTGTAATTATATGTATATTTGGGCCGGACGGGCATTCCGGCTCTCAACCACTCAGCCCAAATAAAAGAAAGTCGAGCACGACCCATCTATTATGGCCTAAACCCCATGCCCAACCCAAAGGGGCCCAGCCCGATCCATGAGCACCCTTATAAATAAAAAAGTTCTTCCTTTTAAAAGAGAATCTCAAGAAACTGATCCCTCGCCTTTTGGTTTGACCAAGCCTTTAATTTTCTTCTCTCCTATACTAACCGTTAACTTCACTTCACAAGTAAATTTACCAAACAGGCAATATATTGTGTATTCGTTGAGATTTAACCTTAATCCATTTAGTTTTTAATTATACATTCCCATCCATTATATATTGTTTGGAGCTAAGCCCCTACCCGTGACCAGATCAAGATGTAAAACTAGAAACACAAAAAGGAAAAAAATCGGTTTTGAGTGTGAGTGACGGTTTTCCTCCCCTCTGAGTGGAGGAAATGTAGCAAATGCAGCTTTACCGCCGCTAGTAGCAGCGGTAAAGCTGCATGGCGACTTTTCCTCCGCTCAGAGAGGAGGAAAAGTGGCAAATGCAACTTTACCGCCTCTAACAGCAGCGGCAAAGCTGCATGGCAATTTTTCCTCCGCTCAGAGAGGAGGAAAAGTAGCAAATGCAACTTTACCGCCCCGAATAGCAGCGGTAAAGCTGCATGGCAACTTTTCCTCCGCTTCGAGGGGAGGAAAAGCCGCAACAGCGGTATGGCTGCATGAATACACATACAAACCTTTCCTGTCTCTAAGTTTATGTCACTGATCTCCTTTTCGACCTTATTCTCACACACGTTCGATGTCTAAGGGCCCCATTTCCAATCAAATGTACTTCATCCGAGTGGGGCCCTTCGATGAATAACCTACTGCATTTGTCAGCTAAGGCCCACACCAGATGCGAAAGCAACAAAGATTGGCACATTAATCAAATATCTAAATCATATGTCTGGAAATATCAAGGCTAAGGGACCCGTCTTTTAATTGAGTTTTGGGCTATCTTAAAATTTTAAATCTACCTCCCTATCATTTAAGATTTATTTCATTCTCATTCCCACAAGATTGTTTTGGTCATCGGAAAACCGAGTCCTTGGCTTGTGATTAGTGTGTCCCATTCTGGTGATTTGAACCGTTGAAGAGATGATGTCTTGATAATGGTAGAGGGATAAAGCAGTCCTAACCATCTCCAGAAGATCTTCATAATAGTGTCATATTAGTGTTTAGTACCAGAGTGAATGGCATGGCCCGCAAGTAGTTCCTTGAGTCATCAAGGATGACTTAATATGAACGTTTAATAAATATTAATAATGATAGATAATATATTTGTCTTTTTTGAGAATATTTTGCAAAAATAAATAAATCTGATGTGTTTAGATTCATAGTTTTAGTTTTGAAACATCATTACAAATATTTTATTAGTTCCTTTTTGGACTCAAGTACGGACAGTGAAATAAATTTACTTACGTGAGTCTCACGCTCGCATTTTGCTTCTATGTCTAGAAAATTAAAGATTAATTTTCAATTTTTGTATTAATAGTTTGATAAAATATAGGGAGAAATATACTTATGATTATGTTAATCATGTATTTATGAAAGGGTCAAGTCAATCGAACGGTCGGATTAATTCTTATTCTCGATATCATATACATTTTGAGGCATTTTTTTTTTGTAGGGCTCTGATTTCAGTAATTGGGTTCCACTGTAATGTTCTACTCTGTTTTTCTCAATATATGCCCAAGTGTCTTTGTAGAGCTCAATGTTGCTCAAATTAAGACAAGTTAAAATATATAAGAATAGCCAACCCGGCGTTGGCTCGGTTAGGACAGTGGGTTTTCACCCCAGAGGTCCCGCCGTCGATTCCCCCGGGCGTTAACCGTCCCCCATCTGTGCGGGTGCGGGCGTGGGGCGCAGGGATCAGACCCACCAAAGGTGGGGATACCCTGAGATACACACACACACAGATATATATATATATATATGTATATCTAAACAAAAAACCACATAAGAAGGAAAATGGTCTTTTGGATGCTTTACACGTAACCCCGTTAAACGGTATTAGCTATTCGATTTCATTCATCATTTGCCTTTTACGTATAAAATTAAAGAAATCTTAGAAATTGATTTTTAACTACTTATTTCTTTTTTCTGAAGCGCAACAAATCTTCTCTTTCACCATTCGTTGATGTTGAGAAAAGTCTAGCGAATTCTAGAAAAGTCTAGCCCTGCCCGAACAAAATTCCTAGGTCCGCCACTGTCTCAAAGAAAGAGATGTGGATAGGGTTGCAAACAGGACGTCTCCGGATCGGAACCATAGTGGACCCGAACCCGGATCCGGATCCGGAATCGGGTCTACCTAGAGGACCGGAATCTAGTTCCAGAATCAATTCTAATTTCCCCTTGTTCTTCATTTTTCTTAAAATAAGCATATCATTCAACTCATAACAGTGCGTCAAGTCTACTACATCCAGTATTATACCTAAAAACGTTAAGAAAAGAAAAGAAAAAAGAGAGCTGATTTTGAGGTACAAATTGCTATGTTAAAGGGTCATATGCCGGGTCGCGGGTCCACGGGGTCGGAACATATATGGACCCAGAATCGGACCCTGGCCCGTTTTTAAATCGAAACAGAAAATAGGTTCCATATCCGGTTTTTTGCGGGTCGGAACTTCCGAGTAATCGGAGAATCGGATACCCGTTTGCAACCCAGATGTGGAGGAGTTACCCGACTACGAGGTACGAGGGACAGTTATGGATTCTCTCCTCAACCTATTTCAGTTAAAGCTCTCTATCATTAAGAGAGTTAAAACATGAAAGAGGGCTCCACATATCACCCGTTTCAGTTACAAAATTCTTAGTCCATCATTAAGAGCGTCAAAATAAGGAAGATGGAAAAGATTGAATAAAAAATCAGCTTCGAGATCGAATTGGAAACCGGTCTCTCTAATTGACTATAAAACCCAGATTATATTGATTTTTTACCGTCGGATTTAATCACGAGTGGACACTGCCCTATTTGCTCACTACTCACTCGCTATCTACTTCATATTTGGTTAACTCACTTTACCAGTGAAGTGAAGTGATTGGTTAATTCAAGAGACAATAGAAGGAGATGGGATCAAATCACAATTGATAGTAAGTTTGAAAAATCACCTCGTCAATTTAACCAAAAAAAAAATGTAAAAAGATACATTCTCATGCCACCAAATGACTAAAAAGAAAAAAAACTAGCGGTTTTCATGTACCACGCCGGGCAAGGCCGAGGAATGACGAAAACGGCCCGACTTCTAAACTAGCAACCTAAGCCCGGTCCAAGCTTGAGTCAGGCCCGAAGTTGCTAGCCAGAGCCTAGCCCGCATGGAAATGATGAAACCCGAGCACGACCCATGTTAGACTTATAGAAACATTGAAACGAGTTTCGGACCAGCTCCTAGGCCATCTCAACTGGTCGGATCACATCACCATCTGTGAGAGGTCACGGGTTTGAGGCCTCCCCACACTACTCTCTCCCTTGTAATTATATGTATATTTGGGCCGGACGGGCATTCCGGCTCTCAACCACTCAGTCCAAATAAAAGAAAGTCGAGCACGACCCATCTATTATGGCCTAAACCCCATGCCCAACCCAAAGGGGCCCAGCCCGATCCATGAGCACCCTTATAAATAAAAACGTTCTTCCTTTTAAAAGAGAATCTCAAAAAACTGATCCCTCGCCTTTTGGTTTGACCAAGCCTTTAATTTTCTTCTCTCCTATACTAACCGTTAACTTCACTTCACAAGTAAAGTAAATTTACCAAACAGGCAATATATTGTGTATTCGTTGAGATTTAACATTAATCCATTTAGTTTTTAATTATACATTCCCATCCATTATATATTGTTTGGAGCTAAGCCCCTACCCGTGACCAGATCAAGATGTAAAACTAGAAACACAAAAAGGAAAAAAATCGGTTTTGAGTGTGAGTGACGGTTTTCCTCCCCTCTGAGTGGAGGAAATGTAGCAAATGCAGCTTTACCGCCGCTAGTAGCAGCAGTAAAGCTGCATGGCGACTTTTCCTCCGCTCAGAGAGAAGGAAAAGTGGCAAATGCAACTTTACCGCCTCTAACGGCAGCGGCAAAGCTGCATGGCAATTTTTCCTCCGCTCAGAGTGGAGGAAAAGTAGCAAATGCAACTTTACCGCCCCGAATAGCAGCGGTAAAGCTGCATGGCAACTTTTCCTCCGCTTCGAGGGGAGGAAAAGCCGCAACAGCGGTATGGCTGCATGAATACACATACAAACCTTTCCTGTCTCTAAGTTTATGTCACTGATCTCCTTTTCGACCTTATTCTCACACACGTTCGATGTCTAAGGGCCCCATTTCCAATCAAATGTACTTCGTCCGAGTGGGGCCCTTCGATGAATAACCTACTGCATTTGTCAGCTAAGGCCCACACCAGATGCGAAAGCAACAAAGATTGGCACATTAATCAAATATCTAAATCATATGTCTGGAAATATCAAGGCTAAGGGACCCGTCTTTTAATTGAGTTTTGGGCTATCTTAAAATTTTAAATCTACCTCCCTATCATTTAAGATTTATTTCATTCTCATTCCTACAAGATTGTTTTGGTCATCGGAAAACCGAGTCCTTGTCTTGTGATTAGTGTGTCCCATTCTGGTGATTTGAACCGTTGAAGAGATGATGTCTTGATAATGGTAGAGGGATAAAGCAGTCCTAACCATCTCCAGAAGATCTTCATAATAGTGTCATATTAGTGTTCAGTACCAGAGTGAATGGCATGGCCCGCAAGTAGTTCCTTGAGTCATCAAGGATGACTTAATATGAACGTTTAATAAATATTAATAATGATAGATAATATATTTGTCTTTTTTGAGAATATTTTGCAAAAATAAATAAATCTGATGTGTTTAGATTCATAGTTTTAGTTTTGAAACATCATTACAAATATTTTATTAGTTCCTTTTTGGACTCAAGTACGGACAGTGAAATAAATTTACTTACGTGAGTCTCACGCTCGCATTTTGCTTCTATGTCTAGAAAATTAAAGATTAATTTTCAATTTTTGTATTAATAGTTTGATAAAATATAGGGAGAAATATACTTATGATTATGTTAATCATGTATTTATGAAAGGGTCAAGTCAATCGAACGGTCGGATTAATTCTTATTCTCGATATCATATACATTTTGAGGCATTTTTTTTTTGTAGGGCTCTGATTTCAGTAATTGGGTTCCACTGTAATGTTCTACTCTGTTTTTCTCAATATATGCCCAAGTGTCTTTGTAGAGCTCAATGTTGCTCAAATTAAGACAAGTTAAAATATATAAGAATAGCCAACCCGGCGTTGGCTCGGTTAGGACAGTGGGTTTTCACCCCAGAGGTCCCGCCGTCGATTCCCCCGGGCGTTAACCGTCCCCCGTCTGTGCGGGTGCGGGCGTGGGGCGCAGGGATCAGACCCACCAAAGGTGGGGATACCCTGAGATACACACACACACACAGATATATATATATATATATATATGTATATCTAAACAAAAAACCACATAAGAAGGAAGATGGTCTTTTGGATGCTTTACACGTAACCCCGTTAAACGGTATTAGCTATTCGATTTCATTCATCATTTGCCTTTTACGTATAAAATTAAAGAAATCTTAGAAATTGATTTTTAACTACTTATTTCTTTTTTCTGAAGTGCAACAAATCTTCTCTTTCACCATTCGTTGATGTTGAGAAAAGTCTAGCGAATTCTAGAAAAGTCTAGCCCTGCCCGAACAAAATTCCTAGGTCCGCCACTGTCTCAAAGAAAGAGATGTGGATAGGGTTGCAAACAGGACGTCTCCGGATCGGAACCATAGTGGACCCGAACCCGGATCCGGATCCGGAATCGGGTCTACCTAGAGGACCGGAATCTAGTTCCAGAATCAATTCTAATTTCCCTTTGTTCTTCATTTTTCTTAAAATAAGCATATCATTCAACTCATAACAGTGCGTCAAGTCTACTACATCCAGTATTATACCTAAAAACGTTAAGAAAAGAAAAGAAAAAAGAGAGCTGATTTTGAGGTACAAATTGCTATGTTAAAGGGTCATATGCCGGGTCGCGGGTCCACGGGGTCGGAACATATATGGACCCAGAATCGGACCCTGGCCCGTTTTTAAATCGAAACAGAAAATAGGTTCCATATCCGGTTTTTTGCGGGTCGGAACTTCCGAGTAATCGGAGAATCGGATACCCGTTTGCAACCCAGATGTGGAGGAGTTACCCGACTACGAGGTACGAGGGACAGTTATGGATTCTCTCCTCAACCTATTTCAGTTAAAGCTCTCTATCATTAAGAGAGTTAAAACATGAAAGAGGGCTCCACATATCACCCGTTTCAGTTACAAAATTCTTAGTCCATCATTAAGAGCGTCAAAATAAGGAAGATGGAAAAGATTGAATAAAAAATCAGCTCCGAGATCGAATTGGAAACCGGTCTCTCTAATTGACTATAAAACCCAGATTATATTGATTTTTTACCGTCGGATTTAATCACGAGTGGACACTGCCCTATTTGCTCACTACTCACTCGCTATCTACTTCATATTTGGTTAACTCACTTTACCAGTGAAGTGAAGTGATTGGTTAATTCAAGAGACAATAGAAGGAGATGGGATCAAATCACAATTGATAGTAAGTTTGAAAAATCACCTCGTCAATTTAACCAAAAAAAAAATGTAAAAAGATACATTCTCATGCCACCAAATGACTAAAAAGAAAAAAAACTAGCGGTTTTCATGTACCACGCCGGGCAAGGCCGAGGAATGACGAAAACGGCCCGACTTCTAAACTAGCAACCTAAGCCCGGTCCAAGCTTGAGTCAGGCCCGAAGTTGCTAGCCAGAGCCTAGCCCGCATGGAAATGATGAAACCCGAGCACGACCCATGTTAGACTTATAGAAACATTGAAACGAGTTTCGGACCAGCTCCTAGGCCATCTCAACTGGTCGGATCACATCACCATCTGTGAGAGGTCACGGGTTTGAGGCCTCCCCACACTACTCTCTCCCTTGTAATTATATGTATATTTGGGCCGGACGGGCATTCCGGCTCTCAACCACTCAGTCCAAATAAAAGAAAGTCGAGCACGACCCATCTATTATGGCCTAAACCCCATGCCCAACCCAAAGGGGCCCAGCCCGATCCATGAGCACCCTTATAAATAAAAAAGTTCTTCCTTTTAAAAGAGAATCTCAAAAAACTGATCCCTCGCCTTTTGGTTTGACCAAGCCTTTAATTTTCTTCTCTCCTATACTAACCGTTAACTTCACTTCACAAGTAAAGTAAATTTACCAAACAGGCAATATATTGTGTATTCGTTGAGATTTAACATTAATCCATTTAGTTTTTAATTATACATTCCCATCCATTATATATTGTTTGGAGCTAAGCCCCTACCCGTGACCAGATCAAGATGTAAAACTAGAAACACAAAAAGGAAAAAAATCGGTTTTGAGTGTGAGTGACGGTTTTCCTCCCCTCTGAGTGGAGGAAATGTAGCAAATGCAGCTTTACCGCCGCTAGTAGCAGCGGTAAAGCTGCATGGCGACTTTTCCTCCGCTCAGAGAGGAGGAAAAGTGGCAAATGCAACTTTACCGCCTATAACAGCAGCGGCAAAGCTGCATGGCAATTTTTCCTCCGCTCAGAGAGGAGGAAAAGTAGCAAATGCAACTTTACCGCCCCGAATAGCAGCGGTAAAGCTGCATGGCAACTTTTCCTCCGCTTCGAGGGGAGGAAAAGCCGCAACAGCGGTATGGCTGCATGAATACACATACAAACCTTTCCTGTCTCTAAGTTTATGTCACTGATCTCCTTTTCGACCTTATTCTCACACACGTTCGATGTCTAAGGGCCCCATTTCCAATCAAATGTACTTCATCCGAGTGGGGCCCTTCGATGAATAACCTACTGCATTTGTCAGCTAAGGCCCACACCAGATGCGAAAGCAACAAAGATTGGCACATTAATCAAATATCTAAATCATATGTCTGGAAATATCAAGGCTAAGGGACCCGTCTTTTAATTGAGTTTTGGGCTATCTTAAAATTTTAAATCTACCTCCCTATCATTTAAGATTTATTTCATTCTCATTCCCACAAGATTGTTTTGGTCATCGGAAAACCGAGTCCTTGGCTTGTGATTAGTGTGTCCCATTCTGGTGATTTGAACCGTTGAAGAGATGATGTCTTGATAATGGTAGAGGGATAAAGCAGTCCTAACCATCTCCAGAAGATCTTCATAATAGTGTCATATTAGTGTTTAGTACCAGAGTGAATGGCATGGCCCGCAAGTAGTTCCTTGAGTCATCAAGGATGACTTAATATGAACGTTTAATAAATATTAATAATGATAGATAATATATTTGTCTTTTTTGAGAATATTTTGCAAAAATAAATAAATCTGATGTGTTTAGATTCATAGTTTTAGTTTTGAAACATCATTACAAATATTTTATTAGTTCCTTTTTGGACTCAAGTACGGACAGTGAAATAAATTTACTTACGTGAGTCTCACGCTCGCATTTTGCTTCTATGTCTAGAAAATTAAAGATTAATTTTCAATTTTTGTATTAATAGTTTGATAAAATATAGGGAGAAATATACTTATGATTATGTTAATCATGTATTTATGAAAGGGTCAAGTCAATCGAACGGTCGGATTAATTCTTATTCTCGATATCATATACATTTTGAGGCATTTTTTTTTTGTAGGGCTCTGATTTCAGTAATTGGGTTCCACTGTAATGTTCTACTCTGTTTTTCTCAATATATGCCCAAGTGTCTTTGTAGAGCTCAATGTTGCTCAAATTAAGACAAGTTAAAATATATAAGAATAGCCAACCCGGCGTTGGCTCGGTTAGGACAGTGGGTTTTCACCCCAGAGGTCCCGCCGTCGATTCCCCCGGGCGTTAACCGTCCCCCGTCTGTGCGGGTGCGGGCGTGGGGCGCAGGGATCAGACCCACCAAAGGTGGGGATACCCTGAGATACACACACACACACAGATAGATATATATATATATATATATATATGTATATCTAAACAAAAAACCACATAAGAAGGAAGATGGTCTTTTGGATGCTTTACACGTAACCCCGTTAAACGGTATTAGCTATTCGATTTCATTCATCATTTGCCTTTTACGTATAAAATTAAAGAAATCTTAGAAATTGATTTTTAACTACTTATTTCTTTTTTCTGAAGCGCAACAAATCTTCTCTTTCACCATTCGTTGATGTTGAGAAAAGTCTAGCGAATTCTAGAAAAGTCTAGCCCTGCCCGAACAAAATTCCTAGGTCCGCCACTGTCTCAAAGAAAGAGATGTGGATAGGGTTGCAAACAGGACGTCTCCGGATCGGAACCATAGTGGACCCGAACCCGGATCCGGATCCGGAATCGGGTCTACCTAGAGGACCGGAATCTAGTTCCAGAATCAATTCTAATTTCCCTTTGTTCTTCATTTTTCTTAAAATAAGCATATCATTCAACTCATAACAGTGCGTCAAGTCTACTACATCCAGTATTATACCTAAAAACGTTAAGAAAAGAAAAGAAAAAAGAGAGCTGATTTTGAGGTACAAATTGCTATGTTAAAGGGTCATATGCCGGGTCGCGGGTCCACGGGGTCGGAACATATATGGACCCAGAATCGGACCCTGGCCCGTTTTTAAATCGAAACAGAAAATAGGTTCCATATCCGGTTTTTTGCGGGTCGGAACTTCCGAGTAATCGGAGAATCGGATACCCGTTTGCAACCCAGATGTGGAGGAGTTACCCGACTACGAGGTACGAGGGACAGTTATGGATTCTCTCCTCAACCTATTTCAGTTAAAGCTCTCTATCATTAAGAGAGTTAAAACATGAAAGAGGGCTCCACATATCACCCGTTTCAGTTACAAAATTCTTAGTCCATCATTAAGAGCGTCAAAATAAGGAAGATGGAAAAGATTGAATAAAAAATCAGCTTCGAGATCGAATTGGAAACCGGTCTCTCTAATTGACTATAAAACCCAGATTATATTGATTTTTTACCGTCGGATTTAATCACGAGTGGACACTGCCCTATTTGCTCACTACTCACTGGCTATCTACTTCATATTTGGTTAACTCACTTTACCAGTGAAGTGAAGTGATTGGTTAATTCAAGAGACAATAGAAGGAGATGGGATCAAATCACAATTGATAGTAAGTTTGAAAAATCACCTCGTCAATTTAACCAAAAAAAAAAAATGTAAAAAGATACATTCTCATGCCACCAAATGACTAAAAAGAAAAAAAACTAGCGGTTTTCATGTACCACGCCGGGCAAGGCCGAGGAATGACGAAAACGGCCCGACTTCTAAACTAGCAACCTAAGCCCGGTCCAAGCTTGAGTCAGGCCCGAAGTTGCTAGCCAGAGCCTAGCCCGCATGGAAATGATGAAACCCGAGCACGACCCATGTTAGACTTATAGAAACATTGAAACGAGTTTCGGACCAGCTCCTAGGCCATCTCAACTGGTCGGATCACATCACCATCTGTGAGAGGTCACGGGTTTGAGGCCTCCCCACACTACTCTCTCCCTTGTAATTATATGTATATTTGGGCCGGACGGGCATTCCGGCTCTCAACCACTCAGCCCAAATAAAAGAAAGTCGAGCACGACCCATCTATTATGGCCTAAACCCCATGCCCAACCCAAAGGGGCCCAGCCCGATCCATGAGCACCCTTATAAATAAAAAAGTTCTTCCTTTTAAAAGAGAATCTCAAGAAACTGATCCCTCGCCTTTTGGTTTGACCAAGCCTTTAATTTTCTTCTCTCCTATACTAACCGTTAACTTCACTTCACAAGTAAAGTAAATTTACCAAACAGGCAATATATTGTGTATTCGTTGAGATTTAACCTTAATCCATTTAGTTTTTAATTATACATTCCCATCCATTATATATTGTTTGGAGCTAAGCCCCTACCCGTGACCAGATCAAGATGTAAAACTAGAAACACAAAAAGGAAAAAAATCGGTTTTGAGTGTGAGTGACGGTTTTCCTCCCCTCTGAGTGGAGGAAATGTAGCAAATGCAGCTTTACCGCCGCTAGTAGCAGCGGTAAAGCTGCATGGCGACTTTTCCTCCGCTCAGAGAGGAGGAAAAGTGGCAAATGCAACTTTACCGCCTCTAACAGCAGCGGCAAAGCTGCATGGCAATTTTTCCTCCGCTCAGAGAGGAGGAAAAGTAGCAAATGCAACTTTACCGCCCCGAATAGCAGCGGTAAAGCTGCATGGCAACTTTTCCTCCGCTTCGAGGGGAGGAAAAGCCGCAACAGCGGTATGGCTGCATGAATACACATACAAACCTTTCCTGTCTCTAAGTTTATGTCACTGATCTCCTTTTCGACCTTATTCTCACACACGTTCGATGTCTAAGGGCCCCATTTCCAATCAAATGTACTTCATCCGAGTGGGGCCCTTCGATGAATAACCTACTGCATTTGTCAGCTAAGGCCCACACCAGATGCGAAAGCAACAAAGATTGGCACATTAATCAAATATCTAAATCATATGTCTGGAAATATCAAGGCTAAGGGACCCGTCTTTTAATTGAGTTTTGGGCTATCTTAAAATTTTAAATCTACCTCCCTATCATTTAAGATTTATTTCATTCTCATTCCCACAAGATTGTTTTGGTCATCGGAAAACCGAGTCCTTGGCTTGTGATTAGTGTGTCCCATTCTGGTGATTTGAACCGTTGAAGAGATGATGTCTTGATAATGGTAGAGGGATAAAGCAGTCCTAACCATCTCCAGAAGATCTTCATAATAGTGTCATATTAGTGTTCAGTACCAGAGTGAATGGCATGGCCCGCAAGTAGTTCCTTGAGTCATCAAGGATGACTTAATATGAACGTTTAATAAATATTAATAATGATAGATAATATATTTGTCTTTTTTGAGAATATTTTGCAAAAATAAATAAATCTGATGTGTTTAGATTCATAGTTTTAGTTTTGAAACATCATTACAAATATTTTATTAGTTCCTTTTTGGACTCAAGTACGGACAGTGAAATAAATTTACTTACGTGAGTCTCACGCTCGCATTTTGCTTCTATGTCTAGAAAATTAAAGATTAATTTTCAATTTTTGTATTAATAGTTTGATAAAATATAGGGAGAAATATACTTATGATTATGTTAATCATGTATTTATGAAAGGGTCAAGTCAATCGAACGGTCGGATTAATTCTTATTCTCGATATCATATACATTTTGAGGCATTTTTTTTTTGTAGGGCTCTGATTTCAGTAATTGGGTTCCACTGTAATGTTCTACTCTGTTTTTCTCAATATATGCCCAAGTGTCTTTGTAGAGCTCAATGTTGCTCAAATTAAGACAAGTTAAAATATATAAGAATAGCCAACCCGGCGTTGGCTCGGTTAGGACAGTGGGTTTTCACCCCAGAGGTCCCGCCGTCGATTCCCCCGGGCGTTAACCGTCCCCCGTCTGTGCGGGTGCGGGCGTGGGGCGCAGGGATCAGACCCACCAAAGGTGGGGATACCCTGAGATACACACACACACACAGATATATATATATATATATATGTATATCTAAACAAAAAACCACATAAGAAGGAAGATGGTCTTTTGGATGCTTTACACGTAACCCCGTTAAACGGTATTAGCTATTCGATTTCATTCATCATTTGCCTTTTACGTATAAAATTAAAGAAATCTTAGAAATTGATTTTTAACTACTTATTTCTTTTTTCTGAAGTGCAACAAATCTTCTCTTTCACCATTCGTTGATGTTGAGAAAAGTCTAGCGAATTCTAGAAAAGTCTAGCCCTGCCCGAACAAAATTCCTAGGTCCGCCACTGTCTCAAAGAAAGAGATGTGGATAGGATTGCAAACAGGACGTCTCCGGATCGGAACCATAGTGGACCCGAACCCGGATCCGGATCCGGAATCGGGTCTACCTAGAGGACCGGAATCTAGTTCCAGAATCAATTCTAATTTCCCTTTGTTCTTCATTTTTCTTAAAATAAGCATATCATTCAACTCATAACAGTGCGTCAAGTCTACTACATCCAGTATTATACCTAAAAACGTTAAGAAAAGAAAAGAAAAAAGAGAGCTGATTTTGAGGTACAAATTGCTATGTTAAAGGGTCATATGCCGGGTCGCGGGTCCACGGGGTCGGAACATATATGGACCCAGAATCGGACCCTGGCCCGGTTTTAAATCGAAACAGAAAATAGGTTCCATATCCGGTTTTTTGCGGGTCGGAACTTCCGAGTAATCGGAGAATCGGATACCCGTTTGCAACCCAGATGTGGAGGAGTTACCCGACTACGAGGTACGAGGGACAGTTATGGATTCTCTCCTCAACCTATTTCAGTTAAAGCTCTCTATCATTAAGAGAGTTAAAACATGAAAGAGGGCTCCACATATCACCCGTTTCAGTTACAAAATTCTTAGTCCATCATTAAGAGCGTCAAAATAAGGAAGATGGAAAAGATTGAATAAAAAATCAGCTTCGAGATCGAATTGGAAACCGGTCTCTCTAATTGACTATAAAACCCAGATTATATTGATTTTTTACCGTCGGATTTAATCACGAGTGGACACTGCCCTATTTGCTCACTACTCACTCGCTATCTACTTCATATTTGGTTAACTCACTTTACCAGTGAAGTGAAGTGATTGGTTAATTCAAGAGACAATAGAAGGAGATGGGATCAAATCACAATTGATAGTAAGTTTGAAAAATCACCTCGTCAATTTAACCAAAAAAAAAATGTAAAAAGATACATTCTCATGCCACCAAATGACTAAAAAGAAAAAAAACTAGCGGTTTTCATGTACCACGCCGGGCAAGGCCGAGGAATGACGAAAACGGCCCGACTTCTAAACTAGCAACCTAAGCCCGGTCCAAGCTTGAGTCAGGCCCGAAGTTGCTAGCCAGAGCCTAGCCCGCATGGAAATGATGAAACCCGAGCACGACCCATGTTAGACTTATAGAAACATTGAAACGAGTTTCGGACCAGCTCCTAGGCCATCTCAACTGGTCGGATCACATCACCATCTGTGAGAGGTCACGGGTTTGAGGCCTCCCCACACTACTCTCTCCCTTGTAATTATATGTATATTTGGGCCGGACGGGCATTCCGGCTCTCAACCACTCAGTCCAAATAAAAGAAAGTCGAGCACGACCCATCTATTATGGCCTAAACCCCATGCCCAACCCAAAGGGGCCCAGCCCGATCCATGAGCACCCTTATAAATAAAAACGTTCTTCCTTTTAAAAGAGAATCTCAAAAAACTGATCCCTCGCCTTTTGGTTTGACCAAGCCTTTAATTTTCTTCTCTCCTATACTAACCGTTAACTTCACTTCACAAGTAAAGTAAATTTACCAAACAGGCAATATATTGTGTATTCGTTGAGATTTAACATTAATCCATTTAGTTTTTAATTATACATTCCCATCCATTATATATTGTTTGGAGCTAAGCCCCTACCCGTGACCAGATCAAGATGTAAAACTAGAAACACAAAAAGGAAAAAAATCGGTTTTGAGTGTGAGTGACGGTTTTCCTCCCCTCTGAGTGGAGGAAATGTAGCAAATGCAGCTTTACCGCCGCTAGTAGCAGCAGTAAAGCTGCATGGCGACTTTTCCTCCGCTCAGAGAGAAGGAAAAGTGGCAAATGCAACTTTACCGCCTCTAACGGCAGCGGCAAAGCTGCATGGCAATTTTTCCTCCGCTCAGAGAGGAGGAAAAGTAGCAAATGCAACTTTACCGCCCCGAATAGCAGCGGTAAAGCTGCATGGCAACTTTTCCTCCGCTTCGAGGGGAGGAAAAGCCGCAACAGCGGTATGGCTGCATGAATACACATACAAACCTTTCCTGTCTCTAAGTTTATGTCACTGATCTCCTTTTCGACCTTATTCTCACACACGTTCGATGTCTAAGGGCCCCATTTCCAATCAAATGTACTTCGTCCGAGTGGGGCCCTTCGATGAATAACCTACTGCATTTGTCAGCTAAGGCCCACACCAGATGCGAAAGCAACAAAGATTGGCACATTAATCAAATATCTAAATCATATGTCTGGAAATATCAAGGCTAAGGGACCCGTCTTTTAATTGAGTTTTGGGCTATCTTAAAATTTTAAATCTACCTCCCTATCATTTAAGATTTATTTCATTCTCATTCCCACAAGATTGTTTTGGTCATCGGAAAACCGAGTCCTTGTCTTGTGATTAGTGTGTCCCATTCTGGTGATTTGAACCGTTGAAGAGATGATGTCTTGATAATGGTAGAGGGATAAAGCAGTCCTAACCATCTCCAGAAGATCTTCATAATAGTGTCATATTAGTGTTCAGTACCAGAGTGAATGGCATGGCCCGCAAGTAGTTCCTTGAGTCATCAAGGATGACTTAATATGAACGTTTAATAAATATTAATAATGATAGATAATATATTTGTCTTTTTTGAGAATATTTTGCAAAAATAAATAAATCTGATGTGTTTAGATTCATAGTTTTAGTTTTGAGACATCATTACAAATATTTTATTAGTTCCTTTTTGGACTCAAGTACGGACAGTGAAATAAATTTACTTACGTGAGTCTCACGCTCGCATTTTGCTTCTATGTCTAGAAAATTAAAGATTAATTTTCAATTTTTGTATTAATAGTTTGATAAAATATAGGGAGAAATATACTTATGATTATGTTAATCATGTATTTATGAAAGGGTCAAGTCAATCGAACGGTCGGATTAATTCTTATTCTCGATATCATATACATTTTGAGGCATTTTTTTTTGTAGGGCTCTGATTTCAGTAATTGGGTTCCACTGTAATGTTCTACTCTGTTTTTCTCAATATATGCCCAAGTGTCTTTGTAAAGCTCAATGTTGCTCAAATTAAGACAAGTTAAAATATATAAGAATAGCCAACCCGGCGTTGGCTCGGTTAGGACAGTGGGTTTTCACCCCAGAGGTCCCGCCGTCGATTCCCCCGGGCGTTAACCGTCCCCCGTCTGTGCGGGTGCGGGCGTGGGGCGCAGTGATCAGACCCACCAAAGGTGGGGATACCCTGAGATACACACACACACACAGATATATATATATATATATGTATATCTAAACAAAAAACCACATAAGAAGGAAGATGGTCTTTTGGATGCTTTACACGTAACCCCGTTAAACGGTATTAGCTATTCGATTTCATTCATCATTTGCCTTTTACGTATAAAATTAAAGAAATCTTAGAAATTGATTTTTAACTACTTATTTCTTTTTTCTGAAGCGCAACAAATCTTCTCTTTCACCATTCGTTGATGTTGAGAAAAGTCTAGCGAATTCTAGAAAAGTCTAGCCCTGCCCGAACAAAATTCCTAGGTCCGCCACTGTCTCAAAGAAAGAGATGTGGATAGGGTTGCAAACAGGACGTCTCCGGATCGGAACCATAGTGGACCCGAACCCGGATCCGGATCCGGAATCGGGTCTACCTAGAGGACCGGAATCTAGTTCCAGAATCAATTCTAATTTCCCTTTGTTCTTCATTTTTCTTAAAATAAGCATATCATTCAACTCATAACAGTGCGTCAAGTCTACTACATCCAGTATTATACCTAAAATCGTTAAGAAAAGAAAAGAAAAAAGAGAGCTGATTTTGAGGTACAAATTGCTATGTTAAAGGGTCATATGCCGGGTCGCGGGTCCACGGGGTCGGAACATATATGGACCCAGAATCGGACCCTGGCCCGTTTTTAAATCGAAACAGAAAATAGGTTCTATATCCGGTTTTTTGCGGGTCGGAACTTCCGAGTAATCGGAGAATCGGATACCCATTTGCAACCCAGATGTGGAGGAGTTACCCGACTACGAGGTACGAGGGACAGTTATGGATTCTCTCCTCAACCTATTTCAGCTAAAGCTCTCTATCATTAAGAGAGTTAAAACATGAAAGAGGGCTCCACATATCACCCGTTTCAGTTACAAAATTCTTAGTCCATCATTAAGAGCGTCAAAATAAGGAAGATGGAAAAGATTGAAGAAAAAATCAGCTTCGAGATCGAATTGGAAACCGGTCTCTCTAATTGACTATAAAACCCAGATTATATTGATTTTTTACCGTCGGATTTAATCACGAGTGGACACTGCCCTATTTGCTCACTACTCACTCGCTATCTACTTCATATTTGGTTAACTCACTTTACCAGTGAAGTGAAGTGATTGGTTAATTCAAGAGACAATAGAAGGAGATGGGATCAAATCACAATTGATAGTAAGTTTGAAAAATCACCTCGTCAATTTAACCAAAAAAAAAATGTAAAAAGATACATTCTCATGCCACCAAATGACTAAAAAGAAAAAAAACTAGCGGTTTTCATGTACCACGCCGGGCAAGGCCGAGGAATGACGAAAACGGCCCGACTTCTAAACTAGCAACCTAAGCCCGGTCCAAGCTTGAGTCAGGCCCGAAGTTGCTAGCCAGAGCCTAGCCCGCATGGAAATGATGAAACCCGAGCACGACCCATGTTAGACTTATAGAAACATTGAAACGAGTTTCGGACCAGCTCCTAGGCCATCTCAACTGGTCGGATCACATCACCATCTGTGAGAGGTCACGGGTTTGAGGCCTCCCCACACTACTCTCTCCCTTGTAATTATATGTATATTTGGGCCGGACGGGCATTCCGGCTCTCAACCACTCAGTCCAAATAAAAGAAAGTCGAGCACGACCCATCTATTATGGCCTAAACCCCATGCCCAACCCAAAGGGGCCCAGCCCGATCCATGAGCACCCTTATAAATAAAAAAGTTCTTCCTTTTAAAAGAGAATCTCAAAAAACTGATCCCTCGCCTTTTGGTTTGACCAAGCCTTTAATTTTCTTCTCTCCTATACTAACCGTTAACTTCACTTCACAAGTAAAGTAAATTTACCAAACAGGCAATATATTGTGTATTCGTTGAGATTTAACATTAATCCATTTAGTTTTTAATTATACATTCCCATCCATTATATATTGTTTGGAGCTAAGCCCCTACCCGTGACCAGATCAAGATGTAAAACTAGAAACACAAAAAGGAAAAAAATCGGTTTTGAGTGTGAGTGACGGTTTTCCTCCCCTCTGAGTGGAGGAAATGTAGCAAATGCAGCTTTACCGCCGCTAGTAGCAGCAGTAAAGCTGCATGGCGACTTTTCCTCCGCTCAGAGAGAAGGAAAAGTGGCAAATGCAACTTTACCGCCTCTAACGGCAGCGGCAAAGCTGCATGGCAATTTTTCCTCCGCTCAGAGAGGAGGAAAAGTAGCAAATGCAACTTTACCGCCCCGAATAGCAGCGGTAAAGCTGCATGGCAACTTTTCCTCCGCTTCGAGGGGAGGAAAAGCCGCAACAGCGGTATGGCTGCATGAATACACATACAAACCTTTCCTGTCTCTAAGTTTATGTCACTGATCTCCTTTTCGACCTTATTCTCACACACGTTCGATGTCTAAGGGCCCCATTTCCAATCAAATGTACTTCGTCCGAGTGGGGCCCTTCGATGAATAACCTACTGCATTTGTCAGCTAAGGCCCACACCAGATGCGAAAGCAACAAAGATTGGCACATTAATCAAATATCTAAATCATATGTCTGGAAATATCAAGGCTAAGGGACCCGTCTTTTAATTGAGTTTTGGGCTATCTTAAAATTTTAAATCTACCTCCCTATCATTTAAGATTTATTTCATTCTCATTCCCACAAGATTGTTTTGGTCATCGGAAAACCGAGTCCTTGTCTTGTGATTAGTGTGTCCCATTCTGGTGATTTGAACCGTTGAAGAGATGATGTCTTGATAATGGTAGAGGGATAAAGCAGTCCTAACCATCTCCAGAAGATCTTCATAATAGTGTCATATTAGTGTTCAGTACCAGAGTGAATGGCATGGCCCGCAAGTAGTTCCTTGAGTCATCAAGGATGACTTAATATGAACGTTTAATAAATATTAATAATGATAGATAATATATTTGTCTTTTTTGAGAATATTTTGCAAAAATAAATAAATCTGATGTGTTTAGATTCATAGTTTTAGTTTTGAGACATCATTACAAATATTTTATTAGTTCCTTTTTGGACTCAAGTACGGACAGTGAAATAAATTTACTTACGTGAGTCTCACGCTCGCATTTTGCTTCTATGTCTAGAAAATTAAAGATTAATTTTCAATTTTTGTATTAATAGTTTGATAAAATATAGGGAGAAATATACTTATGATTATGTTAATCATGTATTTATGAAAGGGTCAAGTCAATCGAACGGTCGGATTAATTCTTATTCTCGATATCATATACATTTTGAGGCATTTTTTTTTGTAGGGCTCTGATTTCAGTAATTGGGTTCCACTGTAATGTTCTACTCTGTTTTTCTCAATATATGCCCAAGTGTCTTTGTAGAGCTCAATGTTGCTCAAATTAAGACAAGTTAAAATATATAAGAATAGCCAACCCGGCGTTGGCTCGGTTAGGACAGTGGGTTTTCACCCCAGAGGTCCCGCCGTCGATTCCCCCGGGCGTTAACCGTCCCCCGTCTGTGCGGGTGCGGGCGTGGGGCGCAGTGATCAGACCCACCAAAGGTGGGGATACCCTGAGATACACACACACACACAGATATATATATATATATATATATATGTATATCTAAACAAAAAACCACATAAGAAGGAAGATGGTCTTTTGGATGCTTTACACGTAACCCCGTTAAACGGTATTAGCTATTCGATTTCATTCATCATTTGCCTTTTACGTATAAAATTAAAGAAATCTTAGAAATTGATTTTTAACTACTTATTTCTTTTTTCTGAAGCGCAACAAATCTTCTCTTTCACCATTCGTTGATGTTGAGAAAAGTCTAGCGAATTCTAGAAAAGTCTAGCCCTACCCGAACAAAATTCCTAGGTCCGCCACTGTCTCAAAGAAAGAGATGTGGATAGGGTTGCAAACAGGACGTCTCCGGATCGGAACCATAGTGGACCCGAACCCGGATCCGGATCCGGAATCGGGTCTACCTAGAGGACCGGAATCTAGTTCCAGAATCAATTCTAATTTCCCTTTGTTCTTCATTTTTCTTAAAATAAGCATATCATTCAACTCATAACAGTGCGTCAAGTCTACTACATCCAGTATTATACCTAAAATCGTTAAGAAAAGAAAAGAAAAAAGAGAGCTGATTTTGAGGTACAAATTGCTATGTTAAAGGGTCATATGCCGGGTCGCGGGTCCACGGGGTCGGAACATATATGGACCCAGAATCGGACCCTGGCCCGTTTTTAAATCGAAACAGAAAATAGGTTCTATATCCGGTTTTTTGCGGGTCGGAACTTCCGAGTAATCGGAGAATCGGATACCCATTTGCAACCCAGATGTGGAGGAGTTACCCGACTACGAGGTACGAGGGACAGTTATGGATTCTCTCCTCAACCTATTTCAGCTAAAGCTCTCTATCATTAAGAGAGTTAAAACATGAAAGAGGGCTCCACATATCACCCGTTTCAGTTACAAAATTCTTAGTCCATCATTAAGAGCGTCAAAATAAGGAAGATGGAAAAGATTGAATAAAAAATCAGCTTCGAGATCGAATTGGAAACCGGTCTCTCTAATTGACTATAAAACCCAGATTATATTGATTTTTTACCGTCGGATTTAATCACGAGTGGACACTGCCCTATTTGCTCACTACTCACTCGCTATCTACTTCATATTTGGTTAACTCACTTTACCAGTGAAGTGAAGTGATTGGTTAATTCAAGAGACAATAGAAGGAGATGGGATCAAATCACAATTGATAGTAAGTTTGAAAAATCACCTCGTCAATTTAACCAAAAAAAAAATGTAAAAAGATACATTCTCATGCCACCAAATGACTAAAAAGAAAAAAAACTAGCGGTTTTCATGTACCACGCCGGGCAAGGCCGAGGAATGACGAAAACGGCCCGACTTCTAAACTAGCAACCTAAGCCCGGTCCAAGCTTGAGTCAGGCCCGAAGTTGCTAGCCAGAGCCTAGCCCGCATGGAAATGATGAAACCCGAGCACGACCCATGTTAGACTTATAGAAACATTGAAACGAGTTTCGGACCAGCTCCTAGGCCATCTCAACTGGTCGGATCACATCACCATCTGTGAGAGGTCACGGGTTTGAGGCCTCCCCACACTACTCTCTCCCTTGTAATTATATGTATATTTGGGCCGGACGGGCATTCCGGCTCTCAACCACTCAGTCCAAATAAAAGAAAGTCGAGCACGACCCATCTATTATGGCCTAAACCCCATGCCCAACCCAAAGGGGCCCAGCCCGATCCATGAGCACCCTTATAAATAAAAAAGTTCTTCCTTTTAAAAGAGAATCTCAAAAAACTGATCCCTCGCCTTTTGGTTTGACCAAGCCTTTAATTTTCTTCTCTCCTATACTAACCGTTAACTTCACTTCACAAGTAAAGTAAATTTACCAAACAGGCAATATATTGTGTATTCGTTGAGATTTAACATTAATCCATTTAGTTTTTAATTATACATTCCCATCCATTATATATTGTTTGGAGCTAAGCCCCTACCCGTGACCAGATCAAGATGTAAAACTAGAAACACAAAAAGGAAAAAAATCGGTTTTGAGTGTGAGTGACGGTTTTCCTCCCCTCTGAGTGGAGGAAATGTAGCAAATGCAGCTTTACCGCCGCTAGTAGCAGCAGTAAAGCTGCATGGCGACTTTTCCTCCGCTCAGAGAGAAGGAAAAGTGGCAAATGCAACTTTACCGCCTCTAACGGCAGCGGCAAAGCTGCATGGCAATTTTTCCTCCGCTCAGAGAGGAGGAAAAGTAGCAAATGCAACTTTACCGCCCCGAATAGCAGCGGTAAAGCTGCATGGCAACTTTTCCTCCGCTTCGAGGGGAGGAAAAGCCGCAACAGCGGTATGGCTGCATGAATACACATACAAACCTTTCCTGTCTCTAAGTTTATGTCACTGATCTCCTTTTCGACCTTATTCTCACACACGTTCGATGTCTAAGGGCCCCATTTCCAATCAAATGTACTTCGTCCGAGTGGGGCCCTTCGATGAATAACCTACTGCATTTGTCAGCTAAGGCCCACACCAGATGCGAAAGCAACAAAGATTGGCACATTAATCAAATATCTAAATCATATGTCTGGAAATATCAAGGCTAAGGGACCCGTCTTTTAATTGAGTTTTGGGCTATCTTAAAATTTTAAATCTACCTCCCTATCATTTAAGATTTATTTCATTCTCATTCCCACAAGATTGTTTTGGTCATCGGAAAACCGAGTCCTTGTCTTGTGATTAGTGTGTCCCATTCTGGTGATTTGAACCGTTGAAGAGATGATGTCTTGATAATGGTAGAGGGATAAAGCAGTCCTAACCATCTCCAGAAGATCTTCATAATAGTGTCATATTAGTGTTCAGTACCAGAGTGAATGGCATGGCCCGCAAGTAGTTCCTTGAGTCATCAAGGATGACTTAATATGAACGTTTAATAAATATTAATAATGATAGATAATATATTTGTCTTTTTTGAGAATATTTTGCAAAAATAAATAAATCTGATGTGTTTAGATTCATAGTTTTAGTTTTGAGACATCATTACAAATATTTTATTAGTTCCTTTTTGGACTCAAGTACGGACAGTGAAATAAATTTACTTACGTGAGTCTCACGCTCGCATTTTGCTTCTATGTCTAGAAAATTAAAGATTAATTTTCAATTTTTGTATTAATAGTTTGATAAAATATAGGGAGAAATATACTTATGATTATGTTAATCATGTATTTATGAAAGGGTCAAGTCAATCGAACGGTCGGATTAATTCTTATTCTCGATATCATATACATTTTGAGGCATTTTTTTTTGTAGGGCTCTGATTTCAGTAATTGGGTTCCACTGTAATGTTCTACTCTGTTTTTCTCAATATATGCCCAAGTGTCTTTGTAGAGCTCAATGTTGCTCAAATTAAGACAAGTTAAAATATATAAGAATAGCCAACCCGGCGTTGGCTCGGTTAGGACAGTGGGTTTTCACCCCAGAGGTCCCGCCGTCGATTCCCCCGGGCGTTAACCGTCCCCCGTCTGTGCGGGTGCGGGCGTGGGGCGCAGTGATCAGACCCACCAAAGGTGGGGATACCCTGAGATACACACACACACACAGATATATATATATATATATATATATATGTATATCTAAACAAAAAACCACATAAGAAGGAAGATGGTCTTTTGGATGCTTTACACGTAACCCCGTTAAACGGTATTAGCTATTAGATTTCATTCATCATTTGCCTTTTACGTATAAAATTAAAGAAATCTTAGAAATTGATTTTTAACTACTTATTTCTTTTTTCTGAAGCGCAACAAATCTTCTCTTTCACCATTCGTTGATGTTGAGAAAAGTCTAGCGAATTCTAGAAAAGTCTAGCCCTGCCCGAACAAAATTCCTAGGTCCGCCACTGTCTCAAAGAAAGAGATGTGGATAGGGTTGCAAACAGGACGTCTCCGGATCGGAACCATAGTGGACCCGAACCCGGATCCGGATCCGGAATCGGGTCTACCTAGAGGACCGGAATCTAGTTCCAGAATCAATTCTAATTTCCCTTTGTTCTTCATTTTTCTTAAAATAAGCATATCATTCAACTCATAACAGTGCGTCAAGTCTACTACATCCAGTATTATACCTAAAATCGTTAAGAAAAGAAAAGAAAAAAGAGAGCTGATTTTGAGGTACAAATTGCTATGTTAAAGGGTCATATGCCGGGTCGCGGGTCCACGGGGTCGGAACATATATGGACCCAGAATCGGACCCTGGCCCGTTTTTAAATCGAAACAGAAAATAGGTTCTATATCCGGTTTTTTGCGGGTCGGAACTTCCGAGTAATCGGAGAATCGGATACCCATTTGCAACCCAGATGTGGAGGAGTTACCCGACTACGAGGTACGAGGGACAGTTATGGATTCTCTCCTCAACCTATTTCAGCTAAAGCTCTCTATCATTAAGAGAGTTAAAACATGAAAGAGGGCTCCACATATCACCCGTTTCAGTTACAAAATTCTTAGTCCATCATTAAGAGCGTCAAAATAAGGAAGATGGAAAAGATTGAAGAAAAAATCAGCTTCGAGATCGAATTGGAAACCGGTCTCTCTAATTGACTATAAAACCCAGATTATATTGATTTTTTACCGTCGGATTTAATCACGAGTGGACACTGCCCTATTTGCTCACTACTCACTCGCTATCTACTTCATATTTGGTTAACTCACTTTACCAGTGAAGTGAAGTGATTGGTTAATTCAAGAGACAATAGAAGGAGATGGGATCAAATCACAATTGATAGTAAGTTTGAAAAATCACCTCGTCAATTTAACCAAAAAAAAAATGTAAAAAGATACATTCTCATGCCACCAAATGACTAAAAAGAAAAAAAACTAGCGGTTTTCATGTACCACGCCGGGCAAGGCCGAGGAATGACGAAAACGGCCCGACTTCTAAACTAGCAACCTAAGCCCGGTCCAAGCTTGAGTCAGGCCCGAAGTTGCTAGCCAGAGCCTAGCCCGCATGGAAATGATGAAACCCGAGCACGACCCATGTTAGACTTATAGAAACATTGAAACGAGTTTCGGACCAGCTCCTAGGCCATCTCAACTGGTCGGATCACATCACCATCTGTGAGAGGTCACGGGTTTGAGGCCTCCCCACACTACTCTCTCCCTTGTAATTATATGTATATTTGGGCCGGACGGGCATTCCGGCTCTCAACCACTCAGTCCAAATAAAAGAAAGTCGAGCACGACCCATCTATTATGGCCTAAACCCCATGCCCAACCCAAAGGGGCCCAGCCCGATCCATGAGCACCCTTATAAATAAAAAAGTTCTTCCTTTTAAAAGAGAATCTCAAAAAACTGATCCCTCGCCTTTTGGTTTGACCAAGCCTTTAATTTTCTTCTCTCCTATACTAACCGTTAACTTCACTTCACAAGTAAAGTAAATTTACCAAACAGGCAATATATTGTGTATTCGTTGAGATTTAACATTAATCCATTTAGTTTTTAATTATACATTCCCATCCATTATATATTGTTTGGAGCTAAGCCCCTACCCGTGACCAGATCAAGATGTAAAACTAGAAACACAAAAAGGAAAAAAATCGGTTTTGAGTGTGAGTGACGGTTTTCCTCCCCTCTGAGTGGAGGAAATGTAGCAAATGCAGCTTTACCGCCGCTAGTAGCAGCAGTAAAGCTGCATGGCGACTTTTCCTCCGCTCAGAGAGAAGGAAAAGTGGCAAATGCAACTTTACCGCCTCTAACGGCAGCGGCAAAGCTGCATGGCAATTTTTCCTCCGCTCAGAGAGGAGGAAAAGTAGCAAATGCAACTTTACCGCCCCGAATAGCAGCGGTAAAGCTGCATGGCAACTTTTCCTCCGCTTCGAGGGGAGGAAAAGCCGCAACAGCGGTATGGCTGCATGAATACACATACAAACCTTTCCTGTCTCTAAGTTTATGTCACTGATCTCCTTTTCGACCTTATTCTCACACACGTTCGATGTCTAAGGGCCCCATTTCCAATCAAATGTACTTCATCCGAGTGGGGCCCTTCGATGAATAACCTACTGCATTTGTCAGCTAAGGCCCACACCAGATGCGAAAGCAACAAAGATTGGCACATTAATCAAATATCTAAATCATATGTCTGGAAATATCAAGGCTAAGGGACCCGTCTTTTAATTGAGTTTTGGGCTATCTTAAAATTTTAAATCTACCTCCCTATCATTTAAGATTTATTTCATTCTCATTCCCACAAGATTGTTTTGGTCATCGGAAAACCGAGTCCTTGGCTTGTGATTAGTGTGTCCCATTCTGGTGATTTGAACCGTTGAAGAGATGATGTCTTGATAATGGTAGAGGGATAAAGCAGTCCTAACCATCTCCAGAAGATCTTCATAATAGTGTCATATTAGTGTTTAGTACCAGAGTGAATGGCATGGCCCGCAAGTAGTTCCTTGAGTCATCAAGGATGACTTAATATGAACGTTTAATAAATATTAATAATGATAGATAATATATTTGTCTTTTTTGAGAATATTTTGCAAAAATAAATAAATCTGATGTGTTTAGATTCATAGTTTTAGTTTTGAAACATCATTACAAATATTTTATTAGTTCCTTTTTGGACTCAAGTACGGACAGTGAAATAAATTTACTTACGTGAGTCTCACGCTCGCATTTTGCTTCTATGTCTAGAAAATTAAAGATTAATTTTCAATTTTTGTATTAATAGTTTGATAAAATATAGGGAGAAATATACTTATGATTATGTTAATCATGTATTTATGAAAGGGTCAAGTCAATCGAACGGTCGGATTAATTCTTATTCTCGATATCATATACATTTTGAGGCATTTTTTTTTTGTAGGGCTCTGATTTCAGTAATTGGGTTCCACTGTAATGTTCTACTCTGTTTTTCTCAATATATGCCCAAGTGTCTGTGTAGAGCTCAATGTTGCTCAAATTAAGACAAGTTAAAATATATAAGAATAGCCAACCCGGCGTTGGCTCGGTTAGGACAGTGGGTTTTCACCCCAGAGGTCCCGCCGTCGATTCCCCCGGGCGTTAACCGTCCCCCGTCTGTGCGGGTGCGGGCGTGGGGCGCAGTGATCAGACCCACCAAAGGTGGGGATACCCTGAGATACACACACACACACAGATATATATATATATATATGTATATCTAAACAAAAAACCACATAAGAAGGAAGATGGTCTTTTGGATGCTTTACACGTAACCCCGTTAAACGGTATTAGCTATTCGATTTCATTCATCATTTGCCTTTTACGTATAAAATTAAAGAAATCTTAGAAATTGATTTTTAACTACTTATTTCTTTTTTCTGAAGCGCAACAAATCTTCTCTTTCACCATTTGTTGATGTTGAGAAAAGTCTAGCGAATTCTAGAAAAGTCTAGCCCTGCCCGAACAAAATTCCTAGGTCCGCCACTGTCTCAAAGAAAGAGATGTGGATAGGGTTGCAAACAGGACGTCTCCGGATCGGAACCATAGTGGACCCGAACCCGGATCCGGATCCGGAATCGGGTCTACCTAGAGGACCGGAATCTAGTTCCAGAATCAATTCTAATTTCCCTTTGTTCTTCATTTTTCTTAAAATAAGCATATCATTCAACTCATAACAGTGCGTCAAGTCTACTACATCCAGTATTATACCTAAAAACGTTAAGAAAAGAAAAGAAAAAAGAGAGCTGATTTTGAGGTACAAATTGCTATGTTAAAGGGTCATATGCCGGGTCGCGGGTCCACGGGGTCGGAACATATATGGACCCAGAATCGGACCCTGGCCCGTTTTTAAATCGAAACAGAAAATAGGTTCCATATCCGGTTTTTTGCGGGTCGGAACTTCCGAGTAATCGGAGAATCGGATACCCGTTTGCAACCCAGATGTGGAGGAGTTACCCGACTACGAGGTACGAGGGACAGTTATGGATTCTCTCCTCAACCTATTTCAGTTAAAGCTCTCTATCATTAAGAGAGTTAAAACATGAACGAGGGCTCCACATATCACCCGTTTCAGTTACAAAATTCTTAGTCCATCATTAAGAGCGTCAAAATAAGGAAGATGGAAAAGATTGAATAAAAAATCAGCTTCGAGATCGAATTGGAAACCGGTCTCTCTAATTGACTATAAAACCCAGATTATATTGATTTTTTACCGTCGGATTTAATCACGAGTGGACACTGCCCTATTTGCTCACTACTCACTCGCTATCTACTTCATATTTGGTTAACTCACTTTACCAGTGAAGTGAAGTGATTGGTTAATTCAAGAGACAATAGAAGGAGATGGGATCAAATCACAATTGATAGTAAGTTTGAAAAATCACCTCGTCAATTTAACCAAAAAAAAAATGTAAAAAGATACATTCTCATGCCACCAAATGACTTAAAAAAAAAAAACTAGCGGTTTTCATGTACCACGCCGGGCAAGGCCGAGGAATGACGAAAACGGCCCGACTTCTAAACTAGCAACCTAAGCCCGGTCCAAGCTTGAGTCAGGCCCGAAGTTGCTAGCCAGAGCCTAGCCCGCATGGAAATGATGAAACCCGAGCACGACCCATGTTAGACTTATAGAGACATTGAAACGAGTTTCGGACCAGCTCCTAGGCCATCTCAACTGGTCTGATCACATCACCATCTGTGAGAGGTCACGGGTTTGAGGCCTCCCCACACTACTCTCTCCCTTGTAATTATATGTATATTTGGGCTGGACGGGCATTCCGGCTCTCAACCACTCAGCCCAAATAAAAGAAAGTCGAGCACGACCCATCTATTATGGCCTAAACCCCATGCCCAACCCAAAGGGGCCTAGCCCGATCCATGAGCACCCTTATAAATAAAAAAATTCTTCCTTTTAAAAGAGAATCTCAAAAAACTGATCCCTGCCTTTTGGTTTGACCAAGCCTTTAATTTTCTTCTCTCTTATATTAACCGTTAACTTCACTTCACATGTAAAGTAAATTTACCAAACAAGCAATATATTGTGTATTTGTTGAGATTTAACATCAATCCATTTAAATGTTAATTATACATTCCCATCCATTATATATTGTTTGGAGCTAAGCCCCTACCCGTGACCAGATCAAGATGTAAAACTAGAAACACAAAAAGGAAAAGAATCGGTTTTGAGTTTGAGTGACGGTTTTCCTCCTCTCTGAGTGGAGGAAAAGTAGCAAATGGGGGAGGAAAAGCTGCAACAGCGGTATGGCTGCATGAATACACATACAACCCTTTCCTGTCTCTAAGTTTATGTCACTTATCTCCTTTTCGACCTTATTCTCACACACGTTCGATGTCTAAGGGCCCCATTTCCAATCAAATGTACTTCATCCGAGTGGGGCCCTTCGATGAATAACCTATTGCATTTGTCAGCTAAGGCCCACACCAGATGGGAAAGCAACAAAGATTGGCACATTAATCAAATATCTAAATCATATGTCTGGAAATATCAAGGCTAAGGGACCCGTGTTTTAATTGAGTTTTGGGCTATCCTAAAATTTTAATTCTTCCTCCCTATCATTTAAGATTTATTTCATTCTCATTCCCACAAGATTGTTTTGGTCATTGGAAAACCGAGTCGTTGGCTTGTGATTAGTTTGTCCACATTCTGGTGATTTGAACCGTTGAAGAGATGATGTCTTGATAATTGTAGAGGGATAAAGCAGTCCTAACCATCTCCGGAAGATCTTTATAATAATGTCTTATAAGTGATTAGTACCAGAGTTAATGGCATGGCCCGCAAGTAGTTCCTTGAGTCATCAAGGATGACTTAATCTGAACATTTAATAAATATTAATAAAGGTAGATAATATATTTGTCTTTTTTGAGAATATTCCTAGGTCCGCCACTGTCTCAAAGAAAACGATGTGGATAGGGTTGCAAACGGAACTTCTCCAGATCGGAACCATAGTGGACCCGAACCCGGTTCCTGATCCGGAATCGGGTACACCTAGAGGACCGGAATCTAGTTCCAAAATCAATTCTAATTTCCGTTTATTCTTCATTTTTTCTTAAAATAAGCATATAATTCAACTTATAACAGTGCGTCAAGTCTGCTACATCAAGTATTATACCAAAAAAGTTAAAAAAATAAATGAAAAAAGAGAGCTGATTTTGAGGTACAAATTGCAATATTAAAGGGTCATATTCAAGGGTTAATTGCTATATGACCCTTTAATATAGCAATTTGTACCTCAAAATCAGCTCTCTCTCTCTCTTTTCTTTTCTTTTAATGGTTTTAGGTATATTACTGGATGTAGTAGACTTGATGCTCTATTATAAGTTGAATGATATGCTTATTTTAAGAAGAATGAAGAATAAAGGGAAATTAGAATCGATTTTTGAACTAGATTCCAGTCCTCTAGGTGGACTCGATTCCGGATCCAGGTTCGGGTCCACTATGGTTCCGATCCGAAGACGTCCCGTTTGCAACCCTATCGACATCTCTTTCTTTGAGACAGTGGCGAACCTAGGAATTTTGTTTGTGCAGGGCTAAATTTTTCTAGACTTTGCTAGACTTTTCTCTGCATCAACAAATGGTGAAAGAGAAGATTTGTTGCACTTCAGAAAAAAGAAATAAGTAGTTAAAAATGAATTTCTAAAATTTCTGTAATTTTATAAGTAAAAGGAAAATGATGAATGAAATTGAATAGCTAATACCGTTTAATGGGGTTACGTGTAAAGCCTCCAAAACACCATCTTCTTTCTTATGTGGTTTTTGTTTATATCTACATATATATATCTCTCAGGTTATCCCCACCTTTGGTGAGGCTGATCCCTGCACCCCACGCCCGCACCCACACAGACGGGGGACGGTTAACGCCTGGGGGAATCAACGCCAGGACCTCTAGGGTGAAAACCCAGTGTCCTAACCGAGCCAACACCCAGTTGAATATTCTTATATATTTTAACTTGTCTTAATTTGAGCAACATTGAGCTGTACATAGAAACTTGGGCAAAAAGAGTAGAACATTACAGTGGAACCCAATTACTAAAATCAGAGCCCTAAAAAAAATGCATTAAAATGTATATTATATCGAGAATAAGAATTAATCCGACCGTTCGATTGACTTGACCATTTCATAAAAAATGATTAACATAATCATAAGTATATTTCTCCCTATATTTTACCAAACTATTAATACAATAGTGAAAAATAATTTTTAATTTTCTAGACATAGAAGCAAATGCAAGCGTAAACTCACGTAAGTAAATTTATTTCACTATTCATACTTGAGTCCAAAAGAAACTAATAGAATATTTCTAATGATGTTTAAAAACTAAAACTATGACTCCAAACACATCAAATTTATTTTTTTCAAAATATCCTTAAAAATACAAATATATTATCTATCATTATTAATATTTATTAAACGTTCAGAATAAGTCATCCTTGATGACTCAAGGAACTACTTGCGGGCCATTAACTCTGCTACTAAACACTTAAATAACATTATTATAAAGATCTTCCGGAGATGGTTAGGACTGCTTTATCCCTCTACATTATCAAGACATCATCTCTTCAACGGCTCAAATCACCAGAATGTGGACACACTAATCACAAGCCAAGGACTCGGTTTTCCAATGACCAAAACAATCTTGTGGGAATGAGAATGAAATAAATCTTAAATGATAGAGAGGTAGATTTAAAATTTTAAGATAGCCCAAAACTCAATTAAAAGACGGGTCCCTTGGCCTTGATATTTTCAGACAAATGGTTTAGATATTTGATTAATGTGCCAATCTTTGTTGCTTTTGCATCTGGTGTGGGCCTTTGCTGACAAATGCTATAGGTTATTCATTGATGGGCCCCACTTGGATGAAGTACATTTGATTAGAAATGGGCCCCATAGACATCGAACGTGTGTGAGAATAAGGTCGAAAAGAGATAAGTGACATTAACTTAGAGACAAGAAAGGTTTGTATGTGTATTCATGCAGCCATACCGCTGTTGCGATTTTTCCTCCTCTCTAAGCAAAGGTAAAGTTGCCGTGCAGCTTTACCGCTGCTATTAGAGGCAGTAAAGTTGCATTTGCTACTTTTCCTCCTCTCTGAGAGGAGGAAAACTTGCACTCAAACTTACAATCGATTTTTTTCCTTTTTGTTTTTCTTTTTTTTACATCTTGATCTGGCCACGGGTAGGGGCTTAGGTCCAAACAATATATAATGGATGGGAATGTATAATTTACATTTAAATGGAATAATATTAAATCACAACAAATACACAATATATTGCTTGTTTGGTAAATTTACTTTACTTGTGAAGTGAAGTTAACGGTTAATATAAGAGAGAAGAAAATTAAAGATTTGGTCAAACCAAAAGGTTAGAGATCAGTGTTTTGAAATTCTCTTTTAAAAGGAAGAACTTTTTTATTTTTAAGGGTGCTCATGGACCGGGCCGGGCCCCCTTGGGTTGGGCATGGGGTTTAGGCTATAATAGATGGGTCGTGCTCAATTTTCTTTTATTTGGACTAAGTGGATTTTATTTTTTATTTTTATTTTTTTTGGTAGAAGGGTTGAGGCTGTTGTTTGTATATATGGATTCTCTCATCGTTCTCCCCCTGAGCTGGCTGACACTCTAATACACTGAGATATAGAGCAAATGACTTTGTTTCCTTCTATTATTTTGGCATGGTACTATCATTGGAGAGAAATGGGAATGGTCTGGTACAGACCGGTTCAACCTTTCTGTTTAACCCGGCTTGAGCTGAATGGTGTTGTAAAAATAAAATATAAAAATTTTAAGATTTTATATCTAAAGTTAAATAATTAAAATTTTAATTGTGGTTGGCTTAATTATAGTTTTTTTATTCCAGCCATGGGTACCAGGACTCTTAACTCACACATGTAAGGAGAGAGAAACTCACACATACAAAGGGGGAGAGACCAAGATGATCCCTGGTCAACGAGGTAAGAAGCAGGGTTGCCAACCAACCGAGCGACCCTTCGATCTCGGCTTGATTATAGTTTGCTTCTCATAATAAGTATATTAAGGGCCCGTTTGGCGTCGTTCTCATATTGTTTCTAATTTTGTACTCAAATTGGGTTGTGTTAAGATTGAGTTGTGTTAAGACTATACTCTACGGAGCTTGTTTGACAACATTATATTGAATTACTCTACTGAGAATATATTGTACGGAACTTGTTTGGCAACGTTATAAAAATTTGCTCTGAGGAGCGAACATGGGATTTACAATGTGGGACCCACCTTTTATTGTTTGCAACAGTATTATTATCGTACATGGGACCCACACGTAGAAGTTACAACGTGGTAACTGATACCCATCTTTAAAAATTAGAACATGGAACCTATATCCATAGGATTTATAATGTGGGTCCACCTTTATAGGAATTATAATGTGGGGTCACTTTTTGTGAATATAAATATGAGATCCACCTTTAGAAATTACAACATGATACCACCTTTAGAAAATAGGATATGGAGTCCATATTCATAGGATTTATAATGTGGGCCCATATAACCTTCACAACCTACAATTTCAAGCCTTTCACCCCGCGTTTTAATATCTACGATCTATCTGATAATGCAAAAGCAGATTCTATTGCAAAGGTGGTCTTGTTGAGGTCCTGTAATTCAACAGAGCTGGAAGACTCACCTTGAATTTTTGTTCAGGTCCTGTAATCCTAAATAGAATAGTCCTTGTAGCTGTATGCCTCTCGGAAAACTCTATCAAATCTATATTTTCCCAAATTGCAATATTCATCTCATTTTTTGTTCTTTTTAAATTGCAATATTCATCTCATTTTTTGTTCTTTTTCTTTTTCTCCTCCTAAGAAGGAGGTAATATATTAGAACAAAGAAAATAGTGCATAAAGATAACTACAACTAAAAAATAAAAAAAAACAAACAAAAAAAAAAAAAAAAAAAAAAAGAAAACCAACTACTTGCTACTAACTACTTAAGCACAAACATACGATAACTTTTTAGTTTTAGAGATTTTCTGCTTTATTTACTGTGTCTCTGCCCAATATTAATGCAAATCACTTCAGCCTAGACCAATGCAAATCATGGGGATGGAAAGGTATCTGGATGATGGGGGAAAAAAGGGGGGGAAACCTCATGTGAAAAATTCTAACCCTTGATTTATGGGTCTAGAAGTTTAATAACATTTTTTTATACATTCTTTATTTTAATAAATTCAATGGTGGATACATGTGTTAGGGTAGATTTGAGACGTATAAAGTTTATAGATTTTTGTATATATACATTCTTTCTTTGTAGATCTAGTTTGGGATCAAAGATGGAACCTATATATGTGTTGTACCCAAATCTAGTATCGACTTTAAAAAATGGATCTGGGTTTTCAAATTGGATCCAAAATAAGATATAGAGTGCATTGGTTTAATTGAATAAAAAGGCTTTAAAAAACTTCTTTTAAATATATAAACAGGACTATTAAATAGTATATGATAGAGGTAAGTAGGCTCCCAAATATGTACATAAAACAGGATATGTAGGCCCTTAAAACTTTACTATACTTTTAATATGTGAATGTAAAGTACTTCTAAATTCAAATTCTCATGTTGAAAATGTTCGTTTAAAATGAGGAGGCATGAAGAGGAGTGACTTGTCATATAGGGTAAAGTCAAAAGAGAGCAGGTATGAAGTTGAAGTCCATAAGCTACTTCTTATATATGTTTGGATGGTCCATGTAAAGGATCCCCACCCGAAAAGCTGCTTAAGTCTCGGCATACAAATCATTTTCCCAACCAATCTCCTCTATACACTGAGGCACTAAGCTACTTATGGCAATTGTTCCCAGGGATGTGCCATTCCTATATTTGGGTGTCTCATGAAGATCTAAATATTGATAATTGAAAACCCACCTTTGAGATGTTTTTTTTTTTTTTTTTAGATTGAGAGGTGCTTGTCTTGTTTTCAAATCCACTGCTCCTGGGGTGGTATGATCTGTTGGAAAACTGGCCTAGAGCACTACTATTTTGGTCAACTTTGAGCCAAAATACAAGTGGGGCCCACTTATCCTTTTAGGTGGGAATACATGGGAATGTAATCTACTCCCTATATAGTTTAAGGACATGTATTGGGTTGCTCTAATCCGTTAAGGAGTGAATGAGGAATTGCCTCCTAAACACCACTACTTGAACATGTTAAACATGGAAACAAAAGGAAGTGGTGAACTTGCTTCCCACATTGCTTGGGAGCAAAACATTCTTTAGGTATGAATATGTTTACCTTGGTAGTATAGGATAAGCCCTAAGGGGCATTCCACTTTTGTGGAAGAAGGAGGACCTAGACCAAGGTGGGGTCACCGCCACACACGCGCGCCGCCCCGCACAGAATCGGGCTTGGGCTTGGGCCTGGCTCGGCCCACTACTAATAAAATTTCTTTTTCAATGGGGTGTGTCCTAAGTAGTGCCCATTCGCTTCTGAAAGGGTGTGTACAAGAGATGTGTCCAAAGAAGAAGCATGTGTTCACTGAACAGACACTGTTCAGAACAGATACAACCCCATGAACAGACCTGTTAGCATACTATAAATATGCATCTCATTCATGCTGTTTGGTCATTCTATTTTCGCTGCTGCTGCACTTGCATTGGATCATCATTCAAAGTCAAGAAGAGAGAGTCCTGCTGCACTAATTGGTTCAATTGTCACACAGTTTGTTGTGCTGCTACTATGTGTATGATCATTGTATTCTAAGAGGCAAGATGCCACTGGAGACTCATTAGCACTTTTGTGGGGGCGAATTTTGTCTTAAGGACATAGTGTTAAATACTAGCCTTCATCAACTGCTAATTTCTGAGTCTAATAACTGCAACAACAGAGTACTATTTTTCTGCCTTCAAACAGTAAGTGCATTTTACATTCAAACAGAGTACTGTTTTTGTTTCAATTTACTTCAAACTGATTTCCTAAAATATTGAACTGTATGTACCAGAGCTAACAATCTTAAGACAAAGTTTTTCTTTTCTGAGTACACTCTGTTATCAGTTTTACTTCGGTATTTTTTTTTTGTTTCGATTTATGTCAGATTTACTACTGGTTTGTGATTTTTCTGTTTTTGAAACTAGTATCGTAAAACTGAGTTTCTCTCTTTTATATAACTAGTTACAGAACTTCAGTTTGTTCTATAAATTGCTTTCTGGTTGCCTCAGTATACAGTAACCAATATCCGGTTACCATATAGTCTAAGTTTCTTTTTACAGTATTGTTAGTTTATAAGTCTGCAGTATACTCTGTTTTTATTTTATTTCTGTTCTGTTAAACAGTAATGGGTATTGAGAAGAATACTCCAGTCACTACCCCTACTCCTATTATGGTGAACCATGGGGGAAAACCTGAAAAGTTCAATGGTACCGAGTTCAAGAAATGGCAATAGAAAATGTTGTTTTATCTCACTACCCTGAACTTGGCTAGGTTCCTCCATGAAGAAGCCCCTGCTTTGAAAGAAGATGAGACAAACAAGCAAGTAGTTGCTACTGTAGAAGCCTGGAAGCATGCTGACTTCCTCTGTCGTAATTACATTCTCAATGGACTAGACATCACATTATATAATGTATACTGTTCATTGAAGACTGCTAAGGAATTATGGGATTCACTTGATAAAAAGTACAAGACTGAAGATGCCGGAATGAAGAAATTTGTTGTTGGCAGATTCCTTGACTACAAGATGATCGATTCCAAGGCAGTTATCAATCAAGTATAGGAACTTCAAGTAATTCTCTGTGAAATTAATGCCGAAGGAATGTCTCTTAGTGAGTCTTTCCAAGTGGCAGCAATCATTGAAAAATTGCCACCACTTTGGAAGGATTTTAAGAACTACCTTAAGCATAAGCGAAAGGAGATGGAACTTGAAGACCTGATTGTCAGATTGAGAATAGAGGAAGACAATCGTGCATCTGAGAAAAAAGCAGGAAAAACCTTCACTGAAGCTAAGGCTAATGTGATGGAACAGGGGCAAAATTCAAAGAAGAGAAAGAACTCTCCCAGCGGTCCAAAACAAAGTCCCAATGACAACAAGAAGTTCAAAGGGAAATGCTATGTGTGTGACAAACCAGGCCACCAAGCAAAGGACTGTCGTAAGCGCAAGGTCTAAGGCAATACAAGTAAGAAACCAGCGCAAGCCAACATGACAGAATTGGACACTCTCTCCACTAATGTTTCAGACATCAATCTTTCTGCTGTGGTCTCAGAAGTCAATCTGGTTAGCAATACCAGAGAATGGTGGGTGGACACTGGGGCTACTCGACATGTTTGCTCCAACAAAGAGATGTTCTCCACTTATCAAGCTTTAAACGGAGAATCACTCTTCATGGGCAACTCTGCCACTTCTAAGGTTGAAGGCCAATGACAGGTGGTATTGAAAATGACTTCTGGAAAGGAACTCACCCTCAACAATGTGTTACATGTGCCTGATATTCGTAAGAATCTGGTCTCAGGCTCATTACTGAGTAAGAAGGGTTTCAAACTTGTATTTGAGTCAGACAAATTTGTACTCACTAAGTCTGGGATGTACGTGGGAAAGGGATACATGAGCGATGGGCTCTTCAAAATGAATGTAATGACAATTGTACCTAATAAGAAAAATTCTTCTGCTTATATGCTTGAGTCTTCTAATGTGTGGCATAGTAGATTAGGCCATGTTAATTATGATGCATTGCGTAGATTAGTTAACATGGAATGTTTGCCTAAATGTGGTTTTAATTCAAATATCAAATGTGAAACATGTGTAGAAGCTAAACTTACTAGAGCTTCTTTTCAATCTATTGAAAGAACTTCTGAACCCCTTCAGTTATTTCATTCTGATATTTGTGACCTAAAGTTTGTTCAAACTAAAGGTGGTAAGAAATATTTTCTTACATTCATTGATGACTGCACAAGATACTGTTATGTTTATTTACTGAGAACTAAAGATGAGGCCTTGGAATTGTTCAAACATTACAAGAATAAGGTTGAGAATCAACTTGATAAGAAAATCATGGTGATAAGAAGCGATAGAGGTGGTGAATATGAATCACCTTCTGGTGAATTCTGTTCTCACCATGGTGTTATACACCAAACTACTGCTCCTTATTCACCTCAGCAAAATGGAGTTGCTGAAAGGAAAACCAGAACTTTAAAAGAAATGACGAATGCTATGTTAATAAGTTCTGAATTACCTCAGAACTTGTGAGGGGATGCTATACTCTCCGCAAATTATATTCTCAACCGAATACCTCAAAAGAAAACCAATAAAACCCCCTACGAATTGTGGAAAGGCAGAATGCCTACTTACAAATACTTAAAAGTGTGGGGGTGTTTGGCTAAAGTGGTGGTTCCTACACCTAAAAAGGTTAAAATAGGACAAAAAACAGTTGACTGTGTATTCATTGGGCATGCTTATAATAGCAATGCATATCGGTTTCTAATTCACAAGTCTGAGATTCCCGATATGCATCCTAACACTATTATTGAGTCAAGGAACGCATCGTTCTTTGAACATGTATTTCCTTATAAACCCTCGCAGGAATCGAGTTCTCCTAAAAGAACTCATGATACTGCTGGTAGCAGTAATCAAAACCAACAAGAGATTGATAACCTAGACAGAGTAAGAGGGCTAGAACATAAAAAACGTTTGGTTAATATTTTTTAACATTTATGTTAAAAGATGAGCCTCAAAGCTTTAAAGAAGCGGTGTCCAATCCTAAGGCACCATATTGGAAAGAGGCTTATATAGAATTTTGGTGAGAAAAAGAACCATGAGAGAGAGAGAGAGAGATATGAGAAAAAAAATCCATTGGAGAGTTATGCGAAACATAGTCGTTGGAGATTAATGAGAAAAATAGCCCTTAGAAAGTTATGAGAGAGAGAGAGAGAGAGTTACCCATCATCAATTCCTCTCAATATTTCTCTCAGCCATTTATTCTCCTTCGTCATTTTCTTTTATTATTTTTTCTTCTCCACTACTAGGTTAGGGAGAAAACGAGGCATCATGGAGATGTATCCTATTATTATATATGATAGTGGCTGTTTCCAATTGAGAAATTATGCAATTGGAGGCAATTGATTTTGACCATTATAATATATTTTGACTGTGAGCCACATCAGCTTCCTCATGCCATGTCATCCAATTTAATCTCTTCTTTAATTCTCTTAATCTCTACTTTAATCTCCATTAATACAATATATATAATAAAATCAAATTTCTTGACTTAATGCCTTTCCCCAACGTAAGAGTCATTTCACCAATTAACTTCTAATTCCTAAATTAACTCATTCATGTAAAAGCAATGAAACCCTTCACCTTTCCAGAACGCACAACCATCTCTCCATAATCCCTTCCTTGGTATGAAGATTTGAAGAAACCTTCTGAAGTCGTCCCACCTGAACCAGCTCCTGTGAAGATACCTATGACCATCGAACCAGATGAATCTCCCCGGGCTGGGAAAGAAAAGGCACTTAGCAGAAACCCAGTAGGATCTCGTGCTAGGGGTGGAGAAGAAGATAAAGTCGTGGATGAGCTTGATGAGATGATTTTTTGAAAAAATGGAGGGAGTTCTTCAGAAGAGCAGGATCCAAAGAAGCAACAAAAGAAAGATGATATTATCACCTTTTTGCCCTTTGTAGGTGAAACTTTCAGCATCCTTATTAGATGGAAGATGGTCATCTCAATGAAGGGATATGATTTGGGACACCTTTTGTTTTGACACTTTTTTTTTTCAAGTATTCACTTGGTGACGGGTTTCTGTTTCTGTACATTCATGACAGTAATTTAAAAGCTCAATCTTGCAATGCTTCACAACGTATGCTCTCAGATAAAAGTGCAAAATGATATCTCAAGAAAAATGAACTTGCTAAACTTGGTGTGGTGACAGGACCTGATACACCCTTAAAGTGTGAGATCAAGATCAAAACTCAAAATCTTGATTTTGTATGCTCGATATTTTTTTGTGGTAGTTGACTCTTTCTGATTTGGTATTCCACCTTTTCATTTTTATTTTTTTTTATGAGATTTCGGTGGAATGAGGAGACAAGTAAATATATGAATTATGTTTAGAAAATCTATCTATGGTAGGTATTTTTTCTTTTTTCTTTTTCAAATGAATGATAGCTCACCTCTTTTAAGATATCAAACATCATATTCTGTGGAAAGGAAGCGAAAGGATGAAGAAAAGTTTGTAGGAAGGGGGGTACCTCCGGAAAAGGCATGCATATCTGGACAGTACTTTTTATTAAAATAAAATGCATAGAAATAAATAGCAATAGGTTGGGTGATTATAATACTTGGTTTCATGATTGTGTGAGGAATTTAATCTAATTTTATTCAATAAAATGCCATTGAATACTCACTCCCCACCTCTCCCTCTTCCCAAACACGTCTTCCCTTGCATTATTGCTCTTCCCTATTTAATGGCGATTGAATCTCTCTCTTCCCCACCCATGCCCTCGCCTAGGAACACATCTCCATCTCTCTTCGTTTGGTCCCCATCAAGGCTTGGCCTCCCTCATCACTTTTTTTTTTTTTTTTTTGCTATCTTTGTTGTCATATAATATAGGTTTTACATAAAGGTAAGTAGCAATAATTTCATCCATGCGAATACAAATCAAACAAACCAAAATATGAGCCTTTATTGAACCCGGCTCAAGTCAAAGTCCAAAAACCTTTATATCTACCATGAACCCAACCAACTCATTGCCAAACCTATCTCTAATTGGAAGATCGCATATTTTAAATTTCTTATTATTCTTCTCATCTTAATATTTCATATTTCATATTTCATGTTTCTACTAAAAATTTTAATTTTTCATATTTATTATTTATTTAAAATTTTAATTGTGAGATTTTTAAGAAAGCCTATAAATTTTTTATATGTGAGAAATATTTTTATTTTAGATTTTATAAAAATATAAAAATACAAAATCAAAGTTAAAGATTTTATTTATGTCATAAAATTATATGATATTTTTTGCAAGAATTCTAATGCACGGGGGCATTTTGCTAGTCATCATTGAAAGGCAAAGTTTTTGGATCTAACTGTAACCGTGTTGTCCATGGAATTTGAGAAAGAATTCAGATAGTCGAGGATACGTAGCCAATGGAAAATACCTTGTCTGAAAGCTTTATCTATTAAATAGACGAGGTGTATGCAAAAATAGGAAAGGGAATCCAAAAGAACTAATGTGATTCTTCTAAGATAGTATGCTCTAGAAGAATTGAAGAAGATATTTGAATTTGAACAAAGTTCAGAGATATCAGAAGATTAAGACCTTTCTCCAAAGCAGAAAACAACAACCCGAGAGATGGTTCCAATAGCTTAATAGACAAAAGCCTGCGAGCCGAGATTCTTAACAAATTACAAGACCGACTGCATTTTCCAGAACAAGATTCAGAAAGAAACTCAATTGAATGAGGTTCTATGAATTCTTTAATAACAGGTCTGCACAAGAGAAATGAAGAAACAAGAGATGAAAAGTTGATTATAAGATGCACCAGACTGTTCAAAACAACCATCTATCGACAAAAAGAGAAGAAAACAAAAGGACCCAAAGATAGGAAATGCAGAGATGGCAATTCAAATTGGAGAGAAGCTCTTCACACTGCTTGTGTTAGGGAGAATCAGTTCTTTGAGTAGACATTGTGGTAAATCAACAGACTAAATATGAGGCCCACATGTTCCATGAGAATTCTGTGTGTGTTTAATCTAATTAGATAGAGAAAAACATATTTTTGGAGTTATCTGTGCTAATGGTTTGTGAAAAATACTGATTTGCCTCTTGTCAAAGAGAGTGCTTTGGACATAACTCACATAGCAGTTCGGCCAAACCAACTTAGTGTTGGCATTTAAGAGGTTTACTTTTGGCAGAACTTACTAGAGAGAGCCATATTTGAAATGGGTTTGACTATAACAGCAAATCATCAAGTTGATTTGGTTTGAGTTCCTTGCTTCCAACTCTGCAGTAGTGCAGTGCCCATCTGAACGCGCAACAATCAGTGGCGAAAAAATGGATGGAAAGGATTCATCATGGATTAATAGGGAAAAAAGTAACTAGCATGAGATAATTCCTCGAGAGTCAGGAAGTTCTCTTGAACTATGCATTTTTGTGTGAGAATCAATCTAAAAGTGAGTGTCAAATTCATGGGAGGGTAATGAGTATGAGGGGGTTGGGTTGATCATAGTGGGGTCCCTGATTGCACAATAGACAGAGGAGAGCAAGAAGAAAAATATAAAGCCATATTATTTTGAGCTTTTAGCAATCTGAAGTAATTTGAAGGGAATGTTGGATTGAATCCCTAACACATGAGATCCTTTTAGATTTGTCATTGTGATCTCGAACTGTACAGCCCTCTCTCCATCAGAGGCCTTATGAGCTTGTGGTTCGCCTTCAACATGTGGTTAGTCTTTCCATCTGATATTGGGAAAGTCACACATCTCACATCACCCAAGTAATGAGTTTGACAAGGCTTCATATACTTATTTAAAGAATGTGTAAAAAAAACTGACATCCATGTATGATCTAAGCCATGATTGTAAGAGTGCACCGCCACATGTTCCTCGGCTCATCAGATGGGCCGTCTTGTAAACTTTGAATTAACTATCCATTTCAAGGCTTAGATCCGTAACTGACGACGTCATATCTGAGTAGTGCCACATTTCCTTTGTAAAGATCAAGAAAAAAGACACTTTGGGTTAAGCTTCTATCTTTAGAAGTATCTCAGGAATGAGATCCTAAGATCATACCAGTTGAATAGGGCTGAATCTCTATTCTGGAAAGAACTCATTTAGGAATAGAGAACAAGTCTTAAATAATATGTCGTGGGTAGTAGGGATTGGCGAACTTATAAAAACCAAGTTTTCAATACATGAATGGAATATCAGAAACCTTATGACTCCCATTACTAGTAAATTAAACCTCCCCCAAACTGATAGAGCATAGTTGAACTTTGATGGCTCAGTTCAGGTTTATAAACAGGCAACAGGAATTGTAGACTTTCCTTTCCCTCCTCCCTAGCATATCTGCTGATGAATGATTGTGTTGTTTCCCCTTCCCCTTTGCAGATGGATCCCCATGAAGCTAGCAGCAGACCGGTGCATCACGAGCCTACCTCTGGGGGAGAAGTTATTCGTAATAGGGTCGTCTTTTTTTTTTTTTTTTTTTTTTTTTTTTTTTTGTGTTGTAATTTTGAGGGCCCTCGTGACCTTTCCTATTGCTGGTTGCTTCTGCTACTAGTATCATTTAATAAAACCTCCCAAAGAAAATAATAATACAAAAAGAAACAGTTTAGGGTAAAAAAGGATTTGCCAGAATTGATATGCAGAAAAAGATTTGGCTGCTCAACACCAAATGGTCATAAGATTTCTAGTTCATTAACAAGGAAGATGAACTTGACACTTGTTACATATATCGTTGTAGTTCAATATTAAAAATTGCTAATACAGCTGACCCAAGTTTTGCAAGAACATCATAAACGGAGAATTAAAGAAAAATGGAAATAGAAACACAAAAATAATCAACAGCAGCATAAATCTAGGTTGGGGTGATATTTATGACAAAAACACTACCATGTCCTGACATTTACTGAGCACTCTTCAGGTCCCCAAATCACCAGCAAAATTGCCAAGGCATTAACTAAAACCATCCCCTGCTTGGATCAGATTCAGATGTTGCCATTGCCTACAAAAATCCTGCGAGTCATTTAGTTTCGCCTTAAATAGAGTAGTTCTCTCAGTTCATTCACTAGATGTACTGTTGTCACTTGTGGTCCAGTACTGTTTGACAGCAACCAGTATCTTCTCAGGCACAAGAGGGCCATCCTCGTGGTCTACCATTTTAGTATTCCATCTCATCCCACTGGCGATTCTTTTCACCTTGATTAGGACATCAACTTCATCTCGAAGCATGACTGCTCCTTCTGGTCGCAAGATTCTGTCCATCTCCAGAAGGATGTCTTCTAGCTTACACCTGGTTTAAGCACCAATACATATAAGATGCACTTGAGAGAATTTAAGGCATCAGTGAAAAAAATTTTAAAAAATACGCAAATAAGACCAAGGAGCTGGGATGTTTTAATTTTCAAAGTACGGACCAATCAGCTCAGACACATTCCACCCAAGTTCACAAGTGAGATGATACATAGAGAGTATACGCTTCTGACTAAAGGCCTGCTGCAAAGCAAACCATGTAATTAACCTTGGTACCACATTATGTACATACATATTGGGGCTGTTTGATTGTGTATAGGCTTTATGAATGGTGGATCCGTGCTTCAGAGTGTCAGGCAAACAGACGCCCATCCTCATTCTATTTCACAAGGGCCTGTTATGAAATTACGGGCTCAATATTTGGGTCATTGAACCAATATCATTAGAGGACACCACCCTGCAGTCTATATATAGCTTGTCAATGATGTTTGAAAGGCCGCAATTTAAGCTTCACCAGATTTGATGCTTTGACAACGTAAATCAAAAGAGGTTTTGGACCTCTCGCTCATTTATCTCATCCAAAACGAAGCAGATTTGAAAACTATGGCTTGCATTTCCCTAATTGTACACCTTTCTTTTAGTGCAGATAGTTCTATTTTATCTTCCTACTGATAGGACGTATAAAAATAAAAATAATTCTTGCTGATGGGTATGGATAATGGATTTGTAAATGCTATCACAATCACAAGCAAAACCTATGGTAGAACGCTCTATGATGGTATCGCATCACATTGGATGTTTGAAAAATCCAGTACGCTTGCATGAATGAACACCCTGCCTTGCAAAGGAAGAGAATTCTTAGATTTTCCCATATATTTTTTTATGATAACTGAATCCAGTAGAAATAGGATGCAGTGTCTAAAAAATTGCTGATATCTCGAGAAGGCAAAAGCACATCTATCACCGAGAGAGTGAGAGTTCCATTTTCTTTCCCTTTTCAAGGTCATGCTGCTCAAACCTGCAACCTCATGTTGGTGACAATAGGCTCCCTTCCAACTGTGCTATGAGCTTGTCGCCTGAGTTCAATTTCAAGGAACATGACAACCAGCTCATATTGTACAACGAGAACTCATTATTCACCAAATCAAGGAATTTTGCCATTTAGGTTTTCTGCTGTTCGCTACGTTGTACGCCATGTTTCAATAAGCCTGTAGCTGTTGATTGGTTATTCTTTTGGTGCGAAGTGGATAACACATCCACTTTTAGCATATCAATCCTATTAATGAATCCATTATGTTGCCTATAAGAAAAAGAACATGAATAACAATAAAAAAGAAAATGAATAACAATAATAAAACATTACATAAAACTTTATGCAGTCTTACTTGTTCTGATACAAGCTGAAAAGGCCATTGGCATGAATGAGGTCATATGTCCGTGGGTAAGTGGAAAATGCTTCACACCTGAACCATAAAAGGAAGGGAAAAAAGGATTTAAAAAATGATCAGAAAATGAGCAAAAGATAAAGCCACCCAAAAGACGAATTTTAATAAGAGAAGGAAATGTTCAGATATTCATGAGTACAACCATCCAGGTAATTGGAGTTGGGTTTTTCTACTCCTTTAAAACTCACTGTTTTCATTTACCTTTTCAAATTCCAAGTCATCATTCCAAGTTCCAACATAATGAAACTTGCCTAATATTTTGTGCACATGTGCAGTAATTCAATGAGCACAGATGATAAGATTATTCTGTTCCAAGAGCCTAAATATTTTTTATGTATGTCACAAGAGAATGAGTCTTCTATGATACCTGGATACTGATAAGTGCTTAATTATTTACAATCTAAGCCCTAATATTTGAATTATCTTATGCTAGTCATGTTTATTTTATTTGATTTTATATATTCTTTGTTAATTTGTATGCAAAGGTAAAAAGGAGCAAAAAGAGAAGATTTCATGAAGAGTGATGCGCGTAAATCATCAAGTAGGGCCAAGGTGGGTCCCATCCAAGTTATTTCAGATTTCAAGACTACTTTCTAATTCTTTGGACAACTTACAATTCTAATCAAAGAAGAAAAGTAAAAGAAAGAAGAAACCCAATCTAGGGTTATACGCCACAAAGGGGGGCCCACAGCCATTGCAAAAGTGAAATTTCAGAAATTAGAAAGTCTTCTTCAAGTACAAGTGGAGCTCAAGAATGGAGAAGAAAAAGGAGAAAAATAAGGAAAGTTTAAAGGAAGAGTCCAAGCCAAGTTAGAAGTTCAAGAAGGGGGTCCCACAATCATTGTACATGCATCATATGGGCCCACCTTTATTATAAAAGGTTCAGATTTAATCTCTTGCAATTAATCTCAGAATTGAGGGTCCATGTGAAGAACTTTCTATAAAATACAAGTAAGATCAGATTTAGAAAGTCTTGTTATTAAGAAAGAAGACTCCTATTTCATTCTAATTAAGAAGCCTACTTGTAAAGAAGTTGGAGATCTATTTCCACAAGAGAACTACTTGCTAAAAGGGGCTGTTGCAAGACTTATAAAAGGACAAGAAGAGGTGGTCATCCAGGATATATATCCCATATAAAACCCTAGCCACGTCCATAAGAATACCAGCCACTATTTCAGCACCCTATCATCACAAAAACCATCCATCATCATCCCAAAACCCCTAGTTGCTGTACAGCCACCTTTGGAGCATTCTTTGGAGCATCTTGGAGAGCTTTTGGAGCGAGGAAAAGGAGAAAAAGTTGCGAGACAACTTCTTCTTCTTCTTCAATATTCAGAGTTTTTCTTATGGCTCTATTTTCTATTTTGTTTTCAATTCTAGACATGAGTAGCTAAACTTTTTAGGGCTAGGGTGTAGTTGAAACCCTAGCCTAGTTCTATGTAGTCTCTTTTGGCATCTTTTAATTCAAATTTCAGTTTTATTAGTTGAGATTCTAAACCGTGTTTTCAATTGATGAGTTGTGTATATGACATGCCAACCATGCCATGTTCAATTAATTTTAAGAGTAACTAACTTAATTTTGATTGATCTTGATGTTAAGCATCTAGGGTTTAGAACCATGAATAATCTAAGTATATGCCATGCTTAGACTCATGCATTTATCATTCCCATTGTTTTTATGCATTATGTGTGTTTTGACTAGTACATATGCCATGCTTAGTTTTTGCATCATAATGAACAATTCATGTAGTATGCCATTCATGAATTAGGTTTAGGGGAATAGTAATCTAGACGCATATGCCATGGTCTAGGTTGATAGATGTCACTAATAATTCTGATTTTTTATTAAAGGATAATAAGGGACATGCATAGGGTTGGTTAGGGGAGTAGATGAAACCCTAGTTCATTCATTATTACTATTTTTCAATTTTAATATTAGTTGTGTGTTTTAGATTATTTCCATTTAGCTTTTAATAGTTTAATTTACTGTTTTTAGTAGTTTAATTCAACCTGTCATCATTTAAATTGTTCTTTTAATATTCTGATTTTTAGTTGTTTTTGACATTATTTTATCACAAGTCTTCGTGGGATCGACCTCGTACTTACAATTCACTACACTACATAGTGATCTTGTGCGCTTGCGAGTTTTAATTGTGTGCATACTAGTAGCCTATTTCTAGGTTGCTTAGTGCATACCAGATACTTGTACAAGCCCAACATATTTGTATCGGACTAATACGACACTTGTATCGGGTACCTGATACACTGCACCGGTACTTCTAGGAAAAAGTTCAACATATCCTACTTATAAAGTCCTTTATTTCATATAGTTCTTTTAATATTTTTACTTCTCACCAAAAATGCTAGAAATGGACGAAAATAATAATAAGTTCATTGATTCAAAACTGATCTAAAGAAAAAAAAAAAAAAAGTGAGGAGCCATATCTATGATCACTGTATCAGTGTCCGTATCTATATCCGTATCTGGGCATCATAGCGAGTTTGAGAGATTAATTATAGGAATGTGATCTAGACCTCTGGTCCCTTAGTCAAAGTTGGGGGAATCATATAGTTCTTGTCATGCATCTCATAATAATGGAACACAGATGTATAGCTGCAAATAGAAGACAATTATTCTGTGTAAGGGGAACTCATTCATATTGGCAGGTTTTTTCCCCCTCCTTTTCTTTTCTTTCCTTTTTTTTTTTTTGGGGGCGTGTGGGGGGGGGGGGTTGCTGTTTCTTCACACTCTTGCTGATCGGGAAAATAGTTTTATGCTCGGAATAGAGCTTTAATACCGTATAATTTTACACACATAGTGTAAAATATAAAAAAATGAAAAAATTTCATTCGTTAACTAATAACTATGTTAAACTTTCATTGCACCATAAAAATTGAGTAGACTTTAACCCACCCACCCACACACTCACGCAAAGTGGCCGCACAAACATATTTGAAGTGGAAGGGAAGCATAGGTGTGATAACAAATTCAATGGACCTTTTCAATTTAGTGGATCAAAAAATTGCTAGTCACTTTTTTAGCAGTATTGCTCATCATTTGCAACTAGAACCAATGCACATTAGTTTTCTATCAAGGAAATCCGAATGAAAACCTGATGCCTGATGAACCTCATACAATGAAAAATTAGTTTGATGCACCGCTGGTAATAGATCATCACCTCCAACCTAATAGGCCAATGAGCCAAATCAAAGCTGGGCGTAATTCATTATCAGTAATCAGGCCTGAATATCTTAGACCATGTCTGACCCATGAGGACAAAATCTAGAACTGAACTGACCTAAAAGAGAGCGGATGTGATGGGGTGTTTGAAAGAACTGTAACAAAAAGAAGGGGGACAAGGGAGGAGAGGCGAGGGAAGTGGGGGAAGTGGGAAGAACAATGGATAGAAACATGTGGCCTAGCCTCAACTCTTCCATTTGTGAAAATCCACTGGTAGCTCACTCGTGAGGCACCTCCGGCCCTCCGGGGTGCGTGGGTGGGTGCATAAGTATTTACTAGAGGAGAAAAGAGAGGTCTTGCATTTGTTAACAAATACATGGTCGATGGAAACCATTGCAGGACCATTATCTCTCAAGCTACAAAGGGATCCTAGCTAAAATATCTAAACCTGTGTAAATCCACCGGTAGCTCCCTAGATCTTCCAGCTTGGACTATTCTTCGAACATTATTCATCTGGGAATGGCGCCCGAAATCAATTGTTTGGATCACCAAACCGTAGGTCCCATATGTAAAATTAAGACTTCAGTCCTCATGGTGAAACCTTACATTAATGTCATAAAATTCCTAGAGAAGCTCTGCAACTTCAAAGAGTAGAATGAGAAGATGGTATCTCAATCATTCTTTCAAATTTTACATTAAACATATGATGACTGACTTATGCAATGTTCAATAATGTGCATACAGAAAGAAAAAATATTGTGATGCACCTGCATTAAAATATAAGATAATTCAGCGCAGTGAGTAGAATCATTAAATCAAACAGTCCATAGGATCATACCAGTCATGATATATTCCAATCAGCCCTCGCTCGTATACAACACCCAAAGTGTTTTTCTTAGCAATGGTAGGAACAACATTCATGACCCACGATTTGGGGGATTCAAGTGCTGCTGCAAAGCCTCCCAAACCTGCATTCATATCCATTACATTGCGGTACCTCCCTGTACCAATTAACTTATTTATCTTCTTATAAGCATTTACATGCTTCCTCCACAGTCTATTATCCTCGCGATACGATTCAACGGAGACCCCAGGGACAGATCCACTAGCAATTCTAGGAGGGACTGCATTAAGGCGATCCGGAAATGTCTTCAACTCCCCTCCAGCAACTTCTTCTGGGTTGTTAACCTCAGGAAAAGGAGTTACGCATGCCTCCATTTTCTTATACCTAAAAAAGACATTAAGAAAAAAAAACATTAAAGAATCAACTAAAAGTTAAAACACAGGTGAGGTGTCTTGCATGAAGGGACAGCAAGGACTGCCTCAATGGATTTGTTTTCGAGGGCTGAACGAAAAATAAACATACACTATGCATAGAAAAAATGACTTGGGATTGTCAGATATAATTCTCCACGTGCAATGCATAAGAGCAACACTAAAAGTAGCGCAAACTAATCCTAACATTCTTTTGAACGTTATCACAACAAATCGATTTTACTTATCCAACCTGCAAATGGTTTAACAAGAAAGCAATGATAAACCTTCTAAGGAGGAAGCAGGAACAGATATGTACCAGACATCATCTGCATTTGTTGATGCACACATAGTAAGAGAATCATCTTGTCTCCCAGGACAGGAATCAGCATTTATTCTCTTTCTCCAGATGGCAATCTCACCCTTCTCAGAAGTCTTTTCCCAGCAAAGAAGCTTTGCAACTTCTTCAATCTTTCTTTGTTCCTCCTGAAGTTCTTCCTCAGGGCGTTGCCATGCTTTGTAGTTATTCTTCCAATTGATAGGAGGGCCTGAAAGTACCCAGTAACCACCGGGTCTTAGAACCCGATCCACTTCCATCATGTACATTCCATCTGCAAAGAGGAAAAAAAACCAGCTGTGCTGTAAGAAATAGTTGAGATCATCAAATACAAATTATATTCAAGTACTAAAAAAGCATCAATTAAACTTGATCAAGTCAATGAATGCATTGTCTTGATAGTAAACCACACTGCAGCAAGTTCTTAGAGACAAAACAACTGTAACCTTAATCAACAAATAATCCTCACCATTCGCTGACCATGGAATTAAGCAACGTGAGCAGTGAGCCATGTCAAAGGCTCTAGATGGATATGGGAGCCGTATGGTTCCAAGCACACCAATAACTGCAGGCACGCCTCTTTCCAAAGCAAACTGCACTTGTGCCTCATGCGAATCCCTTGGGGCAAAGGACATAGCCAGTACATTTCTTTTCAACAGGTATGCTCCCCAGCTAGCAACCTATTCATGCTTCTATAGTCAGTGGATCAACTAATAACAAGCAGTATTACCCCAAAAAAAAATATGACAAGCAGTACTTTAGAAACCCTCAAGTGCAGAAAAACCTACAGAGATGACTTTTGCTCCAGAATTAATCAATCTATGTTTTAATTGATCTGAAAAGGATGCATATGCTCAAAAGGTTTCTCAAGCATGTACAAAATTAATTTAAATATTCCCCCAAATTTGAAACCAACCGAACTTGAGCTATAATCACATCCAAGTTCAGTATTAGTACTACTAACCAATACTACTGAATGACAATTTGTTTACAGGTTAAACAACAATCGAAAGAAATACTACTTGAAAGCAGTAAGCTGTAAACAATGAAAGAAAAATTGCAAATCAAAATGTAGGTGGCAGCAAAAATGGATGGATTAGATGAAGAAGATGATAGGAGGGATTAAGCATACCCCACAACCAGTATCCAGTGCGGTCCTCACTGTCCCGTTGGCAATTGGAATCACAGAAGCAAGTTGGTCGATATATGCATCTGCACCTTGTGGGAACTGTGTCCCTCCGCCGGGAAATCGGAACACATTGCCCTCATATTGAACCCAGTTCTGGACAGCCTTCTCGACAGTCAAACTCTTATATGGAACATTTGCATAAAACACATAGTCACGGCTCTTTGGCCATGGGAATGGGGTCACGTAACCTTTGGGAGCTGGGATGAGGCAATGTAAATTTTCTTCCTCACGAGGGCAATGCCTCTCCCTATAAATCATGTTGTCCCTAGAGAAAGTCATCGCCCGCCTTTGGTCTTGGCAGGGAGTATAATCAGTGTAGCGAGCATCACATGACTCAAACACTTGAGCTTTTGAATTAGAATCATCAAAAATATCGCCTGCACCATTGTGATGGGTCTCAAAATTCAAATTAGGTAAGATACTGCAGTCTGTCTGCTTGGTAATCTCCACTGCTATGCTGTCTCCCTTTCCAAAGCCACTCTTCTGCCACGCACCCAAGATGTAAAAGAAGCAGCACAAACCAACTACAATAAATATAGAAACAGAACTCCTAGTCCTGCTGTCTGCAGAGCTTGTCTTCAAAGCCATGATATACCTGAAGTTGTTTTCAGGGTAATTCAGAATCAGTAACACGATGAATATATAACCAAAATGTAACAAGCTCTAAGTTGCAGTAATGAATCACATAAAATATATGACATCAACCAAAAAGAATCATAAGTATTGTTGATCCATTTACCACCATATCTCTTCAGCATTCTTATGAGTGCTCACTTTTTTTTTTAAGGCCAAAAACAAAAGAAGAAGCAAACACCATGAAAAGCATAGCCCACAACCACAAACACCCTATACAAGAAAACACACCAGAGAGGGGGACTAAAACAACCCTCCAAGCAATGATTAGTCCTTGAGAGGAAGGGCCACCTCCCTCCAATTCCTCCAATTTCTCAAAAATAATTTAATAGGACAATCTTTATCCTTTTTATTAGTTAGTAATAGGTCAACATTTATCAGCAAATTACTATCATTCCTGGAAGAACAATTTAAGACGTAATCTCAGATCAATTAGCTACCTGCTATGTCCATATCATTCAATAAGAAGTAAGCGCAAGTGCATAGCCGGCAGCGAAAAAGATAACATATTACATATAATAAATTAGTTTCCAGGGTCAACTAGCCAACTTGCCATAGATCATTCAAAGCCACAGTATAAGGGGGAGGATTTCATTATTCTGAATTGGAACAAGTCCAAGTTGACACGGTTCCGCCTGCTATTGGTACCTCATCCAAACTCATATTTAAACTACTAATAAAAACAAAACCATGTAGTTGCAGAAAGATTTTCATTGATCCAGACCATACAAACTCAGAAATGCCAACAATCAATTCCGAAATACAGAAACTACAATTGTGCAGCAACTCCAACAGATTACTTCTTTAAGATATTGTTTTCGCATCGAGTTACAACAAAGCATTCCACTTTTCATTTGTAAAACAAAACCCAAAAACAGAGATCTGGGATCCAATCAATGCAAAGCCCAGAAATGACCCGATTAAAATCACAGATCTAGACTGAGCACAAGAAACCCATACAACTCAAAAGTCTCCAACCAAAACAGATGACCACAAGTTGTAAAAACCAACAAAAATCCAACCAAACGCATGAAGAAAAAAGGAGGAAATCCACAGATCTAGAACAAACCATAAAGGAAAGTGGAAAGTCCAAAAGGGGTACTGAAAACCCAAACCACAGAAGCCATCTATCCTGCCCAGATCGAATGAAAAGGGGGAAAACGAAAGGACATGATTACCATCTAGTGTAAATCTCAACCTAGGCATTAGAAATATATATTGACAGATGAACTTACTGGAACAATCAAGCATGTGGTTTTGAAGAGGAATGGAGATTAAGCAAGCAAACAGCTGAGAAATCTGTGAGCGCAGAAAATGTTGAAGAGGAGGAGGAGGAGCAAGAAGAAGAAGAAGAAGAAGCAGAAGCCGAGTGCTGTGCAATGAATGAGAATACGGAAGAGATCAGAGTAATTAAAGAGGCTTTGTTGGACTACAGCGAGTTATTGAGTGGCAAGGGACTTTTTCTTTAATGAAAATGTCTAAAACACCCCTCACAATGGGCCCCGTGGCAGTGAGCGCGGGTCCGGTGAAGCCCTAGCTCTACCCTCAAAATAACTGTCTTTTTAGATTGTGGCTACGTTATTATCGTGCTTAAGGACCACTTTGGCTAGAAGGATTTTAAGTATTCATTGCTTGCTTGGTTGGAAGCATTTGGGAATTCCCGACAAAAGGAATTGATGGTTTTATTTTTTTAAATTGGGTTAAATTGGTTGGAACTTGCTAAGTTAACTAAGCACATGTTTAGCATCTCTATTTCCAACCTCTATCATAAGTATTAAAAGTAAGAGGTTTGTCATAAAATTCAACTCCCGCTTTAGAGAGGTAGAGGCAAATCTCCTTTAAATGAAATGCCCTTTTTATGGCTCTATTTTGAGTGGCTGTGCTAAAATAAGAGTAGAGATATCAAAAAAGGCCTAAAAGTAAAATGGTTTTTTTTTTTTTTTTTTTGCTAAGCCGAATTCTTTAATTTTGAACTCGGGATGCTCTTTTGCCGTTAGCAATTTTTAATACTACTTCTTGGGGGACAATACTTGAATTCTCCAAATGCTCCATACGATGCCAAATGCTTTCAACCAAATGGGCCATAAGTAGAATTCTAAACCCTCCACTCTAGTCTGGCGTTAAGAAAGCTAGAATCTTGAGAATACAAAAGTGTGAATATTTATGAGGTTAATTTTTCTAATTCTTATAATGAAACGCTACATTCCAAATACTTGAAATAAGCTCTCACATTGATGTCAAAATTTAGTGGTGCACATGGGCGGTTCGAATCAATTTAGAGGGAAAACCATCAACCAAATCGAACCCATCGGCTTTTCTTTTTTCTCAAACCAAACCGAACCACCCATATGCTCAAACCGAACTGCAAGGAACCAATTCGGTTCGGTTATAGTTTTTTTTATTTTTTTAATTATTTTTTCACAAAAAAAAGCAGTTCAATTTGTGAGAGACGTTAGACTTTAAGTAATGGAGTAAGGGTTCAAGTCTTCTTCAGGTAATTTGTCATATTCCTTTATATATTTTATAAAATATATATATATTTATATAATTGTTTTTGTTCGGTTTGAGCAGTTTAACCGCACCTTCAAACCGAAAACCTAAATAAACCAAACGGTTTGAAGGAAATCCGTACCGTCCGAGCAGTTCAGATCGGTTTAGTGGTTTTTTGTGCACCACTATAAAAAATTCTCAATGTCGCTAGTGGAAAAGGGGGACTCGCAGGGGCCATTCCCACCTCCCCAAAAAAGAAATAAAAAAACTCCCCTTAAGGTTTAGAAAATTTTATAATTTTTTACATATTTGCGCACACACCCCCCCCCCCCAAAAAAAAAAAAAAAAAAAAAAAAAGATATTCAAAAAACAAACCCCCCCCCCCCCCCCCCCCCCCCCCCCCCCCAAAAAAAAAAAAAAGGATATTCAAAAAACAAAAAAACCCTATATATTTTAAATTTCACATGCATTTTTTTTAATGTGCCCTCAAAGAAAGAACTCTTGGGTCCACCCCAGCCAACGCCCCCAAATTCTTGTAGAAAATGACCCCAAACAAATAGGCCTATAAAACAAGAATAAAAGCTCTCTCTCTTATATGCTATGGTGGGTCGGGCAGCACTGGGCCGAGCCTTCTTGTCGGTCATACTATAAGGGAAGCTTTCATTTCTTTAAAGCGAAAATGCATTTATTTAATGCTCCACACATGGAGACGTGATGGACCTATAGTCTCTACACACAACTTGCTCAGGGCACAAGACCATGAGAATCCAAAGTTCAACCCCAGAGTGAGATAAAGCTGCTCATGACAAAAAAATAATATCATTATATAATATTCAAAGAAAGGAAAATGAAAGTTCCTCTCGTTAACATCATAGGGCCTGTTTGGTTCATCGCATTTTTGAAAAGGAATTGGGCTTATTTCTAGGGCATTTCAAATACTCTATTTGTTGCAAGAATTCAGAATTTCAAACCACTTGAAAATGCACTTTTAGCCATATGAATTTTAGAATTTCAGAATGCTAGAGGAGGGTTGAGCATTTTGAATTCTATTTTGGGGGGCTGCATTTGGAATTATCAGAATTCCCCAGACAAGAATTTTCACAATTCTCCTAACTAAGTATGCCCAAGAACAATCTTTCTTCCAGCACCACCTAGCCCTTACCCTTCCCTACCCTTGCGGGTATCTCTACCTTATAAAATGCAGGGATAATTACTTAACTACCAAACAAAGGGAATATTCAGTATATACAATCAAGCAAAGGAATGAGATGTAATAGTGGCGGTGCGGCCTAGAGGAGGTAGTTGCCAGTAAAATTCAAGAAGTGAAGGAGCTAGAATGTCAAATTTTCAAGAAATGAAGGAGTTAGAAGAGCCTTCACCAAGGCATATTTCATGGATTGTGTGTGGGGGCATTTCCTTAATGTCGAGATCGAGCCAGCTTCGGTAAGAGTAACGGCTGGGCTTGCTTTGGTCCCGATTGTCTGCAGCCCGGCAACCCGGCAAGGGTGCCAGCTCGCCAGCTCGGCAAGAGTGCCAGCTCCGCAGGCTCGGCAATAGTGCGTGCCCGGAAGCTTGGCAGTAGTGCCAGGACGTGTCCTCCTCAAGTTATTTCTGATCTCGGTAATGGTACTGAGTGTCGGTCCATCATGCTTCTATATAAGTACGGGCGCGTTGTAGAACGTGCTGTCAGACAGGATGGCCGCCTGGCAGAGGCAAACAGTTGATTTTAACTAGCAGCCACGTCAGAAGGTGCAGAAGCCAGGGTAAGGTCCGATGGGACATTACCCTCACCTACCTTCACTCAAAAAAGTCTGATGGGACTTCTGCCTATATGTACACAAAGGGCTTAGTCTCAAAAAGGGTACGCTCCCACACACCTCACATGCGTACACACACTCCAAAACCTGTCTTTCTCCTTCACTCCCATCCTATTGCTTAGTTGCAGAACTAACTTAGGCATCGGAGTGCTTTCGGCTGACAGCAGTCAGGGCCTCTAACCTCTGCTCCTCTCCTTCCCTTTCAAGTATCAAGCAGGCGATCGTTCCCGAAAAACTCTACATCCACACTAGTAAGTCCGAATCGATTTTGGAACTTACATTATCTAGAAATATACTTGTTAAGATAGAATAAGTTTCAAACTACAAAAATCACACATTTTCATTTTCTTTTCTAGCTATTGGGTTCTTCAAACATAATTGCAATAGGTACGATAGAATGTACAGGTGATAAACTCAGATGGTCAACAAAAACAATATCATGTATGTATTAATAATGATTAAAACATGTTTGCATGTCTATTTTACCTAAAGTCCATAGTAAACAATTTTTAATGATTAAAATATATTTGCAATCCCATTTTAAAATCGAGCATATATATATAAATATATAAACTTTGAATTGATACCTTGTGGATCTCGAGAAACTTTTGAAAAACTTTCAACCATTGATATAAAAAAAGTCTAGTTAACATAGATTTTTACATTACCAAACACTTCTTTTGATTCTAGCCTCTTTTTTTATAGATTTTTTTTAATGGCTCTATTTTGATGGGTGCATAAAAAAAAGAGTAGATATCCCAAACAAGGCCAATTCACATGCGAGGAAACAGCCCAGATGCAATTAAACTAAAGTCGGGCCCATGATGATCGAGATTGGCCATATCAAGCCCAAACTTGTGCATGGTTTTGCCAAGGAGTAGCTTGCGAAGGACATGCCCCAAGCTGAAACCTCACCGTAGGCCCAAATGGATGACAACTCCACAAATTCATCATTTGGGCCACAGTTGGGCTACACACACTTGATCAAGCTCAGTGGTATTGATCCCCAATTGTCTTTCATCTTCTGGAATGCAAATGGATAGAAATAGCAACACCTTCACAACATGGTCTAGATCTAATTAAAAAATAATTGAAATCCAATATTGCTATGAAAAGGTATGTGGGCAGGTAGAGTGGAGTGAGGGCTGGACTCAAGCTGGAACACATGGGTCAAGGTCATCAATTACAGTTGTAGGGACCAAGTCCAAGTCTTAACAGACTATTGATCCCGGATTTGAGCCCTCCCAATCATGGCAATGGTAGACCCAACTTCGGCCTGACAAAGGCCCAAATATAAAGCAAAGAAACACACAAAAAAAAAAAAAAAAAAACCAATACTCTATCATCATTGTTGAAAGTGAAAGCATACCCTTTATGTGGTATCTGAGTTATTAACACATAACTGTAAATAAAACTTTTCCCAGACTCACGTGTGTGAGTTGTGTTTATTCTCCTCGCATGTGAGAGTTTCTATCACATGTGTGAGTTTCCACTACCTCGCATGTGTGAGTTGTGTCTTTGTCTCCTCGTAAGTGTGAGTTTCCACTACCTCGCATGGGTGAGTTGTGTATATCTCTCCTCTCATGTGTGAGTTCCCATCACCTCACATTTGTGAGTTGTGTCATCAGTCTCAGGGTCTAGCCCCTTCGCTGGGTTACCCAAAAAAAGTAGAGTGAGTGGAACTCCAACGTGGGCCTTCCTGTTGATAATTGGTACGGTTAAATCTGAATGTCATTCCATCCATTGGCATATCTTTAAATGTTACTTTAATAAGAGTTTGTCACACCGTAAGATTAACCGATAATGTAGTTAATGCATATGTTTAATTAGGCTTTAAAAAGTTAGTTTTTCTTTTTTCATGATCCAATTGGCGAAGTTCATGGCTGAGGCAGATTTAATGACTAAAAAACCGCAGTCAGGCCTCTTTTAGATGTAAAAGATTGATTAAATGTATAATGAAGCTTCTTCTCTTTTTTTTTTTCCTGTTTTCCTCTAATAGGTTGGCCTTAGTTACAACTGATAATATTGTTTGTTTGACACCACATTTATTTTTCTCTAATCCAAGCTACAATGGTCTTCCTTAAAAAATGCAAGCCAATGAATATGTGCACCTTTGAAATCCACATCTTAATTGCAGATTGCCTGTATCAAAGTATTTATTTTTCCCCCTAAATCTTACCTTTCACTTGTTTTATGTTTGCTTGCTTATTTCTAGACATGAATAAAGTTCTTGCACATTCGAACAACCCGGAAATGCTTTTGCCTATTTTTCAAATAATCACATTACTAATGCCTGATGATACTATGGGTATGGATATAGCTTTGTGTAGTGTTAAGACTTCTCAATAATCACATTTAAACTGAACAACTGTATCCAGATCCACAATCATATATTAGATAGCATTGTGCAGTAAGCCATCTCAAGAACAATGATGCTTTGCTTCACTTCTCTCCTTCCTGAACGGAATATAGATTGTGTTTCCTTATCTTTTTTTTTTTCATTGCAATGTTATATAAAGATGACTAAGTTGGGGATGGAAGAATAATCTATTTGGAAAACTTCACTTTACATGTCAAAGCTCATATTGCTCTTGTTTTCTTATACTCTTTGGTGGTTTCTCTTCACAGCTAATTTTCACATAAATCTCCAACGCCTGTTTTTCTCATAACTCTCTCTCTCTCTCTCTCTCTCTCTCTCTCTCTCTCTCTCTCTGACTCTCTCCCTCATTTTATTCTCTCTCTAACGGCTCTTTTTCTCCCCAAAACTTTATATAAAGCCTTCTATCAAGGATTTGAAAAAAAGAATACACCTGATGTTTCTTTATACAACCTTTTTTTTTTGTTCCTATCTTGATGAGTGCAATTAAGCCTGTGGATGTGTTGTAGTGGGGTCCACAGCTTCTATGAACAATTTTTAAAAACTTTATAAGCATGAGATTATTTTCCAATGTAGTAATATGATTGCAATTATGATGCAATCCATTGTGGCACCAAATCGCCAATCTGAGGAATTCATGCCTATTTTCCTTCTTGAACCAAACACGTCAAAAGTATCACCCTAGATTCTATTCCCATGGCTCTCAAAAGAGATGACAAATGGGGCTCCAAGGATTTCACTGAGTTCGATTCTTCTCTATGCACAAAACCAGTCCTAAAACTTAATTTATTACAAAAAGGGGAACTCTCTCTTCTCCTTTAGTCACATCAGCTATAAGAGTTATTATATACAATCTCAACTTAAATGTTTGGACACGCTAAATAAATATCATGCACGCCTTACTTTACCTTACCTAAAACCTCCATTAGGTGCACAAGGGGTGGTTGGTGAACTCATGATCTCTTATTTCCTACAAATTTATATATTTTATTACAATTTCATGGATATTGTCCAACCTATGCTTAATCGAATTTAATAGATTCACTTGCACTAATGTATCAGTAGAAAACGTTAATCTATAGCCCAAAGATGCGATCAGCCTTCAATAATCATATAAGAAAAATTGAGTCATGGATATGAAAAGCTTTCACCCGGGCGGACCTACATATATGGTCTTGGGGGTCGCCCCTGCCCAATGTGGGTCCACTTCCAAAATCCATATGAATTGTGGGTCCACTCCCAAAATCCATTTGAAGATCGTAGGTCCACCCCTCCAGAAACCCACATGAAAATCTGGGGTTTGGCCCCAAAACCTAACAACCTATTTGGGTCTCAAATGAAAATCATGGGTCCCACGGCCTACTGATGTTATTTGGAGTTGTATGATATATCTATATATTATTATGCATTTTTAAAATACACCTAGTTCCATTACTGTAATTGGGTTTTTGATGGGTCGCTTTAGATTGGGATTTTGGGAGATGAGAGAGAACTGAGAGGAAAAAGGAGACTTCAGTTGTTGGGAGAAGAGGAAGGTAAAAGATTTGTTACGGTAAGAAAAAGTAAAAGACATGAATTATTGACAAATGGGAAAGTTGCTTTACTTATATACGATTATAGATCAGACCATGTGGCTGTAGCATGTGCCAAGGGTAGGCTGATCCATCTTCTCAAGGCAAGGGTTCTGTTTTCACATTACTGGTTTGGATGCCCACGAGGTTGCCAGTACCAGTCTTCCATCTCATCAATACTAAATCCATAAAATAAAATAAAAAACCATGTTTAAATGCTTCTTAAAACTTCAACTACAACTCATATGCCTTGCTTTCTCAAAAAAAGAAAAATCATATGCCCTGTTATCAGCCGTGTGCTCAACTGACGTGGGACCCATGCTATTGAAGTAAAATTTAAAAATATCTCACAAAAGGGGATGACATTCATCTTGAATGATCCAAATTATCATTATGTAGGCCCCACGGTAGAGTCCTGGACGACATGTAATAGACACAAACAGTGATCCAGACTCGATGTTATTGATGCTGAATTCACTGATAGCAAGTGAAGAAAATGAAGATTGCATTTCCTCTTTTGACTAGTCTGTAATATCTAAGGGTATGCCCTCAGCATACATAATTTTCTTTCTGAATTTCTCCCTTTGGGTGGGGTTGAGAGTGTGTTTGATTATGGCAAGAGTTAAACCACACTAGCAAGGAAGCTTTTTGATGGAAAAAGGCGGATTCCATATTGTTTTTAGTCTTTGTTATTAGAAAGTGTCAAACATGTACTTCAACATATTACTCTTATGTAAGACCACAATATTCTTAGTTGAATCCAATTCCATCGCTCCAGTGCTGGTGTGTCTCCTCTTACGTATCTAACGTGGACTTTGGTTTGCCTGGACTTGTAACTAACAGCTAAAATTGGTTCTCATTGAACTTGTGCCAACATGTAAATTTATGTGACTGAGAAAGTAACTGCATAAGTTAAATTCAAGCTGGCATTGGCTTTAACAGAACACTCCTCAGGATACACCGTGATGAAGAAGGAATCTCTCTCTGGGGACTGAAAATTTAGATTAAAATTGAGATTTGAATGCTGCTTGAGAAGGTGCAGTAAACCCCATAAAATGGTTTTGGGAAGCTTTAGTAGAGGTAACTCCAAAAAAATTTCAGGCTTTAGTACAGTAACTCCCTTTGAATTTGCAGGGTTTACATCTTTAGAGAAGAAAAAACCGAAAAAAGGAAAAAACAGTTCAAAACTGCATATCTTTCAGTATACTTACCTTAATTTTCTCATAAAAACTGACATGTATAAGATCCAAAACCGCTCTGAAGAAATCTCTGTTTTCCTACTCCATACTACTCCATATATCATGCAAGCACATTTTAAACCAAAAGTTCACCAAGGAGAGTATTGCCTCTATCTATAATCTAGCCCGTGCCCATGGTTGTTCCATTTAGAACTCCTGGCACCAATCGGTTTCGTGGAAAGCTGAGGAATGCTATCTGCATCCATAAACGCTCCGCCCCTGTAAGAAGTGTTCCAGCCATCCACATGCCCAGAATATCCTCCTCCACATGCCCCAGTGACCCTCTGCTGGCCAACTTGATAGATATACCTGCCCTGCTGACTGCTTTCACTTGGAGCGATCCTTGGAGACACAGGCATCCGTGGTGGAATTCTCATCTGGTGACTGTACTGCTGCTGCTGTTGCTGCAGATGGTGATAGAGATGCGGCTGGTTCTGCTGTTGCCCAAGGCTAGATAGACTTGGAGAGCTGTGCACCCTTTGCATGCTCTGCATACGAGAATTACGGCTGCCACCAAAGGGCCTGGAAGGATTGCAGATACCATCATACAAGGCATTCTCCTGGTTCATAGTTTCATGAGCAGGAGGGGGGAAGGTATCAGGGGCAATGGAGTTGGGCGATGAGCCTCCAGAGGAGATAGTGAAGGTTGGGCGTCCTATGCTAGCGTTGCTGGCGGTACGCAGAACGCCGTTGATGGCATCGATGTAGCGTTGTTCCATTGCATTGTGGTCACCAGGGTTACTGTGAGTAGGGCTAGTAGCAGATTGATGGTTGTCATTGATGAGGAATGGTGAAGGAGGGAACAGGAAGGCTCGGAACTTTGGAGATCCACAGCTACCGTGGCGGTCATACTCGTCAATCATGTGTTTTAAGTCTTCATCAGTCTTTACAGAGACCAAGGTATCAAGGTCCTCTGGCATCATCTGGTATTTGAGGACCATGTCACCTTCCATCAAGCTATTTAGCTTCCTCTTCAGCTCTGTCACAGAGAACAATAATTAGTTGCATTAACACAGGATTTTTCTCCTTTTTTTTTTTTTCATTTTGCAGAGGAAAAAAATGTGTAATTCGGAATCTAATTTCATGTGTCCACTGTATTATGTATTCATATCACCTGCTAACTAAAGTTACTGTGAGCATGGCTTTTGTTGAGCTTGGATTAGATTAGATTCAAGTGAAAAGGCAATACTGCAAAGTAAGCAAGGAAGATGTGGATGATGTCAAGAGTTTGCTTGACTTTTGTCCTAGTGCAATTTGCGCGCGCGCGCGCACAAAACACACACGCAACACACACATTAGGAAGAGAGAGAGAAAGAGCACATTAGGTGATATATCATCTCTTGGCATGTGATTGTCCCAAGCATTGAGGAAGAAGGGTTAGTATCAAGTAGGTAATCTGCCCTGCAAATTGGAAGAATTCCACATTAATCTGTTGGTGGCACCCACCTTCCACAGCCAAGAAGATCACTATCCTGCCTTACCAAATGAAATTTTGCTCCATAAAAATGATTCAAAAACAAGTTTTGACACTTTGTAGCAAACCCCAACTTGAAAAATGGATCTGGATCTTGTACCGCTTCCATGGAGGACACAACAGATATATAGACTAGGATCATTTGCCTTGCTAGATATAGGGATGCTTTGGGATCTTGGCTTCTAAAAAATGCCAGGTTTATTCAAATGTTGCTAGTGTATAGATAAAGGAGATGTATGTCCTTAAGAGTAGCATCCACTGATTTGAGTTCTATACGTGCATCTATGTGGTTGAATCTCAAAGCCCTCTTGTGTCCTTTAGGATCAAGAAGTCCCACATACATTTGCAGTTTGCAAATGTCCTATTTAGAAGGGGACGAGGTTATTGTCCTTCTAATGTTTCAGATGACGGCTCAAGGCCACACTTGGGTGAAGTAGAAAGAGTAATTAATGATGGATGGCAATTTCAAATCTGCTTAAGGCAGGTAAATGAGGCTTCAATATATCTCCAATGATGGATATTTAATAAAATCCAAACAGCAGTTACAGCACAAATGACGTGAAATCACATGTTTTATAAATGATTAGGTTGACAGTAAGCCAAACAATTAGACTGAAACTTGGCTGTATTATGGAATTCTCTCCTTGGAGGATTTACTGATTTAGAGACACACAAATACAAGCCATTTAAAACTAATTTCCGTGTGAGGCATCAGACTACGTTTCACTAATTAGAGGTGAATCGTCCCATCAGATTGATGGTGACCAAGTTTTTAACACAAGATCTCCTAGTCAAAACTGGACCACTGCCCCATATAAATGTGGGGATATGATGTGGAGAAGAGATGGTCACATGCTGACATTTGCATGGGAATTTCCATTGAACAAGTTAGCTTGACACAAGCCACACATTTATTGGATCCCAGTCATTCAAATCAAAGACTCATCCAAATTTCAGTTCCTTTAGTAGTTATATACACATTAATGTATCAAAACAGTAAATTATTCATATATAATCTCAACTTTTATATATTTGATCAATTGAACGGCGAATGTTAAACTGGTTAGACTGCAATTTAAGATGATACCCATTTAGTGAGGGGTGTGGATGGGTTAAATTAATAAAGTGGCAAAGAGAGTTTCCCTGCAGACCAGCACAGGTTCGGTGCTCTGTGATCAAAATCAGAGTCACATACATTTGGGAAGAGGGTTATTGAGAAGGATCATGAAGGAACATTGGGCCCATTTGTTTCATGTAATTGAATTCCCAAGTATTCAAAGACTCATAATTCTAAAAGTCATTAAAATGGAAGAAATAATGGTGAATATTAAAAAAATTATAACTATCAAATAATCTTCCCTTTAATGGAAATAAATCATAGGGAGATGGGAAATGAATACCTAGTCATTGCCCCCATTAAGTCAAGGTCCATCTATAACTCCACCTAATAAGTTATATCCTTCACCTTCCCTCTTTAATAATAGTTGGACCCATTTGACAATGAATTTGTATGTATTCAATTCCATGCAAACAAAACTGGCCCTTATAATAATAATTAAAAAAAAAATTTCACCTGAGAAGGTGATGGTCCGGGGGACGGCCACAACTCGAGTCTCTCCGCCCACATACTTGAGCTGCCCATCAGACGGCCTCGGCAAGATCTTCCCACCGTGGCTGCACAAGAACTTCACCTTGTTCTTTGGTGATGGCAATGCCTCTTCCCCCATTCTTTTTTTTTTTTTTTTTTCTTCCACTTTTATTACCAGTAGTCTAGGAATCTATCTACACCACAGAGATCAGGCAGCAGAAAATGCTCCAATCCGATGCTACCAATAAATCTGCCAAATTATGAAATCAGAAATGAAAATTATATTTGGTAGACTCTGGAACTCAGATTCCATCGCTGCTTTTAATTTCCTGCCTAACTACAACCAAAGAAACAATGATAACATAACCAACAAATATTTTGACAGAGAAATATTAATTACAACAACTACCACAACAATCGGAAAGATATATGAAAAACCTGTCTCTCTCTCTATAAGAAACAACATTCTTAATATCAATTGCCTAGATTTTTTTTTTCTTTTTTTTTTTTTGTACCCAGCTTAGAGGGCATCCCTCGGGGTGAGGTAAGGGAGCCCTCTCGCAACCTCGGGTAAGGTAGGATAGCCCTTGCGCGAGGGAATGTGACTATCCAGGTTCGAACCCCAAACAGCCAAGTAATAACACGCCCTCTTACCACTGGGGTAAAGGCTAAAGCCGACACATCTACACATCAGCCGCTTCTTCGGTATTGCATTCATGTCTCGGTTCGTTCTACCTACTGTTATGCCCCTTTTGCCAAAAGTGTTTTCTTTTTTTTTTTTCCCACTTGCTTTTGACTTTTGAGTGTCCCTGATGCACAAGGAATATGAAAAGGAACCTAATTAACGTGGTCAAGATAGAGTTCCAACACTGACACCTTGGAACTTTTATAAAATCGGTAACAGTCTGGCCGAAACTTTTATGTATCGGGTGATACGACTTGTAAAGGCCGAAACCGAAAGATTGGGAGGCTGCAAAGGGGACTCCATTTGTTTTCCCCGCTGAAAGTGACCTTTTATTTTTGAAGTTTTAGTCCGTATAAAAAAACGGCCACATTCCTCTCGAATCTGCCACGAAAAGGACAAAACAGAACAACAACAAAAGCGTTCCGCAGAATAAAAAAAAAGGGGAAAGATAGATGAAGAACCTCCAAGTCCAGAGAAATATTATGAAATCGAAGCTTCTTCGACACGATATGCTACGAACTCTTAAAGCTATGATTTCCTTTTAGATCGGAAAACGAAAGGCATCTGAAACCAAAGCGCCATAAAAAGACAACCTAGAAATACTGCGCTCGAATCTGAGAAGAACTTGTGAAATCCCCAACATAAACTTTCTTCGAGAAAAACGAGAAAGAAATCAATACGAAGCAGAAAGATCTCTATTTTTTGAACAGAGACCGAATCTGCTTTGGTAAAGGAATCTTTTTATATCAAGAATCACAAAGAAAGAGGAGAAACAAGCACGGAAATCTAAGAAACGAGCACAAACCACGAAAAAATGACGAAGTAGAACCCTGCCTCCTGCAGCTTTTACATACGAAAAATGACGAAGTAGAACAGGAATCGATGCTTAACTTTCTCTTCGGCCGTTCCAATCAAAGCTCGAAGAAACTCGAACAGAAGAAAGCAATCTCTATGCAGCGTTTTCGTAAGAAGAATATCTACATGAGAAAAAGGAAAGAATCGGAAATCTCAAAATCGATCAGAAATAGAAGCACGAACAAAAACTTTAACGAATCTGCAATAGAAATTCTCTTCTGATCGGCTGAAAATGCTTGAATCCTCTACGACTTCGTAGAAACTGCTCTATCTAAAGCAGAAATAGAAGCTTCTGTGCAGATACTCTTTTCATCATTCCGCAAAAGATTCAAAACTCTCTGACGGAACATTTTCTTCGTCAAATCGATCGTTTTCGGACGAAACGCTTTCAATCCTTTCGCCATTGGACAAAATGCTCGAATCCTCTACGATTTCGTAGAAATCGCTCGCTGGATCGGAAAATCGCTTTATGTAAAGAGGAAAATCCGAAATCGTTAGAGCTTCTGTACAGATACTCTTTTCATCCGTTACAGAACATTTTCTTCGTCAAATCGATCTCTATCGATCGTTTTCGGACGAAACTCCTTCAGTCCTTTCCCATTGGATAAAATGCTCGAATCCTCTACGATTTCCTGGAAATCGCTCAATGGAGCGGGAAAACGCTGCATGTAAAGAGGAAAACCCGAAATCGTTATACAAAGCGAAAGTCGAAGCTTCTGTAAAGATAGACACGCTCTAACAGAACGTTCTCTTCGTCAAATCGGTCTCTATCGATCGTTTTCGGACGAGAAAACAGCTACAAAGAACAATCCGAAATCGCGAAAGAAAACAGAATGAAATCAAAGATTTTGTACCGATACTCGCGACAGCCGTTACGAAAGATCGATTGGAGCAGTGCTGATATGAGTCTCTGCGAGAACCAAATGGATGAGAGAAAGAGAAATCCGCGAAAATGGAGGTTTCGTCTTTCTCCCAACCACAGCTTTCTCCTCCTTTTCCCCCTTTTCCCCGTCTGGTCTGTGTTTCCGTTTGAAAATGCTCAGCGCGTTTTTATATGGTTCTTCCGAGGGCATTTTCGGAATGTTTTTTTCTAATGGCTTGCCAACAAATAGGCGACGACGTGGCGATAACAACCGATTCCCAATCGTGATATCTCGTGAAAGTAGTTTCTCGGGAGTTCTACATATTTCAAGATAAAGTATCGCGATTCTTTAATTGTTTGAAATATTATAGAGCTGATATAAATACACTGTTCAATTAAATATTTTTTTTGGGCTTAGACCTTTTATGAAAAGATTGTTTGATCAATCTAAATTAATTATAAAAATAAAAAAATTATATTATAGAAGGTATATAAGCTATTTGTTTACTATGTTGGGATAGTCGTTCGGCGTTGATTGATTAACTTGAGGATCCATGGATTGATCGCTGGGCCTATGTGGTGAAACTACGATGCGAACACCACTCAATTTTGAGTGTGTTGGCATAAGCAAAGTTGTCATGTAGTAAACATGTACGTGTAAATTTGTCATGAAGTAACCACTGTAGTGTATTGGAAAACATTTGACTCGAACTTGTCTCATCCAATGCAATATATCTAACTCGGATAGAGTAACGCGGTGGCTCTAGAGATTTATATATATATATATTTTTTTGTTGGAATCCCAGCTTAGGGGGCTAGGACCCCTAGTCCTCTAGTGAGGGAAGTACACCTTTGATAAAATTTTTCTTAATATTTAAAAATGGGTCAAATACTTATAAAAATATAAATATACATTTATTTACATACGTTCATGCTAATCAAGTCAAGTTAATGAGTTTATATGTGAAAGAGAACTACTATCATAAGGAAAACGAAACCAAAAACTTTGTGGACTACATAATCTTCTAGGTCAGATATCAAATGTAAAGGCTCATTTATAAGTTCTAAATTACATTTTGGTCATCATTTTTAAATTGTCGATGTAAGACCCCGCCCCGAGAGTTTCCGATTAGCGCTAATTAAGACGTGCTTTAGTTATAAGTGAGATTAGTGGGATTTTGGTTAAGATTAGATTAAAATAACTTTTACATAGCTTTGGACCATTTTTAGAACCTTTTGATTTAGTGGGACCCTTTGGGGGTTCCTTTATTGTGTTTTGAGTGACTTTGGGGTTTATCTGATAATTCTGAAAATCAGTATTTTTGCTCCGTTTGATTTATTTTATCATTCTCTACAACTTTCGTATTCACTCTGTTTCCGTTCGAGACCTCGAAACTCCATTTTCATCATGATAGGGGTAAAACAGTCTTTTTGCACAAAATCTGGGCACTATTTTCTGTGTCTCCAAAACCCGCGAAATCTATACTTTTTGAAAACCAGAAACTTCGGCAAACAATTCTTCCTTCTTCGTCGAACCCATCTGAGGCCTGGAAACCCATGTGTTAAGCCCAATTAGTTGGTTAAGTTATAGGACCCATCCATGTTTTCTATATAAGGAGAGCCTTCTCATTCTTCTTCTTCTTCTAGCTACCTTATTGTGAAGGAGAAAAAAGTTCCAGCTGCCCTAGGGTTCCTTGCTCTTCTTCTTGCTTCTTCATCTCCAAACTCACTCCCAACTATTGCTAAAAGGAGAATGAAAATTACCATTTTCCTCCCCTCATTGAAGGCCCTTTATTGATGCAACTTGTAGAGAAATCCACCCACCCTAGAGCACTCTTTGAGCTAGCTTTTACTATTTGAAGGTCTTCCATGTAAGTGATTCTCTCCATCTCCTAGATTAGTGTTCTTCTTGTCTTAGAGGAGCCCCTCTTCATTTTTGGGAGCTCTCTCATTCTATTTCATGGTTTTGGCCATTTTAGGGTTTGTAATGAGTGTATTTTGGGGGGTTTTTGTGTAGCTTGGTGTTTTGACTTAAGAGAGGTGATTAAGAGCTTGACTAGCTATTTTGGAACCAAGGTAAGTGGATGAATAGGTTGATTTGTGTGAGGCCCTACCCCTGGTGGGCCCTCAGTTTGAATTTAATAATAATTAATAAGCTAGTTTCTATCTTTAATATGCTATTTAATAGGGAATTAGTAGAATAGTTTATAATATCCCTAAATTTTAGATATAGCTTTAATTTAAATTGTGTTAGGTTTGATTAGATTAGAGTTTAATTATAATTAGCACTAATGGAATGGGCTTGAGAGTGGAACCTTCTAGAACCCACCTAATTACCCAACTACCCATGGCCCCATTTCAATTCCATTTAGAACCAAAATACCCTTTAGGTAATTGGCCTAAAACCCTAATGTATATAAACCTAAGCTATTGCAAAAGAGCCTAAAACCCTAATTGCCTCTCATCTTCCCCAATTAACCTATCTTCCTCCCCAAGCAACCCAAATTTCCCCAAAATTCCAGCATAAGGTGGCTAGAGACTCTCCCCATTGGCAATTATCACTCTATTGGATCTCTCTCTCACCTCAATTTCCATTTTCTTCTTCATTAAGGCAAGTACCCTATGCGGTTTCATTAGATGCATGCTCTACTTCCTTGTTTCTGTAATTACATCTCAATGTTTCGATAATGCTAGTTTAGATTTCCATTTTGAGCTTGGTTTTCATGGAAATGGCCATTGATGGATGGGTTTCCCCATTTGGAAGATCAATGGTCGGATGGATTGATGGATGGATGGAGGGATGGTGATAATTGAAGTGTTTGATGTTTATTCTTGTCTATGTGATGTATGGGGAAGGTTTGGAATGGTTTAGATGAAAACTGGATTGAAAAAGGGAAATCCCAGAAAACCTGAAATTCTGCAATTTACGTGTACCTGGTCGACAGGACCCTGTCTCGGTCGACCGGGCAAACTAAAAATGCCTGAAACACAAGTCTCAGTTATTTCCTGAAACAGTGCACAGACAGTGTACCCAGTCGACCGGACCCTGTCTCAGTCGACCGGGCACACAGGAAGACACAGGAGATAGCTGAAACCCGGAGTTTCAGAAAAGAGCAGAAATGCAGTGTACCCGGTCGACATCACGGCCATGATGTCGACCGGATACACTGGAATTCCTGCAGAACCCCCCAGGTGCTTGACACCAGGTCGCAGTGGACCCGGTCGACGTCACGGCCATGATGTCGACCGAGGACACAGCAGGATGTCGACCTAGGAGGTCAACATCCAGTTCACCCGGTCGACATCCTCCCAGGGTGTGATGTCGATCGGGCAAACTGGGATCAGTGAATTTCAGAATTCTGTAAAGTGTGATGTTTGATCACTTACGGGGTCCATTGACCATCCAAATGACCTTTCATCAAGTATGCCACACCACGAATCAATGGCATGGCTCAGCCTTGATTCGTGGGTTCCACCTATTGAGGATTTAGGATTCAAATTATCATTGACTCGAACCTTAACTGTAGCATATGGTGTCCACAACCTCAGGAGCACCAAATTTATCATTTTGGACACCTGAGGCTACAGATAGGGATCCAATCATGTGATGAGGCCTGAACCAAGTGTGGACCACTACCTAGGATTGGTCCTTTGCCTATTTCCACTTGATTCTCTATTTTTAAGGATTTCATGAGTTGCTCTTTTCTCTTATCCTTGTTGTTGTCTTTAACTTGTTAATTAATGGAAATTGGAGGACCTGAACCTAGGATTACTTAGAGGTGACCCTAAGTAGTGTTTGGAGATAATTTACCCATGTCTGTGTATAGGCGGGCCCTTATACGGCCTAAGGTTGGGGATGTGAAACCATAGTATAAAGAGGTTTATGATAAATGGTCAGTTAGCTCACTGTGTAGGAGCATAGGGTGATTAATTGTGGAATGGACATGGTATGGTACTTGTGTTGCCTCAGGCCACAGTTGTGAGCCTTGGAGTAAATCCAATGTTGTTGGACTTGGACTTGGATATCGGACTGTATTCCACAATGTTGTACCTTAACCTCTTAGAGACATTGGGTAGGACCTTGCTCACACAAGATTAGCCTAGACAGACACAAACCCGTACTTAGTTTCCCGAGTCGACACTGAACATTCACTCAATTGTTCTAGGCTTAGCCAGTTGACTGATCATCTCTGGTAGGAGCTATGTTCTGGTTACTTAGAGCTATCATGATGAGTTGTGGTTGGACGGACGGTGTGATACCAAGTCCGGGCTAATCTGATAAAGGGGTGTGATCGGTGCGATAAAGGGGTGTGATCGGTGTGATAAAGGGGTGTGATCGGTGTTATGTATATTGTATGTTATATTTATCAGGGCTATTATCCCTTGCATGGTTATTACCATTTCCCCACCGCAAACTGTTTATGGTATGGGACGTTTACAGTACGGGAGGGCCGCGGCATAATATCCCGCGGTGTATTTAGCTTGTGCGAATGTGCCCCCTCTTGTTGTCTGTTTAGATTAGATACTTTATCTTTCTGATTCTAAACTGCTATTACTGCTTAACTGCCTAGATTATGTATTCTGTTCACTCATATGATTATGTACTTGTCATTATTTTCTTTTGTTGTGTACATATGGTGTTATCTGCATATGGTGCCTTGCCAGATCTTTAGATCTGACCCATCTTTGGTGCTTAGGTCCAGACCACGATCCCGCGGGTGACGCGATCCACGAGGCGCCTGTAGTAGGGGACTACGGATGGGGGCCGGCTGACCAGGTGGTCGAGCCGGAGGACGGAGAGCCTGCACTGGAGGGTTGAGTGCAGTTGTTTTGGGATTTTGAGAGTTTATTTTTGTAGTGAGATGGGTAGGTTAGATTGATATGTATATACACTTGATATTCACACTTTGAGATTATTATCAGGCTTCCGCACTTTTACATCTGATATATATACTTGATACTATTGCTTCCGCTATCTTTTATTTCGCTTCCTCATATAACTGTTGATTATGATGTTGTTTAAAAAGTTTTAAAATTTTGACCTCACTGCGGACTATGATCTTGGAAATTCTCGGTTTTTCCGGGAAGTAGCGCGCCAACTTCAGGTACCTTAGCGTTATCTTCGGTATTCGGAATTGGGGCGTTACAATTTGAATGCTTTCTTGTTTTATGAAAAAATGTGGATTTTTACTATTCATCTCTCTTTTGTTTCCTATGGTTTATAATGCTTTAAAAATGTGCATATGGTTGAGCTTTTGCTTTCTTAAGATTTGTGTATTAGAATTTGTAATTTTGTCATTTATGGTTCTTCATTAACGATGGTTATTTCTTGCATTGAATGAGGTTGGAATTTAATGGGAATTGTAAGTTTTAGTGTATGGTTGTTGGAGGAATAAATATGGTTGTTGGAAGGTAAAAAGGGAAGTAAATGGTTGGGAAAAGTATGGTTGCAAAGGAGGTTTGAGAGGTGGAAAAGAAGGAAACTCGGACTACACAGAATTGCAGGTTCTGAAGCAGTTCGCTCGAGCGAACCCCTTACAAAACATGGTTCGCTCTAGCAAACCCCCCAGGCTCACTCGACCCAACCTCCCAGAAGCTAGTTCGCTCGTACGACCCATTGTACGCTCGAGCGACCCTCTTCCAGAGACTAAATCGCTTGAGCCACTTTTCCCTTCGCTTGAACCTTCCTGACTTGGATTAGTTCGCTCGAGCGAACCCTTGTCCGCTCAAGCGAACCCTTCTATAAAGCCCTTCGCTCGAGCGAACCCCATGTCCGCTCGAGCGAACTATACAGAAATTCCTGGGTCTTTCCTATTGTTTTCAAGAAGGGTGTTTTAAGGTTCGATTGGATTGATTTGATGTACTAACGCTTTGGGAAGACCTAGGGGATGATATAAGGAGTTTGATTTAGAAAGTATTCCATTTTGGAGATGTATTGAGTATTTTGGAACTTATCAATTGTACAAGAATCTCAGAATGTCTCCAAATCTTAATGAGTACAAAGTGAATGACCAAACCGACATACGAGACTCTTATACATATTGTTTAAATCCTGAAACCTTGATACATAGTCCGGATTTACGCAGAGATCCATCGAGTTAGTTTTTATTTGAATTTCATTTGTTTCAGACAGTCATCTTGTGTTAATACAAATGCCACTTTTAGCTACTGAAATTCGTATTATGAACTTTTGTCAGCTTTACGCATTTTGATCAGACACTATTGTGATAAATGTGCTCACGAGCCCTTTTTGTTCAATCTGTTTTGGGTGTTACTCACCTCTTTAGATATGTATATGTTTTGAATGCGTTTTGACATATGAGTCAGCACCACTAAGCTTGGACGACTTTGTCGGTTTGATCCACGGACTTGGAGTCCCCCTTTAACTTCTATCAGCTGCAGTTTGAGTTTGGATTCTATTTTGTCACCCGGTTCCACGGCCGTGGTTTTGCTCAGTATACGTATATATGTATATAGTTGTTTCTCGTCACTTCGCGTGTCCGAGACCAACGCCCTTAGTGTGCTCTCATCACATTAGTGATGGAGGATTTAGCTTACGTGTGGTTGCCATCTTATCATTTTATGTTCCTTGATTACCCTACATGTTTTATATTGCATAAGTACTTTAAACAAAGAATGCATCCAGTTTCATGTAAAATGATTACTTTATCAAATTTTCAATATGTTTCTAAAATATGCTTTGTGCTTTCTTTATTGGTATATATATTCACCCGCCTGCCAGACCGTCGTGTCTGACCCATTTTTTTGTTACTCAGGTCCTAACCGCGTTGCCTTTGAGGAGGAGCCGAAGGAAGCGGCCGGTGAGCCGCAACGTGTGATCAAACGGTAAGCTGACAACGTCATCCAGACATTGGGTCAAGCTTTGAGATGCGTACATTTTCGGAGTTTAGATTAACACATTTTGGAGGAATATTCTTTTGGTTGTACTGACCTTTGTTGGTCATTATTTTTGGGAATGTTTAAATCAACTTACATTTTGTATAAACTTCTAACCTTATATTTTAGGAATGCCAATGGAGTCATTGCTCACTCTGACATCATATTACATATATATGTTTTATCAGTTTTGAAATGTGGAATGGATTACGAATTTGGTTTGCTACACGCTTCCGCACCAACGTGTATGAATTGTGAATGTGTGTAAAATCCTCACCGCGGAAACCTGTGGAAAATTAAATGAGTGTGTTCATATATTCATTAAAAACCATCGTGGGCCCGGATCTCGGTCTGGGGTCGCAACAGTTGGCTCCAAATATTATAATATAGTTGAGTAAATGTTAATTATTTAAAATGATTCAAAATGAAAATAACTTACTAAATGAGGTGACACGGTCAAGTTCCCCTATTTGATTATGCTCTTCATCAAGACAAGATAACTCAGGAGAGTCAAGAGTCGACTTGGAGAGTAAAAGTAGTAACAAAAAACTTGATATATTATAAACGTTATATGAGTAAACTTGTAAGAAAAATGCAAAAAATGTTTGATGCTATAGACATTAATGTCTATTTTAAAAAGTTATTTTTATTACTTTTTTTAAAAAAAAGGCAAAAGGTTATAAAGCTAATTAAATTAGATGTTCATAATAAAATTGCCATATAATCTAAAGCACTAAAACATCTATTTTAATAAGTTTTAAGTCAAATAAATACTAAAAGTAGGCTTGTCAAATATCCTTTTTTTTGTCACTTAATGCCTTTTAAGAACAGTTTTTCTTTGCCATTTAGTGCATTTACTCTCAAACCCCTCCTTTTCCTTTTTCTTTTGATTTGACCATTAAGGAAATGTTTGGTAAAGGGAGATGAATCCTCTATCCAGAAGAATCCTGGGTGCTATGGAATTAGACTCTCTTCAATGAGGATTTATGAGGAAGAGGATTCAATGCATTCCATGTTTGGAGAGCGCAGAGGAATCAACGATGATTCCTTCAAAGTCACGTTTGGTTAAGGGAGAGGAATCCGTGGAAAAATAAAAAAAAGCAACTTCAAACAAAAATACCAATTAAAAACAAGCATGAAGCAAAAACTTATCCCACGAAAATGTTGAATGTTTATGTTCATAGTTTCAAGTGCAAATCTTTGTAGGTAGATGTTGAATGCTGTTATATCATCCAAGAAACTAACATTGTCATATGAAGCAACTTTAAAAACCAGTTCAATACGTCCAAACACCACAACCTAGACATTAAAACAGGAAAAAAATAATCTAAAAGGGCATTTATTACGATAAAATTAATAATTCGCTCTAAACAAACCAAGACTCGCCCAATTCTCCACATCAACTAAGAAAACAAAAATGAAAAGAACATCACATCCAAACATCAGCAAATTCCAAACAAAGCATCTCAGATCAAGATGACAACAGAAATTTCATAAACAGAAAGAATCAAAGAGAGAGAGAGAGAGAGATCCAACGGGCCTTGAATCAGGCAAGGAGATTGGCATCTCAATCATTGCAGCGGATCGTATGGTGGGCAGGGTGTTGGGGCTGAACGTGGCCGAGATGGACGGTCCGAGATGAGGATTCACTGCTGAGCCGCGATCGCGATACCCTAATCCTATCCCATCCGGTCATCTTCAAGAACCGGTCATCTTCAACAACTACTTTCGAAGAAGAAAGGAAATCAAGGAAATGGATTTCAAGGAATTATGGAGGAGGAAAATGAATTTCTCTGCTACAGAAGAAGAGATTTGTAGATCTGCAAATGCTACAGAAGGAACTGATTTGGACAAGAGAGAGGGGTTGGGGAGCGGGGGCGCTGCAGGAGAGAGGGGTTGGGGAGTGGGTGTGCTGCGTAGGGGAAGAAGCAGCTATGAGAGAGAGGGCTAACAACGTTGCTGGGGAGCCAATGCCGGGGCAAGTTGTTGGGCGAGATGGAAGCGATTAGAGTTGTAGTGGAGCTAGGGCACGATGGATTTTCCTCTCCAAAGAATGCTGCTTTTATACTACCACTTTTGAATCGACGATTTATCCTTTCCGATGGGGATGGTCGGACCGAAGGAATGCCCTCCTGTGTATATTTTCAAAATCATGGCGGTGGAAAAATGGACGCGAGGAAAATTTCCCAAACGTGGGTATTCCTCGCTTTCGTAGAAAAGCGGAGAGGAATCCTTGGCAGGGATGGTTACCAAACATGCCCTGAAAGTTCTCTACAATATATTTTTTATTAATAAAATAAGGGATGCGCCATGTTTGAGGGGCTATGCTCCCTTGGGATGAAGAGTCCAAAGCCTTTGACTTAAGAGAAATCCCTAGTTAAAGGAGTGGGACACCGAAACTCTACAATGGGCCCACTATTGCAAATCTAAGCTGGTCAAAATAAATGCATTACTAGTGTATAGCATATCCTCAAATCTTACGCTATCAAGACTTAGTCATACCGTAAGATTGAGCATTTAATATAAAATAAGATTAGTAAATGTGTATAAGTTTGTGTTAATTACATTTTTAATCAAATGATCAATCTTACAGTGAGACCAACTCCTATTAAGAAAAAAAAAATAGGGGATACACCATATATGAGAGGGTGCATATTTTGACCAGCTTAGATTTCCAATAAGTGGGCTCTAGTATTGAGCTCCTCTCTTAACTAGAATTTCTGTAAGTTAAAAGGCTCAAGAGAATCCAGAGAAGAGGCACAACCGAGTAGGAGTGGCCATGCCGCCTACCCCTGCGGAATTTTAAAATCAAATTTTCGCCTCTAAAACCTATAGTCTATAGCGACGGTACCATTTAGCGGCAAATGTAGTGGCGGTGGTTTTTTCTGCCTCAATAGGATTTAGGGGCGGTTTTAAGCCCTTTAATCCGCTGCTAAAAGGCACATTTATTGTAGTGGTTCTGCTTTATATAGTGTTTCTGCCAAGATCAAATGAATTTTTGATTAAGTCAAAATCAAGTTTCATTGGTTTGCCGGGCCATTGCGCAGGTGGTAAGACATTGCTCCACATTTGAAGGGTTTGTAAGATTCAAGCTTTTGACTTGGTTCTTCATGCCTTTGGCTCGTGTCATGGAGCCAACAATTAAAAAAGAAAGTTTCTATAGACTCAATTAATATAGCTAGGGAGCAAATGTGAGGGTACCAAATGAAAGGTTAAAATTGAAGCATCTAATGCTGGATAGACACATTTCAAGTATCTAAGTTTTTGCAAGTAGCTAACCCAAGAACTTTCCTTGTTTATGGTGAAGTCATTTGCCTTGTGAAAACATAAAATGTTTGGGTTTTTAGTAAAATTATAAAGAACCTCTAAAGTCAAGGATGAGAAAATATTTGAATTGAGTCAGTGGTGGGCCCAAGATTCCAATTTGAAGAGGGCAGACCACGGACGATGGTCATAATGCTACTTTCTTCATTATTTTATCGTTTGAGGGAGGCAAGGACTTATTTCTAACAGGACATAAACTTATTTTCAAGTCATTTGAAACCACAATGGACTATTTTTCAAATTAAACCAGGCTTATTTCTAGGCCCAACAAGGGAAACTGCCCCAAAAAACGCAATACCTAAGTCTGCCCTTGACTTGAGTAGATCATAAGTAGTTCTAGCTATCATTGACAACTTGTGGCTGCTCTCGCCCTTCCAATTGCACTAAATTAGATATATATCAGACCTTGCGAGCCATCAAATTTATACCAATATAAATTAGGAAAACTTCAAATAAGGCCTAAAGTTTTTGCCATATTTCAAAAAAGGACATAAGTTTTGAGAGTATTCAAATTAATCCCTACGTTTTTCAGTAAATTTTCAATTCTAGACATCCAACCATTTAAAGGTATTTTCTGGCGACTTTTCCCTCAATATTTTAAAAATACCAAAATTACTCTTCATTTAGAGCCATGGCAATGTTTCAGCAACCACTACATTGCAGCCAATAGCTGTGGGAATACTAATTGTCCTTCATCACCGTGAGGACACCGATGAGGGAATTGAGGAGAATATAGAGGAAGTGAATAAGACTTATTACAATGAAAGGTAATTTTGGCATTTTAGAAAAATTGAAAAAAAGGTTGTCGGAAAGTAAATTTAAATAAATGGGCATCCTTAATCGAAAACTTCCTGAAAAACTTAGGGACTAATTTGAAAAGTTTTTAAACTTGTGTCCTTTTTTGAAATAAGGCCAAAACTTAAGGACTTTTTTTGAAAATTTTCCATATAAATTTGGTTTCTCTAGCAACCTTATAGTTTAGTGGTTAAATTTGGCGATTTGCGATATTTGATGATCTAATTTTAATAGATGATTAATTAGCATGACTATTGGAATATGGCTTTATAATAGCTTGGACAATGGGAAATACACACTATCTATAGCTTAATTACAAATTACACTAAGAACAAGAACCCAATTTATAAATCTTACACAAATACACTATTACAAAGGAACACACTTTTTAGTCTACACACTTACAAGAAAGAGACTCACTACACTTTCTCTTAATGCACTCACTCACTACAAAGAGAGCACTTACTCCACTTCTCACTACACATTGCACTCACTTCACTTCAGTGTCTTCACATGACTTCATGTGTCCAGAAGACTCTCCAAGTATCTCTCCCTAACTATTCTAGACTCTCCAAGTGTCTCTCCCCTACTTGGATTCTAGAATAGTCAGGGAGAGATACTTGGAGAGTCTTTTGGACACATGAAGTCATGTGACTTCTAAAGAATTCAAGTATCTTGGAGATAAAGACAAAAGTCAGTATTTGACTGACATTATGCTCAAATTTGGTTGTGAGAGATCTCAATGCTTTTCTACAGCTCGAATATCTTTTATCTTTTCACCATTTCTCTTCATTTGATTTACTATTACTAGCAACCGTGAGAAATAATCAGAAACATTCTCACCTTCTTTCATGTGGGTAACTTCAAACTCTGCTCGGAGTGTTTGCAAACGGACCCTCTTGACCCAATCAACTCCTTTGAAGATGGTGCTAAGAGTCTCCCACGCCTTCTTGCTCGATGTTGCTTCAGCGATCTTGTCAAAGTTTGCTTCATCTACCCCTTGATAGAGTAGAAACCAAGCCTTCTTGTCTTTCTTCTTTTGATCCTTGAGGGCAGCCTTCTGCTCCGCACTGTAGGCAGCTTCTTGCTCTATAGTGGGCTCCACGTATCCTTCAGTGACAATCTCCCATAGATCCTGTGATCCGAATAACGCCTTCATTTGGATACTCTAATTCTCATAGTTTTCCTTCATCACATTCGGGATCTGGGGTGAACCAAGCTTGAGGCCATCTCTACTTGTAGGGGAACCTAGCTCTGATACCACTTTGTTGGAAGATGGCTTTAATAGCTTAGACAATGGAAAATACACACTAGCTACAGCTTAATTAAAAATTACACTAAGAAAAACACACTTTTAAGCCTACACACTTACAAGAAAGAGACTCTCACTACACTTTCTCTCAATACACTCACTCACTACAAAGAGAGCACTCACTCCACTTATCACTGCACTCACTTCACTTCAGTGTCTTCACTTGGCTTCACACTTCTGTGTGTCTTTGAATCATCACTTGAGTTGTGTATCTTCAAATGAGCATCGGTCCTCTATTTATAGTTGTGTAGGTCGGCGAGGAGTCTCTTGTGTGGATGAAAGATGCCCACGTGGCTCTATGTATCACCACACTTGAAGTCGGTTTGTGTGGGTTGGTGGTGTTGGCTCATGGGATTCTAGAATAGTCAGGAAGTGATACTTGGAGTGTCTTGTGGACACATGAAGTCATGTGACTTCTAAAGAATTCTAGTGCCTTGGAGAAAGAGACAAAAGTCAGTATTTGACTGACAATGACATGCATCCTCTTGAAAAGAACCTAGAAGAAAAAAAAAGGGAAATTTTCTATACGGTCACCTACTGTGCCTGATTTCTCTCCTTTGTTACCAAAGTCGATCATTTTACCCAGGTGTTCTCCATACCGTCCGGACCACTATTATAGCCAAAAGGTTTTTTTTTTTTTTTTTTTTTTTTTTTTTTTTTTTTTTTTGCGATATCACAATTTATGTTGCAATACCTCAAGTTTTAAGTTGCGATACAGCAATTGATGTTACGATATTGCAATTTTTTAAGTTGCGATACCGCAATTGATGTTGCGATATCACAAAAAACGTTAAGTTAAAGGTCAACGAATGCATTTCTCTTTGTAAGTTCTTTATGTTCCATTGCTTTCATCTCTGGATTGGGTTTGCTTCCATTCTCTGCAAGTTAGGCTGGGATATAGCAAGTGATCTCCTACCACATTCTCTGCAAGTCAACCTCAGGCCATTGTCATATATAGCAAGTGAATCTCCCGCCACATCTTTGTCTGTGGTATTCTTTCCATGTTTCCCACTTTATATGTATCTCTCTCATATTTATTGTATTATTTTTTTCTTCTTTTGTGTCTTTTGAAGGTAGTTAGAATACAAGGAATTCCATAGGTAGAAACATTTGAAACATTTTGTATAAATATTAACAGTGATAAACATGTTAAAAAAAGTAACAGTGATGAACATGTTAATATATGCACTGGCATATATTAACAGTGATGAACATGTATAAATATTAACAGTGATGAATATTTTGTATAAACTTTTTTCTTCTTTTGGGACTTTTTGATGAACATCCGGTTGTTGATATATTAAAAAAATCCCTTTGTTCTCATATCATGAATTACCAACAACTGGATTTGGCTTGGACGTCCAGTTGCAAAAAATAATGTGGGATGTCTTGTTCATCCCGTCCTATGGAGGGTCCAAGTACAAACTCAGAAATTCCACAGATTTTTTAACCTTTTCTTGTTATTGTGGCATTACAGACATCGTTTTGATCATTATCTTAAACTGCTAATGATTTTTTTAATGTAATATAAGTAAGCAAAAGATTAAATGATTTAGATTCTTTAATAGTTATCAACGAACGGTAATATTCATTAGATGAACGGTTAAGATTTTACAACTGTACCATGCTCTATTGTTCCATAAAATTGGAATGCTCTTTTATTTTATTTTATTTTATTTTTATTTTTTTGTTGGTGGGGGGGGGGGGGGTGATTTGATTGATTTCACAATTGAGGCCTGACTTTGGAACTTACCTGGACAATAATTAAAGACATATAAGACCATCTAACATCAAAACCCCAAGGATATTACACCAACTGACCAACCCCCACGTTGTCACTATTATTTTATTTAAATGGGTGTTTTATGGTATATATACTTTTGCTAAATATGCAGAATTAGTACTAATGAGATGTAAAATAAGTTTGCTAGAATATTTAGGTGTAGAATTGATTAAGATAATGTATTTGTTTATTTATTTTTGAACGGATAATGCATTGTTAATTGGTTGTTAATGCTATAGAAATAGGTAGCTTCATGCTATCCTAACTGTCAATGCTTTTGTGATTAGAAATATTTAAACCTTTTAATTTTCCATGTATGCATAGAGTAGTTTTTTCTTTTGTATTTAACAACCTTCAAATCTTAGTAATTCCAAATAGGTTTCTTATTTACTAGAGAAATACTTATTCCGATATTTATTTTCACATGTTAAATCTTTATGGATTATATGGATATTTGTGATTAACTTCAAAAATATTCAAAAGTAAATCTTATTATTCGAAATTTGTGTTCTCCTTGGTAGGATGGAGAATATTGAGACATGTATAATATGCCATTTTAATGGTATACTAGATGTAAGCAATCCACTTCCAGTGTACAATGGTGGTGAGAAGAAGGTAATATGGACTACTCGGGAAGATAAATGAAGAAACTGGTTAGGAGCTTTATAATGAGAATATAAACATGCAATATTAGTATCATAATGGCCAAAGCTGCACGTTCATAACCATAAGAGGTGATGATGATCTCCATTGGATGTTCAAATTATTCCAAAACGGTCGTCAAGCTATATTTTTCTACTTGCATAGAAACAATGAAGCAATTGTAGGTCAACTACCATCACATCTAAGGTCTACATACGCTAGGCCCAGCAGCCAGCGAGGGAATAAGACTTCATTCAATTTGAACAGGTGCCACCACAACCCATCATAACAAATGTAGTGCTGTTGATTTGTTTAATAGCTTGTTTTAATCATTCATCTGATTGTTTTATGACATGGTGATTCACGCAGGGGGAATTTGATGACGTGTACAAATACCACAAACTTTCCCGACGGTGATAAGGATTCATGTGACCCTTCAATAAGAGAGGATGTTTACAGGTTCGCTACACATCTGATTTGATAGTACTATGTAATTTATATATGATTGACTGTTTACCATGCAGGTGCAACATGTCAAGCACACTTCGAAGCCACTTTGACCTAAACACGCCTGCTATACCTTATGATAATCCATTTGTGGAGGCCATCCTTGAAGATCTTTACCCCTCCATTAATCTTGCAGAAGATGAAAATGTTCAATTCTCTAATGTAAGGGATGAATTTGTCATGGATGGGATGGAAAATGATGTAGTACCCGGAATTCCCGGTGTCGATGGAGGGTGCAATGTAGTGGAGGAGGGGGCTGAAAATGATGAAGATGAATTTGATATTGATGTTCACCCTAGAGATTATGAATTCCAAACTGTCATTGGACCACGTAGAACATCGATGCACAAGAAGGATTGGGTCATGCATCAAATGTTGTGAGAGTAGAAGATGTTATTGATACTTTAGTTCCTGATGATGACCATATTGGTAGGGATCACCAAGAGGCATCTTTTCGTGAAATGTGGAATGGAAGATGGTTTCAGACTCGTGAATCATTTAGGACTGCATTGAGAAAATTTGCAATGTACAACAATTTTGAGCTTCATTGGGTGAAAAGGTCTATGACAAAATTAAGTGCAAGGTGTGGTGATCATCAATGTCCTTGGCACATCCATGGATCTATCCTGCAGTCCGGCCTTGAGTTTATTGTGCGAACTTATTCTGAAAAACATACTTGTTCGAAGCCAATGATGGGACTCGTGCCTTCTCAAGCCACGTCGGCATTGATTGCTAACTGGATTAAAGAACGGCTTCGTCTCCATCCAAGCTACACTCCAAAAGAAATTTTGACAGACTTTCAATTGGAGTTTGGCTTCCAAATTAGCTAGAAGAAAGCTTGGCTAGCAAAAGAGATAGCATTGCTTGATATACGTGGTTCTTATGAAGATTCCTTCAGAATCCTGCCTAGTTATTGCATTGAACTAGAAAGGACAAATCCAAGTAGCGTGTCTCATCTGATCAGGGAAGATGATGATTCATTCCAAAGGTTATTTTGGGCTTTTGGCTCAAGCATCCGCTCTTTCAAGAGATCACTACGCCCATTGATAGTTGTTGATGGTGCCCACCTTCGTGGAAAATACCCCGGAGTTCTGTTTGTTGCCGTGACATTTGATGGAGACTGCAGGTTATTTCCCGTCGCTTTTGCCATAGCCGAGATAGAGGATAGAGATACCTGGGAATGGTTCCTTGCAAAGTTGGATGTGAACTTAGGGCCCTTTCCTAATTTGACCATTGTGTCTGATAGAAAAAAAGGCCTCATACGAGTCGTTCAAGAACGATTTCCTCACGCTAGTCATTGCTACTGCATGCGTCATATATCAACAAACTTTAAAGAGAGATACAAGGATGAGGCTCTGATGATGAAATTCTGGAATGCTGCAAGAGCATATAGGCGGCTTGAATATGAGAGATATATGGCTGAAATAAGGGATCTGGACGAAGGTGCATTCAAGTGGATTGAAGACATTGGGCCGCATCACTGGGTAAATGCATTTGTAGAAGGGAGACGGTATGACATGATCACAACCAATGTTGCTGATTGTACGAGCAGTTATTGAAGGAGGCTAGGGAGTATCCAATCACAAGGCAAGTGGAGGTCGTACGATGTAAATTAATGGAATTTTATGAGGTATGCAATCACAGTTCACTTGACTTGCGTACAAGACTAACTCCGTACGCCAAGAAAATACTAAGGAAAGAATTTGAAAATGCCTGTCGATTGGGAGTCCAACCAGCAAGTCAATTCAAATACCAAGTACACTCTACCCAGTACATTGATGTGGTGCATCTTGATTTGCGATCGTGTTCTTGCCGGAGGTGGGATGTCCTAGGTATTCCATGTTCGCATGCAATGGCAGCAATTCAAATGAGGGGAGTTGATCCATATGATTATTGTGAGCAGTGGTTCTCGAGCGATGTTTATCGGTCAACATATAACGATATTGTTCATGCAATCAAAGACATCCGCCAATGGGAAGTTCAGAGCAATCTAGGCGTCTTGCCTCCACATGCACAACAACAAGCTGGCCGACCTAAAAAGAACAGAACTCACACAGAGGACAGACAAAAGTGGCAAGGCACATGTTCCAATTGTCGTCAAATTGGCCAAAGTGTGTTTTGATTTATCTTAGGAAGAAGTTATTTTGTTTTGATTTATCTTAGGCCAATATATGGTTGCTGACATTGTCGACCTAGTCTCACTAGTTATTACTACAGTTGTACACATGGACTCGGGGGTCCGATCAGACCACATGTGTTAAATGACATGCATGTACAATCCTAGTAAAAATCTAAAAGATGCGAGTATTCCATGAGAATCAATTTTACCTTGACATCCGACTGATCCTCCACCACATTTCTTGAAGCATCCATGGCACCCGTGCCTCGTCCAATTCGCAAGCATGTAATTCCTCTATCCAAAGCCAGGTACTCATCAGAGTGATGAGCAGTGTCATCAGGCTCACCATCAATTATACTGTTCCATCTCTCCTCCCACATATAGTTAATTTCTTTCCTCCTAATTTGATAATCCCATGTCGTTGCTGACGCACGCTCTTCTCTAAGCAATGGTGGTTTCCATGTAGGAGGAACAATTTGCCTCAGTCCAAACTGTTTCATGACTCTACAAGCATTGTGATTCTCAACGACCCCAAAAAAGATGAGCACCGTCTGTGATCCAAAGAGGACCCTTTCTTTGTCTTCAAAATGTTCAAGTAGACGATCACCATATTGAATGTAGGGCTGCCATACAAACTAGGATGTTCAACGAAATAACAGAATTAGTATGTATGAGGAAGTCAATGAATATCACCTATATGTATAAATGTTTAATTTACTTTGTGCCATTCATAGTAACTCACATTATCTTTGTCCTCTTGCTTATCAAGTTGTTCGCGGACAGAAAATGTCTTCGACAACAAATTAAAACATTTCAACCTTTCATGCCAAATCAGACATAAAGGGAAAGCGAACTTGATCCGGTGCCAACTTCGCTCAATCGGTCGCCTTATCTTCATACGAGAAAAGGCCCAAATCTGCACCACATGCGATAGCATTATCTATCAATAAAAGTAGGTACATAATAAAACACGAATATCATCTGATCACAAACTACATATATTACCTGTAATAGCTGAAGTGGGCCGGTCAGCGTTCTGATCCCATCTTTCAATCTTGTTGATCTGCCTAGAGTCCTATAAAGATTTGCCAAACAAACCAGCCCCCACGCATATCCTCAAATGTCCTAAAAACTCAAGAAGGTATCCGTTCCCCCTCGACCCGGAAGTATTACTACAAATTTGTTGGGCCACTAAGCAGAACCGGTATGCACGGGTATAACGTTGTACAATCTCTTCAGATGCCCCCTCTGGACATATGCCAAAATGAAGACAAAACCAGGTGTACTTTATTTGTGCCCCCATGCAATCCATAGCTTGGTTGGGAACTCTCCCCAATAATTCATGACATAATGCTCTCATCTCTTCTACCCTTGAAATTGTACGGCCTGTAACTAGCCTTCCACCAATGGAAAGGCCATAAATATAGGCAACATCCTCCAATGTTATTGTCGCCTCTCCGAAGTTAAAATGGAAGGTATTAGTCTCGGGTCTCCATCGCTTCACCAATGCCCATATAATGCCATGGTGAATTTTCATTTTACCAATGGAGGCCACATTGTGTAGGCCGACCATACGAACAATTTCTTTTTGTCTTTCATTTAATTCCCAAAAATCATTTAAAGGGTCAGTTGGGATGCACTTCAGTGATCCAAGTTCCTGCAATTAACAAATATATAACGTCATAACAAAAGACTTGCGAGGAACCATCTGAAACTAATAGAATTATGTTAAAGTTTAGCAATGACAATATTAACTCTACCTGCCCTTCCCATATCACTTTTGATATATGGTTATCTTGATCAGTAAGGATTTATTTATCCAAAGGACCAGGATCCATCTTTCAACTATCCAATCACAACAAGAATAAAAGTTAAAAATACAAAATATGGCATCATTAGCAATTGGATACTGATGCATAGGAATAAAAAAGGAAATGATGACAAACAAACCTTTAGCCAAAAAACAAATGATGATGGTGGCTTGGTAAGGATAAATAGGTTTTTCCCCCTAAAGATAGAGAAATGAGAGCACCCCATCCAACTAACATATCAAAAGCCTCACAAGGTTGTGTTTAATAGTAATATTTGAAAATGCTTTAAGGATGTAGTTTTGTCTTCATTAATATCATAATTACAGTAGAATATATGACACAAGGTGGGGTATTTGATAAATTAACTATAAATATCAGCCTCATTAGGCATTGTTGACTGTTTGATCATAGAATAATTATATTATTAGCAAAGTGTGGACACTTGTAAAAATAAGTCCTAACATGTACTCGTTACTAATTGTCAGAAAACACATGAGGTTACATTCAAACAAAATGAGTTCTTATGTGAAATAGAAAGCCAAGCATAAACTCGCACTAACACAGAGTTGATAACCATGACAAGCATATTCGAACTTTATATAAAACCCACATAACGAACCATAAAGAACAATTTAACACCATAGAGATTAAACAACCATAAAGAATAACTCCACATTTGACATAAACCAGATTAGACAGCATGAGCGATAATTTTAATTCCACCAGAACAAATTCAAGCAAAGTCAGATTTAACACAGAGTGGGTTTCATCTCTTCAACTGATGCTAGCGGGAAGGTCGATAAAACAATACAAGTAACATGCATGCTTGCCAAAGAAGAAAGGGGTGGGGCGGTAGTTTTGATACATATGGGGCATCAGTAGGGGGCCATTACGATTCTAAAGGGTATTCAGGCGTTGATCTTGGGTGACCGCCCCAAATGCCACACAAGAGAGTCCGCCCCACTCTTATGCTCCAGATGATGTCAGTGCAGACTCCAATAGCAGTTGATCATCTCAGCTAGAAACCAAAGCATTTAGGGTTTTCTAAACCCACAAACAGAGATAAATAGATAGAGAAGGAGGAAAAGGAAAGAGAATACCAGATCTCGCTAAAAGAGAGGGGGAATAAGGATTACCAGGTTCAGTAGGGGCGACTACAACAACACCAAGCTCAGAACACCCAGATTGCGAAATAATGGTGGCCAAAATCCCTCGTCAATGGAGTCAATGGAGACGATGATGCTTCGTCGACGTCGAACGGATGTTGGCGGCCTTACGTATTTGCAAATAGGTTGGCGAGGGAGGAGGATAGTGAAATTCTGCTGGGGGAGAGAGTTACCACAGTGAAAATGAGGAATAGTTGAACGGAGAGAGTTAAAGGGATCAAAATGGCTTTTTGAGTTGCGCTATCGCAACATCAATTGTGGTATCGTAACTTAAAAAATTGCGATATCGCAACATCAATTGCGGTATCGCAACATTTGTTGTGATATTGCCAAAAAAAAAAGGCCTTTTGGCCAGAATAGTGGTCCGGACAGTTCGGAGAACACCTGGGTAAAATGATCAACTTTGGTAACAAAGGAGAAAAATCGGTCACCTATAAATCAGGCACTATAGGTGATCGTACAGAAAATTCTCCCACCCCCCCCCCCCCCCCCCCCCAAACCCCGCCCCCCCAAAAAAAAAAAAAAAAAACTTCTGAGCATTCCTTCACCTCTAAGGCAATCTATCAATGGAATGTCTCTAATATATTTGAAGCCAACATTTTATAATGCCAATTTTACAAGAAGAACAAAGGAGGCTCTCCATATTCTCCTTCTTAAAACAGAAATATCTAGGTCAATTTATTTCAACAGCCTCCTAAAGATTGGAATTTCGCCTTTAAACACAAAGTCACAACAGGATATATGCATTCTGAGATTTTCTATTGGGGGATATCCAAGTTCTCATATAATGTTGTTCTCCATCAGGATTCAATGCTCAAGTACAATCTTGCATTTTAAAATCTAAAGTTTGGAGAATTCAAATGATCAAAAGCCATAATTCAAAGAGTTGGATTTATGGGATCTCATTAATAAAGCAAAGGATTCCTAATGTTGTGGGACTGACAGGCCCAAGAGCTTTTGAAATTCCTTTTAAATGTTCCAAAACACAACCGTAAGGCTCCTCTTGATTCATGAACCAAATGAGCTTCAACATATATTATAAGGAAGAACTTCAACATATATCAAAAAATCATGTTCTACAAGAAAAGATTTAGGCATTTCAATATTTATTGACTACATTGAAGGAGACAACCATGAGATAAATACTTAGGCATTTTGAAAAAATTAATATCACCAGTTCAATAAGGTGTGCTTTTTTCGAAGATCCTGCAAGATTTTGTTTCAATATCAAAGCACATTTCAAGAAAACCCATCTCAGCTGTAGACAAAACTGATTTCTAGCCACATCTCAGAATATTTTTTTGGTTCTTGGACCCAGAAATAAAAAAAGAAAGCAAAAACTCTTAGTTGATCATGAGATTCCATTTTTAGAAAACAACTGCTAGACGCGTACTTTAATGTTTAGGTAAAGATTATGAACAATCACATAATTTCATTACCCGACCTCAAGGTTGGATTAGTGACCACCCTCGAGCACCTATCACCTTTTCTTTGATGATATTCAAAGAAGATCAACTTTAAGGGCATGCTTGTGTACAACTTCAGAAATCTAATATGGTTATGTAAAGAAAGTTCATTGCGTTATGTGGAACCCCACTCCACCCCACTCTCAAGAACCGGTTTTCCATTAAATCGCAAAAAAACTCAATTACTTTAATTTTCTGTTTTTCCTTGCAAAATGTGACCACACCAAATGTGTGTTGTACCATAGCACAGAAAATGTTTACTGATTTCCACGCTTTTTCACAGAAAAGCATATAAACAAACATGAAGGGCCTATTTCTTTCCAAGAGGGATAGAGTAAGGGTAGTGTAAATCCCTCCTTTGGAATAAAATTACAATAGGGAGTGAGTTGAAATTAGGCTTGTCAATGGGCCTAGCCGAGCCTAGCGGATGTTATCCAATTTCAGCTCTAAATTGAACGGGCCTACATCGAATATAGTCCAGTACGGGCCCAGGCTGGGACAAGGCCGGGCCTGGGCTTAACTTGATCTTGGACATAAGCAAAACATTCTCTAATTATTCATACTGTCACCAAACACCCGGTGTGAACCGGACTTTAAACCCTCCTCCTTTTCTCCGGGCATGAGACCGGCAATGCAATGCAACAAGCAACATGGTGGAGTTAAAAACTTTTTTTTTTTACCAGTGACAGTAGAAAATCAATAGAAATGAATTAGTATCATATAGGCTATATGGGTCAAGTAATGTAGGAACGGTTAAAACCTTTTTTTTTTTTTTTTTGCGGGTGAAAGTAGAAAATTAGAAAATCAATAGAAATTAATGAGAATGAGTATTTTATTAGAGAGGAAGGGCGAAGTTACAAAACTACCCCTCCTAATTAGCCCTTTTTTGCTATTAGTAAGGGGCAGTTTCAGTAATATATAAATAATTATTATTAAATGACTTTGCAGAGGGCCGGGCCGAGCCTAAACGGGCTGAGTTGTTTCTGCCCAATCTCAGTCCCATTTTGGTCGAGCTTTAAAATGTATTGTTCAAGCCTAACCCACTGGGCTCAATTTTTTTTAAAAGCCCTGTATTTTCGTGCTTGGGCCGGGTCGGGCAAGGCTTTTTATCCGTCTCAACGCATCCCATTGACAAGCCTAGTTGAAATAAAATGAGTACTAACTTACTTTACATGTGTTTGGTTTATTGGAATAAAGTAAGATGAAAATGAGGGATGTCAACTTTCATAAGAAACAAAGAAGGTGGGGGTAAAGTAAGCAAGTTATTTAGGTTGGTTGAAACTAAATTTTGATAGGTTCAGTAGACTAAAGGGGGGTGCCACGTCACCCGACAGCTTTATTTCACTTGTCCCCTGTGCTCCATCCAAATATGCTTTAAAGTAAAATTTTCAACCGTTGCAACATTTTTTACTCCTCTTCTATTCTATCCTATGTCAAACAAATAGGCCCCAGGGGTCTATTTGTTTCATGTAAGAATTCCTAGAAATTTGAAGAATTTTTTTTTTATTTCTATAAGTGTCTAAAAATGAACAATCAAAGGTAAACATCTAGAAATGCCAATCAAATAACCTTTTCAAAATTAAATACTAAAAAAGTCAAGGCCTCATTGACATCACAACCTTACCACCTTCACCCCTTACCACATGTCCTTCACCCCTCACCTCTTTAACAATCCTTATGTTACTTATTTGACCATAAATTTATATGTATTCTATGCAAATCATTGATGTTAAGTGCATGTTGCACTACATTATTAATTTGCAGCCCTTAATTAAACCTATAGCTATCATCAGTTAATTACATAGTTTCTTAATATATATACAAAATTTGTGGTGAAGCGTGAAAGATAAAGAGTGGAGATGTAGACTCTAACTTTCTTAGGTATTGAGTTAGTATTCATTTATCATTTTTACTTAATTCAATTTTCATTAAAATGAAAGTCATTAATTTGATAGTCGTTTTTTGCTATTAACCCTTGGTTCTTCATTTTTAACCATTGAAAGAAATAGAATTCTAGTATTGGATTACACGCAACAAACATGCCCTAAAACAAAAACCGAAAAAAGTTTGGAAAATAGTCATAAACATGAACCCATAAATATAATAGTAATCCAGTTTTTGTTTTCAAGGGCCTGCCTCCTGGTGGTCAATTCAATTCTTCACATGCATCAGTCACCATTAAATATCATCATAGTATATTCACATAATGTATAGTAAATAAAATTTAAAATTAGCCTTTTATACACCTATTTTCTTATATTGACTAACACTTCAGGCATGTTTGTGTACATCAGTAGAAAATCGCCCCCGCCCCCCTCCCCCCAAACAAAAGCTTTTCCGCGGATTTGTGAGAAATCTAATTCATTTTAATAATTAATTCCCACACTATATTTAAATTTTTTACGAAAAAGTGACCATACAAACAATTTTTTATTCCCAGAGGAACCACCATCAGTCCAATTCCAAGCCTCTCAAGCCCCTGCCTCCTTTTATCATCATCATTAGATTTGGAAGATGAATAACTAAGAATAAAATGTGGGACTTAAAGAGAGAATGTTTCATTAATAATAAATGAATCATCAACTTTTAAATTGGGGAGATATCCCTATAAAGATATGAGAAATATCTTTACTACTTTATCTTTCATACGAACCTTAAACCGCCCAAACAAGCTGACACGCGTCAGTTTCTCTATCGCTGCCCCTTTCAAACGGTACTGGGTCCCAGGAACGACAGCTGGCCGCTTTTGCTTAATTGATTCGCCCTAATTCGGTGCCACTCATACACGTGGCCCTCTTGCCACTTGATTAGCGCCTTCCGAACAGATACGTGGCGCGTAGTGGGAGGCGGACAGGCTTGTGGGGACCACCACCTCAGACATGAAGAGGACCTGCAGAATGTTCTAGAGTGCGGATCCGACCTGCTTTTAAAATAAGGGACTTGAAAATTTCAAAATTACAATAAGACCATCGCTTTCTCATGTCATTGTTATAATGCATGGTTTCCTAAGAAGAAGTCAACGCAATCTCATTAACTGAAAATCAACGGCATGGAATAAGAGATTGTGTGTGTTTGCCTTTAATTCTTTTGCCCTCTTTTATTGTTTTTTCTTCAATTGGTCAAGGGTAGGGACAGGACCACCTACAATCATGGCGAGAATGGGGCAGAACCTAAGGGCAAATGAAAATTGGCTCCATCTTTCTTAAAAGTCTTTTCATTTTTTTAGATAAAATATCACATCAAAAGTATTTTAATTCCAAACTTCCCCTAAAAATTAAAAAGATAAAAAAAACAAATAATTTAGGACCGATTGGTGCCGAGAAAGGATTCCCTCTTCTTGCAATCTTACCCCAGTCATCACAATTATGGCTGAGTGGATTTATTATTATTTTTTAATCCAACCGTCAAGTGAGACGAGAGAGACCTCAGGTAAGTGAAAAAGACATTAGGTGGGTAAGATAGCCCTCGGGCGAATGAACGTCACATACTAAGAGTTCAAAATAAATGAGTTAAGAAGTTGTTTTTATAGTTGAGTGCACTAGCATCACGGCCAGAAGGCCAACATAAGAAAAGAAAATCCCTTTATCCACTAATATAGATTCGTTTTTATATTTTCGATGAAGAAAGAAGTGTCGCGTCATATTGAGAAGAGGGGGCTCGAAGCAAAGCTTGAACAATTTTCTTCTCTATCACACATTCCTCTTATTGCACAAATATACCTTACATGGGTCATGGCAATGGCATAACTAAGGAAAAAAGGATGGAAGATTTTTAAATCATATAAAGTGGACCACCTACAATGAATGAAGAATGAGACTTTCTGGCCTCTGGGAATTGAAGTAGCATACTTAGATGATCACATATATTCCTTTCACACTTCAAGTACGTCAGGAGAGTCACTAATAGGAACCCTAACTTGAATATAGACCAGAATCAATCCAACTATACCAAAATCTAAATTAAAGACCCTAACCTAAAACTAAATAAAGAGCTTGGACCTACTAGCAAAATTAAAAAGAATAAAACAGCTTGGACCCATATCCAAATCAAGAGCATAAGGTATTTAACTATAATATGTACTATGCGGTTGTGGGATTGGGAATTTGGGCTCCTAGGTACCCAAATTTCATCAAGGCCATGCTGGACCATACCCGAACACAAATTAAAGAGCAGTAAAAAGTATGAATACATGCCTCAGACTTTGAGCCGGGTTACTATGGTATTTGGGTACTTTGTGTTGGCATTTGTGATGGGTCTACTTGTGTTTACAAGTGGGTGGGCCTCACTCACAAAGAGACACAAGGAGTCTCATGATGATGATATGAATAGGGATAGTCTGAGTTTTTATCTAACTCTCTATCCTATCCCATATCTCCATTCAAATTCAAATTGGGAGAGTTTGATGTAGCCCTTTATCGTTATCACCTCTCCATTCGAATTTAAATAGAGATCTTATCATCTATTAGCCAGAGTGCTATATATAGACATGAAAGATAGCAGTTGAAGGTACTCTTAATAGATCATCCCTTAAAACGAGATCACCACCCTCTTCCTCCCACTATCTAAACTTGTCCATCATCATCTTCTGTATCTAGGGTGTTCATCCTTGCCATTGAATCTTAAAGAGTGAATCATATGTGATTGGGCTCTCGTAGACAGTCACAAAATCTCCACAACTAGTGCCTGATTCAAGCCAGCGCAGACCTTATTGCGTTTATAGCAAACGACTCATTTAGATCTATGCTTCTGCAGCACCTGCTGCTGTCAATGTGTGTGCCCGTTTTCATCCTTAAAACATGTACAATGTTATAGAGCTCACCTTATTAAAGTGAAGCATCCCAGTTAAATGACTCACAAATTAATAGCTAGAACAAGGGCATGCATGCTTAGTAAATATGATAAGTGATAGAATTTGTAAAATAGCAGGGACTTTTACTTCTATAAAATGCATATTTGCTCATTGGATCACTTCTCTATGGTAAATTGTGTCACACATCATATCAAAAAGGGAAGTAGACAACCGAGAATACAATCCCACATAGAGTAAAGACTTGATCTATCCATCTATCCCCACAAATAAAAATAAGACTCCCAATAGGACGAAGAAGTCTGCATGTTTGATCTGCGAAGCTTTCCAATCAAACGCAAGCCATCTTTCTCCAAATGTCCTTTCCACACAATATTTACTAATGTAGAAAACATTGGAGATATTACCGTGATACCACTGAAGGCTCCTATGTTTCTTATAATTAATTAAATATCCATGGCACATTAGCAAAATCCATGGTAAATAAAAATTAGAGAATTCATTTTCTGCGGGAGTCAAAGTAAAAAAACATGTGTTTGGAGCATAATTTTTCCCCCTGCTGAAATGGTCTTCTCCATGTTTGGAGTGACTGCGTTTCTTCATGAGTATTTTTCATATACCACCCTAAGGTTTCTAGAATTTATAAATAAGCCCCTATAGTTTTAGTATTTGTAAATGGGCCCCTGAAATTTTTTTTTAATACGTTACATGTTCCCAAAATCAATTATTTTAATGAGAACGGCCAACCACCATAATGTTTGTGTTGACTTTTTATAAAAATGACAGCTTTGTCCTTAAATCCATTAAAAAAAATGAGTATATTATTTTATCTTGATTCTCAACAGTCTCTCCCTCTCCCTCAATAACTCCCTCATGCATAAGAAGCTTGATCATTATTTTAAACTTTCATCAATTCAATAGTGGGTCGTGGATGGATTAGATCAATTTTAACCAATTATAAGTATATCATTTTATAAAAATAACGTTATTTTATCCCGATTCTCAACGGTCACTCTCTAATAACTCTCTCATACACATAAAGCCTAATCATTATTTTGAGACTTTCGTCAATCCAACGGTGGGTAGTGGACGGATCAGATCAATTAGAACCAATTAGATGTATATGTGTTGATTGTCATTATGATCGATTTGGAATTAATAAAATGAGCCTTTTATTAATAAAAATGGAATATATGCAGGGTAATTATTCTCTCCCACTAAATATACTATAGTCACTATTCATGTTACAAACTTTTGAGAAAAATAGGTCCAAGCTTTTGAAATCATGCACATAAGTGTCATTTCACTCTAAGAGCTTATGATAGTTGCAAGGCTATTGGTTTTATGAATATAAAATGTACTAATATGAAAAAGTATGAGTCTATTTACCAATAATAAAAACTACAGCGGCCTATTTGAAAATTCTAAGGACCTCAGGGGTATATAAAAAAAAAAAAAAAACCTCTTTCTTCACCCATAATCAGCAACAAGCAACAAAAACACAAATGCCTAAATCAAAAGAACAGCACCCTCGTTGCAACTTCGATCGATTTTCAATCACAGCTAATGCACAATTCTTCGTCATCTTTGTTCTTTTTCAGTGCCTGCAATTTTCACCATTTGTAGGACCTTCATGCCAAATGACCTTCATATTAGATGCCCCCAATCCATGTGCATGATGTGATTGGGAAGGAGAGATGGAGATAGGATTTTGACAGTGATGGAAGAGACAGAGATGTAATAGAGATGGAGATGGAGAAAACGAGAGATGGAGATGGAGAAAAAGGTAGATAAAAAGAGAGGGAGATGGAGGAACTGTAATGGAGATAGAAGATCCATATTGATTGGACTTCACCTCCACACTCACAGAGAAAGAGAGAGAGAGGGAGGGGATTTTAGACACCCCATAGGAGTTTTGCAGAAAAAAAAGCACCCTCTTGAATTTGAATTTATGCAGATTTTTTTAGTTTTTACTGCATCAGACACAAGAAAAACTTACTCTAAGCAAAGACATGCTGATTTTTCTCAAAAAAATGGTTGCACAATGCACAATTGTACCCTTCTAAGATTTTTGTTTTGAATGTTGGTTCAAGTTTAAGAACCAAAACTGAAAATTCAAAAATGACAACAAAAGCAAGTACCTAGGTCACCTCATATCTATTCCCAGGAAAGTGGGGGATTTTCTCCCATGACATTTGGGCCTGATTCTTTGAAACAACTCAATGACTTCTTGGTAGGGGAGTTTGTAATAAGGTTCCCAAAAGTTGTCCCCTCGGTGGGATTTCTAAATCCTCTTTTTAGATAGAGGATTTGCAAACGCCGACATAATTGAAATTCAGAAAATTTTAAAAGTTAAATTTGGCTATGCAAAAAGTTAAAATTTAAAATTGTAGATGGCAACTTCAAATTCCTAGAGAACAACTGTCACATCATGTCTCTGAGTCCTAGCATCAGGTAATCCACATCTAATTAGGCATTCATTGAAATAATATGACCAAACACCTTTAATAAGGAGTTGTCTCCTAATTCTTTTAAAGCTAGATGATTATTAAGTTGAGACTATTATCAATTCAAAAGGGGGTAGTGACCCATACAATTTATTTTTTTTATTTTTGATGTGATTTTAAATTCAATCCTTTAATACCGCAAGTGCACAGTTGTCTTGTTGAGACAGTGTCAATTACAGGTCGATCCCACAGGGAGCACTACTAAGTTAAAATTTAAAATCTGATTTTTTTTATCAATGATAATAACAAGAGAGATAATAAGAAACAATAATAAAATTAAGAAAATTCTAGATCTAAAGTGCAGAAATAAGATATGATAAAAAGCAGATCAGAATATCATGAATCCATTAAGTAGTCCCACCATCATTCTATGCAATTGATAAAATAAATTTGTCCCAAAAATCCTTCAAATCAGAAACAAATCAATGTTTCTGATTCGGATAATTTGTCTATCAAATAGCACAATTTTTCACAATTTATTTAAGGCAAAAATCCCCTTCACCTAATGAAATTATGAACTTAACTAAATATCACATATTAATCAAAGATAGATTATCAAAGAATTTCAATCTAAGAATAATCTATTAAGAAAACATACATGATTAAAGCATTGTTCAAATAAAAAAAAAATTAAATAGCATAGGTTGTCAATGACAGAAGGCAGATTTATTATTATAATTAATACACAAGAGACAAAAATATCACATAGATTAATTATAAGAAAAACTTAACTTCATCTGATACTCTGATCCAGGGATCTACTCCTCCATTGCAAAAGGTGTGATTTTCATTGAGAACTTCATGGCAATTACAATCTTCTCTCACACTCTTCTAACCTAGTTCTGGAACAGGGCCCCAGAATACCCAAAAATATCTCTAATTCTATTAATTAGGAAAAGAAGAGAGAGAGGAGAGAGAGAGAATGTAGTGGACGTCCAAGGGGGGTGAGTCTCCCGTATGCTTTCTTTTGGTTCCTTTTATAATTCCCGGTTATCTTACAGATACATTGAATCTGGACACCTTCTCTGCAGATTTGGTTTATCTTCATTGATAAGGTATATCTCTTTATCCTTTTTGAATTTGAATGAGATGGAAGCTTCTGGAAACCTCTGGATGGCTTGGCTAATCTTCAGATGGGGTCCCACAAGGGATATGCAGCAATGGATTATCAACGGTGTGGATTTTAGTGCAATCCCGTCTAAAAATGAATATGAAAATCTCCGGGCCCATAACTTTGTCGATTTAGCTCTGATTTGCACAATCTTGGGCTCCACGGACATCTACTCTGAATAAGCTTTCCAACAGTAGGTAAATTACATCGATCCGACGGTCGGATTGAAAGTTATGGTCATTTGAAGATGAGTTATCCTGAGAAAAACGGGATTAACTTTTAAAATTTGATTTGTAATGAACTCTATCTCTGCACAACTTTCATTTTTGAAAGGATATCAGGTGTGGATGATTCAAACTCTTCTTCTTTTATTCCAATCAAACTTTTACTCTTTGAATTATCCATTAATAGTTTCAAGTCTGCAACAACTGCGGACCCTGCCATGTGGGACATTTCATCTGCTTGAACAGTGGGCCCTATGAGAAGTCTTCTACTGTAGTTAGGACTCTTCAATTGACATGATGAGTGGACCCCTCCTTTCATTGATTTGCACATGGCTTGTATGTGGGGTCCACGTGGTGAATTATTTAATTTACTTCTTTTTAAGCTTCAATTTAGCAATGTAGGGCCCAGGATGACTATGTATGCTTGAAAGTGGTACCGTGACAGAGGCCTGCAATTCTCATTTTCTGCACATTCTAATTCAACACATCAAACACAAAAGAGCCCATATTGAAGTGGGACCCATCCGGATAGAGTTTTACTCCAACTGGGACTCTTTGAAGAAAAATTGCATAATGTTCTAAATTAATGCAGAAAATATATGAAAAATATAAAAGTTCAGGTTTCTAGGTGAAAATGCATGAGATGATGGAATTAAATGAATAATGATGCAATTCACCAAATAAAACCCCTAATTCATCCTAAAATGATGCATAAATATGCAAATTCATGAACTTAACACACCCCCCAACTAGCATTTTGCTAGTCCCTTAGCAAAAGTTGCGAGCAAAAAGATTTGAAGTTCTTTGACCGAATCTAAGAAAAACAAATAAATATGGAAATAAAACCACTTTCGCTGGTACTCTCGGTTGCATTTAGCGTATGCAACAAGCCCTTAAACCCCTAAGTTCCCCCTAGTGGACGAGTTGTGCCTCGTGAGGGTTTGCAGTGAATTTACCCACAAAATTCCTTTTTTATTTTATTTTATTTTTTATTTTTATTTTTATTTTATTTTTTGAAAAAAAAATGATTAAAACCTAACAAAATCCAGGGAAACTTCTTCTAAGAGAACATTTATAAACACCGACTATTCTCAGTTCTCGGAATTTTCAAAGACAAATCTTAAATTCGGTTCACCAATCCCATCTTTTGGTCAGAAATTCTCGAAAATCATGCTAAATTGATCGTGCACGGTGATAAGTATGTATACATAATAAGCATCAAATGATCCACCAAGAATTTCCGTGAAAATAATTTATTGATTTATTATTTTGGGCCACCTAACTTTAGCAAAGAAAAACAGTCTTCCTCTCAAGGCGATAATGACGGCTTTCGCACTACTGTTTTTTCAAAGGCCGCAATTTTTTTTTTTTTTTCAAACACACACATGTGACTGTGCAATGCCTAAGTCCCTTAAGCTTTCTAATTAACCCATGTAATGAGCATTAGGCCAGTGACTCCCAAACCAGATGGCTTTAGGGCACTAGGTATGCAAATACCCCTACGGACTTATTGGCTCGGGTTAAAAAGGCTACGAACCCAAGCTAGTCACAAACTTTTTATTCTTTTCAAGACTTCTAACTTTTTTTTTTTTTTCTTTTCTCTTCTTTTTTTTTTTTTTACGCAAACCCCAACAATAGGCAGCCTTTTCCATGTATCCACCCGTTGAACTGTAGCACTAAGGGTTGGGGTCGATTTTCCTTCTTTCTTTTTTTTTTCTTTTTTTTTTTTTTCAATTATCAAAGAAAAACGGTAATCATAGCTTCACATTCAAAACCTTAAAAACGTATACATTCTGTGTAAAAGTGAGGGATCAAAATTCAGCACTTTTCCAAAAATCCTTTCCATAAATAAAATAGTGAACCATTGTTTTCTTTTGTCCAAAATAAATATCTTCAGTCAAAAAACAATTTCTCTCAAAAGTTTCGCTCTACCCTAACAATAGCAAAGTTTTTTTTTTTTTTTTCTTTTTAAATCTCCTAGAAACCTAAAAAAAAAAAAAAAACATAAAGCGAAAAAGAAAAATGTAGAATGAAAATTGAACAACTGATCACATGTCAAGTTCTAACTCACACCCCCAAACCTAAATCCAACATTGTCCTCAATGTTATGAATGCATATGTAATGTGAAAATAAGCAATAAGGAAAATTGGAACGTTTTACCAGGTGGGGTGATTGCAAAAGACGGTGATCAACCAGCTCAATGACCTTCCAAAATTGGGTTGCCTCCCAAACAGCGCTAAGTTTAATGTCGTCAGCCCGACTTGACAAAAATGATTAGTCCTGGTAATTTGGGTCTTCCAGAAGGATTTCCTCAATGTTTTTATCCTTCAGTTCCAGAAAAGGTTTCAGCCGTTGACCATTAACCTTGAAAATTTCCCCGTTTTTGGGGTTCTCAATTTCCACTACCCCATGAGGATAAACAGTATGCACAATAAATGGGCCAGACCATCGAGATCTCAATTTCCCTGGAAATAGGTGTAACCGGGAATTGTAGAGGAGAACTTTCATGCCAGGTTCGAATGACTTCCTAAGGATTGATTTGTCATGGTTCAACTTCATCCGTTCCTTGTAAATTTTGGCATTTTCATAAGCATCATTTCGCAATTCATCAAGCTCATTGAGTTGCAATTTACGATGGTCACCTGCCAAGGGCAAATTAAAATTGAAAGTTTTGATGGCCCAGTAAGCTCTATGTTCTAACTCAACAGGCAGATGACAAGCCTTACCATAGACCAACCTATAAGGGGACATCCCAATAGGAGTCTTGTATGCGGTTCGATAGGCCCATAATGCATCCAATAGTCGCAAAGACCAGTCTTTCCGATTTGGATTGACCGTCTTCTCCAAAATTTGTTTGATCTGCCTATTCGAAACTTCTACTTGGCCACTGGTTTGTGGGTGGTAGGGCGTAGCAACCTTATGAGTAATAGAGTACTTTTTCATCAGATGGTTAAAGGTGCTATTACAGAAATGGGTTCCACCATCACTGATAATTGCCCTGGGTGTACCAAACCTAGAAAATATGTATTCCTTCACAAATTTGATCACCACATGGCGATCATTCTTTCTGGTCGGTATTGCTTCGACCCATTTTGAAACATAGTCCACTGCAAGTAAAATATACAAATTTCCAAAGGAACTTGGAAATGGTCCCATAAAATCGATCCCCCACACATCAAAGATTTCCACTATCAAGATTGGGTTCAAGGGCATCATATTCCTACCATTGATTTTTCCAAGCTTTTGACACCTATCGCAACTCAAACAAAATACATGACAATCCTTAAAGATTGTGGGCCAATAGAAACCACATTGCAAAACTTTTGCAGCAGTCTTTTTGGAGCTAAAATGGCCCCCACATGCATAATCATGACAGAATGAAATGACACTTTGATGGTCCTCATCAGGAATGCACCTCCTGATTATTTGGTCTGGACAGTACTTAAAAAGATATGGGTCATCCCAGAAAAAATACTTGACCTCAGCTAGAAATTTTGATCGATCCTGTTTGGACCAATGGTTGGGCATCTCCCATGTAACAAGGTAATTAATTATATCTGCAAACCAGGGGATTTGAGAAATACCGAGCAATTGTTCATCAGGAAAATTTTCATTCAGTGGGACCTCATCTATTGGCTCTAAGGGTAACCTCGAAAGATGGTCTGCTACAACATTCTCACATCCTTTTTTATCTTTTATTTCCAAATCAAACTCTTGTAGCAGAAGGATCCACCGGATCAATCGAGCTTTTGCATCCTTTTTAGATAGAAGGTATCTCAGAGCTGCATGATCCGTGTAGACGATGACTTTAGACCCTATCAAGTAGGACCGAAATTTCTCCAAGGCAAAAATCACAGCTAGCAATTCTTTTTCAGTGGTTGTGTAATTTAGTTGGGCATCATTGAGGGTCCTACTTGCATAGTAAATCACATGAGGTAACTTCCCAACCCGTTGACCCAAAACAGCTCCAATAGCAGTATCTGATGCATCACACATTAGCTCAAATGGAATGGTCCAGTCAGGTGCCTGGATTATAGGGGCTGAAGTTAGTTCATTTTTCAGTCTCTCAAAAGCCTTTAGACACTTCTCATCAAATTCAAACGGGGCCTCTTTTGTCAGCAATTGGCACAAATGTTTAGCAATTTTACTAAAATCCTTGATGAATCTACGATAAAAACCAGCATGGCCCAGGAATGATCGAATCTGCCTAAATGATTTTGGTGGTGGCAATTTGGAGATCAAATCAATTTTTGCTTTGTCCACCTCAATTCCTTGTTGAGAGATAATGTGTCCTAGGACTATCCCTCTCTTCACCATGAAATGACATTTCTCCCAATTTAAGACTAGATTCTTTTCTTTGCATCTTTCAAGCACAAGGGACAAATGATATAAGCACTCCTCAAAAGAATTGCCAAAGACCGAAAAATCATCCATGAAAACCTCAATGAATCTTTCTACCATGTCAGAAAATATGCTCAACATGCACCTTTGAAAGGTGGCCGGTGCATTGCATAGCCCAAAGGGCATGCGTCTGTAAGCAAATGTACCAAAAGGACAAGTGAAGGTGGTCTTTTCCTGATCTTCAGGTGCAATTGGAATTTGATTGTAGCCGGAATAATCATCAAGAAAACAATAATATGCATGACCGGCTAGCCTTTCGAGCATTTGATCCATGAATGGGAGGGGAAAATGATCTTTCCGAGTGACTGAGTTCAACTTCCTATAATCAATGCATACCCTCCATCCAGTCTGTATCCGAGTGGGTACCAATTCATTGCCCTCATTTTGAACCACTGTTATTCCAGATTTCTTTGGTACCACTTGAACTGGGCTCACCCGTGCACTATCAGATATGGGGTAAAGCACACCTGCATCAAGTAATTTCAAGACTTCCGACCTAATCACTTCCTTCATTGCTGGGTTTAGTCGCCTCTGTGGTTCACGAGAAGTTTTTGCATTTTCTTCTAAATGGATTCTATGTTGGACCACAGATGGGCTTATTCCTTTAATATCTGCGATGGACCATCCAATAGCTTCCTTGTGTTCATTCAAAATTTTTATGAGTTTTTCCTCTTGGACAGGGTCCAAGTCTGAAGCTATAATCACAGGAAGGGTTTCTAGTGGGCCTAAAAACACATATTTCAAGGTATCTGGCAATGCCTTGAGTTCTAACTTTGGGGGCTTTACAATCGATGGAACAGGTGGGGAAGCAGATGGAGTCAGAATCTCCTGCTTCGGTTGCCATTTGGAGCAGTCCATGGATGGGGTGGAGTCTAACAGTGCATTGACTTCCTCAATATGTCCATTTACATCAAAATCACTTCCAAAGTGGGCCAGACAAGCCTCTAGTGGGTCTTCAAGTTTCAATTGGGTAAGTGATTTTCCACCAATTCATGAATGTAACTAATTTCTAAAACTCCATCATCATCATCAGGAGGTCGCTTACTGACATTAAAAATGTTCACTTGAATTGTCATGGTCCCAAAAGAAATTTGCATCACTCCATTCCTACAATTGATCAAGGCATTTGAGGTTGCTAGAAATGGTCTCCCCAAGATTACTGGAATTTTGGGTTCAACCCCAGATGTGTGCTTGGTATCCAAGACAACAAAATCAACAGGAAATACAAAGTCTCCAACTTTGATCAGAACGTCTTCGACTACCCCTTTGGGGTATCGAATCGATGCATCTGCCAATTGCAAGGTCACATGTGTCCTTTTCAACTCTCCCAACCCTAATTCTTCATAAACAGAGTACGGAATAAGATTCACACTTGCACCCAAATCTAGCAAAGCTTTCTCTATGTGATGGTCCCCTATTTGACAAGAAATTGTAGGACACCCCGGGTCCTTGTATTTGATCGGGGTTGGACAGGAAATGATAGAGCTAGCTTGTTGTGCTAGAAATGCCTTCTTGGGCACATTGGTAGTCCTTTTGAAAGTGCAAAGGTCTTTTAGAAATTTTGCATAGGCCGGAATCTGTTGGATAGCATCAAGTAGTGGGATATTGATCCTCACTTGTTTGAATACTTCTAGCATTTTATCCAGTTGAACGTTAGATTTTGCTGGGCCTAGCCTTTGTGGGTATGGTGCCTTGGGAACATAAGTCTTAGGAGATGGCTCACTAGGTGATGGCTCAGTTTTGACTGGGTTTTCGTTGACTAGCTCAGGTTCTACCATAGGTTCGGCATTTATAATTTGTTCATCACTTTCCACATCCTCACTTGGTGTTTTCTTAGATTCTTTGGGGAGTTCAACGTTGTTATCAATTTGTGTACCCGACCTAAGAGTAATGATGGACTTAACTTGTTCTGGGCCTTTTCCTTTTATATCATGAACGACTTGGCCCTTGGGATTGGGTTCAGGTTGACTAGGAAATGTTCCCTTGTCTCTAGCACTCAATGAATTGGCCAATTGGCCCATTTGGCATTCCAATTTTGCAAGGGTTTGAGTGTGGCCATTTAAAAGTTGAGTAGTGGTCTGCTGGAATTGAGCAGTACTCTGAGACAATTGGGCCGTGGTTTGAGACATGAGTTTCATGGCCTCTTCTAAAGAATCTACCCTCCGGGTCAATGGACTAGGATTGAAGTTGGGTTTTTGGAAACCGGGTGGGGCATTGACTTGAGATTGATTGGGTTGAAATTGAGTGGACTGAGATGGGCCACCCTGAGTTGGGCCTTTGGTCCAAGAAAAGTTCGGATTATCCCTCCAACCTGGATTGTATGTGTTGGAGTATGGGTCATACCTCTGACGATTATCAAAACGAGTGTTTTGATATAGTGCATTAACCTCCTCAACAGATTCGGCCAGACCCAAAGTTGTTGGGTCGATCCCTCCATTCATGGCCTGGTTATATTTCAATGACTCCAAAGTGTTTGGAGTGGGCTTTTGGTTTAGCTCTAAGGCCTCTATTCTTCTCATCAGTGTGGCCATTTTGGCTTCTGCCTCAATTTTGGGTTCAACCTTGAACATCCCCCCTTTTTCAGGAATGGTGGTTTTAGTAGGCTCCCTCTTGATAGGGGCCCACTGCAATGTATTCTCAGCGGTATCTTCCAAAAATGTCCAAGCTTCTTCTGCTGTTTTCTGTGTAAATTTTCCACTACAGAAAGATTCCACCATTTGTTTGGTTGGGTAATCCATGCCTTCATACACAATTTGGACTAATCGGATTTTTTCAAATCCATGGTGGGGACACTGGATTAAGAGGTCCTTGAACCGTTCCAAATAAATGTAAAGTGTCTCCCCTTCCATTTGATGGAATCCATTGATGGCCTGCCTAATCGAAGCGGTTTTTTGCTTAGAGTAGAACTTTTTGTAAAATTCTTCGACTAGCTTGGCCCATGTAGTGATGGACCCGGCCTGTAAGGCATAAAGCCAAGCTTTAGCCTTTTCTTTTAGGGAGAAAGGAAATAATCTAAGTTTAAGTGCCTCCTCAGTCATGTGATTGATTCTCATGGTCCCACAAATGTCCTCAAATTCTCTAACATGTTGATATGGATTTTCTTGGTCTAGCCCACGGAATACTGGGAGCATCTGGATCATGCCAGATTTCAGCTCAAATGTGGCATTGGTCTGAGGCAAGGTAATGCAGGACGGTTGAGTTGTCCTGGTGGGGTACATGTAATCCTTCAAAGTCATGGGTGGGTCTTCTTGATCAGCCATCCTAACAATTTCTTCAAAGATGGAAGACTTTCCTACAATGGTTAAGGCTAATTCGGGCTCTATCCTTACTAACCTTTTACTCTTGCGTACCCACAATTTCTCTCTCTCAGGTCTAGAGCGCATGCATCAGGTTCAACCTTAAAGAAATGCAAGCCTAATCTATATACAGGGCTCTAATAGTTCCAATATGATGCACAAACAAATCAAGCAGTCAAGCACAAGGATTGAGCACAAGAAATTATCCTAGGGCTAACCTAACTCACTAGACAGCTCCTAACTGGTTTGAAGAGTGCACTAAGGCCTCCAATCCGGTCTTATGAAGCCAAATCGATCAGGTAAGTCCCCAGGATGAGTGGTGGGGTCACAATGCACTTGGCAAGGGTCCCGCTTAAGAACCAAACTCCTAGAACAGAGACTGCCACCCTTTGGAGGGACAGGACTTACCTAGACATCGACTTGACCAAAGAGCGCAATTGGTGCAACCTTTTGTGGTCTTCATCCTAATGAGCTCAAGCCTTATGGTCTCGTTTCTACTTGATTTTAATTAATGGTTAGGTTACTATGTGAGAAGTGGTTAAGCCTAATTGGGCAAGGATCTGGTGATGAAATCCAGTCCTTATCTTATTGGGGTCAATTGCCCTCAACTAAGTGTGTGAGTCCAATTAATTGGTGTGTCAAGCAAGCAGTCACACTTTGCAAAAATTAAATCACCCAAGCCCCACTTGCAAGTAAAAGATTCGTGGGGTAAAGTTTAGAAACTCTTACAATGGGTCTACGCTAACATTTAAACTGTGCAAGCTTAACCTGTATTTTTTTTTATAGCAATTTTGCAATTCTGAGAGCAATTTGTTTTAAGCAATTATGAGAGCAACTTGTTTGCTTAAGAGCAAATCCACGCAGTTTCCTGTTTTTGTGCAACTCTCCTCCTAGCAAGGTCACCTATCCAGAAGAAACTCTTGTTAGTAAATCCTAAGTTAACAAACCAACTCAAATTCTTATCCTATCCGAAAAATTCTATCTTATCCTAATTTCAAACAAAAGACATCCAAGTTAATCAATACTTTATCCAAAGTAGACTCTAAGTTATTGAAACAAATAAAAAAAAAACTCTATCTAAAAAAAAAATTCAAAAATTCTAAGTTATCCAAACAAGTGTTTAGATATGGCTAGAGTTTTCAAAAAGTTTAAATTATCAGAAATCCAATCTTATCCAATTCAAATTTCAAATTTTAAAACTCCAAGTAATCTAAACAACTTAAGGGATAGAATTTTAAAATTTCTAACTACCTAATTTCAGAATTTAAAAGTTAGTTATTAATCAAAACAACCTAAAATCCTAAAGATTTTAAACTCTACCTTACCAATCCTAATCTAATCCAAGCAACATATTAGTAAAACCAATCTAAAATAAATTTTCTTTTTGTTTTAATTTACTGAAATTCGGAATTAAAGAAATCCTTAAAAAAAAAAATTTTTTTTTTTTTGGTTTTTTTTTAATTATTAATTAATTAATCCGAAAATTCAGTTAATTATATAAAAAATATCAGAAATATCCCAAAAATCAGAAAATTCAGAAAAATCAGTAAACTGAAATAATAACTAATACTAATTGCAAATAAGACTATTGATGCAAATTAGATGACTAAACAACTAATGCAACCTAAATATGAGCATGCATATTAATCTAATAAAAACAAATCAGATTTCTAACAAAAACTCAGATTTGGCTCCCCGGCAACGGCGCCAAAAACTTGATGTGATTTTAAATTCAATCCTTTAATACTGCAAGTGCACAGTTGTCTTGTTGAGACAGTGTCAATTACAGGTCGATCCCACAGGGAGCACTACTAAGTTAAAATTTAAAATCTGATTTTTTTTATCAATGATAATAACAAGAGAGATAATAAGAAACAATAATAAAATTAAGAAAATTCTAGATCTAAAGTGCAGAAATAAGATATGATAAAAAGCAGATCAGAATATCATGAATCCATTAAGTAGTCCCACCATCATTCTATGCAATTGATAAAATAAATTTGTCCCAAAAATCCTTCAAATCAGAAACAAATCAATGTTTCTGATTCGGATAATTTGTCTATCAAATAGCACAATTTTTCACAATTTATTTAAGGCAAAAATCCCCTTCACCTAATGAAATTATGAACTTAACTAAATATCACATATTAATCAAAGATAGATTATCAAAGAATTTCAATCTAAGAATAATCTATTAAGAAAACATACATGATTAAAGCATTGTTCAAATAAAAAAAAAATTAAATAGCATAGGTTGTCAATGACAGAAGGCAGATTTATTATTATAATTAATACACAAGAGACAAAAATATCACATAGATTAATTATAAGAAAAACTTAACTTCATCTGATACTCTGATCCAGGGATCTACTCCTCCATTGCAAAAGGTGTGATTTTCATTGAGAACTTCATGGCAATTACAATCTTCTCTCACACTCTTCTAACCTAGTTCTGGAACAGGGCCCCAGAATACCCAAAAATATCTCTAATTCTATTAATTAGGAAAAGAAGAGAGAGAGGAGAGAGAGAGAATGTAGTGGACGTCCAAGGGGGGTGAGTCTCCCGTATGCTTTCTTTTGGTTCCTTTTATAATTCCCGGTTATCTTACAGATACATTGAATCTGGACACCTTCTCTGCAGATTTGGTTTATCTTCATTGATAAGGTATATCTCTTTATCCTTTTTGAATTTGAATGAGATGGAAGCTTCTGGAAACCTCTGGATGGCTTGGCTAATCTTCAGATGGGGTCCCACAAGGGATATGCAGCAATGGATTATCAACGGTGTGGATTTTAGTGCAATCCCGTCTAAAAATGAATATGAAAATCTCCGGGCCCATAACTTTGTCGATTTAGCTCTGATTTGCACAATCTTGGGCTCCACGGACATCTACTCTGAATAAGCTTTCCAACAGTAGGTAAATTACATCGATCCGACGGTCGGATTGAAAGTTATGGTCATTTGAAGATGAGTTATCCTGAGAAAAACGGGATTAACTTTTAAAATTTGATTTGTAATGAACTCTATCTCTGCACAACTTTCATTTTTGAAAGGATATCAGATGTGGATGATTCAAACTCTTCTTCTTTTATTCCAATCAAACTTTTACTCTTTGAATTATCCATTAATAGTTTCAAGTCTGCAACAACTGCGGACCCTGCCATGTGGGACATTTCATCTGCTTGAACAGTGGGCCCTATGAGAAGTCTTCTACTGTAGTTAGGACTCTTCAATTGACATGATGAGTGGACCCCTCCTTTCATTGATTTGCACATGGCTTGTATGTGGGGTCCACGTGGTGAATTATTTAATTTACTTCTTTTTAAGCTTCAATTTAGCAATGTAGGGCCCAGGATGACTATGTATGCTTGAAAGTGGTACCGTGACAGAGGCCTGCAATTCTCATTTTCTGCACATTCTAATTTAACACATCAAACACAAAAGAGCCCATATTGAAGTGGGACCCATCCGGATAGAGTTTTACTCCAACTGGGACTCTTTGAAGAAAAATTGCATAATGTTCTAAATTAATGCAGAAAATATATGAAAAATATAAAAATTCAGGTTTCTAGGTGAAAATGCATGAGATGATGGAATTAAATGAATAATGATGCAATTCACCAAATAAAACCCCTAATTCATCCTAAAATGATGCATAAATATGCAAATTCATGAACTTAACAATTTTACTTATGCTCCCTCCCCAAGAATTTTTGTTTTATATAGTGGCCTCCCCTAGATAGTAAGTATAAGTTGACATGATTGATCATATGCAGGCCTTACCATTGAAACCACTTATGGCATATCATTCCGCCCACATGATCTTTCTTAAAGCTATTAAAGTATAAAGATATATTAGTATAGTGTCATCTCTATGAAAACAACGCATGCTGTTCCTTAATACACAACAGTTTTTTTGAGAAAAAGTTCCAAAAAGAGAATTAACATATTTTCACAGTAAAAAAAAAGTTAAAGCATCTCCAACAGCGCCTTCAAATTCCATAAGGACACTCAAACGGCAGTATTTAGCATGCATGACCACTCCAACAACCATGCCAAATGTAACTTAACATTTTGCATGAAGGGAAAAGGCACGTGCAAAATAATATCTTAATATATTTTATTCCAAAAGGGGCTCAAAAGAATGCAAGAATTAAAAAAGAAAAAATCTTTTATGATGTGGGTCCTATAAAAAGATAAAAGTATAATAAAACAATAATTTGGCATAGTAGGTGGCGTCCCATATTCTAGGAGATGTCAAATTTGAAACTTTCGAAAAGCTTTTAATTGGAATATGACATATCAGAAAGAAAGAGCCTTTCTACGAAAATGAACAGGTGGACCAATAATATCCAAATTATATTCATCAACAAATTAAATTTCATTAAAGAAACATATCTAACAAAACCATAAATCTTAAACCACTTAGATCACTAGTTATGATGAATTTATTGCAATCCAAGTCCTTGTGAGCCCCCCAAATGTGCTTCAAATTTTTACCCTCCACCAACCAACCCAAAGAGGTAATCAATCATCTTAAGAAGGAAACCCCACCCCACCCCACCCCACCCCTGCTTTTTAACCATAACCCTTCCTTGTCGGAGCCCTATCTCATAAATACTTGTGTATGGAAGTGGCTTAACACCTTTTTAAGAACTTCATGCATTAACAAATCCTCTCTTTCCTCATTAAAAACTCCACCTTTTTAGCTCTTTATTTATACCTGAACATAACAGCCCTGTTTGCTTTGCAGTTTGCACCCTTCTCTTCCCTCGTGTTCTTTCTCCTACAGTCCCGCGAATTTCCGTGATTTACGCTAGCCTCCTTTTGTTACTTGTTTCCCCTCCTCGATTCCAATGCTTTCCAAGAAAACGTTGCGTCCCGATTTCGATTTTGATGAATTTTCTTTTAGCAGATCTGTAACGCTCTTGTTTGAAGGTTTTGATGTTGATATGCACTTACTATTTGTTGGGTTATTTTATTCCTTCTAAATCTGGTGTTGGAGGAGGAGATTTTGGTTTTTCGAGAGCGAATTGCAGAGATTTGAAGGTTTAGTGGGTTCGATGCTTTTTTTCAAGGAGGTTTGTGGTTTGAATTTGAAGATTTGGGAGAGGATTTGAGGAATTTAGAGGTAAAAATGGGAGCTTTAGGGTGATGATCTGAGTGATTTGATGCTGGGTTTGATTTTTGCTGTTTTTAGTAAGTGGCGGTTGAAGAATTTGTGGTCTGGGGTGGTTGCTTCTGATTGTGATTTTTTTTTGTTGTTTCTTTGTCGATTTGAGCTTTCTTTTCTGTCTCTTTTGGGGTGTTTATTGAAAGTTTGGTGAGAGGATTTCAGATCATTTGAAGGAGATTTGTGGTTTTGAAGTATCAGACGCAAAGGGTTTTCTCAGTTTTGTGAGCTTTTGAGTAGAGCATGAGGATAATCATTTCTGGATTGTGGGATTTTTTATTCAAAGGAATGTGGTTGGATTGTTGTTGAAATTTGAAGACTTTTGGTGTTTCCTTAGATTTTAAGTTACCACACGATTCAAAAAAAGTTGCAGACTTTTGGTGTTTCCGTACATTTTAGGTTACAACACCATCCAAAAAAAAAAAAGATCACGGGATACAATTGCACAAGGACAATTTGACAATCTTGGGTCTTCTGTGGTTATCTTTGGAATTTGAGATCACTGTGTCTTGATCTTTTTTTCCCTTGTAAAATCACTGAATTATCAGAGCCATGAAGCAGGGTTCCCCCAAAACTCTCCCTAGCATTATCCCCTTCTCAAAATCTAACCCATCCATTTTACGTTCAGTGGTAGTAATAGCTGTATGTGTTTTCTTTGCTTCTTGGTTTTTCATTTCCAATCTCTCTGGTTCATTAGTTAAGAGCTATCCTTTTGGCACCGAGGTTGCGAGAAAATCTGAGGTAGCGTTTCTTAATCCTAACCAGACAGTAAGTTTGCTTCGACCCAATAGTTCATTGAAAAATGGTGAGGAAGATTCAAGCACCAAATGGAACTCATCTGGGTCTCCGGGAACAGTAGCTTTACCATTGCTTCCTCAATCCTCTTCTGATACAATACAAGGAGTCTTCAATGACTCCAGTAATGTTGACTCAGGAGCGCGTGATGATAATATGGTGCCTTCAAATTCCACAATCGCAACTTCAATTCTTTCTTCTTCCAATTCCTCTGCGAAGATCGACCCGTGTAAGTCTTAAATAGTTTTTTCATAATATTACTTTTTTGTTAATTTGTAAGTATTGAATATTCTGCGAGGTGATAAGTGGGACATGACATATCTATTTATGGTTTTCATTACTTCTTGGATTCTTCTTTTTAGAGGTCATTCTCTATATCTTATGATATCACCTTTTTCCCTGTTTTTATATATGTTATGTTGGGTGAGTTTCTTAACTACTTCAAGATTAATGACAAGTTACTAATTCAAGAGTTGGGGAATGATATTATTTTTAATGCTCATCAGAACAAATTAAAAGTGTCATTCAGAACATTGAACATAGTGAATTCGTCAACAGTTTGGATGTATAGGGAAGGTCTGCTCTTCCTCAACTGTTGCTCCAAGCTTGCCCACTGAAATATTCATCTTCAAAGCTACAGAATGTTGCATGGACTTTTTCAGTGATTCTAACATAGGTCTTGGGCATTACTTTTTCACTTAAAGTACAAAGAACCAAACAGGATATGCGACAGTATAGCTGAAAATAATAGGATTGAACCTATTCTTGAAGGGGATAGGCTGGAAAAGAGAGCTCAAATGTTGTGTCTTTCAATGGCACGGTTCTTTCATTGAGTAGATCCTTCGGTGAGTTTCAATTACTCCCTACTTACCATTGCTCAAGTGGGGTTAAGTACAAGGATGAAAATGGAAAAAAAGGTTTGTGGTAAAGTGCATTTATCATGGTAAGTATTGTATCATGTTCTTTGCAGGAGTAGATTTTACGCTGTAATGCCTAGTAGATTTTAAGCTTTAATGCTTTTTGTGTAGCACTGTAATTCAGTGGTAAACTGGTAATCAGTTGCCACACTACACAGAAAGCAGTTATAATGCCCCTTCCCCTCAAAGAGAGGGCTTTCGATGGAGAAAACTTGTTCAAAACTTTCCTCTTTCTGTGAGCAAAAGCACTGCACCAAACTGCTGTGAACGCGCAGAAAATTAGATTGTTTTCTGCTGTGTTGAGGAATCCTTGGAGTTGCAGAAACATAGCCTTGAAGTACCTGTGTGTCATAGTCTTTTCATTTTTAACTTTCATTTTTAAAAAGACTCTAAACACCTTTGAGTCACTTTGATTAGTATTGGCATTTGTCCATTTCTCATTAAGATTTCATGATTTATTTGTAGTTACAGCTTGTAACGCCCCAATTCCGAATACCGAAGATAACGCTAAGGTACCCGAATTTGGTGCGCGACTTCCCGGAAAATCCGAGAACTTCCAAAATCGTAGTCCGCAGTGAGGTCAAATTTTAAAACTTTTTAAACAATAACGTAATCAACAGTTATGTTGCGGAAGCGTAAGAAAAGATAGCGGAAGCAATAGTATCATGTAAATGAGTCAAATATACACTGCGAAAGTCTAATAAAAATCTCAAAGTATAGTTATCAAAGTTTATACAAAACTGTCTATCTACCCAACTCACTACATAAAACTCTCAAAATCCAAAAGAAAGAAATGCACTCATTCCCCTTGTACAAGCGCTCCGTCTTTCGGCTTGACCACCTAGTCGACCGGCCCCCACCCATAGTCAACTACTACAGGCGCCTCGTAGTACGTGTCACCTGCGGGATCAAGGTCGGGACCTAAGCACCGAAGATGGGTCAGATCCAAGGATCTGGCAAGGCACCATATGCAGATAACACAGGATGTGTACAACAAAAGGGAGTAGTGACATGTATGTAATCATAAGAGTAACAAATATACATGATTTAGGCAATTGAACAGTAATAAACAGTTTAGAATCAGAAATGTAAAGTACTATAATCTAATAAGATAACAAATGGAAAATTCACACAAGTTAGATATACCGCGGGATATTATACCGCGGCCCTCCCATTCTGTAAACATCCCATACTGTAAACAGTTTGCGGTGGGGAAAATGGTAAGATAACCATGCAAGGGATAACAGCTCTGCTAATAATAGCATACATAATATAACACCGATCACACCCCTTTATCACACCGATCACACCCCTTTATCAGATTAGCCCAGACCCAGTATCACACCGTCCGTCCAATCACAGCTCATCATGATAGCTCTAAGTAACCAATATAGCTCCTACCAGTGATGATCAGTCAACTGGCTGAGCTTAGATCAACTGAGTGAATGTTTAGTGCCAACCCAGGGAACAAGTACAGGTCTGTGTCTGTGTCTGTCTACGCTTATCTTGCGTGAGCAAGGTCCTAACCAAGTCTCTAAGAGGTTAAGGTACAACATCCAAGTCCAAGTCCAATATCATTGGATCCGCTCCATGGCCCACAACCGTGGCCTAAGGCAATACAAGTGCAACACCATGTTCTTTCCATAGTTTATCATCCCATGCTCATACACATTGAGCCTTCAATTCCATTAATCCTAACATCTCCATTCTATGGTTTCACATACCCAACCTTAGGCCGTATGAGGGCCCGCCTAGCCACAAACACGGGTTATTCATCTCCAAACACGTCATAGGGTCACCACTAAGTAATCGTAGGTTCAGGTCCTCCAATTCCCATTAATTAATATGTTCATAACTTTAACAAGGATAGGAGAGAAGAATATTACATATAAACCTCCAATTCATAGAATCTAGTGGAACTGACAAAGGTCCAATTTTAGGTAATGGTCCACTCTTAGTTCAGGGCCTCATCATGTAATTGGATCCCTAATTATAGCCTCTAATGTCAAAAGATAATAAATCTGGTGCTCCTGAAGTTATGGACATCATAGACTACATTTAAGGACCGAATCATTGATGATTCAAATCCCAAAACCTCAATTTGTGGACCCCACGAGTCAAGGCTGAGCCACGCCATTGATTCGTGTTTGGCACGCTTGATGGAAGCCTATTTGGATGGTCAATGGACCCCACAATTGATCAAACATCAAAGAAACTGAAATATGGAAACTCACTGTTCACAGTGTTCCAGGTCGACATCATACCCTGGGATGTCGACCGGGTACACTGGATGTTGACCCCCAGGTCGACATCCTACAGTGTCTCCGGTCGACATCATGGCCATGATGTTGACCGGGTCCACTGGGACCTGGAGCCAAACAGCTGGGGGGTTCCTCAGGTTCCTTTGTGTATCCGGTCGACATCATGGTCGTGATGTCGACCGGGTACACAGGGTCCCTGACTTGTCCGAAAAATTCAGGTCTCAGTTATTTTTGCAGAGCGGTCGACCGGGCACACTGTCTGTAAAAATTTCAAGAAGAATAACTGGGACTTGGTTTTTCTGCCTTTTCAGTGTGCCCTGTCGACCGAGACATGGTCTAGTCGACCGGGTACACAGAGCTGGATTTCTAGAATTATGAGATTCTTCTTTCTCAACCCATTTTTCACCCAAATCACTCCTAATCTCCTCCATTCATCATAAAAGCATAAAAGACAAAGAAAACACTTCTATAACCATCCATCCATCATCAAACCGGGCCATTGATCTTCCAAATGGGAGAACCCATCCATCAAATGGCCATTATCCATAAATACAGCTCAAAGGAAAGATCTAATCATGCATTTCTATCTAATTGAATCGAAATTACAGAAACAAGAGAAGAACGGCATGCATCAAGTGAAATTAGCATAGGGTACTTGCCTTTGTGTAGTAGAAAAGAGAAATTAGAGTGTAAGAAGAAGTCCAATAGAGTTGTTGTTGCAAATTGGGGTGATCTCCTAGCCTTCTTGTGCTGGAATTTTAGGGAATTAGGGTTTTCTTGGGGAGGAAGATAGGGTAAGTGAGAGATGAGAGTGAATTAGGGTTTTAGGCTAAGTTAGCAATAGTTGGGTTATATAGTTTAGTGTTTAGGACAATTACCAAAATGGTAGCTTAGTTGTAAATGAGAAAGAGATAGGGCCATGGGTAAATAGGTCATTAGGTGGGATTCTAGAAGGTTCCTAACTCTTAATGCCCCTCCTATTAGTTCTAATATTAGCTAAGTCCTAATTAAATCAAAACATACCAAATTAACAATAAGCACCTAATATCTATAAAGAATTCTATAAAAGCTACATTCTAAAACTTAGGAATATTAGCAACTACTCTACTAATTCCTATTAATTAGCATATTAAAATAGAAAATATCATATTAATAATTATTTAAATCAAACTGAGGGCCCACAAGGGGTGGGGCCTCACACAGCTTATTGTACTAGCCAGAGATGCTTCTTTTCTTCCATCTCTGTGACACAAGATATGTTTAACTAATTATTGTGCAATGAGAACTGTTAACTTTGCCCCTTCTTTGCTTTCTTTTCGCATTTGCCTGTCTTCGCTGTCCACATAGTGATACAGACCATTCATCTAGTTGGTGCACATGTCATGTCTCAGGCTAAGGAATCCCTCCTCATTCCATACAATTCTTGTAAAAGTGTCGATATTGTTTTAGTTATCATTTTATCTGGACAGTAGTATGGGGCATTTGGTATATGGGGGCATTTGGTAGAGAGGGTTAGGACCGTATATACTATATAGGGCTGATTTTTTTCCTAAGCCTAATTTATGATAAGACCTTTCCATCCGTCCTACATCAGCTGCTTGGCATACATTGAGGTTGAGCCCACAAGGTGGTTCATGCATTTAAAATTTGTGGACCTTTCATGCTTGAAATTCCTCTCTACACCTCCTTAGCAAGCAAATTAGTCTCTGAGGCAATGACCGCCCCATGGTCCAACTCTGTTTTCCTCTATCCATTTACCAAATCTCCATTGACAAAGGCCAGATCTGGCCCACTTGATTGCATTTTCACAATTTTCTTTCACTTGAGCACCCACACCATTAATCAACAAAATGATCTTTAGACCCATCAGTGAAGCCTGGATTTCTGCTTCAACACAATTCAAATAAATAAATAAATAAATAAATAAATGGGTTGTGTATTTTCTCCTTAATGACCTAATAAACAAGTTTATTTTTATCTTCACGTAATTCCTGTGCATTTTTGAGTTTTTGAATTTTTTTAGTCACATTTGCAGGTTTAAAAGCCACACCAGGGCTTGGAACTCTCCATTTCTTTACCATTACATATTTATCCATTTCTTACATGCCTTACTTTAGTTTTGTGACATGTGGAATTTGTGTCCAAGAGTTCTATAATTAAGTTGACTTTTTAGACTGCAAATTTCATATTTCATATTTAAGTTGGCATTATTTGAGGAAAGTTTCATCTATTTGTGCATTTGCATAACATAAATATGAGTTCTGAAATAGATTTGGTAATGCACAACATTTTCATCCCCTCTTCTTATTCTTACCATAAGTGTATAAGTTTGTTTTTTTCTTCCCCTTTTTGTTATCTTATGCGTCACTGTATCTTTTGCTTGTGTGTGTGTGTGTGTGTGTGTGTGTGTTTTTTGAATGGTATCTTTTGCTTGTGTTTTTTTCTAGCTTATATTTTGTTTTGGTTCTCGATTGTGTAATTGAAACACGAGAAAGGTCACACCTGAATGTATTTTGGTAGGTGTATAAAGAATCCATCTAACGGCAATATTCTTTCCTCTGGACTTCAGGGAGTTGTAATTTATACCGTGGCAAATGGTTTTACGATCCCTCTGGCCCTCTTTACACAAACAACACATGTCCTATCATAACACAGATGCAGAATTGCCAAGGCAATGGGAGACCAGATAAGGATTACGAGAACTGGAGATGGAAACCTTCTCAGTGTGATCTTCCTCGATTCGATGCGAAGAAATTCTTGGAGTTAATGAGAGGGAAGACACTGGCTTTCATTGGCGATTCAGTTGCTCGAAATCAGATGGAGTCTATGTTGTGTATTCTCTGGCAGGCAAGCTGTCTGAACTCATGCATCTCTCTCTCTCTCTCTCTCTCTCTCTCTCTCTCTCTCTCTCTCTCTCTCTCTCTCTCTCTCTCTCTCTCTCAGTAGTTATGATGACCCCATGGTTTGATCATTCCCTATTTATGGCTAAGTTCTCTTTTAGATCACAATCTAACATGCCCTTTATTATTAATTCATTTCTGAGTCTTTAGTAGTCTCCACCAGCTCCGAGCTTCTCCTGACACTTCCAGTTCTTTGTGCAAGGGTTTTCCGGTCATATAGATGACTAAACTATCCTGAACAACCTTTTAAGTTTCTATTGATACCACCTGTAGAATTCCTGTATGAGTGTTTGTGCAATGAGTGATTATGTGCTCTGTGGATTTCCATTTCCATTGGAGAGGAATCCTGCATTCCTACTCTCCCATAGGAAATTGAAATCATCTATATTGAGGAAAATCAGTCCAGTGTTTCCCTTTTTTTCCACAGAAAAAACATCACAGCAAACAACAGAAGGGTCTGCTGCGTGGAGAATCAGAACAATTTTCCACTTCATCATGGAATCCTAGTATCGCACAAACACATGCGTACTGTATTCTTCTATTTTTCTTTTTCTTTTTCCCCTTTTTTGGGAAATTGAATAAACTTGTTTTTTGTGAAATGACTGGTATGTATCAGTCCTTAGTTCTATCATTTTTTTGTTACTAAACAGCTTCATATACCATATGCATCTAAGTTTCTTGTACTTGTCATTCTTTATTACACAACATTTAGTCTAGTGTAACAATGCAGGTCTGAGTGCCATGTTATGTTCATTTAAAATGTTAAATTGTACCAGTGGGACTATCAAGCTAGGAATAAGTGATCCTTAAGTACAACATGGGAACGATATGAAGTAAATGCACCAGTTTGTTTATCATAGTTAGTATACTAATTATGTTGCGTTTTGGATGGCTCCTCAGGTAGAAACCCCAAAAAACCGTGGGAACCGGAGAATGCAGCGTTGGTACTTCAAGTCAATGTCTGTGATGGTTGTCCGCATATGGTCATCATGGCTTGTCAAAAAGACTTCAGAACCTTTCCAGTCTGCCCCTGAAGGTGTTGACAAGCTTCACCTTGATGCCCCTGATGAGGATTTCATGAACTATCTTCATATGTTTGATGTTGTCGTTCTCTCTTCTGGCCACTGGTTTGCAAAACGCTCCGTATACATCCTCAACAATGAGATTGTTGGTGGACAGCTGTGGTGGCCGGATAAAACCCGGAAGATGGAAGTGAACAACATTGAAGCCTTTGGGATATCCACTGAAACAGTTCTCTCTGCAATTGCCAGACACCCAAACTTCACGGGTCTAACCATTGTCCGATCATTCTCTCCAGACCATTACGAAGGCGGGGCTTGGAACACCGGTGGCTCATGCACAGGGAAGGTCAGACCCGCACTGGAAAACGAATTGGTGGCAAATGGATTTACAGATATAATGCACGAGAAACAGGTGACAGGCTTCAATAAAGCAATAAAGAAGGCAAACGGTAAGTCAAAATTGAGGTTGATGGACATTACACGGGCGTTCGGTTATAGGACCGATGGACATCCTGGTCCATACCGGAGCCCGGATCCAAACAAGGTGACAAAACGAGGCCCACATGGGGAGCCCCCTCCACAGGACTGCCTGCACTGGTGCATGCCTGGCCCGGTTGATACTTGGAACGAGCTTGTGTTTGAAATCATAAGGAGAGAATTCGAGGGTGCCTGACAACTGTAGCTGTGAGTTTGCATGATGTAAATTATGTTCAATTCAGCAGCCCCTACAATCTCATAGCGTATGTATGGGCCAATCGCAACGAGAGGGTTGTCCCATCATACACTCTAGTTGGGTTGGCTGCACTGTAGAGCATTGGATCCAGTGCTGTCTCATACTATAAATGACAGAATTTACACGTACAAGCATTTTTTATCTCTTGTGACTGGAACTACTCACTGTCGCCTCCCTATGGGGAATTTTCCTCATCCCCTGCCCACATGGAGGTGTGTAATAGCTTTTAAAGTATGCAGATCTGTTTGAGAATGGTAAAAACTATTTATCTAGATATTTGTTCATGATTGTTTATCTGAAGTTTTGGATAATATCTAGATATTTGTTCATGATTGTTTATCTGAAGTTTTGGATAATAGCTTCAATCCTGGGGTCTGCATATGCAGGGTCCAAGCTTTGGTGATTAAAAAGCATTGAAGATCATTTATCTGGTGCTCAACTCAAACCATTTTGATCAAACTCTCCTCTCATTGGTAGATTCTGCTCGAATTTCACTCCTATTTCTGCCTCTCTGTTTAGCAATGAATATTAATCGTATCACATGCATGATTCTTCAGGATCTAGGAACAAAGGTGTGTTGGATCTGTAGCATATACATGTAGGACTTTGAAATGGAGCTATCAGTCATATCCAAGTACTAGCGCAAGTTCAAACAAATGAGAGTTCTACTAATAGTCCTACTGTATACATTCAATTTCTAAGATTAGTTCTATTAGTAGTCTTACTCTATACAATCAATGTCCAAGAGATCATATTGTAGAGTCTACAACATCCAAATGAGGATTCTTTCAGACCCTTGGATTTTTCTGTACATCCGATCATGTGCAACTCCCACAGTTTACTTCAAATTTTTTTATTGGTAACATGACTCGAATTCACAGCCTTAATGCCCACAAATTGTGAGCACCTTCTAGCCACAGGCTCCACTAGCCTCTGTCCATGCTATTGCGCGTCTCATTGTTGCCAAGAGAAATGTTATGGGTCCCCTCCCATTCATTGACCACTTACTGCAACTCTCAAAGCGCATATAAGACTTTGATGTGTTGGTGTCGGGGGTTATTCCAGTATGTATCAAGTTGGTGACCATGACGCAGAAGATCTTGAATGTATATATTCTTGGTTACTTGCAGCACAATATGAGGTAAGGCATAAGTAGCCGCAGAACGTGTGAGGGAATCATAGCTCCACATTTTAATTGGCTTGGTGTGGATGTTTTTAGAGGTGAACTATTTACTTAGTAGTAAACTATCATGTCAATTCATAATGGTTGTTACGGGTGCTAGTTGTTGGGTGTGGATTGTTTTTAGAGGAACTCCTACTTAGTAGTAAACTATCTTTCTCGTCACTCCATTTCCATCATCTTAGATACCTGATTCTAGTGGCGGACTCAGGATTTTTCGACCCTTGCGAGTTGCTTTCTGTGTGAGTTGTATTTAATTTTGGTTTTGCTAGTGGGGCTAATTTTGAATGGTCAGTGTGAGTTTCTTCCTGTCCGCCTTTGTGGTTGTTGTTGTTGTTGTTCGCTTCTTCTTTTTACCCCGTGTAATGAATCATCATTTATGCCAAGAAAAGATCCTTGGGAGTCTTTTGCCGGCCTAAACTTGATGTTTATGTGGGATATTCTCAAAGCAAGTTAAGTGATGAGCAAGCAATTGAGGCACCTAGAAAAGGCATCACCAAACTGACCAGTTTCCCCTTCTTACCAGGCTCATCATCAATTCAACCAAAATCATGTTCTCCTCCTACTAATGTCTTGCGATCGCTCTCCACACAACTTCGAAGCTGAGCCTTTGGGAGTTGAAAGTTGCAGTGATTGACAGAAAATATATTGGATGGAGGATTCTGACTCATTAGTGAATATCAGATATCAGATGGCAGGGGATGCTTCTTTTTTTTCTTGTTTTTTTTTTCCCCTTTTTAACAAGAAACTCAAGTTCATGCAACTGTATACACTACAAAATGTTCCTAACTAGCTGCCTAAGTCACAAATGATTGTGCTTATTGAGCATCCATGTTATGAGAATTCCAAAAGCTCCAAGTTTTTCCTATAATCACTGGCTGAAGTTTTCAAGTCGGAAGATTGCTTTCATCTCGAAGGCCATTGCAGCCAATTTATTGTTAAGAGTAGAGAATATCACCTCCCTTTTCAACTTCTCCACAACATTGAAACATAGGCAGTAATCTGAATTTTTTTTTACATCCTACATTCATGTTAATGATGCTTACAACACAAGAAACTAGAAATATAGGCATATTCACTACTCATGGATTTCAAAATTCGAGATTTTAGATAATTTCAAAGGCCATCTCAGCCATTCATGACATGAACAACGCATGATTTGACTCTTGTTTTTTTCTTATTTTAATCATTTATTTTAAACATGTTCAATCTGACAGCAGGCATATTACTCTGATTGGTTTGAGATTTTATCAATGATAGAACAAGATGGAAAGTGATTATTGAGCAGCCTGGATTTCAAAGGTGGCGCCCACTGATTGATTTGCAATCGTATAAGAGATAAAAAGGGAAAAATAAATACTTTTTAAGCAAACTTATATATACCACTTTTGCTCATCTAAAAAAAAAAAAAAAGATTTTCAGTCATAAAAAGGTAAGTCCTTTTTAGAATTAGAAGGTTTAAAAGGAGAAAAGACCTATGAAAGGAGTTCAATTGCATTCTACCTCTATTTTTCGGTAAACTTCTTATGAGCCTTTATGAGCTTATTGAGATTTGAGAGCCTTCTGGCTTTCTTTATTTTTTCAGAGAAATACGAGCAGAAGTACAAAGGACTTTTGGGGTGCCACTTTCAAATGTGCTTACTGAAATTTGAACTCTCTCCAATTTTGTATGGGATGCCAAAAGTCTGATTCCCACCCTCGGCCTCAATTCGTGCACTCCATTAAATCAAACCCTGTTGATACTTAGAATTTATCACCCTTGGAGAATCCAATGCCCCCCAATAATCTTCCCTATATAAAAAAGAAGATAATTTTCCATATTTTGAATTATTACAATAATCCAGTGATAATTTCTTTCAAATACTTTATCAACATCACTTCTTCCAAACGCTTTATTAAGATTAAGTCAATATATTACAAGGCTTGAACATATCTCAATATTATCACGACCATATTCCAATATAAATGCGACAGAACCCATGATGATATAGTCAAAGAAATGTATGCATTTTTTGGATTCATGATTTTTATTTGTTTTTAATTATTGAAAGTTATTTTCCTCTTAGGCTTAAGATCTACAAGCAACCACGATGTGCAAAATTGCCAAATGTTAAGCCTGTCTCTAACCCTGCTTTGGCACGACCTGCATTGGGTAATCACTCTTAACATCTTCCTGATATTATCCTGATAAAGCTACAAATTTAGAATTATGTAGATAACTATATTTACAACATTGCCCCTCGATGAAGGAGCTTAAAATGCTCATTTCATGGGCATTAATAGCCGAGTTGGGGTTGTCCAGTTAGTGCATTTTGGGTCATATCCAAGTTGCCATATAACGGGCAAGTTTGTGAAAGAAATGTCATTTGGATTGAGTTAACTCGAGTCAGTTCAAAACACAAAAGGGCGTTTCTTACAGTTAATTTGTCACACTCAAGCCAGGTTTTATTGTCTCATAAATGAAAAATCAAAAGAAATGGTCCCACAATTCACACTAATGACCAAACCCAATCAATGAGAGGGACTTTATTCAAACATGGCCCACCCATAAAAGACATCACCAAATGAATCGATTGGAAACAGCACCAATTCCATGATCCAGCACCGTTATGTCCCTTTTTCTAGTTTTTATTACAACTTTTGCATCACTGGAACTTTCACGAAAACAAGAGGGCTTTACATGAACAACAATAGAAGGATCACAGTATCTGTCACTTCTCCACTACATACCTGGCTTGCACAGTGGAAACCTACTTTGGACGATCCCACACAAAAGAACCTGATCAACAAATGAAGGAAATTGAGGATTAAAAAAATGATCCATACAAGTTAAAGAAGGAACATACAATTAGAACTAGTCCAATCAGTAATCAACTTCATCCAACAGGTATGCATATCAAATAGACAGTACATGCAAAAATATATAAATAAATAAATCACTGTTGAGATGAACACCAACAATCAACAATCAGCAATCCCCTTCATCCAACAGATGAACGGAATGCATACCATAGAGACAGGCATTTTTCTTTAAACTAATGGTGAAGAAATTAAAATTTGATCCTCATCATGATGAATTCCTAGTTCTCTAATCTTACGAGACTGCTGCCACATTCTAGGGAAACACACCCACAATGTGGAACTTTGGCCTCATCCAGAAAAAACGAACACACGCACAAACAAACATGGGACTTTGGACTCACCGAGAAATGTTGACACAAATGCATCGCTCCTTGGGGAAAGGAAAAATAAAAACAAAACAGAAAAGTTAAAGAGCACATAAACCTAATATTTTACAAACGATTTTAAAGCTTTGATACATAAAAACAATGCTCAAAGCCCAAAAGTGATGATGACATGCAACAAACGAGAAGGAACTGGAACCAGTGAAGGGAGGATTATGAAAGCTGAAGCAGTAAAATTTTAGCTTACAATTGAGGAGAGAATTCAAAGCAGTAGACCGGAGGTCCAAATCTGATCCAAAATCAGGAATCTAAACAAAACCGCAATTTCATCACTGAAACTGCATTGATTAGTTATGAACAAAGCCATGTGGTGTTATCACAATAACTACTCAGACAAGACATTTAACCAATTCTCTTCCGAAGCCTGTGCTAGAGAGGCCCAATTACATTACTATTTGCAGATCCAATGGAAGGAATTTATAGGAACTTCATGCTTCAAATTTAAACTGTGTTCTACATCTATGTATCAGTGCCCAAAAATGTGGTTAATCATACATATGATGACCACCATTTATGCAAAAACCGAGTTATGTGCACAAGGTTTTGCAAATATCTAAATGGGCCCATATGAAAAGAATAATTTTCATCTCATCTAATGGAAGCTTGCATGCTAAATAGTAAAGGTAACTTAAGGGCATAGTCGTGCAGAAAATCGAAAATGAAAATGGTTTCCAAGGAAGAGTGATATTTCATTGGATTCATGTACATTTTCCCATTTTTCATTTTCTAATGAGAAAGTATTTTCTATAGTTCTTGCAGAACTGTTTTCTACAGTCTTGAATGAAAGGTAGAAACAAATTTCACAAAAGAACAGTCTGCTGCATCAAACAATGGAAACTGAAAACATAGAATAAAATTTTCATTTCCATATTCCAGAAAAAATGAAATCATATGGAAATAAACACCTTGAAAAACCGTGGTGCACAAACAATGCCCCAGGCACACAAACATGCCATGAGAATCTTCATCAAGCCCCACACGCGCTTTAGCATCTCCAAAACTAGAAATAGAATACTTGCCTAATCACAGCCTTATAGGGTCCAACTCTAACCAATACCGAACTAGAGAACTCCTTACACTAGAGATGCACTTTCCAAAAACTTTAAGACTGAGCATTGTCACTCAACCATTCCTCTCACAACCATACTTAACACTGACAACCTGTTAACCTGTGAAGCACAGATACACAAAATGGGTGGACGAATCCGTATCCCGGGCGTATCGGACACGGATACGCCCCGGATACGTCCGGGATACACCAAAAACATATTTGATTTATTTTATTTCTTTTAGAATTTTGGACACATGCGGGACACGCAAGGGACACGTGTTAAGGGACACGTGCGGGACACATTTTAAAAACAAAGAAACCCATTGTGGTGGGCTTGAATTAAAAAGAAAAAAAAAAAAAAAAAAGACAAGGTGGGAGAGGAGAAGCAAAGCAGTGACAATAAAAAAAAAAAAAAGGAGAGAAAAATAACTTGCACCAGGGCTTAGGGATTGCAACATGAGGTGGGAGAGCTCCTGCAGAGTTGCAGGGTCTGGTCAAGGTTGATTTCGTGGCAGAGTTTGAGATTGCGCGGTAGGGTCCGATCGGAGGTACTCACCATAACCTCAATCTTCGTCAGATTCTTCTCTGCGTCATCTCAGAGATCTTCGCCAGGTTCTCCTCTTCTTTCTTACCTTTTTTTTTCTTTTGAGATGATGTGTAGATCTAGGGTTTGTATTGGGTTTGTTTGTATCGAGATGTTGTTGTGAATGAGTGGTTTCGCAGTTTTTCATTTTTTAAAAGATTCAATTTTGTTGTTTGACTTGGTTTTTGGAAGAAATGAATGATTTATGGAGGGGAAGGTAGGTTTTTGATTGATTGAAATGGTTTTAATGATAACAAGTGTGTTTTGTTGATTATAGTTGCAGTAGTTCCTCAGATTGTCCAATTTTTATGGAAATGATTAATTGTCTGAAATCGGCTTGGGGGGTGGGGGTTTTATTTTTCATGACTGGATTGGTGAGGATTTGGTCATGAAACGATATGTTTGTTGATTCCTGATGTTGGATTGTATCAAACTATCAATGGTTGTTTTCTGATTTTTCTGTCTGGGTTATATGCTTATGTTTTCTTTCTGTAATAGTTGGTGAAACTTGGATTTTGAACTTAGAACTTGGAAGTATCAAATGTAATGTTTAATGATGATTAAATCAATGAAAGTGCATATTTTATAGCTATTTTGATTGAAATAATGTTAGATTTTTATTACATAGTCATATAAATTTTTTTTTTTTTTTAAATATTCAACGTATCCCCGACGTATCGTATCCTACTTTTTTGAGAAATGGCGTATCTGCGTATCCGTATCGTATCGTATCTGTGTCCCATATCCGTGTCCGTGCTTCATAGCTGTTAACCGCAGAGATCCATCCCAAGATGTCGTTACCTTCAGTCAATAAAGCCTGATTCATCAGTTTGATTGAGCTAATACACAGACCTCCAAGAAACCCAGGTCTAGATAATCTCCCATTATACAAAATGAAATATACCAAATGATCGCCTACCGTTATAAGAAACCACTTTTAAGTTTCTCAATTCTATTCTTGCGGCAAAATGATCATCTATGATGCCTAGATACGGATATGGATATGGACATTGATACGGAGATCGAGTATACGACTTCTCACTATTGAAAATCTAGGACATGGATATGGATTCAGGTGTCCTAATTTTTTATTTAGATCACTTTTGAATCAAAGAAATTATCATTTTTTCGTCTCTTTCTATCATTTTTTTATGGTGAGAAGTGAAAATATTAAAAGAACCACATTTGAAATAAAGAACTTTATAAGAAGGATATGTTAAACTCATTCCCTAAAAGTATTGGTACAGTATCAGGTACTAATACAAGTGTTGCATCGGTCCGATGTGGATACGTTGGGCTTGTACAAGTATCCAAGTATCATAGATGATCATGAATATAAAGAGCAATTATCTAAGAAGAGGCTCAGCAGACATTGGATATGGCTAGAGATAAAAGGACACTGGAAGGGTGTTCTAAGACTCCGCCTTTAATGAGCACTCATACCTTCAATTTCAATAGCTGCTCCCTTGGAAACCCCACTCCAGCCAAAGTGGGTTTGTAGTTAAATCATTCAGTCACAATAGCACTAAGATGAATGTGATCTCAGGACTCATCAGCAAATGCAACTGTAAAAAAATGAAATTGAAGCCCTTGCTTTAAGATTAAGAAACTGATTTCTTTAGTTGGAACTTGGAAGTCAAATTATTTCCCCTGGAATCTAACTTAGGGTTTTAGACTAGAACAAGTTTGTTGGGCAGGAATAAGGGAAAGGAAGCAACTAAGAGATACCAAAGAGAATCAAGACAAAGTTTCCAAGATTCCAATAGCCAGATCAGGGCACAGAACGAGAGGGAAGAATATCACAAGGAAAATCAAAAAGATGCGAATTTGAATTTTTACACAGAATGTCCGACAACCATTTGAAAATTCAAAGAAACCGAACCATGATTCCATTCAACTGTATTTAAAGCCAAGTACAGATCACAGAATCAGCAACAGAAATTTGGATATCAGATTTCCCACACTGAAAACTTTAAGGGCATGTATGTTTGAAAACTTCTAGGACTTCTAAGCAATGCCTTTCTATCAAAGGTGCTACAACCGAACGATTAAAGGTAAAGAAGGTCTATGAGCGGGCACCAAACGAAGTCCATTTTAAAAGGAAATTATCACCAAACCATCGTCCTAGGAAATTATGCCCTGTGAAAGTAATGGTCCAATCTACATCTCCACCTTACGCCCTTCACTCCACAGCTCTTTAATATCCCTCCTATAAAGTGCCCATTTGAATACTTCCTATTGAACTCTTAGGAATTCATAGCAAAGTGAATTTGGACAAAAGAATATTAAAGAGGTGAGGAGTGAAGTATACAAAATAAAGATGTAGATGGGACCCTTACTTTCTTTGAATTTAATTTACAAGGGTGATGGTTGTACAACATTCTGATGAGAGCCTAAAATATACATTTTAGGACCCTCAATTTAGACGTCGGTATACATTCCGATGCGTTTAACTAGTCTAATTATGTCATTTTGATGCTTACAGGTTCCCTAGGTGCTTGGACAAGAAATTGGCGCAAAATAGGAGAAAATGGCAATGAGTCGAAACAAGCAGCAAAAATCTAGAAAATACAGAGCTGTCCCAGAGGTTCTGCCTCCGGGCGTCCGGACGCCCGAAGACAGAAAAGGGCGCCCAGATACTATTGTCTGGCGTCCGGACGCCCGATCCGGGTGAAGACTCCTTCTCCAGCGCGTTTTGACAAGTTTTTCATCCCAAAACCTATAAATAAAAGTCCAAAACTCGTTTTAGGGAGATTCACATCTGGGGAGAAGATCTGGAGTGAGTTCTGGAGCTTTTGGAAGAGCGTCAATGGGGATTTCGTCAGAGATTCTTCGTCAACCTCTCGCCATGAGTAACTAAATCTCTATCTTAGGGCTGCGATGAAGCCCTAATCTTGTGTATATGGTGATGTATAGGTTCTAGGGTTTTCATTTAAATGCTTTTGGTTATATGACAATGATGTTATCCATTGATTGGATTTGATTTCTTTAATGCAATATTTCTTTCTTTGGTATTTTAATCTTGTAGATTTGAATACTAGGTCATATAACGGTGCTTGAATGTATATGTTTTTATGTCTACGATAATCTATGCCATAGAGATAGGTTATGCCCTAGTCTGCATCCACATCCTTTATTTGTTGACTCTGTGAAGGTTTGCAACCAGAACGAGTCTTTCTAGCGTTAATAGTGGAACCCTACGCCTATACTTGCCATAGTGCGAGGTTAGAGTGGAATCGTACCCTGAGATCTTTTCTCTGATTGAATTAAAACATTGTCTTTAAATTTGCTAATTTAGGAATCAAACCCATCAAACCAACACTTCGTTTTCTCATAGGATTAGTTTAGAAATCAATACTTTGTTTTCTATTAGGATTAGTTTAGGAATTTAGGAAACAACGCAACTTAGCCTTTTTGTCCCAGTGGATACGACACCCGGATAACATCAGGATCACTTATATTTGCAAACCCTATTCTACGACGGGTCAAATTTTGGCGCCATTGCCGGGGACAATTAGGACAGTTGTTTGCTTTTCTTAATTCCAATTTTAGATTCTCATTTTATTTTATTTTTTAATTTTTTTTTTTTTAATTTTACTTTTTCAAATTTACTCACATAATTCACTTTCTGTACTGCAGGGTATTAATTCTAACACAGAACCCTAGAGTGTGTGTAGGATCTGGGAGGATTCTTTAAGGTCAAAAGTTAATCAACTAAAGCTCTCCTTCACCTTTGTGTGCTGTAAGTCTTCAAGATTCTGATTCTTTTGATATAATTGTCGTAGGTTTTGTGTGTGCATGCTTAGTCGTCGCTCTTGTCATCCAGACTTGGTTTCTTTAAACCAAAATTTAAAGCGAGCCCTTAGAGAAATCAGATCATCTAAACACTTAGCTAATTCTTCACACACAAATTCACAGATGTCTGAGGAAAGAAGACAAGAAGAGGTTCCACCTGGTAACCCACCTCCTCCTCCTCTCAAGGCCTTGAAGGAGCACTATACTCCTTTAGAATACGCATCCCCATCGTGTATTCAGCTGCCTACTGTGCAGGCAGCTCATTATAAAATCAAGCCTAGTACAATCAACTTACTTCCTTCTTTCTATGGCTTGAATAATGAAGATCCACACAATCACATTGATGATTTTCTGGTTATTTGCTCCACGGTGAGGATAAACAACTTCAGTAGTGAGGCCCTTAAGATGTTTCTATTCCCATTTTCGCTAAATGACAAAGCTAAGTATTGGCTGGGTACTTTACCTGCAAATTCCATCACCACTTGGGCCCAATTACAACAAAAAATTTTGGATAAATATTTCTCTGTGGGCAAAACCAATCAGTACAGGAGAGCCATCACCTCCTTCACCCAAACTGACAATGAACAATTTCATGAGGCGTGGGATAGATTCAAGGATCTGATTAGAAAATGTCCTCAACACCAAATTGCTAAGTGGCAATTGGTTCAGTTCTTTTATGATGGGCTGTCTCCCGAATGGCGAAACATGGTCGTCACCACCAGTGGGGGATCTATTATGTTGAAAAATGAGGACGAGGCATGGGATCTTTTTGAAAATTTGGATGAGACCTTTCAACACCATGCCTCCACTTCTAGATTGGAACGGCCGGCAGCCTCCATCTTACAATAACCTCGAGGGGTGTTTGAAATTCAACCCCCTGATGAACTTACCACTCAAGTGGCTGCCTTGACTCACAAGTTAGATCAGCTATTATCTATGGGTCAAACTCTCCAATCCCCACCATCTCAAAGTGTTTGTACTTTGTGCTCTAGTCCCTCTCATTTTGTGAGCAATTGTCCTGCAGCCTCTCAATTCCCTGAATTTGTGCAAGAGCAAGTGAATGCTGCACGGGGGGGTGTCTCCAAACCGGGTAATGATCCATTTTTGAATACTTTTAACCCGGGATGGCGCAATCACCCCAACTTTTCATGGAAGTCGCCCGGTCAGGGCACTTCATATTCTCAACCGGGAAATGGGCCTAATCTTCTTTTCAATCCTGCGACCTATCGTTCCCAACAGTCCTACCAGCATCCAAACCTTCAACCACCTCAACGAACTCTATCTTTTGAGGAGACAGTGCTGCAAGAGCTCAAAGCATGCACTCAGCTAGTCCATTCCCACTCTCAGTCCATAACTAAGCTAGAAACCCAAATAGGGCAAATAGCTAATGCTCTTAACAGAAGAGAGGAGAGACGCTTGCCTAGCCAACCCACGATTAACTCCAAGAATACTTTTGAGGTGGGTAGTGGCTCGCAACCTAAGGATACCTATCATAAGCAAGCAAACATAGTTGTCACGTTGAGAAATGAGCATGAGATTGAAACTAGGCCGGAGGAGCCTAAGCATGATTTGAGAAAGCCCACAACCCATCCCAAGGGCTCAAGGGCTGAACTGATTTCTAATGGAAAGGAGGTCACCCCTCCCAAATCTTCATCTGACCCAGCTGTGGCACCACCATATGTGCCTAAAGCCCCTTTTCCCACTTGTCTTGACACACCCTCTCCCTTTAGTAAAAAGAGAGCCACCATGGATGAAATGCTAGATGTGTTCAAGCAAGTCAAGATCAATCTACCTTTGCTAGATGCGATCCAACAAGTCCCTTCATATACTAAATTTCTGAAAGATTTGTGCACTCAAAAGCGCAAATCTAAATCTCATGTGCCAAAGAAGGTTTTGCTCACCGAGCAAGTGAGCTCCATTATCCATAATGACACTCCTCCCAAGCTGAAAGATCCGGGCACTCCCACCGTTACTTATACGATTGGGAGTCACGTTATTGATCATGCATTGTTGGATCTGGGAGCAAGTGTTAATCTCTTGCCTTACTCGGTGTATGAACAAATTGGGCTAGGAGAATTGAAGCCCACTCAGGTTACCCTACAACTTGCTGATAGATCTGTTAGGGTACCTCGGGGTATAATTGAGGATGTTCTGGTCAAGGTCGACAAGTTCTTTTTCCCTGTCGATTTCATCGTCCTTGACACTGAACCAGTGTAGAATTCCCGGAAACACACTCCTGTCATTTTTGACCGGCCCTTTTTTGCCACGGCCAATGCGAACATTAATTGCCGCACCGAAATTATGGATGTTTCCTTCGGGAATATGAAGGTGCGGCTGAATGCTTTTAAAACCTCTCATCAACCTCCAGACCAGGATGACTGCTTTGCAGTTGATGTTGTTGATGAGCTCGTGACAGCTGATACTCTCCAACCTAAGGCTACTTTGCAAGTTCTCATTGCTCCTGATCTATCTGACGATCAGGGAGATCACATCCTGGAGGTATTGCATAAGCACAAGAGTGCACTCGGCTGTTCGATTGCCGAGTTGACAGATGTTGATCCCTCCATTTGCATACCCCATATTCCTTGCATTAATGATTTTACATTTTCTCGGGATATGCAGCGGTTTATAGTTTCTAACATTCAGGAGGTCGACATGAAGGAAGTGCTGAGTCCCGTCTTTTGCAGAATTGGGTTGTACTTCGTAGGTTTTCTTTGTATTTGTTTGTTGTGCTTGCCGCTAACATTCCACAGGTACTTTGGTCTGAGTTGGGGGGTGTCCTCCCCGTTTTCCTCCTTTCCACATTTTGGTAGGCAGTACCCAAGTGATATCCCTCCTTTTACTTTACTTTCCTTGTCTTTTATCTTTTCTTTTGTGCTTAACATTGTGGACAATGTTAGGTTCAGTTGGGGGGTGGGGTATTAACCTTTAGGTTAGTCTTAGTAGCTTTTGTTTAGACTTTTTGTTTTAGCTATTTTCCTTGAGTTTTATGTTAAAAAAAAAAAATCAGCTTTTTAGGGGATTTCTAAAAAGATTTTTGTGAAACGAAGATACCTTGATTTTTGGAACTTTTTGTGAGGAAAAAGAGAAAAAAGGGTTCACTGTTTTGTTTTAGGAAGGAGTTTTTGAGAAATTGTTGAATGACTGATCCCTCATTTAACACGTATTTTATAGAATTCTCTTTGAAATGTGAAGCTATGAGTTCCATTCTTGTGAGAGCCATAGAACAATTATGATGGAAAGCCGACCCTCAGTCATACAGTGTCCTGGTTCAACTGAGTGGATTTATCCACAAATCGGTGAATTAATTCGGGCATATGGAAAGGGCTGCCTATTGTTGGGGACCGATCTTTATTATAAAAAAAGAAAAAAAAAATACGTTTTGTGACTAGTTTGGGTTCGTAGCCTTTTTTACTCGAGCCAGTAAGCCCATAGGGGTATTGCCATATCTAGTGCCCTAAAGACATCTGTTTTGGGAGTCATTGGCTGAATGCTCGTTACATGGGTTGATTAGAAAGCTTAAGAGACCTAGGCATTGCACAGTCACATGTGTTAAAAAAATAAAAATAAATAAAAAGAAGAAGAAAAAAAAGTTCTACAAAAAGTGTTGTTACGGCCTTTGAAAAACAATAGTGTGAAAGCCGCCATAAATGCCTTAAGAGGAATCATGTTATCTTTCACTGAGGTGAGGTGGCCCAGAATCTGAAAAGAAAAAGAAAAGAGATGTTTTCACGGGAATTTGTAGTGGATCTTTCTATGCTTTCATACTTCTATATATACACAATTTTCACCGTGCACGATCAATTGTTCTAACATGATCTTGAAGATTTCTGACCAACAGATGGGATTTGTAAACCAACTTTGTGATGTGTGTTGAAAACCCCATGATCAAGAATATCCGATGTTCGTAGGTACCATTTCTGGAAATATCCTGTCATTTTGGTTTTACGAATTTTGTGGGTAGATTCACTGCAAACCCTAAAGAGACTATAACTCGTCCTCTAGGGGGAACTTAGAGGTTTAAAGGCTTGCTGCACATGCTAAGTGCAGCCGTGCTCCCTACGAAAGTGGCCTTAGATTGTACTTTATTTTGTTTTAGCTTTGCTCGAGGTCTAGCAAAGTGTAAGTTGGGGGGTGTGATGAGAGCCTAAAATATACAGTTTAGGACCCTCAATTTAGACTTCGGTATACATTCCGATTATGTCATTTTGATGCTTACAGGTTCCCTACGTGCTTGGACAAGAAATTGGCGCAAAATAGGAGAAAATGGCAATGAGTCGAAACAAGCAGCAAAAATCCAGAAAATACAGAGATGTCCCGGAGGTTCTGCCTCCGGGCGTCCGGAGACAGAAAAGGGCGCCTAGATACTGCTGTCTGGCGTCCGGACGCCCAATTCCTGGCGTCCGAACGCCCGACCCGGGTGAAGACGACTCCTCCAGCGCGTTTTGACAAGTTTTTCATCCCAAAACCTATAAATAAAAGTCCAAAACTCGTTTTAGGGAGATTCACATCTGGGGAGAAGATCTGGAGTGAGTTCTGGAGCTTTTGGAAGAGCGTCAATGGGGATTTCGTCAGAGATTCTTCGTCAACCTCTCGCCATGAGTAACTAAATCTCTATCTTAGGGCTGCGATGAAGCCTTAATCTTGTGTATATGGTGATGTATAGGTTCTAGGGTTTTCATTTAAATGCTTTTGGTTATATGACAATGATGTTATCCATTGATTGGATTTGATTTCTTTAATGCAATATTTCTTTCTTTGGTATTTTAATCTTGTAGATTTGAATACTAGGTCATATAACGGTGCTTGAATGTATGTGTTTTTATGTCTACGATAATCTATGCCATAGAGATAGGTTATGCCCTGGTCTGCATCCACATCCTTTATTTGTTGACTCTGTGAAGGTTTGCAACCAAAACGAGTCTTTCTAGCGTTAATAGTGGAACCCTAAGCCTATACTTGCCATAGTGCGAGGTTAGAGTGGAATCGTACCCTGAGATCTTTTCTCTGATTGAATTAAAACATTGTCTTTAAATTTGCTAATTTAGGAATCAAACCCATCAAACCAACACTTCGTTTTCTCATAGGATTAATTTAGAAATCAATACTTTGTTTTCTATTAGGATTAGTTTAGGAATTTAGAAAACAACGCAACTTAGCCTTTTTGCCCCAGTAGCTACGACACCCGGATAACATCGGGATAATTTATATTTGCAAACCCTGTTCTACGACGGGTCACATTCCCTACCAAAAAGGAGACTAATTTAATTGCCCTATAAAATCTTCACCTCTAGTCCCTAAATTTTAGCCCCTTTTTATAGGAAGGCATTGCTTAGAATTCCAAGGAATTCAATACCCAATTAAACAAACAACCCCAAAACCCTTTGACTTGATTTCCCATCAATTCAATACACCCCAAACACAAAATAACTAACAAAATAAACCCTATGATCAAAACTTACAAATTATAGAAACCTCTCACACATCAAACAAACATACCAAACTGGTAGCAAATAACTTACAATCAAAACACCCAATTCATAGATCACATGATTAACAACACAATCTACAATCCCATAAAAAAAATTAAAAAAAATAAGAGAGGTTTTTTTCGCAAGATATCACTACAAAAACATAAAAAGCAGCAAACGTTTCTCTCAAATCAATTCAAAATCCCTCATTTCAAATCCCAAACCCTAGAATCAATCCAAGAACAGATTGCAAAAACAAATAAAACGAACGCTTACACCCATCAAGATCAATGCCCTCCGCCTTCAGCAGAGCAGCAAGCAACGAAATCAGACGAGAAGCGATCTCGGCCGTCGGAGAATTCGTTGGGCTGATGATCAAGGCCGTCGGATCGGCGATCATTGTCTTCGTCCTCATCGCTGTCGTCGTCGTCGAAAGGCTTCTCTTTGTGGAAGATGCAACACTTTTTGGAGCTCCTGCGATTGAGGAACTCGTTGTCGACGGTGCCTTCCTTCCATGTCACCCTCTTCTTCGGCCGAGAGAGGCGAAGAATTAGGGTTTGAGGCTGAGTAGAAGTAGAAGAAGAAGAAGAAGAAGATTCGTCTTCGATGGTGGTGGTTGTTGTGGTGGTGGTGGTGGAAGACGCATAGAATGGTCTGGCGCTCACCGAGGAGCGCTCCATTTGCGTTCTTTTGGGCGTTGTTTTCCGTCGAAGGGACGTGGAATTTATACTGTCGTCTCGAAAACGCGGGACATGGAAAGATAAATTTTCACATCAGCAAACACTATGTTTTTAAGTACCGCCAAAAAAGAATTCATGGGAGTTAGAAACTCATATTTTATAATAATAAAAAATTTTCTTTAATGGATTGGTGCTAATATTATTTAGTGCAGTTATAGATTTCTCATTGAAAACTAGTATTAAAGAGGAGAGGTAGGAAATGAAGCAATAAAGAGGAGAGGAGTTTAATTTTTTATGAAAAAGAAAGTGGTTTTCTGCGGAAAACTCTTTTTTCATGTTTTTGGTACGGCAGTATTCCACGGAACTGCTTTTTCACCACTTCAACTTTTTTCCTTCTGATGCTTGAAAATAGACTTCCTATTAGGGGACATGGAAAAATCCATTTTCACAACCGCCCCCCCCCCCCGCCCCCCCAGTAGGTTTTCACTAAACTGTGATTTTTACTGAAAAATCCCCAGCTGCACTAAACAACATTAGCACCAATTCATCAAGGGAAAACTTTTTGCACCAAACATGAATTTCTAACTTCCTTAGAAAACCTTTTCCGAAGTATTTAAAAATCATAGAATTTGATGATGTGGTAATTTTATCTTTCCATGGAAGTTGCCTCTACACAAATGTGCCCTCATAAGAACTCTATCTCCAGTTGCCTCTACACAAATGTGCCCTCATAAGAACTCTATCTCCATGCTATTCAAGGAAAATGTGGATGTGGTAAAAAATCATTTCCGCATAAAAATTGTCGCACCAAACACATGAAAAACGGTATCTTTTCTATAGAAATGGGTGACGCAAATGTGCCCTTAGAAATTGAATCAGTCAATACTGGCAGCCATTACGTTACATCCAACCATTTTTATTCGAAATGTTTTTGTGGGACCCATCTTGGCTTGATTCACCTCGCTCACGTTGGGTGAATGGGGGGACCCAGGATTTCCGTTTTAAGGGGAAGGGTTGGAATTTGTGGGCCACCTACGATTTTTATGTGGGTTTTCGAGGCAATTGTGGAATTTTCAAGTAGGATTTTAGGCACATATGCAAAACTTTCATCCGAGTTTTAGAGGCAGACCGAAGCTGGTTGGGTCCAACATCGAGCACATATTGAATTTTGTGTTACGGATTCCAAGAAAGAAAAAAATTGATCTAGTTTTACAATGGGGCTTCAGCCTCTCGGACATGAAAAAAAGCCCAAAATGGCTATATGGTCCTTCTGGCCCAGCCCCCACTTATAATGGCCCATAGACGCCGCCCTCCAAAAGAGAGCCCTAATCTTCTCTCTCTCATCTACTTTTGAGATTTTTCTTATATTGATTCATGGTTAGTGCCAAGCTAATGACTTTCGCGTTGCCGATGGCCCATATGGAGTTAGAGTTGTATAAGTAAGTATTACATGATAAGAACAGCTCTTTACCCGAGTGACAATTTTATATGGCTGTCCGGGGTTCAAATTCCGAGTACACCACATTTTCCTACTTATGCAAGCTCTTTTCCCACTTGTGTGGACTTTCTTTTTGCTTGTATGGGATTTTTCCCCACTTGAGTGGACGCCTTTCTATGTGCTTGCGGGCTCTCTCTTGGATCTTAACCCCCTTGACTGGTTACCAAAAAGGGAGAAAAAAGTATTACATGATGAAATGAGTCCTTGGATGGTGGACATGAGTTGGGGCTAACTTCTCATTGTTTTGTTGTATTCCTAACAGATACAAAAATTGGGATTTCTTAGTTGGGGCTAAACTTGGGTTTTACTTTGTTTACTTCTTTTTTTTCATTCCTTTGTTTGTTTGTAGTGAAGTTTTGGGTTTTGATAAATGCTATTGTTTTACATTTTAGTTGCAAATGAAGTTGTCCTCATATGTGTATCGCTAGATCAATGATAGCTAGTGAAGTTGTCCTCATCTTTCTCCCAATTTATTTCATAGGAGGGCCCATTTTGATGCATGAAACCACATGAGATAACCCAAATAATATATTAGTTATTGAATGATCCTGATCATTTAACAAGTCAATTCTTTGTGGAGTGTAAATGTGTCACCATATCTTCTGCCCATCCAAGACAAAAGTGGACCACCGATAAGATGGTAACATCTAGTTCAATTGCGATTTTGGGGTAATAAATCATCAGTGGTGAGCCAACTTCGTATCGTTCGGATCAATGGGCTGATGAATGGATTGTGGAATTTCAAAATTTATTACATACCTTGGTTTGGTATATGGCTGTGTAATTACCAATTGACATAGAACTATTAAGTATTTATATATTCGGAATCTTAAGTTTACAAATTGTGCCTAGCATTGCCAACACACTCATAGTTGATTGATATTAGCATCTTGATTTCAAAAACAAGCCCCACTAGTTGATTGGTATTGGCATCTCGATTTCACAAACATGCCCAACGTTTGTTAATAAGGGACCTAGTTACTCAGCTCCTTGTAATAGATTGCTAAATGTTTTTCAATTAGCGAACACCAAACCCCACAAAGCGAAAATCCTGGGTGGGTCTGCCACAGATTTTACGTGCAGCTCTCATGTTACCTTTGGTGTGATACCTATTCCATGCAAATAACAATAATAATGAAATGATTCTTTCAATAATGAGATCTCAATCTCCTACAAGCAGAGTAGGACCAACAAAAGATTCCACTCGTCAACATGTAATGTACAAAGCACGAGGTCCTACACCCTAGTAAAACTATAACCTTACATTTCAGGGAAGTTTGTTGGCTGACAATGGTGTAAGGTGCAATCTCCTGGAGCTGAGAGAGAGGTCTACGAAGTATTTTCTCTCTACCTTACAATAAAGATGTCTCCATGCGGCTTGGGGATCTTGCCAGTCAACAAAAGCCCACAGAGCAATTCTCATCTGGCAGGCCACCTTCCCTGAGTCCCCTCCCCAACCACCCTGGGCTCACACAACAAAAACAACAGCAATAGCCATGTTCTGTTTTCTGTGACAAAGGCGAATAATAGCATCCATCGGATTACCCACATTTGAGTACAATACTTGTCGTATGCTGAGCAGACAGATGCCCAAGGGGACCACCCATACCCGACAGAGCTTAGCATTCAAAATGTCATATGCAGGGACTGTGATACCCAAAAGAGCTTAGCAGCAAGATGCACCCAAAAGAGCCATTTGGGTCAATTAGACTTTCTGTTGGCTACTCCAAACTTCACTAACCAACTACCATCTGATCAACATGAGCTTGTAATGAGATAAATGGCTCATTTATTATTGAACCCAGTTAAAGAAAGATCATCAGTTGAACATGAGGAACCCCAACGACCCTTACAAAGACGGTGTGAAAAAGATGTTTGAACTTGACAATTAAAGGGCTAAAGCAATAAAAAACAAGAGTAAAATTTCAAGGTAACCTTAGCTAAGGAAAAACCCTAAAACACTATCAATCCATGAAAACTGAGAAGGTAAAAACATAATTGCTGCTGGGACCTCTTAACAAATGAACGATCACGCCTTGAGGCGCCCATAGAACTTAGCCTTCTCCTCAGTGGTCTGGAAGCGGCCATGACCAAACTTGGATGACGTGTCAATGAACTTGAGCTTGATATCCTCCAAGGCCAAACGAGAGGTCTGCTTCAGCAGTGATTGCCTCAAGGTGACGACACGCTTCTTTGGACCGACACAGCAGCCCTTGATCAGCAGATAGTCATCCTTCACCACCCCATAGTGCGGGAAGCCTCCCATGGGCGTAATGTCCTTCTCAGTCCTATTACATTGTTAATTAAGATCATTAATCAATTGCAAACAGACAGTTGAGACAACTGGGGAAATGGAATCAAGATTCACTGCTACAATTACAGAGGCATTGAACAACTTCGAATAAAATGATACAAAGACAACACAATTATTGGTAGAAATTTCGTCCACCCCGTTATATGATGGATATTTCTTAAACAGCACACTTTTCTTATGACATGGCATGCAAGGGAAGAAGCCTAACCTGTCAAAATCTGTGATAGCAGTATGAGACTCCTGCCCTGTCTTTCCAAGTTTGTAAATCTTCTTGTTCATCTCAGTGCGGTGGTGGTATCCATTCTGCCCAGCCCTTGCAACCGTAAATGAAACTCTTGCCGGATGCCAGGCACCAATACAAGCAACCTTGCGGAGACCCCTATGGGTCTTACGAGGAAGGCGAGTTACACCCCAACGGGTCACGACGCCCTCGTAGCCCTTGCCCTTGGTCACTCCAATTATATCAATCATCTCATCCTTCTGGAAAACAGCATCTACAGGGATCTGCTTCTCAAAAAAGCTGTAAGCATAGTCAACCTTTTGGGAGATGTCTCCACCATTCACCTGGATCTCCATCAGGTGAGCTTTCTTCTGCTTCAGGCCCGGCATTTTTCTAATCTACAATACAGAAACAAAAGATGCCTTGCTCATGTCAAATATTAGCATAGACAAGAAGTTCTTATGCATGAACAGCCAGCAAATGGATAAGTGTAAGGCACATAATGTTCATATAAATAAATAAATAAAAAATGCCTCAGTTCGGTATAAGGGAATTTACCAAGTTCTGTCATCAGAAAATTTACAGTTCTTTCACTTTACTGTTCTAGCATGCAGGAGAACTTGTTTATTAATGATCAAACCATTGATGTGAAAGGAACCATAGAGAGAAGAAACTCCTCCCCAGATTGATAGATCCTAACAATAGGACATTAAGAAAGGGTCACAGGACTCCTATTGTAGAAGATTTTTGGGATATCATATAGTAAGGGCCATTCTGAAGTTTAGAACAAACCATTGGTGCCACATCATCAAAGCCTTGTCCCAACTATGTTGGGCATGGGTACCACATGCAAAGAGTAAATATGAATTTTGAAGCAGAAATCACACAAATCCCTTCTTCAATCAAACACAAGAACATAGGAACAAAAAAATAAAAAAATTCTCCAGGAAACAAGTTGTTATGAAATTTCAATCAGCACATCTCCAAAATGAAAACAATACACAGATTCAGATATGGACAGTAAAGCACAATTAGAAAAAGTTCACCACTGTCATTAGTAGCTTAGCCTAAGCATAGTCCCTAAAAATACAGAACCAGTTAAAGCCCAATCCTATAGCCTCCATATCCAAGTCAAACTAATAAAAAAAAAGGAAGCCATGATTAGATTTTGCAAAAAATGAGTTAGCTTTTCCATGGCAATGGTTAAAAACTTCCATTTAATGACATTCAAAAGAAACTGAACAATTGACAGATTTGGTGTTAGTCCTCCTGCATAGCACAGTTGTTGATGAATATAAAAACCTACAGCTGGAGGCAGGAGTAGCTAGGGTTGAGTTATAAAGCAATAGGGAAAAGAGGTATAAGTCCACCAAGAGGAGGCAGGGGGGCCGAGCCCTGGAGCAAACAGGGAGCTAAGAGCAAGGTATTAATTTCCGGTCCGCACCAGGTCGACTCAGATGAGTCAAACCAGTGCCAGTTAGGACCGAGTCGGGTCAGGCATCGTAACAAGTCAAGGACTGTTCAGGAAGAAAACTTTACATATTTAATAAAATTTTCAGTTAATTACTGCAAGAGTGTTGTAGCTTAACTGGTGGAGGTGCAATGATGTCACTATCAATGGTAGAGTTCAAATCCCTCCCAGAGTACTATTTTTTTCACTGTTTTCTGCAGTGTGCTTTCTCCATTATTTCAAAAGGGCTTTTATGTTTTTATTAAAACATATTTTCTTTTTTAACTGTTTTTCTACCATATAGTGGTTTACATTGTACATAATTTCAGGAAGGCCCTTACACTTTGTGTTCTTATTAAAATTTCCATTGAGTAATAGATTAAATTAGATAAAAAAGAACAAGACACTCCATTTTTTTACCAAGTTATTGTTAAAAAAACTTAAATGACTCATCTCTTGAGCCAAAAAAAAATAATTTCACCAATTAAAGTTTGAGAACCAAGAACCAAAGACCACTTAATATTATATATTTCTTCATTCACATTCAAATGAAACCTTCCAATCTTTTCATTTTTACCAAATTATTCTTAAAAACTTAAATGGCATTATCCTTTGAATTAAAAAGATAATTTGCCCTTTAAATTGAGGACTTAAAACATAAGGCTAGGATGATTTGAATGGCCTCATAATAGATATTTTCTAGCACATCCAAGCCTTTCAATAGTTATAGTCCCTTAGTCTTGCATATATCTAGGTGGAACTTTTAAAAATAACTTGAGTTAGTGAAATTTGCTATGCTTAAAGAAAATATATTATTATCATTTATCCATAAAAACTAGTAGTGATATGTTATACCGTCAGCTACTTATCACTCAATCACAATATAACATCACTATATTTAGATTGGATACTTGTTAAATAGCTCAATTTCCATATTTTTACTAATTTTTCATTATTTTCTATTTTTCTAAAAAAATAGATTTTCTGATAATTTTTAGACTCGGTGCAGCCATACCAGTCCAGCATGGGCGGCAGGCACCATGCTCGTCCCAGTCCCGACTGGCACCAAAGATTGGCACCGGAATTTAAAACCATGGGTAAGAGCCAGTAGCACTCTCAAGAAAAATAGTGCAGTTAGGATAGTATGCCCAAGTATATAATATAGATTCAATTAAGATTTGATCAACAGAAAGATACACAGAGAGATGATTTTACATGATAAAGAGTACCTGTGTATGAGCCAAAACACGAACGACAGACGAATATTTTTTCATCTTCTCCAGCTGGGCTTGGATATCCTTTTTACCATCTTCAGTATCATATTTCTTCGAATACCTGGTAAAGGCCTTCTTCTTTGACTTGCACCAGTTCTTATAAAACCGCCTCTTTACTTCCTCGCTAAGATGTTGTGCCCAAACAGTGTTCAGAGAGCGAAGACCACGAGGTGTCTTGATATAACCAACAACCCCAACAACAATCATAGGTGGTGTTTCTATAACTGTTACTGCTTCACATGTTTCCTTCTTATGTAGCTCTACATGAGAATGTCAACCCATTAAAAAACATATATAAAAGAAATATCACATCTTATAAGGAAATGTATAGGAACAGAAGATAGCTAAAGAACTTGCTTGATCCAGGTTTTTCAACTTCTCTCACAATATGAGTCATCCCAGCTTTGTACCCCAGAAATGCAGTCAGCCTACAGGGCTTAGTTGGATCGTCCTTTGGAAAGGATTTCACTGCAACATTTCACATATGAAACATAAATTGCCATGATCCCACAAAGTCAACCATGTAATTACACAAACATGACCCAACGCTTAAAAGAACATTAATCACTGTCAATTGCATGTAAACATCAATCATCCCAGTAACAAATATTAGCATTATTCTATGAAGTGATGCAGCCAAAACAATTAATGATTCTATAAAGTGATGCAGCCGAAAGAACTAAAAGTTGCCTACAAGAAGAGCTACACCTAGCTCATGGTCAACAACTAGGCCAAGAGGGCCCACATTTACTTAATGTTACAATCAAGTACATGTGCAATCAAGTACAAAAGTAATTTTAATATAAGATGTAGTTGGACCCATCCATACATCCGCAGTGGGGGGCAGGGGGGCGGTGGACATTACTTTTTCTTCCCATTTTTTCACCTTTCTTGGGGTTGGGGGGGTTTTTTAAGTAGATGGGTATGTTAAGAAATTTATAGAGGTCCAAGTAAAAAATAGGTAGAAAATAAAAGTAAAAATTTTGCCAATTTTAATCACTGTTTTTCAAAAGGGCTTTTATGTTTTTCTTAAAACCTATTTTCTTTTTAACTGATTTTCTACCATATAGGGGTTTACATTGTACATAATTTCAAGAAGGCCCTTACACTTTGTGTTTTTATTAAAATTACCATTGAGTAATAGTTTAAATTAGATAAAAATAATGAGACACTCCATTTTTTTAACAAGTTCTCCATAAAAAAAACTTCATGGCTTATCTATTGAGCCAAAAAATAATAATTTCACTAATTAAAGTTTGAGGACCAAGAACCAAAGACCACTTAATATTATATATTTCTTCATTCACATTCACATTCAAAGTGAGGTGGACAACTAGCATAGAGTGGTCGTCCAGCTCTACTTTGTGATTATGTGATGTGTTGAGTAATTCTTTCCATTCAGTGAAAATTTCAAGTTTATATTTTGATTGGTACAAGAGTCCCCTCGCATGAAGACTCGTTAGTGGAATGGAATGGAGCAGAATTGTCCCATTGTACAAGAGGGGTCTGGTTCATTTGGGAATAGTGGAATGGAATAGAGTATAATTGCCCCATCTGACAAGAAATTCCCAATTTCTACCATTCAAAAAAAATTGCCAATTTCTTGTGGAATCCATTCTATGAAGGTAGCGTACCATCACCAACCTAATTCTTGAAACGAGGCAAAAAAGCAAGTTGAAAGGCACTTACTGGAATCTATAAGTTTCTTAGAACACTACCATCAACCAAACACATAATTATAAGATAAAAGAATCCACCAGCATGCAGGTGAAATTTATCACCACATAGGACAATTTCGTCTAGGAATTCATAAACCAAATGAACCCTTAGTGACGACTCTGAAGGCTGAAGAAATGACCGTATGAAGACTCCAACAGTCCAACCCTTTCAATCCTCCACCAAAATAATTAACATCATAATTAAACAAACATGAACAAGAGCTAATGTCAAAATTTAATCATAGGTGTGTTAATCAAGCTCAATCTTCTGATCTAGGTTTTTCATATTAACTTTATAACTCAGATTTGTTATCTGAATTTCTCTTAGATTTATCTTGAGCTCAATCATTCAACCAAGAAACAATATCAAAATCAAGCGATGGCCTAACATGAAGTCATCTATGCAGACTATCACTACAATTACTCCGAGAACACCATCAAGAAGTTACACAAAAGGCTATATAACCGACTAATAGTGCTTTCCTGTGGCAGACTCAAGAGCAGCAACAAATTATATGAACTACTGTCGCAATCTTTGACAGTTCATGAGTTATATATCCTATCAACTGGAATCTAGAAGCATGTTAAACCATGGCGGACAAACCTACCAGTTATGCAAAAGGCTACATAACCAATTAATGATGATAAAGGTTTAATGAGTAGACATCACAATGAGTAATTAGAGTACTAGAACTTCAGGAGGATATCAAGAAGATAATGTATTAGGGATTTAACAAACCTTTTCCTCTATGACGAGAAGCTCTCTTTCTAGGGAGAAACCCCAGAGAGCCATGCCTTGGGTGCTCAAACTTGCGATGAGACATTCTCACTTTCTTTCTGTAAAACTCAAGATTCAGAACATCAGATCTGGCATTTCGCCTCAAAATGAAATTTTTTTAAAGGAACAACACTAACCTAAAAAAAGGGGAAAATCTGAGTCTGGAAGTTAAAATATAAAACACATTAAATTAAAACAAAATCAAGCGAATAACAACTACGAACATTTAAAATTGACATTTCAGTAAAGGACACAAGGATGATGGAAGAAGAAGAAGCAGCAGCAATTTGGATGCTATAACATAACAAGTGACAACACCAAGTTGAATGAAGTAGTCATGTAAGATGTCTCTTACAGTAAGGTTAAAATGGACTACATTTTATAATCATTTGCACATAATCCATATATGATAGTCTATATTTGAAAACCATGATATTTGAAGAAAATTGCACATATCAATACACAATTGAAATCACAATTAAATCTCATCTTTTTTATAACTGAGACTGATCAAAATACCTTAGTTTTGGAAAGAAACAAATACACTGGTGATAAAAATAAATAAATAGTTTCATTATGTAAATTTTATTGAAGAAGGTTCTCAATTCTGAGGCACCAAAATATTCTCTTCTATTTAATTAGTGAAATATATCATGAACATTATGAGCCCAAACTATACCAAAAAAGGAAAAAAATCATTTTTTGCAAATATAAAAGCATATATAAAAAAAAACTAAAATATATGCAACAAGCTCTGAAAAAATGACCAAGTAACCTTCCACAACCAGAGGCCTATGGCATACAAAATACCAATTCTCAGGCTCCTCAGTGTTTCTTCCCAAACACCCACTTGGGGTTTCGGCAAAAGAGCCTTTCTGAGACTCCAGCCTTGGTTTCTTTTTATCTTGTTTTATAGGAAGGTGATTTCGGCCATTCAACAAAGCAGGCTACAGAAATGCATTTTCAAATCCAGGACATTTCTCTTTGCAAAATCAGGTCGTTTGATTGAATGACTCAATATACATGAAATGATCAACAGCAAGGATTCGCAACAAAGATGGCATCCCTTTAAAGTATGAGAACATTGTAGTAATCAACAAACCATATGCACTATTTTCACTTCAAAGAACCCCATGAACTTAAATAACAACACTATTTAAGGCTACACAACTCCAGTTGATCAAACTCAAAATATATAGCATTCATGATATGCATGCCGGACCGATACATGAACTGTTTCGTAAAGTTCTTTCTGAGGTTTTAAAGCCGTGAATAACATATTGAATCTTGCAACTAAGAAAAAACACGAAACAGTATGTAACGAGATTATCATCAGATCAACTAACTATTACCACAATCAAACGAATCAAGAACAGATTTTGGCACGGAAATCTCCCAATGTCAATATAAAAATCACAAAAGCCACAAAAGAAGAATCGAAATCAGTTTTCTCCATTGCAAACACAGATTAAACCTCTTTCAGTTGGATCTGGAAATCTCTCAATGTGAGTATAAAAATAACAAAAACCACAAGAAGAAGAAGAATCAGAATCAAAATCAGTTTCCTCCATTGCAAACACAGATCAAACCTCCTTCAGTTGGATCTGGAATTCTCTAGCAAACTTCACAAAGATCTGGAAATCGCTAACGCTAATGACTTCAACATAAGTTCGGATCTAACAACAAGAACAGAGGATATTGAGAAAATCGAAGATATTACCTGTGAGAGAGGGGGAAGGGAAGGAGGAGGAGGATATGAGGAGCTGAAGTTGGTAGAGAGCTTAAACCCTAGCTTCCAATTCGAACAGCTTTTAAAAGCTTTTGGACGGTGAAGATTGATAGAAGCGAGAAGTTAAGATCTGAGCCGTCGAGAGTTCATCTTACAAACCCTAGGTTGCGCAGTCGGCTGTAGTAGTGAGAAGATTTAAGAGCAACCCCCTAAGTTTTTTAAGATTTTCAAAAAAAGAGTCGTGCAAATGGTAAATGTCAAGGTAGTCAAAGTTGTCCATAATTGGTAATTGTCCGCTCAACGGAATTCTCGTCATTTTTCGTGCTTTCGTGGAAAATCTACATTTGATGAAGCACGAAAAATTGTTGAACCGAATCCTCATGTCCATGCATATAATTATTTCGACTGTTAGACTTTCCCTTCTAACTTTGCAAATCAAAGCGGAAGAAAGTGGAGCTATAATACTTATGAGCGATAGGTTAGAGATTATCGGTTTTGTTTTTTGAAACCTATTTTGTTGGTCCACGATAAAAAACCAAACCATCAGTCATGTTTAAAAAGCCTAAAATGACTATATTATCAAATATCAACCATTGATTGATTCTTCTTAGTTTTTGAGATATTTACAAAAGAATCAAGGTCATTAAATCGTAGTTTTTGAATTTCTATGGGCCCCCATTCTAAAATTTAGATGGTTAATTATCTCAAGAAGGCCAAAAATGACTATGAGGTCCAATTATACGGCGTGATTCATCATGGATAATGAGGAAATGATCAGAAATTCTAGATTGTTGATTTGCCACAATACAAAAATCGAGAGATTTTGTATTCAGGTTTTTTCAATTTTTTGCTTCATTTGGGCCCCAAAATCATGATATGAACCGTGCATCATTTCCAAAATCTCAAACATGACTAAAGGGTCAAATTTCATCTATTGATCCACCATGAATTTTGAGATAATTATGAATAAATCCATACCATTAAAACATCAATTTTCTATTTTATGTGGGCTCCACTTACATGATACGAACCGTTCAAATCTTTCTAAATGCCTTAAGCAGCTATGCGATGAAACCACAAGGCATGATCTTTTATGAATTATGAGAAACTTGCAAAATAAAAATAAAAAACTGATTACCATTAGATCACACATAACACAAAAGGTTGAAAACCTCTATTTACCAAAGTTTGATTTATTCTCATAAATCTTTTCTTGGATAGTTTGTTTATAACTGATCAATGGAAACTTCTAAATAGAGAATTCCTCTCAATTTGCCAAACGTGCCCTAAATTTCAAAGTAATCTATTCCGAGGTATAACAATGATGGTATGCAGGACAAGAGTCCATATATTTTTTTTATGTGAAATAATATTTATGTCCATCTCTTTTATCTCTTTATATATAATTTCAGAAGCTTTTGACTTATTTTTCTTTAAAGCTCAACACATTGATGGTTATTATAATATATTTAATGGGAGAGAGTGAACCTATATAAAATAACTTTTATCAAGATGCACCTTTTTATTGATCCAAATTGATAATAATGACAATCAGTACATTACTTATAATTGACACAACCCATCTACGACCAGCAGTTGGATTGATAGAAGCTTCAAAATACATTAATAGGCTTTATGTGAAAGAGAAAGTTATTGAGAAAGACATAATTGAGATTTGTGATATTGAGAAAGACATAATTGAGATTTGTGATAAAATAGTGGTGTTTTTATAAATAATGATATACTCATTTTTATTTAGTAGATGTAAGGGAAAAGTTACCCATTTTACAAAAATTTAACACAAACTAGTGGTGGCTACCCATTTTTTAGGACCGCTAGTTTTAGTGGCATAGAAGGTATTAAAATTAAAAAAGAGAAAAATAAGAATGTGTCACTAAATACTAAAACTACATGGCCCTATTTACAAATTCTATAAAGCTTGGAGGTATATGCAAAAAAACTCTATTATAATGTATTAAAGAGAAGCGTTTTGGATTCAATTTTGACTAGCAATTTTAATTTTGACCTAATGTTACATTACTTTTTCTAAAAATCTTGCAGTTCTCTCCCTACTCCTATCTCATACAACTAACTACTTTATTGCTTTATTAAAATCACTTATCTACTTTCTATTTTTCTTATTCTTTTGTTTTCTTTTTTGTAAAAGTCTCTATTTTTATCCAAATTCTATCATCCCTTTTCTACTCCAATTCTCATTCCCTTTCTACTCTGATTCTCCTATTTCATTTCTGCGCCACTAGCATTTGGATTACATAAATAGGTACTCATAACCTTTTTTTTTCATTTATTTTCTTTCTAAAAATTATGAGATTTTTTAATACATAAATATTTAAATTGCAATGTTGGTCACATTCATGCTGAGCACGGGTTAGTATGCTAGTATTATTTATGCAGATAGATAATTGTCATAGAGCCCAAATGCAAAACGAAATCTATTCAAGAAATTGATTGACCAAAAAGCACAATAGATTATAGACGACAATAATTGATATAATTGAGGCCTTGCAAAATAATTGATTATTGCATGGAAAGAGAAGAGAGGGAGCATGGAGTGATAGGAGAACGTGCAAGTGGAAGAGCTTTATGAGATGACTCAAATAAATTGGAGAAGTAAAAATGAATCAGACTGATTGTAATTGAATCCAAGCTCCTTCAAAAAGAGGTTTCTTTTTACCAGCAATTCATATTCTAAATACATGGGCCAAAAAGTAGGTATGTGATCGTGCGATCTTTAATACACTAATTAACCACAAGTGCAAGACTGCCTTTTTGAGATAGTGGCAAATACGGGTCGAACACACAGGGAGAAGATTAAGAAAACTACTTAATTAAGGAAACTAAAGTGATGAAGAAGATGAATTTGAGATAATGTTAAATAAGTAACTGCTAATAAAGCAAGCAATTAGTAAAAATAAACACTACCAATTACAGAGATTGATTAGAGAATAGAAATCCAATAAGCATTTAACGTCCTTACTAATCAAGAAACCCTAACTTGCTCCAACTTTTTCTTCAAGTCAAAGACAAATCAATGTCTTTGATTTGGATGATACAATCTTTTAAAATCCCCTTTTTTCCCGATCAATCAATAATAATCAAAGGCCAATACATCCTTTACTAAAAATAAATAAGGGAGAAATAAATAGGGGAATCTAAGTTCGAAGCATAGCCTATCAGAACATAAGCATGTATAATCAAAAACCAAAATTCAATTTTTTAATTAGAATTCATGCATGGAAGTTACGTATTGGCATGAAGACAAGTTAATTAAACATTAAAATCATAAACACATGGAATAAGAAAAGAATCACTTAAATAAATAGGGGAGAAATACTTAGCTTCATCCAAGCCCCAATCAATCAGTCTAGCCAGCCATTGCAAAGAGGAACTCTTGATTTGTCATTACGAACATTGCTCTTTTACAACTTCTCCTTAATTATATTGCTTGGGCAAGGCCCAACGTTACCTTAAAAATAAATAAAAAGTGGAGAACTAGAACTAGACCTAATTAGAACTAGAAGGTGGGGCGGGGGGTGTCAAAGGCTCAAAGCCTAGGGAGAAGAAGGCATTGGACGTCCCGTAGGGGGCGAGTCCCTATTTATAGTTTTTGTGGCTCCTCTTGGCTTGAGTTGTTTCCTTCTTCAACTCTTATTTGTTTAGCTTACACTGCCAGCAATCCTTCTGTCTTATCAATTATTTGAATTTGAATTGATCGCTTGCCACTTTTAACCTCTTGTTGTACAATCCTTTTTCGTCTTGGGCTAAAAAAAATTCAGTTTTTATGGAGATAATACAACCCCCTTATTGGGCGCACAAGAGCATGTGGGACCCTCCATGTTGGATGTCCACTTCATGTGGATTCTCTCAAGATTGGCCTCATTAACTACTTTCCTCTTTGGCTTGATCTTCTTTCTCTATCTTCACAACCTTAAACCTTTTAAAACCTCTTTGGAATGCTTTCCATCTTGAACTCTATCTAGAAATGAAATCTCCTGCTTAAATTCGAAATCTTGGAGAGAATGGAAGAAATTTCTCAATTTTCCACTACACAAAAAATTGCAATTAGGAACACTGTTTCTAATCGAAATTGGAACGGCGCCAGATCGTCCCAGTAGGTGGTGTTCCAAATAAATTGAATGGCTCGTACCCATTCCTAAAATAGATTATTTGAAAATTTTTGTACTGTTCCAGAAGTTGAAATTCGGAACGGTACTTGTCCGTTCCAATTTTGTTCTATAACCATTCATGTTTTTAAATTTTGACTAGTTTTCCGACCGTTTCGAAAATGTTCTAAAACTGTTCTAGTTTATAATAAATTGAAACATTTTTTGAACCATTTAAAGCCGTTCGAATTTTATTAGGCTAGGTTTATAACCGTTCCTAACGAAAAATAAAATACTATTGTAGCAAAATTCTTTATTATGCCACCTAATGCATTTAAAAAAATCATAAACTACGGCATTAAACCTTAAGAGAGAGGAGAATAGATATATACCTTTATTGGAATGTGATTCCCCTTCACTTAACCACAAGCCTTGAAACCACAAATTCTGAATTCTTAAAATACGTTAGAACAGGTGTCAACATCTCTCCACTATCTTCTCTCCCCATTCTACTCTCTCTCCACTATCCTCTTTGGAACTGCTCTTTCTAACTGACTTTGAAACTGCTCTCTCTCCAATCTACTAATCTAAATGCACAGAATATGAAAAAAAAAAAAAACATCAACTCAAATCAGAGGAGGAGAAGAAGAGATATAGAATGGAGAAGAGAAGATAAGGAGATGCCACCATTAGAAATCAACGATTCTATTATGTTGTCATGTCAGTATCTCTCACAACTTTTCATTTTTCATTCATTTCTCTCGACTCTGTTTTATGATCTGTAGCTTAGATGAATTTCTTCTAATATTGATGATTTGGGTCACCTACACACATGCATAGTAATCCACAACAGGAGCTCTCAATCTCATACCAATTCCATGAATGACCATGCATCATAGTGGAATCTGGTGGAAAAATGCTACAAAATGTATAAGTGTGGCCCACCTTTGAATCCAATCCACTAATATAATTGTCTAACCTTTATTATACATGAGCCTGAATTTTGCTCCAATCAAGTCTACCAAATGTTGATTAGTGACATTTAGATCATGTGGTTTGACTTTTTTTATTTTCTCATAATATTTTATTTGTGATCATTCTGAATTGGGTATAATTCTCATAGGAGATACCTCTATTGGAATGTGGTTTCCTTCACTTAACCACAAGCCTTGAAAGCACAAATCCTGAATTCTTAAAATACGTTAGAGGTGTCAACGTCTCTCCACTATCCTCTCTCCCCAGTCTAATCTCTCTCCACTATCCTCTCTTTTCACTATCCTATTTGGAACTGCTCTTTCTAACTGACTTTAGAACTGCTTCTCTCTCCAATCTACTAATCCAAATACACAGAATATGAAAAAAAAAAAAAATCGACTCAAATCAAAGGAGGAGAAGGAGAGATATAAATGGAGAATAGAAGATAAGGAGATCCCACCATTCGAAATCAACAATTCTATTATGATGTCATGTCAGTATCTCTCTCACAACTTTTCATTTTTCTTTCATTTCTTTCGATTCTATTTCATGATCTGTAGCTTAGATGAATTTCTTCTAATATTGATGATTTGGGTCATTTACACACGTGCGTAGTAATCCACAACAGGAGCTCTCAATCTCATACCAATTCCATGAATGACTACGCCTCATGGTGGAATCTGGTGGAAAAAAAATTTAAAGTGCTCCCCCGATACAATGAACAGCCAACTGAGCCATGACTGATCATCTCTGTTCATTTATTTGATGTACGGTATTGTGAGTTGTCCTAAACAGCTCCATCTTCATGTTTACGGCCCACTATTGCTTTGCAAGCACCAAAGCTAGAAGATCAATTTCCATCCTCATGTGTGTGGCCCACTATTGCTTTACAAGCGCCAAAGCCAGAAAACCCATTAGCTATAATCGATAGAGATAGAGAGAGACATAGAGTTGCCCATTTTTGTAATCGATAGAGATAAAGAGAGACAGATAGTTGAAGGAGAAAATCTAGAGAGGCAGAAAAATTTACAAATGCTTCTTAATAGCCAAAGCTAGTTTGTTGGGGCATGACAGATCATCACTGTTCATTTCTTTGATGGACGGTATTGTGAGCCATAGCCACTCTGACTGTCGCTGACGTCTTCGCTTATGTCAGCAACACATAATTGCTGGCTTCACTGCAACAAGATCAGACAAACCCAATTCAGTCCCAATGTGGATTAGGAAATAGGGGTCCAAAACACTTTTCTCATCGATTGGCAGGCTGGGATTAATTGAATGGACCAGGTCAGCCTAACCCGACCCAAAATGAAATTAAAGCTTAATGTTCTCTGGGCTCCGCTGCAACCGGGTAAATTCAACATAATTTAGACCCAACGATGGTGTCAGCAACTGAAGATTGCTGGGCTAGGATTCTGTGAACGGACTCGGACACCCTGACCCGACACAACTTGTTGATGAAGCCTGCTGTTTGCGGGGCTTCGCTTCAACTGGCTCAATCCAACACAATTCACAAACGACCTGTATTAGGAAACCCAGGTCGTTATTGATCTAACGAAGGCAGATATTTCAACCCAGTCCACCGAGAAGCACTTGAAAGATGGATTTTCAAATACTAGGCATGATTATTTTGTTTGATATTGTCTGTGTTCTAATTTGTACATTTTTTGGATTTCTAGAGATTAACGCAACCGTTTCAAATGATGAATTCAGTGCCTTTTAATTTGTATAATTCATATGAATGTGTATATTATGAACCCTGTGTTATTCAAATTACATTTACTTACTTTATTCTTTTGTTTTATTGTGAATATGTCTTTTATTTATTTTTTCTTACAAGTGTCAAGGCTTCATCAAACTCCATTTACACCTCATGTAAAGAATAAAACATCTGGAAAAACACATAAAGATCAAATTAGCAAAAAAAAAAAAAAAGGACTCAACAGTTTACTACTTATTAAATATAATAAAAATAATTCGCATAAGTCTGTGCATTTGGTGGTCTTGTGGTCCGTGGATAGCACGGGGTTTTGCTAGTTTCAAAGAAAGACAAGTGAGGGAGGGAAGAAATGGGCACTAAGGAAAATGGGGAGGGAACGCTAGTGTACTCTAGAAAATGGAGGAACGAGAACGTCTTTTCTGTTGAAACGGGCCCTAGACCTTTTGTGTTGAAACGACTTTTAAACTTGGGACGGCTGGAGACCTTATCTGAGTAGCCAAGGATAATGACTGTTTCAAGTGTCCGTTTCTAAATCACATTTTTGGGGTCGTGTTCGGAAACATCAGCTAATAATATGCGTTGAGTATTAAGTAGGCATATAATATGTGTTTAGTTAGTCTAGCTTGCATACAATGTATCTTATACAAATTATTTCATAATTGAGTTGAGTATTATAGGAAAAGCCTGTGACAGATGCCACAAGGGATCCAGACTCCTAGCCCTAGACCAAGTCTCATTCCACCGTTCCAATTGGAGTTGGGCAGCCTTGTATAAATAAACCTTTCCAAATTTTTGCCAGCCTTTTGAAAACGACTGGGCACGCTCTAAACCCTTCCTGAATTATTTATTTTCATTTTTATGTTTATGCTTTTTGAAAGTTTCTAAACCAGTTGCCTTAACCACAAGTATCCTTTCCAAGCTATGAAAGATGACTTGGGAATAGCAATAAGAAATGAGAAGTTGGCAATTCCATTATAAATAGAAAATCCTGGTTGAATAGGTTTTATCAAGGAACAGCTGACTCCAAGGAATTTTTGCTCTTTGTTGGCATATGAAATGGGGTCAAAATGAGCCTGACAAACAATAATAATAATAAAATTTTACTAAAAAAGTCTCAGAATTTGGCCAATCCTCACGGAGAACCTCCGCAAATTGTGCAGCGCAAACTCAGATAAATTCAAAGCAATGGTTGCAGTGCCACGGAAGAAAGCGGGGCACTGCATAATTCTCCTGGGAGCAGCGGGATCCGGGAGCTCCTATCTCAGACCGTTAGAAAGGTTGGGAAACTAGTTCCTGCTCCTGTATTGCCAAGATGGGCCCATGACAAAGTGACACCGATCCATTTCGGCCTCTCCCATCCTGCTGCAGAACATTTGCGTACTGTGTAAGTTTAACAACCAACTGTGAGTTTATGATTCATTAAAATGGAACATTGTCCAAAATCTTAATATTTGCCAGCAAGTAATGGGGAGTATCTTGGATCATTGGACTTGACCTCCTAAGGGCTGGATGAAACTTAATTAATTTTGCTGGGTCTGTAGATTTGGAACATTGAAAATGTGGCCCATGGCACATTATTTCACGATTGCATGTAAAAACAATGTTCAATCATCATCATCATCATCTTTATTAATTCATCGCACGTGATCGCAGATCAATAGATTTAAGTAAAATCTTAGACCACTAGAAATGTGGCTGACGGCACATTCTTCCATGATTGCAAGGGTTTGTGCTTTTCAAATGGGTTGAACTGGGCTACATTCCGGAATTACCCTTCTAATCATCCCTAAAATCTCCTCTAAATTCTTTTTAATTGCAACATAATCTTTTTAAGATTCCATCCCAAAGAAATCTTTTCTAAAATCTCTCAATTAAAATCTCTTCACTATCTAATCTCTAAAATCTCTCAAATATCTAATTTAGATTGGAAATCGTTCTCCAATTTCTCTCTAATTGCTACATAATCTCTTTAGATTCCATCCCGAAAGCTCGGAGTCCATGCATCTAAAGTTTGTCAGTGCATTCGGACTTGAATTTGGCCTTTATGGCCAAGTATGAATTTTTTTTAAATATTAGAAAATTATATAAATTTTTTATTATATGGTGTACATATAGTTATATATTGATATTATTTTTTGGGTATGCATATGGTATTACACGATAAATATAAATGTAAATGCAATTGAGCATATAAGACTCCAGTAGGCATGTGTCCCTAGGCCTAGATCCAGCCACTATTCTCTCCGATGAAGCAATCCAAACCCTTCAATCGAATGGATACAAAAGGTGTGGATAATCTGTAAAGCACGGGTCAAGTATGCCCACACATACAATATAAGGGCCATGAGATCTATGGTATGGATCATCAATCCATAAGCATGAACTGTGCTGAGTCTTGAGACCCAGAATACAGTGCACATTGGACAGAAAACCAGGGCCCTTTCACAACCCAATAAGCACGATCTACATTTGTACAGTCGTTGCCTTACTCAGAAGTAGGACCCACTGTGGATAGCAATGCAATGAAAAAGTCTTAGATCAACAGCTATGTATCCTAATATTTTATTTTGAACTATCCATTTGCAATGGAATATAAATATGGATATATATAGTGGGGCCCACTCGGGCCATGCAAAATATCTGAATGAGACCTTGAGACCTCACAAATCTTATAGATGTATGCATTTCTCTTTCAATTGGGTTTCTTAATTTAATATGTGCAAATATTGCCTTTATATTAGAATATATATTTTTATTTTTATTTTCAGCCTGTCTTTTGGAGTTTCATTTTGGGGTCTCTGAATGACATGTGGCACACCCAATCTTTATACATAACTCATGCGGTTAGAGTTCCTTTTAATTATGAGATGATTTTATCAAGAGATAATGACTGATTATGTTTTTTTTTTTTCTAATCAACACACATTGAGAGGTTTGTGGGGCCCATGAGTGGGTGCCTTTGTCTGGCAAATGTTGGATGTCTGTCACATGATTCAATGATCTAAATCATATTAAGGCCAAATAAAGGTAAACCAACAGTTTTTTTGAGTCCGGATCCTCAAGTTACATACTAAGAACTAATGTTCAAGTTTAGTATCAATTTGGAGGTGTCACTCAAATTATGAAAGGTTAGGTGTTTGTGAAGATAAGGATCGAGCATAGGTAGGCCCATTCCTCAAAATCAAAGTGGGGAGTAAAAAAATTATATCAACTTAGGATTATCATAGTTTTTATATTTCTATATATGGGTGGTGCTCCTATGAGAGCACTCTCACCAAGTTGGTGAGAGATTTGTAGGAGTCATCACTTCTATATCCACTCTCATCAACTTAAATGCAAGGACCCCCAATTTAAATGTGAGGGCCCCCACCAGTCTCTCATCAACTTGGTGAGAGTGCCTCTCATAGGAGCACCTCCCTCTATATATAGACTTTGATGATGATGGTCATGACGATGATCAGGGTCCAAATAACTTGCTTCCATTTTCAAAGCTGGAGTATGCTCCACTTATCAGAGTTTTTTTATTTACATTTGTAGGCTTTGATGATGATTCTTCAATTGATGATGGTCTAAATAACTTGCTTCCATTTCTAAAGGCCGAGTACCTAAAATTAATATAACATTTAAATTTCGCACCTCTACTAATTGTTTGAACAAGGTTATCTTAGCATGCAGCTGGGTGATCAACTTTTGCCACCTCTAAATTTTAGATTAATTCACTAAATAACATGGTCCAATCATGTGTCCATGTTATTTTTTCTTTCTTTTTTTTTGGCCCATGTTGGGCATGGGCCTCTCACACTAGTATCACTTTAAATGAAGTGAAACCGGGTGAGATTAAATAGTGATCTAAACACACGCTGTTACACAAAAATTGATCTTACATCGTACATAAGTACAAATGAGATGAAAGTAGGCTAACAGTGTAATCACGAGAGGACCTGTGGTTAGAAAGGCTTAGGGGCTTGTTTGTCCAATGTTATTCGGTGTGAAATAGATCTATGTATAGGTATATTACAAAAAACTTGTATGGAATAGAGATGTTTTCCAAATACACGTCATAGTTGTTCTTGTACTTACGAAGAGTATCAACGGTTCGGATCTGATATAAGGTCCCACAGAAGGTTATAAATGAAGGTCCAATGGCTTGCGGTCTTATGCATGAATCATGGTAATCGCATCATCTATACGCAAAATTATCTTCTCAATTTACCTGTGACTGCACATTTTATTGCCGTTTAAAATTAATAGAATTTCTTATATAAATAGATTGGCCTAACATGATAAGACATGTGATTTTTCCAAAATATCTTGTTCGAGTATATTATAGCTAAATCATACAATGGGCCGGCCAAATGCCTATTAGATTTGGGTTGCGCCACGTGTCATACAAGAGAGAGGCATATCTTGTGTTGTTTAAGTTTTAAAGTAGGTGACGCCCGCTGTGAAGCCTAGCCTAGCGTTATGAGTGATCAGAACTAAGAAAAATGGAACATATTATTAATTAAAAAAATGAGGATTTTACAAAAAAAAAAAAAAAAAAAAAAACAAAGTAGGTGGTCAGTAGCCCAAAAAAATAATTTTAACTGACCTTGCACCAAATTAGTCATTTTGCCCGAAAACGTGTATTTTTTTTTTAGCACTTTCTACTTGCGTCCCTATCGACCTTAGTTTTATAAGGTTAAAGGTCTCTAAGGACCCTGCAGTGTATATAAATTAGAACAAAATAGGGCTTACAAACGCGTATTTCGTTGTCAACGGCTTCTTTTTTCTTCACCACGGTCGTCTATGCGCAGGCACCGACCTAGTCAGCCAACTATGGTCCTCTCCAACATCCTCTTCGTTTGCGACTACTCGCTCTCCTACCAACTGTGATTCCCTCCCACATCGTCTTTGTCGAAGGTATGTGCTTTTTGATGCTTCCCTTTGGCCCATCAACGAACAATCCTCCCAAAACTTTCCAACATTTCACATATTTCGACAGATTCCGCGGAAAAGAGAATCTAGCAAACGAAAGAAGACAATATGGAAACAGAGCTGACCTTGTCTCTGTAACGGTCTTCATTGAAAATGTCCTCAACAGTCCCAGACAGCACCAAATCCAGCAACCCAAAATCAATTTCCCGCCTCTCCGTCATCTTGCTCGACATTTCATACAGACAAAAAACCCCTTCTTATTAATGTAGAAGTAGACTGGAAAAAAGGGTTTCTTAGCAAGCAAGAAACAACCTCGGTCTGAAAGAAATACGATTCCAATTGATAGCACAAAAATCTCCTGCATTTTCCTTGAATCATTTTCAACTAGAAAAACATGGTACGGGCAATATAATCATAATATTAAAATTAATTTAAAAAAGCTTTATGATTAGTTTCTTTAAAATTAGATGCAAAATGTTTTAGTCTGAGAGATATGAAAAAAAATCCATAAGAATTCAATACCTAATACCATATAATTAAAAAAAAAAACACAAGCCCCTGAAAATTGAAGATTAATTATCAAGAAAACAAAAAATAAAAATAAAAATAAAAACAAACAAACAAACAAACAATATAAACTATGAATAAAATCCTATGAGATTTGAAAGACACATAGAAATAAAATATAGAAATGAAAATCCACAATCAACTCAATAACATAGGCAATTTAAAAGAATCAAACACTCATGGGAATAAAAAAAACTTAGAAATGGAGCACAAAAGGGCAAAGATAAACGAACCCACAAATTCATGAAAAACCATCATAAAAAAAACAAAAACTAAAAACCCATCACAAGTGAGAAATTATAATAAAAGAAATACAAAATAAAATGAAATAAATTTTATTAAAAAGGCTATAAAAATATATATAAATAAAGATCCATAGACAATACAATAATAAAAGAAATTTAGAAGAACCAAACCAACTTATGATAATCTAATACTCAAAAATGAAAATCTGAAGCCACAAAAGAAATAAGAAAAATCTATAAAAAGATTTCACAAAGAGAACTAAAAGAACCCAATGGAAGTAAAATAAATAATTAACTCATAACGATAAGTATTAAAAAATAAAAAAACACAACAGAAAAATGAGAATTCACATATAATCCCATGATAAAAGGTGATTTAAAAGAAAAAAAAAAAACCAAGGAGAACCCAATACACAAAAGTTGAAACAGAAAAGGGGAAAAAAAAAGAAACTCACAATCTATGAAAACCATTCAAATTCAAACTATAAAGTATTGCAAATCTAAAGAAATTTTAAAATAATGATTCTTTTGTATAAATCATATTAAAACGACATAATTAAAATTACCCAAATAAAATTTGATGAACTCAAAAGTAAATGAATTAAAAAAGGTTTACCTCTCAATTGGAATATTTAATAATTGCACCAATTGCATCAAGATGCTCACATTTTAAAATGGGTTGAACACTGATCTAAACTAAGCATGTAAATGAGACATGAGACGGTACTAAAAAGATCGAGACACAAAGAAACAAAAAAATTATTGAAGTTTCTCTTAAAAAAATACAATGAACTTAAAAGTAAATGAATGGAAAAGATGAAAGTTCTCTTGTTGACGTAGAGAAATAGAATTATATTGGAGAAAGTAGAAAATGATTATAATAAGAATGAGTTTAATTCTTTATTTAGATAGACCAATATTATTGGAGATTCTTTTTACCATTAGTTTAGCATTCTTAAAAAAAAAGTGTACAAACAAAATCAATAGATAAAAAAGAAACCAGACAACCAAAAACCAAGAGTAGATTAAATAAAAAAGAGTAAGGATTAAATACACCAGACAGCCTAGAAATCGGCATTTCACATTTAAAAAAAAAAAGAAAAAAAATCATTTAATCAGAATAAACAAAAATACTTTAAATTCCTTAGATTAGTGGCACTTAGACACTGGGACTCATTAACACTCAAAATGCTATTGCCTTGATAGAAATAGGATGATATTGAGAGTTTCTTAACAGATAAAAGGCATGATGGAGAGCCCAAATAAAAAAAAGAGAGGATTTTACCGGAAAATTCCCGGTTTGCGGACGTTGCACGAAAAGGTTCCCTATAGTTGGGGCCTTACGAAAGGGTCCCGTCATCCCATTTTCGTTTTTTTTTTTTTTTTTTACTTTGACTAGAGCGACGCTAGTGTCGCTCGTCTCTAACTAGGGTGACGCTAGCGTCGCTCGACCTTTCTTATGAGAGCAAACAAATCTTTCAGAAGGTGATAGAGGTATAGCTGATGCTTGAATGCAGATTTCGATTGTAATATGGAGAGATGCATATGGTGGAAGAGAATAAAGAGGGTGTACCGTGTGCAGGGAGAGTGCAGCGATGGGGGGAGGAAGAGAAAGAGGAGGAGGAAGAAGAGAAAGAAAGAAAAGGAGAAGAGGGGATGAAGAAGGTGGGGGGGCTTGTTGGTGGTGTGCGCAGGTGAGATGGGCAGTGATGCAGGGTGATGCACAGGTGGGGAGAAAGAGAAGGAGGAGGAGGAAGAAGAGAAAGAAAGAAAAAGAAAAGAGGGGAAGAAGAAAGTGGGGGGGGGGGGGGGGGGTGTGTGCAGGTGGTGAAGGCAGGGGCTGTGAGAGGGAGGAGAAAAAGAAAGAAAGAAAGAAAAAGAAAAGAAGGGAAGAAGAAGGTGGGGGGCGTGAGATGGGCAGTGATGTGGGTGTGGGCGGTGGAAGGTGTGTGCAGGTGCTATGGAGGGAGACAGGGGAGGAAGAAGAAGGGAAAGAAAGAAAAAGAAAGGAGGAGAAGAAGGGGCTCGGATGTGCGTGTGTGTGTGATGGAGGTGAGCGAGGGTGGAGCGCAATGCAGGTGGGTGCAGCGACTGGGGGAAGAAGAAAAAGAGGAGGAAGAAGAGAAAGGAAAGAATGGACAGGAGGAGCTACGCTAGCGTCCCTGCAGTCACAGACGAGTGACGCTAGCGTCAGATGAATGAACCCTTTCGTAAGGCCCCAACTATGGGAAACCTTTTCGTGCAACGTTTGCATATCGGGAATTTTCCGGTAAAATCATCTAAAAAAAAAACTTTATTTGGAAAACTCCAGTATTTTGTATTTTTTTTATCAAAGAATCAATTTGACCATGGAAATAACCTAGAATGAGGTGAGAATTTGAGGTATCGCATAAATAACAAGGATGTTTGTCTTAGTGATTATGATTTTTAGTATATGGGGTCTATCGTAGTATTTCTCTCCATTTACATCACAATTTATAAAAGTTAAAGCCACACACTCAAAAAAGAAAAAAATCAGACTCCACCCTTGCTCCCTCGGCAAGCGTGCAAGGTAGCACATCAGTTACATGAAAAGTTTCTCGCCTTCTCTTTAGCTCCATGCAGTTGTCGTGAGTTTTTCTTTTTTCAATAAAATTATCATTTTCTTATTAATTATAAAACTTATTATTTTTGTTGATCAATTCCATATATCATATATTCATTTGAGATTTAATTTTATTGTAAAATGGAAGTCATAGAAAATTAATGACTATATGGAAAATTATATAAAATAGTTATTTTATAAGTTTGATCATCTATGCTTAAAGTACAATGCATAAGTATGAAAATAATAACAATAGTATTTATAGGGGTTAATATTTAAAAAAATATATTTATTTTTATAAATACCTGATAGGTAAATTTCAACTCTCGGTCAATATTCCAAAGTGGGGCTGGGTCCCTTCCTCATTAAAGTTTGATCTTCTATGCTTAAAGTACAATGTATAAGTATGAAAATAATAACAATAGTATTTATAGGGATCAATATTTTAAAAATATAATTATTTTTATAAATACCTCGCAGACAAATTCCAACTCCCGGTCAATATTCTAAAGTGGGGCTGGGTCCCTTCTTCATTAACTAATTTTAAGTTTTTGTTGATAACTATTAACAAAAAGATGCTATGTGGTGTAGTGGTAGTGTCGCTCCTTTGATGTTCATATTGTCAGGTCAGGTTGGGTAAAAAAAGTATGCTTTATTTCTGACTAGACATAATTTACCCTGACCCGACCCATTTGCCAGGGTCAAACTAAATTAAATTAGTAAATTAGATGAGTCAAAATCAATTGGAGCGAATTGGAAGTCAATTTGAAACCACTTCGCTTCATATATAATAAATAGAAAAATATACCCGTGCTTAGCACGGGCAATATAATCATAATGTTAAAATTAATTAAAAAAACTTTATAATTAGTTTTTTAAAATTAGATGCAAAAGGTTTTAGTTTGAGAAAGAGGGAAAAAAAAGTCTATAAGAATTCAATACCTAATATCATATAATTTAAAAAAAAACATAAGCCCATAAAAATTGAAGATTAATTATCAAGAAAATGAAAAAAAAAAATCAAAACAAACAAACAATATAAAATATAAATAAAATCCTATGAAATTTGAAAGACACATAACAGTAAAACATAAAAATGAGAATCCATAATCAACTCAATAACATAAGCAATTTAAAAGAATCAAACAATTATGAGAATAAAAAAACTCAAAAATAGAGCACAAAAAGGCAAAGACAAAAGAACCCACAAATTCATTAAACCATCATTAAAAAAAAAAAAAAAAACTAACTAAAAACTCATCACAAGTGAGAGATTATAATAAAAGAAATACAAAATAAAAGGAATTAAATTTTATTAAAAAGGCTATAAAAAAAATATAAATAAAGATCCATAGACAATACAATGATAAAAGAAATTTAGAAGAACCAAACCAACTTATGATAATCTAATACTCAAAAATGGAAATTTGAAGCCACAAAAGAAATAAGAAAAATCTATAAAAAGATTTCACAAAGAGAGCTTAAAGAACCCAATGGAAGTAAAATAAATAATTAACTCATAATGAAAAGTATTAAAAAAATAAAAAAAGTACACAACAAAAAAAATGAGAATTCACAGAAAATCCCATGATAAAACGTGATTTAAAAAAAAATAAACCAAGGAGAACACAATGGAAGTAAAATAAATAATTAACTCGTAATGATAAGTATTAAAAAAATAAAAAAAATACAACAGAAAAATGAGAATTCAAATAAAATCCCATGATAAAAAGTGATTTAAAAAGAAAAAAAAAACCAAGGAGAACCCAATACCCAAAAGTTGAAACAAAAAAGGGGAAAAATAGAAACTCACAATCTATGAAAACCATACAAATTCAAACTATAAAAATATTGCAAAGCTATAGAAATTTTAAAATGATGATTCTTTTGTATAAATCATATTAAAATGACGTAATTAAAATTACCCAAATAAAATTTGATGAACTTAAAAGTAAATGAATTAAAAAAGGTTTACCTCTCAAATTGGAATATTTAATAATTGCACCAATTGCGTCAAGATGCTCACATTTTAAAATGGGTTGAACACTGATCTAAACTAAGTATGCAAATGAGACATGAGACGGTACTAAAAAGAGATACAAAGAAACAAAAAAAATTATTGAAGCCGCTCCAAAAAAATCCAATGAACTTAAAAGTAAATGAATGGAAAAGATGAAAGTTCTCTTGTTGACATAAAGAAATAGAATTATATTGGAGAAAGTAGAAAATGATGAATAAGAATGAGCTTAATTCAATATTTAGATGGACCAATATTATTGAAGATTCCTTTTACCATTAGTTCCTTATTCTTAAAAAAAAGTGTACAATCAAAATCAATAGATAAAAAAGAAACTAGACAACCCAGAAATCGACATTTCACATAAAAAAACCATATAATCATAACAAACAAAAATACTCGAAATTCCTTAGATTTGTGGCACTTAGACACTTAATAAACAAAATGCATGATGGAGAGTCCAAATCACAAAAAAAGAAAAAAAAAACCCTTTATTTAGAATCAATTTGACCGTGGAAATAACCCATAATGAGGTCAATTTGAGGTATCCCATAAATAGCAAGGATGTTTGTGTTAATGATTATGGCTTTTAGTATATGGGGTCAATCTTAGTATTCTACTCCATTTACATCACGATTTATAAAAGTTAAAGCCACACACACAAAAAAGAAAAAAAAATCAAACTCCACCCTTTTTTCTTGGCAAGCGTGCATGGTAGCACATCAATTACTTGGAAAGTTTCCCGCATCCTCTTTAGCTTCACGCTGTTGCAGCGAGTTTTTCTTTTTTTTAATAAAATTATCATTTTCTTATTAATTATGAAACTTATTATTTTTGTTGATCAATTCCATATATCATATATTCATTTGATTTAATTTTATTGTAAAATGGACGTCATAGAAAATTAATGACTGTATGGGAAATCATATAAATAGTTATTTCAAAAGTTTGATCATCTATGCTTAAAGTATCATGCATAAGTATGAAAATAATAACAACAATATTTATAGATGACAATATTTTAAAAATATAGTTATTTTTATGAATAATTCGTAAATAAATTCCAACTCTCGGTCAATATTCCAAAATGGAGCTGGGTTCCTTCTTCATTAAAATTTGATCATCTATGCTTAAAGTACAATGCATAAGTATGAAAATAATAACAACAATATTTATAGGTGTCTCCTTTAACTTAAAAGTAAGGGTCTTATGGAAACAATCCATAGTAGTATGGTACCCTGCTAAATAATTCATCCCTAGGATGACGTCAAAATCATACATTTCCAATAGAATGAGATTCGCTGGTAAGATGACTTCTCCTATTTTAATTGCACAACTAGGATAATATTTTCTACACACAACTTGTTTGCCTACTGGGTGGGACACAGTAAAAACAAACTCAAGTTCTCTAGCAGGCATATCAATTAACTTAGAAATGAAATTGACTCTCAATCCAACAGTCTAGTTCATCTGAATCCATGCAAATTCATGAGATTTAGTGCCTATAAGGGAGGTTATAAATGAATGGTCAATTCGGATGGGTCATAAAGTGGGCCTCAGTGGGTATTCTGAACGGTGCGGACTGTAAAGACTATCTTTACAGGACCGCCTCCATTTTATAAATACCTTGAGATAAATTTTAACTCCCAGTCAATATTCCAAAGTGGGGCAGGGTTCCTTTTTCATTAACTAAATTTAAGTTTTTATTGAAAACTATTAACAAAAAGATGCTTTGTGGTGTATTGGTAGGGTTGCTCCTTTGAAGTTCATATTGTCCTGAGTTCGAGTCTCGGCACATATCATGATTAATTTTTTCTATGTTATTAAAGATACACGGATTAGGTTGGGTGAAAAAAGTGTGCATTATCTTTGGCCCGACCTAATTTACCCAGACCCAACTCGTTTGCTAAGGTCAAACTAAATTAACTTAGTAAATTGGATGAGTCAAAATCAATTGGAGGGAATTGGAAGTTATTTCAATTTGAAACCCACTTAACTTTGCATTATCTCTGGCCCGACCTAATTTACCCCGACCCAACCCGTTTGCTAAGGTCAAAATCAATTGGAGGGAATTGGAAGTGATTTCAATTTGAAACCACTTCGCTTAATATATAATAATAGAAAGCTTCCAATGATTTGAATTTCTCAAATCTCTCCCTTCTTGATTTTTCATGAAAAGTTTAATTTTGGAAAACAGATGCCTCTGTGAGTAGATGTCATGGAAATAGAACAGAATCTCAGAAGCACCTGAGAATACAAAATGAATGTGATTCCAATCGGTAGCACAAAAAGGTTGGAATCGACAGTGGAAGAGTGAGTGTGTGTGAAAATGATAGAATTTGTATTTCCATACCGCTGGGATTTGATTTTTTTGTTGTTAATCGCTCGATTATGATTTTATAAGACAATTATTGGGAAGAAGAAGAAGGCGAAAGGACCTGACAAGTTTGTTTCCGTTTTTCACAAATTGCCATGCAGTAAATAACGCGAAAAGGGGAAGTTGTCTTTGTGTTTGGACTTTGGAATTTTGGATGACATGAAGAAAACATGATTAACACTATGGATGCCTCATCTTTTTTTTTTAAATTATGGTGATCAATGGGGGATGGTGGGACCCACTCCGTTTCTGCTGGAGTTTGAGGATATAAAAACAGAGGGGATGGAATTGATATCAAACTATTTAAATTATCTAGATGTGGAACCCATGATGGAATTCCATAAAAGTATTTCATGGTTTCTAATATCCATGAGAGAGTATCCGGACTCCAACTATTACATAGGTATCGTGGATAGAGAAAATCTGACCGGTCAATATGAATCTCATCCCCTCTCGTGATGTATCCACACATTTTACTTTAATAGCAGTGGATGCGGGGTGCTGCCATAAAACTAAATAGATGATTGAAAATGTGATCAGGTGCTCCAGTATCATAGCTGTAATAAAACAATAACTGGAGACAAGTCGCATTCAAAGACATTTATTGATGGAAAATCAATGGAAACAAGTTGAGAAATAAGACATTTAATATGCATAAAATATTAAAATAACATAGTCAAAGAGAAGTAAGACACTTTTTACATTTAGATGCATCCTGTGACATTTCATGCATATCATCGCCCTCCTCGGACTCATCACTAATATATTCACCTCCATATATGTCCTCCCCATGGCTTGTCCAATTGATGTATCTTTGCATTATCCCATTCCATAATAAGTCACCATGAACATCTTCTCTATTCTTATAATACTTGTTAGAACATTTATTGCATGGACACGGGATCTTGTCATCATTCGTTGCATGGTCAAACGCAAAATTTAGGAATTTTATAACACCATTTAGATACTCAAGGCTCGATCTTGCCTTATGCATCCAACTTTTATCCATCGTAATATCCGGTTCAAGCCGTCACCTACCGACAAAAAACAAATGATCACAAAAGGCATGTGATGCGAGTTTAGAGTAGGATTTTACATTCACACTACAAGAGAATATTTTATGAAAATTTGATCCACTACAATAACACTCAACAATTTTTCTTAGCTAAAGTCCTTTAAAAATCTGATCACTATACCTTAATTTAGATAACAAATAATAGAAAGTATAGCTGTGCATTTTATATCTGTCCTTACATTTTCCAATTCTTATTCTAATGTTCAGCTGTAACAACAGGAACAATACCAATACAGTGTTAAAAGGCCACCATGAAACTAGCCTCATTCATACATGACAGAAAAAAATTTCAACAAATGAGTTTTTATTAACATGGCAATGTACAATGTGGGTCAGGCTGGACTCACCTTCTGGGCACCCAATATTAACATTTTTAGGGACCCCAGACGGAGGCAGGGCCAGGAAACGCCTAGTGAGGATCCGGCGGTAGCGGCCGCTTATTCAATCGAGTATGTAAAGGGCTTTCAGGGGGAGAGTTGGAGTGGAGGGGGTGGTGGATTTAAAAGAAAGAGAGTTTTGGAGGAGTCTGGAAATGGTGGGAGTTTGATGCTGTCTGCCTGTTGTAAGCATTTCACTGCTTATGACTTGGAGGATTGGGGCAATTTCACTAGATATACTTTTAATGCTAAGGTGAGGCTCTCTGGTTTTACTTTTATTAATACGATGTTTAGTTGCTTATGTTGCTTAGATATACCACGGATCAATATATTTTTGAATGATATGATAGAACACATAGTTATTCCTCATAATCTGTTCTGCAGTATGCTTGAGGTGGAGCAGGGGCTGCTGTTTTTCCAACTTCTCCATGTCAAGTTTATAATGATGATTGTTACTGATAATCATTTGGGTAGAAATGGCAGGAAAGGAGTATCCAGCTTCATGCTTTTTCATATTTTTGCCTTCTTCAAATTCATATAAATGAATGAGGAGAGGAGAACCACTGTTAGTTTAGAATTGAACTTTGGTGTGTCCAAATGCTTCTGGAGAATAATATAGTTTTAACAACCTCATTCCAATTTTTACTGCTAAAAAAGACTAACCTATTTGATGGTTGTTTCAATGAATGAATTTGTGGGGTATTCAACTATTCATAAGATGTGATTAAAAGAAAACAACAATTGGCAGCTTATGAAAACCATACTGTCTGAAGGGGAAAGGAAAATGTCATATTTTCAACTACGATCAGATTATCCATAAGGAATGCATATGAATGTATGGCTCTATTCATATGTCACTCTTGCATGACGTGTTTTTCATGTGCTGGATGATGTATTTGTGTTGGTTCTAGTCAAACATAGAGCAACAACTCTGGAATGTAGACCTTCTAATCTGCAGCATATACTGCCTGTGATTCCCAAATACAGATATACAGCTTTAGATTGGATTTTATGGATAGAAGTTTAGTTTTAGCCATGAGTAGATATTTTTATCCTGGTACCAAAGGGACTAAAACCTTTTCCTTAGTACCAAAAAGGATAAGAATTTTGTATCTATTAGGTTTGCTTGATGTCTGAAGAGTACTACATAACCTTCTGGATTGTATTTGGATGCAACCCAACCTGCGTAGATCTTAACTTTTGGTAAGATGGGTGCCCATTTCTCTGTATTGTGGTTCGACTGCATCTCGGTGCCCCATTCCCATCTACAATGTGTTTATAGTGTAGATGAAAAATGCAACAGTATTCTTTTCCGGCCTACTGTTATTTCTTATTTTCATACCATGTCAATGCAATGCAAAACAAATAACAATCAATGAGGTTAAGCCACGACTTCTGAAAATGTAGAAAAACAGATTCCAAGCAAGAGCCAGAAAAAAGACAAAATCTGGAAAAAAACAATGATAAGATCAGAGAAAAAAAACAATGATAAGATCAAAGATTATGAAACGACTAGTATAAAAAGCCTCATTCAATTTCCCTAAAATTTTTTTTCCAGAATCATGAACCGTGTATAAAAAAAGGGGGAAATACCTGAGTTTTCTCCTCTTTTTTGTTCCCTTCCTCTCTGGTCAAGGCACAACGGCAGCGGCGGCGACCCTCCTTCTCCAGTGACGTGCAAAGGCAACTCTGTTCTTCTTCTCTGGATTCTGCGACAACAAACTATCATCTCTACTCCGGCAACGATTTCCTACAGTGAGATTTTGCAGGGATTGGACGGTGTAAGTCCGGATCCTCGGTAGCTTCCGCCAACAGCTTCAGTCTCCTTCTCTAAGAAACTAATCCGTGGCCCAATCAAGATCAAAATCTCGATCTCCTCTCTTTGCTTTGGAGTTCATTGTAGAAGTTTGATCCGTGTGGCCCTCCAAGATCAAGAAACCCCGTCTCTCTGCCTGTAAACATAGTGAGAGTCGAGATGGGATGGAGATTTGGGGGCTTTCGAATGGATAGGAATTTCAGATTTGGGGGCTTTCGGCTGTAAAGGACGGCGTGAGAGAGGGATGAGATCGAGAGAGTGGGAGTGATGGTGAGAGAAGAGGCGGGTCTGCTGAGAGGGGTTGATGGAGGTGGCGGGAGAGATGAAGGGTTGCAGGGGAGAGATGGGCGAGAGAATGAGAGACTGAGAGAGATGGAGGGCGTGCGCAAGGGAGAGAGAAGAGATGGGGATGGCTTGCGCAGGGGAGAGATAGGCGAGAGAATGAGAGAGACGGTGAGAGAAGAAGGGTTGCAGAGAGAATGAGAGAGATGGGCGAGAGAGTGAGAGACTGACAGAGATGGGCGAGAGAATGAGAGAGTGAGAGAGGGGATCGATCGATGAAGAGTGAGTCAGTGAGAGATATGACTTTGGCGCGTTAGGGATATAAGCGCGCGAGAACTAAAACTTCTACCGTGGTGGCCGCCGCAATAAATAACTTTTAGCGGCAGCCGGTACCGGATTGACGCTAAAAATACATTTTACCCTCGAATATAATCGCTGCCGCTATATTTGCGAGGGTAAAAGGAAAAAAATTTCCCGCAAACCCTTCGCGCGATTGGATTAGTGTTTTTAACGATGGACATAGCTATGGCCGCCGGTATAGGTATATTATAGCGACGAATTTTTACCGGCCGCCGCTATAAGTCCGACGCTAAAAATGTATTTTCTTGTAGTACTGCAACTTCAACACTCTAATCCGAAAAGAAAAAAAAAAAAAAAAACATTGGCATGATAAGAAAGTACTTCATGAACAAAAGTGATATAAACATATATAAGACCATGTGAACCATTGCTAGTATTACCATCTCTATAAGAACACCAATTTGTTGCATGTAAATAAATTAGTATTAATAACAAGACTAGTCATCAGGCTGCCCTAGCTACATGTGATTAGAAATCAAGCAAGTCCAAGTAACAACGCTTCTCTTATGCATTTTATCAAACACCTGGGTGGTAGAAACCACATTACATATTTTTGTGTATAAATTAATAAGACTATTCCATAAGAACATATTCCATACAACCCATTCTTTACAAAATGTAACTGGAGGTCTTTTGCATGAGAGAAAATAGGTAACTCATCGAATATGTTCTTATCCTAAATCCTTACAACCCCCAAAATCCCAAAATCCTACCTTGAATTCCATCTCTATCCATGTATTTGAGAATTCCAAAAGCATGAAAATGGAAAAAACAATAAAAAACAGGAGATTTTAACTTGAGATTTTTGTAGAGAACGGTTAGTAGAGAGCCCTCCTTCCATTTCTACAGGCAGAGTGGGGCAGATCATGTAAGAAGACACGCTCCCTTTACACGCTACTTGATCAATGTTCCTAATCTTCATTTTTGGTGCAGTGCAACCTTCTAATGGAGTCCAACCACCTAGGTGATGGAGTTTTACGGTGGTTTCTAAAAGGGAAAATCACCAGAGCCAAGTTGAGAACGTCCCAAAAGGAGGATTGCGAAAAAGAGAATTGGGATGAGATATAAAGTAGTTTCACATAATGTTCGATATCGACCATATCGCAAAACGACAAAAAAGAAGAAGAAAAATGCCACATGAGGACATCTCCCGTGTCCAATATGATACTGGGTTCAGGTAGGCCGTATGGGCTCCTACGGGGACTTTTCTTGTAATTTCCTCAATAAAGTAAACTCATCGTGTAAGTCTTTTACTTTAGTCTTGTTTAGGTGTCAAAAGGAGAGTTAAGTAAAATCACATAAATAAAAAAATAATGATTACCAGAGCAGCTTCAATTAATTATCATTTATCTCAGTACAACACAATGAGAAATGTTCTCCTGCAAGAATAGTATATGAAGTCCAGCTTCAATAAATAAACCGATCCTAACTTGTATTCTTTTTTATTTTTGCTTAAAATAAGGATATCATGTAACTTATAACATTGCATCAATTCTATTACCTCCATGATTAAACATAAAAATAGTAAGTAAAAGCTGATTTTAAGCTACATTTTGCAACATTAAAGACTCATGTGTTGGGTCCTAGGTCCATGGGTTGGAACCATTATTGACCTAGAATCGGAGCCGCTTATCAATTGAAACCTAAATTAGTTTCTGGACTCAGACCCTCTTATGAATTGAAACCTAAGACAAGTTTCAAGCCCAGTTTTTTATGGATCATAATCTCCGAATAATCAAGAATTTGATATTCATCCTAACTGCATTCCCTCACCAGAGGACTTTGTTACCTCACCTGAGGTCTCCTTCCCTCACCTGAGGGCTCCTTCACCTCACCCAAGGTCTACTACCCTCACCCGGCCCCTATAGCTGGAGTTAAAAAAAAAATACCGCATATGATCTCATAAGCATTCTACTAAGCCTACAGCTGAGGTATAAGAACATTCACCACAATGAGAACTCTATCATTCCCACTGCACCTGATTTCTTTTCCGGGCGGCTAGTTCAAATAGCCTCTTAAATTTGAATGGTATAAAAAAACCCACCATGAGCATGACTACTTCTTTTAAAAGAGACGCATTGATAGTGTGAAACTCTGCCATATTGCTGGTTCTAGTAATGGGAAAATTGCATTATCTCCAATGTTCTAAAAACCAGATTAACTATTAACTTTTGAACTGCCCACCTGAGAATTGGTGAAGTGTGGCATAGGGCGTGTGTTTTCTCCCCATGTCTTGTGTTCAAAACTACCGCAGATTTAGTGTGCATAGGTGGGCATCACTAGAAATACCCACGTCATAAAAAAGAAAAAAAAAAAAGAGGGTTGAACTTGAAGAGATGAATCGAAATTTAACAACAACAACAACAACAACAACAACAATAATAAAACATGTTAATAGTAAGGAAATCCAAAAATGAAAATTTTAAATTAATGGTTCAGTTTTAAAATATGTTTTAAAAGCAGCATTTTGCAGTTTAAAAATAAAAATAGAAAACAGATTAACATGGAAAGGCATTCCATAAACACCTTAATGCATAATCTAGAAAATGTATAAAAGACAGTAACTACGGATTGCATGTGGCGTCATCTAATTGCAGCACAGTACTTAGGTGAAAAAAATGTACAGGTGGCTAGATTGTTTCATTGAATTTACATATGTAAATGAATTACATGTGTCTAAAATTATTTGCAAAAGAGCTCATTTACATGCAATATTTTTTACACATTCAACCCTGTAAAAGTCTACACAATAGAAAGAGCTAGTGGTGTGAGTCGCATGTCCCTCCCCACTGGGCAAAGTGTTAAGTTTCATATCTTATATCCTCAGTAATTTTAACAACCATGTAAGAAATGCAAAAATAATCTAATCTTATTTTTGCCATTTGTCTCCACTCATGTGCACCCACAACTCATGATTCAAACTATTCAATATTCTTATATAAATGATAAACCATAAAACATGAAGTTTCAGATCTTAGATCCTCTCAAGAACTTTGAGAAACATGTGAGAAAATAAAAAAATAATTAAACCACACTTTTCTGATTATTTGCACTTTTGCGGGCCTTCAATTTATGATCGTAAACATTCAATATTCTTATAAAATGATAAATATCAGTGCATGATAATATATTGAACACATAAATTTATGTCAATTTCATTTACATAATCCAAGCATAAAAAACCCAAATGACCCCTAAAAAATATTTCTCGGAAAGAAAATACAACCATTTTCTTAGTGTAAATTTTCATGCAACCATTTCCTAAACATTAAGAAAAGAATTCATATGTTTCTTGCAAACTAAATCATGTGGCACAAAAAAGAAAAGAAAAACATCCCTAGTTGTTGCCCATCTTATTAGGGACACATGTAATGTGTGTGGGTACATAGTTCAACTGTAAGTCCCGCGCAAAAATATATATATATATATATCGAGAAAACAATAAGCCCACAATAGATTTACTAGGCATTTTAGAATCATTTAAAAAAATTCTAGATGAGTAAATGGGTTTTGCATACATAAATGTTATGTATGCAAATGTTGCACATGTGGAGTGAAATGCATTACTATGTTTGTCAAAATCATCATTTTCATGAGTAAATGAGCACATCCAATGGTTTTAGATGTGTTTGGATGTTTTGAACATTTTCGTAAACTTCTCAAAATTCATAAGATTTAAGATATGAAACAAAACATCGTGATGCTTATTATTAATATCAGGTCATTGGACAATTTAGATCATGAATTGGGGGCAACACAAGTGTAGAAAATTTGATTTATAGGTTAGGGTTTTTTGGATGTTTTTCACAAATTAATCAATATCTATGAAAACTTACGATAATTAGATTTAAGGTGTTAGGGTTTATTAGTTTAATAAAACAAGTTAAATGGTTTACAAATATGGGGTTGCATGAATAAAAAGAACAAAAATGGTCAATGAAATTTGATCCCGTGACCCTTTGCATTAAAAAAAAAAAAAACGTTGATTGTTTAACGAATGTATGGGCACTTCACTGTTTGCAAGTGGGAGATGTGAAAGAGTTTCACACCTACTTGGGTGTCAAAATGGCCGTATTCTCACATTATTTAGTTCCATATGAAATCCTTTGCTTATATTAAACACGAAAGCGGATCACTATGCCAATAATGACAAGCTAAATCATAAATGCGCTATGTGTACTTGCTAATCTCAAAACTGATCAAAGTAGATACAGCGCACTCTTTCTAAAGAGATATCATAATCTTCCAAAATGATTTTCTCTGAAATAACCATTAGTGTCCAAAGCTCTTTTCTTTTAAAACTGGTTTACAACACCTAGTAACAAAATAATATACACATACCGTTGTATTCTAACTAATTCTACCTTATATATAGACAATAACCACCAAGAGCACAATAGTCATGAAACACAAAGAAAATATCTAATCAAAGTACTCTTACATGTACCAATGGTTTTAACACTTTTGATTACATGAGCTGATGATTTCAGGCCATTCCACAATGAGGTACAAAATGACAGAACAAAATACATCCTTTGTTTATAAGTGATCAAGCAATTTCTGTATAATTTCGCGGAGTTCAAAAACTATGGAATCCAAAACGAGTGTCTTATAACAATCACAGAGGGAGGGATTTACTGGTAGCTGCTCTAGATGCCGGGTCATAATCTGGATGGATTCTTGATATTTATGCACGGTTGCCAGCGACTTCTGAACCTACTGTTGTTGCTCTTCAACCTGTGTGGACAAAAGCCTTTCCTTCTCTGCCAAGGCTTTGTGAGTAGCCTTCATATTCTCTAGTCGCTCAGAAAGCTCAGCTATGTCCCATTCAAGGCTAGTCATAGAAGTTCGGATCTTGTCCAATTCCTGTTTTTCAGATTGAAGCATTGTTGTAGCAACAGCAACATCGGCCAGAACATTAGCACAATAGCGCTCAACAGTTGACTTTATCAAGCTAACCGCCCTTGTGCTTACTTCAGGAGGAGATGCACGGGCTTTTTCTACATACGCGTCAGCCATCTTGAAGGCCTCCTGCATCTTAGACTCAAAATAAGCAGCAGGATACCCAGTTGAGTGCAGAAATTGCACCAAACAAAGCCCAAGCCCACGGGAGCTAACCACCGAGGCAGGGGACATGGTGCAAATCCTCTCCAAAAATGACTTTATTTGTGAGAAGGTGAGGGCCACTGCCTCATTAGGTTCCGGGAGCTCCGGAGAGGGAGCGTCCTTTACAAAAGAAGGATCCAATAGACGAAGACCTGTCAAGCCACAAAGATTGATATATCAGCATGGTCTAAGAGGAACAATTGCAAAGAAGAAACTAAGAAAATTATAGTAATGCCAGTAGTAGAAGCTGCAGGAAACTCTTTCAAGTGGCAGCAACAACCCATCTCTAACCATGAAGTTCAGGGAAGTTAGCCCCTGAAACCTCGGTGTTGACTGTTGAGATCACTACTTCCACCGCCATTAGAATTGAACAAAAGTGTTCATAAATTAAGAAGTCATTCTCAGCAGGTTTTGCAGGTAAGCAAAAGTTAAGACAACATCTTCATGATCATTTCCTTCCACAAGTTCGAAAAATACACCAAAGTTTCAACAGAAAAGTAATCCCGAGACAGAATTTCCTCTGTCTGGTTGTGCATTTTTTAAACCACTTCTGATTCCCAGTAAAATTTTGAGGCCGCCAATTGAAGACGGATGTCAATTATCTTGCACTCAGAAAATTGTTGCAGTTGGGTGTTTTGGAATCTTCGAACAGAATCAAATTGTGTAAGACCCCGACCCGCCTAAGTTTGCTTTACGCCTAATTAACCTCGATTAGGTGTTTAATATTTGTTTTGGATGATTTTATGATGGATTTAGGTAGATTAGTGGGGTTCTGTCAGGTAGTACTTTGATCTTTTGAATAATGTAGGGTCGCCCTTATGTTTATAGTTTTTATAGGTCTTCATGTGCATTTCATTAAGCATGTCATGAGCAATAATGGTCCGACCGATTTGAGCCCAACTCAACCCATATCTAAGCCCATTTAAACACAAAAGCCTCTTCCCCAAATTTAAACCAATTACATGGACTTGCATGCAAACCAACAAAATAACCCTTTTAAAAACAAAACCCCTCCAGCCACATTTCCCCCATTCGTTTCCACAGAGAGAGACTTCGGCCATGTTTGGCATCTCTACTCCTTTTCTGACAGACCATTTAAAATAGAGTTAGTAAAAAAAGAGCTATAAAAAAAAGAGGGCATTTTAATTTTAGAGGATTTGCCTCTACGTTTTAGAACCTATGCCTTTATTTTTCATATGCCCAGAAAATTTGCATTTCAATTTTAGAGGATTTGCCTCTACTCCTCTAAAATAAGAAGAGGATAAAGTCATCTACCAAACACTTTAATTTTTCTAACCTCTGTCTGATTTAGACAAATAGACAATTAGAGATACCAAACATGCACTTCCTCTCCTTGTTCTTCTTCCTTTAGCTTCTTTCATGTTCTCTTCCAATCAAGGCAAAGGCTATGAGAAAGTAAGATTTGAGAATTCCCTCTTCATCTTAAACCCTAGCTACATCTCCTATGAGCAACCTTCCCTCAAGATCTCCTCCATTGACAAGCTTCTCACTCAATCATCTTCTTCTTGCTTCCAATCAAGCTGATGAGGGCTGTGGATGTTGGATTAGAGCAGCTAGGGATCATTACCCATATTCAAGGACATCATTTTCTTCACTTTCAAGCTTCCTCTCATCACCATCTTCTCTATTGGTAATAACCCATCTTCTAAATGATCTTCTAAGCCTCTTAGGGACTGTTTAGACTCATTTCAATTGTATGCATGTTAAATCATTTTCATTCATTATATTTTCTTTGTAGGGCTGTATTTGAGCTTAGAAATTGGGGGTTTTAGCTTCAATTAAGTCAAAAGAGAGAATTAGAGTTGTAAAGCACCATTTGAGGCAAGTATGAGCAAATTGGATTTATGCATGTTAATTAATTCCTTGATTGAATGTTAAGTTTCTCATGGATATTACAGTTCAGCCTTTTTATTTGAATGGAATTCATAATGTGAAATGGGTTCTCTCTCTCTCTCTCTTTATATATATATATATATGAGGGTTAATGGATAATGGAATGGATGTGGGTTGATAAAATTAGCTTGTACATGGTGCTTTGGGGGCTCAAATCATGTTTAACATGGTCTAAGAATGATTGATAATTGAAATGGGATAAAAATGGCTGCAACCTGACACTTTCAGACTTAGAAATTGCCCAGAATTGGGCTAGCCGGATTGGGCCTGTTCGGGCGGGTCGGCCCATTGGGGCAGGTAGTGCTAACTTCGAATAGCCATTACTTTTTACCCGTATAACGGATTTTGGAGTTCCACATACCGTTGGAAAGCTCTTAAGGTGTGGAATCTAGTGGTATACACCACTTAATGACCAGAGATTGGGAGAGAAAGTAAATATTTGGACCATTGAACTGGGCCTATCTCTTTTGAAAAAGAAAAAAAGACTTTAAATCTAGTTAGACACCTAGGTTGGAACCATTGGCCACTAAGGGAGTTAATCCCACTTCAAAAGGCCTAAACTCTTCATAATTAATTCCTGAGGATGATTGTGACATAAACACTAAACTAACAAGGTTTTTAGGTTGTAAAGGATTGGCTTTGTAGGTCCATAGAATGGTACCCATCACCGATTATCATAGTCCAATGGAAATTGTAACATATGAGAATCTTGGGCTGAGATTATCTCATATGCTTATCCGTCTCGTCTAAAACTTCGCCATGGGTGTTGATTTAGAGGAATTCGATGTACCTCATATATACACAAGTGACACCAATAAAAATATAGTGCGTGCATCGAATGACCTAAAACTACATTGAAATGGATGGTTAGAGACGGCGGGTAACTAAATTAGGTTTGGCTAGTAAATCTCCTCGATTCTATTAATCGAATTGCATTTGCATATTGCTATTGACTTGTTCATTGCCCTCAAATATCTCAAGAAGAATTGCTTATATGCATTTTTCGTATTACTTCTCAATTATTATTGCAATTGTCTTACAAATGTATTGAATTGAGTGTATAAGTCTTACTCAAGTCTTATTGATTGAATCGAATGAGTCGGCACTACTTAGGTTCGACTGGACGATACTCGACGGGGTGGGTCTTGGTTTAGATTTGTGTATGTCACTGCAGTAGACAGCCTAGAGTACCGGAACTCCAGAACCCAGGTAGCCAGGAGGACCTTTGGCTGGGCCCTTGGTGACATCCCAAAATGCGTGCTCTCTATTAAGGGAGGATTGAGCTAAGATAGTAGCAAACTAGAATGTAAGTATTTGTTTTGTGATTCAATAAAGCATGATTTATTCTTAAGTGCACAATGTGCCTAGTTTTCCGATTATTTGACATCTTTTAATCTTCTGTCAATAATTCAAAATTGGTATAACATGTGATATATCTTAATTGCTCATACATTGTTGAATCGTCGTATTCATGGTGCTACACTTAATGTCATAGGGTTCCAAGTTACCGAAGAGGATAATTGATAGTGCTCCATATTAGAAACTTGATCGGTAAAGTTAATGGTTAGCTTTGACCGCAGGAATACGTACAAGTGTGGTAATCATAACTTGAGATTAGATAGTTACTCTTGCACTTAGTTTAAGTATGCGTTGAAGGTTTAAATTGTTACTAGCTTTGCTATAGAGTTGTGGTAATATAATGGATTGATTAATAGACTGCTCATGGCTTTGTTATTGATAATATACATGCTTCCGCAAATAAATGTTCTTTGACAGGTGTTAAAAGTGGAATTTTCTCCTTCGTGAATTCGGACTTGATCCGAAACAGGTGCAAGTTCACGGGAGTACGTGTGTCACACCTCTAGAACCACCCTAATCAGGGGATTCTCGGGTCCGAGATGTAACAAATTGCTTTGACATGATCTACCAAGCTGGAGTTTTGGTCTTTTTGATATATCTATGTCAACACATATGAACTCATAGAAGGAACTAGATCTTTCTCTATAGGTGATTTAGGCTTCATTAAAAGGTTGTCCTTATCTGTGAACTTCTTTAGGGAGTCCTTGCTCTCGGCTGTCCACAACGAGTTCATTACTGCATTAAAAATGATCAAGCATGATGCAAGCTCAAAATGACCAGCTCCTCTTACCCGCAAGTAGGAAGTTACCTTTCATTCTCTCAATGACAGCTGCCTCCATGTAATTTTGTGCTTAATCCTCACCACAACCTTCTCATCGCGATAATTCTTGGACTCGAGGAAATTCCTTATCAAATCCAAAGATCCAAAAGCTTTAACAACACGCGTCATCTTTTTTGCATCTCCAAACTCAAGGTAGTGAAGAGCACCTTTAGAAAAGATATTTTGACCTCATCTTCTTCTCCAATCTTCTCAAGTTCCTCAGATGATGAATTTTCCTTCCATTGTTCTATGTACTACAATACCGCATCAAAAAGTTCTCCTTTGGTGCAAGCAGATAAGAATTTAGAGAAAAATTTGCCTTTGGCATACACATCGGCAGTTGGATGTAAAGTGAAACATTCAATTTACACCTTGGTCACATAATGGGAATGGAGGTATTTGATAGGCATAACCAAAAAAATGTGGTCGAGATAGCCGTAGTTTTGCAGTTGGTGAGAAGCCTTTTTGAAGGTATTTGCATCTAGAATTTGTTAACAAGTATGCATCCAACTGCCGATAGAATTTGGCCGTACAAGTGTAAATTGAATGTTTCACTTGCATACATATGTTAACACGAAAAATTTGCCTTTGGCATACACAATCTTTAAGGGATATATATACACTTCATGCAAGTGAAACATTTAATTTACATTTGTACATATAATGCGGAAGACATATACATTGACATCATATACAAATTTACAAGTTTTTTACACAGACGTAAAGTTCTATTTACACAATAACTTTCTCATTTTCTGCACGTCATCAAACTGCATATTTAAAAATACAATGCAAATTGACATGTTTCTAAAGTTTCCAAAAGTTTCTATATCATTTACGCACTCGTATATCAAGATCGAATGATATCCTGACCGTTCCACTCCACCAGTCCTCCTAGAGGAACTGGAGCGGCCTTTTCCGTTGGCGTTGGGGCCTCTGCAGGACCGAAATTGGCAATTGGGCCTGTAATGCCATCAATAACACTAATGAATACAATGGTTCAGCAATACATAAATGGTTCTATGATATCACATGCTATTACATATACTTGATTTGTGTAAGTCTATTATTAAGCAATTACAACAATTTGTACGATGACAACGGCATATACTTTTAGAGTCAAATAAGAATAAAATACTAATTGGCAACTACCATAGCATTTCATTTCATTTCATTTCTTCCAAATGAAAGTAATCATTCAATTTGCAAATTCAAATATTGTGGGATCTAACCAGTGTCCGGGCCAGAGACAACTTGCATCGCTACGGAGCTCTAGAACACCCCAAAATCAATCTACTGCTGTAGGAATAATCATTTAATCCATTTCAACTCTATGATGAGCTTTAACATGGTAGCTATGTAGTGCCAGACTCAAAGAATCAATTCAAATCAAATATAACTCAAATTACAATTAATCCATTTTGGATCTCAATTCAATTCTGTAAATTTCATTCATAACAATTGAAAGGAATATAGATTAATACAATTCACATTTAAACAAAGTCAGGATGATTTACAACTTCACTAACTCCACTTTCTCATTCCAAACCGTCCATTTAGGTGTAACCCTTGGTTATCTAACTTACGTGTTATTTTCGATGGACATCACATTATATATAATGTACATTAAAGTCTCCTTAATTAACACTTATGAAGGTTCATAACATATTATGCAATTTCATAACAACAAGGTACGGAGTTAAACTATCAAGTCCAAAGTTATTGATAGTTCTTCTTTTATAGTCCATAATTCTCAACTTATACTACAATTAGCTTCTAGACTAATTTATAGACTTATCTACAAGCATAGAATGAATTTGTTATTCAAATAATATTATCTCAGTCTGGACTCAATTTTGAGTCGTCCGATCGATCGGAACTATAGGTCCTATCGATCGGACAGGACAAATTTCAGTTTCAGCAATCTGAAACTGAACTTCATCTTTCTCTTCTCCACTCCATTCCTACAACACTTGCAGAACAAATGGAACCTCCTGTTCCCTCCTAAATTACCATTCACAAGCATAAGCTTCTTCTTCACTCATTCATTCCCATAAATACACATCAATTGTAAAGAATAAAACTGAATTTGCTTCTACATAAAGATTTGACAACAATTTTACTTCCAAAATAGCATCTAATTACAAGTAAACTGTTTATACTTGCATTTAATTCAAAATCCACACAAACCCTTAACTTGTTAGCTCGATTTGCAAACAAATTCCACTAATTGAAACCCTTTTTTTAACCTTAACATCACAAAAACAACTAAAACAGAAATCTTATAAGCTAGTAGTAATAGAAATTACTTCTAATCACCTAATAGAACTTAAAAGTTCCGTAACTGTTATGACTCACTTACTTGTAGCTTGAAGAAAGGAATAATTGAGTTTTTCCCCAAATCCAATTCCAAAGAAGCCAAACAAGTTGATGAAGAAGATGAACACAATTCAAGTTTCCATTCAATCCATTAGCATAGCCTTTTTTCAAGTACTTGATGGAGAATAAATGAAGAAGAAAGAAAGAAAAAGAGCCTAGGGCTTGAACTCTCAAATGTTATGTGCTGGAGTTGAACCGAATGAAATGAAATTGGAGAAATTCTAAACACACCCACCCATTTTGCTGAGCCAACCCACATGATGAGCTCACCTACAAAAAAGATATAAACTCCCCCTTTTTGCTAAGCCCACCCATGAAAAATGACCAACGTGCCTTTCTTCTTCTCCTTCTCATTCTTCCCTTCTTCCTCATTTCTGTCAACATTGAGAAAGCAAGCACAAACATTTCTGATCATTTGAGCATCTCCTATGAGCCTGTGGATAGCTCATCTTCTTCTCTTCTTCGTAAGCAAAGGCTTCTTCATTTTCATCTCCCCCAGGTACCTCTTCATCTTCAACTTCTTTCATTTGTGTTTTCCTCTTTGTTAATCTTTTTTTCTATCTAAATAAACATGTAATGCAAATGGATTAAGTGCATGCAAATGGAATGGAGCGTGTGGGTTGCAATTGGGAGGGAAATCCAGTTGAATGGAAGGGATGGGAGAGGGGAGAAGGGAAATCACCGATGGATTGCCTGCAAAATAAAAAAAACATAGTTCGTGTTCTGCACGGAAACGTAGATCCGCACACATTAAAATGTGCACGGAGATTCAAATCCGTGCAGGTTGCATATGCACGGTTCTTCAAACCCGTGCGTTGTGCATATGCACGGTGCTTCAAATCCGTGCAGGTTGCATATGCACAGAGTTTCACATCCGTGCATATGTGAAATGCACAGGTAATTAAAACCATACAGTTTCAGATATGCATTGCTAATGAAATCCGTACAATATGTTTACTTATTTATTGCTAATCCGAATGATGTATATATTTCAGCATGCCGCTAATATGAGTTCGTTGTGGTAGTTTCTCAACCTTAGGGCACGATAGTGCTATTAGTAGTCCATCAACCTCCCGGGGTTGGAGTGGTGTGGCGGGCTCATCCACCACAGATCGTCATAGGCCTACGGCGTCAGAGCAGAGATGCAAGGCGTGACAGGATCCAAGTCTGGATTCGATAGAGGAGTCAGAGGAGGATGTGGCCTCTTAGGAGGCTACAATTGATGATATTACTGATGAGGATGCACATTTGCTCATTCTAGAGGAGAGGGTGCACAAGGATCGTCAGGCAGGTCCTATTCCAAGTGGTCCAGAGGATCTCTCTGTCTTTGTCAGCTTTAGGACGCACATAGCTATGTCGATATGGGGAGGGGAGGTATGACATTGATTCTGATAATGTGTTAAATGATTTGTTTTTCTTATTGGAATTGTTAAAATCTAATTTTAACATGTTTTCTTATAATGTGCAGGATCGCGATGCTCTTAAGTGTGTAAGTCATTGGCCTAAGTTGAGATCGTGGTATCTACCGCAGCTGGGTGAAGACAATCATGTTCCTCGACTTCATGCGATTACAGAGGAGTCCGGTTACATACAGGCGTCGTCTACAAGGACCGTAATTGGATTTTATGGTTGTGATATGTATTTTGTTGGTTGAAAGATGAACTATGTATTATTTTTTGTAGATGAACTTTGATGTGGAGAAAACTATTTACATGACATTTGATATTCGGATGTACTTTTAATGGATGGTGGATGAAGTTGTTTACCAATTTGTTTTTAACGTATGCATGTTTATCAAAGTAGCAATGGTAATGTAAAATTTTGCAATAAAAATCTAAAATAACATTACATCAAGCCTAAGAGTACACACTATGATAAAATAAAATTTGCATTGACATTAGATCAACAAACTCAATCGCCATCTAGATGAATCGTCTCTTGCGTAGCAACAGAGTCCCCTATGATATCTTTGAACTACTTGATGCCACTTCTTTTAGTTTTTTCAATATCTGCATTTTACCAAGTTGATCACTATCCTGAAATCTCTTTGCGATCAACTCGAACTCTGCAGTGGTGGTCAATTCAATGTGTTCCTCAACCACAGTGGGAACCAAATCAAGCTTCCTTGGCTTCACTAAACTCTTCAACATATCAATTAAAATAGTTAATTGTTCTTCGGAAAGCCTCTCGGCATACTAGTGCCCCTTAAGATATTGTGCATTCGGATCATTGTGCACCCCATAAATCACTGTTACCATCTAATCGTCATTAAGTGCCAACTTTCGTCCTTTCAAAGTAAAAGGGAAACTACACTTCTTCATTCCAGTCGCTTTATTCGGATCTTTCTTTTCAAAGACCTTCGAAGAATCCCTGTAAGTACCACTTCTCTCACAAGAAAATACAATTCTTGGTTTCCTACCATTTACACCAGCATTTGACATTTTGATTATAATTACTAAGCCATATTTTTTTTCCGACATCTCGTTCCATTAGATAAGGGCATCTCAGCTTTTGAATATAGTGTCGGTGGCGAAGACGCTAGTAAAATCCCATAAGCACTCACTGGCACTTGTAAAATCAACATCCTGGAAAAAAAATCAGTGTTGGACGGCCCAACTAAACCGCCCAACATCACACTGTTCGGCCAACATTTGCTGAGTCATGTTGTATTGCATGGAAATCCAGAGTCGTGCAATACAATGATGCACGAAAATCCAGAGCCGTGCAATACAGTGATGCACAGCTTCATATTGTTGAACATTATTGTGATGCACGGTTCCGCAAATTCTTGCAGGATGCGAATGGAAAAAGAAAAAGAAACCATGTATAAAAAAACGATACCTTCTCTTCATATATGGTCATTTGCTTGTCCATATTAGAGATGGCTTCTCTAAAACACAATGTGGTGCCTAAGATTGGAGATGTGATAGCTTATATGGGAAAATGGAGAGATGGGCTGGGAGATGAGTTCTTCCAAAGTGGGAGCTTTATGATGATGAGAGGAAATAGAAGAAGAAGTATATACTTTTGAAAGGAAAGAAGTGCAGAAGAAGTGAAGATGAAATCCTAAAGAGACGATGAAGATGAAGTAAAGAAGCAGAAAAAATTAGCTCGGGAAGAAGCAAATGGCCTGAAGAGGAAGATAAAGGCAAGGGTAATTAGGGAAATTCACAAATAATGGGTATTCTTGGAATAAATTTTTTTTAAAATGTGGGTTGGCTCAGCTAAATGGGTGGGTGAGTTTAGAATTTTTCATGAAATTGGGTTCTTTCAAACCCTTATATCATAATTTTTGTATTAAACCTCTTTCCTTATGTTTATTCACACTTTGAGTCCAACTATGACTCACTTGATCCATTTCGAGTAAAATGCAAACAAGCCTATTATGAAAGTTGACGTATGCTTCGAGATACACACAATGGACCAAACGTAATCGCATTCGATAAAATACGCAGAAATCCATATTTACACAAAAGTCCTCATTCTCACTAATTTGAGTCTAAACCAACTTAAATAACTTAGCATCACCCAAACTCATTCCATTAAGGTCTACTTCAGTTAATTAAGACTAATCTAACTCAATTTGACTATTAACCACAATTAGCTTAATTAAACATGATTATTTTACACTAATTTTAATTAATTAGTGTTAATCTTAATTAGTTCGGGACGGGGTGTAACAAAATTGCTCTAGATTGAGTATCGGGTAGTGTCATTTGTGAGTATGAAATTGGTGACTAGGCATGCCATCTTTAAAGCATAGCCTTTGAATCCATGCAGTTTTCAACTATGCAGTGATCCTCTGCAATAAAGTGTCACAATTTTATTTGTCATGCTATCAGATATGTCTGTACATAGAGTGGATGAATGTAACACTTAGGCCTAAGCATTGCCGCTTTATAAGATTCATCAAGTTAATTACACCCTTTACTTTTTCCATAATAAGATAACATATAGCCAAGTTATTAATAAGAATGGCTAGATTGACAAGTTTTGTGTGTCTTTGTGTGAGGAATAGTTGGGTTTTTAATCATTTTCCAATGTAAAAACTTAAAACAATTGAATTTCTTTACAAAAATATGCATTTGAACATTATATATGAATGAACATGAAAACAAAATGGAAATGTGTCACATGAGATATTCGGGTCTTCATAAGATAGTGATTAACACAAGATAAAAAAAAAAAGAAAAGATATCGATTGATAACTAGAGTTTTTTTGGTAGAAGATTCATAACTGGAGTTGAAAGCAACAAGTGAAAATTTCATTTTTAGAACACTCCCAAGTTAGAATAGCTTCCAATACCTAGCTTCTTTTGTAACGCATTGGAGAATACAGGTAGACTGAGGTTCACTGTACTCCCTAGTTGTTTTTTAAGACAACATTGTTCACTTCCATCACTAACACCTTATAATGAGAAATATTTATAATGGTTTCTATTTGTTAACTGCAGCGATAGTATGATATGAACAAAAAGATTACTAACAAGAATGAAAAAAGAAAAATACCTTCCACTTTGCCCTGTTAAAAAGAAGAGTGTTTGAATCTAACAAATGATTAAATTGACCAATCTAAGTGACAACAGATATGATTGCTTCAGCTAATTGAGTATCCTCCTCTGCATTATAGTAGCAGCCTCGACTTTTTGCATCAAGAACTACTTTTTTCCAGACACAGCCACTATTAGATAAAGTCAACCCATTCCCTACGATCCAAAGGCAGTGCCTGCAATGGAAGCAAACAAGTAAACAAAAAAAGAAAAGACACTGAACATGATCTAAGTGCTAAAGTTATTGCTTTGAATCTAGGTACTTTTTAAAGGTTTTATTTTTATTCTATATATAATACATTTTTGCATGTATCATCGGAATAGGTCAGTCAAGCATTATGGGTTGTACTACACCTACAAGTCCTCTAGTCAAGGACTTGAATTGAATGGATGATGCATTATTTGAGACAAAATCACTGATTCCTGAATATCCTATTGAAGTAACAGAGAAATACCTGGCCCTAGTCAAAGCTACATTTGTTCGTTGAAGACTGGAAAGGAATCCAACCGCACCTTTCCCATTTGATCGGACAGTAGATATAATAACCACATCCTTTTCACCTCCTTGAAACCCATCAATGGACTTGACACTAACCGTAAAGTAACTATATGCCTCATATGTTTTTCCTAGCTTTTCTTGAATTTCAGAAACTTGTGCAGAGTAAGGACATACCACACCAACACTAACCTTCTGCTTTGAAGAACGAGATGCTGCAAAGAGAGAATCATGGTTCAGATCACACTCATTGCCATTAAAGAATTGAGATAAAAATTGCCTTGATGACCAAAAAAAAAAAAAAAAAAAAAAAAAAAAAAAAAAAAAAAAAAAAGAGACTACTAGTATATCCATAAATCAAAATCCAATTGAATTTACACAATGACATTTGGGCCCGTTTGGTAATTTTACTTGTAAAATCAAGTGAAATGAAGTGAAGTAAAGCATCAAATCAAGAGGGAATAAAATTTAAGTTGGTTATGATAGTATTTTGTTTTTAGTTGTTTGGTATGAAATTTTTTTGAATTTTTAAATAGAAAAGTGAGGTTTTTTTGCCTTTAGTGGATAAAGGTGGTTGCTATTTTACTATTTTTGAAAAATATTTTGAGACTTTTGAATTAAAGTGATTTTAATGTGTCATCTTATCTGAAAAATGGTGGCTTTATTTGACTTTTACTATTTTAGTAAAGTGCCAAACGGGCCTAAGACTAAAGAAACCTTTGAGACTACATTTTCATAAAGCCTCAATGTACAAATAAATAGAATACAGACGACATCTAATGAAGAGATAATTTTGAAAGTTATATCATGCAAACCAATTATATATATAATTCCACCAAGCATCTTTCCCAATCTTCTTAGACAATTGGCATTTTTAAACACATCCTATCATATTTACATTCTCAGTCATGGACAATGTACTATTGCAAAGTGCAAACACTCATTTGCATGAATCTTTGTCGGTTTATCTAATCACCTGGTGGTATATCATGTATGCATATTTATTATTTAAGATTGATGTCGTATGTTCATAACAAATAGAATGCATACTTGTTAACAAATTCTAGATGCAAAATACCTTTAAAAAGGCTTCTCACCAACTGCAAAACTACGGCTATCTCCACCACATTTTTTGGGCTATGCCTATCAAATACTTCCATTCCTTCAGCAACATTTATAAATGAGTAGGAGCCATACATCCTTGCAGGAAGATATTTCCTTTTGTAACTTGGATCTTTGACATTTGGACCATCCAAAATCTTGTTATTGTAGAAGTAAGCATTGGGAAAAGAACTTATTGAAGGATGCATTCTGTACTGCATATTTAGAAGTTCCTTCCCAAGTCCGAGCGAACTCAACCTTTCAAATAGGCTTCTTCCAAAACCAGCACTCTCTGATACCTGCAAAAGGATAAAAGATCAAATGTGAATAGAGAAAATTTTCAACATTGTAACACTCCATAGCAGTACTTCCAAATGTATACAATCCTCGACTGGAATCATACTTCTCATTCAGCTCAAGTGTTCTATACCAAGAGGCGCCTCCTCTTTTAGTGAACCAGATGATTTGGCATGGAACCCACTTCAGATGAATAATAGAGGAAACATTTTTGCAGAAAGAAAAAAAAAAAATCCCAGATTCCTAATTCATTGATATTCACAGTTTAGGGGCGTCCACTTGGCAGTACTCTGCTCCTGACTATCATTTATCAAGCCAGTTACATGCAGCTAGGATTGTCTTCTGGGGAAGTACTTTTGAACAAACAACAATGGCTATCCATAGTGGGACCAACTGCCACGGGAATGGTTTACATTGTTGAAAAGTGGGCTCCACAAGCCAGTTACATACCAGGAGTTCTCTATGGCTGAAAATTTTAGATGTCCCATAAATACGAACCTTGCTTTTAACCATTGCACTCAGCTGGCATTCATCACCAATGAGAATAGCACGGCGTATACCCAACAGTTGTAAGGGAATCGTCGCTTCACATTCTTTTAGTTGAGCAGCTTCATCTATAACCAACATCTCAAGTGGGTCCATCTCCACTGAATGTAATCTAAAAGAAGTTGAAACGGTGCATAAAATGAGGGAGGCACCTTTAAAGCAAAACTTTTGGATCACATGTTTCCCTAGACCTTGTGGGATCTTCAATGATTCACGAAGAGATCTTAGCAACTGAAGGCAGTCACTTCTAATCTTGCACAACAAAAGCACTGTTGAGCCCTTATCTTCCCTGCCCTTAAGAAGAGAAGTTGCACTATTCAATTCTTCGGAGTGAGCAAACACTTCCTCCATCTCTTTGTCAGCAATACTAGCTTCGGCCAACAAACTTTCAAAGGTCTGAAGAAAATGACGAAGATTTGTCAACAGATTATAGTTAGTTCCAGAAAGTAAAGTTGCTGGTAGGTGAGTGACCAAGATTCTTATACACTCCAACAGTCCCTTTGTCTGAAGACTGAATCTCTGTTGAACAAAATTGCGAAACGTTAACAAATCCTCTTCTTCCTTTTTCTTTTCATGTGATGAATCCTCCTCTCCCTCTTTCTTTTTGTTTAATGAATCCTCCTCTCCCTCTTTCTTTTCATACTCTAGATACAATTTGTAAGAGTCAACACAGCCTTCCAGAAACTCTACCATAGAATTCAGGTGATGACTCCACCCGGATGACAGTGCAAAGCACTCTTCAAGCCGATCGACGCGGTGATCAAGAAACACATCCTCAAGATCGTCGTCAATGTTCATGCGCGTCTTGTTTCCAAATAACAAGATGCTACCCAATGAACAGTCGCTTGTGGGACATGTTTCTCTCACCAACCTTACTAAACGTGAAGCGACTTCCAGAACTGCAACATTTGTTGGTGCACATGTAAGGGTTCTGCATTTCATTTGCAAGAGTGCCCATAGTAGTACACTGGCTGTTTTTGTTTTACCAGTTCCAGGGGGTCCCCAGATAAGTTTAACTGAATGCTTGCCACCACATTTCCTTGCATATAGAGAAGTTAATACTGCATCCATTTGTGATTCATTCAGTCCAAATGAAAGCAATTCTTTGTGCAGATTTATGCCCTTAACACGGATATCATGTCTAGAAGAACAGAAATTACATCTTCCCACAACCTGTCATTAAGAATATTAAGAGCAGCATAAGTGAGTAGTGAGTAGTGACCCAAGTCCTAGAGAAACATTATTGCTTTATACACAAATGAGAAAAAAAAAAAAAAAAAGAAAAAAAGAAGAAGAAACAAAAAACAAAATTTAGCAGAAGGAAATGAAGATATATCTACTTGAAACAATTGTCATACATAAATCATGGAATTATGTTAGTTTTTTTTTTCTTTTAATATCTGCATCAAATTATACTTAAAAAAATTGGCACAAAGAAACAGCAGTTACCTTTTACACCTTGTTGCTGTGCCTGAATAGCAGGAATAGAAGATGCCCAGAGGTAATAAAAATATCAAAACTTATTTAAAACTACAGACAGAAGTGTAAAAAGGCGGGGACGCCTGTATTGCTGTTGGTTTTTTGCTTGTTTAGGAAGCTGAGTCATGTGCTAGCTTTCATCTATTAATTGAAAGTAAACATGAGAGTTTGAACCCCTCATCCTCTCCTTGACCAAGGAGGCTGTGAATTGTGATTCACCTCTGCACCAATAGTGGGGTGCTTAATGATAGGCTGGGGCCTGGACCTTAAGTGTATACAGATCAGGCCAGTCCCATTAAACAATCAGGCAAGAATGTTAGACCCAAGTACAGTCCACAATCCTAAAAGCTAGCAGAGCCAGAATCCAGCCCAATGTAGCCAATTTTAGACCAGAATGGGGCTGAACAGGCCCACGAGCACCCGTTAAAATGAGGAGGGTTTCCAGTTGAAACCATGACACTGGAATTAAAATTTTCATTATCATATCATTTATAAGCATTTGACTAGAAAACAATTCCAATTATATCAATGAAACTGTAACGTCACTTTTATTTTTGGAGTTTCATGTTGAGTACTTGTACTTATTATTAACAGCAATCGATATAAATGTTAAGCAACATATCCTTTGCACATCAAAGATCATTAGTGTCCTTTCTAATATTAAGAGAACCATTGGTATCCTTTATCCATATTATCAGCAAAATTACATAATTTTCTAGTCAGAATTTCTAACTAATGTATATACACATGAGAATTTATAGTTTTTATTTTTTCTCCAATCCCATAAATATTTATCAATTATATTATATTCTATTACTAATTTAAAAATTTTATTTTTGATTTTTGTGGCATTTCCCAATAACATCCTAGTAAAAACCAAAATTTAAAAATATACCCCTAGCTAGCAAAGTGGTGGTAATTGTAAACCAGGTCCCTGAGTGTCTCCGTCATGCTTCCCCTGAACGAAAGGACTGAAACTCTACAGTAAGGGCCACGTATATGAAAATCTGAATCACTCAAAATGAATGCCTTTCCGATGCACCTGATTTCCTCAAAATTTACCGTCGTAGGTGTTGGTTCCATTGTAAGATTAAGTATATAGTAAAAATGTGATTAACGCATGTTAATAACCCATCAGATTGTGCAAATCACCTTCTTACAGTGGGACAGACTATTGGGGGTAAAATTTGAAGACATTTAGCACACAAAGAAGGCATTCATTTTGAGCTACACAGGTATTTGAATAGGCGGGTGCTGCACTCCACTCATTGGATGCATCGAGGAGAGTCCAGAGTCACCCTTGCTAGGTTGATGGGATAAGGCTACAAGCCTACAAAAATAATCACAACATGACACCCGGTTATAAATAAAAAATCACTGATCAGATGGAATGGGCTCACCAGGGAATCAGGATGCAACACATCTTTGATCACATTTGAGTTCCTATGCATGGTTGGGTCCGAACACAGAGACTTCCATATCCGACCGTTGGTCTTGATGTTCATCACCAAAACAGCAAGAAGAACCCTGTCGTTGTTGTCACTTTGAGGAAGTACAATGGGCTTCGATGCTTTGACCTGGACCCTGTAACTTGGGCCACTTTGGTCGCTTTTAACATAGGTTACTACAGCAACGTGATAGGAACTTGGCTCTTTCAGTAGATCATAAGCAACATTAGGCTTTGTCTCTGTTAAAACAAAGACATCGTCTCTCTCTGGAATGTAAGGTTCTTTAGCACCCACAGTTGAAGTTGACGTTGGAGTGCTGCTTTGAAGGGGTCTGACCATGATGTTATATACAAAGCCGTCTTCTTTATGGCGGCGCTTGGAGCCGCCTCCTTTATGGAGACGCTTGGATTTCTCTATTTTGAGAGTTGTTGCTTGAGAGAGATGCTCCATGTTTGAACACATGTCAGCACGAGTTTCTTCTAGCAAAGGTGTGACAAATGATTGGAAATAATGGTGTATGGATTGGAATGTATTTGGGACCCTTGCCACCTGCAAAGTATTCAATTGAGTAGAAGACACAAATTTATTATTATTACGCTATATAGGTGGATGCCCACTAAGCAGAAGGAGATATGGATATAAGTAATAAGATCGGATCGAAAGAAGTGCAATCTATCCAAAAATCGGGGTTACGATATAATAGAATGGAGAAACAAAAGCCAATAACATAGTTCGGATAAATAGTAAAGTTGATCTCGAAAGGTGCAACACCTCTGAGGATTTGGCTCAGGAATAGGTCCATAGGTCAAAATAAAAGGATTTAGCTCAGGGATAGTTCGATAGGTCAAAATAAAGAAATAAAATTTCCTATAGGTCAAAATGGAGAAATAAAAATTATGTAGTCAATCCCAACATAATTAGGGGTAAGGCCTTGATGATTAAAATGATTGTTATTATAATTTAAAAAAAAAAATTTGCAACTCCTTATTCTGAAAACATGGTTTTTAAGAGTATGGATCCCTCAAGCTTTAACTAGATAAATCTTTGGTTAAAGTAGTGAAACTCCATGGCGAGGTACACCAATTGAAATCCAAACCATTCAAAATGAGTGCCCTTCAAGTATATGGGGTATCCTCAAATTCTACGACAATCCGAGTTTATTCCACTATTCTTTTGATGAAAAACATGTTACTAAATATAAATAAAATTATGTTTATCACATTTTTTTTATCAAACAGTTGATCCGACGGTGGAACAAATTTGGATTTACATACACTTTGAGGATACCCCAGTGCACTTGGATGGAGTTTATTTTGAATGGCTTGGATTTCAATACGTGGGCCTACTATGGGTTCCATTACTTTTAACTCCATTTTTCTCTAGGTTATAGCCTCGTAGGATTCTAATTCATTTTTAAACTTGTGTGAAGCAAATTGTTGGTTTGTTCGTTTGATCAGGGAGATTGATAAATCGGTTTGGATTGAACCAACTCAATTTCCAATTATAATTTTTCAGGAAACTGATCTGAGAACTATATTTAAAAAAAATAAAATTGAAACAACCCCCTTTTGATATACATCAAGCAGGTAGTCACACTTTAGGAGTCCAAGCTTGGCTTACAATTTGAAATCTAAACAGTTTAGTGGGACTAATTTCACATCTTTAGGAATTAGCCTAATTGATTATGTGTGAAACACATGATTGTAATCTAAATAAGGTTCATCGTGTCTTGGTATTATCATAATAATATATGATAGAATCTGCTCGTTAGACATCAATGGAGAAATGTAACCAGGATAAATTCCACAGTCTACATCACTCAGAAAGAAAAGTAAACAAGTTTGACTGATATCCATACATGTGGGTGAAATGAATTGGTTTGATCGCATTAAGGTGGCCCACATTCATAATAAATCAGTTTATAGATGCCCCAGTACAATTGATTATACATCCACATACATCCTCAGAGGCCATGATTGTATCTAACGGTGGGGCCACCTCTAAAATGCGAACTCAAAATCAAATTTAAAAATTGAGATTTTTTGGGATAAAGGTATAAAAAAGAGAATTTTACCGAAAAAGTCCCCTGAAACCTTATAAAGACCAAAAACATCCACAAACTTTAATATTAACTAAAAAGGCCCTGAACAGGAATATCATTTTTTTTTAATTTTTTTTTTGTTAGTTTGTTGAGTGGCATTATTGCAGCTTATCTGTATGAGAGAGGATATGGTCGTACTTCACATGTATATACGAGGAGATATCTCCATTCAAGGCCTCCCTTTGAGATATGTCCATTCATTTGAGGACATTTTTGGTCTTCACAAGTGAAAATGGTCTTTTCTTGGTAAAATTCTAAAAAAAAAAAAAAAAAACCAAGAGAAGAGAATTCACATACCTGGTCTTTGAACAAGTCCTTGTTGAGAACATCTTTGATGGGCCACTTGAGCACTATATCCGCCAAATCTCGTTGTAATTTCCCTTCCTCCATTGCTTCTTCTCCTTTTCCTGCATCAAACAAACATCACATTTCTCCAAATTCACATCCCAAACATCTCCAACTAGAAAGCCCGAATATCATCTCAACAAAATCAAAATCCGAGCAAGCTTCCTGCTTCCTACTTCCTACCAAAGTAGTAAAACACCTGATCAAATGTAAGAAGAATTCTCTATCTGCCTCTTATCTTTCTCTTTCAAAGTTGTCTCCTTTTTTCTCCTGTATTGAAATGAGGAATGGGAAAGGTATGGAATTTATACAAGGAAGTGTGGGAATAATGATGGCGTAGGTAGGCAGCAAGAAACGAGACCGGTATCTCCTTTCCTTCTATATTAGTTGGTAGACTTGGAGTGTTCGAAGAGTCGTTGTGTTCTTTCCTTGATTCCTGGTTCCTTTGCAGCCTACTTGGTACGATGTGTTTTGCTTTGGATTGGTCGGCGCATCGAGAAGGAAGTGGAAACAGAACAATAGGACCCAAGCAAGAATAGGAAGTGGAAACGCCTTTTCCCTTTCTCTTTTCCAAAAAGGACCCGACTCTTGGGCTTCCTCTCACGTATTAGTTAAGAAATGAGTCCCGAGTTATTGAAAATCTGATCGGCACCTCCGCAATCCTCACACCCTTCATCACCACCTCCTCCTTCGGTATAAACACCAAGAAGTCTGTACATTCATGTGGAGGCGGTCACACATGATACATCTTCGTCGGGTTCTAAAATTATATTGGAAGCATTGGTTTTGGTTAAGAAATTTAGACAAAAAACTCTACGTCTGCTCCCAAGATCGAAGTAAAACTCCTTTCATGGGATGCCTTTTAAAGAAATTTGGATACATTCGCTTAGAGCCCATTTATTTGCAAGAATTCAGAGAATTCTTGTTGAGGGTTTTCATGAATTGCACACATGTTGTCCCCATTTTACAAATGCTCAAGAGCAATGTTGCAATTTGGAAATTAGGAATTTGAAAATTTTGGAAATTAGAAATTTGAAGATTAATCTGTAGGCAAATAAATTTCATGGCCCAATTGCCAGTCTGGTCCATGAAGTCATTTTATTTGTCCACCGTCAAATCTATAATTTGCAAATTCTTCACAACTTTTTTGAAGATAGTTATAATTTACAATTGATACATGGATGGGGAATCCTATGACTCACAAAATCAGGCAAGTGGGCCAACCAAGGAAGTAAATGGCCCGTTTGTCGTTATTCTAGGAATGTTTCAATATGAGAATGAATGAAGATAAAAAAAATTGGCTCGCTTGTATACGTTGCGCTGACTGCATAACCTACTTCTCCACTTTCCATGCTGTCACGACTCGGGCCCGAGATTAGGGTTACCACGGCCAACTCCGAGTCGTGATTACCATACTTACTCCCGTAAACCTCGCATTACCGAAGCCAATACGAGATTCACAAGGGATCTTACATATACCTGTTAAATGTACATTTTTGCGGAAATATATACATACATTGACATCCAACTTTAACATGTACAAGTCCTTTACAGAAAGTAAAGTTTACTTACATATCTCATTTCCTATTTAAATCAACCATGCATATTCAAATACAATGCATGTGATCACTATTTACGACAAAATGAATCTATTCAAAATGTTCACAAAACTTGCTAAACCGGTCGCCTTCGATTTACATCCATTCATTCAATCCTCCTGGAGGAACCGGATTGGTCTCCTCCGCAAGTGGCGCGGTCTCTGAACCACTGGAACGGGCAACTGGGCTTGTAATGTCATCAATAACACTGTGAACACAACGGTTCAACAATGTATACCCAATTTCATGATAATCATATGTGTAGTATTTTGTTTTCAATGTATGTCAATTCAATTCAAATCAATTCAATTCCATTCAATTCAATTCAATTCAATGCATATAGTTCTTCTCTGAAGGAAGCATTCAATTCATGTGGTTCTTCCCTGAAGGGGATATTCAATTCATTATATACACTTTATCAAGTGTCTTTTCGTTGTCCTCTGGCAGAGGCGGAAGGCGCACCATTCACAACCCAGCCTTTCAAGGACTCATTTCATTTCAATATTACTCACTTTATTAAATGGCTTTTCAAATGTGTGGGATTTACCAGTGTCTTGATCAGAGATCACCGGCATCACTACGGAGCTCCGGAACGCTCCATTTACTGCAGCGGACTTAATCTTTCATACATTACAGTGTTTGTTCATTTCAGTTCTTTTCTTTTTATTTCATTACATTTCATTTCATAATTCAACACATTATTCAATGGTAGCTCAACAATGAGTATAACTGTAGTAGACGAGAGAGGACAAGCCAACTCAAGTCAGAAACAATTAAATTTCCTAAAACAACATTCGGGTGAAACGTTCATTATGCAATGTAGGTGTTATTTTAGATGACATCACTTTCTTTAGTGAAATTTACATTCACATAAGTTTAGCTAACACCCATGAAGGTTTGGGAAAGAATATCATAAAGCAATTCTGATATCCCCTCAATTTCGGTCACTCGTCGGTTACCTAGCGGTTAGCCGCATTATGGATTTCGGCTGACTGAACCATATTCGGTCAGCTTTCCAGACTTTCTCAATTCACATGACAATTTGCTCATTTCGGTCACCTATTCGGTCACCTACTCGGCTGACCGAAATTCAAATTTCGGTTAGCCGAATTTCTCGCGGTCAGCTTACGGTTCGTTTTCCAGAAGCTCAACTTCTGATGAAAAACCCTGACAAGATTTTCGGTTACCTTGCGATCAACCATCGGCTAGCCGAACTCACAATTTCGGCTAGCCGACCTATGTCGGTCAGCTCTCGGTCAGGTGTATGTCAGCCTGGCGGCTGACCGAATTGCGCCCAGAAGTTCAGAAAATTTTAAACCGAATTTTCTGGAACTGAACTCCTTGAATGCTAACAAGTCCAGTAACATTTGAAATCAATATAATTGAGTATACTTCCCTTGTTTGGAAACTAATCAGCAAGAATTCCCTTGTCTAGCTTGAATCCAAGATGAATTCGTCAAGCCAATCCTTCTTTTGAACCTAAAACCCAAAATCAATCCACAAAATAGAATTCTTATGAATTCTTTGGGCCAAAACCATTCTAGCTCAATAAATAAAAACCTGGAAGTGCTGAATTCAACTCAAACACTTACTTGTAGCCTCTTTGGTGGAAGTCTTGAGATCTTCTCAAGCTTAAACTCCAAGAAAGTAAGAAAAGAGATGAAGAAGAGGATGGTGAAGATGGAGTCCCTCTTCACACACTTGCCAATTCTCCCAATCACCACTCAATGAAGAGAAAGTGGAAGAAAGAAGAAGAAGAGAAAGAGAAGAAGAGAGAGAGCTGTGCTGGGATGATGAATGAACTCAAATGAGTTCATCATTATCTTATAATCCCAATTTTTGCATTGAACCCTCCTCCTATTTCTCTAATTACAATTTAAGTCAAATGAATGGTCATTTGAACCAATTCACGCTGAATGGAATCGCTATAATTACGAAAGTTAACGTACTCCTCGAGATATACGTGTGAGTATCAAGAGTTTCCGTATTTGACGAAATACGCGTAAGTTCGTATTTACGAAAAAGTCCTTACATCACATGATTTAGCCTAAAACCATTCTAATTCATTCATAACATTCACTACTATTTCCATTAAGTTCAAATTTGACCACTTGAGCTAAATTCTATATCAATTCAGCCCTTAATCAAACATGAAGCAATAAAACATGTTGAATTAGCATTAATCCCGATTAATTAGAGTTAATCTTAATTAACTCGGGACAGGGTGTTACACATGCTCACTTTTCAGTACCCATTCAACTGAGTAAGGACCCACCTTGTTTTCTCAAATCATCTCCAGACCTGCAAATCAAGCACGATCAAAACAAACTTGATTGACCCACTTGCGACCTAGTCACCACTGCTAAACGCCCACCTACAAAAATCAATCGGCATTCATCATCTTCCAACCCCCTCTGGTTTCTGCAAATTTGACCAATGCTTCAACTTCAACTTTAAAAGACTTTGAAAGCTTTAACCCTTATTGAGACGGTGAAGAACTTGATTTAATCTAGTCGAGTTTTCTCTAGTACTTATGAATTTAATGAGAAGCTGGTGAAATTTATAAAGATTTTACACCCTTTTTTTCACTTCATATCAAATTTGATGAGGGTTTTTGTTTCAATTTGAAAAATTCATATTTGGAAAAGAATCTAAACAATCGAAAGCCCTCAAAGCGAATCAATCTCGTCAAAGCTTGGTAGCGACCTTGAATGCTGGGGAAGAAGAAGACTACACGAGTAGCTATATCGCTGCTCACATTACATATGAGTAGCAATATCGTTGTTCAGCGGAAAAAAAAAAAAAAAAAAAAAGAGGAGCGGGAGGGCCTTTATGTTCTATATTGAAGTTTAAGGGTCCTTTTGGTCTTCAACCACTTTTAGGGGATTTTTTCAGTAAAATCCCTTAAAAACAAATATTGCATGTTACATACTTTTAAGTTTAAACATCAATGGCCTGTTTGTTTGCACTAAAATGCATAGGAATTGAACAAATGGTTAAAAAGAAAGATTAAAAGTGAATTTTCAAAATTGAACACAAAATATCATTGTTCTTCTAGAAAATTAGAATAAAAAGATGTTATTTGATGCTCATTTTTAGAGATTCATGACCTTTAATCTTTATTTTTAACCACACTATATTCAATTCCTATGTATCTCAATGCAAACAAACAAGGCCCAAATGTTAAAGTTCAAATATTGGTTCCAAATTACATTTCAATATGCATTAATTACTTAATATACATCAATTGTTTAAAAATCAAATATACTAGTCAAATGGTTCAGAATGCATACAACTTATCAAAACAAAGGTGACTCACTTGAGATTTCCCTATAATTGACTTGGTCCTTCATTAAAATGAGGTGACTCGGCTAAGTCAAGGGTCAACTTCTGAGTTTTCTTACCTTGGAAGCATGTAATTTTAGGGGTAGTTCGTCTTTTACGCCTGGGATATTTAAGTGGGATTTATGAAAACCTTGCATTTGTGAAAGTAGATATATGAAATCATGTGAAACACAAGTACCATTTTATTAGAAAGCTCCATTTTCACATGAGTAAACATTGAATGACTCGAGTTACATATATCTTGAAATCTATGAGTAAACATTGAATGACTCGAGTTACATGTATCTTGAAATCTATAAGGGGTCGATTGTTTAGAACCCATTAATCATACTTACTACTGCCATTTTCATATGAGAATTTCACATTTAAAAAATGAGCATCTTACACCATAGGAAAGACAATTCCTCCCTCAATGGCACACCCGTCGCAACCACTTGAAGATCTTACACCCCATTGAGGTACCACTTATCCCAAAACCAATTGGTGATAGGAAACGGTACAACAATAGTTTTATGGTGAGGGCGAGGGCGAGGGTATGACCACAATTATAACCGCTCAGGAGAGAGGGTGGACGTTGACATCAACAAAAAAGGTGTTAAATGATTACACACCTCCCTTGTTAAGAGGATGCTAGGTGACTTTGAAATTTCTAATATCTGTTTCTCTTTCCATCTGTTGCATGATGTTTTGATTCTTAGGTTCTATATGCTTTGCTAGATTGCATTTTGCTGAAATTAAATCTTGCAATTTGGGTTGAAGAAAGACCAAAAGAACGAAAAAGGAAAAAAAAAGAAAAAACTCTATCTATCACTCTTATCTCTCTCGACTACATGGGTGAAATTGTTTTGATTTTTACTATCTATTTTTATGGCTATATATCTAGTTGGGTGTGGTTGCAAGAAATGACATATTCACAAAGTTTTCATTTGTAGATTTTTTTAAACTTGAACTAAAATATTGCAATTGGGGTGAAAGAATGGATGAAAAATTATTGTTTTACTTTATTTAGGCTGTTACGTCCTAAAATGTTTTTCTAATTGTTTGTAGAGTCCATTTTGAATTTTGAAAGATTGATTTTGTACATCTATTGTCCAAGTAGAGAAATCCAACTTTTAAACTTAAGTTTATGGAAATCCAATGCTAAGGAACTAATGTGGTTTTAGGCTTACGACTCAATTGTAGAAATAAGCCTGGTGTTGAAGTGAAGATCACAAGACCCATTGGAAAATAAATACCCATGCCAGTCTACCCTAATGTCGCTATAATTAATTGTAGCACTTGGATGTCAAACATCATCATCTTTTTCTTTATGTCAAACATCATCTTCTTCTCTATCGTATATTCTTATTATACCAGAGTTAAGTTTGGAAAAAAGTATGTAGCATGTGAGGTAACTTTGGCCTCAGAGACCTGCTTGCAATGGATTAACCCAAGCATATGTGTAAGTCACATCGTTATATTTTGAAATATATAAGTCTTTGTGCATTGATGAATGTAATGATATAGATATTGCAGTGTGAAGTTGCCCTAAGATTTGTTGTTGTGTCATCAATTATTTGGTATGCATGTCACTTTAATGACTAGCATTGCTAGCTTGGTGGATTTTGGATAAGATAAGATCAGATGAGCATGAGGATCATCATGTCACTTTATTCCTTTTTGTACTCTATAAATTGGAATTGGTACTATCGTTTGAATATGATTGCATACATTTGATTTGAGTTAATTTATAGATGGATCTAATCATCTATTTTTTAGGATTGGATCTGATCATCTATCTTTGGCATATATAAACCTTGTCTTCTCTCTTTGGATCTTTTTTCTGGCCATAGATCTGATTGTTGACCTTGTATTCTAGTATCTAGATCAGTTCATCTTATCATTTGTTGTCTGATAATTTGATGTTGATTTTGGATTAGGCTTTTAGCTTGATCTTTAATTTGCACTTTATCTTTGGATTTGACCCTGTCTTTGAATGTATTCAGCCATGGATCATTGATTGTTTTGGTTTTGAGCTTTTATATTTGGAAAACATCATTTGTTTGCCAGATTCCGAGGCTAATAATTTCCATTTAGATCAGATCACTGAATTTGATCTTTTGGCTTGATTGGACCCTTGTATCTGATATTCGATTGCATCTACATTGACACTGCTCATCTTTTACGTCTCCATTGTTAACCTTTTTACATATTCGGCACCGTCGGTCTATTGTTTCACTTTATCTGTTCTAACGAACATTATCTTTTTTATTTTCATTTCCAGAGTTAGTGGCAAGGGAAACAGAAGACCGAAGATTATGCAACGTTTGGCCCGGAGGGATCCAGAGTTTGGGATGCAAAAGAATGTAGGACCGTCATTTACATCCTATACGCGCACAATCATTTCATTCTTCTCGTTGGTTACATGGACGAAAATCGCTAGGAATTCTACAATAACTCGAAGAGCGACCATTATCATCAGAACATTTGCGATAGTTTTGTGAGTATAATACCCATCAGTTCCTTATTATTCATGGATTGTCCTTTCGCTTGCTATTATTTATTGACTACTTTTCCTACTTAATTTGTAAACAGAGATTGTGATCGACACATTGATTTGGAGATTAAGGATGGGGTGAGCCTTGGGTGTGGACGAATGTGACAAAGACTGATATCCCATATCAGTAGAATGGGATGGACTGTGGTTTCTTTGCCATTGGATACGCAGAGCACTGCATACACCGTCGGCTGATAAAGTTCACGCAAGCTGAAATTCCCTATTACCAATGGAAGATGTTGATTGAGATCTTTAAGAGAAGCTGGCTAATGAACGCTGACATGATTCAACTCCCTCACCTCCTAGCTATTAAAAATTATGTTGCAATAGAGGATAGCAAGGACGTATGAAATCAAGCCCTTCACAGTATTTGTTTCGGTGAAATTGATGTAATGAACTTGTTCTTTTGGGTGAAAATGATGTAATGAACATGTTGTTTGGATGGAATTTATTTGGACATAATTTATTTTTTGAAGTTGAAGTTGATGTATGATGTAATGAACTTGTTCTTTTGGGTAAAAATGATGTAATAAAATTGTTGTTTGGCTGGAATTGATTTGATGAAGTTGAAGTTGATATATGATGTAATGAACTTGTTGTTTTGGAAGAATGGAAATCACTGTACAGGGCAAGTATGAGTCCATAATTGTAAACAAAAATTACTTGTTAATTCACCATGAATTAAAAAAGAAAATCTTCTCAACGTCCCCATCGACCTATATTAGTTATAGATAAGGGTCCTTAGCGACCCAGTGCACAGTATCTGTTTCCTTCTTAGCGTCCCCATCGACCTATATTAGTTATAGATAAGGGTCCCTAGCGACCCATTGCACAGCATCTGTTTCCTTCCCGGAGTCCTCATCTACCTATATTACTTTTAGATAAGGGTCCTTAACGACCCTTACATATTAAAACATAGTGAATATCAGAAGTAGTTTAGATGGCCAAATAAGGTCCATTCTAACATAACTATATGCAGTGGGATATCCAACATGAATTGGATTAATTCATGGAGAAAAAAATAAAACAAAGTGAGGGAAATTATTCAACAACAACCAAGAGGTAATATTTTAATGTAAACACCCAAAATGCCATTAACATGTCATTACATTTCTTCTGATTATATTGTTGTTCGTATGCATAAAGAAGAAGCCATAAAAGAACATGTGAAACAAAATGTCATTTATATGTCATTACATTTGTTGTTAATATGCATAAACAAAACTTATCAAATTACATGTGACATAAGATATCAAAAAACAAAAAACCGGTTCCTCTACTGGACAGCGGGAGGCTTACGGCAGATCCCTCGATTGTGTCCCCTCTCTTTACAGTTGGGGCAGGTTACAACCCTTCTGACGGGGTTGCGATCTTCCACCCAGACCCTATTCTTCTTTGGCCGGCCCCGCTACTTACTTGCTAATGTGGGGAAGAACGCGTTCACAAAAGCACGACTCCCACTGCTTTCTATCATGGGTGGCATGTAAAACCTCGTTGTAGGTCATCTGATACATGGGAGTGTGGTACCAATACTCACAGTAATCATATGGATCAATATTCCAAACAAGCCATACTTGCATAATTGTCCAAAGCCCGAATAATTGGTTCTTCCTCTCCTTTCATACCATTCGGCGCTGATGGAAAATTGAAATTGCAATCCTCATTCAAGGATGCACCAACTTTTGCTTTGGTTAACCTAATTGCATTGATCAAGGCTTCTCGTTGATGTTGATTTGTTTGCCTCTTATGGTTCCTGCATAAAAAACATATTGATCAAATAACTTTGGATTTATGTAAACACACTTGTGGATTAAAAATAAATGTCACTACATATGAACTTGGTTTGTGGATTTCTTTGGTAGCATATGTGTCTCCTTCCCTTCTTGCAACGAACAACAATATATTGTTTCTTGGATCAGTCCCCGAAGCTCTTAACATTCCATTTACATCATTGTCATCATCAATGTCTATCAATGAAAAAAAAAAAAAAACTTCCATTGTGAAGAAGGTGCTTTATACATAAGGCTTCCACACTTGCTTCCCAGTTTGATGCTTCGAGTGCAACATTCAGCAGCTCACTATATGTTATGGTTTTCCGGAGATGCCTCATCTTCTGTCTTCCGCCAAGATATTAAGGATGTTTGAGATCAGATTGAAAATCACCAACATAATGTAATATTGTTAGGACATCAACATCCAAAGAAATATTGCAACATTAAAACATTTCATATTAGTTGGTTAAATCAGTAATAACAAACATGCTTCAATGAACATATCCAATTTGCAAGATGAACATTTGTTCAATACCACAAGTCTATTTGAAGTTGACTGGTAATTAGGGATATTCATTGGCAGTGGTACAATTATTTCTGATAACATTGATTCGATTAATCTTTCTAATTTTACAAGAAACCCAAGTGGTAATCAAAGGAAAAATATTTTTATCATATATGATTCTCTACGTTCTTTCTAATCACATAATTCATTTCAAATCATTTTCTTTATGTTATCTTTCAGTTTCTCTAAAGCCCAAAATTCCAATGTATGCTGACATTTCTTTTGGTCCATATTATTCTCACATCAATATTAGTGAAAAATAAAAACATAAAAAATCCTATCAAAGATGTTTGCACGCCAATCTCTATCTTGGCTTGATGGTTCAAACATTTGGTTCAAGTCATTAGCTGCTGGGTTCAAGATCTACAAATATCAGTCACCCTAAAAATTTTAAATCTATCACATGGTTGTTAGCAATCTGATTTGTCATTTCCCTTGGGATGCTGTGGGGAAAAAGACGATTAGATGCAAGCAGAAATGGTCACATGCAAATACGAATTATGAAAAGGGTTTATCAAAAGTAGAAAATCATGTTTTAGGGCAAAGTACAAACTTCACATTTCCATTGATCTACCCCAAACAAAGTATCATATGCACTTCAATGTTCTCCAACAAAGAAAGGCATGTGGCTTTAGTAGTCTTCAAAAGGTGGGAATGACGTACGAAGGGGAAGCAAGTCGACCGTCATCATTTTTTAACCAAGAACAGGGGATGGGGATGAATTATGTTCATTTATAAAAGTACACCGGAGGGTCCCTAGGGACCCTTAACCTTATAAAATTAAGGTCGATAGGGATGCTAGTAGAAAGTACTAAGAAAAAATACGTTTTCGAGCAAAATGACCAATATGGTGCAAGGTCAGTTAAAATGATCTTTTCGGCCCACTGGTCACTTAATGTATTTTTTTTTTTTTTTTATAAAATCCTCTTTAAAAATAATAGGGACATTTACAACAAAAAAAAATTTCACTAAATATGGTAACCACTACTGAGGATCCCAAAATTTTTTAATATCAGCATCGGTCCTCCACCCAAATCTCAACTTTTCATTCCCGTTTTGCCCCTGTTTTGTTGATGTCAATAAAACCCTAAAACTTGAAATGGGCACTTGAAAGGAAAAGGAAGGAAACAAAGAGAAGAAAAAGAAGAAAACTTTAGGGAGCTTCATCCTTCTCCATCCACCATCAAAACTTATAATTTTTCAAGTGTATTCAATGACCCCACGCCTCTATTCTCCTTTACCAAGCCCGAACAATCTTCTCATGTACTTTCATCTTCTCCATTCATGTCCCTGTTAACATCTTCTCCATTCAACACCCGATTTTCTCACATGTTTTTGCCATCTCCATTCACATCCTTCCCTTTTGTCCTTTTCGGTACTTAAGCTTTGATTGTGTGTTGTTTTGTGTAATGGGTATTTGTTAGTTTCACTTTCTGGTTTGGCATTTTTGATGGTTTTGATTTTCTTCCTATTTAACAATTTTGATGTGTTGGCAGTGTTGTTCTTGAAATAGATAAGCACGTGTTATGGAATTTTGCTTATTTTAATGGTGGTTGTGAAATTGGTATATGTTGTTTTACTATTTCTTTTCTTATTTGGAAGTAGGTTATTTAAGGTTTAGCATCTCATATTTTGATGATGCGTGCAACATATTTGATGGTTTGCCGCAACGAACCATGACCCACAATGTTCGGACCAAGTTTAGCATCTCATGTTTCAACCATGCATGGAACCTATTTGATGCTATGCTGCAACGAACCATGACCTACAATGTCCTGACCAGGTTTAGCATCTCATGTTTTGATCATGTGCACAACCTGTTTAATGGTTTGCCGCAAAGAACTATAGCCCACAATGTCCTGACCAGGTTAGCATCTCATGTTTCGATTATGCGCACAACCTGTTTGATGATTTATTGCAACAAGCCATGTCCCACAATTTCTTAACCAATAGATTATGTTTAAAGAAAGGCATGGTTCATGCTCTATCACAATGATCAGTTTGACACCCAAAATCAACCCTTTTGGTACAAACTAATCACTATGAACACTGTAGTGTTTTCCAAAGCCATCGTTTGTTGGTAATTAGTCAATTGCTTTAACAATGTTTGCAAAGTTGGGCACGATTTAGCTCACCAAAACATGAGCCTCAAATGCTAAAAGGCTACCTACAAGTTTCATTTATGGAAACTACTCCTACCCATTATTTTATTATACTGCTTGTAGGCCTGTCTTTCTGACATATATACAGATTAATTGCTTTTGTTCACATTGTTCCTATAGATTAATTATTTCTATACACATTGTTTCTACAGATTAATTCGTTGAATGAGTCTTTTGCTGCTTACAATTGGGAAGAGCCAATGGGATGGAGAAGGCAAAATGTTGAGAAAGTTTTTTTACAAGAGAATTCACATGACTGCGGATTTTTTGTAATGGCATCCGTAGAACATGTCGTCCTCAATTTTAAGTTTGAATTCATTCAGCGTGATATTATGTATTACTGATGCAAACAACTCATTAACCAGTATAACAGAGTAGGAGAACTATACAAGAAAAATAATCAACAATCAATGTGACAAGGGGTGATATATCTTCGATATGTGACTAATCTCAAAAGACCTATGTTGTGACATCTGACTCTTTTTTGGCTTGGGTGTTTAACTCTTCTTTGTAATCTAAACTTTTTGTTATAACTATTGGCATATGTATTTTAGATGCCTGACATGTTAAAACTGAAAGCCACTATTGTTGGTTTCTTTTTTGTCTTTTATGTTGGAAGGCTTATAATCTAATGTGAATGGTGACGGTTATTTGTCACAATGCAGTTGTACAGTTAGTTTCTTAAAACTTGATGATGACTGCAGATGTTGTATTATGAGTTGTCCATCTAGGTGATGTTAACATGTAATGAGGATGATGATAAATTTATACAGTTATTTCATCGTCTTGATGAATATGGTTGCGTGTCATTACAGTGGATGTTGATTTTAGTCTACCAATTGTATCCATCTTTTTAGAAGGTCACTGGCTAGGTTTTGTTGTCAAAGTGGTGAAGTGGTGAATTTTTGCCCAGCTGCACACCTAAGTACTACTTGTATGTAAATCTTCCTAAATCAAGTGTTGCTTAATTGAGTTGAAAGTATTGAAATATGGCTTCAACCTAGTATGTTACTCTTTGATGAGTTTAATTAGACCATGTCCAGTTTCATTCTCATCAATTATGCTATCAATCCATACTATCAGTTCATCTGGTTCGTTGATATCTACAAATAAGTAGTTGACATCAACGAATAATGTAACATATTTATGTTCTTATATATGTGCTATCAATGCGTTTTCATTGATATCAACATATTTATTTGTTGATGGCGACATACTTTTAGTCGACATCAATGTATACTGCGATATATTTTTTAACCCAAATATGTCTATCAGTGCGCTTTCATTGATATCAACATATTTATTTGTTGATATTGACAAATAATAAGTTGACATCAACGAATACTGTGTCATTTTTCTGAACTTATATATGTGTTATCAGTGTTTTTTCATTGATATCAACATATTTATTTGTTGATGTCGACAAATGTTTAGTTGACATCAATGTATACTGTGGCATATTTATGAACATAATATGTGTTATTAGTGCGTTTTCATTGATATAAACATATTTATTTGTTGATGTCGATAAATGTTTAGTCGACATCAACGAATAATATTACACATTTATGAACCTAGGCATTTCTCTCCTGCTGTAATAAGATGTAGGCTCCCCCTTAAAAAAAACCATGAAAAATGACTCATTGTTGAAAAGAGATCCATGCAATGATCTATTAGAAACATACATCAATGATAATGAAAGAACATTTTCCCACCATTCTATCTACCCTATTATAAAAGATAAACAAGGTTCTTTGTTAAATGAAAGAGGAGGATTCACCATGAACCGTACACCCTTTATAGAAAAGTATAGGACATCGTTCCTCCCGTTACAAGGAGCACATGTAGGCACCAAATACAAAAGACATGCAAGTACATGTAGGCACAACATGTAGCCACGTTTTACAAAAAAATACATGGTTCCACCTTACACAAAAAAAAAAAAAAAAAGTACTTAAATAGACAACTTCAAAGGACATGGCTCTGCTAATACAAAGAAACATGAGCTATGGTTTCTCCATCATGGATCAACTAGTCATTGGCATTTTTATCGGTTGTGACCCCTGCTTTTACACATAGAGCACATTACTTCTCTATTTTGCCGATTATGGTGTTTTGTACGAATTATATTCTTCTTTGGACTTCCAGGCTGTCTGGTAGCTAGTAGAAGTTTGACCACCTTGTTACTAATGTGGTCCATTAGCGTATATCGCGAGTTGGATGTATTACATGACCATAAGTTCTTCTATATGTATCACATATGTACCAATCCTCACAAAATTCAAATGGATCCAGGCCTCTGGTTCTCATGGTTGACAAGCATATCCTTTTCAAAAGCACATGTTCAATAGCAAACTTGTCTTCTCTTGGATGATTGATCTTAATACATAAGGGAACATCCACACCTAGATGGACAACATGTACCACAACATTTGCCGCAATCATCATCAAGTTTCAAGAAACTAACTGTACCACTACATAAAATCACCACGTTAGTCTACCAATTGTATATATCTTTCTCAACATTTCGCCTTCTCCATCCCATTGGCTCTTCCCAATTGTAAGCAGCAAAAGACTCATTCAACCAATTAATCTGTAGAAACAATGTGTGTATAGAAACAATTAATCTGTCGGAACAATGTGTATAGAAACAATTAATCTATAGAAACAATTAATCTGTATAGAACAATTAATCTATATATATCTTAGAAAGATAGGCCCGCAAACAATATAATAAAATAGTGGGTATGAGTAGTTTCCATAAATGACAATTGTAAGTAGCTTTTTAGCATATGGGGCTCATGTTTTGGTGAGATAAATCGTGCCAAACTTTGCAAGCATTATTAAAGCATACTGACTAATTATCAACAAACGATGGCTTTGAAAAACACTACAGTGTTCATAGTGATTAGTTTGTTCTAATAGGTTGATTTTGGGTGTCAAAGTGATCATTGTGATAGAGCATGAACCATGCATTTCTTTAAACATAATCTATTGGTTAGGACATTTTGGGACATGACTTGTTGCAACAACCATCAAACAGGTGCACGCATCATCGAAACATGAGATGCAAAACCTGGTCAGGACATTGCGGGCCATGGTTCGTTGCTGCAAACCATCAAACAGGTTGCGTGCATCATCGAAACATGAGATGCTAAACCTGGTCCGGACATTATGGGTCATGGTTCGTTGCGACAAACCATCAAACATGTTGCACGTAGCATCAAAACATGAGATGCTAAACCTTAAATAACCTACTTCCGAATAAGAAAAAAACAGTAAAACAACATATACCAATTTCACATCCACCAATAAAAATAGCAAAATTCCATAAAACATGGTTATCTATTTCAAGAACAACACTGCCAACACATCAAAATTGTTAAATAGGAAGAAAATCAAAACCATCAAAAATGCCAAACCAGAAAGTGAAACTAACAAATACCCATTATACAAAACAACACACAATCAAAGCTTAAGTATCAAAAAGGACAAAAGGGAAGGATGTGAATGGAGATGGCAAAAACATGTGAGAAAATCAAGTGTTGAATGAAGAAGATGATAACGGGGAGATGAATGGAGAAGATGAAAGTAAATGAGAAGATGATTCGGGCTTGGTAGAGGAGAATAGAGGCATGGGGTCATTGAATGAACCTGAAAAATCATAAGTTTTGATGGTGGATGGAGAAGGATGAAGCTCCCGAACGTTTTCTTCTTCTTCTCTTTGTTTCCTTCTTTTTTCTTTCAAATGCCCATTTCAGGTTTAGAGTTTTGATGACATCAACAAAACAGGGGCAAAACGGGAATACAAAGTTGAGGTTTGGGTGGGAGGACCCATGCTGATATTATAAAAATTTGAGGTCCCAGTTGTAGTTACCATGTTTGGTGAATTTTTTTTGGTAAATGTCCCAAAATAATATTAGTTACTCCAACCAATAGTCCCAGCGACAACATTGGCATACAAAAGCTGGCACTTTGCATTCACTCCAGCTGGCCTGCATGCGGAGACTGGGCATCACAGCCATTGATCACTGAAAATGTTTCGGACTTCTTATCTTCTCTCAATATAGGCAAAACTGGTTTTTGTCTCTAATTGTAAAATCTTGGACAATTTCAGAATGACTCGGGATTCTTTTACATTGCAGAGATTAATCAATTAGCATTTTTCTTTTCTTTTTCTTAGACGATGGAGGCTTTGGGCCAGACAAAGCTGAACTGGGGAGCCAAGTAAATCTCCAGTGGTCCAGTATACCAGATAAATCTCCTATGGTCGAGTATGAGTGTATGACAGTGCAGTGAGTAAACCAACTGAGCTATCCTTATAACTTAAGATCTACACCACAGAAATCAAGATAGCAAGAAGAAAAGAAAATCTCTCCACGTAACTCATTGTGCAATTGAAGAAGGCAAAAGATCATATATCGCCCTCCGAGTCCAGAAAGAAAGAAAGCTGAAAAGTGAAATCTCTCTGTCATCTAGCTCTCCCCCACCCACAAATAGAGAAAGCTGAAAAGTGAAATCTCTCTGTCATCTAGCTCTCCCCCACCCACAAATAGAGAAAGCTGAAAAGTGAAATCTCTCTGTCATCTAGCTCTCCCCCACCCACAAACAGACAGTCTCTCTGCTACTAATATTACTTCGTGCAACTGAAGAAAGAAAAGAGGGAAACAAAATGGGAAACTGAAACCTCTACCAACTGAAGAAGAGCTGAAACAACACACAAACGCGCTCTCTCTCTCTCTCTCTCTCCCTCTCTCTCTGTGCACATATCTGTCTATCTCTCCTTACTGAAGAAACTCGAACTCTCTCTCACCAAAGGAACTCTGTAACCCAACTGCTTTTGCGGAAGCCTAATGGTGGGTAAATAAACGATCTCAAACACACAAATAAATAACCACAAATAGACACAAAATTTACCTACGTCCGCGGGCAGCTGAGATCAATGCACTACTAGGAACAAGGAGATTACAAGAAGGAAAGAAAATCCTCACAAACCCAAATCCCTGTTACAACCAAACTCTCTTGTGGCCCACTCCACCTTACACTCACTCTCACACTACAGAAGGCTCCTCCACTCCATAGTTCACATTGTAGCATCCGACCTTTTATAAGAGTTCTAAGAGAGACAAAGCATCTAATTATGCATGTGGACGTCATCCACTTGGTGGCTCACAACCCAAAGAGATTTGTGGCTCACAACCCAATGTGAGTTCATTTTTCGGCTGCATATGTGGGAGTCACCGCATGCACATCAATTGGGGTGGCTCTCAGTAGAAGTCAACAATAGCTGCATGAGAGTATGGCTAAATTGAGCCATTTATCAACAAAAACTACATATTGCAAGTGGGGAAGAAAGAGAGAATCTATCTCTAAACAACATCCGAAACTTGCCCCTCCCAGTCACCATATCTTCAACTGCATCTGAAGGAGAGAAATGAAGAAGACAATCATCCTATATCCATCCCCAGGAATAGGTCATCTGATCTCAATGGTTGAACTAGGGAAGCGCCTTCTTCAATTGAACCCACCCTTCTCTATCACCATCTTTCTCACCCAAGCCCCCTTCAACACAGGCTCCACCTCCCCCTACATTCGCCGCATCGAATCCTCGTTCCCCTCCATCTCCTTCCACAACCTCCCTCCAATCTCCCTCCCTCTCGACTCCTCCTCCTCCCCCCACCCTGAATCCCTCGCCTTTCTCCTCCTTCGCCTCAACAACCCCCTCATCCACCAGTTCCTCCTCCCCATCGCCTCCTCCGTCCGCGCCCTCCTCTTCGACTTCTTCTGCCACCCGGTCCTCGACGTCGCCGCCACCCTCCGCATCCCCTCCTATTGCTTCTTCACCTCCCCAGCCTCCTCCCTCGCCATCTTCCTCCACTTCCCAACCATCCACCGCCTCACCTCCGCCAGCTTCAAAGACCTCGGCCACACCCACCTCGAATTCCCCGGCGCGCCGCCGATCCCTGCCTCCGACATGCCGCTGCCACTCCAAGACCGCAACGACGAAGTCTACCATGAGTTCCTTGCCACTGCCATGGCTCTGCCGAGAGCGAGTGGAATCGTCGTCAACTCGTTCGACTCACTCGAGCCACGGGCTATTGAGGCATTGCGTAGTGGGGCCTGCATTCCGGACGGGCGGACCCCACCCATCTACTGCATCGGGCCGTTGATCTCGGAAGGTGGGGACGGTGGGGCAGAGTGTTTGGAGTGGCTCGGCTCGCAGCCGAGCCGCAGCGTCGTGTTCTTGTGCTTTGGCAGCTTGGGGCTCTTCTCTGCGGCGCAGCTCAAGGAGATTGCACTCGGGTTGGACAGGAGCGGGCATAGGTTCTTGTGGGTGGTGCGCAGTCCTCCGTCCGACGATGAGTCCCGGCCGTTTCTACCGCCCCCGGTGCCGGACCTCGACGCCCTGCTGCCGGAGGGGTTCTTAGAGCGGACGAAAGGGAGGGGGCTGGTGGTGAAGTCGTGGGCGCCGCAGGTAGCCGTGCTGAGTCATGACTCAATGGGCGGGTTCGTTACTCACTGCGGGTGGAACTCAGTTCTGGAGGGGCTGTGCGCGGGGGTGCCGATGGTGGCGTGGCCTCTGTACGCGGAGCAAAAGCTGAATCGGGTGGTAATGGTGGAGGAGATGAGTCTAGCGCTGGCGATAAAGGAAGAGGAGGATGGGCGGGTGGGGGCGGACGAGGTGGAGAGAATGGTGAGAGCGGTGATGGAATCGGACGAAGGAGAGGCTCTGCGAAAACGGACGGTGGAGATGAGGGAGAAGGCAATGGCCGCAACGAGTGAAGGTGGGTCATCTCGTCTCGCGTTGGCCGAGTTGGCTGAGTTATGGATGCTTCCAAATTAAATAATTGCTTTCAGCTGTTGAAACTTTTGGAAGTGAACGTGGGCATGGTTGATGAGTCCAACAAAGGGCTCATTAATCAGCCAACAAACACTTAACTTTATGAATCAAACATGGTTGTCCTTTTCAAGATCTCAATCATGGTCAATATTTTTAATCATTTTTATCCTCTTCAATGTATAGAGCTTCATAAAAATGTGAAGAGGAATAAGACTCACTTTTGTTTAATCATTGTTTATCCATTTATCTTGGTTTTGAATTATTGATGAGGAGGGCTCTCCTAAGCTGAAGTTTACCTTATCCTAAGGAAGAATAGTGCTGGTCTTACAAATCAAAGTTGATTATATCTGTTTTTTGCGTGATGGAATTGGAAAATCCAGTTCTGATTTGATTTATCTTGATTTTGGAGACTATCATCATGCAAAAAACAACGATAATCGACTTTGATTTGTGGGACCAGCACTGTTTCAGCTTAGGATAATATAAGCTTCAGCTTAGGAGAGTTGGCCCCATTATTGATACAGTAAAGATGATAATGGGTTGGGTTTGGCATGGGTCGCACTAAATTCGAACTCATACCCATCTCAACTCGAACCTTGACATTTAAGCATGATTGCAAAAAATATTATGGAGACCCAAATGGGGAAGAAGGAGCTACTAGCTGTGGAGCAAATCAAGAGTTGAAGCATTTTCTTAACATTTTGAATTTATTTAGTTTATAATTTCATTTTAATTGAGTGATAATAAATTACTAAGCACCGCCACAAGTGATTTAGATGTTCTCATAACCACTTATAAACAAAATATAATTCTAATCAGTCAACTAGATCAAAACGCTATGCCTTCTGTACGTATAGATAACTAAACATGCATTGAAATGTATAATATTCCTTTGTATATTTGGATGGGAAGGGATGCAACCTCTATTCTTAAAGTAGAAATGTAAAGTCTCTTATTTTTCAGATAAAGGGTCACATTAATTAAGATCAAAGGTATACACACGTCTTCGAATCTTTCCTTTTCTTTTCAAAAAAAAAAAAAACTCTTTCTCCACTAAATGATAAAAAAAAAATCACTTTTGACACAAAAAAATCAAAAAGATTTCCTACAAATCCATTAAAGTCAGAAGACCATCATAATCTCTTTAGATTTTATTCTTTCTTTATTTGATGATTTACTTTACCTTTATTTTATGAGAAAATTATCAAACGGGCCATAAAGATGAACTTCGTTATTAAAATTGACCAGTATTCCTAAATATTTTAATGAAGAATTTTTTTTTTTTTGTCCATCTCACTATCTCTCTGTTTTTTTTTTTTTTTTTGGTACACCAGCTTCAATGGTTGGGACCCTTTTTGTTTTTTTAAAGAGCCCGGTACACCCAGGAAGGAAAAAGCCCACCAAAGTGAGAAGAAAGCCCGCATAAACACATACAGGAATATATAGGGGGGAGGTGGGGGTTGAACCCCTGACCTCCCCAATAAGAACCCAACTCCTTACCAATAACTAAAAATTTTGTTGCCCATGGTCACAATGGGCACCTTTTAATAATATCTTTTCACTCGAGGACCAGGTCAAGTACTACATTTAGTTCCTGATCTTTCTTTTTCACCAATAAGGAAAAGATTGGATTAACACAACACCAAAGATACAAAAGCAGAGACGTAGTACATTTACATGATACCAAGATTGCAAGTATGGAATGAGGCCACAAAAGGTAGAAACAATATGAGCCAAGAGAGAACCATTTGACCAAAACCACAACCAAACCAAAACAAAATGAACGCTAAGCATTTAAATCATCAGCACTATGTTTGGGTGTATCCTTATAGTTATATGAAGGGAGAGCATCTCTCACCTTACTAGGCCCTCACATCCATATCCAATGTCAACAACTTAAATGTGAGGACCCCTACCATATATCTAATAATAAGGTGAGAAATGCTCTCATAGGAGCACCTCCCATATATGAAATCTAAATAATTGTATTGGATGTCTCTGAGCTTGGACTTGCATGATAATAGAAGGATCTTATCAGGGGTAGACCCAGGAATTTTTCCTTGCGGAAGTGCGTGTAGTTTTCAAAATATATAGGGGCTTTTTTGAAAACTCTAGTGGGGCATATGCGAAAAATTCTAAAACCTCGGGGTTTTTTTATTTTTTTGGGGCGGACGCGGGCATGGCCCTTGCTAGCCCCCTTGGTTCTATCGGTGGATCTTGTATACAATTCATAGCCCACTTTTGCTCAAGAAGATATTCATCTTGAAAGTGGCCTGGGAGAATGGCTCTAAACGTCTGAACCATCTAGGAGTCATACTTAGTTTGACAGTTAAATAGGAAAAAAAGAAAAAGAAAAAGAAAGAAAAAAGGCTTGTGGTCCAGCACGGCCCGTGGATGGCACGACCCAGCACGGCACGGCCTAGCTCCGGTTTGTGGGCTGTGCTATGCTATGCCCCTACCAACCCGGGCACAACACAACACAACCTAAGCATGGCTGGGGCCAAGTTTAGTCGGTACGGCCTATTTTACACCTCTAGCATGGTGTTGTTTTATTGGATTTAATTTAAGTGTATATCTACATATTACGACCCAAATTGGTTTAGGGTGAGTATGAGTTTTGGTTCATCCTGCCTTGCTTTAATATAGTACCTTTAGTGAGAATGTTCTCGGATGAGAAAACTATTTATAATTTACATATAGTCCAACTCATGGGGCCTATTTAGATGTAAGTTTATCAATTGGAAGATGACAGATGAAAATTTATCCTCACGTACAAGCGAAGTCCAAAAAAGCAGCCCACCAAATTATCCTTGCCCTTTATTTAATGAACAACCTTAAATTCAATCCAACGGTGAGTGAAACTTCACTGAGCGTAAATTTGGGCCTAATACTAGATCATGGAATAAAAAGAATATCAAAGGGGCTGCATTGTTGAAAGGTGGGCCCTCATAGACTGGCACTTGTAGTTTCTAGTATGAGAACATTTTCCCTCCTTTAGCTATTTTCTAATATACTTTTTGACATATAAACCTATGTGATGCATTCCATAGAGTACAACTCAAATCACTCAACTAGCCAAGGTTACCTAGTCAAAATACTTTTACGTACAAGTGATACAACACTAGCATGAAAGCCCAGCAATACAGGGTTAAATATCATTCAAATAAACTAGTAAATTAATTTTAATATTTAAATTATATACAACTCAGAAAAAAGGAATAGAAATCATTCAAGTAATATTCAATAAAAGTGGGAAAGTCCTGTGAGATGCACGATTAAGTTCCACATAAACTGATTTATAAGTTAAAACTAATATCTAAAATAAATAATAATTAATAAAAAGACCAAGGCATGCCCAATGCCCAAAATTGGCTTAGCCCAGGTCAAATACTAATTTTATTCAATAACTTAAAAGGCACACACCCAATTAAATTGCTAGAAGTATTAACCTGTGCATCCACCATAATTAAATAAGAGGGTAAAATTTTGAATTTTAACAAAAAATATATTTTGTGTCCAGACACCAAACTAACAAATACCATAATGTCATAATAATAGAAGAGCATATACATGAAATTAACAAAAAACCGTATGAGAAAGCCCAACCAAATTATTTTACAACACTTTGAAGAGAATTCAGAAATATGGAATTGCCCTTAAAATCTAAGTAAAAATGAATGAGAAAAAGATGCTCATGGACAATGTGCTTCTAAAAATGTTGCACTTCTGATCATTTTAAATCCTGTACTAGCCGAAAGTGTTGTGCGATGCACGGTTAAGTATCGTCTAAATTTATTTATAAATTCAAAATTATAATTAATGAAAACTTATTGACTGGGTGAATGAACACACATAATTTATACTGGTTTCTAATTCTGAACACGCATGATCTCGATGAATGATCATGTATGATGATGATAGAACTAGTTTTCTATCTATTCTGCTATGTCTCGATGGCCTATTCAATATGGATGATATATTTTTTATTTTACACTAAAAGGCTAGAAAATCAAGAAGAGGTTTCTGCTAAAGAGACATGAACAAACCTTAAAACTTTTAATATGATATAGAGAACCAAGATTAATTGCTCCATTCGTAACTCTCACCCAAGTGCCCAAAGTTCTATCCCTGGGTATGCTACCCTCTTCTCCTTTGTGTGAGCTCTCTTTTCACATGTGCAGTCTCTTCGGTCCTAGCCCTTTGGATAGGGTTCAAAAAAATTAAAAAAAATCTTGATATCTACACGAATTAATTTCCAAGAAAAATGACAATGCTCTACCTTTTTTAATTTAGTACCCCACAATGCAGTACTTGACAAATCCAAACTGTAGATAATCATTTATAATTTTAGAAAATATTAGAGCTTTTCCTTAAACTTTTATCTACCTTTCTTCCTTTTCCCCACTTTTTGATAAATCATGCTAAGGTTAATAGTGCTATGCAACGGTGGGCGGTGGTCGGTGGTCGTTTCGTGACCCGACAAGAAAACCGAAACCTTTTGTTTTAGGTGAATGAAAATGCACCTGGCACTCCCGGAAACGACAACAAGAACAGTAATACGCTGGATTGGGGTTTTAAAGACCCCTTTTTTATGCTTTCAAAAAAGACTAAATGGAGTAAAAGATTAGTTATTTTGGTTCTTTTTCTCGATGAATGATACTTTTGAATGTTGTTACTTAGAAAGGGGGTTTTGTTAGAAGATCAAAATTTACCTGATCCAGTTTCATTTCAAACAATATGTTTGGATGTCCTCGTACTTTCAAAACATGGGTTTTCTGTTTTTTTGTTGGGTTAATTTCATACGTCATGGGATTGGGAGTTTACAAGGTTTTTGCCTTTCTGGGCGTTTTTGCAGCATATGGGTTGGCCGCTGGCCTGAATCACAGCAAAGGTTCTTAAAAAATTAAACAGGAAGAAAAAATAGATATTTTTTTAAATCCACATGAATCTGGTTAATTGAATATCGCATACCTTTGTAGTTGTTATTCTACACGTTGATATGCTTTTGTAGTTGCTTTATAGTATACGGTGCCTAAAAAAGGAGAGAAAGAAATATGAGGAAGAGATATGAAGAGGAAGTTAGAGGGAGAGAAAAGAGAGAGACATGCATTGAGTTTAGAAAGGGGAGAAACTAATGAGTCGTTTCAACGAGTTCTTTCAATTAGATAGGCATTTTTTTTTTCAAATTCCAAACTTGGGTCCCACTCTCATATGCTAATGTGGCCTCACGATGGATTGTTTTCCCCTCAAAATTAAGATCTCTCCCTCTAACCGTTTTTCAACATTCAAGAGAAAGAACAAAAACTTGAAAATCGCCTTAATTTATAGAGTTGGAACGCACCTCTCAGAATTGAATTGCATCCACACGAATGGGTCGAGAGACAAATCTTATTGAAAATGCATAAATGTATTTTTGAAACAACACAAAACTTAAAATATATAAAAAGACACAGATCACATCCATACAAATGGTCCAAGAGACACATCTTATTGAAAATGTATAAATGTATTTTTAAAAACACACAAAACTTAAAATATTTAAAAAAACATATTCAAGTCTTAAAGTGCATTTTAAGAAACATTCACAAAAAGAAGCTCTTCTCCTTAAGTCAGAGACTCAGCATAGAGACTGAGGATTGAGTGTTCTAGTTTTTTCATCCAAAACTTAGCTTTCAAGAGGAAGAGATTGTAAAAAATTTTCAGCATTGAACTCGACCTGGCCTGCAAATTAAATAACTGTCTTGGTTTGGAGCCAGGCAGGGGATGCGGGAGCGGGATTCGGTTTGGGTCTTGCAAACGCAACCCACCCCACCTCCCATTCTTGATCGAAAACCAAAATCATCTGTAATCGATCAAAGTTTGAATGAAACCGATTCTGATCGAGCAAAAGAGAGACACTATACATTGAAAGATCGAGGTAAGAAAATAGAGATGGATCCGAAGCTCTTTTCTCCCCCAAAATTTTTTTTTCCCGCGTTTTGATCGAAAGAACGTGATCCCATTCTATGAATGCTTCTTTCCTCCCAATCTCTCCACTCTGCTTGCTCTTTTTCCATGTCTTGGTTGCATAGATTGTTCATGGCTTCCATCCAATTTACTTCACTAATGTTTCAATTTGCTTATGATGATTTAGGGTTTACATATTCATATATCCAAGATTTTTGAAATGCTGAAAGAAACAGGTAGAATCATACTATTTAAGTAAGAAAGAGAAGTAGAATGGTACCAAATTCAAGTGCTAACAATCTATGGTTCCTTAGTTGGCAACAATCTCAACTATCTTGATCTTTGTTTGTGTTTTGGTTGGCTCAATCGGACATTTTGCTTTGTCATGGACAAGGGTACACTGAAAATTAAGTTCAAGGCTTTGACAGCGAAAAACCCAACAGATAATCCACACATAGATAGCACTAGTCCACTGCTTCAGATTGCTAAGGTAGCAGAAAGAAATTTGTCTTCTGAAGAGCATTTTCTTACTGGGGTGAGTGGTGCCATGAAGCGCAAGCGTGGTTCAAGAAGAACAAATAAGAAAGGGAAGAAAAGGAAAGAAACAACAGCTCCTGCAAATGATCTGGGGCGGAATCTAGTTGCCCTAAACACTGAAGATAATTCAGGTTTGGATGCGCTGAATTCTGCAATAGATATTGATGTTCTCTCCCATGGTCATGATTTACCAAGCAAAGTATCAGATATGAATGGTGGTGGGTTGAATGATAAGCCAGTGCGGCGTGGTAAAGGGAAGCTTAGGACCTCAAAGACATTAGAAACTCATCATACTCACTTGAATACACAGACGCAAAGCGATACAGAGAAGACTGTGTCAGATGAACATGGTGAATTTATGGAAAACATGGAGGATGCTGCCAATTCATTGCCTGCAAAACAAGTTTCTGTTTCTGAGAAAGTTTCGAGGAAACCTGGTACCAGAAAAAACAAATCTTCAAAGGGGTTAGGCTCTTCAAGTGCTATCAATGTAGACAAGCATATCAATAGACCCAATAGTCCTGTACAGATATCGGCTGATAGGAACCATGCTCTCATAGACAAAGAAAAGGCAGTAGATTCGTCTACATCAAGGGAATTGCACAAAGAGTCTAGTTTACCCGATCAGGATCATCAGTACAATGAGAATGAGCTGAGCACTGCCCTGGAAGTAAGTTTTCTATCTTCAATTTTTAATTTGTCAATTTTAAATTTCTGCATATTTGAGTGCTGCTTAGGGCACCTTTAATGTAATTCAAATAATCTCTTCCTGTGTATTGTTTAGGTTATTAAGAAAATCATGAAAATGGATGCAGCTAAGTCTTTCAATGCTCCAGTAAATCCTGTTGCTCTCGGAATACCTGTAAGTACGCTATTTAATCTCCCATTATAAAACAGAAGAAAAAAAGGCATGCTATGTAATTTGAATGCTACACAATAGTATCTTCTGCTAATCTAAAAATTGAGGTTCTACTGAACCCTGCCCCACAAACGCTTACCCATATCAATGCTCTGTCACATACTTGCTGCAAAGGTTATGGAAGATTTGGGAAGATTTTTTTTTAAACCTTAGCCAAGGGGCTGGGACCCAAGTTAGCCCACACAAGTGGAAAGGTAGCCCACACATGTGGGAAGAGTGGCATACCCAGTGATCAATCCCTGGGTAGCTGGGTGACACCCGGGTTTCAACCAACTGAGGAAACCCATGTTGTCAAGATTTGGGAATCATAATTGTAGGTATTCATGGCTGTTATAGATTCTAGCCATTCTCAGAGCTTGTAAGTTTTTACTGTCTATGGCCCAGTGATGATAATAGTCAACTTGTTATCAATTCTCTTTTGCTCAAGTAATTTATTTGATTTTTTTTTTTTTTTTTGTTTGAAAAGGATGATTGTATTCCTTCACAAAAGGAACTTTACAATATAAGAGATCTAGACTGAAACAAAAAGGCCCCAAAAAAACAGGGCAAGGATATCAAAACAAGTAAGATAGGGCTCAAGCCCCCAAAAAATAGGCATCAACCCGGATAAAGAAAATTAGCATATTAATGGTCAGGAGCAATATTCAAAGAAAGTCTCGAAACCCTCTCTTTGGTTGGCTGATCCGCCTCTGAATTGGCACTACGCTTGATATGATTAAATGAGACATTCCAAATTTTTGAGATTTCTACCACTTCTTCTATGATATGTGCAAGATACCAAGGATGGTTGGGTGCTTGGGAAGCCCATTGTATAGCACATAGAGAGTGTCTCTCTATAATCAATCGCTGACCATTGAACTGCGAAGCTTCAAGGAGGCCGATCTTTAAAGACAGAATTTCAAGGACTCGTGTATGATAGCAAAATGATACCTTCATCATTATGAATTACACCACCCACACCCTCCAATCCCGAATTGCCTAGGGCACTTCCATCAAAGTTTAGCTTCAGCGCACCTGTTGGGGGTGAGGTCCGTCTATGAGGTACAGACGGTTTGAGTGGATATGAGAATGCCACTTCCTTCCAAGTTCCAATTGTACCGAGATGACATTCTCACAATGATAGAACCGAGAGAATGAATCTTGAATTGAATACTCAGATTGTATTATTGAGCCTCCTCATATTGGAGATCGACCCTTAATATATATAGCTATTACATGCCTTAATCATGGCTCTAATTTAGGTCAGTACATCAATTGCTATTCTAAGTTATGGAAACAATTAGTGAAATAGAATATGTATAGCTGTATCATTGACCCAATCAAATCCACGTGTGATATAATAATTGCGGGACTGGATCTTTTGATGGGCTGTGGGCCCGGGCCTATTTAACACCCTCCCTCAAATTGATGCGGGAGAATCAACAAGCATCAATTTGCCAACTAAGAATTGATGGCGTAGTTGTGGAAGACCTTTAGTAAGAATATTAGCAATTTGAAGCTCAGTGGAGGCATCCGGAAGGCTAATGATATCACGCTTAAATTCATTATGTATGAAGTGATAATCATCCTCGATGTGTTTAGTGCGGTCATAAAAAATCGGATTTTCAGTAATTCGAATTGTACTTGTATTATCCGCATAGAGTGGGGGTAGCACCTTCTGCTGGGAACCCAATGTCGGAGCCAAAGAATTTCAGAGCACGTAGCAGAAATGGCTCGATACTCAGCCTTGGTTTGAAAATTTTTCATGTTTTTTGCATTTCCAGGAAATCATACTATCACCTAAAAACATGCACCATTCAGTTGTTCATCTGCGAGTATCTGGACAACTGGCTCAATCGGTATCTGAATAAGCTTTGAAAGATATAGGATTTGTTGATGGAAAGAATGACCAGCGAGTTGGTGTGCGAATAAGGTACCGAATGATGCGGCGAACAACAGTCATATGAAGGTGACGAGGAGCAGTCATGAATTGACTCATTAGGTTGACTGCATAGGAGATATCAAGACGAGTGATCGTCAGGTAGATCAAGCTACCTACTAGCCGGGGATATGCGATGGGATCGGGAAGAAGGTCACCATCCTCTTGACTGAATTTGACATTTAGTTCGACCGGCGTATCTACTAGAGCTGAAGCAGTAAGGCCAGCCAAATCAATGAGATCAATAGTGTATTTGTGTTGATTTAGAACTATACCTTTAGTCGATTGATGAACTTCAAGACCGAGGAAATTGTTTAAGGGGCCGAGATCCTTCATGTGAAATGTCTCTTTAAGAGAAGCTTGGAGCTCTCGAATCATTTTTGCACATGGACCAGAAATGACTGTCACCAATATAGGCAAGTAGCACCGTAATCCCGGACGGAGCATGATGTAAAAAACATGGAAGGATCATTCTGGCTCGGATGAAAATCCAAGCGGAGAAGAGCATCTTGAAACTTCTGAAACCATGCGCGAGGAACTTGTTTCAGACCATAGAGAGAGCGACGAAGTTTGGCAACCATACCCTTCCCTGATGAGAACCCTTCAGGCAGACGCATATAAACGTCTTCTTTAAGATCACCATGAAGAAATGCATTTTTGACATCCATTTGATAAAGGGGCCAAGACTGAGATGCAGCAACAACAAGAATTGTGCAAACGGTGGTCATCTGGGCAACGGGAGCAAACGTTTTATCATAATCAAAGCCATATTCTTGCCGATTTCCAAGAGCGACAAGACGCGCCTTATATCGAGCTAATGTGTCATCTGATTTTAACTTGAGAGAAAAAATCCACTTACAGCCAATAGGTTTGACACCCACATGAGACGGGACAATATCCCACGTATGATTTTGTTCTAAAGCATCCAATTCATCTTGCATAGCCTTGTTCCAACATTGGTGTTGCACAAACTGAGAATAGGATTATGGGATGGAAGATGAAGACAAAGTGGCCATTAAGAAAGTATGTGAGAGCCCATAGTGGACTAGTGGTACCGAAATGCGAGTGGAGCAACGCAATGAAGGAGGTCCAGATGGACCAAGTGTTGGAGGTGGACCGTATGCTAGAGGAAGATCAAGAGAGGGATTCCCGCCAGGCGCTTCTTTATTCCGTCTCTGATACACAAAGTTAGGATGAAATCGAACAACTGGTGTGTTTTCAGAAAAACCAGGTAAGGACGCTAAGGAGGAGGCGTCAGGAGGATCGAGGTGTTTTTGAAAAAAAAATACTGGTTTAAAAAAAAACCGACATTCTTAGAGGTACGTATGCGATGAATGTGAGGATTATAGCAAATGAACCCTTTCTGGAAGGGTGCATAACCTAAAAAAACACACTGAGCTGATTGTGCGGTTAGTTTGGTTCTTTCAGAAGGAGGTAAATGCACAAAGCAAACTGAGCCAAAAACATGATGGTCATCATAGGATGGAGAAGACTTGTACAATCGATAATATGGGCTCTGATTTTCAATAGAGGTTGAAGGCATACGATTTATAAGATGAATTGCGGTGGCCAGTGCCTTAACCCAAAAACGGGGTAGGAACCGATGATTCAAGAAAAAGGTAGCGAGTGACATCAAGGAGATGTCTATTTTTCCTTTCAGCAACTCCATTTTGCTGTGAGGTATAAGGACAAGTTCTTTGAGAAATAATGCATTTTCGTTGTAAAAACTGTTGGAAATCAGAAGACACATATTCCCCGCCCGAATCAAATTGTAAGATTTTAATGCAAGTGGAAAATTGATTCTCAACATATGCCAAAAATATTTTAAAAACATTGAAAACATCAGATTTGGAATGTAGAAAATAAACCCATGTGAACCGACTGAAATCATCAAGAAAAGTCACAAAGTATTTATAATGAGCGTGAGAAAGAGCTGGAGCAATTCCCCATACATCGCTATGTACTAAATCAAAACATTGAGTGCTTCGTGAAGTGGAAATAAGAAAAGGAAGAGTTTTGCTCTTTCCCATTTTATAAGTAGCACAATCAAAAGGAATACAAGAAGATAAGCCAATAGATTTATTTAATAAACCAGAATTTATAACAAGGGACAAAGCTTTGGAATTAGGGTGTCCAAGTCTTTTATGCCACAATTGGCAGTTATCTCTAATAGAAAAACAAAAGACATCATTTTCAAATTTATTCCTAGAAATTGTAAAAAGTTCCAGCAGAAATAAGCGTCTACACTTAGGCCCCCTCGCGATCTCCTTCCCTGACATCTGGTCCTGCACAATACAACCAGTAAGAGAAAAAGAGATGTTACAATTATTTTCAACAAGTTGCCTTACTGACAATAGGTTTGAAGTTAAATTGGGACAAAGGTAAACATTTTTCAATGGGATGGGACCAGGAATATCTCCGAGAGCAGTAATGGGAACATTTCCCCCGTTAGCAGTTTGTATTTGAAGGTGTTCATTGTATATTGTCACATTGGAGAGTGGGGCACGGGAATACATCATATGATTAGACTCCCCGGAGTCAAGGAACCAAGTAGAAGAAGGAGGTGATGTACCTGAGAGACCAAAGGCAGAGAAGGCATTGACAATCATTTGTTGGACCAATTCAGGGGTGAGAGAGGATAAGGACTCAGGCTGCGAGGGTGCAGAGGTAGTAGCAGGCATAACCGAAGAAGCAACATATACATGTGGAGTTTGATACCGTGGAGTCTAAGACTGTGGTGATGGACATAGTGGGCATTGGCGACATTCAGAGATGATATGTCCCTACTGTTTATAGTAACTGCAGACCTTTTGTTTGCATTGAGTCGCAATGTGCCCAAATTTCAGAAAACCGTAACACTGCGTTTTGCTCAAGTCTCAAGGCAGTGGCTGAGAAGTCTTATTAGCAAAAAACGCGACTGAATAGGTCTCGGTCTTTTGTTGAGCTATATGAGCAGAGGTCGCCGTGCGTTGTTCTTCGTGTAGGATTTCATTCAAGCATACATCTAAGGAAGGTAATGGCATCCGATTCATCAGGGCAGATTGGACATTTTCATATTCAGTGCGCCGTTATATCAAAAACTGATCCCTTTGACTAAAAGCCTGAAGATCTTGATTTACAATCAAAACATTGTCAGCCACATCTGCATATTTAATACTATTGTTTTCTGACCATAGCATATGGAATCCCGAATAGTAGTCTTGTATTGACAAGGTCTCTTGTGCATATTCAGTAATCGCATGAAATTGACGTGTAGAGTTATCTTGATGGTACACACTTTCTTCAAATACCCCCACGTCTTTAGGTTGGATAAGGTTTGAGATTCATTATCAGATGGGACTCGACGGATCCTAGAATCCATGATATTATTTTTGCATCTTTAGTATGCCAAGAGGATATCTTCTTCTCATTCTCAGTAGGTTTAGGGTTAGATCCAAAAATATAGCCCCACAATTCCTCAGCTTCAAGGTATAATTGGAACTAAAAAGACTAAGCGGGGTAATTCTTTCTAGTGAATCGGATCAAAGTAACTTCAGATTTTTCCATCTCAAATTGATATTGGCCAAAAATTGATTTAAACAGCAATAAAATCTAGCAACAGTCAAGAGATGAAGTTTAAAAGTGTATGAAAAACCTTTCCTGTGTGTAGAAACCAAGATTCAACCAGGCAGTGAGGGAAAAAACCAAAACAGAACAGTAATAGAGCAAAAAAGACACCCATACAACCTTGAAAGTGACTGACGATCCACTACGTGGGCCCCACTTATGGTTCTGAACAAAGATCAGACGACAGATCTGAGGAAGCACTCTATTCTAGCTTCTACTGGAACAAGTTTGATATGATTCTACTGAATATCCAAGATTCTGGACTGTCTTGATGAAAACAATGTAAAAATCTGGAAAATCTTGGGAATGAGTAGGACACCAACTTGGAGGTGCCAAAAAAATCTGGAAAAATCATCAATAAGCTTAGAAAATTCAGGCGACCATGTCTAGATGGATTGCTGAAATTGATTTGGTGATCAGGGGTGGGCCACCAAGAAGATGAGACTGCCATAGAGTGGAGAAAGGGCTGGAAAGAGCTGAATGTCTTGAAACAGATCCTTGATCTGTTTTTTCTGCATGAGAGAGATTGATTCCTCTCTATTCTTATTGTCTTAATGCTTTGCAAGAGAAAGAAACAGATTTTCTTGAACCTTTCTCTGATACCATGGCATTCTCACAATGATAGAACCGAGAGAATGAATATTGAATTGAATACTCAGGTTGTATTATTGAGCCTCCTCATATTGGAGATCGACGACCCTTAATATATATAGCTATTACATGCCTTAATCAAGGCTCTAATTTAGGTCAGCACATCAATTGCTATTCTAAGTTATGGAGACAACTACTAAAATAGAATATGTACAGGTGTATCATTGACCCAATCAAATCCACTGTGATATAATATGTGCTGGACTGGATCTTTTCATGGGCCGTGGGCCTGGGCCTGTTTAACACGAGATACCATTGAAATGAGGCAAAACAGAAGCCCAAACTGCCATTTAGTGTTTTACATTTTCCCCTAGTTGACTGCAATTCCTTTCTTTCCAAGTAGTCCAAATAATCGCCAAGAAGGAAAGCTTCCACATTGTCTTACCTCTTTTGGACCCCACTCCCATCCTCTAATAATACTCAAACAAGGATCGTAGAGAATTGGGAAGAGTTCCACTACATTGGAACCACCCCATTACCAGCTTCCAAAGAGACTCAGATATTTTTCAATTAACCAAAAGGTGGTCAATGGACTCCTTATCCTCCAAGCACATTGGACAAGCATTTACAATCAACACTCTCCGGTGCCTTAAATTGTTCATCGTCAAAATTCCACCAAGAAGCGCAGATCACCTAAATGCTATGACCCTAGGTGGAGCTTTGATCTTCCAAGGACTTGCTAATTGAGAGTGCGACACCATTACATCTCTAGTCATGGATAAGAATAGAGAGGCAACTGAAAAAATTCCATCCATAGAAGCCATTCAAACTCTTCTATCTTTCCCATTTTTTGGGAAGAAGATGCTACCGATAAAGCACCATCATGGACTGGAATTGGGTTTCCTCCAGTTCATTTAGATTTCTTGTAAAAATAGGCCCCCACACTGTACGGCCGTCAATTCTCTCCATACAATCAATTACTTAGGCATTTTGGTTGCTAGCACATCTAAATAACTCTGGGAAGGTTACCGCTAAAGGAACTTCTCCCACCCTAAGGTCTGTCTAGAAAAAAATCTTATCACCCTTCCTGGCCTGGAATCTGATCTGCTTAAAGAACATATCCTTGGAAGTAAGAATGCCTTTCCATAAGGCTGAGTATCGCGGGGTAGGTTCATGCACTTGCCACCCATCCCTGTGGCTGTCATATTTTGAGAATTATCACATGTTTCCCTAGGCCTTTTGACCCATCCCCAATCCTCCAGAGCCATTTGCCTTCTGGAGCCAAATTCATCTCCTTTAAAGATCCAATACCTGAGCCCCCATATTCTTCAGATTTGCATACTTGGGTCCACTTTATCAAGTGGAATTTCATTTTCTTCTCATTACCATGCAATAGAAAATCCATCTGTAGTTTCTCCATCCATTTGATAACCTCCACCGGACATTTAAAGATTGATATAAAATAAATCGGTAGATTGGCTAAAGCTGCTTTTATGAGTGTGATCCTGCCACCAAAAGACAAGTAATATGTCTTCGATAAAGATAGCCTTTTCTCCAACCTCTCAAGCACCGGAAACCATAGTGATTTGGAAGCCCTTCCATTGCATAGAGGCAAACCCAAATAGGTATTTGGTATGCCACCAGCTTTGCACCCAAGGAGATCCGCTAGCAACTGAAGGCGATCTTCATTAACCTTGATCCCTATGAACTCACTTTTGAAAAAACTTACTCTTAAGGCCTGTAACCGCTTCGAAATATAGCAAGATTGCCTTAATATTTCGAAGATGATCTTCTTCCGCGTCGCAAAACAGTATAGTCATCAGTGAACTGCAAGTGAGTAATTTGTTGAGCATCATTGTTGGACAGAAACCTGTTATCAAACTATTTTTAGCTGCTGCATACATCTTCTGACTTAGTGCTTCTCCTATTGTGACAATTAAAAACGGGGATAATGGGACCCCTTGCCGCATACCCCTAGTGGCCGTGAAGAACCCAGTCGGTGACCCATTAATAAGGATGGAAAAGGTGGATGATTTTAAACATTCCAAAACCCAAGCCCACCATTTAATACCAAAGGCCATTATTCTCAAAAATAAAGGAGGAAATCCCATTCCACTCTGTCATATGCCTTTTCCAAATCTAGCTTACAAATGAGACCCGATCTACTAGTCTTAAATCTGGAATGAATGGATTCGTTTGCAATAAAAACGGCATCAAGGATTTTCTCACCCATGAACAAAAGTTCCTTGGGCAGCAGATATCAAAGTTGGTAGCACTCTTTGAACCCTGCTAGCTAGTACTTTGGCCAGCACTTTATAAATGGCCCCAATATGGCTAATAGGCTGGAAGTCCCCAATATGGCTAATGGGCCGGAATTCTCATACGTTCTCAGCATCTGCCTTCTTAGCAATTAAGGCAATGAGTGATGCACCAATATGTTTTGAGAGTTTACCTTTTTCATGGAATTCTGTCATAAAGGCCACGACATCGACTTTAATTTTCTCCAAGAATGTTTGTAAGAACGCTAATGGGAAACCATTGGGACCAGGAGCTTTGTTTTCTTCTCTCTAAGAGCAGTTATTTTCCTTTTTAAGCTTACATATTGGTGGAAATAATTTACTGCAAAGGTTCAACTGTTTGAAATCAAAACACCGTCCTATTATAATATATTATAGCCAAGGGATTTGGCTTCAATTTTGACTGGCAGTTGTAATTTTGACCGACAGTTATGCTTTTTATCTCAAATGTTCCACATTCTCTCTCCACTACTCATGCAACTACCCACTCATTTTTTTCATCAAACCACTCATGTTTCAGTTGTTCCTTTATGTAACTATTCCCTTTCTACTTCAATTTCTCTATTTCTATTTTATGCAACTTGTCCTATGGAAAGAGGTAACTTTTTTTAGTACATAATTATTTATTTTACAGTGCAAGGAGATAACATGCTGAGCACGGGTTATTGGGCTAGTTATTATATAGTTAGTTGGAGGGTTTTTTAATCTAATTTTGACTGTATCTTTAATTTTGACCAATGGTTATAGGAACAGTTATCTCCAGTTTCTATAACTGTTTTCTCCCCCACTTCCACCTCACTCCCCCTTATGCCCATCTACCCCACTTTTCACAAATATGCTACTTATTCATAGGGAGATAAGATTCTACCTCTACAGGCACTCTCTCCTCTCTCATCAACCACTCATTTTAACTCTCATTCTACCTTTATTATGCTCTTTTAGTTTCTTAGGTTAAAATTAAATAGATGAGTTCAGAGATGAAGGAGGAAGCAAGAGATGCATCATTTACTTTTTCATATATTTGGATTTCATCTTCAATAAATGGTGTACATGTGTTTTTTGCTCTTGATCTTTAGTCCATCTTTTAAAATCTCTGATATTTAGTTTCATAAGCAGTGAAGACTTTATAGTTATGTTCATTCCAAACTTATTCTTCACTTACATTTCTATAAGTTAATTGATGTTTAATTCTTTTTATATAGTGATCTTTAAATTTATCAATATTTAATTTATAGTGTAGATTCATTTTATGGATGTTTAATCTGCATTTAACGGGCATACCTGTGCTTAGCATGGGTTTTTGTGCTAGTGAGCAAGATTAAATGCAATACATTGCTGTCATTCATTTTTCCTGCTTTATGTAGATTCATAATGGACTGATATGCATTTTCTGGGGTCAGGATTATTTCAATATTATAGAGACGCCTATGGATTTTGGTACAATATGCAGTGATCTTGAACATGGTTGTAAGTACTTGAATTCAGAGGAGGTGTTCAGAGATGTTCAGTTTATCTGGGAGAACTTCTCTAGGTACAACAATAAGGGTGATTATATTCTAAACCAAATGAATCGTGTGAAAAAGAATTTTATGAAGTACTGGATGGCAGCTGGGTTTCATTGTGAACTTCCAAAGAGGAGCAATGGTGAGTGTTTTCTCCTTTTTGGATAGTGTCTCCCTTTTGGATAGTGGTAGAAATATCGTTTCCTAATGGTTTACTTTTTAATTTGTATGATGGTAGTAAACGTGATATGTTAGTGATCAGGCATGTAAACTGTTGAAGTTACCTTTGATATCAAGTGCTGCTGGAAATATTGTAGTGAAACATAAATACTGGAATTTGAGTTTTCTGTCTATGTTTAAGGCAAATGGTTTATGCCGTGACATTGGTTGCGATTTAGCTTTGGTATTTTGGCCTGGTATTATATATATCTTGTTATTTCATGAAACCTAAACCAGACCAAGGGAGAACTGCGTGCAGATCACAATAGGGAGTGCTCTTTTGGTTACTTTTTTGGAAGGTAAGTAAAATCTTACGACCAAGCAATTATGGGCAACAAGAAGCCAAAAGGCTGAGACCATTATAAATTTCAACGCAAAGCAAGGACAGAAACAAGTGAAACAGAACCCCCACAGCCAAATAAGTGAAGATTAAGAACAAGTGGTGCAGACAAGAAGCTTCCAAAAGGCAGAAAAAGAACCAGAAACAATCTCAAAGGTGCTGGACCCACGAGCTTGAAAGGCGGCAAACCTAGGATTGGAAAAATCAAGTTCATCATTTGGAACTCCAGAGGGTTTATTTGGTCTTAAATAATGCTAATAAATGAGAGTTTGGTGTGTTTCAATTTAGTTTTTGACATTTTTAAAACCAGCTTCCCTTCTTTGACAGAGTCCATTGAGAACAATGGGGAATAGAAGAAGAGGGGCGTGGAGAGTTGTTTAGACTATAGATCTAGAAGTTTGTAGAAGCAAATTCATATGGTAAAATAAATGTAACAGATGCTCCAACTATCTGGGCAGGCACTGGAGCTTTCATTCAATTTTTTGAACATCAACATGCACCGGCCAACTCTCTCCCTTTCTGCATGCAATGGTCAAGTTCTTTCATTTTTAAGACAACTTTTTTTTATAAAAAAAACTTAGTAGTCTTGGAAAATGTATAGCAATGTGTGTACAAATCCACTCTACACAAGATTGTGCACATACACTCACTTACAGAAGGTACCATGACTAAGGACACAGCCTCTCCGTCTCTGCATGGTGCTCATGCACGAGTATGTGTGAAAGGATGTTCTCAATGTCCCAGTCCCTCTACACTTCCCCTTTTTTGGTTTTACTTCACAAACCTATCCCAAACCCATTGACTTGAATGGGACTAAAACTTTGTATGTAACTGATGTGGATACTAAAAGAGAACCCCTACAATTCAAAGCAAAATGGAGGGAGAGCTAAAAGAAAATTTTTCAAAAATTTCAAAACTCAATAAGAAGTCAATGCCCACATAATTTCTTGGTCAAAAGAGGGTTGTACGATTCAAAGCAAAATGGAGGGAAAGCTAAACGATTTTTTTTTCAAAATGTTCAAAATTCAATAAGAAGTCAATGCACACATCATTACTGGGTCAAAGGAGAGATGTTTGCTTAATTAGAAAAATCAAAGCATCAAGTGGGATGAACATTTTGACAATATTTCAAATTTGAGGTGGGTAATTGGAGCAAAATAAATTTTGGAAGAGCATTTTGATTGGTGCCAACTTTCTTCTGTCCTGCTATCCATGAGACCATCACCCTTTAATATATTTGCTTAGAAAGGATGCCACTTGGCAGTGGGGAGGAGGGAGGGGGAGAGGGAGGGGGTGGGCAACAGGTACTTGTAAGTAGGGAAATCATGTCTTGAACTGTTCTTAGGAGTTTCTCAACTTTGAACTCTCCATCCTCTCTTTGTAGATTTTGTGAGTTGCCTCGGGAGAGGGAGGGAGGGAGGGAATTGTTCTTAGAAGGAAGTTTTTCAACTTTGAAATTTCCACCCTCTTTGAAGGTTTTGTCTGCCACCTCGGTGATGTGGACAATGGACATACATAAAAATGGTGAAATGCAAGAATGTAGACCCTAAGTGGGGATTTTACTGCTAGATCTCTTTTTAAGATTCTCTTGGAATTCTCCACCACATGCAAGATTTTATAGTCTTGAACTTACTTCAACAACAAAAGTTTTTTGTAGAACAAGTACCTCAAACAAGATCCTAAACTCTGACCACCTGAAAGACAGGGAGTTCAAGTTCCCAGCTTTTCTTTCATGCATGGGAAAGATGAGGAAATGTAGATTACTTGCTAATTGATTAAAAGTGGCTTCTTCCATTGGGGCCACTTTTGGAGCCTCTCCGAATGGCTTGGACGAATGGATAAACCATTGGGCCAAGTTTTGTGTACTAATTATGGGAATCTTTTAGAACAGAAGGAAGGGTTTTTTTTTTTTTTTAACTCATACATCCTTGAATAATTTGTAGATGGGGAAGGAGAAAAAAGAGGATTTTTGAGGGAGCCAGGCAGCTTTTATAGAAGGTTGTTGATACCATTTGTTAATGTGACATTTTGAGTAGAAAGCATAAATGGTTCAAAGAATGCAGAACTAACGAGGCTTTTAGTCAACTGAGTTATTTGATTGGTGGCTAGTGTCTTTCCTGGGAATGACACTTCATCCTTGCCCTTTGTTGCAACTCATGGATTTTCTTCTTTCTCTAATCTTTGTTAGAGAGAGAGAGAGAGAGAGAGAGAGAGAGAGAGAGAGAGAGAGAGAGCTCATCGGTAACACCCTCCTTAAACCATCAAGCATGGGCCTTTTCTTTTTTATTTTTTGAAAAAAGAATTTATATTAACTGATGATGTCGAAATTCAAATAAATATTATTTTCTACTTAACGTTCTCATTAAATCACATCCATTTATTGTGTAGTTTCATACTTTCATGCATACTGGCAGGCGCTTTCTTCTGTAGTGTCCTTTGTACCACCAACCTTTTACTTGTATGCTGTGTATGTAGCCTCTGGATTTAAAAAGGGCATTATAAATGAATTTTCTTGTCATATTTGAAAATAAGCTGCAAATCTTGGTTACAGATGATTCTTTAGATCAAGATTCTGGTATGCCGGAGGGTTTGCCTCAAGAAGATGAGCACGGGCCACTTAAAGCTTGTGAAAAAGCAAGTGGAAGCATAAATGGTACGGACTATGAAGTGACTCAATCATCTATAATAAAGTCATACTTTTTCTTAGAGAAAATTTTATTGTCAAATTCAGCATCTTTATTATCAAGAAAATATTATTTTCTACTTAACGTTCTCATTAAATGATATCCATTTACTGTGTAGTTTCACACTTTCATGTGCACTGGCAGACACTTTCTTCTGTAGTGTCCTTTGTACCACCAACCTTTTACTTATCTGTTGTGTATGAAGCCTCTAGATTTAAAAAGGACATTATAAATGAATTTTCTTGGCATAGTTGAAAATAAGATGATGTCATATTTGAAAATAAAATGCAAATCTTGGTTACAGATGCTTCTTTAGATCAAGATTCTGGTATGCTGGAGAGTTTGCCTCAAGAAGATGAGCATGGGCCAAATAAAGCTCGCGAGGAAGCAAGTGGAAGCATAACTGGTATGGACCATGAAGTGACTCAATCATCTATACTAAAATCGTACTTATTCTTATAGAAAAACTTATTGTCAAATTTGGCATCTTTATTGTCAAGAAAATATTATTCTCTACTTAACATTCTCATTAAATCACATCCATTTACCATTTAGTTTCATACTTTCATGTCTACTGGCAATCGCTTTCTTCTGTAGTGTCCTTTGTACCACAAACCTTTTACGTATATGCTGTCTATGTAGCCTTTGGATTTAAAAAGTTCATTATAAATGAAACTCTTGTCTTATTTGAAAATAAGATGCAAATCTTGGTTGCAGATGCTTCTTTAGATCAAGATTCTGATATGCCGGAGGGTTTGCCTCAAGAAGAAGAGCATGGCCCAAATAAAGCTTGTGAAGAAGCAAGTGGAAGCATAAATGGTATGGACGATGAAGTGACTCAATCATCTATAATAAAATCGTACTTAATTCTCATAGAAAAATTTATTGTCAAATTCAACATCTTTATTGTCAATGGTTGCACTGGTGCTTTTATCCTAGGAACTGTATGTATATATGGGTCAAATTCATTAATTGCTTAACCAAAGTTATTTTGTTTACAGGCTTGTAGGCAGTCAAAGGAAGACATGGTTTCGGATTAAAAATTAAAAAGAAAAATCATGATATATTAGGAATCTTACAAGAAGGGGACTGATTGTTGCTCAAAGGAAAAATGCATGTCCTGTAAAATTTAAATGAAAATTGAAGTTAAGGCACATTTTTCTGGTGCAATTATAATTTGTTACTAATTTGGAAAAATTTGCAACCGTTCCAAAATAAGTAATGTGTCCTAAATTCTAATTAAGGATATAGGATCGGTTTTGAAGCAATCGTTACACTGGGCCACTTGATAAGTGAGAAAACAAATGTACTAAACGATTTGTGGTTGAGATCTCCCTCAAAGCATTCTCCAACCCTAAGCTTCCATTCCCCATCTCTCATTGACCCACCACTTTCGGCATCTTCTTCAAGAGGACCTAGCTCAAGAAGACCTTTGGCTCTAGCTCAAGAAGAATTCCAGCTCTGGCTTCTCCATTGTTCCAGCCCTAAACTTCCATTCCCCATCTTCCCATCGGTCCAGCTCTGGTGCAAGAAGACCTCCGGCTCCAGTAGAAATTTTACTCGTTAGGATATTTGGTGGATTATCCCTTCTACTACAACATGCATTCTCAGAGCATAAGACAATAAAGGGTACTATTCAACAAATTTGCAACTTCTTTAATGCCTTGTGCTCAAAGAAGATTAGTGCAAATAATATCATTTTTGTTAAACAACAGCTTGTTGTGACAATTTGCATTTTGGAGAAGTTCTTTCCACTTTTTTTTTTTTTTTGTTGTTCTTATTAGCATTCACCTCATGACGCATTTAGTTGACAAAGCATTAGCTTGCGGTCCAGTTAGATTTTGTTGGGTGTATTCTTTTGAACGGTAGGTTTTTAATTCCGAAGATGTCTTTTGAATGGTATGATATAATACTAACAAAATCTACAATGCATTTTGAAGGGTGCATTGTAAAGCGCTACATTGTAGAGGAATCTATTTTGTACTGTATGGAGTACGGGCTAGATGGTAATATAAAGGTAATCATAAGAGGACGCGTCAAAGGTTCCTGGACGATGATAGGTGAGTGCGATAAAGAGCCCTTGGATAAAGGCAAGAATGTATATCTAACTAACATACAAAATCAACAACTACGTAGATGGAGTCTGTAGTACTATGATGGAATTGCTGACTAGCAAAAGTATGTGGATAAATTTTCTAAAATAACATGTAAGATGTGGTAATTATATAACGCTTAGATATACTTAATAACATGTCTGTCAATGATCCAAGAAATATGAAACGTATTTAAGAATAACCACTTCAAATGGACAGAAAAGGAAGCGTAGTGTGTCTAAGAGCAGTGAGCCTGATTTTACGAGTTGGCTGCGGAAGGAGCTATTTTTTTTTAAATTATTTATTCAGCTCTAAATATGGGATGATATACGTGTTCATATATGTTAAGTACCATGAAATCCCATTTTTTATTTGCAGATGGAATCTGTCGGGGGCAAGTCAACTTTGAAACGACTAATAAATGGTCCAATGTTTTAAGGCAAAATAGCGGGGTCTCAATTAAAGCCATCACTAAAGACGAGGCAAGTGCTAGAGATAGGAATTACAAGGAAGACAAGGCCACCTATTATGGAGTTGTGAAACAAATAATCGACTTGGTTTACACTGATTTTCGTCAAACGGTATTTTATTATGAGTGGGTCAGAGTAGAGGACAGGACCAATGGGTGCATTGTTGATCCCGAGACAATTTTGACTGATAAATATGGAGAATAAAGGAAACAATAAGGAAGAAGAGGAGCCATTCATATTTGCATCTCAAGCAGCTGAAGTGTTTTACTCCAAAGATCCAACAAGGCCTGGATGATCTATTGTTCTAAAGGCCCCATAGAGATTGACAAAAAAAGTAGGCGCACTTGAAGATCCTACTATGTTTTCTTCCTTTGTTGGCGAAAATGCTTTAGAAAATGTTCTAAAATAAATTAACTATGAATTGTAGAGCTGGACATTTTTACTTCGATTTTCAATTTTTTGTTGATTGTTGATTTTGTCCGCTTATTGATAATGTGAAATATCCACATTATTCTTATGCTGCCTTGCTTATGCTTATTCTTATGGTACCTTGATTATGCTTATGCTGAAATATTGCCTTCTCCATTTAAAATATTTTTTTTGTTGATTTTATTGAATGTTGACTATGAACTGCTTATGCTAATTGTCATTATGTCGTTTGAGACATAGGTATTCCAATGGCGGAGGAAAGCAATGGAATTTCTGTAAATGCAGGTTAAAAAAAGTTTTTTTCAGTACTTAAACAATTCCATGCTTTAGTTTAAATAGTATTTGTTTTATATAACATGCATTTTCTATGTGTTAGGAACTTCCTCATCGTTAAAGCAGAAGCCAGTGATTACCTTAAATGCATTTGGTCTACCTGTGGGTGATTATTCGGCCAAGTTGGCTACAAGATGTGGAAAACTTGTTCGCACCCATGTCCCTATTTCCATCAAGGATTGGCGTGCGGTGCCTAAGAGCATGAAAGATGAACTCTGGAAGCTTCTACAGGTATAATATTTTTTTATTATATAAGAACAAGAGAGAAGAAATCATGAAGCTTCTTTTTTGTTAATCAAGTACAGAAGTAAATGGTGATCCAAGTGAGAAGTGCTATGTGGTTTTGTGAGTTGCATATGTTAATTGAGTAGAGAAATGCTATTGTTAATTGATATTGTTAAATGGTGATTCAGATGAGAAGTGCTATGTGGTTATGTCCTTTTTGTTAATTGACATTGGTAATTTAATATAGGAGTGCTATGTGGTTGTATGAATATTATATGTTAATATCGGAGTTATGAGGGGTGCTGGGGTGTTATATGAAGTGCTATATGTACAAGTGATTCATTTGTATGTCTGAGTTATTTTTTCAGGGTCCGAAAGACATTGGAGACTGCTGAAAATTTCCAAGATTTACCCTGTTTATACAATTCCAGAGAATTTTAAATAATGAATTGGATGAATCATCTTTTGTTGATTCGATCTCAAATTTTCTTGCAGGACGAGTTTGTTGTTCCTCAATCGTACAAAAATAAATGCCTTAAGAGCATGTCTGAGATGTTCAGGAAGTACAAGACAACATTGAGGATGAGGTACCTTGATCCTCATACAACTCAAGAAGATAGATTGAGCAATTGTCCTCCAATAGTCAGGCCTGAAGATTGGGAAGCGTTTATTGATCATAATTCTAATCCCAAAACTATAGAACAACGGAAAAAAAATGCGGAGGTGAGGAAGAATCTGGACATTTATCATACGAGTGGTAGGCATGGCCATGCGAGATTAGAGGAGAAAATGGTGAGTATTGGCATCTATATATTACATAAGTTTCAAATTGCTTTGTCTCTTAAAAACTAATAATGTGGAATTCATGCAAATATAGAAACGCCAAAGAAAGGAGGATGACCCCCCGCTTACTAGGGCTGAAGTGTGGATCCAAGCCCATATAAGAAAGGACGGTTCTGTCCCCAGTAGTGTGTCTTCACATATAGTCAGTTTATTGTCTTATACTTAATTTCATAGAATAGAAAATAACTTAAAAAGTTTACTTATATGATTGTATAATTTGGCAGGAAAGAGTAAAAGAATTACTTTCTAGCCAAGATGAAGTAAATTCCCACGACATCCTCAACGATCCATTAACTCAGGTATTTGGTGTAGATACGAGGGGTCGTGTTCGGGGGGTTGGGAATGTGTCTAGAACTCAAATTCTAGGGTCTTCTACAACTCTAGAAAAGCTAGCCGTCGAGGAAAGGAAAGTAATTGAGCAGTCAACATCAATTAAAAATTTAGAGTCCCGAGTGGACTATCTAATTGAAGAAATTGGAGGTATAAAACAGTTGATCATCGAGGTAAGTCTCTACCAGAATTCCTGTTTATTTTTTAATTTAAATAGTATTAGATTTTTTTCTATATGTACCAAATAAATAACACATGTTTTGAAACTTTCTTACAGCAACGTGTGGCTTCAGGATCCCAAGCAAGTGCATCGGTTCCACTAAAGATGCCAAAATCAGTTGCAGTTTCCAACATAATAGGGAATGATCGGCCTTCGATGATTCTGCGGCCGTGCAAACTGTTGTCTTGGCGTAAAGAGGTCGTCGCTCATGGCACAGCTTATATTGGGAATGAGCCTCAACAGATTTATTGCAAATCTGTCCCAGAAGATATGTACAAGATTATGATTGATGTCATTGAAAAAGGAGATGTCGAATTGCCTAATCCAGATGGTTATCATTCGACTTTAGGCGAAGTTGGAAATGGATCATTTGTAGCATGGCCTATGAGTTTTATCACGTTCACTGATTAGACTTACAAAGGAAATCTTGTTAGACTTTGATCATTTGTTGTGTGGGCTTATGACCATTTGTAACTTCTATTTGAAGTAGTTCAACATTGAATGATACATCTTTTTGATATAAATGTCTCTCTTGTTGATTCATCGAATGTTCTTATAAAATACAAGTTTTCATATATATATAGATTTTTAGGTTTTACATTTTTAGCCATTTTAAAAAAATATTCTTAAAATTATCAACGGTTATAAACTTTTCCAAATAAAATATGACTGTTCCTAATTTATTATTTTAGAATGGTTTATAATTGTTTCTAAATTTTTTGGAATGGATTCTTGAACAGTTCAGAACCGTTCCTAATTGCAATTTTTTTGGTGTAGTGATTGTTACTCTGATCTTACTGATAAACTTTCTATGTTTGTTGATAGCCTGCTTGGTCGACAAAACTAGTGCTTGTTTTTGTTCAATTCATCCGGGAAATCATCCATCTTGCAAGAACATTGTGTTTTCCCCCATCTTGAGAATGCATTCATGTTATGACTTACAATATGCATCGTCATGTACGCGAGCTAGCTTTGTCATCCAGTGCAAGGTGTAGTGCCTTTCCACCTCAGTGAATAATTAAACCTCAGTGTAGTTATTTTGGTATCATATGGATGGTCCTCACAGTTAGTGCATTAATATTCATATCATTCTTGGATTATATTGTTGGTATATTTCCCCGGGGTATATGCATCTTTTTCTTGGATTCGTTCTTTCTCCCACTGGTTCTCTTTTACACATCGACTCCTAGTGCTGGTGGGCGCTCAGGTCTCTGTACACAGTATCTTGCAAGTGCACTCATTTACTTGTCTGTCTGCATATCTTCTCTATTACACACACTTGAATACATTAATGACCACTTTTGTTGCCTGGCCAAACACTTCTGGCCCACCTTATGAGATATTCGTGACACCCATCCATTTTCATTTCATTGTCTTACTTCTGGTGAAGCCAACTGTGGGGGCTAACCTTGTGATTGTATTTGTCTATGTATATTCTGTAAGATTTCCTTCACATATAAATGATAAACATGGTCTTCATCCTTTTTCACCAGGGTTTGAAAGCATTCAGGCAGGGGAAGTTGCACCATCCAAGTGGGAAAAGTTGTATTTCTAAAAGACACAAGGCAGGCCATTGTCATGGGTGGGTGCCCACTCTCTCTTTTGCAGTGGCTCTTTATTATGCTGCACTAGTTCTGGTTCAGGCAAGTCATTCTTTTGATGGAGTTTTCAATTTTAAATGTTCTCTATTATCCATACTATTATTAAGTGTATAGTAAGGGTGTTCATTGGCTAGATTGGGCCAGGCTTATCAATATCGAGGCCTGGCCTATTTTTATACCAATGGTCCAAGCCCAGCCCTAGCCTGACTTGGCCCAGAAGTGCATGGCTTGAGCCTAGCCTGCCTGAAAAGGGTTAAGTTTAAGCCCGGGCAGGTTCTTTGGTTTCTTGTGCATTTATGAAAGTTTATGTATTCAAGTCCGCCATTTTAACAAAAAAACTATTTTTGCTTAAATTGTGTTTGTCCTTCGAGACCGGTTTGGCTTTGGGCTTTCTACCGCTGAGTTTGAGCTCAGCCCGTATATTAAATGGGCCTAGATTTTAGGTACAAGCCTGGCCTGTGTACCAAATCCCAATGCTTAAGCTACTGCCAAAGTGGGCTGGCGGGTCCATGAGCACCCCTAATTAAGTGAAAGCACAAGGGTATTATGGCCAATGTCACTTTTCGAATTTCCAAAGGCCACCGAAGGTGATGTGGGGAGTGTGGCTTTGCTTTTACGAACACTCTTATCACGCATAAGCCCAACAAATTTTATGAACAGGCCTGTTACCATATACCAACGCAAAAGTTTAAACTTATAGGAAGAAGGCCCAAATAGGTATATATGAAGCCTTGCCAAAGGCATATTACTTAGGTGATATGGGATGTGGGGTTTTACTTTACCAACACATGCAACTAGTAAAACGTGCGTGAGGAAGGCCTTCCATGAAACAGGATATGCCTGGCATCATGAATCATGATTAGGTTCCCCTTGTCCTTTGCTGTGGCTCCTTGCTCGACTTGTTTTCAAACAGGCCCACTATTCTTTTGATGTATTTATTTTAACGATCTCAGTAGTTAAAGAGAAACTGCAAGGGCAACATTCTTAATGTCACATATTGAGTTAGCAAAACACATGGTCAACTATAACTTCCAAATGTCCCATAATCTTTCCTGCAATTCCCTGAATCAAACCTCTCTCAGTTGGATCAGGAAATCTCTAACCAAATTCACTTAGATGAATGGGCATATCCACATATAAGGTTTATAGCCTTATGGGGGTAGTCAACCCTGTCCGACTTGGGTCCACCTTCAAAACTCACATGAAACCCTAGATTTCACTGGTGCTGTGAGAATTTTTTTTTTTAGAGTTTTTACAAAAAGAGTCATGTGAATGGTGAATGTCAAGATAGTCAAAATTCTCGATAAATGTCAAAATAATCTACTCACCTACAAAATAGGTGTTTGGCAAACTTAATGTATTATGCAATATGATACTTTCTTGTAAAAATGTCCATATTAAATTATTCAAGGATATGGTGTGAAAAATGGTTTTTCATATTAAAATCTTCAGAACATGGGTTAAAAATATTTAGCCCAATTTCTCCATTGAGTTCATGGGCAACTACATATCACAGTGGTCCACAATGATTTCCAACTTTATTGGTTAATGTGAGATTACCAATATTTTTATCTCACTGTCATCACAAACACTAGCGGGTTTTATTTTTCTTTCTTTAATTTGAAAAAAGGTCGGGGAAATGTCTAAATTGATCTTCCATTGAGCTACGTCAGCATCAAAACCCACAAAAGCAAGGAAAGGGTTTGAGGGCAATAAAATACCGAGAGCTTCTATTGGCACACAGGAAATTACTCTCCCCATAGAAAAAATAATAATTTTTTTTTCCTGAAGTACCCCTCCTCCTCCCACCCTCCTCCCCTTACCCCCCCTCCACCCTCCTCTCTCTCTCCCCTTCCCCCTCCCAATCGCCGGCCGGGGCCTTCTCTTCCTCCCTCTCCCTCTCCCTCTCCCCCTCTATTGTCTCTCCTTCTGCCTCTCTCTCCCCCTTTGTCTTCTTCTCCCGCACACCTCTTGCTGCCACCGGACACCCTTGCCGTTGTCATCGACTGCCACCGGACACCCTTGCCGCCGTTGTCGACTGCCACCCGCCACCACTCGACCCCCCCCTTATTCCTCTCCACTTCACTGCCGCCCCATCTCTCTCTCATTTACCCCTTTCTCTTCCTTCCTCTCTTACTCCCCCTTGCTGTCCCATGTCATCATGCCATCACCGTCGCCATAGGTGACCACCAACACCACCACCGGCCACCACCAAGCTCTCCTCTTCTCTCTTTATCTCCCACATTTTCCCTATCTCTGTTTCTCTGTTTCTTTCTTTTTCTTTCTCTCCCATCTCCTTGCTGCCCCGTGAATCAGCCCCTACCCATCTCATTCTCTGTCTCTTTGTTCTTTCTTTCTTTATTCTTTTTCCTTTTCCCCTCCTTCTCCACGCCTTTCTCCTTGTTCTTCTCCACAGGAGGGATGACTGGGCAGGGGGAGAGGGAACCGGTGGGAGGGAGAGTAAAAGAGGAAGGGAGAGAGAAGGAGAAAAAATAGGGGGGAGGGAGGAAGAGAGAGGGGCTGCCGGCCGGGCTCCCTTCCAGCCAGTGGGAGGGTAGGGAGAGGGAGGAAATTGGAAGGGGAAGGGGGAAGGGGGAGGGTAGTTTAGGAATTATATTTTTGTGTGTTTGAAGAGGTTTTTTTTTTTTTTTTTTTTTTTTTTTTTTTTTTTTTGTGCCAATAGAACGTCCCTAAAATACCCTTTTAAGAAATGATGCTTACCTTTTAATGCCTTTTTAAGAGACATCTCTTGCCATTTCACGCATATATAAAAGGTAGCTATTCTTCTCTCTTTCTCTACATCTCTTCTACCCTAGAAACACCTTTCCCTAGAAGGTCCCTCTCTCCTCATGTCGGCCTCCAACAACGACACCTCTTTCTTTCTTTGCTTTGGCCTTGGCCTCGGCTCAATGTTATTTGACAAGGTATGCCTTTTTATTACCATAGTGGTTTTTTTTTTTTTTTTAAGGTGCATTTAGAGTTCCTAAAACTGGTTATTTTTTACGAATGAATTTATTTTCTGTGATTTTATATTCCATTTTATTTTTCTAAATGGCAAATGCTAGATTAACACACAGCAACTTAGGTTACTTTCTGATATTGTTGCTCGTAGTCTTCTTTTTGTTTAGATATCTTCAGAGTGTGAACGAAGGGAAAAAGATTTTAGGCGGGTCATAGATAAAATTGTAACATATGTACTAAGCATGTACCAAATAACAATGGTTTAAATATTAGAAGATTCTATGTTTCTCCTTCTTAAAGTGTGTCAAATGTTGCTAAAATTGGAATTACATTAAGTAGGATGCAGTTCTTTGCTTCAAGTGATGCTGAGGAATCCCTCGAGCTCAGGGCCAAAGGCTCCTGGGTTAGGTTGGCGGGAGATACCCTGGGTGATAAAAAAAAGAAAGAAAAAGAAATGGAAAAAAAAAAAAGTGATGTTGAGGAATAATTGAGCGGAAAGGAAGAAATAATGTATTCCTCACAATTGATTTTTCATTCCTTACTCCACTGAACAATAGTGTGAATAACTCGGGATCCATATAATAAAAAATACTCATCCATTTGGGTACATTGGAATGCCTTTTGTTTAATTGCTAAGATCTTTACAGAAGAGCAGCTTGGCAAATAAATGCTTGAGATCTTTCTCTGAAACCTATATCAATTGACAATCCCAAAAGAAGATGCCCCCTAATAGAGGAAGTAACACAATAAAAAAGAACACCTATATAGATATGGATTCTCGAAAGAGAAAATACAATGCTCAAAGATGAGTGGAGCAGTTTTAGTTTCTATTCTTTGTTGTTATAAAATTATTTTCACTGATTTCTTGTCTGTATTTGATTGGTCCAATCATATTTGGTCCATGCCCAAGCTAATAAAAATCTATCACACAAGCTATTTTTAATATACCCTTTTAGGTTTTGTTGATTTTTTTTAATCTCACTTTTATAGGTTTTGTAGGATTTCTCCAATCCACTAGAATTTGATTTCTTTCAAAAAAATTTTTTTTAACATTTTCTCATTGGTCAATTTGTTATTTTTTAATATAAACAAAACCCTTAAAATGAGATCTTCATGTTTTAGAAAAAACCAATGAAAATAACAAACACTATCCAATATCTAACTACAACATGAGTTGTATTATACCCACCTTGGATTTTGATTTCTAAATAAAAGAATTCTCAAATGATTTAGAAGAGGAAAAAATCTCATTTTTATTGGATATTAATTGAATGATTTCTGTCCTTTTTTTATTAGTTGTTAATTAATTTATATATTAATATTAATTAACTATTTTCATTTGGATGATGTTTAACCCTGTCCCTTCAATGCAGGAGCTTTCATACTGGTCATGATTATTATCAAATGGTACCATTTGACCTGTAGTCACAATTAGTAGAGTTTGACAGGCCCTACCACGATCATTATTTTGAATATTAGATGGCACAATGATTTTTTCAATCATCAAATGGCTCTCATTATGATGAACATCAATGGATGGGTCCCATCGAACTATATCACCCCCCCCCCCCCCCCCCCCCCCCCGCGCATTCACACACAAAATACCAAATAGCACTCATTTATTTTAATCATCATCATTAGATGACTCCATGGCGTTACTAATCAATGGGTTATGTAGTGGATCAATCAATTCTACCTCCCTCTCCATTTTTTGCTTGAAATATTTATAATCTATCCGTGCATATCGATAAGAGGGTTTGCATGTGCTCCTAGATATTAGTTCTCTGCTATTTAGAACCGAATGTCATTCGGGCTTTTGGGTTGGGAGGGAGATACCCTGGATTATATATATATATATATAATTAATTTACCAAATGCTATAGTTTATGTTCTGCTAAAATTTCCAAAATCACAATTAGCATAATATGAAAATATAATAATATTTCATTGTGTGGAGATGAAATCTGAAGATATTCAAATATGTCAATATTATCTCACACATGTAACCAAACACCCCCTAATTATCTAGATTTAAGTTGATGGATGAGAACTATATAGTAGCTCCTAGTCTTCAATCAATACAGTCCTTCATTTTCATATTTGAATTCAAATATGAAAAGAAAGGACTATCAAAATAAGAATAATAACATATATTTCTAAATTTTAATATATTTTTATAAATTTTGTAATAAATTTCTTATTTTTTTTATTAAAGCCCGGGCTAAGCACGAGCCTTCCTTTGCTAGTTTACAACAAACTTTTTCTAGTTGGACTATTGACAATAGGAACGACAATGTATTAGGTTAAACAGGCGACCCACCCAACCTACTCTTGGGTGCGTTTGTTTTAAAGAATTGTGAGAATTTTAAAGATCTCAAATGCAATTCTAAAGTAGAATTCCAAATGCCCAGTCTTCTTGTAGCATTGGAAATATGAATTATTGCATCAAATAGTGTATTTGGAATGCTCATGGGACAAAAGGTGAAGGTATGTCAGAAATCCCCAACAAGCCAAATTTTTTGTCAAAAATGACTTTTAACCAAACTGGCCACTTACCTCACTTGTAAGTGGCATCAGTTCTCACATAGTTACTCAGGGTCTGAACCCAGGGTACGCCACCTCTTCCCATTTATGTGGACCTTCTTCCCACTTGTGTGGGTCATCTTCTTGTGTGTATGCGTGCTAATTGTCCCACCTTGTCTTAATTATGACTACTTTTAGGTAGAATGTTTTCCTATGGGCATACTATATAAAGGTCACATCCCGTTCAACTTGTGTGGCCCATTTAAGATGTGAGTTTATTAATAAGAGGGGGGTTATCTGGAAAGGTCTCCTCATATACAAGCGGGATTAGAAAAAATCAACCCCACCATATTTTCTTAGCCCTTCATTTAATGACTTTAAAGTTTATGATGTATTAACAATAGATTTTGAGTGAAGGTTGTGTGAGTAAAGATTTGGGCCTAAATGCTACATCATTAGATGAATAGAGCATCAAAGGGGACTGCATTGATGAAAGTGGGCCCAAGTGGGCCCCATTGCGTTGGACTTCACTTGTAGTTTTAGTAGGAGAACACTTTCCCTACTTTAGATATTTTATATAAGAAGAATGTTCATATGCATCTTTCCCTCACCATAGGGTGAGGGACACTTCCCTTTTTATACATGAAGACAAGGAAGTATACTTCACCCTATGTACTTGAAAAGTACATTTTATACTTGAAAATGTCCAAAAAGGGGAGTGTCTATCACCCTATGGTGAGGGAAAGATGCATGTGAACATTCCCCTTTATATAATAAACTTTTAAATATAAATTAATGTGATGCAATGGATAGAAAAACTTCAGGGTTACAAATTCACAAATCCTTTTACATACCACATTTGTATACATTCTAAAATAATTTTTTTTCCTAGCATTAAACTCCACTTGACCTACAAATTCTAAAACTCTCATAGGAGAGTAGGACTGGTTTTGGGTTTGAGTCCAGTCCAACTTCCAACCCATGCCAAATTCGACCTCCTTCCATCCTGATTGAAAATAAAGAAATTGTCCTAATCAATCAAAGTTTAATGAGAATCCATCAATCCAAGCAAATTGGGTTCCCTAAGTTTTATTTATTCTCTAATCCCAAGGGGTAGCCCTTTGACCTAAGACCACGGTTTACACCCGAAGGTTGTAGGTTTCGAAACTACACTTCCATACTCGGGCTACAAAGGAGTTTACCACGGTTCCTTGGATTAGATCAGGGTTAGAAACCCACTTATAGAAAAAAAAAAAAAAAAAAAAAATCCCTCAATGTTCAAAGGTGGGCCCCAAACACAAAAAATAGTAACAACAGTTGATAAGTGATAATTAATAACTGGATTCATCCGAGTGGGCCGCGGCCCAAGGAATAGGGCACGAAAAGTGTTAAATCGGTCGAGTAAAACTTCAAAAACTAAAACCCCCACTCGGCCCCTGCTTCTTCTTCCGCCTCCCCTTCCGTCCCTCCTTTATTTTCATCTTCCGTTCAACGGGAGCCGTCCGATTCTCATCCATCAAGCGGTCGCTTCATCATCATCTCAATCAAAACAGAAGGGAGAAAAGACTCTATATATACAGTCGAAGAAGATCGAGGTAAGAAATAGTCATGGATTCTTCTTCTTCTTCTTCTCCAAGATTTCTGTTTTCTAGCGTTTTCATCGAATGTTTCCATCCTTATGAGTGATTCTTTCCTAACAATCTGCAGACTCTGCTTGCTCTTTTCCCATGTTTTGATTGCATAGATTTTTCATGGATTCCATCCAAATGATTTAGGGTTTGCGCATTCATTTATCCAAGATTTGAATTCCTGAAAGAATCATATGTTTGCGTTTGATGGTATTTGAATTTGAGAAATTCTTTCAATCTACACATAAATTACACAGTTCTTGGAATCATATTCTTTCTCCCCCACAAACCCTAACAAAAAAAAAAGAAAGCGTTTGTTTAACCTATTTTGACCAAAATTAGGAATTTTAACCTATTTTGGATCAAGGATTTTGAATTTGGAACGCGGATTTTGACTGAACAATCCCAAATTTCTGACCTAATGTTTTGTGGGGGGTTGTACGGTTTGATACATTAACTGAACCTAATAGTTTCAGTCAGTTTCGACCGAAATGAACTGAATTTGATTACTATATAAAGAGCCAAAATAGGGATAAGGGTTTCCTATCTATGATGTAAAATTTTATATTTTGAGATGGATGTATGGTAAAACTTGGAAAGATGGAATTAGAAATGAGCATATTCGACAACAATTAGGCTAGCGTCAATAGATAAATAGATGATAAATTATGATAGATTTTGGACATATGTAATGTGGGGGCAGTGCCGGTGAGGAAAAGTTTTTGATGGCCTTGTGATGAAAGGGGTGGCTGAACAGTACATGGATGGAAGTAATAGAGATAGATTTGAAAAAGTGCAACCTGTCTGGGGATTTGGCACAGGATAGATTGGAATGGTGGAATAAAATTCATGTAGCTGACCCCAACGTAGTTGGGACAAGGCTTTGTTGACGGAGTTTTCTTCCTCAGATTTTTTTTTTTTTTTGTAATTAATGAGAGCATTATAAAAAGTTCTTTTATGTTTAAGAGTAAGAAAACTAGTAGAACTTTATTACAAAGCGGATACCATAGGACACACGAAATTTGTCAACTCAAGAGTTAAATATCAGACTTGGGGAGCAACTTGGTCACCCTCAAGTTGATTTGGTTGGATCAAGTCGCACTCTAGACCCAATAAAATTTATAAGATGCGAAAAAATGGCAAATAAAATAAAAATAGAAAAATATAGTTATATGAATTTCAAAATTTGAGATTCATTCTGTTTGAAAGTTGTTACAGGTACCTATATTTATATTTCGTTTGCTTGAATGAATGGTACCACCAATCTTCAAAAGCTTCATGTCGTAGACTACAAGTATTGGCAGCAAGTGGACTCGGACTCAATCAATTTGAACCGTATGTATGCAACAAGCATAGGTGCAGATTGAGTACCAATAGTTTCACTGTATCTTTCTGACATAGGCACACTAGACATATGTATGTATCCACATGTGACTCAATAATGTCTGAAAATCTTAAAAATCTATGACACTGTTTGGATGTGGGCAAAGTAGGGTGGGGAAACTAGTTGACCTAGAGAAATTGTTTTGCTCTTGTGTGGTTCCATCTTGGCATGGAAAAATGACGGACGCGTGGTGTGATCATTGCTTTGCCCTTATTTCTCCACCTTTATTTTTTCTTTAATGGGGGTGAAATGACAAGTGGGGTTTCTCCACCGAGAGGGGAACCCTCACTTTTGACTTTCTATACAACAGTTGCAAACTATACAATGCAAAAACAAACCCATGCTGTTGTCTGTGTGATGCTAACAGTGGGTTACATTTGATTTAAGCTGCATTTTGCCACCTTTGTTTGATCCAACTCACTCTTTTCATTTCCCTCAAGTTTAGGCAATGACCCAAATTTGATTCCAACAAGTTGATCTTGTGTGAGAACTGAGAGAACAAAATGATCCCTAAAACCGTAACTGCTCACTTAACACTCTGTAAACTATAAATATATATTTATTTTTATTTGAATGGTGTAAACTGTAAATACATTGAACGATTGGTAGAAGTGGTACTCTGTTTTAAATGCCTCACTGAGTCCTACTTGAGATGACGGGCCCCACCTTTAGATGACCAATCCACATGAATATCTAGATTGGAGAATCCTAGCCCCTTATGTGTTGGCCAGAAAATGGATGTTTAAGAAAGAGAAGAAGTCTGCAACAGTGGGTCATTCATTTGAGCGAAGAGAAGGGTGAAGATTGGATAGATAGGATCTTATAACCTGGTTTGGGAGATTTCTGCGCATGGGCCTTCCATAGTGGGGCTAGTTATAAATTTATAACAGGCCTTGAATAGTTGAACTGTGTTCCCTGCTCTAAATAATATAAAGCAGAGGAACTATTCATCTTGCAATTTGAGCTAACAAACCGCTTTCAGACCACCGATTGAATAGTTTGATAAACGATAATGTTATTTTTTTTCGCATCATGACCTGTCCATGATGTGACGCACCAAGTAGAATTTCCTGTCTTCACTTGCTTCAGCATTGCTTACGACCCCTGAAGTTCATCATTGGAAAAGCAGGAATTTACTTTCAAAATACAAATGGAGAAGCAGACAGGTTAACAAATTCAGGAGTATTTTCTTCAAACTGGTGTTTGATTCTTTTGATATTCTGTTGTTCTGATTTTGGTTGCTCTCTTGACTGATATCACTCACCTTTTTATTATTATTTTTATCTCCTCTCTCTTTAAAACAAATTTCATTACTATTTTTTTATAACATATTTCATTACTATGATTAAAAAAAAATGTAAGAAAGAAAGAAAGAAAAGAAGAATGGGAGCTAATTCAAGTGCTAACTATCGATGGTTGCTTACTCGGGAAGAATCTAAATTATCTTGGTCTTTGATTGTGTTTTGGTTGGACAAGTGAACTTATCATGGGACCATCTCTTCTCAATTGGACATTTGGTTTGTCATGGAGAAGTGTAGACTGAAAATTAAGTTCAAGGCATTGGCAGCAAAAAACCCAACAGATAATCCACACCGAGATAGCACCAGTCCACTGCTTCAGGTTGCTAAGGTAACACAAACAAATTCATCTTCCGAGGAGGATTTTCTTACTGGGGTGAGTGGAGCCATGAAACGCAAGCGTGGTTCAAGAGCAGCAGATAAGAAAGGGAAAAAGAAAGAACCAACAGCTCCTGCAAATGATCTGGTTCAAAACCGAGTTACCCTAAACACTGAAGATAATTCAGGTTTAGATGACTTTGATGACGGTGAGCTGAATTCTGCAATGGATAGTGACGCTCTCTCCCATGGGCCTGATTTACCAAGCAAAGTATCAGATATGAATGCTGGTGGGTTGAATGTTAGGCCAGTGGGGCGTGTTAAAGTGAAGCTCAGGACCTCAAAGACACTTGAACCTCACTATGCTCACTCGAATACACAAACACAAAGCGATACAGATAAGAGCAATCCACAGACTGTGTCAGAGAAACATATTGAATTTGTGGAAAAGATGGAGGATAGTGCCAACTCATTGCCTGCAAAACAAGTTTCTGTTTCTGAGAAATTTTCAAGGAAAGCTGGCACCATAAAAATCAAATCTTCAAAGGGGTTAGGCTCTTCAAGTGCCATCATTGTAGACCGGCATATCAATAGACCCAATAGTCCTGTACAGATATTGGCTGATAGGAACGTTGCCCTCTTAGACAAAGAAAAGGTGGCGGATTCATCTACATCGAAGGAATTGCACAGGGGGAAGTCTTGGTTACCTGATCAGGATCGCCAATACAATGAGAATGAGCTGAGCACTGCCCTGGAAGTAAGTTTTCTATCTTCAGTGTTCAGTCTGTCAATTTTTCATTTCTGCAAATTTGAGTGCTGCTTAGGGCGCCTTTAATTTAATGTATTTCAAATACTCTCTTCCTGTGTTTTGTTTAGGTGATTAAGAAAATCATGAAAATGGATGCAGCTGAGCCTTTCAATGCTCCAGTAAATCCTGTCGCTCTCGGAATACCTGTAAGTACGCTATTTAACTTCCCATTCAAAAAAAAGAAAAAAAAAAGTATGCCATGCTATTTAAATTCCCATTAAAAAAAATATCTAAAAAATGTATGCTATGTAATTTGAATGCTACACAATAGTATCTTCTGCTCATCTAAAAGTTGAGGTTCTGCTGAACCCTACCCCACATAGGCTTACCCATATCAATGCTATGTCACATCTGACATGCTGCAAGGGACAAAAGATTTGGGAATCATAGATTGTAACTATACATATTCCTCTTCATTATTGATTCTAGGCATGGATGAAAATATCTACGTAGTGGCCGATATATCGGCCGCCACCGCCACGCTACGGCCGATTTATCAGCCATCGCACCCGTAGCGGCCTCTACGGGGTGAAAAAAATTCTGACTTTCCAAATTTTAAAAAAATGCATAATAAGACTTATTTCTTTTCTTCTTCTCTCCAAATAACATTTCTACACAACTCTTCTACAATTTTATGTTTAAAAGAACACCAAAAAGCACATGATCTCGCCGAATTATAGTCGATACAGAGAGTTCTTCTCAATGATTCTTCTCTAAGTACATCCTATTAGACACCCCCTTTGGTAGATGTATTTTTTTCTCTAGGTATTCTTAAGTCTTAAGTCTTGACTTCATGACATAGTTTTTTCTTTTATGAGCCTTTCATTAGTTTTTAAGTTAGCATAACTAAGCAACATAAACACATATGAAAAAAATGATCATTATTATTATTTTCTATTTATACAACAATACAGGACCTCATACAATGAGGGGACCGCTACGCCCCCTTACCTTAGTTACTTTTGCAAAAAAAAAAAAAAAACCTTTTCTCTCATTTTCCAATATTCTAGATTTTCTACAAATTCTTCATATTTTTTTGACGATTTTTCCAAATTGCACCGCTACGTCCGCCTCTACTGCTATTTTCAACCTTGATTCTAGGAGCTCCTAGAGCTTGTGTCCTTTAAAAAAATGCTTACGTTGTTATAAAAAAAAAGAAGCTTTTGTTGTCTATGGCCCAGTGATGATAATAGTCAACTTGTTATTAATTCTCTTTTTTTAATTAATTTATTTGATTTCTTTCTCTTTTACAGCAGTTATTATCCTTTTTATGCTTACATATTGGAGGAAAAGAATTTACTGCAAGGGCTCAACTGTTTGAAATCAAAACACCATCCCATAAGCGAGATTAAATGCAGTACATTGCTGCTATTTTTCTTTCTCCTGCTTTATATAGATTTGTAATGGACTAATATGAAAATTTCTTGTGCAGGATTATTTCGATATTATAGAGACTCCTATGGATTTTGGTACAATATGCAGTGATCTTGAGCATGGTGGTAAGTACATGAATTCAGAGGAGGTGTTCAAAGATGTTCAGTTTATCTGGGAGAACTGCTATAGGTACAACAATAAGGGTGATTATATTCTAAATCTCATGAATCGTGTGAAAAAGAATTTTATGAAGTACTGGATGGCAGCTGGATTGCACTGTGACCTATCAAAGAGGAACAGTGGTGAGTGTTTTCTCCTTTTTGGATAGTGGTAGAAATATCGTTTCCTAATGGTTTACTCTTTAATTTGTATGATAGTAGTAAAGACGATTCTGTAATTCCAATCGCTAATCAATTTTCTTTCAAGATTGGTACATGTTATGTTAGTGATCATGTAAACTGTTAAAGTTACCTTGCTAGCAAGTACTGCCGGAAGTATTCAAGTGAAACATACATAATGAAATTTGGGTTTTTTGTCTATGTTTTAGGGCAAATGGTTTCCGCTATGATATTGGTTGCGTTTTAGCTTTTGTATTTTGCTCTGGGATTATACATGTATCTGGTTATTTCATGCAACCTAAACCAGACCAAGGAAGAACAACATGCAGATTATAATAGGAAGGGCTCTTTTGGCCACTTTTTGGGAAGGTAAGTGAAATCTTATGACCAACCAAGTGGGCTCTAAAGCCAATTATGGGCAACAAGAAGCCAAAAGGCTGAGACCATTATCAATTTCAACACAAAGCGAGGACAGAAACAAGTGAATCAGAACCTCCACAGCCAAATAAGTGAAGATTAGGAACAAGTATCTGCCAAAAGGCAACAAAAGACAACAGGAACAATCTCAAAGGAGCTGGAGACTGAAGGCTACTGGAGAGCCTTAGTTGGGCACCGCAGGCTTCAAAAGAAGCTATCCTAGTATTGGAAAAGTCTAGCTGATCATTTTGGGACTCAGAGGGCGTATTTGGTCTTAGTTATGCTAATATTTGAGGGTTTGGTGTGTTTCAATTTCTTTTTTGACATTTTTAAAACCAGCTTCCCTTCTTTGATGGAGTCCATTGAGAATAATGGGGAGTAGAAGAAGAGAGTGGAGAGTTGTTTAGACTTTAGATCTAGAAGTTTGTAGAAGTAAATTCATACGGTAAAATAAATGTAACAGATGCTCCAACCATTTGGGATGGCTCTAAAGCTTTCATTCAATTTTCTTGAATATCAAATTGTGCCGTCCAACTCTCCCTTTCTGCATGCAATGTTCAAGCACTATCATTTTCAAGACAAATTTTTTATAAGAAGATTTATAGTGTTCTTGGAAAATTTCTAGCAATGCATGTACAAATCCACTCTGTGTAAAGCTTGTGTGTACATATTTACTCATAGAGGGCACCATGACCAGGACCCAGCCAGTCCATCTCGTCATGGTGCGCATCCATGTGAGTATGCATGAAAGGATCTTCTTAATGCCTCTTTGCACTTCCTTCTTTTTGGTTCACAATCCTATTCCAAACCCTTTGACTTGTATGGGACTCGAGCTTTGTATTGCTTTGTATTGAACTAATGTGGGGCTAAAAGAGCTCCTACGATTTAAAGCAAAGTGGAACTAAAAGAATTTTTTTCATAATGTTTCAAAATCCAGTAAAAAGTCAATGCTCACGTCACTACTTGGTCAAAGGAGTGATGTTTGCTTTATGGGGAAGCAAACCATCAAGGGGGGTGAACATTGTGACAATATTTCGAATTTGAGGTGGGTAATTGGAGTAGAATAGATTTTGGAAGGGCATTTAGATTGGTGCCAACTTTCTTCTGCCCTGCTATGCATGAGACCATAACCCTTTAATATCTTTGCTTTGGAAGGATGCCACTTGGAGGTGGAGAGGAGGGAGAATGGGAGGGTAATATGAACTTGTAAGCAATGAAATCGTGTGGGGAACTGTTCTAAGGAGTTCTCCATTCTCTCTTTGAAGATTTTGTGAGCCGCTTCGTGAGGGAGGGAGGGAATTGTTTTTAGACTTTAGAGGAAGTTTTTCGACTTTGAAATCTCCATCCTCTCTTTGGGTTTTGTGAACCACCTAGGTGATGTGTACATGCATCAAAATGGTGAAATCCAAGAACGTAGAGATGATCCCTAAGTGGGGATTTTACCGCTAGATCTCTTTTTAAGATTCTACGGAGTCTCCACCGCATGTAAGATTTTGGAATCCTGAAATTCCTTCAATAACAGAAGATTTTTGTGGAACAGCTACCTCAAACAAGATCCTAAATTCTGGACCACCTAAAAGATGTGGAGTTCAAGTTCCCAAGCTTTTCTTTCATGCATGGGTAAGACGAGGAAATGTAGATAGATCACTTGCTAATTGATTAAAAATGCTTCTTCCATTTGGGCCCACTTTTGGAGCCTCTCGGAATGGGCTTGGATGAATCTAGGGCTGTCAATCGTGTCGTGTTAACGAATTCGGGTTACGGGTTAATGAATTCGTGTTAAAATCACCTCAACCCATATATGACCCGTTAACTTAAACGAGTCAAAATATCTAACCCGAACACGACCCGTTAATTTAACGGACTACACGACCCAACCCGTTAACCTGTTAAGTAATTAAGTTATTTCAAAAATTAGAAGAAAATCCATGCAAAAGTATATAAGGAGAAAATTTTATAAGGCACACGAAACTATAAGTGAGGATCTTGAGTAGATCCCACCTAAAATCCCACTATAAAACAATAAATTTCAATTTCTTCTTATGAATATAAATTAATTCTAGCTACACTTGGGGACTAAAAAAAATTAACGGGTTAAACGGGTTGTTAACGGGTTACTGGTGTAATTCGTACACGACCCGTTAACTTAACCTGTTAACGGGTTTGACCCATTAACGACCCAAACCCATTAAGAGCCCACCCGAACCCGTTAATATCGTGTGGGTTCGTGTCGTGTTAACGGGTCGTGTGGCATTTTGACAGCCCTAGATGAATCCCAAAACCATTGGTTCAAGTTCTGTGCACTGATTGTTGGGGCCTTTTTACACAGGAGAGGAATTTTTTTTTTTTTTCTGAAAACTCATAAACCTTGTAATAATTTGTAGGTATGGATGGAGAAAAAGGGTATTATCGATGGAGCCAGGCAGCCTTTATAGAAGGTTATTGATGCCATATATAGATGTAACATTTTGAGTAGAAAGCATAAAATGTTCAAAGAATGCAAAGTTAATGAGACTTCTAGTCAACTGAGTTATTTGATTGGTGGATGGCGTTTCTCCTCGGAATCTCCTGGGAATGACATTTCATCTTGCTGCTCATGGCTTTTCTTCTTTCCTTGTGCTCTGAGGCTTGTAGCTTTTGTACTGCTCTTCTTTATAAAATCTTTGTTATCAATGGAGGAGATAAAAAAGAAGTCATCTTTTATCACCCCTCTAATCCTCCACTGACTTATTGGTAACACCCTTCTTAAACCATCAATCACGGGCCTTTTCTTTTTCCTTTTCTGAAAAGGAAAATATATTAATTGATGAGGTTGAAATTCAAGAAAATATTATTATATATGGAAATTCGAGAAAATATTATTTTTTCACTTAACGTTCTACTCATTAAATCACATCCATTTGCTGTGTAGTTTATAATACTGGCAGACTCCTGCAATGTCCTTATTTGTACCACCAACCTTTTACTTGTCTGCTGTGTCTGTAGCCTCTGGATTTGAAAAGGACATTGTAAATGAATTTTCTTGTCATATTTGAAAGTAAGTAAGATGCAAATCTTGGTTGCAGATGTTTCTTTAGATCAAGATTCTGGTATACTGGAGGGTTCGCCTCAAGAAGATGAGCACGGACCAAATAGAGCTCTTCAAGAAGCAAGTGGAAGCATAAATGGTATGGACTATGAAGTGACTCAATCAAATCTAATAAAATTGTACTTATTCAAGTTCAGCATCTTTATTGTCAATGGTTGCACTGGTGCTTTTATCGTAGGAATGTTGTAACCCTTCTGCTTATAGGTCAGATTTGTTAATTGCTTAGCCAAAGTTTTTTTTTTTTTTTTTTACAGGCTTGTAAGACAATAGGAAGCCATGGATTTAAATTAAAAACTAAAAAGAAAGGCATGAAAGTGTAAAAATCTTACAAGAAAATGCATAGCAATATAAGGAGATCTGATTGCTACTCAATGAAAAAGCTGCATATCCTGTAAAACTTCTGACTCTGGCCTTGCTGATAAACTTTCTTTATTTCCTGATAGTCTGCCTAGTCAACAAAGCTAGTGCTTGTTTTTGTTGAATTCATCCATGAAATCATCCATCTTGCAATAACAATTTTTTTTCTTCTTGAGAATGAATTCATCTTATGACTTATAATGTGCATCATCATGTACACAAGCTAGCCTTGTCATCTAGTACAAGGTTTTGTGCCTTTCCACCTTAGTGAATAATTCAAACTCTCTGTAATTATTTTGGTTTCATATTGATGGTTGTCACAGTTAGTGCATTAATATTCAAATCATTCGTTATATTGTAGGTATATCCCTGGGTATATGCATCTTTCTCTTGGATTCGTTCTGACGTTGACTCTTGAGTTCTTGTGAGCGCACATGTCTCTGTAGTCTGTACACAGTGTCATGCAAGTGCACTAATATACATGTCTGCATATCTTTTCTAATACACACTCAAATTTAGTAATGGTCACTCGTGCTGCCCAGTGAAACACTGTTGGTCCACTTCATAAATATTCATGAGAGCCATCCATTTTCATTATCTTATTTCTGGTGAAGCCACCTTTGTGGGCCCAACCTTGTGATTTTGTATGTATATTCTGTAAGATCACATAAATAATAAAAATGGTCTTCATCCTTTTTCACCAGGGTTTGAAAGCATTCAGGCAGAGGATGTTGCACCATCCAAGCGGGAAAAGGTGTATCGAGAAGGCTATTCTAAAAAACACAAGTCACGCCGCCGTCATGGGTGGGTACCCGCTCTCTTTTGTAGTGGCTCTTTATTCTGCTGCGCTAGTTTTGTTCAGGCAAACCATTCTTTTGATGCATTTATCAATTTTAACTGTTCTCAACAATCCATACTACTTATCGAATCAGTTTTTTTTTTTTTTTTAATGGTATTTCCAACATAGTTTTTACGGTTATAGAGCTGCACATTATGATGTTCCACCATTCAACTAGGAAAATGTGTCACGAAAGCCTTCCATGAAACGAGACATTGATTGGAAGAGTGCTGAGGAAGGAGAGTGAGGAGAACTGAGAGGGCAGTTTCGGTATGGTTTGGAGAAATCCTTCTCATCAGATCCATCGCAGCCTCCATCTCTCTCTCTCTCTCTCTCTCTACATATTTCTATCTATCCTTACATATTTCTATATATATATCCTTACATATTTCTATCTATCTATCTATCTATCTCTGGACATGGAGAGAAGCGGCTGCAGAGAAGAGAAAAAGGTGTGTAGCGTAGGTTAGGAATTAGTATAGAAGGGGTGGGAAGAAGAGCGGTTTACAGAGGGAAAGGTGTTCGATCCGAGTTTCCCTTGCGGGAAGCGGGGAACCCATTTTATACTCCACAGATTTTCTTATTCTTTTTTCTTTTATTTATTTATTTTTATCAATTTAGCTCTAAAACCTTTTCTTTTCTGTCGTTGGCTTTTGTTTATCATGATTAGGTTCCCCTTCTCTTTTGCTCTGGCACCTTATTCTGCTCGACCAGTTTTCATACAGGCCCACTATTCTTTTGATGCATTTATTTAATGATCTCAGTAGCTAAAGAGAAACTACAAGGGCAGTATTCTTAATGTCACATATTGAGTTAGCAAAACAGTTCCTATGATCAAGAGTTGTACATTTAGATACTCTCTTAGTTACCTACTAGTAAAACTTGGTAAAATTAAGAGGGACATTCTCACATTCAGAAGAATACGTTGACTGTCTTATGACTAGATCTGTGTAGTGAGTAGTGACTAGTGACAATTCATACCAACCTTGTTTCACAATTCAGCAAAACTGTTCCTACAATTAAGAGTTGTATATTTAAATACTCTCTTCTTTACCTATTAATAAACCTTGGTAAATTTAAAAGAGGGAAACTCTCATATTTGGAAGAATAAGGTGACTTTCTTATGACTAGATCTGTTAGTGACTAGTAACAATCCATACCAAATTTGTTTCGCAATTCTTTCTGATTCTTTGGAAGTTTTTTGCAAGAATGACTCAGATGGAAAATACACAAAGGTCCTACTTCTGAATTTCGATACACCACTGTGTTCCATTTTGTTCATCAGTTTACCAACTTCATACGTATTTTATCTCTTAATATAAAGTAATTGATGGATTTATTCTTTTCTGTTAAGCTTACCTATGTAACTGTACAATAGGAACTTTCTTTATCATTGATTTGTTGAAGCGGTAGAGTTGAATTCTTCTGCTACTAAACCCTGTCCTCATGCAGAATTGACCTCCACAAAAGTGACTGTTTATGCGCAGTCTGTGTTGTAAGGCGTCGCAAACGAGAACGTGAAGGAAACGCTAAAATGGTTAAGAAACAGGGAAGAAAAAATGGTGGAAATCCGATTCAACAGTTCAAGCAAGAGGTTGATACCACAACTTTTCCAAATGCCAAGTATCTTTTTAATTTTTAGTACTTAATTTGATGATCTTTAGATTTCTATTAGTTTTTTTTTTTAAATAAAAGAAAATTTGGATATTGGTTACATTGTTAGATAAAATGAAAATGATCATCTTACTGAATTTAAAGATGGGTCTGGTGCTGCGGTTATCTTCAATAGTCTTTTGGTGTATTTGATGTGCCCCAAATCATTATCTGGGTATGTTGAAAGGCAAAATCTGCATCATGTAGGCTTCTAATTCCCTATCTGCTTAGAACCATATTGAATATGTTTCTGATCTTAATAGAAATTAGCCTACTCTCTTTTCGTGCTGGCAATAAATTCCACGTACCTGCACTTTTCTAGACAGTAAAAATATACCTTCATAAGTGTGCTCAATGTGAATATCATTTTGCTTTTTTTTTAATTTTTTTTATTTTTAATAAAAGGTTCATCTTTATACTTATTTTTTTCCTTTTATCATTTTCATGACAGGAAAACTCCCTTTTAGATAATCTTTGCAACGAGGATGCTTCATCAAATTTAGATGTCTCCCCTGAACCTAATGCAGATGATGAGATGGAAGATCAAGGGGATGAAGTGAAGTTGGAGAGTCCAGAGCAACAGGACAGCCTCCAAATGGAGCAGGAGATGGAACAAAATGGGTCTGAGCTTCAAAATATTGTCGATGGCGAACCTTACAAGAGGGTTCTGCCTGATTATGGAAATGTGAATGATTCAAGCGAACAATCTCGAGGACAAGAAGGGGAGTCATCAGGTTTTGCAGTCCAAACGGATGACCAGAATGAAGATTGGCCAGTCCAGCAGAACCAAGAAGAAACAGTTGGCCGTGATGCTGATATGAAGCAGAAGCAGCAAGCGGTGAGTTTGGTTTTTTGACCTTTCCCATATTTATCCTTCTGCATTTTTTATCATGTTGCAGCTAGTTTGTCTTATTAATTTGATCTTGGTGCACTGCCCCACCAAGAGTTGGGACAGTCCAGGCTGCTGGTTTGACCATTCCAAGTGTCCAAATAAAAATGTCAGGCACAGAACTGGTTGTGCGCTGGATCATTCTTATGTGCCCTGATGCACCTCCATCATATGTATTAATGTTTGCATCCATATAGTGAGGTTTATATATAAATATGTATCCGAAGGACACGTATATAGGTTTCTTGTTTGTACCTGTCCTCAATCCAAAAACATGACATATCTATAGAGTTATGACTATATCAAAAATAATATTTCTAAGTATCGGTCTCTTAGGTTGAAAGATAAAGAAAATTCATGTACAAGAACCAATAGTTGGGCGCTTTTATTCCTGATAGCTGTGTTGATACAACACAGAGACCATAGCAAGCTGGAAGGTTCTCATTGCCTTGACCATGAGGTCGGGGGTTCAAGGTGCATTAAGTATATAAATAAATAAATAATTAAATAAATAGAAAGATTGCTAAGCTGATGGTTGTAGGACTTGCAATATCACACATTGGTTTTTAAAATTTGGACAGCTTTTGTTAATCACATGCAGGTTTGTATTTATCGATTCATTTGTGGATGAACACTTTCTGCTGTGTCTAAAAGGACTTAGTTGTAATATTAGCTTCTTCTAATAGATGTCTTCCATACAGGAATCAACTGGGAAGCATCTTGACTCCAAAATACATGACAACCTTTTCAGTCGTGAAAATCCTTTACTTCTGCAGTTATGCGGGTCCCTTTTCAATGATGATCCGAGATCTGTTTGGAGTGGGCCCCATTCCTTGATTCGCCGTCATAGATCAGTACAAGACAGCTCCATCCACGCTGCTGTGTCAATGTTCATGAAGTAGCTTAAACATTAACATTGCAAATGCTGTTTTTAGCCGACTTCGATCAGGCGAGTTTATTCATGTGCGACTATGTTGCAACTCTTACGATTTTATGTTCTCAGTGGAAAATAAGTAATCACAATACCAATAAAAAAAATTTCTTTACAAAGTTTTCCATTTTCATTTTCTTTTTGTATTGCATTTCGTTTTTAATCTATTTTGTCCTGGATAAAATGAAATATCTGGGGATTGTCTGAACCACTCTGGAGCGTTCATAGTTTAAATCATTATGATCGAGTAAGCTTAATTGTCTGATCAGGGGCCTTTTGTTAATTGAATGTGGGTCATTTGTTATTGTAATTTAGAGTCCATTTGTGTGTCTGATTTTTGAACTACGTCATGTGTAGGAGTTTGGATCTAGGACGGTTCTTGTGCTTAAAAGGATTGAAATGAGACTTAAATTTCTTCTGATTCCAAGCAAGTCAAAATTTAAGTGGAGAATGCGAATACAAAAGCGGTCTAGAAAACATATGAAGAGGATGGTGAAGATCATTCAGTCTGGGTTACTTTCAGAAACTTCATATGAATCTTCCAGTATCTAGATTCACCCAAGAATGGGTGGATCTGTGGTTAGAAAGAGAGTTTATAAATCCACCTCAGCCTGATCTCGAACTTCAAGTACCCCTGCTTACCGTAGGGCCTCTTCCCTATTGAAGATCACCGTGTAATTTTTTACTACAATCCCAGTGAATTTGAGCCCTGCCCCAACAACATTCTGCTCTGCCAGTATTCTGCGATGATACCCGGATGTTTCAAAATAGACATTGTATTGTATTGTATTAGATCCGATGCTTCACTTTTTATGTCTTGAATTTTTGTCCTTGCCATATCAGTGACATCTTCACATCTTCTTGTCCCTGCCATGTCATAGTCATCTCTGCCGTATCCATTACATATCTTGGCATCATAGGTATTCTGCCCTACTACTGAGCCACATTATGAAGAGAGCTTGTTGCTCTGCCAGTAGAGAGTACACCCAGTTGCCAAGTTGCCTGAAGAAGACTTCCAGAGCTAACTAGTCAGACTCACTGTCCCTTGTTCAACCCACCTCTACATTTAGCCCAAGGTTGAAACATTACTTACTGAAGAAAGTAGACTACTCACATGATTTAGCCACCAAGGGACCTTGTGATGTCAGAATTCAACCGCCGATTATAAGTAACTGAGCCTCAATACTCAGCCATTAAACTACACCTTGATGTTAGTTCAGGTGGGTTGAATATTGAAGTGGGAGCTCTTGATCCCGACTCAGGTGATGCAAAACTGACATATGGTGAGAAAATTTGCAGTCCTACAGGGAATGTTCTTGCGGTTTTTCGTGTGTCAAGGACCCTCTCATTTCTTATATACAAATGATTTCCAAACTTATTCTAGCAAGTTCAACGACCACCCTCTCATCCAACAAGGGGCCCACCTTGCTAATCGTAATCAGTAACACACTGTTTATTGGTGCGTGTTAAAATTCACACTTGGGACTGAGGCTTACTGCTGGGTTGATATTATGTAGAACAACACATGGTTGGATTCATTTATAAAAAAGGTGGGCCCTGATTGATTGTGAAAAGGCCTACCCAAACTCTAATTGATGATCAGAAAGGCCTAACATAAAGTAGGATCTTGATCCTTAACGGCCAGCCCTACGGCTATGAATCTATCAAGTTGGGGTTCATTACAGGGATGAAAGTGAGATGGTAAATCGATTGTTGGGGTCCACCCACTGCATCAAAAGTAAGATATAGAAAGAAAAAAAAAAGTGTGATTTCGTCGACAGCAGGGTTCGAACCTGCGCGGGCGAAGCCCAACAGATTTCAAGTCTGTCTCCTTAACCACTCGGACATATCGACACCTCGGTCAATCAGTAACGTACATATTAATTAGATAAAAGTAGAAAGCATCATTGGAGGACTTTAATATCAACTAACATATGGATCTGACGGTCATGGTTTGTCTACCATCCATCAATCTAGTGTTCAATGACATTCTTGCTATGCTCCATATCTAGAATGGGGCCTTTTTTTTTTTTTTTTTTTTTAAGGGCAACAGTATCATTCATTCAAGGAAAAGAGAATACAAGGCAAAGATGAGGGGAAAGAAACTGGGGAACAAAAAAATCTTTACAATGTGGGCCCACTTTGGACAAAATGACACCTGAAAATTATTTGTCATTGTAAGATCACGTTTTTTTTTTATGTTTTATTTTAATTTTTAATTTTTTTAAATGATAATGTCAGTTTTTTCAGAAATCAACTTGTAGTCTGCCAATCAAAGGTTACATACATTCTCACATCTCATATTCAATTGTGTGGATTGTCATTGGTGACCAGGAACATTTAACTGCTATTGATATGACTCAAAATCACAATTATTGTAATTCTAATTAATCATGCAGCTCCTTTTGGGTCGTTTGGCTCAACACATTTTAGTTGTAGAAAGGAAAAACAATGAACTGAGTTACCTTGAAAGAAAAGATTTCAATTTCCTACGTGAGTGCAAGGAATGCAATAATCCTCTCACAGAAATGAAAGTCTACGTAGAGCGGAATCATCCCGCTCCACAAGCACACCCGGATAATTTCTTCATAGATTGACGAGCTTGTGTGTGGATAGGAAAGCCAAGGAAAAGAAAGATGATATCTTTCTGATTGGGACAAAGTATATTGGTAAGCCTTCTGCAATCTAATTGGGAGTGAGAGACTCAATTAATGAGAAAATATATGGAGGAAACTATGGGGAAAAAACCCCTAAGGACCCCCTAGGTTGGGACAAGGCACATTATCACCTTCCACACGAGAGGGGTCCTAGTGGGGCTTTCTTTAATTTTTTTTTTTGTCTTCTTGTGACACGGTCGATATCGACCAATATGCGATACTAGTTTATATCGAAAACACGATGTTGCATTTAGTCGAAGCCCTCTTCATTCCACGGTTCCGGCGATTTTCCCTTCCATAAAGCATTTGAAGAGTCCATGACAAACTCAGTTTCCCTCCATTAAGAGGTTGGTACACACATTAAACACATTTACTTATCACATGATTCACCCGAAAACGTCATTATCTGTCTTCATTTTCAGTTTCTAATTGTGAGAAGCCCTAGAAAATCGAAATATAGTCCTTTGTTTTTTGCCCTAGGAAGCTGTAACAACTGGCTAATTTGAGAGAGTCATTTTCTGTATAAGTCCCCTTCTAAGCGACTTGATTATGCTCCCTAAGACATCCTCGTATAAATTTGTAATGCTCGTTTTGTGTTGTATGCTTTTAAAAGGCTACTGTTTATATATTCTATTATTCAAAAGTGTTACTTAGTATTTTGACTTGAAAACTACATTACCCAGTTTATGACTTGACTGCTCCATCCTGTGAATGGTATAGAAACAGAGATTGTAACATTTATCTTTCATTATTTGCACTATTCTCTTACATTGCTATCTAGGTATCTACCCTTTCAATGCTATCTGAAGTGTTTATCTTAATTTAAATACATCTTCCTCGCCATCTAAAGTGTTTTTATTGTGCTTTGTTGATAGATGCCAGATAGCGAGGTGCTATTCATATTCCACTATGAAGGTAACTTCGAATTCGACATAATTCGTCCGGTGTATAATGGAGGAAAGCAGAAGATGAGATAATTACTTAGGGACATAACATACGCGTCACTAGTTAATGAAGCAAATGAAGTAGCTAATTGTGGCTCATCAATCCAGAATTTAACATACAATACCTCCATCACAATGGATGGGCATTTTCAATGGCTAGCATCGACGATGATAATGACGTAAGGAGAATGTTGAAAGCATCGGAGAATGATGTGAATGGGATATATCTATACATGCTCAAAGGCCAGAATGATGGACAACATATAGGAGGCGAACGATGGAGCTACGTGTATTGATTTTATCACTACGTTGTCAGTTAACAAATACTAGTTCGTTTCCTTACTTGCTTACCGCTTCAATCACTTGTTGAAGGTTTCAAGGGACTTATAAAAATCGCACTTGTCCAAGAAAATCGAGAAACGTATCAAGATCCTCTATGGGAAAAGAGGTCATCGAGCCATTGCAATCTCATGAACTGCCTACTATTGATCTCCATGAGGATGAAGACATGAATTTTCAAACTGTACGTAAAGATTTGAGTCCACATCAATCAGTCGAACAAGAAGAATTTGTTGATGATATGAGCGTTGGCGTGGATGCTTATGCTAACATACAAATTGAGAAACAGAACCCCAATGGCCATATCTGTGGGATCCCAACGTTCAAGGCCGAAGTCAACACTGACATAGCGAATCCATCCAATACGGCAAATGTCTCCAATGAAGCCCCACATTTAGATCTAGATGACAATATGGTGCTCGAGGAGGTGAACATAGATGTCGGTTCCAAATCGACAAGGGAAATGTGGGTTGGTCGTGAATTCCCTGATCGACAGACATTTCGAAATTTTCTTGCTACGTTTGCGATTTATGGAAACCTCACTCTTAAGCATATGAAGACCAACTTGAACAAGGTCACGGCACGCTGCAAAGATCAGGAATGTCCTTGACAAATTCATGCTTTTATCGTCGAGTCGGGGCCACAGTTCAAGGTCCGGACATACAATTCATGCCATCGATACTCAAAACCAATGATGGGTATGGCGCACTGATAGGCAACGTTGGCACTTATTATAGAGTTCATCATGGATAGAGTCCGGTAAAATCCAGATCTGAAACCCAAATAGATAATGAACGACTGCCAGATGAAATTTGGGTCAACCATTAGATATAGAATGGCACTTATAGTAAAGGAAATGGCACTGCGTGTAGTCTAGGGGTCGTACGATGATTCATTTAAGATATTGCCTCTTTATTGTGTTGAATTGCTAATGGCCAACCCTGGAACTATAATAAACATAGACACCACAACAGATGACCGTTTCCGAAGATTTTTTTGGGCATTCAGACCATGTATAGCATCGTTCATGTGCTCGTTGAGATAGGTGATTGCTGTAGACAGTTCACATCTCCGAGACAAGTATCCAGGTGTTTTGCTTGTAGCCGTGACACATGATGCCAACCATAAGCTCCTCCCCATTACATTTGCATTTGCGGAAGTGGAACGTCGTGACAGTTGGGAGTGGTTCTTTGTAAACTTATTCATATCTTTGGGAGAGCCCCCCAAATTGACTATTGTTTCGAACCGACAAAAGGGTCTTGTTCTAGCGCTCAAAAATACCATACCTGCAACAATGCATTGTTACTACTGTCACCACATTGCAGAAAACACAAAGGCTACTTTTAGTGATAGGGTAATCATGCTGAAATTTTGGCATGCGGCTAAGTCATATAAGCCCTGTGAGTACGAGGCTTATATGATGGATATACGTTCAGTTAGCTAAGATGTGTTCAACTAAATCGACACGATTGGCCGGGACAGTTGGGCGATTGCATACATACAAGGGCATCGGTATGAAATGCTAACTAGCAATGTAGCCAAGTGCACTAATAGCCTCTTAAGAGACATAAGAGTTCTGCTTATTACTAAACAGGTAGGAGACATACGTGCCAAGTTAATGGAGTTCTTTCAAAAGCAGCAGCTCTTGTCCCAAGCGATGACAACTCATCTTACTCCGTACGCAAAGAAAGCTCTTAGCCAAAAAATGGAGGAAGCTCGCCGAGTTCATGTTCGGGTGGCTGGCCTTATTGAATTTCAAGTTCGATCTGTAGAATACGTCGACGACGTTGATCTCGAACGAAGAATTTGCACGTGTTAGAAATGGGAGATATTGGGCATTCTTTGTTGTCACGCATTGGCAGCAATGAAGGTAAGAAATTACAATCCATATGAGTTCTGCGAGCATTGGTATCTGTCTCGAACGTATCGTCTCACGTACAGTGATCTTATACATGCCACTCACGACAACAAGCAGTGGGAGTATACATCAGATGTGAGGGTTCTTCCACCTCGAGCTAGCAAAAAGCCAGGATGTCCTCGTAAGAAAAGGCTTCGAACCGAAGATAGTGGTTGTCAGCAAAAGGTGTTAACGTGCTCGAACTGTAGCAGAAGGGTACATAACCGTTGAAGCTGTCGCAATCCTCCATCTGTCACTTGATTGTATGGGTCAAGGAGCTTTTCTTTGCTTTGGTATATGTTTTGATTCCATTTTGAGGCCTTTAGTATTGTATATGAGTTGGTGATACATATGTACATGGGTTGATGATGTATATGGGTTCGTGATCCTTTTTGGGGTAGGTATTATAAGTGATGCTTGAAGACCATATGTAAAGGTCAAAAAGCTTTTTTGGGAACTACCGTGAGCTTGTACAAAACAAAGCCACATTAGATGCCACATGGTAATAATCAAGAGTTGTATAACTTTTTGGAAGTGAAAAATAAAAAGAACCCTATGCTTTTTGCCTCTTGTGGTTCTCGAATGTATGTTTTGTATGTGTTATGGATGTTTAAACAGTCTTAACAGAGTGTAACATTAAAAGAAAGGACTAAAGTATCACTGATATCAATCCTTTAACTGGATTGAAGAAAACTGAAAATGGGGCTTCCTTCCCAGCAAATGGTCGATATCGGTTATAACAAATGAATGATATCGACAATTCAACTGGAATGCCTTACACTTGTAGAGGGAAGGTTACCAGTTAAATGGTCAATATTGGTCATTATTATGGTCGAAATCAACAATTTATCTTGTCTCTATAATTCTTCAATAGAGATTCTTACTTTACTAAATAGTCGATATCGGTCATTTACTTTTATTGATATCGACCATTTAACTGGGAGGTATAAATCACATGTTGGTCATTTGCATCATAAAAACTATCGATATCAGCAATGTAAATAGCCGATATCGACCATTTAACTGAAGCGGAGAATTTAAAGGTGAACCACAACACCATTGTGAATGGTCGATATCGGCAGTATATTTTGACCGATATCGACCATTTTAAGACATCCATGACAAGGAAATCAATGAAAATAAAATTGGCAAAAACGCACTACAAACATCTAATATAAAGGGCAATGCCAAATGGTAATAATCAAGAATCCAGAAGTAAAAAACTTTCAATGAAACATTTACATTCATCCTTGTGATAAAGTTGGAACATAATAATGCCAAAAACCCAAAAGTTTCCAAACTACATGTATTCCTTGACAAAAAAAAAAAAAAGGAAAAGAAGATGAGAGAGTCAAATGTAAGAGACATCTATTGATCATCAACATGGAAACTACATCTAGTCAGCCTGTACATCTTTAAAGCCGAGTATCATGGGAAGTCCGTCAAGTCAATCAGACCTGGCCTAGACGCATTTAGTTGCCAGCTCCTCTTAAATATCTCCACAACAATCTTACTGTGGAAGTATGGGATATCGGATTGCGTAAAGCTAATTGGGAGGCGGTGCACACATTGTGTAGTGAAGGCCAATGCAAATATTCCACAATCGTTGGAATTCTACTGATGCAATATGTTCGTCTTTTCCTCCCATGACCATAGGTATGGGTCAGACAAGTCAAAGTGGCTGTATCCGTCGTTTAGCCAGCTTATCTGTAAGAAACATTTGGAATTTTTGCTTAAAATCCTACACAATACACTTACATTATGTAGATAAATGGATGACACTGTCCGAGGCTTAAAAGAGAAGACATGAATAACGTACAAATTTCTCCGCGTGTTTAAGTGTGCGACGATCTTTAGGCATGCTGTTGTAGAACTCCCATCTCTTATTGTTGACGTACCCCACCAGTAAGGCAAATTGCGACCTGTGGTAGACAGTAACAACTAAAGAGAGCGCTTCCCTCGCTTCCCATACTCTATGCCCATGGTCGTCTATTGCTCTTCCTTTTTTTTCCCCGGACTTTTCATAGCAGCTCTCTTCTTGCTTACAAAAGTGATTGTAATTTTTTTCCTTGTCAAATCCTCATCAGACTGCGAGCTGTTGCACCCATCCATTGAGAAGTCTTCCGAACTTGTCCCAAAAGAGGCCTTGAAGTTAGCCAACTTTTTAGATATTGACAGGTTCAGCTTCTCCATTGGAGTGTTCTTGCATAAGGCCCGCTGAAGGGAGCGCTCTAAACGAGACATCAGATCCTAGACCTGCACACATTACCAACATGTATCCTCTCATTAAAGGATAATTTAGGCTTTAGATTGAAAATGAAAACCCCACTAAGATGGCACTAAGATAAGCTATTTGGCAATGTGATAAGTGTGGACGACAACACAAAAAGTAATATTATATCTCTCATGCTTCTTTGGGACGGTGGGTGCAGTAGGCACATCTGGATCAATAGGCACATTGGGTGCAGTGGGCACATTGGATCCATCAGCCTGGCCTGCTACAGCATGTTGCTACGCATGCTCTTTTATGCCAACAAAGAGGACCATGTTCTTGCCAAACCACAACAGATACTCATCCGAATGCAAGGGTGTAGTATCCTCCACACTATGTAGACCGAGATCACTTCTTTCATCCCACAGTGGCTCCACCTCCTTATCCATTTTCTTGTTGTAGTCAATCACATGCTTGAAAGTCCGTTCTCGTCTAGTGATTGGCATGTTGAAAGGCAATGAGACTAGTTGCATTAGTTCGAACTGTATTATAACCCACCATGTATTATGTCGTTCAATGATCCAACAGTAGACCAAGACTGTGGACGACAATACCAGACTGCGATCAACCTTTGATATCTTGTTCAAAAACTTCTCCCCGAGGCCAGGATATGGCTGCCAAGTGAACTGTAAAAACACATCAGTAAAAGAACACCTTAAGAGAAATTAATATGTCATGGATTTATCAGCTTCTTATTACGGTGTTTAGCATGATTACCCCATCAGTATGCATAGCATTTATCTGCTTCCTTTCTTCCTTCACCGTTGCAAGGCCGTGGTTTTCAGGCAGCCTCTTTTGCTAAGTTTTAAAAAGCGGGAACATAATATCCTTATTCCAAGACTCATTCGACTTAGGACACTTTCCGATAGACATCATCGTATAAGCCCACGATTGCACCAATTAATCTTTTTAATCGACAAGTTACAACGCATTTAGTTAAATGGTCAAATAATGTTAATAATAAGATAGCCATGCCTATAATAGCTGTAGCGGCTTAGTGGGTGTCCTTAGTTGATGGCCCTCTTTCTCGCCTTCCTCGTCGTCCCCCTCCTCTCCACCCACTATCTTTTCTGGACTCCATCGGGATGCATTTGTCAACATCCTATATAGGTTGGCAAGACATGCCGGTGCCCATGCATAAGGTTTAGACTCTTTAAACAATTCGAGTATATATGCGGGTCATAATAATTTGATCGGAAACAAGGAAGAAGAGATAGGCCCGGGTGGCGAAGTCTCATGCTCCTTGTATTTCTGGAGCTTCTTTTTCTTCGCTAGCTCCTCTGCCTTAAAGTTATCTTCAAGCCTATGAGGACCCGTTCCTAGAAATACCTAGTGGGACCCAATTTGACCAAGTCAAATCCTTGATTATCCTATTTAATAAGTGATTAGCACGAGTAGTTTGTAATTCCCATTAATTTAGCTTAAACTATAAGATTAAGACCCTTGTGAGATTAATAGTGGTTTTCTAGAATTAATTTCCCAATTATAAGCCTAAGTTGTAATCTTAACCATATATGGTATTTCCTATTTTAATATGCTAACTAATAGGAATTAGTGGAATAGATGGCTAATGTTCATAAGTTTTAGAACTAGCTTGTATATATAATTCTTAATAAATATTGGGTGTTTATTGTTAATTTAATTGGTCTTGATTAGATCAAGACTTAGTTGATATTAGAATTAATAGGAAGGGCATTGAGAGTTAAGAACCTTCTAAAAATCCACCTAATGACCTATTGACCCATGGCCCCATCTCTCCCCATTTTAAACTAAGTTACCCCTTTGGTAATTATCCTAAACCCTAAGCTATAAAAATAAACTATTGCAAACATTAGCCCAAAACCCTAATTTACTCTCATCACTCATTTACCCTAACTTCCTCCCCAAGCAAACCCTAATTCCCCAAAATCCCAGCCCAAGGAGAAGCTAGGAGACCACCCCAATTGCTCAATCAACACCTTAGGAGCTTGGAATTCGCATAGCTCTCTCTCAACTCCATCACCAATTTCGAATAGAGGCAAGTGGACATGTTTAGATGCTTTAGTTTAATTGATTAATGTGCTTAGATTGATAATTACTGTGTTTGATGGATGTTTAGCATGATTCTGTTTATGGATGGTTCGTTGAATGATGTGATGTATGGAATTGTTGTTCTAGGCTCTTTTATGTGGTTTTTGGCCATTGATGAATGGGAATCCCCCATTTGGAAGATCAATGGCCCATTTGTGATGAGATCATGATGTGGGAGGTGTGTATGAAGTTTGGAAATGATCAGTGTAGATCTGGGTTAGATTTTATGAAGTTTTGATGAAGAAAAGAAAAATGACAGAATTCTGAAAATGTGGAACTCGTGTGTACCCGATCGACATCATCCTCCAGGATGTCGACCGGGCACACAGGAGAGGGCTTCAGTTAACTGGGAGCAGAATGGTATAGGGTACAGACCCAGTGTACCCGGTCGACCGGCCAGGAGGCCCAGTCGACCGAACAGTGTACCCGGTCGACCGGCCAAGAGGCCCGTCGACCGGCCACACTGCATTTCCACCCCACCTGCCAGATGTTTGTGGAAGTGCCTCTAGTGTACCCGGTCGACCGGGTGGACCATGAGACCGGGGACACTGCAAAATGTGATTTATGACTCTCAGTTAGCAGTCCATTTCCATAGAGTGCCAGGTCGACCCGTGGACCCATGATGTCGACCTAGTACACTGTAAACGGTGATTTCCCATATTTAATTCCCTTCTATGACCTGATCATGTGTAGGCCCCGTTGACCTTTCATTTGGACCGTTTGGGATACGCTAAACATGAGTCAAGGGCCGGTCTTAACCTTGACCTACATAGCCACCTAAGTAGGGTTGTAAGCGGAACCTGATTCAATGGTTATGGATGTCCTATGACGCTAAATATCTTCATGAGCACCAAGGATACATAATAAGCATCTAGGACTCCGTAATCACTGTCTTAGGTGAAGTAGGGCCCTAGACCTGAATGGAGGGGCAGCGATCATCTATGGATTTGTGACATATGGCACATATATTGATGAAACGGACACTGAGGCTAGCTGGTAGGTCCGAATCTTGGATGTTGGCCTTGAGAGGGACTATAATCAGGGTATTACACTTAGGCTCTAATCCATGATCAAGGTCTATATTGGATGAGATGTCAGGACATGGCACTTGAAGTCCTGACCTGTAATATTGGAAACTTAACGGTACATATTGATGGATGGACTATATAATGAGATAATGTTAATTAAGCGTATCGAGAAGCGGAATTCATAAAGGTATGCATTATTAACTGTTGAGGATTGTAAGGATAGATTACTTATACCTGAACTCCGTGCCTCATGCCCTTGACTAACATCGCTCATATTAATTATGATAAGGCTATCCAGTTCGAAGTACCCCCACCTAGTGGTCTGTAGGATTTGTGGATGTACGATTGGCCTGCCAAGGGTTATGATGCCGGCATGGACATTGATATTGAGATATTGTTGGTTGACACAGTAGGTACCGAGGGAGGGGGGGTACTGAGACCGCCAGCGCTCGGACCAGGTGTGGATGGACGGTGATGTTGATCTAGCACGTAAGACCAATGGCTGGGACTTGACTATGGCTATGGGTATTACTGGTTGATCTAGCACGTAAGACAAATGGCTGGGACTTGGCTCTGGCTATCGGTATTGATGAACTCTTGTATGCTCATATTCGATGAGACAACTGCGATGGGTGGCTATGACTCCCATGGTTATTGTCCATCGATAGTTGTCGGGATGACGACGATGGGTTGGCTCTGACCTCCCATGTCCCTTGTACTTCAACTGTGGACGTACCTTGTGTGTTCTTATGGATGTATATTGGATGTATTAATATTATGTATTCTGGATGTTGTCGCTTAGTGTCTTTGACTGTCGACATTAACACGGTTGGATCTAGATACAATGATTGTGGATATGGTAGGGTTACTTCCTCTGGTTACTTTTGTTATTGGTGATACGGATGTACTTGCATGGTTTATACGATATATTGATGATGATGGCTTCTTTTGTCTACCTGATATGTTGTATCTAATATCTGTTATATTATTATCTCGATTACTATTCATGCATTACACTCCACACTGTTTATGTTGCACTCTGATATCATATATCATTATTGAGGTACTAATCACGCAGGTTCAGCTGGGATCAGGTATGGTCTTCTTCCCTATCTATTAATATGATGTATTGCCATCTAAGCATGCCTATTTGCTTGGCTCATCGAGCCTGACCCAATCCTTGGTGTTTTCAGGTATATTCTCTTCCGCTTTCTTTGATTGGTAGAACTGCTTGGCGGCTGATCCGTTGCCGCAGGGTTCAGAGAATGGTGCAGTTGGTGCACCGAGAGGCGTCTATCAAATAGATCTCTATTCTTTCCTTTTATTATAGTTGGCCGTGTTGGCTTACGATTGAATAGTTAGCTTAATTATAGAAAGTACCTTGTAATCCCTTAAAGTGAAATAAAATTTTAGGACTTTGTCCATCTACATGCTCATATGAGATTTAAACTTGATCATATTATGGGATTTTTCCGAATCTCTTAGGTACTTTCTCGTAGCACCCCGAAATTCGAGGCGCCCAGATTTTGGGGCATTACAAAGCCACTTAAATTTAACCGTTATCCCCACATAGTCCAATTTTTTCTGTGGGGTAATCCCAAGAACCGCTTCATAAACTTCTTGGACCATCCTTTTCAGGGAAGTCCCTCTAGTCGCCAAATGGCCATCTATAGGTAGCCCGTATAAGTACACAACATCTTTTAGGGTGATAGTTGCCTCGCCAAATGGGAAGTGGAAAGAGTTAGTCTTGGGGCACCACCTCTCTACAAGTGCTGTAATTAGTGCATGATCGATGACTATGCAATCTATTTCTGTGAGGCGATGTAGTCCCACCTGCCTGACGTATTGCTTTTGTTGCTTTGTCAACACCCAAACCAGTTCTGGATTTGTTGGTATGCACCGAAGGCGTCCGAACTCCTTCATATCATAGTAATAAGAACAGGCTTGTTAGCATGTATAAACCAAAAGAAGGATAAATACTGTATTAATAACATAAGCATGATATCAATATATGTGACTATAGGAAGTAACTAAGCTGTATGGAATTGAAATAACTAAGCATGATCACTTTGTTTTAAAGGTTAAAATGACGAAAGTTCGATGAGATTGATTTATGCTATTACATAGTCATTACTATATTGTCCGAGATTTTATATGTTCATTGTCTACGCTAAGTTCAATTACAGGTTATATACATGGATTTTGGAAACCCATGAATGGATCTTTGAAATTGACTTGAATCCTATAAGTTTGATTGAGTTTTATAATCAAACTAATAGGATTCAAGTCAATTTGAAAGATCCATCCATGGGTTTCCAAAAAAGAATCTATATAACCTGTAATTGAACGAGCATAGACAATGAACATATAAAATCTCGGACAACATAGTCATGACTATGTAAGAGCATAAATCAATCTCATCTAACTTTCGTCATTTTAACCTTTAAAACAAAGTGATCAACCTACACAGACATTAGCCGTCCTTCCATATAATATAAGTATGGGCACTCAATAAAAGAATTGGTCAATAATGCATGAACATTAAGCATTGAAAGCTCAGTTACAAAGCTGCATGAAAATTGAATGCATGTATAGCCATGAGCACGTGTAATCATGCTAAAAGAAATGGCAATCAGTTTGAAACTTGTGTTCAAAGATATGAATGTGATAGATTGGTACAAGGCATAAAGCACGTTCCGGGACGAAGTTTACCTCTTGTTAGTGGACACCCTCCGATATATGATACCGTTGGTTGTAAATGAGAGTTGTTGGAACTTCGGTGGCTTGTTCCTCATTCATCTTCAAAGTAAACATGCAGTCAAGCAACATGGAACATTTCGCGATTCATAATTATGTATGTAAGCAATCCTCCTCCTCACATTTGGAATTTTGTCCTACATGTTCATCACGTGGTCTATTTCATTCCACCGTTGTGCTTAACAAGAAACACCTCTAACTTATGTATGATGCCGCATGAGTGCTTGTGAAAAAAACACGATTAACATACGCACGTTTAGTTTTAAATTATAAATGACGTAATCCAGTCCATGCAGTTCACCATAGACAGTTACTCAAGTGAGTGTTTGTGCAAGATGTGAGTGTTTGTGCATAAAAAAAGTTCCTAATGATGCAAGACGCAAGTGTTTGTGCCAAAAAAGTAGGAAACTTTGTGAAACGCAATGTAATAAATTGGCCACCATACACTGCAATGGTTGTTCAAAATTCCTAATGATAGAAATTAGCTCATCTGTAGTTGACCCTTTAGCCAAGAATGCTAAGACGACTTCTTATCCCTCCTTTTCTCTATAGGCCAAAGTTCACAATAAGACCATGTATATAGGTGTGTTGCTTCGGGGGAAAATGATTAACACAAAACCTTTAAAACAACTTTTAAGTCCATTTAGATGCACATTTTGAACTTCATTTATCCAATCCAATATTGGAGAAATGACAGAAATGGGAGCGCATTTTGAACTGTAAGTTATTGCCAAGCATTAGAACCCTTGGGCATGTCTTTCACGTGAAACCCCTTCTATACATTCATCTATGTTCCATTTGGGGTCAAATGCTAATCAGTTTATCACCCATAAAAATGGATTTGAAAATTGGATTTCCATTATGAAGCATGAAAGGGATGCAATTGTTGCCTCTGCTCCTATTTGCTTCTAAAAAACCCTGCTCACGTGTGTAATGCAGGATAGCGATGGCTTCTGTTTCAGAACCAAAGCAAAAGATGCAAAAGACATGGAACTGGGTTTGATCTTTTAAAACGATGAAGGATGGTTCCATTAATGCAGTGTCTTCCTTTTAAAGATCCATTGAAATGAGCTCTTAATTAGGGCAATAACGAAATGAAAAAAATAAAATACACACCTCCATGTGAAGATCACGAATTTGAATGGAATACGAGGGAAGATGCCAAAAGCTTCTTCGGACCACTGGCAGGACCAGAAAGAAAAGGGGAAAGTGTTGATTGCGACAGTGGAAGGGAAAAGGAAAAGGAGACGACCACAGAATGAGGGAGAAATGGGGTTCCCACAATTATGTAAAATCGCGTGAATGGTCAGTATCGACCATTTCATTAAACAAATAAAAAAAAATTAAAATGGGCCGAGGGAACTCCTCCGGTCTCCAACATAATACTGGGTCATCAACGGTCCAGGAGGTTTTTCCCGTAGTTTCCTCAAATATAAACATGTAAGAAAACCCTAAAAAAAATCTTTAAAACCAAACCCTTGGGGAAAAGATTTTCGCTTTCCAAAGAGTCGTGAAAAACCTATATTTGGCGATTGTCAATCCTCAAGGATCTGAACCAATAAATTGAGGATTTTCAGGTTAGACCTCCCCTCATAGGATTTGGAAATCCACACTATTATGGATTTTGTGCATCAAAACCAACTTTCTCAGCCATACGCAATGATATCAGTGAGAAATCCTCAGCTATATAAATCCGCAATAAGGAATCATTGTTAAAAGGGTAGTAAGGAATCCTCACATCCGTGGATTCCTCACTTATTATCAAACATGCTCTAACGCTTCTTATACAGGTTGTCGGATTAAGTGGGACCATCAAATCAAAATTTAATTAGTTGAGCAAGTAAATTGATAGAAATGATATGCACTTGAGCCCTTAGATGACTGACATCTTGCTCTATATTTTAATCATACTCTCTCTTTATTCAACTTTTTATATAAAAAAATGAAATTTATGATTATCAGTATGAATTTTGAAAATTGGGAGCGGAACCGCGAAACAAAATTTATGTAGTTACCTACAACTTAGTTAGGACAACATTTTGATGATGATGATGAAAATAAAGACCAACTCATGAGAAAACAAGTCCAAAGACCTTTCTGATGATCCCGCTTCCATCTCCAAGGACACCCTTTCTCTAAAAATCCAATTACACATTGGGCTGATTCTTCCTCCCAATCATGTAGCAATGTTGCAGAGCAGATTTTGGAGGGACAGGGAATATCGTCAAGATTTCCGCCTACTGTCTTCACCTAGCTATTACATGAATTTCATTAATAGAAACAGGCACCAAATTTGGAAACGCTGGTGCTAGGTTGCTCACCAAAATGCCAGTATGCTCACCAAAATGCCAGTATTACAACATGCAAAAGCTGCTAATGATTGTTCACAGGTCACGATAGTTGTTAAGGTCCCCTATGATCCCCACCACCTTTAACTGTTGTCTTTGTTAAAGAGAAGAACTGAAGAAAATGGAAGAAACTTAAATACATTTATTTGAATGACCCTGTACTATAGAGTATCAATTGGTTTTTGTGAATGTAATCAGTTGAAATCTTAAAGAGAGAGATCGGGGTCCAACCTTCGCAATAGTCAGCGAACACAACTGGAAGACACCGCCTCATTCCTGTCCAAGTTACCTGCACAAAAATATATATATATATATATATTTAAGACATAAGATTAACTTGATTAGATCACAATCTGTACAGAAAAATGTGAGAAAACAAATCCCGTTTCTTTATCAGAATTCCAATAATTCATGTCTAGGACAATTTCAAATTTTCCAAAAGTTGTCCTCTTAGGTGGAATTCCAAATTCCTCTTTTTGATGGATGATTTGAAATTCCAACAAATGGTACAGAGAGTGGAATTCAAGAATTCCAAAAGGTCTTTTGGGTGATTGGAATTTGAAACTCTAATAAAAGAAACACAGCATTTCAAATAATAGGGGACAAGATGTCACATCATGTCAAAAAAACCCCAACCTCTAAAATTCTAGTCATAAATTCCTGTAAAGAAATAGGCCCCTAGATTCCTGAAAACCTTCGTTTCATTAAAAAGTTGTTTTTCAATGTTTGCTGTTTCCTTCTTATTTTAAAACCTGCAACATAAGAATTCTTTTTCCTTCATATTAGCTTGATCTCTTGACCGCAAACCAAGTTTTTTGTTGTTTGAAAGATGTATGGCAATTCTACGAAGCTACTGAGAACTGGAAGCAAATGCACATGAGGGGAAGAGAGAGAAGTGAGGCACAGAAGGCACAAGAAATGAAAGGGACTTGCACTTTGAACATTGAGGACATAGGAGATGGCCAATAACATGATAATAACGTTGCAGAAAACACGCCAAGAAACCAACAGCCACAGGTGTCACAGTGATGTATTGCAGGAAAAAGCAATACATTTTAAAAAATAAATAAATAATTGAAAGGACATCTTGGCTGTTGTGGAATGGTTGATTAGAAGCCATAACCTTTTTTTTATTTTATTTTTTATTTTTTTTTATTTTTTTGTGATGACAAGCTTAGTTGATCATAACGCAGTGGGCCGCATCTTGGAAATAAATGCACAGTTAATTTCACCTGTGAGAGAGAGTCTCCAGTGATCCACATGGAATGCACATGCATGACCAACCTGATGACTAGACCAGAAACTTGTACAAGCCCGACTTATCCATATCGGGTCGATATAATACTGGTATTGGCGCCTAATACTACACCGATACTTCTAGGGCATAAATTTAGCATTTCCTACTTAGCAAGTCCATTATTTCATTCAGTTTTTAATATTTTTTTTTACTTTTCAACGTAGAAAATGTTAGAAAGGAACATAAATGTTGATAATTTCATTAATTCAAATGTGATCTAAAGGAAAAACTGGGACACCCGTATCCGCATCTACGTCCTAGATTTCCTACAGTGCAAAGTTGTATCCCCAGTCCCCATATCAGTGTCCGTACCCATACCCATATTCGTATCCCTGATCCCCATATCCATGTCCTTCCACAGGGACAAAAACAGTGGCCATGCAGCCAAAGGAGTTCACATCGTTGAGTCTGATAAGTGATAACCAAATTGCCATGTTCCAAAATGGTATTCCATGTCTTCAAAAGCAACTCAGAAACTTTAAGCATGACAAAACTTCATTCCAAATTGCTCTGGCTATGGAGCGATCAAGGACCAAGTAGTTCACCTAGATACACCTATTTTTGGGCCAGGTCACAAGCGAATTTGGGTACACATGTTGCACAGCCATGGCATAGGACACGCATGACCGGGCCCATACTCACCAAACCTCAAAATCATACTTCTCTTTTGAAATGATTGGTAAACTTCAATACACAGAAAATAGCAAAACCTGGGAAAGCTAAGTATCACTAGTAAATTGCTTCACTAAGCATTCACAGAAAGGATTGCATAAATTCTTGTAATTGTGAAGAAGCATTCGACACCACACATTGCCCCAGGTACATTGAAGCTCTGAACTACATGATCTCGACAACAGCTCGGCCAACAATGCTGCCACTGTCAAGATCCCTGTATGCATTGCCTGCTTCTTCAAGTTTGCACTTTCTAGAAACAGCAGCACTTAGATCAAAGACACCGCTCTCTGCAAGTTTAACAACTTTGGGTAGATCTTGTCTTGCTCTGGCTCCATATGAGCCAATGATTTTTATCTGCACAATAAAATACCATGTTCCATGCCATGATTTTATTTAAATAAAAGAAATTAAATAAAATCATACAGTACTATGTTACCTGTTTCCATAACATTCTAGGATAGCCTAAATTATTATTATCATTATTTATTTATTTGCTTCATTGGGAAGTAACAAGAAGTTAACTGGTCCACACAAACTGGATTCGGAACCTCTCCCATGATACGAGAATGCCTATCATTAGCCAAGAGCTGGTTTTGCATATAGTATAAATAATTACACCAGACAACCTTGTAAAAATTGATTCATCCAAAGCATAATGTAGTATAAGCAGCACATAAGTAAAATATTATCCAAATTGTGAACAGGTGCGTGATGGCTGGAGCCCACCTTGGAAGATGCTTAACAGAAACAAAGGATCATCACAAATCTCAGAATCACATCAATCCCTAATTGGTTTATTTAAATTTCCAATTTGCAAAGCTCTTTAAGTTATGTCTTCCTTTCTTTAGTTTAGTACCCTTGTTTGGTTTCTTTATTTGCCAGATGGCAGGGACTTTACCATTAGAAATGATCAAATGAGCATGCCTCCCTTCATCCATTCTGAAAAGACAAATAATCAAATGCTGCCACTAGTATGGAGCAGACGATAGGTTACATCTGATTTAACTTGTAGAGATCAACCTTTTTGTGATCCAAAATATCACATGCCTCCCTGTGTTTATGCGTGGCCCAAGTTTCACTCCATTGCTGTGAAATGCACTGTGGGATTGCTTGTATGAAAGATGATCAAGCCAAACACAGTTGGAGTAAAATAAGGTCCAATTCCCATACATGGCGGTGTGAGATGAGCAGCTTTGATAGAGCAAAGTGGGCTCCACACGGGTTAAAAATCAGGAAGTCGGCTGCCGTCAGCACCATATTTATGGCAGCATCAGATAATGTCTCCCCTAAAAAAGATACTACTACACCTGAGGTAGTCAATAACAGCAGAGAGAAAAGGGGGTGGGGGCGTCTGGTTGTTCTCTCTGAGTTGGTTAAAACAAATGGCAGACATTGCAATCACAGCCTCCTCTGAAGAATGACACCCTTGAGAATTTGGAAAATAAGTAGCTAATATATACATATATATATAGCACCAAATTTGTTGGTAGATATTAAGCTCACCTGTCTGCGAACAAGACGGGTTATATCAACCTCCCCTAGAGAACCAGTTGCAGCAAGTCCAATCATTACAGCTTTCCCTCCATCTCGTACACTTTGCGTACATTGCAAAAAGGTTTTTGGCTTTCCCAACGCTTCCACGGCAATGTCCACACCCATTCCGCCTGTTATTTCCTGAGAATGGCTAGTGTTAGCTGATACCATCAAACTCATACAAAACCATCCAAAAGGTTTCAATTTGGAAAAGTGTTAAGACAGTTTACACTTCTATTTGAGAGTTACACTTTCTTAATATTAATAAATTGGCATAGGATAAAAGCCTAGGAGTCGTACTATGGTTTTCCCCATGCTATACTAATCACGGAGCTGCACGGAGAGGCAACAATGGAGTCACACAATAGCTGTGTCAAAGGGAGAAGCCCATGCAAAAGACCACTATCTGAATATTAATGATGGTACGGCTGAAACATACATATAATAAGCCTTTTTAAGCTTTTCATAGCGACAGGATTAGGATCCCCTTTTACAAAAGTTCTTTTTGCCACTTTTTATTTTTTTTAGCGGTAAATTTGGAAATGCATTAGATAAAAAAGAGTACATAGCAGAAAAGAAACAAGACCAAACATAGTGTTCCGTTATAAGAGTTCTATACCGGACACCCGCCTCGCTCTTGTAATTTCTAAAAATAGCTCCTGATGCCGTAGTAGACTGATAATAATTAATAACTACTAACTGTCCTAGTATGCCTAAGACTTTTAAAGGAACAAACACAACTAATACCAAATACTCTTGGCTGACATAAGACTCTTTAGGGACTTCCAATTATAAGCTCTAACAAAACTGAACTCCTAACTAATGAGAAAGACAACAAGAAAACGAGAAAATGACTTAAAACTCTTGATCAACTTGACTTGAGCATCCTCTTGTTTTCTGAAGCATGTGGGCCTCTAACTTCATAACTTATAAGTAGGCCCCGTGGTGAGTCTCAAAGCATATGATATGAATTGAATAAAAAAAGCCAGGGGAAAAGAAAAATAGAAGCAAAAGACCTTTATGTGTGTGTGTGTGTGTGAGAGAGAGAGAGAGAGAATAAATCCTTTTGAGAGAGAGAGAGAGAGTATAAATCCTCAAGTGAGCACCCTTTTATTAGCACCATCTGTGAGCACCCTCCTTTTTTTAGGACGTGGACCCCCTATGATCAATCCAACCCCCTCACACAAACTACCACCCCATGAATTGTCACAAGCTCAAACTTGACAGTCATCCAATTGTTACTGTTGGATTGAAATCCTAAAAAAATTAAGCCTTCTAAAACCATTAAACTTGAGGGCCTTGGATCAAGGTGCTAGAATGATCTACCTGACTTAAAATTTTGCACACATGTAGGTCTCACTGTGATCTTTCAATCCCTACCTTCCCCATGGATTGACGTGGCCCCAGGTGGGCCCCACAAGAGGGTTCGCATGTAGTGTGCATGGTGAAGGTGCACAGGTAAGGGCTACCCTTTATATATAGCCCTCATGTTACCATGTCTAGCATGGCAGAAGACAAACTTTTTTGACATTTTGTAATGAAAAGGTCTACTGACTGATTAACAACACTCGATCTTTGCTGCCACACCAAGAAGACCGCCTTTATGAACAAAGAAAATGGCTAATTATCTAGTTAGTTAAAAGCTTCAAATAGAATAGGCCTGTCATACCTTTATCTTATCAACAACATCTTCTTTCATTGCATTTATGGTGTGAGTTGCTCCCAGCGTCTTTGCTTTCTGAAGCTTGTCATCTTGAACATCAACAGCAATAATTTCTGCACCCCCAAATGCTCGAGCTATCTGCAAACAACTGGGAGAGGTAATGTAGTTATAATGATGTAAAATTGAAATCTAATTCTCCCAAGGAGAACTTTCATTATCTGCTTTTGACTATGAAAAGAAATTCAATGAAATGCAGTGTTAAACATATAAGTAAATTATACATAAACATGTGGTTGTATATGTACAGAATTTATGTTAAGATCAGATATTCAAAATCTCCAACCAGTAGAAAGCCTTGTAGATAAATCACCATTCCAAAAAGCATCCTTATTTAGACCATGTACAGAGCAAATGATTTTAGCCTCAGCTGAGTTGCAACTTTCTCATAAAATAACGAAAAAGGAGGCGGTAGCCCAGACCTCACAAATTGGGAAGCTACTCCCAATTCTTGCAACACACACATATCACTCTCAGCGCCCTTCTTGCAACTTTTCAATGGGCCAAAATTTATTTAGTATGTCACTGTTAAGTGTTAACCATAACATGGGACAGATAGCCAATAGCCAATAAATGATGAAATTACAGGACTATACACTAATCAAATTGCAATCTTAGCCCGTCACCTCGATCCAACGCCACCAATTCCAATCACTGCAATGGCATCCCCAGCACGCATATCGGCTGCATGCTTCATAGCACCATAGGCCGTAAAGACTGCACATCCTAAAATAGCTGATTCTGTATATGGCAATGAGTTTGGAAGAATCGCTAATCCATTGGCAGGCACAACACAATATTCTGCAAGTCCTCCCATACTGTACATGTATATAGGCTTTCCTGCACAGTATAACAAACTTTAATTCATTAATTCTTGAAAGACTATATCTGATAAGGCTAGCCACATAGACCAATGACTAGTATATATCATTACATGCAAAGACAGATAAAAGAACTGTAAAATAAGAACTAACTACGCAGCATTGATGGTATAAAGTGAAAACACATTAAAAATGACAATTTCATAGCAGCGTATAGTACATGAAAATAACAACTCTTTACACACAGGTGCCGTGTAATCATGTGTAGAATATGAAACCGAAAGCAAAGACTGACTATGGACGGAAAAGATTCTGTTATGCCACTGGGTATGAATACCAAGAATCCTTCTGTGATTGTTAGATGGAGTGATTCATCAGTCATGTCTGTTTATTTTTACTTAGAAGACGAACAGATGACCCGCACGGTAGAGCATCTGATGCATTTGAGAAGCAGGGATTCATCTGTGACCCTTCAACCCCCAATCCCTAGATTAGGAAGGGAGAGGAGGTGTTGATTTTGAGTTGAAACATTTTAGGCGGTCTTGGTATTAAACTGTATTTGTCCCGTTTTTCAAGTTACCTACTCTGTCAACGAGTTCAGGTACATTGCTTATATAGTATTTTATTCGATATTTAGGGAAAGGAAAGGCATCAAGTATTCACTGGAGGGTTAGAAATAAAGGAAGAGGATTAAAAGTTATACAACAGTTACATGCATTATGGAGTGGAATAGTGAAGATTTCTGTGTAATAGTTTATTGAGCTGAGCAACTAGGTGGTGGGGTTTAAGCTTGGACATCAAACCGAGCCTCATCTTTCTGAACTCCTTTCTTTGTCACTTATTGGTCCCCTTGTGTGTATGGTTCTTTTCTTGATTGTTACTGCACCAGCATTAGTTTAAATTTGAAATTCCTAAACCTTAGCACTGAGTTCATCTAAGCTTGTTCCAAGACTCCAAATTATGCGTAGTTCCATTTTTAAGAAACAACAGATACCGTTTAGTTGGACAGTGAGACAAACTGCAAAATTATAGGTAGAAGCATCTATCACTCACGACTCCACCAAATTCAAGATATGATGTACAGATATATTGGAGGAGCTCTTCTATGATTCCATTCTATTTCCTCGAGGGTAGAAACTTTTTTTTTTTCTTTTTTATTTTCAAAATGACCATATGTTCGAGAAAGTAAGGGGAAAAAAAGAATGAGATACTTGCTAGACTCGGCCATCTAAATAGAATGGCCATTTACCATGGGAGAATGAAATGGAAATTAGAGTAGGTTCGAACAGATAAATGCATTTTGAGAAAAATGAAAGCAATGAATACCACTATTGCGAAGAAACAGTCGTGTTTCACCATCATATAATGTTCCTTTTGCCCGATTGTAAGCGAAAAAAGCCTCACACAGGTCTTCTTGACCCTAGTCTCGTACAAACATTGAAAAGATCACATCCATGTATCATGAAAATAATCATTAACAGAAGCAAACATGACACAGAGATATGATAATGTACCAATATAATGAAAGCAGTACCTTTACACAGTAGAAACAGTTTCCACAAGGCATTATAAATGCCCCTACTACATGTGATCCAATAGGAAACCTGCAAGTTCATGGACAAACTCCTCAAGATTAATATGTTCAAGCACACTGTTAGTTATTTGCACAAAAAATCACAAAGATATTAATTCAGTAACTCAGCTAAAGTTAGAAACAACATCTTAAACAAGCATGGTCATGCTTCTCATGCGGAAACAACAACAGCTCAGAATTTTGGTTTAATGGCATTCTACCTCTTTATAATTCCACTATCAGTATGTGCTCCATGCTCAACTACTTCTCCAGTTATTTCATGGCCCACAACACAAGGAGTTGCAAATGGAAGTTCACCTTTCAGGACATGAAGATCGGAGTGACAGACTCCACACGCTGCATTCATAGACCAAATTTTAGCTCAATTACTTGTATTTTGATTGACAATTCCCACCAAATTATTGTTGTTGTCGCCATTGGATTCTGTTGCATATTGAAATGGGATAATAAATGTGGCATTCATATCATGATCAAGCCCCTTCTTTATACATTAAAATATTTACAGATGGATAAAGCACAAGCAATGCGACTATGAAGCATTGCTGCTTCCACTACAGAATTTTCCTCCCCTTGCACGTGAACTGACAAAGTCCTCAAACTTGAACTTGGGGGATACTCAGTGATGCAGCCCATTCACAATCCAAGATCAAGACCCGCAAGTTTTGATGGACCCGTCTGATGGGGTCCACATAGTCCACATATTTTCTAGATTAGTAGTTTACTTTATTTAATTATTTCTAAGATTAGAAGGCTGCTTAATTGTTTTAGGAAGATTTCCTCTTATTGCTTATTTAGGAATAATGCTACTCTATATATAGAGCAGCTCTTTATTGTAATGATAAAAAACCATTTTCTTAAGAAATTCACAAGTCTTGACAGACCCGTCTGATGGGGTCCATATAGTCCACATATTTTCTAGATTAGTAGTTTCCTTTATTTAATTATTTCTAAGATTAGAAGGCTGCTTAATTGTTTTAGGAAGATTTCCTTTTATTGCTTAGTTAGGAATAATGCTGCTCTACACTTGATGAATTAATTTCAGGATATAGGACTTTCCTATTATAACCGGTTGTTCAAAAGGATCTCCTGTTCTTCCATCCAATATTCTGCTTTTTCCCCGATACTCGGGTTCAAACACCCACAGATTTGCTGTTTGCTTACTGGCTGAATATAATTCAGGAAACACTAGCTTTCTCGAAGCCCCTTGCTCATATCTCTCATCAAAGGGTGCTATTCTATAATGTCTGTCCAACAGGTACCCCATTAAACTGAGTGAACATTCAAATATTTGTCCCACATTCATTGACGAAGGTACTCCTAATGAGTTGAAGACCATATCTACCGGTGTTCCAGCTTACAAATAAGGCATATCCTGTCTAGGCAAATCCTAAATAAGCAATAAAAGGAAATCTTTCTAAAACAATTAAGCAGCCTTCTAATCTTAGAAATAATTAAATAAAGAATCTAGAAAATATGTGGTCTATGTGGACCCCATCAGACGGTCCGTCAAAACTTGCAGGTCTTTATCTTGGATTGTAAACGGGCTGCATCACTCAGTCACCCTTAACTCGAGTGAGTCTACTCGGCCAAGTCGGACCAAGTCTCCCCTGGCCCAATTTGGTAAACTTACTTTATCAGTGAAGTAAAGTAAAGGGTCATGCTTTTATCAATCTAGAATTGTAAGTTTGTCTTGTTTTACTCATTAATAACGGATTCAAGTAGAAATATGCACCTATGTTTCACTCAATCAGACAAATAGTAACCCCCCAATCTTACAATGCTTAGCTCTTGAAAGAAATTATGATTTTGATATTCTAGAATCGATCCTCCCAAAGCTATTCGAAATAAACTGAGTTGGGGTTAAGGAAAAAAGCTAAGAGAAAAAAAAAAACCCAAGACTCAGCCGCTTGGTGACTGGATGAAGCCCTATTAAGTCCGAGTCAACTCGGGCGATTTTAGATTCACGAACAAAGAATCTGAAAGCGGATAGAACGGAAAACAGGATCTTCCCCTTTTAGAAATGGGGCTCTAATTTTGTCCTTTCTTGAAATCGGCCAGAAACTTAGGCCCCATTTTGTAATTTTCCCAACAGTATACCATTCATTGCTTGACCTGAATCACATGCCCACAAAAATCCAATAAAACCCAACAAGGATTCCCAGAATTTGATAGTCACTGGAATCCAATTCCTCCACAATTCCATCTTTGAGATGAGGAATCCTCACTTGCCATTTTCTTACTCATCCAAACGCCGCCTTTTCACATGTTTTGAGAGAGAGAGAGAGAGAGAGTATACTGGTACCTTTGGTTTTGATGAGGATTTCACCAGCTTTGGGATGAGGCATGTGAAATTCCTCAGTGGTGAGAGGCTTGTTGGGCTCCCAAAAGACGGTCCCGCGCATGAAAGAAGACCCACCGCTCAAGTGATATGCGCTCGCGTCGATCTTTTCATCCTTGGATGCGAACGATCGCAACGCGATCGCGCGTAAAGAGAGTCCGGAGATGCTGCGAGCGCGCGCGAGAGAGCGAGAGAGGAGGGAGGAGAAGAAAGCCATCGTCTCGTCCGAGTCTTGACTCCAGTGTGAGAAACTACTGAAAATGCCTGCCTCTGTTTCGGACCGAGTTCCCACTTGGGAGTTTAAAAATGTTCAGGATTTGGTTTGATTGTTTTTAAATTCGGTGGGGTCCACGTAAATCAAGAGAAGATAAGAATCAAGAGAGGCAACCTATAGGGCAATTTCGCAACTCTTCCACTAAAGTTGTTTGTTAGTGGTATTTTATTTTTAGTTGTTTATTATTAATTTTTTTTTATATTTTATACAGAAAAGTAGAGTTTTTTTTTTTTTTTTTTTTTTAAAGGTGGTGGTTTTTTTTTTTTTAAAAGATGGAGGGAGTTTTAAATTAACGTGTTTTTGGTGTGACATTTTGTCTGAAAAAAATAAAAAATAAAGACTTTATTTGACTGTTACTATGCTAGTCAAGTGCCAAACTAGCCCATAAAGAGACCATTTGATGTACCCCACCCCAACTAATTAGTAGGCAACTATATAGGCCCCATGAGCTGAAGTGCACATGAGAAGTTAGGAGGACATTACCTGTATATGAATGAAGGGTTACATGACATGAAATATTAACTTCTTTTCTAAGTATGCAATAATTATGTAATTAAGCAAATGAGAAACATCTCCTTGAAAAGGATAAGTGCAACTTTTGATTGGAGGATTATAATATATATTTTCATTTTTTTTTTAATGGTCATTACATGTTTCAGCCAGTACCAAAACCACCTTAAGTCTACATGAGCATTGACCCCTGAACCTGCTCTCTAGCCAGGTTTTATTTAGTGCGCTGTTTGCAATAAGTTTATTTGATAATTTATTTTTCTATGGAGTAAAATATATTTAACTCAATAGAGAAATGGATTGAGGCCTCCTCTGAAACACCATCGATCGGATTTCTCCCCATGAAGTCAATTAGAGTTGGTGCTGCTTTTTGTTTATTTATTTGCTCAAAGCCTATCCTTGTACTCTCTCAATTATCACGCCACTTTTACTTTTAGTTTAAAGTAATTAATATTGATTAGACATAGAAAGGGGAAGTAAAGTCTACGGAAAGGATTTTGATGCATTTGCGCTATGAGAGGATTTCACAGTAAAGAGAAATTTGTTTTAACTTTCAGTGCAGTCTAATGTTCCGTCGTTTGGTGGGGATACATTTTCCTCTCCACAGCAGAATTCTACGTTCCTACCCTTACAGCCTGTTTGGGTAATTCACTACTTTTTTTTATAAGCATTTGGAAATTTCACTTTTAAAATGAATTGAAATGAATGATCACTTTAAGAGATAATAAAACAAGCGTCATATCACTATACAAGTGTGTGCATAACTGAATGTTACAGAACCTATGGAAGGGGGTTAAAACTGGTGGAATGGTAGTGAAGACCTACAAAATTCCATCATATAGTTTCTCCTTACAGAACCTATGATTACCCACTATCGTCTTTCTAGGTTAAATCCTAGGACATCTACTACCATTTCCATCTGATGTTTCAAGCACTCGTTTAAAAAAAAAAAAAAAAAAAGTTGTCATTTGATAACGCTATCAAATGTTTCTACATTGAATGGATTACAAACTTCCATAAAAAAAAAGGGTAAAAGCCTGAATCATGTCATATGGCTCACTATGGAATGATTCTGGAACCTACTAGGAAAAGAGTAGGTGACATCTACAATAATCCATTACAATGCTCTTCCAACGCAAAATTTTTTGCCTGCTACTTAAAAAAACAAATACAAAAAGAGGTAGATGTCTGAATCACTCATCATTAGGATGCTCATCCATACCAACGATGCCCTGGTGTCTCAACTGGCCACAGTACTGTTATTCATTGGATTCTCCGACCTTGCTTTCTGATGCCTCTTTCTTTTCCTGCTCCTCTTTTTACTGCGATTACTGTCAGCTTCACCACCCTGCAGCCAATATATCAAATAAGCATCGAGATTGGGAATGCATATTGAGAATATACTTAAAGAGCCATTTTGATGGGAGGAATTCAGACAGAATACTTGAAATAATAGATTCACGAATCCATCTCAAATGTTCCTTGTTCGGATAGAAATGTGGATTTGCCTTTAAGCAAAATCCATGGATTGGTGAATATCCAGAAAGTGAGAATTGGTGGCAAAATCAAATCCCACCTGAGTGGTGGTTATTTCAGATTATAGTTTTTTAAGTTCAACGAGTGAGAGCTCCATTTGAGCTCTAGCACAAACCCTTGCCATACTATTATTATTTCTCCTGGATCACAATCATGAAGTTTGAGCACGCCCATTCATTGAACATGACGATGGTTTGACAATTTTTTAATGCTTGGGCCCGGACAATAATTATGAAGCTTGAGCATGCCCATTTTTAATGCTTGGGCATATGTATTAATAACCAAATAGACATCCAGTAATCATCCAAAGAAGAAACTTCACAAATGCAAGGATTCTAGTTGTAGAAAAAAATACAGCAGATATCCAACATAATATTTCACTAGCATATGATTTCAGAATGTGAAGGGTGAATTTAAATTATACAGTCCAATCATTTTAGAAATCTACAGATTTAAAATCCAAGCAAATCTATCCAATAAAAAATTTCCCTTTCTTTTAATTTCATCTGTATCAAACTTCATTTTTTTTTTATTCTCTCCTCGTAATTTTATAGCCAGGCTTTTGACGTTTTTTAACTTTTCCACCATTTTTTTACTTTTAAATCTTCTATAAAAATTCGTTGGAAATGAGAAATTGATAAATGACAATTTATTTCATCTTAATTTATGCTCTAATCAAAACTAATATTCACTTCAATGCTATCTCCTTTCTATTTCATTTTTTGTTTTATCTTATTTTGGTCCCCATGCGTTGCACGAGCTTCTTGCTGTTATGGCAATAAAGCAAAGAGTTTGATTAAAATACCAATCAGAGTAAACTTACTGGCTTTTGAGCAGTTGAAGGAGTATTACTATTCTTCTTCTTCTTGCATGAAAGTGGGTTTGGGCCCTGCAGAGTTCAGAGGAAGTTAGATTATACAACATAAACAGCATTGGCATGAAAAATAGACACCAGTGATCAGCTTCAAACAAAGCAAATAACAAAATAATCTGACAAATGAGTTTGAAAAGACAAAAAAGTTTAACTCAATAACAGCATTGCCACAGAAAAGGAGATACTAACGGATATGAAAGATAACATAATGATACGCTCAAACTACCTCACTCAAGAATGACATTAGATCATCCTCCCACAACAGAAGTATTTCCTATGCCTTTTTTCTATAAGTCCATTTCCCCATGCCCCTTATTAGGTATTGAGACCATGAACATGCTTGCAAGAGGGGTTGAGGCGACATGGATTTCTAAATTAGCTCAACCTATCCATTAGTTGGTAGATTTTGTACTCCTTTTAAATTTTCAATATATTATATTTACTTAAATAATTAAATAATATGGAAAATATTTCCAAAAGTAGTTTTTATCAGTGCCAAAGATAAATAAATATAATTATACCATCAATAACAACAACACTGTCATCAGAACATAATTGCGCAGTCTAACCTTTGCTTGCTTTCTTTTAAATTTTACTTTATCCACAGCACCAAGCACTTTTTTTGCCTTTCTGGTCTTTGTTACATCCCTTTTCATCACAACATCATTCCCCAAAGCTTCATTTGCATCAGATGAATCAGTTTCTGCTTGGCTTGCCACCCTTTTCTTCAGCATCTTAAATTCCGACTGATTCATGTGCAAGCGCTCCTCTTCAGTGGATTTGACAAATTGGCGTTGATATTCAGATGGTGTCTCAAGGAATAAAGAATTTCTAAGACCATATATCAGAGGGATCCCTGGTTTCTGCACTCAAGGAATAAAAGAACGTGAATCAGAATTTACAAATAGCTAAACAGTTACTACTAATGCTAACTTCTGGTTACAAACAGTATGAATAATCCCATTCTTAAAATCCTAATTACAGTAAATTCACCAGCACAAAAGGTTCCATGGAGTATAACAAAAATAGATTTCAAGAAATACAATGCTTTCTCATGTTTGGACTTTGTACAAGCATTCTGGATACATTGGAAGGATGGAAAATCAGCCACTTTGATCCGTGTTTGAACAAGCATACAAATTAAATACCATATCAAGTGGAATACTAATGCACGGCATCACGCATGGGACCCAAGTGATGCAAAATCTAGGTTAATTTCTTATTTTATCATTCAGTTGTAATTAGGATTAGCTTTCCAATTTTATTAGGATTTCTTATTTCCCAAGTTTATTATTAGATAGTTTCCTTGGTTGTTTAGGTTTCTTAGCCACTAAGATTTGTTTTCTTATTTATATGGCATTGTCGACATGGAATATTCAGAAAATTGATAAATAGAATTGGGTTTTCCCTTTGAGGTGTGTCTTTGTTTATGGTCTCTGCATAGACGTGTAATCTCTGCGAACGCGTGCTTCGACACTTTCCTGCAAGTCCTAACCCTAGGGCCTGCATCAAATCTATCTCTATCTTTGTTCTCCCCAAATCATTATTGGCACAATGTTGAAGTCAGGAAAATGGTAATTGACCAGATGTGAACTCTGGCTTCAGTACTGTGCCCAAACATAGACAGTAGATACTCATTTAAAATCCTGCGTACTTAAATTGTTTGTAATTTGGTGCAAATCTGAATGCACCCTAATCAATTCAGCATAAAATACTTATTAAGGACCTGTTCATTCAGTTGATCCTTGAGTTTCAGGAATGTCTTTCTATCTGAATAGTAAAAAGTAAATAATTGAAGGTGAGGATTCCAAAGGAACCTTCACATAGCCTCCCTTTCAATAATAAATATACCCAGCCATCACCCTAGCAAATTTAATCCTAGGGAATTGGTGGTCGCATCTAAGTCTCTGATCTTCAATTCACTCCCACCCATGCCTATATGCTTTGATAATCCCACTCCATTATAACTTCCTAGGAATTCAATGAACGATACAACATTCCATCAAAGCAACATTCCAGAAGCCTAGCTTACAGAAGAAGCGAGAAAAAGAAAAAAAAAAAAGTGTTAGCATGGAAAGAAATGCCCTATTCTTCTTATCAATTCAATAAAATAAACACGAAAATCTTATCATGAACTGGCAAAAGGAATACATACAACCAATTTTATCAAGATTGAAATTGAAGAGAAGTGATCATTGAGAAATCAAACCTCTCGGAACTTCATCCGAAGATCAGCATCTTGTGTGGCAACAAAGAAGTGCTCAGAGTTGTTTTCTCCAATGACATCCTCAATGCAGCCTGCAGCACTCTTCCTCCGCTCATGATCACACCTGAGCATCACCACCACACCCAATTAAACTTTGTGGGTAGCGATGATGGCTGATGATGGGAAATGATGATTGATAATGTCATAATGATGGCGATGAGAGGGAGCCAAGATGGCATTGTGGAGATAGCAAACAAATTAAAGGGAACTTAAACAAGGATGAGGATGGAGACGCTGTTGGTGGTGGTGGTGATCATGGTGAAGGAGATGGTGATGACAATAAGTGATGTGGTGAACACGATGACAATAAGATAAAGAAGATGACAACAACAATGAAGACAATGATGTTGATGGAGTTAGGAATGGCATTGAGGGGATGGTATGCAATTTGAAGAGAACAGGGACTGAGGAAAATGACGCTGCTAGAAGTAATAAGGATGGATGATGATATGACCATTGAAGGGATGGTATGCAAATTGCACTCTGTGTGTCTCCTCTGTGTGTGTGTGTGTGTGAGTGTGAGAGAGAGAGAGAGAGAGAGAGAGAGAGAGAGAGAGAGAGAGAGACCTGGCAGTCAGGAGATGGCGAGCGGAGTGAAGAGAACTCGAGTAGGATTCACCAAGGCTTTTTAGCTCTGCAAGAATGCATCTGCAATTGAATAGAGCAAAGCTTGTGTTGATTGAGAGAAGAAGAAAAGGAAACAAGATGCTAATGTAAGAGAAAGTCAGAGAGAAACCTCGTAAGAAAGAGCTTGGTGGGAGCCCCAAGGAGGGAGGAGAGTTGGGAGTGAGGAATGCGATGGAGAAGAAGGTGATGGACAAATGTGCCATCACACAGGATCTTGTATGGCTCTCGAAAACCAAAGCAGGCTGTATAGAACCTCACGCTCTTTCGCACGCGCTTCTGCTTCTTAACCCCCATTCTCTTCTTCTCATAACACTAAGCCTGCCAACATATGAAAACGGAGAGATTAGAGATCAAAGATGGTGGAGGCATTGTTTAAAAGCCCAAAATTCAGATTCAGACTCCAAAGTCTACTCAGTTGTCGACTCAGAGACTTAGCTCAGCTTTCACCCAGTCAAATAGTCCGTACACGGACAATTTTTATATAAAAAGAGAAATGGTCAAATCAATAACAAACAAACGATTGGACTGGTTATTCATAGAAAAGATAATTAGGTTTCACACATGCATGATTCAATGATGTGTTGAAGTGAAATTTGGACCAAAATCTATCCATAGAGAACATGTGATATGAATGAGTTTGATCATATAAGGGGGACACACATGTCTACCAGGTCTTAGTAATCAAGAGAGCACAAGATTATTCCTCTCTTTATTTAAATTAATAGATATGATCAACTTTGTAAATATTTTTTTCAGGAATCTCATTGTCAGCGGAAGATAATATCCCGAATTTCAATTTTTGTGTTATACCAAAATGATATCATTAAAATAAAAAAAATTAAATCAAATATCAAAATGAAGAAAATATTGATTAAATGGTTTGAATACTTGGGGGAAAAAGGAAAATAAAGGACCATGAAAAGAAAGCACTCATAAAAGTAAAAAAGTAATGGTCCCATTTACTTATGCATCAGTGTGAATGATAAGTGGGGTGTTTATACCACAGTTTAGTTTCCTGAATTGTGACTCAGACCTGGCTTGGCAAGCCAAGGAGGAGTTAAATCAACAACTTGAGGACTCACATCAAATTTTTTATTTATATTATAAAAAATCCACAAAAACGATATAATGCACCAGCAGTAATAAGTTAGATTTTTTCATTTCTTGTTCTCACAACAATTTGCACTAATCCAACTGGAGTGAAACTTGGAATAGCGCCCTGCACACACCATTTGGATCAAAATAAGTGCTGCAGTTAGATCAGATTATAACTGACATCAACACCATTGGACCATTTCTCAAAACTCAAGACTACTTATTTGAAGAAGTTTCGCTAATTACCCTTTTTTTTCCCTATTGCCAGTTTCTGTACAATTTGTGATTGTTACAGTTCATTTTTTTTTTCTTTCTAGCAGGTCACGTCCATATCAACATTATCTCATTAGTCATTACCATTCAAAAAAGAAACAAACAGCAACATTTTCTCGTTAATCAGTATCAGTTGGGCATTTATACTTTCTAGTCTAATTCTATTTTCACTATGAAGTTATTGCAGCTCTTCTGTATCATTTCCAAGTTGGTTAGGATAAACTGAAGGCTAATTGAATTAAATCAAAACCCTAGACAAATCTACCCGAATCAAACCCCAAAGTCGAAACTCTAATCAAAATCCTCATCAAACCCTAATCAGAAGGCCCGATCAAAACCATACCTAGAAGCCCGCCAAAACCCTAAACCAAGCTTTGAAACAGAACCCGATCAAATTGAAAAAAAGATTCTAACTTTACTCAAACCCTAATCTCAGGTAGCGAGAGATACCAAAGCTAGATAGAAGAACACAACTCACCTAGGAAATAAGCTACTCTTGTTCTTTCTTGCTCTTCTTCTTGGGAGTGTAGAGAGTGAGTGAGAGAGAGAGGAACCGAAACGGAGAAGCAGGGGATTTGGAGGTGGAGGCGGAGGTGGAGAAGGAAAGCACTTTCTGAACGGCTGAATGAAGTAACGAAAACCACAAGGTTTGTTACTGCAAATTTAAATATCATTACAATTGAGTGGGTCCTGCCGTAAGATTGAGGAGATGATTAGCGCCAATTCATTCTTCCTTCTCAATTTTACAGTGGGATCACTCTAATTAAAATGAAATTTGAAGATATATCACCGAGAAAGACGATATTCATTTTTGCACAGTCCCATTATCATTACGTGGGCTCCATGGAGGAGTATTGGAGGAGCTGCTAATACTAGAACCCAAGCTTCTCTTTTCATATTTTTTTTATTACCAATACATCCCTGTTAGGGTTGCAAATGGGTATCCGATTCTTCGACTACCTAAAAGTTTTAACTCGGAAAAAACCTAGTCTGGAACCTATTTTAGATTCCGATTCATAAATAGGTTTAAGTCCAGAACTAAATTTATATTACGATTGATAAATGGGTTCGGTTCCAGATCCATATAGATTTCGACCCGTGAACTCGAGACCCGTCATGAATATTTAATATTGCAAATCATACTTCAAAATCAACTTTTTTTGTACATTTTTATATATAATACTGGATCTAGTAGACTTAATGCACTGATATAAATTGAATGATATACTTATTTTAAGAAAAAATAAAAAGAATGAAGAGAAGCTAGAACTGATTTTGGACTAGATTCTAGTCCTCTAGGTGGACATTGTTTCGGAACCGGATTTGGGTTTTTCTATCAAAACCATGTCAAGAACCAACAAGATAGGTTCCAAGTCAAAACCGGGTTCGGAAACCAGAACCGTTATTTTGAAACGGAAACAGGTCCAATATAGTTCAGACTCGGAACCGTCTCGTTTGCAACCTAATCGCTGTCTAAAATTATCTGAAAGGACATCTATCAGAATCTCTCCCTCCCCAACTTCTTTCTATCCTCATATACCCAGTGGCGAACCCCAAAAATTTCATTTGGATGGATCTAAATTTTTGCTAGACTTTTTTCACATTAACAATAGCAAAAGAGAAAATGTATTGCATTTAAATCTACACAAAGTACTTAATTACATCAACTAATATACATTTATCTTATCAAAGTCATCTCAACTCTAAGATATTAAAATCTTTACAAGTGCCCTTCACGGTTCTTCATATTCTCAAAGCGTTGCATGATTGTCTCATCGTCAATGCCTTTAAATATGTCCTTCTCGATATATATATATATATATACATATATATATATATAAGCAAGCAATTATTCATCTACTAATATTAATTCTTAACCCATTTGTTTGTGGGTCCTCCAAGTTTAATAGCAATGCATCAAGTAAACTTTATTGTGATAAAATCTAATGGCAATTAGTCCTCACATGTATTGGATTCTCATTGTAGTAATAAACCAGTCTTTAGAATCACTCCATGAATCACTCAAGCTGTTTGCAATCTCTGCAAATCTCTAGAATTACTCCATTATATTAGCTGCTGCAATCACTATAAATTAAATCTCTGTAAAATCAATGTCATCAATGTTTTTGGATTTCTTTGTCAAATCTGTAATTCATTTGCATTATTTGTTTCCCTTGATAATGGGAAAATCTCCATTAATCAAGGGATATGTTTTGTAAATAGTGTATTATAAATTTACACAAACAGAATACAATCAGGCGGTGATTATTGCATTATTTCATGGTATCAGAACCTCATAGTCTCACGACTTTGGCTAGAAAGTTCTCTTTTTTTTTTCTCTCTCTTCTCTCATGGCTAGTGTACCTTCATCATACACTATTGCTAATATCTCCCATTTGGTTTCGATCAAGCTTGATTGAACCAATTATGCTGTCTTGTTGGCGCAATTTCTTCTAGTGCTTAAAAGCAATAATCTGCTTGGCTATGTCGATGGAACAAAGCCTTGCCCAAATCAATTTCTTCGTGATAAAGATGGCAATCAGTCTAGCATGGAGGACCCAAGTTATCTTCAGCGGCAGCAACAAGATCAACTACTCCTTAGCTGGATAAATGACATGCTCGCACCTTGTGTTCTCTCCACTGTTGCTCGATTCACCATGTATTGGGATGTCTGGAAATCACTCGAAAAATGGTATGTGTCTCAGTCCAAAACTCGCATCATACTATTAAAGAATCAGTTGCAAACAATAAAGAGAGGTAACATGTGTAACGCCCCACCCTACACGCATGCATGATATTGTCCGCTTTGGCCCACGGGCCTCACGATTTTGTTTCTGATGGGCCAGAACCCATCAAAAGGCCTCATGCAAGGTAAGGGTGTAGGCTCTACATATAAACTCATTCACTTTCCTCTCTATAGTCGATGTGGGACTCCGGAGCGTCACAATCCACCCCCCTTAAGGTTGCACGTCCCTGTGCAGTAGCCTGCCAGTCCCTGTAGCCTGCCAGCCCTCTTGGCCCGCCCACATGGTAACCCGCCCACTTGCACCAGACCACAGCAGGGGACCCACACTCGAACTAGTCGAGAGTCGGCTCTAATATCATCTGTAACGCCCCACCCTACACGCATGCATGATATTGTCCGCTTTGGCCCACGGGCCTCACGGTTTTGTTTCTGATGGGCCAGAACCCATCAAAAGGCCTCATGCAAGGTAAGGGTGTAGGCTCTACATATAAACCCATTCACTTTCCTCTCTATAGTCGATGTGGGACTCCGGGGCGTCACAATCCAGTCCCACATATTTATTATTTTATTATATTTTAATTAGATATTATTATTATTTTAATTGAATGTATTTTAATTAATTAAGTGGGTAGGATTAAGTGGAGCACACGTTAGATTAGATGCATAGATTGATGAGTTGGGTTAATGGGTAGATGGCCTGACCCGTAGTTTGACCCAATGACTTAAGCCCAGTAGTATTCTTTTTAACCTAATCCCTTTTTTTAACGAAACCCTTCTTATCTCTCCCCACTAATCTCTGCAACTCCTCCCGGTTATCTTCATCTTCTTCCTCTTTCAACTTCCCAAGCCATACCAGCTTTAGGATCCAGCCATTAGAATCAAGATCAGAGGATACCAGCATTCTTCGTTCAATCTTCTTATCTCAGGTAACCCTCTCCTCAAGTCGTTAGGAGTAGATCTATATTCTTAGGTTATCTTCCTATTCTTTCCAATGTTAGGTTTTGGGTAGGAATACCATAGATCTGTTCATCTGAGCATTCCTTTCCCATATTCTTTGTCAGATCGGTGATAGGATTATTATCAAGCGCTGTGGGAATCGCGGTTTAGGATCTGTGTATTTTTCTTCACCCCGATAAAAGGCAAGTACCTAATCATGATTTATAAATTTAATACTTGTTTTCTCCTTGATTGGCATGTCACCGCATGTAGAAGCCTTTGATGCCCCTTTATTGTGATAATATTGTGATGCTATTTTGCTCTGTGATGAGATCGGAGATTGGAGGTAATTGGTTTATTTTATTTTATTAATTCTGCGTTACTGTTGCAGTAACCTCGACCTTCGGTTGATCATAGCATACTTTGTTTAGATCCCAAAACCCCTCTTCAATAGATGGAATCCTGTAACATAATAACTACTGTAGACAATAAAACATGGGAGTTGGATGAAACTCAATTTCTCCAGAACTGTGCAAACTTGACTTGAAACGGAACCTGTGCAATCGTCTGGGTTTGTTTCGTGATTTTGACCATGGGACCCAGGTGGGCCACCACTTGTAGATCGGGTCCCCACATCTGATAGGGAACCCAAGGGCGAATTTGATGGTGGTAGACCCGTGGAGATTGGGTCCCATCTGGCCCTCATCTAAGGGTTTATACAATTTGGGGCGTCAATCATTAAAGGAGGTTTTATTTGGGATATTAGACAGCGGTGGGGTCCACTAGGTGATTTGGTCACAAATCTGGACCGCGCATCCGGCCGTATAGCCCAGGGCGACCATGTTGGTGAGGTCTGATCGTGGGCTTTTTATCAGTCGGCCACTAATCGAAGCGCACATATGCACAAATGTTGTTGACGATGAGCCGTTACAGAATTGGTTCTGTGATAGGAAGAGAATGGAGATGACGATGATGTCATCCCATGTCGCTCCCATGTGACTTTGGTAAAGACGTGATGGGATGAATGGAGGGAGGAATTCGGTGGTCTAAGAGAGCATGGGAAAAATGTAGCCATGACCAATGTTACAGATTTGACTTTGAAGTTATGTTAAATTGTGTACCTTGTCCTTTTAGGTTATGGAAATTAGAAAAAGGTCCTGATTGTTTTATAAACTAAAATTAGACCCTTTGGCTTATTTTGAAGGTGGAAAATGTTTTGGATGGGGTTCTCAGGTTTTCTAAAATTATAAACTAAGATTGGTATTATCATTATTATTTGTAAATTAATATTAAATGATATCTTTGGGTTTTATGGTGTTAAAATTATATATTTGTACCTTATTATTTGAATAATTGGGCATGGGTAAATACCGTCTGGGCATACGGTATCTTACTAACATGGGGGTTTAGTGCTCCATATAACTTCGGGGAAATCCTGATGGATTCTAGCTCAACCCGTCCCTATGGGAAAACCCTTAATTGGGTATATGCATCATTGATGAAGAAGGGATGCGTTGATCTTTTGTCAATTAGAGATTCCTGTGGTTATTGGGTACGAGACCTCATGTTTGACCTTAGGATTTGTTTGTGGTTATTCTTTGACCTTCGAGTTTGCATACATGTGTGGTTATTTGAATATGACTTAGGATTCTTGTGTCGGAGCATTATTAATCAGGTCTATTATGAATATATGTTTATGTGTTTATGTGGGTCATTTATGGATGACTGCAGATCGATATATGGACGGTTGATCACCGATGTGACCGGATCACTTATAATCCGCTTTGTTTATGCACAGGTTATCCTGATTTTATTTTGGTCGGTTTATGACCACCGACGTTATGGACGGGCTTTCCCGATTTATTTAGGGCTGACCACCCACAACGGGGACACTTGTCACCGTGTGATTCTATATTGCTCCCTTTGTATCGTTAGACTTTTGTTTTACGTTCTTTCTCATTATCATCTCTGTCATTGTTTCATTATAATCACACTTGTCTATATTCTTCTCGTTATCGTATTAAATGTCGAATTATGATTATGTTCTTGCTATTTACTTTGAAATATTTGGTGCATAGGTACCGAGCCCTACTTTACCCAAGAGACGGAGGAGGATCAAGCGTTTCAAACATTTGAGCCAACTGTTGAACCCGAGTGGGATGCCGGAGATGGCTTTGGAGCTGTCTGAACTAGCACAAGAGAGAACGTCATCTTAGAATTATATTAATGAACTTTCTTTTAGTGTTGAGACCTCTTTTAGAAATTTTATAATTCTGCAATTTTAACTATTAATGTTTATTTGATTTTTGTGTTGGGTTTCATTTATGAAACATGGATTACCAATTGAATAAAGCTTCCGCTGCATTTAATGAAATTTATTTTGACTCACCACATATTGAAAAAATTTTTTTGTGGGTCCACTATTGGAAGCTTGTGTTGTATTAAACACAGGAATTTGAATTTGATTTATTTTTCACGTTTATCCCTAATTCTTATTTTGGGGGACGTGACAACATGTCAATCAGTGATTATGTTGATAAAATGAGCAACATTGCTGACAATCTCGCACTTGCTAGAAAACCAGTCGAGGATGATGATCTTATCACTCTCATTCTCAATGGTGTTGGCCCTACATATGAGGCTACTGTCAATTCAGTTCAAGCTAGTGTCACGACCTGGGCCCGAGTTACGATAATCCAGGGCCGTGAACCATACTTACTCCCGTGAACTCTGAATTAACCTAAGTTAAAACAGAATCCACAAGGGATAACATTCATTCATACGTACCTGTCAATTGTACAATTTGCGGAAATACACATTGACAATTAATTGTAAATGTATATGTATACAAAATGAAGTTCTTTATACATGTATTGTTCCTTTGCTTTCTTTCATCAATCACTGCATATTCAAATATTATGCATAGTGATGACTATTCAAATTCTCAAAATATTACATTTCCAAAATGAATTTCAACTAGTCAAAATAATTCACAAAATGAATTTCCCAAAACATCCATAGTTTCTTGCGCACTCGAGTACCTTCTCAAACGGTATTCCGACCGTTCCATTCAATCAATCCTCCTGGAGGAATCGCAACGGCCTCCTCCGCTGCCGCCGGGGTTGTTGCCGGACCGGCATGGGCAATCGGGCCTGTAATGCCATCAATAACACCAGTGAACACGACGGTTCAACAAAGCATAAACAAGACTTGTGATAGCACATGTTAGTACATTTACTAAATTCATTCAATATATTTAGTAAACAGTTCCAACCCTAGACAGGTTCAATATGATTCCTACAATGACAATGAATGAGCAAAATAAGCCAATCAATAAACATGTACAAGGTGGCAACTACCATAGCTTTCATTCCAATTCATTTCATTTCTGTTCATGTCATTTCATTTCATTTACCATCTTCCCTCAAAGGAAGGATTCATCTTCCAAATTTAAGGCATCAATCAGTACCCGTAGATACGATCGAAATTTGTGGGACTTACCAGTGTCCGGGCCAAGGACACTAACATCACCACGAAGCTCCGGAACACCCCCAAATCCATCTACTGCAGTAGAAATAGTCATTTGGCTCTGGGCGGAAGGGTGCACCATTCATGACCCAAGCCTCATGAAAGTAATCATTCGTTTCTTTCTTAATTCATTTAGAACTTAATATAATAGCTAGGTAGTGCCCAACTCAAGAGTCAATTACATTTCATTAATCAATCTATTTCTGGATTCGATTCTGTACAATGATTCCATTCTTAACAATGGAAGAGAAATAAACAGTGGCATCAACCTTGTGAGATTGGAACACAGTGATACCAAATACAATACAATGAGGGAATTACACAATTCTACTCATTTTTATTTCAGTGCCAACCAACCACTTAGGTGTAACCGTTGGTTATCCAATATACATGTTATTCTCAATAGACGTCACATTTATGTGTTCTATGTACATTGGAGTCCCCTTAATTATCACCTATGGCGGTTTAGTCCATAATCAATTCACCATGAAAACCATGGCTTCTAATAGTCTAATCACAATTCCTCCTTTTATTGTTCTCAATTCTTAACAATCTTGAATTGCCCCATAATTAGTCTTAAAACTAATTAAGGGAGTGCTCATACTCATTAGAAGCACTCTCACACCAAACAAAGATCCAAAATCTACTGGACTCAAACTGAGTCTCCCGATCGATCGGCCAAAATTTCATCATAGTTAACACCCTGTCCGATCAATCGAACAGAAAACTGCCCTCAGTTATATCTCTGTCCGATCGATCGGACAGTCAGGTCTGATCAATCGAACCTGCACCAAGAACCCAGTTTCAGTGCAGAATCCGGTTTCTCTCTTCCTCATTTCCCCTTCTCTCCATTCTAAACCTGCATAAAAATTGGACCTCCTGTCCACTCCTCATTCATCATCTAATACACACATTAATGACACTTCTAATCATTCCATCAATCCATAACAACCCATTCTAAAATCAAGGGAAATACATATACACAAACCCCAAATCTATGAAACTCCATTAAACGCTACAATAACTAACATTATTCACAAGTAAGGTTTATACTTGCCTCTCTTTGAAGTTCCTTGGACAAAACCCTTTTTCTCCTTGGCTTAGCTTAACACAACTCTTTCCCAAGAAGTCCCCAAGCTCTCAACAATGGTGGATGCACTTGAAGAAGAAGATGAAGATGACGATGCCTCTTCAAAATCTCTCCCAACTTTCAATCCTCACTCTTGATGGAGAAGAAATGGAAGAGAAGGAAGAAAGTTGCCTAGGGTTTGCTAAAAAGAGGAAATGAACCATCTCTTAGCTTATATAATGAGCTTTTTGCACTTAAGCCCCCTTCTATTTTTCTTATTTACATTTTGGGTTAAATGAAGACCCATTTGACCGACCTTATGTCAAATGAAATCAAGTGTATTATGAAAGTTGACGTACTCTTCGAGATACACACGTTGGTATCAAGAATTTCCGTATTTGACAAAATACGTGAAAACTCGTATTTACAAAATGGTCCTTAATTCAATTTGTTTGAGTTTAAACTCATCTTAATCAATTCAATCCCATTCAATTCACTTCATTAGGTTTAATTCAATCATTTGAGATTAACCCAACTCATTTCGTTCATTAATCACAATTTGTACAATTAATCATGCTTAAGTATCACTAATTGGGATTAATTAGCTTTAATTATGATTAGTTCGAGTCGGGGCCTAACAGCTAGAGACACACCTATGTCTTTAGATGATCTTGTTGGTTTATTACTTAGTGCTGAAATGTGCTTTGAGGAGCAAAATGTTTTGCAAGTTGATCAAACTGCAACTACTCTGTATACGACCAAAAGTAAATCTTTTAACCAAAGAGGGAACAATGTTGAATCTTCAAACAAATATGGGAATTCTCGATCTCAATCACAACAGGCAATCAATTCCAAAGGACCCGCTCGACCATCTTCTACTGGAACTCCTCTTATGAATCACTCCCGCCCCACATGTCAGATTTGTGGTCGAATGGGGCACTCTGCGATCAATTGTTACTATAGGATGGATCATTCCTATGAAGGGCGTGTACCTACAAAGAAATTGGCTACAATGGTGGTAGCAACCAATGCTCGATCAAGTGACCAGACTTGGTTCACTGATAGTGGTGTTTCTACTTACATTACATCAGATCTTGCCAACTTGTCCCTGCAAAATGAATATCGTGGAACGGATCAGGTTGCAATTGGAAACGGTGCAGGTTTGCCCATTGCCCATGTTGGATCCCCTACATTCAATCATAATTCTTCCAATTTTCATCTTCAAAATATTTTACATTGTCCCTCTGTTTCCACAAATTTACTTTCAGTACATCAGTTTTCTCATGATAATGACTGCTATTTTATTTTTTATGCTGATGGGTTCTTTGTGAAGGACACCAAAACGGGGAGGATGCTTTTCCAAGGGAAGAGTGAAAATGGGCTTTATCCACTCCAACTTCCTAGCAATCGTTCTCGTTCATAAAAAAATAAGTCATTTGCTTTAATTGGGGAACGGGTTACTTCTTCAATCCGGCATCAATTGGAACACCCAGCATTTCCAGTTTTGCAGCACTTAGCATCTCATCAGTTTTTATCTATGCATGGTCATGTTAAGGATATTGCTTTTTGTAACTTTGTCCTTTAGGCAAGAGCACTCGTTTGCCATTTTCTTCATCTACATCTATTACATATAGTCCTTTAGAGTTGGTTCACTTTGACATCTGGACTTCTCCATCCTATTCAACAAAAGGCTCCAAGTATTACATTATTTTTGTAGATGATTATTCTCAATATACTTGGATTTATCCTATGCGATTCAAACATGAAGCATTTGACTTTTTTTTATTAAGTTTAAAGTAATGGTTGAAAAGCTTCTTTCATGTTCTATGAAGAGTGTACAAACTGATGGTGGTGGGGAATATCTAAGCAATTGGTTTCAAAAATTTCTTTCTCAACGTGGGATCTCTCAGTGCTTATCTTGTCCACATACTCCAGAACAAAACGGTATTTCAGAACGAAAACACCATCACAGTATGGATATGGGCATCACATTATTAGCTCAAATAGGCATGCCTCATCACTTTTGGGTAGATGCGTTTAATACAACACTTTACCTAATCAATTATCTTCCCACAAAAGTGCTAAAAAATGTTTCTCCATATGAAAAACTATTTCAGAAAATCCCAAATTATTCAACACTTCGTGTATTTGGTTGCTCGTGCTTTCCTTACCTTTGGCCTTATAACAAAAATAAAATTGAGTTTCGCTCTAAACATTGTGTTTTCTTAGGATACTCTCTTCATCATCAATGATACCGGTGTTTAGATATGGAAAATGGACGTGTTTATTTGTCTCCTCATGTTATTTTTAATGAGTCTAATTTTCCTTTTAAAGCTTCACTGGCTCAAGTTCCTCCCATTTCACTTCCACCGATGGAAACAGCGACCTCTCCGGTGTTACTCATTCTCCCAAACTCAGCCCACTCTCATCCTCAACATGCTGGTCCAACTAACATTATAGCCCCATCAGTTGCATCACTGCCTGTTGCCCATCCTAGCCCAGCCACTGGTATTGATTCCTCTAGTGCCCCTGATGCCCACTCTCCATCTTCAAGTGATGGCTCTCCCATATCAGATTCCATTGCACCTGCCATCCCACCACAACCTATTCATCAGATGGAGACAAGGACACAAACAGGAACTTGCAAGCCCAATCCTAAATATGCTCTCAATGCCACTATCATCGAGCAACCCATTGAGCCTTCTTGCTTTAGTCAGGCTATGAAAATTTTTGAGTGGCGGATAGCCATGTGTTCTGAATTTAATGCTCTTCAAAAGGCTGGGACATGGTCTCTTGTTCCCTCTACTTCGACCATGCATGTGCTTCCAAATAAGTGGGTGTACAAAATTAAGTGAGCCTCCAATGGTTTAATTGAACGCTACAAAGCAAGGCTAGTAGCAAATGGTTTTCACCAACAAGAAGGGGTTGATTACATGGGGACTTTTAGTCCTGTGGTAAAACATGCCACCATCAAAGTGGTCCTTGCTCTTGCCATACATCAAAATTGGCCCTTAAGATAGCTTGATATACAAAATGCATTTCTCCATGGTTTTTAACCGAGGAAGTTTAAATGAAGCAACCAAAAGGGTTTGAATACTCTAATTTTCCGCATCATGTTTGCAAACTACAAAAATTAATTTATGGGTTGAAACAAGCTCCTTGAGCTTGGTTTCAACGTTTCTTTGATTACCTAGAAGATCTTGGATTTATTGCTTCAAATGTTGATCCCTCGCTTGTTGTCTATCAAAATAATGGCGATCTTCTCATATTGTTGATTTATGTTGATGATATCCTCATCACCAGCAATAGCAATGTTCGCCTTTCCCATTTGATCTTAGATCTGAATGAACTTTTTTGCTATGAAGGATTTGGGTCACTTGCATTATTTTTTGGGTCTTGGAGCAACTTTCACCGTGGAGGGTCTTTATCTTACACAAACTAAGTATGCAGTTGATCTCTTAAAGCGTCTTAAGATGGAGCATGCTAAACCATATAGTACTCCAGCTATTACTGGCAAAAAGATGGAACCATCTGATGGAGATCCTCTTGAGAATCCAACTAAATATCGTAGCGTGGTTGGTGCCCTTCAATATCTCACTCTAACACAGCCTGATTTATCATTTGTTGTAAATCAAGTGTGTCAATACATGCATCAACCAACTACAAATTGGACTGCGGTCAAACGAATTCTTCGCTATGTAAAAGGTTCAATAAATGAAGGATTGTGTTTTCAACCAGGACACTTAAGACTTGAAGAGTATTCAGACGCGGACCATGCCGGATGTCCTATAGATCGTAGATCAACTGGAGGGTATTGCGTCTACCTTGGGCGTAATTTAATTTCATTGAGTTCTAAGAAACAATCTACCGTCTCTCGATTGAGCATAGAATCTGAATATCACCAATTAGCTCTCACTACTGCCGAGATTTCATGGCTATGTTTACTATTACGAGAATTACATATATACCTCACTTTGGCTCCTTTGATTTGGTGTAATAATATTTGCTCCGTTTCTCTTGCTTCCAATCCTATGTTCCATGCTCGGACAAAACATTTGGAAGTAGACTATCATTATATGAGAGAGAAGGTAGTTCGCAAAGAACTTGAGGTTCGCTACATCACTACAATTGATCAAGTTGCTGACATATTCACCAAATGTTTAGCCCCGGCTCGTTTCCAAGTTTTGAAATCCAAACTTATGATCCGCTCTCAGCCCATCAGTTTGCGGGCCGGGGTGTAATAAATCAGTCTCTAGAATCACTCCATGAATCACTCAAGCTGTTTACAATCTCTGCAAATCTCTAGAATCACTCCATTATTTTAGCTGCTTCAATCACTACAAATTAAATCTCTGCGGAATCAATGTCATCAATGTTCTTGGATTTCTTTGTCAAATCTGTAATTCATTTGTATTATTTGTTTCCCTTGATAATGGGAAAATCTCCATTAATCAAGGGATATGTCTTGTAAAGAGTGTATTATAAATTTACACAAACAGAATACAATCGGGAGGTGATTATTGCATTATTTCAGTGAATATATTGTAGAACATGGATTTCTAGCCAAACAGTGAATAACAGTGAAAGGGTTCAAATTGGTCGAGACTACGATAGGCATGTGCAAACCATGTTCATAAAATTAAACAACATGAAGCACATAAATATTAGCATTCGTAAATCAAATTGCAAGCACTGAATTAACGACATAAAACTCTTACATCAAATCTATAATTGAAATAATTTTCAAAGTGATACACAAATTAAACAGAGAGAGAGTTAGAGAGGATACTTGAGTTGCTTGTCAGAGATGGAGAGAGAAAGGGCTCACCAATGCAAGTTGTAGAACCTTCAGATGATGCGCTTCAAGATCAACAGTTGAACCACTCCCCTGTGTACATGGGCAAGAGGAAAAAATATACTATGTCATACTTGGCGGTGGCACTACAGGCAAAAGGGAAAAAACAGACTTATCACATATCCAGAAAATTAGAAGAAAAAATCCACTCAACCACCACCATCCCCTCCGGTGGAAGAAGGACAAGGAAATGAAAGGTATTTTGAGAACAACAGGGTGTGTAGAGAGAAATTTTGGAAAATAAAGGATGTTTAAGGAGAAGCTTGGATGGTGGTATTAGCAGCTCTCACTAGTACCCGAGAAGCATATAATTGCAAAATAAGAATTTTTAGAAATTCAAGACGACGGAGTGGAGCCCACTTGTTTAAAACCAAAAGCTTAAATTTAATGTCCATGTAAGAACACTTCACTCTAATATATTAATTACATATGATATTACTTTTATAAAATATTTAAAATTGCATGCATTTTATCTATTGCTTGCATCTGTTCAAGTAGGAGCCAGTTATTAAAAGAAATGCATCCTCTTTAATATGAGATATGACAAGATTTCAATCTAATATTGTTTCAAGTTCACTTAAGATTGATCATGTATATAAAAAAACTAGAATAAAACATCATTAAAAATAACATATGTTCCTCTTTTTTCTTTTTTTTTTAAGATAATACATGGAGTTGAATTTGTAGCGCGCGCACATTATTGCTGCTAAATATAAGAGAACTTTGATATTTATCCATTAAAAATAAAATAATTTTCTTAGGTATTATCATCTATATGCTTGAAATTACAAAACAAATGATGAGCAGATAAATGACAGTTTCTATCTTCACAGCCCATTTAGTGGCCTTATATATGAAAAGAAATCCATTTCACCTAGTTTTAGAGGATGGCTGATTCAAAAATCCGTTTCCATCTTACATGCCCACAAAAGCTTGAATCCAAAGGGCTATAAGCAAATGCCACACTGGTGGCAGGTACATGATCCCATTGCGGCTTAGAAGTATGCGTCTTTCTGATTTATTTTTGGTGTCCATGTGAGAAGCTGGGCAGATGGTATGTGATCCAGGACATTGATAGCCCAGATTTCACCTTTATTTGTATGTTTGTTTTACTTATTTAGAGTTTCAGCACCTGAAGGTGTGTTTGGATGGATGTCAAATTGCAATTTTTAAAAATATGTGGCTGGCTATCCATTTGGCATTTTACACTGATGACATACAGCACTTGATGTTGGAAGAGTTTTACAAGTTAAGAAACTAGGTCTTCTTAACCTAGTTCTTCTACAACTTGTGAATGATAATTGCAGCTTTTGAACCCTCATTCCCAATATCTCATTATGCAATTTATGAGCTGAAACAAGTTTTAAAAAAAAATTATTGGAGTCATTGAGCAGATGCAGATGAGCACCAGTTTTGGAAACCCCCCTGGTGGTACCATTATCACTTCAGAACCTATCAATTTCAATGGTATGAGAATCCTCAATCAAAGGTTCTCAACTCGGGAGATGTATAGGAATCAGTCCATTAATTAGTTGATTAAACATCACAACTGATAAAAAGGCCCTATTATTTCTAGATATTGAATCAAAGCTTTACAGATCTATGGCATATCAACCTGTGAGCCTAAAGACTAAAGAGAAGGAGAAAACAACACTCTGATTACAGGTTTCATAACCCCATATATGAATATAGAGGCAAATGGAACACTTTATTTCCCATTCGCAATTCAGTTCAGGTTACTTTTTTCCAATGGTAATTGCTTTTGTTGATTGAAAAAATAAAAAGAGAATACACAAAAAAATAGCACTAAGATGATTATGGATCTGTCTTTCAATGGTACATAAAACATTGATCCTTACTGAGCAATGCACGACGGCACCAAAATAAATAAACAAAAACCCACTTCATCAAAGAAAAGAACTTAATTAGTAGCAGAAATCCTTTTCCATGGTATCTATTCACCATGCATTTTGCTTATGTTGCAAATTTTTCATCCAGTGGAAAGGACCTGTACATAAAGGTCCCTTATGGGATCTACCTTTACACATCCAATAAGTTACAATAACTGATGAATTTTTAGTTAATACATATGGCATCTTACTAGAGCCCACTGGTTCAATAAAGTGATGGATTGTGGATTAGCAATCTACCAGATGAATGGACCTGTAGATTTTATTTTTTTTTCTTTTTATTTTTTTTCAAAAATACAAAGCTAGATCAAGGTACATGGTGGATCATTCCTAACAAATTGCCTCGATTTTTTTTTTTAAATGGTAACTTGTATTCATCAAAAGCTTTACAGAATAAAAAAGTTATCCTGAGAAGCGACCGAGGAAGACCCCAAAAATACAGCCACCACCCAAAGGGAGGAAGAACTTTGCAAAGGGGCGCTAAGGCTCCATGGAATGGTCAAACCATCCTATTTTTATACTCATCAAATTGCTGATCATTTGCTGTACTAGTTCATTACTTCTCCATCTACAAAGACATCTGAGTGGGACAGTTACTAATTTGGATGCACCATATATTAGCTTTGGCTATTTCAAGAACACTGATTTATTTTTCAGCTTTTGGAACTTCCAGCGGAGCTTAAGAATTCAAAATCTTGAAACAGAATCTATGATGATGAAGGATATAAGGTGGAGATGCAGATGAGGGCTTAACTTCCTGGGTTTTAAAAACTTGGCTGGGTATTCATTTCGATCTCTCCTCAACTCATTTTCCATAAATGGGAGATTACTTGATGGCATCTGAATTTTCACCTTTGTTCCTTCAAATTTAGTCACTTTTGGAAATACATTTCTTAGAATTCTAAGGAATTCAAATTCCATACAAACAAAAAGACCGGTAAAGATAGTCAATGAAATGTATTTCCTTATTGCTGAACCAATACATAAGATTTCGGTTTCTTCAAACTGATCATGTACTTTCAGGCACAAACAAGGAAACTGCAAAGAAAATTCAAGGTCTGTTACTTACTTCCACATGGTAGAGAACACAAGTACAGAAGCATGCAGTAGTTAAGGAATATCCAGATCCAAATGAATATAATCATTTCCAAAATGGGACCCTCAACACAGATGGCTCTGATCATCCAAACACTAGAATCTTTCAGAACTCAGAACTGGGATCATCCTCCTATTGGTGGATGCTGTTCCTAAAAAATTCAAATCCTTTGTACCAATGTTGTATAGAAAAGATATATAGTCTACACCAATGCATTAAGCAACTGATCCAAATGGATATGATAAGGCTAAAATGATGATGATCTTTGTGATGGCCTCACATGTAATAAATGAATTTAAAATAGATGTCAAATTCATGAACACTAGAACCATTTTGGGTACTAACATTTATCAAATTCAACAATAAATTCTAATTTATTTATTAAAACTAACATCCATATATTTATTTTCCACTACAAGCAAAGATACTAGACGTCGAATACCAAAACAGAAAAATAGCATCTCATCATTTGTCACTGAGAACTACTAGACTCAATAAAACCCTAATCTCAGTAAGTGTTCAACATTATTCAATGCTATCAAGTCCTAACAATGTGCAATGCACTTCTTGCAGTCGAAAATGCAATGCTTCTGCCTGTTAAAGTCTCTTGTGCTCACGCCATCCATGGTACCCCTGCAACTTTTAGGACACACCAATTTCTTTTTATAGCATAACCCATGGTTATAACAAACTCTAAACGTAGCTGAATCATCTTCGCTTGCTCCAGCATCAAGCTTTCTATCCACATGCAACCCTTTTATAGGCCTTGTTTCAGTCTCATCTTCTGTTGATTTCTTTCCCAACCAAAAGTGGCTTCCTTTTGCCAAAAGTCCACTAATCTTGCTACCTAGACTGGCTGGAACATTAATTTTCGACTCAATTGATGTAGTACCTTTTGTGGCATCTGCGCCGATAGCCAAGATCAGGACCACTACTAATATCTGGAAAGAAGTTTTCATCTCTACTCTTTACTCTTTTCACATACTTTCTTGGGGATTGTAAGAGATATATAGGGAATTGAGGTTTTTTTTTTTTCTTTTTTTTTTTTTTTTTTTTTTTTGTTTCTTGCTTTGCATGGCTTTCTTGTGGGGTAACTGTTTTAAGAAATGGAAAGTGTGTGTGTGGAGAGGCATGAATGTGTGAACCCAAGTGTAAAAATGCATGCTATGTAAGGAATATTAGTTGAGAAAGGATAAATTATGCTACCATTTGCTTGATCATGTAGTCATAGAAACTGTTACACTGCTATCAAGTTAAAATATGTTGTAAATAAACTTTGTTTTGGGGTACCTCGTCCATCTCATGGTCAATATTATACTTGTTTCTAGAAGTACGCCCAACCAAACAAAGCAACTAGCTGTGCATTACTATAATAGAGGATTCATGCATTTGGATAGCCTGTGTTCGCAGTGGTTTTGTTCTTTGCATGACTTATAAGTTATAACAGGCAAACGAGTTACAACTTACAACAATAATGTTTATAGGAAACAAACTACAGGGCAACCTGTTGTTCTTTTGGCTTCTTTTTCTCTGAAGTGTGGGCTAGTTATGCTCACAATGCTCAGATGCTTAGAAACATGAATGCATCATTAGATTTTGTCTATACTACAATAGACCACAATTACCTTCCCAAAATAAATAAATAAAAAACTATAGGGCAACCAAGCCTTGAAGATCCAGAATACCCACAAGTAGGGTTGCAAACGAGTATCCAATTCTTTGATTACCCGGAAGTTCTGACCCATAAAAAATCGGGTATGGAACCTATTTTAGGTTCCGATTCATAAACGGGTCTACGTCCGGGTCTATATAAGTTCCGACCTGTGGGCCCGGGACCTGTCATATGAGCCTTCGATATTGCAGATCGTACCTCAAAATTAAATATAAAAAAAAATTTGACATTTTTATATACAATATTAGAGGTGGTAAGCTTGATGCACTGTAAATAAGCCGAATGATATTCTTATTTCAAGAAAAATGAAGAATAAAGATAAATTAGAATCGATTTTAGAACTAGATTTCAGTCCTCTAAGTGGACCCGCTTTTAGAACCGGATCCAAGTTTTCCTATCGAAACCGGGTCTGAAACCAATTAAACAGGTTTCGAGTCAAAACCGAATCCAGAACTAGAAACATTATTTAGAAATGAGTCCGGGTCTGTGTCCACCATGGTTCCAATCCGAAACCATTCTGTTTGCAACCTTACCCGCAAGGGGTGCCCAAGCACTGGTGCAGCTTGGGCTCAACCAGGCCCAACTCGTTTTGGGCCGGGTTCCATCTTGGTTTTAGTAGGCTTGGATCTAAATTTTGTGTCTGTTTAATATTTGGGGCAAGCTTGAATTAAGAGAGAAAAAGACTGAAGCTCGGCCCTGGTCTGGTTGAAATAAGTTGTGCACATAGTTTGGTGACTCATTTTCCCAAACAAGAGATAAAAAGGCCGGTCCTGCCCTACCTGACTAAATGGACAGGCCACAACATTGTAGGTTTGAGGCGAGCCAGGCTTGGGCTAGCTAGTCACTTAAGGCATGCATGTGTTAGGCTTGGTTTATGTATGTGTCTATGTTTCTAAAGTCCAGTTGGGTTTGTATGTGCCTCATCCTGGCCTATGAACACCCTTGGCCTTGGTTCGATCTTAGTAAACTCAATTATCCTAAGTAAGGATTTTAAAAGTGGGAGGCAGCTATTTTGTTTCTTTCCAATATGTCTTCTTCGTTAACACTAAGGTGCCAACACCATTCAACTATTAGTGTGTCGGTAAGGCCCATCTCACCTTACTTTTGATTTATTTGATTCTTTTGCTTAGTTGTATTACTAATAAGAAGTGATACTTTCTATTGGAAGAGCCAAGAATCGATCCCTGGGTATGTTTGTGAGACTAATGTGGCAACATCACTCATATATATATATATATATATATAGGCCCCCTATCCTCAACTCAAGCTGAGGATAAAGGCGTCAGCTCAATGGCATGGGGCCCACCTGGGGACCCACATGGGAATGGGGATTTGGGGGCCCTCTTCGGACCCTCTTCTCTACAAAAAATCAGCCCTAAAGATAATTTCTATCATCTCCATCTGGGACACAAAATTTTTACGGTATGCAATACATTTGGATGGGTGTCACTCGATCCAACGGTCCAGTTTAATCGAACGGGGCCAAATTTTTGTGAACATATGCAACTTAAGGCGGCCTTGAGTGTGGTCCATTTGGATGGACCAAATAGTGGGCCCCAGCCTAAGCAGCGGACAACCCTCTCCCGTCCGCTTGAGCTGAGGAGAGGGCTGGGCATATATATATATATATATATATATAAACATGAGTATATTGGCTCCTTACTTTTTCATTATAATAGTATAGTCCGGCCTCCTTTAAGGATAATCATGTGCAGCTAGAGATCCCAGAAACATTGCTACAATTATCTACTCTAGCTAGGGTGCAAGGTCAAGTCTTTAAATTAGACAACCTTGTGTCAATCTATCAATTTGAGAGAGAGAGAGAGTCCTTATATTCCAACAACACTGGTCAACATGACATTTACTATTTATTCAATATATCATAATTGAGTAGTGCTGGCAGCTTAGTATCACCCATATACACATGTCCAAGGATTAATTCCTGGATCTTCAAGTTAAAAGTATCACTCATGATTCTAATGATAATTCCAAATTTCACAAACAAATATTAACTTACGTTTTCTGTAAGTTACATTCCTTTTTAAATAGAAATGTCTTATATGGAACTTTTAACATTAAATCTATATCGATCACCATTAAAAAAAGGACCTAGAATGGCTTGTAACACAAACATTATGACAAAATAAAGATCGACTTTCTGAACTGATTAATTTATTTGGCTACCTGTGCACATCTCAGTTTTGGTAGGACACCAAATCAGAAAATTGTCTTAATGTCAATTTTGACACTTTCAAGAGCCTGTACTCATGAAACTTACCTCTCTGTCGAACTAAACATTCAATTATCTGACAGGGTCATCACTTTGCAAACCTAAAGTTATCCATGCAGACAATCTGAGAAAAAACTTGATATTTCATAATCTGAGTAGTAAACTAGACTATTGAACTCTCAAAGCGCAAGAGCAGAAATAAATGGCAGTCTGATAATAGCATCAAGCTGATATCGTTTGGAAGAAAAAAGAGGAAGAAGATATTACCATTAAATAAACACACACTGTTTGCACTGGGGGAGATATATAAGCTGAATTGGGATCCTATGAGGCTTTGCCCGACGGTGATCATGATTGGATCCGCGGGCAGCTTGTCATGTACTCAAGGCTACTGCCCTACGATCGGGCATCGGCAGCCACGGTGTGATTGGTCCACTCACGATTACCGTGGAAAAAAGCCTTGATAATCCGAATTCCATATAAACTTATCAGTCGTCAAGCTCCCCTCTATGAAGCACTTACAAGGTACCGAGTTCTTGATTTGACACTGAAAACAACCATTGCCATGATGCCCCGGCCTAACCCAATTTAAGTGGGAATATTTATCCAATAAGCTGGCTTAAGGATTGACAGACTAAGGCCTACAGATCATGTTCCAGCCCGACCATAATGGGTCCAGCATTTGACTCCCTAGTGGTGCCTCTAGATACCTGGGCCCAACTTCTAAGCCATAATTAAATTTCACTATTAGGTGCATTATCTAATGGGTCACGCTTCAATGAGCCCAAATAGGCCCACCTGGACCATTTGTTCCAAACAAAAAGAATTGTATTCCTTTTTTTCCCTTTCTTGTGTGTGAGTGTGTGAATTTTGTGATTGGGAAGTCGTGAATATAGCTGATATGCTGAAAATATTATCATAATATTGAGATACTTGTAAAACATTGCCAAAACTGAAAACATGTAGAAAAAAAAGAAGTTAAGATATTATCTCAGAAAATAATTTTATCTAAAGGATGCTTCGATATTATTATTTTTTTGGAGTTTTCAGTTGGATATTATCGTGCAAATATCGTGGAAAAAACTTAGTTTTTTGAATAAAATAAAAGTAAATAACTAAATAAATGTAATATACTGTTAAAGATTATTTTTCATCAACTTCTATGATTTTTTTCCAATTTGTTCTGATATTTTTGCAATTTCATGGTTTACTTCAAAATTAAAATATTCAATATTTTAAAAGGTACTTTCTATGATAATATGATGACATTATCGTGATAGTCATTTTAATATTAAACTTTTATGACTTAAAATTAAGGACACCTAATTATATCTTTGGCTCCCATCAACTAGGTTGAGTTGAAACATTTTCATTGTAGTCTCTCATTTAAATATCATCTATGCATGTGGGACCCACTGAAATGGGCATTTTTCCTCATAAAAACAAGTTGGGCATTTGCTTCGTATCAAATTAGGATCTATGCCAACTAGAAATATTATAGTGGGAAACTTTTGTTCTAAATTAGGGTGAGTCCCAAATAAAAGTAATCTGATTGAATTAGATGGGCCCAAATTTGATTGGAGTAAGAGATTTCAGTTTCAAAGGGCCCCCACTTATTGTTTTGTAGAACTATCCTCAGGAGAATCTTTTGTGCTGTGGAGGGCAGATGGCTGGGATTTCCTTAATCAGTCGCTTTCTTCCTTTAGCTATTTCTGCCTGACAAGAAGGTCGTTGGGCCGTTTTCACTTATCTTTTTGAAATGGGTGTGGCCCACCTGTAGCACGTAACATGGTAGAGCCCAGTGCCCACTTGCTCCAGACACGTGTTCCGTTCCATAGGCTGGTTTCGCACGTGGCAACCCACTGTGGGAATGCAAAGCTGTTTGGCAAAATATCCCCAGATTCTTCTCTTTCTTTCTTTATCTGAAATGAAAGTATTTATTAAACAAACTACAAAATATTTACAAGAGAAGGATGAGAGAAAAACAAGAGCAAGAATGGGTTTTTTTTTTTTTTGAACAGTAAGATTATTTGGAAGCTGTGTATTTGCCTCAGCATTTCGATATTTTAAAATAACATGAGAGAGCTAATTTAGAGCCTTATAGAGTCAAACTACTCCCTCATAATAGTAAAAACAAGATACATAGGAATTAAGTAAGAACATCATTTTTTGATCTCCACAAATTAAAGGATTAGCAAAGAGGTGGCCAAAAGGTATGAGGTGACAATGTAGAATAGGACATTGGCTTTCCGGCGTTTAAATTACTTGGGTGATAGTTGGGATTCAATTTTTATCTCGCCATATTCTTATTCTCGCTATTTGTTATTCAATGGTATTTTTGGATATTAACATCATTTTTAACAATTTATAGAAATAGAATTTAGGAATTCAATTACATAAAAACAATAAAAATGAAAATTTTAGAATTTTTTTCAAACCCACCCCACCCCCCCCCCCCCCCCCCAAAAAAAAAAAGAATTCCCCATTGAGCCCCCAAGGAATATTTCTTGGTTCCACCATCGGGTGGTGACAAAATCCAAAAAGTGACAATATCTTATACGCTCATTAATGCACATGCATACGCACACAAAGAGAAAAGGTATCTCATTTCGTTACATAAATTTCCTTTTAAGGCGAACGACTATAAATGTAGCCCCAAGCTCATTTGGGCCCACCTTTCATTAATGCAATCCCTTTTATACTCTTTTATTTTTATTTGGCATTAGTCCCAATTTTATAATCACAAAACCTTCACTAATCATTGGATTAAATCTCATAAAAATCTGCGATGAAGATGTCACAAATAACCTTCACTAACCATTGGATTACATCTCGTAAAAATCTACAATGAAGATGTCACTAACCTTAAGGCTGTTAAAATCAAGGGCCAAGATAACCTGGTGGGGCTAATCTTTTGGTCCCCCTTTCCCCAAGGTGACCTTTCCCTCTACTCTTTTCATTTATAAACTTTCATCTAAGTGGGTACCACGAACTAGATTATATATAAACAATATGCAGTTTGATCGTGAAGCAGAAGGAAAGGGCATTTTTTGAAGTATATTTTCTCAAAACTTTAGGACAGTTAAAATATGGAAATAAAAAGGTTCACCATAGTGAATCCAAACCTCAAAACAATTTTTTTCCGTTGCTTTAACACATTATTTCATTCCGATTGAGTAGGATCCTTATCGGACTGATTAATAATTCACCCACAATACTGAAAGCCATTCACCCTGTCATGACAAGGTGTGTGTAAATGATATCATCACACAAAGTTAGGAATCTGAATCCTTTAATAGCCAGTTTGTTTGTAGGATTCTAAGAATTCATATAGAAAAAAATCCTCAAAATGCCATTGGAAAGCATGTTTTCAAAAGTCAAGAGCAATATTCTAGGACACTGAAAATTTTTAAATTCTATTTAGAGCACACCTACCAAGAACCCAATGGCTCCAAATGAATGGCCTTCCTTTCAGTGTACTATTTCATCAATATACCAGCAACAATGCCCCGTGCTTAGCCCGGGACAAAAAGTGACTTATCAAAATTAATTATAAACATATAAGAATATATTCATGCATATTTATATAAAAACAGTCAGCACATCTTCAATCACAAATACAAGTGGCCAACATCAACAATAAACTATTACAAATATAAAGCTAAAAAATCCATTCAACAACAACATAAAAATAATAAGAATATATAGAAAAGCGAATTTTGTTAATATATATAATACTAGTAATAAGAAATGTATTCAAGTTTTTATTACCCATTCATAATTTCAAAGCCCAATAAAACAAAGCCACCCCATTTGGACTTGTTTGTGCAATATTTCCTCATGAGTAAGGAATTTTGTATTTTTGTAGAAAATCAAAGTCCTCTCTATTAAGGAAAAATAATTCACTTTTTTCTTTTATACAAGAAAAATACATCACACCAAACAACATAATATTGTTAACAAAGAAAATCATAAAAATGTACAACCCTCTCTTAGTACAAATTCACCATTTTTTTTATTTTCACATAGGCCAATGGTCATTTCAATCCTTTCGCACAAATTTATTTTTTACCCCTTTGAAGTAGCACCAATACCATTTTAGAATTGATCAAACTATTTTTTAGCTCTAGATTTTAAAAAAAAATGTATAAACATCTTAACTTTAAAAGCCATAATTACGAGACTTGAAAACCACAGGCTAGTGTTATTTGATCCCAGTAATAATTGGCCCACCTTGAATCAATGTATATATATCTATTAATTATGAGCCCACGTGGGCGCACAAAAGTGTAATTTTTGGTGAGTCAAACCTAGGGTCATATGTCTATATATGGTCAAACCTAGAATTTTGTAATTTTTGGTGGGTCAAACCTAGGGTCATATGTCTATATAATCAAATCAGAAAATGATGCCTATAAGATTCAACAAAAAAAACTCCAACCTCAAAATATTTTTTTCACAAGCTCATCCATAAGGTGGTCTACTAGAAGATTAGGTCTAATTTTTTTTCACACGTGACAATCTTTGAATAGAGTAGGCTTTGTCCGGAAACTAAAAGAAAATGATCGTTTTAATGAAAAATTTATCCGTGTAAATTGTTTAAAGATGAGCCCCAAATATTTAAAAAAATATGACAATCTTGAAAAGATGGAAGATAGATGGTGTTGAGAGAGAGAGAAAGAGGGAAAGAAAGAGAGAGAATAACTGTAACAAAATAGAGAGATTTTATGGGATATTGATTGAGAGACTTTAGAAGATAGAGGATATAGATAAAGAGAATTTTTTAGAAAAAAAATTGTGACATGTGATGACATGGCACCTTAAAGCACTCTATGTTTTTTTTTTTCATATTTATTTAAAAGGAGAATTATTGGGTTGCTGAGGTGGCACCCCTCACAGCCCACCTCCCCATTTGCTTTAATATATATAATTTTACTCGAATGGGAATAGTCACGAGACAAGATTGAACAGAATCTTTTGGTGGGATCCACTAAAAAGGAAGGTCATAAATTTCAAAATTTTAGATTTTTAATAAACGAACCCCATTATAAATTTTCACTATTCACATTGCATCGTGGAGTGAGGCACCCACATAATCCGTACTGAAATCGAGTAAGAGCCCGATACGATTCGTATTGTTACATGCGTGCCCGAAATAATAAAAGTTGAAGCAGAAAACGCGGTGACTCATGTTCCCAGTTTAATAGAAAGTAGATTTCGAATCCGACAAACCAAATACCTGCGGGGATCCGAGACGTTGCAGAGAAAGTTGCATACACAGACACCTTTTTCCACTTATTCTTATTTTAGGACAAGTGTGTAAGTTGTAACCTTGAATTAATATTTGTTTTTTTAACCCCCCATCAATCCATCCATGTGAAGAGAGGTGCCTCACCATTGATTGGCAGTTGTTTTCTACAATGACCTATCTCTGATGAGTATTAGAAAAGATAAATTTAAAAAATTCTTTGTTTTAGAGAATTATATGATGCTGAACTAGGAATTCCGAATAAGTGATATTGGGTTACTTTTGTAGAAACAAGAAAAAATATTTTGTTGTACAAATGTATCCTAAAAACAACCGAAGTAAAGTTTATGAGATTAATGTAGCTCTTAAATACATCAAATCTTTAGTTTGTACCCAATAAAAGCAGTTTCCCCCTATTGGGTCTCAAGTTGGGGGTAGACTATGCAAGTTGAAAATCCCACGCAGCACTTAATTGAGTTCCCTGAGGAGAAGGAAAAAAGATCCAAACAAATATCATTCTTAAGATGACAATAATAATTTTTAATTACGACAAAAAATGGAGAGTGAAAATTAAAACAAATATCCAAGCAATAGAGTATAAATGATTTTTTAGGTGTAGAACTATAGATTCAAATATTATGAAAAAAAAAAAAAAAACAACAACAACATAGTAGATGCACATTGATTTATATATATATATATATATATATGTGTGTGTGTGTGGTTTTCAGGTCATGGGAAATCAGCTAAATGCATCTCAATCAGTTGTGATTAAAAATCAGAAAGGTGTAATCATATCTGAAGTTTAAGAGAGAGTTCTAGTGGAAAAAATGTTTTAAGTAAAAACTAGCCCTATCAAACTTGATGTGAAAACCTTAATATTTAATAATCTTTTAAGTTTAGATTTTTCTTTTCTTTTTTAGATGCAACCCAACAGCGAATAAAGGTGGGATGAGTGAAAAATTGGTTCAGGTGTGAAATCACAGGTATAGAGTTTGAATTACTACAATGATCAAAGATGGGCCTTGAGTGGGCCCCACAAAGTGAGAAAAAATTCTCTCTTTTGGCATCATGTTAGTGTCCCACCATGGCCACGTGGCAGAACATGTTCTGGGTAGTCAAATATCTTCCATATTTTTCCTGACCCCAACATCGTAACACTATTATAGGAATACATATATCCATTTGTGAAGATATTCTCACTTGAGATGTTTCTAAAATTAGCCTTTTCAATGTCTGGAAGAAGAGCGTTCAAAACTGAATACTAATAAAGACGCCACCTTGTAACACCTTCTTTGGTTTTTCATCTTCTCTTCCTCCCCATCACATACCATGCCAAGAACACTGTCATCGTCTTCGCATTCCAATCTCGATTGCTTTCTCAAATGCACCACTCCTTCAATTCCATTGCAGTCTTCCTCAAAGGTTTTTACTTTTCATATTATTTTCTTACCAGCCTCATGTCACACTTATTCATACTTTTATTTATTTTAAGATTACAATGATGGTAGTATGACTACAAGAGTTTTGAAGAGATGGGTGATCAAAATCTTGTCATTTCTTTTTTATATCATTTTGATGGGAATGAAATGATTTGGGTTTTTTTTTTTTATTTAATCTGATAACTTCTATCTTTTGATGAAAAATGGGATTTTTATGCCATTCAGGCTGGGTCTTTAGCTTTTGTAATTCCAATATTGATACTCTTGTTTTATTTTTTGAAGTGCTTTGACTTAGTTTTGTTTATTGTTTAGTACTGTACATTGATTTTGTTTTATTCATTGTCTAGCTAAGACTAAATTTGGGTTTTTTTTTTTTTGAAATGAAGTTTCAATAAAAAAAAAAAAAAAAAATTGTTTTCATGTCTCAAGGAGTTTAGTAAAAACATGGGAGTGCTAAACCATTCTTTTTTTTTTTTTAATATCAGGATATTGTATTTGTCTAAAAGAAAAAACAGAAATTCTCATTTTTTTTCTCCTTTTAGGTTCCTCATTTGAAGATTTTAGTGCTCCTCTTGCAAAAGATTCTCTTTGTTTATAGTTCCAATCTATCAATGACAATTTTAGCATTTACTTCATTTCAAATCCTTGTCCTTCTAAAAAAGATAGAAAAAATGTCTCCTTTTTGTTAAATCGATGTTTAATATTACAAACTTCATGTTTTCCTCTGTCATTGCAATCCAGGTTTTTTAAGATTTGCAGCTAAAAGATAATTTTTCCTGATTTTTTTTTTTTTTTTCGAAATCAGAGTGGCATTCAGGGTCTAAACAACCTTTTCCTACCTATCAATAAAAAGAAGATTGAATACTTCACCTTGAGAGATCTTTGGGACCAATATGATGAGTGGAGTGCTTATGGTGCTGGAGCTCCGGTGGTCCTCACCAGCGGAGAGACGGTTGTCCAGTACTATGTCCCTTATCTTTCTGCCATCCAGATATACACCAGCAAATCATTCACCCGTTTCAGGTTCTTGAACCTTGATTCAATGCCTTTGTTTCCTTCTCAATTAGATTTTTCCTTCCTAGTTATTACATGTTTGATGGTGAAATCTTGTTTTGAGAATTGTAGTGGAGTTTTGAGGGAGGAGTGTAATGTGGGTGAACTTGAGAGCGATTCGTGGAGCGAAGACAGTGAGAGTAGTAATTTATCAAGATCTCCTAGTAACAATTCAAGCAGGGGTTCAGACACCGCATCGGAGGATTCAAGCTTTGATCAAGAGGGAGCGTTGGCGATGAAAGATCAACTCGGGCACCTCTACTTTCAGTACTTTGAGAATTCTTCTCCCTATGGAAGGATTCCTCTTATGGACAAGGTATTATAAATAATCATTGATCATTGCAGTTTGTAAGAGACTGTATTAGAATTCTATAGTACAAATTGGTCTATAATTTCTATGGACAAGGCTTTCCAATTGTCTTACTCTATTACAGTTTTTAGCTTTAAGGTAATCTAAGTTTAATTTCCATTTTGTGCAATAAAATTGTGGTCAGTTTAATGTTTTCTGCTTTATTTGATCGTAGATCAATGAATTATCAAGGAGTTATCCAGGTTTGATGTCATTCAAGAGTGTGGATCTTTCACCAGCTAGCTGGATGTCAGTGGCATGGTAATTTGACAACTCCTACAGTAGATGATTTATTGCTTTTCTTGAATGAAGCTGTGATCTGAGGATTTTTTCAGGTTCTTGTCAAGAAAGGTTGATAGCTGGTGTTCAGTAGATTGGTCTTCTGCCTCCTAACAGCTTAAGCTTTTGGGATGTATTAGCTAGTCGGACTTCACATGGCATCAAAGCCGTGCAAGGTCTTGAGTTCAAACCCTGAAGAGGCCTTCTTTCCCCAGGTCATGTGCACGTGTGGGTTGTGAATTTGAACGACAACCCAGAGAGAGAGAGAGTTATGAAGATTGGTTTTCCACTTCCTAACAACCTAAGCTTTTGGGATATATTGGCTACTCAGACTTGACAAGGAGTGACTCTTGTAATGCTACTTCATGGGTATCTCGTATGAGTGCTTGGAAATTCCTGTACATTCTTAGTGAGATTAAATCTTTATTTGGTTCACTTTTAGGTGGTATTTTGGCATGTGAATCATTCTACCAATGAAATAGCAGGCATGTTGGCTAACCTTTTGTCGGGTCTTTTGGCATGTGAGTCATTCTGTTACCTATTCCCCCCACAAAACAACGACAGCAGATTACTTGTTTCTCTTCTACGTTTCTATTTTCTATAAGAAGAAAATAGAGGAAGAGAAAACAATTCATGGTATCCACCTCTGTTCTTGTCCACCATAGAGAATTGGAAAGACTTCATAAACGGTCATACTGATAATTGGATAGAAGAACTCCATTAGAGAACTTCAAAGGTGACCTCTCTGCTTTTCCTAACTTTCTTTCAATCCAAATGACACCTAAGAGAATTAAAAGACATTACACTTGACAATCTGATAAAAAGGACTTAATAAGAGAAGAATATCAATATGACTATTGTGATGCTAGACCCAAAATCACTTCTATTTTTCCCACCAATTTTACTGGCATCGGTAACATCCCCTTAACCTTGAGTAATTGATGGGTCAATTGGATAGTTGGAATATACTTCTGAAATGCAAGTTCTTTTGTCAACAGGAAAGCCCTCATCTGTGTGTTTCTTTAATTGAAAAAGGCTACTACATGAGGGAAGGTGGTTTTTAGGGGGTTAGGCCTTAGTCCACTTCTGAAATAGTGAACTTAGGTGTTTTCTTGTGGTGTTCTTATTTGACCTTTTCCCCCTCTGATTGGTGGATTTCTGCTGTTTATTAGGTATCCTATTTATCACATTCCATCAGGGAAAAATGTAAAGGATTTATCTGCATGCTTCCTTACATATCATACTCTGTCCTTATCTTTTCAAGGTATGTATTCATCTATTGTTATATAATTAAAATTACAAAAGGGAAATTTCCTTCTCTTTTTTAATTCTTTTAAGAGATTGTTGTAACAGTAGTTGAATTTTGTTATTACATCATTAACCAAATAAACAGATAAGGATGCATACCATTAAAAATGCTGGTGATATTCATCAACCTTTATTTTTGGTTCTGTAGGCTCCCATGAGAACATTTGGTCGATGTGTATAATATCAATATGCTTTATATATGAAAATGCCTAGCTTGCCAGTTATCTTCATTTATTTATTTTATGTATGTGGTATGATGATTTGGTTAGGATGTAATCTAATCCAGTCAAGGAACTTGGATTGAGATCCCTCCCAAATGGGGTCCAACTCAGTTCTTTACTCTATTTTCCCTCTTCAAAATCTTTGATTTTGACTTTTTTTAAAATATAAAAGTCAAATGAGTAAATCATCCAACAGCATACTGGATCTAATTCCCTGCTACTTCTCAGAAGTACAAAAGGACTCAATTTTCATCGAACATTAGATTAAGAAACTCAAATATTTTTAACCAGTTTCTGTAGCATGGTTTGATTATCAGCTTGTTTAAATCACAATAAGAGGGCGTTTCTGTGCCTTCTTCAGCAGTAGAGAATTTCCTGGTTCCTTATGTTTGATGCTGTGTGTTTCCTTTTTGCTTCTGGTGCTGTCATTCTTCCATTGTCTGGATGGCCATGTGATGATGAGTTTGGCACTTGCACTTTAAACATGAAATTTCAAACAATATACTTGCGCTGTTTCTCCTAATATAGAAAATTGTTTTGCTGTAAAGCTGTATGATTTAGTGTCTAGTACTGCTCTTGGGCTTCTTTTCATGAATTTGGCTTCTTTTATTGGTTTAGTATCTTTCTTCTTTTCCTTGAGAAAAACACTAGCTGATAGTGGCCAATACATGTCCATGAACTAATAAAGGCCAATGAGTTATCCATGTTCTGGTACTACTTTCATACCCAAAAGGAATTCCACGTTGTTGCAGCTTTTAAGATTTTTGTAGAACTGATATTCTAGCTCCCATTGCCTACTTTGCTCTGAATTCCTAGTAAAGGAGGTTCTATGGTAGGAGTACTAAAAAGTAAGGAGGGAAGGATGCAGGGTAAAAATGTAGATGGAACAATCACTTTCCTAAGATTTGATTTACTAGGGTGATAAGTGGATAATCATTCTAGTAGTCCCTATGAATCTTTACCTTTAATTCTTTACTTTTAGTCCCTTCGCTTAAAAATCTTAAGAATTTCACATTGACCCTACAAAAGGACCTTAGAATACTTTGCTAGGACCATCTTCATTGCTCTTTCATCAACCGTTTTCCTTGCAAGTCCACTAATGCGCATTGCTTTGGTTAAATAGGCTCTATGCCTATGCACATGAATACCATGTTGTGTCAGTGATGGAGATATTTTTGTTGATAGCATGAAAAACAATCAAATAATTCTGCATGGTTACTTCTCTAAGTTGGTTTAGTTAATTTTAATGCCTAGAACACTTCCAGTTTTCCATCCTATTCATTCTTTTAAGCTCTATATTGCATGTATTGTCTCACAGGTTATTTGCCTGAAGATAAGGACAAGGGAATTTGTTCTACAGCAGATGGGCAGAGTGAGAGGAAATGTAAAGGAGAGAGCAGTAGCATCCCTCTTCCACCATTTGGTCTGGCCACTTACAAGATGCATGGAAACCTTTGGATAAATCCTGAAACTTCTGACCATGATAGGATCGTCTCTCTCCTGGGCGCTGCCAATTCCTGGTTGAAGCAGCTGGGAGTCCAACACCCTGACTCCAACTATTTCAACTTACACTCTGTAGTCAAATGAATGAAAACAACCATCGTATCAAGAACCCTTGATGATCCCCTCTAGAACTGGGAAAGGAAAATGTGTTAAAGAGGGAGGGATTTTATAGTTATCTTCGCTATTTTCATTTTAGGCCTAAATGGTATCATGTGAGACCTGCAGAGAAGACGCTTGTGAGATGACCTTAGGAGCTGGAGCACCGAAGTAGGAACAAAGGACTTTCTGTGGATTACGTCATGTCTGTCTATAGAATACTGATGAAACGAGAAGAGAAAAAATACAGTGTTGTAACTTGTAAGCTTGTGATTTAGGACATAAATTTTGTATTTATTTGTCTAATAAAGTACAGAGATTTCAGAGATGGAAAGAAATGTCCTTGTGCAAGTTGCTAGTATTTTGAGCTGTATGACTATGGGTCGTCTTTACTCATGCATGAGAGAAGTGACGTGTTTTGCTCACTAAAAGTGGCTGAAGCCCCCTTAATAATAGCAGTACTTGCAGGCAATCACACAAAGGAACAATTACTGACAGTTTTGGCTTCAAGCAATTATTAAATGGTGTGTATAGTGTAAATATTCAAAAAGCTTGGTCGAATGGTCTTCCTCAAATCTGAATTTTGTTCTGTTTTGTACTATTTAGTCTCTAGTTCTCTGTGGAGGATGCAGACCATTTGATCAGCGATCCAGGCATAGATGCTAGAACTAGATGGTGAGGAACTGTTGATACCCATCATTCCAATGGTCTGGATCACAGCAACAATGGATCCCACATGTTAGCTGAAACAATGGATGATGCAATCAGTGATAATTAGATGATGTGATCCAATCAGTGGTCTAGGCTTTGCAACAAGCTATGCTGGAGAGGACCCATAAGAGCAAGCACACCCACCCCCCCCTGTAGTCTATTTCAACCTGCCTAGTGAGCTGTACGTCCTCACCTTCTTCTATTGGGGCCTTCTGTTTTCTTCCCGTTTCCTTTAATGCATTTCCACATCATCAATGTCTTAGGGCCCACTTGTTTGCAACGAATTGAATTCCTAGGAATTCTAAGAAATGTATCCTAGGATTGTATAAAATCGAAGAAACAAAGGTGAATAACGATAGAATGCCTCCAAGCAAAATAATGATGATGATGATAAGAGGCCACAAATAATCTCGCCTTCAATGGAAAATGATCAGGGGAGATGGAAATGGATACCCAGATATCACTGAGTAAATAAAATTCTAGGAAAGTTAGGGTCATATGATCATCTCAACATCAAATCATTCACGCCTCTTTATAATCCACATCATTGGAACCCATTTCAACATTAACTTCTAGAAATTTAATTCCATACATTCAATTATCTGACACAATCATCACTTAGCACACCTAAAGTTATCCACGCAGACAAGCCGAGAACAAATTGATATTTCAAAATCTGAGTGGTAAACCTGACCATTTAACTGTCATGGCTCAAGAGAAGAAACAAATCAGAGTCTGATATTAGCATTAAATAGACACACACTTTTTGTGGGAGCCGAAGCAATCTAAATCGCTTTTGACTTTCTACTGTATCAGCATCAGATAAGATAAAATGGCGACCTACAAGTTTCACTTAGAAAGATATGAAACTATGGCTCCTCTATAGAAGCTCATCTTACAAGTTACTGAGTTCTAGATATGACACAAAAACAACCGTTGCTCTTATCTGCTGAAGTATCACAACCCTGTACCTTGCTTTTGATGAGTTTTGCTCGAGGAAGATATTAATTCCAGATAAACAATACTGTCATCAAAGTTCCCATATAAGCTCTCTTACAAGGCCACAGAGTCCTTTGTTTCACACTTTGGTGTATAATAATACTTCCTGTTATGGGCTGGAAAGTATCTCATTCTTGTATGTATTGCTTTGGGTTCCTGCTCGCAACAAACTAACCGAGCTTTCTATTACCATAGGAGAACTGATTATCAGGAACCCAATCATGATCAAGATCAAGATCATCTCTGACCTTGACTGTGGCTCCAAACTCGTTATCAAAAAGAAATTATAAAAAGAAATAATAAAGAAAGAAAGAAGAAAAATCTGACTAAAGGAACTTTTAGGGCCTGTTTGTTTGCATTATAATATATAGGATTTATGCAATAGGTGGTTAAAAATGAAGACCAAAGGTGAATTTTCAATAATGAGCATTAGATAACCTTTCCTATTATGGAAGTGATTTGAAAACAAACAGGACCTTAAGAGTTTCAAATGTGTCAATTATAGTTCATAGAAAATATGATCCAGTTACAAGATATGCATGTGGATCAGCTACCATGTCATGAGGAATGAGAACTGACAGCAAAAGTACCTTAAATACAAATAAAAGAAACATAATGTGGTGCCATCAGCAAAATGTAATCCCAGGAAACTGAATGATCATAAAAGGCGATAGTGGAGGAAAACCGAGAAAGATCCTAGTCGCAAACACAAGTTTTGACCTTTGGTCACTTCATCAAGGGCTTGATTTGGTACACATCACCATGTTCTTAGGCCTACCCCATTCAACATGTCTTACCCAATAGCCAAATAAGCCCATTAGACAAAATCCTAACCACTTGTTTTTCTGACTTTTTAAAACACACAAATGAATGGTTACAGAAAAAAGAGGAACTGCTCTGATTATTTGCATTTTCTCGGAAAAAAACAAAAGCCCTCCAGACAAGCAGGTAAGATTATCATCAAAATAAGTTTAGCCCTGTGGTCCATATTAAGCCCTGTAGGATGAGCATATTGAATCATCATACGCATGGACCACATCTATCAAGATGGAAATACTGATACCGTGATACGTTAGGCAAAACATGAGCAAAATACAATGCTTTCTCTATTTAAAATGCTCAATACAACTGTCCAGGAATATGTACAATTTAGTCAAGCTTTCAGTTATATAATTGGAGAATACAGTTATTCAATCATTGAAGTGATGACTGTAGCACCTTTTTTTTATCAGCAACAAACGATTAATTGATAAAAACTAAAACAACCAAAACAACAAAGGCACCCATCAAAAGAATGGGCTACACAGGTATAAAAGTATTATACCAACAAAGCAAAAACAAGATACATAGAGAAGAAAAGCGGAGGAGAACATTTATCCACCCCTTGCATAGCCAAATAGTCCGCCAAACCATTAGCGAACTGCCCCACCCCCAAAAAGACCCTATACCTTCATCTAGGGCTGGTTTTCTAACTTTCTGTTTATACCATATTGCTAAAAACTGGCTAAATCCTTTTGGTTTCTAACCATATAGCTTGTTGGAAATTACCAATTTGAGCCTAGCCTATTCTTGAAATCCTTGATGGGCTCAAGAACAATCTGATTGTTTATACTTTATACAGTGATCCCTAGGCTATTGGAGATTGAGTCTTCCATTGGGAACCTCAATCAAAATCAAAGGACAAGCATTTCTGGGATTGTAACTAGGCCTAACATTGTCTCTTAATTGCTAATTTGAAATTCTGCATTACTTAAGGTGGAATGGGCATTATTTTATAAATTGATATATAAATGTTAAATGTTCCTTGATCTCAAATTCATAGTATTGGGCTAGTTTTCATCAGTCACACTTGTCGTTTTTTTGGAGATTTCTTCTTCTGATCGCTTGTAATGTCAAGAGAATATTGATTTTGTGATCATAGAAGCTTCTGGAGATGTTTTATTTGATTTTAAGCATAGTTGTTAATCCCGTTCGGGTCCCCATTCCGGTTTGGCCCTATAGTGGAACTTTTTGGCATTTCAATCAATTTTGGTATTCCATTCAAAAAAGGATGGATGAAAAAAAAATTTTGAAAGAAAAAATGAAGAATGCTAAAAAATTACAAAAAAAAAAAAAAAAATGCATACTTACATCATTTAATTTAAACTACACTGTACAATTGATCTAGTTTTCACTTTTCACTACATGTGAATGAAAGTATGAAACAATTGAACTTATTGAAACTACTTAATAAACATAACAAATTGAAACTTTCGAGTGGTGTTCCATTCCTTCCAAAATGGGCCAGAATTGAAGTAGATTTGGGGCTGGTATCGGGCCTGGAACGACCAGAATGGGCCGGAAGTGGGCCTGGAATCTTTTAGGAGGGATACCATTCCACCTGAAGCGTTTCATCCAATTCACGCCAGAATGGAACTGATTTAACAGCTATGATTTTAAGTACTTAGGGGGCTGACATCAGCACACCCTAAGTTCCCTCCTGCTATTGTTTGATGCTGGGTTGACAGTAGTGATGGTGATTGATTTCTACAGCAGTGATGCTCCATTATATTCATGCAGTAAAATTAGTAGATTGCTGTTTCTCTTTCTGAAGCTTTGTGGAAGTAAGCTTCTAGAAGGACAATCCTTCAGTGTTGCGTGTTTGTGTAATCACCCTTGAAGTTATGTTGGTGTTCCTTGGATGAGTCTTTGTTTGTATTTGACATTCAGAAGTTGTAGAAGTGGTTTTATGGTTTTCAATATCACCCTTCAGTGTTAACATCAGACCTATATGAGCTTTAGATCCATCTGTTGATCTCCCTTATCGAGGCATACACCGTCGACTTCCAAATACAAAGTCAATGCAGGGCATTTGAATGAAAAAATAGGCGTCAAGGCTGCTCTCACATCACCTAATACACCAGATCTGAAGCTTTCACTTCTCGGTCCAACTCTACTTTATCATCCTTGTTCATCTCTTCTAGCACTCATTCCTCTATATTGCAGTTTCATCGCCCACTAGATCAACTTGTTTAACTTGATAAGTTTCATGCTAATTCAGTAGGACATTCAGTGAGACAATCCAATTCGTTGGGACAATCAACTGCATAGTCCTTTTCCGCCACCCTTTCTACAAATTATAACCAACTTTTTACATTGTAGGGGTGGGTTAATCAATGAATCCTCTACTTAGTCATTTATTAGCAGTATGCATGTATTAGAGTTTTCTTGATAATCTGTGATGGAGACGAGAATGCTTTTGGATGAGGAAGACTTTGCCTATGAAGAACTGGACATTCTAAAACTTTCATGAGGCTTGAAAATCTCCTATTAAGGTTGTTCGATGCCCATCTGTAGTCAGTGAATTTGCCCCAGTAATGACTCGCTTTTCGCGGTCACTATGAATCTTCAAAGGTACAAGACGGAAGACATGATGCAAGTAGAATTGGAAAGACTTTGAACTGTTGGGATGAAATGAAACAAAATCTGAGCAATGATGTAAAGTCAACGAAACCAGATGGAACCAATAAAATGGAAGACATAAGGAGTTTATGGAACTAAAGAGTGACAGAATTAAGTGTTGGATGGTATTGTATTTCTCACAAAATACTACCATATACTGCTTTATGGCTATAAAATAGGGCTAAAGTTGTGGGGTTTGATGGTGGATAGGTTAACGGTCGTTATGGAGGCCAAAAGGGTGTTGTAAGAAAAAGTTAGGTGGGTTGGAAAATAAAAACAAGTAGGCTTGATAACCTTTTTTATTTTCAAGAGAATACCCAAAAACAAGAAGAAATCTAGGACTTTTTTTTTGGGAATAAACTGAATAGAAATCAGTGGAAGCAAATAGATAACTTTTGGAATCAAACAATTAAGAAGCCCAACGGAAATTATTCTCTCCAATACCAAAGCAATGGAGGTGGGATGGATGTGGAGTGCTCGCACATCCGGAAGCCATTCCAATGGAGTTTTCATGAAGTGGAGTTGCCGAGGAGTCTTCACACAAGGCTAAGTGAGATTGATTTCAATCAATATTGGAAGAGAAGAAAATGTCCGTCCATTCGTGGGAAAACCTTTTCAACCTTTATACCGAGTAGGGGTGATGAGAACATCAGAGCGTCACAATTAAAAACTTATCAAAGGCGGGAGAAGAAGGCCCCGACACAAATCTCATTATGGTTGGATGCTATTTATTTGGGCCGGTCGAACCCCCCACCCCTGAGTTCCCTAGACCCTAGATCATCATCTATGGCTGGTTTTCTGGCTTGGACATCCATCATATTCTACATTTCAGCATGTTGTTCCTGCTCTTCCAGTTTAAGGATCTACCACTGCCTTTTCATTTTGTGAGTTTTATCAATATAGTACACAGTGATCAACGGTCTCTGCCTCAGCCAAGCACATAGGACAACCATTAACAATAGGCAGATTACACTTAATTAGGTTGTCCATAGTGACAGTTTTCAACAAAAAGGCCATCCACCCAAAAGTAATGACTGTTTGAGGAGCTTTAAATCTCCAGATCTTGGCTTTTGGAGAAGAGGATGGCATTGTAGATGCCAAAACATAGGAGGAATCTAACTGAGAAGAGCCCATCCGATGAAGCAGACCACGCCCTTCTATGGTTCCCATCAATAGGAATGTGCACTACACTCAAAATCTTCATCATAGAAAGGAACTGCAGAAATTCCCTTTCAGAAAGGTCCCTCCTAAAAGTGGGACCCCAGATGATTTGATTACATTGTCTAAAAACATAGGAACTTCCCATGGCCTGAGTGTCCAAAGCACACCGACAAAGGTCTGGACAGTGACTAGCCAAGGAGCTATTGCCAACCCAAATATCCAGCCAAAAGCGGATCCTCTCACCAGAGCCAACACAAAAAAGACTATTAGAATTGAAGACATCTCTGCCCGATGCAATATCCTGCAAAGGCCTGAATGGCAAGAGTTGGAGTTAGGAATATCCCAACCTTCTCTACCGATCCCATATTTAGAAATAAGGATCCGCTTCCATAAGCCATAAGACTCATTCCCGAGCCTCCACAACCACGTGCCAAGCAAAGCTCGATTCAACAGCCAGATAGGTCTAAAACCAAGACCCCCTTCATTTTTAGAATTACACAGAGAAGCCCAATCCTCGAGGCGAAACTTCTATTTCTCTTCTCACCCAGACCAAAGAAAATCTCTTTGTAATATTTCAATCTGCTTAGCCAAAGATATTGGACACTTGAACAACGACATAAAGTAGATAGGAAGATCTGATAAAGAAAACTTGATCAAGGTTATGGGGCCCCCTAGTGATAAATAATTTGCCTTCCATAAAGCCAAGTGCTTCTCCATTCTCTCAATGACAGGATCCCAAAGAGATTTTGCTGCATTACCAAGACATGAGGCAAGCCAAGGTAAGAGGCAGGCAAGGACCCAGCTTTGCACCCCAAAAAATTAGCAAACCCAGGAAGGCTTGAAAAATCCGTTCTGACCCCTATCAACTCACTCTTGAAGAAATTCACCTTTAGAGACCCGATACCACTTCAAAACAATGTAGAATGGCTTTCACATTAGGAATCTGATCCGAATTGGCATCACAAAGGATCATAGTGCCATCGGCAAATTGAATATGACTAACCAAGGGAGAATTAGCCGCCGGTTTGAACCCCCTTATGGGGTTAGCATTAGAGGCTGGTTCCAACATTCTGCTTAGAGCCTCACCCACCAACACAATTTGGACAGGAGAAAGGAGATCCCCCTGCTTTACTTCCCTTTGGGCTGGAAAAAAGCCTTATGGATTCCGTTAATGAGCACAGAAAAATAAGCCGAAGAAACACACTCTTCAATCCACCTATGCCACTTTTGGCCGAACCACATAAGATGAAGAATATAGAGAAGAAAATCCCAATTAATTATATCATAAGCCTTCTCAAGATCCAATTTGCAACAGCCCGGGCAAAGCTTCTTTATGTTTAGAGTGAATGCATTCATATGCCACTAAAACAGGATCCAAAATCTGGCGACCTTGAACAAAAGTGGCTTGAGCTTGAGAAATGAGCACGGGAAGCACCTTCTAAAGCCTACTGGTGAGGGACTTGGGAAAGAATCTTATATAAACTTCTAATCAAGCTAATAGGGCGAAATTCCATAATACTTTCAGCCCCATTTCTTTTTAGAATAAGAGCACTAAAAGAAGCTCCTAGCTGTTTAGATAGTCTGCCCTTAGAGTGAAACTCTGATAAAAGCCATGATATCATCTTTCAACATTTCCCACGAGATATCCTTGAGGACCTGGTGCCCTTTCTCTTCCCATGAGAAAGACTGTCTTTCTCACCTCTTCCTCGTCAAACGGTTTCCCCAACCAAAGAGCATGATTAGACTCAAGCAATGGAAAGTCCAGATTATCCAGATAAGGATGAATTCTCGCCTCAGACAAATATAGCTCCTTGAAGAAAGAGGTAACGTGGTCACAGGTCAACTCTCGCCCTTCAATTCTAACCCCATTTTCAATCAGAATCAAAATTATGTTCATACAGTTCCTGACTGACACAAAACTATGGAAGAACTTCGTATTTCCATCCCCATCACTGAATGATTTACACCAAGACCGTTGTTTCCATCTTATCTCTTCCCCTCCAAGTTTCCTTTCCAGCTGCTCCTTGAGATACTGCCTCTTAAATATACGTTCTAAAATTAAAAACACCAGATTCGTCTGACCTGTCTAGCTCATTTATCTGCAACATATGGTCAGATTTTGCTTGATCTAAGCTCCCTAAGCAGTTCCTGACCAAATCCTTAATTTAAGACTTTAACAGGCGCAATTTGGAGGACAGCTTAAAACCTTCCCACCTCTGCACTAAAAAATCACTCCACCAAGAATGAATCAAACCAGAGAAATCATCTTCTAGAAGCCAGCTAAGTTTGAATCTGAAAGGAAGAGGCCCCAACCTTTCCTATATCTCAATGGCTAAATCCAGACAGTACCCAATCCTCTATACTTGGACCTTTACAGACTTCCCGCTGCTGCTGCCTCTGCTCACTCTCCTACCATCAGTAACATCTACTTCTTTGCCTCTTCCCTTTCCACCAGCATCCAGACCCAATACCACTTTATCCATAGCACCTTTAACCAGCACCGTTCAACCAGTAACAGTGTCTAGTCCTGTCCTACCTTCAGCACCTTCAGCTACTATAGTCCTATAGCTACATCTACTACAGCTCCCTGTCCTACAATTTCAGCTGACATCCTACCTCCAAGCCCGTCCTGCGACTACAAGTATTGGTCCTGTCCCTGCTACAGCTACCACCAATGTTGCCCTTTATCACAAACCATAGACTCTATATCACCACCACTGTCTCCCATCTACTAAAACTTCTTGCAATGTACATACTATGGTCACTCAGTCCAAAGCAGGTATCAGCAAGAAGAAGGTTCTTTTGACTACATTATCAAAGAGAAACAGTTTCAGATACATTCAGTTCCTTATTCTTGATAGCTTCAGTTGAACTCAGTAAACTCAGTGTCATATTAATATATCAGAGACCGACCGTTATAGCTGACTGTTCTACTATCACAATAATTCAAGTGATTGACAACTGTATCTGTTTAGTCACCGTATTCTAATGATGTATTTAGTTAACTAAGATCGGTCAAACTGATGAGGTGGTGTTGTCAGATGACTCTATATTTAGAGCTGTTGATGAAAATGTAATTTTTCTATGAATGAGAATGATCTGAGTTTTCTCCCTTCTTTTTCTCAACTCTTCTAGTTCTCGAGTTTTCTGAATATTATAAAGAAGATGTGATAAAGATTATCCAAATATAGAACATGTGGGGATTACTGTTGACTGTGGGGGTCCCCCTTGTTATCCCTGTAATCCCTATCTTTACACTTGGGAGATGAGACCTATACTTCATTGTAGTTTGGGCTGCATCAGCTCTCCCCATCTTCAAAAGGACTCTAATTTCCTTTTTCTTTGGAACAGTCATCTTCGAAGGAGATCAATTTCTGAAATCTTTTGGGGTCCTCTTGGATCAAATGTTAAATGTACAGTTTCTTGATTTGATTGTTGGATATCTTTCTTTGGGTGCATCATGTGTCTAAAGGGAAATGGGATCTTTTGTTGTATAATACACTAGGATGCGGGCATGGATGATGGATTGGATCCTTTTGCAGGCTTGATCTGACCATAAGATTAGAGAACTATATCCGTCCCACCATTGGGAAATCAATGATGGGCTCTTCGTTGAGGTTTGTTGAAATTGGAACCCGGAGGAAGATCAAGGATCATCTCAGGAATCAAATCCTTCTAATGATTTGAAAAAACTGAATCATTGGGTGAAGTCCCAAAATCATACCCACAATGAGACCTTTTCATCCCAATACCCTCCTTTAATTGTTGTGTGTCCAAGTGGATCCCACAAGGGACTTATTCTATCTCTCATGCAGGCATGTGAGAGACATGGGGTATAGTTATATACTATATGTAAAACAATATTATAAACCTCTGAGTTGTTGAGGAGCATAAAAGACCTGATAAAAGTGAATATTTCTTAAGAAGAAAAAAGAAAAGGAAATTTTATTTTATTTTTTTTGTGGGAAGGAGGTTGAATATAAAAGTTACTTGTTAAAGATTAAATGCTCTAATATTGCAATATTTGGATGAAAATTAGGATTGTATCTTGCTTTTTTCCTGCATTCGTGTAGGAATTAAATGAAACAAATGATGACTGCCTATTTCAACAATACAAAATATTTTATGATGACATTGTAACAAAGGCATGTTCAAATGCATCCATATCAAAGGAAAAAGGAGAAATTGGAAATTGTTAAGATTTTCAATTAAACCATGATTTTCATTTTGCTGATATATTGAGAACTAGGACACTTAAAACAAAAGTAGCAATCATACTAACAGCAGTCAGTCATACCAAAAAGCTCAAATCATGTACAAAAGGGAAGTCTCATGCCAAAAAGAGGAAGGGAAATGAAATGTGTGCCATCAAAATTTACAAACTCAAGCCATCATATGCCCCAAGCAAAAGTTCTGAAAAAAAGAAACGGCCGTCACTTCTTCCCGGTTTTCCTGCATTGATGAGGGGGAAAACATTAAGAACAAACTGGTTTTTTTCTTTGTTTTCTTATGCTGTTGATATAAAAGATTACAAAAAGAACTTAACCTCAAGAAGTGCATAATTCCGTCCTGCAGAACTCTATCAACCACAGCCACAGTGCTGAATACCTGTTGGCAAGTGCCGCATAGATATTTTACCCTCTAGTGGCAAACCTTGTTGTGTTCGTCGAGTTTTTTTCATTAAAGTGCACTTAATGCAAATCCTCTCATCGCATAGCTTGCGGTGCATATTATCGTCCATTTTGGAAGGCTGGAAAAAAAACTATAGCCATTGCCATTATTAGGTTAAGGCCATTGCCATTATCAAGTTAAGGGACTATTTGTTTGCATCAGGTTATATAGAAATTGAATAGAGCAGTAGTTCAGGTCAAATGAGTTGTATGAAGGATTTTTAAATTAACTGAAAACAAGGAATTGAAATTGAGAACTGTCAAAAGCTCTTAGATCTACCGAATTGGAGTGCATGAAACAGGAAATGAAAACTTAGAAATGTATTACAAAATTGCTTCAAGAAAACAATGTTGCCTAGAGTTTAAGAGAAGATCTATGCATAGATTACGTTTAGGGCCTGTTTGTCTGCATTACAATATAAAAGAATTCAAATGAAGATCAAACGGCAATTAAAAAAAAAAACATCAAATAACCTTTCCTTTGTAGAAACAAATGAAGAATGGAAAGGAATCCCTAGCTTTTTGTCTTCATTTTTAACCACTTAAAAGAATTGCTATTTTGAATTCATATGTATTTTACTGTAAACAAACAGGCCATTAAAGAGAGGGAGTGTTGCATTTGTGCATCAAAACAAAGAAAGAAACAATTCGATTTGATGTGAGAGAAGCTTTTAGAATCTCTACAGTATTTTTCCATCGTTTGGTGCGATTTTGAGAAGTGTGTATTCAGATTTCAAGAAAAGGTATGTAAGGGTTTGAGAAAAACATACCACAGTAACTCGCAAGGAGCAGACAAATGTTTCTGTCTTTAAAAGTTGTATTTTATAGTTTATGACTGGTGTCAAAAGGAAGGTACCGAAGCAAACACTGGGTCAGGGTGGGTCGGCTCAAGTATAAGAGTGGGTGGGTCCAGGGTCGGATTGAACCTTGGGTTTTAAGTTGGTAGGGGCACTCCTTTGCAGTGTACCAACCTAGCCAAAAAAAAATGATAAGTTTGGAAAACTCATGGACACAGACTCGTTGCACTCAAAAGATTTGTCTTCCTAAAGTTAATACTCATGCTTTTTTAAACTATAATTTTTAAAATATCACTTTTTATATATATATATATATATGCACCTTGCTGCGGGGACCCACCTAGGTCCCATCAACAAATGAAACCAAAGTGAATTAAAAGATCCGGACGAGTCAGATCATCCCAAACCCTTCTTTTGTGGCGATAAATTCAATTGTTTTATATCAAAATGAAGAGATGGATAGTCGATCCAATGGCGATCGTTGACTTTTAAGGGACGGATGTTGGGTGGTCCATTCAAATGGGTGATCAGATGTGCTCACTTTGAGGTGCGCATCGTAAGCTCCATGCGCATTGGCCACACTTGCAAATTCGTGAATATGTATGTATGTTGTGTGTGTGTGTATTACATACATCTGAAATCTATTCATGCTTTTTTTGAACATGTATTCATAATAACCAATTCAATTTAGTGGCAGAGCCAAGGTTTTCATGTAGAGGCCAAGTGATGGTTGTCAATGATAAAAGAAAAAAATATATAATAATGGGCCTAGATCATGTTGGTGTAAAATCGCTCACAAAAAAAAAAAAAAAAAAAAAAAGTCATTTCTACGTGGCCTATTAATGATTTCAAGGCACTCTACAAGTATACACATAAAAAAGATAAATAATAAAATAAGACAAGACAAGGAATTACATTATAGTCCCATAAGAATTTTGGAAGGCCAATTAGTGGAACCACTTATGAAAAATCTAAATCAATAAAAAAAAATGGTCCCCTATAGTAGCGCATAGTCTGTAATAGAGTTAACTCATATGGCTCAATGTGAACGACAGCTTTTAAACTACTTAAATAAAATAATTATGAAAACTCATATGTTTTTGCAAAAATCTATCTATGGCTGGCTAGATAGTATTAGAGTTATATTTTCATAGAAAATGGAAATATTTCTTTGGTGAGTTTAGAATTTCTTAAGTGAAGCCGTTTTCATTTCCCTAAGGGTCGGGGCAGAGCATTACAAAGATAAAAGAGAATCCTAGAGGATCTGGATTTCAAGCTCCAAGTTTGTTTTCACTTTTCTTACGTGGTTCCACTCAAGCATAGATCAAAATATCGGCCGCTATGAAGCGTAGCGGCCGATATATCGGGCGTGGCGGCATATGAATTTATCGGCAAACTTGCCGTATCGGCCGCTACGCGATACACACCACCACGCAACGTGGCGGCCGCTACGTAGCGGGGGGTTTTAAAACCCCCCCAATTCGTCTCTCTTGCTCACTTTCCCCTTCACTTGTTCACTTCTCTCACTTTTTACATCTTCTCCTTGTTGTGAAACCTCCCAAAGTGCTGTAATTTCAAGATTTTACAATTTTAAGCCCACAAAATCCACAAGGACCACAACAAAGTGACAAACAAACATCAAAACAAGGTAATCAAGATTCTAGGTATGTACTTTTTTCTTTTAGATTTTTTTTAGTAAGTTGACATTTGAGATCACATTCAAATAATCTCTTTCTAACTACTATAAATGCTTCCTTGTCTTGTAATATTGTTAGATCTATGTTTTCCTTTGATGATGCACACATATTTTTGGTTTTTTTTTTTTTCGCTATTTTTTATTTTCGGATTTATTAATTTTTTGAAAAAAAAATGTGAATACTCATGGACAACCCTTGAAACCACTTGGAAATGCATTCTAAGTGATAGATCTATGTTTCACATAGATCAATCCATCACATTTTGAATGTTCATTGATTTTTCTCTATTTTTTATTTTCGGATTTATTTATTTTTTGAAAAAAAAATGTGAATACTCATGGACAACCCATGAAACCACTTGGAAATGCATTCTAAATGATAGATCTATGTTTCACATAGATCAATCCATCACATTTTGAACATTTATTGATTTTTCTCTATTTTTTATTTTCGGATTTATTAATTTAAAAAAAAAATGTGAATACTCATGGACAACCCATGAAACCCCTTGGAAATGCATTTTACATGATAGATCTATGTTTCACATAGATCAATCCATCACATTTTGAATGTTTATTGATTTTTCTCTATTTTTTATTTTCAGATTTATTTATTTAAAAAAAAAATGTGAATACTCATGGACAACCCATGAAACCACTTGGAAATGCATTTTACATGATAGATCTATGTTTCACATAGATCAATCCATCACATTTTGAATGTTTATTGATTTTTCTCTATTTTTTATTTTCGGATTTATTTATTTTTTGAAAAAAAAAATGTGAATACTCATGGACAACCCATGAAACCACTTGGAAATGCATTCTATATGATAGATCTATGTTTCACATAGATCAATCCATCACATTTTGAATGTTCATTGATTTTTCTCTATTTTTTATTTTCGGATTTATTTATTTTTTGAAAAAAAAAAATGTGAATACTCATGGACAACCCATGAAACCACTTGGAAATGCATTCTAAATGATAGATCTATGTTTCACATAGATCAATCCATCACATTTTGAATGTTCATTGATTTTTCTCTATTTTTTATTTTCGGATTTATTTATTTTTTGAAAAAAAATAATTTTTAATATTTGAATACCAATCAAATGTCTTGAAAATGGTCCCTTGATTTGAGATTTATGTTTTCCATCGATTATTCCAACATATATTGCTTGTTTTTTTTTACTTTTAAAATTTTTTAATTTCGGGTTTTTGTTATTTTTTGGAAAAAAATTTATTTTTAATAATGGAATGCCAATCAAATGTATTGAAAAATGTTCCTAAATGTTATATCTATGTTTGGCATAGATCAATCCAACATATGTTTGTCATTTCCTAATTCTATTTTATTTTCTTATTTTCAGATTTTTAAAATTTTTGAAAAAAAATTGTAATTTAAGTAATGAAATACCACTTAAATGTCAAGAGAATGATTCCTAAGCATTAGATATATGTTTCCTCTAACATGTTTCTTTGTTTTTTTAATTTTTAACATACTACTTGTTCATGTTTAATTATTTATAGCCAGGTATTCAGTCTTCTATTGATAACTTAAAATGCCTCGTAATATTGATCCTGCATGGAGCTTTGGTGAGGCAGTTGATAATAACAGGTCGAAAATCAAATGCAAATTTTGTGGGAAAGTGACCAATGGGGGCATTACAAGATTCAAGCACCACTTGGGCCACATTTCTGGCAATGTTGCCGGTTGTACTGAAGTACCAAGGGAAGTCAAGGAACAAATGAAAGCTTTGGTTGGCCAAAACAAAGCTAGAAAAGTAGAGATAAAAGAAAAGAGGCGGCAAGATGTTGATGCTGCCCGTTATAAAGTATTTGGGGATGAATACTTTGATAAGGAAGATGCACAGATGGAGGCTGCACGCCGAGAGTCCATCATGAGTCAACAAGAAGAACAAGAACGTCGTGCATTTGCTGCAAGCAAATATTATGATGCAGGGGGCTCATCTACTGTGCCACAGCAGCCAAGCAAGGGCAAGGGCATTGCGAGGGCCATGCGTAGGGCATTTAGCACCCGGGAACGGGATGTTGATGTAGAAATTATCTCTAGAAAAGAGCAGCTCCTCCCCCTGTTGATCCTCTAGCACATAGAAAAGAGGGAGATAAACAACCAAAAATATCGAGTGTTATGAAAGGGATAATGAAGGCTGCAAGAGATAGGTTAGCCAAAGCTACAGCAAAATGGCTAATTCATAAGAACATACCACCTACAGCAGTAGATTCCCCATATTTCCAAACTATTCTTGATGTTGCCGCCGAAGCTGGGCTGGGTATACAGGCGCCCTCCGTATATGATGTGGGTACTAAATACCTTGAAGAAGAATATAGAGAAATAAAAGCTTGGGTGGAACAGCGGCACCCAAAACCCAAACACAATTAATAAACTTTTTGGTGTATTCAGTTGCTGGGACCGTCTTTATGAAGTCCGTTGATGCAACTGAACATAGACGGACGGCCACATATATATACACTCTTATGGATAGAGTTGTAGAAAGTGTGGGAGAGGAGCACATTGTACAGATTGTTACAGACAATGGTGCCAATTTCAAGAAGGCAGGTCAGTTATTAATGGACAAGAGGACCCATTTATTCTGGACCCCATGTGCAGCACACTGCATAGATCTCATCTTGGAAGAAATTGGAAGGAAGACAAAAGTGGCTTCACTGATCAAGGCATGTAGAGGAATTACAAGATTTATATATGATCATTCATGGGTGTTAGGCTTGATGAAAAGATACACAAATAACCATGCCTTGGTGCGTCCAAGATTAACTAGGTTTGCAACCCATTTTCTGGCTATGGAAAGCCTTGTAATGTTTAGAACAGAGCTGATTCAGATGTTTGCATCATAAGAATGGCTTCTTTCGAAATGGGGCAATGCAACTAGTGGTCCGGGGTTTGAAGTCCCAAACCTTATGAGAGACAATAAATTTTGGAAGAAAGTGAGGAAGGTATTAAAGGTTTTTGAGCCTTTAGTTAAAGTGTTGAGGCTTGTAGATGGTGATGACAAGCCGACAATGGGCTTTATATATGAGGCAATGGATCGGGCAAAGCAAGACATTATGAAAAATGTTAAATATCACGATAAATATATCAAAATTATTGATGCCCGTTGGAACGATCAGTTGCACAATCCATTGCATGCTGCAGGTAATTAATATATATCTTTAATACCTTTTATTTTCCTAACTAATGTATTTATTATCTTGTTTGCTCACAGTACATTCTGCATATTTTTAATGTAGGTTATTTTTTAAATTCCGAATTCTATTACCGCAATGCCGAACTACATACCGAAGCAATAGATACGGACTTGCGCGTAGGATTACGGGAGGTATTAAAGAGATTGTTAAACCTAGATGATCAAATTGATGCCATACAAGAGGTGAGTGGGTGGTTACTTAAGAGAATTTAATTATGCTGCCAAGTACCAATTGCCATACATGCAGTAGGGGTTTACTGATTTATTTTTAATTTTCACATTGTAGATATCTTTATATACACAAAGGAGAGGAACCTTTGCTGACCCTCTTGTGCAACGATCGATTGGAAAGATGCCACCTGGTATGACTATGAACAAAAGAACCCACCCAATAGTCTTGATCTTTATATCTTAATTGATTAGAAGGATTTGAGGGTTACGAATATCTAATTTTCTTTATTTATTTTTTGCATTTCAGCTGATTGGTGGATGAATTATGGAGAGAGTGCTCCACATCTAAGGAAAGCGGCTGTTCGCATCCTTAGTCAGACTACAACATCTTCCAACTGTGAGAGAAATTAGAGCACTTTCTCCTTGATCCATACGAAGGCCAGAAATCGGCTTACCATGCACAAACTCAACAAGCTTGTATACGGTCATTACAATCTGAAGTTGAGAAACAGAACTAGGGAGAGAAGGGCAAGAGATGATCCTGCTTATTGTCCTATTAATTTGGATCACATATTCAGAGATGACGATCCCTTACTCCCATGGCTAGCCGAGATAGAGGATCCACTGCTAGATTCAGATCCGGCTTTTCAGGGAACGGTTCAAGAGTTGATAGATGAGGATATGGGTGAGGCACCTGTAGGAGGTCAGCCACCTCAAGGAGAAGGTACCAGTAGGACTAGGAAGAGTGGGAAAGAACCTGCTCATATTGGATCTTCTGAGAAAGCTAGTTCCATCACCGTCTCTTCAAGTAGCCATGGGGGAACTGGAGGAGGAGGAAACAGTGGGACAGGTGGTACTAGTGAATACTATCAACATGATGAAGACGATGACATTCCTGTAGAGGAAGTACATGAGTTACCTCCATCTAGAAGATTTGATCCAAGCCGTGATTATCAACGGCGCCGAAGAGACTCACCACCTGGGGCCGAAGGTAGTAGTGAGCAAGGAAATATGGGTGGAGATGTTGGTGGACAACAAGTAGCATCATGGACTGATTCGTGGGACCCTAGGTACGGTGGACAAGGACTCTCACAATATTTTCCATATGGTCAAGCGCAACAAGGAGAAGAAGAGTCTTCAACTTCAGGGTCCTACTCATATGGATATGGACCATATGGTGACTATGGTGAAATGCAAAGAAATCCACCTCCACCTCCTGTAAGTTCCTATGATGCGGCTGCCTTGTTTGGATTTCTTGATCCCAATTCTCATCAATATCAAATTCAATATGGTGCCAACAGAAATGATAACAATGATGGGGATGAGGATGACCATGGCGCCTTGAATCTTGGTAGACATTCCTTTTGGTGGTGATTAAGATATTCCTATTTCCTTCACTAACTCTCTAGTCTCTACTTTTTGTCATTTCTAAATTGGTGTTGATTGTTGAATGTTGATTGTTGATCACTTCATAGTTCATTCACTTCATTGAATTTGAACCTTGAATGTTGAAGTATTGATGTTTGATTGTTCAATGTTCTAATGAGTAATGACCTACCTCTTAAGTCTTATGCCTTTATTTCATGTTCTAATTTTTTTTTTTACAAGCTTTACATTACTTTCTAGGTTAGCATGACTAAGAAACATGAATACATGTAAAAAAACTAATCATTACTATTATTTTCTATTTATACAGCGATACAGGACCTCATATCTTGAGAGCACCGATACGCCCACTTTTCTTACTTACTTTTGCAAAAGAACCACATTTTCTTTCATTTCACAATTTTCTGGATTTTCTGGAATTTTTTCATATTTTTTTGGCGAGTTTTTTCAAATCGCACCGCTACGCCGTTACGTATCCCCGCTACGCTACGTATCGCCCGCTTCGTAGCGGTTTGGTGGCAGGCCGCTACGCCCGCCGCTACCGCTATTTTCATCCATGCACTCAAGATCCTCACGATTCTATATCTATGGGCTTAGATATTTAGATTTCAAACTCCATGAATAAAAAAAAAGTAAAATTCCTTTTTTGTGAAAAGAGAGATGAGTCCAAATCCTAAATATAACAAGTGTCATATGAGTTAATGAAAGCTAAAAATAATAATAATTAACAGAAATTGTGATAAAAAAAACACAGAGGCGATAGACGATAAAATAATAATTAAAGGAAATTGGGATAAACCAACATAAGATGAGATTCTAAAACAATAACAAATTCATCACAACAACTATCAAGAACAATTGGGCGTGCCAACCGTAATGCCTCGGAGGATGAAGGACTCTTACTAGAGAAGATTGAGATTGCTAATTAGAAACATCATGACGTTCTTCTAAGCATAGCTTACCTTCAAAATCTCTCGGGAGGAATTAATAGGAGGTGTTTCAATCCATAAAGGAGGTGACATGGTCGGATGAAATCGATCATCAACTGCCCCATGAAAATACCATGAAAATACCCAGTAGAGTGCGGAGTGTGGCCACAAATCCTCTTATAGAAGATTAAAATGCATATAATTTGATTTCCGTGAACACAAACATTTCAATGGAAAAGGATGGAGTGTGTACTTATGTTGTGATTAGTTGTGAAAGTGATAAAATAAATGATGTGTTATAAACAACTAAAACATACCTTATTTTTCCTATAGCACCCAATCTCGTTAACGAATTCATTCCTGCAATTTAGAAAAAATAAATAAATAAATACCTTGATGAGTAATTTAGAAAAAATCCCAAACCCATTAGGACCTGCGCGGACCGCCGAGCCATGGTGCAAAATAATCCCATCTCCACAACTGGACAGATGGGTTAGAAAAATAGGGATGGATTCAGGGCCGTTGCAGGCAAATGCTGCAGTGCAGCAGGGGAAGTTGATAAAGTTTGGGAGATGGAAGAAGGCATAGAAGAGAAGATAGAATGATAGGAAATGGGTTTTTTTTGGAGGGTGAAGGAGAGGTATGTGAGAGAGAGGGAAATGTGAGATGGGTTTCTTCTCTCTGATTTATATAGAGAAGAAAGAGAGATGAGAGATCCTTTTAAAGCATTCTCTCCACTCTGGTCTGCTGTCATAAAGTGTTGCCACCAACTGTGTCTGCAAAACTCAATGCAAAAGCTAAAAAGAAAATTAAAGATACAGGCAGAAGTCTTTATGACCTCTGAATCTCTTGGCCTGATATCAGCCCATGTAATGTAGGCAGTTTGAATACACACCGGTATCGGCCATGACCGGGCCGGGATATCGGTCTCGGTCTCAGTGGAGTAAAATATCGCATGATATCGGCCAAAATACAGGATTTCAGGACCGATATTTCTGATAAAATATCGGTATCGGCAGATATATTCATCGTAACGGTCATTTGAGGATGAAAAAATGAAAAAAAAAGGGAGACAGGGAAGAAGAAGTAGAGAGAAGGGTGGGGGGAGGAGGAGGATCGGAGAGAACTTACAACTTACCTGAACTGCTGGACATGATGGCCCTCGCCCTCGTGGTCTTCTTTTTCATCTTCTCTTCTTCTTCCTACCAAAAAATAAAAATAAAAAATTCTCTTCTTCTTCCTTCCTCCCTTTTTTTTCTTTTTTCGACTTTCCTTCTTCTTCCCTTCTTCCCTCCCTCCTTTTTATTTCCCTTCCTCAATCCGTCTCTATGAACCCTACCACCTTCTGGAAGGATCGAAGAAAGAACCTAAGTGTTCTAGAGAGTCGAGACCAATGATCTTTGTAAATGACCCGAGTGGGCTCTACGGTAGAGCCCACTTCATTAAAACGAAATTGATGAAATGAAAAAATAAAAAGATATATATATATATATATTTATACACACACGCAAGGCTCTTCTAAATTCAAGTTCAAAATATAAATTTGTAAGCTCATAGTTGTGGGGCCCACCCAAATGGACCAACACATAACCCCCCTAAATTGCACATGCCCATCAACTTTCAGTCGGATCCAAATTTACTGGACTGTTAGATCGACTATGTATCGATCTGAATAGACTGTTGACCATTAAACTTTTAGGCCTATATAGAGATGATAGAAATCGCGGTTGTGGCTGATTTTTTCCAGAGAGGAGGATCCTAAGAAGTCCTTGAAGTCCCCCATTCCCATGCGAGTACCAAGGTGGGCCCCACCACACACTTGAGCTTACCTTATTTTAAACGTGAGCTTAGGAGAGCTGGCCCATATATAGTTGTCTTTTGCATGATAATCGTCTCCAAAATCAAGATAAATTCAATCAGATTTGGATTTTTCGATTTCCTCGTGCAAAAAATAAATATAATCAACTTTGATTTGTGGGACCAACACTATTCCAGTTTAGGATCTGCAGCTTAGGAGAGCCCTGCTCATATATATATATATATATATTTATGGGGCTAGCTCTCTTAAGCTCAAGCTTGGAATAAGATAAGCTCAAGTGTGTGGTGGAGTCCACATGGGGATGGGGGGATTTTAAAGACTCCCTAGAATCATCTTTTCTGTAAAAAATTAGCCCCAACTATGATCTCTATCATCTCCATATGAGCCCAAAAGTTTAACAGTCAAAAGTCCATTTAGATCAATACATAGTCGATCCAACAATCCAGTAAATTTGGATCTAGCCGAAAGTTTGTGAACATGTGCAATTTAGGGGGGGTCATGTGTTTAGTCCATTTAAATGGTCTAAAGGTGGGCCCCACAAGCATGAGCCCCAACCGTGATTTCTATCTCCATATGAGCATAAAAGTTTAACGGTCAACAGTCCATTCGGATCGATATATATAGTCGTTTTAACAGTCCAGTAAATTCGGATCTGATCGAAAGTTGGTGGACATGTGTAATTTATTAAAGTCATGTGTTTAATCCATTTGGATGGACCAAAGGAGGGGCCCACAAGCATGAACTTACGAAATTTTATCATAAACTCGAGCTTAGGAGAGCCTCTATATATATATATGAAATGGGTAATATTCAGGTAGAAACTGTTCTCACATATTATGTGAGAACTTTTTTATGGGGCCCAATTGTGGGCCCCATTTGGGGATGGGACTAGGGGGATGGAAAGATCTATGTAAAACCACCCCAAGTATCAAATTTGACCCCAAACCCATGACCCTAACCTCTTCATCCGTGGCCCACAAGTTTAATGACTCCATATTCAAAAAAAATATTCAATCATTGATCCAACGGTTCAGTCTATTCGAATGTATGACAATCCTTATGATTAGTGACTATCAGGGGGTTTCTTATTGGTTGCTAAGTTTGGATGGATTAATAGTTGGGACCCACCAAAAAGTTCTCATATAATAAGTAAGAACTAGTTCTCACTTGAATATTTCCCTATATGAAATTACAATGCAATATCCTATAATCGTAGGATATCGCAATATGCCTACGATTATAAGATATCTTCAGAAAACTTTCATAGATGAACTAAAAACCCTTTTTGATTACGTTCGTCGTCTTCGATTCTCTAATGAGTTTTTGTCACGACCCGGGCCCAAGATTAGGATTACCACGGCCAAACCCCGAGTTGCGATTACATACTTACTTCCGTAAATCTCACATCACCAAAGTCAACACGAGATTCACAAGGCATCTTACATATACCTGTCAAATGTACATTTCTGCGAAAATATATATATACATTGACAATCAACTTTAACCTGTACAAGTTCTTTACATAAGAGTAACGTTTAATTACACATCTTACTTCCTATCGAGTTTAAGTCAGCCTTGCATATTCAAATACGATGCAGGTGACTACTATTCACAACAAAATGAATATATATCCAAAACATTTTAAAATGTTCTAAATATTGCCCTCCGAGTCACGTCCACTCGTTTAATCCTCCTGGAGGAACCGGATTGGTCTCTTCCGCTGGCGGCGCGGCCTCTGTAATATCGGGACGAGCAACTTGGCATGTAATGTCATCAATAACACTGTGAACACGACGGTTCAACAATGTATATACAATTCTATGATAACAATGTGTTTAGCAATTCTAAACAATTCAAAATCAATAACCATATACATTTGTTTATTCACTCATGTAGTTCTCCCCTGAATGAAGCATTCAATTCCATTACATACACTTTACCAAGTGACTTTTCATTGTCCTCTATGGCATAGGCGAAAGGGCACACCATTCATGATCCAGCCTTAAGAAGGACTTATTTCATTTCATATTATACACTTATTAAGTGGCTTTTCAAATGTGTGGAATTTACCAGTGTTTTAATCAGAGATCACCGGCATCACCACGGAGCTCTAGAACGCTCCATCTACTGCAGTAGACATATTCTTTAATTCATTACATTGGTTCATTTATTTCATTTCACTTCATTCCATTTCACTTCATTAATTCGGTACATTATTCAATGGTAGCTCAACAAGGAGCATAATAGTAGTAGACGAGAGATGACAAGCCAACTCAAGTCCGAAACAATTAAATAATTAAACAAGTAAATTTTCCTAAAACTACATTCGGATGAAACATTCGTTATGTAATGTATGTGTTATGTTAGATGACATCACTTTTTAATGAAATTTACATTCACATAACCTTAGCTAACACCCATGAAGGTTTAGGAAAATTTCAGAAATAAATTTTGAAACCTCTATAATGTCGGTCACCTGTCGGTTGACCGAACTCTGGATTTCAGCTGACCGAACCCTGTCGGTCGGCTTTCCAGAAGATCAGTCCTACTGATACAAATCCTGACATTTCTCTCCAGGAAATTCGGTTACCTCGTCGGTCAGGTGTCGGTTGACCGAACCTACAGTATCGGCTACCTGAACTCGGTTCGACTGTCCCTCTGTTCCAATTTCAAAGAGCTCAAAAGAGATCTCATACAACTTGGTTAGGTGGTTCGGTCGACCAAGCCTTCAATGTTGGATGACCGAACTCAGTTCGGTCGGCTTTCCAAAAACTGAAATCTCCTGAGAGATTCAGCACAGAAATGTCGGTCAGGTGTTGGTCGACCAGTCGGCTGACCGAACTGTGCCCAGAAGTTCAGAAATTCTGAACTGGGAAAATTTTGGAATTGAACTCCTTGAGTTCCAATAAGTCCATTTACATCATAAACCATAAGAATTGAATATACTTGCCTCGTTTGAAGATTAATTCACAAGAACCTCCTTGCTTAACTTGAATTTGAGATGAAAACCTCAATTGAAACCCTCTTTTGCACCTAAAATCAAGTCAATCAATAAATGGAACTCCAATGAGTTCTTTGCGCTAGAAACCATTCCAACTCAATGAATAGAACTTGGAAGTTCTGAATTCAACTGAAACACTTGTAGTTCTCTAGACAAGAACTTTGAGTCTCTTCTCAAGTTTGAACTTTAATGAAAACAAGAAAGAAGGTGGAGAAGATGAAGAAGATGAGTTTCCTTCAAACTCACCAACAAATCTTCACCCTTTGATTGAGAGTGAAAGGAAGCAAGAAAACAAGAAAACAGAGAGAGAGAGAGAGAGAGAGAGAGAGAGAGAGAGAGTTGGCCGGCTGCTGGAGTGAATGAGTGAACCCAAGTTCATCATCATCTTATTATAAGCCCATTTTTGCACTTTAGCCCCTCTCAATCCCACTATTTACACTTTGAGTCAAATGAAGGGTCATTTGATCCAATTTACGTCGAACAGAATTGTGCTTATTACGAAAACGAAAGTACTTCTCGAGATACATGTGCGGGTATCAAGAGTTTCCGTATTCAACGAAATACGCGGAAATTCATATTTATGAAAAAGTCCTCGTATCCCTCAATCTAAGTCTAAAAGCAATTCAATTCATTTACTACCTGACCATTCAGCTTAAATCGTTCACTTGAGTCAATTTCAATTCAATTGCAAGTCAATTTGGCCCTTAAGCCACATTAATGCCGTAAAACATACTCAATTAACATTAAGCCTGATTAATTAGAGTTAATCTTGATTAACTCGGGACAGGGTGTTACAGTTTTCTTCCATTTTCTTCTTTTCATATTTCTGTGGATATGGGCGGAATACATCCTTCCACTCGATTCTCCTTCTTCATTCTTTGTAACTCGTTGGATCTTTAATGGCTTAGGGCAGGTTGCTGAGAGAAAAATTTGCTCTCTTGTTGGCAATTTAAGGTATGGGAAATAAGGTTTTTTTTTATTATTATTATCTTGATTTTTTTTAGTTTTTTTTTTTTTTCTCTTGATTGGGGCTTTTTTAAGCTGGGATTTAGATGCACTCGCGTCGATTTTTAACACTGGCCGAGTTCACGTCTAGATGCACATCTAGTAACAAGACTAAACGTTGAAGGAAACCGTTGCATCTCCAAATTGCAACCCATACATGATACATGCAAATGGTTTTTTGTTGTTATGGGCAGGGCATGTGTGATGAGATATTTGATAATTCTTTGGTGAGCAGTTTTAATGTACAAATAACTTCTATGAGAATGTTTGGAATCCAGTAGACGGATGTAGAAAAGCATAGCAATATCGTCAAGTGTTTTTCTACTAGTTACACAGGAAATGGCCATTGCCCATGGGTGCATATTTACAAGGGCTGTCGTCAATTCCCACTCTTTCATAGGAATTGGCTCTTGACCTGTCTCTATATGAAAATATATTCAACTGTGTGAAGGGAAATTTGATGATCTAATGTAGATCACTGCCCTTGACCATTCACCCTTCACCCCCTTTGATCAAAATCTTTTTCTCAGTAACTAGTGGGAAATGTCAAATGCACCTTACATGATAAAAAAGATGAAGACCCAAAAACAAAATTCTGAAATGCAACCCAACTTATTAATATGTGTCTAGAGTATTTATTTTGACTGTATAGCACATTTACTGGTTTCCTCAAGGTAAATGCATGTATTTTCTACTTATTGTTTCAAGCTTAAATATAAAAAAACGTTGTCGATCTCAAGTATTTATGTCAGTAAATGCTATTAAAAGATTGGAAGAAGGGGTGTTTTATGCATCTGCATTTTGCATCAATGAGTGCATTCAACAGAGTTCAACATTAGACCAGTCTTGGGTTCAATTTTCCAATTAGAGGTGGCTTGTTAACTGGGTTATAAACTTCTGCCTCGGGCCACTTAATTCATGCCTATAAAATGGTATCTAAACTTATTTATTATGATGTATGTTTTTTTTATGCCTAATAAAACCTGTTTCAGATCTTAGAACGGTGTATGATAGATTGGTTTTTTCGGTTTCTTACATTCTGAACCATTATTTGGATGATGGGTTGTCAACTACTTGTATGAGTTTTCTCAAAAAATGAATCAATATCTCGATTGCTAAATTTGCAGTTTGAATGGCAACCATATCTCGACTTTGCCGAAGAGTTGATTGAACGCGTGTCGAAAACCGATATGTATCTTTTTATAACATGCACGGAAATGATCTATTATTCAATTGTTGAACCTTACAATGCATATCATGTAATGAAACAATTTGGTTTGAGGCAAATCATATCTCCCCCACTCTATCCACCTCCTTGGAGAGATGAAAAAAGTTCAAATGTTACAATTGACTATGGAGTTAAGATGAAAGAACACGTAGAAGCATGAAAAAAAAATAAAGCGACGTCAATTATCCTTGGAGAGCATGATAACTTGGTCGGTCGACATTCCGATGAGTACTTGGGTTGGTACAACCACATCACTAGATTGCATATCGGGTGACCATCGCAAAGAAAGTAAAAATCCACAATATGAACATGCAATCCAATGGGTAATATAAAAATGTATTGCACTAGATGGCTCTCCATTCACTTGTATTACATTAGATGGCTCTCCATTCACTTCGATCGGCGACATATGCCCCACTTTCTACCGTATCAAAATGTTGTGATTCACATGGTGGTGGTAGGTAGTGGGCATGCTACCAGACTATTTAAATTGAACTCAATAGGTTTCGTGCCCAATAAATCAGACCTACATAGTAGATGACCAATCATAAACACATTGATGGAAATAATATTCGGAAACTAAATTTCACAAGTTTTAACGCAAACCTATTGGGATTACTAATTGCAAAAGGACTAACTTCTTCCCCAAGAAGGGTTTGTAGTAGCTTCATTATTTGACAATCTCTTCCTTAAACCATTACTTCTCGTTATCATCTAATCATCTTGATCTAATTGAGAAATTGTACGCTTACTATGCATCCAAAGTAACTTAAATAATAATAATAATAATAAAGATATTAAGCAGTAAAATGATTTACTCCATACCTTGAACTTGGTTGTTGACAGTTTGTGGTAACATCATTACTTCTATGGATATACAAAAAGATAGGATTAACTATATATCGCAATGATCTGAGCATTCTTATGAGATAAGGGTAGCCATTTCTCAGCTTCCAATTAGTTTATTCTACAATATTTTCAATTAATGGATTGTAAGTTGTATTGCTATCGATAAAGAAAAGCTTCTGCTCTCTACCATCACTACACCAAAAACGGAAAATTGGAACGGATTTCCGTTCCTGATTCGCCCGTTCCTAATCTGTTAAACCGTTCCAAAACCGTTCCAATTTCCTATTTTTGGAACGGATTAACGGATTAGGAACGGAAAACAGGAAATTGGAACGCATTACCGTTCCTAATCCGTCCGTTCCTAATCCGTTAAACCGTTCCAAAAGCGTTCCAAATTTCCGTTTTTGGTGTAGTGCATTATATATTGGATGTGGGCAATTTACATCTAGTTCCCCATCAAAGTGCAGTTTAAAACACAAATCAATATCTGACACTCTAATAACAACAATACAAACACAATATATTTTATTAATAAAAAATAAATGACAAAAGAAGATAAGGGTTAGGCAACTGTACTTGTTGCAATATCCGAGGAAGCTGAAGTCAAAACATCTCCAGTCCTTGCAATAGTATGTAACAGCTCATCTAAGCCTGTATACATGCATTCTCTCCGAATGTGAATATTGGAAAAAAATAACGAAAAACTCTTTATGCTTTACATTAATAACCCTTTCATGGAGCTCATTTCACCATGGATTCCCTCTTTCTTTTCTTTTTGTTTTTTTTTTCAGTGCTAACAAATAGGCCCTTAAAATATATAAGCATTCATGATAAAATTAACTTTATTAAAGAATTATTAAAGAGTTGAGGTATGAAGGATAAAAGAGAATATTATAAATGAGACCTTCACTTTTCTAGGATTTCAATTACTATGGGATGGCTACAAATTCACTTCCATTTAACCTTGATTCAATTTCCATTAAATGGGAGATTATTTGATAATCAATTTTGGATATTAACATTTGATTTTTTTTTTTCACTCATAGAAAGATGAAACATAAGCCCTCTTTATCCTTCACCACTCACCTCTTTAATAATCTCTATTGAAACCCATTTTACCATGGAACTCCTAAGGAGTTGATTTTATAAAAACGACCCTTTTGTTTTAAAGTAGTTTTAAGCAACTAGTCATGAAAGATTATTCATGATCACAACCCGGCCCTTTTATGCACACGCTCATGATTTAATGGTCAAGACTTGTATATTTTCGATGCGGGCTAACAGAGACTCACCGTTTGAAGCCCGTGGTTGATACGCTACATCTCGTGGTTAAGGGTGCCGCTCGAACCAAGTTCTCATACATATAAGGGCATTTATTTTGAAAGGTTCAAATTTTCAATAAGTGGACCTGACTGTGGAGTTTCACTCCACTCGCTCACGGAAAATGTTGGTGGTACATTAATATGGATTTAATTAATGATGTTATTCATCATATGATCAATCTCACTGTGCGTCAAACTCCTATAGTAGTAAAACTTGGTTACATACCATAGACGGTGAGACCATCCATTTTGAGCGGCTATGATTTCAATAGATGGGCTCCAGTGTAAGGTTCCACCCGTTCAACTCAGAAATTTTGTAAGTTAAATAGTAACAGGATCCGGACTCTCCAACTTAGATGAGTTTTTTCCTTTTGTGAACAGTATGAAATACTCATTAAACTAAACACAAAATAAAAAGGTGCAAAAGGCAAAAAAAGAATAAGGGAATGGAGCAGGTATAAGAGCATTGTATTACATCCAATCCCAAATTACATAATCACGCCCACCCAAAGATACACCCTCTCAACCTTTTGCTTGCTATTACATTTGCCATAGAGTTAGCATATCTAACCTCATGACAGAAAATAACATTAAAACTCGTTGAGAGTAAAAAGCCACCATGAGTTCCTGGCACTAGACACATCTCTTTCAGTGCCCAATTAGTTAAAATACCCTTAAATTCTTGCTACAATTTCTACCATTGGAAATTTCAAATGTCAATACTTACGAAGCCTTCAGAATTCAAGTACTTTATTTTTTTGTTGCTACTTTGACATTTTAATATTTACAACAAAGCCATGTTAGCCATTTCATTGAAGCTGTTTGTAGATGCTTTATTCGGAGCACTTGAATACTACAAGGTACAAGGTGTCATAATAAATGCAAACGAGTAGGTTGCGCTTGCCTGTACCCATTGCCAGTGCAGGTCAACCCACCTGAACCTGAACCTGGCCTACCGCCACCCCTACTCAGAACACACGTGGGTGCGACCCACCCATGTTACATTAGGGTTGCTTTTGCAGTTGCCTGCCAGTCTGTCAAAGTCCCTACAAATAATAGGAACCATGCGAACAGTCATACATCGGAAACGTTATTTGACAAGGACGCGTATTGCCTTGAAGAATGAAGGAATCCAATGATGGAAACTGTGACAATTGGGTGAATGTCGAAAAATCTCTCTTGGGCATTCTTCCCTTTATTTTTCACTTGTGAATGTGATGCCACCTTTTGGCTCCAAGCCTCCCCAACCGTGTGGTCCTGATTTGCTCAACATAGCATCCCCACAAGGTTAGGCCTCTGTTAGTTGACCTGCTGGGAGTGACTAGGACACGTCAAACCTGTAGCCACAAGGACATTGTGAAACTAGATATGATGAAAGAGATGAACATTGAACAGAGATGGAGGAGAAGATAGGGAGAGAGGGAGGTGGAAATGAAAGGTTTTTTAGGCTGAATTGAGGAAGAGAAATAGGCATTAGTTGAAAGAAGGATTGGCAGTTAGAGAGGGAGAGAAGAGAGAAGAAGGTAGTTTGGGTGCTTTGTTTGGGTGAGTTGAAAAAAGGCGAGGAAAAGGAGAAGCAGGTATAGTTTGGGTGTTTCTCTTTTCAAACGGTAGCAAAGTATAAAACGTGAAAATAGAGATTATCTCACGATTCCTTCTTTTTATCCTTTTGAAAAAGTGTTGAGTGGTATTGGAGCTTTCCATTTCAAGACAGAAAAGACTCCATAAGTAGAAACCATTATAAAAATCAATTGGTGGGCCTTTGCACAAATTGAATAAACTTTAGTAAAACATCACACATGATAGAGAATAATAAAAAGACCCCACTATGTATTGCATATGGCCCAAATATCTCTTTCTTTGGATGATCATATTACATGAAAAAAGATGGGAATTGTAAGATAATGTGAAACGTCACATTCATTCATTTCCTTCGTAACTTACAAGTATTGGTCGAGTGGCCCGGGCCACGGTTCCTCTCTCTTTTGGAACTAGAGGTCTTGGCATCGATCTCCAATTCCCCTCTCTTTATGAACCGAAGGTTTAGTCCACTTGTACTATCTCTTGGGGCCACATGGGTTTTACTTGGCTTCTCTCTGGACCTGAAGAAATTAGTCCAATTCAAAGGGCTGTAAACCCTTCGTTAAAAAAAAAAAAAAAGAAGATGTCTCCACTATCCATCACATATGACCCAAACATCACCTTCATTGGATGATCGTAGATGGTACTAGTACATAAAAAAGATGGGAAGAACTGGAACATACTTTGGAATGTGGAACGCTAGTAGGAAGATTGCATTTATTTCCTTAATGGCTGGGAGGCTTACTAATTTCATGCCGTCACATTCATTTCATTTGCTTTATATCAATGTAATATGTCATTATATGGAGAATGTGAGGCGGTCTTATTTCATTGGACTAAGTCAAAAGGGGCTTAAACTCCCTTTTGGGACTTGGGGGAATGGAAAGAATTTCACAATCAATCAAACGGTCCAATCCATTTGGATCCATGAAAACTCAATAGATGCAGTGTAACTCAGGGAGTCCCATGTGTGTCAATATTTCGGATGTATTATAAAGTTGCCCCATTATATTGCCCTTACCCTTTTTTGGGTAACCTGGCCAAGTGGGTTGAGACCCTACCCAATTGAGAGCCTGCACATACAGTGAAAGACAATCCACTCAAGTGGAAAAAGAGCCCGCACATGCGGAAAAAAGTCCACTGAAATGAGAAGCAAGCCTGCACACAAGGAAAGAGGTGGCGTAATCAAGATTCAAACCCTAGCCAGTAAAATGAGAACTGCTGCTCTTTACCCGACTCTTTACCACTCGAGTAAAGAGTCGATATCAATCCTCACATTATTAAAATACAGGAAGAGATAGATAGATACACATAACTATTTTCCTATATATATAAAATTACAAGTGCTCCTGACATCCTTACGAAAAAAAACGTAAAAAGTTTATTATTATTTTAAATTTAAATGTAAAAAAAATTTAAATTCATTATTCATTCTGCCTCAAAATATCAAGCGTTTTCGTGGGAAATTCTAAACGCACCCACGTATTTTGCTGAGCCCACCCACATTCCAAAAAATGCCCAAAATACCCTCTCCTCTCCTCTCCTTCCCTCTCTCTTCCTCTCCCTCTCACCCACCGCCGGCCCTCGCCCTCTTCTTCTCCCTCTCACCCACAGCCGGCCCTCTCCCGTCTCCAGCCGCTGTAGCCCTCGCCAGCCCTCTCCCTCTCTCTCCCTTTCTCCCTCCCTCTCCCCACCCGCCCTCTCCCTCTCCCTCTCCCCACCCTCCGCCCGCCCAGTCTCCCTCTCCCCCTCTTTCTCTCCCGCTCTCTGCCTCTCGAGGCCACCCGCAGTAGCATCCCCCGCCCGCCCTCTCCCTCTTTCTCCCTCTCCTCGCCTCCTCCCTCTCCCCGCCCGCTCCATCTCCCTCTCCCCGCCCAGTCTCCCTCTCCCCCTCTTTCCCTCCCGCTTTCTGCCTCTCGCCAGCCGCCCGTCGTCGCAGCCCCTGCCCTCCCTCTCCCTCTTTCTCCCTTTTTCCCTCTGCCTCCCTATCCCCCACTCTCCCCGCCCTTCGCCCTCTCCATCTCCCTCTCCCCCTCCTGTCTCTCTCCCTCTCCCTCCCCTTCTCTCTGTCGTTCCCTCCCCTTGGGCAGCACAGAGGGGATGGTGGGCGGAGGTTGCCGGAGGTCACCGGAGTAGGGAGAAGGAGAAAGAAGTAAGGAGAGGGAGATGGGTATTTTCGTCATATGTAATTAAAAAAAAAAAAAAAAAGGTGGGTGTGCTCAGCAAACCAAGTGGGTGAGTTTAGAACTTCCCCGTTTTCTGCCCCAAACACTATATATCTCTGTGAGAACGACAGCCGACAGTGAATCTTCTTCTTGCCTTCGTAAGTTAGAAATTGACCGATCCGTCTAAACGACAAACTGTTCTTCTCTCTCTCTCTCTCTTATCTCCCCGTTTCCATCCGATTCTTCCATTTTTCACATTCTCATTCTCCAAAAATTCTCTTCTATCATCTTCTTCAGTCTCTCCCAAGTAAAACCCTTAAACCAAATCCACACCCATTTCTTCTTTTCTTCTCTGATCTCTGCTTCTGATTCATCTGAACAGCTGATTCTACCACCACCATGTTCCTCCTCTTTCTGGGCTTTGTCCTTGGGGCTCTTGCAGTCATAGCTGCGGAGGGTTTAGCTATTTTTGCCCTCCTCAATCGACTGAGTCGAAAAAAAAGCAAGCCCAAAGCATCAGAATCAGAAGTGAGTCGAGACCTCGACGAGGAACAATCTCTCTATTTTCTGTGTAATAAGAAGGTCAGTTCAAGAGGCGAATTGGGTTCTGAATTTCATGCCTTTTTTTTTTTTAATCTGAATGTCCCCTGTTTGTGAGAATGCTTTCTGGGTTTTGTTCATGGAATCTTTTTTTTTTTTTTTTTAATGGTGTTTTGTTCTTGGAATCTTGGAAATTAAGATGAAGTTGTTTGCCTGTGGGAGTGGTTCAGTTCAATTTCCCGTCTTTGGTTTTCAGTTCAATTTCCCGTCTTTGGTTTTCTCCAGCATTTAATTTCAGGTGTGATTTCGTTTTCTGTGGAAAGTGGGAAGTGAAGATTTCGTTTTATTCAGGTTCTGTTTGTATTCTTTGACGGGGAGGAGCATTTTCTGCGGTGAAATTAGTTTCCACCTCTTGGGTCTGAATATAGTTTCTGCAGAAATTGGGGAGAATGCTTCACTAAGGGCATTCTTCTGTGGCATTTTAATTAAGTCCACAGTTCTTTTTTTTGTGGAAAATAAATACAAATATTTTTTAGCACTGGATTGTTGTATGAGTAATTTGGTTGTGAATGAGAGAGGAAACCACAGCCTCATGGTTAGTGCATTAATACAATTCATGTAAACTCTGTCTGCGTTATGTTTCTAGTATAATTATTAATTCAGCTTAATGCATTTCTGTGATATCTTCTTGCTTTGTGGAACTGCTGCAACCAAGATTCTATGAAGATTGCCACCCCAACCAACTGAAAGTATTATCTCCAGCCTTTATCATAACCTGAATCTAATGGCCTGTTTTTCCCACTTCGTATTGATTTACTAGGAATTTAGAGTTGAAAGGTGGTTTATCTAATGAGTATTAAGGAGGTGAGGAGTGAAGAGTCTCAGGTGGAGATGTAGATGGGACCATAATTTCCCTAGATTTTAGTTTACTACGGTGATTGGTGGGTAATAATTTGATTCATTTCTAGTCAGAAGAGTGATTATTTGCTTGCCCTTTTAGATCTTCTCGTTAAATTCTTTACTTTTAGCCCCTTTGAGATGAAGGCATTGCTTAGCATTTGACTTCCTGTAGACTTGTCCAAGATGCTAGCGGTTATGTGGCCCACATGCACAAACACACGTATATTTCTTTATATAATTTTGTATAGAGGCATCCTAAATGATTCCATTTCATTAATTTAGAACTGATTTCCATACCCCATATGGGTTCACTCTCTCTCCCGATTCCTCCTCGGTGTTTTAGGAAGCTTAGGGTAAGAACCTTCAGTTGAAACGTACATATCACCATAGAAGACCTTTCTATGACAAGTAAAAAGGTATATATTTTGAAGTAAATGATACACCTTGATTTGGGTAGTGAGTTCTATGGATAATGAAACACCTATATCCCAGCTGTTTCTCAGTTGATCACATGAGATCGAGTCCTCCCTGGCAAGAGTGTGCAAAATCAAGTCCTCCCTAGCAAAAAAATTAAATAAAAAAAAAGAAAAAGAAACACACACACACACACACTCACGCACACAAAAACACACACGCACACACAAGGAATGATTCTTTTTTGGATCACAACATTGTTGTGATTACATGGAAACAAAATGGAGCCTTACGGACACACACACACACAAGGAATGATTCGTTTTTGGATCGCAACATTGTTGTGATTACATGGAAACAAAATGGAGCCTTAAGGAGCCTTAATATAAGGTATTAATTCTCAGTTTTTAGTCTATTAGTCACCAAGAGAAGAAAGTTGTCTTCACTAAGTTTGCTTTTGGAGGTTGATGGTTCGAAACTGTGCTACCACACTAGGGCCATAGAGGATTTACTCGGCTCCCACGAGCCCGTATGGATTAGTCCGGCCCAAAGGGCTGGGAGCCCAGGACACCCTCTGTTATAAAAAAAATAAAAAAGTTGCCTTTACTAAGTTGTAAGAATTCTATATTAAGAAAATATTTTGTAGCACTAACTAACTGGGTTTGTAAGTAGCAAACATGAGTCAACTTGATTTCAGCTGATTTTAAATCTGTAGCTTGGCATGAGCAGTGGGTCTGCATGATTTTTTGTTGAATGTCATCAAGGCACTTCGATCACTAAAGCTGTATAGTAATCCAATTGATTTATTTCTCATTTTCAACTCAAAAGGATTGTGTACCATTGGGGTAATTAATAGTCTAACATGTCATATGGCCTGAAGGCAAAGGATTGCGTACCATTGGGGTAATTAATAGTCTAACATGTCACATGGCCTGAAGGCTATGAATTTGGGTAGTTTAAGGTTCATCTACTTATTTTCTACTGTCATTGTTATCAGCTATATTAACTGCTGAAGGTAAAAAACTACCTGCATAAGGCTGTATTACCTGCATGCAGTTACCACAAAAACTATTCTTTCAGATCAAGGCGGGTTTTTTTTTATTTTTTTTCTTTTTACAATTTTTTTTCTTTTTCTTCTTCTTTAATTAAAATTGCTATTCTGTGATCTTCAGGGGGTAATGTGGGTATTGGAATCAGATAAGATTCCAGTTAAAGAATCACCAACAAGCGTGCCAGCAGAACAAATGAACAAGAAGGAAATAGTGGAGGTTTACCCCATCAAGAAAAATGCAGAGATTAAGGATCATTCACTCATCCTGACAGAATTTGATGGTTCTCAGGCAACCATCCAGCTTGTAGGTTGTGTAATAGTAGCTGTTTCTGCCTCCAGCCTTTCCTCAAGGAAGTGGTAAGCATTTGCAACGCAGACACGCCTTTATCGTTATTTGCATTGTCATATCATGCATCGGGCAGTACTCATCATGAATTTTCCTTTTTCTTGTCATCTGGCATTAATATTTTAATATCTACATAATGATTTTGTAACTCTATGCTGAGACATGTGCGCAGTACACAGAGTATGTATGTATATGTGTATCAAGGAAAGCTCCGATACCAGAATTGATGAAAACCATAGCTCTGATACCATTGAACTAAAAAAGCAGTCTTGAACAAGTCTGGATTTCCGACAACTAGCAGCGATACTGTACTAAGAGATGATCTAGATAGAAATGCCAAGAAGATTGATATGGAGTGCTGGACTGCACTAACGGTTGAACAATTCCGAGATTTTTCCAGCATCAAAAGAGTATAAACAAATAGAATCGAAGTACCATTTGAATCAAACCTTGGAATTATCCAAAGCAAGGACAGAAATGTGGATGTTTCTAAATTGCACTAGAAGGATTTTGACAAATTGTACAGGTGTTATTTGAATATGGGAACAACAAACTGCATATCCTCATCATACTCGACTGCTCCTTCTCTAATAATTCATGCAAGCCATCCATTGTATTGCCCAGTTTGTGTTTTTGGCAGCAGTGCAATTGATGTAAACCCAAGAACCATTTTACCCTCAAAATCCTTTACTCTCAAGCTCAAAAGAGGAAGCATGCCTTAAACAAAATTTCAAGAAAGTAGCAACCTACATCTCTTCTTAAGTAAGAAGAGGCCTCTAAAATGGTTGCCAACAAATTAACTAAAGAGCTTCTGGTAAGAAGAAATATTTTTTTTTTATCAGTTAATAAGGAATAAAATTAGTATGAGAAAAGGGATGAAGAATACTAATTCAGTTTCATGATTTGAAGAACATGGTATGAAGATCTTGGAGAGACACGTCTTCGATGATTCTGATGATTGATCTAGCTCTTGTAACACCCAACCAGTGGTGCACCTGGAAGGAAATATCGGGACATTGGTGCGATTTCATGTCCAAAGGGTGGGTTGCATGGATAAAGGTGCTTTGGTTTTGAATACCTTGCACTAGACGGGGTTTCCACTAAGAGTTAAGACCTTCGTGATTGGCCCTTACGTTACCAAGAAAGAGGCAATAAATCTTAATTAATCTAAACTACCAACATTAATAGAAAGTAGAAACTAAATCTTAAGGATAATCAAACACTTGTTCTATGAATACTGTTCCAACTTAAACAACTCAGTACATATAATGAAAGGAAAGTATTTCATAGCTAATTTTCTAGAACCTGAGTCTCGGGTTTGACCATACTATGGGCCCCACTTGTGGGACCACTTCCATGAGTGCATGAATAATGCTATGGCATTTGACGAAAGAAAGGAAGAAGGGATCGATCAACACAGACAAAGGCAAAAAGGTTTCTAAGAAACCAGAAAAGTGGTCTCCACTGCATGTATCTGTAACTGCATTGCAAGCCCACAATCCTCACATGGATCCCACATCCACATGTAAGTCTGTAGGGCCCCACACCCTCAACTGAGCCCCACAGGCGCACAGGATCTTTCTGCTTTGCATCTGGGCCTGGCCGGGCATAGCGTGAAGCCTGCTGGTCTGTGGTCCTAGCGAGAATATTGCTGGGTCTGGCAGGATTTGGTGTGAGGTTGGCTAGGCCTTGCTGTTCTGTGCTGGGCTCAGCTGTGTTCAGCTGGGCGTAACAGGCTCGATCCTGTCCCAGCTGCACCTGATGGAGTTGGGCTTGTCTCAGATAGTCAAATGGCCTCTGCAGGCCTAATCTGCTGGTCTGGCCTGACTAAATGGTGAGGACTGTGATGCATAATGCATACATATGTGTGTCTGGCCTGACTTAAGGGTGCAGAATGCAGATGCATAATATGTACATGTGTGTTCGTGTTGACAACTGGATATCTTAACTCTTGGCTTTATGATCACCTGTATAAGAGTTATTATTGGTTATATTGAAATTCTCAATTGAGAGTGATTAGCTCTATTACAGTGTTCATGTGCATCATTTTTCCATGATGTATAGCAGCCCACACACAATTTGACTGATTGTACAAGTCTTTAGCATATGAGTTTTTTCAGGGATTCATGTTAACCTCATGTCCTGTCCTCATTTGACATTGTAACAAGTGCTTACTTTTGTGCAAACTTGTATGACTCCTTTGCATTTGATTTGAATTAAAATTTTCTTCTGACTTGTGTAGGGCCAAAAGATACCCGATTAAACTAGAGAACAAGAAGTCACCAATTTATAATGGAAGCAACTGTTTTTACATATATCTTGAAACTTCTTGGGAGAAGGAATCATGGTGCAGAGCCCTGCGTATTGCTTCTTGTATAGACAAGGACAAAGTAAACCAGTATGTCAAGCTGAGTGAAGAATTCTATCACTACCTTTCATCCTTAAATGGGGAGTATCCTTCTTTTATGAAGCCAGCCGCCGTGTATGGAGAGCAAACTGACAGAGGTATTAATATTGAAGGCCCTTCTTCAAAAGTCAGGCATTTTCTGAAAAAGCTTGCCAAGAAGGCTGCTAAAAGCAGTGCTGACTATAAAATAAATGCAATTTCTTCATTTGGCCATGATGAGAGAAAAGTTAGTGAGAAGTTTCATGACAGTCAATATAAAACATCAACCAGTGGTTTGTTGAAATGTTCATCAGAGAGTACTGTTAGGAGTTCCTCAGAAGAAGATATGATGCCAACGTCGCCGTTATCTTTAAATGATTTAAGCAGCCACAGTCAGATACCCCTCCTTTCTGACAGAGATGGTGATGAGAAATGTGATAATGACGAGGGAACACTTTTTTGGAATTTGTTATTTTCACGAGTGTTTTTTGATTCCCAAAGAAGTACAGAGTTGAACAATTTCATACAAGCACGAATTCAGGTAGTCAATGTTTTAGAAATTTCCAAGTACATTGTTATCTTTGTTCTATAAATTTTCCATTGCATTTTGGTTCTAATGTCAAAGATGATTTACAATATTTGCTTGTACCATTTGCTCGGCTTTACGAATTATGAATCTTGCAAACTCATTTTGATGATCCACTGCTCATATAATAGGGATGGGACACACCTAGAATATCTCCCTCAGAGGATCATCGCAAATGTTAATTTTTTCCCCTCACTGACTGTGGACCATTAGTTGTAATTGTCTATTTGTAAGCCACAAATACGTTGGCTAGGATTGCTTGACAGGGAGATACTGGGTGATAAAACTGTTCCATGATGAAGTCCACTAGATGAGTAGATTAAATTACTGGAATCTGGAGCACACTTGTACCTGACATACTCTCTTCACATTACCATTACTAGCAGTCTAAATTCGGAAAAGAAAAAAGTAAAATGTTTTTTCGGAATTGAGAATCACTTAATACTACTGTTTACTCTTTTTTTTTTCTTTTTTTCATGTGAGTAGAAGACACTTTCCAACATGAGGACCCCTAGTTACATTGGTGGAATCACATGCACTGGCCTAGATATTGGGAAACTTCCGCCTTATATTCGCAACATGAGAGTTCTTCCTATGGACATGAAGGAGGTGTGGTCTATGGAAGTTGACATTGAATATTCAGGTGGTGCTATATTGTATATTGAAACAAGGCTTGAAGTTTGTGAACCTGACTTCCAAAAGGGTATAGAGAATACGGGCATGGAACAGACTACTGCCAGGGAGGCCACCTCAGATCTTCTTGAGGGTTTTGAATATTATGGGGATCAGTTGAAGCGCTCAGGCGATACAACTGATAGAACAGTGAAAGGAGGTGAAGGGGATAAATTAGGTATGGTGCACATGCTGAATCTTCAATTCATTTTCATAGTCAAGGAATGCATCAAATAACATATACTGGTTTATGATTTTCTTTCTTTTTTTAAGTTTTTTAAATTGTCTAAATTCTGATGTCTGAGTCTCTGTCCAGCCACAATCTTGATAGCTTTTCATGAATGCCTCTGTAATCTGCATCAGTGAAGAAAATTTGAATGCCACTTCTTAAACTGAATGTGCACTTTTGAAACTTGTAGGGTTGCCGCGGGGGGGGGGGGGGGGGGGGTGGGTGTGGTGGGGGGCGTGGTCCTGAACAGACAGGTGGATGTCGCAGCATATTTTAGCTTCCATTATAGATATCATATTTTTCCTCCTAGTAGCTACCAGTCATTTTTTGTCCATTTTTCTGTGGTCTAAAATTATTATAATTGGGATAAGATGGGTGGACATAGCTGTAAACCCATTTTTTGCCTTCTATGCCGCCTCCACTTCGTATTGCTGCTTGCAACTTATGTAGTATTAGTTGCATTATATGCTAGGATGCATGCTTCTTTTCTGGTTCAGCAGGATGCACTCATTATTTCCTATTAATACAAGCATTGGAAGTCTTGTGCACCTAGGGAACATTTGTGTAACGCTATGGCGCGTTTCCTCTTCCATGGGATCACTTTTCCTATTGGGTGGGGAGGTGTTGGACTTGTGTCTCCTCTAGGTGAGGAAAATCTGTTGATTATTGTGGGTTTTCCTCAAGGAATTAAAGCCACAGTAAATGTGAGAAGAGGAGCAACCATTCTTTTGCATAAACGGAGCTTTACACAAATATGCCATGGTTGACTTTACAAATATTTCATGATTTACCAACTCCACATTTTGGAATTCTTTGTCACTAGATGCAGACAGAATGAACTCTGCAAAGAATACTAGTTGGACATCAACTTACGTCTCAAGATGGAAGTCTATACTTAATTCTCTTGCCGACCAAGTATCACAGGTATGTAGCTATTGTCTATCAACAAGATCCTTAATCAGTTTCTTTGTATCTGTTGGATTTTATAAAGTTGGGAAACTTCGTGCCAACATGGAAGTCATTGTTTGGTTTAATCTTTGTTACTTGGACATGAAGATTAATTTATGCATAATGTATTCCAGGAGGTTGTATCTTGTGGACTCTGGCCTTGTACTCATTCCCAGCCTTTTCATATTTAGTAACATTTCCCATTTTTCAATTAAAAGAACGAGATGGACCGTAGTGGATACAGGTACAGAGTGCTAGACTCTTCACCATCAAGAACCCCTTATACCAACATGACTTTACAAATGTATTGAAATGTTACAAATTATATTGCAATAGTGTATTGCAATTTCTTCAATTGCAAATTATGTATCCTTGAGATCAGGAAAAATAATGGAGGTCACAAAACGGCCACAAAAATATAAATACAAAAGTTAAGATAAATTATTTTTTCCCAATTTCAAGTATCCAGAAGTTACCATTTAAAAAAAAAAAAGTATCCAGAAGTTGCTTACTGCCAATAAGTGAAGACACAACTCAGACTTGTTTCTGTGGCATAGTTGACTTGGGGATCCATTGAGCCTTATCTGATGAAATAGAATTTTTTGCTAAAATATGTTTACAGTTATAATGCATATACTGGAGCCTGAAACCCAAACCCAAATTAGCACCTCGCACGTCATAATTGCAAACTTTTTAATCTGACTGTCATTGATAGGACAAGGCTAAGATGATGATGACATTGACTATGAATTTTGCTACCAAAATTCTAAATTTTATAATAAAAAGTCATATATTATATGTGTTAGTCGCCTCTCATTCATTTGCAATCTCTTCGGCATACTCCATAAGTATGCTAGTACTGTCGTGAAATAAGCACAAAATTAGCCATGTACAGTAGTGGTTAGGAGAAAGATAAGGATTTTTTTTCCCCAAATTGAACAAAACCAATATATCATTTAGTTTTATATTTGAAAGTTAGAAATAATATGAATCCTTTGACATTGATCATAGTTTTAAAACCTGGTTCTGGACCCCATAACCATCACCAGACCGTACATTTCAATCTAGGTGAGTTTTCTCCTGCAGACATAACTGCATGCAGTCGTCAAGTTTGTCATGGTCGGTGCCTTTATTTCAGGGGCATCTCTAGGACCCTCATCTCTTTGACTTTCAGGGGCATCTCTAGGACCCTCGTCTCTTTGACTGCCATGCAGACATCCTACGGGTGAATATTTCACTTGCGACCAGTAGAATGGTTGTAACCATCATTCCTGTCAATTTTGTGCCCCTTTTTAAAGGTAAAAAAGCCTGAAGAATGCTTGAAGAAGTGGAGATCCTCATCCTTAACGATCTCTAGGGTGTTCTTGATGTGGATTAAACCTTGGTGTCGAACTTTATAAACCTTGGGTCATGCTTTTGGATGACCCAAGTAACCTTAAGCCGCAGTTGATTTATTCTTTGCCATAATTAATAATGGATAGACAGAGTTATAGGTAAAACAGAATCAAAATGGGCTCTGGGAGTATGATATAACTGTGGAAAAATAGAGTTTCAGTGTTTAGTGGAGCTCCAACAGGAAATTGCTATATCAGTCCATTTTGTCCCCTTTTATTTGGAGAAAAAAATATCTTAAAGAACCTTTGTTTTAAAAGGGCTGGAAATCTTTATTGTCATAGGTTCTAGGGTGCTTTAGTTGTAGTTAAAACCTTGGTGGAAGATTGGACATTGATGCTATTAATTGTTACCTCCAGCCCCAATTACCAATCAAAAAGAAAGGAGGAATTACATCGATCCATTATGTAACTCATGAAACTCTCCAAATCTGTCAAATTTTGATGAGTTCTTTATTTCTGATCTACCATAATGTTGGCCAAAGTTGAGTTGATTCAAGTCTTAGACGATTCAGGGCTAATTTAGATGGCTTCTTACGATAATTGATTAGATATTTAGGGCCTGACTAATTAGTTTCATTTTATGGTATCTTTTTGAAAATTACGGCGAACATAGTTCATGATCTCACTTAAACTGACAGGGCGGTTCTTGTTTGCATTGCAACTGAGATGATATTTGAGAACCAAATTCTAAACCTAAATGTCTTTCTTCCATTGAAGGTGCCTCTCTCTTTGGCAATAAGGGTGACATCATTTCGAGGAACTGTACGTCTACATATCAAGCCGCCACCTTCTGATTGTTTATGGTTTGGATTCACATCTATGCCCGACATAGATTGGAACCTGGAGTCTGCTGTGGGAGAGCATAAAATTACAAGTAGTCATATTGCTTTGCTCATCAGCAATCGGTTCAAGGTGAGAAAATGGATCTGTATAATTTATTTGTTACTTTCAGATTCTTGCAACATTAATTACATTATATAGATTTTCATGTTTATTTTTCAACTAGGATTTTTAGATGAAGTTTCATTTATACTCCAACATATGGTTGTTAAAATCTATGCATCTAGAATCTTGCATTATTTGTTATAACAAGCATGGTGATGCCCTGTAGTCATGATTTGCAGACTGCAATCCGTGAAACTCTAGTGCTTCCAAACTGTGAAAACATAAGCATTCCATGGATGGTAGCAGAAAAAGATGACTGGGTCCCACGGAAGGTCGCGCCATTCATCTGGGTCCATCAAGAATCTGGTGACCCAACAGGACGCATTGCCACCAACTGCCAGCTTGGAGAAACAAAAAGTAGGCCCAATATTACCAAAGCAAGCAAACAAGATGAGGGCAATGAAAAGCTAGCAGAGGATGTACATCCGCAACCCCCACCCTGCACACTGGTTTCTGCATCACCTTCGTCTTCACAGTTGGGTGCCACAACATCCGTTTCTAATGATCAGTCCCTTCACAGCAATCCTGAAGAAGAATTGAAGGCACCACTAATGAAAATTGATGAGATGCAAGACCGCTCTGTCCTCGCAAGCAGAGAGGAGACCCCTGAGTGCTCAGTAGTGCCAGTTGTGACAGCAGAGGAACAGATTCCTGTAAATGAGGATTCAAAGGCAAAGAAGACATGGCGGAGAGCAAGGATGATGGATTTGGGGAAGAAAATGGGGGAGAAGCTAGAGGAGAAAAGGCGCCACATTGAAGAAAAGGGCAGGCATATCGTTGAGAAAATGCGAGGACATGATATCTGAATTCCAATGCAGCCAACAGACAGTTACATCTGCTATTCATCTTACTCATCACAGGCGATCCCTGCTATTTGAATTGTACAGTTCTGTTGATGACTTGGTTTTGCTTGATATGGGTAGCAGAGCAGTGACACCAAGTGCATCTTTGAGAAGAAGTGGATTCGACCATGAAAACTTTCCGATGTGATGATTTTTCCAAAGGATATTGAATAGTCATAGCTAAAAGATAAACTGCAATTTGAATTGGATTGAGTTCTGTTGTGCGGGAGTAGTATTGTACAGCCCCTTCAAAGTTTGAAAGCGTGTATTGATGATGATTCATGTGGTCATTCATTTCACAGAGAACATATGGCTTAGGTGAGAATACTGTATTAATGAGATGTTATATGACATCTTATCGTGGCAAGGGCTCATGGTGGATTTGCTGGGGGAACCATTATTGCACAGGTTGGGCAATTCTAGTCACCTAGTTGTATCATGTTACTCTAGTAATGGAATAGATGCTTCTTCATTCTCTTTCTTGCAGTGATTGGTGGTTCAGTGGTTGGATGTTTAGGAGTTTTCAATGGCGGATGATGCAGCATCCCTCTCCTCTGAGGGTTGGTTGGCGAGTTTCGAACTCATGGCAAATTTGTGAGGCGTTTCTCTGGGATCACCTATTAGAAATCTGAGCCGCTCAAAGTGCGTGCTCTCTTTTGTATGAGCCAGGTTCAAGGTTCATTCCAACAGTAGTAGGGCCCACCGTCAGATGACTCGATTTCAGTTTGAGCAGGGGATTTATGGGTCTATGGTAGTTTACCAACTCGGAAACTTGGCTCTACATGGAAGGTCATCAAACTAAGTCACTTGGGCGAGTTTGGCCAAGGACTTGGTCGGCCATTTGACTCCTGATTAGGTGGCCTACTGATCCAAATTAATACCGTCGAATCAACAGCCGAACAAATTTTTTAAGAATTAGAAGTCAAAATTAAATCTTTGAAAAGCAAACTTCAACCGATTTGGCTTTTGAAAGGTACTTTACCACTTACATGGGAAGTCAGAGTAAGGTGGAAAAAGTATAGGGAAAACCAGTCAAACACTCCCTGAGTCTATTCATGGGCCCAGATCCAAGTTGGGTCAGAGATGATTAGGACCTAGGGATGTAGATGAGCAAAGCTTGGTCAAGCTCAATCTCAAGCTTGATTGTCTGATACATGGCTCGAGTTCAATAAGCTGAGAATGAGTTTGACCTGTCATCACTTTCGTTGAGCTTAAAAAGCTCAGACCTAAGGAAGTAAGTGGACCGAGCTTTGACCTCAAGCTTGACTGCTTAGTTCACGGCTGGAGCTCTAGTTGAGCTTGAGCACGAGCTTGAGTTTGACCATAAATGAGTCAGGTAGAGTTCGGGTTTTGTTACTTTGTAACTGGCGTGTATTTCTCATATGTATATTTTATGAATGAAGTAAACTGGTCCTCCTTTCCAACTTTTCTTTCAATGGAAATATGTGTTTAGCACTATGCGCTTTTTTTTTTTATTTGATGTATGTGGTGCAATTTTATGGGCATAATCTTTATTGTCATCGTCAAAATCTTATTTCATTTCAACTATGTTGGAGTTGGCTACATTAACTCTGATTTTATTTACATAAATAGATAAATAAAATGTATCGGAAAACCCTCTCCTAAAAAACATCTCTTAAGAACTTGAATGAAAGAGTACTTTTTTTTTTTTTTAAATCTCAATCCAGCCCCCTCAAACTTGCTAAGCCCCTAGAATTGGCACTCACACAAATATAATAATAATCTGACTTATGCTCACCATTGGATTGAATTACATAGAAAATGGAACATATGCAACTGTTAAACTCTAACCCCTTAAAAATCAATGGTTGTGATGGTTTTTATCCAAATTCATATCCACATCATGAAACTACTCTTAGTGGTGGGTAATGTTTCGTGGACACATCTAAGTGCCTGCTAAATTTCTTTTATAAAAACAAAAAAGGTTGTATATAAATAAAACCTAAAAAATCAAATATGTCTTCTAGTTTTCATCATAATCTTTGTAATTTTGATATGAGTTGTGAAGGAGCACAAAAAGCGTGATAAAAGTGAATGTTTCTTAAGTGCACATTTTTGTGCATTTACTTTCAACCATTTCCTCTTACTTTTTTGCATGATTTGGCTTTTTAATTTTATTCCATTTCATTCCTCATGCAAACAAACAGGCTCTAAAAGAGTGTAAGAGTCGGTTCATACGGCTCGTGTTTATCACACCAAACGAATTGAAAAGAGTTTGATTGAAGTGCATATATGGGAGAATTGAGAAATAAAAAAGGCAACGCTTTTGCTTTAAGTGGTTTTAGTTGGTATTGAGGAGTACTATTAAATGGATCACAAGTACAGATATAATGAACTAAATTATGTAATTTTGAACTTTAATCTAAACATTTTTCTATAATCATCAAAATGACAGAATTCTCCATACTTGGAAGGATTTGGCCCCATTGTGCTCATTGAAGATGAGGATGCTAATGTTCTTTTTAATTATTTACTCAAAGGACTAAAAACAATGATAATCATATATCACTATTATATATGGTTCTTAGTTTTGATAGAAATCCTGGCGTGGGGACTTTGAATTATTATCTAACTACCCAAATATCCAAATGGGTATGGACTATGGATTTTTTTTGGGGATAAAAAAAGAAAATCGAAAAGTAAAGACTCCATTGGAGAAGTCCAGAATGGTGCTAAATTCTACTTGATGACTGTTATTTTTGGCATAGATCCTCTCGGAAGTGGTGTGGTTTACTTATTGCTTGATTTGGATGTGTACATACATAGTTGTTACGATTCAATTTAGTCAAATTATTTAAAAAGAATCATGAATATCAACTTGACTCATTTAGGTAAAATGCAAATGAAATAATTTGTTTTATTAGATATTTTTGTTTCATGACAAGGATAAAACCATTGTAATGATTTTAACTTTTGTTTTATTATTTACAGGTTAATCGAGATATTGGAGTTAACTGAATATAAAATTATAATATATTAATTCTAATTTTGTTCATATTAAGTAAGAAATACAGACCCTAATGGTTAATGTTTTATGAAAAATTTTCTTGTAAATATACTTATTGATTAGAGTGTCTGTAACTTCTACTAAAAACAATTAATTGTTATTTGGATGATTGTGACCCTAAATTAAATAGTGGGGAAAAGTATTATTTATTAAATATTTGAGAAATATTATTTGATAGATAGCATTGAAGTGCAGAATAAAAAGTGAAATAAACTCTCATATCACAAATAAAAACGCTAATGGTGAAAATAACAACACATGAAAAAGTTACAAACAAGCTTAAAGATAAGGGATATTGACTGTACGACTGGTTTTACATTTGACATTCGCCCCACAACAGCCGTAGAACTATTCGTAGAATAATGTGCGATATTGCACGGCCCTAGAAAATGCGATATCTCACGGCCGTAGGCTATTGCACAGAATAATATTTGCGATATCGCATGGCCTTAGGATATCGCACAGTATGATGTATATGATATTGCAGGAGGGAAATAGTGAAATTTGACCTCTTATGGTAAAATGTCAGGTCTAAGAGCAGCTCTCCCAGCAATATCCCTAAAAATAATGGGTTTACAAAGACTTATTACCTAAGGAGAGAAATCACAATTATAATAAAAACAAAAACTTGCATTATAGTACTACCTTACTGAATTTAAATAAAAAATAATTGGATTATCTCATTTCAAAATAAGCTACAAAGCTCCTGCATACTCCTTTTAGAAATAGTTGATTGATACCTAGGTCGCAGATGTGCCTCGTGACTTAGTAGTGAAGTATCCTAACAAAACCAAGAAATCAACCTTCCTCCATCTTATGTGACAATTTTTGAAAGTGCATTTCATCTCCTTATTTCTCTATATATCCAGCAAACCCCCCATGACTTGATACAAGGTCCCAACTATTTTAAGTGCCAATTAATGTGCTACAAAAAAAAAAAAAAAATCAAAAGTACTCAATTATCCTGTACCAGCTAAGCAATAATAAGACCTGTAGCTCATCATCAAGCATCATTTTCATCTAAAAACAAGTGCTCTATAGCTTGCATCTCATTTAGATGATCCACAATAAAACTCTCTTACCTCCAACTTTAGGGCCTATTTGTTTGCATAGAATATACAAGACATCTTCTTAGTACTAGATAATTCACTTTTACATATGACATTATATCTAGTTCCACTACTAGAATGCATTTTTATTCACAGAGAGAATAATACCATAAATTAAATGAACTTATAACACAGTAACATGGTCATAACATTAGTTGGGAAGAAGGAAATTCTTCCATTGCATGCAAATGTCTTAGAAAATGAACTAATAATCAATCCTTCGTTGAGCCTTTTACAAGCTATAAATGTCATCAGCCGTCTGACCACAATTAGAGTAGCTAATATGGAAATAAGAATAAAGGCTTCTCCTGCAGCAGAAGCCCATTACCCAGATGCCAAACAAGAACATTGCATTTCATAAGGATATAGAGAAATGAACAAGTACAAAAGTCAATAGATAGGAAAAGGGGCATGAGAACGTTTGTGACAATCAGTACCAACCAGTTTCTAAGACCATTAAAAAAGAAAAGGACAAACAGAGAGAAGAGACGACACAAATGAGAAAAGATTCCTACAATTCATTCAATGCTCGTTTGGAATACAACCCTCGATAGGTATACATTTACAGAAGGAGATTAGTTGAGGAGACAACTAATCTGTGTTTATGATAACTGAGTTTTGCCAAACAGGCCCTCAAGCAGAAGGGGCTATTAGCCACTTTTAGCTTGTCTCGAAGATATGCAAAACGGTGTGGATGTAACCCCTTTGTAAAAATGCTGCAACATTATCATCAGATGAAATATACTGCACATTGAGATCCTTGCGAAGAACTTTCTCCCTAACAAAGTGGTAATCCACATCTATATGCTTAGTTTTGGCATGGAAGACAGGATTAGAAGCTAAGGACAGTGCAGAGATAACTATCACACCATACAATTGGACAGTCGGAGAAAAATACAAAAATCTTTCAGTAACATTCGAAGCCAGCTCAATTAAGCAGATGTATGTGCTAGGGAACGATATTCAGCTTCAGTAGAGGATCGAGCCACAGTAGGTTGCTTCTTAGCACTCCATGAGACAGGTGAGTCATCTAAGAAGACGCAGAAACCAAACGTAGAAGGGCGATCTGATTGATCTCTAGCCCAATCAGCATCGAAGAAGGCTTGAAGTCGGAGAGAACTCTTTGAGAGATGAATGCCAAATGCAACAGTTTCCTTGAGATAGCGAAGAACTCGTTTTAAAGCAATAAGGTGCAAAGTGGAGGGCTGATACACATGCTGGCAGTTGATTAATGGCAAATGCCAAATCAGGTCTGGTGAAAGCGAGGTATTACAGTGAACAAGCTAAACTTCTGTAGAGGGATGGATCAGTCATTAGAGCAGATGAGATTGGGGAAGAAGCATTGTATGTGGAAGGAGAACCAATAGGCTTAGAATCAAGCATAGATGCTCCATGTAATAGACTTTTTGCATATTTGGTTTGTGAAAAAAGAGACCAGATGGTGTTTTATTCACTTCAATACCAAGAAAGTGCTGTAGATGCCCAAGATTGTTCGTCTCAAAGACCAAATTAAGTTGAGAGATCAAGAAATCAATATAAAGCCTGTTGTTCCCAATGATTATTAGATCATCTACATACAAGAGGATGACTGTAATTGTGTAGAGACATTAACTGGTCAACTGACCCAACCTAACAAGCCCATATCCAAACATATATCACGTGTAGAATCTTAGTGAGATTTTGTAGATTGGTCAAATATCCCTTTCTTGGAAGGTCGCGTAGACATTTCTATATTTGCTTGTAATCATAGCCTAATCATAGGATGTAAAAATATCATCATCATTGTAAATTGATACCAGTGAAGTGTATATAAACACAAGTCGATTTCCATCCTTGGGTACGACAAACATTCACAAAATCACCTCTTCTTCTTCTTCCTCTCTCTTTTCTTATTATCAATATATGGATCTATAGATTCTAAGTGGTATCAGAGCCAAGTTTGAATATCTCAGAGCACAAATTTATCACTGCCGTGCTACAACAGAGACCATAATCTCTGTTTCCTTTCCTCCATTGGTTCAAGGCATCAGATCTCATCTCAACATCAGATTGGACCTCATCTCAGGCATTAGATTCAAGGATCTGAACAAAGAAAACATTTCTTGTCTCTCTTCATGCAGCTATCTATTGATCTGACCGTCTGATCAAGAACTGGGGCCCACCTCGGATTGTGTAACTGTCACAAATTTTGCACCAAGCTGGTCGCCAATTTACTCTGGGATTTCTCCATATTTTTTTGGAATTTTATCATCTCAAAAGGTGATTATTTTACCTACTTTCTAGGTTCTACAGTTTACACAAATAGTTTTGAAGCTGTTACATCAGATTCACATCCAACCGTTGAAACTGAGAAATTCCTTCTTCAGAAGCTGCGAAAATAGGCTATTAACCTAACCTTGAAGGCTGATTGAAATAGAAATCAACACATAATAGGAAATCCCCATTCCTGCTCCAATTTTTTGGACGCCCTACAGCCTATTTTTCTGCATTTTCTGATTTCTGTGAAAAAAAATCTGATTTCTTTTTTGTTTAGAAAATTAATCACTCTTTGGGCAATTCATTTATCTGTTCCAAATGGACAAGATTAACGTCATTTCAGTGAAATTTACTGGAACTAACTACCTGTCCTGGTCCTTCCATCTCATAAATTTTGTTGAAGGACAAGGTATGTTAGGATATTTGGATGGGACAACTCCTAAACCCATTGCAGGCACCATTGCCACATCTACCACACCTGCTGTAGATGATAAAATCATTTCTACTTGGAACCAATGCAATGCCAAAATGATAACATGGATCCTCAACTTAGTAGATCCCTCCTTTTGAATGGCACTTCAAGCCTTTACCATGGCTTCTGGCACGTGGAAACACATGAAGAAAATTTATCATCAGCAAAACAAGGCCCGAAGATTTCACCTTGATACAGAGTTAGCAAGATATTTCCAGAATGATAAATCTGTCAAGGAATACTACAATGGCTTTCCAGCCCTATGGACCGAGAGGGATCAAATGCTCCTTCAATCTATTTTGGCAGCTTTTCTTCCTAAAGCCCTCAAATTATAGGAAGAACAACATGTTAGTTAGTTCCTTATGAACCTTCGATCTAAATTTGAACATGTACAAGCTGCTCTTATGAATAGAGAGATCTCTCCCGATCTAGATACGTGCATCCAAAAGGTTTTTCGAGAAGAAACTCGCCTGTTATCTACTCATTCCCTTAATGCGGAACCAAAGGCACTTCTGACACAACTGGCTCCATCATCAGCCGATGAAACAACTATGTTCACTACTCTTTGACAGAAACCACAGTGTTATGAGTGTAAAAAGTATGGCCATGTGGCTTGAGACTGCCGGAGAAAATTATTTTTATGTTTGGATATGGGCTTGTCGGTTGGATCAGTTGACCTGTTTATGTCTCTACAAATGGAGCCTTTATAACATTGAATAAACAAAGAAGAATCAATGTAGGACTTGTGAAATCCCAACCCTTCCAATTAGTTTGAAAAGCGATCATACCAAGCGCGTGGTGCTTGCTTGAGGCCATAAAGGGAATTATGTTGTTTACATATGTGATTAGGAAAGCAACGATCAACAAAGCCTTGAGGTTGCCTCATATAAACCTCCTCATTAAGAAGTCCATGTAAGAAAGCATTTGTAACATCTAATTGATGTAAAGACCATTGATAGTGGACTGCAAGAGCAAGAACAACACGGATAGTTGTATGTTTCACAACAGGACTGAGATCTCAGTGTAGTCCACTCCATATTCCTGATGAAAACCCTTAGCAACCAATTGAGCTTTATATATTGTAATAGAACCATCAGGACTGTGTTTAGTCTTATAAGCCCATCGACACCCAACAATGTGTTTTGAAGGAGAATATGGTACTAAGGACCATGTGCCCTGTCTCTGAAGGGCAGTGAACTCCTCTGCTATACCCCGATGCCTAACTTTATGCTCAGAAGCTTTTGTGTAGGTAGTAGGTTCAACACATTCATAGTACTCATGTGTAGGAAAGGAAAGGGAATGAGGTGTAGTGAGGAATACTTTCTTTTTCTTAATCCCTGATTTAGACCCAGTCACCATCGGATGAGAGGCAGCAATGGGAGTAGCTTTAGAGCATGTGGGGTGAGAGGCAGTAGGATTAACTGGCTAAAGAGAAACAGGGGAAGCAGTAGCAATTTATTGATGATGGTCTGGAGAAGTAGTAGTAAGCTGGGAGTGTGGCGCAATACGAACAGGATGGTCAGTGGAAAGGGCAGGTGAAGGGAATGAATGGGAATGAGTGTGCACACTAGTAGTTGGTGAAGATTGATGGTGTTTTGGAGAAGACACCTGACCAGTAGAGAGCGGATGAAGAGGTGTAGATGTGTTAGAAGACTGATGAGGAAGAGGGAGATCAGTGGAAGGATCCACACTAGGAAGAGGAGAAATGGGGCCAGAACAATTTGGTAACCAGACCTCTACTGGAAGTGATGTAAACTGAGGAGGGGACTATGAGGCTGATGCAAAAGGAAAACAAGTTTCATAAAAAAACAACATGATGAGACATAAATGCGCCCCGTAGAAAGGTCTAAACAGTGATAACCCTTGTAATTCAAGCTATAACCAATAAAGACACACTGTTTTGTTCGAGGCTCCAATTTATTCAGAGAATAAGGTCTGAGCTAGGGATAGCATGCACATCCAAACACTCTCAAGGTCATGTAATTTGGGAGAGAACCAAATAGTTGTTGCCAGGGGGAATTAAAGTGCAAAGAGTGCTTAGGCATGCGATTGATAAGGTATGTTGTAGCTAAAAAGGCATTTGCCCAGTACCTTAATGGCATTGAGGCACCCAAGTTAAGAGTTAGACCAGTTTCCTCCACATGTCTATGTTTTCTTTCGGCACACCCATTCTGCTCAGGTGTTAAGGACAAGCAATTTGATGTACAATCCCACAGTCATGAAACAGTCGCTTAAACTTATGATTAACATACTCACCACCACCATTAGATCGAAAGCATTTAATCTTGAAAGACAACATGTTTTCAATTTTTAATTTGAAGCCCAAAAATACAGAAAATGTTTCAGTCTTACAATGAATGGGAAATATCAATGAATATTAAGTAAAATCATCCACAAACAACACATAATACTTGAACCCAGTCACAGACAATATAGGAGTAGGGCCCTAAACATCACTATGAATCAGTTCTAAAGGTCTAGTTGTAGACGATTCAGACACAACGAAAGGTAATTTGGCGCTTTTTCCAAGTCGACAAGACTCACAAAAATGTGAGGAAGCAATACCAGGGAGACCTAGTGACTTTGCCAATTCCTGAAGTATGGGGAGAGTTGGATGTCCCAGTCATTGATGCCAAATGGATGTAGTCGTCCTTATTAGGCAACCTGACAAGGATATGATTTCCTGAGATTGCGGAACTCAAACTGATTCTCTGTAATCTTGTATAACTGTAAAAGATCCCTATGATTGTGGATCTCATTTATTCAAATGTTTTACCAAGTATATCCTGTAATACCATATATATACTGAATACATTAGTCGATCCTCTAGAGTAGAGTTGAAAGAGATCATTTTTCATCAATTGTTTCTGTCTTGACTCCTAGAAGAGCAGCAGTAGAGGAAAATTATTAAAACTGGGAAATTGATAGAGACCATTTCTACTCAAGTCACAGAAAAGAATCTTCCCCGTTGTTCGATCCTGTATGGAGAATCCATGTGCATAAAAAATGAAGATACAATTGTTATCTTTGCTAAGTTGATGAACTAAGATCAGATTGGCAGATATATGAGGAACCTATAAGATGTTATTCAATTTAAAAGAGGTACTGTGATATAAATGTAAGAAGGAAGCACCAGTATGTGAAATTGTCAAACCTTGGCCATTATCCATTGTAACCTGATCCTTGCCTTGGTATCCAGATTGAAGAGACAAATTGTTCATATCATTTGTGATATGGTTAGTGGCGCCAGAGTCTGCATACCATTGAGGATCATTGTTTTGATGAAAAGAAGCTGCCATCTCTGCTAACTGAGAAGGAGGGTGTCTTCCCTGAAAGGAGTAATCCATCCGATGATAGCAATCCAAAGCAGTGTGACCAGTTCGATTGCAGATTTGGCAGCATGGCTTTGTGTTGGAATGCTGGGTAGGACTGCCACGGCCTTTGTAGTTGGGTTTAGGACCTCTTCCTCTGCTACGAAAATTAGACTGGCTACCGCGATTATTATACTTTTGCCCCTCTTTAGAAGCTGCCATAGCTGTAGGCAATGTATCATACGGAACTGTTTGAATGGCCTCGAGATTCAGTTCCTCGCATTGCAGAAGAACATGAAGTTCTTCAAGCAGAATTGGGGCAGATCGAGTCCTGATTGATGTTTTGAATGGACCATATTCAGGAGGCAAACCATTCAGGGTATAGCTGATAACATCCTCGTCATCGACAGGACTACACACAACAGTTAAGCTATCAGAAATGTGTTTGATTTTCTTAACATACTCATCAATTGATAGAGATCCTTTCTTGATGGACTGTAATTTAGATTTCAATTGTATGATATGTGACCGCGAAAGAGATGCAAAACGTTTCTCTAAGGTCAACCATACTTCACAAGAGGTTTGCAATCCAACTACATGAGCAAGCACTCCTTTAGAAAGTGTTGCATTAATCAAGCATAAGACAACTTGATCTTGTTGAATCCAGGCGGAAAACATAGGATAAACCTTTTTAAAGTTCAGATCTTCAAAATTAACATTGAATTCTTCAGGACTTGTGTTAGATCCATCCACATATTCAATCATGCCATGAGCACGAAGCACTGGAAGAAATTGCGATCTCCAAAGCAGATAGTTATGATTCTCCAATTTATCAGAGACTAAACTAGCAATGTTTGGAACAAGATAACCAGAAAATCAATTTACAAACATTGCTGAAGTCAACATGATGAAGAAATGTAGAGATTTAGAAAAATATCAGATGAAGAAGAAGATTGTAGGCGGTAAAAACGACACCTACTTAGATTGAGATGAGATTGTAGGTAAAACTCCTTAGGACGGGAAATGCTGAACGCCAAGAACCTGAAAAGGAAGGAGAAAGGCTAGAGTCAAAGCCCCTGGCTGCCGTGAGCCGAAGGCACTCCGATGCCTGAGTTAGTTCTGAGGAAACTAAACAGGAGGAGGAAGATGGGAAAGAGACGATGTGGGTTCTTGTGAGTTGTGTATTGCGTACCTTTCATGGGACTGATCCCATGTGTATATATAAGTGAGCGTTCCTCGTTCATTCTCTCTGTGAGTGGGGGTAGGTGAGGTGAGGTCCCATCGATCCTTACCCTGACTGGCAGCAGTAGGTAAAATGGACAACACCCCTCCCTCTCTTTCCACGCCTTCAGCCAGTTGGCGTACAGGGCTGATAAAGCGCACCTCTTATCGCCATAAATGAGCGATCCTATCGTCATAAATGACTGCTCATATTTGTCTGGGCGCGCCGTATTTCCAGGAGGAAGGTGGCGGCCCACTCTGACTCCAGCATTCTGGTCTGAGGCCAAGGATGGCTTGGCCGTGGTGTGCCTTTGTACTGAGCTGGTATCTATGCCGAACTGCCGAACCGTGGTGCCGAGCTACCGAGCTATTGACCGAGCTGCCGAGCTGACGGGCTATTACCACAGAGGCCGAGGTGATCGGCGAGTCTAGCTGTAATCTTTGCTTGACTTCGTCATTACGGTGTTTTACCCACACAATTGCCCCCTAGCTTTTGACTTCTGAGAGCCTCCCAGCTCGAGGAGGTCAGAAGCTTGATGACCGTACAGCTGGCTCCGCTACCGAGCTCAAGTGAGGGTTATTGTCATATGAGGGAAATACCGGGACGAGGGAGCTTCGGATCAGGAGGGTCCCCTTAGGCCTGGTGGTCGTTGCTAACGTGCGGTCCCCTTCGAGATGTCCCTTCGTCTGTCCTGGACATTTAATAGCCCTCGGATATCGCGCTAACGGTGGCACGTGTCGCTTCTTTTGGCTGTCTCGCAATTACTTCGAGGAGACGTTAGGGCTGCGAGATGGGACGTTAGGGCTGATCGAGGGGACGCCTCTTAAAGGCTCTCCTTGAAAGTCGAATCGACGCCCCTAGGCCTTATAAATCGGGGCGCCTCCTTCGTCTTCACTTTCCTCTGCTTTCTTCAAATTTCTACTACGCTCTGCAAGGGAACTTCTCCGGTGCTTGCGAACTTCCGACGATCCTGCTTGTGCAGTCCCCATTCGTAGGACTCCTCTCCGTTTTCCTCGTCTTTTCTTTTAGATAGGCCTTTGTCTGAGTCGAGAATGGGGGTCTATAGACATTTATTAGGAGACCCAGGTTCCATAGATCATTTTAGGGATTTATACAAGGTCCCCGCCAATGTGGAGGTCAGACCGGATGACCCTGATGACGGCCTCACCTATCGTGATGGCTGGATGCCATTCTGGCTGGTCTCTGTAGTGGAAGGGGGGATCCGCTTCCCCCTGCACCCACTGGTCCGGGACTGCCTCTGGGAGTGGAGGTTGTGCCCATGCCAACTACTTCCCAATGGATACAAAATCATAATGGGAGTAGTGCGTCTCAACCAGATTCTGAAAATCGGCCTCGGTGTCCCGGACATCGAGGACACGTATGACCTCTGCAAATCCGCAGAAGGGGACACTTACTACCTCCGGCTGATGGTCCGCCGGACTGGGTTCGTGACCGCGCTGGAGGACTCCAATAGGTACGCGGGCGAAGACCGAGTACTCGTCAGAGGAGGATGGGAGTTTGGTGAAGCAGAGCCTGCTACCACGGTTCGGGTCCCTCGAAAAATAGGAATTCCTCCAAGTAAAAACCGAAGTTCTTTCGGCTTGCAGTTCTTTCCTTTCTTTCTCTGTCTGGCTCCTGACACGATTTTGTCTATGCAGATTTCCGCGAAAAGAGGGAGCTCGCGAGGAGGAACCGCTGGAAGGTGAACAGCGCGTGGCACGAGCAGGTGAGAAACTACCGCGGCCACAACTGTCGTGCTGCGTGGTCTCTCCTGGGGTATGTGCCCCACTACCGGTCCTTCAACACCTCCAGAAAGGTATCGGGAATAGACTCCGTGCTGAGCGGGGAAGGCATCAGTCAAGGAACAGCGACGACCGCGGTGCCCGGCTCGGCGGTGGTGACCGTCGCGATTCCCACCAGACGTCTGATTGAGTCGGGAGACCGTGCTCCAGCAATCTCCGCCGCGGAGCTTGTCGGGACCTCGAGAGCCAAGCCCCGGCCTTCCCGAAGGAGGCTAGTAGCTTCCAGCTCGGAGGAAGAGGAAGAGGAAGAGGAGATGCTACGCCAGCGCGGGCGACGCTACACTGCAGAAGACCTGTCCGCGGCGGCATTCGGGGACATCGGAAGCGGGGTCCGGAATCCTCCTCAGGCAGTGGCTGCGACGCCTCCGGCGTTCCCGGGTGGCTCTCCTGCCCCAGACGCCGAGACGGTTGGTACCGCCACGATTGGGGCTGCTCAGCCCGACGAGGCAGAGGTCGTCTCAGCTCCGCCTCCGGCCGTCGTCGTGGACGACTCACCCCCCGAACAAGCTGTGGGGGCTGGAGGTCGGGCCCGCTCCGCCGAGGTCGCTGAGGGCGGGCGACCCGAGAAGAGGGCAAGGGTTGAGGCCTCGCCTGGCCCCTCCTCGCCTTCGCCCGCTGGTGGGACAATCTTGCCTCCTCCTCTGGCTCCGTGGAGGCCGGCCATCGAGGAGGTTCTGGGGAGGCAGCTGGCCGAGACAGACAGTGCAACCGATCCCCAAGTGGTCGCAGCGTTAGGACGAGCCTGCGCCCTTCCTCAAGACATGGCGAAGTGGGCCGGGATGGACAACGAGTCACTCCTGCTCTCCTCGATGCGATCTCTGGTGTCGGTAAGTGCAATATTCTTCCCTCAGCTTTTAGTCCGGTGTTGTTTTATTGACTTCGGGTTCTCATCTTGCAGCTGTTGCAGAGGTGCCAAATGGGCATTGAGAGGCTCGATGCAGCCGAGGCGGGGGAGGCGGAATGGGTGGTTGAAAGGGACGAGCTGCGGGCGTCCTTGGCGTCTAAAGACGCGACGCTGGCAGAGGTAGCGGCCAGGAACGCCGGCCTCGTCTTTGATTTCGAGGAGTCGAAGGTCGAGGTCGAGCGCCTCAAGGAAGAGCTAGCGGACGAGAAGACCCAGAACCTCCACCTCGCCTCTGAGCTCGACGATCTCCGGATAGCGGCAAAGCGGCTGGAAGACGACCTGCAGAGTGCGAAGGGGACGAACAGGAGGCTCCTCTCTCAGCGGAACCAGGCCCAAGGTTCCCTGAAGATGGCGCTGAGGGAGAAGGCGGCCGAGATTGAGTCTACTCTGGCAAAACAAGAGGCCAGGCTCAAGGAGGAGTTCCTCGCTGAGCATAACTCCATCATGGGGGAGGAGGTCGGCAGGCTGTCCGCTGACTACAAGGCTCAGCTGCCAGGGATCCGGGACCGAGCCTGGGAGCTTGGGTGGAAAGCAGGCTTGAACAAGGCTGGGGTCCCCGAGGATAGCCCTCTCTTCCTAAATCCCCCAAAATTCTCCTGCTCAGACTCGGAACTCGCGGCCGTGTCTCGGGCCCCCTCTGACCCTCCTTCGCAAGCCTGTCCGGAGGCGAGCGCCGCCCCCGGGGCGCCTCAAGAGGCTCCAGCTGCCAGTGCTGATCCCGAGGGCTCCCAAGTGACTGCGGTCGTCGAGGCCCCTTTTGAAGCCGTCGCTCCCGAGGCTAGTGTTCCTGAAGCGAGCGCGGTTGTTCCTGAAGCTACCCCGACCGCTCCCGAGGCCAGCGCGGTCGTGGCCGAGGTCCCTCCAGAGATTGACTGAAATGTGGAAGCTGCAGCCCTCTGAGGCTTTTTGTAATTTTTCTTTTAATGCATCTCCATTTACCTTGTAATCAGAGTCTTTGATTAATGAAAACTTTCTTCGTATTCTGGCTTCCTTTCTCCTTGTCTCTGATGAAATAGGTGTGGTCGACCTTATGTCGCAATGCTTTTCTCTGTTTGAGTTGTTGGTCCGGATGGCCGAACTCCGGGCCATTCTCAAAATTGGGACATCCGCCCATGACCGAGACCCGGTGTATGAACCGTGGTCTCGGTCTGCCGTGCACCCACAATCTCCCCCCGAGCTTTTGACCTGTGGGCTCATTCGAGTAGGTCGGAAGCTGAGTAGCTTTGTCAGGCCAGCACTGTCGCTGATCTTTAAGAGTACCCGGAGTGTGAAGTGTTGCCGAGACCGCGGAGTCTCGGTTCAGGTAGGGTTCTTCCCTATCACCTTTTGCTGACGTGGAGTGCCTCATTAAGTTCTCTTCGCCAGTCAAGGCAGTTGCCCTTTCGTCTGTCGAGGCAGTTGCCCTTCCGTCCGTCGAGGCATTTATTCTCTCGTATGTCGAGGCATTTAATAGTCCTCTGGAAATGCGGCGCCGGTGCCACGTGTCGCTTCTCCAAAGGGCGCGCAATCATATCTGCAGGACGCCTGGGCTGCCCGAGACGCCGTTAGGGCTAATCGAGGTAGTGCCACATTAAAGGCTTCTCTTGAAATCTGAAACGGCACCCCCATCCCTTATAAATTAGGGCACCTTCTCCGTCTTCCCTCTTTTCGATTTTCCGGAGCTCTCGTCGCATTCTGCTGAAGAACGAAACTGCCTGTGAGCGCTCCTGTTTGCACGGCCTTCCACCATAGGATTTCGTCCTTCCCTCTTCTCCCTTTCTAGTAGGCAGTTCTCCGTTTAGGGTAGAGAATGGGCATTTACAGGCACTGGTTGGGGGACCCACTATCCATAGGTTTGTTCAGGGAGGCATACAAGGTCCCTGCGAACGTAGAAGTTAGGCCAGACGGCCCTGACGACGGTATCACATACAGCGACGGCTAGATGCCATTTTGGCTAGTGTCCGTCGTGGAGGGAGGAATCCGGTTCCCCCTTCACCCACTCCTCAGGGATTGTCTCCGGGAGTGGGAGTTAAGCCCCTGCCAGCTACTTCCCAATGGGTATAAAATTATCATGGGAGTAGTGCGGCTAAACGAGATTCTCGAAATCAACCTCGGTGTTCCGGACATCGAGGAGGCGTATGACCTCTGCAAATCCGCAGAAGGGAATACGTATTACCTCCGGCTAAGGGTCCACCGAACTGCCTTCGTGACCGCGCTGGAAGATTCCAATAAATACGCGGGGGAGGACCGTGTCTTTGTCAGAGGGGCATGGGAGTTCGGCGAGGCGGAGTCCAGCACCACAGCCCGGATCCCACGAACAATAGGAGTCCCCCCAAGTAAAAAACCGAGGCCCCTTGGGTTTTGTAATTTAACCTTATTTGTCTCTTTCCTTCTGTTAACATCGCTCTGTTTCTGCAGGTTTTCGGCAGAGAAGGGAGTTCGCCAGAAGGAACCGGTGGAGGGTGAACAGAGACTGGCACGAGAAGGTGCGGAAGTACCGCGGCCATCACTGCCGAGCCGCGTTCGCGCTCCTGGGGTACACGCCTCACTACAAGTCTTTCATCACCCCGAGGCGGGTGACCGGAATTGACTCTGTGCTGCCCGGGGAAAACATCAGCCCGAACATCGTACAGACCGAGGTCCCCATCTCGGAGACGGTGACTGTAGCGATTCCCAGCGGGATTCCGGCAGAATCGGGCGAACAGTCTCCGGGCCGTGAACCCGTAGGAACTGTGAGAGCCGAGACCGGGCGCAAGCGGCAGAGGCAGAAATTTGTCGTTTCCAGCGCGTCTCGGAGCTCATCCAGCTCGGAAGAATCCGAAGTTGAGATGTTTCGCAGTCGTGGCCAGCGCTTCGTGGCCGAGGACCTGTCCGCCGCAGCCTTTGGGGACATAGGGGGCAAGACCTCGGACCCTTTTCGGGGTGCCAGCGTCGCCCCGACTACGACGCCCGTGGCTGCTGCAGAGGTTCTCGCTCTTGCGGCCGAGACGGGTCTAGGAGCCATTGACGGGGCCCAATCCGGCCCTCCTGCCGCGGTCGAGGTCGGCGCTGATCCTCCGGCCATAGTCGTTGACGAATCGCCCTCCGACTCAGGCAGAGATGGTCCTGCCGAGGTCGTTGAGGCACGCAGGCCGGAGAAGAGGGCGAGGGTCGAACTCCCACCTGCCCCGGAACCGCCTATGTCGGTCGGGGGATCCGCCACTCCTTCCGAGTTTGTCCCTTGGAGACCGGACATCGAGGGCGTGCTGGGGAGGCAGTTAGCCGAGTCGGACCGAGCGGTCAACCCTGAAGTTGTTGCCGCACTGGGACGAGCTTGCGCCCTTCCCCAGGACATGGCGAGGTGGGCGCGGATGGACAATGAGTCGCTGTTGCTCTCCTCAATGCGGTCGTTGGTAGCGGTATGTACACTTATTCTTCATATTCCTCTATTTTTCTGCTGCATTCTTTCAGCTGACACTCTGTTCTCACTGCAGCTCTTGCAAAAGTTTCAAACTGGCATGGGGAGGCTGGACGCAGCCGAGGCCAGGTCAGCAGTCTGGGCGGCGGAGAAAGAGGAGCTGCTGAAGTCCCTGGCGGCAAAGGATGCGACGCTGGCGAAGGAGGCGAGTAAGAATGCGGATCTTTTTGCCGAGCTCAACGCAGCGCGGGCCTTGGCCGAGCACCTCAAAGAGAAAGCAAAGGAGGCGGCGGATCAAAACGCCCTCCTTTCCTATGAGCTAGACGAGGTCCGGCTTGCGTTGTCGCGGCAAGAGGAAGACATGCAGATGCTGCGGGGGACGAACAAGAGGCTCAGCTCCGAGAGAAGGCTAGCCGAAAAAAAACTGGAGATGGCTCTGGAGGGAAAGGCGGCCGAGCTCGAGCTGGCCCTGAGAGGGCAAGAGGCCAAACTCAAGGAAGAGTACCAAGCCGAGCACGAGGCCGTGATGAACGAAGAGGTCGACAAACTGGCAGCTGACTATAAGGGGCAGTTGCCAGGAATCCGAGACCAGGCATGGACACTTGGGTGGAAGGCGGCCTTAAAAAGGGTTGGAGTCTCTATGGACAACCCCATTTTCTAGAATTCCCCCAGGTTTCCTCGCTCGGACTCGGAGTTGCGTGCCGTCTCGGAATTCGCCCCATTTCCCTCCGCCTCGGAGGTCGCCCCAGCTCCCTCCGCACTGGAAGTCGCCCCCGCTCCCCTGGTGATTCCCGAGACTGCCTCGGCCGTTCCCAGCGAGAGCGCTACCGGGACCGATTGTAATAAGGAAGCTGCAGCTCCCTGAATTTTGTACTTTTCTTTTCTTTTTACATTGTATTCATTCCGGAAGGTTCTTATGTAATAAAACAGCATTCTTTCCACATGTTCTGTGCATGATTTGTGTCTTGTTTGTGGTGGAATGGGTGTCTGACACAGGTAGTTCGCCAAGCAGTTTAATAGGTACTAACTGAGGGCGGTCGGCCCTCTGAACAGAGGCGCTGAGCCGCAAGGGAGGTACTGCTACCAGACCTTGATGTGCGTATGGCTGTGCCGCCCAGGTTGGTGCAGGCACCAAGCTGAGGGCGGTTGGCCCTCTGAACAGAGGCGCCGAGCCGCGAGGGTGGTACTGGTACCGGACCCTGATGTGCCTATGGCTGTGCCGCCCTGGCTGGTGCAGGCACCGAGCTGAAGGCAGCTGGCCCTCTGAACAGGGGCGCCGAGCCGCGAGGGTGGTATTGGTACCGGACCCTGGTGTGCATATTGCTGTGCCGCCCAAGCTGGTGCAGGCACCATGCTGAGGGCGGTTGGCCCTCTGAACAGAGGTACCGAGCCGCGAGGGTGGTACTGGTACCGGACCCTGATGTGCATATGGCTGTGCCGCCCAAGCTGGTGCAGGCACCGAGCTAAGGGCGGTTGGCCCTCTGAACAGAGGCGCCGAGCCGCGAGGGTGGTACTGGTACCGGACTCTGGTGTGCATATGGCTGTGCCGCCCAAGCTGGTGCAAGCACCGTGCTGAGGGCGGTTGACCCTCTGAACAGAGGTGCCGAGCCGCGAGGGTGGTACTGGTACCGGACCCTGATGTGTATAGCTTTGTCGAAGCTGGCGATGGCACCGAGTTGACAGTTGATACTCCGAACAGAGGCGTCGAGCCGCGAGGAATCTCTAAGTAATGCAAAGACTCATTCCAGAAAAAGCGCCTTTTATTGATATTTGATTTCTTTAATACATTTCTCAGAAGTAGAATTTTTTTAGATGCGTCGCATTCCATGGTCGCGGGAGCGCCTTCCCCTCCATGTCTTCGAGTCGGTAGGCAGATCTCCCGGCTGTAGAGGTTATTCTGAACGGTCCCTGCCAGTTGGGCGCCAGCTTGCCTTCGTTTGGATCTCGGTCGCCAGGAAGGGTTTTCTTTAAGACCAACTCTCCCATCGCGAATTTTCTTTCCTTGACCTTCGGGTTGTATCCCCTGGCCAACTGTTGTTGGTAGGCGGCCAGGCGGATAGCTGCCGCCTCTCTTCGTTCTTCAGCCAAGTCCAGCTCCCGTGCTACGTTCAGATCGTTCAGACCCTGTTCACAGAGTTCCGACCTCAAGGTCGGGAGGCCGACCTCAAGGGGAATAACTGCTTCCATGCCGTAGGCAAGGGAGAACGGGGTAGCCGAGGTGGAACGCCTCGGAGTAGTTCGGTAGGCCCATAGAACACTTGGCAGTTCCTCCGCCCATCGTCCTTTGGCTCGGTCGAGTCTCTTTTTAATTCCGTCGAGGAGCACTTTGTTCGAGATCTCGGCCTGACCGTTGCTCTGAGGATACGCCGGGGTGGAGTAGACATTGCGAATGTCATACTCTTGGCAGAAGCTTTTGAAGAGGTTGGAATCGAACTGCGTTCCGTTGTCGGAAATGAGAGTACGAGGAATTCCAAATCTTGTGATGATATTCTTCCACATAAAGTTCTTCGTGTCTAATTCGGTGATGGAGGACAAAGGTTCAGCCTCGACCTATTTCGTGAAGTAGTCCGTGGCCACTATCAACCATCTTTTGTTCCCTGGAGTTCGGTGAAGTGGTCCGACGATGTCCAGGCCCCACTGGGCGAAAGGCCACGGACTGGAGAGGGGGCTCAGGTCCTGGGCTGGCTGGTGGAGAGAGTGAGAGAACTTCTGGCACTTCTCGCATTTTCTGGCATAGAGCTGGGCGTCCTTTTGCATATACGGCCACCAATAACCCTAGCTGATAGCCCGGTAAGCAAGAGACCGACCTCCTATATGACTGCCGCAGATTCCTTCGTGAATCTCGTAGAAGATATCGTCAACTTTGCTGGGGTGAACGCACAGGAGGTAGGGCCCTGTGAATGACTTTCTGTAGAGCTTGCTGTCTGGGGAGAGCCAGAACCGGGTCGCCTTCAATCTGACCTTTCGAGCTTCAGTCCTGTCCTCGGGTAGCTGGTCGTCCTTCAGGTATGCAATGATGGGGTCCATCCAGCTCGGGCCGAGATCAAGGCACATGAGCTGCCGAGGTCGCTGGAGGTCGATGCTGGGCTCCCGCAGCGTTTCTACTTCGATAGTTCTTTTGTCACCGGCTTCCACAGCCGAGGCGAGGCTGGCGAGGGCGTCTGCATGGGAGTTGGATTCTCTGCCGATCTGCCGGACCTCGGCCCTTTCGAACTGGGAGAGAAGTCCCCTGGCGCGGGCAAGGTAGGCTGCCATCCTGTCATCCCGAGCTTGGTAGTCTCCGCTGAGCTGGCTTGTCACCAGCTGGGAATCGCTAAAAACCACAACGGACCGGGCTTCCAAGATTTTGGCACTGTTAAGTCCGGCAATGAGCGCTTCATACTCGGCCTCGTTATTAGATGCCTTGAAACCAAGTGTCAGAGCTTGTTCGATGACGAGGCCTTCTGGGGACTGGAGGACTACGCCAGCGCCAGCTCTTTTGGATGTTGAGGATCCGTTGACAAAGACTTTCCAGAACGAGTCTAAGAGCTCCCTCCAGGACTGTTTTTGCTCGGTCTCGGTGACAACCTCTGCACCCCTATCGCCCCCTAGTTCGGTGTCGAGCGAGGTCGGTGCCGAACTTTGAGGAGTAAATTCCACAATGAAGTCCGCTAGGACTTGAGCTTTGATGGCCGTTCTGGGCTGATAGCTGATGTCATATTGCCCCAGTTCGACAGCCCATTTGGAGATCCGTCCGGAGAAATCTGCCTTCCGGAGGAGAGCCTTCAGTGGGTATTCTGTCACGACCACTATTGTGAAGGTTTGGAAATAGTGGGAGAGCTTTCGAGAGGCGCTAACGAGCGCCAAGGCGAGCTTTTCGAGCTGCAAATACCGGGTCTCGGCGTCCAGCAGGGTTTTGCTCGTGTAATAGATAGGCCTTTGCTGGCCGTTGTCCTCTCTGACGAGCACCGAGCTCACTGCATGGTCCGAGACCGACAGGTACAAGAACAGTGCCTCTCCAAAAGTCGGAGTGGAGAGCAGCGGTGGAGAAGAAAGGTATTGTTTTAGCTGTTGCAGCGCCTGAGAACAATCCGACGTCCACTGGAACTTGGAGCCCTTTCGCAAGAGTTGGAAGAAAGGTCTGCACTTGTCCGAAGCTCGGCTGATAAATCGGTTCAGGGCGGCAGCCATTCCGGTCAGCCGCTGAACTTGTTTTGCCGAGGTCGGACACTGGAGCTCCTGGATCGCGGTGATCTGGTCAGGGTTCGCTTCGATCCCCCTTCTTGTGACCAGGCTCCCTAGGAACTTGCCGGAACCGACACCAAAGGCGCACTTGGATGCACTCAGCTTCAACTGGTACTGGTGAAGGATGCCAAAAATCTGGCGAAGGTCGGTCAAGTGGTCCTACGACCTCTTGGATTTGACGACCATATCATCGATGTAGACCTCCACCGTCTTGCCGAGCCGGGCCTGGAACATCTTTGTCACCAGCCGCTGGTACGTCGCTCCCGCATTCTTTAGCCCGAAGGGCATCACCTTGTAACAATAGGTGCCCCTGGGAGTGATGAAAGCTGTCTTCTCCTGGTCTGCCGCGTACAGGGGGATCTGATGGTACCCCCGGTAGGCATCCAGGAAACTCATCCGGTCATGTTCGGCAGTGGCGTCGATGAGCTGGTCTATCTTCGGAAGAGGGAAGCTGTCTTTGGGACAGGCCTTATTGAGGTCGGTGAAGTCCACGCAGACCCTCCATTGTCCCGTCTTCTTTTTTACCACCACGGTGTTGGCTAGCCACTGCGGATAGTGGACCTCCTTTATTGCGTCTGCCTCGAGGAGTTTCTGAACATCCTCAACCACGGCCTCGGTCTACGGGACCCCAGTCCGGCGCGGTTTTTGAAGCACAGGCTTATGGTTAGGATCCACCTTCAGTTCATGGCAGATGACTGCCGGGTCAATGCCGGGCATCTCATAGGGTGTCCAGGCAAAGACCGCCTTATTCTCCACGATGAGGTCAAGCAGTTCTGTCTTCTCGGACTCGGGGAGCTGGCTTCTAACGAGAAAGAATCTGTCGGGGTCGGCGGGATCAATGTTGACCTTGGTGAGGTCCTCGATGCTTTTCTGCGCCGGAGCCCTGCCGACGTCCCCGAGCTCGGCCTCTCTATCCAGTTCGGCCACATTGACTTGGGATGGCTCAGCCTCGCCAGGCAGCACGGCCAGCAGGCATTGCCTGGCCATGTGCTGGTCGCCTCTGACGGTGATCACATCCGTTCGGCCCGACCGGTTTTCCAAAGGGAGCTTGAGCTTCTGATGACGGGTGGAGGGCACCGCCTCCATGCTATGCAGCCATGTCCTCCACATTATAACATTATATGGGGAAGGGACATCGACTACTAGGAAGTCAACTTGCCTGCAGGCGCCACCTACTTGGACTCTGAGGGAGATCTTACCTTTGGGATAAACAGGCTCGGAGCTGAAGCCGACCAGAGGGGTGCGGGCAGCCTGGAGGTCCTCGTCCTTCAGTCTCAACTTCTTGAAGCAATCGTAGTAGAGGACTTCGGACGAACTGCCAGGGTCGACAAGGGCTCTCTGAACCAAGAAGTTCTGCAGCTTCAAGGTGAGCTGATGTGCTCAAAATAGTTAACCGGAATCGCACAAATTTCTATTAAGTAGATAATGGCAAATACGGGTCGATCCACAGAGATTTGTAGAAACAAGATCCAAAAATCCTTAATCAACTTTCACACTAGAGATTTTAAAACCACAATTAATCAAGGAAATAATAACTAAACTGATATCAAAAGAAATCTAAACACAAACTTGATCAGAGAAAGAGAGATCAGAGTATCGGATTTCACCAAAATAGATTTAATCATTCCAAAATTACTTCATAGTCTTATCCTAATAAAACTCAATCCAATGTGCAAACAATTGCCTTGGATCGGAAGATTTAGCTTTGAAAACCCTTTTTCTTGAAAGAATCCAATTCTCTAAATAGCACCTAAGACTCCCTTCACTTCAATATGTTGAAACTCTAATAACTATTTATCAAGATCAAGCACAAACCATTAAAGGAGTTTAACCTAAACATGATATGTCAAGATCAAGCATAAAAAGTAAAAGACATTCCAAATAACCTTTACAAAACCAGAAGTTGAATAACATTCATGAAGGAGAACCTATTAAATCATTAAGCATAATGAGGGAAAGACATAGAAGAATAATAAGGAACGAACTCACCGGTTTTGGTTTCCTCTTCCACCCTAATCCACGGATTAGCCAAGCATTGTAGAACAAACAATAACAATGAAGCGAATTGTCATTATTGAAAGCCTTCAAGTTGTCTATTACACTACTCAATCTCCACCCTCAATTTCTAACAAAGATTGAATAAAAATAAAATTCACTCTAGAGCAAAAGAGAGCCTCCCCTTAAAAAGAAGAAAAATACAAGAAGAAAAAGAAAGAGAAATCACTCAAATTCGTCATCCCTCATATCCCTCCACTTGACAGCTTGTTTTGATGCCCAAAACGTCAGAATTGGGAGATCCTCGTGAGACATGATATTCCTCTCCTTTGAGTCCTCTTTCTAACGCATCTGACCTTGCCTTAATCGGAGTCTTGAGTCACAAGTTATGGTCAAAATAGTAAAGCTTGCGCAGGATGGCTACAATTCCGAAAATCTTCTTTCCTTCATGATTTGATCACTTGCTAAACAATAACTTTCTTATTGATGTCCATGAGATTCCTTCCATTTCTTGCAAAGTTGATTGCTAAGTTTTAGCAACCATTATCAAGCATTAGATATGGTGGGGGCCACCAAATTCGGTCTTCACAAAAATAAAAACTGATTGTGCCAAGTCTTGAACTCATGACCTCTAATTTGAAATTCCAACTATCCTCCAACAAGCCTATATGCTCTTTGTGTATAACTTTTCCCAAATGGGGTTTTAGCTTTAAACCTCTCCGAATTAAGCTCAAATATTTTCAGCTCCTTCCAATTCCTGTGTAACAAGAAAAAGGCCATAAGTAGAACATTTAAGACAAAATAAACAACTAACAAATTCAAATAAAAGGGTAGTTATTTATATTATGCAATGCATATCATGAGCACTAGAGCGTCGTTATGTGGGAGTTCGACGTCTTCCAAGTCTCTGTCAGAAAACCATATTCTGACCCCTTCTGTTTTGGCTTTCTTCGCGGCCGGCTCTGGTGCCGCGATCAGCACCTGCTTCTGATGGGAGGCGCGCCTGGCCTCGGCGCGAGCCTGAGAGCTCTTCTTGGGTGGGGCGGCGAGGTGAATGACGTTGATGATGCCTTCTGGCTCGCCGTCCTGGTTGTCAGCGTTTCGCCGCGGAGGTCGGTCATCACCTCGGCCTTCCTGCTTGATGTACTCCCTGAGGTGCCCCTCCTTCATGAGGTTTTCCAGGTGGAACTTGTAGCTCCTACATTCGTCGGTTCTGTGCCCATTTTGCTTGTGGTAAGCACAGAACTTACTTTGGTCCAGAGAGGAGGGGTCAGTCGTCATCGGCCGCTGCCACTTGAAGAAAGGCTGCGCTTTTATTTTATTGAGGAGCCTATAGATCGGCTCCTTAAAAATGGTATTTACTGCCACGTGGGAGGTCGGCTCTTGGCCTGACCTTCTGCCGCTCCCTGATCCCGCTGCCGAAGCAGAGGGGGTTCGGCGCTGCTCCGAGGACCGGGCCTTGCGCCGATCCGGGGACGGATCTCTGCGACGATCCTCCCTCTAGGAGGACCTGTTATCTCCCTTTGCTGGTTGGCTCTTCTTGGTGAGGCCGAAGTTCTCGCGACCTTGCGCCTCGTCTTCTTCCGCCAATATGAACCGATTCGCTCGGGTCATCAGCTCCTTCATGGTGGTCACGGGGTACATGACCAGCTGTGCCCGCAGCGGGATGCCCGGTCGAAGAGCCAGCTGGAAGGACTTCACTGCCAACTCTTCAGAAGCGCACTCGATCTGGCTGTAGACAGTCCAGAACCGACGAGCGAACTGGGTGACGCTCTCGTCCTCCTGCATTCGGAGGGCCATCAGGTCAGCATCGGTCTTCGGGACGATGCGATGAGCCTGGAATTTTTCCAGGAAGGAGGTCCGGAGCTGCCGCCAACTGGAAATGGAGTCTTCAGGAAGCGAGCAAAACCATCGCAGGGGGAGATCCGCCAAACTGGAGGAGAAAACTCGACAGTTTAGGGAGTCGTCGTCCCCCCAGACCGACATCCTCTGGACGTAATGTCGGAGATGAGCCGCAGGGTCCGAGGTTCCGTCATACAGAGCGAACCTCGGGACGCTGAACTTCTCGGGGAGCGTGTATTTTATTATCTCCCTAGAGAAAGGAGACGCGCCAGTGTCCTCGGCTTCGAAAGCGCTAAACTGGTCTCGGACGATACCAGCAGTCTCTATATTCTGGCGGATCGTCTGCTTCACCCGCTGGTCGATCCACTGCTTTAGCTCTTCATCTTCCGAAACCTGGCGTTGCTTCTTCGGCCCTTCATGCATGTGACTGCTGCTGGAGCCTTCTTCCCCTTGGTCTCGGTAGCGCCTCTTACTGTTGAGGACGTGCCTCAGGTCTCGCCCGTGGCCCAGGCGCCTGGGCGGCGGGCTCTGACCCTTCTTGTCGTCGAGCTGTTGCCTGAGCCGTTGGATAAGCTCATGCTGTTCCTGGATGAGGCGGTTCTGGGCCCTGATGTCATCCAGGCGGGGGTCTTCGTTTTGATCGAGGCTGGCTTGATGGTGTGACTGCGATCCAGCCCGCGCTGACTTCTCGTGTGGCTTGGTGACTGACTTGTCGCCTTGCATGGCCCGCTTATGGCTATGGCGGGGCTGCTCCGGAGGTGGGACGTCGCGAAGGGAGAGCATGGTCACTCCCCTAGACCGCGACTGTGTCTGGACCGTGGGAGACCTCCCCCCAGACCTCCTTTGCTGAGGGGGTGGAGGTGGAAGATTCTGCGCCAGCGTAGGCTGTATGGACAAAGCCTTGCCTTTGGAGGGTCCTTCGCCATTTCTGGTTTTTGGAGGCATAGTGTTCACAAGCTTTTTGTTTAGTTCCCCACAGACGGCGCCAAACTGTAGGCGGTAAAAACGACACCTACTTAGATTGAGATGAGATTGTAGGTAAAACTCCTTAGGACGGGAAATGCTGAACGCCAAGAACCTGAAAAGGAAGGAGAAAGGCTAGAGTCAGAGCCCCTGGCTGCCGTGAGCCGAAGGCACTCCGATGCTTGAGTTAGTTATGAGGAAACTAAACAGGAGGAGGAAGATGGGAAAGAGACGATGTGGGTTCTTGTGAGTTGTGTATTGCGTACCTTTCATGGGACTGATCCCATGTGTATATATAAGTGAGCGTTCCTCGTTCATTCTCTCTGTGAGTGAGGGTAGGTGAGGTGAGGTCCCATCGATCCTTACCCTAACTAGCAGCAGTAGGTAAAATGGACAACACCCTTCCCTCTCTTTCCACGCCTTCAGCCAGTTGGCGTACAGGGCTGATAAAGCGCACCTCTTATCGCCATAAATGAGCGATCATATCGTCATAAATGACTGCTCATATCTGTCTGGGCGCGCTGTATTTCCAGGAGGAAGGTGGCGGCCCACTCTGACTCCAGCATTCTGGTCTGAGGCCAAGGATGACTTGGCCGTGGTGTGCCTTTGTACTGAGCTGGTATCTATGCCGAGCTGCCGAACCATGGTGCCGAGCTACCAAGCTGACGGGCTATTACCACAGAGGCCAAGGTGATCGGCGAGTCTAGCTGTAATCTTTGCTTGACTTCGTCATTACGGTGTTTTACCCACACAAAGATGAAGAAGAAGAACCTCTTGAAGAAGATGAGACGACCACATCAAGAATCTTCAAGCATCACAATGTCTTCAAGAATCTTCAAGAATCTTGAATCGATCAAAGTAAATCGACTTCTTGATGATTATGGAGATGAAACCTCGAGCAATCTTCAAGAATCTTTAGCGAAGGAAATCAACTGTCAAGGAGATCAAATCGATCAATCATAAGATTGATTTCTTGATGGAGAACACTTGAATCAGATCTTCAAGTGAACAAATGCAGTGAAAAATCTTCAACGATCTTCAAGTTCTTCAAACGATCTTGAAGATGACAACACGTTCTGCTTGTTCTTTTGACGAAAGAACAGCAAAAGATCACAGCTTGAAGAAGAAGCTAGGATCTGATCCTTCTTAAATAAGGATCCCGCTCTGATACCATAAGAACATTAAAGAAGACAAAGACAAACATAGAGAATAGACGACATAGATGTGAAACGATTCCTGCAATTCATTCAATACTCATTTGGAATACAGCCCTCAATATATATACATTTGCAGATGATTTTATGCCGTAGCTTCGTTCTCCCAATTTTTCACCACAATCGAGCAAGCTAACTCTGATCAGGAGGATGAACGACTGGTACCTACATCACACCCCAGGCAGATCCTTGGGAGACAAGAAGAATAAATGGTCTTATCATGCCACAGTAACATGCTCTGACTTATGTGGGGCCCACATTTTCTTGATCAATGCGGCTCACATCATAAACAAATAAGAATTGGATCAGATCTCACTTCAATTGAAATCGATTATGGAGAAAAACGATCGTAACTATATATTTGACACATGGTCAGTCCAATGATAGATATTACTCCACTAACATAAGGTCTTTGCAAGAAACCGATGAGGGTTTTGGAAATACTTCTCTGGCCATGATGGTTTTGAGATTCCATGTGGGAGACAACAAGGAGGCATTTGGTGTCATCAAATGGCTTAGCTATAGCTAGGGACACTTAGGGTCTATTTCTTTAGCAAGATTTTCTATGTGAATTTATCGTGTTGGGAATTCCTAACATTGAAAGTACAGTTGAACCCTTGGCATTTATAAATCCTACCTTTTTCTGTAGAGCTTTGAATTCTAACTTCGAATTTACCCATAAATGATGTTTTGGAAAAGTGACTATGTTTTTAAAGACGGTCGTTGTAACGATCATGGCCGTCGTTTTTAAAAAATTACAACTTTGATCCATTGTTTTTATTTTTTTATTTTGACGTAGTACAAATGTTGTCCCCTTCATGCAATTCTAAAAATCTCATGGTTCATCTAGCATTTTTAGAATGCTAAGGGGTGGAACTTGGAATTCTGAGAGTTCCAAAGGACATTTGTGAATTTTTCATGTGGGTTGAAATTTAGAATTCTAGCTATAGAACCTAGCCTTTTGAATTTTTATTTTATTTCTTCTTTTTTTATAACTTAAGTATCTCCCGCCCAACCCAGCCCAAGAGCTTTTTGAAATATTAAGGGGTTAACCATAATATCAATGTTAGAAATTCCAACATGAGGATATCGGAAATGCCGCTAAAGAAATAAGCCCTTAAACTCATATTTGACCAGAATTGGAAAAAAAAAATTGTTTCATTGATTTTTTTTTTCTTTCAAGGAATAAGAGATTTTATACATGAGATATGGCATGCCAGTGGGGCCATTGGTCTTATGTTAAAGTAAACAACCTCAATGAATGGTAATGAGATTTAGCAGTAAATAAACTATACCCCTGTTAATCATGGTCTTAGACCTTATTATTGGAGAGATTATCTATCGTCTATTAATAAGTTTGTTAGGATGTTAATAATACTCTTAGATTATCTTTATCCTTAGGATAAGATTAGTTGGTATTTCATTATTAAGTCTCTTCATTCAATGATACTTAACCGTGAAACTATGAGAACACAGTGATTATTGAAATTCTACATGGTATCAGAGCAGGTTTCGATTCCATCGTTCTGGTGTAACCCATGTGGCTCTTATTGTTCTTGCTTGGCCCACGTGGCAAGCCCGTCCATAAAATTCTTTGGGCCTGCACATGAGGGTGAGTGCTGAGGAAGTCTCACATCCCACATCGCCCGAGTCCTAAGTTTAACAAGACTTCATATACCTGTTTGGGCCTTCTACCTATCAGTTTACTAAGACCGGTTGACTCTGATACCATAATAAATTTCTTTAGCTAGATATTCCTACCAAAACATCGATGCCTTAATAGAAGCAATCGTCAACACCTATAGCTAACAGCTTGGTGTCACTTCTTTTTATGAGCCTCCCTAGATGCATTTGAATCAAATAAGGATTGGATCGACAAGTATTAATATGGATATATGTAGGCCAAATTTCAGTATAATCTTTTAGCCAGAACCATCTATTTAAGTGCTAAAAAATTAAACGGATCGTTTGACTTTTATACACGTGATAAGAAAATGGGTTCCACATACATATATAAAGGGTCATTTGCCTTTGCCTTTTATACATTTAAAATACAATATTCTGTTAGCCAAAATCACCACTTTCACAAGTGTAAATGAGTTTATCCACCAACTTTAACTTTGTTTGGATTTTAAGAAATGTTTTTTAACAAAATTCTCAAAATTCAAGTCTTGATGTGTTTCCATTTATATAAGAATATTGGACGGTTCGGATCATGAGTTGGGGCATATAGAACTGCAGAAATTAGACCTATAAATTGAGATTTTTTTAGACTCCTTTTCACAATTTTCTCAAAAACCACGAAGAAGATATTGGTTCATAAATATAGGCCCCCATAAACCATAAACCATGGGCTGGACTTTGGAGCTCGTGGAGTTCCTCCGAACATGAAGATCCTTTCCTTCTCGTATAAGTTCGGAATACCTTCTTTTCATCTACCGTCCTTTTAAAATCGTTTTTCTACGGTGGCAGCTGATTTGCACGCTTTGTGAGCACGCATGCATTACTTACACTACCAACTGCCACTAATTCTGTGGGTCATGGATCCCTATTATAAACCACTTATGCCACACGTGGCGACCTATTAGCCGTTCAGGTCCCACAACCGTACCAGAAACCAGGAGTCAGTGAGGTGGAGAAACGAAACATGAGAGAAGAGCGGGTCTCAGTCTCTCTCTCTCGAGCCTCCTTCGTCGAAAATATCTAATCTTAAGAAAAGCCAAAGTTGGTTTTATACCTTTCTTTTCATATATCTCCTGAGATCGAAAGCCACCAATCTGTTTCTGTTTGTTTTTGCCACACTGTAAGTATCAATTCCTGTCTTTTTTGACCTTTTCTTATCGATTTCGATCTGGTCGCTTTTTTTTGTTCTGCTCTTCTGCAACGTTGAATTTCATGATATTGTTGCGTCTTCAGTGATTTCTTATCAAATCTCGTTCCTTGTTAATTACAGGATTTTTGGAGGAATGTTGAGCATCGATATGGAGGGAATTCTGAAAGAGCTTCCGAATGATGATGGCCGCCGCATTCGGAAGACGAAGATCGTGTGCACGCTCGGTCCTGCATCTCGATCTGTGCCTATGGTGGAGAAGCTTCTAAGAGCAGGGATGAACGTTGCCAGGTTCAACTTCTCACATGGTTCGCACGAGTATCATCAGGAGACCTTGAGCAACCTCAAGATGGCAATGCACAACACACAAATATTGTGTGCCGTCATGCTCGACACCAAGGTCAGTATGTCGAGATTTTTATCCTTTGCGTTCTTTTTTTTTGTCTTATATATATTGTAAGAATCAGTGATCCGAATTGGTCGAATTAGATCGGGTTTATGATTATGAGCTTTTAGTTGTTAAAGTTGAGCCAAGATCAATAGATTTACAGGTTAACTTATTGATTGCAGATCAACATAGTTTTGAGAATCTGAACATAGCTCTTGACGTGATCTCCTTAAACCACAAGCAGATCTCGTGAATTGCATGCTGAGCTCCATTTTTATCTATATGCATTGCAAATGTATCCTTTGATTCCGTTCGAAAGATTGCTTCTAAAAGAGCCCCAGCTAGTAGCATGTAGCAGGTAGCCAACTGTGGACTATGCTATAAGCAAAGTGTAACATTGAAAATGAGGGATCTATGGGCCCTGGTTTGTACCATTCTTCTGCGATGACATTTTTTTACAACCCTTTGAATCTTTGTTTACATGGGTTTCTCAAAGAAATTGTTATGGACATGGGAAAAGACAATTCCTTCTTCTATATAATGATCCACCTCGCTATGTTCCAACCAAGGTAAATGTTTAGGAGCCATTCTCGAACAGGATAATATTCCTTCCCTATCTAGATCTAGAAATGACGGTATCGAAACATGGAAGAGACTCTTCAAGGTTCAACCATTGTTTTATATATCAGACTAAGAGCTGCAAGAAAGTCAAAGGTCTTTGTTGTTTAATTATTTCCCTCTATTGAACAAGACATGGTCGAATAGGCTGGTGTTAATTCAACTCAAACAACATTATACAGAGCTAGGATCATGATCACCAAATATCTTTCCTCATATTTGGACAGGGAAATCTCGAGAGAGAACTTGTACGAATTATTTAAGATACACAATGCTGCACCTAATCAAATCCTGCTATCAGTGTGACCTTGAATTCTTTTACAGCCAGTGAACATTTGCTGAGAGGAGACAGCTCCAATTTAAATTTCACATTTGTAATTTGTATGTCCAGATGCTCTACTACGCCTACTGGAATAAATGGCTACTTGGTTAGGGTGACATTGGAAGAATTACCATCCATTGAGGTTCCATTATTATCCATGATACAACAAAAAGATTACCCATCATTTCCAATTCCACAGACAACAGTGCTTCAACATGACCCAGTGAAAAGAGACACGATGCAAACTTCAGTTTGTGCACACATCCGGTCTATTTATCCATACTAACAATGGCATTCAAATGGAGAAACCTTGCAGTTATCATACCAATAGTATGTTTGACCAGAGAGAGAGAGAGAGAGATGGCAATTACTCTTTGTTCAGAAAGCCACACAAGTGTAGATTTTACAACGCAATGATTCACAGACACATCACCATGTCAAGCACAACTCTAGATAGCTCCCAACCTGTTGGTGTATTTTGGAACAAAGAAATTTAGAAGCAGTGTTGATGGGGAAAAATTAAGGTAGAAAACGCAACAACTCAAATATTCAACCCTGATCTTGATTGGAGCTAAAGGATCCCTTTTAGGAGTTGGGGAATTTTCCAAAACGCCAAATCCATCAAAGGACTAGGCAAAAAATTATTTTTGTTGATTGCACAATCCATCCCATTAATCTATAGTTTTTTTACTTCATTTACAAAAATACGAGAGCATAACTCAAAGGCTTAAAAATTCCCACAAAGTGGACCCCAGATAGATGGGACAAGTTAAGATTTTGATGATGAAATCATCAAAATAAAGACCTATCATATTTAGGATCCTTCAAGCATGCCAATCACTGATAACTAATGGTGAGGCATCTCCCTCTCCACATAAACAACCGGGGATCAATCCCTGGTTCTAGTTTTGTTGGTTGGAGACTTGGATTTCTTCCCCCGCTAGAGTGCCTTGGAGATTTCTGTTTTATATTACCGAAGCAGTAGTACCATTGTCCTTGAAAATTCAAGTAGTTTTTCAGCATGTTTGGCGGTCCACTAATGCGTTTGCAGACTCCTTGGCTAAACAAGGAGTAGACAGATACGTCTTCTTTGTAGTTTGTTCATTGTAATGGTGTTTTTCATGTTTGGTACAATGCTGTTGTACCATGGGTTCCCTTGTTCTGGTTCCGTGCTGTTGTAATGGTTTCTCTTATCTAATGGAAAATTTGATTATCAATAAAAGATAAAAAATAAACTCTTGGGTATTGTGTGCGCACACGCGTGAGTATTTACCAAAGCGGAAAAAAAAAAAAAAAAACGACCCTTCAAGTGTTGGTACTTGGTATCACTGTCCCCAGCTGTACTTTGTTGATAGCAGCAATTGAAGGGATTGTTACTGTCAGTATTAGCCACAAAAAAACGCTAGCACACTATTATGTGTAAACAGTTGTATAGGCTAACACCAAGTAGAATATAACAGTAGAATACTTGTGGAAATATAGGGTTACTTAGAGAGAGAGATCATATTTTCCCCAGTAAAAAGTATGTTCAACAAAAAAAACTTGTGAATACAACAGAAACTTGAGGGCTATCATTTAGTTTTGCTACGCAGGAACAGCTTTTGTTTTCTCCAATAAAAAATAAATAAATAAGAACCCACACCAATCAAGGTTTATATATATATATATATATATTTATGGGAGATGCTCCTATGAGAGCATCTCTCACCTCACTATGAGAGATGCTCTCATAGGAGCATCTCCCTATATATATAAAAAATATGTTAGCCTAAGATAAATGAGAGGAACGTATTTCAAAATCAAGTGTCCTTTGGGATCAAGACCAAAGGCTCTTGAGCTGGGCTGGGCAGGAGATACCCCTGGGTTATCAAAAGAAAAAAAAAAGTACCGAACTTTGGTGGTGGCGGAGGCCTTTAGTGGTGAGAAAACTGAAGATGTTGATGGGCCTGAATCCAACTTTGTTCCGTGTTTAGAATCCGCTTAGACTAAAGAACTGATCCAATCCTTAATTCAGTTGTGACTGGGTTTATTATTATGTTTGCATTTTTGTTATACTCAAACACAGAGTGGGAGGAAAACATCTTATAAAAGTGGATAAAGGAAGATACTAGATGCAGTATGGAATTCACACTTCATACTTTCTTACTGGACTCTTTATCTATTTGTTGCTGCAGGGACCTGAAATTCGCACTGGCTTTCTAGAGGACGCAAAACCCGTCCAGCTAAAGGAGGGTCAGGAAATAACAGTTACTACCGATTATGCCATTAAAGGCAATGAAAATATGATTTCTATGAGTTACAAGAAACTTCCTCAAGACTTGAAGCCTGGGAATGTCATCCTCTGTGCAGATGGAACCATCACACTCTCTGTCTTATCTTGTGACCCCGCTGCGGGGACTGTGAGATGTCGTTGTGAGAACACCGCAATGCTAGGAGAGAGAAAGAATGTCAATCTTCCAGGTGTTGTGGTGGATCTTCCCACACTCACAGAAAAGGATAAGGAGGACATCTTACAATGGGGGGTGCCTAACAAAATTGATATGATTGCATTATCATTCGTACGTAAAGGCTCAGATCTTGTTACTGTTAGGGATGTTCTCGGACCGCATGCAAAATACATAAAGTTGATGTCAAAGGTATGTTCACGTTGTGGCTGTGCTAATTATTGTTAAACGAATACAATCAGGCTGTCTTCTTCCACATGTTCACGTTATGGCTGTGCTAATTATTGCAGAGATTTTGAGTCTTAGTCCAATACACATGCATGCACTTCCCTACATCATTATTGGTACAAGAATGTTTGTGTATTTATATCTATATATTTGATTTCAATCCAACCGTTAGGAAATGTTCGATGAGTGTCAAACTTGGACTTATGACTATTCATGGGGGTAGTGTGTGTGAAAAGATTAGATTGACTCAACATGGCCCCCGTAATAAAAAACAACAGTGGCATTTTTAAAGTGGGGTGTTTTTTAGAATTTCCCATATATATCTATATTCTGTAATTATCTCCGGGTTAACTCCTCCATCAGTCATTTAGATGTGTTTGTACATCTCTGTTCAACATGCTTGTGTGTTATCTTTGTTTTTAAGGTAGGCATAGTTAGACCTTGTATATCCTTAAGTCCATTGGTTCAGCTTTCATGGACTGGGGGTTCCTTCTTTTCCTCAGTTGGAGTTTTATTTTAGCATTGTTTCTTTTGTTTTAAGCATTTTAGTCAGTATAGTTTGCTTATACTACGTCTGGCTTTATCACTAAAGCTTTCTTTCTTACTGCTAAAAAAGAAAAAGCATGGTATATATTTTGTCTTTCTGTGCTTAATTATTGAGAATTGAATTAAAACCTGAAGTGTTCACATTTGTTTTTCTTAAGTTAGCGATTTGTAAATTGTAAAAACAAGTTGTAGTATTTGTTGTCAATCAGAAAATTTCTTCCATTGTTCTGTTAAGTTCTACCATTTATTAGAAGAACAAAATCGTTTTTTCTTGTCAAACAGCATCTTCCTGCATGTGCAGAGATGGTCTTTTAAGTTTTAACTGATGCTCTTTGTCCCGGTTGATGTGAGATGGTCTTTTAAGTTTTAACTGATACTCTTTGTCCCGGTTGATGTTTGAATTTGAAGGTTGAGAATCAGGAGGGTGTAGCCAACTTTGATGAAATCCTACAAGAGACAGATTATTTCATGGTTGCTCGAGGTGATCTTGGTATGGAGATTCCTGTTGAAAAGATCTTCCTTGCCCAGAAGATGATGATCTACAAATGCAACCTTATGGGCAAGCCTGTCGTTACTGCCACTCAAATGCTTGAGTCCATGATCAAGTCACCACGTCCAACTCGTGCTGAGGCCACTGATGTTGCCAATGCCGTTCTCGACGGCACTGACTGTGTCATGCTCAGTGGTGAGAGTGCAGCCGGGGCCTACCCAGAGATTGCTGTCAGGGTCATGGCCAAAATCTGCATTGAGGCAGAGTCGTCCCTTGACTACGGAGCCATATTCAAGGGGATGATACGGAATATGCGTCTGCCCTTGAGCCCGCTGGAGAGTCTCGCCTCCTCTGCCGTCCGTACCGCCAACAAAGTCCGGGCCACTCTCATAGTAGTGCTAACTCGCGGTGGTACCACAGCCAAGCTAGTGGCTAAGTACCGACCATCAGTGCCAATCCTATCGGTTGTGGTTCCAGTCTTGACAACACAGACAGACTCATTCAACTGGACCTGCAGTGAAGAGACACCAGCAAGACACAGCTTGGTTCACCGGGGTTTGATTCCGCTGTTGGCAGAAGGTTCTGCCAAGGCTACAAATGCAGAGTCAGCAGAACAGATCTTAGATGCTTCCCTTAAGTCAGCAACAGCAAGGAATCTGTGCAAACCAGGGGATGCAGTTGTGGCACTTCACCGAATAGGTGTAGCTTCTCTCATAAAGATCTGCCTGGTAAAGTGAAAGTGATGAGTATCAAGGGAATAAGGACTATCTTTTCTTTTCTTTTTCTTTATTCTTTCTGTTTTTTCCTTTCCTCTGATGAGCTTTTCTATGCTTCCCTAGAGGTTTCTCTATTTTCTTGCAGCCCTGTTAATAGATTTATTGATAACATGACTGCTTACAAGTCAATTTATTCTATTTTATGGCAGTATTGGGGAATGCCTGAGACTAATGATAGAGATCTTATTGATGTTTGAGTTTATTTATGTTTCCTGTTCCCTTTTCCTTTTCTTCCTGAATAAATGAAATCACTGCCTTGTTGGAGTGCATTTCAGGTGCAAAGTCCACACTGAGCAGATCTATCTTTAAATATGATGAAGAGTAGGGTTGAAGGAGTTTGCCATCACATACGCCAACTGCCATCCTGGCCATACTATGTCATCTACCAATCAAGAGCTTTCAAGTGAACTGTTAGTAATGTTTGCTTTAACCTTTAGTTTGCAGGGACTTAATTGATGGTATAGAACGGGTGGGGAATGTGCAATTCATAGTAGGCTCCTTATCTAAACTACAACCGAATTCATCTATAATGAAGGACTTGCTGTGTAGTTTTTATTGGCCCCTATTATGTCTAACAGTTAGGAATAAGATCACCAAGGGAAAGGATAGATCGAAGAGGATATGGATAGAAAATAATAGATCTAAAGAAGTGCAACCCATCTGAGGATTTGGCTCAGAATAAATCTGAATGAAGAAATAGAATTCATGCAGCCGATCCCAACATAGTTGGGACAAGGCTTTAATGACGACGGCGATGAAGACCATTATCTATTGGTGCAAGTGAAACTTAAGTAGGAGTGAAATAAGTTATGCATAGATAGCTATGACCTGTCCAAGGTCAGTTTTTTATGTATTCTTGAAAGTTACCTAAACTGTTTTGCAGGTGATCTTGTGTCAGCTTGGATTTATATGGGTTGGTTTCTATTTGGCCCAAGATGAAGTAAAGGCCTTTAGGAGTTAACATGGCCCATGTAGGTAACTGGACCCAGTCCGTGCTTAAGTTAGTCCGATCCATATAGAACCCTTCGTTGAACTAGGGGCATTCACTCACACTAACCTTTTTGCTCCCATCAGCACACAGCCAAGTAAATCAACTCCATGAGGGTATTTTGGAATTAATTTCAAAAGATAACGGCTGCAGTAGAAATTTGAAAAGGATTGGGAGGTGTTAACAATTGGTCCAAAGGATAGGAAGCTATGTGGAAGCACTACTTTTTGAGAGATACATGTAAAAATGCATGCCTTTTTTAATTTTTATAAACAACATCCCTATTGGTGTGAAAATCGGGTCAAACAAATTAACCAGCAATCAATGGATTGTTCTCTTGATTGAAGAATTCATTATATGTTATCTTAAAAGAATAAAAATTTACTAAAATCTAAGCCTCATTATAGCAGGGAGATGACCATTAAATTTAATCTTGATTAATGTCTCTCTTTATTCTGAATTAGGTTAGATTTGATAAAACTTTCATTCTTTTGAAGTAAAATATGTATGGTTGGCAGAGATTTTCTGTGTGTTTTTTTTTAAGGTGTTTTTTTTTTGGTCATCTTTCTCATTTCAGCCCTTTCAATCACACTCATTTCTCAAGATTATCAGTATGAACTTGCACCAAGTCGTTCGCTAAACCATCAAATCATGTGAATGGAAATTTCAATTTTCCAAAAATCTGCACTACTGGAAAGAGATTGATTTTTTTTCTTCCTTTTTTTTTATGGAAATGAAGTTTCAGTTATTATGTCAACTGAAATGGATGGACTACAGGATGCATGACATGTGAGTGTGGTCACATACTAGGCCCCAATATATGAAAGAAGATTTGGCTAGATTAGTTATCTTTCAAAAAATATATATCTTTCAAAAAAACTATTTAAAGTTTTAAAAATTAAATATCTATAAAAATTAGTCTTATTGGACAGTTTCAGTCGTGAAATCAAAAATAATGAAAATGAATGTTAAACACAAACAATGAACAGTTTGCAATCAATAAGAATGATTGTTTAAAATAAATTTTAATGTGGGTCACATATTTAAGGGTCCATTTTAATGATAGCTGGACCAAGGTTACAAATGCAAGTTGCTCATTCAAAACTGGTTCCAACCAGATGGATTTGGAAGGTCACTAAATCTAGTAACCTATTCGAGTCTTGGCAACCATTCGTCTGATTCATTGATCTACCAAGCTGAGTCAACCCAGCAGAGCCAGGTACAAGTGTCTGGCATACAATATTACTCCCTATTGGAGAAACTAAAATGAGAAGAACAAAAGAAGGTAGTTGCAACTATGAAGTGAAAGTGTATAGTGCATGTTCCACTTTATATTGTGCTTACATAAGGAAGTTTCAAAGACCCTGTTTAGGATTCAAATCAATCAACCAGATTGAGTGGACTTGTCTGAGTTGCAATCAATCATGACAGTTACTCATATTCACCTGGAACTACTCTGCCTCTGTAAGCTGGGTCATCATTCATAAACGATCCAAATCTTTGGTCCGTTCTTTACAGGTCACAATATCAGATTATCCACATGTTTTGAGTGAGACTTCAATTCGTCAAAAATTTTAGAATCTTGATCTTCTTGGATTGTGATCTACATTTTCGGAAACCGATATACTCATTGAAAATAGAAGAGGATCAGAACATGGCCATAGAAACAACAGCTCAGAAAACTTAGATCAGAACTTGACACTTGTAAATTAAAAAGAATGATTGTCTCTACACAAGTGATCCAACAATATGAATTATCTCATTCTACACCTTCTGAACCAATATCATTAACATCAGATGAACTGCGACCTACAAACCACTGACTGCAAAATGCAACCTAACCATGACTCTAATCCACCAATAAGTGGTATCATCACACTTACCATGCAAATGTTACAATGTAAAAAATTTGAATCTAACACACACTATTCAATGCTTACATCCTCTCCTTGAGCTCCACTTCTGGGCTCACACGCTTCCTTGATCTCTTCAATCCACTTCAGGACCTCACTCATCTTCGGCCGCAACTCTGGCACAGATGACGTGCACTTGAGAGCAATCTCTGTGAGCTCGAGCATCTCTTCATGGCCTTCTTTCACTTGCCGTATTTCCATATCCAATATATCTGTAGACCAATCTTGATGAACGACTGATCTCACCCACTCTGATAAATCATCACTGGCATCGTTATTTCCTGGCGAGAATTCACCTGGTATTCGACCAGTGATGACTTCCAGCATTATTAATCCAAAACAATAAACATCAGCCTTGTGGGTAAGTTTCTTGCCTTCTGACCCTTCCGGGGCCTTCCCGACAGCGAGCATTTCAGCAAGTTTCCGAGGTGGGATGAGGGGTTCGAAGCCAAAATCAGTAAGTTTTGGGTGGTAATTTTGGTTGTGGTATTGGATAAGAATGTTGGGGGATTTGAGATTAGCATGGGGGACCTTGTGGGAGGGCAGCGATTGGTGCAGGTAAGCTAGACCCCTTGCTATGCCTTTGACTATTGATAGGCGTGTGTCCCAATTCAATGGCACTCTTTCAGCTCCTCTGTTGTCTGGCACTCGGCAAATGAGAGTGTTAGAATTAGAACAGGTATTGGTGTATTCATCTGTTGTTTTGTTTTACCTCTAGAAAATGTGGATAGTGCAATAACAGCTCTGGGTGGTTTACTTTAAATCTCAAAGCACTGTTTTTTTTTTTTTTTAATTGGTAAAAGAAATTTCAAAACACTGTTAAGGTGCATATTAAAGTCCATTTAGCAGCAGAACTGAAAGGAGAATAAGGGTTACAAACTCAGTAACTTATGAATTTGGAGTGGAATTCTTCTAGTATTGATATCATATTATCACTAGACAAGATTCAGAAGGCAAAGTAAATGCTGTACAGAAGATGGGAATAGTGGAATTAGTGTAATCTTTAAGATTCCATTCCATACAAGCACGGGCTTTCTTATGAAGGAAAACAGTCAGTTCGCCAAGTCCTTACTGTTCCATTTTTTTCCTTTTACGTCTGCTACGAAATAGGTCTTAGAAGTATAATGAATAAATCAAACAGAATGCCCTTGTCAGTAGCTTAGAGATGGTGTACTTAGTTCAATAACAAACACTGCCTGAAGAGGTTAATGAATAATCTGCGAGGAAGATTACAGTTTTGAAATAGGTTTTAGCTAAGTATCAAGGCAAACGAGTGTTTGCTTTGTAACTTGCTGCATTGCACAGTGGCCACTAACATAGTGTTAAAATATATATATATATATATGAAAAATATTCATGTGCATCTATCCCTCACCATAGGGTGAGGAATGCTTCCATAAATGGTATTTTTCAAGTACAAAAGGGGGATTTCAAGTACATAGGGTTAAGTACAAAAGGGGGATTTGTGTGCAAAAAGGAAAGTGCCCTCACCCTATGGTAAGGGATAGATGCACATGAATGTCCCCCTATATATATATATATATATATATATTTATAACCATTGTATCCTTTTCAAAACCGTACTAGAATCTTGATAGATTGCTTGTTTTTTATGTATAATTTTGATTTTATTAGTTGAATGTTTTATCATTACTTAAAATGAAAGGTCCCAACATGTCAAATAAGCAAACCGAATTAAATTCTTGTGATTATTCGAAGTGAGTACATTGAATTTAGTGTTGAAATATTCTTTGATTAAAAGCATGGAGAGAGAGGAGACAAATAAGTTACCATGTAGAAGCTCAAACAAGCTCCCTCCTTGGACAAAATCATAGACAACTAGCTTCTCATCCTTGGAGTAGTAGAAAGCGATAATCTCTACAAGATTTTCATGCTTCATATTCCCAAGTAACTGCATCTGCTGAACAAATTCCTTCTTGCTCAAACCATTCATCTCCTTTAGCCTCTTTACAACAACAGCTGATCCCGACTCTAGGATTGCTTTATATGCGCTTCCTAGCTTTCCCTTCCCCATCATTTTAGCCGATGCCCTCAACAAATCATCCAAGTCAAAAATTTGCCTATCCTTGCCAAAGAATTCCAACTCCACAGTCCTCTCAGGGTCCCCTCTACTCTCTGAACTCTTCACTCCCGTTTCAGTTTGCTCCACAGAAGCTTCTGTCAAAGCAAATATGGCATCAAGATAAGTATGTCAGTTGATAAAAATGATTCCTCTGATAATCAGATTTTAATTTTATAGCACCAGTATCTATGGATGGACCACAGGTCCACAGGTACCTAATTCTCTCGACTTAGTTTTGAACTCCAAAATGGTTCGATCAGATAATTTCACTGCTTGATTAATCATATCTAGCTTACTGATTTGAACTAGGTTCAGCCAGTTTAGTCGATAATTTGAATTTATTAATTAAATTCACGAAGTGAATTCACTTGCTCTGAAATATGCTTCAATTGCAAAATCTAGACTTGAATTTGAACCAATTGAATAGCAAATGTGGTAAACATGCTATTGGCACTTTGACGACATCACTTCAGTATAACTTAAAGCACAGGTTGCATTTCATTATGAAATTCCGATGCCTCCAATTAATTGACTTGAAATGCATGCAGTTGCATCATGAAGTTTTTATAGTCGCAACAGAAACAAGAATATGAGTGGCCATAACAACCCAATCAGTCCCTTCTGTACAAACACTTTCAAAGTAACCCTAGCACATTTATAATATGTTCATTTGAAGAAAACACAAGACAAGAAGAAACTAAAGAAGGCCTGGAGATGGGTTGGATGTGCATAAAACTAATGCTTGTAATTCATATCACCTCACTAGGCCTCTTTTTCTTTTTTTTTTTGGGGTGTGTGTGTGTGTGTGTTGGGGGGGGGGGGGGGGGGGGGGGGGGGGGGGGGGGGGGGGTGCGGTGGGGTTGTGTCGGGGTGTGGGGAGAGGGGGGAAGGGGAATGGTAGCTAGCCAAGATTTTCTCAGAATGAAGCTATTCAAGTGTGCATTTGATTCTATAAAAATGCAAATATGGAATCCATTAAAACCTGGGAAACTCATATTTTCCACCCCAATTATCTGCATGTTATGAAACAAGACAGACTTGATAAGGCGTCAATGCATGGTTGTCAATTTCAGTCCACTTCAGCTGTAATGGCTGAATCAAACTGCACATGTAAAAAATTTTGTTGCAGGTTTCAATCCATTTCGACTGAGACTTTTTTTTTAATTTTTCAGAAAAAAAAGAATCTAAAGGGCAATTAAGGGTCTTTTTTAATTTTTTTATAAAATATATGCGAAGCCCCCAACTGTATGCAAGCTATAAAATAATTATATGTCATCCTATGATTTGAGATTTGAGAATGCTTGTCTAATTTTACATTCTCACATACACCTAGCTTATGAATTATTCATTTGGTACGTAGAAATAACATATTGCATCATTGATATAGTACAATAAACTAAAGTATATATTTTTTTTCATTTTTAAATTTTAATATTTTAATATTTTCAACATTTATATATTTTATACAACAAAACTCTATAATACATCACCGAAATTCCAAATCGGCCTAAATATTTTGGTTAGAATACTGAAATGAGTTTGGAAACAAATTGACAACTATGCTTCAGCGACAACAATGATAACAAGTTGAATGGTGCAAATCTCTCAATGGTGAGTGACGATAGCTCTACAAACCAAATCTAAATATGGTAACACAAGCAAACAGGGAACATTTCCAGAATTCAAACCTAACAATATTGGGACCCTTATCGAAAAATCCAGGCTATGAATGAACCTGGTCAGACAACACTAACTGCTGGATTGAAGAAAAATTGGACATCAGAATAAAAATTGTAAGAAGATATGTACCTGAGTGCTCTCCTGTTGCTCCTTTTCCATGCATTCTCCTAAAATAGCACAGGAACACCAACATCACAATGAAGGGAACCAATACTGCAGCCACTGCAATCAATGCAATACCCCAAATTTTAAGCGGCTTGTGTTTAGACTTCCCTGAAGGGATCAGGGCAGGCGAAGATAGTGGACATTGTTTCTGCACAGGTTTCCCACACAATCCCAAGTTATTATCATATGAACTTCTCGGGAACTTTAGAAGTACTGGCGTTTCTGGAATTTGGCCTTCAAAATGGTTCACCGAGACATTGAAAACAGTTAGTGTGGTCTGGTTGAATGGTGGTATGGTCCCTGTGAGAAGATTTTCTTGTAGCTCTAAATGAGACAGGTTTGGCAAGTTTATGTATTCTAAGGGAATTGAACCATTGAAGCGATTGTTCGAGAGGATGACGAATTGAAGATGATTGAGGTTTGTAAGATCAGGAAGAGGACCAAACAGAGAATTGTTTCTCAAGCTAAGTTTACTCAAGAAAGTAATGTTTCGAAAACATGCAGGTGGAAGAGGACCAGTCAATTGAATTCCATCAAGGACTACACTAACCACATGTGAATTCCAACATTCTATCCCAGCCCAATTGCTGTGATTGTACCAACAAGGCCGACCCGTCCACACTTTATGCAAATGAGCAGAATTAAGTAACTCTCGTATTTGAATCAAAGCATCTCTTTCCTCTGCGTAATACACATCTTCAGCACCAATTGGAAGTATCTTTGATGAATGAATCACAAAAATCATGAAATATATGAAGATGGTCAGACCGGGCTTCATCACGCATAGGCACTGAAGGGTTAGAATTATCAGAGAAAGGAAGAACAACAAATCTGGGTTGTGGGTCAGATTCCAGGACTGTAAACTTGCATGGGTGGGTTCTATGTTTTTCTCTGTAGAAATTTGAATATATCATCTATAACATCGGTACATGCGGGGGTGTTTTTATGAAAGTGCTTCGGCGAGATGGGCAAGGGAGGATAGCTAAGATCAGACAATATGATACAGAGAATTGTAAAAATCAAGAAACATTACAACTAGAGATGGAGAAATAGACAAAACATGACATCTTTGATTTGTTCGAAAGTTGGTTTACTCTGTCAACAATGTAAGTTAAGAAGTTAGTTCAAATATTTTTTAAGGAAAATTCTCAAAAAAGACCTTAAGTTTTTCCCTTATTTCAAAAAAGGACATAAGTTTCAAAACTTTTCAAATTAGTCCCTAAGTTTTTTGATAAATTTTCAATTAAGGACATTCGGTCATTTAAAAGTATTTTGTGGTGATTTTTCCCTCAATTGTTTTAAATTACCCAAAAAAACCTTTCATTAAAAGCCATGACATGATTTCGGCAGCCATTGCATGAAACTGATCATCGTGGGGTCGTTGATTATCCTTGATCACCGTGAGGACGCCAGTGAAGGAAATGAGGAAAATATAGAGAAACTGAATAAGAGTAATTTGGGTATTTTTAAAAAATTGAGGGAAATTTTTGAAGAAAAATATCTTTAAATGGATGAATGTCCGTCATTGAAAACTTCTTGAGAAACTTAGGGACTAATTTGAAAAGTTTTAAAACTTGTATCCTTTTTTTAAATAAGGCAAAAATCTGAGGCCTTATTTGAAACTTTCTCTATTTGGCGCCGGTCGGGGCAGCCTCCGGGGCCTTTTGGTTGGTCTCCTTCCCAGATGGCGACCAGGAGGAGGAGGAGGAGGGTGGAGGGGTTGATTGGTAGAGGGACATTTTGATCTCAGAAAAAATTTATAAAGGAATTGAATCACCATTCCTCTACCTCCCCAGTAGAATGACCATTCCTCTACACAAAGGAATGGTGATTCCAGAGGTAATGGTTATTCCGCCACTTTTTTGCGAATCAAACGCGGTAATGATCATTTCTTTGGAATGATCATTCCATTCCGACCTTTATTGCAGTGAGCCAAACACTAGGTAAAGCAGCAATTTACATGGGATTTCTAACTGGTTCATATTTTACTTTTTTTAATCAGATTTTGGGCCACTAGATTATGATCCAGGCCGTTGAAAAGATGCATAAGCCTAAACAAGGCCATGTGTTCGAATTTGAGCCATCGATTGTTCCTAAATCTTGAGATATTTGTAAAACATTTCAGAACTTTAAATCTGTATTTTTGGAGTTCCATTGGTCCCAAAAGCATGATTTGAAACGTAGATCTTTAGACGACTGAAAATTGCCATGTGTTCAAATTTTAGTCCGTGATACGCTGCAGATCTCAAGAACACGATGAAAAACTAAGAACCGTTGGATTCTTGAGGCATGTGTTTCAACCAATTTTTTTGTCTTACCAAACTATCTACTTAGAAAACATCTATTTCAAACCGCTCTTTTTGAGATAGATCCATATCATATAGATCTATTTCATAAAAATAAGATTTGCCAAACAAGGCATAAGTGCAACTTTATTCCTTGCTCACTGTAATGTGGACCAGTTAGTCGTTAGTGTTTGCACTTGCAGCCTCGTGCACCTGCAGTGGATTCCACTGTAAATGAACGGTTCAGATCCCTGAAATACAGGGCACAGCTGCACAAATATCAGTTGCCCTGCACTCTTTAACTGTAACTGGTTGGTCAACTGCACTTGGTTTGGGAAGAGTTCGAAACAACCAATGCATAGAAAGTCGAAAAAATTGCATCTTTCTTCTATTCAAATCTGCATTCATACATTTCCTTTTGCTAATTCAACTGTATAAAAGGCACACGATAATGCAACTTACTATTCTAAAAGGTAAGCTGACCAAAACAATTCTGGATGCGTCCCTATTGATTCATTCCAGGGAAAAAAAAGTTATTTATTTTAAGTGCTAATGCTCTTGGATGATGTTTTGCCTAGTACAACTTGCTACGCCAGAAGAGCTAAACCCAACAACCCTCTTATGTCCATCTCACTATTCCGAGCTCCAAGGCATCTCAAGAGTGACTGAAGAAGCGGAAGATGATCCATCATTCAGCTTTCTTTGACTCCGCAGTGTCATTTTGGTTTTCTGAGTCTGCACTGTCCGAACTTTCAATCAATTTCTGAAGTGAATCCACATCACCAGCCTCAGAGAGAGTGTGAATTCGTAGTTCATCAGCATCATCACTGCAAATAAGGACGATGACACGGATATAAATTATTGAGAGAGAGAGAGAGAGAGAGAGAGAGAGAACGTAATGTTATTATATAGAAGAGTTTAAGCTGATTGGGACCCTACTCTGTAACTCCAAATATCTCTTTGACAATTAAGGAGCTGTTTCTTGAGCAGAACTCCGGTAGCTGAATCAAGAAATAGAAAGGAATCAGTTCCAAATCACTGAACAAGACAACTTCCATTTACCCTCTTTGTAAATGTATTTGATGAGCAGCATGAGCTTACTGGTGGGTGTTGGATCAAGGTCAGTTAGCAAGTAGTAAGGTTCATCACTTGATATAGAATAATTACTTCATTAGAGAAAAATAAGGTACTTTGAAAGAGTTGTCACAAGAGACCTTTAGTCACAACTAATGCAGATTGATGATGTTAATGAAAAATGGGTGCAACACAACATAAAGAAAATCAGGGGGGCCCTGGTGAATGAGGGATGTAGTGTGTTTCCTAAGCCCTGACACCATTCCACACAAGTGGGTGCATGGTCGAGGGATCCAGATCATTCACATGATGGGTCTAACTGAGATGGCTAGGAGGGAATCACCACACAAAATGGGTCTCATAAGTTCGCCAATCTGACTACCTAATTACGGAAACGCTCAAGAATGGTGCATCAGGACCCTATAATTTTAACCAAACTGGAAACAGCCACTAACCTCAGATAGATAGAAAATCTTCCCAAAGAGAGCCTGAACAGCAAGTTTTCGCTTGAAGCCCTTTTCTGTGAATCCCGAAATATCCATTACAACTGGACCTGGTATACAAAGAAGCACCATCAGCGGCTGAGGGAATTGAGCAGATATCCAAGTATTTCATGTTCTAACATTTGTGGCTTTTTTGTCTGCTAATTTTAGAAGAGATGAAGTTATTGAAATCAAGCCTCTGAATAAGTTATCTATAATGGGTATTAGAAATGTCATGATCACTCACAGACAATCTATTTTTCACTTGGTTCAGGCAAATTACTAATCTCAAAATTGGTCTTGACCATTGCATATGAAGTGACAAATATGCAGTCAAAACTGCAAATCCCTGTTTTCAGTTTAGAGGACAAAGCTCCAACCTGTAAGTCCTGACTCATAAAATGAACATTCGAATTCTGTGATTGAGATCTCACTCTGCAAAAGGATACGACATTTATGGGAGAGGACTGCCGCAACCCATACCAGCATCCCTTTTTTTTTTCTTTTTCATTCTTTTCTTTTGAATGGTGACTGATTTTATTGATAAAAGTACAAAAATACAACAAAACAAGGCAGAGCCTCTGGAGAAAGGAGGCCTGTAGAAAGAAGAAGCTAAGGTAAAAAATCAGAACTTCTTTTCTTACAAAGGTAGAGGTAATTAGCATCCTTTCTACATTAAAAAAAAAATAAAATTTATAATCGATTCTGAAGTGGCCAACATCTTTGTTATTAAACCTCTGAAAAAGGATACAGCATAAAAGTACTTGGCTACAACAAGAGACTACATGGTAGGATGTGGGGAGTCTATTGTTGTAACAAAAATCTATCTTCATTACCATTTCTAGTTTCTAAATTCATGATTCAAAAGTGCCTTGATCTTAAAATAGACTCATTCTCTTTGGTGTCTTTGACTCGTTTTCCTTAGGTACCTTTGTTGTTATAATTGTTATAACTTTTTTTTAAATGATTACAATGGCTGCAACAACTCAAAGCAACATGTTGTTATGGCTCTCAAAATGCCAAAAATTAAGGCATAAAAGTTTTGATTATCAAACCCAATATATTAATTAAAGAGTGGAAGTGTATTGAGAAATGAGAAAGGAAATGTTCTTTGGTCCTTCTCTGGGCCATTGGAAATTAAGGAATCCAATGAAGCGCAATAAGGGTTGATGAGAATTTAGGCTAAGTGACTGACTATTGAAAGCGACTCAAAGAATGCAATTACGTTGGTTGGTAATAAAATAGAAGCGTCTGGTGAGTCATCTTTATCACGAGGGAAATTTGGGATCTGAATGAAGAAATTCATTGCGACTCCCAGCATATAGGGAGGTTCAGCAACAAAGTAGCAGATTTGGCCAAGGAGGGGGTTTTCAGCTCGGTCATCAATGTAGTATAGTCTTGGTTTTTGTTCCTTCTATGTTGAGGGTTGGAGTGTATTGACAGTATGATAATCTTATTCTGTATGGGCCTTTCCTTTCTGTACTTCCTTTAATTTTTAATGCTATTATAATTTACAGTTGCTGAAAAAAATTAAAAATGAAGAGCATCTTGTAGAGCTTCAATGCTGTTTTGTTGTTGCAAGTGCAGTTAACATTGGTTTAGTGATCTATGGTAAAATGCTCTTGTAACTACGCGTCTTCTCTTATTCTTTTTGCTTTTGTCAGTTTTCCTCTGTACTCCTTTTTTCTCTTTTAATATAAGTTTCCCATTCGTTACCAAAAAAAAATTATTGAAAGTTTCCCATTACCTATCGGGGAGAAAAAAAAAAAAGTTGAGCTGCATAACAAGGTAACGATTTCTCCCCAAAAATAACATGCGTGGTTAACATTCTACAAGTCCTCTATTTCATGCAAAGAACCCAGTAAAAGTATGTTTATAGAAGTCTTGAGTACCTTTCTCCCGCACAATCCGTCTTGAAACTTCATTGAGAACTTCAGCAACCTGAGCATCATCCAGCAATGAAGCTTTCCGAAGATGTATAAGGTCCAAAACCATATCAGGATGAAATGGCTTCTCATTCAGCGCATACCGAATGTACTTCCGCAAAACTTCCTCCATTTCAAAGCCTGTCTGAACATAAATTGGTGATTGTATAAAGACCCAAACAGCATGGACCAAATTGTTCTGCCCTAAAAGATATATCAGTCCTTAAAATTGGGCATATATTGAACAGAAACTTAAAAAAGATTATTAATGATTTCCATATTCTTGAATTCCCAAAAGAAACACTTACAAAACAACTAGCATTCTCCAAAAGAAATGTTGACAGGCATAAAACAATTTAATAGAATACAGTACATACTAATGTTAAAAAGGCTGATCAATTTTGAACTTGGTGAGTTATGTCGATTACCGGTCTCAGACTACGAAGTTCACATTCCAATTTTAAAAAACCTAGCTTTCATGATACAAATGGATCAGTTTTATATGAAAGAAACAAGGGAGTATTCATTTAAAAGCTTTAACTTACACAAGCCAGCAAAGAATATTTAAAAAGTAAAAGAAAGAAAGAAAGCGTTAAGTACGCAGCACGCACACACACACCCCTCTCCCTCTTCTCTACAACCTCCTCCTCCTCCTCTCGCGTTATTCAGTAGTGAATAGTGACATACACATCATGTATCACAAATAGAAGAAATACATGAATGAAATCTAGCAAGCTCACCAAGACTGAATTTTTGATATTCTTTGTAACGACAGAGGCCCGCTCTCCACATGATATTGTCCGCTTTGGCGCATGGGATTTCAACCTAATCTGTCACACGGTTTTAAAAGGCCTCATGTGGAGTTAAGGCAAGGTCACACAAATATATACCCAAGATCAAGACTAGCATGTTTATGATGTGGGACTAGTGCACTACTGCATACCCAGTCCTTTAGAGTTTCCCCCACCCTCTCACTCTAGGCGGATGCTCACCAGACCCTGCACCCTTCTACAGGGAGGCCACAGGCGTGACATACTCCCCCACCGGAAAACAGAGCCGTCCTCGGCCCTGATACCATCTGTAACGATCCGAACACGTTGTCCACATGATATTGTCCACTTTGGCTCATGGAATTTCAACAAAATCTTGCCGCACGGTTTTAAAAGACCTCGTGTGGAGCTAAGGGTCAGGTCACACAAATAAATACACAAGATAAAGACTAGCATGTTTCCGGTGTGGGACTTGTGCACCACTACATACCCAGTCCTTTAGAGTTTCCCCCGCCCTCTCACTCTAGGCAGATGCTCTCCGAACTCAAGCCCTTCTACAGGGGGGCCACAGGCATGACATTCTTGTCATAAAAAAGGGCAAGCACATCAAAATATTAGAGCTCTCGGTGAGCTTCTGAAAAAATTGAATGTATTCATCTAAGCTCAGATTGTTTACTTGCTTGTAAAGCAGAAGAAAATTTACAAAATAAAATGTGGTTGTGTCAGATAATTTGCAAGCTTGCCAACAAGAGTTGCCAAAGCATAGAAGTATAGGAATAGTTTCACCTGCACACAGTTCTCATGCGCACTGAGCATCTAGACATGCAACATGTAAAAATCAGAGGTGGGTCCCACCTCTGCAACAGCCGTCATGCGCATGAGAACCGTTTGCAGATGAATATTTTCCTACAAGTATATGCATTATAAAACTTGAAACTAGATTGATAAATTATTACACTAGATCATTTGAAATTCTGAAATCTGATTTTGCCAAATATTTTTGTTGGAAAGACGAGATATTACTCTGGATCATTTGAATTTCTGAAATCTCATTTTGCCAATTTTTTTTTGGAAAGGAGATATCAGTAGATCACCTCTTCTATATTTATAACTTCGTAGGTGCATTCTAGAACTAGTATTTCTTCACTCTTTTCAATTACTTTGATTCTCCCAGTGTTCCTTAGATTCATCTCAGCTTGTTGGTCATTACTTCCTTTGGAAAAAGTAGACAAAATATTATCAAGAATGTTACCTCTTGAGATTGCATGAGTTGAAGGAAAGAAATGGTAGAATCTTAGCAAAAGGTTACCCGGGGACAACGCATTAACAAGAGCAAAGTATCGGTCATGGAATGGAGCCTTCCAGCCTCAATCGATGGGTTACACTAAATTGTTAAGCATATGCAGCGAAGGATATCAATACTGTAAAGCAGTTTCAAGCTTAATAACATTGGATTCAGTGGGAATACTTGAACAAATGGTGGGATTACCAGTAGTGACAAACGACAATAAAGGGAAGATGATCTCGATCTTCTCAGCTTCCATAGGAGAATGCAAATCAGACACGATGGCAACCATTGTGATTAGAGTTTTAGGAACGGTCAAGAATAGATTCTACTTCTAGTTGTAGCAGTGGGGAATTCAAGAAATGCAATCTCATGAGTAAAGGGTGAGGCTTGCAAAGGGTGAGGCTTGCATTCTTGCAAAGCTGTGAAGATTCTACTATATCTCTACATGAGATTTAAGTCTTAGAAGAAGAATCTAAAGGCTCATTTTATCATGTAATTTGATGATCTAATTTGGGACAGATAAATTGCTCGAAGCAAAAGCAACAAGAGATGACTTTTTACATATGAAATGAGCATCAATTATCCTAGCAACACTGTTTCACATGTCTAATGCCTGTTTTGGTTGTATTCAGCCAATTATCCATTACCTTAATGCATAGGATTCACTAGTATTAATCTGTATATGAAAAAGAAATCGCATAATTGAAAAGAGAACCACACGTGTTGGCTGCTCTACATGCATTAAACCTAAATCCAAGAAGAGCTATTATATACATGCTTAGAACAACAGCTAGATCATCCTTTCCATTTCTGTTTAAATAACTATTATTGTTCATTAAGTTGTTATAGTTAAGCATCAAAGGAAAAGAAAATTTTGCTATCATCAAAAACCCAAAAAAATATATTCTTAACAAGATGATCGAAAGCTCAAAAATTAAAAAAAAAAAAAAAACTGCATTTTACCTTCTGCATAAGACTCTTAAGGGATGACTGTTGCACGCTATCCCTTCCTGTCTGAAACAACTCATCTATTGACTTGCATAACATGGCATTCTTATTCACCTGCAGAAAAGGAGCTCAAAAGTAAGAAACGAGACTGACCACATGTGTTTAGCTGTATGATATTAACAATTTACTATGAATATTTTGGCAAACTAGATGACTTTCATGCGCAACCGGAGCAGCACAAAAAAATAAAAATAAATTTAGATGGATACTTCTCTTTTGAATCATGTGATCCATTGCAACATATGACACACTAGTTCCCAAAAAAAAAAAAAAAAAGAGTCCCCAGATATCATTGTTTAAGTTAGAGTCAATTTTTGGTTTGGCAAGTTTTTAGGCGACTTGTCATGAGACTCCTACCGTAGGTGGTCCTGTGTTACAAGACAACATATGATGGAGTAATCATCCAATGCGGTACAATTGAATGGGACAACAAACAATGAGGCATGTGGAAGACCAATGCACTGCTCATCCCAAAGACCCAAACCATTCAACAAAGGATTATGGTTGAAGAGAGGCTATCCATAAACACAGTCAGATAAATGAATCATGCAGTCTACCATCACTACCATCAAATTACACACTAAATACTGAAATCTACTGCACTGGTGAAATGGTGTATGAAAAATATTAAACATAAGACCAGACACCAACCGTTTCCTAATGCTTTTACCACAGTAAAACTCTACTAATAACAGAAACATAATTCCCCAAAATGGCAATCACCCCACCTCTAAAAATTCAATTTTGAAGTAAAATGAACACTGAACAAGAATAATTTAAAAAAAAAAAAAAAAGTAAGGAGATTCCTATCTGCCTCACCAATTTCCTCCATTTCCCCCTGGGTGATTGAATTTCCTCATGGTCTTAGTAACAGAAACATAATCCCCCAAAATGGCAATCACCCCACCACTAAAAATTCAATTTTGAAGCAAAATGAACACTGAACAAGAATAATAATAATAATAATAAAACAGTAAGGAGAGTCCTATCTCCCTCACCAATTTCCTCCATTTCTCCCTGGGTGATTAAATTTCCTCATGGTCTTAATAACAGAAACATAATTCCCCAAAAATGCAATCAACCCACCTCTAAAAATCCAATTTTGATGGTAAACAAAAACCCATTAATGAGATTCTGTAACCCCTTACCAATTTCCTCCGCTTCGCCTTGGGCGAACTGAATTTCCTCACTGTCTTAACGATGGCGATGACGAAGGAGAGGCCGACGTAAGTGAGCGGGACAGCGAGGATCCACGGCAAGGAGCTCTGCCCGACTCTCGGCCCGGGGATTGCCTGCGTCACGGTCCCCGTGAACTCGACGAGATCCATCGCCTTCTCCTGTATCCATGGAAGATCCTCCTCTACTTCTTCTTCCACTTCTTCTACTACTTCTACCTTCCCTTTCGATTCTTTAGGGTTTATTCCATCTTCGGATTTAGCTTTCGCCCTCGCGAGAAAGAGAGAGGAGTGGGGTTTTCTGTGGTGGTGGGGAGATGGGGAGAAGAGGAGAGGAGGCGTTGGATAAGGGGAGATGGTGTTTGGATGCGCAGGTTGGCGCAGGTTGGCGCCGGGGCGGCATGGGCGGAGTAAGGGAAGAGAAGCCATCGTCTCTCTCTCTCTCGGTTTTGTTCTCTTCTCTTCTGCTCCTGTCTCGTTTTTATCGTTTGAAGGGTTTTTGCCAGGGTTGGCATACGGGCCGGGTCGGGTCGAAATGGGTCATGCAGGCCGGGCATCCCCATCTCCCCCACACTCGTGAGTTTAACCACCCCGATAGTTAGGGCTACACAAAAAATCCAATATCACTGTAAAACCGAACCGAACCGAACCGAGTGGTTCGAATCGATTTATAGTTGATCGGTTCGGTTAACGGTTTGGAAATCATAAAAACCGCTTACATCGGTTCGGTTAACGATTTGGATATCATAAAAACCGCTTAAACCGAACTGTCCGTGTACATTAACTTAATATTGTTTTTTTACTACTTTAGCCTTAGAATTTCGTTCACTACTTTCATAATTACATTCGACAACTCATTCTTACATGAACTCAATACTGCCTCTGTACCTCATAATTGATCGGTTTTGTGTCAGTTTTTTCCCCGCTCTATGTTCAAATTTTGAGATTTTATTTTCTTGGTTGGATTGTAGAATTTCTATTCTATAATATGATTGTGCGCTTGCGTTTAGTCCAAACTCTCTTTTTGGAGTAGAATTTTTTTTTTATATGGATCAATGGAATGTTGGATTTTATGTTTGCACTAGACATTGGAATAAATGCAAATGATGGTTGGAATGTTGGATTTTATGTTTGCACTAGACATTGGAATAAATGCAAAGGGTGGGGTCTCATCATTTTGAAATTTTCAATGTTTGATTTAAAAAAAAAAAAAACAATGGTTTAACCGACCAAACCAAACCGAACCGTTTGGTTCGGTTTAGTTTGGTTTAAGTCCTCTCCATCGGTCGGATTGGATCGGTTAATTAAAAAACCGACAGGTTCGGTTTAGTTATTGGTTTTAGTATTAAACCGATCCAAACCACCCATGTGCAGCGCTACCGATAGTCACTGATCCCGGGGTTTGACACCCATCTAAATGAGTTGTACACCGTTGAATTGACTATACAACACATCTAAATGAATGATTGTATATCATCTTTCAACCACAAACAAGTCATTAAACCATATCTTGTTTTACCATCAAGATTACTAAATGCTGCAAAAAATCATAGCTAACGGCCCCACACGTACTCGAAAGCATAAGCCATAATCCTAAGTACCTTTTTCATTTCTTCCCCTTTTTTAGTTTCATGGATTTTAAGTCTGTGATAACAATTTTAGCAATATTTATAGTATTTTTAACAATCGTCTTCTATCCTTTAAAAAGAAAATCATTTCAACATTTCCAAATAGCCTACCACAAAGTCAGAGCCAAGCCTCCGGAGCTGATATATATGGTTGGCCTTGAAGATACTTGCGCTTCCATATAATTTTTCCACTATTCTTATATTGAGTTCAAGGTAGAATTATACGATAAATAGTCCAAATTTGAACCAAACCAAAAGATTCTGGCATACTCGCACAAAAATAGAGCATGTTTAATTGATTCTTCTTCCTTATCACAAATGAGGGATAAGGCATTACTAGAAAGAGACTTAATGTAACGGAGTTTATGCACCTTGGTTGTATTATTTAGACATTTTCATCCAAACAAGAAAACTCTTTGATGAAGAGATAACTTCTATTATGCTCTCCATTTACTCATGGTCCTGGCAACTTAGTTATTTTCCCCTCTCACGCCTCATTTTTTGTATGGGGCCAAATTTTCTTATCCTTTATGACGTTTTGAGGGATATAAAATTTTAAAATACTATTCACATCGGCATTATTGTTGAAAATGTTCTTAATTAAATTATCATTCCATTTTCTATCTTAGTCCATGGATCACTAACATCAGGTTTGGGTCCCAAACATTTGAATGAGGTTTTTTCAACCCACCCACCCGCACAAGAGATCCAGCTACAATCCCAAACCGAGTTACTATAACCAGTTCCTATGATCCACCCAACCTTTTCATAAGAAATTTAGTTGCTTCTACAAAACCTTTCCAAAACCAAAAATTACCTTCTTAGCCTCCCACATATATTTGTTCTAGTAGTACTTAGGCTATGTTTGGTATCTCTACTCTTCTTTTGCTAGATCCAGTCAAAATAGAGCCATTAAAAAAAGAGTCATACAAAGAAGAGGCTGAAATAAAATAAAATAAAATAAAATAAAAACATGTTTGGTAACGCACAAATCTATTTTAAATAGACCGTTTGGTATGTCTTTTAGTTGCCTCTTTTTAGAGGGATTTGCCTCTTATTAAAGGGGTATTTTTGTCATTATCTAATATACTATTAAAATCACCCTCATCAATTAGCAAATGTTCATTGGCTTAAGAAAGATCCCAACATTTGCTCCCCTTTGTATATATACACACAACTACTTGTGACGGTCAAACAAACACCAGCGCATACCAACATTACATTTCTCTTTTCCTCCTACCCTCTCCTGCCACCACTAGCAAACACCATGATCTGGATGTGACCCACCTATTTGCAAAACTCCATGTCCATCATATCAACCATATATCCATAGAGATTCTACAATTACTGCAACAAGATTTTTGTCCATTCATATGCTTCTAAGTTAGAGAGGCTTTGTAAAAGGGCGTGAATGCACAAGTATCAGAAGAAATCCCCAAGTATAGAGCTGAGGAGCTCTTCATTAGACATACCTCTCCAAGTATAGAAGAGCCAAATTATTTTTTGTCATTTCACAAATCCCCAAACTCCATCATCAATAGAATTATGTAATTTCCTTTTTCCATAGTGTCACCCCCTAAAAAAACTGAATAACCCATCAATCACCTCACTAGTATCAGATGATGAGCCAGGAGCTGATATGTTTACTGGTTAGCATAACGACCAAGGAGAAAGCCTTAGATTCCCTATAAAGTAGCAACGATGGACGACATCTCCCTCCAATATAATGCTATGGAGTAATAGTGATATCGCCGATTCCAATCCCTGCAGGCATGGAGTCCTACTTGTAGCAGAGTTGAGGTGCGCATTTGACATGCATAACTTGTAACGCCCCAAGATCTGGGCGTCTCGAATCTCGGGACGCTACGAAAAAGTACCCAAGAGATGCTGAAAATCCAATAATATAATCAAGTGTAAATCTCATATGAGTAAGTAAATAGACAAAGTCCTAAAATTTTATTTTACTTTAAGGGATTAGAAAGTACTTTCCATAATTAAACTAACTATTCAATCCTAAGCTAACATGGCCAGCTACAAGAAAGAGGAAAGAATAAAGATTTATACGATAGACGCCTCTCGATGCACCAACTAGATCGCTCTCCGAACCCTGCAGCAACGAATCAGCCGCCAAGCAATTCTACCAATCAAAGAAAGCGGAAGAGAAGATACCTGAAAACACCAAAGATTTGGTCAGATTCGATGAGCCAGGCAAATAGGCATATTTAGATGGCAATACATTATATTAACAGATAAGGAAGAAGACCATACCTGATCCCAGCTGTACCTGCGTGATTAGTACATTGATAATAATATAAAATATCAGAGTGCAACAGAAACAGTGTGGAGTGTGGTGCTTGAACGATAATTGATATAATAATATAACAGATGTTGGATACAGCATATCAAGTAGACAAGAGAAGCTATCATCATCAATAAACCATATAATTCATACAAGCACAGCAGTGTCACCAGTAATAGAAGTAACGAGGGGAAGTAGCCCTACCATATCCACAACCATCGTCTCTAAATCCATCCATAACAATGTCGGCAGTTAAAGACGCTAAACAACGACATCCACAACACTTAATAATCATTCAGCCAATATACATACATAGGATTACACAAGGGCACGTCCACAGTTGAAGTACAAGAGACGTGGGAGGTCAAAGCCAGCCCAGCATCGTCGTCCCGACAACTGTCGATGGACATCAAACATGGGGGTCATAATCACCCATTGTTGTCGTCACATCGAATAGGAGCGTACAAGAGTCCATCAATATCTATAGCCATAACCCAAGTCCCAGCCATTGGTCTTACGTGCTCAAACACTCATCCATACTCACAGCCAAGTCCCATCCATTGGTCTTACGTGCTAGATCAACATCAATCACTTCCAAACATCAAACACACCTCTCACATCATGATCTCACCACAAATGGGCAATTGATCTTCCAAATGGGGGATTTTCATCCATCAATGGCCAAATACACAATATAAGAGCTTAAAATAACAATCACATACATCATATCATCTAACCAACCATCCAAATACAGAAATCATGCCAAATAACCATAAATGACAGTAATTAACAACCTAAGCATATTAAACAATTTAATTAAAGAATCTAAGCATGTCTACTTGGTTAATTAGGAAGTAAGCTCCTCAATTAACTTGACTTCACTCAAAATGCTCTAAGATCACCTCAATAGCTGAATCTACAATCTTTACACCCATTCCCAAAGAGAGAAATGCATAAGAAAGAGAAATCTAAGAGACATAACTATTTTATAAGGAAATTGAAAAGGGAGAAGAAGGTTACCTTTACTTAGAGAGGAAAGAGAGATCTAGGAGATGTGATAAGCTCCTAAGCTTGTAGATGGCTAGATGTAGATGAGGCTCTTGCTTCTAATAATTGGAGGGCTAAGATCTAGAGAGAGAAATACTAATATATAACTTAGAGAGAGAGATGGGAGTGAAATTATAGTGAAATGAGAGGAAAAGAGTGTAGGAAATGTTTGGGAAGTTTGTAGTATATTTCTTTTATAGGAATTAGTGGAATGGAAGATGTCAAAGGTGCCCTCCCTTGCTAACGCAAGTTTAGGATAAGGATGTGGGTATTTGAAGAAGGTTAAAATGGAATGACCAAAGGGTCCTTGGTTGCTAATAGAAATAAAGAATAATGACTAGGGTAGTTTAGGTACTCACATTTAATGACTAAATTATCCTCAAATTAGTGGTTGTGAATAAAGGAGCCTAAGGGCAATAAAGGTAGGCTATTTATAATGACAAAAGTGCTCATATTTACTTGGTTAACAATAAAGGAGGCCAAGGTCATTTAAGGTATTGAGATTTTAAAAAATGAGGAAAGATGTGTGGTTGGAAAGACTAGAGTAACCTCATATAATAAATGGGTTAATGAGTTAGGCCATGGGTAGTTTGGTCATTCTAAGATAAATTGCACAACTTTCTAAGGAAAACCCATATATGGTTAATATTACAATTAAGGCTTCTAATTAGAAAATCAATTTTAAGAAACCACTATTAATCTCACAAGGGTTTTAATCTTATAATCTAAGCTAAATTAATGGGAATTACTAACTACTCATGTTAATCACCTATTAAATAGAATAACCTAGGGTTGACTTGGTCGAATTGGGTCCCACTAGGTATTTCTAGGGACGGGTCCTTACATAGTTTGCAGGCATGATGCTGCGATGATCTTGAATGATTCCCCAATACCCTATGTAATGAATTGAAAGAATGATTCCCCCAATACCCTATGTAATGAATTGTTTCAACTCTGTGAAGTGTGAACCCTGGAGGTGATGTTTCCCACCGTGCAAGTGGTCTAGTGTGGAGTGACCACTCAGTTTGTCTGTCCGTAATGTTCCATTTAGTGCAAAAAGTATACAGCCTTTGAGAGCAAGAACAAGAGGATTTGTCTGCGCCAAAAACCAACCGAAAAGTGTGTCTCCACAACATATACAAAATTTCAATACTTCGAACAGATAATTATCAAGGCGTTACCGTGTAAGTAGAGGCAACATAAATAACTTTCAATACTTTGGGTGAAGCCCACTCCTCGACACTCTTCCACAAGTGAAACCCGATTGGCGTACTTTTGGCAACACTCTTTTTTATAGCATTGAGTTGTTCCTTCTAATATTCGAATCAATTGGCTCTAATACCATATTAAGTTTATTAAACTAATCATTCCTACCAAATTCTCAATGAGTGGAGCTCACTCCTCAATAGATGTGCTTGTGTTTAGCATCCATGCAACAAACGTCGTCCAAAACATTTAATTTTAGGGAGTATAGGTAAATTTAATTTGTGATTAAGCTCTCCATTTTTATAGTCACTTCTATTTCTATGGGACAAACCATCATTTCATCTCTTTCAAGTGTATCTTATTGTAACTATGATTTCATCCTTACGTCGGCACATAATTGTCATTGTAGCCTCTTGAGATGACATGTCTAAGAATCGCGAGGTGAGTTAATCCAATGAGATTTGGTTTAGTTTTCTTATTGAAAAAGAATACAAACAAACGGAAAGAAGAAGAAATAGAAGAAGTGGGTAAAAAAGAACTAAAAATAAGTGAAAACATATCGGCGCATGGCAACGATAGCGTTGCCTAGCTCAGCCCAAACTACCGTAAAAACTAAAAAAAATGGCGGGAGGACTGAAATTGTGTGGCTTGAACTACCGGATCCTTTCCGGAGCAATGACCATCTACAAGGGTTTTTTCCCATAAAAACCTCTTTTTTTTTTTTTAATTTGAAGATAATGATTTGAGGGCGCATTTGTGTTGAAACTCAAACTTTTGCTTTTGCATAAATTCTTTTTCCTATTCTCCCACCAAAAACATTTTTCTCATGAATCCACAAAAAATGTACTGCCTTTGATACTTTTCTTCAGAGAAATGGGTTCTTACCAAAATGATAAAAACACTTCTCTACAAAAAAAATGTCCCTCTTTTTTGTTAGGTTTTTTTCCATGAAATCACAGAAAAATAAACTGATTTTTTATGTTCTTCTTAAAAAAAAAAAAGTATTTGCATCAAACGACAAATAAACTTTTGCCGAAAAAAAATTCTTGCTTTCCCACGGTGTTACCACAAAAAGGCGATGACGCAAACATGCCCTACAGCACTATGGAAATTGGTTTTGTGAACAATCTTTTTCATGTTTCACAGAAAATTGGAAAACCAATTCTGTGACGCCATTTGTTGGGAAAAACAAATGTGGAGATTTTTTGTTGGGAAAAAGCATTCACTTTTCCTTTTTTTTTTAATGGTTCAAGAAAATAAAAACTTTTTCCGCTTTTCCCATGGGAAAGAGGCTGCACAAATTGTAATATTAATAGTTTTTCTACTTTTCCACAAGAAGACTATTCTCTCCCCAGGCATGTGAAAATCTTGACCTGTTAGATTTTCAAAACATTTTCCATGTCACTCCAAATTTCTCTACGTCAAACAGTAGAGCAGGCAAAAAGCCAACTTGATGCGTCAATCTAGCCTGACCCGACTCATATATGACCTGCACAACCTGCCTCGTATAATATATGGGTCAGTCGTGGGTCAAGCTTTCCTATCCCGCATTTAAATAGGTCCGGTCAAGGTCAATTCATTTAACCCACATGACCTGAATAATTTGTTTGTCCTTTTCTTGCAGCTAAAACTTGTACTTAATACTTAATTCTATGAAGTATATCTTTTATTTTGATATGATGTTTTTCATCTTTATGAGAACTTTTTTTGCTTCTATTAGTTTTGCTATTTTATTTCTATAGTTACTATTTAAAAAAATGTATACTATACCCACTGTATAAATAATTTATTTTCTTTCTTTTTTCTCAAGTAGATCCTTTATTAACTTACTTAATAGTTTTTTTTGTATGCTCTTCTCTCTTAGGAAGATTGTAGATATGAAAAAAATACAATGGATATGACAGAAAAAAAAAAGAAGTAATAATGGAGTTCATGCTAATTTCTATACTATTTTCTCCTTACACTAGCACAAGCTAGAGAGAATGGTAAATTATGGCATCATGACCGAGGCCTAAGCCTAAATTTTCAACCCAACATCAGTTGAACCAAAGTCTGACTCCAAATCTTATAAGAAACAAATTAACATTAGACTCATCATAAACCAAATAGAGCTTGTCCATATTGCCTATCTTGATAGGTTTTAAATTGCACCAATAGGATTTAGAAAGTTAAGGACTCTCCATTTATATCTTATCTCATTTCAACAAATTAATTTATCAGTTTGGGTCTTAGTATGGTGAAAGCCATAGAGGATTATTAATAAATTTAGGTTTGGATATAAGTTATGCAGGTCAATCCGATCCACAGTTACCAAGGGTTATACAAATTAATGTGGGCTGTATCGGGTTAACCCGCAGCGGACGTGGGTTAGAAGGTTCTGACCCATTTTATAAACGGGCCAGATATTGAGTTAGGAGCACCCAACCCATTTCATAAACGGGTCTCACCCGTTTTGCCACCTCCAATTATTCCAAACCGAGGATACCTCACACAAAAGAGGCCTCAGCCGTATCTACATATGCTCTGTATCTGTACAACAGGCTGTCACCGTGACTGACTGTAAGCCTGTCTCAGGCTGCCAGAATTCATTTCCTTCGTTCGTTTTACGCACAAGAGTCCCAGCCGACATGGCTCTCCAGCTCACCACCACCATCTCTCCAACGCCCACGGTTCAGATTCTTCTATCTCCTTCCATTTCATTGTTTTCGTGTTTTTTTTCCCACATGCCCATCTCCTACTTGGGTCTGTTTGGATGAGGAGAAATGATGGAGAAAACTGTTTGAACTGTGTGGATTCTTCTCCAATATCTATTTTCTCCACACCCCAATCACCCATTAGTCTTTCCATCTCTTCTCTCATGTTGCAATGCCTTCGTTTTCTGTTCTGCAGTGGAAATCGGGACATTTTCCCTCTTTTTCCTCTTCAAGAAGATGTGTAAGGCGTCTTTCAATCGGCAGCTTCAAGATCAGAGCTTTCTACAATCCAATCGAAGACCCCATCGTGAAAGAAGCTCTCAAGGTATTTCCAATTCCACCCATCTTTTAGAAACGAAGAAAAATGTTAATTAGAAGTTCCCAAAGAAAAAAAAAAGCTATTACTACTTTCTGGGTGTGTTCCTCTGATGAATGGTTGGAAGTAGATCTTGGAAATTCTTGTAAAGGTTTTTGTTTATGAGTAGTGGGAGTGAGAGAGTGATTTGAACTGGTAATTGGGTTTGGTTTAGCTAGTGTTTATAGTTGATGAATGGTTAGGGACTTCTAGATGGCATTCCATCGCTTGTTTTAACACGCCTTGGAATGGGTTGCTATCAACTTAGTTTGTTTGTATTTGTTAGGGCAAATATCAAAGCAACTTATGCATAAACAGCTGTGCCTGGTTTAGGAAGATCCAATGGAAATGAGGAGAACATGATGAGTGGAAAAATGAGATGAAATCTAGAGGTGGAGAACTCCTTTGTCATGATTCGCCACATTTGCTAGCAGTGACTCTCCATCTTTTGTTTGGATTTGAAAGGAGAAAGCTATGCAGGAGAAAACCAGTTTTGAAGTATTTTTATCACAAAGAAGAAAAAAACTAATAGTTTTAATGGTTAGTTCTCAGTTCAATTTGTCATGGACAAAAAATCAATTGGACTAGAAGGGAGGGTGTGTTCTCCACCCCATCCAGGAGAAAACCATTCGTTCTACTTTTGGGGAGAAATAGTTGAGAGGATATGTAGAAATAGTTGAGAGGATATGTACTTATCTCATGAAATTTAAACAGAAGAAAGGAAGGATCCGCAGAAAAAGATTTCCTCCTCCTCACTTTTCTTCCCATCTAAGTGGGTGTTTTGATTTACTAATTATTCTATTACAATTCCAATGATGTGGTTCAATTAGACTCATAAAAGGCTATTTATCATTTGGTTCAATGATATGTGATAAGGTGTAGAGTGTAGTGTGCATTTGCTACCTTGTCTTTAAATGTTGATAGATGGTGTGAACTTCTCATGCCATTCATTTAGATAATAGTCCATACCGTTTAAAACACATTGAGTTTCATCTGAGAACCTTTTATGCAATTTTCTTTTTGGGTTGAAATTCTCTTGGTTACCATTTACATATGATTCTCTCAGGAACCTGTTGCCTTCATGAGTGGAATGTTTGCCGGTCTTCTGAGGCTTGATTTGAATGATGATCCTCTTAAGGAATGGCTTACCAGGACTGTCGAAGCTTCTGGAATTACAGAGGAAGAGATTGATGTGGGAAATTCTGAAGTTGAAGAGGATGTACCTCAGCAGATAGAAATTGAATGAAACTAATTATTGATGTTTGCGTAGACCATTATTTTGTTTGTCAAGCTATATATAAAGTTTATCTGTAGGCATAATATTTTAAAAACATAAATCCCTTGCTTCTAATCAAATACTAAAGTTCTGGCTTCCATGGTTTCTGCGACTTGAGAGTTATAGTACCCAATAACCATTTTGAACTCCACAACATCTTGTGTTAGCCATGTTCTTAACTCCAACTGTAAAGTGAAAATAAAAGGCATCACTCATGTTTGTAAAGATTCTCTTCTAAAATAAAGTTGTGATCATGGATAAGGGGAATTTCATGAAGCTGGATGTTTTAGTGTTGCTATCAGGTTTTATGTTTTTTGCATTCATGATATCCAATTATTGTTAAATTTAAGATGGCAGTTCTTGAGTGTTGCAGCCTTACAGGCTAATCATTAAATTGATTCTGCAATAAAAAAAAAAATCCATTAGAGGATTCTCGGGAGAAAATGCATTGTAGTTTATTTCTGAGGCTGCTCTTTTTATTAATTATTGTTAATGCTATAGATTGGACATATGAGATTGCGATACAAGTGCTTGCTGGTTGATTTGATATTATGAATGTAATTAATTATTCTTTTGGGTGCCTTGATTGGATTACATTGGGAAGTCTACTGCTGTTGATATACTTGATTTGTTTATGGAAGGATGACATTAAGTATGATGAATTGCATGGTTTTAGCTCGTATCGTCATCATCGTAGCATTATTACATCAATTTGGGGTGGGTTGGTATTATGACATAATCAAATTAATATACAAATGCTACTACAATATAAGAAAAAATGGAGTATCATAAGGAGAGCTTCTCCTCTTTCTTTTTTCTTTTTTACCCCTTATTTAGTAAGTGTTTGAGGTGTGCTCATGCATTTAATTTGGATACAAGCATCTGACATGTCATTCTTGAGAAAATGGGGTGCTCATGTTACATAAAATTCAGGTGGCATCATTATAGATGGACTCGAATAAGATGACTAATGTATTACCAATTGTCAGTACTATTGTTGAACTTACTAAAAGTTTGCTGGACCTATTATTGGACAGATGACATCACAATATAATGGATTCTATGGTTGATTTAATTTAATGAACAAAGGGTTGTTGGTTAGTCGTGCAATCTTGCCTAAAATATGATATTATGAGCGAGAGGCTTTGGTAAAAACACTCTTTATCACCATCAATGAATTGGTGTCCATCTATTTGGTATCAGTTGAATATATTGATCAAACAGGCCTACAGGGGTAAAATGCGTCTTTATGATGTATTGATTCACATGACATCAGGTTTCTCAGTTTCAATTTATGGTTTTGTATAGTTGTCTGTTAGACTAATGAATGCTTTGACTACATTGTGGATTGCATGGCTGATTTTGTTTATTCATTCATAGTATGAATGAGATAGAACCCAACCTCAGTTGGAAGGTACTCAATGTTGCAAGCACGGGTGTGGCTTCTCATCTCGTTACCCATTAAAAGAAAACACAGTTTGATAAGATTGCACTGCGCTAAACTGCGGATGGGAAACATCATAATTGATCTGACGATGTAAATGTGCAGACATTATTCACATACCTCGATTGACTAAACTGCCAGCATTACGGAGTTTGTTATCGGATTTGGCATTTTGTACTGTTGTTTAAGTTGATTGTTTAGGCTGATGAAAGATATCAAGATAGTGACTACATTGCTAGCACTACTGTGATTGTAATTTGACTTTCGGATTTGGTATTGTTGTTTAAGCTGATTATTTAATCTAATGGAAGATTCCAAGATCCCCATGAGTTGCATGGCTGCAATATTTTGAAAGGATGGATTGGATCAAAAGAACTAAATTAAGGCATATTCATGTATTAATATTGTGAATGTCTACCATCTTTCTGAAATAGATTTGATTACTAAATTTGGTGGAAACATCTTGCTTTTGGAGAATTACCAGTTTGATGTTATGAATGGATGAATTGGCTGAACATTCTCAAACCAAATGCAATTGATCAGTTTGTAGAATGTAATTCATCGTGCTTAGTAGTTTAGTAACTGTGATCGGTAATTATAGAAATATGATTTACTTTTTTTTTTAATTCTTTTTGCCCTTTTCCATCTCCAGATTATTTTGGTGAAATCTGTGTGGATATTTCCTACAAGTTTGAAATCTACTAGGAGCTGTTGATCAATTCCATCATGAACTATGTGTTATTTATATTTATAAAGTACCATATTATCTCCACTTTCTTGTTGTGTAACCTATGATATGCAGATGTGGCATGGATACGACAAGGACATGCAAAAGGTAGGGACATACTTTTTTTTTTTTTTGCTAACGGAGGATTCCCAATCCTTCGGGTTGAACTAATTCCTCCGGATCAAGAGAGAAGCCGGGTAAAACCCCTGTGGCCCCAGGTGGTAGCACAAGTAGACTCAGCCTTCGGTTCTTAAAGAGGAGGAAACCGGGGGTCAATACAAAGACCTCTATAGCTCCGGAAGATAGAGGAACCATGGTCCTGACCACCTGGCCAACAAGGATAGACATTTTACACATAAAAAAGTGAAGTGTCAGATGAATGTTGCCATTTGGAAGTATCCGTGCATTATAGCATGCAACATCTTTTGTAGTAAGTTTATTAAAATCAGCGTTCATCTGCATTACGTGGCATTCATGATCGACGAATCCAAGAACTAAGGAGAACAACCAGATGATTTTTGCAATTTTTTTCTCGTTCTCAGGAGTTTGACCCACGGTATTCCACTGCACACCGATGGTGTTGGATGCATAGTTGCCAATATCGTTTTGGACCCTGTTTCGGTCTGGCCTTCAAAAATGAAAAGTTTCGATGCGCAGTTGAATCCATGTTTTAAGAGCATTGCATAGTTGCACCTGCCTTCCTCCAGATAAAAGGGGGTCATTAATGGCATAACAATCAAACTTAGCCCTGCCTTTCTTGTCAAAATCCGAGAATGACTGTAGGCGGTAAAAACGACACCTACTTAGATTGAGATGAGATTGTAGGTAAAACTCCTTAGAACGGGAAATGCTGAACGCCAAGAACCTGAAAAGGAAGGAGAAAGGCTAGAGTCAGAGCCCCTGGCTGCCGTGAGCCGAAGGCACTCCGATGCCTGAGTTAGTTCTGCGGAGACTAAACAGGAGGAGGAAGATGGGAAAGAGAAGACGTGTGTTCTTGTGACTTGTGTACTGCGTACCTCTTATGGGACTGATCCTGTGTGTATATATAAGTGAGCGTTCCTCGTTCATTCTCTTTGTGAGTGGGGGTAGGTGAGGTGAGGTCCCATCGATCCTTACCCTGACTGGCAGCAGTAGGTAAAATGGACAACACCCCTCCCTCTCTTTCCACGCCTTCAGCCAGTTGGCGTACAGGGCTGATAAAGCGCACCTCTTATCGCCATAAATGAGCGATCCTATCGCCATAAATGACTGCTCATATCTGTCTGGGCGCGCCGTATTTCCAGGAGGAAGGTGGCGGCCCACTCTGACTCTAGTACTGTGGTCTGAGACCAATGATGGCTTGGCCGTGGCGTGCCTTTGTACCGAGCTGGCATTTATGCCGAGCTGCCGAACTGTGGTGCTGAGCTACCGAGCTATCGAGCTATTGACCGAGCTGCCGAGCTAACGAGCTTCTACCACAGAGGCTGAGGTGTTCGGCGAGTTTAGCTGTAATCTTTGCTTAACTTCGTGATTACGGTGTTTTACCCACACAATTGCCCCCTAGCTTTTGACTTCTAAGAGCCTCTCAGCTCGAGGAGGTCAGAAGCTTGATGACCGTATAGCTGACTCCGCTACCGAGCTCAAGTGAGGGTTATCGTCATATGAGGGTAGTACCGGGACGAGGGAGCTTCGGATCAGGAGGGTCCCCTTGGGCCTGGAGGTCGCTGCTATCGTGCGGTCCCCTTCGAGATGTCTCTTCGCCTGTCCTGGATATTCAATAGCCCTCGGATATCGCGCTAGTGGTGACACGTGTCACTTCTTTTGGCCGTCTTGCAATTACTTCGAGGAGACGTTAGGGCTGCGAGATGGGACGTTAGGGCTGATTGAGGGGACGCCTCTTAAAGGCCCTCCTCGAAAGTCGAATCGACGCCCCTAGGTCTTATAAATCAGGGCGCCTCCTTCGTCTTCACTTTCCTCTGCTTTCTTCAGATTTCTACTGCGCTTTGCAAGAGAACTTTCTCCGGCGCCTGCGGACTTCCGACGATCCTGCTTGTGCAGTCCCTATTCGTAGGACTCCTCTCCGTTTTCCTCGTCTTTTCTTTTAGATAGGTCCTCGTCCGAGTCGAGAATGGGAGTCTATAGACATTTGTTAGGAGACCTAGGTTCCATAGATCATTAGGGATTTATACAAGGTCCCCTCCAATGTGGAGGTCAGACCGGATGACCCTGATGACGGCCTCACCTATCGTGATGGCTGGATGCCGTTCTGGCTGGTCTCTGTAGTGGAAGGGGGGGTCCGCTTCCCCCTGCACCCACTGGTCCGGGACTGCCTTTGGGAGTGAAGGTTGTGCCCATGCCAGCTACTCCCCAATGGATACAAAATCATAATGGGAGTAGTGCGGCTCAACCAGATCCTGAAAATCGGCCTCGGTGTCCCGGACATCGAGGACACGTATGACCTCTGTAAATCCGCAGAAGGGGACACTTACTACCTCCGGCTGAGGGTCCGCCGGACTGGGTTCGTGACCGCGCTGGAGGACTCCAATAGGTACGCGGGTGAAGACCGAGTACTCGTCAGAGGAGGATGGGAGTTCGGTGAAGCAGAGCCTGCCACCACGGTCCGGGTCCCTCGAAAAATAGGAATTCCTCCAAGTAAAGACCGAAGTTCTTTCGGTTTGCAGTTCTTTCCTTTCTTCCTCTGTCTGGCTCTTGACACGATTTTGTCTATGCAGATTTCCGCGAAAAGAGGGAGCTTGCGAGGAGGAACCGCTGGAAGGTGAACAGCGCGTGGCACGAGCAGGTGAGGAACTACCGCGGCCACAACTGTCGTGCTGCGTGGTCTCTCCTGGGGTACGTGCCCCACTACAGGTCCTTCAACACCTCCAGAAAGGTATCGGGAATAGACTCTGTGCTGAGCGGGGAAGGCGTTAGTCAAGGAACAACGACGACCGCGGTGCCTGGCTTGGCGGCGGTGACCGTTGCGATTCCCACCGGACGTCTGGTTGAGTCGGTAGACCGTGCTCCAGCAGTCTCCGCCGCGGAGCCTGTCGGGACTTCGAGAGCCAAGCCCCGGCCTTCCCGAAGTAGGCTAGTAGCTTCCAGCTCGGAGGAAGAGGAAGAGGAAGAGGAAATGTTACGCCAGCGCGGGCGACGCTACGCTGCAGAAGACCTGTCCGCGGCGGCTTTCGGGGACATCGGAAGCGGGGTCCGGGATCCTCCTCAGGCAGTGGCTGCGACGCCTCCGGCATTCCCGAGTGGCACTCCTGCCCCAGACGCCGAGACGGTTGGTACCGCCGCGATTGGGGCTGCTCGGCCCGACGAGGCAGAGGTCGTCTTAGCTCCGCCTCCGGCCGTCGTCGCGGATGACTCACCCTCTGATCATGTCGTGGGGGCCGGAGGTCGGGCTCGCCCCGCCGAGGTCGCTGAGGGCGAGCGACCCGAGAAGAGGGCAAGGGTCGAGGCCTCGCCTGGCCCCTCCTTGCCTCCGCCTGCTGGTGGGACGATCCTGCCTCCTCCTCCGGCTCCGTGGAGGCCGGCCATCGAGGAGGTTCTGGGGAGGCCGCTGGCCAAGACAGACCGCGCCACCGATCCCCAAGTGGTCGCAGCGCTAGGACGAGCCTGCGCCCTTCCTCAAGACATGGCAAGGTGGGCCGAGATGGACAACGAGTCACTCCTGCTCTCCTCGATGCAATCCCTGGTGTCGGTAAGTGCAGTATTCTTCCCTCAGCTTTTAGTCCGGTGTCGTTTTATTGACTTCGGGTTCTCATCTTGCAGCTGTTGCAGAGGTGCCAAATGGGCATTGAGAGGCTTGATGCAGCCGAGGCGCGGGAGGCGGAATGGGTGGTTGAGAGGGACGAGCTGCGGGCGTCCTTGGCGTCTAAGGACGCGACGCTGGCAGAGGTGGCGGCCAGGAACGCCGGCCTCGTCTTTGATTTCGAGGAGTCAAAGGTCGAGGTCGAGCGCCTCAAGGACGAGCTGGAGGACGAGAAGAGCCAGAACCTCCACCTTGCCTCTGAGCTCGACGATCTCCGGATTGCGGCAAAGCGACTGGAAGACGACCTGGAGAGTGCGAAGGGGGCAAACAGGAGGCTCCTCTCTCAGCGGAACCAGGCGCAAGGTTCCTTGGAGATGGCGCTGAGGGGGAAGGCGGCCGAGATTGAGTCTGCCCTGGCAAAACAAGAGGCCAGGCTCAAGGAGGAGTTCCTCGCTGAGCATAACTCCATCATGGGGGAGGAGGTCGACAGGCTGTCCGCTGACTACAAGGCTCAGCTGCCGGGGATCCGGGACCGAGCCTGGGAGCTTGGGTGGAAGGCAGCCTTGCACAAGGCTGGGTTCCCCGAGGATAGTCCTCTCTTCCTAAATCCCCCAAATTTCTCCTGCTCGGACTCGAAACTCGCGGCCGTGTCTCGGGTTTCTAACCTTCCTTCGCAAGCGTGTTCGGAGGCGAACGCTGCTCCCGGGGCGCCTCAAGAGGCTCCAGCTGCCAGCGCTAATCCCGAGGGCTACCAAGTGGCTGCGGTCGTCGAGGCCCCTCCTGAAGCTGTCGCTCCTGAGGCTAGTGTTCCTGAAGCGGGCGCGGTCGTTCCTGAAGCTACCCCGACCGCTCCCGAGGCCAGCGCGGTCGTGGCCGAGGTCCCTCCAGAGATTGACTGCAATGTGGAAGCTGCAGCCCTCTGAGGCTTTTTGTAATTTTTGTAATTTTTCTTTTAATGTATCTTCATTTATCTTGTAATCAGGACCTTTGATTAATGAAAACCTTCTTCACATTCTGGCTTCCTTTCTCCTTGTCTTTGATGAAATGTGTGTGGTCGACCTTATGTCGCATTACTTTTCTGTTTGAGTTGTTGGTCCGGATAGCCGAACTCCTGGCCATTCTCAGAATTGAGACATTCGCCAACGACCGAGACCCGGTGCATGAACCGTGGTCTCGGTCTGCTGTGTACCCATAATCTCCCCCCCAGCTTTTGACCTGTAAGCTCCTTGGAGCAGGTCGGAAGCTGAGTGGCTTTGTCAAGCCGGGACTGCCGCTGATTTTTAAGAGTACCCGGTTTGTGATGCATTGCCGAGATGGCGGAGTCTCGATTCGGGGGGGATTCCTCCTTATCACCTTTTGCTGACGTGGAGAGCCTCATTGAATTCTCTTCGCCAGTCGAGGCATTTGCCCGTTCGTCTGTCGAGGCATTTAATAGTCCTCTGGAAGTGCGGCGCCGGTGCCACGTGTCGCTTCTCTGAAGGGCACGCAATCACATCTGCAGGACGCCTAGGCTGCCTGAGACGGCGTTAGGGCTATTCGAGGTAACGCCTCATTAAAGGCTTCTTTTGAAATCTGAAACGGCGCTCCCAACCCTTATAAATTAGGGCACCTTCTCCGTCTTCCTTCTTTTCGATCCTCAGAGTCCCTGTTGCATTCTGCTGAAGAACAGTACTACCTGCGAGCATTCTTGTTTGCACGGCCTTTCATCGTAGGATTTCTTCCTTCTGTCTTCTCCCTTTCTAGTAGGTAGTTCTCCGTCTAGGGTAGAGAATGGGCGTTCACAGGCACTGGCTAGGGGACCCACTGTCCATAGGCCTGTTTAGGGAGGCATACCAGGTCCCTGTGAATGTAGAAGTCAGGCCAGACGGCCCTGACGATGGCATCTCATACAGCGACGGCTGGATGCCATTTTGGCTAGTGTCCGTCGTGGAGGGAGGGGTCCGGTTCCCCCTTCACCCACTCCTCAGGGACTGTCTCCGGGAGTGGGGGTTGAGCCCCTGCCAGCTACTTCCCAATGGGTATAAGATCATCATGGGAGTAGTGCGGCTGAACGAGATACTGTCAATCAACCTCGGTGTCCCGGACATCGAGGAGGCGTATGACCTCTGTAAATCCGCAGAAGGGCATACGTACTACCTCCGGCTAAGGGTCCACCGAACTGCCTTCGTGACCGCGCTGGAAGATTCCTATAAATACGCGGGGGAGGACCGTGTCTTTGTCTGAGGGGCATGGGAGTTCGGCGAGGCGGAGTCCAGCACCACGGCCCGGATCCCGCGAAGAATAGGAGTCCCCCCAAGTAAAAACCGAGGCCCCTTGGGTTTTGTAGTTCATCATTATGTCTCCTGTTAAACATTGCTCTGTTTCTGCAGGTTTTCGGCAGAGAAGGGAGTTCGCCAGAAGGAACCGGTGGAGGGTGAACAAAGACTGGCACGAGAAGGTGCGGAAGTACCGCGGCCATCACTGCCGAGCCGCGTTCTCGCTCCTGGGGTACACGCCCCACTACAAGTCTTTCATCACCCCGAGGCGGGTGACAGGGATTGACTCCGTGCTGCCCGGGGAAAATATCAGTTCGAACACCGTACAGACCGAGGTCCCTATCTCGGAGACGGTGACTGTCGTGATTCCCAGCGGGATTCCGGCAGAATCGGGCGAACAGTCTCCGGGCCGTGAACCCGCAGGAACTGTGAGAGCCGAGACCGGGCGCAAGCGGCAAAGGCAGAAATTTGTCGTTTCCAGCGCGTCTCGGAGCTCATCCAGCTCGGAAGAATCCGAGGTTTAGATGTTGCGCAGTCGTGGCCAGCGCTTCGTGGCCGAGGACCTGTTCGCCGCAGCCTTTGGGGACATAGGGGGCGAGACCTCGGACCCCTTTCGAGGCGCCAACGTCACCCCGACTACGACGCCCGTGGCTGCTGCAGAGGTTCTCGCTCCCGAGGCCGAGACGGTTCCAGAAGCCATTGACGGGGCCCAATCCGGACCTCCTGCCGCGGCCGAGGTCGGCGCTGATCCTCCGGCCATAGCCGTTGACGGATCGCCCTCCGACTTGGGCAGAAAGGGTCCTGCCAAGGTCGTCGAGGCGCGCAGGCCGGGGAAGAGGGCGAGGGTCGAACTCCCACCTGCCCCGGAACCGCCTGTGTCGGTTGTGGGATCCGCCACTCCCTCCGAGTTTGTCCCTTGGAGACCGGACATCGAGGGAGTGCTGGGGAGGCAGCTAGCCGAGTCAGACCGAGCGGTCAACCCTGAAGTGGTTGTCGCACTGGGACGAGCTTGCGCCCTTCCCCAGGACATCGCAAGGTGGGCGGGGATGGATAATGAGTCGCTGCTGCTTTCCTCAATGCGGTCCTTGGTAGCGGTATGCCACCTTATCCTTCATATTCCTCTCTTTTCTGCTGGGTTCTTTCACCTGACACACTGTTTTTACTGCAGCTCTTGCAAAAGTGTCAGACAGGCATGGGGATGCTGGACGCAGCCGAGGGCAGGGCAGCAGTCTGGGCGGCGGAGTAAGAGGAGCTGCTGAAGTCCCTGGCGGCAAAGGACGCGACGCTGGCGGAGGAGGCGAGTAAGAATGCGAATCTTTTTGCCGAGCTCGACGCAGCCCGGGCCTTGGCCGAGCACCTCAAAGAGGAAGCAAAGGAGGCGGCGGATCAAAACGCCCACCTTTCCTGTGAGCTAGACGAGGTCCGGCTTGCGTCGTCGCGACAGGAGGAAGATATGCAGATGCTGCGGGGGACGAACAAGAGGCTCACCTCCGAGAGAAGGCTAGCTGAAAGAAAGCTGGAGATGGCTCTGGAGGGGAAGGCGGCCGAGCTCGCGCTGGCTCTGAAAGGGCAGGAGGCCAAACTCAAGGAAGAGTACCTAGCCGAGCATGAGGCCGTGATGAACGAGGAGGTCGACAAACTGGCAGCTGACTATAAGGCGCAGTTGCCAGGAATCCGAGACCGGGCATGGACACTTGGGTGGAAGGCGGCCTTAAAAAGGGTTGGAGTCTCTATGGACAGCCCTATTTTCCAAAATTCCCCCAGGTTTCCTCGCTCGGACTCGGAGTTGCGAGCCGTCTCGGAATTCGTCCCAGTTCCTTCAGCCTCGGAAGTCGCCCCTGCTCCCCCAGTGGTTCCCGAGACTGCCTCGGCCGTTCCCAGCGAGAGCGCTACCGGGACCAATTGTAATAAGGGAGCTGCAGCTCCCTGAATTTTGTATTCTTTTTTTTTTTTTTCTTTTCGCATTGTATTTTAGCAGATTCTTGTGTAATAAAACAGCATTCTTTCCACATGTTCCGTGCACGATCATTGTCTTGTTTGTGGTGGAATTAGTATCGACACAAGTAGTCTGCCGAGTAGTTTAATAGGTACTAAGCGAGGGCAGTACTGGTACCGGACCCCGTTGCTTTTGGCTGTGCCGCCCAGGCTGGTGCAGGCACCGAGCTGAGGGCGATTGGCCCTCTGAATAGAGGCGCCGAGCAACGAGGGTGGTACTGGTACCGGACCCTGATGCCTTTGGCTGTGCCGCCCAGGCTGGTGCAGGCACCGAGCCGAGGGCGGTTGGCCCTCTGAACAGAGGCGCCGAGCCGCGAGGGTGGTACTGGTACCGGACCCTGATGCCTTTGGCTGTGCCGCCCAGGCTGGTGCAGGCACCGAGCTGAGGGCGGTTGGCCCTCTGAACAGAGGCGCCGAGCCGCGAGGGTGGTACTGGTACCGGACCCTGATGTGTATAGCTTTGTCGAAGCTGGCGATGGCACCGAGCTGACGGTTGATACTTCGAACAGAGGCGTCGAGCCGCGGGGAATCTCTAAGTAATGCAAAGACTCATTCCAGAAAAAGCGCCTTTTATTAATATTTGATTTCTTTAATACATTTCTTAGAAGTAAAATTTTTTTAGATGCGTCGCATTCCATGGTCGCGGGAGCGCCTTCCCCTCCATGTCTTCGAGTCGGTAGGCAGATCTCCCGGCTGTAGAGGTTATTCTGAACGGTCCCTGCCAGTTGGGCGCCAGCTTGCCTTCGTTTGGATCTCGGTCGCCAGGAAGGGTTTTCTTTAAGACCAACTCTCTTATCGCGAATTTTCTTTCCTTGACCTTCGGGTTGTATCCCCTGGCCAACTGTTGTTGGTAGGCGGCCAGGCGGATAGCTGCCGCCTCTCTTCGTTCTTCAGCCAAGTCCAGCTCTCGTGCCACGTTCAGATCGTTCAGACCCTGTTCACAGAGTTCCGACCTCAAGAGGAATGACTGCTTCCATGCCGTAGGCAAGGGAGAACGGGGTAGCCGAGGTGGAACGCCTCGGAGTAGTTCGGTAGGCCCATAGAACACTTGGCAGTTCCTCTGCCCATCGTCCTTTTGGCACGATCGAGTCTCTTTTTGATCCCGTCGAGGAGCACTTTGTTCGAGATCTCGGCCTGACCGTTGCTCTGAGGATACGCCGGGGTGGAGTAGACATTGCGAATGCCGTACTCTTGGCAGAAGCTTTTGAAGAGGTTGGAATCGAACTGCGTTCCGTTGTCGGAAATGAGAGTACGGGGAATTTCAAATCTTGTGATGATATTCTTCCACACAAAGCTCTTCATGTCTAATTCGGTGATGGAGGACAAGGGTTCAGCCTCGACCCATTTCGTGAAGTAGTCCGTGGCCACTATCAACCACCTTTTGTTCCCTGGAGTTCGGTGAAGCGGTCAGACGATGTCCAGGCCCCACTGGGCGAAAGGCCACGGACTGGAGAGGGGGCTCAGGTCCTGGGCTGGCTGGTGGAGAGAGTGAGAGAACTTCTGGCACTTCTCACATTTTCTGGCATAGAGCTGGGCGTCCTTTAGGTATGCAATGATGGGGTTCATCCAGCTCGGGCTGAGATCAAGGCACATGGGCTGCCGGGGTCGCTGGAGGTCGATGCTGGGTTCCCGCAGCGTTTCTACTTCGATAGTTCTTCTGTCACCGGCTTCCACAGCCGAGGCGAGGCTGGCGAGGGCGTCTGCATGGGAGTTGGATTCTCTGCCGATCTGCCGGACCTCGGCCCTTTCGAACTGGGAGAGAAGTCCCCTGGCGCGGGCAAGGTAGGCTGCCATCCTGTCATCCCGAGCTTGGTAGTCTCCGCTGAGCTGGCTTGTCACCAGCTGGGAATCGCTGAAAACCACAACGGACCGGGCTTCCAAGATTTTGGCACTGTTAAGTCCGGCAATGAGCGCTTCATACTCGGCCTCGTTATTAGATGCCTTGAAACCAAGTGTCAGAGCTTGTTCGATGACGAGGCTTTCTGGGGACTGGAGGACTACGCCAGCGCCAGCCCTTTTGGATGTGGAGGATCCGTCGACAAAGACTTTCCAGGACGAGTCTAGGAGTTCTCTCCAGGACTGTTCTTGCTCAGTCTCGGTGACAACCTCTGCACCCCTATCGCCCCTTAGTTCGGTATCGAGCGAGGTTGGGGTTCACCTTCAGTTCATGGCAGATGACTGCCGGGTCAATGCCGGGCATCTCATAGGGTGTCCAGGCAAAAACCGCCTTATTCTCCACGAGGAGGTCAAGCAATTCTGTCTTCTCGGACTCAGGGAGCTGGCTTCCAACGAGAAAGAATCTGTCAGGGTCGGCGGGATCAATGTTGACCTTGGTGAGGTTCTCGATGCTTTTCTGCGCCGGAGCCCTGCCGACGTCCCCGAGCTCGGCCTCTCTATCCAATTCGGCCACATTGACTTGGGATGGCTCAGCCTCGTCAGGCAGCACGGCCAGCAGGCATTGCCTGGCCATGTGCTGGTCGCCTCTAACGGTGATCACATCCGTTCGGCCCGACCGGTTTTCCAAAGGGAACTTGAGTTTCTGATGACGGGTGGAGGGCACCGCCTCCATGCTATGCAGCCACGTCCTCCCCATTATAACATTGTATGGGGAGGGGACATCGACTGCTAGAAAGTCAACTTGCCTGCAGGCGCCACCCACCTGGACTCTGAGGGAGATCTTACCCTTGGGATAAACAGGTTTGGAGCTGAAGCCAACCAGAGGTGTACGGGCAGCCTGGAGGTCCTCGTCCTTCAGTCTCAACTTCTTGAAGCAATCGTAGTAGAGGACTTCGGACGAACTGCCAGGGTCGACAAAGGCTCTCTGAACCAAGAAGTTCTGCAGCTTCAAGGTGAGCACTAGAGCGTCGTTGTGCGGGAGTTCGACGTCTTCCAAGTCTCTGTCAGAAAACCATATCCTGACCCCTTCTGTTTTGGCTTTCTTCGCGGTCGGCTCTGGTGCCACGGTCAGCACCTGCTTCTGATGGGAGGCGCGCCTGGCCTCGGCGCGAGCCTGAGAGCTCTTCTTAGGTGGGGCGGCGAGGTGAATGACGTTGATGATGCCTTCTGGCTCGCTGTCCTGGTTGTCAGCGTCTCGCCGCGGAGGTCGGTCATCACCTCGGCCTTCCTGCTTGATGTACTCCCTGAGGTGCCCCTCCTTCACGAGGTTTTCCAGGTGGAACTTGTAGCTCCTACATTCGTCGGTTCTGTGCCCATTTTGCTTGTGGTAAGCACAGAACTTACTCTGGTCCCGAGAGGAGGGGTTAGTCGTCATCGGCCGCGGCCACTTGAAGAAAGGCTGCGCTTTTATTTTGTTGAGGAGCCTAAAGATCGGCTCCTTAAAGATGGTATTTACTGCCACGTAGGAGGTCGGCTCGTGGCCTGACCTTCTGCCGCTCCCTGATCCCGATGCCGAAGCAGAGGGGGTTCGGCGCTGTTCCGAGGACCGGGCCTTGCGCCGATCCGGGGACGGATCTCTGTGACGATCCTCCCTCCGGGAGGACCTGTTATCTCCCTTTGCTGGTTGGCTCTTCTTGGTGAGGCCGAAGTTCTCGCGACCTCGCGCCTCGTCTTCTTCCGCCAGTATGAATCGATTCGCTCTGGTCATCAGCTCATTCATGGTGGTCACGGGGTACATGACCAGCTGTGCCCGCAGCGGGATGCCCGGTCGAAGAGCCAGCTGGAATGACTTCACTGCCAACTCTTCAGAAGCGCACTCGATCTGGCTGTAGACAGTCCAGAACCGACGAGCGAACTGGGTGACGCTCTCGTCCTCCTGCATTCGGAGGGCCATCAGGTCAGCATCGGTCTTCGGGACGACGCGATGAGCCTGGAATTTTCCCAGGAAGGAGGTCCGGAGCTGCCGCCAACTGGAAATGGAGTCCTCAGGAAGCGAGCAAAACCATCGCAGGGGGAGGTCCGCCAAACTGGAGGAGAAAACTCGACAGTGTAGGGAGTTGTCGTCCCCCCAGACCGACATCCTCTGGACGTAATGTCGGAGATGAGCCGCAGGGTCCGAGGTTCCGTTATACAGAGCGAACCTCGGGACGCTGAACTTCTCGGGGAGCGTGTATTTTCTTATCTCCCTAGAGAAAGGAGACGCGCCAGTGTCCTCGGCTTCGAAGGCGCTAAACTGGTCTCGGACGATACCAGCAGTCTCTATATTCTGGCGGATAGTCTGCTTCACCCGCTGGTCGATCCACTGCTTTAGCTCTTCGTCTTCCGAAACCTGGCGTTGCTTCTTCGGCCCTTCATGCATGTGACTGCTGCTGGAGCCTTCTTCCCCTTGGTCTCGGTCGCGCCTCTTACTGTTGAGGACGTGCCTCAGGTCTCGCCCGTGGCCCAGGCGCTTGGGCGGCGGGCTCAGATCCTTCTTGTCGTCGAGCTGCTGCCTGAGCCGTTGGATAAGCTCATACTGTTCCTGGATGAGGCGGTTCTGTGCCCTGATGTCATCCAGGCGGGGGTCTTCATTTTGATCGAGGCTGGCCTGATGATGTGACTGCGATCTAGCCCGCGCTGACTTCTCGTGTGGCTTGGTGACTGACTTGTCACCTTGCATGGCCCGCTTATGGCTATGGTGGGGCTGCTCCGGAGGTGGGACGTCACGAAGGGAGAGCATGGTCACTCCCCTAAACCGCGACTGTGTCTGGACCGTGGGAGACCTCCCCCCAGACCTTCTTTGCTGAGGGGGTGGAGGTGGAAGATTCTGCGCCAGCGTAGGCTGTATGGACAAAGCCTTGCCCTTTGAGGGTCTTTCGCTATTTCTGATTTTTAGAGGCATAGTGTTTACAAGCTTCTTGTTCAGTTCCCCACAGACGGCGCCAAACTATAGGCGGTAAAAACGACACCTACTTAGATTGTGATGAGATTGTAGGTAAAACTCCTTAAGACGGGAAATGCTGAACGCCAAGAACCTGAAAAGGAAGGAGAAAGGCTAGAGTCAGAGCCCCTGGCTGCCGTGAGCCGAAGGCACTCCGATGCCTGAGTTAGTTCTGGGGAGACTAAACAGGAGGAGGAAGATGGGAAAGAGAAGACGTGTGTTCTTGTGAGTTGTGTATTGCGTACCTCTTATGGGACTGATCCCGTGTGTATATATAAGTGAGCGTTCCTCGTTCATTCTCTTTGTGAGTGGGGGTAGGTGAGGTGAGGTCCCATCGATCCTTACCCTGACTGGCAGCAGTAGGTAAAATGGACAACACCCCTCCCTCTCTTTCCACGCCTTCAGCCAGTTGGCGTACAGGGCTGATAAAGCGCACCTCTTATCGCCATAAATGAGCGATCCTATCGCCATAAATGACTGCTCATATCTGTCTGGGCGCGCCGTATTTCCAGGAGGAAGGTGGCGGCCCACTCTGACTCTAGTACTGTGGTCTGAGACCAATGATGGCTTGGCCGTGGCGTGCCTTTGTACCGAGCTGGCATTTATGCCGAGCTGCCGAACCGTGGTACCGAGCTACCGAGCTATTGACCGAGCTGCCGAGCTAACGAGCTTCTACCACAGAGGCTGAGGTGTTCGGCAAGTTTAGCTGTAATCTTTGCTTAACTTCGTCATTACGGTGTTTTACCCACACAATGACCAACAACAATTGGTGGAATGAGAAACCCTTCTTGTTTTCTGAGGAGAAAGATAACTCTGCATTTAAGGAAAAAACACGGCAATGAAACAAAACAAGCTAATTCCAACGAGAACCACCAAAGTTCCAGCCAGACAATCAATCCCAAGTGCCCGACTATAACCAATGAAGAGGTTCATTGTATTCATCAGGAGACCCGTCGTGTTCCTCACTTCGAAATGCATGACCTTCGCAACTTCCTCTTCTTACAACGACAGACGCTCAAAGAATGCACCATGGATAGATGGCCAGCCACTGAAGAGGATATCTTTGTAGAATCAATAGAGCAAGTCCGGTCTGAAATCTACCACAACCGTTTGTATAAAGCCAAACTTTATAGTGAAAATGTTAAGTAATGAACGATTTTCTCATGCAGGCGTCCAGATATATAATATGTGAAGCTCCTCTTTATATATCCTTAGTGCAAGAGCATGATCTGCATTAATGGCAGGGATGGAGTTTTACAAACGGACTAATTTGCTCCATTGATTCTACATAGATATCTACTTCAGTGACAGTCCATTCGTCTGTTGTGCATTCTTTGAGCGTCATGCCCGGATCCCGAAAACCACGCTGGAATCCGAATTTGGTGATGGGACGACCAGGATCTTTGTCCACAGAGATCCAATTTAAAACTCTCAAACCATAGTAATGTACATTTAAATGGGGAAGCAATGTAACATAAAATCAGCAGAAGCAATGTAAGTCCAATCCCATGGTATCGTCATCACATAAAGCAAATGTAAAGAGTGCAAGTCATACTACATGTTTCATATCGAAATAACAAGTTTTTTCTTTTTTTTTAATGCTATTGAAAATAAGCTCAGACTCAACCCTCCGTGGGGGTGGGGGTGGGGGTGGGGGTGGCGCTCTCCATCAACCGGCTACTCAATTAAGTTGCCGGTGCCCCACCTGTAGTTGTCCGCATTTGGCGTTCCATAGAATACCTCACCTTCTGGGCTAATGGGGTCGGGAACGATACCTACAACACCAAAGTATAAAGGATTAGATCAAAAAGGACCTGACAGTATAGTTTACAAATAATATAGTATGAATGCATCAAAATGAAATAAACGATAGTAATAAAGATCAATAGAGTAATAATGGAAAACAATGCTAGGCAGATCGTATAATAACAATATAATCACCATGAATCAATATAAAGGAACGTGCTAAACCATCCATATAAACAATATGGCACATCCACACAGGCCATTACCGCGGAAAATTATAACGCTGCCCTCCCGTACTACATACGAGTTAAGGTGGGGATGTACAAGGTAATAGCCTGGCCAAAACAAAGTTACCGGAGTCTGCCGGCCAAAGTTAGTATCATGCAAAGTGTCATGTTGATACCTAGTGGCGTACATCCACTTCAAAATAACCCATCATGATGGTAAAGTAAAGTTAGCTCCTGCCAGGGGTGATTAGTGCCAAGGCTAAGCTATGTGCATGCCGACTCAAAGAATCATACTACAAGGTCGGTGTCTAGCTAGGCTACTCTTTTGTGAGCAAGGTTTCAAAGTCCAAATAAAGTCCAATGTCGGAGTCCAATCCATACCATCCAAACCATTCATCCATCAAAGTACCAATCCATAAAACTGTACCATCAAGTCCAAAATATACCATCCATCAAAGGATACCTAATCTGTGTCAAGCAAACCATCTATTCCATGGTTCACAAGTCAGCCCGATCACAAGGCCATAGAATAGGTCCGCTTAGCCGCAGACACGGTGTGAGGCCCCACCCCTTATGGGCCCTCAGTTTGTTTTAAATAATTATTATATGATATTTCTTACTTTAATATGCTAATTTATAGGCTTAATAGAATAGTTATTAATATTCCTAAGTCTTAGAATTTAATATTTATAGAACTCTTTATTGATAATAGGTGCTTGTTGTTAATCTAATAGGTTTTGATTTAATTAGGACTTGGCTATTATTAGAATTAATAGGAGGGGCATTGAGTGTTGAGAACCTTCTAGAATCCCACCTAATGACATAATTACTCATAGCCCCATCTATTCCCCATTTACAACTAAGTTACCCTTTTAGTAATTATCCTAAACCCTAAACTATATAACCCAACTATTGCAAACATTAGCCTAAAACCCTAATTCACTCTCCTCTCTCATTTACCCGATCTCCCTCCCTAAGCAAACTCTATTTCCCCAAATCCCAACACAAGGAAGAGCTAGAGACCACCCCAATTTCACCAACAACACTAGTAGGAGCTTGGATTCTCATATCTCTTTCTCTACTCTATCACCAATTTCAAATTGAGACAAGTACCATATGTTAATTTCACATGATGCATGCTTTTTCCCTTTTGATTCTACAATTCAATTCAATTGAGTAGAGATGCATGTTTAGATCTTTACATTTGAGCTTTGTTTATGGAAGTGGCCATTTGATGGATGGGTTCACCCATTTGGAAGATCAATGGCTTGGTTGGGTGAAGGATGGAGATTATTGGAGTGTTCTGTGGTTTATCTGTGTGTATGTGATGTATGGAAATGATTTGGGATGAATTGGATGAGAAATGGGTTGAAAGGGAGAAATCCCATAATTCTGGAATTGCAACTCTCTGCGTGTACTCGGTCGACCGGCCCCCAGCTCGGTCGACCAGGCAAACTGAAAAGCTAGAAAAACCAAGTCCCAGTTAATTCTCTTTGAAAATTTTCACATAGTGTACCCGGTCGACCGGACCATGTCTCGGTCGACCAGGAATACAGAATTTTGCAAAAATAACTGAGATCTGAATTTTTCAGGCAGGTCAGGAACCCTGTGTACCCGGTTAACAGATGTCGACCGGATACACAGTGATTCAGGCAGAACCCCCTAGCTGTTTGGCTCCATGTCCCAGTGGACCCGGTTGACATCACGGCCATGATGTCGACCAGGGACACTGCAGGATGTTGACCTGGGAGGTCAACATCCAGTGTACCCGGTCGACGTCCCAGGCTATGATGTCGACCGGGCACACTGTGAACAGTGAGTTTCCAGACTTCTGTGTTTTTAATGTTTAATCACTTGTGGGGACCATTGACCATCCAAATAGGCTTCCATTAAGTGTGCCACACACGAATCAATGGCATGGCTTAGCTTTGACTCGTGGGGTCCATCAATTAAGGTTTTGGGATTTGAATCGTCAATGATTCGACCCTTAATTGTAGTTCATGATGTCCATAACTTTAGGAGCACCATATCTATTATCTTTGATATCTGAGGCTACAACTAAGGATCTAATCACCTCATGAGGCATAAACCAAGAGTGAACCAATTACCTAGGATTGGACATTTGTCTATTTCCATTTGATTCTATGAATTGGAGGTTTATATGTAATGTTCTTCTCTCGTATCCTTATTTATGTTATAAACCTGTTAATTAATGGAAATTGGAGGACATGAACCTAGGATTACTTAGAGGTGACCTTATGATGCGTTTGGAGATAAATGACCCGTGTCTGTAGCTAGGCGGGCCCTCGTACGGCCTAAGATTGGGTATGTGGAACCTTAGAATGGAGAGGTTAGTTCTAATGGACTGTTGGCTCATTGTGTATGAGTATAGAATGATTACTTGTGGAATGATCTTGGTGTTGTGCCTGTATTGCCTCAGGCCACGGTTGTGGGCCTTGGAGTGGATCCAATGATGTTGGACTTGGACTTGGATATTGGACTGCGTTCCATGATTGTTGTAACTTAACCTCTTAGAGACTTGATTAAGACCTTGCTCACGCAAGATAAGCCTAGACAGACATAGACCTGTACTTGTTTCCTGATCGGCACTAAACATTCACTCAGTTGTTCTAAGCTCAGTCAGTTGACTGATCATCACTGGCAGGAGTTATATTGGTTACTTAGAGCTATCATGATGACCTGTGATTAGACGGACGGTGTGATACTAGGTCCGGGTTAATCTGATAAAGGGGCGTGATCGGTGCGATAAAGGGGTGTGATCGGTGTTATATTTATGTATGTTATTATTATCAGAGCTGTTATCCATTGCATGGTTATTACCCTTTCCCCACTGCAAACTGTTTACAGTATGAGATGTTTACAGTATGGGAGGGCCGCGACATAATATCCCGCGGTATATCCAGCTTATGTGAATGTGCCATTTGTATCTGATTAGATTAGAATACTTTATATTTCTGATTCTAAACTGTTTATTACTGCTCAATTGCCTAGATTATGTTTCTTTGTTACTCTTATGATTACATACATGTCACTACTCTCTTTTGTTGTACATCATGTGTTATCTGCATATGGTGCCTTGCCAGATCCTTGGATCTGACCCATCTTTGGTGCTTAGGTCCCGACCATGATCCCGCGGACGACGCGTTCTATGAGGCGCCTGTAGTTGGTGACTATGCGTGGGGGCCGGCTAATCAGGTGGTCGAGCCGGAAGACGGAGCTCCTGCACAAGGGGAATGAGTGCGGTTATTTCTTTTGGATTTTTGAGAGTTTTATGTAGTGAAATTGGGTAGATAGACAGTTTTGTATAAACTTGATAATTACACTTTGAGATTTTTATCAGACTTCCACATTGTTATATTTGACTCATTTACATGATATTATTGCTTCCGCTATCTTTTCTTACGCTTCCGCAATGCAACTGTTGATTATGTCATTGTTTAAAAAGTTTTAAGAATTTGACCTCACTGCGGACTACGATCTTAGAAGTTCTCGATTTTTCCGGGAAGTAGCGCACCAAATTCGGGTATCTTAGCGTTATCTTCGATATTCGGAATTGGAGAGTTACACACGGTCACACGGGTATATGTCTTCCAAACATAACCAAGGTCTCCTCTATTTTAACCATATGTCAAGGTCCTCATTTCCATTATTAACCATTTACAATAACAATTGGGCTACAATAATCAAGAGGGAAAGAACATATAAGGAACATCTCATCCATATCAATAAAATAACATGGGGATGTACAAGTGATCCAACGTAGGTCAATGCCGCTCCTTCAGGTGTAGGGTCCTACTTCAGCAACACAGTGATTAAGAGAGTTTCATATGCCTAATTGTGAGATGTTTGGTGCTCTTAAGGTGATTTGCATCCAAGACGGCCCCTAAGCACCATGTCGGTCCCATTTTCAATACTCTGTACCTTGTTTAAAGTAACTATATGGAGCAAGGTTAAGCTCCACCCTTCACCCATGTTTGGTCTAACGATAACAAACAATAAGGAAGGTTGGTGGGCCGCAAAACAGATTAAATGGACAAAATATACAAAATCAAGGAGTTACAAAAAAAAAAAAATCCATGATCGACCATGGATACCCAAAGTTGCCTCGCGGTTAGCCGTGAAAGAGAATTTTGTCGGTCATCCCTCTAGTAGAACTGCTTGTAGTACTCATGGTTGACCATGTGGTTCCATGGTCGACTGTGGAGCTAAAGTTGAAAACTCCATGATCCAATCTTCTTCCAAATCACTCCAATTCCCATCCAAATTTGTCTAAAACACCAGAAATTCACCTCCAACATTTAGAACATCATCATCCACCATCAATACATCCATAAGTGGGCTATTGATCATCTAAACGGGGTTCCTGTCCATCAAGTGACTAAAAATCAAAGAAATAACTTAGAGATAGGGAATTCTACAAATCAAACACATCATATAGAGATTAGATTGTGGAAATAAAAGAAAGTGGGGATTCTACAAATCAAAAATCATATATAGAGATCAAATTGCAAAAATCAAAGAAAGAAGAACATGCATGCTATGTTAGGTGCATGTTTCAATTGCCTTGGCCTCCAAATAAGGTTATCCAAACTAGATCTCCAAGACCCAAGCCTCTAATGCAAGATCCAAGCCCCTAGTCCAAAAACCACCTAGATCTGCCACAACAACAAGATCTACATCTCTGACAACCCATTCCTAAGGAGAAACATGCATGAGAGAGGAGAATTCATAAAGAGAACCTTAGGAAGCTATGTAGATGAGGCTAGATCATGAAACTTTCCTTGAGTTGAAGAGGAATAAGAGATCTAGGAGATGAGATGATGATCACACGTAATAGGTGGATGGAAGCTTGAGAATTCACTTGATCTTGGTGATGAAATCTCTAAATCTTGTTGGGAAAAACCTAGCTTGTAGGAGAAGGAAGAGCGAGAGAGATGAGAGGGAAAGAAATTTGAAATGAGAAGATAGGGAAGAGAAAAATGAGATGAATATTATTTTGGAGAGAGGGAGCTTGGTTTTTATAGTTTGTGGGATGGGTGAAATGACTAAAATGCCTTCCCTTAAGTGTTAGGCTAATGAAGGAGATATAAGGATATTTATGGTATTCTAAGTGGAATTGCACAATTCTTCCTATTCTATCACCAAATTACATCCAACGGCCTTAATAACTAATTTCTAAAAATCACGACTAACCCCCTTAACACTCTATAAATTACAATTAGGCCGCTAATCCTACACAGTCAGGCCTTAACTTAGGAAATTACCATACTATCTTCACTAATCCCATACTAATTAACATAATCAAATATAATTATAAATATAACTAAAGCAAGTTAAGGGGCAAGGCCCCATATTGAGTGTCCTTAAGGGGCAAGGCCCCACATTGAGTGTCCTTGCTAGTAAAGGAGGAGGCTGCATTTTAGGTCATGCATTTCAACATGAGTAACAAGATGGGCCTTCGTGAAGCGTCAATTCTCAGTTCTCAATGGTTATTTGTTGAAGGGGACTCCTATTGCGTCATTCAATGGGTGGATCAATGTTTGACTCCTCCTTGGTACTTTGCGAATATCATTAAAAAGGTGGTCCAACTTTCGAGGGAGTTAAATATATCCTTCCACCATATTAGATGCTCGGCTAATGAGGAAGCAAATAAGCTTGCCAAAGAGGGAGTTCTATAAATTGTTTTGACTGTTTTTATATAATGTGCATTTCTATGTAGTTTTAAGGTTGTTGCCGGTGTTTTTTTGGGTTTTAACCTTTAACATTTTTGGTTTGTTGATCTTTCCCAGTTCCTTGGGATTTTCTAAGTCTATGTATTTCCTATATTGTACATTTCCCTTTGAGCAATGAATACAATCACTTTTTTCAAAAAACACAAAGGGCCTCCTGATAAATGCAACCTATCTCTTTAATCGCAAATTGGAAACATACGTCCTTAGAATTAATAATATAAACCCAAATTTAATAGTAGTTATTTGAAAATTTAAGTAACAGACGATTTTCTCGTGCGGGCATCCACATGACATATTATACGTGAAACTTGGTGCCTATCTTTAATATAGGGTATTGGAGCGGCATCTGTATTAATGACAGATATGGAATTTTACACGGAACGCCATCCAAACTCCCGAGAGATTAAAAATTGGCTTTAAGTAATTGCTAAATCTAGAGTCTTTCGGGTATAAACTTTATAGAGTGGATTCTAATTGAATTAGATGTTTGCTTGACCATTATAATATTTTAAAGCCAAGGGTTTCTGCTCTAATTTTGATTAGCGGTTCTAATTCCGACCAGCAATTATGTTTTTCTTTTTTCGAATGTCAAACATTCTCTCTTCACTACTTATCTCATGCAACTATCCATTTATATTTTTTCCATGAAGCCTCTCGGAGTCTACTTTCCGTTTTTAGAGTTTCAGTTCTTCTTTTACGTAAAATATCTTTCTATCCGAACTCTTTTATTCTTTTTCTACTTCAATTTTTCTATTTTCATTCTATACAACCTGCTTCGGGGTGAGAAATAACTTTTTAATGTATGATTATTTATTTTGTAATGCATGGAGATAAAAGTGCGGATTTGTGCTAGTCTAACCTTTAAAATTCAATTGCTAAAAACTAATCATTATTCTAGTTCACAAACACCTAACCGGGGAAAAACAGACGCAAGTGTGAATCCACCAAGGATTCTTGGAAAAATTTGTTACGGAGGAGAGAATCCGAAATCCCTTTAAAATCAAAATCCTAATAACGGTCCGTCGCCGCCTCCTTCCTCCCTCCCTCCCTCTCACAATCCCTCCAAAAGCGCACGTTAGTCACGCTCTATCGTGCGCCAAGAACTCGACCCGTTTCCGCTCCAACATCGAGCAAAGATCGCATCTTTATGGGCGGAAATTAGGGTTCTTGCCAACGTTACATCTTCCCTCGCGATTCAAATGCGATTCCCAGCAATAATATTAGGGTATCGGATCCAAATCGCAGGGCATTCTTGCGATTCCTGAAAGACATTGAAATCTGACAGCTACTCCTTCGACTGCAAGTTGTTCCTAGAATTCATCAGGTTTCTTCCTGTTATTTGTTCATTTATTTTCTTACAGGCTTTCAATTTCGTTCTTGTTTGCGATTTCTGTAGATTGATTTCTGTTTCACTGTTGCATGCATCATTCTATTAGCACTGCGTTTAATCCATCGATGAAAGGAAAGAACGGAAAGCAAACCCTTTGTAAAGAACTCCTTTCTGCTTTGATTTTGTTCTGGTGATTCCAAGTTTTCAACTTTTCTCTGATGAAACTTCTAAAGTTGGAATCTTTTTGAACTTTCGTGAGATTTTAAGTTTCTCGATTTTGCTTCCCTCAGTATTTTTTTTTTTTTGTCAGTATTTTGAAGGTAAGTTTGTAAAGTTGTTAGTAAGAGTTGTGACTGCAGTTTTCTGTAGAAATGAAGTGGCCTTTTTATGATGCAAATGGATTCTGTTCTGCTCAATAGCCATGTCTCAAAGTATCAGAAGAGCGAGATGAATATACAACTGATGTGCGAGGCAGTTGTTCTTTGTATGTACTTCTAGATATGAATCCGGTTATGTCACATTTATCTCAAATTTCTTATTGCGATTAAATTTGCTTAGAAGAGACATAAGATTGTTGTAATATTTAGAAGAGTTTTAAAATGGAACCCCTTGCTATTTTGGTCAACAGCAGACAAACACCTAAGGTTGTCAAATGTGCAAACCTCCCTGAGTATCTTGATTTTTTGTACAAGGAAAAACGCTTGTTAATGGCTTGATAATGCAGCTAATGGCAACTAAGAAGCTGCTACAGTTTACAAATTGTAACCTGATGATGTGAAAGACCATTTTGCATCACCATATGATTCTACAACTTCCGTTATATATAAAAAAAATGATTCTACAATTCATCTTCTAAGAGCTCAATTTTCTTTATAAAATTAGAAAACACAACTTGAAATTTCCAATACAGAAACTCAAGTGAAAAACCAATATTGCAAAAACTAAATCTCTAAAACCCAAATACCATAAGTTCTCTCTTTTTCTTCATTCACAAATAGAAAACCTAAGTGAGTTATATCAATAAAACCCAAGCATTCTAAATTAAAAGAAAATTCTATTAAACAAAAATACCATAAGTACCCGAATGGAAAGAGAAACAAAAGGTCCCATTAGACAGCCTACATGGGGCAGACCTATTCAAAATTAAGTTTTTTAGAATGTAAGGAGTGGCTCTTTGATAGCCTTTGGGGGTCCTTTGTCTTTATTGAAATCATGCATAACCATTACACATGTGATTCCATTTTCATATGCAAATGACGTACATGTTCAATGCATTCTGTTGTTTTTCATTTTCACATCTTTTCACATGTGAATCTAAAAATCAATGGGTGATTTAGTGTTTTCTGCAAAATTTCCAAAATCAACGATGAATTAAGATATGATATTTGACCCCCTAGCCGCTTTTGTCCTTCTCAAGAGGATGAATGGTTCGGATTGTAAAAATGGGGCCCACAGAAGTCCAGAATGGTAGTGCTTAGGAGCTGGGATTTTCGCAAATATCTCAAAATCCTTGATGAATCAACAGATGAAATTTGACCCCATGGCTGTTTTTGGCCTTCTAAAGAGGATGGACGGTTTGGATCTTGATTTGGGTGTCCACAGTAATAAAAAATTGGACAAATGTACTGCCCAATTTTTTTTTTTTTTGCATTGTAGCGGATCAACAGCCTAGAGTTCCCTGTTTTTTTTTTTTTTTCTTTTTCTTTCAATTTTCTCATGATCTATGGTGAATCAAGACATCAAATTTTCCCTTTAAAGAGGATGAACAGTTCGGATCATGCAAATGGGGCCCGCATAAGTCTAGAACATTAGGTTTTAGGGTCTGCACTTTTTTGCAAAATTTTTCAAAATCCTTGATGAATCAACAGCTGAAATTTGACACCCTGGCCATTTTTGGCTTTCCGAAGTCATCCGATGGTTTGGTTTTGATTTAGGGGCCCACCATGATAAAAGAGAAAAAAAAGAAAAAACCAGACTGTAGGTGGAGTCCGGGTTTTTTTCACCATACCACCATTTTTTTTGTAAGTGGGTGTGGGTGTTCTTTCATCGACCACCTCCTCAGTTTTATGGGCTGAAAAAGAGGCCATTTGAACACTATTTACACACCTCATTTGCGCATCACTAACATGATTGATGCAGACAAACATGATTGATGTGTAACCATTACACATGATCACCAATTACATATGTAAATGGGTGCAAAAAAAAAAGAAGAAGACCCCTTATAACTAAACCCTAGTTGTATATAACTGAGATATCATAAGAGCCGTAATGAAACCCCAGATGAGAAAGACAAATGTAAGTTTGAAAATTCCCTAAATCAGATAATTTGAATAAAATTCCTAAATTAAACCTTAAATTAAATTAACTGAAAAAATACAACTTGTTCTTCACACTTAAAATCATCTGAGCTCCATACCCAAATAAAGATAGTTATCAAACATGTTCTTCACACTTAAAAAGAACTCTAAATCTTTGTTGTTGATAGAGTTTATGACTTTGCTTTGAAGCAATTTTCTCTTGAGTTAATGAGAGTTTGATTGTGGGTGGGCACTCTTGAGTCTTGATTCAGTATTCTTTGGTTTGCTTAATTAGTTGGCTGCAAAAATGTCATCCCTTTTTCAATTGAATGTTAATATTAAAACGAAGGCATCCCTTGCTTATATACATCAGTCTTTTTATTGGTGCTCAGCTGACATCCACCTCCACTTGGAGTTTGGACCTCTGTCATGGATGGATTTTAAACATGTTTCTGACTGGAATAGTGTTTTTTTGGTCCTTCGGTAATTGTATTACGGTAATTGTATTACAATAAACAGATGCATGTTGTTTAAATTTCCTATCTTTTACCTGTCACTTCTTATTCCACTTTGCCTGGCCAAATCAATGAAAAAGATTCAGAGAGATTCCCTTTGCCTTTACTCGACAAGCATTTTGGAATCATTATTTATGGACTAGTTGTGATATGGCCAGTGTTACCTTCATTCTAATGCTTATTAGTTTTAATTCCAAGTCTCATACTTTTGTGTTATATGTTCTATGTTCATATCTTGCTCATCAATAACTCAAGAAATGGCTATGCAGTCCTACTAGATGCAACGCTATGTTCAACCTCTTCACACTCTCTTTCATTTTACTTGGAGATTTTGCATTTTTTTGAGGGAATGGAGTGTCAACAGAATTTTGAGGCTTTGTAGGGTCCTGGTTAAGCCAGAAGTGAGTGGCTGTTGGCTCCATAAAAGTTGTTGAGATAAGCGGTGTACACCTTCGATTTATGATATGGTTTCCATCAGTTCTGATAATCTTAATCTTTTGCAGATTTGCGGACCAGGCAGGATCTTACTTTCTAATTTTTCTGCAGAAGTGGGAAGGCCTTCTTCGACGTCTATGGAGGCCATTGATATTAGTTCTTCTGATAGCGATGTGGAAATTGAAGTTGCACATACTGATAACAGAAGTCAATTTCCAGCTTCATCAGAACCTTATAGGAAGCTTCCCCCATGGTACTTTAATCCCACTTCAAACTCAAAGAGTGAAAGTGAAAAGCAAGCTACACATATTGATACGGAGAATGCGCTTCTGTCTGCGCCAGTTTCCTCTACGACTCATGGGGATCTTCCCTCAAGGCCTCATCCCTCCAGTTCACACTCTGACAGTAGCGACGGGGAAGTAGAAGTTGTTCAATATTCAGGTTCATCTGTTCCATTGAGGCCTCATCTCTCCAGTTCAAACTCAGAGAGTAGAAGTGAAATGGGTATTGCCCATATTAATAAAGGGAATGCATTTCCTGCTGCACCAGTCCCATCAACCTCTTACAGGCGGCGGCTTCCATCCTGGCCTGACCCTTCCATTTCAAACTCAAAGGGTAAAAGTAAACATATTCTATATGAAAAGAAAATCTCTCCTTTACATATTAAACTGATTAGAAGGAAGCATCTAATAAGTATGCTTATTAGTTTTTACTCAGCAATATACCTTACTTTCAGGTTCTGGTGGATCAAATCAAAAGCAGCCCTTGCACTCTCTGTCTGTGCTTGATACCAGAAGTAATGGTAGGATATCACATGAAAGACTGAAAACAGAAAAGGTGTCTGAGGCTAGAAGTCTACCAACTTCCCTGGGTGAATTACCACAAGCAAAGCCCCTTTATGATCCTAGGGCTGACTATCGATCAGGTCCTTTTGAATAAAAAAATCTAATTGATATATGTGTTGATTATCAGAACTTTGATTCTAATGTCAGATCCTGTCATTTTGTAGGTACAAATCCAGTTGATCGCAACTTCTACATGAAAGATGATTTAGGCAGGGAAAATGATGATGACATTATGATTTATGAAAATGCTGGTACACGCAGGCTCCTGCCTTCATCTTTGATGGCTGGGAAGCCTGTTTCTATTTCACAGAATGCTGGTCCAAGTGATGCTATGCATAACTCTGGAGTTGGAGAAGAGAGACCTGTAGAAAATGATGAGAGAGTAATTTTTCAGGCAGCATTGCAGGTATTTATTTTTCTTATAATTCCTATGATTTGGTTGGCACTGGCATTAGAATGCTCTGATTGTAGTACGCTTATATATATATATATAACCTTTTTTTTTTTTTTTTGAAAATTGCCTCGAAATGATATGTATCATTTCTTTGGTTTTGCCTCAATGTTGATATTTGAAACTTCTAAGAAACAAAAATACAAACAAAAAATAAAATGAAAGAAAAATAAAAGGACTAGCAATGTTGGAGCATGCCTTTATCTAACTGAGAATATTATGATCACTTTCTAAATCTATTGATGGCTTTAAAGAATATGCTCCATCACTAATAGGGGAAACTTGATATGTGGGCATAAAATTTTCCTCTATATTCTCTCATGATGGAAGCTTGAACTTTTATGGCCTTGTGTTTTGCCTTCAAAATAAATGAAAGAATGCTCCCCTTGCTTTCTTTTATCCTGTCAAGCGTCATAGTAGACGATTTTGCACACAATCTTCAATAACTTTCTGAGCCTTCGGAGTCTGGACCAAAGTTAAATGCAGTCAGCACTAAGGGGGTACAGGATGCATTCATTGCCAAACTACTAGGAGAAACTGAATTTCATTGATTGTAGCATGTGAAATAGCATGGAGTACATCCCTTTATATAGAGGATAGAACGTCCAACTTCGGAGCCATATTTTGGGATATATTCCATCAGCTTCCTTTCACTACAGCTCGGTGACTCAAATAACATCCAACTATTAGTTTCTGAAAGCAATGACATAATAAGGACTCCTTAAATACCAGAACAAACTCATAAAAAAAAAACTTTTAATTAGAGTGCAAGGCTCAAAATCAGAACGAGACATACCCTATCAATAACTGCTTTGGTGACCCGGCTTATGCGTTTCCTTTCTTCACCTTGCAGAGATATTGGTCTTATATAACAGCTAGATGTTTTAGAGTAAATTTATGGTAAAAAGTGAAGAGTGTCTAAATATCCTGATCAAAGTGACAAGGTTTCCCTCCAGAAATACCTGTGACTCTCCCATGCTATTTCCCTACTCATGTTTAAGTATCATTGATCATTTACAATTTTAATAAAATTTAACTCATTGTTTTATGCCAACATAGGCATTTAATTCATCTTTTTTTTTCAATTATTCCTTAGTAAGACATTCTACCGACAGTGATTCTGATAGTTACTTTTTGAGTAAGACATGTCTAGTGTCTGCGTTGGCTTTCAATGCATTGCCCTCTTTCTGCAATCTGGTTCTCTATGCTAATACTCAGTGGTTCTTTTACAGTATCCCCCCATTAACCGGTAAAATTTTGGACTGAGCAAAAAACTTGTAATGCTTTTCTTGGCTCTTGCAGGATCTTTCCCAGCCAAAAACAGAAGCCAATTTACCGGATGGTCTTTTGGCGGTTCCACTTTTAAGGCACCAGGTCTTTTATCTCTCTAACCTGCAGCTATGCTACAATTATTTCTTTCATTCTTTTGTAAGCTGCATGGGATTTTTTTGGTTCCTTTTCCATTTTTAAGATGCATGGTGCATCATTTTTTTTAATCATACAGAAGATTGCTTTGGCATGGATGCTTCAGAAGGAGACAGCTAGTTTGCACTGTTTAGGAGGAATTCTTGCAGATGATCAGGTTGTCTATCTTGCTTGAACTTGCATCATAAATCATATATTGCACGTTGTCTTTGATTCACATCATAGAAATCTTATAATTCTCTTGTCTCACAGGGCCTTGGTAAGACAGTATCAGTGATTGCTCTCATACTAATGCAGAAGTTTCTGCAGTCCAAATCCCCCTCCAATAATTCGTCCCGTATTGAAACTGAAGCCCTGAATTTGGATGAAGACGATGATTGTATTCCTGTCATGGAGGAAGTAAGCCAGAATGGCGGATCTCATGATTCTAGATGGACACAAGCAGCAAGTTCAGTGTTGCCTATGTCTCAGAAGGGCAAGCAGAAGGGCAAGCCAGCAGCTGGTACCTTGGTTGTGTGCCCAGCGAGTGTTCTTCGACAGTGGGATAGAGAGCTGGATGAAAAGGTTTGTGCCAAAGCTAAGCTTAAAGTTTTAGTCTATCATGGAGGTGCCCGAACAAAGGATCCTGTTGAGTTGGCTAAATATGATGTGGTTCTCACTACATATGCCATTGTAAGCAATGAAGTTCCAAAGCAACCTTTGGCTGATGATGAGGAGAAAGAACATAGAAACTCCGAAAAGTATGAACTGTCCTCAGAATTTTCCACAAACAAAAAGAGGAAGAAGACTTCAAATGCTGGTAAGAAAGGAAAGAAGCGCAGGAAAGGAATTGATGGTTCCACTCTTGATTGTGAAAGTGGTCCACTTGCAAGGGTGGTCTGGTTAAGGGTAGTGCTTGATGAAGCTCAAACTATAAAAAATCATAGAACTCAAGTGGCTAGAGCCTGTTCTGGCCTTCGGGCCAAACGAAGGTGGTGCCTATCTGGAACACCTATACAAAATGCAATTGATGACCTATACAGTTACTTCAGGTTTCTGAAATATGATCCTTATTCTGTCTACAAATCCTTCTGTTCCTCGATTAAGCATCCAATATCCAAAAATGCAAGCAGTGGCTATATGAAACTTCAAGCAGTCCTGAAGACCATAATGTTGCGCCGTACAAAAGGTGACATCCCACAATTTTTTCTGCAGTATCTACTTACGTTAGAGATGAGTTATATTTTCATTTAAATTGTCCTGTGCCTTCTCATAATCAAATATTATTCGTTTGGAGTCATCTGATTATGTTTATGCCTTTACTGATGCATGTGTTTGCTTTAGAAGGACCTAAAGGGAGGCTCATGATTCATTAAGTAGACCTCACACCTATGATACCCGGATACGGCATTTCACCTTGGGTACCCGTACCGATATGGATCCGGGTATGGGATACGACAAGATATGGTTGGGATACGACACAAATTTCTGAGGATATGGCAAACCCTGACCCTTTCCCCTTTTGTGCGACCAAGAGAAAGAAGAAATGGGTTCTCTGTTTTCAAAAAAAATGTAAGGGAAGGTGGAGACGAGAAGGAAGAGGAGGAGAAGAAGAAAGAAAAAGGAAATAAAAAGAAGAAAAAGGACGGAGCTACCTGTGCCCTAGAGTTTGTATTGTCGCCGCTCACGTCCGCTGCTGCTCGCCGCTCACGTCCGTTGCAGCCACCGCCCACCACTCACGTCCGATGCCACCGCCACTCGCCTCACTCCTCTTCTCCTCCTCCTTCCCCTCCTTTCTCTCTTCCTTTCTCGCTTTCTTTCTTTTGTTCGTTCTTTTTTTTTTTTTTTCCTTTCGTTGGTAAGTGGGAGAACTGAGAAGCCTCTCGAGAAAAGAGGTCTTTCAAAGCAATTATTGGGAAAACGCGTTAAAGGGCAGTGGCAGCATTGGCTCTGGGCTGGCTCTGGGGCGGATTATTTGCTTAAATGGGCCAGGCCCTAGGCCCAGGGCAGGTTTTATAAAATTATTCTAAGGCCTGAGGCAAATATTATAAAAGGGCAGGGCTGGGCACAAACTTTAATTTTAAAATTTTCTATGTTTATTTTTTGCTATATATATATTTTATAAATATAACTTGTGATGCCGTACCCGTATCCATGTCCTAACTTTTTGAAGTTGGCGTGCCGAACCCTTGTTTCCCGTGTTTATATCCGTACCCAGGGGCGGAGCCATGATTTTATCTCGGGGGGGGGGGGGGGGGGGGTGGGGGGTCAAAACTTGAATAAATCTTTATTTCACCAATTATTATAACTATCATATTTTTAAGTTTTCTTTCGACATAGTTGTAAGTTCAAATATAAAATATATAAATCTTTATTTCACCAATTATTATAACTATCATATTTTTAAGTTTTCTTTCGACATAGTTGTAAGTTCAAATATAAAATATATATACGATTCAAGACTAAATTTTACATGAAAATTAAAACCAGTATCTATTCAGCCTTAACAAAATATAAGCAAAGAAAAGTCGTAAAATAATTGTTTCTTAGTACATTTCAACTCAATCATCTATCAAAATGGAACTCGACATTCTTTCAAATCTCGGAAATCTTCTATAATTGATTATGTGCTAAGCTTCTCCACAATTTCTTTTTCAATGTACACAATCAAAGAGTCAGAGAGAAAATCATCCTCCATTTTGTTGCAAAGCCTAGTTTTGACAATATTCATGACTGGAAATGATCATTTAGTAGTTGCAATAGAAACTGGAAGAGTAAGCACAAGTTCAATCACTCTAAAAACAAGTTGGTAGACTATTGATCTTCTAGTCTTTACCAACCATTGACATAGATCAAAAACATTTGGCAATCTTTTTTATGATTAAAATGCTAGTTTAGTATCCAATCAAAACTTATTTGATTTCAGTATTAAAAAGAAAGGAAAAGAAAAGAAAAGCTTAATTCAACCATAACTCATCATATGGTAAGAGAGAAACAGGCTTTCTGTAGTTAGGATGATTAATTGCATCCCAAGCTTATGTAACTGCACTCTTGCATAATTAGTGCTCAAAATGCATGTATCATGATACATCCATTAAATGATATGACACGAAATTCACATGACCTGACCTCTCATAGTTTGTATCATTGAATTCATCTGCATTAGTTAAAATTTGACACAGTAGTTCAAAGAAGCACCAAAATCATCAGTTACTAATTTGACACGGACACAGACATAGTAGTTCAAAAAAGCACCAAAACCATATCAGTTAAGTTACTAATTTGACACATATCACATATCAGTTACTAATTAGTGTTCAAGACTTTTAGTGCTGTTGTCAGTGCTACATACAGACTTTCAGTGGCATCTAGCTGCCGGATTTAAAACCCTTCTCAAAGTTATAACCCAAGCCCCAGAACAGTCCAAGTTGGGATGTGAATGGACTTGGATGTAACTGATTATCCAATTATTGGAGACCCCAAGCTCCAAATCCCCCCCAGCTGACCAAATTTTTGAATAGGTGGATTCCATGGTGTAGAGTTTTGCTGCTTTCACCTTGAGACAACTAGAGATAAGAAGTGGATAAAGAATAAATTCTTTTGTTTTCAGGACAACTGATTATCTGATTATTCGATAAGTCCACTTGTATTTCGTGGCGATGAATTTTTAATAGGTGGGCTTTGTCGCAGAGTTCCACTCCTTGCACCTACAGATTTGCTGATGGAGATATTTAAAGAACAAAAAAGTGGGTGTGCATGATCATATGATTCGATTTGGATCTAGAACTGGAATTGACTGTAACTTTTTATTTGATTAGCAGATCTATTTTGACGCCCATTGGTCTAAGTATACTTTAAACTTCAATTCTTATTTTCAATTTTGATTCAAAAAAATAGAATCTATATTGAATTTAAATCCATTAATGGACAAAACTTTGGGGGGGGGGTGGGGGGGGGGGGGGGGGGGGGGGGGGGTGCCATTTGGGTTTTTTTTAAAGGCTTTTCCAAAGCCTGGGGGGGCCAGGCCCTAAAGTGGTTCCGCCCCTGTCCGTACCCATGTCTGTATCCATACATCATAGCCTCACACTTAGGCTCACTATACAATGGGTTATGTGCCCGTGAGTTTAACTTGACCACGTGTCTGCTGTCATTGAGGAAGAATCCTTATTTAGGTTCTAGTCATTATCTCCTATTAGTTGTGTCTTCCATGGTCTTGTGCAAAAGAAGTTCCAGTCATAATGTTATTTTATTAATATGGTTGTGGGAAGCAAGTCTGAGTGTAAACTTTTAATAAGTGTTTAGATTAGGAAACTAGTCATGAGTGGCTGAATACCTGTAAACGAAGGGATCCTTCCTTGTCTCATGCAACAGCCTCTCTTTATACAAGTGTTGCAAGATTACAAATCATCTCAGGTCATTTCTTTTGATGCTTGATTATATGCCTGTATGGTGCAGATGACTATTTCCTCTTAAAGTCTTTTAGTTCGCCATTATACTAGATCTTATTGGGACTATTTCCTATATTTACTTGGGATGCAGAGGGTTTTCCGAAAAATAGTTAAAGGCTTGACGGTGTTGATAAAAAAAGAGGTTAGAGGTTTGATGGCCAGTTGGAGATCTATACCTTTTAATCAGTGTGGTTCTACTGTATGGAGTTGCTCCTTTTTTGCCAACTTGTGGTCTACTAGGTTAAAGAGAAACAATAAAACCTTCAGAATAAGATGGGTGCAAAAGTTGTTACTGCCAAGGGTCTATGACCTTCATCTCTTCAGTTACTTGTGGAAGTGAGCTGGTAATTGGTATTCAGCTCCAGTATATAGAGGCATTGGACAGAATGTTGTGAGATTACTGATTCTGGATAACTATGGATGCTTTTAGTCCTTGTCTTTTGTTTATGTGGCCTGCTTACCTTTTGAAATTTTCTATATATTTTTAATAGGAACCAGTTACCATTCAACAATATGCAACAAATTAAGAGTATCCCTTGTGTCATCCCATCCATGGTACGAACCTTGAAGGATGACTTTGACTTTCCCAACTTAAAAAGAGCGGTTTGGAATCTTCCTCTATCATTCATGTCAACGGTGGTGATTTCAATAGAATTGAAGGGACCAGATCTTGTCAACTTCACTATGGTGTTTCTCAATGAAAATAATTGGCCTTTTGTAGAGTACAATAAAAATAACCTAATTCCATCATAAATCTAATCTAACCTAATCACACCATAATTAGAAAACTATTCACACCATAAGATGTCCTAATTACATCAAAACTCTAATTATGGAAAATCTTCTCCAGCACATATGCACCGTGCATTAGGACTGACCATCACACATTAGGCGTGATATTTGGAGGTGGTCCCCACCTTTGGGCCGGTCCTGACACAGTGTGTATGTGCACCATGCGTGGGTGACCATGATACCCGGATGCTTGTACAAGCCCAACGTATCCGTATTGGACCGATATGACACTTATATTGGTATTTGATACTGCAACGATTTTTCTAGGGAACAAGTTTAACATATCCTACTTATAAAGTCCTTTATTTCATATAGTTCTAATATTTTTACTTCTCACCATTAAAAATGCTAGAAAGGGACGAAAACAATGATAATTTCATCGATTCAAAAGTGATCTAAAGACAAAATTAGGACACCCATATCCGTGTCCGCATCCTAGATTTTCAAAGGTGAGGAGTCGTATCCCCGATCCCCATATCAGTGTTCGTATCCATATTCGTATCTGGGCATCGTAGGCGGGTGAAGATTATCCCTCTAATCATATCATAAATCAAATGTAATCTAATGTAAGATAAATTCATCCTTAATATAAGATGTCATCCTTGTTGATCACCATCATCAAAACATTGTCCCCACTATGTTGGGGTCGGCTAATTTCTGGGTTGTGAGAAAAGTTTTAAGTTGGTTGTCAACATACCTAACTCAACCCTCCTTTATCCACTCTTTGGGACCGGCAGTAAAAACTGGAAAAGTTTAAATTGTTGGAGCTATCAATCTTCTTAATATTCTCTATTAACTTCTTTGGAGACATACCTAACCTCCGTGGTTGCCGGTTATTTACTTGCATACACTGATCAGGCCCAAGAAAGCTCTAACTAGTAACAAACGGGAAGGTTCTCATTCATTTAATTGTTGAGCTCTCAACGCATGCCAAAAGCTAGTTAGCCCTGACATCTTCAAGGCTTTAAATTCCTAGAAATCAAGATCCATGCTGTGGAACTATGTAACTACTTAAACGTTAGTCTGATAACCCGCATTCCTAAGCTGATGAGCTTAGGCGAGGGACGGCCACACACACACATGTATATTTCATTACAATAATGGAATCTATCTATTGAGTTGTAAAAATGAAAGTTAATAGCTAACAACCTTGAGAAGTTTGCATGTATTGAACTGTTGAGGATCTTAACATTGATGTCGGAAGCTAACATGTTCAAGGCTTCGAATTCGGAGAAATCAATATCCATGTAGCGGGGCAATTTAAATCTCCCTAACAGTGTACTCTTTGATTAACTTAATAACCAATATTTTGAAACTTCCTAACAATAATGTAGTCAGTGTAGTTAGTTGTAAAATGAAAGATGATGATTAACTTCTAGAACAAGAAAATAATAACATGAAAGTATAGTCTCCTTTTCTAAATATGTACTATTAATATAAAAATCATTTTATCTTAGAGTATAGGTACATTTGGAAGATTGGCATCAGCAGACCAATGTCCTCCCACTGAAGGAGAAAAGTGTTGAGGTCCTCTGATATGATACTACCTCCAAGCTGTCTGTATCCTGGCCTGTACAAATGGAGTTGGATTCTTTTAAGCTGAATCCACTATGATTATTAGACATAATATATAATATATTTGTAAACACCTTAATTCTTGAAGTAGTCTGTATAAGTTGTATATGGTCCTATCTGCAAGTTGCAATTTAATTGAACTACTGTTGTCACAATCTAATTTTGAATTTTAAAACTTCTGTGTAAGAGTGCTTGAACACTTTTGATGCAATATTATCTGCCAACTTATTTATTGTGCTATATTTTTTCTATTCTTTTCTTTCTTTTTTTGTTGGTCCCACAATCTCAACGTTGCAATAACGAGCACCTTTCACTGTGTCACGGGTTCTTATCCATTTCAGGCATCAGTTATTACTAAGAAAATAAATGTGGTACAGTTATTCATTTTCTTAAGTATGTTTAGGTACTACATGTTAGGTATTTTAGAGTTTTGTCCATGTTGGATCTTTGTCAGTAATTATCTGTTGTTTCAAATTAGAACTAAATTTCTGATCTTGCATTTGTACTTGCTTGGGTACTTGGTCAGGTTTTTCCTGACATTTCTGTTAAGTGATAACTATGGACTGTTTCCTGAGTTGTTAATTATGACATTTTCAATGGTGGTGATTGCTTGTTGTGTTTGCAACCTAGATGCAAGGTATTTATCAATCAAGTCGAAGCACCAAAATCTGGCCACGGGTTCTTGCATTTAGGTTGAGGATATGTGTCTTATGTGCCTGAACATTCTGAGCTATTGATGTTCAATGTATTGAGTTGCATGGATTGGCTTGGCTTGGCTTGTTGGTGTTATCTTTACCATCAAATGTTTTTGTACAGGTACACTACTTAATGGTGAACCAATTATTCAATTGCCGCCAAAATCAATATGTTTGAAGAAGGTGGAATTCTCTGATGAGGAGCGGGCCTTTTATTCCAGGCTAGAAGCAGATTCCCGCTCACAGTTCAAGGTATCTCTCATGCATGCTAATGTGTTCATAATTGAGGATTCTCAAGGTCCAAACTTGTCACGATCACGATTTGAGCTGCACTGCACCATGATCATTAGAGTTGACAGTGTTCTCAGGTGCTCTGTGGTATTGTAAGTTTACAACTTAAAGAGGGTTCTGACTTTTATGTGCCTAATGAATCTGTTTGTTAAACTAATTTATGCGAGGAAAATAGTATTGAATTGAATCCTTCTGTCCCATATTCAGGTGGAAATGTAAACTTGGAGTAATCTAATAATTTCTTCTGCATGATGCTATAACTTCTTCTATCACAAATACCAAATTTTTAGAGAATGCTTAATGAAGGTTGCTTATGATCCATTTAGACATGAGTACAAGTTCTAAGATGAAATAATATAATTTTGTGCTTGTCCCTTACTATTCTCTTAATGCTATGATTTTGGCCTGGTGCGTGTGTTTGGAGGACCTCTTATGTATATTGTTTGTTACTTATGACTTGCATTGCAGGAATATGCTGCTGCTGGGACAGTGAAGCAAAATTATGCAAATATTTTGTTGATGCTTTTGCGTCTCCGTCAGGCTTGTGATCATCCTCTTCTTGTTAAAGGATGTCATTCTGATTCTGTAGGGGAAGCTTCTGTAGAGATGGCAAGAAAACTCCCAAGGGAAATGCTGATCAATTTATTGGGTTGCTTAGAAGTTTCTTTGGCAATTTGTGGTGTATGCAGTGTAAGGTCTTTTACCTGCAGTGTTATTTTTCATTGATATATATATATATTTTTGTGGGTATATGTTGCAATTGAAGGTTTGAAATTGATAGGGACTCAGGTCATAAGAGCTATAACTCTTCTGCTATGAAACACCTGTAAGCCATTTGTGCATGGAGTTGAGTTTGATACGTAGGGAGAAGAAAGCAGAGTGTTGAGATACCCATTATTAGTATTCATGATGACTGAACCTTGAATTTTCTCATGAATTGAGCTTCTTTTATGACTTCTGAGGTTTTAACTTCACTACTGTACCAAACTTGCCCCGATATGCTAAGAAATGTGAAAAATGTAAGCAACATAAGACAGCGATGCTTATTTAATAATTTAAATGATTTTACACCTACAAGAATGTCTTGCTCTTGTGTCTTGTTGGTGTGTGCATGCTTATATTTGATGGAAGTGCTTTGCATGAATCTAAGATGACAAGTATTGGGGGGACGAGGGTATCATTTGATAAGTTTGGCCAGCACATTACTTTAATGTGTTCTTTAAACGTCATTTGGGAATAATAATGGAAGACAAATATGTGAGCAAATGAACTCATGGTTTAGAAATCTGCCGAGTCCTAGTGCATTCGGCCCTGATACTAACTGATTTGAGTCATATTCCGAGTCTGTGATGCCTTGAACCCTGAGAACTCTGAATTTCATAATGTGTTCTTCTTTAAAGGAGTATAGGTTAAATCATTGTATCGGAAATATCGTTCAATCATGATAACAGAGCATAAGAAATCTAAATTAAATTTAACGAATTGCGTAAATATTTGAGCTCCTAAATAATCCATAAATCAAATCTGAAGTCAAAATTACATATGAAATAATGAAATGTCTAGAGCAAACTATGAATCTGAAATAAACCAAAGTAGTGTCTATGCAATTTAAGCTACACCACACATCCCAAGTCCAAGCTAAGCATTATTCAGCAACATCATCTACCTTAGTATCTGACAAAAACATAAGTAAATGCTAGTGATCTAATGCTCAGAAATTTACCAACCTGCACAACTAGAACATATACGAGAACAAATAATGGACACGCAAGTAAACAAGGCAAGATATCATAAGTATATGAATCAGGTTTTACAGATTGGACTCAAGGATCATGTTCTAAGGTCTGATAAGAACAAGGGATTCTAATAAGAAAAAAAAGAATCACTGACACAGCTGGATCCACAAGCAGTGATGGAACGGGTGTAGACAAACCCTACAAGAGAGTTTGCTGAATCCGGGATGGATTCAAGGGAGGACCAACTCTGCATGTGGGAATTAGCCGAGTTCCGAGAGCAATCTTCCATTGAAGATAAAGAGAAAACCAAACAAACCAACCAATCTTTATTATTGAATAATGATGAACTACTCTCCTAATGGAGGGATTACATATTTATAGGAAGGGTTAGACATCCCCTTTCCTAATAGTACTTTGCTTTCCTAAATAATAAAGGAAATAACTTGCTTAACAATCCAAATAAAATAAAACTCCTAATTTTAGTAACTTCTAAATAAATAACAACTTTCTAAATAAGATTCTTAACTAATTAAAACTCTAACTAAATGGATGTCATATTGGGCTTATGGGCTGGGCTCAATTAGTTGGCAGACCATGGGTCTGGCCTGCATCAATCACAAATGAGGATGCAGGAATTACTGACAAGCAATCTAGGGTCACAAACCAAACAATCGGAAATCACAAGTCAAGTAATCTAGAATCAGGCACATCTCAGAGTCACACATAGGTGCAGAATTTACACCCAATGTATGATGGGTAAACATCTCCTTAAGTACAGAATTGGTGACCCCTGTATAATGGGTAAACATCTACACTCCTTGGTACCAGTATCACTCACTAGGGGCTACTTGTAACCTTGCCAAGTAACAATCACAGACCTATCAGGGTCAAGTGACCAAGCAAAGCCTATTCATCAAGCAAACCGTTTGAAATCCAGTCCTGTTTGATAGTGCCTCCAAGCAAGAGGCAAGGTTGAAGCATAAGGATCACAAGTCTAACATACCACAAAGCACAAGCCTCTTCATTCGCTGGTTTGAACAATTGTTCCAAAAGAAACATGCAGATCGTCAAAAGAAAATGACATTGTTTCGATGGAAGGAGAACAAATCATTGATGCACCCCACATTGATTTTGTCCTCAGGGATCGATGATGGAAACTTGGGGGTCATGATTTCATGGTGCAAATTATACAAATGAAGGCTGTCAAAAGAAGCGATGCGTCAAGCCTGCTTCAAATTGGAGGAAGCAATTAAATGCAGTTTTCAAGGCATACACAAATCAGCCACTGGATCGGAAGTTTGTTTGATTAATCTTCAACCCAGGCGGACATTTACTGAACTCAAGGCCGAGTTCTCTCCAAGCCGGGGATAATGATGTAGGATAGACCTCAGGCCACATGTGTAGGGCCGAAGTCAATATGGGACTTTTTATTTCACTAATTATTTGTCTTTAGCTTCTTTTTATTTTATTTATTTATTTTTTATTTTTGGGATTAGGTTTCCAGTTTCATTGTAATTAGTTTTCGTAGGGCACAAGTTTTCCTTCTTATTTATATGCATTGTAGATATGGATTTTCAGAGTTGATTGATTAATAGAATTGGTTTTATCCCTTTTGAGATGCGTCATTGTTGATTGTCTCTGCATAGGCGTTGTGATAGTGTACGCGGACACATGCTTCGGCACCATTATTGTACTTCGGCACTTCCATGCAAGCCCTAACCCTAGGGTCGGCATCAATTGGAATAGATTTTGACTCTCGGTCATAATTACCTTATCGAGTGGTCACTAGCACATAAGAGAATACTCATATTTAGTCCCTATCAAACATTACAGATCCATGTCATAACTAGAAAGGAAATCAATTATCACAAGTAGTAAACTGTAAACCCATCAAATATCAAGCAAATCGAACATAAGGTAATCAAGTCATGGAGCCTCCAAGTTTCTGTCAGAATAGGGTTAAGACACCAAGGGATATAGACCAAGTAAAACAACACATTCTTGCTGCCCTATTTTTATTTAAAATTAAGAATGACTCCGAACGGTTATGAAATTAGGCTAGAATTACTAGGAATGTAGGCCTTCACTCATAAATCACAACTGATTACAAGAAGAAACAAGGTCTTCCTATCTTAGGTAAAATTCAGATTCTCTGTAGGACAATTTTATTCTCTTCCGGAAATTAGTGATATCTCATTGATCCGGGTTCCAAACGTTATAAAATTTGACTTGATTCTATAGCCATCGAAAAGAAGAACGCTTTGGATTTACCATCAAATTCTGAGTTCGTTTGCCCTTTCTAATTTAGGTTTCAAGGGGACTGCTATGTATAGAAATTTAAAATTCAACATAACAGAGAATCAAACATCATCGAATTGTAAATTTCGTTCAAAAAAAAAAAAAAAACACTATAAACAAAGAAGAATATGATTCAAACCCTTACTCATGATTTGAAGTAGAAGATGGAAAGATGGAAACAAGGAAAACAACCATGATCTACTTAAGTAATGTGGAAAGGAATCAAATCCTAGGTGAAAATCAATGTATTAAATGTTCATTAGGGTTTTCATCATGTGAATTTGAATTTACATCAATTTCAATCAATTCATGAATAGAACTATAGATATTTTGATTTAAACATATTAGAAACACATCCCTCATCTTAGGGTATCATACAGCCATGAAACTAGGAAGTGAAAGTTGAACGGTATCTTCCCACCAGGACCATACAGTTTAACTAACTGAGCTACAGGGCCCTTTTGGGTACCTATTTCATCAAGAAAGAAGAAAACGCTGTTCCCAAAAGTCTAGGGAATATATCCAAAAGGTATAGGGAATGGGGTTTAGAAGTATCCCCTAACCATGAAACTAAAACAAGTCATTCTAGGCTCATGAAAGGAAAGGAACCCTTTCCTAGATCTTAACACTCAAGAGCCATGAAACTAAGAATCATTAGAAACAAGGGAAGCAAGGAATTAGGAATGCTGTAATTGTGCTTGGTTACTTACTATTTGATGCAAATTAGGGTTGTGCGACGAAGAAGATGGTGATGATCTTTTGGTCCAAAAGCCCTAGTCGATTGCCTCTCTCTCTCTCTCTCTCTCTCTCTCTCTCTCTCTCTCTTCCCCCCCTCCACCAGGCTGTGGGATATAGTTGTGTGCTTGAGTTGGGGGAGCAACTCCTATGGATAAATAAGTTGAGTTCAGGCTTTTTCTATCCCATTCTAACTAAATTTCCTTATGTCTTAAAAAGTCGTCCTATCGTTTGGGTCCCTCTACCAACTGAACTAACCTAGTACTAGACTAATCTTAGGCTCCTATCATGGGGTGGCCCTGTGGTTCCTCTTCTATAGAGGTGCGCTAGAGCTCTTTCTCAAATATGCTATATTATAATGCAACTTGGACTCCTCTATCTTAATGGCTATAAGCGCACTTCCTAATAGTTTCTAGGTTGGTAGCGCCCTCTGGACAACATGGTTAAGCCACAATTAATTTTAACTAACCTACTTGGCCGCCTCTTACATGATTTAAACATGGGACCCACTTATCATTTGTAATTATTATGTGTATATGTGCACAAGTTTGTGGGGCCATACATGTACATAATAGTTCAATTGAATCTCATTAATTTTCTTAATCAATTCTTGATTAATTAATCTTAGGGTGGACCACACGCATCTCCTATTAAAATTACACAATTTTAGAAAAATACAGTTTTGCCCTCCAGTTGCTCTCTACACCAGTTGGAATCATACATGTGATTGCCCTTGAAACCATAAAGACCCCTAGTTTGAGGCTAATTCTAATGAGGCTGAAGTTATGGAGTTGTCGATGGCAAGTGGCGAGCTACATAAATTGGGAATAGTTGGTTTTAAGGTGAAGATAAATGCATGATATAGTTGCCCTTTCCCAAGGCCTTTAGCGGATTGGACAGAGGAGATCCATGCACCCGGCATGGAGGAGCATTTTGTTTTGTTTTTGTTTTTTTCATTATTTGTAGTTGATCAAAACAGGCTTTAATTCTCATTATTTGTAGTGTTGTGTTTTGATGTTAGTTTTATAGCATTCTATTATATCCTTATTTTGTAGTTTTTAATAAAATTTTGATGTTTATAATTAAAAAGAATGTAACGATCTATGCTAATTAATTGGCTGTCCTCATACCCGTAAGCAGCAGGAAGATAAATTTGTAGTTTGAAGAGATAGTGAGGAAAATATTGAAAGAGGAAGAAACCACCCGCCCAACCTGTATTCATTGTATATAAAATGTACTGAAGTGAAAAATCATCATCATTAAAGCCTTGTGCCAACTATGTTGGGGTTGGCTACATGAATTCTGTTTCTCCATTCTGATCTATTATAAGCAAAATTCTAAGGTAAGTTGCACGTATTCAGATCTATTTTTACTACCTCCATCCATGTCTTCTTCGGCCTTCCCTTTCCCCTTGGAAGACCATAAACTTACATAGCCAAACTTTTTCTTATTGGTGCCGTTTTTGTCCTGCTTTGGATATGCCCAAATCATCTCAAACGAGTTTTTCTAATTTTAGCCCCTATTGATGCTACCCCTAAATTCTCTCGAAAACACTCATTTCTAATTTTATCCTTCCTAGTTTTACCATACAGCTATCTCAACACTTATCCCTACCTTATCCATTTTGTGCATATTTTGCTTATTCATTGGCCAACATTTTACACCATAGGTCATAGCTATTCTAATCACTATCTTGTAAAACTTTCGGCTCAATCTTTTTGGCATACAAAGCAATCTAGAAGCAAGTTTCTACTTCGACCATCCCGCTTTTATCCTATATTCAACAACTCCGTCAATTCTCTCGATCCATATTAATTATCGAGCCAAGGTAACATAATGAATCTCTTTGTGATATGAATATCTCCTAGGCCGGGCTTCAATTCTTACAGTAGTTTCAACTCTTTGTATATGCCCACTTAAGTTGCAATCCATATATTCTATTTTTGTATGGTTTATTTTAAAGCCTTTGGATTCTAAAGCCTCCCGTTATCTCTCAAGTTTTGCATTCTAACCATCTCTTGATTCATCCACTAACGTTATATCATCTGCAAACAACACAAACCAAGATACCTCCTCTTGAATGAGTTGTTAACTCATCCATAATTAGTTCAAAGAGATAAAGGGCTTATGACTGACCCTTGAGGCAAACTTATGGTCACCGGGACTCCACTTGTTTCTCCATAGGTAGTTCTCACACTTGATAACACTCCTTCATACATGTCTTTTATAATTTCAATATAACCTCTTGGAACATTCTTTTTATTTAAAACTCAATAAATTAAATCTCTAGGTACCCTGTTGTAAGCTTTTTCTAGATTGATAAGGACTATATGCCGATTTTTCCTCTTCGCTCGATATTTTTCCATTAGTTGTTTAGGCGAGAAGATAGCTTCCATACTTGAACTCCTTGGCATAAAACCAAATTGATTTTCAGATATCTTAGTTTTTTGTCTAGGTCTTTTCTCCATTACTCTCTCCCATAGCTTCATAGTTTGACTCATAAGTTTAATCTCACGATAGTTGATACAGTTTTGTATATCTTCCTTGCTCTTATATATAGGTACTACAATACTCCATTCTTTCGACATTTTCTTTGTCATTAATATGTTATTGAAGAGCCTAATTAACCAAATCCCCCCAATTTCTCCTAAGCATTTCTAAGCCTCTATCAGAATATCATTTGGGCATATAGTCTTTTTCTGTCTTCATTTGTGTCAATGCTTTCTTCATTTCCACCACCCTTATTCTATGGGAAAAAGTGTGTTCTGCTAACGAAGTATCCTCTCTTGTCTTATGCCTCCTATATAGTCTTCCTTCAAAATTTTTCTAAATCATTCCCTCTGGCTTTCTTTGATATCGTTGTTCTTCACTAGAACCTTTTGGTCATTGCTCTTAATACAAACCCAAGTGAAAAATAAATAAATACTGTTTTTCTATACACTTCCTCAATTATATATAACCATTTCAGATTCATAATTTACATTGCTAAAACATGTTCTTTCAGCATTTTTCTCAATATTCATAAATGCTTTTGCAGGATCCACCAGAGGACGCTGTTGTTACAATGTGTGGTCATGTTTTCTGCTATCAATGTGTATCCGAGTATTTAACTGGTGATGATAACCAATGCCCGGCGGTTGACTGCAAACAGCAACTTGCTACTGATGTAGTGTTTTCTAGAGCTACTCTGAGAAGATCAATTTCAGATGAGCTTGGTAATAACACTGAAAGCTCTTTGGGGTTGACAGAGGAATCCAGACATGGGCAGAATATATCTACATCATCAAAAATTAGAGCTACTCTAGATATTCTATGTTCACTTCGTAATGCGAGGAATCCTACCTCCACTAGCGATTTCATATCAGACCATTTCTACCCTGATGTGAATGATGCTAAAGATAACTCTACTAATTCAAGATCACAGTATGAACCCGAGAAGGCTATTATTTTCTCGCAGTGGACCAGCATGCTTGACTTACTTGAGGTTTCATTGAACAGATCTTGTATGCAGTACAGAAGACTTGATGGGACAATGACCCTGGCTTCAAGAGACAAGGCTGTAAGAGATTTCTCCACAGATCCAGAGGTTTGATAATCTATCTCTTGAAGATGCAAAAAGTTTGTAATCAACTTGATTGGTCATTATGGAAATGTGCAGATTCCCTGTATGGAGGATCACATGATCCTGATGCATCTGGATGTGTTTAGCATCCTGATGTGCATGTCTGAACAAGTGGGTCTGTTATTAACTTATTTGACAAGCTGGACCTTGATCTAAAATCATGCACCGTTTTTTTAACAATCAACAATGATTTATTAGAATCAGAAGGGGCAAACCCTACCAGAAGAGCTACATGACATTGTAGAAGAAAAATATGTCAGTATTGTTTTTGCCATATAATTTTATGTTAACCTTCAAAATGAACAAATAAAAGAAGAAAAGGAAAAAAAAGAAAGAAGAAAAAACATATTCCAGGGAAGAATTAAAAGAAGCTTCTAATAGGATCCACAGTAGAGCATGCCTTAGTTAATCTCTGATAGTGCATTTCTTTGTATGAAATGTGGCAGAAACAATGAAAAAAGGGTTTTATAATATATTCTGATTTCATATTTTAATCTTTTGTCAACGATAGTTACTTTGGGCCTCAAATTTATTTCTAGTGGTTGTCAAACTGATGTAAGAGGCTCACCTTGTTAAATCCGAACTTATAAAAAGCCTTGTTGTTTATGGGCTCTGGCTCAAATTCCATTTCGTTCTCCTCTTGTATAGGCATCTTCTAACCTTTTTCATATAAATGAAATTTTGTTACGAAGAAGAAGAAAAGAAGATCTACATGTGATTTTGAATTAAGATGGGCCCCTTTCATTTGTTGAGGGATCTAAACAGAATTAGTGTGTGTTTTATAATGTGGCCAATCCAACTGTGGACCTACTCTGATTTGATGAAAACATGAGAGGACCTTGTGTAGAAAGGCACAACTCTTCAGTTTTCATATTTTTTGCCATGCGTCATAATAGGAGGAATTTCATAGTGGATGGGGGATGAACTAAATCTTTCTGATTGGTACTTGTGTGCATCCATTATTGCCTCCCCTTGGATAATTAAAGGGAAGGGAGTATGACAGGATTGAGTGATGGAAAACAGGAGGGGAGTGGTGGGGTTGGGTAGCTTAATTGCTCAGAGAGGAGGAAAAAGCATATAAATCCTCTGGAGGCTAGATCCACAAAACCATAAAAAATGGATGCACAAGGACACTACTCGTGATGCTTCAGGAGAATCAGGACCCAATAGTTTCTCCTTTGTGTTTTCTTATTTTTATAAACCAAAAACTTCTTTATTAATCCAAGAAGTCTCTCTTTCATGCTAATTTCTGGTAAAAAGTTTACCTTCCTCCACTCACTCTAAATTCCATTAAATTTGTGTAGGTCAATGTTATGATTATGTCGTTAAAAGCCGGAAATCTTGGTTTAAACATGGTTGCTGCTTGTCATGTTATTCTTTTGGATCTTTGGTGGAATCCAACTACGGAAGATCAAGCTATTGACAGGGCACACCGCATTGGCCAGACGCGCCCTGTTACTGTTTCTCGGTTAACCATTAAAGATACAGTGGAAGATCGAATATTAGCTCTTCAGGTAGCATTTTTCTTCCTGGTTCGCTTCTGTTGAATATTTTGTTGTTTAGTTGCTGAAATCACAAACCTGTGTCTAGTTAGAGGCTAAGCATGGCTTGACCTAGTCAAGTGACACATGACATTGTGGGGGCCGCTGACCCCATGAAAACAAGAGGTGGTTGTGTTGTTTTATAATTGGTAACATGGCTTGAACACACAACCCCAAGGTTGCTACAGTGAGCACCTTCCACTGTGCCACAGGCTCTCGTCATCGTGATTGGGCATTCCCTCAGAAATCAGCTCTACGTTTTTGTCTTGATCTCTATTTTATACCTTCAGCTGATCATTAAAACTATCCAATGGAACTCATTTTCGCTAGATAGCTAATCCACAAGCTCTGTTTTGTGGAGCCAGTCGTCTGCATCAATCACTTCCGAGTATTACTTTCTTCCTAGTTACAATGCCTTCTGTTTGACCCTTTTTTTTCCCTATTTTAATACTGTTTTGATTTCTAAGGGAGCCCTAGGTTACTTTTGTCCTGTATGGATGTGGTCAGATGATTTCTTTAAAATCAGTTGACAGATTGGAACATCTGATTGAATTGCAGTCAAAGGTTTTTCAGTCGAAACTTCTTGAACTCCTAAGATTTTATTCTAGTGTTCCCATTATTCAATATAGTGAGGTTTGAAGCCTTTATATCCAATGATCAGTAGCATTGGTCTGCTGTGGCAGGATACAGGATATCACTGAATTAGTGCTGCTTCATCTGTTCCAACTTAGCTGTTTGTTGTTTCTTCATATTTTTTGTTCTTTTTTTTTTTTTGAAATTATTTCCAAAAGGTCTTGTCAATGAAACAACTTAGCGAGAATAAAAGATTTGGAGTTGTTGTATTGTGTTGGGTTGATGCTCCCAACCACTCCTATAATGGAGTCTCAGTTTCACTATTAGTAATGAGCTTACTTATCTACATTAATATAACTACTTGAGCCTAAGAAACTGTATGATACATGAATGGCTGTTAAATAAAGAGAGCTTGGATAGCAACTGCTGAAATTAAATAAAGACGATGCACTAGATATTATAGTGCACTGAGGACCATACGAAATTAAGTGCCTTCGCCTTCCTTTCAAGCTCACACAATGGTGGGCAGGGAGTATTTAGGGCTTGGATAGCAGCTGCTGAAAACGGGGAGCATGGTCAGGGAATTAGTAGGTTGATGTAGGGAGCTGATAGTGCAAAGAACGGTGCGCTAGTGAAGAGGATGTTGAAGAAAGTGAATGTTTTTCCCTTGTTGTGCTCATAAAAAACTTCCTTGTGAGAAATCTGAAGAGCACTAAGACTGCCACATTATAAAGGTGGTGGAGCAAGTAAGAAGATACCTATATCAACAATTAGCCAACGGAGTCAAATAATCTCAGATGTAGCATGATGTTGGGAGGAGAGGGTGCAAAGAAGAACAGTGCGCTAGTGAAGATGATGTTGAAGAAAGTGAATGTTAGTCTTTTGATGCGCTCATAGAAGACATTGTTGTGAGAAATTTGAAGAGCACTAAGATTGCCACATTATAAAGGTGGTGGAGCAAGTAAAAAGATACCCATATCAACAATTAGCCAACGGAGTCAAATAAACTGAGATGTAGCATGAGGTAAGTATGATATTCAGCTTCAACAGAAGGGTGAGAAACAACTGATTGCTCCTTACTTTTTCAGGAGAGAAGAAGAGCCAATAAAGATATAAAAATTTGTAGAAGACCACCATTTGTCTAGACATCTTACCCAATCAGAAGTGGAATAAGCAGCAAGCTAGAGAGATCTATGACTAGAGAGAAGAAGAGCTTTAAGTCATAGTTCCTTGAAGATACTGCAAAATGTGAAGAACAATAACCTAATGTATGGATGTAGGTGTGGAGATAAACTGATTAACCATTTGAACAGGAAAGGCAATATTGGGCTGAGTGATACTCAAGTAGACAAGGCTTTCTACAAGATTCCACTAGCGAGTGAGGTATAAAAAAGGAGTGCCGTCAGAAGACAAAAGCTTTTGATTTGGCTCAAGTAGAGTACCAACAGTTTTAGAGTAGTGAGTCTGACACTCTGAAGAATGTCTCCAGTATACTTAATCTAAGAAAGAAGATAACCCTGAGGAGATTATGCAACTTCAATGCCCAAGAAGTATGCAGAGAACTCAACCAAGGTCTCTCACATCAAATTTTGAGCGAAGGAAAATCTGAAGAGACCGGATTCGTTCTTGATCATCGCCTATCATTAGCATATCATCAACATAGAGAAGAAGCAGCAGATGTCTAGGGATAGTAGAGAAATAGAATAGTCGCAGTCATGAAAGCTCTGAGAATAACTAATACTGAGAAGGACATTGTTAAAACGCTCAAACCAAGCACGTGGAGCTTGTTTGAGTTGTTACGGGGTATGACGCAGTCGACAAATGTAGTATGGACTATAAGAGAGTCTAGGAGGCGGGGGCTCATGCAGATCTCTTTAGTTAGAATGCTGTTTAAGAAGGCATTCTTGGCATCAATTTGATGTAAAGGCCACCGATAATATGCAACGATGGAAATGAGAATGTGAATAAGTGGTCATTTTGGCAATTGCAGCAAATGTCTGTTCATAATCAATGCCATATTCTTGTTTGTAACATTTTGAGACTAAGCGAGCCTTGTAGCGTTCAAAACTTCGATTAGATTGAATCTTGATTTTGTAAACCCATTTGCATGTATGATAATGTGTTTGCCAATAGGGAGAGGAACAAGATCCCAAGCCCTCAAATTCTTCGGCCATAGCAGTTTGTCAATGGGGAGAGGAGGCTATGATACACGGATACTTGTACAAGCCCAACGTATCCGTATCGGACGGATATGACACTTGTATTGGTACTTGATGCTGCACTAATACTTTTAGGGCCTGTTTGGCACTTTACAGGATTAGTAAAAGTCAAGTAAAGCCTCCATTTTTCAGATATGTAGTCACATCAATAGCACTTTAATACAAAATTCCCTTCATCTTTTTCAAAAAAAGTAAAAAATCAACCTCCTTTCTCCACTAAAAGACAAAAAAGCTCCACTTTTCTATACAAAAAGTCAAAATGATTCCATACCAAACAACTAAAAACAAAATACCATTATAACTCCATTATATTTTATTCTCTCTTGATTTGATGCTTTACTACACTTTATTTTACATGTAAAATTACCTAACGGGCCCTCAAGGAACAAGTTTAACATGTCCTACTTATAAAGTTCATTATTTTATATAGTTCTTTTAATTTTTTTACTTCTCACTATAAAAAATACTAGAAAGGGATGAAAGCAATGATAATTTCATTGATTCAAAAGTGATCTAGAGAAAAAATTAGGACACCCATAACTGTACCCGTGTCCTAGATTTTCAAAAGCGAGGAGTTGTATTCCCGATCCTGTATCAATGTCCGTATCTGGGCATCATAGAGAGGAGGATGCAGAGGCTGAAGAAGGCCTAGAGCCAGAGGAATCTCATATACAATATTTTAAATGTAGTCTCATATACACTATTAGTAATGAACTTATCTACATAAATGCAATGAGGTTTAACTAACCATTTGAGTCTAAGAAAATGTATGGTATAGGAGGGACTATCAAATGAAGATGATATAATAGACATTATGATACATTGAACCATATAAAATTAGGTTTCTTCATTACCAAGACAACGATTAGACTAGTTGTGGCCAATGGAGTAGAATGTTGTCCAATTAGGAAATGAGGCATGTAAAAAATAAGTGTAATAGAGATTAGAATGTTGAGATGGATGTATGATAAATCTAGGAAATATATAATAAAGAATTATTGCATTCGGGAGCATTTAGGTGTAGCATCAATGGGTGATATATCAAGAGAGACTTGTTTGAGATGGTTTGGAGATGTCCAACACAGGCCGACGATGGCATCGGTGCAAAAAACCTTCCCAATGCAGATGTCTCCTCAAGCAAAAACGGGTTGGCCATAGAGGACATGGAAGGAAGTAATACAGATAGATTGAAAGAAGTGCAACTAATATGAGGATTTGTCCTAGGATAGACTAGAGTGGTGAAATGGAATTCATATGGCTGACTCCAACATAGTTGGTACAAAGGCTTTGATGATGATGATGGTGATGATTTCAAAAGCTACTTGCCACCATAGATGATATGTTGAAGTAAAAATGTATGTCTAGCTCTGAGCAAAAATAAAAAATAAAAAAATAATAATAATAAATTATGTCTAGCTCATCCACTTGACGGGGTAATTGATGCAATAAAACATTCCGTGAATGACGAGGAGTGACTATAACCTTTCAAAAGCCATGGGGAAATGGACCAATCCCCTACAGTATATTTGAAGTGCCTACTATAATGCCTCCTCTCCTTCCCCTGTCTTTCACGTGTGAAGGAAGAAGTTGTAGCATTACCTATTCACTTGTAAGCCCTCTGACTAGCCTTCACAGATATCCACTGGTGCTTGTGACTACTGATACTATAAAAAAAAAAAGTGCTTGCGGCTCTGATGTATGACAAATTGTCTGGAATAGATGGAATGACATGTCAGACTCTAACACCCCCTACCTCTTTTATATCTATATATATATATATATACATATACATATACATATATATATATATATAAAATAGCAGCAAATTTAGTGGAAGTATTTTTAGGTGATGCTCCTGTGAGAACCGGGCTCACAGCAATACCGTGCGAAGCACCGAGTGGGACCCATCTGGGGCCCCACAAATCAGGGGACTGTTTTGGGTTGGATTGAAAGATCCAAGTGGGACCACCCTAGATATGAAGTTTCAAGCCAATCCGATAACATCCATGGCCCACAAGTTTAATGGCTTTTTATCAAATAAAAAATTTGACCTTTGATCCGACAGTCTAGTCCATTCGGATGGGTGCAAATCATGGGATCTGGTGTAGTTCAGGGGGGTCCGTCATGTTTGGGTAATTTGGACGGATCATAAGGTAGGCCTCACTGGAAGTTCTCACCATAGTAGAGCATTTCTGTCACACACATATATTAAAAAGTGTTGGTGTCATATTATTAAAACCATAGCTATATATTCTTATTTTAGGGACTTTGTTTACAAAGAATACATAGGAATTCATAGTTCAAAGGTGATAACCAAAAATGACAACCAAATAACCACCCATTTAATGGAAATTGAATTAAGGGAAGATGGGAAAGAATATCCAGCCATTACCCTAGTATTTCAAATCTTAGGAAAGTCAAGGTCCCATCCACATCGCTACCCTGTATCCTTCACCCCTCACCTCATCTCATTCGCCCCTCACCTCTTTAATAATCCTTCAATAGAGCTCATTTGACCAGGATTTCCTATATATTCTGTGCAAGCAAGAAAGCCATTAAGTTTTCGGGGTCGAATCAAGCTTGGTACCTAGAACCTTCCCCTTAACCAACACCTAAACCTTTATCTGAGTTACATAGGTCTGATGGAGGCAGGCATTATGATGCCCGTTAATGCCTGGAAGCATTGGAGCTTCAATTTTTGAAAAAAATAAAAGAAGAGAAAATAAAAAAATAGGAAGCGGCAATAGCCACAACTGAGTCATTATTGAACACATTAAGATTTGCAGGTAAAAATGCAACTACCTTTTGCTACTTCTTGAGGAACCTGGATGAAAAAAAGGGGTCAGAAGTGTACTTCATAGTGGGCGCAATGCCAGCAAAGATCTATTCTTGGCTTTCCTGCTGGGACTAGGATCAGTGGAACTTAATGATGATGGAAGTGAAACTTATACAGCGAGAAGTGACAATCAGTTGACACATTTTACCACTCTGAAGGGGTTTGAGAGAGCAGCCCAATTGCCTGGTTGGTGGAAACTTGATTGGTAACTGTGCATTAGAAAATAGTTGTCACCATGGTTGGGAACTTAAAGAACAACTTGTGCTGCTGATTTTGTCCTTTTTTGGACCAGCTGGGGTGGAAATTGGGAGACTACGAAGGGCCAAGAGTTCTTGCCATAATAAAAAGTTGAGGCCCTATATATGTGTAGAGAGTGGGTTTCAAGGAACTTGGTGGAAACTTGATTGGTAGATGTGCATAAGAAAATTGTGGTCATCAGGGTCGGGAACTTAAAAAATGACTTGTGGTGCTGATTTTGGCTTTTTTTTGGACCAGCTGGGTGGAACTTGGGAGACTATGAAGCATCAATCTATAGGGAGATTGAAAGAGAAGAATTCTGGAAAATTGTATCCCTCCTTTGGATCGTACATCTCAATATATCTTTCTTTGATTTGTTTATAGCAACTAAATCCCTTTTATTGGGGTGATTACAAATTATATCCCCTTGATTGGGGTTTGACTAGACCAAGTCAAATCTTATCATATTACAGTTGAACTGGTTGGATTGACTCATGGGCTTGCAGAATTGGGCTGGGCCATGTTAACACGAAGGGCCAAGAGTTCTTGCCCCATAATAAAGACTTGAGACCCTTCATATGTGTAGAGAGTGGGTTTCAAGGAAATGGGTGTGGAGTATTTCTATGATCTCATCAAGAATTCTGGCTCAATGATAATTGCTGAAGATTTTTCTCTTCTTGGTTGGAGCATTTGTTTAATTAACTTCTGCTTTACACAGGATTCGAACTCACTCCCACCCACACCGCACATGTCCCTAACCAGCTAAGCAACAGCTAGGATTACGTGTTTCATTAGCTTAGATAAAGCATTGTCTGCAAGTTATTTTTATATGCTGCTGTGCATCTTGCTTAGGAAATTGTGGGACCCATTGATTGTTGTTATTGATTTCCGTTGGATAGTAACTCCAGTGAACTTCTCCACCATCTTATGTTTTTGATTCACAGGAAGAGAAGCGAAAAATGGTTTCATCTGCATTTGGAGAGGACCAAACCGGAAGCTTTGCAACTCGTCTCACAGTGGAAGATTTGAGATACCTATTTATGGTCTGAATGTGGCTAGCTCACAGTCAAAGATTTGAGATACATATTTATGGTCTGAATGTGGCTAGCTTACGGCTGGTGCTTCTTTCAGGTATTTTTTGTACATTTTCCATGGGGTCAATGGCATCTTTTTTGGGTTTTGAAGTGGGGTGCCATGCAACTTCGTGAAGTGGTTTTGGTGTTGTATGGCAGATTAATTAATTCATGTAATTTCCTATAGAGTTTGAGTCACATATGCCCAGGCATTTTTGCTTGTATTTATGAAATCCAGATATGGTTAGGCAATTTAAAGTGTAAATATTCTATCAGGCGACTATGGTATGCGCAACTCTGAGAAGTCGATGCATTTTGTATGGTCAAGACAGCTTTTACCCAGTTAATCTATCTTGAATGCATTCGGTTGAATCTTCAACCATTTAATGTCATGGATGCCTCGTAGGAACTGACCCACATATTTCACTTAGGAATGGGGTGCCATACACTGATACGCCAGTGGGTTGGGTTGTGTGTTTGAGAACTATACTAAAAAGAGAGGACCCTACATGTGTTTAATCAGGTCTTAGTTGCAGTTGACACTATACTAACACCAGTGCACGATCATTTTGTTCAATTCTTAACAATGGGTGTAGTAATTTGGGCTAAGATTCCTGCTTAGTGTAGGGTGTGTCAATTGGATCAACTGGCAGGTGAGACTCCTATGGCTTGTGGCCTCCATCAGAGGAATCATTGCAGTAGCTTTGCATGGTGGGGCGCTACCATCCATCTTCTTCAACCTCACCAAGGGGTGAAGTTTGGTCCATTCACTTTCTTTTTTCAGTTCATATCTAGAACCCTGAATGGACTTGCTTGCTATCTTGCTCAATGGGGTTTTAGTTTTTGTAACTGTAGGCTTTGGTTTGAGTGTTTTTCTTCTTGGTTATGTTGAGTGCTGTAATTCGTTGTCCTCTGTGTTCTCTCTGTTTGATGAGATTGAGTAGAGAAGGTGTGCATTTTGGATGGGCTAACAGGATGGGGTGATTTTCAAACAAAGATTGGGATTCAAATCTTTACATGGATGCTCTATCCAAGATCCCATTTCGAATTGTATCCAATGGTGAATATAAGGTACTTAAATAGGAACCCTATAAAAATCATAAAAAAAATTGGACACTTAAAAATAACAAATAAATTATAAGAAAACTGATAGAAAGAAAATGAAAAGGTGAAATACTATACCCCAATCTTTTTTCACTTTGAACTTTAAATAGGATACTAAAAGAACTACAAAATGCTGAAATATCAAAAGGGGAGGATGATTAAAAGAATGCAATTTCAAGGGAAATATTCATGCATATGGTTTACATAAAGTAGGGCCCACCATATCAATAGTTATGATCAGAGAACCATGGACCCCATTTTGTAGACTATTATGAAACTTCCTTTTTTTTTTTTTTTGTGTGTGATATCCAGTTGAAAAGAGGAACCAGTTACTTTCATCTTGTGTGATTGTGTCTGTTTTGAAAAAAATCAAACGATCAAAGTGATTTTGTGTTCACTCCAAAAAATCAAGGAAATTGAAGGAAGAAGAACAAAAACTATCTCAAAGGCAATCAATTCATCAAAATGTATATTACAATAAAAGAAGACGGAAAAGTGCGGTAGAGCTTCCACGATCAACAGCCATCTCCTTTGGAATCTTCGATGGTTTGATTACTGTGGTATGAATTTGAGTTAGACCAGGTTATTAACCAACCAAAAAAAAAGAAAAAAGAATCCAATGAAGATATAAATTAGATTTTGGGACCTACATGGATAAATGCACGCATACACGCACACACTCATTTTATGAAACAAATACTATATGTTAAGACTGCAAGCTCTCATTTTCATTTTTTTAGTGGTTTGGAGTTGAAAAAAATGATTGTCCTAAAGCACAATTAGAATCACAATTGAATAAACTATCAAACGCTAATGATTTCCTGTTATGAACAAGTTAGTTGGAGTGGGTTAGGCAAGGCGATTCTTGTAATTCTAATTGCTGAGTCTGTTAGGGCAGTTAGGAGTTGGGTATGAGTATAAATATAGGAGGGAATACACTGTCCAATGGATTGTAATTGTTTTGTAACTTGTTCGTTTGTTGGGTTGGAATAAGAGAGCCAATAAACTCTTTTCCTTCTACATTTCTTCTTCTTCCATTTCTAGCCATTACATTGGTATTAGAGCAGACCTTTCTCGGCCTATGAAGCGATCAAATAGCAATGGCGGATGGGACTAAGAGTTACGATCTCAAGAAACTCGAAGATTCCTTTCGAATTTTGAGATAACAACAAGTCAATTCAGCAAAAGAAACGGTGGGAATCAAGAATACTCTGGTAGAAACCAAGGAATTCATGGCAGCAGTGACTTTCAAGTATGATCAAATGGCGGCTCATGTGTATGGGAAGCAATGCGAATCTGTACTTGGGGGTCCCGAAAATCAAGGGGTGGTTTCCAATCAAACTGGAGTAGAGTCTTCTCAATCTCAACGTTTCCCTGGGTTTGGAACTAGGTACGCCAAGATTGACTTCCCTAAATTTTTTGGTGACAATCCGTCTGGTTTACAAATGCGAAATATTTTTTGAGTATAACTATGTTGAAGATAATAATAAGGTGAAATTGACAATCTTGCATTTGGAAGATAGGGCTTTGCAATGGTATCAATGGTTTGAGAAAAACACATGCTTTGGTTAATTGGGATCTGTTTAAAAATGGGTTGATTTCTCGTTTTGGTTCTGATGCATATGAGGATGCTGTGGGTGAATTGACAAAATTAAACCAAGCAACAACTGTCAGGGATTATCAGGAGCAATCTAACAAAACCCAAGGCCTACCTGAATATTTTTTCACTAGTTGTTTCTTTAGTGGGTTAAAGAAGGAGATACGGGCCAATGTATTGATGTTTAAACCTACAACTACCATGCAAGCCATTGGTTTGGCCAAATTACAGGAGCTTAGTATCGAGGCAATTGCCCAGAAGACTAAGCTGCCACCAAGAAATGGAGAAAATCTTTTGTATGGGCAGTCCAGACCTAATTCTTTTCCTGCCATTCGAAGAAAGTTACCAAAAGAGTTGGAGGAAAAGAAGGCAAAGGGTTTGTGTTTTAAGTGTAACAAGAAATTCACAAAGGGACACCAATGCAAGAAAAAGCAGTTGTACGTTTTGGATGGGGACCAAGAGGACTCAGATCAAGAACCAATACAGGAGGAGGAAAGTGAGGAAGTCCTAGAACAAGAAGGTGATTTGCAGATTTCTATTAATGCAATAACTGGTTCAATCTCTTACAGAACCATGAGGGTACATGGATTGGTCAAGAAACAAAAAGTGGTGATCTTGATTGATACTGGTAGTACCAATAATTTCTTAAACCAAGAAGTGGTTAAGAGAGCAGGTGTGGAGATTGTTGCCACTGATCCTTTGACAGTGTTTGTTGCTGATGGAACAAAGATGACTAGCAGTGCAGCTTGTAAAGGTTTCAAATGGGAGATGCAAGGGGTGGTCTTCCAAACAGACATGAGGGTTCTGGAACTCAAAGGGTGTGATATGGTGCTTGGGATTCAATGGTTGGCTACATTGGGTCCTGTGAAATGGGATTTCAAAAATCTCAGTATGGATTTCACCCTAAATAATAGGAGACATGTTCTGAGGGGTGGGAAGCAAGGGGAATCCAAGGTGGTGGATGCTAAACACATGAAGAGATTACCGCAGAAAAAACCTCAAGGGTTTGTGGCTCACATTTATGTCATACAAGAGGCCTCTCCAGTAGTGTCTACTAAACCTGAAGTGGAGCAGTTGCTGTCCAAATTTGCAGCAATATTCTAAGAACCCAAAAGCTTGCCTCCAACAAGAAGCCAAGACCATCACATTCCCTTAAAACTAGGTGCAGAACCTCCAAACATACGACCTTACAGGTATCCTTACTTCCAAAAAATTGAGATAGAAAAACAGGTTAAAGAGATGCTTCATTCAGGGGTTATTCGACCAAGCGTCAGTCCTTACTCAGCACCTGTGTTGTTAGTTAAAAAGAAAGAAGGGACTTGGTGTATGTGTGTTGATTACATGGCTTTAAACAACATTACTGTAAAGGATAAATTCCCAATACCTACAATTGATGAGTTACTAGATGAGCTTTGTGGTGCTTCTTTCTTTTCTAAGCTTGATTTGAGGGCTGGATATCACCAAATTAGAGTGCATGCCTTTGATATACTAAAAACAACTTTTAGGACTCATGAAGGACACTATGAGTTCCTAGTCATGCCCTTTGGGCTGAGAAATGCACCCTCAACTTTTCAAAGTCTCATGAATGAGGTCTTTAAGGAATATTTAAGGAAGTTTATCTTAGTTTTCTTTGATGATATACTGATTTTTAGTAAAACCTTGAATGAGCACTTGTACCATTTGGAGTTGACCTTGCAACTTTTACAAAAGCACAACCTATTTGCTAAAAGGTCTACGTGTGTCTTTGCCAAACAAGAGGTTGAGGACCTTGGCCACTTGGTCTCAAATAAGGGTGTATCTGCAGATGCTAGCAAACTTGAGACCATAGCTAACTGGCAAATTTCTAAAACTCTCAAACAGTTAACATGATTCCTTGGTTTAACTGGATATTACAGAAGATTTGTGGGGAATTATGGGCAGATCTCAGCTCCATTAAACCATTTGTTGAAGAAGGAGTCTTTTAATTGGACTGATGAATCAATAGCAACCTTTCACGCTCTCAGGGAGGCTATGATGACCTTACCAGTCCTGGCTCTTCCTAATTACACCAAAGTATTCATTGTTGAAAAAGATGCTTCAGATAAAGGGGTAGGGGCAATGCTAATGCAAGAAGGGCATCCAATTGCATTTTGCAGTAAAGGGTTATCAGGGAAATATTTGAGTTTATCCACCTATGAAAAGGAGCTAATGGCCGTGGTATTAGCAGTCTTAAAATGGAGGCACTACTTGCTTGGGAGGAAATTCATTATCAAAACTGACCACCAAAGTTTGAAATACCTACTGGAGCAAAGAGTTGCAACCCCCTTCCAGCAGAAATGGATTGCCAAATTGCTTGGCTATGATTATGAGATCACCTACAAGCATGGAACAGAAAATAAAGTAGCTGATGCATTATCAAGGAGCGAAGATTTGTTTTTGGAGCATGCCGCTGTAAATGCCTTGCTTGCAGTAGATTCTACTTGTCTTCCCGCAGTAAAAATCAGTTGGCAAACTGACTTGGCAGTACAAGAGCTTATAATAGAGTTAGAGCAGGACCTCAACTCTCATCAAGGTTTTTCTTGAGAAAATGGTACACTAACTTACAAAGGAAGTCTGGTGGTGGGGAACTCACCTGATCTCAGGAAGCAAATCATGGCAACTTATCACAGCTCATCTATGGCAGGTGTAGACAAAACCACTAGAAGGATCAAAAGGACCTTTTATTGGAAGGGATTGAAGAAGGATGTTCAGCTTTTCATCTCAGAATGCTCAGTTTGTCAAAGGTTCAAAGGGGAAAATATTCACCCACCTGGGTTACGCCAACCCTTGCCAATTCCTGAGAAGGTATGGAGCGATATCTCTATGGATTTCATTGAGGGTCTTCCCAAATCACATGGAAAGACCACTATTTTTGTGGTGGTGGATAGGTTAACCAAATATGCCCATTTTATGTCACTATCTCACCCTTATACTGCTAAGGATGTGGCACAATCATTCCTAGACAATGTTTACAAACTTCATGGGCTTCCAAGCACCATAGTTTCAAATAGAGATTTTGTGTTTACAAGTTTGTTTTGGCAAGAATTACTCAGAGTTTTGGGGATTGAGCAATGTCTTAGCACAGCATACCATCCACAGTCAGATGGGTAGACTGAAATAGTGAACAAGTGTTTGAAGAATTACTTAAGGTGCATGTGTGGTGATTGCCCTAGACAGTGGTCAACTTGGCTACTTTTGTCCGAGTGGTGGTATAGCTCTTCTTATCACTCCTCAATCAAAACAACTCCCTTTTATGCAGTCTATGGACAACCACCACCAGATCACAACTTCATGAACATTAGAAGGTCACAAGTAGCAGCAGTGGAAAATTGGGCAAGGGAAAGGACTTCCATTCTGAGAATGCTTAAGGAAAATTCGCAGCAAGCACAAAACAGGATGAAACATTATGCAGACAAACTAAGGAGTGAAAGAGAATTTGCAATTGATGACTGGGTGTATTTGAGATTGCAGCCCTACAAACAATCTTCCTTGGCCTTGCAGAGAAATATGAAGCTATCTCCACGTTTCTATGGACCTTTTCAAGTCATTGAAAGGGTGGGCAAGGTAGCCTACAAGCTGGATTTACCTAGCTCAGTCAAACTACATCCTGTTTTTCATGTTTCATTGTTGAAGAAAAAGTTGGGACAGCAAGTCACTCCTATTCCAACTCTTCCTCCAGTCAGTGATGAAGGAATGCTGCAAATGGAGCCTATGGCTGTGTTAGAAAGGAGGTTGGTCAAACGAAACAACAAGGCAGTAGTGCAATGGTTGGTTCAATGGTCAAGAACATTTCCTGAAGAAGCTACATTGATGGACTATGAAGAATTCCACTCTAAATTTCCAGATTTTCAGCCTTGAGACAAGGCTTTTTAAAGGAGGAGGGAATGTTATGAACAAGTTAGTTGGGGTAGGTTAGGCAAGGCTATTCTTGTAATTCTAATTGCTGAGTCTGTTAGCGCAGTTAGGAGTTGGGTATGAGTATAAATATAGGAGGGAATACACTGCCCAATGGATTGTAATTGTTTTGTAATCAGTTTGTTCGTTGGGTTGAAATAAGAGCGCCAATAAACTCTTTTCCTTCTACATTTCGTCTTCTTCCATTTCTAGCCATTACATTCCCTCACATGAACAATCTCATATAAAACACCTAAGTCATGTTTGCAACCAAATACTCAAGGAAAAGATCTTTGATTTCCACATAGTCATGGAAAACTGAAGTTTTACAATTGTAAATCCCTAAAGATCCTATAATCTTGAGGATTTTCAGATCTGACCTCCTACATAGAATTTTAAAATCCTCACTTTCGAGGATTTGCTTTCAACTATATGCATCGATATGCATGGATATCGATGTGGAATTGTCATCTATACAAATCCTCAATAAGAAATTCCTGTTCCAAGGGTAGCGAAGAACCATGAGATCTGCAAATTCCTCGCCTGTTACCAAACATGCTCCTAAACTTCATACACCCTGCAGCTTCAAAGCTTGGTGATGAAAGGAATGATTTATACTGATTTCAACTCTCTTCACCGGTTTATCACATAATCGGAGATGGCCATAGAAAAGATGACTAGGGGATGAATGCTAGAGGAAGTGTTACAAAGTCCTCTTTTCAAATAAATCTCATGCTCAATGATTTTAGAATGGTTATCTCGAGATTACTAATTTCGGGAGAAGTCCTCTTTTGAGATAAATGCATGAGGTTTTAGAAAGGTTATCTGAAGATTACTAATTTGAGGGGAGTCCTCTTTAAAGATATAACTTATAGTAATCTTGAAAAACTAAAATATCTTAGAGAAAAATAGCCAGGATGAGTGATGTATTTGCCGTGGATGCTGATAGGAACCGTCATGATTCATAACTTGGCACTACAATAGGTGCTAGCTAAGGGGAGGATGACTTGGACAGTGGACTTTCCAAGAGTCTCTTATGTCCAAATGGAGAGTTTTTACAACTGGCTTGCTGCTTTAATATAATATATATATGTGTGTTGAATATATGAAAAATGGTTTTAAAAAAAACTTTTAATTCGGAAAAAAAAAAATTAGGGCCCCCAAAACTTCATAATGATTGCAAGGGCCTCTGTTCCTTGATTAACTTTATTTGTTATGTACAAATGTCTCGATTCCATAATATAGTATTCCATGATACCATGAAATGTTGGGTTATTCCATGATATTTTGGAATAGAGATCATTCACTTTCATTGTAAAATGTTTGAGCCTTCCATTGTTTTTCCAAAATTTAAGGAGTTTTCTCCTCGTTATAATTCCCCTTGAAAAAGAGGGATGCTCATGTGCATGTCTCGCACAAGAGCACCCGCACCATGCAAGAGAGGAGCAAATGCCACTACAAAAAACATGTTTTCTTCCATTGAAGGTAAATCTCTTCCCATGTACAACCACGATATTTCACTTTGACTCTCAGAATCTTCATATTATTCTAACTTCTATCCTCGCATACCATCAAGGTTAGAGAGGTTGGCTATTGTAGCATGTCTTTAAAACGACAAAGGCAACTCCCTTTTAAAAGTCTCTGCTTGAATGTCTGCACCTTTAGTAACAATAAAGGGAGTCCCATGATCCTACTGAGCTCTTCAGAAACTCATGCTCCACTAAATGGTGTGGTGGTGGGTCCATTTGGTTCATGATTTGATTGCAGACAACAAGGGGTGAGGACCAAGGAGCCGACCAATCATATGGAAAGGCCCTGCTAAAGACAGTTTTGTACATCTCGGCCACGCTTTAGGCATCCATATTGGAATATCCTAGCCATTCATTTCGTTTCCTTATCTACTTGGAAGATTTGGACATTTTGATGGAAGGATAAGGGTTAGAAATCGCCCCATCAGAGAGATTTTTGAAGCCCATAAGATCTATATGTGTTCCTGACGGTTGGAAGCGTCCACAGATCTCATGCATTTGGTTCATAGTGAAATGCAGGGCTCTCATCTCCTCTATATATATATATATATATATATATAACACGATCACGAGGAGTCATGCTTCCTAGAGAATTTTCTAAAAAGAAACTCATGTACTTTGATCCTTTTAAGAGTTATCTATGCGGGGATAAGATCTGATCCACTAATCTTGGATTATTGCGGATCGGTATCTTAACTTCAACATAGTAAGTCTTTATTATAGCGAGATTCTTCATCTATAGTGTATTGGCAATTGCCATATGCTTAATCAAATGTTGGACCCATGGTATGCGGACCACACGATTTCCTACATGTCTTTGTATGATGGAGGTTGTCTATAAAAGGGATTGTAACTTTGTTAAAACAGCTACCAAATCTGCCCCAATAGAAGCAAGTTGAGGCGGGCTAAGTGTTTGCGATCCCTAAATTACATTCAATTAAACACTTAAACCTATCAAGGTTAAAAGCTGGATCTCAACACCCATCTGAAATCCGACTTAGGGTGGACAACTTGGCCCCATGGCAATCCCCAATAGCAGCACCAACATCAGGTAGTATTGCGAGTCAGAGCCACTAATTCACAAGCGTGAGTCATGAGGCACCCACTCACCAGCCTAATCATTCCAAGGACAGGGTAAGGATTCTTTTGGTGGTTGCTCTCACTTTCACACCCCCTTCATGGAAGACTGCAGGTCTGCACCTTTTACCATTGGAATTTGACCATGGCCCATGTCTGATAGCCCTTTTTAGCAACACATCTGAGACTTTAAAGGTGCCTGACCTGCCACTGGACCTCTTTATGTGCAGTATCTGGGAACCATATGATAATGGGTGGATGCCAAATATGCACGAAGAATCGAAAAGCATTCAAGACTTAATGAGTGTCAAATTTAGATGAGTGGTAATTCACAAAATGCAGAGAGCGTGAGGCATCTAGATTAGATTTGACCTTAGGGTGCTTGGTGAGTCCATGAAGTAAGGCTGTTTAATTCTTAGGAACAGCTTGGCCAACCCTGAAAATTCTGCTTATTATAGTAATATATACACTAGCATATCTTTTTTTGGTAACACTAGCATATTAATATATTTAGCAGTTCATTTAATAATAATGTCAATGATCAGGGCTTGACTCTTGAGTCAATTGGGCCGGATCTGGATCTATTATTTATATTACACAGATAAATTATAATGACAAATCAAAAGCACATTTATGTTTAATAATCTGATTGGGGTTACGTACATGGACCCAAGCCTGAATAAAACTCTCTCTCTCTCTCTCATTCATTCAGATGAAAGATAATCACCTAAATTCCTGGGTGACGTGTCAGAGTGTTATTGGTCCACTCAATAAAGGCATAAAAAATGCGATAGGTGATCCGGACTCTTCATATACACACACCACCACACCGGCCACCTTACTGTGAATGCCACATTTCGGTCCAACATAGTTCAACTGTTGAATTATTCTGGGTGAGCCATAACATCAGCATGACATCAAAATTATGCAATTAGTAGACTGTAGATAAAATAAATTTTATAAATAAATATGAATTTTAATAAATAAAATTATTTAAGAAATGTAATGTTCAAATATAATATTTGATTTAAAATTTACATATTTTAAGTCCTCAAAATGAAACTAATAACAACTTAAAATTTTAGATTTGAATTTGAAAGCTATTTTCTTTAATTTCACTCGTTCATCTGTTCTAAAAAAAAAAGTCTCCCAGTTTGAAAAGTTAAGCAATTGTAGAGCATGGTTCAACTGGGCAAGTGTTTTTTCTTTTATGGGAGAATTTCAAAAAAGTCCTTAAGTTTTGTCCTTATTTCAAAAAGGGATACAAGTTTCAAAACTTTTCAAATTAGTCCCTAAGTTTATTAGGAAGTTTCCAATTAAGGTCATTCATCTATTTAAAGTTAATTTTCTGCAACTTTTTTCCTTTTTTTTTTTTAAATACCAAATTACCCTTCATTGCAATAAAACTCTCATTCACTTCCTCTATATTTTCTTCATTTTCCTCGCCGGTGTCCTGATGGTAATCAAGGACACCCAGTATTCCCACAGCAATTGGCTGCATGTAGTGGCTGCCGAAACCATGTCATGGTTTTAAATGAAGGGTAATTTGGGTATTTTCAAAATCTTGAGGGAAAAAGTCACCAGAAAATACCTTTAAATGACCGGATGTCCTTAATTGAAAATTTACTAAAAAGTTTAGGAACTAATTTGAAAAGTTTTAAAACTTGTGTCCCTTTTTGAAATAAGGCAAAAACTTAAAGGCTATATTTGAAGATTTCCCCTCTTTTATCTTTTATTGAACCAAACAGTTGCATTTAACGGTGTCACTTTCGGCCCAACCAGGTCACTCCAATTTGATTTTTTAAGGCATCTCTCTCTCTCTCTCTCTCTCTCTCTCTCTCTCTCTCTGTCAATTGTAAGAGAGAAGAATGTAAAATTAGACTATCCATTTGTCTGACATTACATGGACAAGACCATCACCCTCATTATATTACTAACAAGAATTGGGCCCAAAGCCTACAAATCCATTAGCTCCATCAAATGTTACCTGAATCCCCTCCTGCTGAATGTTCCCTATTATGGAAAGCCCTGATGAAGATGGGGCAAATGCAAAACAGAAAGTCCCTACATCATCCACTGGGATCAGGAAATTCCTCGCCGGAAGTGTCAATACCGGCCCACCGGAGAAGTAAAACGAGACTGTTGGCACTAGGACAACCTCGAACCCGGAAAGATCATAACAAGTATCAAAGATGGACACCCCAGAGGCCCGTGGAAGGCCCGTGGTGCCTGCGATGAATGCATCGCGCAGCGCCTCATAAGCCCGCACTGGGAGCCTTGTAACAGCGGTCCCTGTGTCGATGACCACACCCCCATCCCATGACTCAGTGAGTCGAAACACATCCTCAGCCACGGGCACAGGCACACCACCCACAATCAGGCCCACAAGCCCAACATAGTAGAGGCTTGGGGCCCGTGGATTATGGAGAATTGAAGTCCACACAGCGCCTACTGGGACGCCATCTCGGCCGAAGAACAATGACCCGTGTGCGTTGGACCCACGGCTCACAAGGCAGTACCCGAATGCACCACCGGACTGACCCCCGAGCTGGCCTATGAAAGATAGCGACCCACCACCAAGGCCCAATAGCCCCGACGCACCCACAAAGAGCCCATGGTTCATGTTGCCGCACCCAATAGCCACATTGCGGACCATGGTGCGCCCGAAGGTTAGGGTCTCCATTGCAAGGGTGCCCTTAGTGTAGGACCCATCATCATACATAACCTCATAAAGGCACTGGCCGTTGTAGCAGCCGGCTTTCTCTAGCTGGATGCAGGCGGTGGAGCCGCAGTCGACGCCGGTGAATGTGGCCGAGTTGGCCGGGTCAAACACTGGGTCAGGTTGTTGGTAGCACTGAGTGCATGGTTGACATTGGACCCAAACAATATCACTGCCAGAATCAATCACCATGTATTGATAAATTGGTGGGCTTCCAATACCTATACGTACTAAATATTCACCAATGCCTTCTTCCATACCCGATAAGATATCAGACCCGAAATCATCTACCCGATAACGAACTCCGCTGGTAGCAGCAGTGACCCGGTGATTCAAGCTTCTGACCCTTGTTGCATCCCTTTTCAAACGCTCCTCAAGGCGGCAACGGTAGCCGGTGCAACTTCCGGCTGAGAGCGCGTCACGGTGGATCAGCTTCAATCGCCACTTCCGGTTCGCTTCTTGGTCGTCCATTTTTGAGAATTGTCGATGACCCATCGCCTCTGACGGTTGGATTTTCATGTTGAGAATTGATTCTTGAATGTTCAAGTGCTGAAAATCAATTGCCGGAGAGGCGGCAGCGCCTCCACCGGCAACACCGAAGGCTTGTAGTGCCTCTAACAATGTGACTAGAGCCACTAAGGCCTCCATTGTGTGTGTGTTTTTGGGTGCAAGCACTCGTGGTGGGGTGGTGGGGTATTTATCTGCTTTGGAAGGGGTGGCAAACTGGCAATGGGTAGGCCTGAGTTTGCATTGGTTTGAGCTTGTAGAGTAATGAGTATTGACCCGACCCAAAACTGACCCATTTGTTAATTGAAAGGATAATATCAACCGGATTCTAATAAAGCATTTATAGACTCAATGTCAACTCGGCCCATTTATTAATTAGGTTGGAAATGTTAATTAACTCAAACTCAAAATTATCAACTTGGGCTTGGGTCAGGTAAGTGTGTGGGGGGGGGGGGGGGGGGGGGGTGGTCACGAATGGCTAAACCTATAATGAATGAAATAATTGAGTGATGAGGCATGCCTGGTTTTGGCTTCTTCTTCTTTATTTTGTTTGATTTGATATGATTTGACAAAGAGTTGTGGATTTGTTTATAATGGGTTTTCTTTTATTGCATCCGTGCTTGCTCTGATTCTCTCTTTCCAGTCTTGGGAGTGGTGTGGAGCTGCTACACATGAAAGAAAAGTAGAAATAAAAGCCCATTCGGTCTTGGCCTTTTCAATGATTTAAAAAGTTACCAGGTTTAAAATATGAAGGGAAGCTTGTGGGGTTTGAGAAAGCATCTTCTCTCCTATCTATATCTGATGCATGGTTTGAAATAATGGCCATAGTGTAATGATTTTGCCCATTACATACCAGTCTGTAGTCATTGTGATATTTATATTCTTTTAAGCATGATTCAAAATAACAGTAGTATGTATCAGTTTTTGTAGTTACTGTTGCCATCTTTTGATTGCAATATTTTACCGAAACAATATTTGGGTTTTAATGTTACAATTTTATTTTATTTTTTGCCAATTGCCTAGTAGCCAGGAGATCTGAAATAAACCTACTCACCCAAGAATAGATCCCTGAGTGTAGCTGTGGGAGCGAGAGCGCTATCTACCATTGCATATTCCTGTTTCAAAGTTACACTTGAAATTGTGTTTTGAAATTGCACTTTAGGGCTCGTTTGTTTTGTGTGAAAATGATTCACATGAGTAAATGCTTCACATGTGAATCAATTACATGTGCAACAAACTCACATGAGATTCAGATTCCAATGTTTGTCAATTTCACCTACTTGCACATGTGAATTTAAAGTACATCTAATGGGCATCATCGGTTATAATGTTTTTCCCTAGTTTCTCACAGATCATGAGGAATCATGACCTGAAACTTGGTGGTCTAGCTGTTCTAGGCATTTTAGAGCTAATCAATGATTCGGATCTTGCAAATGGGGCCCCACAGAAACCCATAATGCAGATCTAACGGTCTGTAATCATTCCCAAATTCCTTACAACCTAGGATGATCCAACGGCTGAATTTTGATGTGTGAGCCGTGTTGGGCCTCCTAAAGATGATTACCGGTGTAGATTATGGTTTTGGAGCCCACAAGATTGAAAAAATTAAAAAAACACGGTACTGCCTTCATGGACGTCCGCGGTTACTGTAGCTCCGCATAGTAACAGTAGCATGTGAATCCTTTTCACACCTACTGAGATGTGAAAATGAAGGGCACTTTTTGAGTTGATTTTCATTCCATTTACATATGAGTTTTACACATGTGAATCAGATTCACACGTAACAAACGTGATATATGCGTAACGGAAACGCATGTGATTTAATTACACACGTAAATGGGCACAAACAAACGACCCCTTAAAGTGTACTTGTGTGGTTCGATTTCGAGGGCTTTTCTACTGATTTATGTGTTTCCACATGAAAGGACCTTACTATACACATGCATGCATGCGTTTGTGCACAATAGAACATATGTTTGATTCTTTAAATATGGATATTTTAGTATTTGGGCAGTTATATAGTTAAGCACTCAATCATAGGACATGCATGTGTTAAAATGGAATGGAAATGCCTACTCTAGGCTATAGGTATAAAGAAAGAAAACCACTACATCTTTTAGAAGCTGAAATGATGGGAGTGCTTCTCCTTTATTGCAATCCCAAGGTCCATCTAGTCGCTCTTGGTTTGAGGGCATCTAGTTGCTCTTGGTTTGAGGGCAATAGTGAAAAGAGGAAAAGGCATTCCAAGATACGGTGACCACAGGCAAGGAGCCGAAATTTTGTGTAGCCTCTTCTCCATGTGTAGATGTGGGGCCAACATTTGGGAAATCTGAATAGTTCATCTTATGGCTCCACGCTACTGCGATTTAACGATCTTTACGATCCAATTTAGGACATGCAAATTATATGAGCAAGGAGAAAAGGTAGAGAAAACTGCCGATAGTTTCAATTTATAATGAAATAGAGATTTCACCATTTTTTTCTATTTCCGCTTGGATGATGCGAAGAGTGGAGAGGCCAAAAACTTCCATAGAGACTTCTATCACCAGGTTGATTTTCTTCCTCAAAAAGAAAAAGTTATTTTCTTAGAAGAAAAGTACACTTTGAATTCTTTGCTATTAGAATAATTATTTTTTGGTTTTTAAAAAGTGAGAATCCCCATTCAAATTACTATTGTAGGACAAAAAGAAGAGAGAGAGTAGAAATTTGTACATGAGGATTTTCTACCTCCTGTTTCTCCTCATTTCTCCTCATAGTAGAGATTCCTCACTTGTGATTCTCTCTACATCCAAATTGAGTTATAGTTAACATACACGTGTATATAAGATGTGGCCATGGTCATGGCACCAAGTATTCGGGTCGTCGGGCTTAGAATCCATGGACAAGAACCCAAACCCTTTCATGCATGGACCTGAATTGGAAACAGGTCTAGATTTTGGACTCATACCTGGCCTTTCTCGTTTCGGGTCCTCTAGCTATTCAGGTGGTTTTGAATCTGTCCCACTTGTACAGGACAAGGGTTCCTCCAAAAAGGAGTAATGTTAATGAATCTTCAAAAGGTCAAGATATTTTAAAAATCACCAGTACTTTTTATGGATGTGTTTATTAAAGCTTGTGTTGTGAGCTTTGGAACTGCAACTTACATTTTCTTTGGCCAAAGTCAAAAAGCTTTACTTTACTTTACTTACAGTAGAAGCTTCCAATTGTTAGAGTACTGTATGTTTATTAACTTACTATAATGGATGACTGTTTCTGCTGCTATTATTGTGGCTTTATGTTCGTGGTTGTGGGCCATCAAAGAAAGTTAGAAAGATAAGCTTCTTTTGTTTATTAAGTTGAAAAGCCATGCCTATAGAAAGTGAGATTGTTGGTTTATTGAGTTGAAAACCAATGCTTATAGAAAGTATGATTCCAAATATTTGATGATTTTTTAACACAATAGTATCTTGTGACCTTTCTCTTAATATTTCAGCTAATTTAAGAGTATTAAGGAGAGATCAAAACAAATGATATTTGAAACATTGTAACCAAACCAATAGGACTTTTAGTAGGTTTTCTTTTTCCTGTTTTTTAGAACGTGATATTGATTTATTAATAAGAAAAGACGAGTCTAGATCACCTATCGCAGTTATTATACCTTCACTGTTCAATATATATTGTAACTAAACCAATAGGACTTCAAGTAGAATAATTATTTTTATTTTTTCAAATCCTCATCATGTAAAAGGAAATCTAAGAGACCAACTACTATTGCGAACCCCATGAATTCACAAACCCCATGATCGAATTCACCCCTTTCGATTCATGGGCTTAGATTATTTCTCAATGACTACCTTCAATGATATTAAACATCCTAATGAGGAAGATGGGATAAAGAAGAACTAAAATCTTAATGCCAAAGATGAATGGGTTAGGGTGATCTTAAAGGACTGACTTTCTACATGGCCTCTTATGTAAACTAGATGTTTCCATCACCCTCCCCACTACTCCTATGGACGTCATGCATTCAGGATATATATCCCGAAATTGAGTAATCTTAGATCCGGCATTGCCAGTGTTCTGCGGATTAAAATGAATTTAAATAATATATAACTCGAGTGGGTACTAGATGATGTCGCATGAGCAACATATCTAGTGGGCCTTTATATCGGAAAGTGCAGTGGGCCCATAAGCATCCCTTTGATAAAGGTTGATCAAACGTTAGACAAAACGCCCGTCAATTATCTTGGTAGAAGACGGTGATTGTAAAATATTAAAACTCCAACAAATTAAAGACGAATCAATTAAAAAGTGTGTAGGGTATGTAATTGTTTTTTTTTTTCTTTTTTTTTTTTTATTTTAAATTTCCTTGAAGGGTAGCCACTCACACTCACCAAGGTCCCTCACCATGAGCACTATAATCAGGCATTCATACCTGGTTGTTTTTAGGTCAATTATTTGGAAGACATCATTCTCTCTCACTCTTAACATTCACATACACACCTGCAGAAAATTGAGAACATGATTGTCATGATTTTGATGTTTTTCTTATATAAGAGGACTCATAATTTAGAGTTGAGCCAGATGATTGTCTTTTTTTATTTTTTTTAAACTTAAACTCACATTTCATCCTTAGATGGGATAATGCTTTGTAGATTTTAGCTCTATTTTGGTAAGTATTATTCCAGAGGAAATTATTGCCATATAATACCATGCTCACCAGTGGAACCTACCTTGTATATGGCATCATAAGGCCTAAAGGTTCACAAAATATCTACCCTGTTGAAGGATGATTTTCTCCTGCACTTTGGAGTCCATTTTGATCAGTGTTGGGCGAGCACGTGAAATTCAAAGGGGCTTTCGCCTTTGGGGATGGTCAGGATGAGCGTTCCCACGGGGCACTGTATGTAACAAAAAATCTTACCCCGTTAATATCTTGATTTGATCTATGGTCCTGAAGTTTAATGACTTTTAAAAAGAGGTTAGTGTGTAAGAAGGGATAACTTGATCATAAGTCAGCTAAGTGGCCTGAAAAATAGGTTGGACTGAATTGAAAGAATCATACTGACAGTTCAAATCTAAATATAGTATCATTATGTTGCAGACTCAAGTGGCTGCATCACACTATCATATATATACTACACAATGGATTATTTAATGTGATACATATTTTGATTTCACCTTGTTTTGATTACCCATATTCATTGCCAAATATTGAAATTGATCTTCATAGACATCTTTAAATTTGTCCTCTCAAGTGGAACAGTTCAACAAGGCATTTCACAAATTAACATATCCCATCTTTTCCCTGAGCATTTTTCCTTTTTTTTTTCAAATGATGCTCATTGCTTGAACAGAGCCTCATGAATAGTTCAAAATAAGCGCCCTCAAAATGTATAGAATATCTTCAAATTTTACTACAATAAGTGTTGCTCCCATTAGGTGGAGCATACGATTCAAACACGATCATGTTCCCAATAATCTAATGTGAACACTTGGAGACATTACGTGGATGTTGAGGGTGTTCGTTTTGAATAGCTTAAATTCTCAAATGGTGGTGGAGCTCTACTCCTCCCAGATTTTCTGAGTGAGACTCAGAGGATCCGGACTCAAATTTCTAAAGATTCTGGCGACCACTGCCTTAACCTGCGGCGTCCCTATGCTTTTCTGGAAACATGCAGTGAGCTTGAATAAGAAAAACCTACCCTTCTCTCCTCTTCTCTTCTATAATGGCTGCTTTTGTACTCTCTTTTCTTCCATCAAAAGTAAAAGAAAAGTCCTTAAGCAAACTCTAGAAAAGATTTGACTCGATCATCGCCTGTAGTGGCCGATCAATTGCTTTTTGTCTGTTCCTATGGTGCCAAAATAAGGTACCTTATAGCAGTATGATGTACTGTTTAGTTTGGAAAAAGAAGCATCTTGAACTTGAAGAGTGGACTTGATAGTTCCCCTCTTCAGCTAATTTTAACACTGCACACACTGGCAGTAATTGGTTATGATCTATCACTGCCTGCTGTTTCGTACGAGTTCGAAGATGTTGGAATTTATGGCTCCCACATGCCATATAGGCACTGGGGAACAAGAACAAATTGACCTCCTTTACTCTTCCACTCTATGGTTATTTCCAAAAGAAAGAATTCTAAGATCCCAAGTTTCGATCTTTTTTTTTTTTTTTAGTGCAAGTCTAATCTCAAGGAGCTATATGCCCTTACTCCTAATTGAGAAACCATTCTGGTGCTTGAAACACCTCAAATGTGTGATGTGTAATTGATATTAATGTTTCAATATTTTGAATATGGACTTGAAATCCAATACTCTTTGATTTGTTGTGTCACTTCCTTATGTAGGAGATAATTCTAGCCACCCATCCTAGACTTTCTATTTATATGCAATTGGAAGCTGATATCATCAGTGAGAAATTAACCAAAAGTATTGTTGAAAGAGAAAGGAAAAAGCAACTGTCTGATCGAATTTTTGCTATAATATTGCGTGTGTTTGCTATCAATGCACTATTAGCTCATTGTCCTCGCACAGATATCGCATAGCCCCACATCTGATCTTATCGATCGTCACATTTGTGGTTAACATCACATCTGATTAGACACTTTATCATTCATATCCAACTCATTACAACATTAAGAATATCGTTATATTCTTTCATTAAATAGTTAACCATTATATAAATATATATATATATATATACACACATTTGCTAATGGAGGGTTCTTTTTGCTAATGGAGGGTTCCAATCCTTTGGACTGGACCAATTTCTCCTGGCCCAGAGAGAAGTTAAGTAAAATCCATGTAGCTCCCAAAGTGGTAGCACTAGTGAACTCAACCCTCGATTCCTGAAGAAAAAGAAATCGGGGATCGATACCGGGACCTCTAACTCTGGATGAGAGAGGAACCGTGGTCCTGACTACTCAGCTAACCAATTAGGGTTGTGAACCAATATAATCTTCATATAGTCACGCAAGTTCAAAATATCTTATAATTGGGAATGATGTTTGGGAGTTTCCTTTCTTCTCATTAGAATTACCTAGAAATCTTCTCACAGGAATTTCTCAAGCGTGCTACCATGCATGCTTGCTGAGGGAGAAATGATGGAGTCTGATTTTTTTCTTTTTTATGTGTGTGGCTTTAACTTTTATAAATCGTGATGTACATGGAATGAAATGCTACAATAAACCTCATCTATTAAAAATCACAATCATTAAGGCAAACATCCTTGTTATTTATGGAATACCTCAAATTTCCTCATTCTGGGTTATTTCTATGGTCAAATTGATTCTCTGATAAAAAATGCAAAATACTGGGTTTTCCAAGTAAAGTTTTTTTTTTTTTTTTTTTTGAGTTATTTCCACGGTCAAATTGATTCTCTAATTAAAAAAAATACAAAATACCGGAGTTTTCCAAATATATATATTTTTGTGATTTAGACTCTCCATCGTGCCTTTGTCTATTAAGAAAATCTCAAATCATCTTATTTCTATCAAGGCAAGAGCATTTGAGTGTTAATGGGTTCCACTGTCTAGGTGCCACTAATCTAAGAAATTTCAAGTATTTTTGTTTGTTCTGATTATATGATTTTTTTTTTTTTTAAGAATGTGAAATTGGATTTCTTTATTGTATGGTTTATTTAATCCTTAGTCTTTTTTATTTAATCCACTCTCGGTTTTGGGTTGTCTGGTTTCTTTTTTATCTATTGATTTTGATTTACATTTTTTTTAAAAATGCAAAACTAATGGTAAAAGGAATCTCCAATAATATTGGTCCATCTAAATAAAGAATTAAGCACATTCTTATTATCATCATTTTCTACTTTCCCCAATATAATTTTATTTCTCTATGTCAACAAGAGAACTTTCATTTTTTTCATTTATTTACTTTTATGTTCATTGTATTTTTTTAGAGCAACTTCAATAATTTTTTTTTGTTTCTTTGCTCTCTTTTTAGTACTGTCTCATGTCTCATTTGCATGCTTAGTTTAGATCAGTGTTCATCCCATTTTAAAATGTGAGCACCTTGAAACAATTTATGCAATTATTAAACATTTCAATTTAAGAGGTAAACCTTTTTTTAATTCATTTACTTTTGCATTCATCATATTTTATTTGAGCAATTTTAATTATGCATTTTAATATGATTTATACAAAAGAATCTTCATTTTAAATTTCTATAAATTTGTAATATTTTTATGGTTTGTATTGGTATGGTTTCAAAGATTGTGAGTTTCTTTTTTCCCCTTTTTTTTTTCAACTTTTGGGTGTTGGGTTCTCTTTGGTTTTTTTTCCTTTTAAATCACTATTTATCATGAAATTTTCTGTGAAGTTTCATTTTTTTGTTGTATTTTTTATATTTTTTTCTTCCATTGGATTCTTTAAGTTCTCTTTGTGAAATCTTTTTATGGATTTTTCTTATTTCTTTTGTGGCTTCATATTTTCATTTGAGTATTAGATTATCATAAGTTGGTTTGGTTATTCTAAATTTCTTTTATAATTGTATTGTCTCTGGATCTTTATTTATATATATATTTATAGCCTTTTTAATAAAATTTATTTTATTTTATTTTTTACTTCTTTTATTATAATTTATCACTTGCGATGGATTTTTAGCTTTTTTTATGATGGTTTTTCATAAATTTGTAGGTTCTTTTGTCTTTGCCCTTTTGTGCTCCATTTTTAAGTTTTTTTTTTTCTCATGAGTGTTTGATTCTTTTAAATTGCTTATGTTATTAAGTTGATTATAGATTTTCATTTTTATGTGACTTTCAAATTTCATTGGATTTTATTCGTTGTTTATATTGTTTGTTTGTTTTGATTTTGTTTTTTTTTTTTAGTTTTCTTGACCATTAATCTTCAATTTTCATGAGCTTGTGTTTTTTTTTTTTTTTTTTAATTATATAGTATTAGATATTGAATTCTTATGGGACTTCTTTTTTTTTTTTTTTTCCTCCCATCTCTCTCGGACTAAAACCTTTTGCATTTAATTTTAAAGAAATTGATTATAAAGTTTGTTTTTTTTTTTTTATAAATTTTAATATTATGATTAGCACGGGCATGTTTTTCTAGTGGATTATTTAATGTGACACATATTTTGATTTCACCTTGTTTTGATGACCCATATTCATTGCCAAATATTGAAATTGATCTTCATAAACATCTTTAAATTTGTCCTCTCAAGTGAAGCAGTTCAACAAGGCATTTCACAAATTAACATATCATCTTTTCTCTGAGCATTTTCCCATTTTTTTGTCAAATGATGCTCATTGCTTGAACAGAGCCTCACAGGAATTTCTCATGGTCGGTCAGAAAGAATTAGAAATCAACAGATACAACAATAATTAATCATGACTTACAATGGACACACAAACATAACACCTCACATGAATATGGGATGCTCAAACATCAGCCCATTTGCATGTGCAAATCTCCTAGCAAGAGATTCTCCCCATTTGGATTTGGAAAGTTGGAGAAGTTTTTGGTTCTTCTCCAAGTTTACTACATAACAAGACCAGCTGTAATGCAAAGAAATAGAAATCCCACTGTAGACAATCCTTCCATAGAACTTATCTGGGCATCAGTGAAATGAATGTAATCTGATTGAGAAGACTTTCCATTTGGCTTCCCTGATGAAGAGGGAGTCTAAGAAGCAATTCAAAACCAATCATATCACTTCACTGCAAATAAAATAGGCCCAATGTGAGGCTAAAGAAATGTGTAATGGCTTAGTGTAAAAATGGATCACTAATAAACTCATGCACATTCCAGGTGGATAGTAAAAAATTGAGAGTTCTCCTTGCTTTGTGAAATCTTTAAAAACCCTTCAATAACTCAATCCTGCTTCCCCTCTATTGGAATTTTGATCATACAAGTAGATCAAGGTCTACAAGAACAGGATTGTTGGTAGAGCCTCCACATGCTTTTTGTTATTGGAACAAAAAATAAAGATAATGTTGTAGGCTTCTAATCATGCTTTGTGGGCCGGTTCCGATCAGTGGACTCATTCTAACCTTGACCATATAAGCAAAGATCATGGCTTTAGTCCAACCCAGTCAGACCAACAATATTTCACAAAATCAAGGCCCAACTAGTTAATTGTAAGAACTGGGCCTTGGCTTGGCACAATATACTAACCACAAAACCGGGTAGCCCAGTCCACATACATAAGAGCATAGCCCAAACTCAGCCCAATTTGAGCCGGGCCTGAAACCTACATATCCCCTATATGAATCTGCTTCATGATCCGTCGGGCCAACCAACGAATACTAGGCGTAGTTGTGGACCCACCCAATTATTAATCTTGACCAGAAATGGATCATGACCTGACTACTTGGTTTGGGCCTGTCCTGGTCAATGGCTAACAGGGCCCATTTTCAGCATTGGCACGTGCGGCTAGTTTCTGGATCTCATGGCTCGCTCTTTTGAGATTTTCTCGTAGATGAATCATCTCGTGAGATGAGATAGTGCTTTTATTAAGAAAGCTGTGGCATGTGAATGACTGACGATGGTCCCCACAAGAGAGATAGATAGTTGAAAGTGAGAAATAAGTGGTCTCACGTGTACTTCTCAGGCCGCTGCCTAATGATAAAACGGCTTTCTATGATTCTATCGTACATTGTTCTTGGAAATGGAGCAGATCGTGCCAATGATATATGGCTGTATAATAAGCTTGTGCTAAGTTTACATGGAAAAATATCCTTGTGGCACTAAAGAAATCCGCATTAGGAGATGATTTTTCTTTTCTCTCGGGTTTTTTTTTTTTTCATCTCTAGGAATGTGTTTGTGCGCACTACATGCCGTGTAAATAAGAGAAAAAAGAGGCTTTTTTTTTCAATGCTTTTTCACATGATTGTTTGGTGGAAACAATGACGTCCAGAAATTTTACTCATTTTAAACCATGTTTCCATGCAAAGAAGGAATTCAGGATTGCAATGTTTGGGACAGGATTTATAGTCGGAGGAGAGGAAAAACAATTTCCTCTTTTGTGAATGGTTCACAAACACCATTGCTTTTGCTCTTGCAATACAGCAAAACTTTACTATGATACCGCAAAAGATTTATTATAGTATTGGAAGCCAACATTAAAATATAAAGAAAATGTGTAGCTTTATGTTATATCGTATAATTCAATAAAAAAATTTTTTGTGATATCAAAAGAATGGAGTAGTATGGAGAACTTCTGAGAAAACATCTGTACTTTGGTCACCAAGGGTGGAAATCAATGGTTAATGGTGACTGTATAGGAAAAATCCCAATTCTCTCATTTTTAATGGTGACCATATAGGAACTCTATAGTAGAGCTTGCCTATTTTAAATGAAGCCTTGAAAAAATGAATCCCCTCCTAATGCATGGAGTATCTACAAGTTTTACTCAAACAGTGATTAGTTGTGGTGTAGGATTGACCATTCAAAAGAGAAATGCTCGTGAGAGGAGCTCTCACCGTCTTAAAGTGAAAGGTAGCATGCTAGGGACCACCTAAGGCTTCACTGATCACGGGACAAGAGAATGGAAAGAGCCATTTTGGATAGATCTAAATATCAAGTTTGGGGTCAATTCCGTGCCTCTAACTCTTTTATCCATGGCCTGCAGGTATAACAACTTTATATTAAAGAAAAAAAAACATAACCCTTGATCCATCGATTTGGTCCATTCAAATTGGTGCAAAGCCAATGCATCTAATGTAATTCAAGGGGTCCCATGTGTGTGGACGGTTTCGATGATAGGTGAGCCCTAGCATGCTACCTTTGAGAGCGCATCTCATAGGAGCATTTCTCTTAATTAAATAAAATTGTGATTATACAATCTTATGCATTATTATTCATATATTCATTAATCGTGTTTTCAATCAAATGGTTAATTGGTGAGATTGGAGTAAAACTTAGAAATATCTTATACAATAAGAGGGGTTCATTTTAAACAACTCGGATTTTCAATAGGTAAGAGAGCCCCACCATGGAGATCCACTCTTTTGACATAGTATTTTCCCAACAGGAAGTCCACCTGGACACCAAAGGTATTGGGAGGATCCGGACTAACAACATGAAGTCCACCTAGGCACCAAATGTATTTTATGGTTGGATTTTGAGTAGGCCATGATAAAACTATGATGATCACATCAATTGATGAGGGTGATGGGGGCCTTTTCTCATTCTGCTTATTTTATCTTTTACCCTTTTTTTTTTTAATGTTCCTGTCACCGTGGTAGTTTGATGACCATGGAAGATTCTCATGTACAGGGATGAAAATGTACTCAGACTATCTGAATGCATGGAGGACCCAAAATTTGAAAAAAAATAAAAAATAAAAAAATTGGGGTACTACTACAACATATGGGTCCAATATTTGGACCCCATTTTAGTTTGGGCTTAGGTTAGTGTCCATGAATTTTGTCTTTGAGGCCAGTATATGTACTAACAATATGATAGAAATACATACACAAAAATATTTAGACAAGAATTGTATGTCCGGTTCTTTTATAGTGTCACCCGTTTTTCTGAAGAACCTCACCTATTGGGATTAAATTACCCCCCTACAAGCACTTGATATTATCTCCTTTCTCCAGTTGAGTCTGGTTTCAGTCTTGAATTTAAATTCAAGTACAGGTATGTGTGCCAATTTTGTGAATGGGACACCAATCAAGTATAGTTTATTTAAAGGTAAATACTTAGACATCCACACACACTCGCACGAATCCCTTGTCATCAGATTTACACCGGAAATTGATCCCTAATTGTTTCGGTAGAAGGGTGATAAATGCCTCAGCAGCAACTGAGCTACTAGTACTTATAACTAACTTGGGTATGGGATTTGAATAGTGTGACTTGTTGACCTCACAGTGCGTGTGTCCATTGCTACTACCTAGTCTAGTTGATCTAACCACGTCTAAAATAAGAATTTGGGTTCTCCAAGTCATTAATCGAGAAAAATCCTGAGTTAAAAGCAGTAGAACTCCACAATGGGCCTACCTTTTGTAATCTGATTCGTTCAAAATAGACATCACCCAGATATATGGGGTATCCTTAAATTTCACATTAATCAGAGTCATTCCACCATTATATTGATTGTTTGATGAAAAAAAATATGATTAATACATTCTTATGCATATTCATTATATATCACGTTTTCATCAAACTGTATATCCAACTATCGACCAAATTTCAATTGATGTAAAACTTAAGGATACCCAATATACTTAGAGGGCATTTATTTTGACTTGTTTGAATTCAATAGGTGGGCTCCAATATGGAGTTTAATTGCTTTAACCCTGGATTTCTCTAGGTTAAAGCCTCGAAGGACATGGATTCATGAAACAAAATGCAATGTACTTTTTCAATGATATTTCTGGACATGAGTTATTGTAAATCGATGACTGCAAATCTATTTCATGTAGGACCTGTTTATGCAATGAGAGGATTATGTGCTCTACATGGATTTATGTTAAAATGGAAAAAGGGAATCCTGCATACCTATCCCTCCTATAGAAAATTGAAACTCTCTTTATTGAACAAGATTTAGTTCTTTTTTTCTCATTTTTTGCAAGAAAAATGTGTCACACCAAAAAACACAATAGTGGGCTACAAGAAAAACCAAAATAATTTTCCTCTATATCTAGAATTCTCTATCACATAAACGCACTTGTAATGCATTGGATGAGAGAGAGAGAGAGAGAGAGCATTGAAGGTTTGGCCATTTTTCATCGAACTAAGGCCATGTTTGCGGAGCAACAACTATGTAAATGAAAAAGAAATTGAAAGCAGTGATGGTTTTGGCCATTTCAAAACCATCACTCATCAAACTATGGGCATGTTTCTGGAGCAACAACTAGGTAAATGAACAAAAATTGAAACTTTCGACGGATATGTGCTAATTGAGCAATCATCATTATCAAAGTCTTGTCCCCTCTATATTAGGATCATTTACATGAATCCAGTTTTTCCATTAAAGTCTATGTTGGTATGAATCGTAGGATAGGTTGCATTTCTTTAGATCAATCTAACGTTTCCACTTCTATCTATATTTTCTTCGTCTTCCTCGGCCTTCCCTTTTGCCATGGTGAGCCATCAACTTGCATATAAATACTTTTCTTCGTTGATGCCTACGGGTGTTCATGGGCGGGCTAAGGAATATCCAGGCCCGAACCGGGCTCTAAGGAGTTGGCCCAATCTCTGCCTGCTTGGAAATGTGTAAGCTCGAGCCCACCCAAGATTAATATGTACTTAAAAAAGAGAGCAGAACTACACAGTGTTAGTGTAGTTCAAGTGGTTTGGACTTGGCCATTAATGTGAAAGGCCACTGTTTGAAGCCCCCTCTCTTTACCTATTTAGATTTTTCCAATCGGGCCATGCCGGGCTCTGGGCTCTCTACAACTCAGTCCAAGCCAGGCCCATCTATTAAACAGGTTGAAATAAGTAGCCCTATCCTGCCCCGAGTACTAAAATAGATGTTCCAAGCCTGGCCCAAATCAAGCTGGGCGAGAGCCAGGCTCAGGCTTGCCCAACCTATGAAAACCCCTACTAAAGCGTCTAAATAATCTCAAACGGGAATCTCTTAATTTATCATTCATTGATTCTACCCTTAATGCTCCCATATGCCCTCATTTCTAATTTTATCTTTCTTAGTTTCACTATATATCTATCTCAACATTCTCTTCTCTACTACACTCATTCTGTGCATTGATAAACCGATATTTTATTCGAATAAGCCAGCTGATCTAATGGCTTCCTAATCTCATTAGTTTAAACTCTGTCAGTTTTTACTGTTGGCCCCAAGCCCTAATCAACAAAAGTCCTCTTCAACTCATTCTAGCTCCCACATCATACACAACCCAGACGGGTTCATAATTTGTGTTCCAAATCCAAGACCTCTTGGTTCAATTCTTTAAGAGGACTGCACTACACAAATTTCTTGTAACAAACCCATTAGAAAATATCTAAAATAATTAATTAGACAAAAGTACAAAACGCGGCAGGGTGACCAAAATAAATCCATCCTTGGAACTCCTCAATTATAGACACAATCTATAATAAACCAATATTCATCCGAATCCGAAAAAGCCAATAATAAACCTGCCCCTAATTGGAGAAACAAGGACAAGTCGCCCATTTAACCCCGACACATTGCCATCCCTAGTAATTGACATTTTCCTGAAATCATTAAATTTGATTAGTCCTCTCGAAAAGCTTTTCTTTTCTTGCCAAGAGGTGGCCAAGCAAGCGAAGCCATCGATGAATGGTCTATAGCAAATTACATCAAGCTCCTCTTATGCTTTGAACCCTTTTTTTTTTTTTTTTTTTTTGGGTAGAAGTATGATTTGAACTTGGTATACCTACCCGGTTATGCCTAGTTGATGGACTTAACTAATTAAATGATTTTGAATGCATGTTGTGAAAAAGTGTAATATTTACCCATTAAAAACTTATTAACAATTAGAATAAATATAGGGGGTGTTCTGAAAATTCCTTTCTTCATGGGAGGGACCACAAAATGATTGCCATTGGGTTTTAGCTTTTCAAAATGAGGTCCTCAATTATGTCCACGGACCATTAATATAGTGGTCCCCACTACGGGTCCATTCAGAAAAAAATCTCCAATTGGGCGATTGTGGTATCCAAAGACTAATTGCATCATTTCCATGTAGGATGACGCATCCCAGTTCCGAATAACCTAAAAGTGAAATTTGGGTTGGGCTTATTCAAGTAAGAGTTTAATTTGGGTCTCTTAAAATTCACAAGGAAGTGACAAAAATTGGAACTTTTACTTTTTGGTGTTTGAATTCAACCTTGAGGTTTCAACTACACTTGGATAGGAAATTTATAATTGGTCTTGGTTTATGTTGGGGATAGTTTTCAGGTTTCATTGGGACCAATCTCTAGTTTTACTTGCATATAGTTCGAGGGTTTGGGTCTCCTGTTTTGTTGAGAGAGAGACACACAGGAAAATGCTGTTTCATCCAATCAAGATTCATGAACGATATAAAATCAATCAGTAGGGAGCAGGGAGTTGAAACAGGGGATCCGGACTCATAGCTTGGATTGGACTAGGGTTGAGACAAACCCTGACTTGACCTACTAAAATTTCTATTATGTTCCAATGCGTATGTGCAGTGAAAAATCCTCCATAGGTCAAATATGTCAGTGTCACACCCATGTGTATGCATGTGTGGTTCTAAATGCTTCATGCCCGCAAAACTGGGCCCCAGTGATGCGCCCCTGAGGCTTATTATATCATGACCTCAGTGGTGCGTGTCGCAGGACTAGGAGGCCCCACTCGCAAAAACCAAAACCCCCTGAGCAAACTTTTACATGTTCAATGCCCAAGGATTGTATACTACATCTTTTGATAAATCTAATAAGCTGAGATAGTGAGATTCCAAGTTGGTAGAAGAAAAGGACTGTCGATTGGTGACCATGGTGGGGCCCTTGGTGAGGACCAGGACCCATAACCAATACATTTGTCTGCCTGTGGACATCCATCAACATCCAGTATGGAAAAACAAAGGAGGCCCATGACCCTGTCTAAACTGCATGGCTCAAGGGTCAGTCAAGTGGACAAAGAAACAATGGGGGAGGTGGTCCACCCCAGCATCAATCATTGTCATCTCCACCGATATATCTCCTAACATTTCAACCCATAGCTGTAGAGATCGAGAGAGAGAGAGAGAGAGAGAGAGAGAGAGAGAGAGTGCTTTGGTTGGTAGAAGAAGAAGATGGCCAGCTGCAAGGTGGTTTAAATTAAATCCACAACTTTAGCAAGGTGATGTTAACCTTGTCAGAGTTGGATGTGGCTGACGGTAACCTTGCAGCCCTTGGATCCAAGCAAGGGTCACTGCTTTTTATATGACTTAAGTGACACATTAATAGTCAAAATATCTTAACAGATACATCATGTCATGTTGATGTGTTTGACCTTTAGCTTAATTATAAATCAGGCATAGTTGGGAATAGTTTTTATTTTTTCAATTTGCGTGTTTTATTTTTTGATGTAAATATCAATGTTCAAATTCTTGTATTATTTCTCGTGATAGGGGCAGCTCCTTACCACTGTTCCAACAGTAGTTTAGCAATTTAAGTCAATTTTTATGTAAAGTTATGAATCATAAAAACTGTCAACTGCAATTATTAATTTTATACCTTTTTGGCCGAAATGACCAAAATTTTTTGCTTCGGTCAAGTAAACTTTTCGGTTTGAATTTCTGCCGAAATGTCACATTTTGGCTGAAATGAAATTTTATATAATTATTTTTTTACTTTTTTTACACAAACATATTTTGTATTTCTTATATTCTTCCAAAATATAATTTCAAAAAAAATACTATAATGGATTAAATCTATTTTTTTTATTTTTTTTATTTTTTTTTACATATATATATGTATATAAATTATGCTATATTTTCCCCGAAATGTAATTCAGAAAAGTTTCACTGAATTCCTGACTCGACCAAAACTTTTCATTTTGCAAGCCAGAGTGAAATGAAATCCGAAACGATATTAACAACTATTCTATCCACTCACCAAAAAGGTAAAAAAATAAATAAATAAATAAACATTTTGACTTCTTGTTGCATCTCTCTTTTATTCCAGCCAAAGAGTGCAGCTAATTGGCCTTTTTGGATATCCCTACTCTCCACTACACAATGTACTTAAAATATCATCCTTTGAGTTTGAAATGAAAACTTTCACCTCTCCTAGATAAAAAGAGGAAATAGGCACCCAATTTCAAGCTATACTTTAAAGTGATCTCAAATTACTATCATCAAATTTTATAAGTCCTTTCCCATCAAGCCAACGTTTGCTAAAAAAAAGTTCAACCACTCGGCTTTATGTGGAGTCACGTCCTTTGTCCCTTCACACAATCAGATAGCTAGCTTATAGACTGTCTTCGTCCCTCTCTCCTTTACTGTGGTTCCTTTTGAAAATGATCTCCAATGGCAAATGTTTGTTTTGTTATTTTATTGTACTTCTGTATTTGCGTGGCCACAGAATTTTACACGTCTTGCTTTGTCGCTCTAAGTATGCAACCAAAGTTGTAAATAGAACTAAGCCTGGCCCAAAGTTGCTTTGGCACTAATTCAATAATATCAAGTTTGTATCATTGGAGGGGGAACACACTGATGTAACCCCAAGAGGAAGCCGCCATGAAGGCCAAGCCCAAAAACGGCCCCAAGTTCATAGGGACACAGTGGGAATAAACCAGGGTTTATTTTCGCAATTTTAAGTAATGGTTGTATTTCCACTAGTAGTATGTGCCCTATATGTTATAGAGCAGAAAAATCTGCTGAACATGCTTTATTTTCAATGTGATCATGCTAGAGCCTTTTGGTTTGGCTTTGTTCTTCGATTGTTAGCTTATTTCTATCCAAATTTTAACAACATGAAATGGTGGAAAGCTTTCATGAACTTGAGCAATTCGGCAGAAAAATAATGTCAGTCCTTCGTCTAAAGCCTTGGTGTTAGCCCTTTGATGGGGTTTGTAGAAGAGCGAAAAAATAATTTTATCTTTAGAGGAAAGGAGATTACTCCTTTCACATTCCCAAATATTGCTATGAATTTAATCATTCAACCTGGTTGTAAGCCTGAAGAGGGGGCTCGCATTCGGTCGGCTGAAGCCAATCAAGCCTTTACCTTGAGTTTTTCTTCTCAATATATAGTGTATGTTTTCACGGATGCGACATTTAGAGTCATTAATGATGAATTAGGTTTTGGTTCTGGTTTTTTATATGTTCTTTTGGCTAGATTGTGTGCAATAGAATTGTTAAGATCTAGGGCAAGCACATACACGAGATATAAGATTTACGTGGTTCGGCTTTGGACTTACATCCACGGAAGAAGACGGGAGAGTTTCACTATGCAATTAGAAAAAGGTTGCATCACAAAGGATCTTGCCTTCATTTATAATATCAACTCCAAACCTACTCCTAACCCCAGTAGAACAAGGGCGGTGCACGGGCCCGGTTAACCGAGATTATTAACTTATGCACCTAATACCACCGGCTTCTATTGAGCCATATAAGTAAACAATAATTAAGTTTCCAAGGAATAAAAGAAAAGACATGTAGACTCAAACTCAAGAGCAAACAACTTACTGTCCTGCAAAATTGGATCAATCAACCAATTCATGGACCCGTTGATAGCATAAATAACATTTAAGGCATCAGACAAAATATGGATTCTACGAAAGCCATATGCTTTGTTTTCAATCAAGGCAACAAAAAGATCACCCTTGCCTCAGCTCCTTTGGAGAAGAGACCTTCAGGCGTTTAAAGAATCTACACTCGCCAAAGAACCATTAATTGTGGGTTTGGGGTAAAGGTTTGATTTGTTTCTGTTTAATGTTGTTTCTATTTTACCCAAAACAATAAACTAATGGTTATATTTAATGTATCATATGATGTCTGAACAATCAGAAATTGATTAGCTGGATGGGTTCTTGATTTAGCTTCCAATGAGTCTTTAAGTTTGTACAACTTTTTACTTTGTTTGAAAAAGTTGTGACGCATGTTTTAAGAGGTTGTAAGATAGTCAAGAATATAGGGTAAATTAAATAATCATTATTTTGTCCTATTATGTTTAATGAGTAAGGATTAAAACATGGATATGGTGGTTTTATAATTGAGATTATGTTCAAGATTTTTTCTTTGGCTGTGTTTATTTGTATTAAAATAAATAGGAATTGAATACATAGGGTGGTTAAAAATGAAGATCAAAAGTGAATTTCCAGAAATGAACATTAAAAAACATCTTCTTTTGATTCTATTATTTTAAAAGAAAATGTTATTTGATGCTCATTTGTGGAAATTAACATTTGATCTCCATTTTTAACCACCTATATATTTTAATATACTCAATCTGGAGACACTTGTAAGGATTATTAAGGTAGATGTTTTTGCTTTTGTTTTTTGCTTAGATGTTTGTTCGTTGGCATAAGGCATGAATTTGTTCCCCAAGCTGTGTATTTGACCACCCCCGGGTTTACCTGGTTCACATGTGTAGCAGGGTTGGGGCCTGTGCCTTGTGCTGGATTAGTCCTATTAGATTAAATACCACGGGATACCACCGTGAGCCTAAAAAAAGAAAAAAAAATACTTCAAATGAAACCTTTGCAGTCTAGATCAGCCTACGCATTGACCCAAGGTGACCTTGATTATTAGATTTTGTTGTCCAACTCTTTTTAGATTCGGACCTTTATAGGTGCTCAATTCCTAATTAAGCAGAATCACACCCCTAATAACCTTTTTATTGGGTGGGGATGAATTTGATTCTCAGGATGTGTTTGTGTAGAGCCTTCCATTTACGACGTAGGGAGGTGGGAACTCAAAATCCGTTCTAGCGAGGAAAATAAGCACAAAATGGTTAATCTCACCTAGTTTTTATCGTTGCACCAAACAGCATGGAGAGGAAGCCAAATTTTCCGGCACCTTGTCTTCCACTTGTTTATGTGGAAAACCCTTCGCACAAACACGCCCTAGGGTTTGTGTCATACCCAGACACGGATTGAGCCTTTGATATCTTTGATGGGAATGGATTTTGAAAGTTTAGGGTTCGCAAGATCTCTAGATTGGTCCACTTAATAAATTAACCTAAAAAAGTGTGCAAAAATAATAAATATGTAGTGGAAATAAAATCAGAAGCATACACTACAATGACACCAGATTTTTATGTGGAAAACCCTAACCGGGTGAAAAACCACGGATCCGAACTGGATTTAATCAAGCACTATGAATCTCGCAATTACAAGAAACTCAGATTTCTTCCTCAAGTATCTCCTACCTAAGAACTGAAATTACCTTGTGTCGCTTCACACTTCAACGACTTCACACCGCTGATTGCAACAGACTCAATTTAACGCTTGACTCCTCAAATCTTCTCGCAAGAAAATAATCTTCTATAAATGATACAGAAGATACTGGTTCTAGATAACTTGGCACCACAACTTCTAAATAAATCTCCAGAGAGGAATTCTCTCAATTAAATCTCAATTTCAGAACTTGAGAGGTGTGTCTGCTTTTAGAATAGCCCTTGAGTCCTTTAAATAGCCATTGAGACGTGCTTAAGGTTGCCTAACTTGATTATGATTAAAGCAAGCAGTTTGAGCATAATTAGCAATAAGTTTCTAATTTTTCGTAGAACTCTGCCACATGTCCGCTTGAGCGGACTTACCATCTGCTCGAGCGGATGAGGTTCTGTTTCAGCGATTGCTATTCTGATACATGTCCGCTCGAGCTAATATAGTGGTCGCTCGAGCGGGCCCCTTCTGGTAGATCCAGAATTTCAGCACTCTTTTCTTCTAGCTTTGTTCTTTTAATTCTTTCAGACCTTTTGTCTTCGGAGTCCTTTTCTAAATTTGAAATACAACTCAATGAACTCCCAGAGTTTTGTCTAACCCATGAATTTAGCCAGCACAAACAAAATCCTAACAGACTTTTGCCTATTGAGTTTGGGCCAGATCTAGCCCAACCACTGAAGGTAACTTTTCTATAAAATTGGTTTTCCAAAAGCAGAAGGTGAGTGCGAATACTTAGTACAATTCCAATCATCACATTCACTCAGAAAGGAAAGTCGAAGGAAATATTAGGGAGGAATTTCCAAATAGACCTACTTTTTGGCCCAATATCCAAAAGGGTACAATATTTCAACTATATCCTAAAGGTCCCCAAGTTTTTCCAAGGTGGCTTTTAAAAAGATTATTGTCTTTAAATTAGTCCAACGCGGGCAAAAAACGTAAAATAAAATCTATTTAATTGACCCCAGCATAGTTGGGACGATGCTTTAATATTTAAGTTAGCATAATTGATAAGAACAGGCAAATCTCATTAACACTTACCCACCTGACCCACCCACATTCGTTTTCCTCAACCAACTTGTATACTTTGTGTTCCATCAAACATCAATACCTCTATTTCTCTGTATCTCCTGATTCATAGAGCTTCTTCATCTTTCACTTTAATTGCAATGATGTCAAAGGGGGACTTTGGCCAATTCTTATATATATTCAAATATCATTTTCTATCTTTCTCTTTTTTTTTCTTTCATGGATGATGAGGAGAGTGGAATTTGTATAGTTTAAAGTTATTTTTCAAGTGGACTTGATGAAAGTTTGGCAATCAATTTGGACAAACAATTAAACTAAAATGCTTCTATTTTTCGAGTTACTGTAAAGAATAGGGCGTGCACGAGGTTGTTCTATGTAGATGATAATGAAGATGGAACATGCCCACTTGAGCGTTTTTATTGAGGAAAGACCGTATTTGGAGTATAGAAGGATTAGATTTGTGAAAGTGAAAATCTTCTTTGAAGGGATTTTGAACATGGTTGATCCTAGGTGGAGAATGAACTGAAATACAATTGACTGTGTTAATAACACCCATTTAATATAGAATAATTAGTTTGGACGCATTTAAGTTTTTGATTTGGTGAAAAACTAGAACTCCAATTATTTGAATTTCTATCTCAAGTTCATGAAGAAGAGTCATTTAAATCACTTTCCATCTTCATTTACTAATATGTTTGACCAGATATTGACCAAACTTAATGGCAAACTTAGAGTAACCTTTTTTAAAATAATGGGTTCATCCAACCCTTTATTGATATAAAGGCGAAACTTAGAAACGACTTTGAAAGTTTCCAACTTTAGACTCTCTGCAATTATGGCATTATCTCATGCCCCCATGTCTTTTCTCTTTCATTTGAAGAAAAAACAATACTTGGTTTTCCTCTTTTATCTCTAGGATGAGATATTAATGGCTTGAAGATTCCATTTTCCTCCTTTTAACCAAATTGAAGCCTTTTGATCCCAGCCGTCGCAATCCATGTTGCAAGTTGTAGCTGTGATGGGACCTACTGTTGTGGGCTATTTCTAGAATAACCCATCAGGACCATGTAAATTTCAGACCTGCCCCTGTAGGAAAAAACTGAGTTTTGGGACTTCTTTCTACATGGTAGAGTAAATCCTACTTCACCCGCCGTGTAAAGGTGGGAGTGGGAGTCGAACACAAGACGCTCTGGAGCAAATCCAAGGCTTATGCCAATAACGTGCTATCAAATCTCATATTAGTTTGTTATGTGCTATTTTTAACATTTACCTATCTTAGCTATACTTTTGGGATTTTAGCTGATTTTGGGTTTACTTGGAAATCTTTTTTCTTATTTTTGGTTTTTTTTTATTTAACTCCATCTAGGTTTTGAATATTTAGCTAATTTGACTTAATGGGTTTATCTTTTCAGGATTTGGATTATCTGGGTGGGATTTTGGCTTTGAAGTTCTGCTTCCTTACAGTCTATATGTCTTAAAAATGTACCTTTTGGTTTACTATTATTTCATTTTAGGTTGTTTTGAAATCATTTGGGCTTTGGAGTTTAGAAATTCTGTGTAGGAAGTCAGAAATGTAAGAAGCTGGGCCCAAGAAAGCTACTGATTTTGTGGTCAATGATGACGAACTACATAAGATACCCACTTGCACATGCTTTGCTCTGCTCCTCTTGTCTTCTTTTATTTTCTTTATTCATTTATTTTCAATCTTTCCAAGTAAGGACAAAACATGAGAAAGTGAGCAGGATCTTATTGACGGTTTGGTCTTGCTTTTACTGTTTGGTTTTTTTTTATAGAACAAGATTCTAAATATTACTGAATTTGCCTTTCGGATTCTGAGTGTGAAAAGATTTTCTATTCCCTTCTCTGCAGATTTCATAATTTTCAGAGGAAATCTGTGCAAAGGGGAAAGCACCTGATGGTTGGTTGGTTCTCACTGTCATCATTGTTAAAAACCAAGCTATCAGTTTACCCAAAAAAGACCCAGATGCCAAAGAAGTGGATTTCACTGTTGGAGGGTCTTAATCAATGAAAACAAGGGTAGAAGTAGCAGCCAGAAGGAGGTGGTTTTTACTGTTGGGATTTTAACAGTAGGAAAAAACATATCATGAGCTGGACTGTTACTGTTTGGCTTTGGGAAAAGAAAAGGATGGAGGTGTGTGTTTTACTCTTATGTAAAAAAAAAATGGGGGTTTACTGTATATGGGGGTGGTGGGTATTTTACTGTCAAAATTGGATTGGAGGGGAAAACAAGGTTTTGGGGCTGAGACTTTGATGGTAGGTTTCCGAAGTCAGGAATTTTTTTGGGTTTCTAAGGTTGATTTCTGTGGGTGTTTGCTGTTGTTAAAACAATGCTAATCAAGGAGCTGGATTAATCTTGATTTCTCATCTGAAAGCCTCTTTTTTGGATGCCCTTTTCACCTTACACAGACATATGGCTCTTTGGCAGGTTGTTCTGGTCTCTTTCATCTCACAATCCAAACCCTAATTACCTCCTTTTGCCTATTTCTCCTCCTCACTCAGAACCACTTTTATTAACTTTCTTTTTGGCAGTTGGGTGTTTCTCATCATCTATTTCCATGCTCCTTTCCAGTAATGTATTGGAGTTCTCAGCTTTCTTGATTTTATTGGTGCTTCCAGAAAGTCCCATTTCTGTTGTGCAGTAGGCAGCTTTAATCCTTCTTTTTCTTCGTGGGTTTTCAGGGGTCTCTGTTGTGGCTTTCGTGGCTCTCTGTGGGTTTGTCGGGTTTCCTCCTCCTGACCTCTAATCTGACACATCTGCCCTTCTTCATCTTCCCTCTATTATTTTACAAGTCTTTCTGTGCAAAATTCCTACCTACCAATTGGCCAGCACATCATGATTTACTTGAGAAAGTTATCTGGATCCAAATTCCAAGAGCTATTCTAAGATTTCTGGTTGAGGGAAGAAGCATTCAAAGAGTAATCCATACTCGGCGGAGTCCGGCCATCTGTGATTGAATATATAGTACTGGGGTGGCTTTCTTTGGATCAATTTCACTTTCTCTTGTGTAGATTATGCTCTTTGATTAAAACAAGAGCCAGATGACCACAGATGAGTCGGGCAACAGCTCCTTGTGGAGTAGGGAGCAGGAAAAGTTATTTGAGAATGCCCTTGCTACTCACACAGAGGATAGTAGTGACAGGTGGGAGAAGATTGCGGCTGATGTGCCTGGAAAGACCATAGCTGAAATCAAACACCATTATGAACTTCTTGTGGAAGACATCAATGGCATTGAGTCTGGCCGCGTGCCTTTGCCTGCGTATGTTTCCTCATCAGAGGGTTCGGGCGACCATGGGAGCGAGGGTGGGGCGGGTAAGAAAGGCACGCATTTTGGGCAATATCAGGGCGATTCGAATCATGGTGGGAAGGCATCAAGGTCAGATCAAGAACGTCGAAAGGGAATAGCTTGGACTGAAGATGAACACAGGTTAACTCATACTAGTCTTTGCTTTTCCTTTCTTTTGTATAAATATGCTATGAGAAAATGTTGTAACTGTTTGTGGATATGGATTGGTTACTGTTGGATTACTTTATTGAGTAGTGGGTATGCACATTTCTGATTAAATATTTCAGTATTGTGAAAAGTGGACAGCTCATTGAAATGCTTACCTTGTAAATTCAAGTTGCCTTACATGAATTTTTATATCTGAACCCATTTTTAATTTGCGACTTTTCTTTAGTGTAACATGAATATTTCTACTAGAGTGCTTATGAGTTGGAGATTGTTCCTCGAAGATGCTTGTATTTGTAGATGCTTTTGAATCATATATCTTCTTTCCTACTTTTTCTGTTATCGGTTCTGCTTCTACTCCTTTTCTGCTTCAATGGCTGTTTTTTTTCCACATGCCTGATTTTTCCATGATTTTTCTCATGCTTGGACTTATTCATTGTTTTGACGAATCTATTCTGATTTTACTTGATTTTGTTTTAAGAATTGAGAGTGACTTGCTGCTGCTTGCCATTTTTGATGTGCCTGTTTGGAAGATATTGTTTGTTAAACTCAGAGGAAAAGAGAAAAAAGTAACAGCATTACTTCACATGGGAAGGAAAATATGCACATCTGTTTCAACCATACCGAACATGACTGTTTCAGCCATACTGAAATGGAAATGTTCAGACAGAAGTCGCAGAACTCCTCTAGCTACTTTATTTGTCAAAAACTCAAAATGAATGAGCAAAAATCCATTCACTTTTCGGGGCGATGAAATTTGTTCCTCCTCACAGGCTTTGTCCATGTGGCTAACAGGCCTGTTGTCAAAATGGTGTGTAAATGGATTTGTATCTTTCCAGCCCATTCCTTTTTCCTTCAGTGCACCCCTTGACAGACCATCCCATTATCTGTCTCTTATTTGTGATAACCAAGCGAAAACAGTGGTTTCTTGGTCACGACCGGCTAAAGCTAAAGTTCCATTAAAGAGCGTGTTCACGGGGTAGAACCTCCTCAGGGAATATAAGATTTTCATGAGGCTGATCCTGAGCCGCCATCTAAGCACGAATATCTTCGATTAAGAGAATATTTTTGGTGTAGAAAGTCTCAAATTCGGGATCTTCCGCTGCACGGATGTCCTGGGAAACGAAGACATAGGCACGTAGGTTCAGGGCCAGACCGCCTACTCCAATAGCACTTATCCATAAACCGGTTACTGGTACAAATAACATAACTTCATGGTTCCGTCCTATATGGCAGTATTTTAAGACATTAGGTGCTCTCTTCAGATGGATTTGCCATCATTGGATCTAGTCTTGATCACACCCATAAAATAATTGGGGCAGATTGTGTACGGATATCATACAGGCTGCCACTGCATGGTCACTTATTTGGTTCACTGTTGTTGTATAGTAGTAAAACTGGCAGAAGTTAAATTCCCACTGTCCTGTTGATATTCACGCATTATCCTGTACAATAATGCAGTTGATAGAGATCTTAGTCTTAAAGAAATGACTTCCGACTGTATCATGGTTGAAACAGGAATCCAAATGTATCCTTTGTCTATTTCATCATCAATAATGAAGCCTTGTCTCATCCAGGGTTGACTTTATGAGATATACTTTCCCACCTAGCCCTATTTGAATCAATGTTGTTAGCTCAACATATCATGTCTTTTCTCACTACTTCATTCTTAGTCTTTTTTGGTTCTGTGTTTTCTTAGTTATGGGAATTCTTAACACCTTAATACTCTATATGACACTGTTTCTGATCTTTCTGTGTGCCTGCCCAAACCATCGGGAACAGATTACTTTATTTTGTCTCATTTGGGGCTACCATAGGTTTCCTGCCTGCATAATGCTATTGATCTTGTAATTCCACACATACTGAGAATAAGCATCTCAGCTATATATACTTGCTTCTTCTTGTCTCTTAGTTGCCCAACGATATATTCAACTCCACACAGCAAGGTAGGTCTCACATCCCATCTTGCAAAATTGAGTTGTTGAGTGTGACTTTGAAGCGAATAGAAGCGGATCGAGCCTAATTGAATGCAAAATGGCTTGTTCCAGACCTAACTTGATCAAGCCTGGATTGACTCGGGTCAAATCTGACCGAAATCTGAATGTGGCCCATTTAAGTTGAGCAGTCACCAACAAATTTTAACAATAACAGCGATCAGTTCAGGACCAGTTCCCTTTTACTTCAAAATGGGGTTGTGAATATCAATATAAAATCAAATGCAAATATGTCATGGATTTTCCATGACTATGGATTTTGCATTAAAAAACAGAGACAGCAATGTATTCATTTGGTTTTTTAAAAATACAGCTCTTGGATGTCAGGGACAATGCATTTCTGTGGTACAATCAATCCAAACCGAGGGTTGGATCTGTGAGAGATATACTCAAATCACTTTTTGTATGCATGGACAGAATATAGGGTGATCATGCCTTTTAATATTTAACATTCAGACTGCTGCAAATGAAATTTCAAAAGCAATAGAATATCATATGAAAAGGTTCTTTAACTCGATCATTTCTTCCCCTCCCCTCTGGATAATACAAATAAGTTATCATGTAACTTGATCATGATGATGATGATAGTGACAGTAACTTGGTAATAACAAATAAGTTTGTTTCTTTTGATAGAAACAAGCCTTTTCCTTGGTAAGAGAGGGGGCATGGGCAGTGTCAAACTTTAAATTGTTAATGCGCACATGCAAGATTTTTAATGTGGGGAAGAATATTGTTTTTCTTTGTATTTATTTTTGGAAGGAGTACAGGCACTGAGCAACAGGTACACTGTTTACTGATGAAAACATTTTTCTAGAATAAGAAGGCAGTAATGGAGGAATGATGCTGCTGTTCTGCTATTGTGAATTCATAGGTCACACTCATAGGCAAGCCAAGGCTCTGAGAGAGGAAAGGCCTTGAGGATGGAAGAGAGAGCCCTTTCAGATGCCATAAACTGCCACATTTATAGCATTTATGTGCATCTCTGTCGAAACCTGAAGGAACAGGATCTGGATGAGACTTTTGGCAGCCTCGACGCCGGCAGCGTCAGGGTTCATCCCCCTTTGGGCGATGTAGAGCCTGATTCTAGGATCATTTTGATCCAAGTCTGGTCCCATTTCGATGTTTGCTGTTTCCAAATTAGTGCTTCTTTTTAATGAGAATTTTGAGAGTTCATTATTGACAAAAACTCGTTAAACCCAATGAGAAGAGATAAACATGCCATCCCCTGCTGAGTGAGGACCCACTGTTGTGTTTACATGAAGACCAGAAGGCAAAGCTCGGAAAGAGAAGTGCGCAAAATATTAGGCACACAAGAAGAAAGAATCAGTCTAGTACAAAGTGAGAATTCCTTATTCCTTCAGGTTTTAGTCCGTTTCCAGTTTTGGTTGTAGTTTTTAGCACGCTGCTTGCTTTTCTATCGGTTCTCATCAATTTCTTGCTTTTTATTCAGCAACTCTTCTCCGATAGAGCTAAGTCCTTCCTCTAAAATGAACTTTAGCAGTCATACAAAAGGAAAAAGAATTATGATAAATTGGGGGAATGATGAAAACACACTTTCATTTACAGGCATGATATTAAAAAAAAAAAAAATCCAGCGGATTGGAAAACATTTCTAGACTCTACAGTGATTATCAAGGTGATAATAAAGCTTAGAAACAATAGGAAGAATGTGTCAGCCAATGATTATCAAGGTGATCATAAAGCTTAGAAACAATAGGAAGATTGTGTCCGCCATAGGCTATGCAAATCAACTCTTATAAAAATAGGAGGTAAAATTCCTCAACTGAAGTAGATCATAAGTCTTGACTGAACATTCAAACAAACTCAACAGAAACTTCACAAAGTAGTTCAGTTCAATGTTTCAGAACTTCAGGAGGCTACATTTTTTTTTGGTTGATTTAGCTAAGCATCAACATTTTCAAAATATGGGCAACGTGGTCATCCAGCCCTGACTTCGCTGAGCTTTGCCTTCTAACCTTCATGTAAACACAACAGTGGGTCCTTATTCCTTACTCAGCAGGGGATGGCATGTATATCTTTTCTCATGGGGATTCATGAGTTTTTGTCAATATGACCTCTCGAAATTCCCATGTAAAATCACTAATTCAGAAAATGTAAACATCGAAATGGGACCAGACTTGAATCAAAATGATCCTGGATTCAGGCTCTACATCGCCCAAAGGGGGATAAACACAGACTCTGCTGGCGTCAAGGCTGCCAGAAAGTCTCATCCAGATCCTGTTCCTTAAGGTTTCGACAGTGATACCTTGATGTGTCTACATCACTTGTGTCTCTATCTGGGCATATATGTGATTTTTGGCATTTTGTCTATTTCTACTTCATTCATGCCTTAAAGCTCTGTTGGAAGCTTCATATGTTCCTGCTTGTCCATCCAATTCTGATGACATACATGTCATTATCTGCTGGTTTGAGCGCTCCTGCATGCATATCCCATTGCTTCTTTACTCATACATATCTCCAAGCATACAAAGGAAAGTTATAATGTTTTGTGGTACCACACTTATCAATGAACCGGCCAGTAGATGAGGTGTTCAATTTTCTAAGCGGAATGAGTATAGGTATGTGTCAGAATCTGATACTGGCATGAGGTGTTTGATTTGGCAAATCCTAAAGCACATTATTCACGAATCAGCATAATATTCTGTTAGATTAAATAAATTTTCATCTTTAAACATAGACAAAATGCAAAAATAACACCTAGAAAGAATGATATACAAAATCTTACACTAAATAGTCAAGTAAGCATTTCAATATTTTAGTTAAATTTCAAAGGAATAAAACATGTAATAATATTCTATTATCTATGAAGAATGTTTTAAGTTAGTAATGAAAGAATCCGTGAACAGACTAAAATGGTGTCGTGTCTGATATTTGTCTGACTTAGGTATTGCTAATTTCAAAAGGTCCATGTGACATAACCAGTTTGTTTCTGACCTTGGATTGTATTCAAGTGTGAAGAAGTCAAGAAATTCTTTGTGCAAGCTATTGCTTAGACGTGTGGCTAGTATCCGTACGACACCAAGTGCCTTTATACTCTTTAAGTTTTTAGGCGCCTAACGAGTGGCTACTCTTGTAGACCCTTCTGAACCTCAAGTATAGAGCGTCAGGGATTTACTTGTCCTTTTACTGATTGGTAAATCTTACATGACTGTAGGCTGTGTGACCTTTGTCAACTTATGATCTCACTCATCATCTCCAAAAACTTGGTATGCACCAAGCACCTTAGAAATAAGCTACTTAATATGCATACAATTTAAACTCGCAAGCGCACAAGATCACTATGTAATATAATGATTGTAAGTATGAGATTGATCCCACGAAGACTCATGATAAAATAATGTCAAAAGCAACTAAAAATCAGAATATTAAAAGAAACAATTGAATGATGAAATGTTGAATTAAACTACTAAAAATATTAAATTAAACTATCAAAAGCTAAATGGGAAGTAACCTAAAATACAGAACTGGTACTGGAATTGAAAAACAGAAATAATGAATGAACTAGGGTTTCATCTACTCCCCTAACCGTTCTTATGCATGTCCCTTGTTATCCTTTAATAAAAAATCAGAATTTATTAGTGACATCTATCAACCTAGACCATGGCATATGTATCTAGATTACTATTCCCCTAAACCTAATTTGTGAGTGGCATACTACATAAATTGCTCATCATGTTGTAAAAACTAAGCATAGCATATGTCCTAGCCAAAACACACGTAATGCATAAAAAACAATGGGAATTATAAATGCATGAGTCTAAGCATGGCATATACTTAGATTATTCATGGTTCTAAACCCTAGATGCTTAATCATCAAGATCAATTAAACATAAGTTAGCTACTCTTAAATTTAATTGAACATAGCATGGTTGGCATGGCTTATACACAACTCATCAATTAAAAACATGGTTTAGAATCTCAATTAATAAAACTGAATTCTTAATTAAAAGATGCCAAAAAGAGACTACACATAACTAGGCTAGGGTTTCAACTACACCCTAGCCCTCAAAAATTAGCTACTCATGTCTTTAACGAAAAATAACATAAAAATTAAAGTCATAGAAAGAACTCTGAAGAATGAAGAAGAAGAAGAATTCGGCTTGCAGTTACTTGGATTTTTTTCTCCTCCAAAAGCTCCCCGAAGATACTCCAAAGATGGCTTGTACGGCTGCTGTGTTTATGGGATGATGGTGGCTGTTTGGTGTGATGATCATGGGTGCTGGATGTTCACAATTAGATCTCCTTCTTAGTGAATAGATACCTTGTAGATTTAGATCTCCTTCTTTCTTTACAATTAGGCTTCCCAATTTGAATGAAATAGAATTCTTCTTTCTTGTTTAGCAAAACTTTCTAAATCTGGTCCCACTTGTATCTTCTAGAAAATTCTTCACATGGTCCCACAAATCTGAGAATTACTGTAAGAGATAAAATCTGAACCTTTTATAATAAAAGTGGGCCCACATGATGCGTGCACAATGAGTGTGGGACCCCTTTTTGTTGACTTCTAACCTGGCTTGAATTCTTTCTTTTAACTTTCCTTATTTTTCTCCTTTTCCTTCTCCATTCTTGGGCTCCACTTGAACTTGAATAGGACTTACTAATTTCTGAATTCAGCTTTTGCAATGGCTGTGGGCCCCCCTTTTGGGCGTGTAACACACTTGGGAATGTCTTCATTTTCTTCTTTGATTCACTTTCCTTTCTTGATTATGCTTTCTTGTTCTCCAATTCTTTCTTCTAATTTGAATTTTAGGTTCCCAAAGAATTAGAAAGTAGTCTTTGAAATCTGAAACAACTTGGATGGGACACACCATGGCCCTTCTTAGTGATTTACGCGTAGCATTCTTCATGAATTCTTCTCATTTTTAACTCCTTTTGACCTTTACATAAAAATTAACAAAAACTATGTAAAATCAAATAAAACAACCATGACTGGCACAAGATAAGTCAAATATTAGGGCTCAAATTGTTAACAATTAAGCACTTATCAATTATGCCTCCACTTTTGGCCTTGATCTGTGATGACCTAAGTATGGATGCTGAAATAAAGATATGAATATAGACATAGAAATGAAATAAAGAACAGGAGGATTTGACTTGCTACTTGGAATATAGGATCTTTGATAGGCAAGAGAATGGAGTTGGTTGATGCCATGAAAAGAAGAAGAGTTAATGTAGCATGTCTATAAGAGATAAAGTGGAAGAGGGATAAAGCTGTGGAGCTCACTGATGGCTATTATAAACTCTATTATGCAGGAAAAGAACAATGTGGGAAATGGAGTAGGTATGGTAGTGCATAAGGATTTGAAACAACAGATTGTAGGGGTAAAGAGGTTGGGTGATATAATTATAGCAATTAAACTAGTGTTAGAGGAAGACATAATGCATACCATTAGAGCCTGTGCAGTAATGGACCCCAAGCAAACTTAGATGACAGTGTTAAAAACGATTTTGGTAGGAGATGGATGCTTTAATATGAGAATTTTCAACAAGTGAATATTTTCCTAGGAGGGGGACTTAAATGAGCATGCAGGAAATGATAATAGAGGGTATGGGAGTTTGCATGGAGGAACATGCTTTGACAAAAGGAATGAGTTAGGAGACACTATCTTGGATTTTACATTAGCATTTGACCTTGTAATAGCAAATACTTATTTTAAAAAGAAATAAGATCATTTAATTACATTTACTGATAAGAGTAGAACTATAGCAGCCAAGTAGATTTTTTTTCTAGTTAGAAGCAAGACCAACTAGCTTGTAATGACTATAAGGTTTCTAGGAGAGAGTTTGACCAATGACCACACAACAAATGATAGTTGTTTTAGATATTTGCATTAGAAGGAAAAAGAGGGGTGATAAATAAAATGTGCCCTAAACAAGGTGGAGGGATTTGAAAGGAAAAGGAGAAACAATAATCAAGGATAAAGTGATAGAGGGAGGAGAACGGAATTTGAAGGGAGAAACTATTGTGATATATAATCAAATGATTGGTTGTATCAAGCTGGTTGCAAAAGAGGTGCTTGGAAAGGCGAAAGGGAAAGATTAAGAAACCTAGTGGTGGCGTGTAAAGGTTCAGGAAGCTATTCTAGAGCAAATAAGTTGCTTCAAAGTTTGGCAGGAGACTAGGAATATGGAAAGTTATGAAATGTACAAGAAAACAACGAAAGAAGTTAAGAAGTATCAAGTAATGTAAACTTCAAAGTATATGATGACCTATATAATAAGCTGGAAGCAAGATAAGGAGGGAAGGGTATTTTTAAGCTTGCAAAAGTCATGGAAAGGAAAAATAGGGACCTATGTATAAAGAGCAAGGACCAAAAGGTTTTAGTAAAGGACATCTATATTAAAGAAGGTAGAGAGAATTTTAACAAACTTTTAAATGGAGATTTTATAGGAAGCACTAGAACAAGAGAAGATACTTCGTTAACAAGACATACCTTGTATCGCAGAATTAGGTTAGTAGAAGTGAAGAAAACATTGACAAGGAAAGTTTTATTAGACAATGATTAGACTAGTTATGGCCTATGGAGCAAAATGTTGGCCAATCAAGAAGCAAGACATGCAAAAGATAAGTGTAGCAGAGACGAGAATGTTGAGGTGGATGTGTGGTAAGGCTTGAAAAGATAGAATTAGAAATGAGTGCTTTCTATAGAATTAGAAATGAGTGCTTTCTAGAGCATTTAGTGTAGCATCAATGATTGATAAAAATAAGAGAAATTTCTTGAGATGGTTTGGACATGTGTAACGCAGCAATGGCGCCAATGAGGAAACTTTTTTCTATGTAGGTTGATGGCCTAGGAAGGGGAAGTCCTATGGTAAAAAGGATGTGGATGGAAATAGTAACGATAGATTTGAAGAAGTGCTACCCATATGAGGATTTGGCTTAGGATAGATCATAATGGAGATATAGAATTCATGTAGCTGATCCAACATGGTTGGGAAAATGCTTGATGGTAATGATGACGAACGTATTTTTCAAGAACGATATTGGAACTAGATATGAACCATTTTATATATTAATTTTGAAATTAAAGGCTTAAGTATTTTATGGAATTGAAGTTCCTATAGAAAATTAGGGGATTACATCTTGCCAAATTTGATGTAGTAATTTTATTACAAATAGCCAATGGCCATTTATAAGAATACAATAAGAGATATTGACTCAAACTAGCAAACTTACTCACACTCAATAGGAAATCTTACCCACATCATTACTCTAACCTCAAATAATAGAAACCTAATCTAATACTAATCTAAGGTGAACTCATCCTTCTTATTACATATCAAACTTTCTTTAGGATATTCTCTATTACTCCCCAGCAATTGCATGGTCCTTTCAAGAAAGGACATGTTATATGTTACAATAAATATAATCTTTGATCTTGGTTTGTCTTGCCAAAACGTTTAGCATGCTTTGCTGGTGATCATCGTCTATAAATGAAGTCCATTATTGCTGGATCTCGCTCCTTTTGAGTTTGTCAACGAGATTGAGATGGATCATGATGCTTGATGAAAAAGACAAGATTGAGAGAATTAGTGAATATGTCGATGATTACAAAGGGAACTTTTTTAAATTGTTGGATTGTCCTGATTTGTCTTTTCAGTTAGTGGATCTCATCTTCACGTGTGCACGGACAAAAAATTATTAATGATCGGAGTTCAAATGAGTATAGAAAGCTAAAAGGAATGAATGTGCTTTAAACGAGTTGGATTGGTGGACAAATATATTAAAATTGAAATTTCGTAAATTAAAAGACTTTTTGCCATAAAACTTGGAATGGCATTCTCCTAAATCAGAGGAATTTTTGCCCAAAAACTTGGAGTGGCAATTAGAGGAACCCCCGTTCCTTCTCACACCCACCCACCCACCCACCCCCCACCCCGCGCCCTGCCTCCTTTTTTTTTTTTTATGCTCTGTACTGTCTTCTCTTCTTCACTTCTTCATCCTCTTTCTTTCTATAAACAGGAAGTGAAAATGGGTTTTGTTAAGGTGGGTTTAAGATGGGTTGGGCGAAGAAGGAGTTATAAATTTTTTTAGAACATTTCCTAAGATCATAGAGATTTGGACATGAGTTATTGAGTTGCGTCTGTCCAGTAGAACTTTATACGAAGAAGGGGCTGGTCCTCTAAGCAATAAACAGGCATGTGTGAATTTGGTATTGAATTTAGGAGATGAGTTTTCAGTCATTTCTGCCTAACCTCATTGTTTCATCATCCATTAGTTCTCCAAAAAAAAATGCTTGGGTGTGATCGCCAGCCCAAACAATTAACAATGGGTTACAGTGGCAGTTGCATCAAGACGAATGATAGCAAGAAAGCGAGGGTCAAGGTCATAGCTCACCATGTCCCATGAAGGCCTTTCGGATTGCTGCCGAGCGCAAAGTTCCCAAGCTCAGATCACAAGGCAGCCACTTGGATCTCTCTCGTCTAATTATCATTTATTATTTCTTTGTTTTAGCGAGAGTCCCAATCATGGCAGTGATTTATGGGATGAAATAGACTTTGTTTGTCCCTTGTGTAACGTTGTGATGGTCACGGCCCACCTGACCTGATATGTTTATAGAAAGGAAGAGAGACGGAATGCGGTGGAGATGCAATGGAATGAGAAGCGGAAGGAATCCAAGACCATGACCAGCCTGATTGATACCATGTGAAAATTTATGGAGTGCATCTTGCCAAATGCTTTGTATTTTCGCTAAGAATAGCCGGTGGCTATTTATAAGAATATAATCAAAGATATTGACTCAAACTAGAAAACCTAATCTCACTTATAATAGGAAATTTAATAACATAATAGTTTGAGAAACTAATCTCATCATATCTATAGCCTAAAATAACACAAACCTAATCTAGTACTAATCTAAGGCGTACTCATTCTTCTCATAACAGAAGCAACATTCTTTATGATATTGTCTATTAAATTAGGTTTCTTAGTTTGAGCAAATGTCTTTGATTGTATTCTTATAAATAGCCATTGGCTATTCTTGATGAAATTACTGCACAAAACTTGGTAAGATGCAGTCCCTTAGTTTTCCACATGGTATCAAAGCCATGGCTGACGAGGATCCTTCGACCAGTCAATCATAGATCTTTCCGTTCTCCACATTCTTCTAGTAGAACCTTTTCCCTCAACTTCATTTTATGCATCAGGCCATCTGCGGTTGGCCATGGTGCATGTCTCTGTTGCATCATTGCCAATGGTATGTGCTATTCTCGATAGTTCATCTCTTCAGGATTTTCTGAAAAAGAAAAGGCCCAGTATCTCTTTGCCAAAGGTGGATAAACAGGACACAACTTCCTATTTTTTTCTTTTTTGATATGCATGTAGGCCCTCTAATTATGTTGTGATCACAGTTTGGTCACGCGCTCCTTCAATAATATTTTCTGTGGGCCACTTACATCTGAGGAACATATGAGATCAACATTACTCATTCTTCATGGAATCTACTTGCCGTGGTTGACTGGTTGCTGCTGCCACTGCTTTCTTTCTGTCACCTCCTTATCTAAATCACAACAATCAAGGCCAGGTGCAAATCCTTCCTCCATAACAATCCTCACCGTCTGGTTCTCCATCTTGCTATGGGCATTGCAGATCCACCACCACAATACCCGTTTAACTTTCTTTTTGCAGAAAAAAAAGAGAAGAAAATAAGAAAGGGGCAATTCTGATTTATGAAATTGCCATTCCAGGATCCAAGGCATGAAGTTCTTCTAATTGAGAGTTTACAATTCTAGGTTTTTAGGCAAAAGGTTTCTCTGATTTATGAACTTTCCATTTCAGTATGCTAATTCACCAATCGTTCCAACTCTTATCAAGCGCATCACTCTTTTTAACTGTCTACACTCATCCGGACTCTGATTGTGAATCTATTGTCACTTACGTGCTTGTGAATATGAGATCTACATATTGTCAGGACAAATTAGGACAATTCAACAATTTAAAAAGGTTCTCTTTGTAATCATCTGCATATTCATCAACCTCCTCTATCTATATTCATCAACCCCCTCTATCTCGTGTTTTTTGTCAAGTCTCATGATACACTTGCTTATGGAAAAATCGTGACAAATTTGACCTGGTGAGCCATTGGCTCTGATAAGCTCAAAAAGAGAGAGATGCCACAATGATGGACTCTATAGACAGATGATGATCACCAGCAAAGCATGATGAATATTTTGACAAGACATAAACTAGGACCAAAGGATTATATTTATTGTAACAGATCACATGTCCTTTCTTGAAAGGACAGTGCGATTGCAAGAGAGTAATAGAGAATATTCTAAAGAATGTTATATATGTAATGAGAAGATTGAGTTCACCTTAGATTTAGTATTAGATTAGGTTTGTGTCAATTGTAGGCTAGAATTATGGTCTGATTAGGGTTTTATATTATGAGTGCGATTAGGTTTCCTTGTTTAAGCGGATATCTACGATTGTATTCTTATAAATAGCTTTTAGCTATTCTTAATGAAATTACCGCATAGAATTTGGCAAGATGTAGTCCCTTAATTTCTATACTTACTAGGTCAAGATGAAATATATTTTTTTCAAAGTTAAACTTACTCTTGATGTACTCAACGAGACTAGAAATTTCAAGTCTAAGCCCATTGATACTCCACTTACATGTATGTCATTGGAATGCAAAAGATGGGAAAATTAAGTCGTGGATCTAGGTATATATCTATGGTTTGCTGGCAGATTCATTTACTTTACAATTACTGTGCCCAAATACCATTCGCAAGTTGACTACTTAGTTATTTTATACGTGCACAATGTACCACACATATAAATGTTGTTTGAAGAATCCATGGTTATATGAGGCCTACCATCGAAAAAGGAATTCTGTATAAGGTAAATTGTCATTTAGCAATTCAAGCATTCTTAGGTACAGACTGGGATGGCTTCCCTTCCCATCACCATTTTGTCTTTGGGTATGTTGGTGGTAGTTTTTATGACATGGAAGAGAAGCAATTCCTCAGAATTCATTCCATTGTTGCCAAAATTGCTAGGATTTGTATCTCAAGTCCTACAGTTCTTATTAAAACCTAAGGAAATATGTTCCTATCTATGCAACAAATCCAATTTACAATTGAATCTTAGGATTCAGGTTTGAATCTTATCATTTGATATACTTATTTTATCAAACCTTTCGGTTCAGGTGATTCATTTTGGCAAGAATAGCCACAACCAAATGCTTAATTTTATTAATTTTCTACTTTATTTTTTCTTCAGTATTTCTACTTCCAATAGGTTCTCTAGTGGCTAATGAAGCCTTTTAAGAAAGCATTCTTTTTTTCTTTTTTTTTTTAATACATGTCAATTCATTCTCCATAAGCCCCCAACCATGTATGGTTGAAGATTTCGATTTTATTTGTATATTTTAATTTAAAGAGAAGAATGAGAGAAAGCATTCCAAGGCGTTTATTTTTTGTAGCTATGTTGATGTTTTAAACATATTTAACTATCGATATATATTATTTATGATATACTAGTTTATGTTGTAAGATACCATGTGCCGACCCAAAAGCTTAAGTTGATAGGTGGTGTTGATATACATTGTTGTGCCGTCCACTACTAGCTTGAGCTTTTGGTGTTTTTGGTTATTAACATGGTATTAGAGCTAGTGGTCACCAGTTCGAAACCACTGGAAGGCATGTTACCTCCATCTGTCTGTCCGGTCTATTTAGTTCCGTTTGTTTGTTGGGTTTCGAGTTCGAATGGCCTCCCGTTCGAGGGGTATACATTGCTGTGCCGTTCACTACTAGCTCGAGCTTTTGGTGTTTCTGGTTATTAACAGGTGGAAGGTCAACCATGTTCATATAATTGTATTGTAGTCTTATTTGTTAGTGTATTGATGATGTTATGGACTGAAAATAGCTACATTTTTTTATTTTTTAATTTTTCTATTTTATGAAAAAAAAAAACCTATGATTCTTGATACGATTCAATTCACCCCTTCAATGATTTGCAATATGATTTTGATTCTAGAACAATAGTTTTTTCAATTGTAGAAGCAAATCTTCACATTAAGATCTTTGGTGTGACTTTCAACTCTTAACCAGGAATTTCCAGCCCTTATGTGAGCATCCCACACTTCACCTACGTTATTTGGGTGAAAATGAGATTACTGCACTAGTAGATCTATTGATTTGGAAGGTGGTTGTTTGCCTCTTGAGTTTAGATGCTCGTCTCTAGTTGCTGGATTCTATCGGTTTTCTTTAATGTAAATCTTTTTATTAGAACTTAGTGCGGTGAGCACATTGATGCTATGAAAGATTTAAGAAGTTTTTGTTATCTCTGGGTGGCGCCGCCCTCATAAAAATCATGTATTTAGTAAAATAACTGATCATTTGAGATATCATTGACGCATTGTCGTAAATATGATGATGATAATTTTTCATTTTTACCTCTAGGCAGGCTTTGGGACCCATCATCTACTTTGATATAGGCAATTTGTTACATTTTTCCTATAGATGCCCCAATTTTGTATGAAAAACTGTGTCCCAATTGTATCCATGATGGGGTCCTACCATATCCATGTCAGAGCAAGGATCAAAACAGCAGTAGCTGCCGGTGCCCAAAATGCTACGCAGCGATGTGAATCGAAAAGGTGGTTAAGAAATTTCGAGAAAATAACAAAAAAATCTAGAATATTGGAAAATATTAGAATTTGATGCTTTTTACATATAGTAACCAAGATAGGGGGTGTAGCAGCCCCTTTAGTGTATAGAAGTTTTGTATCACTGAATGATTATAAATTAACAATATTGATATATTTTTTCCACATGTTATGTTAGTTAGGTGAACTACGTTAGAAACTATTATGCATTTCTAAATTCATAATTCAAACAAGAAAATTTTACACAATTGTATATAACGTAGGACGTATAAATTAGAAAGTAATACCTAAATAAAGTTTAAAGTTCATACAACATGACAAATTAACTTTCATCAAAACAAACAATGTAATTTTGTTGAGAATTGAGAGAAGAATGCTTCTACTAATACTCAAGTGATATACTTAGAGAAGAGCCCTTGAGAGGAACTCTATGTAGCGACAATTCGGCGAGATCTTGCACCTTTTGATGTTCTTTTAAGCATAGAAGGGTAAAAGAGTTGCCGAGAAATGTTGTTTGGAGAGAAGAAGAGAAGAAAAAAGCCATACTATAAGTTTTAAAAAAGATAGAAAGAAGCTGTCTAGTCTCAGTCCATAGAGGCCATGTAGCGGTCCGTAGCAGCTCCATAGCGATCACTACGGATGAGAGTGGCGCTTAATTGCATTTAGCTTAGTGGCCTGTATTTTGATCCATGTTTTGGAGAATATATATATATATATATATGTTGTGTGTGTGTGCGTACATATACATATATACATATACATATACATCTATGGGAGATGCTCCTATGAGAGCATCTCTCACCTTACTGTGAGAGGTAGGGTGGGGGCCCTCACATCATTATCCAATGCCAACAACTTAAATATGAGGGCCCCACCCTATCTCTCATAGTAAGGTGAGAGATATCTCTCATAGGAGCATCTCCTTACATATATATATACACATATGTATACGTATACATACATATACATACATATATACATATTATATATGGGGGGTATTGCTGTGCATTCTTCCCTCACCATATGTTGAGGGACAAACTTAATGGGGCTCACCTAGGGACCCACTAATGATGGGACTTGTGAGGGATGAAAAGAGACATCTTGGATGAGCCCATATATTAAATTTTGGGATCAATCCAATGCCTCTAACCCCTTCATCCATGGCCCACAAATTTAAAGACTTTATATTAAAGGAAAGAAATCGACCCTCGATCCAACGGTCCAATCCATTTGGATAGGTGAAAATTCAATGGGTCTAGTGTACTTAAGGGGTCCCATGTGTGTGGATGGTTCGGATGTATTATAAAGTCAACCCTACTATATTGTCCTTTGCCATGTTATGGTGAGGGATGGATGCACATTATGTGAGAGGTTACTTTTTTGCCCCCATATGGGATCCCTTATGACCATGGTTTAAAATATCGGTTGATACCGGTTCATATCGGCCGATATGAACCGGTATCGGTCGATACCGGTCTGATATTTTGGTGCGATATTGGTCTCGGTATCGCAGACCAAAATATCCCCAAAATATCGGTCCATCTCGGCCGATATTTTGAAAATATCGGTTTAACCGATATATCGGCCGATATTTCAAAAATATCGGTCAAAATGGAATAATGGTAAAAAAACTCTAAAATTTTCACTTTTTCCCTCATTCTTCCCCCACCTTCTTCCTCTCCCCTCATCTCCTTAGAGCAACCCCTCCATAGCTCATTCTTTTGCATATTTCCAATACTATTTCTTGAAGAGATCATTTTATTTTGGTAAGAAAATCAACGTAACTCTCTTATTTTAACTACTATGTATTTTTTACCAATCCATACTGAATAAATGATGATGATGATGATTATGATGATATCGAGCCTGGGTGACACTCCACTTGGAATTAGGCTGTAATGCTCATCAATCTCTCTTTCTCTCTAGTTCCCCCTAATTTCAGGTAAATCATAAACCTTTTGTTGTCTAACTGCTTTTTGATTCATCTATCTCACTATCATGTTTCGGATTTTAATATGTTATCTTCATGGTCTTGAATTTCACAACTTATTTTATTATTGAGTTAGCATTAAATGATAATTGACATGTTATCTTTATTTTCTTATATTTTACACTAATAAATTGATCATGAGCCAAAATAATGGTTGCATTATATAAAATACAGGAGAAGACAGTGAGTCAGCGACACGAACAAGACTCATGACTTGTGGTGACCGATATTTTGATTTATTGTTATTACTAAAGGGAAAAAACATTGTTTTCCAGTACTTTCTAATATTTTGGATTTTTTGGAAATTTTTGCGAATTTTTTGGATTAAATTTTTTTTTTCACACCACGATGTGATGACCACGACAAACCGATAACCGCGACCGATACCGATATGATATCGGTGTTTGGCCCCGGCCGATACCGCGACCGATGCCGCGATTTTGAACCATGCTTATGACAAATCCAACCCTCTCACACTTACACCTAAGAATTAGCAGTCACCCTAATTTGATGCTAATCTAAATTATGCTCACCATTGGATTAAATTTCATAGAAAATGTAACTTCAGAAAACCTTAAATTTTAAGGCCCCTAAGTCAATGGTTGTGATGATCTGATTGAGATCATTTCCCGAAATGATATCCATAATGTGATCTTTCTATCAGTGGCTGTGCGGGCCCCATGCTGACTTCTAAAAGAAGTTCTCCAAAAGCCAACATCCTGTGGTGGCTCTCCTTTTTAGCATTTATTTGGTCTATTTGCAAGGAAAGAAACCAAAGTAACTTTGAAGGTTTAGCTAGCAATAGGTTAGAGATCATTTACAGAAATGAAATTTTGTGTCATCTTCGTGGGCCTCTATCTCCCCTAGTTCTAGGGTTTTTCCTTAGACACCATTATTCTCTATTGGAGTGAAGTGGCTCTCGTTCAGTTTGGGATCCTTCTTTGTTTCCGGGCTCCTTAGGAGCCTTTTAGATTTTCTGCTCCTTTGTTGCTTGTGTTTTGCTCTTTGTGGTGCGGCTTTTCTTTTGAGTGGTGGATCTTTTTTTTTTTTTAACTCTATTTTCTCTTCGGCATGTTCCTTTGTATTGTTAAGCTTTTGATCAATACATGTTACCATTAAAAAAAATGAATCTCATGGAATATGCAAACCCCACAGTAGGGTGTATTCTTGGTGTTTCATAACTCTTTCTTTTGTGTTTTTCATTTAGGATTCTTTAAAATTAGAAGTGGATTAAAACATCTTCAACTTTGGGATAAGATTAGCAAGTGATTAAGTTTGTTTCTCAATTCAGCTTAAATACGCATGTAAACCAATTAGCCAAAACCATAAATTTGTTTAGAGGATAATGAATTATGAGTTGGTTTTTATTGTGAGGAATTTCATTCATTTCTATGTGAAGTTGGGTGTGGGATTATTCATCTCTTTGGATACAGTCCTATCCAAGGGCTGGCATGAGGACCTTGATCTTGCCTACATCATCTGGTATCAGTGCAAGTTCTGATCTCATTTAGGTGATAGAAAAAAAAAATGTTTGCATTCGATGATTAGGAGAATCCATCTACAAGACAATTATTTGGGTGGTCGAACAAATCCTTCATCCATTTGGATCCACTCATATCCTAGGGTTGGTGTGACAACCTTGATCTTTCTTATTACGTCACTTATTGGGAACATCCTATTTTGTTCTTGGGAATTTACGAGAAGATGTGTAGAAACTTAAGAGTGTAAAATTTATACTGTAGTATGAATTAGCACCAAGGAATTTCTGTCCCTATATGGAGCATAGCAAGACAGACCCAGGTTGTAACGATCATGAATCAGAAAAATGGTTTTAGGTTGTAGAATGTATGAATTTTCATAAAGGAATTGCTACCCTAGATGGAGGATAGCACAGCAGGTCCGGGTTGTAATGATCACGAATTTTTGTTAACTGGAAACATATGAAGATCTTGCAGTTCATTTTGATAATCTATGCATGTAGTTTTCAATAATTATCTCCAGTTGTCTTCTAAGTGTTCAAAGATTCCCATTGTTGTCAGTATCCTGACTCGTGACTTTTTGGTGTTTTAACTGCCTGGTTTTGATGAAACAGGTTGTTTCTACTTGGACTAGATAAGTATGGGAAAGGTGACTGGCGAAGCATATCTAGAAACTTTGTGGTGTCAAGGACTCCTACTCAAGTGGCCAGCCATGCGCAGAAGTACTTCATTCGCTTGAACTCAATGAACAAAGACAGGCGGCGATCTAGCATTCATGATATTACCAGTGTGGGAAATGGAGACATCTCGACGCCCCAAGGGCCCATCACCGGTCAAACAAATGGGCCTGCTGGAGCTGCTATGAAATCTGTTAAACAATCTTCTCAGCCCCCTCCCGTTGCTCCTGGAGCTGGTGTGTATGGGGGGACTACTATAGGCCAGCCCATTGGAGGACCCCTCGTTTCTGCAGTTGGCACCCCAGTAAACCTTCCTGCCCCACCACACATGGCCTATGGTGTCCGGGCCCCTGTTACTGGGACTATAGTTCCTGGGGCTCCAATGAACATGCCTCCTCCGATGACATATCCAATGCCACATGCATCTGCCCACAGATAATCACTTTCTTATCAGTTGACTGAAGAAAGAAAATTGGTTACATTGGTCAGGTTCTTCTGGTCTTATTGCGTCAGTGGAATAAGATAATTGTGTCAAGCGCAGAGCATCTATCCAGTGCATGCAACAATCTGGACTTCATCAATTCATACCATGTCTGAATAAGCCATAAGAAGGAATTACAGTTCTGTGTAAATGCAACCTGTGCAAGTAAAAAGGTGGCAGCTTAAAGGATAGAGCATCTTTTTTCTAGGTTCTTTTATTTCTGATGGGGTGTAAATCCTTTAGCTTCACCCATCAGTTTGTAGATGCATAGAGACAGGATCCTTAGGCAAAGTTGTAAAGAACCCATTAGCATGTTTTGACATTTGAGTAGTGCTTGTGCACATATTGTGCCAATCTTTGTTAGTTGATTCTATCCGGTGTCTTTGTTTTATTAGAGCAACCTTCTGATCATCTATTGCTTTCTGAGATGATTATTCCATGTAATGACCTGGTTCATCGTATGCAATTTTGGTCTTTGTTAACAAACTAAACACTGTAATCCAAGGTCAGTGGACTTTGGTGGCTGATGTGGTGATGCTGCCAAAGTGGTACTGGTATCATCTGGGGCGAATCTGTTGGCCACTCAATTCCACTATTCAAATCGATGGAAGAGCTTAAACTTACCGAACTTTGGGAGAGGGATCTGATGTGGCTGAGTGGTGGTGCTTGGCCATTTTATGGTGAGCTGTTGTTTTCTTATTCATGTTCAAGCAATTTCTTAAGTCATTCATGTTCAAGCAATTAAAGGAGCAGCGGTTCCAAGTAGTGTCTAGAATGCACTCTAGGGGATGCTTAAAAAAGGGGTGAATCATCTTGGGCTGCCTGACGGCCTGAAAAGGGGGAAAAGATTCTCCTACATATTAAGCACAGTGTTGGAATATATCATTTTTGTTCAGTCCAATCCAGTATGCTTTTCTTCAATGCTTATCCTTCTAATGGACAAGACACTGATGTGAAGTTTGACAATGATATTGATTACTAAATGTTGTACACTTGGTCTTACAACCCTGTCCTCTCTGATCTTATTACATCAGTAACAATTAACAAAGAAGAAAAATATATTACAAGGTAAGAACTCCACTCCAAATAATGCTGTCTGTAGAAAAAATTGGGAACAACATCAACATATGTTCCTTTCTCTTTGTTGTGGTGTAACCAACATAGCGGATTCCTGAGCTCTCTCTAGTATAATATCAACGCAAAACTAAGTAAGGTAATGAAAAGAATGTTTAATACAGAACTGTCAATTATGTAGAAGATTTAGTGTCTGTCTGATAACAAGGAAATATGAGTTGGGTAATGCCTTGCAAAAACTCGGATTAGAACTCTGTTTGATTAAAAGACAAATAAACAATGGTGTATCTGCTTTCTTGTGCTTGAGAAAATCATAAACTTTAGCAGTAGTGCATGAGGAATAGTTTTTAGCTTTCTGAAAAGCTATGGTCACCCAGCATTGATGCCTTTTTTTTTTTATAATTCCATGATGGTGCCTTTATTCTTGATGAGCTGAAAATAATACTGCAGCAGAAAGTTGTCATGCAAAACCAACTTTATACCTTTAAATACATCTACAGATCCAAGGGTGCTAACGATTTAAGAGGCCCTGGTTGATCTGTTGCAGTAGGGAAGAAGTTTGAGAGGTGCCTTACCCAAGTGTGAACTAAGCTCTGTTGAATATGAAGAACTCGCTTCGCTATCAGGTTGTAACAGTTCCAGTCAGTTCTGGTACATATGATGTTGAATCACTAGAGAGATCAGCTTCTGTTAATGAACCTGCAAACCCATTTATCCTCCCCCCAAATGGGACTCCCCAATTTAAACAAAGTAATCTCTCTCTCTCCCTCTCTCTCTTACTTGTTTGTGCAATTTCCTATCACCAATTAGTTTTGGGATTACTAGCTAGTAACTCTGTCATCTCTCTTTCTCTCTCTCTCTCTATATATATATATAAAAACAGGTTTTCAAGAATAACAAATTTAAATTTTGATCATGAAACTACAGACAAAGTTGATTCGGTCGTGGACTGGATAAGCAAGGTCAGCAAGAAGGCAGACTACTTTGCACAAGGTGTACGTGAACATGGTAATTGTCTCATTACTAAGATATTAAAAAAAAAAAAAAAGAACATAAAATTCCAACATTAGTGTAGATATTTGTGAAATTTTCCTGAGGAAATCCTAAAGCATTGAGAGGAATTTTTATTAATAACTAATAACACCAAAAGCTCGAGCTGTTAGTGGAAGACATAACAATGTATATCAACAGTTTTTTCTTGAATCATTTGGTGGATCTCTAACTTGTTCTTCTGTTTTTTCATGCTTTGAGAAATTTCAAATTTTCACCTATGGAAAGTTTATTCTCGAACTTTATTTCATGGAAGAAACCCAGAATTTTCGATGAAGATTTTAACCATTGGCCACCAAAACATCTCACGGCAGTATTTTTTTTAATTATTAGTAACAATGATTTCATTGAGAAAGCAAATACAATGGAAGCACTGAACAGAAAGATTGGGCCTCAAAAGGTATAAAAGCATGATACAAGAAAAACACAAAAAATTGCACAGGAACTACAATGAAAGGTGAAATCCTTATTTGGTGCCTGGCATGGCAGTATATCTTCGCACATGATGACTGATGCCATTATAAGTATTGACAATAGTGCTACTTTGTTTTTATTTGTATATCCACGAGTTCCTTTTTCATGGATTTGAAATATCAATACAAAAAAAAAAAAGGTCATCACCCGGTGCGGCCACTCCGAAACACAGGGACTTTGAAGGGTCCATACCGAAGACAGACCTAGCCTTTGGTAATTTTTGCAGAAAGTGGTTGCTCTCAAGTCTCGAACCTACACTAATACCATATATTTACCAAACTGGATTTGAAATACCAATACCATAAATTTTAAAAATCACTTAATCAAGTAACTCTTTCCTTATCAATTAAGTCTTAATCTGTGTCTGATTCTATTTGATGGAAAATGCAGTGAGGCTGGCACCCAACTTATGTGATACTATGATTGGTAAGCTGAGCTTGGGGGCAAGGATCCTTGAAAGTGGGGGTGTTGAGAATGTCTTTAGACAGAATTTTAATGTTGGGGAAAGAGAGTTGCTGCTGAAGGCTTGCCCGTGTTACTTGTCCACCACATCTGGTCCTATTGCAGGATTGCTTTTTATATCAACTGAAAAGATTGCATTCTGCAGTGAAAGATCTCTCCCATTCACTTCTCCATCTGGAGGAATGGAAGGAACTCCCTACAAGGTCATATGAATTATGAAAAACTTTCATCCATAGTCCATCCTTCAATTTCTGATTGCTATCTTAGATTTTTTATGTAACTGACAACCAAAAGAATTAGTGTTGTACAAACGGGTATCTTATTAAACATTGGTGGGGAAGAAACATTCACAGCAACAACTTGGAGTAGATTGTGAGCAACTCAGAAGTTCAAACATTCTGTTCAATCATTTATGTTAGTGACCAAAAATAAGAGAAAAAGACAAGGAAATCATACATTTCTCACAAACTTTAGATGGTACATTTTCAATGAGAACACAACTATGGAATTTAATGGAATTTATTTTTGAACTTTTTGGTGGACTGCAAATACATTTAGAACATCTAATAAAATCTGTACCATAAAATGTGTGCAGTCATGTATGTACCCCCTCAAGAATAGTACTTGCTCGTCAGAATCAAGTAACCCCTGGGCCCAAGAACGAAGGTTTAAAGGTTGGGCTGGAGAGGGATATCCTTGGTCATAAAAAAATAAATAAATAAAGAGTAGAGGAAAACATCTCGTATCTTCTCATGTAGTCCTTATGATCCAGTTGACTCTATAAAAATTGCTTCTAGTCTCATGATATCTTACAATTCAGATGTAATGAAATCATATTAGTCTTCAATAACTCTTCTTGACTATGATTCTCATGTGCACCTTGCATTCTTGCAGGTCTTGATTCCCCTTGCACAGATAATTATAGCTGATCCAACGGATAATGTGATGAGGCCCAGAGAAAAGTACATTCACATAGTTACAGCAGATAATTTTGATTTCTGGTTCATGGGTTTTGTCAATTATCATGAAGCTTTCAAGTATATCCAAGGGGCCATCTATCAGCGTAAAGTACATCCTCGGTGAAGAGATTCAAAGACACTCTCATAAACTACCATCACTTTTGCTAAGTAACAATTTTCATATGTGAAGAGACAAAAGCCTTATAAACTAGTATCACTCTTATTTTACATAATAAAGTTAGTCACGTTCAAGCAATAAAAGGAGCACCAGTTCTATGTAGTTTCTAGATGGCACTGATGTGGATGCTTCGAAAAGGGGCTAATCATCTTGAGCTGCCTGACCTATCCCTCCACATCAGCCTGAAGAATAAGGGGAAAAGCTTAGTGTTTGTTTGTGTGATTTTTGTTCAGTCTAATCCAGTATGCTTTGTCTTCACTGCTTATCCTTCTAATAGATTACATGTTATTGGTCCTTGTAGACATACTTGACTTGATAATGATATCAGTTACTTAATGTGGTGCATTTGGTCTTACAACCGTTTCCTTTCTTTAATGTAATAAAGAAGAGAAAAAATTGTTAGAAAGTCCATAGGCCAGGCCAGAACTCCATTCCAATGTGATGCAGTCTCGATTTGATGCAATCGGAAAACAAGGCCCAAATAAACTAAACCAGAAAAATTCGGATCAATAAAATCAATAATTGGACGCTTGTGGTCAGGCCTATGTGATGGGGACACACTTATAAGTGGGCCAAAGGACCAATTGTGCTGCAAACATAACCCATATACTGCTTAATGAAACTTAATGACGGGCTGTTTTGGAGAAATAAAGAAAGGCAGGGGGTTCAACTATGGACCTATCGTTGGTGGGCCAGATCTCAGTTAATCAAGCAAGTCAAATATCAACTGATCGTGTAGGTGGTTTCACCAAGAGGTGGCCAATTTACCTGGGCGGACCTACATATATGGTCGGGGGGTGGTTGGTCCCCGCATTGGACATGGGTCCGCTTCCAAAACCCATATGAAAATTCTAGATCCACTTCCAAAATCCACATGTAAATCATGGGTCCACCTCCAAAATCCACATGAAAATTCGGGGTTCGCCCCGACTGGATATTTTGGAAACTTGTTTATTTTATTTAGTAAGCTTTTTTATTATACTTATCTAGAAATTTATTTGCTTGTTTGGCATCATATATATACCAATGGGAACATTCCCATGTTTCCACAACGTAAGAATATGGCGAAGGTGTTTGGAATTGGATAGTGTAATCAACCGTCCCTAAAAACTTGGTCCACTGTGAGAAGGAAATAAACAAAGATTCAAACTCTGCTTTCTAAAACAACCTTCTGGGCACAGCCCGAATTAGAAAAATTCTATACAAATAGGACTCCCTTCTCCCGCGTTCGGCATCTTCTCCTTCGTGCAGTCTCCAAAAGCTCTTCTGGTACCTCTCTCTCTCTCTCTCTCTCTCTCTCTCTCTCTCTCTCTCTCCAGACAAGACCCGAATTAGATCTGTGTATAATTCTTAGTTCGATGGGCTTTTTTAGATCAGTGTATAATTCTTAGTTTGATGATTTCATGTTGATTTAACTAACCTATGACCAATGATCACACCAATGATGCGCATGATTTTGTTAAACTTGTTATCTAAATAAGATTTGCTTCATGATAGCTTAATGTATAATTATAGTATATAGCAAACTTAATTAATTTGGGTTGAATGGTGGAAGTATTTAATTATGCAATACCAAGTTTGATCACCTTTGAGTCGAGGCCTCTCTTGTGCATGTTATATGTACGTACACATACAAGGTTATATTAGGCTTGCTAAATTGATCATTCCAGTTTTAATCCAACCCATCAAAGACATGATCTCTAAGATCAGAGGATGCATGTCGCACTGATGCTAAGATATATCTGGACATTCAATAAAAGAAGGTACAATAATATTAGATTTAAGTTCAACAGTGTTGCAAAACATGATTCTTTTGGATCTATTAGTTCCAACAAGATTGTTTTAATGTTACCAAACTAAGTTCCACAGTGACATAACTTTGCCACACAAAGTTCTCCAACAGCATAGTCTCAACACAGTCTCAACACAGTCTGATCTCATCATAGTACTGCGAATAACACAAGAATGATGCCAAATGGGGCCTATGCTTGAATGTCATAATAGGAAAGAAATCTAGATAAGAAATTAGTGTTAGAGGTGTTTTACGCCTCAATATGTACTGTTTAGACAAGTGCAAACTTCTTTCCTTTATTTATTTATTTTGGCAAGTTAATATTGATTAGGGAAAGCGGAGTTGTAATAGGAGTCTTTGGAAAGAGTTTTAAGGTTTCTTTTGTTTGTTTTAAAACACTAGGATGGAGGTTACAGCCAATATATTAAATGAAAGGCAGCAGTGCTTTGTTATTGGTTTCCTCTCTCTTTTGGCCTTGTGTGTGTGTGCCTGAATAGAGATTGAGAAGGCTGTAAGATTAGTTTGTGGTTGATTTTGGTTCCTAGTTAATTTCTGGGTTTCTCTACAATTCTTTGTGACATCCTTATTTTCTGGATATCTTTTGATTTTGGTTAATTGGGTTCTCCAGTCTGATTGTGTCAAATGGAGACGGCATCAGACTGTAGTCTCTAAAAAAATTGCGGGCGATGTTGACATATGTTCCTTACTGTTTTTTTTGGGTAAAGGATGGTCCTCAACAGCATATATATTGCTGAGCTCTCTTCAACATCATATCATCTAAAAACTAACCCAGATGATGAAATAGAATAAAATAGATGCTTAAAGAATAAAATGGATGCTTACTATGGATATATCAATTATCATGCCCAGGTTGGAATAATGCCACTAATGGAATGATATCTAAAAACTCAGATTTGAACTTGATTTTACTAAACTAATAAACCATGGTGTATCTGCTTTCTTTTAGTTGAGATATCATAAATTTAGCAGTAGTATGAAAGGAATAGTTTCTAGCTTTCTGGAAAGCTATGGACCCAGCATTGATACCTTCTTTTATAATTCCATGACTGTGTCTTTATTCTTGTTGAGGTGAAAATGGCACTGCTGCATAAAGTTGTGATGCAAAACCAACTTTATACCTTTGAATACATCTACAGATCCAAGGGCGCTTCAGATTCAAGAAGGTTTGGTTGATCTGGTTGCAGTAGGGAAGAAGTTTGAGAGGTACCTAAACCAAGTGTGGACTAAGCTCTGAAGAATATGAGCTTGCTACAAGATCAGTTTGTAGAAATTCCGATCAACTCAGGTACATATGATGAAAAATCACGAGGGAGGCCAGCTTCTGTTCCTGAACCTGTAGATTCCTTTATCCTCTCGCCGATGGGGACTCCCCAATTTAAAAAGAGTAATGTCAACTCTCTCTCTCTTTCTGTCTATCCGTCCTATCTATCTATCTATCTATCAAGAATAACCGCAATAAATTATGATCATCAAAATGCAGAAAAAGTTAATTGGGTTATTGACTGGATGAGCAAGGTCAGCAAAAAGACAGACAGCTTTGCACATGGTGTATGCGAACATGGTAATTGTCTAGAGATGGTAAAAAGGAAAAAAAAATCCACCAATAGTGTAAATATTTCTGGGTTATATTTCTGAGGTATTTTTAAAGCTGGAGTTGTAATGTTGGCCTATGACAGGCGTTTTCTATTGAATCATATGGCGGGTCTCTAATTTGTTCTGTTTTTCATGCTTGGAGAAATTTCAGTTTCTTCACCTGCAGAAAGTTTACTCACAAACTTCATGGAACAAGCCCAGAAGATCTTGTGAGAATCTTAGCCATTTTCCACCAGAACAACTTATTTGGCGCACCACATGGCCATATATCTTCCTACGTGATGGTTGATGCCACTGGAAGTACTGGCAATAGTTCTACCCTTTTTTAATATACTATATATCCATTAATTCCTTTTACATGGATTTGAAGTATCAATAACATATATATATATACTAAATCACTCAATTAACTAATTCTTTTCTTATAAACAATGTCTCAACATGTATCTGATTCTATTTGATGGAAAATGCAGTGAAGCTGGCACCCAACTTGTCTCAAACTATGATTGGTAAGCTGAGCTTGGGGGCGAGAATCCTTCAGAGTGGGGGTGTTAAGAATGTCTTCATACAGAATTTTAGTGTTGGGGAAAGAGAGTTGCTGCTGAAGGTTTGCCAGTGTTACCTGTCCACCACAGCTGGTCCTATTGCAGGATTGCTGTTTATATCAACCGAAAACATCGCATTTCACAGCGAAAGATCTATCAAACTTACTTCTCCTTCTGGAGTACGTAGAGTTCCCTACAAGGTCACATTAATTTTGGAAAAGTTTCATCCTTAGCCCATCAACTTATAGATTGCATAAATCAAACCCAGAAGTTCAAACGTCAAACATTCTGTTCAATCATTTGTGTTCGTGATAAAAAATAAGAAAAAAGAAATTCATTCGTGATCAAAAATAAGAAAAAAGAAATTCATTCATTTCTCAAAACTCTAGATTATAAATTTTCAATGCAAACCCAACTATGGAATCTAATGGAATTTATTTTTAATCTTTTTGGATGGACTGCAAATCTGTTTAGTAGACATCCTGATAAAATCTATACCATAAAAAGGAAAACATCTAGTGTATTCTCGTTTTGTCCAAATTGGTTTGAGTCTCATTATATCTTTAAAATTCTGATGTAATTGAATCCAATTAGTCTTCAATAACTCTTCTTGACTAATCTTCTCATGTACATGTTGCACTCTTTCAGGTCTTGATTCCACTTAGACGGATAAGCAGAGCTGATCCAACTGAGAATGTGGTAAGGCCCACAGAGAAGTACATTCACATAGTTACAGAGGATAATTCTGAGTTCTGGTTTATGGGTTTTGTCAGTTATCGTAAAGCTTTCAAGTGTCTCCAAGGGGCCATCTCCCAGTGTAAAGTAAATCACCCTCGGTGAAGAGATTCAAAGGACAATCTCATAAACTACCATCACTTCTTTTATGTAGTCTTCATATATGAAGAGACAAAAGCCTCATAAACCACCATCACTTGTATAGTAGGTGATAGTGCAGCATACTTTCACTATTGTAATAGATTCAAAGTATCTTCTTCATGTTCTAAATTTCATGATCATGATATGTGCGCATGGCACACCAGCACCATGTTACAGGCCAAGCGAATTCACTTGATTCTAGCTCGTGGCGCTTGTCCATGCCTCATGCGTGGTGGGTCTGCCTTATCCCATAGCGGTCTAATCCTTATACCAAAATTCACCTAAAGCTATTATGCATAAAAGTAGGAAGAAGACAGTCATCATGAACATGTCACTCTAGTGTCTTAGATATTGAGAAGATGTGCAATGAACCAGGAGCATGCAACAACCACAGAACATAGAGACTGATGCATAAGGATAGGGATGTAAATGGGCCGGTTCGGTCTTGGTCCACAGTGGACCCTAAACTGGAACCATTAATGAGAAGATGGAACCAGAACTGGAACCGGTTCCGTATATGAGACGGGTCCAGTCCGGGTCTAGATAGAGAATGATTTGGAAAAAAGAAAACTAATTTTTAAGAGGAATTCTTAGAAAATTGAGGTAATATGTCTATACCTGGACCCGTTTACTTATCGGGAACTGAATAAGGACAGAATCTTGGGTACTCATTTACATCCCTAGATGAGGATGCTCCTGGGCTGGGTTGGTTTGAGCCATAGATTGTACAGGCCTAGCCTGTTTAGTCATCGGGCCTGATTTTGAGGCCCACCTCAGTCCACAGGTCTCATAGTGAGGGCTTGACCAGCCCACTTGCAAAGTATGTACCAGTGTAGTTTGTAGTGAATATATCAGGCTGACATGGCCTCTAAGCATTCATATGCACTTTCCTGGCCCACTCCATCAACACCCATACAAGATGAAGAACTTTTCCCCACTTGATATTGACATTTGCCAAGACATGCAGAAATCCTCCTATTGGGAATTAAGAATAGCCAGGCTTTTTAGTATGTATGTGTTCCCAATCCGAGAGGCTGTGAGGCTGGTGATATCTAGCATTGACTGATATTTTAAGACCTGAAAAAATCTGGCTCCTTTCAGTCAGGAAGATGGACTTGGTCAATGGCTGTTGAGGCTTTGTAATGTCACGTCTGATGGGCCCACACACCAATACAGACTAGATCAATGTTATGATCCGAGAACGTGTAGCTGCTCTGTTGGTTTGCAAATTGCAACCACATTTCTCACTTTACTGTCCAGGTTCGAATCCTAGGTCGTGAGTGGGCTGCATCTTCGGTTGTACCAGCTCTCTCTTGCGCCCCAACCCCTTAGGTTGGAGAGAAAAAAGGAGCAACGGTCTGATCCTCTGCGCGAGCAACGTGTAAAGGAGATAGGTGATCATTATCTAAGGTGTACTTTTTGTCCAGTTGGATTCAGTTGTTGGGTGAGTAGGATGCACCTAATGGAGATAATAAAAGGGTGTGTCCCCACGAGTTAACTAGAGACTTTTAAGTGTTGGTTGCTTTTTTAAATGGTGCTGCATGTGATTGATAGAAAAAGAATCCATTTCTTGTAATGTTCATGTTTAGAGATATATTTAAAAAAAAAACGAGTCTTAACAGGGAAGAACTTTTCATGTTATAGTTGGAAAAGAAATATTGAAATAAGGGCCTTCCCTAATTCCTACTTGCTCAGCCTGCTTGCCAATGAATTCTGGCTTGATGTTCTCTTAAGCCCACTCTTCATTGTGGCAGCAACAGTTTTCTAAGAAGAAAATTAAGGTAAAAAAAAAAAACTGATTTTCTTTTCCAGAGAGGATTTTAATTTCCTTTGAGAATGGTTGGATTGCTGATTAGTTTCTCTTTACAGCAGAAATGAAAATATGCAGGGTGTAAAATCCTCTTGTCCCACAAACACACTCAAATGAAGGGTGTCATCCCTTTCCTAAGAAGGGTGAATATTCTTAAGATTTTGTGTAGTTTCACCATCATCCGTGCTTCTTAAGATCCGATTGTCTGATTCACATTAAATTCTTAGAAGGTCATAGGAAAGACACTGGTCAAGGGTGGAGAGCTGGACGGACTCATCAATTTCCTAAGAACTAATTTATTAGGTTAAATGGTGAGAAATCACGTTTGGGCAGATATTTTGTTTTTTTATCATTATTATTATTATTATTATTATTATTTGTAAGAAGCGGAGATATTTTCCTTTTTTACTTTTTTTAGGCTGTTGGATCTAGATATAGATCCAATGGCTTGTATTTCTTACTTTCATGATAGTTTGAGAGTTACTCTCGGAAGCATTTCCCAAATAAATACACAATTAAAAAGTAAGGGATCATTTGTCCGCAACAAGATACCATGACTCTCATAGGATTTAATTTTTTAAGATGATGCCTAGATATTCATCTTCCATCTCCCCTCAACTCGATTTTCATTTAAGGGGATATAATCTATGGGCATTTATAGATCTTCACCTTTGATTCTTCAGTTTAGTTACTTGGAAGACATTTGTTAAATTCTTTTTAGAAATTCATGGCTAGAATTAAAATTCAAATATGAACTGAGCTCTGCCATGAAAGCAAAACAACAACATTCTGTAAAATGTTTATGAGGAAGTCTGAAATAAATTCACAGGAACTGAAAATACACTTTCTTCTTGATGATCAAAGGATGGATCATCCATCCATCCATCTAACAAGTGTCGCCCAGCTAGAAAAAGGCCCACAAGGGATGCTTGGACAAGGACAACTATCTACTCAATCATAGTATTAAGATGTGTTCATACACACACAGCCTTGCATGTCTCACTCACATATAATATAGAATCTTAAAACTGCAAGGTCCCATGTCTCCCAATCCTAAATCGATTATTTTCTTTGTTTCCCACTCCTAGGCCAATTGTTTCCCTGTGGACCGACCCGACGACCCTCGGAACCTCCGATGGTCTCATTGACCTCAATTGTCTCATGGCCCCTATCAAGCTGATAAATCTTTCTGTGCTTCCCATGCCTTTTTTCTTCTTGCTTTCTTCACCACGTAGAAGGAAAGGTGTCATTCAAGAACGGCCTCCTACCACAGCACTTCTTATTTGGCTATCTAGGATTTAAACTTGGACAGTCACCTTATCTCATCCGATGTCTACTTTCCTCACCGGCCCCTCCGAAGGAAAGGTGCCATTCAAAAGACTGCCTTCGGCCTACCTTTCCAATTGCAGCCATGAACTAGTAGCCCATGCAGGGTCAAGCTCGTTGCCATCCAAGTGGAGCACCGCATGATCATGGGCCGATATTGATGATGGGGCATCTAGGATCAAGATCAAGAGAGTGATTGCAGAAATTAACCATGTTTGCCAAAAGATCTTAATAGATCTTGAGCTCAACACTCCTATTAAGTTCAATTGGGGTATGGCTTCTTAATTTGGTTGTAAATGTGGGGAGAGAGATGCATGGAAGTTCCTTTAAATAGGCATTTTAGTGTAGATAGGAGTAAACCTAGCTGGATCCCATTAAATCACTTCCTAACTCAATTGAGATTTTCTGGGATTCAAAATTCAAACATGATATTACTGAGTTGGTCTAAGACAAGTCCAAATTCATTTCGGTTGCTAAAATCACTCAATGAATCTAATGTGATATGAAGTATATGGAGATACATTTCTGTCACATACCATATGATGATGATGATGCCAATAATCACCTCAGCTGGCTCAGCACCCTCTACATAGGGATTCCAACCTTGGTCCCTCTACATAGGGATTCCAACCTTGGTCTGATCAGGTAAGCCTGGCGCAAAATCTAGAAGAGCTAACCCTAAGCTGATTGGGCTAACTCCAAAAACGTTGAGCCGACTTTTAGAAGAGCCAAACCAGAGCTGATTTGTCTTAACCAATTGACCCAAGTTTTGGAAGGCCTAACCACCCGACTAGACCCATGTTACACCACTAGGTTAGACTGTCGCTACATTATTAAAGTGAGCAACGGTCCTGTGTTGTAAGTTGTAACCCCTCACCCCTCCTCTTTTCATTTGTGCTATATATAAACCTTGTTCTAATTATAATATATTAAATGAGAAAGTTTTGGATTTTAATTTTGGCATACAATTATAATTTTGATTGATAGTTAACCCTCTTTACTGAAAAAAAAAAAAAAAAACCCACATACTCATCATATCTTTATCTCATCAAACCACCCGCTACTCTCCACTTGAACTCCACTTCTTTCTTTTTAAGTCTCCTGCTCTACCCCATCTCCTCTACTCCCTTTCTGTCCAATTTTTTTATTTTCATTTATACAACTTACTTAATGGATGGAAAGAGCTGGTACTCCATACAACCTTTTTAATGTAAGAATTTTTAATTTATAATGTAACCATATTAAGCACAGGTGGTTGTGCTAGTCTATTATTGTACAAAGCTACAAGACTATAATATTCATCAATGTAATGAATACATAATATCGAGTATAATCGTATATATATCACTAGGGTAGATAGAAATTGAGATACCGACCCCACTGAACTTGGATTTGAATCTAGAGTTTTTCTTGTCAAAACCTCTGGGTAACCGAGTAACCAAGGTCCATTGATCTGGACATTTGTTTAGCACAAACAGCTGGATAAAGATGGAGTTAAAGTGGGCATGTAATGTGCAATTTTTTCCTTAATGTTTAGGTTAAAAAAGTGGAGTAGAGAAGTAAAGTCACAATGTTACTCTTCCATAATCCTTGTTATTTTTACCACAAAGAAAGTGTGATAAAATATGGTGTAGTAAACTTTATGACAAAATATTCTTTTTAATATGCACTCCATCTCTCACCATCAAAATAAGAATTTTACTACACCCTTACTTTTATTTTAACATGCCTTACCTTCACCTTTTCCGTGATTTGACACCCATCTCAAATTAACTTCTCCACACATCTAAACAAATGGATGGTTTACTTGTTATATGAATTGCTTATATCAAACAAAGTTTGTCCCACACATGCTATTTTTTTATTTTTTTATTTTTATAACGGAGGGTGTTCCAACTCTTTGGTCTATTTTTTATACAGTCCCAGGGAAAGCCGGGTAAATCCCCTATGGTCCCAGAGTGCGGTTTCTAACTTTCGACCTTCGGGTGCAAACCGTGGTTTTAGGCCAACTGAGCTAGGCCTTGATGTTTTCACACATGCTAAATTAGGAGGTTATATCAAGCAGCAGAACTTTGCTAGTTGTCGTAATTGTTGTTCCTAAGTTTGGAGTGTGTTGTTTTTAAAAACTACTAGACCAGAACCAATGGAGTGGGCTGTTTGGTTCGACCATATGATTTAACAATGTTTAGCTGTAGCATGAATTGATAAGAATATTTAAATATATCTAAAATAGGAGAATGTTCATATGCATCTTTCCATCACCATAGGTAGAGGGACACCTCCCTTTTTGCACAAGAATGCAAAAATGGAAGTATCCCTCACCCTATGGTGAGGGAAAGGTGCATATAAACATTCCCCTTTAAAATATGAGCTTTTTGTATAAACCCCCCCTAAGGTTTGTAGAATTTGTAAATAGGCCCCATCATAGCTATAGTTTGGGATTGACCTATGTTCCACGTTGTTTCTCTAAGACAGAGGCTTCTCACCAACTGGACACTCAAGTTCTTGCTACCCATTAAAAAACAAAAAAGAAGTCTCTCACCATCAACTAGCTCAACTTGTTTGCATCAAAATGTTGAGTCAAGTGAACTTGGTCGAGTTGAGTGTGGTCTACTTAAGAACGGCCGCTCTTGTGGTAAGAGGCGTCAGTTCTTCCCAGGTAGGCACATTTCCTCACCCATTGATGTGATACCTCAACAGAGGTCTACTTTCCTCACCAGAGGGCCCTTCACTTCACCTGAGGTTTAATCCCCTCACCTGAGGGCCCCTTCTCCAGAGGACAAGGGGCCCTAGCCCGCCTAAGCTGGGATACCAAAAAAAGACTTACAAAATTGTTAGAAATTAGAATTAGACCTAGGACAACACAAGTTTATCTTCTAAAATATATCAAATCAGAACCCAACTGCAACCCATCCTTGACCATGCTTGAATTTGAGCCCGATTTTGATTTTCAGGCCAAGTTTGAACTGAATTGGAAGTGCTCAACCCGATTTGCGTCTTTGGTCAGTTAGTTCAGCTGAGTTTTGATTTGGCCAAAGTTGCGACCTTATCCAGTTATTGATCAGCTCATATAGGCTTTGGATTAGGACATGAGGCTGGTCATTCTTAATAAAATGGGTTTTACTTATGAGGTTTAGCCTTAATTCTCAGGCCGTTTAGGTTTAGGAAGGTGAGGCCCAATGAAACCTCATTTTAGATGCAATTTTGTTTTTGGGTATGGAACCCACGTCAGTGGGAGAGCCCTCAAATGAGGGAAGGAGACCTTAGGCGATGTAAGGGGCCCTCGGATGAGGGAAGATGGCAAGCCTGAGGTTCAAATCCTGGGCAGCCGGTAAAAACTGCTTCACCTTATCACTGGGGTAAGACATCATTCTCTATTTCTAATGCTATTTAAAAGGAGATAAGAGGTTTTTTCACAAACAAAACTAGTTGGCTGATCAACATGGCCTAGTGGCCTCATTTTTGTGCTCTCGCAAGGAATTCTTACCACAACATCGGTCCTAAAAGCAAAAATAAAGAAGTACCTGTGGGTTTTTAATGGACACTAATAAGTGCTGGCCCAAAAGTAAAGGTGGGCCCACAATGAAAGCCCCAATTAAGTTGCACCTGATTATACATAAAACTGTTCAACCACAAAACTAAATAAAAGCAAGATTCGTGAGTTGAGTTGACTCTAAGGCGAGACTTCTAATTTTGTGGGTGACTTCTAAAATACATAATCGAGTTAGACACTTTATTTATTTATTTATTTATTTATTTATTATTATTATTATTAGAGGATTTAACCGGAAAAAGCACTTAATGCGCACATGTTATGCATTCAAACACTTTAGCACTTGGGCCACCAATTCGAGCAATTGGGCTCGATTTGCTTTTTTTTTTTTTTTTTTACATATTTGGCACATCGTCGGTGCCGATCTTATTTGCACTGAATAAGGTCGGTAATGACGCTGTCTGCGAATAATTTTTTTAACATCGTTAGAACTTCGTCGGCGCCGGCCTTATTTACACTGAATAAGGTCGGTGATGACGCTGTCCGCGAAACCCATATAATCCGATTTCAAGCTTCAATCTTCCCAGTTCTCCAAAATCACAGAGTCCGTTTTCTTCCTTCAGAGAGAGGTGTTCTGCGATAGTGTGTTTGTCCACCAGTGATTGTCTTATTAATTTCGATCAATCTCCTCCTGCTATTGGGTCTATAGAAAGGAGGTAATGAAAACTTTTCTCTTCAGACGATGGAACCTTGGAAATCAATCTCCTCTTTTTATTGGCAACGTATCATGTATATAGTATCATTTAATGCATGGACAAATAATTCTTAGGCAGAATACATTTTCTCTTTCAATGTATGCTGTTTATTGTTTGTTTCATTGAATATGGTATATGTTGCACAGGAGCTCTATTTACTCTTTTGGAATCGACAATGATGGTCCAACTAATTTATCTATTTTATGATGTTCTAATATAGCATGTCAGACGTTGAGCACCTAGTAATCTTTCACTATGATGGTGAGTTTGAATTTGAGCTAAATCATCCTCAATACAAGGGTGGAAGGCAGAAGATGAGATATCTCTTGAGCGGTGTCACGTTGAATGAGTTGTGCAAAATCGCTTTCAAAGCTTCGAGTTGGGCAACAACTTCTAATCAGATAACTCTAAAGTATCTTCTACATAATGGGAAATTTTTTTCGATGATAGATATCGACGATGACAGTGATATCAATGGTTTGTTAAAATCGCCAAAAAACGAAGCAAAATAGATATTATTATTCGTGTCAAGAAGGCTATCCGATGAAGGCACTTTCTAACACAATCATGGCAATAGGTATGTTCTGAGGTTAAATATATATTTCAACTCATGGCAATAGGTATGTTCTGAAGTAATTTTTTTTGTCATAACTCCATATTGCATATCTGTACAGGATGAAAGAAACGAAACCATTCGAGAAGCTCCGAGCATTGGAAAACCTGATATTAAATTAAAGGTCGCATTACCATTGTCACCTCCATCTTTGAAAGATTTTCCCACGATTGATATACAGGAGGATGATGATACCATATTCCCAACAATATTGTCCTATTTTGCGGACGATGATGAGTCTATGTTTGAATAAGTCAATGTAGAACTGCTTGATGTGAATGGAAGAGAAAGTGTGCGCAGTACTCCCGCAACTAATGTGTGGATGTGAATGGAAGTTCAGCAGCTGCTCAACTAATTAATTTAGGTGTCCAAAGAGATACTACAAGCAGAATTGAAGAAGACGGCTTTTCAAAATCTCCCTTTGTGGACACCATGATCCCTGAAGATGTCGTGCCTGAAGAAGGGACCGGTTCAGCTAGGGAGATGTGGCTAGGCAAGGAGTTTCCTGATCACGAGGCTTTTAGAAGAGCTATAGCAAAGTACGCAATATACAACAACTTTACCTTGAAACACGAGAGGACTAACATGAAGATGGTCACAGCAAGTTGTAAAGGAGTCGACTGTCCCTGGCGTATACATGCCTCTATGGTAGATTCTGGTCCACACTTCAGAGTTCGAAAGTATAATTCCACACACTGTTGCTCCAAACCACTTATGGGAACTGCACATCGACAAGCAACCGCGAAGCTAATAGCAGAGTTCATTGAAGATAAGGTGCAATGCAATAACGATCTTAGGCCCAAGGAGATCATCAGTGAATGTTAGATTGAGTTTGGGACTCGCATTACATACAGGCGAGCACATATGGCAAAGGACCTTGCATTGTGCAAAGTGCGTAGATCGTACGAGGAGTCTTTCATGATATTGCCGCTCTATTGCAACGAGCTTCATAGAACCAACCCCGGTTCGTACACTACATTGGACATCAGGCCGGATGATCGATTTAGACGCTTCTTTTGGTCCTTCGGTCCATGCTTAAGGTCATTCCAAACCTCTTTAAGGCCACTGATAGCGGTGGATGGATCACACCTTCGTGGCAAATATTCAGGAGTGCCGATGGTGGCCATAACACATGATGGAAATCATCAACTTTTCCCCGTTGCATTTGCCTTTGCCGAAGCGGAGCGGCGTGATAGTTGGGAGTGGTTTCTTACACACTTGTCCTTCTTGTTGGGTGAGCCAAAAAATCTCACATTTATATCCAACCGTCAGAAAGGTCTAATTCCTGCAGTACAAGCCATGATGCCAAGTGCAAAGCATTGTTTTTGTTGTCATCATATAGCTGAAAACATAAAGGCGGCTTTCAACGACCATGGCATTATAAAAAAGTTTTGGAGCGCAGCAAGGGCATACCAACCTTGTGTGTACGATGCTTGCATGAACCACGTAAAGAGTGTAGATGAGCGTGCATATAATTACATCCATGCGATCGGCCATCAGTTCTGGGCAACGGCATTTGCTCATGGACGCAGGTATGACATGCTTACCAGCAATGTTGCAGAGTGCACAAATAGTCTCCTAAAAGACACCCGAGTTCTCCCGATTACAAAGCAAGTGGAAGAGATACATGTAAAACTGAAGAAATTCTTTCAGAGACTGTCAACTCAAGTACAAAGCATCACTTCAGTACTAACTCCGTATGCAAAGAAGTACCTAATCACAGAGATGGAGGAATCACAAAGGCTGATGGTACGTGTAGCGGCATTGAATGAATATCAAGTGCAATCTGCAGAGTTTGTTAATGTAGTTAATCTAGATAGTAGGTCATGCTCGTGCCGCAAATGGGACGTAATTGGGATCCCATGTTGCCATGCCGTTGCCGCCATGGAAGCAGGGAATATGAAGCCATATGACTATTGGGAGCGGTGGTACTTCACAAGCACGTACCAGAAGACGTACAGTGATGTCATTCATGCCACCCATGATAAAAAGCAATGGGAACAGCAAATTGTGACCGGGAGAGTTCTCCCACCAATGGCTAGCAAGCAACCTGGAAGACCAAAGAAGAGTAGGATCCGAGTTGAAGATCGACATCGCCAGCGAAGAGTGGTAACTTGTTCGAGCTGTGGGGAGAGGGGTCACAACCGTGGGAGCTGGAAAAATCCTCCAGTTCAACAATGACGTTAATTGATGTTGTGTTTTGGGTCTGTTTTTTTATACTTTATGTTGTATGTATGTTTGTGGGATGTTTATGAATAAAAATGGCAGTAATGCTTTTTGCTTTTTTGGATGTTTGTGTTGAAAAGATGTGTGGAACCCACTATTTTATTGTGGAAGATGATGTATGCCTTTTAAGCAACGTAAGGAATCTGCATGGATTTTTTTTTTCATCCAAGTGAAAGTTATTAGTACAGGGTCGGCGGTGACCTTATCCGTGTACAATAACGTCACCACAGACGCAGGTTTCCAATTTATTTGACCAAAGTTGTAACTTTTTTCTGGGTGTACTATATACAACGTCGGTGATGACCTTATCTGTGTTAAATAAGGTCACCACCGACGCAGGTTTTGTAATTTTTAAGCAAAAAAGTTGTAACTTTTCCAAGCGAGTTGTGGAAAAAATTCTAAGTATAGGTCGGTGATGACCTTAACTGTGTACAATAAGGTCACCACCGACGGAGATTTTGTAATTTTTAAACCAAAAGTTGTAACTTTTGCTTGAGAAAACCCAGTACAGGGTCGGTGATGACCTTATCTGTGTTAAATAAGGTCACCACCGACCTTATGTTCACTGCTTTTTTTACTACAGCGTCGGTGATGACCCTGTTTAAGGAAGGAAAAAACATTGGGTGGGAGTGTGACATGTAATTACATAAAAATACATCTATATTCTTAAAAAAAGTTGAGGCTGTATTTAAGTACAAATAAAAACATTTCATGAATTCAATTTACATTTAATCATTCAATCGATCAACGTCCCATATGACAATTAAAGAAAAATTTGAAACATGGTTAAGTTTAAAGTGTCATTTACATTCAATCATTCAAGCATCCCATTTACATTTAATCATTCAGTCAAATAACACATATTTTCACAACATAGACAGGAAAGGGTTCATTGGAAGTCGGGTGGCAAGTTCGAGAGTGGAGGGAGGTTAAGCTTTGGAGCATTTCGAATTCAGTTCTACTTGAATATGTCGATGACAATTCTCCACCAATAGTACGGGATGTTTGACTGCGTGAACTCGATGGGACGACAATAAATGCAATGTTTAGCAAATGCACAGGCGAACAACCCGCAGTCATTTCCATTATCTTGAAATGGGATGTCCGTGTTTGTTGTAATCGTCCACATCACAGGCGCAGACCACCCGAAATCCATGAAGCGTTGCTGAAGCCACAATCTCTGTCCAAACATAATAAAAATGAATAATACTTCAATTTTGAAATTTATTTACTATCGAAAAATCATGCTGCCAAGACAAGAAAAGATACTTACGAATCTCTCACAGGTCTTACGGCCCCAAATCTCTCCCAAGGAACTGTTGTAGTACTCCCAGTGGTTCTCATCGACATATCCGACCAATAAGGACCAATGATTGTGAGCATGCAGTACGTAGACTAAAGTCTTGCACTCAATCGCATCCATCACACGTTCTCCCTTTAGCCCAAAGGCCATATCATCCCCAGTCTTTATGCCCTTCTCCTAGAAACTCTGCAAGACAAGCATCAGCGTCATCAAACAACTAAAACATAAACTTATTGAGGAGAAACTCCCCATTCTTCAATGTTTTATTGCACTTACGCATATACTAGGGTCGGCCAAGTATGCATCCTTGCACCTCTTCCGTAGCACTTCGAACCAGTAATATATGATCGTCGAATCCATCCAAGTGCCCTCGTCTAATAAATCTCTGAGGGACTTAGAATCAACGCATGAGATGATCATATCCAGCTCTTCCTTCCTGTCAATCCAATGAGTTGAGTGAAATTGAATTAATAAAATACCCAACAACTTGATAATTACTACGGATAGTGTTTTCAACAATTGCAATTACCTATGTGTGTAATATTTGTAGAAATACAACCAAAGTTCATTCTCCACTTCCATCAGATGATAACCCGTTTGGGGCAATGGATGTTGATAATCAATAAACCTATCAGGGATCTTCCTCAGCCTCAGAATGTGCTTGCACCTCCATATCAATGAATCAATTGTAGCCGGTGAAGGGGCTACAATGACTGCCTGGCAAGTGACCTTCGGATATGTGTTGTATCCTTGAGGATCGGGTAAAACAGAGATAAGATCCTCGATAGGGATGTCATCCACATCACCAAAGGGCGCGTCAAGGTTGCTGGCATCAACTTCATGTGGCTGCTCGTCAGCCGAAGTGTGGGAAGTTGATGCCTTCATGAGGGAGTCCTCTATCATTAAGGGAGCCTCGATACTAAATTGAGGCTTCTTTGCGGGGCTTTTTAAGGACCTCACCTTAATCCTTGCGCATTTTGGCGTTCTGGTGGCCTACAAAATGAAGCAAAGTATGGTGAGGAAATCACATTACCCATAGATTGTAACCTATTCATATCCTTGAAATTTATTTATATACACTTACCAGCGGGTCATCATCTTCCGAAGTAGAAGTACTACACATCTCGACGTAGTCCTCGTATGTAGTCCCAAATGTGGACCTAAATCTATCAACCTTTTTCTTAATTGAAGTCATGAAATTATTTAGGTCCACATTTGCAACGATCGAACGATCGCCTGACCGTATGATGTAGTCGAGGAAGAGAGAGACCTGCAGTCCACATATTGAAAGGATCCTGTTAAAAAATATATTCACAAAATCAATGTGAAGCAAAGTAAGGGATACAACTCTAAAAGTGTGAACGTCATACCTGAGTCTGTGGGACGGTAGGACAAAGGGCATCGGGTTGTGGGGGAGGATCCCTTTGTGGCTCGTTGCGCTGCTTGACACGGCCAATACGCATGATGGTATTTGCTTCATACCATCTCATGTACGCTTCTTCCTCTTCCTCCCTGCCTTTTAATTTTCCTTTTCTCTTCAGCACATTGTTTGCCCGTGCTTCCCATGACTGCACCTCTTCCTCGTGCACTAGACTCCAATTTATAATAGATCTCCCCTTATTTTCCTTTCTTACGATGGGCTTGACGTAGCGTGGAGGCACTGTTTGTCTAAGTCAAACTGCCTCATAACCCCAGGGGAAGGGTGACGCTTCGACACCCAATATGATATAAGGGGAGAGTCTGTCGTGAAAAGTGCTCTGTTAGCCTTAGAGACGTGCTTAAAAAATTCATTCCCGTACTTTCTGTACAACCGCCACTCAAACCGTGCATGAAGCATTTGATAAATTAGAACACATAAAGCAAGTCTGAAAATGACAGAAAATTTGAAATGAACTAAGTCTACCTCTTTAGACGTGAGGTAGTTGAGTTGCTTCCGTACTTCTCGCACGGTCGTCAGCTGAGTCATTCCTTCAAGTCGGTTGGCCCATGTAACCATCAACGGAAATTATATGTCATAGTTCAAACGCTGGTTTGGACTTAAACCTCGACCGATCTTCATTCTGGTGTACGCCCAGATCTGTCAAAAGAGAGGGAATCATTAGAACATTAACATATAAATAGTGAAATGATGAAGAAGTGTTATATCGACCTCACCTGCAGAAGCTAAAGGGGGCCAGAAAGAGACTTAAACTTCTTCTCAATAACATCGCCCTCGTCGGTAGGGTCAGGCATCTCACGCTTCTTCAGCCCTTCCCAATGAACTCCCTTGTTTAGCATTCTGTACAAGTTGGCTAAACAAGCGGAGGCCAATGAGTAGGGCCTAAACTCTCTAAACAACTCTAAAATATAAAAGGGGCCTCGTGCCCCAGAAGAATTACAAAGAATCTGTCCAGCAACAAAAAAAAAAAAAAAAACAAATAGGCTCGAGTTCTGCACATCTCCTCGGCCTCTGTCATCATCTTCTTCTTCGGCTGTCCCTTGCTTTTCTTCTTTCCCTTTGGCTTGGTCATCTCCTTCTCCCTCAACTCCTCTTGAGTGGGACGGAAGTCACGTTCCAGCCATGTAAACTTGAGGGAAACCCCATTGTAGTCTTCTTTGGGTTGGGGGACAACACCGAGCAGCTCTTGACAAAGCTCGTCAATCTAATAGTGGGTGAAAGTACGCCTAGTTATGGGCGGACCATCTATAGGAAGGCCGTAGATGTAAGCTACGTCCTCCAGTGTGATGGTGGCCTCGCCGAATGGGAAATGGAAGGTGTTCGTCTCTGGCCTCCACCTCTCAACCAGCCCCCTGATCAAGGAATGGTCGATCCTCATCCACCTCATCTAAGCAAGATGATACAGCCCAGCGTCCCTGATCCACTGCATTTGACGCTCATTTAGGTCCCACTTCCCATAGTCGGGGTTAGTGGGAAAGCATCTGTAGGTACCCAACTCCTGTGAGAAAAATGACAGTTTGAATAACGTTAGCCATAGATCGAAAAGAAGTTCAATTGATTAGTGGTTGTGTGGAAGAGAGTATACCAAACCGCGTTCGATAGCGGCAGATATGTGATGCTCTTGCTCGCACAAAAGCATTGCTGGTTGAGCACTTGAGGTACTAGCCTCGTTCCTGGGCAATTCTTCGTTGTTTGTATTCTCTTTAGACATCTGTGTACGTCCAAATTAGACATGATAGCATTGAATGTTATGAAGGCAAGCATGATTAAAAGGGCAAACATACATAAAAAATGTTCACAAGACGAAAATAGTTAACATTAAAAAATTTCATGCTTAAAAGAAATAGTGAAGCACTTGGTGTGTCTATATGTTGCTCTTAGGAACCACTTGGTGCTTACTCTCTTTATACCTATTAGTAAAGTCTACTCAAATGGTACAATATGATTGTACCTAAAGTAAAAAAAAAAGCCAGTAAATGACAAGCTAAAACTTTTGAGAAAGTCATTCAAGTCAAAAAGATAAAAATTTATTGATCAAAGACAAAAGACATGGAATGCAAGTTTAACGAATCTTAAAGTAGAGAAGATGATCTAAGCTTAATTTAAAAGAACTTAAAATCATAATGATAATTTCTACATCTAACAGCATTTACGTTGGGTGTTGGGGGGGGGGGGGGGGGCGGTGGGTGGTATGTTGTTGATTAGCACAGTGTGGGGAAAAGTGAGGACAATCTAGCACATTGTATGCTACATGAAAATTTTAATATCAAGGGACTGAAACTCAGTAAAAGGATTCAAAACAGAACATGAATTTTGTTGGTACACATTGTCAACAGCTTGTTCGATTGGGCTAGTGTGACCATGACAACCCCCTGTTTGAGTTTAAAACTCTCCTTTCTTCAGTGTCACCAACTAGCTTCATCCACTCATTCACACAAAAAGACCTCAAAATTCATGCACCATGTAGAAGATAGGATATTTGAACTCTGCTTTTTTATAAATAAATTAGTACTATGACTCTATAAGCAAACAACATGTTCGAAGATGATGATGTTGTAGAATAGAAACCCATATTAAAATAAACATACTTCAAAAAACAAACACTTACAGGACATGCAGAAGACAAGATCTGTCACATGGAGTACAAGATGCAATTAGAGAAAGGCTCACAACATATAATATAATACTACTCAAATCAAGGCTCCAATATGTGGGAAGTGGCGAAACTGCAATGCAACACTATCTCCAATAGTTGGTTGTCACTTGGTTCCACCGCTTCACTTTACATTTTGAAGCCTCCAATGGAGGATACCCCAATTTGAGATCCAAAAATAAACATAAAAATAAAATTAATCTGTTATCTTAAACCCTTGGGAACAAAAAAAGCTCAATCCAATCACAAAACAAGAACATTGACGTAGGAGAACAAATTCAATCTAACTGACAAAGACAATACGGAACCATCGTCCTTCTCAAGTCAGAAAACTCCAAATTCGCCTACAAACCCTAATCACAGTGCAAACAAACAATGTACAAATTGAACAAGGACGTTCAAGCTACCATGCACTTCCATATCATATGCGGGATAGCGGGAAAACCAAAAGGAGGGAAAATACAAAAACATTGAGAAAGATTTTAAAATGGAAGGAGATAGATACCTTGGAGTCTTGGTGGAAATAATGGACGATGGAAAAAACGATTGGTAGCAAAGAGAAGAGAAGCAGCTGAGGATTTCAGTTAGGAGCCTGGTGCAACTAGAAATGGAAGCAACTGCTCTTCCGCACTTGCCCAAGGTCAGTCTCGACGGTGTAGTGGAGAAAAGAGAAGAAAAGAATGAGAAGAAACAGGGAAAAGAGCCCTAAAAAGGTTCGCGGACAGCATCATCACTGACCTTATTCAATGTAAATAAGGTCGGCGCCGACGATGTGCCAAATATGTTAAAAAAAATGGAAATGGTCGTGGAGTGGTGCACGGACAGCGTCATCACCGACCTTATTCAGTGCAAATAAGGTCGGCGGCAACGATGTGCCAAATATGTAAAAAAAAATGCAAATCAGGCACAATTGCTCGAATTGGTGGCCCAAGTGCTAAAGTGTTTGAATGCGTAACATGTACGCATTAAGTAAGTTTTCCGGTTAAATCCTCTTATTATTATTAGAGGATTTTACAAGAAAAAACCCTTTGGAACCATGAGGCGCTTTTTCTTATACAAGCCATTTAAAGTTTTTTTTTTAGTAAAATCCTATTATTATGATTGTGGATGTTGGCACTCATTATCACACCAGATAAGAATAATAATTTTTTGCTAGACTTTGTAGGAAATTTTTTCGCATTAACAATTGTAAAGGAGAAAATGTATTGTATTTAAATACACACAAAATATTTAATTCAATCAACTCACACACATTTCTCTCATCAAAAGTTATCTCAACCCTAAAACAAAATTTCTACAATTGCCCTCGACGGTTCTCATGTTTTTAACAAACAGATTATATGATGTGCAAAACAAAGTCCAAAAGAAAAAAAACCAAAAAGAAAAATTATCTTCAATAAAGGTTTGAAAAAATAAACAATGAAATAAACCCACTTCGCAAGAACAAGGAAAACCCTTCAAAGACACCTCAATTTAGTAAAATCAAATTGACATGCTCATGAAAATGAAATAATCATCACATTATAATCAGGACAAACGAATCAACCCATCAAATTACAATCGGGACAAAGGAATCAACCCAAATGGGCAAAATGATAAAAAAAAATTAAAAAAAAATCTCAATCAAGCCCAAACCCAATAAATGAAAAAACAACCAATCTGCACATCTCATTAAAAAAAAAAAAAAAACTAACCTTCAATTGCTATAAAAAGAATTACCAAAGAAAAAAAAAACAAAAACGAATGAGCACAGCTACCTCTTTTACTAGAGAAGAAGAGAGAGATGGCTAGACGGAGAGAGGGAGCCAACGGCGATGCTGTTGAGGTTTCGACGTTGTAGAATGTAAATTTGGGGATTTCTATTACAGAGAGAGACGAGAGAGATGGCCAGATAAAAATAGGGAGTCGAGATGCTGCTACTATTTCCGAATAAGAAGCCAAAGTGCCAACCAGAATCCAAAATAAGAGGGTGGAATAGAGTTGGTTTTTGGTCCAGAGGTTTTTTGTTGATTTGGGATGGGGGTTTGAATGAAATGAATGGACTCCTCGATACTAGGCTGGGGCTACACGGGTCATGGGGGTGGTGTAAACTTGGGATTGAATGGGTGAGTGGCCCATGCATGCCATAAACCTTTAAAAAAATTTAAAATTTACCTGGGGCGGCTGCATCAACCTCCTTTGACGTGGGTTCTCCCTGCTTTGGACTCAATTACTACTTTGGGTACTCAGACTCGGACTTGTATTGATTCGATCCTTGTGTATTTGGCCACAATTGTGTACGTCCAAGGAAAATCAATTCCAAGTTCTTCTTCCTCCTCAGCAGGAAAAAAAAAAAGAAGAAAAAAGAAAAAGAAAAAACCCCCTACCGCCCCCCATGAAAAGAAGCTTTTCCATGAAATCAAAGAATATTTAGTTCACTTTCACGCTTTCTTGACCTAGAAAAACATAGATTTCACCATAATACGAAAAACACTTCGTGCTGATTCTCACTTTTTCCACGGAAAACCGGTTGGACAAACATGACCCGGGCAATCAAAGTCCATTGACATCCCTAACTACTGGCAAACCTGACCCAAACCCAATCCGACCTGGCCCGTCCAATAGTCACCCTACAACGGTTGATTCATCCAGACAGACGAGTCTCCCATCCATCACCTCTCTTCCCGTATCCCATTCTCAGCCCAAAAACAAACATTTCATTTCCCTTCTTCTCTCCTTCCTTCTCCTTTTCCTTTTCCTTTTCCTTTTCCATTTCCCCTCTGAGAGAATTCAAAGGGGGAATTCCTCAAAAATCCAAATCCGCCAAACACCTCCATCAATTTCCCTGAAATCCCTGCAAGAATGTCATCAGAAACTCACAGGCCCTCCCACCAAACCTCCCTCGAACGCTACTTCTGCCACCAATGCGAACAGACGGTCATGATCGCTCCTTCCCCCGATCTCATCTGCCCCAGATGCAACGGAGGCTTCGTCGAAGAGCTCCAAAACCCAAACCCTGACCCTAACCCTAATCCAAACCCTAACCCTTTCTTCTCCTCCTCCTCCGACAGCGTCTTCCCCCTCCTCTTCTCCGCCTCCTCCGACCTCTCTGGCCGCCGATCTCCGGAAGATCCCGACCCCTTCAACCCCTTCCTCTTCCTCCAGAACTACCTCCAGGAATTAGTCGCCGGCGGAGCCAACGTCCAGTTCGTCCTCGACGACCAAACCTCCGAGGCCGGCCCCTTCCGGATCCCGGCCAACTTCGGCGACTACTTCGTTGGACCCGGCTTGGAGCAGCTCATCCAGCAGCTCGCCGAGAACGATCCCAACCGCTACGGCACGCCGCCGGCATCCAAGGCGGCCGTGGAGGCCCTTCCCGACGTCCAGGTCTCCGGAGAGGAGCTCCACTCGGACTCGGACTCTGCGCAGTGTGCCGTCTGCAAGGATGCGTTCGAGCCCGGGGTGGCGGCGAAGCAGATGCCGTGCCGGCACATGTACCACCCGGACTGCATCCTCCCCTGGCTCGCGATGCACAATTCGTGCCCGGTGTGTCGGTATGAGTTGCCCACTGACGACCCGGATTATGAGAGCCGGGGGCAGGGAACTGGGGCGCCTGTGAATTCGGCGCTGGCTGCACTGTTGGATTCTGGGGTGGTGGCGCCGGAGGAGAATTCTCCAGGGGCGGGGGCACTAACCGGGGAGCGGAGGATGAGGATTTCGTTGCCGTGGCCATTTAGAGCTTTTGGATCTCCGGCAGGGACTAGCAACAGTGGGCTTGGAGGGAATGACAACAATAATGAAGAGGAAATGAATGAGAATACTCGGAGTTCTGGTGATCAAGGGAATAGGGATGTTGGTGCGGGGAGTAGACAAGAAGGTTTGGATTGAGGATTGGAGGTACTGTTCTTCAAACTTGCAGTTTTCTTTCTTGTTGAAACTTTTGTGTTAGTTTCCTTGCTTTGGTGTTTTTTGGGGTTTTTGCCAATCAAACACTTGCATAAATTTAAGATTCTGAAGTTGATAATTATGGTGGTGATGTTGATAATTATGGTGATGGAGAATTGTGGAAATCAAATGAAAGATTGGAGTCTATGCTGTTGTTTTTGTTGTTATTATTGTCATTGGTTTATGCTTAGTAAGGGATATCCATATGTGGCAATGACATGGACTGGCTAGATGTGATTTATTATGGAATTTAATGACACTGATCAAAGGGTTGGCTCGATTTCAGGTTCACATTTGCTATTTAATTTGAAGGGGACATGTTACAGTTTTTCTATGGTGTACAGGGGAAAGTGGAAGAATTAGGAAGGGGTGAATTATATGGAGAAGAACGTTGAACTCCCCCTCAGTCCGGGATTCCATATGGGGGAAGAAGGAAATTATTCGAGATCAAAGGCTTTGTCACTTGCGTATTTCCATCATTTACCATTCAGCCCTCAATCCTTTGAGCAAATGCTTCTTTTCTATGTAAATCATGAGAAAATGCAAAATGCCTTTGAAATATTAAATTTCACCAGTCTAACAGGAAAATACAGTAAGCAATCCATGAGTTTGTTAGTCTTCACAACCAAGAACAAAAGCTTATCGCTCGTGAAGGAGCAGACATAACGCCCAACGAGCTTCACGCAATTAACTTTTCTACTCGAGGTCAAATGCATAGCATCATTTCTTTTGGGTGACTTTGCAAATAGTGACATGCCGTCCTATTTTGGATTATTTTGGGTTAGAGCGACAATGTCATTTATGCCTTTGATAATCTAATAAAGATGAATCTAATTGTAAATGAAACTAAAAGACTTGCTACTAATTGAAAGAAAAAGATATATATATATATAGAGAGAGAGAGAGAGAGAGGTGGATCCTTCCAGCTAAGCACCCACTTTACTTAGCAACTTGCATACCTATAAAAGAAATTGTATTTAGTGTTATCCAATGAAGGAGGCGTTAACCATTTTGTCTTACCTCCGCCTTTTGGTATTAAGACGTTCTGATGAGGTGGAAGTGTGGGCTGTTAGACAGGTATTGCACTTATATTCTGCTTCTTTTTATGGTCTTCTTATAGTGGAAAGTGACTCTCTTAATGCTATGAGCTGGGTGCAAAAAGCAGAAGACTGCTCTTGGAAGCTTTGTTTTGTCTTTAGTGAGACTGTGGGTTTATGCCATATTTATGCAGAGTTTCATCATATTTTGAGGGGGCAGCAAGGGGGGGGGGGGGGGGGGGGGGGGGGGGGGGAGAGAGAGAGAGAGAGAGATTCTTGCAGTTTGAGTGGGGGAGAGAGTTTACAGAGAGGAAAAGGGTTTTTGTGTGATCTTGGCAAGGAAGTGGGAGAGAGATCCATGAGGGAGAGGGAGACCGGCAGGGGTGGGGGGGTTGGATGTTGGGAGCCGGCCGATGCAGATGCAGGAGAGGATTTGGACTTCTCTTTAAGCTGGTTTGCGAGAAGCGGGAGACAAAAGCAGGAAACAAGACTGAAAATGGCTGTGCCTGCGAGTTGGATTAAAAAAAACGAAGTTTTATCATTCCGACTTTATTGCTCCAGCAGGGCAAGATTTTGGATTTTTTCCAGCGGGATAAAAATTAGGAACCGTGATTAATACTTGCCAAAGGTCTTCTCGGGGATCTTATCTCTTGGGAACATGGGATTTGTTCTGGACTGTTAAAAGTTGCACTTGGTTTTCAACCACATGTTAATAGGCCTAGGAGTGGCACCTAGGGTTCTTCAGAGTCACACCAAGAGGACTTGCATGGAAGGAAAAGAATTCTTCACCAAATTCGTATTTAATAGTTGGAATTTTTTTTTGGTGATTTGATAATTTGAAAAATATAGTTCAAAATTTACATCGATCAATCATCTCTTTCAGAACTTAGAAAACACTGATAAAGAAACTTCTAAAATAAAATGACTTGAAACAACTTGGACAACTGACTCGATTCTTTCTACCATTTAACCTTAACTTTTCAATAGTTTAAATGAAGGGCTTCTAAATAAAACTTTAATTCCAACTAGGACTAGGACTAGGACTTCCTGCAACTAGTGTACATTGATCTCCAAAGGAAGATGGACACTGAATAAAAACAAATAAAGCATGTCCACCAAAGAGTATTTGCACAAAATTAAATTAATCCATATATTGAGATTGAGGTTCAGCCTACATGGGGATCTGGGAATATGATGTGGGGCCTCCTTTTGGGTTCTTCTAGTTCTAAGCATTGAATCTGTGTCGTTCTCTCTGGATTGGAAGTGCTGCTGCTCAAGTTTGTGTTGTGGTTCAGCTAAATCAAATATCATTAGTACATTTTCTCCATTAAGCACTATTTGCATTGATTGTGAGTGGATCTCCTGTTCTATTGTACAACTAGGATGTGCGGGTATGGATAATGGATTGACTCTTTTTGTTGGCTCAACCTGAACTTACGTCAGTATTTGGGTTCCATGCAACTTGTACCACTATTTTAATTGCCTATCTTGATCTTCAAAGAAAAGATCAGAGTAGGATTGAGATTTAAGATAGTTGATTGAATCTTAGCGTTGGATTTTTCTTTTGATGCATCTGATATGAAGTAAATGTTGTGAATTTTACAATAGCCAGAGAAAGAAAGATCCACTGGTGGAACCTGTCCGCATTTCTTTGTTGATCAAATCTATAACCTCAGGTTGAATCTGTGGATCTTCCTTAGATGCATCTTATTTCTTATTTATTTCTTGTTTGTTTGCAATTGGTTTTTCTATGGAAATCCCCCCCGGTTGGATCTTCTATCTAAAGATTCAGTGTAGAATTGTTTCATTAGCCCTGAATCTTCTGTAATCTGTATCAATCATTTTAGATTATGGGTGAAATTCTTCTCTGAATTACTGAATCAATGGTCAACACAACTTGTGTGTCAACCTTTTACTCACATTCATTCACAATGTGTAGTAAGTTAATGATTTTCGTAGACTCTTCCATTGAAGTTTCGACTGTATGATCAACAAGAGCATGATCTTTCTCAGCTAGCGGATTAGGATGTTTCTTCTCATCGTTCTGGGGATTAGCTTAAGACAGCGTTGTGGTGTATGAATTCTATTTCTTTTAGAAATTCCACTTTTTCTTCTGAACAGGTCATATGGCCCTTCAAAGAAATGGTTTCTGTACTACTAGAAATACCAAGTCGTCTTACTGTGGATCTGTTGATCTCCTGTTAGAGATGACTAATTCGTGTTGACATATTTAAAGGTCTGAAATTTTGGGACATACTCAGGTTGTTTAGCTGGATGGATAGTGATGCAGTGGGATCCAAGAAGATTAGGGCCCACTAATAGGCCCCACCAAGGATGATTTGCTTTTTTTTACATAGTTTAGTAATTTTAGTAATTTGATGTAATCTCTGATCAGAGAGATTTTGGTGATTTGATTTATTTAGAGGTTTTAGGGAGTGATTTTAGGAAGTACTGATAATGGTAGTTTCTTTATTTTAGACCAGTCCTCTATTATAAATAGAGAGGGATACTTGATTGTTAATAAGAATTCAGAATTGTTCTCGTGATTTCCCTTTGGGTATTTTCTCCTAAGTGATCTTAGGGTTTTGAGTCTTAGGGCTCGATCTCACCATTAGAGGTGTAGATCTTCATCGTGGCCTCCAGGCTGCGCCATCAATTGGTATCAAAGCCAAGTTCCAATCTCGGATCGCCGTCCCAATTGTCGATTCGAGGTAACCCGTGAATTCGATCTATTTGGTTCGCCATCATTCATCATCGTCCATCACTTTACATTCAGTCCACACCCTATCCCTACAATCCCACCACATCACTCCACACTCACCATCATCAACCACCACCACATTCATCCATCAGGTTTCACTACATCAAGCCCTTTCATCACCATCACAGACCTATCACCATTCCAGCAGCCCTGCTCTCATCACCTTCTCCACAACACCCCTGCCATCCCACAAATCATCCCAACCCATCATCATCATCATCCAGACCATCCCTGCCCAACGAAAATTTGCATTTGAAATTTCATGGCTACTCGAGGACGTCAATACCACGGGTATTTCACCAATTACTAGCGGGATGAGCAACTGACTAAATTGGGCGATGACATGGACGATGTGGTTCGGCGACTAGAAATTGTTGAAGCTGCTCTTACTGATCTTCAAGCAACTCAGGCTACAGCAAGAACAGAATCTGCAGTCACAAAGCTGGATCTGCAAACATTTGGAACCAAAAGTCAGACCAAGCTAGTAACCCTCGCTCCCCAGGCATCCGAAACAAGGGCCCAAGTGAATTTAGTTACACCTGGTCCTCAACATCAGCATCAGCATCGTGAGACCATGTATGACATGGTACAACACCACTTACTCAAACATGGTGATGATGAACCATGCAGTGCACCACATGCAAATGACATCACCAAAATGGTGAGACTGGAAATCAGTGATTTTTTAGGAGATCTTCATCCCAAGGCCTTTGGCGACTGGCTCAATTCTCTTGACGACTATTTTGCATGGTACAACATGAATGATACCCATGCATCTGAGTCATGAGAATTCTACACACTCAAATGAAACTTAGCGAATTTTCTATCAACTTAGATATGGTGCTTGGTATTTTGAGAATGAGTTCTACTTTAAGCAGTTTCTTACTTTGACGCAAGAAGGCCTATCGATGGATGAATATACCCATCAATTTCGGGAGTTGCAAGACATGCAACCTGAAGGAAGGTAAGACACATGATTTATCTCGTTATGTTAAAGGTTTGAGACCAGACATCATGGAAATACGAAACCATTGCAACAACAATCAAGAAGAATACTTAGAAGCCATCCATGTTGAGAAGGTCTCGGAGGCAACTATGTCGACAAAGAGCTCATATTGTGGAAAGACTTTTTGCAAGAGAATATAATCTCACTCTTGTTATTCACCTCCGCCTCAATACCAATGAGGAAAAGGAAGATGAATGGAAACATGCTAAGAAATTTCACACACATGTGATAATCGTTGACAAAGCTGATAATGTGGTTGTTGACAATGGTAGTGCGATTAATTTTGTCGCACAAGAGGTCATTGACAAGCTTAATTTGCCTACTGAGAAACTTCCTAAGCTCTACCAAGTCATATGGTCTACCGGTCATGTCATTCCCGTGACTCACAAATGTTTGGTATATTTCACGCTTGGCGGCTATGAAGATCAAATTTGGTGTGATGTGATCCATATGAATATTGCTCATATCCTTCTTGGACGTCCATAGCTTTTTTATCGAAAAGTGCATCATGATGCAGAGGCAAACACATATACCCTTTTCAGGAATGGAAGATGGCATAGACTCATGCCAATGACATCAACATCTTTGTCGTCATCTACACCTTCAACAAAGGAGCCACAAAAGGAGCAAAAACTTAAAAAAGCAGTCATGATTGCACCAAAAGAGTTGAGTTCGAACAACAAAGATGACATTGAAGAGCAAGTTAATGGCAAAGATGATTTCGTGGGTACAAACAATATTGATCATGATAATATTAGTCAAGAGCCGCAAAAGGTTGAGGAAGAGCAAAGACAAGCATATGTTGAAGACTCTGATCAAGTTAGCAAGAAGATTGAACATCTGTTGGATCCAATTGTCAGGTCACTTCCAGAGAATTCAATTGGGTCATCAGAAATCAAGTCGATTGTTCCAATAGTTTCACAAGAAGATCAAGTTGGTGCTGTCCCTCACATTGACTTCATCTTCAAGGATCACCAATGGAAGTTTGACGATTGCATTCAAATATGGCAGATTTTACAGGTGCTGTCTCTTATGGAAAAAGCCCCCGTTCGCACTGAATACAAACATCAGAAGAAGCGATGCTTCCGATCTACTTTTAGATGGCTAAACACATTGCGTCAAACAACCAAGCCATGCCATGCAAATCAAAAGAAAAGGCCGACATTTGTGCGTTTGATTTTCAATCCAGGCGAACATTTTTCGAACTTGTAGTCGGATTCTCTCCTGTGTTATCAACCTTTCAACTCGTCGGAGTCGAGTTTTTCCAAGAGAGGGAGAGTTGATGCAGTGAGATTCAAGAAGAATAGGGCCCACTAATAGGCCCCACCAAGGATGATTTGCTTTCTTTAAATAGTTTAGTAATTTTAGTAATTTGATTTAATCTTTGATCTGAGAGATTTTAGTGATTTGATGTACTTAGAGGTTTTAGGGAGTGATTTTAGGAAGTACTGATAATGGTAGTTTCTTTATTTTAGATCATTCCTCTATTATAAATAGAGAGGTATACTTGATTGTAAGGCATGCTATATTTTTAATAAGAATTCAGAATTGTTCTCGTGAGTTCCCTTTGGGTATTTTCCCCTAAGTGATCTTAGGGTTTTGAGTCTTAGGGCTCGATCTCACCGTCAGAGGTGTAGATCTTCATCGTGGCCTTCGAGCTGCGCCATCAAATAGGTGCTAACTTTGATTGTTGTTAAGGGATTGATTAAATGAAACAATTAAGGTATAAGATTTGAGGGGAATTAAGGGGCAGGAGTACTATATTTGTGGGAGGGTTGTGGCCAAGGATTAAAAAAAAGGGTTGCGGTAGGTGTAGTGCCCAATGGCCAAAGCGCTATGCAGCGGGCAATCCGCAGCGGTTGTGGCGATACGTAGCAACGTAGTGGTATGATTTCTTTAAGTGGTCAAAAAAATCTTGAATCTTGTTTAGTAACCAATCTTTAGTTTTTTTTAGTGATTTGGAACCATGTAAGGGTAGAGATAACTTTAGAAATAAGAAAAACAATGTTTTAAATTGAAACTATGGCCAACAACGTGGCTGCTGCGCTGCTATTTTGAATCAATGCTATGGCTCTTTCTCACACGCACAAGGAAATGAAGTATTCTCATCAAATTCTCACACTACATTTTGTTGACTGTAGCATTCAATAAGACAAATCCATGAAAATATCTTGAACCATATAATCATTGGAAATTGAAGTCATTGCCCTTAGGGGGCATTGCTTTTAACTTCATTGTTGGTTACACATATGCCTTGAATTTAGATTTGAACATCTATAGCTAACGTGGATTGTACAGTGTTGAACCCCAAACACCCACCCCACCCCACCTCCGTCCCTCCCTCCCTCTTTAAAATAAATATAAAATTAAAATTAAATTAAATAAAGAAGAGAAAGTTCTAGATGGACCTTGGGGAATTTGCATATGATAATTGGAAATATCAAACCCCAAACACCCACCCTCCCTCCCTCTTTAAAATAAAAATAAAAAATAAAAATATAGAGTAGAAAGTTCTAGGTGGACCTTGGAGAATTTGCATGTGATAATTGGAAAAGTTCATTCATCAGTATCCTTTTTGCCGTTGAATGAAATAGTGGCAGAATGGGATGAAGTAGGGCGCCTTTGTAGTAAAGTGATTTGGAAGAAGCGAAGGCAATTACAAAGGTATGACTTCCGAGAGAGATGCATCTACGCAAATTAGATTAGGAATCCAAAAACTGCTGCGAGAAAGCAGCCAATTTATTTTTTCTTATCTCAAACCAGAAGGTGATGCGGGCGATCCAGATCCAAGACCAGGACCTGACGGACCCGCTGATGGGGTCCACATGGGTCCACATGATTTTCTAATTGTCTAGAATTAGTAGTATTACTTAATAAGGGTTGCTTTCTAAATTATAAGTTGATTAGGATTAGATATTTCCTTATTTAGGTTTCTATTACTCTATTTATACAGAACAGTTTATTGTAATAAGGTATGCATTATTCAATTAATTCCAGTTATCAGTGTTCGTGAGTTTTTCCAGTTATGATTTGTGTTGTGTTCTAGGGTTGGAATCCTTTTGGATTCGATCAATCTCTTAGAGATTGATCTACACTTCTGATCAAGGTCCGGGGCTGCGCCGATTGGGAGGGATGGTTTTGGTAAACATCTATTGTAGCCTAGAGGTCCCAGACGATGCAAAATCTTTCGAATGAAGAGCTGTAGTTGAGACTGGATTAACCTGAATTTTAGAATAATTATTTGTATATATGAGTTTCTAACTTATTAATTACATAAATTTCTAACTTATTAATTATAATTCCTTATTCTATATTTGAGTTTGTAATTTGCTAAGAGAACATGGGCCACACTGTTGGCCTCTCACATGCTACTATTTTTCTAGTGTATAATTGACTGTGGAGATAATTTAGGATTAACATAATTATAGGATTTCAAACCAATACCGTAAAAATTTGGTTTTGTTCATGTTTTAAATGATACATTTTGGTCTCTGCCGAGTTTCGAAAACATGTCATCACCATCATCATGGATGCCTTATCCCATTTCTTTGGGATCGGCAACATTATGTCAAACATTACGCGATGAGGCACACATTAGTAGAGATGGAGGCTTAATAGTCACTTGTGTATCATGACCGTCTAAGTGGTGGGATGTGCGCACACCATATGATGGACGGAATAATCCAGATTGCTTGATGGAGATCTTGAAGGGTTTGGAAGAATCCACAAGGCTTTATAGTAGCCTGAAATAGTTCTATATTAAGGGTATTCTTATAAAATATAGAAATGGAAAGAGTGTTCTAGAATAGTGTGGATAAGTCTAGGTTTATGATGGAGTAGTTTAGAAGTTTCTAAAGTAGGGTCGAGTGACATGTGGGCTAATCTTGGCCAACAACTGTATAGAGTTTGACTATAAATAAGTTTTTTTTTTTCTCTCATTTTTAACAACTGACTTTGAAGAAGCATTTAAGCAACTCTCATTTTTTTAAAGTATTCTCCACTTGGTTGTTTATAGCCTCGGGGTGAGTAATGGTCTAAAGGTTAGACTGGAAGGGTAAAACTGATTCGCTAGTACATGGGGGATAAATGAGTGTTCAATGGGCTAAAATCAAGTGGATCTTCTAGGCCTGTGCCAATTGGTATCAGTTTACAGTTGCAACACCTTTGAAAAGGCAATGCATAGCACAAGAGAGAGCATAATGTCTTCGTGCCATAGCAACACAACTAAGATGCTAGGGAAGAAAGGCAAGAAGATCATATTAACGCGTCATGAGAAGAACTACTCTCACAACTTATTTATCTTGGAGCATAGAGTATATTTTTGGTCAAGCAGATGATCATAACAGCGTGTTAGATTAAGGTCAATGAGATTTGATCAAATGTCTTTGAGGAGCTAATCAAGGATGTTCCAAAGCTTTTTTCCATGACCAACAGACAACTGAGGAAGGCATTCTTGGTCATTCAGGAATGTATTTGGAAGAGCTTGATGTCTTTGAAGTAGTTCATTAAAGAACTCAAGGTGGAGAATGAAGGTCTTCAGACTATATTGGCACTCCTACAGGGGGTTATAGCGAATGAAGGTTCAGCTCATTGGGCAAGTGCAAGGATGCACATATCAAAGCTGAAGTGTTTTGATGGTACCCAAGATGCCAAGGAGATTGAGAATTGTTTCAAAGTGGCGAGGGTTGAGGAGGAAGCTAAGGTTGCAACCATGCACTTGGTGGAGGCGCTGACATGGTGACGTCAAGAAGAGACTCCCTGTGATTGACACTTGGGACTACTTCAGAAGAGTTGAAGTTGCTATTTCCAGCAAAGAACATAGAGTATTTAGTGTGCAAGGAGTTGAAGTAGTTAAAGCATGGAGTTCACGAGTCATGACACTCATTTTGGATATCATGAAGATGGTTGAGGACCCGTGATTCTACTTGACAGATAGGCCTACAACCATGGGTAGAAAGAGAACTCTAATGACGTGGAGTGTAGGACCCGGCATCAGCAATTACAAAATTGGAAAAGATGCCATAGCAATCAATGAATGAAACACTGAGAAAAGGGAGATCCTTGAAGCCCTATAATGCCAACGGTAAGTTAGAGGAGAGTGGTGCAAGGGATCGTTCGAAGGGCGGGCATCCCAAGTCTAAGGATGACTTAAGGAGGTTTGCTTGTGGGAGGTGTGATGAAAAGAGACACTTGGAGCTAAGGTGTTTCATATGTGACAAGCCAGGTCTTGACGAATTGCTCGAGGATAAATATGATGTATGTATTGGTGACAGTGACACACAAAGAGAAGAACAGAGGCAAGGCTGAAGTGGGAGAAAAGGATGACATGGAGAAATCTAGGATTGGTACACTCCAACTTCTCAACTCTGTAAAGGTGCATGATATCGTGAAACACTCGTCTATGCCCCATGCTAGCAAGTTAGCCTTCTCCCGTGTAGGTGTAACCCTTAAAAACTCACCCAAGGCTATGCACACTCACACCCAAATGGAGAGAATATTTAAAGAAATGATAGCTTCTATTGATCGAATGCTTCTTCAAAGTTGCTTGTTACAAATGAAAAAAAATAAATGCTTCTTTATTTATAGTTCAACTCTATACAACCACTGGATAGGATCAGTCTATATATCACTAATCCTATTTTAGAAACTTCTATACTACTATGCCATATTTCTGGACTCTTCTACACCATTCTAGAATATTCTAAACATTTTTTTTATAAGAATACTATTGATATTTCTACACAATTTTTTTTTTATAACAATATTTCTACACAAGTTGAGGCTACATAATATTTTTGGACCCTTCTAGATCCTCATTGAGTAATTCGGGTTCTTTCATCCATCCTAGAATGTGCATGTCCAACCACTTGGATGGTTATAATGCACAAGTAACTCTAATAAGCCTCCGTCCCAGCCATTGTCCATCTCATTGCCTCATGGTTGCACCTTGAGCCACCAGCGCATGACAATCAGCTTTGTGAGTTCTTCTTCTTCACAACTCTCTACTTTTTGCTAATTGTCAATCATTCTATAATGCAACATGCCATTGCTTCATTGCAAGTATTAATTGGTCTCCCCTTTTGATAAGTTTTTTCTTCGCAATGGCACTTCATTTCTTCATATGGTGGCTGTTTCAGGTCTTTATGTGCATGCCCAAACCCCACATGTCTGCCTTTGCATATTCATAAGACATGTTCTGTTTGTCTTTCTTCTTTTCAAATTCACGTCCATTACTCAGTTCCTAAGCAGTGCAAGTCTGTCACCTTACAGAAGTGCATTCAATCAAAGTGGCACTCTAGGAGAGAACAGAACTGAGAAATACGAAGAATCATATTTCAGTGGAAGGAGAAATGCTTTCTGTCAGCTTACTCTGGTTCGATATCTGTGATTCTCCAACTGCCATGTGAAGCAACCAATTAGCAGCAGCCAGCTTAAAAATGCATGGATGGTAAATGAACATCTATTCTTCACAAATGTTCAGACCATTTGTTACTCGGGTAAATCCAAATGTACCCTAAATCATTGAGGACTCACTGTTGATAGTCATAAGTTTCTCTTTATTCCTGGAACAACCATATTCACCCGCAAGTTTGGCAACTTCCCTTTGAACAGCACCCCTTTTTGTAATCCGAGTAATTAGGGCATGGCAATATGACTGGACCCTTTCATGTGCTTCCCCCTTACTTTAAAGAGAGATCTATCAACCTCTGATGTGAGTCATTTCTGAAAGAAAATGATTTGTTGTGGTATTATGATTTTCTTCGCTAATCTCTTTAATGTGCCTTTATTGGAACATATGTTGCATTTTCTTACTTTCCAATTTTTGTACCTTTGTTTTTTTTTTTTTTTTTGTCCTGTTTTTGTAGGATAAGCCAAACTACTGTTCCAAATCATCCCGTCTACTGCATGCTTCTGAAGTCATCATACAAGGGAGAGCTTTCTTTCACTGTAAACTGCCATTAGTTTGCATGCCCTTTTCCATAGGGTAAGGTGAGGCACAGATGTCCTCCGGGAGAACGGAAAAATAAGAACAAAAAAATTTATGGAAATTTATTGTATTGGGTTCTGATATTAGATTGCAGGCTATACAATATATATGTCCAGAAGGACTTTGTTATGCTTTCAATTTCCTTCATACATCTGTTTCGTTGTGGTTTCATTGGTCCTCACTCCTGTCATAATTTTCTCTGTTTTGTAATGTATCTTCATTTTATTTGAAGATTGATATAATTACATCTTGTGTGTTTTCATTAAGTCACATAGATCCGTCGTGGGACTACTAAGCATGTCCATAAGCACCATGGACTTATTTTTGTGAGACCAGTGGTTTCACTGTATATAAGAGGGTTGATTTATTAGTATCTAAGAACAATAAGCATTATTAGATATTGACTGGCAGTCCAATTCCAAGCAGTGAAATGTATAAATTTTGAACGGTTTGCAATCAGTCTTTTTCAGATGGCTAGGAAAATCTAAGGTGACAACTTTTTACATATAGCTAGTCAGATCCAACTATTTTTTGTATGATGAGACCAGTGGGCCCTCCTCTATGCAAGGTGCCCTGAATGAAACCAATTGTCATCGATGTCCCATAATGTGGCCCACCACTTTCTCCTGTTGATAATAATTACAGTCCATTGGATTGATAAATTTCATCTCTTTACCAGCCTCGCTGATTTCAAATTTGGATTTTTACTGTGAAAATTCAGCACATTATAAATTAGTAGAGATGTCTAGTGTATGATGTTTTTATAGATGTAAAATGTTCTAAGGTTCTTCTAATGGGATTTGTATCCTATCTTGACTGAAATTTTTTGCTGCTTGGGTTTTATGATTGAAAATCAGCATTCTGTAAAGTGTAAACTGCTGAAAATTGTATAGTGGACATCGGTCAGACGCGCCCGCCCATAACAGTAGACCCGAGCCCAGACAAGTTTGCCCAGAATTTGGATGGTTGGTAGGGTCTAGATTCTCTGGTGACAGGAATCAGATATTCTGAGTCCATCCCTGTAAATCCACCTTTGTGGTCCACCTTTGAAATTCAAACTGTCGATATTAAAGGCCCACCCACCTTTTCATCTGCAATAGAAACTTAATTCAGTGATCTGATTCAGTATGGGTCGTCTGAGGCTCTGATCCACACTTTTTAGTGAGTGGCCCAATAGCCAGACAGCTAAGGACTCGAGTATATTTTACACATCATACTGTCTTTAAGCACAAGGGGCATTTCTTAAGACCCAAAACTCCATTTCCTACCTTGTTGGAACCAAGAATTCATACCAGAGGCACGAGTTCGACCTCACCGAGGCTCAAAGTGACGATAACAAATGACAAACTGCATTTTCCCAGTGAAGCACAAATGCACCAAAGATCATTGTCCGGCTTTGAAGAAATGGAATTTAACAAACGACAAGGAGAGAAAACAAGAGGAGAGAGAAAGGAAAAACTACTTCCATTTCTCTCATAAGGTGAGAGCTACTTTGATCAGCAAGCTGCTGCTAGCCAGCAGGCAGCAGCATGGTGAATTGGCGAAAACAACATATCAGAAGGGATGAGTGGAGAAAACAACTTTTCTTTCAGCGCAACTGAACTTCGTAAATTTTAAATGTGACACATTTAAGTGTCTAATAGTCCATCTTTTCTTTAGAAAATATTTTTCGGTATGGCTTTCTCATACATAGTTTTCTCCATTTAAATTAAAAAGGCAAAAGCCTCACTGCCATAGCCATCTCAAACTCATTTAACTATGAGCCTGAGGCAATAATTCAGTCCCACATTCAATCTATACCCAGCTTAACGAGGGTTGGCTCGAGTCATGCTTATATTTTGATTTGTAACTTGGCATCAAATTGCCACTTTGTGATTGGGAAAACAAACACCTTCCAACTGTACCTGACGTTATGAGCACTTTCAGTGCAATTGTACTTCGTTTATTATTATTTTGTGCAGAAAAAGTACAATATCATCATTGCCATTGCCTTGCATACGAGGTTTCTCTCTCATATTAAAGATAAACGGAAAATTTTTATTCCTTATTGAAATATCCAAACCTCATGTGCTTTTTCCAAAATGAGAAAATATATATATATATATATATATGGTCTTTCCTTATTTTTTTGAGCATTTTATAAAAAAAAAAAAAAAAAGATTAGGCGACCAATGGATCGAAAAGATGATTTTAACTGATCTTACACCAATTAATCATTTTGCCTGAAAACATGTTTTTTTTAACACTTTCTACTAGCATCTCTATCGACTTTTATTTTATAACGTTAAGAGTCCTTAAAATCATCTTTTCGGTTCATTGGTCACCTAATCTGTTTTTTTAATTTTATAAAATCCTTTATTTTTTTAAACAAAAAATTAGTTGGGTTTGTTCAACATCGGTATTGAGAAACTATTCAAGTTGACTTGCAACTTGGTCAAGTCACCTCATTTTGTACAAGAGCCGAGTAAAATTCAAAGGGAATACTCTATATATGAAAAAAATATATTGTAAGGATGGATTTTTCTTCTTCTTTTTCTTATTGTTTTTTAAATATTTAAATTTATTAATTTGGATTGTGTTGAAAACAGTTGAATTAATATATATAAATATATATACATATATATATATATAATTTAACATTGAGCCTATCTCTATTTTTTTAAATAATCCAAATAAAAAAATAAGAGGATTTTCCGGACTGAGTGACCACTGTCAACATGGTCAAGGATCCATGGGTATGTTTTGTGGCCTCATGTAAAATCCAAAATTAAAGGGAGGGTTTTTCATATTTATTATATAATGCAGTGGTTAAATGTAAATATCCCAATCTAAGACGAGCCAAATCTTAATAAAATCCTAGGTTCAAGCAACCAAATACACAGCATCATCTTACAGTTCCCGCCCATTTCAAATCCATGATTGGTAATGGACTAACAACCACTGCACAGATGCACCTTTCAAAGGACCCAATTCACATGCTCTTAGATTCCTGCAAGAGCATGCAAGAACTCAGACAGATCCATGCTCAAATCATCAAGGATCCATCTCCCTCTTCCACCCATGCATTCATCAGAGCAATCTCTTTCTGTGCAGTTTCACCCCATGGAGACATTGACTATGCCAAGACCCTCTTCACCCAACTGCACAACCCCACCATTTTCTCTTGGAATTCTCTCATCAGAGGCCTATCCAACAGCAAAAACCCACATCAAGGAATCTCTCTCTATCAAGAAATGCTACAGAGGGGCTTCCAACCCAACAAATTCACCTACCCATTTGTGATCAAGGCCTGCACCGAATCGTCAGCGATGCGGTTTGGGACTGTGGTCCACAATCACATTGTTAAATTGGGTCTTGAGTTGGATTCTTATGTTCAGAGCGCTTTGATTCATATGTATGCGTGTGGGAAGGATTTGGATGCTGCACGTCAGCTGTTTGATAAGTGCTCTGAGAGAGATGTGGTGTCATGGAATTCGATGATTGATGGGTATGTTAAGTGTGGGGAGTTGGAGCGAGCTCAATTGATATTCGAGAGAATGGAATGCAGGGATGTGGTTTCTTGGAATACGATGATTAATGGGTATGGGATTCTTGGAGATTTGTTGGAGACGAGGAAGTTGTTTGATGAGATGCCACGAAGAAATCTGGTTTCTTGGAATTCTATGCTTGCAGTGTACTCAAAATGTGGAGATGTTGGTGGAGCACGAAGGACTTTTGATGAAATGCCTCAAAGGGATGTTGTGTCTTGGAATGCGATGCTGACATGCTATTCGCAGAGTGGAAAACCAAATGAAGCTCTGGCGCTGTTTCATGAGATGCAGGCTATTGGTATAAAGCCGACTGAAGCAACAATTGTCAGCTTGCTGTCAGCTTGTGCTCATTTGGGGGCATTGGAACAAGGGGCACGACTTCACTCTTACATCAAAGACCATAAGATTGCTCTCAATACCATTTTGAGCACTGCACTTGTAGACATGTACACAAAATGTGGGAGTCTGGCATGTGCAACTGAAGTTTTTTATGCTATAGAATACAAGGATGTGCTCGCATGGAACACCATCATCGCTGGCATGGCCATGCATGGTTATGCCAAAGAAGCACATCAATTGTTTAGCCAGATGCAAGAAGCCGGTGTAAGGCCAGATGATATAACATTTGTTGCAGTGCTTGGTGCCTGTAGTCATGTTGGGATGGTGGATGAGGGTCGTCGACTTCTCCATTGCATGAGCAACACTTATAAGATTGATCCAAAAGTTGAGCATTATGGATGTGTGATTGATCTACTTGCTCGTGCCGGACTGTTAGAAGAGGCCATAGAGCTGATAGAGACTATGCCAGTGGAGCCCAATGCGAATGCATGGGGAGCACTGCTTGGAGGTTGTAGGATCCATGGGAACATTGACATTGGTGAGCGTGTGGGGAAGCACCTTCTTGAGCTTCAACCTCAGCATAGTGGCCGGTAATGTGAGAAAAACTTATCCCATTTTTCTATCTAAACTCTTGCTTCGAATACTCAAAATGAGTACTTAACATGGATTAGTTCGTCATAATGTGCAACATGCTGAATCTCATCATCATCGTTGTCATCATCATCAATGGTGCCTTATCCCATCAATTTGAGGTTGCAATTGGCTAAAAAGGCAGAGTGTATAGCATGCTAACTCTGACTAGGGTTAATCAATCAAAATGTGATTGATTAATTGGTCTAACTACTGGGCTGCAATGTGTGGCATCATGTGTTGGCCTCAAGCTTCATTGTGGTTGGACTTGCCCCAGTCCAACAACATTTGCGTAACATTCATGTGATCTGGCTCCTCATGAACTTCATAGAGTAAAAAACAATTAATTTTTTCATTCAACTTGAACACAACCAACTGAATTTAGCTTGGATAATATGAGAGAAGGCATCTGAAATTCCACGATTAACTTCTTTCTGTAGAACCCTATCCCTAGTGGTAATCAAATGCGTGCAGCGAAAGAATTGCTAAACTTCTAGATGGTGGGCAGTTACCTAGACAATCACCATCAAGCTATGTTCATGGTGTGGAGTGACTAGATTGAGTCATCCTGAAGCTTAATTTCCCTCTAAAGGGCATTAGTAAAGTGGTCTGTGACAACCTAAAGGGGAAGCGAGCTCTTCTTTTTTCCCTGCCAAGGGTTGGGCCTGGGGCTTTCCTTTGGGCCCGTTTGGATCAACACAACTTGTGTGCGAACAACTGGATTATGTATAAGCTTTTGCAGTTCTTGCATATGGAAAACCTGAGTTCATGGTTCAGTTCTTTTATTATTCACATTGCACGTTGGGCATGGGCAAGAGAAGACTTTTGGACTTATGTATGTCAGACACAATCAGAAATTGGAAGCGGTTATGGTGGGGAGGGGTATGAAGAAATCATGATGGTCTAATTTACCCGGATACTTGTACAACCCCAACGTATCCGTATCGGACTGATACGACACTTGTATTGGCACTTGATACTGCAATGATACTTCTACGGAACAAGTTTAAAATATCCTACGTTTAAAGTCCTTTATTTCATATAGTTCTTTTAATATTATTTTTACTTCTCACCATTAAAAAATGCTAGAAAAGGCCGAAAACAATGATAATTTCATTGATTCAAATGTGATCTAAAGAAAAAATTAGGACACTCATATTCGTATCCGTGTCCTAGATTTTCAAAAGCGAGGAATCGTATCCCCAATCCCTATATCAATGTCCGTATCCATATCCATATCTAAGTATCAAAGGTTACCTCCACCAAATGGTTGTGTGAAATTCAACATTGATGGCATGTCTCAACGAAAGCTAGGCCCTGTAGGAATCAAAATGGCTGTTAAGAAATGAAGGGGAGGGATTTTTTTTCCCTTTCCTAGACCAGCACATATTATTGAATCCAATGAGGCCGGTTTGGCAATTAGGGGGGCCTTGAGATTTTTCAAAGACAAATTTACAGGAAATGTGATTGTTGAAGTAGATTAAAGAAATGATGATACATGAATTTTGTTTCTTCCAGCTAAAGAAATGTTATCATGTGGGCATTTAAAAAGGATAACATTTCATGGCATTTGTCCTTAATCATTACGGAGATTTGGACTCTTAAGGTTGGAAGTTAATTAGGAATTTAATTATATTAGAAGAGCAGGCAAGGAGTTAGCAGATAGACTGGGAAAAAGGGTATAGATAAAGCTAATTTGAGTATAGAGATGAGTTGATTTATTTTTGGGGATGCTTCTATGGGTAACAGCATAGCTCTCGAATGCTATTAAGCGATGGTTGTGTTTGAAGTTTGTATGCTTTTCTTTTATTAATAGAACTTTTACATTATGAATCCAAACTCCAAAGAAAAAAAAACTTTGCTGCAACCAATTTTCAAATAAAAAAGAGTTGCAGGAAGTTACAAGTGACCTGAGTATCAGTTCCAAGGATCCAAAGGGAGCCTATAGGTTCTAACATTTTATAATTCCAAAAGGTAGGAACACGATGAGGCAAATTTTTAACTTGAGAACATCCTCCAGCAAGAAGATTGAAGAAGCACAAACATTTTTTTTTTTTTCAGTAAGAAGTACAATTAACCATTCTGCATTATGAAATGCTAAAATCTGAAAATAGGGGATGTGTTCCTTGGTCATTGTGCACCCATCATCTTATTTTAATAAGTGTGTAATTAAGTGTTGATGCATCCAAAACAAAATTTAATAAAATCTTTTGATTACATCAGATTTTCAATTTGATTGGAAACAGCTTATATTATGAAGGATATAGAGGTCATCGGGATTGAAATAACAGAAAGTGATATTTTACAATTAAAATAAACTATGCTATGGATGTGTTTGCATATTTATCTTTGTATAGGCACATGAATGCATGAATCCTATCCTACAATCACATGTGCTGCCATGGAGATGTTTCTTGCAAAGCAAAGGAATTTTGGATTTCCCGCAAATTCAAACCCATGCTTGACTTGAATTCTTTAAATTGGATGAAAAGGAGTTATGGCCTTATAAAATTAGTAAGCATGAAATGATTTGGCCATTTGTTCTCTTCCAAGAAGAATAACTCTTTTGGAATCATCTTTATGAAATTTATACCAATTTTTTGGACTTCCATATATCAACTCTCAGGATTCAGCTGATTTTCCTCAACAGAAAATAACTACAGATGGTAGGAAAAAAATCATTACAAAAGGTGGGCAAGTCCGATATTTCCATTCAGCGGCCCCTAATCCTTAAGTTTTACTATTAGAAATTTTATGCACTGACTCAATGTTCTTTCACTCCCTCTCCGCAGCTATGTCCTCCTTTCCAACATGTATTCTGCCTCCAATAGATGGGACGATGCCAGGAAGGTGAGGAACTTGATGAGAGCCAAAGGTGTTGCCAAGTTACCTGGGTTGAGCATGATAGAACTGAAGGGGATTGTGCACCAGTTCATGGCCGGGGACCGGTTGCATCCTGAGTCTGATGACATCTATCAAAAGCTCTCTGAGATTTCTAAGCAGTTGAAGATCTCAGTTGGATACTTGCCTGATACAAAGCAGGTGTTGTTTGACATAGAGGAAGAGGAGAAGGAGGATGCGCTATCCGTTCACAGTGAGAAGCTGGCCATAGCTTTTGGGTTAATACACACAGACCCAAATAGCACCATTAGAATTGTAAAGAATCTACGAGTATGCAGAGATTGTCACAACTTGTCAAAGCTCGTTTCAAAGGTCTATAGGCGAGAGATTATTGTTAGGGACCGAAATCGATTCCACCACTTCGCAAATGGTAGATGCTCTTGTAAGGATTATTGGTAGAGAGATGAGATCTACACATATGCAGTCTGTACACTAGTAGAGAGAAGAAGAATACAGATGGTGATGATTCGGCCAAAATACATTTATAGTGTGGCACATGGACCCAAAGACCCAAATAATGGGCAAGAAGCAAAATTTCCCACTATATTATGTTCCGCAAACAATATTATCAATAAAGCTAAGTTGTGACTTGCAAAAAGGTTCAATTTCGTTGAATGGCTTGCTTCTTCTAAGTATCAATTGTTCAAGGTCAAGAAATGTGGTGGAAGGGTATACTCAATTAGTTGCTCAGGTAGATGGTGGCCGACGAAAGATTTTCGTTTGAGGGGGCTGGCCCAAATAGGTAGTTGGTTTTGGGGGCAAACCCAAGATTTTCATGTTGATTTAGGGGGTGGACCCAAGATTTTTATGTGAATTTTGGACACATACCCATATTTTGGAAGCAGACCCAGGTCCAATGGGGGCGACTGCCCCTCAAAAGCATGTACCTGGGTCCGCCCATGTCAGGATGGATGATCGTGCAGCCCAAGCATCACCATAACAGTTCACCCAAGAAACAACGTGCAAACAAGGTATAGCATTTCCATCTAACTTAATCCTAAGGCATGGCAATGAGGTCATGCATATTCTGTTGTTAAACACTTATTTATTTATTTATTTATTTTTCCTTCTTTTTCTTGTAAAGCTTCTTGGCAACAAGAGTTCTAATTCTCAACAACTTTCGCTGCAATGCAGGAGGTATCTTCATTTTATTGCCTCATATAAGACAATTGATAATATCCAATGGATATGAGTTTTTGTGGATGGCTGATCCACAAATTCCTCTATTATCTGGTGGAGCTGGTGGGCCTCACAAACCAACCATGTGTCCAATTTATGTAGAAGCCAGAAAGTTGTCATGAAGAGAAGGCTGATCAGAATCCAAACTTGCTAGAAGCTCTCAAGTGAAATTACTTCTTTCGGATAGCCTTTTATTAGAATCAAGAATTTTGTTATTATCTTAGAAGGATTGGAATGCTGATAGATATTACATGTATGAATGCCTAGAGATGAACAGGTTTTGAAGTTACATATTTTTGTCCTGGAACTTTTTTTCTCTGAAGGATTCTCACAACCTTATAGTTGTAACCATGAGCACCTTCCAACTCTTCCACAGGCTGTCATGTGACTTTTTTTTGTGTTACAATAACTTACATTTATTTAGTTAAAGGTCTCAGTACCACAAATCCACTTCTGTCCCAAGGACATGTTTGTACACCTCTCCACTGAAAAGAAGAGCCTCTTCCTTGCAGATCATTTTTTGGTGGATTAGCATACATGAAAAATCCAAACCTAGAACGCTCAGTTCTTCTTCGATGGTGAGAATTCATATTTCTGATGCCCTCTAGTGGGAAATTGGTCTCCTCGCATTTCCTCAGCCATGCTATTTATATCAGTTTCCTTCCATGGAAAATCCATTTCCCTAGTGATGAAAAACAATCATCGTTCTCCTTCTTGTCTCAACATCATCGTTCTTGCCCTTCTTCACCTTTTCACTTGGTCCAATTCCCCAACTCTCTCTCTCTCTCATATATGTTTGGACCGCCTCCCTCTCCTCTCCCTCATTCTCCATTGGGCAGCCCTTTTAGGCTCTACTCTAGGGCACCACTGTTCCAACCGCCCTCCCCCTCCCTCTGTGTATCAAGAACCTTGATCGCTAGATTTTCTTCAGTTCTCTTTTGTTTTTCTTTTTGTTCTTGTTTCCTATTTAGGAGTTCAAGGGTCGCTGGTTTTTCGAGTAGATGGGCTTCAAAAGGTCTTGCCTCTTGTCACATATATGGCAAGTTGATTTATGTTTATGTCATTTCACAGCTATATTTTTTGGTTTCTTGCAGATATTATTGGTGGAGGTATGGTAATGTAAACGAACTAAAAGACTGATTTCTGTGTCTAGGTTGCTGAAGAAGAATTTACAAAATATTCACAAGAGCATTAAGGAATCATTGTTTTAGGTTTGAAGCATGGTCTGCTAAATTCTCATCAGAATGATAATAGGCAATTTAGCAATTCATTAAAGGTTCTATTTTCATTGAAATTACATGGTTTAGAAGATCAAATTTCTCTTTTCTTCTCTTTTGGCCAATTCAAAATAACAGGGCACCGGTTTACATCTGTAGTAGCTTTCAAGTTAAGTCTCACATCTAAAAACTTTTTGGAAACCAGGACAGGATTAAAATCATCACATTTTTCTTCATTCAACCCTTGTATCTCAATTTTGATAGTTGTCTAAGTTGAAAAGGTGGTTGCAGGATCCATTGTACTATGATGATTGTAGTTTTCTTGTGGACGGTTAGGATATGGTGATTTCAACTATCCGAGGTTGGTACGTTTTGGGTGTCATAGAATGCAAAGATGCAGGCAAGTTGAATGGAATGGGATTGTCTTCCCAGGATTGAGTGATCTCTCTATATTATGCTGTACATCCTTGATTTGGGCTACAAATTAGGCATATTACAGTAAGCCCTATCCTAAAATAGAATTCAAAATATGTTAGAATTTGACTAAAGGAAATGGGCTTTGGTTTACAAGTGGGCCTTTGGGCCGATGGCCCCATAGTCTTTAACACCTCCCCTCAAATTGATGTCGTTGAGTGGCATCAATTTGTCCATCAATAACTGATAGTGCGGACGTGGAAGAGCTTTGGTAAAAACATCAGCAATTTGGAGGCCAAAGGAGATGAATGGAAGAGAGATAACATTCCGAAGATATTCATCTTTGATAAAGTGGCAAACAACCTCGATGTGTTTCATTCGTTCATGGAATATGGGATTTTCAGTTATTCAAATTGCGCTGGTGTTATCTGCATGCAGAGGTGTGGGTGACTTTTGTGTGAAGCCAAGTTCTGTGAGAAGGCCACGAAGCTATAGAATTCTGCGCATGCTTCGGACATGGCTTGGTATTCGGCCTCAATTAATGATCTGGAATCTTTGTCTTGCTTTTTACTCTCTAGGAAATAAGAGCGTCCCCTAAATACATGAACCAACCTATTGTGGAACAACGTGTCTCAGCGCAACCTTCCCAATCTACATTTGAATAGGCAGTCAATGTCGTTGGAGAGCCAACAGGAAAGAATAATCTTCTATAATGAGTGTCAATAAGATAACGGATGATTCTTCGAACTGCTGCTGAGCGGAGATTATGGGGCTTGGTCATATACTGACTCATCAAGTTTACTGCATAACTAATGTCGGGCCTAGTATTAGTCAAGTATATGAGATTACCGACAAGCTTACAGTAGCATATAGGATTAAGAAGGGGCTCACCACTTTCACTATGGAGCTTAAGATTTACTTCAAAAGGAGTATCCACGTGTGGATTTTGACAGGCCAGTCAATTCAATTTAATTCATAGTATATTTTTGTTGATGTAGAACCAACCCTTTCTTAGAGCGTTGAACCTCCAATCCCAAAAAATATGTCAAAGGCCCCAAGTCCTTCATTTGAAAATATTGATGAAGAGAAGTCTGGAGATCTTTAATCATGACCACAACTGTCCCTGTGATTATGATATCATCGACATAAACCAGAAGAATGGTTATTCCTGATGATTGTTGATGAATGAATAAAGATGGATCATATTAACTCTGTTGAAATTTCGGCCTTAGTAATGCATCTTTAAATTTGTCAAACCATACTCTTGGTGCTTGTTTGGGTCCATAAAGAGAACGTTTTAAACGAGCAACTTGTCCACATGATGATATTGGAAAACCGTGAGGCAGACGCATATAAACTTCTTCTTTCAAATCTCCATGAAGAAATGCATTTTTTGACATCAAACTAGAACATGGACCGGGATTGGGATGCAACCATTGTAAGAATTGTACGAACAGAAGTCATCTTGGCTACATGCGCAAATGTTTCATCGCATTCAATTCCATATTCATGTATGTTGCCAAGGGCCACAAGTCTTGCCTTGTATCTATCCAAAGAACCATCAGCCTTTAATTTGATAGAGAATACCCATTTACTTCCTATTGGCTTAACCGAAGATGGACATGGAACAACATCCCATGTATTGTTCTGCTGTAAGGCATTGAATTCTTCTTCGATAGCCTGTCACAAGGATTCCTACTTTGCTACTTGTGAGTAAAATTAGGAATTGAAATAGAGGATAAAGTAGCCAAATATGAAGAATGTGAAAAACCATATCTATCTGGAGATCGAGTGATACGAGAAGATCAGTGAAGGATAGAATGAGGTGGATCAAGCACTGGAACAGGATCCGGGGCCGGTTCTGGCAAAAGAGGCAAGTTTGTGGCATTTGTTCCTTGTCGACAAGCATACACCTTGTCTGAATTAAATCATGGGTGAAGGAAGACAATACATGTGGACCAAGTGAGTTAGGAATGGAATGAGAAAAAATACATGTCAAAGAACATGACATTCCTAGAAATCCGAATATATTTTACCTTGGGATCATAACAAACAAAACCTTTTTGTTAAGAAGCATAACCAAGAAAAACACACTTTTCAGATTGTGCAAATAATTTTGAATGTTCATGTGTTGGAAGATGAACAAAGCAAACACAGCCAAAAGTATGCAAATGTGTGTATTTTGGTTCATTTTGGAAAAGACGAAAATATGGAGATGTGTTTTGTAGTTATGGAGAAGGAAGACAATTGATGATATGAGTTGCAATGGCTAATGCTTTTGGCTAAAATCTAGGTGGAGCTGAAGATTCTAACAGCAAACATCTGACCATATGCAAAAGATGACGATTTTTCCATTCTGCAATTCCATTTTGTTCGGGGTTGTAGGGACATGTCCATTGGGAGATGATCCCTTTTTCTTGTAAAAAAGTTTGAAATTTCTTAGACACGTATTCCCCTCCCGAGTCTGTACGGAAAATCATAATACATGTTAAAAATTGATTTTCAACATAATTCAAGAATCTTTTAAAAACATCAAAGACTTCAGATTTTGCATGTAGGGAAAAAAAACCATGTAAAGCTACTATAATCATCAATGAAAGTCACACTATTTGTACTGTGAATGAGAGATAATTGGTGCAACATCCCAAACATCACTATGTATTAAGTCAAATAATTTTGTAGCAGAGGAAACATGTAATGAAAACGGCAAGATTTTACTTTTTTCAAGCTTACAAACAGTGCAATCAAAAGCATCATCTGATGCTAAAGACTTCATTTTATTAATGTGACCATAATTTAACAAAGACAACAGTATTTTGGAATTGGGGTGTCCTAATCTATTGTGCCATAATTGCACATTATTCTTATAGGCAATTGTGGAAGCAAACAAAGATATATCTAGACTTGGTGTTGAAATGTGAAGAGGAAACAATCGTCCACATTTAGACCCCTTTGCAATCACCTTCTCCGTCTCCTGATCCTGCACCACACAACCAGAAGAAGAAAAAGATACATTGAAGTTGCCATCAACCAATTGGCCTACAGATATTAAATTGGTAGAAAGACTTGGTGAACAGAAAACATCATGTAATGGTAAAGAATGAGAAATATTACCAACAGATGTAATTGATATTGCTGTACCATTAGCTGCATGAACTTGAATGCTTCCATCATATGGTTTAAGTTTGGAGAAATTTTTGGATGATGATGTCATATGATTGGAAGCACCAAAATCAAAATACCAATGAGAATAGGAGTATTTTTTACCAAATATACCAAGGGTGGAAAATGCTTGGAGGATCATTTGTTGGATCATTTTAGGGGTGACTGGAGCAGCAGAAACAATAACGGGAGAGGATATAGAAGAAGAATCTATATTGCCAGAGGGAGCAGTGATTGCCTGGTAAACATTTGGATTTATGTTCTGAGGACGTTTGCAGCATTCATTGATTAGATGTCATGTTGCTTTGTAACAACTGCAGATTTTATGCTTGCACTGATTTGCATAATGGTCGAAAATCTTACACGATAAGCATTGGACTTTGCTAATGTCTCTGATTGGTTGCTTTCCTATAGTAGCATAAACAACATTTAGTGGGGTATGCTTGTGATTGAGTGGGTATTCCATAAGCAACTTCAATAGCACCAAGATTTGGTTGTTGAAGTATATTAGTTTGAGTCAGTTGCCTCTGTTCTTCTCTCAGTAATTCATTGAGGCATTCATCTAGGGATGGGGAAGGTACCCTACTCATGAGACTAGATCTCACTGTCTCATACTGAGGCCTTAATTTCATGAGAAATTAATCCTGATGACTAGTCTCCAGTAGTTTTTGTAAGTCAGGAAGTGCCTGTGCATAGATATTTGCATTTGATTTCATCTGACTCTGTCCATAAATTCTAGAAACCAGAATAAAATTCTTGAATGAATGAAGTTCCATGCATATAATTTGCAATTTCATATTCCAACTGATACTGTCATACTAAATTCCCTTGGTGATATACCATTTTTAAACATTCCCACATATCTTTGGCAATTTTGTATGGTTTCAAATTCATTAAAAATTGGGGCTCCATGGACCCAAGAATCTAGGTTTTGACCTTTGCAACTTTTGTGTTCCAAGACACAATTTTCATTTCATCTTCAGTTGGTTTTGGATCAGCACTAGATATATGGCCCCACAATTCTTTACCTTCGAGGTAAAGTCCAAATTGGAAGGCCCAAGATGGATAGTTTTTACCATTAAACCGGATCAAATTGATATCAAACTTTTTCATTTGCATCAATTTATTAAACAATGAGAAAATTTCACTCATAAATCAATCAGAATCCAGAGAGTAGAACCTTTGATCAAGATGTAAAGGTACTGATAACGTCAATAGTAGTTCCATATGAGCAATAGTATGAAGAGAAGAGCTTCAGTGCATGTAGTGCAAAATAGAACACAATTGATAAAAAAAAAATACCCTAGGCGACACCAACTTTCCTAACGAGATCTGTCTATGGGCCCCACTGATTAGTTCAATCATAGATCGGATTAGATCAGATTGGAAAGGCTCCAACATACTACCAGCAGTCCAAATTTGAAATAAATCGGATACAGATCCACAAATCTTAACGGTCTTGATGAAAACAACTTGAACAAAGATATCCAAATACGTCAGACAGAAAAGGAGGTATAAACTACCTCAAACGAAGATAGAAAAATCTCAAAGATTGATCAAAAACTTCTTCAAAGCCTGTCGATCCAAAACTTGTAGTCGCTTGTGGAATCAGGCTTGATCGGCGGTGGGCCACTCTTAATCAGGCACAAATTAGCAGCTGTTCTGATGAATCGGTGATGAAATATTCTTAGCAGGGACTACTTTATGAGAGAAAGATGACTTGGAACTCTTGATAGGTGGAAGACGTCTTCAACTAGAATATGATTTGTAACTTGTGTCTCTTGACTTGGCTCTGATACCATGTCATAGAATGCAAAGATGCAGACAAGTTGAATGGAATGGGATTGTCTTCCCATGATCGATTGATCTCTATATATTATGCTATACATCCTTGATTTGGGCTACAAATTAGGCATATTACAGTCAACCCTATCCTAAAATAGCATACATTCCTTTTAGAATTTGACTAAAGGAAATGGGCTTTAGTTTACAAGTGGGAATTTTGTCACGTCCTAATCTCAGATTAAGCCTCTTAATCCAAAGTTAGAGACGTGACCTTCCCACAGAATAAAATTCCTAGTTAAAGTGCATAAACAGAGCATAAACAGAACTATTTATTTACAACATTAAAGTTAAAAACATGAAGCAGATGTATTTTAATATACAACCTAGACAGAAAGACCAACAAAAGGTCAGTACAAATAATAGAAAAAAAAAACCATCTCATGTGATTACGTAGCTCACGAAACCCGATGTCTATATGACAAGTGCAAATTAGAACAAAAACCCTATGGTTTCCGGTCAAACACCTGAAACGCCAAAGGATGAATCAGATAAACTGGCAAGAAGATGGTATGCTAAACAATGGCGTGTTTACCTTACAATCTAAGTAAAACATATTAAATACAAAATAATAACTGATACTGACAAAATGACAGGAAAACTAATAAAAACATTACAAAATAGAAATCAAAACCTAATAATAACATAAATATCAGAATAATGATAAACAGGATAAATCTCTAATAAACTTGTATCTAAGATCCAAATATCAAAATACGAATATAACAAGAATACTGAACAAAGTCAAATACTGAGTAAAACAGAATACATATCTAAAAACTAAAAATTGATCAAGCCACTAGTACTGATATAATCAAAATACTGAACAAAGTCAAATACTAATCAAAACACTAAAACTAATACTGATACCGACAAATGCTAAATACTAATCTGAAAGTGGAAGGCAATACCACTTTTGCCAATAATCTGAATACAATGTATAAAACAATGTGTACCATGGATGTCAGGAAGTAGAAACAAACTTTATGGATACAAACACAGAGGTACCTAGAGCAAAATTATTCCACAAAAAACAGAACTAAACTACAATTGGTATAGGAACAATGCAGTCCAACTTTACTATGTCTAGTTTCAAAAGGACTGGGTTAAGTGATGCCATTCAATGTGTACCAATGTAGTCATCCAAAACAAAATCCTACACTTGCAAAATACGAGAAAACATATTTATAATCTGATAATTATAACATCAATCCATATCCCCAGTCGGGACCCCTAGCTTGAGATTCCTGGTCAGTGGTCCTGGTCGGATAAAATTGAATACATCTAATAACTTATCAAAAAAGTCCATCAGTCGGTCTAAAAATAGTGGATATCATCATTAGAAACTAACGTGTACCATAGCTTGGCGTTTCGGAGGTTAATTCAGTAAATAGAACATCTTTGGTATCACGTTGATGTTTAATGGTGGTATTTCCAGATAAATGACAATCTAACATAATTATAGGTCAATGTCAGTCATAGACATCACCTATGGTGGTCTCCTAAAGTTTCAAGGTTTTTGAACTATCATAGGGTACATATCCAAGCTATAGAAGCTAAGTTTGGACACTAATTGGGAAAATACAGTGTGTCCGATCGACATCAGTCAACCTACAGTGTATCCAGTCGACATCGTTCTTGTCTAGTCGACCTGGTACAAAGGAAATCGCTACAAGAGAGTTACAGTTACAGAAAATGCAATTGACATAAAATACAGTATGGCTGGTCGACGTTATAGGCAACCTGCATTGTATCCAGTCGACCTGGTTATCATCGGGTCAACTTGGTATAAAAGGAATTCAATACAGGGGGGTTGCGGTTGCAGAAAACGCCATGAAAATCCTTTGTGACCGGTCGACCGAGTACCCCAGGCTGGTCAACCGGGTACACTGGGATTCCTAGAATCCTAATTTCAGGATTTCTGGTTTTGAGTCTGTTTCAGTCCCATCTCTTCAAAACCTCTTAGAAATGTGTTCTAACATCAAAAGCCATTTCTAAAACATCATTTAATCCAATTAAAACACATAACTTCTAACTAAATCTACTAAATCATCATTTGATCTAAAATCTCGAATTTAATGGAAAATCACTGAAATTCATCATAATTCTTGAAATCAAATTGCAATAACATGTTTAACATATCAAAAACTTGCCTCTTGACTGAGATTAACTGAACTTAGCTGATCTCTAACTAATTTCCTTCAAAACCCACTGCTAAAAGCTTTCTTCAAGTTTGAACCAAGAAGATGAACAAGAAGAAGATGAAGAGAATATGATGATGGTAATGGCTAAAGGCTAAAGGCTGAGACGAGGAAGAGAGCTGGGAGAGGGAGAAGACTGGGCTGGCTGGTTCAACTGAGAGAGGAAGAGCCAGAGAAAGAAACAAAAGAGATAGGGAATGAGGGAGAAGGAGCTAGACTCCACCTTTAAGGTGGTGTTTATCCAAATTTTGCAAAAAGCCCCCTATGATTAAACCAAATCACTTACAAGTCCTCCCTAAAAAACAGAAATTACAAATGAGTCCTTTTGAATAAAAATCTCAAATCAAAGGACTAACCAAGGTTAATTAGGATAAACAGAATAATTAATACTAATGGCCCTAATTAAAAATCAGGACCTCACACCTTTGGCCCGATGGACCCATAATCTTTAACACTGGGGATGTTATTTCAAGGGAAAACAAGTTGCAATGCCAGTAAGTGCTTGAAGAACTTCATGTAAGAAGATGAAGATCGGTAAGATACAGGCACCTTAATTTTTATGTATTGCTCAAAATATGTTTTAATGATGGTTTTAACATCAAGTTCTTTGATTGACCAAATTCAAGTTTTAAATACAAGAAGAAAGCAATATAACTAGTACTGAACTAGTTCTTTGATAGACCAAATTCAAGCAGCAGTATCCAATCAACATCGGGACTAGAAAAGGACTACAAAACCTGGTGCAATAGGATTAAAAAGAGAATCAAACGGGATTTAGAGCAGAGAAAAATCAAATGTAATGGCAACTAGCCTCTTCAATTTAGATGATTTGCTTAATCAAATGTAATGGCAACCAGCCTCTTCAATTTAGATGATTTGCTTACTCTTCTGTGAGAATGTTTTCTCCATACCAGCTCATGAAATGTCAGGGTCATGACCCTTTTGTTTGTCAAATTTGCTCAAATGTATAATTAGATACCCCACTTGTCGACAATATTAATAGATTTACAACCAACCTTTAGCAGTTTATTTGAAGCCTATAATAGCCCTTTCTGTTTTGAAAAACCTATATTGTGTACCTCCAGCAAACATATAGTGCACTAGCAACTAGGGAATGTATTTGTACTAATTTAGCATATCACGAGCAAGTACCATTCAGGAAAAATAAAAAAAAAGCGAGCAGCTAATTTGCAAGCGGCAACTCTTGCTGGCATGCTCTGTGTGCTCTAACTCCTTTGTTTATTTGATTCTCGCATGTGCTCCAATTCCCACCCAATCCCCATGACGTGGGACTTTTCGACAATTAGAAGTGAATGCATGAAATCTCCATGACATGAAGTGTGGAGGGCATGATATCCCCGCAGAGAGCAAGATCCTTATGAATGCTTGGTGGCTCGCCAACCCAAGGATTGAAGAGCCTAAGAAAGGCTAAGCTTACACATCCTTAAGCACCCTTGAGAAAGGATTGCAGAACCTTGCTAATACTAATGAATGATAAAGGAATTTAAAGATCGGCTAAAACGTCTCCTAAAACAGCTCCTCCTTTTTCTCTTCCTAAGACTAATGAATGAAATGCTTCCCCATTTTTCAATCAATGTTCCCTTATCTTTCTCTTTCTCCTTGCTTGCGGGTTTTTTTTTTTTTTTTTTTTTGTGTGTAAAATTCTTAGTTACATCGCGGAGCAGTACTGTTATATTGTTGGAAAAACTCTCAATACTTCATCGTGGATTTAGTACAAAAAATCAGTCCTACATAAAACATCTAATATGATGCTGTACTTTGCTTCAACTCATTGCTTAAACATGTCGTCTTCGTGGTTGTTCTTGACAGAAATATGTTGAGGCCAATATGAAGTGATGGGGCTAAGTGAAATAGTCATGACAGAATTTAAGCATGTAAAGTATCGTATTAAACCTTTCAAACTCATTGAAAGAGATTAACTAATAGTTGACACCAATCTTATAAATCAAGATGCAAGGGACTTAAAATGCCTCTTAAGAATTGGATAACTGGATAAATCAAGTTGCATGCATGCATATATGCATTTGGGGCAATGTAGATATGAAAAATCACATGTAGGACATTAAATACCTACTTCACCCTAAATAGGCATCAGAATTGGATAACTGGAAAAATTTGGAAGGATCCTATTTTTATGTTGTGCTAAAACTTTGGAAAAATTAGTCAAAGGTCCCTTAACCTTGTCATTTAAGGCCTCTAGTTCACAACATTTTTGCTTAAGACCTCTAGTCCATGTGCCTGGACTTTTTCCACGCGGAGGTTCCTAAGTGTGCCATATCATATATTTTCATCACTGATTTTCTTGTCTAGCTGTCTGAAGTTATGTCACGCATTTTATTCCTAGTTTTAAGCTCTAGGACATGATCTTTAATGACTTATTAGCCCCTGTAAATGTCTCAAGCTGTGTCACGGGTTTTATTTCCCAATTGTAGATAAAGTTTCGAAATTCAAATTGGAGGGAATGACGATTGATAGATTTCTGCCTACAAAATATCCTTTCTAAAACAAGTCTTGTATTCATTCTAGTCGTGCGTGAGAGTTTCTGTGGTCTTCTATGGTTTTCTTCCTCATGTGGCTACTATATCTCCTTTTTGTTGAATTATCATCGTTTTTTGTTCAGAGTATTTTCCAATCTTCAAATCAGATTTATTTGACTTTGTTTTCGAAAGCCAAATAAATGTATGTAAGTTTCTTTGAAAAGACATAAATTTATCTGAGTTTTTTCCAAAAGACGGATAAATTTATTTGAGTTTGTTTCAAAACTTAGATAAATTTATCTATATTTCTTTCAAAAATAAGATAAATTTTTGAATTTCTTTCAAAACTCAAACAAATTTATCTGTCTTTTGGAAAAAAAAGATAAATGTATTTGTCTTTTTATCACATCAGTTACAATTATATGACTTTTAGATACCATTGTGTCTGATATCATAACAAATTAATTTATATTAATATGTTATCAATGAAACTTCATATTACTCTTTGATTTGTGTCTGTGTATAAGAGTTCGTTTTTCCTGGGGCTAGGAATCACAAAAGTATTTCTTCAACCCCTAAATCGTCTTCAAACAGTGTTTGTGCAAAGATGATTCAGTTGTTTGAGATTTTCTGGATGATTTCTTCTTCTTTGAATCGGTTTTTCCTCTTTTCTTTCTCCTCTGTCGTAATCATTGATTTGTGGAGTTGAAGCGTCTTCACGAAATTGATATGTTTAACTTGTGCATTTTTTTTATACTGCACAGAGTGTATTAAGAGGGGGCATTTGGACTCTTTAAATGTCTCAATTTTGAAAAAGGACATTTGCCTCTATGACAAGAAAACGTGGACCTTTTGCAATAAAATGAACTGTTGAGGGACATGTGGCCAAATGCCCCAAAACTTTATCAGCATGTGTCGCAGTCAACCAAATTACACATTTCAATTGTGTAACATAATTCTTTCCTTTTTCTGTTAGTTTTCTAAATTAAAGTTCTATTATCCTTTATTTGGTAGCTTTACATTCTGTTAAATTGGAATAGTTCTTTATTGGAATCATAACCAAATTAACATTTAGGGATTAGAATTTGACTACTTTCCCTATTACTTGATTTTTAAAATGTGAATCTTATATTGACAAGAGATTAGGAATTTTAGTATCCTCCTCCAATTTAAGGTTTAGATCTAGGATTTGATTTTTTTTTCTTTCTATACAATAAGATGTAGACCAATTCAAGGATAATATTTTGGAACAATAGTTGTGAAAATGACAGTCACAAATAGAGTAGAGCAAATATTAAAATATGGAAAACACAAAAAATATTATTTATTGTACACGGAAAAGAAATATGCCATCGACATAAAATATGTCAAGCTATGACCACCAATGATAGTAGCAATGATTTATGAGTTCCATACAATCTCAAAAAAAAAATTTGTATATACCCCCTAAGGTTTGTAGGATTTATAAATAGGCCCATGAGGTTTAAGTATATTATTATTTACAAAGCTGCCATCATTTTATCTCAAGTCCCGATGGTTTTCTTCAATAACTCTATCATGCCCATGACCAGGGGTGGACCCAGGTACAAGGGGGTATGGGGACTGAAGCCCCTACACATATTTGAGAAAAGTTAAAAATTCCATTCTCATCCTACAAATTCTAAAAATTAATATATATTTCTTTACATTTGCCCCTTCCCCTAATATTTCTTTTACATAGAGCCAAACACCACACCCCTCGCAAGTTCTAAAAATTAATATTTCTTTTACATTTTCCCATTCCCCTAATATTTCTTTTACACCCCCTACACATCAAGCATAATCACATATTTTAAACATTTTGATCAATCCAATAGTGGGTCATGTATAGATTGGATAATTCATAACTAGCTATAAGTATAGGTGTTGATTGTCATCGCGAACCATTTGGATTTAATGAAACGAGCCCTTTGTTGATTAAAAGAAAAAAAAGATGACTATATGTAAGGTTATTCTCCCTCATTAAGTGCAATTGTTAATGATACATGCTTTATAAAAAATTTTGAGTCCAAGCTTTTGAAATTATCCATGTAAGAATAAAAGAGATAGACAAAAGTGTCGTTTCACTCTAAAAATGTATGGTGGCTGGAAGATTATTGATTTTGGGGACATGGAAGGTATTAAAATAAAAATGTAGGGGCCTATTTGCAAATACTAAAACCTAGGGCATATTTACAAATCCTACAAACCTTACGGGGTATAAAAAGTTGATCACAAAATGGTGCATACCTACCAAAGAGTCCAAATTCTTAGATTCAAGGGGATTTGACCGAACAGGTTAGAAAATATCATCTATTTCTTAAAATAGCGTTGAATGAGAATTTATCCCAAATGTGGGTATTGTACAGTGAGGCTTCATTTTTTATTCCAGTTTTGCCCCTAGTAAAAGATAAAAGATAAAACCCTAATCTTTACTTTTGTGAAAAGTTCTTTGATTCTCTTTCACTGGTATAGGCGAAAATATAAAGTCTCCATCTTCCTTCATCGATCTATTGTGAGATCCATCATCTTCTTGATTGATTCCAACTCGATATCGCGTTAGGAGAGTTCGTCTTCAACCTTCCGCTAGTGTTTATTATCTCTCTCTTTGGTGACTGTGCGATATCGCACAAAAAAACACTAAATTAGACTCCAGATTAGCTATGGTTTTTGAGTTGTTTCGTTTTAGCTCTCACTCCATATTTTGCCACTCGATAAGAGAAAGTTGAGGCTATGTAAAAATCCAATTAAAGTCGCAGCTATTGTGACCAAGAATACAATAAAAAAAAAAACACCGAATTAGGCTCCTAGATTTGTTGGGTTTTTTTTTTAGTTATTTCATTTGGGTCTAACTCCATATTTCCAACTCAATGAGAGAGATTATGGGCTTGTAAAAAATTGGTTAAAATCCCAACTGTTATGCCCAAGAATGCAGAGAAGCTTTGTGGTAGTAACAAAATATGAAGTGACCGTGTGATATTGCACAAAAAGCACTAAATTACACTCTCAATTTAGCTATTGTTTTTTAGTTGTTTCATCTTAGGTCTTAAGCCATATTTTGCTACTCAATAAGAGAAAGTTTGGGTTGTGTAAAAAATCGATTAAAGTCTCAGCTGTTGTGACCAAGAATACAATAAAGTTTTTTGGAATTTTATTTTCTGAGTAGCTGGCCAAGTAATTGTGCAATATCGCACAAAAAATACTGAATTAGACTATTAGATTTGTTGTGTCTTTTTACTTATTTTATCTGAGGTCTAACTTCATGATTCCATACTCGATAAGAGAAAGTTTGGGCTATGGAAAAAATCAATTAATGCTCCAAGAAGTTGTGTGTACAAAGAATCATTTGAATGCTCCAAGAAGTTAGAACACAAAGACGCAAAACAACTCAATGGAGCACACCAAGCCAAAAGAACTATGTGAAGAAAATATGGAAAAACCTTTGGAGAAATGAAGGAGCAACGGCTTATTCATCTTGAGAGCCTCCTCTAACAATGGAGACAGTCACACAAAAAAAATTGAGGGAAAACGACCCACTTTAAAAGATGAGAAAGAAGGGGAAAATGGAGGAAAAACGACCTGATATTGACTTTGCATTATGTGCGATATTGCATATATTTGCGATATCGCACGAAAGGGGTAGAATTAGAGAAAAAAAAATGTGGCTCCGTGTACAATACCCACTTTTGAGATATATTTTTTGTCAACACCACCACAAGAAATATAGATTATTATATAACTTGTATGGTCAAATCCCCAATAAAAATCCAAATTGTGGCTCCAAATGGGTGAGAAGACAGAAATTGACATGCAGGCTACATATATGGACTAGTAGATTCACACACCTAAATCCGATCATCATCTTACATGCATAACTCCATACACCAACTCCATGAATCGTGGTTGGTCCTGCACAACAACATTAAAAATGGAAAGTAGTTAGATGATGGTTGTTATTTCATTTTCTTCTTTCTTTTCGTTCTACTTGCCTAAAATGAAAGACTACCTCATGGAGGAACTCAATGAGGAGATCCCGGCTAAATCTAGCCAAAAATCTACCATGTCAACAACAAAGGACTCCTACAGTTGTCTCCATGAGGAAATATGGCCGCGAATGCTAAAAAAAAAATAGAACGGTAAGAATCAATAGTAAAAGAAGTGGCACTTTACTTTTAACATAATTGGGAACAAATGCTCCAATATAATCATAGCCTTAGTAAGATCAAGATACCTGGTTGCAAAGTCGAACAGTACATCTACTATGATACATGATCAGCCTTCGAAAATCGAAACTAAAAAAAAAAAAAACAATGTATACAAAAAAAAAAAAGAACTAAAATGGGGAAATTTTTCTGACATCCTTTTTTCTCTCAGGAGTTTCGAATAGTGAGAATGCGTTTCTTATTTCAACACTTTCAGAGTTGGAGATTAAGCAGGTTGTTTTCACAATAAATCCTCGTAAGGCCCCAGGACCTGATGGCAGGATTTTATCAGAAATTTTGGGATGTTATTAAGGATGACTTAATCTCTATCATCCATTACTTCTTCATCCAAAATCAAATGCGTGAATCCTTAATTGAAACTACCATTGTCTTTATTCCTAAATAGGTGGGGCAAAGAAAATTGAATCAGTTTGTGTAATGTGTTGTAAAAAATCATTTCTAAGATTATAGTGGCTAAACTGATAAGAATCCTGCCCTCCCCCTAGATAATAATTTCATATATTCAAGGAAAGCAGGCATTGGATCATATCTTAATAGCAAAAGAAATGCTACATATCATGAGAAATAACAAAAGGGAAAATAACTAGTTGCAATCAAGTCAGATATTGAGAAGGAGTATGACATTATGCCGTGAGATTTTTCTTATGGAATGTCTACGTTGTTTATAGGATTTTCTGATCGTTTTGTACATAAAATTTTACTTTGTGTTAGCATTCAGGTTAACAACCAGTTGTCATTCTATCTTCATATTCTACGTGGGGAAGCCTTAACTACGAGAAACATGGTTTCTCTCTCTCTCTCTCTCTCTCTCTCTCTCTCTCTCTCTCTAATTACGCATAGGGATGAATGCATGCATTCCATTGTTGGAGTTTGCCGAAGATATCTTAGTTTTTCCCTCAATTATGTAAAGAAGTCAACAAACCTAATATATAGCTGAGCCCTTACGTGGCCTCAACTACTTTGCTACTGCCCTCACCAAAGCTTATTAGTTTCCAACGTCAACAGGTGACAGGTGCACCGGCAATGGCTATGTAAGCTTCCGGCATCTGAAAATAGGATTGGGCACTCATTTGTGATCATAATTTGAGTTTTGGCACTCAATTGTGACTTTTGTGAGTCTGGGCAGTCAATTGTAAAATCCTGAAGAGTTTGGGCACTCCCGGTGTATTTATCCCTTTTATAAATATGAATGATTTTGATCATTTCTTTCTCAACCACTACTATATTAATATTAAAATTGTTAATTTTGACCATACTAATTTCATTCTTGACTTCTAAATTATAAATCTATTTTATTACTCTATTTTTTATCCAATTGTTTAGTTATTTAAGGGTCATTTTAGTCATTTTTATTAGTAAATATGGTTAAGATAATTGTCTTATTTGTTTTCGAATCCCACTGATAAAAATGGATCTAAATAAGAAGATTCTACTTTCTTGTAAAAAAATCCCATGAATATATCACTTAACAATTTAAAATTATGATTAGTATACTCTCTATGTTATATTATTATATTATTTTCTCCAAAATAACCATAAGAGCTATAGCTTTTAATTTTATTTTTTATTTGTAAATGGGGTCTGCTTTTAGACTCATACACATTAAATTCAATCATATCACTCCACTTCAAATTAGACACGGCTATAAGATCGATCGTTCTTAAAATATTTAATATAAATTAAAAGAAAAAGAAAAATACCTGATGTACAGTAAATAATATTTAATATGATATAAGAATTATATTAATTCCTTACTTCTTATAAAATTTTGTTGTTTTATTAATTTTTATTTTTCTAATTTTTTAACCTTAACACTATTTAAATCTTAATTATAATTAATTAATATGTCTAAAATCCCCCGAGTGATCAGGCTAGGTTATATATGTGATTTTCAAGTGATTTGATTTGGAAGTTAAGGTTCAATTTGGCAATTAGTTGCTCAATTGGACTCCCAATTTCGAGTCAATTTTGATTTTATGTTCTCAAATAAGAAGTGTCGTACGATTTAGATTAGATTCCTTAATCCTTATCAAACTGAGGTGATGATGGACCAGACCCATCTGAGTCCTACGACCCGAATAAGATACAAAATTGAGGCAAAAATTAGATTTATTTTTTTCAATAGAGGTGATTTAAACACTTACCATTTCACACACAAACGTAGAACTTAACCAGCTAAGCTACCACTTTAAGGAGTAACTGGAAGATGTTTTTTTTAATAAAAACATGATCTACTCTGGCTCGTCCTTAACCCTTTTCACGCGGATCGGCTTCAGCCAAGCACCTACGGCCCGAGTCAGACTAGGGTCGCGCTTATGCCAATGGCCTAAAAATGGGCCGGGCCTAGATATTGCACAGCCCGAACAAGCCTGCTCGAACCTAGGCCAATGATCCATGAGAGTTGTCTCGGAGAGGGAGGAATTAAAGAAAATGTGTGTGCCTGTGCCATGAGGGAAAAAAAGGAAGAGAAAGAAAAGAACTGCGTGGTAGAAGGCTCCGAGGAAAACTAGCAGTAAGGGTGCGCTGAGAGGGAGAGAGAGCTGGGGAGCAAGAGGGATAACTTAAGAGAGTAATGCAATATGGGGGCTGTGAGACAGGGATGTGGGGGGGGCGGGGTGGGAGTTGAGTTTTAAAATGAGGAGAAAAGTATCAACCATGCAGCAGGTTATAAACAATAGTACTTTGGCAGAGTTTGAAAACTTTCGGACCTTTTATTCACTTAATGCGCTGCACTGCACATAATGCATCCAACTCGCACGTAACGAGCGGATGCTCTCTTTAGCTTGAGCTGAGGAGAGGCCCTCCCATATATATATATATATATATATATAGGTCATGAGTGATATTTCGATTATTTAAAAGTTTTCAAGTAACAAATTTGGGATGTTTTTAAATGTCTAGATATTTCCAAATTCCACTTCTTTTTTTTTTTCATGATAGTATTGGAAACATGTATTGTTGGAAACAGATTGATTTTTGAATAGTTAAATTACTAAATGAATATAAATTCAATATAAAAGACTGTTGACAGCGATTTCATAGATTTTTCTAATTTTTCTAGTTTTTGTTCTTTTTTTTGTCAAGTTTTTTGTATTGCGCACATGGTATTAAAAATCGGCCGATACCGGTTCATATCGGCCGATATGAACCGGTATCGGCCGGTTCCGGTACGAGATTTTGCCTGCGATATCGGTTTCGGTATCGCAGGCAAAATATCGCCAAAATATCGGCGATATCGGCCGATATTTTGAAAATATCGGCAGAACCGATATCTCGGCCGATATTTTTAAAATATCGGCCGAGATGATATATAATGCCAAAAACCCTACTTTTTTGTTAAAAAATCCTCAATCTTCCTCTTCTTCTCCTCTCCTCTCATCTCCTTACTCCTTAGGGGCTGCAACTACTCTCCATCTTGCATCTTTTCAAATTCCACATTTATTTCTTAAAGAAAATATTATTCAAGCTTCAAGGTAAGAGAAAATCAATTTATACCATTTTATTATGTGTTTTTTGTTTTTTATTTTTAGATGAAGCATAGAAATCATTTGGTTTGTTAATTTGGTTGTGTTCTCCACTTAGAAGTTAGATCTACATACTTTCATGCTAGATCTACTCATACACATGATTTTTAGATTTTTATTTTAATTATTTTATTTTCAGATTTTTCAATATTTGAATTATAATATATCATTTTTTGGGGATTTCATCATAAATATGTTGTTTTAATGATTCATGATCATTGTGTGGTTTATAAATGATTGATTTACACACTTTTATGATGATATCGAGCCTGGGCGACACTCTACTTGGAATTAGGCTATCAATCTGTCAATCTGTCATACACTCATGGTATTGAATTTCTTAACTTATTTGTTGATTGAGTTAGTATTAAATGATGATTGATATATTATCTTTATTTTCTTATATTTTACACTAATAAATTGATCATGAGCATCAATATCAATAATGGTTGCATTATATGAAATACCGGAGAAGACAGCGAACTGCGATACAGACAGGACTCATAACTTAAGGTGACCGAGATTTTGATTTATTGTTGTTACTAATGGAAAAAAATATTGTTTTCCAGCATTTTCTAATATTCTGGATTTTTTGGGTATTTTTGCGAATTTTTTTGGATTAAAAAAAAAATTCACACCGCGACGACCGCGACGGACCGATATCCGCGACCGATACCGATATCATATCGGTTTTTTGGCCCGGCCGAGACCACGACCGAAACCGAGATTTTAAACCATGATTGCGCATCATAAATGGATGAGTGGGTCCCACAATCAGAGCGCATAGCGCCAAAGACCTCAAATATTTAAAGTTTTATGTGATTGATTTGATGGTTGTCCAGTCGTCATGGCCTGAAAATTGGACCATTCTTAGGGCACAAACAAGTACCCACTTGGGAGCTGGTGAAGTAGGATAAGACATAGTCCTTGAACGAACGATTCTTTCTTAAGATACCGTCGATCGAAACACAGACCAAAAACAAGATCGCAATAAACAAAGTACCAAATCTCATCAAATTGACACTTGCTTTCGGGCGAGAGCTCTCACTCCGCTTTTCTTTCTATTTCATTTTAATGAGAGCCTTTTTTCTTATTCTCAGAAAATCTCCTTTCGATTTGATTGATTGAAAGTCTGCATATGACCATGCAAATACATCCATATATTCTTTCAATAAAGAGATATATTGAGCTTTATTCAAATTTGCATTTACAAAGGTAGGCCGAGGATCATCCTCTGAACCAAGGGTTTGCTCCCATGCCTTCTGTAGGTTCAGTGGGCCCCACCAAGGAGATTAGTCATGTTGGTTCAAAAACTTACATTATTATATAAGCAGCCATCGATCGGTTGGTTGAGGTAGGGTGTAAGTGGGTATTAGGCCAGACCTAGGTTGGACCAAAACCTAGAAACAAAAAACGGATGGGGCTGGTCCACAGTGGATCGGATACAATACAAAGCCAATATTTTCGTTCGTTCTCAAAATGAAATATTCTCGAAATAATGCTAGACGTATTCGCACTCACTAATTGACACTTATGCCCGACTTGGAACCAAGGGTCCAACGTGACAAGACCTGTACCATGAGCTCAAATTTAAATCGAAAGTGGGACCCTAATCAAATAAAGGGCATGACCAAACCCAAATCCAGGCCTATTACAATATTAAATGTATTGGAATTCACTTTAAACCAATGTTGGGTACAATTGGGACAAAGCTTTGATGACGATATAAATAAAGAGTGGCCTCATGTTTGCTATGATGCATTTTTCATGTGTGGATCCACTTGAACCCCACCTACCTGTATTCTGTGATGGAGGCTCAGATCATCAATCAATCTAACCCCTTCATCAACGCTGACAAGTTTCCACCTAACAAAATAAGTGTATAGTCAATCCAACAGTCCACTATATTCGAATGGGTGTCAAATCCAGGGACTTGTGACTTTCAGGAGGATCACTATGATTTGGCCCACTCGGATGAAACATTAGGCAGGCCCCATATGCGAAAAAAGGGTGTGAGAGAGGTGACCACTAGAGCTCACCTGAGGTTCCCCCCATAAATAAATATATGGATAGTTGACAGGTAAACCATGTATGACTCTAGCAGGCCTAACCGATTCCAAAGAAAGTGGGTATGAAAACTATTTTTTGGATCCAAATGATTTGGGTTAGAACTCAGAACCCAATCCTTATTATGATCTAACCCAAAGGAATAGCACCAGCACAATTAGATTCATTTATTAAAAGCATAGACAGGTTCAAGAGATAAGTAGCTTGAGTTATATTCATATCTGAGAGTCTATTTAGACTTAATCATACATTATTTAATAGTCTCCCTCTTATATTTATTTTGTTGAAGCTCGTTTATCCAATTATACAAAAGCACTGCTCTTATTGAACCAAATAAGTTGATGCCGGATCAAATACAACAATAAGTTCCATTTGGCTCTGGAACTAAAAACAAGGATGCAGGTCTGGTTCCATCAAGGTTTTCACCTGTTTGCATCCCAAAAACCTACCATGTCCATATCCAACTGGACAAGGCTTTTATTGTTAATCAGACCACATGGTCCACCTACATCGATAACTGGGAGTGCCCCATGAAACATTTCAAACGCAGGTGGCCCAAACTCATGCCCCATTTGGCATAGCCTTTTTTAGGCAATGCAGGTTGAATTAAGGATGGATAGCAATGGGTCAGAGAAAACATAGAGCTTGTAAAAGTTTGATCTTGCAACCTTCCAATTCCTTTGAAAAACTAATCTAGCCACTACACCACATAAAATTCTTATATAAAAACTTGTTTAAAAAATGTCAAAAGTAGTTATAGATGGGGCGGATGCCTTAGCCACATGGGAGATGAAACATCTAATCCATGTTGTGGATACTATGCACCATGACATTAGCATATTTTGTTATATGTATGGTTATAATATAAGGATTTCAATGATTGAAAACATTAATAATAATAAAAAAAACAAAACAAAACTGATAAGGACTGTGACTTAATTTTATTCTGAAAGTGGCTTTTGACTCGATGGAGTTAGCTTTAGATTTATCCATTCTATTTTTATTTTTTCCTATCTGATTAAATTTATATTTCAATCTTTATTATATTTGCTCCTTTTTGTATATATTAATCATGTTTTAAAAGAAATCAATCTAATGATGGCCTTCGCAAGAACTGAAAATAAATTCTCCTACACTTTTCCGCAGATGTTATTCAAATATGATTTTTTTCACAAATGTGCTGTTAGTATTTAAGTTTCTGGTATATGTCAATTACAATAAGCATTTAGTTCAAGTTCAATGACATTGAGCTTTTTGTTTATTTTGCACTTCTATACTTTGGGAATATATCATTACTGGGAGTTGCATGAATATTGGTACCTATTTTTAAATTATATCCTATATATATATATTTTTAATTTTGGAAGCTTTCACCTTGTATTAACTCCTAAGTTTGCATAAAATTCAAGGCAAACTTTGTATTGATTTCATCTTAAACTTTTAAGTACTTTCTATTTTCTAATTATAAATTTTATAAATTTGAACCCTATCAATACTATTTGTGATTACTTTTTATTCCTTTATATACACATACATGTTATAGGTTAAAAGGGAACATGGGCCACCCTGTGCTAAACATAATTACAACAAGAGTGATGAAATAGTCGGCAGTAATTTGTACAATCACAGGATGTTGCAAAATTAATGTTATTGCATATGAGATTGTACAATCACAGAAATGGAAAGATAATAAAAATGATCTAACACTGGATGATGTTTAAAAGTATTTGAAAAGTCAAACTATAGAAGCATATGAGATTCTGAAACCACCCCGCTACTCCACTTCAGCCAAATAATCATCGATTTCTGCTGGACTCAAAACTCTGCAACAAATAAGTGCAGCAACATGAGTTCAAGATGATTTTAAGATGATTTGGCACACTCCTATTGAATTTATTTTTCACAACCAAATGGGGACTCAAACTGCAAATTTGGATGATTCTGTTTGATACAAACAAGTATCAAATGACATAAGAAAGAATTAAAAGGACGAAAAATGTTCAAAAACAAGAAGGATGAAAAATGTTCAAAAACAAGTAGAACAAGTGAACAGCCTAGCCTGTTCGTGACTACTACTGCATGATAATATGAACTTAATCCCAAAACACAAGTATATGAATGATCTGGTTCATGCCAGGTATCACTGTTTCCACTGATTTAAACGTGTGACCTCACAGGACTCATCAATTCAAGTCAAGAAACCCTTTTGAAAACTTTATCTTGGATGCTGGTAAGAAATATGAATGCTAAAAGAACAAAAAGGCTTTATTTTGGATTCACAGCAGAAGAGACAAAAACTGTTGGACCATTCACCTAAACACAAATACATCATACTTTGATCACAATGAACATTAAATTTATGGATAATATGATTCAAACCTGCACCTTAATCATTGGGATAAGGGGCATCTTCCAACTGTGTTACAGGATCCGGTCCAATCAACAATAGAATATTTCTAACTGGGTTTTTGCCAATTCAAAAATCATAGCAAAAAATATTACCTTGTATTTATATTAGGCAAGTAAAACCCCAAAATTAAGCACATCCTTATAATCATTGCATCCAAGTTCAAAATATTGTTTGGTGACTATTAATTTTGTCACTATAGGGAATAAGGACCAGTCAACTGTGATCATAGTACAATATATTGAGGATTTCATAAGTTCAGTTACATTGATACGTGATGAGCAAACTAACCTGAAAGTTCGTTCAGCACCAATTATTCCAATCTCAATGTTTTTGCTAGAAATTTGCCCTTCAAACCTACAGATATGCACAAAAGGATTGTGAAATTAAGATGTGACTAGATTTGGAGAAATGGTGAATGACATTAACAAGAAGTTGAAGAGTCGGAGTTGCATACCCCTCCTTCAGTGTCAAAATGGCTGTATGGACAGCATCATCGAGCTCCATGTCATCAGTGTACCTACAGTGGTTGAATAAAGTCATGAACTTGAAAGAAAGAAGAACCAAAGCGTGCACAAGAAGCCAAGGAATGTTACCACAGAAATAAGAGGGGGAGGTGGTGAGGGAAGGGTGTGGAGGAAGAAAAGCAATCTTAGATAAGTAGCCATGAAATAAATTACAGCTTTCAACAACATCTACCGGATTTAAGTTCAGATATATATGAAGTAAATGCTATGGCTCAACTAATCCATCCTGCAGAGCTTGTACCCACAATGACTCCACGTTCTTCATCCCTATTCTAGGATGTAATATTCATCTTGACCACTTATTTACACAAGGACCACAGTTGTGTATGGGTGCAGGATCAGATCTGGGTATGGGTGCAAGCAGCAGTTCTCAAGTACGCAAACACAAGTCAAAACAAAGGCCAGCACCCTTTCTGTGTCCCATAAATAAATACTCTTTTAAATATTCTCATTGCAATCAAAATTATTAAATAAATATATAAAATGGGAAATATGGGAGTTTTTTTTTTCCTCTCCCTTTTCTTTTACTGGTAACAAGACATGGACCCACAACCTCAAGGTTGCAATAGTGAGCACCTTCCGCCGTGCTACAGGCTCTCGTCAGGAACCATGGAAGTCTTGAGGACTAGAATTAGAAATCATTATCAATGTGTAATGGATTTGAAATCAACAACAGCTCCTGTCTAGCAAATAGAATGTTAATATTTAATAGCACCAGTGAACTGAAGTACCTCTTCTCAAGAAATGTCTTTGCATTAGAAACATTTTTCCCCATGGCAGAAGCTTTCCAGGAAAAGTATGAACCTGATGGATCCACCTAAAGAAAAGTGAAAGCAAAGGGCAAATGTGAAAATTCAGGATATATCAGATGTAAAAGAGAAAAAAGAAATGCTTCAGAAAGATAAAAAAAATTACTAATAAGGAGGACAAGAAGAAATGAAGGAAGGAATGAATAATGTAAGCCCGTATCAATATAATTTTAGGTGTTTTTGGATATATCCACATCAGAATTAGTTCATGCAGTTTAGTAGAGTTGATGGCAATCGATTCTTCTGCATATAGAGAGCCATGAAAAATGGAAAGACAAAAAGGTGGGATACAGGCATACGGATCCCCGAACTTTTCCAGGAATGACAATAATTAGGGGCGAGAAGAAAAGGAGTAATCCCACAACTTTCTCTTTTGAACTTTCAAACCACTCCAAATGCAAAGAAGAAATGGATAATCATCTATCTAGAAAATTTTAAACTACTTGTGGTCAAGAGTACAATGATGCAATCTTCAGATGATAACCATCTTTGTTTACCCATCAGGATTTGTTAACATTCACAAATAATAAAAAAAAAAAACATGAAAAGACTTGAAAGGAGGAAACCTGATATAACTGTGGACCATCGTCATCAAATCCTGCAACCAGCAGTGAAACTCCGAAAGGCCGTACACCACTGTCAGTGGGGGAAAAGTTGTCTAGTCATTTTAAAATTTTATATATATATAGAGAGAGAGAGAACCCAACTCTCCACAAAAGACAGCAGATTAAGAACATGGAACTCAAATCGAACTATCTTTTAGATGACAACTACAAAAATTTTATGAGAAATTACAAGGCATAAGTACATAAGAAAGGCCTGCACCTGATGAGAATAACCATGAAAGCAATACTAGCATGAAGCCAACGAGAATATGAAGTTTTTTTTAATGGTATAACTTTGATTAAAAATTACTTAACAATACAAGAGAGATATACTGACAAGCAACCAACCCCGCTAAGAAAACACAAAAAAGCCCATCATAGACAAGAACCCACCCCCAGCTCAAAGGCTAAGAAAAGCATGCAAAGAAAACAAATGAAGAATAACACAATGTGCTAAGTACCCCGTAAGAAAAACCCCCCCCTATCCATTTAAAAGAAATGAGATTAGTGAAGGTGCCACGAAAGTGCAGAAGACGGACCACCAAGGAAGCAATGGATAATTTCACCACGTCAACAATAGAATCCAAGGAGGACAATCTGCCTTCAAAACTCTCTGAGCTTCCTTTCTTTCCAAATGATCCAAATGGACGTGAAAACGGAGACGACAAACTTTCCGCCATGATGAAGTGAAATGGAGATAGTAAGTCCACCTTGTTGTAGCACCTCAAACTATAGAAAATCCCACTAGTTGATATGGTTCAAAATTGCGGTAATAGCCGCCGTCACAGTCAACCCCAAAAACCGATATAACGTGGCAGTGCTTCACAGTTCGTAGTCGTCACAGTCCATCATGGCATGAATTTTTTCTACCCCAAAAGATTTTGAAAAAAAATCCATAAAATCCAGAATATTAGAAAATGCTAGAAAATTTTTGTCCATTACTACACACTGTAAACCAAAATATCAGTCCCCTTAAATCACAACATCCTATATCATTTGTTCACCTTCTCCAAGTCCCCATTAGGAATGACATACCCATATGCTTGTTCACCTTCTCCAAGTCTATTCTACATACCAATCCTGATTAATCCACTGTTTTGTTGAACCAATACATTCATTTGCAATTAAAATTCCATTTCAGATCTGCCTCCAACATAAAAATGCACCTTGAAAAGGAGATTCTACAAGTCTACAACCCATTGCCTCCCTCATCCAACTCAAATAAGATTATGGGCACCCACCCCAAATTTAACAGAAGCAGTTGAGTACACAATGAAGTCAATGTGTGTATGGAGTTATTATTGCCCAAATCTAAACATTGTACTCTTTGAGTTGGAAGCTGCAAAGAACTTGTCATTCAAAGCAAGGGGGAAAAACGAGGACTCGATTCAATTGGAGTACAATTTGCAATTTTAAGTAAATTTATTTTTCTTATTTCTTTTTTTTAACAGTAACAATCAGATTCTATGACAGGTAGCAAAAGATAAACAAGATTAATTCATCTGTATGGAATATGAGAAGATAGTGTAGAAAGAACCCCCAAAAAACACCACGATGCTGGTGGATAAAACATAAGGAATGCTGGTTGTGCAGATGTTGTACAGATTTTTGGACACGCTGCGCTTGGGACAAAAGTCACAGGTAAAAATAAAGAAATAAAACACTAGAACTCTCCACTGCCTGAAAGGGACAGTCACAAGCAAAACTTAAGAGCCTAAATTGGTAAACTCAATTCCATTCCCCACAAGTAATGAGTCCAAAAGGCCTTATCTTTCAAGCGCATCAACCTCCCCATTGCCCATCCTAAGAACATGAAATATACAGAAAATTCTCACTTCAAAATTCAAATTATAAATTTACTCAGTGTAGCTACTCTACCTTTCGTCATAAAAAATAAAAAAAAAATCCAAGTGAACCTGATAGTGATCAGTTTAGATCAGCTCGCAAACCACCTTTCCCCCCTCTTCCAATCCTGAAGTCTATTCTATCAATTGTGCCATCTAGAGTACATCTCCATGGCATTGGAAAATTTATCTAACAGGCAGATTTGACGAAGCCAGCAATCAAATGTGTACCAAAGCAGATTATCTATTTGGCCCAAGAATCGCAAATCACAACACAAATGACCTAATCAAGTGAACTGATTGTCGTTAATCCAATTCAATTTGACCAAGTGAGTTGCATTTGTTCATGAAAAAGAAATAATCTAAAACATACGGTTCAAATGTGACATATTTTCAGAGATGCCTTTGTTCATCAAAAAGGCCAATACCAAAAACAACTAAAAGATTTTCACCTACATCGCACCCTCAATGGTACACATCTTTTTTTTACAAAACAAGTGTTGAAATGAAAGTAAATAATATACACAAGAGGAAATTGTTACCCAGATTGAGTGAACTCCTGCATGACAGCCGCAGTTTCTCTTACGAGTTGTGTAACAGGGATTGGCTCCTACAATCACAACAGCATGCAATTTCAAAGGTCTACTTTCCTCTAACTGATGGTACAGAGGAATATGTATGTGTGTGCGTGTAATAGAAAATGGAAAGTTCGGTGACAATAAGAAAACGCAACAGAATACTGATAGGAGCATATGTTAAACGCAACAGATTTTGATATGATGGTTAAAAAGATAAAAGAAAATGATGAGAAGTTGGGAACAAAAAAAATGAAGGAGGGAAAGGGAAAGGGACATGTATTATTTCCCTCCTCTTTTTTTTTTATTGTGGGTGGGTGGGTTTGGGGTGGGGGGGGGGCGGGGGTGGGGGGGTGGGTGGTGGGGCGTGGGCGTGGGTGTTGGTTGGTTTGGGGAGGGAGAGGGAAATGGGAAGGGATATATATTACAAGTTGTAATATGAGGCTACCAGGGCATGAGACTATAAAATGACACAAAAAATGCAAAGACTTTGCAAAAAAGTATATAGATGATAACTCCCTGCTAGAAAGAAAACGACATCTATTCACAGAATCAATAAAGTTAAAGTAATAGAACTCTTGGTGATCATATACATGATGTTTCCCTGTAGCAAGAAAACAATATCTATCCACAGAATCAATAAAGATAAAGTAATAGCACTCTAGGAGATCCAAAAGGCAAGGCAGTAAAAGCAAAAGAAAATGTCAGAACAATACTTTGTATAATCTATAATACTGTTGTGCTTGCTTCCTACTTTTCCGAACCAAAACTCGAGAGTCTGGACCCATCCCACTGCATAAAACAAGCAATACTGTAAGAAGATCAAAACAGTCTAAAGCAGAAAACAAAGGAGAATCATGATAAATGAATGAAGTGGCATACAAATAAAATAGGACCTTAACTGAACAACAAGACTGAAAGGTAAAAAGAAGTATTTTTTTTTCTTGAATGGTAAGGCGAAAACAAGTTTATGATCTTCCATCCAAACTTCCATCTTGTTAGAGGCAACAGATTGTTACTATATCCTCCAATCCAACTTATCGCTTCCATTGAATATAAGCTTAAAAGTGAGGTGCATCTTAGCATAGAATGGCTAAAGGAGCTTGTCTCAGACAATTGGATAAGATAATAATAATAAGTATAAATTAGCTGCACCGGCTACGCAATAAGCATCATTTCACCAAAGGAAGATATATACACAGAAACTGTTACCAGACTGAGTAGAATCTATTTACAAATAAATAAAACTAAGGGATTTGCATGTAATTATGAAAACTGCAGAGGAGGGGGGAGGGGGGGGGTGGGTGTGTGGTGTTGTAGTAATCTATACATGGTTGTGGTCACCCAACCCCAGCAACCACGACCCTTTTTCTTCTTCTTCTTCTCTCTCTCTCTCTATATATATATATATGTATATATATATATATATCTTTTATTTCAGGGTTTCTCAGACCTTTGATGAAGAAACCCTAGACGGCCATCAACCAAGTCATCCAACTTGGTATCAGAGCTTTCCCTAAAGTAAAAGACTCTCAGAACTCTCAGAGGCAGCAGCTTGAAGAATTGGATTAAAGATCAAGTACAGATATAAAGGCCCTTTTGGGCTGCCGAACTGGGTGTAAAGGACGCGTGATCGGGAGGCCCCGTGCCTCTGTTCCTTAATCAAGTCTGCAATATTCACGGAAGATTCAATCGAGCATTCAAGCAAAAAATAGGCATCCAGTTAAAGCTGTTTGAGTGGGGAGAAATGGATCTAGAGGAATTTTGAAGGCAGACAAATCTCCACAAATAGATCATCTAAAGCACAGGGTCCGGCAGGGTCCAATCTAACAAATTACATGCAAGTTCATGAGGTTTATTTACAGATCTAGGTAATTTATACTAAGAATCAATCTGAGAGATAGGCTAATACAAATCCTTTTCTTTAGGATCCGACGTGAATTGTAGGATTTACGATTTACGATACAAATTGTAGGATTTTAACAACAATGAGGTTGTGACTGACACAGGATGCAGGACAAACCCATCATCCATGGGTTGGCCAGTCCTTTTGGTGTTGAGTTATGTAAGTAGGATCCATAGGTTTTAATTAAATGTTTTAATGTTGACCATTAACTGTTTCTATGGTTGAGATTAGTTTTACATTTTTTCTTTTGCTATATAAAGACGTAATACCTCCGTTTGGTTTCATTAGTGACTCTATGATATCAAATACTTCAAAATAGACAACATATCTTGCTGCATTGAATCAAATGCTTCACCATTTATGTGAAAACCTAAGTCCCCTACCATAGTCATGGCATGTTCCTAGCATATCCAAGTCGTATCAGGGAATCATAGGTGAATGTGACTGCTTGATAGCGTACTCTAGAATTGAAAAACTTTCCAGACGATTAATGTTCTAGAAGATTAACATATGCAAGTGTACCAAGTTCTAGTATTTCAAGGGGGGTGGCTCCTACATCAACGAAACTACTCAGAATTCAAACAGGACATGATATAGCCTTCAAATGTAGAACAAGATGCGAGGATGAAAACTCTATGTTACCCGAAATAGAGTTAAATTTGTAACACAATTGACCTTTAGAAAATAAGGAAAGTAACATGGGTAAAAGATAGGTCCTAGGAAGATTAAGCTGATAAGTAATTTAGAACTTAATGATATCTAATTGCCACCAACAATTAGCAACTAAATCAAGCCTTATAGCATATTGGCCACAAATACAGAATACACATTGAGATAAATCCTTTCTAACTAGCATCACAAGTACCTGTATACTTAAATCCTTTCTAACTAGCATCACAAGTACCTGTATACTACTCCGATGTTCGTCGTCAAGAGCTGGATCTTTTGTACCTAAAACAAGCAATACCCAAGATTAGATAGCGTCACCTACAATGAAAGGTAACAGAGCATAGCAGGTGCAAAAAAAAAATCATAAATCCAAGTGTCAACCCGGAAAAAAGGCATCAAAATAGCCAGATAATTGCATGTATGATGGATATATTATGATAGTAAAATTGAGAACAAAAACAGCCCAACTATCGAAGTGCCATTAGAAGTTAAAGTACTTGCAGAGATTCTTCCTGTATCAAGAACATGGTAGGTACCATCTCAAATATAAAGCCCATTTTGGAGGGCAACAATTGACATATCTTGCCTCTTTACAATCTTCTCTTCTTTGCCAATTCTTCCTTACATTCACTTCTGCCCTTTTTTAGATTTGAATGTGTTTTGTGTGTGTGTGTTGTGAAGATAAGGTACTAAGACAGTACGGGTGTAAAGCAACTCCAGTAGAGACTTTGGAAATGGAGAAACAACATCAAAATGGGAAAATGGACTCTCAAACAGAAAAGGGGTTAGTATTCACAACTAGTTGAAAAATGAAAAAAGAGGAAGGAAACAATATATACTTACAGATGTCTCATCAACTAAGATGGATGGCAATTTCTTTTCAGTTGCAATAACAACACCATTAGCAGCTGCAACCACCACAAATAATTTTCAGACCATATCCTTTAAGAGAAGAGAAACAACCAATCAAAGTCACATAAAAAATCAGATTATTGTAAAATAAAGAACAAAAACCAAATAAAAATCAAGACATAAGATTTAATAATTGAAGTGGCCATTAAGAGAATGGAACCCAATATTCAAAAAATACAAAATCAGCTCTAATGACTTAAGTTGAAACTTTGACCAGAATCTAAACAAGATTTAGAAAATTTTGTTTCAGAATCTAGTGTAATAGATCCAGATTGACCACAGCTGATTCTTCCGGATCGAATCGAACGGACAATGATCGGCGATTTAGAGGAGATGGGGGAGATGGAATGCGTACCTTTGATGCCTAGCGATGTTTGGCCGGATCCGACGGCCATCAGTGCGTGCTCGATCTGGACAAGCTTGCCAGAAGGACTGTTATGACACGGAACGGGAATGGGGAGTGAGATATCGGAGATGGGGGGTTGGAAGTAACGGAACCGTAGAGAAATACGTATGTAATGGAGAGGGATACCGTGCGGTGTACGTACCTGAAGGTGGTGAGAGAGAAGGAATATTGGCTATCTCCCATTGTATGCGATGATGCAAGGACTCTGTTTGGTGAATGGAAAGAGAAGAAATAAGGAGAAGAAGAAGGAGAAGGCAAAGAAGAGAGAACCCTCGCGCAAGAAAGAAAGGTTTTAAAAAGAGGGTGGCGTGTTTGTGAATAGAGGTCCTTTTGGGCGCATGTGGGAGAACCGATGGGTCCACCAATCTTTAGATTTAGGTGGTGTAGGTGCAAATAGGGCCCCCTTCTTATGTAAAATTTTTGAATTGATAATATCATCCTAGCCCACAAATTTATTAATAAACAACTTCTAACGATATCTGTGGTCTTTAAATTTAGGGGGGTTTTTTAACAGAAAGGAAAGAAAAGCCTTAAACCTAGATTATATGGATTTATTAACAAATACATAAAGACCTCCAATTCGGGGGTCCTTACATTTTTTTGGACCAATTTGGCCCTAACAATATTGTTAGCCTAACGTTTAAATCTTATTATTCCTTTTTCTCCACTCTCTACATCCATTACTAACTCTGGCCATCGCTGTTCCATTCCCTCACCAAAGACAGTAAGCCACTGTTCCCGCTCATCTACAGACATCTTCCTCCTTCTGCTGGTCCCTAGGGCTAATAAATGACTGTTTTTCATTTTCCTTCCTCTTTTATTCCTCACAACTTTATCTTACTTTTGATTGGCTCTTATATAGCGGCAGAAAATGCCCCTTTTTGAAAGGGTCATTTTTAAGAATTTCTCACGTGTATATATATATATATTTATTTACCATGGTAAGAAAAAAAGGACCTGACTTAGAGTTTCAAATGATTATATGTGATGTTTGTAAAAATAAGATGACACACAGTCACATGTATTTGTAGAAAAAGACAAGTAGTTATATGCAAAGTTTCCTTGGTTTTGTTATCTTTACTGTCCTTGTTTTTTCTCCCTCACACTTCTTTCTCTTCACTGCTTTTTCCCTCCACCTTTTCCAGTAAACAAATCACAAAACGATATCTAGAAACTCAAACCCTCTCTCCCTCTCTACATTTCTGTCGATCTTCAAAACCCTAGTCACTGTTTTTTTCCCTCTCAATCGATTTCTCTCAAATGCAATCCATTTGCATTTCAATCCCTTTCTTTCTGCATCGATTTCTCCGAAAAACCTTTGCCATTTGGGGAATGATCTAGGGTTTCTACGGTCATGGCGTTGCCTCATTCGACTATTCCGAGCTTGTTGACCTTGAATGGCTTTCTCGAGGATCGGAGAGATACAGACATTACTGTTCTTGGTTTGTATCCGTCTGGAGGAGGAATTGGAAGTTCTAGGGTTTTTAAGGGGCCGTTTTTGCCTCTTAGATTGCCAGGGAGGAGGAGGAAGGTCGTTTGTAGCGGGAGATTGAAGGTGATGGAAGCGCAGCTGGTGGAGAACGGGCAGGTGCGGGGTGGTGTTGAGATTCCTGTTACTTGCTATCAGGTCTGTGAAGAAAAATCTTCTTCTTATGTTTTTTTTTTTTTTTTTTTTATCTGTGTGCTGTGGTGTGTTTTGATGTATTCAGAATGTGGGGTGGTTTTGCTTTCACCCAAGTTAGAATTGTTGGTGATTTGGGGCAGAAATGCAAAGAGGGAAGAACCCATCAGGTTCAAATTTTAATAGAAACCAATAGAAAACCATATGTACAGATGAGAATATCTTTAGGGAATGTTTGATGTTTTCATGTCATTTAGACAAGAGAAGGAAGAGGGAATGTTTGATGTTTTCGTGTCATTTACTTAAAAGTGAAGGAAGAGGGATACATTGGCTCTGTGGTAATGTTGTGGGGTCTGTTTCTCTGATGTCACTAGGCTTCCTCTTCTTCTTCTGTGCTTCTTCCTGCACTAGAGCTTGTTCTAGTGCTTTCCATCTCTTAGATGGACGTGCAGGATCTTCCGGCTGCGGGTCTTCCGTTGGCTTCTAATCCTTTTTGAGATCTTCCCGCATTTCCTGTGCTGCTTTTCTGTGTTGGCCTTCCAAGACAGGTATGCCATTGTGACGTCCATCAAGTGGCATCAAATGGGATTGACAATCGTATTCATGGAAGCTAGTTGCTGGGTGGAAATTGGAATTGCTCATTGTGGAGTTAGGAATAGAGTTTAAGAAAATAAAACTTGGAAAAAAATATTTTTATGGTTCAGCTCAGAAATCATTAGTCTTTTCACACACACACACAAATAAATCATTAGTAGCTCCAATCGAGGTTGTGGTGCGCCTAGCTAGAGAATTAATTAGTATTTGTCTGGAACTTCCCCTACCTTCTTCTGTCTTTTTTTTTTTAAATGATGACTGAATTCATTGCTCGAAAAACTGTACAGTGTAAGAGAAATATACTGAACTAAAAAGCCCCAAACTAACTTGGGGTGAGCAACCAAAACCCCTACCTTTTTCTGTCTTTGATAGACAAAGACTAACCATTGCCATCTCTTGTACTGCTAGCTTTTGCTTAATACAAGTTACCGTTACCATACAAAAAAAGAAAAAGATTGAAGAACAAATCACAGCAGAGATAGGAATTACAAAAAGTCATTGGTGGAAGGAAGGTAGGGTGGCCCAGGTAGACCAGAATAGAGCAACATAATTCATGTAGTCGATCCCAACTTAGTTGGGACAAGGCTTCGATGACGATGATTTTGATGAGAATGAAAGTAGGGAATTGCTAGAATTGGTAAAGAAATTTTTTCTTTTATCGAACAGTTTCTTTCATTAAAGTAGAGCTTAGCTATACAAGTGATATGAATTATATTTTACTCATTTTTCCTTTTGAGATATAATCTTGAAGTAAAAAGGGACCAGTACCAGTATGGTACCCAAAACAAATTCTTATACTTATTAATAGTGATGATGGGAGTATGGTAGGGAACAATACAAGATTGATTATCAATGCAACATGGAAGTTATTGATATCATGATAAAGCCGGATTTGTCTGATAATTTTAGGTATTTTATCCATTGGGTTTTCATAATTATCCGGTAAGGAGTTGATATTATGCTTAAGATGATGAAGGTATGTTCGAGCAAGCTTGAAACTCAATGTGGTATGAAAGAAATTGGTTGTACCCCTAGCCCCAAGCCCTTAACCCTTCAGTTAATATTATGGTTTGTGTTTGTCATTTTAATTTTGTTATGAGTGTTACATTACAAAGTATGTATTGTTACGGTGTGTTGCCTGTGTTAAAGGATCCTTCCATTTGCTATATAGGAAGTCATAAACATCACACTGGCCTTAATAAAAATAAATTCAGTATATTTTTTTATCAGTAAATATCAGTGTAACTGATTTAAGATACAATTAAATCATCTTACACATTTTAAGCATTTTCTGTTATTTCTGTTATTTTTCTTATTTTTTGAATTGCTATGTGATTTTTTAAGATGGCCATGCTCGTAAAGTTTTGGCATGACCAACATGGATCGGCATTGGCGGCATCTACTGTCTTGGTCCCAATTGGCACGGAGAGTGGAAACGGGATTTAAAACCTTGTATAGGATACTTTTTGGTTCTCGTTAAATGACTCTTGTGGCGGACGTTTTTCTTCAGCGCAACAACTCATATTAGGTTTATGGTGGATTGAAGTTGTAAATTGAAGAAAGCATTCTAGTATTAATCCTCCTTAATTTTTTTCTCTATATAATTGATTGACTACAATGCAAAACAACATTTCAGATTGTAGGGGTTCCTGGTAAAGCAGAGAAAGACGAGATTGTTAAGGCAGTGTTGGAGCTGAAAAGCACAGAGATTGAAGAAGGGTACACCTTGGATGTTGTTGTAGCTCGTCAGGTGATAGAATGTTGCAATCTTTTGTTCTGATTTTTGTCTGGTTTTTCAGATGTAATTCTTTTTATTGTTTGCAATGTTTTCTTTGTAATCGTGCAACAGTTCATTTTTTTCCGGACGATTGAACTGGATTTTATTGTCATTTTCATTTCTTTTTCTGGTTGCTGTTTTGCAGGAACTTTTGATGGATGTGAGAGATAAGCTCCTCTTTGAACCAGAATATGCTGGTGATGCAAGAGAAAAGATTCCACCTAAATCTCTGCTCCGTATTCCATGGGGTTGGTTGCCTGGTGCTCTGTGCTTACTTCAAGAGGTAAACTAGTGACCCTTGCAAGGCTCCTCACTTGCTGAGTTCACTTAGTTCTTCTTATGGATGGGCATACTGCGTCATTCAATAGTCTAGGAGAAGCTAGAGAAAACTGGATATTGTCATACCTTTTTATTATAACTTCTAAGTTACCCTTTATTTTTCCTCTTTTTTTTTTACCAATTAAATGAAAATTCCTACCCTGGCATTATGATGACTTAAACCACATGTTTTTATCTTGAAAAATTAAGTTGATTGAAGTTTATGAGGGGGTTTTCTGGTTACTTCGTAAGTATGAAGATGTTTCACTAATTTCCTTGAACATAAGGAGGTTAAAGTTAATATTTCACTAATTTCTTTGAGCATAAGGAGGGTAAAGTTTCCTTGCCTAATTTTATTTGTTTAGTTTGGATCTGCATAGCTTGCTTCATAAGGTTGGTTAGGTGGAGGAAGACTGCTTGTGACTTGGCACTTGGATGTGAAGTTGGGATTCAAATAATATTTATTTGATTTAACTGAAGCAGTTTCTTTCTTTCATTTTGTTTTTAAACTTCTATTGAGTGTGAGGATCATTATATTAGTTTCTCTTCAGTCCTATTCCATCCTATTTTAAAACTTTATGTCGGGATAACCTTTCTTTTGCTTACTGTTGTAGGTTGGTGAAGAGAAACTAGTACTAGAAATTGGCAGAGCAGCTCTAGGACGCCCGGATGCTAAGCCATATGTTCATGATTTGCTTCTGTCTATGGCACTGGCTGAGGTAAGATAAAGACCATGGTTTAAAAGATCGGCTGATACAAACTGGTATTAGGACTGAGACGATATCTTCTAGAATATTGGTCTTGGTGCATATCGCCAAAATATAGGTCGCAACTGCCGTTACGACTGAAACTCTAAGAAAAAAAAAAAAAACAAAGAGAAGGGGGGAACAAAGTACAATGCGTATCTGTTGCAGAGAAAATGACAAAAAAAAAAAAAAAAGGAGAGAGACCGCAACACCCACTCCACTTGCTGCTACGGTTGCCTTCATCTCCTCTCCCACTTTTATTTCCTCTTCTTCTCCCTTTCCTTCTCTCTTCCCTTTTTTCTTTTTCCTTTCTGCCCTTTTCTTGATACTTTAAACTTGAAATGAGGCTTGGACTTGGGCTATTTCATGGGCTCCATTCCATATGTTTAGATTATTTTGCTCTTTTGGTTTTTAATAAATGGGCCCTAATCATGTTTTCCATCAAATAGTTGATCCAATGGTGGAGAAAATTCAGATTGAAATAAAATTTTAGTCTACCTCATATAATTGGAGGCTAGTTTTATTGACTAGTTTGGATTTCAATAGCTCCCAAGAAAACTATTCAAGTTATATCCCCCTTATTAAATGAGCCCTCAACAAATCTTAGTCAAATTAGAGTTGGGCTATTATCTGAGGAATCACTTCAAAAAATATGTGAATAAACTTTTAAGGAAAGCTCACATTTACAAAATGGTCAATCAAAGGGTGGGCCATGTCCTATTGGAGTCAAACTGATCTTCTCAAATTGGTAGTTATTTTAAGTGATTTGTATATTTTAGATATGAACTACTACATTAATTGATTTACAACCTATATGGATTGGACCAAAGATTACACACTAAACATAATATAATTGATTTTTGAAAATTAAACATCGATATAGGATGTTATGGGTTAGGGGGACCGATATTTTGCTTTATAGTTGTTACTAATGTTTTCTACCATTTTACAATATTCTGGATTTTTAAATAATTTTTTTCAAAATTTTTGGGGGTAAATTCTGAGATAATCACGACGGACCATGAACAACGACCAATACTGTGATTTTATTGATTTTTGGGGTTGGCCAGTGCTGCGGCTGATACTGCGATTTTAAACCATAATAAAGACAGGCGATTTTATTTTTTATTTTTATATTAACTATTCTCTACTTTTTCCCCTTTCTTCCTTTTTAAGTGTTCGATTGCAAAGAACAGTTTCGAGAAAAACAAAGTAGCACAAGGATTTGAGGCCCTTGCTCGTGCTCAGTATCTACTCAGGAGCAAGGCTTCCTTAGGAAAAATGCCATTATTAGGACAGGTAAAAATTCTGTTTGCTTGTTATCATTTCACGTCTGGATACTGTTATTTATTATTTACCATTTAAAAAATTTAATATTTCCCATTTAAAAAAGTATTTTTATTTAATCAGTTTTTGGGCATGAATTCTAGATCGAAGAATCCTTGGAGGAACTTGCACCTGCTTGCACATTAGAGCTACTAGGCATGCCTCACACCCCTGAAAATTCAGAACGGAGAAGGGGTGCAATTGCAGCCCTAAGGGAATTGCTTAGACAGGGTCTTGAAGTTGAAACTTCCTGCAGAGTCCAGGACTGGCCATGCTTTTTGAGCCAGGCTCTGAATAAGCTAATGGCTACTGAAATAGTAGATCTTCTACCCTGGGATGACTTAGCTATCACTCGTAAGAACAAGAAATCACTTGAGTCTCAGAACCAAAGGGTCATTATTGATTTCAATTGTTTCTACATGGCTATGATAGCACACATAGCTCTTGGATTTTCGAGCAGGCAAACAGATCTGGTAGTTTCCTTCCCCTAGCTGCCCATAGCTGTTCTGTTGGAAAGGTTACCTTTGTCTAAATTTTGGTACATGGGACATGCAGATCAATAAAGCAAAAACAATTTGCGAGTCTTTGGTAGCAGCTGAAGGTATTGATCTGAAATTTGAGGAAGCCTTTTGCTCTTTTCTTCTTGGGCAGGTATGCATATTTTCAGGCGAGTACATTATAGTATTGAAATGTTTGGAAAAGTAAATCTTGGGTTTTCAGGGTGGTGAGTCGGTGGCTGTTGAAAGGCTTAGGCAGCTTGAAGTTAATGGAACACCAGCTTCACGTGGTTTTGAGCCTACTGTTTCAGACAAAGAAGTGAAAGACAGTGCCAGCATCAACCAGTCATTGGTAAGTTATATACTAAAACTCTGTACATTCTATCCATGGATTTGTAATATTATGGTGGTAATAAGAAAGCCAAAATCTCATAAGGAGAGATTTCATATTTTGAGATAGATGCAAAGTTTTACCCAGGTAGTTGGTTGATCTGTTTATATTATATATTTTGTTTAATTTTTTTATAACTTTTGCAGCTTTTTTCTATATTATATCTGGAAAATGTGTTATCCATAAAATGGAGAAAAATATACACAAGTGAAACTTCATTCAGTGATAGATGAACCAACTGTGCATCAAATGGAGGGCTAGGTGATGCAGGACTGTGAAAACTAGCCTAAGATGAATAATCTGAGATCAATTAACAAATTAACATGCTAAATCAATGTATAAAATGCTACTCATTCCACCATAAGATATGCAAAATTTCAAATTATCAATTGCAGCAATTGTTAGGCGGGGAAAGGGGTTGGAGGTAGGGTTGCAAATGGGTCCTTGATTCTCCAGAGTTCCAGACCCGAAACTAACCGGGTTTGGAACCTAATTTTAGTCCCGATAGAAAATTGGATCTGGGTCCGGAACATACTTTTGGATCGGGACACAAAACGGGTCCGGTTTTGGATCCATAATGGTTCCGACCCGAGGACCAGTAATTGGACTCGTCAGCAAATAACATTAGGGGGGACTAGGGTTTTATACGTCATACTTTCACTTCCCATTCCCACTTTCCCTTTCACCTGTCTTTTCCCCTTATGTCGCTGCAAGGAAGCAATCTCTCTCTCTCTCTCTGTCTCACTGTCTCTCTCTCTCTCTCTCCCTCCCAACCCCATTTGCAACCCTGCAGATTCAGAGGCTGAAGGTTTAATGGGAGTTGTTGAAGGTGTTTTCATCTAAGGCATCTGTTGCATCTGCTTGACAGATGATGAAATGCAAAGTGGTTTCTGTCTGTTTTTTGCTTCTTCAATTTCAGTAGAACATATATCCTTTCTATCTGTTGCATTTGGTGAGATCTACATTGCAGAATTCTCAAAAAATGATCATGACCATGTATTCTATGATATCTGGTGCATATCCTCTCTCTCTCTCTCCCTCCCCACCCCCAAACACCCCTCCCCTCCCCCAAAAACAAACCCCACGCCCACCCCATTGGCTAAGAGAGTTGAAAATGAAATGAAGCTGGAATCAGAACGGGAACCTGGACATGGATTTGGAACCGGTTCTGGAACCATTTAACAGGCTTGAGTCGGCTCCGGAGCCGAGCCCATCATGCAGTAGACGGTTCCGGGTCCAGTTCCTACAGGGTTCTGGCCCAGACGAGACCCGTTTGCATCCCTAGTTGGAGGGGGTCAGCCAACATGGGGGATGGGTGTTAGGGTCAAGGGGAAGATGGGGTTTTTGTGGGGTTACAGCTAAGTGGGCAAACGGAGATATAGGGTTCGACCAAGGTGGGGGTTTGGTAGAGAACTAGAGATGGGTTCGGCTAGGGTGGGGGTGGTGAAGATGGATTGGGTTGGGTTTCTGGAGGGATAAGGTGATTAATGGGTACGGTTGTCTATCAAATTAGAAAGAACTACTGATTCCTCAACAAAGAAAAGCAAAATTGATGTTGAAATACCTTGGATTTGGCTTCACACCCGATTCCATTTACTGGAGAGATCTTTAAAGCATAGTTTTCTTCTTCATGCATTGAGTCCAAACCAAAAGAAGACATTACAATGAATATATAGAAAAACTACTAACCCCTAGATCCAATCTCAGCCATTAAAACACATCAATGGAAGATTAGAACATGAACAACTTAACCGAATGTTTTAAAATTTGTAAAATAACCCAAAAACATGGGGTCTTTTGTCTCTAATTATCCTAGTGTGGGGTCTTCAACTGATAACGAGGATGTGATCTGATTTGATCTGACCGTTGATCTATTATATAATCATGATCCAATGGTGGATCCTCTCTTAACCACAATCCAACGATGGATCCTCTTTGTATCCTCCAACTGGGCCCAAAGAACTATCATCCAACCATAAGGATATTTGGAAAGGGATCATCTTCTTCCTCCTTTGATAGGTTTTCAATTGTGACACTCCGATGTTCTCATTAGTAGGATTCCTAAAATTAAACAGTGGGTCCCTTATTATGAAATGTCATGATTTCCAATAGTTTATTGAAACAATAATTTATTATTAGTTTTCTCACATTTTCTCAACCTCTCTCTCTATATATATATAACACTGTACCCATCTCTCTCTCTATATATATTGGTTATGGTTGTATTGTATTTAAATGTAAAAACTAAACAGTTTATGAGGTTTTTACAATATAAGGTTAACCTTATGTTATCACTTATCACTCCCCTAGTCATGTTACCAATTAAATATATACATAATTACATAAATATATCTATTACACACATCTATAATATTTGTTATATATTTTTAGCATATTTTAGCACAATATTTATGTAACTGGGGTTCCTGGGCCCAATTCAGGCACAACGCAAGGCCTAAGCCTGAGTGTGGCCTGAAGTTCGTTTGGTCCTTGAAATCCAGACCTGATCCTGCGCCTAGAGCTGAAAGATGCTCAGCTCATTTTGGGTTTTCATGCAAGCGAGGACCAGTGTGCTCAGGCTTGGACCGACCTAATCCCCAAGTCAACCTGCCAATGGCTTCACTGCATCCTGGTCCTGGATTTTGAAGTTTCTCTTTTAATGCTTAAAATTTACATAGCATTTTGTTATCATTATGTAGGTTTATTTATTTATTTATTTAACATTGCATAGCTCTTTTCTTTGTTGATTTAACATTGCATAACTCTTTCTGCATCAAGAACAAAAACCTAGTTGTGGTTTGGCCTTGATTTATTATTTCATTAATAGTACATACCTTTTTGGGGGGTAAGGGGGGACTGCAAGCCCTTTCTTTGCGGAGCATCACCTATATAGATTAATGCTTTACAGGTTCATGTCTCACCTGCATTCATATATTAGTTACTTTTTTATTTTTAAGTTCTATATGTTGATCAGTGGAGTTTTTATGAAGAATTAAAGGTAACGTCCTGTCCTCTCTTGCTTGCTAATTTCATGGGTTTTGCTCCTTTCTGTAGATGAGATAATTCTTTTGTAGAAGAGCAGCAATTTAGTAGAATTCTGAAAAGCTGTCCACAGTTTTTCTTGTTTCCCAAAACCATGAAAGTCAAATGCACGCTGACAAAATTGTTAGCCTGGCCCCTTGGAAACCATTTGCTATTTGTGCTTTTCTGGCACTGGTTAAACTCAGTCCTACTACCCCAGTTGTCATTCATCAACTTTACATGCTTGCCTTAGGGTTGAAATTGTCTTATGCCAGATGGCCTGCTGAAATTGACCAGGAAACATGGCTAAAGGATGCAGTGATTGGTGTCTTCCCAGATACAGGGGACTGCTCTCCATCTTTGGTTAGTCTTCTCTTGTAGCATCATACCTACCAAAATATCCTTAAGCTTGGAGGTTGGCTAAATTCCCCGTGTCATTTGTGTAGGCCAACTTTTTCAGGGGTGAAAAGAGGATCCATAGCAGTAGCAGGATTAGGAAAGAAACGGCACAAGGCTCCTCCAGTGCAGGCCTTAAATCATCCTTTGTTATTCCACCTGATCATAGAGCCTCTGAAGAACCTCGCCTTCATACAAACCTCACACGACATCTGGGTCCTGCTGTAAAGCAACTGACTCCGGCTAACTTGCCTACCCAATTGACAACTGATAAGAATATTAATAATACTGTGCCACCACCTGTTCAACTGAAGAGAAGCCTTGGGACACATCAGAAGAAAGTTTGGGAGAACTGGTGGGCAACAGTTAATATAGGGGGAAGGATCGCTGTAGCTGCTGTAGTTGGGTGCTGCTTTTTCACTAGTTGTAATCTGTTGAATATGCAATTTGGGGGGATGAGAAGCCCATCAAAATGGAAGTCCACCGAGTCCAAGATGACTTCCAGCACTCTTTCCCAGAGCATGGATCAGAGGATTGGAAAGTTGCTGGGAATGATCAAGAATCCACTCAAGCATCCGCCTGATGCAAGGACCATGGAAAATTCATGGCCTCTTGATGATCTTTTTTCTATTACAAAAGCATCTGCTGATAGTATGAATGTGTTGCGCAAGAGGCAGATGGCTCTGGAAGAAGCTGAAGCTTTAGTGAAGCAATGGCAAGCCATTAAAGCTGAGGCGCTGGGGCCCAACTATCAGCTTCAGAACCTGTCTGAGGTCCTTGCTGAATCAATGCTTGCCCAGGTAAAGTATAGAATGTTCTTACTAATGCTTTCATTTATTTATTTATTCATCATCTTTTTTTTTCTGGTTCAGTGACAAGATAAACTGTATTAAGTATATTTTCTTCTGCTGTTTGGCTTTATGTAATAAACTCAGAGTTACCTTTAAACAAAAAGAAAAAAAAAAGAGAAGATAAATTTTATTCACCAAAGAGAAGAGGGTTATTTTATTTTTTTATTGAAAGGTATGAGGAGGTTATAACCACAGACATACAGAAGAATGGTATAGGAGCAATATTGAGAACAACAGCTACAGTGTTCTTATAATTGGTTTTATTTTTATCAAATTCTATGTAAATGTGCATCGTTCAATACATCATATGGTTCTTTAGAAGACTTCATTTTTTTCCTTTTTGCTATTTTTATGTGCTTTTCTGGTGGCAGTGGAAAGCCTTAGCAGAGTCAGCAAAAGCCAGGTCATGTTATTGGAGATTTGTTTTACTGAAACTATCTATACTGCGTGCTGAGGTTCTATCAAATGGGATTGATGTCGAGATGGCAGAAATTGAGGCTTTTCTGGAGGAAGCCGCAGAGCTTGTGGATGAATCTCAGCCTACGAATCCAAACTACTACAGGTGATTTGACATACACCTGAACTTTATAGAGAGAACTAGGTTACTGTTTGGTCAGTATTGACCCACTGACAATCCATTGGGACCCACCTATCCACTCCCTCCAGTGGACATGTGAATAGGAATCCACCCCATTTGACACTGATTCGGCTGTTGGATGAAATCACACCAAATATTGCACATAAAACTTCTGAACTTTGATTGCAGAACACCATTGTTTAGGATGACCAGATATGACCAAATTTGGCCCCACATCTAATCCGTATATGGACCTCCTGTCTGACCATCCTCAATCAACATGCATCTGGGTCCTTGATTTGCACTTCCATGAGTGGGCCCTATGGGGTTGCTATTTGGAAATGCCAATTGGGGTTGCCCTTAAAAAAAATTCATGCACGAGTCTTTTTAGAAATGGACCAACTGTTCTTAGCTTAGGATGGTTCAGCCTGTGGGGCCCACCTGTAAGCATGATAGTGGTTGGTGGTTTAATGGTTTGAAAGGTCTCCTTGTGACCTATTTGTTTGGAAAAATGGGAACCATTCGTTCAAGAGAGCTACTGCTTTGAGGACTTAAAAGTCGTCCAAATCTTACTCTTTTTTTTTTTTTAAACAAATCTTAGTTGTTAGATAAAGTGGGATGAGTGCTGAAATCTTCATGATCAATTGGAGGGCCTACACCACTTGGATGGACATCAGTTTCGGTTGGTGCTAATTCACGAGAGCTAATTAGTGTGGAGGGCTTAGATTGTAGTAGGGGGCACATGGGTTCCACAGGCTAATTATTCCTGAAAATTTGTGTACTCTATAAAATGTGCACACTAGTATGTATGTATGTTGAACTGACTAGAGCCAACAGCACATTTCGAAGATGGTAATTGTATCATGAGGTTGAAGGTTTGAATCCTGTCACTAATCAGAATGTCATGCATGTGTATGTATTTAGTCACGCTAGGAAGGTGTATGTAGAGAGTCATGCTAGAGCACCTGAGTGTTTTCTTTTTTTAGAAAGCACCTACCTCCTATGAGGTTCACTTGGATGCATGACACTAGAAGGGAGGTAAGTATATGGAACAGTTTGGATATGGAATAGGAGTATGTGAAATATCAGGGTGGTCTAATGATTCTGACCTTTAGTTGGAGGCACTCAAACTGAATGGCTATATGTCGTGCAAACCTATTGTGATAAAATCCAACGGGACTTTGTCTAGATCAGTGTGAAATTATGATCATCAAGGACGTAAGGGTGTGAAAGGATTGGATTGATCATAGGTGGGTTGAATATATAAAAATGAAAGAAATGGTAGAAAAGTGGGTACTGTGTTTGCCTGCTTCTTCCTCATTGGACTATTATTGTTATCTTTTTACTTTTCATTTGTTTTACTTGCAGTTCATACAAAATCCGCTATCTTCTGAAAAGACAATACGATGGTTCCTGGAGATTTTGTGGCAGTGTTATTGAATCTGTAGCTTAAAGTTCTCAATAGGTGAAGGTGCACCGATCATGTGGTCTGAATGTTTTCAAATTGTTCTCATTGCCTTCATCTGGAGGTGTTATGGTTGAAAATTATAGGAATCGTGATTCTGACAGCCCTCTGAAAAGGGTAGCATATTTCCATTAACTCAGCTGTACAGTAGGTTCTATGGGCGACTTCTTATGTCCAGTTGTCTACTGATTATGGAGAAAGCTGTTTTTAATGCATGTAAAGGCTGAATGAAATCTTCAGATGGTGCATTTGAAGGAGCTTTGTTATTCTTGTGTTCTTCACAACTTGAAATTAGGAGATGATCAATTCTTTTTCACAAGGGTAGCCTTTCTCATTTTTTCCCCTTTTTGTACCCCTCCTGTTATGTATATGATTCCATTCTATTGATAAAAATTTAGCATTGGAAGGTATGCGCCATCATTTCATAAATTTGTATGCTTGTTAAAACCATTATGATACTGTCCTTGGTTTTGTTGCAATGGCATTTGATTTCGAGTTCTCATAGACAATTGTTCTCACACTCTCTCAAAGAGAGAGAATGAAAGGTCATGTTTATTCCTGGGCCTGTTTGGGGGCTTTACTAAGGGAGTTGAGCCAAATAAAAAATTTTTTGAAGAAAGAATAAAATATATGTGGATTATGATGGTAATTTGTTTTTAGTTTGTTGTGGAATTTTTTTGTCTTTGTAGTAAAGAAAGGAGGTTGCTTTTTTACGTTCTTTTGAAAAATATGGTGGGAAATTTAAATTAAAGTGCTTTTGAGGGGATTTTTTTTTTTTTTTTTTTTTTTTTTTTTTTTTTTGGAGAAATGAGACTTTGCTTGACTATTAGTTGTGGGAAATTCAAATTAAAGTGCTTTTGATTTGATTTTTATTTTTTATTTTTTGAGAAATGAGACTTTGCTTGAGGGTTAGTCTTAGTATTTGCTGTTTCTGATGGCATACATTTGCATGACAGGATCTAACCATAAATTCAGATTTCCTGATTTTGACATGAGAAGGCGCGGATTTACCTTCTCTTTTCATCTATTATTTCAGCTGTCAGTGTTATAATTAGTGGTCCTGCTGATGGTGACAGGAAGCAAGATGTTCTAGTTGAGTACTTAGTGAAATTGCTTTAGGGCATGTCTGGTTGTATGGTGAATTGAAATAAAGTGAGGTGAAGTGTCAAATCAAGAGAATAAAATTTAAGAGGTTATGATGGTATTTTATTTTTAGTTGTTTGGTATGTAATCTTTTTGATTTTTTATATAAAAAGACAGAGTTTTTTTTTTGTTTTTCTTTTAGTGGAGAAAGGATATTACTTTTTTGACTTTTTTTGAAAAAGATGGTGGGAATTTTGAAAATGTGTACTTTTAATATGACCTATTATTTTTTTTTGTCTGGATTCACTTCACCTTAATTTAACTAGTTTTTTTGTCTTTTAGCTCCGTTATCTTTGATAGTGGAGCTATTTCTGTGGAGTCCTTTCATGTTGGGCAGTTTGTACGCCTGTCAATTTAGCCCTGAGAAGGGGGGCCCGGCCCGGTCCTCAAAAAACCCTTAAAATGAGGGTTTTTGTTTCTGACGAAAAGCTATTGGGCTGTGCTTGGACAATTTTGTAAATATATACTAAAATGCCTTTATCATAGTTACTTTGTAATAATATAGGGGATATGAAGGCAATTTCATACCCACTTACCCATTAAAAAATATCCTAAAAATCCATACATACATACAAATATACATACTTGGTTCATTTCATCTATATTTAATTATTTAAGTAATGTGTTGTATTTAATACATAATCAATAGGTATTGCATGGTTGCTTCTAATCCTTTTTTTTTTTATAGTTTTATTGCTTCTTATTTAGGCATTTTATATTATTTTTATAAATCATTGTTAATGCCAAAGGGGGTGTACTCATTTCTATTAATAATGATACACTTATTTCCTCTATAGAGCTGCTTGAGATGTCAATTAATTCATAGAATTAGTTTGTATGTGCATGGAATTTTAAGGATATGGGGTGATTCAAACACCCTTTTAATTAGATAATTATAACTCTTAATTCTTAAAGTTTAAACTAATAGTATTTTTTTAGTGCATTTATTTTTGTGACTGAAATACAAGAATGTGTAATAATCATATCAGTATTTAATTAAACATAATGTCAATTGATGAAAGGTATGCGAGTGTAAGTGGTTTAAAACTCTTGAAGATAAGACACTGCTAGAATGATTTCATATGTGGAAATTCATATGAAAGTCATATTAAAGGTGTGAAATAGATCATACTCTTTAATCATTTTCCTTCTTTGTCAAAATAAATAAAATCATATGTTTAGAGCCCAACCCAAGTCACCAAAGCATGTATGACTTTATTCGATAAAAAAAAGTTTTAAAAGATGACTTATGTTATCCCGATGTTTTTTTAATGGTTCATTTGCAATTGAGATTAGATAAGATAATAGATGTTTTTTTAATGATTTCTTTGCAATTGAGGTTAGACAAGATAACGCTTGATCACACTCATAACGCTCGACTACACTTAGATTTAGGTAACAATGTTAAAAAAAAAAATTGTCTTGTTTTGAAGCCCTGAGCCCTACCGTGACCTGGCCCTGACCCTCGAGGGTAAGGTAAGAGCCTAGATATTGAAGGCCCTCTGAGGGCTTTGGCCCACTGAAGCCTGGCCCTATATATATTGAGGGTAGGGCTAAGATAGGCCCGGCCTGGCCCGGCCCTTTAGTGGCCCTAGCTAGCAGTCGGCTAATGGCTTCGCTGATTTGTTGGCCAAGCAAGGGGCTGGTACATCCCTTCCCTTTGTTGCTGTTATGTAGTCTGTTCTTTTTTCGTGGTTCTTTTGGAAAGAGAGCATAAGACCGGACAAGCTTGTAATATAGTTTGAAGATGTAGGCTGTGGCTTTGGAAAAACTTTGCATGACAAGAAAGAAAATACTGTAGAAATTATGCGAGTTGGTGAACAGAAGGGACCAGGATTCAAAGGTGGTAATAATTTTTTGTGGGGGCTGTTTGAAAAATCTAGAGAAGGGATTTACATGTAGATCAAGGTTCTAGACATGGGTGGCCAAAGGTTAAAAAGGGTGCTCGGAAGGCTTCAATCTTGGGAGTCGTACAGGTTGAAAAAAAATTAAGGTCCAAAGTGATAGGTGTGGTCATTATTTAAATGGAGACAGCTTTTTTAGAATTGTGGGGGTTTTGAGCAGGAGATGCACGTTGAAATCAAAGGGATGATGCTTTTTTCTGTTGAATCTAAACTCTATCTTTTGTTCAAAAAAGTGTTTGAATGGGAGTTCTAACACCGTTCACTAATCAACTAGAAAGACATGGTTGAACAATTAACAGTTATAGCCTTTTAAGTAATTTGTAATTTAGATCATCTTTTTGGATTTGTGGAATGCCCTTTTTTTTCTTTGGCCCTGGCTTCAGCATGGCTAAGAGTCTTCTTAGATCATTGGCTCCACCATGCTGGACATGGGTGCAATTGCTGTTTTCATCTGAAAACATGTGGGTAGAAATGAAAGGATAACAGTACTTGGTGGTGGAAGGAGATTCACGTTGATAAATGGACTGGTTTTCTTTTCGATGGACAAGTTGAAGTATATAAAACAATGGAAACGCTTGAGAAACAGATCTTATGGAATGGAGAAAGAAAGAATTTGAACTTGAGGGATAAGAAAAAGATAAGTCGTCATGGCAGAGCTTGGACACTTGGAACGTGAATATATTGGCTGTTGAATCCTTGGAGCGAGCTTACTCGAAAGGGAATAAATTGCATGCAGGCAGAGATCTTGTCAGCACTGCACTGGCTTCAAGATTTGTCTCTTCTGTGGTAGGCCTTCAACTTATTTCTCTTAGAAAGTGGTTTGGTTGGATTTCCTTGGTTCCCATTTGCAGTTAAGTATTTGTGTTGGATGGTATTAAGGTAAGTCTCAAGTGTCATTAGTTTACCTTTTTCTATTATTTTCTTTGTATGTTGGTCTGATGTAGTATGTGGATTGTCTTTTTGTCTGTCTCTTGGCTCCCAATTAGATTATTTCCTTTTGCCTTTTTAATGCTCTTTTTGAAGTTGTTATTGGGGATCTTTGCTGGGGGGGTGGGTGGGGTTGGTGGCGGGGCGCTAAATATCATGGTGGAAAGCTTTTAGGAGGAATATAAGAAGCTTTCAACGTAATGTTTGGCCGTCTTTGTTGGAAAGATTTAAGATATGGGTTATTCAGTGGGGAGTCCAAAAGTGATAATTTATGGAGATATAAAATTAAGTGGTCTTCCAGCATCAACTTCTTGGAAGAATTGAATACATCTTTAACTAAGCCTATGGAAGCTTTAATGCGAACCAAAGGAGCTTGGCCCTTGGGAGTTTTGAGAAATTAATGACTACAGAGGTGTATTTTTTCTAAAAAGAAATTTCTTCTTGCTTCTTGGGGTCCAGCTGGTATTGAAGGTTCTAATATTAGCCGAGTCTTGTATATTAGTGGAGGTTAAGGCCATTTTTGAGGCTGTGCTTGGGCCCTTTGTGTATTTCTTTTGCTCATGTTCCAAAGGAATGAAGAAGAGGAAGTAGATTTGAATTCTGATATGCTAAATGGTGCTTACTCTTTTTGTAATTTCAGTTTCTTTTGCAGCTTATTTGAGTCGTCATACGCACCCCCACCATATGTGTCCGGGGGGAAATACTCTTGTGTAATTTCATTTTTCTCATAAGTGACGCGTTTACTTGAAATTATATATATTTTTTCTGGCAAGGGTGTTCAGCCTCTTTAAAAACTGACTGTTTTCTAAGGTGGTGATCTTATATAATTTTGCATTTTATTTTAGTTCTTTCCCTTTATCTAAAGTGCAAATGACCTTAAAACTGGTAGCACGCCATGAAAGAAATGCCCTTTTCAAGAAATTTCACTCCAATATGCTTCAGGGCCATTGTCAATTTTTCTTTTCTTTGTCCTCAATTGCCATAGCTTGCCTCCTCATGGAGAAAACCGCAGTTCTGCCCATGCCCAAAACCCATACAAATTTTTTGAGTTTGCCCCTAAAGTCCAACTGTCTGTCTGGGTCCTCCCCTTGAATAAAAATCCTGGGTCCGCAAGTGCACAGGTGAGATGCTCCCAAATTGCCCATCTATAATGGGCCATCACATCACAAAGCTGTGGGCTCCACAAAGTGTAGCACCCGAACGGCAGCACTTTTAAATTGTAACGGCCATCCACCGTTTGAGAATATGACGACTTTCTAAAATTTCAATTCTTCTCCAAAGCTCTGTGAACTAATAAGCTCTCTTCCTTTGGCCCTTCCCTCTGCTTAAATGGTAACATCCCCTCATCTCAATCCCTCCATCATCTCCCTCCTAGATCGATGTAAATCCATGCGACAACTGAAGCAAATCCACTCTAGGATCATCGTCTCCGGCCTCTCTCACCTTAACTACCCCACATCCAAACTCCTATCCTTCTCCGCCCTCTCCGATTTTGGAGACATCGAATACTCCTACGCGCTCTTCAGTCACCTCCCAACTCCAAACACCTTCATTTGGAACACAATCATAAGGGGCTACTCAAGAAACAAGAACCCAAATCGTGCAATTGTCCTTTTTCGCCAAATGCTGTGTCTTGGGGTCTCTCCTGATTACTTGACCTTCCCCTTTGTGCTGAAATCATGCGCCCGGTTGTCGTCTCTCCGGCTTGGGGTTGCTGTGCATTGTCTTGTTACGAAGAGTGGTATCACCATTGATCTCTTTGTTCATAATTCGCTGGTTCATATGTATGCGTCTTGCGGGGATATCGTGGCAGCTCGCAAGGCGTTTGATGAAATTCCCAGCCCCAGCTTGGTTTCGTGGAATTCGATGGTTGATGGCTATGCAAAGTGCGGCGACTTGGTTGCAGCGCGTGGGGCGTTTGAGTTGATGCCTGAGCGAGATGTGGTGTCATGGAGTGCTTTGATTGCGGGTTATGTTAAGGGTGGGGATCACAGGGAGGCGTTGGCTATTTTTGAGCGGATGCAGATTGAGGGCCTCCGGGCTAATGAAGTGACTATGGTGAGCGTGCTGTGCGCTTGTGCCCACCTGGGTGCACTTGAGCAAGGGAGAAGGATGCATGACTATGTTGAAAGCAATAGTTTGCAGCTTAGTCTAGTGTTATGCACTTCCCTAGTTGACATGTATGCCAAATGTGGATCCATTGACGAGGCTTGGAGAGTGTTCCGTGAGGTCCCACCGGACCAAACGGACGTTTTGATATGGAATGCGATGATTAGCGGTCTCGCAACTCATGGGTTGAGTAAAGAGTCGCTTGAATTATTCGAAGAGATGCATTCTCTCGGGATCATTCCTGATGAGATCACTTACCTAGGCTTGTTATGCGCATGTGCCCATGGAGGTCTAGTAGAGGATGCACGGCACTTCTTCAACTCTTTCAACACAAATGGCATGACGCCTAAAATTGAGCATTATGCTTGCATGGTCGATGTCTTGGGTCGTGCTGGTCGCTTAGATGAGGCATATGAGTTTGTAAACAAAATGCCGGTTGAACCGACTGCTTCAATGCTAGGTGCTTTGTTGAGTGGATGCAGCACACATGGAAGGGTGGAGCTCGGTGAAATCATCGGCAAGAAGCTAATTGAATTGGAACCTGATCATGATGGCCGATACATTGGATTGTCGAATGTCTATGCAGGTGCCCATCGATGGGATGATGCGAGGACGATGAGAAAGGCCATGGAGAAGAGGGGGGTCAAGAAGGTCCCGGGGTTTAGCACTCTAGAGGTGGATCGAATCCTTCATAGGTTCATTGCTCATGATAAATCACACCCTCAGTCTATGGAGATATATTTGATGTTAAATTCTATAGCAAAACAAATGAAATTAGAGGCTGATTGCCGGAGGATAAGACTCTGGTGTACATTTCTAAATGATTAAAGAGAAGGATGGACAAGCTGCATGTCTTAGAGGGTGACTTGCCTGATTTCTTTCTCTCTGTCTGAATTCTGTGCATCTCAACTTGCAACGTACTAACCATAACTCCAACTTCTTTTAAAGTTTAAGCCTCAGAGGGTTAACTTGATAATCACTCTAATTTGATTGTCAAGATATGGTTAGTAGTAGGACTTGCGCTTGGGCATGGATGTTTAGCAAGCAGGCATTTACTTGGGGTTGGAACCATTCTTGATGGACTTGGTGCTTGACAACATGAATCTTGGAGAGGCTGAGTTGCATGCTCTGTTAAAGAGTAACTCAGCCATTGAATCATTTACAAGCCAAGTCATTACAAGAAGCCAAGATGGATTTTGAGAGTTTGCCCAAATACTAAGGTTGATTCATATGTGATTTCTGAGAAATAGTCAGAAACTAGGGTGGTATGGGCTTCAATGAGCATGGTCCTTTGCACATAGGCCAATATGCCATGAATCAAGAGGCAGATTCCTTGGCTAAAGAAGGGGTCACCAGATCAGAGTTCATGACTGGGACAATTTAATGGCGTGGTAACCTGTTATTCTTTGTAAGGCATTTATTATTTTGATAGATGATGGATTCTTTTGTACATTTTTATTATTCATCAATCAAATCTTCCATATCTTCTTCTCATAAGAGGTTATGGGAATTTTTGAGAATTTTCTATTTTCTGAAGTTTGGATACTTAATTGGTACTCACAAGTAGCTAGTTTTTATTTTTGTTTTCTAGAGGATTTTAAAGGGTAAAATCCCCATAGGACCCGGTACCATTGATGAGTTCCTAGTAGCACAGTATAGACGGGAGGGGTCCTCTAGATGCGTTTTTTTTTTTTTTTTTATATTTATTATCATTTAGCAATATGATCGATATCGACCATTCTGTAGTGGTTGCTCTCAGTTTGCAAAACTCAAATAGAAAGTTAGTTTTTCTTTCTTGGTTGCCGGTGCTACTCCAAAGCGATGGATGCGGTGGATGGGGCCAAGGGAGGCAGGGAGAGGGAGGATTCGAATGAATGGAGGGCGGCGAGCATGGGGTCGTCTTCGTCGAAGGAGGGGGAATTGTCATGGAGGTAGAGGAGGAGGGAGAAGAGGGGAGGGGAGATGAATGCGAGGTTGTAGGCGGAGACGAGGAAGAGGGCTTGGGCCTGGAGGTGGTGGGGGAGGGAGGAGTGGGGGCAGGGACCTACAGACCCAAGGGGAGTGAGAGGATCGTTAGGTGGGTGTGGCAGATTCAACGCTAATTTCTATTTCTTTCTTTTTTTTATATCACGATATGGTTCATATTGACCATTCTATTGTGTTCGGCAAACAAGGCAGTTACATGTTGGAGAAAGTTTGACTGACACAATTGTTGATATTGACTATATCGCTAAACGACAAAAATAATACAAAAACGCATCATGAGGACCTTATCCTTCTACATTGTGTTGCTGGCACCTCAAGAGTGGTATGAGGCACTACGGGGATTTCTGAGGTAAATTACTCTATTTTCTAATATGAAATGATGATGGCCCTCAAAATATGGATTGTGATTGTCTTTCTTTTATTTTAACCTTTTTCTTTACTGGGTACTCAACTCACAACTAAGCCATGGGTAATGAGCAAAATCATGACGCAAGGGCTACCACTTTAAACTATGGCTTCACCTATGAATTTGCTATGGTATTGAATAGGTTAACCTAAATCAACCTCCATTTTTTTTAATTTAATTTTAACTTTAATTAATTAATTAAATAATTTTTGCAGTGGCACCTATGATCAATTCAACAAATGCAACAACCTCACAGTTACTATTTCTCTGTAAAAGCGGCTACTGACAATAACCCAGCAGCTAATGGAGACAGTGGACAATGTAATAGTGTGCCACCTTCAACTTGACTAGGTTCATCCATGAACCAGTATGGACCATGTACTGCAATGGCTGGAAGATGGACAATTGCACCAAGAGATCAGTAGAGGAGAAGAGTTCTAACATCCTACAATTATATACCTTTCCTAACATAATTTGGTCTCCAAAGATGGTGTAAAGGTAGTTTAGTTTCACATTGATAAAAGGTTTCTAAAACCTGATATAACTAAAATTGGAAATAGTTTTATGGATTGAGTTCTCCACGATTCCTTGAAAAACAAATTATGGGGGTGGGGTGGTTTGGAATTTTTTCCACCTTAACTAATTTTCTTTGGCATGTACACAAACGTGACCTTGTTAAAACCTAATATAAGCAGTGGTCCAGAACTCCTCTTTCACTTGAACCAAACCATATGAAAGGGTTATATAAATAAAGGGTTGTTAGGTACAACTCCGCTTTCACTTGAACTATTGGTGATTCCTCCATTATCTCATTCTTTGATTGTGTATATCTGAGAAAAAGAGGAGTCTAACAAGGGATTAACGTTTGGATTACTTCCACAAATCCAAATGTCTTCTCTCATCTCCATCAACTCAATCTTAATCTCTCCCCCAAGAAAACCCATGAATCTTTCACCACCCAACACAATCAAAACAACCCAATTTCTCCAATCAGCATCAAATCCATTTACATGGCAAAAAACCAAGACTTTCTCCTCCTTTCCAATGAATCCAGTCTCTCCACTTTCAGCCACCACCACCACCACCTCCTACAGCCCCATCCCCATGGTCATCGACCGCAACTCCCACGGCGTCGAACGCGCCTACGACATCTTCTCCCGCCTCCTCAAGGAGCGGATCATCTGCATCAACGGCCCCATCTCCGACGACACCGCCTCTGTCATCGTCGCCGAGCTCCTCTTCCTCGAGTCTGACAACCCCACCAAACCCATCCACGTCTACATCAACTCTCCCGGCGGCTCCGTCACCGCCGGCCTCGCCATCTACGACACCATGCAGTACATCCACTCTCCTGTCACCACCCTCTGCGTCGGCCAGGCGGCGTCCATGGGGTCTCTCCTCCTCGCCGCCGGCGCCGCCGGGGAGCGGAGGGCGCTGCCCCACGCCTCCGTCATGATCCACCAGCCGTCAGGAGGGGCGCAAGGGCCTGCGACCGACATCGCGATCCACGCGAAGGAGATAATGAAGGTGAGGGAGAGGCTGAATGCTCTGTATGCAAAGCACACAGGGCAGAGGATTGAGAAGATAGAGAAATGCATGGAGAGGGATATGTTCATGTCGCCGGAGGAGGCGAAGGAGTTCGGGCTTGTCGACGAGGTTATCGAGCGGAGGCCGGTGGCGCTGGTGGCGGATTTGTTGGTGGGGGGCGGTGTGAGGAAAGGGAAGGAGGAAGCAGAGCTTGAGGTAGAGTAATTCTGTTGTTGTTAGAATTCAAATAGTTTTGATGGATTTGTTCATCTTTTGTGGTATGCCATTGCCAGTTTCTGGATATCTATTTTAATTTTGAATTAGATGGTATTTGATTTATTTGAAGAAATATGAAAATGATTGATTTTGTTATTCTAGTTGTGCTTGCTTAATGTTGTTTTCTGTAACATACATAGGAATTGAATACCTAGGAATTCATTAAATCGGATGTTAGCGGAGAATTCACAGGAGGAACTCATGATTGAATTTGATGCATGGAAAAATGATTAAAGACAGAGAGAGGTGAAGGATACAAGGTCAGTGATGTAAAAGGTCCCGACTTTTCTAAGATTTGAATTAGCAGGGTGACGGCTGGTTATTTAGTTTCTGTCTTAGTCAATTTCCATTAAAGCAAGAGTTTTGGAAGGCCTAGGAATGCAATTACATGGAATAAATAAACCTGGCCTTGTTGATTTGATTCTAAAATAAGGTAATGCCTCAGAATTACTAGTGTGATGTCTTATAATGCCTAGGAATTCAATTACATGAAATAAACATGCCCTTGCCAATACACTCATGGTTGAGTGGTGTTGCACTTGAGTTTCAAAGATATGCCTAGGGATTGATTAATTCGGATTATACAGAAGTGAGGCATTTAAAGGAGGTGGGCTTAAGGTGGAATAATTCTCCATTGGTAGAATTTAAGGAGTTTCTTGATTTGTTCATTTGATGTATGCAAGTTTCTACATATCTATTTGAATTTCTTGTGATTTGGGCCTTTTTTTTTTTTTTTTTTTTCTGGCAATATGGCCTGAACTTCTTTGAGATTGGCCCAAAGCCTGCTAGCTTGGCTTTTGAGCTATGATACCCGGATACTTGTACAGGCCCAACATATCCATATTGGACTGAGATGACACTTGTATTGGTACCCGATAGTGCATCAATACTTCTAGGGTACATGTTTAGGGTATCCTACTTAGCAAGTCCATTATTTCATATAGTTCTTTAAATCCTCTTAGCAAGTCAATACTTCTGCTATAAGAATATGCTACACTAAGGTAAGTGATGTGAAATTTCTGACTTCTATTAAACAAGCTCGACTCTTGGACTGGCCCTGTATGGGCCTTAAAAAGATGTCCAAGGCTCCAAGCACAGTTTTAGTGGGCCTCGAAGCTGGACCGAACATCAAGAGCTAACTTTGTTATCAAGGGTTTAGTTCAGTGATCCTGAACATCAAGAGGCGATTGTTATATTTTCCTCCTTTTATATTGATAGATGAATTGTTTCATGTATCAAATAATGTTTGAATGATATGAAATTGGATGCATAGGATGAGTGATTCATTTAGCTTTCGATGATCTTGAATTTGTGCAATTCTAACCATTGAACAATGGAGGATAATTTTGTGATAGGTATATCATGGCGTTATGAGTTTTGCAGATAACTAATTCATTGTACTATAGAACTCTTGGTCATTGATACTATCTCAGTTGGAAAAGAATTCTTCGTTTTGAACAGTTCTATGTGGTAACCATAGAATCTCATACCAGCTTTCACGGCTAACGGATGCCCCTGAAGTCAGGAAAGCTACCGTGGGGCCGACATGATGATAATCCGGACTCCATCCTCTTCAGTGATGTATTCTCAAATTTCACTTAAAAAGGACTTCGTCCCACGGTTAGATTGTGCACTTGGCACAATCGTATGTGTATTAATCAAATACCTTAATCCCGAAATAAATCATCTGCCCAATGTAATGGTGGGGCGAACTCATTTTGGAGTGAAATTTTAGGATGTCACTAGAGAGGATGAGATTCAAGATGGACCCTGATTATCATCATGTTGGCCCAACAAGTGGAGCTCCAGGCATCTGTACAGGGAATTTTTTTTTTTTTTTTAATGTCAATGGACCTTTATAAAAAGTAGGAACTCTCCCCTCCCATCCCAATTGTTTTAGAGTTTTCAAGTATTTTGGTTACTTTTGTCGTCAAAATCCTACTCAATTTGGGGCATCATCATCTTGTATTTTATTGACATCTTGTTTAAGATTTTTCCTTCCAGAAGTCTGCTTATTTATGCCCTAATAGGCACCATGAAATGAGAATTATGCTCAGGTAGGCCGAGGAGATGTCTACCATGGGGGATAAAAGCAAGGCAAGGCAACCTTCACCGAAAAGTGAAAGGTGATGAGTGTGTTTCTATGATGGTTACATTATGATGCTCATGTAGGGCATGTTTGTTGGTAGAATATTCCACAGAAAATGAAGATTGTTTCCATCGGAAAATGGTTTTTAGTTGTTCCATGCAAAGATTTTCCATGGTTTTCATTTTTCAAGAAAAATGCTTTTCTTTCTGCAATTTATGCTGAAAGCGTATCGAGACCCAAGAGGTAGAGAACCATCTCTTGCGGTTTCACAGGATTGACAAAATCAAGCTTTTTGGCTGTGAAAAATAAATTCACTGCATCAATCAGTGGAAACTAGAGTTTGGCAAAATTTGCCCAATCCGCCAATTCAATCAGTATCTGACCTGTATCCGACCCGCCTTTTACGTGCATAACCAACCAGCATTCTATAGGGTTCAGTTGTGAGTTAGGTAAATTTGACCCATAATAAAATAGGTCAAGTTGGGATTGACCTGCATAATCCTATAATCCATTTAAATGGGTTGGGTTAGGATCAACCCGCATATTTAAACGGTTTGGTCTAGTTGAAATTACTTGAGCTTGGGCCAAATTTCTCCAAGTTGGGTTGGTGAAATCCGGTTAAATGGGTTGACCGACGTTGGATGCAGTTTATGCGAGCTGGTTCACAGATTGAGGTTACTGACCTGTTTTAAAAAGAGGTTGAATATGGGTTAAACTTCAACCTATAGCAACCAAGCTCAACTCGACCCATTTTGACCCAGCCCAAGCTGTCTGCCACCACAAAGGCTACGATTGTGCAACAAGAGGATTCTGCGATTGAGAGGAAAAGAATTCATTGCAGCCATTGATAGAAACTAAGGACAGCTTGTGCAATAAGAGGATTCCATGATAGAAAGGAAAGTTGTACTGATTTTCCATAAAATTTTCATACAAAAAGTTCTAAAAAAATTGATTTTCCTCAATGGAGAATATTTCAATTTCCTCTGGAAGTGGCCATCTCCCTAACTTTAGAAAATGAAAATTCCTGTATGAATAAAAATTCCGCGGAACCCTGTTGTGCACAAACCTATATATCCTGGGTGGGGAAAGGGAAACAACAAAAAGTTTTAGTACATGAAGGGAGAACCTGAGCTTAGACAGACCAAAGCATGATGGGTTTCATCATTTAGAATTACTGTTGCTGCTAATACTCACGAGTGAGGCTTCTTCCCTATCCAAAACCATACAATGGTGTATCTGAGAAGGCCCTTTACAAGGAACCAAATTGACTATGGGCTCAAAACCGTATGATTGCACAAAAAAGTTTATAAAAAAGGGAAAAAGAAGAAAAATGGTAAAAAGGGCACAGCAAATTGTGAAAACTTTGTGGGTTGAACATGATTGAGAATTCTGACCCAAAATTTGAAAATTCCTTTGTACGAACAAAAGCCAGAAGGAATGATAATAACATCAACTTACCTCTACAGACCGCTTTTCACTCTTAGCAGAGTTACATTTGGAACAAGCATCACCATCCACCATGCTGGCAGGGCCACCTTCTTATTCCTATGTTATGTATTTCATACAGGACTATGTACTGTGTATGCCTTACTGGTTTTAAGGCCTGGCAGAGAATTATCATTTCAAATGGAAAGTTCCATGTATCAAAAGTATGGAAAATTGGGAATCCTCCTCAAAGGTGTGCATAAAGCAACTAATCCATAGCAGCTTTGTTCCTTCTGATGGTCACTGGCTTTGGCAAGCCATCGAAAATTGTCCGAGTTGAGGATCCAGTAGATGTCGCCTGCAAGTCGGACCTTTTAGCCAACTTGGAGGTTGGCCAGACAGTGGAGCTGTTTTCAGTGTCCCCCAAATCCGACGTGCTCAATGATTTCCGGAATCCTGAGAACCTTTCAAAGAAGAATGTATCTCCAATTGGAATTGGGTTCACACGGTCTAAATCTGTATCTCTCAGAGGAGAAGTGCGGCTGGAAGACTTCAGTCTCAAGGCAAGACTGTTCCCTGTTAATCCTGAGAACCCGCAACTGTTGCTAGTATCATCCTTCAGCAACAGTACAGGGGTGTGAAAAGCTTGATCACCATCAGTTTGTGAATGTCTATGTTCCGATTTCTCATCTGCAAAGCCACTAGTGCACAGTGGAAAACCACTTGCATAGCTTCTAGATCTGCGGTGTGGGCTTAGGGTTGGATCAGCATATATTGATGTTTTGTGTTGTGGCACGTCTTCGAGGTATTGAGCCATGCCTCTCGTGTTTACTACCGTTTTTGTACCTTCAGCTGCACCTATGTCACTTGAAGGAGCGAGGCCATAGTAACCCTGTAAACTGCTCATGGCTGGAGAAACACCCCATTGTGCAGAACTCATCTTGGGCAATTGAAATGAACTCAACACATCAGGGCTACTTCCTCTGTAAAAAAAAGAACTCACCACAGTGAACTATGGAGAGAGGGATGTGTATAGCTATCACAAAATCTCAATGAAATCATCATGCATTTTGCAAATGATGGAGATGACCGACCAATATAAACAATTAATACCATACAATAACAGCAGGTAAACTGAAATTCATAGCTTGAATATTACTAATGATGACCATTACAGAAATCATAAATATTTAAAGAAGAACAATTACAAACAAGTATTGATAATACTGCTAGCACTATATAGCCAGTTTTTATTTTTATTTTCTTTATAACAAATATATATTTTTTCCCAAACGATTCGTGTTATTTATAATTTCTTATAAAGTTGAAAACAACCCCTCCATCATAGTTTGAGAACATTGGCAGTAGAAAAACATAAAATCTCCTTTTCAGTGGAAATGAGGTATATAATGTGATCAGAACTACATTCCGCTAAGAAAAGTCTGCATTTGAGGTTTAAGGTTTCAAGGCAATTTGTTAAACATGCATCGAAAAAAAAAAAAAAAACTTTCATTGGATAAATATATGGTGTTTTAGAAGCAAAAAGAATTGCAAGATTTCAGCCTCTAATCCCATGAGGATGTGTTCTCCGTTATGAAACAATAGAACTCCCCAAAAAATGAAAACACTCAAAAATAATGAAGAAGAAGAGAGAAAAGATATGCATTCTCAGTGCACAAAGACATCGTAACTATACAATATGCATGCTAAGAAGATAATGCAAGAAAGAGGGGACTTTGAAAGCATGGAGATTACAATCGCTATGAAAACAGGGTCACAGCTGGCAATGGCCATTGAAGATAAAATCATCAACAAAGGACAAAACATTCACAAAAGTTTCCAAGACAATCAAAGGAGAGTAGCAGTACCCTTGATTAACCGAAGATGGAGGGTGCCTTCCTGGCAGTGGTATCTGCAGTGAATTGTGAGCAAACATCTGTAGATCTGTCGTCAAACCATTCAGTCGTTTAATGTCTGAGACCTAATTCATTTTACACACACCCTTGTCACAAGAAAATCACATCTAACTCATTAAGAACAGAATGAATCCTATATAAACTAGGAAATTCAACCCAACTTGTAAGAAAACCGGTTTTTTTTTTTTTTTATCACAGCTCAAATGCATTGATGCTACAATGATTTTTGTCAAAATCTGTGGATTCTTTGATATGGACCAAGGCATTGTACTACAAGCCATCCACAATTGTGTGGTAGGCACACTTTGGTTGGTGCAATGATCTAGGTTAAGGCAAAGATGCATCTCTAAATTATCTGCTATTCACCATTTGTTCTCCACCTTTAATGTGTTAAATACATATGAGAAGGGTGCACATGAACATCAGAAACATCACAAATATAAGGAGAAGTACATAAAGCTGGAATCAAAGCCAAGCCTTTCTATTCCTACAGAAGCTGTGATCTGTCAGTAGAAGTACAATGGATTCAACAATCAAAGCTGTGTCATTTGACTTGTTTATTTGCAACATCATGAGGCTCTTAGTCTAATTCATATTGGATCCTTGAGAATTTATATAGAGGGCGCTCTTACCCAAGGGGTCTTAAAAGGGTAAAGAGCGAATGGTCGAGAGAGATATAGAGGACATGATCATGTCCTAGGATTTAGTATACTACGGTAAAGAGTGGGCAATCATTTCCTATTAAGTAAGAGTATTTTGGTGGTCCCTTCTATGTCTCTACCTTTAATTTTCTATGCTTCGCCCTGTTTGATAGAACAATGGCCACAACAATCCTAGGAACTGAATATGTATTTGGCAAACTAGCACCATACAAAGATTGGAAGAAACTCTTCACCATTGCAATTCCATAATTCTTATCAGTTTAACCATCATTGAATTACTAGGATTAAGCAATGCCTTTCTCTAAAAGAGGCTAAAAGGAATAAAAGTAAGACTAACACTAGCAATAAAGAAAACACCAAGACTAACAATAGCAATAAAGAAAACACCCCTTCGATAGAAAATAATTACTCGCTCATCACCATAGTAAATTAAATCTTAGAGAAGTGGTCCTATCTATATCTTCACCTTAAATCTTTCACTCCTTTGCGACTTTAATACTCTTTAAACCCTCTTTACTATGAATTCTCATGAATCCAATAGGAACTAGGCAAGTGGATTCTACGAAATCTATGGAAAAAAACTCTATTAAATATAAAGATTTTTTTTCATTTTTTTTTTTTCATGGGATATCTAATGTCATTGGAATTTCTAACCTTGTGGTTGCAATGAGAAGCACCTTCCCTTTCAGTTGTGCCAAGGGCTCGTCTATTAGATGTAAAGACTAATCAAAGACACTTAAAAGCAGTAGGGAGATTTACATATAGCCACCTATTTTTTGACAAGCACTGGTGACCACTTGTCATATTTATTCTTACAAATAACCACCTCAATTAATCTAAAAAATCTCATCAACCACCTTGACACAAAGTCAAAGTTCAATTCTTTTTTTACCAGTTGATGTAATTCAATGTATTTTTATTGTAAAAGGATGAATTTTTTTAGATTTAAGTTGATTATGATGAAATTGAGAGCGCTAATTCCGATTACAATGACTTAGTTAGACTTAATGGTTATTGCGTGATTATATTGACTTAGACTTAGGGCATGTTCTTGCAGGCCCTTTTTCAACGGAAATAGAAAGGTGAGGCCTCTTTAAATACCATGTGGTCTTTTTCATCATTTAGTGAAAATAGGCTCTCCGTGGAAAATCTCTATTTTTGTGGGGTCTTTTCTACTCGAGATAAGAGATACGATTTCGACCTCCTCCATCAGAATGGCATTTTCGCATAAGAGGAACTTGTATTTCCTCTTCCACGGGTTTTCACAAACAAGCCCTAATGGGCTTTTCGCTTTTTTCCCCATGACATTGTCTCAAATTTAATTTGAATGAGGTAAGTTCTAAGTAAATTGTCATCCTTTCATGAAAATAATACAGTAGATCTTGACTATCTCCGGAGAAAAAATCATCCATTGACTCATAGTCAAAGTGGTTGACTGAGATTTTCGGATTAATAGAGGTGGTTATTTGTAAAAAATGAAAAAATGAGTAGTTTTTTTTTTTGTAAATATCGAAGAGATGCAAGTGGCCACATTTTTTTTATAACCCAGGGTATCTCAGCCCAAGTCGAGGGGCCTTTGACAAGTGGCCACATTTAAATTTAAACATTTTGTTCTATCAATACGGAGACCAATCTAAAGGCAGTTTTTTCAATAATAGAATGAACATTCTACTATATATGAGAAAAGCATTTTTACAATCCTCACTTTTTCTTCCAAAAGCTGGCCGCACAAACATACTGCGTGCACTTAGATTTATCTCTGGTTTGCAGCTTCTATTGTTTGCTGTGGCACAAATAAATTCAGCAGTGAAAAAGTATTTCTCCCTCTTGTAGAACAGTGCAAAAAATTGTTCGCTACCTCTACTATTTGAATTTGAATTTGCTTCCACCAAATATTGCAGAAAATGCTAACACTTCAGAAAATGGAATCTTCCAAAGATGTTTTCACAAATTATTGGTAAATCATTCTCCATGAAAAACCCTATAGTACATTTGTACAGCCATGTATCTGCAGAAAAAGACGAAGAAAAGTGGGATGCTTGTCTCCAGATAAAATTTGTCATTATTTGGTGCAAATACTTTTTCGTAAGAGAAAAAAATATAAAAATGAATTTGGTTTTTCGCAATCCAAGGAAAAATATTTCCTATGGGATGGGAAATTTTATTCCTTATGGAAAAATGAGTAGATATATATATATATATATTTTGAACTTTTTATGATTAGTGCATTGCTTTGGTGGAAAAAGGAAAATTTTGCATTAATCATCCCTAGTTCTGCTGCAGAAAATCATATCCTCTGTCTGTGTGATGTGGGGAAAGGGTACTTTTGGGTGTTTTAGTTGTGGGAACGCACACAGTGCAGCCTACAGAGGCAATATGCAGAAAAGCGGTTTTGACTTGTAACTGCTACGACACGGGACTCTTAAGGCGATTTTATCATTTTCTATTCCCAAAAAACAAAAAGCACACCAAACACGAGAAAGTTGCATCACACGGAACAGATTCTTTTCCTCGAATCTTGTCCGCGCAATCCGCTTTCCAGCAACGTGCCCAAACCCAAATCCATTTTTTCCTCGAATCATCCAAACAAGATCGATAAAGATAAATTCGTGTTGCAGAAATCCCGAAAACTCAAAATCGCGATTTTCTAAGTTAGTAATTCAACTACCTCGACTCCATACTTGATCGCAACCCCCGCGAGCGTATCCATCATCGATACGCGGTGCTCGATGCAATTTCCCACATTCGACGATAGGATCTCGGGCGATACGGACGGATCCATCTCTGTTTCCGTTACGATTCTCAACTGCAAATCATTAATCTCCTCCTCTCGATCGATCTCCGCCTGCATCTCACTCGATCTTCACAAGAGAATGCCGAGATTTCTTTCTACATCCTCATCGGAAACCCTAGAGATCTGTCAAAAAAGATGATTTTTTTTCCTTTCCTTTTATGTTGTTCGGCTGATTGGGAAGTAAGAGATTGGAATTACACGAGAATTTGAGGAATCTTGGCAAGAATGATGGTTCTGGAGAGGATCGGATCTGGAATAGATCTTCTGTGTTGGGATAATTCATGCAACGGATCGAGTTTCGGTCCGATTTTCTCTGATTTCGGGGGTTCCTGTCTGTTACAGAGAAAAGCAGGCAATGGGAAGAGAGAGATGGAGAGATTAGTCAGAGCTAACACGCGGTTTGTCAGAGCTTAGAAGTAGATTGTGGGACGATTGACACGTGTCAGCTAGGGGATGGGCAGGACTTTCTTTCTTTATCTCATTTTGAGTGCTTCGCGGCGACGAATTATAGGGACTTGTAAGAGACCGGATGGGGTAGGGTGGGTCCCACAAGAATCCTTGGGGCCCACTCTTCTTTTTTTTTTCTTTCTTTTTAATCTTGACAGTTAAACATAAATGTGGCCCTCTAATGTTTGTTGACAATACAAATAAAATAAAGGAAATTGAAATACACTACTGTGACTATTGTGCTCCCAACCCGTGTAGCACATGCCAAGAACTTCACTGTGGGCCCACATAGAGACAATTTGGACTAACATCTAGAATTGCAAATAGGTATCCAATTATTCGATTACTCAGAAACTCTGGCCCGAAAAAATCGGGTCTTGAATCTATTTTAGGTTTCAATTCATAAATGAGTCCGGTTCGACCCGTTGACCTGGGACGTAGCATATGAGTCTTTGATATTTTGAACTGTACCTCAAAATTAGCTTTTTTTGAACATCTTTATGTAAAATACTAGAGGTAGTAGACTTGCTGCATTGTTATAAGTTGATTGATATGTTTATTTTAAGAAAAAAATTAATACTAAAAAGAAATTAGAATTGATTTTCGAACTAGATTCCAATCATTTAGGTGGACCCGGTTCCAGAACTGGTTCTGAATTTTCCTATCGAAACCGGGTTTAGAACCAACAAAATAAGTTCCGAATAAGAACAGAATCAAGAACCAGAATTGTTATTTAGAAACGAGTTCGGGTCCACTATGGTTCCGATCTGGAACCGTCTTGTATGCAACCCTAATCACATCCCCTCTAATGGCATATCATTAGGTTCCGCTTTAATAGGAGTAAGTCCCACAATAAGATTGAATACATGACTTGAGCACTAACGTGACATCAATGTTGATGTGGTGTCAATCACGTTTCCATCATGTGCTTGACCGAATCGCGGGACTCACTTCTATAGAACCAAAATGTGAAGATATTTCCATCTCTATGTGGGCCCCACAATAGGAATTCCGAAATGTATTACATGATGTAATAGTTGCGACAAGGCCAACATACTTGTGGCTGAGTGGTGTTGGCACTAGATATCATACACATGCCTAAAGACCATGGATAAAAAAATCGGCCGATACCGAGACGAGATATTGCCTGCGATACCGGTTTCGGTATCGCAAGCAATATATCGCCAAAATATCGGCAATATCTGCCGATATTTTGAAAATATCGGCAGAACCGATATCTCGGCCGATATTTTGCAAAATATCGGCCGAGATGATATATAATGGAAAAAAACCCTACTTTTTTAAAAATCCCCAATCTTCTTCTTCTTCTCCTCTCCTCTCATCTTCTTACTCCTTAGGGGCTGCAACTACTCTCCAATCTCCATCTTGTATCTTTTCAAATCTCAAATTTATTTCTTAAAGAAATATTATTCAAGCCTCAAGGTAAGAGAAAATCAATTTATACCATTTTATTATGTGTTTTTTGTTTTTTATTTTTAGATGAAACATAGAAATCATTTGGTTTGTTACTTTGGTTGTTTTCTCCACTTAGAAGTTAGATCTACATACTTTCATGCTAGATCTACTCATACAAATGATTTTTAGATTTTTATTTTAATTATTTTATTTTCGGATTTTAAAATATTTGAATTATAATATATCATTTTTTGGGGATTTCATCATAAATATGTTGTTTCAATGATTCATGATCATTGTGTGGTTTATAAATGATTGATTTACACACTTTTATGCTAGATCTATATATTTAGTATTTTGAAAATGATTTTATTAAATTTTGATTTTTATAAAAATAATTGTTTTTACTTTTTACTTGTTAGAGCATTTATGATACCAAAGGCTTATTAATAGTGTGTAGATGATAGATCTACATCTACTCATAGTCATAAACATGATTTAGATTTTTATTTTATTTATTTTATTTTCGGATTTTTCAATATTTGAATTATAATATATCATTTTTTGGGGATTTCATCATAAATATGTTGTTTCAATGATTCATGATCATTGTGTGGTTTATAAATGATTGATTTACACACTTTTATGCTAGATCTATATATTTAGTACTTTGAAAATGATTTTATTAAATTTTGATTTTTCTAAAAATAATTGTTTTTACTTTTTACTTGTTAGAGCATTTATGATACCAAAGGCTTATTAATAGTGTGTAGATGATAGATCTACATCTACTCATAGTCATAAACATGATTTAGATTTTTATTTTATTTATTTTATTTTCGGATTTTTCAATATTTGAATTATAATATATCATTTTTTGGGGATTTCATCATAAATATGTTGTTTCAATGATTCATGATCATTATGTGGTTTATAAATGATTGATTTACACACTTTTATGCTAGATCTATATATTTAGTACTTTGAAAATGATTTTATTAAATTTTGATTTTTCTAAAAATAATTGTTTTTACTTTTTACTTGTTAGAGCATTTATGATACCAAAGGCTTATTAATAGTGTGTAGATGATAGATCTACATCTACTCATAGTCATAAACATGATTTAGACTTTTATTTTATTTATTTTATTTTCGGATTTTTCAATATTTGAATTATAATATATCATTTTTTGGGGATTTCATCATAAATATGTTGTTTCAATGATTCATGATCATTATGTGGTTTATAAATGATTGATTTACACACTTTTATGCTAGATCTATATATTTAGTACTTTGAAAATGATTTTATTAAATTTTGATTTTTCTAAAAATAATTGTTTTTACTTTTTACTTGTTAGAGCATTTATGATACCAAAGGTTTATTAATAGTGTGTAGATGATAGATCTACATCTACTCATAGTCATTGTTAAATGAATTTCTATTATTATTACATGAATTTCTTATTTTATAGGAAGTTAGTCACAATGGTGCGTGACTTAGATCCAGGTTGGAGACATGGTGAAGTAGTCGGAAGCAAAAACAAAGTAAAATGTAATTATTGTGGACGAGTGCTCAATGGGGGGATTACCCGATTGAAACAACATTTGGCACATGTATCAGGACAGGTGACAAAATGTCATAAAGTGCCACCAAATGTGAGGGCTGAAATGCATGAGCTCCTTGACGCATCTGCAAAAAAAAAACAAGTACAAGCAAGAAGAACCACTGAGGAACTTGATGCATGCAGAGAAGAAATATTTGGTTCCTCCGATGATGATGATGAAGACCCAGAAATAAGGAGGGCTAGGAGAGAAAGTGTGAGGTCACTTCAAGAGGAGGAAGAGAGGAGAAGAATGCAATATGAAGCAGCCGCTAGAGGTAGCCAATATGAGCATGGTGGTGGGTCATCTGGACTAGGGGCAGCGAGTTTGCGTCGGGCAGTTAGTCAAAAACAACCCCGTGTCCGTGAAGATTCAGACATTGAGGAGGTTGAACCTCCTACACATGCACCTCGTACGCCAGATGTGGTGGGGCCAACAGACCCATTTGCTTATAGAAAACCAACTTCAAAGCAGCCTGGCATTATGAAAGCTCTAAAGGGCAAGTTTGGTAAAGCAAGAGAACATCTAGTAAGGGCTACTGGGAAGTTTTTTTTGCATGGAGGCATCCCACCCAACAAGGCATCTTCTCCTTATTTCGCCACCATGTTAGATGCGGCTGCAGAACATGGTACAGGTATAAAGGCACCCACTCCTTATGAGATTGGGCATGTCTGTGTTGAGAAAGAGTATGAGGAATTGCAGGCTTGGGTGCAAACTTTCAAATGGGCATGGAGGGAAAGAGGTTGCACACTAATGTGCGATGGGTGGACGATCATCACACATCGTCATCTCTTGAATTTTCTAGTTTATTCATCTATGGGCACAGTGTTTATCAAATCAGTTGATGCAACTGATTACATCCAAGATGCAAAATATATTAATAGGTTATTGAATGAGGTGATTGAAGAAATTGGGGCAGATTGTGTAGTTCAGGTTGTTACTGACAATGCTGCAAACATGAAGGCTGCAGGAATGTTGCTTATGAAACAAAGGCCAAGGATTTTCTGGTCTCCATGTGCAGCACATTGCCTGGATTTAATGCTTGAAGATATTGCAAAAGGAAAAGTCATGGTGCAAGTGATTGGTAAGATAAAGAAGATCACAAATTTTTTTTATCAGTCATATAGACTCATTTCTATGATGAAAATGTATACAGACAACCATGAACTACTGCGGCCTGGCATCACTAGATTTGCCACCCACTTCATTGCCATCGAATGTGTTTACAAGTATAGAGATGGACTTCTTCAATTGATAAAATCACAAGAGTTCATGAATTCAAAATGGGGAAAGAGGCCAAGTCCCATTACAAAAGAAGTATGTAAAACAATTGAGTCAAACAAATTTTGGCCTCATGTGAAGGGTGTTTTGAATGTTTTTGATCCCCTGATAAAGGTTCTTCGACTGGTTGATGGCGATGATAAGCCAACAATGGGTTTCTTACATGAGGCCATGGAGAGATCAAAGTTGGCTATTCAAGCAAATTGTAAATATTATAAAAAGTATTGGAAGACCATTGACGATCGATGGGGACGACAATTGAAACATGATTTACACTCTGCTGGTAAGTGAAAGCTATTTCCTTTAATACTTGAATTATTGTATTCAATTCTTCTCATTATATTAATTTATCATTGACTAAAATTCATTGGTTTTACACTTTTATAGGATACTTCTTTAATTCACAATTTACGAATGGGCACATATCTGATGAAATCCGTTTGGGACTAAAAAATGTGATTGAAAGACTAGCAGAGAATACAGATGAAGCAATTTCGGCTACAAATCAGGTAGGCAGTATGCTAATTAAGGGAAAAACCGAAAAAGTATAACATTGTAAGAATGTAAGTTCTCTAATTTATTTCTGTACTTCAACGTCTTCAGATTGACATATACAATGTACGTGCCGGAAGCTTTGGAACGATCACTGCGCGAAGAGCCATCACGCAGACCAATCCCGGTATTGATTGTAAATTGTAATGTCATCTCTATGTTATTCAAGGACTCTAATTATTATTTTATTGACTCTAATATAATTTATATTTTTATTTTCAGCTGAATGGTGGTTGAATTATGGAGAGAGTGCTCCTGCACTAAGGACAATTGCTATTAAAGTCCTTAGTCAAACTACATCGTCTTCTAATTGTGAAAGAAATTGGAGCACCTTCTCATTTATCCACACAAGACCAATAAATAGATTAACAATGCAGAAGCTAAATAAATTGGTCTACATCCATTACAACCTCAAGCTCCGGAGTAGAAATAGAAAGAGAAGACGGTTTGAGGATCAACGGGATTATTTTTGTCCAATTAATTTGGACTACATTTTTTCAGAAGAGGATACAGTGTTAGGTGAATGGTTGGAGGAACAAGAAGAACCAATGTTAGATAAAGACCCAGAGTTTGAGGAGTTGATGGAGGAATTGACTGGGGATAGGCCTGAGCCAGTAAGGGCCTCAGAAAGGATGGAAGAAATAAACTTGACAATGCAACAGGGGCGCGCACCTGATACAAGTCAACCAAGGGGAAAGGAGGTGGACGAGGAGAGTGAGTCAAGTATTTCTACTTCATCATCATTAGCAGGAATTCCACCTGACTCTTCCGGGGATGAGGGTCATTATAGAGATGATGAGCCTCTCACTTATGAGACAGTTGAGCATTTTCCTGGTACTACTGAGTTAGATCTTCGTCGTGGTTATGTCAGGCATGTTGGAGGGACCGAGGCAGGGAGTAGTAGTGGGACGGGCCCTGCTGGACAAGGAGTAGGGGAAGGTACTCATGGTCATTATGGGGGTTATGTTGGCCAACAAGGTGCTATGTATGGACAGTATGAGGATTATTCATATGACCCAAATTGGGTACCCCCTTCACCAACACCGATACTTTCTATCGAACAGATATTAATTGAGCAAGGAAGGCTTCCCCCACGACTTCCCCAACGGCCTATTCATGCCCCTCATTTTTATTTCATGCCAATGGATTACAACCGGCCATCTCAATCTACAGGGGATCAACATAGTTCATCATCTTATCAGGAACAATCTGAATATGGTCATGGGTATGATAGTGCTACACAACAGTATGGAGCATATCTTTTTAACCAATACCGGAGAAATGATGATGATGATGATGATATCGAGCCTGGGCGACACTCCACTTGGAATTAGGCTATCAATCTGTCAATCTGTCATACACTCATGGTATTAAATTTCTTAACTTATTTGTTGATTGAGTTAGTATTAAATGATGATTGGTATGTTATCTTTATTTTCTTATATTTTACACTAATAAATTGATCATGAGCATCAATAATGGTTGCATTATATGAAATACTGGAGAAGGCAATGAACTGCGAGTCTGCGATACAGACAGGACTCATAACTTAAGGTGACCGAGATTTTGATTTATTGTTGTTACTAATGGAAAAAAAATATTGTTTTCTAGCATTTTCTAATATTCTGGATTTTTTGGATATTTTTGCGAATTTTTTTGGATTAAAAAAAAAATTCACACCGCGACGACCGCGACGGACCGATATCCGCGACCGATACCGATATCATATCGGTTTTTCGGCCCGGCCGAGACCGCGACCGAAACCGAGATTTTAAACCATGCTAAAGACTGATCTTTGTTTGGGTCTTAAGGTTGACATATTACTCCAAGCCACTAATCATAACTTGGCAAAAATAAAAAACTGTGACGCCAGCCAAGCTTTCACTATTAAATGGTCTATGATTAAAGCAAAATAGACTATTAAGTATGAATATAATTCAAGCTATTAAATGTAATTGTCTTGTGCGTCAGGTTAGAACATACAAGGACCTAGGTCTAGATATTGTAGAATCGAGTGTCCTAGAACAAATATGATCGCCTGAATTTCTCCAAATTCAAAAATAGGTTTCAAACTCGATTTTTTGGAAACCAAAGCCTTACATGCTAGATAATCTGATAACCATTTGCAACTGGCCTTAACATGAATACTTAGCATAGCATCCTGAATCAGTTTATGTGAGAACCATTTTGTGCATGAGCCAAGCTTGGGCTTGACATTGAGCTTTGCATCACCTGCTCCTTGGCTTAGCATATTACACCCCTAATTCTTAGGTTTTGGGCTTGGTTTTAGTTTATTTTTACCATTTGCCGGTCAATGTAATTTAAATCCGAATGGACAGTGGATCATTTCAACTTTGCTCTCAGTTGACATATTGAACTCTGTTTAGGTTCCATCTGAGACTATACATTATATTCACTTGGTCACACCATCAGTATCAGCACGAGGTAATGAAGAGTGATGAAGATGAAAGTGATGAGAGAGTGGGATGGGGTTGGAGATGGATAGTTGCAGGCCGTGGGTAATAGAGATAGATGAAGGTGTGTGCCGGCCCGTGGAAGGCACGGCAGGGCCCAGCCCGGCCCATTTATCATCCCTAGCCCCATTTTTCTTTTCACCCAAAGTTCTGATTGTGGGCACGTCTGTGCAATGGGAGGATTTCTTGGTGGCAGAAATATTTTTATGGGTGGGTGAAGCATCTTTTCCCAGCATGTGGTAAAAATAGAAAATAGAACTATTTTTTCTCAAGTTCAAGGGAAATTTGTTTTCATGAGGTCTTTATTGTGAAAATGACAATGTGGACAACACGAAATTAAAGAGTTATCGTATTTGGATGTATGGTGAATTGAAGTAAAATGAGGTGAAACATCAAGTTAAGAGAGAATAAAACATAAGGGATTAGGTTTTTCATTTTTATTTGCTTGATAGAAAATCTTTTTGACTTTTTGTGTAAAAAGGAGATTTTTTTTTTTATCATTTATTGGAGAAAGGACGTTGATTTTTTAATTTAAAAAAAAAAGATTTTTTTTTTTGAATTTTTGTACTTATGATATGATCTCTGGTCTTATGTTATCCGGATAATGGAGGCTTTATTACCTCACTTTAATTCAATTCACCGTATATCCAAACACCATTTATGCCCCCATGGCAAGGCCGCGTGGAGCCCGTCTCTAATCCTGTCATCCCCTCAGCAGCCTCACTACTCCCTGAATTATACAAACACATCCTTAGCTGCCTTTTGAATCTTTTGAAATGTTGATTTTTGAGTCATTAGCAGAGAATTTGATCCCAACCCATCAACCCATCCCCTTCTCCGAGGTGGACCCCACTAGGGACTCTAAGAGTCCGGATCAACTGAGGCTTTGACTCGTTGAAATCCTGAGTTGAAGGCATATAAATCCCCCAGTGGAACCTACTTATTTAAAATATGAGCCGTTCAAAATAAACTCCCTCGCCATGCATGTGGTCATCCCCATATTTTACCTTAACACGAGTTGATCCCATCATAAAGTTTCACCATTTGATTGTAGCTAAGCACGATCATATGCATATTCATTATCACTTTTTTTTTTTTTTTAATGAAGTAGTCAATCTTATAATAAGACCAACTCCTATTTAAGTAAAAATAAGAAAATCTTAGATAACTTTGATTTTCAATAGGTGCGCCCCTATGTGGAATCTTACCCTTTGGACTCAGGATTTTTCCATGTCGAAGCTTCAGAGAATTTGGATAACACTCACATGCCACATTGCTAAACCATCCAATTAAGCCACCATACATCTGGTATCCTTCTTTTTATGGAATTTCAAATTCAAATTCTATTAATATTGAACTGATAATAACAGATACTACACTTACCTTACCCAAACGGAGGTATAAATAGAAGATATATACTGGTAGCAATTCGCCGCGTTGGATAGGGCCTAAGTTAGGCTGGGCATAGCGGGTGTCACTGTCACCAAGGATACTTTAATAGGAGTATTAACATTAATGGAATCTCTATAAAGTGTAGCTTATCCAAGTGGGGCCCACCTCGTGGGTGTGTGGTCCTCAGTAAGTATAAGTAGTGTTACGTTGGGCATGTACCAATTGCCAATCTCAACTCTTTAAAATAGGTTTCTAAGATAGAGAACTCTAATGGGATGTTTGATAACAGGCGAAAAATCTATAGATATTATGATTCTTCACTACCACTAGAATAAGGATTCTTCGCTGTGGATTTGTATAATTGAGAATTTCACATTGATATTGATATGTATCGATGAATATAGTTGAGAAAAATAGAGTTGGGTGTGTAAATTCACTTAAGTAAGGATTTTCAAATCTTATGTGGGGTGGTCGGATATGAAAATCCTATCAACTGAAGATTTTCATTTGTCTAAATCCTCGAGAATTTATAATTGTCAAACATGGATTTACTAAAACTTTAGGAAAACCGAAAATCTTTTCCATAAAGATTTGATTCGTAACCTAAAAGAGGAGATGTATTCCTTGTATGATCTGATTGATCTCACTAGATCCAATCTTATGAGTCACTTTTACTTAGAATAACACTTCACCTAGAACGAGTGGTTGCTTAGTTGGTTGCCAATTCGAAATCTCTTCAAGTTGCTTTTCAAGTTGCTTATGACTTGATCTCCGGGTATTCCACTCTTCCCAACAGTGTGGGTTAAAAACAAAACAAAAAAAAAAAAACCTTCACCTATACACATTTTGTTGGAAAAAAATTATAATTGGTTGCCTTCCATTGAATTGTATTAAGGGGATGCTTCAACTTCGGGTTAGTTCTTTTAGAGAACTCTCATTTAAGGCATGACCCTATTTTCCGAATTTCTAAGATATCCTAGCTTCCATATTAATGTGTTGAATTCCTGATAGACTCACATTAGGCCAAACTCTTAGCCCAAAAATGATTGCAGGCTCAAATCTAAGTTTGGGTATATATGAAGAAGTCCTCAAAATTTAACCACAGTTAAATTACAAGGTTGAGGGCCGTTGGTCTCATAATCATCACTATCATGGAAGTCTTACCTCATATAATATAAGTTCACATGTGTGAGTTTCATTTTCTCATTCAACTTTAATTAAAGTCTCTGTCTATGTGAGTAGTCTTAATTATTGATTTCTTCAACAGCATCTTTGTTCCCATTTGAAATTCCCAGCCTGGGCATTTGTCATCCTTGCAAACCAAAAAGTTTTATACATATAGCACTTTACCTACCTTGGGCATTTGTCATATTCCTTGTGTTTCTTTGTATGTGTTTTACTTTTCCACTCAATCTTATTCAAAAGCAGTCATCATTTCATATTTTTCTTATTTGTATCTTCTGTGATATATCTTTACTTTGTGTGTTAATTATTAGCCCTAAGTCTTAACACCTTTGTTCCTTGCAAAACACAAGTATGCTTGAAAAATAATCGATCATAAAATCTCATTTCATCATAAACCAAACCCACCCTGCCCGACCAACTCCTTTTTTTTTTTTTTTTTTTTGCAATTGCATCAGATTTAGTATAGACCTTTTATATTGAAATAATACTTCACCTATATATCCTACAATTGACATATAATTTAGGGTCAAATAGTAAGAGTATAAGTTTTGTTTAAGGTCATTTGTCAATTTTTTTACTAAGATATCTCGTTCCATTAAAATATGTTGAATTCGGGCTAAGACCGACCTGGACTGAAGTTTGGCTTTGGCCCCAATAATAAAATGCTCAAATCTAAGTTCAAGTTCACTAAAGGACCCAAAAGCAGGGTTCTCAAAATTTAACTCCAATTAAGCTCCAAAGTTTAGTGCCACTTTGCCTTGTAATAATCATCATGAAGCCTTAATTCCTCTTTCTAATTGGAAAAAATCGCTCCTGAATGCAGCACAATGTGGAAGTGCTTATCCAGACCGTTCCAAAAGTGGGACCCCCTTGAATTTTAGGTGCTCCTCCATGACAACCTGCACTGATCCGCTCGACCATAGAGGACAGGTTCGCAAGAGAAGATCTCCTCGAGTTTTTTAGAGTGTTTTACGTATTTTGCTGGACCTTTCTCAAAAGTCTTTTTATTATATTGAGTTGTCTTGCGTGCTATAGTTAGCCACAAAACTTCACTAGATCAAATCCTGAGTCTACTTCCATGTTAAAAATAGTAGTTCACCTATCACTATATTATTAGGAAAAGATAATAAATGACATACATTGCATCAAGTCATCTTTGGACAATGCCTAGTTTTATTCTTCCACCCAATCCTACTAAAAGTCTTTAATCATCTTTAGTTAGTTTTTTTTTGATACTCGGCTTTGTGGGGTGGGATCCCATTCCTCTCGCAAGGGAAGTAGACTTCGGGTAAGGTAGGGCTAGGCAGCAACGTAAGAATTGACATATCTTAGTAGTGGCGGACCCAAGATTTTCATTTGGATTGGGCAGACGATGGTCAATTGAAACCAATTAAAGGAAATAAAAGAAAGAAAACTCAATGCCTAACAAGTTGTTCCAATAGAAATAAAGAAATGGTAGAATGTTTTAGTAAGAATTAAGAATTAAGGAACGGGCAATGGGTTTTACATAAAGACGAGGCAAAAAATAGCTATGGGTTTTACATGGTCCTTCTTCTATATTGAGTCATACTTTGGAGATCTATTTAGACAAAAACCAATAACAATCCAAATAGATCCCAACAACTCAAGAATCAAAATAAAACAAATTAATAAAATTCCTACAAATAGAGAAAGAAACATTCATCTCTTAAATTCTTCCAAAACCCACAAAATAGGTTGCAGTTTCAGATCTTTATTTGAAAGTGCCTTTTGCTCTTACCAAACAAGAGAACTTATACAAATAAATAAATAAATATAAAAAAAAAAAAAAACAAAAACAGAGAGGACTTCAAAGAAATCCAAAAAGTTCAAATATAAGAATTAAATAATTTCAGACTTCCTAATGTGACTATCAAATGTGGCACATAGATGAAGAAACCGAAGGGAAAGAAGGAAGAAGAAAAGAACAACGAATTGTATATGCAACAAGTGCATATATATAGATAGAGAGAGAGAGGAACTGGGCATAAAGAAATCTATCAAAGAAAGAGAGCAATAACTATGACAATAAAGAAATCAATGAAAGAAAGGAGAGACATGTGTGGGAGTTGATCTAGATTGCAAGTGTAGACATTGTATTTAAGGATTGCATCGCTTGGAAGCACCTATCCATTGTTCTTGATCCACGGATAACAGATCAGCTCTTTATCAGCCGGATTGGAACGAATGCCTAATGGAACCATGACCGTCGTTGTTTTTCAAGAGAAGAACAACTCTGAAAATAGTTCATTTCCTATCAATTCATATTATTAAAACAATAATTTTAGAGAAGAGAGAGTCAAAAAAGGGAGAAGAGATTGAGAGAGGGGAATACTTGCCATATTGTTGCCAGCTAGACTTGAGCAAAGGGAGAGACCATGCCATTCAAAAGGAAGGACGCAAAAGGGGAGATGAGAGATGGAGACGGAATAGGGTTTTTCTCAACATGGGGCGGCGGCTTACAGGTTTAATGGCATGCCTGTATGGCTGATATCCTCCTTTGGGAGTTTTGTTGTTCAACCTGGGGCGACCGCCCTAGGTCCACATATTGTGGTTCCGCCCCAGTCTCTTAGTCCAATATATCATGGAATAAAGTTTTGCACCTGCTTTTGTGTAGAAATAGAATAGTGCTTCGCCGATCCTCAGTGCTAGAAAATGGATTATAATTAACAGGTATTGCCTTTAGAGAACACCATAATTTACAATTAATACTTATCATTTGTGTTTAAGTATTCTTTTATTAACTTTCTAATAAATATAGCTTCAATTATAAATGTGGTGAATTCTGGATAGACTGACAATGGCCCCAAGATTACAATGCTCAAATCTAGGTTTGAGAGCGATAAAAAAGGGAGAAAAAAGGGAAAAAACCCAAAAGCATCGGCCTCCTTATGGGCCTTCTAGTTAGCAATAAAATCTCAATTGATCAAATCTTGAGACTGCTTTTAAATGGAAATAGACTTCACGTTCCACTACTGGCAGAGAACTCATGCGCGCACATAAAAAGACAGCCCACTTACGTGGAAAGAAAGCCAATAAATGATTGTATTAAATATGTTATCAGAGATTTGCTTAATCTTACGGTGAGACTAACTCTTCATTGAAGTAAATTTTGAAGAAATCCCATTCCATAAACACGACAACCTTTCATTTTGAGAGGCCCAGATGTACATTTAGGTGGGCCCCATATGGGTTCCACTTCTACTCCTTCATGCCAGCGTGATCGATCATAAGTGGGCCCCATGGGCCTTAATAAGTAATTGCAAACCATAAAACATTCACACCGTTCAATCAAATAATCACCCCAAAACATACCACCACAACACAAACCCAATCCAACGGTCCCAATTGGAAAGAAAGATCACAATTCACAACCGAAGAGTCCACACCAGCCAAACAACCTCACAATGATATCACCTCTCCTCCTTCACTCCACTCTACGTAAACTTGCTAACAATAGCAAGCACTACTTACCCAATTTCCATTCCTCTCCTAGCTCTCTCTCTTTCTCCTCTCTATAAAAAGTCCTTCCCCTCTCTTCTCTTCTAAAATCTCTCTCTCTCTCTCACTCCCCTTTTGAAACCATGACTCTTCTCAATGAACTCATCAACATCAACCTCTCAGATTCAACAGAAAAGATCATTGCTGAGTACATATGGATTGGAGGATCTGGCATGGACATGAGAAGCAAAGCAAGGGTCTGTGATAGATTTCTCTCCTTTTGGAGAACTTTCTTGTAATATTGTTTGTTTTCATTCTTCGAGTACTGATTGGTGTGTTTGGGTTTCAGACACTTCCCAATCCGGAATCGGATCCGCAGAAGCTACCCAAGTGGAACTTCGACGGATCCAGTACGGGTCAGGCGCCTGGAGATGACAGTGAAGTCATTTTGTAGTAAGTTTTGGTTTTACCCCCTCTTGGTTTTTTGTATTTGCATTCTTTTTGTGATTGGGAAAGTTTTGGTTTTGCCCCTCTTGGTTTTTTGTATTTTTTGTGATTGGGTTGTGTTTGGATTTGCAGTCCACAGGCTATATTTAAGGACCCGTTTAGGAGAGGGAGTAATATTCTGGTATGGTGGTGGATCTTTTTGTTAGTAGGGGTGATCTGAAAATAGAGTGAGATTTAAGGTTTTTTTTTCTTTTGGTTTTTTGTGTTTGTGAAGGTGATGTGTGATGCATATACTCCAGCAGGGGAACCCATCCCAACTAACCAGAGGTTCAATGCAGAAAAGATATTTAGCCATCCAGATGTAATTGCTGAAGAGCCATGGTAACAATGATTTGCCTTTTCTTCTTTTTTTTTTTTAAATTTAATGAAAAAAACCCTTCTATAAGTTAAGAAAAACAACAAAGGGCCCAAGCACTTTATAATAACGGCGGAGGGCTTTCCGCCACTTATTTTTTTAATTTTTTTGACAGGTTCGCCCCCACTGTAAGATATCACCGTTGTAATTTCGGGAGATTTGGCGTGTTGGATTATTTCATGATATCACGTAATGTTGGAGTGTCTTGGCCCTCTTGTTGGAGTGTATGGGCCTTCCATCATATTTCTTTTTTAAATTTAATAAGGTTTTTTTTTTTAGGAAAAAGGAGTGGATAGTCTCTGGATTCTATGAGGTCAGTCTAGATTTTCTGGGGCTACACTAAAAATTTATAGTGGGACCCCCTCACACTCACTTAAACTCCCGCTTCTAGAACTCACCCTAGTTGAATTATATTTGTGATTAGATTAAGTTTCATAAAATTGTGACTAGGTAAAACCTTCAAATTTCAAGGTCCCTAAATCAATGATTTTGATGATCTGGTTGAGACGATATTTGCCTGAAAACATATTCACAATGAGACCTTTCGCATTAACTTTCATGATTAGCATGCATTCAATGGGTCTCACTGGAGGGTTAGAGTTTTCTTTCTGTGAGCGCTACCTCTTACAGCATGTGACCCTCTACAATGCTCTCAAATTGGTTTCAATTGGGTCCATTGGAGGAGGGTTTGGGTCCCATATGTTAAATGAATACAGTCTGAGTCTGGGTCCAGTCCAGCACGTACCTGACCTGAATCCGACCTATTCACATCCTTGGATTCAAGATAACCTTCAAAACAATTAAGCCCTGTTTTTACTCTTGCACTCTTATCCAAGTTGATTACTTTCATGAGATATAAGATTTTGGATAAGGGTATTTTTGGATAGCTTACTTTAGTTATCTGTTCTTATCTTTGTAAATGTCCTACTCTTTATGGAGTCCTCTCCCAATTTCATTCTAGTAGGAAACACTCCTCCATATTTCTCTTTAAGGGTCGCATAGTTTCCCATTTCTAATTTTTCTTGGGTATGGATTAACATTTTTAACCTGACTTGAACCTCATTCGACCTGCAATTTTATCTATCATCCACCAACCAATGTGAACCTGACCTCTTAATTAATGGTTTAAGTTGATCCTTTAAACTTTTATGTTGGGCTTTGTTTGACATTTCAACCCGATTAATAAATGGAATGAAATTTGGGATTGGTCCGGTAACACTGAGTCAAGTCCAGGCCTTTAATTTTGATCCAGGTCTGGGTCTATTAGTGTAAATTTGGGATAGATCCAGTAACCCGGACCCTAATATGTTCTGGAATGGGTTTGGGTCCCATTTCATAATCATGGTCAAGGTCCAAGTCCTGCTACAATATGGCCAGAGTGGATCCAATCCATTTTGATCTCTCGCCTCTAGGCGTTCAAACTGTAGTTTTATGGATAAGTGAGATTTAGACTACAGTCCCTTTTGTCCTAATTATTATTAGCCCATCCTGATCTTTTCTGAAAAGGCTTGAGTTGTTGGCCCAAGCTTGGCCCATCTAAAATGACAGAGCCACACACAAACTGGCCTATTAGCAGCACCAGCTCCGGTGGGCTGTTGTACTGCCTAGTTGGTAAGTAGGTGAACACCTTTAACAGATGGGCTATGGGACCATTGGTCCCACCATTCTCCAGTGAATTGGCATGAGGCGAGGCAGGCCTAGAACACTCCTCTTTGTGACTTTCTTGTAGCTGACATTTATTTGCTCTTGGGTGACGTTTCACAGGTGAGAAATCCATGAGGAATCCACATATTTAAGAATTCCTTACTACTGCAAGCTTGAGGATTTCTCACTCGGGGGGATTTGATAACTGAGGATTTCACATCAATATTGGTGAATATAGCTATCAGTGCGTAAATCCATAAAACTTAGGATTTCCAAATCCTATAGGGAAGGATTGGACTGAACATCATAATATAGTATTTCCACTGGCCCAAATCCTTGAGGATTTACAATTGCCAAATGTTGATTTCCAAATCCTCAGAGAAAACCAATGAGGAATCCTGGGATTTGGTTGCCAAAGGTGACCTTATGATTCCAATAGTAACATTTGAAATGTAGAAAGACCTTACTTGTTCCCACTGGTGGTGGTGAGGTATTATTATTATTATTATTATTTGCCTTTATTGAGATTTTCGTGATCCACTGGTGGTGACTTTGTGAACCAGCTTATTAGTACACTGTGGCTATAATTAATGATAAAACTGAACCTCATAGGAAGTAGAAAAAACATTGTAACTTGAAGGCCTTATTTCTGTTCTTCACCTTTCATGGTTCTTCCAAAACCAACCATTTATAATAATATTTTAACATTTTTATCCATGGGTCCTGGTTCCATTGTTGGTCAGGTTAATGTGGTTCTCCTACAATTCATCTTTTTAATATTAATTTGTTTTTGTAATTTACAGGTATGGAATTGAGCAAGAATACACTCTTCTTCGGAAGGATGTGAATTGGCCTCTGGGATGGCCACTTGGTGGCTTCCCTGGCCCTCAGGTTCATACATTTCTCAATCTTTGTCATAGCCTTTTAACTTGTCTTTGGTAGTCGATGTTCCAATAACCATCCAATCCGCATTGGTTGCACATTGCACAGCCAGGGAACCAGCAGTCCAAACCAATGATTAAGGATTTTATGGTCCCTCCTAATATTGCCCTGTTGAAGAGTATCTCTTCATTGAGAAAAGGATAAGCAGTACTCTGTTGATCAAATTTAGATAATCATCCCCAAAACTTGAATTTTGAATATATTTGAACTCATTCCGATGGGCAGATATATAGCTATTTGACATTTATTCGATGAGTTTTTTCATTCCCAACCGGCATCAAGACCTATCCATGCAAACCCTGTCATGCACCCCAGTAGGCCCCACAAACAGGGTGATACTTTGATCCTTAGAAAACAATAGAATACCCAAGTTGGTTACTTGAATTAGTTTATGGATAAAGAATTCCCTTATCAAGATTGTAGCTCTAGATTTTCTCGGATCATGAACTCTACTTTCTTGTTATTTATAACTTCATGTAAATAACACCAATTAGCCTGCAACTTGAGTTGCAGATAAAGCTATGGACATATTTTTAAGTTGATTACAGTTTGTGTTTATCAATTCTTGCCATACCCGTACCTCAATAATTTGGGATTTAGAAGATCAGCCTTATCTTATCCTTACCATAATCAATATGTGCCTGTGCTTAAGGGACTTGGGCTAAATTTTGTAAAGAATGACAACATTGGTCAATTTGGTTTGAGCAACTCTTGAGTTCTGACTTCTGCATCAATCTGTTTTTTAAGACATTGATTTTGTCTACAACTGAAGACACGATTGCTAAAATTTTGCAAGAGAGCAATTTTTGTACAGAATATATATGTGGAACCTTATTTTGTAATCATGGGTAATGGAGTTGCAATCCACCACCTTGCGAAATCACCATAGAAATTAAAGCGTGTTTATCACTCAGCATTTCATTGCTTCTCTGTATAAAGTGTGGAATGGTGTTTGAGATTGCCAGATCAAAGTCTATGGGTACAAATTTTCTTGCAGGGACCATACTACTGTGGTGTTGGAGCTGACAAGGCATTTGGTCGAGATATAGTTGATTCTCACTACAAAGCATGCCTTTATGCTGGAATTAACGTAAGCGGTGTCAATGGAGAAGTTATGCCTGGACAAGTAATAATCTCTAACTTGTTGGTCTGATTTCAACTAGTCCTACTTAAAATGGAAAAACCTTCTGGCACTTGCATCCTCAAAAATGTAAAAAATTGTCTTTCTCTAAATTACAAGCATAAGTTATTTTGTAAAAATATTTGGATTCTGTTTCCTTTTCAATCTGACTTGAACATTTGTCAGTATATAATGATTGAAAGTATCATGGCATGGGGTGCTCTAGTTAGTGTCACTGAAATGATGACTACCGTTTTTTGCAATTCCATGTAGTACTGTGCTGTGCATCATTAGTGCTTATATTTTTATGAGGTTGCAGTAAGTTAGCAGCATGGCTACATGTGCACTTTTGCAGAGTCTAAAGTGGAAAAGAACTACAAGTGGAAATCCTTGCATTGCAGATGATTCAATGTATTGTACATTATTCAGTTAAAAAGTACTATTCTCCATTGAAAAATATGATATTATATTTCATGCGCACATGTAATTATGTACATAAAATTTATATAACAAAATGCTCATTTGCCAAACCCACAACTCATCTGACGCTGGTTTTCCTGGAGTCTTAAAAATTTATGCCCTCAACGTCCGAGCATGAGCTGCTGCCAGTGCTTTACAATTGCATATGTCTTGCCCCTTACCAAAAAAAAAAAAAAAAACCCCTGCACTACTGACCCATTCTCAATGATTTTCAGTTGCCTTGATTGACTGAGTTTATTGATAAGGTCGCCAACTGCCATAGTAATATAAGAGGAACATGGCTAATAATATCATTGTTATCTATAAGAGTTTGTGAATAAAATCCATTTCCCACCGTACTAATTGGTTGTAAGGATGCTCTGTTTTGTTCTTTGCACTAAAGCTCTTACTGTTTTCACATTTTCATCCAAGTTTTATGAAATGGTGCTCAATGGTTTGACAGTGGGAGTTTCAAGTTGGTCCAGCAGTTGGGATTTCTGCTGGTGATGAGTTATGGGTAGCTCGCTACATCCTCGAGGTAATATGAATGAAAAATAAAGAATGGTAAATAAAGCATTAGTTGGTGATTATTTTTATTTTTTTTTTGTCATTTTAATACTAACACTTGTCTGGAAATCAGAGAATCACAGAAATTGCTGGAGTTGTTCTTTCCTTTGACCCAAAACCAATCCAGGTTTGTATAACCATTTTTCAAAAGCACTTATTTTGTCTTATTTGTTGCATTTACTATCCGTACTATTTTGTTACTTTATACATTTATCTAGATGGTAATCTAGTAGTTCCAATTACAGCCACTGATGGATATCTTTTCCCTGTACAATCATTGTTTTTGATCATGATATATATGATTCCTTTTCCTGGTAGCATGTATATAACTGTTTGGTCTTGATTATCAGGGTGACTGGAATGGTGCTGGTGCTCACACAAACTACAGGTAAGTGACATCAAATACTTCCCTTGCCTTTTATCATCTACTGGAGATTAATATCCATCTCACATGATGAATTAATGCATCAATACATTTGTTTACAAATCTTAGACCAGTAAGAAATTACTGAATGTTTGTGCATTTGCTTATTTCTGTCAGCACCAAGTCCATGAGGAGTGATGGTGGTATTGATGTGATAAAGGCTGCCATTGAGAAGCTGGGCCTTCGACACAATGAGCACATATCTGCATATGGAGAGGGCAATGAAAGAAGATTAACTGGTCGCCATGAAACTGCTTACATCTCCAAATTCTCTTGGGTAATTAAACGCACATTGTTACCTGATGTAAAAAATGGTTTTCCACATTTTCAAATGATTTTATAGTAAAAAAAAAAAACTTGAAATGTGAAGGCACTTCTCCTACCTTTTTGTTCCCAGTTATACGTGAGATGGGAAGAGATTTTTCTTCTATTCATCTCATTCTCATCTTTAGCAGCCTCTGTAAGAAACAGTATAGAGTTATGCTTCCACCTGCATTTAGTTGGCTCAGGACACTTGGTCCTCCAAACTGATGACAAGAGCAAAATGTGGGCGGTAAAGCATGTCCCTTGCCCAAAATGAACCAGTGATGAAAAGAACTTCCTACTCTTATCAACTCACTACTACTTTCCTTCCAGTTCTGCGTGCAGAGATATTGGTTTGTTACTTTGAGCTTGGTTAATCATTTGTCTTACCATCTGTAGTTTCCAAAAACTCAAGGTTGGTATTTTAAGCAGAAGCAATTATCCATAACTTGGGGTTTCAAGTAAATGAAGCCTTAATGCCTTGTCCAAATTAGTTCCTCCATGAATTAGAAATCCTGTTATTCAAAGGCATGATCTCAAAATAATGCTTGATTTTCATTCTTGAGGAGGAGAAAATTGTGAATGCAAACAATTCCATACAACCTTGGCCTCCATCATAGGCATCGCGATTCTTTTTGCAGGAGTTCTTTTTAATGGGGTCATTGAAATAAAGGATTACAATAAAGGCCAGCACCCAACCAAAAAAATGGAATGGGAAAACATAGGTGTGACCCACATAACGATTGAACATTTGGATAGTTAACTCAGCTCAATTTCCTGAATTCCTTTTTTGTGGTCTGTTTCTATGAAACAATAAATGCCGCATCCAAGCTAGTAATTAGGACCTTTCTAGAATTATTGGAGTTCCACATTCGTTCAATATTTAAGATCCAAGCATAGCCATGTACTTCCCCTTTCCTACTCACATGCACTCACCAGTTACTTGAAAAAGTTATCTTCTCTATCATCTGTTACTTCTGGCCTTTTGTTTTAATTATATATTCATCTAATCACAGGGAGTTGCAAACCGCGGTGCCTCTGTCCGCCTTGGTCGTGAAACTGAGAAATCAGGCAAAGGTAAGGAATCCTTGTGTAGTGCCTTCATTTCATGATTTAAACCTTAAGCAATCAGTTCAAGTGCCATTAAGAACTTGACACAATCATTTTAGGCAACAGACTTGATTTCTCTGCTTTTACTATTATCACATATCAGCACTAGATATTACTGAATAATCTTTCTCATGCACAAAAACCGTTCCCTTGGGCACCTCAAGTCTTCAGATGTTTCTAGATTGATTAACTTGCTTTTGAGAACATCTCATTTCATGGTTCAAAAACTCAATTGAGTTTGTTACAACTCATTCATTGCTGGTAGGAGTTAAGTCCTCCAAAATTGTTTGAAATGTGCTTCCAGTCATTCTCATCAATGGAAATTCTCATTGGTTATCCTTTTCTATGGCAGGGTACTTCGAAGACCGAAGGCCAGCATCCAACATGGACCCATATGTGGTTACCTCTATGATTGCTGAAACCACCATTCTCTGGAATCCTTAGTGAGAGGAGAGAGGTAGAAGATGGATACACACATACTAGATTATAGGAAGTTAGAGATTAGCTATCAAGTCTGTTTCACATTAATCATTTGCATTTCCAACTGGGTGTTAATCGGATTTCTGTGTATTTAGGAGATCATTGCTTCATGGTTTAGCGTGTTTCAAGTACATATCATACAAATAAATTGCGTTAGAGATCTTAACCTTTCCTTTTCTTTTGAAACCTTTTACTTTAATCTACTTTAATTGGTTTGTCATCATTGCTCCAAATGATATAGATCGGAAAAAGTATGGGGAAATTTCAAATAAGGCCTTAAGTTTTTACCTTATTTCAAAAAAGGACATGAGTTTTAAAACTTTTCAAATTAGTCCCTAAGTTTCCAAGAAACTTTCAAGTAAAGGACATCTGGCCATTTAAAGGCATTTTCGGGTAATTTTTCCTCAATTATTTTAAAATACCCAAACTACCTTTCATTTAAAGCCATGACGTAGTTTCGGCAGCCGCTACATGCGGCCGATCGTCGTGGGGTCATTGGTTATCCTTGATCACCGTGTGGACGCTGGTGAAGGAAACGAGGAAAATATAAAGAAAGTGAATGAGAATTTTATTTCAAGGAAGAGTATTTTGGATATTTTTAAAAAATTGAGTGAAAATTTTGAAGAAAAATATCTTTAAATGGTTGGATGTCTTTAATCGAAAACTTCCTGAAAAACTTAGGGACTAACTTGAAAAGTTTTAAAACTTGTGTCTTTTTTTGAAATAATGTGAAAACCTGAGGCTTTATTTAAAAATTTCCCGAGAAAATATCACTATCAAGTAAATGATGGGCCGGGCAAGGCAGGGCCACCTCATTCCACCATGAGTCAGAATCGTGCCAAGAAAGTCTTTGCCCTTGTGGTTCAATTTGTTGAAAAACTATTGATCCTGCAGGCCCTAGCATTGGTTGAGTAATCTTTGAATCTTCTTGTTGAGAAGAACCATGTTTCTGCATTTTTCTACTGGTTTTCTGTGGAATGGTAAGGGGTGAAACATTATCAGCTAGAATAGTACATTTGCTTCAACCCTCGGTCTAACAATTCAATCCATTCGGGCCAAACCTTGGGATCGGTGACTATCAAGGGTGTCCTTATCTGTGCATAGTTTGGATGGGCTGCTAAGTGGGTCCCACCAATAGTTCTCAGAGCATCTCTCACCTTACTATGAGAGTTAAGGTGGGGGCCCTCACATTTAAGTTGCTGGCATTGGATATGGATGTGAGGGCCCACACCTTATCTCTCATAGGAGCATCTCCCTATATATATATAGCTCTCCTAAGCTTAAGTTGAGGTAAGCTCAAATGTGTGGTGGGGCCCACCTGGGGACCCACATGGGGGTAGAGATGGGGGATTTCAAGGACTCCCTATGACCCTCTTCTGTGCAAAAAATCAGCCACAGTCGTGGTTTCTATCATCTCCATTTGGGGCCCAAAAGTTTAAAGGTCAATAGTCCATTCGAATTGGTACACAGTCGATTTAACAGTCCAGTAAATTCAGATTTGACCAAAAGTTGGTGGACATGTGCAATTTAGGGGGGTCGTGTGCTCGGTACATTTGGATGAACCAAGGGTAGGCCCCACAAGCATGAGTTTACGAAAGGCTATTATAGGCTTTAGCTTGAGAGAGCTTTGGCCAATATATATAGTTATGCTACAAAACTCCCCGACCGTTTTTGTCTTTTAGCTAATCAAAGTGTAACACATGTATTCAATGATACACATATCCAATTCTATCTCCTAAACATTCTTGAAACTCCTCTTTTGAGATAGGGGAGTTTTTGAGAATTTCTCATATATATATATATTTATTTATTTATACCAACTGATGTCCCCAACGGGTGTGTAGACATTGCACCATAAAATAAAAAAAAAAGGGAAAGGAAAGAGAATGAGAAGAAAAGAAAATAATTTTTGTTTTTGTTTACTTTTGCTTGCTTAAAGGAGAATAAAAAATATATTAACTACGATCCATGTAGAACCATAAAATAGTGTAAACATTATATTGCGATTTAACATCGATGAGTTTGAAGAACCCAAAACAAATCAGTTATCACAGCCCAATTTAAATGTCTTGAAAATTTCTAGATTTCAGGGGTTGTATAACCTTTGATCAAAGTCATATGAGAACATAAAACTACACTAATCATCTTCTTAATTGGTTAAATTAGATAGATTTATAGTACAGATTTTTATGAAAAAAATATACTTAAACTTGGATTAAACAGTTAAGTAAAGAAAAAACATAAAAACAAGGACAGGGTGCCACACAAAATCATTATTTCCTTCAGCACCCAGAGTAAATTTACTTTTACAGTAAAAAGAAGTTAAAATTTCACATTATTGGAAATTAGTTGTGGTTTGAAAATAGAGTTGATTAAATGAAATGAAAAAGGTGTTTTGATGTTTGTAGTAAAAATCAAGGTTTATGTGTTTGGATAATATGAAATAAAGTACAAGAATACGTTATTTTTGAGTTTTGTGAACCCTTGTTCTCTGTAACTTATTTTTATGGTTACTCATCCTAGATATCTCTGGATTTTGACCACGGCTCAATCTTTGTTACACTTACATTAACACCTTTTTTTTTTTATATTTGCATGTATGTCTTTGTGCTCTAATATCGTAGGCCCACATTTAAACGGTCTAAAATCATGTTGTTTTTTTTTTTCCTGCATGATATCTTTTCTTTACTATTCGACAAATTTTGGCACCAGCCAAAGTTGGGCCACTGATCTACAAACGTAGAGGGTTCTATATTCACTCTCTCTCCCTCTCTCTCTCAATGAAATTTCTCTTAATGAAATAGGGCAAATTTTCTAAAAAAGGATGAAACTTTTGGATCATTTTCAAAAAAGTTGAGAATTTGATTATTCTTTCTCTCAAAAGATGGAAAACCGTTGGGAGAAGCATGGATAAATTTTAGTGTAAGTTGATCCAGCACAAAGCCACGTAAGCATATGGGAGTGCGACCAAGTAATGCATAACAATTTTGAAATTTGAAAAAGAAAAAACTACCTCATCTAATTGAAACGATTCATTGAAACGACTCATTTGTTTCTCCGTCTTCACAACTAAATGCATATCTCTCTTGTTTCTCTGCCTCTTACCTCCTCTCTCTCCTCTTTCTTTCTCTCCCTTTCTAATCTCACTCTACATCTCACATATTTGGCACCATAGACTAGTGCCCTGATCTTTAACACACTGTCTCTCACATAGTTGGTATTGCTTACGACTACGAAGGTATGCGAGATTCGGATTAATCAGACTCATGTGGATTTACAAAGGTCTGATATTTTTCATTTTTATTTTTTGAGTTAGGCTTAAGCATGTTGATTTTTAGCTTTTGTATTAAATCACAGGAGAAAGCATGCTTCCCTACTGCAAACTTTCATATCTATTCCAGCTTTCCATCTATCATGAGAAGAAATGAAAACAAAACTCAGCTAGAGAAGCAATCTCCTGGAGGATCCTGTAGAAACACATGTCCAATTCACCACACAATTATACCGACACCTATAGTCTTAGGGCCTGTTTCTTTCCTAGAATTCCTGGAATCATGTCTAGTGGCTGTCTGGGATTTCCAAATGTTGAAATTATGAAATGATACTGAATTCTGTCATTTTTGAATTCCCTATTTCTTTTATGCCTGAATTCCTATATGAGAATTCCTGAATTTCCTGTCTCATAACTAAAAAGATTTCTGACTAGAATTAATTTTACTCCTGTACGCATTGTTTATATACCAATTTAACCCACCAATTTACAACTCAATACACATATATGTTTAATACTAATGATAAAATGTAGGACTCAATGTTGGGCCCACTTTCACAATTCAAGCAACAAAATAAAAAAATAAAAAACATAATCCATGCAAAAACCATAACCATGCAAAAACTAATCACATATCCCTGAGCTAAAGAGTGGGTCCCTTTCCTGAAATGCCAACAACCAAACACTGAATCCAGTGTATGAAATTCAGCAAGCAAATAACTAAAATGGTTGAATGAGTTGTACATTCCAACTACATCAAACCTACCAAACATAATATAGATCCACATCAAACCTGTCAAACACAATATAGATCAAATGTACGCATAGAACCACATCAAACTTGCCAAACATAATATATATCAAATGCAGCCATCTATAGACACCAAAGGTCTTAAATAGAAAGTACTTAAACATCTAAAATATGTTTACTACATTCATCCAAAAGATAGAAAGTATTTAAACATCTTACCACTTGGAATTAATAAGGTTAAATAAAGTCCTCCATTCATATAGACCAAAATATTCACTGAAAGACTTCTCATTCATGGAGTGTGGCCTGATGATTCGGGATGGAGAATTGTCTCTAACCATTTTATCCGCTTCTTAGCATTCAAGCTCAAGAAGGTTAATGCCTTCCTGTCATTACTAACAAGAAAGTCAAGAACTAGCATTTCCATAACCGTTGGTATAAGAGGATGTGTAGTTACAACTTCACTAACTCATGAAATCAAGCCTTCAAGTGGGTTTACCCTTTCTGCAAGTTTAATTACAGCATTTGTAACTTAATCCAACGTATTTCTCACTTCTTCACATTCCACTGACTTTTGCTGCTTTGAAGTTCTGCTGGTACCAGTTAGCATTTTATCATCTCCTCAAATTTTAGAAGAACTCGGCCTTGAGAATGATCTAGTTTCTTCAAACTGGTCCAATATATCCTTTGCTCCATTCTCTTAGGATTTTATGCTTTTCAGTTTTCAATTTTCTGAAAGTTCTCTACCAATTAGCATACAAAAAGAATCTTGTGTTTTAAACTCACTAAAGGAGTCCATAAGACAGACATGAGATCAAAGGAACTGAGATTAAATGTGAGATCAAAGGAACTGGGATTCACTTATTGCGTCCATCATTGGTTGAAAGTCCCCATTAATGATTTTCTCTAGTCCTAGGATTACAATTTATGATCTACTGATGGTGACATCAACATAAACTTCTCCCCATCCTTATTAAATTAACAAAAACTTTGATCCTCGACGTGTAGCCTCAAGGTTTGTGATCTTTTATTTCATCTGACTACTGACTATTATAAAGAAACAATATAGAATGAGGACATGCATATTGAGATAAGGGCTTAAACAAAAGGTAGCCCGAAGGCACCAAAAGCCAAAATGTACAATGAGATGAAAAGAATAGACAAGCTTGTCAAGTAAAATTACAAAACAACTGCCATAAACAAGGATTGATCCCCTACACCTTAAGCAAACCTATTATAACCTCTGAGTTAGCACCGCTTTTAAAATGAGGCTGGAAATCTTCAAGAAAGGTCAAACACTTCTTCCACCATATCCACCTATCTCCTGTGGAGCTATAAACTAGCATTCCATGACAGGTGTGGACTATACTTGGGTGCCATTGGAGAAACAAAAAATCTATCAAACTTTTTTCATATTTGGGACAAAAATATTTGCTGAGTGCAAGCACAAGATAAGAAGATATATGAAGGTAGAGACTAATTTTAATCAGCCTAATACACCCAATAATCCTTATTTAAGAGAAAGGGCATTTTGACTATATTCTATTGCAAACTGTGAAATCTCCATACAAAATGTACAATGATTCCAACTTCTATTTCCTGAAATATCATTTTCATAGACATAGCTCAAGCATTCAAAATATACAGCTAAAGAACCCATTCTCAATCTAACTAATAATCAAAAGAGAGGGGAAAAACAACCATCAGACAACATCAAAATCTGTAGAAACCCACTAACTACATATGTAGAAACCTCCCAAATCTGCAAATAACCCACAAACATGTAGGAACTCTAAAAAACTGCAAAAACTCACAAATCTGTAGAAACTCAAAAAAACTGAAACCCCTAATTCTGCAGAATTTCACAAATGAAGAAAACCAAAATCTGAAGAGTAATTGATCAAGATCCGGAATCTGAATGCTAATATAAATAGAGAAAGGTTAGCCAAAAACCGATAGATGGAGAATCCCAAAAATCTTCAAGTCTATTGCAGAAATCTAGAATCAGAAAAATAATTTAATAGAGCCTCAAATCTGGATGATTGCAGAAATCTAGAATCAGAAAAATAATTTAATAGAGCCTCAAATCTGGATGAAAGAAGAAAGAAATGTTATAAAAAAACCCATAGATAGAGAACCCATAAATATGCAGCTTTACTTCAGAGACCCACGAATCCTAAACACACATTTTGGAGCTCTAGTCTGTAAGATAATTAGTGAGATGAATTGAGGAGAACCAGGGAAGAAGAACCATACCTTTTAAGACTTTCTCCGTGCCCTGAGAAGTGAAAACGAAGAAGAATGTTAGAGAAGATCAGAGATGACGATGATGTGCTTGGAATTCCTCTCTCAGAGAGTTTTCTCAAATGCTCGACGGTTGAAGAGGATTTCAAAACCCCAATTTTTTGGTATTCCAAAATGCCAGAAGGGAAATTCTAAATGCACCCACCCTATTTGCCGAGCCTACCCACCTTCTGAGCTCACCTACATAAAAAATATAAAGTCTCCATTTTTGCCGAGTCCACCCACCAAAGATTACAAAGTTGCCCTTCTCCTTCTCCTTCTCCGTCTTCCCTTCTTCCTCATTTCCGTCGACACAGTCTGTTGACAACGCCATTTCCGAGGCAAAGGCAGAAGTTGAGATCATCTTCATTGTAAGAACGACGCCATTTCTGAAGCTTTTTCTTACTTTTGAAGGCTTCATCTTCTTCTCTTCTTCGTAAGCAAAGGCAGAAGTTGAGATAATCTTCATTGTAAGAACGACGCCATTTCTGAAGCTTCTTCTTACTTTTGAAGGCTTCATCTTCTTCTCTTCTTCGTGAGCAAAGGTAGATCATCTTCATTTCCCCAGGTACATCTTCATCTTCAACTTCTTCCATTTTTGTTTTCCTCCTCTATTAATCTTTTTTCCAACTAAATAAGCATATAATGCAAATGAATTGAGTGCATGCAAATGGAATGGAGTGTGTGGGTTGCAATTGGGAGGATAATCTAGTTGAATGGAAGGGAGAAGGGAAATCAATGATGGTTGACATGTAAAATGAAAAACATGATTCGCGTTCTGTATGGAAACACAGATCCGTGCAGATTAAATTCGATGTAGAGCAAAAAAAATTTGCACGAATATTAAAATCCGTGCATTGTGCATATGCACGGTGATTCAAATCTGTGCAAATTGAATATACACGGAGATTAAAATCCGTGCAGATTGCATTGCATGGAGCTTCAAATCCGTGCGCTTTGTATATGCACGGAACTTCAAATCTGTGCAGGTTGCATTTGCATAGAGTTTCACATCCATGCAGTTTGATATATGCATTGCTAATAAAATCCGTGCAGTATGTTTACTTATAAAGCTAATCCAAATGATGAATATATTTCAGCATGCTGGCAAGACGAGTTTGTCATGGTAGTTCTTCGACCTCGGGGCCCAATGGTGCTATTAGTAGTCTATCGACCTCACGGGGTCGAAATAGTGTGGTGAGCTCATCCCCCATAGATCGTCATAGGCCTACGGCGTCAAAGCGGAAACGCAAGGCGCGACAAGATCCAAGTCCGGATCCGATAGAGGAGTCAGAGGAGGATGTAGCCTCAGGAGGCTACATATGATGATATTGCTGATAAGGATGCACATCCACTCATTCTAGAGGAGAGCATAGACGAGGATTATTAGGCAGGTCCTATTCTAGGTGGTCCAGAGGATCTCTCTGTCTTTATCAGCTTTAGGATGCACATAGCTTTGTCGATATAGGGAGAGGAGGTATGACATTCATTCTGACAATATGTTAATTATTCGTTTTTCTTATTGGAATTGTTAAAGTCTAATTTTTCGATGTTTTCTTACAATGTGCAGGATCGCGGTGCTCTTAAGTGTGTAAGTCATTATCCTAAGTTGAGATCATGGTATCTACCGCAGCTGAGTGAAGGTAATCATGTTTCTGGATTTCATGCGATTATAGAGGAGTCCAGCTTGGCACCACTTCGGATGCACTTATCATACCACCATATCGACCAGGCTTTAGTGTCAGCATTTATAGAGAGATGTATTTTATGAGTGTCATGTATTTTGTTGGTTGACGGTTGAACTATGTATTATTTTTTGTGGATAAACTTTAATGTAGATTGAACTATGATAGTGGATGAAGTTGGCTACGAATTTGTTTTTATAAGTATGCATGTTGATCAAAGTAGAAATGGTGATCCAAAATTCTGTACTAAAAATATAAAATAACATTACATTAAGCAGGATATACAATAAAGACCAACAAAGTCAATAGCTATCAAGATGAATCGTCTCCTATGTAGCAATAGAGCCCTTATGATGTCTTTGAACTGCTCGATATAGCAAGGTATAATATTCATGATATCTTTGCAATTCATTGCTCAACTCTATCCTGTTCGTAGTGACATTCTCAAAGTGCATATATACGTTTGTCCATGCAGCCAAAAATCGTTCCTTATGCTTACCCAACCAGGATTTCTTTCCATAATCAAGAGCCTGTAGATACCCGCAGAAATTCCTGTTACATGCACTTAGAAGTTGCTTGTAGTCATCTTTGGTGGTGGATATTATCAACATGTTCCAACTAGTAATAAATGCCTTCCATCGGTCTTTGGTTTAAAAAAACTTCTTACAATTAGCCAAGATGTTCCTTGAAATATGCCACCTGCATAGCAAGTTTGTAGCATTCGGAAAAACTTTGTTAATTGTATTCATCAGCGATAGCTCTCTGTCTGTGACAATCACACGTGGCAACATACATCCATCCATTAATGACTTCAACCTCTCCAAAGCCCATGTATAGTTTTACTCCTTCTCCAATTCAATGTACACAAAAGCAACCGAGAACGTCAACTGAGTAGACATGACACCAACAATCTCAAGCAAGGGCAGCCGATATCTGTTTCTCTTGTATGTGGAATCCATTATCAACATCTCAGAAAATGCTCGTAATAACTCAACAGATGAAGGATGTGCCCAAAATAAGTTTTTAACACAGTCCGTTGCATCGTTGCTAGTGTGCCATTTAATGTATCTGTTCTCCTCTAAATTTATCATGAGTTGCTACATCTGTGATCTTCTGGCCATCTCTGCCACCTTGTACTTGTGACACCTATAGAATCAACATCCTGGAGAAAAAAAAAATTAGTGCTGCATGGCCCTACTAAACTGCCAAACATCACACTGTTCGGCCAACATAAGATGAGTCATGTTGTATTGCACGAAAATACAGAGCCGTGCAATACACTCATGCACGGAAATCCGAAGCCATTCAATACACTTATGCACGGAAAAGAGCCGTACAATACACTTATGCATGGAAATATATAGCCATGCAACATACTGATGCACGACTTCATATATTCAAGCATTACATTTGATGTGCAGTTCTGCAAATCCGTGCAGGACGCGAATGGGGGAAAAAAATGAAAGTATGTATCAAAAATACCTTCTCTTCATATATGCTCATTTGCTTATCCATATTGGAGATGGCTTCTCTAAAACACAATGTGGTGCCTAAGATTGGAGATGTGATAGCTTATATGAGGAAATAGGGAGTTGGGTTAGGAGATGAGTTCTTCCAAAGTGGGAGCTTTATGAAGAAGAGAAGAAGTAGAAGAAAAAGTATATGCTGTTGAAGGGAAATAAGTGTAGAAGAAGTGAAGATGAAATCCTGAAGAGAGGAGGAAGATGAAGTGAAGAAGAAGAAAAAACACAGCACAGGAAAAAGCAGATGGCCTAAAGAGAAGAGGAAGATGAAGGCAAGGGTAATTTGGGGAATTCATAGATGGGTATTCTTGGAATTAAAAAAAATTTTAAATGTGGGTAGGCTAAGAAAAAAGCATGGGTGAGCTTAGAATTTCCCATGCCAGAATTTGGAAATCCATCCAATTCTGCCAAGTGAACGAGGAATTTCTAACGAACTTTCCAAAATACTCACACAAATGGAAAACTCGTCAGAAATTCTATGAAAGAAATGAGGCCTTAGGGCCTATTTCTTTGTTGGAATTCTAGGAATTCATGTACGGTGAATTCCTTAATTCCCAGACATAGTGGAATTCCTAGATGCTCTTTGGGCTTGAGCATCCAAGAATTCCACCAAAATACAATGGGAGTGGAATTCTTGGATTCTCAAAGGTCAAAAGAGATATTTCATGTGGCTGGAATCCATAAATTCCTATCAAGAAATATGGAATTCAGAGATTCCAAGGGATAGCATGTCACATCATCTCCATGAATTTCTGAACATGGTGAATTCTAGCATAAATTCCCCTAAAGAAACATGCCTTTAGTCTCAGCCTCCTATCATTTTCTCTTTCACCTCTTATTAGTCGTCTACTCTCTTCAAACTTATCATTTGGCTCTTCTTCTAAAAAGTTAAGAAAGGAAGCGCTTTTTTTTACAAAAAAGCACCTATGTTCTTAGAAAACCTCAAAAGCACCCCTTTATTTTTTCCTTTTACTTATAAGTGCCTTGACGGACATTCATGCTCTCGTTTCCTACTTCTTATCTTCCCATGTTTCCCTTTGCATTTATTTGAAAGTTGAAAAGGCATTTTCTTTCGAGGTCTTTTCTCTTTGAAGAAACTGAAAAAAAAAAAAAAACATATTACAGGGGAAAACTTCATCAAATCACTCAACCATTTCTCCCCGTCGAATTCATCATTCGGCCCTTGGAAAGTATAGATTCAAGTCCACGTCTGAAGTAAATGTGGAAGTTGGGTAAGAGGCATCTACTAATGCCAACTTTCATCTTTCTCATAGATGGATTTGTGTTTAGGGGTTTTGTGCTCATAGATAGATTCTATTCCTATCTTGCATATTTTATTTCACATTCTGCAACATTGTAGTGCTTATGATTATGTGTACGCAGAAAAATGCTCATTCAAAAAACCCACGGGTACACAGGAAAATGCCCATTTCAGAAGCGTCTTAAAAACTAGGTACACAGGAGAATGCATAAAAGCAGATTATGAGACAATATTAGATTACCCTGTTGCTTTCAAGGGTGCACTAAAAGTAAAAGCTTACAAAACCACCACATGCCTGTTTGAAAGTGCTCCATATTGTAACATTGGAATCACAGGGTTTTATTACATTCTGCCCAATGAAAGTGAAAGCAGTGAGACTCTAAAGAAAATTTATTAACAGTATGAACCGCCATAAAATGTTCTAAAAATGCCTTTTTCTTGTTTTTTTAAGAAGATTCTCTTGTTAATACTAAAGAAAATCTTTATTTATGCCTTTGAATTCCATCAGTAACTTTTCACCAACCCATCCCCCTTGAACCCCATGGGCCCACAACTGTTGTGGGTCCCCTATTGGGATTCTGCTATTTCACACTATCTAACTCTAATTCTGGATCATCTTCCACCACCTAGTGGTGATAGTAGTATTTGATGGCATCAAAATTGACACATAGGATGGGTGATAAACCTTGGCTCATACATCTTTAACACCATATAAGTGAGAAGTATTGTAAGGATTCCTGTGTAATTTATATTACAAACATAAAAAATGACAGACAACAATCAAACCATGTATCTAGCATCAATAGAAGAGAATAGGCGTATTTTACTCATTTATGCACGTCGGGCATTTTACTGTAAGTAAAATTCTAAACCTCATGGGGATCCTAACTTTCATTCAGCCATTTTCTTTAATCTTTCCGTGTCAAAATTCAAACAAACAAACTGAAAAGAAAAACTCCATCCCCATCTCTTCATTGGAAAAAGTAGCTAAGTAATGGGTCCCAGCCCCCTTGGATTGTTACCAAAAATAAAAAATAAAATAAATGGCTACTAGCCCCATTGGATGTTTAAAAAAAGGGTCCCAACCCCCTTGAATGGTTAAAAAGAAAAAAGAAAATAGGTCTCATTCACATTGGATGATTATAAACAAAAAGGAAAAAGAAAAATGGGTCCCAACCAACTTGGATTGGTTAAAAGAAAAGATGCAAAAGAAAAGGACAAATGGGTCCTAACCCCCTTGGATTGGTTGAAAAAAAAAAAAAAAGGCAAAAGAAAAGGACAAATGGTTCCCATACCCCCTGGATGGTTAAAGAACGAAAACGGGGCCCTTGAATGGTTACAAACAAAATAAGAAACTAGGTCCCTACCCCATTAGATGGTTAAAAACAAAAAAGAAAAAGGAAAACATGAGGGCTAAAAGAGTCATTTTTACTTTCAAAAATCTAAGGGGTAAAATTGGTAATACAAAAAAGGAGAGAAAGGGTGGGAACGTCTGTTGCCTCTTCTTTAGTTGGACTGTCCGTCAAGGCACCTATAAATAAAAGGAACAAATACGCGAGGGGTTGGGGTGGGGGAGGGGGGGGGGCGGCACCTTTTCGTAAAAAACGCAAAAAGAAATCGTTTCATTCTATGCTTAAATTCTAACACCACATAGACATCTGTTGAAAACCCATTTTAAATTCATGCATTTTTAATAGGGGAATGTTTATATGCATCTTTCCCTCACCATAGAATGAGGGACACTTCCCTTTTTGCACAAGAAGACAAGAAAAATACACTTTTCAAGTACATAGGGTGAGGTACACTTCCTTGTCTTCTTGTGCAAAAAGGGAAGTATCTCTCACCCTATGGTAAGAGAAAGATGCATATGAACATTCTCTTTTTTAATATATTTACACAGTAGTAGAGGATACCTCATAACCGATTAAAGTTGGAAAATAAATCCAAATAAGAAGCATCTCTTCAAAACTGAGACAAATATCTATAAATCATACGTACCTGGTTGGGAGGAAAAAAATAGATCTCATTTTTTTTGGATATTAATTGAATATTTCTGGCCTTTTTTATTAGTTGATAATTAATTTAAATATTATATTAATTAACTATTTTATTTGGATGATATTTAACCTGCATCGCAGGGGCTTTCATTCTAGTATTTTAAAAGTATAAAAGTTTTCCACAATTCTTTCAATCAAAGCCGCCCCATGAAAGTTTTTGAGAAATGACAAAAATATCCTTATATCATTTTCAAAATTCCCTCTAATAAACCATTTAAGAGAAATGATCAAGTTCAACCCAAATGACATGGTGGGGCCCACTTCACCTACCTTTATGCATGGATGGTTAAGAAAAGGAGATTCTAAATTACTAAAAAACTAACTTCATTAAATGGTTATGATCATCAAAATCAAAACGGATAGTTTTGGGAAATAAAGAGGTTCATAAAAGACAAAAGCTTATCATAGGAGAAGGGTATTTTTATCATTTCTCAAAAAATTCTATGGATAGGACATGATTGAAAGAAACTTTTATACTTTTTTAAAATATCCAAATCTATTTGTAATTTTTTGAAAATGAGCTAAAAGTCTTATAATTTTTTAGAATAAAAAAAAAAACACTTAAAGGGCCAATATCTTTACCAAAAAAATAAAGAAATTTATGTACAGGGAGATTTCATATTCTCCGAAAGCTGTCCCCTTCGTGTTGGATTCGAAAAAGATCATTTGAGACCAAATGACTAGAAATTTGGAAAAAGAACTATGGGATTTCAAATAACAGCGGACAAGCTATTATGCCATGTAAAAAAAAAAACACACAACTAACATGCCAAATTTGGGAGAAATACTAGGAAAGAAAGAGTCCCAATGGGTTTGTTCAACCTATGCCTAACAACTTACAAGGCCCAGAAAAGAGAGTTTTTAATTGGACCCACATCTACCGACACTCGCATCAGCCGCAGGAATTTCTCTCGTGATACATTGCTTTTCACAAATTCACACGGCTTCCTGTAACGTGGGAGAAGGTATCCATTCCATTATTGCTAAAAAAAAAAAAAAATCACTCGTCCACTTAAAAAAAAAGTAATAAAAAAAATGAGGTGATCATTTAATATATCTCACCTTAAATGAGAAACTGAGCGCCTCTTTAAACGAGGGCTCCACCCACAACTCCGGTGAGAAATATCTTCTCCCGGGAAAGAAAAAAAAACCATGGTTTGGACTTTGTGGAGTCCCTTATCTACTTTATCCTTTTGCAAGCAATCAGCCAAGCACATGAAACAAAGCTAACAGCTCTAGCATCCCCATCCATCAATAATCAATCCTTCTCCCCATTCATCATCCCCCTAAACCCATTAAACTACTCAACGTATTCACACTCAATCCAATTGCTTTTCCATGTGGTAGTTTCTTATTTAGATCCTGTATTGCTCGATGTAATACAGGCATGGAGTTCTGTATCACTTTTGTGCGAGATCATTCATTCTTTTTCTTGTAAACACTTATCCTAATTGTCACTATGGCCCGGGGTCCCGTGAACTGAACGAGCTGGTGTCGTTCAATTCGATTTCTTAGACATGGCTTCCGAGGCTGTTGTCTCCTTTGTTGTAGGAAAACTTGGTGATCTTCTCATCGAAGAAGCACGATTTCTCCACGGAGTACGGTCCCAAGTCGAGTTGATTCTAAGAGAATTGAGGCGCATGCAACACTTTTTAAAAGACGCAGATGCGAAGCAAAAGAGAGATGAGAGAGTGAAGAACTGGGTGGCAGAAATCAGACAAGTTTCTTATGAAGTTGAAGATGTCATCGACTCCTTCATCCTCAGTGAAGTTGCATACAAGAGGCGGCGGCATGGATCTCAAGGGCGCATCAAGATGTATAGCTGCATCTTCAGCAAGCTGATAACTCGCTACAAGGTTGGCAAGGAGATACAAAGAATAAAGCTAAAAATCAGCGAAATCTCCAGCAGTAGGCTAACTTATGGTATAAGGGATATCAATGAAGGAGGACAAGATCAGGCAAGTTCTTCAAGCCAAGCTTTGCATGAACATAGGCGGATTTTCGCCTTACTAGAGGAGCCAGATGTTGTTGGCATGCAAGACGACGTTAAAATTCTCAAGAAGCAGCTGATTAACAACAAGTCAAGCCTTTGTGTTGTTTCTATAGTTGGTATGGGAGGTTCAGGTAAGACCACTCTTGCTAAAAAGGTCTACCGTGATGTTTCAAAGAACTTTGAATGTCATGCTTTCATTTACCTGTCCCAACAATATAGAATCAAAGATGTCTTGATACGCATTTTACAATGCACAATGAGCCTCTCGCGAGAGGAGATGGATAAATTGAATGAGCAGGACTTGGGGAAGAAGCTTCGTGATCACTTGAGTGGAAAGAGATATCTGGTTGTGATTGATGATATATGGACCAAGGAAGCATGGGAGACACTAAATCTCGTACTACCAGATGGTTTGAATGGGAGTAGAGTAATGCTTACCACTCGTAACAAAGAGGTAGCATTATATGCTGACCCATCAACCCCTCCCCATGAAATGAACCTTCTTAATGACACAGAGCTGGGAATTGTTCCTAAAGAGGATCTTCCGGGGTGGAAATACTTGCCCTTCAAAGTTGGAAGAAATAGGGCGACAGATTCTTTCCAAATGCCATGGTTTGCCACTAGCTATTGTGCTTTTAGGAAGTCTCTTATCAACAAAAGATGTGACACTGAATGAATGGTCCAAAGTTCTTGATAGTGTAAATTGGCATCTTGCTGAAAACTCAGGCCAATTTAGGGAAATACTAGCTTTAAGTTACTACGATCTTCCGCCTTACTTGAAACCATGCTTTTTATACCTCAGCCTTTTCCCCGAGGACTGTGAAATTGGGTCAAAGAGACTGATCAAGTTGTGGATTGCAGAAGGTTTCATTCAGGAGAGAGGCAACGAGATCATGGAAGATGTGGCAGAGGACTACTTAAATGAATTGATTGACAGGTGCATGATTCAAGTGGCAACCAAGAGGCCTAATGGACCGGTTAGCACATGCCGCATCCACGATCTTTTACGTGAGCTCTCTACATATGAAGCTGGAGAGAATAGTTTCTCTACAATTCACGGTGACTCTATCACTAATGCGTCTTCAGCTAGTGTGAGGCGATTGGCACTTAATTACAAAACTGAAATCGATGAAATAATAATTCGACCAAGTTCAACCCTCCGTTCCATGCTGTGCTTTTCTGCCTCTACAATTCACTGGGCAATATTATTTAGAGGCAACAGATTGGTAAGAGTATTGGATGTAGGTCAAGAATCTTCAACAAAAAACTTACTTGAGAACATCAGAGAATGTTTTCATTTAAGGTATTTAAGAGGTGCTTTCTTCGAACATGTTTCACCCTCCATTGGTAACTTTTCTAACCTACAAACTCTAGAACTACGAGGCTGGGGCACCCTTCCAAATGCAATATGGAATTTGGGGTGTTTGAGACATCTCCATGCATATCAATATGATACTGATGGGCATTCACGACTCAACAATTTAAGAAACCTCCAAACATTATGCTTGGGGTCTGAAACTTGGATAGAAAATGGCTTAAGTGATTTGACCAATCTTAGAAAATTGGGAATACAAGGAGATCTAAGGCCATACCAGAAGGCACTTTCCAACTCCATTAAAAAATTGTGTCGTCTCCGATCATTTAAACTATTAGATGGGTACTCAATCCCACCATTTATGTCTTTTACACTTCATTCACATCTCTATAAGATGTTTTTGGATGGCCAAATAGAGGAACTACCTGAGTTTCCAACAAATCTGGCCAAATTGACTTTGTGTGGTTCCAAATTAGAACAAGATGCCATTGCTACACTCGAGAAATTGCCACGCCTTAAGATTCTCAGATTATGGGAAGAATCATATTGTGGTGAGAAAATGATTTGTTCTACGGGAGGATTTCCTCAGCTAGAAATCTTAGTACTCGACTGCTCACATCCAGAGGAGTTGATAGATGAGGAAGGAGCAATGCCATCTCTCAAAAGTTTACAACTTGGCTTTACCAGTTTGTCCACAAAATATTCCAAGAGATTTGATGATCTCTTAAGTTTCACTCCCTCAAGGATCTAGACAAGCGGAGAGTAAATGAATTCGACAAAAGACCAGGCAATGTATATTTTCCTCTTCATTCTATAATTGAGCAATCATGGTTATAGAGGATGTGGACACTCTTCAATTTGGACAATAGGTAGCTCTGTTCTGCTTTTTAAAATTGGAAACAAGGCTGTTTGATTTAAGGCTGTTATATGGATAGTCTGTAGTGGGCTTAGATGTAGATATGAGAACATTCAATGGAATTTATTGTTTGAATATAGATGGCTACATCCCAAACACTTCATGTATTCAGTGGGCCAATGAGCCCAAAGAAAGTTTGCCGTGTATCCTATTTTAAAAAACATATAGTAACTTCCTACTATAAAAGTTACAGAGGATCCAAATTTGTTGTTATATATCGAGATTTATTGTCTGATGTAACCTTCTTAGTAAGTGGAGTCCTATGCAAAAGAGATGCCTTACAACTAAACCATCAATGAATTGGATATCGATAGGGTGCACCTAAAACATTGTCTTGATTTACTTTCTTTTCATTAAGTGTATTATTATTGTTGTTGTTGTTGTTGTTGTTGTTGTTAACAACAACACTCAAAGGCCCAACCTCCAATGAACACCATTTTATCTATGCCACAACTCTTGCCATGCAGTCTTTTACATTTAAATAGATGTGTTGGATCAGGAAATTTTGGGCCCTGAATCATGCTTGGTCGGAAACACTACATGAACTATGCGATCATTGATTGTCTCATCAATTTCTCATATCAAATTTAGATCTCATCTATTTTATTTTTCCTATAAGAGATGAATAAAAGCTAGAAATTGATGCATCTATACTTTTGTTTATAGATAGAGAGAAATCATGTTATTTTTTTGGTACTAGACTTCACATGAGTGACTCCAATGATCCTTGCAATACTGTCACCACCATGCAACATGTTATATTTTCTTCATTCCAAACGATTCATATATTTGGCCCTCTCTAGATTGGTATGACACAATCACATCCATTAGTCAATCATATTCTGTTGTGTGATATACCCAGTGAACAAAAGTAGCCAAAACTGTTTTGGGCTACAGCATGTTCTCAGTGCTCCCTATCATCAAAAAAAAAAAAAAAACTCCTTCCTAACATGTTTGCTAACATTGGTTCCATGTTTATCTAGGCCCAAATTTAGCCCACAGGCCTACGAATCGGTGCCAGACCCAGTGCTTTATTAAGAGACAATGCCATTTGCATGTGATATTTTGGCCAGTTTAGGCCATTTTGTTGAGACTGTAGACAGACAAATGCCCATACAAGCTCATTGTCCTAAACATCATCCTAAATCTGGTGATAAGTTGGCCTGGACTCAAGCCAATCCTAGGTAGGCCGAGCCCATTTTTTGACATAAATTAATAAGTGCACTGGCATGATCCTTTTCAGCCACTATTCTTTTTCCTTGTTGAATTATGTCTCTGTTTATATCTTCCTCTATCTCTAATTTAATAATTTTTTTCCTTACTTCCAAATGATATACCTAAAGCAGATGAAATCATATACCACCAATCAACTTCTACATTTTAACCTTGGTTTTAAAGTACAGTTGGCCCGACTGTGGAAAGGCAGAACATTGAATTGCGAGACAGCATGATTTACATTTGAAAACAAGATGAGGTTTTTGAATATGGGATTCTAAAACTGGGCTGTATATTGTTATGTAATTGCCCATAAAATTTGGTGTATCATTTCTATTAGTTTACTACTCTTATAAAAAGAACACATAATCCTCTGTTTTGCCAACATATCCTTTGCATTTGTAATTTGGGAAACTTCTGGGCATTGTTATCTAAGTATTCTAGAATTAGTCTCTTTAGATCACTTGTGTAGATCCAGAACTACAGGATTTTGTATCATTCTCAGCTTGTATTGACAAAGTTAGTTGCATTTTCATGTCTTACAGGAGACATTTCGATATCATATGCAGACAACCAGTGCTGTGGCTTCAAATGGACAATGATGGCATTAGATCAATTTCTTTTCTTTCTCCCAAACTTATTGTATATAAGTTGTTTCTGGAAATAAGTGAAAATTGCTATAAATAATAAAACTGAGTTTATATTGTTAGCTGAAAATACACTGGTGTGTTGCTATGTTCCTTGTTTGATTCTATTCATCTATATAATGTATTGCATTTACATTCTCGTCAAAGGTCAAACCAATTAATTAGAAGTTTTAATTTTTTTAATTTTTTTTTTGGATATTTTATGAGACAAAGTCAAAATCTTTACATGTTGGTCATTATTTTGCTCCTGAACTAATATATTGGTTTTTCAGCAGTGCTATTTACTGTAAATGTACGAGATTTAGCACAACCACAATGCCATTTTAGTAAATGAACAAGGCTGGGTATCAGGTTTTACACTTTTACCACATTTGCTATAATAATAGATCTCACTTTACTATTATGTGATCATTGTAGTCTCCACTCTCCAAGAACTATGGCTTTGCACTGCTTGTGCTTGGCCTTAATTTGCAAGACTGGGATATGGGCCAACAAGTCATGATCCATCTTAGTCCCTACCTGGATTTGGTATTGTGTGGCCAATAAGTCAAGAATCACCAGAGTGCCACATTTGTTTAATATTTAAGATCCAAGCATAGCCATGTCTTTTCCCTTTTCTACTCACATATTCATTGTTCGGTCATTTTTTGAAACAGTTAATCATCTGTATCATCTGTTACTTCTGGTCTTTTGCTTTGATTATCTATCATCCAATTGCAGAGAGTTGCAAAAGGTGGTTCCTCTGTCTGCCTTGGCTGAAAAGGCAGGCAGAGATAAGGAATCTTAGCGTAGCGCATTCATTTCATAATTTCAACCATATGCAATCAGTGCAAGCGCTATTAATAACCAGACACAATCATGATATACAACAAATTGATGTATGCTTTGATTTTAAAAGCATGTCAGGACTAGATATTACTGAATAATCTTTCTCACAAACTCTTTCCCCTGGGCACCTCAAGTCTTCAGATGTTTCTTGATTGATTAACTGGTTTTTTAGAACATCTCATATCATGGTTCAAAAGATTCAATTGAGTTTTGAGTCTGTTACAACTCATTCATGACTGGTGGCAAGTTGACTCCTCCAATATCAACCAAACCAGTAGAATAAAATAAAATAAAGTCAACTATGCCAATTTGAGGTTTAAGAACCTACTCTAATTTTGGTTTTGCTCAAGAAACCTAGGGAAATGTACTTCCAGTTGTTCTCATTAATGAAAATTCTCATTGGATAACCTTTTTTCGCAGGGTACTTCGAAGACCGGAGGGCAACATCCAACATGGACCAATAAAATGGGACCATCAAATTCTTAGGTTTTAGGAATAAGCAATCATTTCCCATCAAGGTGGATTTCCATTAGTTGCTTGTGGTCACCTTTGATCCTTCACCCTTAGTCCCTTTGAAAGAAGCCCATTTCTTAAGCAAATTCTAGGAATTCAGTAGGAACTAGGCAATTAAACCCCTAACCTACTGAACTGCTGCATGACTGCAACTAACATAAGAACCAAAGTCAACCATTACTACCTTCAATCCCCCTCAGGGGGACTACTCAAGCATTCAGGTGTGCAGAACTTCATAGTGCAGAATTAAAAAACTTTGAATGCCAACCAGAAAATCACCATTTTCTTCATCTACCTTTAGTGAAAATTTTCACACAGAAGAATATCAAAATGAACATTTCACTTGTGATTAACCATAAGAAGCAGTATGAGATAAAAAAAAATGTCAATGAGAAAATTCCAGCGACTTAAAACTTATATTGCCTGTATACCAATTCCTACTTGTTAGAATGGCACGTGTGACATGTGGACGGTGTATCTCGAGAGAGTTGACTGTATATATACACAAATCTGCATTGAGTAGATAATCTTACATTGATTATGTAATCACCCAATTAAGGGGATCACCTTACTATACATGCAATATTTAGTCAGAGGAAAATTATATATTCAAAGGAACGATCCCAAGGGTGATCACTTAATTTTCTGGGAAAATCATATTCTCCTTAACCTCTCTTTGTTTAGTTGATATGGTTTCAGAACCAACATTGCCTGGAGGTGCTCGAGGTGTGGCAAATTAACTACTTAACACCACTAACTTCCTAGGAATTCTTTTTCTATCGAGGTTTTACTCAAGCAGCGGGGGGGGGGGGGGGGGTGGGGTATTGGTGGGGTGCTTTACAATAGTGAAGGCATTGTGTTGGCTTTGCTCTCAAAGCATGTGGGTTGTATGGAGTCTAATGAGGCTGAGGTTGTTGTTAGTTTAGAAGCTATCCGGATTTTCACTTCAACCTCTTTTCATTCTAGACTAGTGTTTGACAGTGATTCTCTTAATGCTATATCTTGGGTGTCTTCTTCGGCTATGTTTCCTTGGAAATTTCAGTTCTATTTGAATGAGATTAGAGCTCTATCATCTTCAATTCACGTGAGCTTCATTCATGTTGGGAGGGGAGCAAATGGTTTTGCTTACTCTTTAGCTAAGCAAGGGGTTGATAGGTCTTCTAATTTCTTAGCTTTCACTATGTAACTTGTTTTGTGGTATAATGCTTTTATACCATAGTGCCCTTTAGCCGGGCCTTCTTTGTAATACTCTTTCTTTTCTTGATATATTTTCTTCGTTGCTTGTCAGAAAAAAAAAAATGGTGGGGAGGAATGAATGATCAAGGCCATTGATGGGGGTGGACATTTAGTGCATAACAATCAAATTCCTAGGGTTTAATTTTTTAGGATGAAAGGTTGGCATGTCATTTTCAATAAAATGGATGATATGTTAATGGTCCCTTGAAGAGACCTTTAATCCTACTACATTCTCAGCACCCTTGATAGAAACTGTTTCTTAAGAAATCCTAGGAATTTAGTTGGAATTATGATCTTATTGGTGGAAAAACATAATGGACCATGAAAATGCTCCTCTTTCGCTTCCGCTAAATTCAAGAAAAATCCAAGAGAATACTCCAAAAGAAACTCCTTGGTCTTTCCCAAATGCAAAAGACCATCAAATGCAAAGAGCAAACCACCTTTTGTAGCAACCGACAAAAGCAAAAGGAACAAAGTTCCTCAAAAAAGAAACTCCTATGTAGGGTTTTAAAATATATACTATGAAGAAAGGAAGGGGGTTGCATCATGTAGGTCGACAACAAGCATAAAACTGTTATCACAATTACAATATGAACTTGAAAATAATAGTGCAGGTTATCCAAGGACTTGGCCTAGAATAGACTGGAATGTCAAACAAAATTCATGTAGTCGTCCCCAACATAGTTTGGGCAAGGCTTTGATGGTTATTATATTATAAATGTGTAACAAAAAAGATAACAATAATAAAAAAAATTGTACAGTTAATGTCTCCTGCCTGCACATTGTTCAGCCAAACCTCAAAAACATCCATAAGTAACAAGCCAGAAAATGTAAGGAAAAATGAGAAGTAAGAAATTCAGAACAGGTGAAATATTTTAATCCCAAGAGAGGAGAGTATTGACATGCCTAAATGGAGAGAACTGCTCCTCAAACTTGGAAATTCCCTTTTTCCATTCAACGTCCAAACGAATACGCTGCAGCCTCTTTAACTCCACATCATATGAAAAGAAGTCATCATAACACTTGATGATGATTTTCAATTGAGGACTAGAGACAATTGCAACTGGAACAGTGTCAAGTAGAAAACCTTTAAATGGCATAGCATGTCCCAATTCGATGCAACATACCGCTTTCCATTCCTGCTTCTCCAAGTCCTTGAGAGACCATATCTTCAGCTGGCTATTTCTGACAAGATCAGCAAAACAAAGAGCTCCATCCACCTCTAGCATAGTGTAGACTCCCGAGTCACATTGAGGGTGCACCCTTGTATAGAACTCCTCTCTGGCAACATCCATAGTAAGCAAGTGGCCCTCTGATTGTGGCAGTTGGCTCCATTCTCCTTCCAACATTTCAATCTCCTTGCTATGAATCATCCAATGCAAAGACCCGTTTGCATAGACAGGAGGAAAAGCTAAAAGACCATGAATAGGAATATTGATTGTTCTCCATGAATCACATTCCTTGCCAACAGTTACAATGTGACATTCATAGCATTCACTGCCATGTGTACCACACACCACTTTATACCTGTCGGCGGTTGAAACGTACACCAAACAACAAAGACAAAACCTCCCATCTATCATTTGAGCAAGCGGGGGAAGAGCCATGGAACGTCGAGTAATTGGATTATAGATGTAGAAATATTGTAGTGTCTAAAGAAGAATTAGACCATTGCAGGAGGCATGAATGGCGGTTATATAGTCATTGTAATCACTCTCTGGTTTGAAATGAAAAGCCTTCCTTTTCCCTGTTTCCATGTCTAAAGAGATTATAGTGTTGCTTCTATCAGTTGATTGGAAGATAAAAACAGGTTTTGGTCTCACATGGTGAGTATGAGCATTTACAAAAGAAGGGTTGTAGATCAAATTAGACCATTCCTTGGACAAGCTACAGAGTGGAATGAGATTCTCAACAGGTATCCTTGACAAGATGTCAAAAATGATGTCATGAGGAAGAGACCTATTGCTATCCTCCATTTTCTCGCTCTTTTTTACCATTTTACCAGCTATTCGCGTGAACTTCTTGTGTATAGTATCAGCTATAAATACTATCAAAGACTTCAGGAACTTCTTGTCAAAGAAACGATTGGTGAGTATCAAACAATGCTAGAATGTACATGATGCAAGCTTATCTAATACCCAACACACAAAATCGAACCCTTCGATTGTGAGTTTGGATCCTTGCAGGAAGCACATTGCAGCTTCGTTAGAATGAGCCATGTGGTGGCTTTATGAGGACCCCTGGCCCGACCACGTACAAGAGGGATTTAGAGATTAGCCACCTAGTGGATGTTCCTGTTGTCCAATCTAAAGCCATAAAATGAGTAGTAAATAGAAACTGACCCTTTATTTTGATTGAGTTTGGGCCTTTAAACTGAAACATTTAAAGGCAATTCCTCAAGATGACTATTATATGACGTGCCACTTCTCAGATATTTTATTTTCTAAAAGTTTTGTGGTTGAAGGGCTGGACATGGAAACTTTTGAACTTTGGCAGATCCATAATGATAACTAGTTCGGATCCAGTACATGTGTCTCACATGAAAAAAAATAGTAAACTAAATATAATAGACTTTGAAACTTTGTAGATTATATCGGTTTTAACCTTTGATCCTGAAATAGTCTTTGTGATTGATTAAATTAAGCAATATTTTTGCTGGGACAATTCTACTACTTAATATTCATTTTTAGATGAATCAATGGCAGTTGTAAATATGAAATGTTGGGATTTTTTATCCCCATACCAAGAGTACAGAATGAGATATTGGAATCCATATACAAAGTATCAATATACAAAATGGGGTAGCCTTTTTATAGAAGATAGAAGGGAAAAAAAATATTTGAGAGAGAGATGTAGGAACTTACAGAAACCAACCACATTAGGCAGCTGCCGTTTTCTTCTCCTTTTCTTGCTTTTGCTTCTCCTTCCTTTTCTTCTTTCTCTTCTTTCCATTGAAGGATTAAGGAAGGGAGGAGTGAGAGATGGAAATGTGATTCTCTGCGACTGTCCATTTGAAAATGACTCTTCATATGCGAATTTTTCTCCTGCGGGAGTCCTTTTGCCAACTCCCTGTTATTAGATTAGATGGACTTTCACCATGCAGTCTGCTCGTAGGCCGGGTGTTCATGGCCTGCATTGGACCAGGCTGCGGAATATCAGGCCTGGACCAACTTTTAAAAAAGGTCCGAGCCTAGCCCGAGTTGCCTTTATATTGGTATATAAAGAAATTTGGTTGACTTATATTATTCCGCATTGTAGCTCAACTGGGTTGGTGCAATATGTTTGAGTCCTTTTTCTCTCTCCATTTTGCCCCGGAACAAGTTGGCTCCATAGGGTCCTCCACCAATCAAGGGTCACATGCCCTCATGCCAACTTTATCACATGTCCATTTTGAATAACATCCATTTCCCAAGGTGTCAATTTTGTTGTAAGGATGTCTATGTGATGGCCTGATGGCTCCATGGAAAATTACATGGTCCTCCATGTGAAGAGTAGATCTGCTTAACATTTTCAGTTTTTTTTTCTTTCTTAGCCCTTTTCATTTTGATACAAACACTTGTAACGAAATCATAGGACCACAGAAATTGCTGGACTTGTTCTTTTCATTTGACCCAAAACCAATCCAGGTTTGTCTGACCATTTCTCAAAAACATTTTGCTTGTTTTAGTAGGTTGTGTTTAAGCATTCATATTATTTTGTTACTGTATATATATTTATCTATGTGGAAATCTACTTGTTCTATTTGAAAAACCAATCACAGCCATTGGTGGATATTTTTTCCCTGTATAATCACTGTTTTGAATCTCACTTAGAAGATAAGGAGACTAGCTCGGTCAACGTCACTTGATCATCATCATGTTAGGCTGATAAAAACTGGATTCTTTTTCTTTTTTTTTTTTTTTAACTAGCCACAAACGCTAAAAATATATTAAAATTTAAGAATTCTTTTAAAATATTATTAAGATGAAATAAATCTAAAGTAAAGAAATTTATTATCTTTGAATATTAGAATCTTTTAACATGTAAAGAAAATAAACATAAAATGAAGTAAACTTACATAACAATCCCTTCAAAAGAAAAAGAAAAATAATGAAGCAATATAAATAAATAAAGGAAATCAATCATTTAATTAGTTTTCACTTTCCTGTAAAGAAATAAGGTAAAAATCAAACGAAAGATGCCATCATTCTTTGGAGCATCCTAGTTTAGATGAATCGATCAAGAAATTAAGAAAAAGAAAAATATATTACCATTCTCTATACATCTGAACCATGGATCTTGAATACAAGGTAACTTACATACCAGTAAACAAACTTCTACAAAAAAAAAAAAAAACCTAATCAATTCCATCATAAGATTTTGTCAAAACTTGTAGGTTGTTTTCCCACTCACCAGACCCATACTAATGACCCAAAACACTACCCACTCGTTTTGAGCCTACTTACGGGATGAGCCCAAAAGTGATGTGGCAAATTTAGACGTATATGAGAAGCTAAATAGGCGATGAATATATAGGTCACTCAATAGGGTCTAAACCATGTTGGGACCCACATTTTGATGGGCTGGATCAACTGATATTTGTATCTAATTAACCATGACCTTGGTCCATTGTGTTGCTAAGTAATGACCACTAAACAAATGGCTCTGTCAAAATTCCAGTGAATGACAGAGCTGATGTGTTTTTTGGTCCCATAGTTGATTGGAGATTCTCACCATACTTGCATTTTGCATTAGTGTCTTTCTTAGCCACTATGCGTGGGCCACAGAAGATAGAATATTCCATTTTAGATGATGTAAATGAACCCAATCAACAGCTCTCCTTGTGTCCGTAGTTGAAACAGATTTTACGGCAATTGAAAGAGATTTTAAATGAAAGCACATTTAGAGTAAGATTAGAGGAGAGAATTCGGTTTGAGGATCGGGAGGAGATTAGTAAGATTAGGGGAGAGAATTCAGTTTGTGGATGGGGAGGAGATTAGTAAGATTAGGGGAGAGAATTCAGTTTGTGGATGGGGAGGAGATTTTATTGCAATTGAAAGAGATTTTAGGTGATATTGATTGAAAGACTATAGGAGATATAATATATGGATAGCAATACTTTTGGAGAAAAAATAGTGGAATGTGATGACATGGCTCCTTAAATCACTGTAAGTTTTTTATGTATATTTATTTAAAAGGAGAACTCCTACGATGCTGACGTGGCACCCTTTACAGCCCACCTCCCCGCTTGCTTTAATATATATATATATATATAAAGCCAAAGTATATATATCAAAATTCGAATATCTTAAAAGAAAAACACGGCATAGTGTTTAAAAATTATATATATAAAAAGATTTTTTTGCATATACCCCACTAATATTTCTAGGATTTGTAAATATTTCCTTGAGGTTTTAGTATTTGCAAATAGGCCCCTGCATTTTCATTTTAATACCTTTCGTATCCCCAAAATCAATAGGCTTCAAACCACCATAGGTTTTTTTAAACAAAATGGCATGTTTGCCCATCTCTTTTATCCTTATATGCATAATTTTAAAAGCTAGAACTTATCTTTTCATAAAGCGTGTAACATTAACAATTGCACTTAGTCGGAGAGAATAACCCTACATAAATCCATTTTTCATCAATGCATGGCTCATTTCATTAAATCCAAATCAATCAAAATGACAATCAACACTTATACTTGTTTATGATTTATCCAATCCATATATGACCCACCGTTGGATTGATGAAGATTTCAAAATATATTATTAGGCTTCATGTGCATGAGAAAGTTATTAAGAGAAACCATTAGGTCTTAAGATAAAATGATGTTATTTTTGTAAATAATAATATACTCATTTTTGTTTAATGGATGTAAGGGCAAAACTATCATTTATATAAAAATCCAACATAAACCTCATGGCGGTTTGCCATTTGATTTTGGACATGGAAGGTATTAAAATGAAAAGGCATGGTCCATTTACAAATACTAAAGCCTCCGGGCCTATTTTCAAATCCTACAAACCTTAGGGTGGAATATACAAAAAAAAAAAAAAAAAAAAAAAAAAAATGATGAAGGATTTCAATATGAATTGTCTGAGATGCAGGGAGCAAATCCACGCCTTGGACAACGAACCAACACTGAAGGGTATTTGGCTTTGTTTATTTTAACATTGTATGAATGGAGCAAATCGAATATTTTTTTTTGAATAGTCAGGTTATGTAAAATCCTTGGTACTTTTTCTTTGTCCAACTTTTTCATTTGTAGCTATCTTTCTCCATTAATTTTGTTTTTGGCTTTGCCATCTACTCTACGGACAGTATTTTAGGTCCATGGACTTTTTCTGAAGGCTGAAATGTTTCATTTTCGTGGTAAAATGTTTACAATGTTTGCTTTTTGATGATCTGCTAATCAGGGTGACTGGAATGGTGTTGGTGCTCACACAAACTACAAATTATATCCAAAACTTCTTTTTTCTTCTATCATCTACTGAAGATTATAGTCTTACATAATGCAATTAATCCAATTTTTTTTCGTTATAATGCCATTAATCCAGCAATATATTTGTTTACAGATCTTAGACCAGTGGAAAATTGCCGAGTGTCTCTGTGAATTTGCTTATTTTTGTCAGCAGCAAGTCCATGAAAAGTGATGGTGGGATTGATGTGATCAAGTAGGCCATTGAGAAGTAGGGTTACAATAAGTCATGAAGTGTAAAGGCACTGTTACAACCTTTCTGCTGCCTAATTATACATGAGATGGGAAAAGATATTTCTTCTATCCAACTCATTCTCATCTTCAGTAGGCTGTCATAAGCAATAGTACAGAGTGTATGAAATTTATTGACTCTCCACACACTATCCTGCAAACTGAGGACAGGAGCAAAATGTGGGTGGTAAAGCTTGTGCCTTGCCCAAAATGAACCAGTGGGGAAAAGAACTTGCTCCTTTCAACTCACTGCCAGTTCTGCAAGCAGAACAACTGGATTGTTACTTTGAGCCTAGTTAATCATTTGACTTACCAATTCAACCTTTTTTGAAAATTCATGGTTTGTATTATGAGCAGAAGTAATTATCCACGGCTTGGGGTTTCAAGTAAATGGAAAATCCCAAAGCATTGTCCAAAGTTTCTCCTTGAATTAGAAATCCTGTTGATATATTCAAGTGCACGATCTCAAAATAATGCCTATGTTTCCTTCTCAACAGGGAGAGAATCATGAATCTAAACGACTCCTTGTGACCTTTGCCTCCATCGTAGGCATTGCTGTTCTTTCTACAACAAGTGTGACCCACATAACGATTGAAAATTTGAATAGATAACACTTCTTTACTTCTGGAATTCCTGAGTTTCAAGAATAAATGCTGCATTCTAGCTAGTAATTAGGACCTGAGTTTCAATAATTTTTGGAGTTCCACATTTGTCTAATATCTAAGATCCCATCATAGCCATGTATTTCCCCTTTTCTAGTCACATGCATTGTCAGTTATTTCTTGACAGTCATTATCTCTATCATCTGTTACTTCTGATCTTTTATTTTAATTATTTAGCATCTAACTTCAGGGAATTGCAAGCCAAAGTGCCTCTGTCCGCCTTGGTTGTGACACTGAGAAAGCAGGCAAAGGTATGGTATCCTTGTGTGGCACCTTCATTTCATGATTTCAACCCCATGCAATTAGTGCAAGTGCTATTAATAACTTGACAAAATCATGTTAGGGAACAAACTTCATTTCTTCTGCTTTTATTTTAATCACATATCACGACTGTATATTGCTGAATAATCTCTCACACACACAAACCCTTGCATTTGGATGCCTAAATTCTTCAGATTTCCTTGATTGATCAACTTATTCTTTTAGAACATCTCATAGAATGGTTCAAAATTTCAATTGAGTTTTGAGTCTGCTACAACTCATTCATGACTGGTGGCAAGGTTACTTCTCCAAAACAACAGATAAATAAAATAAAGTCAACTACACCAATTTGAGTTTCTAGTCCCTACTCTCTAGTTTCGTTTTTGCTAAAGAAAAATTTATTTGAAATGTACTTCCAATTATTCTAATTAATGAAAATTCTCATTGGCTATCCTTTTCTATGACAGGGTACTTCAAAGACCGAAGGCCAGCATCCAACATGGACCCAAATATGTGGTTACTCCAATGATTGCTGAACCTAGCATTCTCTGGAATCCTTAGTGAAAGGATAAAGATAGAAGATGGAGAGACACTAGATTATAGGAAGTTAGAGATTGGATGTCATGTCTCCCTTGCATTAATCATTTGTATTTCGAACTGGGTTTCAATTGGATTTTCTCCTATTTAAGTGATTGTTGCTTTGTGGTTTACTGCACTTGAAGTACTCATCATACAAATAAATTGTAGTTAGGGATCAAAACCCTCTTTTGCTTCAATTGAATTTCCATCATTGAGCCCATCTTACAGATTGGATAAAAAATTATTTTCAAATAAATGATGGGCCGGGCTCAGCCAGCTCATCTTATCTTGAGTCAGAATTGTGCGAAGACAGTTTTTGCCCTTGTGGTTCATCAATATGTTGAACTGTTGACCCTATAGAACCTAGCATTGGCTGAGTATTACTTCGAATCTTCTTGCTGGGAAGAGCCATATCTGCATTTTCTACTGAGTTTCTATGGAAAGGGAAGGGATGAAATATTATTGGCGGGAGTAATAAAGTCCCTTCATAATATCATAAACTAGATTTTCTGTTTTCTCTCTCAGAAAAATAGATAATTAGAACAAAGGGGATGTCTCCAACATTATGGAGACCTAGATGGGCCTGTTAAAGTTTTCGGAAGCATGGATATCTATTTTATACATAGATAATTGACCATCCACTCCAAGAGTTAACCATGTCATAGCTCTATTACTCTCGAGACTCCCTTCTTAGTAAGCCACCAAAAATAGACCCCATTCTGCAATATTGTAAGGGCCACAAATGACTGTGATGAAATGAAGATGATTAATGGAGAGGGCAAGAGCCAACACTCGTGACTAATTTCTTGGCAAATAGAAGAATTGGACTACTTTCCCTTCTTTTCTTTTTTTTTTTTTTTATAACCAATTAGACTACTTTCCTTCATTCTTATAGAAATAAGAACAGAAAATAAACACCAACAGCTGTAGATGAGTCTTTGGATATGCCAACCTTGATCAGGAGCAAAATCACAGCTTCACTCACTTGGTGAATGTGCAGCACTCGAGTATATTCAGTTCTTTTGTTACCAATAGTGCTCTTCATCAAATAAATATCACTCATGTCATTACAAGATAAGTTTTTAGGCATCGATTTCTTGCATAATTCATACACTTGTTTTTGAAGCTTTGCCTCCTTTTAACCTTGTCGCAGCCATGTATTTAGCCTCTGTAGCGATCACAAATTTTGTATTTGATAGTTTACATGGTCGATCTGTGCTGAAATACAGCATAACACTACCTGCATCAAAAAACCATCAATCCGTCTAAAGCCATTATTAATGTAATTGAATGGTCAGTTTTACTTTTGAATTATTGAACCATCCATTTAGTGACTTGCCTCTGTGGAGTATCTGCATTGTGGAAACCATGAAATGCATCAAGCTTCCAACACTAGCAAAGGGACCGGCAACACTACTTTCCTCTACTGGACTTTGGACATTGCGCAAAAGGTTACCTTAAATGTGACGCAAAAGAAGAGTCTACACTTGTCGTCCCTGAGCACCCTATTTATGAACCATTCTTTTTTCTTGCATTAAAAACCTCTCTTTTCATAAAGACCCCTGTATCATCTCTTCAAATATCTAATTGAATCAGACTATGATCGTTCAGATTTAAACCGATGAAAAGATGGCACTTACATGTCATTCATTTTACTCACCATTAAAAGCCCAGATAAAGACATCAAATGTGAGAATGAGACTTGGATAAGAAATATCATCATCAAAGAAAATCCAAGCAATAATCATGCACCATTTATACCAGCGCTCATCATGAACTACTCAAATATTTTGTAACATAGCCTAATAGCCTCACTGGTTGTTAATAATGATTTAAGCTTGCACAATTGCTTGTTCTTGCCCTTTTAATGGGCCCCTTTAGATTTCCTCTCTCTCTTTATTCTTCAGACTTCGTCTCTTAGGTCACCATAAAAAAAAAAAAAAAAAAAAAACCTTGTCTTTAATTCCATCACTGATTTTCAAATAAAGAAATCAAACAACTGACAGAACCAACAAAAATCAACTTCATAACGAGGCGAGTATCTCTAAAATGTTGGTGCTGCCCTTCTGCACAAAACCCTTAATGACACAAGTCATGCTATATGTCTTTTGCCTTTCCTTTTTCCATCTTTTTGAGCTTTTGAACCATTTTCATCCATCTGCCTTTCAGCCCTTCTATAACAACATCACCGTTTCTCTTCTTGAAGAGCTTTCGTCTCTTCATTGCACCTGTGTTTCACCACATTGCTTCTTTGAATGGATTTAAGGAATGAAAATGGTTCTTCATCTTTGGCTTGGAAAGGCTAATTCATTGAGGTCTACATAGTTATTGAGTTCAGTGGGTCAATAGATTAAAACTGTAAGACACTTGAATCTATGTTGTCTAGTCAGTATACTTGAATCTATGCTGTCTAATCATCCCAATATGCTACCAACTAAGTGATACATTGCACTATCTACTCCTACTGCCTCTTCACATAATTTGTATTAACGTATGACTTCATATAAGACGGGATTTTATGAAGGGGTAGAAAAAGGGTGAAGAGTGAAGCATTCGTACTCGAGATACAGAGAGCGCCATCAAATTCTTAGGTTTGAAGAGTCTGTAATCACTTCCCATCCATGAGTTGCTTGTTGTCACTTTTGATCCTTCAGCCTTAGCCCCATCGATAGAAGCCTATTTCTTAAGCAAGTTCTAGGAATTCAAATATAAAGTAGGTAAATAAGCCCCTAACCTACAGAACTAACTGCTCAGATACTGAAAAAAATTACTGCATGACTACAACTAACCAAAGAACTTAAGTCAACCATTATTCCCGTGGATCCCCCATAAAGGGGACCAGCCAAGCAATCAGGTGTGCATAACTTCATAGCCCACCATCAAAAAACTTTGATGCCAACCAGAATTCACCATTTTCTTCATCTACCTTTACTGAACTTCTGCGAAAAACAGAAGACTATCAAAATTAACATATATGCTTGTGATAAACTGTAAGAAGTTTTACAAGGACAGAAATGTCCACAAGAAAATTCCAGGGACCTAAAACTTCAATTGCCCATTTACCAATTCCCACTGACTTCGTACGGATTCTTAGTGATCAAGCTTTTACCAAAGCAGCATGATGACTGATGAGGCAAGCAGTGAACGGTCAAGAGGCATTGATAGGGCAGACGCCTAAAGCGTAAACATCAAATTCCTGGGTTTAATTTTATAGGATGAAAGGTTGGGCAATCATTTCCATCAAATGGAGGATATTTTGATGGTCTCTTGAAGATCTCCACCTGATCCTGCTACACTCTCAGCCCCCTTGAAAGAAACCATTTCCCTAGAAATCCTATGAAATTAGTAGGAATTATGATCTCATTGGTAGAAGATCAAAATGGATAATGAAAATGCTCTTATCTTTTCCTTCATCTAAATTCAAGAAAACTCCAAGAGAATACTCCAAAAAGAAAGCCCTTGCTCTTTCTCCAATGCAAAAGATCCATCAAATGCAAAGAGCAAACCATCTTTTGTAACAACCAACAAAACCAAAAGGAAAAATCGGTCCTTAAAAAGAAACACTCCTATTTTAGGTTCTTAAAGATATTTTGTTAGAAAAGGAGGGTTTCATCAAGCAAGTTGACAGCCGATGTAAAATTTTTGTCACAACTACAACAATAAATTCTGAGAAATAATAGTGCAACCCATCCAGGGATTTGAACTAGCATGACTGTAATAGCAAAACAGAATCATCCCAACATAATTGGGACAAGGATTTGATGATGAATGGGAGATAAATTGTGAATCCATGACAAACAAGATAAGTTAATGTCTCATGTCTGTACATTGTATGGCCAAGTCTTAAAAACATCCATAAATAACAAGCAAGAAAATGAAAGGAAAAATGACAAGGAAAAGATGCAGAAAAGGTTAAATTATCTTTAATCCCAAGAGAGGAGAGTATTAACATGCCTAAATGGAGAGAACTGCTCCTCAAACTTGGAAATTCCTGGTTTCCATTCAATGTCCAAAGTAAGATGCTGCAGCCTCTTAAACTCCACTTCATAAGAAAAGAAGTCATCAAAACACTTGATGATGATCTTCAATTCAGGGCTAGAGAATATTGCAACTGGAACAGTGTCAAGTAGGAAACCTCCAAACGGCAATACATCTCCCAGTTCAATGCAACATACCTCTTCCCATTCCTGCTTCTCCAAGTCCTTGAGAGACCATATCTTCAGCTGGTTATTTCTGATATGATCAGCAAAACAAAGAACCCCATCCATCTCCAGCAAAGTGTAGACCCCCGAGAAACATTGCGGGTGCACCCTTGTATGGAACACCTCCCTAGCAATATCCATAGTAAGCAAGCGTCCCTCTGACTGTGGCAGCTGGCTCCATTCTCCGTCCAACTTTTCGATCTCCATGCTATAAATCATCCAATGCAAAGACCCATTTGCATAGACCGGAGGAAAAGCAAAAAGACAATGAGTAGGAATCTTAACTGTTCTCCATGAGTCGCATTCCTCACCAACAGTTACAATGTGACATTCATAGCATTCACTGCCATATGTACCACACACCACTTTGTATTTGTTAGTGGTTGCAACATACGCCAAACTCCAAAGACAAAAGCTCTCATCTGCCATTCGGGCAAGCCGCGGAAGAGCCACAGAACGTCGAGTAATTGGATTATATACGTAGAAATCTTGTTGCGTCTCAAGAAGAATTAGACCATTGCATGAGGCATGAATGGCTGTTAAACAGTCACTGTAATCATTCTCTGGTTTGAAATTAAAAGCCTTCTTTTTCCCTGTTTCCATGTCTATGGCAATTATAGTGTTGTTTATATTGCTTGATTGGAAGATAAAAACAGGTTTGGGTGTCACATGTTGAGTGTGAGCATTGACAAAAGAAGGGTTGTAAATCAAATTAGACCATTGCTTTGATAAGCTACAGAGTGGAATGAGATTCTCAACAGGTAGCCTTGACAGGATGTCAAAAATGATGTCTTGAGGAAGAGAACTATTGCTATCCATCTTCTTTGCCATTTTGTTTCTCTTATTTGCCATGTTATCAGTTCTTCATGTGCACTCCTTGTGTATAGCATCAGCTATTAATACTGTCAAAAGTAAGATCCAAGAAACTTCCTGTCAAACAAAAGACTAGTGAGTATTCAATTACAATCCTAGAAATGTAGATGATGCAACCATTTCTAATCTATAACACACATAACCAAACCCTCCAGTTGTCCTGCAGGAAGCGCATTGCAGCTTCTCTAGATTGAGACACCCATGAATAAATCAAAGGTGTAAACATGCATCAATAAATAAATAAATAAATAGAAAGAAAATTAAAATATATGTATATATATTAACATATGATGCATGTAGAACAATAAGATAGTACAGATATTAACATTCCAATTTAACAACAATAGATTGGAGCAATCCAAAACGAAACAGTGACCCAACAGCCCCAATTCAAAACTAGATACAATAGGCCTTGAAAACTTGTAGATTGTATGGGTTATAGCCTTTGATCAATGTCCTACAAATAAGTAAAAGGTACAGTAATTGTCTTTACAGCCCCAACTATGTTGGGGTGTCTTTGTAATGGGTCATATTAAAAAAAATATCTGTACTGACCAATTTTATACTTAATATTCATTTTTAAAAGAATCAATAGCGTTGGTACATATGAAAAACATCTAAATGTAAAACCCATGTACCTGAATTAAAAAAAGGTTCAAATATTGGAACCATACATACCCGATTCTCACAATTCCTGTCATTCGGGTATCCGCAGAGACGTCTTGATCCTAAAAATGTTACCTTTATGTCACCACCCACAGGACCATCACAAAGATTAGAAAAGAAAAATATCTGGTTTTGAAGGATTTCTGTCAATCTCCCAATAAGAGAATAAGATGTTTGAACCCATATACAAAGTGGGGTGTTTTTAATAGAAGATGAAAGGAAAACAATTATTTGAGATTGTCACCAGAGAGAGAGAGAGTTATGTAGAAACTTACATACGCCCTATGGAAAAAGCCTGTTTCTTCTTCTCCTTTGTTTCTTCTGTTTTTCTACTCTCTCTCTCTCTCCCCCACTTTCCCTTGATGGGTCTTTTTCTAGGAAGCGAGAAAGGAGGGAGAGTAATGTAATTCTCTTGGAAACTACTTTCTTTTCCAAAATTTTATGACTCGCCTCTTTCCAAACAAACTCTTCAATGAGTTTATTAGATAAGACTTTGTGGTGAAGAATATGTCAGCGAGTCCGGATCCGCTGAGTGGTCGTCGGTTACGACCTATGCTTGAGTGGGCCATGATATGAACTGTTAAAATTGAATGCAATTATTCAGTAGAATTTGATCGCGCCGTAAGATTAAATACATGATTGATAACATGATTAGCATGTTTTTATGCATTACTACTCCTATTGCTTAATAATATTATGGACCATGTGTTCAATCTCTTAGTGCGACCAAATTGTATTGAAGAAATAGAGGGGATTGCATTCGATTTTAACGGTTTGGATCATTAGTAGGTGCCTAGGTGGGCCCCTTGGTGTGAGTCCCACACATCTCACACACAGGAAGCACGTAACAAACCACTCAATGGATCTGGACTCTGGAGTTGGGCCAACAACAAGTTGAGTGACTCCAGAAGGGCCGCAATCTATTGAGGATCATACCCCATCAGGCCTATTTTATATCAGATATCCATTCTGACATTTTTCCACTGATTGAGGGTAAGTTTGCTTATTGCATAAATCATCGTCGTCGTCATCAAAGCCTTGTGCTAAAAAAATAATGGGTCGGCTATATAAATTTTGTTTATCCTACCACGATAATAATCTTTTGATGGGTTTCACTCTTTCATGTCTATTTTTAATATTTTTATCCATGTCCTCTTCAACCTATCTTCTTTCCTTAGTTGCTATTAACGTGCATAAAAAATAATTTTTCAATTGTGTCGTTAGTCTACATTGGACATATCCAAACTACTTCGAACACATTTCTCTTAATTTATCACCTACTGCATACATGTGTGTTATAAATAGGGCATTTCAAGGACGACTTAGACCTAAGTAATTTATCGAACCCTTTTTTTAAACTTAGTGACTATTTTGAGATTTTCCTCCTAAAAATAATAGTGTTTAGCTTTCTTTTGAATCAAACCTACATTTAACAGAATTTAAAGGAAGTAAATTTTCAAAGTAATTCTAAACACCAGTTTAGATCTAGAGAAAGGTAGAGAGGAGGATTTTTTTTTTTTTTTTTCTTCTTCTTCTTTTTTCAAGTGAAATACATTTTTCTTTGGTTGGCTCTACTTCTCATCAGATGTTAACTTTCCTTTTAACTTTTGCGAAAAGTATCTCAAGGGGTTGAATAAACACCCTTTTTACTAGTTAAATTGAATTCTTTATTGGGAAATTGACATTAAATTATATAATAATTAGTGTTTTATGTATAATATGTTCTTAGAATGATTTTATCCTACATTGCTTTTTTTTTTCTTTTTTTCATTCAAATACAGCGAAGAATTAGTACTAGAGAAAGTGATATTTCTCCTCCTATGTTCCCCCCTCATTTTCCCTTTTTTTTTTTCTTTCTCAGTTGTCCTTATCGGATAAATTAGTATGATTTGCCACATTTCATTTTCTCCGGAGAATTAGAATGATTTGGAACTTGTCATGTTCTCTACATCCAAGACTAGCTAATTCTTGTGTAAAACTGACTACCAAATAAAATAAGATGCCGGACAAAGTACATGGAGACCACTATATGAGGTCCATAGGATGTCTCCTGGACAACAATCTGGTGCATTTGGTCGGCAATGTTTGGCCTTCCAACTGCATCAACCCTAAGATCTCTATACGACATACTAAGGAGTTACACAAGTGGTTGGCTGAGGAATCAATCCTTAGGTATGCCACTCTTCTCATTTATCTAGGCTATCCTTCTCCCTTTGTAGGCTTCCTCTTTCCACTTATGTGGGCTCTTCTTCCGACGGTGTAGGCTTCCTCTTTTCACTTATGTGGCCTCTCTTGAGTTTGGGCCTCTTGGCTCGAGTGCCAAAAAAAAAAAAAAAAAACCTAATATTTTAACACAATAGTTAAACAGGCCTATCTTGGCCTATGTGTGCTTAAAAGGGCTATGTCCGCCCAACATATTTAACATAAATATGTATGTGCATGTGTACGTTGGCATGTTGAAATCTCTGGTAAAATTATGTCGGCATTGTTTTTTCACCTAACAAAATTTTCTCAAACCATGGATATTAAAAAGACCCGAGTGTGGATCAGAGTCATGCCCCTCAACTAAAGTGAACCACTTGGTTAGGTCTTGATCGTAATTAGGGCAAAAGTCCATCTCCAGGCATAGAGCTGTAAACAAAGACTTAATAGAGAATATTGTAGAGAAAGGTTATGAACGTTGTAATGAGAAATATTCATGTGCATCCATCCCTCAGCGACACTTACATAGCTTTCCTTCTATGCACATGAACATTCCTCTTTGTGCAAATGACCATTTATGAGTTTTCCTCGTTTGCACACAAATATCTTAAATTATGTAATTGTCCCTTACCCTATGGTGAGGTGATTGCATTCTGTGTGTGGGTGGGGGCACATCTACGTGCATTTAAGCCGCTCAAATGATGGATGATGCCATCATCTACTATGCTACATTTGGGGCCCTGCAATTGGGTGCAGCATGGTACATCTAAAATGTTTGGATGATGGGATGTGATGCGGCTTGCCTCAAGGTGGCCTGTTGGGATCACAAGGCTACAAACCCCAATCAAAAATTTTAGTCCATCGCAGCTATTACATGGTAACGTGTGACACTTTCCCACAAATCCTATTTGGGGCTCACATAGGGATGATACTCACCGTCTCAGATGAATCACATCCCTCCACCGATCGATCTTTCAAGTTTTAGTTCAAAAGGAGCGTGTCCCATCATCCGGTTTAGTACATGATGGAAACGTGATTGGGCACTAACATGGAATTGCTATTTACGTGGTGTTGTCATGGTGATCAATTGGATGGTGGGAGCTCTCAGGAGAGAGGATGGAATCTATCTCGAATGATCCGGATTTTCCCTATATGGGCTCCAAATTGGAGTTCCAAGAAAGTGTTGCATGGTTCCCGTGTGTAATAGCTGCCACTGAGAATCCCCATAATTTTCCTTGGTTTTTTTTTTTAACTGTGTTTGGATTAACTTTTTCAACTTATATGATTTGGGTTTGAATGTTCCCTCTACTTGTTACCTACAGTGCCCAACTTAACCTGATCATTGCCATCCCTATAGCATGAAACAGGGGCGAAGATATTTTTAGAGCTCCTATGGTGTATTTATAGAGAGAGAGTAGATATGGAATATAATAGGGAGAGAGCTGTCATTTTCTTTGTACTTTATTTTATTTTTATTTTTTTTTGTGCGGGGTGGGTGGGGGTGGGGAAGGTCATTTTCATTGCCCAAGCTATAATTATTGGTATCATGAGGATCACATAAATTCAGAATATGTTTTTTTTTTTTTTTGACCCACCCAAGGGAGCTGGGACCCAAGAGATAACCCGCACACACACGGAAAGACAATGCACACAAGCGGAAAGAAAGCCCACACAAGTGGGAAAGATGCTTGCACAAACGCTTGACGTACCCAGAGTTTGAACCACAGACGAGGTAAGTGGCCGTTCTCCGGTTTACATTAGAATATGTAGGAATTGAATACATAAGAATTAATGTCCTAATGAACTTAACCAAAGAATTATCAAAGAGGTGATGAGTGAGGACTTCAAATGAGTGGTAAATGATATGAGGCTGGAATGTAGATGGAACCCAGACTTTATGAGAATCTGAATTACTAGGGCGATGGATGAGTATTTATTTCCTTTTCCCTTTAATTCAATTTTCATTAAGGGGGTGGTTATTCAAAGTTCATTTTTGGATTTGCACCTCTCTTTCCTCATTTTAACCACTCATCACTTGAAATCCTATGAATTTTATGCAAACAAACTGGCCGTGGAGATTTAAAATAAAACTCATGAAGCTACTTTATGCCCCCCACCCTACCCCTTTCTGGCCTTTTCATTTGCTTTCATTCTAATCATCTTTTACAACAACTTCAGTCTAAGTTGAGTGCTACTTTCATTTAATTGGAAGGAAAATCTAAAACCCAATTTGAGCTTTTATTTGCTGAATGCTAGAGTACCGCCAACTCTGCCTTCTTTGGGGCTTGGGATTTGCACATGCCGGGACATGACATATGGCAAAGTTGTCATTAGGCTTAACTTCAACCCAAATCCGTGTCCATTTAAGCAAGCATGGATGTATGATGGTCCAGGCGAGGGCTGTGAGTCTGGATCCCCCAATCAACATTCCCCGGCTATGTAAAATATCGTCTTTTCTTCTTTCATTCTAAGGAAGTAGTTGAAAGAGTGCATTAGCTGGCATGAGATTTTGTACAACTGATAAATGTTAATAGGATGAAACAGTATATCCCTATTTCGTTGAAACAGGGAATCCGCACTCCATGCGTGCCCATTTTTCAAACAGAGACCTAGACTGAAGCTATGGTGTCCGTGATGAACCCAGACATGGACTCAGGCTTCCAATTTTAAACAGAGCTGGGACACAGGTGAGCCGGTCAACACAGATCAACCACTTGATTCCTTAGCTCTGAAACCAGACTAGTCCGAGCAACTCCCAAAGGTATTGAGTCATTAGATGATGCCCATTGAGTCAGTGAGGGACCAAACACACTAACATCAGCTCAGTTGTTAGAGTAGGCTGTTAATAGACCAACTGTTTATAGTCAACCAATAATATAAGGACAAAAGGTCCACATTCAAATACCTCGAAAACAAAAAGGATCCTCTTCAATTAGCAGAATAAAACAGGTTCATGTCCCATTCAGTGGCATGCAGTCATCATCCCTCAAGCTGTAAAATGGACAAAAGGTCCCCACTCATTTACTTTGTTAAAAAAAAAACATTGCAGCCATCATCACTCAAGCTGTTCCCATTCATTATTCCTTGTAAAAACAAAACCTTTAGTCAATAAAATATCAGGTTCATGTTTTATTCAATCATCAACAGGCTATTGTCATGTTCAATCATCTTCACCTTCCTCCTCATCTCTTTCAACCCTTCAAGACTTTTACTCCACGCAATCCAAGTCTCATTTTAGACTTTTTTATTTTTTATTTTTACTAACAAAGGGTTTCTCAATCCTTTAGGCTGGACTAATCCCTCCGGCCCCAGAGTGGGTAAAACCCCTGCCCCAGGTGGTAGCGCTAATGGACTCAACCTTCGATTTCTGAAAAATGAGGAACTGGGGATCGATACCAGAACCTACCGTGGTCCTGACCACTCGGCCAACCTCTTGGGTTATTATTTTAAACAAATGAATTTTGGAAGCATGTGCATCCTCACTTTATGAATCGGGTGCACGGGCAAAATACTACATATCTGCCCAGTCAGTGATGCATATTGGAATATGGAACATACCAATCTCAACTAAAAATAAATATATTTGGCTCCATCAGCCCATTACCTCAGCAAACTCGAAGTGATAAAAACCTAACTTTGGTCTTTTGTCCCCCTTCTGTGCTGTTGGTTTAAAAAAACTTCGGTTGCTGCATCTGACATTCTGAACTAGTTTTTAGAAGCCTGAAACTAGCCTGTCAATTCAGCCCGTTATAATGGGTACCCAGCCCAGCCCAAGCCCAAAAATAAAGGGCTTTTCAAAAAAAATATGAGCCCAGCGGGCTGGGCTTGGACAATGGTCTTGAAGCCCAGCAAAGATGGGGCTGGGCATGGGCAGAACATGCCCAGCCCGTCTAGGCTGGCTGAATAAACTTTCAGTTCACCAATAAAAACTGTGCAGAATAAAGTTGAATAAACTTTTTTAGCTTTATATTCAAGATCGTACAAAGCCCTGGCCCGGCCCAAGTCCTCATGGGACGGGACTTGACATAAGCCCATTCAATTTAGGGCCGGGATTGGACAACCTCGCGCAAGCCCGCCCAATATTTGGAACGGAATTAGACGGCCCAAGCCCAGGCCCGTCCCGTCCATTCGCAGGCCTACCTAAAACGAATGAAAAGATATTTTTAACCATATGGGAAAGTGAGTAGAGGATGCCACAGATTTAACATGTCCAATCTCTCCTAACACAAATGGTGAATATAACCTGAGAGCCAGTTCGATGGTAGGATTTTCTTATGGGCGTTCACCATTGGGGAATTTACCCAGTTGGGGATTTCTACTTCCACTAAATCTTTGGACAGGATGAATCCCAAAAGAAAATTACAGAGCCTTTTCAACTCTGAAATTAGATTGTTCATGGGGGTAGTCGGCAACTTGGCAATTGAGAATCACAGCAAGAGAAATAACTGTGGAGACAGCATCTGGACTTCTCTCCAGAGATGAATTGATGCTTGTCCCTGTCAAACAAGCCATATGATTTGTATCTGGACATTTTTAGGATTAAAGAAAATGAACACCAAAGGAATGGTGAATTAGTGATGATCTGTAATGAATAAAAGTGAAAACTGAAACTTGGGGACAGGGACCATCTATTGAAAGGATTTCCCCAAGTCAAAATGAATGGCTTAAATCAGCGGGAAGTGATGCTATAGGGACCAATGAGAAGGTGCCAAGGAACCATTGCAGGTACCCTTATCAATCCACTTGTACACTTCACTTTCCCGACAACAATTCATCTTGAAACATTAGCTGCCGTAGCTTTCAGGTCCACCACGTGAAAACACAATTATTGTATTACATCTTCCAAAATAGTGAATCCTCGGAATCTCCCTAAGTAAAAATGAATGGCTTAAATCAGCGGAAAGTGACAGCTATAGGGACCAATGAGAAGGTGCCAAGGAACCATTGCAGGTAACATTATCAATCCACTTGTGAACACTACTTTCTCAATAACAATTCATCTTGAAACATTAGCTGCCGTAACTTTCAGGTCTACCGCATGAAAACACAATTATTATATTACATTTTCCAAAATAATGGATCCCCGGAATCTACCTAAACCCTTTTCTTTTCAGATTAGAATCTGCTGGTGTCATTCTTCTATAAATACCAATGAAATGCTCTACTCAAAGACACTGCATACAGAAACTAAAAGGCAATTGATAAAAATGGAGAACCAAGGGGTCAAGAAAAGTGACCAAGTTCCACCAAACAAAGAGGTTTCCACGGTGGAGAGTAAGATGGGGAAGGGAGAAGAAGAGATTCTATCAACTGAGATGATCTTTGAGGACAAGAAGGTACCAACATGGCAAGAGCAACTGACTATCAGAGCTTTTGTTGTGAGCTTCATGCTGAGCATTTTGTTTAACGTGATTGTCATGAAGTTTAATCTCACCACCGGAATCATACCTTCCCTGAATGTCTCGGCTGGCCTGCTGGGATTCTTCTTCACAAAAACATGGACAAAGTTTCTGGAGAAATCCAATCTACTGAAGGAGCCATTTACAAGGCAGGAGAATACAGTTATACAAACATGTGTTGTAGCCTCATCAGGAATTGCTTTCAGTGGTATTGGTCTCTTATCTGCTTTTCTCTGCTTTTCTTTTTCTTTTTCTTTTCTTGGATTAGGTAGCATGGCATAAATGTACAAACTCATGGTAGCATGACTTGAATACACTTTTTTTTTTTTTTTTTTTTTGACCATTCAAATAAAAAAAAACCTGTGCTACAGGCTTTTCCAAATTCAGTGTGTGAATCTCATCACCAACTTCACTAAGATTCAGATGCAACAACTTCTGTTGCATGCATTTCATCACATCATTTGTGAGATTCATTCCACTAATCAGTTACCAGTAAATCTAATTCCTTCTAAATCTGTTAAACTATTTTTAGTTATGGCAAAGAACAAAACAGCTGTTGCTTATTGGAACTCGGGTTATCCAAAGGCATGAACCCTCACACTTTGTGTAGACCAAGTTACCTGCACTCAGTTTGCCAAGACCCATATGATCACAAAAGGCCATTTCAATCCTCATAACTCCAAGCCATGCAAACCCTCAAACATGTAAATTTCAGATTTCCGCTGTTTGGATCATACCCTCAGGAGTAGTTGCTTGATTTTTAAACTTCATATGTTTTAAACATTTCATTCACTGCAGTACTGACTGTTCAGTCGGATTCTGACATTTATATGGAGAATTCTGGGTAATGATGACAAAGGGCCCCTATAACGACTCGGGCCCGTTGTCCACATGATATTGTTCGCTTTGCCTCACACGGTTTTAAAAGGCCTCATCTGGATTCAAGGCCAGGTCATACACATTTATATCCAATATCAGGTTCATGTGGGACTTATGCACCATTGCATACCTAAACATTTAGAGTTTCCCCCGCCATACTCCCCCACCGGAAAATAGAGCCGTCATCGGCTCTGATACCATTCTGTAACGATCTGAGCCCACTGTCCACATGATATTGCCTGCTTTGGCTCATAGGATTTCAACCCAATCTTGCCGCACAGTTTTGAAAGGCCTAGTGTAGATTTTTGGTCAGGTCACACACATATATACCCAAGATCAAGACTAACATGTTTTCAAAGTGGGACATATGCACCACTGCATACCCAGTCCTTTAGAGTTTCCCCCGCCCTATCTCTCTAAGCAGATGCTCGCCGAACCCAACACCCTTGTACGGGGAGTGGGGGGCCACAGGTGTGACAGGCCCCCAAAACATGTACCCACTCTAAAAGAAAATGATGACCCTAGCTACAACCAAAATTAACAAAATGAGTGAGGAGACTTGCTAAAGGTGCTTTTGGAAGGTTATTCATGAGGGGCATGTGCTTTCTACCCAAAGCGAGTGGGCAAAATTTTAATTTTGCCTTTTAATATGGGTTGGAATAAAGTTCTTCCCACACTCAAAGGTGGTTTTTTAGGTATGCTCAGAATCCCTCAAAACGTTATCAAGGAACAATTTGCCACATGAGGGCTTCAATTTCCCAAACATCATTGGAGGAACATTAAATAATATCCTCATATCAAGCTCCTCAAAAAGTACTCAATAATTCAAATATAATGACATGATTCCTCTGCGTCTGTAAGCAACCACATCCTTCAGTAACTAGCTTAGTATCAATTCATAAACTTCAATATTAAACCTTTTTTTGGTCAATTTGTATCAAACAGGAGGCTTTGGGAATTACCTCTTTGGGATGACTGAGGACATCGCTAAACAAGCAGCAGATGCGAATGCGAATGACCCTCAGAATATTAAGAACCCTTCGCTGAGATGGATGATCAGTTTTCTCCTTCTTGTTAGTTTTCTTGGGCTCTTCACTCTGGTGCCCCTCAGAAAGGTACTTACTTGGAGCTTCTCACCTAAAATTCATCAATAATATATATCATATGCCATTAGGCAGCATATCTAATAGTATGATAATTCTAGAAAGTAATGTTACATGGCAACACAGTTTCTGAATGCTTAAACTTCACAGTCATGAGTTCACATCATTTACAGAAGGAAATGGATTGATAGAAAATCTCTAACAAATAATGTAATGATAAAACTCGTTATTTCATCTTTTCACTATATAAGATCATGGATACATCACAGATTCAGTCATTTTTCAATCGTTTATGTGCATTGCAAAGCCAACCATTGATGACTCAAGAGGCAGTAGTATGGAATGGAAATAGAATGGGCTTCCTAGGGATGAAGAGTAATGGCTTTTTCCTTGTAATTTTTCTCGTTTCTTTTGATGAACATTCTTTCGATTAAAAAAGAGCTTTTGACAAAAAGCCCCTGTATTTTCAGATAACCTCAGGAAGACCCCTGTATTTTGTAATTTCACTAGAACCACCCTAATCTAGCAGTGAGACAAATAATTGTTATTTTTATAGACAAATAGCAAAAATACCCATAATTTAAACAAGAATCTCGCTAACCCAACTCAAATTAGGTGGTGCCCACGTACATGCATCATAACCAAGGGAGACATGGTGATGGAAAGGATTGGATATGGACTAGGAAAATATGTAATATCAATCCGATCAATGATCATAGCCCTTAGTTTTACGTCCTCAAATTTTAATGGATAAAAATTGTATAAACTTCTTGTGGTAAAATCCAATGGTGAATAATGTCCAAAATAGTGTGAAATAGGATCAGTCCCATTCAAGGGTACCATGTGTGTGAATCAGTTCGATTGATGAAAGTGGGCCCTCTATATGGAAGCCCAAAAAGGAGTGTGTGTCAAATGGGGCATTTTGGCAAAATCATCATTCGGTCATTTGAATTTTTCTCAAGTGTAATTCATAAATCAGTCAAAAACAAATGCTAGAGTCAAATTGGAAGTAGCTACTTTTTGTACATTTTGGCTGTTAGTCAAGGACTCAAGGGAGGTTTTAATAAACACAAAGCATAGGGGCCTTTTAAGTATGTCAGAGAATATAGAGGCCTTTTTCTATATAAAAAAAAAAAACTAAAAATATAAGTTTCAATCACAAAAGTGAGATGATGTTTCATTCAAATCAATATTCAGTCCCCAAGAAAAGGACAACACCCTTGTCTCTTTTTCACTGAATTTGCGAATATTTGCCTAAGAATATTTGATGCCACAACTAAATATAGTGTACATATTTATTTGTTTCAGGTCATGATCGTTGACTATAAGCTGATCTACCCAAGTGGCACAGCAACTGCGCAACTTATAAACAGCTTCCATACCCCTGAAGGGGCCAAGCTAGCAAAGTAAACAGTACTGGAATATGAAAGCTTGTAGGTGATGTTTCATTGGTGCTGAATAAAGCAAAACACTGACACTTCTTCTATTGGTATAGGAAACAAGTGAAAGCATTAGGAAAATTCATGTCCTTCAGCTTTCTGTGGGGTTTTTTCCAGTGGTTCTTCACTGCTGGCAATGAGTGTGGATTCGGAAGCTTCCCTACGTTTGGTCTCAAAGCATATGACAATAGGTAAGTACAAGCCTCAGCTCTTCATTCCAAAATCTCCGGGTGTGACCTAAAATAAAATGTCAATGGGAGGAGCAGAAGCCAGATTTCCTAAAAGGGGAATGATCAAGTCATCCACCAAAACCATAAGATGCCCAAAATAAATATTCTAGTCAGTGAGGTGCAACAGATTCCTAAGAAATGTAAACAAAACTTTTCTATCAGGTAAACAGCACTACAGAAAGCCAAAGCCAATAGACTTAGGATTGTGGCATTTTTCCACAGTTGGAAATTTGTTTTGGACCCCATTTCAGTTTGGCTTCCAAATTGAAATGTTTGGGCCGATTTGGAATTTCAGTAAAAAATTTCAGAATTATATTTCAAAAAAATATATAAAAATTAGAAAAATATAAGATCAATATTAAATTTAAAAATATGATTTGATACATTTGTTTATTCTACTAAATCAACTCATAATATGGCATGTATGATATAAACAAATAAACTATTGTCAACATAACAAATTAATGTTATCATTATAGCCCATAATCATAAAATTCAACAACCATAAAGTTTAAGCTTCAAATGATCATCACAACCATAGAGTTTAGAATTTAGTTACACCCCTCAAAAGTCAAAAGCCAAAAGTCAAAAGTCACGTCACAACCATTAAGTTCAAACTGGAACAAACTCGAAAAATTTGAAAAATTCATCCAAAATCCAGAAAATTCAGATAATCTGACAGCTGGAACAGATTTCTTGACGAATTTTTTGAGGGGTGGAACTCGGTTTGTTTTAATAGAGCAAGTGAAAAATTTTGGAAAGTTCATCCGAAACAAAACAAATTTCATAACTATGCATTTTTTCCTTCTGCTGGAAATCAAATTCAAATTGATGCACATCAATACATACCATACACTATGTTGACTTTTAAAATACATTCATGTGTACATTACCCTATGGTCAAATCTATACATACCATAAGCTGCAATTGAGCCTTTCACCACAATCATTAAGTTTTTATTATGAGTATTTAACATCAGGCCATCTCTCTCATCACAGGTTCTACTTTGATTTTTCGGCTTCTTATGTGGGCATCGGAATGATTTGCCCTTATATTGTGAATGTCTCTTTGCTTATCGGCTCTATTCTTTCTTGGGGAATCATGTGGCCTCTCATAGCCAATAGAAAGGGTGACTGGTATCGTGCAGATCTCCCTTCCACAAGCTTTCGTGGACTGCAAGGCTACAGGGTAATTTAAATTGACAAATTTCCTTCATATGCACTTTTTCTTCACATCAAAGAACACAGAGAGAAGTACTGGTAGTAAGCAGGAACAGCAAAACTGACAAGACTTAAAAAAACAACAACAATATCAAAAACCCACCTCAACACGCCCACGCACAGAGAAAGAGACCTCACTTTCATGCTCCTAAGCAAGAATCAAAGTTGATATGCCTACAGCTTTATGGCTTATATTTGAATTTTCAAGGTAGAACTAATAGATCTCACGAAGCAAACAACAAGATAGATGAGATAATGCTATAACAAAGATGATAACTTCAGAACTGGGCCACAAAAATTGGAACAAACAAAGTGGGCATCATCTTTTTGGTAAATTGAAGAAAGAAGGCAAACTAAGTTATGTGGCCTGACCTAAACAACTCCCAAATTAACTATTCTCGAGGAATGGACTATATGGTGCACATTCATGGCCTGCACCTTACTATGTGGTTATCTCGACCAATCCTCTGCTAGTCCTCACAGTTGATGGATATAGCAAAATTCAAACCAATTTTGTTGTTCATATTTTGTGGAGTAATTGTAAACAAATGTTCTGAAATAGTGCTAAAACAGTCCACATTCAAACACATCGATGCCACATGGCCCATCCATATAGCTTCTGGCAACCCAAATAACCCCCATCCTGGTACCTGCAGATCTTCATTGCTATTGCCTTGATATTGGGTGACGGCCTCTACAACTTCCTCAAGGTCATGAGCAAAAGCATCTCTACATTTCTTCAGCAACATCGCAAGAATGGCAGTGGTATAATACCCATTGCAAACAGCCCTTCGCCTGCCATCTCAGCTGTCTCCTATGATGATCAGCGCCGCACTGAATTTTTTCTAAAAGACCAAATCCCTACACAGATTGCAGTTGGGGGATATGCTGCCCTTGCTGCAATCTCTATCACCACACTCCCTCACATATTTCCACAGCTCAGATGGTACTATATTTTGGTTGTGTACATCTTCGCACCAGTCCTAGCCTTCTGCAATGCCTATGGCTGTGGGCTCACTGACTGGTCCCTCGGCTCCACCTATGGCAAGCTTGCCATATTCACCATTGGTGCATGGGCCGGTGCATCTCATGGTGGTGTGCTTGCAGGGCTTGCTGCATGTGGTGTCATGCTGAGTATAACCTGTACAGCATCAGATCTTATGCAGGACTTCAAGACAGGCTACTTAACCCTTGCTTCTCCCCGATCGATGTTTGTCAGCCAGGTGATTGGGACAGCAATGGGCTGTGTTATTGCTCCTTGTGTCTTTACTCTATTTTATAAAGCCTTTGACAAAATTGGAACTCCCGGAACAGCATATCCAGCCCCTTATGCACTTATCTACCGTAACATGTCAATACTTGGCGTAGAAGGATTCTCAGCCCTGCCAAAGAACTGCCTCACTTTATGCTACATATTTTTCATCGGTGCCGTTGTCATTAACTTAATCAGAGATATCCTGGGGAAGAAGGTGGCGACAAATATTCCAATCCCAAGGTCAATGACAAAAGTAGCGAAATTTATTCCGCACCCAATGGCAATGGCTATCCCATTCTACATCGGGTCCTACTTTGTGATTGATATGTGTGTCGGAAGCTTGATATTGTTTGCATGGGAGAAGATAAACAAGAATAAGGCTGATGCATATGCAAGAGCAGTGGCTTCTGGTTTGATTTGTGGTGATGGAGTATGGACATTGCCACAATCGGTGCTAGCATTGGCCAATGTTAAGCCACCCATCTGCATGAAATTTCTATCGAGGGGGGTGAATGCAAAAGTGGACAATTTCTTATTGACGTTGTCTTGATAGATTTTCTAGCCTATGTTTTTGGGTTCATTTCACCATTTCCTTAAACAAATGCAGTGATGTTGGAGTTCAAACTCACCAGTCAACCAGTAAATACATAGTGCTTGAAGGTTGTACAGGACTAGAAACAAAATGAACTTCAGTTACAAGCATCAGGGATGTACTAGATGTTTCAGTGAGCTTGTATTACTTGCAAGAGGTTTCAGATATCAGTCTCACAATGCTTCTTTCAAAAAGTCCTATGTGGACATGGAACTAAAGTGCCAGCATGATGATGCCAGACGCCAGGACTTATTTTCAACTATATGATTTTTAGGGATTTCCATTAATCAAAACTTCACCCTTTTTTTTTAAATCTAAACCGAACCTAAACTTTTCCTGTACCATATCTTTAGCATTTCGGATCTTTGCTGATTACAATCTATAACAGAAAATGGCACGGCTATGAATATTAGCAGTAATTTTATAATTATTACAGAAATTTTCTGACTAAGATTTCAGTGAGCATCATGACAGACTGGGGATTAGAAGATTAATGAGATTCCAACTGTTCCATATTTAACAAAAAAAAAAAAAAAAAGGAAAATCATCAAAGGGATGCAGACTATCATCTGATGATGATCCAAAGACTTACAGCAGATTTTTCTGTAGAAATGAGATCAAGAAACAAACAATAAAAATACCAAAGGGCAGGAACAAAAGTTGGAAAATCAAGCAAAAGAAAAGAAAAAAAAAATCATTCAATGAAGCGAAGGAAATCTAAGTTCTATAGGGCAAATGTCCCACATTACATTAGGTCTGATTGCAGAGAAAGAAAATCTATGTTCGATAGGACAGTCTGTCGCATCTGTCCTAGATTCAAGCTTGCATCTGCTTTAAGCATCATCTTCACATGTAAAATACATCATGGAATAATGAAGGTGAATTTGTTTTGAGAAAGTACCAAATAACATTATTTTTAAATAAAGCGATGCATCCACTTTAAGCATCTACTTTTTTTTGAAATGGGACTTTAAGCATCTACTTGAGAGTTGAGACACTATCCAGGGGTGTTCAAGGGCCAGGCCAGCCCAAGCCCAGTCTGCATTGAGCTGGATCTGGGCTCTATTTAGGCCCATCAGCTGTACCTGAGCCTCATTTTCTGGATCGATTGTTAAACAGGATGGGCCAGAGCTTATATGCGCTCAAAGGCCTGGCATGGTCCCACACATTTATCACAATGGGTGTATATTTTGGAAACAGGTAGGGCATGGGCCCTACCTAAAGTCCTGTAGGCTGTATTTAGGCCTGATAACTAAATGGGCTGGCTTGGATGAGTTGGCCAGCCTTGTCCCATAAACATCCCTAGCATTTTCTGTTTGGCATCTGGTTTACGCATTATCCAAAATTGTGAAAATCATGACAGAACCATCAACAGAATATCTCTTTTGAAAAAAATACCAAGTAACATTGATTTTTGGTATAGAGGAATGCTTTCCAACCTCACACTTCAGGTTGGTCCATCCTCTGGATAGAAGAATAGTAATGACACTCAAGCTCCTTGAGGCTGGCGGCAGCCTTTTCTCCAACTTTTTCCAATAGGCGTTCAGTTTTCTCTGCCTGCATGTTAAACTCATCAGTTCTTTGCTCGACGTGCTCATTCAGTGATGCAAAACCTGAAAAGATAGCTGTTTGCTTCAGCTCAGACACCAACTTGAGTAGCGAGTCAGCTGCCTGGACCTGTTCATGGCAGTTGAATCAAGAAACTTAAAAGGCAGTTTAAATTGTAGCATCATGAAATGCATAACTGTGGGGGAAATAACATATCAATTATAATGGCAGTTTGTTGCAAGCCCGCTAAAGAAGGCTCGATTGATAGGATTGTAAAACCCTATCACTCTGATACGAAATTGATGCAAGCCCTCTAAGGAAGGTGTGATCGACAGGGATAAAAGTGTCAAAGCACATAAGATGTCTATTAAAGACTCTTAAGAAAAGGAAAATAAAACTCAAGTAATTAGTCTTCAACTATATCTTTTCCACGGCTTTACATCCATATTGATGCAAGCCATCTAAGGAAGGTTTGAACCACGAGGATAAAAGTGCCAAAGCACAAAAGATGTCTACTAGAGACTCACAAAAAGGAAAATAAAACTGAAAGTAACTAATCTTCAGCTCTTTCTTTTCCACTGCTTTACATCCATAATTATAGAAAAACCAAATCCCTAAAATTGAAAGTTTTCAAAATAAGAGACTATCTAATTGAGAAATTAAATAAAAGAAAGAAGAGAATTACGAGAGAAAGAATTTAACGTCTAGAAGTAGAAGATGAGAGAGATATAAAGGGATGGAAAAGTTCCGTAGAATAGATGAGGGATGTCGTATGCTCTAGCACATGCTCCTTGCAGCCTGCTCGAGAATTATGAGAGAGAATTTAACGTTTAGAAGTAGAAGATGGGAGAGATAAAGGGATGGAAAAGTTTTGGAGCAGAGATGAGGGATGTCGTATGCTCTAGCACATGCTTCTTGCAGCCTGCTCATTATGCATCTATAAACACTGCCACATCCATGTTATTATCTTTGACGGAGTGTAATCCTTTCCCTGTCTCTGACTTCAGGTACCTTAGAATTCAATTTCAACGGACTGCGTCCAAGTAACGTTTTCATCATGAATACAGAAATCTACTTTACTACACTGACTGCATAAGCAATATCAGGATGAGAGAGTAAGATAAATGAGCCTTCCTACTAGCCGTTGGTACTGCCTGATATCAGCCAACTATTCCCCTTCTGTCAGCGAAGACCATAATTCACTTCCATAGGAGTATTTGCAGGTTTGTATCCTGTAATATCCTGAGTACCTGGGCCCCAGGACTAGCTTGGCCCAGGTAGGACCCTTAGTTGATTAATTATATTGGAAGTAGACTTTTGCCTCACGTGAATGGCTTTTAGAAAGGAAAGGAAAGGAGTTGTATTTCAACTCTAATTAGAAAGAGGTAAGAGTAAAGAGTAGAAAGTATAAGAGATAGATTGGGACTCTACCCTCCTTTTATATTTAAAGAAGCCAACGATCCTTAGTTTAGTGTTTTCCTTGTTCCTGTTGAGAAACAGAGAGGAGGATCCTGTGACTACAAACCAGGCGAAGAAGTAGAAGGCAACGACCATCGGATGTCCTATTCGCGTCCACACATTGCAAACGCAACCATCACGTATAAAAGGTGAGTGGATCTTCCTAATTAACTAGATGATTAATCAAGATGATTGATAATGGGATGTGATTCAAAGATTCTGTGTTTTTAGTTATGCAATGATTTTTGTATCATCCATCGAGTAGACTTAAAGGATCTGTTTTGAGTCAAGGAATCATGTTTGAATGGTGATTAGCATGATACGGTTGTTATGTAGTGCAAATCTTTGAGTTTCTGTCATGCAGGCACAAAATCAGTAGAAGCAGGGATTGTCTCAGTGGATTGTATGCATGTTGGAGGGTTGTGGGACCCCATGGCCCACTAGATGAAGAATCTGGACCATGGATCCAAAGGAGGAAACATGGTCGACCCTAGGAGACCTGGACCCATGAGGGGTGGGCCCCACCTGGGCCCTCATCCAATTGACAAAGATGAAATACAGGCGTCTGTCATATGAATTAGAGTCCCAAGTCGTCAGGACCTTCTGGGTCCCACTTGGTCACCTGATTGGAAATCAGGTCCAGTCATCAAGTGTGGGACCCCTGGGCGACCTTAGAGGAGTAGGACATCTGAGTTTTGGACCAATGGGTCCCACTGTCCAAGAGGGTTAAAGAATTCCAGGCGTGAGTTTGACGGAAACAGGACTGAAGGTCGATGATGATGGTGGGACCCACTGCCTGACTTGATCAGAGATCAGGACCTCACATCTTGAAGGGGGGCCCTGGGCGACCCTAGTACTGTTGGACCCAAGGGAAGTGGGACCCATCTAGTGGACCATCTTATAATCATGTTATCTGTTACGTGACTCACTTTTTGTAAGATCTGTGAAACTGTTTGGACTTGTGGGCTACAAGATATAATCGGATGATGAATCCAATTCAATAGAATGAGAGTTTAACCATGGGCAATCATGTTGCCAAGATTGATGTTGGAATAGATCCAGTGGGACCCATTGGATGACATGGGAATGCCTTCAGGCATGGACAAACTAGTGTTCTAGTTTCTGTTCGTTTGGGTGTGGATGTGTGACACCTGTAATGGGGTTTAGCCCTATATTGATCTTATAAACTTTTCATACAGATAACTTAAAGATTAGACGATTAAGTGATTGTGATCTATTAACTGTGATTAATTATATGCACTATGATTAATTAATGTTATGTTTTATAATGTGGGTCACCTCTACACCATCAATTACCAGTTATGTCTAGATGGGGGCAATGAGAAATCTGATGGTGTTAGGGTTGGACCCACGTTGCTGTACATGTGTGTTTAAGTTGTTATTGTTCATGTTATGTTGTTATGAGATTATGAGATATTGTGCACCTGGTCCCAGACGTGGGATGTTGGACTTAGTGTCCGGGCCGTTATAGTGGCTGGTCCTTTGGGGACGTGTCTGATGAGACAGGGTCATGGTGACCGGTATACATGTATACAATGAGCCTTGGAGGCGTGGTAATGTGCATGGGCACGAATATATTTATGAATGTACTTCTTAATAGTAATTGATTCATGTATTCAGCTTTGTTGTTTATATGACATTATATTTATGTTGTTTATGTAATTAGGAAAATTCATTCACTAGTAATACTGATGTTGTGTTGCCCCCTTCAGGTAATCACGTTACGGGTGGGGCAGAGCAGAACGACGGTCAGCACGTAAATTTTGGCATGCGTGGCTGACGAGAGAGAACAAGAAATATTCAAATAGTTGATGAAGGGATTAACCTTGTTTAGGGATTTTATTATATGTTTTAAACGTTTTGAACTGAATTAGAATATGGAATTTGGTTTACTCAGATATATTAATTTTGCTCAAACATTCATAATTTAATTAAAGTTATATTTTGATCTAAATGGCTGATCCCTTGTGGAAAACATTTGATGAATGTATGGTGAATATTTACTAAATAAATCAAAATCCAGAGTCCGACAGGGCCCCGGAATTTGGGTCGTGACATATCCAAGCAGAAATGTTTCATTCAGTAGATCAAGAACATTACTTTCATTGGGAAATTACAATCCTTTTATTGGATCAAGTGATCCCTATACCCACAAAATACTTCAGGGGACCTTCGTCATTGATCTCAAATAGCCTTGAGAGATACCTCTTACCACCACGTTAGGAGGGGGCTTGACAATGACACCCCAAATAGAAGAAACATAGCGAGGAACGGCTAGGAGGAGATATCCTCTTTTCATAGAAAGATTCAACCAAGAAAGATTCAGAATACTAGACTTGGATGATCCCACCTCCGGAATTGCTCCTTCAAATGAAAAGACTGAAGCAAATCTAGAAGTTCCAGACCGAGGCAATCTCCTTATCGCATGAAATACAATGGAAAATGGGATCTAGACATACATACCTCTAGAAATTTGTACATCATCCTTGACAAGCACCAATTTGTTTATAACAGTAACCAAAAGCGAGTGGAATCTCTCTACGAAAGTATACTCCCCCAACCATCCATCATACCACAATTGAATTCGAGAATCGATATTCATCATATAAGAAATATGAAAACAGAAAAGGAGTCTGAATAGGTAAAACAGCCTCCCAAAATTTGGAAGATGAGTTAACAGCTTCATTAATTTTCCAACCATCCCTACCCACCTTGTTAGTAAGAATATGCAGTCAGAAATTGTCATTCTCCCCCACAGTCTACCACAGCTTCCCAAGAAGAACAGAATTAATTTGCCTAATAGGTCGAACTCCTAATCCTCACTCCAATAGTGGTCTACAAACTATTTTCCAACTCATCATGTGATATATCCTCTCCACATAATCAGAAACAATCCATGCGAGAAATTTTAGTGGCCTGTTAGAAAGTACCTTTGAATAATATCTTGTAAATACTACCAATATGACCAATGAGGCAGAAATCCTTACCACCCTGATGGTGCCACTTCCATGGCGCTTGTGGTATCCATACACATACATAACCCTCTACTGTTATAGAAAAGGAAGCATTTTGATTCCACCGCAAAAACTAGAAACCTCAACTAAACCCTCTCAATCCCAGTTACTTAAAAACATTATTCTTCCATAGTAATTTTTTCCTGCAAAAGGCTGAGATTTAGGAGGAAATTCTCTCTTTTTTTTAAAAGAGAGCCCCATAGATTGGATATTGGATATATAAAAAGAAACAAAAATGTAAACTCAAAATGCACAGTTCAAAATATGAAGAAGACAGCAATGCTTTACCACTCTAGCTGCACGCATCTCCATTTGAAACGCCTCTTGTGAGTTCCTGAAAGGTGGATCATTTACCTGCAAACACCAAAATACTCCCCTTAGCTTTAGGTGGCAAGACAAGTGCAACCCCAAAGAATGCGCCCCCCACCCGCCCCCGCGCGCTCTTCTTCCCCTTCCCTCCCTTCTTCTTCTCTCCCTCCTCCCAACCAAGAAGAAGGAAGAAGAAAAAGAGAATCATACACATGAGGAAAAGGCATACTCAATTCATAAAGCATAAAGCTATTTTAATAAGAGAATAATATTAGTACAAGAAGTGCTTCAAAGTTCAAACATCTAGGAAATTGACAAGATTGCGGGTTCGAGTCTTTTTTTTTTTTTTTAAAGGGTTCAAGTCATGTTAATAGTAAGAATAAAACCTAGGCAATCCAAATATGACGAAAGTATTGATTCTCACATTTGAGTTAAAACACAAGCAATAGATAGAGTCGCCTAGAACAATGAATCACAATATAAGTTAAGCAATTCTCTGAATCTACTATTGTGGTTCATATTAGATCAGTTTGTTTCACTCTTCAATGGGAATTGTTGATTTTGGTTCATTCAATGCACTTAGTGCAATTCACCTCACTCTCTAGGTTCGTTGTACTTGGTCTAAAACATTTAGTCATTTATTCCAAGTGTCGCCCAGATTTTTCGTATGGCAAATCGCTATTAGAAAGTTGCCATTGAATTATATTATATTGAAAAGAATTGTTAGAATTCTCCCACCTTCTGTCAGCAATAACATTTTCTCAATGTATAAATTAGTTAATTTCTGAGATACAACTTATAATTTATTAAATCAAAAAGAAGATATTAAAAAAATAAACAATAAATGTACAGACTATGATGAAAGGAGAGCATCCCCTAAGAAAAAAAAATTTTAAGTAATGCTAAATTTTATTAAAAACCATAAGAATACAATAACACGAGTATAAGAGACTTATACCCAAGACAAAATTACACAAGAATAACCTCCCAGGGAGACAACCTTTGTACCCCTTGTTTGGCTAAGGAGTCCGCCAACCCATTTGCCGATCTATTCAGATCATAAAAAACTTCAGAAAGAGAAGAAGCCAGCTCCTTGATCTCATTGAGAAAAAATTGAAATCTCCAAGGCATGACCGCTGACCTCATAACCCAAGAGATAGCATTAGAAAAATCAATCTCCACTATCAGACGAACCTGAAAAGAGCGAGAGAAAATCCTTAGAGCCTCCAAAATAGCCCACACCTCCGATTCATTGGAATCCCTCACTCCAACACTCTTGGAGAACATACAAAGGATCACCCCTTTATCGTCGCACAATACTCCCACAATACCCGCTGGCCCCAGCTTCCCTCTGGCTGCCCCATCAACATTAAACTTCAACATTCCCATCGAAGGAGGAGACCAAAAGGTAGACCTCCTCTCCTTGGTCAATCCACATACCATACAAGCCTTCCAATTAGAAAGAATGCCGTGCATACTAAAGTTGGAGAGTTCTTTCCTAGATATGGCCCACTTGGCAATTCTAACACGGATTGCTCCTCAAATTTCCTCCTTCGAAGAAGAGACATTTCTAAAGATTTTGTTGTTCCTTTCCTTCCAAATAGACCAAAGGATAGCAAAGGGGGTGATCCGCCAAAAGATAAGGCCACACCCGGAGAAGGATTGCCTCGCTAAGATTCTGCAAAGTCCGAGATCGACTGAGGGATACACCACCGCAAGCCACATTTGTGAACAAAGAAGCTCCAAAGGTATGAGGCCAACTCACAATGCAAGAAAAGGTGATTCGCTGTTTCCTCCTCTTTACCACACATGATGCAAGTGTTAGATAAAGATTGTAAAGGAATACCTCTCCTTCTTAGGAAATCTATAGTAGACACCCTCCTTGCAATCGTCACCCAACAAAAAGCCTCCACCCGGGGAGGAACTAAACCAGCCCAAGCAAGAGCACAAGCGGGACGACATAGTTTGAAATCCAACGACCATGGATTTCAAGATATCAAGTTTAAACCATTTAGATGGAAATGTAGGCCCCATCTGTAGATTTATATGCATCTCATATATTTTACACTCTTATGCCATCAGTATGTAGAGGATCCAGGGCTGTCTTTGAAGAGATATACAGCCTGTCATATGTCTATATGGATAAGAAAGAGGAGATATTTGAAAAGGAAAAAGAAAAAAAAAAAAAAAAAGCCTTCTTTTGTTTATACGGGAGAGAGAAGGGGAAACTTCCCTCTTCCTCCTTTATAGTTTGCCGTGAGTAAAGATTGTGACGGCTCAAGACATCTGCAAGATTTCTTCTTCTGTTTTTGATCGGTGAACAATCAAGGTGTGATATTATATGGAAGGTAAGCCTCACATTGACTTTGTTATTTTTTTTCTTCTTGTGCACCAAACTATTTCAAACTGTCATTTTTTTAAATTTTCGAACTGTGGCGAATCAAACTACGGATTGTTCAATTCGAACAGTTTGCAGTTTGAGGCCCAAATCAATGAATCAAGTAACTATGATATTGATAAGCATGGAGTCTCTTACAACCAAGGCTTAGAAGCCACATTGTGGGTGCGACTCGGTCCAACTTGGCCAAGACTAGTTGTAAATTCAGACTCGGCAATCGGTATGCAACACGGTCACCTTCGAGTCAAAGGGCAAGGCTGAGTCAAACCGAGTGGCACCCAAAACCCATAAAACTTCTCATATACTTGATTTTTTTAAAAATATTAAAAAAAGAAATAATTTTCTAGAACTATATACTTTGAGGAATCATTCATGTTTTAGTTGTTAACTTGTTATTAATGAGTTCATGAGATATAGTATAGGCGTGATGTGGTCCCAGTGTATCAGGGGCCTCAAAGTCTACATAGAGACCCAAGACCTGGCCTACAGTTGACAGCACATTGGGCCTAACCCACATTGGGCCAAACCCATAGATGACCACCCCACTAGGCCTAACTCATGGTTAGCAAGCCCAATGGCCCACCTATGCCTATCTTAGCATATAAGTTTACAATTAAGTTTCCTAGATCTAGATTCTTAGTTTTGACGATCCTATTAAGATATCTTAAATCTAGCAAGATGATTTGCATGTAATCAATAACAGATAATTTATTGATATGCAATCCATGAAAAAGAGGGAAAAAAAAAAGCATACTAGGTAAAAAGAGAGTGGCATGTAATCAACTTCAAGCAAAGGAGACGAAATCCTACAAGAGAGTGGCATGTAATCAACTTCAAGCAAAGGAGATGAAATCCTACCTCAGATCCCCAAATAGGCAAGATTTTCATCTCATGATAGGTGTCAATCTCATTTCGGACACTGACTTGGTTTTGCTCCAAATTGAAGTGTTTTGGTCAATTTGGAATTCCAGTGATACGTTTCAAATATTGTTTCAGAAAAACATAAAAACTAATATACCTGTGTAGAAAGATACAAGAAATATTAATTAAAAATAATATATAAATTATATAATTTGATTTATTCAACAGAATCAATGGAGCAATATTTTATTTCCATGTCCCAAGTGAATAATTTACAAGACATACGTATGTGACAGTGTGAAATTAGACATGCATTCTCAAATCTCGACTCAAAATATAATATATATATTATTTTTAGTTTCGAAATAGTTGAGAGCTTTGCATATATTTTTTAAAGAAATGACAAAAAACACCTGTGCTCTTTAATTTTTTTTCCAAAAAAAATAAAATTTCAGCCAGAATGGTGAAACTGACCAAAATCAAACAAAATCAACCAAGATGGACCCAGATTTTCAATTTTTACATGTGTAGTTTGGTTCAGCCAAATGGTCCAAAACAAAATTATTCTGCCATTTTGGCCAAACCGATCCGAAGTTCCATCCTCTATAAATAAGCCTTTCTAATCTCTCATTTATGCAATCCAATGAAACTTCTCTCTTCCCCTCTCATTATTGTGGTTGCCTTAAGCAAGTTTTCCCTTGTCTGAGGACTTTTCGCCCCTCAGGGTTACGAATGGTGTTTACTCCGAAGATTGGGCATCCATAGTGAATGTCTAAAGACCTCAAAACAGTGCAAGTCAGAGAATATCAAGTCAACACTATAATGGTTTGGACCTCTAAACAGGACAAATTTGGTGCCTTAACTCTTCCCAGTTATTACAAGTTGGTTATTGAGGTATTTTATCTTACAAAATCTTATGCTAAGATCCATATAATCATCATTCGTGATTTGCATAATCCTATGGCGTGACTTAAGGCAAATTGGATCATGGTCCATACTCCATACCAAAAACAACCAACCTGTGATGCGCTTGCTATCTCAAGAAACAAAAAATGTACACTCAAATTGATTTAGATTATCAACATCTAATCAACATGCCTTTTCCTTTTGTTATAGCTAGACCATATGCCTTTCTATATATATTTCTACTCGAAACAAGTTAAGAACGGACCGTCTTTTTCCTATGAGAAACCTGAAATAGAGTAATAATTGGACATTCGAAGACACTCACTTAGCCAAAAAAACAGGTCACAGCTCACATAAGGACTGAGGTAGAGATGTGACCAAGTGGCCTATGACAACTCACATGAATCAAATACTTGGAGCTTTCAAGAAATCTGAATAAATGGCAATACTTCTTTTAGCTCCAAATTAACCACTGGCTGTTTCCTAAGGGAGCACAATTGTTATAGCTTTACTTATCTGTTCATTAGTTTTTGCCCTTTTATTTGCTTTGACAGGTACACACCTCATCACCTATACCTTTTTATCCTTTTGCTTCCGTTTGCCACTTATCAAAAAGGTAGGGTATGTCTATTGAGAGTTGATTTTTTTGGGGACGAATAAAATACTCCACAAAAAATCTCCATCCTGATTGCTTCCAGGTCCTGTTACAAGTACCCAAATGGTTTCTTGGAGTGAAAATGCATTATAACTTAAACATCCCAACTCAACTACAATATAGGTACATTCAATCAGCACTTCAGCTTAGCACCATTTGGAAATATAAATAATCGCAACCAACTCAATAACATGGCACCAAAAGGCAAACAAACGAACAAATAAAAATTGCACGATCAAGATAATAATGCCCGATTCAACCAAGAGTCCAAGTGATATATGGGAAACCAACCAAACCAACAATAACAAGCAGAAATAGTGTATTGATCAAGATACATTATCTATTTGACAAAGAATCCTAACTGATCTACGAGAAACCAACCAAAATAATGAAAATGAGCAGAGATCATGTAAATTCACCTGATCAAGCCGAATTCGTCTCATTTAACAAATAACCCAAGTGATTATGAGAAACTAACCAAACTAATTACATGGACCAGTAATCATGTGAATGCAGCAGAGACGTAAAGGGCCCGTTTTGTTTGCATGTAATTGAATTCCTAGAAACTAAAACTTGTATTTCTAAAAAGTGGTTAGTTAGCATTGAAGAAACCGAAGTGAGCATCCAAAGATTACCATCAAGTAATCCCCCTTTACTATAAAAATGAATCTAGGGGAGACGGAAAATGACATAGTAATTCAAATCCTTGGAAAGTTGAGGCTACATCTTCATCTCTACCTTACTAACCCTTTGGTGGAAATGGAACCCATTCTACCATGAATTCCTAGGAATTCAATTCCATGCAAACAAATGGGGTCCTAAAAAGATTTCGTGGAAAGCCAAAAAAGAAGATTTGGGGAGTTGGGTTTTTACCCTGGAGACATTAACCATGTGATTGAAATTTTCGACGATGTTGCTGATGTCAGTGTCGACCCGTTGCAGCAGAGCCTTCTGCTTCTGCGCTGCTGCTGTTGTGGCTGCGGCCGTGGGCCCGCTGCCAGCGCCGCCGCCTCCGATTCCTCCTTTGTTCATCTTATTAAACAGAAGCGGAATCGAAAAAAAAAAACCCTATATCTTCCACAAATGGCAATGGGAGCATGCGGTGAGAAGTAGAGAAAGGAGAGATGCAAATGACTTGAAAATGTTGAATGAAGGAATGCTTATGATCCCGCACGAATGAAGTTAAAAGGGCGCCCCCTACGGTGACCATCTCAAAATTAGGTTCAGCGGACTTTTGCTTTTCCGCGGGGAGAACAGTTTGTTAATTATCTTAAAGCGGTTTTTACATGAAAAAACAATTTATGTGTTCAGAAATATTAGACAACATGCGCCTAACAGAAAATCCATTCAGGATTTCTAATTTTTTTTATTATTTTTTTTTTGTTAAATTTGACCTTCAGTTTCAGCGCTAGAGGTCAAATTCGACCCTCAGATAGAATTCATTATATATCGAATCTCGTCTTCCCTTCGTGCCCTATCCTTACAAATTGTGTTCTAGAAGATGGAAAGTGCGTTAAAAGCAGTCTTTGCCTGCTTCCACCTCCCTTGGGTATCTTCCCTTTGATCTAAGGTACAAATGTAATGAATGAGTAAGAATATGAGCAGGGCTAGACTTTTCATGAATTTTAAATGAATTTATTTGTTGTTTTGGGCATCTTCCCTCTAAGGTTTAGAGGCTGCTTTTCTTATATTCGTAGTCTCAACAGTTTCCTTGAGTTTCCATGGGAATTCAAGTACTAGTTTATTGTTTTTTACATTTGTACGTCATACAAAGAAGTAAAAAAATGCATGAAACTAAATAAGCTTTGAAAACATATTTTCTGACCTAACATTTCACCTCATTTACCATGAATTGGCAGTATAAGGTTGACTCACAAAATTTTAGTATGAACTTGTGAAATTGACCTCACATTTTCCACTCAATTCTTGTTGATTTAGTGAGTATCCATTCAATTCTTGTTGATTTTGATCATTTTATTTAAATGAACTCACCTACTGAATCATCTTCTCTATAAAAACTGTGGTTAACCGAACGGTTTTACGAATACGGGTGGACGGAGCCATGGGTGTGGTCGATGGATGTGAAGGCAGACATTCCCCGTCAACAGAATGGAAGTGACTGCGGTGTCTTTACCTGTGCGTTTGCGGAGCACTGTATTTTCCGCCATTTAATTCAGTTCACCCAAGCTGACATGCCATATTTCCATCCCAGGATTTTGATCGAAATATTCAAGTGAAGCTGAGAATTAAATGGAAATAGACTCAATCTCCCTAACCTTTGGTGACAAGGCAATTGGTGTATCACTTTTATTGACATTGAGATAGGATGTAACTCTCTAACTTTGGAATATATGATTTAAATTGTTGTATTTTGATTGACAGGAAAGCAGTAGAAAGGAAGTTCTTTACCTCATGTCTAATAGTTGCAGTTTGTAAAGTTAATGAATTTGAATTTTATTGACATTGGATGTAATTTTAATGTTGCATGTGAATGGATTAAGGTTGTCTTTGTTAATTATTATATTTAGACTTTGGAAGGTTTTATTGACTTTGAAATGGTTGTATTTGGATTGACAGCTTTCTTAGAATGAAAGTTTTTTTTTTTTTACTACTTTCCTCCCAGCGTCGAATTCGACCTGGAAATACACAAGTAAAGGTCGAATTTGACGCTGGGCTTTAAGTTCATCACTACATATTTTAATTCCCAGCGTCGAATTCAACCTACCTTCGTGCTATTCATGGTCGCATTCGACGCAGGTGTCGGTTCCAATTAAAAAACTGTCATTCCAGTACCTAAAGTCAGAAGAACTCATGTACAATTCCGGTCGAATGCGGCTTTGGATGACAACCCTCACTTGTTATAGCGATGGTCGAATTACAGAAAATGAAGACCCTCACTTGTTATAGCAATGGTCAAATTCGACCCTCAACACAAAAAATAAAGGTCGAATGTGACCACAAAAAAGAAATGGTGAAAAAAGTTACTTTTTCTGTACGGATTCCCTATTTGGTGCAATACTGACTAAAATTCACTGTTTGGTGTAGTGACCACTTAGAGTTATTTTTCTGGTAAAAACCTCTAATCTTCAAGCTCAATTTTAACAATTTTTTTTTTTTAAAGTGGTTGCTTCAAATGATGAAAAAGTTTATGTAAAATCACATCTCACTTTTTTCTTGTATTTTCTCTGTGAATGTGGTTGTAAAGATGTGATCTAAACTACTTTAAATAAGCAAGGAATCATAGGGATATTGTTGTGTATAGCACACCCCCTCCGATCAATAGCCTCGTAGCCACTAGGCCAATCGGGGAAAAAGGTAATTGAAATAAATGCCCAAACATGATTTCACTTCAATTCGAACTGAGTTGATAGAATTTTTAGACCTTTTTAGGGCATTGCTTGTGTAACATCTATAGAACATTGGTTCAGGAAAAAAAATGAGAATCAAACTCATTTTGCACTTAACAATGAAAAAAATTACTGTGGAAAAACATCCAACTTCTTTTTCCCCTTTTTGCAAAATACGAAAAAAAAAAAGCCCTTAAACCATACTTTCTACGGAAAATAGGCCAATTCTCTCTTTCTTAAGTCACATAAGCAAAAAAGAGTTATTATTCACAGTCTCAAGTCTCAACTTAACTGTCTAGGACTCACTATTATATTAGGGCATGCTTGTTTGTGCTACCTCTTTTCTGCATTATAAAAAAAATGTGGATGGCAAAATGATTTTTTCACTTTACTAAAAAAATCCACATTTAGTGCAACCATCTTTTCAGAGGAAAAATGAAAAAAAGAAAATGAAATGACTTTTCCATAATTCTGTAGAAAGTTATTTCTAATTGGGGTTGGGGGTGGGGGTGGGTTTCGATTTTCTAAGGAATATGAAAAAGGTTTTCCACAAATTCAGTTTTCCGTAGCACCACACAGATGTGGCAAATGGCTATCGTGCACATCTTACCATTACTCAGTGACCAACTAATCCAACCCATCATTTTATCACCATATATACATCGGACCCATTACATTCAACCCAAACAGTTTTTTACAGAACCCATTGTTCATATATTTCACCAATCAGTCTCATGGGTGGTAAATTAGTAGCGTTTGATGGGTATCATGTGTGGGTCCCCTATCATCAAGAGGCATTGCTAGCATTTCATTATTTATGTGATCCCATAATGATTATGTTATTTAGGTGAGCCCACTATAAAATTTAATTTTATTGTCAATCAAAGAACAATTTAGTAATTCCATTTCTCGTACACAAACTACATATAATGTATAAGTGAAAGAGCTAACCAAATGCATTTAATAGAGCTCAAACTCATTTAACTAGCATCCAGCTATCCACCCTCTCCCGACACCTCTCACAAGCACCATATGAGAGAAACCCCAAACCCCAAAAGCACCCCCACCATCATGGGAGAATTAGATATGAGTGAGACAGAAGGGCGTGCAAAATATCAACATCATTATCACGGAAACCTTCTGATTTATGCCCCTCAAGTTTGATAATTTTAGAAAATATTTTTTTAAATTTAATCCAGACATTAATATTAAGTTGGTTGAGTTTCAAATTTGGGCCTGCATCAAATCGTGGGGTAGTGACAGCGATTGGTCACAGGGGTCCAACATGTTGGGAAAAATATGTCGCGTTTGGGATCCATCCCTGCAAAACTTTCTACAATACCACGTAACGGAGAGGAGCACATCACATTTGTTAGAGATGTTTTGATCATTCTTAGTTTCGTTTTGAGAAATGATTTGATCCACACATTTCATTGGATAAGAAATTTCAAAAACAATTGTATGGAGCAACCCCTCTTCTAGTTTTAAATTCCCCGTTAACATTCTAGTTTTAAAGGCCTCTATATTTTGTCTATTTTCTAAAACCTCTCTTGACTAACAGTAAAATTGGACAAAAGGTAGGTAGCCCTCCACTTTTTTGTTTTTGACCAATTTACTCATAAGAAAAACTCAAAAACTTATCCCTTGAACCAAAAGATAAAAATATAATTTTACCCCATAAATTATGAGGACAAAAGGCCGAAGGCTAGACCCTCGATTTTGTTTATATTTAATTTTGACCAATTTACCCTAAGAATAAAAAAGATAAAGAGACAATTTTACAGCTAAAACTTTGAGGACCAAAAACCAAACGATATGACCATTTGAATGGCTTGATGCTACATATTCCCTAATCCACAACTAAGCTTTTCAATAGCCATACTCCCTTAGCCTTCATGCATTCGGTGTGAGCTCATTAAAAGTAACTCGAGCTAGTAGAATTTGCTAAGATTAAATAAAGAATGTTATGTCATTTAACCATAAAAATTAGCAACCATGTTACACCGTTGGTGACGACTAGCGCAACACTAAACATCACTAAATTTGAAATAATATACTATTTTAATAACTTAACTTTTAAGTTTTAGTACTCTTCTAGTATATATTTTTTTTCTAGATTTTATTTTTGAAAAAAAAGTTGACACTTTTTAGAACTAGTGCAGTCATCCCACTCTGGTGCTGATTTGTCAAGGTCCCCACGACCTCAAAAACCACACCGAATTTTAAAACCCTGGTTACATGGATAGCATTATTAAGAAAATTTATCACTCCCCTCGTAGTCCCTTTCTCTGGAAAGAAAAAAAAAAAAACAATCCCTCTCTATCCCCCTTCTACTTCTCCCTCTCTAATAGCATTCAACAACACACCCGCCTCGACTCCTGCTGCGAACTTGCAAAACGCGTGTCCCGATACTCGAACACCCGACCTACTAGGCTCTGATACCATTTGTAGGATCTTACACCCCCATTGAGGTACCACTTAACCCAAAACCAATTGGTGATAGGAAACGGTACAACAATAGTTTTATGGTGATGGCAAAGACTCGACCACGATTATGACCGCTCAGGAGCGATGGTGGACGTTGACCTCAACAATAGTACATCCCTCCCCAATCCCTCTCCATCAATTATCCTCTTATGACATCTATTATCGGAGTTTTTTCTCCACAAGGACAAAGAAAGATCACATGTGCATGGTTAAAAGGCCATCAAATTTTAAGGTGGTTAAATCAAGGGTTACGACAAACCGACAAGGCTAACGATGTTCTACATACACCTATCTATAAAAATATCTTGCCATCTATCATCCCCCTGATTACTAAAGATAAGGATGTATCCAAGTGGTCCCTACGTGGTATACTCCTTTTAGGTGTCATAGAGTCATATATGAGATCCCCATACCACATATAATTGGAGAATGTTCTCCTACTAGGGACTACATGTACGGTCCAACTCAACGAGGCCTGCTTGGGCCCACCTTTGATTCATGCAGCCCCTTTGATACTCTTATGATTCTATGAGTTGGCATTAGTACCAAGTTTCGATCATTGAACTTCCCTCATTGTTGGATTGAATCTAAAAAAACCTACAATAAAGACATCATTAAAATCTTGGGATATTTTTTACGAAAAAATGGTCTTAACTCCTAATTACACGAATTGATTAAGAACTACACTACAACATCGAATTAGAGTGTTGTATGCAGCCAAAAGACCAAGTTGCCCAGCAACGATACCATTAAGGCTCATTTAGAATTAAAAAAAAAAAAGTTATTTTCAATTTTCCCTTTCTTCTTCCCTAATAATGATATCGTTAGGACTCATTAAAAAAAAAAAAGCCGCCTTTGCGATTTTTCCCCACTTCTTCCTTATTTTTGCTTTATCCATTCTCTCGCAATTTTGTAATTCGGTTCTGATGTACAGACACAGAGAGCCTTTGGACTCAGTCAGTTATGAATGAGAGACAGAAGAATGGATGAAACCGCTTTTATCACAAATACCAAAATGCATACTAATAATTTATTCCATAGACCTTGTAAGTTCTACCTGCAACTCCAGTAAGTTATCTACCATTGTGAGAGCACTTTGAATCAATCTCTCATTGCAACTAATGGTGGAAACAGTTCCAATTGCTATATGAATGTGTCGAGAGTGAAAATGTATTTGTTATGCACAAAGATAGCGGATTTTGAAAAAGATATGAAAAACAAAAATGGAAAAGAGAGAGGTTTTGAGTCGCGAAGGGCGAAAAGGGAAAGGTGAAAGAAGCGATGAGTTTGTTTCTCTCTTTTTTTTTATGTTTATAGGACAAATGATATCGTTAAAGAATGTTATATCTAGAGCCAGAATAATTTGGAGGTACCGATTTTTTTAGCCCTCCCCTTGTCTGAGGAGGAGACATTTTCATCTACATTCCTATTGAAAAACACGTATCTAAGTGAGACCCACAAGCTACATTTTAGAAATGTGCATTATGCTCGTTGAAGATCATTGTCCCTTAAATTTTCTGATTACACATCTTTTTTTCTGTTCTCGGGCAATAGAATTTACAAAACGTATAATTAAGATCTGATAAAACTTTTACAGGTTGGTGTCGTGGTGTAGTTGGTTATCACGTCAGTCTAACACACTGAAGGTCTCCGGTTCGAACCCGGGCGACGCCAAGTTTCATTATAATTTTTTCTCTCGAATCATTTTTGTATGGGCCTGGGCCGATGGGTGAAATAATAGGTTCAGATGGGTTCCCTAAAGCCCAACCTGACTCTATCTAGGGACATCATTTTTTTTTCTGTCTGGGCCCATGGGTGCAATGGTAGGATCATATAGGGACATCCTTTTTATTCCTATCAATGTTTTAAAATTATTTTCATGAGTTTTTTCAATCTTTAGCAAGCAACCATACAAAGATCTGGGCCCAAATGGATGTGGGCTAAAAGTACTGATATGAACCTTCAAGCCCAATTGATTTGTACTGGCCTGTCCGACCCTAACCTGTCAATTCCGACCTCAACCTGAGATAAAGCGGATATTAGATGCAACAATTCCTAGGATTAAATTCACTAGGGGATGCTAGACAATCAATTTCGACCACAGAAAACACAATTTGATGGGATCTAATGGATTTTACCTTCACTTCTCCAATTTTAGACACTTTGATAGGAAGGCAATGTTTAAAATTTCTAAAGAGTTAAATGCCCATAAGATAAAAAGGAAAAGCGCCGGCCCATTTGCGCCATGGAATTGAATTTCTAGGATTTCATTGTAAAATGTGAGGCAACTAAATATTATTGAAGAGGCGAGGCGATTTGATTTAATTGGTAATTATTGAGCATTTGTATAAATATATCCTTTTAATTCATTTTTCAACAAAGAGGAGATTACTTAATGGTCATTTATGGATCTTCACTTTTGTTTCCTTCATTTTAACCGTTTTTAGGAGTCTAGTTTTTAGAATTCTTAGGGCATGTTTGTTTGCATTATGGGAGGAATAGAAGAGGGGTAGGATGTCATATTAAGATAAAATTGAGGAGGAGTGTGTTGCAATAAATGAATTACTTTTCATGTATTTGGATTTTTGGTATAAAGTAAAATGATTTAAATTTACATTTGGTTGGACAAAGAGAATGGGAAATGATTTACTCCACCCCATTTTATTAAGGTATCTCTTATAGTAACTCTTGGAAAGAAAATGTTTACTTTACTTGTCTAGGCCAATGCGAACAACTACCTCATGAGGTAAAAAATTACAACCATTCGAATTTATTTCTACCCTCCTTCACTTTACTCTTTTGCAAACAAACATGCTATAAAGCAAGCATTGAATTTCATGAAAAATATAGGGCACTTGAAGTTGTGAGATGCAAGGAAAGGTTCCCAACAATTAGGCTACAGAGCATAATTGGACTAGGTTTAAGCTGACTTATCCAGGCTCAAGCTTTATTTGATGACCCCGTAGTCCCTTTTTATGTACCTGGTACTAAATATTAACTATTAATAAGTTTTTTTTAGACAGAGAGAGAGAGAGAACCTTTGGTTTCATTTGTGGAGCGGGCATTTTCTGGAAAAATGGGCTGCGACAAGGCATCGGATTTTCTGGCGTCCTCCCCATGTATTTGGGTGCAATGAGGATTCCCTCCTCCGGATTTTCAAGCGACATTGTTGGGGGCTTGGTTTATGTGGAAGAATGGTTTTGATTTTCCGATCACCAAGGTAAGATTTCAACATCCATGGAAGAAGAAACGTTGGCGCTGCACAAACAACCCCTTATTATTAAAAAGAACAATAATAATGTTATTTGGAGCACATTTGTGCACTCAGAATCTAAAATCCCTGTGGGAATGAAAACAATGTTTCCACTTGCGTACAAATAACAAGTTTAGTGCAACAGTATTAGAAAAAAAAAAAAAAGTTGTTTTTTCTAGTATTAGTCAGATCATTATGGACATGGGCCCACTATGTATAGGCATTAGCCTAAATTCCATTACAATGCGTGAAAAGGCCGATGCATTATCACTATATGAACTCAATTTGAAGCTCAACTAATCTAAACATCAAAATTCAAACCCGAATCTTTCAAGGTTTGGTGATGAGACCTCAAGTTTACTTGAATCATTTTTAGTCCGAGATTTGTTATAAAAAAAAAAAAAAAAAACACTTGATTTTAGCCGTAGCAATCAACCTACTCGACTGTGTGCAGTGTCAGAAAAAGTGTCTTGCAAGTGATTAACCCCATAATGAAACTTCTTTTATTATTATTATTTTTTTTGGGCACGGTGAGTACTCACATGCTCGCACACACTCAGCCAAGTGCCCCGGTCATTAGCGTTACAGCTAGGTGTTGACACATGATTATATCAGTGAAAGGGATGTACCTCACCAACTAAAGAAAGATTGCTTTTGTCATTAGGAGACTTGTGTCAACGAGCATATGTTATAACTAGTGAAAGCGGCATATAATAAAAAGATGCATAGCAACCATCGGGTCAACTCAATTTAAAACCCAATGCATCTCATAAAAACTATGAAACATAAAAATGTTATCCTAGTCCATCATTGTATAATATCTTATTCTTTCAATATATAAATCTATAAATATTTATTTCATTGATTTTCAAATGGGCCTTTAGGCAATGTTTTTTTTTTTTTTTTTTTAAAGTAGTATAGATCAAATGTAATATAAAACAATCTCATCACTAAGGTCACGTTTGGCAACCGAGTTTTTGGAAAAAGAGTTTTGGTTTTTATAAAGTTGTGGTAAATCCATGTTTGGCAATTGTAAACTTCAAATGATTTGGACGAATGAAAATCTTTATTTGTTAGGATTTTTTTTAGATCCGACCATTCCCTGTAAGATTTAAAAATCCTCACTTAAGTGGATTTGCACATTGAACATTCCTTTTCTTAGCTATATGCATTGATACACACCAATATCATTGTAAAATCATCAACTATACAAATTCCTAGTGAGGAATTCTCATTCCAATGGTAGCGAAGAATTATCAAATCTATGGATTCTTTTTTCGTTACTAAATATTATAGGTGTAAAAGAAAACCGAAAAACCGTCTAATCGAATAGAACCACGGTTAATAACCGTCTCTGACAGTTTAGTTACAGTTATTGAAATCGAAAAACCATGCTTCACGGTTCAGTTATGATTTTTGTCTCAACTCATAGTTATTAACCGAACCGAACTGTTAACCGCGGTTCGGTTAACCATGTTCCCAAAACATATGGTTGATCGATTTGTTACACTAATAAGAAAAAAATCTAAGGGCCTTAATGAAAATTATTTCTTTTTTTTATTTTTATAGTAACATATTATGCTATTCGCCAACTATGTTTTTTTTTTTTTTTTTTTGCACAGTAAGTTTGATTGGTAAATGGCAAAATTTCCATAAAAAATTTTTAAGTAACAATTAATCGTAACTGAACTGTTAATCACGGTTCGTTTTTTAACGGTTTTTTACTGTTCAATTACGATTACGGTTTTCAAAGGCAAAAAACTGTAAAATACGGTTCAGTTAACGGTTTTTCCAAAATGAGTGGTTAACCAAACCATTACACTCCTACCAAATATGCTCTTAAGTTTGGTTGATCACAACAAATAAAAACTAAATCTCCATCTTAAAAAAAAATCATAATAGTATACTCTTACTTTACCCTTCTCCAAAATACTTTACTTCATAAATTTAGCTTCCCAAATTTTTTTATTTAAAAGTAATTACTTTACTACTTATAGACTTTTCATGTCATTGCAGATTACTTTACTTTACCTCACACAAAGACACAAATGTAGTAGCAAGGAAACTTACCATTACTCTACCTCACGAGACCTTGCATTAATAAAAAAAACCCCAGTTAAACTCCTCCACCTCCATCTTCACCCCCACAAAACCCTGCAAAAACCCCCTCCTTTCACATTTCCCCCAATCCAAACAGAGGAAAAATAATGTGTTTCCTCTCTCCATCTTCTTCCTCCTCCTCTCGCAACTTTGTCCTCTTCCTCCACATCCGCCGCCTCTCCTTCTCTCCTCCTCCTCCTCCTCCTTCCGCCTCCATCTCCGCCGAGAAATCCAAGCTCCAATCCGAGCACGACCCCGACAAAGCCCTCGCCATCTACTCCTCCCTCTCCCCCCGCCTTTCCTCCCCCGTCTCCTCCCGCTACGCCCTCGACCTCACCGTCCGCCGCCTTGCCAAATCCCGCCGCTTCTCCGACATCGCCTCCCTCGTCGAAGCCCAAAAAACCCACCCTCAAATCACCCAAGAACCCTTCCTTTCCTCCCTCATCCTCGCCTACGGCCGCGCCCGCATGCCGCACCAAGCAATCCAGACCTTCCTCGACATGGACCGCCTCGGCACCCCTCGCTCCGCCGTCTCCTTCAACGCCCTCCTCACCGCCTGCAACCACTCCCAGAGCTTCGACCGGGTACCCCATCTCTTCTCCCAGATCACCCATGATTACAAAATCAAACCCAACAAAATCTCATACGGGATTCTCATCAAATCCCTCTGCGAATTGGGTCAGCCCGAATCGGCAATTTCAATCCTAAACCAAATGAAAGAGAGAAGGATAGAAATCACAGTAGTTACTTACACTACCCTACTTGACTCGTTGTACAAAAAAGGGAAGATCGAAGCCGCTCAGAAGGTCTGGAATGAGATGCGCGATGATGGGTGTTCGCCCGATGTAGCCACTTTTAATGTTAGGATCATGCGAGCTGCGATTAATGAGAAACCGGATGATGTACTGAAGGTGTTCGACGAAATGCTTGTGTTGGGGCTGAAACCGGATGTTGTTAGTTACAACTATCTGATGACTTGTTATTGTAAGAATGGGCGGATGGGGGACGGAAAGAGGGTTTATGAGGGTCTGAAGGAGAAGGGATGTCTACCTAATGCTGCAACTTTTAGGACTCTTTTGCATTATCTGTGTAGGAATGGGGATTTTGATGTGGGGTTGGAGGTTTTTAGAGCGAGCGCGAAGAGGGGTAAGATTCCAGATTTTGGGACCATGAAAAGTCTGGTTGAGGGATTGGTGAAGAGTGAGAAGTTGGAGGAGGCAAAGGGGCTGATTGCTGAGGTGAAGAAGAGGGTTCCTGATAGATCTCTAGATGCTTGGAAGAAACTGGAGAGAAAACTCAGACTGACTGGTACTTAACAGAGGATGTGATGTTTCTCTGTGAGTGATGATATTGAAATGAAATCATTGGATGATAAGGGATTGGAATTCATGCATATGGGGAAGTAAGATGGTGTGCTTATGTTTTTTACTAGATTGAAATGGATGGTATGGATAAATGAAGAGAGTTTCTCTTGCCTTTGATGGATTCTATTGCTTAGATAAAGGCTGAGGCTTTTACTTTTGTTGGATGGTTGATGTTGAGGTAATTGGCCACAAAAGCACTCAGAACTGCATTTTGAGGAGTCTACTTTTGCACGAGTAGATCTTGACTTAACCCACATTCTAGAGAAGATGGTTGGAGCAAAAGAATGTTGATGAAATTTCTGGGTTCAAGTGATTCTAACCCATGGCATTTCCAACTTAACAAGCCATGAAGCCATAGACATGGGCACAGAAGATGTACTTTGATTCTTACAACTGAATTTTCACATACCAAAGATCTAAGAAATTTCAAACTCGTTTAGTTTCTTACTCTTATCTTTGGCATGAAATAATTGTTACAAAATTTATTGTACTAAGTTGTATTAGTACAAATAGACATGAGGTTTTAAATATGATTTTTAATGAGAGAATTGATTTGTGTTGTTGATTATATCTTGACCTAGAAACTAACTTTAGCGAAAGTTTGAAATTGAACTGGTTTTCTGATCTCTTGGAGGGCCTAATTGAAAGTCTGAAGACTATGAACTGGTTTTAGAGCTTCAAGGTTTACAAATCAAATTAATAGCAATGCAGCTGGGTTTTCCTTGTACATTGTCCTTCATGCTAACCTCAGTAACCCTCCCATGCCACAATTATGCAAATATGTTGCTTGAAACCCTGCCTCTCTCTGACAAAAACCTTCCACTTCTCTCCATTTAACTTGCAGTTGGCCATTTGCCTTTCTACTAACGGTCTATGTTAATTTACACGTGAAACACCTCACCATGTTTGTTTGAAAGCACCATTTTAACATCAGTAAACATTGAATGGTTTGGATTGCACATGTAAAATTTTCATCTATTTTGAAAATCTACGTAGATTTAAGACATGAAACTAAATATTTTTTATTTAAAAACCACCCCTCTTAGTTTGGCCCATTAGGATGCATGATGATCGTGGGAGTTTATGAGATGAAAAGATCTATATGAGGCGTACCTACATGCAAAATCTTGAGCCCATAAAATCATCCTAACTTTTTGATCCATAGACCTAAAATTTAATGGTTCAGATGCCTCATTTTATTATGATTTCAATTCAATGGTGATGAAAAGTTGGATGAATGTCAAACTTAGACTTGTGACTATTCATTTGGGGGCAGTGTGTGTGAAAAGACTTAATTAACATAATATGGGTCCTATGACAAAAAAGAGAGGGGCGCAAAAAGGGGCGTTTTTAAAGTGGGGCGTTTTAGATGGTTTGGATATGTCCAATGTAAATTATGACCCACCAAGGATAAGAGGCATGCTTAAGAGGACATTGATGGAAGTAATTAAGATAGCTTTGAAGAAAGTGCAACTAAACCGAGGATTTGGTCAGGATATATCAGAATGGAGATATAGAATTTATGTAATTGACCCTGATATAGTTGTGACAATGCTCTGATGATATGATGGGTCAATAAAAAACTGAATGTCAGGATTAAAATCTTAAAAATTTGGGGCCCTTAAGGAGTTGCGAAGATTTCTATTTGCCAAATTAACGATACTAACACCTTTTGTTGGGTTTTGTTTAACTCAATAAAAAATCATATGTAAATAGGTAAAGCCATCATGCAAATAATGGTGCATTTGGCATCATGCCATTCGGATGTTTCCATGTTCCCACGAGATAAGGTTGTACAAAACATGTTTGGTATGTGTAAATCACCGTTCCAAAATTTAGTCTCACTAGAAGGAATATCAAAATCTTAATCCACTCGTATAGGAAAGTTAGAACAAAAACACTTTTTTTTTTTTTTTTTTAACAAACAACCCACTGGCACAATTGTTTCACACTTATCTCTATCATTTGAAAGAATGACATTTAAATATTTAAAATACTCTCACTTATTTCAAATAAAGTGGCCCCACTTGGAAATTCCTAAAGGTGTGTCATATGGTCACAATCACAAAAGGTAGGGCCCATATTATAATTCCTATAATGGTGGGACAACATTATAGATTCTATGAATGTGAGCCTCATGTTTCAATTTCTAAAGATGGGCATCACATTGTAATTTTGAAATGTGGGTCACATGGTCACAATAACAAAAGGTGGGCTCATATTATAATTCCTATAATGGTGGGACCATATTATAAATTTTATGAATGTAGGCTCCATATTTTAATTTCTAAAGGTGGGCATCATGTTGTAATTTCGAAATGTGGGTCACATGGCCACAATAACAAAAGGTAGGCCCACATTATAATTCCTATAATGGTGTGACTACATTATAAATTTTATGAATGTGGGCCCTATGTTGTAATTTCTAAAGGTGGGCATCACGTCGTAATTTCGAAAGGTGGGTCACATGGTCACAATAACAAAAGGTAGGCCCATGAATGTGGGCCTGTCTTCTAATTTATAAAGGTGGGAATGATATTGTAATTTCTAAAGGTGGGTTCCATGTCCACAATCATAGAAAAGGTGGCTCCACTTTATAACTCTTAAAAGTGGGTCATATGCTCACAATCACAAAAGGTGGAGCCACATTGTAAATCCTATGAATGTGGGCCCACATTGTGAATCCTTTGAATGTGACCCCTTGTTCGAATTTCTAAAGGTGGGTACCACATTATCATTTTTTAAAGGTGGGTCCCATGTTCACAATTAACAAAAAAGATGGCCTCACATTATAATTCTTGATCCACATTGTAAATCCTATGAATGCACTGCATTCATGTTTTAATTTTTAAAGGTGGGCCATATGTCCACAATCATAAAAAATGTGGATCTACTTTGTAATTCATAAATGTGGGTCATATTGTCACCATCACAAAGGGTGGACGCACATTGAAAATCCCATGAATGTGAGCCCCATATTCTAGTTTCTATAGGTGGTACCAAATTGTGATTTCTAAAGGTAGATCCCATATTTATATTTACAAAAAGGTAGCCCCACATTATAATTTTTATAAAGATGGGCATACATTATAAATCCTATGAATATAGGTTTCATGTTCTAATTTTTAAAAGTGGGTAATATATTATAATTTTTACTAGTGGGCCCCATGTAAGATAATCATAGAGCGCTGCAAACAATAAAAGGTGGGTCCTACATTGTAAATTTTATATTCACTCCTTAGAGCAAAACTTTTATAATATTACCAAACAAGTCCCGTACAACAAATTCTCTATAGAGTAAGTTAATATAATGTTTCCAAACAATCTCTTGAGAGTATAGTCACAGCGCAATCCGATTTCAGCACAACCTGATCTAGATACAAAATTGGGAACAACACGAAAATGATGCCAATAGAGTGTCCCTTTTTGAAACCAAACCTTTTTTCGATTTAGTAGCACCCTTACAAATAATGTTGTTAAAGAGGGTTAACGAACAGCTTGATTATCATAAAGGTAAACACTTAGATCCATCATTAGATCCAGTTGTACCCATTCCACTGTTGGATTGAATAGGTGCAGGTTGGGAGTGGTTGGAAGTCAGATTGAATAGGTGTAGGAGTTGGGAGCAGTTAAAAGAATTTCAAATGCCGTCCCCTAAAGTAGAATTCTAGTAGAATTCCAAATACTTAACTTCCCTCTAGCATTTGTTGGGAATTCATAAGGTTAAAATGTGCCTTTTCATGTGCGCTGGAATTATGAGTTCTTACTTCAGACAAAGTATTTGAATTGCTCATGGACAAAAGGTAAAGGCATGTAAGAAAATTCCAAAGCATTTCAGTGTATTACGATTAGAGGTGGGGTCCAATCAAGTCGTAGTCTCGAAGCAAGTCTACAAACTGGATGTAAGTGATAATCGGGTCTGAGTCCAAGCTCACCCATTTACGAGCCTACTCCAAACTGAGGACGGCAATCCCTGATACGACCTACCAATCCTACCCAAAATTTGGCCAGATAGTTCAGGATTTGAGTTGAGTAGTTTTAATTTCAACTTGGGTTGTAATTGACCTTTCTAACTTGATTAGTAAAATGGGTTGTGTTTGACTGAATTCCTTCTTGCTCCTCAAGCTCCACCTAACCTCAGAGTAACCGCATTGTGACCCACCAACCCAATAGGTAAACCTTTTAGTTTTTTGGTGGCATTTGGCCAGGCATTTTTAACCCATTAATAAATGGGTCGGGGTTCAATTGAGCCTAAGTCCACCTAGACTCCAAGTGGCAATTCACAATTTGTGGTTTGTGGATCGCAATTTGCTTCTTATCAATGATTCTGGTTCGTCAAGGGCTTGCATATTTGAACTAGAATACATAGGAATTTATGTTTAAATGAGTTCCACCGAATGGTTATTAAAGAGGTGAAGTGTGAATGATATGATGTGAAATGATTCAAGGTAGCAATGTAGATAAGACCTTACACTTTCCTCGAATTTGAATTGCTGGGGTTATAGCTAAGTGTTCATTTATCAGCTTTCTTTGATTCATTGTCCAGGAAAAAGGAAGGTTTTTTATGGTTATTTTTGTGTATTCATCTTGGACCTTCATTTTTAACCACTTAGGGCATGATATCTTACATATTATGTGCAAACAAATAGGCTAGGGGTAGAATGAGATGAATCATATAAATAAAAATATATATATATATATATATAGATCTCTGCAAAGGGTTAAAATGGGAAATGTCCACCTACGACTAGACTGCATATAGCTTATATGCAATCCAGCTTGTGGGGTCCACCTTGATTCAAGTAAAGCAATGGGAGGATGGCAAACTCAAAGGTCACTTCATGCACAAGAGGGATCCAAAAATTCAGCCCCATCGGATTATCCTAGTTCGTGAACAACCTTTTAAGTTTAATAACGTCTTAATCATAGGTTTTCTCGAGATTCAATTCAACGATTAGTGAAGGTTTAGTAAGTGTAAAATTGGGCCTAACGCTAGAAAGATCATTGATAAAAGGCATATCAAAGGGATTACACCGATGAAAAGTGGGTCTAAATGGAGCCCACGGAGCTACACTGCATTTGCACTTGCTTGTAGGATAACATTTCCTCTTGCAAAGATACAACACTTCCTTACAATTTACTAGTCGGGCTAGAATTTAGAGTTTGATTTCAAGCCAATATGATGAGCTTAAAATCACTTTACTATATGAAACTTTGGTCCAAATCTAAGAGAATAAAGATTTCCATTGACAAATTGAATCTTGAACCAAAATAATGCAGTTTGTGGAACTATATAGCCATCTTGGTAATCCGGTTGACCTTGTACATCTAATCTAAGCACTCAAATTCATGAACCCAACCCACCACCAATCGTATTAGTAAAGAGCTAAAAAAAATAATGGATCTAGATCCTTCATTGCTTCAACATCAGTATTCTCTTTGTTGTTTTTCGAAACAACATATGTAAGACTGCTCTCAGGTCTCTTGGCTTTGCCTAATATAAGTTAAGTTTTGGAATCTATCGAAGTTATAAAATTAGTTCAATAAATATTGATAACCATATGATCCATGGCCCAATAGATGGTCAAGCAAATAACACCCTCATTATCATAGGCTTATCCCATATTCCCATCTCATTTTGATCGTTAAGGTTTGGGCTGACCCCTTTTCTGGTTGGTTGTGTGGCACTTGGTGAGGGCATTGGTTTGCCTTTAGTTAGGTCCATTTTCATGGTTCACCAAATGGGATAGTTGCTTTCAATCCAAGGGTGGGCCTAAGTGTTTCAATGTGGGTGCAATCGAGAAACTCTTTAAATTATACCTTAAAGAATTCGATTTTATTATTTTACTTCTTAAATTGACCATTGTCTGGACCACCCAAGTAAAAATAAAATTTTAGGGTCCGCCGTTCGGTTTCACCCACCCGACCCAAATATTGCCAGCCCTTCCAACTTACGATTTGGGTTCGGGCAAAAATTTTTAACTGAATAATCAAGCCCTTGACCCAAATTTGATATGTTTGGCGCTTCTAACTTTCGAATTGAGTTCTGGTTGACACTTTTAATCTTATAATCAAACAAGCAGGTAGGGATTGATTTTTGACAACTCCAATTGAATTTTCCATTCCCATTTCCCACTCATTTAGGCTTCATTTCTGTCCACAACCTCTCATCCCTCCATGCCTTACTCTTCGGCCCATCAGCAAAAGCAACCCCACTCAAGCTCGGATCTCATTCCAAAGGTAACGAAACCCCAAACTTTCCTCTCGCCTTTCCTTCTCTCCAACGTCACCAAAACACAAACAAACAAACAAGACAAAAAAAAAGCACAACAACACAAACAAGACAAAAAACCAAGTACAAGACGACAAGACAGAAAGAAAGATAAGAAAGAGGGACATGGACGATCGCAGCGAGCAGATGGGCCCCATCTGCGAATTGCCCCAGCGCCCCCGGCCCAAAACACGCAAGCCCAGCCTCGACGACGCCCGCATCTACGGCCTCTCCCCCTCCCCTACCTCCTCATCTGACGGTCGAGATGAAAAGGGCGGTGAAGATCAAGACAATGTTGATCACGACCGCATGGCCCACCTCATCGAGCGGCCCGAGTTCGTCAACCAGTTCCTCGAGCGGACCCCGTCCGACTCCTCCTCCGAGGACCCCTCCGACAACCACACAGACCCCACACAACCCCTCCGCCGCTGCCTCCCAGAGTTCACCGGCGCAGGAGGCGGCACCGGCATCTTCAAAGCCCCCTTCCGCGCCGCAGTCCACCCTGCCCGCCCGCCTGCGCTCGAGCTCCGCCCCCACCCCCTCCGTGAAACCCAGGCCGGCGCCTTCGTCCGCACCATTGCCTGCTCCGGCAACCAGATCTGGGCTGGGCTCGAGTGCGGCCTCCGCTGCTGGGACTTTGCAGACGCCTACCGCCCCGGATTTGGTGCCCCCGGCGGAGAGGACGGCGGCGGACGGAGGGGGGATGAGGACACTGCCCCGTATCGCGAGTCGGCCCGGGTGTCTCCCACATTGTGTATGGTGGTGGACGCCGGGAACCGGCTGGTGTGGACCGGGCACCGCGACGGGAAGATCCGGTCGTGGAGCATGGATCAGAAGCCGGAAGGGGGCCCCTTCCGGGAGGGGTTCGCATGGCATGCTCATCGTGGGCCTGTCCTGTCGATGACGATCTCATCCTATGGTATGGTCTCAATATTGCAGAGACATTGGAATTGAATACATAAAATTGATGCAGTAAGTAGTTAAAAATGAAGGAGATGGGTCAATTTTTAAAAAAACTGAGCATCAAATAAATAAGTTTGTTTGACAGTATTTTTCATTTGATTTTGGGTAATTGTGAATTAATTGTTTGTGATGTTCAAATGGGAAAGCATGAAATTTCTGAATTTGGAGATTGGACCATGAGAATTGTAAGATCAGATGAGTGCAGTAGGGATCAATGGGTGTTGTTTTTCGCAACTCATGATGATCCAGGGAACATAGATTCTCACAGATTTGTTGGGTTGGTTGAAACTCATTGTTTGAGTGAATGAGTGGGTTTTCTAGGGGATGGTTGAGGGAAAATGTTTCAGGAAGATACCAGTCCATAAAAATTTCATTGAATTGTAATAATGACAGCTAAGCACCTGAGCATATCCTTTTTAGGCACCCTTGCATAGATATGACCATTTCAAAGGATATCTTTTTGGTGCTCAAGGCTCAAGCATTCCTTGTTATCACAAATGGGTGCATCAGTATCCTGTATATGATTATGATGCACATGATTGAATAATTTCTCGTGTTTGGTACTAACACCTACATGTTAACTATGGTCCATGGGCCTTTTGCCATGATGTTTCTTTCCTGTTAACCATAGGTCCGTAGCTGAACTTTGTACTGACACTGGGAAATTTACTAGGAGGTGAATCACTTGCCATGGCCCTTTTTCTGTCAAGGATCTGCTTATTTTTTACTGTAAATCTTCTTCTTTGTTTTACTTGTGAAATCCAGGCGACATTTGGTCAGGCGCTGAAGGTGGTGCTGTTAAGGTATGGCCTTGGGAGTCTCTAGAAAAATCTCTCAGTCAGACAACAGAAGAAAGGCACATGGCTGCTTTAAAACTGGAGAGAGCATGTATTGACCTTAGGAACCAGGTCACTGTGAATGGAGTGTGCCAGTTATCATCTTCAGATGTAAAACATTTGTTGTCTGATAATACTCGAGCAAAAGTGTGGAGTGCTGGGTACCTTTCATATGCGCTGTGGTATGCCTTTGCTTTAAGTTCTTCCTCGCTGAGGTTGATTTTTTTCGCTACATTGTTCAAAGAAAATTGACATTCACATGACCATAGAGGAACTATATGATATTCAATCAAAACAAATTTCTTGCCCCCGCCCCCGCCCCGCCCCGCCCCCACCCCCACTCCCACTCCCACTCCCACTCCCACTCCATCATATGATCTTAACTGCTTGATTTTTCCCACGTTAAATGTGGGCTGGTGGCTATAATTGTCCACTAGCCTAATAACCCGTGCTTAGGTTTGGCCAACATTGCAACTTAAATATTCATGCATTAAAAAAATTATCCATAAATTTTAGAAAAAAGGAAAAAAAAAAAGAAGGATAATGAGAGTACCTGGCTAATGGCATAGAAAAGATAGTGGAGAATTGCCGTTAAAAGGGAATGATAGAATTTGGGTAGAAAGAGAATTATTGCAAAGAATGAAATGTTGAACTTTGAAAAGTGGTGAAGAGACGTGAGTGGTTTTGATAAAAAGATAAAGTAGGTAGTTTGCATCAGATAAGTGGGGACAAAACCAAAAAACATTTGAAAAAGAAGAATAACTTACTTTCAAAATCACAACCGCCTGTCAAATTAAAGCCAAAATCCTTGGCTTTAGTATATTACAATTTGCAAGCCGAGATCTACTAGCTAGAATCATCAATAGGGGAGAGATGAGGGCATGGCTTTTCACATGATGGTGCCGTACAATTGTTGGTCGAATAAATAAAAGCGCTGTTTCCTGCAATTCAATATTGGTTAACTCTTTTTTCAGAAAAAGAAGCAACCCCATACAAGTTTTGGTTGAATAGAAAAAGAATAACAGAATCTTGTAATTGGTGCTATTCCACAGGGATGCTCGAACAAAGGAACTTCTGAAAGTATTTAACATAGATGGTCAAATTGAAAACCGTGTTGATCCCTCATCGGTGCCAGATACTAATACAGAAGATGATCAGGTGAAGGTAAAGTCTGTCTCGACATCGAAGAAGGAAAAGTCTCAAGGTTCCATGAGTTTCTTCCAACGCTCACGTAATGCTCTGATTGGAGCTGCTGATGCTGTCCGTCGAGTTGCAACCAAGGGAGTTTTGGGAGATGATAATCGGAGGACAGAAGCACTGGCTTTGTCAGTAGATGGAACCATCTGGATTGGATATGGAAATGGCCAAGTTGTTCAGTGGGATGGAAATGGGAATCGGTTACAAGAGTTCCAACACCATTCATCTACTGTTCGATGCTTTTGCTCTTTTGGTACCAGATTGTGGGTAGGCTATGCAAGTGGCACTATTCAGATATTGGACCTTGACGGTAATCTTCTTGGCGGATGGGTTGCTCACTGCAAGTCAATTATAAAGATGGCTGTTGGGTGTGATAATTATATTTTTACATTGGCTAATCATGGTGGCATTCGTGGATGGAGCTTGACTTCTCCTAGTCCTATTGATAACATAGTGCGATCGGAGTTGTCAAGCAAAGAATTGATGTACACAAAATATGAAAATGTGAAAATACTGATAGGCACATGGAATGTTGGACAAGAAAGAGCTTCACCTGATTCACTCATATCGTGGCTAGGTTCCGCAGCATATGAGGTTGACATTGTTGTTTCTGGGTTGCAAGAAGTGGAAATGGGTGCTGGTTTTCTTGCGATGGCAGCTGCAAAAGAAAGCGTAAGATTTTTCCAAACTTTAATTGAGGTCTTTTATCGTGATGTTGTTACCATTATTTTGACCAGCATCACCACTACTTTGACTGAGACTGAGATGTAGCTCCTGCACCATTTGAAATGTTGTTCTGTGGGGTAACAAAATGGATGACTAGTGACTGCCACATTTTAGCTTCAACCCTGTTTAGAACAATCTTGCAATACTTATGCATCACACTTCACATTCAGGCTTACATTTGCCACTATCGTGCACAAGTATTGCGTCCAACCCTTGCAACAGGGCACACATGAACCTTTAATAATATATGGAGCGTGGAAGAGTTTCTCTGTCCATGTACATATGTATGAGTGCTTGACTTTTAGCCCATCTCGTCTACATGCTGGGTTTTTCCCATCCACCTTTTTTGCTTTTGCTTCAGTGTGATACAGATGCCATGCTGGTACATATGGCTCACATGTGAAACATAACTCTATTTAGAAATTTCTGATGTTCATAGTTATGGAAAGTTTGGTCCTGTCACCTAAGTAAAATTGATCTCTCAACTACAGATAATTAATATGTTACACTTGTAGGACATACTTTTGGCTTGCATTTCTTCACAGTTCACTAAATATTAAATTTCACTGAATACATTATGCCTTGAATCAATTCATTGACAACTTTGCCACCCCCATACCTTAAGACAGCATACCTAGTTTTCCCCCTCTTATGGTATCAGTGGTATCTTGTGCCATTATCGATATTGAAATATGGTAGAAGGATACTGCATGGATACTGGTAAGGTACATCTATTACCAGAAAAGGGAAAACAAGTGTCATGCGCTAGCCCGCAAATAAAAAAGGAATTATAAGAAACATAAAAAACGTAAAAATGAAATTCAACAAATTCTGAAGAATATTGGGAAAATAGGAGAAACAAAAATTGTATAAAAAAAATCTATCATGAATGGTTTTTGAATTGCAAAATGATGTGCAGTTAGTGGGTCATCAGTGCCTGCAAAACCAAGTGATTCTTCTGTCATGCACACCAATGTGAATGACATTACACATTAATGTTGGGACTGAGAATTATAGGAACTCTCAATGCAGTTGAAATATCTCAGAGAGAATTGATCTCTCTCTCTCTCTCTCTCTCTCTATTCTCCTTTCAAAGCACAGCCTATTGATCCCAGTTCTCTACTGCCGTGTTGCTTGGCATAATATATGCTTCTTGTTTACGTCAAACGACTTTAGTTCTCTAAATTAGCAACTTATGCTTGCCAAGGTAAAAAATAATGCCTGCAATTTCAATCCTTTGTTCTTTAAAGTGAAGTTTTTATTGATTTGGGTCTGTCTTTGACTAAAACCTGGTTTCATTTACACTTTTTTATATTAACTGTAGGTAGGACTTGAGGGGAGCGCGAATGGACAGTGGTGGTTGGATGCCATAGGGAGGACCTTAGATGAAGGAACAACTTTTGAACGTGTGGGATCTAGGCAGTTGGCAGGTTTGCTTATATCTGTATGGTAAGTACTAATGAGATGGAAGAGTATCAGTTTCTTTCCTTTTCAGTTTTCTGTGATCCTGCATATATGTTATAATGAACATTCAGATTGTTTCTCTTGTATTTTTTGAGGTTTCTATGCTTATCAAATGCATTTATGTGATGAAATGAGTTGGTTATTCTTTATTAGGGCAAGAAAGAATGTTAGGCCACATATTGGGGATATTGATGCCGCAGCAGTTCCATGTGGCTTTGGGCGTGCGATTGGCAACAAGGTGAGATATATTCATAATTCATATTTGCTAAGTATATAGGTGATATCACTGTAAAAGCAAGAACATAACAGCTCTTAGGCTTCAGCCAAATCCTCATTTATCTCCAGAACAATAGTGTGTTTGATGTCAATTGGGTGTGTGCACGAATGCATGTAAGTAGCACAAGTAACTCTTACTGGTCATGGAATTTCTAGTGCTTTAGTCCTCAGGCCACACTTCTTTTTACCTTACAATAAATTTATGTGAATCAAGATACTTGAATCCCTCAATGCAAGTTGAATGTGATGTATATATCATTTATTAGATTTTCATGAATGGTAGAAATGTCAATTCTGAATTAATGATCTTTAAATTATTTTACAAATTTACAGAGATGTTTATATATATATATATATATATCTCACATGTAATACACTTTGTACATGATTCACTCAATTTAGGTTTGTGTTTAATCTCATATTTTACAAGTGACCAATCTGATGGTGTTCCAACGTCTTAATAGCATTTTCATTTCTCTTCTGATGTTCTGTTAAAGTATGATTGATGATCTAACGGTTGTTGAAGCAGGGAGCCGTAGGTTTGAGGATGAGAGTCCATGATCGAATAATTTGCTTTGTAAATTGTCATTTTGCTGCACACTTGGAAGCAGTCAATCGCCGCAATGCTGACTTTGATCATGTTTATCGGACTATGGTCTTCAGCCGACAGTCAAACACACTTAATCCTGCAGCTGGTATGGTGTTTAATTGCTTGTGTCGATCTTCTGCATGCTTTTTCTATTTTTACCTTTTGAGATGTTTGACAGAAGTGGTATCACACTGTTCTGGAGGCAAAGGTGCAGAGTGGCCCACCTTTTTGATGATCATAGCTATTCGTCCAATGGTATTTCAGCTAGCCTATTGGTGGTTTGCAAATGGGCTGTAATAACCACTGGTGCACATTTCAGAGTAATGGATGGTTTTGATCAGTCAATGAGGGAGATTTTATTGTATCCCTCACTAATAATTTGGCGAACTGGTCTGGGTGATTGGAAGGTAGGCCGCAATGTACAGTTTGCAAGGCGGAACAAATGGAATGAACTAACATTGTATATCCCCCTTTTCTTCCCCTCTTTCCTTTGCCCACTTGTTCTTATGCAGTGCTGCTTTTGTTTTCTCTGGTTCAGCTGGCGCCTCGGCTGTTCAATTGCTTCGTGGTGCAAATGTATGTAACTGTTTCAATTGTTAATAGAGTGCTGAACTTTCACTATTACGTCCTTGAGTATCTTGTTTCAAAATTATCTAGTCAGATTCTATGCAAAACAATGTAAAATGATTTAGTTACAGGCTCAATCTGATGATGGGAAGCCCGAGTTAGCTGATGCAGACATGGTGGTATTTCTGGGTGATTTCAATTATAGGCTACATGGTATTTCTTATGATGAAGCGAGAGACTTTGTTTCTCAAAGATGCTTTGACTGGCTTAGAGAAAGGGATCAGCTCAGAGCAGAAATGAAAGCTGGCAAAGTCTTTCAAGGGCTGCGTGAAGGGCTCATAAAGTTCCCTCCCACATACAAGTTTGAAAGGCACCAAGCAGGTTTGGGAGGTATGGTGCACATACATGGCTCGCTTTTGAATGAGTTTGTTTGGCTTGCTGATTCCAAATCAAATCCTTGCTCTTTATGGGATTGACATATGGTGAATTAGATGAGATGTCTGATCACCAAAGGCATAGGCATGGCAGTGCCATGTTGAGGAGGTATTATGATGCTTGATTGAGAGAGAGTTTTTCTTCCTGTCAGACCAGCAAAGGTACATGTGGCCTGTCTTTTGGTCACCGGGCTATTCAGGAGACGAGCCCTCAGCACAATTGGAAGTTGCCAACTGTCACATCCATGAGCTTGCGCCTTGCGGGTTCAAGTCATCTCACCCATATGTATATTCAAGGAAATACTAGGTTGTTCATCTGATGGCCTCCTTAAAAACATCAACCATGCTCATGGCCCTAGCTGATTGTTGGGCATGTAGTAGATGGTTAATTACAGCAGTTAGTCCACATCTTAAGATGAGGAATAGGATCATCTTTGATTGCACTAATTTCTCAAATCTATTTTTCAACATATCTATGTCTATAGCTGCATGATCCAACATGCCCATTTGGGAAGTAAAATAAATAAATAAATCCCTGATTCCATGTCAAATCTATGATTATAGGGCCCACCAACATAATTTTGGAACTGTAGAAAGGTTTGATCGGCCATTGTATATTTCCTCCATTCTGGGTATTGTTTAGGTTCGTAGGTTTTTGAACACATTGATGGTAAAATTGTGCTATCCACCATTTTCTAGGATATGATTCAAGTGAGAAGAAGCGCATTCCTGCCTGGTGCGATAGAATATTGTTTCGTGACAACCGTGCTATTTCAATGGCTGCTTCAATGGCTGATTGCTCATTACAGTGCCCTGTAATTTCTTCAATTTTACTGTAAGCTCATTCATAATATTGCCCTCTTGCTTACTATTTCCTCCTTTTATACTCTGTAGCTATACTCTGTTCTATTACTATTATTAATTTAAAATATGGAAGTTGTAATCCTCTTTCCATTTCAGGTATGAGGCTTGCATGGATGTGACTGACAGTGATCACAAGCCCGTCAGGAGCACATTCAACATCGATATTGCACGTGTTGATGAGTCCATACGGAGACAAGAATTTGGAGGGATAATCTTAACAAACGAGGAAGTCAGGAAATCATATGAAGAGCTGAGGATTGTTCCAGAAACTACTGTTAGCACAGACAGCATAGTTCTTCAAAATCAGGACACCACCATTCTAAGAATCACTAATAAGAGTGGAAAGGAGAAATCTACGTTCCAAATAATTTGTGAAGGTCAGTCCATCAGGGATACAAGTGCATCTGAGCAATCTCGTGCAAGAGGTGCCTTTGGCTTTCCTCGCTGGCTTGAGGTAACTTCTCTTTCCACATCCTTGAAACACCTTTTGGTCCCATACATTACTAATGCAATTTTTATGTGTATCATTTGAGTAAACATTTTTGTTTAGTAGATGATTATTCATTGTGTCACTTTGGGAACTCGATTTTGAATTTTGATAATCAAGTGCCACTGACCTAAAACTAGATGATCAAGATTAGCCTTTGATCTGTGGGGTTTATTGGGTTGTTTTCACTACCATGCGGCTGCTAATATGTATGGGATAGAATGAATTGATGTAATGTAAACTCCAACTTTTGGTCCCATGCCTTATTAGATGTGCATCTTATTCGTATTGTCAAGTAACTTATTTTTCTTAATTGTAGTTTATTCGTGTTTGTTCCCTTCCACTTTGGGTACCCAGTTTTAAATTTTGACAATCTATGTACCACTATCCTGCAACCGGATGGTTAACGTCATTAATTTAATATATGGGATTTGTTGGACTATTCATCTACAGTGTGACCCTCAAAACGGATGGACTGGAACAAATGGATGTAAATATGTAAGCCACATGAACTGTAGATGGGTTGTCATCCACTCCGGTGTAAGGGTGTATTTGCACTATATACGTCCTGGAAACCTGCAAAAGCTATTCATGTTACTCATCTCAGGTTCTTCCTGTCTTGTGCTATTCTGTGTGGGGTGCATTTGTTTTGTATTTACACTTAACCTGTTCTATGACTAGAAAAAAGTTGTCTTAGGCTACAATACTGTTGGCAGCTAAACCCTGGTTTAACTTGTGTAGGGCTCTTCTTTGTCTATTTAATATGCTTATTTCATATGGTTTAGCCTGTCTATGTCACACACCTCCCTATGTTATGGAGGCGGTGGTCTAAATTTCACTCCAATAGAACTGATATATGAACTGTGGAATTTATATGCTTGAAGCATCCAATTGTGTTTTCTGTCACATTCCCAAATTGGTTTACCTTAATGGTCCCAATTTCGAGATGTAACTGGTGTGGAGATGCGAGTCATTTCAACTCAAATGAAATTTTACCCCGCACTACACCCACAGGATATCACATGTGAGGGTATAATGCATTTTTGCATCATAATTTAAAATTTCTCGTGGAAGCATAAACAAACAGTAATATACATATAACCATGTCTCATGGGGTAAACAAAAGCATGTACAGTCTTAGAATGTTTACAACACTAAGGGGGCATTTGTGCAGCGCTGGTTTCAGCGGAAAAGCGCCTTCCGATACCTTGCACGATGTGTTTGGTGCATTGATGATTTGGCCAGGGAATCCTCCCTTTTTTGCTTCGTTTCCGCGCGAGAGAGGATTTTTGCTTCATTTGCTTCATATCCGCGGAAGAGGAAACGCACGGTTTCCTCACCAAACGCACTATAAAAGTCTTTAAATTTACAACACAAAAGAAAAGTATTTTATATACAATCCCAACATAAAAATTCCTTCACATCTATCCTCCAGAAAACTCTCCCAAATAAAGATCTATGAAGATCACTGCAGCCACCACCAAGACACTATCCCTCGTGATGAACTCACACACCCAGATGACTAGACAATATCATCATGAGTCCCCTCACTCAGTCCCTGAGGAGTCTCCTCGACCACCTATGTCCCCCGAGTATAGGTATAGGTGTTGTCTCCTGTAACGCCGAAGGTTACATCAGAGAACTGAGCAAATAATTAGATATAATTAACATAAACATGATGTATTAAATGTAAATAAAATTAAAAATCATAAAATGACAGATAAATATGCATGAATGTATGAAACATAAAAGAATCAGAGAAAGACAGGTCTAACAGGAATCCCAGCAAATTGGCATTATTATACATCAGCTATATTCTCTCAAACAATGTAACTCTATTGAGAGCATGCATATATAAACTTATCAGGGGTGCCAACATATTTCATAGTGTGGCCATCTTACATATAACATGGGTACCTGGAGTATATAATTACTCCCATACAGGGACTAAGCTGCAGCTAGCCTAATTGATAATTACAATCCATCTTTCACTGCGTCCAATTACAGTAGGACCGAAGCTAAGTGGTGTCGACTCAAGAATAACATACAGATGATACTGGATGTACTCCTAATGAAAACGAACTTCTTTTCTGAAAATAAGTTTGACTTAATGTAACCTATCCATATAACATGTTATCTTGATGTTAACAGAATATATATATATAGATATATATATAACAGTTTAAAGAACACTGATAAACATGACATAGGAATATAGGAACTGATTATATGAATACAGATACTAGTTATGATGATACATGATGATGGAAAATGCTGTAAAAGCCATTCCTAGGGTCTGGATTGCCAAGAACATCATCAATCAATACTTTGTAGCTCTAAGGTCTTTATCATTGGCGTTACTGAGGTTAATTTGATTTAAGGGACCTTAAGGTAACACATTGTTGATTTAATAATGCTACGCATGATTTTAAGGCAATCTACAGGTTAATGTCAGCTCTAAACATCACCTATTATGGTCCCACAAAGCATTAGGGCACCGTTAGCCTTTCGGTTAGCCGTGGGATTACCTACAACTAGCTGTGAGGTCACCGTAGTACAATCTGTACTAGGGAGTATGGTCGGAGATGAAAACTGGATGATGAAGATGGAGATTTAGGTGGGCTAATCTTCAACAAATAAAGAAAGAGTTGCTGGAAAGGGCTGCAGGAGCTGAACTTTAGCTTGTACTACTGAGACGAAAGGAGAGGAATGAAGAAATCTCCAGGGAAGTCTAGAGTTTGGAATTGTTGAAATTTCTTGAAAATTGCAAAATAGTCCACATAAATGAAGATGCCGTATTTCTGATCAAATGGTTTATCAAATCAGCACAATGGAAGAACAAAAATTGCTTAGAAAAACATTCTCTAACCGATAAACTCAAAAACACAAAAATCTACTATTTACAAATAAACTCCTAATCTTCACTCAATTTACAGATAGGTCCTTTCTACGTTCAAAACCCACCAAATCTAATCCTATTATTAATCTAACACGCAAAACTAGTTAATTAGCTGGTAAATAAGATTATTTAGATCATAAACACACTATTAATATTCAAGAATCTCGCATTTTCCATGCACGATCAGTCCTATGGTGTATATCATTCCTCTTAGAGTGACATTCTTGCCGGCTTGTATAGATGGAGCCATATGATATGAGTGGTTTAGCTCAAGCAAAGGTGGCCCCCCATAGGTTAAATCAGGAGCTTAATGCACAGCAACACAACATTATTTAACTTTCTTGTCATCGTTGGCATGCATCCTTTGAGTTCTTTTTAAGTACTTTCTGTTATATGTGTTTGGCACATCTTTCAACTTACTAATCCTATGTTCAACAGGTAACTCCAGCAACTGGTGTAATCAAACCGGGACAGACTGCAGAAGTCTCAATATGCCATGAAGAATTGCATACACTGGAGGATATCATGGATGGAATTGGAATCTCACAGACTTGGTGCTCTGAAGACACCAGAGACAAGGAAGTGATGTTGGGGGTGAAAATTACAGGCAATTTCTGTTCTGATGTCATAATCCATCGAGTCCATGTGCGCCACAACTCTTCGTCCAACACTGCTCACATTGACTCAAGAAGTGGTTCTAGGAGACCCCAAACAAACCGTTCACAGCGAAGTGATTATCGACACCTTGGTAATTCCTCCGATGCATATGATGGCATGCGCAACTTCCGTATTCCATGAGGGTAATCTTTAAGGGCCAGCAACTGATTTTTTAATCAGTAAAAACATAGTGGAGGTGATATCCAAGCCAATGCTTCCTCTTCTGACCACATCACGAACTCATCTTCTTGTAAATACCCCTTGCTGCAGTTGCCCAGTTGCTGTTTTTGTGTTCTTTCTGATTTGTTTATCACTTTATTCTTTATACGGTCCATTCTTTTAACAAAGTTTTGTATCAATACGAGTTGTAATATTTCTTCGATTAGACTGTTCGCATCAGATGTATAACAGAGAGGAAGTACTTTCCTGTCATTGATTAACTCATGTTTCAATAATGAGATTGTTTTGTTTGCATTGCATGTAGGGAAAGAAGTATCCAGTTGTTGTACTGTTAATGACTTCAAGGGAGCATTGAATTAAATGAAAGCCATTTTCTTCATCTTTTATTTTCCTTCCTAAAAACTCCTAGAACTATGTAACTTTTTTTTTTTTTTTTTGCTTTTCTATCTTTTTAATTCTTTACTACTGCATTTATTTTTCTTGTTGCTGGTCGTATGTATGGTAGTCATATCCATAATCACAGATATTTCAGTATGGTATAATACTGATTCAAAATACAATTTCATATTGCCATATTGACCAACAATCTGTCTTGCGATGCATTATCCGTTAACCTTTTAAGATTGCCTCATATTGCTACAGCTTTTATTTTTTCAAGTGATATTGCTTTTAAACTAAACCTTTATTATCGGTGTTATTTGAGAGAGGGTGAAGGAGGAAGGCTTCGGCTTTGTTGTAAATCATATACTAGGCATGCCAAAGATGTAGTTAGTTTTTCTTTGGGTTTTTTTGCCAAAAAAAAAAAAAAAAAAACACAATGATTAGCAGCAATTGATAAACTTCTAAAATACTTTGAAGTACACATTCATAAGGAAGAAAGTGCCCATCTGTCACGATATGGCGACTTTTAAACTTTGTCAAGACCTTCCTTTTCCTTCTCCATTTGTTTTTTACCTAAGAAAATCCTAGCATAACGTTTTATAGGCACTGTTAAGTCTGTAACTCATTCTCTTCTCCTTATTATTATTTTTTTTATAACTTTTCTCACCTTTTTCCTTATCTCCCCTTCATTTTACTGTTCCTCTTACCCTAGTGCCAATGAACTGCTATGAGTCATCTTGTCAATTCAAAACAAGTGAGTTTTTTTTTGTGATTTGCAATAATGACTTGATTTTTGTGATTTTTGAATTGGACAGTTTGTATTCATATTTCATTCTCCTCAATGATTTAAGTAAAAAAAAAAATCAAGATCAAAATATTTGAATCTGCAATAGAATCCACACTCCACATACCTATTGTTTGAAGCTAGAATAAGACAAATTATATTTTTGCTAATGGAGGGTTCCCAACCCTTTGGGTTGTACTAATCCCTCCAGACCTAGAGAGAAGCCAAAGAAGCCAGGTAAAACTCCTGTGGTCCCCAGGTGGTAGCACTAGTGGACTCAACTTTCGGTTTTTGAAGAGGGGGAACCATGGATTGATACCAGGACCTCTAACTCCGGAAAAGAGGGGAACCGTAGTCCTGACCACTCGGCCAACCCCTTGAGGTTAAGCTAGAAGAAAACAAATGGATAAAAGAATAGGAGTATTTCCAAATATGCAGCACCCCTTTTTAGAAACTAAGCGGAGGCTTTAGATTAGAGTGAGAGGAACTGCGAGCTGTATATAGAAAGGACATCATTTTAGAATGTTGGCATTCTACAGTGTTGCCCTTTTTTTTTCTCTTCTTTGAAAATGGTAGTGTTACCATTTTGAATTGGCAATATTTTAAAACCCATGTTTGTTATAGCTTGATATTTTATTTGGCATCCTAATTTTTTTTTATTATACAATAGATAGATATAATTATATATAGTAGATATATCGTAGTTTCACAAATACAATGATGTGTTTTATTTTTAAATTGAAAATGTTTCAAGAATATAATATAGTAGCGCTAAATTTGAATAAATCTATAACAAATGCTATGTAGAAAAAAAATTATCGGCTAACTTATTTTGTTTTCTTCTTTAATATTTTTTTGCATTCAAAACTTGATTTGTTTTTCATGACATTTTGCTTATGATATCTTGAGGAAAATCCCAAGTTTAAATAAATCTTAATATTTTTTCATAAAATAGTTTCTCTATAATGTTATTGTGATACTTATAGTACACTAAACAAATCAAAAATAAAAAATAGAAAAAAAGTATAATAGTTGTGATGGAGCCCCCACTTGAGCTTGAGCATGACTAGAAACATGGCCCGGCTAAAATCCAATAAAGTGCAAAACTAACTTCTATTCTTAAAGAGTTCGGATCCTTTGAGGATTTCCCCACGGTGACCGTGAGTGGACTAATCAAGGTCTGCCATGTCACCGCGGGTGGCCTGTTATGCACCTGAGCAGGGGCTGCCCACGGTAACGTGGCGGACTATGATTGGTCCACTTATAGTCACCATGGAGGAAATTCTCAGATGATCCCGATTCATTCTTCTTAAAAGAAGAAAAGTTAATGAACAAATCGACTCTAAAAAAATTGGGTCAGGGTTAATGAATAGATCGACTCTAAAATCCAATAAATAAACCTCGGGCTCAGCTTTAGAATGGCGTCTGCATTCACAAACTTGGGTCTGGGTTTAGGTCCAATATGGACTGAATCCTAACATGACCATTTTACGCTATAGGTTGAAAGAATTTGTATTCTAGAATGAATATAGTTCATTCTAAAATGATAGGGAGCTAAAACATTTTAGAGTGAATGTTCTTTAATGTATGTTTGTGCAACAACAAGAATTTGCAAGAGAAAACTACTCTGACAACTTTTTCATCATCTACTCCCTCCACTTTTGGGGATATGAAAGAAGACAACCAAAAGAGGCCAAAAGTTTTTAGGATAAAAAGGTTTCCTTGGTTAAAACTTATTCTTGAAGAGTCCCGTTTCATGCAAGAGAAAAAAAATCTTGCTATTAGGCCTTGCTTGCCAAAGACTTCATTATCAAGGTCTTATTTTTGTGAGTGAAGAAGGAACTATGTTGTTAGGGGCATCCTGCTTCCCATCTCATAGGCCTGCATAGTATCGATCCCTGGGCAGTAAGTTGCCTCACAAGTCTTGTACGACTGACTCATCCCAGCAAAAAAAAAGAAAAGGAAAAAAATTAAAAAGAAAAAAGTAAAACCCATGAAACCCACTTAATAAAATTTAAAGTGATCAAAATGAATGCTATCCTTGCAATAGGTGTCACTAAACTTTGCTCCATCAATTCCAGAATAATATTTTAGTATATTTATAATTAAAAACACAATTCATCCATGTGACTAATAAAGGAGCAACATCGTTTCCAAAAAAAAAAAAACACAAGATTGCATTTCAGGTTATTATTCCGAATGGTCGATCCTGCTGTGAGAGCAACTCTTGTTTGGGATTAAACATATTGGAATATCCCAAAGCAAGGCAGCAGTTCAGATTTTTAAAACAGTGGGACCAACTACTATTAGGGCATAGTTGTTTTATTTACCGGTAAATTAAGAAAAAATATATATCGAATTAGTGGATAACCTAATAATTTTTTAATAAACATGAAGTAAACCTTTTATTAAAATAATGCATTATATTTTAGGGATATAGCCCACATAGCTGCCCTTAGAAGCGATATTCATCCCTTGAGAGTCCAAAATTTAAGTATATCCAACGGTGATAATATATGCACTATTATGGTAAGAACAGTTATGTGGAGATTACATAAACTTCATGGAGGTGGGGCAAACGTTAGATGTAAAATAACATTGGTAGTTGGTACGGTGAATGACCCTATTTTCCAGGGTGCTAGGCAAGTTAAGTTACGAAAGCTGAAACTGTAGGAAAATCCCTAGTAAAAAGTGTTGGGATATTTCAGCTGTGGGCTGTTGGCTGTGGCTACGTCTTTCTAGAACGGGTGGCTGATGACTGTGGACTTTGAAGTTGGATATCTGTTTATTCCATCCATGGTCTAAAAAGAAAATTCACCTCCCTCACCACTACACCTTACAAAAAAAAAAAGGGTACTTCATAGATGATGAAGCATCATGTTAACAAAGCCAACCTTGAATAGATAGATCAGTCTTAAATGTTGATGATGCAGATATGTAGGTACTGGAATTAGTTCTAAAAAGATGAAATGGTGTTTGTCATATGAGATCTCTTAGATGGATATTTTCAATCTTAATGAGGTATAATTGTTTTGGCTTTGATCTTGAACTTTGTTCTATATGCTCTCTTTTTTTATGGTTAGCCTAGTTGGTTTTCTTTATCGTCAATGGTCTAATTAGTCTTCCAACCTTTTTTTTTTGTGTTGCTTGGGTTTTGTTGGTGCTTTATGGTTTTAGTTTTCCTTTTCTGTCTTGATTTAGTGGTGAATGGTGGGTTTCCACAATTAGACAAAAGGTGGGATATACACTAGCTGTAGTCGAGTCTATCAAGTTGCTTGATGGAACAAAGCCAAAACCAGTTTGTTGCTGGTTTAGTTTTAAGGCTTTACATCACATTGCTGAAACTGACTTTTGGAATTATCACTGTCACGTCCCCTAAAGTAAGAATCGGGGAAAAACGTGAAAAATAAATCAGATTCGAATTTTCTGTATTTAATACAACACAAGCTTCCAACAGTGGACCTACATAAATTTTCAAACTGTGGTGAGTCAAAATAAATTTCATTAAATGCAACAGAAGCTTTATTCAATTGGTATTCAAAGTTCATAAATAACATCCAACACGAAAATCAAATAAACATTAATAGTTAAAGTTACAGAATGAATAAAACAATCACTAAGGAAATGCTTATCATTAAAGAAAGTTCATCTAAAGAATTGCTAAGATGACGTTCACTCTCATGCTGGCTCAGATGGCTCCAAAACTATCTCCGGCGTCCCACTCGAGTTCATAAGTTGGCTCAAACGTTTAAAACGTTTGATCTTCCTTTGTCTCCTCGGTATAGTAGGGCTCGGTACCTATGTACAAAATATTACAAGGTAAATAGCAACAATATGATCATAATTCGAAATTAAATACGATATCAAGTTGAGTAAAGACAAGTGAAATCATATGAACAATGGTAAAGATAATGACAAGAAAGAACGTATAACATAATAAAAAAGACACCAAATGGAGCAATATATAATTCACACAGAGACAAGTGTGTCCGTTTTGGGTGGTCAACCCTACATAATTGGGAGAGCCCGTCCATAACATCAGTGGTCATAAACCGATCAAAATCAAGATACATGTTCACATTCAAAGCGGATTATAAGTGATCTGGACACATCGGTGATCAACCATCTACATACGATCTGCAGTCGTTCATAAATGACCCACATAAACATAAACATATAAGCATAATAGACCTGAATAATAAAGCTCCGACATAAGAGTCCTAAGTGAAAATAAAGTGCTAGTCATTCCATAATACATATCATAATCAAATCCACACACATAATTTGCCAAGCAATTTCATAGTCCATAAAACATAACAAGGTATGCATTTAAAGGAATATATAACCTAAACCAATATATGCATGCGAATCCGAAAGTTAGGACATAATCACAATCAAATCCTAAGGTTAGACATATATTCATATACCCGTCAACACACAATAATAACGCTAGTAAGCTAAGGACATTACATCTCTCGAAATTCGTGGTGCATAGATCCAATGAAGGATTTCCAATAGAGATGTATTGCCCCTTTCTCACTAGAGTTCATTACAATCATAACTGGTATTTGAATCCTACGTCCATAAGATACCGTATGCCCAAAGACGGTTCTTATGTAAGGTCCAGGTAAATATTTAAGGTTATTAAATCCATATGAAGTCCCATACACGATACCATTAATCCCCAAACGAATCAGAGCCAAATCAGTTGAAGAGAATCACAAAATGCCCAAGTGCACTGAACGTTTGAACGTACGAACCCAACGTTTGAACGTTCAACACTTCGGGTTTTGGCTCAGGAGCAAGGAGTCAAATGTTCGAACGTTCATGAGGCACGTTCGAACGTTTGATGCAGTTGCCCTTTAGTGCAGATGAGTCTAGACTCGCACGTTCGAACGTTCAAGAGCAACGTTCGACGCCCATAACGTTGGCTGAGTTCGTGTAGTCACAGAAATTGGGGTTTTTTTCCCCTTTTCATCCATTTTTCCTCCCTTTTCCGAGATCAATCCATCCAAATCCACCAGAATCACATTCATTAGAAAGAGAATGAAACCCACATTCCATTACCCAAATCACCAATTATCCCAAACATCCATTTAAAAATCCTTAATTTATCATTATCATTTAAAAAGGGCAAATAAACAAACCTATATGCATTAGATAGGAATCAAAGATCAAATAAAGCATTCAATAACAAATTATAATAATGTACTTGCCTCAGATCTGAAGTTGAAGAAGAATGCAATAGGTTTCCTAACCAATACCCAATCCGAGAATACCGAAGCGCTCAATCACAATCCTAACACCAATCTAATGCAAGAGATGGGATAGAAATGCTCAGATGAACAGATCTATGGTATTCCTACCCAAAACCTGACATTAGAAAGAATAAGAAGATAATCTAAGAGTATAGATTTACTCTAAATGATTTGAGGAGATGGTTACCTGAGATAAGAAGGTTGAACCAAGAATGCAGGGTATCCTCTGATCTTGATTCTGATGGCTGGATCCTAAAGCTGGAATGGCTTAGGAAGTTGAAAGAGGAAGAAGATGAAGAAGTTACGGGAGGAGTTGCAGAGATTATTAGGGAGAGATAAGAAGTGTTTCCGTTAAAAGAGAGATTAGGTTAAAAGGGTACTCTTGGGCTTAAGTCATTGGTCATTCTACGGGTCAAGTCATCTACCTATTAACCCAACTCATAAATCTACGCATCTTATCTAATGTGTGCCCCACTTAATCATAACCACTTAAATAACTAAAATACATTCAATTAAATAAATAATATCTAATTTAAATATAATATAATATTATAGGTGGGACCGAGATCTTACAATCACTCTCATGTTTTATACTCGTTGTGTTAGTATCTTTTACATATCTCATGTCCATCATCTGTACTGACCTGTATTGGGAAATTTGCTCTGCCATCTTCCTGACCATTTAACAAAATTTTAAACAATGAATTACAATGAAAATATTTTCTGTAAGAATCAAATTAGCACCCTAGGTGGTAGCTGCTGGAATTAGGATATTGCTTGCGATTCAGAATGATTGGAGTTTGATGCCACCATTCAATAAACATTAGAGTTATTTCTTGTAGTCTCATATGGTAAGCATGCTTACAGATATTGGGTTATAAATTCCTTGGGAAGTGCGTGTAACTTGTAACTTAGAGAAGTCTATATATGAGAAAAGAGTCCGGATCCCTTAACGCCGAGAATCATATGAGATGTCTTATCACCAAAGGAATAGGCATGGCGGTGCCACGTTGAGGAGGTGTTATGATGCTCAATTGAGAGAAATAAAACTCTCTGTTACACCAGCAAAGGTACATGTATTGTGTCATGTCTTTTGGTTACAAGGTCGTTTATTAGACAAGTGTCAAGAGCAATTTTTCACTGGAAGGAAAAGGTTATATTAAAACAGAGATAGGCTTAGAGAACTAAGCCCCATATATAGGAGTTGAATAAAACTGAAAGAGCAGAGCCAATCTGCATGGGATGTACATGTAGAAAGAGGGAAAGAAAAGAACCAGAAAAACTGAACAACGGGGAGCCATAACCTCCCCAAATTATTGGAGAATAGACCGAAGGGAAGGACCCCGTTGAACTGGTTCTTCATATGGCCAAGGGAGGAGGCCATCTTGTTTGTTCTATGGCAAAGCTTCTAGCTCTGGATTGGGTTGGCTTTATCTTCCTGTATAGGTAGTCATTTCTTTATCTCCCTGTATAGAGTGGTCTGTAGCAAAGAAAACTGAGCTGAACGCTTTTGTGGCATAAGCATCACTATTAGAGGAGAGACTTGACCACTTGTGATCAGAAAAAGAAGCAAGAGACGGTTCATCAAAGGCCTTTACGTGAAGACAAGCTCCCGAATTTAGAAAAGCACTCAAACAGGAGGACATTTATATCATTAATAGAGCACTACATTTGGATAATTGTCCTAAATAGCTTACACTGATAGGGATGATCAAACTGAATGAAATTACGCAGGGGATGGAGACCTTAAATGGATATTGATCATCCAATCAACGATTTCTAAAAATATGACCAACACATTGGGACTCTTCTTGCCTTGATCATCCAATCAATGGTTCAATCAACAAAGCGGAACTTCTTGCCTTGCTCATTGGTCTTCAAGAAGCTTCCCGCTTACAACCTCAACTACTTCTTGTAGAAGGGGACTCTTTTTGTGTTATATAGTGGGCGACTCGATCTTCTTCACCTTCGTGGTATCTGGCAGACATTATTGAAAAGGTGCTTCAGTGGTCAGGTGATTTGAACGTTTTGTTCAATCACATTATGAGATCGGCAAATGCGGAGGCAGATAAACTCGCAAAAGAGGGAGTTCTTAAACCTTCTTTACTTATTTCTGGCCCTACTTAAGTTCTTTTTCTTTTGTTGGTGCCCGATGTTTTTGGGTCTCAAATCCTTTTGTATAACATTCCCCGTGTTTTTTGTAGGGGCTTTTTTTTTTTTTTTGGCTATTTTAGCCCTATGATACTGAACAGTCTTTGTGGAATGAAAAGTCATTTTTTTCAAAAATAAATAAATAAATAAATAAAAATATGACCAACACATAATGTGCTTCCTATGACAACAATCAAGTCCCACATGATGGCACACGTTGTTGCCCACTAACTTCTCCATTATAAAGACAAATACATTATTTGATTAAACTATGGATAATATGCAATGATACTCACTGGGGAAAAATTCTAGAAATTCAGAAATGAGCAAGACTTGGGCTTGAAGACATATCCACCAAATAATTGGGTCCTCTTAGCAACAGATTCTGATTATGTTTGGATCCTACATGTAGATCCAAGCACAAAGATGATGTAAATGAGCACGACTTAGGCTTGGGTCATCAAATCTGGATTCAGCAATTTAATCAAATAAATATCTGCATCTAGATTATATGGATCCTAAGTAGACGTTTGTGGGCTTGAAGACATATCAAACAAATGAATGAGCTTAAGAGGTTAGATCCAAATTTGTAGAGATAAACAAATCCTGCCTAATGTCTAACAAGCCCAGATCCGGCCTATTGACTTGCCCTTGTGAAACTGCAGAATTTAGAGCAAATAGTCCAGTCCTCTCCCAGCAGCAATGTTAGTTGATGAAGAAATAAGACCAATTATATCTAGCTGAAATGAAGATGAGAAGATGATCGAAAGGACAGAGTAAGCTGTAATATTGAATTGACATGAGAAAATAGAAGGATGCCATTTTTAGATGGTTCAGGGATATCAGGATACGCTTAGAAGACAAGAAAAGTCCTATGAAGAACTAGTTTTACAAGTATGAGGTACCTGAAGAAAGAAGAAGGGGGCAGTAAAACAAAATTTCAGTAGTAGTTAGAAGCAAAATGTTTGGTTGTAGTGTGACAAAGCTTAGCCCTAAGAAAATTGAGTTCTAAAGTAGAAATCCCAAAGTCAATCACAGATAGGAGGAATAAAGCTATAATGACGAGGATGTTGATCTTCTTTTATGTACTTCCAAAATATATTCATAACGTCTATTAAGTTCTGTAAAACTTATAGTTAATGAAATAATTGTAGATAAATGACGTTTTCATTTTGAGGATGCACTCATTGAATTGACACAAGAAAGAAATAATCGTTACTTCTTGAGGGAATCTCTAAAGAAATGAGTTTTACGTACACAAAAAAAATGACTTGAGTGGAAAGGGGTGTCTCATCTCACCCAGCCACTCAGGGATCCCTAGGCGGGCATCAAACACGCATGTGCGCACACACATGCACACAGAAAAAAATGAAAAAGAAAAAGAAAATGTTTCAGGTATCTGAAATTATTCGATGATTTAATGATTTTAATTGTCTATTTTTTGTGCAACTTTAGGTTCATAAATGGTGTGATGGGTAGGATATCTTTTTTCATTTATGCAGATAGTCCATATTGGTTTTGAGTACATCTCAGCTGCGCGCTGTCTTTTACAAGTTTTGTGACACAAATGCGTAGTGACCCAATTGCACGAACAAAAATTTTCCTTAATGAAAGTAACATGCCAATGTGGATAGTATTTTAAAGATTTATATTCCTCACTGTCTCAGAGAAGATAAGAAAATTTGGCCCCACACGAAAAATGGGGTTATTTCTATACAATCTTCTTACAACCTCATTAGAGGGAAAAATCAAGTTGATTGGGCCATGATTAAATGGAAAGCGTTATGGAAGTTACCTCTTCTTCAAAGAGTTCTCTTGTTTATATGGAAATGTCTAAATAATGCAATTCAGGTGCGTAAACTCTTTCATAGTAAATCTCTCTCTAGTAATGCTTTATGCCCTATTTGTAATAAGGAAGAAGAATCGATTGAACAAGCTCCAGGGCCTCTTGGTTTGGTTCAAATTTAGGCGATTTATCTCATAATTTTACATTTAGATCAATATCAAAGAGGTGGAATAATTATATGGAAGTGCAAGACTCTTCAGGGCCAACCATAGATAACTGCTCTAAATGCTTTACATAGGCTTTGTGGTAGGCCATTTGGAAATGTAGAAATGATTTTCTCTTGAGAGGAAAGGAGATGATTCCTACAAATACTTTAAATATCGCTAAGAATGTTTTCACAGAGTTAAATTCCATGAAAACAAAAGGGAGGAAAAGAAATAAACTCTCTGGATTTCGGCTTACCAAGTAGAGTTCCTAAGGGGGCTATGATTTTTTCTGATGCTACTTTCAGTAAACTTATGGTAAAGCAGGTTATGGTATTGCCATTTGGCTTACTGGCTCATTTGTGGCTGCAGGCTCGGTGGATGGATCAGAAGTCTCTTCCTCCAAAGAAGCTGAGGTGAGGGTCATTCTCTAGGCCTTGATTGAAGCAAAGGCAAGAGGCTTCTCAAAAGTCCATGTTTTGATGAATTCTCTTGAAGCTGTGTGTGCGATCATCCATCTCCATTACCCACGGCCTGCAACCATCCATCTCCAACCTCATCCCACTCTCTCATCACCTTCATCTTCACCACTCTCCATTACCTCGTGCTGATAGTTATGGTGTGACAATTAAGTCAAGTGAATATAATGTATAGTCTCAGATGGAACCTAAACAGAGTTCAATATGCCAACTAAGAAAAAAGTCGAAATGATCAACTGTCCATTTGGATTTGAATTACTTTGGCTGGCAAATGGTAAAAATGAACTAAAACCAAGCCCAAAACCTAGAATTAGGGGTGTAATATGCTAAACCAAGGAGCAGGTGATGCGAAGCTCAATGTCAAGCCCAAGCTTGGCTCATGCACAAAATGGTTCTCGCAGAAATTGGTCCAGGATGCTATGCTGAGTATCCATGTTAAGGCCTGTTGCAAATGGTTATCAAATAATATGAGCATGTAAGGCTTTGGTTCCCAAAAAATGGAGTATGAAACCTATTTTTAGATCTGGAGAAATTTAGGCGTGCATATTTGTACTAGAACACTCGAGTCTACAATGTCTAGACCTAGATCCTTGTATGTTCTAACTTGAGGATCTGCATACAAGACAATTACATTTAAATTAAGAATTTAGAAAGCTTTAAGGGTCTAATATCTTGAATTTTATTTATATTTAATAGTCTACTTAGCTTTAATCATAGACCATTTGATAGTGAGAGCTTGGCTGCCACCACAGTTTTCTTTTTTTTTTTTTTTTACTATGTTGTGATCTACTGGCTTGGAGTAATATGTCAACCTTAAGACCTTAACAAAGATCAGTCTTTGGGCATGTATGTGATATCCAGTGCCAACACCACTCAACCACAAGTATGTTGGCCTTGTCTCATCTATTACACAGGAATCGTGTAATACATTTTGGAATCCCTATTGTGGGGCTCACATAGAGATGGATATATCTTCACATTTTGGTTTAATAAGAGTGAGTCCTACAATTCAATCAAGCACATGATGGAAACGTGATTGACACCACATCAACATTGATGTCACGTTAGTGCTCAAGCCATATGTTTAATCTTATGGTGGGACTTACTACTCCTATTAAAGCAAAATCTAATGATATGTCATTAGAGGGGATGTTATTAGGGTTGCAAACAGGATGGTTCTGGATCAGAACCAGCACCACCCCCTGGCTCGGCAGCTCAGCCAGAGTGCCAACCGCCCCTAGCTCGGTGCCAGCACCAGCTACAGCGGCAAAGCCAGTTTCATCAGGGCTCGGTGACAGCACCACTTCCGGCTCGGCAGCTCAGTCAGAGTGCCAGCCGTCCTGGCTCGGTCCCAACACCAGCTAGGCGGTAAAGCCAAAAATGTCCAAGAACACTGACTTCGGCGCTTAAGGACACCTCGAGTTCTGGTAGCTTCCGCTCTTAAGGGTTATGGATGCTGATTGGGACCACGGTTCATAAACCAAATCTCGATCAAGGGCAGACATCCAATTTTAACTTTTAACGGCCTAAGAAGAGTTCGGTTATCCGGGCCAAGTACTTAGCAAATAAAGCATGGTAAAATAGATGTCATCCGCACACCCATTCATCAAAGACAAGGAGAAGGAAAACCAAAGAATGCAAAGAGAGTCGTTGTTTCATTGATAAAAAAGAAGAGTACAATATAGAAATAAAAAAAAGATTACAGGAGGAGCTCAAAGGACCGCAACTTCGACATTGCAATCAATCTCTGGTAGAGTCTCGGTCACTATCACACTGGCTTCTGCAGCGGCCGAGATAGCCTCAGGAATGACCTTACTATCTTCAGGGACGGTGGCTTCGGAAGCGACTTCAAAAGGGGCCTGGACGGCTTCGGGTGCGAATAGTGCTTCAGGCGCAGCACTGGCCAATTGGGGAGCCTTCGGAGGCACCTCGGAGGTAGCATTCACCCCCGGGTAGGCTTGAGAAGATGGGCCGGGGAGGAGAGGCGAAGATATGGCCAGGAGCTCCGACTCTGAGCGAGGGAACCCGAGGGGATTCCTGAAAATAGGGCTATCCCCAGGAACCCCGGCCTTCTTTAAAGCTGCCTTCCAACCGAGCTCCCAGGCTCGGTCCTGGATCCCTGGCAACTAGGCTTTGTACTCGGCTGTCAATCTGCTAACCTCCTCCCCCATGGCAGCGTTATGCTCGGCCAAGTATTCCTCCTTGAGCTCGGCTTCCCACCAAGCCAGAGCGGACTCAAGTTCGGCCGCCTTTTCCCTTCGGGCAACATCCAACTAGTCCCTGGCCTTATTCTGCTCAACGGCCAGCCTTGTGCTCAACCCATGGCTGGATAGCAGGTCCTTCTCCAGCCGCACCAGCGAGGCCCGGGCAGCACCAAGGTCAGCAGAGAGGAGAGTGTTTTGAGCCGCCGCTGTCTCCGTTTCCTCCCTCAGTCGCAGCGCCATGACCTGAGCCTAAGCGAGATCGGCAGCAAGACAAGTGTTCCTGCCCACCTCCTCGCTCGGCAGGCCACCCTTGGCCTCCAGGGCCCTTTGTAAGTCCTCCTTTTCGGACTGCAGCCTCTCTTTCTCAGCCGCCCACTCGACTGCCCGAACCTCCGCTCTTTCCATCCTTCCAAGGCCGACGTGGCATTTCTGCATCACCTGCAAAATAAAAGCAAAGTCAGAAGAAAGTACTGGAATGCTACTAAAATTATGGGCGAGCTACTTACCGCGACCGCCGACCGCGTCGCCGAGACCATCAGCGAAGGATCATCTATCCTCTCCCAGTTCAACACATCCACAGGGAGGGCACGGGATCGCCCCAAGGCAACGACCACATGGGGGTTGTCCCCCGCACGGTCCGTCGCTACCAGCGGCCTCCCCAACACATCCTCGATGTCCGGTGCCCATGGGACCGACGAGGAGGGCGAGACTGTCTCCTCGTTGGGCAGTGGCGATGAAGGGCCAGGATGGACCTCGGCCCCCGCCCTCTCCTCGATCCTCGCCCTCTTCTCGGCTCGGCATTCCTCAGTGTCCTCGGTAGGGCGGGCTCAACCTTCTACCCTTGGGGTAGAGCCAGGAGGCGAGTCCTCAATGACAATCGCCGTTAGGGGCGGAGCTGATACAACCTCGGCTGTGGCAACGAAAGCAACCTCGACCACGGGAGGGGCAGAAGCGAGAGGGGCCTCGGCCGCAGCGACAGAAGGCATCGAGGTTGGGGTGACGCTGGCAGCCTGGGGGGCATCCAGGGCCTCACCCCTCACGTCCCCAAAAGCTACGGTTGATAAGTCCTCTGCCGCATAGCGTGAGCGGCGATGACGCAGCATCTCTTCCTCTTCCTCCTCCTCTTCCGAGCTGGAAGATGCCGAGCTCGAAGAAGCCGAGCTCGAAGATGCGCTGGAAGGTGCTACGAAGTTCCTCCGCCGTGAAGGCCCGGCCTCGGTTGCCAAGGTCCCGACAGGATCTGGGTCTGGGAGCGGAGCTGAAGCACGGTCCTCGGACTTGACCAAACGCCCAGTGTGGATCGCGACTGTCACTTTTTCGGAGCTGAGGACCGCGGTCGTCGCTGGCTCTGGGCTGGCACCTTCCCCACACAGCACAGAGTCTATCCCGGACACCCTCCTCGAAGTATTGAAGGATCTGTAGTGGGGTGTATACCCCAGAAGTGACCAAGCAGCACGGCAGTTGTGACTGCGATAGGTCCTCACCTTCTCGTGCCAATCAGTGTTCACCCTCCAGCGGTTCTTCCTGGCAAACTCCCTTCTTTGGCCAAAATCTGCATAAACAAAAGGTTGTGTTAGTCAGGCACAAAAGAAAATAGTAAAGACTGCAAACCGAAAGGACTTCGGCCTTTACTTGGAGGAATTCCTATGTTTCGAGGAACCCAGACCGCACTGCTGGACTCTGCTTCGCCGAACTCCCATGCTCCCTTGACGAACACTCGGTCATCTCCCGCATACTTGTTGGAGTCCTCCAGCGTGGTTACAAAGCCAGCTCGGCGAGCCCTCAGTCGGAGATAGTGGGTGTTGCCCTCTGCGGACTTATAGAGGTCGTATGTCTCCTCTATGTCCGGGACACTAAGGTTTATCCCCAAAATTTCGTTCAGTAGCACTGCCCCCATAATGATCTTATAGCCATTAGGGAGCAGCTGGCAGGGGCTAAGGTTCCACTGCTCTAGACAGTTTCTGAGGAGTGAATGCAGGGGAAACCGGACCCCTGCTTCCACGATGGTTACACGCCAGAATGGCATCCAGCCATCGTCCGTGACGAAGCCATCGTCAGAGGTGTCGGGTCTCACCTCTACATTTGCTGGGATATTGTACATACCCCTGAAGAGGCTCAAGGATGCTGGGTTTTCTACCAAATGCCAGTAAACCCCCATTCCCTACCCAGACTAAAAAACTACCTAGAAGAAAGGAAAGAAGGAAGGAAGGAAGAAAACCCTACGAGAAGGAATGCGCAGATGAGAGTGCTGGCAACTAGCAGGCGACAGAAGTTCTTCAGCAACACGCAACAGGGATTTCAACAGCGTAGAAGAAGAAGAAAGTAAAAGATGAAGAAAAAGCCCTAATTTATAAGGATTAAAGATGTCGTTTCGGCTTTTGAGAAGCGTCTTTAATGAGACGACGCCTCAAGCAGCCCTAACGTCGTGTCGCGCAACTTTACTGTCTTTTCGAAGCAATTACGTGACTATCGAAGCGACGACACGTGTCACCACCAGCTCAATTTTTTAGGACCATTAATTGGCTCGAATAAACGAAAAAACATCTTAATAAAAACCGCACGTCAGCAACGGTCATGAGGCTTAAGAGGGACCCCTTCTGATCCAAAATTCCTCCATCTCGGTAACCCCTTCCCACACTTTGGTAGCCATCTCTCCAGCCCGGAAGGGACACCAGCTACAGTTTTTAGCTTCCGACCTCCGCAGGTTCGTAGACCTTCATGGGCCAAAAGCTAGGGGGCAATTGTGTGGGAAAAACACCGCAATGACGAGATTAAGAGCCATGGTGATACGCCGACCCTCACCTCGATCTCGATAAAGCACAGCCCAGCAGTTTGGCGGCTCGGTGAGGAGCATCGAGCCCGAAAAGCTCGCCCTGCAGCACGGCAGCTCGGCATAATCGCCAGCTCATCACTGCTCCAGCGCGGCCAGCATGGGCTGTCACCTTCCTTCGAGAAGTACGACACGCCCTGACAGATATGAGCATTCATTTATGGCAATAGGATTGCTCATTTATGGCGATAAGAAGTTAGCTTTATCATCCCTTAACATCAACTAACTGAAGGCATGGAAGGTTCAGATGGGATGTTTCCTTTTTACCTACTGCCGAATGTCAGGGTAAGGATCGATGGGACCTCACCCCACCTACCCCCACTCATAGAGGGAATGGACGAGGAATGTCTACATATACACATGCGGGATCAGCCCCATAGAGGTACACAACATACAATACACAAGACATTGTCTCATTCTCCTCTCCTTCTTCCTCCTCCTATTTAGTTTTTTAGAACTAACTCAGGCATCAGAGCGCCTTCGGCTCACAGCAGCCAGGGGCTCTAACCCAAGCCGTTTTCCTTTCCTTTTCAGGTTCTTGGCATTCGATATTCCCTGATCTACAAAGTTTATCTCAATCTAAGCGGGTGTCGTGTTTTCACCGCCTACAAGGATGCACCGCCAACTTCCATGGCTGATGATGCTTCCTAACAACAAGGAAGAAGAAGGAGAAGACCCAGACACTCGCGTTTTCTTTAACCTCTCCCAGCAGAAAATCCACACCATCCCTCTCCCTGAGATGCATGGCAAGCGTTGCTGTGGGTCTTTCCATAATGGGTGGTTGATGTTTGTGGACTTAAAGTTGGATATCTGTCTGTTCCATCCATGGTCTAGAAAGAAAATCCACCTCCCTCCTCAGTCAACCTTTAAAAAACCAAACTTTGTAAATGATGACAATGAGGTTGATGAGGTTGATGACTATACCTACACCATGGAAGAAATCCGTGACAACGAAATACTCAAGGCCGCCCAATCAGATGATGGAAACATGGTAGTGGTCCTCTACGGTCTTGGACATTTGGGCTTTTGCAGAATTGGAGAAGATGATTCCTACACTGACGTAGAGTCAGATTCATTGATGGAAGATGTGAGATATCACAAGGGGCATTTTTATGCCCTCAGTCAGAGAGGATCACTCTATCTTCTCTATATTGAAGACAGCTTCCATCCCCATGCAGAAAAACTGACTATAGATTTGGACACGGACGATGACCCTCTTCCCTACGTTTTTGTTGCACTTTTGGTACCGGACATAGTAACTGATACAATGTTTGTGATTTCTAGAGACGGATATGGCCACAAAACCATCCATTTTGACATTTTCAGGGTCTCTCTTGAAGAGGGAGCAGATGAGAAAAAGTTGAAAAAGTTTACCAAGATCGAAAGCTTAGGCGATCGGGGTACTGTTTTTGGGGCATAATTCTCCCATGATTATCATGGCTAGTCAATTCCCTGGCTTCAAAGGAAATCGTATATATTTCACAGACAGTACTAAGGAAAACTATATTCTCCGTTGGAATTCGAATGGATGCCGTGATTTAGGTGTTTTCAGTGTTGAGGATGGGAATGTTGAACAACTTTTTGCTGATCGATTTCATCCAATCTTCTCGCCTCCTATATGGATTGCAACCCCTCCTTATTATTCATCCTAGGGAGATTTTGGAGGAGAGAAGCTATTCTTTGAAGAAAACCAACGGCATGATGTATGACCTGCCTGCAGTAGGCAGGGTCCCAACTCCCATGTGTGTTTATGTCCAAGTGCGAACAGACAAATGTTGTTTTCAATTTTTTATTTATATTAATTCCTTCATTGCAATTAAAATTAATTCGTCCTCTAATGTATTGTGGTTGGCATGCCTTGCTATTCTTAATAGTTTTTGTGATGAATCTGTTATTTTTTTAAAAATTCTTCTTATGTTGGTAATTATTATTTTATCTTTTTTATTGACTCAAATGAGCCAACCCTAAATAAATGGATAAGCCTTAAATGCTGATGATGCAGATAATGCAGGTTCTAGAATCAGTTCTAAAAAGATGAAATGGCGATTCTCATATGAGATCTCTTAGATGGATATCCATTTGCTATTGTAATGAGGTATAATTATTTTGCCTTCGATCTTCAACTTTGTTCTATATGACCTCTTTGTGATGCGTAGCCTAATTGGTGTTCTTTCTTGTCAATGGTCTAATCAGTCTTCCTACCTTTATGTTGTGTTATTTGGTTTTTGTTAGTGCTTTACAGTTTTAGTATTTCATTTTTGCCTTGACTTAGTAGTGAGTGATGGCTTTTGCACTATTATACAACTATGTGTGCACGATATATACATTTTATTAGTTCATAACCATGTAAATATCATTTCTACAACTGTGGCATCTTTCCTCTTTTTTTTTTTTTTCTTTAATCTCCCTTTGTTTTTAATTTATTTTTCCAACATGATGGTTAAGAACAGTAGAATACAATATTCTTGTCATAGTACTCTTGTCTCTTGTTTTCCCAGTTAACCAGCTTCTTTTTATAAAGTAAATATGCGACTTTGCTGAGTTCTTTATTGATTTGGAAGATAAGAATCATATGATCGTTGGTTCCTTTTCTTTTTCTTTTTCTTTTTTTTTTATTCTCTTGACAAAGGTGGATATATACTAACTGTAGAGTCTGTCAAATTTTTGATGGAACTAACACAAAACCAGTTTGTCCCTGGTTTAATTTTAAGGCTTTCCATCACATTGCTAAATCTAACTTTTGAAAGTTTGCTCTCTCATGTTTTATATGCAATATAGTAGCCTCTTTTTATATGTCTCATTTCCATCATATCTGTAATTACCTACTATGGGAAATCTGCTCTGCTATCTTCCCGACCATTTAACAAAGCTTAAAAGAAAGAATTACAATGAAAAATTGGAAATATTATCCGTAAGAATCAAATTAATGCCCTGGGTGGTAGCTGCTAGAATTAGGATATTGCTTACAATTCAAAATGATTGGAGTTTGATACCACCATTCAATAAACATCAGAGTTATTTCTTGTAGTCTCACATGATAAGAGTGCTTACAGATATTGGGTTATAAATTCCCTGGTAGGTGTGCGTAACTTGTAATTTTGATTAGTCCATGTATGAGAAAAGAGTCCAGATCCCTTGATGCGAAAATCAGATGAGATGTCTGATCACCAAAGGAATGGGCATGGCCAAGGGCAGACCTGTGGGGTGTGTGTGTGTGTGTTGTGGGGGTGTGGGGGTGTGGAACCCTAAATGTTTTAGAAGATTCTGGATTTTTATTTTTTTTTACATTGGCCCCTCCAAGAATTTTTTTTTTCCTATTGTCACCACCCCCACCCCCACCCCCCACCCACCCCCCCAATGTATATTTTCTGGTTCCGCCACTGGGCATGGCAGTGCCATGTTGAGGAGGTATTATGATGCTCTACTGACAGAAATAAAAAAAAAAAACTGTGACCAGGAAAGGTCATGGGGCCTGTCTTTTGGTCACTAGGCAGTTCATTAAACAAGAGCCCACTTTATTTTATTTTTTGCTGGAAGACAAAAGATGATATTAAAAGAGAGATAGGCTTAGAGAACTAAGCCCCCATGTACAGGAGCAGAACCAAACTGCATGGGTTGTACATGTATAAAGAAGGAAAGAAAAACTCTAGAAGAACTGAATAACAAGGAGGAAAAATCTCCCCAAAATTGCTGTAGTTGAATCCCCCAAACATGGAGAATAGAACGAAGGGAAGGACTGTTGAACCGGTTGTTCATGTGGCCTGGGGGGATGCTATCTTGTCTTTGGCAAACCTTCTGGTTCTTATTGGGTTGTCTTCATCTCTTTGAATATGTAGTCATTTCTAAATTCCGATTCTCCATATAGAGTGGAGTGTAGGAAAGAAAATCTAGCTTAAAGCTTTTTGGGCATAGGCATCTCTGTTAGAGGGGAGAGTTGACCATATAATATGAGCAGAGAAGGACTGAGGCAGGGCTATGCCAGCAATGATAACATGATAAGAATCCAAGACCACAGAGATAATGAAGAAGTTGCAACCAAAAAAGAGGTGTAGACAGAGAGACTTCTTGTTGCTAAAGTAATACCAATAGATTTCACCCAGCATTGAGTCGAGTGTGCTTGTGGAGCATTCGCCAAGCAAAACAGGAAAGGGAGGTTTGTAGGAGTCGGTGCCCATACATTAGGGCCCCTGCTCTTCTGACCACTTCTGGAATGAAGAAGCTGCCATGCTGCCTTGAGGGATAGGTTGCCATATGATGAGGTGGTCCAAGCCAGAGAGTCCTTAGATGAGAGAAGTTAGGCTATGGAAGAGGAAGACCATGACTGAAGTGCTATGATGCGCGGATACTTCAAAATAGGCAAAGTATCGTGTCATTTTTCGTATCTGATATTTCACTTTTTATGTGTAAAACCAGTGTCCCTGCTGTATCCATCAAGTGTCCTTGTCATATCCAAGCCGTATCCGGGCACCATAGCTGAAGTGATCTTTAATGATATCAGGGAGATGCTCTGGGATAACCCAGGAGCCGCCGTTGATGAGAGAGGACACCTGGTATTCAGTTGAGAAGATAAATTGAGGGTATTGAAAAGCTGGAGGAGTCTTCTCTAACCAGTTATCATGACATAGATTAGCGAGCTTTCCATCATCAATCGTCCAAACACTACCATTCTAGATGAAGCAGGCTAGAAGCCGGATTTTCCTTCAAATGTAATAGTCCATAACTGGATTTCTGTGATCCCAGGGAGACCTACAATGAAAATACCTCTTCCTGAGCCAATGAACAGAGGATGCGGCAGCTTGCCAACACATTTTCAGAATGCTTGGACGCATCATTCAGTTCAGCAATTCTTCTGTGGCCCTGGCCTCCCTCACTCTTGGGGATCGAAACTACCTCCCATTTTACCAGATTTCTCCAGTTGGGTAGGAATGCACTAATTTCTCAAATCAATGATAGTAGGGCCCATCAACAAAGTTTTGTGACTGTAGAATGGTTTGATCGGCCATTGTATATTTCCTCCATTCTGGGTACTGTTCAGGTTCATAGATTCTTGAACACATTGATATTAAAATTGTGCTATCCACATTTTTCTAGGATATGATTCAAGTGAGAAGAAGTTTGCTTGATGCAATAGAGCATTGTTCTGTGATAACCATATTAGTTCAATGGCTGCTTCAGTGGCTGAGTGCTCATTACAGTGCCCTGTAATTTCTTTTATTTTACCATAAGCTCATTCATAATATTTCCCTTTTGCATGTTATTTGCCTCTTTTTTTTTTTTATCTCTGTAGTTATGGTAATTGGGCGCCTTGTAACTCTTCATTCTTCCCAAGAAAATTTTTCTGTGACTCTTATGCTATCTGCTGCTGCTGCTGGTGGTGGTGGTGGTGGTGGTGGAGGATGACTCTTTTGGATGACTATTATTATTATTATTATTATAGAATATGGAAGTTGTAATCTTCTTTTTATTATATCAGTTAAAAAATGAGGAAGTTGGGAAATCATATGAAGTGCTGAGGATTGTTCCAAAAACTTCTATAAGCACAGGTTCTTCAAAACCAGGAAAGGATGCCACAATTCTATGAATCACTAATAAGAGTGGAAAGGAGAAATCCATGTTTGAAATAATTTACGATGGTCAGTCCATCAAAGAGGCTAGTACATCCGAGCAGTATCATTCAAGAGGTGCCTCTGGCTTTCCTCACTGGATTGAGGTAACTTCTCTTTCCGGGACTACAAGCACTTTTTGGTTCCATATATTACTGATGCAATTTTTATGTGTATAGATGATTGACCCTTTTATTTAGTAGTTGATTATCTATCGTGTCACCTTGGGTACTTGGTTTCAAATTTTGAGAATGAAGTAAGACTGACCAGAAACTAAATGATCGGGATTGGCCTTATATCTGTGGGATTTAGTGGGCTGTTGTCACTACCATCCATTCAACTGCTGATATGTTTGGGATAGAATGAATTGATGTAATGCAAACTTCAACATTTTTGGGACCAGAAGCTAGATGCACACCTTATTCACATCATCAGGTAACTTCTTTGTTTTTCTTAAATAAAGTTGATTGTTCACTGTGTCACTTCGGGTACTCAGTATTTTGATAATCTTAGTACCACTATCCTGGAGCGAGATGGTTAAGTTCGTTCACATGATGTGTGGGATCTGCTGGGTTATTCATCTACACTGTGGCCCCCAAAATTAGGGGTTTAACACTGACAGTAGCACAACATTGTCCGTCTTTCATGTTATTTTTGGCATGCTCCTTTGAGTTCTCTTAAGCGCTTTTGCCTCTCTTGTCTCTTTGGCATGTCTATCTGTAATCCTTTGTTCAACAGGTGACTACAGCAACTGGTTTAATCAATCTGAGGCAGACCACAGAAGTCCCTATGTGCCATGAAGAGATGCATACGCTACAGGATATCATAGATGGAATTCCACGAACATGATCCAACACCACTTGCATTGTCTCAAGAGTTCCAGAAGACCCCAAGCAAACTGTTCAAAACAAAGTGATAATGGACACGGGGAGATTTTCTCCCGTGGACGCTGCAGGGGAAGTCATGCGCAATATTTGCTCCCAGCCTTTTATGCAGGGAGTATTGTTCTGCTTTAGAGGCTGGGATTTAATTTTCCATCGACAGTCCTATGTAGACGTACAGTCATCCATAGGAGAAAATTTATACTAACACCTTGGTAATTCCTGTTACGCGTAAGATGGCATGCACAATTTCAGTATTCCATGAGGTTAATCTTTCTCCGACCAGACTGTTTGCATCATCTGTATAACAAAGATGGAAGAGGAAGTGTCTTCAATCATGAGATTGCTTTGTTTGCATGTAGGGAAAGAAATATCTAGTTGGTACTTTTAAATGGAAACATTTTCTTTTCTTTTCTTAAATCAAGATAAATCCAATTAAAACTGGATTTTCCAGTTTCATCGTACAAAAAAGAGATATAATCAAACTTTAATTTGTGGGATCAGCACTATTCCAGCTTTAGGATAAGCTAAGCTGCAATTTAGGAGTTGTGAAAATCTTCATGCCTAAAATGAAATCATTTTTTTTTTTTTTTGTCAGTGACCAAAACAAAACGATTACACACTTAATTAGTTAAGAGAGTGCAGTACAAAGCATGCTCGGGGCTAATTGCAGTAATAAATCCCCTCATTTTTTATTTTTTTTTTTCAAATCTATGAGCCATATACAAAACAATAAATCCATCGACCTATTGAGCAATTAGGTTTACTGGACTTTTGCGGGCTGGCTAATTTATGGGCATCATATTTAAAAAGCAACAACATGGTTTACCGTCTATTTTTGTGCCCTAAATTAGATAGCTAGAAGCAGGGAGATTTTCTCGAGCACACATCCAAATTATTCCCCAATCGATAAACTAAACTAGAAAGTAACACAATAGTCAAATATTCTTCATTGATCATGTTTAGATGAAAAAGTAAAATCCAGCTGCTGCTTTTTTCACCACAAACTCACCACAATGACTTCTTTACCTGATAACTCTGAGGTAAAGTATGACAAATTAGGACAAAAAAGAACTACTTCACCACTCCCGCTCTCTTTGCCACAAACATTATTTCACCACATGACTTTATCGCACTTTTACCATGATGTGACATTTACTTCATTTTTTACTTTACCACACATGTAAACAAACACGCCTTGTTAGCCTCTTTGTTCACTCATTTCCAATTTTAATTTCCACGAATTTACTATAAAATGAAGTCAAAGAATGAAAACTAAAGAGGCGAGGAGTGAAAGAGCCTAGGATTTAATTTCTAGGGTAATGGCTGGGTAATCAATTCCTACCATAGGGAGATAATTTGAAGTCCATTTGTAAATCTTCACCTTTACTTTTACAGTTATAGCCAAGCATTGCATATAATTTCTATGACCTCGTTACAGATCAAATGAATATATTGACTGATACCATGTTTGTGATTGTGATTCTTAGAGTAATCAAACATTTGGCTGCTCGTCATAAAACTAGCCATTTTGACATTTACAAGTTCACTTTGGAAGAGGGGACACATGATAAAACATTGAAAAAGCTAAGGTGGAATGCCTGGGCAATCGGGTACTGTTTTTGGGCATAATTCTTCCATGGTTGTAATGGCTAGCCCATTCCCGGGCTTCAATGGAAACTGCATATATTTTGCAGACAATATTATGCAAGGATATTATGAAAGTCCCATTTGGATTGCCATGATTCAGGCATTTTCACTCTCGAGGATGGGACTATTGAAGAACTATTTGCAGAGAGATTTCATCCTATGCTGTCACCTCCTTTATGGATTCCAATCCCTCCTTATTCATGCAGGAGAGAGAGATTTTGGAGAGGAGTTGTGCTTGGAAGAACCGCATGATATTTCTACTTTGGCAGTCTTTATTTGTAACTAGATCAGCTAGTGGGTCTGCAGACAGCAAGAGTCACATGCATTTATGTCCAAGCCCAAATAGACAAATGCTGTTTTCAAGCTTTTATTTTTTTAATTTCCCCATTGTTTTCCATGTGCAGTTTCTTTCTTTCATCCTCTAAAGGTATTACGGTTGGCATGCCAGATTATTCTTTATAGTGTACTAATGGTTGTGATGAATTTGTCATTATTTTAAAGTTTAAAGATTCATCTCATGTTGGTCAAGTGTAGTAGCTGTATCTATAAGCACAAATACCGAGGGTTCATAATACTATTTCATTATTACCATATCAACCAACTGCCCTCAATATATCGTGCAATCTAATATCCATCAACCTACTAATATAATGCAACATTGCTACATCTGTTATTTTTTCAGTGATAATGCTGCGAAACTAAATCTTGCTTATTAGTGTGATTTGAGTGAGAGCAAAGGAGCAAGGCTTCATCTCCCATACACCTTGTGGCTGTTGGCAATCACCTACAACAGATGCCAAACAAGTAGTTAGTTTTTTTTTTTTTTTTTTTGGATTTGTTACTGCAGAATCTCTATTTAAACCCAATAATTACCGCCTAATTATAGACTTCTAAAATATTTCTAAGTAGGCATTCATTAGGGCCAAAGTGATGTTCTGTCGCGATATCGCAACCTGTGGTGGCTTTTTAACTTTGCTGATACCCTCCATTTTTTAAACTTTGCTGGTACCATCCAATAAAACCAACAGCTGCTTCTGCACCGTTTTCGCCCCCCCCCCCCCCCCCCCCCCAGAAAATTGGATCTCTTTGTCACGGGCAGTTTCCAAAAGAGGAACAACATAGTTTTGTTGACTTGTTGATTGGTGTTGACGTACTTGAGAGCTGAGCAGCAGTCATACTGGTATTGCAACAACGCTTTGGTACTCAACCTCCATTGGAAAAAACAAAAATGAGGCCAAAAGGGTAGAAACCCAATCATGGTCTCTATAAAAGGACACAACATTGCAAGTGAGGGTATTGTATCCCAGCAGGGCTTCCTCTTTCATCATCAATACTTCCTCAGGCTTAGAAATAATGGCTCCTTTCAAGACCATCCCAGTAGCTTTTGTAGTCTGCTTGTGCTTTTTGTTCACACTTCACAGGTCCAGGCAATCAAAGACTTCGCTTACAGTAAGTTTTTTCTATTCATTAGTTTTCACTCGTGGGATAGTGTGGTAATGACCATGTCAATGGCAAAACATGGTTCATTGCCACTGGGGCAGGGCTCAGCCACATTAACATCAACTTCCCCATTTTCTTCTATACTGTCGTTGCTACTGCTCTCAACTTATAAAGAGTGGAATTAGTCTGCTAATTCCAGCCCAATCACCACCACAGTACTCACACACCACTGTTGCAACTGTCCAAGTCTACATCTGCATCAATAGGATTAGCTTTACAGAGAGCTGCAGAATTTATTTTGTCAAACTACAAACAAATTGAGAGTCATGTTCAAAATATGAACTAGTTGGCCTTGGAATGAATGATTTCATTATCTCATGTGATTGTGGTGGCCCGCATCATATTGCTATGAAACCAGTGCAGGATGTTGCCATCCGACGACAGGCAAACCAGCACAGCACAACCGGAGATGTTGTCACCAAGTGCAAGCATCCTTGCTCTTGCCGCCTAGCAGGATCTGAACAGACAGGGAGATCCAGTACTGCGAGTAGCCAAGGAACTCGATACAAATCTTCATGTTTCGTTTTGGATGCTGCAGGAAGACTCGAAGATGGATTGAGCAGTTTGGCCTCTGCGGGACGATTCAAAGATGGATTCGACCATGGATTGGGCGGTTTCGGTGGGTTTGGGAGCTGGGTTTTGAAAAGGTTGGTGGTCGCTGAACGGAGGGATGATTTCTGTTAAAGGGAGTTTTTAAAAATAATGGAGAGGAAAGTTGCCTAAAAATGCTTTTTCTCACTGGATGTCCTGATTTGAAATAAATATGGAAAACTTAAGTTCTGTTTTGAAATCTAAGTTACCTATTGTCCTGATTTAAAATATGGGCAAAACTTGAGCCCTATTTTGAAATCTTCCCAATTGAAAAACCTTGGCCAAAGAGGGTCCAGCAAGTTGGTTCTCACATAGCATATTATGGACGGATTTCATAAATTTCTGATACATGCATAACCTTTTAGGGCTTATTTGGATGTTCAACGGCTGATACAAACAAAGAACAAAGTGCCAGCACATAATCGTTTCACTTGGAATAAATACCATTTAAAATGCACAACACAGTATATAAAAGCATCAACTATCCAACAATATGGTTATAAACCAGGCCAAACCTCTCTTTTTTCCCATGATTTAGTCATTCTACAAAAATTAAGGGAGGTTACACTCCCGTGCAAAAGGAAGTAGAATATAATAAAGGGAAACCTAATATTAACATATAAAAATGAACAACCATTCTAAAGCAAATATGTACTCATCGGATTAGCAAAGTAATGCTTACAGAATGTGGATACAGAACTTCTAACACCATTCCCTAGAAGGCTTCCCAATATTGCTGGGGGATTGCCAGAAGTCTTTTGGTGCATCTCCCTCACAATAAGGTGATTATCTAAGACCAACAATTCCAATAGTTTTCTGCAGCTCTGCATAAGGTCCAGAACCACGAATTAGATAAGTCTACTACATTATAATCCAGAAAGCAAAACGAAAAGAACAGAATCAACAAAATAAATTCCAACGACTAATATTGCAGATAAGCATATCTGCAATTGGTATTAGAATAGCAGAAACTGATAAATAAACCGCCCAGCCTGGCTGGTGTATTTCAACAGATATGAACTGTATTATGACATTGCCATAGCCCTTCTTTATGCAACTTTAGATGCCACTGGGGATACCTATAGGGAGTAGAATCACGATCTACATAGGTTTGAACCTGAACCACACCCTCCATAATGGAAAGTATGTCTTACCATTGCGCAAAGCGATAGAAAATGGCATTGCCATATTTGTTTGATTTATCCTTCATTGGAGAAAATAAAGAAAAAGAATTTGCAAAATAGGAAATTACAGGGATACAAAAACATAGACCATAAGTCTAAACAAAAGGAGCTTAGATGGACATTTTCCTTAGGAAAAGTCTTTCCCCTCCTTCTTAAGCAACCAGAACAGAGTTTGAACCGAAAAGGGTACGGCCTGGCATAATAAACAGAAAGCCTAAGCTGGCACATGCAAAATACTCAAGGGTCTGTTTGTGTACTAGAATTTCTTGAATTCATGTCTGGTGGCTGTATGAGAATTTTAAATGCTGGAATTTGGAATGTTGCTGAATTCGGTCATTTCTAAATTTTCTTTTTCATTCATGCTGAAATTTCTGCTTCAGAATTTCATGCATTTATTAATTCCATAAATTCTTTGTCTAATAGCTACAAGAATTCCTTGCTGGAATTACACCTTTTATGCATTGTGGTATATAGGACCCACCTTTATGTGATTGTGAACATGGGGCCCACCTTTAAGAATTGCAATGTGGACCTACCATGAGAAATTACAACATTGATCCACCTTAGGAATTGTTTACATGGGGCTCATCTTTAGAAAATAAAAAAAATGGGTTCAATCTTTGAGAGTTATAACATGGCGTCCACCTTTACAAATTACAATGTGGGCCCAGGAATTATGGAGCCCACCTTTAAAATTGCATGAGCCACACCTTTAGGAATTATAAAATGGGGGCCCCCTTATAGGAATTACAATAAAGGCCCACATTTAGGAATTACCATGTGGCCCCATCTCTTACGAATTGTTGTACATGAGCCCACCATATAAAGTAGGGAAAATCTCAAAAAAGTCAAAAACTTTTGCCTCATTTTCAAAACAGTACATGAAGATTTGAATATTTCAAAAAAGTATAAAAGCTTTCCACAATTCTTTCAATGCAGTCCTCTCCATTAAAAAGTTTTAAAAAAAAGGACAAAAACTCCCTTCCTTTATGACATATGTTTTCCTTCAATTAACCATTTTCTTTCCCAAAACTAATCATTTTGGTTTTGCTGAAGTGGGCCCCACTAGGTCATTTGAGTTGGACTTCATCATTTTTCTTAATTTTTTTTTTTTTTCATTTTTCAAACTTTTGTCCCAGTGAGTACCTGATTGAAAGAAATATGGAAAGCTTTTATACTCTATTGAAATGTTCAAGTTTTCATGTACTGTTTTGAAAATGAGGCAAAAGGTTTATACCTTTTTGAAAATTTCCCTTGAAAGTATAATATTGGTCCCACAATTTGCAAATTAGAAAACGGGGCCACCTTCAGAAATTCTCTATACGTGCAACCCATCTTTAGAACTTAGAATGTGAGGCCCACCTTTGTAGGAATTTAGTGGGTCCCTCCTGTTGTGATTGTGAATGGACCCATCTTTATGGATTACAACATGGGGCTCATCGTTAGGAATTACATGGACCCACCCTTGGGCATTGTTCCACATGGGCCCCATCTTTAGAGATTGCAATGTGGGCCCCCCTATAAAAATTACATGGAACCCACCTTTTTAAAAAATTGCAGTACTTGGGGCACACCTTTTAGAAGATCCAATGCGTGACCCACCTTTAGAAATTATGGTAAATGAGCCTATCTTTAGAAACTAAGTGCGCCAGAGCTTCACCGGAAACTCATCGGAATTCTTGAATTCCCAGAATTCATAAATGCTAGAGGATGAGCTAGCATTTGAAAATCCTGCATCGTAGGCATGTGAAAATTATGAAATTCCAAAGTTCTCTAAATTCTTCTAAAGGAGCACAGAATCTATAACAGGAATTCTGGAATTCCAGTCATAAATTCTTGCAAAGAAACAGGCCCTAAAGGTAGGAAGGGGTAGTGATCATATAATTTAATAGATACAGGGAGAAGCTCTTTCACAATTTTGTCAAAGTGGCATTTGTTTAATCAAGTAGCTGTTTCTAAGCAAAGCCTTTCTAATAAAGGAGCCAAAAGTGAAGGGTCAGATGTGAATCAACTGAATAGCCACAATAGGGCTTCTAATCATCTTTGTTAATGATTACCTACACATCATCACCCTAACAAAAGATTTGTTATAAATCCGTAGTTCTTAGGAAACAACCAATAGTAATATTAAGTTGTTTACCAAGTGCAAAAGCTTCCCCAGAAACTACTACTAACCACTTAGCATTGTCACATCTATGACCCTAAGAATATATGATGTAGGTCAATAGTACAAGGGCAGTTTGGAACGAAAGCATAATTTGACCACCTTTTTTATTAACACATTTCCACATAAAATGACTATGGTTGCATACCTGAGGATTCAATACTCCCATTCGAAGGACAATATCAACCTGTAACACCAGAAACAGGAAAAAAATCATGCGCCCATTCATCATCATCATCATCTTAGTCTAATCCCATTTATCCGAGCCCAATCTCACAAGTTACATTTCCTCAGCGACATAAGAATGGAAGTATTATTGGTTAGACGTGCAAACGGACCAAAAATAGTAGCTTTTCGGCATTCGATGTAAAAATAAAGTACCATGCTAATCAAGAAGATACAAATCAAAGTAAACTACAAGGCATTGAGCTCTATACAAAAATTAATTGTTAGACATAGGTAAAGCAATAAATTAACAACCTCAAGCGCTGATCTTCCATAAACACAGGGTTGTATTGTTACAGTATGTGTTAATCATGGAGCATGATTTTCACTAGTCTTCATTACCAAAGCACAGGCTATGTGTACTTGTGTAGTATTACGAATATCCTATTCATTAGGCCACTCCAGCCAAACTAAGCAAGAACCAGCAGGCCAACCTGGTAAGTCTCACATGTGAAGAAACAGATGTTCATGGCTCATCTAAGGTCTGAGACCCATAGGCGCAAGGCTTCTCAAACTCTCTTCCTATGCACAATCATATATTCATAATACAAGTACAATATGGGTATGCTCATAAGAACATATAAGTACTCTTCAAATCTTCTATTCTTCTTGTGTTTATATCATAGTCCTTGCAACCACAGGGTATTTGAAAGACTCCTGGTCTTTTGAGATTAGTTTATTTTGATGTCTTATGTAATTTGAACTTAGGACAATATCACATTAGGAGTAATTGACTCCAAGTACGGGATTTAAGAGGGTTTGACTTTTAGTGAAATTAGGAGTTGAATAAGGGAATTTGATACAAAGGGTTTGTCAGCTGCTCCTCTTTTTTTTTTTTTTTTTGGTAGGCAATGTAGAAAATGTAATAAGAAAGGAAAGAGAATTACAAAGAAGCCCCATCCAAAGGGCACCATGGTATAACAGCATTATACCACAAAACAAGTTACAAAGTGAAAGCGAAGAAGTTAGAAGACCTATCAACCCCTTGCCTAGCTAAAGAGTCGGCAAAACCATTTGCTGCCCTCCCCACATGAATAAAGCTCACTTGAATAGAAGATGATAGAGCTCTAATCTCATTCAAATAGAACTGAAATTTCCAAGGAAACATAGCTGAAGAAGATACCCAAGATATAGCATTAAGAGAATCACTTTCAACCACTAGTCTAGAACGAAAAGAGGTTGAAGTGAAAATCCGGATAGCTTCTAAAATAGCAACAACCTCAGCCTCATTAGACTCCATACAACCCACATGCTTTGAGAACAAAGCCAACACAATGCCTTCACTATTGCGAAGCACCCCACCAATACCCGTCGGCACCGGTTTTCCCCTAGCTGCCCCATCCACATTGAACTTGAGCATACCTTTAGAAGGAGGAGCCCAGGAACACACCTTTCTCATTTTCCTAGCCCCACAAAGTAGAAAGGCTTCCCAATTATGCAACATATCATCAACTCTTAGACTATCAAACTCAGACTTGAAAGCGGCCCGTTTGGCAATTCGTGACACCACCAATAATGTCAAGTCTTCCACTGACGATGAAGACCTTTTAAACACTCTGTCATTCCTCTCTTTCCAAACAGACCAAAGGATAGCAAAAGGTATGAGTCTCCAAAGAACTAACCCACACCCATAAAAACTAGAGCACCTCCAAGCTTCGATCATCCCCGCCTAAGTCCTTGGGCTACATCAAAGGACACCGCACCGCAGAAGGAGCTTACACCATATGGAATGAGAAAACTCGCAATGGATAAACAAATGGTCTATTGTCTCCATCCCCATCCTACACAACACACATAAGTCTGAAATAGCTTCAAACACCAAGCCTCTCCTCCTAAGATTATCCGCTATAGAAACCTTCCCCAAAATAGCAAGCCAAGTAAAAGCCTCCACCCTAGGTGGAGCCAGGCTTTGCCAAGCCTGAGAAGAAGAGGCTTTCGAATGTGATGGATCTTCCAACTCCCTTGAAAAGGACTTACAGGAGAATTTGCCAGAAGTAGTAGGTTTCCAAATACGAGAATCTGTCACATCCCTGCAAATAAAAACATTAGAAAGAAGACTGACCAAAGACTCATACTCAGACTCCTCAGAAAGACGCAAAGCTCTCCTGAAAGAAACATTCCAAGACCCAACTTCCCCCCCAACCCACACAATAGTCTTGAACCGAAGCCCACTTGTTGACCACAAGCCTAAACAACCTAGGGAAGGACAAGAACAAAGGACCCACCCCCACCCAGTCGTCCACCCAGAACTGGACTCGCCTTCCTTCCCCCACTTTGAAACCCACCCCCCTCCTAAACACTTCTCCCCCACCAAAAGATAAATCCCCAACCCTTAGAACATTGCCCCACACACTCGAGACACGAGACCTATGGACCCTACTAGGCTCCCAACCCCACTCGTCCTCACCATATTTAGCAACAAGAATCCTTCTCCACAAAGCTTCCCTCTCCTCCCCAAATCTCCACCACCACTTAGCCAAAAAAGCCCAATTCTTGAATTCCAAGTTGCCCAAGCCTAAGCCCCCCACTGCCTTAGGCTTAATAACTTCCTCCGACTTTACAAGATGTAATTTTCTGTTGGTGCTCCTCCCACCCCAAAGAAACTCCCTTCTCAAAACAATCCAATTGCTCCCTAACAGCCACTGGCATCCTCAAAAGGGACATATAATAGACCGGAACATTGGATAGAGGGGCCTTGATTAGGGCAATTCTTCCTCCCAAAGAGAGGTAGTTTCTTTTCCACACGGACAACTTACTCATAAAATTTGCCACCACAGGATTCCACAACTGTTTAGATCTCACCTTGCCCCCAACAGGCAAACCTAAGTAGGAAAATGGCAGACTCCCAGACTTGCAACGAAGCTTCGAAGCTAGCAACTGAACTTCACCGTTAGGGGTTCCAATCCCCACCACCATGCTCTTAGACAGATTTATCCTAAGCCCGGAGGAAAGCTCGAAGCACCTAAGAATCCATTTTAAGACAACAATCTCCTCCCACCTATCCTGATCAGCACTTTCCTTTTTCCCTATAAAGAAGTTACCTTTAGTGTTCTGTTGTTCTTCTATAGTTCTATATCCACTTCGGTATAATGGGGTTTTCACATTCAGCAAGCAGATTGCAGAATTGAATCTGAAATTTCTTTCTGGTTTCACTAAGAAGATCTGGCCAACCATCTACAGATGAAGCTTGCCCTACAGTTCTACTGCATTACACACTTGTCAAACTGCAATCTTGTGGAATCCAATGCTAGGCAGACTCAAAACTCAATCAAGGCCTATATTCTCTGTCTACAACCAGCAGTAATTCCAAACAGCGAGAAAGAACTGTAACAATTTTCTTTGGTTGCCCAAGGGCTCACTGTCTGATCGCGGGGTTTATTTTAAGTGGTCCCCCAGCCATCATCATGAACTTGGGCAGCGACGACCTGATATTCAGAAAGTTCCAATTTTCTTTGTATTTCTTTGAGATTAATGTTTTGTTTTGGTTAGGTTCTCATTGAGTTTTACGCATCATAAATACAGTCCACTACTCAAACTACACAGTAGCCATGTTTGACGGTTCAGTTTTTAATAAAACACAGCAGTGTTTTGATTTCTTTTCCCTCTCACTTGTTCATGGGGGCCATAGGGTATTGAGAAAGCCTCTTAAGGCCAGTTTTGGGTTGATTAACATCAGTTCCTTGCTATGCTTAATTCTAAATTTTCTATTAATTCTCTGCATAATCTACTGTTTGCTGGAATATTTTCTGATATGGTTTATTTAGTACCCACTTAGTTCGATTGTGTCAAATTGGGACTGCATCATGAAGCGAAACAATTTCGGAGAAACCTGAGAACATGGCCCTATATTCTGCCTTATTAGAGGATTTTGATACTTATTCTATCTTTTTGCATTTACAAGAGATTAAAGATGGCCCTAAGAACATGCACCAGCAAGTAGTTGTCAAGACACCCAGCTCAATCTGCATTGGCATAGGAATTTAAGATGAAGTGGTGAGTGTGATGGGAAGAATAGAGCACAGCTGGTGGTGCCACAAAGATAAGGAATGATACGCAAACCCGCTGTCATGTGAGGATGGATGGGGACGGCCATAAATTGACTTACTGTATGTACAAGTGTACAACATGAGATATGTCAAGTGGCAACAAGTTACTGTATGTGCAACATGAGATATGTCAAGTCAAGTGGCAACAAGTTACTGTATGTGAGATATTGCAGGGTCAAGCGGCAATCATATAGATATTGCCCACAAGATGTTGACACAAAGTAGGAACTTCAACTGGATTCCCTTCATCACAAAGAAACTTCACATGAGCTCCAGCAGTGTATTGACATGGTTCACATCATTTAGACGGACCATATGGATTAAATCCTTTCTTTCTTTTTTGACAAACAAATAGTTGAAACCAAAGATTTGTAGAGATCTAGGATTTTGTTCAAGTAGGTCCAGAAATCCCTAGAGAAGAGAGAGAGAGAGAGAGAGAGAGAGAGAGAGAGAGAGAGAGAGAGAGAGAGAGAGAGAATTTTGAGCAAAAAAAGAAATACCCGTACCCCTTGGGGTGGGAAAACTAATCCTATTTCTTGATATATTATACTTTTAAAATTACCCAAAAAAAAAAAGATCAGTTTCTCATAATACATCAAAGCCCTTTGATGATAAATGACTCAGAAGTAAGCCCTACACTAACACATAACACTCCCCCCTCAAGGTGGGGAATATATATTCACTATAACCAGTTTGGACAAAACATGATATATCTATTTTTACTAGCTGCATTCGTGATGAAATCTGCAATTTGATCAATTCTACATGTCTATGCCAGCACCCCATCTTTTTCTTCAAATTTTTTATGTTAAATGGCAATCAACTCCCTCATGCTTTGTTTTCTCGACATACTGGATTCTTAGCTAGTTTAATCGCTGGATCACTGTCACAACTCACAGTGCAGAATCATAGGTCCCCCTTGCTTGCAACCTAGTTCTTCTAACAAAACCCTTAGCCATAACAATTCACAACATCCATGGGCCATTGCCGATACTCTCAGATGCCCAATCAAATTATATGAACCCTTGATTTAATTGGTATTACAGTTCAGGCTTTATAAGTTGGATTTTTATAAAATTCTAATTGAATCCAACAATGCATATTGGTTCAATTGATTGTCTAGTTGGGTTTAATTCCAATTCATAGGGGGCTGGGTGTCCATGCAGATGCATATGCATGTCAATTTCAATGGATGTAAAAAAACAAATGCAGGCATCTTTTACTTCTTTTTTTTTTTACGTAACATTATATTTTGTTCATTGGTTATTTACACCAAAGGTGGAAAAAAAAAATCTTCAAGGAAGTAGCACTGCCACAGCATTCAGCAAACATGAAAAAAGAGATTTCGAAAAAAAAATAACTTAGATACAAAGCCTCAAACTTTGAAATAGACAGGGAATTGAAGATAAGATTTAATAGTTAATTTTATTTACTTTAGCACAAGGCAAGAGAGCCTTGCGAAGGAAAAGTATACTGAAGATGGATGACACATGTTTCGCTCATGTAAGGATTTGAGAAGTTTCATTAAGAAATGTGTATTACTGGAAGATAACAGAGAAGACAAATAAAAGAGACTTGCCATAAAAGTAAGATAGGTACTTAATAATTAATAAAGCCCTCATTCCTTACCTCCATTATACCAGGATTTTGCATCACAATCCCAAGAACACGACGTGTAAGTCCCTTGTATATAATAGTATTTGTGGTGCCATCTGCATTCATCCATGGTAATATAGGCCAAAATGCAGGCAGATTATCTGCAGTGATACAAGACTCACTTTTTCCCCCTTCAAAGGAAACACCATCTACTTGCATCTGATTTTCAAATAGGATCTCCCCTTGCCCACAGTGAGCGTCATGGTGAAGTTTGGCAGCCTCTTCAGGCAAATCAATAATGGTTACTTTATGTCCATCAGAAATATTAAAGGTAGTGTCCTGCAAAGCGCTGGCATTTTCTTGAGTTTTACGAGGAAGGGATAAAGAGCTCTCATTACTTATCAACTGAGACTTATCGCAGGAGGCTGGCACAACACCTTGACTGTGACCGGATATTGGATAAAGAAAATATTTACGTCCATATGAAGCATCAACTACTCGTGCACAATCATAAGCATTAGCCTGCACAAAAGAGTAAAAATGAGAAAAAGGAACTAAATTAAATGACAGGCAGCAAATCCAAACTTCAAGAAATAGAGTTCAGAAGAAATGACGAGAATGCATAAGTAATATAATCATCCATCATAGATCGTACTAACAGTTGGACTTACCTGTAATTCTGGAAAAGTATGGACTGCTTTTGTAAATATAGGTAAAGTAAGGGGTCTTTATTATAATTGTCATAAATATAATATAAAATATAAGGGTGTGGTCGCCCAGCCCTATTGACCACCACCATATGAGAGTTTTATCTCAATGAAACCTCCATCTCTCAATCTTCTTATTTTTATTCTCTTAGAATTTTTCAAACCTTTAGGGAAATAACCCTAAAAATCATCCTAATAGAATTCCTGGTAGAGGTCTGACAGTGAAAGAGGTTTAAAGGAGTGGATATGAAAGAGGTTTAAGGGAGAGTTAGGGAAGACACTTGAATGTTAGTATTTCAGAGTTGAAGAAACCCTAGATAATCAATCAGGAGGTTACGTGATTTTATGTTTGGCCTCTTTGTAGGACTGATCTTAAAATTATAATCAGTTTCTAAGTCTGGGTTTCAGATGGAATCCAAGCGAAGGGGAGATAGTTTGTTAGTTTTTCATTCACTCCACTGGGGAATCTCAACCCTAATGCGAGACTTACTCTTGAATTGTTTAACGGAAAGAACTACAACGAATGGTCATATTCGGCCACTTTGGCCCTTGATGGAACTAGAAGACTGGGATATATTGATGCAACTATTCATGAATTCTCTCAAGGTGACCCTAAACATTCTCAATGGAAGGCAGGGAACATACTAGTTATGAATTAGATTCTTAATTCTATGAAAACAATAATTCAAAGGTTTTTTGCTATTGCAAATGACAAAAAAGCAATTGAATGCAATATTGCAATTGCTAATTCTTATGCTCGAAAAAAGAACCATGCCATAATTTATTAGATGACACGAGATCTAACACAAATTAAGAAAAAGGCTGTGCAAAAACAATGGGACCCTGTGATACCCAGATGATACCCACATGTGTGTATTGCTATGTAAACTAAATCATAGGAGGTGTAATATTATTGTGATTAGATTAATTCCCTGTAATTAGGCCAATTAGATTAAATTACTGAGGCACCCTCCTTCCACAGAAACAACCAAGGATCAATCCCGAGCTGTAACGCTGATGGTGAGGGACTTGTGTGAGTGAGTGTGTGGGTGTGCAATTACTTACCTTACAAAAGAAAAAGGCAGAAAATAGATTAAATGACTGATTTTTTCCCAAATTGGGCCTGATTGTATTCCTTGAATCCTTATATAAAGCGTGATTGATTCTTAAAATCGTGCTTCCATGAGCTGGCTGGACGGATTGTTAATTGACAAGGGGAAGAACATTTTTGGGGGAGTTCATCATCCGGCTTTTTCACCATCTGTCACTCCACGCCCAAAGTGCATTTTCAACATAGTGGATTTAGGTTTCTGTCTTTTCAGGTATGAGTGTATGACAACTGTCAGTTACTCAAATGGCTTCTCATGCTTAGGTAATGGGTGTTTGGCAAAATTCCAACTCTAGGATTGGGTGGGTTTCAAGTTCCAGAGTCGGTTACAAGTTGCTCGACTCTAAATTGAGGAAATGGCACTAGTAGGTTTTTTTTTTTTTTTTTCCTTTTTTTCTGAAATGGTAACTTGCATTAATCAAAACCTTTTTAGTATAAAAGAGTTGTACTGAGAAGCAGCTGGGGAAGAACCCCAGAAATACAGCCGCCACCCAAGCAGAGGGGGAACTATACAAGGAGGCACTGAGGAAATGGCACTAGTAGTTTGACAAGCTTTGAGGACAGATGAAAATCTGGAGAATTTGAGGAAGGAAAGGTGATTTTGCTTCTACACCCAATTTGCCGTATAAGGCTGTATGCCCTATTTCAGCTTGTAGAAAGGTCATGTGACATGTTTCTGGTGTTGAAGGTCATATCCACTTTTTGTTTATTTTGAATGGTGTCGTATGGCCCACTTGGTTATTTCTTCTTGGTTGTTCTTCATTTATCGAGGCCATATCCATTATAGTTGAGCATGGTTCAGAATCGCAGCATCCGTCGAGCCAAAAAACCGATACCAGTACGTTTATCGGTCCGTCGCAATGTGAATTTTTTTTAGTCCAAAAAAATTTGCAAAAATATTTAAAAAATCCAAAATATTGGAAAATGATGGAAAACAATGTTTGTTTTCATTAGAAAGCATTATAACTCAAAATATCAGTCCCCTTAAGTCTAACTTTCTGCATCGTTGTTTAATCTTTAATTGTTGAATATCTCAAGCCATACAATTTAATTTGGGTCATCCATATAATTCATAAAATCACCAATGCAACTTCTATCTAAAATCCAAATCACTCAAAATAATTATCAACATTGTATTAGTTTTGTGAAAAAAAAATTCCCCAATCAAAGTTGGCCCCTACTAGAGGGTTACAAGTAAAAACAAAAGTTCAGATACTCCAAGTACGTAGTCTTACCATCTCATTGACAGCTATTAAACACTTGATTTTTTAAAAATATTTTTCCCACATGTTATACAAATGATTATAGTAACAATTGGCCCCCACTTCAATTTGAGTAAAATTTATTCAGGGCTCATTCAAAAGGGGATTATTTTTTAGTGAAGATTTTTCATTAAAAAAAAAAAAAAAAAACCTGCAGTAGAGTGTAGTGTTTTTTTTTTAAATGTAGATTATTTTAAGTACAGACTTTTTTAACAGTGGGCCCAAGCACTTATGTTTTAGTAAACTTTGTAGAATTTGAGTGGTCTCATCATTAATATATCAAGCGGGCCCCTCTCCTTAGAAAGTAAAATTTGGTCAAGCTCATGAAACAGAGAACAACCATTTTGATCAGCTTTGATTTGAAATAATAAATGGGCCACATGCCCACATAGTGGAGCCCACCAATTCACATGTGACACGCCCATACAATCTTTGACAGTGCATTAGTGCTACATAAGAGCATTTGCCCCTTTCGTTTTGAGGTTTGACCAAAAGAGAAAAGGGGAAAAGGAAAAATGGAGAGGAAAGAGAAGAAGGAGCGGCAGCAGCCGGATCCAAGTGCATGAAAGGGCAGAAGCAGGCAGACCCAGGTGCCTCTCTCTATCTTTCTCTCTCCCTCTATTTTTCCTTCAGCCTGAAATATGCCTGAATTATGCCTGAGATGAGATAGATCCCTCTTTGCTAGTTTCTCTTTCTTTTCTGTGGGAATGGAGAAGCTTCTGTCTATTTCTGTTTTTTCTTTTCTTTTCTTTTTTTGTAAAAATGGAAAAAAGTGAAATACAATGGGTTGGAACAGTACTTGACCGATATTTTGTAAATATCTGCCGAGATATCAGTCTCAACCAATTAAGGACTGCCAATTGGGCTTGTGCAAGAAAGGAATTGGTAGATATCAAGATTGATAACATCATGCATAGTTGGGGAGGATGTTCGAAGACGGGAGGTTTCAAGAAGAAAATGAAAGTTTGCTGGTGCCTTCCTCTATTTGGAGTTCTAAAGTTCAATGTAGACGGTGCAGCTGAAGGAAAACCAGGTTCGGCTGGTATTGGGGGTGTCCTAAAAGGAATCACAAAGGGGAGGTTATTTATATGTTTTCCAAGGATGTTGGGATCAAAGACTCTAATAAGCAGAAGTTCTGGCCATATTGGAAGCTCTTTGCATTTATCATTCCTCTTATCAACAAAATCTAATTGTGGAGAGTAACTCAGCTCATGCCATTTTTTGGGTGAAATCTATGAAAGGACCTTGGCAAAAGGAATTCCTTTTCAATGAAATCAATCTTCTAGTTTCAAGCTTACAAGTTTCGTTTCAGCACATTAGTAGATCAGCAAACGAAATGGCGGATTGTCTAGCTAAGCAAGGGGTAGATCAGTCTTGTACTCTGGTGCTCCTGTAATGTAGTAGTGGTTCGTGGCTAGTATATTTCTCTTGTAAGTGCACCTTCGATGGTCTTTCGGTTTCTCTTTTCTGAGTTGTACCCTCTTTCTCTTTAATGAAATTTTACTGTTACAGATAAAATAAAATAAAAAAACAAGATATCGGTCTCAACCGATATTTTCAAGATATCGGGCCGAGACAGACCAATATTTGAGCGATATTTGGAGGGTCCAAATCAGAAACCGATAAACATCAAAGTATCGGATCGGTATGGATCGATACCGTTTCATATCAGCCGATACGAACCAATATCAGCCGATACTTTAAACCATGTAGTTGAGACACATTTCTATATGATCCAAGTTCCTTAAGTAGTCATGTGATGGCTATAGTAAAGATATAACTGAGTGATCACATTTTGTCTAAACCAGCCTGTGAGTTCTATTTTGATGAGAATAACTGTTTACAAGGGTCTAAATCTGCGAAAAATTGAGAGAAAACACAGCAAAAGTTGAGAGAAAACACAGTTTTGAGTTTCTTAAAGATTTATATCCCAAATATGAGCTGACACACTCCAGTGTTTTGGCAGGAGAGTGATGAAAACAGGTCCCCGATACCCAAATATCAAAGGACTTGATAAGAAAAAATGGTGAGTACCTAGTCTTGCATTTTGACCCATTTTAAATTCGAGTCCAGGTTCAGGTCTAGGATTTGGACCCAATAAATTTGGTTTTGGGTCGAATATAAGCTCTATACCTGAGGACCAAAATTCCCAAATGCTACCAATGTTTTTAATTGCGCACTAACTGTACCATATTAAACAAGATATATATGACATGTTAGATTTTTTTATTTTTGATCAAGCATTTCTATTAGAAAGGACGAGAAGAAATTTAGCTATAGAAGAAAGGGAGAAAGAAAATAGGTCCCAGTGAGATACGCAAAGATAAGTCAATCAACCTAGGTCCCAACCAATGTGTCTAGAGTATCTACTACTTACAACACATTTGTAAAAGAAAATCACATACAGAACCATATTTAATGAAACAACCAACAACCAAATACCTATTCTAACTCAAGATTGACGATGTCCAACAGAAGAAGGAATAGAAGAGGAATTTACATTTTTTTTCCCTTTTTTTTTCTTTTTTGAGCCAACTACTTGAATCGTTATTTGGAAGACGAAAAGAAGTATTGGGAAAATTTTGAAGTGCATACCTTTACAACTAGCCCACATACTTGGAGCACATCCACAATTGCTTCAGCTATTTCTTCCCCTAAAGAACCAAATTAAAGATTACATGAATTTACAAAACAAAAGCCTGACATGAGGTGAGGGAACTTGTCACCTACCTCTGTCCTGAATCTAAAAGAGCACATTAGAAGAATGAAAAAGGAACCTTGCATTAAAGCAGTCTGAGAAATTTCCTCCATGTTCAACCCTTGATCACCAGCTTTATGGATGGCATTATGCACGGTCTCAAAGAGCTGAGGAGACAAGGTAACATCTTGCCTTCCACCAACAATAGCTGACAACGAGAGTTTGGCATAGCTATTAATAGCTTCCCATCGAGACTCGTTGGAGGATACAGCTACTGAAATACTACTGCCAAGTTCATGACATGGATTCAACCTGTTAGGAACGGATTGAGTACCAGCATATACTAAATCAGAAGAGGAGTTTGGCTGATAAGTTTTATCATGCAAAGAAGTAATGCAATGATTCTCTTCATCCATGAATAACTCCATTGCCCTGGCCCTCGAATATGAAGAACGGCTAATTGATACGATAATACCGGGAAAGCCTTTCTCTCGACGGGCAGAAAATTCACTATCCTCTGTACATAGAGGCTTCTGCTTCTTAACCATCCTGCCACTGTATGATTTCCCTTCATCCTCTTTACAATTTAAATCCTGCTCGTCAGCCTCCCCTATTCCTTCATCCGGCAAACATGGTGAAATGGAGAGCTCTCCCAAAGAAACTAGAGCAGAGAGATGGAAAACGTCACCACACTGTACATCTGCTCTAAGATTGATCCCATCCTCCATTAGGTCCTTCTCTCTTTGGTGGAGCCAATTTGCAAAGTGGGCAGCCCTCTTTCCTGTGTTAACTGGAAAGGGAGAAGAAGAAGCACTATGCCAGAACTTTTGAGAAAAGACAAAAGGTCGGCTTCCCTGCCCAACAACCTGGCCAGTATGGAGAATTTCATGAAGCAATATATCAACTAAAAGGTAAAGTCATAAGCACAAGCTGGTCTTAAGAAAATTTAAAGAACAATAAGTGAAAAGCAAATTTAGCAGTAGGCAGAGCTCCAAATACGATGGAGAGAGCTACACTACATATCGAAGCCTAAAACATGAGAGATGGAAGAGAATGATTTGGTCACATGTACTTTTGTGTCAAATGGCTAGTTTCACTTTATTTAAAGAGAGTTAGTACAACTAATCAATTTAAAAAAATCATATAGACCCCCATATGAAAAAGAAATTACAATAAGCCCCCTTTCTCCTAGATTCATGTATAAATATATAAATATATACATGAGTTCCAACATGGAACATGTATAGTGGATGCTTTGTCAAAAAGTAGCCGAGTGTCACAAATGCAGATTATAATCTAGCCTTGAAAACTAAAGTAGAAAAAAAAATCTTATATAACAAAATTAGACAATTCAGATAAAAATTGAAGAATGTTGTACCATTTCAGCAATTGTTATTTGAAATAACCAGTAAAAAAAAGTAATATTTGAAATAGGAATAGTAAACAGCAGACAGATTAACACATATTTCATGAATAGCCAATTCACACTGAGTCCATTAACACGAGTACAAGTAAAAAAAAAAAAACTAACACTCGTTCATGAGCCAGCATCTGACAGGTTTTGACATCTGACTCAATCATGACTTGTCCCCTCTAAGAATATGATGACATTGATATGTTATGATCACTTCAGAATATGAAATTTACAGTACATGGTATACAGCAGTAACAGTTACAATATACATATGCAGAATGGCATAGAATAGATTAACATATAATTACATCTTGACATACATTCCTTAGGTTCTATCTTTCATTCTTATTTTTTCCTGATTACTGATAGGTGATATTCCTATAGTTATTATATTTATACAATGTATCAATGAGTAAATGCATCTAGACGTTCTGCTTTAATTACATGGCATATTACATATATACACTGAATAACTATAACATAAAAATCAGGGAACAAGGCACCACCTGTAGTACTTTGTTCATATACTTATTCCTTAGTCAATTAGAAAACAAATACATAAAATATATAATTGCCTTTCTGTAAGTAAAAATGATATACAAACAATAAAATTGGAGTTGATGAGTCAGCGTTCCGACAACATCTCATCCAACACAACTCCTGCCATGACCTTGTTGATACCAACTCAAACCCATGTTCACACTAGGCAGTGAGAGAGTACCATGAATTTCTTCTCCTTGAGATAGCTGAAAGCTGCAAAAAGATCATGCTCAGAATAACGCCGTAGAGTTGCTGCTAGCAAGCTTGGTGCTGCTGAGGTACTCAAAAATGCCACCTTCAGGAGCTCCACAGCATTGGCAATTGCCATTGATTCACATGCTCTCCTACTGAAACTAATATCTTTGTCATTCAAAAGCTTGATAAATTTTTGAGGAAGGCATTGACGACTTGATCTTCTTCGACCAGCAGAGAAAGGTGCACCACAATGTTTATGAAATCTTTCTAATTCCTAAAGAAAATGATAGGGAGAACATCAGATACTTACGTGGCATTTGGACAGAGGAAGGTAAAAGTGAGGTTCCCCACAAGGTGGAATGATCGAGGAGAAATCTGGGGAAGAAACCCTAGGGTGGAGAAGCACTCCACACCCTTCCCCCCCTTCTCACGCTCTTTTCATTTTTACCATTTGATTTGTGCTTAATAGAGAAGAGGGGAAAAGGGTGAAGAGAGTATCGAATTATAGAAGTGAAAAGAAATTGTGCTTTTCCAACCCCTTTTTGAGTTTTTAATGACCCCAACAACTTGAGAACACTTTTACCAAAAAAAACACAAGTTGAAAACACTGCAAATTGTCCACTTTTCCAAATGAAAATGCAATCAAACAGGGACAAAGATTATTCTCTAGGATAAACATTTCTCTACCCCCCCAACTTAACATCCAAAGAGGTTGAAAGAGTAAATTTCATTTCCTTGAAAATTTGATAACTTACAGATGCACGTGTATCCAAATTTGTGTCATCAAGTTGAGGATAATCTGACCACTCCTTTTCAAGCCTTGATCCTAGTCTCTTGGAACTGTAAGTCTCTTGATTCATCATCCGGTTGCATTGAAGCACCTCATCAACAAGTACTGAAATATTCTGATCTTCAAAATCATCCCAACAGTGTTCCTCAAAACTTGAAACAGAACTGGGGCCAGTATAATTCACAAGTTCCTTTTGTCTCACTTTTTGTAGATGCTTAGCATACCGATCCCCAAGCTGGTTACAGAGCCTCATTACGGCTTTTCTAACATTTAGATTACGATTTAATGCACCCATTCGTCTTCTGCAGGTATCAGGAGGTGCTGGCAGGTCAGAAATTGAGGACCAATCAACACGATTGTATCTTGGACCAAGGGCAGCACGATATCTTGCATATTGAATCACCAATTGCCTGTGAAAAACACATTTAGGAGAAATGAAAACAGCTAGAGAATAACAATTCCCTAACCACCACCACCACTCCAAAAAAAAAAAAAAGAGAAAGAAAGAAAGGCATTTTCATGCAGTTCGGAGAATATGGCTGGCATCAAAATTATAGTTCCATTTTTATTTTTACCTTTCTGACTTTTCTGTCCATATATACTTCTTTTGACGTGTTGGCCTTGGCCTTAAAAAGTAATGCAGAGTATTAGAAGAACAGTTCCGGTCATCTTCTTCATTTGCTCCATTATCTTGTACAGCATTCACATGAATTTCCTCATCCGATGCTCTTAAGTGAATTTCTCGGTCTTCTAAAGAAGTTGGAATGTCTTTCTCTTCATCTACATTTGACACATCACCAATAGCCATTTGGGGCCTTTGAATGCTTAATTCGCTGGCTTCAGTGTCATTTTTCACACGCTTAATTGACCTCTCTTTCAAAGATATCTTCCTCTTCCGAGAAATTGATCCATGAGTTCTTGATCTCCCATCATCCTCCTGCTCTGTAGGCTTTGAATCTCTTGTAGATCTACGAATAAATGACCGCTGCTTATCATAAGACACACGAAGCACCTGCAAGCGTAAAATTATAAAACTTAGCAACAAAAATTTGAGTAGCAACAAAAATTTGAGAGATCAAACAGCATCGAATATCAGAAAATGTTCCAAAGACAATGAAGCGGTAAAATAAGTAACAAAGTAAAATGCTGAGTGACCTAAAAATGTAGAAGCAAAGAGCAAAGAGTACCACTAGCTTCTTCAATCAGACATCCTAACCAATTAAAGTGTCAAGATATAGAAGCTAAAGAGACCATCAGAATGAAAGCGCATGCACCCATCATATCGGAGTTAACCGTTTCCATAGTCCAGCAATGCCCCATAGATAAGTTTTGTGATTTGATCCACAAATCTATAGGATTTTGAAAGTGATTTAATTTCTCTCGCTGATAGATATATAGAGATCCTCTAAAATAGTTGGGTCGAGGCTTTGATGAAAGATGATGATGTCAGATCTATAGAGGTGACCATCACAAAAAATTATCCACCTCACAGTCCTTCCTCTTATTCCATTGTTCATAGTTCAGGACTAATCATTCTGAACTTTGGTACAGAGCAATGACTTGGTATACTGCTTTTCCAAAGTAAAGCAAGATTTCCGTGTTCTTAAAGTCAGTCAAAATCATACAGCATAAGCAAAACAAAATAATAACAACAACAACAACAGTATTAATACAAACCTGTTCGACAGAAAGATTTAAATCCTTTGCGATCTTAATACAATCTTTGAGTGCAATTTTTTTGTCTGGATCATCATTTGAAACACGCTCGAGCAACTCTATGCGTTGTTCAGTAGTCATAACCCGAATTGAAGTCCATGAGCGGTTAAGACAGAGCTGTAAACAAAGTCATATTGGTAAAGATTAAACAATAACTAAAAGAATTAATGATTAACAAGAAGGTAAAAACAAGCTTAAATATCATTATATTACAAGAGAAATGTTCACTCAACCTCAAAATAAGCAGACAATCTTGGAATCAAAACATGGTTTTTAAAACTGACTTAGACTCTATAGCAACCTTAAGGCTGCGGATACAATTCATGTTCCAACCAAAAAAAAACAAAGACCTGGACTCAACAACTTATAAGTTACTAAGTCAACATTCACAGCCACCACAAACCCACCCCCTCTCCTAAGAAAAATCCTACTTCCCCAAAAATATACTTCTATAGATGGGAACTAAGCCAAGTCCTAAGAATCAAGTGAATCACGGGACAAGGCCGAGTCTTACACTCATCAGCCGAGTTGACACTCTGACTTGGATGAATGGAAGTCACTGGGAGTGACTTGGCTCTTGTATATTTGCTCGCTTACATCAGAAGTTCGGGTGTAGCTCAGCCCAGCATAAAAAAATAAAAATAAAAAAAACAAGGGCGCCACTTGTTTGAGTCATATCGTACTTGACCAATACAATTTGAGTAAAGGGCGAGCATGTTGCACCTTGAGTCTGACTTTTAAAACATTGGACCAAAACCAATATGCTACCAAGAAAATTTTAAATAATGATTTAGTTTGTGTAGGCTTTTCTAGAAGGAGTGACCGAGTGACATCAATAAGAATAAGAAATTTAAAAATAATATAATAAAAGTCATGCTGGGTGCATCAAGAATGAAAAAGAAAATGATTATGCACTCCTTGCACAAGATAGAAGTTTTGAATGCCCAAAGGGCCACATCCTTAAATAATTGATTCTACCTTTAAATCATCATTCCATTTGCCAATAAGTTTTTATCCAATCTACAAACGATTAATGTAATCATGTAATTGCGCCTGGTTATTCAGTCAGGTCGGGTTTCTCTATGGGTCTTGATTGGCAGAGTCACTCATGTATATCTTCTAGGTCAGATTAGATGTCGATATCCTTTAAATCAAGGGATACATAGCAGCATGATATTGTTTACAAGAAAATATAGAGGACACATAAAGGGGGTCAACCATAAGGGATCAGCACACTTTGAAAGTCCAATATTCTTTTGTTCTTTCTTGTCTTTGTGATGATATGATATGGTATCCAGCCAACTGGTCGTGAGTTCGAATCCCAAGAGGAATGACTCAGTAGTAAAATGTGCGTAAGTACTTGCTGCCTCTACTAAGGTTTCGGTAGGATTGGTTAGCGGAGGAAATTTAATATCCCGCTCTTACCGTAGAAATGGTCCAGCAGATGATTCAATCTGCTTTGTCTGCAGATGGTTTCTAGATTCAAGAGCATCCAATCAGATGACTAACTCTTCTGCTATTATTATCAATGTTCATAAATATAATGGTGCTCTTCATATTCACACTGCTAATGGTGATCACTTTACCATAGAAAACATTGGTGGCATGCAACACACATTGCCTTTGAAAAATGTTCTCTTCATCCCATTTAGTTACAAATCTTCTTTCGGTAGGGAAATTGATAGAAAATACTTGCACATTCTCATTTTCTTCTTCTAGTTGCATCATGCAGGATCAAGGATGAGGGAAGGTAATAGGGAAGGGGCCTAAATAAATCAAGATCTACAGTTGCAACTGGTATAAATGGTTTAGTAGTTGTTGGTTCTAGAAAGCCAAACCATGGAAAAATCTTGTGTGTGCATGTTGTAAGAAAATCTGGGTTTCTTATACTTTGATTGAGTTATCAAGTGAGAGTGACGCATTCCCCCCACTTGATACGTTCTTTTGAACCTTTGATTTCTTTAAATAAATCGTCTGTTAATCTTTGACAGAAAACAAAAATTCAATATGCAGTTTATAAAATGCTTGTAGGCCACGCTATAGAATCCATATAATTCAGCCTTTTGGGGAGAGAAATCACAAACCTCATGAACTGCGGAACCAGGAAATGCTTGCAATGCAGCCACTGGATCAGCTGCAGCATAACAGTACTCTAAGGTTTTCCAATAATTGTCAACAACTTCCATAGTTGATAAGATGAAATCATGTCTGATTCTCGGTCGTAGATCAGAAGAATTGACACTTGAAGATGGTAATGCCCTTGACAGAGGTTCCTCAATGTAAGGTTTAAGCTCCATAGCATACACAAGAACAGCGCATGAGTCCATTACCCCCACATGTCCATCAGTAACAAGACGAATTAACTACATGCCAAAGAGAGTCAGTCTAAATCATGATAGAGATAAACAACAAATCAATCCAAAAAATGAAAAAAAAGAGTAAGTAACTACAAACAATTCTACACAATAAACTAACAAATTAAAGAAAAAATACATTGAGAAATTATTCATCCAAGCTTCTAAAAGGAAAAAGCGTATGAAACTACAATAGAGAAAAAAGTATTTCATGGACAATCTCCTCTCACAAGCACTTGTGAACATGAATTTACTGTACAACCTAGTAGCTCAATATTTAAATAATAAAATAGTTGATAGGCTGGCATCTACAATAGTGGTCTAGTTTAAAAATGCAAATTGAGTGACACCATAGGAAATTAAATATAAAGTTCCCATCAGCCCATGAGTGGGACCAAGCTCAAGCATCAGGAAATTATTGGAGATCAATTCAGTATTTGTGGAGCATAGCTAGATGAAAGAAGCACAAAATAACCCAGGATGGGGCTAAAGTAAAACTTTTTATTACAATTCAAAAAAAAAAATTTATAACTTGTATAGTTGTATTGCTTAGACAGCTCAGCAAAGGACAACAGCTGCAGAAACTGCTTAAAGAAATGAAGCTTCTTTTCAATAAGCAACATAGATTTATTAAAGAAAACAAGATCAGAGATTCACCACAAAAAAACAAAGGCAGCAAAGGAAGCAAGGTCCTGTTAAGGGATCAACTCAACCCAATGATTTACTGGCTCCTGGTCGTGTTCATGTTTGAACCATGTCACACATCAACATCGCACATTGCTTCAGCAACAGAGTCACATGACTGAATCAGACACCAGAGTGCGTGGAGGTGTTTCCATCTGATGTGAATTACAGAATCAGTGACATGGTTCCGCAAGCATGGTGAGTACACAGTTTCTCCATAAGAAGCAAATGCTTTGGTGCTCAAGTAAGAGTGTAAGACTGAATCTAAAATTTAACCAAAATAAAAATTAAAAAAACCGTTTCTTTGGTCAATGCAGGGAATACAAATGTTTTATATTATTTTGTCTCACTGTGATCAGTAGCCTGAGTAACACAGATGGAAAGTGTATCAGTCATTTGTTTGAATGAGATGAGAGCATATATAAGATAATAGATAGATCATGATGGTAGTAGCTTAAAAGTTCAGATAGACAGAATTCAAGTTACCTCTTTATGATTACACCAGTTTTATGTAACCACAGTTTACAACAATGTGCCGCCCAGATAACACCATACTAAAAAACTGAGAACAAGCATCACAAAAATAAAAATAATAATAAAAAAATAAAAATAAAAAAAAGCAATCCAGTATTCAGCTATAAAAATACCCGACCTTGTAGTTCTGAAAATTGGAATCGTATCGCAAATCATTCATACCCATTAATCAAATAAAATCATGAATCATATCCCGACTTGTAGGATTTTTTTATTTTTCTAAAAAAGATTTAAAAATAAAAAAATTTATTCATAATCCATCCATTTTCCCCTTCATAGCAGTATATATACAATGACAAATAAGTCTATCACAGTTATATCGAGAACATCACAATATATATCAATATATAATAAATGATGTGAGGAATCAATATATATTCATTTTTTGTTATCACTAAATCAAAATATAAAAGTAAAAATAAAATCCAAACCATCAATCTTAAACATTAGGATATTTCTTAAAGTTAAGAAAGTGTTCGTGAAAAAAAGATTAAAAAAAAAGAAGATATAGACAAGCCCCATACGTACAATTGAATGCTTTAATTATATGCATGTTCTTAATCATCTCTAAAACCTCACCAAAGCCGCAAACATTCTTTAGAGGTTTCATTAATTACTAAATAACCTTTTAAAAGTAAGAGGATTTTACCAAAAAAAAAAAAACACTTTAGGTGACCAATGGGCCTAAAAGATCATTTTAACTGACCTCGCACCAGTTCAGTCATTTTGCCTGAAAAGGTGGTTTTTTAGCACTTTCAACTAGTGTCCTTAGGGACCTTAGTTTTATAACGCTAAGAGTCCCTAGGGACCCTGCGGTGTACACAAATTAGTTTCTTCATCATGACAGCTTGTTCTGTTTTACAGTATTCTCTCTCGTTTGTACAGAACACTATACAATATTTTCATATGTTCAGTGTCTCCAAGTAATGATTCCATTCAATAATGTATAATATACAACATGCACTTTCATCATGACCCATTTAAAATCATTATTAGTGATAGCTGAAACCTTTAGTGATAAATACACAACTTTGATACTGCCTAGGTTCTCAAAAATAAATCATATTTTGGACTACATAGGTGATTCCTAATTTACATGAGCATTTGTCTTTGACAACCAGATCATCATTTGTATTTAGCAAGCGATTCAGAACCGGAAACAATATAAACTAGATCATGCATTTGCCTTTGGCAAGCGATTAAGAACCGGAAACAATGGAAAGTAGATCATGGATTTGTCTCTGCCCATTGTCTTCCAAAAGGGGCAAACGCCATTTTTAGGGGATTTTTCTTGCTATGAGGGGTAATGCTACACAAGGAAGACAAAGAGACCCTTTTAGAAAGCAATTTTAGAGTGGAGAGTAGATGTCCGCCACGAGGAAACATTAACCAAACCAAAAGGCATGTAGACGCAATAAGGGCCCAACCTAGACGACAATCCAGCCCAGACGACTCATAAAAGGCCAAATGGGAGCATCCAATAGCATATACCTTCGACAAAGAGGATGTAGGAGGGGACCACAATTGGTAGAAGGGCGAGGAGCAGGAGCAGCAGACGAAGAGGATGTTGGAAGGGACCACAGTTGGACGGCTGGGTTGGAAGAAACGGGCACAGACGAACGTGGTGAAGGAAAATAGACTTGTTGACAACGAAACACGAGGAAACACGCCTATTTTATTCTAATTTGTGTACACCGCAGGGTCCGTAGGGACCCTTAGCGTCATAAAACTAAGGTCCCTAGGGACGCTAGTTAAAAGTGCTAAAAAAAAAAAAAACCACCTTTTCAGGCAAGATGACTTGTATGGTGCAAGGTCGGTTAAAATGATCTTTTAGGCCCACTGGTCACCTAAAGTGTTTTTTTTTTTTTTTTGTAAAATCCTCTAAAAGTAAAAATGCTAAAAGAATGAAAGAATAAAGAAAGGATAAGGGTAAAAGATTATTAATATTAACTTATTGGTTGTAACTATTCTCACTCGGCCAAATCGCTTGAATCATAAGATTCGATGAAATGAGTAGTAAATCGTAAGATTCACACCTGAATCACAAGATTAATTTGTAAATGAGATTCGTTGTATGGATAAGAGTTGTTTTCTTTATAATTTGGGATACGAATCGTAGGTTTTTGATAACAATGCCTTACCTGCATGAATCCAAGATACACGTAGAAAATGATGCCTCACCAAACCAGAACCTCACCTTTGACTTCTACAAGCCAAGGTGCATGCAAAATCTGGTTTGCCTAAGGGCATGTTTGGTAAGGATCCTCACAGAGGATTCTGCTCCGGTTTTCCTAGCCATAGAGGAAAACCCATGTTTGGTAATGCAACGGTTTCCTCACAGTGGACACTAGAGATCCATGAAGACTCGGATTTCACCTGTCCGACCTCACCCCATCGGATCCCTTAAATCCTTAATTTTTAAGGGGAGATATAAAAGGCCATTTCTTATGCAAAGAAACGACCCCTGCACGGTGTCATCTCTCGATCACTCCAGTCACTAAACCGACCAATCCTCCTCACCATCGTCTTCCTCGATGTTCCATCGTCTTCCTCACCATCCCGTCATCTTCCTCCTCGCTCCATACTCGCCCTCATCTTCATTGACGTCGGTCACCTCTCCATCTCTCTGTCGCTCTACTTCTGATATGTTGCTTGCATGTTCTCTTTGCAAACCCTTTTGCTTCGGATCTATTGGTCATAGATTCTATTGGTAGCTCTCCATGATGCTCAAACATGGTGGTTTTAAAAACCCCAAAGTCACATTCGAAAACCCTAAAATCCCAAAATACTGACTACATCCATCTCATCAAATTAGATGTTCCAAACAAAACCACTCACTCCCTAAAATGCTAGAAGAGACCCAAAACTCCAAAATGCCACAAGCACAACCCACTCCAAATCTGAACTTCAGATCTTAGAGGTTTTTTTTTTTTTTTTTTTTTTGGATTTTCTTATGCTTACCAAACATGGAATTGCATAAATCTTCTCCCATTGAATCCTAACCCAGGAAAGCCTTATTCTGGCAGCACCAGGGAATCCTTTGAAGAGAGGATACCTCTCAAGTTACCAAACGTGCCCTAAAGGTTTCTCAATTGGCAAAGCTATGAACATTCTAAACCACCAGTTGGAAGGTCCTCACTGTCGAGATCAAGTTCGAGTCATATTACCAATCAACCGAAAAACCAAAAACAAATTCTAGATCACCAACAAAACAATATTAACTAGTGTTTCCTTGGCATCAAACAACTTAAAGTTTAGACCATCATAGATATAAAACCTTCCACACCTAATATTAGACTCAACAAGGAACCAGTCTTTTATTTATTTTTTTTACCAAGAGTTTCTTTATGAGGGAATGCCAAATTGATTTCTCTATTATATGCCAATGGCAGTGTTGATCCACTCCAAGTTTAAGATGGCTGAGACTGAGAGATGAATATGCAACCGTTGTCTTAAAACAGCATCCAGAAGATTGGGTTTTCTTTATATTTTTAATTCCATGACAGATTTTAAATTAGAAACCATATAATAACATAAATTAAGCATGAGCTTGCACATGTATATTATTAGCAGAAATCCCCCTCTGCAGGGAATGAATAACATAAGAAACCCAACTTGCACCAAAACACTAATTTTTAATTAGAGTTTCGATTAGAGAACAAATTAGGATGCAACAGGAGCATCAGACATTCCAGCAGCAGTCTTGTACATGACATTATATAATAATAATAATAAGAAGAAGAAGAATAGTAATAGTATAGCATGGATGTATAATATAGATCACTCTAGACTTAGCCCAACATAGCAAAAATAAAAAATGACAAGCATTTTTAAGACTTTTACCTTCAACCTGCACAAAATATCAACCATTCTTGAGAGTCGCCCTGTTGCACAGGTGGACATCATGCACTTGTACTCATGTATTGGAAGGTCAGAAAGACACAAACCACGCCTACAACTCTCCACCATATTCCCAGACTTCTGTGCAGACCCTACAACTTGCAAAAACAGCTCAAGCGGCATTGCCTTCAAAGCCGTTTCCAGTACAAACGATTTGCAGGTTTTTCCAGATGTTAAAGAATCATGCCAATCAGATAAACTGCTCATATAGCTCCACAAAAAATTATGGAGCAGCTTTACACGAACCATCTTTGCGGGAACAAATCCATTAACACGCATTGCTTCTGCTGTGACAGCTTGCTTATCCACGCGGCTTAAAGTCTTCTTGACACCTGTTAACACAGGAACAGGTTGACCATTTTTCGATCGACTTAATCCTTGCCCACGAATTTGCATATCAAAAGTTCGAAACCGTTCATAAATTTGACCCAAAATTTCTGGGGTTAAACTCTCGATGGAAGGGTGCAAAACCACCTCTGTTGTACGACTACGGCCACAGTTAGTCAGAACAGGAACACTGACAGAAACACATCTACACTGGCCTTTTTGTTGAAGCTTTTTCAATACACGAGTTAAAGTCTTCCTGGCCATTGCGGTGGGCTTCTCTTTCTCAAAATTCTCAAGCCACCTATAAAGCTCAGCTGTAATAGTAAACTTCTCATCCTGCATAAAATTAGAACATGCAAATTCACAACCAATACCATCCCACATAAATCCACAACTAATATTTTACTCAATCTGGTAAAACTGCAATTGAACAGTTAAAATTTCCAATAAAGGTCAACACAAGTTAACCAATAATGGAAGAAATCTCTCTCAACCAAGGGTCAATCCCCAAACCAAATATTAGAGGCGGTCATCAATAAAAGGATCTACCACCAATGTAGTCAACGCATATAAAGAAAGGCAGTCAATGTATTCACTGTTCAACAGAGGAGAAGAACACATGAACGTTTATGATGCACTAACACCCCTTTCTCCTTTACTTGATTATATTGGATTCCCATAATCTTTTGAAACGTCGAAACTTCCCATTTCTAGTTCTATCACAATTAAGACTGTTTACACGGCCGGAAATAGTAGATTAAAAAAAAATCAACAAGAATCTAAAGAGATTTTGGATGAGACCAGCCTTTGGAATTGAATACATGCAAAACTATATCACTTAAGTGATTTAATTAATCCTTCGCTAGAAGAGGGGGGGGGGGGGGTGGGGGGGGTCGGGGTGGGTGGGTGGGATGGGATTAATTAACATTAGCACAGTTAAATTTCAAGGATGTGGACTTTTTTTTTTAATGATAAGGATGTGGACCTGTTGGGTCACAACTCGCAGAGCAGGCTTATGGGCTAGGCCTTCTTGGCCTCGGGCAAGATCAAGCCCATGATCCAAATGCCAACTCCAGGGCTGCCCCTCTTGGGCTGCATCACATCTCCCTGGCTTAAAAAGAAAATCTGCTTGAGTTCAATTGACTCTCTCCCAGATCATATAGACCCAACGCATGAGATCGTATTGGATTCCTGGATCTTCAAATTTATTTTGCCACTTGCGCATATGAAGTGATCTCCGCCTCCAAATAATGATAGATCGGAGGTAAGGCTTAGTTTGACAGTGTCAATGTGCTTGCCCACGCCTTTGCATCGTTAGATCACCCATTGGTTGAGGTTGATCCCTTAGATCGTTACAGCTTGTACATCCATTTGTCAGACTATGTTCATACATTATCCATGTTTTCCCTAAAACGAGAATACCTTGACTTCATTCAATGTTGGTTCAACATGTTCAATTTGAGGAATTATTTCACATTCTTCATTAATGCCATGACAGATGGACATCAGTAAGGATTCTCTTTCTAACGCCATGATGTAGAAGATAATGCATCAAAACAATGAGTACATGCACTTACTTCTTGTCAAAACTCCCCCAGCTTGAAAACGAGAATGTCTTCCAGTATACTTCAAAGTGATAGCATGAAGAATGGATTCCTGCCGTGTATATATTTACCCCCCATTAGAACCTTCATGTCATTCTCCACCATGCTCATGAATCTTCTGAGTTCTCCTTTTGCATGATATTTACCCAGAGTACTTTTCATATTAAGCCACTTAAATAATCTTCAAGAATAGTTGGTGCACACCTATAGAAGGATATTTAAAATTTAATGTGGATGTGGCAGATAAAGGTAGCCAGGGGCAACAAGTATGGGAGGAGTGCCTCAAACTAACGAAGGATAGGTGATGATTCCATTCTCTAAGCCTATAAGAACAGAGGAATCTAAGGAGGCGGAGTACTGGCTACTCTAGGGTATTGCAGATGTATTCCTTGTACTTCCATCAAATGGTGATTGTGGAAAGTGATCCACACAATCCACTACTTGGATTTTGCAGATGGATAAGAACCCCAACACTTCCTCCATGAGATCAGATCCGTGCCATTTTGATTCAGATGGTTTTCAACCAGGAGGTCCAGGACGCGGAAGCGACCAACAATGTGGTCGGGGTATGGTTTTAACTTCTAATCACGATGCTGGTACTTTATTTGATTCTGGCTCAACGCACTCTTTTGTTTCTCATACTTTTGGTACTAAGTTAGAAAATTTCCCATTCACAATGACTCATGCATTAGCAGTTTCAACACCCACGGGCAAACACATATGCACTAGAGCCATATTTCATGACTATCTGTTAGAGATTGGGCAAGCCAGGATGCCGGCAGACTTGGTATTGCTACACATGGATGACTTGATGCTATACTAGGAATGGATTGGCTTTCTAAATACTGGGCTATTCTGGATTGTTTTAACAAAGTAGTTCGGTTCAATTTGGAAGGATATACTAATATTAGTGTTGTTGGAAAAAGGAGAGATGTTAGGACAATAGTAATTTCAGCTATTAAAGCTCGTAAGCTACTGAGGAATGGGTGCAGAGGATTCTTAGCCTTTATTACAAAAGATAAACAAAAAACCAGCTTAGAAGATATCCCAGTTGTTAGAGACTTTCCCAATGTGTTCTTGGATGATTTGCCTGGGTCACCCCCAATTCGGGAGGCTATTTTACTATTGAATTGATGCCGGGAACAACCCTAATCTCTAAGGCACCCTATGGAATGGCCCTCGCAGAACTAAAGGAACTCAAGGACCAGTTGCAAGAATTATTGGACAAGGAATTTATTCACCCTAGTGTGTCTCCATGGGGAGCACCGGTTCTATTTGTTAAGAAAAAGGAAGGGACCTGAGGATGTGTATTGGGTATCAACAGTAAAACCAGGTGACTATTAAAAACAAGTACCCTTTACTGCGTATTGATGAATTGTTTGATCAACTCCAAAGTGCAAAATACTTTTCCAAAATTGGCCTGAGATCTGGCTACCATGGATTAAGGGTGAGGGATGAGGACATCCACAAGACGGCTTTTCAGACTTGGTATGGTCATTACGAGTTTTTAGTTATGCCATTTGGTTTGACCAATGCCCCAGCCGCATTCATGGCACTTATGAACCAAAACTTCCAACCCTTTTTGGATCAATTTATGGTGGTGTTTATTGATGACATCCTTATTTACTCTAAGGGAAGAACATGGCAAGCATCTACGCACTTCCTTACAGTTATTGAGAGACAACCAGCTCTATGTCAAACTAAGCAAGTGTGATTTTTGGCTAGAGCAAGTAACCTTCCTGAGCCATATTATTTCGGGAGAGGGACTATCTGTGGACCCCTACGAAGATGGAAGCTACTACAAATTGGAAGCGGCCTACAACTGTTTCTATATTGCAGAGTTTCTTAGGCTGAGCGAGCTATTATCGAAGATTTGTTCAAGGGTTTTCTACAATTGCAGGACTGTTAACCAAACTTACAAGGATGTTCCTTGTACTTGGGATGAGAAGTGTGAGGATAGCTTCCAAACATTGAAAGATAAATTAACATCAGCGCCAATACTCACCCTTCCCTCCGGTAGTGGAGGATTTGTGATTTACTATGATGCATCATTGCAAGGGTTGGGGTGTCTTCTTATGCAGCGAGGGAAAGTGATAGCATACTCTTCCAGGCAGCTGAAGGCTCATGAACGAAACTATGTTATGCATGACCTCGAGTTAGCGGCGGTAGCTTTTGCACTAAAAATTTGAAAACACTACCTGTATGTGGAGAAGAGTGAGGTATACACTGATCATAAGAGTCTCAAGTACGTGTTTTCTCAAAAAGAGTTAAACTTAAGACAACGTAGATGGATGGAGTTTTTGAAGGACTATGACTTCTCCATATTCTGTCATCCAGGAAAGGCAAATGTCATGGCTGATGCCTTAAGCCATAAATCAGCACAAATGGCTTGTTTGACCGCTGTGTGGAGACTGCTAGAAGAAATCGAGGACCAGGATGTCGATTTGTGGCCTATTGGTGAAAAGGTGTTACTAGGAAGTTTCAAGGTTCAGCCTAAGCTAATCCAGAGAATAAAGGATCATTAGCGAGATGATGACGCATTGATAGAAATGTTTGATGGAATGGACAATAAGCCGGACTTCTCGATTGTAAATGGCACATTGTATATTTTAGGGGCATGCTACGTGTGCCGAATATCGTTGAAATCAAGGATGAAATTTTGTGGGAAGCACATCATACACGATACACTATCCATCAGGGGAGTACCAAAATGTACCAGAATCTAAAAATAAGATTTTGGTGGATTGGCATGAAAAACGATGTTGCGGAGTTTGTCGGGCAATGGTTTACTTGTCAACAAGTAAAGGTTGATCATAAGAAACCGGGCGGACTACTACAATCGTTACCCATGCTAGAATGGAAATGAGAACATATCACGATGGATTTCATTTCAGGGTTTCCAAGAACCCCAAGACATAATGAGGTGATTTGGGTAATTATGGATCGGCAGACCAAATCTACGTGCTTCATCCCGTTGAGAGGAAGAACTACGATTAAGCAATTGGCGCAAACATATTTTCAAGAGATTGTAAGGTTGCATGGCATCCCAGCATCAATAGTATCGGACAGGGATAGTAGGTTTGTTTCTCAATTCTGGAAAAGTCTACAAAGGGCCATGGGCACCAAATTGAATTTTAGCATGGCATATCACCCCAAACTGATGGGCAAACTGAAAGAACTAACCAAACAATTAAGGATATGCTCAGAGCTTGTGCTATGGATTTCAATGACAGTTGGGATGAGCAGTAACCCCTGGCAAAATTCACCTATAATAATAGCTATCACTCTAGCATTCAGATGGCTTCTGTTCAAGCTCTTTATGGCAGAGTTGTCGCTCTCCGATTTGTTAGGAAGAAGTTGGTGAAGGACAGATATTGGGCCCTAAGTGGGTGCAAACTTCCACGGAGAATATCAAGAAAATCTGGGACAAATTAAAGACAACTCAAGGCCGCCAAAAAAGTTAAGCAGACAAGCCCCGAAGAGAATTAGAGTTTGCTTTGGGCGACTCAGTATTCCTGAAGGTTTCGCCGACAAACGGGAGTGGTGTGATTTGGCAAGAAAGGGAAGTTGAGCCCATGATACATTGGACCATTCAAGATCACAAGGCGCGTGAGTGATGGGAACACTTGTGAACTGGAATTACCGCCACAATTCGCAGGAGTCCATAACGTGTTCCATGTTTCAATGTTAAAGTATGAGCCAGACCTGTCCCATGTGTTAGACTTCGAGCCAATGGACATACAGCCAGATTTATCCTATGAAGAAAGACCCGTTGCAATCTTGGACCCTAAAGAAAAGGTGTTGCGGAGACGGAGACAAACAGTCTAACTAGTCAAGTTGTTGTGGGAGCATCACATTCAAAGGGAGGCAACTTGGGAGACCGAGGATGAAGTCAGAAATACTCTCAACTTTTCACAGCAGGTATGTGTTAAATTCGGAGGACCAAATTTCCCAAGGAGGGGAGTATGTAATATCCTAAACCCTATGGGACTCTAGGATTGGTAATAAATTATTAGGACCCCAAGTGGGACCCTTAGATCTTTGTTTTGATTTATTTTATGAATAGATTGGAGGGGCCTACCAGTGAGTAAGTGTATTAGAATTGGGACTCAAGAGCTGTACGACAACTCAAGCAAGGAAAGGGCTTGTGCATGACTTAGTTTGGTAAGGACTCTATCTCCCAGCCAATGTGTGTATATATATGTATCCCCATCAACCCTATTGGTATCACCGAAATTCCTTTTGTTCCTCTTTGAGAAGAGTCCTAAGAGATCATTGTGCTGAAATAGAGGGAGATTCAGCGTTCAGCGAGGAGGAAGAAGACGCCCAAAGAAGGTGCAAATAGCAGATGTCCGACTCGGGCTCTCACATAGGCAATGCAATGATCGTTTACCGGAGGTGAGTGAATCTTCCTTGATGATTCCAAACGATGAACTAGATGCTTGATGAACTCAGATTTTGTGTGACTGTTATATATATAATTGCTACAGTAACTGTCAACCCATGAAACCCATTGACGGAGTTAAAATCATGTCCTCTTGGATGGAGGATTCATGCAAATCATGTGGGATGAATTATAGAGGTGTTAGGGAACCTTTTCTACAAGAAATTGCTCTTAGAGGTGGCTAGAATCAGATTTGGGAGCAACTTTCAAAAACATGGGTGTCAATGGGGAAATTGACGTTTGGGATAGTGGGACCCCCATCCCCATGGCCCACTGGATGCTGGATCAGGACCATACATCCGCAAGAGGGCCCAGGGGCAACCACTGTAGTGCTCGTCCCACTTGGAGTGGACCCCGTCTGGCCCACTATCCAGTTGCCTTAAATATACGTAGAGTGAGTTTCTGCCAATGGGTTTTTTTTATGTTATACAGGCTGTGGGGCCCAATAGGGCTACCTGATGACCAATCTGAACACTAGGTTTTAGAGTGGGGCCCTGGGCGAGCTTGGAGACCAGGCCTGATCATGGATTGAGTCAGTGGGGCCCACCATCCAGTAGCTTGAAGTAGATCACGCGTAAGGAATTTGACACAATTGGTTTCTGAGAGGAACCCAGAGATGGGTTCTGTTTAGGCTTAGGAAATTCTGGGAATTATGCAAATGTCCGAACCCTTATGAGAATAACAAAAAGAGACATGTTACATTAATAAATTGATGTTTTCGTAGGAAGCATGGACTGTAGGTGTTATGTATGGTATATGGATTAATTTTGTTAAGTTTGGACATGATGTAAATTACTGTCTCTCTAAGATACATGCTGATGATGGACAGGGTGGGCGACCCCTACACATACAATCACCTGTCATGATTGGAAGCAGGGCAAAGGCAAACAAACTGTGTATCAGGTGTATCGGGTGGCCACACTGTCCTGTATTATGAATGCTAAATTTTATTGTTGGTTTCTTGGTTGTATGATATTAATGGAAAGTTTAATGGAATCGGATTTGATAAGAAATATAATGCACTCTGAACTACTAGCACGCATGTGATGGTGGATTGTATACAGGGTCCTTTGTGGTTATGGAAATTCTAGACTTGGTGTTCAGGTTGTTTTATGGATATGGGCCATGGAGGCCATTGTGCTGGCAAGTCCTTGGTGGATGCGGATATTGAGATAATGCCAGAGTGGCATGTTGATATGTGTGTATAGCCTTGATGGCATGGTACTTTGGACAGGGTGCGAGGATGTAGTTCATGAATTGCATCAAGGGAGTGGTAACTGGATAAATTTTTAATTGGACTTTATTTGGTTTTTTAATCTTGTGTATTTAATTTGGCATTATGTTTTGTATTATGTTGGTAGATAGGAAAATTCATTCACCAGTGTATAGTGATATTGGGTTGCTCCCTTCAGGTAATCACAATGCGGGAGGGCCACAGAATAATGATGTTCGGCCCATAGAGTTTGGCATGCGTGGCAGAGGAGAGAGCGATTCAAAACAATAGTTAGAGGGATTAGCCCTTTAGTTGGAGATTTACTTAATTCTCTTCTTTTTGTTTCATTGTTTAAAGTTGAAACATGGAAACTCTTATGTTGCAGAGGCAATTTACTTCTTATTCTTAACTTTAATGATTTTAATTAGACTGATGAATGGATTATATGCCCACTACTTTAGTGAATTTTATTTGATTTATGTTTGGTAATTGTTGCCAATGAGTCGCAACCCAGAATCCAACGGTGCCCCCGAATTTGGGTCGTGACACTAACACCTGTGCCTGCTAGTATGGAAATATAAGACAGTTAAGAAATAAAGGTACTGCCAAGACCTGTAACTTTTCGAGTATCCTCTGTTCCCTTCGGATGCTGACCGCAGTCTCTGCAAGGCACGGATATCTCTGAGGGACTGGTGAACTGGAAGAAGCCTTTGGTGGTACAGCATCTGATTCAGCTGCCGCACTCACTGCATCTAGCTTCAGATCGTGAGCAGTACATGCTACCTCATTGCCTGAATTAAGCTGGTCTGCAGTCCAAATGACAAGCTGCTCATTCTCAGGACAGCCGCTTTGAGATTCAGACCTGACCTGTACAGTGCTCACATTACACTTATCAGGAGAAGTAAATTCATCTTCAGGAAAAGATGATTGCTGATGCAGAAGTAGATCCCTCGTAGATTGTGTGGATATATCATGTTCATCAGGAACCTCAGAGTTACTAGGAAACACAGTTGACGAATGATTGAAGTTTTCAAACGTCCAAACCCGATAAATTGCCAACTTTTTATGGCTTTCAGGCTGGAGTTGGAATCCAAACCTTTGGAACATAAGACCAAGTCGGTTGTAATGTCTCTTGTGGCTAATTCCAAGTCTTTTGCGAACCTGATTATGGTTGAAACAGAATATCAATAGCATTTCAGTTCAACATAGCAAGCATGAAAATAAATCCACGATTACAAACACACATAAACCACAAGAAGCAGACAGGCAACTAGTGTCCCAAAACATCAACACAGAGACTCACATGAACATGTAACGCAGAGGTATAATAAACAATACTAACTAGATCAGCACTCTGCAGGAGGCAATTAGGATCCACAATACAATCAAAAATAGGATTGATGACCAATCAAAATGGAATACAACATATCAAAACACGGTACCTTAACCATTGACATGTTACTTTAATTTTCTAAATAAAGGTCCCGAGCTGTAACTGGACAATGTTGTAATTCCACATGGTTATTGGAAGATGTGATGCTGAAAAAAGATGAATTCATGCATAGGAATCACTATCAAAAGGAATCTTCTAAATGCATTGGAGCAAATGGCTGGGGCTTAAATCCTATTAGAATAAGATGATGACATGGCTCTTCGAAATGAGCACAAATTGTGATTGGCATGTATCAACAAAAACTTTCACATCAGCTTCTTCAGAACCCAGTTGGATTCTTACCCTTTAGTGCACGTAAAATTTTGATGGAATGCTATAAGCGAAAGTAGGAAGATGTGTGATGGTAGTCCTGCATGGAATCACAATAGTGAGTCTATGAAAAGACTTCCATGACCATCATCGGTGACACATAATGCAGCTCAGCTGCTCAAGTGATGGTGTTGCTTGTGGGGGTAGGAGATCATTAAGTTGGGAATAGCACGTAGAAGGAGATTGTCTTGTCCAGTGGCCTCAGAATTTCCCCACTCCTATGGCAGTTGGTAGAGTGCATAAAAGAGATACATACAGTAAATGGGCGTTAAACATGTTCCATTGAGGATAGAATGACAGATGTTGATAAGACTGGTGAAACAGGATGCTAATTACCCTCCTTGAGTTTGATGCGCAGTGTTCTAGTGATTAGATGACTTTGTTACAGGCCCTTTTCTTTTTGTGGAAAGTTAGACAAGGATTCTACCACTGTGAGAGAAAAAAAATGATAAATGAAAACAACAATCTACATCTCACTCACTGAGAACAAACAATGTTCAGTTAAACCCCTGCTTTGGCTGTTGTTCAGCTGGTTAGGAAGTATGGGTCTGTGAGTTTGAGTCACTTGCAAAAAAATAATAATAAAAGTAAAATATTAAAAAAGCTTAAAGGTCTATTACATAGAAAACTGTCCAACATGAGCTCCAGATGTCACTTCGCTGGCGCAACTAGATAATTTCATATACAAAATGTCTGTACAATTTCCCATTAAAAGGAAGATTTAAGAGACACCTTCCAGAATGATGTGATAACCCATGGTAAGCTCAGTAGCTCACAGCACCCAGCACCCAAACCAGCAATTCACTATCTCTGTTTCACTTAGCTTCAAAGCTTGATTGGGCCCCAAAAAATTACAAATAACAGAACCACTATGATCACAAATAACCCACACAACACCAGCTCAACAGGAGCTCACATTATGTTTCCATCAAAATCACCTTCAAAGACCCATAGGTGTCCACAAGGTGGGACACAAATATTGCTGGATATCATGATATTGTGGAGCACATAACAAGGGAATAATTAGAGCTATGACATCATGGAGTGCCAGAATATAATTATCTTTTCTCATTCTTAATTGATACTGGCTCATGATAACATAATCATCCTGGATATGAAACCAAGGGATTATGAAAAGGAAATCCAATCTAAGTAGGATTTTACCCCCCTCTTATATAAATACTTTGTAATCTGCATTTGTAACTGAATGAAAGTTCTCTTTTTCCTCGCACTATCATGAAGCAAGTGTTAGCCCTTGTGTGAGGACTCCTTAGGTTGCCAATGGTGACGCCTCCAAAGTACAGGCATCCATGGCGAACGTGTGAAGCTCCATCCATGATTGAGTCCCACGTAATTTCTCCCTTTAGTGAAGACTCCGAGGGTTGCCAATGGTGACGACTCCAAGGTAGGGCGCCCATGGTGAATGTGTGAAGACTCCATCCATTATCACCGGGTCCCATCACATTAGGTATCCAAGGAAGTAAGATCTCCTTTTCTCTTGTTTTGATTCCCCTATCCTAGATTAGGTAACCTTTTATTTTTGTTCAATTCCTTCAAAAAAATAGTTTGAAAATTCAAAAAAAAAAAAAGGTTAGATTTTTGTTTCTCACAGTTTACTTTCCTATCTCATTTAGTTTCATTGCTGCTTTTCCTTCCATTCAGTTTGTCAATGTCTGGTGTTTTTTTTTTTTTTTTTTTAATTACTGCTGCTGTCATTTTCTGTTGTCAATCCCCCACCCACTAGGATGCTGCAAGTTCCCAAAGTAGCCTAAAAAACACCTTAAATCTAATCCTGTTACATATCGAATGTGACATCACTTGGGCCAACTTGACTTACTCAGCTCATGACTCATATTCTAGATATATTGACAGCCATGGAGATATCCCTGCATTACTGTGTTTCCTTTTCTCTTTTGGATATTATTTGTAAATACCCAATCAAAGGGTAATCACTATTGAAATCTTTCTCAAGATCGTATACAATACATTTCTCTCAAAGGTTTTCTTAGATTTCTAATGAATTTCTATCGTGTGTAATTACTTCCCTAGATAAGCCCCATCCAAACCTAGAGCACAAATACTCCAGTGCAAAATCTCCCACTTAGGTAAAAATTGATATCCTATACAATCCTAATATCAAATCTAATTGTCAGGCTCAAATTAATCCTAAATAAGTACCAAGCTGCTTTACCAAAACAAAAAAAGGTAACAAACTGCCATCATAAAAGTCTTATTCAGCACCCTTTTGGCCTCCATACTGACCCATAACTGTCCTGCATCAAACCCTACAACTTCAACCCAGAACAGTATTTTGTGAGTAATACAGCACCAACCAGCACGTTAACTCTGTCTCCGTCCAGTTCAAAAATCTTGTCTCTTCCATTTTATCAGTTCCGTCCAGTTTTGCTGACTGTACTCTCTAATCTCTATAACAGTCCCCATAGGGTCAATTATTGTGGTTTGTTTCAGTAATTTGTTCAATGTCCATAGTCCCACCTCTAGTCACACTTTTTCAATCACCATGGATTTTCAAGATCCACCAAATTGTATGGGAAAGATAGATCCAGACATTTTGGATTGAATCAATACAGTTGAAAACTACTTTGCATGGAATCCAACAATTCATAATCAAGTACACTATGTACAGGGAAATCTGGGAGGAGATGCTCTAATATGGTGGTGTGTAAACCTTTGTGGCTTCCCCCTCCACCAGTTGCCCTTAAATAGAATTTTGACAGCAGTGCTATTGGTAATCCGGGGCATTGCCAAAATCAGGGGCATCATTCGCCACTGTAGTGCATCGCACGTCATTTCTTTTTTGGTCCGGTGATTTGGTGCTTGGGCCAATGTAAAGCCATGTGGCCTTTGGCCAACAAAGTAGAGGAGATGCTTAACCTAGCTAAGAGGATTAAAGCTTCTTTCCATAATATCAAACAGTCAGAAAAAGAACTTGCAGACTGCTTGGCTAAGGAGTGAGTTTTGTGCCAAAGTTCGTTTATCTCTAATGATGGCCCATTCCCTATTTTATTTTATTGTTTTCTTGTAGGGGTTTGGTTGGTGCTTTGTTGATGCTTTTGGGTGTTGTTTTCTACGGGTTTTCTTCCATTTGATGGTTTCGCTAGTCCCTCCCCCCTGTTGCTAAGCTCCTCTCAATGAAAGTTTTCAATCAAAAGGAAAAGAAAAGATATACAGTTGGATCTTCACCAAGTAAATTTTTCTTATTAATGTACATCATGTAACACGTAAGTGGGTCAGGTCAGGTCATGTTCAAGTCATCCATATGTGTCTGGGTCGACGGAGTCACCCATGTATATCATTGCAAGATTAGATAAGATCATGATGTTCACCCAAGTACTCATCTGGTAGATATTTCTCCAATTTAATGGTTGGATTGGATCATTATCTTGTTGATGCTCCACCTGGACATTTACAGCCGGATCTTCAAATGCACAAATCCTTCTCTACATCCTTGTCAAGACTTTTGGACTAGTTGTATTACTACAATCATTGTAACAAAGCCTGTAGCCACCTGACTAAGGGCCATTTTCTTTTTTCCCCCTTTTCAGCACCTTTGGGATCAAAATTTGCACCAATACTGTTTGATGTAGGATGAAGCTCTTGCCCCACCTCTAATCAGATCAGGCCTTCAAATAACCTTCTGTTTAGAATATAGAAGATGACGAGTGGTGTTGATCATCAATCCATAAGCAGACCATGTTGACCAATGCTCAAATCCTTCTGTAAATGGCTTTCCTAATCTAACCCATGACACTCTTTTTACATGAAATCTATCCAAAATATCCAAATTAATCTAATAACCAATATTGACGGGAAGTAATTCGTAGGATGGATGGTGTGAATTAAAGTAAAGTGAGGTGAAGCATCAAATCAAGAGAGAATAAATTATAGGAAGTTATGATGGTATTTTGTTTTTAGTTGCTTGATAGGGAATCATTTTTACTTTTTGTGTAAAAAGAGGATTTTTTGTCATATAGTGGAGAAAGGGGGATGCTTTTTGACTTTTTTTTAAAAAAAAGGAGGGAAGTTTGAATTTGTGTACTTTTGATATGAAGTATGAACCCTTGTCTTATGTTGTCTGGATAATGGAGGCTTTGCCTCACTTTATTTCATTTCACTCTACATCCAAACACGCCCTAAGGATAGCTAAAATCCTTCCTTTCTAGGAGTCCTAATCTAACTTGCCTATTACATTTTCTACATAAGAAAGAAAGTTTTGTATTCAAGCATTTTCTCTGAACACCGCTAGATGTGGGTCCACAGCAGTCCGCCTCAAATGGGCTACATCACATGTTATGAAATATGATAAAAAGAAGTTGGTAACGGGAATCTCGGGTTAGATCAGTAACAACAACTAAGAAATATGTACACACCTCATCAACAATTATTCCTTTGGATCCTGCAGCATCAATCATATCGTATAGTTGGTGCTCTATGGGAAGTTCAACAAGCTCATCGGTTATTTGGCCCCTTTTGCCACATTTGACCAGTTGGTCTATACCAGAATCATCATGTGAACGCGTTGAAATCTTAGGTTGCAAATTTTGTGGATCAAACTTCTTTAATAAGCGTAGGCAGGTGACAACCTACAGAAAGGTACAGAGACAACAAATCTAGTAAGTATCAATAACTTGTTCAAAATTTTAAAAAAAAAATTTTGAAAGGTATACAGTCGGAAACACGATGGCTATGTTCTTACAGTGGCTAACCTCCTTCCAGGTAGAAGAGTCTAAAGACTTACAATGGCATTCAGTTGCATTATTTTAATTCTCAATGTCATTTATAAATAATAAGGCCCTCCCAGTAGTATCATAAATATCAATCAAAAGTCAAAGCCAACCAAATGCCATAGATGGTGTTAAAGAATTTTGATATCTTAGAAATGATTATAAAATACTGGTATCAAATTTGGATTGGGCCAAATCCTAAATGACTTAACAAAGTAATACGGAGTCAGGTATTTCATAGATGGAAGTGATAAAATAAGAAAAAAATTATGGAAATTACATAAATATATACATATAAGAAAGCTTTTGGAATAATGTGTGGATTAATCATAAATATTGTACAATATGCACAGCTGATATAAAACAACTCAGTCAAGCATATAAATTTGAATATTAAGATTCAGGTAATTTTGGTCTTAAAGCAACATTCCATCAGATTGACAGAAACTTAGGTGCTTAATGGATGAGTTAGAACAAGCAAACTCCCAATGTAATTGAAGGCAAGCCTAGGTGCAACAGGACCCCATGGCACCTTGCCTAACCCCTTGACCTAATCCCGATGGAACCTAACAAAATTGGATTTTCTGATGAGAGCAAACGGATATGATTACATTGAATCAAAGAGAGGAGAAAAAAAAAAACCAAAAAACTGATCAAACCCAAACCAGATCTACAATCAATTAGGCAAAAACGAGGAAAAAAGTAGAAAATAGCTTACCCCAAATCTCAAATTCACACTTGATTGGTCTTCATTAGGATGTCTCAATCCAATGAAGAGAACACAGAGCAAAATCCATGCAAAATTTTATTAAAGAAGAAAATTTGTCCAAGCCTAAGGTTGGACGTCCCTATAGTGCCTACAATTAGTACTTGCAATCAAAGAAAACTAATTCTCTTAAAAATAATCCTAGCTAACTAAGGACGGCATTAATTAAACAATTATGTAACACAAAAAAAAAAAATTGCTTAAAAAAATCAAGAAAGCGATAAAAAGTTTTATCAGCTAATGCCCCCCTTAGATGTCCCATAAAAACAAAATCCTCTCTACTTGCAATTTTTAGACTCCAAGCCCCTTGAAGTGCTCCTTCATTTGATGGGTATCATTCCCTTTGTGCCTCTTCTCTTTAGTTTAAAAACAAAAGATAAAATAAAATAAAAATGCAACATTGAAAGAGGTTAGAAGCTCTTGGACGTCCCTCAAAGGCGGACTTGGCCCCATTTGTTGAGCACAATTTTCTTGGGTCTCACCTTTGGAACTTGTATAGTCTTGTAGCTTGGTGCACCCATGGGTTGATTCCCCATGGTTAGGACTCGATTTATTTTGCTTCAGCCCACATTGAGTTTAGAGATTTTTAAACTCAATTTAGGCCGATTAAAATTCAGATTTGAGCCCGTATGTTTGATTGGGTCCCCATTTAAATGGATTAAAAGTCCATTGAACCAATCAAATTGATCCAAATAAAATAGGGCTTGATCCAACATAAGATCCATGAATTTTGGATCTTCCACTCTTGTGCCAACCCAAGGCAAAGCGCCATAATTATGCACCCTTTACCCATATAGCCTAACACCCACACAAAGCATCATTACTTATGTGCAGACCTAGGGATCCTAGGTACACACCCTAACTTCTCGCCTTTTAAAAGTGTTTCAAAGGAATTTTCTATAAGAAATTAAGTGGGCCTTTCATATTTACAAAAGGTAAGTAGGACGCTTCTTGGGTTTATGTGAAAGGTACAAGAGCAGGAGAGAGAGAGAAGACAAGAAGAGTCTTTTCCTCTCCTCCTCCTCCTTCCATTTGTCTTTTTCCTATGTGGTCACCAATTGCCATCTCCTCATTCTCTGTACTCCCATTCTCTTTTCTTTTCCTCCTCCTCTTAGGGATGTCAACAAGCCAGCTTGCACGACTTGACTAGCTCAAGCTCGAGGTCGACTTGTGTGCTATCAAGACGAGCACGAGCTCACACAAGCTTGAGCTAGAAGTTGTTCAGCTCAACTAACAACTCATTTGATTTTTGTATTAGATACATATTATATGTAATCATACTTTTTTTAGTATTTTTACATTATGTCTGTCATGTAATAGCATGTGCATAAAAAAATCTTATACATCTAGATAAATTTTGATGTGATGTACATAAATTACATATGATAATATGAGGAAGAAAATCAAGAGAGCTCAAGGTTAATATGGCTACACTTCTGGATAATCGAGATCAAGCCAAAGTTCAAGCTAGGAAAAATGGGGGTAATGCCAAGTTTGAGTTGGGGTTGTCAAGCTTCAAAAACTTGACCCAAGCTCAAGCTTGGTCAAGCTAGACTCGGCAAAGGTACGCAGTTTGCTTGCATTCCTCTTCTCTTTTTCTTGTCCTGTTGAGCTGATTACAATAATGGATAGAAATCATGAAAACTTGAATCTTCTTATTGCAACTCTTGAGGATGGTAATTTGTCTGATAGATTGCTTAATTTATAAATTATGAGTAGGGTACTATGATTTCTTTCCCTCTCTCATTTTGTTATACTCTATTTACATTTTAAATAAGCTTACATTCTTTTAGCTAAAATTCAATAAGTTTATACATGGATAATATATAATACGAAATGCGCCAAAAGAGTGAATAACTTTTACGTAGTGTGGCGTACTAATCGAAGCTTAAAATGTTACATATACATGTGCTTATTTCCTTGGTTTTGCCGATGGTGTGGCTGGCAAAATTAGGCATGCACCTCAAGCTCAAATAGGGCTTGGTGCCAAGCTTTTACCTTGCTCCTTGGTGCACCAGAAATACCTAACTAGAGAAGAAAGAATAATTGGAAGAAAATTTGGAGTGCACCTAGAGAGAACAAAAGAGAGGCAAGAAGATATAGGAACGAGATGCTTTTGATGAAAAGATTGAGTGGCTAAAACCTATTCATGGTTTGTTGTGCCATTGTTCAAGCAATAGCAAATACATACCTTAGAAAGAAGAAATACATTGTGACATTTAAGAGTGCATCATATAAGACACCAATAAACTATAGTTTAATAAATCAAAGAATGATCAATCAGTAGACAGTAAGGATCATATAAGTTACAGTTTAGGTGTTCGTGAAAAAAAAAAACGCATTTCTAATAAAAATGTCAAAGGATTGACTAAAATTATGATGGTGAGATTTAGAAAGGGAAACATTTTTAAAATAAAGGGGTTTTAACGGGAAAAACCCTCATACAAGGGCATTTCATTGTTTTGGCCCCAATAAAAATGGGCAAACAGAATTGGTCCCTTGGGCCACTTACATTTTTTTTTTTATGTTTTTTTCGTAATAGTCGATATCGACTATCCAAAAACACAACTCTTATGATAAAACCTCCGTCCATCCATGCGCAGCGCCTACATCTCACCCTCTCCTTGGCACCTCTCGCACCCATCATCCTCGGGCGATCGTCTTCGCTTTTACGCAGGTGCCATTAGAACCCTAGTCACCATTCTGTCCGGACTCCGGAACCAGTCCACGCAAAACTCATCTGCGAGCCACCACCTCAAGCTCTCATCCTCACCTCTGCAAAAGACCACAGCACCATCCTCCCTCTCAGTCTCTCGTTCTTTCCGTCTCATCTCCCTCTCTCACGGTCCCAACTCCACTTCGCCTACCTCCATCTTCCAGCTCTCATCATCTCCACCTGTGCAGGCCCTGAGACCTCACACCCATCTTCATCACCCCAAATTAAAACTCATTCATTAGAACCCAAAACCATAAAAATTGAATTAAAAGTACCGACCCGAAAATTGCTCGCCATGCGAACATGTCGTTGCGGAAAAAATTATTCTTCTTCTGCCGGTTTGAACAGAGAGAGGAGGAATCAAAGATTTTATGGAAAAGGGGGGCCTGATAGAACCTTTGAAGGAAAGTGAGGGTTTTAAAAAGGAGAGGGAGCCATGGAAATGGGGTGCGAGAGTTTGGAAAGTTGTGCAGCCGCTGGAGCACAGGAAGATGGCACTTATCTCGCACCCATCTATCAGACCCCCCCAGCGTAGGACCAGCAACCCCGCCCCTCCGTTCCATCTCGCCCCACAGAACCTGCCAGCGCCTCCCTTCCATCATCACCCTCCCTGCCTACACGCGTCCCAGATCGCCTCTCTCCCCCTGTCTCACCTCTCTCGCCTTCTCTATCTCCCATTCGCGGCACCCCGAAGGCGGCGTTTGTTCACACGTCCACTAGCCGGACCCTCATTCACCGAATACCACTCCGAACCCATCTCACACCCATCTACTATCTCTCGCGCCTGCTGGATGCCCCTCCATCATCATTCCACGGGTATCTCTCCCTCTCACCAAGTCAAAAAGGAACCCATCTTTCTCAAAGATTGATTTGAGATCAGTTGCAGGGAGCAAGAGAGAACAAGAGAGAGAAGAAGAGATGAATGAAGTTTCGGGCGGCCTTCTGTATGTACGTCGATATCGACTATAGCGCTTAAAAAAAAAAGGTGAAACGTAAATTCAGGGCCCCTTCTGTCTGCCCATTTTTATTGGGCCCAAATTAATCCAATGGCCGTTTACGAGGGTTTTTCCCGTTAAATCCCCAAAAATAAATTACGATGAGTAGATTGGTATTGTGCCTAGTGAACTATTGGTTCAAAAAACAAGTAGAGTGAAACAAGCCAGCAAAAATGTGCTTGAGAGTGCAGAAGTTTAGAAGGCTATTAGTTTTTCAAAGTGTGGCAAAAGCCAATGTTAACAAAGGCCGATTAAAATATAAGTTTGGCCCATCCATGACCCATCTGCAAAGCCCATCGTATTGTAGACTTGTACAGCTATACATACTAAAATAGGAGATTTGATAGATTGATACTAGTCAGACTTGTACAGCATTACATACTAAAATAGAAGATTTGATAGATTGTAATTGGAGCCCAAATTGGGCATCTCTTATCTATAAATACAATGGTGAATCCTCAAGGAGAACATCAAATCCAATTCCATTCAGTCTTATTTATGTGTTATGATTCTTTTGACTTATTCGTGACATGGTATCAGAGCCAGCCTTGGTGCAATAGAGAGATTAAGAGGCATCTAAATCTCTCTTGTTTAAGTTCTCAAGGAGAGTTCCTCTGTCGACTGGTTTGCACAAAAGTTACACGAAGGCAGTGTATGGAGATCAACAAAGGGCCGCCATCTACAAATCAGATATGATCAAAAGGGCAGTACAGTCCTGGTTGCCTGATATTCTGGGAGTCTTTGGTCATTTTTTCAGAATTTTTTGAAGATCAGAGGGAGGCTTTTTTATCACTGTTTGGGTTTACCAGTTCCTGCAATATACTTTCATCAAAGCCATCCATTTTTAAGCCCAAGTATCCGATTGCTGCAATGTTTGCTCTGTTGATTCGATATTTTTGTGAAGCATCTATCTGATCACCCTGATCTGGTAGATTGAAACACCAATGGGCCCCACCTACTGTTTTCTGCTGAATCTGTTGGTCGCCTGGACCAGATTTGGGTACCTATTTATACAGATCTGAGATCTGTTGTGATTCAGAATAGTTTCTAGGTTGTTACTTGTTTCTCTATTGCTGTTGCCATCTTTAATTTGCGCTTTTTGTATGATCTACAATTAATCTAGGCTATTTATTACTGTTGTCTGGTTGCTGCTCTCTTGTTTGTGCCTTTTATTGACGTCTGTCCATTACGATTGTCATCTGTGTGTTGAAAATGGACAAGAATGAAATGCAATTGATCAAATTCAATAGAAAAAACTATTTTGCTTGGGCATATCAATTTGAGTTATATCTGAAAGGCAAAAAATTATGGGGCCACATTTCTGGTTCTATAAAAAAGCCCACAGAAAAGGAAAAATTGGAGATTGAGAAACCAAAGAAGCACAAATTATGAGCTGGATGCTGGGCGCAGTGGAACCCCAATTTTTCGTACATCTTAAGCCCTATAAAACTGCTCAAGATATGTGGGGATATCTGAAACGCATCTATCACCAAGAGAACTCAGCCCATTGGTTTCAATTAGAACATGAAATTGCTCAATACTCTCAAAGACAGATGGCTGTCCAGGAGTATTACTCCGGCTTCCTTGTTCTTTGGACTTAATACACAGATATTGCATATGCCACTATCACAAGAGATACTCTATCTGGTGTTCAGGAAGTTCATAAAATTACTCAGAGAGATCAAGTCTTAATGAAACTTTGGCCTGAATTTGAAAATGTCCGCTCAAATCTTAGGAGTCGACATCCATTTCCCTCGTTGGAGACATGTCTCAATGAAGTGCTCCGCGAAGAACAACGGATATTCACTCAGCTAACTATCCCAACAATCATCCATTGGTCCAACTGAAGTTGCTTATGTGGCAAAAGGGAAACCCTCCCGACGCGACACTTCAACCCAGGATTTGAGCAAGATTCAATGCTTCACTTGTAAGGAGTATGGACATTATTCTTCTCAGTGTAGAAGAAAAGTTTGTAACTACTGCAAGGCTAGTGGGCATATCATTTCTGAATGCAGGAAACGACCAGAAAATCAAAATTCGAGTGCTTATTCTGCCATTGCTTCTTCAGATTCTCACTCTGTGGCATCTGCTTCTCCGTCTTCATCTCTGTCTTCATAGCCATTTGCACCCAGCCCTCCTATCAACCCTGAAATGATTCAACAAATGATTCTCCAAGCATTCTCCACCTTGGGCATCTCAAGTAAAACCTTCCCATCTCCTTCCATGTGGTATTTTGATTTTGGAGCATCAAATCATATGACTTCTAATTCCAGCCTTATGTCTAATATTCAACCATATGATAGGAAACTCTAAGTTCAAACTACCAATGGGGGACACTTACCTATCACTGCCATAGAAGATATTCCACACAAATTGCCTTTGAATTATGTTTTTCTTTCACCTAGCCTATCTACAAATTTGTTCTCTGTTGGACAACTCGTAGATAATCATTGTAATGTGTCATTTTCATCTTCTGGTTATGCTGTACAGGATTAGGGGACGGGACATGTGATCGCGAAGGGGCATAAGTGCTATCGGTTGTTTCCGCTTAGTCTGCCTATACAACCTAGGGATGAATCCACTTCAGCTTTTTCATGTCTTCTTCAAAATAATGTGCATCTATGGCACAAAAAATTAGGACATCCTAATTCGAACATATTGTTATCTTTGAAAAATTCTGGTTTGATTAATCAAATGCAGTTTTCTAATTCTGATGTCAATATTGCTTGTTCTGTTTGCAAATTAGGAAAAAGTAAATCTCTTCCATTTTCTATGCATACCTCTATATCAGAAAAATGTTTTAATTTGATTCATAGTGACGTTTGGGGTATAACACCTAATATTTCTCATTCTCACGATAAATACTCTCTCACATTCATAGATGATCATAGCAGATTCACTTGGATTTATTTTTTAAGGGCTAAATCGGAGGTGTCTGAGGTTTTTAAAACATTCCTTGCCTATGTTGAAACACAATTCTCCACCTGCATAAAGATTCTCCGATCTGATTCAGGTGGTGAATATGTGTCAAACAGATTTCAAAAATTTCTCCAAAATAAGGGGATTATCTCACAATGAGCATGTCCTAATACTCCACAACAAAATGGCATTGCTGAACGGAAGAATCATCATTTACTAGACATGGTTCGTTGCCTGCTACTTGAATCCTTTGTTCCCCCTAGATTATGGCCGGAAGCTCTATCCACTTCCGTTCATCTTATTAATCGGCTTCCGTCTTCCAAACTTCAAAATCAGTCCCCATATTTTCGTCTCTTTAACTCTCACCCTACATATACACATCTTCATCCTTTCAGATGTGTTTGTTTTGTTCATCTTCCTCCTTTTGAACGTACGAAATTGTCTGCGCAAGCTACTAGATGTGTTTTTCTTGGTTACGCAACTCATCAAAAAGGATTTGTTTGTTATGATCCATCTATCAAAAGAATTCGTGTTTCTTGAAATGTTGTGTTTTTCGAAAATTTATATTTTTTTCTCAAACCACTGTTTCCTCCACTTCTATCACCATGAGTATATTACCACCTTTTTCATCCGATACTTCTTCATCTTCTGTTGAAAGGTTCAAACCTGAAATTGTATATCGGCGACGAACAGAACCAATCACTACTATGATACAATCCATTCAAGACACACCTGATCCGGCACCAAATCCAACTCCCCTAGCCACTACACCAGAACTAGCTATGATGCCCACTCTTCGACGCACCACGCGTGTCTCTCAGCCTCTTGATAGATATGGGTATTCTCATTTGTCTTTTCTTGCCACTCTAGCTTCTGTTAATATTCCCACTTCCTATTCTCAAGCTGTGAAACATGAATATTGGCAGAAAGCTATGTCCGAGGAATTAGAAGCTCTACAGACTACTCATACATGGGATGTAGTTACCTGCCCACCTACCGTTCGACCTATTGGGTGTAAATGGGTTTATTCGGTCAAACTGAAATCTGATGGCTTGCTAGACCGATACAAGGCTATCCTGGTCGCTCTTAGTAATCACCAAGAATATGGCATCGACTATGATGAAACATTTGCTCCAATTACAAAGATGACTACTGTCCGAATGATTATTGCCATTACAGCATCTCAAGCTTGGCCCATCCTTCAGTTAGATGTCAAGAATGCCTTTCTTCACGGTGATCTTAAAGAAGAGGTTTATATGCGCCTTCCTAACGGGTATTCCTCTTCCAGTAGTTCAAATGTGGCTAAACTCAGGGGTTCCCTTTATAGCCTTAAACATGCTCCTCGCGCTTGATTTGAGAAATTTCGAGATGCCTTGCTTATGTTAGACTTCCAGCAAAGTCCATATGATCCATCGTTTTTTTTTTTTACATAAGTCTCCAAGCGGTATCACTATCCTTCTTGTTTATGTTGATGACATCATTATTACTGGAACTGATTCCGCAATGATATCTAAGCTTCAATCCTCGTTGCATAAATAATTCCATATGAAAGACTTGGGTCCCTTAACCTACTTCTTAGGTCTTGAAGTTCATCAAACAAAAAAAGGAATCATCTTGCACCAACACAAATATGCTCTAGACCTAATTGAACTAGCAGGACTCCAACACTCAACTCCAGTTGATACTCCTCTTGAAGTGAATCTGAAGCTCTCAAAGGATAGTGGGGATCTTCTTCCAAATGCCATGCTCTATCGGCAATTGGTTGGTAGCCTGATCTACTTAACTCAGACATGCCCCGACATCTCCTTTGTTGTTAACCTTGTCAGCCAGTTTATGACTCAACCAAGGCATCTTCATTTGACGGCGGTCCGACGAATTATTCGTTACCTTTTTGGTATGACTACTCGTGGTCTATTCTTCCCTGCTGGCTCCCCACTAAATCTCGTTGCTTTCTCCGATGCTGATTGTGCGGGTTGTATTGATACCCGTCAGTCCACAATTGGCTGGTGTATGTATCTTGGCGATGCGTTGATATCCTGGAAATGTAAGAAACAAGATAAGGTTTCAAGATCTTCCACAGAAGCCAGATATAGTGCCATGTCTAATGCCTGTTCTGAAATACTTAGGCTTCGTGGGCTACTCTCTGATCTGGGTTTTTCCACAAAGCTCACCTATACCTCTTCATGCCGACAACACTAGTGTTATTCGTATTATAGAAAATCCAATCTTTCATGAACGGACCAAGCACATCGAAGTTGATTGTCATTTCATTCGTGATGAATATCTACGTGACGTCATTTCCCTACCGTTCATTTCCTCTGGCCTCCATATTGCGGACATCTTGACGAAGGGACTTCCTTGCCCACGTCATCAATTCTTATCAAGAAAATTGATGCTTACTGACTCCACAGCATCAATTTGAGCGCGGGGGGTGGGGGCGGGGGTGGGGGGGGGTGTGGTTTCGTTAACAAAGGCCCATTACAATATAAGTTTGGCCCATCCATGACCCATCTGCAAAGCCCATTGTATTGTAGACTTGTACAGCAATACTAAAATAGGAGATACGATAGATTGATACTAGTCAGACTTGTACAGCAATACATACTAAAATAGGAGATTTGATAGATTGTAATTGTAGCCCAAATTGGGCATCTCTGATCTATAACTACAGTGGTAAATCCTCAAGGAGGACATCGAATCCAATTCCATTCAGTCTTGTTTATGTGTTATGATTCTTCTAGCTTATTCGTGACAGCCAAGAAGTACAGAAGACATGGAAAAGGATCATTTTAGGAAGAATTGGTGAGGAAGGAGAGGGAAACGTCTTTAAGCCTGTCAGGTTTACAAAATGGGAAACTAGAGAACATGATCGTGTTACGTGCACTAAAGAAGAACATTAAAAAGGCTATAGTAAAAGAACAACAGATAAAATATACATAGGGGGCATACTTTAAAGATTATCAATTGCAGCAAATGCAAGGGAAATATATTGCGAAACAGTCAATTAAAACCAACTCAATAGATGATTGACAACATATCTAAAATAGAAGTGAACATAACCACAAAGATGAATAAAAATAAGGCATTAGGACCAAATGGTATATTATGTATAACATAAAGATTTAATGTCTGTTATTGTACTTAGGTTAACCAGATTATTAAATCAAAAATATTTTGTATTTAAAGAATTCCAAATAAAAAACAATATAGTTAATTCACTATGACCATTTTTACAATCTCTAGAAGTTCATCAAACAACATATTGGCCAATCCTGATATCTACATAATACCCAATCCTCGTATTGTCACAATTATGAAAAGTGATAGCGTGTTTAATCAGGGCGTAAAAGCATAATTCATGTGGCCTGCCCTTCAGTTTCACATAGGTTAAACAGAATTTGCAAAAGGGCCTTACTTTTAAGCGTCATCATGTCTTGTAGAGTGTTTGCAACAGGAAGAGAATGGACCTGAGAATCACCTAGCAGCATTAAGACATAAATCATTGAAGATTTGGAAGGGGACCTGATGCAATGCGGGTAGGGGAAAGGTAGCAAATGACTACTCTCCAAGCCGAAGCCTGAAAGCCATAAGAACAACTGTCTCGGTTTCATGCCACAGACATGCAACTGAGAGAGGAAAAGAGAATAATCTTTCTATTCCAATTAACTAATTCCTAAGGAGGGATTACAATCCTTTATATAGACCATATATCCAATCCTACTTTCGAAACAATTCCAATCACATCAATTTCTCTCAAATTAGAGGAAAAAAAAGGCAGAATGATCTGGAGGCACGATTTGGGGATCTTCTTTTTAGTGAACCTTGATGGGCTTGGACCTCCATCAGTAAACTTTGGCCCAGGCCCACAGGTGTTGGATCCATGGCCTGCATCAGACCCACCTACATGTCTTCCGGATATTCTTTTTGAAAAAACTTATCATGGCATGCAATCTTTTGATGCTCATTTAATAGAACGTACTGATTACTCACTCCAAATAAATAAATAATAACAATAATAATAATAATAATAAAATGGAAGTCATCCCATCAGTGAATTGGGCAGTGGCCAGTATAATGAACAGTCTCCACTTGTGTTCTATTCACCCAAACTTCATTGCAAAGTTAAAAGGCCACATCCAGGAAACTTTAATACGTGTATAATGAATAGTCTCAACTAGTGTTCTATTCACCCAAACTTCATTGCAAAGTTAAAAGGCCACATCCAGGAAACTTTAATATGAAAAGTTTATCTTTAAAGAATATAACTGACATCACCACACGCACTTTTTTGTTGACTTCTGCATGGAATTCTTCCACCAGGCAAGCATCTTTTAACCGGTGACAGATCTGTAGTCACATAATATGATTAGAGAAAAGAGACAGTCAAGAGAATACAAATAAAAAAATTACTGCAATCAATCACATCAAAAACACAACTTACATTTCTCCAGGCTCGATGACCAGGACTCTTCCTATAGCCAAGAGCCTGTTTAATATCAGATACAACAAGGACCTTGGACAAAAGAAAAATTGTCATGAATCAGAATCAGAATCAGAATCAGTATATCGGTACAAAAAGTAAATTGTTCGTACATAGTATGTGATTGACCTTGTCACTTGCTTCTTCAAGTTTTTCACAAACAGCTTTCATTGCTGGTAAATAATCCCTTATGAGCACATCTTTTTTGCTACATTCTTCAGAAATATTTTCCACTGTCAATTCATTTCCCTCGGAATCAGGGCAAGTATTTTGCGCATCTGATCTTGTAATCTCAACTCTCTGTTGGGAACTCAATCTCAAATGTTTTGCAAAACGATATAAATGAATTAAATTGGTCTTAACAACAGAATTGTTTTTCATTTCGTTCTCTCCCTCTATGCCAGTTTCTTTTGTTCTTATAATAGTAGATTGCCTCATAATTAACTGACGACATTCAAGGCTCCTCACTATGTAGAAAATTTTATTTCCTTCAACTCCCAGTTCCTTCGCAAGTTGACTCTGTGTAATTCCATTTGTTCTGCACATAATCCAATTGCATAAATTAGAGGGAAAAAAATAATTTATACCAACACAATTATGGAGGAAGAAGTTATTTGCATTCTGTTGATTTGAAAGATTCACAGACAATATGAGATGCAAAAAACCAAGACAAACATAATGAAAAGGATTACGCAGATTGTCGAATTTGGAAACTGGCCTCCTCTGGAACGTTTTTACAAGGCATTGGAGTGATCATTGGTAGAGCAACACCCTTGTGCGCTTCTCTGAATGAGCTTGGCCCCTCCCAGAATCAAGGCCTTCTAATGGTTGGTGGTGGCTGCCAGAATTTCTACGATAGATAATCTCAGGAGGAAGGGTTGTTTCAGAGTCCATTTCCGAAGTTTGCTCTTTGTACGAAAAGGAGAGTGAGATTCTATGATGCACGGATACTTCGAAATGGGCCAACGCATCATGTCATTTGGTGCTCAGACTCTTTAGCACAGTGGAAGGTGCTCAGATTGCAATCGTGAGGTTGTGGATTTCAAGAGCCCTTAGCACTGTGCAAGGTGTTCACATTGCAATCATGAGGTTTGTGGGTTTCAAGTCATGTTACCAACCATACAAATAAAAATAATCCTTCAGAGCCTAAATTACAACCTTTAATTAAGAGTTAAATGATCATTGATGGATTGACCACTCTAATTGGAATGTGTAATCTCTAATTGAGAACCAGGTTTGTTGGCCACTATTCTATACAAAGGTCGTAAAGACTCTCCAAAGTTCTTTCCCTTCTTTTCCTTTCCCTATCTTGAGTTGCTGAAGAAAACCTCTCTTAGCCTTATACAAAGACTTCTAGGCAACTCCAGCGTGATAGAGTGAAAGACTCCATTGGCATGGATTTAAGATGTATGTGCAGACTCCACATCGATCCACCCTCCATTACCAACAATATGGCAGTGACATCATATTGACAAGCTAAAGGACCAAGGATACCAAAAGATCCTCGAGTTAAGGATCATATAGTTCCTCCTCTAACAAACTCACCCACTTTAAGATATAATGGAGACAATAACTAAGTTGTAACCCATGTAACAGACATTGCCAATATTTTGAGATTATAGAGGTATTTTCAAAACTATAAAAAAAAATTAGGATATTGAATGATAAAAACAGAAAAAGAAAGTCAGAAAAAAATCTGGAAGGTGAGTAAATGTCTATAATATCTCCCAAAGAAGGGTGGGGAACACACTATACAAAAGCATTACCCCTGACCTCTCCCAACACCACGGTAAGGCCACCCGCTACACACAAGGCATATAACCGCTTGCAGCGGGCAGAAGCAAGAGGGAGAGAGACCAAAAAAAAAACAGGAGATCAACAAAAAGCCCATAAGCCAGGCAAGCCCAAGAATAAGGTAATGAGACAAGAAGAAACAAACAAGAACAGCCACAACAACAAAGCCTGAAGCCAAAACAAACCCCATGTAAAAGCTGCCAACAAAGACCCACACAACCAGCCGCAACATAATTGGCCACAGCACAACCTGGGCCCTAAATAAACAGCCACAGCAGCATACAAACTAGACATGGAAACATAACAACACACTCCAGAAATCAGGACAGCAAGAATCGACCAAGCCAAAGCAGAATGCAGGCACACCAAATTACCGATGAGCCGAAATTTTCTTTACAAATAATAGCTGGAAGGTGCTCATTATTGCAACCACGAGGTTGTGGGTTCAAGTCAAATTACCCAACAAAATTAAATAAATAACTTTTAGCACATAATATATTCTTCACATCTCAATATTGATCAACAATTTAGTTTTTCATTCCATTCTTATGCCCTTTTTCTTAATAACGAACCATGAAAATCACAAATTTGAAAATATCTTGATATTATCAAAAAACAATATTTCTCTGTTGAGAGGATTGTGACACCAATTCTAATCATACTGCTGTAACTAAGGTTGTCATGATAATGAACAGCAAAGGGTCAGAATATGGTGGCAGAAGCTGGTGGAACTGAAGTTGATGGAAAAAAAAAATGAAGGATACAACTCATAGTGGCAGAGATCACTAAGTACTGATGGTGAAAATAATCCAAATAGTCGCAGTTTTAAAGCACTTCAAACCACTTAGCTTGAGTGCAAATCTAAAGCAAAAAAAGCTAGCTCCAGTAAACAAAACCAAACAAATGAGATTTTTTCTTTCTTTTTTAAAAATCGAGGCAACTGCACTAATGAAACACAACCTTTTTGGTGGTGCAAAATTTGTGCAGAGACGTACAAAAGAAACGTCTGCATGCTCTTGCAGCTTTTGAAATTGTACTATAAAAAGACCGACACAAACATATTAAAAACCAATATTTAAATGCCAAGTCATGAGACAGGGCATTCCAATTGCACAAAACTTGATGTATAAGCCTCAAAATGGGGCACAAGCTTCACCAACGCGGTTTCATTATTAAATATATATTACACAATTTTTTTTTCTTTTTATTTTTTTGATAACGTAGGGTTCCAGCCCGTTGGGCTAGAATAATCCCTACGGCCTAGGAGAGAAAGCCGGGTAAAATTCCCTTGTAGCCCCAGAGAACACATCAATATCAATAAAAATTTCCACAATATGGCTGTTTTAAGCCTATTGATGAGTTAACTATGGTCAACCAAAGATAACCCCAAGCATGAACTTCTCTCTCTCCTCTCTCTCTCTCTCTGCACTGTCTAATGATAATGGAATTTTCTTGTTTGGGTAATTCACTTGTAAAGTGAAGTGAAGTAAAGTGAAACCTTTATTTAAGAGAGATGAAAAGACAAGGGGAATGTACTTTTTAAAAGAAGTACAAAAGAAACCTTCTCAGGCCACTAAATAATAAAAAGTCATCTACTTTAAAAATAAAAAATAAAAAAGTCAAAACTTTCCGAGTGAATAACCTCCAGAGCACAAGAACTACCTACAACAAGTTCTAACCTGCACCCTCCCAGCTAAGGAAGGTGTTTTTCCCACTCCAACATCGCAGGAAGACACTTCCTGAGCTTCAAAAGGCGACCAGTACCAAAACCGCAGTGCACTAATGCGCATAGGCAATACTGGCCGCGACTAAAAGTCCAAGCTCTTCTAAAAACATAGATTCGAAACAGCAACCAACAACAACCCAACAACATGTGGAAAAAAAAATCAGAATGAGCTTAATCAAAATACCTGGCGGCCGCGAGCCGATCAAGAGCTTGCCTATGTAAAGCCGACAAATCCGAGTTCGCTTCCTTCAGATCATAGAGCCCTAAAAAACTATCCCTCAGATGATCTACCGCAACAATCTTCAGCCCTAGACGCTCGGATTCTTCGACCGATTGAATCGAAGGGTCGACAGAACCTAAAGAAGAGCCTCCAGCTTGGAAATTGAGGCCTGGAGTGGTGAGAATTCGGTTCCAGATCGCTTGCTTGACGCCATTGCAGAGATGAAGGCCAGCTGAGGAGAGATTTTTTTGAATTCTCGGCCAAAGATGTGTGAGAGAGATGCCATTGGAGGTCTGCGAGCAGACCTCGTCGATCACTGCGGATATGATCGAGTCCATTTGATCGTGCGAGTGAGAAGAAGAGTGAGGGGATCAGTGTTTTGAGATTTTGATCTGGGAGAAGGTCTTGCGCTTTTGATTCGCTAGGGTTTCTGATTGCAATTGCATCTTCTTCTTCTTCTTCTTCTTCTTCGAAACTAGTGTGATTGAGCGGGGAGACGTTTTATATACAGATGTAAATGGATGGATTGGGAGAGGGAAACGAGCCCGGATCGTGGTGGGACCTGGAAGCATAATATTCCACAATGGGCCCACCAGTTAAAAATTTGTAATCATAAAATACATAACTTTAATTGAGCCATTTAAAGGTTTTTCTTCAAGTCCCAATAATAATCTCTGCCCACCCCCCAAAACACTTTTTGACCTTTGTCCATAAACAAAAAGCAGAAGGTTAGAACAATAACTATGTGCCTACTTATAACCGCTCTATGTGTATTGCACACTTATTTGGAAAGAATAGTTTCTATCTAAATAGGACACATGTCGAAATAAATAATATAATATAATTAAAATAATAGGTCATACAAGCATTATACTTCTAAAAACTAAGAAAGTCTTTAAAAGAGTCTTGAGAGATCAAGTCGAGTGTCCCCTCGTTGAAATGACAAGTGATTTGGAGTAAAAATAAAAGAGGAATATTTAAGAACCCATTAATTTTGAACCGTCAGATTAATTTTGATTCTCAATATCGTATACATTTGAAAACCTTTATTTTAGAGAATTCAGATTTCAATAATTGGGCTCGCTGTAATGTTCCACTCGTTTTGCTCAATATATGTCTGAGTACAATGGAAAACTCAATATTGCTAAAAGCACGAGTAAAACCACATAAAAATGAAGAGGGTGATTTGGATGCTCTATATGTATTATTAGCTAGTCGATCTCATTCATCAAATCAAAAGGCATTTCACGTATAAAATTATAAAAACTATAGAAAACAAATAAGATAATGTTGAAATAAAATCATAATTAAATGAAAAAAAAAGAAAATAAAGAATAAAACCCTTACCATTTGATTAAGCCAGACGTGGAAATAAAATCTCTCAAATAATTCCAATAGTGACATTCATAAACTTTTCAATAGGCATGTTAAAATGTGACCGAAAAGAAAAATACCATTATATCAATCTAAAGAAAAATGTAATGTGTAATAGGAATCAGAATGTCATACATTCCTATATAACAATTACCTCAGTTGTATAGCATCAAAGTAAAATTAAAGAAATCTATGCATCTGCCAAAAAATCTCGATTTGACAAGGACTGGAATGCCATTTGTGCATGCGATCTGCTAATCACGTCGCTTCTGCCTCACATTTTTTCCCTTCATTACTCTTCTTCACACAGGCACACAGCCATCTGGCTCATCTCATCATATAATGCAGTATGTAGGGATGACATTCAGAATTCCCATAATGAAGGAGAAGAACGAGAACTTCAAAGGGACATCCACCAACATTAAAATGTTACCTACCCCCATCAGAATCCACAAACCAGTGAGGACAATTCACAGTCTCCAATACAGAGGACATTAGATCACATTTTTTCCAAAAGAAAAATTGGAAGATGAGCACCAGGATGATGATGGGCGTGACCCAGGACCAGCTCAGCTTTTTGTATATATTTGTTAATAGTTGGAAGACTTCTATGCTACTACTATGTTTTTCTAGTTTTACCCTCTGTAATACTGGTGGGTTACTCTTTTTCTTTTTTGTTTGTACACTCATTTGTAACTTTTACCCTTTCTCCTTAGTTAAACTGTTCAGCTCAACAAAAGGAGCATGATTTTTTTATCATACTAATAGTATAATTTGGACAAACAGCAAAATTATTAAAGATAAAATTGTTTCAAATCGCAAAATTATTAAAGATAAAATTATTTATAGTTTTCTATAATGCTCGCCTAGTAGTGAGGGCCAAGGAGACAAGATTGGGACCTTCTTGCCCATTATTCAAATGCTAAGAGATTTTTTCACCATTGCACAATGTCCATGTTCCTATTTAATTGAGATAAGAAACCAGAATTGGAATCAAATTAGAATGCTCTAGCATGATCACAAGGAAAAAGAGCATGTTTCACGGTTTCCTCCTCATAATCACAAATAGGACATTTACTAGAGCCTCCTTCATATTTAGGGCCTAACCATTTTTATAACACGGATGACTTTATGAAGACAATTCAAACCAAAGAGAAATAATCCTTTAGGACACCCCTAATGCCAAAGAACACTGTGACGGCCTAGACCGATCCAATTGACTACAGAGCGCAGTAGAGAATCACCCCCTTTGGGTTCCTTTTAATGATCTTAACCATCCGAACAATGCATCCTGATCGTAGCTGAGGGGAGATAACACGGAGCATACCCTTCATGTCATCCAACCAAAATGAAAGAAAGAAAATGATCATCATCAAAGTTTTGGCCCGAAAATTTAAAAAATTAGTAAAATAAAAAAAAATTCCCTACATAGCCTAAAAGTTTAATAATTTTGTAAATGTTCAAAAGTCTATAATATATTTTGGGTCTTAATGGCCAGTAGTGACATCAATTTTATATGCAATGATAATCCACACAGGACATGTTTGTTGTTGCCGTCTTGTAGAATCTAGGGTTTGTGTATTTTTTAGTCATCTTTTGAGTCCACGTTTGTGGAATACCAAATGGCTATTCCGGGTACCACAAATTTCATTGCTTATTAGATGGATGGAAGAGGAATAATTATGGAATTTATGGAAGATGAATAATTATGGAATTTATCTTTGGCACATTTCATTTCCGGCATGCTTTTAGATCTATGATCCATACCATTAGACCTTTTTTCTCAAATATTAAGAAGTTGTTTGGCTACACCATTTTACCTATGTAAATGATGCAAATGTGTAAGTACTATGCATTATCATGTTTGGTTGCAGCACAGTTATGTGTTACATGTGTAAATTTCATATGAAAATGGAATGGAGATGTGCTAATTTTCGCACCTGATTTCTTACACCTTAATAGATGACAAAAGAAATCACAACTAAAATTGCATGTGATGAAACTGTGCATCAAAAAGGCCTACTCACTTAATTTTCCACCAACATCAACTATAAAGCTAAAAAAATAAAAAAAATGTAGGGTTTGTCGTACTCAACCATGGGAATGTCTAGTAATTAGACCCTCATGTACAAGAATAACTTAGGAATTGTAGTGTTTAAGAAACTTACATATTCATGTCCATTATTGGATAAAGGGGTTAAAACTTGAAGGCCGCTAAATCATATTCATAGGGAGACCTTTTTTCATCACATTGATCTCCTATAATTCGCATGCATCCAAGTGGCTTCCACCAGCTAAATCTTGTATGCATGTAAGAGACACACTTAGAATGCATACCGATCATGAGAGGATAGCGTAATGTGAAGGTCCTGTTTATGAGTATGATTAGCTAAAAAGGTTACCCCAACTAATGATTTAAATGAACCTCTCTCTTTCTTTTTATTTCTTTTATTTATGTTTTAATACCTCACATAATGCCAAATTTGCATGATCAATCCAAGGTGGGCTCTGTAGACAAAACCGTTCCATGCATAGGCCTCTTGACATTATATGTGTTTACATTGGTACGTAACTTTATTTTTTTTACTCAACATAGATTGGAATGGAGAAAGAGAATTTGTGTAGTCGATCCCAATATAGTTGGAATAAAGCTTTGATGATAATGACGATACTTGCATGTAACTTTTTTTACTCAATCAACACTCACCCAAGTTTCATAGTCAACTCAGCCCATTAGCTTCCAAACCGAGCCACTCTATTGGATTTCGGCCCACCAAAAAGGTGTATCCGGCCCGAAGAAGACAATGCCGAGTACACGTGCGACCGTACACGTGCATCATTCACATATAAACATCTCCCTCACCACCATACATAAACCCTAGCTCTCGTTTCCTTCCGCCTCTCCCCGCCCCAACCATTCGAAGGTTTGCTCTCTGCTCCGAAATCTCTCATATTTTACATTAGGGTTTTAGAGATCTTACACATCTGTACTAGGGTTTTGGTTTTGTACCTCGCGTTCAATTCGCTTTGGACGGAAATGAGGGTTCTTGTGTATTCGATAGTTGTTTTAATCTTGATCTCTTCCATTTCGAAGCATTCACGGCATTTCTCGTTGGAGATGTTATGGGTTTTAGGATTTTTTTTTCACGGGTCTTTAGGGTTTTAGATTTTGGATTAGAGGATTTGTGTGTTTTGGGTAACCCGAGTTGCCTGCAAGTGAGAGGAGTTTGGTTCTTTAATCCTTTTCATTTCGAAGGATTCATGGCATTTCTCATTCACATGTTAGGATTTTAAGGGTTTTAGGTTTTGGATCTTTGGTTTACAGAGAAATAAGGGGTCGTGCATCCCAATAAAGTGAGTTACCAGTAAGCTAGATTTTTTTTTACATGATCAATTACTAATAAATAGAATCATGGCTGGTTAGATTTTTCTGGAAAATTGTGCGTATGGTTACGCGTCAATATGATATGGGTGATTTGGTTTACTTGTACATGTAATTGTGGGTTCTGAGTAAGCTGTGTTTTACTTGGATACAAGAGTTGTTTGGTTCTTAGATATTTTCTATGTACTAGTGACATACCCTATTTGATTATATTTGGATTTTGGATGACTGATTTGATTATTTGTTTTTGGGGATGGTGATATACCATATTTGATTATATTTGGCTGTTGGATGACCTATTTGATTATTTGTTTTTGTGGGGTTGAAATTTTCTTTGCTGACCTGAGAAATGCACTGCACTTTAATAGTTTCCACAGTTTAGTTGTTTTTGGCTCTCTCTTTCTTTTTGGGTAAGGATGGTTGTGCTTTATGTTTGAAGAAAGGTGCACAGAGGTTATTGTAACAAAAATGGGGAAGGGGAATGTTTTCCACTGTTGAGGTAAAAGATAACATCCATCGCCTTCTCGCATGGTGGAAGGTGCTCACTATGGAATATTAAGGTTGTGGGTTCAAGTCATGTGACCCATAAAAAATGAAGAAGAAAACATATGCGCAACATTAATCCATTTGGTTGAAAACTCAATTCCTTTCTAGGATGTAGTATTTCCTTTTTTTAAGGGATTAGTAGGTTTTGTTTTTAAATGATTCCTTACTAATGCATCAATCTCCTGCAAGAGAATAAAAGAGGTCCCCAGGTGGGTTCAGCATTCTGAAGTTGAATCTTTTACACCTCCCTCCCTTGAGTTTTGGTTAATATAACTGGAATCTGTCTTTCTAAGCCTTCTTTTCATTTGATTGCTTGCCTTGTGTTTAGTTTTATCGAAGTCACATCCCATTGTATATGATTAAAGAATCACCTTGCTTGAACAATAATTCAAAAATGACGACTTTGAAATGCTTATCCGGTTCAGCGCTCCTATAATATACTCTTGTAGTATATTTCTTTAGGCATTTTATCTTAATGTCAGTCTTGAGATACTTCTTTATGATTTCCACCACCAACAGTACTAATAGGAACACCTAGGTAAGTAAGAATGAAGTTTCCTATTACTGGCCATTCAGGTAACAAACTAACAATCGACCTATGTAGATAGATTGAAGCATTCAAGAGATTTCATGTACATTAAAAACATGCAGAAGAACAGATGACTAGCAAGCAAAATCCTGCTTATGAAATGGGAATAGGGAAAAGTTTGGACATTCCTTAAAAGGAACGATGTGCCGAGAAGCTACCTCTTCTCCTCAATGTCTTCTGCAGTATACTTACTTTTAATTTGATTTTCTTCTTTTAATACAGTCACCTTTAAAAAAAATGTTTTAGCCTTGGGTTTTACTTTTTCATGATTTGCTTGACAGGCTGTTTATTTGTGGTTCTGTTATTTTGGATTGGAATTATTTGGTTTGCTCCTAGCCATTGTGAAGTTTGATTTAAAACCATTCATTCATTTAGAGCGAGTTTATGAATGCGGTGCCATGTTGGTGTGCATTTGAAGCGCATGTGTTTGTGTTGCCCATCATCCAGTGCATCATTCTTTTTAGAGATATATTCAAACAAAATATGCTACAGCGGGTCTACCTTTTTACCAAAAGTATACTCTGGTCTAAACCACTCTCCATACATGTCAAATTTAGGCTAGCAGCTGATGAATACAAAGATTCAAGCCCTGCAAGGATGTTGGTTACTTGGTTAGTGATCCAAGTGAGCTTAGAATGGGTTGGGCCAGACCCTGCAGAACACCCATGTCAGGTCAATACCCTGACTGACGACCTGCAGCCAATGATAGGATTTCATTTTTACAGTAAAGTACTCTTTCTTAATTGCCCGTTTAAATTCTCAACAGGTTTTGATTGTAGTATTTTGTAACTAAGTATTATGATAATATCACTGTTGCACCTTTAGTTGCCTTCTTTTCTGTCTATTTTTAATTTGTGAACATTCTAGTGGAGTGTTGTCAAGCTTAATAATGTCATCCCTAATGGAGCCTTTTGATTTCTTGCAAATTATGTTAAAACATGATGAATATTAATGGCGAGTTTATATATTCATTCTGCTTGGTGGTTTAACTCATTTCAGGTAAAGTATGGTCAAGCATAATAATGTCATCCCTAATGGGCACTTTAAGAAACACTGGCAAAATTACGTTAAGACATGGTTCAATCAACCAGCAAGGAAAACTAGGAGACGCATAGGTAAGCTGTTTATCTGCTCTTATTTATTTCTTGCTTTTTTCTTATTCTCCTTTCTTTTTTCTTTTTGTTAATTTCATGCAGCTTATGTTGAGCATTTTCGAATATCAGTTTCTCCTTTCAACTTGGTTTTTTTTTTTTTTGGTTTTTTATTATTTTTTAATATGCCCATTTGTCCACTTTTGCTTTATGTGGCATTCAAGTGAATCTGTTCAAGAGTGTTTCTTTTTAAATGCAACGCATCTTTTGGTAGTTGACATTATCTTTTGATTAATCATATGCAGCAAGGCAAAAGAAGGCTGTGAAAGTTTTCCCCAGGCCAACGTCAGGACCTCTTCGTCCTGTAGTACACTGCCAAACACTGAAATATAACATGAAATTGAGGGCTGGGAGAGGGTTCTCTTTAGAAGAACTCAAGGTTTGGATCTGTTTCTTTTACCGATTTCTTCTATTTCGGGTTTGATATTAGAATGTTTTGTAGGGTTCCATGGTGTGGAGTGTCAACTAAATTTTGTGCCTCTTTAATTTGATAAATCTCTTCAGTTGAATAGGTGTGAAGTCGCCAATGGTCATTTTATACTGGGCATTTGCCCATCTGAATGTTTCTCTGCTTTTATGAGTATCTTCTTGCTTTTGGAATGTTTCATCGGATATGGCTAATGTAGTAATAAATGTTGGTCAAGTTGCATGTCTGAGCCACATAGAGGCTGTACTTCAGTATGCATGTGATTCAGGTGAGGTGCATTGGTGCTGTTGATGACAGCCTCATCATTAAATACCATGCGCTAAAGTAACATACTTAAGTTTTTAAACTAACAAAAAGTTCTCTTGTTGGGCTAAAGTAACATACTTGAGCTATTAGTCTAACATAAAGTTCTCTAGTTGGATCAATTGTGTTATATTGATGGAAGTTTGTACCTGTTAACTTATTTACAATCGAATGAGGCCTCTAATTTAGGCTCCATTATTCAGTTAAAATGGCAAGAACTTGTAGTTCCTTCCGTATGAATTGTTGTGACAACATTTTTGATTCATTGGCATTATTACCTTGTCACGCTTGCAGGCAGCTGGCATTCCGAAGAAATTGGCCCCCACTATAGGCATCTCTGTGGATCATCGTAGGAAGAACCGGTCATTGGAGGGACTTCAGGCCAATGTCCAAAGGTTAAAAACCTACAGGGCTAAATTAGTTATCTTCCCCAGGCGATCTGGAAAATTCAAGGTAAATTAAATACAGTGAAGAAACTTGGCAGATGCTCCCATAGGTTATGGATAAAATGGCATCGTATAATATACACATATGTCATCTAGATTGCAATGATGGCTTTGTTACTTTGTAGTGGCCAAAAGGAAACTTTTATATTACAGCCTATGATGCATGGATACTTTCAAGTGGGCAACGTATCGTGTCGTATCATAACTGATACTTCACCTTTTATGTGTAAAATCCATGTCCCTACAATGTCCTTGGTGTGTCTCTGCTGTATCCATGTTGTGTCTCGGCATCATAGATTACAAAATTAAATGCTATTCCTCCTCTTCTCCCTTTTTCCTTTCTCTCTCTCTCTAAAAAAAAAGAAAAGAAGGTTATTTAACAGCAGTAGTAGGGAAAATATGATTGGAGTGGTTGGAATGCAAATCCATATATTATGAGATTTTTGCATGTTTCCATTTAACAGTACAAGTCCCAACAAACAAAAAGAAAGAAAGAATGAACGAAATAAAAAGGAAAAAGAAGAAAAACTGCTATATCGCAAAATTTCTTTCACAATATATATGCAAAGTGGGATGCACTTCTGTGTTAGAGGAAGCTAAACATATTGCTCTCTTCCAGAATGGAGATTCCAGTGCAGAGGAGCTGGCTTCTGCAACTCATGTTCATGGTGACTACATGCCCATCACTCGTGAGAAACCGGTGGTCGAGCTTGTAAGAGTCACTGACGAAATGAAAGCCTTCAAAGCTTATCAGAAGCTTCGGCTGGAGCAGGCAAACAAGCGCCACCATGGAGCAAGGTTGAAGAAGGCTGCCGAAGCTGAGAAAGATGAGAAGAAATAGATGAAACTGGTAGGACAAGTGCCGATCTGCTTCCCCTCACATTCTGTTAGATGGAAACGATGGTTTTTATTTGGCTTTTACTCTCTCTGTCTCTCTCTTTTGTGATCTGATCATTTGATATTGTCAGTGGTATTTGATCATTTGATATTGTCAGTGGTACTTTTTAAATCATTTTTTTGAATTTTTAGACAAATGATTCTATCTTTTTTAGTCCATTTCTGATGGTTTTTTTTTTTTTTTTTTTTTTTTTAATTTCCCATTTATGGTGGTTGGTGTTGCATCATCGGGGAAAAAAAGTAAAAAATAAAATGCAGTTCATTTAATTCCGTAATCAAGATTGGTTCAAACTGAAAATATTGGCTATAAGGTGCCCCTATCATCTCTAATCTAAGTCTGCTGCCCCTAGCATCTCAATTCTAAATGGCATTGGATTGTTGAATCAGACACTTCTGTGCAATTATTACCTGACCCAAAATATACTGCTGATAGCTGCAGCCATTGATGGGTTTTGCATCTTCCTTTTACTATTGATTTGGAGAAGGCCTAATCATGATATTCAGGTGGGCCTTCAATGATAGGAACTTGTGGCATGTCATTTATTTTATGGAGAGGCCTTTCTGTTTTTACTGGTTAATGGCACCCCACCCCGCTATAATCGGGCGAGGCTTTGAAGATGATGAGGAGGAATTGAAAAAAAGAAGTACGAACCCAACTAAACTATCATAGATTGTACAAGGCTTTGATGGTGATATGATGACATTAAAAAAAGTGTATTTGATGGTGTTCAACTCTGGAATCGTTCACTAATGCAATCTCTATTTATTTAGGTGTACATCATTTTAATATCAAGAGTGAAGGGCCACAAAGCAGCAGTATTTTTGTTAAAAGGTCCCTCGTGTGGCCCACTTGCATGAGAATTGAGTAGGGCTGATGGAGAGATCTCTTTGAGCAAATGGGGGTGAGCACGATGTTAGTCAATCAAATGATTTATCTTTTATGACTCCAATTGATTGAACGGATCAATACCAAAACTAGTACTGGTGCTAATTCATGGAAGGTGTGCATTGAGAGAATGGTGAGCCCATATAAGAGAACATAGAGTTTGACATAAAATAAGAAAGCAACGTTTTAGAGAATGTCAAGATTTTTCTTCCTCCTGGTATTACCCTCATACACGCGCACACTACACGCTCTACCCAGAGTCTCACCACAAGGATCCTCAAGGGAGTGGGAGATGCTCAAAAATTTGAACACCTGCTGCAATTGAAAGAAAGAGTTCAATGTTTTCCTCTCTTCATGCGTGGAAGTGCTAACAAAACAACATGACAGAGGTGCAGAAAAGCTGGGTTTATTCATGCTATCGAATAATCCTTCTGTAAGGAGCGTCGCAGTCTTTTGCCAGGCTCCATTCCCTTCCTACTTGTGTGCGGGAATGGGTACCAAAAAAGCAAGTAAGGCTACGATTTTGTTATACTAAGTTCACTGTGATCTTTTGCAACGTTGAGCATGAAAAAAACATACTTTTCTAAGGAGAGTGTGCTCATACAAGCAGTCTGCATATTGCTCATATGCAATGCAGCTAGTGGGGCCTACTTAGGTGCATGTCTATTTATGGGAGGACTGGAGGAGGGTAGATAGAAAGGTCTCCTTTTGGACAATGGAGAGTTCGAGAAAATCAGTCCTATATTATCCTAGCCCTTGGTTTAATAATCTAAAGGCTTAATGACATCTTAATTGTAGACTTTTTTTTTTAGATTCAATAAAATAGTGATTGAAAATTCAACAATCGTGATATTGGGGCTTAGGCAGATTCATGGGCTGAAAAGAGTATCAAAGGGGTTATGCTGATCAAATGTTGATCCAAGTGCACTCCATAGAATTGAATGCACTTGTAGTCTCTTCCTGGGAGAACGTTTTTCCTTTTGGAACTCAATTTTATTTGATAAAGAGCAATTTGAATTCCATGGAGCCAAGTGTCCTCGTACTGCGAAAATGCCCATCCAGTAATGATTGTTTTTAAGAGCCAAAATGACATATTGTTTTAAGTAACTTTTATACTTTGTTTATTGAAAAAATACAAAAACGTTGTCTTTTGACTGCTAGATGTTGTTCATCTCATGTGGTCAATCAAATGTTATATTTAAACTTGCTAACTTAATTTTTATTCAGATCACATAACTCGAATTAAAATTAGTTTCAATAGAAAAACAATTAATACTTTTCAATGCTCGTTTTTATTCAATTTGAAACTTTAAAAAAAAAAATCACATAACCAATTTAGATTACATTGAAACAATGGATATTAACCCGGTTTTCTTATACTCATTTATTTGTAATTAACAAAAGGCAATGCATGTATCTATGGTCGTAATGGAGAATTTTTATATTTTTTTATTTTAACTGAGAAGTATACAAGTAGGAGAAAAAAAAATATTTCTAGCTGACAGTAACTTTTGAATCCATAACAATCTTTGCTGCACAATTTCAATATTTTAGATCAAAATGGACAATACACATAAAGTAGCCCCAAATGTATAATAAATATATGTTTTTATATTTTGTTATTATATTTAAGAGGATTTTACCAAAAACAAAAAAACATATTAGATGCACTTTAGATCAAAAATGTCATTTTAGTTTCCCTCACATCCACCAAAGTGGTCTTCCCACCAAGACATCCTTTTTTTTAACCTATTTTTTCGAAGGTAAGATCAATGAACTAATCTACATGCCTTCAACTAAAATATTGAAGATTGAAATTTTCAATGAAGACATTTTGGAACGTGATTGTGGAAATGTCTCAGTTGTTTGTATGACTTTTATTTTTATGAGTTGTGACGAGCAAAACCGTTTTCAAGAAACTTGAAAGGTAGTGAGGATCTGATTGATAAGGATCCAAAAAGGGTGGAGGACGTTTCAGTTTCTGAATTTGAGAATGTTCATTCTTCCTCTGCGTATTCGCGTATATACAAAGTGCTGCTGGAATAATGAAACCATTTATTGTGATTCTTCTTACTTCTAATTTCTGTTTGCAGCTTGGAGTACGTATTCTGGGGTGACGATTCAGTGATGCCATAGAGAATGTACCCATTAAGAAAAGGAAATTTCCATTTGTCCGTTCTCCATCACCTACCCCCACTAAAACTCCTCCACGACCCAAGGAATATTCACCTCTAAAATGTCCGTATGCTTCTAAGCAGAAGAAGTCTGAGATGAGTTCATATGCAGGAGATCAAACTCCAACTACTATCATAGCAGTCACTACGATGTTGGATATTCAATAAGAGAACTTCAAAGTGGATATCTCAACTATGCAGATTAATTCATTGATCTGAGCGTCTGGCATGGTCTGGTGTGGTGTGGAACTGCATTTGGGTCTTCCCTTTGGGTTTAGGGGTGTTAACGGCGGGCTGGGTTGGGCTCAGGCATATCGAGGCTCGACTGGGATTTAGAAACATTGGCCCAAGCCCAATCCAAGCCTGACAAGGGTAAAAGTTAGGACTGAGCCCACCCATTTTATCAATCCGGCTGGAGCCGCTGGACTAAACCGGGCTCTCCATCACTTTTGTGGGCATTAGAGCACTAATTAAATTAAATCACATGCATTTCTTACACAAGTTGGGCCTAGCCGTGCTATGGGATTTCCATCACTTAATTCAATTCCGGCCCAATTATTAATCGGGCCCTTATTACATATCCAAGCCCGGCCCAAAGTAGGCTAGGCCCAGTTCGGGCTCTGGTTGGCCTGGCCCATGAGCACCTTTTTGGGTTGGGTTTGCGAAGAGAGGAGGAAGAAGACGAGTTGCCAAGGTTGAATTTGCCCCTGACATATGTAGGGGAGGGTCGATATCGACCCTTAAAAAAAGGTTAAAAAAAGACTTTTGGTGGGAAGACCGATTTGGTGGGTGTGAAGGAAACTAAAACAAATTTTTTGGTCTGATGAGCATCTAATGTGTTTTTTTAATAAAATCCTCTGTATTTAATATAAATTCAAATAAAATTGAGCCTAGTTGTAATCATGTAAAACTTGGCCAAAGATCCCTCAAGGAGGATTTCACTTTTTTAATAGTTAATGTATTTTTTTTTCATATCACGTTTCCTCACCCTAGCATTACTCATATAAGAGGGACATTTATTTTAAGTGGTGTAGATTTAATCACATTCAAGTGTGATATTTATTTTGAGTGGTGTAAATCTCTTTAATCCACTGGCCCGCCAAAATGAAGCCCAGGAATTTATGTTGAATTTTTTTTATTAGTCCCATGTAGTTAGTTGCGATTACAAATGTCACGCGGAAGTACGATTGGTGTTGTGTTCTAACCTGGTGTCTTCCCCTTCTCCTGTTTTTCTCTCTTATGCATTTCTTTTCAGAGATATAGCTGGCGTCTTCCCCTTCTCTGAAGTTAGAGACAATTGGGAAAAGTTAGATAAGATCGATAAAAAGCTTCATAAAACCCAAAAAGTGTCTTCCCCAAAGTGAAGTGGTCCCTCCCTAACTTCACAGCGAAGGAATTTTTTAACTTCCTACTTTCATGAAGCCTTCTTAAAACAGAGATATCCAAACATCGGTAATGCTCAGGTGGGAACTGTTCTCACATATTATGTGAGAACTTTTTTATGCGGCCCAATTTTTTACTCCATTTGGGAGTGAGACTGAGGGGATGGAAAGATCTACGTGAGACCACTTCAATATCAAGTCTGACCCGAAACTCATGCCCTTAATCCCTTCATTCGTGGCCCATAAGTTTAATGACTTCATATTCAAAAAAATATTCAACCCTGGATCCAATGGTTTAGATTAACCCTAGGTTTTGATGGGTTGCTAGTTGGGACCCACAAAAAAGTTCTCATATAATAGGTGAGAACTAGTTCTCACTTGAACATTTCCCTCCAAATATTGCTTTCGCTTATACAGAGCACTTACCAAGTCCAACCAAATGCACCGTAAAACCTTCAAACCCCATTGTAGCACCCCATGTGAAGCAAAATGGGAGAAGAAAGACAAATGCATGTTGCATTTCCTGCTATAGACATGGACACCAATAGAACAGGAAAGAAGGGACTCACAAAATAGAGATAAGAAACCTTGCTGGAAGGTTGAAGATGAACGCCTCCTTTGCAATATCAAGATGGGATCGATCAAGAAGCTTTGTCTTATAGTAGATGGACTAAGGAAGATGGGACTGGGTTCTTTGTTCGTAACGGTGAAAGAGTGAAAGGGTGAAAGAGGCTTTGAATGAGTTTTTACAAAGTAGGTTTTATCTTTTACCTTTTAGGGACAAAACTGGAAAAAAAATGGGGCCCACTTTACAATACCCATATTTAGTATAACTTTTTAGTCAACACCATTTCAAGGAATACGGGGTATTTTAAAACTTGTACGGTCAAATCCCCAATTCAAAATGCACTGTTTGTTTCACTGAGCACACCCACGTTTTAGAAAGAGAGATTCTAAATACACAATGATTTTTGCCTTTTACACATAGAAAAAAATTTTAAAACTTTTTTATTACATTTATTCCCTTATATAAAATTACCAAAAAGAGCAATCACCTATCACACATGAACCTCTAATTTCTCTTTGCACACAGTCCCATTTCACTTTCATCATTCCATTCTCATAACTCTCGTTCCTCCCATTCCACGGTCTCATTCATCCCTTCACTCTCACTTCCTTCTTCCTCCAATCTCATTCTTCCCTTCACATCGTCATCTCTCCATTTATCACATTCTACTCTCACTTCATATCCCACCATTCTCAACCATATTGCTTCTTAGTGAAACATCACTCTCAATATCATTCTTTTGTCTAATGGATGAGCAACTAATAAGCAAAATGTAGTTTTCGAACATAACATCAGTGAGAAGATGAGTTGTTGTGTTGTTTATTGTTATTTTCGCCTTTTCTCGAAGCTTGTATAGCCTTTTGTTAATTTTTGTTGCTACGAAATGTTCAATCTTTCAGTGCAGAACAAACTACCAACGTTCAGCCTCATATAGCTGAACATATGAATTTTGTTCAGCTGTATTTGGCTGAACAAAAAGTTTATGTTCAGCCACATAGGCCTGAACATATCGATTATTTTCTCTCATTTTCCTTTACTTTGTAATCAATAACGAGTTTGTTGTGAGTTTTATTGTGGACTGGTTGTAAGTACTAAAATCCAGATTAAACATGGCATATCATAGTCTATGATGACCCTATCTATGGCGAAGCTCAAATGCACATTCAGAGATGAACAACAAATGGATAAAATGTAGCAAACATTACTTGATTGAAAGGGGGCAAGAGAAAATGATAATGATAGATGGATGGTTGGAAAAATAGATAGAGGAGAGGGAGACGAAGAAGATGATGAACTTAAGTACACTCACCATATGACAGATAGAGAGGAATAAGAAGAAAAGGAGGAGGAGGGTTTTCACCGATTGAAAGGAAGGCTTCAAATGCTGGCGGTAAGTTGTGTGTTGAGAGAAAGGGGATAGGGCTATTTTAGGTATTTTTGAGTGTGTGGAAAGCAAAACCAGAATTTTAAATTTTTTATGCTGCGTGTGGATAGAATTTGTGTGTAAAGGGCTAAAATCGTTGTATATTTAGAAGCCTCTTTTAAAAAAAATTATTACCAAAATACCTATATGTGAAGTTCCAACTGTACCCTTAACTTCATTTATGTACGGATGCACAGATCTGTGCATATTAGACATGCACGGTTTTCATATGCCGAGCAAAAAAATTATGCACAGGCATGCAGATCCATGCACGTTTAATGTGCACGGATCCACGTATTCGTGCATAACGCGAAATTTTTTTTTGGGGGTTCCGTTCGCATTCTCCTCTCTCCCATACCTTCAATTCCATGTTCAACCCGCACTCCATTCCATTTGCATAGATTGTAACATTTTCCAAATATGTTTATTTAGTAGGAAAAACAATTAACATCAAAGAAAAAATAAAATTGGAAGAAGTTGAAGGTGAAGAGGCCACTTGGAGAGAAGATAAACCGTGGCGGAGATGTAATGTCGATGAAGAAGATGTAATCCCGAAGGAGAAAGACGATCTAGAAGATGTAGTCGGCAATCGAACTTGAGACGGAGAAACAAGGCTGCCATTCTTTGAGAAGAAAAGGAGAAAGAAGAGGGAAGAGGAGAAGAGGGGTGGTTTCCTTCGGCTCATCAAAAAGGGGTAGCTTATCTTTTTAATGTGGTGAGCTCAGAATGTGGGTGGGCTCAGTAGCAGAAGTGGGTGCATTAAGAATTTCTCTTGTAATTGTAACTAACTACATGGGACTTATCAAAAAAATTCAACATAAATTCCTGGGCCTCATATTGGTGGGCCAGTGGATTAAAGAGATCTACACCACTCAAAATAAATTCTACACTTATATGTGACTAAATCTACACCACTCAAAATAAATGTCACTCTTATATGAGTAATGCTAGGGTGAGCAAACATGATATGAAATGGAAAAAAAAAAAAAAAAAGGCCTTAACTATTAAAAAAGTGAAATCCTCTTGGAGAGAACTTTGGCCAAATTTTACTATATAACAAGTAGGCCTCATGTGATTTGACTTTATAGTAAATATAGAGGATTTTACTAAAAAAACACATTAGATGCACATCAGACGAAAAATGTTGTTTTAGTTTCCTTCACATCCACCAAATCTGTCTTCCCACCAAAAAATCCTTTTGGTAACCTTTTTTTTTTTTTTTTTTGTCGATATCGACCCTCCCCTAACATGTCGTGGCCAAATTCGACCTTGCGCGGCAACTCGTCTTCTTCCTTCTCTCTTCGCAAACCCAACCCAAAAAGGGTGCTCATGGACCAGGCTAGTCCGAGCCCAAACCAGGCCTAGCCAGCTTTGGGATGGGCTTGGATAGGTAATTAGGGCCTGATTAATAATAGGTCAGGCTTGGATTAAGTGATGGAAGTCCCATAGCCCGGCTCGACCCAACTTGTATAAGAAATGCATGTAATTTAATTTAATTAGTGCTCTAATGCCTACAAAAGTAATGGAAAGCCCAGTTTAGCCCGGCCCAATTGATTAAATGGGCGGACTTGGGCGTAACTTTTATAGTCCGTGTCAGGCCTGGGTCGGCTAGTGTTTCTAAAGTGGGGTTTTGAGCCTGGATATACCTTAGGCCAACCCAGCCCAGCCCTAAACACCCCTAAATCCAAAGGGAAAGACATGCGGTTCTACACCACATCAGATACTCATATCAATGAACTAATTTGCATCGTAGATATATCCACTTTGAATTTCTCTTTGAATATGCAACATCGTAGGGCCTATAAGAGTAGTTGGAGTTTGATCTTCTCCATATGAACTCATCTTAGACTTCTGCTTAGAAGCATACGGACATTTTAGATGGCACTAATATTCCTTGGGTCTTGGAGGAGTTTTCAGGGGGGTAGGTGATGGAGAACGGACAAATGGAAGATTTTCTTTTCTTGATGGGTACATTCTCTATGGCTTCACTGAATCGTCACTCCAAGCTGCAAACAGAAATTAGAAGTCAGAAGAATCACAATAAATGGTTTCATTATTCCAGAAACGCTTAGTATGCGCGAATACGCAGAGAATGGACCTTCTTAAATTCAGAAACTGACACGTCCTCACCCTTTTTGGATCCTCATCAATCAGATCCTCGCAACCTTTCAAGCTTCTTGAAAACAGTTTCGCTCTTCACAACTCATAAAAACAGGAGTCATACAAACAAACTTAGAGATTCCATAATCACGTCTCAAAATGCATTCATTGGCATCTTCAATTGCCTTATCCAAAGTCCCTCGAGATTTTGGTTGGCGGCATGTAGATTAGTTCATTAATCTGAATTCCAAAAAAATAGGTTAAAAAAAAAATGTCTTAGTGGGAAGACCGATTTGGCGGATGTGAGGGAAACTAAAATGACATTTTTTTTTTCTGAAGTGCATCTAATATATATATATATATATATTTTTGTAAAATCCTTTTAAATATATTAATAAATATAAAAACGTATATTTATTATACACTGGGGGCTACTTTATGTGTATTGTCCATTTTGATCTAAAATATTGAAATTGTGCAGCAAAGATTGTTATGGATTCAAAAGTTACTGTCAGCTAGAAATGTTTTTTTTTTTTTTTCTCCTACTTGTATACTTCTCAGTTAAAATAAAAAAATATAAAAATTTTCGATTAGGACCATAATTGATACATGCATTGCCTTTTGTTTATTATAAATAAATGAGAATAAGAAAACCGGGTTAATATCCATTGTTTCAACGTAATCTAAATTGGTTATGTGATTTTTTTTTTGTAAAAGTTTCAATTTGAAGAAAAACGAGCCTTGAAAAATATTAGTTGTTTGTCTAATTAAACTAATTTTAATTCGAGTTACGTGGTCTGAATAAAAATTAAGTTAGCAAGTTTAAATATAACATTTGATTGACCACATGAGATGAACAACCTCTAGTAGTCAAAAGATAACGTTTTTGTAGTTTTTTTGATCAACCAAGTAATAGAGTTACTTAAACAATGTATTATTTTGGCTCTTAAAAACAATCATTACTTGATGGGCATTTTCGCAATACGAGAACACTTAGCTCCATGGAATTCAAATCGCTCTTTAACGCATAAAATTGAGTTAGTAAAGGAAAAATGTTGTCTTAGGAAGAGACTACATGTGCTTTCAATTCTATGGAGTGCACTTGCGTCAACCTTTAATGAGCATAGCCCCTTTGATACTCTTTTCATCCCACGAATCTGGATAAGCCCCAATATCATAATCATTGAATCTTCAATCACCATTTGATTGAATCTCAAAAAAATCTACAATTAAGATGCCATTAAGCTTTTAGATTATTAAACCAAGGGCTAGGATAATATAGTATAGCTGATTTTCTAGAACTCTCCATTGTCCAAAAGAAGACCTTTCCATCTATCTTCCTCCCATCAATTGACATGCACCTAAGTAAGCCCCACTAGCTGCATTGCACATGAGCAATATGCAGACTGCTTGTATGAGCGCAGACCTGTTAGAAAAGTATATTTTCTTCGTCCTAAACGTTGCAAAAGATCACAGTGAACTTAGCATAATGAAATCCTAGCATTACTTGTCTTATTTGGTACTCAAGCATGAATAGGAAAAGAGCCCGCACACAAATAGAAAGGGAAGGGAGCTCACACACACAGGGCAAAAGACTGCGATGCTCCTTCCAGAAGGATTCTTCGGTAGCATGAATAAACCTCGAATTTTCTACACCTATCATGTTGTTTTGTTAGCACTTACCCGCATGAAGAGAGGAAAACATTGAACTCGTTTTTGCTTTTTGCAGCAGGTGTTCAAATTTTTTAGCATCTCCCTCTCCCATGAGTTTCCTTCTGGTGAGACGCCAGGCACAGCGTGTAGTGAATGGGTGTGTGAGCGTAAATACCAAGAGGGAGAAAAAATTGACATTCTCTAAAACGTTGCTTTCTTATTATATGTCTAATTCTATGTTCTCCTATATGGGCTCACCATTCTCTCAATGCACACCTTACAAGAACTAGCTCCAGTATTAGGCCCGTCAATTTGGCCCTGAGAAAGGGGGCCCGGCCCGGCCCTCAAAAAGCCCTTAAAATGAGGGCTTTTGTTTTTAATGAAAAGCCTTAGGTACGGGCTTGGACAATTTTTTGCAGGCCCTGAGATTTGAGGGCAGGGCTTGGACAGTACTAGCCCATCTCTGCCCCGGCCCTCATACTTTTATTTATTTTATATACAATATATACATATATGTAAATATATACTAAAATGCCCTTATCATAGTCACTTTGTAGTAATATGAGGAATATGAAGGCAATTTCATACCCACTTACTCATTAAAAAATATCCTAAAAATCTATACATACATACATACTAGGTTCATTTCATCTATATTTAATTATTTAAGTTATGTATTATTCTTATATACATAATCAATAAGTGTTACACGATTGCTTCTAATTCCTTTCTTTTAGTTTTATTGCTTCTTATTTAGGCATCTTATATTATTTTTTATAAAGCAAAAGGAGTACTCATTTCCATTAATAATAATACACTTTTTCCTATATAGAGTAGCTTGGGACATCAATCAATTCATAGAGTTACATTATTTGTGCATGTCACTTTAAGGATATAGAATGATCCAAACATCCTTTTAATTAGATAATTATAACTCTTAATTCTTAAAAGTTTAAACTAGTATTTTTTAAGTTAAATGGTTCGTTTGCAATTAAGATTAGACAAGATAACATATATTTTCTTAATAGTTTCTTTGCCATTGAGGTTAGACTAGATAACGCTCGATCACACTCAGATTTTAGTAACAACGTAAAAAAATAAATAAATAAAATTTATTTTGAAACCCTGAGCCCTGCCCTTGCCCTTGAAGATAGGATAAGAGCCTAGATAGTGAAGACCCTCCGAGGGCTTTAACCCGGCCCGGCCCGGCCCGGCCCTGCCTTTTGACAGGCCTAACCGTACTAGTTTTGGTATTGATCCGCTTATTCCCTTGAGTCATAAAAGATAAATCATTTGATTGACTAACATCGTGCTCACCCCCATTTGCACAATTCTAAATTCTCATGCAAGTGCGCCACACGATGGACCTTTTAACATAAATACTGATTCCTTGTGGTCCTTCACTGTTTATGTTAAAAGGATGTACAACTAAATAAACACCATCACAGAGACCGCCATATTACCATCAAATCTTGTCCCGACTACGATGGGATCGTACTTTTCTTTTTTTCAAGCCACCATTATCATCATCAAAGCCTATCTTACCCGATTATAGCGGGGGTGGGCTATCATTAATCATTAAAAACAGAAGGCCTCAGGCCTCTCCATAAAATACAAGACATGCCACAAGTTCCAATCATTGAAGGCCCACCTGAATATCATGATTAGGATTTTTCCAAATCAATAGTAGAAGGAAGATGCTAAACCCATCAATGGCTGCAGCTATCAGCAGTTCAATTTGGGTCAGAAAAAAAATGCACAGAAGTGCCTGATTCAAAAATCCAATGCCATCTAGAATTGAGATGCTGGGGGCAGCAAACTTAGATTAGAGATGCTAGGGGAACCTTATAGCAATATTTTCAGTTTGAAGCAATCTTGATTACAGAATTAGATGACCTGCATTTTTTTCTTTTAATTTTTTCCCCCCAATGATGCAACACCAACCATCATAAATGGGAATTAAAAAAAAAAACCCATCATAAATGGACTGAAAAAGATGGAATCATTTGTCTAAAAATTCAAAAAAGATGTTTTAAAAAGTACCACTGACAATATCAAATAGTCAAATCACAAGTAAAACAGAGAGAGAGAGAGAGAGAGAGAGAGAGAGAGTAAAAGCCAAATAAAAACCATGGTTTCCATCTAACAGAATGTGAGGGAAAGCAGGTTGGCACTTGTCCTACCATCTAACAGACTGAGGGAAAGCAGATTGGCACTTGTCCTACCATCACTTGCCAGTTTCAACTATTTCTTCTCATCTTTCTCAGCTTCGGCAGCCTTCTTCAACCTTGCTCCATGGTGGCGCTTGTTTGTCTGCTCCAGGCGAAGCTTCTGATAAGCTTTGAAGGCTTTCATTTCGTCAGTGACTTTTACGAGCTCCACCACTGGTTTCTCACGAGTGATGGGCATGTAGTCTCCATGAACCTGAGTCGCAGAAGCCAGCTCCTCGGCACTGGAATCTCCATTCTGGAAGAGAGCAATATGTTTAGTTTCCTTTAACACGGAAGAGCATGCCACTTTACATATATATTGTGAAAGAAAACTCGAGATATAGAGCAGTTTTTCTTCTTTTTCCTTTCTATTTCTTTCTTGTTTGTTGGGACTTGTACTATAAAATGGAAACATGTAAAAATCTCATAATATATGGATTTGCATTCCAACCACTCCAATCATATTTTCCCTACTACTGCTGTTACATAACCTCTTTTTTTTCTTGAGAGAGAGAGAAAAAAAAAAAAGGGAGAAGAGGAGGAATAGCATTTAATTTTGTAATCTATGATGCCCAGACACAACATTGATACAACAGAGACACACCAAGGACATTGTAGGGACACGGATTTTACACATAAAAGGTGAAGTATCGGATACGATATGATACGAAACGTTGCCCACTTGAAAGTATCCATGCATCATAGTCTGGAATATAAAAGTTTCATTTTGGCCACTACAACGTAACAAAGCCATCATTGCAATCTAGATGCTATGTGTGTATATTATATGATGCCATTTTATACATAACCTATGGAGCATCTGCCAAGTTTCTTCACTGTATTTAATTTACCTTGAATTTTCCAGATCGCCTTGGGAAGATAACTAATTTAGCCTTGTAGGTTTTTAACCTTTGGACATTGGCCTGAAGTCCCTCCAATGACCGGTTCTTCCTACGATGATCCACAGCGATGCCTATAGTGGGGGCCAATTTCTTTGGAATGCCAGCTGCCTGCAAGCGTGACAAGGTAATAATGCCAGTGAATCAAAAATGTTGTCACAACAATTCATATGGAAGAAACTACAAGTTTTTGCCATTTTAACTGAATAATGGTGCCTAAATTAGAGGCCTCATTCAATTGTAAATAAGTTAACAGGTACAAATTTCCATCAATATAACACAATTGATCCAACCAGAGAACTTTTATGTTAGACTAATAACTCAAGTACGTTACTTTAGCCCAACAAGAGAACTTTATGTTAGTTTAAAAACTCAAGTATGTTACTTTAGCGCGTGGTAATCATGAGACTGTCTTCACCAGCACCAATGCACCTCGCTTGAATCACATGCATATTGAAGTACAGCCTCTATATGGCTCAGACATGCAACTTGACCAACATTTATTACTACTTAGCCATATCGGATGAAACATTCCAAAAGGAAGAAGTTACTGATAAAAGCAGAGAAACATTCAGATGAGCAAATGCCCAGTGTAAAATGACCATTGGCCTTCACACCTATTCAACTGAAGAGATTTATCAAATTAAAGAGGTGCAAAATTTAGTTGACACTCCACACCATGGAACCTGACAAAACATTCTAATATCAAACCCGAAATAGAAGAAATCGGTAAAAGAAACAGATCCAAACCTTGAGCTCTTCTAAAGAGAACCCTCTCCCAGCCCTCAATTTCATGTTATATTTCAGTGTTTGGCAGTGTACTACAGGACGAAGAGGTCCTGAAGTTGGCCTGGGGAAAACTTTCACAGCCTTCTTTTGCCTTGCTGCATATGATTAATCAAAAGATAATGTCAACTACCAAAAGATGCGTTGCATTTAAAAAGAAACACTCTTGAACAGATTCACTTGAATGCCACATAAAGCAAAAGTGGACAAATGGGCATATTAAAAAATAAGAAAAAACCAAAAAAAAAAAAAAAAAAACCCAAGTTGAAAGGAGAAACTGATATTCAAAAATGCTCAACATAAGCTGCATGCAATTAACAAAAAGAAAAAAGATGCATGCAATTAACAAAAAGAAAAAAGAAAGGAGAATAAGAAAAAAGCAAGAAATAAATAAGAGCAGATAACAGCTTACCTATGCGTCTCCTAGTTTTCCTTGCTGGTTGATTGAACCATGTCTTAACGTAATTTTGCCAGTGTTTCTTAAAGTGCCCATTAGGGATGACATTATTATGCTTGACCATACTTTACCTGAAATGAGTTAAACCACCAAGCAGCATGAATATATAAACTCCCCATTAATATTCATCATGTTTTAACATAATTTGCAAGAAATCAAAAGGCTCCATTAGGGATGACAATATTATGCTTAACAACACTACACTAGAATGTTCACAAATTAAAAATTGACAGAAAAGAAGGCAACTAAAGGTGTAACAGTGATCTCATCATAATACTTAGTTACAAAATACTACAATCAAAACCTGTTGAGAATTTAAATGAGCAATTAAGAAAGAGTACTTTAATGTAAAAATGAAATCCTCAGTAAGGAGATTGATGCATTAGTAAGGAATCATTAAAAAAAAAAAAAACTACTAATCCCTTAGAAAAAGGAAATACTACATCCTAGAGAGGAATTGAGTTTTCATCCAAATGGATTAATGTTGCGCATATGTTTTCTTATTCATTTTTTTATGGGTAATATGACTTGAACACACTACCTCAATATTCCATAGTGAGCACCTTCCACCATGCCACGAGACAATGGGTATTATCTTTTACCTCAACAGTGGAAAACATTCCCCTACCCCATTTTTGCTACAATAACCTCTGTGCACCTTTCTTCAAACATAAAGCCCAACCATCCTTACCCAAAAAGAAAGAGAGCAAAAACAACTAAACTGTGGAAACTATTAAAGTGCAGTGCATTTCTCAGGTCAGCAAAGAAAATTTCATCCCCCACAAAAACAAAAACAAAAAAAAAAAAAAAAAAAAAAAAAACTCAAATAGGCCATCCAAAGCCAAATATAATCAAATATGGTATATCACCATCCCAAAAAACAAATAATCAAATCAGTCATCCAAAATCCAAATATAATCAAATAGGGTATGTCACTAGTACATAGAAAATATCTAAGAACCAAACAACTCTTGTTTCCAAGTAAAACACGGCTTACTCAGAACCCACAATTAACAATTACATGTACATGTAAACCAAATCACCCATATCATATTGACGCATAACCATACGCACAATTTTCCAGAAAAATCTAACCAGCCATGATTCTATTTACTAGTAATTGATCATGTAAAAAAAATCTAGCTTACTGGTAACTCACTTTATTGGGATGCACGACCCCTTATTTCTCTGTAAACCAAAGATCCAAAACCTAAAACCCTTAAAATCCTAACATGTGAATGAGAAATGCCATGGATCCTTCCAAATGAAAAGGATTAAAGAACCAAACTCCTCTCACTTGCAGGCAACTCGGGTTACCCAAAACACACAAATCCTCCAATCCAAAATCTAAAACCCTAAAGACCCGTGAAAAAAAAAATCCTAAAAGCCATAACATCTCCAACGAGAAATGCCATGAATGCTTCGAACTGGAAGAGATCAAGATTAAAACAACTATCGAATACACAAGAAACCTCATTTCCGTCCAAAACGAATTGAACGCGAGATACAAAACCTAAACCCTAGTACAGATGTGTAAGATCTCTAAAACCCTAATGCAAAATATGAGAGACTTCGGGGCAGAGAGCAAACCTTCGAATGGTTGGGGCCGGGAGAGGCGGAAGGAAACGAGAGCTAGGGTTTTAGTGTGGTCAGGTATTTGTTTATATGGGAATGATGCACGTGTAGGGTCGCCCGTGCACTCGGCAATATCTTCTTCGGGCTGCTGGATACACCTTTTGGGTGGGCGAAATCCGATAGAAATGGCTCGGTTTGGAAGCTAATGGGCTGAGTTGACTAAGAAACTTGGGTGAGTGTTAATTGAGGGAAAAAAAGTTACATATCAATACCGTCATCATCATCAAAATCTTATCTTAACTATATTGGGATCGATTACACGAATTCCCTTTCTCCATTCCGATCTATCTTCAGTAAAAAAAAAAAAAAAGAGGTTACGTACGAGTGTAAACACATATAATGTCAAGAGACCTATGTATGGAACCGTCCTGTCTAGAGAGCCCACCTTGGATTGTTCATGAAAATTTGGCATGATGTGGGGTATTAAAACATAAATAAAAGAAATAAAAAGAAAGAGAGAGGCTCATTTAAATCATTAGTTGCGGTAACCTTTTTAGCCAATCATACTCGTAAACAAGACCTTCACATCACGCTATCCTCTCGTGATTGGCATGCATTCTAAGTGTGTCTCGTACATGCATACAAAATTCTGCAGGTGGAAGCCACTTTGATGCATTCGAATTATAGGAGATCAATGTGATGAAAAAGGTCTCCTTATGGATATGATTTAGAGGCCTTAAAGTTTTAACCCCTTAATCCAATAATGGACATCTGATTGTAAGTTTCTTCAACACTACAATTCCTAAGTTAATCTTGTACGTGAGGGACTAATTACTAGACATTTGCATAATTGAGTACAACAAACCCTACTTTCTTCGGGCTGGATATACAAAATCAGATAGCAATGGCTCAGTTTGGAAGCTAATGAGCCGAGTTGACTAAGAAACTGGGTGTGTGTATTAGATAGAAGTAGGGCTAGTGGGTGGCCAGATATTTTAGATTGTTTTTTCTATGAAACGATATTTTAGTACGAGGATTTTACCAAAACTATCCTCAAATATTACTATCATCCAAAAGCATCATTAAATACATATAATGCCCAAAACCATCTTATACAGCATACTCTGCCGTTATTCGGGCCAAATTGCTCCTCCAACCACTTTCTCGCGACATCGAGACTTGATTTGGCACATTGAAGCATTTTGAGGCTAGTTCAACCCATTTCTCGTGACATTTAGACTTGATTCCGCGACATTGAGACTTGATTTGGCAGGGCACATTGAAGTATGTCAATGCTATTTCAGCCCCTTTCTCGAGACATCGAGACTTCATTTGACATGGCACGTTGAAGTATTTCGAGGTTAGTTCAAGCCCTTTCTCGCAACATTGAGCCTTGATTTCGAGACATCAAGACTTGATTTGGCATAATGAAATATTTTGAGGCTAGCTCAAGCCTTTTCTTGTGACATTAAGATATAATTTTACGACATCGATACTTGATTTTGAGCATTAAAGTATTTCTAAGCTTTTTTTCGATTCTCAAACTTGCTTGTGGAATTTTCCATTTTCTTATTAACTTTTATATATGCTCTTCAGAAGTATATAATTCGAAGATCGAGAGAACTAATGGTTGATGAAAAAAGGGAAAATCAACCAGGGAGTTCGAGAATTGAAAAAAAAAAAAAAAGGAAAAAAACCAGCAAGTATAGAAATATTGCAATGCGCCAAATAAAATCTCAATGTCGCGGAAAAAGGAGATGAACTAGCCTCAAAGTCCTTCAATATGCCTTGCCAAATAATGTCTCGATGTTGCGAGAAAGGAGTTGGAGGGGCAATTTGGTCTAGAAAAAATAGAAGTATACCGTATAAGATGCTTTTGGGCATTACATGTATTTAATGTTGCCTTTTGGGGGATAGGGATAATTGAGGATGCTTTTAGGCATTATAATTCATTGTCTACGCCGTTTGGCTGCGAGTTTCACTCAACTTTGGCTGATGAGTAGATCTCGGTGGCCTTTTTTCTCCCTTTTTTAGTCTTGTGCTGTTGGCTTTAACTGGCAATGTGGCGGTGTGGCTCGGTTTTAACTACAAGTTTTATCCCTCTTGCATTGCTTGGCTCGAGCCAAATTCTCTCCTCCTTTCCAGTTGAAAAGGATAAAAGGTAAAGAGTAGACAAAACAATGTGCCTGTTTGGCAAGTCTTATCTATTCAGAATAGATCCGTTTGAAGCAGATCCGTTCGAAATAGATCTTTTGAATTAAATCATTTTACAAATAGACTATTTGGTAAAACATATTGTACATCTAAATCAAACAGATCTATTACAAAAATCTTATTTGGTAAACATAAAAATAAGAGCTTAATACAAGGGAATTTCTGGTCTTTTCTGAAAAAAAAAAAGAAAAGAAAAGGGTAAGTTATTATAAAAAAGCAAGGTAAACCAAGCTATTCCCTTTTGCTTGCCCTCTCAATGTGACATGGAGACCTCTCATCAGTTGGCCTGTTCAAGATGGGCGACACACAAAAGAATCTCGTCAGCTTAAGGTTTGCTCTATCCATTCTATGTAAAAAAATCGGTGTTGGAAACAATAACCAAACACTACTACTAAAACCAAGAATACATGAAGGGTACAAAAATATGAAAATGGTTTTGAGTAGGGAAATCCACAAGACAAAGCTGACCATTAGGGGACGTTTGGTAAGCATCCTCTGTGAGAATTCCTCCCATGTTTTATGCGATTCCGTGGAAAATCCACGTTTGGCAATGCAAGGGAAATAGCATCAAAGAATCCATGCATCCATGCTCCCATGGAAAACTCCGGTCAGACCTTTCCCCCTCTGAAAGACAAAATCCACAAACCTGATGAAAGGCGGAGCTACAGTACATCGCATGGTAGTATAGGGTTCACCATTGTTTTTCAAAATCTGACCTTTTCTAGGCCCCACAATTAAGATCTAAACTGATAGTATTGTTTAAAAGGCCCAAAAGGGCTGGGACGTCAAATATCAACCGTTGATTGTTCACAGATTTTGAGAAATTTACAAAAGCGTCCAGACCGTTGGATGGTAATTTCTGAAATTATGTGGGGCCCATTTGCGAAATCCAAACCGTCCAATCTCTTTAAAATGCCTAAAATGGCTTTAGGTCCAAATTTGGCAGCCTGATTCAATATGGATCATCAAAAATTGGCTAAAAACTATTGACCGTTGATTTCACACAAGGCAAAAAAGGGGATGAAAAATAGTGCCTTTTTTTCAATTTTTTGGTTCTTGTGGGCCCCATAATCATTATCTAAATCATCAGTTATCTCTGGAATGTCAAAAACGGCTAGTTGATCAAATTTCAGTCATTGATCATATCTGGATATTGAGATATTTGCAAAAACATCCATATTCTAAAATATATATATTTTTTATTTTTCTGGGGTCCCTTTGCACGATCTGAACCGTTCAAATACACTAGACAGCCCAAATTGACTTTGAGTAAAAAGTTGAGGTCCTAACTCATCATAGATATTGAGTTATTTAAAATAAAAAAAAAAAAACTTACAACTATTGTATTACATATTCTACTAATGGTGTGATTCCTCTGTCAATGCCAAACCCAGAACTCTTTTTACATATCCTGTATGAGGATGACTTGATTCCACTAGAACAAAGAAATCATCGGGAGCATAGAATCCCCTCCCTACCATGGATGCTTACCAAACGTCCCCTTAGGAGCTATCTGATGACCAATCTAGATTAATTACTTGAATCATTTGAAACTTTACATTCTAATTACTTAAGGAGCATTAGGTTGTTTTGTTAGAATAGAAAGCAGTTTTAACATATTTTAACCAAATAATATATCAAAATATTAATAAAGAATGATTGGACAGTATCTAGGACCCTCGCAGGTAAGTAAAATGGGCCCATCCCATATAAAATTCTAGACGTGCCATTTTCGTATGGGCTCAAACCTAAACCGCTTGGATTTAGCGGCATGTGTCAAAAATACCTTCTAAAAAAATAGAGTTTCAGTATAATGTTGCCCTGAATTCATGTAAGAAATCAATAAATATATATATAATAACATAGATATTATATTTAAAAATAGTAGTGGCGGTTAAGGAATAAGAATATCGCGATCAAGAAGTTGAGCTAGCAACCGTCAATGTTAGAGATATAGATATTACACCCAAATGGAAAGATAAGAACTCAAAGAACTCAATTTGACGGCAATGATGATGATGATGAATATTGCTCAAATGGCATAATCGGGCTGTTGCCCCAAAATTGCATAAATTAATCATGAATGGCCTGGTCTAGGTAAGATTAAATAGATCTATACACTGTCCACTAGTCCTAATATGCATGAAGAGGCCATGGCACAAATGCACGAGGTTATCATGGATGGGCCTGGTCTAGCCCAACTTGGATAGCCCAAGAGGGCCATAGTCATACATGTGCCTCCCTTTGGTTGTCAATTTCGTGTCAAGTAGTCAAAGACCTTGCTCTAGTGTCTCTCAAGGAAGATCATGTTTGAAGACATTATTTCAAGTCTTGCGAGGCCCGGATTCATCAAGAAAGAACTCCATGTGTGTGCCAACTTATTTAGGCAAATGGGACTCCAAACTAACTAAGAAATGGCCCGTAGGACCCTTAGACTAAATGGTAAACTCAACAGGGTTAAACTGGCACTTTTTAGCAAAGTATACTGCTCAGTTTGGTGCAAGGAGTCGGCTAACTGCAAGGTTTTTCGGCCAGCTCGAGGTTGCATTGCCAGAACCTTGACCTGAAAAATTGGCCTGTTTTATGGTTAGCTTACGGTTGGCTCACAGCTAGCCGTAAGTCCCCTACGGCTAGTCGTGAGCTCGCCGTATAACAAAATGACCCTATTTGATTGGGGTCAAACTAGCCGTTGGGACCTGGCGGTTAACTGTGGAAAAGGTGGAGGCTAACCGCCAGCTAGTCGTTGGAGAGCTTTCTATATATACTTGAGCTCATTCCAATGGCCACAAGTTTTGGATTTTTTAGACATCTTTCCCATACATTGTGCCCTCATAGTTAAACCATCTTAGTGCTCCCAAAATCCAATTCCACACACACTTAGGATCTAATTAGGCGTACTTTAGAGCATTCAAAGCTCTATTAAAGTGTGTTTAGTGGAATCTCTATCCTAGGGACCTTGAGGCTACCAAGTTAAACATCTCCTTCCATAGACGTAGACTCCCTACTCTCTTGGTTGTGGACATCTTGGAGCATCATCATCACCAAGGAGCAACGCAAGGAGTCAAGAACTTGGAACACTATTCAAGCATCGAAGAGCACCCTCAAGACCAAGTCAAGAGGCAAGTGTTCTTGTTTAAATTTGTAAATCAAGATTGTGAAGTTGATTGAATCTTTGTGATTGAGCCACTATAAAGAATAGAAGTTGGTGGACTAGATCTTTGTGATCGAACTACCGTATCAAAAATTGGTAGTGTATGTGATTAGAGGTCTGCCTCTGTGGTTTGCCTCAACATGGTGGAACTAAGAGTGGAAACTCTTGAGCAATGGATGTAGGTTCGGGACCGAACCACTATAAATCACTTGTGTCAAATTATAATGGGCCTGGCCATGCCCAAAGGGCTACCCCACTCCAAAACATTTTCTACCTTTGTCCATAAACTAAACGCAGAAGTCTCACTTGTGCGCCCACTTATAACCAGTCTGTGTTTGTTGCACACTTAATTAGAAAGTGTGGCTCCAATCTAAGTAGGACACATGTTGAAGTAGACAATATAATAAAATTAGAATAGTAGGGTCATATAAGCATTAGTGTTTAGAAATGAGATATTTTAAGATATTGTCATATTATCTGATAGTTTAGAACGTAATTTATTCACCTTAAAAGGAGGTGTTTGGATAATTTAGAAAGTATCTTACAATATCACACTTTCTTGCAAAAACCTTCATATTACATTATTCAAGGATATGCTATATAAATTAATCTTTAAAAAATCTTTTTTAAATAGGAATGGAGTTTAAGTAAAAACCATTGAAGAGTTCATGAGCAACCATTAAGTATAATGACCTACTATAAGTTTTAACATTTATGAGTCCCACTATTAGATTGGCCCCACAGTGCTTACAAATTTAATGTGGTGTCCTATTGCCATATCAAGACTACATAGCCCTTGTTAATTATCAACATTAGGTGGGTCCTACAAATATCACGCTCGGGGATTTCATTGTGATTATCAACCTTAGGTAGGTCTCGTCCTACCAAAATTAATCGAGTCCCGTGATTACCAAGATTGAATTAGGTGATTGTAATTATCAGTTTGTCATCATTAAATGGGTCCCACTATTTGATAGCTCTCTTAATGTTAGTATGAAAACCAACATCAAATGGGTCCCACAATGATTTCTCATAAAAAAGCTAGATAGGGTCATTTGTGATAATCAGCATTAGATGTATTATAGTATAGTTACCAACGTTTGGTGGATCCACCTTAATTAAACAACATTGCTTGGACCTCATGATTTAAATTTAATCTTAATTTTTTTTAACGTTAGATGGGTCTTACCATGATTATTAAAAACTGAGATTACTAATTAGTGGGTCCTGATTCTCCCCATTTCTTATTTGGTACATCATCTTGTGAGTTTTTTCATAAATTATCAAACACTTCAAAGGTATATTAAAATTTGTAGAGACTGCCAAACACCATAAGTGACACAATATAATAACATGACATTACTTTATTCTACGATAATGAAATCTTATAATATTTAAACTTGTTGATATTATATGATGCACTTAGCCAAACACCCCTAAGCTTCTGAGAACTAAGAAAGTCTTCAAAGGAGTCTTGAGAGATGAAGTGCTTAGACACTCAGAAAGTATCTTCTTATTAAAATGACAAGTGCTTTGGAGTAAAAATAAAATAGGAATACTTAAGAACCCATTAATTTTGAACAGTGGGATTAATTTTGATTCTCAATATCGTATACATTTGAAGACCATTATTTTGCATGACTCAGATTTTTGTAATTGGGTTCCACTCTAATGTTTCTCTCTTTTTGCTCAATATATGTCCGAGTACAATGAAAAACTCAATGTTGCTAAAAGCACAAGTTATATATATTAAAGTAAAGGGGGAGGTGGGCTGTGAGGGGTACCAAATCAACCCTAAAAAATTCTCTCATTTCAGAAAAAAATAGAAGAAAAAATTGCATAGCCTCAGGCCTTGATGTGGGCCACTACACTCATCCGAAACAAATCTCCTCCCTAAATCTCCATTTCAAATATCTTCTCCAAATCACCTCCCTAAATCTCTCCATTTCATTCAATTTTATGAAGATAACAAACTAACATCTTTATCATACCTCCTACAATTTCTCTTAAACAGAGGTCGAATTTGTGTCATCAGATCCTATACTCTGGGCTAGACCTGGCCCATTGAGTCTATACTCTATACCTGGTATTTTCTTTTCGGTTGGGTATTGGGTTTGACTCAACCCATTCAGACTGTTCCAATGAGTCAGTTAATCTTGGATTTCAAATTGATTAGGCAAGGCTTTCAAGCCTTGATCTATTCAAAGTTTGGACTTTTTAAACCAATGAACAACAATACATAGCTCAGGTACAGAGTTAATAGTGTAATGGAGCAAGAGGTGTGCTACTCAAGGCCCAATTCTGGCCTAATATTTAGATATCTGAGCCCAAGCTGAGCTTGAACTCTACGTGCACATCAAAACTCAGGCCAGATCCTAGGCCCAAATCCAAAGTGGCCCGCCCCAAATTGCATTGTCATGATCTGGGCTCAAGTTGCATCCAACCAGTATCTCTTTCCAAATTATCTTTTTAATGATTTCTTTTTAATGCTAGAATTTCGGAATCTTGTCTCACGTCTTTCTTTGAACCTATGAAACTTCAACTAATGATAATTATTCTAAGATTCTCGAAAGCAAACCATACGAAGTCTATTTATGGGGCTATATCTATATCTAAACTGCTCAAAATCACCATTAAATTACCATCATTGGTCAAATCTCATTCTACTTGAAGTTTGGCCCGCCGTCTAAAATTGAAAAACTTAAATTTTTCTAGATTTTATACCTTTTTCTAATATATATCTCTTTCATATAGAATCAATTAAAATTAAAAAATTTCTAGATTCTCTCGAATTAGCTATCTTAATGGACTCTTCCTATCCTCATTGCAATAAAAAGAAAAATACACACCCATATCTAAATTTTAATATATTTTTATTTTGGGCCCGAGCTAAGCGCGGGCCTTTGTTGCTAGTAAAACCATATAAGAATGAAGACGATGCTTTGGATGCTCTACACATAGCCCCATTAAACAGTATTAGCTATTCGATCTCATTCATCAAATCAAAAGGCCTTTCACGTATAAGAGTATAAAAATTATAGAAATTGAGTTTTAACTACTTTTTTTTTCTTTTTTTAAATGCAATATAGTTTCTCTTTCACAATTTGTTGACGTGGAAAAAAGGCTAGCAAAGTTTACAAAAATCTAGCTCCGTCAAAACAAAACTCATGGGTCCGCCAATCCTAATAAACTTAGCTTGTTTATACTAAGATTGTAGCACCTTCATCTTGTAACCTATGATGGGAGTGATCATATATGTTGGTATCTGATCATAAACTTCACTAGTAAAACAATAACTTGTTTAAACATCTATCTAAGCTTATCATCTCTCTCTTTCTATGTTATTTTATTTATTTATTTATTTTTAAAGAATCAAAGTATTAATTTATACATGCTCAATCTTACTATGGAACCATCTCCTCATCCCACAAAAACTAAGGATGTGCTTTCTGAGTGGTTTAAATTTTAAACAATAAGTCTATGGAGCCCGACTTCTTGGCCCGATTTGGAGATTGATCCTAGCTGGACTCCCAGCTAGCTTTGAGATGGCCAAGTGTTTTCATTGTTTCAGGTTTCAACACTTCAAAGCCCACCAGAAGCTTTGGAGATGAAAAGTTGGGAAAATCCATGGCCTAGAGTCCTTTCAGTCCTCTCCCCTCCCAAACGTTTTCATCTCCACATCGCCTCTCTCCTCTCTCTCTCTCTCTCTGTGTCACAACCCGGGCCCGAGTTATGATAATCCAGGGCTGCAACCATACTTACTCCCGTAAACTCTGAATTAACCGAAGTTAAAACAGAATCCACAAGGGATAACATTCATTCATACGTACCTGTCAATTGTACAATTTGCGGAAATACACATTGACAATTAATTCAAAATGTTCTTTATACATGTATCGTTCCTTTGTTTTCTTTCATCAATCATTGCATATTCAAATTTTATGCATAGTGATTACTATTCAAATTCTCAAAATATTACATTCCCAAAACTGAATTTCAACTATTCAAAAGAATTCATAAAATGAATTTCCCAAAACATCCATAGTTCACTTGCGCACTCAAATACCCATATCAATTGGTATTCCGACCGTCCCACTCTATCAATCCTCCCGGAGGAACCGCAACGGTCTCCTCCATTGCTGCTGGGCCGGCTGCTGGGCCGGCATGGGCAATCGGGCCTGTAATGCCATCAATAACACTAATGAATACAACAGTTCAACAATGTATAAACAAAACTTGTAATAACACATATTAGTACATTACTAAATTCATTTAATATATTTAGTGAACAGTTCCTATTCTAGACAATGGGGGAGCATAATAAGTCAGTCAATGAACATGTACAAGATGGAAACTACCATAGCTTTCCTTTCAATTTATTTCATTTCCTGTCATTTCATGTCATTTCATTTCATATACCATCTTCCCTCAAAGGAAGGATTCATCTTCCATCTTCCAAATGGAAGGCATTAAATCAATCAGTACCCATAGAAACGATCGAAATTTGTAGGACTTACCAGTGTCCGGGCCAGGGACACTGGCATTACCACGGAGCTCCGGAACGCCCCCAAATTCATCTACTGCAGTAGGAATAGTCATTTGGCCCAGGGCGAAAGGGCGCACCATTCATGACCCCGGCCTCATGAACATAATCATTTATTAATTCATTTAGAATTTCATACAATAGCTAGGTAGTGCCAGACTAAAGGGTCAATGCATTTCATTACCAATCCATTTTTGGATTCAATTCAATACAGTGATTCCATTCTTAACAATGGAAAAGAGACAAACAATGCCATCAATCTTGTGAGATTGGAACGAAGTGATACAGAACACAATGGCATGAGAGAATCACTGACTACCCAATTCTACTCATTTCTATTCTAGTTCCTACCCACCATTTGGGTGTAACCGTTGGTTATCCAATGTACGTGTTATTCTCGATGGACATCACATTTGTATTTATATGTACATTGGAGTCCCCATAATTTAACACTCATAGAGGTATAGTCCATAATCAATTAACACTTAACCCATTATTAATTTAAGGGTTAAATTCTTAAGGTTTTTATTTCATTATCCAATTCTCACTAAATCTCTATTTGCATTAATTAGCCACAAAGCTAATTTTTGAGGACATACAAGTGTCCACAAGTACTCATGTTTCCTACAAAATCCAAAACCAACTAGACTCTCAATCAATGCCCTGTCCAGTATTAGGTTTGCTCGAGCGGACTCAAGTTCGCTTGAGCGGACCCAGACAGAGAAGTGGTCGCTCGAGCGAACTCAAACAGAAAAGTGGTCGCTTGAGCAAACCCTTGTCCGCTCGAGTGCCTTCATCCAGAGAGTGGGTCGCTCGAGCGAACGCTTCAAAAAACCAATCCGGATTTCTGCAACTCTCGCTCTTCTTCTTCCCCCATCTCCATTCATTTACTACAACCACCTGCAATAAATTTGGACCTCCTGTCCACTTCCCATTCATCATTTAACACACACAATAATGACTTTTCTAATCATTCATCAATCCATTAACAACAAACCCATCCTAAAAATCAATGGAAAGTGCTTACAAACCCAACCTCTATGAAATCTTCATTAACACCTACAATACTAACAACATTCACAAGTAAAGCTTATACTCGCCTCTCTTTGAAGTTCTTGGACAAAAGCCCTATTTCCTTGGCTTGGCTTGACACAAATGTTCCCCAAGAAATCCCAAGCTCTTCAATAATGGTGGAAGCTTAATGGAGAAGATGAAGACAACCAAGCTCCCTCTAAAATTACTTGCAAGCTCCAAATCCTCACTCTTAATGGAGAAGAAATGAAAGAGAAGGAAGAAGGAAAAAGGGGTGCCTAGGGTTTGCTAAAATGAGAAAGAAACCCATCTCTTAGCTTATATAATGCACTTTTTGCACTAAAGCCCTCTTCCATTTTTCTTATTCACACTTTGGGTCAAGTGAAGGTCCATTTGATCAACTTTAGGTTAAATGAGATCAAGTGTATTATGAAAGTTGACGTACTCTTCGAGCTACTCACGTTGGTATCAAGAATTTTCGTATTTGGCAAAATACGTGAAAACTCGTATTCACAAAAAGGTCCTTAATTTACCTTGTTTGAGTTTAAACTCTTTTTAATCAACTAAATCCCTTTTAAGTTCACTTCATTAAGCTTAATTCAATCATTTGAGGCTAACCCAACTCATTTAGTTCATTAATCACAATTAGCACAATTAATCATACTTAAATAACACTAATTTGGATTAATTAGTCTTAATTACGATTAGTCCGGGGCAGGGCCTAACACTCTCTCTCTCTCTGCTCCAACGCAGCACCCCCTCACAGCAGCAGACCCTCGAAGTCCCCATCCCCAGACCATCGCTCGTCTCTCTCTCTCTCAATGGATTTAGCACAGCACCCCCATTGCTCATCTACCTCTCTCTCTCTCAATGGACCCACCCAAATGCTTGTATTGTTTCAAGGGTTCTGATTTATCCTAAATGGTTTTTGCATTCGACTTCTGTATTGTTTTGAAGTTCTTCTTGTAATTTGAGTTTTACTGTTCTATATATATATTTTTTGTTCTTTTATGGAATTTAGCTATTCGTTTGAGGTTTTGGTGATAAGAAAGACCGAGTTATTGTATTATGTGAAATTCCTTTTTCCCGTTGGAGTGGACTTTAATGGCAAAGGATAACTTTGAAAACCCATTTCAGTATTCCATATCCTGGTTTTAGCACTCATAGATTTGATTATATAAACAACACCCATCCTTGACATGTCTTACTTTTTTTCCCTGAATTTCAGTTTGGTTGAATGTTTTTATATCGGGCATATGTTGATATAAACCCTTGGCTTCATTTCCTTGAATTCAGTTTTCATGTTTTCTCTGTGGTTGGGCTTTCTTTGGTAGAAATGAGGTTTTCTTATGAACTGTTAGATTACTTGTTTGTTCAATGATCTAGTGTAGACAACATGTGAGGCCCCACCCCTGGTGGGCCCTCAGTTTAATTTAAATAATAATTAATAGAGTATTTATACCTTAATATGCTATTTAATAGGAAATTAGTGGTATAGATTCTAATATTCCTAAGTTTTAGATATAGCTCTAATTTAAATTGTGTTAGATTTGATTAGATTAGAGTTTAATTATAATTAGTACTAATAGGAGGCATGAGAGTTAGAACATTCTAAAGTCTTACCTAATTACCCAAATGCCCATGGCCCCATTTCATTCTCATTTAGAACCAAAATACTCTTTGGGTAATTAGCCTAAAACCCTAATCTATATAAGCCAAACTATTGCAAACCTAGCCTAAAACCCTAATTCACTCTCATCTTCCCTACCTCTCCTTAAGAAACAATAATTCCCCAAATCCCAGCCCAATAAGAAGCTAGAGATCATCTCTATTGCACAATCAACACCTTAGAAGCTTGAAATTCTCATATCTCTCTCTCAACTCTATCACCAATTTCGAATTGAGGCAAGTACCTTATGCAATTTCATTAGATGCATGCTTTTCCTTCTTGTCTCTGTAATTGTAGTTTTAATAGATGATAATATATGTTTAGATCTTCTATTGAGCTTGTTTTTCATGGAAAAATGGCCATTGATGGATGGGTTTCTCCATTTAGAAGATCAATGGCCTGGATGGATTGATGGATTGATGGTGGATGGTGATAATTGAAGTGTTTGTATGTTTATTCTTGTCTATGTGATGTATGGAGGAGGTTTGGAATGACTTGGATGAAAATCGGGTTGAATTGGAGAAGATACCATAAATCTAAATCTCAGCTTTCTACATGTACCCGGTCGACCGAACCATGTCTCGGTCGACCGGGCACACTAAAATGCTAGAAAAACAGGTCTCAGTTAATTTCTGCTGAAATGCGCACAGACAGTGTACCCGGTTGACCGGACCCTGTCTCGGTCGACCGGGCACACAGGAGTCTGCAGAGAATAACTAGAACATGTATTTCTCATTCAAAGCAGAAATGTAGTGTACCCGGTCGACATCACGACCATGATATCGACCGGATACACTGGATTTCCTGCAGAACTCCCAAGATGCTTGACAACAGGTCTCAATGGACCCGGTCAACATCACGGCCATGATGTCGACTGGGGACACTACTGTCACGACCCGGGCCCGAGATTAGGGTTACCACGGCCAAACCCCAAGTCGCGATGCCATACTTACTCCCGTAAACCTCGCATCGCCGAAGCTAATACAAGATTCACAAGGGATCTTACATATACCTGTCAAATGTACATTGTTTTGCGGAATATATACATACATTGACATTCAACTGTAATATGTACAAATTCTTTACAGAAAGTAAAGTTGACTTATACGTTTCATTTCCTATTTAAATCGCCCATGCATATTCAAATACAATGCAGGTGATCACTGTTTACAACAAAATGAATCTATTCAAAATGGTTCTAAAAATTTCCTAAACCGGTTGCCTCCGATTTACATCCATTCGTTCAATCCTCCTGGGGGAACCGGATTGGTCTCCTCCGCTGGCGGCGTGGTCTCGGAACCACTGGAACGGCCAACTGGGCCTGTAATGTCATCAATAACACTGTGAACACGACGGTTCAACAATGTATACACAATTCTATGATAATCGCATGTTAGCAATTTGATTCCAATCAATATATATAACAATAATATTCAAATCAATTCAAGTTCACTTTAATTCCATTCAATTCCATTCATATAGTTCTTCCCTGAAGGAAGCATGCAGTTCATGTGAGTCTCCCCTGAAGAGAGTATTCAATGCAGGTAGTTCTCCCCTGAAGAGAGCATTCAATTCATTTATATACACTTTATCAAGTGTCTTTTCGTTGTCCTATAGCATAGGCGGAAGGCGCACCATTCCCAACCCAGCCTTTCAAGGACTCATTTCATTTCATTAGTGCTCACTTTATTAAGTGGCGTTTCAAATGGTTACGCACTTTATTAGGTGGCTTATCAAATGTGTGGGATTTACCAGTGTCTTGATCAGAGATCACCGGCATCACCACGGAGCTCCGGAACGCTCCATCTACTGCAGCAGACTTAATCTTTCATACATTACAGTGTTGGTTCATTTCAGTTCTTTTCGTTTCATTTCATTGCATTTCAGTATATTAATTCAATACATTATTCAATGAAGCTCAACAAGGAGCATAACAGTAATAGACAAGAGAGGACAAGTCAACTCAAGTCATAAACAAGTAAATTTCCTAAAACAACATTCGGGTGAAACGTTCATTATGCAATGTAGAGGTTATTGTGGATGACATCACTTTTTAGTGAAATGTACATTCACATAAGTTTAGCTAACACCCATGAAGGTTTAGGAAATTATCAGCAATCAATACTGATATTCCCTCAATTTCGGTCACCTCGGCGGTTACTTAGCGGTTAGCCGCATTAGGGATTTCGGCTGACCGAACCACATTCGGTCAGCTTTCCAGAATGTCTCAAGTTCCAGGACAATTTGCCCAATTCGGTCACCTATTCGGTCACCCATGCGGCTGGCCGAAATTCAAATTTCGGTTAGCCGAATTTCTTCGGTTAGCTTACGGTTCGTTTTCCAGAAGCTCGATTTCTGATGGAAAACCCTGACAAGATTTTCGGTCACCTTGCGGTCAACCCACGGCTAGCCGAACTCACAATTTCGGCTAGCCGACCTATGTCGGTCAGCTCTCGGTTAGGTGTCGGTCAGCCGCCCAGAAGTTCAGAAACTTCTGAACCGAATTCTCTGTAACTAAACTCCTTGAGTTCTAACAAATCACTTAACAATTGAAATCAAGATAATTGAGTATACTTGCCTTATTTGGAGATTAATTAACAAGAATCTCCCTTGCTAGCTTGAATCCAAGTGGAATTCCTCAAGCCAAACCTTCTTTTGAACCTAAAACCCAAAATCAATCCACAAAACAGAATTCTTGTGAATTCTTTGAGCCATAACTCAACAATGAAACCATAGAAGTGCTGAATTCAACTCAACACTTACTTGTAGCTTCTTTGATGGAAATCTTGAGATGTTCTCAAGTTTCAACGCCAAACTCCAAGAAGTAAGAAAAGCTATGAAGAAAAGGATGGTGAAGATGGAGTCCCTCTTCACAAGCACTTGCCACTTCTCCAAATCACACACACCTTGATGGAAACCAAGAGGAACGGAAGAAAAAGAAAGAAGAGAAAGAGAAGGAGAGAAAGAGCTGCTGGGATGAAGGAATGAACTCAAATGAGTTCATCCTCATCTTATAATCTCACTTTTTGCATCCAACCCCCTCCTATATCCTCTAATTACAATTTAAGTCACATGAATGGTCATTTGACCCAATTCACGTCGAATGGAATCGTCACATTTATAAAAGTTAACGTACGCCTCGAGATATACGTGTCAGTATCAAGAGTTTCCGTATTCGACGAAATACGTGTAATTTCGTATTTACGAAAAAGTCCTTACATTGCATGGTTTAGCCTAAAACCATTTCAATTCTATTCAGAACCTTCACTATTCTTTTCATTATATTCAATTTAACCACTTGAGCCTTGAGCCAAATTCTTATCAATTTAGCCATTAATCAACATTAATTCCATAAAACATGTTGAATTAGCATTAATCCCGATTAATTAGAGTTCATCTTAATTAACTCGGGACAGGGTGTTACAACTGCAGGATGTCGACCTGGGAGGTTAACATCCAGTTCACCCGGTCGACATCCGAGGGTGTGATGTCAACCAGGCAAGCTGTGAACAGGCAGATTTACAGACTTCAACAGTTGTGATGTCTTATCACATGTGAGGCCCATTGACCATCCAAATGACCTTCCATCAAGTGTGCCACACCACGAATCAATGGCATGGCTCAGCCTTGATTTGTGGGGTCCACCAATTGAGGGTTTATGATTCGAATCATCATTGACTCGAACCTTAACTGTAGCCCATGGTGTCCACAACTTCAAGAGCACCAAATTTATCATTTTGGACACCTGAGGCTACAGATAGGGATCCAATCATGTGATGAGGCCTGAACCAAGAGTAGACAATTACCTAGGACTTGTCCTTTGTCTATTTCCATTTGATTCCATGTTTTGAGGGTTCTTGTGTTACTCTTCTTTCTTGTTCTTGTTATTGTTTTGACCTATTAATTAATGGAAATTGGAGGATCTGAACCTAGGATTACTTAGAGGTGACCATAAGCTGTGTTTGAAGATAATTGACCCGTGTCTGTGTCTAGGCAGACCCTCATACAGCCTAAGATTGGGAATGTGGAACCCTAGATTGAAGATGTTAGACTTTAATGGTTAATTAACTAATTGTGTACGAGTTTTGGATGAAGGTTTGTGGAATGGACACAGAATGGTACTTGTGTTACCTCAGGCCACGGTTGTGAGCCTTGGAGTGGATCCAATGTTGTTGGACTTGGACTTGTTGTTAGACTGTGTTCCATGTTATATCTTAACCTCTTAGAGACGTGGGTAGGACCTTGCTCACGCAAGTTAAGCCTAGACAGACACAGACCCGTACTTAGTTCCCGAGTTGGCACTAAACATTCACTCAGTTGTTCTAAGCTCAGCCAGTTGACTGATCATCTCTGGTAGGAGCTATGTTCTGGATTACTTAGAGCTATCACGATGAGCTGTGATTAGACGGACGGTGTGATACCGTGTTCGGGTTAATCTAATAAAGGGGTGTGATCGGTGAGATAAACGGGTGTGATCAGTGAGATAAATGGGTGTGATCAGTGTTATGTATATTGTATGTTATGATTGTTATCAGGGTTGTTATCTTTGTACGGTTATTACCCTTTCCCCACCGCGAACTGTTTATGATATGGGACGTTTACAGTACGGGAAGGCCGCGGCATAATATCCCGCGGTGTATTTAGCTTGTGTGAATGTTTCATTTGTTTTCTGTTTAGTTTAGATACTTTACATTTCTGATTCTAAACTGCTATTACTGCTCAACTGGCTAGATTATGTACCTTGTTTACTCACATAATTATGTACATGTCATTACTCTCATTGTGTATACATCTTGTGTTATCTGCATATGGTGCATTGCTAGATCTTTAGATCTGACCCATCTTTGGTGCTTAGGTCCAGACTATGATCCCGCGAGTGACGCGATCCATAAGGCGCCCATAGTTGGAGACTACGGATGGGGACAGGCTGACCAAGGGGTCAAGCCAGAGGATAGAGAGCCTGCACTGGAGGGTTGAGTGCAGATTATTTTGGGTTTGAGAGTACTTTTGTAGAGAGACATGGGTAGATAGTTGATATGTATAAACACTTTGATATTTACACTTTGAGATCACTAACAAGCTTCCGCACTTTTACATCTAATATATATACATGATACTATTGCTTCCGCTATCTTTTATTCCGCTTCCGCATTTCAACTGTTGGTTATGATGTTGTTTAAAAAGTTTTAAAATTTTGACCTCACTGCGGACTACGATCTTGGAAGTTCTTGGTTTTTCCGGGAAGTAGCGCGCCAACTTCGAGTACCTTAGCGTTATCTTCGGTATTCGAAATTAGGGCATTACACAACATATCTACCAAACCCGGATTTATGGAGGCTGTGAGAATTGGAGACTTGATTTATGGAATGAAGAAATATTAAACAGCATGAAGAAGCAAATTGCCTCAAATCATGATAGCCAAAGTGCCAAATAGACAAAATTACAAAGGAACTACTTCGCTGTAAACAAATTTATGTCGTCGTTCAATTTTTTCTATTCTTTTACCTGAATTACAATTGCATTTGCTGCAGTTTGGTTAGGATTGAGTGATGCAGATAATCCAACTCTCCTCTTTTGTAGCAGACACTTAGTTTTTACTCCTTTTCAGGGCACCAAATTGTAATAGGAAAATTTCATTCCTCATTTTTCCTTGATGTGGAATCAAGTTTCTGTGTGTTTTCTTTTGTTGGTCTAGAGTTACATCATCTTGATATGTAGCAAAAGGCTCCCAATTTTTTGACAGATAGTTTACACAATATGAAAATGCAAATATATTTACAAAAGTCCCCACAAAGCATAGCTTAGTGATAAGGACTTCTACTCGCATATGGAGTACAGTTCGAGGCCTGCTCAACGGGTTGGAAGTAGTCTCTCCGACCAGATTGGTAGCCATCTAGAAAAGAAAAGAAAAATCTACCACCAAAAGCATGAATCACAATTATGTCACATCTGCATACATACGTAGCATGTGACAAATTTATAATGCTATTGACCACATAAAAATTAATTTCTATTCTAATGCAACTGACAAATTCTGATGCAATTGAAGTAGCAGTCGTGTGTGACTTCTCTTGAGCTTCTTCACTACCATCGCATTCTTCGTTGTCATCTTCATTGCCTTGCATTTCCTCATCATTTAAGAGCAATGGTTCTCTACTGGTTCTGTTGGCAGTAAAATCCATAGATTCTTCTTTCTCAGTGACAGAAAATTATATTAAAAGGAGACAAGATCCACAGTACGCTATTTAGTATCAAATACTGTAACACCTTGTCCCGAGTTAATTATGATTAACTCTACGTAATCGGGATTAATGCTAAATCAACATGTCTTATTGAATTCATATTGATAAATGGCTGAATTGATATAAAATTTAGCAAATGGCTGAATTGAGCTTAAGGAAAAGAGTAGTGAATGATATTAATGAAGTGGCATGGTTTTAGGCCAACTAGAGGACTTTTTCGTAAATACGAAAATTACGCGTATTTCGTCGAATACGGAAACTCTTGATACTCACACGTATATCTCGAGGAGTACGTTAACTTTTGTAATTGTAGCGATTCCATTCGGCGTGAATTGGTTCAAATGACCTTTCATTTGACTTGAATTGTAATTAAAGGAAATAGGAGGGGGGTTCAATGCAAAAATTGGGATTATAAGATAATGATGAACTCATTTGAGTTCATTCATCATCCCAGCACAACTCTCTATTCTTATCTTTTTCTTCTTCTTCTTTCTTCCAATTTCTCTTCATTGAGTGGCGAATTGGAGGCTTAACAAGTGTGTGAAGAGGGACTCCATCTTCACCATCATCTTCTTCATCTCTTTTCTTGATTTCTTGGAGTTTCAAGCTTGAGTAGATCTCAAGGACTCCCGCCAAGGAGATTATAAGTAAGTGTTTGAGTTGAATTCAGTACTTCCAGGTTTTATTGATTGAGATAGAATGGTTTTTAGTTGAAAGAACTCATTGGAGTTCCGTTTATGGTGATTTTGGGTTTTAGGTTCAAAAGAAGGTTTAGCTTGAGGATTTCATCTTGGATTCAAGCTAGACAAGGGAATTCTTGCTGATTAGTCTCCAAACAAGGCCAGTGTACTCAATTATATTGATTTCAAATGTTAATGGACTTGTTAGAACTCAAGGAGTTCGGTTCTAGAAAATTCGGTTCAGAATTTTCTGAACTTCTGGGCACAATTCGGTCAGCCGCTAGGCTGACCGACACCTGACCGTGAGCTGACCGACATAGTTCGGTTAGCCGAAATTGTGAGTTCGGCTAGCCGAGGGTTTACCGCAAGGTAACCGAAAGTCTTGTCAGGGTTTTTCCATAAGAAGTTGAGCTTCTGGAAAACGGACTGTAAGCTGACCGAAAGAAATTCGGTTAACCGAAATTTAAATTTCGGTTAGCCAAGTAGGTGACCGAACAGGTGACCGAATTGAGCAAATGGATCTGTAGTTTATGAAATTCTGAAAAGTTGACCGAATGTGGTTCGGTCAGCCGAAATTCGTAATGCGGCTAACCGCTTGGTAACCGACGAGGTGACCGAAATTGAGGGGATATCAGAATTGATTTCTGATATTTTCCTAAACCTTCATGGGTGTTAGCTAAACTTATGTGAATGTAAATTTCACTAAAAGTGATGTCATTTAAAATAACACCTACATTGCATAATGAACGTTTCACCCGAATGTTGTTTTAGGAAATTTAATTGTTTGTGACTTGAGTTGGCTTGTCCTCTCTTGTCTACTACTGTTATATTCCCTGTTGAGCTACCATTGAATAATTTGTTGAATTAATGAAATGAACTGCAATGAAATGAAAAGAAAAGAATTGAAGTGAACAAACATTGTAATGAATTAAAGATTAAGTCTACTGCAGTAGATGGAGCGTTTCGGAGCTCCGTGGTGATGCAGGTGATCTTTGATCAAGACACTGGTAAATCCCACATATTTGAAAAGCCACTTAATAAAGTGAGAAATAACGAAATGAAATGAGTCCTTTAAAGGCTGGGTTGTGAATGGTGCGCCTTTCGCCTATGCTAGAGGACAACAAAAAGATACTTGATAAAGTATACATAATGAATTGAATGCTTCCTTTAGGGAAGAATTATATGCATTGAATTGAATTGATATAAATTGTTTAAAATTGCTAAACATGTGATTATCATAGAATTGTGTATACATTGTTGAACCGTCGTTTTCACAGTGTTATTGATGACATTACAGGCCAAGTTGCTCGTTCCAGTGGTTCAGAGACCGCGCCGCCAACGGAGGAGACCAATCCGGTTTCTTCAGGAGGATTGAATGACTGGATGTAAATCGGAGGCGACCGGTTTAGCAAGTTTTATGAACATTTTGAATAGGTTCATTTTGATGTAAATAGTAATCACATGTATTGTATTTGAATATGCATGGTTGATTTAAATAGGAAATGAGAGGTGTAAGTAAACTTTATGTTATGTAAAGGACTTGTATATGTTAAAGTTGGATGTCAATGTATGTCTATATTTCCGCAAAAATGTACATTTGACAGATATATGTAAGATACATTGTGAATCTCGTATTGGCTTCGGTGATGCGAGGTTTACGGGAGTAAGTATGGTAATCGCGACTCGGGGTTTGGCCGTGGTAACCCTAATCTCGGGCTCGGGTCGTGACAAATGTATATGCAACTAGCCATTCTGAGAATATTGAAGACATTTCATGCGTAGGCGTTCTAGCGCGCTGCGAGGGGAGTGTTGCAATGATGGGGTGCTGCTGCGATGGGGAGAAACAAAGAGACGCTTACGGGAAAGGAGATGGCGATGGGAAGATGCCAAGGCCAAATAGTGTGGACTCCACAAGGGAAACATTGAACAGAAGAAGGCATCCCAACTTAATGGAAATAGAAATGGTCTTGCACAGGGCACCACTACAGCAGGTGCTGCTGAGATTTTCAACACGCATAATGGTTTTCAACTAGCTGACATTAGTGTGTAGTGTGTACCCTTATGTTAGATTAGGGCTACAGCCAGGTGTATCTTTAACTATGAATGGCTGTTCAAATTCATTTATGTTATTAGTGTCCTAGACAAGAGGTCGTTTGAGAGATCCGCTCAAACAGCCTATCTTTTCTTCTTTTTTTCTTTCTCTCCCTCTGTTTTGTGTTTGGTAGAGAAGAGATCTTGTTGGGAAAATGAACGGATTTTTCTTCAATTGTGAATCTTGGGTGCTGAGCTTTGTGTGAATTTTGGTTTCTTGGGGTTTGTATCTGAATATGGCTATGTTGTTGTGGTTTTTTGGGAAAATTTTAATTCTAAACGGGGCTATCTTGTATCTGAACAGGGTACATGAGAACACTGTTTATAGATTGGTCAAGGTGATGGCCCTGTTGACCTTGCATTGTGAACTTTAAATGTTCCTTCTATTGGATTGTTTTAATTATGTTAAAAAATGCAGATACTTGACAGAGGTAATATTTAAAAAACCTATCATCGTATATAATTATCCAAATCAAATTAAAGCATTTTATATAAGTCTCAATGAACTTGAAAACAGTTGCTGCAATGGATGTGCTTGTTCCTAGAGTTTTGTTGTAAAAGTGCGCGGTTTGAAGCGCTAACAAACGTGATTGTAATTAACTGAAAAATATCAGATTTTAGGTTCATAATATGGACTTGAAAAGCCCCAAATTTCAGCAAAAAAAAAAAAAAGAAAAGAAAAACCCATCAGGAAGCGGGCTAAAAAGTGTCGTAAACAGGGGTATTCAGCAAAGTTTGTGCAGATCTTCTTAACCGAGTTGAAAAGGTGCATGAGTAGAAAACATCACAAGCGTGGTTGTAATTATTTGAAAAATAGCAGATTTTAAGTTTATAATATGTACTTGGAAAGCCCCAAATTTCAGTAAAGAAAACCTTAGAGAAGTGGGCTAAAAAGTGTCCTAAACAAGGGTACTCGGCAAGGTTTGTGCAGATTCTCTTAACCGAGTTGAAAAGGTGCGTAAGTTGAAAACATCGCAAACATAATTGTAATTAGCTGAAAAACAGCAGATTTTAATTTCATAATATGGACTTGGAAAGCCCCAAATTTCAGCTCAAAAAATAAAATAAAATTGAGAAGTGGGCTAAAAAGCGTCCTAAACAGGGGTACTCAGCAAGGTTCGTGCAGATTTTCTTAAACAAGTTGAAAAAGTGCGTGACTTGAAAACATCGCAAACTTGATTGAAATTAGTTAAAAAATAGCAGATTTTAAGTTTATAATATGGACTTGGAAAGCTCCAATTTTCAGCAAAAAAAACCGTCGGGAAGTGGGCTAAAAAGTGTCTTAAATAGGGGTACATAGCAAGTAGAACGCAATGGTAGAAATCATTCCAGTGAGAATGTTGAAAATTGAATGAAATCAGTTGCACTGGAGATCATTATGCACAATAATCTTACCAAATAAATGAATAAAAGTTGCATTGGCAACTAAATAAATTAACAAAAGTTGCATTGCCACAAGTTGCCAGAGTTACCAATGCAATGGAAGCAAAATGAAAAGATACTAAGAAGTCACAAAAAACACATAACTGAGACTCAATAATTCCACCAACAATTCATCTTTTTCCACCAAACCCTAAACATTAAATCGAAATCACCAAAAATACATAATAGAGAAACACTAATACCATGGTACAAAAAAAAAACCAAAAAATAATATAGTGAATCATTGATATATACAAAATGTTGAACTACAAAATTCCAAAAACAACATTTTATTATCAACGATCAGAACCACCTTGCCTAAACCACCAACATCCCAAAACAACCACATCTTGGGTCTTCTCCATCCATTGGGGATAAAATCGTAGGACGTCGTGGAGGCTTCGGGCTGCGGGGGAGCAGATCCGATGGGGAGGAAGACGATCATGGAAGACAACCGGAGAAGAGGGAGAAGAGCAATGAGAGAGCTCCGTTTTCCACCTTTTTATCGAAGAAGAAAGGAGAAGAGGAAGATGGAACATCGTTGGATCAGGTGCTGCGCTGGATCCGCGGAGAGAGAGAGAGAGAGAGAGAGAGAGAGAGAGAGAGATGGAGTGGTCTAGGGCATTCTATTCTATTTTTCTTCTGTTTCAAAACATCAGGCGGGCTTGAAACTTCTGGTGGGCTTTAAGTGTAGGTGAGCGATGGTGTAAGTCCAGCTCGAATCCAGCTCGAATCGGGCTACACTTCGGGCAACCAAATCGGTCTGACTAGGCTTATTGAAATTTAAATGGGTGGGTCTCATTGTAAAATCTGATCCTACAACTTTCCAAGCTAAACCTAAGATACAGAGCAGTCGGCCAGGGACGTACGATACACGCGTCACCTGAATTATCACCGCCGTTGCAGTTGTTTGGACATACCTTCGAAATCTGTAGTCCGTACGTGTGTCTGTCATATGAGGCATGACAAATGGGTCAGTCTAGGACGGTAACAGTAATGGGTTTCAATCCAAACCCAATGTGTTTATTAATCGGGGAACCAAACCCAAACCGCAGCTGAAAGTTAAGATGGTCAATCAAAATTCTGAATCATCAAGTCGTGTTGATGACTTAGAGCGCAGACATGTTGAAGGGTCACAAATGGTATGGCCCCAACCCAAACTTTTGACCCATTTATTGTTCAGGCTAATAATGCAAATCTTAACCAACCTGAAATTTAGAGGAAAATACTTTACAGTGATAAATGGCAATGCCCTCATGTCAGACCATCCTGAACATCTTTTTTATTTGTGGGCCCACATTTGGCTGACCCAACGCATTCACTTACAATCCACTTGCACTAGCTCGATTATCACACCAATAAAAGTGTCTTCTTTCTTTTTCTGCTCGGAGTCGCCAGAAATAGGAAATAAAGGGCTCCCACCAGGGTTTCAATGGGAGCCGGCGCCTTATCTACAAGGCCAGCTCTCTATTCCACACCAATTGGAGTTGTATGTACTATTGGATCAAACATGTTTTATGGAAAATAGATCAACAAAGGCTATGTTGATGATTCATCATGTTTTAAAAGCGTAAGTACACATTTAAAAGATCAATCCAGGGTTTTGCATCAACACCAGTTGAATTGAGGATTGGGCCAGTCCCAGTGCAGATTGCGGCATGTGATGTGAACTGATTCAGTCAGCCAACGACCAGCTCTACATCTCCCAAACCGAGGACAAGACAGCAGTGCTTAAGGTCGAACCAGATCTGGGATCATATCGCATTTACAATAGCATCTGATAGGCACAAAAAGGATTACAGCATCCACAGACCCGTCTGCCAATGTGTGGATCATTAGTAAGCTTTTGGGTCATCATCCATATAATCTTCCCTTACAAAAACACAAGAAACCATCATTTGAACTGTTTGGTCGCTGGAAATCAACTGCCCCACACAATTCATCTGTAATTGGTTAGGGCAAAGAACAGAACTACTCTTACTGACAGGTAACCAGAAACTTGACATGAAAATCCAAACAGACCCTAATCCATCAGATGGTCCCAATCTTTCAGTCCGCACAAACAGACAGATTTCACTGTAGAGATCTGCCTCTGATCGCATTCGGATTACACACAAAAATGGGTAGGTATTGGGTACTCATCAACCACTGATTAGACCACTAGCAGCGTGCAACCAAAAGCAACACCTGCAGCTATAAGGAGCAACTTTATCAAGCAGAAGACCAAATCTTTTAACTAGGCTCTACCGGAGCCTTAGATGAAGAATGAATGGTTCCTATTTGTTTGGGTAGTAGAATGGTTCCTTTTCGTTTGGGTATTAGAATGGTTCATTTTAATTCATATGAAAGAAGAGTAACACCAACACAAGCAGCGGCCTACATTGCAAAGAGAATCCCAGGAGGAGCAACAAGCAAATTCCAACTAGGACTACATGCCAACTCAAATAAAGCATAACAATAAAGGGTATTAAGCTAAAACGTTTTGAAGATAATTTTGACCTTAACTTCTAATTTTGACCAGAAGTTATAACTCTCCACTTCCAATATGTAGCCACTCATCTCCATTTCCAACATGTAACTACTAATTTCCTCCACTTCATGTAATCACCTCTTCTTCCCACTTTTCACTTTTCCGCAAAAACTTCATTTCTATCCCTATCATAATCACCAAATCATTGTCATGAATATTTGAGGATTAATTTTGCGAGTTTTTCTTAATACCTCAGTAAATATACTTTTCAGTTATTGGTGAACATGCTCGTGCTAAACATGGGTTGTTGTGCTAGTGTTATCTTAACCTAGACATGTTAAGGATGACAGTAACGAATTATTGTTTCAAATAAATAGTCAGCAACAAGATGTTGATCACCAGGTATCAGAAAAGACCATGTTGGACAGTTAGAGGCAAATTTTGAAATGCATTTTTCAGATTATGCAGCGGGGGACTGCAACTTGTGGTCTTGTGAGGTGTCCACATCAGCAGGAGGCACCCACTGCCACATAGCCACACCTGGATAAACAGGGAATAGTGTTGTTTTATTGGCCGCAGCTTGGCCCTGAGAAGCAAAGGAAGCTGCAGCAGAGGCGTGGAATGGTGCCAGGTGAGGCATGTATGCTGGTGGTGGCATTGTTATGGCTTTGAGCTGCTGCTCCAACCCCTCCTTGTCTGCCTTGAGTTTAGTCTTCTCTTCTCGGAGCTCATTTTTCTCTGCCTGCGAATATATAGACGCAAAGAAACACCAAAGCAAAAAAGTCATTCAGTGGATATTGTCCATTTTTTCCATAAATAAGGGAAAATCTCCAGACCTCAGCAGAAAGAGAATGGTAGGAAATTTATAATGCTAAAATAGCATTTTCATGAAAAAGAAAAGAAATCGAAGACCAGCACAATGAGATTCAAGCTCCAATGTATCATACAACACAAATCCATCTATAGGTCCGCAGATGGGCAATAACAGAAATCTATGACTTAGAAATACAGAAAATTAAAATAAAATAAAATAAAAAGGAGGACAGGAAGATATAGATGGAAAAGGCATAAGAAAATTAAGAGCAAAAAATATTTGATTATATGGCTCCAGGAATTTATGGAGTCGGGTCCATAAACTTAAAAGCTAAAAGTGCCTATTCATACAGAAATATCAGTCAATTTCTAAGCCTTCAACAATGTATATTTTTATACTTTAATAGGGGGAGAGAGCAGACCTTCAGTTCCTTAATTGTCTCTTGAAGGTTTTCATTTTCTTCTTTGAGCTGCTGAGCCTCACTTCTCAACTCTACCAACATACGAGCAGCATCACTTAAAATCATAGCTTTGTCTGACTTAGGAGGTCTCCCAGGATGAAGAACAGAACCCAATTCCACAAATCTAGACATAGGAAAGACAAATAAAAATAAAAATAAAAAAAAGAAAGAAGACAAATCAAGCGCCCAGCTACTAAATGTATGCAAGATTCCTTTTTTCCCCATTTAAGTCAATCAGAGGTCATATAATAACTTCAAACCAAAGTTTGAATGAGGACTTGCTGAGTACCTGTCATTCAATCTTTCCCTGCGCATTTTCTCACGACATGCTTTAGACTTGGGAGCCAAGACTGGTTCATCTCTTGCCCTACGAAAGAATATTACACACAAAATAGAACTCGCTGAAATTAGTGAAACTTCTAATGTCCCATTTTCAAAAGTACAAAGAGGAAACCATTTACCATGTTTTCATTTTAGATTTATACTAACAATGTGCAAAACATTTTATATAATTTTAACTGAGTTATCCACAGACAAATTGGTAGCACTATTATGATTTTTTATTTTTTTTTCCTTTCTCCTTTTTTTCTTCCTTGTTATAAGTAAGATGGAATGAATCTATGTACTGGAACATAGAACCTTCCATTAGAGCTCCAGGCTCAACACCTAGAACGTATAAGATTATTATCATTTCACTGGCACACTGAAGCTAAACAGTTCGTAGGCAATAACATAAGGACAAGAAGAATGTTACCATAGCCGAGGAACTATTCTAGAAGCCCTTTTGCCAAAACACCTTCTTCAATCTAAGTTTCAATAGATCCTTAAGAAAACCAACTTCCCAGCCACCTGAAATGCCTAACCATGACCGATGTAGCACGGATGAACCTTGGACTATCTTAACATCGGATGAACCTTCAATTTTCTCAATACACCAATCCAAGAAGTATAAAATCACGCAAAAGTTTGCCAACTGTGTGCTTAGTGCACCAGTTAGGTATCTCCAATTGGGGAAGGTAGGTCCCTGGATTCAGCCTGTAGGGCTATGTACTGGTTAGCATGAACTGATTTTGCAACGTTTACTGAAAAACAGTCCAAGCTATTGCCCTTCTAGCAGCTAAAACCCACTATTTGACCTCAACCACAGAAATCAGTAAATGGGACCACTTTCGCATGGTTCAATAAAGATATCAAAGCATATTTCAATGGTACATTTCAATCAATTTGGCAATGTAAACTGTATAAGTTCCTCTATAACATATTTTTTGTTGAAATCCAAATATTTAACAACCACCGCTAGTAAAAAAAAAAAAAAAGGGAACCAAACAAGCAGTCAGATAGTATACATGTCAAATTGGTTGATTCACCAATTAATAAGTCGGAAAGAAAGCCAAAATTCCAAAACCACATTAAAAAATCATACTATAGAAGCAAGAACCAACTGCAAATTTAAGGGAGCGAAAGAGAGCGACACCTTTAAATAAATAATCTTTAGAGATTGGCAACAAAAAATCATGCAAAGGTTACACCAGTAGAAAGTTTATAGAGTAGAAAGCCAATGCACCCATTCTACTTATGTCATGAAAATCCTTTTTAGGGTTCATTTAGAATCTTAACAGCTCAAATGCTTTAACAGAACGCATTTTTTGACAAAGCAGATAACTATCTGCTCCAGATCAACACCACAAATACTGAACAATCTGAAATGTAGCTGATATTGATATTGATCCACCAGCTTTTCATAGATCACTGTGCATTGCTTATACTTCCATTTCACTAACCAATCAATGAAATGCATAATACTACAAGTCCCTATAGCAACATAATAAATATATAGAGAGAGAGTGAGGAAGAGAGAGAAAATCTTCACCTTTTTCTCGAATCAGATCGTTTAAGATCACAGGCATCATTGTATGTACCACCAATCTCCACACTGCAACACAATCTCCAATCAGAACAGCACAAAATCGACAAGCTTTACCAACCAAACAGCTCAACAGAACAAGAGAATTCACAAAACCAAACGCATTCCCCCAAAACCAAAAGGAGCAACATCGAGCAGAAATTCCCATACCATGCATTCGGTAAATCGCCAAGACCATCGAGAGTCCAACGAAAATCACTATCCGAGCTTCCGACTTGGTCAATCCAATCGAAATCCGGATTCAAATTCGTTTCCATTAAAGAACCGAATGCGGAGTCCTCTCCTGCCCTAATTTGAGACGAAGAGAACTGAGATTGGGGAAGATCTCTCCCTGATTACAGAGATTTGGGGTTCTATGGAATTGCAGGGAGAGATGTTTAGGGTTAGGGTTTGGAAATGTAGAGTTTTGGGGACGATTCGGAAGAAGGGAGAAGATGATAAGGAGAGATTTGAAACGGCTTCTCGTGGTAGAGACTAGAGAGATACAGCGCAGAACAGGAGAGAGAAAAATAGGAGAAGGGCAAGACGCCAGGTTGGACCACAACACCAACCGTACTGCCGCGTTACATGTGTAATTGGCTAATTGGATATCCTAAAGGCACGTTTTAAAAAGAGGGATCGTAAATACACCACGATTTTAACCTTTTACATGTACAATTTTTAAATACTTTTTTATTACATTTATTTCTTTATATGAAATTACCAAAAAATATAATCATCTATCACACCTGAATCTCTAATTTTTCTTTGCACACTGACTCATTTCACTTTCACTTATTACTCTTGCTACTCCCATTCTACCGTCTCATTCATCCATTCACTCTCATTCTCTTCTTCCTCTAATCTCGTTTTTCCCTTCACATCACCATTTCCCCATTTATCACATTCTACTCTCCCTTCATATCCATTATTATCAAACATATTACTTCTTAGTGAAACATCACTTCAATATCATTGTTTTATCTAATGGATGAGCAAACTAATAAGCAAAATGTAGTTTCCGAATATAACATCAGTGAGAAGATGAGTTGTTGTGCTCTTTGTTTTGATTTTCGCTATTTCTCGAAGCTTGTAAAGCCTTCTTTAATTTATGTTGCCGCAAAACGTTTGGACTTTCAGTGTAGAACAAAGGCCACTTATAGCTGAACATATCAATTTTTTTTCAGCCGTATCTGGCTGAACAAAAAGTTTATGTTCAGCCACAGCCACTTATAGCTGAATATATCAATTTTGTTCAGTTGTATCTAGCTGAACAAAAAGTTTATGTCCAGCCACATAGGGTATGTGGCTGAACATATCGATTCTTTTCTCTCATTTTCCTTTACTTTGTAATCAACAACGAGTTTGCTGTGGGTTTTATTGTGGATTGGTTATAAGTGCTATAATCCAAATTAGACATGGCATATCATACTCTATGGTGACCCTATCTATAACGAAGCTCAAATACACATTCAGAGATGAACAACAAATGGAGAAAATGCAGCAAACATTACTTGATTGAAAGAGGGCAAGAGAGAATGGTAATGATAGGTGGATGGATGGCTGGAAAAATAGATAGAGGAGAAGGAGACGAAGAAGATGATGATCTTGAGTACGCTAACCATATGGCAGATAGAGAGGAATAAGAAGAAAAGGATGAGGAGGGTTTTCACCGATCGGAAGGAAGGCTCCAAATGATGGTGGTAAGTTGTGTGTAGAGAGAAAGGGGATAGGGCTATTTTAGGTATGTTTTGAGTGTGTGGAAAGCAAAACCAGAATTTTAAATTTTTTATGCTGAATGTGGATAGAATTTGTGTGTAAAAGGCTAAAATCATTGTGTATTTAGAAGCCCTCTTTGAAAAAAATTTATTACCAAAATACCCATATGTGAAATTCCGACTGTACCCTTAACTTCATTTATGTACGGATATGCAAATCCGTGCATATTAGATGTGCACGGTTTTCATACGCTAAGCAAAAAAATTATGCACGGGTACGTAGATTCGTGCACGTTTAATGTGTATGGATCTGTGTACGTGCACAGATTTGTGTATTCATGCATAACGCGAACATATTTTTTTGTTTTGGGACCGGATCCACGTAGCCGTGCATAACGCGAAAATTTTTTTTTTTTTTTGGGGTTCCGTTCACATTCTCCTCTCTTCCATCCCTTCAATTCCATGTTCAACTCGCACTCCATTCCATTTGCATAGATTGTAACCTTTTCTAAATATGTTTATTTAGTTAGAAAAACAATTAACATCAAAGAAAAACAATATTGGAAGAAGTTGAAGGTGAAGAGTCCACTTGGAGAGGAGATAAACCGTGGCAGAGATGTAATGTCGGTGAAGAAGATATAATCCCGAATGAGAACAATGATGGAGAAGATATAGCCGACAATTGAACTTGAGACATATAAACAGGGCTGCCGTTCTTTGAGAAGAAGAGGAGAAGAGGAAAAGGAGAAAGAAGAGGGAAGAGGAGAAGGGGGCAATCTCCTTCGGGATTTCACATATGGGTATTTTATGTACGGCTCAGCAAAAAGGGGTAGCTTATCTTTTTAATGTGGTGAGCTCGAAATGTGGGTGGGCTCAGCAACAGAAGTGGGTGCATTTAGAATATCTCTTGTAATTGTAACTAACACATGGGACTTAACAAAAAAATTCAACATAAATTCCTGGGCCTCCTATTGGTGGGCTAGTGGATTAAAGAGATCTACACCACTCAAAATAAATACCACACTTATATGTGATTAAATCCACACCACTCAAAATAAATGTCACTCTTATATGATTAACGCTAGGGTGAGGAAACATGATATGAAATGGAAAAAAAAAAAAAAAAAACTTAACTATTAAAAAAATGAAATCCTCTTGGAGAGAACTTTGTCCAAATTTTACTCCGTAACAAGTAGGCCCCATGTGATTTGACTTTATAGTAAATATAGAGGATTTTACTAAAAAACACGCATTAGATGCGCCTCAGACCAAAAATGTCATTTTAGTTTCCTTCACACCCACCAAATCGGTCTTCCCACCAAAAAATCCTTTTTTTAACCTTTTTTTTTTTTGTTGATCCCCTAACATGTCGGGGCCAAATTTGACCTTGCGCAGCAACTCGTCTTCTTCCTACTCTCTTCGCAAACCCAACCCAAAAAGGGTGCTCGTGGACCAGGCCAATCCGAGCCTGAACTGAGCCTAGCTTGCTTTGGGATGGGCTTGGATAGGTAATTAGGGCCCGATTAATAATAGGACCGGGCTTGGATTAACTGATGGAAATCCCATAGCCCGGCTCGACCCAACTTGTGTAAGAAATGCATGTAATTTAATTTAATTAGTGCTCTAATGCCCACAAAAGTGATGGAAAGCCCGGTTTAGCCCGGCCCGATTGATTAAATTGGCGGGCTTGGGCCTAACTTTTATGGCCCATGTTAGGCTTGGGTTGGGCCCTCGGCCAGTGTTTCTAAAGTCAGATTGAGCCTAGATATGCCTTTGGCCGACCCAGCACGGCCCGGAACACCCCTAAATCCAAAGGGACGACATGCGGTCCTACCCCACACGCTTGTATCAATGAGCTAATCTGCATCGTAGAGATATCCACTTTGAAGTTCTCTTTGAATATCCAACAACGTAGGGCCTATGATAGTAGTTGGAGTTTGATCTTCTCCATATGAACTCATCTTAGACTTCTTCAGATGGCACTCATATTCCTTGGGTCTCGGAGGAGTTTTCTGGGGCGTAGGTGATGGAGAGCGGACAAATGGAAAATTTTCTTTTCTTGATGGGTACATTCTCTATGGCATCACTGAATCGTCACCCCAGAAATACGCACTCCAAGCTGCAAACAGAAATTAGAAGTAAGAAGAATCACAATAAATGGTTTCATTATTCCAGCAACGCTCATTAGCATACGCGAATACGTAGAGCAAGAATGAACCTTCGCAAATTCAGAAACTGATACGTCCTCCACCCATTTTGGATCCTTATCAATCAGATCCTCACTACCTTTCAAGTTTCTTGAAAACGGTTTTGCTCGTCACAACTCATAAAAATAAAAGTCATACAAACAACTGAGACATTTCCACAATCACGTCCCAAAATGTCTTCATTGAAATTTTCAATCTGCAAGATTTTGATTGAAAGCATGTAGATTAGTTCATTGATCTTACCTTCAAAAAAATAGGTTAAAAAAAAGAATGTCTCGGTGGGAAGACCAATTTGGTGGTTGTGAGGGAAACTAAAATGACATTTTTGATCTGAAGTGCATCTAATATGTTTTTTTTTTTTTTTTTTTTGGGTAAAATCTTCTTAAATATAATAACAAAATATAAAAACATATATTTATTATACATTTGGGGCTACTTTATGTGTATTGTCCATTTTGATCTAAAATATTGAAATCGTGCAACAAAGATTGTTTTGGATTCAAAAGTTACTGTCAGCTAGAAATATATTTTTTTCTCCTACTTGTATACTTCTCAGTTAAAATAAAAAAATACAAAAATTTTCCATTACGACCATAATTGATACATGCATTGCCTTCTGTTAATTATAAATAAATGAGTATAAGAAAACCGGGTTAATATCCATTGTTTCAATGTAATCTAAATTGGTTATGTGATTTTTTTTTTTTAAAGTCTCAAATTGAATAAAAACGAGCCTTGAAAAGTATTAGTTGTTTGTCTATTGAAACTAATTTTAATTCAAGTTATGTGATCTGAATAAAAATTAAGTTAGCAAGTTTAAATATAACATTTGATTGACCACATGAGATGAACAACATCTAGCAGTCAAAAATAACGTTTTTGTATTTTTTTCAATAAACAAAATATAAAAGTTACTTAAAACAATATATTATTTTGGCTCTTAAAAACAGTCATTACTTGATGGGCATTTTCGCAATACGAGGACACCTAGCTCCATGGAATTCAAATTGCTCTTTAACACATAAAATTGAGTTCCAAAAGGAAAAACGTTCTCCTAGGAAGAGACTACATGTGCATTCAATTCTATGGAGTGCACTTGGGTCAACCTTTAATGACCATAGTCCCTTTGATACTCTTCATCCCATGAATCTGGATAAGCCCCAATATCATAATCGTTGAATCTTCAATCACCATTTGATTGAATATAAAAAAAACCTATAATTAAGATGCCATTAAGCTTTTAGATTATTAAACCAAGGGCTAGAATAATATAGTATGGCTGATTTTCTAAAACTCTCCATTGTCCAAAAGGAGACATTTCCATCTATCCTCCTCCCATCAATAATAGACATACACCTAAATAAGCCCCACTAGCTGCATTGGCTATGAGCACTATACAGTCTGCTTGTAGGAGCACGCTCTAGTTAGAAAAGCAAAAACAAAATTTCATGCTAAACATTGCAATAGATCAGTGAACTTCACATAACTAAATCCCAGAATTACTTTTTTTTTTTTTTGGGTACCTGAATATAACCCACTCAAGTGGGAGGGAAAATACCAGGAGGGAGAAAAAATTGACATTCTCTAAAACGTTGCTTTCTTATTTTATGTCTAATTCTATGTTCTCCTATATGGACTCACCATTCTCTCAATGCACACCTTCCATGAATTGGCACCCGCACTAGTTTTGGTATTGATCCGTTTATTCTATTGGAGTAATGATAAAAGATAAAATCATTTCATTGACTAACATCGTGCTCACCCTCATTTGCACGTCGAGATCTCTCCATCAGCCCTACTCAATTCTTATGCAAGTGGGCCACAGGAGGGACTTTCTAACAAAAATACTGCTGCTTTGTGGTCCTCCACGCTTGATATTAAAATGATGTACATCTAAATAAGCAGAGAATGCATTATTGACCGATGCCAGAGTTGAACACCATCACATACACTTTTTTCATGTCATCGTATCACTATCATAGCCTTGTCCCAACTATGTTGAAATCGTACTTTTTTTTCAAATCACCATCATCATTATCAAAGACTTACCATGATTATGGTGGGGGTGGGCTATCATTAATCATTAAAAACAGAAGGCCTCAGGCCTCTCCGTAAAATACATGACAAGCCACAAGTTCCTATCATTGAAGGCCTACCTGAATATCATGATTAGGCTTTTTCCAAATCAATAGTAGAAGGAAGATGCTAAACCCATCAATGGCTGCAGCTATCAGCAGCAGTTCATTTTGGGTCAGGAAATAATTGCACAGAAGTGTCTGATTCAACAATCCAATGCCATCTAGAATTGAGATGCTAGGGACAGCATACTTAGACTTGAGATGCTAGGGGCACCTTATAGCCAATATTTTCAGTTCGAGGCAATCTTGAGTAAGGAATTAGATGAACTGCATTTTATTTATTTTTTTCATTTTCCCCCCCAATGATGCAACACCAACCATCATAAATGGGAATTAAAAAAAAAATCATAAATGGACTAAAAAAGATGGAATCCTTTGTCTAAAAATTCAAAAAAGATTATTTAAAAAGTACCACTGACAATATCAAATGGTCAAATCACAAATAAAACAGAGAGAGAGAGAGAGAGAGAGTAAAAGCCAAATAAAAGCCATGGTTTCCATCTAACAGAATATGAGGGAAAGCAGATTGGCACTTGTCCTACCATCACTTACCAGTTTCATCTATTTCTTCTCATCTTTCTCAGCTTCGGCAGCCTTCTTCAACCTTGCTCCGTGGTGGCGCTTGTTTGTCTGCTCCAGGCGAAGCTTCTGATAAGCTTTGAAGGCTTTCATTTCTTCAGTGACTTTTACGAGCTCCACCACTGGTTTCTCACGAGTGATGGGCATGTAATCACCATGAACCTGAGTAGCAGACGCCAGCTCCTCGGCACTGGAATCTCCATTCTGGAAGAGAGCAATATGTTTAGTTTCCTTTAACACGGAAGAGCATCCCACTTTACATATATATTGTGAAAGAAAACTTGAGATATAGAGCAGTTTTTCTTCTTTTTCCTTTTTATTTCTTTGTTACTTTTTTTTTTTTTGCTGGGACTTGTACTATTAAATGGAAACATGTAAAAATCTATAATATATGGATTTGCATTCCAACCACTCCAATCATATTTTCCCTACTACTGCTGTTACATAACCTTCTTTTTTTTCTTTTTGTGTGTGTGTGTGTGTGTGAGAGAGAGAGAGAGAGAGAGAGAGAGAGAGAGAGAGAGAGAGACGAGGAGGAATAGCGTTTAATTTTGTAATATATGATGCCCAAACACAACATGGATAGGGACATGGATTTTACACATAAAAGGTGAAGTATCGGATACGATACGGCACGATACCTTGCCCACTTAAAGTAAAAGTTCCTTCTGGCCACTACGAAGTAACAAAGCCATCATTGCAATCTAGATGCTATGTGTGTATATTATATGATGCCATTTTATACATAACCTATGGAGCATCTGCCTAGTTTCTTCACTGTATTTAATTTACCTTGAATTTTCCAGATCGCCTTGGGAAGATAACTAATTTGGCCTTGTAAGTTTTTAACCTTTGGACATTGGCCTGAAGTCCCTCCAATGACCGGTTCTTCCTACGATGATCCACAGCGATGCCTATAGTGGGGGCCAGTTTCTTCGGAATGCCAGCTGCCTGCAAGCGCGACAAGGTAATAATGCCAGTGAATCAAAAATGTTGTCACAACAATTCATATGGAAGGAACTACAAGTTTTTGCCATTTTAACTGAATAATGGTGCCTAAATTAGAGGCCTCATTCAATTGTAAATAAGTTAACAGGTACAAACTTCCATCAATATAACACAATTGATCCAACCAGAGAACTTTATGTTAGACTAATAACTCAAGTATGTTACTTTAGCCCAACAAGAGAACTTTATGTTAGTTTAAAAACTCAAGTAGCTTACTTTAGCGAATGGTATTTAATCATGAGACTATCATCACCAGCACCAATGCACCTCACTTGAATCACAATTCACATGCATATTAAAGTACAGCCTCTAAATGGCTCAGACATGCAACTTGACCAACATTCATTACTACTTTAGCCATATCTGATGAAACATTCCAAAAACAAGAAGATACTAATAAAAGCAGAGAAACATTCAGATGAGCAAATGCCCAGTGTAAAATGACCATTGCCGACTTCACACCTATTCAACTGAAGAGATTAATCAAATTAAAGAGGCCCAAAATTTAGTTGACACTCCACACCATGGAACCCTACAAAACATTCTAATATGAAACCCGAAATAGAAGAAATTGGTAAAAGAAACAGATCCAAACCTTGAGCTCTTCTAAAGAGAACCCTCTCCCAGCCCTCAATTTCATGTTATATTTCAGTGTTTGACAGTGTACTACAGGACGAAGAGGTCCTGAAGTTGGCCTGGGGAAAACTTTCACAGCCTTCTTTTGCCTTGCTGCATATGATTAATCAGAAGATAATGTCAACTACCAAAAGATGCGTTGCATTTAAAAAGAAACACTCTTGAAGAGATTCACTTAAATGCCACATAAAGCAATAGTGGACAAATGGGCATATTAAAAAATAATTAAAAACCAAAAAAAAAAAACAAGTTGAAAGGAGGAACCACTATTCAAAAATGCTCAACAGACAAAAAGAAAAAAGACAGGAGCATAAGAAAAAAGCAAGAAATAAATAAGAGCAGATAAACAGCTTACCTATGCGTCTCCTAGTTTTCCTTGCTGGTTGATTGAACCATGTCTTAACGTAATTTTGCCAGTGTTTCTTAAAGTGCCCATTAGGGATGACATTATTATGCTTGACCATACTTTACCTGAAATGAGTTAAACCACCAAGCAGCATGACTATATAAACTCACCATTAATATTCATCATGCTTTAACATAATTTGCAAGAATCAAAAGGCCTCCATTAGGGATAACATTATTATGCTTAGCAACACTCCGCTAGAATGTTCACAATTAAAAAACAGACAGAAAAAAAGGCAACTAAAGGTGCAACAGTGATTTTATCATAATACTTAGTTACAAAATACTACAATCAAAACCTGTTGACAATTTAAGCGAGCAATTAAGAAAGAGTACTTTAATGTACAAATGAAATACTATCATTGGTTGCAGGTCATCAGTCAGGGTATTGACCTGACATGTGTGTTCTGCAGGGTCTGGCCCAACCCATTCTAAGCTCACTTGGATCACTAACCAAGTAACCAACATCCTTGCAGGGCTTGAATCTTTGTATTCATCAGCTGCTAGCCTAAATTTGACTAGTGGATATGTATGGAGAGTGGTTTAGACCAGTGTATAATTTTGGTAAGGCATATTTTTTTTAATATATCTCTAAAAAGAATGATGCACTGGATGATGGGCAACACAAACACATGCGCTTCAAATGCAAAACAACATGGCACCGCATTCATAAACTCGCTCTAAATGAATGAATGGTTTTAAATCAAACTTCACAACGGCTAGGAGCAAACCGAATAATTCCAATCCAAAATAACAGAACCACAAATAAACAGCCTGTCAAGCAAATCATGAAAAAAGCAAAACCCAAGGCTAAAACATTTTTTTTTTTTTAAAGGTGACTGTATTAAAAGAAGAAAATCAAATTAAAAGTATACTACAAAAGACATTGAGGATAAGAGGTGGCTTCTCGGCGCATCATTCCTTTTAAGGAATGTCCAAACTTTTCCCCATTCCCATTTCATAAGCAGGATTTTGCTTGATAGTCATCTGTCCTTCTGCATGTTTTTAATGTACATGAAATCTCTTGAATGCTTCAATGTATCTACCCAGGTCGATTGTTAGTTCGTTACCCGAGTGGCCAATAATAGGAAACTTCATTCTTACTTACCTACGTGTTCCTATTAGTACTGTTGGGGGTGAGAATCATAAAGAACTATCTCAAGACTGACATTAAGATAAAATGCCTAAGAGGTATACTACAAGTATATTATAGGAGTGGTGAACTGGATAAGCATTTTAAAGCCATCATTTTTTAATTATTGTTCAAGCAAGGTGATTCTTTAATCATCTACAGTGGGAAGTGACTTCGATTAAACAAAACACAAGGCAAGCAATCAAATGAAAAGAAGGTTTAGAAAGACAGATTCCAGTTATATTAACCGAAACTCAAGGGGGGGAGGTGCAAAAGATTAAACTTCAGAATGCCGAATCCACCTGGGGACTTCTTTTATTCTCTTGCAGGAGATTGATGCATTAGTAAGGAATCATTAAAAAAAAAAAAACTACTAATCCCTTAGAAAAAGGAAATAATACATCCTAGAGAGGAATTGAGTTTTCATCCAAATGGATTAATGCTGCGCATATGTTTTCTTCTTAATTTTTTAATGGGTGACATGACTTGAACCCACGACCTCAATATTCCATAGTGAGAGCACCTTCCACCATGCCAGAAGACGATGGATATTATCTTTTACCTCAACAATGGAAAACATTCCCCTTCCCCATTTTTGCTACAATAACCTCTGTGCACCTTTCTTCAAACATAAAGCCCAACCATCCTTACCCAAAAAGAAAGAGAGCAAATAAAATTATAAAAGTGCAGTGCATTTCTCAGGTCAGCAAAGAAAATTTCATCCCCACAAATAAAATAAAATAAAAATATCAAATAGGCCATCCAAAAGCCAAATATAATCAAATATGGTATATCATCATTCCAAAGACAAATAATCAAATCAGTCATCCAAAATCCAAATATAATCAAATAGGGTATGTCACTAGTACATAGAAAATATCTAAGAACCAAACAACTCTTGTATCCAAGTAAAACACAGCTTACTCAGAACCCACAATTACATGTACAAGTAAACCAAATCACCCATATCATATTGACGCATAACCATACGCACAATTTTCCAGAAAAATCTAACCAGCCATGATTCTATTTACTATTAATTGATCATGTAAAAAATATCTAGCTTACTGGTAACTCACTTTATTGCGATGCACGACCCCTTATTTCTCTGTAAACCAAAGATCCAAAACCTAAAACCCTTAAAATCCTAACATGTGAATGAGAAATGCCATGAATCCTTCAAAATGAAAAGGATTAAAGAACCAAACTCCTCTCACTTGCAGGCAACTCGGGTTACCCAAAACACACAAATCCTCTAATCCAAAATCTAAAACCCTAAAGACCCGTGAAAATAATCCTAAAAACCATAACATCTCCAACGAGAAGTGCCATGAATGCTTCGAAATGGAAGAGATCAAGATTAATACAAATATCGAATACACAAGAACCCTCATTTCCGTCCAAAACGAATTGAACGCGAGATACAAAACCTAAACCCTAGTACAGATGTGTAAGATCTCTAAAACCCTAATGCAAAATATGAGAGATTTCGGAGCAGAGAGCAAACCTTCGAATGGTTGGGCTGGGAGAGGAGGAAGGAAACGAGAGCTAGGGTTTTAGTGCGGTCAGGTAGATGTTTATATGCGAATGACGCACGTGTAGGGTAGTACGTGTAGCCTACAGTACCTGCTTCGGGCCGGATATACGAAATCCGATAGCAATGGCTCAGTTTGGAAGCTACTGAGCCGAGGTGACTAAGAAGCTGGGCGAAAGCTGGGCGAGTGTATTAGATTAGACGTAGGGCAAGTGGGCGGCTAGATATTTTAGGGGTTTTTTTTTTCCTGTGAAAGGGTATTTTAGTAAGGGGTTTTTACCGAAAGCATCTTCAAATATTACTATACTTCCAAAAGCATCCTTAAATACACGTAATGCCTAAAAGCATCTTATACAGTATACTCAAATGTTTTTCGGACCAAATTGCTCCTCCAACCACTTTCTTGCGACATCGATACTTGATTTGGCACGTTGAAGCATTTTAAGGCTAGTTCAACCCCTTTCCTACGACATTTAGACTTGATTGCGCGACATCGAAACTTGATTTGGCAGGGCATATTGAAGTATGTAGATGCTATTTCAACCCCTTTCTTGAGACATCAAGACTTCATTTGACATGGCACTTTAAAGTATTTCGAGGTTTGTTCAAACCCTTTCCGGCGACATTGAGCCTTGATTTCGAAATATCGAGACTTGATTTGGCATAATGAAGTATTTTGAGGCTAGTTCAACCATTTTCTTGCGACATTTATACTTAATTTCATGACACCTATACTTGATTTGGCGCATTGAAGTATTTCAAAGCTTTTTTTCGATTCTCGAACTCGTTAGTGGATTTTCCATTTTCTTATTAACTTTTATATATGTTCTTCAAAAGCTTGTAATTTGAATATCGAGAGAACTAAGGGCTAATAAAAAAAAGGGAAAATTTGACCAGGGAGTTTGAGAATTGAAAAAAAAAAAAAAAAAGAAAAGAAAAGAAAAAAAACTAGCATAGAAATACTGCAATACGCCAAATAAAGTCTCGATGTCTTAGAAAAAGGGGTTGAATAGCCTCGAAGTACTTCAATATGCCTTACCCAATAATGTCTCGATGTCACGATAAAGGGGTTTGAGTGGCAATTTGGTCTAGAAAAAATCGGAGTATATTGTATAAGATGTTTTTGGGCATTACATGTATTTAATTATGCCTTTTGGGGTATAAGGATAATTGAGGATGCTTTTAGGCAGTATAATTCATTGTCTATGCCGTTTGGCTGCGAGTTTGGCTCACCTTTGGCTGATGAGTAGATCTCGGTGGCCTTGTTTCTCCCTTTTTTAGTCTTATGCAGTTGGCTTTAACTGATTGTGTGGCTGCATGGCTCAGTTTTAACTACAAGATTTATCCCTCTTACACTGCTTGGCTCGAGCCAAATTCTCTCCTTCTTTCCAGTTGAAAAGGATAAAAGGTAAAGAGTAAACAAAACAATGGGTCTGTTTGGCAAGTCTTATCTATTTATAATAGATACATTTGAAGCAGATCCGTTTGAAATAGATCTTTTGAATTAAATCCTTTTACTTGGTAAAACATGTTGTTCATATAAATCAAATAGATCTATTACAAAAATTCTGTTTAGTAAACATAAAAATAAGAGCTTAATACAAGGGCATTTCTTGTCTTTTCTAGAAAAAAAGGTAATTTATTATAAAAATGCAAGGTAAACCAAGCTATTCCCTTTTGCTTGCCCTTTCAATGTGACCTAGAGACCTTTCATCAGTTGGCCCATTCAAAATGGGAGACACACGAAAGAATCTCATCAGCTTAAGGTTTGCTCCATCCATTCTATTCAAAAAAATAGGTGCCGGAAACAACAGCCAAACATTGCTACTAAAACTAAGAATACGTGAAGGGTCTAAAAATGTGAAAATGGTTTGAGTAGGAAAATCCACGAGACAAGGCTGACCTTTAGGAGCTATCTGATGACCAATCTAGATTAATTACTTGAATCATTTGAAACTTAACATTCTAATTACTTGAGGACCATTACAAGAGTCCTGATGCTCAATCAAAACCGGAATTATAGTACTAACATCCTAGTTGATTTGAAAATATAAATATCTCAAAATAGTATAAGAAGTTTTTATATTATTTCAAAAAGTCCCCTTTAGTGGGTTTTGCTCAGGATTTGATTTATGCCATAAATGGTTAAAAATGCATACAAAATGTGGGTTTTAAAAAAATAGCAAAATAAGTAACATTTCCTTGTATGGCAATGGAATAAGACTAATATTGGAAGGTGATTTAACAAGAAAAAAAAGATTATACCGAAAAGGTAATTTTAAGTGCCCTTGCACAAAATCAGTCACTTTGCATGAAACTTTTTTTTTTTTTTTTTTAACATTCTCTATTAGGGTCCCTATCGACATTCATTTGCAATGTTAAGGGTCAATTGAGACCCTGCATTCGACCTGTTCATACATTTTAAGGCCTAGAAGCCCGATTTTCTCTCTTGTTTGTTTCCTTCTTCTTCCTTAGCGTCGACTGCGACTCTACATCAGCTACTAGGCAAATTCATAGTGGTTCCCAACGGTCTTTCATTGAGCCATGGTGACATGGAACTAGGAATTATGAAATGGGTTTCTGAAAAGTAAGAAATCATGTTTTAGGTGTAAGATCCCGGTCTTGCTTATAATATTTTATTATATTTTAATTATAATATTACTATTATTTTAATTAAATATGTTTTAGTTATTTAAGTGGGTAGGATTAAGTGGGCCACACTATATATTAGATGCTTGGATCGGTGAGTTGGGCTACTGAGTGGATGACATGACCCGCATTTTGACCCAATAACTTAAGCCCAAAGAATTTTCTCTTTTAACCTAGTCCCTGTTTTAAATAACCGCACGACTTATCCCTCCCCACTTATCTCTGCAACTCCTCTCGGTTATTCTTCGTCTTCTTTCTCTTTCAACTTCCCAAGCCATTGTTGTTTTAGGATCCATCCATCAGAAGATACCATCATTCTTAGTTCAACTTTCTTATCTCAAGTAACCCTCTCCTCAAACCATTAGGAGTAGATCTATATTCTTAGGTTATTTTCTTTTTCTTTCCAATAGTAGGTTTTAGATAGGAATACCATAGATCTGGTCACCTGGGCAATTCTTTCTCATCTCTTATGTCAGATTGGTGATAGGATTGTGATCGAGCGCCGTGGTAATCTCAGATTGGGTATTGGTTAGGATCTCTTGCATTTTTCTTCAACCCCGATGAAAGGCAACTACATTATCATTATTTGTTATTGAATATGTTTTGGATCTTTGATTCGTGTTATTATGTATATAGGTTTATATAATTGCTTTGTTTAATTGCCCTCTCTAAATGATAATGATGGATTAGAGATTTAAAATGGATGTTTGGGTTATTTTGTGATTTAGGAATGGAAATGTGGAATCCATTACCTTTCTAATTAAAATATGATTTGAATGGACTTTTGGGTTGGATTGGAACTATTTTGTGGCATAGGGAGGAAAAAAAAAAAAGAAAAAGGGGAAAAACCTCAATTTCTTTGACTGCACAAACTCGGCCAACGAACTAAACGTCAAACTTTCGAACGTTGCCATTGAACATTAAACGTTCGAGTTCATGTGCGTCTGGGCCATAGGGCAGAGGCATCAAACGTTTGAACGTTTGACTTCTCTCGCTCCTGAGCCAAAGACCGGAGGCCCTGAACGTTCGAACTCTGGTCTGAAACGTTCGAATGTTCAATGCTATTGGGCAATTTATAATTATTTTTCACTGATTTGGCTCTATATCGTTCTGGGGAAATTATGGTATCGTGTATGGGACTTCATATGGATTTAATAACCTTAATTATCTACCTGGACCTTACATAAGAACCTTCTTTGGGCGTACGATGTCTTATTGACGTAGGATTCAAATACTCGGTATAACTTTCGTAAACTCTAGCGAGAGAGGTTCGATACATCTCTATTGGTAACTCTTCATTGGGACTGTGCACCATGAATTTAGAGAGATGTAATGTCCTTCACTCACTAGTGGTTATGGTTGTGTGTTGACGGGTATATGAATATACGTCTAACTTAGGTTGGTTTGTATCTACGTCTGAACCTCCGCATGCATATCTTTTGTTTAGGTTATGTACTCTTATAGATGCATACCCTATTATGTGTTATGGACTATGAAATGGCTTGGCAAATTTTGTATGATAATTTGACTATCATATAGATTATGGAATGCCAGCACTTCATTATGATTTAGAATTCTTGTGTCGGAGCATTATTATTCAGGTCTATTATGTTTATATGTGTTTATGTTTATGTGAGTCATTTATGGACGACTGTAGATCAATATATGGACGATTGATCACCGATGTGACCGGATCACTTATAATCCACTTTAAAGATGGACATGTTATCTTGATATTTGATCGGTTTATGACCACTGACTTTATGGATGGGTTTTCCCGATTTATTTAGGGCTGACCACCCACAACAAGGACACTTGTTACCGTGTAAATTCTTAATTGCTCCATTTGTATCGTTTGGATTTATGTTATACGTTCTTCCTTTCTTTTATTATTGTCATTGCTTCTATATAATCTTACTTGTCTATACTCAACTTGATATCGCATTTAATTTTGAATTATGGTCATGTTCTTGCTATTTGCTTTGTAATGTTTTGTGCATAGGTACTGAGCCTTACTTTACCGAGGAGTCGGAGGATGATCAAATGTTTGAGCCAACTGATGAACCCGAGTGAGATGCCGGAGATGGCTTTGGAGCCGTCTAAGCTTGCATAAGAGCGAACGTCATCTAAGAATGCTTAGATGAACTTTCTTTCTATGATTAGACTTCTTTATTAAATTATTTAATTCATTCTGCAACTTTAATTATTAATGTTTAGCTCATTTTTGTGTTGGGTTTCATTTATGAACCTTGAATACCAATTGAATAATGCTTCTGTTTCATTTAATGAAATTTATTTTGACTCATTGCAGGTTGAATTTGTATGTGGGTCCACTTTTGGAAGCTTGTGTTGTATTAAACACAGGAAATTTGAATTTGATTTATTTTTTACGTTTTTCCCCAATTCTTATTTTGGGGGATGTGACATAGGGCAAAGTACAAACTCCACATTTCCATTGGTTTGCCCCAAATAATAGCATATGCACTTTAATGTTCTCCACCAAAACAACAGCATGTGGCTCTAATGGTCTTCAAGAGGTAATAATATGCTAACGAAGGGGAAGCAAGTCGAGCATGGCCGTTTTTTTTTTCAAGAATAGAAAATGAGGAATGAGTTTTGCGCATTTATAAGCTCATTTCTTGGTGATTTATTTGATTGCTTGACTATAACAAATGTTGGTACTATGTTTGTATCTAGGTTCTATTTCTATTCTTGTAAAACTAAGCGCAAATATCTGTTCTTACATTGGTAACAGCGTTAACAAGTATTCAGAGTGTGTTCAGAGTGTGGAAATTTCATTGAAAGAATCTAAACTGGGGTCTGGGAATTATTTTATTATTTTCCCAAATGGGCACAAGATTCTTCATATTCCTGCTGATCACATGGACACTACTGTGCATGAGCAATGCAAATAACACTTTCATTGGACAGGTCTTAACCTTGGATTTACCATGGATTTATGATTTTTTTTTCGGTGTTATGTATAATCAATTCAATGGAGCATGACACACTGTTTTGAGGACTTAAGACTCATGGACATAGAATTTCTCCACTCTTCCCAAATTTGATCAGGTCCTGGAATTTGTTGACAAACCAAATATAGTCATTCTGCCCGAATTAATTTTCTATATGAATAGAAGGTAGCATGCCAAGTTACCATTCAATGAAGTAGGATCCCTTCCCTTGTGCGTATACAACTTCAGCAGAGGCTAAATGCCTCTACTATAACATTATAGCCAGTCTACATATTGGTTTGGAGTCTTAGATTGTTTCTTCAAAGGCTTTTGATATCCTATGTTCTCAGATTTTGCTTTTGCAATAAGAGAATCCAGCATTCCAGCCTTAACAGAACTATAGGGTGAATTCAGGACATTGAAACATCAAAAGGGCCCGGAATTGTTAAGAAAACAAAACATCCAAATTTGAGAATAATATATACGTATATCAACTTATGAACACTGAAGTATAGCATTTCAACAATTATATGTGCATACCAATGGTATATCTGTATCTGTTTTTAGATTGAAATCATGGAGATGACCGATGATATGCACCAGCGCTATGTGGAAGCACGTGAATAGAAGCAACACGACAAATACGTAAGTATATGCGTCCAAGCAGAGAGAGTGCTTCATCAAGATTTGATGAATCACTATGTTTGTTTGCACTTTTCACTGGACATATCTTAAAGACAAGACTTTGTTGTATATAGCCCCTTGCGTTGATCACCTGAATGGTGATTATAACAAATGTATGTTTGTGTCTGAGTCCCATTTCAATCATTATGAAACTGAGTGTAGGTAACTTGGTTAACGTGTTTCTTACACCCCAATTAAAGTGCAGGGCAACTGAGTTTAAACTCTCTAAATTGGGGTTTTGGGAATTATTTTATTATTTTTCCAAATGGGCCCTTGAATGCTTATATTCCTTCTGATGTTGTGGATGTGTAGAACATGGTGCCAGGTACTGCGTTTGCTGGTTTTGAGAACTTCACACAATATTTACATCCAGTGACATTTTTCTGAAAATATTGTGATGTTTTCAAAATATTGTAGCTATTGAAAATCTGGTGATAATATTGGGGTAAAGGGGAAACTTTTTGGGAAAACTTATAAAGACAATTTTAAAATCATTTTATATTTATATTTTTATTATTTCACTATTTAAAAATTAATTTATTTCCTTGCGCTAAATGCAAATTTTGTTAATAACCTGGTATTATTCTGAGATGATATTTCCTAGAGAATGATATTTTTGACACAAAAGTGATGCGGGTTTTGTAGATGAACCTTACAATGGATTTGTATGCATGAACATGGAGGAAAAAATAACAAAGAACTTGACTCATATTTTAAAAAAGCTTTTTCTATGAGATGATGTTACAACAATGACTGAGTTCATGATTCCACAACTTTCTTGTTTCAAGATTTCATTCTATGCTGGGTGTTTGCACTCCAATCAAAATCTCAGAAGTCATAAATGGTTTTCTAATCTTATCATTGGTGCGTTTTTTATTTGTCTTGATATAGATTATCATGCTTAAAAGAATTGATAGAACTAGTGCTAGCGTTATGGGTCGTGACCAGAGACATGTAGATAGATTCTCTTTGTAAGAATGAGACTCTAGACACGAGCATACAATCTTTAATCTTCCAAAGTCCAAATGTCTTCAGTTTGGTGTTCTCCTTAACCATATTCAGCGGCGGACTTAGGATTTTTGTTTGGGTGGGGCTAAACTTTCACTATATTTTGCTAAATTTTTTTGCATTAAATATTACCAAAAGAGAAAATATATGGCAGCTAAATAGACACAAATTTTTTCCATGCTCAGATCTCTGCCCAATTGAAGGTTCTTTCCACTTTCTCTTTCAAATTCACGTGATCATCAATTCATCATCATCAAAACAACCTAAGATAACATTTTATCTAATCCTAGGCATTTTGATGCTCAAAGACGATAATTTGGGTAAGCACCCAATTATCCTATTTGGGTTCCCAAAGGAAATCTATTTGGATCTAAGGAATTTGGTTGCATGCACTTACATTAGGCGTAAAAATAATTACCTATAGTTGGTCGTGGGCTAATAGCAAAGAAGAAAAATTGCCACTTAAATGTAACTCAAGTTATCCAAATATATGAACTATAAGGCTTGATTACTTTATTTAGGGTTATTTGGTGATAGGGAGAAACTAACCACAAGAGGCTTGATTGGCGTGAAAAAAGATTTTGGACTCTTAGTAAATAGAAGATGCCGAACGTCACGCCCCCAATCGTGAAACCGGTGTTTATGCGTGAGATTAGGGCCAATTAAAATTTTTCAACATTAATAACAACACTTAGCCCCAATCATGTCCCAATATGGATCGAAGATTGCTATGAGGTATAAACAGTTCCTCGAATACATAATACGTATAGCGGAAGCTTCATAGTACAAATGGTATCTTGAGATATAGTTAAGAGCAAATACTGAAATATATATTAACTAAAGTTCAAGTTTGAAACAGTTAAACAGAAGTATTATTTACATCAATAGGCCACATCTAAAACTCGGGCCTAATCAAAAGATGAATAAACCAAAAGATGAAGTTACACCAATAAAACGTGAAGGCTCTCATGTACGGGGTCGTTACGGCTATACGATGTCATCCGTACTGTACTCTAGGAAGTCATCAGGCTGATCCGCCTGAACCTCTTCTGTTGTCTCCTCCTCAGTAAAGAAGAGCTCGGTACCCATGCATCAAGAGTAGCATCATCAGACACAAAAGTCGGCAAGCAATATATATAAATCATCCAGATATGTAGAACGAATCAGAATACGTGATAGACAAGATTATCATACATGCATAGCATCTTGATTGTAAGAAATGCCTAGCATATGAGTCAAAGCAATCTAACATAAACATCTAACGAATAGGCAACCCGCATAAACTAATACACCATGGGATAGTTTCACATGACCCTCCTGGCTCAACATAAGAGCTGTGGTAGAGTGGCACGGGATTAAACCCGGTAAGCAAGCAATCAAAATAGATACCAAAAGGCCATGAGCCATCAAAGTCAATCGTTCAATATGTATCCGATGGTGTACATCCATCAAAATATAAAAAGTCATACTGCGCAGACGTTCAATCCAAAGTCCTTACACAGAATGATGCCACATCTGTGTTGGGCGTTCACAGTTGAGTGGTACCTGACACAAAGAGTCCTAAACAAACAATAATGAAGAGCTAGACTTTCTTGCGGGAACAAGATTCATCAATCAAAGAGAAACTACCTTTCTATCATCAAATCAAAGTATCAAACATCAAACTTCTATAAAAACCTCATCACAGGTAGTTCTCAACAAGCTTCTACAATCGAAGCCGCCTAGCCTCAACACATCATCAAACTTCTGAACAAACGAAACCTCAAAGGGGATTCTAAATCCATCATCTAAGTTCTCAAAAGTGATCCCAAAACAAAGCAAATAAACGAAGCTAATGAACATGAACATTTCATGTAAACAGTACTAGACGGTACAATCTAGAATCCAAGGCAATAAACAATCAAATCCTAAGTCAATTGTTAAACCCGAAGCATCATACAATCCTACTCAGTCAACGAAAGGGTTTAGGGTTCGCGATACCTAAATATATGATCTTCGTGCATAGATATAGAAATGGTATCCCAATGTCCCGTACCGTTCAAGATTAAGTGAAATTGATTTTCGATACAATCGGAATAACGTGAAAAACGTTAGCTCAAAACGTTTTCACATATAGTCAAATGAGTCCTAAAAAGGGTAGTCAAAATCCCACCTAAAGTCCTCCAAAACATAGGGAAAAGAACTCCTGGAAAAGGGTTTCCGCAGTTGACCTGTCAACCTGCAGAAAGCAGGTCAACATCCTCCTGTGTGCCCGGTCGACCGAGCCTTAGGCCGGTCGACCGGCAGTTGTAAGTGAAAAAGGAAGAATAGTGTTCTCGTCAGGTTCCAGAGAACCTGACGTCGCCGGTCGACCGGGCCCCTGGCCGGTAGACCAAGTACACTACAGTCACAGAACACAGGTTCTGTGAATGAAGTGAACCTGGGACCTGTCCTTCATCTATTTCTTGGACCTGATAAATCAACACATGTGTAGATACAACAAGTCCATAAAAATCCAATCCCATCATCTAATCAAGTAATTAAAGTCCTAATCCATTTCATTAAGCAATTACATTCAATTATCATGATTTCAATCTAAAACGAATCAAATGAGAAACCGGTCATCTAAACATCATCAATCATCAATCAAAGGAGAAACAAAATATATCAAATCATAAACATGTATATTAACTTGCCTTGATGAAGAGCTATAAGGAAAATTCAAGAAAAACGTTGGAGAAAATCCTTAAAAGCTCAAAGGTGAGATGAAAAGGCTTCCAAACCAAAACCTCTCTACAAAAATGAATGCAAAGGGTTGCTATGAGTCTCCCTAATCCATTTCTAATCAAAAGGAAGAAGAGTAGCTAGGTCTAATAGCTTGGAGAGCCTACCTTGAAATGGTTGGTTGATGAAAACTTAGAAAATTGGATGGTTGGGATCTTGGAGTCTTGAGGAAGAAGATGGGTGGATTGGCCGGCAAAGATGGAGCTCCGGTGGTTGTTGTTGGCAAGGCAGCAATGAGAAGAAGAAGAAGCTTGGAGATGACACAGAGAAGTGAACGAAGAGATGAAGATAAGAGAGGAATACGTCATCGTTGGGGGCTTGATATTAAGAGGATGATTAAGTGGAAATTTGGGTCAAGCCCCTGGTTTGCTAAATGTGATTATTTGGGTCTCTTTATCGCATCGAATCGAAACGCAATAGAAGACTAAAGTTCATGAAATGACGAGACCTATCCAATGCACCCAAACTCATAAAACTCATAATCTCATAAAAAAATCCCTGAAAACTTCCCGAAATTGCAAACTAGCCCCCTACTCTATCCAAAAGTACTCGGACTCGCACGAGACTTCGCACGCGTAATCCACACGCCAAACCCGACTCTCTAAGACTCTAAATAGACTTACTAACTAATCAAGCAATTAATTATAATTAATACGGGGTTAAGGTACGGGGTGTTACACCGAAAGAGAACGTTTTGTAACGTGGGGCGATCGCATGATTTATATATGGGGCGATTGTTCATTAGTTATATAAAAGGAGAGGTCCAGGCACATTAAAATCTACAATTTCAAAATTGACTTGGGGCATCCCCTCTATTTAGGTCCGCCACTGACGGTGCTCAGGCCCAAATTGCAAGCGTGCAAGTTCGAGTTGACCCCAAGTGGAGAATTATCAACTTTGAGTTTGAGCTCAGGATGGACATTAAGTGCAAATTACCTTGCTGGACATAAAATTTGACAAATGAGGATAAAACTTGAATCCTATCCTAACGTCATGCTTGAACCCCCCAAATTAAAGCCTAGCTTGATTTGCATTCAAACCTGCTCTTATCACATGGACACTACTGTGCGTGAGCAATGCAAATAACATTTTCATTGGACAGGTCTAAACCTCTGATTTATCATGGGTTTATGATTTAATCTTCATTGTTATGTATGACCAATTCAACTCGAGCCAAAACACACTGTTTTCATACAATTTAGATGTTTTGGACTTATGAGCACTTGTGATATATATAATTGGATTTGGTTACACAAAGGTGATACCCACATGGGGTTCTAATCTCTTTTCCTTGTATGCACATTTATTTTGTGTTAAACTATAGCTGCAAGAGGTTGGTAGGAATCAATTGGTAGAAGCTTAGGAGATTGAAAGTATTTTATTCTTTGGTTGGCAGCTGGTAAGTCATTATGCATATATTTTATAGGCCACCTAACAAATAACTTGCTCATGTAATAACGACCATGTCCAATTCATCTAATATCATTTTAGTAATAAATGACAGGTGGGGGCACACATGTTTACTATACGCACTCAGTGTAGAAGAAAAAAAAAAGTTGGTTGTCTTTCTCCTTCAAAATCCGAATCATCATCTCCATCTGCTTGTTTAATTTATGCATCTGTCAGTATTCATAAACTTCGTGTACTGAAATGTGTTTGTTCAACAGGTATATAGATTGTGATAACAAAAATCAGTTGTTTTGTGGGAGCCTAGGAAATATGTTTGGGCCTATATCAGCCAACAAATATATATTTCCTAGAATATCATCTACTAATGTTCTGTATTGTTAACGCAATCAGATTATCAGCAAGAACAGCTTAGAATTGTCCAACTAATTAAAGATTTGTATTAGTTGGTCCCAAAAGCATTGCTCCATCAGGCATTAATAAAAGAAGGTTGAGAAAAGCTCATTTTTCACATTCAAAATGTGACTCCATTTTCTAGGAAATAGCCTTAAAATGGCTAATTATGTGTTTTGCCATCATTCTCCTCAAGGAGCATGCATCCAAATTATCACCAAAGGCGGGATCCCCCTAAAACAGACACTGATGCATAGAACACAAGTAAAAACTCATCTTGATTAATAATATGTAATATCGTGTTAATTCCATTGTCCATGATATGCTCAGTCACATGGTGGGACCCTCTCATTTTAGAGTATAACTCTCGAACATCTAATTAACAAGATAGGCATTCATTTGGAGCAGCTCAGATTTTCAAAACCCTATGTTCAGTTCAAAAATATTTTTTGAAAAATTAATTTTTTCTTTGGTAATTTTGAGATTGTGGAGGATCAAAGCTACAAACTTTGTTAAATCACATTTTCTTTTACAAACATAGAGTAAACTTAGTAATATTTTCCGCAAAAAAATGTGCCCTCTTTTCCTGCTTTCAAATTCTACATTCACACCTCATATGAAAAATTGAAATCTCCACCATTAGAGAAAAGTAATTAACGTTTTTCCTTTTTCTTTGTAGAAAATGTATTGCACTAAATGATAAAAAAGGGGTTACATAGAAATTAGAATAATTTTGCTCTTACCCTCTCACCTCAACAACCCCACCTTTGATCTATTAAAAACTATTCCCCCACCCCAAACCACTTATTGGCATTTTTTTTTCTACTAACGGAGGGTTCCCAGCCCCTTGGGCGGGATTAATCCTTTCGGGCCCAGAGAGAAGCCCGTAAAACCCCTGTGGCCCCCAGGTGGTAATGAGTACTAGTTGTAGGGTTGTAAACGGGTCGGTTCCAGTTTAGGTCTATGGTGGATCTAGAACCAGAATCGTTAAGGAGAATGTGGAACCGGGTCCGGACCTAGAATAGTTTCGAAATCGATTTTTTAGCTCCGGAAGTGGAACCAGAACTATATATGAGACGGGTCCAGGTCTAGGTAGAGAATGAAAGTAAAAAAATATGATTTTTAAAAGAAATTTTTGAAAATTGATGTAATATGTTGGGTCTCGGTTCACGGGTCCGGACCAAGGTGGAATCAGACTCGGAACCATTTATTTATCGGGGCCTAAATAAGGACCCAGACCCGGTTTTTAGGGGATCGAAACCTCTAGAGAATCGAAGACCCATTTACATCTCTAACTAGTAGATTTAACCATCGGTTTTTGAAGAAGAAAGAACCAGAGATCAATATCAGAATCTCTACCTTCAGAAGATAGAGGACCCGTGCTCCGACCACTCGGCCAACCCAAGCATACTACAATACATAAAACCAGGACTAAATGGCTGTAATGGGTCCTACCTGCTCAGGTCCTCAAATCATCATTGTCCACCAGCGGACTACGAACACACTTCAATAGTCCCCCAGATCACCGACTTTTTCCCATTCCCATCAAAGGCAATGGTTTGCCCTCTGTGCAACGACCCGGTAATCTCAAATCGAGGGAAAGAGAGAGAGTATCGCTTTCTGCAGGAGGGAAAATGGCAGCCTTCACGAAGCTGGAAGACTCTCCGATGTTTCGAAAGCAGGTCCGTTTGATATAAAAAGAAGAAAGAAAGCTCAAATACTGCAATATCTTTAATGGGGTCGCAATGATTTTTTACTTTTTCTTGATCCTAGATTGCAATAAGTCCTGTATTGGGTTTCTCTAATTTATATGCTCTTGTCATTTAGTTTACATAAACTAAATAAGAACCTGTTCTAGCAATTTTAATTGTAAGTCTTTTGTGTTGGGATACCTCAAGAAGAGAAGATTTGAAATCCAGATTTTTGGGTTTCACGTAGATGATGTTTGATGACCTGTTAGAACCAAAATCAGGACTTTATATTTGTTTGATTGATGAGAGCAATTGTCTTTGTTCCTTTTTTTTTTTTTTTTAATGGTAAACTTATCAGGAAAATGATTGATGGTGATTGATAGACAAGAAGATGAAATGTGGATGCGATATTGATTTGATGCAATTCATTTAAAAAAAAAAAACCGAATCTGTGAATAACTTTGAGTGATTGAATATTCTGGAATTTGGGATTATTAGTATTCCCCATTTGGGTCAAGATTTGCCTCACATGTTTGGGTCCACGAGGGGTTGAGGTTTCTGGGCAGTAAAATAGTTAAATTCCCTAAAGAGAATCTGTTCACATCATTTAACGGTTTTTGTATGGAGAAACGTTTTGTTGTGATATACACATGCTAATTACCTGAGCGACAGCGGGAAAGAGCCCGGTGGGGACCATGTTGCATATCACTCCAGAGGGAAAGGGCCTATGCAAGGATAGGGAGTGGTTCACAAATCAGGTTGATTGGCGATCAGAGGGGGAGGGGGTTTTTTCAAGGCCAAATCTGAAGGTAGATTCAGCTTGGATGAATAATTGTTTTGTGAGGAGGCGGGGGGAGGGGGGGATTGTTTTTGAATCATAGATGGCCCTCACGTGGGCTCTTGATGCCTTCGACTTTAATGGTTTTGAAAAGAAATAATTGTTTTGGATTCCAATCAGACAACACTTGGCCTTCTTGCCCGCGGGGTGGGGGGGGGAGGGGGGGCCGTGAAAAGGAAAGTGAAACTTATAGTTATTGGTGTTGTTAGGGACAGGAACATCGTGATTATGATGCATGAGATGACATCACTTGGAATCTTTCGTGATTCTGATGGATGAGGTAACATCACATAGAATCTGATGATAAACCAAATTTCTTAATCAATGGTAAAAAACCAAGAGGCTATAGCTCTTGGACGCACAGGGGAGGTTGATTAAAATCATAGAAGAAAAGAGAGAGATGGACTGACCTTTCCTTGTCTCAAACAGATGAAGACACATTGAGTTTTATATCAGATGAAACAAAAAAAAGGTCTTTTTTTATTTACATTTTACATGAAATGTTCTTTGTCTACATTCTGAAGTTATGGCATTTTGTTGATTGGTAAAGTATCCTTCAGTTTGTCCTCAGCTGTAGCTCAGCTGATTGGTTTCATCAGTGTTTGAGTGGAGTGCATGAGTTTGAATCCCTGATGCAGCTGAAAAAAAAAAGATCCTTAGGTTCTGCTTGTTTTCTAGACCAATATCTTTTTGATTTTCAGATCCCTCATTGAGCTTCCCTTTTGTACTTGCTCTAGAGCATTGACTACTCTAGTCACCACATTCAGTCACGTGGACAACTTGGTGATCATAAGATCATGCTCCCTGTCTGTATAATATTGATCTTGATAGTTTTGGCCACTTTGGGTAGTAATTATGTGTTTAAACATAAATCTGAATGCAAAGGTATTTATTCAGGCAGTGGGCAGTTGGATTAAGTGTGGTTGAATCACCATCCTGAGGTTAACCAAGAATGGGTGATAGTCTACCATTCTAATTGGGGCACAATTCAGTTTGGGTTGGTATGGTTGTACGTGACTGGTTATTGGACTGGGTTTGGAGTTGGGACTGACTGAGGACAGCATTTTTGGATTGTGGGCTATCAAAAACAGTAGAGGAAGCCATTCAGTTACTGATTGGGTTCAATTTATGAACTGGAGATAAAGTTAACTGTTGGTTCATCGGGTATTAAGGAGTTGGAATGAGGGTAGTCTATGGGCTGTCAGACAGGGCCTCCTTGCAAAGGTCTGATTATGACTGCCAAAAGGCTGTCAGAAAGAATCCAGATGAGGGCTGAATTTGCAGGTGTTGCGTCAAATATTGTGGTGATCAAGGACATACATAGGCAACATTTTTTTTTTTCTTTTTTCTTTCCCTAGTAAAAATAGCAAGTTATCATTTCCAAGAGAAGAAGTTGTATTATCTGCCAGAAAGAAAATGTTTCCCCTGGTGAGTGATAATTTGCTAATTTTATTTGACACCGCGTAACTTTGTGGAAGTCAGTTACCATTATCTTGTTCATGGATTAATGCACCTCTTGAGATCCTGAATGGCGGTATTCTGTATCTTATTTTTCATATTAATGTTTTGATACATTTAACCAGATAGTTTACTAGCTGATTATTGGCGTGTTTGGTCGGGCTTTTTAAAACATAGCTCTTCGAAATGTAGTTATCCAAAGTATTTTTTTTACGAAAAAGATTGCTTGGTTAGCTCAAGTTTTGAACCTAATTTTTAATTGCAAAAACAACCAAGGTTGTTTTGTTAGAACAGAGAGCAGTTTTAACATACATTAACCGAATAATATATCAAAATATTAATAAAGAATAATTAGACAGTATCCAGGACCCTTGTAGGTAAGTAAAATGGACCCATCCCATATAAAATTCTAGAAGTGCCATTATCATATTGGCCTCAATCCTAAACCACTTGGATTTAGCAGCAAGTGTCAAAAATAACTTCTAAAAAAACAGAGTTTCAGTATAATGTTGCCCTGAATTCATGTAAGAAATCAATATATATATATATATATATATAAAATAACATAGATATTATATTTAAAAATTATAGTAGTGATTGAGGAATAAGAATATCGAGATCATGAAGTTGAGCTAGCAACCGTCGATGTTAGATCTATAGATATTACACCCAAATAGAAAGATAAGAACTCAGAGAACTCAATTTGACGGCGATGATGATGATGGATATTGCTTGAATGGCATAATCGGGCTATTGCCCCAAAATTGCATAAATTAATCATGAATGGCCTGATCTAGGTAAGGCTAAATAGATCTATACACTCTGTCCATGAGTCCTTAATATGCATGAAGAGGCCATGGCACAAATGCACAAGGTTATCATTGATGGGCCTGCTCTGGCCTAACTTGGATAGGCCAGGAAGTTGTTAGGGACATAGTCATATATGTGCCACCCTTTGGTTGCCAATTCCATGTCAAGTAGTCCAAGACCTTGCCTCTAGTGGCTCTCAAGGAAGATCATGTTCGAAGGCATTGTTTCAAGTCTTGCAAGGCCTGGATTCATCAAGAAAAAACTCCATGTGCGTGCCAACTTATTTAGGTAAATGGGACCCCAAACCAACTAAGAAATGACCCCTAGATTAAATGGTAAATTCAATAGGGTTAAATTGGCATTTTTGCGCAAAGTATATGGCTTAATTCAGTGCAAGGGGTTGGCTAATTGCAAGGTTTTTCGGGCAGCTCGCGGTTGCTTTTCCAGAAACTTGACCTGAAAAATTGCCCTGTTTTATGGTTAGCTTACGGTTAGCTCACGGCTAGCCGTAAGTCCCCTACGGCTTGCCGTGAGCTTGCTGTAGAACAAAATGGCCCTGCTTGATTGGGGTCAAACTAGGCGTTGGGACCTGGTGGTCAACCGTGAAAAAGGCGGAGGGTAACCACCAGCTAGCTGTTGGAGAGCTTTTTATAGATATTTGAGCTCATTCCAATGGCTACAACTTTTGGATTTTTGAGACATCTTTCCCATACATTGTACCCTCATAGTTAAACCATCTTAGTGCTCCCAAAATCCAATTCCACACACACTTAAGATCTAATTAGGCGTACTTTAGAGCATTCAAAGCCTTATTAAAGTGTGTTTAGTAGAATCTCTATCCTAGGGACCTTGAGCCTACCAAGTTAAACATCTACTTTCATAGACTTAGACTCCCTACTCTCTTGGTTGTGCACATCTTGGAACATCATCACCAAGGAGCAAAGCAAGGAGTCAAGAACTTGGAGCACCATTCAAGCATCGAAGAGCACCCTCAAGACCAAGTCAGGAGGCAAGTGTTCTTGTTTAAATTTGTAAATCAAGATTGTGAAGTGGATTAGATCTTTGTGATTGAACCACTATAAAGAATAGAAGTTGGTGGACTATATCTTTGTGATTGAACCACTGTATCAAAAATTGGTAGTGTATGTGATTAGAGGTTTACTTGTGTGGTTTGCCTCAATATAGTGGAACCAAGAGTGGAAATTCTCGAGAAGTGGATGTAGGTCTGAGACCGAACCACTATAAATCACTTGTGTCAATTTCTCTCTATCTCTCTATGCATCATTATCACTTAATTATGTTTTGAGATATAGTTGCTAGATAGTATCTTAGATATAATTGACACACACATACTTGTGCTAAATTTCATTGAACTTATTGAACTTATTGGCATATTTATACATTGTTTGCAGACGCCGTATTTAAATCATTTCACTTGATTATTACTTTTATACAATTGTACACTGTTGTTTATTTCAAGTGTATTAGTGATTGTGTTTAATTGGATTAATTAGTTTAATCAAGTAAGTTTTTTTAATTAGCCCTATTCGCCCCTCCCCTAGGACTTATATCGGTCTAGCTTGGACTTTCAGAAGTGACTTTGAAAACCCTACTTCTCAATTTCCCAAGCATACCGGATCTATATGCATTTTAACTTAGCTTTTATTTACCAAAAAAAAAAAAAAAAAAAATCCTTTTGAAGATATTATTCAGTATTGAAACCATCTACGCATCTAAAATTTCCGATTGAAAAGAGATCATGTACCCTTTTCACTTTTATTATTGGCATGATTTCAGATGCTACTCTTCCCAAAGGTGATCTTCCAAAAGCTGGATACACATTGCTATGGTTTCTTGTAGATGGTCAAAGGTCCTTAAATAGAAACAGTAGCATTAAGAGGTTGCCTTGCTATGCCCAGTAGCAGTGTGGGAAACACCTGTGGATCCTCTCACCCGCCTACTGGAGGTGCTCTCTCTGATGATCACAGCTGTTATATGTTGCCCATAAGGAGAAAGCTTGCTGCCTGATGTTATGGCAAAGAGAGGAAGGAGATGGAAGAGTTGCTTAACGGCTAGTTTGGCACTTTACTAATACAATCAAAGTCAAGTAAAGCCTCCATTTTTCCAGACAAGATGTCACATCAAATGTACTTTATTCAAAACTCCCCCCGTCTTTTCCAAAAAAAAGTAAAAAAGCAACTACCTTTATCCACTAAAATCCAAAAAAACTTCACTTTTCCATACAAAAAGTCAAAAAGATTCCATAACAAACAACTAAAAACAAAATACCATCATAACCCACTTATATTTTTTTCTTTTTTCAAAATCAACTTTACTTCACTTGACTCTATTAGTAGAGTTACCAAGCTGGCCCAAGGGATCTGTACTTTGATCTGGTGGGGACAGTGATTCTGAGAAGATAGAAGAAGGGTTCTGCTAGACAATTTTTGACTGTACACTCTAGATGGCGATCTATAATCGATTTGTTAAAAGGAAAGTGGATGAAGATCGACTCCTTCAAAAAATAGAAATTCATTTTATCTTTTTGAAAAGCTCTTTTAAATTCACTACCAAACTAATTTGTAATGCTTTTTGATTCTTCAAAAGCTAAAAAGTCCCACTAGTCAAAAGTCCCACCAAACACCCCTTAATAAGAGTATTCTCAAAAGCTTATTGTTGTTGTTGTTTGTCATGATCCTTCAAGATCTCTCAAATATTTAATTGCTATATTGGAATTTCTGTCTTTCTATTTTTGCATTTTCTTTTTTGCAATTAGGTTATGATTCTTCTCTTTCTAATTTTGGCATTTGTTACCCTATAAAAGGGGCTTTACAGCTTGTGTAATTCATTCAGAAATTTATAGATAAAATTAGAATTTGGTGGGTTCGACTCCCTCGAAAGATTCGAAAGGGGATGCTGGGTTTTCTTCGAGTGATCTGAGTCCTTTCTTTTCTTTTGGTGAAGATTGTCACATTGTTGTTGTTGTTTTTATGTTATTCAACATCTTATTTTCATGCTTGTTATTTTTGTGGTTGGTAATGTGACTTGAACCCACAACCTAAAGCTTACTTTTGTTATTGTTTTGCTGCTTTTGTAAAGAATGTATGTGAGGCAGGATGCTTCTCTTATGGCTTGGTGCCCATGCAAGTAAACTCAACATTGTCCTTGCTGGAATTATGAATAAAAGGGGTGTTAAATGTTGTTCTTAATCATGCAGATGCATTCTCTTGAACAAACAACAGATGAGTTAAAAGATCGCTGCCAAACACTTTTCAAAGGATGTAAAAAATTCATGTGAGTGCATTATAGTTTCTTATTTTTATTTTTGTGCCATGGGTCTAACGATACTAAAGCGCTCAGCAAACAATTGTGTTAACCTGCAAACAGTAGAGATGTGGGTGTTTGTGTATCATATGGAAGATTAGCTCATATTATTTCAATCATTACAGGGGGGTGCTTGGAGAAGCATATGATGAAGATATTGCCTTTGCAGATTCTATGGAAGCATTTGGGAGTGGACATGATGATCCCATTAGTGTGTCCATAGGAGGTTGTTTGATCTCTCTTTCTGTAAACATATTTTATGGTAATTTTGTCTTGGTAGTTATTGATGTTATCTGAGTGACGCACAAACAAATGTATGATTTCACATCTGTGATGTTTTCTTCCCCTGTAAAGTTCCCATTCTGAAATTTTATGTATTGTAACATCTTTAACATTTATTTGCTTTTTTTATCTTCAGTTATTGTGATGTTGACCTGATTGGTTTTTATAGGACCTGTTTTATCTAAGTTCACTACTGCATTTCGTGAACTCGGTACTTATAAGGAGCTTCTTCGATCCCAAGTAAGTCCACAAGCTGCATCATCTGCTTACGACCGCTGCCCAAATCCATATGCCACACATTGCATCATCTTGTTCTTTGTTTTTATTTTCTTCTTAATGGTTTCTTTTTTTCCCTGGCTTGTTCCTGCTTGACTTGGTTGCCATATTATTAGGGTTACAACTTGGGCTGGGCCCAACCTAAACTGACCGACCTATTCTGAGCAAATACTGAACTTGGGTTGGCATTTGTGGAATCCATAAATTCTCTATTTATAGGACCTTATTCATTTTTTGAGATTTTAATCATATATTTAAATAGTTTTTTGAATAGTTGGGTTTAAGGCTTTACGGTGCACCTTGAACAATTCAACTAGACTCCAGTGGGGCCAAGTCACACCCTGAGCAGTGATTTATATTTAAGACACATTGCCGTCAGCTTTTTACACACACACACACACACACACACACATACACACACACACACACACTGTGCACCTCATATAAAATCCTATACACACTGTGCACCTCATTGTGGGGCCTACCGGATGGTCCATCTAAATGAACCACACACAGAGGACTCCCCTGAATTACACCGGACCCTTGAGTTTGCACCCATCTGAATGGATTGGACTGTTGGATTGACTGTGCACCCGTTTTTAATGTCTAGGATTTGTGGGCCGTTGATCAAGGGGTTAGGATGATCAGGTAGGGTTCATTTTTTGTACTTGGGTAGTCCACAACCAGATCTTTCTATTCCCCCTGCCCGAACCCCATGTGGGCCCCCAGGTAGGGCCTCACAGCAATCCAAGCGCACCACGCGCACCTGATAACCACTATATGTGCGTGCCTGTGTTATATATAATGTTTCATAAAATTTTATGCAAGCCATGGAAATGGGAAATAATTCTGAAATTCTTGGGAGATTTCATTCCCTCCTGTGATTAAGAGCAAATTAATACCTTCATTGTGCAGAAGTCATGAGATTCACGGCATTTAAAAAAAAAAATTCTTCTAGAAATTGTTCTCCTCAGCACCTATAAGGCTTTCCTTACTTATCCAATGTCTTTTGTAGCATCTTGCTGCATTAGCTGATCATCAGGGGCTGGTTCCCCCACCCCTCTCTCCCTTATTGCTTCATTTGTTGCTGCACGATAACTTTTCAACCTAGTTACTTTTAATTGTAATGGAACACTTTAACTCTATTCATGCGTGCTTTTGCTTATGTATGCTGCTGATTGGTTTAATAATCTGCAAGTTCAAGGAACTATGCTACTTGAGTGCTTTGAATGTGCTTTGGTACTTGGTGATGCTTCACAGGGCTGGTGCTTCTGCTGAGCATATCTTGAGTCCTTTTCTATCACCTCCAACACATTTCCTTAATCTCTCCCATTACAGGTGGAGCATATGCTAGCTGACCGATTGACACAGTTCATGAGTGTTGATCTAAATGAAGTAAAGGTACTTATTTTTTGAACATTACTAATGTGAAGAGGCCATTGTAAGGGCATATGTCAGGAGATCTCTTTTTAACTGCAGCAACAGTACTAGCCAATCAACTTAATGATAAGAAAATCTTACTTTACCGATTGGTTTGCCATCTTACCCACTTGATTGTGCTGAAATTAAGTGGCTGTGCATCTCAATTGAGTCTAATTCCATGCGATCGAGAAAGTTGGGCTATACTGGTCATTACTCGTGAAGTGAATTTTTATAACCCTGCTTGTGTGGCTTTCCTTCTACTCTGATGGTCACGTTTGAGATGAGAATTTCTTGAATTCTCTTCATGCTTGTTCTGGTCATATTATCTTAAGCATTGGTCTTGACTTTTGAAGGAATCTCGTAGCCGCTTTGACAAAGCTTCAGTTGTTTATGATCAGGTACTTATTGTCTTGGTTCAATTTGGTGCCTTTTTTTTTTCTCAACTACATGGGAGTTTAATATGCTCACGTTGCTTCACCTTATAGTAAGTTTGGACTGTGCATGGGGCTCCGCTTAGGCCTATGTTCAGTGTCTGAAACCCTTCTCAATGGTAAGACCTAGTTAGTAGTTACTTTGAATTATTTTAGATTAGCACATACATACGTGACAATCTACATATGAAAAGGAAGAACTCGGTACCCCTTCTCGTCTCACATTATGAAAAGCATCTCTCTCTCTCTCTGTGCGTGCGCGCGCGCTCGTGCCCTTCATTGCTGTCACCCCAAAGCTACACTATCATGCCGTAGACTGTATCCCTTTGTCTTCTAACTCCTCTCTCACAAATGTTAATGCCTTACCCATAGGTAATCTCTCTCTTTTCTCATCTTTCGCTTGGTTTCTCTCTGTCTCTTTAGTTTAGTCTCATATTCTTTTTCTTTTTTTTTGAAAAAAGTTTTGTCTCATTTTCAAATGATGAAAACCCAAATATTGGGTTTTGGGTGGGCCTCGGGTAAGCCTTATTGAGTGTTCTTGGATCTAGGTTCTAGAGTCAGTGTCAGGCTTGATTCTGCATATTATATCAGGCCTAGACCTGGGCCCATTGAAGTCCAGCTCGAATCTGGACACTCAACAGTCCTTGTGGCTATTGCCTGAATAGGATGTTGCATGTGAAGTCTTGTTTCTATATTCCTATTCAGTTGCTGTTGCTGTTGTTGTTGGTGTTGTGTTGTCTGTTTCAATTGGAGACAGAAATCTAATATTGTTTTGGTTCTAGTCTTCTAGAGTTCTCACTTTACTTTAGGACTTGCTTAAATCTCTCGTGATTGTATCAGTCGGAGGTTTATTCAGACTGTATGAGTTGTTATGCAAAGTTGGTAGATATGACATTTCTTTGGGTTTTATTTGTGCTTTATTTAGGCGGCTTATTCATTTATTTAATGTCACAAGAGCATTTGTACTTTGCTTTCATTTTTTTTTTTCGTTTGGACATATTGTGCGTATGACTGTAACTAGTGGAGTCATATTTCTTTAGGCTCTTTTGTTTGACTTTTAGCTTGTAAGTTATAACGTAAGAGGCATTGAAGATGTGTTGATGTTAGAGAGTTACAAACAGGCACGTGAAAAGTTCATGTCTTTAAAGAAGGGCACACGACCAGAAGTTGTTGCAGAGCTAGAAGAAGTAAGATATCTTGTAGTTAAGGCGTCTATTATTTGTTGATTATGGTATGTGTCTATTTGACAAAATTAAGACTGTTCTCTTTCAATCTTCATTTTTACAGAATCTGAACAATTCGAAGTCAGCATTTGAGAGATGCCGTTTCAACCTAGTATGCTTTATAAATAATCTGTTATTCTTGTTTTACATGATACTCTGCTTCTATGGACCTTTTCAACTATTTTATCGGATCTTAAGGAATTCAGGTAACTGCTTTGACAAATATCGAGACAAAGAAGAAGTTTGAGTTCTTGGAATCTTTTAGCGCCACAATGGATGCTCATCTGAGATATTTTAAGCAGGTAAATTTATAAATAGTAACATTTCAGCTGCATAAGGCTCCATCCCATTTTGAGAGCAAAATGTTTACTCATTTTGGGGTTTGCGCTAACAGGGAAAATACCCTGAAGGCCATGAAAAACATTTTCTCAGCTACCAAAATCAGCAAGGAGCCAACTGCAGTCTAAACCTTGATTTGTTTCAATTTCCAACGGATGCCAATTTCAACGATTGAACACCATTTCTTGGTTTTGGTTTTTGTTATTTTTTTAGGGATATCAACTGTTGAGCCAGTTGGAGCCATTCATTCACCAGGTAATGGGAAACATTTTCTAGATCATACTACTGCAGTAAACTTGAAATTATTTCCAGGTTGGGTATGGAAATCGAATTTCTCAGTATTAAATGTACTGTTTTTTTTTTTTTCATTGGGAAATCAGGTTTTGACATATACACAACAATCAAAAGAAATGGCCATCATTGAACAAGACAAACTTGCTAAGAGAATACAAGAGTTTAGGACCCAGGTGGAGCTGGACAATTTACGTTCCTCAAGTAATATGGAAGCCTCCACTAATGGTGACGGTATTCATGTTGTTGGTGTTGGTTCTTACAAAAGCATTGAAGCATTGATGCAATCTACTGCAAATGGGAAGGTACCTTACCGGGACCACAACATTTCATATGATTATTTTGGGTTATATGGTTATTGTAACTTTTCACATTAGCATGAAGAAAGGTTTGAAAAAAAGAAAACCTTTACTTGGCTGGAAGATCTGGGTGGCAGAGAACTCTTTTTATCTTTTTTATATTGATTGTTTTTCTAGGTATACATCAATCACAATCTTAATTGCAGGCTAAATGTATAGACTGTTTTAAATGTGCCAAACTGTTAGAATATGGTAATTTGTGTGTACAATGAAATCCTTTGTTCTCTTAAGGTATCAGTGATACAGATCTAGCAAATTTATTGATGAACACCCTCGTTCTTATGAGGTTGCATACTGAATACTCCTTTTTTCTCAATCTATTTTAAATTGCTTATCAAAGACTGGAACTTTTTTGGATTATGCTTCTTCATTTTGCTGCAAAATTTACTGTTTTTTCGTTGGCCTCTGATTTATTATTTTGCCGCATAGAGATCTCTAGTGCTTAGTGGATACGAACTTATATTTTCCAGGTCCAGACTATCAAGCAAGGCTATCTTCTCAAGCGATCGTTGAACACGAGAGATTGGAAGCGACGGTTCTTTGTGCTTGACAGCCATGGGACTTTGTACTATTATAGAGACAAGTGGAGCAAGGGATCGGTATGCCATCTGGTTCCTTTAGCTTTCACTACACTTGCTGATCTGATTAAATGCTAAAGCTACCAGTATAGCTGTTTATTGCTGGCTGCCATAGGACAATACTCACTTGTCTGTGACAATCCCTGACCACTATTTGGTCGGTTTGTTATTTTGAATGCATTCTAAATGAGATTCTTTGTAATGATAAAAAGGTTTTCCATTTCCAGTAAAAAAAGGAAAGATTTTGAACAGTGCTGTTCTTGGTTCTTGTATATAGGGATGTAGAGGGTTATGTTCGGGTCGGGCCTATGATGGATCTGGACCCATATGTGGACCCAATAAAATGTATATACCTGCACCCGCACATGACTCTGATGGACTAACTGGAACTGGGCCCGATTCCAGTCCCATCTCAAAGTTGGTAATGTCACAACTTAATACATACGTCATGCACTTTAAGACTCCACCTTCAACTAGTCACTCGCAAGCATAAGCCTCTATTATCTATGCTGGATTGTTTTGTTAGTCTATTATTATATGTAACAATATTATTGTGATGTTTATTAACAAATGTTATGCATGATGTTGTATTTTATACATTTGACTACAGTAAACCAGATATTCATATATGAACCCAACTGGACTTGGTCCCGGACCTGATCATCATTCAGGTCCATACCGGATCTTTCTGGTTGGAACCTTCAGTTAACCAGGTTATTAGAGGTCCATTGCATCCCTATATAGTCATATCATTTCCATCGCAATGCAACCCCGCCCCTTTCTGTCCTTTTCTCTCTTCCGTCCCTTGTGGGCTGTGGTCTTAGCATTGATTATCCAAGCGACATCAGTATTGGAAGTGAGTGTGAGTCCATGTGGATGAAGTACGGCAAATCTTGATGTAGCAGATATAATGTTACAACTTTAATGCTTACATTTCACTTTATTATGGTTTTGTAGGTGGTCTCATATGTTTTTTTATCTTATGACTTAAGCTGCACTATGGCAAATAACTGAATATTGGAATGCCTTCTATCTTTTTGCAAGTTATCACAATATTAAAACATTCTGCTCTATTGCGATACGTCAGAAATCCACCCTTCATCTTCCAATGTTTCTGCCTTCACATTTGGATGCCGCTGCCTACCATATGACAATATGAAAATCATGTCATTATGATATATTGTTCTATTATGCTTCTCTAAATACACCTAATTTATCTTAACTGTTTAATAGACTGTTGTTTCAAAATCCAGAAAAAATATCTGCCCAAAAACATTAGCAATTATATCCTTTTGTATTTCTTTAACCAGGGATCACATCAATCACTTGCTACTTTGGAGCATGGCAGTGGCATGTTTGGTAGGTTCAGGTTCTCACAAAATAAACCAGCATCTCAGATTGGAGATGTCCTTGGATGCCGTACAATTGATTTGCACACTTCTACGATAAAGATTGACGCGGAGCAGTCTGATCTCCTATTTTGCTTCAGAATAATTTCTCCATTGAAAACATTCACATTGCAGGTAATGCCTTGTAAATGGTTGTAGACTGTTAAAAATCATTTTTTTTTTTAATTTTAAATTTTTTACCCACAACCTTATCTTTGTGACTTGTGACAGTGAGCACTTTCCTACTGTACCATGGCTCGTCTAAAAATCAGTTTTTGTTTTTGAAAAATTATTTTTGTTATCAGAGAAATATTGGCATTGTTTGCAACATGTTAATTCATTTAGAAGGAACCTTTTCTCGATAAAAAATTTAGCAAGGGACAGTAGACTCCCGTTGGTATCCTCCCAATTCAACTTTCCTTGTTATTAGCTTATCTAATCATCATAATCCACCTTCATCCATATTGGCCTTTGCATCATGTACAGTTCTCTTCCTCATTGCCACTGTGCCATTTATGATAGCCACTTCTGCTTCTGCTGCTAATATCTTGGGACTTCTGCTGGATCACATACTTAAATATTGTCTCGTTGGAAACTCCTTTGGAAGCTTGTTAGGAATAGGGTCTAGAAATTCATTTGAGAACGTATCACTCTTAACAGAATATATTTCCAAATTTGGCTTGCGCCTTTTTGTTCCACTATCGACATTAAACTTTTGCGCTTGAAAAGAGTCGCAGGCTTGTCATTGTCATTTACTTTCATTCCAGATTTTCCGTACAGTGACTTTTTCCCAAGTTCTCTTAAATGATAACAAATTTTTTCAATAAAGCAGAAAACAGAACCATAAGATGAAAAGCATTCTTCAAATTGAAAAGGCTGGCCCCTTGGCAACCAAGAAACAAAATAAAAGAAAAATATTTTTATGAGGGACTGTGTGCCGAACTTAAGGTTCAAAGTAGCTATATTGGTATGTTATCGGCCAGTCTGGTCTGGGGAAAGATATGCATTTTTAATACGTGAGTTCTTGGCTGTCTTGGTTCGTAGCGGTGTGGTTTTTTATGCTCAAAGAATCTTAGAAAATTATTGAAATCGACACTTTTTGTAAGATGTCAATTCAAATAATTCTTTTTAATCCATTGAGGTCAAGTACATGGTACATACCAGACCTGGAAGGTCTTGTAGGTCTGGTTGCTGTTTAAATCCATACCGTTCCTGTTATAGTCTAGTGTTTCTATCTATTCTCTTGGCTAAAAGTTATTACTAAAAAATTCTCGCCAGATGTAATTGGATAGATTCAGGTAAAATTCTAAAATTTTCCATCCATGTACTCTAGCCTACCCCTTTTCCTCTAGCGGCCATCTACCTCCTTAGAAAAACTTTTCCCCATCGTGCCATTGTTGGCCTACATTCAGCATATCCATACCATTTCAATTAAGTATCTCTTAATTTATTACCTATTGATGTTACCCCTAAATGCTTTCAAGTGCACTCACTTATAATTCTAGCTTTCATAGTTTTACCATATGCCCATCTCAACATTTTTATCTTTACCACATTCATTTTTTGGATGTGTCGTTTCCTGATTGTCCAGCATTATGCTCCATAGGCCATTGCTGGTCTAATCGTTGTCTTGTAAATATGCCCTTCGATTTTGTTGATATACACTAATCATAAAGCACTCTAGAAGCAAGTCTTCACTTCAACTATCCCGCTCTTATCCTATGTTTGATATCCTCCTCAAACTCTCCTTCCTTCCTAAAACACACAAAATCAAATCTCTAAGAAGAGCATCGTAAGCTTTCTCTACATCCATAAAGACTATACGAAGATTTTTCTTGTTCCCATGGTATTTTTCCATTAATTATCTGAGTGAGTAGATAGCTTCTATAGTTGACCTCCCTGTCACGAAACCCAACTAATTTTCTAGATGCCTTGGTCTTTTGTTTAAGTCATTGCTCCATTACTCTCTCATAGTTTCACAGTGTGATGCACAAGTTTAATCTCACAATAATTGGTGCAACTTCATATATATATATATGTTTTTCTTATATATAGGCACTACTACACTTATTTTGCAATCATTCGACATTTTCATTTCCTTAATATCATAGTGAAGTACCTAGTTAACCAAATCCATTCAATTTATCTTTAAGCATTTTCAAGTCTCTATCGGAATGCCATTTAGCCTCATAGCGTTGTACTTCATTGTTGCGAATGTTTTATTCTTTTCTGCTTCCCTAATTTTGCGGTAAAAGGTATGCCTCCACTCTTGTTCCTAAGCTTTATTTATGTTGGAACTAGGTGGGCCTCGTGGATAGGTTTACAAAACTTTTGACCCGCTTAATGCAGGGATCAAGTATCCATAAGGCTTCAAAACCCAATCCAGGATCTATGACCTCTTTCTTATGATCATGCACAGAAGAAAACTCTATCTAGAAGATAAAAACAAGCAACCATGAAATCCACAACAAACAAGGAAGTAGATTGTACCTTGGGAGCTCGGTTGTGCTCTAATGGAGAAGTTTATCTCTTTCTAAAAGCGAATCAGAATCTCCAAGACCTCTTAGCCTTCCACACTATGACCCGTCTCAGATCTCTTTCCTTAAGGAGATAGGTGGGATCTCCAAGAGAAGAACTAATTAGAAACTCTAAGGGAAACCGGAAGAGAAACTAGAAGAGAGAAGAGAGGAGAGGAGTGCAACTCTTGCACAAAAGAGGGCTGGGCATGAATCCTAGGGAGGTAGACATCCAGCCCTCTATCTCTCATTATTTATAGCCTAAGCAACTCTTCTTACTAATTAGAATTAGAAGTCCACCTTCCATAATAATTAGCAACCTTTTCTTTTTACTACTACCACTATTAGAAGTCCCACTTTAAATAGAAATAGCAACTTTTTAATTCCTTTCCTTTGGAGTTCAAGTAGAATTAGTAATGATCCAATCTTGGGCTAGCGTGGGGACCACTAGGGATTCCATAGAAAGCTGGCTCCAACTGGAACACCGCGACCCCACATCTCATGTGCAATCCGGGCCCACATTTAATTGCAAATAACTCCACTATATAAATGCAATTGAACACCAGCCTTAGGAATAAATTACAAGAAGACCCTAAACTTCCCTATCACCATAAGTAGGCCCCTCTATCAATATCCATGGATCAATTGGACTAAACCTGTCCCACCAATTTAGATCTACATCTTATTATCCTTGAGACCCAATCAATCACAGTGATCATCAGTTACCATCCAATTAACTCTTAATTGAGATGGGTGCGCACTTACTAATGATAAATCCATTAATTGGCACAAGGGGATAATAAAGATAGATTTCATCTTGACCATTAAATGTTCCCACAGTCTCGCTATCATATACCCAAGACACCGAGGTGTTGACCTACAATTGGCCTCACTCATTGGTGACTCAAAGCAAATGAATAGATAGAAACTTGAGTTCATCAATGTCTCAGTATTGAGAGCTTATTGCTAGGGAATTATGAGAGCAGACCTTAAAGTAAAGATAATGTTTCATATGGTGCTTCTCATGGTCCTTCAATACATCTAATGTACCAGCACAATGATCCAGAGTCTTACACTCTGATGATCGAGACAAATCATACTATCTCATAGTGATCATAATGCTGCAACCTTATCAGATGAGATGCCCAATCTCATCACTGGTTGTGAAGTTATTTAAGTATAAGATTTGTGACACATGTCTCCCGTATGTAGATCTCATCCACATACATGTATTCTATCTAATATACTCGTGGGTTCCGGTTCATCTCATGAACCTTTATATCATTCGTATTGGTTGTGTGCAAACAAGTAACAAAATACCATTCATCCTCAAAAAGAAGCATGATTATATTGATATGAATCAACTTATTACATCATCTACTGGATTGAGACCACACAATCTAACAATTTCTCCTCTTGTTTCCGAGTTATTAAATAGGTCATCATATGCATCACTCATGACCTTCTTTAACTATTTTATTTGCTTTCTTATACATTTCATAATTTTCTGTATTCCCAGTCCCCTGCCAAACTTTGTAACATCATCTTTTTCTCTTGAATGACTTTGTGAACCTCTATAATCCACCAGGTTTCTTTATCTAAGTGTTTTTTCCCTTTCGATTCTCCAAGCACCTCTTTTACAATCCTTCTAATACAGTCAGTCATTTGGTCTTACATCACCGTAGTTTCTCGTTCTAAACTCCATTTTTAACCCTTGATCACTTTTTACTTAAATGTTGTTGCCCTTTCCCCTTTCAAATCCTCCAACTTTATTTTAGGGCAACTTTTATTTACTACCTCTCTCTTTCTAGTTCTTGTGTAAACATTTGAAATCTACTATTCGATGTGGTGCGGTCAAACTCTCTCCCACAATAATCTTACAGTCTTTACAATCTAGTTGATCATGTCTTCTAAGTTGAAAAAAGTCTTTCTGGCTCTTATTAGTTTCACTTTGTAAGTAATTAATACTCCCTTCTTTTTCTAAAGTAGGTGTTTGCTATTACAAGATCGAGTGACAACTCAAATTCCAAGATAATGTCTCCCAACTCATTCCTTTTTCCAAATCCTTGTCCTCCATATATTCCTTCATATCTTCTACTATCTTTTCCTACCATTTAAGTTTCTGCCTAGGAAAATCTTTTCACCAATTGGAATTTCTCATATTAAACCGTCAATCTCCTCCCAAAATTGTCTCTTAACACTGTTATTTGATCTTGCTTGGTGCGTATAGGTGCTAATGATATAAAATTATATCTTCCTTTAACACCTGTTAAATTGCTAAAAGTCTATGTTAAATTGCTAAAAGTCTATCACCAATCTCTTTACGCCATAATCTTATCTTTCAAATTCTTATCTAGTAATATCTATACTCTATTTCTTGTATTGTTCTTTCATGTGCTGTAGAGTTTGCAGCCATTAGCTAGCCCCTTAGCTTTATACCCTTCTCACTTTTTTTTTTGTTCAGATAGGCTACATTAACTACTCTTCTTTTCATTGTATTGACCAAGTACATGCTCTACCTATCAACGTTCCTATATTGCAAGTTGCAGTTCAAATCCTCCTCTTCTTTTGGATTAACTTCTTTAACCATACTCAGCCAGATTGTTGCAGGAACCCTTGCCTACTTTTACACTGCAATTGGGTTCCACTGCAGTGCGTCACTTATAGTGGGGGATGCCCTAGCATGATCATAGAACCCTTGCATCCTTTTCTCTACAATCGGGTGCCACCACAACTGGCAGCATGTCGCTTATAGCGGGGAATGCCCTAGCATGATCACAAAAGTTGTTTTCTTAGAAGTGATATTTTTGGTTGTGGCGACAATTTTACATTGTCTGCCAACCTACTTAACATAATCCTCCTTTATCTGGGCCTGGGGCTGGCAATAAAAATGGCAAAGTTCATTACTAGAAATTGTAGTCTTTAATCAAGATACCAAAAGAGGATGGCTACTAGTCTATATAAAGGTCGCAAGGGATCCTTAATAAATCAATGGAGACTTTTCTCTCTTCTAAGATTGAGTGTAATCAAACTCGTAGCCTTTTATGAAGACTCCTGCATGACTAATGTGTGAGGACTCTGTTAGCATGGATTCAAGATGCGAGTGAAGACTTTACATTTATCCACCCTCTATTAGCACCTCATGTGAATTTATCTATGCTTGAGAATGTAACTAAAGACTGAATTTGTATGAATGAGAATTACAACATTGCGTTTTTGTGATACATACATACATACATACATGTTTGTGTTTGTCTATAGGGAAACGGTCCGCGTAGTGAGGAATTCCTAGTGGGGCCACCTTATAACCCATCCAAATGGACCACACATACACAACCCCTCTAGAGTCACCGAATCCCATGGATTTGTGCATATTCAAATGGATTGGACTGTTGGATTGAGAGTCAATTTTTGTTGTTTGATATGAAGTCATTAAACTTGTGGACCATGGATGAAGGGGTTAGAGGTATTAGGTTGACTTCAAATTTGATATCTAAGTTGGCCCCACTTGGATCTTTCGACACCCCTTTGTCCCATGATTAGTGGGGTCCCAAGGTGGGCCCCACTCGGTGGTCCGCACGGTAAGACCATAAGGACCCATATATGTATATATATTTAGTGTGCGTGTGCGTGTGCGTGCGCTCGCACGTACGTGCCTTAATGTTTAATGGTTTGTAAGTTACATTTATTATGAAATTCAATCATCTCTCTTTGATGTCTTTGCGCTGTGAACTTCCCACCACTCACTTTCCTGCCATTTGTATCTCACATATTTGCCAGTTACCTATCATTTTTTTTTTTTGGGTAGAAACATCTGGTTGATTTTACCGGTTACCTATCATGTTGGCACCTACAAAGGGCATTGCTACAGTTCGTATACCCTGATCTGTGCTCGTAGCGGTATCTGTGTGTAGGCATCATAGATTTGGTAACTTGTACATCATTCTGATCAGATGATCCCATATATCTCACTCATCAGTTGAATTTGGACCACTGACTGTTTTCTGATTAAATTTCCACATGATGGGTGGTTGGGATTGTTTGATCATTGTAGTTTCAGACTTATGTGGTCATAGATGGTTTGGACAATCTGGACAATGAAGCATATATTCTACATGTGTGTTGAGCAAGTATCTGCAAAGCTTCGCTCCGGTGGACATGAGATGCTATGAATCTCAAGTATTTTGTTGCTTGTCATGTTTTTGCAGGCTGAAAATGGAGCAGATAGGGTGGATTGGGTTAATAAAATTACAGGGGTTATTGCATCCCTTCTAAATTCTCCATTTCCTGGACAGGTTGGCCTATGTAAAGCTTTGATGTTCTTTTAAATTTCATTTCTGCATGCTATCTGAATGTTTCATGCTAACATGCAAGTTTTTACTGACGAGAATTTGGGTAGTGGATGTTTAAGCAGCTTGGTTGTGGACGAGTGGATATGGACAGTAGCAATTCTGATATTGTTGGTTCCAATCCTATCTCATTGGATAGTCATACAGGCAGGGCAAGTTCAGAGGATGACATGAAAGTCAAACGACATGATACCGTTATGGGCGTTCTCAGAAAAATACCTGGAAATGATATATGTGCAGAATGCAGCGCTCCAGAACCTGATTGGGCATCACTAAATCTTGGCATTCTTATATGCATTGAGTGCTCTGGCGTTCACAGGAATCTCGGTGTACACATTTCAAAGGTGTAACCTATTTTAAAGCATGCTGTCAGTGTTCACATTTTTTGTTGTTGGAAATACCCCCTTACAGCTCATATGCACTGTATTATAGTGCTACTCATTTGTGTTGGTTGAATGGAGGATCCTATGATCTGTTGGGAAGTCCCACATCCCACGTCGCCTAAGTCCTGAGTTGGACATGGCTCCATATAGTTGTTTGGGCCTTCCACCTATTAGCTTAAGTTTTTGGGTTGGTATATGGTATTTTACATGGTATCAGAGCGGGTTTCAATCCCATTGTTCTTGTGTAACCCATGTGGCTTCTGCCGTTCTTGTGTAGCCTACGTGGCAGGCCCGTTCATGAAATTTGTTGGGCCTGCACGTGAGGGAGAGTGTTGGGAAGTCCCACATCCCACATTGCCTATGTCCTGAGTTGGACATGGCTTCATATACTTGTTTGGGCCTTTTACCTATCAGCTTAAGCTTTGGGGTTGGTATATGGTATCTTACATGATCCACCTTAACTTTCTAAGCCATTCTTTATGGGTTCCTTAACTGCAATCACTCCACTTGGATGATCTGAACTATCTGATCAATGGAAAGTATAGACATTTTAGATTGGTTGTAAGAAAATTAAGGACTATTTTTGGATTGATTTCATATGACCAATTCGATTTTACACGATGGCCGGCCCTAATACTTTGGCTGGACAAAATTGGTGGTCCAATTGGTCAATTGGATCGACAATGTGTCCAAATGCCGCAAGGATTATTATATGATACAGTGCTCATGGGGCAAATCTACAATTGTAGGGCCCATTTCTCATTAGATGAACTATGGGTATAAAAATCTCCATTGACAAATTCTACTTGATTTGAATATCACTTGGATTTGCATGATCATTGGCGCAGCCCGGATCCGCGATTGAGACGGTAGATCAATCTCCCCAGGGATTGATCGAATCCAAGATGGATTCCAGCCACTAGGGCACGAGCAAAACCATAAAACAATCCATAACGGAAGAGAACTCAAGCAATCTTTGATTAATTTGGAATAAGCATGTCTGAATACAATGAAGGGCTTCTCTAATATAATAAGAATTCTAAAATAGAAAGCTACCAATTCTAGTCAAATAATGAAATTAGAAACAATTTCCTAATAGACTTAGGATAAAATTAGCATTCCACGGTAGCTTCTCAGCCAATTGGGCATGTGGGCTGAACCCAAAGGACTAGGTTGGATGGCTGGTTCCATCATGTGGGCCCAGGAGCTCTTTTGGGATTCCGTATTGCATCAATAATCTTGTTGGATTCAAGTCGTCTTTTACACATGGTGATCATTGTAGAGATTTGAAGGAATACATTGGAAGTTCCAACTCATGTGCTTCTTTGTTAATTTGTTGTCTCTTAATTTATTTTTATCTTTGGCATAATAATTTGAATATTTTGTTGGCAATTATATTCTATTATTAGCGATTCAGATGAATTTGAATAAGATTTTAGGATAGAGAGTTCAGGAAGAATGAATTTACTTAACATGTGTTGCAACATTAAAACTAGCTTATGACTATTAACTGCAAAACATTTAAACGTGTTTATTTTTGCGTATTTCTGACATGCTAGAAAGGCTGTTGCTAAAATTTTAAACAAGAGAATGACGTTTTCATTTTTTGTTAGATGTAGGAACAAGCTACAGATTCTAAGTGTACCTTGTAGCATCATGTCATGGGAAATGATGCACTCTAGTCATAGTGTGATAGGCCTAAATCCTACTAGGAAAAGGTAGCTCTCAATTAGGTTTTTAACTTGTGTGTGTGTGTGAACCTTTTGATAAGAGTTTCATATAAAGTTCCTATGTTTCACGGATACATGACAGATAAAAAGGTCATCACCCAGTGCTGTCCTGTCGAAGCAGGGTCCTGGGAGGCTCTAGACTGGAAAGAGACCTAACCTTTGGCAATTTTGGACAAAGCTCTTATGTTTCACGGACACATGACATATAAAAGAGCAAAGAGAAAAATCTTGAATTGTTGCAATCTGCTGTAACATGTTTGCCCATTGTTACAGTTGGCTGTAACAGGGTTTGAAGAAGAACTTACCTTTCAGATTTCTTCCCTTTCTCCTCTCTCATATATTTTCTTCTAGGAGAGGGCCTAAAAAATGGGGCCTTACCTAGCCCCCCAGGCAAGGCGCATAGCCCCTTAGGTGATCCTAGGTGCTCCTTTGACTACACTACTCATCATTGTCATTGACATTGTCCAAGCATTATCCTGTCTTGGGTTAGCTTTTAATGAATCATGCTATTATGCATGTTTGTGGTGGATAAAGCATTGACCCTAGTATATATTGATCTCAGTATTAATATTCAGCTATTACTATTGGTTGTGTATGCTCCCTATTGGTTTTCTAATTTTGAGCAGGGATAGTTGAAATGTTTTGATGTAGATTTCTACAACATTTGACATTTAGCGCTTAGTCTTTAAGTTTCAAGATACCCTTCACATTTAGAATTTCCTTAAGTGTCCTCATTGTTATGACTTGTCCATTTACTTTCAAGGATAGCTAGATCTAGCAAGTGTAGCTAGAACTTAAAATTTTAATTGAAGCAAGAAAGAAGAAACAGCAACAATGAGAACCCTAAGGGCTAGCTCAGTTGGCCTAGGACCACGGTTTGCTCCCAAAGGTTGAGGGTTCAAAACTGCGCTGCCACACTAAGCCCACAAGGGATTTACCCGGCTCCCCCTGGGCCCGTAGGGATTAGTCCGGCCCAAGGGGCTGGGACACCCTCCTTTATAAAAAAAAAGGAAAAGCAAAAAGAAACAGCAACACAAAGGAGAGTTTTGCCAAGGCAGGCAACGACACACCTAATAGGAGAGACGGGTGTTTTGAAGCCTTGAAACAAGCAAAATGACATACAAAAGCTCGAACCCTGAAACATCACACATCTAAAATCAAGCCTTCATGTAAGATAACCGTTCTTTGCCAAGTACTCAACAAATGAGGCTCTCTTTGTATGAGGGAAGGCATTACTTTAGCAGAATATTTCGTAGCTCATCTAGCCACCGTTAAATCTTCCAAGGATCGATGCTTCTCTACTCAACCCTTGCAGTAGCACGGGGTCGATTTACCTTCGCAAATCTTTCCGAGCAAGATGTTAATTTGGTTAATCAGTTACAATTATGGAATAATCTTGTTAACTTTGGATTGGTTAATGAAAGCTTTATTTTTTAATTGAAAATCATTAGTTATTTCCTAAATGTTTCCCTATTTAACTGCAGGTCAGGTCCCTAACCTTAGATGTTAAGGTTTGGGAGCCAACGGTCTTGGGTTTATTTCGTGCTCTTGGTAATTCCTATTGCAACTCTGTGTGGGAGGAACTGCTTCACCTTCAGGATGATAGGTAAATATTTTTTAGTTGAATGACACATGATCCAGCTGGGTCCATGCCAATCCAGTCGGCCAAGCCAGGCTCAGCAGGCTGCCACATGGGGCCCCATAGGAGTTGCACCTTGCACAATTCCCATGCAAGCTGTGCGAAGCACATCTCCTGCTCCTATCTACCTTTTTTTTTCTCTTTAAACTTTTGTTTCTTTATTTGTGTGGTTATGTATAGATGGTTAGATTTATTTCTTTATGACTTTATGGCTTGGAATAATTAAGCTTCGGGCTTCTATTGTTGGAAACAATATAAATGATATCTTAAGAAGAGCCTGCACATTGTTTTACTGGTTTTCTTTATCATCTCCTTTTGCAGAGGCCCTTTCCTACGGATATTTGCTTGATTTATCATTTATCAGTTGGACACTTGGACTTGTTAATTCTCTCAATTGTTGAGGGATCGCTAGTGGTTTGTGCTAGTTTATCTTTTTTCGGTTTTATGTTTTTCTCTTTCTTTTGGTCAATTGGAACACAAACTCGGTCCGATCAAGACTGTAAACTGTTCCTTTATCTGATTGTAGATATGTCCTAATAGGCTGGATATGCATCACTTTCTGTACGATAGTCCGATAGAGGTGAGGGTATCATCTGCTAACTTCACCTTCCAAAATCTGAGATGTATTGACCTGTATGATCTATGGGTCCTGAGTCAATAACTCAACAGCCAGAAAGATATGAGGAATGGAATGTACTCGACATACCTGATTGAGAAAGAGAACTGGAAGAAGGCCCTTCAAAAGGGACCGTTCTGGTAGCAATGCATCATAATCGCACTTTGGAATCTGAACTGTTTCCCCACGGTAGAAGCAACCATAGGGGAAGTTAAATTTCTACTTTTTCATATCAATTACCTTTCTAGCTGCAATGTTTGAGAAGGATGAGCCCGTGGCCATATCAAGTGGATAGGGGGATAGTCAGATAACTGTTCTCTTGGATTGGGGTTAAGCTTTGTCAAGATGGATGACAAGATGGTTCTAACCATCATGAAAAGGTCCAGCTGCAGTTGAATAATCCTCTCCAATCCCCTAGATTCTAATATAGAACAGAAGCTAGAGCTTCAATCTTTTCAAATTTTGACCACATATCAGATGGTAATTGGGCTGCAACAAACTGCTCTTGACCCTTGAATTCAATTGAAAAATGGAACTTTCAATTGACGGTTGTCTCTTACAACCATGCAACTCCAAGAAAGCCCAAATGAAATCAGGTAACCAGGCCAAGAACTTCAACCAAGCTTCTACCAATGAGGGAGCTACGGGGCAGCAATCAACTCACCAAGTACACATGCAAAACAACCAACTTCCAGCAAAACCTTCACATTCCCCTAAAATGTGGGAAATCAGTTGTCCACTCCCTAGCAACTTCACACCTCAAATAACCAGACTGCACACACAGATACACTTTCTTCTGACCTCTGTTAATTGTTGTTTACAAAATTGACAGGCTGTCGACCATGCTGAGCATGTGCATATAGTCCCTGCCTTGTGCAGAACTGGTCATGCCGTCACTGGCTACAGATGAATCTCAACCAATTGCTGTATATTACCAAAAGCAGACTAGCCTCACTTCAATACCGTTGAAAACGGCAGAAAAAAGCCCCCAACTGCATCTAACTTTGTTTTTGCATCCTGCTGGAACTTGAAACAGCAACTGGGCACATCCAAAGGGGCTGAAATCAGCCTTATGCAGCGAACATCAGCTTGCTTGTCTGACGAACTTAGAGGAGGGAGGGGCATAGGCAAAGAAAACGGGGAGGGAGAATGATGGGGACATCATGCCTAATTCCCCCAATTCCTTCAAGGTCTACCAAAGGAGGAAGCATAGGGTGTCGGATAAAGCTATGATGTGGATGGGTGATGTGTATCATGATGTTGCTCGCTAAGATGTCATAAATCCACCGTTCGATTACCACTACGATGATATCCGACGGTTGGATTTTAGCAGATCTACCATTTGAAGGAGAGAAGGCCCCATGTGTGCAATTACATAGAAGGCCCCACTTTGGGAAGTGCCACATGGGTTGAAATAAAAATGACTTTAAAGTTTAGAGGGGCCGAAGTTGTTTAAAAGAGTCTTAGTAAAATAAAAGGGGCCCATGTTTTGTTAAAAACATAAGTAATGAAGAGAGAGGGGCCCCACCACTTAAGTGATAAGGGTTTTAGTCTTGGGATGCATGCATATACCCTTGTGCACGAATCCCAAGCCTCTTGCGCAAGTCACTTTTCTTATTTTCTTTTATTTCTTTTTTATTGAGATGATGTCATCATCTCCTTAGGGTTTCTTTTAAGACTGTCATTGTAACGGGGGCTGGTTATGTTATGCTATGCTTGGATATTGAATAAAAAATGGAGACTTCTTCTTCTACCTTGAATCTCTAGAGCTTACCTTCTCTTGAGAATTTCTGTAAGGCCTCCGGATCGGAGTTTGGTGAGAGCCCAATAAAGGTATCTTTTATCTCTTCCACTTTTCTGTTCCAAGAGTTTTATCGACCTTTGCCGTTTAAATCTAGATCAGATGTGGAACCTCTTCATTGCCAAAGACCTTCGAGTTTCAGATCTGAATCTCACTATCAGAAACCTCTTTTTCCCTAGATCTGAAATTTATCAGATCTGAAATTTATTGGATCTGAACCTTTTTATAAATCTGAACTTTAGTAGATCTGAACTTATTGCTATAAACCTTTCATCTAAACCATTGGATATATGTCATTGGCCCTAAGCAACTTGGAAGTTCTATCTTCCATTAAGATCCTACCATTTTCTTGCTAAAGGGATTTATTGCGGGATCTGTGAGATCACCTAAGACCTTAGATTTATTGCTTGCTTGATATTTCGGTGTTCTCTAATTTAATTGGCATGCTTATAACTTGATTTTAATTGTTAATTCAGATCTGATCTCATAATATTAGAGTAGACCTCATATTGTCCTGCATCAATTTTGGTATCAAAGCTTAGGTTTGCTTAGGGAGTCATTTAGATTCATCATAAATCATTACTGCATTGCATTAGTACTTTATTCACTTGTTGTCCATCTTGAATGCCCACATGGAGTGGCAATGATATCCAACCTGAACATCTCAAAAGGAACCCAGAATAGGGAGCTAAGATTGTCCAGGACATGTTGGGACCCATCATGACCCAACTGACTGCTCTTTGGCAAGAGTCCCAAACTCGAGAGGAAGTGCTCAATACCCGCCTTGCGAATATTGAGAGATCGCAACAAGGTCATAATGTACATCGCCGCGATCGTAATAGGAACCATAATAGGAACAGAGGACATGAGCGTGATGATGATACCGACTTCGAGTCTGAGGTTGGAAACAACCATAGGGCACGCGGTAGAGGACGAAACCAGGAAGATTGGGTTTTGAAGAGTGTTAAGGTAGAGGCCCCATCTTTTGACGGTCGGATCGACTTGAGAGCCTATTCCGATTGGGAGTCTGACATGGATCATTACTTTGAGTGGTACGAAATGTCTGACAAGAGAAAGGTCCGATTTGCCAAGATGAAATTGGTGAGTCAAGCATGATTGTATTGGGTTGATGTTGAGCGCGGTTTGCAGAACCGACACGAAGCACCCATTGTGACTTGGGATGAAATGAAATTGCATTTGCGGGTTAAGTATCTACCCCAATCATATCGGGATAGACTTTTAGATCAAAGGTCCAATCTTCGACAGGGTAGTATGCCTGTGACGGAATACATTAATAAGTTTGAAGAACTTAACCTAAGATGCAATGTTCAGGAAGACCTTCCAGGCCGAATCTCTAAATTCAGAATAGGTCTTCGTCAAGAGTTTCAGAGAAAGTTAATCACTGTTAAGACAACTAGCCTAGAGGACATTTACGAGGTAGTGCTCAACCTGGAGGCTGCCATGAAAAGCAAACAGGCTAAATGTAGTGATTACCGGGGAACGGACTCTAAGCCTTATCCTTCGAGCGGTAAATCTAATCTTGGAGGTCAACCTCCTAGAAATCATGCCACTATACCGCCCTCCTTCAAGGATAATAAAGGCAAGGGAATCATTGGTGATAACTCTAAATGGAGCAACTCCGTTACTTGCCACAATTGCAATGGTCGTGGGCACCTAGCCCGTGACTGCCCTTCCCGAAATCTCTGCATTGAAGATGTGCAGGATGAGAGTGACCCGACAGTAGATGCCTACATCCCGGATTTTGTACTTAGTAATGATGATTTTGGTGATCTGGACGATCGGGTATCTTTTCTTAGATTTGCTCCCTCTTATCATGGAGATCAAAATGCACAAAATAAAAGGGGGGGTGAACTACCTCGTGTGATGGTAGTACGGTGTGCATTAACACTCCAAGAAAATGAGGACTGGCGTAGAACATCCATCTTTCACACCTATGTCAAATGCAATGATAAGAGCTGTAAGGTCATCATTGATAGTGGGAGTTGTACCAATGTAGTTTCTGCCAACAATTTGTCCCGCTTAGGCTTGACCCCAGTACCCCATCCCAAGCCATACCGTGTGTCATGGGTAGATTCTACATCTATTCCCGTCACTCAGCGTTGCCTAGTCCCAATACACGTCCACTTATCAGGACCAATTGTGGTGCGATGTAGTCCCTATGGATGTGGGACATCTTATCTTAGGGAGGCCTTGGATCTATGATTTGGATGTCACCAACTTTAGACGCACCAACATCTGCGTCTTTAACTTCAAAGATAAGAAGGTGAAGTTGCATCCATTACCCCCTAAAGATAAGACTGGCAAGCGAAAGAGTGGAGAGAAGGCCAGCACTAGTGCTCCGAATTCTAAAACAAAGAGCTTGCATATCTTGAGTGCTAGTGAATTCCAGACTGATCTAGAGGAAAGGACTGGCGAGGGTTTAGAGGAGGACCCCGTTGTCTATGCCGTAGTGGCTACGGAAGTCTCCAAAGAGCCAACTACTAGCATCCCACATGAGGTGGAACCTGTCTTTCGGGAGTTTCAGGATGTCTTTCCTGAAGAATTGCCAAATGAACTCCCACCAATGCGTGACATCCAACACGCGATTGATCTTGTACCGGGGGCAACATTGCCTAGTCTACCACATTACCGGATGAACCCTTTGGAGCACGCAGAACTGAAAAGGCAGGTAGATGAACTCCTTGACAAGGGTTTCATTAGGGAGAGCCGAAGCCCTTGTGCCGTTCCTGCACTTACTCCAAAGAAAGATGGAACTTGGAGAATGTGCGTGGACAGTCGAGCGATCAACAAGATCACTGTCAAGTATCGGTTCCCGATACCTAGATTAGATGATATGCTCGATATGATGGCTGGTGCCAGTATCTTTTCTGAGATAGATCTTAAAAGTGGCTACCACCAGATTCGCATTCGTCCTGGGGATGAATGGAAGACCGCCTTTAAGACAAAGGACGGATTGTATGAATGGCTAGTGATGCCATTCGGGTTGTCCAATGCACCAAGTACTTTCATGCGCATCATGACACAAGTGCTGAGGCCATTCATGGGAAAATTCTTAGTTGTCTACTTAGATGATATTCTCATCTATAGTAACACAACGGAACAACACCTCATCATTTGTGGCACGTTTGTAGTACTTTGCGTAAGGAACAACTGTACGCAAACCTAAAGAAGTGCACCTTCATGACAGATTGTGTGTTTTTTTTGGGTTTCGTCGTTTCTGCTGCAGGGATGTCTGCTGATTCTGAAAAGGTGAGGGCAATTGTTGAATGGAAAATTCCATCCAACATTCATGTGGTACGAAGCTTCCACAGGTTAGCCACGTTTTATCGTCGATTCATCAAGGGGTTTAGTACCATCATGGCTCCAATTACCGATTGCATGAAAAGGGGAGAGTAGGAGCCCAGCTGCCTCAAAAGCCTTTTAGGAAATCAGGGCCAAGATGACTGAAGCACCTGTCATACGTTTGCCTGACTTTTCCAAGGTGTTTGAAGTGGCCTGTGACGCATCTGGCGTCGGAATTGGAGGTGTTTTGAGTCAAGGGGACACCCAGTTGCTTATTTCAGTGAGAAGTTGAATGAAGCAAAACGAAAAAAGTATTCGAACTATGAGCGAGAGTTTTATGCAATAGTTCAATCATTGAAACATTGGCTCCATTATTTGTTACCAATGGAATTTGTTTTGTGCTCAGATCATGAAGCATTGCGGTACTTAAATTCTCAATCTAAGTTGAAAGGGGAACATGCCAAATGGGTTGAACTATTACAGGAGTACACTTTCGTTTTAAAGCACAAGGCAGGAGTGGAAAACAAACCGGCGGATGTGTTAAGTCGCAGAGTCAATTTAATTCATTCCATGAATGTCGAAGTCACTGGGTTTGAGCGTTTGAAAGATGACTATCCCTCCTGTCCAGATTTTGGGGATATGTTTGCTTCGCTTTCTGATAATCCTCTACGGAGCATTGATCGGTTTACTTTGAAAGATGGCTATGTCTTTCGAGGAAATCAAATTTGCATTCCCCGCACATCCATGAGAGAGTTTTTAATTTGGGAGCTCCACGCTGGTGGAGTTGGTGGTCACTTTGGTCGTGACAAGACCATTCTTCTTGTCGAGGACTGTTTCTATTGGCCCGGTCTCAAACGAGACGTCGCCCGCACCATTGAACGCTGCCAACTGGCCAAACAACGTAAACAGAACACGGGGTTGTACACTCCATTGCCAGTGCCTCACGCACCGTGGCAAGACATTAGTATGGACTTTGTACTTAGGCTTCCTAAGACAAATAAACAGCATGATTCCAAACTGGTTGTCGTGGACCGCTTCTCTAAGATGGCCCACTTTGTTCCTTGCTCCAAGACATCAGATGCTTCGCATGTTGCGAAAATTTTCATGGAGCGCATTGTTATCCTGCATGGTGTCCCAAAAACCATCGTGTCTGATCGGGATGTTAAACTTAACTATTACTTTTGGAAGACACTGTGGAAACTCTTGGGAACAAAACTGCAATTCTCATATGCGGACCATCCACAGACTGATGGTCAGACAGAGGTAATCAACCGAAGTCTAGGGAATTTATTGAGATGTTTAGTTGGTGAGCATGTCAGGTCATGGGAGTCTGTCTTACCAGTAGCGAAGTTTGCATACAACAGTTCAGTTAATAGATCCATAGGCATGAGTCCTTTTAAAGCAGTAACTGGGTACAAACCTAGGATGCCTGTAGATCTCATTCCCATGTCCTCCATTCATCGTTCGTCTGAGTCAGCCGATGCATTCATTCAGCGCATTCGTTCATTGCATAATGAGATCAGACATCGAATTAACCAGCAAAATGATAGTTATAAAATGTTTGCTGATTCACATTGCCGGTTCATTGAATTTCAAGTGGGTGATGATGTTATGGTCCGCATAAGGCCAGAGCGGTTCCCATAAGGAATTGCCAAGAAATTACAAGCCCGCAGTACTGGCCCGTTCAAAGTTTTGAAAAGGTTGGGTCCTAATGCATGTGTTTTAGATCTTCCACCTGATATGGGTATTAGTGCTACCTTCAATGTGGAGGACCCGGTTCCTTTTCGGGGTCCTCCCATGCGTCCAAACAGCCCCACTCCTACCCCTTCGCCTAACCGTGTCGACCATCTTTTTGAACCCACCACTTTCCACAACCGTTTCCCACAACGAACCCCACCTCCACTACCTAAAGCTCAACGGATAGACATTGTGGAAGATATATTAGATGATCAGTTGGTCTCCACCAGACAGGGAGGTATCCAGAAATTCCTTGTCAAGTGGAAAGACAGATCGCAGCTTGATAGCACATGGATCACATGTGATGAGTTGCAGCGTCTCAATCCGGACCTCTTGGAGCGGAATGATAGTTTTATCTCACCGGATATGAGATTTTCTCAACTGAGGAGAATTGATGGGGACATCATGCCGAATTCCCCCAATTCCTTCAAGGTCTACCAAAGGAGGAAGCGTAGGGTGTCGGATAAAGCTATGATGTGGATGGGTGATGTGTATCATGACGTTGCTCACCAAGATGTCATAAATCCACCGTTGGATTACCACTACGATGATATCCGACGGTTGGATTTTAGCGGATCTACCATTTGAAGGAGAGAAGGCCCCATGTGTGCAATCACATAGAAGCCCCCACTTTGGGAAGTGCCACATGGGTTGAAACAAAAATGGCTTTAAAGTTTAGAGGGGCCCAAGTTGTTTAAAAGTCTTAGTAAAATAAAAGGGGCCCATGTTTTGTTAAAAACATAAGTAATGAAGAGAGAGGGGCCCCACCACTTAAGTGATAAGGGTTTTAGTCTTGGGAAGCATGCATATACCCTTGTGCACGAATCCCAAGCCTCTTGCGCAAGTCACTTTTCTTATTTTCTTTTATTTCTTTTTTATTGAGATGATGTCATCATCTCCTTAGGGTTTCTTTTAAGACTGTCATTGTAACGGGGGCTGGTTATGTTATGCTATGCTTGGATATTGAATAAAAAATGGAGACTTCTTCTTCTACCTTGAATCTCTAGAGCTTACCTTCTCTTGAGAATTTCTGTAAGGCCTCCGGATCGGAGTTTGGTGAGAGCCCAATAAAGGTATCTTTTATCTCTTCCACTTTTCTGTTCCAAGAGTTTTATCGACCTTTGCCGTTTAAATCTAGATCAGATGTGGAACCTCTTCATTGCCAAAGATCTTCGAGTTTCAGATCTGAATCTCACTATCAGAAACCTCTTTTTCCCTAGATCTGAAATTTATCAGATCTGAAATTTATTGGATCTGAACCTTTTTATAAATCTGAACTTTAGTAGATCTGAACTTATTGCTATAAACCTTTCATCTAAACCATTGGATATATGTCATTGGCCCTAAGCAACTTGAAAGTTCTATCTTTCATTAAGATCCTACTATTTTCTTGCTAAAGGGATTTATTGCGGGATCTGTGAGATCACCTAAGACCTCATATTTATTGCTTGATATTCAATGTTCTCCAATTTAATTGGCATGCTTATAACTTGATTTTAATTGTTAATTCAGATCTGATCTCATCATATTAGAGTAGACCTCATATTGTCCTGCATCAGAGAAAGAGAGGGAAAGAGAAGAAGAGAGAAGGGAAGAACAAAAGGAAGAAGAGATCTAAGGCTAGGGTTTAGGAGGGAACCTGACCCTGATACCATGTGAGAAACCACAGGCCTCAATGTGCATAATCTGACTGGGCCACCACACAAGAATATATATAGATTTTAAACATTATGAAAATCACACAGAAGTCTCCAATGTTTATAATAATTACATGAAAGTCCCTGATTTAGTACTAAATTACATATAAGCACTTGAAGCAACAGTTATATGACTATACAAATCCTTTTTCCTTTAAAACACACTCGTTAACATGGAGGAGCTTAATAGGAGTCAGGGATTCGGGTTCTTCTATAGGGGCCCATGAGGATGGAGGGCAAATTTGTGGGTCCAAAGCCCTTACATGGACCCACTAGGTATGTGGCTAGGGTTTGACCCAAACAGGCCTTCCCAGCGGGGGCCATGCCCACCCTAGGGGGTTCCGCTAGCCTATTGGGCTCGGACAGCCACAGTCCATCTCAATGGGTTGGGAAACCAGCCCTTATGGGGCCTATTTCCCTTAGTTGCTTCATTTTATATAATTCACCTGTGTTTGATGGCACTACTAAATTTTCCTATTATTTATCACTTTAATGGTTGGGATTGAAAATCTTATCACATGTACGACATACAACCCTATTGTCATAGTCCCGCCCAACTCAACGTGATATTGTCTGCTTTGGCCCACATGCAGCTTGAGGACATCCTAGACAGTCCTAGGTAGTCACCCATCTTGGTACTGCTCCTACCCGAGCTTGCTTAACTTCAGAGTTCTAATGAGATTCGGGGCTGCACAGCTTCAAAACACATTATGTTGAGTTAAGACGGGTTTAACTTATAAAGCTAAAGATCTCGGGCAGCCATATCCGATGTGGGACTTGTGGAGGCTCTCCATTGGAAGCCAGTGGTTGACACGCTACACCCCATGGTTTAAGGTGCTGCCCGGACTGAGTTCTCAAACTCACCATATGGGAATAAGAGCCGTCCTTGTCTCTGATATCAGTTGCCCCACTCAACCCATCGTGATATTTACTGCTTTGGCCCACGTTCATGCCCGAGGATTTCCCAGGCGGTCACCCATCTTGATACTACTCCAGCCTGAGCACGCCTTACTTCAAAGTTCTTATGAGATCCGTGGCCACACGGCTTTAAAATGCGTCATGTTGAGTTAAGGAGGAGTTTGACTTAAAAGTCTAGGGATCTTGGGTGGCTATATCCGATGTGGCACCTGCGGAGACTCTTTGTTGAAAGCCCATGGTTGACACGCTGCACCCTATGGTTAAGGGTGCCGCCCGGACCAAGTTCTTACACCAATCTTGGATTGATTTCGCTTATTTTGCAATTTGCTAAGTTCCCTACTGGGTTCTTTTGTTCCCTAGTAGAGACCTTGGTATTTTGCTAAGATATCATGGATTTTAGGGTCTTGTGCATTGCTCTACATGTTGGTAAGCACTGATCCCCCACCCCCAATCCCCACTCCACACCTTTTATTTTTCTCTTTGGATATTTTTGTTGTTGTGGGGTTTTCATTTAAGGGTTTGATCTTTGAAGACCTAATCTTGTTTCTTTGGTTTTTGCCATCTAGTTGGAGAAAGCCTATATCATTATAAGATTGATCATGAAAACGTAGGAAGTGAATGATGAAAAATGACTGTGGCATAATGTCTGTATCAAGGAAAAACTTTAATATGATTAAATGTAAAGCCATGCTTCTAAATGATTGTTCTTTGAGGAGAAATTATAGTTAAGAAAAATGTCGTTTCATTTGCAAATGATTATATATATATATTTTATCTAAATGATATTTTAATCAGTTAAGTTATATCAGAAAACTTTTATAAAAGCTTTTATTTTAGTAATCATATGTCTTTACATATGAATTGAGACATTTATCTATGAAGCAAGTACCTGATTAGGTTCAGTCTGGTTCTAGGTTTCAGATTAAGTTTCCTGTATCAATTCCAACTTGATTTTGTTTTAAAATTGCTAAATTTAGCTTTGGCACCTTCTGTAAGTCATGATATTTAGAATTATTTGTAAGTTGGGATTCCTTTTTAATTTTAACATTTCATGCAGAAGGGATGACTCAAATGCGATTTCCTTGCCTGTCACAAAACCTGGACCTAAAGATGCTTTTTCAAGCAAGGAGAAGTACATTCAATCAAAGGTGTTCTTATATAAATGAACAACATGCATTGTTTGCTAAATAATTAATTCAGTTTCTTTTATCCTTTTAATCCTCATGATTTTGTACTCCTTTTGTTTAACTGGTCTACAATATTCTTTATATTATAGTAATTTTGCTTGAACTATTTGTATCTTTTTTAAGGTTTTGCATAGAGATTTTCACTGTGCTCACAGTTACCATGATATCTCTTAAGTTTGAAATACATATTGCTTGACAAAGTGGTGTGGAAGCAGGCCCACTGTTTGAGAATTGAAATCCATCCTAAATAATTTAATTGGTGCATTCTATTGACATATTTATGGGAATTATTGCTGATCTTTACGGGACTTCTTTCTGATCATGCTTCATGGCACTTCTTTAGACACAAGTAATGCATGCTTATTGCCTAGTGAGAAGAATTGACACCCAAACAACATAAACTTGAATTATCATATTGATCGGAGCTTATAATTGGTGATTAGATTAAGAAAAGTAGAGCTGCAAAAGGATTATGTCAAAGCTCAAACCATTGTCGCACTCAAAACCTAGTCCTCTTATGACTACCTGAAGTGTGAATTCTTGAACATTAGGAAGCACGGTCCTGAAGAAAAGAAGTCTATTGAAATTAAAACAAAAAAGCTTAGAATAAATATTTATCTAATAAAATAATATAAATTAATTTTATCTACTAAAATAATATAAAATTAATTTTTACAAGGAATAAAGATTGTGTGAACATGGAATATCTGGACATGGAAATGATAAATTACTAAAAATGTAATAAAGATTGATTGTGATTAAATGATAATCTACATGTATTATTTAGTTTATTTATTTTTTGAAGCGGATAATCTATGTGCAATTATATTGGCCATTCTTTTTGGTTGTTGGACCTGTAGGCTTGGCAGTAGGAATAGAATTCTAGGAGGGTAGAAGGATTCTGAACTGACAGCCAACAAACCAGAAACAAGAGTCACTTGGCCATATATGAGATTGTAGTAGGGTCCCAAATATCTCTTCAGCGGACAAAATTCTCTCAGAGGTTTCTGATGGCAGTTCCAACATTTCTATACAAAAAAAACACTTTGATCATGGGATTTTATTTTGTGTTATTAAAGATAACGAAAACTTGAAGACATGCTCTGATGTCAGACTACTAAATTGTTTCATGCAAATTTAGTTCTCTGGTAAATACTCAACTCGCTCACCCACAAACACTTCACAATGAGCGACAAAGCAACAACCGGGGATTGATAACTGATCCTTGTTCGTCCCTGTGGAAAGGGAGATGCCTAACCACTGATCCATTAGTGGGTTGGCTCATGAAAAATATAAACAATAACTATGTTCTAATTTAGGGTTGATTCTACCAAGGCACAAGTTCTAACTTGTTCATGTTTAGCATTTAGCAAAGGTACCTTGGGTTAAACTTTAGCTGTATTTGTATTATTTTTTTTTGAATGGTCATGCACAAGTAGTAGCTGATACAAGCACATTCACCATAGAATTCTAAAATTGAAAGCTATTACCAACTTACCTTCTCTGGTGAATCTTTCTGAACTGTATGGTGGCTGCCATCTTGTACCATACGACTAGTTGTATGTGATCCTTCCTCCTTTGTCATCAAAATCCTCAATACTTTTCTTAATTTGTTTCTGACTATATTTTTTTTAATTAATCTGAAATCATTACTAAATTGGAGCTTAACTGGAGTCTTGTGGCATTCAAGGTTTCTTGATATGCTGTTGGTACTTGGTATTATCATGCATCTTAACTTTCAAGTGCTTAAACTTATTGGCAATGTGAAGTGACAAAAGTCTTGAGCTTTAGACATGGACCTGAATTTGTTTTCACTTTGCAGTATACGGAGAAACTGCTAGTCATCAAAGACACAATTGAGTCTGGTTTTCCTTCTCCAACTGCTCACATTTGGGAGGCAGTCAATTCTAATAACATACAAGCAGCATACCGCATCTTTGTGGCATCAGATGCAAATCCCAGCATAACTTATGATGAGGTGAACAGTGGTGATCTGTGTCACATTGCAGAAACACAAGACATTCTGGATGGTTATTGCACAGAGAGGAAACAGTATGATCCAGCACTTTGTCCAAGAATCATTAATTCTGGCGAGCCTGCAAATTGTCTGCAAGGTTGTTCCCTACTGCACTTGGCATGCCACATCGGTGATCCTGTGATGTTGGAGTTGCTGTTACAGTTTGGTGTTGACATTAATGCTCGTGACTTCCATGGAAGGACTCCTCTTCATCATTGCATTTCCAAGAGGAATAATGAACTTGCAAAATATCTACTTAAAAAGTAAGAATTTACTTTCTCATACATAAATGTCTGAAGATCATTTTCTGAGGATATGTTTGTTAGCCGACCAGATATTACAATGTTTCTACCCTGCATTGAATCATTATAGTAATGGAAAGAATATTTTAGTCTTTGAATATTTTGCAGTAACCACTGCTGAATCTTGCTATATTTCTTCCTTCGTTGGACAACCATCCTATGAATCTTGCGGTAGTTCTTTCTTTGTTGCTAATGTTCTTTTTTCAAGAACACCCTGTTTAAATTCTTCATGATTTCTGTGAAAAAGTATGTCTTTTTGTTACAAAATGTGTTTGATATGCATGATCTTAGCATTTCAATTGAAACTTAAATGGGTTTTATCGGACAGCTGATGTGTCGTCATCTTCTTATTTTTTTTTTTCCTCTTTCCTATGAGCAAATTTGGTAGACTTTTTTTTTACCATCTGTCCGATCACAGCTTTATATGAATTTGGAGATATTATCACTGCATAAATTTTCCATTAGGATTAAACTAAAAAACTCTGTCACCACATAATGTAATGCAGCCTGGATTTGACTTAGGTTCTCCTCAATGAAACAGAAATTTCCAGGAAAAAAAAAATTGCAACTGAAAAATTGAGTTAATTCGTTTTTTCAAAGACTCAAATCCCAAGAGTTTTAAAAATGGATTCTGATAAATAATAAGTTTCATCCTGAACTGATGCTGGTACTTCCACTCAGGATGATGCCTAATATTCTATCACTCTGTTTTCTGTGTTTGCTCTTTCTTGATGTGGCAACATGTTAACTACTTAAGAGGTGCACGCCCTTCAATCAAAGATGGTGGGGGTCTGACTGCAATGGAAAGAACAATGGCATTGGGTGCAATAACTGATGAAGAGCTCTTTGTCCTGCTTGCTGGATCGTGAAAATGGGACATCTTGAGCTTGAACCAGCACTTTGTAAGTCGTCATGTTCTTTTCTTCTCTTTCTTTTCTTTTGTCATCAAAATTCTTTTTTCCAGCATTTAACACTTATCCTTTATTAATTGTTATTTTTGTAAAAATGCAATACTCCATTTTTCAAATATAGCAAAGAAGAGTCGTGCAGTAAAATAAGGGTTCTGCTATCTTGGTATGCGAACATATGATAAACACAGAAACTGAGAGCCATGGTTGAAAGTCATGTGCCCTCTCACCATCATCAGTGGAAGCAGTGGAGGGTTATCCTATCCGTTTGGGGCTGCTAAATTGTCATGGACTCATGGTCGTCTATTTGATCTATGATAATGAAATGGATGGTCAAAGTAAAACTTGTGAACCGCTCACAATCATTGCCTTAGATCATATGGCTAACATCATACAATGTGCCCATTTTTCATGCCTTCAATGGCCTTCAGTTACAGATTGTCCAACATGCCCTATTTAATTGTGACCATATATAATTATACCTATTCTTTTCTCATGTTACACACTGCAAAATGTGCTATTCCCAAGTTGTTTAAATGGTGGATTCATACTAATTCCACCATTGAAAAAATGCCATTAACTCAGAGTAAGAAATTTATTCTAGGCCTATTATTCTCTTGCAAGTAACGATATGATAGAAACTCAATCTCTCATGAAGTTTGTTACAATGTGTGGAGACCCAAGGAAGCAAAATAATAATAAAAAAAGCTGCCAAATCATGAAATATATCTTTTTCCTATCCAAATGCATCCACAATTTGGGGAAAGATTAAGGGGCGGGATCTTTTACTTCCATACCTGCATTTGGGGTTACATCCAATGACATACCCATTGGAGGCGTAGCACTTCTGCTAACATATGTACCCAATTTTTCTGTATAGCATGAGATGACCACTGATTTTTATGATATTGAAACTAATAGATTGCCTTTTCTGACAGGTGATCTTCATTAGGAATGATGCAATGCCAGAGTGTCATCTGCAAGCAAAGCTGCGATTCTTGTTTCAAGCAGTGAGATGAACTATGCAAAATGGTCCGACCAAACACGGCTGGTCGCTTGATCTTGTGCTATATTATACTCCCAAGAAAGATCTAACCAAAACCCAAGTGGGTTCATGATGCTGCTTGGAAATGTGTGACCTTTCAGTTCAGCAGACAAAATTCTTGAAGCAGAAGTGCAGAACACCTGTGCTGGAATACCACAATCATAGCTTTACTCAACATGGTAAATTTGTTTAAGGTTTTGACTGCGATCATCATCACAGCTTTATCCCATTATCTGGGATCTGTTTAAGTTAATACAACTCGGAAATTTTTTCTTCTTTAATGTTACGCTAATATGGTAGGTTACTGTGATGTACACTATGCTTGGATCAGTAGGCATACTATGTATAATATGGTGGTTGGTTCTTTTAAAAATTATTCTAGCCATTTTAGGATTACACCTGGATTACAAATCTGTTCATTCAATGTTTCAAATGCAGTGTATTATTTTAGACTATTTCTGCACACACTGTTGGCTTTGCTCTATCCTTTGTTGGGTTTACCTTCTTTGACTGTTTCTAATTCTTTATTATTATGGCAATCAAATGTCTATTTGTCTGGGAAAATTTTAATATCCATCGTCATTGGAGACTGTAACAGACAGATGTGGGCCACTTTGGACCTGTTTGGATCTTCACAAACAGAGGACATTTACCTCGGCTCCTAGGGAATCAAGCTTTCATCTGTGTTTGGATGAGTTACGTGTGAGTCGTTTTGTTCTCTGCCAGAAACTATTATAGGAAAACGGAGTTGCTGGTAATTAGATTTATAGGTAAGTTAATAATGCAGGGCAACTGAATGTAGCAAACCAACAGGGGCCTATGGTGTGGGCCACAAAAGAACACCTGATATTAGGTACCAAGAAGTTTCCAATTTCCACAAGCTCAGCTTCTCAGGTCAGAAAAATGTAATTCCCAGCAGTATTTGTGTAATAGTGGAGAGCATTTGCCAAAAGATTGCTGGTTTAATCAGCTCGAATGGAAACATAAAATTTTAAATTTTCATAGTAAGATTTAGTCTAGATCATTGGTACGTACTTGTTCAGATGATGGTGAAAATGGTCTTGACCATGTATTTTTTCAGTATAAAGTTTTCATGGACCCTTATTTGGGCTGGTTCTGGTCCAACTTGGTTTGACCTGCGGTCTGCTCCATTTATTTTTCCTAAAAATAATAGCATACTTACGGGGCAATCTTATCTCTGATATTCCTCTATAGGACTACTATTAGCAGGGTTGGCTAGAGATAATTTGAGGTCTAAAGCAACAATCCTGAATGAGGCCCTTTTTTTATTTTTTTAATATTGTTACAAATATTTTATTTAAAATCCTATTTTTCTCGCCTTTTTGTGATGCAGAATTACTGATTAACTATCTATGAGAAAGAGGGCTAATGTTGAACATTATTTGCTGTTATAGTCATCATTATCTGGGACTCTTGATTTTTCTTTTTTATCATTTCATGTTGTGTTTGCACTCTAGTCTCTAATCCTTTAAACCCTTTTAGAATATCAGTTAGAAGAGGGCTATTTCTTAACATTATTATCTGGACTGGACCGGTATTTCATCATTGATGTCATTGTTATGGCCGTCATCGTGATATTAACTATAATTATATTATTCTTATTTCTCTTTTCTGCTTTTGTTACCGTTATTTTTCGACAAGTAATCAAGATTATACTACAAAGTGGCCATAACAGTTCCTATACTAATATTATAACAATGAAAATCATGTCAAGAGAGGAGACAGTTTTCAGACTACTGAGTGATGTATAATGTCCTCATAGAAGAACCGTTCCCCTCCTCAGACGTCAACAGAGAGCCTAAGTTAGTTATTGTAACAGGTAGCTTCACGCCGGGTACATCAAGGTCATCTGAAGTGGGCCCCACGGATCAAACCTCGTGATCAGCCACACGCACAAGGTCGCCCCGCCCTGTGCGGCAAATGGGCGGTCCGGATCTATGATCAAAACACCCAGTGGGTCCCATCTGGCCCTCCATCTACTGGTTCTAAAAGTGTGGGTTGGGTTTTTGTTTGGGCATCAGGCAGTGTGGGGGAAAAAATATTATATAAAATGCATACATTTTTGGCTTCAATCAGTGATAATGCCTTCAGGCTTCAACAAAAACAGTTCCTCTTCTCGACACCTCCAAGTTGCAGTGAGAATGAGGTTTGGAGATAAAAATAACCCTTGGATAGAAGGGATCCAATAAGAACACAGAGGAGATTGTCCTCTTTGCATTGCAAGCAAACCCAGGAAGAAAAAAAGGCGCAAACAGGAAGAATCTTAGAATTCAAAGGGATTCATTGCTTGTAATTACAAGGTTTTTTTTTTTTTTTTTTTTTTGTCGTTTTTAGTGGCTACAACTTTTCTCAACGGTGAAGGTGAAGAAGGGCTTTAATGGTCTTTTTTTTTTAATATAATAGTGAAGAGGGACTTTAATGGCTTTTTTTTTGGAATGTGAAAAGGTATCGGTTTTTTATGAGGCCTTATTTTTTGGGATCAATTGTTATGAGGTCTTCCTTTTTGGGAGAAACAAACTGATTGCAGTTGCCTTTTTTTTTTTTTTTTGAAGTTGAGAAAATTTGGGGCCTGACTATTTTTTGGGGCCTAAAGCAAGGGCTTTTCCTGCCTATTGGTAAAGCTGGCCCTGACTTCTACCATCCTTAATGATTTGTCAATTGGACTAAACCTATTCTGAATTCCTGTATCTATACTGTTCCAAATTACTAGCACAATCAAAATCACAAGATTCTTGAGTCATATAATGACTCAATTCCAATTCCCATCTTAGTGAATCCTGCTTCAGTCAATGTGACAAACTTGCATGCAACCTGCTTAAACCTGAGCTTAATAGCTGCAGCAAAATCATTCATCTTTCTGGCAGGGATCTTTATCCTAATATTCATGATCAACAGTAATGACACCAAGAAGGCAACACGGAGTCTGGAACTTCTTGAGGGCCCACCTATTTTATTGCAATCTTTTTCTCTTCCTTTTTCATTTGTAGGGCTCACTTATGATCAATTCAATTCCTTCGCACGCCATTAGTAACCAAAGGTCTCCACAAACAAACTAAAAGCATCAGCATCATACTGCCAGCTTCCCAACAGGAAGAAAAGGAGGTTCATGAATAGCCTTGTCTTAAATTGCTGAACGCCTTTACTTGGATTGCGAAGACCTCCAAGTCAAGTGTTTTTACATTTCTCTTCATCCTCAAAATCTAATGAGGGGCTTCAAAAGCAATCTTCAGTTCTCTAATAAAAAGTGGTAAAACTCCAGGCACTTCTTGGCCTTTGTTTTTTTTTTTTTTGTCCTGGCACAAAACTGACCATAACTGTTGCATTTAGTCACAGAGGAAAGTTACCATTTTCATATAATCAACGGAAAAAGGGCTTTGACGTATTAGTCCTCTTTAAATCAGATTTTGCTAATTTTGTGACCTTAATTCAGATAATGTTACTAAAGTCGTTTGACTTCAGTCAATGTCATTTTTTAAACCTTTTTTGCACCGTATCTCATGATATCATGGTCAATTTATGTATCATACATTTTCAGCAACTGGCAAATAAATTTATTTTTTTAATAAAACATAAAAAATAATATTTTGTGAAAAGTAAATATACATATAACCACCAATTCTTGCATTCTATCATTGAGAAGATGCTCCATAAAAGTCATGACATAATGTGGGAAAGTCCCATGATATTATAGGGTTTATCAATTTTTGTCACATATATTGTTTCTATCATTTCACGATCATGATACCAGGACAAAAAAAGTAAAAAAAATATTATTTGTAAAATTCTTTGAGGGAATTGTCGGATATAAGCTCTATCGTCCAGTCATTATCTTTAAAGGGGAGATGCTCGTTTCTCTCATCTTATATGATAGATAGGAGATATCTCTCACAAGCCTAATTGCCCGTGAAAGAGGGGAATTGGTCATGAAGTTTCAAACATTCCAACCAAGGGATGGAAATGGATCCCACAAGAAATTGAGCATGGTCCAATACTTGGACTAATTTCTAATTCAAGTCCGAGTTTGGGCTGGCGGCTTGAAATCTCCCACGCCACAGCCATTTATCAAATAGTAATATGCATAATAAGGTCACATTTTGCTGAGGAGGTACCTCTCACCAATTTCATGAGATATAAAACTCTAAGCTCCTCATGGGATCCACTTAAATATTCGCATGGATCATATGATAGAAAGGTCCGAGTTTCGGCTGGCGGATTGAAATCTCCCACGCCACAGCCATTTATCAAATAGTAATATGCATAATAAGGTCACATTTTGCGAGGAGGTACCTCTCACCAATTTCATGAGATGTAAAACTCTAGGCTCCTTATGGGATCCACTTAAATGTCCACATGGATCGTATGATAGAAAGGTCTCATTGTAGGTAAAAATCATCCATTAGACCATTACAACAATTGATTTAGGGACGTTATAATTTAACAATTTCTATAGTTATACTTTTTATAAAACCTAAATGCAGCGGTGAAGATTATTCAATTAGTTTTAAACTCGGGTGAGTGCTAATTCATGAGGAATTAGTGTGAGGTAATCCCATACCCCGGTACGGTGGTAAAAAAAGTTACCTTGTATTAGTAATTGGGGGTTTCGCACTCTCCCATCAATGATCAAAAGGTTGAATTTGGACTAGTTGGGTCCAACTATTTATTGGAGCTGTGGACAAGCTTGAGAGGGCCCCACAACTCCCGAGATCATGGGTGGTAATGTAGGAGAGTGGAAGTCACAACTTACAACAGCCCATCATATCAAAGGAAAAGAAAGCTATCTGTTAAAAAAGTTAAGATTAGGGATTTTAACATTTTGCATTAACTTTTGTGCCCTTGGGGCTTCTCTCAAAGTAGCGCCTTCATGTGGTTGGGAACATACTTTAGAATAATCACACCCGTGCACCAGACGCATGCTCTACAAATACAAAGGTGTCCAGCCGTTCATTTGGTAGGCCCCACACATTACTAGACAATTCCCCACTTTATTAAATTAAAGTTCTAATCCGTCCATCTTTTGGGTCACATCTTCAACTTCACCTATCTATCCCCATATCATCTTCTTCATTACCATATTCTTTTATCGTACTCAATATCGTAATTTGGATTATTTTCTAATCGCATCATTTTCAACTTGATTAATAAACGGGTCAGGTTCGGATGAAGTCCTTCTAACCCACTCTACTTGAATTATGCAATGGGTTAAGGTTGACCCTTTTGTTTTCGGAGTAAACTTCGTATTAACATTTTTAACCTCATTTATAGACATACTAAATCATCTTAGAATTGGGCCTATACGGTGATGTACTCACAATGATTTTGACCCAACCGACTTGATTGATTGGCACCTTTAAATTCATAAGTAGTCAAAGAATACATTAGTGATGATCAAATAATGTAGAATCTTTGGATTAAGCCCACTCATTCATGAGATGAACCATACAATGTTTGGTTTGGACGGTAGAGATCCAATCAATGTATTCCAAGGTCATTGCTTGGAACAAAGAAGGCATGGGTCACCTGATCAACGGCTGTGATCACAACTTAGGAGTGCCAAGTGTATGCATATGATATATTGTTGAACACTGCTAACGATGCTCCCGCGGTACACTGTAGTGTTCCACGGCAGCTAATGTAGTATTCAAAGGGAGCGGCCTCATGATTCATGCCCCACTTTTACCTATCGGTGGGTGTGTCTGAGTTTGTAGATTTGTTCACCTTTTCCTCATTTGTAAGAGATCTAATGTGGGGCCCACTAGATGGATGGTTGAGATTGCACATGGTCGTGCATCTTGATTGGATTAAGATGGCTTTCCAATAGAGAAAAAGAAAATGATAGTGGGACCACACGTGAATTGCAAGGGCCACCAAGAAAAAGCTAATGGTTGTAGTGGGGCCACTTGATTTGACCACTTAACAAATACAACTACTTCTTTTTTTATTTTTTCAAATTAATTAGACCAAACCATAAAATAAAAATAATATTGGTTGTGTTTTGGGAATATTACTTCATAAGAATTTTCCTAAACCCTAATCATCGATCCATTTATTTTTAATCAAGAATACATTATTTTAATTGTTATCCAAAAATTTAAAATTTCTAGAAAACCCATGACAGGAATTCTTGGCAAGGTTGAATTTTTTTAAAATGATTGCACCCTAGATATGGGGAGGACCAATATAGTGAGATATTGCTATGGTTAGAAGAAATTTTGTAAATTAACATGATTATTTATTAGTCATCTTTTATTTTGCCTTTTATTCTCTTTAATCTACAATATCTTGTACAAATTTTTTTTTAAAACTTTTCCATTGTCCACGCTCATTGTTTCTAATTTTTTTAAATAATAGGCCAAGTGAAAAAGACAGATGAGATAATGCTTTGTTGATGTGAAAAATATTAGTTTCATGTTTTGGATTTCTGTTCATGATTTTATATATTGATTATAGTATGGCCTTGGTTCATTTAATTCTTCTTATCTAATTATTATCATCATCTAATCTTATCCAACATTTATGGGAGTGGATTGGGCCATACTCATGTGGGCCCCACCATCAATGCATGAAAAAATGTAACCAATTGGGGCAATTAGTGCCGTTGGATGAATGCAAGATTATTTATTTTTTATTCATTGTCTACTTTTACCATGACCTTTATTTTCTACCATTGGCTTCTGGGTCACTTGATGGAATGAACGTGGGACCCACCAATGTGTACACTTTTGCTTTGGGCTTTAACATGGGTCCTCCATTGGTGGGACCCAGAGTGAACCCACACGCCACCACACACTGTCTGCCGCTCACTCTCAATATAAAGACGTTTGTTTTCGGGTCGTTGACAGATGTTCCATTCATTGCCTTCTTCTTCTGCTTCTTCTCTCTCTCTGTAATTGTAATTTTTTGAGAAATCTCTGCAACAATGCTTTGTAGCAGGTCATTGATATGCTTGTTTGTTGGAAAAGATTTGAGGAAGCTTCTCAAGCGCAAGGACAGTGATGCTGGTGAAAGAGGTTCTCCCTCTCTGTTTCTGCTTCTGTTTCTGGGTTACTCATGAATTTTGATTTTCAGGGTGGATTGATGCTAACTTAAGGGATCCTTGACTAAGTTTATGATATGGGCTCTTTTAGTATTGAAGGAAAATGCCAATTGTTTTTGTTTGAATAATGTTGTTGTTGTAGACTTTAAGATTTCTGGAAATTTGGCTTTCCTTTATAAGATTTTCTACTTCTATGCTGTATGTGATTTATGGGATCTTTTTAGCTATCTTTAATTATCCTTCTCTTAAAAAACTATGGTTTTTAAACCTTTTTTTTTTCCTTTTCGTTGTTGTGGTGGGGTGGTGGTGGTGATTTAGGATTTAGGAATAGGAGGAAATGAAGGCCTTTGGAAAAGAGAGAGAGGAGAATGTGATGGAAATGAGGTGCTGTTACATTGCGGGGATGAATTTGGAGTCTGTTCGGATGTACGCAACTAATTGCAGGTTACACTGTGATCCATGGCATCTTTTACTTCACTCAAAATTGGTTGTTTATAACTATAAAAAGTCAATTCGAGTAAAAGAACATTCTATCTCGAAATGTTCGGATTCCCAAATAGGCCTCATGTAGATATAAGTGAGAACATGGGGATGTTTTTTTGGACTCTCAACTTATAGGAAAGAAGGGGAAGGAAGACAGAATTGGGGAACAGAGAGAGTCAGATCTGAGGCTGCTTATGCGTTCTTGTTACTTTTGTGTTCTTTACAATTGAGATGTAAAACCCAAATAAAAAGCAAATCTCCTTTTCACTTTTTTTTTTCTCTCAGAGTTGTCAGTGTGACCAAGGATTTTGTATTTCCTTTTATGGTATAAATATGAACAGTTTTTAATTGGCAGTATGGGATGGTAAGGCTTTGATGATAATCATGGCGACGGTGATGATGTAAGAAAAATTGCATTATATGGTTATGACTCGTTTCTAATTACATTCAAGAGGAACAATGAGGAAAACAAATCTGCATTCTCATTGTTCATTTGGTTTTCTGAATTCACATTCCATTCTTCGGAGTTTCTGAAACTTAGAAGTGGACTTAAATTGATTAAAGGCACTATAATTAGTTCTCTGTCGTCATCATCACAGTCATTGAAGTCTTATTGCATCTATTTGGTGTTAGCTTTACGAGGCACTTGAACTGGTTGTTCGAGATATTTAGTACCCAATTGAGTTTATTAGCAGTTACCAAGTTTTTTTGAGAAATGAATCTTCTTATTTTCCCCAGTTTTCTTTTGTTAATAGGTTTGAGAGGTTAATTTGATCCAAAAATTTCACCAAATTGAGTTGAATAGGGTAGTTTCGATAACCATGTTGAGTTTTATGTGAATAATAAAATAGGCATCATCAGTCTAGATATAGAAGTGTTAGAAGAGTTATATGCTGATTCCTTTGTTTTTCTTTCTTGAATTCAGCTAAATCTCTAGAAGACCTGCGAGCTTCTCTGTTTAGTGACTTGCACTCATCTGAAGGAGCGAAGCGTCTGCAGCAACGAATATGCGGTCCAACAGTCGCACTTACTTTCAATTTCATGGTTTCTGTTGGCATTATATTGATGAACAAATTGGTGCGCTTACATCTGTTTCTTTTTTCATCTGAGGCTATAATCATTTACTCTTGTAACGATCGGTTAATAGATTGTAATGGGATATTTTTCTCTACCATTTTAGGTGCTTGGGAAAGTTGGATTCAATTATCCAATCTTTCTCACATTCATTCATTATGTTTTGAGCTGGTTCCTAATGGCTATTCTCAACGTGTTTTCGCTTCTACCTGCATCTCCTTCAACAAAGTCGACCTCAGCTTCTTCTCTTATAGCCCTGGGCATTGTCATGTCTCTCTCCAATGGCCTTGCCAATGTCAGCTTGAAGTATAACAGGTGAAATATGCCTGTACTGTCTGCTAAAGATACTTGCAAAAAGACAATTGAAGAGGATCTCTATAGCACATGAGCTACACATTATGATATGGGCCATTCATCAGAAAGGACAAACCAGAACATCTCCTTGGCCACGGTTTGGCTGGTCATTGAGAAGTCCATTGAGAAGTCCATACGTAAATTGAACATGGACCAGTGACCATTTTCTACTTGTTGACTTGTTTAATTCTTTGGCCTAGTATGTTCTCAGTTCAGTGGGAGTCATCTAATGAGTGATCTAGATCTTCCCATACCTCACCTTCTAAACATCAGCATGTGTCTGCAAGTAGTCTCACAATTCATCTCCTAACGAATTTCGTTTTCATTTCTAGAACATCTTATAACCCTGAAACTCTCTATTTTCAGTGTGGGGTTCTATCAGATGGCTAAGATTGCTGTAACCCCAACAATTGTTCTTGCAGAGTTTGTGTTCTTCAGCAAAAGGGTTACTTCCCAGAAGGTAACTATTCTTTAATGTGTCGGTTTAAGTGTATAGGATGAAATATTAGTTCAATTTTCCTTTGAGTTGTCATGATGCTAAGACCGCGTCACCGAATCATGCAGGTATTAGCGCTTACTGTAGTATCTATTGGTGTTGCTGTTGCTACCGTTACAGATCTTCAATTCAACCTTTTTGGCGCTTGTATGGCTTTAGCATGGATAGTACCTAGTGCAATTAATAAAATTCTCTGGTCCAACCTACAGCAACAGGATAACTGGACTGCATTATCGTATGTTGTCATTTCTACCCAACTTCTCAAGATTCCCATGGCACAACAGGATTTGCTAATGTTTTGCGATGAAACAGGTTGATGTGGAAGACTACACCAATCACTTTGTTGTTTTTATTGGCCTTGATGCCTTGGCTTGATCCCCCAGGCGTTCTCTCTTTCAAATGGGACTTTAATAGCTCAGCAGCCATTTTCTCGTCTGCAGCCCTTGGCTTCCTACTTCAGTGGTCTGGTGCTTTAGCACTTGGGTATGATTCCCTATTAAAAAGTTCAGGACTTTGTTCAGAAGTACCCCAAGTAACAATTAAATGGAATATTTTGGCAGAAGCTCCTTCATTGTGCAATCCATGACATTGTGAAAAGTGGAAAACACTTTCATGGTTTCCTCTCCCCAATCCGCGCGCCCCACCCCCGCCCCCCCACCCCCACCCGGGTCTATTGATTATTTGGTTTAATTCCTCCTTATTGTGGTTTCAGATACCACAATGCTAAAGTTGGACAGAGAAATGGTTAACCATTACATTCTGAAAAATATTCATACCAATTGTGAACTATGATGCACACTGCAATTGATTTGGTCTGCAATCTGGAATTATACTCAATGCATACTCATATCTTGGCTCTGATGATATTTTTGGTAAATCTACTGCAGTGCAACCTCTGCAACAACTCACGTCGTTTTGGGGCAGTTCAAAACATGTGTCATCCTTCTTGGAGGGTTCATTCTTTTCCATTCCAATCCAGGCATAACTAGTATTTGTGGTGCTATCACCGCTCTGGTTGCCATGTCTGTGTATACATATCTTAATTTCCCTGATTCCCATCAGCAAGCAACCAAGGGATCTCCTCGACATCCTCAAGAAATGAAGAGTTCTCAAAACTCAAAGACCAAATTGAGCAAAGAGAACGGTGAGGCCCACAGTGGAGATGGTAGTGAAGAATCCGTCTGAGGCAATAAATTTGGAACAGGAAATATATCGTTGTTGAGTTCTATGGGTCTTTTACATCTAAATATTGGTTGAAATAGAAAGCCACAATGCACAGTTGGATGCACAACAAATCACAGTCAATTTCAGTTTTTGGCTAGCATGGGTGGTGAATGGTGATCAATTAAGCTATGCCTGTTAATCATACCGCTTTTCTTTCAACCCCTAGACAATGGCTGAACAAACAACCTTTTCCATGCTTGTCAAGACGTGAACTTATTGTGGTTTGGGGTTCATCCAATTTTACCCAGAGTTATATAAATGAAACTAGTTGCTGACTCTTCTTTTGGTTTCTTTGAGTTACTCAATTTGGAAATGGAGGCAATAGATACTGTTGTAAGCTAGGAGTGATTATACATGTAAAGCCTGTGTCCTTGACTCTTTGGCCATGAAATGTCTCATCCTCTTTGGACTTCAATACTAAATTACTTCCATGTATGCACTCATCATTCGCTCTTTTGATTGTTTTCTTTTGCTTGGCCATTTCCCTCCATTTTGTCAGTTTGGGACCTGTTTGAATTTAACCCATATTTGACTTTGTTTGGTTATCTAATTGCAATTGCTCTATTGAGCCTGTAGCATAATGGAAAGCGCAAAAGGATTGGGGACAAATATCACCATCCTAATAATAAAATCCTCAATCCATTAAAGGAAAAACTATGGAAAACCCCAAAGAGACCTGAATTTCGTATCATTCCAATAGCAAGATAACAATGTCTTATATATAACCCCGAAACCTTAACTTTGCCTCAACAGCCTCATTTACGATTACTCGTGCATGGTGAGACGATCTTCATGTTCTAGAAACTGTTCAGCCACTTCCACTTGTTCTACATCAGCCCAAGAACACCCACAACCTTTTAAGTTGTAACTCCCATGCTCAATCTCTTGAGATGATGCTTATGGGGGACTTCAGATAAACATTATCATTCATCATTTTGTGTTGACTATCTGAGATGGCCATTCAGCCATTAAACTAAATGTCATTCACTAAAGCTTGGTTCTCTAACAGTGTTAACTACCAGCTCTAGTCAAGCAATGTATACTTCCTTAAACATTTACGATGAATTGTTTCATGAGCATGATGCACATTCCAAACATTGGTGGGCCTTGCCTATGGGTCTTTCCCAAATATGCTTTCTTTTAAATGAGTTTGGTTGACACATGGACAGAGTGGGCGATCTACGTGCAAGGCCCGATTGTTAATGGGTCAAGGTCTTGGCTTGGCCTACTATACAGATAATTATTACACAGTTTGCTTTAAGATTTAGCCATCTTTTTTTGGTTGTTCTGTAATTTTCCTTTCCCCTTATTTTCAAGCATTTGTTACGATCAGTGCTATTTTGCTCCTTGGCTGGTGGGTCACTCATTCCTTTTTTGTACTCACAGTGGCATCAACTATGAATATGACTCTCTGCCTTTTGTTATAAGACTAGATTTAGGGTCCTCAATCACTATTGATCTCTGCCTGTGATGATCCCAGTGTGAATGAAATGTGTCCCAGGGATCTTTTGTATTAGGTGATCTTCAGAATAAGCAGGGAGTGAAGAAAAATACCAAACATCTAAACCCCTATCTAGATTACTTACTATCTGGGTGCAATCCGCGCTGGCTGGGCCAGGTATTGACCAAGCCAAAAACTGGCCTACATTGCGTCTGGGTTAAGCCCAAGCTTGGGTTGAAACCCAATTTCCCAAACCGGGCTCGATATTTAATTTTCAAAACTTGAGCATGAGAGTGATCCCCACAGTGAATTATATGTACTAAAATGTAAAATTTTACCAAAAAAAAAAAAAAAATGTATAATTTAATCTTATATATTGTCAGCATCACATTTTGACCAAAGGATGGGGCTCACCAGATTAGGACCATGAGATTCATAGAATGTGCAATTTCTTTTAAGATTGGCGTGGTGGGCCAGCTCCATGAGTATTATCATCATGATATTAACCCTAAAAATGACGTCCCAAAAGGTAAAGGGTATAAGCAACAATATTTGAGGAGTTTATTTTGATTCAGACCAAAGCACAGGGACTAAAATAGTAAAATTTCAGGGGCCAAAACGTAAAAACAATTAAATTGTTGAGAGTGGGATTTGAACCCACGCCCTTTCGGACCAGAACCTTAATCTGGCGCCTTAGACCAACTCGGCCATCTCAACACTTGGTGTAGCTCTCCGAAGTTTTTTTTATAAATAATTGGAATCTGATTTGCAGCCATCCAACTAGGACATTTCAGGGGCAACACCTGAAACTTTGTTCTTGTCTCGGCCACTGGGTAGGCCCTCAGTTCTCAGGTTTCATTACCCAATGCCAAATATGAACGTATGGATGACAGCATTAACCATTGTGCCCACAGAACCAGACATGGAAAATTCAAGGGACCCCTTTTTGGTGAAAGTGTTCAATTGAGTCCATACCTGATTCAACTCTTCAATGGGTTCAAAGGTGGTTTATGGTTTCGGTATGGCCCTGCTTTTGGACCTGGTTGACAATCAGAACTAGGTTTGGGTTCAATGTCATAGACCCGTTTGGATATTGGGTTTCACTTTGGTCTCTAAAACTCAACTGCACTCAGGTCCGTGGACCGATCGAACCCAACTCATACACAACCCTCAGGTTCAACAGGTCATCTCCGAACTGGATGCGTATTTGCAATTCTTTTTCAAAAAAGAGAAAGAGAAAAAAGAGTTACAGGTCATGACCCTGGATGGATGGAGCATGTAACTATTCCTTTTGGATTAATCCATCTTAACTTTCATATTCAAGGGATGTCACAGTAGTAGACCAGATAAAAAGGCACATTCTGTCAAATGGGCACCTGATCAACAAAGCCACCATGTCAACAAGGAACTACATAGTATTAAGCTCAAACTAAGGAGTATTCAATCTTAAATCAATTTCCAAACATGTGGGGGCCATTAACATTGGCCTTTTCCAAACATGTGTGTTAAAACATGACTGGTAAATTAGGATCATTCCATTGTGGGAACCTATGATCCTAGGTGGTTAGAAAAAATAGTTAACGAACAGGGAAAGGAAAAAAAAAAGGCTCAAACAGATGCCCATCATGTTCCATTCATAATCTCTATTAGTACAGAGAAAATCATTCAACTCTAATGGAAGTGCACAGGATATTGCAGTGCACACTTCACCTTCTTTCTCAAAAGTTTATCAATGGAATGAATCATACATTACAGCCCTGCAGTTTTATTCGGGCAAGCCATTCACATTCTGCTTATTAAGGCGACTAGATTAATACCCAAAACCAAAACCAATTGATCTCTGTTGCTGTGCAAGGATGACGAGTACTTCAACAACACCTTAGTGTGGTACGATGACATTCATGAACTTTCTCTTAGCAAATGCCAACCACCATTTATTTGGAGTACCATTAGGTCTGTAAGCACAACTTAACAATCTCCCACTTGTTTCTTCCCTTATCTGCTTCAGATAGTTCCTGAATAACTCTGAACAGCCACAAGTACATGTACAGAATTGATATCTCCAACGATAGAAGCACAATAAAGTTCCAAAATAAGTTGAATGTAAAATTGCACAATTGTATACAAATTTAACATAAGCCGAGACCGAAGTAACAATTTATGTCCTTTGCCAAAACAAAGACATAACAAGTTATGCACAGAATTGATCCAGTTACAGAACAAGACAGATCAAGTGTGTTGCATCAAGCAACTACAAAACAGTAAATAAATAGATTTAAAAAAAAACAAAAACAAAGAGGAACATATGTCCTTGCTTATTAATACCACTCTGACTTGTTATTTCATCTTACATTCAGATACTTTTGGCCCATCAATCCCCCGTTTTTAGTTTTTTTTCACATAAAAACCTTCCGACAATTTTATGCAAAGTCCAATAGATGAATGGTCCAAAATCCAAATGATTGGGAGCTTGTACCAACCCAAGACTACGTCAACTAAGCTCCTAGGGAGCAACCGTGTCAGCTTGTCATCCAACACCTAAGCTCAATAGTCTCAATGCAAAAGTCCATGGGGCCCATTTTCACGATTCTACTGAATCCCTATAAATAATAGAGAAGGCCTTTTTACATAGGACTCATTGAAGGGGTGAAGAGTGAAAGGGCTGGTGGAGACCTAGTGGGGAAACCAATTCTTAGGATTTAATTTCAAAGGGAAAAGGGCGGTGGCCCTTTTCAATGGAAGCACATTACCTAGTAAAATCCTAGGTATTCAACATTAATTAGGCAAACAGGTTATTTATTAAATTTCTACCAAGGTTCTAGGAACTCATTGGGGAGCTCTTACAGAGTGAAGGGTGAAGAATCACAATTGAGATCTGCAGGGGACTACTAAATTTCTAGAACCTAACTCATAGCGTGAAGAATGAGGAACCATTCTTTGATGGTCCCTTGAAGATCTCCAAACAATTTGTTAAAATCCCATTTCCCAAGAAATCCTAGGAACTTAGGAGTTAGACACTGAAGATGGGAGGTCAATAAGTTGGTGGCAACATCAGCCATGGCAGCCATAACCATCATCAAAGCTTTATCCCATAAATTAGGGGTTAGCTTTGTGAGTTATGTTTTTCCACTCAACCTTATTTTAAAGCCATGTTCCCCTAAAATTTATGATTATTGCATCTGTCCTCACTACTTCATCAAGGTCTTTCATGGTTTCTTCCTTGCCCTAGTTTCCTTTTGGGATTGTTTTTTATCTTCTATTTGTGTGCCCAAATCATCTTACAAACAATACTCTTTGATTCTCTCATGACTCATCTATTGGAGTTACTAGAAGGTTTCCTCTAATCCACTCATTCTCAATTCTATCCTATCTTGTACCTCCACATCTATCTAGGAAAGCTCAAGGGAGGGGTTTGCAATTTGAGTGACAGTTATTTTGTTCTTTAATGTAACTAATTGGACGACGAGGTCTAAATAGGACCTTACTTACTGGTTAATAACAACTCTCAGTTGATTACCAAAAAAGAGAAAAAAAACAACTCTCAGTTCTTAGCCATAACCAATTAAACGTAATTAGAGTTACCCAAGAGGTACCATGAAGAATTGGGTCCATAGATAGGCCCTTGCCAGCCAGTTCCTGGACTTCAGCTAGGTCTAGAGCACAATAAGTCTCAGCCACAATGCTTGCCCCTTACCTGCTATGCTTGGGCAAATGGAAAGTCTCAACCACAGTACAGAACTGTGAAATGTTGGTCCAAGCCTGGCTGCTGTTGGAATTATGCATTAATTCTAGATCCAGGCCCCATCAGGACCCTTATCTGCAAATCTATCACTTCTTGTGGCTTAAAACTTTTCCCGACTCACCCCTAAAACTTGGGTCAACAGAAGAGAGGGTTTGGGATTTTGGCTTTCAAGGGAGGGGTTTGCAAGAAGTTGCAATTTCCTGGAGGGTAGGGACTCTCATATCAAAGCCATTTTCCTTAAGTTAGGAGTCTCTCTCTCTCTCTCTATATATATATATACATACATACATACATACATACATACATACAAGGAATATGGTATTAAAATTCAAAACATAACTGCTACAAATTTATCAGAACCTATTTGTCTAACATGATGATGGAAGAAACAAAAACCAAGTCATGTATCAGCTACTTGTTACATAAATGCATATATTATCTAGAGTCTTGTTTGATTTCTTTAACACACATATTTTATAAATATTTGTTAATCTACCTATATATGTAATACTTTATTCATGTGGGACCCATAATAAATGCACTTATAATATTATAAGTTTTACATTCAACATTTTAATCCTATATGGTATTGATGGGCAAAAAGATCAAGCGGATCTCAAGCCTAAATTAGCTTGGCTACCTCCCTCCTTACCTCCCTCTCCTCGAATGGTAACACGATTTGAACCCACGACCTCAAGGTTGGCAATAGAGAGCACCTCCTACTGTGTCAAGCGCTCTTGTCATAGTCAAGTAAAAGCTTGAGCTCAAGAAAGTAAGTTGAGCCATGAAAAGATGCTCTTTTTGAGCTTGACCCAAGCTCAGGTCAACTCAGCTCATTTACATTCCTAGCCTATCATGGCCTTTTTCTTGTTTTTTGCAACACTTTCTAGCTAAACTAATATGAGAGAAAACCTAATCAAATGGGAAAAATAAAAGAAACTGTACCTGCTTCTTGGCGGGACTGAGGAACTGCAAAAAGACCTGCAAAGGGAAAGCCTGCTTCTCCAGGCACAGGAACCTTCTCAAGACCCAAGTTAATGATAGCTTTGGTCCCTTCAGCCAGCGTTCTGCAACCCTCGAGTCTTTTCAAGGCCACGTTAATGTACAGTGTCAAATAAATGAGGAGCTTGTCAGCTGAGCTTTTGATATCGAAGTTTCTGAAGAAGACGTTGGCACGGAAGAAAGTGATTGCTTCATCAACAATATCAGTTCTATCTGTCACAAAACAGAAAACGAAGTTGAATGGTTGAAGAAACAGAAAACTCCAATAATTAAAGAAGAGAATGTAGAAGACCTTGATTTGATATTGGAGCAGGACCCTTGATATGGCTCTTTAATGGAAGCAAAGGGCAGCCACAAGCTTTAGCCACACCTTCTTCATCAACAAAGCTGGAGTGATATACCTGCCAACAACAAAAAACTCAGATCATGATTTAGAAAAAAAAAGAAGATCATTATTTAGAATCAAGCTGCCAGCAGTATCTACAAATTATTGGACAATGTGGAGGACGAAAAATAACACATTAGCATAGGCTCAGAACTTGCAGGAACTTATTTGCAATGGAACTGTGTGAGCTTATTTGACAGTAACCACATTATTGAAGTTCTCTTTGTTTGTTGGAATGCAACGAAATTCTTGGGGTTCACTAGGAAAGTGTGTGGATATACCACAGATAGCGATCAGCAGGAAAGATGGTTTATCTGCTCTTGTATGATAAAAAGGGGGCACTGGAGAAATGGGTAATTTTACCAGGTGGGTTTCTACTGTCCAACCTTCTGCATGAAATCCAAACTAGAAACCATTTATGGAAATGACAAGCTTTTCTAGCACACCTAGTACAGTTTGTATTTTCCATGGCACTCCAAACACATGCTACAACAGGTATCAGTCATTCTGCCACACTAACAAAAGTACTTATGATTTAATTACAACCAAATGCACCCCAAATGTTCTAAAAATGGTCAGTGTGAGAAACTGTAGCATGAGGTTCTCCTGAGCATATAGAAGCATAACAACTTGTTCACAAAATGAAGATTTACATCAAGGGATTCAGTATTATGGGTGACATCAAGTAAGCACTAGACTCTAATTGCTACCTCCTGGTGAATTCATGTCAGTCTCTTCAAAGAAATCACAAAATGATACAGGTGTAGGAGATTAAAATAGCAAATTATAGGTGTTGAAAAAACAATCGTTGAAGACATCAACTGAATGAAGGAAGAAGCAATTGATTTTCTAAAACATATAGAACATGTGGATACTCAATTACTCATCCATTACCAGCTCAACAGCTAATAATGAGACGACACAGTGCGGGAGATAAAAAGAGATCTGCATATCAGAGATTGCACGGATGCAAAGATTCAGGGCACTATAGTTTAAAGGAGATATAAAGACACCATATTTTTAATAGATAGGAAAAGTTAGAAGGCAGGCGAATGGCATGTTAAGGCGGAGGGCAGAGTCACAGAGGATAAGGTAATGATAAAAGACAAGTTAGTTAAGTCTTCAGTGAAGGTGGTGAGGAACAACAACTGGATAAGATTTCAATGCTATTTCAGAGGACAAGAGCTTGGGGATTGAGAGGTAAATTTCCGCAAGAGAACTAAATGAAGTGATCTTTGATTTCAAAAAAAGGATAAAGCACGAGGTCCAAACAGTTCCCTTATTTCCCTCCTATTTTATCAATCGTTCTGGAAAATCATCAACAATGATCTTTTGAGGGTGTTCAAGGAGTTCCATCAGGGGGGAAATCAACGAATCTTACATTCATCACTTCAATTCCAAAGGTCAAAGGAGAGGTAACCTAAGGGGATTTCTGCAATTTTTTTCTTTTTGAAAATTGACAAGAGCCTATAAGCTATTTGAGTCATCAATGGAGGGATACTTACACTTTCATGACATTCAGAACTTTGAATTTAGGCAATACTCAAGGCATAATTTACATTGCTATAAGGAACATCAAACCAGTGAAGAAGTCAGGAAAGATATATGCATCTCAAATCCTTAGCTACGAAAGTATTTTCAGTACCAAGGCATTGCGTTAATAAAGAAGCATTTTCCAATTTCCTACATTGGTTGCATGATTATCATCCACAAAACAAAGTTTCTTACAGAAATAATGTCAACAACAATGACTAAGATGGAAACTTTGATATTCCATGATTGGAGGCAATTTTATCTAAATCCAATCCCTACATGATGCATAAGATCACTTGTAAAGTCTTACATGATATTTAATTTGGAATCAAAAGCATCCGAACTGCCCAAAACCCAACAGTCAAAGAGATGAATTGAAGTCATATAATTACAATTTAGCGCTATTGGAGATGGCACAAATTAAAAAAAAAAAAAAACCCAAATTTCCATTCCAATGCAAGAACATGATCCGTATAAAAAAAAAAAAAACTTTCAACTTCTGGATTCAATAAAGATAGAATAAGCCTGTTTGAATTCATCCGACGAAAAAAAGATAGCCCTTGATTTCACGATCCGTTTCCTACTTGTTCATCTGAATCATTATCATCCAACAAAACGGATTGTGATTGTGATCCGGAAAACATCCAAAAGCACCAGTATTCAATAGATTCCTAAATATAATCTCATATTCAAAGGAAAGTTTTGAACTTTACATACCATTTTTTCCCCTTCTTGTTTAGGAACGATCTCTTTCTCGCTACAGAAGCAAACGGGACCAAGACTTTTCGATTACAAGATTTCTACAATGAATTCAGATGAAGAGGAAGAGGGAAGATTCAAGAAGAATAGGGATACAAAGAATGAGAAAAGGGGGATTTGATTAGGGTTTCGTGGGGGGAAAAATGAGAAGAGATTAGGAATTTCTGAGGGGAACAGAGAGAAAGCTGTGATTAGTGATTACTGATATGGACATGGAAATGGAAATGAGAGAGAAAACAGTCGGACCGGGGTGGCAAAACTTAACCCGACCTGTGTATGACCCACCAAACCCGGTCAGCATAAGATATGGGTCCAGCACGGGTCACGTTTTGCTGCAAAAACAAAAAGGGTCGGGTCAGGATTAACCCGCATGATGCCCGGATATACTTTCCTTGAATTTGTATTTGTACCCGAATATATATATATATATATATATATGAATTATGCACTTGGTGTGCAAAGCCATAATGGGGCCAACTATTGAAATTTGAACGGTTAAAAATAAACTTTCTGCAGGTATATATAAGGTAATTCAAAATTTCATCTCGAATCATATTTTTCCCCACTGGTTGATTGATCGCTTGACAAGAAAGATAAAAAAAATTGTATAAGATTTTGTTAAATCACTTTTTTTAATTAAACAAACAAATGGGAAACTTCCCCTCCTCTGGGTACGATCAGAGCGTTTTTTAAATATCCCTGACCAGACTCATTTTAACTCGTTATAGCCCAACCACCTCCAGCAAATAGAGTATGTGGGGTGTTTTTTTTTTTTTTTTTTAATAATTGAAACTTATCCATTTAGGAAATAGTTTGGAAATAAGCCGCAATTTATAAAAGAAGGACAACTGCGAAAGCATGTGCCAAAGATGTTTTCATTATTAAGAACGAAAGTTGAGCGCTCAAACACTATTTGATGCCGTCCTAGTCTCAACCGTAACAATGTGGACTAGGAATTGCCGGATGTTGCACTTGATTGATGTTGCAAATTAAAAAAAATTTACAATCTATTCAACAGTCCTATCCCAATGGATTGATGCATCCTCCATGAAATCGTGGTATATAAGGAAGGTTTATGCGGTTTTTTTTTGTTTTTTTGGAAGGGTATATAATTTCATTTCCAAAGAAGAAAAATCGAAGAACAAAAGAATGAGGAGGAAGATCTCAGTCACCTGCAGCTCCCTGAAAGACATGCGAGAAAGCGATCAAACCCAAAAGACCTCAAGCACCCGACAGAAGGGCGCACAAAAAGGATTATGAAGCATCCAACAGAATCCCACAGCCAGGGACAAGCCAAAAAGAAAGCCCACAGCCCGGGCCAAGCTGAAAAAGGCCAATGTTGGACAAAAACAACAGCTTGCATGCTATAACCAGGTTCATGCCATGCAGATTGGGTTAAAGTTTCTCATTAGTGTTGCTGCTGCTGCTGTCCAATGACTAGTTTCTTCAAAGCAATTCGCACTAATATTGGAGAGCTTCAAGTCAGCTATCATAGCAGCCAATTTTTTAGCCTGGAATCTCTACTTCCATGGAGAGAGACTGGGGTCATGGAACACTTTTCTCATAATCTTGCTCTCAGCACATATTTGCAGGTGAATCTCATCTTCAAAAGCATCAGTGATAAGGAAAAAAGCTGCACTGACAATGTCTTCAGCTTCCAGAGTCTGTGGCGCCCATCTCAAACTTCTCTTTTTGTCTAATATACAAATCCAACTGAGAAGCCTTTCTGACAGGAGATGAGAAAATTCCAGCCACACTAAAGCAAGTTAATGTCTGCTTCATGCATTTGAACAACTGCCTTGGTGGAAGATCCCACCTAGTTGCAATGTTGGGAGAGTAAACTTTAGAGAAGACTCCTCCAGCACGATCTACTTGAAACCCCTTATGAGATCGAAATCCTTACTCTCTCATGAAGAGTCTAATATTATTGACTACTCTAATTAGCAGGCATAATCTCCAACTAAGAGCCAACACTGTTGGCCCCTACTCTATATAAAGGTTTAAAGGTTCTCCCATGAATGGAATGAATACTTTCCTCTCTTCCAACATTGAGTGAATCAAACTTTGTTAGCCTCGTATGAAGAGTACTGGGAAACTTCAATTCTTGAAGATTACATTGGAATGACTTCTAGATGGGTGAAGAGCTGAAGACTCCACGTTTTTCTCATCTCCATTGCTTTTGCATCAGAGTGAGTAAGTTCCATGGGATTCTTAATTTTTTGAGGAATTTACGGGAAAAATCCCCGTAGGACCCCATAGGCTGGGCGAGGACTCAGTATCATGTTGGAGATGGGAGGGGTCCTTACGTGGCTTTTTAGATTTTTTAATTTTTTTTAATTTTATTTTTTTTTCATTTTGCGATATGGTCGATATCAACCATTATGTCGTATTCAGCAAATATGACAGTCATAGGTTGGAGAAAATCTGACTAACAGATTGGTCGGTATCGATCATTCTGTCATATTAAAAAAATAGGGCAATGATAGGTTGGAGGAAATCTGGCTAACAAATTGGTCGATGTTGACTATAATCGGCCTCTCTTTCAATCCCTACTCTGCCAGCAGACTCATCACAGCCCTCACTCTCTCTCCTTGCTCAAGCCTCAACTACGCCTGCCTTGTGTTTGACCAAATTCCCCACCCAAATCTCTACTCTTGGAACACTCTCAGCAGCTTGCATTCGTTTTTCTAAGATCCCAGGGTCTTGGGCCGATTGGCCCGATACCTTTACAAGAACTGCATCGCAAACCCAATTGCATTCTCGTTTGACACGACCTTCGTACGTTCACCCACACCTCCGAAACAACAGACCTAGTCCTCTAACAGAGAATTATCCTGTTCGGAGCTCCAATGAGGGCTCTAATTTGGATTCCATCCTTGGTGGGCTTCCTTTAAAACGCTGTGGAAGTCAGGAGTTCGAGCGGCGGGGTCGTGGTGCCCAAGACTGTCGTCGTGTTCCACGCGAGCCGCAGAACCCGTTTGATGTTTCGGACTAGTTCTCCAAAATGGGGATCTCCAAGGAAAATTGTGATGATGGGGGTATCAGTTTTGATGCTTATGAGGACATTCCTGTTGAGGTTAGTGGATCAGATGTTCCACTAGCTGTGAATTCGTTTCAAGAGATAGATTTGGGTGATGCCCTAAACCAGAACATTAGGAGATGCAAGTATGCATGTGAAGCCAACACCAACCCAACGCTATGCAATTCCAATATTAGTTGCAGGGAGGGATTTGACAGCGTGCGCGCAAACTGGGTCGATAAAGATAGCGCCGTTCTGCTTCCTAATCATTGCTGGGATCATGAAGAGCCGGTTGGGGGGGGGGGGGGGGGGGTGGGGTTGGTGTTGCAGTGCCCTCGGCATGGTGGCAGGAGTGCCTAGTGCCTATCTAGTGGCGCGGATGAGAGTGTTCCGGGAGTAAAGATTTAGGTGGGGAATTTGGTTGAACATGAGGCGGACGTAGTCGAGGCTTGAGTGGGAAGAGAGAGTGAGGGTTGTGATGAGTCTGCTGGCGGAGTAGGGATCGAATAAGAGGCCGATTATGATCGATATTGATCAATTTTCTAAACACAACAAAATGGTCGATATCGACCATATTGGGAACCCTCTCATCTCCAATGTGGTATTGAGTGCTCGCCTAGCCTATGGGGTCCTATAGGGATTTTTCCCATAAATTCCTCTAATTTTTTTTTATTCCAAAAGTTATCCTCATTTGCTTTTGCTGATTTCCATTTAATTTATTCCAACAATTTTTTTCTATTCTCTTAAAAGAGAATTTATTAGATCTAAGACCCAACCCTGAATTTGTTGTTCCATATGATAATTGTGTCTAGTATTGCGTTGGTGACAATTATTAAAAGTAATTAATATCAACTCAATCTAATTAAGCAAAATAAATTAATTAGTAAATTGAATAAATATGCTAGTATGGACATACCTTGGGACCCAGTTAGTGAATTAAACTAATTATAGACTATCGATTAAAAGTTTGTCATTCAAAAAAACAAATAGTATCGATTAGAATATTTTATTAAATAAGTAATAAGGATTAAGTGGGGCACATCAGTGGGACTCTCTTGACCTTGTTATTGAAATGAAATGAACGAAGCACAGGAATTTCTGTATGTGGAGATTGCTTGATTTTCATGCTTATCAACGTATATGGGTGTCAATTTTGAATACGATCATTATGGATACTTCTGTATTAATACAGTGGCAGTGTTATAAATGTATCTTTGTTCCCAGCTAACGTTATTTCTTGTATCTTACAAAGAAAAAAAGAAAAAGAAAAAAAGAAAATTGTTATTTCTTGTTTTCCTCATTCCTAGAAAGAGATGTATGGCATTTGATATTGTTTTGTATCCCTGTTTCAAAATCACCTTCATTTTCCTAGCATTTTCCTTTATGTGTTTGGCAACTCTCGTATAAAATATAAATGCAACAGCTTGGCCTTGGAAGAGGAAGCTGGGGCCCCGGAGCCCACATGAGGCAAAAGGTTTCTTTCAATATGCAAATCATCATCTTATGGGCTATTTGTTTGCATTAAAATACATAGGAGATTGAAATCATAAGATTCACACCATTATTAGTTAAAGATAAGTATTAAAATTATTTTTAAAAAATGAGCATCCGATAATCTTTCATTTTAGGGAAATAGAGAAAAAAGAAGATAAGGAAATGAACTAATGGGGTGATGGATGGTTTTTTATTTTCCATCTTTTGATTCTATTTTCGTAAATACGAAAGTTATTGGATGCTCATTTCCAAATACTCGTAATTGATCTTCATTTTTAACCACTTATGGTATGAAATATATTTATTCAATTCATATGTGTTATAATGCAAACAAACATGTCTAGAATAATCCTCATCTGTAAATTATTAGGGCCGGCCCAATGTACAAGGCCTAGTAACTCTCAATTAATATTGTATGATTAGAGCACGCTTTGTTTGGCCACCCTCTCAATTAATTCTTGTATCCCACATTGTATTCCTATGAAATTTCTCCTCCAAGATGTGGCTTGAATAATTTTTGATTGCATGTCTACATTTTAGGGTCCCAGTCTAGGGTACTGCAATGTCGCCATGTAGAACTGAAAACAATTCACACTCGTTTAATCAAGGTGGCACACGGGTTTTAGCAGTCATGCTCCCCCTCATTTCCCGCCCAAACTACACCTTCTCCGGCAAGTTACAGCAGCCAGCCACCCCCTCCTCCGCCCCCCCTGCAATCTTTGCAACCACACCATTTCCCCCCTCTTCCCAGCCAACCTTCAACCTCGCTATTTCATCCCTTCCCTCCTCTCCCCAGCCAACATCCAGCCCCGCCTCCCCACCATCTCCCCTCACTACTGCCCAGCCAACCTCCAGTACCCCCACTGGTTTGCTCTCCCCGACCACCAACTTTGCCCATTTCAGGTCACCCAGCTCTTACTTCCTTATCACTCCCAACCTTTCCATCAATATGGTCCAATCATCCTTATCTAGTTCAACCTCCCAATCTTCAGCTAGCTAGCCCTATCATCACTTCTCAAACCTCCCAACCCACATCCTTTGCCAACCTCTTTGCCGACCCAAATCCCACCTATCACTCAGTTACCTATCCATCCACAACCTGGATAAATGGAAAGCCATCCTTAGTGATTCCCCAACCAATGCTCTCTTCAAGCAAAGAGTCCTTCTCTCATGCTGTTATAGGAAGATTCTTTGGCAAACGTCCTTCTCTTGAATGGGTGGAAGAGAGCTAAATACTGGGCCCTCTCCAGACCATGCATGGTCTCCCTCACCATCAAAGGGTACTTTATCTTCAGATTCAACTCTGCTGAGGATAAAGCCTACATTCTCAGTGCCTCCCCCATGCAAATAGAGAGAAAAAAAATCTCTTTCTAGCCCTGGTCCCCTGGACAATAAGAAACAGCATGGCCTACCTCTGCCCCTTTTTGGATTAGACTCATAGGGTTGCCCTATCACTGCTGGAGTCAAAACATCATCTTCTCTTTCGCCAACACCATTGGCCAACCTATCAAGCTAGATGATATCACCAAAGCTCAAAGAATACTTACTTTTGCAAGGGTGTTGGTCAACATTGATCTCTCAAAGCCAAAACCTTCATCTATTCTAGTGGAACTTCAAGGAGAAAGATACCTGGTTTTAGAAGTAGCCTATAAAAATAGCCCCTGTTCCCTCTGTTTCTCAACTGGTCACACAAACCAATCTTGCCCATCCTCCAACCTCTCTAAACTTGCTAACACTAACAAATCAGTAGCTCCTCCCCTCTCTTCCACCTTTGTCCCTACAACTTCAAGCCAGATTAACTTACCTCCCCTCCCCACTCCCCCTGTCTAGAACCTACCCCTGTACAACCTCTCTAACACCCTATACTCAGCCCAGGCCCCCATCCCTACCTTCTTAGACCATCTCCCACAATCAACCCAAAGACCCCCTAAACCAGCAACAGAACCAGATCCAGATTTAACAACCATATCAGCCATATCTCCAAGCCATGCTCAAAACTTTGTTCTTCCCCAACACCCCCCTTCTCAGCCACCAAAAACCATCAACCAAATGGACCAATAGGCCAGGCCCCTTTCCAAAAAGCAACCAGCCACAAAACCCAAACCTTCTAGGCCCAAGGCAGTTTCCACCTCTCTCAATGAGCTACCACATGATGTTATCACAGAAATCCTTCAAAGAACTCCAACACCACCCATCAATATTTCAAACCCTTTCTCCATACTAGAGAACTGCTCCCTGGCAGACCCAACCATCAACCCAAATCTCTATTGCACAAACCTACAGTCCATCTCTGAAGGGAACTCTTCAACAGGCCCCCCTCCAGGTTTTGAGCAATACCAAGAAGTATTAGACACAATGGCTTCCCAAGCTGCAGGTGAAACAAATGATCAGGCCTTCACTCCAGAATCAACGCCCACAGGAACTCACCTAGGGTCTTCAACAATTGTGGAGGCATCATCTTGCTCTGCTCCATTACTTCTTCAAGTCTCTACAGGCATTGGGGAAAACCAAAAAACAGGGAAAGGAAAAAAAACTCAGCTGGCTCAAGCAAGTGGCCCAATCACCAGGAGGTCTAGAGGCAAGACAACCTCCCCCAGCTTTCCCTCATGATTAAAGTCATCTACTGGAACTGTAGGGGTATTGCAAACAACCCTACCAAAAGAGCCTTGGCAAATATGGTTCGTAAGCACTCCCCAGATCTAATTCTCCTTTCAGAGCCAATGTCAACCTTCTCCTCCACTCAATCCTTGAAAGTAAGCTCCTTTGGGTTCGACACCTTCCACTCCAACGCTTCCCATTTGACTCGTGCAAACCTCTGGTGCATATCCAAATCCTCTCACCAAGTTACAGCTACCATCTCAGACTCTTCCTCTCAGCATCTAACAATGCTTCTTTAAAACCCCACCTCAGGTCTATCCACTCTCATTACAAGTGTTTATGGAGCGATCAACCCAACCCTCAGAAAAGATCTTTGGAAACAGCTCATTGACACTTCCTCAAGCACCCTGCCTTGGTGTGTTCTAGGGGACTTCAATGCCATCCTTAATCATGCAGACAAACTGAGCCTCAGTCACTCCAACCCATCCTCCCTCAAAGATTTCCAATCCACTATCTTGCAAACCGGCCTTCAAGAAACCCAATTCTCCGGGAGCAGATTCACTTGGTCAAATAACAGACAAGGACTCTCTTACATCACAGCTAGGCTGGATCGAGCATTAGTAAATGCTCACTGGCCTCACCACTACAGAGATCCCATAACTCATCACCTTGCCAGATTGTCCTCAGACCACAGTCCAATCCTGTTAGACCATAAAAAATCTTCCACTGCAGCCACTGCCCCCTTCAAGTTTGAAAACAAATGGCTCCTCCATCCATCCTTCTTAGAAATTGTAAAATCTACCTGGGACACTCATGTAGCAGGAACTCCTCAATTCATTCTTGCTCAAAAACTGAAGCTTTTGAAGTAAGAACTCAAACAATGCAGTAAGGACACTTTTGGCCAAATTCAACAGAATATCAATGCAGCAGAGGCAACTGTTTTGCAATGCCAGCAGCAGCTCGATGCTACTCCTTCGGACTCCTTCAAGACAACCCTCCTTTCAGCAAATCTTGTCCTTCATGAAGCTCTCAAAGCCCAAGAAATCCACTGGAAGCAGCGATCTAGAATTGCTTGGATGAAAGAGGGAGACCAAAACACAAAGTTCTTCCACCAATCAGCTAAGGCAAGGAGCTCTTTTAACGGAATTAGCCATATCACTGTTGATGGCAGGAAAACAGAGGACTCAGCTAGTATCCAAGCCAATGCAGTGGAGTTCTTCACTAACCTCTACAAACCTCATGAAGGTCAACTTGATCCTCTTATGTTTCAATTAGACAGCTTAAAGGTCTCAACCTCAGAAAATTCAGATCTCATTTCAATGCCCTCAAAAGAAGAAATTAAAATAGCAGTTTTTGCACTAAAAAAAAGCAGCTCTCCGGGCCCCGACGGATTCAACGGTGTTTTCTTCACCTCAACTTGGAGCATCATTGGGAAATCTGTTTCCCAAGCGGTTCAACATTTCTTCAAAATAAAAAAAATCCTGAAAGCCTCCAATGCCTTCTTTTTGGCCCCCTATCCCAAAAACAAAATCCCCTGAAACTTTTGTTGACTTTAGACCAATTAGCCTGCTAAACTTCTCACACAAAATAATATCCAAAATCCTAGCCTCACGTCTTACCCAAATTCTGCCATCCATCATTTCTACTCACCAGGCAGCCTTCATCCAAGGTAGGAATGTCCAACACCACCCAGGCCTAGCCTTTTAGCTATTTCAGAAGCTCAAGTCCAACCTCAGCAAAGGATCTCTATGCCTTAAGCTAGACATTTCTAAAGCCTTTGACAAGCTAAACTGGTCTTTCCTTTTCACAGCTCTAAAATTCTTCAATTTTTCAGATACTTGGATCTCTTTGATCAAAGAATGCATTTGCACTACTAAGGGACCAGTCCTTATAAACCGAATTCCTCATGGCCTTTTCAGCTCCTCATGTGGTCTCAGACAAGGAGACCCCCTCTCCCCTTACCTGTTTATCATAGCCGAAGAAATCCTGAGCCTCCACCTTCACAACTTGTAGCTCCAAGGGTTCATTCACCCTCTCTCCTCTCTTCCATCAACTCCCTGCCACCTCCTCTATGCCGATGACATCATCATTTTCATGAAAGTTTCTACCTCCAGTGTTACAACCCTGCACTCCCTCCTCCATCAATACCAATCCTCTTCAAGCCAACTCTTCAACCTTCAAAAAAGCCGACTTCTGTTAGGGAAATGTAGTAACAGAAGAAAAAGCAAGGTTAGCTATATTCTAGGAATTCAAGAGTCCTCTGCCCAGCTCAAATACCTTGGAATTCCAATTGTCTTTGGCACTCCAAAAAGACATCGTTTATTCCCTCTGATAGACTCTATCAATGCTAGATTGGCATCTTAGAAAGCTAAATTCCTCTCTTTTGCTGGCTGCTTGATCCTTATCAAGCATGTGCTCTCCAATATTCCCATCCATCTTGCTGCTACTTTGCCAATTCCAGCATCCATCAGTAAAGAGATACAAAGGATGATGAGGCACTTCCTCTGGTATGGGAATGCTACAGTCTCTAAATCCAACTATGTCAAGTGGGATACAGTTACTCTTCCTAAGGAGGAAGGAGGCTTGGGCATAAGGAAAATCTCTGAAGTCAATGAGGTAGCTTTCATCAAGTTAGGTTGGCAAACTTCCACTGCAAATTTTCCTTGGGCAAGTTGGTTCAAGAACCGCTACTTCAAAGATAACTCTCTTTGGAGCCTAGCAAACTCCAACTATGGTTCCTGCATTTGGAAAAAAATCCGCAGGCTAGCTCCCAGAATTCAAGAAGGCAGTTCCTGGATCGTGGGTAATGGCCAGGAAATTAATATATGGCATGATAACTGGAGTGCAAAAACCTCTTTCTCAGTCAATTTCCGTCACCTGAATTTCCCTGACGACCAGCGTCTAGGCTCTCTTTACCAAGCAGATTCCTGGCACGTCCTTTCCAACCTCCCTCCAGATATCAGTAGCCAGCTCTCCTCAGCCATCTCCCTCCTCTCCCCAACTCTATCAGATAAAGATATTCCTTCATGGAAAGAGTCTCCCGATGGTCAGTTATCCCTGAAAGCAGCCTGGAACCTCATCAGATCAAGAGCCCCTAAGCTTCATTGGCCTAGTCTCAACTGGAATGGCATCTCCCATCATACAACCTACTACTTTGGGTGGAGTCTGATGCACAATAAAACTCCAACTGAGCAACGCCTCAAACGTCTGGGCTACTCTCTAGCTTCTAGATGCAACCTCTGTCGTCTTGAAGAAGGATCTGTTGATCACCTCTTCTTCTCTTGCGATCTAGCAACTTCTCTATGGAGATGGATCCTCTCTGCAGCCAGCTCTCAAACCTCCATTCCCTTATCTGCTTCTTCAATTTGGCTGTCTCTTACCAAAGGGAATGACAAAGAAGGAACCAAATTTATGGCAGCAATCTTCCTTAGTGTCTTTCATGAAATTTGGAAGGCCAGAAATGCAGCTACCTCTATAGCGATGAGCCCCCCTCCCCTCCACTGGATCAAGATCCAGCTTCAAGAAGACTTATCCTTCACTCTGCAGAAAATTGTTAAACATTTCAAAAGCCCTCAATTAAGGTCTATCATCCTTCAATTGGGAATTCCCCATTGCCATCTCCCTCTTGATTAGGTCCCAGCAAGCTGGCCCAGCCCCTCCTTCCTAGTTGCCAAGTTCGGCCAGCCCCCCCTTCCTTATTGTTGAGCTCGGCCAGCCCTCCTTCCTTGCAGCCCAGCTCGGCTAGCCCTCCTTCAAAGCTGTAGATCGGCCAGCACTATTTTCTAGAGATCTGCCCAGGCCTCCTTCCTTGCAGCCCAGCTTGGTGCCCACCTTCTAGATCGGCCAGCCATGCTGCCCAGCTCGGCCATCCCCCCTTCCATGCATCCCAGCTCGATCCCCTCCCCTTCCATGCAGCCCAGCTCGGTCTACTTCCAAGTTGCTCAGTTTGCTCGGTTTCCTCTTGTAGTCCCCCTCGAATTTATGTCTTGCAGCTGGTGGAAGGGTTGTCTCCAAGCTTTTCTCTAAGTTGCCCTCTTTGGAGAAAGCCTCTGTGACTTCCTAACCGCCCGTTTAGGGAAGGTTTTTCTCAGCTCCTGATCTAGCTTTGCTGGATTCTCCTCTCATTTGTTTTTGCTTTGGCTTCTTGTGCAGAGCTTTGGTCTTCCCTTTTTCTCTTTTGTGTTCTCTTTTTGGCTTCCCTTGTTTTGGGGCTGTAAGTTTCGGTCTTCTGTTCTGGGGGCTTTGCCATTTTCTTTGCTTTATACAAATTTATCATTAAGCAAAAAAAAAAAAAAAAAAAGGAAAAGGTGGCACTGTGATCAATTGTAATTCTAATGACGAATCTGAGACACAGTTCCAAGTAAACATTTTTCTTTGATTTCTATGTATTAATTTCATAAGAATGCTTTAAATTTGACATGTAGTTTTTTTCAACTCTGAATTTTGTAGTGCTTCAATCAATCATGATTTGCATGGACTCACATGAGGGGGGTATTCAAGACAAATGTGGTGATGGACTCTCACAATGCAATTTTGGGGGACATTGTGTTGTTTGATGGACTCTCACATTGCAGTTTTGGGGATATTGCGTTGTGTGAAATTTGTTGCAACAATTGTGTAACAACATCTTAGGTTATGGGTTTTGTAACGGTTGTATTAAAAAATCTTATGTAAAATCTGTGGATATTGCATCAGTCACACGCAATTTGTGGCTTTTATAATGTTATCTTGCAATTTTCTTATTTGAATTAGCAGCTTTTGTAAATTTTCAAGAATTGATGATGGTGCTAATGTACTAATTATAATATATGAAAGAGAATGATTTCAATTGAGAAATCAACTTCAATTGATTTTGATAGTCCCCCACAATTTTGAATTCTCTTTTAATATTATTTAATCTAATTCAATTCAATAAAATGTCATTTGTTACTCGCTCCTCACCTCTCCCTCTTTTCAAATGACTATTCCCTTTTTAATGGCACTCAAGCCAATTTTTTTATTTTTTTTTTCATTTCTTTGTTATCATGATATGGTTTTTGGATAAAGGTAATTAAGTGGCAATAATTTTATCAATGGGAAGGTACGTCAAACAAACCAAGATCTGAGCATGTCTTGAACCCGGCTTGAGTCAAAGTCTAAAAACCTCACTGCCAAACCTACCTCTAATTGGGAAATCTCATATTTTAAATTTCTTGTAATTCTTTTCATCTCAATATCTCATATTTCATGTTTCTACTAAAATCTTTAATTTTCTATGTTTATTGTTTATTTTATTTTTCAATTGTGTGATTTTTAAGAAAGCTTATAAATTTTTTATGAGTGAGAAATACTTCTATTTTAGGTTTTACAAAATATAAACATATGAAATCAAAATCAAAATTGTTATTTATGTTATAAAATTAAATGATATTTTTTGTATGACATCTAATGCCCGTGCGAAGCACGAGGGCCTTTTGCTCGTTGATGATGATGGTGATTCAGTTTCAGTAAGCTTTTTATTTTTTGGAGCTTTCAGTAATTGTATGCAAGATGTTATGTTAAGTAGACCAATTGAAGATGTTACTATTTGTGAATGAGATGCTTTCACATACAACACTTGATTAGCACCCAGTTAGATGCAGTCATGCAGCTCCTTGTGCACAACACTTCACACCTAATGTACAACACCTGAAAGAAAAAAAATCAACCTCATATACAACACCTGAAAGGAAAAATCAACCTCATATACAACACCTCATAAACAACTCACATCAATTTGCAGCTTTATTTTGCATCTACACAAGACGAATCCACTGCGATGTAAATGCATTCTACTATACCATTATTTTTTCCAAATTGAACTCTCAGTTTTTCAAATTTAACTAATAGTTTATCAATGACACATCCATATGTGGATGTAATTAATCATTCAAGAAATTAGAATGCACCATTCATAAAAGGATTGTACATTTGTACGTGGAAAATATGAATCCTGAAGAATGAATGATACATTCATATGGAATACAGGGTTTAAATCAAATTTAATGGTGTACGATGTAGAGGAAGAAAAAAAAATCATGCCTTGTACAATTCTGCTTTCTTCCCAAATGAATAAATTATAAGATATGACAGAGAAATTGTTATATTAAACTGGATATGACAGTAATATTAAGCTGCATAAGATATGCTTTCATTGCTCTTAGTCCAAGGTTCCTAGTCCAGTGGAGTTGAAGGATTTTAGGCCCATTAGTTTGGTGGGATGCACATGCAAGTTATTGTAAAAAATCTTGGCCAATCGATTTAAATTGGTTCTTCCTCTCATTATTGGTCCTTCGCAGGGTCAAATTATCTACACATGGTCTTTAAACTAAGGTCCTACGTAACCAGAACAAGAAAAAACACAATCATCTTGTATTCGAGCATCAAGAAACCGTGCCTGGAAGATAAATTTAAAAAAAAATAATTGAATAAAAAGTCAATGAGTGGGAAAATAGAGAGAGCTTGAAAGAAGAGAGTGAAAAAAGTGGAGGCCTAGCTGAGTTGGTCAGGGGGATGAGTGTGCCTGGCGTGGAAATGAGTGAGCAAGCAGAGTGGGTGGGTTCGAGTCCTATATAGTAACCATATATAAAAGTTGGGCTTTACGAAAAAATTAAGTTTAAACCATAATTAACTGTTTGAGGATTTTACAAAAAAAAAAAAAAAAAAACTTTATGTGGCCAGTGCATTGAACATGGAACTCTAGCTTAACTCACACCAAACTGGGAATCCGTATAAAAAAATCAACTTTTTTTTACCTTTTTTTTGTGTGGTCAACGTCGACCTTTATTTTCTGTGTTGAGGGTTGACGGCGACCCTCACTTAGCGAGGGTTGCTGTTGACCCTGAGCATGTATAAACTCTTCATCTTCTTCATTCTTCCTCTCTTCCCAAACCTGATGCAATGATGGAGAAATTAGATTGGGCGAAGTTGGATTGAGGATGGGGTCGGTGGATGATAAAGATGCCAGAAAGATGGTATGAGTGGGTTTTTTGAGATTTAACAATGATGGAAAGGTGTGAGGGTCTCAAATTATGGTAAAGTTGGAGATGAAAGGAGATTGGCATCTAATTCAAGCGTGTTTGGTAAAGGTGATGATGTGTGGTGGTGCTTTGGCGAGGGACCTGAGGTGTTTGCTTTCGTTTGCAATCCGTGGGAACAGTAAGGGCTCTTGGTTTGGGTAATATTTGCAGGAACATGAGGGACCTGATGGAAGGTCCCTGTAAATAGAAAATTTTTATGCATCTTTAATTATGTTCTTCAAGTTTAGCTTACTCTGATTTTGTTTTGTTTTCATGTTTAAGGCTCTGTTTTGGTGTTTCTGCTTTTGATAGTCTCTAAGATGAACATTACTCAAAGTTGTGAGAGGACTAAGAAAGTAACAACAATTTGAGGTAGAAAGAAACTTTGTGAAACCCTTATAAATGTAAGTCTCATTTTCTGTAACCCCTCAAAAACATGTGGAATTTATCCACTTTCTCTCGGGTCTCTGTACCCTGAAACTTCAACTCGGCAAGGAGGTAAGAGGAAGAGATAGAATAAAGAGAGAAAAGGAAAGAGATAAGTGCTTGGGCAGTTTTTCTTCTCTGATGATGCTGGTGGAACTTTTTGAGAGAGAGGAGAGGGATTCTCTAAGTGTTTGGGCGGGTTTTCTCCCACATTGAATTGGGTTTGGGGAAGAGAGGAAGAAGATGAAGAGTTTATGCCTGCTTAGGGTCGATGGTGACCCTCACTTGTTATAGCGAGGGTCGTCGTCGACCCTCAATACAAAAAATGAAGGTTGACGTCGACAACCCAAAAAGCGGGTTAAAAAAATTGGTTTTTCTGTACAGACTCACTGTTTGGTGTGAGTTATGCTAAAGTTCCATGTTTGGTGTATTGGCCACATAAAGTTATATTTTTGGTAAAACCTTCTAAACGTTTTTATGAAGATAAATCATCAAATGACAAGAGAATTATTTGCATATTTTCTAGATGAAATTACCTTAATTGATGATATCATCAACTTGGTTGATGATATCGTCAACCTCCTGCAACTTTTCTTCTTATTCTTCATGGTTTTTATATGCCTGATTGTCTTAGGTGTGGAGGGAAGATCACCGGCGACAATCCCGCATGCTGCCAGCCACTGGAGGTTTGGCTGCCGGTGAAATTTCTGGCGAGTACTTAGAAACTTGTTTTTCCCATATCTTTTGATCCAGTACTCTGTTTTTCACATATTATATATGGATTTGGGGTAGAACGAAACTTCTGATTGATTTAGAATGGTTTTAGAGGCATCTAGAGAAAATATGTCAAGGTATCACGGCCTTTTTAGAAAATTCCGAAAATAACTTTAAGAAATTATAAAAATAAAAATGTATTTATCATGAAATATTGATGTAATTCTCTTTTAACGTAGGCATGTAACCCAATCAGTGTTACAACCCCAAACCCAAGATTATTAGGAGTATGTATATATGAAGCTTAAAAGCATAATAAAATAAGATTCATACAAAACCATAAGACAAATTTAAAGAAATCAAACACCACAGTCTGAAGGACTGCTCTGATACCAAATGTAAGCATCTCTAGTATTTAATGCGGAGGATAATGCAACATACCTTCAGCCATTATGATTAAATCTGACGAAGTCTTGAAGATTGAAGACTTGAACCTTTAGACTGATCTTCTAAGCTATGCAAGTGCTTAAGCATATAGTGATGGAGTCACATGCACCGGAGTTTTTCTTTCGCTAGATTATTGGCCCTCTTCAATACCCTCTGTTTCACCTTCTTCCCATCAAAGAAGAGTGTTCCCATAATGTAGATAGGATGGGTAGTGTTATCTCCAAATTTCAACCTCAACTAAATAATAGCAAAATTGGGGTAACTGCATAAGTGGGCTCATGAGACATTAATGTAGGGCGACATTTGTATCTTAAAAGGCCAATGTCTAACAGCTAAGTGATCCATAACAAATTCATAAATGACCTAATTAAGGCCCAAAACTATTCCGTGAACCTAAGTTTATGTACATACTAGTTCTTACTGAAAAAAAAATCTTGTACATACTGTTCATTTCTGTTCATTTTGTTCTGGACTTTCCAAACATTAAGGCCCAAAACTAATCCGTGAACCTAAGTTGATGTCCTTCTGGAATTTCTAAACATGACCTGGATGTGTAAAAGTCTCATATCAGATGGTAAGAGGATCTATTTAAATTCTGGTAAGAAAAAGAAGGATTCTTGATTTGGCTACAAACTTGATTGTTTAAATATAATTAGTCTAATTAATCTTACCTACAAATTAATTAGTAAGATTTGAACTATTCAAAATGTGTTTTTAGTTTAACTGGATATAGAACATGGCTATATGGACGGTCAGGATCATTGGAATCGTATTTTTGATAAACTGGGCCCATCTGATATCAAATCTTGAATCTGCTTTCGTTGTTAGAACTCTATTACTTAGAAATACATTATTAAAGATTGGATTTTTCTTTAGAAACATTTAAAATTAGATTATTGTAGGTAAAATTCTCTGATTGTATGTTTATATATTGACTTTGATGGAAACTTATAGGACCCCATTTTATGACTTTAATTATGACTGCATGTGTGTGTATTAGAATATTAATCTCATCATGGGAAAAGTAAGAACCTCTATGAAATTATTTATATAATATATGAGCTCAACTTTCAATGTGGGATTGCCACGTGGCAATTTTGAGCACCCTCACAATGTCCGGGTGGCCTGAAAATTTCTCTTCCAAAAATTTGAGATGCCCAATTTATTTGTAGTTCCTGTTTTTAAAAGGTCTCTTTGAAAATTTCAAAAATCCAACTTGAGTCCAAAGGAAACTTCCTTTTAATTGAATCACCTATTTTTTCTCCCTCCTCTCAGTCGGTTTGAACTATTCCATATTCACAAGTGGAACATTGGGTGGCTTAGATTTCATAGTGAGCCCAATAATGAATTTTTACAAGTGGGCCACTTACGAGCATACTTAATACATACTTGAGTTCAAAGGAAATTCCTGTGTAGCTCTAGTGTAGTAGTGCAGCTTCAAACTTACAACTTTCGAATGCAAACCGTGGTCCCAGGCCAACTGAGCTACCTATTGGGGTTGAACCCGACACTTAAAAGAAAGAATCTAAAGACGATTCAACAAGCAGCAGACGTCTCTCTATTGGCAAAATTATGAAAGGATTGGTGGAGAGTTTATTTCTCCAATTCCACCTTCTTAAAAATTCTTTAGGATAAAAAGAAAAGAAAAAACAAAACCTCTGCTTCCCCTTTTGATTTATGAATTTTTTAAGTTCCACTTTGATGAATGACCTTGTGTTCCCATGCTATTTGACATGTCAAGGAAAGGAATTTTAGGATAAAGTTTCTAGTATGATAAAAGTAATTTTTTTTTTTTTTTAACTTCTAGTAGGATAAAAGTTGAAACTTGTAGTTTTTGGCTACTCACTCTTTCTATTTCTACTGACACACAACACTCGTGTGTGTTTGCATATATAATGGGGTGGTTAAATATACTTACGTCATCTCATTCATTCCTCTTGCAAACCGTAACTACGAATCATCTATCAGCTTCCTTCACATCTCTTTTGTAAAGAGCTATTGTACCTCTTCTCGTCTTCATCGGTTCTTGTTCTTTTTTTTTTTTTTTTCCTTCTCCTTGTATCGATTCATCCCTTCTCATTCTTCTATTTTGCCAAAATTTCTACTTGTTATGGCCAATTGGGCCGATCCTCTTCAGGAACTGTTGGAGAGAGTTTCCGATTTTTGCACTATATCCTACGTGTGCATCTCACCTGATTACATTCGAATGCAGTCTGTGTGCAAATCATGGCATTCGATTTTAAAGACAAGGATGGTGCAGCGAGAACTCCCATGGCTCATGATGCTTCCTACCAAGGAGGAAGAAGAAAGAGATCCAGACTCTCGCATTTTCTTTAGTCTCTCCAAGCAGAAGATCCACACAATTCCTCTCCCAGATATGCGCGGCAAGCGCTGCTGTGGGTCTTTCAAGAATGGGTGGCTGATGAATGTGGACTTGAAGTTGGATATCTGTCTATTCCATCCCTGGCTTCAAAAGAGAATCAACCTCCCTCACTAGTCCACTTTCAAACGCCAGAACTTTGTAGAAAGCAATGGCTTCACGATACCTCGAAATAGTGAAGGCCTCCTTATCAGATGATGACAACATGGTGGTGGTCGCGTACGGACTTGGAACTATGGGCTTTTGCAGAATTGGAGATGACGCCTATACTCACATTCACTGCAATGCACCGATGGATGATGTGATATATCACAAGGGTAAGTTTTATGCCCTCAGTCACGCAGCGGGCGTCTGGCTGCTCCACACTGAGGACGGATTACATCCCTACGCAGAACAAGTGACTATACCTTTTGGGCAAAATCAGTGGAACATACTTTGGACATTTGGTACCAGACATATTGACTGATAGGATGTTTGTGATTCCTAGAGTAGTCGAACGGTTGTCCGGTCGTCATGAAACTAGACATTTTGAAGTTTTCTACTTCTCTTTGGAAGAGTGGACACGCGATAAAACGTTCAAAAAGCTTACGAAGGTGGAAAGCTTAGGCAATCGGGTGGGGCACAGTTCATCTAAGATTGTCATAGCTAGCCAATTCCCAGGCCTTAAAGGAAATTGCATATATTTTACGGACAATCTTATGCAAGGATATTACCAAAGTTCAGACGGATGCTGTGGTTCAGGTGTTTTCAACCTCGAGGACGGGACTATTGAAGAACTTTTTACTGATAGATTTCATCCTATGATGTCACCTCCTATATGGATTGCAACTCCTCCTTATTCATCCTAGAGAAATTTTGGAGGAGAGAAGCTATGCTTGGAAGAACAACATCATGTTTTATAACTAGATCAGATGGTGGATCTGCAGTAGCCAAAGTTCCATGTGTTTATGTCTAAGTACAAACATACAAATAGTGTTTTTTTAACTTTTATTTATATTACTTGCAATTTTATTTCAGTTATCCTCTAAGGCATTATGGTTGGCATGCCTGATTATTCTCGGTAGCGGTTGAAATGAATTTGTTATTCTTTTAAACATTCATCTCACATTGGTGATTATTATTTTATTAATTCAGATGACACCTGTTATATTTAGGGCTTGGAGATGTAGAACTCACAAAGGCACCCTGGATAGGGATGGTAACGGGGCGAATAGGGGGCGGAATTGGGTTGCCCCGACCCCGCCCCGCACCTCATGGGATTCGCCCCGCCCCGCCCCGCAATTCGGGGTATCTTAAATACCTCGTCCCCACTCCAAAATGCCTCGCGGGGCCCCGCCCCGATGTGGTGCAATGTCTTTTCATACTGAGATTGATTATGTATAATTAAAATTAGTATAATTTATAGTGTTGTTAGTATGATTAGAATCATATTAAGTTATTAACTATAATTTACCTTGTTATTTCTAATCATATAAGTTATTATAAGCATATAGCATGATATATCTTGTAATGTTATATCAAATTAGTATAATTTATATTGTTATTAGTATGATTAGAATCATACCAATTATAATTTACCTTGCTATCTCTAATCATAAATGTTATTATAAGCTTAAAGCATGATCTATCATTCTATTATATTCGTTTTATTTAATATGATTTATCATCTCACAATTTAACATTATATATAATTAAAGTCAAATAAGCTTAGGTAGATTTTTTAACAACTTTAATTTCATTAAATTTGAATTAGAGAGATCATATTATATGCTTTTATAATGTCTAGGGTTGAATCAATTATATGTTTAACTTTAAAAAAAGTCTTCAATCAATCTACTTAACCCTTAATAACAATATAAAATCAATATATACATTTACATATAAATATATTTATTTATTATAAAAGAAATCTAAAATATATATATTTTTAAGAGGATTATTAATTTCGGGGTAGGTTACAGGGATGGGGCAACTAGGCGGGGCATGGCATGGGGCGGGTCAAGAAACAGACTCATCCCCGCCTCGCCTCACCCCGCCCCGGATTCGGCGTATGTTTTTTTGCCCCGTCCCTGCCCCGTCTAAGAGTCGGGGCGGAGAAAATCCGTATGGGTTGGGGCGGGGCACTCCGGGTTGGGGTGGGGTTGGTTAAAAATGCCATCCCTAACCCTGAATAGATGAATAAGGCTTAAATGTTGATGCAGACATGCAGGTTCTGGAATTAGTTCTAAAAATATGAAACGCTGATTGTTTGATGAGATCTCTTGATGGATATTTTCAATCTTAATGAGGTACAGTTGTTGTGGCTTTGGTCTTTAAACTTTGCTCTTTATGCTCTCCTTTCAATGTTTACCCTAATTGGTGTTTTTCCTTGTCGATGGTCTAACAGTCTTCCACCCTTTTTGTTGTGCTGCTTTGGTTTTTTGGGTGTGTGGTGTTTGTTTTTCATTTCTGGCTTGGTTTAGTGGTGAATAATGGGTTTTCAAGATTAGAAAACTACGTGCGCACAACATGTACGTTATATCAGTTCAGAACCATGAAAATATCATTTCTACACCTGTGACATCTTTCCCTTGTTTATTAATTTTCCATTTGTTTTTATTTTTTTCTTTAATTTCCCTCTTTTTTATTTATTTTTCCAACATCCTGGTTAAGAACACGATATACATGCCAAGTGTCCTTCCAAAGTTAAAACAAAGAAATAAGCCTATATATATATATATATATATATATATATATGTGCGCGCGCGCTTTACCATTAAAAAAATGCATATCATGTGTGTGTACTTACTTCTATTGGATATTTTCTAAAACCGAATAATTTAAAAAATAAAAAATAAATTTCCAAGAGACATTTGAGCGTGTCTTTTCAAAATCAAGTGTTTTATGCCCTTTGGATGAGATGTGTCTTTTGGGCCCATTTGAGTGGATGTACCCAATTTCAAAGGTTGCTTTCAAACATTATAAATTGAGGTGATTTGAAGTTTTCCAAAGGAATTGAAGAAGATTCAAATGAGCATAATGCAATATTTTCAGAAGCATAGTCTAAGAGTATTTTATTCTTTTTTATTTTTATTTTGATTTTAAGGGCAATTCCATATTTCTAATTCTAGTGTGCAGACTTTGAGTCAGAGTTGGACATTGTATCCTAGGGATATAATTTCATTTAAACCACCTGCATGTGGGAAATTGATGTCTTTAAGAAAGCATTTTAATTGGTGTGCCTTGCCCATTTTTATTATTTTGTTAGATTACTTTCTCACATTTACAATCATTTACTTCTAAACACTAATTATTTATACTAATTGTTTATTTAATTTATGATTGCACATTCTTCATAAGTAATTTTTCCAACAATTTAAGGACATCAATTCTTCCATATCACGAAGAAAGTTGCAATCACGAGTAAGTGTGGTTTTTCATCTTCAAAAGAAATATGCAATTGTTAGTAAGAAAATTACAGATGTTTATATCACATTCAAACGTGTGATCACTCAGATGTATAAATTTCATGCTCCTAGTTGATAGTGAAAGTTAGAGTTCCAGTGACATGGTTTTTTGCCTACATGTGCCTTTCACCATAAAAGGTAAAACTATAAAAGTGAGAGGTATCTATGCGATCGAGTTATTTTCAAGATAGATATCTTCCATCGTCATTAAATGACGATGTATCTTATGAAGTGATGAAGTACTGTTATACCTATTTTCTCTAAAAACCTGATTTTCAAAACTGCATTTTGCATTCTGCTTACCTCTTTTGTGACCATTAATATCGCCATCAAATCGCACTGCCATTTTCTCTTTATAAATGATATGTGAAAACCCATTCCCTATAGTCTATGCTAGTGTGTTTTATATTTCTGTACATACTGTTAAAATGCAGCAATATATATGACCATTGACAAATCTTTTTCTTCTTATGTCAAGTATCAATTCTTTTGTATTATAGACTTCTATGCCATGAATATATTTCTTTTAGATTTATTTCACTTTTTACATGGGTGGTGATTAGGCACTGTATGCTGAATTGGCTAAATTAAGATCATGAGCTCATGGTTTTTTCCCAAACTTGTGGAGGCATTGTCTAGTTATTTCACATACTGCTTCATTCATTTTTTCTGTAATGGTTTGGTTTATAATTCTGGTGGCTGGCGTTGTGTACATATAAGAATCCCTTGAGATATGAGCTGCATAATATTGAGATAAATTTGAGGTATTTTTTTTTTCTAATTTTCAGGTAATGATATCGTTACCATTTTTTATAGCTTCTATGCCCATTTTTCATGTTGAACATCCAGTGCGTAATGTCTTTATATTAAGATGCATAAACGTTGTGAAAGCATAACGAATTTGATGCATAAATACATATTCCCTTCCATTATACAATTTTCAAGTAACGATATCGTTACAATTTTTTCTAGCTTTTGCGCCCAATTTTTGTGTCTAACATCCAATTCGTAATGTCTTTATACTGAGATGAATAGCCATTGAGAAAGCATAATGAATTTGACCCATAAATACATATTCTCTGCAGCTATACAATTTTCGAGTAATGATATCGTTACCATTTTTTTATAGCTTCTACGTCCTTTTTTGTGTGTCTAACATCCAATACGTAATGTGATTGTAGCTGCAAGTGCAGAGTTTTGATTGTAGTAATAAAACAGGTGAAACCAAGTCAATCCATATGGAACAATGTAAATTAAGGTTTATTTTCAACTTGCACCTACCCTAAATTAGAAATCTAAATCTAGTAAAAAAAATAAAAACTAAAAAAGTACATTTCATTCCTACTTTCCAAAAATTAAATTAATTACAATCTAATAAAAGGAAAACTTCCTAAATCTAAAAAAATCTAAAAACTTAAGTTGTTGCAAAATAATACACAAGTTAAAACTTCCAAAAATAAAACTAAGAAACTAAACTAGAAACAAAAGAAACCTAAGTTAGAAAGTTAGTAATGCAATGCATGCCATGAGATGCTGAAAAAAAATATAAGTCTAAAAAACTAGTATGCTGGGCTGTCTTTATGCATGATTTATCATAATCTAATGCAACCTAAAACTGAGTTTAATGGATGAATTTTAAACTATAATGATGCATGAATCAACTAAAAAAAAGGAAGTGAAAAATGATATAAAACAAAGAAGATATGAATGTGTAAACATGACCTAAAAAACTAAAACTGTGCAGAAATTCTACACACAGACAGCCTAGCATGCTATGTTTAAGCCACTGATTCACAAACCTTCTGAAATAGTTTTGCTCTGAAATTTTGGGACGTGATAGAACACCTATTGAAATTCAATTTCTCCAAATTTCACAGAAAAATACCATGATTTGACTAGTCTACCCACTTTGAACTTTTTACAAAAAACTGTTTCTGCAGTTTTCCTAAAACTGTGCAAAAAGTGTTTGGTTGTCCAACATAGGTTCATCAAAACTGATTTTTAATTTACGTCTTAAAGATCTGAAGGCTTCAATTTCCATCCACTTAGACATGCACTAACTATATGATATGAAGATATATGTAATGAACTCTAATCCCAAACATAAACTATATATAAAAATTCACATAATCGCATAAGAAGAAAATGAAACAAGTGTTTGAATTTAAATGTGTGATGTGCAAAAACATTAAATGTGTGGATTGCATAAAATTAAATGTGCGGCATTAACAAGAAATTAAATGTGTGGATTTTTCAATAAATGTAAATGTGTGGGAATTGCAATAAAAATAAATGTGTGAAAAGTGTGCTCTTTCTTTTTATTCTTAAACCGTGTTCATAATTACTTATTTCATGCCCTTAAGATCTTGGGTTGTCAATCAAAGAACAACAACAAAGAAAACACAACTCAAGTATTAATCACATAAGAAAAAAAATAATTAAAAAGAATCACACTTTTACTAATATGCAATGTTTTTACATAAAAGATGGAGAATTATAATTCCAAGAAAACAATAACATACTAGGATGAAAGGAACCTCTCTAGTTGAAGCATCAAATTGGGACAAGCCTTTTTGAAGAGAGATGGGCTATGGTAGAGAAAGGAGATGGGTAGAATGGTGGAGGAATTACACTAGTGATCGGGGGTATTTTCCTTCATGAGAGGAGATGGATGCCTATGCCATCAATTTATAGATTTTTCATCTCTTTCTTTCATTCTTTGTTCCAAGTTTGTAGCATGCAATCTTCTTTATATGGTAAGTCCATTCCTTGGACAAAACAAGTCCTCAAAGAAATAGCAAGGTGAGTGAGAGATTTTTTGTGATTTCCATGTGCAAAATTACAATCCCGAGTAGAAATTATTGCATCAACTTCTAGAGGGCATATCTTTCTCGTTTTAGCTCCAATTGATAGAATGTTAGGCTCTATAGATATCTACTCGAAAAGAGCTTTCTAATGGTGGGTAGATTGCACCGATCCGACAGTCGGATTAAGAGTTATAGCCATTTTAATCTTTCTGTCCCTGAAAAATCCAAAAATAATTGTACACCTATGGAATGTTAGTTATGCAACGGGGTGTGTGGGACCCATGTGGATGCCCAAAGGGATCTTGGGATCTTTCTTTCTCTTTTTTTTTTTTTTTACTCTCTTTCCATCTTTTTTGGTTTTCTTGCAAGCTTCTTTGATTGACTAGTCAACTCTTCTAGCACACCTTCCTTTCTTGAATTTCTTTCTTGATTCTTGAGTTTTCAAACTTAGTAAGAATTAGATCTTATCAAATTTGAAGTTTCATTTCTTGATCTTAAAATCGCAAATCTAGCTTTCCATTGTTGACTTTTCAGACTCTAAAAAAATACCAAGATATGTGGGTCCACTGCGAAAGCTGTCTTGATCTCTCTTAAATTTCACCAATGTGGGTCTCATTTTTTATTTCTCCTACACAAATTGAAACAAACAAATTCAACAATAATCACATGTGAGGAATTTGAATGGACTATGGATGGGACCCTACTTGATGTACCTATAATAACCGACTTTCCAAAATTAGATTTAAAAAATGGCAAGTTTCATAAATTTATGCAAAAAGTGTGATTTTTTAGTAAATTATGCATGAATGCACTACGATGAATCCTAAATGCATAAAAACATGATTTGACACTAAATGAAGCTCTTTAATATCAATAAGCCCTTAAAATGGTTCAAAATGTATATGAAAATGTGCGCTTTTCAGGGCTCATCATAATGTCTTTATACTGAGATGCACAAATATTGAGAAAGCATAACGAATTTGACAAAGAAATGCATCTGCCTAAGTTATAAAAATTTTAGGTAATGATATCGTTACTATGTAGCTTCTGGTTGTGTCATTGCCACTGGGGAGATCCACTATAACTTGATATTTCTTCGAGTGAAAGCCTCATACACTAAGTGCATGTTTGGTATCTCTATTTTTCTCCTTTATTTGTCTATTTGTCTAAATCAGACAGAGGTTAGAAAAATTAGAGCGTTTGGTAGATGACTTTATCCTCTTTTTATTTTAGAGGAGTAGAGGCAAATCCTCTAAAATTGAAAAGCCCACTTTCTGGACATGTGAAAAATAGAGGCATAGGCTCTAAAAAACGTAGAGACAAATCCTCTAAAATTGAAATGCCCTCTTTTTTTTATAACTCTTTTTTTAATAGCTCTGTTTTAAATGGTCTATCAGAAAAAGAGTAGAAATGTCAAACATTGCCTAAGAAGAATAAGAAAAATAGAAGAGGGAAAGAAAGACCTTGCCTTGCATTATAACCTTATCCGTCGATATTCCCTAATTAGAATCAAAGAATCTATTGTTAAATGGCTCATCTTCACTGGATATATATTTATTTCACCACTGATAGATGGCCATTATTTAAAGAAGAAAGTGTGCACTACAATGTGAGGTTGCCTACTATGGTATGGACATATTAATGATTCTGAATAAGTTGTCTACTACAAATGTTGGTTTCACACACCTTATAAATGCTAGTCACAATAGCCTCATGTAAACTCCAAACAGTTGAATTCTAACAGAAAGAACTTCGATTCCAATATTTATGGGTCTCCATAGTTCTATTGGAGCATAAAAGTTTCTCATTCCAAAGCTAGACAGGTCTATGCATGTGAAAGGAAAGCCAAGTCAGTGGACAGAAAGAATAAAAAAAAAAAAGAAAGACAGAAAAAAGTTCAATAACAAGAAGAAAATCCACATTCTTGTTAATACGCTACAAAATCTGTATTTTCTCTACAAAAATGAAGATCCACAAATGGCTGATAGAGCTTAAAAGAAGAGAATAACATTACCATTACTATATACATGCAGAAAATTAGAACATTCAAAACATAGCAGAAAATGGACAGATACATTCATTACTATATTCACTTCTATAAGGACTTCTTAGACTCTCCCCAATTAGAAGACACTTCAGTAGTATAGAATCAGTTTGGACAAAAACTCTCTTTAATGAATGTCAAGTAGTGTGGAACTATGGATAAAACCAGACGATGAGAACATTCAAATGATTAATAACCATTTAATCCCCAAACAGATTTGGGTTATGCAACATTCATTTTGTCTCTGTTCCAAAACTTAAGTTTTGCAGCACTCAATGAGTTGAAGAACTCAAATTAGATATGAAATAGTGGTAATTTTCTGAACAACTCAATCTGACATCCTGTTGGAGAACACAAGCAGGAGATGTTGAAAAAACATGTATTGTGAATTTTTGATACTTTCAAAGTAATATACAAGAAAACAAGCTGGTACCAAATCTTACGGAAAAACGTATACAAGATTATAGAGACTTTCCATTTAAAAGAAAGCAAGTTGATACCAAATTTTACGAAAAAAATACAAGTAGTAATATTTTTGTGGTCGTTCCATCAAATTATACAGTGATAATAAACAAGAAAGAAAGATCGAATGAGAGCTTTCTTGACTGAGCAGGTTTTTTCTTAGGAAGAGGTGGGGCCCTCATCTTGCAAGACTTGTTGAGGGCACAGAATGGGTGATTGACATTATGTTTGGAACTGAGTATGGAAATCGAAGCATATGGTCATGGGCTTAGAATGGTTGGCATTGGAGAGATCAATTGGTCAGCCAAGTTACTGGTTCATATTACATTGGTAACTAGCATGTAGTAGGTGTGGTTCATTAGTACTTCAATGTGAAGAGACCATAGCTGAAGCAACAGGTGCCGTGATAACTTTGGATAGTCTACCTTTTCAATAACGCCCATGTAAGAAGAAAGTAGGGGATTGATGTGGTGGCATTACCACAGAATGGCATGCAGACATGGCATATATACTGCATACCATCTGTAAGACCCAATTCACCATGGAGATTTTCTGAATTTGCAGCACCATATACAAACGGAAACAAACTAGATGCTAACACAGTGAATTTGGGAGCTCCATAAAATAATATCCCAGGCACCTCTAAAACTATTTGTCTAATGAAATGACCATGAAAATTAAAATGAGAGAAGTACTCTTTCGGTAAAATATTGTAATAATTCGGCACCTTCCACATGAAAATTCATCTACTTTCTATGTGGCACACATGAACAACGGTCCAATGTGTTCAAACTTCAATCAGATAACCTCATCGCAAAATTTCATACTAATGGCCAAAATATCATTCTAATCAGAGGGCCCATTGCAACATTTCAATTATTTATTAGGTTTTATTAGGTTGGGTTATGGAATAATTACAGTTTGCTCCTTAGTCTCACTAATGTGGATATTCGGGCCTCTTTGACGCGTCGAATCGAAACGCGACTGAAGACTAAAGTTCGTGAAATGCCGAGACTTATCTGATGCATCCAAACTCACAAAAATTTATAATCTCATAAAAATCCCTGAAAACTTCCCAAAATTGCAAACCACCTCCCCTACTGTACCTAAACGAACTCGGACTCGCGCAAGACTCTGCACGCGTGATCCATACGCCAAACCCGACTCGCTAAGACTCTAAATACTCTTACTAACTAATCACACGATTAATTATAATAAGTAGAAAATTAAAGGACGGGGCGTTACAGTCCATCAGACGTATTTAACCCCAAACAGCAGAGTAGGACACATTTAATCCGATTAAGAGCGGCGTCACCCTCTCTTGTTCTTGATATTCAACTAATGTCTTCATTGCACCACATGAGCATGAAGGTTTTGGTCGATATGTCACGAACTCGTCCCAATAATAATTTTGTATAATAAGCTAGCTCCCACGGATGTTTGCTCTTGAATAAGAGAAGATATGGCCTTTTCGATTTGGAAGACCCTAGGAGCATTAGTTTGAGCGAATCGCTCTTTGAGGTCATTCCAAGCCTCAACTGCTGTATCAACATAAATAACACTTGCCGCAATTTCTTTTGATAAGGAGATCAATATCCAAGACAACACCATATTATTGCATCGTATCCATTGAGGATACAATGGATCAGTTTCATCAATGATTGAGTGGAAGCCATCGATGAAATCAGCATTGTTCCTAGCAGTAAGAGCCATGACCATAGTTCGACTCCAAGTAGGATAATTGTCGCCAGTCAATGGCTGTGAAACCAAAACAGTTCCTGGATTGTCTGGATGATGCAAATAGTATGGACTGGTAGGGTCATCGATCTTACCATTTTCATTTGAGAAAGGAGACTGACTATTGCTTGAAGCCATTAAGCTCTTTCTTTGTACTTGAAAAAATATGGTCAAAACAAATGTGCGGGAAATCACACAAATGATTGAATGATTAAGAGACCACCAGGTGCTCTGATACCATAATAGAATTGGGATTAACTGAGAGTGTATTTCCATTGATACATGTAGTCTTTATATACAAGTATACAGATCTGTAACGGAAACATTGAATTTGAATAATACAGGTGTAACTGAAACAGAGAAATAGGAATGCAGTAAAAAATACAAATGTAACTGAAGGAATATAGTAACAAAAAGAATAGGTACAAGCTGGAAAAATGAATGGCTTGTTGACCCTGTAAGCCTTCCTAATTCTCTATAAGTTGTGAAGGGTACGGTAATGGAAGCCAGTCGATCATTACTCTTCATCTCAGTCTCTTTGTGAGCAAGAGGACCCCCTTTCCCTCTTACCTGTGGGTGGAACTAGGTTTCCCCAACCTATCTTTTGGTATCAGAGCAGGCCTTCCTTTGGCATGCCAAGAAAGAAGAAAGTTATAGAACCTGAGCCAATGGAGAAGCACCTAGATAGCTTGGAAGAAGCATGGGAACTTACCATTAATGTCCGCTTAGATTGTTTTTTCCTATCCAAACAATTTGGGGAGAGGTAAGAGGCAGTATCTTTTGCTTCCAGGTCTACATTTGGGGTGACATCGAATGATATGCCCATTGGAGGCGCAGAACTTCTGCTAACATATTTTCCTAATTTTTCTCTATATAGCAGGATATGACCACTTATTTTGATGATGTTGAAACTAATACATTGGTTTTCCGAAAGGTGCTGACTATTGTTTGGAATGATGCAATGCTGTGTTTGGTTGGACCATTTTGAACTTCATTAGATCTCTTTATCATGTGCTATGTTATGCTCCCAAGTAAGATCTAACCAAAACCCAAGTGGGTTCATGATGCTGCTCGGAAATGTGTGACCTTTCAGTTCAGCAGGAAAAACTCATGAAGCAGAAGCGCTGATTGTTGAGCACCCGCAATCATAGCTTTACTCACCGCGTTAAATTTGTTTAAGTTCTTTTTTATTGTGATCATCATCACAGCTTTATCCCACATTATAATGTACACCTATGATCGGATCAGTAGGCATACTATGTATACTATGGTGGTTGGTTCTTTTAAAAATTATTCTAGCCATTTTAGAATTAGATTTGGATTACAAAAGCTTGTTCATTCAATGTTTTAGATGCAGTGTATTATTTTAGACTGTTTCCAGACAAACAGAGTTGGGTCTACTTTCTTTGAGTTAAATTAGCTCAAACGGTAGTAAATTTTCAAAATAAGATTTATATTGACATCAGTTTAAACATTGGTTTGTACTGCTGCAGATGATTGTTTAACCGGTTTTGAGAAGCATTTTTTTCCGTATAAAGTTTTGATGGACCATTATTTGGGCTGGTTCTAGTCAAAACGAATTCGTATTGTAGGAAGTGAAAACACGACACCCACTTAGATCGAGATGAATTTTGTAGATCATGGAATACTGAACGCCAAGAACCTAAAAAGGAGAAGGAAAATGGCTTGGGTCAGAGCCCCTGACTGTCGTGAGCCCCTGACTGTCGTGAGCCGAAGGCGCTCCGATGTCTGAGTTAGTTCTGAGAAAACTAAGCAGGAGGAGGAAGAGGAGAATGAGAGACAGTATGTTGTGTATTGTGTGTTTGCGTACCTCCGTAGGGCTGATCCCACGTGTATATATGTAGACATTCCTCGTTCATTCTCTCTGTGAGTGGGGGTAGGTGGGGTGAGGTCCTATCGATCCTCACCCTAACATTCGGCGGTAGGTAAAAAGAGAACATCCCATCAGAACCTTCCATGCTTTTGGTCGGTTGATGTTAAGGGATGATAAAGCCAATTTCTTATCGCCATAAATGAGCAATCCTATCGTCATAAATGAACGATCCTATCGCCATAAATGAGTGCTCCTATCTGTCAGGGCGCGCCCGTACTTCTCAGAGGAAGGTGACGGCCCACTCTGCCTTCAGCGTTTCTACCGGGACCAGGAATGGCCTGGCCGCGCGGGGCACTGTGCTGAGCTGGCACTCACGCCGAGCTGACCCGTTGTGATGACACTCCTAACCGAGCTGCCGAGCTGACCCCATTGTGCTGGCACTCCTAACCGAGCTACCGAGCTGCGTGGTGGAGGTCTCTTGAGTCGGCGCTTCTTACCGAGCCGCCGAACTGCTGGGCTATGATTACTGAGGCTGAGGTGGACAGCTAGTGCTCCTACCGCGATCCTCCATTAATATCGTCATTACGGTGTTTTACCCACACACGTACCATAAATGGTTGAAAATGAAGACCAAAGATGAAATATACCACAATGACCATCAAATGACCACCCCTTTAATGAAAATAGAATTAAGGGAAGATGGACAGTGAATCCTCGCCATCACCCTTGTAATTCAATATGTTGTGATCTAGGGCCTATTGAGAAGAAAATAAGTACACACAAGAACACGGAGATTTACGTGGTTCGGCTTTTGGCCTACGTCCACGGGGAAGACGGGAGAACTCTCTATATTATCAGAAGAAGGTGTACATCATAGAGACCCTAAGTCTCTATTTATAATATCAGCCCAATACCCAGTTACACCCAAACACTACTTCTAATCACAGTAGACCTATGATAATAGACCTACTTCTAATCTCAGTAGAACATTGGCAATACAGGAGCCCGGTTAATTTATAATTTATTCAATTGAGCCAAACAAATAACAAATCTCCACCTTGGCGAACATTGAAGCTGATCCTCATGCACTAAACATGTCTCACCGTCTCCACCTGCCCCTTAGGGCACTTAGGTACTGAGCACACCAATCAAGTCCAAGCAATGCTTGAACTTGAATTTAAACCATTCCTTCATGAGTGCACCAAATCGCTTGTACCATTGTCCAGAAGCTTGCTTCGACCCGTACAATGATTTCTTTAAACTGCATACATGATCAGGAACCTTAAACTGCACTCTACCTGCACTGGAAGCTCCTTCATCTTCCTCGTAGAACCGCTTGCATCCGATGGCCTGATTTTCCTCATCAAGAGACTCCATTTCTTCAGTTATAGTTGCTGCCTGTTGACTACTTTCCAGCCCTTCCATTAATTCAAGAGACTCAGTCGTCAATGCGTATGTAACCACATCATCACGGCCACTGTTTGATGTCGACGCGTACGTCATCATATCCTCGAAACCGTATCTAACCGGCGGTTTCCTTTCTCTCTGCGGTCTACCCGTCTGCGGCATCTGCGGCTCTATCTGCTGCATCTGCTGCACAGTCTGACGATCCCCTGTATCTCGGGAGGAGTCGGATGCACTCTCCTTCTTCACTAGGATGTCGGACTCCACCTGAATGGTGTCACTGCTGCTACCTACTTCTGTCCTCTCCACCTGCTTTCTCGATTCGAGTAAAGCATCCTCATGAAATGTAACATCCCTGCTGATGATAAATCTGGGTGAATCTTGATCAGTACACCACAACCTGTATCCTTTCACCCCAGAAGCATATCCCACCAAGATGCACTTAACAGCCCTTGGTTCTAACTTATCGGTTTTCACATAAGCCGGACAACCGAAGATCCTCAAGTTAGAATAATCAGCTGGATTACCTGACCACATTTCTTCCGGTGTTTTGCAACCAATCTTTGTGTGTGGAGACCTATTTATCAAGTAGCCTGCAGCATTTACTGCCTCAGCCCAAAAGTCCTTGGACAATCCTGCAGTAAGCAACATACAACGAGCTCTTTCCAAGATCGTTCTGTTCATCCTCTTTGCAACTCCATTCTGCTGCGGATTTTCTGTAGTGGTGTAATGCCGAACTATGCTATGATCCGTGCAATAGTTCTCAAACTCTGTCGATCTGTACTCCTTGCCATTACCTGTCTTCAACTTCTTCACCTTTCTGCCAGTCTGTTTCTCAACCATTTCTTTCCATCGCTTGAATGTAACAAAGGTCTGATCCTTCGTCTTCAGAGTATAAACCCAGACTTTCCTTGAATAATCATCAATAAAAGTCAGCATAAACCGGGACCCGCCCTTGGAGTAAACCTTAGAAGGCCCCCATACATCTGAATGAACATAATCAAGGATACCTTTCGTGCGATGAATACCTGTCTTGAAACTGACCTTTCGATGTTTCCCGAAAACGCATCTCTCACAGAAATCTAACTTGCTTGTCTTCGTGCCACATAGCAAATTCCGATTGCTCAATATTGTCAATCCCTTCTCACTCATGTGACTCAGGCGCAAGTGCCATAAGCGTGTTGAGACAGATTCATGGTCATCTGAGGAAGACACTGCAGCTCCACCTGTAACTGTATTTCCAGACAAAACATATAAGTTTCCAACTCTATTGCCTTTCATAAGAACCAGAGCACCCTTCACAACCTTCATGACTCCACCTTCAGCTGAGAACTTACAACCATCGGAGTCCAAGGCACCAAGAGAAATAAGATTCTTTTTCAGATCAGGAACATGCCGAACTTCTGCCAACGTTCTGACGATTCCATCATACATCTTGATTTTAACTGTTCCAATTCCAACCGTCTTACATGCAACATTGTTGCCCATCAAGACACTACCACCGTTGATTTCTCTATAAGTGGTAAACCAGTCCCTATTGGGACACATATGGTAAGAACAACCAGAATCAATAATCCATTCATCCTTAGAACGAATACCATTTTCAATCACAGAAAGTGCATTGTCGGAATCATAATCTGATCTTCCGTCTGCAATACTGACTGAATCATCATCAGATGATGAATCTTCTATTTCTTTCCCTTTCCTCTGCCTTTCGGGACAGTTTTTTCTGATGTGCCCTTTCTTATGACAATAATAACATTCAATGTTTTTCCTGTTGGATCTATGTTTGCTCTTATTACTGGAGTCTTTTGTTCTTCCTCGTACTACCAAACCCTCACCCGAACCATCATTATCAGCTACAACCTTTTTCTTCAACTCTTTCGAATTCAAGGCTGCCTGTACATCCTTTTTGGAGAGAGTATCTCTACCATACATCATGGTATCAACAAAATGCTCATATGAGGGTGGTAACGAGCACAACAACATAATAGCTTGGTCCTCATCATCAATTTCAATATTGATATTTTCCAAATCAATAATAGCTTTTGTGAAAGAATCAAGGTGAGTTGAAACAGACGTACCTTCCTGCATTTGTAACGTGAACAATCGCTTCTTTAGATATAAGCGATTCGTGAGAGATTTCGTGATGTACAAGTTCTCCAACTTTTGCCGCATGCTAGCAGCAGTTTTCTCTTGAACAACCTTTCGCAGTACACCATCGCTAAAAAACAGCAGAATCTGACCATACGCCTTTTCCAGCAACTCATCCTTCTCTTCATCTGACAATTTTTCAGATAGAGCATTATTTCCCCTCAAAGCTTTATGCAACCCGTTCTGGACCAACAAAGCATTCATCTTCAGACGCCAAAGACCGAAGTCATTATTTCCATCGAATTTCTCAATTTCAAACTTCATAGCCATTCCGCGAATCTTTCACTAGAACTGTGTAGATCTGGTCACCACGAGCACGCTGGAAGAAACGGATCTGAAATCCGACTCTGGACGGCTAAGATATCGCAGAAATAAGTTTCTGCACTCTTATCAGTCAATCTCTTTCTTTGACCGTTGGACAGCCAATCTTCTTCCATAACAGCGTAGATCTGCTCGCAACGAGTCCGTAGGTTCAAACGGATCTCCGATCGGACTCCGGATCGTCAAGATATCGCGAAAACAATTTTCAGCCTTTGATTTGGTCAAACTGGCTTTGACCGTACGATCTGATGACGTCAGAGATGCTGACGTCACTGCTGCTTTAATTCTGGGCTTCTAGTTTGCGGGTCAGGTCGACCTGGCCCAACCTGACCCGAACCTGGATTTAGTGAACGGGCTTTTGAAGCAGGTCAGGTTTGACCTGACCTTGCCCAACCCGTGAAACAACCCACCAGGATGGGTTGTCTTCCTCCGACGTTCTGGTTCTGTTCCAGAACCAGACCTGGCGGTCCTCCTCCTGTGACCACGGGACGGCAGCGCAGGCGGCAGTCCTGTCCTTCTCCAGCGACACGCAGCGGCGACGGCGACTCCGGCGTCTTTCACAGGAAGGTGGGGCCCAACGGAAAGAAACAGAACCCAACAGGATGGTCCTTCCCTGCAGTCTTCTTCCTCTCCGGTTTCCTTCTTCTTATTCTTCCACGGCAACAGCGCACGCAACGGCGATGTGGGGCTTCTCCGGAATCTGGAGATTGCAGCAGCCGTCAGTGGCGATGTGGCGAAGGCAGCAGTCGTCAACGGCAGTAGTGGTCCTCTGGAGAAAGAACGGCGACGAGAAACTACTCCGAGAACCGCCCTCTTCTCCGGCAGCGGTGGGCGAACCAGAAAAACAAAGAGTCGTTCTCCCTTCAGAACCTCAATCCAGGCCAGACTTGCAAGGTTCCGCGGCAAATCCTCAGGTGACGAGAAGCTCCGGCGATGGTTTCCAACGGAGAACAAGCCAAACAAATAACTGTTCCTTTCTGTTTCTTCTTCCGTTCGACGCCTTCCAATGGAGTCTCCTTCTCCGATCTGGCGATCTGTTCCGACAATTTCCACGCTCACCGCACCAGAACCCAAACCGCCCCCTTCTGTTGTCTTCTTCCACTACAGTTCCGGCGCACGTGCAGGATCCGGACGGCGACGATTCCGGCTAGTAACAGTCCTCCTTTGTTCTACGATTTGTGTGGCCCACCAATTCTCTTCTCCGATCAACCCTCTCAAATCCGATCCAACGGATTTCTTCCGATCACGATAATTAGCTCCGATACCAGTTTGTTGTGATCTAGGGCCTATTGAGAAGAAAACAAGTACACACAAGAACACACGGAGATTTACGTGGTTCGGCTTTTGGCCTACGTCCACGGGGAAGACGGGAGAACTCTCTATATTATCAGAAGAATGTGTACATCATAGAGACTCTAAGTCTCTATTTATAATATCAGCCCAATACCCAGTTACACCCAAACACTACTTCTAATCACAGTAGACCTATGATAAACATGGGCAATACAGGGGCCCGGTTAATTTATAATTTATTCAATTGAGCCAAACAAATAACACAATACCTATACCTATAGAAGTGAAGGTCTGGCCTCATCTCCAAAGCCTTTATATCGTTCACCGCTCATCTCATAGCCTTTACCCTTGCCTCTTTAATTATCCATTTTTGAAACTTATTTGAACATGAATTCTTATATAATCTCTCTCTCTCTCTCTCTCTCTCCCTCCCTCCAAAGAAGGGCCCTGAGTTTTTCCCACTGCTTTGCATTTTTATTATTAGAGAACATAAGATTGCTCTTGAAGCTCACTAGTGTTTAAGGACGGAGAGAAATGTAAAATCACGTAACACAGAGATCTTCGCAATCCAAGTAAAGGGGTTTAGCAATCTAAGATAGGATATTCATAACCTCCCCCCTTTTTTTATTGTGAAGTTCCCAACTGATGTTGTTGAGTGGGAGGTTGGACCTATCTAATGGCTGCCTGTATGATGCTGTTGGTTTTTGTTTGTGGAGACCTTTGATTTCTATCGTTATTATTATTATTATTTTGGTAATGTGATGCCTCACTTTACAGAAGTTTGAACAACTGAATCAGTGTCAAAGTACAATCCCTGCCGGTTCATGGTGAGTTGGGGTGTGTGAGGGGATTGAATTGATCATGGGAGTGCCCTACAAATGAAATTAAAGAGTAAAAGATACCAATGAAATTGGTGGACATTGAAGCTTCTCAGGAACTTCCATTGGTGAAGTTTGATTGGGACATAAGAGGATCCGCACTCTATTTTGGTTTGTTGGTGCCATTACTTTTGATCTTGAATATTAGGATAAAAATGCCTGCTAGAATTATGACTGATTTTGCTGCTATTAAGTTCGGGTTCAAGCAGGTTGCAAGTAAATCTGTTGAGTCGTCTCAAGCAGGATTCACAAGGATGGATTAGAATTAGAATAAAGACAGTTACACAGAATTATAATAGGTCTAGTCCAACAGACAGGTCATTAGGAAATGCTGTCTATTTCATAAGAAAAACAATTCACTTGTATGAAATGGAAGAGTTTCGCAAATAGGAGGGAGTGTCCTTGAACAATTTCCTATAAATCTTCCTATGAAATGAGTCAAGAATCAAACTTCAAGTCTCGATCTATAAGAGATGCATTGAGTTTTCTTGTCATTGACTTGAGAATTCTGCAGTTAGCTCCATACTACATTGAGGTCACGTTTGGCAACCAAATCTTTAAGAAAAAGATTTTGGTTTTCCTAAAGTTATAGTAAATTTATGTTTAACAATTGTAAAGTCCCGATGATTTGGACAAATGAAAATCTTCATTTGATAGGATTTTCAAATCCAACCACCCCCTATAAGATTTGAAAATCCTCACTTAAGTAGATTTGCACACCAAACCCTTATTTTCTGAGCTATATTCATCAATACACACTAATATCAATGTGAAATCCTCAACTATACAAATCTTCAACGAGGAATCTTTATTCCAATGGTAGTAAAGAATAACAAGATTTATGGATTCTTCGCTCGTTACCAAACATGCTCTAAATTTTGTTAAGCTGATTTTAACTTACTTAAAGGTCAAGAACGAGAGTTGCCCACTTTGTTGGCAACACGGCCCCCACTCCCCTACCATCTTAGTCGGCCGAAAAAAAACACCTACATGAAGGTCCCACACTACAAATAGAGTTCATGGAACTTTTTGTTTTTTAGCTAGGTTGCTCTATTGGCCAAGGGTAACACTACCAACATGAAGACCCAAACCGATCCCTTCGGCATGCGTGTGATACTGTTGTCCCAACACCACCGTGTCATGAGTGTGTTGGCAAATTCATAGAACTCATAGTAAATATATATTTTTTTTCTTAGAGTATAAAAGACGTAGTTTATTGAATGGTGTAAGGTTCAGGCATAGATCGTACAGTATTTTGATTATTGATTGTGGTCAAGGATTATTTCCTTGCAAAAGAGCAAAAGTGGTAGGTTTATTTTTTTAATGTCCGTTTGTGGATTTTCTCTTTTTGCTGCTTCAATAGGAAGGGATTGCATTGAAATCCTAGGAATTCACCAGTCTCACTTGTGTCGCTATGGTTGCATGATTAAAATCATATAGAAGGAGGTCAAGGGTTTAAGGATTGGTACAAATTCTTTTTCATGAAATCGGAGGAATTCAATACCCGACGCCAAGGGCATCCCTATTTGCATGGCATTGAGTCTTAGGAATTTATAAAATAGATTCTAAGCGTGAAATCTTCTCCTGATCATGGTCCAATCCAATCGACAAAAAGGTGAGAGCCCATCAAAATATTGGGACCTCCCAAATTAAAGGTGTCCAACACTTGAATGGGGATGTCCGCAAGCGAACATTTTTATTGTGGACAGTGAGGATTGAAAGTCCTACACCGTTTAGATGTCTATAACAATTTTTTTTTTTTTTGGACAGTGTGGACAAGCGAACATTTTTATTGTGGACAGTGAGGATTGAATTCCTCAAAATATTCATAGATGGCTATAACACCCTTTATGAATTATCTGAAAAAGCAGATTAATCATAATGTAAAACGGAAAAAAAAGAAGAAGAAATATTAGAGTGTTTTTCCTTTTTTTCCTTTTTTTTTTTTTTTTTCGTTGTTGTTGTGATTTTCAGTGGACACTTCCAACACCATTCGTCAGCAACATTCGATCACACAATCGTGAAACATCCGACGGTCGAAGAGGTTTCAGCAGGAACTCTTCTGCCCCTTCCTCCAAGCACCTGTACGTTCAAAACATATACACACAAATATTTCAATTTTCGCCTTCCAAAGTATAGAAATGGTTAGCATTATGTTTTGTTTGTCCGGATCCCCTGTCTGCATACAAGCTGCTGTAACAGTAACAGGTCTCTCTTAATTCTAATGTGGTGCTACATCCTCAAATCTCAGGTCAAATTCAATAGACGTGGGTCCCACTATTAGATTGAGTGCGTGAGTAAAAATGTAAAAATGTGACTGTCCGTTGATGTGGCCATGTGGCATGCAGGCTCAATGGGACAGTGGGATCCTCCACTCCTATTGAGGTAATATTTGAAAATACATCAATGGAGGAGATGGCTCCGCATTATCAGTATGTGGTACTCCCGGTGGAGTTTTGGAGACCTTCTACAGGGGCTAATGCCTTGTACCTTAAATATTTCACATGTGGTATTTGATAGGCTGACTAGCCATTTTCCAATTCCTTTGCCTCTAACAAAAGTGAAAATTTAGCCTTTTTCCATGTAAGATGAATCTATCTTGCTTTTCCAAACTTTCTTTATTTTACTTTTGGAAAAGCAGTTCTAAGAATCTAATGACAAAATCAGTTTCAAACTTTCAATCAAAGCCCGGAAAGAACTTTTAAAACGTTCAACCATACACAAACTTATGATTTTCATTATTCTCATAGATAGCTAATATTATATAGGGATATTACCCATAAAAGTACGCTTGGACTTGACATTTGCCTTAAAACAATTAAAGTTTAAATATTTCATGAAGAGTTGTTTGTACAATAACGGTGCAATATTGCATAACCCAAGTATATTGCATAGAAAAATATATGTGATATAGCATGGCCGCGACGATATCGCACAGTGCCCCTACGATATATCACAAAAGAACTCACGTGGGAAAGCTTTAAAGCTCGACAATTCATAAGCGAATGTAGGTCGAAAGGTAGCTGTACGGGCAATATCCCAATAATAAATTTATTTTTTTTAGATATGGAGACCTCTAGGTGCCATATAACCTATTTTAGTAGCTGCATTTATTCTTTTAAAAAGACAAAAAGTATTCCTATCCCACTAACATTACCTGTTGATCCTATGAGGTACATTTTCAGAAGACATGATGAAAACTGGGATTTCTCTGAGAGCAGTAGATTCCTACAACAATAAAAGTAAAAATATAATTAGTTCATTAGTTTTGGAAACAAAGAAGATAATATTTCTCGATTTAATTGATTATTTATTTACCTTTACTCTCTTAAGAAGATCAAATCCTGTCATCTCTGGCATACAATAGTCTGTGATGATCATATTTACCTTTGGATTCTGCAAAAAAAATGAAAATAAGAGCCATAAAAAAAATCATATTATCACCTATTTTATTCGATGAACAGTTTGGATCAAGCAAAGTGGTGGCCCCATACTGCATTTTAGCGAAAATGGTAAGAGTAATGATAAGGAATTCATGAACCAAACAGTGTAAAATGGAAAGGATGGAAAAGCAAAATACAAAAAATATAGAATACTAAAACTTTTGAGTTAGGGGCCATTCTTTCCATTCGACCCATCAACGAAACTCAAACTGATACAATCCAACTAATCAAATCATGACCCACAAACCCAACATAAAAAACCTTCAGTTAATTAACAGTTCAGCTTGACCCTTCAACGTGCAAAAATTCGGTTTGGGTTCAAATTTCAACACCATCAATAGCTAGAGGTGAGGTTCTAGTTGAGCCTCTACAAATAAGGCTCGCCACATACAAAATTGGATCGACTCTTCGAACATACAAGTGGAATTCAGGTTGAAATTGTCAACCAACTAATAATTAGATGAGCGATGGGCTGACCCTATTACATATTACTCATATAGTTTTTAACCTGGCTGGAATAAATGCCAATTTTAATGGGCATTTGGTTGGAGGAATTTCTAAAAATAAATTTCAAGTGTTGGGAATTCTATTCTTTTTAGTATTTGAAATGTTCTCTTAGGATTTTACCAAAAAAGAAATGTTCTCCCAAGAACAACCAAATATGCAGTCCAGCTCCATGGGGCCCCATAATTTCACAATCATCAAGCATTTATCCATCGTTGGATCGGATCTCTAACAAACAAGACAGGCTTAGAAAAAAAAAACATACTTATTTATATTTAAACATTCTGTTATTTTATAAAAAGAAAAATCAAATGCTCAAAAGTGGCAGCATCATAAAAATGGCTTCTGAGTTTTGATCATGAACTATCAATATTAAAGAAAGTGACTATGCATAGAATATAAAAAAAAAGAGCCAAGTGCAGTAATCTGTAAAGTAAAACTATTTTACCTTGGAACAGACTTCTTCCTTCCCCAAACCCAACAACTCCAAAGCCCTCACTCCACTCTCCACAGTCGTCACTGCACCCAAAGAAAAGAAAGATAAACTACAGAAACCCCCACAGATTCACAATCAATCTACAAAACCAACCCCTTCTCCTTCCTACCTCTGTAAGAAGAACCCTTCAACAGCCTCTCTATCAACTTCCGGTCGAGCACGCTGTCATCCACGGCCAGAACATGCAGCTCCGACGCCGCCGGGACTCCGGCTTGAGCTGACGACGTAGCACCTGACAATGACATTTTCCGGCAAGAGAAAAAAGAAGAAGAAAAAGAATTCTCTGTATGTGCTTTTAGAGAGAGAGAGAGAGAGAGAGATATTGAGGCAAATGTGTGTGGGGGCTTTAATAGGAGGAGGAGGAGGAGAAGAAGAAGAAGAAATCATGTGTGAGATCGAATAGAGATATTGTAACGATATCGAATACAGATATTTCGGGTTCGGCAAATCTCGGGATACGAAACAAAAAAAGAATTCGGAGAGATTTGGATTTTCGTCACGAACGGTTGGGAGATTATTCGGATCCTGACATGGTCCGAATTGTAGGTCAACTAGTTGACTGCCCGTGCAGATAGACCCGACTTGATTGTCGGACATGGATCTCTCTCTCTCTCTCTCTTTTCATTTTTTTCTTTATTTTTATTTTTTTGGGTGGGTGGGTGTGCATTTGTGGTAGTGGGTCCCATCCAAATTTTTTCATGATCTAGAGTCTAGACCAATGGCTGGATCTTGAAGTAAGTTTAAAAGAAAAGAATTTCATTGGATCATTAGAAGAAATGATGCCTAGGCTTCATGAATTGAGCCCCACTAGAGTTAAAAAAAAAAATGTATTTTACAAATTTTTATGACCTTTCGTTGGACAATTATAAACACTTAAAAACTAAATCTAGATTTCTTTTTGTATGGTAGTCTAATAAACACATGAGAAAAAGAAGAAGAAAATTATAATGCTGGTATTTAATGTCACGGATTTGGAACTATTACTGTCTTAAGGAGAAAATATCAGGATATTTTCAGATTTGGAATTTCTTAAGATACAAAACGAATTAACGAGAGATTGGATTAGTTTCCGAAAATTGAAAAAAGAATAAAATATATAAAAATTGATATGAAATTTTAATTTTCATATGAATTACCATTTGTGCCAAAATTCTGGATATTATCACATTCTGTTCACATTTTTCACATGGCATTTTAAAGTTTACTGATTCACCCACCTGATCCTACAAAAGCTGGGGAAGGTCTTCCTGAGTTGAATGCTTCTATGTGGTCTCTACTTTCTGATCCTTCCTTATAGTAACTCGTTTGTAGAGTCCGGATTGCCCGAGGGGCCTATTACATGCTTCCTGTGGGTAGGATGTGTGCAATTGCAATGTGGTTCTCACTTACTAATGATCGAAGCTGTTGGAATTGAATGTCAATCTCCCTGGTAATATACCATCAAGTCTTACTTCAAGAGGATTTGGTCCCACCTTGAAATTAAAATACATGATTAATAACATATTTAGCACAGTATTATGTGTTATTATTCTTCCGCATTAATTAAATTTTCAATCATGCATTTAATCTTATTACTAGGCCAAATCCTATCAAAGTAAAAATTTAAAAAATGTTTTTGGAACCGAATGACATTCAATTTTCAATAGTTCGGATCAACAGTAAGTGGGCCCCATTGTGAGTTCCACACATCCCACCATCATTATATCCAGACCGTCCACCTAGAAACCGTCCTAAACAAAAAGACTCGTCCGTTCGTCTGGAGAGCTATTTCGTTTTATTTCCACCCCATGCAGTATGTAGTCCGTAGAGATTTGCGGGACGCAGGCGATTCTCAAAGATTCGGGACGATTTCACAAGACGATCCTATCTCTACACTGGCAGAGATACGACAGCCGTCCGATCTCAATCTGTACGACAGCCTGGCGCATGCAAGATTGTGTCACGTGGAAATCATCCACTTGCACTCATAGATAGATTCGATCTGCAGTGAGAGAAAGAGGAAACCATCAAACCTTGGGCCTCAGGAAATCTTTCATGATCTTGATCGTGTAGGGCCCACACCGGTAGGCCACACAGATTATGTGATGGGGTTTCCAAGAAAGAGGTAGAGAATTGTAAAATAACAACCGTTGGATTCACATGATCCAATTGAGGAGGAGTGGATAAGTCAATATTGTCTGTGGAGACATGTAATTTGGATATATATGCCTCCAATCTACACTCTCACTCTAATTCAAAATCATTTGATTTAACATGATTATTAATTTTTCTTTGTTCCTAATTTACTTTCTAATGGAGATGGCCCTTATAAGGTCCACCAAATCGATTAATTGATTGGATGTTTTAATGTATGAATGTTTACTCAGCTAAAGTGGAAATATTTTCTCTCCTATAGGATTTTTGTATTGTATCAATGTTGAGTGTAATTTAAAGTTTCTATAGTCAGATTTGTGGGATTCGATAAGAAAAGTAATCTATAAAATTAGAATAGATTAGGTATCGTTTAATATCAGTTTATTTTAGAATCTAGATCTGTTAAGATTTTAGATGAATTCTTTCTTTTTTTAAGATGTAGATGATCAAATGTAGTGGGATTTTGGAATAAAATTGGTGTAATTGTTATGGATAAACTCATGGTTTTTCCCCTTTTAATCTTGTGTGAAAGCTATCCATGAGCAAAGCCCCATTTGAGAAGCTGTCCTCCTCCTATCTGTTCATATTTCTTATCACTGGTTTTTGGACTGTGTAAGTTGCTCACAAGGCATGTACTCTCATCTCACAAAAATGTTAGAAAAAATAAAATAAAAAAAGAAGTAAGGGTTAGTTTGGAACCTCTAGTTTAATTAATAAGACCTAATTGAATTAAGATTAAAAATAAAAATTCTAATTTTTAAATTTTAATTTACAGTAATTATGTTTGATAAAATAATAAAAAAAAACTATTGTTTCAGGAGGTAATTAATTGGGGCCTACCTTTTTAAAAACTGCAATAAAGAATCTAACATTTGTGTCATTTTGAAAATCTTCTGAGGTTATTTTCATTTAAAATACTTGTAAATTCTGTATTGTCTACCTCCATCCGCTTTAGCTAAAAACATTCTAAAACAGCCAGCCCCCTTAGCTCATTTTTTATGGGTAAAAGGTAATTTTTAAACATGCTCTAAAATTATAAAATAAATTACAAGTTTAAAAAGTGCTTAACTATGTGAATTTTCTCTAAATCACAAAATATGAATTTATTTTTAGAGTTGCCAAACGCCCCTTAAATGATGGAAAGAATCCCATCAGTCAAGCTATTTTTCATTTTGCTCATTAAATAGGCATATTCAACCACTTGATTAATAATATGGATATGTTACTGTAGAAACAACCCTTGAAGATGGTTGAGGCTCTTATAAAGAGGATATCTCTCATGAGAGACACCGTGCACCTCCATTTTTAAGCATGGGACTTTCTATAATCAATCAAACCCCTTTACATTTACTACTTTCAATGAATTGGCACAAGTCCAAATTCTACATTTATCCAATTGTTACTCACCATTTGATTAAAACCCTGAAAAATGATGCCTTAAAAAAAGGGCCATGAATCAAGGGTTAGAATGATCTAAAAGAATTGAGATTTTGCATACATGTTGGTCTCCTTTCGATCTCTCCCCTCCCCATGATTGGTATGGTCTAGGCAGGCTTAAAGAGATTTGTAATTGTCTGGATGAAGGAACATGCAAATGAATTATTGTGACATCTTAAGGTATTGGCCACTGATTCTCGAGCTGGTAATGCCCACGTAATAGATCTCGAACCAAAGATCCTACTGCAGGAAAGATACTAATATGAAAGAAATTTTTAGTGAGATCGAGTTTTAATGTAACAGATCAAGTAGTAATGGTAGATGATCTTAAAGTTGTTATTTTATTATTGTTGATCAGGAAATCTAGCGTCCATTTAAAGGTAAAATAATCATTACAGGTGCTTTAAGCTAACTAATGCAACATTAATTGATTTCAAAAGCCAAATGGAATAAAATAACATATTTGGTGATCCACTGACATATATGGTGAGATATAACCATTCAACATACTTAGCAAATTGTCACCTGGCAACCCCAATTATCACTTGGGTATGCCACTCTTCCTACTTCGTGGGCTTCTCTTCTCTCGATTAACTTTCCTGTTTTGTGAGCTTCCGCTTCTTATTTGTGTGGGCTCTCTTGGATCCCGGTTCCATGGGCTAGGCTGAAAAAAAAATAAAAAAAATAAAAAAAATACTGAATCGAACCAAAGAATGAAGGATCCTACCATCATCTGTTTTACTGGTCACAGTAGGAACACGACAGAGTCAGTAAACAGACTTTTGTCATGGAGCATCTAAATTCCAAATGAACAGTAAAGCCACCTAGAAACTGGAGGGTTGGTTTCCTACTTGCTGGATGGAATCCCTGAGACAAGACCCTACATGAGACTCCTCCAAACTTTTCAATCAATTGGAGGTTCTACTTTATCAATTAACTAAGCTGAAAATGAGAGATTTTCTGTTGTGGAAAATCTCTATTATTTGTTAGGTGTAATTGAGAGTCTTAATTTGTTGTAAGGGTTTATTAAAAACTCATGGGGATTTGATTCGAAACATAATTTATTAGCTTGAACTTATATTAGGACTCTTTTAGTTTCCTTTTATTTCAAATATCTAAATTTCTCAGGGTATCAATTTTGTTTTAAAAAGATGTAAACAATGAAAAAGAGAGACATTTTGAAATTAAAACTGTTGTGATGGTTGCTGGTCTGTCTACCCTTAATAAATAATTAAAAACTAAGACCAATCACAACACTTGGCTAATACTGGTTTAGCATTCGATTTTGTGTAATTATTCCGATCTCATGACCATGTTTCATGTTGTTGCTTTTCAGTGACCAAATGTCAAGTCCATTCCTGCTCGATCCAAGCCATTTATTTCGCAAATAGGGTTATGTCATGGATTTGGATCCCTTGAGGCCGAATTGAATGAGGCACAATAAAATGCTGAGTTGCTTGAAATCTTTTTAGGCCTAGTTGGTTTCAGGTCTGTTAGTGAGTACTGGTGATGGTTTTGGGTCTAGTTCAGGCTCTTTGGCCTCTGGCTGGCACTGATGGCTCCAATATTGCGGCCATTCTTTCAATATTGCATCATCATCCTTGAGTCCTCATTGTTGGGATAATCTTCAGGATTGAAATTTTGCCTCTACCATTTTTCTTTTATGCTTTTGATTAGTTTTAGCCTTAAAAAGAAGTCATTAGTTCTTAAGTCTACTAACAAATGATTTTAATTGTGACTTCTCAACTTAAATTAATTTGCAAACTTATTGCATGTTTATTTGCATTAGATTATGTATGAATTGCATAGAAATTCATGTTCAAATGCGATCCACCAAAAGAATCTTAAAGAGGTGACTGGAAATGATATAAGGTAAAGGCCTTGTCTTGCTTTTGCTACCACTGCAAACAGACCCAATAAGAAGAGGAGGAAGCAAGTCCAAGAATAGTCAGAAGCAGCCATTGAAGATGTTTGCAAGAAGGTAGAGAAGAATAGGAAAATACAGTACTTTTCTATCTGGGAATAGGAAGCCTGGGATGGTAATCTATGACTAGGAAAGGTCTAATTGTGAATTGTGATATGACTTTTTTTGGGGGAAAAAACCATTTCAATCGTATCTTAAGTCTTCATAACCACTCACTTTAGAAGTAATCAGATGAAAGACTAGCACTTCACCCACAGTTTAAACTTCTTCTGATATGAAGATTCTTCAAGTTTTTGAATTGTCCATAACCGGAAAAACTCTTTGAGGGATGCATATCCTCTTACCTTGGCTGCTCCAAAAGGCAATGTACTTTGAAAACCCGGAACCCTTCAAACATCCAGATTCAATTATCAGGAACTTTTTGCTTCTGTACAATCAAAGTCCCAACATGGGGTACTCAGCATTCCCAAAAATACCGTTTTCCCCACTGTTTTTCTTCAATAACAAGTACAACCCATCAAGAAGAAATCTCCAAAAATCCATTTCTTTTGCTTTCCTTCTTCTGTCATTGGTTTTGTGAGTTTTTCCTCTGGAAGATACCCTGACCCGGCGCCAAGATGTGGAGAGGGTCAAACTCGGACTTCCGAGTCAAGAATCGCTCCCATTTCCCGCCAAAATGTTTCCGCCACTGTCTCTCTAGGGAGAGGTGGCAGAGGTACTGCTTGGCCCCTATTCGTGACTCGGTGGCTGCCTCAATGACTCGGCCGTTCTGGTCGAGAAGGTCGGCCAGGCATTTCGACGAACAGGTGGTCGGGTTGGCGGAACGGAGTACACTCACGATGTAAATCACGTTGTCGTCGCCGGATTCCGGTAGAACAGCTGAGGTATTTGAATTCCACCTGTTTAGAAAGAATGAAATTTTAGTAAAATAATCCTGGATTTGAAGATGGGTTACTAGTATAATTAGGGACTAGCAAAATTACCCACGCTCAGTATAGATATGGCAAATATTGCAATTTAAATATTCATATATAAGAGATTCATACCATTTTTAGAAAGAAGGCAAAAGAGAGAGAAAAAATTATGAGTATGTATTTATATAATTGAAGAATTGGTATGATAGAATAAAAAATTGAGAATTAGAGTAGAATGGGAATGATAGAGTTTGGATTGAAACAGAGTCTCTGAAAAATAAAAAGAAAAGAAAAGTGGAAAGCAATTATGAGTGGTTATGATCACCAGATAAAAAATGTAGTTGACGTAACTTCCAGTCAAATTTATAACCGATGGTCAAAATTGAATCCAAAATCTCTTAGCTTAATATATTATAATGGCAATGGGCTGTGTCATATCCCTATGAAAACAAGTTTGGTAGTGGGTTTTTCGGATTCAAGGCGGGTATGAATTTTTTTTTTGTTTGCTAACATGGTCTAGGGGTCAATCAGGACTAACTGAACCCACACATCCAGGAGTGGTGAGAGCGAAGTCTATATGTTTTGACCTATTTCTGGTCCTAGATGGGTTTGACTTGTGAATCCCTATTTTACGTTTACAACTTTATATTCTTCTTCTTCTTTTGTTGCTTGCTAGGTTGGCGTACTCGCTAGGAGTTTTACTATTAACCTAAAGCTTTAGTGGTCGATCCTACCCACCAGGAGTTTTACTATTAACCTAAAGCTTTAGTGGTCGATCCTACCCACCAGGAGTTTTACTATTAACCTAAAGCTTTAGTGGTCGATCCTTGGGCATGTATAGATACTTAAGTGCAAACACCAATGGGTGTGTTGGCTTTTCTTTTTCCTTTTGTTTTTTAGGTAGTACACAAAAATTTTCTCCTACAAGATGTCCACACGCGAGCAATCAAATCTACTGCTTCAGTTATAGGGGGTCTTGATTATTTATTAGCCCTTGCCTTTTTAAACATGTGATTTGGATGTTCGTAGGAGAAAACTTATATAGTACCAACATCGGGTGTAGAGATTGCAAAATATATATATATATATTATTGCAATTCTAAATATATAAGAATATTATTTTATTATAATAATTTCAAATAGAAAAAAAAAATCTAATATAAAAACCGCCCACTGCAATTATAGCGTATATTTAGTATCACAAATTATAAATTGGTCTTAAGCCAGATCGAGTATAGGTCACGAAAGATGTGAGTCGAAGTGAGTTTGGATTTAGTGTGACCTATTGCCATCGTTGTAATAATCAATCATTAGCAGATGGCTACCACTATAATGTTTTAGGTTTTTGAAAATTAGAAACAACTACCTAAGTCAACTGTGGTTCATGGGCTGAGCCGGGTCGGACCAACGCTTGTCCAAGCACCAACCATTTACTTATTGGGCGGTACACAGGCCCAATCCAGCCCAGCGCAGCCCATTTGCAAATACATACCGTCCTTTTTGTGCTAGTTCTGTTGGGCTTTTGGGCTTGCCCACAATATATAGGTGGGTTTTGTTCTAGTGTTAACTTAAGAGTAGAGATGGGCAAAACCACCATGTAAAAAGGAAAAATTCTTGGGTCCCGGCATAGAAAAGCATAAAAACTTGCTTGATATATAAGGGCTTTTTCAATATTTCAACCCATTAGAGCTCTTTTAGACTGACTTTAGATTGATGCAATAAGGTGTTGATCATAGGGATGTTAGGCTGTCCTGGTCTTTTAAGCATATACAGGCCTCCCATCTAACCATCAGACCAGAAAGTAATGCACATGTTCTCCCCATGGGCCTAAGAACATAGCCCAAATGTAGCTCACTGCAGGTCCAGTTTGATGTTAATTTTTTGCTTACTCAGTGCGTGAGCATCTCTACCTATTCGATTTGTACAAACAACAACCTATGATAATTTGAGATTATCACGACTTTAACGAGATAATTTCCACATATATGTGTATATAACATTATTTTCTCTTGCGGACGTCCACAACAAAATTTATGCATAAAAACCACACTCGGTGTCCAGAGCATCCGGTCCACCATGCTTTATCTCATACAATTGGTTTTTTCGCACCAAGTCTGCTGTGGAAATCTACAGCAAAAAATCTCCCTATGTATATCTAACAATAATGTAGGGTTATTTTTCAAAATATCCTAATATTATTGACAGTAGGTATATAGAGGTGTAAAAGAGATGAGAGATGGGATGAGCTTGGTCAAGCTCAAGCTCGGCTACTTGTCCAACAGCTTGAGCCAAGCTCAAGGTGAGTCAAGTTTGAGATTGAGCTTACGAACTTGGGCTTGGGCTCATATTTACTTAATCGAACTAAGCTGAACCTTGAGTTAATCAACTTGAGCTCGAGCCAGGTCAAATTGAAAAAGCCCTAACTTGAGTTGACCAGTCATCTCAATTAGCTCATGATTCATGGTCACTTGAGCCTGGCTCTACTCATTGACAACCTTAATATATACTCTTACTTTCTCTTAATGATGGTCAGGATGTCCAAGCCTTAAATAAAATATCTTACCACAGTAAATAATAGCAGATGAGGAAAGTAGTTCTTTAGATAAAGTTGAGGTTTGGATAGAGTTTTCATAAAAAGGCTATCAATTACACAGCCAAAACCAGTATATAAAAGGCAAGTCAAAACATCCAATTGATCCTATCATGAATAGCCCTCCATGGGGAGGGAATATTCTAATATAGAAGAGAGTAAAAGATATGGTGAAGTGGACACAGAAAAGGGATCCAATGAATGCTATCATAAGATAAGATTCATGGGAGCAGGAAGAAAAAGATTTTTTTGGTTAGAACTTATCAGAAACAGAACCAGAAACAGAAACATGGGTGAGAACAGTAAAGGACACACAGAATCAGAGAACACCCACCTCGAGAAGTGCATTCTGAACATACATTGCAAGCCCAAGATTTCATCTCTGTCTCTGCTGCTCTTCTTGTCACATGCTTAGAGATGCACCCAGAGGGTGTATAAGACAAGTATAATAACTAAAGTTTATAATCAACCCTGGTAGGAGCACTTGACACAAAATTTTCCAGTCTCCCATTTGAAGGAAAAAATATTTTATGGAGGTAATTTTCACAAAAAACACCTCAAATATGACATATTAATAGTCACTGCTTTTCAATTTTAAGATAGGATACTTTGTATCTGACATAGTATCAAATCATCATCAACTTTTTGCCTTCTGGTGCACAATGTAGAACGTCAAAGTTGCACTACCACAAGACAGGGAATATATAAAGTAAACTTCCATGAAATTTTTCTTGAGGACTCTTACCAAATTATTCCTTTTACTCTTCTTGATGCTTCTACACTCCCTACCACTCATCACTTCAGTTGTGGAATTAAGTGTTTTTCTTGTATTATATCATATCATAGTCTAGGTTGAGATTATCTCTTTTCTTGATGCTTCCTCTGGTCTCACCCCCATCATCTCCACCCTCACCATGGCCCCTCTTCGCACAACCGAAGTGGAGGACAAAAAAAAAAAAAACAAAAAAACAAACAGTTGAAGTTGTGTTGAGATAAACTCAAATCCATGTAGCCCAAACCGACCAAAAGTGAAACTTGGTTGTGCTTTAGTCTGGTTCAGTTTGGGCCAGATTTTCAAACCCACATAGAATTCGGGTCTGTTCGAAGTCTAGTCTTCCACTACCCTAATTCAACTCGGGTACCCAACTTATGCATAAGCATATGTATAAACAGTGTGCAATATTTAGTCTGTATTATATACTAATACAAAATCTGAAGCGTATAATTTTTTTGGAGTTTATGCCCTTCAAAAGGCATAATAAACTGAATAAATTTGTGCACCTTAACCACCTTGGTAAAACTATGATTAAGTTCCAACACGAATGGCACTCAGGTGGTGAATCTATGATTAAGTTCCACTATGTTCAGGTGTGAGTATGGGTTTATCCACTAACAATTTCAATCACCCTTGGATTAAGCCAATACCACCCACTCGAGTTGCACCCCTAGGTAAGAGAGAAGGAAAATGAAAATGTGGCTTTGGTAATAGGAAATTCCCATAGGGAGGAAAGTATATGGATCAACTTCATATATTCCCTGTCTAATAGCAATGTAACTTTGATGTTATACGTTGAAGCACTATAAGTCCAAAGCAGCTTCGTCTTTTGACATGCTGACATGGCAAAAAGAATCACTTTTCCTTAAAAATGTAAAGTTAAGCGACTTGGCATAATATACCATAGTTGAGGCATTTTCATGAAAATTCCTGATTTCGAATGTAGTATATTTGGTGGTATATATGTTTTTTTTTTTTTTTTCCAGTCATATTCTCCAAATTCTTAAATTCCAAATGCTACTTGCAAAAATGGTTAGAGGAATTTTGGTGAGGCGCCCTCTTCAGAACTTAAAATCCTATAATTATGAATTCTCCAAATTAAAAAAGAAGGTCCTATTTGATCGGGAGAATTTGCCAAAATTTAGAGAATTCATGTTAGAAGAATTCCAAGATCTCAATGGCTTTATCCCCAAGTTCCTCAAATGATTCCATACCAAATATCATTTGCAATTCCATAGTCTTGGGAATTTGAAGTGCTAAGGGGAAAAAATCATTTCACACCACTCTATCTGCTGTCCTTAGGGATTCTCCCAATCAAACAAAAAATTGTCTAACCCTTGAGAATTCATAAGGCACTGACATCTTTCTGAAGCACCACCATATAAGAGAACCTAAGGGGCCAGCAAGGATTCCTAGAGATCCAAGGTGGGACCTTTGGATAAAAAGGGTCTAACCAATTCAAAAGTAGGCGCCTACAGTGAATCAAGGTCTGCAGTGAGTCATTCATCAAATTCACATTAAAAAAAAAAAAAAAGTGTATTTGGTGATTACAAAAAAGAAAGGAAGAAAGAAAGAAAGAGAGATAGACACGACCCAGTTTGTAAATTGGTTTTCTACCTACTACTTGAGTTTTGGCAGTGGAGAAAAGGTCCAAATTTTATCTCAGAACAGAAAGGTGGCTACAAAGTTCATCCCAAGGAAATCAAATTTTTTTTTTTCTAAAGGTAACACATTCACGTGTCTTAAAACCACAAATGAGATGGGCAGCTGAAATCTTTGATGGGATTTGGATGATATTAGAATCAAATAAAGTAATAGCAGAGAATATAGATGATTTTTCTCTTACTTGTTTCTGAGTATTGGATATATGAGAATATGACCCTCAAAAGTATGAGGTGAGATGTTCTCCAACAGCAAATCTCGAAATTGGGCAATTCCTGATTTGGGCACAAGCATGTTTAGCCATGGGTGCGAGACTTCCCACAGTCCTCTGCTCCTTAGACTCATCTCCTCCATTCTCACCCTATTGAGAAAATCAAAGTAGGAGACTTCTACACTGTAGATAAAAGAAGGCATGTAGCTCAGTTGCTTTGATATCTCTTCCACAACCTGAGGAAAAATAAAATAAAATTCAAATCACTCAACAACTAGCTAGTATTGAATGAAAAAGAATTAAGAGCAGTGTTGTGATTACTGAGCATGAATCTGCTTCAATTTTTAATTGATTTGAGTATATGTATAGAACAGATGATGGTTCATTTAGATCTGTATATAAAGTAGTACATGACACAAAAAACATTGTTGAGATACTGTTCTAATTTTTTCAATTTTTTCTCTTCACTCAAAGAGCTATGTTTTTCATTTGAGAACTCAACTGGAGCAGAATGAGAATAATCTCTTTCTATGGTTCCATACTTTTTACAACTATGTTCATAACAACATCTTGCTCACTTTTGGTACCCCACATAAGCACAAAGCTGAGCAAACCCATATTTGCTTGAAACATATAATCAGCTCACAGTAAGACTTCATATGGGTTCAATGTACCTTAAATTTGAGAGAATGACCCGCATCCGACCATTAATGGTGGACTAAGTATATGCTTACTGGGGGCCAACCGGCTTATGGAGAAAAATTATATTAAAAGTTAAAAAATAGAAATCCATTAGGAGAGATGCTGCTTTTGTAACAGTTCCCTTTATATGTGTCAAATTTCTTCGTCGTCATCATCATTAAAGTCTTATCCGAACTATGCTGGGCTCAGCTACAGTGACTATATGTGTCAATATGGAAAATACAAAAAACCAAAGATAAGATATGGTGTTTGGCGTGACTCTTCTGCCCTTCATAATCATTTGGGGGCATAAACGAAGACCAAGGGGTCCTACTAAAGCACTCAAATCCAAACAGAGTGTGTCGCTTGTGTGTGTGTGAGAGAGAGAGAGAGAGAGTTGTGAGTTGTGACTGACTTGGTCTACACTGGATTCTTTCTCTAGATGACAATGAACTGCAAATTCAATGCAGTAAAAGACATCTGAACTGGTTGCATGGCGTTGCTGAATGAAACCCATGTAGGAAGGGAAGGAAACTGAGGATCCCTGAAGAGATTGTTCATTTAATACCATGAATCCTTCAACATAGTCCACCTTGTTTTCCATTGAGACCAAGAGCTCCTGGTCCTTTGTGAAAATCTCAAAATTATCATAGAAGGCTCTGATCCATTTCACCTGTTATGATAAAATCGAGTTAGAAACAAAAACCAGAAAAAGAGAGATTATCTAATCAAATGAAGTAAATATAGTGTAATTAAGCGTGATTTGGGTACATCCCTGTACCCAAATCCTAGTTTGTTTGAATGTTCAGACACAACTTATGGCCATTATTTTGATGAACCTTTGATGAGTGAATGGAATTAGGAGATCACCTTATCAACATTGGGGACATCCGCACTAATGATATTAATATCCCATTCTGAAGTTTTTTTTTTCTAAATTGTGCGTCATTCCAAATGTATAGCCAAACAGAAAGCCATTCATTCTGCCAAAACATCCAAATTGCAATTTGGTGCACATCTAAACACACCCAAGAAAAAAAAGGAAGAAGCTAGTTCTCTTGCTATACTTTCTCTGGAGCATCTTGCAGCAGGATCCTTGCACTTGTTATCACTCCGAACTGTCCCAGCCCACCTAAAACAGAATAGAAAAGATCTGGGCCTTGGATGGGTGAACAGGTCACAAGCTCCCCTCTTCCTGCAACAAAAGCCCATAAAGGCCATAAAAAATTCAAGACCACTTTATGGTAATTTCTCAACATGGGCATATGAGTTTGGTTTTATGCAATACCTGTCACCACATCCAGCTGAAGAACATTACTGATCTGGGGGCCATATTTAAATGTCTGGCCACTGATTCCAGCATTAGAAAGAGTCCCACCTATGCTGAGATAGAGATAATCTGTCCATGATCTTGGAGCAAGTCCTACTTTCAAGCTCTCCCTCAAGAGATCCACCCAAAGAGCCCCTCCACTGACATCAGCATAGGAAAGACCAGGCTCCCCATCTCTTTTCCTGTGGATTTTAATGGATGGAGGAAGAGAATCCATCTCAATGACAATGCCATTGAGAGCTTGGGCCTGGCCATGGATGGAATGTCCAGCTCCTCTTGCCGCAACAGTAACTTTGCTGAAGGAGGAAGCTGAGAGGAAGGTAAGGAGCTGATAGATCTCTTCTGGGTTCTGGGGCCTCAGGACTGCAGAAGGAGAGTTGAAGAAGATCCTCCCAAAGTCAAGAGATGCAGAGGCTGTGGTTTGCAGGATTTTCAGGGGCTCAAAATCCATTGGGCCTTGGATGAATTTACAGGAAGAACAGAAGGCTAGAAGAAGGAGGACATTGATTCTAGAGCAGAAGAAAGAGAACCCCATGGAAAGAAGAGAGTATGAGAAAACTTGTACGGTCTTATTATAAGATATAGTTCAGATATTGAGAACCCCAGATGAGTTTATATAGTTTCTCTCTACTTCTGTTTTGGGACAGACAGAGATGATGGAAACTCAATGGCCCATGTGCGCCATATGTAATCTCTGTGGCTGGGAATGCAGGAGAGCATTTGAAAGAAGAGATATGGATGGAATCCTTTCAAATCAATTCAATATTGTAAGGGAGTTGCTGAAACAGGACTAGAAAGAGTGAGATGAAAGAACTACAGGAAGCAAACAACATACATGACAATAACAACATAAGCTGACGATTGTGCACTTCAAAAAGAACAAATGAAAGTTAAGAACTTGAGGAAGAGTGGGTAGAAAGGGAAGGGAACCTCAAATTAAAAGAACCCCAGAAATAGGACTATTGTGGTATGTGGCAGACTCAGCAGAACTGAGAAGAAAGAAAAGCTTGTCGGAAAGCAACACGTTTCGAGTTACAATTGGAGAAGAGATTTGAAGAGAAAATACTCAATGAAAACTGAAAAAACACAGATGGGTTTTACTGAGATTTCAAGAGGTGGTGGACAGAAAGTGGAGCATTAATGGCCCACAAAAGCTTGCACATGGAAGAAGCATCCATTTGGCCTCCAATGCATATTGTCTCTGATGATATGTGAGCCTCCCATCCATATTATCACTGTTGACGCTCTGTTTGTACGAAGCCAAACCAATGCTCTCTCTGTGTTCCAGTACAATCAAAATATTTAAATGGAAGTAAAGAGAGATCCAAATGGACAATATGAGAAATTCTTTTGGAGTAAAGAAGATTTGATTGTACTTCAACTTGGTGTTGTATTTATAGAAACAAAGGTCAGCAAATTTTCTTGCTGGCCTGGTTTGGGATCCAATAGGGCCCATTTCTCATATTAGAGAGAAGGATGTGAGGTTTTGGCCTCTTAACTTTTACCTTTCTGGGTGATTTTCCTTTTGCTGCTTTATCTCGATAGCACCTTTCTCAATTGTAAAAATCATCTTGATGGCATGAATTTTTAAGATATGCACGTAAAGAACTTTTTCTTTTGATATCTACGTAGATAATTTTTTTCTACTGCATAAAAGGTTGAGGTAGCAGTTAAGGCCAAAAGGGTTGGGAGATGCCTGACTCCATGGAAATCACTCTAGGTACATTTGGTAAACGTAGAAGAATTCTCTATTTAGAGGATTCTCTCCATCTCCAAAGAATGTCACAATTCTTAAGTAGGATTCCCATTGAGAGTTGCATGTTTGGATGAATGGAGGATTCCTACAATGTGTAGAATGTAAGATCCAATGGTTATAAATATTTTTATAAAAATTTCTCAAAATCCATAAAAATTCAAGACTTCAACTTTTACCTCAAAGTTGTTTGTGGTCATCTAGAGAATATGTACGGTTCAGATCGTGCAAAGGGGGGCCCACAGGAATAAGAAATTAATATTTTAGTACCTGGACTTTTTTGTAAATATCTCAAGATATGGTAAGGATCAACGGTTGAAATTTGGTCAACTAGCCGTGTTTGACCTCTTAGAAATAACTAATGGTTTAGATCCTGATTGTGGGGCCCACAGGAACCAGAAAATAAAAAAAAAACGGACTGGGTTTAATCCACTCTTTTGGCCCACAGCATATCAGAATCTCAAAATCCTCTCCCAACTAAACATGATAAGCCTGCTCAATCATGGAAAGTGGTCAGAATTCCTTCACAGTGACCTTTGCCAAACGTGCCATCAAAAAATTCAAAGAATACAAGGTAAGCAATCCGATCAACAAGAAGTAACACTATGGAGGATAATCATGTACCAATTTAAGTGGAAAGCTCTTACCATGAGAAGTGTGTACGATATATATAAAAAAAAGAAAAGGAGTAAGTATAAGAAAGAAAAGAGGAGGGGTTTGACTGATGCATCAAAGACTTTACTTGTTTAGACAACTCCAAATGGGTCTCAAATAAGTATACCATCTCGATCCTCTCAAAAAGAGCTTTCAAAGACATATAAAATATTAGAAATTCAACAAACAAATGGGAAGATAGTCTCTTTTCTGACAAAAATCTAGAAAGAAAGCTAGTAGTCTCTGAAAGCTGAAAAGGTCAAATACAAGAAATAACTAAATAAGAGTAGCTGTCTTTTCACCTCGTTTTATTAGACAAATGACTTCACATTTGATACCTCTAAATTCCACTCTTCAAGAGATTTCCAGTTATACATTACACGCAAAGGCCCCCAAAAGTAAACATGGAACCCCAGAGTCAGTTCCTAGATGTGGATGTGGGAAACTCAAGTCTAGACTTTCCACGTCTAGTTCCTTGCATCTAACGTCCACCTTTTGAACATCCAAAGAGAAGTCTATTAGAATTCATGATAAGAATTTGGGATGTTTGGGGTTTTTTTTAACATGATGTGGTGGCTTATTTCTTGCATTTAAATGTTACGTTTCTTCCACCAAATTTTCAAATTCTAACCACCTAAAATACCAGTTTATTTCCTAGAATTCAAGGACTTCATGTTTAGAATTTTTTGAATTCTCGGTGATAGTAGAATTTCTAAATGCTCTCTTGTACTTGAGCATTTAGAAATTCCACCAAAAGGTAAATGAGCTGGAATTCTTGAATTTCAAATGCCATTTGAGATCTTTTAGATTGTTGGAATTTTGAAATGCTTGTAAAAAAACATTTGCAAATGTCAGGGGATAAAATATCATATCATGTCTAAAAAACCCTAATATGGTGAATTCCTGTTAGGAATTCTAATAAATAAACATTCTCAAAATGTCTCAAATGACCTTTTGATATTCATAAAATTCTTTCTTTTTTTTTTTTTTTGCTTTTTGTTGGAATTTTAAATGCTCCACCAAGAGGATAGACTTAAAATTCCACCTGAAGGGGACACACCTTTTGAAGAATCTGAGATTCTTCGGACATGAATTCTTGCAATTATGAGAAAGAAATAAGCACTAAAGTCTAGAAGTAGGTTTCCATTCATTTGAAGACAAGGATTTTCTCTCAAACTTCATTTTCTTCTCTGAGACTAATCCTTTGTTCTTGTACTTTAACGTATAATTTTGGAGATTTTTTAAGGACTTGAGAAAAAGTGCCTCAAATCTCATTTGAACCCTATCAGGAATTTTTTTTTTTTTTTTTTTAAATGATGATTGAGGACTTGATCTGCTTCATTTTGAGGCATCAATTATTTAGAGCCATTGTACCTAAGATAAATCAAAGACCAATAAAAAATAGATCCCCCTATTTTTTTTGGGAAATACATCTTATTCCATTCATTTAATAACTTATTTATTCTTAACCCTATATTTGAGGATCGATCTCCTTTTTCCTTCATTATTGTTTACAAGAAGGAAAAACCATAGAACAATGACCAAATCCACTATGAAAATTAGAGTTTACGAACTTTTCTTTTCAAGTTACTAAATCAAGGATAATGTACCAATGTGTACAAGGAACTTATCTTTGTACTCTCTTCATGGAAGGAAAAAATAATAAAATCTCACACTTTTCTTTCAAAGCCACTAAATTAAGCATTATCTCTTAATGTGTGTACAAATATCGATCATTTCTTTCTACTCTCTTGATGGAAGAGAAATGAAAACTAAATCTCCCTTTGTAACTCACGAACAACATAAACTCATATTTTATCTTCTGGGCCTCCTCTTTTACCATCTCTACAACTCTTTGTATCTTACCTAAAGAAAGAAAAGAAGAGAACGTGGCTATATAATTTTGTTTTCTTTACACACACATGTGAGTCACCAATGTGTGTCAAGTATGTGCCCTCACAAGGTTTTCTTGCTTGGAATTGGACAAAAGCCTAATAACCAAATGAAGGGGACCACACAAGAATGGACCTAAAGTTCAACAACAACAATAATGATGATAGTGCTTTGTGTTAAAAGTTCTAAGAACATAAAGTTATTTAGTTTGTAAGGGATCCTTAACTCTATTTTATTGAATTCATTTTACACAAGTCAAAACAAAAACATCATTTTCATCATTAAAGCCTTATCTTATCAATCTAATTACTCCGGCCAAAATAGTTCTAGTAGAAAAACCTTATGTATCTAAAAAACCATGAAATGGTATCTACCTTAAGTATATGTGTCTACATTTGTTGTATTGGATATGTGTCTACATTCAATGTATTAAATAGGTGTCTAGATTCACATATCATCTTGTAAACTTTCATAAATACCTACTCTCTCTTCACAATGGTAAACTCAATGAGTAAGGTTGCAATGTGCCAATCGCAAAATGATCTTTTCTTAATTTGATAAGCACTCATATATGCTACCCAAGTCCCTAACCAATTGGGTAGCAACCATGAATTGATCTTTGGTTGCCCCGTAGAAAGAGACATGCCTTACTAATGGATTGTAAAAGTAACTTTTTACTAAAGCAAATCAAAATATAATTTTACAGGAAAGTTTTTTCTTTCCCCCTTTTTCTCATTTTTTCCTATTTTGTTGTGGCAAATACTCACCCAACCACACACACTACTCTAGTCTCTAACCAATGGAGGTATCAATTAGAGGTCAATTCCTGATTGTTTCTGTGAAGAGAGAAATGCATCACCACTAAGCTATTAGGTCTCAGATCAACAGACCACCAACACGTTTTTTTTTTTTTTATAACCCATGGTATCTCTCGGCCAACCCAGCCAAGAAGCTTTGGCCCTGAGCCTAAGGGACACTCAATACCTAATCCCTACGGGCACATGCAAACCCCTCTATCCACATGCACCAAGTAAAATAATAATAAAAACGCTCAAAATTTTAGATTTTGAAATTGTCTCCCTAGTTGTTTCCCAATAAATGCATAACTAAATTTAGATAATTGCTCTATTGAAGAACAAACAATGGAGATTGCTACTTTTTAAAATAGGAAAAAAAGACAATGGTAATAAACAAATCGATCAGTATTTAGTAGAGACTCACACAAGTGACATTAAAACATCAGATATGATAACAAGGGTAAAAGATCTTCCACCTTACACTAAACAAAAGCTACAAGGCACTAAGCTTTCTAGGTTCTTATCCACTTTAATAAGGACAAATCTCAAGAAATTGGAGCAAATCCTAGTCAGCCATTGAAATGAGGTTATCGGCCGGGCTTGTATAGATGGGCATTCCAAAGGAGATGCAAAAATACCTATTTAAACTTACGAGAGATCTTGACTTAATTTAGGGCATGTTTGGTAAAAAGGTGAGGAATTAGTAGATTTGAGGATTCCTCGTTACCCTTAGAACACGGATTTCTCACAAAGAATTTATATAGTTAAAGAATTCATATTGATATTGGTGCATATGATCCATATAACTTAGAAAAATTTGAATTGATTGGTCCATAAATTAAAAAAAAAAAAATAGGGATTTTCAAATCCAAAGGGAGAGGGGTAGGCTTAAGTCCTCTGGGATTTACAATTTCCAAATGCGGCCGGGTTTCCACAATTCATGGAAAACCAATAAGGAATCCCCTATGTTCTTATTGCCAAACTGAGTTGAAGGGAAACCCAAAATCATTTTCTTAACTTCAATTTGTCTCCATCATTTAAAGGAAATATGAGAAGTACCTTACCATGAGAAAGAAAATTGCTGTGAAAGCAAACAACAAAAAAAGGGAAATGAAATTACACATACTCCTTCCTACTATGCATGCATATGCATCCATCCATCACACTTTCATTACTGCTATTCTAACAAAAATTCGATTAAAATGAATAGTGGAGGCTTTCTAAAATCTGATATAAAGGATTACTTTCTACCCTATAATCATCATCTGTATTCCAGTCTTACATGTTTTATTAAAAAAAGATATGGTGGTGGAATATCCTAATCCAATCTTATTCAACTCAACCCTAGATGATAATTCAGGGTCGATCCATTCATGTTTTATTTGGGTCCATCAAACAAGGACTTGGTTTCAAATAGGTTGAAAACATCAACTAGATTTTGAATTGAAATCATCCAAAGCCTAACTTGTGCAGTCTAAAACTATGATGGTGAGTGAATTCTATCAAACATTCATTGTGATGGGTTTTGTCCTAAGGTGGGTAGACAAAAGTAAAGCATCCTTGCCTTTGAGGTCTAGTCTCTGATAGGGCCAGCATTGGCTCTATTCCAATCGTTTTTGTGCGGTCCAAAAGTTGTAGTCACTGCAAGCAGCATGTGAATGCTATGGATCTTTGAATGATCCAAACTAGGGTTCTCATCTCCCTGTAAATAGCAATCTCATGGTGTCATACCTGTGGTAGAAGACTGCTTTATTAGAAACCCCATGTCTCTCGACTAGGATGCGAGAATATGCCATACGAGTTAAATGATGATCCAAAACTGTCTAACAAGAGTTTGATCGCAATCCAAACTCTTTTAGGGTCACATATTAAGACTTTAAGCGGGGTTGTTTGATCCCAATCCAAGCTCTTTTAGGGTCACATATTAAGTCTTTAAGCAGGATCTTGGTAATTAATAAACTGCTTAATTCGACGTGAGCTTCATGACTGGTGAACCACATGATTTTTGGGTCATACAACATTAAATCAAAAATTATATTTATGATAGCTGTCCTCATCGAGATTATATGAGAATTAGTTTGTAGCCTCTTCTCCCCGTGTATAGACAAACCGGCACTCACCACAATTTGGCACTCATTCAAACTCATAGTAATAAAAAGCGCATTGTTCTTCATACGTTTTCATTGTTGATCTTTGATTAATCCCTAAAATCTATATTTATGATGGCATGATTATATTAATTTTTGGAATATACTCATGATCCACCCATGAACCTTCTTCACTATGATTGTCATCGATCTCAATGAGCCTTATGAAAATGATTCTATTATAAAAATATGAGAAATGCTCACACGAATCCAGCCTGATGTTTACCCTATGTCAAAATGATAATTAAATGATGTTATGCTAATATATGCACAAGATTTCATGAGAACTTTCTTCATTAGACATGTCATTTCATGTTCCGAAGTTGGTTAATTTACATACACCTGTCAGATTACATATTTTTATTTGAATCCCATGCCTTTCAAAATAATATATATATACCATTAAATTGATTAATACAAGAAAAATGAATAGATTTTTTATTTTATCTAGTAATTAATCCGACAAAGCATAGTACTCGCAATGACATTAATTTGGACAAGTATATATGGGTTATGTGATGTCAATGGCTTGTAACATGTGCATTTCTCTTTCAAAAACTTTATCATCGCTTGAATTATATATTAAGCAATAAAATTCTGCATATGGACAGCATGGATCAGTTTTTTTTTTTTTTTTTTTTTTTTTTTCAGATTGGCCTATCGGTAAGGAGTGATATTATCAACCTGAAAACCCAAAAATTGAACATCGATCATTGGGCATGTGTGTGATATTGAGGTGTCAACACTACTCAAACGTGAGCATAAGCTTGACTATTTTTTATATGTATTAGACACCAAACCTGAACCCAAGTCTGATAAACCAATTGGACCAACCCTCGATCATCTATTTGATAATCATTAAACACCTTATTATGTATAATTTATAATGTATATTTTACATATACGAATGAGGAATATATTAATTATTATATATTTCTCAGTTTTTATATTCTTTACTCAGGTTTTTTTGTCTAAATATATACTTTACTCAGGTTAACAGGCATTTGGGCATGGTCCAATCTGCTCGTAACTTGGACCAATTCATACCCAAATTTCATGAGTCAGGTCCGTTGGGTGACCTAGTTGTGGGGCCCATTTAGACCTCACATTGCAGTAGCATTCTTTCATGTCCATTGAAAATCGGGCTGTTTTATTTCCAAATTGTTTTCTCCATGAAGTCTCAATGAGATTTTATGGAAAATTAGGGTTTGGCAGGTATTATAGATTCTGTCAAATTGTATTGTGTCGAGAGCTTTTGGGCCAAAAAATAGGCCTCCTGCCATCATTCTTAGAATCAAATAAAAAAATGAAATTGGAAAAAAAAAAAACAAACAAACAAACAAAGTGAAGAGATCCACAATTGATTATCAAATAATCTTTCCCTTTAGTGGAAAATGAATATCCTAATAAATCAAATATAAGAAGTTTAAGGATCAAGATGCATGTCCACCTTATATCTTTCACATCTCCTTCAAATGTTTCTTAGTTGGGACCATTTTACCATGAGTGCCTAGGAAATACATTCAATGCAAAAAAAAAAAAAAAAAAAAGTCCCCCCTAATACATGTAAAAAATTTAAAAAATCAAATTATTCATTAAAACCTTAAAAATATCAAAATACATTTTTCAATATGCTAGTCTGCCTGCGTAGTAGATATCCCCAGATCATGTTTGTGCGGCCAGTTTTCCACAGAAAAAGTGAGGATTGTGGATATGCTTTTCCACACTACAATAAAGTCTACATTTGGTGCAGTCACTTTTCTCCGCAAAAGAGAAAAAATGAGCTAAAGTTTTGGTGATTCCACGAAAAAACTTTTCCTAATGGGTGGACTTGAATTTTTTTTCTATAGAAGAGGAAAAAGTCCTCGAAACTAGTTTTATGTGGATGCACACACAGATGTCCCTAAGGTCTCCAGATGTAAAAGTAGGACTTCCGGTTTCAATGTTTAGTCATACATCCTTGTTTTCATTCTAATACCTTTCATATGCCAAAAACCAATAGCCTTATTGAGAATTGGAAGCATCTTTTGGGTTTGTGTGTGGAATGACGCTTTTCCCCATATCTTTATCCTTTTTTTATCTTACCAACACCTTTCTCTTTGTGAATGGCCACTTACCTTATTGGTAAGTAGTGTCAGCTCTCAGCTGGCTGCCAAGAGTTTGAACCTTGGGTATGCCATATTTTCTCAATTGTGCGGGTTGTCTTCCCGTGTGTATGCGAGCTCTCTCTAGCATCCTAACCCCTTGGTTGGGCTGTTAAAAAAAAATACACCTTTCTCTTCGTGTGATCTTTTTAATTTTTCTATTTACCTCTTCTCTTCACCATTTTTTTTCTTCCCTCGCTTGGACATCCCTCTTTATTTCACCGTTCATCATCTTATGACGGCAACATTTCCCACTGCCAACATTCGGTAACATCCTAGGTTTCGGCCTTAAGGTAAATTTCATGTTTTTTTATTTTTATAAAGATAACATTTCCCCCATAATTTATGTAGCCGACCCCAACATAATTGGGACAAGGCTTTAATGATGTTGATTTTGGAATAGAAAGTTTTTTTTCATGTTTAATTATTGTGGGACAATGTGTGACTACATGTTTGGGTTATCTAAATGATTTTAGAATTATGTTGGAATGGACCTAGCTATTTTTTAATGCTTAGAATCCTTATTAGTGCAACGCATTAATTGCCTGCTTATGTGTGGTACTTATCGATACAATGCTACTTATATATTTGTTATGGGCCTGGCAATTCATATGGTAAATCAGTTTTGTGGTATGGATTGAGAAATACCTTTCATGTGTCGGTTAACCGGTTATGGCTTGCTATAGTTACGGGTTTATATATGGATTGTATATATTGGGTCTGTGAGTTGTATAGGTCATAAATAGGTTGTTGATTGGATTTGTTTTTCTCTAAAGCTAGTATTATTAATCTCCTAAAGCATCGATTTAATTGCCATTCATTGTCATTTACTATCTGTTTTTTCTTGACTTAATTACAAAACAATAGTACATTTGGTGGAGAGAGTAAATCTGTTTTTTATTAAACAGGTCTATTTTCATCAAACTCAAACTGTTTATAATGACATTGACCCCTATACTTCTAATTGATTATAATTGACTCCAATCCTGGATTGATGTAAGTTTCACGATATGTGATTAGACAACATGTGCATATATGTGTGTGTGTGTGTGAGAGAGAGAGAGAGAGCCCATTGGGAGTTGGGAGAATGATATTTTTATAAATAATGACAAACTTACACCAATGGATGCAAGGGCAATGCTATTATTTTCATGAAAAACTAATTAAACACAAACCTACTATTGTACTTATCCATTCTTGTTACGGTATAGATTTGGCGTGGAAGGTACTAAAATGAAAAATATGAATTCATAACTAAATACTAAAGCCAGAGCCCAGAGGTGCCTACCAAATTTGAGAAACTTTGGAATGCGCAGATGAAAAAAACTAAAGAAGTATAGATGAAGATTGAAAATGGCCATCCAATAACCCCCATTCAAAATGTGTCTTGCATCGCCCCGAATTGGAGGGAGAGAAAAATGCCCTAATTCACAGGAATAGATTGCTTCTTGAGTTCCAATTTCCACCTCATATCATTTACTCACCTTTTTACAAGCAATTTCCATGGAAAGATGAATCGCCACATCATCAAACTTCATGGTTTTTAAATACTTCGAAAAAGTTTTCCGCAAAAGTTAGAAATTCATGTTTGGTGCAAATTCTTTTTCCTCGATGAATTGGTCCTAATGTTGTTTGGTGCAACCGATGATTTCTTTTTGAAAACTATTATAAAAGAGCAGTTTTTCTATGGAAATGAACTTCCCATACCCCCCATAAAAAGTCTATTTCCAGGCTTAGAAAGGAAAATGCCGACGTAGCGAAAAACCAATTCCGTTAAAAAATGTCGCACCATGGAAAAAGGGTTTTCTGCAGAAAAATACCTCATTTTTGTGGAAATGGGTTACACAAACATGGCTCAAGAGAAAGGATTCGTTGCTGAAGTTTGCATTGGAGTTTTCATATAAATAACTTTTGTGAAACCATATAAAAGTTCTAATTTGTTTGATTTAAGCTATTCACATGAGACTTTTTCATGATTGTGCCATCACATGCATTGTTCAAAATCACAGCAACCACATTATTGGCTTTAGCGGCTAAAATCGTTATGATATTTTAAAAATAATGACTCTATTGTCTTAAATCTAGTATAGTCAAGCAATTTTTTCAAATATTGTTTTTTTCTTATTTCTTCTCCTCCACTACTTTTTCTAAAGTTGTCTCTGCCTTTAAATGGTTCCAAGTCACTAAAAAAATGCAAGATTGACTGCTACTTAAGGTTCATATTTTTTTACCACTTAGAATTTCACACATTTACGTCGCTACGTTTTGCTACAACCGCTACGTATCGCCTGTTATGTCGCATTTTGGTCACTTACTGTTACGCTCACCGCAACCATTATTTTGATCTTTTGTCACATGAGTTTTACTTCAATTAAAGTTGTATATACTGTTGAATTGATCATTACTAATAACAAATGAAATAAGTGTAGAAAACTAGCCTGATTATGTTAGTCATCCGGGATAAATGAAAGAGAATCAAGCCAATGGTAAAATTCAAAAAAAAAAAAAACAGTGAACAGCTTAATATCATTGCATTGAATGACTAGCAACATGAGCTGCTTTCTAATGGTGCATAATCCTCAAAGTGGGCCTACCATTACCAAACTTGGAACCTGTCTTTTCTGGGCCGGTGATATTCAAAAGGGACCTATTTCCACATTAATCAAGCTTTAATTGATAATATTAAAAGGGAAGCTGCAATGTAAAGTGGCATACCCCATATATGGACAGATGCTCAAGACCCACCTCTCAGATAAAACCCAAAACAGAAAGGCCCACTTTGAGTTGTAGGGATTCCACCCTTTTATGTAGATTCTGTAGTGCATTATTTTTGTGGTAGAAAATAAAACCCTAATTACTGAAATGCTGGCCCTCAAAAGGCAGTGGGGCTACTTTGCCTTTTTATAATTCTGCTCCTTTTCCTGCAAGAACCAAAAGCACTGTTAAGTGAAATGGACATATCCATATAGAGAGGGACATACCCTTTTCCCTTTCTGTATTTCTCTTGGAACAATTGAAGGTTTGGGAGACCAAAACCTTTGATGTTGGGCCCAAAAAGATTCACCTTTGAAAGCTACAGACACATATCCATCAACTAGTACAAAAATGGTGGTCCTGCCCTGCCAGTTTCAGATTGCTAAAGCTTTATATGCCCTTATTGTATGCCCACTGCTGAGCCTGCCCTTTGTTCCAATTGGCTCCCACATCACCACATCAATACAACTCTTGATACAGTCCACCTTGAGGTGGGATCTGCTTTATGTGACACTGATTCATTCTATATGTACTTTCTATGTGGAATTTTTTGATTGAATTCTATGGTGAATTACATGGGTCTTTAATTTTGCTCAGTAAGTTCCAGCTAGATGGATAGTAGTTAAGATCATAGTTAGCAGACAAAATGGGTTGAACAGATATTTGCGAGTTGACTCAACTGGGTCATGTTCTGAGTGACCCAGTCGATTGAACTGAGTCAAGACAAGTGTAGGTCTTTTTAGTTAGAAGTCAAGACAAGTGAAGTTGGAACCCAGCTGACACTTCATTGATTCACGACTCTGCTAGAATCATCCGAGTATATCCGACCAAGTCATCAGAGGCATTTTCTTGTTACAAGAAGGAAAAATACAAAGTATAAAGCAGACAAAATCATCATAAAAGACGCCTCGTCCCAAATATTTTGGGTTTAGCCACAAGAACTTTATTTCTCCATTCCGATTCATCTCGACTCAAATCCTTAAATATGTTTCATTTCTTAAGATTTATCTTTACTACTTCCATTCATGTCTTCTTCAGCCTACCCTTTTTTCTCTGTGGGTCATCAACCTACGTAGAAAAACTTCTTCTCAACAGCACCATTGCTCTCTTAAGTTATCACTTACCGATACTACTTATAGATACTGTCGAAAGTGCTCATTTTAGATTCTATCTTTCCTAATTTTACCATACATTCGTCCTAAAATCTATGTAAATCTCACATTATATAAGTTAATATATTCTTTAATGAAAACTGAAAATTGAAATCAAAATTCATATAAAAATTGAATAGATGCTTTAAATAGAGGTTTTAAAATTGTTTTTACATATATTTTTTATATTTTAGTTGCATAATACATATTTATGCTTCTAATAGAAAATGTAAAAAACTAATTTACCAACCATCCCAAATGGACTCACTGAGCTTCCTGATTGAATCATCTTAACAATTGGCTGAGTCTGATGAACCCATTGGTTAAAAAACCTGTGGTTAAGACCATGCAAGCTGCAAGGTAGTAGAGAAGACATTTTAAAGCTTTGGGTTGTCTGCAAGACACATGCTTTGTCTGCGTCTGAAATCTTTGGGCTGGGCCACTAATGATCTCCTGGGTAGTTACCAATCTCTAGAATAATTAGAGTAATGACAATCTGTCTTAGTTGGCTTATGGGGATTGCTGACGCTAGAATTGATGTTTTCCAGATGGCATTTAGGCACCCCTGGACTGGAGCTAGATTTGGAACAAATCAAATTACATGTTAGCTGAGTGCAAGATTTTGTGATTGATAGGGGAATCTGTTGTGTCTGTTATTTAAGTGATGTTTTGGAATTTTGATAGTTTTGAAAGGATGATCATGGGGCTAGTAGAGCACATGAGTATTGAATACCTTGTCTAGAGAAGCATTGACAATCCTTTCATTCTTGCCAATTATGAAAACAGTATCACTTAAATGATGATCTCTCTTGCTGTAGGGATGGATCATGCACCCACCTAGTGCTCCTAAAGAAGAGGGCAGCATCAAAATGGAAATGTATTTCCTTCTCACTTCACTGTTGCTCCCCCTGTTTTCCTTTCAGGATAACCATATTTTATCCACAAGTTACAATTGATTATCCCTTCTTATGGCCCCATGCATTTCATCTCTCTCCCTCCCCCTCTCTCTCTCACATACACACACGGCGGACATGACATTTGCTTGCGGGAAGTACTATTTATAAAGATGTTTACATGGCTCAGATACTATGTAAGATATTACGTACCAATTCAAAAACTTAAGCTAATAAGTGGAAGACTCAAATAAGTATATAATGTCAAACCCATTATTAGGGCAATGTCGGATGTGAAACTTTCCCAACAACTGTTTGCTCCACTTGTGAAAAATAGAGTGAAAGATGAAATGTACTTTATTTACTATTGTTTCGGTAAATACATTTACTTGTGTTTCAAGGTATGCATACATACATGAGTGCTTTAGCTAGAATCATCCGAGTAAATGTGTGCACAGGCACACAAGTGCACACACGTGTGCACATAAGCATTGCAATCAACTAATAAATGTCTTACAGATAGAGTTAATTATCTCTTTAGAAGCAATTATGATCTATGACAAAGTGAACCCTTATGGTTCCCCACCTTCGTTTTTATTTAAGCTCATATTAAGGAATGGTGTTGGCTTTTCCTCTATGCTACCATACTAAAATAATCCATGTACTATTGAATATGATCATGTCCACCACTAAAAAGACTAGCCATTTAGTTGTCTTGGTGGGCCATCTTTGAATTTTGATCCCTCAACATTTTCTCCATTCTCCTCTAAAATAATAGATATATGACTCATTCCATCACAGCAATGGAACCTCTAAGGCTGCCACTTGGACCAATCCAAGAGAACTGTCCTTAAGTGCCATGGAAGGACAAAGAACAACCTCACTACCCTCATAAAAATTCCTAATCCAACTTCAATTTCATTTGGGTCACCTTCTTCTTGTGTCCTCTCTTGCTATTTTATTTTGTTGATTCATGTGTTGTGATGGTTTTATATTTAGAGCAAAGATGTCTAACTAGCCTCTGTTTTGTCTTCATTTTATCTTTCTCGTCTTTCATGTTTTGTAGTCCAAGGCACGTATTGTTTGTGAAGCAGCAATATTCGATTCTCTTCATAGGATGATAAGGTTTGGAAGGCTGTTATTTTAACCAACTACCATGGAACCAAACAACCACATGCTCTGATTGGGGATCTTTGAATTAGTCTCTTAAATATTCAAATCAAAGACCAGACTAAAATGGTTGGAGTCATTGATTTTTGTCTGGAGTCTAACAAACCTTGCTTATGTGAGAGGGATTACCATGGTTTCGCATCAATATCAGACTATGTACAGTTGGATTTAAAACCAATTTGTATTGCAGATACAGGTGGTACACTTCAGTTGAATCAACCTGATTTCATTTTCAGCTGAAACGTAGAATAATTTGCATGTACACAAGCGCATACAGTTTATGAATGGGGATTGCCAATTTCTCATTTGTTTCATTAACAGTTATCCTCTCAGTAACCAAGAAGTGACAAACTATTTGTACTAGGTTGCAACTGACCCCCAAGCTTGATACTGGGGTTTCAAAAATCAAGGCTTAAAGAGGCTATTTGCTTTCCAAGGGAAAACTTGGGTTTTCACCTATTTCTTTTTCCTAGTTTTGCTTGAATCCTTCTTCCTTGGATTTAGAAAATTTTAAAGATAAGAGGATGAAATGGGTTTTGTGGTTTAATGCGATCTTCAATTGAGTTTTTTTCATTCCCCTTCTTTTAAAGTGTCAAGACTAGTGTGATGGGATTGAGGAACACTAGGATTGTACCAGTTTAAGTCTTGCCTAAACCAATTATGTAACACCCATCTTAGAATAATAATTATTATCATTAGTCATAATAATAAAAATAATTATTGATTATCCTCAAAAAAAAAAAAAAAAAAAAAAAAAAAGAAAAAAGAAAAACTTAACAATGAATTCAGAAAAAGAATTTGATGCTATAATACTATATGCCCCTTTGTTTGCATGGAATTGCATTCTTAGGAGTTCTTAAAAATGTATTCCTATCAAAGTGACTAAAATTGAAGAAACAAATGTAAAGATCCACAAATTGCCATCAAACAGTTTCATCTTTGATGGAGAATCAAACCCTAGGAAAGTCAAGGCTTCATCTACCTCTCCACCTCATATCTTTCACCCCTCACTTCTTAAGCATTCCTTCTCTAGAACCCATTTACCACGTAATCCTAGGAAAATTCTATGCAAACAAAGGAGCCCCAAGTACTCAGGATCCAAGAAAAAGTCAAGTAATGGCTGTTTAGACTCGAGGATTATTTGGATTTTGAAACCTTCAGGTTTTCTAAAATGACCAGATACCGAAATCAGATTCACATTACTGATTCAACAATCCATGTCAGAAATCCTCACATTCAACTGGCTCTAAGGAAGCACGTTGATGCCATAGGCATTTCAAACATGGCGCCCAACTGAGTCTACCAATCAGCAACCCATGCCAAAAGTTTCATATAAACTTTTATTACCTTAACATCAAGGCATCAAAGAACTGTTGTGATGTCACCTAATATGATCTTAATGTGGAGTGCTTGACTTCGACAATATCAGTTCTCCAGTCTTCAGAGCCAACCCAGTAATCTTCCAACATCAAAACCATTCATTAGTTCATATGTTGTTAGATTACAACATGATTTCAAAGTAGTCATAGCAGACTGGGGTAGGTACAATCTCTTGCTTGCAATAACATCACCTAATTTCCAGACATGAACAATACAATACATGACAACACCTACTAATATATTAACAATAACAAACACTCTTGGACTTATAATAAGTATCAAGACTCTTTAAGGTTAAAAAAGTCACATGTTTTAGTCCTACTATTGATCAATATGGCACTACCAACCATCAAGAAGTTTTATAACATATCTAGTACAAAAACTACAATTAGTAGTCTGTTACACTTCAAAATTTTCAAGCAATAGTATCATTTGTTCTCAAGACTCAAGTCTTACTTTCATACTACAACTAACTTCAAGCCATCTTCTCCCCATCATAGATTAAAAAAAAAAATCAAACTGATTTCTAGCATATAAAATGTGATTTTGGGGAATCTAGGCTTAGATTTATTGTACACTTTATATAGTACCAAAAGATGGGATTTGGGATCAGATTAGGTACTTGGTCATCATCAAGTTCATATGTATTGCTCTCTCCAGTGAAAACAACATAATTATTGGTTAATGATTGTCGGCTAACCACGAGATTTTCTGGTAAGATATAGTTCATGGGGTCTTTCTCTGAATGGTTTCTACAGAATAAATATTAACAGAACCTTAATGAAATGAAAAGGAACCAACATATGACAAATTTCTAATCATAGTTGATCAAATATTGTCATTAAAAAAGGTACAACATTCACTCCGTCCAAATCAAAGGTAGGCAGAATATTGTGCTTAGTAGATTTGTGAAGATCATCAAATTAGTACAACGTTGATAGGTGAAATATAATACTATAATCCCTCGTAAGGCATGCAACTTATAAGTGGAAAAAAACTGATTGGTTCGGCGGAAAAACTGAGCGAAATAGACAAAGGCTGATACATCATTTTGTATTGCTTAGGTAGCTATTGATCTTTGAACATGACTCACATGAACCTGTATTGCATCAGTAAGATTCAGGTGGCCCATGTTGCAGACCTTGACACAAACTCTTTTGGCGGTCAAGTACAGTTTTCCAACTCTGTGTGTGTGTGTGTGTGTGTGTGTGTGAAAGAGAGAGAGAGAGAGTAATGACTGGGTTTGGCTCATTAATAAAATTACAGTTGTACAGTAATAGAACTAATGATTGGTAGAGTATAACCAGCACGGACACTTGTGTAAAACAGCAGTGGAACATGAAAAGAACTTTTCATGGGTAGAGTAAAATCAGCACTGACCAATAATTGAATTGGCCTGGTTAGAGAATCAACATTCATGGTAATACCCATTCCAGTCTCCTGGGTGTCTCCGCTCTCAGTTAATCATAATAGAAACCTTACATATGTTGATCTGTGTTTGTCTGTGTACTGTTTTTGTTTGTTGAAAGTTACAAACTTAAAATTTTAGTAGGTCCCAGTTTCATTTTCTTTGAATAAGGGTGTGGGATAGTGATCCTTTTGTCCTAGTGCCAGAAAACACATCTTCCCATTTGTTTTCATATGTAGGAAGATTTTATTATATTCTAAGAGTTAAGTAAATATTTTTTTCTATGTAAGTACTTCTCTGCATCTTTCATTATATTTTTCAGCCTTTCAATTATCTATTCATAACCACATTGAGCATTTTTATAATGCTCCAAAGGGTTTTGATGGATGAATTAGGGACCCTTTTCTATTGGAGATAATCTTGTGCGTGTTTAGTGCCACTAGATAATGGAAGGTGACTAACATCTTTGAAAAGCATGATGTCAGGCATCTCCATTTTCCCAGAAGCTAGGCCAAAAAAGGGCCATGTGACAATAGTTAGTGGGAGTTCCGCACCCAATAATGACAAGTTGAAATGTAAAATCATATTTTACTCTTAAGCAAAATAGCAAATGCTACCAAGAGAGAGATAAGAAAAACCATAAAATTGAAAATAATCCAAGACTCCTCATTGACCTTGAAGCATAACTGGCTCTACTTATACTAAAACATAAAATCCTCATTAACCTATAGTCACTGGTACTGCCCATAACTCAAAATAAGGGAAACCAACTTGGTATCCAACCAAGTCAGTGTAACAAGAAAGAATTAAAAGGTTTAATCCAAAGAGTCAACTAGGTAATGATTTTCTTTTCTTTTTTATATTATGATGAATCATATCTTTAATTAGCATATGAATGTATCTTAATTTGAAATTCAACAAAGACGAGTCAACTCTTGTGCCAACTTGAGGAGTTCTAGAAATAAGGTGGTGCCAAACTTAAATTATTAGATTGCAATGCCTTCTTTTTGTTCAGTAGTACTCCCCTATTGGGTTCCTCCATTATACCGGTTACTACCTTTTCATACAATTTATAGTCAAAATGCCCATCCATTGAGATGATAGATTGTGATTGCGTCACGAAGGTCCATGTGAGATGCAAAAAAAGATAAACAAACAGTAAAGAAGGGATTTCTGAATACGGTGTGACATTATGACACTACTAAGCCCATATTTATACTTGGGATGTGTACAGAATAGATAAGTACATTGACTCATTGAGGGAATAACCTAGTGAGTAATTATTCTCAAGATTACACAGACAATAAAAACATTACAATAGTTTGAGACACCACGAGGACAAAGCGTTCCCAGTTCATAGGTTGCCTTTGTCTTCTTTACCAGACAAACCTATAGTTACTTAAACAGCTGGATTAGTAGGACTTACTTCCATGGACTGCCGTCTGTGGCCCATAATGACCCTGATTTATTACCAGAGCCAGCAATCAAAGGCCTGCAAAATGGGAGTTTGAGAAGATTGATGCTTAACTGCAGTCTGTGGGCCCTCAAAAAGATGGCTTGTTTTGTTGGGATAGAAAAGAAAAAGTTACGGAGTTGGAAATATTTTGAAGTCAGGCACAAACTTCAAAATAGTACACATCAGGTATTTATATGGATAAGTGACAACAAATCAATAACCATGGTATGATAGAAGTGACTAGCTGCTGAAAATATTGAATTGCAACTGTTCAACATGATAACATTACGATTTCATTTAAACCAACATTTCTAGATTACAAATTCTGAGGATACTTTCTTGTTACCATGCACTTGCATAAAATGCCTTCAAAAAGTAATTCTATATTCATTATAAAACTGAACATGCGTTCTTCCTATTTTAGTATTAATAACCAAGCATGACTTATAGAGGAGGGAACCAGTTACTGCTACTGACGGTAATGTGTTTTGGCTTTCTTCATTATTTTCAGGTGCTATCGTCGGCCTCGCTTCATTATTTCTTCATTATATTTGCCTGCAGCCTTTATGGAAACATATTAGAAGAAAACCACAAAGTTAAGGATACTTAATTGATGTTTGGGCAATGGCTTTAGATTGTTACCTTGCTCAAACTCATTAAGTAAACGTATGTAGAAGATGTCAAGACCTGCAAAATCCTAATCTTGTGGTCCTAGATGATGTCAAGGCTGTAGAATTCTATCTTCTGGTCAATATATTTACCAACAATCTGAAGTAGAATATTGTTGATTTGTGAAGAAATTCAACTCCCACAAGCGATCCTTGCTTGGTATAGCATTGATTCTTGGGGATCTATACCTGCAGCCTTCATTTCATAGAGAAGCTTGATAGCCTCAGTACAGAGCCCATGACTTGCGTAAGCATGAAGCATTGCATTCCAACAGACGACGATATTATTGTCATTAGTGTTCTTCTTGTCAAAGGATGAGACTGCAGCAGTCATCTCTAATGCTTTTCTGGCATCATTCAGGAGCCCACATTTCCCATACATATCCACCAAACTGCTCTGCACGAACATATCCGATTCTACCCCAACTTTGATTGCTGCCGCATGTACCTGTCTACCAACCTGTCCATCGTCCCCCATTCTCCCACATGCCCGCAAAACAGTTGGAAACGTGAAACATTTTTTCTTCCTACCTGCTCTTCCCATCTCCTTGAAGAAATTGAGAACCTCCTCGAAGCTACCTTCTTTACAATAACCATCCATCAGGATGGTCCAAACAACCGTGCCATCACAATGACGACCCATTTCGTCAAAAACCCTTCTTGCACTCTCCAAGCATCCAAATCTGGAATACAAGTTGATGAGCGAGGCAACTACAGGTATATCTTCTCTATTGCGCAACATCGTTTTCTTCTTGATAAACCAACTGTGAACCTGTTCCCCAAGTCCAAGATCTCCACTACCAACACATGCCTTGAGGACACATACAAGAAGTGGGGCAGTGGGATCCAGCCCATTTTCCCTCATTTGGGCAAACAGCCTCAGCACGTTCTGGGAATCACCATTTTCTTCGTGGCCAGCAATCATGGTTCCCCACGAGATGGAATCCCTCATGGGCATTCCATCAAAGAGAATGCATGCAGTGTCCAGCTGGCTACACGAGGCATACATGAGAAGCAGACGATTCACCATGAGTAGGTCCATGCGGAGATCAATGTGGTGGATCATGTGGCTATGCACCTTGCCACCTTGTGTCACATCTCCTGACTCAATACATTCCTTGAGAAGAGTAGCATACATGTCTGCTGAAATGGGGAGTTGCAGGCTGTCCATTAGACGTAAAATGTCAGTGGCAGTGGTGGGTTCAACTGATTTGATCTCTATCCTGGAAGGCGAGTGCTGGAGTTTTGGACTGTGATGGAGAGAAGCAGGACGAATTAAAGCAGGTGGTGATGCTGCTAATGGGGGCCTACACTCGCTGCTGCTGCTTCTAGAAGAGGTGGGAAGCCTGGCAAGAGCTTTCCAATAAGAGAATATGGCCAGTCCATTGCTCATGTTGGCATGTGATCAGGAGCAACTGCTCAATCTACAATCTTTTTCATGCATGGTCAGCAAATTATCACTTTCCTTCTAGAAATAAGAACATGCATGGTTCATATACATATGTATAAGATCAGTTCAAAAGAACATAATTTGGGTTTATAACTTGAGGATTAGTTATAAAAGAAATCACCATCTTCTAGTTCTAGCATTGTAACACATACTAAAAGGAATTCAAAACGACGCACTTCCCCAATATAAAGTGGTCTCCATCTCTCCATTTCCTATGTTCTTAATAATTTATGATTGTGTTTTAGGCCTTGCACCCAGTACTCATGATGGTTATTTTGTTATTTTTAATGTTTCATTTATAAAGAAGCAAAGAAGAAGTATTTCCTTCTTTCAACATGTTTCATGAATGGATTAAAACACAATTCCAAAAAAATAAAAACATGTATTCACAGTGGTAATGGTAGGGAACACTTGAGAAAGGCTTTCCTAGAGTACATACAGGATGAGAATATGATACAATATCTCAAACTATGGGACATTATACTCCAAAGCAGGATGGAGTTGCTGAGAGGAAAACTAACATCTACGTGAGGTTGTCATGAACAATACTCATTGGCATAGAAATTCTCCATTTCTATTTCCAGACAGAGATCTATAGAAATAGTGAAGGGGTCAAGTCTAACTCAGTTGGACTACAGCAGCAGTCCAGGAAAACCCTGATGATACCATCATATGTTAGCTTGGATGGTAGACTTTTGTCGGTGACAATAATGGGATACCAACAGTTTAATTTCATTGTTTCAGCATTCTTCAGCTACAAATTACTGGACCAGACAAGGCTGTTTAACTTCTTTTGCAAATTACATTCTCTAATGACATGTCAGAAAACAAAGGTAGCACTGCCATTTTGAAGTTTTAACTGTCAACTACAATAGAAAAAAAAATTCCAAGCACCCAATCAAATGGAAATGGGATGAATATAGGCAGAATATCCCATGTACAGACTAAAAGCATCTTCAACTTGTTGGGCCAAGCCTTAATAGAGTTGACCAATCTGGTCTGGACCATACCCACAAAACAATCTCTCCTGGGAATTCTATCGAACATGTTGATGAGATGATTTCAAAAATAAAATGCCCCATAAAAGATCTAGAAATGCACCAAAACTTGAACACCCAAAACCCCATTTTCTTCATGTTTCCAGCAATGCAAAACAATATAGGAAAAGGTAAAAAGAACCCATCAAATGCCAACTCAATTACAACCCAGTCTCCAAATTCTCCCTAAAAGCAAAAACTTATCATCTAATCAAGCAAAACACAAGGATCAACAAGCCAACAGATTCCCAAACATATCAAGCTATAGAAGTTTCTCTGGATACTTAATTGATGGGAACTACTTGATATTCATGCACCCAACAAATTCAAAGTTCTTTGAAAATAAAAAGATCTTGCCTCTTTCTATTTCATCATTCAACAAAATCAATTGGTAATGTGGTGTTTGATGAAATCTTACAGACCCATAAGCTAACTTTGAAAAAAAAAAGGGAGGGTCTAGGAAGAGAAGATGGAAAAGAAGTGAACAAAGACGAAGAGTGGAGGAGACTTACTCGAAGAGGAGCTTGCTTGCTTCTTTGTCGGTGAGTAGCCGTCCGTCGGACTTTCTCTATGTCACTCTGGTCCCGGTGGGTGTTCGCAAGGGCATTGAAAGTGAAAATGCTTTGTATTTAAAATTTTACTGGGCTTGCAATTGGCGCACGAAAAAAAAGTTTTTCACACAAATTTTCTCCACACGTATCACAAAAATTTAAAAATTATATTATTTTTTTCCACACACACCAAAAATCTCCATTTTACCCATCTCTTCATTTTCCTCTTTCTTCCCACACACATCTTCTTCCTTTTCTGTCCACACACAGATTGAAACAGTGCATCTCCACTTCGAACAGCGTCTCCGTACCTCCGGCATTGTTCTCCACTTGTTCGGCGTCTCTGTCTCTCCGGCGTTCCTCTACACCATCTCCTCTTCCCTTCCAAAGGTATCATTGCCATTTCATTTTTCTTCACCATTTAGTCTTTACCATTTTCCCCATCTTAGATAACCTTTTTATCATAAAAACTTTTAATGGGAGATAGATTCTCATTCAATGTAAGATTTTACAAATAATAGTAGAGTTTTTTCATGCATTTGGGCTGGTTTTCATCCATAATCGTAAACTTTTTTTGCCCGGAAATAGCGAACTGTTTGGATTTGAACTTCCAAACACAATGACTTTGTTCGGAAGTTCAGGTTCGAACAAAGTCATAATGTTCAGACCTTAACATCCGAACAAAGTCATTTTGTTCTACAGTTCAGGTCCAAACATTATGACTTTGTTCGAACCCGGACTTCCGAACATAATTATTTTGTTTGGACCCGAACTTCAGTGCAAACACACATTTATGTCATACAATATTTGTATTTCTATTTCAGCTATGGACCGACCGAGCTCTTCTAGGGTGCGACCTACTGCTTCAAATAGAATGCGCCGCCACCGAGTGGAAGAGGTTGTAGAAGAACCGGATTTTAGTGAAGAGGATATTGAAGAAGAACTTGCGATGGAAATGCAATCACGTCCAGGGCCACAAGATAGGTCCTTATTGACCAGCTTTGATATACATATAGCTGGGTATACTTGGAATGGACATGTGTGTTTCGTTTGTTTCATATCAAGATTGATTGATTGATTTTGTTATGAATTTCTTCACTAATGTTTCAATGGTTGAATGCAAGATCGATGAGCACTGAAGTGTCTAAGTCACGGTCAGAAAGTGCCATTGTGGCAATGGCAATTGAATGGGTCTGAAAGGTTTAGGGAGTGGATGTCTAGGTCCAGATTGGCTCCCTTAGTGACTGCATCATACCACTTCGTCAATAAGATTATTGTATCGGGTTTTGTGGAAATGTGGCAACCTGAGGCTAACACCTTTCACATGCCATTTGGTGAGATGACCATCATTTTAGATGATGTTGCATCCATCATAGGCATCCCAATAACGGGGCGGACTGTCTCGTATAATAATAGAATGGCATATGAAGAAGCTCAAGCACTCTTTGTTGATGCACTAGGAGTAGAATCCATAGAGGCACATGATGAGCTTATCCAGGTGCGGAGCCAATCTGTTAGATTGGAGTGGTTACGGGAAAGGTTTGGTGGTATATCTGACGATAATGGGCAGGAGATGGTTGATTGTATGGTCAGAGCTTACCTTCTGTACTTATTGGGATATACGTTGTTCACAGACAAGAGTGGGACATGGGTGCCGAATATATTCCTTACACATCTGGTGGATTTGAATAACGTACGTTCATACGCATGGGGTACTACTGTACTGGCATACTTATACAGGCAGTTGGAGTTAGCAACCCGGCATGAGGTTAAACAAATAGTCGGTTACTTGACTTTATTGGAAGCTTGGGTGTACGAGTACTTCGAATGTTTGGCTCAAACTCCAAACATTCACTATCAGCCCAAACATCTCCGGGTCCATCGATGGCTCCCTTGTAGGGAGTCTGCTCCTTTACAAGCACTACGAGAGAGACTTAATTCCATGAGCACTGACTTGGTAATTACGCATATTTTCATACTCATTTTCTATCACATGAAATTATTATTCTGTATTATGTATTTTCATATCTTATGTTTGGATTCACTATTTTCAGGTCACTTGAGACCCATATCGTGATATTAGGCGCTATCACCCTTTCAATGAGGTGGCATACTACTGTGGATGCATCAAGTGCGTGGATGTTGTTGAACCTTATCATCCAGATAGGGTGCTCAGATAGTTTGGGAGAGTTCAAACTGTTCCTCCATTGCCATTAGCCCCCATTCGCATTACGCGAGGTCCGACTGCCTGTGACTACCATATCGCGTATCAATACATCAATAAAGTTTGGGAGGGATGGCCTAATCACCTATTGTCTTCATTGAACCGTAGTCAACCAGTAAGGCGTCCTACAGATTGCACACTCGGGTATATGGATTGGTATAAACGAGTCTCATGGAGGTTTTTACAAAACCTAAACTCTCACTCTAATTTTGCGCCCCGTCTCGAAGAAACACAACCTAGCAGTATGGTGGACTACGAGCAGCATAATTCGGATGCACTGTTCATTCTTGATGAAGTGATGGGAAGGGGTGAGGACCATTGGGTTGAAGACCCACGGGGACTATATACCCATGTGAATCAGGTGGCCCATGTGTTACGAGGAATGTCAATTGCCGATGCTTAACAAATAATTCGACATCTACACATGAGTTCACAAAGCTACACCCGCAGCAGGCCAACAAGGGGAAGGAACACCTAAAGAAATTTGAAGATGTTTGACTAACAAATCCGAAAAATTGTATTTGTTTTTATTTTTCTAGTTTGGATGGTTGTTATGAGACTTGGAACCTCTTTTAAGAAGGTTTTACTTTGGAATGTGGTTGTACTTTTTTCACCTGTTTATATGCATTTTGGACTGTTGCATGAATTGTTACGGATGTACTAGGTGAAATCCTTTGTGGATACAAGCTTAATTGCAGGATTCGGATACACAGTTCCGAACATCCGCATTCTGTCCAAATACACAGGTCCAAACAAAATGCTTTTGTTCGGACATATAGTTCCGAACAGTATCATTTTGTTCGGAACTGTGTGTCCAAACAAAATGCTATTGTTCGGATACACAATTCCGAACAGTATGATTTTGTACTTAAACACAGGTCCGAATAGTAGAAATGTGATTTCATGAATGCTCATAAAGAAATAAAAACAGCAGGTCAATGACTCTATGAAGCTTAATGACAACAATAACGCATTCTTGATTTTAAAAAAACTTGTTACATGCAAACTTGTTGCATTCAAAATTGTTACATTCAATCCAAATCTATTGCCTCATATGTTGAGACGTCTGGAGTTACAAGCTCTTTGAATCGTTTGATCCGTTTCCTGTAATTAAACTCCCAACCATCCGCACAAGAATGGTGAAACTATCTCCACTTATTTGCAATAGGCGGAATTAGATGACCAGGTTCTAAGAACAATTGCACAAAATGATTCGATTAACAAAACCTATTGTTCTCTCATTCCGGGAAGACATAGGAACTGGCACAGACCGCAATGGGAGGAAAGTCAAACACTGTTCTATGCTCAAGTGATATAACACCAAATTGTAACGAGATGCTATGAGATGCCCCATGTCAAGCATAGTCATCCAATAGTCCACCGATGGGTTGTCATCATAGTATGATAATGTATCAATCAATTCATCAACTCTGTTCTCCACTCCATATAATTGTTTGTAGTTGTCTACATGTGTGAGCACCTCCTGTAATAAATATTTCCTTACTTGTCTCCATCCATCCTCGGTTAGGCCAACCAATCCAGCGATGGCTCTAAAACCACAGTTACCATCAGTTGAGACATCCTTTACATGTCGAATGTAAGGTCTCAACCCCACAGGAAATGAGAGCACATAATTATTGATGTTTTTTGACCTCGTAAGAACCGCCCTAGCCTTTGTTCTTGTATTCTTGGTGCATTCTAGCCGTCTTCTGTCATTTGCTTTTGTCTTTGAAACTGATTTAGGAGAGTAGCTATCCTGTGCAGATGGTACCAACTCAAAAGCGCTTGGATCTCGTCGAGTTGAGGTGTCAACTTTTATGGTTGGTCTACCTCTTGTTCTTGTTTTGACTTCGGGTTTTATCAAATAAGTATTGTCTGGCATAGTTAGCTCTCGTATCTTCTTTAGAAGTTGGAGCTTTCTCGTGGAATCATACTCATTAAACCGTTGTTCTAGCAACTCCAAATCTGCCTTACAATTTAACCCCATAGAAGAACTTTTTGGTAGGACAGTTGGCAACATATCAAGCTTACATCACTGCGGATGTATACAACTTAGAGGAATAGGCCTCCCTTGACTTATATATTCTGCAATCTCGTGCACACAGGGTAATCCATGTGTGCGTCGAATAATACAACTACAAACATTGGCGTCAATTCCAACTAGGTGGCTCTCTTGGTTTCTGTTAAGATCTTTTCAAGTGCATTTTTGGAGACATTACCGCGAAGCTCTTTGTATTCAGCCAGCTTAAAATTATGTTGCACAATTGTCTTACTTTTCTCAAACGAAGCTTTGATACTGGTATGCTGCAACTCAAGCAAACTGTGGATCTTAGTCCAACAAGCTTCAAATTTTCACTGACTTGATCCAAGTTGCCTCTTGAGCTATGCATGTAAACTCTCAGCCCTGCATAGAATTGTTGAAAGGTGAGGCATAGTAATTAATATGCATAAATCAAACTATCAGTAGTCGTTAAACAATACCTGTTCGATGTAGTATTACCAAAATGAATCAACTAATCAACGAATCCCGACTGTGAAATATCTATAATAAACAAATTTATTACGAATTTAGTAACAAACAATTGTAATTTGAGTAATAAATTCACAATAGGTCTTATCTCTTGAGTTATAAACTCACTGGTATAATCCATAACAAAGTCCAATCCAACATGACTTTCCTGTGTAGATACCTGCAGAAGAAATATTTGGAGTCAAACTTACGAATTACATAATACTGTTTGGATATACAGGTCCGAACAATACATTATGTTCGGATCTTTAAGTCCGAACAAATGCATTTTGTTCTAACTTAAAGATCTGAATATAATGTATTTGTTCGGACCTGAACTTCCATACACATCAGGAACACTACTCATTCCCAAGCGAGAAAATTTTCACAAAAATGGCAAAAAAAAAAAAAAAAAAAAAAAAAAAAAAACACATAGAAATAGACCTTTCCACTGGTCCACTTGGATGGATCAAAACATAACCCCCCACCATCTATTATAGAGCCCCGGTGCTCACCTAGGCTGACCCTAATTCTACTATCTATATTTGGGCCATTTTGGATACTTGAGGCCTAAATTTGAGCCATGCGGCCTTGTGTATAGCCCAACCCAAGTCGAAACCCTAGATGCCAATCACAAGGGTAAGGGATGGGACTTGAGAGTGGAGTGAAGTGGATTGGTGGTTACCAAAAATTCAGTGTGATGAGATCATCTGAACCCTTGGTTTTAAGGGTTTAAGTTTGTGGTTATAAAAGTGCATTTTTCATTGTGGGCCATTTTGTGCCATTTTTCATCGTGTTTGGATACATGTTGATCGTTAGTCCCTAGGGTTGGAAATGTCTACATTGGCATAGGGGTATATAAAAATTAGGGACCATATAATCATCTTAACATTTGATTTATTTCCTCAGATAGTTCTCAGCCCTTACATGAAATGTATATTTTCATTTATTTCTTTATTTATTCATTGCTTGATCAATCTCACACACAACATTAGTATCATTACTATATGATTTAGGGTGACAATTATCTAGATAGCAAGTAATGAATGAGCACGTAAGATTGGTTATATCAACACAATCATTTGATTAACTAGAAATAAGTAAATAAATAACAAAATCGCATAATTTACGTTCTATTCATTCAATATTTCCATTTTCCGAGGACAAATTATCACTTTTAAACCATGTGTTAGGCATTTGGGTCCCTATGACAATCCTTCAATTATGAAATAGTGACTTGCCTGAGCTCTTCTCAACTGAGCAAGATTGAGACTAGTAGTATGAGAAATTATTTAGTCCGACCGCCTTGACAGTCCAATACTTGGAACTCCTAGACATGAGTCCATGGGTGTAACACCCTATCCCGAATTAACCAAGATTAGCTTTAATTAATCAGGATTAATGCTAATTAGGCATGTTTTATTGAATTAACGTTGGTTAATGACCAAATTGAGTTGAAATTGTCTCAAATGATCAAATTTGAGACTAATAAGAAGGTAATGAATGTTGTTGAATGAATTGAAGTGGTTTTAGACTTAGATTAAGGAATATAAGGGATTTTTCATAAATATGAATTTTCACGTATTTCGTAGAATACGGAAACTCTTGATACCCACGCGTGTATCTCGAGGAGTACGTTAACTTCAGTACTAGGAGCGATTCCATTCGACGTGAATTAGATCAAATGACTCTTCATTTGACTCGAATTGTAATTAATGAGACTGAGGGGTTGGATGCAAAAATGGCTTTATAAAGGATTGGAATGAACTCAAATGAGTTCATTCCATCCATTCTAGCACAACCGATTTATTCCCTTTCTCTTCTTCTTCTTTTTTCCAATTTCTCTCCCTTAAGTGTGATTTGGAAGATTGACAAGTGGATTGAAGATGATACTTCATCTTCTTCATCTTTCCATCTTTTCTTTGATTTTCTTGGAATTTGGATTTGAAAGGAAGTTCAAGGATTCTTTCTTTAGAGCTACAAGTAAGTATTTTGATTAGTTACAGAACTTCCAAGTCCTCTTGAATGGTTTAGAGTGTTTTCTATTGCAAAGAACTCATTTGAGTTCTATTTGTGGATTTAGTTGTGATTTAGGTTCAAAAGAGGGTTTCAATTGGGGAATTTCATCTTAAACTCAAGCTAAGTAATGAGGTTTTTGCTAATTAATCTCCAAACAAGGCAAGTATACTCAACTCTCATGATTTAGGATGTTAATAGACTTGTTTGAGTTCAGAGAGTTCAATTCCAGAGATTTCTGTTTAGAATTTTCTGAACTTTTGGGCGCAGTTTGGTCAGTCGACAAGCTGACCGACCCTTTCTGAGCTGAATCTCACAGGAGATTTCAGCTTTTGAAAAGCTGACCAAACTGAGTTCTGTCAGCCGAAGCTGCAACTCAGTCGACCAACAGTCGACCGAACTACCTGACCGAGTCTATTTGAGCTCTCAATTGAGTTCTCTGGAAATGGAACTGAGGGGTAACCGAACCGAGTTTAGTTAACCGACACTGTAGCTTCGGTCGACCGACAAGGTGACCGAATTCCCGTGGAAAAATGGCAGAAGTTGTATAAGGAAATAAAGCTTCTGGAAAGCCGACCGACAAAGTTCAGTTAACAGAAATCCAGCGTTCGGTTAACCAACAGGTGACCGAACTTGAAGAAATTTCATATTTAATTTCTGATTTCTCTGAGTAGAAGCCTATTGACTAAGGCTAGTGTTAGTGGCATTTCCCTAAACCTTCATGGGTGTTAGCTAAGGTTATGTTAATGTAAATTTCACTAAAAGTGATGTCATCTAGAATAATACGTACATTAAATAACAAACGTTTCACCTGAATATTTGGTTTAGGAAAATTTAATTAGATTTATTGATTTGATTTGAATTACTCTTCCGAGTCTAACACTGTATTGAATTTAGTACGCTCCTTGTTGAGCTGAAATGCATAATAAATCGAATTAATGAAAAGAAAGGAATTAATGAAATGAAATAAATGAATAATAAACAATCCTATTGCAGTAGATGGTATGGAGCTTTCTGGAGCTCCGTGGTGATGCCGGTGATCTCTGATCAAGACATTGGTAAATCTCACACATTTAAAAAGTCACTTAATAAAGCGTATAATATGGAAATGTAATGAGTCATTTCTTAAGGCTGGGTCATGGGGGGTACGCCCTTCAGCCCTATGCCATTGTGGACAATGATAAGCCACTTAATAAAGTGCACTCACTGGTATTAAATGATTCTTTTAGGGAAGAACTAAATTGAATGCTTTCTTTTGGGAAGAACTAAATGAATGATTAAGTGAATATAAATGTTTATTGGTTTGAATTGTTTAGAATTGATAGACAAGTTATTAGCATAGAATTGTGTATACATTGTTGAACCGTCGTGTTTACAGTGTTATTGATGACATTATAAGTCAAGTTGCCCATCCCGATAATGCAGAGGCCGCACCGCCAATGGAGGAGGCCCATCAGGTTCCTCCAGGAGGACTAAATGAATGGACTTAAATAAGAGGGAAGTAATATGAGAATGTTTTAGAGATATTTTGAGAAATACATGTATATTCATTTTGAATGTAAATGGTAGTTACCTGCATTGTATTTTAAATATGCAGTGTTTGACTTAAAATTAGATGGAATGTGTATAGTGAACTTTACTTTTATGCAAAGAACTTGTACGGTTTAAATTAATTGTCAATATATATATTTTCTGCAAAAATGTAAATTTGACAAGTATGAATGTATGATATCTCTTGTGAATTTCGTAGTGACTTCAGTTAATGCAAGGTTTACGAGAGTAAGTATGGAGATCACGACTCGGGGTTTAGCCGTGGAAATTCTAATCTAGGGCCCGGGTCGTGACGATGGGTTTTGGGAAATAGAGGGTGAAAGTTTCTAAATATCCCAAATTCAAGTCATATGTCACCAAAAGTTTGAGCTGTTAGTAAACGGCAAAACAATGTATATCAAATGATCATGATACCATGTATTTTTAAACTGTTTCCAAGACACAAAATTTGGAGGGATGGAGTTGACACCACTTGCTTGTGTTAGTCAAGCAATGAGCCTTTTCTCTCATTCCTAGTAAATTGCACTATGCAGTGTTCTTTGAGTTGGAATCCCAAAAATGCCGGGCTTCCAATCAAAATGTCCCACATTAGTCTAGATTTCAAGTTATGAGCCAATTGTGTCCACCTTCAGAAATATGAACTGCTGGAATCTCCGTTCTCCTCATTTCTACACAATGGGAAGTCAGCTTGGCCAAACCCAATCTTTCTACTTATCAGACATAATATTCAGGCCTCATAAAGTCAGCAATAAAGTCACAGCTGACCAATCCATTAGCATAATATTAGGCCAATTTATCTTACATGCTTTGGGCAGATCCAAAGTATTTAGATTTAGTTTCGCTGAAATTAAAAGGAAGAAAAGACATTTCATAAGCTTAGAAAAGAAACTCATAGTTGCACACAAAACAAGAGGTTACAATTACATACACACAGTGAAGTAAGAAACCATACTCCTCTCTCAGTGCAGTGGACTATAAATAACCAGCGACAACCATAAAGAAAAAAGAAAAGAAAAGCTCTTACCTTCCTTTCCCTCATTCAACTTTGCAACGTCAACAATCCACAGCTGGGAGCTACTATCATGGGGTTTGCTTGTGATTAACTAATTTTAAGCTCACAGTGCTTGTCTCATATCTCCTGTCATCTGAATTAGATATCATGGTTGGTCTACATTCCATGGTGAATCAATCCATCATGCCAAGTCTTTAAGCAGGTCAGCGAGCTGAGAACTGCGAAATAGAAACAGTGGCATTGGATGCGGAGGAAGCAGTAGAGGTGGATGTGTCTGTCTGAACTCTCTTGGTTGCTTCAATGAAGGTGGGTCTGGTGGGCTTGAGCCCAGCTTCACCTTTGCTCAGCAGTAGGACCACAATTTCAGACATTGATGGCCTAGAAGCAACTGAGGACTGGGTACACATGAGAGCTATCTCCATTACTCTCTTCACTTGCTCTCTTTGGTACTCGCTTGGGTCCAGGCGCTCATCCACCAGTTTCATTAATTCATCACTCTCGTACAGTTTCCATGCCTGTAGAGGAAGAAGTGCAGAAGATCTAATCCAATTGAGCAATAAGGATTTAAAAAGGCATATTTGTGCAAAATGATTTTCCATGAAATTGTGCTTTCATAGTCATAAAATGACGAGTTGACAGCTTCAGTTTCTAATGTAGGTGGGTGATACATTTTCTGTACTGAAATGTGTTTCTACCTTAAGGACTGAATCTCCTTTCTACAAAATAAGGAAAAGTCCAGACCTTAGAGATTAAAAACCGTATGAAATGTCAACATAGACAAGCGGAACTCATTTTTCCAGCTTTCGGCTTCCTCCTATATTTTCTATGAAATGTTAACATAGATGGTTATACTTGTTTGCTCTGTAAAGGTTCTAAGAGTATAATTCATCCAAAAGGAGCATCACAGTTCTGAGTAAACTCGCTTTGACTTCCGGAAGGAAGTATAATTCATCCAAAAGGAGCATCACAGTTCTGAGTAAACTCGCTTTGACTTCCGGAAGGAATGTTCCGCTACAAACCATCTGTAACTTTGAGCCTGTTTTTGGGGCTGACCTCATTTCATGTCAATCTGTGGAGTGAAATGGGATTGGAAAACCCCCTCTGGATGAGCCATCTGATTAAAGGCCTTAAAGTTTTACAGTTTGTATGCACAAACATAACCATTGAACTTTGAGGAGGGCAAAAATCATCAGATAGTGCCCAGGCGAGGTCATCCCTAATCTAGAGAAGGAACTTCCAATCCCTTGCTACTTCACTTTTGACATCACATGAGGCGGGCCTGTCAACCAAGTCAGCAATTCAGAGTTTCCATCAGTTCTAAGCAATATTATTCTTTGGCACCATTTCTCCAATGTTGTCAACATATCCAATCAGAAATATATTGTGTTTGATACTTCATTTTTTTGTGTAAAATTTGTATCAATCGGTACCCATGAGTTATCTGTATCTCTGTGGAGGGAGGGGGAGGGGGAGGGGGAGGGGGACGGTTTGTCTGTTACGTCCAGCTATGGTCCCACTGCCCCCCTCTCGCCCCCTATGATCAATGTAAGTGCTGCACACACTACCCTTGTGAAATGCCCCCAGCCCAGATTTGACATAGCTGAATTTTTCGGGCTCCCAAATTGATCAAACAAAATTTGATACCTGTCTAGATTTATCTAACAAATAAGGATGTAGCAAATTTATGACTCTTAAAATAGTAACTTTTATGATTAAATGGTTCCCATTTTCTGCATACAAGTAAGTCATAGGGTAACCTTTTACAACCCAACCCCCCGTGATTTTGATTCATGTGAGTGAGCCCCAAAGGGAGAAACATTCCTAGCCCACAGTTGGACCATCCTCAAATACGCACATAAAAAGCTCACCCAGGCCCATGATTGGTGTAGACCCTCACTCTTGCCTCATTCATACTTACGTCCGCATCACTCCAACTTTAGATTGATCTGATATCATGTCTACTGGATTGAATCCTCTGATTCCAAGAATCATGAGAAATTTGGTAATGTTCTTTAGTGGAATCCACTTACTAGATTTGTACTGCTTAAATAAGTCCACTCTTGTACCATCTCTTGCCAAATCTCATTCCAATAAGAGTTAGGTGCACCATGGATTGTTGACATATAAAAACACGTCATTAACAAAGGTTGGGATTGTTGAATTGGGAGAGAGATATGAAGAAGCCATAGCCCATAGTTCATATCAAATCTTTCCACCACCCTCTAACCCCATGAGCATGCATTCGGGTATACCCACTTTTGAAAAACCTGAACTTGGTTTTTCTGCAAACTTCCATGCCATTTAAATTCAATCCGCAAGTGCACAAACACCAAAAAAACTAGGATGTCAACTAGCCAGACCAGGGCTTAGCAATTTGAGATTTTCAACAGACGAGGCAGGACTAGTTCAAGTTTTCACATGAAGAAGCAATCCAGGTGGAAATCATTGACAGCCCACTATACTTCTATTTTTAAGTACCTCTTTTATGCATTTGCAATCCAGATCAGATGCCTACGCATGCTGTGCAGACTGTAATGACAGAACAAAGAACAGGTTCAATGAAGATTTAGAGATTGATTACCCATTCAAGAAGGTATTGAGTGACCGGTTCGAGTTTTACATCATTACTCTTCCGTCCACTTACGATTTCCAGGACTACCACGCCATAGCTGTATGTGTCAACCTTCTCAGACAGCTGCCCATGAATTGCATATTCAGGTGCTGTGTAACCCCTGCCCAATAGATATCATGTACCATTCAAAGCAATGGACAATATCACTGTGATTGAGCATAAGCTATTTCTAGAGGAATAAGATCTCACAATTTGAATTAATAAAAGTAAGACCAGGCTCATTCCTATTTGCAATAGGATACACTTGGCCAGACCAAGCTTGAAGTACGCATGCTTAGCCTATTCAACTCATAGTTTTAAAAGCCGGTCTGAGCCAGCCATGAAACAGAGTCAAAGAAACTTTTTCCACAATTTGTTTTAGTCGGAGTTCGGTTGACTTGTCAAGACTTGGTTGACTCAACCAAAAAATTGTTTCATGATTCAAGAGATGTTATTTAAAATGTACTTCAACTTTTAATTTGATATATTCATATTGACTTTGACATTATGGCTAGGACAAGATTCAGTTGAGTCTCTCTGCTGAGTGGAGTTTTAACTATCATTTAGCTATCCGGGTTTCTTTGTTTGTGTGTGTGTGCAGTGCAACATGTGGTAGGCTTGGCCCATGGACTCTCTCTATAAAGGCCTTACAAGTTACACTATTTACTGGACTCGGAAGTCTGCCTGAGTGCTTGTCAAACATGGCTAGATTCAACTCACCTGACTAGGTGATTTGCCAAATCAAGTCCGGTCCGGCAAGTCAGAACCAGTTTTTAGCTAATAGAAACCAGTCCACCTTTCTGTTGTGTATCAGTAGTCTCTAGTTTTCTTCACAATAAGAAGATTGGAGAATGCAAAGACCAGGACACTATATAATATGGTTATTGACTTACAAAGTTCCTGCAAATTTGGTACTGAGATGACTCTGGTCCTCTGGAAGTAGTCTTGCAAGCCCGAAATCTGCAATTTTTGGCTGGAAATCATCATCAAGCAGTATATTACTGGATTTTATGTCTCGATGGATAATGCGCACATGGAACTCATCGTGCAAATATGCAAGACCGCGAGCTGTGCCAACAATTATATCGAATCGATGTTTCCAGTTGAGGATTCCACGTTTATCACCTACGCGCAAAATCATGGAAATGGTATTCAACTATAAACAAACAAAATTTTCTTTTTCTAAATAGAAAAAGAATCAAGATATATCACAATGAATGAACATTACTTTGAAGCCTAGTATGATCGAGTAGAGTTAAAAGAGTGGAGTGACATTTTTTAATCAGGCAGCATGCAGTAGCACTACTACCTTATTGTTTCTTCTTGTATATATATCATGGGAGGGTTCTCCTGGATGAACGATCCAGTGGGGCCCATCTGGGGATGGGATTGGATTTTCATTTGGATAGGGGTCTACCAAATCTCAGATCCTAAATATTTGTGATGATCAAGATATGGGCCTCCGAAAATCAAAGAACCAAAAATGTAAGATCTCCATCAAATGCGATGCTAAGCACAATATGTACTCAAATTGGGCTTGGTGGCAATTCAAAGGTATGGGCAAGTAGGTTGTCGTCGTATGGGCCAGATCAAGTAGAGTCCTGAAGTGGTCTCCACAGGGGTTGTCGCCGTATGGGCAATATCAATACAGGAATCACCCCCATATGGCATTTTCCATAGGGACAATAGGTGAAAGCCTACAGGAGCTCACCTGAGGGGAAGGGGTGGAGGGTTAGAAAAGGCCTAACTTGGCCCAGGGATTGGATCTGGTACGATTGGTGTGATGGCCACCTGGGGTCAAGACATCCATGGTGGAGGTTGGGGTTGGAAAAAGCTCAAGGACACCATCAGTATGTAAAATATAAAATCTATTACATCATCCTAACCCCTTGATTTATGTCCCTTAACTTGGAAGCCATCATTTTCTTGTATTTCAAACCAACGGTGAGTAAATAGGTTGTGGGCTTCCAGAGTTGCCGTACTGTCTGCGAGGGGATTTCTTACCACACATGGGCCATCTCGCAGCTTCATTGCACCCTAAACCATGGTATAAAATATCGGCCGATACCGGTTCATATCCGCCGATATGAACCGGTATCGGCCGGTTCCGAGTCGATATTTTGCCTGCGATACCGGTTTCGGTATCGCAGGTAAAATATCGCCAAAATATCAGCCGATATTTTGAAAATATCGGCAGAACGGATATATCGGCAGATATTTTCAAAATATCGGTCGAGATGATATATAATGCAAAAAACCATACTTTTTGTTAAAAAATTCTCAATCTTCCTCTTCTTCTCCTCTCCTCTCATCTTTTTACTCCTTAGGGGCTGCAACTACTCTCCATCTTGCATCTTTTCAAATCCCACATTTATTTCTTAAATAAAATATTATTCAAGCCTCAAGGTAAGAGAAAATTAATTTATACCATTTTATTATGTGTTTTTTGTTTTTTATTTTTAGATGAAGCATAGAAATGATAATTTGGTTTGTCACTTTGGTTGTGTTCTCTACTTAGAAGTTAGATCTACATACTTTCATGCTAGATCTACTCATACACATGATTTTTATATTTTTATTTTAATTATTTTATTTTTGGATTTTTCAATATTTAAATTATAATATATCATTTTTTGGGGATTTCATCATAAATATGTTGTTTTAATGATTCATGATCATTGTGTGGTTTATAAATGATTGATTTATATACTTTTATGCTAGATCTATATATTTAGTATTTTGAAAATGATTTTATTAAATCTTAATTTTTCTAAAAATAATTGTTGTTACTTGGTCTTGAATTTCTTAATTTATTTGTTGATTGAGTTAGTATTAAATGATGATTGATATGTTATTTTTATTTTCTTATATTTTACACTAATAAATTGATCATGAGCATCAATAATGGTTGTATTATATGAAATACTGGAAAAGACAGCGAACTGTAATATAGACAGGACTCATAACTTAAGGTGAACGAGATTTTGATTTATTGTTGTTACTAATGGAAAAAAATATTGTTTTCTAGCATTTTCTAATATTCTGAATTTTTTGGATATTTTTGAAAATTTTTTTGGATTAAAAAAAAAATTCACACCGCGACGACCGCGACGGACCGATATCCGCTACCGATATCGATATCATATCGGTTTTTTGGCCCGACCGAGACCGCGACCGAAACCGAGATTTTAAATCATGCCCTAAACCCATCGCATCACTGCAGTAAATTTACTGTACATCAAAATTTAAATACAGTTACAGTACATAACCAGTTTATGTACTAGAGAGGAAATTTTGCAAGGTCCTTCTGAAATTATCATTTGCAAGTATCACACGCTAATGTATATAATCTTGCAATATGATGAATTTAAAGCAACTGAAAGCGTTGAAAAGATATGAATTTTACCAAATAAGAATTTATCGAGGCTGCTATTCGCCATGTATTCATAAACAAGCATCAGCTCAGGGCCTTTATTGCAACAGCCAAGCAAACGAATGAGATTCCGGTGATGGACATTGCTTATTAACTTCACTTCACTCTCAAAACTTGCCTTGGCCATACGGGATTCGCCTATCATCAATTTCTTAACTGCTACAGTGTTTCCATTTTTCAAAACACCCTGTAATGAATCACAAGTAAGGAAAATCATTCAGTAACTATAAAATGACATATAGGCCACATTTGAGTGTGAAGAGAAACCAGTAAAAATGGTGAATTTAGGAAAAACTGGGAGCTAAAGAAACACTACATGCCAGCCCCCCGCCCCCCCCCCCCCACCCCACCAAAATCCAAATCTTGGACTCTACCTATATTCCTAGAATTATGTTTTTCAATGTTAAACACGTACGTCTTAGGCTGTAGCTCAGCTAGTTAGAAACATGAGAATATGTATAAGTGCATGTTTGGTATCTCTATTTTTCACTTCTATTTGTCTATTTGTCTAAATCAAATAGAGGTCAGAAAAACTAGAGGGTATGGTAGATGACTTTATCATCTTCCTATTTTAGGGGAGTAGAGGCAAATCCTATAAAATTGATATGCCCACTTTCTGGACATGTGAAAAATAGAAGCATAGGCTCTAAAAAACGTAGAGGCAAATCCTTTAAAATTGAAATGCCTCTTTTTTTTTATAGCTTTTTTTTTTAATTATTCAATTTTAAATGGTTTGTCAGAAAAAGAGTAGAGATGCCAAACATGGCCTAAATGCATGAGTTTTGAGTCACTGGTGTCGCAACAAAAGAATGTTAAACATGTACACTATAGCCTAGTAGTAGCTATAGCGGTATTCACTGAAAACTAGTACTAGAACCCTGTCAAAGCTACTTTTCGATAAATAAAATATAGCATGTGGGATTAGTGGGCAGAACCCCTAATTAAAAGAACCTTACCTTGTATACATCCCCAAATCCGCCTTCTCCCAGTTTATACTCTTCACTGAAGTTCTTAGTAGCAAATTTAAGATCTTTGTAATGATAAATTACAGGCCCACGTAGGTCGGTTGTCCCTATTATATTTCCTGCACAAACAATTACATTGAATATTTGTTATAGGGTGTGAGAAGTTACAATGTTGAAACATGAAGTGTGTAATCCAAAACAAAAGTTCTTGAAGATTGACCGATCAGGATTGCAGAAAATTCTCTGCTTCTATATTTCCACAACAGACAAACAATCATGTAGTGATATCAGGCATTCCTAACAATCAGATGGAAAGGCATCATTTACGTACTTTTATGAGTCCTTTGGGTCTTCTTCCGTCTCACAAGGACTACGACTATCAAAAGCAATAATAGAACAAAGACAGCGCCGCCCACAACACCTCCAATGATTGCTGCTTTCTTGTTACTCGAACTTCCTGCAAAATTTCCCATGCACTCAGGAAGGATAGAGAAAATGAGTTAATTAGTTAAAATACATTAAAACAGGCAAGCTTTTGGAATTATAGAAAATGGAAAAGAAGAAATAGCCTTCAAAGTATAGGAAGTGTAGATTGTTGGGAAGTCCCACGTCTTGTCGTGAGTTGAATAGGGCTTCATATGCCTATTTGGGGGCTTTACCTATCAGCTTAAGGGTATCAGAGGGGGTTCGATCCCGTTCTTCTTGTGCAACTCACATGGTAGGCTCGTCTACGAAATCTATTAGGCCTATATGTGAGGGAGAGTAGGCCCATTTGTGGGTCCTCTATTGAGCGGAAGTCTAGGACTATAAATCCATCAGTCAAGGGTGGAGGGAGAAATTTTTCTCAAGGGGGACATCATGCAAAAATATAAAATCTAAAGGCCCAATATATAAAATAGAAATGAATTTTTTTTCTTTTTTAATCTACTTTTTTATACTTTATTTTTCACAAATCTGCTCTCATTCCATGATATCACTAAATAATATTATTTCATAACATGATGAAATAGCCTTTTTCATCAAATTTGCATGTCGTGGTCTTTCATGATATCACGGAACATCAAATCATTTCATAATATCGTGAAATAGAGGCCATCTGTCATCATTATAAAGTGTACGTGGGCCTTTATCTTTTTTCCGAATTTAAAAAATCTATTCCATAAAAATTCAAAAAATCTATTCCATAAAAATTAAAAAAAAAAAAAACTTGCACCCCCATAAATATTTCAGCGTCTGCCTAATACATATTTTAAAGCTATTCATAGTACCAAGTACAAAACTCACCACTGCTCAAAAATGGGGCTAGATCCGTGGTCTGATTGTCACTGAAAAATGATGAAACAGAATACCTCAAAAAGCACCCTGCATCAGCAGACCTCCCACCCCCATCCGGAGGACACCCATTTATGTTCCCATAAGCCACGTTCAAGCACTGCTCGCACGCACTGGTGCTCACTGTCCGTGCGCACTGAGCCACCCCGTATACATTCCCTCTCTTTGCTGCACCAAAGTAGTCATTCATCCTTGGCGTTGCAGTGGACAGATCCTTCAACAGTCCATCCACAGTATTTCCAAAACCTCCGTCACTCGACAGCGTTGTGTTATCACAGTACCCCGCATTCCCAATCATAGTCCCTTGATCAAAGAACCTGTTCATTGAGAATATTAATTAAATTACATTGATGAATTATTGATATTAGAATATTGATCAAAGTTTCTTCAAAATTTGGTATTATGTTATTGATATTATATCAAAATATTCGGGTGATTTTATTAAATTATATTGATTAGAAAGACTTTTTTTTTTTAATTTCTATGTGTTAGGGTTTTATGATAGTATTAACACTTGCCCTTAAATACAGCATTTAGAATTTGTTGTTTGAACCATTTAGCAACGTGCACCGAGGAATTCTCTTAATTCAGCCAAGCAAAGAATTGTGTGCATTTAAATTATGAATTTGATTGTTAGGATCTCATTTTAAATATTATTTTTAGCCTTTTAAACTCTCCAAATTCGGGTCAATTGTTTGGAGGGCATCTAAAAATTCATTTTTGGAGGGATTTGAATTTCCCAAATGATTTTCCCAACCTAATCCATAAATTCTCAGATCATTTTGAAAAATAGATGTGAGAAATTCAATAAGCCAAAAATAACAATTAGGATTTTACGAAAAAATTCCCGGCCTGGTGGTCGTTGCACGAAAAGGGGCCCCATAGTTCCGACAGCACAAAATGGGATCCATCAGCTCGTTTTTGTTTTTTTTTTTTTTTAGAGTCTTGAGAGGAGCAACACTAATGTCCCTCATCTCTTATGGGGCCGACGCCAGCGGCCACCTACTCTGCCCTTTTTCGTGCAACGGGCACCTATCATAGCTTAAATTTCTGAAACGTCAATTATTAAAATAAAAATTTTCAGATGCAGAAGTTAAAAAAAATAAAAAAAAATCCTCAATAAACCTGGGATTTGGGAAATCTGTTTTGGACAACAACAACAGTAAAAAAAAAAAAAAAAATTGGTGATTACTATCCAACCTTAGCCTTTTTGTTTGCACTAAAATAAATAAGAATTGAATACACGCAGTGATTAAAAGGTAACTAAAAAGGTGAATTACAAAAAGTAAGCATCAAATAGCATCTTCTTTTTATTTTATTTTCTTAAAAGAAAATCGTGCAATATTTATTTTTACAAAATTCACATTTAATTTTCATTTTTAACAAGTGTATGTATTGAATTCATACTTATTCTAACGCAAACCAACGTAAATACATTTTTTTCTAAATTATTACCCGTTACTCTCATATCGCAGAAAGCACCCGTCATAGATCACTCGAGCTCCGTTCGCAGCCGAGCAGTTCCGGATGAGCAACTCAGCCGTGGAGAAGCATGAGAGGCAGTCGGCGCTGGAGAGATAGTCCCTGCACTGGAAGAGAACGTAGACGGGATCGGTGGCGCGAGGGCGGGAAGCGGTGGCGAAGGTGGAGGAGTTGAGCTGAGATCGGATGTCAGAGAAGGTGGCGTTGAGGTTGGTGAAGGAGGAGGAGGGGTTCGTGACATTGTACTGGCTGCATCCCTTGTTTATCAGATACGTTTGTGGGTCGGACGCAATCGGATTGAGAAAAATGAGGAATGAAATTGAAGTGAATGGAAACAAGAAGAAGAAGAAGGAATTTGATGTTTTGGTTTGCATTTTGGAGTGAATTGGAGCATGAGATGCAAAAACTTGCTCTAGTTCTCAAATGGATTACACAGTAATGTGAAACTCAGAATCCAAAGAAATTCTGAAGACTCCAATGAGAGAAGCAACACAGATTCAGATGAGATTTAAAAAGACAAGTAAGGGAGGAAAGGACGAACCTAAAATCTAATCATTGAAGAAGACTTTACTTTGACAGTAAAAGATGGTAATTCCCGGTTTCGTAAAAACAGGGGGATCGATCATTGCCCAGTTTCGGACTCGGAAAATTAATGTTGGCGACGTTTCCCTGGACGAGGAGATGCCATCAAATGGATAATTCGGTTGCAGGAGGGCAGCAGCCGTCCAAACACTATGGGCCCACATCCCCGTGCCGGAGACTAGAAAACAGATCCCCGTTTGGACCAATCAGAGAGTGCCACATGGAAAGAGTATGTCAAATCCGCTGACATACCATCTCCTCAATGAATAAAAAAATTCATCTCCCCCAAGTGGCACCCCCGATTTGTCCAAACCGGGTTTCCTGTTTGGTCCAAACAGGGGATCCGGATCCGACGTAGTTGAGCGCCACCTGGTTGACTGTGATAGTGTGGGGCCCACCTGGGTTGCTACGTTGGTCAATCTTGAAATTGAGCTGGATGTGTAGAAGTCCATCGCTGCGTCCAGCTAATTGAAATTTGAATTAATCAAAATAAATGTGACCTCCTACTATGAAATTTTATTTCAATAGGTGTTGGTCCACTGTTAAATTAATTACGCAACTCATAATGTAGTTGATACAATATTATGCTTTATTAATAATATTCAATAACTATATTATTAATTATTGGATAAATATTATATTGGGACCAACTTCTATCAAAAATAAGTTTCTAGCGTATGTCATTAGAGGGGATGATATTCATTTTTGAATTATTTGAGTTATCGATGGATGGGACTCAGTGTGGGGTTACACATATCCCGCTCAATAAGAAGTTAAGTCTTGCAAGTTATTAGGTTCTAGATATATGATATGTTATGCTTTGACTTTTAGTTTTGGGCAAAAAGTTTTATTGGGCTTATTCAAAGACAGTTTTGAGTGCTTTATTAGGAAAGGTTGTTTGCCCCTCTCATTAAATCAAGATTAAGATCGCTTTTATCTTTTAAAAAAACAGTAACAAAAGGAAATAAGATTCAATGAGACATCAATTCCTAAAACAAATAACTTATATTTTTAATTTTTCTATTATTTTTCTATATAACTTTCGCTATATAACAAAATGGCTTGTAAAGGGAATCACAGGGTATTGCTGTGGATAGCAACACCAACTCCCATAGCTCTTACCAGCTACTAGGGATCCGAAGGGTGGTTTAAACTTTCCTCCCCCAGCCACAATGCCAACTCAAGGAGAAAAAGAAAGAAAAAAAAAAAAAAAATGGGCTTGTACACATTTATTATAACCTAAGTTTGATTTTCCAATAGAAGTGAACATAAAGGTGTCCCACGATGCATTTGTAAAATAATAAAATGAAATCACATTGCTCTAAATAAAATGTCATCAAATTAACTCTATTTCAAACATACAAGAGTTTCCAAACAGGCCTCAAACTTTTAGGTCATGTTCGGTAATCAAATCCTTGAGGATTTGAGAATCATCACTAAAAAATAAAAATAAAAATGATAAATCCATTGGATGTCTCCAACGATCTGATTTGGCTCCTTGAAGAGTAAGAATGGATGATCTCTTTCTCAAATTTCCGAATGAATTCCAAAAAATTGTTTTTTTTAGTAAATCAATCCAAAAGGTTGGGTCTGCCGGTGGATTCACTCTTTTTCCATTTATTCTTTGATTTTTGTCCCTTCATGATAGCCCTTTCATTCTGAACATCTTTCTCCTTCTTTAATCATTTTTTATGTTTTTATACCATCTTTTGTGAATTATTTTATGGCCTTTGTTTATGGATATTATTGGACCATTGGTTTTGACTTAAAAGGGAACGTACCGAGTTTACAATTCCTTCTTTCCATTGTCTGCCCACCTTCTTTTCATTTTCCGTCCACCACCACTTTACGCGCACTCGCTCTTTCTTCTAATTTTCTGCCCACCTCCGCTTTACGCGCGCGCACACACACTCTCTTTCTTTTAATTTTCTGCCCACCTCCACTTTACCCTCTCTGTCTCTTCTTTGGATGGTTGATCAACTTGGTCTCTAAGAAAATTCAACTTTGTTGAATTTTCTTGGAGTTTCATTTCTTCGTCTACGTAGGTCCTTGTGTAATAATTTACTTTTTATAGCTTTGTTTTTATGTTTGGTGGATAGTCATTGGTTTTGAATCACAAGAGTCCTGATTTTGATATATTTCTCTTTCTTACCTTATCTTGATGATTGTTTTTCATTTATTTTCTTTTTCTGTTTCTAGTGCACATCACTGTTCTACCTATTAAGGAAAACTAGCACAATGCCCCGTGCGATGCATGCTTTAACCTTATGTAAATTAAATAATAAAATAGATTTAAAATTTAAATTAATTATTAACTAATGAATAAAAATTCTGAATGATAAATTCATTTGTGTGATGTCAAGATATAAGTTCATATTATCACATAATAAACTAAAAAGAACATAATAATGTTGGAGTTAAATTCTCAATAATGTTAGAAGCACATTTAGAATTTCAGTAAAATTGGAGGCAGTCTTATTGAATTGATTTACAAACACGCATTTAGAATAGAAACCATACCTTCATTGGAATCCGGAGGCATATGTGAGAAATGGAGTGGCACCAATATTAAACACATGATCAAGTTTGTGAGTGTGGGGAGAAAGAGATACGAAGGTTTCAGTGATGTGCAGATTATGAAGATGAGTCTTAACGCTTTAGAAGAGATGTTTCCTTGAGAGAAAGATGTAAATGTGAAGAAGGGATGTCTCTGGACGTGAAGGGTTGTATCTACCCTTGGAGTCCTTGGATATACCATGCTGATGTGGCTCGAGGAGATGAGAGATTTGCCTTTTTTTTCCTCTATGAGAGGCATCAATCTTAGATACATGATCAAGTTTGTGAGTGTGGGGAGAAAGAGAAAGGAAAGTTTGTATGAGGTGCAAAGGAAGATGAGTCTTAATGCTTTATAAGAGATGTATTCTTGGGAGGGAGATGCAAATGTGAAGAGATGTTTCTGTACATGAAGGGTTGTATCTGTCCTTGGATATACAATGCTGATGTGGCTCGGGAAGATGAAGGATTTGCCTTTTTTTCCCCTCTATTTCCTCTAACTAACATCCATCTTTTAAGGTATAGAATGTCTTTTTTAAGGGGTTTCTTTCCTTTCAATATAAAAAATAGATTGTATGTGTGTATATATACATATATATCAAGACAATATCATCTATGTGTATATTATGACACAATCAGCAAAACTAATGCTTCAATTGATGGCTAATATCGTAAAAGCGTTTGAATAATGCATGTAGAACTTTTAATATGGGTTGTTAATTTTAAGGTGAGATTTTGCTAAATGTTAATCAAATTAACCATTTGAATCCCCAAGCCATAGGGACTGTATAAAAACTCAGTGCGGTTGTTCTTATGTTGAAATGATTATACCTCTTTGGTCAAAATATAGTTCTATGGATATTGCATTAAGTTCTACAGTAAAGTCGACATGGTGGTTTGATTAATTTGTGACATGTGGTTGTCAATCCTATAAATATTTCAGCAGGATAATTCTATTGGTGGGGAAAAGTATAATATTAATGATGCAGGAAAACGAAATTATGTTGATGGGCAGAACTGCCATGCAGCGACAGCACCAGGTTAAAATCATGGGTGGAGGCCACATTTGGAAAATCCAAACTGCTTCACCGCTCCAAAGGCCCATTGTGTACTATGCATCAGAATATTTAAAATCTATTTCAGTGGGCCAACCGATGGAATGGCCACCGGATTTCACACAAAAAGGCTCCTTCCATTTTTGCCCTCTAAAAAGAGGAAAGTAAAGAAAGTTAATCAGAGATTCCAGATTTAGTTGATCCAACGGTTGTCATCTCACTAATATGAAAAATAATCTAACATTTGATTATTATAATGGTACTAGGTCTAACAAGAGATTTGGATTTTCCAAATGTGACCCTGTCACGACCTGGGCCCGAAGTACGATAATCCCGAGACGTGATCCATACTTACTCCCGTAAACTCTGAATTAACCGAAGTTAAAACAAAATCCATGAGGGATAACCTTCATTCATACCTTTCAATTGTACAATTTGCGGAAATATACATTGACAAAATCAATTCAGTATTTATACATGTTTACAAAATAAAGTTCCCTTATATATGTATAATTCTATCATTTTCCTTCTTTCATCAACCACTGCATATTCAAATACAATGCAGGCTAATATCTATTCATATTTTCAAAACATTACATCCCAAAATGAATCCTTAAAAAAGAATTTCCAAAAAAAAAAAAAACATTCTTAATTCGTTCTCGCACTCGAATGCCCATATCAAACGATATTCCATCCATCTCATTCGATTAGTCCTCTTAGAGGAACCTGAGCAGTCTCATCCGCTGCCGCTGGGGCCGCCGCTGGACCTGCATAGGCAATCGGGCCTGTAATGCCATCAATAACACTAATGAACACGACGGTTCAACAATGTATAAACAGAACTTGTGATAGCACATGTTAGTACATATACTAAACTCATCCGATCTATTTAGTAAACAATTCCAATTCTAGACAAGTCTAGATAATTCCTACAATGACAATAGATGAGCACAAAAGGTCAATTAATAGACATGTACAAAATGGCCACTACCATAGCATTCATTTCATTGCATTTCATTTCATTTACCATCTTCCATCAAAGGAATGATTCATCTTCCCAATGGAAGGCATAATTTACCATCTCCCCTCAAATGAATGATTCATCTTCCAAATGGAAGGCATCAATCAGTACCCATAGATACAATCGCAATTTTGTGGGACTTACCAGTGTCCGGGCCAGGGATACTAGCATCACTACGGAGCTCCGAAACGCCCCTAAATCCATCTACTGCAGTAGGAATAGTCATTTATTTACATTTCAATTCATTTTATTTCATTTAGCTCTTTTAAAGCTTTAATACAATTGCTATGTAGTGTCAGACTCAAGAGTCAATACATTTAATCCATTTCTGGACTCAACTCAATTCAGTAGTTCCATTCATAGTAACGGAAAGGAATAAACAGTAACATCAATCTTATGAGATTGGAATACAATGATACGGAATACAATACAATAAGAGAATTACTAATTACACAATTATACTCATTTCTTTTCAGTTCCAACCAACTATTTAATTGTAACCGTTGGTTATCCAATATATGTGTTATTCTCGATGGACATCACATTTATATATTATATGTACATTGGAGTCTCCGTAATTAACACCTATAGAGGTTTAGTCCATAATCAATTAATTATAAGAACAATAGTTTAAATCATAAATTCCCCTCTTATTGTTCTTAATTCTCAACAACCTTGAATCACCCATAATTAGTCTTATCACTAATTTAGAGGACATTTATATGCCCAAAAAGCATCAATGTTTCCTACAAAAATCCAAAGATTTACCCTCAATCAATGACCTGTTCAGCATCAGGTTCGCTCGAGCGGACCCAGATAGAGAAGTAGTCGCTCGAGCGAACTCAAAGTTCGCTCTAGCAGACTCAAACAAAACGTGGGTCATTTGAGCAGATTCATATCCGCTCGAGCGTATTCATCCAAAGAAGAGGTCGCTCAAACGAACTCTTGTTCGCTCGAGCGAACGCTTCAGAATTTCATCCCGAAATTCTAAACCGTTATCCTCTTTCTACTCCCCCTTCTCCATACCATTACCACAACCTGCAATAGCATTGGAACCTCCTGTTCCACCCTCAATGCTCACACTATTCACACATTAACAACACTCTAATCATTCCATCAACCCATAAAACAATCCATTCTAAAAATCAATGGAAAATATACGCAAACCCAATTTTTATAAAATCTCCATTAACATCTACAATAACTAACACCATTCACAAGTAAATGCTTATACTTGCCTCCTTTGAAGCTTCTTTGACAATCCTCTTTGCTTGGCTAGATTTGAGGGCAAACATATTCTTCTCAAACCCTAATTCATAAAACAACCCAAATAGCTTCCTATGAGCTAACCAAGCTAAAAACTTACTTCAATCATTTAATGGAACTTGAAAATCCTATAAAAGCAACAAACCACTCACTTGTGATCCAAAGGGAAGAAATCTTGAGACCTCTCTCAAGCTCTAACTCCTTAACAATGAAAGATTGACTTGGGGAAGAAGATGAAGTGACTCTCTTCTTCACTTGAATCACTCTAAACCCAATCTTGATGAAGAAAATAGAAGAAAAGAGGAGAAGAGTCTAGGGTTTGGCTTGAGATGGAGATGAGTGAATGAATGAGTTCATTTCATTATAATATAGGGTGTCTTCACACTAAAACCCCCTTTAATTAAGTCTATTTACATTTAAAGTCAAATAAAGGCTCATTTGACCAATTTCAAGTCAAACGCACTTGAGTCTATTATGAAAATTAACGTACTCTTTGAGATACACGCGTTGGTATTAGGAATTTTCGTATTTGACGAAATACGTGAAAACCCGTATTTACAAAAAGGTCCTTAGTTTATCTTGTTTGAGTCTAAATTTATTTTAATTAAACTAATTTCATGTAAACCCATTCCATTATGCATAATGCATCTTTTGAGACTAACTTGTCTCTCTTTGGTCAGTAACCATCGTTAATTCAATTAACCATACTTAATTAGCATTAATCTCAATTAATTAACCTTAATCATGATTAGTTCGGGTCATAACAGACCCCCACCCATGATTTTAACCTGGGTGCTGCATCATACTACCCTATGTTGATTCATTTGAAACATTCTAGTTGATGCTTGGAGATGGTCCAAGTTGTGAGAGAAGCCTTCATTTAGTAAGCAAATCGTACATGTTGGTTTTGACAATTCTTAATGAGACAACATTTTTTTCCATGAGTAATGAGCAGATGATGGATCCATTAATAATGACTCGGTTGACTTTCTGTATTGCTATAAATGCTAAGCAATACATTGTTTTCTAACTTTATTAATATCATATCTTGGTTGATTTTACATTGCCGTATTTGTAAAAAAGTATGTTGATCTTCAATTATTCTACTTCAATGGATTAACAATTGGGTCTGAGTTTGAGTATGATAGGCCTTATACTTGAATTTACATTTACTAGAGTTATTATATACAAAATACTAAATATCATAAAAGTCATATACATATTAATATGTACTAAATTATTTTATATAGCAGTATACAAAAATTCTTCCTATGATATCCAATAGAAAAAGTTTCACCTTAAAGTTTCACTTTTGTATGGCATATATATATATATATATTAGAGGATAGCATTGTATACTAATTTTTGGTACCCATTCTCAACTATATAAAGAAACACATTTTCTTTTAATTTTAGAAAATTATTAATTTCGTTTGCATGAAATACTATATTGCTTTGTTACTTTCTGTCAACTAATTATATTTTTAAAATTTTGACCATATCAATACTACTATGACTAAACTTTTGTTGGTTTTTAATGCGGATGCGAGCGCGAGCATATATATATATATATATATTTGTGCTTAATGCACAGATGATGATGCTAGTTCTTACCCTTTTTTCATATTTTCGTCAGCTCTTAAGAAATTCTCTTAAGTATTTTTCCCTTTTATTTCATTTGTTATCTCTTTTTTTATTTCATAAGTATCATTCTTTCGTGTTTTAATCAACTTTTATAACACTCTTTTGTCTCCTTTTTCATTTATTGCTTCTTTAAGTATCATTTTTTTTATATTTTTTTAATTAACTCTTCTGAAATCCTCTTGGAATTTGATAAGAAAAATATGTTTTAATTTTTACAGTAGGGAGAAACAATTTAATGATCTTTAATTATATTTTATATATTCTTTTTTCTAGTGCATGGGTAAGAAAATTTGGTCAGCTGGATAAGTTTTTTAATTTATTTTTGTCACTTTGTTATAGTCCTTTCTTTCTAAACATCTCCCTTCCCTTAATCATTTCAATTCTTTAATATTTTATTCCTGTTTTTGTGAATTGTTTTGTTGACTAGTAGGCCTTTGTTTATGGATATAATTTCCCCATAGATTTTTGACTTAGATCATTTCTTGGGTTTATCATTCTTCCCTTTCATTTTCTTCTTGTGTCTCTCTCTTGTTTTTCTCGTTTGGATGGTGCTCTCTTTGTTTTGCTCCTTTTGGGGTTTCATTTTTATTCATCAACGTGGGGCCTTTGTAATTTTTTATTTCTTATAGCTTTATATTTATCTTTTTGTCTCTTTTAATGTTTTGTGGCTAGTCTAGTCCCTAGTTTGGAATCATAATAATCTAGACCTGATCACATTTGTCTTTCTGGCCATATTTTGACGGATTCCTTTTCTTCTTTTGTTGCTATTGCACATCACTATTCTAACAGTCTCATATTTTGAAGGATTCTTTTTCTTCTTTTGTTGCCATTGCACTCACTATTATTCTAACAGTCAAGGATAGCTCAGTGTTTTCTTCAAAGGGTTTCTTTCATTCAAAAATATAAAATAGATCTAGAAGATGTATATTATCAATGTGTAAATTATGATCTCTACCCCAAAAAAGAGTGTATATTATGACTTATGAGAGGCCCAAAAAAAAAAAAAAAAAAACTGATGCTTCAATTGACTGCATGATCAAGAACACACATCTGAGGACCATAATTATCGTGATCGATCGAAGCTTTCAATATGGGTTAATTTTAAGGTGAGAATTGGCTAAACACTAATCAAATCGACCGTTTGAATCCCCAAGCCATAGGCACCGTATAAAAACTGTGTGGTTGTTCTTATATATGTTGAAATGGTTATATTTCTTTGGTGCAAATTATCTTTATGGATATTGCAAAAAGATGTTGCCATGAAGTCAACATCTAATGCAGGAAAAAGGATTTTGCATTGCCTTTGACCAATTGCTATTATATTCTTTATAACAATTGTAATTATGTTGATTCATTATAATATGTTCCTGCTTCTTGACTCGAGATGGCTCAAGCTGTAAAATAAGCCTTCCTTTAGCACACAAATTACCATAGCAAGCAAATCCTGTATGTTGGGTTTTCACATTTCTTTATGAGTAAAAACTTTTTCTTATGAGTAATGATAGATTCATTGATGAGTTGAGCTTTTTTTTTTTTTTTTTCTGGTTTACAAGGGTGTTCAACTTTTTTTCGAAAACCGACTATTTTCCGGATACGTAAAGTCCCTTCCTCCTCCACACACGGAATAGATCCATTGATGAGTTGATTGACTTTAATGTATGGCTATAAATGGTAGGCTATACTTTGTTTTCTAACTTTTAATTTTATGTCTTGCTTGATCTTCCATTGGCATAATTTTATGAGCAAAAGTGTATTTATTCTTCATTGTTTTTGCTGCAATGTAATTTTTTTTTAATCAAATCAATTTGAAAGACAATCACATATATTGCGTTAGAAATTGTATCTTAGAAATTGATAATAATAAAAAAAAAGTATATACTGTTGTTACATTTGATGTGGGAAAATATGCACTTAAGTATGGGCTATTGTACTACTTACTTGGTTACCTAAAAGTTTCAAATCCAAACCAACCCAGGGATGGCTTGACTATAAGGCAAGAAAACCCTTGCTTTAGGCCCCCCAAAAAATAAGAGCCCATAGTATCACATCCTATTAAAGTCATTTTTTCACTATCTAAAAAACCATTAAAGCAACTACAGTAGTTTTTTTTTTTTTTGTTTTCCTTCCAGAAAAATAATTAAAGCTCTATAATAGTAATTAGTATCACATCTCACTAAAGCCATTTTTTCACATTCCAAAAAGTATTAAAGCAACTGTCATCTTTCTTTTTCTCTGCACAGTGTTTTTATAAATCAAAAAAAAAAATGCCAACCTCCCTGCCAAAGTGCCATCTCACTAGTGGTGTTCATAAAATGAATATTTCTCTTATAGATTAATATTTCTCTTATAAAACGCCTCTACCAAAAGTTCAATCCCCACTAACGTAACGTTTTCTTATCTTAGGTACTCTTAACTCTCTCACCCTCTCTATCTCTCTTATAAATTACCTTTTTTTGTGACTACTTTTTTTTTTTTATTTCTAAAGCGATTTTCGTTAAGGATTTACTGATTTGGTTGTTTTTTTTTTTAATAATATATGTGGATATGTCTTGATAATATATGTGGGTATTTTTTATAATATATGTTAATCATAACTCACTAACTCAAATATAATTTTTTTCTTATATTGAAAAAGCTGCATTAAATTCAGAACTCATCTACGTCTACAATCTTTGTGACTATAAATCACTAAATCAAGTTCTATTGTTCTATGCTTTTAGGATTTTTTTAATTTCAAGGTTGTATTGTATGTTTATTATAGCAATGTTCGTTTTATTTATAAATATTATTAGTTATAATTTATAAATGATAAATATGTCTATTAGAAAATATGAATCCGGGTACCCAAAACTTTAAAAAAAGAAAAAAGAAAAAAGAAAAAAGAAAAAGAAGAGAAGAATAGATTATTTGAGGCCTCATTTAATTAGAATTGTCGCATTAGGCCTCAAATTATCTCGAGTCGGCTCTTAACCATCCCAAACCAACCCCGCCCCCCCTTTAGGGAGAAGAGAGAGATGTGGGAGCTATTTCTGGACTAGGATAATAATCATGTCTGAGTTTGTGTTCAATAGGTCTATACTTTAAGTTTTCAATTACAAAGGTCACTATATGTAAAATATTAAATATCATATAAACTATATATTAGTCCATGTTTGGATGTATGGTGAACTGAAGTATGGTGAGGTAATGCATCAAATCAAGAGAGAATAAAATATAAGGTGTTATGATGGCGTTTTATTTTTAATTATTTGGTATGGAATCTTTTTTACTTTTTGTATTGAAAAGTGGATTTTTTTTGTCTTTTAGTGGAGAAAGGATGTTGCTTTTTTTTTTTTTTACTTTTTTTTTATAAATTCGCAGGAAATTTTGAAATTGTGTACTTTTGATATAACCATATATTGTCATTTCTTGTCTGGGTTCACTTTACTTTACTTTAACTAGTTAATTGCCAAACACGCCGTGTATCTTAAATGAAAAAACCTCCCCCGAACACCATGCTCATGATAAGGCGAGTACCACGTGCCTAAGTACTTAGTTGGGCCCGTCTTATCATCCATCTGAGTGGACTATAAAATTATAGGGACCCCTGATAATCATCAATCATGGGTTTGACAGCCACCTGAATGGATTGAACCGTTGGATTGACAGTGCACTCATTTGGATATCGAATGCTTATAGGCCGTAGATCAAGTGGTTAGGATAATGCTCCGAGACTTCGTCACCATACACTACCCCTCTATCCCATCCATAGGTGGGGCCTCAAGTGGACCTCCCTATAATCGATTCTCAGCTGAGGGGGGCTAGTTGGTGATTGTTTGAATTTGACTCATCATGACTGAATGAGATCAAGTCATCATCGTCATCGTCAAAGCCTCGTCCCAATTATGTTGGGGTCGACTACAATAATTTTATTTCTCCATTTCGATCCATCCTATGCTAAATCCTTAAATAAGTTGCCTATCTTCGAATCCATTTTTACTACCCATCTACGTCATCTTCAAGCTACTCCTTTTACTTGATTGACCATCAGCCTGCACGACCAAAGTTTTCCTTTCCAGCGTAGTTTATAGCCTTTCTTGAATATGTCCAAACCATTTCAAACAAGTTTCTCAAACTTTACCCTCTATTGACGCTACTCTTAAAAACGCTCATTTCTAATTCTATCATTCCTAGTTTTACCATACATCCACCTCAACATTCTCATTTCCGTAACATCCGTTTTGTGTATATATTGCTCCTTGATTGGCCAACATCATACTACATCATGCTCCATAGGTCATAGTTTGTCTAATCGTTGTTCTGTAAAATTATCCCTTCAATTTTATTACCATGTGCCAATCACAAATCATTTCAAAATCAAGTATCCACTTCAATCATCTCACTTTTATCACATGTTTGGCATCTTAATCAATCCCTTCATCCTTACCAATTATCCTCAAAGATGACCCCAAGTGGGCTCCATGCAGCTAGACAAGATTGCATATATTGAACATTTCTCCCTCAAATTATCTAGACTCAAGTCAAAACCTATAAATCCATAGTCAAGAAGACCATTACCAAACCTTACCACACATGAGGTATGCCCATATGCAAACTGTTGAAAAGTTCAAGATAAATATCCCAACGCATTTGTCATCCTATGCTGCCGTGACAAACATAACTTGTAAAAATGTCATTCCACATTAAATATTACAAACTTCAGGCATGGTCTGAAACTATAGTATTTGCAAAATTGATAAAATGCATGCATACATACCTGCTGCATATTATAAAATACATTGGTAATTACATGTAGTAGGAAAGTCATAAGCTGCATAAGCAGACCCCATCAGGCCCTGGTTTTGTTAATGCAGAAGATTATAAACTACAATGCGTTGCAGGGACCTATCAAAGACTTTTCAATGTAGACATTGGCCAAAATATTATATTTCTTTCAACTATCCATTGAATTTCAACCAAAAAAAAAAAACCTCTATTGGATTGGGGCTGTGAATGAGACTCCAATAGCTAGAGCCCATCTATGTCAAGTCAACACCATGAAACTCATCTACTTCATTTATATAGTGTAGTCCATTACTACAATCATTGCAGAGAGCTATCAGAGACTTTTCAATGTAGACACTGGGCTGATCAAAGCTTTTAACAATTTGTTGGATTGTTCAAGCTATTAAAGGCAATTTTGATTCGTCGATCAACACAATTATTAATGATATTAAGAAGTTAGTCTTGAATTTTGCTCATATGGAGTTTTCTTATATTTCTAGACTTTTAAACTCAACAGCTCATTTGTTAGCAAAGCACTGTTATTCAAGTAATCGGGATGTAGACCGGGAAAGGGCCCTATTGTTGTTAGGTGTAAGGGGATGATTAATATTGGTCTTGTTTTGTATTGTCTTTCTTTTTTTGTTTTGGCTCTGACTATCTTCTCTTGTTGTTTTTTTCGTGCATTTGAATGAAAAAGCTTTATAACAACAACAACAACAACAAACAAAACAAAAAAAAAAAAAAAAAACAACAACAACAATAAAAAAAAAATATATATATATATATATATATCAATTGGATTGGGCTGTGAATGAGATTCCTGCAGGGCCCACCTATGGTCTATTCAAACCATCAAACTCATCTGCCCCAAATATAAAGGCGTTTCATAACTACAATACATTGCAGGGACCCACCAAAGACTTTTCAATGGGGACATTGGGCTGGGCCAAAATATTGCTTTTAACTATCTATTGGATCTCTTTACCCAAGAAAAGGGAAAAAAAATCTATTGGATCGAGTTGTGAATGAGATTCCAGTAGAGCCCACTTATGGTGAATTCAACCCCATCAAACTCAACTGCCCCATGTATGGAGTGTAGTCCACAACTAGCTCTAACACATTGCAGAGGACAACATGGGGTTGTTCGGTTGGTTGACAAGCCCCCCGGGCATATGTCACCTGGTTATCTAGGGATCAACCTTGGTTATGAAACTCTTCTCATATTTATGGGCTCCTGTTCCCACTCATGTGGGCTACCTTAGGTCCCAGCCCACTTGGGTGATGTATCCAAATAAAATAAAATAAAATAACTACAATACATTGGAGTGAGCTATCAAATGACTTTTCGGTGTAGACATTTGGGCTGACCAAAACATTGATTTGAATAATCTACTGGTGTGGACTCTAAATGAGACTCCTTTTGGGCCCACCTATGCTGAATTCAACCCCATAAAACTCATATGCCCCAATATGTAAGATTATCACAACTGAAAATTGCAGAGACTAATATCTATCATCATTCATCAAAGATGGGTTACCTTGACTCCATCCACGTGAGACTTTTTACTCCCACATCCAAACTTGGTGAGTAATGATCACAAATGGGCCCCACAATTAGTCTCATACCTGCATCATCCTAATGCAAATTATTCTCTCTCTCGGTCTATGTTTTTTGTCATGTAATCCTATAGAAACATTCAATATGCATCATCATACCAAGGAAAGTACTAGAAATATTTGTTTTTCTATTTATTTTTGTCAATGAGTCATTCTCATTGACTCCAATCAGATCCTAATTATATTTTCGCTTACAGATAAAGATAATTTTATATGGCATAATACTATTACTATATATATATATAGATATATATTTGATTGGTAAAATGACTCAATCATAATTTTATAATATTGTGAAATCAATAGTCAAGCTGACTTGCGTGAGTTGACTTGACTCGGTAAAGGCTCTAAGTTAGGCGAGTCCAATGTCAAAATAGCCCACTCAAGTGGGGAAGAAAGCCCACATACGAGGAAAGAAAGCTTACATAAGTGGGAAAGGAGCCCGCACAAACTGGAACAGGTGATGTACCCGGGATTCAAACTCCGGACAGCCGGGTTAAGAATCGACGCTCCATACCACTCAGGTAAGGAGCCGTTCTTCAGCTACAAGTCGATTTAGTTCCTGTGTTTTTTAACTATGCAAACACCCTAGTTCTCAGGATTTCCGATACTCAGAGTGGATTCGTCAACTGAAACATGTGTTTAGCCAATCAACTATATACGTATACACGTTGATGAAATTAACTAAGATTAAAGAACACTAATCTTGTTCCTAAATAGTCGATGAGTTGCTAAACAGTTATTTGTTTGCAGTCATTTACATATAAATAACTTACATGCGTAACAGATACACACCATTATGTTTGTTTGTATTTATTTATGCATCATATGTATAAATTGTATACCAAAAGTGGACATACGCGAGATCGTCTATTAGAGATCGACCTTGAATGTTTTACACTGCGCAATCCAAAGATGGACACCGTGGTAATGGGGTGAAATGATGTACGGTACATATCACTCAATCAGTAGGATTTCTTAAAGTTTAATGTCTCCCCTTTTTTTTCTCCTTTTATCTGCTTAGCTGAATGCTCAGTTCTAATTGGAAGAGGAACACTTATCTTAAAGGTTTTGTTTTTAATTTTGACCATCAACTATACTTTTAACCACTATTTTATTTCAAAATTTTCAGTTCTCTCACCAATCCCCAACTCCGCCTTTCTTATCTCACTTCACTCACTTTCATCTTTACGGGCAACAACTCACTTTTGTATAACTGCTTCATCTTATTGTTTATCTTATGTAACTACTCATATAACCACACTGCATTTGAAAAGTTGCTTGCCCTCTTCTGCAAAGATTCAAGTTGCAAAGGTTTGAGTTCTTTTGCTTTCTAGTTGTTCCCGGAAGAAATGATGACGAAGACCAATGATAGATTTTTTTTCCTGTAATTTCTTTATTATAATTCCTTAGCCTATAATTCCTATAATTAAACTTGAAAATTTTCCATTTACATGATTTCTTGGCTAATACATTCAAGTAATATATTTAAAAAAATAATAATCATTAACTTTCGTCACAATTTTTTATTAATTAATTTTTTTACTGTAACTTTACATTTATATTGTTCATGAAACACGAGCATGTCTTGCTAGTTAGTAATTAACGGAGGGCAATGTTCTCTGCAAGCATTCTACATATAACTTATATGTCGTTGTGCTAGTGGGGCTCACATAGATACAAGTTTATCAATAAGAGTGGGTAGATGGAAATGTCTTAGCATGCACAAGCGGGATTAAAAAACCAGTTCCACCATATTATTTTAGTCATTGACTTTATAGCCTTATAGTTTAATGGCACCTTATCTGTAGATTTTCTTGAGATTTAATTCAATGGTGAGTGAAGTTTCAATTAGTATAAAATTGGGTATGATGCCAAATCATCAAATAAAAGCAGCATCAAAGGGGCTATATTGATAAAAGGTGGGCCCATATGGGCCCCACTGTGCTGGACTACACTCATAGCTGTTGAGGCATATCCACGCCCAACCCTATTTTAAAAATACAGGCCCATAGCTAGCCCAAGCCCAACATGGCTATAAATGTCGGGCCCAAGCCTGCTCATTCAATCAATTGGGACGGGCTGGACTTTAGGCCTTTTGTCACTTAATCCAAGCATATCCCAAAAATCAGATGTGCCTATAGTATATATCAAGGCCCTATCTAGGTTATTACCTGGCCCATGAGCACTCCTAATTGAAACTAGGCCCGTCAATTGAGCTCATTAATATGGGTGCCTGTCCAGGCTCGACCTAAGCCCGAAAATATGGGGCTGAAAAAATTGAGCCCTGCGGGCTGGGCTTTGACAATGGTTTCAAAGACTGGCCAAAATGGGACTGGGAATGGGCATAATAAGCATAATAAAGATGCATTTAATTGAAAAAAAACAATTCAATGAACCTCAAAACATAAAGAGACATGGATTCATATGGTCTTAAATTCAATTTCCATGAAGCGAACAACACAATTAAGGTTGGATATTCAATTATCATTTTGTTATATAAAACTTTTTTTCATATAATCTTAAACAAAATATTTTTTTTTTTTTTTTTTGTTATTTAGAACTTCTTGCAAGGAACGAAAAGTCTCCCCCAACTCTACTACCACGGAAGGTCCAAGCTTGGAAAACAAGAGGATGGTTTAAAGTCCGGTTCACACCCCTGTGTCCGTGGCAGTATATGAATAATTAGATAATGTTTAGCTTATATACAAGATCGTGTTAAGCCCTAGCCCAGCATAGGCCCACATAGGATGGGATTTGACATAGGCCCGTTCAATTTAGGGCTGGGATTGGACAAACTCCGGTAAGCCAGCCCAATGTTCGGGATGGGATCGGGACAGCCCAAGCTCAGGCCCGGCCTATCCCATTGACAGGCCTAATTGAAACCATCACACAATGGGCGAGTCTTGACCCACCGAATTGCATGTGGGCTTAAAAATCTAGGCCCAAATCCTTAACCGAAGCAAGCCCGACCATGACTTCTTTTGTTATCGGATTGGACCCTGCGGGTTTGGGTTTGGCCCAGCCCAAGCTGCACATAGCCAAATATAAATCTCTCTCTCTCTCAAAAAAAAAAAAAAAAAAAACCTCGTGTATAGCATCAAATCAGTGGCCCACCTATTGGACCGCTAGGATGGACTTACCATACCAAACTTGTTGAGTTGAATGCACACTGCACGCACACTACAGCAAGATCCGTGACCTCTCTGCTTAAATTTTGCAATTTGTATTCAAATCTTCTCTCCTTCCTTCTATTGAATCTCTCAAGACCTCACACAAATGCATTGAATTAAAGAGTTTCTTGTCATCAAGATGCTGGATTCGACCACAAGGGAACACAATTTCACATTCTTTTTCTCCTTCTCAATCGCATTGGACTTCGTCTTTTTATCACAATTTGCGTTTGGGTTGCAGGAAAACTGGGGAATGAGATTTACTGAAAACCCGCAGTAATGTTCCCTAGTGCTCGTATTTTCTCAATGCCTTGCCAACATGAATGCTGGAGATATTTAGATCTTTGGGATTGATTACATGTGTAAAATCTGCCTCTTTTATGTGGAATCTCTTACTTGCTAAGCAAATGTCGCAGCAAGTATCTATAAATGCTACAATTATAGGGTTCGGATTTGATTCATCTGTTGAGCATCTTGAGAATGATATCAAATCATTGTCATCATCTTTTCAGGTGGTTTTTTCGCAATTGCGGAAAGGAATCTATTGAAAGTAATGATGTGGTGAATATGTTTGCTGAACAAGGGGGTGGATAGGGAGGATCAGTATATTCTTGGATTTTCGTTTGAAGGGTGCGAATCCAAACAAGCAATTGGATTTTACGTGAATCTTCGAAGCGTACGCAGAGTTTCATTATAGTTTTAGAAGCAGACCAAGGTCTAATGGATGCGACCGCCCACATGATACTTGGATCCGCCCATGCATGGTGGAGTATAAAGCTCTTATAATGTTATACTCTGTTTTGGCCTTTTATTTCTAGCCTTTTTTGTTTCTAATAGTGAGTCTGTACTCTTATGTATCATATTTGTATCTAATTTACCAGTACTTACTGAAAGTAAAAAATAAAAACTTGGCAGCTCTAGGATGCATGAGGGAAAAAGATAAAAAGCTGTTTTCATTTATTCATATCAATGCTAATCACTGCTACGTTCTGCATTTTGGAACTGTGTAATTCTCAAAAGTGGATAGTTATTTTGACTCAGCTAATATGTAGTAAGACTTGGTGGGATTTTATAGCATCATTTTGTGGAGAAATCTGGTCTGTTGTAATAGTGTAACACCCGTGAAGGAGCCCAGGGGGTGCAGTGGGTTGGGTGGATGTGGATATTGTCACCTTGATATACATTGTTACGCTACGCAGTTCTCTATCAGCTTAAGCTGGGTGGATGTAGATAGTCACTTTGATATATATTGTAACGCAGTTTTCTATCAGCTTAAGCTTTTAGAGTAAAGTAGTTATCAACAGTTGCTTATGCAGCTTTTGGACCACCTAATCTAATGCTTACCTATCTGACTTTTTCCCACTTTGCCAAATTCTCATTTCTCATAGTGATATGCTGGTCCTGTTTTGTAGCCTGACAATGGGCGTTCCTCTTTTGTTCGTCAATTAGAGGTGATTTCTCAATTAGCAGTATGTTGCCATTGACTATTGAGATTCATTCTTTATTTGTAATGTATTTACCTATTGCTAACTTTGTGTCAACCTCTACTGCCACAGCAATTCATCAGATATCTACTTCACATCTGGCCAGTTGATTCTGGCAATGTGACATCTAATGTATTCAGTGCAACCAGTTTGGAGCAATACTTCTCATGGTGTGTAGATCAGAGAGCTGAAGTGGCTCTTTTGATTTTGCAGTCACACTTAACTAATGTGTAATTGGTGCAACTTAACCAAAATTGATGATCTTGCTCCATCAAGGATCTTTCTCACAGATGCTTGCAATGTGAATTGATTATTACATTGGGTGCAAGAAATGTAAAACTACATTCTAGTGGGTTTTTTTTTTTTTTTTTGTCCTTTTTGTTCTGTTGTGCATTTGGATGCCAAAAATAGAAACTTATGTTAGGACTTAGGAGATACTTTTTAATGGTCTTCCGTGCGTCAACTGGTTAACAATGCCATTTGTTCATATTGCATTGCAACAGAAAAGTAAGAAAAACAGTAAAGCAACTACTGCTCAGGAAAATCTAATGTAGGAAAAGCAGCTATAAAGTCCAGCATCTTCAAAACCTGACTGAAAGGGCAGGCGGTTGGAGCAGACAGGTTAGTCCAAAGTTCCAAACCATTTCAAATATGGCTTTAGAAATGATCATCGTCTTCATTAAAGCCTTATCCCAACTACGTTGGGGTCAACTACATGAATTTTATTTCTCCACTATTGTGAGTCAAATCATCGAATATGTTGCATTTCTTCATATCCATTCTTGCAACTTCCATCCACGTCCTTTTCAACCTATGCCTCCTTTGTGGGCCATCAACCTGCTTAGAAAGACTTTTACTCTCTAGTGTCATTACTTGCTTGCATTGGACGTGTCCAAACCATCTCAAATGGATTTTTTCTTATTTTATCACCTACTGATGCGACCCCTAAATGCGTTCGAAATCGCTTAGTTCTTATTATACCCTTCCTTGTTTTACCAGACATCAACCTCAGCATTTTCATTTTGTGTATCAGTTGGTCCTAAAATCGCTTAGTTCTTATTATATCCTTCCTTGTTTTACCAGACATCAACCTCAGCATTTTCATTTTGTGTACTCCTTGTTTGGTCAACATTATGCTCCATAGGTCATAATTGCTGCCATCATCATCATCAAAGTTTTGCCCCAATTATGTTAGGGTCGGCTACAAGAATTATATTCCTCCATTCCGATCTATCTTGAGCTAAATCTTAAAATAAGTTACATGTCTTCATATTTATTTTGACCACCTCTATCAACATCCTTTTCGGCCTGCCACCTTCGTAGGCCATCAACCTGCATAGCCAAAATTTTCTTTATTGGTGCCGTTGCCATCTAGTGTCGAACATACTAAAACCATTTCAAATGGGTTTCTCTTATTTTTATCACTTATTAATGCTACACCTAAATGCTTCTAAAAGCAATAATTTATAATTTTATCATTCCCAGTTTCACCACATAGCCACCTCGACGTTTTCATTCCTGCTACATCTATTTTGTGCATATGTTGTTTATTGATTGGCCAACATTTTGTTCCACAGGTCATAACTGGTCTAATCGTTGTCTTGTAAGATTTTTATTATCCGTCCCAAGCCTAGATAAAAGAGGGTTGCATTAAGTAAGTTGACACCCAACGTAAAAATTGTCACAACCCAAACAATTGTTGTCTTGTAAATCTCCCCTTTCAATCTTGTTGGTATGTGTTGATTATAAAGCACTATAGAACAAGTCTCCACTTCAACCATCCTACTTTTATTCTATATTCGATATCTTCCTCAATTTCTCCATCCTTATTGATTATTGAGAAAATATATTGGTATGAATTTTTTTGTGATATCTCTTGAACTTCAATTCACACAATAGGTTAAACTCTTTGTCATGGCATCGGGAATGATGTAAAGAGAAAAATACTTGAGTGAATAACATAAGGGTGGGCCCAACCAAACCAATAGTGGATTAAAGCAATTTTTTAGGATTCGACTCGATTGAATTTCTACCAAAATTCAGTAGTGGGGTGGACTCGCCCAGCCCAAATTTTGCATACTGCATCTTCCAGTCAAACCACACCCCAAACACCCCAATCACCACCACCACCACCACCCCCCCCCCCCCCCCCCCCCCCCCCCCCCCCCCCCCAAAAAAAAACCACGTTCTTTCTTGGCATGCCACTTTTCTCACATTGGTAAGTTTTTTCTTCCATTGCTGGGGATGGAACCTAGTCTTCCCCATAATAGGGGTAGATGCCTTGCTACTTAATTTCTCAATAGGGGGTGTTTCAATTGTCTTGGTCTTGGATAAGGTTTTATACATTACTATATATCCATTTACCTGTAAGTGTCCTCTATGGAGGCATTCTGTGTTTGCTTGCAGGTTTGGATAACCCATCATTTTTTTATCAATTATAATCCATCGTTTAATTGTGTTATTGAGGGTTTGCAATTATGATTATCTACTGATTAACCTTATTGTCTTATTGGCATTGTGTGGCTAAAGTTAACTGCAGTCTTATAACATGATATCATCAATGAAGAGTGGTTGGGGAACCATTTTGATTCTTCCGTTTTGTTTTCTGGTTACTGGTCCCAACTTTAGTTTCATGATATCATCAAGTTGAAAATTTGTTATTTCATGACTGAATTTGATTGGATAGGCATGATAATTCTATTTCTAGTTTTTTTTTTTGTTTTTTTTATCAATAGTCTTGGGTGTATTTACTTGCAAGAGCCAATGGAGAATCAAAATTCCATAAGATATTTACTCATTACATTGTTTGTCCTGATGATTTCACAGGGCTAGTTTGGATCTTTGTGAAGCGAGTCTAGGTATTTCCAGTGACATAAGTGTTAGTTGTTATATTCTTTGCCAAGACCAATTCCAAGTAAACAGAGCTACAGGTAAGGTCCAAGGGACTTCATTACTGGGTATTCCATGAATTAAATTTGAATAATGGTTTTAGGGTGTGTTACTTTGCGGATTTTTCACAGAATTTAGCCCTAAAATTTTCCTGCGGCCCAAATTTTTGTCATTTGGTGTTACATCATTCCATGCTGCACCTTTTGAGCTGGATAGAGAGGAAATCAAATCTGATGGCGGTAAGGGGGGCATGGAATCCTCTCATTGGACAAAGTTTCCAGCATTATTGTTCTTCATCTAAGTTGGCAAATGCTCTAGTCGCTGTTAAAAGTAATCACCGTATTCATTTAAATTGATGTAGAGGTTAGCAAGTACAAGTTTACACTTCTTTATTATGATCTCGACAACTTTTGAAAGCTAGTTATACTGAAGATTTATTAATGCATACTTTACACAGGACCCATGCATACATGCTGTAGAAAAATGTTTTGAATAGCTACGTTATGTTTGATGATGCTCCATGTTGCAACTTTTAGATCATTGGTAGTTGGACGGACATCTAATTACCATCATCAAAGCCTTATCCTAACTATGTTGGAGTCGGCTTCATGAATTCTGTTTCTCTATTTCAATCTATCATTAGCAAAATCCTCTAGACCTCAAATTATTTATCACCAAAGTTAAATACATAGAAATTCTTGTCCTTGGATTGGCATTTCAAATACAAAATTAACAAAAATTACTTGGACATTTATTCTTCACCATTTATATAAGAATTGATTAACATAGAACCAAAACCCTCCTTTACCAGTCAGATTGAGAATTCTCCTCTTCATTCTATCCATCTCTCTTCCGTTTTGTAGACATTGAGAGTCTAGTGAATGCCTAGGTGTGAGGAGCTGCTTGAACTTGAAGACATTCATGTATACACATAATATAAATAATATATATATATAGATAGATAGATATATGTATACAGAAATATGCTACAGAAGGAATCTTGGAAGCCCAACTTTGTGACCAGTTCTCTTGACATCAGCTTGCACTTGTTGCCTGTAATCTCCAAAGGTGAACTTTTTGTAAAGGGAAGGCTCCTTGCAACTCCCAATCATTGAGTCATATGAAGGGCATAAGAAGTAGGCTATTGAATATCTCTCCACTTTCCCATTAGTCATGACCTTGTGCTGTATGCTCTTGTACACATCATTGCTCCAAGCCTATATAAATATATATACATATATATATTCAAATACAAGATTCAACTGAAAGTTAGTAAAATGTATTAGTGTTAAAACTCTTTTAAGTTTGCATTCAGACTGTTCAACTTGAAGTGATTGTGGGACCCACTGGTCTTGGAGCTCATTCTGATATCACTAGGTTTATGCATGAGTCAGGGTTTGGTTTATGCACTTGCATAACCTGATTATTAGTAAGTTGGTTGGTAGAAATTGTAACTGTGATGAATAGAACTTTTCTCCATGTAGTAGACAGTGCAAGGAATTGAGATCTTTTACAGGTGAGATATTTTTTTTTTTTTTCTCTTTTGAAGTTGAGCAGCTGGGGATGCAATTGGGCCGGGCCCCACTTGGGATAGCCGGATCAGCTTGCAAAATAATCATTATTATGTTACGTCAGCAAAATGGTTGGTTTGTCCTGACTGCTCCATGGGTTCTTCTCCAAGATGATTGAAGTATATCCGAATCATTGAGAAGAATCTTTCAGAGAACTTATGATGATTTTCTCTTGATAAATTTCCTGTCTTTCTCTCCTTATTCTTCTTCTCTTGATAAATATTTTTATTGGCTTTCTTGCAAGATGGTTGTGGTAAATCCAATTCACACCCACATGTAGCTAGGATGTAAATGAATATCCAATTATCCGGACATTTCGACCCGTAAAGAAAAAAACAAGTTTGGAATCTGTTTTAGGTTCTCGTTCATAAATGGGTTCAAATCCAAATTTGGAACCCAATTTAGGTTTCTATTGTTAAATCGGCCTAGTTCCGGACTCATACAGTTCTGACCTATGGGCCTGGGGCCTGGCCCGTTAGGCCATTATATTTAAAGAGACTAGGGTTTTTATTTACCCTTTTCTAGTTCAATAGTTCCTATTATTCTCTTCAGTGGCGAGTGCAACAGCATCATCTTCTTCTCTCTCTCATCTTTTTCTCTCTTATTTTGGATTCTATTGAGAATTTGTGATCATGTTTGAAGTGTGGTTTTGAAATGTTTTTTAATCCAGATTTAAAATAATAATAATAATTGATTCTTACATTTCTTGGCTCAAAGCGTTTGGATGTGTGTTTTTTATGACATGGCTCTTGACTTTGTGTAGGCCAACATAAAAAACTTCATGTAACAGTATATATACTGGTTTTGAAGATGTTGCAATTTATCATTTGTGGAAAGTAAACTTGATGCATTATTACCAGGTCGCATGAGGGATCTCTCTTTGGATTTTTGGGTTGAATGGTATCCCTATTTTAAGCAAAAAATAAAATAAAAAGTAAAAATAAAGTCAAAGCCAGTTCCAAAACCAGATCCAAGTCCTTTTGTTGGAACCAGTTTTGGAACCGAGAATGAATCAGACACCGAAACCATCCTTTATAAAAGGGTTCTGGATCAAAGTCTAATTTGATTACGGCTAATCCGTTTGCATCCCTACATGCAACCCCTACCACCCGACATCAACACTACAACCAAGGATAGCTCCCGGGTTGTTTCTGAAGGTGCCTCAAGTGGATTTGCAGTAAATTAAAATAATTTAAATAAAAATAGGGCTATAAAATAAAATGATATAAATTTAGACTGTTCAATTTTTCTTTTTTTAAATTAGTAGGGTCAAGAGAATTGATATTTTAGGCAACCTGCAAATATAGCTAGAAATTCATGCTCTGAAGGTATTTGAAAAACCCCATGACATGTTGGATTGTATAGTAACTCTCAAAATTTTCATTGGATTCTCAAAATCTCAATGACACTAACTTCTTATGATAGTCAAAGAAGGGGGCCCAGCTTTTCATTGCCTTCCCATCAAGATCAATGTGATGGGTGGGTCCGACTTGATCTAACATATTTTAAACTATCAAAGCAAGTGGTGGGAAGTGGACCCCTTTGATTCAACTGCCTCCAGAAAGTAGGGATGCAACTTGCCCAACCCAAACCCACAATTTCGACCCGACCCAAACCCCAACCCACACCCATCTGTGTCTGTAATTTCCTCATTTAGCCTCAACTTGAACCCTAAATTCGAAATCTAATTTGAACTCAGGTCTGGAACAGGTTGCTTATTATATATAATAAACTAAGGTTCAACTTGGATCAAATCAGACTCAGGTTAGGATGAGTCTGGTTTGGGTTGGCCCATATAGAACTTGGGTTGGGCTCAGATTGCTCCCAAACCGAATAAAACCTGCCCAACTCACACATCTGCCAAAAAAGATCAAAGAAAGAGGGACCCACATGGACAAAACTTGTGAAAACTATTCAGTGTCCCTCACTAGGATGACAAAAGGGACCCACATGATCCCCTTGCTCAATCATTGACGTGGGTCCAAACAGCAAAACACAACCATAATTAAACTATGGAGGTGATGAGAGGAAGGTAGCCACACATTCCTCCAATTACATTGATTTGGATGCATCTAACAATCCAATCAGTGACCTAACTTCATATCATCAATCCTAGCCAGTCATCTGTATACCCCACTAGTCAGAGGGTCAAAACCATCTGATTAGACCCATTTTGACATCTTTTTCCGCCAACAATGGGGCCCAGGGTGAATTAGGGTGGATTAAGAGACAATTGTCCACTCAAAAAAGGGAAATTTTCTATTTAGAAAAAACCCAATATCTAATTGTGATCCAAATCGGAATCCAAAATAAGAAGTGAAATGCATTAGTATAATTTGATTAAAAAAAGCTTCAAAACAAAAGTTTCCAAATATAACTCTAAAATATGTATATGAATATAACTCAAGCTATGTAGACCCTTGAAACCTAAACATTTTTAATATGTTCATTCTAGAGCCGGCTCCTCAGGTTGGAACATATAGGGATTTGGTTATAGATTTGAATGTTCTGGATCGTTTAGTATGGATCCGGGTCTTTCTCCCAGATCCAAATATAGATCCCATAACTGCTTTATTTGGAATCAGAGATAATGGATACTCGGATAATCAGATACCCATTTGTGATCCTAAATCAGCCTCATAAAAGCTCAGCGCAGGGCAGAAGCTTTGCTTGAAACACAGCCCATTAAGTTATCTGGCCTAATTTTCAATCACGTGTCCAGCCCACAAAAGCTCATTTCCAAAGGGCACACCCTTTCAATTTAATTATGATGTGCCAAACTGGGTCTTTTGAGCATATAAAGACTCAAGTTTTCACTTGCATAACAAGGGGGCCACGAATAAGCCCGATCTCAGCCCAAGAGTCTGAAACACAGCCCAACTTCAACCCATTGCGGCCCAGGTTTGGGCCAGGCCCATTCTGTTTCAGCCCATGAGCTTCATGTCACGACCCGAACCCGTGATCCGATTATATTAAATAGAGTTAATTTTAGTTAACTCGAGAGGGGGGTGTAACACTTTCCTAGACTACTTTCACTCCTAAAACCATTTTATGTTGGTTTTCAACGAAGCTCATGCATATGGTCATTGTTGGCTCACCTGAAAAAGATCCCCAATGTTGACAATTAGAGCTTCTGGATTGGGCTTTACAGCGACCCATCTCGAATCTTTCATCAGATGCAATCCACCAACTTGATCTTGATGAAGGATGGTGAGAAAATCGCTATCCGTGTGGGGCACTAGGCCAAACATCTCCGGCGAGAACGGGCATGGAGGATACCGGTTCAGGCGAAGAAAGCAAGTACTTTCATTGCAATTTTCATCAAATAACTGCTTAGAGTGACCCAAATACTCGGCTAAAACTCCGGCGAGCAGTCGAGAAAGATCCGACATTGTCCTTGCCAGTTTCTCCATCACTTCTCTGTAGTATAGGAAGGAACATAAGCAGTAGTAGAGGGTTAGGGGGCAGCAAAAGCATCAAAACCTCAAAATAATGTTTTGCAAGAATTATTCTATGAAACATGCTCATCACAGGTTTAGAGCAAAAAAGAAAGCACTTTATATAAATAAAAGAGAGTCAGATATCATTTCAATTTGGATTATAATCATTTGTTTAAAGGCCCTAAAGTTTAATAATTTTACAAGTACTTATTATCATCACTTGCTATTATCATCAACAGAGCCTTAATCCAACAATGTAAAGTTGGCTTCATTGTTTTGTAAATGCTTATACAACTATTAATCATTGGGGCGCTTAAATAGATTTCCACCACAATTGAATCATGCCAAAGTGTTTTCGATCGGCTTGATACCCATGACTCACATTCATCAATGTGGGCCCCACAAATGGGCATCCAAGGTCATAAAAATAAAAGAATCAATTAGTCCTGAATCTTCAAAAAAAAAAATGAAAAACAGAAGTGCCTTGATTAGTCCAAACTCTAGATGACCCAAGTGGCCTAAAGTACAGAGGATCAATTAAAACTAATGCTACTTTGGTAAAAGAATCAAGAAACTCATATATCTTTCTAGATTTCTACAGAAATTTATGTCTTATTTCCTACACTGTTTTTACCAGCATGCTTACAATTTGGAATTCAAAGATCGGCATATGTACTTTACCAAATAAAAAATAAAAAAATGAGAAGAATCAGCATATGTGGATTTTATATGTGCCCACCAAACTTCTGACAAGAAATAGAAGGCAAAAGAGACAACTAGCACGATGGTGCCTGCTATAAATTTATGTGAGAGCTGTACTGGTTCAGGTCAGGTCTTAACTGATTATAGAGTAGCAAATTGAACAGGAAAAAAAGGAAATGAAAAATATATTTGACCAATAATAGCTTAAACTCTAAAAAACTAAAATTATGTTTTCATAGATTCCCATGAAATTCTTCCTAGCCAAACAGCCCCCAGAAGAAAGAGGATAAGAAATGACACGATGTGAAATCACACAATGAAAAGTCGTACTGCATGGATTGCATCACTGTCTAATCAAGGATATGATGATGATGATTATGATATCATTATGTCCACTTGTTTTGATATCTTGGAATGTAATAGTATTTTGGTGGGCTCACATGTCTACCCCATCAGATCAGGTGCAATGAGATTCATAAATATTCCATGCCAAATCATCTCTAATTATTATCAATATCAGCATCACCACACCAGCCCATCTTTTCAGTTAATGAAAATGACTCAAAGGACTCGAACCTTACATGAAATATACAATATGGAAGAGAGAGAGAGAGAGAGAGAGAGAGAGGAAAATGAGAACTTTGTTATGATGAATAATGGGGCAATATGTGATGATTTACCTTAGAGAGCTGAATTCTTCACTGCAACACCCCTCGTCTGAGATCTTACTTAGAGGAATATGGAAAGCCTCTGACCAAGAGAATTCCTTAACAGAAGTAGCAGTTGGAGTGCCCCACCTATAAGAATCATTCAACAGCCTACACCCAACCTTCTTCTCAAAGGGCATCTCAAACATCTTCACTTGTTCTCTCCTAATCTCCTCCAATAACTCCTTACCCACCCCATGATTCACCACCTGGAAGAAGCCCCACTCGGACGCTGCCTTCGCGATAGCTTCCATGCATGCCCGCCGCTGATTGTTGTCGCCGGAACCCCTCAAAGCACTAAGATCTATCAATGGAAGCTCACATTCACCTACAACACTGCTCTCGCGATCGCATGGACTCCAATGAGTGTCACGAGAACTGAACAGCGTTCCATATTGAGCGATAAAAGGCGGGTCGCGCTCGAATTTCAAGTCGATCATGGTTTTTCCGGTAACCGGAGAATTCGAAGTTGAGAATTTCACTAAAATTCAACTAGGAGAAATCAAGTGTTTGAGTGCAGAGTCCTCTCATGAAGAGGGGGAAGGGGGACTTATATGTGTGTAGGGGACGAGAGGACTAGACCCATTGGTGAGAGAGTCCAAGGGAAGGTATAGAATGGGAATAAGAGCACAAGAAGAAGATAACAAATTGATGTGTTGGGATTGTGACATTTGTCACAACAGGGAGGACGGTCTTCCCTTTCTTTTGTTTGAAATGACCATGTCAACAGAGATATGCTAAATTAAATAGGTGAGACCAATGAGGGGGCCCTAGGGTGAAGCCAACTTTAGTATTGTGGGCCTTGTGGAGCACATGGGATAAATATCATTTGGAATTGGACCTAAAAGAGTGGATTTTCTTGGGCCCTGTGCATCACAAACTTTAGTGGTGATTGACTTGTAGGTTATGATAGTTATCCAACGTACAATTGGTATAAATTCATGCCAATCGATATAGCGTACGTCCTGCACTAGTTTGATCCTCATTTTTGGATGGATAGATATCACATTTATCACATCTATCTACCCACCTCCCCCTCTCTCTCTGCCTCTTACACCCAACCATCGATTATGTCCTTTGTGGGCTCACCAAAATCCATGACAACCAAATAAGAGGGAAGAAGTGATGGAAAATCACTGTTGGGATTAGGGTTGGATAAGAAATCAATCCCAGCAGAATATCATAACCTCTAATCTGACAGGGATGATCGGATATTGCCATCAATATGATGTTGACAACAGCTATACAAAGTTCCTACCTTTGTTTGCCTAATTTACGAGCCTCCTCCATCCTAGATTTTGGTGCAATTGGGGTGATATACATTGGATTGTTGTGTGAAATTAATAGTTATATATACATGATCAATTTAGTGGTGTACATCAATTTCTTTAAAATTGAACTAGCACAATAATCCATGATAAGCATGGGCATGACCCACATAGATAGAGTCTTGCTCCATCTAGTTACTTTTGACATTCTTCTATTAGCAATTACATATTGGTATTTTGTGGTGCAATGGTTGGATTAGTCAATTATAAAGACAATTGGTCTCAAGTTCAATTCTCATAATCTATATATTTTTAGTTTTTTACCGAGGCCTGATGAAAAGAATTGAAAGAAATTCAGTTCAAATTGAATTTAAAATCCTTGAATTTAATATATTATAATTTAGATTAGGTTAGTATCTAATTTGAATGTTTTCAATCATCATATAAAGGTGGGCACCTGTAGTGGTTAAATCAAGATGTAGCTCCAATAAAGATCGTGTTGTTTAAAATATGGGGACCATTCTCTTTTGATGCCAGGACCTTATCTCAATCTAAAGGAGGATATAGGTTGAATGGTTGCTAAATTGGCCCAGTACCCTAAAAAATCAGGTGGAGCCACAGGCGGGACTAAGTGTTACGACCCGGGTGTCACCACACTTTCAAGATTCGGGAAGTTCTTTAAATAAGACCTTAAAAAGTTTTATTTTATTATTTGTCTTCTTCACTTGACCATTGTCCACACCACCTAGATGAAAATCCTGTGTCCGCAATTAGGTGGAGCCCATAATGCCACCCTGCTTCTATCATTCTATACAAACATTGAAAACCGAAGCGTGTGGGAAAGATGGCATGTTTGCGTATATACGTGGAAAAGTCGTTTCGCAGATGTTTTCTTCTTCTATGGAGAAGAAGAAGAAACGCTCTCACCTTAGAAAATCTTGTTGCCCCACCACCCCCAAAATGGAATCATCATAAAAACTCTAGTTCATTTTTGCCCTCTTCCTCATGAAAAACTAGCTGCACTTAAGCATTAAAAAATACTTTTCGCTATAGAAAGTTGCAAGATTTTTCTCGCCCTTTCCATAGAAAAGGAAATGTACAAATGAGCCCTAAAAGTAAGAAAATTGCCGTGGGGCCCATGGAAATGCATGCTAATCACGGAGCAGGATGCAGAGGAATTATTCATATTATCCCAACCCTTAATTTAGCGAGTTTAAAGTTTCAACTTTAAATGAATGAGCTGAACTAGAATTTTTGTTTTCCAAATCCAAAGGTTTTCAAGTTACAATTCTATCATGATTGGACAGGTTAAACTTGGGCCACCTCTTATAAACATTTCCTTCTCCACATCCCATCTGCATACATGACACGACCTATAGAACTCACATCGATGCATGTCCTTCAACAGAAGCTGCGGACTGACACCATCTTTTTTCTTTTTTTGGTAAAAGTGGACTAATATCATCTGAACATTTTATTTAAATGCATCCAAGTTCAGAGAACCGAAACTTTATTCATTTTTAAATTCACTACTAAAATTTCTATTCAAATTAATTTCTAAAATGCACTCCTAAGAATAGGGGATGAATTGAATGAAAGTAGGGTTTAATTTGATCTTAGGTGGGTTAACAAGCTTATGCCCTTCTAGAATAAAAAAAGCTCAAGTCTCTCAATTAAAACAGCTCTATATGGGGTTAAACCAATTTCTGCTACGTGCTCGATTTTTGGCGAGCACCTCTAATTTGGAGGGTTTTTACTATTGTGAACGGCTAAGATTAAAGATTCTGCACTATCTAATAGCAGATATCTTGCCGATTACTATTTTTGAAACTTAAAAGTCAGAAAAGAATCATTCTGAAGGCATTTAATAGCTTCTCTATGAAAGTTCTTAGCAATTGAAAGATCAACAATATATCAAACGTATCATGATAATATGATATTAAAGGGAAATATTAATTTTCCAGTAAAGTTACATAATCTCACTGGAGAAGGCCATAAATGAGGGGCTAGGATGATCTAATAAGAGCTGGCATTTTGCATGCCTTAGATCTCATTAAGATCTGGGCATCTCCCTCTCCCATGGCCCACCTATTCCCACCAATAATAGGCACGGTCAAAGGTGGGCCCATAAGCCCCAATTAATGTCCACTGTCCTTCTTGGAATATCTAAGGTACTATGGGTTAGATGTAGGACCACTGACACCAACCTTCCTGGTAGAAGGGAAATTCCTCACCAATGCCTCATATACAAACCTTCCAATTATCATCTGGCCCACCACCATAATAAGCCATACATAAAAACTTGCAATGATTGGGAAATCTAGGACATTCAAACGATTGTTGCAAGTCACTGATTAGATGACTAAGATTACCAGACCAAAGAGGATTTGGTTGGTAACCAATCAAAGCATATTTCACAGTGGGGAGGTCGCATTCTAATTTTATGGACCACATGTCTTATGGAAAGTAACAGTGGTTCAGCTCTTTTCAGTCATTGCTCATATCCAACTTCTATATTTAGTTTTAGCAGAAACACGAAAAAAATCTATGTTTAGAGGAATGTTAAGGGCCTGTTTCTTTGGATGGATTTGAATTCCTATGAGGGAATTTCTGTCTTCGATTTTAGTCACTTCTAACAATACATTTGTTATGAATCCTAGGAATTCAATTCTATGCCATCAAACGGGGCTCAGCAATATGATGAAGATTCCATAAAGATACTCCAGTTACAAGATGTTTTATTCTTGAAACATTACTAACCTGTTAATATTCTGAGAATAATTTATTTTTTTTTTCTAGAATTACTATATTCTATAAAATTATACATTTATACTATTTTGGAAAAGATTTATATTTTAAGTTAGGTAAATGCTCAAGTGAGAGACACTCTCACCAAATTGGTAAGAGATGGGTGGGGTGGGATGGGTGCCCCACCCATCTCTTACCAACTTGGTGAGAATCTCTCACATGAGCATTTTCCTTTAAGTTATATTATTTTTTATGATATTATTTACACATTAATAATATGATAAAGAAAAATCAAATCTCCCCTCTTTAACCTTGTCATTAATGACTCGTTCATGATATTTGTGGCCATTGCTTAAATTATGTAGCTCTTTTTTCTTTTTTGGGAATATTTCAAATAAGGCCTTAAGTTTATACCTTATTTCAAAAAAGGACACAAGTTTTAAAACATTTCAAACTTTCCTTATGTTTTTTAGTAAGTTTTCAATTAAAGACTTCCAGTAATTTAAAAGTGTTTTCTAGTGACTTTTTTCCCGATTTTTTTAAAATACCCGAAATGACCTTCATTTAAGCCATGACATGGTTCCGATATCGCCATTACACGTAACAAATCGCTGTGGGGACACTAGTTGTTCTTGATCATTACAAGGATGCTGATGAAAGAAATGAGGAGAATATAGAGAAAATGAAGAAGGATTTTATGTCAATATAGATTACTTTAGATATTTTAAAATAATTGAGAAAAAAGATTCCGGAAACTAGCTTTAAGTGGATGTATGTGCTTAATTGAAAACTTCTTGGAAAATTAAGGGACTAATTTGAAAAGTTTTGAAACTTATGTCTTTTTTTGAAATAAGGCAAAAACTTAATGACTTATTTAAAATCTTTCTTTTTTCTTTTTTACTAGTCAAGATGGTTGGGCTCTTGATAGACCCAAATAATGTGGGAGCAAACCCCAGTATACACTGAAAAAAAGACCACTTGCACATGGATTGTCCGCACCCTTAGAGGAGAGCTCCCATGGATTGACCATTGGACAAGGAACTCATATATAGAACGAACACCAGACATTAGGGTGAGATAAGACTCCCAACCACTCGGCTATTCCTTTGTTCTTCAAAATATGTGGTTCTTGTCTACCCACAAGGCAGACAAACAAAGGGGAAAACGGAGAGAGAGGGGGAGAGATTTTTCTTCATCAGGGTAATGGCCAATTTTTTTCAACCCTATGGAGGATTCTCAGGGCATTTAAAACTAGAGCACACACGTGAGCACGAACAAGATATTTTAATGTGGAGAAACAGAAAAGCATCCAAGAAGTGAGTTATTTTAAGCAGAAAGAACCAATGGTTACTTGTTTAGGTTCATTTGGCTAAATATAAGATGCCTATGCTTCAGCCTAACTTCTTTCCTATTAATGAATGAAAGTTTGACCTAAACTCAAAGTCCTTTGAGAGCATCCTCTTGGCCGTTTCCTCCCTTAATATGGCCGTGCTTTAAAATAGTGTAGATGATAGAGACACGCCCTTTTGGAGAAACATGCGCTGTGTTCTCACTGATGATGCAATCAAAATGAAATGATTTAAGGTCAAGAAAACAGGCCTCCAAACTAATTAAATTTTTTGGAATCCAAATAACTATCTGCATTTTTTATAATTACAAAAACCACTTATTTTTTAGTTTTACAAATAACTTCGTCCTTTAACCTAACAATCTCTTTCAGCTATCTTTAGTGTTTTTCCTTTTGGTACCCTAGCCAAGAGGTTAGGATCCAAGAGAGCCCGCATATGTAAAAAGAAAGCCGATAAATATGGAACAGAGAGCTCACGCACATGGGAAGATGTGCCCACGGTCCCACACATGTGGGAAAGAGAGATCACACAAGTAAAAAGAGCAACATATCCAATGATCAAACCGTAGGTAGTTGAGATATAGGACGGGTTACCAACCAACTGAGCAACCCCTTACCCACATCTTTCAAGTCTCCTGATCAACATCAAAAGAAATTTTTCGTCCACTCTTCAAAATCTGATGAATTTTATAGTTTTATTTATTTACACATTGAATGATGGTTGTGTGGGGGTATCTTCGAGATCCCCAGCTCGGCCAGCTCCAGCTCGGCAGTCAATTGTGTGGGAGTATCTTCGAGATCCCCAGCTCCAGCTCGGCAGTCTCCAACTCGGCAGCTCCAGCTTGGCCAGCCCAGCTCTCCAGCACGGCAGCTCCAGCTCGTCAGTCTCCAGCTCGGCAGCTCAAGCTCGGCCAGCTCCAGCTCGGCAACTCAAGCTCGGCCAGCTCAGCTCTTTAGCTTGGCAGTCTCCAGCTTGGCCAGCTCCAGGCAGCTCTCAGCTAGGCAGCAGTGCTAACTCCTCAGCTAGGCAGCAGTGCCAGGACGAGTGCTGTCAGATATAGATAGACTCATTTATGGTGATAAGAAGTTAGCTTTATCATTCCATCATGTTAACTGTCCAAAAGCATGGAAGCTTCTGATGGGATGTACCATTTTTACCTACCGCAAGGTGTCAGGGTAAGGCTCGATGGAACCTTACCTCACCTACCCCCACTCACAAAGAGAATGAACAAGGAATCATCTACAAATACACATGGGATCAGCCCCATGGAAGTACGCTAACACAAAGAACGAAAACCCCTGCTTTAACTCTCATTCTCTTCTCCATTATCCTCCTGCTTAGTTTCCAGAGTTAACTCAGGCATCGGAGAGCCTACGGCTGACGGCAATCAGGGCCTCTGACCCAAGCTATTTTCCTTCCCTTTCAAGTTCTCGGCGTTCGGTCTTCCCTGATCAACAAGATCTACTTCCTCTTAACTAAGTGGGTGGTATTTTTTCCGCCTACAATGGTTATTATTTTAAATTGTCGAGAACTTTAGGTGGTTATCTGTAAAACCCCTTCTAAAGAAATCAATGTGGGAGAATATAATAGAAGCTCATTTTTAGCTAGAGAGGTTGGAGGTGCAGGACCCGTATGTTGTTCCTTTGCGAGAATATAATAGAAGAGCTGTTGAAGGGTTCGGTTGATTTGCATAGGCAGCGTCCCTAAAAACAAAAAACAAGTTGTAGTAAGGGTGCTCAGATGGGGACATGAAGAATCAGAAGTCACATTCGTTATCTTTCTCATGGAAGTTGAGAGAAGAAGGTGAGAGACTGGCAATGGCCAGTGAGGAAAGTTCTAGCGTCCTTTTGGGAGGTGATAACCACACCACACCATTCATTGGAAAAGACAATTTATCAGTAGGTGGAGAAGGGAGGAAAATCCCAAAGGAAAACAGGCCACCTTATATAAATGAGAGAGAGAGAGAGAGAGAGAGAGAGAGAGAGAAGCATGCACTTAAAATTTAAAACTATGTGTAGACTTTTGTAAGTAACCTTCAATTCAAGCTTGTTACAAATACAAGCAGAGGCCGGCATTTATATTCTCACAGGCCGTCCCTGTGTCGGCAGAGAGTCCTACTTTGATTCTGCACCTTCTAGATATTCACTTCTGTATGAAAGAGGAATTTAACAGTTCCATTCCTACCAAAGGAAATTTTTTCAGGTACCCAGCTATAGGGGGCTGGGACCCCCCTCAGGTGCTGGTAGTAAACTTCGGGTGAGGTGATCATGGAGGCCTCGGGTAAGGTGACAAAGTCCTTTAGTGGGGGAATGTGGTGTGTCAAAGGTTCAAACCATGAACAGCCAGGTCAAAACTCATCAAAATCCTCTTTAAGCTTGTTTGTCGGAAATACAGGTCTAATAGGAGAGGTTGGACTCATATATTTTTATCTCGCATAGAAAAGAGCTTATAAAAATAGAAATTTTCTACAAAGGGTCTATTTAAACCGAACAACAAAAAAGGAAGGCATGGAATATAAATAGGTCATGCCTTTCCATTTTCGTGGAAAATGGGCCTGCACAAATATGCCCTTTAAGGAAAATAAATTCATTTTTTTACTTTTCCTCGTAAAAAAAAAAAGTGACCCACCAAATGATGCAAGAATTGGCTGTATGGTATCGCACAATACTCTTGTTACAGTGTACCCTAAAATTTCTTGATGGAGTCAATATACACATGGACTCTTGGCTGGATGTGTCTCTTGGACGAACTATGTGACAGCTTCTCACTTGAAAAAAAATAAAATGAAATTCAACAAAACTAAAATCAAGAACGTAAAAGTAGTGAAAAAGAATGTAAGGTCTCTCTTTATATATATATATATATATATATATATGAGAGTATTTTTATACACACTTCTCTCACCTTAGGGTGAGAGACACTTCATTTTTTGGGAATTTTCAAGTACAAATATACCCAACCCTATGTACTTAAAAATTCTCTTTTGTACTTGAAAATTCCCAAAAGGGGAAGTGTCCCTCACCCTATGGTGAGGGAAGTGTGCATAAGAATACTCCTCATATATAAATATATATATATATAATACACATGTTATAAATTTTAACCCTCTGACTAGCTAATGATACACTCATACACCTCAATCTGTCAAATGGAATTTCCCAAATGCTTATCTAAAAAAGAAATTTTCATATTCAGAAATTTAGAAAATCTAAAAGGGTTAAAAGGCATGTTCCCAATAACAACCTTATAATGTTGTCAGGATTCTTTATATCACCGAATTTTCAACAGATTGTTCAGGGCCTATTTAAGATAGTTCAGGGCCTATTTATTTGAAGGTAATTCTAACAAGAATTGTTGGGAGGAATTTATGTTGATGGTGTCAAAGAATGTCCCCAGGGCATTCCAAATGTTACATTTGGTTGCTAGAATTCTAAATGAGAATCCACCTAAAAAGTCATTTTTAGCCTTTTTAGTTTTTAAAGTTTTTCAGCTTTCGGAATGCTAGACTCTTTGAACATTTGGAATTCCACTTATGTGATAGAACCAAAGTTCCCATTGGAAATGCCCGCAATCAAATAGGCTTTGGCTTAAAAAATATACATTTGTGTTCCATTCATCTTCATAGGTAGGCTTCTATAGTCCCTCATAAGGCACAGCATAATGATTATTTATTGGAGACCCTCACACATGAACTTATGTACACATTGCACTTTATGATTATTCATGTGCATCCTTCCCTCACCATATTGTGAATGACAAATTTAATGGGGCCCACCTAGGAACCCAATTATCATATGATTTGTGGGAGATGAAAAGAGACATCTTGGATGGCCCTATATATCAAGTTTGGGGTCAATCTCATGCCTTTAAACCCTTCATCTGTGGCCCACACACGACCCCCCTGAATTGCTTAAATACTCTAGGAGGATTTGGCGTAATTAGATGCTATGCTAACCAAATGCATTTACAGGCATATTGTCATCAAATACATCATGATCAACCTTAAATCCGTGGTCTAGGCTACAAGAACTTGCACATGCGTAATATTTGTGACATTTGCTTTCACTCTATAGCCTACACTGAACTAGTGAAGAAACTAACCAGGGTTGCATTTTTTATTTTTTTTTTTTTTTTTGTTTTGGGTCAACTAACCAGGGTTGCTTTATGTACAAGTTAAAGCACTCTGGAGCAGAATCTTCAATTGACCCCTTTTGGCATTCACCGAGCCAGCCACCCAGTACTGTAGGTGACCATTTCAAATATAATTGAAAATAATCAATCCACATGTAGATGGATGGATAGTTGCCGTGAGATGATTCTAGAAAATGCAAAAAAAAAAAAAAAAAAAGAGAGAGATTGAATCTTTAACTTAAACATCAATAGCTCCAGTCAAATCTGCAAATAAAAGAAGAGGCAAGATTTTATCAGCAAGGAGCAAGAAAATTAAAAGCTTGGTACTTAGAAGAATCAGGATAACATACCCTATCATATGTGCACTGAGAAAATAAGAGAGCACAATCGGCCAACATATATGGGTATGTAGAAGGTGAAAACCAATGTCATGGTTATGGCAGAACAGTAATAAATTAAGGGTAAAATAGAAGTCCTAACGTTTTTTGTCTTTCTTTCTTTCCTTTTCTTTTCTTTTCTTTTCTTTTTAGTGGAGGGGGGGGGGGGGGGGGGGGGGGGGTGATCAACTAGTGTAGCCCTAGTGTTATGTTAGATTTCATAAATAAAGATACTGAAATTAAAGGACTGGTTTTGTAGGTCATGGAAGAATAGCAAGCTCCTATTGGTTGTACAGTTGGGGGCCGGCCCCATTTCATAAGTTCCCATCATTTTTATATATGGAGTCTATTAGACTGGCAACATTTTTTTATAAAAAAAAAAAAAATTGTAAAAAAGAAATAAATTTGCATGCAGAAGCAGTCCAGAACTTGGGTAAAATTAGATGAAGGCAAGTTGGTTAAAAAAATAAAAAAAAACGAAGATCAACAACTTTCCGGGCGCATTTGTGTGCCCAGGGGATTCTTCAATAGAGAAGAAAAGATTTCTAGTTGTCCTCATAGGTCACTGTTCTATTTTTTTGGGTGTGATGCATTTTCCTTCCAGAAAAGAAAAAAGATGAGAAGGTATTTCTCAATAGAAAGGATGCGATTTCCCATGAGAGGGATAGGAACATTAGGAAGTTGGAATGAAAGATTCCTCTCTATCACATATATAGAAATCCACAAGTATAGAATCCTCTAGTTGCACAAGACACCCTCAAGGATTGGCCCAGGGAAAATAAATCATAGTGTTGATGGAGGCATTCTATCCCTCCGGCAAATTCTGCATTAGACCTATAAAACTTGAATACTTGGATAAAATAAACCCAATGTATCTTTGTCGGAATGATACGACACTCGGAACATCATCTGATATTACGCTAATACTTCTAGACTACAAGTTTATCGCATCCTGTTTATCAACTGCATTATTTCATGCAGTTCTATTAGTTTTCATGTTACTCAACATGAAAAATGTTAGCAACTATGTGGGTAAAACACCGTAATGGCGAAATTAAGCAAAGATTGTAGCAAGACTCGCTGACCACCTCGGCCTCTGTAGTCATAGCCCGTCAGCTCGGCAGCTCGGTCAAGAGTATCAGCGCGGCAGCACGGTTCGGCAGCTCGGCGTAAATGCCAGCCCAGTACAAAAGCACAGCACGGCCAAGCCATTCTTGGTCTCGGACCAAAATGTTGAAGGCAGAGTGGGTCGCCACCTTCCTCCGGGAAATGCGGCTCGCCCTGACAGATATAAGCATTCATTTATGGAGATAGGATCGCTCATTTATGGCGATAAGAAGTTAGCTTTATCAGCCCTTTACATCAACTGACTGAAGGCATGAAAAGTAAGGATGGGATGTTGCCTTTTTCACCTACCGCTGTCTGTCAGGGTAAGGATCGATGGGACCTCACCCCACCTATCCCCACTCACAGAGAGAATGAACAAGGAATTCCCACATATATTCACATGGGATCAGCCCCATGAAGGTACGCGATACACAACTCACAACACTCTCCACATCGTCTCATTCCCTTCCTCCTCCTCCTGCTTAGTTTTCTCAGAACTAACTCAGGCATCAGAGCGCCTTCGGCTCACGGCAGCCAGGGGCTCTGACTCTAGCCTTTTTCCTTCCTTTTCAGGTTCTTGGCGTTCAGTATTCCCTGTCCAAAGAAGTTTACCTCGATCTTATCTCAATCTAAGTAGGTGTCATTTTTATCGCCTACAGTTTGGCTCCGTCTGTGGGAAACTGAACTAAAAGCTTGTAAACACCATGCCTCCAAAAACCAGAAATAGCGAAGGACCTACCAAAGGCAAGGCTCTGTCCATACAGCCTACGCTGGCGCAAAATCTTCCACCTCCACCCCCTCAACAAAGGAGGTCAAGGGGAAGGTCTCCCACGATCCAGACACAGTCACGGTCTAGGGGAGTGACCATGCCTTCCCTTCGCGACGTCCCACCTCCGGAACAGCCCCGCCATAGCCACGAGCAGGCCAGGCAAGGCGACAAGTCGGTCACCAAGCCACGCAAAAAGTCAGCGTGGGCTGGATCACACTCACACCATCAAGCCAGCCTTGATCAAAACGAAGACCCCCGCCTGAATGACATCAGGGCTCAGAACCGCCTCATCCAGGAGCAGCATGAGCTTATCCGACAGCTCAAGCAACAACTTGAGGACAAAAGGGGTCCGAGTCCACCACCCAGGCGCCTGGACTGCGGGCGAGACCTGAGGTATGTCCTCAATAATAAAAGGCGCGATCGAGACCACGGAGAAGAAGGCTCCAGCAGCAGTTACATGCATGAAGGGCCGAAGAAGCAGCGCCAGGTTTCGGACGATGAAGAGTTGAAGCAGTGGATCGACCGGCGGGTGAAGCAAATGATCCGCCAGAATATGGAAACTGCTGGTATCGTCCGAGACCAGTATAGTGCTTTTGAAGCTGAGGACACTGGCGCGTCTCCTTTCTCTAAGGAGATAAGAAAATACTCACTCCCCGAGAAGTTCAGCTTCCCGAGGTTCGCCCTGTATGACGGAACCTCGAACCCTGCAGCTCACCTCCGACATTACGTCTAGAGGATGTCGGTCTGGGGGGACGACGACTCCCTAAACTGTCGAGTTTTCTCATCCAGTTTGGCGGATCTCCCCCTGCGGTGGTTCTGCTCGCTTCCTGAAGGCTCCATCTCCAGTTGGCGGCAACTCCGGACCTCCTTCATGGAAAAATTCCAGGCTCATTGTGTCGTCCCGAAGACCAATGCTGACCTCATGGCCCTCCGGATGCAGGAAGACGAGAGTGTCACCCAGTTCGCTCGTTGGTTCTGGACTGTCTACAACCAGATCGAGTGCGCTTCTGAAGAGTTAGCAGTGAAGTCCTTCCAGCTGGCTCTGCGGCCGAGCATCCAGCTTCGGGCACAGTTGGTCATGTACCTCGTGACCACTATGAAAGAACTGATGACCCGAGCGAATCGGTTCATACTGGCAGAAGAAGACGAGGTGCGAGGTCGCGAAAACTTCGGCCTCGCCAAGAAGAACCAACCAGCCAAGGGAGATAGCAGGTCCTCCAGGAGGGAGGATCATCGCAGAGATCCATCCCTGGATCGACGCAAGGTCCGGTCCTTGGATCAACGCTGAACCCCCTCTACTTCGGCAGCGGCATCGGGGAACGGCAGAAGGTCAGGCCACGAGGTGGCCTCCTACGTGGCAGTAAATACCATCTTTAAGGAGCCAATTTATATGCTCCTCAATAAAATAAAAGCGCAGCCTTTTTTCAAGTGGCCGCGGCCGATGACAACTGACCCCTCCTCCCGGGACCAGAGTAAATTCTGTGTATACCACAAGCAAAATGGGCACAGAAGCGACGAGTGTAGGAGCTACAAATCCCACCTAGAGAACCTCGTCAAGGAGGGGCACCTCAGGGATTACATCAAGGAGGAGGGCCGAGGTGATGACCGACCTCCACGGCGAGACGCTGACAACCAGGACAGCGAGCCAGAAGGCATCATCAACGTCATTCACCTCGCCGCCCCACCCAAGAAGAGCTCTCAGGCTCGCGCCGAGGCCAGGCGCACCTCCCATCAGAAACAAGTGCTGACCGCGGCACCAGAGCCGGCCGCGAAGAAAGCCAAAACGGAGGGGGTCAGAATATGGTTTTCTGACAAGGACTTGGAAGACGTCGAGCTCCCACATAATGACGCTCTAGTACTCACCTTGAAGCTGCAGAACTTCTTAGTTCAGAGAGCCCTTGTCTACCCTGGCAGTTCGTCTGAAGTCCTGTACTATGATTGCTTCAAGAAGTTGAAACTTAAGGACGAGGACCTCCAAGCTGCCCGTACCCCTCTGGTCGGCTTCAGCTCCAAGCCTGTTTATCCTAAGGGTAAGATTTCCCTTCTAGTTCGAGTGGGTGGCGCCTGCAGGCAAGTTGACTTCCTAGTATTCGATGTCCCCTCCCCATACAATGTTATAATGGGGAGGACGTGGCTACATAGCATGGAGGCGGTGCCCTCCACTCGCCATCAGAAGCTCAAATTCCCTTTGGAAAACCAGTCGGGCCGAACGGATGTAGTCACCATCAGAGGCGACCAGCACATGGCGAGGCAATGCTTGCTGGCCGTGCTGCCTGGCGAGGCCGAGCCAATGCTTGCTGGCCGTGCTACTTGGCGAGGCCGAGCCATCCCAAGTCAATGTGGCCGAACTGGACAGAGAGGTCGAGCTCGGGGACGTCGGCAGGGCTCCAGCGCAGAAAAGCATCGAGGACTTCACCAAGGTCAACATTGATCCCGCCGACCCAGACAGATTCTTCCTCATTGGAAGCCAACTCCCCGAGTCAGAGAAGACAGAACTGCTTGACCTCCTCGTGGAGAATAAAGCGGTCTTCGCTTGGACACCCTATGAGATGCCCGGCATTGACCAGCAGTCATGTGCCATAGATTAAAGGTGGATCCCAACCATAAGCCTGTGCTTCAAAAACCGCGCCAGACTGGGGTCCCGCAGACCGAGGCCGTGATTGAGGAAATTCAAAAACTCCTTGAGGCAGGCCCAATAAAAGAGGTCCACTATCCGCAGTGGCTAGCCAACACCGTGGTGGTCAAAAAGAAGACGGGAAAATGGAGGGTCTGCGTGGACTTCACCGACCTCAATAAGGCCTGTCTCAAAGACAGCTTCCCTCTTCCGAAGATAGACTAGCTCATCAACGCCACTACCGGACACGACCGAATGAGTTTCCTGGATGCCTACCGGGGGTACCATCAAATCCCCCTATATGCGGCAGACCAGGACAAGACATCTTTCATCACTCCCAGGGGCACCTATTGTTATAAGGTGATGCCCTTCGGGTTAAAGAACGCGGGAGCGACATACCAGCGGTTGGTGACGAAGATGTCCCAGGCCCAGCTCGGCAAGACGGGTCTACATCGATGATATGGTAGTCAAATCCAAAAGGTCGCAGGACCACTTGATCGACCTCCGCCATATTTTTGACATCCTTCGCCAGTTCCAGTTGAAGCTGAATGCATCCAAGTGTGCCTTTGGTGTCGGTTCCGGCAAGTTTTTAAGGAGCCTGGTCACAAGAAGGGGGATCGAAGCGAACCCTGACCAGATCACCGCAATCCAGGAGCTCCAGTGTCCGACCTCGGCAAAACAAGTTCAGCGGCTGACCAGAATGGCTACCGCCCTGAACCGATTTATCAGCCGAGCTTCGGACAAAAACAGGCCTTTCTTCCAACTCTTGCGAAAGGGCTCCAAGTTCCAATGGACGTCGGATTGTTCTCAGGCGCTGCAACAGCTTAAACACTACCTTTCTTCTCCACCGCTGCTGTCAACCCCGACTATTGGAGAGACACTGTACTTGTACCTGTCGGTCTCGGACCATGTAGTAAGCTCGATGCTCATCAAAGAGGACAACGGCCAACAAAGGCCTATCTATTACGCGAGCAAAACCCTATTGGACGCCGAGACCCGGTACTTGCAGCTCGAAAAGCTCGCCTTGGCGCTTGTTAGCGCCTCGCGAAAGCTCTCCCACTACTTTCAAACCTTCACAATAGTGGTCGTAACAGAATACCCACTGAAAGCTCTCCTTCGGAAGGCAGACTTCTCCGGACGGATCTCCAAATGGGCTGTCAAACTGGGGCAATATGACATCAGCTATCAGCCTCGAACAGCCATCAAAGCTCAAGTCCTAGCGGACTTTATCGTGGAATTTACTCCTCAGAGTTCGGCACCGACCTCGCTCGACACCGAACTAGGGGGCGATAGGGGTGCAGAGGTTGTCACCGAGACCGAGCAAGAACAGTCCTGGAGAAAGCTTCTGGACTCATCCTGGAAAGTCTTTGTCGACGGATCCTCAACATCCAAAAGAGCTGGCGCTGGCATAGTCCTCCAGTCCCCAGAAGGCCTCGTCATCGAACAAGTTCTAACACTCGGTTTCAAGGCATCTAATAATGAGGCCGAGTATGAAGCGTTCATTGCCGGACTTAACAGTGCCAAAATCTTGGAAGCTCGATCCATAGTGGTTTTCAGCGATTCTCAGCTGGTGGCAAGCCAGCTCAACGGAGACTACCAAGCTCGGGACGACAGGATGGCGGCCTACCTCGCCCACGCCAGGGGACTTCTCTCCCAGTTCGAAAGGGCCGAGGTCCGGCAGATCAGCAGAGAGTCCAACTCCCATGCAGACGCCCTTGCCAGCCTCGCCTTGGCTGTCGAAGCCGATAATAAAAGAACTATTGAAGTAGAAACGCTTCGAGAGCCCAGCATCGACCTCCAGCAACCTTGGCAGCTCATGTGCCTTGATCTCGGCCCGAGCTGGATGGACCCCATCGTTGCATACCTAAAGGACGACCAGCTACCCGAGGACAGGACTGAAGCTCGTAAGGTCAGGTTAAAGGCAACCCGGTTCTGGCTCTCCCCAGACGGCAGACTCTACAGGAAGTCATTCACGGGGCCCTACCTCCAGTGCGTTCACCCTAGCAAAGTCGACGATTTCCTCTACGAGATTCACGAAGGAATCTGCGGCAGTCATATAGGAGGTCGGTCTCTTGCGTACCGAGCTATCAGCCAAGGTTACTGATGGCCGTACATGCAGAAGGACGCCCAGCTCTACGCCAGAAAATGCGAAAAGTGTCAGAAGTTCTCTCACTCTCTCCACCAGCCAGCCCAGGACCTGAGCCCCCTCTCCAGTCCGTGGCCTTTTGCCCAGTGGGGCCTGGACATCGTTGGACCACTCCACCGAACCCCAGGGAACAAAAGATGGTTGATAGTGGCCACGGACTACTTCACAAAATGGGTCGAAGCCGAACCCCTGTCCTCTATCACCGAATTAGACACGAAGAACTTTGTGTGGAAGAACATCATAACGAGATTTGGAATTCCCTGAACTCTCGTTTCCGACAACGGAACGCAGTTCGATTCCAACTTCTTCAAGAGCTTCTGCCAAGAGTACGGCATTCGAAATGTCTACTACACCCCGGCGTATCCTCAAAGCAATGGTCAGGCCGAGATCTCGAACAAAGTGCTCCTCGATGGAATTAAAAAGAGACTCGACCGAGCCAAAGGTCGATGGGCAGAGGAGCTGCCTAGTGTTCTATGGGCCTACCGGATTACTCCAAGGCGCTCCAGATCGGCTACCCTGTTCTCCCTTGCCTACGGCATGGAAGCAGTCATTCCCCTTGAGGTCGGCCTCCCGACCTTGAGGTCGGAACTCTGTGACCAGGGCCTCAATGATTTGAACGTAGCGCGAGAGCTGGACTTGACTGAAGAAAGAAGAGAGGCGGCAGCTATCCGCCTGGCCGCCTATCAACAACAGTTGGCCAGGGGATACAACCCGAAGGTCAAGGAGAGAAAATTCGCGATGGGAGAGCTAGTCTTAAAGAAAACACTTCCCGGCGACCGAGATCCAAACGAAGGCAAGCTGGCGCCCAACTAGCAGGGACCGTTCAAAATAACTTCGACTGCTGGGAGATCTGCCTACCGACTTGAAGAAATAGAGGGGAAGGAGCTCCCACGACCATGGAATGCGATGCATCTCAAAAAGTTCTACTTCTGAAAAATGTATTAAAGAATTCAAATATCAATAAAAGACGATTTTTCTGGAATGAGTCTTTACACTGCTTCGAGAACCCCCGCGGCTCGACGCCTCTATTCGGAGTGTCAACTGTCAGCTCGATGCCATCACTAGCTTCGACGAAACAACCATAAACATCAGGGTTCGGTAGCAATACCACCCTCGCGGCTCGGCGCCTCTGTTCAGAGAGCCAACCGCCCTTAGCTCGGTGCCTGCACCAGCTTGGGCGGCACAACCATAAGCACATCAGGGTCCGGTAGCAGTACCACCCCCGCGGCTCGGCGCCTCTATTCAGAGAGCCAACCGCCTTCAGCTCGGTGCCTGCACCAGCTGGGGCGGCACAGCCATAAGCACATCAGGGTCCGGTAGCAGTACCACCCCCGCGGCTCGGCGCCTCTATTCAGAGAGCCAACCGCCCTCAGCTCGGTGCCTGCACCAGCTCGGGTGGCACAGCCATAAGCACATCAGGGTCCGGTAGCAGTACCACCCCCGCGGCTCGGCGCCTCTGTTCAAAGAGCCAACTGCCCTCAACTCGGTGCCTGCACCAGCTTGGGCGGCACAGCCATAAGCACATCAGGGTCCGTAGCAGTACCACCCTTGCGGCTCGGCGCCTCTATTCAGAGAGCCAACCGCTCTTAGCTCGGTGCTTGCACCAGCTTGGGCGGCAAAAAGCCATAAGCACCTCAGTGTTCGGTAGCAGTACCTCCCCCGCGGCACGGCGCCTCTGGTCAGAGAATTAACCGTCAGCTCGGTGCCGGGACTGGCTTCGATGACATAGCCACCGACATCTGGGTCCGTTGATAGCACCACCCCCGGCTCGTCAGCACGGTCCGGGCCACGGTTTGAAAGGCCAGCACGGAAAAATGCCGGCGTCCGATTTTAGCGCCTATTAAACTACTTGGCAAACTACCTGTGTCCACACCCATTTCACCACAAACAAGACACAAATCATAAACAGGAGACCGTGGAAAGAACTTTGTTTTATTACGTAAGAACCTGTCAAAATACAATGTGAAAAAAAAGGGTACGAAATTTAGGGAGCTGCAACTTCCTTATTACAATCAGTCTCGGCAACGCTCTCGCCGGGAACGGCCGAGGCAGTCTCGGGAACCACCAGGGGAGCTGGAGCGACTTCCGAGGCGGAGGAAGCTGGGGCGAATTCCGAGACAGCACGAAGCTCCGAGTCCGAGCGAGGGAACCTGGGGGGATTGCTGAAAATGGGGCTGTCCACAGAAACCCCCGTCCTTTTGAAGGCCGCCTTCCACCCAAGTGTCGATGCCCGATCTCGGATTCCTGGCAACTGTGCCTTATAGTCAGCTGCCAATTTTCCGACCTCTTCGTTCATCACGGCGTCGTGCTCGGCTTGGTACTCTTCCTTGACTTTGGCTTCCTGCCCTCTCAGAGCTAACTCAAGCTCGGCCGCCTTCCCCTCCAGGGCCATCTCCAGTTTTCTTTCAGCCAGTCTTCTCTCGGAGGTGAGCCTCTTGTTCGTCCCCCGAAGCATCTGCATGTCTTCCTTCTGCCGCGACAGCGCAAGCCGGACCTCATCTAGCTCAAAGGAAAGGTGGTCGTTCTGGTCCGCCTCTTCTTTTGCCTTTTCTCTAAGGTGCTCGGCCAAGGCCCGCGCTGCATCGAGCTCGGCAAAAAGGTCAGCATTCCTATTCGCCTCCTCCACCAGCGTCGCATCCTTCGCCGCCAGGGACTTCAGCAGCTCCTCCTTCTCAGCCGCCCAGACAGCTGCCCTAGCCTCGGCTGCATCCAGCCTCCCCATACCGGTCTGGCATTTTTGCAAAAGCTGCCGAAAGAAACAGTGTCAGCCAAAAGAACGCAGCAGAAAGAGAGGAATGTGAAGAATGAGGTTACATACCACTACCAACGACCGCATTGAGGAGAGCAGCAGCGACTCGTTATCCATCCGTGCCCACCTCGCCATGTCCTGGGGAAGGGCGCAAGCCTGTCCCAGTGCGGCAACCACTTCAGGGTTAACTGCTCGGTCCGATTCGGCTAATTGCCTCCCCAGCACGCCCTCGATGTCCGGCCTCCAAGGGACAAACTCAGAAGGAGTGGCGGTTTCCCCGACCGACACAGGCGATTCAGGAACAGGTGGGAGTTCGACCCTCTCCCTCTTTTCTGGCATGCGCGCCTCGACGACCTCAGCAGGACCCTCTCTGCCTACTGAGTCAGAGGGCGATTCGTCAACGACTATGGCCGGAAGTTCAGTGCCGACCTCGGCCGCGGTGGGAGGTCCGGCCTCGGCCTCGTCAACGGCTCCAGGACCCACCTCGGCCGCAGGAGCAAGAATCTCCGCAGCAGCCACGGACGTCGTAGTCGGGGCGACGCTGGCAGCCCGAACAAGGTCCGGGGTCTCGCCCCCAATTTTCCCCAAAGGCTGCGGCGGACAGGTCCTCGGCCATGAAGCGCTGACCGCGACTGCGCAACATCTCAACTTCGGCTTCTTCCGAGCTGGATGATCTCCGAGACGCGCTGGAAACGACGAATTTCTGCCTTTGCCGCTTGCGCCCGGTCTCGGCTCTCGCGGTCCCAGCAGGTTCACGGCCTGGAGACTGGTCGCCCGATTCTACCAGAAGCCCGCTGGGAATCGCGACAGTCACCGTCTCTGAGATGGGGACCTCGGTCTGTACGGTCTCCGAGCTGAAGCTTTCTCCGTGCAGCACGGAGTCAATCCCAGTCACTCGCCTCGAGGTGGTGAAAGACTTGTAATGAGGAGTATACCCCAGAAGCAAGAACGCAGCTCGGCAGTGGTGGCCGCGATATTTTCGCACCTTCTCATGCCAGTCTCTGTTCACCTTCCACAGGTTTCTTCTGGCCAACTCCCTTCTCTGCCGAAAACCTGCACAAACAGAACAATGTTAACAGAAGGAAAGAAACAAATAAGGTTAAATTACAAACCAAAGGGACCTCGCCCTTTACTTGGGGGGACTCTTATTCTTCGTGGGATTCGGGTTGTGGTGCTAGACTCCGCCTCGCCGAACTCCCATGCCCCTCTGACAAAGACACGGTCCTCTCCCGCATATTTATTAGAGTCTTCTAGCGCGGTTACAAAGGCAGTTCGGCGGACCCTCAGCCGGAGGTAATAGGTATTCCATTCTGCGGATTTGCAGAGGTCGTATGCCTCCTCAATATCCGGGACACCGAGGTTGATTGCTAGAATCTCATTCAGCCGCACTACTCCCATGATGATTTTATACCCATTGGGAAGTAGCTGGCAAGGGCTTAACTCTCACTCCCGGAGACAATCCCTAACGAGTGGGTGAAGGGGGAACCGGATTCCTCCCTCCACGACGGACACTAGCCAAAATGGCATCCAGCCATCGCTGTATGAGTTGCCATTATCAGGGCCGTCTGGCCTAACTTCTACGTTAGCAGGGATCTTGTATGCCTCCCTGAACAAGCCTATGGATAGTAGATCCCTCAGCTAGTGCCTGTAAATGCTCATTCTCTACCCTAAATGAAGAACTGCCTACTAGAAAGGGAGAAAATGGAAGGAAGAAGTCCTACGATGGAAGGCCGTGCAAACAGAAACGCTCGCAGGCAGTATTGTTCTCCAGCAGAATGCAACAGAAGCTCCGGGAAATCGAAAAGAATGAAGACGGAGAAGGTGCCCTAATTTATAAGGGTTGGGGGCGCCGTTTCAGATTTCAAGAGTAGCCTTTAATGAGGCATTACCTCGAACAGCCCTAACGCCGTCTCGGGCAGCTCAGGCGTCCTACAGATATGATTGCATGCCCTTCGGAGAAGCGACACGTGGCACCGGCGCCGCATTTCCTGAGGACTATTAAATGCCTCGACAGACGACAGGATGAACCCCTCGACATACGAGAGGATAAATGCCTCAACAGATGACAGGATGAACGCCTCGACATACGAGAGGATAAATGCCTCGACGGATGAAAGGACAAATGCCTCGACTGGCGAAGAGACAACTCGATGAGTCGCTCCACGTCAGCAAAAGGTTATAAGGAGGAACCCTCCCTGAACCGAGACTCCACCATCTCGGCAATGCTTCACACTCCGGGTACTCTTAAGATCAGCAGCAGTGCTGGCCTGACAAAGCTACTCAGCTTCCGACCTACTCGAATGAGCCCTCAGGTCAAAAGCTAGGGGGAGATTGTGTGGGTAGTCTCGGTCATGGGCGAATGTCCAATTTTGAGAATGGCCAAGAGTTCGGTTATCCGGACCAACAACTTAAACAAACAAAGCATTGCGACATGAAGTCGACCACACCCATATCATCAGAGACAAGGAGAAAGCCAAAATGTTAAGAAAGTTTTCATTAATCGAAGACCCTGGTTACAAGATAAACGGAGATACAATAAAAGAAAAATTACAAAAAGCCTCAAGGGGTGCAGCTTCCACATTGCAGTCAATCTCTAGAGGGACCTCGACCACCATCGCGCTGGCCTCGGGAGCGGTCGAGGTAGCTTCAGAGACGACCGTGCTCGCTTCAAGAACGCTAGCCTCTGGAGCGACGACTTCAAGAGGGGCCTCGACGACCGCGGGCGCTTGGGAGCCCTCAGGATCGGTGCTGGCAGCTGGAGCCTCTGGGGGCGCCCCGGGGGCGGCGCTCGCCTCCGGCCAGGCTTGCGGAGGAAGGCAAGAGGAAGCCCGAGACACGGCTACGAGTTCCGAGTCCGAGCAAGGGAATTTTGGGGGATTTAGGAAGAGAGGGCTATCTTCGGGGACCCCAACCTTGTTCAAGGCTGCTTTCCACCCAAGCTCCCAGGCTCGGTCCCGGATCCCTAGCAGCTGAGCCTTGTAGTCAACGGACAGCCTGCCGACCTCCTCCCCCATGATGGAGTTATGCTCAGGGAGGAACTCCTCCTTGAGCCTGGCCTCTTATCTTGCAAGAACAGACTTAATCTCGGCCGCCTTCCCACTCAGCGCCATCTCCAGGGAACCTTGCGCCTGGTTCCGCTGAGAGAGGAGCCTCCTGTTTGTCCCCTTCGCACTCTACAAGTCGTCTTCCAGTAGCTTTACCGCAATCCGGAGATCGTCAAGCTCAGAGGCAAGGTGGAGATTCTAGGTCTTCTCGTCCGCCAGCTCGTCCTTGAGGCGCTTGACCTCGACCTTGGACTCCTCAAAATCAAAGACGAGGCCAGCATTTCTGGCCACCTCTTCTGCCAGCATCGCGTCCTTAGCCGCCAAGGATGCCCGCAGCTCGTCCATCTCAACCACCCATTCCGCCTCCCGCGCCTCGGCTGTGTCGAGCCTCTCAATGCCCATTTGGCATTTCTGCAACAGCTGCAAGATGAGAACCCGAAGTCAATAAAATGGCACCGGACTAAAAGCTGTGAGGGAGGAATATTGCACTTACCGACACCAGAGAGCACATCGAGGAGAGCAGGAGTGACTCGTTGTCCATCCCAGCCCACCTCGCCATGTCTTGAGGAAGGGCGCAGGCTCGTCCCAGCGCTGCGACCACTTGGGGATCGGTTGCGCGGTCTGTCTCGGCCAGCTGCCTCCCCAGAACCTCCTCGATGGCCGGCCTCCACGGAGCCAGAGGAGGAGGCAAGATCGTCCCGCCAGCAGGCGGAGGCGAGGAGGGGCCAGGTGAGGCCTCAACCCGTGCTCTCTTCTCGAGTCGCCCGCCCTCAGCGACCTCTGCGGAGCGAGCCCGACCTCCAGCCCCCACAGCATGATTAGGGGGTGAGTCATCCACGACGATGGCCGGAGGTAGAGCTGAGGCGACCTCTGCCGCGTCAGGCCAAGCAGCCTCGGTCGCGGCTGTACGGACCGTATTGGCATCTGGGGCAGGAGTTCCACCCACGGATGCTGGAGTCGTCGCAGCCACTGCCTGTGGGGGATCCCGGACCTCGCCTCCAATGTCCCCGAAGGCCGCCGCAGACAGATCTTCTGCAGCGTAACGCCGCCCGCGCTGGCGTAGCATTCCTTCCTCTTCTTCCTCTTCCTCGGAGCTCGAAGCTACTAGCCTCCTCCTTCTAGAAGGCCGGGGCTCGGCTCCCAAGGTCCCGACAGGCTCCGCGACGGAGATTGCTGGAGCACGGTCTCCAGACTTAATCTGACAACCGGTAGGAATCGCGACCATCACCGCCGCCGAGCCGGGTATCGCGGTCGTCACTGGTCCTTGGCTGATGCCTTCTCCGCTCAGCACGGAATCTATTCCCGACACCTTTCTGGAGGTGTTGAAGGACCTGTAGTGGGGCACGTACCCCAGGAGAGACCACGTAGCACGACAGTTGTGGCCGCAGTAGTTTCTCACCTTCTCGTGCCACGCATTGTTCACCCTCCAGTGGTTCTTCCTCCCAAGCTTCCTCTTTTCGCTGAAATCTGCATAGACAAAACCATGTCAGGAGCCAGACGTAGAAAGAAAGGAGAGAACTGCAAACCGAAAGGACTTCGGTCTTTACTTGGAGGAGTTCCTATTTTTCGAGGAACCCGAACCGTGGTGGCAGGCTCCGCTTCACCAAACTCCCATCCTCCTCTGACGAGTACTCGGTCTTCGCCCACATACTTGTTAGAGTCCTCCAGCGCGGTCACAAACCCAGTCCGGCGGACCCTCAACCGGAGGTAATAAGTGTCCCCTTCTGCGGATTTGCAGAGGTCATACGTGTCCTCGATGTCCGGGACACCGAGGCCGATTCTCATAATCTGGTTGAGCCGCACTACTCCCATTATGATTTTGTATTCATTGGGAAGTAGTTGGCATGGGCACAACCTCCACTCCCGGAGGCAGTCCCGGACCAGTGGGTGCAGGGGGAAGCGGACCCCTCCTTCCACTACAGAGACCAGCCAGAACGGCATCCAGCCATTACGATAGGCGAGACCGTCATCAGGGCCATCCAGTCGGACATCCACATTGGCGGGGATCTTGTATGCATCCCTAAAATAATCTATGGAACCTGGGTCTCCTAACAGATGTCTATAGACCCCCATTCTCGACTCAGACGAGGGTCTACCTAAAAAGAAAAGACGAGGAAAACGGAAAGAAGTCCTACAAAAGGAAACTGCACAAGCAGGATCGTCGGAAGTTCGCGGACAACAGAGAGGTTCTCTCGTAGGGCGTAGTAGAAATTTGGAGAATAGTAGAAGAAAGCGAAGACGAAGGAGATGCCCTGATTTATAAGGACCAGAGACGTCGTTTCGACTTTCAAGAAGAGCCTTTAAGAGGCATCCCCTCAATCAGCCCTAACGTCCCGTCTGGCAGCCCTAACGTCTCCTCGAAGTAATTGTGTGGCAGCCGAAAGAGGCGACACGTGCCACCATCGGCGCGATATCCGAGAGCTATTAAATATCCTGGACAGGCGAAGAGACATCTCGAAGGGGACCGTACGTTAGCGACGGCCACCAGGCATAAGGGGGATCCTCCTGATCCGAAGCTCCCCCGTCCAGGTATCTCCCTCGTATGACGGTAACCCTCACTCGAGCTCTGTAGCGAAGCCGGCTATACAGTCATCAAGCTTCTGACCTCCTCGAGCTGGAAAGCTCTTAGAAGTCAAAAGCTAGGGGGCAATTGTGTGGGTAAAACACCGTAATGACGAAATTAAGCAAAGATTGCGGCAAGACTTGCTGATCACCTCGGCCTCTGTAGTCATAGCCCGTCAGCTCGGCAGCACGGTTCGGCAGTTCGGCGTAAATGCCAGCCCAGTACAAAAGCACAGCACAGCCAAGCCATTTTTGGTCTCGGACCAAAATGTTGAAGGCAAAGTGGGTCGCCGCCTTCCTCCGGGAAATGCGGCGCGCCCTGACAGATATGAGCTTTCATTTATGGTGATAGGATCGCTCATTTATGGCGATAAGAAGTTAGCTTTATCAGCCCTTTACATCAACTGACTGAAGGCATGGAAAGTAAGGATGGGATGTTGCCTTTTTCACCTATCGCTGCCTATCAGGGTAAGGATCGATGGGACCTCACCCCACCTACCCCCACTCACAGAGAGAATGAACGAGGAATTCCCACATATATTCACATGGGATCAGCCCCATGAAGGTACGCGATACACAACTCACAACACTCTCCACATCGTCTCATTCCCTTCCTCCTCCTCCTGCTTAGTTTTCTCAGAACTAACTCAGGCATCGGAGCGCCTTCTGCTCACGGCAGCTAGGGGCTCTGACTCTAGCCTTTTTCCTTCATTTTCAGGTTCTTGGCGTTCAGTATTCCCTATCCAAAGAAGTTTACCTCGATCTTATCTCAATCTAAGTAGGTGCCGTTTTTACCGCCTACAACAACAAATGTAAATAAGGATAATCTCATTCTTTCAAATAGTGTTTTAAAGAAAAAACTATCACACCATGTCCATATCCTATATATATTTTAAAAAAATGCATAGTGGCATCCTCAATCTCCATATCCATGTTTGTGCTTGTGTCTATTTTTAGGCATCCTTTCTGCCAAAAGAATTTCTATATATTTAGGCATCATCAAACACCACAATCATACTGCTTCTATCACTGAAACAAGAACCAGTTATCGCTAACAATCTTTTATTCTAACGCTATCAAACACAAATGTTGATGTGCATGTGGTAATTAATTGGATGTGATCCATTAAGACATGTAAATTTGAACCGTCCAATATAAAGTGGCATGCAACACTTTATACAGATGTCAGGCAAAGAATTGTAATAAAGTAATAACAATAGAATGCAATACTTCCAATGTGCAGAAGGGACAAATATTGAAGATAGCAGCAAGTTTGTCCATTCACTTCTTTGGAGGAGGCTTGGTCCTGGACTTTCTCTCCCCCCCATGTTTGGTATTGCTTTCTTGAATTTCAAGCAATTTCAACAAAGATTAATATACAAAAAGCTAATCATCAGTATAAACACTAACATATCAAATCCTGCCATAAGTGAACATGTATGAGTAGTTGAAGTGTTCTCATTGATCTCATTATATGCTTGCAATGTTATGACTTCTCTGGTCTCTAAAATTTTATTAGAAAAAAATGAGGGAGGACATGTTTGAAGCATTGAGAAGTCTGTTCAAAATCATCATACAATAGTTACACAAGTTGAGCATTACATGGCTATTTCTCTTTATGCTGTGTGTAAATTATATTTCCCCATCACCATTATAGATCTTTGTATGAATTCAGAAAAAGTGATGCACATGCGTCGGCCAATAATTTCAAATCATTACCAGAGAAGTATAAGACATATTGTTTCAGTGAGTCATCCAAAATGGACGTGGGACATTAGCCCAACCTTTTGTGTATTTCTAAGGTCACCAAGGATTAGACAAATGTGTGCTTTGCAGCCCCTTCTTTCCCCTAAGGTCACTTGAGGAGCACCACAAAATCATAGTCAGAAGAATTCACTTTCATGCTGTTTGTGACTACACCAACTGAGCTTCAGATAGAGATTGGCACCACAAAGAATCAAACTACCAAAGGTTTTTCTTCTATTGATATAATATGCTTGGTAAGGCCCAAGAAAGCATGCAATCAAAATTGCACTTTCACTATGAAACTGGAAGAATCATGGCATGATTCACTTTCAGCAGATACATAACAGAGCTTAACCAAATTCCAAAAGCTTTAATATGATTTATGGAAGGGTTTTAAAGAGACAAGTATGCCACTTTAACTTTTCCAATAATTGGTGATTGCTTGTTTCTGAGATTGAATGATGATTGCACAGGATGGGGTAGGCCATGATGTGACCCAGAAAGGCAGAATCTAGGGAAGGCTTTACATCATGTCAGTGTAGGGCTCAGCCACATGCATGGACATAGAGCAGAGTAAATCATAAATAAAAAAAATGAGAGCCCTACAAGCACTGGATATCCAACAAGAGTACTATTGTCTCATGAGTTCCATTAATTCAGGTAAACTAGGATCATGGAAAACTTAATAAAGGTACTGTAAATTAATAGATTCAGTTAGAGGCTTACATCGTTCAAACTATGATGCTTCAGGGCCTGCTCCCTTACAACAATTTAGAAAATCATTTTTTCTGAAAAATCTATAAATTCTTCAAATGTTATACCCGGAATTCCAAAATCCTCATGGTCAGATGAGCATTTATAAATGCAAAGGAGGTTGGAATTCAAAATATTATAAGAAAGGTGGTTGGAATTCGGAATTCTAAGAAAGAAATATAGCATTCTAAATGCCAAGGGACAATTGTACTATCAATGTAAGAATTTTCCAACATTATAATTCTTCAAAGAAGAAAGCCCTTAAGAGCACTTTTGGTAAAAAGTGAGAAATTAGATTTAAGAATTTCTTATTGTCCTTCGAACAGGGATTCTATAGATTTGAGAATTTGTATTGCTTAGGATTTCATATTAATATCAGTGTGTATCAATGCATGTAGTTGAGAAAAGTTGGTATTAGTACTTAAATCCACAAAATAAGGATTTCCAAGTCCTATGGGTTAGGACCTGAAATTCTTTAAAAAAATGAGGATTTTCACTAGCCCACATCCTTAAAGATTCACACCAAGCAAACGTGAGTTTTCCAAATTATGGAAAATCAATGAGGAATCCCTAAAAATTTAATTGCCAAACATGGCCTAAATATTCAATATACAAGGATAATTCACATCTACTGGCTAAAACAAAATATGCAAAAATGAGTAGAATTGCATCCACCGTTTTTGCATTGGTGTTGTATTGCATCTGCTGACATAAACTATAGCCCAAAATTATTGTTTGTATGCCATATTTTGGTAGTTAAGTTAAGTTAAGTTAAAAATATAAACACCAAGAATTTCTGAATTATTTAACAACAAAGAAGACCACAAAAAATTGAATTTCGTATATTGATTATTGCATTTGAGCAAAGAAGAAAATTGCATGAAACAATAGTATGAGACATTCTAAATAAATTAGCACTTAAGTGTCCTTATGGACCGGGTTATTGCCTTGGCCATTTAGACTAGTGCAATTTATCATTAAACCTTTCCCATACAACTTCGAGGACATAAAAAATGGAGCAATAAAATGATATTCTTATAGAGCTTCTTCACTTTCTTCTTCATTTCCAAGCAACAAGAGGAAAACCTCAAGATTTTGTCTCAAGGTAAGCTCACTAAATTTTAGTACTGTTGGAGGTAGAAGGGAAGCTCCCCTTTTACGAAAAGCAGTTCTTTTAGTGGTAACATGATTGGAATGAAGACCTCAAACTTTGCAATAATGATCACCTTCCACTATACCAAAGGCTCTTTTCGTTTTCACAAAAGTACCACAGCATTCAGCCACTTTTATTGACTAAAGTAATTCCCAAAGCAATTGGAAAATCTAAGCTAAGAAATGGGCCTTAACTTCTAGGGCTGTTCATAGGCTGAGCCAAAGCTTGTCCAACTCCGGCCCAATTATTCAATAGGCACAACATTTCTGGCCCACGCCCAACCCAATCGCAAAATGCATGTACCTTCTTATGTTAAATATGTTGGGTTGGGCCCGGCCTTTAAGATGCATAGGCCAATCCCCAGGCTCGTTTAATTATTGACAGAAAATTTGGCCCAAATCCAGCCCATAATAAAACTGTAACATAGCACAGCCCTGTCTGGCGCGACCCATGAGCACCCCTGAGATTAACTTCTATTAATACTTGTAACAACTGCACAGTTTTGGCTTGTTTAATCAAACAACCCATCAAACCACCCAATTTTGTGCCAATCAAACTATTTTTTTTAATGCAAAACATGTGCATTCCTAAAAAAACTTGAAAACAATACTTCAATAAAACCTAGGTAGCTCAGTTGGCCTAGGACTATAGTTTTCTCTTGGAGGTTAAGGGTTTGAAAATGCACTACCACACTAGGGCCATAGTAGATTTACCCGGCCCCCATTGGGCCCGTAGGGATTAGTCCGGCCCAAAGGGCTGGGACACCCTCCATTATATATATATATATATATATATATAAATAAAACATATTTCTATAAATCTTGCAAAGATGGAACCATGCTGATTACTGAGTGGATGTTGGACCACCACAGAAGCATTTATCCCGGGAATCACTGAGTGTAGCTGTGGTAAGCACACTTACTCCCATAGCTCCACCCAGTGATCGATCCCTATAAAAACATTATTCGCCGATATATACTATTTCGACCATGACTCAAACCTCACTACCTCACCTCCCATTTGATGTCCCTTTAAACAAGTGCGCTACTGCGCGTGCTAAAAATACTGTTTGATAAAAGGAAGATCTGAGAAAATTCTTACCTGCTCTAATAGCAACCTAATGCAGCAGGAGGCACCAAAGTCACAGTCGTTTTTTTTCTGCAAGAATGCCATGATTTCATGAACAAAAATCACATCATACCATCCAAGAAAAAAAGAGGCACACCTCAAATTTTTCTCACAAAACATCTAAATTTTATGAATGGTCAATCATACATGCATAAGAAAAAAAAATTTTCAGGCACATGGGAACTTTCCTCTAAAAAGGTCTCTTTCCATCAAGTAAAATTAAATATCTCAAAGAAATTAGAACACCTAAAAATTTGTAATTAAGATATCCCCCCTGCTAAATAAACCATCAAAAGCAGATAATTTTGTGTTAATTGGATTGCACATGAAATGGGGCCATCTCCGAAAAACGCGAAAATGATACTCTAAAAACAATAAAACAAGAAAATAATACTCTAAAAACATTATTACTGTGTCTTGCATGGGACCCTCATTCAATGGATGTGGCCCCCATTCAGGGATCAGCTTCCATGGTGCTACTGCCTCATTCATGTTCATGCACCCGAACAAGAACACTTCACAGCTTTTTCAACAGCATTTAAACATCTAAGGACTTGTGTGTGTACGAACCCTGGCCCTAGGACTCGGCAGAGTTAGGGCAAGTCACTCTTGAGTTTTTCAACATCAAGTATTTGGGTGACCAAGTATGTATAGAATGGACCAAATCCCAACCGGCTGGTCCATATTTAGACCTGTTTATCAAATAGGCCCAAAGCCTCTACCCAGTTCTCCTGGCCGGATCCTTCATGGTTGGGTAAACAGTGGTCCATTGCCATGTCTAGCTAGATGCATATGATTTCTTGTGTGCAACCATTTTAATCTTGGCATTTGTACATTCATATGTATATACATATATATATTTCATTGAAATAATAAGTGGTGATTCAAGCTCAATGAAAGAATGTCGCCACAACTTAAATAATTTATTTATTTTATATTTTATTATTAAAATTTATAATTTTGTTTTTTTTTTTTTTTGGCCCCTTCTAAATGAAATTCCCAGTTCCGCCCCTGCCGGGGCACGCCACCTTCTCTCACCCGAGGGTTTCTTGCTACTTCACTCAAGCTCTCCTTCTCTCACTCTAGTGTTCTCCCACTAGTTGTGGGTTCAATGGGTCCTCAACCCCTTAGCTGGGGTAAAAAAACAAAAAAGAAAAAACCTCTGCCGAGTCAACTCAAGGGCACCAATTCAGCTGAATTTCAATGAGTCTATCAGAAACTGGTCAGACTCGCACAACTTACTCAACTTAATGCCCATTTGAGTCACTTAACCACAGCTAAGTTTTAGAATTATATGATTCAACAGGTGTTTCATATAATAGCAGGTAGGAAAGAAACCAGCTTGTGGACCTTGGTGTACCTAGGTATGAACTCAATCCGGAACCATACTTGAAATTACATTAAAAGCCCCAAACCGAGACTAGGACCTGAATAAAGAACCCAACTTGAATCAAATCGAATCAAATATCAATTAACCCACTGGGGTTATTGCAGTGGACCCGAATTAAAAACAACTGTGAATATCAGATCCAGGTCCATTTTTTTCATTTCGGAACCTTTACATTCAAATCAAGTATTTGGGTTTCTGTTTTCATCTTTAGTTAATTATTGTATGTGTCCCAATATTTTAGACCAAAAAAGAAACTAGATTGAAATTGATCACCATTTACTTGAATACTTGAAGAGCACTTCAAAAGAAAGGAAAAAGAAAAGTGGGTATTGACCCTAATTTCGACCAGTTTGAAAATTGGATCCGGATTTGGTTACATAGATTTGGATCAGCAGAGTAACCAGATCGTTTATGGGTCAGGTCATGGTCCAGGTCCATCCCCTCATGCCAACCTAACCAGTTTACATCCCTTTGCACATGCACATCCATGAAACGGATATGCCCCAGCCAGATTACCTAGATTCTTCCAACCCACCTGCCCAAAGTCATCTGAGTAGGAATGATCCAGATCTTGGAACTGAAATGTTTGCTCTCAATCCAAAGGTATACCATGGTTTGTGATCCAAAGTTACTTGATTCATGAAGGGGGGCAATAGAAGTTGACTATGGGCCTATTTGTTTGCATATAGAATACATAGGAACTCATGTCATAAGTGTGGTTAAAAATGAAGAGCCAAGGTAAATCTAAAAAAATGGCAAGAATAAAGGAGAAATGGGAAATGAATTTTCAACCATCATCTTAATAATTCAAATCTTAGAAAAGTTAAGGTCTCATTTTCACTGTCCCTTGTATCCTTCACCCTGCATCATTCACCTTCGCTTCATGTCATCCATTCTTCACCTCTTCAATAATACTCCTATGAAAACCATTTAACCATGCATTCTTTTGTATTCAGTTCTTATGTTACTCTAATGTAAACAAACAGGGCATATAGGTGGGGAACTCCCATTTTTACATCAACATAGATCATTTTGACACCTATGTAGTGTGTGTGTGTATAAGGAAATAGGATTGCCCTATAATGCATGTGAGGCCCCACCCCTGGTGGGCCCTCAGTTTAATTTAGATAATAATTAATAAGGTATTTTATATCCTTAATATGCTATCTAATAGGAAATTAGTAGTATAGTCTGTAGTATTCCTAAGTTTTAGATTTTAGCTTTTATTTAATTTTAATAGATTGGATTAGATTAGGAATTATTTGTGATTAGCACTAATAGGAGGGCATGAGAGTGGAACTTTCTAGAACCCATCAATTTACCCAAATACCCATGGCCCCATGTTATTTCCATTTGGAACCAAAATACCCCTTAGGTAATTAGCCAAAAACCCTAAGTTATAAAACCTAAACTATTGCAAAATCACCCTAAACCCTAATTGCCTCTCATCTTCCCTAATTAACCTATCTTCCTCCCCAAGTAACCCTAATTTCCCCAAATCCCAGCCCAAGTAGCTAGGAGACCAGCCTGCTTCATCTATAACACTCTATTGGGTCTTCCCTCTCTTTTCAATTTCCGTTTCTTCTTCATTAAGGCAAGTACCTTATGCAATTTCATTAGATGCATGCTTTTCTTTCTTGTCTCTGTAATTGTAGTTCTAGTATATGATAATACATGTTTAGATTCCCTCTTGAGCTTGTTTTCATGGTAAAAATGGCCATTGATGGATGGGTTTCTCCATTTGAAAGATCAATGGCCCGAGTGGATGGTAGATGGAGATTATTGGAGTGTTTTCGTGATTGTTCTTGTTTATATGATGTATGGAGGAGATTTGGGATGTTTTGAATGGAAATTGGATTAAAATGGGAAAAATCCCAAAAATCCAGAATTTTGTAATCTGCGTGTACCCGGTCGATTGGACCCTGTCTCGGTCGACCAGGCACACTAAATTGGCTAAAAATGCAAGTCTCAGTTATTTCCTGGAACTGTGCATAGACAATGTACCCGGTTGACCGGACCCTGTCTCGGTCAACCGGGCACACAGGAAAATACAGAAATAGCTGAAACCTGGATTTTTAGAACAGAGCAGAAATGCAGTATACCCGGTCGACATCACAGCCATAATGTCGACCGGATACACTGGAATTCCTGCAGAACCCCTCAGGTGCTTGACACCAGGACTCAGTGGACCCGGTCGACATCACGACCATGATGTCGACCGGGGACACTGCAAGATGTCGACCTGGGAGGTCAACATCCAGTCCACTCGGTCGACATCCCAGGGTATGATGTCGACCGGGCAAGCTGTGGACAGGCAGATTTCCAGACTTCAACACTTGTGATGTTTGATCACATGTGGGGTCTATTGACCATCCAAATGACCTTCCATCAAGTGTGTCACACCACGAATCAATGGCATGGCTCAGCCTTGATTCGTGGAGTCCACCAATTGAAGTTTTAGGATTCAAATCATCATTGACTCGAACCTTAACTGTAGCCCATGATGTCCACAACCTCAAGAGCACCAGATTATCATTTTGGACACTTGAGACTACCAATAGGGATCCAATCATGTGATGAGGCCTGAACCAAGAGTGGACCACTACCTAGGACTGGTCTTTTGCCTATTTCCATTTGACTCCACGTCTTAAGGATTTCTTGGCTATTCTCTTCTCTTATCATTATTGTTATCTTAGCCTTGTTAATTAATGGAAATTGGAGGACCTGAACCTAGGATTCCTTAGAGGTGACCCTATATGATGTTTAGAGATAATTGACCCGTGTCTGTATCTAGGCAGGCCCTCATACGGCCTAATGTTGGGGATGTGAAACCATAGTATGAAGAGGTTTATGATAAATGGTCAGTTAACTCATGGTATGTGAGTATAGGATGAATATGTAAGGAATGGACATAGTATGATACTTGTGTTACCTCAGGCCACGGTTGTGAGCCTTGGAGTGGATCTAGTGTTGTTGGACTCGGACTTGTTGTTAGACTGTGTTCCATGTTGTACCTTAACATCTTAGAGACATTAGGTAGGACCTTGCTCGCGCAAGATTAGCCTAGACAGACACAGACCCGTACTTAGTTTCCCGAGTCGGCACTGAACATTCACTCAGCTATTCTAAGCTCAGTCAGTTGACTGATCATCTCTGGTAGGAGCTATGTTCTGGTTACTTAGAGCTATCATGATGAGCTGTGATTAGACGGACGGTCTGATACCGCGTCCGGGTTAATCTGATAAAGGGGTGTGATCGGTGAGATAAAGGGGTGTGATCGGTGTTATGTATATTACATGTTATATTTATCAGGGTTGTTATCCCTTGCATGGTTATTACCCTTTCCCCACCGCAAACTGTTTATGGTATGGGACGTTCATAGTACGGGAGGGCCGCGGCATAATATCCCGCGGTGTATCTAGCTTATGTGAATGTGCCCTTTGTTGTCTGTGTAGATTAGATACTTTATCTTTCTTATTCTAAACTGATATTACTGCTCAACTACCTAGATTATGTATTCTGTTCACTCATATGATTATGTACCTGTCATTACTCTCTTTTGTTGTGTACATCTGGTGTTATCTGCATATGGTGCCTTGCCAGATCTTTAGATCTGACTCATCTTTGGTGCTTAGGTCCAGACCTTGATCTCGCGGGTGATGCGATCCACGAGGTGCCTGTAGTCGGGACTACGGATGGGGGCCGGCTGACCAGGTGGTCGAGCCAGAGGACAGAGAGCCTGCACTGGGGGGTTGAGTGCAGATTGTTATTTTGGGATTTGAGATTTCATTTTTGTAGTGAGATGGGTAGTTAGACTGATATGTATAAACACTTGATACTTACACTTTGAGATTATTATCAGGCTTCTGCACTTTTACATCTTATATATATACTTGATACCTTTGCTTCCGCTATCTTTTATTTTGCTTCCGCATATAACTGTTGATCATGATGTTGTTTAAAAAGTTTTAAAATTTGACGTCACTGTGGACTACGATCTTGGAAGTTCTCAGTTTATCCGGGAAGTAGCGCGCCAACTTCGGGTACCTTAGCGTTATCTTTGGTATTCGGAATTGAGGCGTTACAATGCACATATGCAGTATATGAAAGATACTTTTATGTTTTTCTTATGTTTTTACCAATTCAGCTATGGTCCTAAAACTTGGATCCAAATCTAAGTATATTAATGGGATTTAAATGGGAAGGACTTGGGCCTCTCATTTCTCAAATAAGTGGATTGAAATTTGAGCATTAGGGGTCCTTAATTGGGACTGAAGAGGACCAATTTGAAAGGATATTTTAGACATGAAAAACTATTTGATTATGTTTTTTTTTTCACTTTTATCTTTATTTTTTATTTACATATAACACTATTTTACCATTTTCAAAAAACTATTGTAAGATTTTACCTTTCAAGTTTCACCTTTAAACAACCTCCTTAACTATGATGAATTTAATTACCATTTCCAACAAAAATCATGAAATTATTTATTAATTTATTTTTTCAAATTGCAGTCATAAAATCTTTATAAAAAAGAAAAAGTCTATACAAACCGACTTAGTGCCCGAATTGCAGCCCGACATTAGTTGAAACTGGAAATGGCGGGCTTTGAAAAGTTGAAACAAAAAGAAACAACTGTTTGAGTTGAGCCACCTAAACTGTCTAGCTAGACATCGGGCTGCAATTCGGGTTGCAAGTCGGTCTGTATAGACTTTTTGCATAAAAACTGGGTAGCATAGGAAATAGGTATAGCTAAAATTTATAAATTTTAAGAAGTTACAACCTACAGTAATCTAACGTTGTCTTTTTTTACTCTATTCTTCAATTATAGTACATGGCACATAAATAAATATAGCATGTTATTTTCTTAACAGGTATTCTTTTTATAAATGTCCTCTAATATCTACTTGTATTTCAGTTTTACTTTCAACGAAAATCGTGAAGCCCACATAAACTATAAATACACTGGACACAAATAAGCTTAAGAATCAAAAGTCAGCATACACTCAACAAAGAAAAAGAATTTTACTGGAAAATTCCGGGTAGATAGTCGTTGCACGAAAAAGTCCCTCCTAACTCATGAGGCATGGAAAAGGGTCCGTCAGCACTTTTTTTTTTTTTTTTTTTTTGAAATTTAAGAGGAGGGATGCTGGCGCCACTCGTCTCTATCCCCATTTCTTCCTCGTCCAAGTCCTCCATTACCGTATTCTCTATTCACCGTGGCAAACGTAGTAGCCTCTATTCTTAAATTTGGTTGCAGCAGGAAGTCGCGGAGGAAAAAGATGGTGGGCCACAACCCTATTGGATGCTGCCGGTCAAGTGAACTAGTCTCTCCAAAATTGTTGTGGAAACAGAGATCTGCTCTTGGTGTTCCAGGCCAGGAGAGGAAGACTGAGGCACAACAAGTGTTATCGGTTCAAATCTGAATAGTTGAAGAAGCATAAAGCAAAAACTGAGGAGACTTGTCGTTGCAGGAAAAGGTGGGCCTTTATCACGTTAGCTTTGAAGTCCCTTGGAAACTGAGGTGGTTGGCATCTCTTTTAAGACTAAAATGACAGTCAATGTGTTGCAAAAATTACTTGAAATGTTCTGAGCGTTTAGGTCAGGAAAATCAGAAATCCTAGAATCAGTGCTTAGGAGTTCTGTTTTGTATAGGTAAAAAGTAAACTTTTAAGTCCAGATCTCCACATTAACTTGTGGTTATCCACTTCTTCCTTCTCATTTCTGGCTTTCCTGATCTTCTGCAGAATTTCTTAGAAGTCACTTCCCCGACAGAAGACAATGTAGTCCTTGTTCCGATAGAGAAGTGTTCCTCCTGTCAAGTTCTGCAAAATTGAGATAAAACCAATTATTAGCAAATATCATGGCCACAAACATGCACTACCAGAAGTTAAGGGGTGTAGAACAGTTCATGAAACACCAGAGAAGGCTGGGTGAGAGACAACCTGAAAAAGGAAAAATAAAAGGTGCAAGTGTTCAATGGAAGAGGAGTGACGCTAGCACCGCTCTCCTCATTTTTCAAAAAAAAAAAAAAGGAGAAAAAGAAAACGAGAAAAACTAAATAGAGTCTTACTGACCCTATTTGTGCCACCCAAACTTTTTTGTGCAACGGTCACCTATCAGGAATATTTCCGTAAAATTCTCTAAATAAATATATCATGTTGTTTTCTTAAAGGGTACGCAAATAAGCTTAAGAATCAAAAGTCAGACACACTCAACAAAGAATAAGGATGGAAACTTCTTACACCAAAGCTAAGAAGCCATTAACTACAGCGACAAGAACAAAAAAACAATCATAAATTGACAATTCAGCTGCAAGCACGGAGTTTGTCGCACAACAAGAGATCATTTTTATTTTTTAACAATGTAATTTAAATGTGGTCAATAGTGAGTGTGAATTGGATTAAACGAAAAATTTTCCTAGAAGATTTTTATTTATTAAAAAAAAAACTGCATTGATCCTTTCTATATTTTTAGTCATTTAAATCACATGATCGTCTTGCTCTAAAAGGAGTAATTTTTTAATTTTTTAATTGAAAAATATATTTAACTCATTCTGATTTTTTAAATCATATAATTTAAGTGCGATCAACGTTGGCGTGAATTGGATTGAAATATAATTCATCTCAAAATAAACAAGGTGTACAATGATTTTTAATGGTCTCTATTTGATTTTACTTTTTCTAAAAGGGCCCCCTCACCACCCAAACTCATGAGCTCACTGCCTTATAAAGCTCACATCTTGTGATGCGATCTCCTTCCACCCCACCTGTGAACTGTGACAAAGTCTAAGATCATCATCCTAATCTCTTGATCGCGGCCCATAAGTTTTCACCATCCAAAATGAGTGCACGGTCAATCCTCAAGATCAGTGACTAAGGCGGGTCTCTGTTTTTATGGTCTACTAGGTGAGAGAATAATTGCTCATTCTTTATGAGAAATTTCACTCCAACATGATATAAGTCTATTGTCAACTCTGATCTCTGCGATATATTTATATATATATATTTATATAAAATAATTGCTCATTCTTTATGAGAAATTTCACTCCAACATGATATAAGTCTATTGTCAACTCTGATCTCTGCGATATATATATATATATATATTTATATAAAATAATTGCTCATTCTTTATGAGAAATTTCACTCCAACATGATATAAGTCTATTGTCAACTCTGATCTCTGCAATATGTACATACATGTATACATGTACATACACAATATTTTGCCTAAGTGTTTCTACAAAAAAGAAATAATAATAATTAAATAACACTTCTATCTAAGTTTTTTTAAAGTTGGCATTCTGACCATGGCCATTTAAGTTAAATCTTCTAAAGAACTATTTGGAAAGTTGTTTTTTTTTTTTGGAATGGTTTAAAATTGTAGACTATACTAGCAACAAACGCTCGTGCTATGCCCGGGCCAAAATGAAAATACATTAAAATTTAAGAATTCTTTTAAAATATTATTAAAACAAAATAAATCTAAACTAAAGAAATTAATTATCTTTGAATATTAGAATCTTTTAACATGTAATTAAAATAAATATAAAATGAAGTAAACTTACATAATATGAAAACCCCTTGAATTTAAAGGCATTAACCATTATACAAGTATGAATGCGTGTCTATATGAGACAGCTCTCCTAAGCTAAAGTTTAGGATAAGGTAAGCTCAAGTATGTAGTGGGGCCCACATGGGGATGGGGATGGGGGAATTTCAATGACTCCATAGGACCCTTCTCTTTGTAAAAAAGTAGTCCCAACCGTGGTTTCTATCATCTCCATTTGACCCCATAAGTTTAATAGTTAACAATCCATTTGGATCGGTACACAGTCGATCAAACGGTTTAATAAATCTAGATCTGACCAAAAGCTAGTGGACATGTGTGATTTAAGGGGGTCGTGTGTTTGGTTCATTTGGATGAACCAATAGTGGGCCCCACAAGCGTAAGCTTACAGAATAAAATGGATAGGTATGATGCCCAGGCTAAAAAAATATAATGAAATATGTAATTCTTTTCTGAGGTATTACTGGAAAAGAATAGATTTTACAGAAATAAATAAATAATTTATATTTATTATATATAATATATATAATATTTTATTTCCTTAATGTGGCATTTTATGCAATGAGTTTACTACCAAAACCAAACCGAGCCTATTATATATTGTGCAGGTGTGTGTGGCCATGGCGTTCAATGGAAGGTCATGGAGCATGTTTGAAATTAATGACATGAGATCTATTATAAAATAGCGTAGGTTTAGGATGTCAAATGAGGTGGATATAAAATTAGTATGAGGTGGGTATAAAATTAGTATGACTCAATCCTAACCCACCTCATTGCCATCCCTATATAAAACCATCCAAGCCATTCACGAAACTTACCAAACCCTTAAAGAAACACAGAAGGATGACCCTCCTCTTAATATTATTATAAATTCAGTATGAAGGAGTGCATTTGTTTTCCCAAATTGAGTTTTTTAACCATATGAACTCCAACTCCTTCCTAAATTCAGTCTGAAGGAGTGCATTTCTTTTATTATAAAACCTAATGATGCCTAAAAGAGGAAATTAGCATGATCAATAATGTGCATTCGTAAATGCATATTATTTTCTTTTTGGGCCTATTTGTTTCCCCATTGATCATCCAACTTCCTTGGTCCTCCTTTAATCAAGGTTAATTTCTATGGATCAATGGCATGTGGTGGGCCACTTCAAGCATACTTCAAGCCTTTGTGAAGTAAAGTCTCTCATGTGGGGCTTAGGGATTTCTTATAAGATTTTTATCGGTAAAAATCTCATAGCTTCATACATATCATTGGGTTACGAGTTTTTATGTGATTAATGGCATATGGTGGGCTTCATGCCTTTGTGAAGTAGTAATATCACGTGTGGGGCCTGTAGTGCAAGCCGTATAGCCAATTAGAAAATAAAAGGCGTTTAAACTAACAGCAATATTTGCATACCAATAATTATGTTGGGCCCACTATGTGGATCTCAATTACATGGATAAGAGGATTGGTTAGACAGGTTTTAGGATAGATTAAGATTAGAGAGTGATTTGAGGATTAAGATAAGAAGATAAAATAGAAAAATTAGGAAAAGCGAAATTTTAGGGGAAATGAAACCATAATCTTTCTTAATTTAAATGGAGAGATTTAGGGAGGAGATTTGGGAGGTATAGTGGCCCACATTAAACCCAAAACTCTGTGTGTTTTTATAAGTGTTTTTCTGAAAGGAGAACTCATGTGGGTGATGACGTAGCACTCCTCATAGCCCACCTTCCCGTTTGCTTTAAATATATATCATGATAATGATTTACCACAAAGTGATTCTTTCCGCTATCTTTTCTGTATAGTTAGTAAGGATAGTGAGATTGATGAAGCTGTCAAACATATAATAAAAGTGGGATGATTTAAGTAAAGACTTGATTCTGGAGTGCTTTGTGACCTACGAATGCCACCAAAATTGAAAATTTTTTTTATAGGACAACGTTAAGACCATGTATAATCTATGGAGTAAAATGTTGAAATGTTGAGATGGATGTATGGTAAAACTATGATGTATAAAATAAAAAACGAGCGCTTTCAAGAGCATTTTAAAGCAACAACAATAAGGGATAAAATTAGATAAATCTGTTTGAGATGATTCAGGCATGTCCAACGTAGGTCGGTAAGGGAAAGTTTAGCTACGAAGATTGATGTCCTATTAAGGAAAATGGGCAGGCCAAAGAGAAAATTGATAGATGTATTAAAAATAGATTTAAAGAAGTATAACTTCTCTAAAAATTTAGCTCAACATATATTGAAACGGAGAAACATAATTCGTGTACCCGATCCAACATAATTCGGTCGTGTACCCGATCCAACATAATTGGGATAAAAGGCTGATTTTTCATAATTGGGTCTGGAACAATGAGATTATTGCCGGGTCATCCTTCTTCCCTCTTTGCAGGCCCATAGAAAAGAGGGCACTCGGATTCAGGAGATATCTATATATATATTCTCGTTATTACTTTCGCATCCATCCGACTTGTACTTGGCTGTTGCGGCGTCTGAAATCCTCAGCTCTCCGGTCCTTCAAATCACTATATCTTCAAGGTATTTTCTTTTTCTTTCAAAAAACTCCCTATCATACCCATCTATTTCACAATACCACCTCCATCGCTCTTCTTCTTTGCATCCATTTGCTCGTATTCCTTTCGAAGCATTTGTTAGGGTTTAAGGGTTTTGAAATTTCTAGGGTTTTGTTGGATTCTAGGGTTTGATTTAGGGCTTATGGAATCGACTTCTTGTTTTGGGTTTTTCACATTGGTGTAGGCCCTGTTTGGATTGCATTGGGGAATATGAAGAAAATGGGATTTTGGTCGGATGGATTCTGTTCTGTTCTGATATAGGTTTTTTATTTTTTGAAATGCGAGTTCTTGTTTTCAGTGATTGGAGCTTGTAGCTAGGGTTTGGAGATTGTGGACTGTTTGGATTGCAACGTGAAATCTTAGGAAAAATGGGAGTAGTTTGGTGGAATAGGTGATGTTCTGTTCTGATTGGGCGTTTTTTTTTTTAATGCCCAAAGTCAACATCTGATATGGAATCCGAAGCGCAATGGATGTTGATTTTTAGGTGCAGATGCACAATGTCTGATCTGGTTTTTTAGTGACATCCAAACAACATTTACTTCAGGGTTTTTGCTGGATTGTATGGATTGACTTCAGAGTTGAGTTTAGTATCTTCTCACTTCTGTGGGCATCTCATCTCACTGTCTTGCCCGGGATTGACAGAGCACGGATGGAGGAGTACTCGGGCAAAGCACCAATGGAGTGCACTTGATCGCCTGATGGAGTTTACTAGGGCGGAGCATGAATGCTGAAGATTGCTGTGGTGGAGTACGAGCAGAAGGCAAGCAGCGCATGGAGCAACCCCAGGGCCCTATGCTTGATAGATTAGGATAGTTTCCATTCTCTCCCATGTAATATAAAAAGAAAAGAAAGGAAAAGAAAAGAAATGGCTAAGGCCTGTTTGGAAAGTTTGATCTGATTAAAATAGAGCTGATTCAATCAGGCTTTTTCGATTTCGAGATATTTGTGTTAATTTTTTTTACAAATAGATCATTTGGTATGGCTTATTCAAATTCTTTAAAAATTATATAGGAAAAGTTGTCATATAATGTAGAAGTTCTATAGAAGGGTTACTTTCCATTAATGTGCTACATATTATTTCTCATATCCACAAAATAAGCAACTTTTTTTTATTTACCAAGACAAACCCAAACTGAAGCTCAATCACCAATTAAAGCACAAAACACGGATTGTAAGACAAAAACAAATAATCAAAACCCATCTAAAACCAACAGAACAGCAAAGCCAGCTTAAAACAATGAAAATGAACAAAAAATAACCAACTCAATACAAAAATCAAACCAGTAGTATTGAGTGTAATATGTGGAGAGTTGGTTGAGTTTCTAGTTGGAGTTGCATTGCACCGAAGTTCTGCTTTGAGCCATTATTTGATTGCCTTAGCTGTAGACCACTTGTTGTGTTCCTGATTTTGCTTGTCAGTATACTTCTCTTGTATTACTTATTTCTTTTTTAATGAAAGTAACCATTCATATATATATATATATGGAAATATTCATATGCATACATCCCTCACTGTAATCGGTGAGGGATAGCTTGATTGGGCCCATATGGGGCAGCACTGATCACGGGACTGGGGGAATGGAAAGAAACGTCTTGGATGGGCCCAAATATCAAGTTTGAGGTCAATCCCATGCCTCAAACCCCTTCATCCGTGCCCCATAAATTTAATGACTTTTTAGTAAAGAAAAAATTTGACCCTAGATCCAACGGTCTAGTCCATTTTGATCGGTGAAAGATCGACAAAATCGGTGTAATTTAGGGGGGTTCCATGGGTGTGGATGGTTCGGATGGATCATAAAGTTGGCGCCACTTTGTTGCCCTCACTATAATACGTTGAGAGGCGATATATATATATATATATAGTATAGTTTCTTGGTATATGCCAGTTTTAGATGATGTGGGTTTGATTTGTTAGACAAGAGAGCAACTAATGAAATGATATAACTTTTGAGAAAGGTTTTTGAGCCGCATGGTTTAGAAATTACCAGAGTATTTGGAGTGGAAGTTTAGTGGATCCAAGAGTTGGTGATGCAGACACAAGGTTTATATGGTTTATATTGGTGAGTCTGAGATGATTTTAAGAATTGGGTGTCTTAAGATTCTTATTTTGTAATGAAAAGTGGCATTTTTAGTTTAATCCTGTATGGAACTTGATCCATGAGTAGTCTTTGTTACTAATTTTTAGCTGCTTTTATCATTTATTTCTCATTTTCTTTTTCAACTTTAGGTTGAAGTTTGATAGAACCCATATTAAGTTCCTCCGTAATTGATTGGATTGGACTAGGAAAAGGCTTAATGGGTTTATCTTCTGGAAACATCTGTGAGTTTTTTCCAAATACAAATAACCATTTTTGTTGATCTAAAAATATCAGTCAACCACCTTGACCCATAGTCCCATACTAGACACCAGTTTTTGGGCTGAGCAATGTGCCCCGTAAAGCAAGCGGCTTCCCATTTTGAAATTGGGGATGCGGTCAGTCTCAGTAGGGTCAAAGGTAGTTTTCACGCTTATCTTCACTAGTAAGAGACAGTGTTTTAATTGGCAATCTGTAACCTGGCACTGTCTGCCCAATTCTGTCCATTCCATCACACCATTCCATCACCTTTGTCACTTCACCTATGCAACCTTGATCTTGCAGTGCACTTGTGCTTCATTTGAGTAGAAAAGGTTAGTTAATTAGAATTGGAAACGACTTCATTTAAAAAAAAGACTGTGATAAGGTTCCACGTTTGGTAGCAGCTTTAGAACAAAACAAAGGGCTGAGTTGGACATTTTAGGTAGGATCAGCTTAGAGTAAGCAAAATGGGGACAAGTTACCGATGTGTCATATTTTTCTTGAGATCTACTTTGTTTAGAGTATATTTTATATTGATTGCATTTTACACAACATTATTATAGGGAGTTGGATGTTGGAAACAACAAAATGGCAAGAAGGCAGAGTACATGTGTTGAGATGAGTGTGCCAAGATGATCAGCGTAGTAACCAGAAAAGATAGATTTATGAATGTACCAAGAGACTTGGAGACGATGTAGGAGTCCACATCGTTTTATGATAGCACTTATCAGAAGAGGAAGATCATGCACACTGTTGGGAATTATAGGACCAGCAAGCAAGTCTCATTGTGCTTCTTCAAATAAGTTAAGGTCATTGCCTTAAAGAACGATCTACATCCAGTGAAGTCTTTCTTGCATGGACTTGTCCTAGCAGAGGGAGACTAAAAAAATGCTATTGCATGGGCAACCAGTGTGGCGGTAGCGTCATCACCAAGTCCCTTCTCTATATTCTCAAGGAAATTCGAGCAGTATCCAAGGAGCTCAAGTCAACGTTTCTAATGCAGGTCAGGCCCAAGGGTGAGCCCATACCCTGATTGGGCTGGCTTATGATCTCATTGGGCCTCAGATCCAGCTGGGTCATGACCCATCTGGGCTTATAAAATTTTAATGAGGAGGCCTACTAGGCAGATCCTTGACCCTCCTATGTCTCCCAGCTGGATATGCGATGCAAGAACAAGGGCTTTATTTATTTATTTATTATCATGGGCTTTATTTATTTATTCATTATCTTTTTTGCACTGTCATTCAAATGTGAGGACTAAACTTTATTTTAGAATTCTTAAGTTTCTACTTTACTTCCAATTGAAGTCTTGTTAGGAAAGCTGGAATTTAGAAAGTCCTAATTGTTTTAGAAAGAGAAGGCATGTAACTAGTTTGCGATAGGAAACTCAATTTATGTAAGTAAAGTTAGGGCCTGCTTTAGCGCTGGCCTAGCACCCCCAGGATCGGTGGACCCCTACTATCCTTTTAGGTATGTTTTTCTCTTTTATTCACCTTTTCAATATACTTGTTTTCTCATGTGCAATTGCGTGCAAATCAGCTTTCAATCATGGATGCTGAATCTTGGATCATCTTCAAGCCTAAGCTTGAGTTTGAACCTTAGGGGCAAGAAATCGGATTCCATCATCCACCTATATGATTTTGGTAGTGCATTGACAAGAGAAATGCAACTTGCGTGCAGTAATCAAGAAGGTGAACAGATTCTTTTTGCAAATCTTGTGTACTTACAAAATCTACCCTTACATCATTGTGGCGAATGAGGGAAAGCAAATACTAAAGTAAAATGCTTAGAATATCAAATGAAATGTAAGACTATTCCGTTTAGTTGTCTAAGTCAATTAGGCTGAATCCTCTTTTGACACAAATACATGAGCTCCACAATTTGGTGATGTGGACCTTAGATCTAACACTCTAATAGGCAGCATTTTAAAACTTGGCTAAGTTCAAGTCAACTCAGCCTTCTTGTTGCACCAACATGTTTCCTATTTGATCTCAAAATTCATGTTTGGGTTGTGACAAAATTTTACACTTGCCGTCAACCTACCTCCTTTACCGGGGCTTGGGACCGGCAGTAAGCAATTGGCAAGAGGAAAGAACAATACAAGAAATGGAGTGGGTATAGTTGTAAATAATCTGAAAGAGAAAATTGTGTGAGTAAAGAGATTGGGTGATAGAATTATAGCAATCAAACTAACGATTAGACCAGCTATGACCTATGGAGCAGAATGTTGGCCAATCGAGAAGCACCGTATGCACAAAATGGATTTAGCAGAGATGAGAATGTTGAGGTGGATGTGTGGTAAAACTCGGAAGGATAAAATTAAAAATGAGCGCTTTCAAGAACATTTAGGGGTAGCAACAATAGGGAATAAAATTAGAGAAACCCATTTGAGATGGTTTGGGCATGTCTGACGTAGGCCGGCAACGGCGCCGGTTAGAAAAAGTTTGGCTATGAAGGTTAATGGCCTACCAAAGGGAAGAGATAGGCCAAAGAGGGCGTGGATGGAGGTAGTAAAAATAGATCTGAAGATGTGTAACTTATCTAAGGATTTGGCTCAAGATAGATCGGAATAGAGAAACAAAACTCGTGTAGCCAACTCCAACATAGTTGGGACAAGACTTTGATGATGATGATGATGATGTTTTCTATTTAATGTCTGTCCTTTTACCCTTGTTCCCACTCTTCCTCTCCTTTTCCTCTCCCACATCTTTTCTCTATTTTTCCCGCTTTCAGGCTCCTCTGTTACTTTCCTCTTTTAACATCAGCAACATAAGAGCAATGTATGGCCCAAACCCCATCTCCAAGTCTCTCACCATTTATTGCAGATTAAACCAAATTCAACCCCAGGTCGATCTACCCATCTTCTTCTCCAAAAATGGGACTCAACCCCGACTGGATTACTGCTGGACAAGAAAAAATTGGACTCGACGCTGACCCTGCTGACATGAGTCGGGTGGAGTCTTGAATCACTGCTTATATGCCCTGTAGTGAATGGATCATGCCAGAATATTTGATGGAAGCTCTGAATCTTTTAGTGGCATATGAACCTATATTGAAAAACAAAATACAGAGTTGTCAATTCTGTTCTGTTCCAGCCAGAACAGCCAGAATCAGCGTACCTGAATGAAACAACCCTCCAAAAAATTCCAGCCAAAATTCCCTTCTGTTCTGGCCTGTTCCTGCTGGTATAGGACCATGTTCTGATTTGTTCTGCCTGTTTCAATCATTTTCTTTTTGCAATTTTTTTTCACATTTCTACCTTCTGTTGAAGACTAATATAATAGGCATGAAATTCTATTAGCCTCTCTTTTAAATGGGAGAGCTTAGAAATAGAGTCTATAAAATGTTCTTTAATTTTTCATTTACATGTGGATTGCTTGTTGTTAATGACAGGGACACATTTGACATTTAAAAATAGCTAGTTCTTGTAGTTTATGTTACATAATATAAATATACTATTCATTTGTTTTAGCTTTCTATGTTTTACTATCTTTTTCCAATTTATTTAACCATCATGACTTTTCTGGAATAGAGCATCAGAACAGCCGAAAGCAGGAACATTCCATTTCTGGGTGAAAATGAAACAGCCATTAGAATGATATTGGCAACTATGACAAAATGTAGCAATCTCTTAAAGAAAAAGGGTGAAGGATGGTGTTGAACATTTATTAATTTGGATATTTTGGCACATTTTCCATCTACATTGGCATGTCGCATCATGCTGATAACCTGGACCAATGTTTTGAGACCGGAACCTAGTCGGTTAGCCCCATTTCAACCTGAATTTTATGGTCCAGGATTGACCTACCTGCCCATTAATTTCACATGTTTTCTTTATTCATTCATTAAAAAAAAAAGCTTTTGAGGGGATTAAACCTTGGTTGGCATCATGAATAAAAGTAGAACCACCCCTAGGCTATGACATTAAGGCTTGATATCGAAGATGATAAAACATGGCTGACTTTAGAAAATAATAAAGAGCAGGTCATGCATGTGTTTGGACCCAACCTTCCCACAAAATGCATCATGCCAGTAACCTAGGCCAATGTTTTTAATGTGTGCGCGTAACAAGTAACAACACCTTGATTTAGATAAAAGGAGTGTCTCAAGAGTTTATATTGGCATCACTAAAAACATGTATGAAGGAACGATAATTAGTGTGAGAACTACATGTAGAGAGATGGGTGAGTTTTTAGTGACCATAGGTTTGAGAAAGATTATGACAGGGTACCTAGAGATTTATGGTACCTAGAGATTTGAATTGGTAGGTGTTAGATATAATAAGAGTCCCAAGAGGCTATATTGACATTATTAAAACATATATGAGGGAGTGGTAACTAGTGTGAGAACGATCTGTGGAGAGATGGGTGGGCTTCCAATGACCATAGTCTTACATTAAGGGTCAGCTTTAAGACCTTATCTTTTTTCACTAATTATAGACGAGTTAATTGGTTTGATTAAAGAGGAGTTACCTTGCTGTGTGTTGTTTCTTGATGATATTGTTTGTGGATGGTTAAGAGATAAAGTGAATGCCAAACTTGAAAGATAGCGGGAGGCTCTAGAATTCAAGGCTGGGCACTTGAAAATAAGTCATACAAAGACAAGATATATAAATTGCAACTTCAATGGCGAGTTACCTTGGTCTGTGTTGTTTCTTGATGATATAGTGTTGGTGGTGGATGGTTAATAGATAATGTGAATGCAAAACTTGAAAGATAGTGGGAGGCTTTAGAATTCAAGGGCTTTAAAATAAGTCCTACAAAGACAAGCTATATATGTTGCAACTTCAATGGGGATGTACAAATAGATGGAACATCTATGAGAATTGAAGATTACGAGATTCCATAAAGAAATTCCATTCGATACATTGGCTCCAAAAGTAGCAAGGATGGAGTGATTGAGGAGAATGTTGAACATAGGATAAGAGCTAGATGGTTGAAGTAGAGACTTGAGTGCTTTGTAATTGGTGCATACTATTAAGATTGAAGAAGTGTTTTTTACAAGACTACGATTAGACTAGCTATGACTTATAGAGCAAAATGTTGGCCAATTAGGAAATAACACATACAAAAAATGAGTATTGCAGAGATGAGAATGTTGAGATGGGTTTGTGGTAAAATTAGGATAGAATGAGAAAGGAGCAGATTCAGGAGCATTTGGGCGTAGTATTAGTTGGTGATGAATTAAGAGACTTGCTTGAGATGGTTTGGACATGTCCAATGTAGGTTTGCAACGGTGCCAGTGAAGAAAAGTTTTTCTATGCAGGTTGGTCGTCAAGGAAAAGGGTCAAGGCCAAAGAGAACAAGGATTGAGGTAATAAGGATAGATTGAAGTGCAACATAACTGAGGACTTGGCCTATATAGATATGCGCCTTTTGAATAAGGCTGACGACCGCACTTGAATCTTCTTCTAGTGGTAATGACAAGCTTGTTACTTCTGATGCAATTTGGCATTATCAGATGGTTTTGGCTACTCTATTGACTTGCATGGTATTGACACCCTATCTAGGATCAAACTTCATCCCATGTGGGCTGGATCCTGTTTGACAATGAGTTTGGATCAGTGGATGTATTTGTGCTGTTATGCCTTTATTTCGTTTAGTTTGTTATAATGGTTATTATCTCTAGTTTTAGAGGTTTTTTTTTTTAGAGCTAGATTCATAGTTACTGATTTCGGGTTGTTTGGCTGAACAGCCTGAAACTATTAGGTTCGATCAAGTGATCAAACCGAACAACTCTATGAAAAGTTTCCATCGAGATTTTGAACCCATTCCGACTGTTTTGATTTGGATTTCGGCCTAACAGGGTTAATAGTGGAATTTTTATTTTATTTTATTTTTAACAAGATATCTCTTCATATTGATTTGTGTACTAATTTTCCCTGCTACTAGTATAGTGATTATGTAAATGTGTCCATTTACGTTATTTTTTGGCTATGATACTGATAGTTGCACATGGGGACTTAGAATGGATGTCCCATTTCATGGTGTCCTTACACACATGGCTTGAACATTTTTTATTTGGCATGTAGAAATAACATTTTGCATATTTGCATTGATGATTTAGTATTACGTATATATAGTATATATGTTAATTTCACTTTTTTACTATTTTCTTATTATAAATATTTTAATTTTTTTAGTATTATTGAAATTGAGCTCTGAAATGACATGTTAAATATGGAATTTGGTGAATATTTCATTACAGTGGTAGACCGAAAAAGGGTCTGAAACGAAATTGACTGACGCGATTTGTGCATATAGCCAACCAGGGTAGTAAACGCAATGAACCATGAATGGGCTCAAGGATTAAATGTGATAATCAATAAATTGATTGTGGACAATTTGGAGATGATTGGGTTGTGTGGGTCCAATGCATTGAGTTTTTCCCGAGGGTGGCTTATCACTACTTTATCTGTTAAATGACTCATATGTATTAAATACTATGCAACTAACCCCTTGCAGGCAGTGTCTTTTCTGAGATTGGTTTTTATTGTGGGTGTCTTTCATGCTTTCTTTCTGGCACATCATCCTTATATATTTTTCTTTTAAATGCAGATGAATGTGGAGAAGCTGATGAAGATGGCCGGTGCAGTTCGCACTGGTGGAAAGGGGAGTATGAGAAGGTGCTAAATTTTCTCAATTCATGCGTGCATACATTTGCGTAGTGTGTAATTCTTGAGAGAACCCTTGCAATTCTTTCAGAGAACCCTTGCAATTCTTTCTATTGACTCAAATAAATAGCCTTTGATTTATGTGAAGCAATTCTTTGGAATTGCTATAAGCCTATGATAAATGGAATAAGGAGGTATTCTAGAACATACTTTGTAGTTATTTTTTATGTTGTCCCTCTTTTCCCACTTTTCATGCAGAGTCTCTCTCTCTCTCTCTCTATATATATATATATATATATAATTGCTCTAATTTTTCATTGAATAAAAGTTCTGACAAAGTTCTTACTTCTTTGTCCTTATTCTGCTGCCTGCGTCCATTTCAATGCATGTTGTATATGGATCAGAAAGAAGAAGGCTGTCCACAAAACCACGACAACAGATGACAAAAAACTTCAGAGTACCCTAAAAAGAATAGGGGTTAATTCAATTCCTGCGATTGAGGAAGTCAACATCTTCAAGGATGACTATGTCATCCAGTTTGTGAACCCCAAAGGTAATGGCAGCATTCCTTGGCTGTGTGCCCAAACTGATAGTGTATAGTTGTGCTCTGCTTTTCATACCAATCATTTTTCTTGTTCAGTGCAAGCTTCAATTGCTGCCAATACTTGGGTGGTTAGTGGTTCTCCACAGACAAAAAGTACATCTCTCTCTCTCTCTCTCTCTCTCTCTCTCTCTCTCTCTCTCTCTCTCTCTCTCTCCCTTTATTTCTTGTTGACTTACCCTGTAATTTCTGTTACTCCAGAATTGCAGGATCTGTTACCTGGGATCATCAATCAACTGGGTATGTTCTTGTATTTCTAATGTTTTGCATTTGTAATATGAGATTCAAAATAACCTTTGTATGCATTCTTCTGGCAATGAGCTTTTAATTCCTAGAGGTTCTGTATTCTTTTTACGGGTTCCTGCTGTTTCTTTCAGAAAGGCAGATGGCTGACTCTCAATCTTCTATTATATAGCAATATGAGAAGCACCACATGTAGAAAAACTGAGTTTTTTCATTTGGATGCTGTATCAATTGATTTCTCTCGTCTTCTATTGGTTCCTTTAGGCCCTGATAACTTCGATAATCTGAAGAAGCTTGCGGAGCAGTTTCAGAAGCATGCCCCAGCTGCAGCTGCAGAGGACGACGATGACAACGATGTCCCGGAGCTCGTAGCTGGAGAAACATTCGAATCGGCAGCAAATGAGAGCCAGACTTCATAAGATTCTTACAGGAAGTCATCAAATATATATATTTTCCCGTGCGAAGTTTTATTACGGTTTTTTTGTTGAAAGATATTATGGTGTATTTTTCCTCTGTGACAGTATGAAAAGTGACATTCTGAAAAGCAGGTATTTTGGTTCTAGAAACCAATAGCAGGCCTTTTTAATTGTTCTTCTCTCTTTCTAAATCATTCGTCCCGATTGAAGGAGCTACATGAGCTACATGGTACGAGGATCTCTATTCTGTATAAATTACTCCATCCTTATCATACATCACTTTCTTTTGATTTGCAAGTCATTTTGTGATCTGCTCCATTGGATAGGGATATCAGCGAACCCAGATCACCTGGTTATCCGAAGGACCCAACCTGAAACTTGGATGTGGAAAATTTATTTGTTTAGTTCAAGGTCAGTTTGGGCATGGTTAGTAATCAGTCCCAGGTCCACACTCGTGTACCTAATTGTGCAATGTGAGTTATTTGGTTTGCTCTCAGTGAAAATCCATTCAATGGTCTCAGTTTGATACTTGTTTAAGATGGGTTGGACACGTCTAGTGCAGGTGAACAACTGCTAACAGTGTCGGCGGTGAGAAAGAAGTTTTTCTATCTAGATTGATGGGCTGTCAAGGAAATTGTATAGGTGCTAACCTATCAGAACTAGAATGGCGAAACAGTGACTCTCACCATAGTTGGGATGAGGCTTTGATGAAAGCTGATATACATGATTAACTAGAATGTAATGAATTTTCTTTCTACCTGTTACCAATCCAAGGTGTGTATGCTATTCGATTTGATTGGACTGGAACACTGCATTCATCTTAAAGCCTACATCATGATAAATTCTAGGAGCCTAGACAAAGAACGAGATCATGCTCATACACAAACCGCAATAACGAGCCATGTAAGATTTATTGTTGATAAATTCAGTTGACTTTGACCTCTGAAAACCAATGCGGAGTCCACGATTGGAAATTCGAGCCGGTCAAAATCAACACCCGCTCCATGTATGGGACGAGACATCTCCAAATTTATTTTAGTATAACTTAGTCCTACTCAAAGATTTGATCATTTGATTAATAATGCAATTGATGAAACCTTTATAATCAAATGGTCAATCCTCTGTTGGGAACATTTCCCGTTGGAGTAAAATTTGAGGATATCTTATATATGGGGAGGATGTTCCTTTTAAGCGAGTTGGCCAACTATGAAATTTGGAGGCCCTGAAGTCAAGGGATGGTCCGATTATAACTGATTTGGCAAACCCCATCCATATTAAATTATTCTCTCTACGCTCTTCGTTCTTTGACATGCATTAAAGTGGATTCACGCTGATGTTTTCTATTGGTAAAAGAGTTTGGGAGTTTTGAATCAGTCTTGAGACCCTGTACAGTGCCATGGAATTCCTGCATCCCACAAATCCCACCTTAGAATACTGTGATATTATCCCATGTTACTGTCAGTGAGGTTCTAACTCTGTTAATATCTAATCCCATTTTAACTCTGCTAATATTTGATCCCATTCCTCCTGTGATTCAACTTTGTGTGATCATGGCTATTCAGATCATACAGAACCCTCATATACGGATGACTACACTTTTAGATGGATTGCTCTTAAACATGACTATATTTCACTAATGATAAGTACAATATTCCGCATCACTAGGATCAATCCAACATAGCGAAATTCGATATAGTTCCAATATAGAGGGCTCTGTATGATACAGGCAAATTTGATCATAGAAAGGTGAGTTCCCTGGTGGAATAAATCAGTGGCCTCTTAATGATGTGAATGGATTTCACTTGTAAAGTGAATTCAAGTGAAGGGTCGCTTTAAGAGACTAGAAAAGAAGAGCAGACTTTACAATTGAATTACCCAAACACACCCTCAAGGGATAAATCAGATCCTAGTCATAATCACATCAGCATTATACCGGCTGCAATGCAGGATCATTTCTCTAGTGTGAATCTCCCACATATAAACACTTTAGGGACTGTTTGTTTGCATTAGAATATAAGGAATTGAATACATAGGGTGGTTAAAAAAGAAGATTAAAGGTAACATCAAATAATATTTTCTTTTAAAGAAATAGAATCAAAAGAAAATGTTATATCAGCTCATTTTTTGGAAATTCACATTTGATCTTCATTTTTAACCACCCTATGTATTCAATTCCTCTTATGAAATCCACCAAATAGTTCAAATATAATATCAACAACTTATCACAAAAGTAATTGTCCCAAACGATTGAAATCCGATGAAGAGATAAGGGAAAGAAGGGCCAATGGAGATGTACCTTAAATTGAGAAAAGGCATATGAAGTGAGATAAAAAATAGATTGCCGTAAAAGAGAGTGTTAAGGTGGAAGATGGGAAGGAGCCCTGGATGAAAATAAATCAATCCCCATAACTGATATGGCTGGCAACCATACACGGTGTTTTAATTAAGAATCAACAAACAAAGCCCTACTTCTAGTCTGCTTCTTTGATGCCTAATGCATTAGCTGTAAACTGAATTTTAAGACCTATTTGTTTGCATTAGAGTACAAAAGAATTGAATACGTAGTTCATTCCGCAAGTGGTTAAAGTGAAGATAAAATGTGAATTTCTTAAAACGTGCATCAAATAACTTTTCCGTCTAGGAAATAGAATCAAATCAACTTTACTTTTAGGAAATAGAAACAAAAGGAGATGGAAAATGAATATACCCAGGCATCACCCTTGCAATTCAATTCCTATGTATTTTATTGCAAACAAGTAGGCCCTTATTAGTGATTAGAAAGAGAAAGAATGAAAGAGACTAAAAACACAAAGCTCTGCTTTCGATCCATTTTATATTTCAAGTTATTTTTGTAAACTTACATCCATTGAGAAATGGCAGTCCTTGAAAAGGAAAAAAGAAAAAGGAAGGAAAAAAAAAAAAAAAAAACACACTCACTCATTATTATTCTATCTATCAACACCTTAGCACCTTATTGAGAAGTGGGCTCCACCTGAGTAAGAGTATTGAGGAGTATTTATGCTGCCTCTATTAATGCCTCAAGGTTTTGGTATGAATTGTTAGCTAAAGAAACTTAATATTGTATCAAAGACGACCGGCCGTAAGTTTGAATCCTAGATGGAATGACTCGGCGTGAAAAAAAGATATACATGTTGTCAAAAGCACTCCGACCAAGTCCCACTTGAGGGGGAGTGTTGAGAAGTAGGCTCCACCCGATAGAGAGTATTGAAAAGTATTTATGCTGCCTTTACTAATGTCTCAAGGTTTTGGTAGGAATTGTTAGCTAATTGTAAGATCTTACATCGCTTATGAGGCTACCCAGAGACTGGACTAATATGGAGGACACCGTGTGACTCAATATGAGGCATTTTTGAGCTTAATGGGTTCCGAAAACAAAACCATACATCTCATAGGGCCAAAGCGGACAATATCATACTGGGAGATCCGGGTCGTTACATTTGGTATCAGAGCCGAGGGTGGCTCTCCTCTGAGGGTAGGGGATTGTAAGATCCCACATCGCTTTTGAGGCTGATTGGAAATAGGGCTAATATGGACGACACTGTGTGACTTAGTATGAGGCCTTTTGGAGCTTAATGGCCTCCCAAAGCAAAACCGTGCGGCTCATAGGGCTAAAGCGGACAATATCATATTGGGAGATCCGGGTCGTTACACTAATGAAACTTAATACACCTGTCCAGCTCACTATCTAGGATAAGATTGCGGAATCAGCATCATATCATCAGAAAGGAAATCCCAAAAAACTAATAAATCACAAGATCGCAAAGTTCATAGGCATGCATTTCATTTTGCATCCACAACTTATTCCTGCAGCTCATGCAGAACACCGCCAAACTAGTTCTGCACACAACACAGGCTCTTTTGCTGGTATAAATTAAATCAATACACACCTTTCTCTTCTATAAACTTGCAAATGGGAGAAACATGTAAAAACTTTCAAAATTTAAGTGTTATATACAACGTCTCTCTTAGTCTTCTGTCGGCTTCTCTTAGGTTTTTTCTCCATCTTTGGTTTCCTTGCTGTCACTGTTTGCGGCATCATCCTTACAATTAGAAGGCTGTATTTCCCCTTGCCATATCCACGCATGCTTGGTGCAGAGTTGAGAACTTTAGCATCCTACATATTCTATTTTTCACTCTGAGTTTAACGACCAATCATACTTCTGGTAGACAAAATTGATTGGGCCTCCATCACTCAAAAGATGCATCAGGAGGCCTGCTTTAGTTGCATCCAAGTAATTCAAGATCCATTTTACGATATCTTTCTCTGGTACAAAATCAACACAGTACCTGTTAAGAGTGATCATGAATGTCAGGGAACGGGAACTCGCTTCAATCTGACTGACTAGTTTGGGAAATAATTTGCAGAGATGGTCAGGTGCATAGACTATACAACATTTAGTCAAGTGTATATTCTGTCATTCATTACTCCAATGTCTTCCAGAACGACAGAAGGATGGATAGTTGCTGATGATTTATATACTGAATAATAGTTTTGAAATCCGTATATCTGTACACTTATCTGAAACATCTCATTTGGATTCTCATTTGGAATTTTGTAAACCAAGCGCAGGTTAATCAGTTAAATCATAAATGAAAATTTATGTATTTTGATATCGAAAATACAGCTTAGTTTTACTTTACTAAAAAAGAGAGATAAATCTAAGTTTTTGTTTGCAATGATTTAGGTATTCTTCGAAGTAGAAAGAGTTTTGGTAAAAAAAGAGATACATTCTGAGTTCTAGGATACAAATGGGGTGTAAATATACTGATAATTTAACATTTTTCCAATGCAAAAGGTATCCTCCATCCCTATGAATGTTCATAGGAACAATGAGTATGAGAAATGGTTATATGCTCTGCTAACTTTTCCATTCTGCTCGAGATGTAGCTACAATTCATATCACTAGTAGTTCTATATAAAGGGGTTGATTTTATTTTTTGTTATTATTATGTTCTTCATTTCTTTGCAACTAATGGTTCATTTATTTTGTTGTCCTTCAAAAGCACGGGTTCTTTTTCCAAGAGAGAAAGAAGATAGAGAAGGATTTACCACTTGATGATCCTGCTGAAATATACAGTTCTCTTGTCCAAGTCCACTTCCATCGCACCCCCAACGAAGAACTCCCTTGCTGCAACTCTTAGCTCTGCATCGATCCCTTCAGCAGAGAAAAACCGCACTGTTGGGCTTGAACGTGTTCCATTGCATAGCCCAAAATGGATCAATGGATTAACCTTCGGAAGAGCCAACTGAAAATTTTATATGGACAACTTTCATCAAGTGGGAGATTGCTAGTTCACACAGTTTGTGCTTAATTACACACCACATGATCATTTAACGGGCTTTGGGTAAGAGAAGAAATACAGCTGAGTTCCCTGGTGAGTTTTGGCTTTACCAGGGAATGAGCCTTTAGGAGGCCCTTTGTATTCCTTGCTATGATGCACTGATACTTCTAATCAAATACTTCATTTTTTGTGTGTAAAATCCATGTCCTTGACATGTCCATAGTGTATCCTTGTTGTATCCATGCCGTCTCTGGGCATCATAGGGTCCTTGGTTAAATGTCGCTTAATAGCAAAAAAAGCAATATTTAGTGTTTTACTGCATTTTTTCTGTAGAAAATGTGGCCATAATTAATTAAATAGGAAAATAAATTGAAAATAAACTACTTTGGTGAAAAGGTTTCAAGGCAAATTGCTTGAAAAGTAACAAAATAAAATGAAATATATGAAGTGCAAGTATAGTTGATCTTAGAGTCAAGAAAACTTAACTAAAACCGACAAATAACTCAAGCGCATGTGATAGATTTTAATACATGAGAAGACAAGCTACTTGAGTATTGTGCAATTGTGGTTTCTACATCAACAAAAGGCCCATTTTTATGAAATGGCAACTAGACCTGCATTGTTGCATGGAGCTGAATGTTAGGCAATGAAGAAACAAAAAAGATGGGAAATATGGATTCGATGCATACATTAGGATGGATGCTTAGAGGAACAAGAGTGGGGTAGAATTGTAACTACGTATAGAGGAATTCTACTGCTAAGAGAAAATAAAGAAATGTTGCTTGAGATGATTTTAAATGTACATTAAAGATAAAGAATCAACCTCAGTACAGGTTCATTGAAGAAGGAAAAAAAGGGTACAACAAATATGGAATGAAGCAAATAAAAAAGTCTCTGTTAGTTGTGGAGTGACAAGAACTGGCTTTAATTTGATAGAGGAAATAAATACCAAACTTGTAACGTCAAAACCCAAGTAAAATAGATAAAATCATAAAATACAGCTTTGAACGTGATGGTGATGATGTTAATGGACAGGAGGAGGTAAGAGAGGAAAAATGAATTCTCTTTTAAGTAGAGAAAGTTGGAGAAGTTGGAGAACTAGGAAAAGGGAAAAGAAGTTGCTTTTCCTGCTGGACGTTTCCAGGAGAAAAGTATGGGGATTGTAACAATGGAATGACTAGCTTGTAAAATAAAATTAAATGAGAGAAATTCAAGTTTTGAAGATGAAAAACACTGATGTAGCTAAATTGTCTGTAGCCCCCTCCTGCTTGTCCCAATCCAATACTTTGTGACCATGTTTAATGGGAAGGAAAAAAGATTGAGAATCTTAGAATTAAAGCGATGTACCTCCAAACGCTTATCTCCAACGTTGAAGGGCTTTATCAATGAGTAAGGCTGCCTCCGGTTCGACCTGAGGATTCCATTCTTTATTACAGCGAGAGAATAAGGATAGCCTCCAACAATGTAGTTGAAGTCACCGTAAAAGGTCCTTCGATCAATCACTCCTTCCGGGCACCCAATCCTTATCACTGCATGGATGATCATGGCGTTGTACAAGTTCAAAAAGAAGGCCAGCTTCTCATCTTCTGAAAGGGCCAGTACGTCAACGCGCTGCAGATCTTGAACCAGATTCACATATCTGCAAAGCGAGCTAAAATCTCAGTTAAAAGATTAAAGCAATGGCCTTCTCTGTTTTTGGGTGATCAAAGATACGGCCTTATGATTAAGACAAAGCTCAAAAAACTCCCACACCAGGAAATGAATAGCAGTAAATGAATTCATAATCTAGCTTCTTCTATGTAGAGTAAAATGCAAACTAGTTCCCAAGTGCTAACATTAACTTTTCATTAAAAAGGTTACAAATTACCTGCGAAATTCTGTTACAAATTACCTGCGAAATTCTTCACTCTTGCTGATACGAGCATAATCGACATGGCGGCAGTCTTCAGTTGCATAAGCTTCTAATATGGCTAACATGATCTTTGCGAGCTTTCGCCCCATTACAGCCGCGGGTTTTGCTTCACTGTCATTGGCTGATCCTCTGAAATTGAAGCATCTTGGGATGATAGGTTCGTGCTCAAGGAAACGATATAGATGGTTGCCATCTTCAAAATCATTTTCCCTGAAGATGAAGCAAGTGAAAGGAAGAGAATTCAATAAACAGAGCTTGCTACAGATAGATAACTTTTTAAGGACAGCAATGTTGTACACTCACTGGAATACATGGTGTATAAAATGCTTTCCGGCAATCACCTTCCCAATTTCAACAGCCTGTAGGCAAAACAAAAGCATTTAAGATTTGATGAGAGAGGTCTTGGATGATTGAATGTGAAAGGGCCCACACTGTTCAAAGGTGGGCCCAAGTAGACCCCAAAGAGCTGGAGTCCCTCTAGTGGGCCCCTCACAAAAGGGGGCAAATTAAGAAGGTCAATGCCAAATCACCAAAAGTGAAGTTCCTATGCGTGGACCCAAGATTTTCTAGCGGGCGTGCCCGCGAAGTAACGATGAAGTGAAGAAGTTAAATAATAAAATTAAAATTCTTAAGCGGCCGGGTGATTGCACCTGTGGGTCCCGATGGGGGCCATGCCCTATGGGGGCCATGGCTGTGGATTTAGAGGAACGGGGAAAATCATCAGGTGGGCCCTACAATCTAAATGGCTCAAATTCAATCAAAAGTTTTGGAAAGATCAAATTTTTACCTTCTTCCTCCCACAGTCCAAGTGCTCAATCATCACCTCCACCATCTCCCTCCCCATAAAGCAGTTCTTCACCATCTTCATCTTCACTATCCGGTCCTGTATCGGAAGCCTCTGCCTCAAAACCCTCACAATCGCCACCATCTCATCCGTCCGTTCCTCCTCATCCGGATCATCAAAACCGTACACTGGCACAGCTGGCCCACTCTCCGGACATCTCCTCCCCATCATCTCCCTCACTCTCATCTCAAAATCCCCACCGTTCACCATCAAATTCAGCTCCTCCAAACCCCCAATCATCTTCTCATTGAAAAAAATCTTCGGTACGAACGCACTTCCTGACCGTCGGATCAGCTCCTTCTCCCTCTCTGCATACACATCCACGTTGATTTCAACGAATCTCAATCCCCTCTCGCGGAAGAAAGATCGGACGGCTCTGCTTTCTCTGCATCCGGATCGAGAGAAGAAGCTGATCCGTCCCTTGAAGTTGAAATCCACGAGACCGTGACTTTTGACCATGACTTTGAGGCCCGAGAGATGGAACTCGGTGACTAGCGGGGGGTCTGACTTGCGATCTCGACCGTCGGATTCTTTGAGGGATGAGATCCGCTTGATCGAATCGCGGAGGAATCTCCCGATCGAGGGGCGATCGCCCGTGGAGATCGATCGGTCGGTCCGATTGCAATCCTCGCCGTTGGATGCGGATTTCGTGAGGCCTGGTGGGGCTTCGGGCTGCGGGAGGAGGGAATGGGGATGAAGGAGCTGATCCTGGCCGTTGATCAGGTGCTTCGGAGAATAATCACAGTTTTTTTCCAGAACTCCGTTGATCTTAACGGTTTCCGCTGCGTTTTCACGGTTTTCCTTTTCCATTCCGTTTTCTCCATGGAGAACGTGATTTCCCGTTTGGTTCGTGTTATTTTCTTCTGCTTTGTTGTTTTGAAGGAGAGTTTCCCGTTTCTCTTCATTTCCTTGCTCCATTTCCGAGGAGGAAAACAGGAATTCGTGGAAACTCTGAAGTTGTAGTTGGAAGAGAGAGAGAGAGAGAGAGAGAGAGAGGAGTGGGAAGGGGAAATTGGAGACGGGGGTCTTATGGAGTGGAGGGGAAATTGGAGGGATTCGTGGTGTGGGGGCGGCGGAAGGTCCAATAGGTTTTCTTCTTGGACTCTCTCTCTCTCTCTCTCTCCTATGAAAATCTTCCCCGCCGGCTACGTCAATTCGACGGGACTTTCAAGTCGGGAAATTAAAAATCGTGGAAAATGGGCGGGGTACCGGCCCTAATATGCGTGCAGGTGCAGATAAAAAAATAGGCCGTTAGTGTAGTGGCGGCCATCATAGATAGAAAGGTGGATAAAATGAGCATAAAAAATGATAACATGAGCCATTTGATTTATTGGATTTTATTTTTATTTTTATTTTAGATTGTTAGCTGTACAGTGGTTAATTAGGGGCACATTTACCTTACATATCTATTTAAGCAGAAAAGGTGCTGCTTTTAGGATCTCTTCGTACGGCGCCGCAGATGGAAAAGCTTGGTTTCCTCTTCTATGACAGTTAATTTATCATCCCTCCTAAGTCCGAAAATCGGATCGCACATCCCGCAGAAAATGGCACCTCATCTAGGGGTGCTCATGGGCCGGGCTGGGCTTGGCCAAAGCATATCCAGGCCCGGTAGGTTTTAAAAATAGTGGCCCAAACCCAGCAAGTGCCATAAAAGTTAGCCCCGAGCCCACCTATTTAATCAATCGGGCTAGACTGAGCCAAGCTTTTCATTACTTTTGTGGGAATTGAAGCCCTAATAAAATTAAATCACATGCATGTCTTACACAAGCCGGGCGAGCTGTGAGCTTTCTATCACATGATCCAAGCTTGGCCCAATTATTAATCGGGCTCGGGCTGACCCACCCCATGAGCACCCCTAACCTCATCTATGCGCTGAAAAATCCAAAAGTGGGATTCCATCGCTGCACCGAACACAATGGGATTTTTTCTGAAGTTTTTGGTTTAGGACAAATTTTCCGGGGAGAAATTGCAGGAGGCGATTGATATTTCATTATTGGAAAGACTTCCTAAAAACCTAGTGGGACACACCTGGTAATCCATCTGAGCGAAATATAAAACGAAAGAAAGACGCCAACAGTCATCGATTCCGGGTTTGACGTGTGCTCTTCCTCTTTCTATCCAAGAATGGAGAGAAGTAATCACGTGCTCAAGATCTAATTAATCCAGTGGTGTCCATACTGTTGATTTAAATAATTTTTTTTATATATGATTACGTCGTTGGGTATTGGGGTTAATAAACATTTTGTGTTTTTTAATGGTGGGAGTGGAGCCATTGTTTTGAGAAATGATCATATATATCCCATTAACACACGTGGAAGGACCAATTAAGCTACTTGCTTTGTATAATGACTTCTGCTTAAATAACATTTATGAATTGCACATCTCTTCGTTTTTAAATTTGATTCGATGATTATAACGGTTTTACAGAGGGGACTATAAATAAAAGACTACCCTAAAAAAACTGACTATCATGATTTTCTTTCCTTCTTCGTTTTTCGACCAAGAAGAGGGTCTACCGATCGTTGAATGGTCTACCAATTCATGAATCGATGGGTATGATCAAGAAACAAATTGAAATTTACACAGAAGATGATTTAAGATTGTCTCGCTGAATTTTCACCTATGAAAGACCTATACAAGGTCGGTGCGGAATATTCAATTATGAAAGCCCATTACAAACAATTACTTTGATGATGTATGAGAGGGGGTGCATCTACTCTTTTTCGAACAATTGGATAATTTATGGAATGCCCAATTTTCCTTTTTGGAAATGATCATGGTCATTGAAAAGCTTAATGATATGTATTTGTACCAACCCCACTCCCTCATTATTTGAATTAATGGCTCCTATGGACTATTGAGTTGGGGCACTCGCTATAATTTCAATTTTTTCTTAACAAGCTGATTTTCCATATGTACCTTTATCAAGCATCATCATCATCATCTGTGGAATCATGGCTCCTCGCCCTCCAATCATGGTGAGTGGCAGGCAACCCTCAGTCAAATTTCAATTAGAGCCATGGCCTTCCTTTCCTGTGCTCCACGCGGAGACAAGACCTTTTGGGCCACAGAGATTTTATCTACACCGTCCAGGGCCTTGAGGCCATCATTTTGCCCCGATAAGCCAGGTCTTCTTTAAGCATGGAACTTGCTGGCCCGCGGGACAATAATCCATTTGGAATGAGGACAAACACGAGTGGGGTAGGGCATATCAAAAGTTTTAAGAGTGCCTATCTATAAAATGAGAACAAGTAATTAATCATGGGAAATACTCTATTTTGACAATCTTAGAAGTTATTAAATCCTGACCATGTAGAAAAGTCTTCGTGGGTGCTTATATTGCAGCATCAACCTGAGAGCTTAAAAGTTTGGGCGAGTGTCAAATTTGAATTATGCCTAATTCACATAAGACAGTGTCTGTGTATGGTTTAATTTGATCAATGCGGTCTTGTGGGTAGCATTGGTCTTGGAGTGCACCTAATAAAAAAACCTTTAAAATCTTAGGATTTATTAGTTCAATAAGCAAAATGATTGGTCTGAATTACTCCTACTATGAAATCCACTTAGATGAAAATAAAATAAAGGTTGTTGATGGAGCTTATGACAAAGCAATCGACTATACCGAGTGGCGCTTTTTTTTTTTTTAAAGGGATGTGAAAATCATCTCTATACTCTTTTGTACGTGAAGGTTTTGGTGTATTAATAACCTTATTTGTACATCATTTGCACATCTTACTTATATAGCAAATTGCAAAATCAATTATGGTAATGATAACCATTACACATGAAAATCATTAAACAAACGATCCCTAGAACAACGAGAGGCAAAGTGGAAACTGAGACCCGACCCGGCATGTGCCTTCGACTATAGTCTCTTGCTAACGGACTTTACAAAGGACATGGAAAAGAATCCTCCACTCATGAGTTGCCACGTGGCGCAAAACTCTCGCCTTGAAATCAACGGGACGGAGGAAATTGCGGCAAATTGACTCCACTGAAATCTCAACGACAACGCAGACGGCGTGTTTGCTGGGGCCCACGGACTTGGAGTTTGGGGCTTGCACGTAGATAAATGTCCTTGATATGGCAATGATAACGACCTCCTGCCACGTGGCATCTAATTTTGTGAGCCCCCTGTCCTGATCCTCTGAACTGGAGCTCAATTGGGGAGCGTCTGTGTCCAACTCTTTGGTGGAATCCATTTATTAAAAATTAAGATAACTGACTAGAGTAAAATTCGAAGAAATTATTTGAAAATCTAAAGATATATATTGAAAATCCTAACTGCTAAAGATAAAATCCTTTATCGGATGTGGATGTCCGCAAATCTTACTCTAATAACATTTGATAACTAACGTGATTGTCACAATCTAATGCATCAAATTTGACGGCAGAGCAAACTCCCATTCGAGTAAAATTTCAAGACATCCTTCGAAAATTTTAGGACACAGTATTGAAAATTCTAGCCGCCAAAGATAAACCCTTTGTTGGATGTTACTGTAATACCATATGATAAATAACATAATTGACACAATCAGCTAACTTCTATTAGAGTAAAATCTCACGACATCTTATCTATGGTGAGGGCTCCTTCAACTAAAGAATTATCTAAGTCAGGAACCTAGAGGACCCAGACTCTTAATTTTGTGATTTCAAGGTTAAACGTGTCCATTGGTGCAAGTTGGATCCAGATCGGACCCAGTAAGTGTTACCAGCACTTGGACTCAACTGGACTCTTAACTTGATTATCAACTGGACCCAAAATGCCTGTCAAGTTCTAGAAGCAATTATCAACTGAGTCCAAAATAAATAGCTACGGGCCTGATTTTTCGAACTTGGTCCTATTAAGCTGAGTATCTGCATGATGAGTGGTCCACTGACATCCAGGCTCAGGTTCTCTAGAACAAAGAGTGGTGGTTCAATGAAGTAATTCTATGAATACATTAGTTTTTGCCAACCAAATTAAAACTCTACTTCTCTAAATACATAAGTGGTTCCACCTTAAAATTTCAAACCGCTCAAAATTTCTGTGTGACTTTGTTTAATTGATAGAGAAAATATATATGTGGTTAAAATATTGAACCGTTATTAATTTGAATTGATTGTCATGAATGCATGTAAACAAATATATATTGATATTTTATAAGTATTGGATTCGTTTGTAAAAAAAAATCTCATTGCTTCTATAATGGCGCCATCATTTATCATTTACCTCAAAACACAATATGCAGTTCTTCAAATTTAAATCACTATACCATCGATGTGCCAGAATTTCTCTATTCTCTCTCTCATAATATCATTATGATGATTCCTATTCACTCTCTTCCCCCTCTCTACACAACTCATAAATGATTGTAGCCCCAAGTGCAAGGCCGCGATAGTAGTAATAACCGGTGAAATCGGGTTAATCCGTGGAGAGTTATTTATCTTAAAACCTGTCCTATTAAAAAAAAAAAAACTAGTTCTAGCCTGGAAAAATCTATACAAATCAATTGTCCTACTTAGATTGACAATTAATTACAACCAAAGAAAAAGAAAAATCCTAATCTAACTACTGCATCACCATAAGAATTATTAGTCCAACCAATTGCAATAATTGTTAAGATGCATCAAGATGAAAATAAAATCAAATAAAATCAGAGAATAAAAAAATGGATTTAAATTCTAAAACATTGCAATATTTACTTTGGTTGATGCTATCAAGAAAAATCAAGACCACCGCACAAAGTGCGCACTATCACTATACACAAAAATTCAATGTTGATCCATTGGTGAAGACCAAGACCCCATAAACTTGATTTATTAATAAAAGACCCATTACAAGCAAATAACTATTACAAAAAAAAAAAAAAAATCAAAATAAAGTGCAGCCAACCTTACCCTAGACCTATGAAATACTAAACGGAGGAGAAGAACTCTCGATCTCGAACGGCGATTCAACCGGCTCTAGTTTTACGATCTGAAATCCAAGCAAGTGAAGATGATGAAAAGCCGGTCCAATGGTCGAGTGACGATAGCAACGACGGCGGCGCGACGGTGTAAAAATCCAAGTAGCCGTTGGTGTGCCTTTAGGGAAGGCCTTGGATGAGATATTGATGGAAGAAGAAAAGATGGAGAGAAATCAGTGGAAAAGGGGGAGAATAATGTTGCTGGTCATCCAAGGGAATAGAGGGAGATGTGATTCACACGTCCAGCCCTTAGTGGCTATTTTTATGTTAGTTTGATGGCTTGTAGTAAAAGGTATTTTAGTTTAGGAAGTCTCCAAGATAGGATAGAATCTTTAGCAAGTTTAGGAGATTTGTTTTTGGTGATTCTCAGATTTGCTTTGTCTTTTGAATTTCTTGGTACACCTGACTCTTTTGCTAACTTGAAACTCCTCCACTTGGCCCCACTTGACTTTTCAAAAAAATCCACATCTAAACTTGTACAACTTGGATTGCAGGTAGGACCATCTTAGATGTGTAAAGCATAGTATTGGACGATCTTAATGGTTGGTCCTTCTTGATTGAAAAGAAATCTGAATATTCAGATTTTTATGGAAAATTTGATAGCTTGGTGGGTCCATGTGGGTTTGTTACAATTAGGATAAGGCAAGTGTTGGACGTCCAATCTCTTTGATTTGAAAGTTTTCAAATGTTGGAAACTCATGTGGACCCACTTTCTCTCTTAAAAAACCATCTCAAATGTTCAAATTCAAACTTTTGAATTTTCAAGAAAATCTTGACCCAAATCTGAAATTCAGATTTTTGTTTGCAACTTGTAAGAGATGATGGCCCCCACTTTGATGTGTGACTCTTGAATGGAAGGCTTTGGACACCTCATCATATGGCCCACAAATCTAGAACTTATCTTTAAGGGATTAAATCTGAATTTTTTGCATATGAGAGCGGACCTTGCCATGGCTGCCCCTACCCTAGAATTTATGCCAAAAGTAGATGGGTCCCATGGTGCATTTGCTTCATCAATTCTCCTCCGTAAGCCCTAATTTCTAAAATTCCCTTTAAAAATAAAAGTAAGGATCAGAGAATAATCTAATCATATAAGTAAGAAATGATGCAAGATGCGGGCCCAATTCACACTAAATAAATGCATAAAATGTCACCATTTTATCAAGTTTTCTTCAATTACATCAATGGTACAAAGAAAATACATCATTTCATGTGTGAATAAAAAGTCATGAGAGATTCATGACTTCCAATGTCAAAAATAGATAAATTCATGATTTTATGTTAAAATGCAATTTTTGGATGAGTTTTGACTCGAATCCAGACTTTGATGCTTACAAACATAAAATCATGATTTTTTTCTAAAATGGTGCATGATTTTCTTTGCAATTGCAATTAAAGGCTACAATCTCTATTCTTAAGGTCATGTTTGGCAAGCAAATCATTAGGGAAAAGATTTTCGATTGCCCTAAAGTTGTAGTAAATCTATGTTTGACAATTGTAAATTTTTGAGGATTTGGACGAATAAAAATCTGCATGTGATAGGATTTTCAGATCCGACCACCCCCCATAAGATTTAAAAATCTCCACTTAAGTGAATCTGCACACTGAACCCTATTTTTCTCATCTATATTCATCAATACACACCAATATCAATGTGAAATCCTCAACTATGCAAATCCCTAACGTGTAATTCTTGTTCCAATGGTAGTGAAGAATCATTAGACTAGTGGATTCCTCGCTTGTTACCAAACATGCCAAAGAAAAAGATAGGTTTCGTTCTCCACTTTTAAGAACTCATGGTATCCTGCCAACTATATTTCACCTATCTTCTTCTCTAATTTTCACCTCTACTTTTCATCTTTATTTTCATGTGATCCATATATTTATTTAGCCGATATAATTGATCTTATTTTAATTTTGATTTCTCTTCATATCTAAAAAGAAGTTAAACCATATTTATGGATACTGGACGAGTTCAGGAAGAAAGGTCCAAGTAGGATTTTGGTTGCAGTGTTTTTATTTCAAGATGCATTCAGAATTCTTCATAAGGTAAGTAACACTTTCAATTATTATATTGTATGGAAAATCTAAAAAAGGGTTTCACTCTGCCGCATTCAATGACTCAATGTATCCTCCGAACTAGGTTTCTTCCATCTTCTTCTCTAATTTCCATTAACGACCTCTTAAAATAAAATCAAAATGATAAAGCTGCTATTTGCAGTGCCAAGTGAACTCTATTCCACACAAAATAACTAGACCTCAAATAATCCCAAATGCAATGGATGCCTTCTCACTGTGACTCTCGACATTGTTTTGGAATTGTTGGGACAAAGTGCAGTACCAGAACCTCATCACAATGAATTTATCACATTTATATATTCCATTCAAACAAACATGGTAAAATAAAGAACATGCATAGATGATGTGAAAATGGCGCTAGTAGAGAAACATCTTAAGCAAAACACATGTGTAAAGCTTACATATTCAACAATTGCATATCCGACCATTACTTAGGTGAACTGCATTTATGAATAACATGCGTGATAGACAAACTAATGACCCCTTAACATAAAATCACAATGATAAAGCTGCTATTTGTAGTAGCAAGCCAACTTTATTGCACACTAAACAATTAACAAGACCTCAAACTATTGTAGACTCAAACTTCTATGGCTGGTACACAAAACCAGGCAATCTTGGCTTAGGAATGCCAACCAAGGACCTCTTCTTCTGTAGACCAATCCCAATCTTCTCCTTATCATCTTCCACCATCTCCCTCCCAATCTCCCATTCAAATGCCTGCACCAGCGATGCCAACTCGTAATGCACCATCGTATGCCCCATCCGCATTCCTGCACACAACCTCCTCCCCGACCCAAAAGGCAGCAGCTCGAAATCCTGGCCCTTCACGTCCATCTCGAGGCCCTCGAACCTTTCAGGCCTGAATTCCATTGGGTCGGCCCAATATTTCGGGTCCCGACCCATGCCCCATACATTGACAAAGACTGTTGTGTGCTTTGGGATGTGGAAGCCGCTGACATAGCAGTCTTGGTCATTGCGACGAGGGAGGAGGAGTGGGGTTGCTGGGTGGATCCGGAAAAGCTCCTTGACTGTGGCTTGGAAGTAAGGGAGGTTGGGGATGTCGGACTCTTCGACGAAGCGGTCGCGGCCCACTACTCGGTCCAGCTCGGCAGTGAGTTTGGTGTGGATGGTTGGGTTCTTTAGGATCTCAGCAATGCCCCACTCCACAGTGCTTGATGTCGTCTCGGTGCCGGCGATGAACATGTCCTGAAATATAAAAATGTATATATATAAAGTTTTTGATAGATGATTAAGCCCAATGTGACCCTTCACAAGCCCCACACCACCAGCACTGCATCCATGAATCGATCTCTACATATTTATGAATAAAGGACATATGGCATATTTGTAGGACCCAATGACAAACTAAATGTAAGGTGTGTATTTAAATTAATTAGTCATCTACTAAAAGGTGGGATAGATTATATGTTCCTAACCTTCTGTCTAAGGTCTTGAATTGGGTAGTCAAAAGATAAAGGGGTGGATGGGTTTTCTGTTTTAATCATTTGTTTAATGGCCTTCCATTAGATGCCTAGCAACTTTCACTTAAAAGTATCTTCCGTGTATCTAAAAGACCCTGCAAAAGCGCCACATGTCCTCTATTAAAATGCATGTAGAACTTTTCTAAGCCAAAATCTTTAATGATGCGGACTAAGGGCCAATTCATTTACTAGAATTTAAGGAATTCATGTCTAGAGAATTCCTGAATTCTCAGATAAGGTGGAATTCCTAAATGCTCATTTGGATTTGAGCATTCGGAAATTGTACTAAAATGCAAAGATGGTGGAATTCTTGAATTCTCAAAGGCCAATTGAGACTTTTCATGTGCTGGGATTCAAAAATTCTTGACAAGAAATAAGAAATTTGGAAATGCCAGTCCCAAAAACCCCAACCATTATAATTCCTAATTCTCGAAAATAAATGGGCCAAAGACTTCAAATAAGGTGTATAGAGTATAGACTATATACTGAACCGTCACTGTATAAATGATTATGAACTGAGCAATAGTTTATATACTTTATAGTGATTTTTACGGTTTTATTTCTCTAAAAATAGGATTCCACAAGATAATGGAAAAAGACTCCAAAATGACAATCGCTTGACTCTCACAAAAAGAAGGACGATTTTGACCAAAACTCACTATATCACAAGATTTTCAGCAAAATCTTTAAAACCCCATCCCCTTTTCTCCTCATTAATTCTTCCACCATATATTGAATTTTGTAAAACAAAATTTACATTTAGTAATCATACTGGGAGCTATAAATATGTAAATTCTCTTTTATAAATTTCAAGAAAAACCCACCCATGGAATCATGGGATTTATCATTTTGTTAATAACATAGTGACCAAAAAGATCAAGAAAAAAGCGGTTTCAACAAAAAGAAGAAGAATCCACATTTAGTTATCAGTTACTACTAGCTATATACTTGTGATCTTGTTTATAAATAAAGATTCTGTAAAAATTTCACAATACCATGAGATTTTAATTGTGGAAAGCCATGATATCATGACTGATGTCATGGGACTTTTGAAAAATAATCGAAAGAAATTGACTAATGTCAACCGACTCTGCTGTCATTTTTGGGTCTTTTGTTATTATTTTGTGGAATTTGAGTTTAAGAGGGGTTTAGCTGTAAAAGTGTAGACTTTATGCCCCCAACAAATCTTATAGAGATGATGAAAACCAAAATTCTTTTTTTTTTTTTAACGGAAAGTGTATCAGCCCTTTCGGCCAGACCAATCCTTACGGGCCATTGTGGGAGCCGAGTAAATCCCTATAGCCCAGTAGGATAGTGCAGTTTCAAATCCTCAACCTTCGGGAGCAAACAATGATAATTGGCCAACTGAACTACCCTTAAAGGTTACCATGAAAACCAATTTCAAAATGCATTTTCTTACTCCTAGCATCCCTTTGATATCAACCCTAGAGAACTCCTTTAACTCATCTTCCTTCTCGCTCCTGTAATCCAAGAAAACATCGAGCAGGTCCATCCTATCGTTGTTGTTGATCTTCACACCCTTCCTTCTTTCCTCCAATCTCTCATCAATCAACTTGTCGAAGAATTGATCAAGCCTCTTTGCAGTCTTCACTAGCCTCCGCTTCAGTCCTTGGGGGTCAAATATCTTCAATGCTGGTATTAGGTCCGCAATATTTGGCTTTCCAACCACCTCCAAAATCTCCCCTACCATCTCTTTCAGCTCTCTACCTTCCTTTTTGGTTTTGTCAAAAAGGTTTTTTGAACATACAAGGGTGCTCACAAGATTGGCAGAGGCAAGGAAGATAGACTCGTCCAAGTTGATAGCAGTCTTCGCTTGTGAAGCAGAATACAGATCTACAAGGAGGTTGCGTACCTAACAATTATGAAAACATCAAGTATTAAAAAACCACGTGCTATGCATGATAAGACGGTCAGTATCATCAATTTAAGTACATCGCAATATATCAAGTCAGAGCCTTTTGAAATATCCATCCATCATAGATTTTAGTAAAACCAAGAAAGCACATAAACCAGAATTCTTTGTCGTATACCATCCATTGACAGGTCAAAATCTCCATCCAGTGAGTCTCAAAAGAAAGAAATGATGAGTGCAGGGGTGTAAGATACATCCAAATCTGCATGTAGGATGGTAACACCATACCATGGTCCATACCTTTTGCCTGCGATCAGGGAGGAAGCTGGCAAGGGCCCGGGAGGAGAAGAGCTCAGTCATGAGGATTCTACGAAGCACTTTCCACCTCCCACCATAAGGAACGAAGACGAGGGACGTTGCATCATAAGTTGTGCATCGCACAGCCTCAGTGATGTTGCGGCTAGAGAAGGTGATGTCCTTGTCCTTGAGGATCTCCTTTGCAATGTCGGGGGAGGAGACGACGATGGCCAGCTTTTGGCCTAACCGAAGGCTGAAGATGGGGCCATACGTACCGGCAAGCTTGTGGAGGTGCTCATGGAGGTTGTCGGAAAGGTAAGGAAAGTAGCCGAGGATTGGCAACCCGAGAGGGCCCGGTGGGGCATGGGGCCAGTTTCGACGGCGGAGGAGGATGGGAAGGAAGAAAAAGGATGCAATAGAGAAGAAGATGGCTAGAGAGATGGGGAGGGAGAGGAGAGCCAAAGGGAGGCTGGTGGTGGTTTCTGGTTTGTGCTCAACAATATCCATTAGAAGGCTTTCTCTCTGTTGTGTGTGTGTGTGCGTGTGCGTGTGTTGAGGGTTTGATTGAACTTAATTCAACACCTTAACTATTGAAATTACTGTAGAGTGTCATTGATTAACTTCTATATATATAGTGTTTTGTACTCATTCTCAGCTACACAGATATATTATGAAACCAATCAGGAGTTGGCATTCACGTGTCCTACTGACTAGTCATTGGTTCAACTCAACTCAGATTGCGCTACAACACTTTGATCAAATGAGAAACCTAAACATTGTGAAAGGAAGATGGGAATATAAAAATGAGATAATACTACGGGAGTAAAGTGACTCTTTTCTATATATATATATATATATAGAAAAGAAAAAACCTGTGAGGTCTTTTTTTTGGGTAAATAAAAACTATAAGGTCTTGGGTTGATTCAAGGGTAAATAAAAAAGACGCACAGTCCATAGATCGTGACGGACTTTAAAGGGTAGCAAAGCTTGATGATCACCAAATATCAACCTAGAGAACTGTAAAATTTGAACTCCTTAAATAGGCAATTAGAGTTATCAAATTGCATTTATGTTGACCACATTCTAATTGAAATCAAGCAATTGCCAACCCACTCAAGGTTTAGCGATGTTGGTAGCACTTCTGCATCACTCCTCACCAGTAGCCCAACAAGCCAAGAAAAATTAAAACCTATCAGTGCCCACCTAACCCGTGATTGTCATGCTTCAGACGTTAGAGTGGGCACCGCAGAAGCATTTAACTTGATCGGTTTTTTTTTTTTTTTTCAGTCAATATTCCTCTGTTAGCTTACGTAACATTTTTGGTCTTTGTTGTCACAGGATGATTAAGCTGGGTCAAACATTTAGCTAGCCTCTGCTAACCTGTATGTTACAGCTGTTCTGTCATCCTCCTTAACCAATTGCAGGTGAATCGGATCCTCTGAGGGGGTTTCCCCACTATGAGTCCACCACGTCACCATGGAAAACCTTGCCTGGACACTAACAGACTATCCCATGGTGACATGGTGGATCATTATTGGTCTACTCACGGTCATAATGGGTTAAAACCTCACCAGATCCGAAGTCTTTGCCAGTAGACAATGTATAGGGCAACAGAGTTTGATAAACCAAATGGGGCCCAATTTTCCAATTAATGAGCCATTCCCTTGTTTCCGTGTGAGAGCTTTAGCCTCTGCAAAAGAAAATGGTTCATGCTGCTGTCATTGTGATATTACTGCGTCCAAGCCAACCTTAATGTGAAAATGACTACTTCCATAACCCGCACTTCTTCTCTCTCGCGATCTTTTTTGATTGACTGGGAGTCGGTGCTATACCACATCAGTTTGTGTGCAATGAGTAATACAAACGAAACTATATTTTATTAGCGTGGGTCTCCCATGCAACGTCGCTGCACCATAGACCCGATGCCCCCAATGTTTATCCGGCACGTCAGCCCCGTTTTTGAGGAATTTCAAACTACTCTTTATAACCTCATTAAATCCGTTCTTTCTCAATTGAGTATACACATTTCCAACAATACCCTTACATTATATCTTTCACAGCCCACTCTTGCGTTTCTTATCTCCAATCAATCCATTTCGAGTGGGCCCCATCAAATTGATGTACTTTATTTTTCTTTTTTTAATTACTCTAACAATGAACCTAATTGTGAAAAATAATAAAAATAAGAAAAAAATAAATTTTATATATTAATATTTTACAATCTACTTTTCAATATTCAAGAAATTTATCTTCTAGGTTTTATGAAAAGATTCTTTTTGAAGGATAAATCAAATGATTAATATATGTTGCATATTTTATTTCACTTACTCTAATCTAGTGTTAAGAAGCATGATTAAGTAGCCAATTGAGGGCAGTCTAATTGGACTTTTTATTGAGACAAGTTAAATTTCATTAAAGTGTTATAATCCATTAGTTTTTAAACCCTTTGATTGGATGGCTATTATTATCCATTTGTTTAGATTTTTTTTTTCCATTCATGATTCATCAAACAAAATCCACTAAATCATGAGTCAAATTACTTGCACGACATATACAATGAATTTGCTTCAGTTCACACACCATGGAATAAATTAATGTTGTTCAGCGTCACATGTTCAAAATGAAAGTTAAATTCTTTTTTATTTTAATATTTTATTTAAAAAATGCTCAATCTCATATTTCCTTATGCTCTAAAACAAGCCCTACATCCTAAATTTCGTTCCTTTTGGATAAATATAAATATAGGAGGCCTAAGCTCGTGCCTATTACTTACCGAAACCCAATAAAGTTTAAGTCATGCTATACTTGCTTAATTATTTATGAGTCAATGCTATACTTGCTTAATTATTTAATCTCTTAATAATATTTGTAATGTGTTACAATTTTTTCTTATTACATCATTTAGTAATTTGTTAAAATCTGCATCATATTTTATTGTTATTTAAGCCATTTTTCTCTTTTGCGCTGAAAGCTTTAGAATAAAAAGCAAACATATAGGAAAAAAGAAAAGTCATACTTTTTAATTTATTTTTGAAATATACAGCACACAAACATTATTGGCAAGGATATAGTTCTAAAGGATTTTCATAGGGTTCATGGCTAAAACCTCAAACTCTAAATCTATATCAAGGAGATTACGAAACAACTTGATCATAGCAGGTGTATTAACCAGTGCCTTTGTTTTGAATCACTTTATTAATAAGAAAATCTTTTGAAAATGAGATTACGTAATGATGGCCTCCCCTTAGGTGGACCATACCTGAAACCACTCCGTCATTTTAGTAGTTTTTGCAATTAGACTCATTATTAGATAAATAACTAAAAGAAATAAAGTATGTCAATCTGACAGTGGGTCCCACTCCTCTTGGGCTGTAATTTGGTCTGAAAGTAGTAAATGAAATTGTGACTTCATGCAGTTTAGATTTTAATTAGGCTAGGCATAGGATCCTATAAACACTATCTCCAGATAGGACTTTTTATGTTATGTGGGAGAGAGACAATAAAAAAAACGTAAGCTATTAAATAATAAAAATATATTTTACATTTTAAATTAATAATTATGCTATTTAACCGGAAGCCAGCAAAGGAGTTTGGGAAAAGATGAAATTGATTCCCTATTTTTAGTGACGACGTGGGACAATATCATTTGATGAGAGAGACGCTGCACTATAATAACGTGCAGCCGTGGCTGCACCGTAGCCTCGCCCAGTTTATTAAGTGGGGGTTTGTAATTTATACATAAGAAGCAACCCTGGCTGTCGGCGCTGGTTATGGTGCTCAATAATCGATGATGATTTTGTGATGTTCATTCAGATTTTACCAATCGTTCGGCAAGTTCATTTTTCATGCATGTTGGATTTTTTATTTTTTAAATGTCGAAGCTAATGGGGTTGAGACCCAACAGTCAACTCGCGCGCGCAAGTAAATAACCCACAAACATGGGGAGTAAAACTTGCTGTAAGTGCAAAAAATCATGCTTGTGTGGAGTGAGAGCTGGCATATCTGGTTGAGAGGCAAGGTTGCCAATTAACTTAACAACCCCTTGTTTTCCATTTATGTTTGATTTAAGAATTATTTAAATAGTTGTTTATGAGTGGAATGAATTGGTTGGCAAGGTTCATTTGGATGTAAGGTATATTCAACTATAAGAACTTTGGCTCTTTATCCAAAATGGATTAAAAGGTTGACAGATTATTTTAAATAAGCAAAATATAATTCCCTACGAACATTTATCCCCAAAACCCTACCCTAAGTCGTGGCTTTATCTCTCAAACCCATGTTCTTGCACTATTTTGTTGATTAGAGATGATCAATCTGATGCTGAATGTAAGATTATAATTGGAGTAAAATCTTCCTTACTAATTAAACAAGGTGGTCAAATGAATTGAGCAGTTTGGATCCGACCCAGCCTGACTCATTCATAGCTGGGCTTCATTGATTATGGACTCCAAGCAATATGTTACACAAAATGGAAGAGGACAGCCCCGATATCTAATTTGGGGATGAAAGCCATTGAATTCTAATTAGGGGTCGTTTGTTTGAACCTATTTGTATATGTAAATACTATAAGATACACACATTTGTGGTACATCACATACGTAAATGATATGTGAAAATAGAGTGTTAATAAGATTTTTTTTATATTGAATTGTTCAAATATATATGAGAAGATTTAATAGTGTTAGCACACCCTCTAGTTATCACTTCTGAATGGCATTGAGCTATGCATCAGTCTGCATATTGAGGTGGTCCTAATAGAAGGGAACTCCCTTATTCTCTGGGAAGCGTTAACTCTAAACCACACCTTCCCATGGCATCTCACCACCCCCAACACAACCCCACAACCACCCACACACTACCAACCCCACCCTCCCTCCCACAACCACACACACACACACAAAACAGTCTACACAGATTCATTTCCTCCCCACATAAGGAATGTATACTTGTTAGATCTTCAAAACAATGGAGGATGGATCAGTAGCTGTCCAGTGGAAGAAACATGATTTTCTTTTAGGAGGGGCAAGTAATAGTTGACTTACAACGGGTAAAATATGGATTTTTTTTATAAAGGCGATCAATAATATGCTTTAGTTTTTTCCTTAATTTGCAAAGTTTCATACGTATATCTAAAAAAAATCAAAGATTTGACAAATCACCAGTATTTTAAAAATATAATTGTTCAAAACTATGAGCACAATTAAAATATAAAAATAATAGAACTACCATAATGAGATCAAAACAGTCATTTACTCCTTGTTTTAGGAGTGAGAGTTGTATCTCACTCTAATCAAAGTAGGGCCTTTATCGTCTTGATCAAGTGTAATCCAAGCTACCCTTAGTTAATTAATTAAAAGTTTCTATATGGATTACTTGTGATCATTTAATTGGCCACAATAACTACAGTAGACACGGATAGTTTAAAACCCATTGATTAGTTATCAGTTTTGACTTAATATAGTCCTAAAAAAAAGGCAGCGCTAGTACAAGTTATGTCCAGGACAAGTTGTGGTATCAAATTCCATCATATATAGTTTCTTAATTTTTTGCAACTATTATGGACTGCAAGTTTTAAATCGGTATCATCCAAAAATTTTATTAACCTAATATTACACCACAAAATGTCTAGTTCATGTCAATGAAAATTTCACTTATCTGAGCCATTCAGTGTTTACTCATTTTAATATGGTGCTCCCAAACAAACATTGTAATATGTTTCGTGTATGTGAAGTTCACACATCCACATTTTACATATGTGAATCCCTCTTTCATGTCACGTGGACAAAAGACAAACTGACTCTTTGGTGCACCAATAACCCAAATTACTAGAAGGGGATGTATTATGTTGGAGCACTTCATCATCTTTATATCAACCCACAAGGATTAGGTTATTTAGTGGAGTCATTGCATGTTAGATTCATACCATTTAAAAATCACATGATTGGCTATAGGCCCATACAAGCATATTCAAAATATCATTTCGATCTTTTAATTTAAAATAAAATCACATTGACACGACTGACATTTTAGCGGTCAATATTGTCTTTCCACAAAACAATAAAACATCAAACTCCAGCAAAACCCATACTTCTCTGCATGTTGTACACAAAATCAGGCAATCTTGGCTTAGGAATCCCAACCAAGGACCTTTTCTTCTGTAAAGTGATCCCAACCTTCTCCCTAACATCTTCCACCGTCTCCCTCTCAACCTCCCATTCAAATGCTTGCAGCAACGATGCCAATGTATAGTGCACCATCCGATGCCCTAGCGGCATTCCAACACACACCCTCCTCCCTGCCCCAAAAGGAAGCAACTCGAAATTCTGGCCCTTCACATCGATATCGCTCCCCTCGAACCTTTCGGGCCTGAATTTCATTGGGTCGGCCCATAGACTCGGGTCTCGGCCCATTCCCCATACGTTGACTAAGAGGACTGTGTGCTTTGGGATGTGGAAGCCGCTGATGTGGCAGTCTTGATCGTTGCGACGTGGGATGAGGAGTGGGACCGCTGGGTGAAGCCGGAAGAGCTCTTTGACCGTAGATTGGAGGTAAGGGAGGTTGGCGATGTCGGACTCTTCAACGAATCGGTGGCGGCCCACTACTAGGTCCAGCTCGGTTGTGAGTTTGGTGTGGATGGCTGGGCTTTTGAGGATCTCAGTCATGCCCCACTCCACTGTGCTTGATGTTGTGTCGGTCCCAGCAATGAACATGTCCTGAAATGCAGAAAAAAAAAAAAAGTCAGATGGCTAAGGCCTTTGTGGGGCTCATCTGCTAATCCATAACAAGGCCCACCAATTCTTCAAACTTTAATAATTTGCGTAAGTTTATGCATGAGGCCCATAACCGAAGTTCAGGATTTGCACAACCGAATCCTCTTAAAGTTAAGGCTCACTTCTCTGGGCCCAACATGGGTGAGTCAAGACTATACTTAGTCAACTGTCATTCATAAATATGATATAGTCAATCAATGCAAATTGCTATTAAAGAAAGTGTTTTAAGTGATCCATTGCCTTTAGGAAAGATTCGTTTGGTGTGGGGAAATGTTAGCTCAGCACGTGCCTGGCAGAAACTACTTCACCACCTCCAAAATGAGAATGATACTCTCTGTTGGATTGACTTTGGGGGCACTTTAGTTTGTTTACCTTTTGGTCAAGAATTGGTCATCTTCTAGTCATATTAGCTAACATCTAACATTCTTCACCAAAAGGTTTCTGAGCATAGGACTTGAGGCATATTTGTAGGACCCAATGACCCACCAGATGCAAGGTCATATACCAAAAATGAAATAGATTTTTTTCTTTTTTTTTTTGGAAATAAAAAAGATATTAGATTAAATGATCTTAGGGATTTTCACCATATCAGATATAAAAGACCGTGAATTCCTCAAAATGATGTTGACCAAAACTATATCCCAAATGTGGTTATTGTATATGTGGCTCTAAATTCTTTTTCCAATTTTGCCCATATTGTGCGATATTGCACAATCTGTGCGATATCGCACAATCTAAAGGTGAAAATAATGGATTTTCCTCTTATGTTTTCTTCCGCTCCCATCTTCTAAAGCACTAAACCTCTATTTCTTCCTGCGACTTTCTTCGTCCCTACTAATTTCTCAATCGTTTAAAAAGGTTTTCAATAGAGTTTCTCCATTGCTTTTCCATTTATCCAAAAGTATCTTAAGGTTTCTCCCAACTCTTCTTCCTTTTTCTTTTCCATTTGCTCATTGTCCTGTTGTGACAACTTTAACCTAAGGACAAGGGATGGATCCACGATATCAATACCTTGTAAAATTTTGTGGTCTATGTACGCTTTTTTGGAACAACTTCTCATGAATCATACTTAGGTGAAGAGAATGAAATACTACTCTTTTTTTGAACTTCTTTTAACGATCGAGAAAGTAGTAGGAATGGAAAGGTTGGAGAGCGAAAATGGATGTTTAGTACTTTAGGAGATGGGAACGGAGTAAAATATAAGAAGGAGATCGAACAGTTTGTGTGATATTGCATAGATTGTGCAATATCTTACAAAATGGGTAGAATTGGAAAGAGAAATTGGGGTCTCATGTATAGTGCTCATATTTGGGATATAGTTTTGGTCAACACATTTTAAAGAATTCATGATATTTTATATCCCATATGGTAAAAATCCCTTATTATCTTTGATATAAAGTCATGAGTTAGATGATCAATAGATAAGGGTTTGCGTTCTTAATCTTATCCTCCTTGAATTTCTAAGTAGACACCGCAAACATGCCACATGTTGTTTATTTGAAAACCCCAATTGATGTGGACTCAAACTTCAAGTATGGTGTATAAACTATATAATGAACTATCAGCGTATAATTATACACTGAGCGGCAGTTTATATAGTTTATACCCCCAACAAGTCTTCTACTGAAGGCGAAAACCAAATATAATTAAAACACTTTTTCTTACTGCTAGCATGCCTTTGATATCAACCCTGGAGAACTCCTTCAGCTCATCATCTTTCTTCTGGCTCCTGTAATCCAAGAAAACGTCGAGCATGTCCATTCTTCCGTTGTTGTTGATCTTCATGCCCTTCCTTCTTTCCTCCAATCTTTCATCAATCAACTTGTCGAAGAATTCATCAAATTTCTTGGCGGTCTTCGTGAGCCTCCGCTTCAGTCCTTGGGGATCAAATGCCTTCAATACTGGTATTAGATCAGCAATATTTGGCTCTCCTACCACCTCCAAAGCTTCCCTTGCCATCTCTTTCAGCTCTCTACCTTCCTTTTTGGTTTTGTCGAAAAGATTTTTTGAGCATATAAGGTTGCTTACAAGATTGGCTGAGGCAATGAAGGTAGACTCTGCCAAGTTGACAGGGGTGTTGGTTTGTGAAGCAGAATATAGATCTATAAGGAGTCCATGTACCTAACAATAATGAAAACATATGAGAAAAAAATAAGGAAAAGAAAGAAAAATCAACTTCACAATGAAAATTAGATTATATGCTCAGCTCCATGAACATTGCTAATTTATAACTATATGATCATGAGATTCTCAATATCATTGTCATTGTCATCATTAACATCACCTTAGCCTTATTCCATCAATTTGAGGTTTATATTAGAGTGTGGCTTCATTTGTTAGGATTAGTTGAGTTCTACATTTATCAAATGGAACTCAGAATATGGTTTGGCAATTTTCTAACTGAAAAAAAAAATTGTCCCTATTTTCCCAAACTTAGATCATGAAGTGGCAAAAAATGACACCATGGCAGAGAATGAATGAAGCAGAGAAGGGACATCAAAAGGGGGCGTTATTAGCCACACCTGATGCACATCATTTGTTTTGAGCCCAGATACTCTAATGCTTTGGTAACAGAGAATTCTCCAATTCTAATCGTATAAACACATTGTGACCCCAGTTATAAAACCCAAACAAATTTAATCTCCCTTAATTGCTGGCACTTGATGCAAATTTCATTGCATTTGGAGTTTGACCCACCATCAAATCGATAGCATTTCATTAATGATCAATCACATAATTAAAATACACAAAACAGAGCAAATGCAATCCAATGTGAACAAGATTAATTTGATGGGTCCAACTCCATTTGGACATCAATACCATCAGCTCCCACTGATTCCCAACGGATATCCAGTTTGGGCAACTTAAATTGCAGTAATTGTTAAAACTTCCGTACACCCCAACCAACCCCACCCCCACCGCACCCGCCCCACCCCTCCCGAGCACCCCACACCCAATGAGTCTCGAAAGAGAGATTAATGAATGACAGTAGGTGTGTGAGCCATACATCCAAAGAAGCGTGTATCATAGCAACACTATTGACTATACCATACCTGTTGCTTGCGAGCAGGAAGGAAGAGGTCAATGGCACGGGAGGAGAAGAGCTCAGTGGCGAGGATTCTGCGAAGCAATCTCCACCTCCCACCATAAGGAACGAAGACAAGGGACGTTCCATCATAAGCCATGCAGCGCACAGCCTCAGTGATGGTGCGGCTGGAGAAGGAGAGGTCCTTGTGCTTGAGGATCTCTTTCGCGACATCGGGGGAGGAGACGATGATGGCCGGCTTTTGGCCTAGCCGGAGGCTGAATATGGGGCCATATCTGCCGGCAAGTTTGTGTAGGTCCTCGTGGAGGCGGTCGGATAGGTGAGGGAGGTAGCCGAGGATTGGCCAGCCGACTGGGCCCGGCGGGGCGTTTGGCCAATTTCGACGGCGGAGGAGGATGGGAAGGAGGAAGAAGGATGCAATAGAGAAGATGATAACAAGAAAGATGGAGATGGAGAGGGGAGCTACAGGGAGGGTAGTGGTGGTTTCTGGGGTAGTGGAGATGTGGTGGAGCTCAACATCCATTACAACTCTCTCTGTGCGCCTGTGATCACTCTGTAATTTTGGGGGTAGACTGGTGTAGAATATAGATTAATATACTTCTAAGAGCTGCTAAATTCACAGTGAATTTTGCTCCCTCCACACAGTAGTAATCTCTACACTCAGCCACACCTACTCCACATACACCATATTTTGTCAAAAATGCCCTAACCTATGAAAACCTCATTCCTCTCTACACACCCCTACTCTCAACTCTCCGCCTCCCCCTTTCGCTCCCTCCCCTCTGGCGGTGCTGCCGGAGGGGGCGTTGATGGCTCAGGTGACGGTGGGACGAGAGTAGGTAGGTAGGCGTAGAAAATAGTTGGCACCGAGATATGTACTTTTAGGTAATTTTATACAGGAGTATATATGGTCATAAAAATAAAAATAAAAAAAAAGTACAGTATTTGGAGAGCAAAAATCAGTATGCGTTTAGCAGCTCTCTATACGTTTTGACAGTTTAAATATATTGAAATTACTAAAATATACTTATCAGATGGCAGGATTATATCATACTGGAAATTACTAAAAGTACAGTGTATGGAGAGCAAAAACCTATATGCGAGGGCGACGGATTGATGAGAGATGGTTGGAAAAGGTGCTAAGAATTTTTTCCTCCCGTGAAAACAGCTAGAGGTACCTTTCTTAAAAAAATGTTTATAAATTATATGATATTGGTCTAGGTGGACAGGTCAAATAGCAAGTAGGCAGTCAATCCAAAACCAACCCATTTAATAATCACACTGGAAATGCTCACCTAAATCTACCAGGCATAAAAGGTGTCAATACAATTAAGCCCTAAATTACTAGGTCAAGTTAGTGTTGGGTTAGTAGATCAGGTCAAAACTTGTCAAGTCTACCAGAATAAACTGAGAGGAAGTTCGGGTGTGGAGGTAGGTATAACAATGATTTCAAATCCCTATTTCATCTTCTTTTCTTTTTCTTTTTCTTTTTTCATTTCAATATAGCAATTGAGAGGGTGTATTAACATTTTATACAGCTGGCTAATGTTGATAGGCCGAAACAGGAAACAGGAAACAGGAGATCTAGACTCGATAACAATGGGTTGGTCCAGTTGGTTTATATTGTACCCTTACTTAAACCCTAATTACTAATGACAATTGCTCAAGTTCTTGCCGAACCTGTACCCACTGAGGTTTTCCTATTAGGGTCATTCTGGGTATTCCGGATTTGGGACCCATTTTCTTTTTCACCAAGTGGGTAGGCTCACCAAAAACTCTTCCACCTTCTCTTCTACGTTGTTTGTTCCTATTCTTAGCCAGAAATATGCTATGGTACTCTTGTGAGTAGGTATTCACGTGCAAAGAGGTGGGTGAAAGAGGATTTAAAGATTTATAGATTACAAATGGCTGGCAGTATGGTTTCGGCTCTTTTGTGCTTTCTAATTGTCTCGTAGACATTGCATTCTTGCCGTAGCTTTATTGGTAAGGCATCTCTCTTTCACATAAGCGACGAGGAATTTAGGGGTGCACATGGGCAGTTTGGATCAAACCAAACCAAAAGGAAGCGGTTCGGTTCAGTTACAGTTTTTTTTTTTTTTTTATACTTTTTTCCACAAAAAAATGGCAGTTCAATTGGTGAGAGACGTTGGACTTCAAGTAAGGGAGTGAGTGTTCGAGTATTCTTCAAGTAATTTTTCATATTCCTTTATATATTTTATAAAAAACATATATTTATATAATTAGTTTGGTTTGAGCGGTTTAACTGCACATTCAAATCGAAAACTGAACCGAACTGAACGGTTTGAAGGAAATCTGAACCGTGACCTAACCGATCTACGTACTACAAAATCAATCTAAACCGCCCGGTCCGGATCGGTTTAGCGGTTTTTTTTGTGCACCCCTAGAGGAATCAATTCCTGACTTTAGCATTGATAGTAGAGACTTGGGTGAGTGTGTGGGTTGGGTAGGTGAATACTTAATTGCCATTAAAAAAAAAAGAAATTACATTTTTAACTGTTGGAGATTTCCTACCCATTTGTTGCATGTTATGAGCCTATCACAACAATTGCATCAAAGCAAATAGTTTGATCAACCACGAAATTAAGCCTAATCGGAGATGGGGATTATATAAATAAATTCTTTTATAGAACGCCTTATTTTTTCTGGGAAATTTGATTTCTTAACGTTTTGGACTTGAAGGGTAATTATGATCTACTTTGCTTTGAGGAACCAATATAAAAATGATTTTGTTCTTTTTAAAAGTAGGCGCTAACAGTGGGAAATACAGTTTTTTTTTCATTTGTCTACATTTTTTTACACCAACCTAGTGGGGTGGGACCCAAGAGAGCCCACACAAGAGGAAAGAGGAAGCCCACACAGCTAGGAAGGGTAGCCCACACAAGTGGAAAGTGTAGTATATGGAGAGATTGATGTTTGGATAGCTGGGTGACATATAGGGTGGCCAACCAATTGAGTAACTCCTTGTTCTCTACCTGCATATATATACTTTCAATTAACTATTTTTGTCTGCTGCACTTGCTTTTTCTTTCACTTCTTTTAACAATTTGTCCTTTTTTATTGGAAGATTGATATTTATTCAAAAAAAAATAAAAGTAGATACATCAGAATTGATAACAAAAACTTCATCACCTGTGCTTTAACATGATTTTGTTAGATTATGTGCATAATAATTGATACTCTTCTTGATGGCCACAAGCATAGCTTTTGTTAAGTATTCTTTTCTTTCCTTGACTTTCTGGAGCAGGGAATAGATTTCCCAAGGAGACACATTTTGAGATTTTTTGATGGCATTAATGGCTAATTTGAAATCTCTAAAAAAAACCTACCTTTCTCCATCCACATTGAACCGCTAAGTTTAAGGCTACTTCAACTGCTAAAACCTCAACCATGAGAGGTGTGTCCCCGTCCTTATATTCCTTAAATTTTGCTAGTTTTGCCATAACTACACCATCATTTTTATAAGCAATGCACGCTCCAAGCCTACTAGCTTCTTTGTTCACAGCTCCATCACAAAAAATGAGGACTTCAATGTCATTATCATGCTCATTAGATGAAGTATCCACTTGGACCAGATGGCTATGTTGTACTTCACGGTTTTCCTCTAAAGAGTTGATCCACTCCAAAAACGAAAGCTAGATTTTCTTTACCACATCCTCAGTACCAGGATATTCTATCTAAACATTTTTTCATTTCTTGTTTTCCAAATATGCCAAAGTATAAAGTTCATATGGAGTATACGTTCCAACTCTATTGACCCATCAATTCTCTTTCTTAATCAATATTCCCGCCAAGAGGTGAAAGATGTATGTGGGTCGATGTCCATCATATAGGATAATGCGGTGTCAAACCATATAGTACAAGGAAAATGACATTTTAAGAACAAATGGTCCATAGTTTCATTTTGTTCCCCAAATAGATGACACATTCTCAGTGCATTCCCTTCTTTTAAATAGATTTTCTCCCATAGTCAATTTCTCATGAAGATACCTCCATAGGAAATTCCTAATCTTAGGCATAAACAACGTCTTCCATAAAAACTTCGATGTCACGTGTGAGTCATAATTTTAAGATAAAGAGTAGTTGGCATTCTGAGGTAAGTTGTCATGTGTTTGAACATCATAAGCCAACTTGACCGAAAAGTGCTATTTTTAGTGTATTGCCATACCCATCTATCTTGTCACGGTGACTTCCTAACTTGAATACTTTAATTGTCGTGATCTCAACTTGGCTAAACAACTCACTTAAGAATTGTGTCATTCCATTGCTTACTGACCTTTAAATCAGCCACCCATATCAATGAAGATTGAGGTTTAGGGTGAAGAATTTTACAAGAAGGGAAGGAAGGTATCCAAGGATCACCCCATAAGAACCAATATGCTTTGCCACCCCCATGAAGCCCTCGACATAAAGTCTCTCTATGAACCAATATGCTTTGCCACCCCCATGAAGCCCTCAACCCAATCTTAGCATCGAGAAAATCGCCATTAGAATAGTAAAGACCTTTTATCACCCCACCCATAAAATATCTGGTTCAGTTAGAAGCCTCCATCGTAATTTAGCTAACAAGGCAAGGTTGATTCTATTTGGCTCTCTGAAGTCATATCCTCCACGGGATTTTCCATCACACATCCTCGGCCAACTATGCAAATGAATCTTATTTTTACCACTTGTCTTACTGATGTGATCAAAACAACACAATGATTAACCGCAAGTGCACGACGCCCTCTTGTGACAGTGGCGAATATAGGCCAAACCCACTGGAGCGATTTAAGAAGAACTTCAAGTTAAGAATTATTGATGTTAAGATGATGAACAAGCAATTATGAAGAGCATGACATTAGAAATAAAAACAAGTAAATAACAAAGATAAAACTATCAATCTACTGATATTGATTAAGACATAGGAATCCACTAAGTGGCCAACATCCTTTTTAATCAAGATAAATCAACTTGACCAATTCTTTTGCTTCAGATCAAGACCAAATCAATGCTTTAAGATCCGGACGATTTTAACTTTAGAAATCCAGTCTCTCTTTTTGAGGGATCTTTTTTTTCCTAAAAAAAAAAATATATGCAAAAAGCCAACACCTCCTTTCCTCCATAAAATTATTAAAATTATTTAAGCATCACTTATCAAATATAAGCATAACCCATCAAAGAAAAAGCATTCCTAAGCATGGCCTATTAAAGGTAAGCATGAAAGATCAAAAACATATTTTAATGTTGAGAACTATGCATGAAAGGCACCTACTAGCATGAAGACAAGCCTATATATTAATCAGTAACATTAACATGAGGAAATTAACTCAAATAAAAAGAACAAGAATACTTAGCTTCATCCCAAGCCTCAATCATAGATTAGCCAGCCATTACAAATAAGTAAAACTGATCTTTTGTTGATATTATCATCTATACAATCTTCTCCTAAAACTAAGTCTTGCTTGGACAAGGCCCAAGACGACCTTTAAACAAAATTAAAAAAAATCACAAGTGGATAACTATAACTAGAACCATAGATCTAGAAGAGAGAGGAGAGAGGAGAGAGGGGGTGGGACGTCCTAGCCTAGGAGAGGGATGTCGTCCCCCCTTAAGGCTCTATTTAAAAAAATTTCTTCTTCTTTGGCTCATAGTTTGTCTCTATCTTGGATTCCTCTGACTTGGCGTGTAATCCAAGCAATTATCTCATCTTTGGGATGATTTGAAATTTGAATTATTCCCCTGCCAGTCTTAGCTTCTTTTGTTGTGCAACAACTCCATCTTGGGGCCCACCAGAGATTTCTCATGCAGCAAAAAGATAAAATCCCAAAATTCAAGATTTTATGGAGATGAGAGAAGGAGGCATGTGGGACGTCCAAGACCCCTGGGAATCCTTCTTTCTTTATTTGTTTTTCTCTCCTTTCTAAGTTGAATTGATTTCCTCATCATGTTGGGACTCTCTCTTTGGTTTTGAGTTTTCTACTATCTCTCCTTGGGAGGGCTGTCCAATTTGAACTCTGACTAGTCTATGAGGAAATCTCCTTGGTTTGAGATTCAAATCTTGGAGAGAGAGAGAGAGAGAGAGAGAGAAGTTCAATTTCACCAATTATCTGATTGTGCAGCAACAGTGGGACCCCACCCATTACTAGGCATGAGTCACATGAATGATTCCCCATGCACGCCCAATAATGAATGATACAAGCATTGTGAGTTGCATGAATGATTGAGGATATGCCTTCAGCGTACTCTATAAACAGATACGGCGATAAAGGATCCCCTTTGTCTAAAGCCTTAGGCCCTCAACAAGGTTTTATGGATCCTTCTATCCATCCGTTTACTTTGATTGAGTAGGTGACTGTAGAAATGCACTCCATGATCAAACTGGTCCATTTGACTGAAAATCCAAGGGTAACCAATATCTTTCCAAGAAAACTCCATTCAATTCTGTTATATGCTTTGTACATGTCCAATTTCATTGCCCTATAAATAACCTTCCCTTTTTTCCTCCTTTTTGAGAAAGTGCATAAGCTCATGTGCTATAAGAATATCGTCTGCAGTGAGTCTCTTTGGAACGAAAGCACTTTGTGAATCGTCTACAATGCTACCAAGGATGGCCCTCATGCAATGAGTAATGATTCTGGCAATCACTTTGTAGCTAAAGTTGCATAATTCTATCGGTCTGAATTGCTCAATGGTTTCTGGGTATGGTACTTTTGGAATGAGGATCAAATGGGTATGAATTAACTTTTCTGACACATGAACATTCTCAAAATAAAACAGAGAAAACCGCATTTGATAAGTCATCTCCAACAATATCCCAACAATAATGATAAAACATGAATGCGTGGCATGTCATCGGTTCCAGGAGACTAGGTTGGGAAAATTTTAGGTTAAGCTAGTGTCTCAACAAGGATTTGGCATCAATAAAAATATTTCTTCATATGGATCCATAGAGTTCACTCCTCCATGCATCCTGTCACCTACACACAAAATTCACAATTTGGTACTCTTAATTAATCAAAATATGATTAAATATAGTTCCTGGCACCTACACACTGCCACAATGCACCCTGTCACCTACACAAAAACACATGGTCCCTGTGACATCCACAATTTGATTAGTCCCAATTAATCAAAATATGATTAAATGTTGTTCATGTCACCTTACATATATATACACACACACACACACATACTGTCACCTGCACACAAACCATAGTTCCTTGCACCCTTCACAATTTGGTTAGTCTCAACTAGTCTAAGTATGATCATGTATATATATTCAACCACATAAACTTCATTCATTCAAGCATACACACATGCACATTCATATAGGCACACTTACACAGAGAGTTAATAATATGTCTCAGATCCTCACCGCTAGTTCAAATTTCATCAGAATTACGGGGCCTTATTAGAATGGATTCATAGACACAACAAATATAAGAAGAGCATGTGCAAACTGTAAGCTCATGCTGTACCATAATTCAGGCAAAGCAAACTCCAAATTTTAGTTTAGCAGCGACAAGGATACATTGGTAAGATGTTCTTCAAGGAGTGGAAACCATCACTGATCGGGGTGATTGGTCCATTAATGATGTAATCATCTGTGTTCCCAGGGGCATAATTGATCAAAGCATAAGTGTTGCCTTTAAATATATACGCTTCATGTTTTCTAGAAGACGAAAACGCTGCATCAAAGCCTTCCTGGAAAATTGTTTCTTTCAAAGAGGGGAAACCGAGAGTAATCCTTTTAGGTCCCTGAATTATGGTGTCCTCCGTTGTGCCCGGTGCAAAATTAATAAGCGCATATTGGTTACCTTTAAATATATATGCTTCATTTTTTTTAGAAGAAGCAAAGGCCGCATCAAGACCATGTTCAAAAATGGTACCTTTCAAAGAGTAGAAGCTATCTGTGATCATCTTCAGTCCTTGGATAATGCGGCCACCATCCTTCACAAAGTTAATGAGTACATATATATTATTTCTAAATATATACGCCTCATTTTCTCGAGAAGAGGTAAATGCAGCATCAATCCCACTAGCAAAAATAGTATCCCTCAAGTAGGGAAGGCCATCACCGATGCTCATGGGTCCCTTAATAATCTTGTCATTAGTCGTGCCAGGAGCATAGTTGATTTGCAGGCATTGATCAGCAATGAATAGGTACGCTTCTTCGCTATTGCTGAAGTTGAATGCACACTCGATGTAATGTCCCACACTGCAGATTGGGTCGACATATTTTTCTTCAACAAATGGAGTTGTCGTGTCATTCTCGGTATCTCTTTTTTCAATGCGATGCTGCTGCCTACTGAAGACAAGATTAATCATATATTTCCCACATCTAACATTTCTTAGGCAATTCAAAAATTCATGTGTAGTCTGCCCCTCATTCGAAGTTGGATTAGGATTGAAGCGGCCATTACGGTAGATGCGATCATCGCATGGGACATAGTTTGGGAATTGTGATTCTGGTGAAACAACAACTGCATATGGACGTGCTGTTCGAATATACTGAGGGCTAATGCCACCAACAAAAGTGATCTCCTGCTGATTAGGATAATCGTTATGCTCGCGTAGGGTTAGCACTGTATCGATGCCCCCTGGGGCAAATATCTCATAGCGATAAAGGATGGTATCTGTTGTAAGCCTCGGTCGCCATGAAGTTGATCTTGTCGTGCTAACAAACACTGAACCATCAGCAGGTGAGGTGTCTGCAGGGGCTCCTCCACCATTTACATGCCGCTCTAAGTTGTAGTAATCTTCAAAACTAGTGGAATGTTGATCTCGGGGACGAAATCCTGTCCGAAAGATTTCTCGATAGGGACGCTCATCCCACCGATACACTGCCTCCACAATGTCCTGGTCGTTGTTAGGGTCCCGATATAGAATGCTCGGCCCTTGACTATTGTATAGTGTTAATCCAGTAATATACTCCATGAGCTCATCGATATCCTCTTCGGGTGCTGGCTGGGGAATCGCTGCCGCTACTCCATGAAATGGTGAGTCAGGGGGCAATGCCATATCTGCAAGACAAGTTTTTTGCTAGAAGAGGTAAAATTTATTGAGAGGGGAAGAACCTCCAAAAAAATACAATATATAGAGCACACAGGAAACAATAGCAACCAGGTCCAGAAGAAGCAAAAACAAAAACATGGAATAAACTCTTAAAAGGCTCTCAACACCATGAAGAGGAGAAATTAATTCTTCAAACATATGAGAAAGACTGGGGTAAAGGGCTACCAACTTTTAGCATAGCGGCTGCTGCATGCAATTGCTGTAATTCTCAGATAGAAGTAGAAAACTTAGAAGAATAAAACTTCCAAAAAGAGCTTCCATGCAAAAGAAAACAGAGAAAACAAAAGAAGCCCTAGGCAGCTTCCAAATGTGAGTCACAATTTACAAAGATAATACAAGATAACAAAAAAACAACCCAACCCAGTAAATTTGTACAACTTAAATTATGTAAATTATACTATGAGAAATGAAAAAAAAAAAAAAAAAACCTAATATGACGTTGTTCTATGTTCAACTTCAATTGTGTGAATGTTATTTTAGTCTTTTTAATCATACAACTCTGTTTTCATGTTGAACATCATCAACTTTATGAAATTGATATTTATTGTTCGAAAACGGGCAGCAGATTGTGGTGGGCCGGAGCAAGCTGGATTCATTACAAGAGATCAGCGGGCCACTCATCATCACAATGGGCCAATAAAGAGCTGAAACAAATAATCCTCATGATCCAACGATACAATCACATAATCGGACTGATCGAATGAATTCACTCCTCACCATGCGACAGCTACGATCAATTAAGTGGGCAATGATCATGCAATTCATAAAATGTTTACATACGTGATCGTGGTGATATGGTGATGATAAAGTGGGCTTAGGTAATGAACCTGATGTGGTCCTATCGCAATTTTATCTACCCTGCTTGGGCTGCTCCCCTCCCATGAGCAGTGAACACATATATATAGGGGAGGAGACTCGGGGGCCAAGCAAGTACTTGACTTGTCGGTCAAGTGACTTGGTTTCCCAGGTCAAGATGTCATATTCAATAACCAAGTCTCTCAATAATTCTCCAGTACAATGCCATATAAATGAGAAAGCAAACTTAATGCCTAAGAAAACCTAATCTAATAACGGAAACCTCCCTAATAACAATCATTAAATTAAATTAAAAAATAATAACTATAATTAAAATCCTAAATCTATGTGGGCCCTATGCATGTGGCCATGAGGTCTATATTGCATCAATCATCATAATTAGGTCCATGTAATTTTTCTGTTTTCAACAAATCAACGATGACGGATTTGGACGACATCCTAAATTAATCAAGAAAAAAAAATAAAATGATCTGAAATTTCTCCCTAATTCCTTGTACAATATTTGTGTGCAACTCACATTAGTAGCTCTCAGGATTCACTTAAATTTTGTGCTATTAAAACAGTCCCAACATTATTGGGTTGGCCCAAAAATTACACTTACCCAATTGGGCGTAGCGAAAATAATCAAAGCCAAGATCCTCTAGAGAGGCAATTTTAATGGCACTAATTCTAAGTACAAGAAGGTTCTCACCAAAGGGAAAAGATGAAACAGAAATAATATTCAAGTAAGAATCACCATAGAAACAGTGGCTTGTGGCTTGTGGCATTGTGGTTTGCAATTGTATTCTAAAGTGAAATGTCTGGTGTTCAAAAGAAGCAGAATAATTCATCATGCCAGAACAGAAAGAAATCAATCAAACAAAACCCAAAATCTTAGATTTTGAACAACAAGAGGTGAAGGGTAAGGTAGGGGGGGAATGATATATACCTGCTATACCTGCCAATCGAGAATTCAAAATAGTGTAAAACCTACTTTACGCAACTCTTCTTCACCATGAGTAAAACACGAAAATTTCGGACAGGGAACATCCAAACGCGGAAAGCTCAAACATAATCCCTGCAACTTGAAAAAAAAAAAAAAAAATCAGAGCATTCAAACTTCAACAAAATCAGATTCCCAAAACGCAACAAGCAGCAGTAGAAGCTGAAAGACGTCAGAAGAAGCAGATTCAAGGCCAAAACCTTGTCGTTCATCGATCGATCGAAAAAGTGACAAATTCTGATTTTTGAAAAGAAAAACCTTCTATTTGAGAAGAATTCCTAGAATCGTAGGGATTGGATTTTCTTCTCGAAGGCTTTCTTTAACCTTTCGAGGAAATATCTTAAATCTAGAAGGTTCGAGCATCTCGACGATAATCGCCCGGTATTAGAACCGTGTCTTCCTTTTAATCACTTCAAATTGCAGGTTTTGAATCTTCTATATCTGAATCCAACTTCAACCAATGAAAAGCTGAAACCCATTGGTATCTGTTTTAGTAAAGGTAGCTGTAAGGAGAGATGTGCTAGCATTGCTTAAATCTTGGGTGTTAGATTTATGAATAATGATGAGAGATATTTGGGTAACCCATTGGATTCTAAGACCGATAATCTTGCACCACTTGGTAAATTTAGGGGTGTAAAAAAAACCCCGAGAGCAGTCTAATCGAACCGGACCGGTGGTTAATAACCATTTTCACAGTTCTACAACAGTTGCGGTTATTAAAATTAAAAGAAGTACTTCACAATTCGATTACGGTTTTCAATTTCAACTCACGGTTATTAACCGCACCGAACCGTAAAATATAATTCAGTTAACCATGTATTTTGGAAACGGACAATTGAACCATTACACTAATAAAAAAAACCTAAAGAACCTAAATGAAATAAAATAACTTAAGTTATATCACCACTCCTCACTTACATGATATTTAAATAAATTATAAATGAATGTTAATATATAATTCATAATAAAAATGGAAACTCATTACAGAAATTTTAGGTAGCCAAATTTTGCTCCAATTGGAGGTGAATGAAACTTGGGCCCCTCCAAAGACGCAAGCGAAAGTCAATTATCAATCAAAAAAAGGAAAGTGCCCCAAGTTTCCGCAACTTGGATCTGACATAAGGGTCCCACAAATTGATATGCAACAACATTTAATACATACATGTTCACCAATCACTAAAATCATAAATAGCCAAAGAGCCTTTATTCTTTCTTTCTTTTTTATTAGTTTAATAATACGTGGGGCCAGTAAATAGTAAATAGGGAAAAAGTAACAAAATACAGCCTACGAAAGTGACCCAAATTTCTATAACTTGAATCTGACACGAGGGTCCCACAAATTGATATGCAACAACATTTAATACATACATGTTCATCAATTGCTAAAATCATAGCCAAAGAGCCTTTTTTAATTTTTTTTAGTTTAATAATATATGGGGCCCAATAACTAAAGAGAAGTTATAATTGTATACTATACTTTAGGAAATGGATAAGTATCTGATTTCAATAATATCTTAGATTTTCATTGAGATGTTTTAGGTGATGGAGTATTGGAGAATTTGAGTTAGTTTGGTGAGATTAGATTAGAACGGTAATTCTGGAATATAGCATTGCAAAACGTTTGAGGACCAATCTGATGTTGAGTGCGAAAGTATAATTGGAGTAAACTTTTCCATACTAATTTAAGTCATATGAGTTGAGCAGTTTGGATCCAACCCAGCCTGACTGATTTTTTGCACGGGCTTCATTCATTCTGAACTCCAAGTAATTTGTTCCACAAAAATGAAGAGGACAGCTCCCCACCCCCCAAAAAATTAAAAAGAAATTAAAAAAAAGAATTGCTAGTATGTAGTGGTGGCTTACCAGTGGTACAGGAGGAGAGTGAACTTCCTTCTCCTAGATTCAGAGGGACTTGAAGTGATTGATGAATGGGGGAGGTGATCCCGGCATTCTTCAGGGAATGGAAAGGGCTAGAAAAAAACATACAACAAATTGTTTCTCCATTTCAAATCAATTAATTTGTTTCATCAATTTTTCTTTTGACCGGTCGGCGGTAGCTCCCCTTCAAAGATGGCTTTTTCCTCCGCCTTTTCAAAAATTCTAATTTTCTCCAAACCTTCTCCATATGATAATGCTATGGAAATTAAAAGAGATAGGTGCTAGGGCGATGAGATGGTTTTGAAATGAAGAAAACGAAAGACCGGGATTGGCCATTTAGTAGCTCTTTTACATGATACAGTTGACAAGTTTTTTAGAATAAAAGGGACTTCTTTCCAAAATTGCACTATATAAAGCAAATATGAACTAACCTTATCATAAAGATAAGGATAATCTACTTTGCTAACAACTCATAACAACCATAACAAATACTCTAACAACTCGTGTGGTAATCTTTAACAAATCTTCTAACCACTAATACATTTTCTCTAACAATGTAAATACAATATATCCCATCTTAATCCAAAGCATTAAAATCATCCTCGGCCAAAATTTAAAAAAGGCTAGAAAGGGTTTTTTTTTTAAATAAAGCTACAAAAGTATAGAAGGATAAAAGAAAATGATCTTGTTACACTCTTCAATTAAAACAAAAAGTGGAAAATTTACTAAGGACATGATGCGATTCAGCTTGTGGGGCCAACCTAAGCTGACATTCATACAAAAGTTACCATATAGTATTCAAGAGAAATTCTATTTGCACCATGATAATAACTGAGCACACCACTTTTACCAAAAAAAGAAAAAACCTTATTATCAAAATACCCATGACAAAAATACCCATAAGTTCCGTGCATATCTCATGTGCACAGGTGTGAAACGCCATGCACATGATATACGCACGGGGTTTCGCAGCCTTGCACCTCTTTTTGTGCACGGCCTTGAAACTCCATGCACCTAACCAGCAAGCGATACACGAGAAGAAAGAGGATAAGATGGTCACCGGTGATGGTAGGGAAGAGAGGTGAGTTCGCCGGTGATAGGGCGGCCTTCAGGGTTCAGTCGCAGCAAGTGGGAGGGGAAGAGAAGAGGAGAAGAGAATAGGAGAAAAGGAGAAGAAACAACTTAGCTCATCGGACAGAGAAGAGATAAGAGCTTGTCGGTGATGGTGGGGTAGAGAGCAGAGCTCGTCGGAGGGAGAGATGGTAGCCAGTGATAAGGCAGCCGTTAGGGTTCGGTCGCAGCAAGTGGGAGGGGAAGAGAAGAGGAGAAGAGGGTGTTTTGGTAATTATTGAAAAAGTTGGTGTGCCCAGTAAAACATGTGGTTGCAAATAGAATTTATCAATATTTAATTGGCAGTAGATACTAATCTAAGGTCATATGTCATCTTCTGAAGCTCCATACCTTGCCACCAAAGGCTTGGAATGGCACTCCGGGCTTGATTTCTTCAACCTTCATGGTCTTCAAAACCTGCTCTATTCCCATTATGTCATTTCGTTAAAAACTTCCACCACTTTCTTAACATTAACTGCAAGGGAGCAGTTCGCCAAAAGCCTTCGCTGTTAAAAAATTCAAGGATTTCTGTGATGTACTTCTCGGCCTTCTCAAGGCCATGGACTTTAGCAATCAAATCTAGATGTGAAGCACATTCTCGCGCATCGAAGTTAGGTAACTTATGATGTTCCACCACCTCCAAGAATTGCATAACAGTATGAAAGAAACTAAAAATAGATGGGAACAAAAGTATTTGATAGAAAAAAGATCACTAAATAAATCCTAGAGTGCATCTTTTGTTGTATGAGCCTTTCAACTTTTTTAAATAGGCAGTCTCTTCTGTAAATTACAATAGATTTTAAAACATAATGGATTATGCATCATTCTCCACTTCTTCTTTTTTTTTTTTTTTTTGTTTGCTTGAAGGTAAGTTGTAGTTAAAAAAAAAAAAAATAAATAAAAAAAAAAAAAAAGACAAACTGGGTAAAAGCCTCCAAAACAGGAAGATTACAAAATAGGGGAGGCTAACAAGAAAGCCAACCCTGACACCCAAGATCCAAAAACAGAAAAACAACCACCCTAAACAACTATACAACTCATTAAAAACTCACCCCTAAAGAAACAAGGATAGGGTGTGAATGTAAAATTGAATTTGAACCTGGGACTGAGGCTGCCATGGCTTTTAGACGATCCAAAAGAAGCAACTTGGCTCTCTCCAAAGAAGGCTTTCTATTTTTGTTTTTGAGTCATTCTGGAGAGACCATAGGACAGAGATTGCGTGAAAGAAGACAGCTATAGCACACTTCCTACCTGGGACATCTCCATTCTTAGCAATAGTCTTCCATATTACCGAGGTAGAAAGAGGGAGAGAGAGCAAAGCTCCACCAGGTCTGAGCATCCATAACCAAAACTGCTAGGCTGGGTTACAGCGGAGAAACAGTTGCAGATCTGAGTCCTCACCACCGAAACAATTGTGGCTTCTAGAGACGCGCCCCCCCCCCCCCCCCCTCCCTTTTTTTGCCCAGTTAGCAGTAGGAGTTTTGCCATGCAGAAGACGCATACTCAGGCAGGCCAGTTGAGGATTGAGGAATTTGTTCCAGATTAGGCCAGACCATGAAGTTACTGCATCTGTAGTTCTTAGAAGATCCCAACCCTCTCTAAGGGATAATATTCCAGTGGGGTTGCCAATCCAAGCAAGAGAGTCTGGAACAGAGTTTTTGTTAAAGATCATCATCAACTCACTGCCGAGGAAGAAGGGATATGGGCCATCTGTATAATATGCTGCTCTATTTTATGATTGTGCTGATCTGTTATATGAGGTGTCCCAGTTTCTGTTTTGAAGAGTTTCAATAAGCAAGTGAAGACCGAGTCTTCAGTCAATAGATTAGTCTGTTATAGTTGTTGCTATTGTTTAGGATAGTTATGGATGTATTGCTACTTTTTAGGATCTTTATCTATTTATGTAATTCGTGCATTTTGAGTCAGTAATGAAGTTAGCTTATGTTTCAGTTTTCTTCTCTGTTTCAGTTAGTACAGATTTGAGTTTGCATTTACATTTTGGTATCAGAGCCAGGTTGGCTGTTTCAGAGGAGTCGTTGGACTCTTATGAGCCTACTGTATTTCTGAGAGCACATCCAGTTGTAGTTGCGAGTATGGATCTCACTAACAATGTAGGCGGAATTGAGAAATTAAACAACTCGAACTATGACTACTGGAAGTCATGTTTAGAGTCATATCTTTAAGGTCAAGACCTCTGGGAAGTGGTGAATGGGGCTGATGTAACTCCTCCTAATGGCACAGCTGAGACTCAAGATGCTTCTAGGAAGTGGAAGATCAAAGCTAGAAAGGCTTTGTTTGTTCTCAAGGCTACAATTCAGAAGGATATGCTGGAGCATATTCGTGATGTCAAGACCCCAAAGGAGGTGTGGGATTTTTTTGCTTCTTTGTTTTCTAAAACAAAAAATACAAGGCGTCAGATGCTTAAGAATGAAATTGGGTCGATCTCTCAAGGAGGTATGTCAATTTCCGAATATTTTCTGAAAGTTAAAGGAATTTGTCATGACATTACTCAACTTGATGAAGAATCTAAAATCACTGATGCACGCAAGAGAAGGATAATCATTCGAGGCTTAAAACCTGAGTATAATGGGTTTATTACAGCTGTTCAGGGATGGCCAGTTCAGCTATCTCTGATCGAGCTTGAAAGCCTTCTGGCCAATCAAGAGAGTCTTGCTAAACAACTTGCTGGAGTTTCAGTGAAGGAAAATGAAGAAGTGCTTTTCACTGGACGGGGAAGCAAGTTCATTTCAAAATCAAAGATAGGTCAAGGAACCTCTCACGGAGGGGAAGCATCCAAAGGTCGTGAACTAGAGAAGCAGTATCAAAGTCCAAGAAAGACTGTAACATGTTACAATTGTGGAAAGAAAGGCCACTTCGCCAGGAGCTGTCGAGCACCAAAGAAGTCTGAGGAAAGTAATTCAGCTACCTCAAATGATGCACATCCAACTACAGAAAATGATGATGAATGGAGCGCTCTTATTTCCATTCTTGAAGAGCAACTCGGCTTGTCTGAAGAAAAAAGTAGTTCGCTGGACAATATAAGGTCTAAAGTAGAGTTACAAATCGCTCTAACCAACCATGTGGCAGCATCTTCTAGTTCCATGAAGGAAGCTACTTTGGAACAACCAAATTATATTAAGGACTGGATTGTTGACTCTGGCTGCTCCAATCATATGACAGGAGACGAACAAAAGCTCATCAAAAAGACAGAGTATACAGGTAAAAAGGTGGTTATTACTGCTAACAATGCTAAATTACCTATTGCTCATGTAGGAGATGTTGTCTGTATTCCAAAGTTTGGCGACAATAATTGTGTGCTCAAAGATGTCTACCATGTTCCAAACATGAAGAAGAATCTGATGTCAATTTCTCAAATTACAAGTTCAGGTAATTTTGTTATTTTTGGTCCAAATAATGTGAAGGTATACAAAGATCTGCAAATTGTTGGAACACCTTATATGGAAGGAAAGAGAAAGGATTCTTTATATGTTATGACAGCCTAAGATGCATATGTTGATAAAGCTCGGAAGAATGAGACTGTTGATTTGTGGCATTCTCGTCTTGCGCATGTTGGTTACTTGAAGCTGAAAAGAATGATGAAGAAGCAGCTGGTAAGAGGGCTTCCAAAGCTAGAAGTTCGTCCTGATGTTGTTTGTGCTAGATGTCAGTTTGGGAAGGCTCATCAGTTACCTTACTCCAAGTCTGAGTTTCAAGCAAAACAGCCACTTGAATTAGTTCATTCTGACGTTCTTGGCAAGGTGAGCACTCCATCCTTTGGAGGTAAACGTTACCTTCTAACTTTTATAGATGATTTCTCAAGATTTGTGTGGGTGTATTTTTTGAAAGAAAAATCTGAAGTCTTCCAAAAGTTTGTGGAGTTTCACAAACAAATAGAAAGTGAACTAGGCTATAGGATCAAATGTTTAAGGTCTGATAATGGTTGAGAATTCTCATCAAATGAGTTCTCCACATTCACACAAAAATATGGGATCCGTAGACAATTCACTTGTCCAAACACACCTCAACAAAATGGGGTAGCAGAGAGGAAGAATAGACACTTGGCTGAGGCATGTAGAAGCATGATGCATGCTAAGAATGTTCCAACCAGATTATGGGCTGAATGTATGAAGACTGCTGCATATGTCATCAATCGTCTTCCTCAACCAAAACTCAATTTCATGTCACCTGTGGAAAAGTTATTCAGCGTCAAACCAAATGTAAGTCACCTTCGTATCTTTGGTTCAGTTTGTTATGTTTTTGTGCCTGACCATTTGCGCAGTAAGTTTGAAAAGAAAGCTCTTCGATGCATCTTCACTGGATATGACTCTGAAAGAAAGGGCTGGAGATGTGTAGATCCAGCCACTGGACGTGTTCATGTTTCTAGAAATGTGGTCTTCGATGAAACCTCTTCATGGTGGTCAACTGATCATATTGCTCTTCCAGATAGCAGAGAACTTGAGTTAGAAACTCAAGAGAAGATGAATTCAGACGTTATATCTAAACCAGTGCTTGAATAACCAACGGAGAAGCCATGCCTAGAAGAGAATCCCAATCAAACAGACACATCATCGAATCCATAGAGATATGGTGTTCACCAAATCAGAAATGCAGAAGAGGCAAGACCATCCTAGCTGGATGAACCAGAAAATGAAGACAATGCTAATAAACTGAGAAGATCATCTAGAACTCAAAAGCCAAACCCAAGTATGCAAATTGTGCTTTAACCACAGCTTGGGTGGCTACAACTGATGATGCAGACAGTGTATATGAACCTGTTTCATTTGAAGAAGGTGAAGGGATTTTGGTTTGGGAGGAGGCAATGTCTGAAGAAATGAAAGCTCTCAAACAGAATGAAACCTGGGAGCTTGTACCACGACCTGCTGGAGTAACACCTATTTCGTGTAAATGGGTGTACAAAGTCAAAACAAATGTGGATGGATCTGTGGAGAGGTTCAAAGCTCAGTTAGTGGCTAGAGGATTTTCGCAACAGTTTGGTTTTGATTATGATGAGACCTTCAGCCCAGTTGCTAAGATCACAATTGTTCAAGTTCTAATCGCTATAGCTGCAAGCAAGTCATGGAAACTATGGCAATTGGATGTAAAGAATGCGTTTCTACATGGTGAGGTGGATTGGGAAATCTATATGGAACAGCCAAAAGGTTTTGAAGAAAATTCACAGTATGTTTGCAGGCTAAAAAAGGCAAATTATGGGATGAAACAGGCTCCAAGAGCTTGGTATGGAAAAATTGCTGAATTTCTGTTAGCCAATGAATATTCCATAACCTCTTCTGACTCATGTTTGTTTGTAAGAACTGTTGATACAAGGGTGTCCATTGTTTCAATTTATGTTGATGATTTGATAGTCACAGGAGATGATTTGACTGAAATTTCCAGAATCAGAACTAATCTTGGAGTTCGCTTCCAAATGAAAGAATTGGGAGAAAAGTGAAGATTGTTCAAAGTGAATGGAGATTGTTCAAAGTGAAGGAGGTATTTTTCTTTGTCAGCAAAGTTATGCAAAGAAATTGCTTGATTGGTTTGGGATGACAAACTGCAATGACATAGCTACACCTGTAGAGGTTAACGCAAAACTCCTAATAGAAGAAGGAAAAGAACTTGAAGAACCTGTGATGTTCAGACAACTTGTTGGGAGTTTAATTTACTTGACTCTAACTAGGCCTGATATAGCCCATGGAGTATGAGTTGTTAGTCGTTTTATGCAAAATCCAAGAAGGCCTCACCTTGATGCAACTCGCAGAATTCTCAGATATGTTAAGGGAACTATGAATTTTGGTCTTTTCTATGAAGCATGAAAGAAAATTGAAATTTGAGGGTTCTGTGATGCAGATTATGCTGGAGAAGTGTCAACCCGAAGATCAACTACAGGCTATGTGTTCAGTCTAGGATCTGGTGATGTATCTTGGTGCAGTAAACGGCAACCAACGGTTTCTTTGTCAACTACAGAAGCCGAGTACAAAGCAACTGCTATGGCAGCTCAAGAAAGTGTGTGGTTGGTTTAATTGATGAAAGATTTGAATCAAATTACAAGTAAAGTGGTTATTATATACTGTAATAATGAAAGTGCAATTAAGCTTGCAGAAAATCCAGTTTTCCACGCCAAAACAAAGCATGTTGAAGTTCATTATCACTTTATCAGAGAGAAGGTTTTGCGTGGAGAAATCTTGTTGCTATCAGTTCATACAGATGAACAACTAGCTGATATTCTGACAAAGGGATTGTGCTTAAAGAAATTCTCTAAGTTCATAAAGAAGATTGGTATGGTGAATAGAGAGTTGATGTTGAGGGGAAGTGTTAAAGACCATCATCAACTCACTGCCGAGGAAGAAGGGATATGGGCCACCTGTACAACATGCTACTCTATTTTATGATTGTGCTAATCTGTTATATGAGGTGTCCCAGTTTCTATTTTGAAGAGTTTCAATAAGCAAGTGAAGACCAAGTCTTCAGCCAATAGATTAGTCTGTTATAGTTATTGCTATTGTTTAGGATAGTTATGGATTTGTTGCTACTTTTTAGGATCTTTATCTATTTATGTAATTCGTGCATTTTGAATCAGATAATGCAATTAGCTTATGTTTCAGTTTTCTTCTCTGTTTCAGTTAGTACAGATTTGAGTTTGCATTTACAGTTTTCTCCTAAGGAGATAAGGCTAGTAGAAAGAAACAGAAACTCTTGTAACTCTGTCAGTAGCTGAGTTGGAATATGCCAAGCATTGTCAACAATAATGTCTGCAACTAAGTCCATTTCTAAGCACTGAAAGTTGGGAAACTTAAAGGCAATAGGGTCATGATCAATCCATTTATCAAACCACATACTGATGGAGTGCCCATGTCCAACTGCCCATGTCCTTGAAAACCAGATAGAATGACGTCTGAAGTATATAGCCCGAAACCAGTTTGGCCAAAGAGAGTCTACAGTAATGGCCGACCAAGCTAGCTTCAGCAAACATGCTTCATTAAATTCCTTTAACTTGTGCAAGCCCAAACCAGCCTCAAATTTGGGTAAGAAAACTATCTCCCATCTAACCAAATTGCTCCTCAATCTATCTAGATCGGTGGACTGGAGGAAATTTCGCATCAACCTCTCAATTTGAAGGCAAGATTTGCTGGGAAGAGGGATAACAAGGGATATGTGGAGAGAGATAGAAGAAAGAACATGCTTCACTAGAGTCAGCCTACTAGCAAAGGAGAGGCATTTGGTCTTCCATCCAGCTAGCCTTTTCCTGATTGAATCTAGGATCTGGTTAGAATAGATATGATGAGCACTGCCGAAAAATAAAGGAACCCTGAGACAAGCAGAAGGCAGAGAAGCTTGATTAATTTGAAAGAGCCCTGTTACCGTTTGAGCTCTGCTAGCATTGCATTTGCCAATAAGCAATTGGCTTTTCTGGAGACTGAAAATCTAACAAGAGGAAGCTTGATACGGTCTGAGTACTTCTAAGAGCCTCTTCAAACCTTGCTTATGCGCTTTTAGAAACAATAAGATATTATCGGCATATAATAAGTGGCAGGGGGTAATGCTAATTGGAGAGATTGGGACGATTGAGCAATTAAAACTTAAGATATCATTCTCTACTTCTGAGCAATTAAAACTTATGATACTGATGCATGTGATATCACCACTCCTCACTTACATAATAAATCTTTACATTTTCATCCAAACCCATTTACACAACCCATTCACAACAATGTGTTTTTTTAGGCCATAGCCCATAGTATGGGCATTTCAGTCCAAAATGTTGTAATTGTAGATGTGGGAAAATATTCAAACTTTGAGAAGGGGGTGGGAAAGCCATCTCTAGAAGTAAACTACGAGTCAAAACATCGTAAAAAACTACAAGAAAAATGTGAAGCAACAAACACACCAAAAAGAAAAAAAAAAAGCTGTCAAACCCTAACCCCTCTCCTTTTCAAATCTTACACTATTTTAGAGGGTTTTTATAAGCACTTATTAACAAAGAGAGAAAAGAAAGGGAGAAAGACTCGGATGACTAAGGGCTTGTTTGGTATCTCTACTTTTTTTCTAACATGCCCGTCCAAAATAGAAACATAAAAAAAGAGCCATAAAAAAGAGGTTAGAATTAAAAAAAACGTGTTTGGTAATGCAATTATCTATTTTAAAAAGACTTTTTTAAATTAATAGTTGAAAGTTTTTCAAAAGTTTCTCGAGACCCACGTGGTATCATGCTTTGAAACTTGACCCCAAAGTTGTGTTCAGCCATCCAAAGATATCTACCAGTTTGGGTCTTCTATTTGGGGCCCACAAATTCTAGGAAATAATATCAAATGGTCCACTTTTTTGTACAAATCTCTCAAGATTGGTGATGATCCAACGGTTGAAATTTGAATCCATAGTGATATTTGACCCTATGAATAATTTCAACAGTTTAGATTGTGATTTACTATCACATAAACAAAAAGAAAATAGAGAGAACCCGAATTGCCTATGGACCAATCTAGAACCGAGCATGGTACATTAATGGTTGATGTTTGTTTGCAAATTTCTGGAGATCCATGAGTTATGAAGCTTTGAAGTTTGACCCCATAGTTTTTTTTAGCCTTCCAAAGAGATTTAACGATTTGGATTTTGTGTTTGGGGCCCATTAAATCTAGAAAATGTTATCAAATGGCTCACATTTTTTTTACAAATATCTTGAGATTGGTGATGATACAAAGGCTTAAATCTGGTCCCATAGTTTGTTTGATCTTGTGAACATTTCCAACGATTGAGATCTTGGTTTATTCTCTCATATTTAAAAAAAGTTAAAAAAACCGAATTGAGCATGTGGACGTGGAGAGCACGGTTCATCCGCTTCTGTTTTTTCCTTCTACTTTTCAACTACGTCCAAAAGGGGGTTGCGGTTTTAAGAGGCCTCGCCTTTACTTCTCTAAAATAGGCAGAGAGTAGAAATGATTGCAAACGCTCTTATTCTCCAAACCTCTATCCGCTTTAGACATTTACACAAATAGAGCATCGAAATAGAGATGCCAAAAAGAGGCTAAGATCACTCAAAAATGCAACCATGATAACGATGACCACAATGACAGTGTCGATGACAAGTGATTGCTGAATAGTGGGATGCACATCCCCACATTTCATAATAGTTGTATGGGAATTTGAAAGATTAAAACTACTTGAGACAATTAAAACGCAGAAGAGGGACCATGTCAATGAATGAGATCAGGGCAAACAAGCAGATGGATGTGATCATCCAATCTAAGAATAAAAAATTAAAAAGAGGGGTATTATAATAAATAGAACACTTTAATAATATATTAATATATAATAAGAAAAATAAGTGTTCCAAGCCAGACCAGTCCTGGTATTGTCCTAGCTTGGCCCTCACATCTGTGGACCTGTAAAAAATTTGTCCGGGCTTATCCCTTATACTTTCAGGAGAAAAACATTAACCGGTTAATACTGAGTGCTTTGGCTCTTGATTACTGTTTTCATGTATAAGCAACTTGGATTGAAGAAGCTTTCTATTTTCAATTTTTTATTTTTTTCAAAAGAACATATTAGAGTAAGGGTTGAGATTTGCGAAAGGATGTTCGAAACCCCCTTCAATTTAGAAGGTGTCATGAATATCTTCTGTATTCTTAATAGGTAAGCATCCTTAGCTTTTTGACCCAACAGAACTAATGCCCTTTGTGACACCCGCAAAACCCGAACGTACATCTGTCAAATTTGACACGGGTTTTAAACACATGACAGCTCGGAGCAAACCCACATCTCATGCGCAACAACCCATGTGAATCCAACTAACTAAATATAAATATAAGATACCTGCACTTTCCTAATATATAAGATTTTAGGTTATTGGAAAATTGTAAAAGATTTGGATTTCCTCGTAAAAAGTACACACAGGTACCCATCTTCATACTGCAAGGCCTGCGTCTCAACAGTCTCTGCAGAGTCATCTTTCTTCGGGTTCCTGTTCTCATCAGTACATTTCTAAATCTCTCTTGTGCTCTCTTTCATTACTCTCTTTCTTCTCTCTCTTATATATCTATATGCTTGCTTTTGCATCTATATAGTTCCATATCTATCAATCATTCATTGGATTGAAACAATGGTTACGTGGTTGGAGGAGCTTCCCCAAGATGTCTCGGATAAGATCTTGAAACTGTGTAACCTGCGCGACATCGTCCGAATGGGATGCGTTTGCAAGTCATGGTACTCACTTTCCAAGCAGAATATTAGAAAGCGCCCTCCACTGCCATGGCTGATGATGGTTTGCAATTCCAGTTTAGAAACCGAAGCCGAAGAAGAAGCCCGATGCTTCTTCAGCCTCTCTGAAGACACCATCTACTCCATCAAGCTCCCGGAGATCCGTGGCAAGTGCTGCTGTGGGTCTTTCAGTAATGGTAATGCTATTGGGTGGTTGATGACCATAGACCATAATATGGACATCCGACTCTTACACCCTTGGCGCCGAATCCAACTGCAACTCCCTCACTATTCTGACATTTTCCCAAAGGACTACAATACTTATTTCATAAAATTATGGCCCCAATTCGCTATTCGAAAGGCAGCCATGTCTGATGATGGAGCAGTGGTTGCTGTCATCAATGAACCATGGAAGATTGCCTTTTGCAGGACAAGGGAGGACAATGTTTGGACCCGCATAAGCTGTACTTTCGATCATTTCTACAAGTTTCATGATGTCATATATCACAAGGGGCAGTTCTACGTGATTGGTAACGATGGAAAAGTCGGAGTCTTATGCATTAACACTCCCTATCCATTTGTACAAAACCTAACTGAAATGATTGAAAAGATCGCAGCCCTCCGCTCCCATGGCGAGTATAATCCACAGTCTAATTACCGAAGTTATCTGGTGGCAGACTCAGCAAATGAAAGTCTTTTTATTGTTAGCAAGGTTATTATGAGGGTTACTAATTCGCATAACAAATATGGTTTTGAGGTTTTTGAGCTAGGGTTAGAGGAAAGTACTGGAGAGTACAAGAAGAATGTTGTTGAGGTGGAAAGCTTAGGTGACCGGGTGATGTTTTTAGGCCTGAGCTCATCTATGCTCATCACTGCCTGCCAGTCTTTGGGAATCAAAGGGAATTGCATATACTTCACTGACGATCGTTTGAAACATTCTTTATATATATTACCAGCTGATGAAAGTGAAAACATGGGCGTTTTCAACAGGGAGGATAAGACTGTTCGGCCACTCTTCCAGGACAGATATCATCCTCACTATTCGCCGCCTATATGGATTACGCCTCCAGGATTGGAAAGGATTAGTCTAAGCTAGATTTCATCATCATGAGGAGAGTGATTCATTACTGAATCATTGATGATTTTACTTTCACAAAAGAAAAGAAAAAAGTGTTCCTTATTTATTCAAGTAAGGATAGGGCTTGTAGATCAAACCCCTCAAACTTCGACGCTCGTGTCAAGAAACTTCAAGCTATTGTCAAATGTGCGCCTCTAGTCTCATATAATGAAATTAAGAGGCAGCGAGTTGCGATATCCTTGGCTTAATTTTAAATTGCTTGTGTTATGTTGTAACTTTGTTTAATATATTGTGTTAAGAAAGATCTCAATAGATGGTTATGAATTACAGTTGTTATAGATTTTGTTTGTTTGTTTTAACCATTTGTTGTCTCTTTTCTCTATGCTTGCATCATGAACTTCTTTTGGATATTTGGACCATAGTTGAGAAGTTTGTTTTGGACCCTATTTTGGTTTGGCCTCCAAACCGAAACATTTTGGCTAAATTATGGATTTTGGCGAAATGTTTCGGAGTTACAATTGGAAAGATATAAAAATTAGAAATATATATATAGAAAACTATAAGATTAATATTGAGATTTAAAAATATGATTTGATACATAATTTAGTCTATTATACTAAAACAACTCACAATATGGCATGTGCGATATAAACAATTTAACAATTAATAATGTCATCAGCATAACAAATTAATGTCATCATTATGGCCCATAATCATAAGATTCGACAACCATAAAGTTTAAAGCTTCAGATACTCATCACAACTATAGATTTTAGAATGTAGATACAACTCTTAAAAGTCATCAGTCACAGGTCTCAACCATAAAGTTCAAACTGGAATGAGTTCGAAAAATTCAAAATACTCATCCAAGATTCAGAAAATTCATCCGAACTGGAATGAGTTTCTAGGTTATTTTTTTGCGGGGGGGGGATTATTTGGTTCGTTTTAATGGACGAACCAAAATAATTTGAGAAATTCGTCCAAAACAAAATGGAACAAATTCAATAACTATGATTGGAGTTGTCTTTAAAGATTGTACAGATAAAGTAATTATTAGATTTCAGCTGAGAATCACATCTTCATGTAAAACTATGGTTGGGATCTAATTTTGGATGATGGTGGATAATGGAGATATTTGTATGGTCTTAAAGTAAAAGGTGTGAATCACATAATCCATACATGAAACTTCATATTTTTGGATTTGTGGATTAATCATATTACATTATGTTTTATAATGTGATACAGATTTTGTGGACTGTCAACATTTTGTTGGTTAAGATTTTCCTAAACACATAAAAGTGCTAATACTCTGAATAAGATAAGAATCATTTCCATGGAAAACTGTTGCAAAAGGAGAAATAATAACTATTCATAACAAGTCCACCAAATTTCATTTATAGTAGATACTATTTATATTCTGTCATAGACAATAAAGACTAGACTATCAAGATGATAGGCTGCCAGTAAAAGAAAAGTGCGGAATGATCATATTACGAAGACAGGGAATTTAATGTATAGTTATTTCTTCTTAATCATGCGCTAGATTTATTCTCCAAAAAGAAAAATGTGATGCTCTTTCTCAATTAGAGAGGATGTTTACCTAGATTAAGACCCCTGTCATATAGCAATATTTGAGTCTTGCGCAATGTCACCGCTTTATTGTCTAAAAGAGAGGCACTAATAATTGAAAATCAATCGTAATTACATGAATGGATTTCCATCAGTAAAGTGCCTGTTCAATACATTGCCAAGAGTGCAAATGACCTTGAAAAAGATAGTTCACTTCACAACTCTCCTTTCCAGTTTTTACTTCCTGCACTAAAGAGACAGTGACAGCAACTGCAACTCCCTACTATTTGCCCTCAGTGCTCACATAACTCAAGTGAACACAGTTGGTCGAATTCTTAGTTCTTGAGCACAAAATAACACCTTACATGTTACCCTCCGAAAAACCGCGTCTCTGGAGATCATGGATTGGTGATTTTTCACAATTGGCATGGTGCACCCCAGGTATGGACAAACCACTGCAGAAAAATGCCCCATGGTTGAGAATCTTGGTCATATAACTCTCTAAATTTTGATGCAGAAAATTACAACAGAAACACCTGAAAATTATAATGAAGAATCATTCAAAAAGTTCTCCTGTAAGGGATATAGGTCAAAAGAGCAGCAAATAACGTACAAAGATTTCCAAGAAAGAAAAAATTAAACAAATCAAAGCGAAGGCATACCGACCATAACCGCAGAAAAGAACCAAAGGGATTGCCTGTGTTGGATTAGTTCCAAAGAGCAAAGACAACCTGAAAGCAGAGGTATTTGCGTTAGCTGAGTGTATCAGATGGCAGTAGTGATGCAAGCCTCATGGACTTCTTTGGAATGTGACACTAAGTACCAACTATAGTTTTTTCATTAACCACCTGCATTATTATGTTAACAGGACCAAATCATTTTCTTTTCATTTTTATATTTTGGAATGGTTCACAAGGTTATGATGCTTGGTATTGCCTTTATCTTAACAGGTTAATATGAAAAAATGAAGTAAAAACATTCTGCTTACTCTTGGCATGCATTACACGACTTGAACCGGCTTTATTAATACCGCTCCATGTCCATTTCCTCAAGATCTGATTGAAATTACTATAGATAGCTAAAGATAAAGTGAAACATTGACTCTGTTGCAATAGTTCTGTTATTTCACAGGCAGGAAAGCTTGAGTTGGTATTCAAAAGGTCAGAAAAGACTCCTTGTAAGGCTTAATATGTTCCTCCCTCCAAATAACTACAACTGATTTTGGAGCATTCGCATGTAGGTGTATAGTACTGAACAAATAATGTCACCTAGTCTTTGAGTGATTTAAATTACTTTTTTGAACTCCATTACATGTAAGATGTAGCGACTTTTAGTCAGATTTTTTTGTAGTGGTATTTTCTTAATTTAGGTTTTCTATGGTAGGATGATCAGCTGTGAGATGAGAATTTTTTGTATTGTGATTTCATTGAGTCTTTCTATATTAAGGTTTTCGCCTATGAAATTTTCCATAAGGGCACACGTTTATCCACGTATTTTACACATAAAATGTAATGTTTTTCTACAGCGACCATCTCAAGCGACGGTCCGTGGCTCCGTGCAATGAATTCCCCATAAAATTTCAGCTCACACACCACCACACACCCACCCTATAGTATTTTGGTTTCCTCAGACTTATTCCATGGAGGTCTCTTCGCAAGGAAAGTGCCCTTTCTTCTGCAGTGAAAATTCAGTGGGCTTGATTGATTCGCTTTGAAACATTGCACAACCATAATGAAAATAAGAAATTTCTTTCTTTATTAATAAAAAGAGGTATGAGAGTGGCTTAGAAATGAATGTCAACTACTTCTTTATTTTGTGTGTAAGAAACAATGCACAAGCATATTGAAAATAACAAAGAAAAATACCGCTCAGATGATGCTTTTGATGGTTCTGCTTATATTTCTGATCCTAAAGAATGTAATGAGGAAACTGGAGGAACAGAATCTACTCTAAGCAAAGCCTCTTCAGGAAGCCGGACACCCTACATGTCATCCATCATCGTGCAGTGCATTTTCTACCTTGATGATATTGCCTACATAGAGGTAAAATATCCTGTTTTAGCCGGAGCGTTTTGTTTTTTTTTTTTTAATCAGTATTAACTGCCCAAGTGCAGACCTTCGATGCTTCGACCATCTGATCCTCTTCTAGAAGATCTCCTTATGAGCAAGTATTAGATTCTTTGGCTATAGTGGCACAACATACACCTGTTCCCCTTCTAGAAGATCTCCTTAGGTGGAGAGAAAATGAATATACCCAAAGGGTGCAAATGATGCCTCACATTCCATTGAAAGGTTTGCATTGCTAATACTGTTTTCCCCCTTTCAGTTTTTCTAGAAACTTGAGGTTTTTGTGCACTACTCACTATGCTAATAAATTTATGCCTCACATTCCATAGAAAGGTTTGCATTGCTAATACTGTTTTCCCCCTTTCAGTTTTTCTAGATACTTGAGGTTTTTGTGCACTACTCACTATGGTAATAAATTTTGAAATGAACTGTTCTCTTGATTTAAAAAAAATGGACTGTTCTTATGAATGCATTTGATTGTTTTTTAGTGATGGTAATTGCATTTAGAGAGAGAGAGAGAGAGAGAGCACAGACAACAGGAGAAAGCTCCACACAAAGATGTGGATCAAACACAAAATGAGCAACTTGTGATTTTGATGACACTCTTCTCTTTCACGTGTGGCTTTTGCCCTTTTCTATCATTGAACTAAAACATTTTCTATGCAACTCTTATGAAACAAATGTTTTTTCTAAGCAGTGAAACTGTTAAACACTAAGACGGTCCTCAGTGTTAATTTTTCTTTTCCTTTATTTGTTTCAACCGCTTACAGAAATTCCTTCTGTTAGCAGCTATCTATTATCAGCTTTTTACTTGTCAAATTTCGAGCTTCAGCTCATCTAAAGCTTAAAAGTACTTGAGAATCCTAACTTGTAGGAGCCTATTATTATGAATATCAAATATCCCATCAGGTTTGAGAATCCAAACTTTTCTATTCCTTTAAACATGTATAGCAGTAATACCATGGTTCAGTCTGCCCGCATGACCTTATGTTTTAGACATCTCATCCATCATGGATTGATCGAGTTCTGATTTGGTGATCTTACTCCTACTTGGAGGAAGTTCAGTAGGTGGATGTTGACCTTTGGTCTGTATCTTTTTAAGCACCAAATTATAAGATTTTGATCACATTGTTAGGACTGTTTCATAGAAGTGTTTTCGTCTTTGACTGTTATTTTGTGGGCCACTAAATGAGCGGCTTGTGTTGGAGAATTTTGGGACAAGTTACTGTTAGACATATGGCTATGACACAATTACCATTATATAACATTGGCACTTGGAATAGGGTTAACACCAAGACTGCGATATCTAAGCATTACAGCAACTCAAAATAGAAAGGTATGCAAGAACAATATAATAACAGGTGCAACTAAGGAAACTTCCTTTCTAGACATGCTTGATTACCAGTGAAATGCAAATCAGGCTCCAATTATGTATATTCTGACAGATACGGTTGTCATGGTTATGCTGCACCTTTGCTTTCCATACCCAAATCTATTTCACAATATGATTAATGGCTAATGATGTGCTGAAAGACGGCCCTTTGTTGTTGGAGCGCTAAGCCTTGAGATGGTTTAAGTTTCTGAAAGATGGGCACGCTCTCTTTTTTTTGACCTTGTGTTTTACAGGCCTTGCTTGGCAAAATGATGGAAGACACCCTTGTTCATGGCCTGAATGAATTGGAAAGAAAAAAGGAAAGGTGTTTATGATTTGATGTGAGAAAAGAAAAGGGCTTCTGGTAAAACCTTTTTACCTTTTGCCATTCTATATGGTGTTGCTCTTCTAAAACCAAATGACTAATGTTATGAATTAGAGTGGCTTCATCACATGCTCTTAAGTGTATTTTATGATGACTATTGTATAAATATCTTTATAGTTTATGTGCTTAAATACAGGATTTGGAGCTTGTAACTCGACAATCCCATCCAATTTTCAGACAAGTCATTGGAGATGGTTGTTTGTGGTGCTACATATATATGGCATTAAAAGAAGACAATAGTATAGTTTCACTTAGAAAGGGTCACTTTGAGAGTCAAGTGGTATCATGGGATAAGGGTAAGACCTTCAACAAAATAAAAGGAACACAAGTCAAGCGACTCTAATGACAATTATAGTCTTTTGTCATTAACTTGTAGAGTCCATGTTTAGGGGAAGTAATCCATGAAAATCCCTTTTGCTAATCGTACATTGAACGTCCTTATTTTCCAAATATTTCACTTTGGGCAGTCAGTGATAGAATGTATGGAGGACTGAGCTTCACATTGAATGATGTTGGTGAAGTTCTTGCAATATCAGGTACATGTATTATATTAACTAGCAAGAAGGCCCGTGCGATGCACAGGTTCTATTTAATACAATCCAATTGAAATGAAAATAAATATAAAAATACATTCAGAATGTGAATGTGAATGTGAATGTGAATGTGATGAGAAATAGATGGGGTAGTGAAGATGAAAGATTAAAAATCGAGAGTGAGGTATGATGGGTGAGGACTTTGAATATTGAAGTTATCTGTAAGAAGAACCCATACCTTTTGCTCTTCACCCTTTTCCCTCCACTTTTTTAATAATCATTTCCCTGCAGCTCTATTCCTATGTATTATACAAACAAATATGTCCTCAATGTTACGAGATTAACATCATCGCATTAGATTTGAACCGAATTTCTCTATTGTTCAACTTACCCTAAAATTAATCATGGATATATTAGGTGATTAAAATACATGGTGAATCACATTTTTATGTATAACAAATCTGATAGTGTGCCCATTCTGATCAATATGAATTTGACACAAGCTGATAGGAAGCAAGGGGTATTAGTTTTGTGAGATTAAGTGGGCCCTTTGGTGGATTTATAAACTTGGCTGGTGATGATCTTTCTTTACTAAAGGATTCTGCCAAAAGGTTGAAAAGATCGATCGTGGATGCTCAATCTATCACCGTTAAATTGAAGCATGCCCGAACCTTCTCTCTCTAGCTTTAAAATTTAAAACACCCTCCCTATTCAAATTCCTCTCTACCTAACTTGTTTTCTTCAAAATCTAAGTTTTTGGGATTACAAATTTCCATGAATCCTGCTTACAACCTTTCAATGGAACGTCGGACGCCCATTTCTCACCGGCCGATTCCACCAGGTAAGGTAATTGCAACTCAGTAGAAAACCAAATTTTTCTGGATAAAAAAAAAGTAGATCCGATATTTGTTTATTCGAAGATTGCTGATTTCCCTTTTAATTCCTTCATCATTACAGGAAACCAAGTAATCTTCCCCTCAAATCGGTGTTGCAAACGTAATTTCTCCTGATTCATTCATGTATAGATCTGATATGCTGCACACGGAATTTCTCCTGATTCATTCATGTATAGATCTGATGTGTCATGAAGAAGTTGCACTGAAAGATAATATACAGGAGATGATGATATATAGAGGGAGATGAAGAGGGGTGTCTGTTTTGAACAGACATTTCCATTCAATAGGTTTCTTTTCATTCAGTAGGTGTTTGACGAGGAAGAGGGGTGTCTGTTATGATTTGCTGACGTGGCCTGTGGATGTTTGAGAATCAAGCCAAAATCAATCCTCTTTTTTGCAACCATTATTCACCTTTCAAGAGAAGGAATATCATTCATGTATAGATTTGATGTGTCATGAAGAAGTTGCATTGAAAGATAATATAGAGGAGATGAAGATACATAGAGGGAGATGAAAATGAGTGTTTGTTTTTGAACAAACATTTCCATTCAACAGGTTTCTTTTCATTCAATAGGTGTTTGACGAGGAAGAGGGGTGTCTGTTATGATTTGCTGACGTGGCCTGTGATTGTTTGAGAATCAAGCCAAAATCAATCCGCTTTTTTGCAACTATTATTCACCTTTCAAGAGAAGGAATGTATGCATTGCATCATTGTGCATTTTCTTCTATGTCCTTGGAAGACAATTTCTGAAAAAATTTGGGATTCACAACAATGGGAAGTTCAAATTGTAGGGTTTATCAAGATTCATGACCACAAAGATGCATCTAACAGAATTAATCCAAGACACAAGTACAATAGTATTACACAAACTAGAAAAAAGAAAGGCACAAAAGAACTACATAACAAGGACTACCAAGGAAACATCCGTTTGAAGACATGTTTGACTACCACACATTTCCATTGAAATGCAAATCAGGCTTCAAATAATGTATCCTAATAAATATGGTGTGTGCCATAGTTATCATACAATTCTTTTGCTCTCAATTCCCAATTCTATTTTACAATATGATGGATGGTTATGATATGCTGAAAGATGGGCCCTTTGTTGTTGGACCACTAACCTTTTTTTTCACTTGTAAGTAAATTGTATTGAAGAGGGAGAAAGAACAGGGCAGGGCAGTGGGGGGGGCTCAATCACCGGAAGAAGCCAAAACAAAGAAAAGAAAAACTGAGACAGAACCAAACCAAAGGGAGCTCGGGCAAAAGAAAAACATGAAAGGAAGAAACACAGAGAAGCCGAAGAAGAACAAATTCACTTCATCAGCCCTAAACAAAGAAGATTTGGATGTTGATTAAATCTGGAACCAGGAGTAGAGCTGGCCAGACCTCTCATTCGATCCATACTTAAGAACTTAGCTCTGGCCGGAGAAGGCTTCAAATTGTGGTGCTTTGAGTCATTTTGGAGAGTCCAGAGAACAGAGATAACTTGGAAGAAGATTGCCGCAGCAAGATTCCTTCCAGGGGCATCTACGCCCTTGGGCTAGAGAGGACCAAATAACTGGCACAGACAGGGGGAGGATAGGGGAGTTTACTCCATGACTCAGGATCCACCTCCACAGCTGAAGAGCCAGGGGGCAGTAAAAGAAAAGGTGGAGGTTGTCTTCTTCATTGCTAAGACAAAGGTAGCACCTGGAAGCTATAGCCCAACCTCTCTGCTTTGCCCAAAGATCTGTGGGGGGTTTCCTATGAAGGAGGCGCCAGCTAAAGCAGGCCAATCTAGGATTCATCAGCTTGTTCCAGACCGGGCCTAACCAGTTAACCCCTGCTTGACTGGATCTCAGAAGATTCCAGGCTTCTTTGAAAGAGAGGGTCCCTGTTAGATTGCCTTGACAAAGGAGAGAATCTGTGACAGAAGACCCCTCTAACAAGATTTGACTTGTAGACTGGAGAAGAAAATCATGTAGCTCTGCTGGAAAATGAGGAGGAACACGCCAAGAGTTATTGTGGATGATGTCTGCCAGCCGATCCTTGTCTGAGAATTGGATATTGGGAAATCTGGGAGCTATGGGATCCATGCCAAGCCAATTATCAAACCAGCTACTTATGGAAAGACCATTGCCAATTTTCCAAGAGCTGCCACTCTGAAGATAATTGGCTAGAGGCCTGATCCTCTTCTAGATGCAGGACCCTCCTCTAGGGGTGCCAGGGAACCAGATGGAGGATCTTCTAAAATATCTTGCTCTAAACCATTGAGCCCAAAGGAAGTCAGAGGAAACTGTAAACCAACCAAGTTTCAACATGCAAGCCTCATTGAAAACCTTAACCCTGCGCAGACTAAGGCCTCCTTCTGATTCAGGCAAACAAACCAAACCCCAATTTACCAGGCTACTAGACTTCTCTGGGCTAGCTGACCAAAGGAAGCTCCGCATCAGACGCTCCATCTGAAGACAGGTTTTGCTGGGGATTTAGATAGCAAGAGAAATGTGAAAAGGGATAGATGAGAGCACATGTTTAATTACCAGAATAAGTCTACCAGCAAAGGATAGGCATTTGGATTTCCAACATGCCGATCTGGACCTAAAAGAGTCCAGGATCTGATTGAAATGAGAGTGTTTGGAAGTTCCCAGGAAAATTGGAACTCCTAGGTAGGTAGACGGGAGAGCTGCCTGAGGGATGTGAAGAAGCTTTGAAGCCAAAGGCACTCCTGGCAGGGCATCTCCCCGTGAACAGCTGACTGTTGTGGAGGTTGAAGCACTAACCAAAGGAAGCTTGGTACTTGGCAAGGAGGTCATTGACACTTCTCAGACTATGCTTACAAGCTTTGATGAAGAGCATAATATCATCTGCATAGAGGAGATGACAAGGAGTGGCGGGAATCGACGAGATTGGCTCAATGATTCCAGCCTTTCTAAGAACTTCAAGCTTTAAACTTAGGATCTCCTCTACTAAGATGAACAAGGAAGGAAACGGCGGATCTCCTTGGCGCAGACCACAAAAAGAGCTAAAGAAGCCACATGGATTGCCATTGATTAGGACAGAACCTTTAGTGGAGCAAATCAGCTCTCTCACCATGTTTATCCAAGCCGAAGAGAAATTGAAGAACTTTAGAGCCCTGAAAAGGAAGTTCCACTACAGCTTATCAAATGCCTTTGAAATATCCAACATTAGGCAAACTGAACCTCCTCTGGTTTTAGAATTGAGCTTTTGGATGAGCTCATGAGCTAGGGCTGCATGATGATGGATGGACCTGCCTTTCACGAAGGCAGCTTGATGAGTGGAGATTAAAAGAGGAAGGATTAAGGAGAGTCTGGAAGCCAGGATCTTTGAGATTATTTTGTAGACAAAGTTCAGAAGACTTATAGGCCGAAAGTCTAAAAAGTTTCTGGGGAGGTTTTCTAGGAATAAAGGATAGGAAAAAGGCATTAGTTTCTCTCAAGATGCGACCTGAGGTGAAGAAATGGGTGACTGCCCCTATGGCCCTACCACCTATTTCCCTACTATCTGCCAGCAATTAGTAAAGAAAGCCCAAGAGAAACCATCAAGTCTGGGAGAGCTGCTCCTTTTGAGCTTGCAAACTGCCTCTCTAATGTCAGCTGGAGAGGGAGTGGCTGTTAGGATCTTGTTCTGCTCTTCAGAGACAAAGGGACCTTCCATTTGAAAGAGAGCTTCATCTAAAATCACTGACGTGGCCTGTAAGAGATTGGAGAAGAAGGTAGAGGCCTGATCTCTAATTTGGTCTTCTTCCTCTAAGATGATGCCTCCAATAGAGATTCTATCAATACTTTTGCAGATGCCTTTGGATTTCGCGGAGAGGTTGAAGAACTTGTATTCCTGTCTCCATCTTGGAGCTAATTAATTTTGGCCCTCTGCTTCCAGTGCACTGCTTCTGCATTGAGCCAATTATGAAGAGCAACTTTGGCCAGATTAAGGTCCTGTAGTAGAGGGTCACTACGATGAGCTTCGAAGGCAGATTGCTTGGCCATAACCAAGTGCTCTGCTTCCACTATTTTGGACTTCATCTAGCCAAAGACCTCTTTGCTCCAGACCTTGAGGTTGAACTTGAAATTCTTAAGCTTTTGAGCTAGAATAAATTGGAGAGTCCTACTGTAAGGGGTGGCCCAGCTGGATTCAACCACACCATTGAAAGAGTCATGGGACAGCCACTTTTCTTTAAAAATATGAATGGAATGTTTTTGAAGGAGGGGCTTTTCCTATGGGAAAGGAGGATGGGACTGTGATCAGAGGCAATTCTAGGGAGGTGGCTCACTATGGGGCCTTCAAAAGTATCCAACTAGCAGGTGTTAGAGAAGGCTCTGTCTAGTCTTGCAGCTACAAATGCATGCCCTTGTCTGTTGTTTGCCAAGGTAAAACAATTTCCCCTAAATCCAAGATCTTGAAGACCTGCAGCCAGCACCATGTCATGGAAGTCCTTTACAGAGAGAGAAAAAAGGGGACGAGTGCTTAGCTTTTCTTTTGCAAAGAGAATAGCATTAAAATCTCCTGTCACACTCCATGGAAGAGCAGTGGATGAACAGTTAACTAAGTAGCTCCATAGATCCCTCCTTAGTCTATAATCAGTGGACCCATATACTCCTTTAATGATACTGGCAGGGGAGGGAGAAGGGGCAGCAATAGAAATGGATATATGCTGAGTGGAGCTGTCTCGGAGGGAGAAGTTGAATTTAGAATTTCTATTATAGAGGCACTATAGGGAGTTATTTGGATTGGAGAATGTAGGGTTTAGTTCAAAAGAGTGGGCGTTATTAGCAAGAAAAGAGTCCAAATTAGCCTTTGGCTCATAAAGGAAGATGAGGTCTGGAGAGTGGGCTACTAGCAAATGGAAAAACTTTGTTTTTGTAGGGGTATTACTAATCCCTCTACAGTTCCAATAAAGGGCCTTAACCATTAAATAACTGGGGGAAGGGGAGGACCAGCATAACTCCTAGTTTTAGGGCCTGAAGAAGCAGCTCCTCTAAGCTTGGATTTTCTTTTAGCCATGACCTTAAAAGGAGAGAGGTCAACAACCAGGGTGCCTATCTAGGCAGGGACATTGGTGTGGGGGACTTAAAGAGAGGATATTTGGTTCAGATGAGCCTAATTGCTTGGTAGGACTGGCCATGACTTTTTCCAGAACTCTTTCCCTTTCCTTTAGGGTTAAGCTACCTTCTTAGGTTGGGAGGAGGAGAAGGAGGAGGAGGAGGTGGGGGTCAGCTAAGGTACAGTGCTCTAGGGTGGGAAGGGATTGGAGCACGCTAAATCCGCTGCTGGGATTTTATCAAGGATTTCAAAAACTATATCCGTTGGGAGAGCCAACAGAGGACAGTCTGGGTTCTCTTTAGCAGAAGGTAATGAAGTATTTATGGTGGGGATTAAAGTTGGCAAGCTAGGTAGAACAGCGGAGCTTGAGTTGAGGGGATCATTAGTCAGAGAGGGAGATTTTACCCCTGGAGGATGATGAACCTGAAGACTATCAATTGAGGAAGAGGGCTTCCCTGAGAGAGCTATAGAAGGAGTGATCAGCCGCGCTGCTTGAATCGGAGTCTTTAGCAAACCAGGCATCATTCTGAAGGGTCACTTGCTGGAGAGGTGACTCGCATAGAGGCATTCCGCACAAGGAATCCTCTCATACAGAACCTCAATATCCATTGTCTCATCCCCTTACACATCTAGGAGGACCTAAACTCTAGCAAATGACAGCATTCGCTGCTTGGCTGTAGTATCATCAAATCGCAGAGGCTTTCCAATGGAGGCTGCCATTGATAACAGGATGTCACTGCTCCAACAGTGATAAGGGAGACCATTGAAACGAATCCACACTGGAGTAACGGCTGGCCACGAGCTTTTGTCCTGACCTGGGGACCACGGGTGAAGAAGGAGCTTCTTATTTCCCATCCGGAGGGGACTTTGGCAGACCCGCCCATCCCTATCTTCCTGGTAGTTAAATCTGAGAATAAAGTTACCTTTCTGGATAGTTGCAGGAGGAAGAAACCCAAAGCTCCAGACCTTTCAGGTAGGGTCTTATTCCCACAAATTTCCTTATAGCTGATAAGGAAAAGGACTCTTTGTTGTTGGTGACCATTTGCTGGGGAATACTGATTGTCAGTTTTCCTTCTTTCCAAACGACAGGGGTAATAGCTGGGGGAGGAGGAAATACCAAGGGGAGAAGCAGCTGGCATAAGATTTGGGGGAGCGTATGGGGGTTTTGACGGCCAAGGGAGGAGATCTAGGGTGATGGCCATGAGGAGGTTGAAGGAGACTGTCAAGGTGGTTCTGAAGCAGCTGTAACTGCACCGGATCCCAAGAAATCAGCGGTGAGGACGGAGCTGGAGGTTTCCCTGTTGAGATAGAAAAGGGTTTAGAGAGTGGGGGATAAAGGGAGTTAGGATAGAAAGGGGTAGTAGAGGCCTGGGACTGGGACAAGGTGGCGGTGGTATAGTGAGGGGAGCTGGAGCCAGAGGATTTGAGTGGGGGCGTGTTAGCTCAAGAAAACTGAGGGATTGAGAGAGACAGTTGGATGACTGGGTTGCAAAAGGAGAGTCCGGTGCAGTTGGTACCTGAGTGTTAGGAGGAGAAGGATTTGGGATGGTTAGGATAGGGAAAGGGTCAGGGGGGGAATGCTCCTCCTTCTCCGACATCAGAAGTTAACAAAACGAACCACTAACCATTGAATATGATTTAATTTGCTAAAAGATAGGCCCCCTCTCCCTCTCCCTCTCCCTCTCCCTCTCCCTGTCCTGTGCTACACAAGGTTTGTTTAACCAAATTATGAAGGAAAACCATGTCCATATATGGAATGAATCGGAAAAAAGTGGAAACAAATTTTTTTCTTTCATGTGAGAAATGAAAGGTCATTTGTGAGAAGTTCCTTACCTTCTGCCCTTCTACGCATGGGTGTTGTTCTTCCTAAACCAAATGATTGATAGTATAACATTATAGGGAGAATTTTCTCCTACGCTCCTACTCTCTGTACTCCATTCAGATTGGTTTCCTAGCCACGGTGTGACAAAGTGGAAAACAAGGGGATTCCCATCCTTGAGGACGGTCTGGATGGGCGCTCCCACATGAGCGTATGCACATGAGAAAATTTCCAACATTCTAGCCTTTCTTAAATAATCCAAGGGGTCACTTCCCTTTTAAGCACGATAGGAATGAGTTATACATATGTTAATCTTGTATATGCAAATGTTGCACATGTTAAACTTTTTATTGTGTTTTTTTGTAATCGCCATTCTAACATAAGTAAATGAGTGAATTCCATAATTTAGATGTAATTGTATTCTTTAGTCGCAATACACAAATTCCTCAAAATCCATGCAAAATTAAGTACATGTTTGCTTGTGTTAAAATACATTAGAATGGAATACATATAATGTGGTTGAAAATGAACATCAAATGTGAGTTTTCAAAAATGAGCATCAAGTAATATTTTCTTTTGATTATCTTTCTCTAAAAGAAAATATTATTTGATGTTCATTTTTGGAAACTAACATTTAATCTTAATTTTTAATCTCTTATGTATTCAACTTCTATATATTATAATGCAAACAAAAAGGCTATAAACATTTTGATATTTATCATTAATGTAAGAATATTGAAAAATCCGTATCATGAATTAGGAGCCCCCAAAAGTTCACAAATTAGATTATAGGTTGGGATTTTTTTCAAGTTTTTCAGAAATTATTCAAAATCGTTGGTCATGAAGTTAAATATCTTAGGTTTCTTAGTCCTATAAAGAAAATTGACAATCTTGATCATGGATTTAGGGCCAATAAAAGTGAGAAAAATAATGTGGTTGATGGAGTTCAAAGCCCATAACCTCTCTTACATGTCCTTATTGTGTTACCATCTATATATCTACTATATGCATGATTTTTTACCTCTTATTGTGGTATGTAATGAGAGGCTGAAAATGATATCATTTGTATGCCATTTTCATACCTTCTTCATGCATCACATCCATAAATGAATACTAACAAATATGACAATGCGTAACCATGTGCATGTACATCATTTTTATATGTACTAGAGCACCTCCCTAGATAGATATATAATAATATATATATAAGGCTGTCTACACACTTCGTGGGGCCTACTTAAGATCCAAATGGTAGCACCTGCATCAATTGTCATGCTTTATGGGTTTCCATCTCTACACTTGTACTGCTTAAAAAAAATCCATTCCCCTTCAACTCTATGGAGAAGGAAAACAGATTCTGACAGATAATAGTAGAAAGTTTTTCCATGCCTCATAGCATTGTCCTTTTAGTTATTATCTACTTTTCTTTTCTCAGCCAAGACACTTTCTGTTTGAGTTTTCCATTTTCTTATTTCACATAACAAAACAATATCAATTTTACATTTTAAATTTTATGCACAAATTCATATTCCAAACATAGAGTGAGAACTAAATACAAAGTTCTACCAAAAGGAAACACGAAACACGCACAATTTGGAAGCCTGCAGTTAAGATTCAAGAAATAAAACAGACATATAATTAAAATTATCAGAGCACGAAGGCTATCAATGGGCCTAACTTTGGCCCAAACATGAATGAGAAAAAAAAAAAAAAAACCAACTCTTCATCATCATTTTCTTAACTCTGGTTGCACCCATTTTTCTTAGAATGAAGATTTTATTGCAACAATAAAAAAAATTTGAAGAAGAAGACACAATCAAAGGATAATAATCCCAGTAGACAGTGCTCACTTACATGTATGAAAACTCCCTCCATTCCAAAACAAGCTAAGAGTCAATGAAGAATCTGTTAAAATGTCATGTTCTTCCTTACCCAATTACTCACAGAAGAAAAACCCCATACCCACAAAATTTCCTACATTGAAAATCTTGTAGTATCTGAATAAAAAAAATGTTAAAAGAAAATTAAAAAAAGAAGAGGGAAAAAAAACATTTGAGATAGATTCTAATCTTATCCACATTTTCCTTTTCTTTTCTCCACCACCTTTAAAAAACAAAAACAAAGAAATCGAAAAAAAATTACTTGATTTATTGGAATGTATTTAAACAAATTTTTATTACGTTTAAAATATCAGCATCTACTCAGTATAAGAGATTAAAAAAATTATTATGATCGTGTGTGCCAAGTTTGGTTTAGATCCAAGTTCATTTAGATATAGTAGGGGGTAGTTAGCAATTTTTCAAAGAATTTAGGGGGCTTTTTTGTAATTTTAGATTTTTGAGATTATGATACCGTTGGGTAGATGTTTTTAATTCCTAAACTTTAGTCTTCTAGCTCATCTTGATCCGGATCCTCAAAACCCCTCTAAATTCAAGCCCGACCTAAAGTCTATTTTAGATAAATTGGAAAATTCCTTTGACGCCCCCATCTTTATCCATCCCTTTTACTCTCTCTTATCTCTTTTCTTTATCTTTCTTTTATCTCATTCATCTTACTCTCTTTTAATTGGGCATGTGTAGTGAATCCCTACTACACTTTTCTCTCTTTTATAATAGGGTATAGAAATGGGTTTAAATAAATGGCCTTTTCAGTGTTTATACAAATCACTATTGTATAAAAGATCTTTGAAGTCTATTTGCTTATCTTTAAATGCAATATTTGAGGCTTGGAACTCAACAGCATCTTTTTCCATTTGCAGAAAAAACTAGTGGACATAGTTGTTTGTGGAGCTACACATATATGGTTAAAAGATGACATCATGACTTACGAAGGATCACTTCGAGAAAATAGTTTACTATGGCTTTTGCCTTTTTAACATTACGAGGAGGATGGCCTAAACATCAACTCTTCTAATGTTTGCATTTGTCATAATAAAAAGTCTAATTCACCAAAAGACTTCTGCAAATTACCATTGATGTTAACTTATTTGAGGCCTATGTTAATCAATGAAAATAAAACAAGTATAGTGATACTTATATCTCATTATTTTTTCCTTTTTTGACATGGTCTATGTCTACAATCTACTCTTCATTGGCATTCACCTTTGTTTACAAAGTATGTGAATTTTGGAATTTAGTTCAAGTAGCAAGTAACAAACATATCATGGGACCACACTTTTCCTTAATGGATTTTACCTTGTGCTTTTCATGAGATGCTAAAGCTTGGGATACGCTCATGTAATGATCATTCCTTTTTTACTTATGCTCACCTAGTTTTTCACTTTAAACTCTGCCGTACTACCATGTGAATAATTATATAACTATCATGCTTAGGATCACTGAGGTAACTTTTTAGTCTCCAAACTCACAATCAAGTTGGTAAGATACCACTTCCATAGAGAAGTACTGTCTGGGCTTTAAGTCCCACAGGAAGTACTACAGTAGAGAGTTCAATCCAATACAATGCTATCAATCGGGATCTTCGGAGGCTTTATCCCATGGTGACCGTGGGTAGATCAATACGGTCCGCTCACAAAAATTAGACTCTAATGCTATATGCTACGGGGGCCATCCAACCAAACATGATAGATCTCATATATTGTATGGCCTGGCTAACTGCGCACAAAGTCGAATGCAATCCAATTTTATGCTATGTAGAAAGATGATTACAACTGTCGTGGGCTCATTTAATCAGCCCATGTGGATGATTGTACTTTCAATCTAATATTCTAATTAACTCATTCTTATATAATGTTTTAGTGGCCCATCTAAACCAAGCAGAAAGTCCAATGCAATGCAAGGTTACCTGCCATAGGGCAAACTATTCAAAAGGTTCAATACAATGGGGCCCATATAAGTAAACTTATAGAGTTATAAATCTCATATATTGTGGGGCCTATATAACTGTACAAAGAGTACAATGAAATGCGATTAAATAAATTTCTTTTGTTGGATTGGACTTTCTGCATTGTTAGTTGGGCCCCACAACAAATGAGATTTTATGACGTTGTCCTTTTATAGGAGTTCTTCATCAGTTTCATGGAATTAACTAGTGTGAGAGGTCCGTAAAAAAAATATTAAAATTTAACCTTTTTGAGATATTTTAAGAAATAGATAGATATAAAATAAATAAATATATTATCTAGTGGTAGGAGTAAAAAATCTTAAATAGTCTAAATCGAATAACTAAGATTACAAATAAGTTATTGAGAGACCAACAAACCATACAAATAATAGTAAAAGAGAAAAAATATTGTTAGGTACATTATCCACAAAATAAGTGTGTCCCACTTCATGATCATATCCACAAAAAAAATAGATGATCATAGCCACCAAATACTCATGTAAATTTGTTTACATTTTTTATAATGCTTTGTATGATCTAAAAAAACAAAGGGGTTGTTATAACCATGAAAAAGGCTTATGCTAAGCTCAAGCAAAAAATAAATATATTTTCAATTTTTGTTTTTTTTTTGTATATAAATGTGAAGAAAAACATCTAAAATAAATTAAAAAACTATATAAAAGAAGAAAAATTCACTAAAATTACACAAATCATTGTATAAATTTGAAATTATAAATCTCACTTATTTTAAGTTTTTATACAATTTGCAGGTAAAACAAGGAAAAAAAAGACCATTTTCCAACGAACCATTGCCCTAAACAAAATAAGTAATCCAGAATCTACATTAGAAAACAACTACCTTTTTACTATCATTCACAATTTAAACATTTTGAAACTAATTTATTGAATATCTGCAAAAGAAGACTCGGATTAATATAAAATTATTTTTTAATAAGAAACAAATGTAGCATCCAATTATAGTACATTAACAACACTAAGCAATTATTTTAATGAAATTGCAAATATATTTAATATCTATAAATTAAGAAATCATCGTAATGTAATATTCAATGTATTGCTAGGTTAATAACTTGCTGAACTTTTGAAGTTGAATTTCAGATCTTCTTAGATGCACAGAAACTTGAATGTAAGAAAAGAAACGTATTATTTTTTTAATTTTGTATTCAAGCTTCCAAAAGTTTTATATAAACCAACCAAAAGACAACTTTTCATTCCTTTAAAACGGAAGAAAGCTTGCATAATCTATGAATGTATAGGGCAGATAACTTCTCTTCTCTTTAGAAGGGAGGAAATATTGCAAGATCAAGCATTCTATCGAAGTAAGATAACTTTTCCTTCCTTTAGAGCAGAGGAAATCTTGCAAAATCAAGAAGTTATATGACAAACAACTTTTCCTTCCTTTAGAGTGGAAAAAATCTTCCAACATCAAGTATCTTCCAAGACAACTTTTTCCTCCCTTTATAAGCCTGCAAGAAGCCTACTTCTGCATTTCATGAGAACCGACTACATTTCATGGACATATTGTAAATTAGAATAAAAAATAGGCACTAAATAATACTTAATGGCCCATATATTACATTATGGATAATTAATAGATCATACTTCTCCTTTTTAATTTTGTGTGCGTATTTCCAGGAATAATAACCATTAAACCATTATAATTGATTGGATTGTGAGAGATATAAGGATGAAAATCTAATAAGATGGACCCATGAAAAGTAATTAAAATTTAAAAACATATTAAATTAATATAATACTTTAAACTTAAGAAAAGAATGCACTATTAATTGTTTTTTTTTTTTTGAATTTCAGAACAAGATAAAATGAGAATGGAGGTTAAAAATTTACAGTAAAAGAAAAATATTCTTGCCAATAATAAGAGAAGAAGAGTTTAGGGTGAAAGAATACACTATATAATGTTAGTGGCCCATCTAACTATGCAGGAAGTCCAATGCAATGCAAAGTTACATGCCATAGGGCAAACTATTCAAAAGGTTCAATACAATGGGGCCCATATAAGCAAACTTATAAATCCCAAATACCGTAGGGCCCATATAATTGTACAAAGAGTACAATGCGATGCAAGGATATAAATTTCAGTTGTTGGATTGGACTTTCTGCATAGTTAGTTGGGCCCCACAACAAATGAGATTTTATGACGTTGGCTTTTTAGAGGAGCTCACTGGAGGTGTTTTTCATCAGTTGCATGGAATTAATGCTGGATAGGCTAAACTCGTTTCAGGGGATTATGTGAAGGTGTCGCTGAGAAGCAAGAACTAGGCAAGCTTTCCTCTCCAGAGGTTTGGAGGGATGACCACGATGAGGACGACAGCGGCGATGGAGTCCGGATCCTCTATTACAAAGGAACCACTCCATCGCCCCCACATAGAGATCATTCGCACTATTTTTATAGTGCTCAATTGTGCGGTGGGACTTACTTATTTTGAGCTGGGGATCTATGATGGGAGGGGATGAAAGTCACTTTGAACAGTCCGAATGACCTCTATGTGGAGCCGATGTAGTTCCAAAAAGTGTTTCACGGTTTTGTGTAATAGTTGCGACAGAGGACCCAAACTCAGTGGTAATGGTTATGAATACTAGGACCCCAAATTCCAGCTTTCATAAAAGTTGTATGGGAATTTGAAAGATAACAACTGCTTGAGACATTTAAAATGCACAAGAGGGACTATGACAATGAATGAGATAAAGGGAAACGAGCAGATGGTTGTGATCATCTATTCAATCTGAGAATAAAATTAAAAAGAGGGGTATTCTACAAAAAATAGAAGGGGATGTTACCCAAAAAAAGAGAGCTGTTATGTGCACATCCAAACTTGCTCCTTGCACATCCACCCATGGGACCCCTATGAAGAAACCCCAAAATACCCGTCTCTTTCTTCCCTCTCCCTCTCCCTCTTCCTCTCTTTGCTCGGCCGCCCACCTCCCTCCACTCTCCCTCTCCTTCTCCCTGTCCCCCCACCCAAGTCCGCCCCCTCTCCCTCTCCTTCTCCCCAATTGATGTGCTCAAAATAATTAACCACAATCGCATAAATTTCTATTAAGCCAATAATGGCAAATACGAGGTTGATCCATAAATATTTGTAGAAACAAGATCCAAAAATCCTCAATCAGTTTTCACACTTTGAATTTTATAAATACAATTAATTAAGAAAATTATAACTAAAATGATATCAAAGGAAATCTAAACACAAACTGATCAGAAAAAGAAAGAGCAAGGTATCGGATTCTGCCAAAATAAATTTAATTATTCTAAAATTACTTCATAGTCTTATCTCAATAAAAATCAATCCAATGTGCAAGCAATTGACTTAGATCAAAAGATTTAGCTTTGAAAACCATTTTTCTTAAAAATTTAGTTCTCTAATAAGTACCTAAGACTCCCTTCACTCAATATGTTGAAACTCTAATTACTATTTATCAAGATCAAACACAAACCATTAAAGGAATTTAACCTAAACGTAATATGTCAAGATCAAGCATAAAAAGTAAAAGACATTCTAAATAACCTTTGTAAAACCAGAAGTTGAATAACATTAATGCAGGAGAACCAATTAAATCATTAAGCACAATGAGGGAAAAATGCAAAAAAATAATAAGAAACAATCTCATCGGTTTTGGTTTCCTCCTCCACCCAAATCCATGGATTAGCTAAGCATTGTAGAACAAACAGGAACAAAGAAGCAAATCCCCTTTATTGAAAGCTTTCAAAGTTGTCTATTACACCACTTAATCTCCACCTTCACTTTCTGACAAAGATTAAAGAAAAATAACTTAATTCTAGAACAAGAGACAGCCTCCTCTTAAGAAGAAAAAGAAAGAGAAATCACTCAGATTCATCATCCCTCATATCCCTTCAATTGACAGCCTATTTTGACCACTAAAACTTCAGAATTGAGAGATCCTCGTGAGACATGATATTTCATTCCATTGAGTCCTCTTTCCAATGCATCTAGCCTTGCCATAATTGGAGTCTTGAGCCACAAGTTATTATCAAAATAGTAAAGCCTACTTGCTCTTTGTGTATAACTTTTCTCAAATGGGGTTTTAGCTTTAAACCTCTCCAAATTAAGCTCAAATATGTTCAGCTCCTTTCTAATTCCTACATAATAAGAAAAATGTTATAATTAGAACATTTAAGATAAAATAAACAAATAGCAAATTCAAATAAAATGGTAGTTACTAATATTATGCCATGCATATCACCGATCGTCGTCCCTCTCCCTCCTTTTCTCCCTCTCTTGTTCGGCCACTCAGGGCCGAACGAATGAATATATTGTTTGGCCCTTGGGTGGCCGAAGGGCCGAACAAGATGATATTGTTCGGTACCTTGAGCGGCCGAATGAGAGAGAGGGAGGGAGAGGGACGACGACTGGGGAGAAGGAGAGGAAGAGAGAAAAAGGGAGAGGGAGAGGGAGAGAGAAGTGGGGAAGAAAAAGAGGGGTATTTTGGAGTTTTTTAATAGGGGTCCCATGAGTGAATGTGCAGGGGGCAAGTTTGGATGTGCATATAGCAGCTTCCAAAAAAAAAAACCCTTAAAGTGGGTGAAGACCAAAAAGGCCCTCAAATTTAAATATATACCATGAAGGCCCTCCCGACTTGTTTTTTTTTGCTTTACTGAGTAGCGATATTGAAACTTGTGTATAACGTGAGCCGTGATATCGCCGCTCATGTTTTCTTCTCCTTTCCCTCTTTAGGAATTTTTTGGTCACTGCTCACCTCCAAGTATGCCATGATTCATGGTAAGACAAAAAACGACTTTGCATCTCCGGTTTTTCTCACTAATGAATTCTTCAATAATAGAAAGTATCCAAATACATATCTCTTCACCATCTTCTTCCTATAACAACACCTATAACGCCGCACCATATACTCATACATGATATTGTCCACTCTGGTCCACAAGCCTCACGGTTTTGTTTTTGATGGGCCTCAACCCACCAAAAGGCATCATGCAACACTTCCTTTCTATAGTCGATGTGGGACTCCGGAGCGTCACAATCCACCCCCCTTAGAGTTGCACGTCCCTGTGCAGAAGCCTGCCAGTCCCTGTAATCTGCCTGTTCACATGGAAACCCGCCCACTTGCGCCAAACCACGGCAGGGACCAACACTCAAACTAGTCGAGAGTCGGTTTTGATACCATTTGTAACGCCCCACCCTACACGTATGCTTGATATTGTCCGCTCTGCCCACGGGCCTCACAGTTTTGTTTTTAATGGGCCTCATCCCACCAAAAGGCTTCATGCAAGGTATACAACACTCCAATTCCGAATATCGAAGTTACCGCTAAGGTACCCGCATTTGGAGCGCTACTTCCCGGAAAATCCGAGAACTCTTAAGATCATAGTCTGCAGTGAGGCCAAATTTTTAAAACTTTTCGAACAATAATATAATCAACAGTTATATTGCAGAAGCATAAGTAAAAATAACGGAAGCAATGAGTATCAAGTAAATGAGTCAAATATAATAGGGTAGAAGTCCAACAAATCTCAAAGTGTAATAATCAAGAGTCTATACAAAACTGTCTATCTACCCGCTCACTACAAGAGACTCTCAAAACCCAAAAGAAAAAACTACACTCATTCCCCCTGTGCAAGCGCTCCATCATCCGGCTCGACCACCTGATCAGCCGGCCCCCACCCATAGTCACCTACTACAGGCGCCTCATAGTACGCGTCGTCCGCGGGGTCAAGGTCAAGACCTAAGCACTAAAGATGGGTCAGATCAAAGAATCTGACAAGGCACTATATGTAGATAACACATGATGTATGTAACAAAAGAGAATAGAGATGCGTATGTAATCATAAGAATAACAAGGTACATGATCTAGGCAATTGAACAGTAAATAACAGTTTATAATTAGAAATATAAAGTAAGTAATCTAATCAGATAACAAATGGCAAATTCACAGAAACTGGATATAACGCGGGATATTCTACCGCGACCCTCCCATACTGTAAACATCTCATACTGTAGACAGTTGCAGTGTGGAAAGGGTAAGATAACCATGCAAAGGATAACAGCCCTGCTAATAACAATATACATAAATATAACACAGATCACACCCGGCCCTTTATCGCAACGATCACACCCCTTTATCAGATTAGGCCGGACCCGGTATCACACCGTCCGTCTAATCACAGCTCATCCTGATAGCTCTAATCATAACCAATATAGCTCCTATCAGCGATGATCAGTCAACTGACTGAGCTTAGATCAACTGAGTGAATGTTTTAGTGCTGACCCATGGAACAAGTACAGGTCTGTGTCTGTCTAGGCTTGTCTTGCATGAGCAAGATCCTAACCAAGTCCCTAAGAGGTTAAGTTACAATATCATGGAACACCATCCAATGTCCAAGTCCAAGTCCAACATCATTGGATCCATGCTAGGCCCACAATCTTGGCCCGAAGCAATACAATTACAATATCATGTTTGTTCCATAAGTAATCAATCCATGCTCACACACAATGAGCCAACAATCCATTAAAACTAACATCTCCATTCTAGAGTTCCACATACCCAATCTTAGGCCGTATGAGGGCCCGCCTAGCCACAGACACGGGTTATTCATCTTCAATTACACCCTTGGGTCACCACTAAGTAATCCTAGGTTCAGGTCCTCCAATTTCCATTAATTAATAGATTTATAACAACAATAAGGATAGGAGAGAAGAACAACACATGAAATCCTCCAAATCATGGAATCAAGTGGAATAGACAAAGGGCCAATCCTAGGTAATGGTCCACTCTTAGTTTAGGGCTTCATCATGTAATTGGATCCCTAACTGTAGTCTAAATGTCAAAAAGATGATAAATCTGGTGCTCCTGAAGTTATGGACATCATGGACTACATTTAAGGATCGAATCATTGACGATTCAAATCCCAAAAGCCTAATTGGTGGACCCCACGAGTCAAAGCTAAGCCACGCTATTGATTCGTGCTTGGCACACTTAATGGAAGCCTATTTGGATGGTCAGTAGACCCCACAATTGATCAAACATCAAAAGAAATGAAATCTGAAAATTCACTGTACATAGTTTGCCCGGTCGACATCATCCCCTAGGATGTCGACCGGGTACACTGGATGTTGGTCCCCAGGTAGACATCCTGCAGTGTCCCCGGTCGACATCGTGGCCATGATGTCGACCGGGTCCACTGGGACCTGGAGCCAAACAGCTGGGGGGTTCCTCAGGAGTCGCTGTATATTCGGTCGACATCATGGCCTGGATGTCGACCGGGTACACAGGTTTCTGACCTGTCTGAGAATTCTCAGGTCTCAGCTATCCCTACAGGAATGTGTGTATCCGGTCGACCAGGTACAGGTCTGGTCGACCAGGTATATTGTTTATAATTTGTACAGAAAGCTAACTAGGACTTGACTCTCTCTTTACAGTGTGCCCTGTCGACCGAGATGGAGGCCGATCGACCGGGTACACATACTGAGTTGAAATTTCGAATTTCTGGGATTTCCCTTCTTCAACCCATTTTTCATCCAATTCATCCTCAATCTCTTCCATTCACCACATAAACATAAATAAACAACAAAACACTTCTATAATCTCCAACCATCATCCAACCGGGCCATTAATCTTTCAAATGGGAGAACCCATCCATCAAATGTCCATCAACCATAAACAAGGCTCAAAAGAAAAGATCTAAACATGCATATCTACATAACTGAATTCAAATTACAGAATCAAGAGGAGAAGAGCATGCATCATGTGAAATTAGCATAGGGTACTTGCCTTTGATTAGTAGAAAAAGGAAATTAGAGTCTAAGAAGAGATCCAATAGAGTTGTTGTTGCAAATTGGGCTGAGCTCCTAGTCTCTTTGTGCTGGAATTTGGGGAATTAGGGTTTCTTAAGGAAAGGTAGGGAAGATGAGAGTGAATTAGGGTTTTAGGCTACTTTTGCAATAGTTGGGTTTATATAGATTAGGGTTTAAAATAATTACCAAAAGGGTAGTTTAGTTCTAAATGGAAAAAAGATAGGGCCATGGGTAAATAGGTCTTTAGGTGGGAATTTTAGAAGGTTCCTAACTCACAATACCCCTCCTATTAATTTTAATATTAGTTAAGTCCTAATCTAATCAAAACCTATTAAATTTACAGTAAGCACCTAATATCTATTAAGAATTATAGAAAAGCTAAATTCTAAGACTTAGAAGTATTAATACTATTCTACTAATTCCTATTAATTAGAATATCAAAGTATGTAATATCATATTAATAATTTTTTAAAACAAATTGAGGGCCTGCAAAGGGTGGGGCCTCACAAGATAAGGGTGTAAACTATACATATAATCGCATTCTTTCCTCTCTATAGTCGATATGGGACTCCGGGGCGTCACCACACCATCAACCATTAGACCTCTAATAGCACCCACAAGCGTTGCCCCGCGGGCTCAATGCTGCCTTAAATAATGCTCCAGTCTCTAACCTAGCTTAACACGTTGTTAGCAATATGTGGAAGAAGCCCTTGACGCCTGGTTCAAAGGACTTAATGCCATAGAAGAAAAAGATGAGGAGGAACAAGAAGAAACGGGTGATGACATCATCGCTCAATATAGGTGAGTGGCAATATCGCTCCTCAACGGAATATATATATATATAGAGAGAGAGAGAGAGAGAGAGAGAGAAATGTAAAAACAACTAGCCCACTGTCAATCCATATATCTGTTCTCGTTAGAGAAGATGACCTCTGCTTTACTGGTTTGGTCTCCCTACAGTATAAAGGATAGATAGGAGAGACATAGAGCCGGATTTTCTGTTAAAAAAATAGAGGGTTGCATAACCCACTCTCCTTTTTAAGATTTTACTAGAAAAAAAAAAAAAAAAAGAAGGAAGTGGGAGATTTGAGTTGCAAAAAAACAATAGAAATTGACGAGAGAGATGAAAGAAGAAAAAAGTGATTTTTCTGAGGGAGATTACATAGGATAGAGGAGAAGAGAGGAAGAAGAAGAAAAATAAGTAGAATTTTTAGGAGTTTAGGGTCAATGCCAAAGCTTTAGGGCCTTTTTAGTCTTCATATGCTTTATGGGAATTTTTCCGATAAAATCCTCTAAATAAAATAGAACCATTTAATCATATATCAATGTAAAATAAGAAAAAATAAGTTTCCCGAGGTGGACCAGCTCGGCCTTTAAATTTGCATACCTTAAAAATTTTGTCCAAGCTCGTCCTTTCATAAGAAAAACTAGGGCTATCAATCGTATTGTGTTAATAAATTTGGGTTACGGGTTAACAAATTCGTATTAAAACCACTTTAACCCATACACGACCCGTTAACTTAACGGGTCAAAAAACCCAGCCCAAACACGACCAATTAATTTAACAGGTAACACGATCCAACCTGTTAAGTAATTAAGTCATTTCGAAGATTATAATAAAATTAATATAAAAATATATAAGCTACATGAAACTGTAAGTAAAGATCTCGAGTTTATCCCACCTAAAACCCCACTATAAAATAATAAATTTCAATTTCTTTTTTATAAATATAAATTAATCCTAACTTACACTTAGGAACTCCAGGAGCTGTTAACTTAACGTGCTAATGAACCTGACCCGTTAATGATTCAAATTCATTATGATCCCATCCGCACCGGTTAATATCAGATGGGTTCGTGTGTCGCATGCCATTTTCACATCCCTATGAAAAACGCTTGCCCCCTCAACCGTGGGTTCCTTCCGCCTTGGCTCCTGGATTGCTTCTTTCCTACGTAAGCAACTTTCCTAATACTAATATTAAGATTTAGGTTTTCAAAACTCAGTACCAAAAACAATCCATCTTCACACTGCAACGACTCCGGCTCTCCAGTCTCTTCAGATTCATCAGTACATATCTAAATCTCTCTTCGTCTGCTTTCAGTTCCATCTCTTTTATATCTCTCTCTCTCTCTCTCTCTCTCTCTCTCCATCTGCATGCTTTGGCATCTATATAGTTTCATATCTATCAATCATACATTGAATTGAAGCAATGGATAAGTGGTTGGAAGAGCTTCCCCAAGATGTCTTCGATAAGATCTTGAATCTGTGCAGCCTGCGCGACACCATTCGAATGTCTTCCGTTTCCAAGTCATTTTACTCGCTTTCTAAGCAGAATATAAAAAGACGCCGCCCTCAATTGCCTTGGCTGATGATGGTTTCCAATCCCAATTCCAAATTGGAACAGGAAGAAGAAGCCCGATGCTTCTTCAGCCTCTCTGACCGCACAATCCACTCCATCAAGATCCCGGAGATCCGCGGCAAGTGCTGCTGTGGGTCTTTCAACAATGGTAAAGCTGCTGGGTGGTTGATGACCACAGGCAGTAATCTGGAGATCAGACTCTTGCACCCGTGGCGTGGAATCCAAATGCAACTCCCCCACTACTCGACCATTTATCCAGTAGACTACCATCCTTATTTCATTAGACAATGGCCCCAATTCACCATACGCAAGGCCGCCATGTCTGATGATGCAGCAGTAGTGGCTGTCATCAATGAACCAGGGGAGATTGCCTTTTGCAGAACGAGGGAGGACGAGGTTTGGACCCGCATAAGCTGTCCGTTTGATCAGTTCTATAAGTTTCACGACGTCATATATCACAAGGGGCAGTTCTATGTAGTTGGCGGGGATGGAAAGGTCGGAGTCTTACGCATAAACACTGCCTATCCTTACTTAGAAATCTTAAGCGAAATGATTGGAAAAATCGGAGCTCTACGCTTCCATGGCAAGTATAATCCACTAGCTTATCACCGAAATTATCTGGTGGCGGACTCAGCAAGTGAAAGTCTTTTTATTGTTAGGAGGGTTGCTCATTCGCACTATAACAAAAATGGTTTTGAGGTTTATGAGTTAGAGTTACAGGAAAGTACCAAAGATTACAAGAAGAATGCTGTGGAGGTAGAAAGCTTAGGTGACAGAGTGATGTTTCTGGGCCTGAGTTCCTCTATACTTGTCATGGCAGGGCAGTTTTCAGGATTGAAAGGAAATTGCATATACTTCACAGACGATTGTTTGAAAAATACTTCATTTGCAAATGAAAGTACAGATATGGGCATTTTTGACATGGAGGATGAGACTATTCGGCCACTCTTTGAGGACAGAGCTCATCCTCTCTTTTCACCACCTATATGGATTACACCTCCAGGAGTGGAAAGCATTAGTCCAAGCCAAATTCCATCATCCAGACAAGGAGAATGATTCCATCTTTGGAAGCAATCCATGATTACCCATAGGAGAACTGGAAGAGGTATAAGTTGAAATTCAATGTTGATGGAGTGTTTAGGCCGGAAGTTTGAAGCTTTGAAGATCCTCTCTTCTTCTTTTGTGGGAAATCTTATAGTGGAAAGCAATTCATCTAATGCTATTCAGTAGGTGTCTTCTTTGAATAGAGGGCCCTTGGAGATTCCATTTTTCCTTCAATGAAATTAAGCCTTTATCTTCTTATCCTCATTTGGATTTCACTCATGTGGGTTGTATGGCCAATGGGATGGATAAAACCTTGGCTAAGGAAGGGGTTATGAGAAACGTTTCCTTATCCACTTCTACTTTGTAGTTTTCTCATGTGGGTCGGTATGAGCCTTTTATACCATTCCTTCTTGTATTCGTTTTCTCTTTTGTTGTTGCCTAGTTTGTAATATCTTGCATGCTTTAATAAAATTGTTATTGTTACTGATAAAAATAAATGAGTTCCAAATATTTATATCTATTCCATGTGCAAATAGTCGTTCTTAAGTCAAAGAAGACAATTTAATGAGTTAATTCCTTTTATGTAACATTCTTCTGTTGTTAATCCATCCTTATATTTTTCTCTGGGATTACAGTTAGTATGGGATTGTGCCTGGACACGTTCTCACAAATCTCAACAAGTTAGGATTTTCGATAAATGCTTTTGTTAGTGTTTAATTTTTTAATTTTTTTTCCTTTTGAAAATGGTTACTGCATTCACTGCTCAAAAGGATCTGTAGAGTACAAGATATATACATTCACCCCAAACCCGCCCCCCCCCCCACCCCACCCCACCAAAAAAAAAAGGTGTTAGGGGAAGAACAACCACCCCAAAAAATTGCTTCCTCATTGGCTGAATAAACACTTGATATGCTAGAAGGAGATATTCAAGTCCCTGAAAATTTAGACCACCTCTTCAATGATATCCGGGTAGTTCTTACTGAACCTGAGTAGGAAAGAAGGATAGTTCCTTCCTTATCATGGATAACACCCACCCACTCACCCCCCACCACCCCCCCCTCACCCACACACACCAAACAAACCGGCCAAACCAGGATTACCAAAAGTGCTACCATCAAAATTAAGCTTGAGAGTACCTAGAGAGGGAGGGCACCATCTAGGAGAGATCCGTGGGTTGTTAGTTTGGAAAGTGGGAAGATGCTGGGCAATCTCTACATGTCGATGCTTCTGTGAGATTCACAGTAGAATATCTGCAAAGTTTAATAGGTATTGTTATTGATCCTTTGATTCTTTTAGGCTTAAGTATTTACGCCCTTGCATGCTTATCCTACTTGGTCTTTCTAATTTCAGGTGCCTAACTAGCCTTTCTATCTTTTATTATTTTGTTTGAAAATTGTTTCCAATGTGCACTTATACGTTTCATTACATATTTGGCTTAATTAGTTGTAAATGAGGGGAATTTATAATAAATAGCTACCTATGCGCGAAATCAATCATAAGCATCAGTTCATAGCCATGAATACATCTTCTCTATCACTATAAGATTTTTCTTTGTTCTTATTTTAATTTCTGAGGATTTCTTTTATTTGAGATCCTTAGGAGGACATAATTTTCACGGTACACATGCCTTTTGCTTTTTCAGTTCCGTTCCTTCTTAGAAAGTAAGCATGTTCCAATTTCTCTTCTATGCGAGGACGAAAAATGAAGAAAAAATTATCCTTACCTCGTGTTTCTCCATAATGTAACTCAGTCTACTCAGAGCAGATCTACATAGTCCAGTCATGGTTGTCCATCAACATATTTGATGCAACTAACTTGGACCCAACTAGTTACTATCTGATTTATTGATTATTTTACTCTCAAAAAAGAGAAGAAAAAAATAATTTCTTATTTACTCAATTTAGGATAGGGCTTGTGGATCAAACCCCTCAAGCTTTGACATTCATGTCAAGAAACTTCAAGCTATTTCCAAATGCTTCTAGTCCCATATAATGTAATTAAGAGGCTGCAATATCCTTTACTTGATTTTAAATTGCTCATGCTAAGTTGTAGCTTTGGTTAATATATTGTGTGATGAAAAATCTCAGTAGATGGTTATGATTTGGGCTCAGCTTCTTGTTTTTTGGGGCCTTGGCCCCTGCTTTTCAGTATAATTCTGTTGTACTGTTAAGCTTTTTTTTTTTTTTAATTCAAGTTACGATTCCAAAAAAAAAAAAAAAAAAAAGAAGATTTGGACTCATGTTAAAAAAGTGTTCAGATAAAATAATTATTAGATTTCTGTTGAGAACCACATTTTCATGTAAACCTATGATTGGGATCTAATTTTGGATGGCGGTGGATAATAAAGAGATTTGTATGGTCTTAAAATAAAAGGTGTGAATCACAATATCCATACATGAAACTTCATGTTTTGGACTTGTAGATTAATCATACTACGTTATGTTTAACAATGTGATACAGATTTTGTGGGCTATCAACATTTGTTGGTTAAGATTTTTCCACACTCATAAAAGTGCTAATGTTATGAACAAGATAAGAATTATTATTATCATGGAAGACTGTTGCACAAGGAGAAATAATAACTATTCATAATGAGTCCAGCAAATTTCATTTACAATAGATGATGCGGGACAGGGGAGAGTGTGGGGCGGGTAGGAGAAGAGGGAAGAAACTAGAGGATAGGTGAAACCTCATGCTTGAAGTGGATAGCCCTCATGCCAAGTCCTTTCACAGGAGTGAAGAAGAGAGCAAAAGCACTCAAATTTCTATCATTCATCAAGTCTAAACCTTAAAAGAGACATTGCGTCCCTTAAATAAGCAAATAAAAATGCTAGAACTAATCCTGACCATCTAAACACATTTAATGGCCAAGATTAGAACATCCAACTTAAGTAACTTAAGCTAATTACATAAGTTGAAAATAACTCTAAGGAATCATAATAAATAAAAACAAGTAAAATAAATGGTTTTTGTGCTGTTGGGCCTATGGATTGGGCCCAAATAGTTGGTCTCATGATAGGGAGGAGCTTCACCTAGATTAAGACCTCTGTCATGTAGCATTATTTGAGAGTCTAGCACAATGTAACTGCTTTAATGTCTAAAAGAGAGGCACTGATAAAGTAATAATTGAAAACCAATCATAATTACATGAGTGGATTTCCATCAGTAAATTGCCTTTACACTATATCATCCTTAGTGCTCACATACTCAAATGAATATGGTTGGTGGGATTCAACAAATCAAAGCAAAGGCATACAGACCATAACAGCAGAAAAGAACCAAAGGAATTGGCTGTGTTGGATTAGTTTCAAAGAGCAAAGACAACCTGCAAGTGGAGGTGTTTGTGTTAGCTGAATGTATTAGATGGCAGTAGTAATGCGAGCCTCATGGACTTGTTTGAAAAGTGACATTAACTACCATCTATAGTTTTTTTATTGACCACCTGCATTATTAAGGTAACGTGCCTTAGTCTTTTCCTTTTCATTATTATATTTCAGAATGGTTCACAAAGTGCTGATACTTGGTTTCGTCTGTATCTTAACAGGTTAATATGATGAAAATGAAGTAAAACCATCTTGGCATGCACTAAACAACTTGAACCAACTTTATTAATACCGCTTCATGTCTATATTCGACTTTATTAATACCACCCCATGTCTATATCATCAAGATCATGATTGGAATTCCACTAGATAGCTAAAGACAAGGTGAAACGTTGATTTTGTTGCAATAGGTCTGTTATTTCACAGGCAGGAAAATTCTTCACTTGATATTCAAAAGTCCAGAAAAGACTCCTTGTAAGGCATAAGCTTTTTCCCACCTCCAAAACAATATAACTGATTTTGGAGTATTCACATGTGGGTGTCGTATAATATTAAAGAAATCATGTCGCCTAATATTTGAATGATTTAAATTAGCTTTTTAAATTCCATTACAAGTCAGATGTAGCGACTTGAAGTCAGATGTAGCGACTTGTAGTGAGATTTTTTGTAGCGGTATTTTCTTACTTGAGATTTTTAATGATAGGATTTTTAGCAGTGGGATGTGAGTTTTTTATATTGGGATTTCATTGCATCTTTCTGCATTAAGGTTTTCCCTGATGAGATTTTCTTAGTGAGACTTTCTGTAAGGGCACGATTGTGCACACATTTTCTGCATTAAAGGTATTGTTATTCTATAGCAACCATCTGAAGCCAGGTTCTGTGCAATGAATTTCCCAGAAAATTTCAGCTCACACCCCCATACGCCCAATAGTATTTTGGTTTCTTAAGATTTTTTCCATGGAGGTCTCTTTCCTAGGAAGGAGGTCTCTTTGCTAGGAAATTGCCCTTTCTTCTGTAGTGAAAAACTCAGCAGGCTAGACTGATTCACTTTGAAACATTGCACAAGCATAATGGAAAGAAGATATTTCTTTCTGTAGGACTAAATGGAGGTATAAGAGTTTCACTAATTGGGGTGGATTAAAAGTTTAAAATGAATGTGAACTTTCCACTTCTTTCTTCTTCTTTTTTTTTGTAAGAAACATTGCACAAGCATAATGAAAACAACAACGAAAAACACTACTGAGACGATGCTCTTGAGGGTTCAGTATATATTTCTGATCATAAAGATTGTAACGAGGAAACTTAAGGAACAGAGTCTTCTTTGAAGCAAGGCCTCTTCAGGACTTTGGCCTCTTTGAAGCAAGGCATTTTCTCGCTTGGTGATGTTGCCTACACAAAGGTAATGTGTCCTGTTTTAACTGGTGCATTTTTTTTTAATTGGTATTAACTGCACAAGTGCAGGGTGGACAGTACCTTCCACCATCTGATCCAGGTTATGGGCAAGTATTAGATTCTTTAACTATAGTGGCTCAACATACACCTGTTCCCATTCTAGAAGATCTTCTTAGGTGGAGAGAAAATGAATACCCAAAGGGTGCAAATGATGCCTCGCATTCCAGAGAAAGGTTTGGATTGCTATTCATGTTTTCCCCCTTTCAGTTTTTCTTGTAACCAAAAGGTTTTTGTGCATTTGGAACAATACTCAGCATGGTATTAATTTTGAAATGAACTGTTCTCTCCTTTCTTTTAAAGGAGTGTTCTTATGAATACATTATATTGTTTTTTGAATGATGGCAATTGCATTTTAAGAAAAAAAAAGACAGGATACAAATACAACAGGAGCAAGCTCCAGACAAAGATGTGGATCAACACAAAATGAGCAACTTGTGATTTAGATGCACTTTTCTCTTTCAGGTGCGGCATTCGCCATTTTCTATTATTGAACCAACATGGAAAATGTTTTTGTGGGCCTCATCTCTGGCATCACCGTCAAGAAGCATTTTTGTGAAACTCTTATGAAACTATTGCTTTTTCAACAGTGAACACTGACTAGGATGGTGCTTAGTGTTAATTTTTCTTTTCCTTTATTTGTTTTAACCGCTAACATAAATTTTATCCGTTATTAGCTATCTATTATTAGCTTAGTACTTATCGAAAGTTTGAGCTTCAGCTTGTCTAAAGTTTTAAAGTACTTGAGAATCCTAACTTGTAGCAGCCTATTATTATGAATCAAATATCCCATCAGGTTAGAGAATCCTGACTTTTCTAAATTTTTAAACGCGTATAGGAGTAATACCATTGGAAACATCTCATGGGTGTCTATAAGGTAGAATCCAATGGTTGAGTCTGCCCACATGACCTTATGATTTAGACATCTCATCCATCATTATTGCTCCAGTTCTGATTTGGATATCTTACTGCCACTTGGAGGAAGTAAAGTAGGTAGGTGTGGACCATTGGTCTGTATCTTTTTAAGCACCAAATTATAAGATTTTGATCACATTGTTAGGATTGTCTCATAGAAGTGTTTTGGTCTTTGATCGGTATTTTGTGGGGCCACCAAATAAGTGGCTAGTGTTGGAGAATTTTGGGGCAAGTTGGTGTTAAACCCGTGGCTATGACACCATTATATACGATTGGCACTTGGAATTGGACTGACACAAAGAGAACAATATATGAGCATTGCAGCAACTCAAAATAGAAAGGTATGCTAGAACTACATAATCAGGTACAACTATATAAACGGCCCTTTCCAGACATGTTTGATTACCATTGAAATGGAAATCAGGCTCCAATGATGTATATCCTGACAAATATGGTTGTCATGGTTATGCTGCACCTTTTGCTTTCCATTCCTATATCTATTTTACAATGTTATGAATGGCTTCTGATGTGCTGAAAGATGGGGCCTTTGTTGTTGGAGTACTAATCCTTGAGATTCTTTAAGTTGCTGATAGATGGGCACACTCTCTTTTTCTTGACCTTAAGTTTTGCAGGCCTTGCTTGGCGAACTGATGAAAGGCGTCCTTGTTCATAGCATGAATGGATTGGCATAAGAAAAAAAAAAAAAAGGAAAAACGTTATTGCTTTGATGTGAGAAAAGAACGGGCTTCTGATAAAATCTCCTTACCTTTTGCCCTTCTACATGTTGGTGTTATTCTTCTTAAACCAAATGACTAATGTTATGAATTAGAATGCCTTTCTCAAATAATCTAAGTGTATCTACTGATGACTACTGTATAAATATCTTTATAGTTTGTGTGCTTTAAATGCAGGATTTGAAGATTGGAACTTCAAAATCTCCTCCAATTTGCAGACAAGCAAGTGGAAATGGTTGTTTGTGGAGCTATACATAAATGGGGTTAAAAGATGACAGGCTTCTCACTTTAAAGTTTAAAAAGGATCACTTCGAGACAACAGTTTTCTTGATTGCTCTTGGAGAAATTATAGCTACTGCCTTTTTAGTATTATAAGGGGGACCTAAACATCATTCTTTTCTAATGTTTGCATTTGGCATAAAAATGTCAATTCACTGAAGCCTTTTGCAAAGTAGTGTTGTTTTTAACTTCATCGGCTTCTATGTTACCAAATGAAAATAAAATCAGTGTTGTGGATCGTGATGCTTCAATTTCATTTTGTTTCATTTTTTATTGGTATTGTTCTTTGGGTTCTATGTTACTAAATGAAAATAAAATCAATGTTGTGATACTTGAATGTCATTATGTTTCTTTCTTTATTGGTATAGCCTGTATCTTCAATCTACTTTATATTGGTATTCATTTCTAATTGCAAAGTATCTCAACTTTGGAGTTTTAGCTCAGAGTACAAGTAACAAACATGAGGGGACCGACCCTTTTGTGCGGAATTGTTCCTTGCTCTTTTCACAAGTCTGTAATTTTTCCTCATTCTTTTCATGAGTCCCTGTTTTGTAGGAAGTAGAAACTTATTGATGGATGAAACTTGGGATGTGCTTGTGTAATGTATCATTACTTTTTACTCGACATGGTTTTTACTTTCAACTCTACCATACTACCATGTGAAGAACTAATAACATGCTCAAGATTACTGAGTAACTTTTCACTTTAAATGACAATCAAGTTGGTGAGATACCACTTCTACATATGAAATTGGTTCAAGAGGCCCCAGTTTTTAAGATGAAATTGGTTGTCATTTTATCTTCACAGGCATTCTGATTGGAAGGGAAAAAATTACCTGGCTCATTTTATTTTATTGTATTTTTACCCTTGTCCAGAGCCAAATACGAAAGCCATAGAGCCCTGGTATGGAAGGCAGATTCCTTTGAATCTGCAATTAATGGTGTAATAATAAAAAGAAAATATACTGGTTGAATTTAAATTTCAGTCTTTCTCAATCACAGTTTGGTATCATCCTTTGAATTTAAAAGCTGATAAGCTCAAATGGTCGGTTAGCTTATTAAGAACTTGGTCAAACATTATAAATTCAGCTTCTTTTCACTTATGCTGAATGGGGTTTTTACTTTCAACTCTACCATATTACCATTTGAAGAACTACTAACATGCTTTGGACTACTAACTTTTGTGTCTGTAAATCTGACAATCAAGTAGGTAAGATACCACTTCTGCATATGAAATTGGTTCAAGAAGCCTCCAGTTTTTAAGATGAAATTGGTTGTCATTTTATCTTCGCAGGAAGGTTTTGGGCAAAGGCGTGACCGCTCTAAAAAAGAGGCCCGCGGGCGACATGTTGAATGCCATATAAAACCTTGAGTTGTGCCTTTTCTATCACCAATTGGTTTTGGAATGAATGATAGCTCAGTGGGTGCACAAGATCCTACAAGTGGTCTTAAAGCTCCCAGTCATGGGTTGGAGTAGTGGGAGCGCCATCGTTAGCGGGGGATTGTTGGGCTGAGGCGTGCCATAATGCTACTCCCTGTAACCGCACTAAAAAATAGGCCTACGGGCACAATGTCGAATGCGGCATAAAACATTGAAGTTGTGCCTCTTCCATCACAATTGGTTTTAGAAAGAATGATAGCTCGGTAGGTGCATAAGATCCCACCAAAGGGAAACATTGCCTAGCCTGATTTTATTTTATTTTATTTTATTTTTACCCTTTGTCCAGTGCCAAAGACAAAAGACATGTAGCCTTGGTATAGGTTGATTCCTTTGAATCTGCCATCAATGATGTAAGGATTAGAATCTTCTCACTTTGATATGGTCACTCATAAAAAATAAAAAATAAAATAAAAAAAAGATATGGGTTGAATTTAAATTTCACATTCTGCTCGATCACAGTTTGGTATCATCCTTTTAATTTAAAAGCTGACAAGTTCAAATGGTCAGTTAGCTTATTATAAACTTGGTCAATCATTATAAATTCAGCAATATTTTTCTTCATTTGGCAGGGCCAAACACCACAACATTGAATGTATCATTCTCGAGCACAATCATGGACTTTGATTCTCGAGTCTAATGTGAAACGTCTTGGCTTGTGACCCCTGTACCAACTATTGCCCCCTCAGCATCGTGTTGTTTAAATTTCTATCGTATGTAAGAAAATAGTTTAAATCGCGGTATTGGTTAACCCCAAAAACTGATTTGATATTGAGGTTCACGGTATGTCGTGGCATAATTTCTTTTATCAATATTTTTTTTAAAATCTATCCCAAAAAATCTAAAATATTGTAAAATGCTATAAAAATTTTTTTGCATTATTAAAAACTATAAATCAAAATATCAGTCTCCCTCAATCATAACATCTGATATTGTTGTCTTATCTGACTTGGCTCATTTCAGCTCTATTTAATTATTTAAGTTATATATTATACTTCATAGGCAATAAGTGTTGCTAGTTGCTTCCTATCCCTTCCTTATAGTATTATTGCTTTTTGTTTAGCCTTTTTATATTATTTTTAAATATTCTTGTTGGCGCAAAAGTGGGGTGTACTCCTATTAATATAGATACACTTTTTCTTCAATGAAGTGACTTAAGATGTCAACCAATTCATAAAAGTAGTTTGTATGTGCATAGGACTTCAAAGATAGGGAGTGATCCACGTATCGTTTTAATTAGATAATTAAAATTCTCATTTTTTAAAAGTCTAAATTAATAGTTATTTTTTTAAGTGCATTTATATTTTGTGATTGAAAACCGATGATGCTTAATAGTTAGATCGGCGCTAAATTGAAAATAATTTTAATTCATAAAAGGTAGGTGCATGTAAATGGTTTAGAAGCTTCAAAGATAAGACTCTTTTGTAATGATTTGGTACGTGAAAATCCTTGTGAAGTGTATGAGATAAAAAAACCTTTTTAACCATTTCCTTCTTTTTGACAAAATAAATAAAACCATACATGATACGTCTATAACCCAAGTCACCAAAGCATGCATGGATTTGTTCGATAAAAGAAAGTTTGTACATATAGCTTCTACTCTTTAAACATTTTCTTAGTGGTTTTTTCGCAGTAGAGGCCAAACAAGATAACGCTTGATCGGCACTTGATACTTGATAACAATGAAAAAATAAATAAATAATAACCTTCTTGTTTTAAGGCCCCAAGCCCTACCCAAGCACGGCCTTGGTCCTGGCCCTTCAGGGTCGGTTAAGGGCCTAAGTAGTGCAGGCCCAATGAGGGCTTTGTCCTATTTGGGCCCTGCTCTACATAAATTGAGGGTAGGATAAGGTCAACTTTGAACCTGACTTGACCCAGCTCTTTGACAGCCGTAGCCTAAAAGCATTCATTTTTTAAAATTAGATGGTACATAATTTTGGTGCAAAGCTTGGACCACAAAGAATATCACACTTTAAGTAAAAGAGCGAATATTAAGGTTTCTCTCTTAGCATTCTCTCATTTCAATTTATTTTATTTTAGGGAAGTTTTTTGAAAAAAGGCCCTATATTTTGGGCTTATTTAAAAACAAGACAATAAGATTCTCAAATCTTTTAAATTAGGGTCTACTGTTTCTTCAAATTCATGTAAGGATAACTGGCCAAAATGGGCTCCCCGTAATGAGTTTTTATCCCTTTTGTTAAAGACAAAAATGCCCTTCGGGCTTTTTAAACAAAAGAGGGGATTGGTCCTCTCCCATTTCTTTTTTTTTTTCCCTTCTTCCTCATCCTTCCATCATGGTTTATGCCAAACTTTTTGGTAGTCTAAATCCAAACTAATGGAGGCATTTGAAGTTCAGTTGTCATTCACAAAAGAACACAAACCCAAACGAAGTGACCTTCTGATAACCATGGTTGGCCAAAGCCACCACGCCTCACTTCTGGGAGCCGATTTTGGTTGCTTGTCCTTATTGAAAGATTTGAATCTTGTTGTCCTTTTTTAAACTAAGCCCAAAACTTAGGGCTGTTTTTGAAAATTTTCCTTTTTTTTTTTTTAACAGTCCCCACAACCCCGGTGGCTCGTTGTCCTTTTTTTAAATATCTTTTTTTCCCAGTGTTTTTCTTTTACTTCCTCCCCCTTGTTTACCTTCACCATTTGCGTTGAAATAACTAATACTAAAATCATATTTGTTTGCATGCACGTGGGAGTAAAGGTGACGTGAATATTAAATATTAGAAAATCTAAATGTAAGGTACGCGAAAGTAAATATAGAGTTGTGATAAAATATTTATTTTTATAATACGAGTAAAGTAAGAAATAACACATGATAATGAGAGGTGAGAGTCAAAGCACCATTAAAGAATATTTTTTGTATTAAATTTAATTTCATCACAATCCTTTGAGATAAAAATTGGGCTTGTAAATGATTAAAGTTTAAAAATTTCCAAATCACAAATTTACTTCCTCACACCGTTCTTTTCGCTCAAACACAATAAAGTAAATAAAAAAAATCATATCGTAACCAACTTTAATTTCACCTCTACTCCTCTACTCTTTCTTTTTTTTTTTACGGCGAGCTCTCATTTTTTTTATTTTCACCAAAAATATCAAAAGGAGTGTAGGTTAAGTTCTAAAAAAAACTTTTAATACAAATTTTGTCTTAAAAAAGCGATGAATTTACCCGAAAAACGACCTTAGATGGCCACTAAACGAAAAGGCCCTCAGTAGTTGATATGATACAAAAGTGGTATTCCCGCTAAACTTTTCTCTTTTTTTGCCCTTTATCGATGAGCATCGACGCCGTCACTCATTTCAATGGGACCAAGTATCTCAACATTCTGCGAAGCGACAATGTCGTTGCTCATTTCAATGGGACCAAGTTTTTCAAGATTCTGCGGAGCGACGACGTCGTCGCTTATTATACCCATTCAACAAGTTTTCATAAACTGTTGGGTAACGATGTCGACGCTGATTTTAATTTAATAAAAAAATCATTAGATTCATTATGATGTGCATGCGCACTACATGATTCAAAGAAATCAAGTTTTCTTTGATATGTATGGTGTTGAGGGGGAGATGACCAAGCTTTCTTTTTAAAAAAAGGATGATGTTTTTTAGTTTATTATTATTATTATTATTATTATTATTTTGCCCTTTTTACATTGCTTTTTTTTGTGGGGCTCCTATTAATAATGCTTGCTTTTTTCTATTTATCATCTTTTGGGGCATTCAAAAGTAGGAAAATTGGTGGGTCTTCGAAGGGAATCAATCAATGAATTTATAGGCTTGAAACTGAGCAAATTGTAAATGAATTGTGATATGCTATCATCAATATCGAATGCTTATTGGGAAATAATATATTCCATTTAAAAGTCATGTTTCATTAGGGATCATTTGTTGTATTTCAATGGATCTCTAAATACTGACTGGGATGTTTGGTATTATTAGGGGTCATCATTCGTTTATTCATTCAATACTAGGAGTGCAAAAAAAAAAAGTAGTTATTTTGTTTATAGTACGCTGAACTACACCATCATCTACTTCTTATAGTAATTCACTATGGAAAAGATGCAATGACATGATTCAATCATAGCTTTTGACCACATATCTTGCTGATATCCCCAACATGGTTATGTACACTACTACTATATCATTCAAAAATCCAGTCAAGCAGGGGAAAATGGAGGGACTGATTAATGGATTAATTCATTGCAAAAAACGCATGTAATGCATGAATATTAATAATTTTATGATGCAATATTATAAATAGGCTGAAAGAGATTGAAAGAAGATGAAAAAACCCACAAGAATCGTTATTTTGAAAAACAAACAATGGGTAGACGACAAAAAGAATACATCCACATGATATGATGTTTGAATCTATGATGCTTCAATCTTTTCAACCTTTGAGACCATATTGCAAACTGTTGATGAAAAATGAGGTAACAAAATCACTAGATGGGGAAAAACGATGGAGAGGAAGAAATGAAAAATAGGATTTCGAGGTTTTTGTAAGGTCGTCGCTCAATGAAAATTTCAATAAAAAACCAAAAGTGATCTAAGGGACTACTTTCGTATCATATGAGTTTTTTTTCATTTAGTGGCCATCTTAGGTCATTTTTATGATAAATTCCTCTAAAACGGCATCTGTTGGAAAAAAAAAAAAAAAAAAAAGAGGAAAGAAAAAAACTGCCAGGAGTAAAATCTTCTTTTTTTTTTTTTCTTTTTAAAAAGCAGCAGATGATCCCCCACTGCATCGACTTTCATTTTTAACAGCATCACACCTCACGCGAGAGCCGTCGCGCCCCAAAACTATTCTTCCCGCGAACGACCCGTAAATCCGTATCAGTTCTTCTAACCCTAGATCCCATTTCCATACCAATTAGGGCAAATCCCCTTCTCTTCGTTCTTCCTGTTCTCTGCAAGACACTTGATTTTCTCTGATTTCGACTGCAATCTTTCACCTTTTTCGCCCCTTTCTGTTTGAATCCTGAGGCGAAGAGTTCGTGATTGTTTGTTGTGTCCTGAAGCAGATTCTTGTTGCGTGAGAAAGATTTCATTTTTAAAAGTTTATGTTGATCAATTTGAGTTGCAGAACGAGTGATGCAAATTGGAGAGGCGGAGGAGTAGATTAGATCGAGTTAAGGAGTTGCTGGGGCTGTAGAGATGAGGGCGGGAAGCGCAGCGAAGCTGATTGTGGATGCGCTCCTCCAGCGCTTCCTTCCTCTTGCCAGGCGGCACATTGAAACCGCGCAAGCGCAGGTATAATTTTTCCGCTTTCGCCTGTGAGATATTTGCTTCGACTGCTTGTTATGATAGGTTTATTTATTTATTTATTTATTTATTTTTTTTTTATGGTATATGTATTGGTGATCAGATAAACTACTATTACACCACTCTGAAAAAAAAAATAAAATTTGGGGTTGGTCACTGTACACTTATATTAGAATTATTAAGTTAGATGCACTTACCTATTTCAAAGTTTTTAGGTTATGATAGGAAAGGAAGTAAGTTTTTTTTTGCTCCATAATTTATGCCTAATTTAATTTCATGACGTTCTGTTTCTTCATCTCGCTTGGTGCATTATGAATTTGCTCCAAAATTACAGCTATGGATTCACTTTGACACCAAAGATGAGAGAGAGAACCCAATATTTGAGAGAAAAACTGAAAATTTATTTTTGTTGGGTCGGTTGGGTAGTGTGTGTGGACATTTGGTGCTTATTGTATAACATTGATATTCGAATTCGCATTAATGGGTATACAAGAATTATGAATATAGATCCGACTGCCATGGAAACATTGAGACCTTATCCACCCCCTTTTTAGTTAGTTTACCAACCTATACTAGCTTCACTTGAGATTTATGCATGTCGTTTGTTCCTTAAGTTTTGCAAATGACTAACGACTCTCTTTATACTCTACTTTGCTGGATAAATTCCATTTCCGCCTTTCTTCTAGGATTCAGCTATTTTGGACAATTCTATGTTCCTTCTTGAAATGGTCTTCTATGCATCTATGTTAATAAGTTATCTGCCGTTTGAAACGTATGCACATTATTTAGTAGGGTTGTCTCATTTATGAAATGTATAACTCCTTGTTTTATTGAAGAAACATTGGGTACCTGTGACATTTTTTTCTCCACTCACTACTCGTAATCAAACAGGATGGACAATACCTTCGACCGTCTGATCCAGCTTATGAGCAAGTACTAGATTCTTTAGCTATGGTGGCTCGACATACACCTGTACCCCTTCTAGAAGCTCTTCTTAGGTGGAGGGAAAGGTATTGCACCCTGAACTTTATTATTTATCTGGAACTACAAAAGTGCAAAACTCCTTTTGTACATGCTCATGATGCAATGGAAGTCTTTTTAACTTCATAACTTAAATTTAAACACTATGTCATACTTTCATTAATATAACCTGAATATCTAAGAGTTTATCAGGATATACTGGATACTTTAATGGAGTTTTGTAACTTTTGTTTACCCTGTGACGTGCATTGTGCATATTGTAATTATGTCTCGGAGGCCATTTAGGTTTGCCTCTAAACCAGTGCATGTTGGCATTTCCACTGTTTTGCCTTCCATTATGGAAAAAAAAAAAAAAAAGCAGTCAAAATCTTAAAAAAAACAACAACTTGTTGTTTGGCATTTCTGCTGTTTAGAGAATACTTGAAATCACTTGTTTAAGCCCTCCAATTTGATTGGGAGGGTTAAAGACTTTTCACCTTCCAAGCTTAATCTGGGAAAAACAAAAATTCAGAATGGTACATGTTTTCTGGCATAAGCCTGTTTTGGTTGTTTTGTTTTGTTTTACCAACAGGTCTTCAAAACTTTAATTGATTCTCATTAAGCTGAAGAACTCTGCCATGAATCCTGGTTAAGAGATTATATAGAGATAAGGCTTGGTGTTCAGAAATTCTTTACCCTTGCAGCACGATGTTTTGATGTGTTGTGACATTTCAGTGCGTGGTGCAATGGCAGGACATACCTTCCATTATGGAGGGCAAGGATGTAGGTTCTAACCTGTGTAGACCATGCCTGTAATCTCTATAGGTAGTCCCCATTGCCACTAGTGAATCACTTCCCTAAAGAAATCCAAATTCAACTTGTGTCCAGCCCGTCTGTTGAATGGACCAACCTGTGTTTTGGTCATCTCAATTGCGGGTGAAGTGTGCGGCAGGGTCTAGTGAATTTTTTATGTTTGGGGTGTTTGTAAAACTTGTGTGAGAATATTGCTTTCAATGAGAGAAAGCTCATGGCTAACATCCTGTTATTATTTATTAGTTTTCAGTCTGTTTGTTGTTCAAATTTTTTTTACAAATTTTTTTGTAGCTGCAGTGAATCTCCAAAGGGTGCAAATGATGCCTCTACATTCCAGAGGAAGGTGTGCATTGTTGTTACTGTTTTTTTCCCTCTCTCTCTCTCTCTCTCTCTCTCTCTCTCTCCCTCCAAAATGTTTGTATGCATGTGGAGCAATACACACCATGGCAATAAATTTTGAAATGAACTGTTTTGTTGATTAAAAAAATGGACTGTGATGAATCTATTTGATTTTTTTTTGAATTATGCCAATTGCATTTAAAAAAAAGATACAAATACAAAAGGAGCAAGCTCCACACATTAGATGTGGATCAAACACAAAATGTCACAAAAAAAGCACCTTGTGATTTCAATGTATATATTGTAACTTATGCACCTATATATGTTAATGAAAGTTCCATCATGAAGTGAAGACTATTGTACCCTTCGAGGTCTTATCTTTTAGATGCAGCTTTCGCCCCTTTCAATCATTGAGCTAACATGGAAAATGTTTTTGTGGTCCTTTGTCACTAGCATCATCTTCATCATCAAAGCCTTTTTCCAACTATGTTGGGGTTGGCTACATGAGTTATGTTTCTCCGTTTCGATCTATCCCGAGCCATATCCTCAGATAGGTTTGTCTTCATCCTCAAGAGGCTTTTGTGTGAAACTCTTATCGAACAATTGCTTTTTCAGTAGTGAACCCTCTGGGACAGTATGACAGCGGCCATTAGTGTTAGTTTTTCTTTTCCTTCATTTTTTAAATTGTTAATAGAAGTTCTTTTCACTATTTGTACATGGTATGGATTAGTGAAATCGGGCTGTAAAAGGCTTAATAATTGATAAACCAGAAAAGGTATAAAAATTATAGGGATTTGTAGAAATTTTACAATTCAAAAGAAATTAACTAGGAACTAAATCAACCATACAAATGACATTAGTTGCCATCTTAATCTCCAAAAGCCAGTCATGACCAAGAGAGAGAGAAGAAATTTCTTCACCAGCATCATCACCACCACCGCCTTGTCTCAACTATGTTGTCGTTGGCTACATGAATTCTATCTTTCCTTTCCAGTCTATCATGAACCAAATCCTTGGATACGCTACACTTCTACAAATCTAACCTTACCACTTCCATCCATGTCTTCTTCAGCCAACCCATTTTCCTTAGTGAGCCATTGACTTAAATAGAAAGACTTTTCCTCATCAGCACCATATCTGGCTTTTGTTAGACATGACCAAACCATAATTTATCACTTAATGATACTACCCCTAATGATGCAGGCCAGACCATAGGTCGGCCAACTCATTGGGCCCAGTCCATAGGCCCAGCATGACATCTATTTAATTAGAAGTTTAAGTTGTTTAGGAGTCTTGATTAAGAATTTATTTATTTATTTAGAAGTTCTTAAATCAGGAGTTTTATTTTAGTTGGATTGTTAAGCAAGTTTAGTGGTTTTGTTTCGTTTATTGTTTAGGGAAGTTTTGGTGACCAAGTTATCCTACTGTATATAAGGATGATTATAACTTAGTTGTAATGCAATGCTTATTCCAATTAATTAAAGATTTCTGAGTTTTCTCTTTCATTTTTGGTGTTTATGAATATTGTGAGTATGCCGTAGTTGCTGCATCCATCTTTTGGATTCGATCCATCCGTTGGGAGGTTGATTTATTTTGGATCGAGGTTTTGGGGTTACGCCACCTAAGTTCTCCTAAATGTTCTTATTTCTAGTTCCATCTTTCCTAGTTTTACCACACTCAAGGATGAAAATAGCGGTAGCGGCGGGCGTAGCGGCCTGCTGTCAAAACGCTACGTAGCGGGCGATACGTAGCATAGCGGCGCTACGTAGTGGCGCAGCGGCGCGATTTGGAAAAATCGTCAAAAAAATATGAAAAAATTCTAGAAAATCTAGAATATTGGAAAATGAGAGAAAATGTATTTTTTTTTTTGCAAAAGTAACTAAGGTAAGGGGGCGTAACGGTCCCTCACTATATGAGGTCTTGTATCACTGTATAAATAGAAAATAATAGTAATGATCATTTTTTTCACATGTGTTCATGTTGCTTGGTTATGCTAACTTAGAAACTAATTAAAGGCTTAGAAAAGAAAAAAACTATGTCATGAAATCAAGACTTAAGAGTACCTAGAGAAAAAAATACATCTACCAAAGGGGGTGTCTAATAGGATGTACTTAGAGAAGAACTCTCTGTATCGACTGTAATTCGGCGAGATCATGTGCTTTTTGGTGTTCTTTTAAACATAAAAGGGTAGAAGAGTTGTGTAGAAATGTTATTTGAAGAGAAGAAGAAAAGAAATAAGTATTATCATGCATTTAAAAAAAAATTGAAAAGTAGGAATTTTTCTCACCCCGTAGCGGGCTTGTAGCGGCCCTGTAGCGGACGTAGCGGCCGCTACGGGTGCGATGGCTGATAAATCGGCCGTAGCGTAACGGTGGCGGCCGCTACGGCCGATATAGCGGCCGCTATTTTCATCCATGTCCACACTTCCATCTCAACATTCTCATCTGTGCTACACTCATTTTGTGCATGTGTTACTTAACCGGTTAACATTCTGCTCCATAGTTCATTACTAGTCGAAACATTGTCTTATAAAATTTTCTATTTAATCTTGCTCGTACATTCCAATCACAAAGAAGTCTAAAAACAAGTCTCCACTTCAACCAATCTTGCTCTTATCCTATGTTCGACATTTTTCTCAACCTCTCCATCCTTCCTAATTATCAAGCCGTGGCATTGGAATGAATATTTTTCTGGTATCTCTTGAGCTTCAATTCTCACTGGTGTTTCAGCTCTATTCACATCCCTATTGAAGTTGCAATCTCATATATTCCATCTTTATATAATTTATTTTAAAGCCTTTGGATTCTAAAGTCTCATGCCATCTCTCAAGTTCGCAAAACTTGAGAGGAGAAGAAAATTCTGAAATTTTATTTCATTCACTGTATGAGATGTTTTACTAGTCTATTCTTACGATGAATTTGTAAAGCTTACCATTCTATAGATAAACTTAGGGTCCTAACCAATCAAGGGAAACATAGGGGACCCAAAAATCTGGATGGGCCCTACCTTTGCATAAAATTTTAGACCCATCATATCATTGTAACCCCTTGATCCATGGTCCACAAGTTTATCAACTTTATAGAAAAAATAATAATAATTTTTTTTTGACCCTCAATCCAACAGTCTAGTCCCAATAAATCGGTGCAAACCCATGGGATCCGGTGACATTCAGTGGGGGAGGTTTTGTTGTTTGTGGCTAATTCGGATTGGTGATCAAGTAGGCCCCACGAGGTGGCGTGTACTGTATCTGTGCATGAGGTAAGCACCGGATCATATGTTATGTATAAATCTTGTAAATGCTTAAAACAAACAGGAAAAGGGACTTCTAAGACTCCTACTTCTAATAGACTTTCCTACTAAGACTAATACTGTTTAATCAGAACACAATTGCTAAAGGAAATTAGGAAACTTGCGGGATTTTGGAAGTCTGATTATCCTAGGCATTCCATGACAAAAGCCATGTGGGCCCCACATGGTCCGCTCTTAGATGAAGTGGATCCCGTTGGGTTGAAGCCCACTTTTGGTGGCCCTTGGGTGCGCTTGGGTTCAGGTTGTCCCCAAAAATAGTCCCAAAAAACAGTTCCACATACTGCAACTCTGACTTCAGAACTTGCTGTAATTTCAAATACCCCACTTGCTTTCTCTTTTTTGCCAAAACAGCCCCCAATGTTAACTTTTACGTAGTAATTGGGACTGTTTGAGGGCCAAATATTTATTCAATATTGATCCAATCCTTGGAGGCCTTGGAGCTCTCATAATGCTCCATAAACTCCTTGGCAAGCACAATTATGTGTTCTTCCATGTCTTCGTCAGTAGCTATCGAGCTTATTACTTGTCAAACATTCGAGCTTCAACTCATCTAAAGTTTCAAAGTATTTGAGAATCCAAACTTCAACTCATCTAAAGTTTCAAAGTATTTGAGAATCCAAACTTCAACTCATCTAAAGTTTCAAAGTATTTGAGAATCCAAACTTCTATATGAAGCTCAAATATCATACCACACCACCACCGCCCCCCCTCCCCCCTCCCCCACCCCCTACCCCCCAAGCGCCCCCCCAACCCCCCCCCCCCCCCCCCCCCCCCCCCCCCCCCCCCCCCCACCCCCACCCCCACCCACACCCACACCAACCCCTCATGCTCGCAAGACAGAGACAAAAACCACCACCAAATTAAAAAAAAAAAAAAAAAGAGAAAGAAAAACTTGAAATAACAAAATTTAACCTTATGATAAGCACATGCTACATTGGATTCCAATCTTATTTACCTCCCTGCAGACTTGAAAATGCACGTGAATAAATGATAATTCAATGTACTCTGGACAATTGTCGTTGATACACGGTTGGAGCAGTGAAGGAGTTGATAATCATCATAATCTGAGTCTTATCCAGTCAATCTGGGGTTGGCTAAAAGATTCTACAAATAAACTGTAGTCTAGTTGATAAATATGAAATGTGGAATCTTCAGAGAAGGTTTTAACTGGTAATTATGTAAGATAATGAAATGGCCTATTCTAATCTAGTTTCATGAAGATACACATGCAATTATGCTGGCGGTTGCAGACTTGCAGTTGAGGTGAGTCTTTATTGTGGGTTAATGGAACTTCTTATCGTGAAAGCTTGACTCACGTAGTTGATAAATGTAAATTCACAAATATTCAAATGAGAACTGGCTTCACATATACATACCTACCTGTTATCCATCTAGTCTGATCAGATCCCTTGATAGGATTGTCATCCCATCCTCTATAAATTTCCTTATATTCTCTCATTTTTGTATGTAATAAAATCTCTCTCTCTTTCACCCATTGTTGTCAATGCATTGAGGAAGTCTTTCTCCTTGTGTGAAGATTCCTTGGGATGACAATGGTGAGGAAGTTAAAGTCCAGGCTCCATGTTGGTGTGAAGACTCCAACCATGAATGATTCCCATCAAGGGCTGTGTGCAGAATTGTGCATGTGCAAACCTGCACGATTTTGTTTCTTTGTGCCTTTCTTTTTAAAGTTTTGCAATGGTTCTGATTTATTATCTTATGTGCTTAAATGATAGATGAAGGGCTGGGATTGTTATTATGGTTGAGGCTTTTTTATGCTTATATTTATAATAATAGAACCAGTCAACAGCCCTCGGTTTTGTCTATTTTGGACGTTTCAAAGAAACTAGTCCCCTAGGGACGTGTGCATGTGAAGAAAGCTTATGGTTTGTTTTCCAAACTTGTCCTTCCTCTATGATCTCATTATGCTGAGTTTCCCACTCTACCATTTTGATGCAGTACGGAAAATCAAAAGAGGCCCTGGGCCCACATGATGGGCCCAGCCATCCAACCCAGTCCATTGGGTTCAGGACTTGCATACTGCATCACATTTCCCTTTCCCTTTTTTTCTGTGTGTTTTGGTTTTTCCATCACATAACTATTGTCACACGTAGTTGTCAATTCAGTTCGGTTCCAGCCAAAATTGGCCAGAATGTTCCGGAATTGGCCTTGGGCAGAATGGACTGGCCCCCTTAAAAGGTTCCAGTCCCAATTCTGGTTCGTTTAGGCCATTTCAATCGTTCCAGTTCCAATTCTGGACCAATTCCGGCCAGGGTTTCATACTTTCATTCATATGTATTGAAAACTAGAAAATGGTTAATTGTAGAGTGTAGTTTAATTTAAATAATGTAAATATGCATTTTTAGTATTATTTTAGCACTCAACTATTTTTTCAAATTTTTTTTTTTTTTTTCATTTTTCAATCGCGTCTTTTCTGGATTGGAATACCGAAATCGACTAGAATGCTGAAACGTTCCACTACAGGGTCAAATTGGAATGGCGACAGGAACGGAATTGACAACTATGAGTGTCACAGCAATCCTTTGGTGATTCAGTCTCTTAAAAGCATTTGGGACGGCATCAACCAGTGCGAGTATATAAACCTTTATGCCACTAAAAACACTGGGAAACATTCTTTAAAGGGTTGGAATTACACATGACTACATGAAGGCGAAACATTTAATGGTAGCATGAACTGACACAGGTAAAATGGGCCTGCTAATTGCTAAAAAACACAGATTCTAGGATTTTTTTTTTTTTAATGTTTTGGTTTTTTGGATATTTTTTCAGATAACCTTGGGCTAATATTGAAATCATGTTGGTAAGGCTGATATGGAAATATGTATCACTGATTCGGTTGATACATATTGGTTTTTGCCCAGCCTATATGGGCTCTGACGGGGTATTTCTGTGTGGTTTGATCAGGTGTTATATATATATATATATATTTATATGAGTCCTGCATCAGTAATATTGTTTTGATGGCGTACAATGGTTTTCCATGTAGAAAGTTTGTCTTTTCTTGTAATCTGTGTAGAAAGGAAATCCTTGTTTTTATTGCTTTTAATTTAGAATTGGCTTTACCCACGATTCAGCTCGCAGTGGAGTGCATATTTTGTTCTGCATGCATTCGCTTTGTGGAGTGTTGCCCTCAGGAGGGTCTTACAGGTTTGTTAATCTTGTATCTTTCTTTGTTTCATTCAGACCTACATTTTTTTCTCATGAATGGGTTTCTGGTCCTGGCTATTCTGTTCTAATTCTTTTTGTTAGTTTTCTTCTCATCGCAGAAAAGCTATGGACTGGACTTGAGAACTTTGTGTTTGATTGGCTAATCAATGCAGATAGGTGAGATTTGTACCCTCCACACACACACACACACACACACGCGCGCGCGCGCACGCGCACGAAGGAAAAAAAAAAAAAAACCCTCTCTTCCTTTTATCCATTTCATCATCCCACTGTAGTCCCCAGGGATCATACTTTTGTAAGCTGTGGTCTCTTTCATCAACTCCTTTTGGTCTCTTGTTACCATGCTTCTTTACATTGCTTAACAAGATCAATCGAAGGCAACTGACTAAATTCAGTAGACTCTAAGTTGCAAAACCTGTTGGTCTCTTCAGACAAAAATCCATAGCACAATTGGAAGTTGCTCATTGTCCTGACCACAAGGCCACGGGTTTCAAAATATATTTAGAAAACGCCTGTTGGTATTACTTTGTTGCGAGGAAAATGCTTATTCTCGAGTGCACTTATTTCCTTTTTCTTGATGGTTAACAGTTCATTGAATAACCTAAATGCATATATTCGATGATTTATGATCAATACTTTTTTTAAAATGGAATTTATGATCAATAAAATAATACCCACAGTTTGGGTTTCTATTTGTAAGCCTATGAAGATTTTGTTTAAGTGCTGACACTTTCAAGAAAACACTTAATGTATAATGCCTTGAGATGTTGGAAGCAATGACAAGAGCCCCTAGCATAATTGGAAGGTTCTCATTATTGACCATGAGGTTGCAGGTTTGAGTGATGTTGCCAATTATAAAAAAATGTCAGGAGCAATGGCTTATTTAAATGCTTATTTTTCTAGACTGATGGCATTTTGTGTGATTCACCTGGGATTGGGAGTGATAAGTACATGGGAGTGGGTGGGATGAGTAGTGCTGCATACATAAATAGGGATAGCTGGAAAATCACTTCAATTTTGTGCCTAAACGCCCCACCCACTCCTGTAGCTGGCACTAACTCAGGTGGCCTGATGCAGCAGCACTATCCATCCGTTGGGGAAAGACTTATGGTTCAATTGTGGGACCCTAGGGAGATTAGGAATTCTTTATTAATTGTTATTAGTTTCAAAATTTTATTTAAGAAGTTGTATTTAGGATTAGTTTCTAATTTGGATAGGATTATTATTTGGTTTCCTAGTTTGATTAGGATTGATTTCTTGGCCCCTAAGTTTCTTTTATTATATATGGGGGTTATTCCTATGCATCATTCCCTCGCCATATGGTAAGGGACAAATTTAATAGGGCCCACTTAGGGACCCACTGATAATGGGAGTTGTGGGGGATGGAAAGAGGCATCTTGGATGCGACGATATATCAAATTTGGGGTCAATCCCATGCCTCTAACCCCTTCACCCGTGGCCCACAAATTTAATGACTTTATATTAAAGGAAAAAAATTGACCCCTCAAACCATTGGTCCAATCCATTTGGATAGGTGAAAATTCAATGGGTTTAGTGTACTTAAAGGGGGTTCCATGTGTGTGGATAGTTCGGATGTGTTATAAAGTCAACCCTACTATGTTGTCCCTCACCCTAATAAGGTGAGGGATGGATGCACATGAATATTTCCCATTATATATATGACATTGTAGAGATTAATAATCTTAGTGAGTTAGATTAATGAAATTAGATTTTCCCATTGAGGTGCATCCTCGTTTATTGTCTCTGCGGAGATTTATTGTGTCTTCGGACACGTGCTTCGGCACCCCCATTGTGCTTTTAGCACTTCCCACGCAAGCCCTAACCTTGGGGCCTGCATCAATTTTTATCAAAGCGAAGATCCACATCGCTCTGGTCATCCTCCGGTCACTGATCGGAGCTTATCCATCCATTCGCCAATCCCTCCCATCATCACCATCCACCCCCTTTCGTTCATCATCCCATGACCTAACTTCCACCAATCCACAGAAATTCCTGCCATCCCAAAACCGTGCCTAGACCCAGTCCCATCTTCGTCAAGCATCAAACCCCTACCCATCCATCCACCCTGTTCCATCCCCTTACCATCATCGCCCTTCCTTACAGAATTCCCACTCATTGTCAAAATTCCCAACCGAACTCAGTTCTTCCATTCCATCCCCAGCTGATCGCGCGAGCCTTCCCATCCCTCCCTGCCATCAGCACCATCGATCCCTAATCCCATCACAAACCAAATCCCCACCAAACCTACTACGAAAACCCTCCTTAACCCTCCTAACCCAAACTCAAATCCAGAAAACCCCTGTGCCACAACCCAACCGAACCCGACCTTTATCTTCCACCATAGCCGACACCATCCTCGCAATCTCTGCCACAAGAACTCTTCCGGTCTCCCAATCCAAAACCCAACCCTTTGCAGAAAAAAAATGGTCCTTTGCCAGCAGACAACTTCCTTATCGCCAATAGACCGACCCCCCACTCTCCCTTTGCCTCCATCACCTAGCCCTAGATGAATAAAGAAGAAAAGGTAGAGGAGCAGAAAAAGAAGAAGAAAAGAAGTGAAGAAGGGAAAGGTAGTGTAACGTGCATCGATGCCGCCGCCACCATCGTCGCCGGAAGCGGACTGTCTGCGCCACACCATCGCAGTTGTCTTCCTCGTCATTGCAGTCCCAACAGCCAAGCAGCGGCAGCATCATCATCTACCACAAGCAACGTTGCCTCCGCCATCGTACATCATCGCTGCCCATCGTCTCCTTTTTGTTGAAGTCCATCCAGCAAGAGGTCGACGACTCCTTCCTTATTTTTCTCCCCAAGCGGAAGGCAGAAACGAAAAGAAAGTATAGCCTCGTTGCCCGTGTCTATCTCTGTGGCACGTTCCACCTCTTGAGTTATCTGGCGGGCCTGATTTCTAGATCTAGTTCAGGTCAGTTCCTACCTGCCTGCAGAGAGGAGCTAGCCTGCACACTACCATCATCCAGTGACACCATCTTGTATGTTCTCAAAGAAGCAAAAAAGTTAGGTTCAGTTTGGCAAATCTGATTCTTGCCTCTTATTGTCTAAAAACTGTATGAAACAGTCTTTAGATTGTTTGGAAACATATCTTGCAATCTCTATTTCAAATGATGTTTAGATGATTTGCCTCTATTTCAAATGGGCTGGAAACTGGGGAGATTTGAATCAGAGGTATATGTCTGAAGCGGGTAGATGGCGGAGCTACAGTGAAACCAGCGTGCTTTTTGGACAGTCCGTTTTTTATTTTTTATTTTCCAATTTCTGGGACCCTCGTTGATGATCCAATCTGTTGAAAGTATTAAAAAGGCCAAAAACGGCTAGAGGTCCAAATTTCAACCGTTGATCTATCTCGGATCCCGAGATATGTGTAAAACAATGTAAACCATTTGATCTCAATTTTTTTATCATTGTGGGACCCATAATCACAATCCGAACCATTGCTCCTCTTTACAAGGCCCACAACGGCTATGACACCAACAATTACCCTCTAATTCAATGTGGATCTCAAGAAACATGCTAAAACATTTTCCACCGTTGACATTCTATGCATGGGTTGACTGGGTTTTGAAATGGCCATAGGCAGTCCCCTTTTTTTTTATTTATAAATTTTGGGACATAAATCATGATCCAAACCATTGGATATATTAAGGAGATCAATAATGACTACGGGTCCAAATTCTAGCTGTTGGATCATCATAGACATTGAGATATTTGCAAAAAAAGACAGACATTCATATCTATTTTTCAACACCGGTGGGCCCCAAATGCAAGATCCAAACCAGTAATTCTCTTTGTAAAACTGAAGATGGCAATGGCGCCAAATCTCAATACTTGATTCCTTATACATCTCAAGATATTTATGAAAAACTTTTAGCCATTGCTTTAAAAAGATCTCTTTCAATCAATTTTTTTGTGTTACCAAACACACTATTTTTAAAACATCTATTTCAAATGGGGCCATTTGAAACAGATCTATTTCATGCAGATCTATTTTACATAGATAAGATTTGCTAAACAGGGCCTTAATACTTAAGTAGATCAACGGCTAGAAATTCTTTTCACAATATTATAGTCATCCACCGTTGGATTTCAGATCCGTTTTCACCAACGTGATCGTGAAAAGTAGATCTACACATCATGTTAGTTCAGTCTTACATTCAAGTCAAGATGAAATTCCATATCAGTAGATTTTACAATAATCTTCAAAGACTCAAATATACGACTACATACGGAATTTTAAGAATGAAGTCTATTATCGGTCATTTCTTGATTTGAAACAAGGAGAATTATCTGTTCTTGACTATGGTGACATGTTTGCATGGCTTCAAGACAAGTGTGGATTAGAAGATGATGAGAAATATGATTAATCACTTTTTTAAGAGGCTTGAGAACGGAAACAGTAGAGAAAATGAATGTCAGTAAAAACATTCATGAGGCATATTGGGAAGTAATTCGTGTGGAGCAGATGCTTAAAAGTTCTCAATATATTGAAAGATGCTCCTCAAGAAGATAAGTTGCCACACATCACTGACCGTGTTGAGGAACCGGTGCTAGCAGATATGTAGACCAATTAGCCAGAACTAGACACAGAAGATTCCACATCTACAGTTGGCCTTGAAATTTCTTGTGTGAATAGTAATAATCCCGAAGTGCAAACACCAAGTGATGAAGAGCAAGTTGTTGATATTTCCCACATAAACTTTGAAATTGATTTTGTCTTTGGGGATCAACAATTTCAACTGGGAGATGACCAGTGAATAGTCAAAGATTATGATTTGATGGTGCAGGTTCTACGAGTAAGGCACATCAACACAAATTTCAACCATCACAAACAGTTATGCATGAAGCTGTACATGGACACTGCAGCTCTACCAACAAATTGAAAGTTCATTGGATTGATCTTTGATCTAAGTGGACATTTTCCGAACTCGAGGTCGAGTTCTTTCCAAGTCGGGGAGAATGATACAGCAACACTATCCATCCGTTGGGAAAAGACTTATGGTCCAATTGTGGGACCGCAGGGAGATTAGGAATTCTTTATTAATTGTTATTAGTTTCTAATTTTTATTTAAGAAGTTGTATTTAGGATTAGTTTCTAATTTGGATAGGATTATTATTTGGTTTCCTAGTTTGATTAGGATTGATTTCTTAGCCCCTAAGTTTCTTTTATTATATATATGACATTGTAGAGATTAATAATCTTAGAGAGTTAGATTAATGAAATTGGGTTTTCCCATTGAGGTGCTCCCTCGTTTATTGTCCTGCGGAGATTTATTGTGTCTTTGGACATGTGCTTCGGCACCCATTGTGCTTTTAGCACTTCCCACGCAAGCCCCAACCGTAGGGCCTGCATCATTGCCCCACTATTTTTATAGTACCCTCCTACTAGCTAGGGATGGAAATAGGTTCCTGAATGCCCAAATGACCGAAGGACTTGAGTTGAAATATATATATATATATATATATAGGGTATGGGTTCAATGGTTGGACCCATTTAAAATTTGATTTCAGGTCTGGGTTCGCTCTGTAGTCCTGAATAAAGTTTGTGCGCTGGTTCGGATCCATCGTTTTCATACCTAAAGACCCAAGTCATAGAGGATGGGGAAAATGTGTGGAAGATCAATTTATAAGAGAGCTTAGGAGTTAGGACATTGTCAAAAGCTTAATGGAGTTATCAAATGGGTGCTCTTTCCAATGGAAGTGAAGATAGAAAATTCAGAAGCATCCTTGAGATTCTTTTCAAGAAACAGCGTTCTTCGTGTCCCTACTTGGAATCAATTTTTCATTTCCAATATCCTTTGATTTGGAATTCTTTGTTCCTTGCAAGGGTTAATGTGTTTTGTTGGTTGCCTTTTTCCAACGAAGTCTTGACCGTTTATCCTTCCAAGCATATGCTTCGAGTCTTGATCCATGGAGTTGTCGGTTGTCATCTTTTTTGTACAGCATAGCTTGACTAGGGTCAATTGTTGTTTCCTCCTATCCTTCAATTCTTCATTTAAGGATATTATTAGGTCTGGAGGTCCATGCCCGAGCAGAAGCTTAGCCGAGTATTATGGAAAATGCTAGCTTTGGCTATTACATGGCCCTTATGGAAATTTTTTTATAATAATATTTATATAGAATATTACATGTAATATAAGATATTGATAAAGAAATATTATGTATTACCTGAACTCAATATAGTTGGGACAAGGCTTTCATGCTAATTAATAAAAAAATATAATAATATTATTTTATATGCTAATTGATTAAGACTGGCATCCAGCACAGGTGGTAGAGGCTTGATTATGCCCCTTAGTGGACTTGATTTAGAGCTCTTGGGATCACATTTGAAAAAAAAAAAGTATGTATAGGATTTGACATGTCTGTGGGTCCAGTCGAGTCAGATTGAGTCGGGCCTGTGTCTAAGTAAATACAATTAAGTGCGTTTGAGTAGTCAAGTTCACCATGGACCCATATTGAACCCAAACCCTTCTCATCCTTGTATTGCTAGATCATTAATCTATCTAACTAGTTATAATATTAGTTCACGCTGCATCTATATGCAATATCATCAGCTTTTGGTCGTTTGGTGTTCTCCTCTAAATGCAGTAACAAATTTAGCGTGGATGGTGCAGATAGAGGAAAGCTAGGGATGGTAGGTGTTGGTCATGTTCTTAGCAATCATAAATGGGAAGTGTTGTTTATGTTTTCCAAGCATATGGTTGCAAAGGATTCAAATAATTGGCCATTTAAGAAGCCCTTTGGATTTATTCACATTTTTTTCCCAATAGTTTAATTGTGGGAAGTGATTCGTCCAATGCCATCTCGTGCATGTATTCTAAAAGAGGCCCATGGAAATTGCATTTCTTTTTTTAGGAAGATCATGTCTTTGTCTTTAGCGTGTCAGTTGTTGTTTCAGCACGTCCTTAAGTGCCGCTTAGATGCCTTAGCAAAGCAAGGGGCTGATACTCCTTTAACTTTAGTGCCCCTATCATGTAGTTTTTCTTTTCGGCATATGGTTCTCTTATACTAGTGCATCTTCAATGTTTTGTTTGGTTTTGTATTGTTTTAGTATTATTTCGTCTTTAATATAATTTACTTTTTACTGGTAAAAGAAAGCCTTGTCTAGTTAACTGTATGGCAGTTCACATATGTTTGTGTAACATGCTGGCTGCTATAGAATACTTTCCAAGATCTTCTTAAAAAACAATGATAAGATCCATCTTCTTAAAAAACAATGGACTCATGGTTACATACTAATACATTTTACAGTAGTGGAGTGAACCAAGTTCACCATGCTTAGTCAAGTTCACATGTGCTGAGTTGCAGCTACTCTGTGTGCAGTGTGGGGTGTGTGCATGCATGTTTTCTAATTCTTTGCCCTTAATTATGAGAACCATGTCTCCAATCCTTCTAACAGTTGCAGGTTACATAATTTAGCTACTAAACTACATAGAGTAGCTAGCAGTCTTTTGTTCACTCAAAGTCTCTAGGAGCCCATAGTTACTTCAACTTTCACAGACAATGCTGGATGTAAGTGGTGCTTGTATGCCTGCTTTTTTAAAATTAATTCTCCAGCCTCAGCCAGTAGGAATCATCATCTCCTTTTAGCACATTTTATGATTTAAACTGAATTCAATTTCTTTTGTATACTATCATTTGCTTAGTGATGCAGGCCATGGGCAAAAAGACTTATCAAATAGGCCCAAGAAGACCATGAGAAGCCTAGCCGACCAGCAGGGTCCATAAGTATGTAATTAGGCGCATGCTGAATAAGGGCATTATCGTCTTGTTACATGCCCAGCCAGTGCAGTCATCATATTTAGGAAGTTTAATGCTAGAGAATCCATTGATTGTGATATATTGTAAGGTAGAAAGGTTTGTTGGCATGCCTCTAATGGAGCCATAATAAGGTGTTATGGGAGCCAAGGTTGTTGGCTACTAATCTATGCAAACCTTGTAAAGGGCTCCCAAGTCCAAATGTCACTTTTTTTAAGAAGTTCATAACCTGGTGGAACTGAAAGAATATGGGCCTCTAAGTCTGGTGGCTGTGGCCTGTGGGTGTGGTGAACTTTCATTGAAATTTCTTGCTAATTGGTTGAGATTGGTTCTTCATCTCACAATTGGGCCATATTAAGGGGCGTTTGTGAAAGATAGACAAGTTCTAGATAGGATTCTTGTAGCTAATGTGCTAATTCATTCAAGGAAGCGATCCGGCAAGGAGGGAATTATTTTCAAGATTGATTTGGAATAGGCCTATTATCATTGGATTGAGAAATTGTGGACTAGCTGGGTAGAATGGGATTTGGAGATGGGTGGGAAAAAGTAGATCAAGGTATGCATCTCGTCTACCCCTCCCTCCTATGTGTTACTCAATGGCTCCCACACATCTTTTAAAGGCATTGAAAGGGCTTTGGATAAGGACAACCCTTTATCACCGTTCCTTGCACCATAGACGAAGCTATGCAGAACTGGTAGTCTGGTACTCTCTTCTTCTTGAAAGATAAGGCGATTTGGCTCCTAGGAGGCTTTTAAGTGAGTCAAATGGAGTCACCATCCATTTACAAATGATACTATTTTATTCAGTTTTGACAGGTTGGGAGGAAATAGTCAATTTAAAAAGAATCTTGCGATGCTTCGAGTTGGCTGCAAGTTTGAAAATAAATTTATCCAGAAGCATGCCGATGGAAGTTGGTTTTTAAGGAGCCCATCTTGCCTTTGGAGGAACGGTTGCATTATAGAGGTGGCCAACTTCCAATTCAATACCTGGACTGCCAATTGGTGCAACTTCTAGATTGAAAAAGTTGTGGGACCTTGTTACATAGAAATTTGAGAAGAAATTGCCATGCGGAAGAGACAATACTTATCTTTTAGGTTGTACATGTCTTTATATAAGATGCTAGTGGGATTGATGGAGGGAAAGCTTGGACTGCATCTAGAAGAATTTCTTTTGGTAAAGGCTAAGGGAAAAGAGAATTGCAGTGAATGAAGTGGTGTGATGTTGTGAAGGCGAAATCTTCAAGTACATTGGACTTTTGGAAAACTTAAATCTCAAGAACCAGGCACTGCTAGCAAAATAGTGGTAATTTTGTATAGAGGAGGAGGCTTTGTGGAGGTGAATCACTGTCTCTTAAGTACGGTGAGAATGAGAGGGTTGGGATCCTAGAACGAGCCCCCTATGTACAGAAGATTGGGTTGCTGGGGTGCTATCTCTTGTTTGGGGGGTGTGTCTAATGTCTGTGGGGAAGTGTCAAGTAAATGGATGGATTTTAGAGTCGGTGCAGGAGAGAGTTTGGTTTTGGTTTGATGATAGGGTGTGGGAGGGACCTTTTTTAGGTTATTTCTTAGGTTGTCTAAGGTTATCTTTAATAAACAGTCATTGGTAAAAGATAGTTATGTGAGAATGGGCATATTGTCTCTTGGGAGTTGTTGTTGGGAGAGTTGTGTGTCAATTCAAGGTGTTATCAAGTGTTTTTGTTGGGTTTACATTCTAGTGTGTTTTTACATGGAAGAGGTATATGGAAGCAGAACCCATCAGAGAAGTTCTTCACCAAGTCTTTTTGCATAGCTTTTCATCCATCTTTATATGTTTGTCCTCCATGCTCTCTTATTTGACTTGGTCTAGTCCTCATGTGGGGGCCTTTTTTTTTTTTGGGAGTGCAGTGGCAGGGAAGATGTCCACAGTGGACACTCTTAGGAGGGATTTTGCTTCACCGGACATTTCAAACATATGTGCTGTGCAGAGAGGAGAATGAGTCAATTAGTCATCTATTAAGTGTAATTTCTCCTCCAGCATATTGTCCTACTTCCTGAGAAGGTGTGGATTATGTTTGTGCTTTCCAGATTATTTTGTGTGATGTGTTGTCTTGGAGTGCATGTCTGTTTCATGGACGTGTATCCTTTTGGAGGTTAATTCCCTTATGCTATTTGTCAGTCCATTTGGAAAGAGAAAAATGATAGGCTTTTTAAAAGCAGTGGTGGCCTCCTTAGATGAGACCTTAAGTGTGGTGATTGTAAGGATAAGTGAGTGGCCTATTCGATTGCAAATGAATCTCAGGATCTGAATTTGGATTGCATTTTTCATAATTCGGAGGCGTGTATGAGTTGTGTGGTCCTCCCAAGTAGGGAAGATTAGAAATTTGGTCTCCTCTCGTTTGTTCATTCAAATTCAATATTGATAGGGTAGCCAGAGGTAACCTTGGTCAAGCAGGAATTGGAGTTCTTTGCAACTATGACTGCAAGGTTTTGCTCACACTGTCTTAGTTTGTTGGTGTTAAAGGCTCAAATGAAGTAGAGATCTTGGCTATCTTAGAAGCATCGAGGCTGTATTATATGTGCATTCTTTCGAACTCCTTGATTGTTGAAAGTGATTCCTATCTGTGATGCCCAGATAAGGCATGGAAACGCCATGGATATTGTAGGGACACTGATTTTGCACAAAAAGCTGAGTATCGGACACAATACTATACGATATGTTGCCTATTTTGAAGCATCCGCGTATCATAGTGGCCAAATGCAATTTCACGGGCTTCAGGGGAGGTGGGGGGTCCTTGGAAGTTTTGTTATTATCTCACAAATCAATTTTTTTCCTGTATTTTAGGTAGTCTTTCCGCTTGTTCTTTGATCAACAAATGATGTGACTGACAAGTTGTCCAAGGATGGGGCTCTCTCTGTGATTCTAGTGATTCTCATTGTATTTTATTATTTGGTTTTTCCTTTTGCTGTTGGTGGTGGAAGGTATAATGTTCTTATGATTGTTGTTGCCTCTATTTCAAGGTGATTGTATCCTCTCTTTTTGATAAAATTTACCAGTCACCAGTGAAGGCTCAGTCTTGGGCTGGTGAAAACTCACTCCAGCTTCGAATGTAGACTCCTTTTTATCTTCAATGAATGGAGACTCTGTTGAAATGGCTTCAAGATGCATAGCTCTTTTATATTGTAAAAGCTTTTTATCAATACAAGTTACCCTTTCAAAAAAAAAAAAAAAAGGCTTCAAGATGCATGTGAAGACTTCACATCGATCCACCCTTCACTACTTAGCCTTAATGATGCAGATGATGGGTCGGCCAACCCATTGGGCTGGTCCATAAGCCCAACTGGACATCCATTTAATTAGGAATCTTATTTTGAGAGTTGATTTAGTTAGAGGTATTTTAAAATTGGGAGTTTTATTTAATTTGGATTGTTAAGCAAGTATAGTGATTTAGTTTCCTTTATTGTTTAGGAAAGTCTTGGTGTTTAAGCTATAGAGATGACTGATCCTACTCTATATATATGGACGAACATCCTCATTGTAATTCATGCTTATTATTATAAATCAATTTATCTGAGTTTTCTATTCAGGTATGGTGTTTACCATTATTAGGAGTGTGCCCCAGTGGCTGAATCCTTCTTTGGATTCGATCAATTCCTCTTGGGAGGTTGATCTATTTTTTATCGCTGATCCGGGACTGCACAACTTAATTATATTTTCTTACTACTCTTGGTGGTCTTTTATCCTAAAGATGAGTTGTGCTTAGAGACTTCATAGTGTTTGGCCATTTGAACATCAGGGACATCTACTTTTTTAAGTGGGCCATCCAAGGATACATGGAGAGATGGAATGGTTGACTTCTCTAGAATGGTTGGAATCTTTGAATGAGATGAGGGATAGACCTGAATGTTGTAAGGTTCTAGTTATGCATAAAAATTCTAATGGAGTCTTTCGGACTTCGAAGAGTGTAGCTTCTATTGTAGAAAAGGGAAGAAAAACTAGATTATTTCTTATCATTGGATCATTAACACATATATCATCAGTCATTGATTTTTATAGTTGGTGTAAATAGGAGATGAGTTCCTCTCTTCCTTTTCTAGCATAACCAACCAACCCATTCTAACAAGTAGCATAGATGATTTTGGCTGTCAACTTGTGTAACTTGCTCTGGTTGAGTGTCTTGAGTCTTGACCCTTAAAGTTGGTGTTTAGTCTCGAGGATAGACTGTGACAAGCAGCACTGACTTGCTATATACAGGTGCTTGCTTGAGTTCTACATGAGTTAGTTTTAAGGGGGCTTTTCTCTGCTTATGACAATATGCTGCAGAAGCTTGAGCTTGAGTCCTTTTGGCCTCACTGAGCATGTGGTTGGTAGGATTAAAGAGTAAGGACAATTTAGGTTCATCAATTACTTCCATATTTTGTAATGTAATCAATTGCTGATTGCAGGCTTGTTAGTCAGTTTGAATATCCTTCATTGGTTGATTTGCGTGGGCTCCTCCTTGACTTAGTTGCCCAATTCCTTGGTGCCTTATCTCGGATCAGGTATGTGCATGTTGATTCCTTTTCTTTGACATAATTAACCTTTGGAGTTGAATGTTTAAATGTTTTACATAGTTAAGGAGAAACTAATCAAATTATCCCATTCTTTAATGCCAAGGATTCTATTTGGATTAATCTAATCTTAGATCACGTGTGGGAAACTTTTCTTTTCTTGTCTGTAGCAACAATGCATACTCTTATTGCTCAGTTAAGTTTTTTAATATCTGAGCCTACTTTTAGGTTGAGCCTATTAGGCATCATGGAATGGTGTAAACATTCATGTTAGACCCCTCCAAAAGCCATTAGTGGCTTTCCCTCTTCACACTTGAACATTCCTCTTATGCATATGACCATATTTGGGTTTTCCTCTTTTGCACATGATGAATATTTCCACTTATGCAAGTGTCCCTCACCCTACGGTGAGGGATGGATGCACATGAACATTCCTCTCTCTCTCTCTATATATATATATAAATATATATATTGTACAAGTAGGCAACTGTGTTATGGACTATAATCATTCTAATACAAATGTGAAATCTGAAATTTGAGCTGCAACAAATTCAATTACCTGGACTCAGAGCATGCACTCTCTTTTCCATAGGTTTAGTTCGGTCACAGAGCGCTTTTTCATGGAACTTAATGCTCGTCGCATTGACAGTAGTATTGCCAGAAGTGAGACACTTAGTATAATTAATGGAATGCGGTACCTTAAGCTGGGGGTATGTTTTCTATTACTGTTATTGATATTGATGATTGTGAAGAATTCACTCTCCAACCAGTTCTTTGATTTTTTACTAACTCAGCTTTCTTGATTGGATTCAGGTTAAAACAGAGGGTGGTTTGAATGCATCAGCCTCGTTTGTAGCAAAAGCAAACCCTCTTAATCGGCTCGCAAATAAAAGGAAAAGTGAACTTCACCATGCATTGTGCAATATGCTTTCAAGCATACTGGCACCACTTGCAGATGGCGGAAAAAGCCAGTGGCCCCCATTGGGTGTGGATTCTGCATTAACGCTATGGTATGAAGCTGTTGCTCGGATAAGAGGGCAACTTATGCACTGGATGGACAAGCAGAGCAAACACATAGCTGTAAGTGGATCTTAGGCAATGAATTTTGCAAAACTGTATTCGTAGTTGGTCCATGACCTGACCAGGAATGCATTCTATCTCTATTAACATGCTCTTCTCTTTTCATTTCAGTTGCAAGTTGTTTTTTTTTTTATATTTTATTTTCCATTTCTTTTGCTAGACATGAGCCGAAATCTCCTTTCCAATGTTGAATAACGAAAAGTAGAAAGTTTTCAAAATTTTGCACCGTTATTCGTTGTGAGGATTTACACTTGACAGCATGGTTTAAAAGAACGGACTCAGGACCCAACTCGCCCAGGGCCGAGTCCGAGTCGACTCACCCAATTCAGGTGAGTCGCATGGGACTCGCCTGAGTCCCTATGCTGTGCTAAAAAAAAAGAAATAAAAGAAGAAGAAGAGGAAGAAGAAGTTGCTGCTGCTGCTGCATGGGTCTAATAAAAGGTTTGAAGCAGGAAAAAAGAACAAAAAAAAAAAAAAACAAAGAAAAGGTGTACCAACTGTCAATGGATTCAGCTCCATGGATCCAACTCAGTAAAATTCTGTTAACTCTGGCATAAGTATGCCTAATCAGAGTTTTACAGGTTCTCCATTTTATGCTTAAAATCAGTTTTCTTTTGGGTGTTCTTGGCATATTTCTGCTTTAAGTTTGTTTTGATTGAATTTCTTTTCTTTTGAATTAATTTCTTAACATGAGCATTTGAAAAAAATGTGCTCAGCAAAAAAAATGTTTCATCTCTCCAGGTTGGCTACCCTCTGGTGACTCTTCTTCTCTGTCTTGGTGATCCTCAAACATTCAACAATAACTTTGGCCCTCATATGGAGCATCTGTACAAGCTCCTTCGGGTAAGCTTAGTAAATTTGTCATTCTTCACCTGGGCATTATGTGAATGAGATATTGTGCTTTATAAATCATATTTTCACCCGCATAGTTGGTGTGCATTTGTTTCAGTTTCACCCAAGCTGTGATTAGTTTTATTTTATATCCGGTCCTTTTTATGAAGTAGCTATTTGATGCAAGCATGGTCTGATATGCAGGATAAGAACCACCGATCTATGGCCTTGGACTGTCTTCATCGGGTGGTGAGATTTTACTTAAGTGTTTATGCAGATTATCAGCCGAGAAATCGTGTTTGGGATTATTTAGACAGTGTGACATCTCAATTGCTTACTTTTCTGAAGAAGGGCCTGCTAACTCAGGATGTTCAGCATGATAAACTTGTTGAGTTCTGTGTGACTATAGCTGAAAGTAACCTAGATTTTGCCATGAATCATATGATACTGGAGTTGCTAAAGCCTGACAGTTCGAGTGAAGCAAAGGTTATTGGATTACGTGCTTTACTTAATATAGTCATGTCTCCTTCAAACCAATATGCTGGTTTGGAGCTTTTCAAAGGTGATTCATCTCCATTGTTAGCAACGACATACTTTGATGTCAGCTCTTTTTTTTTTTTCGCCCTTCTCAATACCAGTATGTTTTCTGTTGTTGAATGGCAGGTCATGAGATAGGGCACTACATTCCAAAAGTGAAGGTTGAGATTCAACGAATCCTAAGTTCTTGCCATAAAACCTATAGTCAGGCTCTTCTTACTTCTTCCAAGAGTACACTAGGTAATGCCATTTTCAGGCTCTTCTTACTTCTTCCAAGAGTACACTAGGTAATGCCATTTTCGACTATATATGGTGTGAATTGTTGCAATAAGCAAGAATATGATTCATAGAGTTAAGGTTGAAAAGATGCCTAGATAGTAATATTCCTAGAAATTTATTGGCATATTGATCTTCCTTTTCCGTTATTATAGGTCCTCTATTCTCCATAGCCATATGGAGTTTGTAAATATCAGTTGTGTAACGACCCGAAACCCAGATTCCCAAATAAATCTGCCTTTCGAGTCGTGAGTATTTTTTTTTGCCGCGAATGTGAGATTAGGTCAAATCAAAACTTTGCAGCATAATCTTTTTCAATCATCAGACATCAGAAATTCATAACAGAGTACAAGTAATAATCAACTTTTTTTTATTAATCAATTTCAATGTTTAACAATTATGAACAAATCAAAACTAGATAATAATTGCTAAGCGTTCCCTGACGTCTCTAGACTACGTGATCCGTGCTCCAACCATCACTCTTCGGATCCGGTTTTCCTTCACCTGGAAGTGTTGGTGGAGTGGGTTAGAGTTTTAAAAATCCAGCAAGTAAACAAGCCTACGTAAACGCCTCATACAATCATTGAAAATAGAATAATAACAAGTAAAATATTACATGAGGTCAAAATGTAAGATAACATAACAAAGAAAGATTTTGCAAGATACAATTATTGTCATGACCCAAATTCCGGGGCCCTATCGGATTCCGGATTGTGATCATTTAACAAATATTCACTACATATCATCAAATAACTTCCACAAGGAATTAGGCATTTAGTTCAAAATATACTTCTAATTAAATTATGAATATCAAACAATATCAATAATCTCTGAGTAGTCAAATTCCATATTCTAACTCAATTCAAAGATAACCTAAAACATTTAATAAAATTCTCTAAACAAGGGTTAATCCCCTTATCAACTAATTGAATTTTTCTTGTTCTTTCCTGTCAGCCACGCATGCCACAATCTACGTACTGAACATCATTTCGCTCTGTCCCACCCGTGACATGATTACCTGAAGGGGGCAACACAACATTCGTATTACTGATGAATGAATTTTCCTAATTACACACACAGCATAAAACATAATATCTCATAAACAACAAATCTGAATCAATAGATCAATTACCATTAAAAGTACATCCATAAACATATTCGTGCCTATGTACATTACCACGCCACCAAGGCTTATCATATACATGTATTCCGGTTACCATGACGCTGTCTCATCAGACACGTCCACAAGGACCAGCCTCTATAACGGCCCGGACACTAAGTCCAACATCTCATGTCTGGGACCCAGTGCATAATATCTTACAATCACATAACAACCATAACTTAGCATTATTAATAATCTACACAATCAGCAGTGTGGACCAGCCCCTTACACACTTTTCATGTCACTGCTCACTTCTATTCATGACTGTTAGTAATTGGTGTAGGGGTGGCCCACAACATATCATAAAACAGTCCATTCAATAACACACATACATGTCATACCAACTACATCAATACCTTAAGAGATTCCGACATGAAAAGTGATTAGAATTCTACTTTAATAAACCTACCAATAGGCCAGAATACAGTGTCTCATGAATTAAATGTCCCACACAGAATTTCCATGAGAATACTCCACAGTTCATGTTATGCAAATTAGGGCAGTCTAGTTGGTGGGCCCCACTGGTCCCAAACCATGATCAGACCTCACATTAAGGGTCGCCCAAGGGTTCACTCTCACCCCATTGGATTTGATTCATCACTAGATCAATACCTGGGGCCCACAGATCAACACTGTTCATGAATATTTTTCTCCATAAGTCACGCTTGGGGATTTTGATGGCTAGTAGATATACAACAGATGGGGCCCACTGTGCAGGAGTCCACTATCACTAGGGTCGACCATGGGTCCCCTAAAGGATGTTTGGTCCTGATCTCAGATCAGGTCTTCTGGTGGGTCCTACAGCTGATGTTGACCACATGTCTTGTTTTCATTAAAATAACGCCTCTGCTGTTGAAATCAAGTGGATGGTGGCCCAAACAGGGTCCACCTCCCATGTGTCCATGACCTCCTTGGTCGACTAGGAGTATACCCACTACTCCATGGTCCAGATCAACCATACTGTGGGCCAGGGGGTCCCACAACTCCTCAACTTCAACATCTACCTGTGACGCCAAGCCCCTGTCTTCACCAATTTCACATCTATTCGATGAATGTTCTTGAGTTTACACTCCATATCAATTGTAACATTGTCACAGCCATTCTTACATGATTCCCTTGACTCAAAAATAGATTTTATGCCTACTCCATGGTTATAGATAATCACTGTATACATAACAATACAGAATAATTGAATCACACGCTATTATCAATCATCTCGACCAATCCATTTGGTAGTTAGGAAGATCCACTCACCTTTTGTACGTGATCGCTGCATTTGCAATATGCGGGCGCGAATAGGACATCCGACGGTCGTCTCTCCTCCGATTGACTTCTTCCTCTTCTTCCCCTGCATTCCAGTCACCAACTCTTTCTCTTAGATCTCTTTCAAAGCAAAGGAAGAGAAGTATATACTACAGAAGAGGTCGTTGGTTGCTTATATATACAAAGTAGAGTCCTAATCCTTCTACTCTTATACTTTCTAATTTCTAATCTTTCTCTTATACTTCCTGATTAGAGTTGTTGTACAACTCCTCCCCTTTCCAAAGCCAATCACGTGAGACACTTCTAATACAAAAATAAGTTAAACAACTAAGGGCCCTACCTGGGCCAAACTAATCTTGGGCCCAGGTAGCTCAGGATATTACAATTATCAAGATTCTACAATAATTCTTAGTGCGACATAGAATTTTAGAGATTCTAGGACATTTAACAACTCAAGGTCGCACGTTATATATAATTCAAGAAGGCACACCACACCGGCCAAGTTCTTATAATCAAGGTTTTCAAGAGGGAACAAGAGCCGCCGAAAAATAGCAAGGTTTTTCTGGAGAGAACAAGTGCCGCTGGAAAATAGCAAGCGGTACCCAAAAATCCCTTTTGGTAAACAAGAGCGATGAAAGGGGTTTCCTCTTTTGGAACAAGAGCCATCAAGGGGGTACCATTACTTCAGACAAGAATAGACTGTAGCTAGTAATTAAATCCGGGCCAAGATCAGCTTAGTGATGCCCCAACTTATTTTGAGATCAAGTTCAAAGTTTCATATTTAACATGTAGGGAATCTTCTTAAAATTCATTTAAAAATTAAAAATACATTCAGGTTCTAGGTCCAGGCCAAACAAGATAGTCATGAAGTCACAAGACCAAATATTCCATGAGTGAAAACATTAGGATCTCTAGGTAGGGACGAGATTCTTTTTAAGTCCATTGATCTGGACAACTTAGTTCATGATCATCATCAATAACAAGTACAATAATGGGACTTGTGCTCGTAATTATAACAACTTGATTTACCAGTATACAACAATGAGAGTTAAGGTTCAAGTTACAATCTTAGAAGGGGCGACATTGGTGGTGCTTCCTTGTCTAAATCTGATCAAAGATGCAGACAGTCCTTGGGACTGTTGCTGCTGATTGTAGGCTTCGCACCCACCCTTGAAGTAAGGGGTACATTTGGCAGTTTACTAGAGAGATCAATAGTGATGATGAAAATTAGTTCTGGAAAACTGTCAACAGAGAAAGGGGTGAAAACACTAACCTTTTGTCGCTTAGAAATCCCAGGAAAAAAAATCTTAGAAGGCTCGACATTGGTGGTGCTTCCTTGTCTAAATCTGATCAAAGATGCAGACAGTCCTTGGGACTGTTGCTGCTGATTGTAGGCTGAGAAAACCTCTGAACAGATTCAGAAATCTCCTTCCCAGTGATGTTTTATTTTCCAGGGAAAGGAAGAGAAGAAATCAGAGAGCCACGGGCTTTGATACCATGATAGCTGAGACAATAAAGTGAAAACAGTTTTGGAGAATTGTCATTCCGCATTGTGTGGTTGGCCATATTATATGTAGGGGTTAGACGACCCAATCACTGCTCCAAGCGTAGCCAATTAAGGCTACTAAGGATTACAATTAGAGCAATAATTATGGATATGAAATTATCCCTTAGGATTCTAATGCTATCTATTTACATCTAGAAAATATGTAAGATACACGGAGGGCTACATGTGAGATAAATTCCTTGTGTATGGTAGTCCATGTGGACATTCATCGATGATCGCTAGTGCCTCTACAGTCCCAACTGGGCCTCCGGCACAGCTAATTGGGTCTGTCTGGGCCTCACGTGGGCAGGTGAGTCAAGAGTTCCATTGTGGGATGAAGACTGCTGGATGACCACCCACAGTAGGGCTGGTCATCTTTTATTTTCTTTTTCTAATGCAATTAATAAAATCTCAGAATTTCTCTTCCATTGAAAACCTGTTTGCTCTTTTGCTGATCTTAGGTGCTGAATCCTAAACTATATTCATGCTTCGGATTGGGGTCCAATCCTCGGTTTGGATGTATCTCCGTCCTCCGTCATTAGGCTATGAGCGCTTGTTGGATTTTTGGGAATTAAAACTAAAGGAGGAAGTATGGGAGTTAAAATTAACCATTTTTCTTTTCTTGTTTTTTAAAAAGCTTGTTTTATTAGATTTCTAAATTTGTCTTAGTAATGTTAGATTTATGATATGGTTCAATCTTGATGGAAATTTGAGTTTTATTTTCAGAATATTGCCTCCATTCATCAAAACAGAAATTTTGAACAATTCATGTCCACTTTTCATGTTTCATGCTATTTCACTTTAGAATGGAAAATTCAAACTGTGCTAAACACTTTTACAGATGCTGTCACCAAGGAAAAATCTCAAGGATCTCTCTTCAGGTCAGTGCTGAAGTGCATTCCATATTTGATCGAAGTAGGGCGAAGTGATAAAATCATAGAGATCATACCTCGATATGGAATCAGTATTGATCCTGTTGTCCGTGAAGAAGCTGTGCAGGTGCTGAATCGAATTGTAAGATATCTTCCCAACCGTCGCTTTGCAGTGATGAAAGGGATGGCTAACTTTATATTGCAGCTTCCGGATGAGATTCCTGTTCTTATTCAAACATCCCTGGGCCGTCTGGTGGAACTTATGCGCCTTTGGAGGGCCTGTTTATGTGATGAGCAGTTATCATATGATACTCAAAACGTAAAGCAATCGGGCCAGGGAAGTGATGCTGTCCCAAAGCTATCACTTTTTCAGCAGTCAGGGGAAATGATTGAATTTCGAACATCAGAAATGGATGCAGTTGGTCTTATCTTCCTTTGTTCTGTGGAGGCTCCAATAAGGCTTACAGCACTAGATTTATTGCGTTGTGTTCGGGCTTTAAGAAATGATATACGAGACGTGACTGTAAATGGGCGTTCTGACCTTAAATTTAAAAATGAAATGGAGTCAATACTTATTATAGATGTCCTCGAAGAAAATGGGGTATGTATTGCTCATGCTGTTATACATGTAGTTTCTTGTTTTCTGTTTGTGGAAGAGGCGTTTCGTTTTCTCATTTGCTTTCGTGGTCTTTTGGCTTACACCTTGTTATGCACTTGTACTATGTGATCTTTAAGGAGCAACTTTAGTTGCTTTTTCCAAAAATAATTCTTGTTTCCCATATGGCAAATTTTCTGGTGAGACTAGATGCAGTAATGGTTGGGACTTGGGAGGGACATGTACTTTTCTGGTACTGAACAAGGAATTGAAACTTGTGTCATCTTGTTTTCACCACAGAACCAACATCTGCCAAACAGCATGGTGATTTAATTGAATCACTATGCAATTTATTTCTTCCGCCAGGCATAATGAGGCTGTTCAATCAGAAAAAGAAAAAAGAAAAAAGAAAAGAAACAAAACACAGAATGAGTTGCAAAGGCTTTATTCTTGGGCCAAATCGTAGTCAAATCATGGTTCTGAACATTTGCTGACACATTCGTGTAATTCTTTCCAGGATGACATTGTTCAAAGTTGTTATTGGGATTCCGGCCGTCCATACGACTTGAAAAGGGAATCAGATGCAGTTCCCCCTGATGTAACACTTCTGTCCATTCTAGAGAGTACAACAAATAAGAACAGATGGGCTCAGTGTCTAAGTGAGCTAGTTAAATATGCGGGTGACCTTTGCCCAAATTCTGTACAAGAAGCAAGGCAAGGGGCTTAACTTGCACTCTTATCACTATTGTTTGTGGAGACAACATTTTCTGAATGTATGTTATAGGATATGAAGCTATTCCATGAAGCCTTTTCCTTGTGTAGGCAGAAATCTTTATTCTAATGTGTGAACATACCTTAAAAACATGAACTATGCAGGTTTTCTTACAAACTAATTCCTTTATACTCCTATCTCCTTTTCTTTTCAATGTACATGTGAACATTTTTCTACCTTACGGATTAAAAAAAATGTCTTCAGCAGAAAATGTTCATTCAATGATTCATTCCTGGATTTTTTTTTACTGTAAAATATGTAGAAATATGTCTGTATACTTGATCTTTCATGAAAAAAATTTTGTTTTCCGATACTATCAGTTTAATTTAAAATAAAATTGATCCTGCTTCACATGAAAATTTATTAAGGCTTCTCTCTTTCGAATTTGACAGGTTAGAGGTTATGCAGCGGCTTGCACATATTACTCCCATAGAGTTGGGTGGAAAGGCTCATCAGTCACAGGATGGTGAAAACAGCAAGCTGGAACAGTTGCTTATGTATTCAATGTTTGCTTGCTCTTGTCCACCTGTTAATAGAGAAAACGGTGGTTCTTCATCTGCTAAAGACATTTTCCATCTAATTCTTCCATCACTTAAATCTGGATCAGATGCTCACACGGTAAGTGCTTGCTAGTATTGCATCCACGAATTATTGTGAAGCTCCAAAACCTACTTGCTCTGTCATTTAAATAAAGAACACATGTTCATTTTTCTGAAAATTGAAACCTCGAATTGGATTTTAAATCTACATTTTAGATGTTATCATTCAAACATATATGCAAAATTAGTTTACTGTATAACATTCAAACATATATGCAAAATTGAGATAACAAATGGAAATAAATAAAATTTTTTTTTATTACACATGTATTTCTCATCCACACCTACTAGCGAATAGGTAACAGCTTCTGACAATTATTTTATCTTTAAGTGATCAAGTTGATTGACCTATGAAATTGGACCATGTTGTGATCATGTCTTCCTCAACAGATATGCTGCATTGATTCTTCATTAGAGTCACTATCAAGTTTTCTTAAGAATTCCTAGTACGACAAAATGATGTGACACGATGCAACAACTTGGCTTTATGAAGTCTTACAATCTTTAGATGTTGTGATCATAAACTTACACATGCTATGTTAATGCTATCCTTAGATGAAGTATTATTACATTGTAAGTACTACCTATATGAAATTTTGCATGATAAATAGTTACCTATCTATTGATGGGCAAGAGTAGGCTTGTTTAGTGACTAGATTTTCATCTAAAGTTGAACACAAGAAGAGAGAGAGAGAGAGAGAGAGAGAGACTGGCTGTTATTTGTTTAATTCCTTAGAAGTTACTTTTCTTTAATGAGGTTTACACTCTCTTGATGCCTTAATTCTGCTTTTTGTCTGTTATTTGTTTTCTGTAATCTGTTTGCTTCTGCTTTCTGACAGTCTCTTGAGAAGTGGTCTGAAAATGGGGAAAAAAGGCCCTTCAAATTGACAGTAAAAACACACACACACAATAACGACCACTTTCTGCAGAATACCGTTGATATGGTGGATATCATAGTTACCTAATTCGGTCTACATGCCTTTGAATCTTGTCCTATTTGAATCAAACAATTTGGGATTCAATTCGGTATAAAATTCTTTCAAAAACTACAGTTCGCAGCAGTTTGGTGCTGTGTTTTTTGAAAAAGGAAATCAGTTTATTTTATATCATAATCAATAAAAAATCATAACTAAACGGAAAAAAGGAAAGTGAATTTACTGAATATATCACCTTACTATGAGATATAAGGTAGGGGCCCTCACATCCATATCGAATGCCAATAACTTAAATGTGAGGGGCCCCAACCTTATCTCTTATAGTAAGGTGAGAGATGCTCTCATAGGAGCATCTCCATATATATATATATATATATATATAGAAAAGATTGATATTTGGAAAAATAAAAATAAAATAATACTAAGCACATAAATGATTCTAAGCTTCTCTCATTAGTCAGTCCGCTTGCATCAAACATTCAACTGCTGTATGACTTGAAAACTGTCAGGTGTCAGCGTCTTCAAAATTTTACAGTGCACATGGGATCTTTGGTCACAAGTCACTAATGGAGTAATAGCAGAAGGGTAAAAGGTGAAGAAAAAAGGGAAAAATGAAAAGGTGGAAGAAATAAGATGGAAAGGTAGAGAAGATGATGGGAATTGAAAAAATCGATTTGGGGAGTTGCCTGACTCATTCTCTTTCCCCCTCTTTCTATCATATCATCACTTAAAAAAAGTAAATCTCCTTACCCCTGTCTCTTTCATTCCAAACAAATCCATAAGGCTCCATGGCGGGGCCTACTTGTAAAAGTTTAACCGATGAAAATTAGTGTCCTCTTTCATAGGATTAAGCTAGATTTCAATTCAAAATAAGCTGCGTACACCATAAGATTAGTCACTGATAATACACGGGAATATAATAATACAGAATCTACATGTTGTATATTGTTCAGTTTGATGATGGGACCATCTCTTATCAAAGTGCAATTTATTAAGAGCGCTTACCAGTGGATGGCATGGAACATACTTTTGACAGGTTTAAATTCTCATAGACGGGCCCCAGCTGGAGCCTCACGAATTACTGAGTCCAAGCCTCACACGATGCACACTCATATATTTCTTTCCTCCTCTCAGTTTTCTGTCTACCTCTTCATACACCTGTGTGAACAGTGATGCGACTGCAATTTAATTTCCTAAAATCTGGAAGCCAAATGTTGCATCTTCTAATTTATTTAATTATAGAATGGTATGCTTGACTCTGTTGAGCCGTGATTGGGACTTATTATAAAATCCACCAACCCAATAAAAATCAGTCTTTCTAAGTGACTTGGCGTGGACCAAGTTTTACACAAATCTGAGTTTGTAGCACCACCAAATTGAGTAAATATTAGTTACAAAATTTCACCCATCAATCTGACAGTGTCAAGGTGGTGATTACTCTGATTAAACAAAAATTTATATTACTAGCAACACAAAGGAGATGAACAACTATGAGCTGCAAAGATTTCATTAGTGGGCCCTAATAATAATCTCAACATATAAAGAGAATGTTGATGAATGATAAAGAAAGATCTTTTCTAAATATGAGAGAATGGAATGGTTGCCACCCAAATTTATTGGACTGCGTGGAATTCCTAGTCCATCAAAAAGTAAATGCTATTTATTTGATGGTTGGCTTATAAATTAGTCTTAAACTCACTGTAAATTCAAAAAATCCTCAATGGGCCCACTTATGAAAAACTCAAACACCTTAAAAATAAAATCCTCTCTTGTAAGAGCCTTTGCAAAATTTGGATCATATATGATTTAAACCCACCGTAAGATTGATCACTTGAAAACATGTGAAGAAAATATAATGATATCATGAAAAGTTCAAGTGCTTATGGTAATCAATGTGATGGTGGACACAACTATTGTTAAGTTAAATTTTGTCCAAAACCTATACAAGTTAGGGTCATTTATTTTGTGCAGTTTTCTTTTTTGGTTTTCATGTAACCATTTTATGCCTTTTTCATTTGGAGTTTGAAATTTAGTTTATTTTATAATGAAATTTAATTTTTTATATTGATTGTTAAATATTTGAAATTTATTGGTTCATTATAGAATTTAATAATCTTGAAATGGTATTTATTTATTCTTTTCTTTTCACATACTCTTTGTGAACTATCATTCTTTATATATTTTTAGAGCTTCTAAAGTTCTAGTAAAACACACGCGCACATGCACGTGCCGATGATCCCATGCGAACTCTTTTTTTTGGCACACCCATGCACACCTCATAGTGGGGCCCACTTGATGGTCCATCTGAATGGACACACACACGGACTGCCCCTAATAGTCACAGGACTCCTGGGTTTGCAGCCATCTGAATGAACTGGACCGTTGGATCAACTGTACACCCGTTTTTAACAGTGAAAATTTGTGGGCTGTTGATCAAAGGGTTAGGATGATCAGTCCCCCCATCCCCCATGTGGGCCCCTAGGAGGGCCCCATACCAAGGTGCGCATGAAGAGGTCCATGTGCACCGTGCGCATGGGATCACTATTGTGTATGTATATCAAATCTGACGTATGGCTACAGATCATCGTGAACTATAACTAATTTATGTTCAAATTAATACATTGAATTTGAATTGCGGATCAGGCGAATCAAAAAACAAATTAAATTATCTTGCCCCCATCAAATCTTTCAAGCGTAGTGAGTGTTGACCAGGTATCAATCCCTAGTCGATGCTATGAGGGTATGGGGTCGTTTGTTTGCACTCATTTTACATTAGTAAATGATGCACATGCATAAAAGTTGTGCATGATCATGACCTGTTTGCGCTCATTTATGCATGTGCTGCCTAAAAGAGCTGTGAAAATGAAAATGGTGTGTAAATGAGGTCATTTTCATATGAATTTTATGCACCTAAAGAGGTGAGAAACCATTGCACACCTCTTGGTTCAAAGAAGCACCAATATAGGTTTCATTTCAGACAAGTCGTGGCTTCAAATCCTGTCTCTGACTTTTATTCTTTTCAACTCCTGTGGGCTCCAAATTCTTAAACCAAATCATTTAGATTTTTTTATTAACCCATTAAACCCCAAAACATTTAGTTCCATGTCTTAAATATTTATAGGTTTTCAAATATATGAAGATCTTACATATGTAATTTGAACCGCTCAATGTTTACTCATGTGAAATGGTGCTTCCAAACCAGCACAGTATTGTGTTTCACATGTAAAATTTTACATATATTCACATGTAAAGTTTATGTATGTAAATGGCATTTCACATCACATGTAAAAGACAAACACCCCTAGTTGTCTTGCCATTGAGCGAACGGTGGTTTGGCAAAGCGTTTAAAATTTAGGAAATTTATAATTAAAAAATTATATAGCTATGTACTAAGTGTTATACACTATTTATACACATGTTTATAAAGAAGTCAGGTTCTTGTGTCAAAATCTACTTGAAACACAAGCCCGGTCCAACCCTAGTTCCATGTGGATTTCAAAACTCAGTCCAATCCTGGCGCAAACCGTACAGGCCCACCACTAACCATACTTCCACCAGGTCGAGCCATGGCAGTTTTGGTTTGGCCTGACCACACTGCACCCTTAACCCATCAACAGTGCCATCCTCCAAACTCCTTTGTGGTGCTTTCTCTTGATGAAATCCAAGGGATGTCTTCTCGTTTTTTGAGAGAGTGACTAGGACAGATAGACTCTTTCCCAAGGATTTTTGAGACTTACTGAAGTTGAATTTCTTACAAAGACTTGGCTATAGTTCTGACAAAAGCCCACACATACATTAAAAAATAAAGAAAATTCTATTATCTTCACTACCTCCAATTCGATGGTAGAAAGGAAACATAGAAGTGGTTACATTCAACGTGAAGAAGACCATTGAGCTGGTCTTCTACATGGTGGATTAGCTGTGCATTGAAAACTGAACTATTGAAAACAAAACCCAATCTTTTGATTCCCAACCCATAATCCGATACTAAAAGAAAAGAGGACATGAGCAGAGGAGAGGGGATAAGCCCCGTGATTCACAGTTCTTAAACATGTCCATGAAAGCAGCAAACCCAAATAAGGGAATATATCACGCAAATGATCGGATAGTGTGGGCGGCACAATCACAAATGATAGGGTTGCAGTTATCTTTTCTATTTCGTGTCCAGCCGGAGTTGATGAGAAGTGTAATTGTTGGCCATTAAGGCCTCAAATTGATATAGTCATGATGGCATGGGCCAGTTCTTGGAGAAGGAGATCCGATAAATGTGATTGATTAGGCATCTGGTAATTGCTGTGGAGGTTTCACAATCTACAGAATGAAATTCAAAAGCTGGCCAGGAAAGAATCCTTCACTCCTCCCTAGTAAAGAATTGAGGAAGTGGATAAATTGGCTGAAGTGGGTGTTGATAGAGTGAAAATGTTTATCTTTTTAAAGTAATCACCAGGGTTCAGTCCCTGGTCTTTCCTCTGATAGGGGTGTGCCTTACATCTGCGCTTCACAGTGGGCCATCCTCTTTTTGTTATACCATTCAGGTTGCATGACCTAGTTGGGAGTCTTGGTTCTGTACATTCGTATGTTTTGACCTAGTTGGGAGCCGTGGTTATGTACATTCTTATATTTTTGTAATAATGCCCCCATGCCCGCCCCCCACCCCACTCTCTATGTGTGTGTGAGAGCGAGAGCACGTGCGCGTGTATAAGGATTGGCTTTGATGTCCTTGTATATGCTGATCCAAATGAAATCTGAATTGGTATGAAGATACTAATTTAAATATCAATTGAATATATTCTAAGCTGAAAAGGGCACCTTCATTTTCCTTCAGTTGTTTTGCTGCAGATGACTTAATGTTGGCTAATTGAGTTTTCTTTTCTTGTAGCATGCGGCCACCATGGCTCTTGGCCACTCACATCTGGAAGTCTGTGAAATCATGTTTGGAGAGCTTGCATCATTCGTGGAGGAGGTTTCTTTAGAAACGGAGGGAAAACCAAAATGGAAGGTAAGAATCAAGACATCTTTCACCATACACAACCTCCTGATTTAGTGGAAATCAAAATTAATCTTGGAAATTGGTCACTTCCTTTCCTCGTTCTGCATGCAACTTATTCTAGGGAAAAAAAAAAAAGAAAAAGAAAAAGAAAAAAATCTGTGTATGAGTAAATGTGAACTCTGGAAGCCTATGTTGACTGATCTTTGGTGCTTGTGTTTCATTTTGGTTGCAATTCTGAGGCTTTCATCATTTCTCGTGCACGTGTTGTTTGCTAAGCGTGTGTGTGCATGTGCATATGTTGGTAAGCATTGTTGAATTTGAAGACAGAGTATAGAAATGTAATTAAACAATTTGGTACTGGTGTTTCATTCTGATTAGCAATCCAGAGATACTCACATAATTTTTTAACGGTCTGGAGCTGTTTGCTAGCAATCAAAAGGGAATACATTCCTAGAAATGGAAGCCATTTTATTTTCTTGAATCCTTTGATTCAAGAAAAATGATTCCATTTTTACTTAAGGCACATTGGGTAACGATCCTCAGAGAGGAATTCTTTTCAGTTTTCCTCAATATCAAAGAAATCCACGTTTGGTAACTGCAGAGACTATGGAAAACGGATTTCCAAAATCCTCTATTCTGAGGATTCTCCTAGTTGGACCCCCCTCCACCGGAAAACTGAAATCTTCTGATCTAAAGAAAGGCGGAGCTTTAGTGGGTTCTATGTTTTTTATTGGCTGTCCTTGTTTTTCATTTTTTTTCACACATATGGACCTCTAAATGACAATCTAAACTGTTCATCTGCTTCAGAAGGCCAAAAACGGCTAGGGGTTAAGATTTCGGCTGTGTTCATCCTCTTCAAAAGCCGAAAACGTCTAGGGGATCAATTTTGGAAGCTTGATTCATCATGGATCATGAGAAAATTGTGAAAAGCTCCAGATCATTGATTTGACATATTGCAGTAAACATGATGTTTTGGCAGTCCGTTTTTTTTCATTTTTTTATTCGTGTGGGCCCCTTAGTCACAATCCAAACCATCCATCCTCTCCAAAAGGCCGAAAACGACCACAGGTCAAATTTCAGCCATTGATTTATCATGGATTTTGAGATATTTGCAAAAAAGTCCAGACCCTAAAAATTGAGTTTTTTTTTCTTGTGGGCCCCATTTGCACGATCCGAACTGTTCAGCATCTCTAGAAGGCCAAAAGCAGCTAGGGTGTGAAAGTTTAGAACTTGATTCGTCATGGATTACGAGAAATTTTTATAAAATGTATGATTGTTGGATGTACAATAGTGTAAATGGTTGGATTCTGTTGTGTTTGCCAAACGTGGAATGCGATGATTCCTCCCCTCAGAAATCCTAATTGAGTATAGCATTGTTCCATGGGAACGAAGGAATCCTGTCTCATTACCAAATGTGCCCTAATCAAATGAGTTGGTGTTTAGGTCCTCTAGGAAAAAGAGCTGTCAGCAAATGATCTTTCTTTTCGATATTTTGGCTGATTTTTAAGGCTTCCATCCTATATTGAATCAGCTGCTTTTTCTTCACCTAGAGTGTAAAACCCAAGACTTGCCTTCCTTTACAACTATGAAAGGCCCCTTCTTGTTTCGGGTGTAATTAATCTAATTAGATGGAATCATGCTTTAATTTTAGTATTTTACTACAAGAACTTGTCTTTAGCCATAAATTGAAAATTAAAAGGTTGTTGTAATCTAATGACTAAGTAGAAGTACAATAGACTACGATAAAGCATGCATCATATATATATATATATATATATATTTTTGAATGGCGATGAAGCGTGCATCATATTCTCAGCATTTTTCAGCATATGAATATTCGCTTCAAAAGTTGTGACAATTCATCTTTACCTGCGCAGAATCAAAAGGTGCGCCGTGAAGAATTTCGTATTCACATTGCAAATATTTATCGTACGGTGGCTGAGAATATCTGGCTGGGCATGTTGCGCCACAAGCCAATTCTCCGTCTGCATTTCTTGAAATTCATTGAAGAAACTAGACAGACAGTAACATCATCCACTGAAAGTTTCCAAGAAATTCAGCCTCTTCGCTTCGCATTAGCTTCAGTGCTAAGATCATTAGCTCCTGAGTTTGTGGAATCACGATCTGACAAATTTGACCCCAAAACTCGAAGACGGCTTTTTGATCTTCTTCTTTCTTGGTGTGATGACACGGGTGGAATGTGGGGACAGGACAGTGTGAGTGACTACCGCCGTGAAATTGAACGTTATAAGCAATCTCAGCATAATCGGTCCAAGGATTCGGTAGATAAAATATCATTTGACAAAGAAGTAAGCGAGCAAGTGGAGGCAATTCAATGGGCATCCATGAATGCTATGGCTTCCCTACTGTATGGGCCTTGCTTTGATGAGAATGCAAGAAAGATGAGTGGCCGGATAATTAACTGGATCAACAACTTGTTCATTGAGCCTGCAACTAGGGCTCCTCTGGGATATTCTCCTGCTGATCCAAGAACGCCATCTTATTCAAAATACACTGGAGAGGGAGGGCGCGCTGGTGCTGGAAAGGATCGACAAAGGGGTGGACATCTCCGGGTTCCTTTAGCAAAAACAGCTTTAAAGAATCTTCTTCAGACAAATTTGGAGCTGTTTCCAGCTTGTATTGACCAGGTAATTTATGTCTTTTGTTTCACAATGTTATATAGGAGTACATGCCAACCAGTGGATCTGAATGCTATGAACTAAATGGTGTCTTTTCCTATGATTGCAAATAATAGTTCCTGCTGAATTTCCTTGATTGTTTTCATTGGAGATCACATGTTAGCAGGGAGAAGCATCTCTGCTTGTTTGTGTAAAATTTTTTAAGGCTGCTTGAACTCCAGGAACTGTAATTATCTCTTTAAATTTTTTGAAGATATGCTTGGAGTTCAAATGGATAGTAAACCGAATAAGTTGTAAAACTGTTGAAATGAGTTAGGGACTCTAAACCCAGTGGCTTTGTGTTTCATCTGTTATCTTTTGATGCTATAGTAAAACAAACATTTTATTGGACTTGCTAGACTACTATTTCCATCTGCAAGTCATGTCACTGCCTCATACATAGATAGTGTGATAGTAAAGGAATTGCTCCATTATTGGAAACTACTACCCTGTCCTGGGATCTGCAGATGTGAGAACCCATTGAAAAAGTATGGAAGCTATGTTGCTTATGTTAACATTACTGAAGGTACATCATATTCAGATTTACCAGGCCATTCATTGGAGACCAAGCCACAAAAGTATCCTAACATGGAAGATCCTAGCCATCCAATAATGGGGTTTTCTATGGTGAATGTTTTGACCATTAAACGATCTTTCAGCTTTGAAGGCAGTCGACCAAATGTTCCAATTGACACATTCACCAAACCAGAGACACCATTTTTATGTACTCAATGCCCAGCAGCCAAGTAGTTCATATGCTTCTGGTCAAGGTTTCTATAATTCCTCTATCTAATGATTCTTGTTCTAGGATGTTAGATCTGGAGACTTAAGTGTTAGATGTGGTTACAGTTCACATGGTGATCTGCATGTGGAGTAAACTGCTGTTTAACCTCTTTTTGTGCATGTCCCTCACTAAACTCTGTAACCTGCAGTATGTTGTCATTGTAGTTATATTAGTGTTACTTATGAGTTAAATATATTGTCATTCTTGATGGTTAATTTGTTTTTCATTTCCTTCCAGTGCTACTCTTCAGATGCTTCCATAGCTGACGGCTATTTCAGCGTACTGGCTGAAGTCTACATGCGTCAAGAGATCCCAAAATGTGAAATCCAGAGGCTCTTGAGCTTGATCCTCTACAAAGTGGTAGATCCTTCGAGACAAATCCGTGATGATGCACTCCAAATGCTAGAGACCCTCTCTGTTCGTGAATGGTCTGAGGAGGGCTTTGAGGGTGGAGGTCGGTATCGAGCGGCTGTTGTTGGCAACCTACCGGACTCTTACCAGCAGTTCCAGTACAAGCTTTCCTCCAAACTTGCCAAAGACCATCCTGATTTAAGCAAACTCCTATGTGAGGAAATCATGCAACGCCAGCTTGATGCTGTTGACATTATTGCCCAACATCAGGTCTTAACATGCATTGCTCCGTGGATTGAAAATCTCAACTTCTCGACTCTTTGGGAATCAGGATGGAGTGAAAGGTTGTTAAAGAGTCTTTACTATGTGACATGGCGACACGGAGATCATTTCCCTGATGAAATTGAGAAGCTTTGGAGCACAATTGCTAGCAAACCCAAAAACATTATTCCAGTGCTTGATTTTTTGATCACAAAAGGGATTGAGGATTGTGATGCAAACGTCTCAGCTGAAATAACTGGAGCGTTTGCTACTTATTTCTCAGTTGCCAAACGTGTGAGTTTATATCTTGCACGTATATGTCCCCAACGGACCATTGATCACTTGGTGTATGAATTATCTCAGAGGATGCTAGAGGACAGTGTTGAGCCAGTCAGACCGAGCGTGAGCAAGGGAGATGTTAGCGCAAACTTTGTGCTTGAATTCTCTCAGGGGCCGACCGCAGCTCAAATTGCTGCTGTTGTGGAGAGCCAGCCTCACATGTCGCCTTTACTTGTGCGTGGATCGCTTGATGGCCCACTAAGAAGTACAAGTGGGAGCCTGAGTTGGCGGACGGCAGCTGTGCAAGGCCGGAGCATCTCGGGTCCTTTGAGCCCAATGCCTCAAGAAGTAAACATTGTTGCCACTGCGGCTGGACGGTCTGGACAGCTGATTCCATCTATGATGAACATGTCAGGGCCACTGATGGGGGTCCGCAGCTCTACAGGGAGCCTGCGGAGCCGCCATGTTTCTCGTGACAGTGGAGATTACTTAATAGACACGCCAAACTCTGGTGAGGATGCTCTGCATTCTGGCAATGCAGTTCATGGGGTTAACGCTGGGGAACTATCATCGGCCTTGTCGGGCCATCCCCAACATTCACTTTCTCGCGCAGACATAGCTTTAATTCTGCTTGCAGAGATTGCTTATGAAAATGATGAAGATTTTCGTGGTCACCTGCCACTGCTCTTCCACGTCACATTCGTGTCAATGGACAGTTCAGAAGATATCGTGCTTGAGCACTGTCAGCATCTGCTTGTAAATCTGCTATATTCACTGGCAGGTCGGCACCTGGAGTTGTACGAGGTTGAGAACAGTGATGGCGAGAACAAGCAGCAGGTTGTTAGCTTAATCAAGTATGTGCAATCAAAGCGTGGGAGCATGATGTGGGAAAATGAAGACATGACACTCATGCAGACTGAGCTCCCGAGTGCAGCTCTCTTGTCAGCTCTTGTATTGAGCATGGTTGATGCTATATTCTTCCAAGGTGACCTGCGTGAGACATGGGGTGCTGAGGCACTCAAGTGGGCGATGGAGTGCACATCCCGCCACCTTGCATGCCGATCTCATCAAATCTACCGTGCTTTGCGTCCAAGTGTGACAAGCGACACCTGTGTTTCACTCCTCCGTTGCCTGCACAGGAGCCTGGGAAATCCAGTACCAGCAGTTTTGGGCTTTGCGTTGGAAATTCTGTTGACACTGCAAGTGATGGTGGAGAACATGGAACCGGAGAAGGTGATACTTTACCCGCAGCTCTTTTGGGGCTGTGTTGCAATGATGCACACAGATTTTGTGCATGTGTATTGTCAGGTGCTAGAGCTCTTTGCCCGTGTGATTGATCGGTTATCATTCCGAGATCAGACAACAGAGAATGTCCTCCTGTCGAGCATGCCTCGTGACGAGCTTGATGTTGGTGATGCAGCAGAACTTCAACGGGTTGAATCAAGGACCCGAGTTGAACCACCCCCAGAGACTGGCAAAGTGCCAGCTTTTGAAGGTGTGCAACCTCTTGTGCTTAAAGGGCTCATGTCTACGGTGAGCCATGGGTCTGCCATTGAGGTGCTTTCGCGGATCACCTTCCATTCATGCGACTCCATTTTCGGCAATGCAGAGACAAGGCTCCTGATGCACATAACAGGCCTCCTTCCCTGGCTCTGTCTGCAGCTCAGCAAGGACACTGTGCCTGGGTTTGCTTCACCACTTGAACATCAGTACCAAAAGGCACGCACTGTTGCAGGCAACATATCGGTTTGGTGCCGGGCAAAGTCATTGAATGAGCTTGCAACTGTATTTTTAGCATACTCTCGTGGTGAGATCACAAGCATCAATGACCTCCTTACTCGTGTGTCCCCTCTGCTGTGTGCTGAGTGGTTCCCAAAGCACTCTGCACTTGCATTTAGCCACTTGTTGCGGCTGTTAGAGAAGGGCCCAGTTGAGTACCAGCGAGTGATCCTGCTCATGCTGAAGGCGCTGCTCCAGCACACGCCTATGGATGCAGCCCAGAGTCCGCACATGTATGCAATTGTGTCCCAGCTGGTGGAGAGCACATTGTGTTGGGAGGCATTGAGTGTATTGGAAGCCCTTTTGCAGAGTTGCAGTAGCTTGACCGGGGGCCATGCACATGACCAAGGAACATCAGAGAATGGGCATGGTTCAAGTGATGAGAGAATGTTGTCTTCTGTTCTTGCTCCCCAGAGCTCATTCAACGCTAGAAGTGGGCCGCTGCATTATGCAGTTGGATCGGGTTATGGCACAGGCTCAGGTGCGGCAGCAGCTGCACAGGGTGGAGCTCCAGAGGGAGGATTGCCACCCAGAGAGGTGGCATTGCAGAACACACGGTTGGTTCTTGGGCGGGTGCTTGATACCTGTGCACTTGGGAGGAGGAGGGATTACCGCCGGCTTGTGCCTTTCGTTGCCAACATAGGAAACCCATGATCACCATCACTTCTTATGGTGGATAACGTTGGGTGTTGGGAGTTCCTGCAAATAGGAACCAAAGCCTGCTGTTGTGTTGTACAGTTTGTGAGATTTCACCCCTACTAAAATTTTCTTATTCTATTTCATCAGTCACCCAATTAGTGTTCTTGTTTTCTGAGGATGACATTGGTTTGGATTTAGGCCATACCTGTATCCAGGCCCAAGTCCATTGACAGGTGAGTCCAATCTCGTGTCTGGGTCTGACACAGACCCCTAGTGCTCAGATCGGAGTCTGCTGCCCCGTGGGCCCGAGCTCGTCCTTTTAAAGCCCATTATTACATCTAGATCCGAATCTTAGCTATAGGGCTGGGCCTGAATTTCTGAAGAAGTCTGGGAAGATGGTAACTAATTTTGACGTTACATGTTATTTATTGATATGTCATTCTGTTTACTGTGCGGAATACAGATGGGCCTAACAAGAATTCAATCAGGTTAGCTCCTTAAGCCCCGATCCAGCCCCATTTAAGTGTCTCTTTTTTGTAAAATAGTTATAGAGAAATCATATCAGAAAAGTCCTTTTTTATATGACTCACATGTGTTATATGTTAATCTCATTTTGTTTATTTTGTTTGTCTCTGATATGGATGAACTCCCAAGACTCATGTCTGGCGCAATAAGAACTCCAGACCCTAAATATGGATTTAGGTCCAGCGCATGTTGCCCTGTTGCGTGCACGTGAGATTTTATTGAAGATTCACTTTCATTGGAGTGATATAATCAACATTGATTCACAAAAGGGGAAAGGTAAAGGGGTTCTTAAACAAACAATAAATGGATATTTCAGAAGTGGGGCCTGCTTTTTAGGTGTTTAAACCTTCCATGTGGTGTTGGTTCATCCATCACCAACTAATCACAGTGAGAGCTTGGATTTGGATGATCAGGATTTGATCGCATTTTAATATGTTTAGAAATAATTGGTATTTCTCCAAATGAAGCCAAATTCGTTGCCTCAAATAATGGATGGCCCTTTCATTAGAGGACTTGGATGTGAAAACTGGTCCTCAATGTACCACAAATCTGGATTTTTGAAAAAAAATATCATATATCATGTGATTTAATTGCATTCTTTTTTCTTTTTTGGTTTTGGTGAATAATCTCATTCTTTTATTACTTGTCCAATTTGGCAATTGATATGCAATTGAAACGTATGGATACACAGAAGAGGTTAGCAAAAGAGGGAAGAAAGTCCTTAAGGAAAAAAAAAAAAAAAAACACAGAGAGTATAGGCCTTGAGCTCACTTGACCATATGATAAGGTTTGACAGTATGGATCATTTGTCTTGAGAAACATAGACACCGGACAAATAGAAAATATAGATAGGCAGCTGAACTCACCCTAATAATGCCTGCTTAGTTTAGAATGGAAACACATTAAATTAGAGGAAGTGGTACAATACCACGAGCATGCAAATGGAGGAACATGCTGCACATGGACCTCTTCTCCTCTCTCTCTCTCTCCAATGCGAATCCGGATCACGAGAGAACTGCACAGTGGAATCTACATATTGAAATCTGAACCGTTCACTCTAGACATATATGGTATTTTCAAATTTTGCTTCAATCCAAGTTTTCATCACCATTGATGAAAAACAGTTTTAAACGGTCAATTCAATGGTGGACATAACTTGTATTTGACGTAAACTTTGAGAACAACCCATAGACCTGGAGGGAGTTCATTTTGAACTATTCATATTTTTATTAGGAGACCCACTGCAGTCCCATTGGATCCTCAACTCTTTTACCTAGACAAGTCTCAACTCCCAAGTTAAAGGAGTTGAACTCCATAGTAGGGCCGAATAATGAAATCTAAACCGTTTAAAATAAATGCCTCCAATGGTGGGCCCACAATGGAGCTCAATTATAATATATATTAAAGCCAAAGGTTTTGAATTCAGTTTTGACCAAATTACTTTCAATTTTAACCTTTTCTATTTAGCCGCCATGGTAAAAACAAAAAACTAAAAATGTATATGGGTTGGGAGATTTGATATCGTCAGAATATAAGCTTTTGCCTTTCTAGGTAACAAACCTAACCACCGCACCATACAATATTTATGTGTAATTATTTGTCAAAATAATGTCAAAAGTAATTAAATAGAGTGGGAACCCTACCCGTGTGGGTCGTGCCCAGGCTTTTCCATCAAACTGTGAATCCAAAGGTGGAATAAATTCAAATTGAATCAAAATTTGCAAGTACTTCATATTAAGTGGAGGAGTTTATTTTGAGCTATAGTCCTTTCAGCTCAGGATTTCTCTTGCTAAACCCTCAAAAGGATCAGGACCCATGGTACATGACACATTTTGATTTCATGACCTGTCGTCTTGTGGACGACATCATGTGCCAAGCTGTATCAATATATTGAATGCTACGCTGGCGGGATCCTCCCTCCAACCCTCGCAAGCACGCTTTCCATTTTTAGCAAGCGGCACGCCTTGGCGCCTTCTACTTCAAATCGTGGCTGTGACTCGAAATCGCCCACCATGTGGGCCATCCCATGTGGACCACTACTCAAATGCCAGCAAATCCCACAATCTCAGCCATCCATGTTCTCTACCTCTCAATCCATGTGTCATCAAATCAATGTAATGGTCCGTTGAAAACAGTCATATCTGAAATCTAAATAGCTTAAAATCATGGCCTTGTAACATTGGAATGAGCCCGAGCCCAACTCCAACTCCGTTCGAAATAAGATTTGAGTGGTAAAGTAATGCCGCTAATCCAATAATCCAATAGTAAATAGATTTTGCCGAGGTAGAACGCTCATGTCTGAGAGTCTGGATCTCCTGTTTCGTTGAAACGAGAGAGTTGTATCGTCCAAATTCAAAGAATTAGAGGATCGGATGAAACAGTTTTTTCCATTTTCAACAAAATAGAGGATCCATTCCAGACTCACATTATAAAATTTAAACAACCGGAAATAAAGTACACCTACTTCTACGACATATAGATGGCTAGTTGGTGTGAAAATTACGCTCTAGATGACTAATCTACAAACATATTTCAAAACAAGTTTTAAAAGCTTTTAAATTTTAAATAGCCAGAATTACAGTCCCATCGATTTATTAAAGACGGGCCAATATTTAATGTGATTAATCTAACAGTGGGCCATCTTATACTAGAGTGAGATTTGGCCCACAGCTAATGCATGTAAAGTTGGTGATTTTCATCCATTTGATGACACCCTTCGATGGATGAGGATCACAATGATATGATGGAACCAGTGGGCCCCACAAAGCACGCGGTGCACCCACTATTTAAGATAGTGAACCTCTCCCATCGCGCTACTTCTCCCTCCCACGTTTTTACGCCTGTCTCTCTCTCCCGATTGGGATTTTATTTTTTTCATATTTGCTTCTTCTCGAAGGATCCCCCTCCGGCGGCCGGAAATCCAAGCAAAACCCGTCATCACCGTCTCATCATCCGGAAACTTCAGATTTTTCCGGCGGAAATTCGATTGCTTCGGTCGGAATTCCGTCGGAGATCATGGCGTCCGGCGTCGGAATCTCTTTCGATTGGTGGAATGAGGTGAACAGATCACCTCTCTGGCAGGATCGGATCTTCCACACCCTCGCTGGACTATTCGGCTTCGTCGCCGCCGTGGCTCTGGTAATCTCTCTCTCTCTCTCTCTCTCTCTCTCTCTCTGATCCGTACAAAGAAATCCGATTTTGTATCCTTTTGCCATTCTATTTTTGGCTTAGGAATCGGCAGGGTTTTGGAATCGGATTTCGATTCTTCGTTCTTGTTCTGATTCTTTAGGTATAGTGTTATTGCATTAAGAATCTAAGAAAACTCCTTTACAGAGTCAGGAAAGATTAGGAATTGAAGATAGTACTCTGTTTTTCTGAAAGTATCTTTTGATTTCTTGAAAAATAGATTTGAATCAACTGAAAATAGAGTAAGAGCACAAAAAAAGGAGAGAAATCAGCTTCTATTTTGAATTTTGTATCTTAGTTTCGATTGAATCATGTTTGTTGTTTTCGATCTGAATTATATGCTTTGAAGTGCTGATATACTGTAATTTACAGATCCAACTTGTTCGAATTCAACTGAGAGTCCCCGAGTATGGTTGGACCACCCAGAAGGTTTTCCATTTCTTGAACTTTGTTGTGAATGCAGGTTTGCATCTGTTTCTGTGTTTCTTGTAGTGTTTATGAACTTGTTTTTGGTGTTGATGTTCTTCATTGATCCTTAGCTTTGGATTATATTTTACAGTTCAATGCGTGGTGTTTGTGTTTCGGCGGGATATACAACTTATAAAGCCTGAGGTTTGCTTGATAACTATGTCACTAATTGAAGCTCTTTTTGGTATTTTTTTCTTCTTCTAATCTTTATGAGATTTACTTCAGTGGTATTAAGTGATAAATGATGTTGCTTTATTGTCAGATCATACAACATATTTTGCTTGATTTGCCTAGTCTTGTATTCTTCACAACATACGCACTTTTGGTCTTGTTTTGGGCTGAAATTTATTATCAGGTTGGTTTTGATTTTTGGCAGGTTGGTTTTACTTGTGTTAGTTGACTTGTGATTATTGCTTGCACCTTTTTTTGTTTTTCTTATCATATGGTATTTGGCAGGCACGTGCTGTATCTACTGATGGACTTAGGCCAAGTTTCTTCACGATTAATGCTGTGGTGTATGCTATACAGGTAGAGTCTTATTTAAAGTGTTCTTTAAGTGGGAGTTCCAGCAAGGGGATTAAGAAGTTGTACTGCTTTGTTGCTTTTCTTTAACAATGAATTTTAGTGCATCTTGGTGTGTTGCTTATTTTCATGTCCACCTTCCTTTCTCTGTCTCGTTTCTTAGCATTATAACTATGTTAAGTAGAGGAGATTTGCTGATGATGGTTTGCAAGTTCCAAACTTGTGAACTTCTGTGTGGACCGCCTTGCTAGAAACAAAATTTTATGTACTAATATATTTTTGGAGGTGTCTTAAGCATGTTTAGCTCTCTTGAAAATTGTAGAATTATAATTCTCTGATGCCATTACTTGCCAACTTTAGAGTGGGTGGCTTGATGTTAACAGACCATTCTTCTATCAAAATAGTTCACTAAATTCTTAGGAACCTTTTTGAATGGGGGGATTGGAATGCGAGTTGATTTTCTTGATTCATTCGCGATGAAAAGAATTTTTTTTAACTGAAATGAAGAAAAGAGTGACCTCATCAGCCTTTCTAATTTCATGAGCAAATGAACATGTAACCATCTAGTAGAAGCATTTTTACATTAAGAAAGCAAGCACCCCAGTTTCCTTGGAATTCAAGAATTCATAATTTATGGCCTTAGCTGAGTACTCTTCTACTGACAGGAGAAGTGGTTGGAGAAAATTTGCAAACCTTTCAACAAAACTTGCACCTCCACTTCCACAGCATCATCCTCATCTGCAAGTTTGAAAAATTAATGAGGATGTTCCTCTAATTATTTCTAGAAGTTAGAACTCTGTCAATCCCGAAGGTACCTGGACAGCATATAGAATTGTGATCAAACTTTGGCTTTAGGCATGCGAGATCCATTTGCATCCATTTTATGTCCAATTATGTGTAAGAAAAAACCATTGGTTACTAGGGTGACCTGACAAACTTGATAAAAGTGAGAGGAGATACCATAGCGCATTTATAATATTGTCCGTGGTAGTTAGTGACTATTGTTAGTTCTTTAATCTACTTCTTTATTCAATCTACAGCAAGCTAGTTTCACATTATGTATTCCTTGTAAAAAAAAATACCATTTAATTGACTACTAAAAAAACTCTAATTACCATTCAAAGAAAAAACGCGTGCTGAGTTTTACTAAAATAGAGATAGCCTTAAAAATTGGGTTATGCAACTCTGTTGGTTAAGAATTATGATCACTGCTGTTGTGTTCTGCATATCCAAGATACAGCTCAAGAATTCAATTAGGCATTATGTTCCTGCATATCCTATGTACAGCTTGGGAATCCGAGGAGCCATGTTGATTTTAGCCATGTATTTTCTAAGTCATTACATCATTTATCTCTTCGCTCTTGCTCTTGTTCTCTGTTGCAATCATGAGTAAGTTTTGCTTCAATTATCCAAACATTATCTGGCATCCAGTTTTCCTTGGCACTGATACATGCTAGTGTTGCATTCATGAGTAACTCTTGCTTCAGTTATCCAAGCATTGTCTAGCACCTATTATAATATGCCATGGCACTGATAGACACAGGAAAGCAGTGTGCTGTTAACATTTTTTTAGCTACTAGTTTTCTTTGTTCCAATTGTGTCTATAACCCATGTGGTGTTGTAGTCCTAGGGAATTTTGGTTTACTTCTACGACCACTATGGGGCACACTTAATTCATTTTTCTGCTCTAATATAATTATTGTTTAATTCTAGATTGGCTTGTAATTGTGCATTTACCCAAATGAAGTTGTCAATTGACTTTTCACTAGATTATCAAGAAATTTCAAGTTTCTTCATTAAATAATCTAGCTGTTCTCTAAGTCATGTTTAAGTGTCACTCGCAATTCGAAAGGAATTAAACTATTTTCCTTTGAGTTAATGGGTAGATTTGAAAGTCGACAATACTTCACTTGAAAAAAAAAAAAAATGGTTACTTCAACTTTTCAAGCTTCTCCTGTTCAACTACAACTGCCACAGGTTACTAGTATAATCCTGTCTTGAATTGTTGTCAGGTTGTTATGTGGTTGCTTTTGTGGTGGAAGCCTGTCAGACTTATGCTTATCATATCCAAGATTTTCTTTGCAGGTGCCATTCATTAGCTTGAGAATTCTCACATCTGTTATGCCTAGGAGAAATATCTGTTTTACTTGAAAGAGAAAAGTATCTCTTACCACTTTTAAATGTGTGCATTGGCAGGTGTCTCATTGTTTGCAGCTTTTGGTTTTCTTCTCTATGGTGGCAGGTGAGTTTTCTTTTTCTTTTTTTTTTTTTTTCTAATGTTCAACAGGACAATCTATATATATATATATATATATTATTTTTAATCAGGTATGTGTGGGTTTGTGGGAAGGAGGGGGGGTTTTTTCATATATCCTGCATCAAAATTCGACCTTGGAATGACACAATAAACCAGAATCTATGTAAAGTACCCTCACAAACGCCAAAGGAGCAGCAAAACCGAAATTATACTTAGATCTTTAGTAATGCATGAACAATAGAGGTCAAGTGCGGATTTGGGGGCTGAAGGACTGTGTACTTGGCTTTATTATTGATATCAAGAAGACGTGGAGTAGTTTATTTATTTAGTTTTACTTTTGAAATGGAGATTTGAAGTAGTTTTGGGAATTGGGACTATTTGTACATCTAAGGAGGATTGAGCTTGGATAAGAAATTATTCTTTTCTTTACCGAACTTGCCAAATTGGCACAGTTTGGGTTACTATCTGTACAGCTGAGTATGCGTTGATTCTGATTCAGCACGAGTAGAATTCCAAAATCATCATCATCACCGATTCCGTTTTTTGTAAGTTGATTAGATCTTGATGCAACAATTAGTGCCTACAGGATTTTTCCAAAAGAAAACCAGACTCTACATGAAACATAGGTGGAAGTAATGAATTTATAATGTTTCTACTCCAGTTATCATATTCGTGCTACCAGTTTTTCTTTTTATTGTTCTTTTTACTAGGGAGTGGGTTAAAAAAATGGACATTCACAAATCATTGAAGGAAAAAAAAAAGACATCATACACGAATATACCTCTGTTAGTCATATATGTAAAAAGAGGGGTAGTAAATAAAACGTGCCCTAAAACAAGGTGGGGGATTTTGAAATCGACCGTTGGAATATTATGGTGGAAGATAATTATTTGTGCATAATTTGGTGGGCTTCTAGCAGATATAAGCCCCTCTTGGAGCTTAGCAGAGGTGGTGGAAGAAATTTGGGATCTAGCCATACAGCTTGAGAGTTGAGGCCTTATGGATGACACTTTAGCTGAAGAGGGGTTTAGACTCATGAGTTTGGTCTTTCTTCCAGATAGGGAGAGAATTTAGAGAATCTCTTCCTTGACTTTGTGTTTTTTTATTTTGTTAGGGTTTTAATGTGTGTGTGTTTATTTATTTATTTAATTTTTTTTTTTATACTAGAGTTATCCTACACTGTATTTCTGCTTTATTTTTTTACTTGAAAAAAATCTTGCTACCTCTTGCTTTAAACTATTTTATGGACCATTTCAAGAGTCTTTAAAATCACCCATTCTTGGAGTGGAGTATAACATCTCGTTCAGACGTTCTTGGAATCGGTCATTAAGGAGACCACTCCCACTGTTCTGGTTATGCTTCCATTATGGGTTTCTGTTGCACTCTAGGTTCTCTTAGCTCACAAACGGATGTAAAAAGAAAAGGGAAGAATATTAAAGAACAAAAAGAAAGTTCATTGATTTCTTAATTTTGTGTGTACAGTATGGCACTAGACTTTCCGTACACTTGGGTTATTTTCTCCACTCACGTAGGCTTTTGGACCCAATAACTAATTTCTCACATCAAGACCTTTAATCAAAACTCTTCATAGGGTTTATGATCATGTATCTAGTAGACTGATGATTGAGATGGAAAAGCCAGCATCGGTAATATCTGAAAGTATGAAGTGAGACCAAATTGCATGGATCAAAGAACAGAAGCCCAGATCTAAGACCATGTAATATCAAATGATTTTTGAAAGATCTTAGTTACATGCAATTCAAGTTAGGAACCATACCTGTGGTCAATATTTAGCTGTTAGGTGATCAAGAACTTTCATCAGATGCTTGAACGACTGACATGGAGGGTTCTCAATTTCTAATCAAGATCTCAAACACCTTGAATGCAAAATCTCAAATACTTAACTTGAATATTTTGAGTGCAATCTGGATACTGGATCACCTTGAATGATTAGACCTGCCAATTGCTTTAGTAAGGTCTTCGCAAATTAAGAATGAAAAAACTATTTGTTTCAACATGGGAAACTGAATATGCATATATTATTGGTGAAAACGTAGTAATGATGCATTTGCCACAAGACGTCTACATTTTCTACTGGATTTAAAATTTGAATTCTCAGGGGCCATGTTGGAGGGTGCACCTCTTTATAAATCTGAACTGCTCAAAATCACAGTTGAATTAAAATACAAAGCCACAGAGAGAGAGGGGGGGGGGGGGGGGGGGGGTCGGTGGTGGTGGTGGGTGTGGGTGTGGGGTGGGTTGAGGGGGAGAGCACCAATATAAAATTGGACTGATTTTGAACGTTTTGGATTTGAGAGGTGAGCTGCTAATGTATATTCATCACGGTGAGGTTCCTTCATTGCGCTATTTTACTCTAGGAGCGGATACATCTCGATTTTTTGAGAAAATGGTGTAAAATATCAATTGTGACATTCAGTTTACACCTATATCACCAATACGGGCTGATACAGCTCAATATGGATTATTATTTTAAGTTCTTCAGAATCAACCTATATGGTCGGGCCCAGCTTCAGATTAGATCAAGTGTAGAACCTGTGGATAAAATATACAAAACAAATGGAGTGAAATCTTCCGCTGGGCCCAACTAGTACTCTAAAGCTTGGTCCAAGGCCAATACACAGGTAGGCTTTTATTTATAGCAGTTTGGCTTTTTAAGTGTCATTCCATTGACGGATTCACAGCCTCATTATAGGATTTGACTGATTATCAGTGTTAGAGGATCCAAATGGCTATTCCTACAAAACTCTTTTTGCTATGATAAGTTAGTATTCCACCGTCTTTACATTAACAATAAAAGTACAGAGGGAATGGCATTCCACCACATGGCCTGTCTGATGGAGATGAAGCTGTATTTAAAGAGAGAGTACTGACTAAAGATGAAAGGCAGGACACCCATCCAATATCCATCAGCTGAACACTGAACTCTGAAGTGCTTCATGGTATGAAGCATAAGATCTACTCCATTAAAAGACAAAATAAGGACCAAAATTGCCTCCGTTTTGCTTCTATTGTATTTAAGGTCAGAGATCCGTCAGAATTATAAGGACGAATTTTAATGCATTTTTTAGTTTGGAAATGTGACATAAATTTGTTAGGAATTTATTTGAGTGGCTGAGTTTTGTTGAAGTGGGCTAATTATTATTGCCAGAAAGTTTTGGACTTGAGGTGGATTGATCCCAGTTACTCCATCCTACTATAGAAGTTTTAATGCCAAGAAGTTATTGCCAGCCTACTGTTAGATCAGCAGTACCTGCCTTATGATGTGGCAGCGTAAGGTTCGATCCCTGGCTTGTGGGGTGTGACAAGTTGAACACCAAGCAAAAGAAAAGGGGGAAAAGAAGTTCTTTCTGTACTGACCTTTTGTGTTAGATCCTATCAGTTAGAAATATTTTTTTCTCTTGCTTTGTGGTCTGTACCAGCTTGTCTTATGAGAATCTGATTCACAGTGATCAAGAGACAACTGTGGTATACTTCCTATTGACATTGACATCATAGTGACATGCATGCCTTCTCAAGATAATGTATCTATACATGCCTTGATTATGATCTCTTTTGGCTCCAACAGGCTCTTCTTAATGTTGCGACGCTTCCCTGTTGAATCTAAAGGGCGACGCAAAAAGTTGCAGGAGGTATTTTGCGGGTTGTACTGTTTAGATTATTGTTATTTTTCATCCGCTGATGATGTGCTTTCTAAGGCTCAATTGATTTCTCATCTGCGTTCCGGTTTTTGTAGGTTGGCTATGTAACCACCATATGTTTCACATGTTTCTTAATCAGATGTGTAATGGTGAGTTTGTGTCCATCCTATCAGTTGCAAGGAATATTTTGTACAAGAGGAAAACATATTTGAAGATTTCTCCCCATTCCCCAAAAAAAAAAAAAAAAAAATCTGCTTGTTATATTATTTATTAGTATTTATTTATTTATATGTGTTTACTTTTGTTCTACAGATGTGTTTCAACGCATTTGACAAAGCAGCAGACCTTGATGTGTTGAACCATCCAATCCTAAACTTCATTTACTATCTGGTGAGGTTTATACTATTAAATTTTTATTTTTCCATTCAAAAGAAAATCTTGCAATATATTTTGGCACACAGTTGGAAATGTTTTTGCAACCAAAGCATAAAACAAAACACAAAAGTACTTATATATTTTTTAATCCCCTTACTCCCACATTCCTAGCATACTTTTTTGTATCAATTTCATTTTGATTTAGTGGCGAACAGTTGGTTGCCTTTTATATCTTCTCCCTATCATCATCATCAAAGCCCTGTTCCCTTTGACGCATTGATACTTTGAAGTAGCTAACGTATTGTGTTGTATCGTATCTGATACTTCACTTCTTATGTGCAAAATCCGTGTCCCTCCCATGTCCATGGCGTATCCGTGCCGTATCCATGTCGTGTCTGGGCATCATAGCCAATCCCAACTATGTTGGGGTCAGATATATAAATTCTATTTTGCTTATCCATTCTATCAAGAGCCAAGTCCTCAGATAGATTGTCTCTTCCTTTGAGAAAAAAAAAAAAAAAAAGACACCTTTGAGGGGGTTCATATTAGTTTCTCTGTTTTTTTTTACCCTTAGACTGTAGACACTGTCAAAGATCTCCATGATGAGAGTTCCAAAGGCCTGTGGCACATTCCCCCACCCTCTCCTCCCTTCATGATCTTCATTATTATCTGAGCCTAATCCCATTGATCTATTGTCTTCTTAGTGAGTCCTATTCAAGAAGAGACATTTGAAGAATAACCGAAACATTAGGAAAAGCATGCAATAGAGTACTGTTTGGGGGAAAAATATCCAGAAAATCAAGAATATTAGGAAATGTTAGGTCTTGATATATATTTTCATTAGCAATTAAAAAAATTATGTCTTGTACCCTTAAATATCATATGGGTCTTAAATGTCATAAATTTAGTATTGTTCCCTCACGTTCATGCTCCTAAGGGCGTTTGAAGTTACAACCCTAGATGGTGTTTTGTACTTACTAGTGTTCCTTGTAGATGCTATAACTAATAAATTTTGAAGAAAATTTTCATTCATATTTAGTATTGATTTACCGCTTAGTACTTATTAGTTACTAAGCAGTAGTTGCTATTTGCTAATAACATACAAGTTGGCAGTCAATAACTATCTGACTGATTGCTTGATAATCAATAGTGAATGTGAAATCATAGTGGCTACTGTCTTCATTGTGTGAAAACCCCCAACCCCCACCACCACCACCACCACCCCCACCCCACCCCAACCCACACCCCCACCCACCCCCCACCCCACCGCCGCAACCCACAACATCGATCCCAACAGGAAAAAAATTCCGAATGTCCCAAATATGGTCAAGATTTTAATTCTTGATGCCAGTCTCTGTGCAGATTGGGACCAGGATGAGTCAGTGTCGTTCGTGCTAGACTAGTATGGCCATGCCAATCCTAAAAGGCCTCTAAAAGATCTCAAAAGATCCAGAAGATAATAAATAATGGAAAACTAAGTAGACTATTTAAGCAGTATCTCATCTTAATTATGTTGATGTTAAGTCTCGTTGTTGAGTCGCCAACATGATGCTCACTACTTCATGTCGCTAATATTAAGCACATCAAGAATATAAAATTACCAAATGCATCATAAGGATTCACAAGTTAATATTTCCCACTGATAACGATGTTAGATTTAAATCGTGAAATAGATCTCAAAGATGGAGCTTGAAAGCTCGATTTTTAGCTCCAGAGTTAATGGATTTAAGCCCTTGAAGACTTTGGAGGGAGAAACCAAGGTAAGATGGAGAAAAAAATGTGAATATGCCGTATGCTCCAATAGATTGGTCGATTGGACAGGACTAACAGATAAAACCCCAATACTATATGCCAATAGATTGGTTGTATGGCCGATAAATTAGCGAACAATAACATTTATGGGATTCCCTCATGGGACTGTGTGACGCCTGATAAATAAAGGCTGATACAATATGTATCAAGCAATATTTTATTTTATTTTATTTTTTTGATTGGTAACAAAACAGATTTATTAGTAGAAAAGGGAGGAAGAATGCAAAGATGGACCACAAGAAGGAAAAGGGCTATAAGAGCATTATACCCCACAAGGAACAATTACATAATATGAGCCACCCAATGAGAGTGTCTATCAAACCCTTGTTTAGCTAGACCATCTGCCAAAGAGTTAGCCGACATAATCATGTGGCAAAAGGACACATCCAAAGAAGATGACAACTCTTTGATATCATTGGGAAAAGATAAATAACTGGAACCTCCAAGGCCTAGAATTGAAATGAGAGGCCCTCATCGCCGCATTTGCCGAGTCACTCTCTACAATCAACTTAGCTTGGTAATAGCGCAAGAACAAACGTAGGGCTTCCAACATCGCCAACGAGTCAACCAATATTTGATGGCCTGTTTATTTGCATGGAATTAACTTCCTCGGTATTGTGAGAACTTTATTCCCATCAAAGTGGATTAAATTGAAGAAAAAAAGTTCTAGATCCACAATGGCTAAGCGTCAGTGGAAAATGGTTGCCTGCCATCACCTTGGGGAAATTTAGGTCCCATCTACATCTCCACCTTCCTTCACGGCTTCACTCTCTTTAAAATTCCTTCTTTGGAACCCATTTTACGATGAGTTCCTAGGAATTCTATTCATGCAAAAATGCGGGCTTTACAGGCCTACTCTGATGTGGATCAGTCACCATCCATTGATGACAACAAGAAGATCAAGTAGCGGACCAATTTTTAGAGGCTTATGGTTGAGCATGGGGGGCCTGGAGATGTGTCTAGAAGCCTTAGGAGTCGAGTGGGCCCTAAAACCAATCCTATATATTTTCTGATTGGACTGTTGTGGGCTGTTTTGGCAAAACAGTACACTGCAGGAGGTTATAACCGTACCTGAACCAACTTGACCCAGTTTAGAAATCAGATAGGCTTTCACAGGCAGCAGAGCAGGCTCATTAACACGAGGGCTCACTCGACTCCTAAGACTTGTTGTTAATGTTAATTCAAGTAGCAAAGAAACTTTTTGATGTAATTAAGATGAAAAGAAAACAGCAAGTATATTAACATTAACACGAGGGGCTAAAAGTGAAACACACAATCCACCACCCCACAACTGAAAAATTAAAAAGAAAAGTTTTCCCGATGGATTTCTCACTAATAAAGCGGCCCTTTTTGGGCTACTACTAGGTGTGGAATTTTTGAAAGATTTGCTTCCTACAATTCCCGTAGGTGTGAAATTGTTATTTGTATTGTTTCTCTTTGGTTATTGTTTCTTTTCAGTGTGTTCTTTGTGCATAGAGGACTATGCCCTACCATTAACAATATTTGTTTACCTTTCTTTAGAGTTGCAGCCGTTTTTCTTTTAATTGGGATGCATCATGCTTCCACTTACCCATTAGAAACAAGCCAAACCTACTGGCCCCAGGCTGATGCAAAATTCGTATAAAATTTTTTTCGTTTTCTTCTCTCTGTTTTTTTAAAGGGAAAGCCACACACAGGATTTCTAACATTCATGTTCAAATCACTTTTATGGATGCATCATAATGAACTGTTACCAAGTTCTATGATGTCCTTGCTTGTGGGACTTTGTTATTTTCTCCTCCATCTCATGGCAGTTATCTTTTAATGGAAGGTGGAATTTCAGTTGAAAGCAAGAGAGGTTGATGTTCCCTTTTCTGTTTGCAGTTGGTAGAGATTGTACCTTGCTCTCTGGTTCTTTTCATCTTGAGGAAGCTTCCTCCAAGGCGTGGGATCACACAATATCAACCCATCCATTGAGAGGTTTAAAAACCCTCTAGACAGCAGATTTGTTTCATGGAAACCTTTTGAGGATATGAGATGACAAGTTTGGTTCGGAGAGACTGTCTTTCCTCTCAATGAGCCTGGGCTTTTAAAAAAGAAAAGGTTAAAGTGGAGGGGATGATGTTTGCATAGCAGGAGTTGATATGGTCACATGATTCTGGAGGGCGTTCCATTTCTCTTTAGTGTAGGCTTTAGGTTTGTAAAGGGAGAAGGGTGGGAAAAAGAAGTTAAAAAAAAAGGTCAGGTTTGTGAAGTAGCTATTGCTCGCTAAGTCTTGTATATTTTCATACCCTCTGCCACTAGACTCTTATTACCATCTATTCCTAAACTGTGCAATACATGTTCTTTCTTGTCATGGGTCTTTTTTAACTTGAATCCTACCCAATAGTATTTGTTCAGTCTTGTCCAATTATTTGCATTCTTTCTGCTCTTCATTTACATTAATTTAAAGAAATCAGAATGTTAAGAGTACATTCTGTCTTATGGGGAATTGTTCGTGGTTCGGAACATATTCATTTTATTGTATTAAGGAAATGGTCTCTTTTCTTGAACATGTGTATTCTCTTGACTACTACTTCATTCTTCTTTGAACATCATGAGAAATTAATTGCGCCTGTAGGTACAATCTATGATCCTTAGATAAGGAATAAATGACGGGGACACAGATTTTACACTTTTAAAGCTAAGTATCAGATATACCATGCGACGCGGTATGATGTTGATTTTGTAGTAGCCGGGCATCATAGACTATAATAGCTTATTCTATAAAGTGAGCATGTTCAGATACAATCTACATGCTTCTGCTCCAACAGCTTTTGCCAATCCATCAGCAAAACATAAGAATTGGCCTAGCAGATCAAGAGAAACAGTTACATCGATGCCTGTTAAGGCTGATATCCACCTATCATGACTACTGAATTTTCTTCTTATGTCGCTTTTTCCAATCCATCAGCAAAACATAAGAATTGGCCTAGCAGATCAAGAGAAACAGTTACATCGATGCCTGTTAAGGCTGATATCCACCTATCATGACTACTGAATTTTCTTCTTATGTCGCTTTTTCCAATCCATCAGCAAAACATAAGAATTGGCCTAGCAGATCAAGAGAAACAGTTACATCGATGCCTGTTAAGGCTGATATCCACCTATCATGACTACTGAATTTTCTTCTTATGTCGCTTTTTCTTAAATTTTTTGAACTCTACAATACTTCACTAACCTGTGCATCAATGGGGGATTCAAATTTGAGAGTCAGGTGCGAGAAAAACTGAAAATTCATGTTGTTGTGACACTGCATGTGATTTGTGTATATTTTTTTTCTGCAAAAATGGACAATGTACCAAGAAATATGAAGAAAACATCAAGATAAAAATTGCGTACCATCAGTTTGCTGGGATTCCAGGCCTTAATTCAGGTTATCACCGTTTCTCTCAGCTTTCCCTGGTGTATTGTATGTTGAAGTTTTCATTCTAGGGACTGAAAAGGAGAACCATGAGAGCCATCCAGAATGGTGGGTAGATCTCATACACCTGCATTTCCTTAACTACCATTCTTTCTACCATGGCTTTGAAAGTTTGGTTTCTGCTTCGTTGCTCTACCTTGAAAACGAGTGGACTTTGACTCTCCCTCTTAATTAAATGGCGGGTTGAGTCTGGCATTGTAATATGCTCTACTCATTTGACTTGCCCGATTGTAATATAGAAGCCAATATGACTCGGCTGAGTCAGTCCGTGACACTGGGCTCGTTTGTTGGGAAATATAGGGGATGTTTTGAAAGCATTGTGATGATATTACAATATTTACCAAAAGGGCGCTTCCCAAAAATACCGTGATATTTTCAAGTTGCTCACATAGTGAGGATCTGGATAAAATGGGGAAAAGCTTAAATTTACATTAAAAAAAAGCTCAATCGAATTTTTATATTTATTTATTACTTAAATATTGAATTTTTTTTAAAAACATATCAATTATTTCTCAAGAATTCACCAAGCTACTAGCAACAATCTTTTGGGCATCTGCTTCTCTAATGTCAGTTGTTTGAAGTAGGAGGTTTCTCTTCTTCATGAGGCGGTTTGTAGCATTCCCCAAGGGTTGTTGTTTCCTCTATCCCGGGATGTGGGATGTTCTTCTACTTGTTTTTCTTTTTCTTCTTTTGTTGCTTGTTTTGCTCTTTTATGGCAATCTCTATTCACAACGGTTAGAAACAGGTTGCACCTTCGTTTTTTGCTAATGTATCTTTGATTTATTTATTAAAATATCAAACCTTATCTTGTAAAATATATATATATATATATATATTGAAAATATCCTCACGTTTTCCTGATAATCTACTGAGAACAATATTTGATAAAGTTTCTGAGCAAGTCCATCAAATACTTGGTCAAACTCACCAAAGCTGCTGGACTCATCGATCAGAACCTCGTGTGAGATGAGCTTTTGGACTTTTGATAGAGAAGAGGACACTGGTATTGGTCCCAAACTGTTAAAAAGAAAAGAAGTTAAGAAAAAAGTAGACACTCCTAATAAAGGCAAAAGAGGCAGAAGAGCCTTTGCTGCCAATATTAAAAGTTTGGGTAATCTTCCACTGTTTCCAAAGTTTTTTAAAGGGATTTTTGCAATGAATCTCCTACGCAAGTACGCAAACAAAGGTGGACATGTCTATTAAATGGGTGAAGTGAAATATAAAATGTATATATTTGATTTGATCTTATTTGAAAACATGCTCATGAACACATGCTCGTCTAGCCTAAGTCCCTGTAAAATTCACTTTTATTTTTGGAAGGTCCATTTCTTATTTCATGAAAAAAAATATTTTTTATTATTTCTAAGCTTCTTTTACACATTCTCAGAAGATGCTTGATGCTTTCCTTTCTAGTGCACATAGAAATTCTAATGCAGAAATAGCAAAAAAAATCCCATTTCTCGTCTTATATTCCATATTCAAATCACTTGCATTGATGATGGTGGGAAGAGAACCAAGCATGCCTTGAACTAGGTATCAAATGGGCCCCATTTTGGAGGATCTACGACTAAAATTAGTTCAGGTATTAGACAATTTCAGATGTGTGGACCCCATTGACAGTTAGAATAAGAAAGGGCTTAGATGGATATGAGTTGTCGTCAGTTTTATTTTTCAAATTGATGTGCCCATTGGCACCATATGTATTCATGCCACTCCATTGTGGGGCCCGATGGGTTAAGTGTACTGATCGCATGAACATGTGGATTTGTACTCTACAAAGAATTCTCATTGGCTGACCATGGCCAAGGTGCTTTTCTTTGTCTCTTGGTCTCCACATGTGTAACAGTGCAAGCTAAGGATCAAGTGGTCACGGATATACAGACAGGATCATTTTTCAGCTACATGGGTTGGCCCCTCCATGTGAGGAATTGTAGGGTTTTGAGTACATGAGTCATCAATTCCATTGATGTGTGGCCCACTGCTGGTTATCCAAACCAATGATTATGGTGGGTTCCATGTGTGTAAGATTGAAAGAAAAGGGGTGTCACTAACTAGGCCAGGGTTGGGCTAGGTCGATCAGATCTATCGAAGCCCATATTAAAATCGGGCCTTAGAAATAGAGTCTGGCCTGGTCTTTGTGAAAAATCTCAAGCGCGGCCCTGTAGCCCCAAAATGTTTATTTAATTAGTATATGGTTAGTTTTTGTTTGTCAATGTAAAAAAATCTAGCTACTTCATTTAACTATATAACATATCTGTCTCTCTTCCTCGCAGCATTTTTGCAGCACCAGATGCCTTAGAAACGCGTAGTTTGCACTCATTTTTCATCGCTGGAGAGATCCATAAATGTTATCCTTCCATATGAAAAATAAGTGCCGTGAAATAAGAAATGTGAGTTTCCTTTTCCATGGCTTTGCACAAACGCCTTCTAAATGCTAAAAGGTTGAAGGATAATCTCACATCCTATTTAATTTTCTCAAATTTACCCACTTAGATAAGAATATGTTTTTTTTTTTTTTTAAAGAAATCCCAGAATTCAATTAGATGAAAAAAAAATGTGCCCTTAACCATCCATTTTGATGCCTCTGTTAAGAATGATATTGATCATCATAAATGTCTGATCAGGGAACCTCCATTCCATCTCTTGACAATATTGGGCTACGATTATGCCATGTTTTTCATCTTTAGACCTTTGTCCCCTCAAATCAGGTGTTGCTGAATTTTGAATCATGATCTATGTTCCCTAGATTGATTTACATTTAACATTGGCCTGGGGCTGTACTTCAACATTAATTAGCCCACCCTCCAGCCCGTGTAAAAGGGCAAAAGCAAAGAGATCTGATTTTAGGGTTTCTTATGTCTGAGGCAAGATGGGAAAAGGGCTTTATCTGGTGAAATGCGGAACATAAGTTTATGGCCATTTGAGTCAAGAAAATATTTCTAACTACTTTTTTTTTTTTTTTAGGTTGGTAACATATTTATAAATTTACCAATTTCTTCTTTGGTCTTTATGGTTGTATCCATGAAAATAGACGCAAAGATCAAAGGATCGAGTATTTGTGTACCCATTTAGAAAAAAAAATATTTATATATTTACTTCTTATTTAAAGATTAGTTTTTTTTTGATGTTCTTATGTACTATCATAAGAAAATTCAAATTTTGAGAATCGGCTGAAATTTTTTGAGACAATAATTTCGTGCGAGCAGTTTTTTTAATACTATAATAGAAACTACAAAATGGTCCATACCTAGGTGTATGAAGCAGGTAAGCAGGCTTATTTATAAACGTATAAAATACAAATAGCCATCCTTAATAGTAGGCAACCTATTTACGAACATAGTGTAGTGTGCCTGAGTTGAAATCTTCTATGAAGTGAAATAAAAAACAACTAGCCAACTTCTACTATGCTAGTTTGTGTGTATAATTAATTGTCTGTTGAGATTATTTTCTTTTGTACTATTCATTAATATCGATGCCTTCATCACAAAAAGGACCTAGTGAAATTTAGGGGGTCCCACTTTACGAACAGTCTGAATGTATGTTCCTGTAAGATCGTATGCGCATAAGGAAATTTTCCTAATTTACAACGCTGCCAAGGAAAAAAATACCAGAAAAGGAAGGACACTTTACTAATATGACACATTTTCTCAGCATCGTGTTTTATTGCAAACACTTTTTTCAGGAAAAAAAACGAATATTGACAAAAATCAATTAACTTTTTGCAATGTCACAAGAAAAAAAAAATCATTTCCCAAAATGAAGAGGAATTATTATACTATTTTACAAAAGATGAAAAATGAAAGTCCACAAAATATAAATATATATATATATATATATATATATATGAAAAACCAACCCTAAATTGCTTCAGTGGTCCACAGACCACCAAGCCACTTCTCCTTTGTCCTGATATGCTTGCCTTTATATTATTATTGCCTCAGTTAGTTAACCCACTAAAGCCAGGTGGTTAAACGTACACAGTCTCCTCTTCCCAAACTATTCCGTTTGTTTCGGGGGAAAAGAGTTTCTGTGAATTGCATTTTCCAAGGAATCTGCAAAGGTGGATGACGTTTCTGTACGGCGCAAATGCCGACGTGGACAGCGGTGATTGATTTTTGCAGGAGAATGGCAGGAATAGCTTAGAAGGGAAGGAGTGCCAATAGATGAGTGACATGTGGCACTAGTCAAACATCCGCCGATGAAGACATACCGTATAGTCGGGACATCTCCTCGGTTGTCACGTTGACTGGCCACGTGGCGGGTCAAAAGGGGTATCCAAAGATGTGAGCTTTCAATCTTTTTCATTGCACTTGCTGTTCGAGTAAATTACGGTAATGGCATTAAGCTAATTATTACTATTATTGTGGGTGGGGTCCATTCCAGTGGACCCAAAAATCTCCATTATTTACATGGGTCCCAACAAGTTTTCAACCATATGAATGAATTGTACATCGTTGGATCAATCCTACACTAATCCGAATGGACTACATATTATTGAACTTGTGCGATCTTGATGAAGATAATGAAATGATTGGTTGAACCTAATTTTTTTTTTTTCACATAGATCTTTAAAATCAAATCTCCCAAGTCTAAGCCCTAGGGGGGCTCCACAATCAAGTACGCACTCACACTCGCACGCACACACACCTGGTAATGCCTCTTATTATTATTATTACTTCATATGCAAATGGATGTTTAGGGAGAGAATGAAAAAAAAGTTACGCATTTGTATTTAGAGTGTTGAGCTTAGAGGGTTTTTTTTTTTTTTTTTTTGCCTTTTCTAATAAAGAAAGTAAATTTATTAAAAATTGAACAAGAATAAAAAAAAACACTATAACAAGAAAGGACAAACCAACGTCGAGTTTAGGTCTTTTCAACACCACTAATTAGCCATGAAACTATAGCCTGTTCAATTATTGCTCCTATTATTGAGGCTAAGTCCTTATCCACAAGCTTGGAACTTTATCCCAGCTACGACATCTATATATCTCTTTGTGGTAAACATGTTGGGCCAATTTGGGCCTTTAAACATTGTGTAGCCCTAGCTTGGCCCTCTTTGACCATCGGCAAAAAATCAGGTCAAAGTATAGCCCATGGGCACAAAATAACAGCCTGCATTCCACCCAATTAGAGTTGATATCATAGGTAGTTAAAACTGAAGACCATAGGTCAATTTCAAAGAAAGAGCATCAAATAATATTTTCTTCCATACAAATACAATCAAGGGTTCTGGTCTTCCCTTGATTCTATTTCTATAAAACGAAAGGTTATCCTTTTTTTTTTTTTTTAAATTCACCTTTGATCTTGTTTTTAACTACTTGTGGTATAAACCATATGTACATGACTCCTATCTATTCCTATGCAAACAAATAAAGATCTCCAAGGGTTTAAATAACATTGCAAAACTTAAAGTAGTAATTTTTTTCCCCTTTTTCAGTATTGTAGCTAAGAGACTCGATGTGAGAGGACTCATACATGCAAAGTATTAGGAACCCGCACATTCAAGGGGCAAACAACTTACACATGCGGAAAAAATAAAAACTCCATATGTAAGAATGACTAACAAGTAACTAACTACACATGCAAGGGAGGGGAGAAATGGAAATCTTAAGGCCCTATTTCTTTAGTGGAATTTCTACTAGAATTCCTGAACATAATCTGACATTCTGTCCCTTGTAATCTCTGAATTCCGTATTTCTTCACATGAATATTTGGATTCCAGCCACATGAAATATCTCTTTTGACTTTTCAGAATTCAGGAATTCAACTTTCTTTTCAAGAAAATTTCAGAAATTTCACTATATCTAAGAATTTAGGAATTCCCGAGATAGAAATTCCTAGTATTTCAGCAAAAGAAAAAAGGCCAATAATGGTTAGACAATAACTTTTTTGCAGTGGTACTTTTGTAAGTTTATTCCAGCTTTAAGGTCATTTTCCTAAACTCAGCTTCAGTTACAAAATTCCATCAGCTCACAGACCCCACCATCTTGTTGTCTCCCTCTTTTCCTTCTCAAATGCATTGCAAAATGGCAAATGAATGTTCAAAAACATACTCCCATAGAGAAAGTCACCAAAGCAAAGCACTCCTTTTCCTCTCCCTCTCTCCCTCTCTCCATTCCCAAAAGCAAAGAAGCCCAAATGGACTACGAAAGGATCGAAAAGCCCCAGGTATTACTCTCTTTTTCCCATTTTGCCCCTCTCTTTGCTTTCTTCCCTGTATTTCAATGATATTGCGTGTGTTCTTGGAGATCGGATGCTTGAAAGCCTTAATTCGATCCAACCAGACGTTTCTGCAGTAAGATCTGATCAGAATTTAAGGATATTGCGTGGTTCGATCACTTGTGCACTGGAATCTATTGCTTTGATGTTGAATCTGTTGAAATCTGTTGGAATTTGGTGAAATTCGGATCTTTTTTTTTTTTTTTTTTGTGTTCAGAGTGGAGGGTTTTCTCCCAGGAAGCTGAGGAGTATGCTTCTGGGAGTGGAGAAGAAGAGGAAGGAGGAGGAAGTGGTGGATTCTACGTTTTCGCTGAGATCTGATGCGAATGAGATCGACGACAGAGGTGAGGATTCGAAAAAGTTGGTTTCTTTTTTGGATTTTGTTGAGTTTTTTTGCCTCATTTTTGATCGATAGAGTTAGGGTTTGTAATTTGACAGAGTTTCTGTGATGCGGTTTCTGTTAGGTGTGAGCACTTCTGAGAGTTGCAAAGATGTAGATGTTGTGAGTGTATTGCCTGATTGCTCGAATTCGATGACAACTACAATGGAGAGTTTAGATAGTGAGATTGATCGCAGATTCAAAGAGGGTGCATTAGCGAATTCTAGAATTAGATCCCAAGATGATGGTTCTATTTGCTATGATAGTGGGCACGACAGTGTGAGTGTTTCATCGGTGGGTGGCTTTGAGTTTCAGAAGGCAGAACGGGCCCCGCATCGGGTGCCGTTTGCGTCGTTCTCCAAACCAGCCCCTTCAAAGTGGGATGATGCAGAGAAGTGGATTGCTAGCCCTGTGTCGATCCGGCCAAAGGCCGGGCAGTCGCAGGTGCAGGGTGGCCAAGCATTTGTGCCTAGGAAAACAGGTCTTGTTGGATTTGGGAACAGGCAACCTGCTACAAAGGTGGTTGTTGAAGTTCCTGAGCAGAAAGCAGTTGCAGTTGAAGAAGTTGATACAAAGAGGATTGATCCTAGCCATGGTAAGATGGAAGTTAGTGCACAAAAGATTGTGAATTGGGCGCCTGAGCCTTACCCGGTGGCAGATTTGTTTGTGAAGCCTGCAGTCATAGTTGAGAGCTCCATTGCAGATTCGGCAGGTAACGGCGTAACGCATTCATTTGAACTTATTTTGCTCAGTAGCAATTATACAATTCATATCTTGAAAACTATTTTATCTTGGCTGACTGACTGTAAGATATACTTGTTGCTTTTTTTCTGTCTTAAGTAGGTTTTTTTTTTTTTTTAGCTCATGGGGAATTATCATCACGTAGAATTATCCATTGTTAGAATGATGATGATGATTGGCCATTGTTAAGCACAAATGTTTTCATACTACTTTTGCAAGGAGTGATTTGGAGTGTTAATTGTTTGATTGCTTGTGCCTCTATCTGATTATACACGTTAGTTGTATTGTCCATTGTCAAATAAATAAAAATAAAACTTAACAACGTAGTGCAGGTTTGTCCATTATCTTTTAAAAAAAATCAAAATTAACAATGTGGTGCAGGTTTACCCCAATTTAATAGTAATTAGGTTGGTATTGACCAAACTCAGAATTAGTACAGTTTGGCTCTGACCAATCTTGCACTGAAACTTGACCTTGCCCAAACTTTGCCTGACTCCCTGATCACCAGCCTCTATATCACAAGCTACTTATGTTTTCTAGAAAACATGCTCTGATGTAATATGAAATGCATTTCCGTTCTCCAGGTGACTTCTAGTTTGTGCTTATGTAATATGAAATGCATTTCCATTGAAATGAGTGTCGGGCTCTAGGTGACTTCTAGTTTCTGCTCATTGTGGCCGACAACAGGTATAGATATTAAAACCAAGGTGTGAGACTCGGAGGGCCTGGGCCAAGGCGGCAAATCCGGTTAAAATCCGGTGTGCCCATCACCCGCCAAAGAACACTCGGGATACAAGGGACTCCACCATTCCCACATTGGAAATATTCAAGTCCTGACCCTCGGCTTATAAGTCAAATCTCGTCTTAACCAAACATGATGCGTTTTAAAGCCGTGCAGCCCTGGATCTTGTAAGAACTCTGGAGTTAAGCGTGCTTGGGTGGGAGTAGTATTGGGATGGGTGACTGTCTGGGAAGTTCTCGTGCGCGCACGTGGGCCAAAGCAAACAATATCATGCTGAGTTGGATAGGGCTGTGACACAGGAAGTCTAAGTCTCACTTCCCATTCAAGTTTCATAAAAAATTGTAGATTTCATGAATAATTTGAGAATATGCCTTGAAGTAAGATGGCTGTAATTTTGGCAATTTCCATGTACTTCTAATTTTTGTATGAGAAGAAAATATCATAAAGACTGAAATGTTACCATGTGAGTAAAGTTTTTTTTTTTTTTTAAATTTATAATCATATTTATTTTTACTTTTGTGCAGTAAGTATTAGTCGACATGATTCATCTGTAGCCATCCATAGTGCTACAACGTTTATTGCACCTCCATCTACTGTTAGGTCTGTGTCCATGAGAGATATGGGTACAGAAATGACCCCTATTGCCAGTCAAGAGCCCTCTAGGACTGGAACTCCTTCAAGAGCAACACCAATCCGTAGCCCCTCTTCTTCTAGGCCTTCAACTCCAGGAAGAATCGCTCCAACATCATCTTCCATCGGAACATCCAATTGTCAAGAAGATCCAGATAAAAAGGAGTTGTCTGAGAAAGAACTACAAATGAAAACAAGACAAGAAATAATGGTTCTTGGCACACAGCTTGGTAAGATGAATATTGCTGCTTGGGCCAGTAAAGAAGAGGAGGATAAGGATGCATCAACTTTGCTGAAGACTGTTACTGTTACTCAGCGACCTAAAAGTGTTATTGAGACCCGTGCTACAGCTTGGGAGGAAGCAGAGAAAGCCAAGTATATGGCCAGGTTAGTTTTCTTCTACCCTTGAAGTTGTCTTTCTTCATTATAGATCAGTTTTTTTAATTGGTTCTTGGCGTGTAACTTAGCAATAAACTGTTGTGCAAGTTGCTGCTACAGCTTTCATTTGACTTGGCTTCTTGTTCGTCAAAAACTTGTGCGTGTGTCACATGAGTGTCAGTGCATGCATCTTGTGCACACGTGTTGATTGTGCATGTGTGTGTGTTTGTGTTGCTTGCCTGCACATGTTGTGTGGGCACAGTGTGTGTGCATATGCATGTGTGTGAGATGTGGGGCTGACCTGAGTGAATAGGATTTGAAGGTGACCATGTGGAGAGGGCGGTCAAGTCTTATAACCCATACCAGACTTCTAGCCTTGTCCAACCCCAACTTATTTCAAACTGGACTCATTTTTTGTAATTGGATCACAATTCACAAGTTTAGGGGTCTTGGGGCAAGGTGAAACTTGATCCAGCCTTTATCCACACGGTCTCCTTACATTCCTCCTACCCAAGTTGGTTCCCTATGTGCATCTCCTTGATCATCTCGCTCTATCTGTGTGTGTGTGTATATGTGTGTGTGTGTGTCTATATATATATGTATTTATAATATCTAATATTTGGATTCAGACAATGAATTTGATGTGTTTCAGATACAAACGTGAAGAGATCAAAATACAGGCATGGGAAAACCATCAAAAGGCAAAGACAGAAGCAGAGATGAGGAAAATTGAGGTATTGGTTGGAGTTTTTTAGCAGGAACTGTTATCATACTGTTTAATGGTTGCTTTTGTTGTAGATGCTGAAAATCTTCATCAGACAGAGTCACCAACTCACCATTCATTTAAATGCTCAAAATAAAGAAAAATTTAGAACCTTTTATCAGATTTGCTATCTAGTTCTTTTTTCATTTGTTGGATGTGCTTAGAGTTGAAACCATTTCATCTATTATATGAGATTGTATTGGTTTGATCTCAGCGATGTTTCTGCTCGAAGCTTGGAGTTCCTCTCTCTCTCTCATGCATGCTCTCTCTCTCTCTCCTGTAAAGCATTTTCTTAATTTTTTCATGGTCCCAGCTTATTCCAATGGAAAAGTTAGTCCAAAGGGCATTCATACTCTTTCTAGGGACAAATGGGATTTGATTAAAATTCAATGTGAAAGTGATAAAAAGGAATCAGGTAGTATTTGTAATCAAATGAAACATAAACTGAATCGTTAACAATGCACAATGGTTTGCTCTTGGATGAGGAGTCTCCTTAAGGACCAACTTAACATCTATGTTGTGTACTTGGGTTGGGAAAAGTTCTGAAAAGCTAATTTTAACGCTATTTACTGCACTGCCTCAGAAGATTATGATTCTTACTCTGCCTATCAAAGCAGAAGAAAAGAGTAGAACTTAGAATCTGGATAATATTTCATTGTTAATATTTTTTGACTGAATTCAATAAATAAAAAGGCACACATGGTGTAAGATGCAAATTGACGCATCCAAGAGGAGAGGTGGGACCCACCAGATGATTTACACAAAGGCTGAATCCTAGTTGATTGGCTATCCCTACAACTAGGGTTTCAATTTCTTTGGGGATTTTAGTTTATTAATAATTAAATGTATTAGGGTCATTGCTTTGGTGCAATGGTAAAAGTCTCGGGTGCCATGTGTGATAACACAAGTTCGAGATTTGCAAGTAGCCACTTTGTGTAAAATTGCCAAAGGTTAGGTCTGTCTCCAGTCTAGGCCCTCCCGGGACCCTGCTTCGGCGGGACCTGCACTGGGTAATGACCTTTTTTTAACAATTAAATATACTGGAAAATAGATTTAATGTCATTAAAGAGAAGGGATGAGGTTGGGAATGGGGACTAATGCTTTATTCTTTACTTAACATTGTGTGGCCATTGGGCCAATTCAGTTTGTGGAAATTTATGATAACTCGTATGTCTTTTTTGTGTGAAAACTTGATTCCCATCCGAAGGGTGATACCTTAAGGTTTGAAACCTTTTCATCCTTTGGATCCCATCCAAAGGGTTGGCATGAGTCCTGGATATCAAAACATTGGTCGGGAAGAAAATTTATTTGACTATTCCTGGGCCAAATATATCATATCCTATAAGTATCAGAAGTCAGTTCATGCTTGCTCCACAAACTGGGCATCTTACTACAGTACATTAGATTCTGCGATAGTAAAATCAAACACCAGGAGTTCTTTCGTATGCTTGTCATGGTCATTTAAATGTGAAAGCATGTACCAATGCTGATTGGGCAAGCTCCATATGCTTGTCACGGTCATTTAAATGTGAAAGCATGTACCGATGCTGATTGGTCTAGTTCCAAGACAGATAGAAGATCAAATGAAGGATATTGCATGCATATTGGTGGAGATTTGGTCTTGTGGAAGAGCAAGAAGCAACTTGTTCTCACACAATGAAGTTGTGAGGCCAAATATCGAGCTATGGCTCATGGAAGTTGTAAGCTATCATGGATAAAGATAGTATTAAAAGAGTTGGGCATCAAAAAGAAAGGAGCTATGATGCTACTTTTCGACAGTATTTCAGCACTTCATATTGCCTACAGCCCAGTGCATCATGATTCATGAGCATACCAAGCATATTGATATTGATCGCGACTTAATAATAGAGAAGGTTGCAGGAGATTCAACTGGACTATACTAGTACAAAGGATCAAGTGGTAAACTTTCTTACAAAGGCAATGATCAAGAAGCAGTTGTGTGATGTCTTGTCCAAGCTGGGCATGGTAAACATATATACACCAGCTTAAGGGGGAGTGTTGTGAGGTGGAGAGGGCTTTTCTACAATTTGAGATAGGTCAAGGACTATTTTTTAAATATGATAAATAGCTGGGTTTTTAAATTCGTAAACCTTTAATCAATATAAATGTCTGTGAGGGTGATTGTCCAATCCTAATAGGAACAACAATACAATGATCACCCATTTCCTTCTCTTAATTGTGTTCTTTTTTCTTTTCCAATTGATACATTGTGGGTAAACTCTATGATTATTCATCTTTTAACACATTGCTTCACAGATGCCATCAATCAATATTTGTTTCAGTTTCTTAAGCATATGGCAGTGTGCACAAATCATTCACATAGATCAGTGTGAGGGGGTCATGTTCTTGTGAAGCTGATAAATGTTGTGCTACTTATAATTGTAGGGTTTCATTGATTATTCCATTTATTATTGATGCTTCCGAAAACTAGGAGTGTCTTTTGTTGCAGCCTATTATCGGGATGTTCTCTCTTTAGGGCATGCTGTAAGAAAAACATTATTGTAATCCAAGCTGAAAGGATGTCAATTTTAAATTTTAACTGCTCTCTTGTTACACTTTTCTCTTTTAATTATGCTTTTCTAGTGTAGGCAGTGTGTTTTCTTTTAACTTCTGGCATTCATTCTCTTCTTTCATTACTAATGCAAAATAAATATTTTTATATTCTGTTACATAATTCCTGCGTACCCATGGTTAAGAGCCCTTTGGCTTATTTTGTGACTGGCAATGGTGAATGTTCCATATTATTTTCTGGCTTGTTTGTCCACAATTTCTACACTTAGCCTCTTCCTTGATTATCATGAATGGAGGATGGTCATGAATAACCCCAAAATTTATTTTTCATTGGTCATCTAGTTTTCCACTTCCTTATCCTTGCCTTGATTAGTAAACAGTGTTTTGTACAACTTATTCGATACAACTGCCATCCTCTTTCGATAGATCCACAGTGAAACACACTAGGGAAGTTCCATGGCCTGCATATTATCAAGTATTGTAGTTAAACTAATAGAAGATACTGGGTTAGTTGACATCAGACTGAATATGGTGAATGTTGGCGGATAACTTTGTGTCAAACAATTAATGGCACTAGAGAGTCTAGATCTTGAGGCTACTTTCGTTATCGTGTGCTGCAACTTTGCTGGCTTTGGCTGCGTCTATGTTGGGCCTTTATGTGGATGTAGGTCCAAACACTGCCAGTTAATTAATAGGCCTGAAAAATGAACCCCAAGTGGCCATAATTGCTTCTCTCCTATTTTCCATGGGAACTGAATTCAGCCTGACATGGTCTTTTTTCTTCAATGGGCCCACAAGGTCTTTTTTCTTCAATGTCCAAGGGTGTAGTAGCCTCCTATGGAGTTCATCCATCTTTCTGCTATGCAGACTTTGATAAATATTTTCACACTTCCTGGGGGTCTTGTGGGGTTTAAATTCGCTACCAATCAATAATACTTGCATTTCATCTGCTACGGTGCATTCCAGTTCTGTTAGGATTCATGAAACAGTAATAGACTATCTCTAGCCTTGTAAGCAGGTGTTACTTGCTACGGGTTGCTGCCTTTTTAATGTCAGATATCACAGCTTTTGACCCAACCGAATGGATTTCTTCATTCTTAAAAAGAGCTAACCATTGTCACATCCTCAGTCTCGTGTCTCATGTATGATGGCTGCGTGTTTCAGGTTGAGGTGGAGAGGATGAGGGGGAGTGCCCAGGATAAGCTGATGAATAAGCTAGCTGCGGCAAGACATAAGGCCGAAGAAAAGCGTGCAGCAGCAGAAACCAAAAGGAACAAGCAAGAAGTGAGAACTGAGCAGCAAGCTGAGTACATCAGAAGAACCGGACGCATTCCTACATCGTTTTCCTGCTGGAATTGGTGCTCTTGATATTGAAATCTCTTGGGAAGCATTCCTAGCATGATGCTAGTATCGAAAGGGGTGAGTTATTTTTTTCGGTGATTGCCGGTATGCTCATTCTAGCATAAGCTTTCTGCCTGATGTTATCTTGTATCTTAGGGAATCAATTGATTCACGCTTGTTGTACATGTACAGGAGATATAAAAATTGCCCCCGTCTTATGTTCCATTCTTCCAGCAAGCAGTGTTCAATTCTGTTTTCCTAAATGGACACGATGAAAAAACCGATCACCACCAATGCAGGCAGTGCCTTTTAGTCCTATACAATATAAATATAATCAAGAAAAGTAGGAAAAATAAAATTCTCAATAAAATATAATATGATTTTTAGAGAATCAAGTTTTTGTTTAGTAAACATTGTTAAAATGATTTTCTCTTGACATAGTTTTTTCCACTCACATCCGAACAAAGTGGAGAATCAGTATGAGAGAAAAGTGTGATTCTTCGCAAGGTGATTCTCCGGCCCTACTGTTTTCCTTGTTTGTCTACCTATATTGGGGATTCTTCACTAGTTGTTTTCTCTACGTCAAGTGATTCACGTCTTGTAGTAGCCTGTCAAAATGCTGCAATCCATTAATGCTTTGGCGGGCGAATATTTACTCTTTTAATAATTCTTCATTTGTAGGGTGAACCCATGACCTATCAGAATAAATTAATTGGTTCGTTGTTGATTCCGCAATCCCATTCCACGAATCACGGGGATTCATTTTCAATAGAATCTTCTGCAGTCACAGGTTCTGTTGTTCCCATGGGCGAGGCTTGAACTAAATGGAGTTTAGTTCAATCACACTGCCTGAACAATGTGGTAGATGGCGGAAAAAAATGTTGTGTAAAATTGTTGATGAACTAGGGGAGTTTTCTCCTGCAGACATCATGGCCCCATGCCTTTTTGACAACCGATCAGAACATTGCACATGGACATTCCCGGAGCCCAGAGGTAAAAATTTCGCGGATGAACTAATGTGGAACCTCTAAAAGTAGTTGACTTTATTTTGAAAACTTAAAATGCAACTTCTAAAGCCATTTTCTTTAACATTTTACATTTATTAACAGTTTGTTTCCTTTTATATTATTATAAGAGTTCATGTATTTAGGAGCAGACTTAGAATGTGGGTATGCAGTCCGGCACATGGGGCCCACTTGGATGCATTCATATTAGGATTGCAAACGAAATGATCCAGGGTTGGAACCATATTAGAACCGAATCCGTTTTTAAATAACGGTTCCGATTTTTACTCAAAACTTGTTTTGTTGGTTCCAAACCCGGTTTCAATAGAAAAACCTAGATCCGGTTAACCGGGTCCACCTAGAAGACTGAATATAGTTCCAAAACTAGTACTAATTTCTTTTCATTTTTTTTTATTAAAATAAGTATTATCATTAAATTTATAACATTTTACATTTATTAAAAGTTTGTTTCCTTTTATATTATTGTAAGAGTTCTGGTATATAGGAGCAGACTTAGAATGTGGATATGCAGTCGGGCACATGGGGCCCACTTGGATGCATTCATATTAGGATTGCAAACGAAACGGTTTCATGTTGGAACCATATTGGAACCAAATCTGTTTCTAAATAACGGTTCCGATTTTTACTTAAAACCTGTTTTGTTGGTTTCAGACCCGGTTTCAATAGAAAACCCAAATCCGGTTAATAGAGTCCACCTAGAAAACTGAATATAGTTCCAAAACTGGTTCTAATTTCTTTTCATTTTTTTTATTAAAATAAGTATTATCGTTCAATTTATAACAGTGCATCAAGTTTAATACCTCCAGTATTATACATAAAAATGTCCAAGAAAATTAATAATAAAATTATTTTAAGGTATAGTTTGCAATATTGGGTCCCGAGTCCACGGGTCAGAACCAATATGAACCAAGAACCGGACCCGTTTGCCAATCGAAGCCTAAATTGGGTTCCAGACCCGGACCCGTTTATAAATCGGAACTAAAATAGGTTTCAGACCTGGTTTTTTCGGGTCAGAACATTTAGGTAATCGAAGAATCAACTACCCATTTGCAACCCTAATTCCTATCATTGACTGTAGAATAGATGGAAAGGTCTATGCATAGGGGTTTTGTAGGGAAAAAAATTAAAATAAATCCGCCCCATCAGATTATCCTAATCCTGACTTAACAGCCTTAAAGTTTAATGGTCTTTTAGTCATATATTTTAGATTGAATCCGAGAGTGAGTAAAGGTTCCATGAGCATAAAAGGGACATGATGCCAGATCAACAAGGGAATAAGAGTGTAATAAGAGTTGCACCGATTAAAGGTGGGCCCAAGTGGGCCCCACATCATAGGAGAAAATCCCCCTTACGATGCCTTTTGCTGATTTCAGGTTCATCGATGGAACCAGGTACAGTCGATGGTAGCCTTTAGGCTTTTGGACTCATGTTTTTCCCTTTTAATGGTTGTTCGGCGGGTGGCCGTAGCTGGTAAGAGAGCATGGTTTTCCATCACTTACACCAAATTGATTTTGATTTTCTATTTGTGGGTCCAACCACTGATTTTTGTAGGTTTGCTGATCAAAAACATCCTAGCCATCTATCCAATCATCAACTTTTCCATTTTGAGTATGCACAGTTGATCCGTGTTCATGGACAGGGCCGGCTCGAGACAATTTTAGGCGTAAAACGACTATCCTAAATGGGGCCTCAAGTTATCTATTCTTCACTTTTTCTCTTTGTTTTGAGTACCCAGTTTCGTATTTTCTAATAGACATATTTATTATTTATAAATTATAACTACTAATATTTACAAATAAAACGAACACTAACTATAATGAACATACAATACGAACTTGGAATTAAAAAAATCCTAAAAGCATAGAATAATAGAGCCACAAAGATCGTAGATGTAGACAAGTTTCGAATTTTATGCAGCGTTTTCAATATGAAAAAAAAAAAAGATTATATTTGAGTTAGTGAGTTATGATTAACAAATATTATAAAAAATACCCACATAAATTATAAAAACTTACCCATTTGTATTATTTAAAAAAAGACAAAACCAGATCAGTAAATCCTTAAAGAAAATTGCTGTAGAAATTTTTAAAAAAAAAAGTAGTTATAGAGAAAGGCAATCTATGAGAGAGAAAGGGAATGTGAGAGATTTAAGAGCACCTAAGATGGAAAAGCGTTGGTGGAGATTGGACTTTTGGTAGACACATTTTCATATGGCAAGAGAAACAATAATTTATAAGAGAAAAGTTCATTTGAAAAACATCACTGTTAAGGTGGCATGGAGATTGAGATTTGTTGGGATTTAAAAAAATATTGTGTGGAGAAAAAAAGGATGACAATTGCTTTAATGCTTTTTGGTAGGTGAAAAGATGGCTTTAATGAGATGTGATACTAATTACTCTTATGGGCCTTATTTTTTGGAGGGCCTAAAGCAAAGGTTTTTATCGCCTTATGGTCGAGCCGCCCCTCTTCATGGACTAGGCCTGGCCAACAGCCAAAGCCAGGCCCAACCCATTTAGTTATTGCAGCTTGAATGGGCCATTATCCCTATCGAAGGTCCAGATTCTAGACCATGTGCTTGAAAGTAGCTTTTGGTGGGTCACACTTCACAATCTCCTCTACTTCTTATTCCTATTTCTTCACATTAGAATACATGCGAATTGAATCCATAAGGTGGTTAAATATGAATCTTAAAGGTAAGTTTCAAAAAATAAATCTCAAATAATATTTTCTTTTAGGAAAATAAAATAAAAGAATGTTCTATTTGATCCTTGTTTTTTAGATATTATTCACCTTTGATCTTCATTTCTAGAAAAGCCCCCAGTGACCTTTACAGCTTTTAAAGCAGTAAAACTTGAGGGACATGGATAGGGTTTTGGGTGATTGGGATTGACATATTGTACACCCCTACCTCTAGTTGAGAACTTGGGATCCTTCCACCTTCCACCTTCCTCCTCCATTATTGACAAGGCCCAAAGTGGCGCCACCAGCTATATCACAACATCTTTTCCTGAAGACAATTCTCACCCAAATAAAGTCACACTCACCTTATCAAGATATATGTGATGTAGCTTTTTACAAAGTTTTCTTTTTCTCTTTTTCTGAAAAATAGGGAAATAAAATACCTAAGTTACCCTCTCTTATGACCATTTTGTAATTAAGAATTAAATAAAAGTATTTTTCCAAAAAAAAAAAAGTTAATAAAAAGAATTAAGATGAAGTGATTTGAAAAAGCTTTTACCAAGCATGGTAAATTCCAACATTCTTTTCCTTATTGAAAAGACAGATCATGTAATCCACTCTTTTCTAACCCTTTCATCTTGTGCTCATCTTATCCTTCTAACCTCTTAGTTTATTCTCCAATCCTTAAAAAATAAAAACATTTATTTGTAGAAATGATAGGACTATAGGTGCGACCTGTTTAACTTTTGAGATAGAAAATTAGACCTGAGTCCAATCCACATATTTGGGCCAATGCAGGCTGGGTCAAATCGCGGGTCCTGTAACCTTGACCATTGACCTAGCATGATCTTAACAAGATTTGAAGCATTATTAAAGATGATCATGATGATCATTCTCTCTTAGTGGCATCCAATGCATAAAAACATACTCCTTTTTTTTTATCCTTGCAGTTGGAACCATCTGAAGTTGCTGGAAAGATTCTCATGGTCTTCGGTTATCTTTGGAAAGACTCATTGTACTCAAAATTTTCCATATAAAATCAAGAGACCTTTCCAGGCCAAGTTCTACAAGTACTCCATGAATGAAACTCCTTTGTCCTCAGTGGCCTTGCCCCATGTCTCAATCGTCATCCAAAAGCCAATGTCAGATTCTCTTGTGAATGGACAAATACCCCTTGAGAAAATGTTACAACATCTATATTTTGACAATTGCAAATAAACACCTGCCTTTTATTTTACAAATATTCACATAAACCATCTTGAAACTCTAAGTCAATCAATTCAATGGATATTTAGATGTCAACTTTCGATGCGCACACGCGGGGGGGGGGGGGGGGGGGGGGGGGGGACTTGCAAATGCGAGGAGAGTGAACCTGCACATGTTAGGAGATCGAGTGGGAAGACTAAGGACCGATCGCTAGTCATTTGAGTGAGAGGCGGGGTTGCCAACCATCCGAGAAGCCCCCTCATTCTCCATTCTATTTTGTCTTCGAAAGATGAAAGCTTTCCTAAATCTAAGCGAAACAGATCAAACACAAGGTATTAAAACATAAAGGCCATTCGACTCAAGTCAATTTAACAAGGACTAACGTCTATGGTCTAGTCCGAACCAATTTGGGTGTAAGGAATTTTTCATCTTTTTACAACGATTTACACTGAATTACATTAGCAGGCCTTTGAGTACTAGTCAAAGTGGGTGACTGAGTTTTTCTAATTAATTGGGGTGGTTGTACATAAAAACCAAAAAGAGAGGTAGTTATTTGTGATTTCCAAAATAGAGTTGGTTATCTGCAAAATTTCCTTTTTCTAATGCATATAATCAACTTTACAAGATTTGGGTCCATTGAATTTTAATTATAGGGGGACTGAGAGCATGCCTAACTTTTGCATTCAAACATTTGTCCTATAACCCATGAAATCATGGAGGAATGATTAAGCAAAGGGAGGGGTGCCAAAGAGGAGCATGCTTTAGCACTAATAGAGATTATTTAATGTTCTTTTTTATGCTTAATGAATCCACAATGGAGCAACATTCTTTGAAGTGCATGATTGAAGGGGTCTTCCTTTTTTGACATAAAAACATAATGCCCTCTCTCTGTCTAGCACATGATGCACCCCCCCTCCATGTGAAACTTAATGCCACCTTGTCCCCACAACATTCTCTTTGGGTCTCTTCCTGTTCTTGGACTCTTTGGGCCCTTCATTCACTTGACCTGGAGGTGACAGGTCCGTAGATTCGTTGTTGGTGTGCAAGGCAGATCTTGGACACAAGGGCTATGTCCGGGCCGGATTTAATCGTGCAGGTCAGGGTGGTGGAACCCATGTTGGCTCCATGTATGTGGATCACTCATTTTGTTGCAAAAGCTAGTGTATGCACCCCAGATATGTCAATGAGATGGAAAGAAAGAAAAATATCAGCTTTGTGTATGGGGTCTTATGTTCCCTCTTACAATCTAATGACTGAATTTTTATTTTTTTTAATTTGCCAGATGGGTGAGTGGTACAAACTCATGAGACACCCTGTAGATCCCAGGGCATCTTTAAGAGATGAGACACCCTTGGCCACTAGGGTGTGTCGGGTTTCTCGGCTGAAAAATCTCTCTCTTGTTAGCCAAATTCCCTTCGTTAACTAGTATCATTGTATGCTCCAAATATTGGCAAGAGCAGTGAGAGGCTGTGAAATGATCATTGCCCTGTTGTAGCACTGAGTAGAAATGGAGCATGATGGAGTAAAATTAAGAAGGGTAGAGTAAGCAAATAGAGATAGTTCCAATAGCCTAGAACCACGAGTTGCTCATTTGATTAGCAACTTTGTCTCTCGTCCAACTGTCCAAGGTTTGATCCCTGAGTGTGCTGCTCTCTTCTCACATACATGGGCTTTTTCGTAGGTCCTAGCCCTCTTTGCTTGGTAACCAAAAAAATTAAAAGTATGCATCCAATATGTCAGATGTCATTCTGCCTGTACAGATAAAAGACTCCCATCATGTGATTGAACGAAACAAATTAACATGAACAATGACTTTGATGACTAATAGAAAAGGCTAGCATCAATGCTCACTTCACATCCATCCATCATCCACTTTTAAATTGAATTGTCAAACATCTTAATTTTCAACTTTGAGATACTAGAGTCAAGGTTTATTATCACTTGATCGGACATGATGTTTGGCTCCCTGTCAGATTCCTTCCTACCCAATGCTCAACATGCAAGGACCACATGGAAGGAAGCAGGAAATTATGTTGATCCAAGTTGATGCGAATCAGTCTCATTTCAAACCATATGATACATAAGTCATCTTTTGGGACCATTTTTGAACTTCTCTACTACCCAAAGTTGGTGAGGTTAGATGGCTGAGAATTTCCAACAAGTGAAGTATTTAGGCTAGGGCTCATTCAAAAGGTGGTCCACTCAGAAGGATGTGGACCACATCCTCCACTTTAAAGACCACAAGACTCATGCACCCTCACTCACATACTTTATGTCCCGTGAGCTACAACCAATGACAGGTTCAATGATTTGATATCATTAGTAGTCTTAATTTTGACAAGTTACTGTAACACCCTCTTTCCTAAACCCCTATTCTCTTCTTGTATGAAAAACCTTCTTGTATTCAATCTAAAAAGAATCTCCTACATTAACCCATGAATTAAGGATAGTTCCAGATTGACATAAATGCAAGTACTATTAGTATTTAATCCAGAACATCTTGTTTATATGAAGCCATTAAATTTTGAGGTGTTAACATGTAGATCTGACTGATATGAGGAACTGTAAGGATTCTTGGAATTTCTGTCAGAAATTCTCGTTTTATATGAGGATACGTGGGATGTCGAAATCCCCATGGTTCCAAAATCTAGAAAAGGGTAATTTTTAAATGCTATAGGGCAGGAGAGTTGATGATTTGATTTCAAATTTGTAAGAGATTCCTCTCCTTTTTTTTCATGTTTGGCTATCTTTCATTGGTTTTTGCTGAAAGGGTTTTTCTAGAGTTTAGTAAAAAAATAAAATAAAATTTGAGATACTGAAAGGATTTTTACAAGGTGATTTTGTTGATAATAAGGTAGGGAGGATTTTACTGTGTTCTTGGGAGGGTAGCATTCATAAAGATCTTGTTGATGATGATGGTATGGTAGAGATGGTGAGGGGCTTTGAGGTGGGTTTGGCTCTTTCCAGGTCGGAAATGGAAAGGATTTATTTGAGTTCTCTTGTCCTAAGCTTGCATTGACAACCCAGGCATCATAAAAAAAAAATAAAAATACACCATCATCTTCTCCAGTAGCAGAATTATTAGAAACACATTGCAACTGGGTTTTTATAACACAACTCTTTTGAACTCCAATTTTCAAAAATCTTGGTTCAAAACCCCTCAAACATGAACAAAATTGAAAGGTTTTAGAATTGCATCTTCCAAAGGCACCGCAAAGAAAATAAACATCACATTGATCATTTGGCTAAGCTTTGTACAACGTCCATTATTGGATTAGTTCTAGCCCAGTCAAGGTCTGGAGTTAAAACTAATAGAAATTCAATAATTTTGAATTTATAGGCTTTTGGATTTCTGGAATTCACCTTCCTATGCTTCTTTCTGTTTGGTAGCACATCCAAGTTATTTATGGGATTAGCAAATTAAAAGATGAGACTTAGGAGCTGTCAGATAGCCAGTTTTTTTTTTTTTTTTTTTTTTTTATTTGAATGCATCTGAAGAATTTGCATCAACTAAATTCCAATTGCAGCCAGTTCCACCCTTTTGATGGAAAATGGTTGTCTCTATTTCATTCACTCTATGAGAATGAATTATAGGACTTTGATGACAATTGGGAACAAAAGCTTCATGTTATTTCTTCTATTTATTAAACAAGGAAGCTGTATTTTTCCTCTTGAAAATAGGTTTCCAAGTTGCTTCTTTTCCCTTTAATTTATGTATGCAAAATGAATGAATAACCTATCCAATTCTAAGACCGATTCATGGTTAATTTCATGATTTGGCTGATTCTAGAAAAACATTGCCAAACAAGTTTTGCTCTGCCCATTTTCAGAATGGGAACATTCCCAGCATAACTCCTCCTTGGAATAGACAAACTCTCAGCAGCAGAATGATTCCAAACAGGCTCTTAGACTCTTAGTTAGTCTTGTGAAGAGAATTTGAAGCAGAGTCTTATGCAAGCCTTTGCTCACCTCATTTAAGCTGATTGTATAGATTGTTGTCTTTTCTCTTTTCTTCTAAAAATTACAAATTCCAAGATGTGATGTAACTCTCAATCAGTTTTGTAACTACACATTTTGCATTGTAGGATGCATAATTGAAATATTTAACCATTGGGTTTTTGAATTATAACTTAGGCCATGGAAGGATGAAGTTAGTTGATTGAATGCAATGTATTTATTACTTATGGATACACTATATGAATGGATGAAATATTAAAATCCTTTTATGTATACATGGTTGTGGATGTGGTTTTGTAGAATAATAACAGTTATATAAGGAAAATCATATTGCTTTGATAATTTTATTACGTACTTCCTTTGAGTATTGGAACATTTGTATATGCATTCTGCCAGCTGAGTGCAACACTTGTTTTGATGATTTTTTTCGAATGGAACCTATATGGTGCTGTTGCATTTTATTGATAAGCGTGACCCACATATAAATATCCTGAGCAAATAGGATTTTGATTTATTGTTCTGAGATTTATTATGTTAATTAATTTTATACATTTATCATTTTGTTGTGTGGAAATCCAGGTTCAACAGATGTAATATTATTTGTAACTGGGGCCAATGAATTTTATATTTTATGAAGAGATCAACATGTTTTCAAATATATGTATACATTGATTAATGAGACTTTTTCCGTACGGCGACCATTCGTTATGGATAACTCTAACTTGTGATGAAAGTTGAGAAAATCCTCCAAATGTTCTTCATACTGGTACTTTTGTGCAATATCACAAATTTATTTTGACGATATCACAAGATTTTAATTGGGTTATGTGGTATCACATAAAATTGCATTGTTAAAAAAACTTGCAATATTGTAAAAAAGAGTTTTGTAATATTGCAAAAAAAGTACAAGTGTGGAGAACTTTTGGAGAATTTTCTCAACTTCTATCACGAGACGAGATTATACATGACTAATGGCGGCCCTAAGAAAAAAAAACCTCCATTAATTTATATATTTTGTAGCATTCTAAATTTTGATATTTCTAGTTCTTTAAATTCCAACATACATGACCTATAAGGCTTGTCTGTTAAAAGCATTTTTTATAAGGAATTGGACATGTTAAATTTTTTTTAAATGCTTTCATTTTTTATCCCATGAGCATTTTAAATACTTTGTTTAATACTAAAATTCAGAATTCTAATCTACATGAAAAGGCACTTCTAGTCTTATGAATTTTCAGAATTCTAACATTTCAAGATTAGAAAGTTGGTTAAGCATTTAAAACTCTACTTAAAAGATAAAAAGTAGCATTTAAAACTTTTAGAATCCTCACCCATAAAACTCCTCACAATTCTTCCAAAAAACAAGGACTAAATACATCCCCTTCCTGGTAGTGAAGAATATAGGCAGGTCTCTAGCCAAGATCAATGTGTAACTTTATTAGTAGTAGTTGGTATATTTAATTGCAAACTTTACTAGTCACATCACAGCAAGTGTCATTTGCATCATTGTCAAAAGTGACCGGTCACCGCAATGGCCACAATAAGACAAATATCAATATCACTTGAAAATGACATACATAGTTTGCATTTGAAGAAATAACATCCTAGTCCTGGTAAATGCTTTGGGTAATGATGAAACATTTGCTCTTCTTTACTTGAAGATAACAGCTTCATTATCTTGCAGTAAATCTTGTAACTAGGTCCTTGCCTTTCTCAATTAAACTACTTCTATATCTTTTTTTTATGTTTTTAAACAATGGCCCGACCTACGGACCCAAGAGCCCACATAAGTGGGAAGGACTGATACAGGCCAAATTCATTATTCATGATCTTTAGGTCGACCGACTCATTAGACATTTGCTTTAGAATTGTATAATAATTAGATTTTGGATCTTATTGGAATTGTTTTCATAATAGAACTAGTGTCTCAACTTTATATAGAGGATAGTAATCTCTTCTTAAGACTATGTTTATTGATTAAATAAAACTCATCCATTTGAGTTTTCTCTCTCGGTTGGTTGTCTTTGGTGTGAGCACTGGCGCAACCAGAGGAGGGCTGACAGGGGCCATTGCCGCTCAACCAGCCGACCAGAGGAGGGCTTTGTTCATCTGTCATGGAATCCACACCCAAAATGTCCACTTGGCAAGTACACTATTTTTTCCTAAATTTCTTACTCTCATTTTGCTACATGCTTCCATATAAAATACTATACAGAAGTGTTGCAAAATAAGATATTTCCCATAGGTGTGGTAACTCTGACTAACTCTGCTTATATGCTATCCAACTCGCAGGGTATCTCGTGGGGCCCACTTAGCTGTTCTCATTATTGGGTTGGGGTACTTAGAAAGGTCTCTTTATGGATAAGGGTAAAAAAAAAAAAACCGTCAGATCATCTCAGCCCTTGATTTACTCGTCTTAATATTTAGTGGTCTTTTAACGATAGATTTATTTGAAATTCAATCTGACGGCGAGGGTAAATTTTTAATGACAATGAAATCAGGCGTGGTACCAATCACAAAGGGATGAGAGGGAAAGGGTTTGCACTGATGAAAGACAAGCTCAAGTGGGGCCCATAGAGCTGGACTGCATATGTTGTAGGTTGTCGGAGAACTTTTCACCGTTGAGAATGATAATTGTTATTTACAAATTGGATTAGTGCGGATACTTATGACCAATTAATAAATGAGTTCAATTTGGGTTGAGTCTATATAGATTACCCCCAGGCCACAATCCATTACCGCTGCTAGTGTCACACATCCTTTTTTTATCATCCACTCCTCAATAGCATATAAACTTGAAATAGTTTTAATGAAAATCCTTTGGTTCTCTCTCTTCATTCTCATAGTATCTTGATTTAAAAAATGTGGTGTTTTAAGAAAATGGAGTCTTTCTGTAATTCATATAAAAAAAATTTTCTTTAGTACCCTAGCCAAGGATACTAGAACCCGAGAGAGCTAAGAAAGTGGGAAGATAAGCACTCAAACCCCCAAAGTAGAAAGATAAGCCCACATAAGTGGGAAAAGTGGAATACCCAAGCCAACCAACTGAGCAACCCCTAGTTGTCTACATGAAAGAACTAAAGAGCCAAACGTCTCCTTTTTTTACATAAGCCAATGACAAAAAAGCAGCATCAAATTGATTAGCATTTCTTTAAGTTTCTTAATTGTGAAAGCGACTAGTCAACCAAATACAACTACCAAAGAGCATTACAAGATTATCCTAAACAGCAATTAGTCCATGGGGTTCAACTTCAAGTTCCTATTTCACCAAAACCATTCATTTAATATGCATGTGGATTTGAAACTTTTTAAGCGCAATTGAGCAAAAGGAAATGGAACTAGAGCATTTAGACAAAGAAAATCGAGTAGACATCTACAACTTTAATCTTTTTCGGCGTGAATGGGCACTATCCTCAAATTCTTACTCTTCCAACTACTATACACTTAGATTTAAGCATTAAAACTTGTTCTCTTTGTTTTTTTCTTATGTTATATGTATTGAGGAGTAGGTTCCACCCTAGGGGGAGTATTGAAAAATATCTATGCTATCTCTACTAGTGTCTCTAGATTTTGCCAGAAATGGTTAGTGAAGGAAATTTAATGGCTCTAGTCACAAGTTCGAATTTTAGGAGGAACAACTTGGTGCTAAGAAAAAATGTACATATTGCCAAATGTTTGTCAACTGTGTTCCACCTGAGGGGGAGTATTGAAAAGTGGATTCCACCTGAGAGTAAATATTGAAAAGTATTTATGCTGTCTCTATTAATGCCTCGGGGTTTTGGTACGAACAATTAGCAAAAAGAGCTTCATAATATGACAACATTGAGAGGCTACTATATTATGATATTCTCTTTTACAAAAACCTCCATGGATCATAATCAAATGAATGACCATACATTTTTCATGTACAAAGACCAGCATCCCTTAAGCTAGCTCAAATAACTAAACTTCAAGTTTGGAAAAAAAATCTCCTATGCAATCGCTCATCTAGATCATTCACGAAGGCGAGAACCCCATAATCCTACTAGACCTTTCTCCATGATTGTCAATACTAATCTGAATGGATTGCAAAGTGCAGAAGCAGAGGAGAAAATTGATCCTACAAAAAAAGGTTTTATCTTACTTAATTATCACTTACATATCATATCAAAAGGAGATGCTCTTGTGAGAGTCACTCTTATGATACTATGAGAATAAGGGACGGGGGCTTCGTATTTAGGCTGTTGGCATTGGATATGGATGAGAGGGTCCCCACTCTTAATCTCTTAATTCCGTGAAAATTACTCTCATAGTACTATGAGAATAAGTGGCGGAGGCCTTCGTATTTAGGCTATTGGCATTGGATATGGATGAAAGGGCCTCCACCCTCACTTTCATAATTCCGTGAGAGCAACTCTCATTAGAGCATCTCCCTCTATTTAATATCGCAACCTAAAGCATGATTGAATGTAATATTATCATCATGCTAATAACCAAATCAGCTCCAACTCAAAGTAAAGGGTGACTGGTAAAGAGTGGGTACCAGATGTGGGTTCATCATAAAGCTCATACACACGAGCCTTGGGCTCTCTGCTTTGTATCAATTATTTGTATATCTTTTGGGTACTTAAATCGATAGATATAATTTGTAATATTAAATGGGTCATGCAATTATTAACCCTAAAAAGTTATAAATCCCTTGATCTCTAAAACTCAAAGGTTGGTATTAAAAAAAAAAAAAAAAAAATTATCATGCTTTATAGGTAATAAACATCTTTTTGTCTTTTTGTATAGTCCGCCACTGTTTCTTTTCGCTTTCAAGACATTAGAGTCAACACTCAACACTCAGCGGAATTGAAAGAAGGCAACTGGACATATGTCTTGTGCTGATGCAGCTCTACATTGTCATTAATTCAACCATATTTTCATTAGAAGAAAGATTCCAATTTCTAAGAAGGAGAATCAAATGTAGAAGCTAATTCAACTTTAAACCAACCTTCCATAAAATCCAAGCTAATTTTCTGAGATCTCTAACTGTTAGCATCATCATCCAACAATGACATAGACTAATATCCAACATAACCATGATAAGGCCTTCCCAACTTGCCCCACTTATGAGTGCTCTAAGGGTGGACCACATCCATCTATATATTAGTTTGGTCCCATCCATACATCTGAAAAGGCCTGGCCCTATCATTTAAACATTGGGCATAGGTCCAAAAATGCTATGGATCTTTTGAAAACTTTATGCTAATTAATATTTTATCAAATGGGTTCCAAAACATTGTACAATTGCTATGTCACAATTTTTTTTATGAGATTTATATGCAATTATTTTTAAGATGAAATCTCTATATTCTATATGGCTCTTAATATATTGGAGCATCTTTTTTTTATCTTTTCTTTATTTCAACTTTTTTTGAGACAATATCTTCTCAATCATATGATGTCCCAAAATAAAGTTGGAACATTTCTTAAAGTATTTCTTGAAAACTAAAATATCCAATTGAGTTGTGACAATGGGCATTGGACCTTGTTTAGTAGAGTGTTGGAAGTGCACAGGCACGCACAAAAGATATATGGAAAAAAAAAAGTCAATATCAAACGTATAGACTTATTTCTTTATAAAATACTAATAATAATAATAATAATACAAAACAAAACGTGTATGGAAAACTTATAATTTTCCAAAAGCTATCCCCTTGGTTAAAACTCTTGATTCTTCCTCTTAGTTGAAGCAAGCAGAAGTACTTAAGGGTGTGTTTGTGCATCCATGGCATCAACACAAATCTCACCCTAGACGTCAAAATCACGGATCCTCACGTCTAGGGCTGTCAATCCAGCACTTTCACGAGAGGGCCCGGCCCGGCTCGGCCCACAAAAGCCCTCAAAGCGAGGACTTCATTTTTTATCCTAAAGCCTGAGGGTAGGGTAGGGCCCTATTTTGAGAAGCCCGCAATCTTGAGGGCCGAGCTAGGGCTTAACTCATCCGGCCTGAGGGGGGCCGGCTTGGCCTTCAGTTTATTAAATATGTAAATTTTTTAATATTTTTTATGAAGTTGCTTTAAAAATTTTAAGAAGTGAGTACATATCTATTCATTTATTTTTACCATAAATGATTAGAATACATAGTTTATTGGTACAAAAGTTAGATACTATAGATATCTTTTATAGAAATATAGTTAGAAAAATGAAGAAAAACTTTGAGGAATATTGAAAGCAATATAATAAAGTATTTGAAATGGTTATACTCTTTGATCCTCAATGTAAGTTGTTGTATTTAAGGTATGCCTTAAGAAAGTTATATGGATCAAGCGAAGATATGAGTATTCATCGAGGTGATACTCTTAGACCATTTTGGAGATCTTTATAAAGAGTATTGTGTGATTTATGATATTGTCAAATGTGGATAAAGTTAATTTAATAAAAGTGATTGAGTTTGAAGATGATTTTTTAATATTTGAGGAACAAATGACAGGCAATTGCTTTAGAAAAATAATCTGAATTAGATTATTATTTTGAGGAGCTAAGGGATAAATTTATAAATTTCAATATATTAAATTAGTGGAAAGTTAATTCAGCAAAATATCCAGTTATTTCAATAATGGCTCGTGACATTTTAGCAATTTCAGTTTCTACAATTGCTTTTGAATCGGTATTTAGTACAGGAGGAAGGGTACTTAACCAGTATAAGAGTAGTTTGAAATATGAAATAACAGAAGTCTTAACTACCTTTGCATTGCGGTCATTAATCCGGATAAAGTAGGAGGATTAGCATTAAGTTAAAAGTCAGTGGTGACCTATGGAATATTTATTTTCTTTAAAGGAAAAAAAAAATCTTCTTTTCTTTTGGCCTTGGCCGAACCCTAGCCCGGCCCTGGCCCTTAAGGGTGGGATAAGGGCTTAAAAATTATAGGTCCGCTGTAAAAGACGAGGGCTTTTACTCGCTTAGGCCCTGCCCGCACATGTGAGGGTAGGATAAGGGCTTACCTCGGCCCGGGCCCAACTCGGCCCTTTGACAGCCCTACTCACTTCGAGTGAAAAAAGTGCTAAAAATAGAGGATTCCACTTGCATTACTCACTGCATCAAACAACTAGCAGCGTCTTTTCCTTCTGTTTTTCGCGGTACCTCTTTTGCACAAATACATCCTATAAGGAGGTTGAAATTTGGGAAACCTAAAGGATAAAAGTTACTTTTCAAGCCGTTAAAATCTAGACTTCAAGCAGATAAACATGTAATTTGGAAATGTCCAACGAACAACCATCACATTATTATCCATTAATCCCCAGCATCATAATTTCTCATCTAGGCTTCTATTAAACAAAAGAGGCCTCTAAATAAAAGCCAACCACAAGAACGAGCATATCTAGCCTTCACACAGACATAAATTATGGAAACAAATGTATTGATAAGTGATCAAGACATATTTAAACTCTCATAAGTCAAGTTGATTATCATGCTTCTAAGTGGGCCCTAGAATCCAAATAGTTCCATGCATATAAGGGCATCTTGTCCGATCAAATGATAATGACAGAGAAACTTGCCTATTTAAGCCTTCAAATTTAAAAAGATAGAAATATCTCATCAATACAAGGTAAAAGTATAAGACATATAAACTTGGAAGATGCTCGTATAAGAGATGCTCTCACCTTACAATGAGAGATAAAGTTGGGGCCCTCACATTCATATCCAATGCCAACAACTTAAATGTGAGGGTTATAAACTTATATGTCAAAAATTGCAATAATGACTTCTCGAACTCATACGACAAAACCACTAAATAATGGCTTTACTTTATAGGGGAGTATTCTTATACATACTTCCCTTACCATAGGGTGAGGGACACTTCTCTTTTCAGAAATTTTTAAGTACAAGTGTACATCACCCTATGTACTTGAAAATTTCCTTTTGTACTTAAAAATTTTCAAAAAGGGAAGTGTCCCTCACCATATAGTGAGGGAAGTATGCATAAGAATACTCCCCTACTTTATATCATATAAAGAATTTATTGTACTTTTGAAGAAGATAATTTGTTCACATTTTAAAATTTGAACTTTCGCAATTTTCTCCACTTGTTTCAAAAGGTGCCTAAAAAAAACTTGATAAAATAAAATGCTTCTCTCATACGCACAACCCCACATATAGAAATGTGAAGAAAGACATCTTCAATGTTGCACACTTCTAATAAATTTAATGTCGGATTTTCCAAGTTATAACATTTTTATCATCTAAAAAAATACCATATATTCCCCTCCCCCTAGATTGAATCTCAAAGAAATATATGGTTAAAAGATTATTAAAGTTTATAGCTTTTTAGCTCAGTTAGCCTATGACTATGGTTTATACTCGAAGGCTGAGAGTTCGAAACCACACTACTATACTAGGGCCACAGAAGATTTGCTTAGCTTTCTTTGGACCTATAGGGATTATTTTTGTTGAAAAAGCTGGGACACCCTCCCTTACCTTCTAAAGCAATTTTTCTTTTCCTTTTACTGGCCTTTTATCCCCCAGGAGACTTTTCCATGTACCCCACCCCATTAAAAGGAGGGTATCTTAAGTGGGCCCCATGAACTGTCCTCTGGCAGGAGGACATTGCCCTGTTAAGGTGATAAATTCTGGTAGAAATAACTTTGTACAGAGTGACTTTTTCCTCTTTAAATGAAACACAGTACTAGAAGAAAATTTGAACGGTTCAATCTCGATAGTGGCCCACCGATAGATTTAGGGCAATCGTCATGAGTTAAAAGCGACTAAAAATCTCTTCGCTGTTCATTCTCTGACAACGACTCCCATCGGGCCCACCTACACATGTGCCCCTGTCATGTCACTCACATGTCCACAACATTAGACTGACAACTAACAGTCCGGACTCTCCATGCCAGTTTTAGCACCGTAGCCGTGTTACAAAACCATGCAACTCATGGTGGGACTCACGTAGAGTCAATCTAAGACAGTTAAAAATGAAAATGAATTTCATTTTTTAGAGCATCATATTTTTAAATTTTAATAATTAAAAAAAGAGTGGGTCGCACGTTCCAATAAAGACACGACGTAAATGTGGCGGTTGTTATTGTATAATCAATGCTCATGTCGTGGTAATACTCATAATTTTCATCTCCATCCACGTGATGAATGTGTGTGACCTAGTCTTTTTAAACTCAAATTTGAGAATCTAGGACTTTGTGAGAGTAAATCAAACTTGAACAGTCGAGATCATTTTTACGTGGGTCCTACCATAGAGTTATGAGATTTTATTATACAATATAATCATTGTAACATATGATCATGGTAGGATCCACTCCTTTTAACTTAAAATCAAAAGGATTTTATTGAAAAACTTCCCTTAAAATTATTGTGGGCCAAAAAAAGTAAAAAAAATAAAAACATGAATGACTGTAGTAGCAGTAATAGTCTGGGGGCTCTTTCTTTTTTGTCACTAATTTTTCTGGTAGTTTTTTTTTTCTTCACAGTTAAATAAAAATACCGTTGAAGTAAAAAAAAAACAAATCTCAACTGATATCCCCACACGTAAACAAGCGATCCCTCTAATTTACTCTTCTTTATCTTCCTCTTTCCATTATTACCAACAAACCTCTTATTCTTCTACATTCTTTTCATCTACGGCCAGACGAGGGAAATTTTTTTCCAGTAAAATCCTCTAAATAAAAGAGGGTGGAATGAAATTCATTTCTAAAAAGAGGTTTCCAATGATCTCTACGTGGGTCCCGCAATGGAGTCGAGGGAGTCTGAAGAGAACTCTAAAAAACGAACGGTCTGGATCCTTTAGTACGGATCATATCAACGGCATAGATCACGTTTCTCCTTACCAAGCAACCTCTCTCCGCTCCGCTCACAGTCCCTTCTTTCTCGGGCCGAGTGCTATAACAAAGACAAGCAGCTGCCACTTTTGCTGCAGCGAGAGTTTTCGGTGCCGTACCAGATAGCGATGGCTTCTGCAGAACTCGAAAGAAAGCAGCTTTTCCTTCTTTCCTCCGATCGCTATTCGCTACTGAGAAAAAGAGCTTGAAAGAGCTCTCTTTCATGGCGGTTTTAGAGAACGACAGCTTCTCAGATCTCGATCCGACTCTCCATATACCGTCTGTATGTTCCACGTAGAAACTCTCTGTTGCTGATAGGATTTGCTCGTGTTCTTTCTGATTTCTCTTGAAGGCTTTGGAGTGGGTCGATCTTGGAGAAGAAGCGGTTTGCAGCGACTGATTTGAGCTTCTTCTGGTGGTTTTCTGTTGAAATTTTGGTTTTCTTTCATCAAGTGACGAAGGGAGCTTGAGAAAGACCTCCTTCATGGCGATCTGACGGAGTCGCTGCTTTTAGACCTCAATTCGAGTTTCTTTCGAGGATTCGACGTAGGAAGGCGTGGTGACTGATACGATTGCTCGAGTCGTTTCTCATATGTTCAGAAGGATTCGGATGAGCTGAATCTTGTCGAAGAAGCGATTTGAGCTTATTGTGATCCTTTTTTGTTGAAATTGTGGCTGCTCATGCTCTGTTCTTCTTGAGCGAGAGGCGGTGTTGGAAACGAGCTTGATTTTTTTGGAAGGCCTCGAAATCTCTCTATCTTGGAGAACAAGCGGCTTTCAGAGACCGACTTGAACTTGTTCGGACCGTTTTTCTGTAGAAATTGTGGCTTTTCGTGTTCCATTCTGTTTACTTTTAGAAGAGGTGTTGGAAACGAGCTTGAGAGTGAGGAATCAGTAAGGGAGCGGTTTTGGGAGCTGAATTTGAGTTTCTGAGAAGAAATGTGTGGTTTCTGAAGGTTTCGGGCAGATTTTTGGGGGGGAAATCGAAAAGAGAACTTTGGAAGTTTTTGGATGCTTTTGCGGTTGCATTTTGGCGAGAAATGTATGGTTTTCTTCTATAGACCGGAAAGCTTTGGTAGTTTGGGTTGTCGGAAAGTTGTTCAGCTGGCTTTTAGAGTTTAGATTCGGAATCAGATCTTCTCCTTGAGAAATTGCGGCACAAAATTTGATTTATGTGAGATAGATAAAGAGAAAGATCGGATTTTATAGTTATAAGCGGCTTTACCTTCAGAGCTTTTCCATGGAAAACTTGATGAGATTGGGGCGGTGTAGGATAGTCAACAAGAAGCTTTTGATGAATAATTTTTGAGCTTTGTTAAAGGGCATGGCCAAAATGAAGTTTTCAACACCGGGTTTGTCTCATCCCGCCCAGGATGGTATTTCCTCTGGTTCTTTCTCTTTTAAGTGTTCAAAAATATCTACTTATTTGATGTTAGTCCATGTGGATTGGAACACCAATCTGCTACTTTCTCTATCAAAATATAGGGACTAGTTCTGGTAGCTTTTCAATTTTTTGATCAATTTGCTCTATCATCTATTAAAACCTAATCAATGTTGTGGGATTTGTGGCAGGGGAAAAGAGGTGCTTAAATACAGAGCTTTGGCATGCATGTGCTGGCCCCCTTGTGTCCTTGCCGGCAGTCGGTGGCCGAGTCGTCTATTTCCCTCAGGGCCACAGTGAACAGGTGGGAAGTTATTTTGCAGACTGCAATTGTCTTCAGTTTATGAGTAAAATGGTTTTACATTCTATAGAACCTTGTTTGCCTTCTAGGTTGCAGCATTGACTCACAAGGAAGTTAATGGACATATGCCCAATTACCCAAGCTTGCCTCCTCAATTGATCTGCCAACTCCACAATGTCACAATGCATGTGAGTTTCTAAGCTATTCTTTGTCAAGATTTATCACTTTATCTGGCAGGTGTAAAGAGGTTTAGAATAGTTGATCAATTGTAAAATTTCAGGCAGATGTTGAAACAGATGAAGTCTATGCTCAACTCACCCTGCAACCTTTAAGCCCAGTAAGACCTATTTGTGGTTGATACATACTAATTTTTTACTCTTTTGTTTGAATATAATTCTGGGAATTGTTCTGTTCAGCAAGAACAAAAGGATGCTTATCTTCCTGTTGAACTGGGTATCCCAAGCAAGCAGCCCACAAATTATTTCTGTAAGACATTAACTGCAAGTGATACTAGTACTCATGGAGGGTTCTCAGTTCCTCGTCGTGCTGCTGAAAAGGTGTTCCCTCCGTTGGTAGGTTCCTTATGAGCAAATTGTATTATATTGTTTTATCTTATAATCAGTCAAAAGGTGCCCTTGCACGGTTGAAAGGTGCTCATTGTTGCAAACACTTGGTTGCACCCTTCGAAAAAGATTGTTATATCGGTCAATCAGTTGTTTCTTCTTTCAGGATTTTTCGCAGCAGCCTCCAGCTCAGGAGCTCATTGCAAGGGATCTTCATGATATTGAGTGGAAGTTTAAGCATATTTTCCGAGGTGCGTTTATCTTCTATTAGTGCTTCAATCATTGCTGAACTTAATCTCTCTCCCCTCCCCCTCTTATTAGGGTGTTCTATATGATAACACTTGCCAACCATTTTGCCTCAGCTGGCAAGGTTACTTGTGCTTTCACTGGCAAAAGGGTGCAGGTTTATCCATGGTCGTCTGTTTTATATGAATCTCAGGATAGGCAAACACACATGACTTTTTTTTTTTTTTCCTTTTTTTTTCTTTTTTGTTCTTTGTTGTGCAGGGCAGCCTAAAAGACATCTTCTTACCACAGGCTGGAGTGTGTTTGTCAGTGCCAAGAGACTCATTGCTGGGGATTCTGTTATTTTTATATGGTAGAATTTTCTGATTTCCTCTTATTTTTTGCAGAAGCTGCACTTCTAATTTATTGGTTATAGGCCCACTCTTATGTTTGACATCACTATTAGGAATGAAGACAATCAACTTCTACTTGGAATCCGGCGTTCAAATCGAACACAGACTGTGATGCCTTCATCTGTCATATCTAGCGATAGCATGCACATTGGACTCCTTGCTGCAGCAGCTCATGCTGCTGCCACAAATAGTCGCTTTACCATATTTTATAACCCGAGGTAATATTCAAATACAACTTCCTGTGCATGGTTGGTGTTCTTTTTGACAAATTTAAAACTTCTATCTGCATCTACTTTTTTGCAGGTCGAGTCCATCTGAGTTTGTCATTTCACTATCGAAGTATGTCAAAGCAGTATTTCACACACGTGTATCTGTTGGAATGCGTTTCCGTATGCTCTTTGAAACTGAGGAATCAAGTGTCCGTAGGTATTGTAGAGTTTATCTAGATTTCTTTAAAAATGACAATTTCTTATTATATGGTGTTGCGATGAAAAGAAATGGTGCACGTCTCTATTCTATCAATGTTTCAGGAGGGGTCCACCATTCAGTCATAGATATAAGCCTATTGAGCTGGTGTGTCCTATCTCAGGATGAGCCAGAAATCAATCTCTCCTTGGTGGATCAGATAAAAACAATACTTGGTTGACATTAAATGCTGTCCCATTTGATTTTATGATTTTTTAAATATTTTTCTGATTTACTTTTAATGTGCTGTTGCTTACTCCTGTAAAGTGTGTCCGATGCAGGTATATGGGAACTATAACTGGCATAAGTGATTTGGACCAAGTTCACTGGCCAAATTCTCACTGGCGATCTGTGAAGGTATACAAGCTTGAATTGAGTTAAATGTATTGAAAATACTTTTATTATTGAAATGAATGTATTGAAAATACTGTGCTACTTGAATTTTTTGTACCAATAGATTGGTTTTTTCCTCTATACACTTGTGGAAATAAATGCTGAAACTTCCCTCTGAGAATTCTGCTCTCCTGTCCTTGAGTAAGAATGTTAAAAGGTATAGATATTTTTTGTATGGTATTGGCATTATAATGACATTCATTGGGTGATTTTCATAGAATTTCCATCTTTTTGAATGGTACATGTTTGTCAATTTATTGGTATTTTCTGGTTTGTCCCTTATCTCTAGTTTACTTTATTCTCTAAATCAATTAAGGCGCAAATTCATGTTTGTGATTAAAATATTTCTGCCATACATATAGTTATAGCTTTTGCCTCTCTCTCTCTCTCTCTCTCTCTCTCTCTCTCTCTCTCTCTCTCTCTCTAATTTTCTGGTTTTAATTGAAAAGTAATCTAGACATTGAGCGAGTATTGTACCTTAAGAAATGTGTTCATGATATGCATCGTACATGGAGCAAGTGATATGATCCATAAAGATGTTATTTTAAATGCTGTTGTAAAATAATCAAAGCTTGGTCTTTATGGATTAGATCTATTGCTTTATGCTCTTGTCATGATTTTGTTTTATTTTGTTTTGCGGGTTTTTTTTTTTCCAGTTTATGAAATGTCATATTTTTTGTACTGGTATCTAACTGGGATGTAACTCCTAGATTTTTTTTTCTTTTGGGAAGTGTGACGGGACATGTAGATATTCTTAGATAAGGCACAAAAGGTCTTGTGATTTCAAATTTTTTTGGTAGCCTTCATACCCATTTGGCAGTTGGGACTGACCCATTTGGTCTGACCCAACAAGTCGACCCAGTTTACTAATTCCAATATTATTGATTGGGAAACATATCTGTATTAATATCAACCCAAATCAAGGGAATATAATTGCCGTGTAATCACTCCAATTAAGGAGATTTAGTTGCTATAGTTTGTATGAAAGTATACCATAAGATGGGTGGCCCAATCCAAAGACAGGACACTCAATTCATTCCGCAATCTCTTTCTGTGTATTTCTCTTGGTTTTACTGTCCAGGTGCATGTTATGTACTTCAGCTACATCAGCGGCATTTTACATTTTTGTATTTCACATTGCCATGTCGGACTTTCCTACAATTGGATGATGAAATATTATAGACTGCTCGTACATGGCCTTCTCTTTTTCCCTTCAAATTTTCTCTTCCTTCTTTCATTTTTTCCCATTTCTTTGATTTAAACAAACATTAAAAATAGATTTGAAGAAGTGCAATCTATCCGAGGAGTTGGCTTAGGATAAATCGGAATGGAGACACATAATTCATGTGGCTGACCCCAACATAGTTGGGAGAAGGCTTTGATGATGATGATTTCTTTGATTCTTGTTCTTGGAGAATGACCTTTCAAACTTTCTCCTTTAACCATTTTCTAAATATTTTGTCATTTTTCAGTGAGCAGAACTGAATATATTCATCTGTTTCATTTGTTTGAATGTGTAAAAGTTCCAAGTCTTCGCTAATACAAGCATCTTATTGTTCTCAAGAGTCAAGGGTATGCCTGTTCTTAAGTAAATTACTTAAAAAATTACAGGTTGGTTGGGATGAGTCAACAGCAGGAGAAAGACACGCAAGAGTATCATTGTGGGAAATTGAGCCTTTAACAAGCTTTCCTATGTATCCATCATTATTTCCTCTCAGGCTGAAAAGACCATGGCATCCTGCTGTACCTTCCTTGCACGGTATATGTTCTTGTTTAAGTTGACCATGTTCATTTGATTCTTGGAGAACTTGAAGCCACCTTGGTGGCTTTTACTTTGCATTCTTAAACTTTTACAATATGTAATTGGTCAGTTTTAGTGAGGGTCAACTTACATATTATGGGTTGATGGGACAGGGCTATGATGTTGATGACAACGACAAAAATGATGATGGAATCACATATTATGGTTACAACAGTAATTCCTTTTGAAACCAGAGCAATTTATTTAGGAACTGACTGCCTGTGTATGTTGATCTATGTGGATGTTCATTATGAGTTTGTGACATTAGTTATGAGAGCTTCCTGATTATAAGGCAGGTTACCATGTCCTTTTAAACTGTCTGATACTAAATGCATAGTTTACATTGGGGAATGGGCTTGTGTCCCTATACAAATTTTTATTAGGTCCTGATCTTATTGTATTCCAATCTACACTGTGAAAAGAAACACTGTCAGTGACCAAGGCGTCTTTTCCTACAGTTAGTCCTAGAACTTTTACCTATATGACTATCAAATACTCTTAGAAGCATCAATGTTGAACCAATTGTTGTGTACATAAGCATGACAAAAGGTAAATGACCTATACTCAGTGAAAAGATCTGTAGAGAGAGAGAGAGAGAGAGAGAGAGAGAGTGAGAGAGAGATGACTAACGGCACCTTCTCAATATTACACAGCACAAGAACTCAATTACAAACTAGTCGCAAATCTAGTCATCCATGATTAGGGGAACTACGATTCCACCATATAGAGAGAGATGATATACTACTCCCATGAACTATGTATTAGTATAGTTGTTTTTGGAGTATGTGATTCCAAAGGTGACTTCCCCTCAAGCTAGATCTTCATTATCATGCAGGCATAGTCAGAATTATTTTAAGAAAAAAATTGGTTTTGGTAAGTTTCCCTTCATAGCCTTCTAAATGCTTGCCCCGCATCAGTCAGAAGTTGGAAAAGCAAGGTGCATTAAACTCTTGCTTATGCAATTGTGATCGGGCTCCAAATATTCACATGTGCTGTGCAATACCCGCATCATGTAGCGCATGCACATGTGTGGGATTGAGCCTGTGGATACAAGCTCCAACATTTATAAATATAATTGTTTGCCCCTGGAAATTTAATTCCTTATGTTTGAACATCTTCATTTACATGACATTTGACCCCTGCTTAACACACCAAGCAAAAGAGGGAGAAAGGAAAAGGGTAATAAGAGGAGGAAACCATCTCCAGACAGGTGAATGGTTGATTCTAATTCGATCTCCTTGAATTATAGATTATGTAAAGGTTTGCCCTGCAGACACTTGATTTTTAATTTCTGTTTGTTATGTATCTGTTATTCCATGGCATGATGTCACCTGCACAATTCTGTAGAACTATGAGTTGTATTTGGAGAGAATTGTGATTTCCTCCAAAACAGGGTTGTGTGTAATGTTGTGAAAGCTGGGCCAGACCAGATGGTGATCAATTTAGACTGGAGCCATCTGGTCAGCCAGTCTGAGTGTGGTTGACCAACCCCCACTTCTTTTTTTAGTTAAAATGAACTCCCTTTGAAAGATAAGAGTAGAAGTTTAAAAATACGAAGAAAATAAATTGTGGATGGGTCAAGGAGATTGAGCTGGGTTAACCTGCTACTTGGGCCGGCTCTTCTAGCTGTACACATCCAGCTTATAAATGTTTTTTATTTATTTATTGTGCAGGTTCAAATACTACCAATCATGTTTTGAGCTTCACTTGTTGGTTATTGCTTTAGCTGTAGCTGTTTAGGTTGCATGTACATGCTACATATGATTCAAATGTCTTAAAAATATATTTACCTCTGGGTGGTGCATAAACTCAAATTGTTTGTGATTCATCCACTCTGATAAATGGAGAAGCATTTCTGGTGATAAATCAGAAGATAGTTGAATTCTTGCTTTCATGTATTAATATTCTCTTTTGGTTGATATTTCAGATAATAAAGAGGATGAAAAGAATGGATTCATGTGGCTGAGAGGGGATGCTGGAGAGCAAGGCTTTCAGTCCATGGGTTTTAGGTCTTTTGGTTTGGGTCACTTGATGCAGCAGAGACCGGACCCCTTGCCATTAGGAAATCAGCATGATCAGTACCAAGGAATGGCAGGGGCAGCATTTCAGGATATTAGAAGTGGGGATTCGTTGAAGCAACAATTTTTGAATTTTCAGCAACCTTTCCAATTTCCTCAACAATTGTGTAGACCTAACCCATTACTGCAGCAACAATTTTTTCAGCAAATGCAGCCTCAGCAAATCATTCATGCTCAGACACACAATGTATCAGATAAACAGTATCAAAACAACAATTTTCAGCATCAATTTCTGCAGACATTTAACGATCAGCAGAAGCAGCAGCAGCAGCAGCAGCAACAAAATCAAGAAACCTATCAGAAGACATTTCAGATTCCAAATGATGAGATTCAGCAGCAACAACCACATTTTCCAACTGGATTATTGCAAAAATCAGTCTTTCCAGACTCAACTCGGGCCTTCTCTACATCCCCAACTCCTTCCTGCATACAAAATACGTGGGGTTCATTGCGTCCCGAAGGAAATGCCAATATTGTGAACTTCTCAAGAATGGGTCAGACTATAATAAGCGACCAGCACCAATCATCCTGGCCACCAGACTTTGCTATGCCACAAGTCAGCTCTTTTGGCAATACGTTATTACTTCCACCATTTCCTGGGAAAGATAGTACTGTGGAACAACAAAATTGTACTGCAGATTCCCAGACACGCACACTGTTTGGTGTTAATATAGACTCCTCCCAAGTCCTTCCTGCTCAGGCACCTAATTTCAGAAATACTTCCATTGATACTGATGTATCCACATTGCCACTTACTTCTTCCAGCTTTCAAACTTCTATATATGGTTCCATAGATGACACATCTGGTTTGTTGCAAAATGTGGGGCAAATTGACATGGCAAGCAGAACATTTGTGAAGGTGGCGACAACTAGATCCGTCCTTGGTTGTAATGTTTTTTCCATTCTTCATAATTTGAATTGGTTTGAAATTTTGCAGGTTTACAAGTCGGGGTCAGTTGGGAGGTCCTTGGATATCACCCGATTCAGCAGCTACCATGAGCTGCGGGAGGAACTAGGTCAGATGTATGGAATTGAGGGTCAACTTGGAGACCCTCTGAGATCAGGCTGGCAGCTTGTATTTGTCGACAGGGAGCACGATGTGCTTCTCCTTGGAGACGACCCTTGGGAGTAAGTAAAAGTGAAAAAGAAATAGACAAAGATTTACTCTATGTTTTAAGTGGCATTTTTTTATTTGATATATGGAAGCGATCTAGTTTTGACCTCTCTGCTTAGGTATTTTTGAGATTTGAGTTTGCCATCATAGATTTGCCATTGGCATGCATGTTCAAATGCTTAGAATGTTTGAATGCTATAGACAAAGCTTCCTCCTCCTCCTCCTCTAGTAAACGTTTGGCACTGGTGAGATGTTTTGGGTTTACTACTCTCCTCCTTTAGTAAATGTTTTGCACTGGTGAGATGTTTTGGGTTTAGTACTCTCCTCCTCCTTTAGTAAACGTTTTGCACTGGTGAGATGTTTTGGGTTTACTACTATATACATTTTTATGGTGCCATGCATGTATAAAAGCTTTTAGAGTTAGGTTTCACTAGTGGTGTGCACATTTAAGTTGCATCTAGAATGTTTCAGCATTCATTCTTATGTAGATTTTTATGGTGCCATGCATGTACACAGGCTTTTAGAATTAGGTTTCACCAATGGTCTGCACATTTAGGCTGCATCTAAACGTTTTAGCGTTAGAAGTGGGCCTTTAGCCCTCTAATTGTTTGGTCCCACTTTATCAATGATTAGAATTTGGACAAGTTTGATGCCCTCAAGGTGGTACCTCCCTTGATCGGCCTAGGATGCCCAGATGCAGATGTGGATACGGACACTGATATGGGGATCGGGGATATGACTCCTCACTTTTGAAAATTTAAGACACAGATACAGATGCGGATGTCCTAATGTTTTCTTTAGATCACTTTTGAATCAATGAAATTATCATTGTTTCCATACCTTTTCTAGCATTTTTTATGGTGAGAAGTAAAAATGTTAAAAGAACTATATGAAACAAAGGACTTTATTAGGATTTGTTAAACTTGTTTTCTAGAAGTATCAGCTACCAATACAAGTGTCATATCGGTCCTTAGATCACTTTTGAATCAATGAAATTATCATGTTTCCATACCTTTCTAGCATTTTTCATGGTGAGAAGTAAAAATATTGAAAGAACTATATGAAACAAAGGACTTTATGAGTAGGATATGTTAAACTTGTTCCCTAGAAGTATTAGTATTAGGTACCAATACAAGAGTCATATCGGTCTGATATGGATATGTTGGGCTTGTACAAGTATTCGGGTATCAAAGTGATTGGCTGCTTCCCCTTTTTTTACAGAGGTAGGTCATCGGGAGACCTTCAAAGCCCCTAGAGCCCCGTTATTATCACGCTTCCTGGTGGTCCCTCAGGCTGGACTGCCCCTAGCTTAGAAATGGTCTGGCTGTTCTTGAAAATGAAACGCACACATTTATTACTATGTATGTATGTATTTATGCATGCATGTGTCTATAGAGATTGAGACAGTTGATATAAACTATATTTGTTTTTAAAATCTCAACCATCTGCTAATTCATCGTTCTTATTTCCAATGAATCTTTGTTATGAGGTTACCAAAAGTTTTAAGGGTTACCCAAAAAAATGAATCTTTGTTATGATTTTATAGTATGTGGATGTGGTGCCTATCTATGTGTGTTTCCAGTAGAGCTAAGTTGCTTCATTAATATATGCAGGGCATTTGTGAATAATGTATGGTACATCAAAGTACTTTCACCAGAGGAAGTGCAAAAATTAGGGAAGCAAGTTGTGGAGTCCTTGAACCTTACTGGAGGTCAAAATCTGAGCAGTAGCAGTTGTGAGGCTTCAAACCTTGTTTCTGGAATATCTTCAGTTGGTTCACTTGAATATTGAAGGATATGAAGGGGTACGTTATACATTAACTTCTGCATGAAACTGCAAATTATTTACAGTAAGCATGATACATACTTAGATATATACACTCGTGCATGTGCACACTCTTGGACGGCTGTGTATGTAATTGCTCTCAAAACAAAGAAAAAATAAAGCTTCAGCTTTCAAGATGATGGGCTTATTGCTCAAGAGATGTTGATAGCTGTCTTCCACTTGTGGCACATAACTTCATACTTAGTTGTCAATTTTCTAATTCACTGGATGTTCATGAAATGTTTGGCCATATTTTTATCCCCATAATGAGAAATGATGAGATTGGCTAAGAAAACAAACTGCATGTATGGTGTTGCACAGGGGAGATGCCATAGTTGCCTCTTCTTTTTTTTTTTTATAGTTAAATATCATCTCAAAAAAGTTGACAATGTTGTCTTGTCTAGCAAAGCGGTGCATGGAACTTTAGTTCGGAAGTGGGGTTGCCCACTGACTAGGTTGATTGACCTGGGAGTTGGCAGGTTGACCAGCCAATCAAGAAAATGATGTATTTAACTATTCATTTTTAATTTTGTAAAAAAATTGGTTCCTCTATTTTAGCTTGGTTTGACCAGGAGGAAACCAAGTGCAGTTGAGAAAGTTATAGGCATCTTTCACCAAAAATCAAAACATACTTGTCTCTCTTCGGTTTCATTCAATATGTGATCCAATCGCTCCCTGCTTTCTGAGCTGTGGTGCTGACCCTCCGTGTTGAATATGATAGATTCTGCAACATAAGCTGTTACACAGTAAGGATGGGGCGGGACTTGTTAAGAAGATCTTGTTAATGGATCACAAAGGATTATTGATTCTCAGAACGTTAGTTAAACTGGAATTGAACTGGTTTTGTATGTTCATAAGAGGAGAACCATTAAATAAGCAGTTGTGGAGGATGCCATGGCCCGTTGTGGTGGTGTAACATCTGATTTTACCCCCTAAAAAATTAAAAATATTGTAAAATGTTAGAATATAAGGTTCTTTTTTATTAAATCATATATAGGAGTATGTGGAGGTCCTCCAAAGTCATATAGAACTTGTATCGATGTTTTTATTTTTAACTGTTGAATCTGTTCAAGTTTAGTGGTAGAATCAAATATAATTCAGATTCTAAGCTTTGGTGCATTGTTTCCATTGATTTTCATTTCATTCATACTGAATTCTAATCAGTCCTTCCCGTACTCTTTAAGTGGTGGTGTTCTCAATTTGAAAGTAGGGCCCACAAAGTAGTCATACAAAAAGAATTACATTATATGTGGTATTTTATTCATTAAGGACCCATTTGTCTGCCTGTTATTGAATTCGTAAGAATTTTAAGCAATTGCCTTCCTATAAGAGGGGCTAAAATTGGAAAGGTCAATTAAGAAATGTTGTCCAAAGTAAATTGAAAAGGCTTTTCAGTATATATCTTTTGTCAAGCTCCTTTAAGTAAAATTAGCTTAAAAAATGGAGAGCTGTAGCTGAAGAGCTATAAATGGCCATCAAATAGTTTCCCCTTTCGTAGGAATGGTTCCCAAACCATCACCCTAGTAAATAAAATTATAGGAAAAGGTCCCCTATTGCTACCCTCTTCAATATTCCTTTGTTAGAACCCCCACTTCACTTTCAATTCCTTGGCATTCAATACAGAGTAGGCTACCCTAATTTGATGGCCTCATATGGATCTTCACCTCTGATCCTTACAGTTTTAGCCCCTTTTGACAGACGCACATTGTTTAGAAATCTTGATCATTAATTACTTATAAGATCAACAAGGCCCTATTTGTTTCACTAAAAAAAATTTAATTTTACACAGCTGTGGCCAAATGTATTCACTGTGTTGGGCATTGCATTCTGATACTGCATCAATCGTAAAATAACATACCAGCTACAGTCTCGTCATCCATCTCTTAAAACCTGCTTCAAGTAATATAATAGGTCACTGTCTCGATTTTGCTACTTTTTCATTCTTGGTAATGATGGTTCCCATATCCGGTTTCACTCTGCCATGAGTATCCCCAAAGAAACATTTTATGTTGGTAAAGATGTGAAAATAATATAATTTTATAGGAGTGTTTTTTTATGTAGGGGTATGACCATCTAAAATGCTATACTTACATTTGTTCTTTCTTGTATGCAGATTGCAGACATGCACTAGATAGTACCATCAAGCTCGTGATTTTGCACACATACTTAAAACAACTCTAGCCTCTTGGCAAACATGTGAGTTGTATTTCCTCAGTAGGTTGATCACTGGCATACAGGCCTATATCAATACTGCTTTGTATTGGTACATACGTAGCAACTATCGATGGAAAACAGAACCTGTGTTTTCCTCTTGTAATATATATGTACGCGCTTATGCATTCCTTATGATTTTAATCTTCTGCATATTATTTATGCATACAGTAGTTGTTTAATGCCTCTCATTTCCTGTATTATTATTTCATCACAATGACTAGGCACCGTGTTCTTAGCCTTATTGTTTTCATTTATAATTTCAATGCTTTGTTGTACCTTGCTGCCATCATCATTATTTCTTTCCCTTTCGTTGAAGGAATGGAATTGTTATGATGAACAGAATCTTGCAGTGATTACTGTTGACATTCCTGCTATATCATAATTACTAACATACTAACCTAACATATTGTGACACTTACAGTTGATTCAACTTCTGGTTCTCTCAATTGGTTTCTTAGGGAAGTGATTTCATCTGGAAGGTTTGATCACATATCACATAAGAAAATGATGATCCCTTAACAACATAATGTGGCTTACAATGGTATTGAATTCTTAGGCATTAATGGTGAATTGGGTTCCAACATGGACTACCAAAGAAAGGAGGAATGAATGATAAAAGATTTTTACCAAAAAAAAAAAAAGATTGATATAAGATGGAGATGTAGATGAGATCCTGACTTTCTTAGAATGTGATTTACTAGAGTGATGGTTAGGTCATTATTATCCAAAAAAAAAAAGAGAGTAATTTGATGGCCATTTGTGGATCTTCATCATATTTTCATAAAATTTTAGCGACTTTGATAGGATTACATTTCTTAGAATCCTTTGGAATTACATTCCATACAAATTACTATGTTTAGCATGTTTGTTTGTAGTGTGGAGTGGAATGAAATAAAATTCAGGGTGAGAAAGAGGAAGAGGAGGGAGTTGGAATAGAAGCATAAAATGACAGAAAACCCAAAAAAAAATAAAAAATAAAAGGTGCTTTTACTCCCTACTCCCTCGTCTTCCTCTTGCTCCTAATTGGACCATTAATTTTATTTTATTCCACTCCACACTGCAAACAAAAAGGCTTACATCTGATTTGGATGTGGAAAAATTGAAGAGAAGCCCACCCCACCCCCCCCCCCCCCCCCCCCCCCCCCCCGGCTGGCGTGTGTGACAGAAAAAGATACCCTTAAAATTCAATAAAAATGACCCAGGACCCAAACTCATGAAAGTGACTGATAAGATCCTCGCACAGTTTTTCTGAGTTTTATTTTTGACATTTTTGCTCCCATTCCATGATATAATAAAGTAAATAATTATTCCATGACATCATGGAACGCCCGGTTATTCCATGATATCATTGAATGCCGGCGTCTAAAACCTCTTAAAACCGTTCCATATGTGTTTTTCCCCTTTTCCTTAATAATTTTCCCTCTTCCCCCGCCCTTTTGTTCGGCAGTTTTGTGGTGCCCCCACTGCCCACCTCTTCTTCTTCCATTATCCTCATCTCGCTCTTTTGTCCTACATTTCATCCCTCCTCATTTCTTTTATTCTTCCACTTCCTTTTTCTTTATATCATCTTTAAATTACTGGATGAAACTAGATAAGTTTTCTTAGGGCAGTATAATTTTACAAAGTAGTTTATATTTTTTCAACATTTATTTGGTTAAAAAGAAAAAAAAGGGGGGATGCAAATTTATGTTGTTAATTGTTGGCACTTAACCATCCCCTTCCCATTACATTCTACTCCACAATCGTTCTTTCCCTTATTTTTGGGTTCAGTTCTAATTAGTCGTTTTGATATCTAACTTAGGGTGCTTTTTTCTATTAGCTCAGAATGACAATTTTATTTTCCCCCAGTCCTAGTCGAACCCTGGCCCTTGAGGGTAGGTTAAGGGCTTAGGTATTGCAAGCTCGCTCAGGGTGCTAAGGGTTTTTACTTTATCTAGGCATGGTCCTGCGTATGCGAGGGTTCAGGAAAAGCTTATTCTGGTTGAGCCTGGCGCGACCTTTTCAGAGCCCTACTATTGACTATATTTTCCCTCCTAGATTCCTTTTCAGTTCTCAACCTATGGAATTCCTCCTTGCCATTTTCTTTACTTCTGACGGTCAGGGTCTCCTTGAATAAAAGTTTAGGGATAATGACCGTACGATTATTTTTATATTTGACAACTGCTGGCAAAAAAGTTGAAAATAACATAATTCCTGCAGAGTTGTTGCTATAAGAAACGATGCTTTGAAAGTTACAATTTTACCCTTAATTTGTGCAATATCCTAGGGTTGTATGATATCGCACCATGCAATATCATATGGTGGTAAGATATCTCACAAATTCAGAGATTTTTTACCCTCTTCATTTCTTCCTTTCCATTGAAGAGTCTGTTGCTTTTTGATGAACAAAGAAAAACAACTGCGTTAAAAAAAAAAAAAAAACTATTTTCACTAAGATCTTCTTCGATTCTCTGATAATCTTCCTTCCCCTTTCATCTTACCATCTTGCTACTAATATGGCAGGATCCAGTCCATTCTCCTTCTTCGTTCTTTTTAGCTTCTTTTTGACAGAGAAGCTAATGATCTTCAATGGCTTTAGGGACTTCAACTATTTGAATTACTTGGGGGTGGTGAATTTTCCATGGCATAAAAAAAAACATCAACAACAAGAGGATGAAAAAATGTACTCTCCTATTAGATTTCACAGCATATGTAAAGATCTAACCTTGTTAAGTGATTTTACAATTCCCATCAAAAGATTAAAAATAAAAATAAAATCAATACCTCATAAAATTGATTTTTCTATGCCTTCAAAAATGAGATGGGGCCTCCACATACCTCTTGTGATGACCTAAATGGATGAATTCTAAGCATCCGTAAGTAAAAACGCTGAAGGTAATTATAGATTTCTGATTTGTAGTGAATGTGCTTTGAGTTTGGGCGGAGTGGAAATTGTGTGAATCTAGGATATCAAACCATGCAATGTCCTACATGACTTATGGTGTCTAAAGATTAAGAGTAAAATCTTCACTTTAAGAGAGACTTTTCTTATCTGAATAACTCTACAAAAATTATTCATTTTTGAACCATTTTAGGGTAATTGATAAGGGCACCCGTAACATCATTGTCTCAAAAGTTGACGGGAGGATAGAATCGCGACCAGACGTGGGCTGTGGCACATCATTGTAAACTTGGGTGGCATTGTACGAACTTGGCTCACGTGACAGGGGTGAGGCTTCTGGTCTAGATGCGCCACATCAGCGAACGTGCGATCAACGAAAGATAAAATTTCGAGGAAACCGGATGTGTGGGACTCCATGGGCCCCACCTATTGGAAATCAGTCAAAATTAATTTCATCCCTTCTAGCAATATCTCCTCAAATTGTACATTGTAAGATTGGTCACTGCTGGTAATGTGATTAACAACATCTTTTACATTACTAATAAGAAATGCTCTCTTACAAGCAACACTTTATGCAGTCCAGCTCTATTAGCCCCACTAGGGCCCATCTTTATTCCTTTCAACCCACCCCACAAAGACTAAGTGGTCGTTTCGCTTCTCTACTTTATGCATCTATTTATCTTAAAGTGGATTGAAAATGGGTTAAGGTTGTTTGGTAACTACAATTCCAATATCTATTTCAAACCCCATAAAGAGGTTTTTTGTCTATTTGAGAACGACATCAATCACTGAAGCGGGTAGATGGTCCACATAACAATGATTATGACAGTCTATATTATATGACCGTGAGTTTCTATTTTTTTCACATTCTGGGACCCAAGACGAGGATCTAATCCGTTGGCAGGATTAATAATGCCAAATACGGCTTGAGGTCCAAATTTCAACCATTGATTTATCTTCAATCTCGAGATTTTTGTAAAGAAAAAATATTTGATCTAAATTTTTCGACATTGAGGGCCCCATATCACAATCCGAACCATTGATCATATTTGGAAGGCCAAAAATGGCTATGACACAAAAACATAAAACTTTGATTCCAAGTGGATCTTGAGAAAATTACTTAAATGTTGTCGGTCGTTGATTAGTTAAACAATAATTGCCTTACCAAACGGCATATTTACAAACTGGTAATCTCCTTACCAAACGGTAAATTTACAAAATATATATTTCACACAGATCTATTTTATGTAGATCTATTAGCTATATATCTATTTCATACGGATAAGATTTGCCAAACAAGCTCTAAACACTAATTTTTCTCTTAACTCATATCCATAAAGATACCTTTCAATGTACCCCCACCCCCAAATGATAAGTGGCCATCTAAGTGGGCCTCATGAGCTGGACTGCATATGAGAAGTCTGTCATATGCTTGTAGGAGAGCATTCCACTTATTAATCATATGCATTAATCACATTATCAATCATCTGCCCAATCTTACGGTTTGATCAACTTCTATTGAAGTAAAAGATGGGGCTATGTCGCTAGAGGGGATGTCATTTCATTTTGAACGGTTCGGATTATTAATAGGCAGGCCTCACAATGGGGTTTCCATACATCCCATTCACTCTTTCTTTTTGTAGGATGCTTTTAGGTCATTTGTCTTTTATGCATGTGATATGAAATGAGTTTTACCTTTGTAAAAGGTTTATATGTAACTTTTTCCAAAAATACATTGCTGCTTTTTCTTTTTTCACATGAGTAAATGAGTGCATCCAATTATTTTAAGTGTCTTTGTGCTTTTCACATGGATCTCAAAATCTATGAAGATATATGATTTGCAACTAAATTTTTTTATGTTTATAATTAAGAGAATATAGAAAGATTCAATTTGGAATTGGGGGCTCATAAAAATACAGAAAATCAAATCTATAAGTTAAGGTTTTTTATGTTTTTCACAAATTTCTCAAAACCTACAGACTCAAAATATCAAATTTAACATCTTTGGGTTTTTCAGACTATAATAAAGAAGTGCTCAAATTATCAATTTAGGGCCCATAAAAGTTTAGAAGAAAAAAAAACTATCAATAAATAGAGGGATTTGACCCCACAACCCATTGTAGGTGGACACCATGTTGTTTCAATATTAGTGCATTTTCCACATTTATTGTTTATTACCTCCTCAGGACATCAAGTATGTAAATCATTCATTGTAAAGGGTCTCTTGTACATTATATTCACACCTCATTTATGCATGTGACGTGTAAATGAGCACAAACAATCATGATTATATATAAGTGTTACACATGTAAATCACTTACATATGTAAATGCATCAGTGCAAACAAACAACCCCCAAGGCTAGCTTTTTAAGTAAATTACTCGAATAATATAAATATTTAATAACACAATAGACGATATTTTGCAAAAAAAGAAAATCCATAATAGGGCTTGTACTCTTAAGAAATTCATGAGGCACCAGTGTGGTGCTCCCCTATTTTTTTTTTTAAATAACTCAAAATACATGTCTTTCTCTTTTGCTCTAATATGTTTTGTGCCATCGTAAGAATTATTAAATATTATATGCTTGAATAAAAGATTATAGTTCATGTGTTTCATCCTTGGAGGGGGCCACTGATTCAAAATATGAACCAATTATCAAAGAGATGCCTCTCTTATAAGGGATATAATAGAATTTTGCTTTAATATATTCTTGTCATGTCATAAGATTTATAAATATAATACAGTCGTATAAAATATTAAAAAAACCATGTGTTTCATATATGATCAATCTGATGGGGCCGTCTTCAATCTAAATGAAATTTGTTGAAGGTTTCATGCAAGAGGGACCATTTATTTTGAGCAATTCAAACTTTTAATATATCAGCCTTACGTAGAGCTCCACTAATTTGCCATGAGTTCGAGCCGAATTTCCTTTGGATTGAACGACTAATTAAAGGATCTGTAGAACATCTTAGACATGCAACACGTCTTTATAACTTTAATAGGAGGAGCCCACTCAAATCTTCTTATAAGTGTCTTGAGTCTGAATCCCTTGTTTCAATTGTTTCATCTTATCAACATTCCCCACTGTAAAATTTCATGCAAGTTATTGTATCCTTTCAATTGCTTTCTTAGAATGAAAAAAACAAAAAAAAAAAAAAAAAAAAAAAGAAAAGAAGAGATTTTATACAGTTGGTGAATGTTGATAGGATGAAACAGTATCTCCCTGTTGAAATAGGGGATCCCAACTTGTCTTGAGTCTTTGCCAAATGTCACTATGATAGATATGACCTCATTATCAAATTGAACATGTATAAAATGAATGAATTCTTATAATATTTTGTAGAAGTGCACGTACAGCAGCCGGGCTAAAACACATTAGAATATATTTTGAGGGCTTCTAAATACACAACGATTTTTGCCTTTTACACACAGAATTTTTAAAAACTTTTTTATTTCATTTATACCTCTATATGAAATTACCAAAAAGGATAATCACCTATCACACCTGAACTTCTAATTTCTTTTTACACAGTCCCATTTCACTTTCATCATTCCATTCTCATTACTCTCGTTTCTCTCATTCCACCGTCTCATTCATCCCTTCATTCTCATTCCCTTCCTCCTCCAATCTCATTCTTCCCTTCATTTCATCATCTCTCCATTTATCTCATTCTACTCTCGCTTCATATCCCACTATTGTCAAACACATTACTTCTTAGTGAAACCTCTCTCAAAATCTTCTTTTTTTTTTTTTTTTGTCTAATGGATAAGCAAATTAATAAGTAAAATGTAGTTTCCGAACATAACATCAATGAGAAGATGAGTTGTTTTGTTGTTTATTTTGATTTCCGCAATTTCTCGAAGCTTATAAAGCCTTTTTTTAAATTGTTATTGACGCGAAACGTTCGGACTTTCAGTGCAGAACAAACTATTAATGTTCAGTATCTTATAGCTGAACATATCAATTTTGTTCAACTGTATCTGGCTGAACAAAAACTTTATGTTTAGCCACATAAGGCTGAACATATCGATTCTTTCCCTCTCCTTTTCTTTTACTTTGTAATCAACAATAAGTTTGCTGTGGGTTTTATTGTGAATTGGTTGTAAGTGCTAAAATCCTGATTAGACATAGAAGATCATAGTCTATGACGACCTTATCTATAACGAAGCTGAAATACACATTCAGAGATGAACAACAAATGGAGAAAATGTAGCAAACATTACTTGATTGAAAGGGGGCAAAAGAGAATGGTAATGATAGATGGATGGATGGCTGGAAAAATAGATAGAGGAGAACGAGCCGAAGAAGATGATGATCTTAAGTACACTCACCGTATGACAGATAGAGAGGAAGAAGAAATGGAGAAAGATTGGTTTTCACCGATTGGAAGAAGGGCTCCAAATAATGGTGGTAAGTTATGTGTAGAGAAAAAGGGGATAGGGCTATTTTAGGAACGTTTTGAGTATGTGGAAAGAAAAACTAGAATTTTAAATTTTTTGTACTGAGTGTGGATAAAATTTGTGTGTAAAGGGTTTAAATCACTGTTTATTTAGAATCCCTCTATATTTTTGCCATACCCCATCTAAGAGGAAGGCCTTTTTAACCGTTTACGAGTGACTCAAAATCGCACATGAATACACATGTTTCTAACAGGTGAGCAACGGGAAGGATACAAGAGAGAGAAATTTATATTGACAAGAGAGATAAATTTAAAATAGGTGGGCTGCATTGGACCCTTTTGATCTGTACTCAGAGAAAACTCGAGTGGGTCTTTAGTTCTCTTCTTGTTTTGTAAATCTATCCAAAGTACATACATCATCCGGGAAAGGACAGATGAGATGACATGGAAAGCATCCATAAGCTGTCCTAGTATTTTTGGGGACTGGGAAGCATGAATCTGTGACTCCCATATGTGAATTCAGAAGTCCAAATTGTAGTTTACACGAGGATTTAGATTGGTGGCGACATGATACAAAATCAACCAAATCTGAGTTGTTCTTCAGAGGGAAAGTAGAATTCAAGACACAGCCCATAAGGTTCCAAATGGTTGGCTTGGGCCTAAACCCAGACCATACAAAAGTTAGTGGTTGGGCTTCTATCCAACTATCCCAGTAAAAGCCTAGTGCCGGTCCAAAAGACAAGTGGAGAAGAGGATGAAGGAGGACAAGAAAAAAAGGTATTGCAAGGGCTCCTTTGGATGAGAAAAAATGGCAAGCAGAGAAATCTGTACCAGATGAATAAATAAGGAGAAGTTTTTTATGTTGAGATTTCCTTTTGGAGATTCTAAAATGTTGCCTAAAAAGAGGAAACAATGTAAAAAACCAAAAGTAAAAGAAATAACTTACAGTGGACACTACTTAGTGCAATTGGATGCATCGTTTTTCCACTTAGAAAGAATAAAATAATATTATTTTATTAAGCTTATCAATCCTTCTTCATCGAATCATTGCCATTCATTCAGGTGGGCCAAACATGAGATGCATGATTTTGAAGTGAACACTGTGCGAGGGCAATCCCGCAACACCAAGATTATGCTGAGCCTCGGTAATAATACCAGCTGGGTTTGTCTTGGTCTCGGTAATATGCAACTCGGCAATAGTGTCGGCTCGGCAATGATGCCAGTCGTGTGCAGCTCGGCAATAGTGTTAGCTCGGTGATGGTGACAGCTCGGTAACAGTACTGCTACACTAAGCTTGACAATAGTGCCAGCTGTATGTGTGTCTCGGCAAAAGTGCCGAGACGCATCCATCTCATGGCTATTCTGATCTCAGTACGAGTACTAGGTGTTAACCAAGTATGACCATGCTCCTACGAAAAGTACAGACACACTATAGGACGTGCTATCAGATAAGGTGTGCGACTGATAGCAAAAAGGAGATGTCCTTATTAGGCTGTCACGTCAGCAGAAGGAAAGGGAAACCGTCCAATGAGACTGTTCCTCCACCTACCACCATGTCAGGGTAAGGTCCGATGGGACCTTACATCCAACTACCTCCACTCAGGAAAAGGTCAATGGGGCTCCCATCTATATATGCACAGAGGGTCAGTCCCAGAAAGGTACACGTTAACGCTTACATACACCCACATAGACTCAAGCATACACACTCCTCTCCTCTCCACTCATCCTTTGCTTAGTTGTAGAACTAACTTAGGCATCGGAGTGCCTTCGGTTGATAGCAGTCAGGGTCTCTAACCTATGTTTCTCTCATTCTCTTTCAAGTCTCAGGCGTTCAGTCTTTCCCCGAAGAGTTCTACACTCATCTAATCAAGTTCGTGTCGATTTTGGCACTTACAAAAACAATCAGGTGCAATAGCTACTCTTCCACATATAAAACCCCTCAGCCTTTTCGAAACTCCTCCCAGTTTTGCATCATACTTAAAAACACCTCAATAGGGAATTGTGTGTTTGCAAAAATTTGGAGACTTTTGATGGTGAGAACATAAAATTCTTTAAATATTCTTTCTCAAGCGAAACTCAAAATGCATTTAAAAATATGGGATTTTGATAATTCAAGAGGCTAAAAGTCAATTTTCTTTTATCAATCTAAAAGTGACCTTTTAGGTTGGGTGATTTTCAAAATCCTAGCAACCAAACCTAGAATTGCAAATGCTCCCACAATTCTAGTAATGAATACCTCCAAACTTTTAAGCTGTTTTTCAAAAAGCACCCTTCACAGCCTTTCTGCAAACTATCATTTTGAGCTTTTCTGCTTAGAGACTTGTGGTGTGTAAGAATGCATATGTTCAAGTCCCAATTTAGCAAAAACATGATCAAAATACTCCTAATTCAAAACTCTCTTCTAATCCAAATAACTTATCTCCACAGCTGTGTGGAAATAGAATGGAGTCGATTGAAAACGCTCTCTTTCTCTACAATTTAGGGTTTAGAGTTTGGTTTATCTCTCATTTTGATTTTTCACCACATAATATTCCAAGAATGACATTTTGGAGTGGGGGATGGCAAGGTTTGAAATCAACCAATTGACTCTCTCTTAGTAATCAGCGCTCTAAATCATGGGTTATAGCTTTGTAGTGGGAAATTTCGACAGATAGAAACAATTTCATCATTAAGAGCGTTAGTATCAGCTTTGATAGAACTATCTAATGTGCCACTATTGTATTAAATTCTACCAAATATTTTTAGCGGTGGCCATGAATCATGCTTGCAGATGATGAAGATGAGAAATGTTGCTCTTTTGTTGATGGATGTAGCTTTTAAAGCATCTAATAGTGATCTGCCATGGCCTTTCTTACTATATAATGGTTATATCCTTGGAGCAGGTGTGTTCAAAGGGCCAAACTTATTCTCTTCCAAAGGGATAAAGGGAGAGCCATCTTGCATGCAACAATGAAATCCTAAACCAGAGGCTTCTCTAAAATTTTTGTCCTATAGGATGCCAATGAAGTAATCAATGCTATCAAGGATGAAGAGGAATGGTCTATTAATTCAGTTATTCTATATATTAACAAGATTTCAAGTGATTTAGATAGAGTGGAGTTTTTTCTTTTGTTATTCCAAAGAAGTTTAATGAGGTAGCTCATTTCAAGCTAAGTTTGGTTTTGCCAGTGATATTAATTGTAAGTAGACTTCCCGGGCTTGATTGTCTAGACTAGCTTTTGAGACATAATTTATTTTCTCTGTCTCCTTTGGCTCAATAAGATTACCCATTTACAATAAAAATGGGAAAAAGAGAAAAACCAGCTAAGTTTCAATTGAGGACATCTTCAAAAGGCATTTGATGTCAATATACCTTACGATAAAGCTTGACATGACAAAGAAATCGACTTAGAGCTAAGATATTACAATGGAATAAGTTTAGTTGTCTCATTCCTAAGTTAACTCTAAACCCTAAATATTAAGGATCCACATGTGATTAGACAGGTTAAGCGGATCAGCCCTATTCTGACCCCTTTAGAGTCAGGTTTTTTCACATTTTGGTGGTGCAATTTGATTTAGGAAGTCAAATTCGAATCAAGTTTCCACCTTAAGTTAGGGATGGAAATGGAGCGGCTTTTGTACAGAGTAACTCCAAACATGCCCTGCTTCAAATTTATCTCATTCAAATCTGGCCCATCCCATAACGAGCCACTAATATGTGATACCAGACCCGCCCCGCTTGAATGGAATCTCGTAAATAAATAAAAATGTATGACCAAAATCACTGACACTACATAAGTTTGTTTATCACTTTAATAATAAGTCTATATTATATATTTACAGGGCAGGACAGGGTAGAACCACAAAATCCAAAATCACCTTAAACCAAAAAGATCAGTACCAAACCCGCCCATTGGGATTGGGGCGGGGTGGGTCCCATTTAGACCCGACCCATTGCCATTCCTTTCGTAAGTTTATATATAAAAAAAGAAAAAAAAAATCCATCTAAAGGTGTTGTTTTAGGATTAGGAATCAAAAGTTTGAAAGGGGAATGTTGTATTCATTTTTGGATTTAACTTAAACCTCAGGGAGTCTCTAGTAAGAAACCCTACTAATAAAAAGGAGCAAGCAAAAAGCTGAGAGCTGAAAGTTTTACATCCTGCAAAGCTCTTCCCTATTTTTTCCCAACTTGGTATCTCTCCCACTTCAACGAATCGAAAAACCTCAAAAGACTCTCTTTCTCTCTCTTGATCGATGGATCGATCCCAAAGACTCTCATATAAAGAAACAGATTTCTATCCCCATCTCTTTCTCTTGTAGAATGAAGTTTCCCGTTACGATTTGAGAAAGAATCTCGGTCAGATTTATCCTCCCGTTATCTTTGACGAAATTTCTGTAACAGTTCCGATTCGGAATCGGAGATATCTCGGATTCTGCTTCTGGGGGTGCTCCAGATCATGGATCCGAACCACCATCCGCCGGAAACCTCCGAAGAAGAGGCTCTCAAGAGGAGGAATACTGACTGCGTGTACTTTCTTGCATCGCCGTTGACGTGTAAAAAGGTAAAACTTTCTTCTTCTCTTTTGAGGGTTTTTTGAGGTTTCTAGGGCTAGGGTTTGTTTTTTTTTTTTTTTTTTTTCATCTTGGATAGTTTCATCTGATGTTTTTCTTTGTCTTGTGAATGTCTTGTGAATGACCCTTTCTTTCTTTTTGCGATTTGGGAGGTTTTGGGTTAAAATTTTAAAGATTGGGGTATTGGAGATTTGGGTTTGTTTTGGGTTCCTTGGGAAGATCTTGTTTGTGGGTGTAGGTACTGGATTTGGAGTCTTACTGTAGAAAGTGGAAGTTTTGGATAGTGTAGACAGAATTATATATGTGGGTTTGTTTTTCGTTTCTTGGTAAGATCTTGATGGTGGGTGTAGGAACTATAATTGGAATCTTTTTGTAGAAATTGGAAGTCTTGGATTGTGTAGATGGAATTATTTATATTGAGGTTGTAAGCTTGTTATTGAAGGATTGAAATTAGTTAATATATCAGTGTGGAAGTGGTATATTAGCTTGCTTATTTTTTTCTCCATATTTATAACTTCAGCCCCATGCCCCATTTGGAATAATATTGATGTAGATTTAGAAATTTGAAGATGCGGGTTGGCTTTGGTTTCTTGATGAGATCTTGTTGATGCCTTGATGGTTATAGGAATTAGAAATAATATCAATGTAGATTTGGAGTTAGACAAGTTTATTCCATCTGAATCACCATGGATGTTCACTCACATGTAGGTTTGGGCATAACTGTGAATGGTACCTTATGATGTTTTGGTTGAGAGGGTCCTAAACCAGTTTGTGCAACCTGGCTCCTTAGAATAGTCGCATCATGTGGGCAAACACAGTAAGTGATCTCTGGTATATTGGCACAACAATAAGGGCATTTTCTATTCAACTAGGCCCAAACTGTAGGGTGGTATTGAAGTTACTAGATTGCCATGGAGTATGAAACAATCTGCAGTCTTCATTTGACCTTGTGCTGGTGATCGTTCCTGGGGAAGAGCAGAATGCTTCTATTGGAGGGCTCATATCTCACACATTTACCATCTGCTAGTCGAGATTGATTTCAAAGATATTGACTGGTTCCAAGTTCCCATTGAGCTTGTTCTTGATTTAAGTACATATAATGTGGAACTATAGTAAACGCTCTTTTGCATGATGTCTGTTGGTGAGGAAGAGTGGAAGACTTTCATTGTAGTTCTGCATCACAATCAGTGTATGGACATTGCCATCGGGGTGCTGATATCACCCAAAACTGCATAAAACGCAGCAGGGTGTTTTCCCTTCTTTTTTTTTCCGAAACTTCGGCTGAATGTTCTCTTTTTTTCTCAAAGAGAGCTTGGGGATGAGCTTTGCACTTAATGTTTCATTATCATGTGAAATTTGCCTATGGGGCTCATTTTGATGCACTATAATGCCAAAAAGACTGACTGTATAGTGTAAAGTGCATCAAAAGATGTTAAGTGGCTGGGTGTACCACAGTGCATCTGAGTAGGGTATTTCTTATCACACCATGAAATTCTCTTATTGTAGATGGAAAATTCTCTTCCTTGTTTTTGCAAAAGTTTGGAAATATTAATCTTTTGTGCAATTGGTGATTATCTACTAGATTGTGACAACATATTGGAGTTATGTACTGCCTAGGGAAAAGGGTACTGTTAGAAAAAATTGAAACATTTGTTTGGGCTATCTTAAATACTTGCACGCACGCACGCACAAGTCCTTCACCATCGGCGCTACAGCCAAGGATCGATCCCTGGTTGTTTTCCTGGAAGGGAGGTGCCTCACCACTAAGCTGCCAACGGATTGGCATGTTCTTATTATTGTTTATTGTTTAAGATTGGTTGCTAGGGTTTCTTGATATCATGATTAATGAGAAACTGTACTTAAAGAGTAACTTGTTTTGTAGCTTTCCATGGTAAAGGGGTTATTTATGAAAAGCACAGCACAATTATTCATCTTCTCTATTGCCAATGCTCAATTGGTTGCTTTGTTTCTTTGTTGTTGATGAATGCTGATTTAGTTTACTATTCTTGCACATGTTGGTGAAATAAAGTTTGTCTCCTGTATTGCGTTTCATCACTTTCATGTGTAACACACCATTAAAAAGAAGAGTTACACACTAAAAATGAATAATTGCAAACATAAATACCTCAATAACTTTTTTTAGAATGCAGGTGTACTTTTAGCAATATAGTTCAAGAATGCCCCCTCCGTACTTACGTCATTTTCCCTTGTACATGTGCCCCTTAGGACAAAACCTAGGAAAATTACCAAAAAAGCATATGGTTTCTAATGAAGTTTTTAGTAGAAACTAACTGCTAAAAGGTGGCAATAAAGAACTTGGATAACTTGGGCCCCATGTTGTGGACTGGTCTTGCATCGACCCCTTGTGTGGGTTGGCTTCAAGTATTGGGTCCATCTGCTACATGCCTATATCACACATGTAGAAAGATTTAACAAACCATATTGTGGTGTTGTCTTCCATTCATTTGCAGAGATCTATAGCTTCAATGTTCCATCATTTGCCTTGCTGGCCTGCACTGAGAATGTTATTTTTAGAGATAGAGAGAGAGAGAGGGAGAGGGAGAGAGAGATGCCTTAATGTAACTGTTCATATTTATTTGATATCATTTTGTCTTCTCTCTCCATTGTCTTTCTGGGTGAACTTTTTATAGTAAAGCCTTTTTTGACATCTATTTCAAGCATAAAAAGGCTATACAGCTAGCAATTAAAGTATACCTAGCTCTGATGTCTCACCGAAAGATAGGTCGTGTCCATCACAACCTACCCATGTGCAGTTCACAATTTCATTTTCCAAATTAATGTCTGTTTATACCCATTTTTAGCCACCCTTTTTTTTGGGGGTCTTTTAAGGCCTTGGAAGTTGGAACTGGCTCCACAAGTGTTATTATCAGTCCTGTTGTTCATCCTAAGCTTATTTATACCTTCCAAAAAGTACCTTGGCAATAGAAGTTCCATTCTCATTATTGCACCCTTTTGTTTCTGGGTTCAAGTCATGATACCATTCAACAAAAGAAGACGACAAAGTTCCTAGGCAAACTGCATCTTGGTCCACAACTCACTCCCTCATGGAAATGGAAGGTCTTTTGATCTTACCCCTATTTTGAGTTAACTGGAAAGTTATATATGGAGAAAATGTACAGAGTACACGCCCCATCAAGAATATGGGTGGGCCAAATATACAATAGATAGCAATTGTTGCGACTTGTGACTACAAGACTAAGCCATTTACGATCAGAATTTCCTCCCCTGCAACACCTTGCCTCTGCCAACTTGTCTGCTTGCAGTGTTGTGATCTTATAGATCCAACAATCCAACATGATCCTTGATTCTAGGTGGGGCTAGGGATTTCTATACATGTTTAAATGGATTCACAAATAATTTTGGTTAAATAACCAAAGATGGCTTTGCTCAAGAAGATATGAAAGCAATCTTCCACTGACACCCTCATATCTTCTCACAACTGAAATCATCACATTATTTATCGATTTTAACCAAGTCCTCAACAGTTGAGGGATCTCATGAATTCATAAGGCCTTGTTTTAGCTAGAGCCCGCACCCTTTTCTTCCAAATTTTTATTTATTTTCTGATTATTGATTAATTTTTTTCCTTTTGAGAAGAAATGAGCCAATATTATTTATAAAGAAAAAAACTGTATGGCAATATTAATATAATTTTGTGGTTGGTTGTCTTTGATTTGATATTAGATATAATGGTGGAAGTAACTCTATTGAGGGAATATATCCCACCTGGATGGCTTGCATTATTTTGTCTTACTTTATTTACCAAGAGGCAAAATCTATATCCATATGATATGGTGATAAGTGCCTCATTCTATTTATATGGTAGGAAGAGTAAAATTTTCACATTTTGTTTAGTAGATGCAATTAGCTTTTTTACAGTGTTTTCTAAATTTTGTTTGTTGTTTCTCCTTTTCTTTTCTTGCTGGTGTGCTAGAAAGTTAATGAGGTTGAGTTCCAATCGGAGAACTCTGTTTGCTTTTATAATTTCTAGCATTGTAGACTTATATGATGACTTTTGCAGGGAAATGATTGTGAGTATCGCCATAGTGAAGGTGCCAGGATGAACCCCAGGGACTGTTGGTACTGGTTGAACGGTAACTGCTTGAATCCGAAATGTGCATTCCGGCATCCGGTGAGTCTCTCCTGTTGTGTTGGATTCCTGCCTCTTGGTGTTTCGTCAAAAATTTTGAATATTTCATTTATTCACGTACATGCATTAATCTATACTTAGAATACATCATCGTCGTCACCACCACCACCGCATCAATCTGGAGTCGGCTAATAGAGTTTATAGCCATGCATGTGTGCTCATTCATTTTTAAAATGGTGTTCTCTACTCTTAACTCTAACGATGCGTGCGTGTGTTCATTCGTTTTCAAATGGTTTTATCTTCTGGGTGTGTTCTTGAAGCATATGTATTCGTACTGCTCCTTGCATGTTGGTTGTTAAAATTAAGTTGGTTGCTTGTATCATTGTGGCCGATTAAATGCATGTTACTCTATTCTCCTTTTGGTCCAAAATTCAGAATTTAGTAGCCAATAGCATGGCTGTTTCCATACATTTTTTTTTTTTTTGGGGGGGTGGGGGGGGGCAGCTTCTATTGGCACTGGACCTTTTTCTCTCCACGCCACACTAAAAATATATATATATATATATATATCTTTTCCTAAACTACCCCTCCACCCTCTTCCCCTTGCCCCCCCCCCGCCCCCCCCCACACACCAAGTCTCCGGCGGGGAGGGATCCCCGGCAGGCAGCCCGCGGTGGCATCCCTGGCCGGCCGGCCTCCCTCCCCCCTCCTCTAGGAAGGGAGAGATGGGGAGGGAGGCCGGCCAGCGGATGCTGCCGCACCGGAGACTGTGGGGTGGGGTTGGTTGGAGGAAGGGAGAGGATGAGGGAAGAGGGTGGGAGGGGGAGGGGTAGCTTAGGAAAAGAAAAAAAAAATTGAGTGCGGTGTGGAGAGACAAAAGTCCGGTGCCAATAGAAGCCCCCCCCTTTTTTTTCATTCAAAACAAATTGTGGATCACTTTCTAATCACTAATAGTTTAGAATCTAACACCAATATTCTCTTTTCAGCCACTTGAGGGCTTGTTAGCAACTACAGGAGCTACTGCAGGTTCGTCGGTTGCCTCACAAACTGCTGCTTCCACACAAACACCTGCGGCACATCCTACTGCTGCTCATAATCCCAATAAACAAAGTGTCCCTTGCTTTTATTTCCAGAAGGGGCTTTGTTTGAAGGGTGATAGGTGCCCCTTCATGCATGGACCACAGCCTGTTCTCAATCCATCACCACAGCAGACATCAAAAGTTGCTGCATCTGTAACTGAGCCTCAGATTATTAAGAAGGCTATTGGGGTTCTTGGAAAGTGTATCTCCCAACAGAAGCCAGTTGAAATGCCTCCAAAAGTTAATCCTGCTATTAATGTTGAAGTTGCATCTAACAATGTGATAGCAGCTAAGAAAACGATGCGACCTACCGTAGTGTATGATGAGCTTCCTAAAACCAAGCCAAGCAGTGTACCATTGATTGGTGGAAATGAAGCAACTGGACCCCATGAATATGATCATCAGGCTCTGCCACCAGACGAGCATTTACAGAATGGTAGGGAGGCTGGTGAGTTCCTGGGGGAGTCCTCTCCTGGCTTTGATGTTCTTGTAGATGATGAGATTCAAGATTCTGATTACTTTCACCACGAAGACGAATATGGAATAGGAGCAAGTAATGGCGGAAGACATTTGAACTCAATAAATGAATTTGACTACGAACATTCCTCTGAGCTTGATTCTCTTGCCAAATTTGATAGAGAACCATACAATGAGTACCGAGACTATGACCAGTACAGACGGCCACATGATCAGTTTGGTTGGGAGCACAACAAGACTTCTTCTAAGAGAATTTTGGAGCAATCATCCATAACAGAAAGGAGGAGACAGAGGGAGGAAAGCCCTGATCAAATTGACAGGTCAGATCTCCGCCATCGTCTATCGAAGCAAAGGAAGGTTAAGGGGTCAAGATCTGCAAGTAGTCCTGATCGCCACATTGAGATCAATCATAGGGGTGATCGGTATGGTGAGGAACAAAGATATAGGGGTCATCGCAGAGACCAACGGCATGTTCTGCCTGAAACTTCCATAAGCAACCGTTTACAAGGTAGGATAATGCTTCCGGGGAGATCTTCGCCAGAAAAAGCTAACAATTTGCGTCCTGATAGAGAAATGGACAGAGGAAGGAACTCAGGTAGATCATCACCAGGCAGGCCTGTGTTGTACCAGGCAAGGCACCATGATAGAGTCAGGCAAACCCAAGAGAACTTAACCACAGAGGTAAGAAACTTCAGGGGCCAGCCAATCAAGAGAGACGAGATTGGTACTCTGAACTTTGCTGGTCCAAAAAGCCTTGCAGAGCTAAAAGGATCAAAAGTTTCTGACAGCAGGGAAGAACAATCAACTAAGAACGATGCTTCCGCATTTAAAAGTCAGCTTGTTAGGGAGCCCAAAACTATGAAATCAGGAAAGGTTGTGGGTCATCTAGAACCTGAAGGTTCAATTTCTTTTGAGGGCCCCAAACCTCTTCGTGAGATTCTGAAGAGAAAGAAAGGGACAGGTTCTGGGGGTGGAAAGGTCTCTAGCGATGGAGAGGACAGTGGTAGGTCTGAAATTGCGGCTACAGAAACACCAACCACTCAAGTGTTTGATTCCAAGAAAGAAGCTGGGGTTAATGCTGGGGCAGTTGGAACAGCGGAAGAAAATGATAACAGTGATGAGGATGGTCTGGTCGCAACTGAAGGCTACGAATTAACACATGAGGACCCAACTTCAGCTGAGAAGGGTGATGCACTTGAGATGGACGGCATGACGATTGATACAATGGAAGATCAAGAGCTTGATGAAACCTATGATCAAAGAGATGGGGAGTTTGATTATGAGACAGTTGAGGGTGGAGATTTCAAAGCTGAAGATGAAAATGCAGAACCAGAAGATGACTACTTGGATGATGATGACGACGAGGAAGATGACTTCTCAACCAAGATTGGGGCCATGCTTTCCTAAGAACATTATCAGATTATTAACATTGCCTGTGTGCAGTAGACAATAGTATCTTTATTTGCTGAATGCTGGCCAGTTGGTGAGTGTCTGTTGGTCCTCTGTAAGACTGAGGAAGCCTTTTTCTTACATCATGCTGATTTCAGCTCTTAAGGGTAGCAGGAGATTGGGCACTGGCCACTGAGATGTATTTACTGGCTCTTCATTTTCCGAGTTGGTTCCAGGAACTGTGGATTATATTACATGTTGAACTGATCCATAGATACATATTTTATCTATCTATGTGTCATAAGAATGTTTATGAGTTCTCCCAATCTTGTGTTTGTATGCATCTGATTCTTTTTCTTTAATTTTGAAAGAGCTCAAATTTCTTTGATGAGCACTTCTTGCAATCTCTTTGATTGGTTCATTAGCTTCTCCTATTGCATCTTAAAACTTCAGGGCCCATTTGAATCCCTGTGACTCTTGTATGCAGTAAATCTAATTTGCTGGGAACTCTATTTTGTAAATTAAGAAGGGTTTGAATTCTTGGAATATGTTATTTAACTAAAGAATTCCTGACTTCTCCCCAAATGAGTTCCTAGCTCAAGACTATGCATGCTGGGTTTTTCCTGCAGGGGTTGTTGTATGATGTTACATTTGTAAGATAAGCCCATGAATTCGAGTAACCTTTGGATCTCAACCTTAAACATGACAGTTAAATGGTTCTAAAAGTCAAATGTATAGGAGTGACTTCGACCATTGAAAGATAATTGAGCAGATCGCACAATGTTCCACCAATGAATTCAACAAGCCTTTGGATCTCAACCTTAAATCCATCAGAGTCATAACAAAAGGTTCAGAGCAGCTAATCATTTCTACCTGAGGCAAAGATGGGTCCTCCCAGCCAAAATAAAAAAAATGCTAATCCTCTATAAAGTAAAATATCTTACAAGAATAGATTCAGGTCCCTACCACCTTCTACCATAAGTCACACACACACTTGTGAAAGCACAACAAAGAAAAAAATAACAATCTGGTAGCCCTCAAAAGTAGATGTCAAATCGTTGAGATCTATGACAATCTTACCTGTCAAAATTGTGGCATGGATCATTAGAAGGTGCTGTACATGAAGGGAACTGCTCTCATACGATCGTTCATATTTAATAGGTGAGATCTGGAGAATCTTTTCTTCCCTTCTGGCAAAGGGACATGGGAAGATCGTTCAAATTTGAGTATAGTGCAGCGAATCTATGGTCCCCATCAGGGGTGTGCAGGCAAAATTTGACACGACCCAGTAACCTGATCCTGATCCTACATGGGTTGTTGACGGGTCTGCTAAATCTAGCCTACAATAAAAACCTTTACCCCGTCTCTCTTCCCAGCCTCAGCGCCTTGATCTTCAGTGGGTGGTGCATTTCCTTTCCACTAACTAAAGCCTGACAATCCTCACAGCATATTATTCTCAGCCCTTACAAATGTGTGATTCTTTAAATTGGGTTGATTAAATATAAATTTAGACGTCAATGATGATAATAAACTTATGTATAAATAAAGCCAATCCTAGTAATGAATGACCCAAAGATGACAGCATTACAGCAACAACGATTCAGTGGAAAAGGACCGAATTATATGGACATGGGTTTTCTCTGCTGCAATTTTACAAATTCTATGGCATTGAAGTTGATCTGCATTCTCTGTTGAGAAACAAACTCAAACTGTTGATTTTAGGACATCCGCCTGTTTGATTGCAAGAATTTGGAGATCTTTCATTCTGAGGAATTTCAAAAACTTTCAATATCTGTCAGCCACAACTCTCTCACTGGGATTCAAAGAATTCCAGCAGAACAGTAGCATATAAAATTTTAAATTTTGGCGAATTCTGAAGGGTGCTTCGGACAATTTACTATTCCGCTAATCAAAATCAGAACGATAAGTCTGCAATAAACACTGTTCAACTTCTTCTGAGCTGAATCCCTAGTGTGTCATCCGTAAGGATAGAACTGAATTCTTAGGAAATCCTAAGAAATGTATTCCTGAAAAGTAGTTAAAAATTGGAGAAATAAAGGTGAAGAATGGCATCAAATAATCTCCCTTTTAATGGAAAATGAATTAAGGGTGGGTGGTAGCCATCACCCTAGTAATTCAATCCTAGAAAATTCAAGGTCCCATCCATATCTCCACTTTATATCCTTCACTCCTCCCCTGTTTAATAATCCTTTGTTGGGTACCCTTTTACCATGAATTTCTACGTATTCAATTTCATGCAAACAAGTGGGCCTTAAGAGTAGAATAGAGTATAAATCAAATGGAAATAAGTAAACCATACATCCATTTTCATTTATCATAGCCATCACAAGATTACATTTGTTTTGTACATGGATTCCTGTTACGGCTGAAAAGCTGCTGTGCTTCTTCAAAAACACTTGCAGAAGGCATATCATTTTTTACCTCCTTTTTGCTACAATTACAGGTACTCTTATTCAGATTCGTTCCACATTGTAGGCACAAGCCTTTGCATCTTGGATCGCATAGCGCAGTTATGGTGATCTCTATGTGTATCAAGTCTCTTATGTTTTTTGAGATATCAATTTCTTTTTCTTCAGCTGGGAAGTAGAGCTGGTCATCGAAATCAATTGTATCTTCATCCTCTTCCTTATCATCTCCTCCAATAGAAGAAGTTTCAGACTTGTCTTTGCCGAAAATTGTTCCCGTATAAATCTTATCTGGTTCTTCTATAGGTTCTTGAGTCAGCAAAAGCGTGAAGTTGGAGAAAATGCATTCAGTTGCTAGGTCAGCACACCTTCCACAAAAAAAATGAAATTGATCAGATACAAACCAGTTAGAAGGTTAGCTCGCAAAAGCTAATGTCAATAATGAGCAGGTTCTTCTTCTTTCTAAAACAAGACTTTTCCTTTCAGAATTCAAGAACAAAAATGGATGCATTTAATAATTAACGCCATCTCAAGAAAAAGAAAGAAAGACATATAATATAATAGATATATTTTTTAATGGAGAAGGTTAGTAGTTGATACTCTATCAATGATATGAGTGAATTTGTACCTACCTCAGAGCAGTGCAGTTACTTCATGAGAGCACACCACAAATAAGCTACTAATTGAGGGTTTGCTTCCCTAAAAATGGTGGCAGTCATTGAACATAGGCTTAAACATGAACACCTTGCAATTCTATGATTATAACTTTGTAGGCTGAATGACTAGGATCTTTTGTAGAAAGGATTACTGTACAATGGCCTGTGTCTGGTGAGCCCTATCTCTGGAATGATCCTGAATTCCTGATAAAGGAAGAAATCCACGAACAGGTGGTCTGATCCATTTGTCAATCTCAGAACGAGAAACCAAAGGACATTTCCAATTACTACAAAGCACCATGATCCTATCACTAGGCTGAAGAACTCCTGTGAATGAAGGCATCTACTGACATGTGAAGCAAATGAGTAAATTGTTCCGAATAAGAATATATTTTTGGAATGCACTAAAAAAAAAAAATCTTGTACAGCTCTTCCATCAAAGTGATGGATTTTAGCATTATCTTACCTTGGTTAGGTATAGGACACCAATCTTTTACAATGAGTGGAACATTTTCAATTTTTGACACAAATCCATTGGGAAGCAGCAACAGTAGTAATGGGTGACCCAAATTACTGCATCTGCATCTATGGTAACACTATAAATGCGCCAACAACGTGAATTTTGAATCTCAGTAGACAGGGAAATGCTTCCCAGGCTAACCGTCTGAACATACATCACGAAGCAATAGATAGAGGCCTGCAGTAACCTTACCATCAGAGGATGTAATGCAAACCCCAAAGATAAGAGCTACTCTCAGAGAGCTCGCAATGGCAAGATAACTGTTACACAACTTACAAGGCAGTTGTGAGCCCTGACTCATGATCCTAAAAGGCAGGTACAATGTTTTGCTATTTGGGTAAGTAGAGTGTCAAAGAACTGAATTCTTGAATTGGAAAGAAGACTGGTTGAAATAGATATATCTGGCGTATGAAGTCAAGAGGATTGATTTATGTGTGTGTGTGTGTATATATATATATATATTTGTAACTGAGCCTTCCAAATCATAAAGACCAATAATTTAGTTTTTCATTAATAAAAGTAATGCCAACAACAATGGCACTGTTATGATCAATTCCCTACAATAAAATAGGGCCCACAACATTGGCAGTTCCAACCAAAATCCGATCTGGGTCACACAATCAATCACTCAACAACACACTCTGAATTAACCCATTTGTCAATAGTCAACAACATCCAAACTTCTGAATAACAACATTAAAATTAAAAAAAAAAAAAGAAGAAGAAGAAGAAGAACAGGGTGTTCACAGCTTTCACTCATCATTCACAAAACATTAAGAAACCAAATTTAAAAAGCCCCTTTGTTTCATGGAATGGAATTCCTAGGAACTATAAGAAATGTATTTCTAAAAGTGGCTAAAATTAAAGAAATAATCACCCCTTCAATGGAAAATGAATTAAGGGGGATCGTAAATGAATACCCAGCCATCACTAGTAAATCCTATCTTCCTTTAATTCATTTTGCATTAAAGGGTGGATTATTTGATAGATGATCACAATCTAAAGGGTGGATTAGCCAAATTGAGAAATTCATTTCGCATCTTCGTTTTATTCTACTTTCTTGAGAGGAAAGGTCATTTGATGCTTATTTTTTTAAAATTCACTGTTGAACTTCAACTTTAATTACTAATGATATGAGCTCTATGTATTCAATTCAAGCAAATGAAACCTAAGGAAATGCAAGGAAATTGAAGAAACTTTATATAGAATTACCGATTGCATCCGAGACTGATGACAGTGCGGACAATTCCATCGAGCTTCAACTGCTTCTTCTTCCTCGTGACGTCGACCGATATCTGAACCGGCGTCCCGAGGGGGAAATCCTTCACGGCCTTGGTGACCCGGAGGCCGAGATCGGACGCCCGAGACCTTGACGCCTCCGACGAAAGCTTCTCCATCCCCAGCCTCTCCAGGGTGGTGCAGTACTCCACGTGGGCCACCGAGGCATCCCTCTTGTAGACCACGGCGCCATCCCACGGCGACGATTCCTCGTCGTCCACCTCCAGAAATCGGACGTACGAGAATGCTCTGCTAAGATCTCTTCTTGGGGTGGCCGGAATTAGGGCATCCGAAGAGCGGATTCGGGGATTTGGAGAAGATGGAGAGGAGGGTTTTGTGGTGAGAATGAGGGAGGATTTGAAGGAGAAGTTGGAGATTAGGGTCTTGGGTTTAGGGTTTATGGGATTGGAGAGGTTGAAGGTTAGGGAAGGGCAGGAGGTGAGAGCCATTTGATTCGAGGGTTTTAGGAATGTGGAGGGGGAGATGAGGACGAGGGGGGATAGTGTTTAAGCCGGGTAGGGGTGGGGCCTAACATGCGCCGGTAAGTTGCGTTTGTGGAGGGTTCGTGCGCTGTGTTGGGAAATGACAAGAATGCCCCTGTGAGTGAGGAGGGGTTATGGGCCGGGTCAGATTGGGGCGAAGCTAGTTGAAGCCCCGGGCTGTTTGGCTTCCGACCAGACTTTGAAGCCCGGATCCAGCCCACAGGCCTAAAAATTAGGCCAAGACACTGCTGCAATTTGTAAAATATAAATGTGCCCTTGTGTTAACTATATGTCTTTTCCTTTTTTTTTCTTTTTTTTTTGGGTTACTATTTACTTATTTCTTTTTAATTTTTTTTGAAAATATTGTCCCAATTATGTTGAGATTAGTTGCATAAATTTTATTTCTCCATTCCAATCTATCTTGAGTCAAATCCTCATATAAATTTTTATGGATGATCGTAAGGGGGTAAAATTTAGGTATTCTTAAATTATATGATGGATTTTTTGGGGTAGTTTTTTTTTTTCTCAAACCATAAGATTTCTAGTTTTCTAAGTTATGGTTGAGTTTAGTGCGTGTGAGTGAATATTTTAGCGAGAGATGATATAAATGAAGATGGGACGCACCCTTGTGGAGCCTAATTTATTGGAAAATAATTCCTAACTTAGAGGTTGGATTTGTTAAAACCAAAAACTCTATTTTATTGGAACTTTTTGGAACACAAGAAATAAATTGAAGCAAATGAGGTCTCCAGAGTGCTCATTCAAAATTGTTTCTATATATTTTTTTTATTGGTCAATGAGACTACTCACTTGACAAGGGTGTGGGACCCGCCATCAATGGGTTGGTGGAATCTAAAATTTGACAAAATGAATAATAATTTATTTCCAACACACGCTCATGGTCGCTCATGGTTGAGTGGTACAGGACCTTAGTATCACACATACCTAGCAATCAATCAATGGAACTACAAGTTGATAGCATCATTTCTAGTCAATAAGCCAACCTAGTAAAATAATAATAATGATATAGTAAAAAAAGTAATGCAATATAAATGTCAAAATTAGTAAAAATTTAATAATGATTGTGTAAAGGATAACCATACTTTTCATTTAAAATTAAAAAAACATGTTCTCAAATGAGCAAATTTGAGGTGCAACGAAAAGTCAAGGAGTGATAAAATAACCACTTTATGAGTGTTTTAAGGAGTAAAATTGTTATTATTTGTATTTTTCCTTGGTTGGACTTTTATTTGAAGTTTTGAGTCACCTGGAGGCCCTGGGACTGGGATCACCTATTCTTTTTTCTCTTTTTTTTTTGCAAGGCAATGTTGGTTTTCCAAGAGGTAAAGTGAGATATGTGGGAAAGTTTGGTTGGTCACAGTGGAAATTTCCTGCTATTTTTTTAACTTCAAAAGTCCATTATAAGATTCGTCCAAAAACCAAAAAGAATAAATAAAACCCTATGGCTGTGAATTGGATGCATATCAAATATCAAACCACCAAACCATTATTCTTCATCATTAGCGTCGTTATAATAAAACATGGGACTAAAAAACAAAACTGATAGAACAGTTTGAACCATGATCCTGCTTTTCAACTCATGCAACATCCAGATTTGGGTCCCACAAAACCACAAGGCCCACCCTGCAAACTACTTCCATTTTACTGCAAGATCAGCAAGAACTTTAGTACCTGATTTAACATTGCAACAGGTGAAAATCATCTAGCATTTATTTCTACCCATCCAATGGCCAGTGTAACTTTCAGTGAGAGTGTGTGCGATGCAGAGGAAATTTCTTCTAATTTTCCATACACAGCTTATTATTCCATTGTTTTGGTGCAACAAAAAAAATGAACTGATTTTTCCTTGATAGGGGATTTCGATTTCCTATGAGGGACAAGAATGCAGGATTCCTCTCTCCAAAGGAAACAGAAGTCTGCTGAGAGCATAATACTTCATGTTGCACAAACAAGTCCTAAATGATTAAGTTATATAAGATTTAGGTACATACTTTCTGATATAACCTACATACATCCCTTAATCCAGGCAGGAGACTCTTTTTAACATCAAACTAGATCATTGACAGCTGAACCCTATTCAAATTTCTTGATCAGTGAGAGATCATGTAACATTTTCTCAATTGTATCATCATCATGAACACGTCCTTTGGTCTGCAAAACAATGTGCCCAACATATGTTAAGTAAATAATATTGACCGTAAAAAATTCATTGGGGAAAATAATAGCAAAAACATAAACTTCCATGTCACATGGACAATGGTAAACAATGTTGCAACTCACAAATTTGCAAACATCTATAACCCAGTTACGGGGTCGGTGGAACTATTGTGTGTTGTTTATTGCTCAACAAGAAGAAATCCCAGGTTCAAGCAACAGAGACGCTGATTAATTTGCCTTTGTAATCCAATCCACATTAAAATATATAATCTGATAGTTTAGAAACTTTTGGTTCATGGTAACATATTTACTGTTGGCTCTATCCGCAACCAAAATCACTTGATTGCAGCAATGCACTTGTATGGCTGTTTCGTTTTCATTATAATAAAAAGAGGTTTTAAAAAAATTGATACAGAACTGTAAGCTGACTTGCTTTGTTGAGCAAGTGCACCTCCCCAAAGAGAAATAAGATGAAACAAACACTGCTGGTTTCTGGGGGTTTTGATAGGTAACATGACCTGAACTTGGCAACATCACAGTTGCAACAATGAGAACCTTCCTTATGAGCTAAAGGATCTAGTCATTTTTGAGGATGTTCTTAATTTTACACCATCCAAAAAGCATTCTTCCAAGAATAGGCAGTATATGGCTCAAGTGTAAAGTACTGAATCAAAATATCATAAATCATAAAATGGTCAAATAAAAACAAGTTGTTAATTCACTTAATTGTATTATAAGTTGAAACATTTTTATGATTGTTAAAGGGTTTCATCAGTTTTAGAATGTTTAAAAACAAAAAAGAAAATAAGAGGCCACAAAATCCCTCAGGGAAAAACTAGTTGCGTTTCACTGTATGTAATCATTAATAAAGCTGTAAAATTCAGTTCAAATCATATGATTTTTGACCGCTTGGAACATAGATGCAATATAAATTCATATTTTCCAATGAACACAATATGAAACATTTTTCTTATGATATTATTCAAACTGTAAAACCTGACTCTAATAACAAGTGGCGGTGCTCCCTTTGACCATGAAAAGGCACACACTATAGCTCACAATCTCAAAACTCCAAAGAACTACCTAAGTTTCTACCAACCATGAATTGTGAATACCAATAGACCCCGAAAAGACTGTAGTTGTTTATTTGATCACCCAGCTTACTCCACCCAGGCCGAGGCTACAGCACAGCACCCATCAAAGTTTTGGCTTAATCCTCTCAATTTTTTTATATGCATTGTTAAACCACTCCCAGTTTATTGTTAACACAAAAACCACTTCAACAATGTCATCCAATTCATATTTTCCAGAGTTCAACAGGTAAGGATGAATATGTCCCCTTTAATCTGATGGTAGTTGGTACAATGGGATTTGATCTTGTTATTATAATTTAAATGACCAGATCAGTGTAGAATTTAAAGTAAAAGTACTGCAATCATAAGAATGAGTGATTTATGATCTAAGCACAACACTGTCATGTTCTTTTCATATATAGGAGTGCAAATGAGGTGGCTGACATATTGTTGAAACAGAGAGTTGATACTTGATAGTGACGCTATGAATGACATCAGAATTTTTTTGATTTGTTGAAGCTTCTCCCTACAGGATTGCATTTTCATTCAACCGGTATACCTCTCTCATGTTGCTTACGTTGTTTTGTACATTCTATGTTATTAACGAAATTCTTTTTTTGAATGGTAGCTTAATATATTTATTCAAAAGAAAACATTACAGTGCAAGAGGAATACACTGTAATGGAACAGACCAGCCCACAAGCTGGAAGGACCAAAACAAGTAAAATGAAAAAAAAAAAAGAAAAAAGAAAAAGAAAAAGAAGTTTGAAATTTATTCCCTCTTATTAATAAAATTGTATGTTACTAAAAAGAAGTGTCGCAATCATGGTCATCCCTGTAGGCGGCAGAAGTTTGAAATTCATTTCTGAATATTTCCAGGTTCAAATGGGTGATGTTACGCTCCTCATGGAACACTGACAAAGATGAACAAGTCTTTTCATCTTTTATCCACTGTGGTCATTATGCAGAAGATATAGAAAGAGATAAATGCAAGGGTGCTAAAAAAACAATTTTAAACCCACCTCAGACAGTAGAACAGGTAAAAACGGATTTTGAGCCATGGGTCAAATCGAGGAAGAAATTTCAAGGGATTCAATCTGCAGGAATTCATCAAATGCATGAGAGAATAGCTAGCAACTTTTGTGGTTGTTTGTACTGGCTCCAGGATCATCTCTCACTAATCCGGTTTCATTCTTTTCAACTAGGGATGTCAATGGTTCTCCACCCGCTTGCCAGAAAACATGGACCCTCTTTCTTGACCTGATTGATTATCGGGTCCAGATTCAAGACCAATGGGATATGTATGTGAGGACCCATGTACCGACGTGATTTGTGAAAAAATAAATAGTATTTATATTATACAACATACACATTAATGAATATTGTATTAACATTAATGAATATTGTGAAAAAATAAATAGTATTTATATTATACAACATACACATTAATGAATATTGTATTAACATTGTTACAAGTGAAACTTGATAATTACCGACGCTGTAGTGTACTTAGTTGAGGTTCCATGTTTCAACCAGCACAGATGTGTTTGATTCCTTTTCAAGTTCATGGCCTTTTTATAAGCTATTGAAGCTTTTGAGCCATGCCCAGGGTAGGGTCCGGGTCCCAATGAATCTCAGAGTCATGCCCAATCAAGATTGATAAACACAATGAAAGTCAAAGTCCACTATACATCTGACCTAAACCCAACCTATTTAAATCCCTTTTTTCAATTTTGTACTCTCATCTTTTTTCCTAACAAAATCTACTGATAACCTGAAAAAGCTGAGCATGGTACCGACAAATAAAAAATGAATAACTAACGATGTGTGCTCTAGAGTATACCTTAAGAGAAGGGACCATCGCAATAGCTTCCTCCACGGTTTCCGGGCAAAGGTTGCCAAGAACACAAAGCTGCAAAGCCCAAAAAGAAGTTCATCAAAATAATAATAATAATTGCATGAAAAAGATTCCAAGACTCAGTTAGATGAAAGATTCCATTCATGTACTACATTACCTCAAATTCAGCCAGTTGGTTCCGACTCAGAATTCTGGATGGACAAATTAAGAACCACACAGGTAACATAAAATACCAACAAAATAAAATAAAAAAATCAAATCTAAAAGGGCACATAGAAAAGGTGCCTCGACTCTCAAGTTTGCATGAAAGAAACAGAACACTAAGACTGATCAACTTTAAGCAAAGACCTCATAGGAAACTTATGAACTAATCCACCTCCAACACTAAGGATTCACATTGATGTTCTTTCCGCCTATCATAATTAAAAATTGATACTGAACTGGTTTTGGAAGAACAAAATAACCCGTCGTTAGATGACAAACTCTAACAGAAGAGTGGACTACTTAAAGTTTCAAGAACGTTAAATCTTTCCAGGCAAAAAAAAAAAAAGTAATAACATTTATAAAACAGAAAAATCTCAAACAATGAACTGTGTTGTTACTGCTCAAAGCGCATTAATAACACCTTGACTTACCCATCAATCCAAACTTCTTCACCTTTACCTTGACAGCCTTGCACCTTAGAGAGACATGCCTAACCATTACAGCTTTCAAAATAGAAAATAGACTACAAAAAAATCTAATTGCAGGAAATTTCATGATTTAAAAACAGACTGAAACACTTCAGCAATCTTCAGGAAAAGGATAGTCACTTTAATCTGTCTGCTTAAAAAGAAATAGCAGACTTCGATAATGAAATTGAAAAGGATACTCTCTCACTTGCCTCACGGCATCTGGATTCTGATATCGACTGAAGCGCTTTACATATTGCAACGACTTCTCAAAAACTCTGCCAAGAAAAGAGATTATTATTTTTTATTTTTTATTTTTTGTTGTGTGTGTGTGTGTGTGGGTGGGTGGGGGGGGGGGGGGGGGGGTGGTGGGGGTGGTTGGGTTTTATATTGGCAGTAAAGCCACTGAACTGAATACTAAAATGATCACGATGAAATTAAATAGATAGTACATCATAGTATCAGACAACAAGCACTTTTCCTATATAATTTTACTACAAAGAAAAAAATTGTACTCACTGAGAAATCTGATTCGTAGGATCATCAGACATCTGCTGAAGCTGCTCATATTTCCGATCAAGAATTAATGCAACTTCACAATTCATCAAACACTTGGCCTTCAGAAACTCTGGAAACAGTCATACAGATACAGAAGGATTTTAAAGCAATCAATGGGCATAAGAAAGCTAAATCTGATCAACACTGAACCCCTTGACCAGGAACAAAAAAAAATATAGAAAAGAGTGACATTACAACAGCATCACTTTGACTTCATTTGTCGACATCACTCCTTGAGATTGACCCTAATTTAACAAGAGTTCTACAAATGTAAGGCTTACAGGTAGGAGAGTGTCAACATTTTGGTGCAAGATATGGGATTTTGTTTGGTGGTGGGTGTTTGAGAGATAGAGAGGGGAGGGGGGGTTTGGGTGGGTGGGGGGTTGGCAAGCTCTTATTACAACCATGCAATGGGTAGGTGATTTCACAGTTTACATGGAGAGTAGTATGAATGAAATTTGATGGAACATGGAACCCAAATTAGGCCCAATGACATTTTCATCTGCAATTTCCATGGCATAAGTAGCACGCATGCTTCCTTGTTCCTTCTTTGGAGAACTGGATCACTGATAATTGATATTAATTGCGGCAAACAAGTCTACAGTATGACATAAACTTAAAGAAAGTCATCCATCGAGATGATGGAAACAACTCACCATATCAAAGCAACAAAATTGAATGACTGGTGACTAAATACCCCTTCACAAGAAATAGCCTCCAAGTTTGCCTTCTGGCGGCTGTTTCCAACTTATTCTTGCACACAACAATTGAGGGAATTAAGCAATATTAAAAGAAAACTGAATGATGTTGGACTTTTGGATGTTATATTTGATAATTGTTTGCTGCATCCATCCATCTATTCTGAGACAATTGCAGCCACCAGTACCACAGAAAACATGATCAACTTTAAACGCAGAAATTCTTGCGATGCCATGACATGCTGAATTAAGAATCTCAATTTCCCAAAAGGAAATCATATTTGCATAAACTCTAAGGGAGTTGATAATAATATACGGAAATGATGCTGAAATATCAGTTACATTGAAAATGCCCCACCTTCTCCAATATTTAGCTCCGCAGCATTCTCGTCCTCTTCTCCAGACATATTCAGGATATAAAGGTATCTGGTCACCATCACAAGATGATGATTATGCTTGCAAGAAATAAAACATATAATAGCTTCAAGAACGAGTTACCAGAGAACAATCAACAAATGAAACACGTAACTTAATGGTTGCTTTTTTTTACATGTGCAATGTGCATCCATCTTAAATCTTGCACACTGCAATAAAACAGGGTGCATCAGGACAGCCTGGTAATTCAGACAGTTATTTGAGCCGGTCCGGTCGTGAAAGGACCACTTTAGAGTTCAGAAACCAAATGGATCGGTCAATCCTAACCACCTAATAAGTGTGCTTTCCAAGTCAGTGTCGATTGTTGCTAATGCTCTTGTGACGACCCGGGCCCACTATCCACATGATATTGTCCACTTTGGCTCATTGGATTTCAACCAAGGTTTAAAAAATCGGACTCAAGAATCGACTTGGCCATGACTCGAACTCGGCCGGTTTTTTAAACCATGATTTCAACCCAATCTTGCCGCACGGTTTTAAAAGGCCTCATGTGGGATTAAGGCCAAGCCGCACTTATGTGCCCATGGTCAAGACGTGAATATTTCTGATGTGAGATTTAGTGTAGTCCAAGCCCCCCGGGAACCAAGTAAGCTAACAAACAAGACAAGCAAGCCCAAGTAGGTGGGGTCTCACAGCTCTCTTCCACCATCCACCCACTTGCAGCTCTCTGATTGGATGGTTAAGAGAGTCTTATAAGCAAGGTTCTTTTCCTATGGCTAGTTGGTTTACAAAGAAAATATTAAATGCAGTTGAAAGGCGCAGGATTAATTTACAACAATGGGGTACCAAATAATGAGGTGTGTTAATTTTCTATTGAGCTTTCCAACCAGCAAGTAGCATATATGTCCACTGAAACAAAACAGTGCATATGGCACATCTCACTGGATATAAAGATGGTTCTTTTGAGTGGGTCCCTAATGAGTTTGTCGTTAAATTCTGAACAATTACTATCTATTATCAACCCGTTGTTCATTGACAGACCAGGCAGATTGGATTGCCCAATCAATGGGATTTTTTTACCATGGGCTTTACATTGTGAGGCCCAATCAAGATTCCAGACCATGGACAACTGCTCCGATGTCCACTTTGTGTTCAAAACACCATGTAATAGATCCATGCTGCACAAATTTAAACTTTCTCCAAGAGTAACAATAACATAAAAATAAGACTTCAGTCTCACAGTTTTATGTTCAAAGTTGTTAGTTTCAATAGATGATATTTTATGCTGTTTTTCTCTCTCAAATCAATGAAAGGCAGGAAATACGCATGCACACACGCATGTAAATAAGCAAATAGATAAAGAATAGAGCTGCCCGCCCCCGCCCCCGCCCCACCCCGAAAAAAAAATAAAAATCTTTCCAACAATATTCCAATCATCTCGGTTTGTTTTGCCATGTTTCACTTTTGAGGGCTGAAATAAGGGTCACAAGAAATATTAACCTCCAAATCCAATGGAAGGGCTTAAAAGGGATTATCATCATCATATGTAAAAATATGCTGTAAACATTCATATAGCTGTCCTTAATTGCTTGTCGATAATTTCTCTTTTCATTTAATTTGTGTCTTAAATGGATGACATGACATGCTTGACATTTAAATGTAACTATTTGCAGTCCAGTTTATGTTACATTAAATAAAATGTATTTTTTTCAAGTGTCATTTAACTTACTATTGAATTTATCTTTCTCTATTTTTTTTTTTTCAAGTTATCTTTTCTTTTCCAATCACGTCTTTTTATGAAAAAAAAAAAAAAAAAAAAAACCAGAACAGCCAGAAGAATAGAATGTTCCACTTCAGGACCAAAATGGAAGAGCACCCTAAACAAAATTGACAACTATGTATGCCAATGCCAGAACAGATATTGCACAAAGAGGAGAGATTTTGATTAGATTCTAGATTACGGGTAACTAATGAGACAGGGAGTTGGATTTGAAAGGAGGAAAAGATGCAAGAATCAACTGATCAGCAGATCTTCTCAGTAAAAACCTTCAGGGGAATTTTATTTGTCACACATGGGAATTTTCTCATGTAAATTTTACATAAAAAGGTTTTTGACAGTAGTTTTTACATATGCTGATTTTAATTGTTTGCATACTAATACCATACTAATAGTATTTATGCACACAATCCATTTCACCGTGTTTGTTTTAACCAGACATATAAATGTATAAAAATGGAATCACTAGTACCGCAACAATACTTGATTCCATAATTTCCTTCCCTCAAGCACATGCCTAACTACAATCTACGCAAGTAACGCAACCCACCAACATCAAACAAGATGAAAGCACAATTTTTTTCCCTGGAGCAATCTACCAATTTTTTCAATATTTCAGGATTCCACTTCCATATACTACATTCTCATCTCAAGCACCACCAACCCCAGAAATCATAAGCACCTCAGCTTAATGACATCCAATCAGCCCCACCCAATTCCACAAGCTAATAAATTGCAGCACAGCTTAAGATTCCCAGTAGTAATAATCAAATAACCGAACAAGCAGAGAAGAATACCAAATTCCTTTGTTTCAAAGGGGACGAAACAAAGAAATAAACAAAGCTAACAAGACCCTCAGTCCTCACACAGTTAATCAATAGCATTGACTGCTCTCCAACACCCATAACATGCCAAAATTGAAAAACCCCAATTCAGCTTTATAATCCACAAACAGATTAAGAGGGGGAAAACATCACTTGGGGTATTAAAAGAAAAGGAAAGAAAACAAATCCATAAAAAAAAAAAAAAAATCCCTCTCTCTTTCAGTCAGCACCAAAGCTCTGTGAAACACCATTCAAACCCATCATAAACCCCATAAAAAATATCCTTATATCTCAGTCTTGTCTGGGGTTTTAGAGACTGTTTTCGCTTTCAGTTTGCAATAGCAAAGTATATGAAGAAAGAACACAACAGAAAAGGGAGAAAAAAATCTCAGTGTACATACATGATTGATAGAAAGAGAGTACCTGGCGAGAGAGCGAGCGAGAGGGAGAAAGGGAAGAGGAGGCACAATTTGAGGTTCTTCTCTCTGTTTCGCTTTTCCAATGGCTAAAAACACCCACAGCACTTGCTGAGCCAATCCATTCTGAGCTCACCACAAAAGAAAATATGAACTTGACTTTTTTGCTGAGCCCACCCACGTAAAATTACCAAGCTGTCCTCCTTCTTCTCCTTTTTCCTCATTTCCATCCGCTCGTTGAGAAATTCTTCGCCATTTCCATTCGTACGAGCATCTCCTCCCAGCTTCGTCGCCGGCTCATCTTCTTCTCTTCTTCGTCATCGGCTCTTCTTCGGCATATAAATCGAAGTTCGTCATCTCCCCCTAAAGCTAACTTTTTCATCTTCAACTTCCTCCATTTTGTTTTCGTTTTTGTTTTTTTTTTTTCCAACCAAATAAACATGTAATCTATGTTAATGGATTGAGTGCGTACAAATAAAATAAAGTGTGGATTGCAATTGAGAGGAAAATATAATTGAATAGAGAGGAGAAGGCTTACGGATTGCAGCAACAAAAAAAAAGGGTTCATGTTATGCACAGAAACGCAGAACTGTGCACATTAAACGTGCATGGATCTGCGTATCCATGCATAATTTTTTTGTTTAGCATATGAAAATCGTGCACATCTAATATGCATGAATCTGCGTATCCGTGCATAAATGAAGTTAAGGGTACAGTGGGAATTTCACATATGGGTATTTTGGTAATAAAAAAATATTTAAATGTGGATGTTCTTAGTGAAACAAACTGTGCGTTTATAATTTCTCCTTTTTCAAAGTAAGTGTCAGGACTTGTAGCTCACTTGGTCAGGGACATAGTAGGTTGTTAAAGAGCCGGGCCAATATTGCCCTCAATATATATTGGGGTGGGCCAAAGCCCTCGAAAGGCCTACACTACCTAGGCCGTTGCCTTATCCGGAATAAAAAAAAAAAAAAAAAAAAACCAAGGAAATATTTGTACCAAACATGGGGATTCTTCTTAGCCTTTAAATGAGTACTATCACATATATGCTCGGATCGATTGTGGCTATTTAGATGGGTAGTATCATTCCAAGTTAGGGATGTAGATGGGTCCTTGATTTTTTTATTACCCGAAGGTTTCAATCAATTAATAACCAAGTTTGAGTCATTATTTAGGTTCCGATAAGTAAATAGGTCTATGTATGGGTCCATTTTTGGACCCGTGACTTAAACAGGTCTAGTATAGGGATCGGATGCACCTCAATTCTAACCCGTAGGCTCAGGGCTCAACATATTATCTCAATTTTCGAGAAATTCTCTTAAAAGCCAGATTTTTTTCTAAAATATTCTCTACCAGACCTAGACTTGTCCCACATACAGAACTGGTTTCGGTTCCAAGTCCATCTTGTCATTAATGGTTTCGGTTCCTAAACCGAGAAATTGGTTTTGAATCAAGTCCAGGTTTGGTTCCATCTTCTCATCAATGGGTCCAGGTTCACCACGGACCCAGATTGGAACTAACCTGTTTACATCCCTAATCCTAACAGGAGCGGACACAAGAAGCTAAACTTGGGGGCTTTATATAAAAGAAATATTGGAGGAAAGGGCAAATGTATATATATATACACACATTAATTTCCAGCATTTTTGTGGGGGCTCCATAAAATTTTAAGCTTTTTTTTAAGTATGAGTGGGGGGTAGGGAAATAGAATTAAAAAAGGTTATATTTGATCCTCATTTTTAAAAACTCATCTTTGCTCTTATTTTTAACCATATATTTTTAATTCTTATATATTTTGTAGCAAACGAACATGGTTAAATGGTTTCCACGTTTTTTTTACCCCATCCAAGGACATTAGGAAGGAAACAAAAGCCCGCAAAGTAAGAAGATAAAGCCTACAAAAGTGAAAAGACTTGCATACCCAAGGATTAATTCATGGGTAGCCAAGAGAAAAATGGGATTTCCACTTAACGATCCACTTCCTATTACACTCTATTTCATAAGGTTTTTTCCCTCCCTTTTTTTTTTTTTTTTTTAATGTCAAGTTTTAATTGACCCTTTTGATATCCAATTGTTTTTGGATTAAACCCCTAAAAAAGGTTCTCTTTACTTTTTGGCCTTGTTTTGACCATGACATTTGAGGATAGGGTAAAATCCTATATATTGTTGCCCCACACTTTGGCAACCTTAAATAGGGGTGTAACAGTTCGGTTAATCGTGTGTTTTGGGAAAACCATTAATCGAACCGTATTTTTCAGTTTATAGTTTTTAAAAATTGTAACCATACTCTAGAAAACCAAATCGCTGTTAACCGTTTTAGACAAATCGGTTACAATTAATTGTTACTTAAAATACATATATTTTGTTGTTAGATTGCAAAAATATATGTTCAAAAGTCAACACAAAATATCATAGATAACAAATTACATAATTCTAAAATGCTAAAGTAGCATTAAAATGTTCGATCCTTCACTTTTCCATATTCCTTGTTCCTTCACTTTTCCCTTTTTCATTTTTTGTTTCAACGATTAGGGCTCAAAAGTTAAAATAGGTTATTTAAGTTATAAAATTACACAATACCTCATTTCTTCTATTTTCTTTCTTTTAAATTTGGGGTGTAAGGTTCGGTTAAGCGTGTGTTTTAGGAAAACGGTTAACCGAATCGTATTTTACAGTTCGGTTCCGTTAATAACCGCAAGTCAAGATTGAAAATTGAAACCGAACCATAAAGTACAGCTTTTCGATTTTAATAATTGTAACCGTAAAACACGGTTATTAGCCGTTGGTTCAGTCGATTAGAAAGTTTCTCGATTTTTCACACCCCTAACCTTAGATACGAGTAATTTTGATAAGAGCCTTTTCCTTATATATGGTCAATTCCTACGCCTAGCGATCAGAGTCAAGATATTTCCCGAAACAATCTCCATACGACTCAATCAATTTTAGGGATATCACAAAACCTTATTGGATTATTAGAAAGAAAAGAGGTGCAATCCTGTGCAACACGTCTCAAAAGAACCCTTTTATTAAAATAGACTTAGGCCTCTAAGTAAATCTCTATAGTGGCAGGGTGATTTTTCTAATTTCAAAGCTTCTAACTTTTAAGGAATCTCACATAACTTGGGGCATGCTCCGGCTTGGTAGCAAGTGTTCGATCGGAGAGAGGCTTGGACACAGGTTCCGCAGCCGAAAGCTCAGGTATGGAGATGGATGTATTTGCTTCTTCCAAACCTATAAATACCTCTCTGCAATTTCAATCTCAAACCCTAAAAGGAAAATCTACGGAATGAAGAATCCCCACTCTCCTGCTGTTTGGATCGATCACGAGAAAATGGAGTGGAGAAAACTACACCTCCACGTCCAAACGATCGATCCAGGGCTTTTCCCTCTCATTCCAGGGTTCCAAAGAAAAAAGATCACAGATTTCTTTCCTTCTATTGATGTTGTTCTTCCTTCTCCTAGGGTTTTGAAGAAGTTGGTTTTCTAGGGTTTTGGTAACTTGATCGATGGGAAGTAGGGTTCCCGTCCAGCATTACAATCTGAGGTCTGCGAATTCGTTTATTGAAAGCTCTCTGCACGATCTCAACACGGTCGATGCGCGGACTGGAGAGATTGATGGTATAAGCGATGTCGATCGTGGTGCCGTGACTGAGGATAGTTTGGACCATGACGACGAGTCGAATTCTGTTGTGAGTTTGAAAGTTTGATTCTTTTCATATTTCTTGCTCCGTCTCTCTCTGATTGGCTACTTTTCCGGTTAATCAAAATGACAACTTTATGAGAAGTATGGAATTCTTGCAGTTATGAGAAGTGTCTGTAGTTCAAACATGTGTTGTGAACTTGAATGCATTGTTTGGATGAGGAGAAAAGGAGAAAAGGCACTGTTTGGTTGTGACTTGTGAGCCCCTTGTTGATAAGGCCAAGACCACAAAACCCCAGTGGTTGGATGGTCCTAAAAGTTTGAACTTTGAACAGTGCACATCAAATGAATGATTACAGGAATTGTGGTACAAAAGTGAAAAGATTCAGCAGACTTATGTTAAATGATTCAATAGTTGGGATCATTTGATCTTAGGCTGTGTCCCAGCCATAGTGATGCATATGGTTCAAATGGTCTGGATTGAGTGCATCATTGCAAAGGGTGGTCAATTACTCACTGCTAGAGTGTCTTATATTCCTCATTCTATTTTTTTCTTTATGACCATGCCATTAGCAATGCTTCTTTTGGGGTTATATTTCTTTGTTATAGACACAGTTAAAGAAATATTTCCAAGCTTGGACCTCGGTTAGTTTGCATTCATGTCTTTTATATTATCTGTCAGGACTGCACACATGAATCATACAGAAACTCTTTACCGCTTCATGATGTTGGAGTAGAGGAAGATCGTTCTGGCCTTGAAAATAACGGGTCTTCGAGGTCTCCCTATGATATCCTGACAATTGACGGTGACTCCCAATTGTTTCAATTTATGTCATTTTCAGTTGGACTTCTCAATAAAATAAAAGTGGTTTTTTCCCAGCTCTCAAGTGTCTGATAAGCCTTGTTTTGGAGCAGATATTTTGCCAATTGAAACTGCCAGAGCGAGGTTTTTGCAAATTATCGTCGATCATTTTATATGCGAATGTGTAATCGAAGTGGCAGATTCATCAGAGGCAGAATATGGTAACCAATCTGGGCAAGATAAATTGAGCAAGCGGAAGCCAAGAGAAGTACAATATGAAGGCGACTCAACGTTTGCGTTACCCTTGATGTATGTGGCAAATTTGTATGAGACTCTAGTTAATGATGTGAATATGCGGCTTGCCTCATTGGACGGAATTCGTGAGAAGACCATCGGGGTTGCTCTTGAGGCAGCAGGTGGTTTGTATAGAAAACTAGCAAAAAAATTCCCTAGGAAAGGTAGCATATGGATTTCTCAATTTCGGTTTCTGTAATTAGCTGATTTATTCATTTAGCTTATACTATTATGCGTTCTCTATCTTAATTCATAATGCGTTTAACTTTTAGCAGGACCATGTGCATTCAAAAGAAGGGAACTTGCTACTTCTCTCGAAACAAGGTCAAGATTTCCAGAGCTAGTAATTCAGGAAGAAAAACGTGTTCGCTTCGTAGTGGTCAATGGTTTAGTGATTGTTGAAAAACCAAATAATATGACTATTGACGATGTAGAATGGTAAGTTGGATGTGCTGTCTTCCCCTTCTTGAACTTTGTACTGTGATTGTTTGCGTTACATCTCACCTTGACATTTCTCTTTGATTCATGCTTCGGTTTTTAGCTTCTTCAAAAAAGATTTTCTTTTGAGACGATGAGTTAATTGCTATAATTTATAATTTACTGATATAGCAAATAGGATTTGTGTAGTCCCTAACATTAGCTTAGCTGGTTCGGGACATGGGTTTGAGTGTTAGAGTGCATGAGTTCAAGTCCTCCATTGATGCAGATGAGATCATGATGGGCCAGTATACATGAACTAGCTCTAGCATACATGGGCCAATTGCACTAATCCAAAGGGTCAAAGAACCTAAAGAAATCAAACCTAACTTCATGACCCAACTATACAGTTGGCCCATTCCCTTTGTCCTGCTTTCTACTCTTTCTAGATTCTTCTTCAAATTCAAATATCCAATCCCTAATTTCCCTCCTTCCTAAAATCGATTCTTTTATACGGCTAGAATTAAAAGCCTTCAATATCAGTAACTATGTAAGGTTTGTGTACTATAATGTAGCCTTTTACCTCTCAAGTCATCCAAAAAAATAAAATAAAAATGTAGCCTGTTCGAATTAAATTATTATTGCACAGTAGAGTTGGATGTCCCTCAATCATTGGGCACTTTTCCTCTTGCCAATCCCTTGCAGGTTGATTACAAGAGATTTAAGTTGATTTTTCCTTTATTGCTATGGATTTTCCCTCTTTTTTTTTTTCTTTTTTTCTTTTTTTTTTTTTTTCCATAAAAGGAGAGTATTATAGAAGAAAAAGGGCCAAACAAAATAAGCAAGACGACCAACACGAACGCATGTTGAGACAATACTAAACCTAGGCCCAAGGTATGTGAAATGCAATTCTCTCAATCCTGCCCTTAGATCAACTGATTCTTAAGGGAAATGCAAAGACTGAAGTCAGTTGGTGCATGGTGTCTTTGAGAACTCTAGGACTTGGTCAAGATTAGAAGGATTTCCTCGACAGTTTGAACTTCCCACAGGAATTTTTCTATAACGATCTGCCATCTGAACATCCTGGAGATATAATTCTTGAATTTATGGATGAAGATATGTCCTGAAAACTTTTACCATTGGGTGGTCTAATTGAAGAAAAAACCTCAGATAGAATTGTCGTGTTTATAGGTTCAAGGAAAAAGGAGAAGTAGGAGACTAAGACCTTGGATGATGTGGTGATGAAAGACATGTTAGCTTATGAATATTGTGGGATGGCTGCAAATGTGGACGAGTATTCTCTTTCCTTTCTGTAGTATATTTATCAGTTACTGGTTAAAAAAAGGGCGATTGGAAGAGCAACCCACACAATGGTGGCCCTATGTACGTGTGATACGGCTATGAGGATGATAATATATTATACTGGACTAGTCTTATGGTAACACTATCAACGCTTAATAAACGGTAGCCAGAGAGAATGCCTGGTACTCTTGTTGTGATCTTTTAATAAGTTCTGTTGGCACTCTAGAAACCCATTTGTAAAGTGTTTTATCTTTTTAAGTTGCTTTCCTTTTCTCAATATCAGCATCAGTCTGTTATTACTTCAGAGAGAGAGGACTCAAGAGACCCCTTTGTAGATTGTTATAGTTACTTTCATTTCACCTTCTAGTCTGTTAGTACTTCCATGAACCAGTTACACATGAGAGATAAAGGAGACTTTTGGTCATCTTTTTTGGATTTTATTTGAACCTGAGTTGGTGGCAAAAGTCTTGGACAATGACAATCATTTTTCCCCCTTGTTTCTTACACTAGCGAGAGATTATGCTCATTCTTGGTCCATGGAGTACATTATCTTAACCTCCAAAGTTTGGAAGCTATCTCGTCCACATTTTAACCTATTAACCACAGATGCTTCCAACTATATTTTTAGAAAATGTCCCTTTCTGCTGTGTATGGCATTTTTTGAACTTTATTTTGGACTAGTATTCATGCCCTTCCAAAAAAAAAAAAAAAGATTATAAAAATGGAGAATACATGCAATTTTGTCTGCAAAATTGCTCCTTAATTTGTACTTAAATCACAATGGTTTCTTCTAGTTATCTACTTGCCCATTTAGTCTGAACTTGAATAGTGAACTCAATTGTATTCAGAGGTGCCTTTTTTCTTGTGACACATACATAGTTATGCCCTGCAGGTTCAAACGCTTGACAGGCCGACATGAAGTTGCTGTCACTGCAAGGGACTACAAATTTTATTCACCTAGGCACAAGTTTAGGCGTGTTCCATCAAATTCTGTATCTAATATCCCTGGTTTGCCCGTAAGTCTGATGCCTTTTAAAGCACATGCTATGATTATCCTGACCCGGGTGAAGATGTTGTTGATCTTTTTCATCCATCATTACAATTGCCCAGGCATTCTCCAGCGCAGATAATTCTTCTGGACTAGCTACTGCTTCCGGTTTTCGTTCTGCAAGTGATGTAAGAAAACACGTCCATGCTCATCTCAATTTTAGCAAAAATAAAGAAATATATCTTCCATTTTGTGCTATTCCACTTTGGTAGTTTTTCTATATTCATCATTTTTGTCTGAAAGTTGATCGCTTGCATAGAATAAAGTAGGTAGTTCAGGATATTTATTCATTTTGCTTCAGTTCTAATACAATCTAAAAAAGTACCATTTAGACCTTGTAATTGGTAGTTACTGCTATTACTTTCTGAGCAAAGGAGACAGTGGTCTCAGATTTGTGTCAGTACTGAACCATTACTCAACTTAGAAAAAACATTTTGTATTTGCATAGGCTAAGATGGTCCTGAGAAAATTTCTTTAAATTACCTGGCATCTTACTACCGAAAGTTCTATATGGTAAAGAAACTGGCTTGCACCCTTTTTGGAATTGCTAATATTTATTTGGTATTTTGATTACTTGACATTTTGAGGTTCATTCAACCAGAAGGTAATGAATGTTTTTCTTTTTGGCAGTCACAAAATCAGCAGCAGCCTCCACCTAAGATTCACATGCAACCACTTCCGCATCAACCTCAGTTCCACCCTCTTCAGCAAACACATCATCAATCCATACACCAAAGTCAACATGCCACACACTTCCCTAATACACATCAGTGTGCACATTCTTCACACTTGCCAGAGATTCCTCATCATCAGTCACCAACTCTGTCTCAGCATATGACTTGTTTGCAACCTCTCTCTGGAGGCCATGTTGGAGGGCGCATGCATGTATTGGTGAGTGTTTTCTTTTTTATGCCCTTTTTTTTTGCTTTGTCAGTGGTGTAACTTTGGTTATAGTTTTTTCTATTCGATTCATTGAATATGCTTCAAAACATGGATACATATTTCCCAAAAGAAAAAGACTGTCATATCAGATACTTTTACTCTATTAAAGTTGAAAACACTTCAAAATGCCTGGATACTACTAACAAGAAAAGAGAAGAAACCATACAAATATTTGCAGTGTTTGCTACTTCATGTGTAGTCATCTATTCTAGTAGATTCATTTGTATACTATTTATGTAGTTCTTATGCAATCTTTCTATGACAAAGTTTCTCACTAAAAGCAATCACTAAGGGCATGTTTGTGTACATGCCATGGAAAACTAGTTCCACTTGCAGAAAACTCAGTCCAATTTTTGTGCTTTTCAGACATGAATTTACTGTTGCATGGAAAACCATTTGTAAGACTGGCTACAGAAACGTGCACCCTAAGGGCACGTTTGTGTAGAGGCAACTTCCATGGAAAGATGAAATTGCCACTTCAGCAAATTCTATGGTTTTTTAAAACCTCAGAAAAGGTTTTATGAGGAAGTTAGAAATTTATGTTTGGTGCAAAAAGTTTTTCCTCGATGAATTGGTGCTAATGTTGTTTGGTGCAGCTGCAGATTTCTTTAGTGAAAACTATTGTTTAGTAAAAACCATTAGGTGGGTGGGTCAGTATGTGCGTGGGGTGGGCGAGTGGGTGGGTGGGGTTGGGAGGGAAGGGAGAAGAAAGAGGGTTGTTGGGTAGAGTGGGGGTAGGAGTGAGGAAATGGGGGGTCAGTTTTCCGTGGAAATGGACTTCCCATAGCCCCCCATAGGAAGTCAATTTCCATGCCTAGGAAGGAAAAAGCTGATGTGGCGAAAAAGCAGTTCCGCGGAAAACTGCCGCACCAAACACATGAAAAATGAGTTTTTTGCAGAAAACCACATCCTTTTCCGTGGAAATGGGCTACACAAACATTCCCTAAAGGAAATTGATGCTCATTCCAAGTTGGTCAGGGGTAAGCGAAAATAGATACACCAGGGAGGCACCCATGAAACAAAGTTTTTTGTTCTACCTTCAATGCTGCAAAACCTTATATATATTTTTAATTTAGGATGTTCCAATATTCAATCCTATCCTGAATATTGAATATGCACTGTTCTTTGGTAGATTATTATCCTAGTTACTCACTGCTTACTATTATAGTGTAATTATCTTTAAAAATATATGCTTTCCAAACACCCCTTGAACCCTTCATCTTGTATTTGTTTCCCACAGCTGGTTGGACTCATTTTTGTTTGTCACAGGCTACAAGTCTGGCAAAGTATTGCGATGAATGTGGGGCCCCCTATTTAAGAGATACATCCAAGTTTTGCTCAGAATGTGGTGTGAAGAGGTTAGGTACATGATGGCTCTATTTTAACACCAACCTTTGCCCGTTCCTCTGTAATTTATCTCTGTTTCCTGTAAATTTGTCTGTGGGCTGATCTGTTTTGAGGCAAGGAGGGTTGCAATTGTGTATAGCTTTTATAATTAAGCATCTGTTGTTTGTTATTGTAATTTTATTTTGTTTTATTTTTGGGTTTGGTTGAAAGGTTGCTGATTGTATTTTTATTCTGCTTTTGTATGATGATTTAAATATATTCTAAATCATGTTTCCTGTGGGTGAGTGTAGTTCATGAGTTTCATGATTCTTCTTATTGTACTTTGATAAGGTAATAGCCAGCTTATCTTCTCGGAGACATCCGATAAAACTGGAATGATACAGAGTAGGTAATAGCAGCTCTGAAATTGAAGATAAACTAAACCAACTAGAATGCGTTCACTGTCTTGACCAATTCAGTCCACAGGTAGATAACCAAAACAGCATCCTCCCTACTTGACCTTAGCATCTGTTCCATTTTTATGAAACTGTTTGTGCAATAGGATTTCTTGTTTTTAATATTTTTTGAGTAGTTTTGTTATAGTTCGTAAAATATCCATGTTTTGGAAGTTGTTCAATTTCTCTGAAGAGCTAGGAGTCCCTGTATGCTCACTATTCAAAGTGGGGCATGCTCAATTTTTTTAGAATCTTTTATTGGGCTCAATATTCATGAATGAGAGCATAAGAATTTCTAAATGGGAATGTCTGCATGCAGATGTTCCATTCAGGACCATAGAGATGTGGGTCCCCGTCAAAGAACAGGGACCCTCCTGAATTTCAAGGTATCCATCTGAGATGATGCAAACGTCTGCATGCAGGAAGGTCTGCAGTAGAAAATTCTGTGTGAGCTGCTCATTGCACTAGTCTGAATGCATTGGCACCATAAAAAGAAATTTTACTTAGTTATTATAAACACAACCCTTGGATTATTTACATCTAAAGCACTTGGTTAATTCCAATGAAATAAATAACCATTTTTAGCATGATTAATCTGATGGTACAATGCAGTTGATTTGGGGTGAATTTTAAATTTGTTTGAGTTCATGGGCCCTGTGCTATGAGCTAGTTGGATTCATAACCAGTGGGGTGATTCATACACTTTAGAAATACTTGACAGACAGAAAATTTTAATCTTTTTTTTTTTTTTTTTACCGAAAGAAAGGTACAACTAAAGTAGAGAGAGAGAGATTTTGAAAGGTGAGTTCTAGCACACCCATACACACTCACCCAGGTCACTGTCCATTGGTGCTACAGCAAGGGATTGATCTCTTGGAGAAAGCGACTTGAGCCTATGCTAATGATATCTACCGTGCGGACAATTAACCATTGGCTCATGTTACCTTTGTTCTTACCCAACTAAGTCTCATCATGCCCCACAACGGATAATGCAACAATTTACCATTGAATTTTTTTTTTATAACTTAGGGTATCTCCCGCTCTATAGCCTTTGGCCACGAGCCCGAGGGACACTCGATTCTGGACAATGTAGAACTAATCCCTAGGGGCATATGCAAACCCTCTCTTATCCACATGCATTGGGTAAAATTCCAGGAGGTGGCCAATGAAAATCTTAAGTCTCCTTTATCAATGACATTCATATTACATGTCCAGCAGTGAATGGATAGCGGCCCAAATTTCACTCTAATAACAGTATCAATCACCATTAGATTGATAAATGGGGAAAAAAACAATATCAACTAAGCTATGTTTACACTTGGGTTAAGGTGAAAATTGGCTGAGTCCAGAAAATAAGGGCCAGATATATCCACTGCTTGAATCAACCAAGGCAAACATCTAATCCTTAGTTTGGGGGAAACTAAAAAAAAAAAAGATAAATTTTTACGTGGACGGCAGGATTCGAACCTGCGCGGGCAAAGCCCACATGATTTCTAGTCATGCCCGATAACCACTCCGGCACGTCCACGGTTTGTTATGTGTGTTCATTTTAAATATGATAACTATTATAATTTGTTGGGGACCTTAAGTCAACAAATGCTACTCTACTTCTTCTTCCCCTTTCCCTTCCAAAACTTGTAGTGGGGAATCCATCAGTACATATAGATTTTAACCCTTTCCTAAAAAAATTTATGGAAACCACATGAACCAAAATTGTCCCCTTTGTTTCTCCCTTTCAAAGTATTTGTATGAAAACCAGAATGATAGTTGAAACAGTAGAAGGACGATATTCTCCTGCGCACTATACGCCTACGTCCTTTGTCAACCGAAACCTAGTGAAATTCTGAAGGGGTCACTCCTTGAGTGAGTCCGAATGTGCAGGAGGAAATTTTTCATCAGTGGAATGGCTCAGTCCGAAATAGCTGACAATGTTATCCAAGTACAGATGAAGAGAAAAAAAAAATTACTTTGAAAAATTAGCAGATGGTTCAACCAGTCCAACTGCCAGTTCCTAGTGGCTTGACTCGCTTTTATGGGTGATCAGTTCTTACTGGATTTCAGCCTAGATGGACCATTCCAGGTAATGGTTCAAGTCAATCTTAGTCAAGTCCACCTTTCGAAACACATGTTTAACTTAAAAAGAGAGAAAATAGGGAGGTTGGAGGGTTCATGCTGTACAGTTGATGAATACATCCCACACTGTAATGTAGATCCACAGTTCAAATTTTTTTTTACTGTAGACATTTCTCCTGACTGATTTTCTGCACCTGTTTCCTCTGGGGTTCACTAGATGTGGAGAGAACTGGGAATGGTTCATCTCAGCCTACCTAAACTGTGGATGTTCACATCCCTTCTCCACCTTCTCATCCAAGCATCCACTAAGAAATGTTGGCTGAAAGGATGTGTGAATAATCCAAGTCTCCTTGACAAATTATTGAGCTCTACATTGATGACTGCCCACCTGTATCATAACTTATGATATTTGTGTGCATATTATCATTCCTCTTGCTTTATGTCATACAAGCATACAATAGGATCAGGTGATGGGTTTTGATACAGGTGACATTGGGACCTTTTCATCAATGAAAACCATCAGATTAGCAGTAACAAGCCTGCTGATTATCAATCCAGAGTGATATTAACAGTTGGATGTTCACCAATTACCTATATTTTAACAAACAACAAAGATGAGCAGAAACCAAAGTGTATATTTTTAACAGAAGCCAAGCTGCACAGTCAATATATAACAAAACCTTACACCCCCATGTCAATCAATTCCTTTCCATCCATGTTGGCACAACTCATGTTGTCCTTCTCCTCTACTTGCCTATATACACTACTATTCCACCACAAAACAGAAGAACACTTATTTTTTCTTCTTGCCCTTTTTCTTTGGCCTAGACTTGTTGTTTTCCTTTGCCTTGTTGCCTTTTCCCTGATTAGATGGGCCAACAGTAGGTTTGGGAAGCTCCTGGATCTTAGGGTTGTTGCTTGGTAAGAAAAATGAATCCAAGAAGGGCTCTAACCTCGGCCTCCTTTCCCTTAATTTAGCTAACAGCTCCCCAATTGTTGAAATATTATTCTCTAGTTCCTTGTCCCTGCAAAAAAGCATAACCCACCAAATCTCAAATGAAAACGTCAGAAGATAAAGCATAAAAGCAGGTAACATGCAGAAAAGGGACCTTATTGATAATAGATGAAGCGTTCACAGTTTGTATTTTCTTTCCATGACAATCTCAAAATAATAATATGAATGCAGCCCAATCTTAAAAAATTCTGCCTATATAACACTGGCAGAGAACCTGTTCTCAAAAAATTGACCACCCGTAATCTTATTTAACAAGGCCTGGTTAATTAGACTGCAATTGTGGAAGTTAATGAGCGTGGATAAAAGGAAAAAAAAAAAAAAAAAAAAAAAGGGAAACTGCTAAAAACTATAACCTAAGCTAAAACCCTCCAAAATCTAACAAATTTATGGGGAGAAATAAATATGGAAAAGAACCACCAAAAAAATTGAAAAGAAAACAACCAGGGAAGCTGAATCAATTCAATAGCGATGGAGAAGACAACTAACACTGAGGATTCATTGTGATTTTATTTTGTTCGAAGAGGAGAGATGCAACTTCAGAAGCATTTCAGCTTGCCAAGGCAAATACTAAATAGAATATATGTATACATATATATATATACATACATACATATATATATATATATAATACCATATAATAAACTGCATAATGAAATGGTTACTCCCTCATAAATGATTTTGGTTTCTATTATGCAAATTTTGATGCTGAAAATTACTTTCTTAGAAAAACATTAGACACTTTAACTTGAAAATTCTACCAGCAAAATGTGACATTAGTCACCACCAAGATGTCAAATGGCACTGCAAACTTCAGAAGGATTTAAAAGGTAGCTGACCTCGTATCTAAAGCATTAGAGACCCTTTGCAATTCATCAAGCATGCATTCCATTTCTCTAGAGAGATCTCCATCATGATCTTGTTGAAGCTTGTTCTCGTTAATGTGGGTCATTGCACCATTAAGAAAACAAATGGATGACTCCACTTCTAACTGAAAGGCACAAGAAACAACATTAGCATTGTGTAGTTTCTGAAACAAATAAGACAACTAGGACAATTACATTCTTTCATTTCCTGTACCTTAATTTGAGAGGCATTGGGTAATAAGTTACCCATGTCAATGGGATTGCCAAGCTTCTCTGGTTCAGAAACATCAAATGTTTTCCAGAACTTCCCATACAGTCTTTGTATGTCTCCGCATTCATTTTCAATCTGTGTTCCCAAATCCTGGCATTCCTTATTGGAAGCATTAGAAGTAGAAGGGTCTTTAGAATCATTTGTCTGGCTATTAATACTGGAGAGCTTTCTCAAATTTCCTTTCTCCAATTCAAGGGTGTGATCATTGCACTCTACAGCTTTTGGGCTCTTTAAAAAGAGTAATCCAATAGCATCCTCTCTGCACTGAATTGCCTCAAGGGAAACAAAAACTGCTTTCAGATTTGAAAATTTTGAGTGATCACTTTCAGTGCCCACCACCATCAAAGAGTTGCCTACTGTTGCCAAAGCATCAGCCAAATTTCTTAAAAGCTGGCGTTTATCTTTCATTCGGCCAAACCCAGATCTTTGAAGAATCCCAGAGAATGGTTGAGGCAAATCAAAAAGAATATTTCTCGAACAAAGCAACTGTGTCATGGTTGGAAAATCCCATTCCGAGTTCAAGTGTGCCAAATAAACCAAAACAACCAACCTCAATACCAGTGACTGGTGGTATGAAAATGGATTTGGGTAAGAGTACCTCCTGATCCAGTCTCTCATCCCCTGTTTGTCAAACAGAAGATTTTGAACAATGTCTCCTATGAATTCTAGGGATTTGAAGATGGCACTTCGAGATTGTGCATCAGGTACTACCAAACCGGAACTCAAAGAACCCTTCCAATTTTGGCATACAAACACTTCAAAGAAAGACAACTTGGTAGTAAAGAAAGAACCTCTGTAACAATGGAGAGATGATACAAGAAACAAAAGGCATTCAACAAGATACATAAAACAATGGGGCGATATATAATCAGACTCCCGATTCCAGCTCACTGAAAATGTACTTTGTAAAGCTTCTTGAAACTTGCTCACAAGAGATACTCGTCCATAGCCACAATCTAAATATGTCTTCAGCATTTCAACCAGGGCTTTCCATTGTGGCATCTGCTCCAAACATGACTTAATCCTCTCACACAGATCATCGGATAGACTTCCAGAGACGAATAGAAGCATCACCACCCGCCCAATCTGCCCATGCGTCAACTTGCCATTCTTTGGGACCAGATTATCGATAAGGATTTCTTCAAGTATCTTCATAGAAGTTCCACAGTAATACAAACCAACCATGCTCTCTATTATAGCTCTTTCCCGGTCAAAGGGAAAAACCATTTGGAAAAAACACTGCTTACAATAAGAAATTACTTTCTGAAGCTTTCCAGCGTATCTAGAATCTGTAGATTCAAATTCAATAAGAAATCTTGCAACTTCAAACAAATGAAGAATGACTCTCCCTTGGAAAAAAGACAGAGGTTTCTTGGCTGAAAAATCATGCAGGACTTGCAGTTTATCCAGCACTTTCATACCCACCGAGAACACTTCTGAGACCCAAAAGCATTCAGCAAGTAGCATGAACTGGGGGACGTCCATTGAAACCAAGTCATCATCCCTCTTAATAGAACTCTCATGATTTCCATTCATCCAACATGCATCAGGGTTGAGTGCGACGTAAGTATTTTCCTTGTCTTCTTTACGGACTCCAAAATATTCCAAACAAAAGTCTTCATAGATTAAGAAGTCATTCTCAGCAGTTAATGCAGTTAAGCGAAGGTAAGACAAAATCTTCATGGTCATTTCCTTCCACAGGTTCCAAAAATACATCAAAGTTTCAACAGAAAAGACATTCTGAGACATCATTTTCACTGTATGGTTGTCCAAGTCTGAAACAATTTCAGATTCCCAGTAAAATTTTGAGGCTTCCAATTGAAGATGTATGTCAATTATCTTGCGCTCAGAAAAAAATTGCAGCCTGGTGTTTTGGTGACTTTGAGCAGAACAGAATTGTTTTGACATGGTTACCAAGCTGTAGCTTTGGTCTGAGAGTATTTCTATGTCAGCACAAATAAACTCATAAAAGGAACTAGACGCTTTCTCTGCAAGAGATTTGGCTTTCATTAAAAGCACGTCCTTATCCTGGAACTTCTTCAATGGCCAGCCCTTTCCTCCGGCTGGCCATAGAGAGTTCATTACCACATAGAAAAGGATCAAGCGCGATGCATTCTCAAAATTTCCAGCTTTACCGAGCATCTCAGCCTCAAGTAGGACGTTACCTTTCATTCTTGCAATGTCGGCTGCCTCCATATAATTTCCTGCTTCGTCCTCCACCGCAACCAGCTCATCAAGAAAATTCCTGGACTTCAGGAAATTCCGGATCAAATCCAGAGATCCGAATGCTTTAACAAAATGCATCATATGTTTGGTGTCACCAAGCTCAAGGTAGTGAAGAGCACAGCTTTCCAGAAAAGATATTTTAATCTTATCTGCTTCTCCAATCTTCTCAAGTTCATCCGATGATGAATTCTCCTTCCACTGTTCTATGTATTGCAATCCTGCATCAAAAAGTTCTCCTTTGGTGCAAGCAGATAAGCACTCAGAGAAAAATTTGCCTCTGGCATACACATCGGCAGCAAGAGACCAACATTTCTCCAGAAGAAAACAGTCCCCAGCTTCCTTAAGTCTTGACATGCCACATTTGTCCCGATATAATATACCTGATTATGGCAAGGAGTTGGCAGCATGCAAACTTAAATCAAATAGCCATTCAAAACATAGGAAAAACATAGAAAGACATTTCCCAGAGAGTGCCACATATCAATATAGCATGCCGCATTCCCAAGTTCAAAAACATCTTATTACTTTGTTAATGGACACTTTCAATATCATTATAATACCTATATTGCACAAATTGTTTGCCAATGACCTCCAAGTTTCAACTAAAGGAGCCGAACTTGATCATTCTATCATGACAGATCAATGTACCGGAAATTCGCACAAGCCTGGTAATGCAGATTGGCAAATCTACCACTGAGCAGAACCCACATGCACAGTGACACAGCTAGAAAACAACAATAACTAAATAACACTACTCTCATTCCTCTCCCGAGGTAGCTACTATTTGCATCTGTGCCCCAAAAGTCAATTAAGACCTGTATATAAGTCAGATGTTGGAAGGGGAAGCTCCCCAACATATGAGTACTCTTTCAGTCAAGTAATACGCCATAGCCTTATAGTAGAGTAGCTAAGAGCTTCTGGTAATTTAAACACGCAGGGATCGTTCTAAGGGCTTTGAGGGACGTCTTCTATCGTATAAAACAATATGAGAACTAGGACCATTTGAAGTCGCTGAGGGCAGAGACTGTTTGGGCATTTTCGTTAGCAACCGTAGGGGAGGCAGAAAATCACAATTTGTGGTAGGGCCCTTGATTCCAGCTAGTGAAGGTCACATTTCTCTTCGAATGTCATTTGAGCATCTCATTGTCCTTCAATATCCACAGTATGGTATCATTGTAATACAAAAAAGGCGATAGGTTAATATTACATTTACAAGTGAACTATCTATAGAGTAAAGATGAAAAAGAAACAACGATTAGCAAGCAAAATCCTAACCAGACTCATGCATTATCTAATATAATCATTAGCTGCAAGTTTATTACTTAATATAACTACCACTCCCCTCAATATCAAGATGTTAGGAGAGAGCAACCGCAGTTTGAAAAAGAAACTGGTTTTTCATGATGTATGGTGCAAAATGAGCAGATGACACTTGGCTGTGGATGAAAAGATGACAGAATCTGAGCAAACTGTGAAACGGAGATCTGACCCAGAAACTGACAATCAGACCCATCAAAAAGATATCTGATGCAAAAATTATAATCAGTTCCAGAACAGATAATGAAATCTGAAAATGAGAGATCTAAACCCAAATAAATGACTGGATCCAGAGACACAATCTAATTTAGAGTACACGATTAGATCTAACAAACTGTTGATTTGAGATAGATGCAGCTGGAGAATGAATGCCAAAATGCACAAATTAGAAAGAGCCCAAGCCCATAAATTAATTCACATTATAAGTGCACACTGCTGCAGACTCAAACCAAGAGACGGGGTGGGCCTTTGCTGATCAAAGAAAAAGAAAAGGCTTGCCAGGGACTAGCTGAGATGGGACTGGTATTGGTAGCTGCAGATGGAACCGTCTCAGAAAAATAAGTTTTGTAAAGCGGAAAAGCAGCAATATGAAATGCTTGCAGACTGAAGTGTTAACTTGAATACAAGTTAAGCCTTGGAGAAGGCTCACTTAATTCAGTTATGCCTGAACCCTCGGACATTGAGAGCTATTTATAGTAAGCTCTATAAAATGCAGATAAGTTTTTAAAGATAAATACTTATCTCTGCTAAAAAATATCAAATCTCTTTAAAATAATAACTGAAAGCCAATCATTACACCTTAATTTTAATTTTGACCACTTTGACAATTTTGACTTCCAACGGAGTCCTTAGTGCCCTAATTTTATTTTAAAATATTTTAAACAAAAATTATATCATATACCTTCTAATGTATGTATTAGGATTAGAGCCCACAACCTTTCGTTTCTTTAACTCTCTTAAGGTTTACTCAAGAGTCAAGACTCAAGACCATTACAACAAATAAGGATTTTACATCAAACTCAATAAAAAAAAAATGTCAAAAGAAGGTCCAGCCGCCTTTGGACACAGTTGCTCTACCCATTGCACCAAATAAAGTTTTTATACAAGGACTTGTTAAGAAATGTCAAAAGCAATTATAGACTAGGAGGGCAGTTGTAACGTCCCACATCGCCAAGATTGGGCAGTTGTCCAGAGCCTAGGCTAAAATATGTTCACGCATGTGAGTCTAGTAAGACGCGTTTTGGGTCTCAAAGAGACCCGAGAACAAATCCTTGAGGCAAGATTGGGCCAAAGTCCATAGGGCTCGAGCCACATGAGCCAGAGAGGACAATATCAGCTGGGGATCGGGGTCGTGACATATATATACATCATGGTTTAAAAAATCGGCCGAGTCCGAGTCAACTCGGACTCGGCACATACCGAGCCGAGTCGACTCGGACTCGGCACACATGTGACTCGGACTCAAATCATGCGACTCGGCCGAGTCCCATGAGACTCGGCCGAGTCACATTAGGACCCGGCCGAGTCCTCTGATTTTAGGACTTGGTCCGACTCGGCCGAGTCCCATGAGACTCGGCGAGTCGACTCGGACTCGGCCCTGAATGAGTCGGGTCCCGAGTCCGGTTTTTTAAACCTTGATATATATATATATATCTGGTATCAGAGCCGAAGACGGCTCTCCTCTGAGGGAGGGGGAATGTAACGTCCCACATCGCCAAGAGGCTGTCTAGAGCCTAGGCTAAAATATGTTCACAACTGTGAGTCTAGTAAGACGAGTTTTGGGTCTCAAAGGGACCCAAGAACAAATCCTTGAGGCAAGATTGGGCCAGAGTCCATGGGGCCCTAGCCACATGAGCCAAATAGGACAATATTTGATGGGCGGATCGGGGTCATGAAAGCAGCCTTGGATAGATTAAGAGGAAAGATCCAATTCATTTCACTATTGTTACAAGGGAATATGCACCATAACATTCACATCATTTTTTATAAGAGATCTGAATAATATATACTCGCATGATTCAAATGGTTAAGATACTAACAGAATAAATGATCGAGACAAGCCTTGCTTTTATTCTGAAAATGTTTTCTTGGGTTGAGTTGGCTTTAGATTTAGCAGCTTTATTTTGTTTCTACTACTTTCAGTATAGTCATGTTTTAATATTTACTATTTTAACTACCTTTTGTGTATTTTAAGCATGTGTTTTACAAGATACTGGTCTAGAGAGTCTGCCGTGTATCAATTGGAAGACAATGAATGTAAAATATGATGAAAATGCTCTAAAAATGGGTGCATTTCATTGTGATCGGTCATCCCTTTCCATACCTTAATGTGGAGGATTTAAAGAAGCTTTACGACAATCCTTTTCCCTTAATTACAATCAACTGCAATCAAGAAAATATCCTATGGCTGATGGTACATTAGATGTACACTGAAATGTTTATCCCTCAAAAAATGTATGGTAGTAGTCCTCACGACTATCCAATTGATATGATACTATTAGGTTTGTGTTTTGTATTCCGGTTTGATTGGATTGGTTCATTGGGTTGGCCAATGACCAGGTTCAGGATCATGGGTATTTTGGTCACTATACAGGGGCTTTCTTAGCGGCCAAGAAAGCAAAAATTATATATTGATGTAATCGGTAACCCTAAACTCTGAGAGAGAGTGTGAGAGGTGAGAGCTCTCTCTAGTGGTTCCGAAACACGTGGGGGCAGGTGTGAGAGCAAGATTAAGACCTATGGGGAGAGAGTAGGCTAAGTGTTAGAGGGCTTGGAGTCCTTGTAACGAGTTGCCTAATTCCTATATAGTGAAATCCTCATAGCCCCGTGGACATAGGCGAGTTTGCTGAACCACGTAAATTTGTGTCTCGTGTGTTACTTGGTTGTGATTGATCATCAGTGTTTTGCCCTAATTAATCCCCAACAAGTGGTATCATAGTCCCAACAGGTGGTATCAAAGCGAGGTTAAAGATCATCAGGTTTTGAGCGAGTTCCTTGGGTTTTCGCTCGAGGGGTTTTGAGTGAGTTCCGCGGGTTTTCACTCAAGATGGAGATCTCAAGAGAGCCTAGGGTTTTCCTAATGCTAGGGTTGCGCGATCAACGGACGAGATCAGTTTGGATCTCGAGTTTGGATTCCTAGAGTCGGCGTAGAGAGTTCTAGGAATCGGTGTAGAGAGTTGCAGATTGGAGAATCCAATCTTTGTTTGGAAATGGGGAGGCATACCTGAGGTTTTTCCATCCTCAGCTGCTGGAACCGGAGATAGAGAAAAAGAACCAATTTTCAATTGGTTCCAGGTTCGGATTCACGACACAGAGGAACCAGTCTTGTTGTAGGCGATCGAGAAGAAGGTAACAAAGGATCTGGACTCTGTTTTTGGAGAGATCTTGAAGGTGCAAATCAGAGTTCATCTGATCGGTGGGCCATTACGAGCAGACCTGGGCTTTGTAGATCTAAGGTAGAAGAAGAGGGCTTCGGTCCACGAGTTACAGTGCAGGGCGATGTTCCCCAGGACATCTAGGGAGGATTCGGCTTGGGTGGTGGCGGAGATTTCTGTTGCAGAGGAGAACACAGCCATATCCAGACTCGCTTCAGTCCTCATCTCCAGACAAGGAAACCGGATATGGAGGGCCTACTAGTGTTGCAGTCGCCACCGGAGACAGAGGAGAAGACATAGCAGGCCATCATTGTCACCAAAAGTGCAAAAAGCATACAAAGGATTCAAAGCTCCGTTTCACTGATCAAAGATAGGGATATAGACCAGGTCAAACAGGGGATTTGATTGTTCGGAGGGTTTGGAATCCTTGTAACGAGTTGCCAATTCATGCATAGTGAAATTCTCATAGCTTCGTGGATGTAGGCAAGTTTGCCGAACCACGTAAATCTGTGTCTCGTGTGTTGCTTGGTTGTGATTGATCGTGCGTGTTTTGCCCTAATTAATTCCCAACAAGTGGTATCATAGTCCCAACAAGTGGTATCAAAGCCCCAACAAATACCCCTAAAAATTGATTCCAGACAGACAATAAACATCAATTTGAGTGTGAACTGATGAAAATAACAACATAATGCCTTGGTTAAAAATGCACAACATCATACATTTTCATATCTAATTACTATATACAATTGGGTAAACACAAAATGAAGCATTTACATATTGCACATTTTGGGTTATTTTCCATCCTTTCAAAATTAATATAATTTCATAAAAGGAAAATGATAAATGTCAACATATGTAGTGCATGTTTGGTATCTCTATTTTTCACCTCTATTTGTCTATTTGTCTAAATCGGAAAGAGGTTAGAAAACGCGTTTGATAGATGACTTTGTCCTCTTCTTATTTTAGAGGAGTAGAGGCAAATCCTCTAAAATGGAAATGCCCACTTTTTGGAAATGTGAAAAATAGAGGCATGGGCTCTAAAAAACGTAGAGGCAAATCCTCTAAAATTGAAATGCCCTCTTTTTTTAACAGCTCTATTTTAAATGGTCTATCAGAAAAAGAGTAGAGATACCAAACATGGCCGTAGTATTGAATCTATTAGAACGTTTAACAATAGGAGCAGCTTTTGCCACGGTCAACAATTAAAGGAATGACATTATACATTAGAAAGTTATTTAAGTTAAGTACTCCTCATATACTGTATATGCAAAGAGACATTTGACAGTAAACAATAGCCGAAACAGAATTTGTAATCTCATGACTAATGAGAATATCTACCCTTTTTTCCAGACATAGTTAACTTAAAGGGCATGTTAATATCCTGCTAACATTTTAACCAAGATGCAAATAAGCTGCTAGTTTAACTAACATTTTACACGACTTTAAGACCAATTATGAAAATAAACTAACTTACGGGAACAGTTCTTGTTAACTAACAGTAATACAATGTAATCAGGAATTTTCTTGGTTTTCTTGTATGTGCATATCAGTTAGTTCAATAAATTGAAGTCCACTACAATGTCGCATGACAGCAAGCAAAGGATAGTATTGTTGCGTTTGATCATGATAGAGATGTCATTGACGTGGTATGATGGTAGTTGATCCCCAAGGAGCTACAATAAGGGAGTTCAGGTAAAGCAACAGTGATCCTCTTGGGTACAGAACATTTCAATCTCATATGCAGTGCCAAAGATACCAAATAAAAGAAAGATTGCACATTCTTTCATCAAAGTAAACACCAACTGAGTGTTCAGCAAATATTATTGTCACATAAACTGAAATTTATGCAGGATTGTCAGCAAAGTAAAGAAAGAGTCAATAAGCCCATTCACATATAGCATAATGGTTTTCACACAAATACTATGTAATATCCTGAGTACCTGGGCCCCAGGACTAGCTTGGCCCAGGTAGGACCCTTAGTTGATTAATTATATTGGAATTAGACTTTTGCCTCATGTGAATGGCTTTTAGAAAGGAAAGGAAAGGAGTTGTATTTCAACTCTAATTAGAAAGAGAGAGAGACAATATAAGGGAAGGAGTAGGACTCTACATTGTCTATTTAAACAAACCAACGACCCTTAGATGGGATTCCATTATTCTTTTCTTTAAGAGAAACTGAGAGGAGGATCCTGTGACTACAAACCAGGCGAAGAAGTAGAAGGCGACGACCATCGGATGTCCTATTCGCTTCCACACATTGCAAACGCAACCATCACGTATAAAAGGTGAGTGGATCTTCCTGATTCATTAGTTGGTTAAGTGAGACTGCTGATATCTAGTTGTGAATTGGATGTGTTGAGTATTACAGAGATTTGATATTGAACTGTGATGCACTTATTTTGTGTTTAAAGATCTGATTTGAGTCAAGGAAATCATGTAAGTGGTTGTTAGAACGTTACAATGGATATGGTGTGCAAATTCATGAATATCCATCGAATAGGTGTGGAACTGGTGAAAGCAGAGGTCTGGCGTTAATGTGAAATTCTGACTGTAGGGAGCCGTGGGACCCCATGGCCCACTAGATGGAAAATCTGGACCATGGATCCAGAAGGGGACTCATGGTCGACCCTTAAGGACCTGGACCCATGAGGATTGGGCCCCATCTGGGCCCTCATCCAATTGTTTTGCTGCAACACAGGCGATAGTTGCTAGGATTGCAGGTTCTTGTCGTCAGGCCTTAGTGGGACCCATCAGTAGACCTGATCAAGGATCAGAACCCCACATCTTGTAGGGGACCCATGGTCGATCCTAGGGATCAGAGGCATCTGGAATTTAGACCAGTGGGACCCACTGTCCAATGGACTGAAAGAGTCCCAGGCGTGAATTTGGGGAAAACAGGGCAGCATGTCGACTTGGGTTGTGGGACCCACTAGTGGACCTGATCAGAAATCAGGACCACACATCCTAGAGAGGACCTCTAGGCGATCATAGAGGAGTGGGACATCTGGGATTTTAATCTAGTGGGACCCACTGATCAATGGATTCAAAAACAGTAATGTGTGACTTAGTACAGGAAACAGTAGACAGCCGTTTTGAATTTGTGGCCCCCAGAATATGGGTTGATGATGGATCAAGACCAAAGAATGAGGGGCTGACTGTTGGGCGACCTTGAAGTGGAGGTTTGATCTTGGTTTGGTCCAGTGGGACCCTCCAGATTTTTCTTATCAAGAAGTGTAGACGTGACCTATATTCTGTGTGGTGTTTTCTGTGGTAAGAAGAGTACTGGATGATAGAATGCATGAATGCATGAAAGAAGAAGAAGAAAATAATTGCAGTGAATGTCTTGCTTCCATTGAGGATCGACCTTATATTTATAATCTCTATGTGCCTTAATCAAGACTCTATACAAGGCATGAATACAAAATTAGAATCATAAAAAGAATGAAAGAATATCTCCTAATTGAGAAGAATCAGCGAATATCTCCTTAATTGAGAAGAATCAGCTATATACAACTATATACAATCTATTATGATAGATCCCACGTGAGAGTGAGTCTGTGCCTTATTGGGCTGGGCTTGGGCCTAAACCACACTATCTTCTACACTCCCCCTCAAATTGATGTGGTGATGTAGAAAACATCAATTTGCAAGTAAGATCATGATGACGCGTTTTGGGAAGAGCTTTAGTGAATATATCCGCCAACTGGTTAATAGTAGAGACATGAGGCAAAGATATCTTCTCAGTAACAACGTGCTGACGGATGAAGTGACAATCAATCTCAATGTGCTTCGTCCATTCATGAAAAACCGGATTGTTGGCAATTCTGGTAGCACTGGTGTTGTCACCATGAAGAGGAGTAGAACTACCAACACGAACACCGAATTCACAGAGAAGACGGCGTAGCCAGATGATTTCAGCACTAGCTGATGACATTGCCCGATATTCTGCCTCAGCAGAAGACTTCGACACAGTGGTTTGCTTCTTACACTTCCATGAAATTAGAGAGTCCCCAAGAAACATACACCAGCCAGTGGTAGAGCGCCGAGAATCTGGACAACCAGCCCAGTCGGCGTCCGCATAAGCAGATAAGCGCAAAGAAGTACCAGAAGGATAGAAGAGACCATGGTGAAGAGTGCCTTTAACATAGCGGAGTATGCGTAAAGCAGCAGCAAGGTGAGGTTTGTGTGGATTGCTAACAAATTGGCTAACCGTATGAACTGCATGAGAAATATCCGGCCGAGTCATAGTTAAGTAGAGCAAACTACCAACTATCCGCCGGAAAATAGAAGGATCATCCAGGGGAGGGCCATCATCTGAATTGAGTTTGCTGTTTAATTCCATAGGTGTATCAAAAGTGTGAGCATCATGAAGCCTGGCCGAAGTGATCAAATCTGTAGCATATTTGCGCTGATGGACCCTAATGCCAGATTTGGTACGCACAAACTCAAGCCCCAGAAAGAAGGTGAGAGGACCAAGATCCTTCATTCGGAAGTGGCGAGTAAGATGGAGTTTGAGATCTGCAATTCCGGCAATATCATTGCCACTAATAATCATATCATCAACGTAGACTAACAGGAATGTGTAGCCCTTTGGTGTCCATCTCAAAAATAGAGAACTATCCGAGTGACTCTGATGAAATCCGACTTGAAGGATTGCTGCCCGGAATTTATCGAACCAAGCCCTGGGAGCTTGTTTAAGTCCATAAAGAGCTTTCCGCAATCTACAGACATGCGTTGGAGGACAAGCATATCCTGGAGGAGGTTTTAAGTAGACAGTCTCTCGCAAGTCCCCATGGAGAAAGGCATTTTTGACATCCATTTGCCAAAGAGGCCAGTGGCGGGCTGCAGCAATACAAAGAAGAGTACGAACCGTAGTCATTTTAGCCACTGGGGCAAATGTTTCCTCATAGTCAATTCCATATTCCTGTTTATAACCCTGCGCAACCAATCTGGCTTTATAGCGATCAAGACTTCCATCAGAGTGTACTTTGACGGAGTATATCCATTTACTGCCAATCACAGAAGCTCCATCAGGGGCCGGTACCAGATCCCACGTGTGGTTTGCTTCAAGAGCAAGCAATTCCTCATTCATAGCATCCTGCCAGTAAGCAATCTTTGAGGCCTGTGAATATGAGGTGGGTACAGGAGCACTATCCAAGGAGGTAAAAAGAGCAGGAAAACCATAGCGATTAGGAGCAACAGAAGGACGACTAGAGCGTCGAAGAGAGATGATGCTATCAGAAGAACTGGTATTACCTGAAGGTTCAGGAGCCAGCTCTGGGAGATGAGCAGGAGAGGGAGTCGCCATAGGAACCGTGTTACGCCGGACATAGACTTTGGGAAAAGTTGATGGAGAAGCAGACTCCGGGAAGTGTGGCATATAAGACACATCAATAGGATGACCTTCTAATTTTAAGGAAAAGAATGGAACCTGTTCCAAGAAAACCACATTACGAGATATCCGCATGCGTTTTTCGAAATGGTCATAACACAAATATCCTTTGTGTTCATCACTGTAGCCCAAAAATATACACTTGGCAGCCTGTTGTGATAATTTAGTGCGCTCAATGGGTGGAAGGTGAACAAAGCACAAGCAGCCAAACACACGCAAGTGAGAGTACGAAGGGGAATGACCAAAGAGAACTCCGAAAGGAGTAGTTTGTCCTAGAACAGAACTAGGGAGACGATTGATAAGATACACAGCAGTCTGTGCAGCATCACACCAAAATTTTGGAGGAACTAATGACGCAAGTAAAAGAGTACGAACAGTTGCAAGAATGTGTCTGTTCTTTCTTTCCGCAATTCCATTTTGCTGAGGAGTATGGGGACAAGATTTCTGGTGAAGAATGCCTTTATCAGAAAGGAAGGCAGAAAAATCATGAGATATGTATTCTCCACCAGAATCTGATCTAAGAATCTTGATAGCCTTTTGAAATTGTGTTTGGACCATGTTATAAAATTTTTGAAAAATTGAAAATACTTCAGATTTCAACCGCATGAAATATATCCAAGTATGACGGGAATGGTCATCAATAAAAGTTACATAGTACTTAAAACCGATCCTACTTAAGGTAGGAGCAATCCCCAAACATCAGTGTGAATAATGTCAAAAGATTCCAATGCACGGGAAGTGTGAATAGAAAAGGGCAAGATATGACTCTTACTTAAGCAACAAGTGTCACACTTAGATTGAGAGAAAGAAGATATTATTTTATTATTAAAGGAAGTGTCCAAACAACCAATCTTAAACAATGAGATTAAATGCGCATTGTTCACATGAGCAAGACGTTTATGCCAAAGGGTCCACAATTTATTGGAATTACTAGAAGAAGAAGCAAAGAAGGAATGGTGTCCAATGTCCAGCAAGAACAGGCGTCCATGTTTACTCCCCGTCGCGATCACCTTCCCAGTTTGTCGCCCCTGAATAACACAACCAGAAGAGGAAAAATGAACAAGATAGCCATCATCAATAAGTTGTCCTACAGAAAGTAAATTGGCTGATAATTTGGGAACAAAGTAAACATTGGGAAGGGTAATGGATTGACCAGAGACACCAGATAAAGTAATAGTACCAACTCCAGAAATGAGTAGTTGATCACCATTGGCATTGGTTATTTTCTCTTTTCCAAGGTAAGGGTGGGAATCTGTAAAGGTATGTTCTACAGATGTCATGTGATTGGAGGCTCCTGAATCTAAGAACCATGTGGATGAGGTGATAGGAGAAGAAAGAGATGCAGAGGAATGAAATGCAGGAAAGGCTATAGAGGAATGAGTTTGATACCGACCACCAGAGAAGCCCATAGACGCATAAGCAGATGTAACTGTGTTTTGGATCAGTTCTTGAATTTGATCAGGAGTCATGGATATAGCCCCGGAGGAAGTGCTTCCTGTATCAGATGAGGGTGTCTGAGCCTGAAATGCAGCTGGAATGTTCTGTCTTGGCATATTGGAGGGAGGCTTCTTAGTATGTGTCTCATTCCGTCGCTGTAGGCTGCGACAGTCATCAATAAGATGACCGGACCTTTTGCAATACCGACAAACCAACTTCTTACGACAATTTTTGGCAATATGACCGAAGCCTTTGCATTCATAACATTGAGTCTGCTTCGGATTTGGGGTTGCCAGAAGAGCCGAGTTAGCAGGAAGAGGAGCGAGGAAGGCTTTTGGTTCCTCCAGAATAGTACGCTGGGAAGTGAGACGAAGTTCTTCGCGAAGGACCTCTTGAAAGCAGATATCAAGATTAGCAGAATTTTCTCTATTCATGAGAGCCGATCGAACAGATTCAAATTCGGGGCGTAGGTTCATAAGAAACTGACTAATGTGAGTTTCTTCTTGCAACTTGAGAGCCTCAGATAGAAATCCTGAAGAGACTGTTTGGATCAACATTGAGTCTCTTTCAGTCCACAATGTGAGGAAACCATTAAAGTATTCCTGCACAGTTTTATCCCCTTGAGCATATTTAGCAATCTCACTATCCAAGTGAAACTTCCGGGCCTTATTGGTTTGATGATAGACTTTCTTGAGATGAGCCCACATGTCAGCTGCGGTAGTGTATGCTTGAAGAGCCACAGCTAGAGATGGATCAATGGAGTTAAGGATCCAAGTGATCACTTTAGCATTCTCTTTGGACCAAGTGGCTAAGCTTTTGGAGTCAGTGGCACTAGTAATCTGTGGCTTAGTGATAGACCCATCAAGATAACCAAAAAGACCTTGTCCTTCAACAAAGTTCTTCAAGTGAAAGGACCAGGACATATAATTCTGCCCGTTAAATTTAACAGGGATAACATCATACTTGTCCATTTGTAAAGAAGAATTCCAAGAAGAGATCAGTTCACAGACCAAAAACAGCTAATCAGACGAGAAGCAGAAGGCACAAAGGATGAAATCTGGTAATATAATAAAAGAAATCTGTTGAAAACTGTTTTAATCTGCTAGAACCTGTTAGAAATCTGCTAGAGATCTGCTAAGATGGCAGATGAGGTGTCCGAAGAGCAAACCAGCAGCAGACAGCACAAAAAAATGCAATAAAACACCCAGGCAAGCTTGATTATGGAGGCTGGAACTGTGCGTGGGCCCCACAAAATGATCTAATCACAGATCAGAGTAGAATGTCTGGAAGGAGTTCAAAAGTACTTCCTCTAGTCCAAGATAGATGAGGATTGGATACAGATCCACAAATCTGGACGGTTGTGATGAAATCTATCTGATACAGGAATATCAAAAACGACAGAGGAAGAAGAGGAAGAAACCAACCTCAGATGGTGAGGAAAAAATCCTGAAAAATCCTTAGAATACTCCTTAAAGACTGGCGATCCCAACTGTGGAGGTTGCTTGATGATCCGAAGTCGATCAGTGGTGGGCCACAACTGATCAGAGGCACGACAGAGACTATTGAGCAGCAATAGTCGCAGTAAAGAATAAGAGAGGAAGCACGCCAAAAGATGAGGAGGATTTGATCAAAGAGAGATGAAGGTTTGATCACAATCACAGCTCTGATACCATGATAGAATGCATGAATGCATGAAAGAAGAAGAAGAAAATAATTGCAGTGAATGTCTTGCTTCCATTGAGGATCGACCTTATATTTATAATCTCTATGTGCCTTAATTAAGGCTCTATACAAGGCATGAATACAAAATTAGAATCATAAAAAGAATGAAAGAATATCTCCTAATTGAGAAGAATCAGCGAATATCTCCTTAATTGAGAAGAATCAGCTATATACAGCTATATACAATCTATTATGATAGATCCCACGTGAGAGTGAGTCTGTGCCTTATTGGGCTGGGCTTGGGCCTAAACCACACTATCTTCTACACTGGAAGGGGGTCTGTTAATTGAGATAACCCTGGACCTTGTGTAGAACTATTAATTAACTTCCCTACTTTGATAAATTGAAGTTTTGTGAATTATGATCAACTGTGATTAATTATTTTGTGTAATGTTTATAATAGTGTGGACCACCCATATACCACTCAATACCAATTATGATGAGAAGTGGGGCAGCAACCAGTGAATTGTGCATGGGTTGGGTCCACACTACTATTTGTGCAAATTATTTGTAATGAATTCCGATTGTTATGCAATTATGAGATATTGTGCACTGGGTCCCAGACGTGGGATGTTGGACTTAGTGTCCAGGCCGTTATAGCGGCTGGTCCTTTGGGGACATGTCTGATGAGACAGGGTCATGGTGACCGGTATACATGTATACAATGAGCCTTGGAGGCGTGGTAATGTGCATGGGCACGAATATATTTATGAATGTACTTCTTAATAGTAATTGATTCATGTATTCACCTTTGTTGTTTATATGACATTATGTTTATGCTGTCTATGTAATTAGGAAAATTCATTCACCAGTAATACTGATGTTGTGTTGCCCCTTCAGGTAATCACGTTGCGGGTGGGGCAGAGCAGAACGACGTTCAGCACGTAAATTTTGGCATGCGTGGCTGACGAGAGAGAACGATAAACATTCAAATAGTTGATGAAGGGATTAACCCTTGTTTAGGGATTTTATTATATGTTTTAGACGTCTTGAACTGAATTAGAATATGGAATTTGGTTTTCTCAGAGATATTGATTTTGTTCAACATTCATAATTTAATTAAAGTTATATTTTGATCTAAATGCTTGATCCCTTGTGGAAAACATTTGATGAATGTATGGTGAATAGTTACTAAATAAATCACGATCCAGAGTCCGACAGGGCCCCGGAATTTGGGTCGTGACATACTACAACAGGAAAATGAAATTAAACCTGCTCTCTTGTAATCTTTTAACATCATCAAACATTTTGCAGCAGCTTCTGCCTTTTCAATACTCTCATATATCTCAGCAGCCTTTATAAGTAAATCCCTGGCCATTTCAAAATCTGTGCTAATAGTGCGGTCAGCTCTGGCAAAAAGACCAGCTGCAGTTGCCCATTTTTCCCTCACTGCATCTCCAGCACGATCAAAACACATGGTTGCCATTTCAAAGTTCCCCTCATTAAATAACTGCCAGGATCATACAGAGGTGAGTCAACGAAAATATCCTGAAAAAGATTGACAAGAGAAATTAAAAACGAAATATCATGAAAGAAGAAACAAACCTTTATACCACGTAATCTCCAATCCTCTGGGCTGCATGCTGCTTGCATAGCTTGTGCAAGTGAGCTATCAAGATGTCTTCGCTGGACCAGGCACTTCTTCTCCCAAAATTCAAACATGGGCGTTGCGTATTCCCCGGCAGTTTCACAAATCCAGAGCCTTTGCCTTGTACGAGTAATAGCAACATAAAGTTGTTTCAGTTCTGAACAAAGGGCATTGTGCTTGGACCTATCAAACCTTGGGAATGCCCTTGGTGAAAAGGAATCAAGTAGTGATTGCTCTTTCATATATTCATAAATTACTCTCCACTGATTCTTCAAAGGAGAAGCTCCAAAAAAGTTGTATAACAATACATCCTGCATAAGAAAAAAGAAAGAAGATATAAAGGAAAATGCATCCAATACATGTTTAGCATCCATCTACATATGTACAAGTGGGACCTGTTCTTAAGTGATTGGGTATCTTGTCCTCATGATTCCATGTTGTTCTATCTAGTCACTGAACCAACAGGCCCACTTAAACAGAATGGGAGTATAGGGAGCCAAGGATCGGTAACATCTTTGCTCATCAGGACCCTATGACTCCACATGCAGAAATACTCTTCAAACACTAATGATTATCACCTGAAATTCCAATCCCTTGCATTCAACAATTGTTAAAACAAGAGCTTGCTTCCCAACATGCTCAAAAACCTGAATCTTATCACATTCATCGCGAACTAAAATTACTTGTTCAGCTCCAAAACCATGCACATTATCTCTGGTGCTTCCACTACTGCCAAAAATAGTTATAATAGCATTCTCATCATTCCCAGAGTCAAGTATTACTGGAGCTTCTCCATAGATTAGACTGGTCTCAGGACTCAAAAGATCGATGGACGTTGGAAAGAATCGATAAAGCAAGTCCACAACACTCTGTGCCAACTTCAAAACACCAGCATGAGTACGGAAATTCTGGTTTAAATGAAAAATTTTAGAGACACTAATTTCCTTTTCCTTTGCTCTGTCCTTACCGCCACTTCTCAATTCAGAAAGGAACTCCTTGTAAAATAGAGACCTTATGTCCTGGAACCTAAAATCAATTCCCCTGGCGATAGTTTGTGCTGTATCGCCAGCGAACACAAAGCCTTCCTGAAAATTTCTGCACACATACTTAAAAAGTGCAATTTGTCTCATTGTGAGGTCCTGCACCTCATCAATATATACAAAATCCATCCTGTCACCAGCATAACCATCTCTAGCAAGTCTGCAGTGAAGATCGGTAACGAAATCAGACAAGTCAAATTCTCCATTTGCTACTTTTTTCCTCTCATAATCACAAAAAATGTCATAGATTCTCTCTCTTTCCTTCCTACTTAAAGTCCACCCCTTGCCCTCAGAAAGCATCACATACTCCTCTCTGCTGAGTTTACCATCACCAAGTCCACCTACCTCTGCCCCACCTTTTATATGTGATATTATCTGGGTGAAAACAGTCGAAGGATCAAGTTTTTTTGTCACCTGTGTATTAAAATGGGGCCAATATACAGAAACAAAGCGCTCGTAGTTAATCTCTTTGCTTTGTATAATAGCTTGGAGGGCAAGAGACTTTGAAACTGCCGGTTTATCAGGGGAAAGATCCTTCACGCAATCAAATTTATAGAAGAAAGAGTTCTCCATGGTTCCATCAAGCATCAACAAGAACTTTTGGAAGGTGAGTACAAGTGGGAAGTGTTTGTGTGATATATCAATAAAGCTATCAGGAATATCCATAAAATCACTTAAGCTGTCAGTAACATCATGCATATCGATAGAATCTCCAGAGCTCGAGAAATCCCCACCAGAGATAAAGCTGGACACAGAAAACAGCAGAAGGGTAATTAAAATTCAACAAAAAAAAAAAAAACATATATATAAATAAAATATATAGACAGAAAGCATTTTCAACAAAAAGAATGAGATTTACTGAATCAAATAATGATCATGCTGTAGCACTGTTGCATCAAATTGAATTCTATGAGAATGGAGACATGACAATTCAATATAGGAGATAAATAGAGTAGAATGAGATGATGTAAGGTTTATTTGAGTGTTGGCTAAGTCATTGGCCAATGGACAAAACAGGGAATTCAGTTTATAATGTATTTTATAGATGGACTGCACAGATTGAAGATTAAAGAAGAAAAATCAAGAAAACATAAGTTACTATGGGGGCTCACGCAGACGCTCTTCCCCGCTCAAGCGGACCCACACAGAATGTCAAGCGCTCAAGCGGACCCATCCTGCGCTCGAGCGGACCTTGCACGAAATTAGAATCCTGATCTCGAAACCACTTTCTAATTTCTATCAGATTACTTGTTTGAGTCCTACTTGCTCTACAAGTCTAGAGGCACGAATTAAAGCCTATGTATAGCCTTCCTCTCTCAATTCTAGGGTACCTCTCACCCATCCAAAACCTAGAGATCAATTGAGAGATTGTTTCTTCTCCAAAGCTTCATCAAGTTGCTGTGTTGAAGTTCAGAGTCTTTGGAGTTCTTTTGCTACTCTTTTGCAGTAGATTCATCTTGAAGAGGCGTTCAAGCTGGTGAAGGTGTACGGTGAATAGTCGGTAAGATCAAAGCAGTGCTTAGGTTGAGTTGCAACTGGGAAAGGGTTGTGAGTACTTCTTGTAACTTTCGCTTTATAGTGCTTGGTTTCGTCTGTTGGCCCGGATGATAAGGCCCGTGGCTTTTTCGTGAGTACGGTTTTCCACGTATAAACCTTGTGTCTCCTTCTCTCTGTGGTTGCTTGCTTTTAATTGGAATTAGGATTAATCACTAGTTTAATTACTGGTTTAGAACTCTAATAGAGAAACTATTTATTGGGACCTTAGCCTTGTGTCAAGGCTGGTTTTTCTGAAGAAGAGCGAAATGAGATTGGAAAGATGTATAAGCCAACACTTACCATAACCAAACATCAGGTAATGCATTAATCTATAAATGTTACAATTTAACCCTAAGTTAGGATAAAATAGAAAAAGAAAAAGAAAATTTTCGACCAATATATCCCATACAACACTTCTGATCACAGGCCATAGTTATGTGATAAAGCTAGCCAATTCACTCTGGGCCAGCCATTCTAGTTAATTAGTTGAGTACACCTAGGAGCTCTCTAAGTCTGATAGCACTACAGTTAAAAACGAATATAGTTAAGATAATAGATAAGTCTTCTTTTTCTTTTTTATATAGGAGATGGACAGATTGTTGCTAAGGAAATGTCTGGAAAAGGTATAAGATCACAATTTAGAAAAGATAAATAGAAGATTCTAAGTGCAAATATACCTATGGAGTCGGGAAATGTGGCTCCTTATAGCAGACGAAAGTTTTGGACTGACGGTTACAAAAATCTGACACAAAGATTTTCCCTTCGCCGAGTCAACTTCCTCTCTTTGCTCATTCTTCCCGCTTTGAACATTGATCGTGATATCCTTCACGACATGCAATCCTTTTGAAGAAATATGATGCTGCTGTTCCTTTTGAATCAATTTCATCGTTAAAACTGTCGTTTTCCCTGTCCCTGATCTTCCCAAAATAAAAGTACTGCTCGGGAAACGAATAATCTCTTGTTCCTGGTCAGTTACTTCAAATGGAAGCTCTATTTCTTTCCCATCATTAGCAGTGAGCAAGTGTTTCACTACCCCAGATGACAATGAGTAGAACTTCATCAGTAGCAAACTCTCACTAACTTTTGAATTCTCCATATTGTCACTGGCATCAAGTTCTCCAGGTACAGGTTGAGATTCAGCATCACAGACTTTCTTATACCGAATGATATCCTTGCCTTTTTTCCATGTCATGGGAACTTCCAGTTTCCTTGAACATAAAAGGAAAAATAAGAAAAGCAGTTTACAAAATAAGAAAAGCATTTTACTTAGTTGAGCTGATTTCAAATAAAAAAAAAAATGTATTGCAATGAATTTGTTCACGTCATATTGGCATGCTAAAGGATTAAGTAGAAAAGTGTACCCCTCTATGCATTTCATTTTGCAGAGATCAATATATTCATCTGTGTACATTGCGAAAATGTTATCAAGACGCCTGGTGAGTTTAGGGATCTCAGATAATGGTAAAATATCCCAGACCCTCAGCACCTGAATGTATTCTTCGTTCTTTACAATGTCAACCATCCAAACAAGATACAACTCTCTAACTCTACACTGTTTTGCAAATTGAAATGCATCAGGGAAATCGACAATTTTACTTTTTGGACGGCACCCATCAGCAAGCCTCAACAACGCCTGGATCACTGCTTTTCTTGTCTGAAGTGACTTTAACTTTGAAAATGACTTTCTGAAGTCATCACTGAAAAGAACCTAGACATTCATCAACAAGATTTTCATGAGTCTGCACTACGAAATCTAACGTGGATTTTATAACATTACAATTAAAAACTTGAGAAAAGGATCCAAAACTGAATGAATGGATCAAATGAAATTAAGGTATCCAATAAAGGATCTTCAAGATCAGAGTAGAAGAGATATCCATTAAATGTCATACAAGAAAACATATAACAGTGAAGAATTTTTTTCTTTTTCTTAATAATAATAATAATAATAAAACAATGATTCACATGTTTCAAGCAAACAAACCCAATAATACTTTAATGTCTCTCTCATCTCTCTCTACATGATTATCCAGGCAAAGAAAATGAATTTACGACCATCCTATGTCAAAAGTCGAGAGAAACAGTTAGGAGAAACAGATGATAAAAGGTGATCAGCCTTATTCCCCCTGTATAGATACAATGGACAATATTCTATCTAAGCCTATCCAGTCTTTAAGGGGATTTTCTTTGCTGGAATTCAGAGAATTCCTATATGGGAATTTCTAAGTTCCTAGACACAGTGAAATTCCTGAATGCTCCTTTGTACTTTAGCATCTAGAAATTCCACCAAAAAGGGGGCTGGAATTTCAAAATTCTTCCAGGGTATTTGGGACCTTTAGGTGGTTGGGATTTTAAAATTCTTATGAAAAAACAAGGCATTTGCAAATGCTAGGGGACAAATTATCATATCATGTCTAAAAGACCCCAACACCACAAATTCTTGTCATAAACACTAGCAAAGAAACCGGCCCTAAAGTTTGATGCAAGCATTCAGTTTTTAGCTCCTATGATAGTGATAAAGGTTAAAATCTAGTAGGGTACTCTGCAAGTCCATACCTTCTGTCTTTGAATACTAAAATCTTGGGTCTTCAAGAACAAGTATAACAGGACCCCAAAACCTCTCATATCTTCTCACAACATGAAATCAATAGATGCCTAGTACGAGTCAACTCAAACTTGGCCGATTTTTAAAACCTTGATGATAAATGATCTTTATCACTTGTTATGTGTTTATACTAATATTATCATATTCTTTAGAAGGTTACATACGTTTCACTATAATATTTCTTCACAGCTACGTCCCACCACCCCAAGTCCAACTTTCTTGGTTGCAATGCAAAAATTTCTACCTTCCATTCACATGAACCATAAGCTATGAATTACTTTTCAGAAGCAAATGTTCTTCAGTCTGGTTATAGGATACTAAAGAAATCTCATGGCTTGGGTGCAAGGAGAATACACAGAAGATGTCCTCTTATTTCTCCTAAGCAAACAGTCTTTGAGTGAAAAATATGGATACGCGCCCAGTTTTTATCCCATCCCCCTCTCACACCCACGATTCCCTTGTGAATTGAATTGGATCCAAATTGATAGTCTTTTAGGACTATTCTCACCATTGGACTTACAAAGAAATTTGAATGTAAGTCTAGGAGTAGCTAATCTCTGTCATATCAACTCATTTCAATCTATGATTTGGCTGCAAAACATTACCCTTCCCATCCCTCTCCCAGTCCCCTCATACCAGATGGGCCCCACCACACTCTCGTACCAAATTTCTTCTGAGATTGCTGAAATATTTGTCAAATACTAATAGCATTAGATACATTTGTGAAATCTTGAAAATTGAGGGAGAGTATATTTGCAGCTCACTATTTGCCACAATGATGTCATTTTCTGTATGATCATTTGTTCATCTAGCATCATGTCGGATCACACTCACAAACACAGAAGAAAACAGATTCACTATCTTAAAGAGAACAAAAGCATTTCATTCTGCCACATAGATGAATCATTGAGCTATTAGCTACTGTATGCCTGTTGAAGTACTTATTGGCATGGAACAAAACAAAAATAAATTCTAAAAGCACTAACATTTGCAATGCCTGCGATAAACAAATTAATGAAGCGGCAGCCATAGAACCATAGTAATGCATAAGATACTTCAGCATCATACCTTCCATCTAGCTGTGCTAAGAAGTATGGAATTTGGATCGAGCAAATCATCAAGCTGATTTAACTCATGCTTCACATCTAATATTGCTTTAGCCAATCCTTTGTCCTCATCAGCATTAAAAAAGCACCCACGTTTCCTCACATCATGAAATAATTCCTCCCAAATTGTATTGCTTCTAACTAAAGTTTGTGCATTGCCTAAAATCCAAAGGCAGTGCCTGCATTTATAAATAAGTAAAAGCAATTAGATAATAAATAGAGTAAATTAGAACAGATTCAGACCATACCTCAATAAAAAAAAAGTTTTCCCAAACGAAGAAATATTCAAAAAAATATTCATTACTTTGTACTAGACATACCTAGCCCTCGTCAATGCCACATTAGTTCGATTTAAACTGTCAAGAAAACCAACCGTTCCTTTGATATTAGACCTAACAGTTGAAAGTATGATTATGTCTTCCTCACCGCCTTGAAATCCATCAATGGATTTAACCTTCACTGAAAAGCCTGTGCATGTTTCATATTTGTTCGACAGTTTTTCAGTAATTGCTTCAACTTGAGCACTATAAGGAGACACCACACCTATACTAATCCCCGTACCTGTGTTAGCCAAAGCTGTAAAAGAAAAACTCGGCATTCACATCTTGTCTTGATAAAAATGTAATACTTCAGAAAATAACAAAACCTAAATATACAAGTGGAGTGGGAAATAAATACCAGGTCCAGCACTATTGATTATAAGAGCAAACATTTGGCTCTAGAAAAATGGAAAGAACTACAGGAAGCTTTCTAAAGGGTTTCACCCAAAAATATTGAAGTTATCAACAAGTAATCAAGCATCTACATAACCATCATCATCATCAAAGTCTTGTCACAAGAATCCCAACTATGTTGGGGTCGGCTACATAAATTATGTTTCTCCCTATGATGCCCAGATACGGCATGGATACGGCAAGGACACACCATGGACATGACAGGGACAGATACAACACGGTGCGTTACCCACTTTAATATATCAGTGCATCATAGGTTTCTCCATTTCAATCTATCTCGAGCCAAATACTCAGATAGATTGCACTTCTTCAGACCTATCCTTGCTACTTCCATCCATGTCCTCTTCAGCCTACCCTTTCTCCTTGGTGGGCTACCAACTTGTGCAGAAAAACTTTTTTTCCTTAACAGTGCCTATGTTGGCCTGCAAGTAATCAAGCATCTATTGCCCAAATCCATAAAAAATATCAAATAAGAGGAAAAGGTACTGAGTAAGTTCTTTCTCTTGTAAACTCTTAGTGGAGCAACAGATACACATCATATAATATGTATTGAATATACTATCAAGTTATTTTCAAAATATTGTCACTTGAACATATGAAGTTATATTAGTGTGCGTCCCTGGTAAATGGAAAATAACTTTAAATTGACCATGATAAACATCTGAGGTACATGGACTGACCATGCATATGTCCTCGTGCATGCTATGTTTGAGCAGAATGATGTTAGACCCAAACAAGTAGCCTCACCATGCACGCCAACCTCATGAAACAGAATTTAGGGTGCGTGTTTTATACAAGTAAGCACATTAATGAAGAAATACAGAACAAATATAAACTAACAGAGCACACCAATGCAAACTAAAAATATACATTCACCTTCAACTAAAATTTTGAAGTAGACAATCACCTTTAACTTAATTTGTAATAGTGCTCACTTTACCATTTTACCAAAAACCCACAAATTACAAGTAGTTATGAGTTTCTCTTGGATGAGTCTATTTGTATCATACATGCTGACATTCAGGCATTCACATGAAATGATGCCCTCACTCATGATGCAACATAATTTTAAATATTAAGAGCCAGAACATCTCACCATTGTTGCTATTGAAATCCTCATTGAGGCCACAATTTTTTGGTTCTTAATCAAGTTCACTCAGAATAATAGAGGATATGCAACAAGATTTCATCAATGACATATGAAATGGAAAGCAATAACATGAAAGGGGTGACAAGTGCAAAACTGAGGCTGGGCACTACAATCCAATTATCAATAGTTCATCGAGATTGATGGGAAGAACATGAAGCCAAAATATTGTTGTCAGAATTATAGTTGAAAAACCCGTGACCTTAGATCCCTGTGATTAAAGTTCTCAAAGAACTAATGAGAAAAGAGGAACATATTATCCCCTATTCGAATATGTTGCTGGCCCTCAATAGAACATATTACCTAGATGATCGGATCATCCTTTGCATGCATCAAAAATATAAATTACAACAGCAAGAGCATCTTTGAAAGGACATCTCGCAATTAATATATTTGAGAAAATCAATGAAATATGTAAATTCTCAAAAGACAACTCTCACACTGCAATGCTAATAATAATAATAATAAAAACGTATTAGAAAAAATCAAAAGGAACTTCAACACAGACATAGATATAGGATAGAAGAAACAAATCAGTTCAAAGTAAGCATACATTTAAAAAGGCTTCTGACAATTTTTAAGACAACAGCAACTTCAACCATATTTCTCCAACTGTTTCCAGTATCTTCCTTTTCTTCCCTCCCATCAGCTATATTTATGAATGAGTAAGCACCATACAAACGTCCAGGAAGATAATTCTTTTTATAACTAGATTTCTTGACATTTGAACCATCCAAAATCTGGTTGTCATAAAACTTGGCATTTGGGAAAGAACTTATTGCAGGGTGCATCCGATATTGAACATTGAGGAGATGTTTGTGATGACCTAGAAAACTCAACCTTTCAAACAGACTTCTTCCAAACCCGGCTTCCCTAGAGACCTGAAAAAAATGATCGATTTCAAAAAAGTGAAGGCAAAACACTCGTGAAAATAAGACAAGGAAAAACACACGTGAAAATAAAACACTATTCTAGGTAGAAATGCTAACCTCACTCCTCACCATCGCAGGCAACTGGTGCTCATCTCCAATGAGAACAGCATGTCTTAACCCCTTAAGTCGAAGTGGAATTACAGACTCACATTCCTTCAACTGAGCTGCCTCATCAATGACTAACACTTCCAATGGTTTCATTTCCACATAGTGCAAAAACGAAGAGCTAGATGCAGTGCAAAATATGAGAGTAGCATTCTTCAAACAATATTCCCACAACCAATTTGTCTCAGCATAGTGGCATAAATTAAGAGTGCCTTGAAGTTTTTTTAAAATACTAACACATTCCTGTCTAGTTTTGTCTAGTGCATCTCTCGTGGAGCCGACAAATATAGTATCAGCAGTAGGTGCATCAGTCACCGAAGAATCTTCATTCTTCAAGACATCATGTGAAAACAACTCTTCCAGTTCTTTATCCGAAACGTCTTTAGTGTGTAAGAGCTCGCCAAAAGCCTGAAGTAAATTACAAAGAGCAAAGACGTTCTTTTTGTTTTCTTTAGAAAAACAAGCTCTTGGTAAATGGATCAAAAGATCCCTCATACAGTCCCCAAGTGCACGTGCAATGGCCTTAAATTGCTCTCTTAAGAACACCATAAAACCAATTTTCTCTTTGCTTCTTTCATTTTCTGAAAACATATGATACTTTGGAACACAGTCTTCAAGCAACAGTATCAATGAAGATATCATATGTCTCCATCCAGTTAGCGGTGCAAGGCATTCAGCAAGCCGTCTGACACGAAAATCCAAAAAGATCTCTTGAAGATCATCAGTTACAAACATCCGATCCTTGTTTCCAAATAAAACCAGATCTCCCAAGGGGCAAAAAGAGAAACCATTTTCATCAACATGAAAACGAGATTTCTTAACCATCCACAGGAGTCGAGAGCATAGTTCTAAAACAGCAATGTTGGTAGGCGCACATGCAAGGGTTCTTAAGTTCAAATTTATAAGAGCAGACAACAGACAACCAACGGTTTTTGTCTTTCCAGTACCAGGTGGGCCCTTGACAAGTTTCATTGAATATGAATGTTCACATTGTGCAGCTGCAATAGCCCCAGAAATTGCACCCATTTGTGATTCATTCAGGTCAAAAGACATAAGATCACGAGGGACACTATTCGCCCAAGCATCTTTTTCTTCTACAAAACAAGTATGGCATGCTGCTTCCTCCTGTTGTGACAAAATTTAAATTAAGATTTCTAATTAGGCCTACATGAGGATTAGCATGTACAAGTGCGGCAAGAAAGTCGGAAAATTTTCAAAATGATAGTCATGTGAAGGAGATTCAAGAGGACCTTCACAGCAAACATGCCAACTATGGAAGACATTACGTACATGCCATTCATCAGGAAGCCATGGACATCCCCAGAACAAAAATCAGGAAGGTTGACTCACAAGTCACAAGCGAAGTGAGAAAATTAAGAGTAAGAAGAGGTAAGTCAGTAGTTGCCAAAATTCACCATAAATGCATGGCTGCACAACTGATGATTGGCCCACTCTAAAGATGGGTGAGGGCATGTCATCTAAGAGGTAACAGTAAGTTAAAAGAAAGTATAAAACAAAGACAAATGAGAATGAAAACTACTCAGAAAAGATTAATGAGTTTCTTCCCTGAAATTGAGCAAAATGGCACATAAGATTCAACCGGTGGCACACATGTACGATCAAAACGAAAGCCTTGGAGAAAGTAACCAAGTATTCTTATTTATTGTACACTTAGGACCATCTTATGAATGGAAAAATACTCTTTTGGCCAAGGTATAAACTGACTCGAGCTGTGAAGAGCCTCCTGAATTCATCTTCATAATTATAATGGCACTATCATGCATATTCCAACAATAGCCAACCCCAACACAGTTGGGACAAGGCTTTGATGATGATGATGATGATATATATTCCTACAATAAATATAAAAGCAGCAAAAGTATGTCATAAATACCAAAAAGTTGGTGTCTAAAACTGCCTGTATGCTGTTCAAATTATTGTTCATGCTTGTTCCTAAGTTTATCCCCTTCCATATCCGACTATTTGTTGTTATACTTGTAAGATATATTGCAAAACGAAAGTTGTCCATGCCATTACTGGCTTCAATGCTCTTTGATACTTTAACTTTGTACCCCTTTTGGGCTTCCTCATCCATTTCAACTCCCGCAACTGAAGCTAAAATATAATGCACACCTTGTCGGCTCAAATCAGAAGCAGCTTCAATTCTCATAGATGACAAAACAAAAATATCTCCAGGCCTTGGTTTATAATTTGTGCCACCAATGCCTGAGCCACTTTTCCAACCACAAATATCAATGAAGTAAAACAGCTCTGATCTAGCTTCATATTCCTCAATGGATATGATTTCAGCAACAGGTGCATCATAAACTTCTTCCAAACTGTTACATAGCTCCGCACGTGTTTCTTCAATAAGGGGAAAAATAAATGAACTGAGATATTTTTCAACTGAGAGAAATCTTTCAGGTATCTTTTCCACCTACAAGAAAAGAAGAAGTTGAAAACAGGAAGATACATTACTAAAAGGTAAATAGATGCAATAAAAACAAACTAAGAATTAAGTCAAACAGGTAAATCCCTAATAAAGTCAAATAGATAAAGTCTCAGGCTGTCATGCATGCAAACGCAGGTTCAAGTCCTTGAGAAGCCACTTCGTGCACAATAAGCCAAAGGGTAGGACTGTCTCCAGTCTAGACCTACATTGGATAATGACCTTTTTTTTAGATAAATTCCTAATAAAAGTCACCATCTCAATTAAACTGGCTAACTACCTGACACAAACGCAGTCAATGTTCTATAATATTTACGTTGATCACTTCAAGAATCTTATAATTACAGTTGGATGTACCTTTTGGACATCAAACATAACCCAAGAACATTTTTATAGATACTAACCTTGAAAAAGAGAAATGATCTCACTTCTGCAGAATGTTGGATTGAAGTAAACTTTTGTCAAATATGATCTCATGTCCTCTACAAGGGTTATAATACTTGCTTAAGCCAATAGACAGAAAATATGACTTTAGTCTAAGTGATCTTTGGTCCAGTTGCATTCGACAGGGACTTTTGTTAATTTGTCTTTTCTTAACAAGTAGGCCCCACAATGCAAATTTCTTTAAGGACACACTTCACCCATAGAGCTACATTTGATCATGTCATAATTAAAGGAAAAGACTATTATAAATTTATAATCACAGATTAAAGAATGGCTGGATAACAATTGTACTCCTGGTTGGACATAATCAAACTTGCAGCACCCACAATCAAACAACACCGACTACATATTCCTAAATTTCAATTTGATTTGATGGTAATACCCATTGATTGCATGGTTAAGATCATCAAAGGAAGATAATCACTTAACATAATCTATACAAAACTCTTCATATCTGACATAGAGATAGCCGAGTGGCACCTCAAGTGGACTATGGACCACAATTGTAGTCTGTCCAGTTGCTTGGCCAACAACACAGGACCATGTCTAGTGAATACTGGATAAGCAATGGGATTTGGTCCGACCCATGTCCAAACTTGCCCCAATGCGGTAATAGCAGGCCAAGCAAAAGCTAACATGTTGAACACAGTATTCAAACCAAGAACCATTTCGTAAATGGGACATACTCAAGAATGACCATTAAGGCCTATCGACATCTGGCTCCAAAGTAGACCTCTTAGGCTCATTTCTATATGTATGTATACATCAGAAATCATATAGAATGGTCCAAAACCCAATTCGACAATAAGCTGAATCTTGCTTGTAACACCCCAGGCCCGCTCTCCACATGATATTGTCCGCTTTGGCTCATGGGAGTCCAACCCAATCTTGTCGCACGGATTTAAAATGCCTCATGCAGAGTTAAGGTTGGGTCACACACATATATACCCAAGATCAGGACTGGCGTGTTTCCGATGTCGGACTCAGCGACCTTCTACAGGGGAGTCATGGGCGTGACATACTCCCCCGTCAGAAAATAGAGCCGTCCTCAGCTCTGATACCATCTGTAACACCTTGGGCCCGCTCTCCACATGATATTGTCCGCTTTGGCTCATGGGAGTCCAACCCAATCTTGCCACATGTTTTAAAAAGGCCTCATGCGGAGTTAAAGCTGGGTCACACACATACATTCCCAAGATCAGGACTAGCGAGTTTCCGATGCCAGACCCAACGACCTTCTACAGGGGAGCCACAGGCGTAATATAAGAGAATTGAATACTAAACATAAGGGTCGTTGGTTTATTTATATACTCTAGAGTCATAATTCATTCCAAACTGCTCTTAGAATCCTATGCAAATTGAACATATAGTCCTACTAATACAAGACAAGCAGGCCTCTCAATTGGAATTGAGACACAACTCCTAAATCATCCTAATACCAACTCACGTGGGACGCTTCCAATAAAATAAACAATATCCAAGGGTCCGACCTGGGCCATACTAATAATGTTAATCCTGGGGCCCACGTGACGTAAGATATTACATTGCTCAACCTTGGATATATCATCAGCTGTTCCCGTGAATGGTTTATTCGACAATAAGCTATAAAGGGGTGTTCCTGTGTATGGTTTATTCGGATGGACCATCAGGTGCACCCCTATATGAGGTGCACACAAGCATGTATGAAAAGGAGGTGTGCATTATATAAACTTTCTATAAACAGGCAAATCTTCCTATGAGAACTCTCACGGTCTTATAGTGAGGGCAACATAGTAGGGCTGACCTTATCATCCAGCCGAACCATTCACACATGAGGGAACCGCCGGATAGCCCTTGGCCCCCAGGTTTGCAGGAACCAAAAGGACTAGACCATAGGATCGAAGATCAATTTCTTTTTTTTTAAAATATAAAGTCATTAAACTTTTGGGCAATAGATCAAGCAGTTAGAGCTCTGAGATTGACCCCATCATGATTGGACATTTCGATATCTCCACACCCCCAATTTTTTATTTCCACAACCACCCCCCCCCCCCCCCAATTTTTTATTTCCACAACCACCCCCCCCCCCCCCCCCCCCCCCCCCCAATCATCATATAAAGGTAGGTGGTGGTGGGGTCCCAAATGCGCCCCATAAGCGTTTCCGCATGTTAGTGGATGAGCCCATATGTATATGTAGAAATTCTCCATGCACATCCAGTGTCCACGATGCGCACGAAGAATTTCTTGCTTAGTGGGGCCAACTAGATCACCCATCCAAATGGACCACACACAATGGCCCCCCCTTAGTTACACCAATCTCATTTTTTTACACCCATCCAAATGGATTGCACCGTTGGATCAACCACACAAATCTTTTTAAGGGGTGAATTTTTGCGATAAGTTGATCAAGGGCTTTTCTTTAGGATGATGGACCCCTTTTTCCTTTTTTTTTGGAGTGGGGTATATAGTCCTAATCCCTTGCGTGTAGTGCACATGAAGATTTCCATGCAAATATCATTGTGGGGCCCCAAGGATGGAAAGATCTAGGTGGGCCTTGCTAGTGTATCCTAAACCCTTGCAGAAAAGCCCACAATTTTTCACAATTAAAATTAGGCACACGGTCGATCCAATGGTTCAGTCCATTCAGATAGATGAAAACCCAAGGATCCAATGACTATAAAGGGGTGTTCCTGTGTATGGTACATTCGGATGGACCATCAGGTGCACCCCACTATGAGATGCGCACAAGCATGTATGAAAAGGAGGTGTGCATTATATAAAGTTTCTATATACAGGCAAATCTTCCTAAGAGAACCCCTCTATCAGATCTAATCCAAACTGTGTAACTGTGGTGGCCTTTTCTTCTCACATCTTATCTTGTTGTAACTGATTTTATCTCAAATCCCTGTCATCAAGGGAAAACCTGTTCACATGTAACTTATTTAAGAGCTCTTTACGGTCAATGAAATATACACTTTCATCCTCATTATTTTAAGATGGTATTAGAGAACTCGTCAGCAGCAAACCCGCTATTCCATTAGCACATAACACTAATACCCAACAGCAAACCCGCTATTCCATTAGCACATAACACTAATTCCTAGCAGCAGTATAATCACTCATCACAAGTGATCTCCCATGAACTCTGGGCCCCAAGTGGGACCTAACAATCAATGCACTACGATGCCCAGATACGGCACGGACACGGTAGGGACACGCCATGGACATGGCAAGGACACAGATTTTACACGTAAAAAGACATGACACATTACCCATTTTGAAGTATCCGTGCATTAAGCCAATAAGAATTCACACACTAGAAGCACAAGAATATTTACCCATGCAAATCTTCTAGCGACTATGGTGCTTGCCATCTCATGGTGAATGCTACATAGTGGAGCCGATTATATGATATGTGTAATATATATATAGGAAAATTCTCAAAAACTCCCCTATCTCAAAAGGGGAGTTTCTGCCCCTATCTATTAGCCAATGATTTAAGAGAATCTATAAAATATCCACAATTTTAGGAGAATATTTAGGAGAGAGAATGGATAAGTGTACCATTATGACACGTGTCACACTTTCATTGGCTAAAAGATGGGCGTTTTTTTTGTGAAAAACACCTGGGGAGTTTTGTAGCGTAACTCTCTCTCTCTCTCTATATATATATACGGGGAGTGCTATACAGCGCCCGAGCATTTTTTAGGAGAAAACACCCCTCCTAATTGAGCCCACTAGGATGCATTATGATCATGGAAGTCCATTGGATGGAAAGATCCATATGAGGCCTACCTATATGCAGAATCTTAACTCCACAAGATCATCCTAACCTTTTGATCCATGACCCTAAGATTTAATGGTTTAGAAGCATCATTTTATCATGATTTCAATCCAATGGTGAGGAAAAGTTGAATGTGTGTCAAACTCGGACTTGTGACTATTCATATTTGGGTTTTTTTTTTTTTTTTTTTTTTTTTTGGGGGGGGGGGGGGGGGGGGGGGGGGGGGGGGGGGGGTGGGGTGTGAAAAGATTAGATTGACTCAACATGGGCTCCCATGACCAAAAATAAGAGGGGCAGAAAAAGGAGCCTTTTTAAAGTGGGGCGTTTTTTAGAATTTCCCTATATATTTATCGACTTTGCTCAGGTGAGAACTGTTCTCACGGAGTCATGGTGATAACTTTTTGTGGGGCCCAACTATGGGTCCTATGATGGAAAGATCTGTGTAGGACCACCCCACGTATCAAGTGTGACCCCAATCCCATGCCCCTCACCCCCTTCATCCATGACCCACAAATTCAATGGCTTTATATTAAAAAAGAATTCAACCCTCAATCCAACATCCCAGTCCATTCAGATATGTGCCAAACCTCGGGATCTGTGACCATCAATGGGGTCCCTGTTGGTGCACAGTTTGGATGGGTTGCTAGGTGGGCCCCACCAATGGTTCTCACGGAAGCACGATGAGAACTAGTTCTCACCTGAATATTTCCATGTGTGTGCATGGGGCCTCCTATCCTCAGCCCAAGCTGAGGATAAGGGTGTTCGCTCAATGGTCTGAGGCCCACCTAGGGACCCACATGGGAATGGGGATGGGGGGATTTGAAGGACACACAGGGGCCCTCCTCTCTACAAAAAATCAGCCTCATCCCAGATCATCATCATCTCCATCTGGGCTACAAAAGTTTAACAGTGTACAGTCCATTCGAAGGGGTGTCACTCGATCCAACGGTCCAGTTTAATTGGATGGGGCCAATTTTGGTGGACATGTGAAATTAAGGGGGCCCACATGGGACCCTACTTGTGGATAGCATTGGTGAGGATTGCTTCACCTGGTTGGGGCCTACATATGTATAAAATTTGAGCCTCATCTAATCATCCAAACCCCTTCATCAATGGCCGGCAAGTTTCAGCCCTTTAAAATTTGACCCATTGATCCAATGATACAGACCATCCAAATAGGTGTAAAGAAATGAGAATCATGTAATTCAGAGGTGTCTCATGTGTGTGGTCCATTCGGATGGGTCATTAGGTGGACCCCACATGAGGTGTGCATGGTGTGCGCAAGAAATGGTGTGCATTGGATAACTACTCTCTCTCTATATATATATATACACACACACATACAAAGAGGGAATTTTTCCTAAGCATATGCCTCTCATCGTATTATGGTGAGGGCAACATAGTAGGCCCACCTTATGATTCATCTGAATCATGCACACACACGACCCCCTAAATCACATTGGATCTATTGAATTTTCAGCTTTTCACAAATCCAAATGGACTAAACCGTTGGATCAAGGGTCAAAATTTTCTTTAATATAAAGTCGTCAAACTTGTGGGGCATGGATGAAGGGGTTAGAGGCAAGGGATTGATAACAAACTTGATATTTGGGTGGTCCAACCATCCATCCATACATACATACATACATACCTACCTATATATGAATGGTTATTAGGTGCGCACAAGTGGGACCCACCCGATGTCCATCCGACTGGACCACACACACACATACTCTGAATTTCACACGTACCCTGGGGTTTGCACCCATCCGAATGGACTGAACCATTGGATCAATTGCACACCCATTCAAATGGATTGTACACCATTTAACTTGTCGAGCCCGGACGGAGATGATGGGGTTTACAGTTGGGGCTGATTTTTTCCAGAGATGAAGGGCCTAGGTAGGTCTTTCGATCCCCCTAGGTCCTAGTCCCAGGTGGGGCCCCATGTAGGCCCCACATTGAGGTGCACACACTGATCCAACACTTGGACATTTTTTTAAAGAATAACTCCCCTCCTAGTTAGGCTCACCGGAATGCATGATGATCATGGAAGTCCATTGAATGTAAAATCCATAAGATCATCCTAACCCTTTAATCCATATGAGACCTACCTATGTGCAAAATTTTGAATCCATAGGATCATCCTAACCCTTTAATCTATGGCCCTAAAATTTAATGGTTTTAAAGGCATTATTTCCTTATGATTTCAATCCAATGGTGAGGAAAAGATGGATGAGTATCAAATTTGGACTTGTGACTATTCATTGGGATATGTGAAAAGATTAGATCGACTCATGGTGGGCCCCATGACCAAAAAAAGAGGGGTAGAAAAATGGTCATTTTTTAAGTGGGGCGTTTTGTGGAGAATGCCTATTTGTAGTCTAGCATGAACTGAAGTGGGGTGGATTGATGATAGATGGGAGTGGGACCCAAATGGAGCAAAGATATTTCCTAAAACTCAAGCCATGAAAGGTCCTTTTCGACAAAAATGTCTATAAATACTATAAAGAGAAAATAAAATTTACAACAAATACAAACAAAAAGAAAAAAAGAAACATCTAGAAGTAAGAAAATAATTATAGATAAAAATAGTTCATTAGTTCTATAAGGAAATATGACAAGAAGAGAGAATGATAAATATATATATATATATGACAAGAAGAGAGAGAATAGACATAAAATGGCTCATAGTTTGGAATATAATGATTTTCATTTTTCCAATACAAATAATTTACTTTTGGGGATAGGCGAGGCATGTAAAAAAGAGGAGGCATAATATTCTCTAATCTTTATTTCAAGACAAATAAAAATTATATTAGTCTTATTGAAAATTAATATTAACATTGTTACAATCTTTTGATTTTTCAATTGATTATAGAAGTTCCCATACATATGAAGGAGAGTTATATGAGCACATTTATTAAGCAACGATGGCCCCTAAATAAATTATCGGATATAAATGCATAAAACATAGATAGTATATTTTCCTCCTAATCAATCCACTCATTCGTGTCAATTGAAGTGAAATTTGGGTTCATGCCTCAACGTAGATGGTTGCAAAAATAAGATGAGGTTGGGGGAGGTGCAGAAGAGCCTGCAACTTTCGAAGCGTCGTCCACATGGTTGTGGGACCCACTTTGATCCATGATAATAAGGATGATGATGTTGGGAGATCCCATTCTAGATTAAATGTAGGCCTATGGGCATTAGATTGAATGAATCTCCCTACTCCCTCTTACAACCTCTCTCTCTCTCTCTCTCTTAACAAATCATAATGACTGATAATTGACTTATAGATGGCAAGTGCATGAGTTGAATGGGCTAAAATACAGGAACCGCATAGAATGAAAGACAACGTGAACATGGCTGGATAGTTGCCATCAGAAAATCAGGACCGTCAATCAGAACATTTCCATCTCACAGTCCATGCACCCATTACTGGGCCCCACTTCCATGGCTGGGGGCTACCAACCAATTCCAGCAAACTCCATTGAAAAAAAAAAACACACACACACCCCATCAACAAACAACCCTCCCAAAACCCTCCAACATTCCACAGATTTGGACAGAGTCCGAGGAAAAGAGAATCCCCAAAACAAAAAACACTAGCAAACGAACAAAGTGGAAGTAGAAGAAGACAATATGGAAACAGAACTGACCTTGTCTCTGTAACGGTCTTCATTGAGAATGTCCTCAACAGTCCAAGACAGCACCAAATCCAGCAACCCAAAATCGATTTCCCGCCTCTCCGTCATCTTGCTCTACATTTCATACAGACAAAAAGCCCCTTCTTATTAATGTAGAAGTAGATTGGAAAAAAAGGTTTCTTACCAAGCAAGAAACAACCTCGGACGGAAAAAGAATAAGGAAAAAGTACATCCAAACACTCCTCTTTTCCGAAAGGAATGCGAATTCCAATCGATAGTACGAAAAGGTCACACCACTTTAAATGAAATCAACAGTATGTGAAAAAGATAGAATTCGTATTTCCGTAGCGTTGGGATTTGACGTTTTTTTTTTTTCTTATTTGTTGTTCAATCCTTGATTATAATTTTATAAGACAATTTTGGAAGAAGAAGAAGGCGAAAAGACAAGACGAGTTTGGTCCCGTTTTTCGAAAATTGCCATGCAGTAAACGCGAAACGGGTATTTTGTCTGTGTGCGTGTTTGGAATTTGGAATTTTGGATGCCACGAAGAAGACATGATAAACACTACGAATGACTCTCATGTTTTTCTAATTACGGTGATCAATGGGGGGCGGTGGGAGGCAATTCTTTTGGGCTCAAATTCGAACTGAAATTTGAACATATATATATATATATTATATATAAGTGGCGGGGATGGAATTAGGAAAATAACTGTTCGGTTAATCATTTGTTTTAAAAATATTATCAACTGAATCGTTTTTTACAATTTTCAGTTTTTAAAAATCGTAATCGTATTTTTAAAAATCAAACTACGGTTAATTATATTAAACGGTTCAATTACGGTTAATTTCAATATGGATTAAAAAGAAACAAAATATATATTTTAATATAAAAAAATATCTATACATATCAAAGAAAACATAAACAAAAAACATTGAAATACAAATAAAAAAGGATTCGTAGAGAAAGCAAGATGAGGAAATGGAGCTTAACTTAAGTCATTTTATTTCATTTAGGTCATTTAGGTTTTTTTATTAGTGTAACGGTTGGGTTAACCATGTATTTTGAAAAAATAATTAATCGAGCCATATTTTATAGTTCGGTTACTAACCATGAGTCAAGACTGAAAATCGTAAATAAACTGTAAAGCATGATCTTTCGATTTTAATAACAGTAATAAAATCGTGAAATACGGTTATTATCCGTCGGTTTAGTTCGGTTTGATTGCTTAGATAGTTTATCGATTTTTTTTTATACCCCTATATGGAATTCATATTAAACTGTTTAAATTATCTACATGTGGACCCCATGATGTAATTCCATAAAAGTGTTACATGGTTTCTAATATCCATGAGAGAGGATTCGGACTCCAACTATTACATAGGTATCGTGGATAGAAAAGATTTGACACTTCAAGATGAATCTCATCTCCTCCTTTGACGTATCCTCACATTTTACTTTAATAGAAGTGGGTGCTGCCGTAAGATTAAAAATAGATGATTGAAAATGTGATCAGGCGCTCTCGTATCATAACTGTTGATGTAACGCTTAGTGTTTTCAATCGGATCTGAGACCCACTCCAATTGAACTGAAAATTCCCGAGTATTCCTAGAGGAGATGGGATTCATATTAGAAGAAGTCTAGAGAGACCGAATGAGAAACCGATTGGGAGCCTGAATTAGATTGTAATGAGAGACTGATTTAGACTCCCATCCGGTCTTTCATTCGGTCTCCCTAGACTTCTTCTTCGTATGAACGGGTCTGGATTGTCTTGTATGGGCCCTTGTGATTCGAGATCTCAACCTGTGTTACACACTTGTACGGTGTGCGTACAATAATTGTGGCAACCGGATCCGGATTGGAATGAATTATGATGAAAAAGTATGGGCTTGAAGTTTGAAAAGTCATATTGGCCTATGGTGAAAAATCATATTGGATGGACACTTTTGACTATCGACAAGAGTAAAAGAAAGAGAGATAAAAAAATCAGTACTCAGAAGAGGTACTGTACTGATGAGTGCTGGTGAGAGACCAACGGCAGGGGGTAATGAAGCAATGGAGTAATGTAATCCAAGACACTCTTGCCCATTGCCCATGAGAACGGCTCCTTATTCTAGTGTCTTGGGCTTTTTTTTGGGTCTTTTTTTGAGCATATTGCATTTTCGTGTGACATAAGGGTTTTCTCTTGGATTCCAATTTTCTTGGCTGAGATACCAAAAGGAGAAGAAAAAAAAAGAGACTCTTCCTTCTTCCTTTTCTGAGATAAAGATGAAGAGTTTGTTTGGGCCTTCGGAGAGATTGAAAACTAGGTGCCTTTTCTTTTTTTATTGTAATTCCAAATTTACCTATTCTCTTTTAATTTCTTTACTTAAGTTTACTTTTATGGGCTCTACCTTAGATAGAAGGTTTAATTATTCAAATGCATGTACTCTTCTATGTGATTCTATCCAAATTTCCTCCATTAGGCCCTTTGGTGAGATTGCACCCATATAAAATGCATAAATGAAATATCAAAGAATCTAGAGATTTTTTACCCTAAAAAGCCCCTTAGAGGTCCACTAACTAAAAGAAGTACTCATAATTTTGATGCAACAAAATCGGTATTCCTACCAGAATATTCATTTTTTTTGCCTTTTTTAACAAATGATGATGTTATCGCTTAATATCGAGAGTTAGTGTCGATGTCGTCGCTAATTCATTACATCTGCTTCTTCTCTGACCTTTATCATTTGTTATTGTTGATTTTCTATATCAAAATGAACCAGAACTTTATGTCACTATTTTTTATTAGCAGATATATGAGCGTGGGTCACGGATATCGAAGAGCAAGGGAGAGGCTTAAGAGGCAGCTAAGAAAGAGTTTATCAACTGCTTGAAACTATTGGAAGGAGAGCTTGGAGACAAGTCATTTTATGGTGGTAAGAGCTTGAGGTATGTTGATGTGGTGCTTGTTCCATTCGCCTGTTGGTTCACAAGTATGAGACCGATGGCAATTTCAACATAGAGAATGAATGCCCCTAAGCTAATTGCTTAGGTGAAGAGATGCATGGAGAAGGAGAGTGTCTCCAAGGTCCTTCGAGACCCTCACAAGTTCTATGACTTTGTTGGCGTTTTGAAGAAGAAGTATGGAGTAGAGTTCTAGTAAATGGGGTTTATGGGGGAGAATGAAGGAAGGAAGAAGGGGAAAATGGGGTTTCAAGTGATTTGTATGGGTTTGAATGTGACAACGTCGTCATGAGTTTAAATCTTTAATAAAAAAAGGGAAGTGATTATAGGGAACCACTTCCATACCATATTAACTAGCAACGTGTTTTTCGATTAGTGGCCACCTATGGCTATTTTTTTTTGGTAGTTTTCTCAAGAATCTATGTGTTTTTTATATTAGGGACTACTTCTTTAAAAAAAAAAAACACATGAATAAAATATATAAAAAAGTATATATATATATATTGCATTAGGGTCTACTTTCTCATATAAAATACAAGAATAAACTAAAAAGTATAAGCATATTTTATATATGAGGGCCTACTTTCTTGTATAAAACACATGAATAAAATATTGAGAAAAGATATATATTTCATATATTAGGGACTACTTTCTTTAACACAAATAGTCCATTATGATCCAAAGCGTGGAAATCGTAAAGCTAAGGTTTTTACCGATTCGAAAGTCTTTGCCAAGTAGTAGTGGGTTTTTTTTTTTCGTAACACTACTTGTATACTTTCAATTAAAACAAGAAAAAAAATTCTATTGCAACCACCATTCATCCATATTAATTAAGGGTTTTTTTTTTGGGCACTTTTTAATGACTTTTATCTAAGTCAATGAAACAGACTTTAAACCCAGTCTAGTACTCAAACTTGATTTTTCTTAAAATTAAGCATAATTTGTGATTTTCAAAATCAAATAACTCAAATTAAAAAAAATCAAAATATTAAAAATAAATTTCCTTGGTATCTTAACTCTTCTTATATCGTGTTTACATGCCTGAGAATGTGGATCATATAATATATTATTTCAATATTTTATTATTATATAAGCTTAATCTCATAGTGGGACCAACTCATAATGGCATAAGATTCGGCTACCTTCAATAGATAAGGAGGACATGCGTTAAAAGTCAGGAGAAAGAATAATAATAAGAAAAAAGATAATTTTTAAAATAAAAGAGTAAAATTTGAAAATGATAACTTGCATTAATGTCTCCACAAAAATCTCCTGCATTTTCCTAGAATCATTTTCAATAGAAAGCTTCAAATCATTTTAATTTATCTCCCTTCTTGATTTTTCATGAAAAGTTTAATTTGGAAAGCAGATGCCTCTGAGTAGATGTCATGGAAATAGAACAAAATCTCATAAGCAAGATACATACGATACGTTACGTGAGAATACGAAATAAAAGAAAGCGAAGAGGCGAGAAAGAAGGAATGAATATTGAATGCGTGGAAGCACGAGATGTGGAGATACTCGAGATTCGAGATGAATGTTGAGTGGCGCTCGCGTTTCCGAGATGCCTCGAGCTGTGTCCATGAGCCCGAATCCTCTACAATGCAGACTCACGGGATTATGGTGTGGCTAATCACCACCATGGTCTACACTGTCTCAGTCCAGAACTCACGATGTCCGTAAGGCGTCCAACAGCAGCAGGATACTTGCATTAGATGTAAGATATTTTCCGAGGATTCGAGATGCTCTAAGGCTTTCGATCCACTATCAATGTTTGGTCCGCTCACGGTCACTGTGGTAACCTAAAAGGTTCCGCACTCATATTTTTTTAGCAATGATAGAGGGCGGATCTTGGTGTGAATCTCTAATGAGTGGAGGCGTATATGTGTGTTTTTTTAGCTTTTTGTATATTCCCCTCAGCATTTTGTTTACGTGAGGAGGAAGGACTAAATGAGGAATAGGGGTTAAATTATGAATAAAACTTAGACTTGCTTGTTTGCATTGAAGTGGAGTAAATGAGGGTTAAAAAAGTATATGAAATTATTTTATTTGATTTTTTTGAACAGTAAAAAAGATTTCATTAAAAGAAGAAGGAGAAACAAAACACCACAAAATTGAAAGAAGAAAAGGAGTTGAAAACTGAGTTGAGACAGAACACACCAAGAGTGAAAGTATAGGATAGGATTGATACGGTGTTTGGATAGCAAGAATAAAAATAAAGTAAAGTCATCATGTAAATCTTTTACTTTAGTCTTGTTTAGGAGACAAAGGAGAATAGAGTAAAATCACATAAATAAATAAAATAATTATTAGAGCGCCTTCAATTAATTATCATCTATCTCAAGACAACACAATGAGAAATGTTCTCCTATAAGGACAGTATATGAAGTCCAGCTTCAATAAATAAATCGGTTCTGACTTATATTCTTTTTATATTTTATATTTTTATTTTACATAAAATAAGGATATCATTCAACTTATAACATTACATCAATTTTATTACATCTATCATTAAACATTAAAATAGTAAGTAAAAGTTGATTTTAAGCTAAAATTTCCAACATTAAAGACTCTTGTGTTGGGTCAAAGCTCCATGGGTTGGAACCTTTGTGGAACTAGAATCGGACCGCTTATCAATGTGAGCCTAAATTGGTTTCCGGACTCAGACCCGGTTAAGAATTGAAACCTAAGACAAGTTTCAAACCCAGGTTTTTATGGATCCAAACCTCCATATAATCAAGAACTGGATATTCATTGGCATCACTAACCGTATTCCCTCATTAGAGGATTTTGTCACCCCACCCGAGGTCTGCTTCCCTCATCTAAGGGCTCCATCATCTCACCCAGGTCTACTACTCTCATTCGAGTGGGGTTCCAGCCCCCTATAATTGGGGTAAAAAAAAAAAAAAAAAAAATACTGCATATGATCTCTTAAGCATTCTACCAGTAGAAGAACATTCGCCACAATGAGCACTCTATCATAACCCACTGCACCTGATTTCTTGTCCGGGCGGCTAGTTCAAAATAAGCCTCTTAAATTTGAAGGGTCTCAAAATACCCACTATGAGCATGACTACTGCTTCTAAAAGAGACACATTGATAGTGTGAAACTCTGCCATATTGTTGGTTCTAGTAATGGGAAAATTGCATTTTCTCCAATGTTCTAAAAGCCAAATTAACTATTAACTTTTGAACTACACACCTGAGAATTGGTGGAGTGTGGCAAAGGGCGTGTGTTTTCTCCCCACTTCATGTGTTCTAAACTACCGCAGATTTGCCTAGTGTGCATTTGTATAGGTTTAGTGAGTGTCACCAACAATACCCGCATCATAAAAAGAAGCTTAATCGTTGAACTTGAAGAGATAAAATTTACAAAAAAATTTAAAAATAAAACATGTTAATATTAAGGAAATCCAAAAATGAAAAGTTTTAAATTGATGGTTCAATTTTAAAATAATGTCTTAAAAGCAACATTTTACAATTTAAAAATAAAAATGGAAAACAGATTAAATGAAGAGGTATTTCATAAACCCCTTAATGCATAATCTAGAAAAGGTATAAAAGACAGTAACTACAGATTGCATATGGGGTCGTCTAATTGCAGCACACTATTTAGGTGAAAAAATATATAGGCGGGTAGATTGTTTCATTGAATTTACATATGTAAATAAATCACATGTGTCTAAAATTATTTGCAAAAGAGCTCATTTACATGCAAAATATTTTTACACATTCAACCCTATGAAAGTCTGCACAATAGAAAGAGCTAGTGGTGTAAGTTGCACATTCCTCCACACAGGTCTTGAGTTCACATCCACCCCTAATTTGTAAAAAAAAAAAAGCATTTGACGATTTCACAAAACAAATAAATCTCAAAGTTTCATATCTTACATCCTCACTAATTTTAACAACCATGTAAGAAACACAAAAAATAATCTAATCTTATTTTTGCCAATCGTCTGACACTCATGTGAGCACACAACTCATGATTCAAACTATTCAACATTCTCATATAAATGATAAACCATAAAGCATGAAGTTTTAGATCCTAAGGGGTGTTTGGAAACCATATATTTTTAAAGATTTTGCTATATTATATCATACTTTAGAATAAAATCTACACACCTAAAAACTAGGTGTTTGGATAACTTAAAAGGTATTCTACAATATCTTACTTTCTTACAAAAACCTTCATGTTATAACATTCAACTGTATGTTGTATAAAACAATATTTCATTAAGAAAAACTAACCAAAACAAGGGTATGGCCCACTGTATTTTTTTAAATATTGATGGTTTCTATAGGAATCCTACAATGACTCAATATTAGATGGGCCTTTTAGTGTTTATAAATTTTATGTGGGTCCCATAGCCTTGTCATAATTACATAAATTCTTTATTGATTACTAATATTAAGTGGGTCCTACAAATATTGCATTAGGTAATTTCTACCATGATTACCAACATTAAGTGGATCCCATAATTACCAACATTAAATAGGTCCCATACTACCAACTTTAGATGGGTCTCATACTAATTACCAATATTGGATTATAGGACTAATTACTAGTTTGCCATCATTAAATGAGTCATATTTTTTAATGGCCCTTTCGTGATTACTATAATTAGCTTGGTTAATGTGATTATTGACATCAAATGGGTCTTACATTTATTTCTCATAGATGGATTCTGCAATGATGTTCAACACTCATAGGATTCTCCGTTATAATCACCATTGGATGTATTACATTATGGTTATTAACATTTGATGGACCCACATTGATTAAACAATATTGCTTGTGGTTTTTAACAATTAGACTAATGATTTTCTAATTAAATAGGCCATACTATGATTACAAATATTAAATCACTCTAGTGTGACTACTAGTTAGTGGGTTCCCACTAGGTCAATCATCCCTATTTTTCTATTCATTTATTGTTTTGATGAATTAATGTTATAAATAACCAAACTCTTAAAAGATAAATTGAAATTTGTAGAATTGCCAAACACCATAAATGACACAATATATATGATACTATTTTATTATGTGATAATGAAATCTTATAATATTCAAATTTGATCATATTATATTCTATCTTTATCCAAACACCCCCTTATATCCTCAAGGATTTCGAGAAACATATGAAAAAATAGAAAAATAATAAACCTTACTTTTTTTACTATTTGCACTTTTGTGGGCCTGCAATTTATGATCGAAAACGTTCAATATTCTTATAAAATAATAAATATCAGTGCATGATAATATGTTGAACACATAAATTTATGTCAATTTCATGTACATAATCCAAGCATAAAAAAATCAAATGAAAAGTTTTGAGTAAATGAATTGTCAAAATCATCATTTTCATGAGTAAATGAGCACATCCAATGGTTTTAGATGTATTTAGATGTTTTGAACATTATTCATACATTTTTCAAATTTCATAAGCTTTAAGATATGAAACAAAACATCTTGATGCTTATTATTAATATCACGTCAGTGAACTCTTACATGTACCAATGGTTTAACACTTTTGAAAAACCAAACAAGAGGGTCAGTCAAGATCCAACCCTATAGGGTTTAATAAGGTCCCGACACAGATTTTTATATGGAAATACGAAAGCAGTAAATCTAAGTTACAAACAATCAACCACAAACTATCTAAAGAGATGGACAAGCGGTTTTTACGTGGAAATCCCTAAACAGGGAAAAAACTACGGGACCTAACACCAATCCAAAAAGATCAAGCACTATGAATAGCAAATGTTACAAGATGCACTCACTATCCCTTCCAGTTGACCACAACGAAAGGACCGTAGTCGATCTTGCCGACGACCACGCCATTCACCTTTTCCAACACTTAAATCTCCACGCCCTGCATAAGACGAATCTACTTGGAAAGTAGAGAAAGGGGCTCCATAAGTTGAAAGCTGTACAAGAAGGCTCTCTGGAGAGGGGAAATCTGTTTGGGGATTTTCTAGGGCTTAGAGTAATGAGAGACGTGAGAATAATAGAGGCGAGAGGCTTATTTATAGTTTTGGGGCCGTATAGGAGAGTTTGGGTAGGAGAGGAATTAGAATGGCAGGATTTGAAACAAATTTTGCACTTGAGATTTTAAAAGTCGCCACCATCGGATCGATCGGACAGAGGCTCCGATTGATCGGTTAGACAAATAACTGGGAGGTCTTTGAGGATTGATCGATCGATCGATTCAATCGATCGGATGATCTGATTCGATTTAACTGCTCTATCAATTCAATTTTTTGGATTGACTTTGATTTCCTGCATGTTTGATCTGGTCCATCTAAAATAAAGAAAAATGCAATTCATGGACCCAAGTTTTGTCTAGCCCAATGAATCTGCCAACACTCAAACCTTAACAATCTATCCTTTTGGCAATTCATGGATAAAACTTCCTAATACATGCAATCTACCCAAAAATTTAGTCCCTATTACAATCATAAAAAATCAATCTTCATAGTCTTCAATGTGTATAATCTTGTATCCTGCACAACCTGTTGTATGAACAAAAATGGAGACAAACTCTTGCATTAAATATCATTAAAACAATATTACCAGAAAATCCCCTTTTTATTTTTGGGGTGGATTACAATGCTCAAACCAAAAATACGATGTCCTAATCCGAGTAGGAGCTTGCTTCTGGTCCTTGATATGCTTCTTTCTTTGCAAGTAAAATGGAATGAACTTTATAAATGGCTAATTTACATCATGAAGTATTTGATTGATATTTCTTCATCAATGATGTCTCTATCATTAGATCAATAATCCTCACATCTTTTTATCATTGGATCAATGATAAGAGATGCCTCCACTATTGAACCGAGGATCTATATATTTCTCCATTTTCATCATTGATGCATATGATGATAGAAATATTTCACTGTCATGTAAATGGAGCCTAAAATGAATTTAATATTAGTTCTACCACACGAGCACTAGTGAGTTGGTAAGAACTCATGATACAAATATGGGAAAGAATTTGAATGGTAGCCCAAACTCATGAGAGGTCATAGTGTGTTATTTAAGACCCATGCCCAAAATACTTCCCAAAGCCAACATATTAAACCTATCTGCAGATCCTATATATGGCCCAAAGCTGCCCAAATGTCAAACTAGCTCACATATCGGGCTCGCAGCCCACATGTCAAGCCTGGAGCAACTTGCACATTAGGCTCATAGAAAACAATGGCTCACATGTCAAACCCATATTTAAAAGGAATCTGTAGGCCATATATATAGCCCAACATTAGGTAATTCCATAAAGTATGTTCATACATGGGGCTCATTTCATGAACTGGATTCTTATTTGAAATGGGTTCAGACCATGGCCCATTCTTTAAAATGGTTTTATCCATTTTTTTAGAGCCTGTTATGGCCTATGCATGATCTCTTTGAAAATGGTACTTTGGCTTATTTTCTGAATAGATATGGACTAATGTAGTGACTTGTTGATACCCATTTTACAGTCACCTTTACTATAATCAATCAGTCCAATTCTGACCATTGTTTGGACCATGATCCAACCCAATACTTGGGCCATAACTCTAGCGATTCACTGAATATTTGGGTTCAACCCAACCTAATTTCAGTCACTGGCTGGGCTGTCTCTTTTCCCATTTAGAACCTATTCCTAGGACATCTTGTTTAGGAAAATCCTTTCTGTTGGATTGGATGGATGCAGGGTGCTTGTGGGCTGCTAGCTTGTAGCTAGGCTGTTTGTTTGGGAGAATTCAGGTTTGTGGGCTATTTGTTTGTGGAGTTTCCTTGATTGTAAGGATCCTAATTTGTTTGGGATTTTCATAGTTGCTATTGGCCTTATTTTCAACCCACTTGTAAATACAACCTGGGTTGATTAGCTTTTGTTTGAAGATTGTCATTTTCAGCAGAGGTAATTCCTTTTAAGGAGTTTTCTACTTGAAATGTAGCATTTTGGCCTCCACCACCTGTATACTTCTCTTCAGTGTAACTTAACAATGACTGGGATTTGGGTTTGCAATGAGACGACACATGTTAGCCATCACCTTGACTTTCAGTTTTCAGAGAAGTTAGGTTTCTTCCACTAGAATCCAATGGTGGAGTTGAAGAGTCAGCCTTATGGGTTACTCCATCACCCATTATAGGTCATACCAACTGACAAATATTAAGGCATTTTTCAGCAACATTGTATAACAACATTGAGCATGCCGAGATGTCATCAACCTTAAACAGTTCATTTGTAAGCTCTTTTCTCTGATTTCCCATATAACCAACATTTATTCTAACAACAGTTTGGTGTTTTGAGCATAGAAACAAAACATGCTTATGATATTTCAAACCTTCCTCGTTGTGAGCACATATGAGTGCATTTATGACCAGGTTTTGCAGCCATTTGAGACCTTAAACTATGGTCTTCACTGGAGTGCTTTTAAAGAACAGAGTCCTTGCAAGACAAGGATCTAGATCTTTCTTTGGTCTGGAGGGCAGAATCCTCCGTAAAAGAGGCTCCACATCTCCATTTTAATGGTGGCCACGTTGCATTACACATGGGAGTTTGTCGGAGGGCAGAAACTTATGAAAAATAAGGTTTTGAATCTCCATTTAAGAGGGTTCGTAGGAGGGTGGAGACCTTTTTAAGTAGGGCTCCGAATCTCCATTTTAATAGAAGTGAAGTGGTGGGAAAGAAGAAGATGGAATGGGTACCCATTTGGTAGGAGGGCGGAAACCTTCTTTAAGGATCCGAATCTCCATTTTAATGGGAGGAAAGTTGCAGCATATGAGGAAGATGAGTATATTAGGAAGATGAGGTGTGGGGAATGAAATGATAGAGATGAAATGAAAGTGATGTGATGCCTGGAGGGCAGAATCCCTCTAAAGAGGATTCCGAATCTCCAATACATGGTAGTGGGGAAGATGAAATGGATGAACTACATGGAAACGATGAGATGGGAAGATGGAGTGGGGATATGATACAAAAGATAAAAAAAACAAAGTAGCTTCATTACCTTCTTCTCCTTCTTTTCTTCTCTCCTCTCCTTCCTGTCTTTCTTTTGTTCTTCTCCAGCCAACGAGACCCCCCTCTCCAAAACCGTCGACCTCCTTTTATTTACTCTCTTTGAGAAGTTATGTAACTTCCATACATTATGAGGTCGTGTAAATGGTAAGGATTCGAAGACCCACCATTCCACATATTACGAGAACCATTAACCAATTCACCTAATGCCATTGGTTAGATAAAATTGGCTAAAAATATTTTTTTAACAAGGATTTGCTCCACCTTGACATATTCTCATGGCTCATAGGTGAAGCCTTGATGTTTTTGCCTATCAATAGGACTTGGGTCCAATTTGTGCATGAGCGAGCTCAAATGAATTATTGGATTCGAGCCCATTTGATCATGACCCCAATTAAGTCCACATAGAATAGAACTTTGGCAATAAATTTTTTTTTATATGCCAACACCTATCACGGACCATTCTTGACAAAAGATCAAGTTAAATAATCATGAAATTGAACGCAAATATGACACTCTCACACTCATTATCTCTCTCCCTTTTTGTTCATAAATTGATCAAGGGATGAGCACTCAACAAACGAGATAATAGAAGCCATGACTAACTTTTGAATTTTCCTACGCCCCCTTTTTTTTTCAAAAACAAGCAATCAAGTGAACGAAGTTTATCCCCTTAATCCGAAACTTCATGTTCAGCTACTTTGTTTAGGATGATTTGGAATTCACAAGGGTGGCTGAGACTGATCATAATTTAAAAATAAGCCAAAATCATCATACTGAAAAACTAGGGAGAGGAAATGCAAGTTTTGAAACACAATTGATCTCAAACTAGTGAAAGGCCAAATTTTCATGCAACCTGGTATATGGAAAATCAAAACTTGAAAATCAATCAATCAAAGTGGCATGATATCCAAATTTAAAATCATGTGTATGTGTGTGTGATGGAATGCTCCCCCTTAAATATCACACACATTCTTTTCTTTTCTTTTTTCTGAACCGACATACACCCAATTTTTGTTTTTTTCAATTTACCCAAGTAAAGATATTTTGAACTGAATTTATCAATGCAAGAGCTGTCAAGATATTAGAGTGAAACATCTATAGACCTAGAGAGCAAACTCAGTTAATATATATTCCAATAAAAATGTGAACTAGGGAGCATACCCAGTACTCAATTTAGCACATAATAACATTGAAAGACTTCCATGGGCATTCAGATTTGGGTATGCATTTTTTTCTTAGTCTTTTTTTTTTCTCACATGTGAACCTTTATTGGTGACTTTCACACTAATGAATATGGTAGCACTTTCCAATGAAACTTTTCTATCATATGGTGGCTATCACACACTCTTAGGTAGTCCTATTCCTCCGGTTCACTAAAAAATTCTTCCATTCTCCTTGTGGAAATTAGGAAGAACGTCCATAGTGCAAATTGAATATGATGTAAAATCCAAATATCATTCACTGTATATCGCATGCATCAATCAACTTGTTAGATAAAGTTGTACATTGTGTTTCCAGTTGAGATACCTTACCTTGGGTTGCTTCCAGTTCCTTTTTTAGTGCAGAGTTTTCCTTTTCAGCGGTTTTCCACTTTCCCTTTAGAATATCATTCAATTGTATCATCCCCCTAGAATCTTTAAGTAGACTTTTGTATGCTTCAAATAAATCATGTTCATTGTTTGATAAAGAGTAAAATTTTTTTGCATTATCATCATCAGATTTAGAATCTTTAACCAAGATATCTTGCACAAAAAATGCGTCAGATTTCGCCATAAAAGCCTTAAATTTACCATGATAAGGAGAGGAGGATTCAGGTTTAGTCTCATTACCTTCTTGATCTAAATTGTCATCCTACGTGACATTCAGAATCTTACCTTGGTTTCTGAATGTTTTGTTGACACATTGAGAGGCACAGTGACCAAACCCTTTGCATTCATAGAATTGAGTATTTTTTGAAGGAATTTTTGACACATTCTTTTTAGGTTTAGGACCAGAATTGAATTTGGAGGTGGAATTAGACGTGTTCTTTTGAAAAGATTTTTTCAAACCCTTTTTATCGTCTTTCAAGAAATTTTTAAATTTTTTGACAAAGATAGTATCAAGATCTGGTTCCTCAGTATCTGAATAAGAATCATTGTTATGTTCGATAGGAGACTTGGAAGACACTAGAGCCATGTCTTTTGATTTCTTGGTTGATCTAAGATTAGGTTCAAAGGTTTGCAAATTTCCAACCAATTGATTAACATTAAGAGAGTCCAGATTGCCGGTCTCCTCAATTGCTACTACTTTTGGGTCAAACCTCTCGGGGAGAGATCTCAAAATCTTTTTAACTAGCTTGTGTTTAGAAATAATTTCATCCAAATAGAAACTAGGATTCACAATATCAGATAATTTGGCATTAAAATCATCAAACATTTCATTATCTTTCATGTTTAAGGTTTCAAACGTAGTAGACAATATTTGGAGTTTTACCTCTTTAACTTCAATAGTACCTTCATGAACTGTCTCCAAAATCTCCCAAGCTTCCTTAGCAATTTTATAAGTAAAGATCCGATGAAACTATGAGGGTGTAACTCCATTAAAAATAGCATTTAGTGCTCTACTATTAAAGGTAAAGGATTTTTTTCCTTCTTTGGTCCATTGTGCCATGGGTTTTGGTATGGTTATGTTGCCATCGGTAACAACAGTAGGTTTAGTATAACACAATTTCACACAATTCCAAACTTCCACATCCATGGACTAGAGAAAAGCAGTCATTCTAACTTTCCAATAGGTGTAGTTAGATCCGTCTAACAACGGGGGTTTGGTGGTCGATGTTCCATCTCTAGTAATCTCCATATCAGAAAAATTGTAGTGATCTCACATAATAGATTAGTGTGAACGGGCTTTGATTCCAATTGAAAAACCAAACAAGAGGGTCAATCAAGATACAACCTTAGGGTTTAATAAGGTCCCAACACAGATTTTTATATGGAATTACGAAAGCAGTAAATCTAAGTTACCAATAATCAACGACAAACTATCTAAAGAGATGGACACATGGTTTTTACGTGGAAATCCCCAAATAGGGAAAAAACCACGGGACCTAACACCTGTCCAAAAAGATCAAGTACTATGAATAGCAGAGGTTACAAGATGCACTCACTACCCTTTCCAGTTGACCAGAACGTAAGGATTGTAGTTGATCTTGTAGTCGACCATGCCATTCACCTTTTCTAGCACTTGAATCTCCATGACCGTACCTATATTAGGGCACGTTTGGCATCGTGCCATTTGGATGTTCCCATGTTCCCACGAGATAAGAGCGTAGAAAACATGTTTGGCATGTGTAAATGCTTGTTCCGAATTTTGTTCTCATGGGAATGAATATCAAAATCTTAACCCACTGGCATAAGTAAGTTGAAATGAAAAAACTATGCTTTTTAAGAAACAACTTGTTGGCACAGTTGTTCCTTACTTATCTCTTGCCTTTTAAAGTATATCATTTGAAGATTCTAAATCCTCTCACTTATCCTAAATGTATGCCCCACGTTAACAATCCCAAAGAATGTGGCCCCACTTTATAATTCCTAGAAGTGGATCACATGGTCACAATCACAAAAGGTGGGCCTATATTATAATTCTATAATGGTGGGACCACATTATAAATCGTATGAATTTAGACTTAATCTTTTAATTTATAAAGGTAGGCATCATGTTGTAATTTCTAAAGTTGGGTCCCGTGTCCACAATCACCTTTTAATGGTGGCCCCATGTTCGAATTTCTAAATGTAGGTACCACATTGTAATTTTTTAAAAGTTGGTCCTGTGTTCACAATTAACAAAAAGGATGGCCCCTTGATGAGAACCTAAATACACTATTTAGGTCCCCTAATAAGGACTTTGTTATACATTCAGATGATATTAATTAGCATTAATTGTGTTATTTAATGTTTGCAGGTGTTTTAGGTGAAGATGAAGAATTCAGAGCTAAATTGGAAGAAAATGACAAAAATTCAGATGAGCTACAGACTCTGCCTCTGGTTGTTCGGACGCCAGAACCAGCTAGACGAGCGAGGCATTCTGCCTCTGAGTGTCCGGACGCCAAACCCCAGATTTGACACCGAGGCTACTGCCTCCAGGCGTCCGGACGCCAGGCACGGGTGAACTCTGCCTCCCTCCGCGTCTTGAAGTGATTTTTGGAGAAAAAGTTATAAAAAGCGAGCCAAACTCGTTTTTAGTTCATTCAAGTCTGGAGAGAAGAACTGAAGGCTGATTTTGGAGGATTGGGAAGAGCGCCAATGGGGATTTCGTCAAAGATTCTTCGTCTGTCTCTCTCCATGAGTAACTAACTCTCAACCTTAGGGTTGCGATGGAGACCTAATCTTGTATTTTGGTGATGTATAGGTTCTAGGGTTTTACTTTAAACGCTTTTGTTATATGACAAGAATGTTATCTATTGATTGGATTTTCTTTATTAATGCAATATCTATTTTTGGTGTTTTAATCTTGTAGATTTGAATACTAGTAATATAATGATGCTTGAATGAATGTGTTATTAGATCTAAGATAATTTATGCCATAGATATAGGTTATTCCCAAATCTAAACCCACATCCCTTATTTGTTGACTCTGTGAAGGTTTGTAACCAGAACGAGTCTTAAAGTGTTGATAGTTAAACCATAGGTCTATAGTCCCCATTCTATGAGGGTAGAGTGGATTCGTATCCTAAGATCTTTTCTTTGGTTGAATCAACCATTGTTTTTAATTTGCTAATTTAGGAATCAAACCCATCAAATCAACATTTCCTTTTCTAATAGGATTAGTTTAGGGATTTGGAAACCAACACAACTTTTAGCCTTTTTGTCCCAGTGGATACAACACCCGATTAACATCTTTAGTTTTACGAATAGATATAGTAGTTAGGTATAAATTATATTTGCAAACCCTGTTTTGAGATGATCACCCCTCATTATAATTCCTATAAAGGTGGGCCTACATTGTAAATCTTATGAATGTGCTACCCCCATGTTCTAATTTTTAAAGGTGGGCACCACATTCTAATTTGTAAAGGTGGGCCCTGTATCCACAATTACAAAAAATGTGGCTCTACTTTGTAATTCATAAATATGGGTTACATGGTCGCGTTTACAAAAGGTAGACCCACGTTATAAATCCTATGAATGTCAGCCCATTTTCTAATTTCTAAAGGTGGATCCCGTATTTACATTCACAAACAGTTGGCCCACCTTAATTCCTATAAAGGTGGGCCCACATTATAAATCCTAAAGATATGAGTTCCATGTTCTAATTTTTAGAGGTAGGTACCACGTTGTAACTTCTACAAGTGGGTCTCATGTATGATAATAATAATGCTACAAACAATAAAAGGTCAGGGTCCCACATCGTAAATCTTATGTTTGCTCCTTGGAGCAAAACTTTTATAATGTTGCCAAATAAGCCTCGTACAATATATTTTTAGTAGAGTAATTTGATATAATATTGGCAAACAAGTTCTACAGAGTATAGACTCGGCACAACCCGATCTCAGCACAACTTTATCCGTGCACAAAATTGAAAACAACATGAGACCGATGCCTTATTGCCCTCATTTTTTCTTCTTGCCCTTTTTCTTTGGCCTAGACATGTTGTTTTCCTTTGCCTTGCTGTCCCTGATTAGATAGGCCAATAGTAGGTTTGGGAGGCTCCTGGGTCCCAGGGTTGTTGCTTGGTAAGAATAATGAATCCAAGAAGGGCTCTAACCTCGGCCTCCTTTCCCTTAATTTAGCTAACTGCTCCCCAATTGTTGAAATATTATTTTCTAGTCCCATGTCCCTGCAAAAATGCACAACCCACCAAATTTCACGTGAAAATGTAAGAAGATAAAGCAGGTAACACGCAGAAAAGGGTCCTTCTTGTGATTTTATTTTGTACGAAGAGGAAAGATGCAACTCCATAAGCATTTCAGCTTGCCAAGGTAAATAGAACATATCTATATATACAATACCGTAAAACAAACAGCATCATGAAGTGGTTACTCCCTCATAAATGATTTTGGTTTCTATTATGCAAATTTTGATGCTGAAAATTACATTCTTAGAAAAATATTAGACATTTTAACTTGAAAATTCTACCAACGAAATGTGACATTAGTCACCACCAAGATGTCAAATGGCACTGCAAAACTTCAGAAGGATTTAAAGGTAGCTGATCTCATATCTAAAGCATTAGAAAGCCTTTGCAATTCATCAAGCATGCATTCCATTTCTCTGGAGAGATCGCCATCATGATCTTGTTGAAGCCTGTTCTCATTTACGTGGGTCATTGCACCATTAAGAAAACAAATGGATGACTCCACTTCTAACTGAGACACACAAGAAACAACATCAGCATTGTGCAGTTTCAGAAAGAAGTTAGACAAATAGAACAAATACATTCTTTCATTTGTTGTACCTTAATTTGAGAAGCATTGGGTAATAAGTTACCCATGTCAATGGGATTGCCAAGCTTCTCTGGTTAGGAATCATCAAAAGTTTTCCAGAACTTCCCATACAGTCTTTGTATGTCACCGCATTCATTTTCAATTTGTGTCCCCAAATCCTGGGATTCCTTAGTGGAAGCAGTGGAAGTAGAAGGGTCTTTAGAATCATTTGTCTGGCTATTAAGACCGGAGAGCTTTCTCAAATCTCCTTTCTCCAATTCAAGGGTATGATCAATGCATTTTACAGCTTCTGGGCTCTTTAAAAAGAGTAATCCAATAGCATCCTCTCTGCACTGAATTGCCTCAAGGGAAACAAAAACTGCATTCAGATTTGAAAATTTTTAGCAATTACTTTCAGTGCCCACCACCATCAAAGAGTTGCCTATTGTTGCCAAAGCATCAGCCAAATTTCTTAAAAGCTGGTGTTTATCTGTCATTTGGGAAAACCCAGATCTTTGAAGAATCCCAGAGAATGGTTGAGGCAAATCAAAAAGAACATTTTTCAAACAAAGCAACTTTGTCATGGTCGGAAAATCCCATTCAGAGTTCAAGTGTGCCAAATAAACCAAAACAACCAACCTCAATACCAGAGACTGGTAGTATGAAAATTGATTTGGGTAAGAGTAGACGCTTTCTCTGCAAGAGATTTGGCCTTCATTAAAAGCACGTCCTTATCCTGGAACTTCTTCAACGGCCAGCCCTTTCCTCCGGCTGCCCATAGAGAGTTCATTACCACATAAAAAAGGATCAAGCGCGATGCATTCTCAAAACTTACTGCTTTACAGAGCATCTAAGCCTCAAGTAGGACGTTACCTTTCATTCTTGCAATGTTGGCTGCCTCCATATAATTTCCTGCTTCATCCTCCACCGCAACCAGCTCATCAAGAAAATTCCTGGACTTCAGGAATTTCCAGATCAAATCCAGAGATCCAAACACGCTTTAACAAAATGCATCATATGTTTGGTACCACCAAGCTCAAGGTAGTGAAGAGCACCGCTCTCCAGAAAAGATATTTTAATCTTATCTGCTTCTCCAAGCTTCTCAAGTTCATCAGATGATGAATTTTCCTTCCACTGTTTTAGATATTGCAATCCTGCATAAAAAAGTTTTCCTTTGGTGCAAGCAGATAAGCACTCAGAGAGAAATTTGCCCCTGGCATACACATCGGCAGCAAGAAACCAACATTTCTCCAGAAGAAAACAGTCCCCAGCTTCCTTAAGTCTTGACATGCCACATTTGTCCCGGTATAATATACCTGATTATCGCAAGGGGTTGGCAGCATACAAACTTAAATCAAATAGACATTCAAAACATAGGAAAAACATAGAAAGACATTTCCCAGATAGTGCCACATAGCATGCCGCATTCCCAAGTTCAAAAACATCCTATTACCTTGTTAATGGACACTTTCAATATCATTATAATACCTATATTGCACAAATTGTTTGCCAATGACCTCCAAGTTTCAACTAAAGGAGCCTAACTTGATCATTCTATGATGACAGATCAATGTACCGGCAATTCGCACAAGCCTAGTAATGCAGATTGGCAAATCTACCACTGAGCAGAACCACATGCACAGTAACACAGTTAGAAAACAACAATAACTAAATAACACTACTCTCATCCCTCTCCCGAGGTAGCTACTATTTGCATCTGTGCTCCGCAAGTCAATTAAGACCTGTATTAAGTCAGATGTTGGAAGGGGAAGCTCCCCAATATATGAGTACTCTTTCAGTCAAGTAATACCCCATAGCCTTATAGTAGAGTAGCTAAGAGCTTCTGGTAATTGAAACACACAGGGATTGTTCTAAGGGCTTTTACGAGAACTGGCACCATTTGAAGTCCCTGAGGGCAGAGACTGTTTGGGCATTTTTGTTAGCGATCGTGGGGGAGGCGGAAAATCACAATTTATGGTAGGGCCCTTGATTCCAGCTAGTGAAGGTTACATTTCTCTTAGAATACCATTTGAGCATTTCATTGTCCTTCAATATCCACCGTATAGTATCATTGTATTACAAAATAGTCGATAGGTTAATATTTTACATTTACAAATGAACTATCTATAGAGAATAAGGATGAAAAAGAAACAATGATTAGCAAGCCAAAGCCTAACCAGACTCATGCATTATCTAATATAATCATTAGCTGCAAGTTTATTACTTCATAGAACTACCACTCCCCTCAAAATCCAGATGTTGAGAGACAGCAACCGTAGTTTGAAAAAGAAACTGGTTTTACATGATGTATGGTGCAAAATGAGCAGATGACACTTGGACGTGGACGAAAAGAAGACAGAATCTGAGCAAACTGTGAACAGGAGATCTGACCCAGAAACTGACAATCAGACCCATAAACAAGATATCTGATGCAAAAATTATAATCAGATCCAGAACAGATAATGAAATCTGAAAATAAGAGATCTAAACCCAAATAAATGATTGGATCCAGAGACACAAAACCTAATTTAGAGCACACGATTAGATCTAACAAACCGTTGATTTGAGATGGATGCAGCTGGAGAATGAATGCCAAAATGCACACATGAGAAGGAACCCAAGCCCATAAATTAATTCACATTATAAGTGCACACTGCTGCAGACTCAAACCAAGAGACTGGGAGGGCCTTTGCTGATCAAAGAAAAAGAAAAGTGTTGCCAGGGACTAGCTGAGATGGGACTGGTATTGGTAGCTGCAGATGGAACCGTCTCAGAAAAATAAGTTTTGTAAAGCGGAAAAGCAGCGTTATGCAATGCTTGCAGACTGAAGTGTTAACTTGAATACAAATTAAGCTTTGGAGAAGACTATCACTTGATTAAGTTATGCCTGAACCCTTGTACATTGAGGGCTATTTATAGTAAGCTCTATAAATACTTACCTCCACTAAAAATATCAAGATATACCATTCTCCTTAAAATAATAACTGAAAGCCAATCAATACGCCTTAATTTTAATTTTGACCACTTCGTCAATTTTGACTTCCAACAGAGTCCTCAGAGCCCAAATTTTATTTAAAATATTTTGACCAAAAATTATATCATATATGATATACCTTCTAATGCATGTATTAGGATGAGAGCCCACAACCTTTCGTTTCTTTAACAGGTTTACTCTAGAGTCGAGACCATTACAACAAATAAGAATTTTACATCAAACTCAATAAAAAAATGTCAAAAGTAGTTGTTTGAAGGTCCAGCAGACTTTGACACAGTTGCTCTACCCATTGCACCATATAAAGTTTTTATACAAGGACTTGTTAAGAAATGTCAAAAGCAGCTATAGACTGAGAGGGCAGCCTTGGATAGATTAAGAGGAAAGATCCAATTCATTTCAAGATTGTTACAAGAGAATATGCACCATAACATTCGCATCGTTTTTTATATGAGATCCTAATAATATTTCTATTTTTTTGGATAATGCAGGGTTCCTAGCCCTTTGGGCCAAAATAATCCCTACGGGCCTAGGAGAGAAAACCGGGTAAAATTCCCCTGTAGCCCCAGTGTGGTAGTGCAGTTTCGAACCCACGACCTCCGGGTGCAAACCGTGGTCCTAGGCCAACTGAGCTACCACTCGGGGTTGAGATCCTAATAATATATACTCGCATGATTCAAATGGTTAATATATTAACAGAATAGATGATCGAGACCAGCCTTGATTTTATTCTGAAAATGTTTTCTTGGGTTAAATTGGCTTTAGATTTATCAGCTCTATTTTATTTCTACTACTTTCAGCGTAGTCATGTTTTAATATTTACTATTTTAACTGCCTTTTGTGTATTTTAAGCATGTGTTTTACAAGATACCGATCTAGAGAGTCTTCCGTGTATCAATTGGAAGACAATGAATGTAAAATATGATGAAAATACTCTAAAAATTGGTGCATTTCATTGTGATCAGTCATCCCTTTCTATACCTTAACGTGGAGGATTTAAAGCAGCTTTACAGCAATCCTTGTCCCTTAATTACAATCAACTGCAATCAAGAAAATATCCTATGGCTTATGGCACATTAGATGTACACTAAAATGTTTATCCCTCATAAACTGTATGGTAGTCCTCCTCAAGACTATCCAATTGATATGATACTGTTAGGTTTGCATTTTGTATTCCGGTTTGACTGGATTGGTTCATTGGGTTGGCCAATGACCAAGTTTAGGGTAATGTGTATTTTGGTCAGTGTATCGGGGTTTTCTTAGGGGCCAAGAAGGCAGAGATTATATATTGATGTAATCGGTAATCCTAGACTCTGAGAGAGAGTGCGAGAGGTGAGAGCTCTCTCTCTCGTGGTTCCGAAACACGTGGGGGCAGATGTGAGAGCAAGTTTAAGACCTATGGGGAGAGAGTAGGCTAAGTGTTAGAGGGTTTGGAATCCTTGTAATGAGTTGCCCAATTCCTGCATAGTGAAATCCTCAGCCCTGTGGACGTAGGCGAGTTTGCCGAACCATGTATATTTGTGTCTCGTGTGTTGCTTGGTTGTGAATGATCATGTGTGTTTTGCCCTAATTAATCCCCAACAAGTGGCATCATAGTCCCAACAGGTGGTATCAAAGTGAAGTTAAAGATCCTCAGGTTTTGAGCAAATTCCTTGGGTTTTGCTTGAGGGGTTTTGAGTGAGTTCCTCGGGTTTTCACACAAGGTGGAGATCACTCAAGAGAGCCTAGGGTTTTCCTAGGGCTCGGGTTGCGCGATCAACGGACGAGATCAGTTTGGATCTTGAGTTTGGATTCCTAGAGTCGGTGCAGAGAGTTGCAGATTGGAGAATCCAATCTTTGTTTGGAAATGGGAAGGCAGAACAGAGGTTTTTCCATCCTCAGTTGCTGGAACCGAAGACAGAGAAGAAGAACCAGTTTTCGGTTAGTTCCAGGTTCGGATTCGCGACACAAGGAACCAGTCTTGTTGCTACTAAATTGATTCGCAACAGTTACCCCTCAAATTTGATTTGAGAGAGACAATAAGCATCAATTTGTGTGTGAATTGATGAAAATAACAACATAATGCCTAGATTAAAAATGCACAACGTCATACATTTTCATAACAAATTACTATATACAATTGGGCAAACACAAACTGAAGCATTTACATATTGCACATTTTGGGTTATTTTCCATCCTTTCAAAATTAGTATAATTTCATAAAATAAAAATGATAAATGTCAACCTATGTAGTATTGAATTTATCAGAACGTTTAACAATAGGAGCAATTTTTGCTACAGTCAACAATTAAAGGAATGACATTCTACCATTAGAAAGTTATTTAAGTTAAGTAGCACTCATATATTGTATATGCAAAGAGACATTTGACAGTAAACAATAGCCTAAAAAGAATTTGTAATCTCATGACTAATGAGATTATCTACCTTTTTTCCAGACATAGTTAGCCTAAAGGGCATGTTAATATCCTGCTAATGTAAACAAATAAGATTAGTCTGCTAACATTTTAACCAAGATGCAAATAAGCTGCTAGTTTAACTAACATTTTACATGACTTTAAGACCAATTATGAAAATAAACTAATTTATTGGAACAGTTCTTGTTAAGTAACAGTAATACGATGTAATCAGGAATTTTCTTGGTTTTCTTGTATGTGTATATCAGTTAATTTAATAAATTGAAGTCCACTACAATGTTGCATGACAAGAAGCAAAGGATAGTATTGTTGGGTTTGATCATGATAGTCATTGGGTTTGATCAGGTAAAGCAACAGTGATCCTCTTTGGAACAGAACATTTCAATCTCAGTGCCAAAGATGGCACATGCATCTCTTTACCAAAGAAAAGAAAGATTGCACATTCTTTCATCAAAGTAAAGGCCAATTTCAATTTTCAACTGAGTGTTCAGCAAATATTATTGTCACATAAACTGAAATTTATGCAGAGGATTGTCAGCAAAGTAAAGAACGAGTCAATAAGCCCTTTCACATATAGCACAAAGGTTTTCACACAAATACTACAACAGGAAAATGAAATTAAACCTGCGCTCCTGTAATCTTTTAACATCATAAAACATTTTGCAGCTGCTTCTGCCTTTTCAATACTCTCATATATCTCAGCAGCCTTTATAAGTAAATCCCTGGCCATTTCAAGATCTGTGCTAATAGTGCGGTCAGCTCTGGCACAAAGACCAGCTGCAGTTGCCCATTTTTCCCTCACTGCATCTCCAGCACGATCAAAACACATGGTTGCCATTTCAAAGTTCCCCTCGTTAAATAACTGCCAGGATCATACAGAGGTGAGTCAACGAAAATATCCTGAAAAAGATTGACAAGAGAAATTAAAAATGAAATATCATGAAAGAAGAAACAAACCTTTTTACCACGTGATCTCCAATCCTCTGGGCTGCTTGCTGCTTGCATAGCTTCTGCAAGTGAGCTATCAAGATGTCTTCGCTTGACCAGGCACGACTTCTCCCAAAATTCAAACATGGGCATTGAGTATTCCCCGGCAGTTTCACAAATCCAGAGCCTTTGCCTTGTACGAGTAATAGCAACATAAAGTTGTTTCAGTTCTGAACAAAGGGCATTGTGCTTGAACCTATCAAACCTTGGGAATGCCCTTGGTGAAAAGGAATCAAGCAGTGATTGCTCTTTCATATATTCATAAATTACTCTCCACTGATTCTTCAAAGGAGAAGCTCCAAAAAAGTTGTATAACAATACATCCTGCATAAGAAAAAAGAAAGAAGATATAAAGGAAAATGCATCCAATACATGTTTAGCATCCATCTACATATGTACAAGACCCGTTCTTAAGTGATTGGGTGTCTTGTCCTCATGATTCCATGTTGTTCAATCTAGTCACTGAACCAACAGGCCCACTTAAACAGAATGGGAGTATAGGGAGCCAAGGATGGGTAACATCTTTGCTCATCAGGACCCTATGATTCCACATGCAGCAATACTCTTCAAACAGTAATGACTATCACCTGAAATTCCAATCCCTTGCATTCAACAATTGTTAAAACAAGAGCTTGTTTCCCCACATGCTCAAAAACCCGAATCTTATCACATTCATCGCGAACTAAAATTACTTGTTCAGCTCCAAAACCATGCACATTATCTCTGGTGCTTCCACTTCTGCCAAAAATAGTTATAATTGCAATCTCATCGTTCCCAGAGTCAAGTATTAGTGGAGCTTCTCCATAGATTTGACTGGTCTCGGGACTCAAAACATCGATGGACATTGGAAAGAATCGATAAAGCAAGTCCACAACACTCTGTGCCAACTTCAAAATGCCAGCATGTGTACGGAAATTCTGGTTTAAATGAAAAATTTTAGAGACACTAGTTTCCTTTTCCTTTGCTCTGTCCTTACGGCCACTTCTCAATTCAGAAAGGAACCCCTTGTAAAATAGAGACCTTATGTCCTGGAACCTAAAATCAATTCCCCTGGCAATGGTTTGTGCTGTATCGCCAGCGAATACAAAGCCTTCCTGAAAATTTCTGCACACATACTTAAAAAGTGCAATTTGTCTCATTGTGAGGTCCTGCACCTCATCAATATATACAAAATCCATCCTGTCACCAGCATACCCATCTCTAGCAAGTCTGCGGTGAAGATCGGTAACGAAATCAGACAAGTCAAATTCTCCATTTGCTACTTTTTTCCTCTCATAATCACAAAAAATGTCATAGATTCTCTCTCTTTCCTTCCTACTTAAAGTCCACCCCTTGCTCTCAGAAAGCATCACATACTCCTCTCTGCTGAGTTTACCATCACCGAGTCCACCTACCTCTGCCCCACCTTTTATATGTGATATTATCTGGGTGAAAACAGTCGAAGGATCAAGTTTCTTTGTCACCTGTGTATTAAAATGGGGCCAATATACAGAAACAAAGCGCTCGTAGTTAATCTCTTTACTTTGTATAAAAGCTTGGAAGGCAAGAGACTTTGAAACTGCTCGTTTATCAGGGAAAAAGTCCTTTACGGAATCAAATTTATAGAAGAAAGAGTTCTCCATGGTTCCATCAAGCATCATCAAGAACTGTTGGAAGGTGAGTACAAGTGGGAAGTGTTTGTGTGGTATATCAACAAAGCTATCAGGAATATCCATAAAATCACTTAAGCTCTCAGCAACATCATGCATATCAATAGAATCTCCAGAGCTAGAGAAATCCCCACCAGAGATAAAGCTGGACACAAAAAACAGTAGAATGGTAATTAAAATTCAACAAAAAAAAAAGCATAAATATATATATATATAGACAGAAAGCATTTTCAACAAAAAGAATAAGATTTACTGAATGGAGCTAAAAGAACATAAAATGCACTATAAAACAGAAGTTATTAAATAATGAACATGCTGTAGCACTGTTGCATCAAATTGAATTCTATGAGAATGGAGACATGACAATTCAATATAGGAGATTAATAGAAGATAGAAAGAGAAGAAGAGCAAAATGAGATTGGAAAGATGTTTAAGCCAACACTTACCATTACAAAAAGTCAGGTAATGCATAAGTCTACACAAGTTACAATTTTACCCTAAGTTAGGACAAAAAAGAAACAGAAATAGAAAATTTTCAACCAATATATCCCATACAACACTTCTGGTCACAGGCCATATTTATGTGATATAGCTAGCCAATTCACTGTGGGCCAGCCATTCTAGTTAATTAGTTGAGTACGCCTAGTAGCTCTCTAAGTCTGATAGCACTACAGTTAAAAACGAATATAGTTCAGATAATAGATAAGTCTTCTTTTTCTTTTTTATATTTTTCTCTTCCCTTTTAGCATTTTGTGGCCCCATATGGGCACCCAAAAGATAGGAGATGGACAGAATGTTGCAAAGGAAATGTCTGGGAAAGGTATAAGATCACACTTTAAAAAAGATTAATAGAAGATTCTAAGTGCAAATATACCTATGGAGTCGGGAAATGTGGCTCCTTATAGCAGACGAAAGTTTTGGACTGATGGTTACAAAAATCTGACACAAAGATCTTCCCTTCGCCAAGTCAACTTCCTCTCTTTGCTCATTCTTCCCGCTGTGAACATTGAACGTGATATCCTTCGTGACATGTAATCCTTTTGAAGAAATATGATGCTGCTGTTCCTTTTGAATCAATTTCATCGTTAACACTGTCGTTTTCCCTGTCCCTGATCTTCCCAAAATAAAAGTACTACTCGGGAAACGAATAATCTCTCGTTCCTGGTCAGTTACTTCAAATAGAAGCTCTGTTTCTTTCCCATCATCAGCAGTGAGCAAGTGTTTCGATATCCCAGATGACAATGAGTAGAACTTCATCAGTAGCAAACTCTCACTAACTTTTGAATTCTCCATATTGTCACTGGCATCAAGTTTTCCAGGTACAGGTTGAGATTCAGCATCACAGACTTTCTTATACCAAATGATATCCTTGCCTTTTTTCCATGTCATGGGAACTTCCAGTTTCCTAGAACATAAAAGGAAATATAAGAAAAGCATTTTACTTAGTTGAGCTGATTACAAATAAAAAAAATGTACTGCAATGAATTTGTTCACATCATTTTGGCATGCTAAAGGATTAAGTAGAAAAGTGTACCCTTCTATGCATTTCATTTTGCAGAGATCAATATATTCATCTGTGTACATTGCGAAAATGTTATCAAGACGCCTGGCGAGCTTAGGGATCTCAGATAATGGTAAAATATCCCAGACCTTCAGCACCTGGACGTATTCGTCGTTCTTTACAATGTCAACCATCCAAACAACATACAACTCTCTAACTCTACACTGTTTTGCAAGTTGAAATGCATCTGAGAAATTGACACTTTCACTTTTTGGACGGCGCCCATCAGCAAGCCTCAACAACACGTGGATCACTGCTTTTCTTGTCTGAAGTGGCTTTAACTTTGAAAATGACTTTCTGAAGTCATCACTGAAAAGAACCTAGACATTCATCAACAAGATTTTCATCAGTCTTCACTATGAAATCTAACATGGATTTTATAACATTACAATTAAAAACTTGAGAAAAGGATAAAAAAATGAACGAATGGATAAAAAGAACATAAGGTATCCAATAAGGGATCTTCAAGATCAGAGTAGAAGAGAGATCCATTAAATTTCATACAAGAAAACATATAACAGTGAAGAATTTTTTCTTTTTCTTAATAGTAATAATAATAAGAAAAAAAAACAATGGTTCACATGTTTCAAGCAAACAAACCCAATAATACTTTAATGTCTCTCATCCCTCTCTACATGATTATCCAAGAAAAGAAAATGAATTTACGACCACCCTAAGTTGAGAGAAACTGTTAGGAAAAACAGATGATAAAAGGTGATCAGCCTTATTCCCCCTGTATAGATACAATGGACAACATCCTATCTAAGCCTATCCAATCTTTAAGGGCATTTTCTTTGTTGGAAGTCAGAGAATTCCTATCTGGGAATTTCTATATTCCTGGACACAGTGAAATTCCTGAATGCTCCTTTGTACTTGAGCATCTATAAATACCACCAAAAAGGGGGCTGGAATTTCAAAATTCTTCTAGGGAATTTGGGAGCTTTTAGGTGGCTGGGATTTTAAAATTCTTGTGGAAAAACAAGGTATTTGCAAATGCCAAGAGATAAGTTATGACATTATGTCTGAAAGACCCCAACCCCTCAAATTCTTGTCAGAAACACTAGTGAAGAAACAGGCCCTAAAGTTTGATGCAAGCATTCAGTCTTAGCTCCTACGATAATGATAAAGGAAAAAATTTAGTAGGGCACTCCGCAAGTCCATACCTTCTATCTTTGAATATTAAAATCTTGAGTCTTCCAGCACAAGTATAACAGGACCCCAAAACCTCTCATAGCTTCTCACAACATGAAATCGATAGATGCCTAGTACGAGTAAACTCAAACTTGGCCGATTTTTTAAACTGTGGTGATAAATGATCTTTATACTAATATTATCATATTCTTTAGAAGGTTATGTACGTTTCACTATAATATTTCTTCACAGCAACGTCCCATGACCCCAAGTCCAACTTTCTTGGTTGCAATGCAACAATTTATTCACATGAACCATAAGCTATGAATTACTTTTCACTATTCAGACGCAAATGTTATTCAGTCTGGTTACAGGATACTAAAGAAATCTCATGGCTTGGTTGCAAGGAGAATACACAGAAGATGTCCTCTTATTTCTCCTAAGCAATCAGTCTTTGAGTGAAAAATATGGAAGAGGGCCCATATGGGCCCACTTTTTATCCCATACCCCTCCAAAACTCATGATTCCCCTGTGAATTGAATCAGATCTAAATTGATAGTCTTTAGGACTATTCTCACCATTGGACTTGCACAAAGAAATTTGAATCTAAGTCTAGGAGTAGCTAATCTCCATCATATCAGCTCATTTCGATCTATGATTTGGCTGCAAAACATTACCCTTCCCATCCCACTCCCAGTCCCCTCCTACCAGATGGGCCCCACCACTCTCGTGCCAAATTTCTTCTGAGATTGCTGAAATATTTGTCAAATACTAATAGAATTAGATATATTTGTGAAATCTTGAAAATTGAGGGAGAATATATTTGCAGCTCACTATTTGCCACAATGATGTCATTTTCTGTAAGATCATTTGCTCATCTAGCATCATGTCGGATCACTATCACAAACACAGAAGAAAGCAGATTCACAATCTTGAAGAGAACAAAAGCATTTCAGTCTACCATAGATGAATCATTGAGCTATTAGCTAGTGTATGCCTGTTGAAGTACTTATTGACATGGCAGAAAACAGAAATAAATTCTGAAGGCACTAATATTAGCAATGCCCGCGATAAACAAATTAATGAAGCGGCAGCCACAGAACCACAGTAATGCACAAGATACTTCAGCATCATACCTTCCATCTAGCTGTACTAAGAAGTATAGAATTTGGATTGAGCAAATCATCAAGCTGATTTAGCTGGTGCTTCACATCTAATATTGCTTTAGCCAATCCTTTGTCCTCACCAGCATTAAAAAAGCAACCGCGTTTCCTCACATCATGAATTAACTCCCCCCAAATTGTATTGCTTCTAACTAAAGTTTGCGCATTGCCCAAAATCCAAAGGCAGTGCCTACATTTATAAATAAACAAAAGCAATTAAATAATAAATAGAGTAAATTAAAACAGTTTCAGATCATACCTCAATAAAAAAAAGTCTCCCAAACGAAGAAATACTCAAAAAAATATTCATTACTTTGTAGTTTGTACTGGACATACCTAGCCCTCGTCAATGCCACATTAGTTCGATTTAAACTGCCAAGAAAACCAACTGTTCCTTTGATATTTGCCCTAACAGTTGAAAGTATGATTATGTCTTCCTCACCGCCTTGAAATCCATCAATGGATTTAACCTTCACTGAAAAGCCTGTGCATTTCTCATATTTGTTCGACATTTTTACAGTAATTGCTTCAACTTGAGCTCTATAAGGAGACACCACCCCTACACTAATCCTCGTGCCTGTGTTAGCCAAAGCTGTAGAACAAAAATCCAGCATTCACATCTTGTCTTGATAAAAATCTAATACTTCAGAAAATAACAAAATCTAAATACCAAGTCCAGCACTATTAATAATAAGAGCAAACATTCTACTCTAGAAAAATGGAAAGAACTACAGGAAGCTTTCTAAAGGGTTTCACCCAAAAATATTGAGGTTATCAGTAAGTACTCAATCATCTACATCACCGTCAAAGTCTTGTCCCAAGAATCTCAACTATATTGGGGTCGGCTACATAAATTATGTTTCTCTCCATTCCAATCTATCTTGAGCCAAATACTCATATAGGTTGCACTTTTTCGGATCTATCCTTGCTATTTCTATCCATGTCCTCTTCGGCCTATCCTTTCTTTAGTGGTGGCCCACCAAGGAGAAAGGATAGGCCGAAGAAAATCATCATCCTTGTCCTCTTCGACCTATCCCTTAGCAGAAAAACTTTTTTTCTTAACAGTGCCGGTGTTGGCCTGCAAGTAATCAAGCATCTGTTGCCCAAATCCATAAATATAAAATAAGAGGAAAAGGTACTGAGTAAGTTATTTCTCTTGTAAACTCTTTTAGTGGAGCAACAGATACACATCATATAATATGTATTGAATATACAATCAAATTATTTTCAAAATATTGTCACTTGAACATATGAAATTATATGAGTGTCATATGTGTCCTGGTAAATGGTAAATAACTTTAAATCGACCATGATGAACATATGAGGTACATGGACCGACCAGGCATATGTCCTCATGCATGCTATGTGTGAGCAGAATGATGTTAGACCCAAACATGTAGCCTCACCATGCATGCCAACCTCAAGAAACAGAATTTAATGTGTGTTTTTTTTTTTTATACAAGTAAGCACATTAATGAAGAAATAAAGAACAAATATAAACTGACAGAGCACACCAATGCAAACTAAAAGTACACATTCACCTTCAACTAAAATTTTGAAGTAGACTATCTGGTTCGAACAATAGTAGACAATCACCTTTAGCTTAATTAATAATACTGCTCACTTTACCATTTTACCAAAAATCCACAAATTAATAATACTGCCCACTTTACCATTTCTGTTGGATGAGTCTATTTGTATCATACATGCTGACGTTCAGGCATTCACATGAAATGATGACCTCACTCATTATGCAACATAATTTTAAATATGAAGAGCCAGAACTTCTCACCAATATTGTTGCTATTGAAATCCTCATTGAGGCCTCAATTTTGTGTTTCTTAATCAAGTTCACTCAGAATAATAGAGGATATGCAGCAAGATTTCATCAATGGCACGTGAAATGAAAAGCAACAACATGAAAGGGGTGACAAGTGCAATACTGAGGCCAGGCACTACGATCCACATGTCAGTAAGTGCATCTTTGAAAAAACTTCTCCCAATGAATATATATGAGAAAATCAATGAAATATGTAAACTCTTAAACGACAACTCTCACACTACAATGCTAATAATCAAAACAAAACATTTTTAGAAAAAATCAAAAGGAACTTCAACACAGACATAGATATAGGATAGAAGAAACAAATCAGTTTAAAGTAGCCATACATTTATAAAGGCTGCTGACAATTTTTAAGACAACGTAAACTTCAACCATATTTCTCCAACTGTTTCCAGTATCTTCCTTTTCTTCCCTCCCATCAGCTACATTTATGAATGAGTAAGCACCATACAAACGTCCAGGAAGATAATTCTTTTTATAACTAGATTTCTTGACATTTGAACCATCCAAGATCTGGTTGTCATAAAACTTGGCATTTGGGAAAGAACTTATTGCAGGGTGCATCCGATATTGAACATTGAGGAGATATTTGTGATGACCTAGAAAACTCAACCTTTCAAACAGACTTCTTCCAAACCCGGCTTCCCAAGAGACCTGATAAAAAAATGATCGATTTCAAAAAAGAGAACAAAAAACACACGTGAAATTAAAACAGTATTCTGGATAGAAATGCTAACCTCACTCCTCACCATCGTAGGCAACTGGTGCTCATCTCCAATGAGAACGGCATGTCTTAACCCCTTAAGTCGAAGTGGAATTACAGACTCACATTCCTTCAACTGAGCTGCCTCATCAATGACTACCACTTCCAATGGTTCCATTTTCACATAGTGCAATAAGGAAGAGCTAGATGCAGTGCAAAATATGAGAGTAGCATTCTTCAAACAATATTCTCTCAACCAATTTTTCTCAGCATAGTGGAATAAATTAAGAGTGCCTTGAAGTTTCTTTAAAATACCTACACATTCCTGTCGAGTTTTGTCTAGTGCATCTTCATTCTTCAAAACATCATGTGAAAACAACTCTTCCAGTTCTTTTTCAGAAACTTCTTTAGTGTGCAAGAGATTACCCAAAGCCTGAAGTAAATTACAAAGAGCAGAGATGTTCTCTATGTTTTCTTTAGAAAAACAAGCTCTTGGTAAATGGATCAAAAGATCCCTCATACAGTCCCCAAGTGCACGTTCAATGGCCTTAAATTGATCTCTTAAGAACGCCATAAAACCAATTTTCTTTTTGCTTCTTTCATTTTCAGAAAACATATGATACTCTGGAACAGAGTCTTCAAGCAACGAGATCAATGAAGATATCATATGTCTCCATCCAGTGCGAGGTGCAAGGCATTCAGCAAGCCGTTCGACACGAAAATCCAAAAAGATCTCTTGAAGATCATCAGCTACAAACATCCGATCCTTGTTTCCGAATAAAACCAGATCCCCCAAGGAGCAAAAAGAGTAACCATTTTCATCAATATGAAAACGAGATTCCTTAACCATCTTTAGGAGTCGAGAGCATAGTTGTAAAACAGCAACGTTGGTAGGCGCACATGCAAGGGTTCTAAAGTTCATATTTATAAGAGCATACAACAAACAGCCAATGGTTTTTGTCTTTCCAGTACCAGGTGGCCCCTTGACAAGTTTCACTGAGTATGAATGTTTACATTGTGCAGCTGCAATAGCCCCAGAAATTGCACCCATTTGTGATTCATTCAGGCCAAAATCATGAGGGACTCTATTCGCCCAGGCATCTTTTTCTTCTGCAAAACAAGTATTGCATGCTGCTTCCTCCTGTTGTGACAAAAATTAAATTAAGAATTTTAATCAGACCTACATGAGGATTAGCATGTACGAGTGCGGCAAAAAAGTGGGAAAAAATTCAGAAGGATAGTCATGTGAAGGAGATTCAAGAGGACCTTCACGGCAAACATGCAAACTATGGAAGACATTACATACATGGCATTCATCAGGAAGCCATGGACATCCCCAGACCAAAAATCAGGAAGGCTGACTCACAAGGGAAGTGAAACATGTGAGAAAATTGAGAGTAAGAAGAGGTAAGTCAGTAGTTGCTAAAATTCACCAGAAATGCATGGCTGCACAAATGATGATTGGCCCACTCTAAAGATGGGTGAGGGCATGTCATCTAAGAGGTAACAGTAACTTGAAAGTATAAAACAAAGACAAATGAAAATGAAAACTACTCAGAAAAGATTGATGAGTTTCTTCCCTGAAAATTGAGCTAAATGGCACACAAGATTCAACCGGTGGCACCCATGCATGATCAAAACGAAAGCCTTGGAGAAAGTAACCAAGTATTACACCTAGGACCATCTTATGAATGGAATGATACTCTTTTGGCCAAGGTAAAAACTGACTCGAGCTGTGAAGAGCCTCTTGAATTTATCTCCATAATTATAATGTCCTAATCATATATATTCCTATAATAACCGCCCCAACACAATTGGGACAAGGTTTTAACGATGATGATGATGATATATATATATTTATACAGTAAATATAAAAGCAGAAAAAGTATGTCATAAATACCAAATTGGGGTTTAAAACTGCCTTTATGATGTTCCAGTTACTGTTCATGCTTGTTCCTAACTTTATCCCCTTCCATATCCGACTATTTGTTGTTATACTTGTAAGATATATTGCAAATCGAATGTTGTCCATGCCATTACTGGCTTCAATGCTCTTGGCATCAATGCTCTTTGATACTTTAACTTTGTACCGCTTTTGGGCTTCCTCGTCCACTTCCTCATCCATTTCAACTACTCCCGCAACTGAAGCTAAAATATAATTCACTCCTCGTCGGCTAAAATCAGAAGCATCTTCAATTCTCATAGATGACAAAACAAAAATATCTCCAGGCCTTGGTTTATATTTTGTACCACCAATGTCTGAGCCACTTTTCCAACCACAAATATCAATGAAGTAAAACAGTTCTGATCTAGCTTCATATTCCTCAATGGATATGATTTCAGCAACAGGTGCATCATAAACTTCTTCCAAACTGTTACATAGGTCCTCACGTGTTTCTTCAACAAGGGGAAAAATAAATGAACTGAGATATTTTTCAACTGAGAGAAATGTTTTTGGTATCTTTTCCACCTACAAGAAAAGAAGAAGTTGAAAACAGGAAGATACATTACTAAAAGCTAAATAGATGCAATAAAAACAAACTAAGAATTAAGTCAAAACAGGTAAATCCCTAATAAAGTCAGATAGATAATATCTCAGGTTGTCATGCATGCCAACGCAGGTTCAAGTCCTGTCATGTCTCCGGTCTAGACTCTCCCAGTATCCTGCCAAAGCAGGCGGAAGCGGATCCCCTGTTTGGTCCAAACAGGGAAAACCTGTTTGGACCAATGGGGGAGTGCCACATGGGGGAGAAAAAAAAATTTTATTCAATGGAGGAGATGGGATGTAGATTATTGGACATCTTCACCCCTACGTGGCACTCTCCCATTGGTCCAAACAGGTTTTCCCTGTTTGGACCAAACAGGGGATCTGCTTCCTTGGCAGGACCTATATTGGATAATTACCTTTTTTTTTAGATAAATTCCTAATAAAAGTCACCATTCAATGTTCCTAATAAACAGGCTAACTACATGACACAAACGCATTCAATGTTCTATAATATTTACGTTGATCACTTCAAGAATCTTATAATTACAGTTGGATGTACCTTTTGGACATCAAACATAACCCAAGAACATTTTTATAGGTACTAACCTTGAAAAAGAGAAATGATCTCACTTCTGCAGAATGTTGGATTGAAGTAAACTTTTGTCAAATATGATCTCTTCTCCTATACAAGGGTTATAATGCTTGCTTAACCCAATAGACAGAAAATATGACTTTAGTCTAAGTGATCTTTGGTCCACTTCTAGGAAGCACGGACACCTCTCCGGGGGCCGGTGTGTCAGTGTCTGACACGCCCCGGACACGCTCGGACAGGTGTCCGAGATACCAAAAATGGTGTCCTGCTTATTTTTTTATATTTTATTTCCCGGACACGATGGGGACACGCTTGGGACAAGCTGGGACACGTAATAAAGAAAAGAGAAGGGGGCCGTTTGTAAAAAAATCTCTTTTAGTTGGAAGAAAAAAAAGAAAGATAAGGTAGAGGTTAGGGCTTTAAATTAGAAAAAGAAACAAAGGAAAGGGCCTAAATGCAATTTTGGAATGGAGGGGAAATTGATAATCCTCTATTTTCTTTGTATGGATTTTATGGAACTATGGATATTTCATGTTTAATGATTACCAATTATGTTTCAGTTTTGTATTGCTATTTGATAATTTGATATGTTTATTAGTTGGTACAGTCGTACACTGGTATTATAATTTTTATTTATTTGATTACTAAATTGATTACAAAGTTAAAATGATATTATCTTTTAGCATATGATTAGATATATTATTATTATTATTAATCTTATTATTATTAAATATTAACGTGTCTCCGACGTGTCCGTGTCCTACTTTTTTTTAGAAATGCCGTGTTGGCGTGTCGGTGTCGTGTCCATGCTTCTTTGGTCTAGTTGCATTCGGCAGGGATTTTTGTTAATTAGTCTTTTCTTAACAAGTAGGCCCCACAATGCAAATTTTTTTAAGGACACACTTTACCCATAGGGCTGCATTTGATCATGTCATAATTAAAGGAAAAGACTATTATAAATTTATCAGATTGGCTGGACAACAATTGTACTCCTGGTTGGACATAATCAAACTTGCAGCTGCCCACAATCAAACGACACCGACTACATATTCCTAAATTTCAACTTGATTTGATGGTAAAAACCATTGATTGCATGGTTAAGATCATCAAAGGAAGATAATCTCTTAACATGCTCAATCTATACAAAACTCTTCTTATCCACAATTGTAGTCTGTCCAGTTGCTTGAACAACAACACGGCCATGTCTAGTGAATGATGGATAAGCAATGGGATTTGGTCCGACCCATGTCTAAACTTGCCCCAATGCGGTTATAGCAGGCCAAGCAAAAGCTAACATGTTGAACACGGTAGTCAAACCAAGAACCATTTCGTAAATGGGACATACTCGAGAATGACCATTAAGGCCTATCGACATCTGGTTCCAAAGTAGGCCTCTTAGGCTCATTTCTATATGTATGTATACATCAGAAATTGTACTGAATGGTCCAAAACCCAATTCGACAATAAGCTGAATCTTGCTCAACCTTGGATATATCATCAGGTGTTCCTCTGTATGGCTTATTCGACAGTAGGCTATAAAGGGGTGTTCCTGTACATGATTTATTCGGATGGACCATCAGGTGTACGGTGCACCTGATGGGCAAAAGTATGTATGAAAAGGAGGTGTGCATTATATAGACTTTCCAGGCAAATCTTCCTATGAGAACTCTCACGGTCTTATAGTGAGGGCAACATGGTAGGGCTGACCCATAATAGGGCTGACCTTATGATCCAGCCGAACCATTCACACATGAGGGAACCAACCGCCGGATAGCCATTAGGCCCCGGGTTTGCACGAACCAAAAGGACTAGACTATAGGATCAAAGATCATTTTCTTTTCTTTTTTAAATATAAAGTCATTAAACTTTTGGGCAATTGATCAAGCAGTTGAGGTATGAGATTGACCCCATTTTTTATACAAGGGCCCATCATGATTGGACATTTCCTTCTCCACAACAACCCCCACACCCACCACCCCCACCCCAACAAAACAAATACGAAAAAAAAAAAAAAAAAAAAAAAAGCAGAGAGAGAGCACAAGAGAGGTGAAAACCATTGGCCATTCGAACGGACTGGATCGTTAGATCGACCGTGCAAACATTTTGGATGGTGAAAACTTGTTGGCCTTTCATCAAGTGGTTAGGGTCATCATCCGAGTCTCCCTCATCGTATAAAGGTAGGTGGTGGATGGGTCCCAAATGCGCCCCATGAGCGTTTCTGCATGTGAGTGGATGAGCGCAAGAGAGGGAGCCCATATGTATGCATGTACATATGTATATGTAGAAATTCTCCATGCAAATCCAATGTCCACGGTGCGCACGAAGAATTTCGTGCTTAGTGGGGCCAACTTGATCACCCATTAAATGAACCACACACAATGGACCCCCCTTAGTTACACCAATCTCATTTTTTTACAAACATCAAAATGGATTTCACCACCGTTGGATCAACCACACAAATCTTTTTAAGGGGTGGATTTTTGTGATAAGTTGATCAAGGGCTTTTTTTTTAGGATTATTATTATTATTTTCTTTTGGGGGGGGGTGGGGCTGCGCAAATATCATTGTGGGGCCCACCCAAGGATGGAAAGATCTAGGTGGGCCTTGCTAGTGTATCCTAACCCCTTGCTCAAAAACCCACAGATTTTCACAATTAAAATTAGGCACATAGTCAATCCAATGGTTCAGTCCATTCATATAGATGCAAACCCAATGGTCCAATGACTATAAGGGGTGTTCCTATGTATGGTACATTCGGATGGACCATCGGGTGCACCCCACTATGAGGTGTGCACAAGCATGTATAAAAAGGAGGTGTGCATTATATGAAGTTTCTATATACAAGCAAATCTTCCTACAAGAACCCCTCTATCAGATCTAATCCAAACTGTGTAAGTGTGGTGACCTTTTCTTCTCACATCTTATCTTGTTGTAATTGATTTTATCTCATATCCCTGTCATCAAGGGAAAACCTGTTCATATGTAACTTATTTAAGAGCTCTTTACAGCGAATGAAATATACAATTTCATCCTCATTATTTTAAGATGGTATTAGAGAACTCGTCAGCAGCAAACCCGCTATTCCATTAGCACATAACACTACTACTCAGCAGCAATATAATCACTCATCACAAGTGATCTCCCACGAACTCTGGGCCCCCAAGTGGGACCTAACAATTGTTATGCACTATGATGCCCAGATACGGCATGGACACGGTAGAGACATGCCATGGACATGGTAAGGACAAAAGTTTTACACGTAAAAAGTGAAGTATCATATACGATACGACACGATCCGTTGCCCATTTTGAAGTATCCGTACATTATGCACAATAAGAATACACACAATGGAAACACAATAATATTTACCCACACAAATTTTCCTGTGACTATGGTGCTCGCCATCTTATGGCGAGTGCTACATAGTGGAGCCCATTGTATGATATGTGTAATATATATATATATATATAGGGAGATACTCATATGAGAGATATCTCTAACCTTATATGAGAGATAGAAGTGGGGATCCTCACATTTAAGTTGTTGGCATTGGATATGGATGTAAAGGCCCCCATCTTATCTCTCATAGTAAAGTGAGAGATGTTCTCACAGGAGCATCTCCCTATATATATATATGGGGAGCGCTACATAGCGCCCGAGCATTTTTTAGGAAAAAACGCCCCTCCTAATTGGGCCCATTGAGATGCATAATGATCATGAAAGTTCATTGGATGGAAAGATCCCTATGAGGCCTTCCTATATGCAAAATCTTAACTTCATAAGATCATCCTAACCTTTTGATCGAAGGCCCTAAGATTTAATGGGTTAGAGGTATCATTTTATCACGATTTCAATCCAACGGTGAGGAAAAGCTGAATGAGTGTCAAACTTGGACTTGAGACTATTCGGAGGAGTGGGGTGGGGGGGTGTAGTGCATGTGAAAAGATTAGATTGACTCAACATGGGCCCCATGACAAAAAATAAGAGGGGCAGAAAATGAGTTTTTTTAAAGTGGGGCGTTTTTTAGAATTTCCCTATAATATTTATTGACTTTGTTCAGGTGAGAACTATTCTCATGGGGTCATGGTGATAACTTTTGTGGGTCGATGGGACCCATTGGGGATGGAAAGATCTGTGACCCATAAATTTAATGGCTTTATATTAAAAAGAATTAAACCCTCCATCCAACATCCCAGTCCATTCATATATGTGACAAACCTCGGGATCTGTGACTATTAGTGGGGTCACTGTTTGTGTACGGTTTGGATAGGTTGTTAGGTGGGCCCCACCAATGGTTCTCACTGAAGAATATTTCCGTGTGTGTGTATGGGGCCTCCTATCCTCAAGCTCGAGCTGAGGATAATGGTGTCCGCTCAATGGTCTGGGGCCCACCTGGGGACCCACATGGGAATGGGAATGGAGGGATTTGAAGGACACACAGGGGCCCTCCTCTTTAAAAAAAATCAGCCTCATCCCAGATTATCACCACCTCCATCTGGGCCACAAAAGTCTAACGGTGTACAATCTATTCGGATGGGTGTCACTCGATCCAACGGTCCACTTTAATTGCATGGGGCCAAATTTTGGTGGACATGTGAAATTCAAGGGGGCCCTTTGTGTGGTCCCTTTGAATGGACCAAACAATGGGCCTCACCCTAGGAAGCGGACAGCCCTCTCCCATCAGCTCAAGCTGAGAGGCTGGCCTATATTATATATATATATATACACACACACATATATGGAAATGTTCATGTATGAATATTTTCCATATATGAATATTTTCCATATATATAATAGTGGTTATCCCGTGCACACGGTGTGTAGTTAAGTTTAAATACACCTCAATGTGGGGCCCACATGGGATTCTACTTGTGGATAGCATTGGTGAGGATTGCTCCATCTGGTTGGGGCCTACATATGTATAAAATATGGGCCTCATCTAATCATCCTAGCCCCTTCATCAATGGCCGGCAAGTTTTAGCCTCTTAAAACTGCCATTGATCCAACAGTACAGACCATTCAAATGGGTGTAAAGAAATGGGAATCGTGTAATTTAGAGGTGTCTCATGTGTGTGGTCCATTCAGATGGGTCATTAGGTGGGCCCCACATGAGGTGTGGAGGGTGTGCGCAAGAAATGGTGTGCATTGGATAACTACTCTATATACATATACATATACATATACATATATATATATATATATATATATGGGAGATGCTCCTATGAGAGACACTCTCACAAAGTTAATGAGAGATGGGTGGGGGCCCTCACTTTTATATCCACTCTCACCAACTTAAATGCAAGGACCCCAAATATGGAAGTGAGGGCCCTCACCAATCTCTCATAAACTTGGTGAGAGTGGTTCTCATAAGAGCACCTCCTTATAAATCTATATATATAAAAGGAATTTCTCCTAAGCATATGCCTCTCATCGTAATGCGGTGAGGGCAATACAGTAGGGCCCACCTTATGATTCATCCGAACCATGCAGCAACCCCCTAAATTACATTGGATTTATTGAATTTTCAACTTTTCACAAATCCAAATAGACTAGACCGTTGGATCAAGGGTCAAATTTTTCTTTAATATAAAGTCGTTAAACTTGTGGGGCATGGACGAAGGGGTTAGAAGCATGGGATTTATAACAAACTTGATATTTGGGTTGGTCCATCCATCCATCCATCCATACATACATACCTATTTATGAATGATTATTAGGTGCACACAAGTGGGACCCACCTGATGGTCCATCCGACTGGACCACACACACACACTTTGAATTTCACATGTATCCCAGGGTTTGCACCCATTTGAATGAGCTGAACAGTTGGATCAATTGCATACCCATTCAAATGGACTGTATACCATTTAACTTGTCAGGCCCGGATGGAGATGATGGGGTTTTCGGTTGGGGCTGATTTTTTCCAGAGATGAAGGACCTAGGGAGATCTTTCGATCCCCCTAGGTCCTAGTCCCAGGTGGGGCCCCGTGTAGGCCCTACATTGAGGTGCACACACTGATCCAACACTCGAACATTTTCTATAAGAATAACTCCCCTCCTAATTAGGCCCACTATAATGCATGATGATCATGGAAGTCTATTGAATGTAAAATCCATAAGATCATCCTAAACCTTTAATCCATATGAGACCTACCTATGTGCAAAATTTTGAATCCATACGATCATCTTAACCCTTTAATTCATGGCCCTAAAATTTAATGATTTTAAAGGTATTATTTTCTTATGATTTCAATCCAATGGTGAGAAAAAGATGGATGAGTGTCAAATTTGGACTTTTGACTATTCATTGGGATATGTGAAAAGATTAGATCGACTCATGGTAGGCCCCATGACCAAAAAAAGAGGGGTAGAAAAGTGGTCGTTTTTTAAGTGGGGGCGTCTTCTGGAGAGTTCCTATTCGTAGTCTAGCATGAGCTGAAGTGGGGGGGATTGATGATAGATGGGTAAGAAAATAATTATAGATAAAAGTAGTTCATTAGTTCTATAAGGAATATAAATGATAAAATAAAATAAAATAAAATAAATATGACAAAAAGAGAGAAAATAGACATAAAATGGCTCATAGTTTGGAATATAATGATTTTCATTTTTCCAATACAAATAATTTACTTTTGGGGATGGGCGAGGCATGTAAAAAAAAGGAGGCATATTATTTTCTAATCTTTATTTCAAGACAAATAAAAATTATATTAGTCTTATTGAAAATTAATATTAACATTGTTACAATCTTTTGATTTTTCAATTGATTAGAGAAGTTCTCATACATATGAAGGAGAGTTATACGAGCACATTGATCAAGCAACGATGGCCCCTAAATAAATTATCCGATATAAATGCATAAAACATAGATAGTATATTTTCCACTTAATCAATCCAATCATTTATGTCACTCTAATTGAAGTGAAATTTGGGTCTATGTCTCAACATAGATGGTTGCAAAAATAGGATGACGTTAGGAAAGGTGTAGAAGAGCCTACAACTTTCGAAGGCGTCGTCGACATGGTTGTGAGACCCACTTTGATCCATGCTAATAAGTATGATGATGTTGGAAGATCCCATTCTCTCTCTTACAATCTCTCCCTCTCTTAACAAATAATGACTGATAATTGACTTATACATGGCAAGTGCATGAGTTGAATGGGCTAAAATACAGGAACTGCATAGAATGAAAGAGAACGTGGACATGGCTGGATAGTTGCAATCAGAAAATCAGGACCGTCAATCAGAACATATCCATCTCACAGTCCATGCACCCATTACTCGGCCCGCTTCAATGGCTGGAGGCCCACCAACCAATTCCAGCAAACACCATTTGAAAAAAAAAAAAAAACAACGCGCGCACACACACAGAGAGACCCCATCAACAAACGACCCTCCCAAAACATTCCAACATTTCACAGATTTGGACAGATTCCGCGGAAAAGAGAATCCCCAAAACAAAAAACGCAAGCAAACGAACAAAGTGGAAGTAGAAGAAGACAATATGGAAACAGAACTGACCTTGTCTCTGTAACGGTCTTCATTGAGAATGTCCTCAACAGTCCAAGACAGCACCAAATCCAGCAACCCAAAATGGATTTCCCGCCTCTCCGTCATCTTGCTATACATTTCATACAGACAAAAAACCCCTTCTTATTCATGTAGAAGTAGATTGGAAAAAAGGGATTCTTAGCAAGCAAGAAACAACCACGGACGGAAAAAGAAAAAGAAAAGGAAAAGGAAAAGGAAAAGGAATGCGATTCCAAATAAAAAATACAGTGGAAGAGTGAGTGTGTGTGAAAAAGATAGCGTTCGTATTTCCTTACGTACCGTTGGGATTTTATTTTATTATTATTATTTTTTCCGTTGTTGTTGTTGTTGTTCAACCCTCGATCATGATTTTTATAAGACAATTAGAAAGAAGGAGGCAAAAAGACGACGAGTTTGGTTCCGTTTTTCAAAAATCGCCATGCAGTATAAATGCGAAAAGAGGAAGTTGACCCTTCAGGTTTGGGCTGTGGAATTTTGGATGACATGAAGATAACATGATTAACACTATGAATGCCTCTCATTTTTCACTTCTAATTCCGGTGCTCAATGGGGGCGGTGGGAACCGTTCCTTTCGAGCTGGAATTTGAGGTTATATAAGAGGAGGGGATGGATGTTTAAATTATCTACATGTGAAACCCCGTGATAGAATTACATAAAAGTGTTACATGGTTTCTAATATCCACGAGAGAGGATCTAGACTCCTAACTATTATATAGGTATCGTGGATAGAGAAAATCTGACCATTTAAGATGAATCACATCCCCTCCTGTAACATCTCCTCGTATTTTACTTTAATGGAAGTGGGTGCTGCTATACGACTAAATAGATGATTGAAAATGTGATTACGCGCTCCCATATCATAGCGGTTGATGTTGCATTAATCGCATTTCCTTCGTGTATACAATCAGATGGTGGGACCCATTCTAATGGAACTTGAAATTTGAGTGTATATTCCTAGAGGGGATGGGATTCATATTAACCGGTCTGGATTGTCTTGTATGGCCCTGCGTTGGATATCTCAACATGTGTTACACCTCGTATACGGCTACGTATATTACTTGTGGCAGCCGGATCCGGACTGGAATGAACTCTGATGAAAAAGTATGGGTTTGAACTTTGAAAAGTCATAGTGGCCTATGGTGAAACAGGGATGTTGGACTTAGTATCAGGGCTGTTATATTGGCCGGTCCTTGGTGGACGTGAATGACGAAACAGGGCCATGGTGGCCGGTATACATGTATAAGATAAGCCTTGGAGGCGTGGTAATGTGCATGAGCACGAATAGCTTTTAATGGTAATTGATTTATTGATTCAGATTTATTTGTTATGTGATATTATGTTCTATGCTGGTTGTGTAATTAGGAAAATTCATTCACCGGTAATACTGACATTGTGTTGCCCCCTTCAGGTAATCACGTTGTGGGTGGGATAGAACAGAATGACGTTTAGTACATATATTTCAGCATGCGTGACTGAAGAGAGAGAACGAGAAACATTCAAATAATTGTTAGAGAGATTAGTTCTTATTTAGGAAATTTTATTAAATGTTTAACACATCTTTGGATTCAGTTAGAATATGGAATTTGATTACTCATAGAATATTGATATTGTTTGACATTTATAATTTAATTGGAATTATATGTTGAACTAAATGCCTGATTCCTTGTGGAGATTATTTGATGAATGCGTGGTGAATATTGCTAGATAATCTCAATTCGGAACCCGACAGGGCCTCGGAATTTGGGTCGTGACACAAATCCTAACAATCTCCCATTTTGGCAATTCATGGACAAAACTTTCTAACACATGCAATCTACCCAAAAATTTAATCACTATTACAATCATAAAAAATCAATCTTCATGGTCTTCAATGTGTATAATCTTGTATCCTGCACAACCTATCACGGACCATTCTTGACAAAAGATCAAGTTATATAATCATGAAATTGAACGCAAATATGACACTGTCACTCTCATTATCTCTCTCCCTTTTTGTGCACAAATTGACAAAGGGAAGAACACTCAACAAAAGAGATAATAGAATTCATGACCAACTTTTGAATTCTCCTACTCCCCCTTTTTGTTCGAAAAACAAGCAATTAAGTGAACAAAGTTGCTCCCCCTTAATCTGAAATTTCATGTTCAGCTTCTTTGTTTAGGATGATTCAAAATTCATGAAGGTGACTGAGACTGATCATAATTTCAAAATAAGCCAAAATCATCAGACTGAAAAACTAGGGTGAGGAAATGCAAGTTTTGAAACACAATTGATCTCAAACTAGTGAAAGACCAAATTTTCAGGCAACCTGGTATGTGGAAAGTCAAAACTTGAAAATCAATTAATCAAAGTGGCATGATATCCAAATTTACAATCATGTGTATGTGTGTGTGACATTCTCTTTTCTTTTTTTTTTAATTTACCTAAATAAAGATATTTTGAACATAATTAATCAACGCGAGAGATTTCAAGATATTAGAGCGAAACATATATAGACCCAGGGAGCAAACTCCCTGGGTCTGCCCAGGGAGCATACCTAGTACTCAATTTAGCACATAATAACATTGGAAGACTTCCATGGGCATTCAGATTTGGGTCGGCCTTTTTTTAATCTTTTTTTCTCTCACATGTGAACCTTCATTGGTAACTTTCACGCTAATGAATATGGTAGCACTTTCCAATGAAACTTTTCAATCATTTGGTAGCTATTACACATACTCTTAGATAGGCCTATTCCTCCGGTTCACAAAAAAAAAAAATTCCTTCCATTCTCCTTTTCTTTTCCTTATGTGGAAATTAGGAAGAACATCCCTAGTGCAAATTGAATATGATGTAAAATCCAAATATCATTCACTAAATATCACGTGCCAAAAAAAATGAAGTCCTCTTAATCAAATGCATGTGCTAAAAAACTGAATTTGAAATCATGGATGTAGGCAGATGCTGAGTGATTTCCTGAAGTATTCATTTCTAGTGGACTCAGGTGGCTTTTTCAAGATTTTAAGGGCTTTCTTTTTGCCACAATTCCTAGTCATGGACCTTTGGTCAATCCCATCGTTAGATAAAATATGTTTCATCTAATTATTCTTTGAGCAACCACAATCTGCGCACCGTACCGGTGAATTTCGTGCCTGAATATCAATATGGGGCATTGAACAGTGTAGGTCAAAATTTCTAACCCAGACCTCTATAGACTTGACCTTTTGAGTCAAGGAAAAGTTCTTTATTTTCTATTTTCTCAATTTATTGCAGTGAGGTCTTATGTGTCATTTGATCTCACAAAAGTGACGAATGGGAATAAATTTAGGACGATTTTCACAGTTATTATTTATGCGAGGAACAAAATTTACAGGTGCAACAGTCTTAACAATGAGGGAAGGAGTATTCGGAGTTGATCCTTTAACAAAAACAAACTTACCTGCGGATTTTGAAGAGGATGCTCCATGCTCATAGCCAATTCCAGTTTTTATGCGATCGTTCCTTTGGCTTCCGAGAATTTCAGTTAACTTCATTATTCCTTTGTTCATCCGCTCAAGGGAACCCTTTGCAGTTGATAATTCAGCTATTTCCATTTTGAGTTTTTTGGCCAAGTCTGTCTTTTTAGCCTTGCATTCTGCAGGCAATTCTTTCTTCAAAGTTTCCAACTCTTTTGAAGCTTTTTCAGCATACTCTTTCAAGAGGGTTTTCTCATTACCTTCATCAATCAACTTGTTAGATGAAGTTGTACATTGTGTTTCAAGTTGTGATACCTTACCTTGTGTTGCTTCTAGTTACTTTTTTAGAGCAGATTTTCCATTTTCCCTTCAGAATATCATTCAATTGTGTCATCCTCCTAAAATCTTTAAGCAGACTTTTGCATGCTTCAACTCAATCATGTTCATTGTCTGACAGAGAGTTCAAATTTTATGCATTATCATCATCAGATTTAGAATCTTTATGCGAGATATTTTGCAAAAAAGATGAGTCAGACTTTGCCATAAAAGCCATAAATTTACCATGTTCAGGAGAGGAGGATTTAGGTTCAGTCTCATTACCTTCTTGATCTGAATTGTCATGCCACGTGACATTCAGAACCTTACCTTGGTTTCTGAATGTTCTATTGACACATTGAGAGGCATAGTGACCAAACCCTTTGCATTCACAACATTGAGTATTTTTTGGAGGAGTTTTTGACACATTCATTTTAGGTTTAGGACCATAATTGAATTTGGAGGTGGAATTAGACTTGTTGTTTTGAAACGATTTTTTCAAACCCTTTTTATCGTCTTGCAAGAATTTTTTAATTTTTGTGACAAAGATAGCATCAATATCTGGGTCCTCAGTATCTGAATCATAATCATCATCCTGTTCCATAGGAGACTTGGAAGACATTAAAGCCATCCCTTTTGATTTCTTGGTTGATCTAAGATTAGCTTCAAAGGTTTGCAAATTTCCAACCAATTGATTAACCTTAAGAGAGTCCAAATCGCTGGTCTCCTCAATTGCTACTACTTTTGGGTCAAACCTCTCAAGTAGAGATCTCAAAATATTTTTAACTATTTTGTGCTCAGAAATAATTTCACCCAAATAGAAAATAGGATTCGCAATATAAGATAATTTGGCATAAAAATCATCTAACATTTCATTATCTTCCATGCTTAAGGTTTCAAACGCAGTAGACAATTTTTGGAGTTTGCCCTGTTTAACTTCAACAGTACCTTCATTGACTATCTCCAAAATCTCCCAAGCTTCCATAGCAATTTTACAAGTAGAGATCTGACAAAACTCTGAGGGTGTAATAACATTAAAAATAGCATTTAGTGCTCTACTATTAAAGGCAAAGTCCCGTTTTTCTTCTTTGGTCCATTGTGCCATGGGTTTTGGTATCGTTATGTTACCATCGGTAACAACAATAGGTTTAGTATAACCCAATTCCACACAATTCCAAACATCCAGATCAATGGACTAGAGAAAGGCAATCATTCTAACTTTCCAATAGGCATAAGTTAGATCCATCTAACAAAGGGGGTATGGTGGTCGATGTTCCTTCTCTAGTAAACTCCATATTAGAAAAACTGTGGTGTTCTCACATAATAGATTAGTGTGAACGGGCTTTGATATCAATTCTAAAACCAAACAAGAAGGTCAATCAAGATCCAACCCTAGGGTTTAGCATAGATTTTTATATGGAAACACGAAAGCAGTAATTCTAAGTTACCAACAATCAACCACAAACTATCTAAAGAGATAGACACATGGTTTTTACGTGGAAACCCCTAAAAAGGGGAAAAACCACAAGATCTAACACCGGTCCAAAAAGATCAAGCAATATGAATAGCAGAGGTTACAAGATGCACTCACTGTCCTTTCCAGTTGACCACAACGTAAGGACTGTAGTTGATCTTGCCGACGACCACGCCGTTCGCCTTTTCCAGCACTTGAATCTCCACGACCATACCTTTATTAGGGTGCATTTGGCATCGTGCCATTTGGATGTTCCCACGTTTCCAATAGATAAGGGTGTAGAAAACATGTTTGGTATTTGTAAATGATTGTTTCAAATTTTGTTCTCATGGGAAGGAATCTAAAAATCTTAACCCGCTGGTATAAGAAAATCGGAATGAAAAAGGTTTATTTTTCTTTTAAGAAATAACTTTCCGGCACAGTTGTTTCTTACTTATCTTTTGCCTTTTAAAGAATGTCATTCGAAAATTCTAAATCCTCTCACTTATCCTAACTATCGGCCCCACGTTCACAATCCCAAAGAATGTGTTCCCACTTTATAATTCCTAGAGGTTGGTCACATGGTCAAAATCATAAAAGGTGAGCCCATATTATAATTCTATGATGGTGTGACCACATTATAAATCAAATGAATTTAGACTCAATCTTTTAATTTATAAAGGTAGGCATCACATTGTAATTTCTAAAGGTGGGTCCCGTGTATACAATCACATTTTAATGGTGGCCCCATGTTCGAATTTCTAAATGTGGGTGTAGGCACCTCATTTTGGCACCCTATGAGGGCTAATTCAGGCCACCCTATTTAATGATGTTATGATTAGTTCTGAATTAAAAATCACCAGTTAAAATTGAAAGAAATTAGGATGCGTCTACCTTTAAAAATACCTAAAGAATGAATTTCCCGAATTATCACCAAACCCCGCATGGATCATCAAAACACCCCATCCAGTAGTAGAGATGAATAAACAAATGGGTAGATGAATGATAAAGACAGAGTTGCCGTTGGCCAGAGTGTGCAGGGAACCAATCAGGCAGTTGAGGTCCAAGTTAGCCATCGGCGTGAAAATCAGAATTTTAAAATGATAACAGTGGGTCCCGCATCTTCGGAATGCCCACTTGAAAAATTACCTATCACCTCTAGATCTCTGATCGCCCCGGAAGTTGGCCTATCTCGGTTTACTCACCGAGAGCTTTCCGTCCATATATAGAACTTCGAAATCCAACGGGTGGATAAAAAATGATAGCAGTGGGTCCCGTGACCCCCGGAATGCCCGTCTAAAAAATCACCCATCATTTCTAGACTCTTGATCGCCCCGAAAGTTGGCTCATCATGATCTAGTCGTTGAGAGCTTTCCGTCTATATATAGAACGTCGAAATCCGACGAACAGATCAAGATCTGCGAAACCTGGGCCCTAGAAATGATAGCTCGGACCAAGCTCTACCGTGACCCACCCTATTGGGCCAAAATCCATTTGATACGAGTCCAACCGAACCAGGCTTGACCCGAGACTAACCCAATCTAGCCCTTCCAGCCCAAGCCAAATCCACCCGAACCCAGACCCATCACTTTGGACCAGAGCCAAACCCAACCTAAACTTGGCCCAAACCAATCAACCCAAACCCAGGCTCAGACCAAGCCCAAACTCACCTGACCCGACTCCTTTTGAACTCATCCTGACCGGTCCCCGCGTGGCCTGTCACCAGCATGGGGGGTGGAGAGTCCACGAGATCCTAACCATATGTTTTGGAAGGGAAGAGGGGAGGGGAGGGGAGGAAAAATTTGAGGGGAAAGAAAAATGAAGGGGAGGGGAGGAAAAATTAATTTTACCTCCTCTTATTTTGGATAGTCAAAAAGTAGGGGAAAGAAAAATGAAAAAGTAAGGTTTTATTTATTTGTGAGGCAGAGAGAAAATTACCAATTTATCTTTACCCCGTCGAAAAGTAAAAAAATAAAATTGCAGTTTAGTAAAATGACAAAGATTCCCCTCTTGAACTTATCTCCCTCTCGCATCAGAACTCCACACAACCCTTCTGCATCATCACCTCTCCCTCCTTCTCCTGGGTCCTCTCCAGCATCACGCACAACACCCCCATCTCTCATCAACCCTTCTTCATCATCTGACCTCTCCATCATCTTCCTCTCTTTCGTCCTCCACGCACCCAGGCGCAGAACCCATCTACCTCTCGGTCTCACCATCGTCTCCAGCACCTCCGCGCACCGCCCCTAGCAGCACCGCCGGACTCCAGAACAGGTACTCCCTTTCTCCTCCATCACCCCCCGTGCACTCGCCCCTGCATCCTCACACACACCACCTGCACCTGCGCCTCCCGCTCTTCCTCCTTCCTCCCTTCCTCTTCCTTTCTTCCTCCCTGGCCTGCTCGCCCACCTGCGCCTGTGCCTCCCGCTCTTCTTCTTCTTCCTCCCTTCCTCTTCTTCCTCTTCCCTTCTTCCTCCCTGGCCTGCGCGCCCACCCGCGCCTGCGCCCCCTCTTCTTTCTCCCTTCTCTTCCTCTCTTCTTCTTCGCCCTTCCTCCGCCTGCGCGCCTCTCTTCTTCCCCTATCTCCCTCTCTCTCCTCTGCCTTCTTCTTCTTCGTCCTCTATCCCTTCCTCCCCTGTTGTCTTCCTCCGCCTGCACCTGCACCCTGCACGCCTTCTCCTCTTCTTCTTTCTTTCTTTTTTCCCTTTTCTTTTTCTCTTCCACCTCTTCTTTCTCCACCACCTGCACGCACCCATCTTCCCTTCACTGCGCACCCCACACCCATCTTCTCGGCCCTGCCACAGCCCCCTGCATAGTCTTCTCCACTTCTTCTTCCTTCCTTTCTTTCTCTCTTTCTTCCTCCTTTTCTTTTCTCTTTCCCTACCACAGCACGCCCTCTCTCCCCACTGCTCTCTCCTCTCCTTCTTTATTTCTTTCCCCCTTCTCTTCTTTCCTTCTCCTCCCCCTTCTCCTCCCCTGCACCCGCGCCCTGCACACCTCCTCCCTCCTTCCTTCGTTCTTCTTCCCTTTCCTTTTTCTTTTCCTCTTCTTCCTCCTCTTCTCCTCACCTGCAACCGCGCCACCCACTGCCTCTCTTCCTCTTCTTTTCTTTTTTTCTTTCTTCCCCTTCTCATTCTTTCTTCCTTCTTCTTCTCTTCTCCTCCCTGCACCCATCCATCCTCCTTGCGCGCTGCCAACTCCTTCCTCCACTACACCCACCTGCACGCCCCCATCTTCTTTTTCTTTTCTTTTTTTCTCTCTCCTTCTCTCCTTCCTCCTTATCCCCTGCTGCTGCATTCATCCCTGCACTCCACCCGATCACTGCAATACTACACTACACTACCCCAACCGTGCCCTGCACTGTGCTTCCGCCCCTTTCTTTTCCCCCTTCCTTCCTTCCTTTCTTCTTTTTCTCTCTCTCCCTCCTTCTCCTGAGCCCACTGCACCAGGCACACACACACACCCCCCTCAGCGCCCATCACACACCGGTGTCTACTGTCGCCATTGCTCGCCCACTGCACAGCCCTCTTCTGCACCTGGCACAAGCCACACAGCCACACAGCCCATAGGCACAACCAATTTGACCAGAGCCAGCGTACCTGCGCCGAAGCCACTTTCACAGTCCACACTCTGATCCTAGTTTTCTGATTTTAGTCAATTTAGAACTTCGTGGCTCAATTTAGTTATGAGTACTCTTGTCCCTAATATTCTTAGATCTTGAATAAACCAGAAGCAATGAAGTGAATCCATGCATGGATTGTTAGTTTCGTACTCGTTTTAATTCGCTGTTATTTCTAATTTGCATCTTATTTACACGTACAATATCACATATGCCCATGCATCTAGGTTAGTGTTTCATACCGTTAATTATTTCAATTTATCCCTAGTTCATGCATCCCAATATGCCGTGCATTCAAATTAGTATTTTAGGCCATTACTTCTTTGAATTGTCTTTAATTGTGCATCAAACCTGCCCATGCACCATGTAACTTAGTTGCATTTCCCTTTTTCGGTGAAATTTAGAACTGCATAATTCAAAAAAAAAAAAAAGTTAGTTTAACTTCCATTAAAAAAAAAAAAACAAAAAAAAAAAAGGAACAAAAGACCAAAAAAAGAGAAAGAACAAAAACAAAAACAGAACAAAAATAGAATCCTAAATGTTAGATTAATTAAAATAATTAGGTTTAATCTAATAATTAAGTTCCTTTCTCTCCTCCCTTCCCATTAGGGTTAGGGAATTTTATTTAGGAAATTCTAAATCAATTAATTAATAAAATTAGTAATCTATTTCCTTCATCTCCTCCCATTTTATTAGGATTGGAAAAATTAGTTTTGGATTTTAGGCTTTACAAATAAAACCAAAAACAAAATAAAAATAATAAAAACCAAAAGACCAAAAACAAAGTAAAAGATATTAAAAAACTCTAAAATAATAATAAATTAGAGTTAGGAATTAAATAGTGGTTCAAGCTGACCAGCTCAAGCCCCAGACTCAGATCTAGGTCTTCGCCTAGCCAGGTTGGACTACCTTTAGTTTCTCTCATTTTAATAAGTTAGGTTCCTCTCTCTGGGAGCCCCGTTAAGGGACGGATGAGGGCGGTTACGACCCTAGGATAGGGTAGAGATCTATTAGGGAAATAGATTAGTTAGGTTAAATCCAAGTAGGAGATCCCCTAGTTAAGCCCTTCTAGCTCCAATAATTAAAAATCCAAAAAACCATAAAACCAACAAATCAAACCCAAAAACGTTTTCTTCTCTTTTCCTCCACCTCCAGTGCCAAATATTCATTTGAACTCAAAACCCACAGAAATCGCAACTCGAAATCTCGTTTACATCATTCTTTCGATTTGAAGAATATGTATTCAAACCTTAGGTTGTCAAAGGACATTGAAGGGGGTACCTGGGAACGGGATTGATCGTCTTCTAAATATTTGGCACCTTCCCCCTTTGTTTTTTTCAAATTTATTTATATTTCACATCAATTATTTTCTAGAACACTTGGATTTAACTTCGATTAGCCCGTACGCCCATGAATGTAGATCTCCCCTACCTAATTCACTGTGACCCTACTTTAAGACCCATAATTCGACCCAAGTTTGACCCAAATTGAAAGACCCAAATTAAGTGACGAAATAACCGTCATGTGTTGGCGGCAGCACATCAGACGAGAGAAGAACCCACCATATCTTTCTCCCGCTTTCCTTCGGCTTTCGTTGAAGGACAGCATTATGGCAGTATCTGTAGTTGGCGATCGTGATTCGTTTATTTTGAGGGGTAGTCGGAATCCTCATTTTCGATGTAAATCTTCTGATATCTCATATAGCTGAATGGCGATTTCCCTCCCCGGGGGATCAAAATTCAGATCCGACAGTGTGTACCACATTGTAATTTTTTAAAGGTGGGTCCTGTGTTCACAATTAACAAAAAGGATGGCCCCTCATAATAATTCCTATAAAGGTGGCCCACATTGTAAATCTTATGAACGTGCTACCCCCATGTTTCTAATTTTTAAAGGTGGACACCACATTCTAATTTCTAAATGTGGGCCCTGTATCCACAATGACAAAAAATGTGGTTCCACTTTGTAATTCATAAATATGGGTTACATGGTCGTGTTCACAAAAGGTTGACCTACATTGTAAATCCTATGAATGTGGGCCCATTTTCTAATTTCTAAAGGTCGGTCCCATATTTACATTCACAAAAAGTTGGCCTCCATTATAATTCCTATAAAGGTGGGCCAACATTATTAATCCTATGGATATGGGTTCCATGATCTAATTTTTAAAAGGAGGTATCATGTTGTAAATTCTACAGGCGGGTCCCATGTATGATAATAATAGTGCTACAAACAATAAAAGGTGGGGTCCCACATTGCAAATCCTATGCTTTCTTCTTGGAGAAAAACTTTTATAATGTTACCAAATAAGTCCCGTACAACATATTTTTAGTAGAGTAATTTAATATAATGTTGCCAAACAAGTTCTACACAATATAGACTCGGCACAACCCGATCTCAGCAAAACTTGATCCGACCACAAAATTAGAAACAACACGAGAACGATGCCAAACATGCCCTTATTTTTTCTTCTTGCCCCTTTTCTTTGGCCTAGACTTGTTGTTTTCCTTTGCCTTGTTGCCTTTTCCCTGATTAGATGGGCCAACAGTAGGTTTGGGAAGCTCCTGGGTCTTAGGGTTGTTGCTTGGTAAGAATAATGAATCCAAGAAGGGCTCTAACCTCGGCCTCCTTTCCCTTAATTTAGCTAACAGCTCCCCAATTGTTGAAATATTATTCCCTAGTTCCATGTCCCTGCAAAAAAGCATAACCCACCAAATCTCACATGAAAATGTCAGAAGATAAAGCATAAAAGCAGGTAACATGCAGAAAAGGGACCTTGTTGATAATAGACGAAGCATTCACAGTTTGTATTTTCTTTCCACGACAATCTCAAAATAAAAACACTGGCAGAGAACTTGTTTTCAAAAAATTGACCAACCGTAATCTTATTTAACAAGGCCTGGTTAATTAGACTGCAATTGTGGAAGTTAATGAGCCTGAATAAAAGGGAAAAGAAAAAAAGGAAAATGCTAAAAACAATGACCTAAGCTAAAACCCTGCAAAATATAACAAATTTATGGGGAGAAATAAATATGGAAAAAAACCACCAAGAAAATGGAGAAGAAAACAACCAGGGAAGATGAATCAATTCAATAGTGATAGTGATGGAGAAGACAACTAACATTGAGGATTCATTGTGATTTTATTTTGTACGAAGAGGAAAGATGCAACTTCATAAGCATTTCGGCTTGCCAAGGTAAATAGAACATACACACACACACACACACCCCATATAACAAACAGCTGCATGAAATGGTTACTCCCTCATAAATGATTTTGGTTTCTATTACGCAAATTTTGATGCTGAAAATTACGTTCTTAGAAAAACATTAGACATATTTTAACTTGAAAATTCTACCAGCGAAATGGGACATTAGTCACCACCAAGATGTCAAATGGCACTGCAAAACTTCAGAAGTATTTAAAAGGTAGCTGACCTCATATCTAAAGCATTAGAGAGCCTTTGCAATTCATCAAGCATGCAATCCAATTCTCTGGAGAGATCGCCATCATGATCTTGTTGAAGCTTGTTCTCGTTTATGCGGGTCATTGCACCATTAAGAAAACAAATGGACGACTCCACTTCTAACTGAAAGACACAAGAAAAAACATTAGCATTGTTTAGTTTCTGAAAGAAGTTAGATAAATAGAACAAATACATTCTTTCATTTCCTGTACCTTAATTTGAGAGGAGGCATTGGGTAATAAGTTACCCATGTCAATGGGATTGCCAAGCTTCTCTGGTTCAGAAACATCAAAAGTTTTCCAAAACTTCCCATACAGTCTTTGTATGTCACCGCTTTCATTTTCAATTTGTGTCCCCAAATCCTGGCATTCCTTTGTGGAAGCATTAGAAGTAGAAGGGTCTTTAGAATCATTTGTCTGGCTATTAATACTGGAGAGCTTTCTCAAATCTCCGTTGTCCAATTCAAGGGTATGATCATTGCACTTTACAGCTTCTGGGCTCTTTAAAATGAGTAATCCAATAGCATCCTCTCTGCACTGAATTGCCTCAAGGGAAACAAAAACTGCATTCAGATTTGAAAATTTTGAGCGATTACTTTCAGTGCCCACCACCATCAAAGAGTTGCCTACTGTTGCCAAAGCATCAGCCAAATTTCTTAAAAGCTGGCGTTTATCTTTCATTCGGCCAAACCCAGATCTTTGAAGAATCCCAGAGAATGGTTGAGGCAAATCAAAAAGAATATTTTTCGAACAAAGCAACTGTGTCATGGTCGGAAAATCCCATTCAGAGTTCAAGTGTGCCAAATAAACCAAAACAACCAACCTCAATACCAGTGACTGGTAGTATGAAAATTGATTTGGGTAAGAGTCCCTCCTGATCCAGTCTCTCATCCCCTGTTTGTCAAACAGAAGACTTTGAACAATGTTTCCTATGAATTCTAGGGATTTGAAGATGGCACTTTGAGATTGTGCATCAGGTACATCCAAACCAGAACTCAAAGAACCCTTCCAATTTTGGCATACAAATACTTCAAAGAAAGACAACTTGGTAGTAAAGAAAGAACCACTGTAACAATGGAGAGACGATACAAGAAACAAAAGGCATTCAACAAGATACATAAAACTGTGGGGCGATATATAATCATACTCCTGATTCCAGCTCGCCAAAAATGTACTTTGTAAAGCTTCTTGAAACTTGCTCACGAGAGATACTCGTCCATAGCCGCAATCTAAATATGTCTTCAGCATTTCAATAAGGGCTTTCCATTGTGGCATCTGCTCCAAACATGACTTAATCCTCTCACACAGATCATCAGATAAACTTCCAGAGACAAATAGAAGCATCACCACCCGCCCAATCTGCCCATGCGTCAACTTGCCATTCTTTGGGACCAGATTATCTGTAAGGACTTCTTCAAGTATCTTCATAGAAGTTCCACAGTTATACAAACCAACCATGCCCTCTGTTAGAGCTCTTTCCCGGTAAAGGGGGAAAACCATTTGGAAAAAACACTGCTTACAAGAAGAAATTGCTTTCTGAAGCTTTAAAGCATAGTATCTAGAATCTGTTGATTCAAGTTCGATAAGAAATCTTGCAACTTCAAACATATGAAGAATGACTCTCCCTTGGAAAAAAAACAGAGGTTTCTTGGCTGAAAAATCATGCAGGACATGCAGTTTATCCAGCACTTTCATACCCACTGAGAACACTTCTGAAATCCAAAAGCATTCAGCAAGCAGCATGAACTGAGGGGCATCCATTGAAACCAGGTCTTTATCCCGCTTAATAGAACTCCCATGATTTCCATTCATCCAACATGCATCAGGAATGAGTGCGACGTAGGTATTCTCCTTGTCTTTTTTTTTGGTCTTTTTTATCAGTTTCTCCTTATCTTTTTTACGGACTCCAAAATATTCCAAACAAAAGTCTTCATAGATTAAGAAGTCATTCTCAGCAGGTAACGCAGGTAAGCGAAGGTAAGACAAAATCTTCATGATCATCTCCTTCCACAGGTTCCAAAAATACATCAACGTTTCAACAGAAAAGTAATTCTGAGACATCATTTTCTCTGTATGGTTGTCCACGTCTGACACAATTTCAGATTCCCAGTAAAATTTTGAGGCTTCCAATTGAAGATGTATGTCAATTATCTTGCGCTGACAAAAAAATTGCAGCTGGGTGTTTTGGTGACTTCGAGCAGAACAAAACTGTTTTGACATGGTTATCAAGCTGTAGCTTTGGTCTGAGAGTATATCAATGTCAGCACATATAATCTCATAAAAGGAACTAGACGCTTTCTCTGCAAGAGATTTGGCCTTCATTAAAAGCACGTCCTTATCCTGGAACTTCTTCAATGGCCAGCCCATTCCTCCGGCTGCCCATAGAGAGTTCATTACCACATAAAAAAGGATCAAGCGCGATGCATTCTCAAAATTTCCAGCTTTACCGAGCATCTCAGCCTCAAGTAGGACGTTACCTTTCATTCTTGCAATGTCGGCTGCCTCCATATAATTTCCTGCTTCATCCTCCACCGCAACCAGCGCATCAAGAAAATTCCAGGACTTTAGGAAATTCCGGATCAAATCCAGAGACCCGAATGCTTTAACAAAATGCATCATATGTTTGGTATCACCAAGCTCAAGGTAGTGAAGAGCAACGCTCTCCAGAAAAGATATTTTAATCTTATCTGCTTCTCCAGTCTTCTCAAGTTCATCAGATGATGAATTTTCCTTCCACTGTTCTACGTATTGCAATCCTGCATCAAAAAGTTCTCCTTTGGTGCAAGCAGATAAGCACTCAGAGAAAAATTTGCCTCTGGCATACACATCGGCAGCAAGAGACCAACATTTCCCCAGAAGAAAACAGTCCCCAGCTTCCTTAAGTTTTGACATGCCACATTTGTCCCGATATAATATACCTGATTATGGCAAGGAGTTGGCAGCATACAAACTCAAATCAAATGGACATTCAAAACATAGGAAAAACATAGAAAGACATTTCCCAGATGGTGCTACATATCAATATAGCATGCCACATTCCCAAGTTCAAAATTGTTAAGTAGTTGTTTGTGCAATTTACTATCACCAATTGGTTTTGGGATTACTGGCTAGTAACTCTGAGATGGTATCTGAACAAGAGGTCTTGAGTTCGAAACCATGCAGGGCAAAAATGCCCCATGTCACGTTATGTGTTTGTGCGGGCGCAACTCTGAGAAAAACATCCTATTACTTTGTTGATGGACACTTTCAATATCATTATAATACCTACATTGCACAAATTGTTTGCCAATGACCTCCAAATTTCTATGATCATTCTATCTTGACACGTCAATGTACCAGCAATTCGCACAAGCCTAGTAATGCAGATTGGCAAATCTACCACTGAGCAGAACCACATGCACAGTGCCATAGTTAGAAAATAACAATAACTAAATAACACTACTATCATCCCTCTCCCGAAGTAGCTACTATTTGTATTCGTGCTCCTTAAGTCGATTAACATGATTCTTATATGAGATCCTAATAATATATACTCGCATGATTCAAATGGTTAAGATATTAACAGAATAAATGATTGAGACCGGCCTTGATTTTATTCTGAAAATGTTTTCTTGGGTTGAGTTGGCTTTAGATTTATCGGCTCTATTTATTTCTACAACTTTCAGGATAGTCATGTTTTAATATTTACTATTTTTACTACCTTTTGTGTTTTTTAAGCGTGTGTCTTACAAGATACCAATCTAGAGAGTCTTCCGTGTATCAATTGGAAGACAATGAATGTTAAATATGATGAAAATGCTCGAAAAATGGGTGCATTTCATTGTAATCAGTCATCCCTTTCTATACCTTAGTGTGGAGGATTTAAAGCAGCTTTACAGCAATCCTTTTCCCTTAATTACAATCAACTGCAATCAAGAAAAGATCCTATGGCTTATGGTACATTAGCTATGGCTTATGGTACCTTAGCTATAGCTTATGGTACATTAGATGTACACTGAAATGTTTATCCCTCAGACACTGTATGGTAGTCCTCCTCCTCATGACTATCCAATTGATATGATACCCCCTCGAAATTGATTCCCTAGAGACAATGAGCATCAATTTGTGTGTGAGCAGATGATAATAACAACATAATGCCTTGGTTAAAAATTCACAACATCATACATTTTCGTAACAAGCTACTATAAACAATTAGGCTCACACAAACTGAAGCATTTACATATTGCACATTTTGGGTTATTTTCCATCCTTTCAAAATTAGTATAATTTCATAAAAGAAAAATGATAAATGTGAACATATGTAGTATTGAAATGATCAGAACGTTTAACAATAGGAGCAACTTTTGCCGCAGTCAACAGTTAAATGAATGACATTCTACCATTAGAAAGTTATTTAAGTTATGTGCTCTTCATATATTGACTATGCAAAGAGACATTTGACAGTAAACAATAGCCGAAACAGAATTTGTAATCTCATGACTAATAAGATTATCTACCTTTTCTTTTTCAGACGTAGTTAACTTAAAGGGCATGTTAATATCCTGCTAATGTAAACAAATAAGATTAGTCTGCCAACATTTTAACCAAGATGAAAATAAGTTGCTAGTAGATCATTTACACGACTTTAAGACCGATTATGACACTAAACAGATTTATTGGAACTGTTCTTGTTAACTAATAGTAATATGATGTAATCAGGATTTTTCTTGGTTTTTTTGTATGTGTATATACGTTAATTGAATAACTTAAAGCCCCCAATCTTTATGAGTGTTGGTGCCGAAGGCCTACTAAGACCACATCTGTCATGGTAACTTTCAAGACCGTTCATCATTTTGCTTGATGAGATTGTGAGGTCTGGATGATGCGCCGACTAAGAAAGGTGCTTGATTTTTATTCAAAAGCAAAGAAAAGTGTGTGAGATTATTACAAAATCATAAGAGATAGGACTAATTGATTGCAAGATCACTACCGGGCCAATGCTCTGACAGTATAAAGAAACCGAACACATACTACATTTTCACATTAAATCATCGTGCCTTTCATTGCAGGAAATCTCACAAAACACATTAAGCTTATTCAAATTCAATTCTACTTAAATGTCTAACTATCTTTGACTAACCTAATCTATTAACTCTAAGAGATATATCTCCAAGAATATCATTACAATATTACACAGTAATATGTGAAAAGCTATAGCCTTTTTTTTTTTTCAATTTTCCAATTTTGTCTTCTTCTCATGGTCTTATATTGTCTTTGTCCCCTAAATATTTTTCTTTTGTAGGATATGGCTATCCTTGAGGTCTTTGCCCCAACAAAGACTAATTTCCAAGGGCGGTTTCGAATATGAGACATGGGAAGCCCTGAGATCTTTGTTGGGCTTGATCGTGATAGAGAAGTCATTGACGTGGTATGATGGTAGTTGCTCCGAGGGAGCTACAATAAGGGAGTTCATGTAAAGCAACAGTGATCCTCTTGGGTACAGAGCATTTCAGTCTCATATGCAGTACCAAAGATGGCACATACATCTCTTTACCAAATAAAAGAAAGATTGCACATTCTTTCTTTAAAGTAAAGGCCAATTTCAACTGAGTGTTCAGCAAATATTATAGTCACATAAACAGAATTTATGCAGGATTGTCAGCAAAGTAAAGAAAGAGCCAATAAGCCCTTTCGCAAATAGCATAATAGTTTTCACACATATACAGCAACAAGAAAATGAAATTAAACCTGCTCTTTTGTAAGCTTTGAACAACATAAAACATTTTGCAGCTGCTTCTGCCTTTTCAATACTCTCATATATCTCAGCAGCCTTTATAAGTAAATCCCTAGCCATTTCAAAATCTGTGCTAATAATGCGGTCAGCTCTGGCATAAAGACCAGCTGCAGTTGCCCATTTTTCCCTCACTGCATCTCCAGCACGATCGAAACACATGGTTGCCATTTCAAAGTTCCCCTCGTTAAATAGCTGCCAGGATCGATACAAAGGTGAGTCAAAGAAAATATCCTGAAAAAGATTGACAAGAGAAATTAAAAATGAAATATCATGAAAGAAGAAACAAACCTTGATACCACGTAATCTCCAATCCTCTGAGCTGCTTGCTGCTAGCATAGCTTGTGCAAGTGAGCTATCAAGATGTCTTCGCTGGATCAGGCACAACTTCTCCCAAAATTCAAACATGGGCGTTGAGTATTCCCCGGCAGTTTCACAAATCCAGAGCCTTTGCCTTGTACGAGTAATAGCAACATAAAGTTGTTTCAGTTCTGAACAAAGGGCATTGTCCTTGGACCTATCAAACCTTGGGAATGCCCTTGGTGAAAAGGAATCAAGTAGTGATTGCTCTTTCATATATTCATAAATTACTCTCCACTGATTCTTCAAAGGAGAAGCTCCAAAAAAGTTGTATAACAATACATCCTGCATAAGAAAAAAGAACGAAGATATAAAGGAAAATGCATTCAATACATGTTTAGCATCCATCTACATATGTACAAGTGGGACCTGTACTTAAGTGATTGGGTATCTTGTCCTCATGATTCCATGTTGTTCAATCTAGTAACTGAACCAACAGGCCCACTTATACAGAATGGGAGTATAGGGAACCAAGGATGGGTAACATCTTTGCTCATCAGGACCCTATGACTCCAGTCTACATGCAGCAATACTCTTCAAACAGTAATGATTATCACCTGAAATTCCAATCCCTTGCATTCAACAATTGTTAAAACAAGAGCTTGTTTCCCAACATGCTCAAAAACCTGCATCTTATCACATTCATCGCGAACTAAAATTACTTGTTCAGCTCCAAAACCATGCACATTACATCTGGTGTCTCCGCTACTGCCAAAAATAGTTATAATCGCATTCTCATCATTCCCAGAGTCAAGTATTACTGGAGCTTCTCCATGGATTAGACTGGTCTCAGGACTCAAAACATCGATGGACATGGGAAAGAAACGATAAAGCAAGTCCACAACACTCTGTGCCAATTTCAAAACACCAGCATGTGTACGGAAATTCTGGCTTAAATGAAAAATTTTAGAGACACTAATTTCCTTATCCTTTGCTCTGTCCTTACAGCCACTTCTCAATTCAGAAAGGAACTCCTTGTAAAATAGATACCTTATGTCCTGGAACCTAAAATCAATTCCCCTGGCAATAGTTTGTGCTGTATCGCCAGCGAATACAAAGCCTTCCTGAAAATTTCTGCACACATACTTAAAAAGTGCAATTTGTCTCATTGTGAGGTCCTGCACCTCATCAATATATACAAAATCCATCCTGTCACCAGCATACCCATCTCTAGCAAGTCTGCGGTGAAGATCAGTAACGAAATCAGACAAGTCAAATTCTCCATTTGCTACTTTTTTCCTCTCATAATCACAAAAAATGTCATAGATTCTCTCTCTTTCCTCCCTATTTAAAGGCGACCCCTTGCTCTCAGAAAGCATCACATACTCCTCTCTGCTGAGTTTACCATCACCAAGTCCACCTACCTCTGCCCCACCTTTTATATGTGATATTATCTGGGTGAAAACAGTCGAAGGATCAAGTTTCTTTGTCACCCGGGTATTAAAATGGGGCCAATATACAGAAACAAAGCGCTCATAGTTAATCTCTTTACTTTGTATAAAAGCTTGGAAGGCAAGAGACTTTGAAACTCCTCGTTTATCAGGGAAAAGATCCTTCATGCAATCAAATTTATAGAAGAAAGAGTTCTCCATGGTTCCATCAAGCATCATCAAGAACTTTTGGAAGGTGAGTACAAGTGGGAAGTGTTTGTCTGGTATAGCAATAAAGCTATCAGGAATATCCATAAAATCACTTAAGCTGTCAGTAACATCATGCATATCGATAGAATCTCCAGAGCTAGAGAAATCCCCACCAGAGATAAAGCTGGACACAGAAAACAGTAGAAGGGTAATTCAAATTCAACAGCAAAAAAATACAAAGCATATATATAGATTTATATATATATATATATATAGACAGAAAGCATTTTCAACAAAAAGAATGAGATTTACTGAATGGAACTAAAGAACATAAAATGCTCTATAAAACAGAAGTTATTAAATAATGATCCTGTAGCACTGTTGCATCAAATTGAATTCTATGAGATTCAATATAGGAGAGTAATAGAGGATAGAAAGAGAAGAAGAGCAAAATGAGATTGGAAAGATGTTTAAGCCAACACTTACCATTACAAAAAGTCAGGTAATGCATTAGTCTACACAAGTTACAATTTTACCCTAAATTAGGACAAAAAGGAAAAAGAAATAGAAAATTTTCAACCAATATATCCCATGCAACACTTCTGATCACAGGCCATATTTATGTGATATAGCTAGCCAATTCACTCTGGGCCTGCCATTCTAGTTAATTAGTTGAGTACACCTAGTAGCTCTCTAAGTCTGATAACACTACAGTTAAAAACGAATATAGTTAAGATAATAGATAAGTCTTTTTTTTCTTTTTTATATAGGAGATGGACAGAATGTTGCAAAGGAAATGTCTGGAAAAGGTATAAGATCACAATTTAGAAAAGATTAATAGAAGATTCTAAGTGCAAATATACCTATGGAGTCGGGAAATGTGGCTCCTTATAGCAGATGAAAGTTTTGGACTGACGGTTACAAAAATCTGACACAAAGATTTTCCTTTTGCCGAGTCAACTTCCTCTCTTCGCTCATTCTTCCTGCTGTCAACATTGATCGTGATATCCTTCATGACATGCAATCCTTTCGAAGAAATATGATGCTGCTGCTCCTTTTGAATCAATTTCATCGTTAACACTGTCGTTTTCCCTGTCCCTGACCTTCCCAAAATAAAAGTACTACTCGGGAACCGAATAATCTCTTGTTCCTGGTCAGTTACTTCAAATGGAAGCTCTATTTCTTTCCCATCATTAGCAGTGAGCAAGTGTTTTGCTACCCCAGATGACAATGAGTAGAACTTCATCAGTAGCAAACTCTCACTAACTTTTGAATTCTCCATATTGTCACTGGCATCAAGTTCTCCAGGTACAGCTTGAGATTCAGCATCACAGACTTTCTTATACCGAATGATATCCTTGCCTTTTTTCCAGGTCATGGGAACTTCCAGTTTCCTAGAACATAAAAGGAAATATAGGAAAATCATTTTACTTAGTTGAGCTGATTTCAAATTAAAAAAAATGTATTGCAATGAATTTGTTCACATCATTTTAGCATGCTAAAGGATTAAGTAGAAAAGTGTACCCTTCTATGCGTTTCATTTTGCAGAGATCAATATATTCATCTGTGTACATTGCGAAAATGCTATCAAGACGCCTGGCGAGTTTAGGGATCTCAGATAATGGTAAAATATCCCAGACCTTCAGCACCTGGATGTATTCTTCGTTCTTTACAATGTCAACCATCCAAACAACATACAACTCTCTAACTCTACACTGTTTTGCAAATTGAAATGCATCTGGGAAACCGACATTTTTACTTTTTGGACGGCACCCATCAGCAAGCCTCAACAACACCTGGATCACTGCTTTTCTTGTCTGAAGTGACTTTAACTTTGAAAATGACTTTCTGAAGTCATCACTGAAAAGAACCTAGACATTCATCAACAAGATTTTCATCATTCTTCACTATGAAATCTAACATGGATTTTATAACATTACAATTAAAAACTTGAGAAAAGGATCCAAAAATGAACGAATGGATCAAATGAAAATAAGGTATCCAATAAGGGATCTTCAATATCAGAGTAGAAGAGATACCCATTAAATGTCATACAAGAAAATATATAACAGTGAAGAATTTTTTCTTTTTCTCAATAGTAATAATAATAATAATAATAAAAAAAAACAATGATTCACATGCTTCAAGCAAACACACCCAATAATACTTTAATGTCTCTCATCCGTCTCTACATGATTATCCAAGAAAAGAAAATGAATTTGCGACCACCCTATGTCGAAAGTCGAGAGAAAATGTTAGGAGAAATAGATGATAAAAGGTGATCAGCCTTATTCCCCCTGTATAGATACAATGGACAATATCCTATCTAAGCCTATCCAATCTTTAAGGGAATTTTCTTTGCTGGAAGTCAGAGAATTCCTATCTGGGAATTTCTATATTCCTAGATGCAGTGAAATTCCTGATTGCTCCTCTGTACTTGAGCATCTAGAAATTCAACCAAAAAGGGGGCTGGAATTTCAAAATTCTTCTAGGGAATTTGGGACCTTTTAGGTGGCTGGGATTTTAAAATTCTTGTGAAAGAACAAGGTATTTGCAAATGCCAGGGGACAAGTTATCACATTATGTCTGAAAGACCCCAACACCACAAATTCTTGCCAGAAACACTAGCAAAGAAACAGGCCCTAAAGTTTGATGCAAGCATTGAGTCTTAGCTCCTACGATAATGATAAAGGATAAAATCTAGTAGGGCACTCCGCAAGTCCATACCTTCTATCTTTGAATATTAAAATCTTGGGTCGTCCAGAACAAGTATAACAGGACCCCAAAATCTCTCATCTTCTCACAACATGAAATTGATAGATGCCCAATACGAGTCAACTCAAACTTGGCCGATTTTTAAAACCGTGGTGATAAATGATCTTTGTCACTTGTTATGTGTTTATACTAATATGATCATATTCTTTAGAAGGTTATGTACGTTTCACTATAATATTTCTTCACAGACGTCCCACCACCCCAAGTAAAACTTTCTTGGTTGCAATGCAACAATTTCTACCTTCTATTCACATGAACCATAAGCTATGAATTACTTTTCACTTTTCAGAACCAAATGTTCTTCAGTCTGGTTACAGGATACTAAAGAAATCTCATGGCTTGGGTGCAAGGAGAATACACAGAAGATGTCCTCTTATTTCTCCTAAGCAATCAGCTTTGAGTGAAAAGTATGGAAGAGGGCCCATTTGAGCCCACTTTTTATCCCATTCATGATTCCCCTGTGAATTGTATCGGATCTAAATTGATAGTCTTTAGGACTATTCTCACCATTGGACTTGCACAAAGAAATTTGAATCTAAGTCTAGGAGTAGCGAATCTCCATCATATCAGCTCATTTTGATCTATGATTTGGCTGCAAAACATTACCCTTCCCATCCCTCTCCCAGTCCCCTCGTAACAGATGGGCCCCACCACTCTCGTGCCAAATTTCTTCTGAGATAGCTGAAATATTTCTCAAATACTAATATAATTAGATACATTTGTGAAATCTTGAAAATTGAGGGAGAGTATATTTGCAGCTCACTATTTGCCACAATGATGTCATTTTCTGTATGATCATTTGCTCATCTAGCATCATGTCGGATCACTCTCACAAACACAGAAGAAAACAGATTCAGTATCTTAAAGAGAACAAAAGCATTTCACTCTACCATAGACGAATCATTGAGCTATTAGCTAGTGTATGCCTGTTGAAGTACTTATTGGCATGGAAGAAAACAGAAATAAATTCTAAAAGCACTAATATTTGCAATGCCCATGATAAAGAAATTAATGAAGAGGCAGCCATGGAATCATAGTAATGCACAAGATACTTTGGCATCATACCTTCCATCTAGCTGTGCTAAGAAGTATAGAATTTGGATTGAGCAAATCATCAAGCTGATTTAGCTCGTGCTTCACATCTAATATTGCTTTAGCCAATCCTTTGTCCTCATCAGCATTAAAAAAGCAACCACGTTTCCTCACATCACGAATTAACTCCTCCCAAATTGTATTGCTTCTAAATAAAGTTTGTGCATTGCCCAAAATCCAAAGGCAGTGCCTACATTTATAAATTAACAAAAGCAATTAGTTAATAAATAGAGAAAATTAAAACAGTTTCAGATCATACCTCAATAAAAAAAGTCTCCCAAACGAAGAAATATTCAAAAAAAATATTCATTACTTTGTACTGGACATACCTAGCCCTTGTCAATGCAACATTAGTTCGATTTAAACTGTCAAGAAAACCAACTGTTCCTTTGATATTTGCCCTAACAGTTGAAAGAATGATTATGTCTTCCTCACTGCCTTGAAATCCATCAATGGATTTAACCTTCACTGAAAAGCCTGCGCATTTCTCATAATTGTTCGACATTTTTTCAGTAATTGCTTCAACTTGAGCGCTATAAGGAGACACCACCCCTACACTAATCCTTGTGCCTGTGTTAGCCAAAGCTGTAGAAGAAAAATCCAGCATTCACATCTTGTCTTGATAAAAATGTAGTACTTCAGCAAATAACAAAATCTAAATATACAAGTGATGCAGTGGGAAATAAATACCAAGTCCAGCACTATTAATAATAAGAGCAAACATTCTACTCTAGAAAAATGGAAAGAACTACAGGAACCTTTCAAAAGGGTTTCACCCAAAAATATTGAAGTTATCAATAAGTACTCAAGCATCTACATCACCATCAAAGTCTTGTCCCAAGAATCTCAACTATGTTGGGGTCGGCTACATAAATTATGTTTCTGTCCATTCCAATCTTTAGCCAAATACTCAGATATGTTGCACTTCTTCAGATCTATCCTTGCTATTTTCATCCATATCCTCTTCGGCCTATTCTTTCTTTAGTGGTGGCCCACCAAGGAGAAAGGATAGGCCGAAGAAAATCATCATCCTTGTCCTCTTCGGCCTATCCTTTAGCAAAAAAACTTTTTTTCTTAACAGTGCCGGTGTTGGCCTGCAAGTAATCAAGCATCTATTGCCCAAATCCATAAATATCAAATAAGAGGAAAAGGTACTGAGTAAGTTATTTCTCTTGTAAACTCTTAGTGGAGCAACAGATACACATCATATAATATGTATTGAATATACTATCAAATTATTTTCAAAATATTGTCACTTGAACGTATGAAATTATACGAGTGTGTGTCCTGGTAAATGGTACATAACTTTAAATCAACCATGATGAACATCTGAGGTACATGGACTGACCAGGCATATGTCCTCATGCATGCTATGTGTGAGCAGAATGATGTTAGACCCAAACATGTAGCCTCACCATGCATGCCAACCTCATGAAACATAATTTAGCGTGTGTTCTTTTATACAAGTAAGCACATTAATGAAGAAATAAAGAACAAATATAAACTAACAGAGCACACCAATGCAAACTAAAAGTACACATTCACCTTCAACTAAATTTTGAAGTAGACTATCTTGTTCGAACAATAGTAGACAATCACCTTTAGCTTAATTAATAATACTGCTCACTTTACCATTTTACCAAAAATCCTCAAATTACAACTAGTTAAGAGTTTCTGTTGGATGAGTCTATTTGTATCATACATGCTGACATTCAGGCATTCACATGAAATGATGCCCTCACTCATTATGCAACATAATTTTAAATATTAAGAACCAGAACTTCTCACCATTGTTGCTTTTGAAATCCTCATTGAGACCACAATTTTTTGGTTCTCAATCAAGTTCACTCAGAATAATAGAGGATATGCAGCAAGATTTCATCAATGACATGTGAAATGGAAAGCAACAACATGAAAGGGTTGACAAGTGCAATACTGAGGCCGGGCACTACAATCCACATGTCAATAGTTCATCGAGATTGGTGAGAAGAATGCGAAGCCAAAATATTGTTGTCAGAATTATAGTTGAAAAATCCATGACCTTAGATCCCTGTGAATTAACTAGATGATCGGATCATCCTTTACATGCATAAAAAATATAAATTACAACAGTAAGTGCATCTTTGAAAAGACATCTCGCAATGAGTACATTTGAGAAAATCAATGAAATATGTAAATTCTTAAACGACAACTCTCACACTACAATGCTAATAATCAAAACAAAACATTTTTAGAAAAAATCAAAAGGAACTTCAACACAGACATAGATATAGGATAGAAGAAACAAATCAGTTCTAAGTAGCCATACATTTATAAAGGCAGCTGACAATTTTTAAGACAACAGCAACTTCAACCATATTTCTCCAACTGTTGCCAGTATCTTCCTTTTCTTCCCTCCCATCAGCTATATTTATGAATGAGTAAGCACCATACAAACGTCCAGGAAGATAATTCTTTTTATAACTAGATTTCTGGACATTTGAACCATCCAATATCTGGTTGTCATAAAACTTGGCATTTGGGAAAGAACTTATTGCGGGGTGCATCCGATATTGAATATTGAGGAGATATTTGTGATGACCTAGACAACTCAACCTTTCAAACAGACTTCTTCCAAACCCGACTTCCCTAGAGACCTGATAAAAAAAATGATTCATTTCAAAAAGAGAAGGAAAAACCGAAAAACAGACGTGAAAATAAAACACTATTCTAGATAGAAATGCTAACCTCACTCCTCACCATCGCAGGCAACTGGTGCTCATCTCCAATGAGAACGGCATGTCTTAACCCCTTAAGTCGAAGTGGAATTACAGACTCACATTCCTTCAACTGAGCTGCCTCATCAATGACTACCACTTCCAATGGTTCCATTTCCACATAATGCAAAAAGGAAGAGCTAGATGCAGTGCAAAATATGAGAGTAGCATTCTTCAAACAATATTCTCTCAACCAATTTGTCTCAGCATAGAGGCATAAATTAAGAGTGCCTTGAAGTGTTTTTAAAATACTTACACATTCCTGTCTAGTTTTGTCTAGTGCATCTCTCGTGGAGTGGACAAATATAGTATCAGCAGTAGGTGCATCAGTCACCGAAGAATCTCCATACTTCAATGCATCATGTGAAAACAACTCTTCCAGTTCTTTATCAGAAACATCTTTAGTGTGTAAGAGATTACCAAAAGCCTGAAGTAAATTACAAAGAGCAAAGATGTTCTTTATGTTTTCTTTAGAAAAACAAGCTCTTGGTAAATGGATCAAAAGATCCCTCATACAGTCCCCAAGTGCATGTGCAATGGCCTTAAATTGATCTCTTAAGAACACCATAAAACCAATTTTCTTTTTGCTTCTTTCATTTTCAGAAAACATATGATACTCTGGGACACAGTCTTCAAGCAACAAGATCAATGAAGATATCATATGTCTCCATCCGGTGCACGGTGCAAGGCATTCAGCAAGCCGTTTGACACGAAAATCCAAAAAGATCTCTTGAAGATCATCAGTTACAAACATCCGATCCTTGTTTCCGAATAAAACCAGATCCCCCAAGGAGCAAAAAGAGAAACCATTTTCATCAATATGAAAACGAGATTCCCTAACCATCCTTAGGAGTCGAGAGCATAGTTGTAAAACAGCAACGTTGGTAGGCGCACATGCAAGGGTTCTTAAGTTCATATTTATAAGAGCAGACAACAAACAGCCAATGGTTTTTGTCTTTCCAGTACCAGGTGGGCCCTTGACAAGTTTCATTGAATATGAATGTTTACATTGTGTAGCTGCAATAGCCCCAAAAATTGCACTCATTTGTGATTCATTCAGGTCAAAAGACAAATCACGAGGGATTCTATTCGCCCAAGCATCTTTTTCTTCTGCAAAACAAGTATTGCATGCTGCTTCCTCCTGTTGTGACAAAAATTAAATTAAGATTTTTAATCAGACCTACATGAGGATTAGCATGTATGAGTGCGGCAAAAAATTCAGAAAAAATTCAAAAGGATAGTCATGTGAAGGAGATTCAAGAGGACCTTCACGGCGAGCATGCCAACTATGGAAGACATTACATACATGCCATTCATCAGGAAGCCATGGACATCCCCAGACCAAAAATCAGGAAGGTTGACTCACAAGGGAAGTGAAACATGTGAGAAAATTAAGAGTAAGAAGAGGTAAGTCAGTAGTTGCCAAAATTCACCATAAATGCATGGCTGCACAACTGATGATTGGCCCACTCTAAAGATGGGTGAGGGCATGTCATCTAAGAGGTAACAGTAACTTGAAAGTATAAAACAAAGACAATGATAATGAAAACTACTCAGAAAAGATTGAAAGCCTTGGAGAAAGCAACCAAGTATTCTTTTTTATTGTACACTTAGGACCGTCTTATGAATGAAATAATACTCCTTTGGCCAAGGTATAAACTGACTCGAGCTGTGAACAGCCTCTTGAATTTATCTTCATAATTATAATGGCACTATCATGCATATTCCTACAATGGCCGACCCCAACACAGTTGGGACAAGGCTTTGATGATGATGATGATGATATATCTTCCTACAGTAAATATAAAAGCAGAAAAAGTATGTCATAAATACCAAAAACTTGGGGTTTAAAACTGCCTGTATGATGTTCAAATTACTGTTCATGCTTGTTCCTAAGTTTATCCCCTTCCATATCCGACTATTTGTTGTTATACTTGTAAGATATATTGCAAAACAAATGTTGCCCATGCCACTACTGGCTTCAATTCTCTTTGAGACTTTAACTTTGTACCCCTTTTGGGCTTCCTCATCCATTTCAACTCCCGCAACTGAAGCTAAAATATAATTCACTCCTTGTCTGCTCAAATCAGAAGCAGCTTCAATTCTCATAGATGACAAAACAAAAATATCTCCAGGCCTTGGTTTATATTTTGTACCACCAATGCCTGAGCCACTTTTCCAACCACAAGTATCAATGAAGTAAAACAGTTCTGATCTAGCTTCATATTCCCCAATGGATATGATTTCAGCAACAGGTGCATCATAAACTTCTTCCAAACTGTTACATAGCTGCGCACGTGTTTCTTCAATAAGGGGAAAAATAAATGAACTGAGATATTTTTCAACTGAGAGAAATCTTTCAGGTATCTTTTCCACCTACAAGAAAAAAAGAAGTTGAAAACAGGAAGGTACATTACTAAAAGCTAGATGCATGCAATAAAAACAAACTCAGAATTAAGTCAAACAGGTAAATCCCTAATAAAGTCAAATAGATAAAGTCTCAGGCTGTCATGCATGCAAACGCAGGTTCAACTCATGTGAGAAGCCACTTCATGCACAATAAGCCAAAGGGTAGGACTGTCTTGAGTCTAGAACCTCCCAGGACCCCGCTTTGGCAGGACCTACATTGGGTTGGGTTATGACCTTTTTTTAGATAAATTCCTAATAAAAGTCACCATGTCAGCTAAACAGGCTAACTACCTGAGTAACCTGACACAAACACATTCAATATTCTATAATATTTACGTTGATCACTTCAAGAATCTTATAATTATAGTTGGATGTACCTTTTGGACATCAAACATAACCCAAGAACATTTTTTATAGATACTAACCTTGAAAAAGAGAAATGATCTCCCTTCTGAAAAATGTGGGATTTAAGTAAACTTTTCTCAAATATGATCTCACGTCCTATACAAGGGTTATAATGCTTGCTTAAGCCAATAGACAGAAAATATCACTTCAGTTAAGTGATCTTTGGTCCAGTTGTATTCGGCAGGGATTTGTTAATTAGTGTTTCCTTAACGAGTAGGCCCCACAATGCAAGCTTTTTTAAGGACACACTTCACCCATAGGGCTACATTTGATCATGTCATAATTAAAGGAAAACACTATAATAATATTATCATCACAGCATCACAGATTAAAGAATGGCTGGACAACAATTGTACTCTTGGTTGGGCATAATCAAACTTGCAGCCACCCATAATCAAACAACACCGACTACATATTCCTAAATTTCAATTTGATTTGATGGTAATAACCATTGATTGCATAGTTTAGATCATCAAAGGAAGATAATCACTTAACATACTCAATCTATACAAAACTCTTCTTATCCGACATAGAGATAGCCGAGTAGCACTTCAAGTGGACTATGGACAACAATTGTGAAAGTTTCGGGTACAAGATCTCTAGGTTGGTCAACTCAACAAAACAACCCAAAAGTGTGCTAATATAAAAAATTCTACAGCGAAAATAAAATCACAAGCACACACCACAAGGACACCAGATTTAGCGTGGAAAACCCTAACAGTGTAAAAAACCACAAACCCGAACTGGATCAACAATCAAGCACTATGAATCTCGTAATCAAAAGAAACTCAAATCCCTCCCCAGATAACCCCTACCTAAGGACTGCAGTTACCTTGTGTTGCTTTACGCTTCAACAAATTCACACCATTGATTGCAACAGAGTCAATCCAGCGCTTTACTCCTTAAATCTTCTACGCAAGAAGATGATCTTCTATAGGGGATGCAAAAGAAACTGACTCTCTAGAGAACTTGGCAGCATAACTCTTCAATAAATCTCTAGAGAAGATTTCTCTCAATTAAATATCTAATTCAGAACTTGAGAGATGATGTCCAGGTCTTTGGGTAGTGAGAAACACCCAATATATAGCCCAAAATCAGTGCATAAGACTCCTAGTCATAATCTACTAAGAATATCAGTTTGTCTCACACTTTTACTCAGAGTCCGGATCAAACTGGGCTTCCTGCGCCATTCTCGCTATAGCGAGGTGTGTCTCTGCCTCTGACGCAATTTTGCCTTACAAATTGTAGTCTATCCAGTTGCTTGACCAAAAACATAGGGCCATGTCTAGTGAATGCTGGATAAGCAATGGGATTTGGTCTGACCCATATCCAAACTTGCCCCAGTGCGGTTATAGCAGGCCAAGCAAAAGCTAACATGTTGAACACAGTATTCAAACCAAGAACCATTTCGTAAATGGATTGGATCGTTGGATCGACCATGCACTCATTTTGGATGGTGAAAACTTGTTGGCCATTCATCAAGTGGTTAGGATCATTGTAACACCCTGACCCCACCTAAGTGTGATCGACCTCTAACTAATCTTGATTAGACGCCTAATGATTGTTTTGGATGAACTTTGTGATGGATTAGGCAGATTAGTGGGATTTTGACCAAGCCAAGTAGCGCTATGACTTTTTGAGTATTTTGGATGCCTTTAGGTTTCGCATGTGTATATCCAATTTTTATGGGTTTTAGGTGCATATCATAAAGCGTGTCATTAGTATTAACCTTCATGTTTGGACCCAACTTAGTTGGACTCGTCTTGACCCATATCCAGCCCATCCAAGCCCAAAAGTCCTTTTCTCAAATTTCCTAGTTCTCTTTGGACTTGCATGTAATGCCTATGTAAAGTCTCATTTAAAACAGCCCAAACCCAAATTCCATCGTCCATTTCCGCTATTTCATGTGAGAGAACTTCCTTTTCTCTCATTCCCTCTTCCTCACTCCTCTTTCTCTCTTCTCAAATCTCTAAATGGGAGCTTGTATGTGGGATTGAAGGTTAGAGTGTGCATCTCCATCATCTCTTCTACTTCCCATAACCTTGAATTTTCAAGATTCTCTTTCTATAACTCTCCATTGACTGTAATAGGTAAAAACTCAATTCTTTTCCAGATCTTGGTTTGTAATTGAGTCAAGGAGACTCCTTTACATCTCTTGCATCTATATTTATTCTCAATTTGTCATTGATTTCATTGTTAGGGCTTAGAAATTGAGGGTTTTGCTTGATTTGAGCCAAAGGAAGAGTATTACAGTTGAAAAGCACCAAAGCAGGGCAAGTATGAGCAGTTTGAATTCATGCATGTTGCTTAATCTTGATTATACAATTGTACTCAATTATATATTGCAATTTCAGCCTCTAAATTCCAATATTGTTTGATTGGAGAATAGGTTTTCTTTTATTGGATTGATGGAAAAGGAGATTGATGATAAGAATGTGTTTATGGTATTTGGATGAAGAGAATAGTGAATGGATGTAGTGGAACTAGGAGTTCCAAGTGCAGGTGCCCAAATGAATGAAGAAGAGGGGCTTTAGAATTCAGATTCTAGGATTCTGGACAGCCCGCTTGAGCACATGAATCCCCACTCGAGCGGACTTGCTCTCTGGATGATATCTGCTCGAGCGGACCTGACACTTGTCATGGGCCAGGGCTACTTCAAATAGCCATAACTTTTTATCCATTCGTCGGATCTGGAGGTCCACATACCGTTGGAGACCTCCCGAAATATAGAATCCAATGGTCCACATATCCTAATGATCAGAGGTTGGGAGAGAAAGTGGATGTGTGGATCAATGAACCAAGTTCTGTCTTTTTTAACAAAAATGGACTTTAAACCTAGTTGGACTCCTAGGCTGGAACCCATTGACCATTTAAGGAGTGAACTCCACTTCAAAAAGGCCTAAACCCGTCATAGTCAATCCCTGAAGATGATAAGAGACACAAACACTAAACCAGTAAGGTTGTAGGATATGGAATGACCTTGTAGGCCCTATAAATTGTACCCTTGATCGTGTAATATGGACCAATGGTAAGTATGATCACACGAGGGATCATTGGGGCTGAGATGACCTCATGTGCTTTATCCAGCTTGTCTAGCACTTCAGCATGGGTGTTGGTTTAGGGTGTGTTTGGCAATTTACTAGTAAAGTTAAAGTGAAGTAAAGCCTCCATTATCCAAACAAGAAAAGACAAGGTTCATATCAAAAGTACACAAATTCAAAATTCCATCATTAAAAAAAAAAAAAAAAGCAACCTCCTTTCTCCACTAAATAACAAAAAATAAAAAAAATAAAAAAATCCTCTTTTTACACAAAAAGTCAAAGATTCCTCATCAAACTAAAAATAGAAGACCATCATAACCCCCTATATTTTATTATCTTGATTTGATGCTTCACCTCATTTTACTTCAATTCAACATATATCAAAACACGCCCTTTGGAATTTCGATGTACCTCCCACACACACAAAGTGACACCAACGAAACGTAGCACGTGCATCGAATTACCTAAAACTATATTGTAATGGACAGTTAGAGACAACGGGTATTTATATTAGGTTTGGCTAGTAAATCACCTTGATTCTATTAATCGAATTTGCATTTGCACATTGAGATTGACTTATTTATTGCCCTCATTATTCAAATAATTGTTTATATGCATTATTGTATTACTTCTCAATTTGCTATTACAATTGTCTTACAAATGTTATCGTATACTGATGTGATATCTCGGATTGAATAAGCATGTGATTCGATTCAATTGGAATGATTTGAAATGAATAGAATGAAAATAAATAGATTCGATTATAAATTATTTGAATAGAAAAGTCTTACTCAAGTTCTATCATTATTGATTCGAATGGTTCGGAACTACTTAGTTTCGACCATACGATACTCGACGGGGTTGAAGTTCGGTTTAGAATTGTGAATACTACTGCCCAATAGGTAATCTGGAGCACCGGAACTCTAAAACCGGGTAGCCAGAAGAACCTTTGGTCGGGTCACTAGTGACATCCCAACATGTGTGCTCTTTATTTAGGGAGGATGAGCAAAGGTAGTGGCCAACTAGAAAAGAAAGTTATCAATTTATGATTTGAAAAGCATGATTTATTTCATAAAACACAATGTGCCTAGTCGATGATTATTTGACCCCTCCAAATAACCCGTCTTTAAATTTGAATTAGAACGGCATGTGTTAATTCATAGTTGCTCATACATTATTGAATCGTCATATTCATGGTGCTACCCTTGGTGTCATAGATTCGGTTACAGGAACCGCACCTACGAGAATCCAGGATACCGAAGAGGATAACTATTAGTTCTCCAAGATTAGAGGAATGGATCACTAAGGATATCGGCTAGCTTTGACTGCCGGGGAACATACAAGAGTTGTAATACTAGGTTTGGGATTAGAAATTGCAATATGTTATCTTGCACTTAGTTTATGGTTATGCATATGATTAGTATGATTGCATTTGTTTTAGGAGCATGTTTCCATTGAGGTAAAGCAACTAGTAGTTTTCATCATTAGAGTACTTTTGTACAATGCATTTTGGGGGATTTAAGTTATAAATCTTGTTAAATGATAAATTGTAAGGTGTTTTATTGAAACTCTAATGGACAGTTCAAGCTTTGATATTAATGACGTATAGGCTTCCCAAAATTAAAGGTACATTAACAAGTATCGGTGAGTAATTCTCACACGCGTGAAGTAGAATTTTCTCCTTCGTGAATTTGGACTTGGTTCGGAACATGTGCGAATTCTCGGTAGTACAGGTCACACCTCGGGAACCACCCTAAGAGGGGAATTCTTGAGCCCGGGATGTGACAATCATCATCCGAACCTCCATCATCGTATAAAGGTAGGTGGTGGGGTCCCAAGTACGCCCCATGAGCGTTTCTGCATGTGAGTGGATGAGCGCAAGAGAGGGAGCCCATATGTATGTATGCACATATGTATATGTAGAAATTCTCCATGCACATCCAGTGTCCATGGTGTGCACGAAGAATTTCGTGCTTGGTGGGGCCCACTTGATCACGCATCCAAATGGACCACACTCAATGGACTCCACCCCCCCCCCCCCCCCCCACCCCCAGCACCAATCTCATTTTTTTACACCCATTCAAATGGATTGCACCATTGGATCAACCATGCAAATCTATTTAAGGGGTGAAGTTTTGTGATAAGTTGATCGAGGGTTTTTTTTTTTTTTTGGTGTGAGTGTGTGTGTGTGTTGTGGGGGGGGGGGGGGGGGGGGGGGGGGTGGTGTGGTTGGTTTGGGTGTATATATAGTCCTAATACCTTCCGTGTAGTGCACATGGGGATTTCCATGTGAATATCATTGTGGGGACCACCCAAGGACGGCAAGATCTAGGTGGGCCTTGCTAGTGATAGTGATAGGGCCTCAGGTGATCATCCTCACTCCTTGCTCAAAAGCCCGCAAATTTTCACAATTAAAATTAGGCACTTGGTCGATCCAATGGTTCAGTCTATTCAGATAGATGCAAACCTAAGGGTCCAATGACTATAAAGGGGCATTCCTGATAATGGTACAATCGGATGGACCATCAGGTGCACCCCACTATGAGGTGCGCATAATCATGTATGAAAAGGAGGTGTGCACTATATAAAGTTACTATATACAGGCAAATCTCCCTATGAGAACTCCTCTCACGGTCTTATAGTGAGGGCAACATAGTAGTTTCCATCCCCACAACACACACACAGCCCGCCCCCATAAAAAATGAAAAGAAAGGATCTCTCACGAACTCTGGGGCCCCAAGTGGGACCTAACAATCGTTATGCATAGTAAGAATACACTAGAAGCACAAGGATATTTACCCATGCAAATCTTCCTGTGACTATGGTGCTCGCCATCTCATGGCGAGTGCTACATAGTGGAGCCCATTGTATGATCTGTGTAATGTGTGTGTGTGTGTGTGTGTCGGGTTTGGGGGGGGGGGGGGGGGGGCGGGCGCGGCGTGTGGGGTGTGGTGTTGCCCTACACAGCACCCAAGCATTTTTTAGGAGAAAACGCCCCTCCTAATTGGGCCCATTGGGATGCATGATGATCATGGAAGTCCATTCGATGGAAAGATCCATATAAGGCCTACCTATATGAAAAAACTTGAGTCCATAAGATCATCCTAACCTTTTGATCCCTGGCCCTAAGATTTTAAAGGCATCATTTTATCATGATTTCAATCCAGCGGTGAGAAAAAGTTGGATGGGTGTCATGGACTTGTAACTATTCTTTTGAGGGGGGGGTGGGGTGTTAGTGTATGTGATAGATTGACCCAACATGGGCCCCGTGACCAAAAATAAGAGGGGCGAAAAAAGAGGCGTTTTTAAAGTGGGCCGTTTTTTAGAATCTCCCCATATATATCGGCTTTGTTCAAGTGAGAACTGTTCTCACGAGGTCATCGTGATAACTTTTTGTGGGGCCCAAATGTGGGTCCCATCTAGGGATGGGACTCAGGGGGTGGAAAGATCTGTGTAGGACCACCCCATGTATCAAGTTTGACCCCAATCCCATGCCCCTACGCCTTCATCCATGACCAACAAATTTAATGGCTTTATATTAAAAAAGAATTTAGCCCTCCATCCAACATCCCAGTCCATTCAAATGGGTGCCAAACCTCGGGATCTGTGACTATCAATGGTTTCCTTGTTTATCCACAGTTTGAATGGGTTGCTAAGTGGGCCCAACCAATAGTTCTCACGGAGGCACGGTGAGAACTAATTCTCACCTGAATATTTTCATGTATAATATATATATATATATATATAAAATAGTGGTTATCCTGTGCACACGGTGTGCAGCTAAGTTTAAATATACACCTCAATGTGGGGCCCACATGGGACCCCACTTAGGATGGCATTGGTGGGGATTGCTTCATCTGGTTGGGGGCTACATATGTATAAAATATGGGCGTCATCTAATCATCCTAACCCCTTCATCAATGGCCGACAAGTTTTAGCCCTTTAAAATTTGACCCATTGATCCAACGGTATAGACCATTCATATGGGTGGGGATTGCTTCATCTAGTTAGGGGCTACATATGTATAAAATATGGCCTCATCTAATCATCCTAGCCCCTTCATCAATGGCCGACAAGTTTTAGCCCTTTAAAATTTGACCCATTGATCCAACGGTATAGACCATTCAAATGGGTGTAAAAAAATGGGACTGGTGTAATTCAGAGGTGTCTCATGTGTGTGGTCTATTCGGATGGGTCATCACGTGGACTCCACATGAGGTGTGCATGGTGTGTGCAAGAATAGGTGTGCATTGGATAACTACTCTATATACATATACATATATATAGGGAGTTTTTCCTAAGCATATCCCTCTCATCGTATTATGGTAAAGGCAACATAGTAGGGCCCACCTTATGATTCATCCGAAACATGCACACACGTGACCCCCTGAGTTACATTATATCTATTGAATTTTCAGCTTTTCACAGACCCAAATGGACTAGACCGTTGGATCAAGGGTAAATTTTTTGTTTAATATGAAGTCCTTAAACTTGTGGGTCATGGATGAAGGGGTTAGAGGCATGTGATTGATACCAAACTTGATATTTGAGTTGGTCCATCCATCCATACATACATACATACATACATACCTACACATGAATGGTTATCAAGTGCACCAAGATGGGACCCACCTGATGGTCCATCCAACTGGACCACATACACATGCTGAATTTCACATGTACCCTAGGGTTTGCACCCATTTGAATGGACTTGACCGTTGGATCGACTACACACTCATCTGAATGGACTGTACATCGTTTAACTTGTCGGGCCCGCACGGAGATGATGGGGTATACGGTTGAGGCTGATTTTTTCTAAAGATGAAGGGCCCAGGGAGATCTTTCGATCCCCCTACGTCCAAGTCCCAGGTGGGGCCCTGTTTGGGCCCCACATTGAGGTGCAGACACTGATCCAGCACCCGGACATTTTTTTATAAGAAAAACTCCCCTCCTAGTTAGGCACACTGGAATGCATGATGATCTTGGAAGTTCATTGGATGTAAAGATCTATATGAGACCTACCTATGTACAAAATTTTGAATCCATAAAATCATCATAACCCTTTAATCCATGGCCCTAAAATTTAATAGTTTTAAAGGCACTATTTTCTTATGATTTCAATCCAATAGTGAGGAAAAGACGGATGAGTGTCAAATTAATTTGGACTTATGACTATTCATTGGGAGGGTAGAGTGTGTGAAAAGATTAGATTGACTCATAGTGGGCCACATGACCAAAAAAAGGAGCGGTAGAAAAAGGGTCATTTTTTAAGTGGGGCGCTTTATGGATAGTGCCTATTCATAGTCTAGCATGAAGTGAAGTGGGGTGGATTGATGATAGATGGGAGTGGGACCCAAATGGAGCCAAGATATTTCCTAAAATGCAAGCCATGAAAGGTGCTTTTCGACAAAAATATCTATAAATACTATAAAGAGAAAATAAAATTACAACAAATATAAACAAAAAGGAAACAATAAACATCTGAAAGTAAGAAAATAATTATAGATAAAAATAGTTAATTAGTTCTATAAGGAATATAAATGATAAAATAAAACAAAATATCACAAGAAGACAGAAAATAGACATAAATGGCACATAGTTTGGAATCTATTGATTTTCATTTTCCCAATACAAATAATTTACTTTTGGGGATGGGTGAGGCATGTCAAAAAAGGAGGCATAATATTTTCTAATCTTTATTTCAAGACAAATAAAAATTATATTAGTCTCATTGAAAATTAATATTAACGTTGTTACAATCTTTTGATATTTCAATTAATTAGAGGAGTTCCCATACATATGAAGGAGTGTTATATGCGCAGATTGATCAAGCAACGATAGCCCCTAAATAAGTTATCGGATATAAATGCATAAAACATAGATAGTACATTTTCCACCTAATCAATCCAATTATTCATATTGCTCGGATTGAAGTGAAAATTGAGTCTATGCCTCAACGTCGATGGTTGCAAAAATGAGATGAGGTTGGGAGGGGAGCAGAAGAGCCTGCAACTTTCGAATGCGTCGACATGGTTGTGGGACCCACTTTGATCCAAAAATGTGGGCCTATGGGCATTAGATTGAACGAATCTCCCTACTCCTTATAATCTCTCTGTCTGTCTCTCTCAACTAATCATAATGACTGATAATTGACTTATACATGGCAAGTGCATGAGTTGAATGGGCTAAAATACAGGAACAGCATAGAATGAAAAACAACGTGGACATGGCTGGGTAGTTGCCATCAGAAAATCAGGAACGTCAATCAGAACATATCCATCTCACTGTCCATGCACCCATTACTGGGCCCCACTTCCATGGCTGGGGGCCTACCAACCAATTCCAGCAAACATCATTGAAAAAAAAAAACACACACACACACACACACACACACCCCATCAACGAACAATCCTCCCAAAACCCTCCAACATTCCACAGATTTGGACAGATTCCGAGGAAAAGAGAATCCCCAAAACTAAAAAACACTAGAAAACGAACAAAGTGGAAGTAGAAGAAGACAATATGGAAACAGAACTGACCTTGTATCTGTAACGGTCTTCATTGAAAATGTCCTCAACAGTCCAAGACAGCACCAAATCCAGCAACCCAAAATCGATTTCCCGCCTCTCCGTCATCTTGCTCTACATTTCATACAGACAAAAAAACCCCTTCTTAATAATGTAGAAGTAGATTGGAAAAATAAGGTTTCTTAGCAAGCAAGAAACAACTTCGGAGGGAAAAAGAAAAGGAAAAGTTACATCCACACACTCCTCTTTTCCGAAAGGAATGCGATTCAGATCGATAGAACGAAAAGGTCACACCACTTTAATCGAATGGAATCAACAGTGGAAGAGTCAGTATGTGAAAAAGATAGAATTCTTATTAAAGTAGTTTGGGAAAATAAGGCCTCTTAGCAAGCAGGAAACAACCTCGGTCTGACAGGAATACGATTCCAATCGATACCACGAATCGGAAAAGGCCACACCACTTTAAATGCAATGACAGTGGAGGAGCCAGTGTGTGTGAAAAAGATAGAATTCGTACTTCCGTACCGTTGGGATTTGATTTTTTTCTTGTAAACGCGAAAAGGAGAAGCCGTCTGTGTGCGGGTTTGGAATTTGGAATTTTGTATGCCACGAGGAAAACGTGATTAACACTATAAATGCCTGGCTCTCATTTTCTTTTTAATTAGGACAATGGGGCAGTGGGACTCACTCCTTTTGAGCTGAAATTTGATGTTGTATAAGCGGAGGGGATGGAATTCATATAAAACTGTTTAAATTATCTTCATGTAGACCCTATGATGGAATTCTATAAGGGCCCGTTTGGCACTTTACTAATACAATACAAGTCATGTAAAGCCTCCATTCTTCCAGACAAGCTGTCACATCAAATGTACTTTATTCAAAACTCTCCCCATCTTTTTTAAAAAAAAGTTAAAAAACAACTACCTTTATCCACTAAAATAAAAATAAAAAAACTTCATTTTCCCATACAAAAAGTCAAAAAATTCCATAACAAACAATTAAAAATAAAATATCATAATAACCCACTTATATTTTATCCTTTCCTCAAAATCAACTTTACTTCACTTGACTATATTAGTAAAAGTATTACATGGTTTATAATATCCACGAGAAAGGATCCGGACTCCAACTATTACATAGGTACTGTGGATAGAGAAGATCAAACCGTTCAAAATGAATCTCATCCCCTCTCGATCATAATGTCGATCATAATGTATTCTCACATTCTACTTTAATGGAAGTGGGTGCTGCCATAAGACTAAATGGATGATTGAAAATGTGATCAGGCGCTCCCGTATCATAGCTGTTGATATAGCATTAATCGCATTTTCTTTGTATACTCAGTTAGATGGTGGGACCCACTCCAGTTGACCTGAATAGTTTCCCTGAAAATTCGAGTGTATATTCCTAGAAGGGACGGGATTCATATTAATCGGTCTGAATTGTCTTGTATGAGCCCTGCGTTGGATATCTCAACATGTGTTACACCATTTATACGGTTCCGTATAATACTTGTGGCAGCCGGATCCGGACTGGAATGAATTATGATGAAAAGGTACGGGTTTGAAGTTTGAAAAGCCATATTGGGCTATGGTGAGAGATCATATTGGATGGACACTTTTGCCTATCATTTATAAAGTTCCACGGACCTGATATCTGTATACAGGAGAAAACGAGAGAGAGAGAGAGAGAGAGAGAGAGAGAATTAGTACTCAGAAGAGCTACTGTACTGATATGCGAGGGCTTTAAATGATGTGCTGCTGAGAGACAAGGGCAAGGGGAAATGAAGCAAGTAATGAAGTAATCCAAGACACTCTTGCCCATGAGAACGGTTCCTTATCCGGGCATGGACTCTCGCTTGGGTCTCACTTGAGTAAATTGTCTTCCCATATGCATGCGGGATCTCTTGGATCCCAAACCCCCGGCTGAGATACCAAAAAAGAAAAAAAAAACGAACAGACTCTTCCTTCCTTCTTTTCTAAGATAAAGATATAGAGTTTGTTTGGGCCTTTGGAGAGATTGAAAACAAGGTGCCTTTTCCTTTTTATTGTAATTCCAAATTTGCCCATTATATATATCAAAGCAAACGGAGAGGAGGGCTGTGAGGGGTGCCACGTCATCACCCACATGAGTTCTCCTTCGAGAAAAATACTTATAAAAACACACAGATATAAAAACACACAGAGCTTTGGGCTTAATGTAGGCCACTACACCTCCCAAATCTCCTCCCTAAATCTCTCCATTTAGTGCATGTTTGGTATCTCTATTTTTCACCTCTATTTGTCTATTTCTCTAAATCGGACAGAATTTAGAAAAATTAGAGCGTTTGATAGATGACTTTATCCTCTTCCTATTTTAGATGAGTAGAGGCAAATCCTCTAAAATTGAAATGCACACTTTCTGAGCATGTGAAAAATAGAGACATAGGCTCTAAAAAAAGTAGAGGCAAATCCTCTAAAATTGAAATGCCCTCTTTTTTTTATAACTCTTTTTTTAATAGCTCTATTTTAAATAGTCTGTCAGAAAAAGAGTAGAGATGCCAAACATGGCATTAAACTAAGAAAGATTATGATTTCATTTCCCCTAAAATCTCTCTTTTCCTAATTTTTCTATTTTATCTTCTTATCTTAATTCTCAAATCACTTTCTAATCTTAATCCATCCTAAAATCCATCTAACAAATCCTCTTATCCATGTGATTGAGATCCACATGGTGGGCCCCACATAATTATTGGTATGCAATTGCTGTTAGTTTCCACGTCTTTTGGTTTCTAATTGGCTATACCGCTTGCCACATTAAAGAAATAAAATATTAAATATATATGTTATATGTTAAAATATTGCATAGAAATTATTTATTTCTGTAAAATCTATTCTTTTCCAATAATACCTCATAAGAGAATCATATATTTCACTATATTTTTTTAGCCCGGGCACCATACCTATCCATTTAATTATGTTAGCTTACGCTTGTGGGGCCCATCATTGGTGCATCTAAATGAACCAAACACACGACCCCCCTTAAATCGCACATGTCCATTAGCTTTTAGTCAGATCTGGATTTACTGGACCATTAGATCAACTGTGTATCAATCCGAATGAACTGTTGACCATTAAACTTTTGGAGCCAGATAGAGATGGTAGAGACCAAGGCTGAGACTATTTTTCTACAAAGAAAAGGGTCCTATGGAGTCGTTGAAATCCCTCCATCTCACCCCCCCATGTGGGCCCCATCACACACTTGAGCTTACCTTATCCTAAGCTTTAGCTTAGGAGAGCTGTCTCATATAGACACGCATTCATTCTTGTGTGATGGTCAATGCCTTTAAATTCAAGGGCTCGTCATGTTATGTAAGTTTACTTAATTTTATATTTATTTTTATTACATATTAAAAGATTCTAATATTCAAAGATAATAAATTTATTTAGTTTATATTTATTTTATCTTAATAATATTTAAAAAAAATTCTTAAATTTTAATAGATTTTTATTTTGGCCCGGGCTTAGCACGGGTGTTTGTTGCTGGTTCTCTTTTAAATTCTTTACTTAACCCTACACTAATGGGCTCTACCTTAAATGGGAATTTTAATTGTTCAGATGCATGTACTCTTCTATGTGATTTTATCCAAATTTCCTCCATTAGCCCCTTTGGTGAGATTGTGCTCATATGAAATGCATAAATGAAATATCAAAGAATCTATATATTTTATATATAAGGGACTACTTCCTTCAATAAAACACATAAATAAAATATAAAAAAAGAATATATAAATATATATATATATATATATAATGTATTAGGGTCTACTTTCTCATATAAATACAAGAATAAATTATAAAAACGTATCTGCATATTTTATATATGAGGAGCTACGTTCTGGTATAAAATATTTGAATAAAATATTAGAAAAAGATATATATTTTGTTTATTAGGGGCTACTTTCTTTAACACAAATAGTCCATTATGATCCAAAGCGTGGAGATTCTCGTAACGCTAAAATTCTTATGGATTACATTCTTTGCCGAGTAGAAGTAGTTTTTTTTTTTTTTTTTTTTAACACTACTTGTATACTTTCAATTAAACCAAGAGAAAAAGTTCTCTTGCAACCACCATTCATCCATATCAATTAAGGGTTTCCTTTTTGCGCTTTTTAATGACTTTTATCCAAGTCAATGCAATGGACTTTAAATCCAGTCTAGTACTCAAACTTGATTTTTCTTAAAATTAAGCCTAATTTGTGATTTTCAAAATAAAAAAACTCAAATTAAAAAAATCAAAATATTAAAAATAATATATCCTTTTGATATTTTTTATTATATAAGCTTAATCCCATAGTGGGACCAACTCATAATGGTATAAGATTTGGCTACATTCAATAGACAAGGAGGATAATAAGAAAAAGGGCAGTTTTTTTATAAAAAAAAAACGAGCAAAAATTGAAAATGACAACTTGCATTAATGTCTCCACAAAAATCTCCTGCATTTTCCTTCTTCCAATCATTTGAATTTCTCTCCCTTCCTGATTTTTCATGAAAAGTTTAATTTTGGAAAGCAGATGCCTCTATGAGTACATGTCTTGGAAATAATAGAACAGAATCTCAGAAGCAGGATTAGATACCTGAGAATACGAAATGAATGCGATTCCAATCGATAGCACGAAAAGGTCCCACCACTTTAAATGGAATCAACAGTGGAAGAGTGAGTGTGTGTGAAAATGATAGAATTCGTGTTTCCTTACATACCGTTGGGATTTGATTTTTATGTTGTTAAACGCTCGACTATGATTTTATAAGACAATTATTGGGAAGAAGAAGATCGAAGGCGAAAAGACCAGACGAGTTTGGTTCCGTTTTTCACAAATTGCCATGCAGTAAACAACGCGAAAAGGGGAAGTTGTCTTTGTGTTTGAACTTTGGAATTTTGGATGGCACGAAGAAAACATGATTAACACGATGAATGCCTCTCGTCTTTTTTTTTTTTTTTTTCTTCTATTATGGTGATGAATGGGGGTGGTGATACACAGCCTTTTGAGCTGAAATATAAGGATATATAAAAGCAGAGGGGATGTAATTCATTTCAAACTGTTTAAATTATCTACATGTGGACCCCATGATGGAATTCCATAAAACTGTTACATGGTTTCTAATATTCATGAGAGAGAGGATCTGGACTCCAACTATTACATAGATATTGTGGATAGAAAAAATCTGACAGTTTAAGATCAATCTCATCCCCTCTTATGATGTACCCTCACATTTTACTTTAATAGAAGTGGGTGCTGGGTGCTCCCATAAAACTAAATAGACGATTGAAAATGTGATCAGGCGCTCCTGTATCATAGCTGTAATGAAACAGTAATTGGAGACAAGTCGCATTCAAAGACATTTATTGATGGAAAATCATTGAAAACAAGTTCAGGAATAAGACATTTAATATGCATGAAATATTAAAATAACATAGTCAAAGAGCTCACTCTCCCCATAGTGTCATGATAAGAAAATACTTCATGAACAAAAGTGATGTAAACATACATAAGACCATGTGAACCATTGCTAGTATTACCGTCTCTATAAGAACACCGATCATTGCAAGTAAATAAATTAAGTATCAATAACAAGACTAGTCATCACGCCGCCCCAGCTGCATGTAATCAGAAATCAAGCAAGTCTAAGTAACAACGCTTCTCAACAAACACCTAGGTGGCAGAAACCACATTACCAATTTTTGTGTATAAATTAATAAGACTATTCAATAAGAACATATTTCCATACAACCCGTTCCTTACAAATTGTAAGTAGAAAAAACAATCAAAAGCTGGAGATTTTAACTTAAGATTTTTGCAGAGAACAGTTAGTAGAGAGCCCTCTCTCCATTTCTACAAGCAGAGTGGGGCGATTCATGTAAGACGACATGCTCCCTTTACATGCTACCCGATCAATGTTCCTGATCTTCATTTTTGGCGTAGTGCAACCTCCTAATGGAGTCCAACCACCAAGGTGATGGATGGTAGTTTCTAAAAGGAAAAATCATCGGAGCCAAGTTAAGAACAACCCAAAACAAGGATTGAAAAAAGAGAATCGGGGCGAGATATAAAGTAGTTTCGGATAATGTTCGATATTGACCATATCGTAAAACAACAAAAAAAGAAGAAGAAAATGCCACATGAGGACCTCTCCCATGTCCAACGTGATACTGGGTCCTGGTAGGCCATATGGGCTTCTACGAGGACTTTTCCTGTAAATTCCTCAATAAAGTAAAGTCGTTATGTAAATCTTTTACTTTAGTCTTGTTTAGGTGTCAAAAGGAGAGTAAAGTAAAATTACATAAATAAAAAATACATAAATAAAAACTAATGATTACTAGAGCAACTTCAATTACTTATCATCTATCTCAGTACAACACAATGAGAAATGTTCTCACCACAAGAAAAATTGCATTTAGCGGCGGATAAAAGCCACCGCCATATGTATGAAAACTGCCATTAATACCTTTTGCAGTAGAAAAATGTCCGCCGTCACTTTTGTCGTTACATGGTACCATTGCTAATTATATTTTCAGAGGAATAGGAGCTCCTGCAAGAATAGTATACGAAGTCCAGCTTCAATAAATAAACCGATCTTGACTTGTATTCTTTTTTGTTTTTTATTTTTGCTTAAAGTAAGGATATCATTTAACTTATAACATTGCATCAATTCTATTACCTCCATGATTAAACATAAAAATAGTAAGTAAAAGCTAATTTTAAGCTACATAAGCAACATTAAAGACTCGTGTGTTGGGTCTTAGGTCCATGGGTTAGAACTAGTATGGACCTAGAATCAGACCGCTTATCAATCGGAACCTAAATTAGTTTCCGGACTCAGACCCTCTTATGAATTGAAACCTAAGACAAGTTTCAAACCCAGCTTTTTATGGATCAAAATCTACGGATAATCAAATATTTATCCTAACTGCATTCCCTCACCAGAGGACTTTGTCACCTCACCTGAGGTCTACTTTCCTCACCCGAGGGCTCCTTCACCTCACCTAAGGTCTACTACCCTCACCCGAGTAGGGGTTCCAGCCACTATAATTGCCGTAAATTTTTTTTTTTTGCTGCATATGATCTCTTAAGCATTCTACTAAGCCTATAGCTGGGGTATAAGAACATTTGCCACAAATGAGAACTCTATCATTACCCACTGCACCTGATTTCTTTTCCGGGCGGCTAGTTCAAATAGCCTCTTGAATTTGAATGGTCTCAAAAAACCCACCATGAGCATGACGACTACTTTTAAAAGAGACGCATGTTGGAAAATTCCATCATGTGGGGCCACACATGTAAATATTAAAATGTGTTATGCTATCTTTGGTTAAGCCTAAATTAAAGTGATCTAATTAAGACTTAAAGTTCTAAGGCTTAAGGGTATAATTGGCATGGGATTAATGTGTAGATACCAGAATGCTATATCTAATTTGATGAGGGGCCAAATTAGAAATAGCAAACTTATGATATTCTTAATATTATATATTAGGGTTATGGTCCCCAATTCATATGGTGAGTTCCTATTCTCTCTGACATGTCATTATCAGAAAGAATCAAGAGGGTTTCTCTGGATAGCCATATTGGATTAGAAGATCAATAACCTGCGAAGAAGATCACGTCATGGATCAAGGTATGTTTCCGCATTACATCCCTCAATGATTTGGCGTGGAGGATCTTAGATGATTAAAGTTTACAGATCTCTAGCAATTGGGTTCTATATATTTATTTGATTTACGTGCATCATCAACTTCTGTGGATCAAGAACGTCTTGGATGACTTATGGTTACTGTTTCGTTTTCCCTTCTGTATGCTGTCATGGAACCCATTGTTTGCCATGGATCAAGTACACCAATGGTAATCATGACCATAGATCTTCAAAAGGGGGCCTGGGCGACCATCATAGCACAGCCTGATCTTGTTTTGGATCAAGCGGGTCCCATGCTTCCGCTGCCTCAACATCCCAGACGAAGGTTCTGTAACAGAACATGATGAAATAAATCATGAAAAGGGGCTGACGGTTGTGGGACCCATCAGTGGACCTCATCAAAGATCACAACCCCACATCTTGAAGGGGACACAGGGGCGATCATGTTGGTGGTGGTCCCATGTGGAGTGGACCCCATCTGCCCGTTCATTCAATGGTCATAAGTTTCTGCAATTTATTATGTTCATCGATCTCTGTTACAGAAGGTTTTTTTTTTTTTTTTGGGAAGATGATGGGTGGTATGGTGGTCCGAGGGAGCACATGTTTTGGTGGTCCGAGGTATTATAATGATGGGTGGTTTGGTGGTCCGGGGGAGCACATGTTTTGGTGGTCCGAGGTATTATAATAATAATAAAAAAAAAACATATAGTCTTTCGTATGTTGTGACAGTTGGAGAGAACTAATTGGTTTTCTTCAATGCCAATTCAAATATTTTATGGTATATCTTTTATGGTTAAATAAAATAGTCCATTATTCTAAATGGGCTAATTGAAACAACATGTCACCAAAGTGACCTCTCTTGTGTAGATTGTTCATGAGGAATATTGGATGTTTGTGTGTGTGTAGATTCATGCGGGTTTTAGTCGGCCCAAAGGAAGGTTAATACTTGGCCGAATTGCACACACACCTGTGGTGGTAAACATGTGACGATAACACAGTTTTTTACATGTGAATAATAAGTCGATCCAAAGATAGATTTATTATTTGACATGAGTTATTTTCAATGTTTGATCACTACAACAAGAGTACCATTCACAATTAATATTATTGTCCAAAGACTTGATATTAATGTTGTATTAGGTACCTTGCGATGAGACTTACCATTATTTGAATTTATTGATTATAGTATTTGGTTGATAACATGAGCATGCTTGTCTGTTTGTTTTGTTCTCTTTACAGCTAGTGTTTCTACTATATCTGCTAATATCAACTCAATACCTGTACTTAATGGGACCAACTTTAAGGATTGGAAAGAGAACATAGAAATTGTTCTCAGCTGCATGGATTTAGACCTTGCACTACGGGTTGAGCAACCCGCTTCTCTTACGGATGCAAGTTCTCCTGATGACAAAAGGAACTTTGAGAAGTGGAATCGCTCAAATCGCATGAGTCTTATGATCATCAAGCGCGGCATTCCGGAGGCATTTAGGGGTGCGGTATCTGACAAGATAACCAAAGCCAAAGAGTTCCTAACTGAAATTGAAAAGCGTTTTGTGAAAAACGATAAGGCAGAAACAAGCACGCTTTTGCAAAGCTTGATTTCTATGAAGTACAATGGCAAGGGGAACATACGGGAGTACATTATAGGAATGTCTCTTATTGCTTCTAAGCTTAAGGCACTAAAGCTCGAGCTGTCTGACGACTTGCTCGTGTATTTGGTATTAATATCACTTCCTGCACTATACAGTCAATTTAAGGTCAGTTACAACTGTCAAAAGGAAAAATGGACTCTTAATGAGCTCATTTCTTACTGTGTGCAAGAGGAAGAGAGATTGAAGCAAGACAGGATCGAAAGTGCTCATTTGGCTAGCACCTCTAAGGATAAGGGCAAAAAGAGAAAGAATAATGAAGCTGCTAAGGGTCCAGCTCAAAAGAAACAACAGCAAGACAAAGAGAGTTGTTTCTTTTGCAACAAGCTTGCACATGTAAAGAAGGACTGTACCAAGTATCATGCTTGGCGTGCCAAGAAAGGTACATTTCTTACTTTGGTCTGTTCTGGATAAATTTAGCTTCATTACCTAGAAACACGTGGTGGTTAGATTCTGGTGCTACTACTCACATTAGTGTTTCTATGCAAGGTTGCCTGAGTTACTGAAAGCCAAGTGATGTTGAAAGACACATCTTTGTGGGCGATGGCAAGTCGGTAGAAGTAGAGGCAATAGGGCATTTTAGGTTGTTGTTAGGAACTGGTAATTTTTTGGATCTATTAGATACTTTTATTGTACCGTCTTTTAGACAGAATTTGGTTTCAGTCTCTTTATTGGACAAGTTTGGTTATTTTTGTTCATTTGGAAACAATCAATTCAGTTTATCTATCAATTCAAATGTTGTTGGAACTGGTTTTTTATCTGTATATGACAACTTATATTTGCTCGATACAATTGTTGCTTATAATGAATCCTTGCATGTGGAATCACGAGGCACTAAACGCAAATTGAGTAACGATCATTCAGCCTCATTATGGCACAAACGCTTAGGTCACATCTCTAAGACTAGAGTTGAGCGACTTGTATCTGATGGGATTTTAGATTCCCTTGACTTTACAGATTTTGATGTTTGTATTGCTTGCATCAAGGGAAAACAAACCAAAATGAAGAAATTAGGTGCCAATAGAACTAAAGACGTTTTAGAATTGATACACACGGATATCTGTGGACCGTTCCCTACGGTTTCCTGGAATGGCCAACAGTATTTCATATCATTCATAGACGATTACTCTCGCTATGGGTACCTATTTCTCATTCATGAAAAATCACAGTCTTTGGACATGTTCAAAACATTTAAAGCTGAAGTTGAGAACCAACTCAACAAAAGAATAAAGTGTGTCAGGTCTGACCGTGGTGGTGAATACTACGGTAGATATGATGGTTCAGGTGAACAACGTCCAGGACTGTTTGCTAAATTCCTAGAGGAATGTGGGATCGTCCCACAGTACACCATGCCAGGGTCACCTAGCATGAATGGTGTAGTTGAAAGGCGAAACCGGACTCTTAAGGATATGGTGAAGAGTATGATTAGTCATTCCTCTCTACCAGAGTCACTCTGGGGAGAAGCACTCAAAACAGCAGCTTATATTCGATTTTCACATTTGGGGATGTCCAGCTGAGGCAAGGCCTTACAGGCCACATGAAAAGAAATTAGACTCCAAAACTATAAGCAGCTACTTCATTGGCTACTCTGAGCGATCTAGGGGCTATAAGTTTTATGATCCCACACTTAGGTCAATTTTTGAGATGGGAACTGCAACGTTTTTTGAGGATGTTGAGTTTGGGGGGAGAAATAAGGTTAGAGACATTGTCTTTAAGGAAGAATCGGTTTCGATTCCCATTATTGCTTTTGACAATGTGCAGGTTTCTATACCCGTCAATGATCAAGAAGCGAATCCGGATCCTCAACAAGAAAATGTTAATCAAACCCCCATTCAAGATGAGATAATTGTTCCTGAGGAACAAACTCAACAACCTCAAGAACCAGTGCCATTAAGGCGATCCACTAAAGAAAGGAGAAATGCTATTCCGGACGATTTTTTCGTATTTCTCCAAGAACATGAGGAAGAAATAGGAATGGTGGAAAATGATCCAATCAACTTCCATCAAGCCATGCAAGGTTCCAATTCTCAGAAGTGGATTGATGCCATGAATGAGGAGTATAAGTCTATGCAAGACAATAAAGTTTGGGAACTTGTCCCATTACCAGAAGGTGCGAAGCCCATTGGTTGTAAATGGATTTTTAAAACTAAAAGGGATTCGAATGGTAATGTGGAAAGGTATAAGGCTCGTCTTATAGCTAAAGGCTTTACTCAAAAGGAAGGGATTGATTTTAAAGAGACTTTCTCTCCAGTTTCATTGAAAGACTCTTTTAGGACAATCATGGCACTTGTTGCACATTTAGATCTTGAGCTTCGTCAAATGGATGTCAAGACTGCGTTTCTCAATGGTGACATTGACAAAACAATTTATATGGCGCAGCCAGAAAACTTTGAGTCGGGAGACCGAAAAAATATGGTCTGTAAATTGACAAAGTCCATCTATGGACTCAAGCAAGCTTCTCGTCAGTGGTATCACAAATTTCATCAAGTGATTATCTCGTTTGGTTTTGAGACAAACGCTGTTGATAATTGTGTGTATCACAAATTCAGTGGGAGTAAGCACATATTCCTGGTTTTGTATGTCGATGACATACTGCTTGCCGCAAATGATATAGGCATGTTGCATGAAACCAAGAGATTTCTATCAAAGAAATTTGAGATGAAAGATCTTGGTGACGCCTCCTTTGTCTCAGGGATCCTGATACAACGAGATCGCTTTCGGGGTATTATTGAATTATCACAAAGAAGCTATATCGATAAAGTACTCAAAAGGTTTGGCATGCAGGACAGCAAACCAAGTGACACCCCTGTCTCTAAGGGAGACAAGTTCAGTATAAATCAGTGCCCTAGAACTAACCTTGAAGTTAAGGAAATGCAGAAGATTCCCTATGCATCAGCTGTAGGGAGTCTAATGTATGCTATGGTGTGTACGCGTCCGGATATTGCGTACATTGTTGGTATGTTAGGCAGATATTTAAGCAATCGTGGGATGGATCATTGGAAAGCAGTCAAGCGGGTTATGAGGTATTTACAGAGAACAAAAAATCATATGCTCACATATAGGAGATCGGATCAGTTGGAGATCATAGGGTATTCCAACTCCGATTACGCTGGATGCCAAGACAGTATGAAATCCACATCAGGCTACATCTACCTGTTAGCTGGTGAAGCTATATCTTAGAGGAGTGCCAAACAGACACTCGTAACTGATTCCACCATGGCAGCAGAGTTTGTAGCATGCTATGAGGCATCCAACCATGGAATATGGCTGCGGAATTTTGTCACTGGGCTGCGAATTCTGGAGGGTATTGAAAGACCACTCAAACTATATTGTGACAATAAGTAAGCAGTGCTATATTCCAACAACAATAGGAGTTCAATTAGATCAAAACATATTGCCATTAAGTTCCTAGTTGTGAAGGAGAGAATACAGGATGGACAGATATCCATAAAGCACATTGGGACAAACTCCATTATTGTGGATCCGCTTACAAAGGGATTACCACCCAAGGTCTTTCATGAGCACACTGCTCATATGGGTGTTATTTTGTGTGAGGATATCACATTATAGTGGGAGTTTGTATCTTTTTATATTTTATTGCTTTATGTTTGATTTTGGAGATAGTTATGCATTTATGTATTTGGATATTTTTCTGATCAGAAAATAAAGTATTCATTTTATTTCATTCTGTCACATTGTGTTAAATATTGATCTCACTAAGGAATACAGTAGGACCAGTTGGAAATAGACATGTATAGATCACATTGCATGTACTTTCCATGCTACGCATCCATGATTGATCTATGTCATTTGGTTACGTTGTTGTATGTGACCATTGATGGGTTTAGTCATTTTAAATGTGACGAAAACCGCTTTGATCCTATAACGGTATAATCAATGGATGCGATTGTTCGGATATATCCTAAAACTATGATAGCAAACTTTTGGAGCTCATACAGTCAAACACATTTGTTAAGTTACATATATGGCCCAGTGGGAGATTGTTGGAAAATTCCATCATGTGGGGCCACACATGTAAATATTAAAATGTGTTATGCTATCTTTGGTTAAGCCTAAATTAAAGTGATCTAATTAAGACTTAAAGTTCTAAGGCTTAAGGGTATAATTGGCATGGGATTAATGTGTAGATACCAGAATGCTATATCTAATTTGATGAGGGGCCAAATTAGAAATAGCAAACTTATGATATTCTTATTATTATATATTAGGGTTATGGTCCCCAATTCATATAGTGAGTTCCTATTCTCTCGGACATCCCATCATCAGAAAGAATCAAGAGGGTTTCTCTGGATAGCCATATTGGATTAGAAGATCAATAACTTGCGAAGAAGATCACGTCATGGATCAAGGTATGTTTCCGCATTACATCCCTCAATGATTTGACGTGGAGGATCTTAGATGATTAAAGTTTACAGATCTATATAATTATTGTTTTTCCCTACAACGCATTGATAGTGTGAAACTCTGCCATATTGTTGGTTCTAGTAATGGGAAAATTGCATTATATCCAATGTTCTAAAAACCAGATTAACTATTAACTTTTGAGCTATCCACCTGAGAATTGGTGGAGTGTGGCATAGGGCATGGGTTTTCTCCCCACATCTTGTGTTCAAAACCACCGCAGATTTGCCTAGCGTGCATTTGTATGGATTTAGTGGGCGTCACCAGAAATACCCACGTCATAAATAAATAAAATTGTTGTACTTGAAGTGATGAGATTTAACAACAAAAACAACAACAACAACAATAATAATAATAAAACATGTTAATAGTAAGGAAACCCAAAAATGAAAAATTTTTAATTAATGGTTCAGTTTTAAAATAATGTTTTAAAAGCAACATTTTATAGTTTTAAAATAAAAATACAAAAAAGATTAAAATGAAAAATGAAAAGGTATTCCATAAACACCTTAATGCATAATCTAGAAAAGGTATAAAAGACAGTAATTACAAATTGCATGTGGGGTCGTTTGATTGCAACACACTACTTAGGTGAAAAAAATGTACAGGTGGCTAGATTGTTTCATTGAATTTACATATGTAAATGAATCACATGTATCTAAAATTATTTGCAAAAGAGCTCATTTACATGCAATATTTTTGACACATTCAACCCTGTGAAAGTCTACACAATAGAAAGAGCTAGTGGTGTGAGTTGCACGTTCCACCCCACTGGTCAAAGTGTTAAGTTTCACCTCTTCCATCCTTAGTAATTTTAACAACCATGTAAGAAACGCAAAAATAATCTAATCTTTTTTTTGCCATTTCTCTCTGCTCATGTGACTCATGATTCAAACTATTCAATATTCTCATATAAATGATAAACCATAAAACATGAAGTTTCAGATATTAGATCCTCAAGGATTTTGAGAAACATTTGAAAAAATAAAAAAATAATTAAACCACACTTTTCTGATTATTTGCACTTTTGCGGGCCTCGATTTATGATCGAAAACATTCAATATTCTTATAAAATGATAAATATCAGTGCATGATAATACGTTGAACACATAAATTTATGTCAATTTCATGCACATAATCCAAGCATAAAAAAACCAAATGACCCCTAAAAAATATTTGTGGGAAAGAAAATACAACCATTTTCTAAATGTAAATTTTCATGCAACCATTTCCTAAACATTAAGAAAAGAATTCATATGTTTCTTGCAAACTAAATTATGTGGCACAAAAAAGAAAAGAAAAACATCCCTAGTTGTAGCCCATCTTATTAGGGACACATGTAATGTGTGTGGGTACATAGTTCAACTGTAAGTCCCGCACAATAAAAAATAAAATCGAGAAAACAATAAGCCCACAATAGATTTACTAGGCATTTTAGAATCATATGAAAAAATTCTAGATGAGTAACTAGGTTTTGCATACATAAATGTTATGTATGCAAATGTTACACATGTGGAGTGAAATGCATTACTATGTTTATCAAAATCATCATTTTCATGAGTACATGAGCACATCCAATGGTTTTAGATGTGTTTGGATGTTTTATTTTCGTAAATTTCTCAAAATTCATAAGATTTAAGATATGAATCAAAACATCTTGATGCTTATTATTAATGTCAGGTCAATGAACAATTTAGATCATGAATTGGTGGGGGCAACACAAATGTAGAAAATTTGATTTATAGGTTGGGATTTTTTGGATGTTTTTCACAAATTACTCAATATCTATGAAAACTTACGATAATTAGATTAAAGGTGCTGGGGTTTATTAGTTTAATAAAACAAGTTAAATGGTTTAGTTTACAAATATGGGGTTGCATGAATAAAAAGAATAAAAATGGTCAATGAAATTTGATCCCATTAAAAAAAAAATACGTTGATTGTTTAAAGAATGTACGGGCACTTCACTGTTTGCAAGTGGGAGATGTGAAAGAGTTTCACACCTACCTAGGTGTCAAAATGACCTTATTTACACACAATTTAGTTCCATATAAAATCCTTTGCTTATATTAAACACGAAAGCAGATCACTATGCCAATAATGACAAGCTAAATCATAAATGCATTGTGTACTTGCTAATCTCAAAACTGATCAAAGTAGATACAGCACACTCTTTCTAAAGAGATACCTAATCTTCCAAAATGATTTTCTCTGAAATAAGCATTAGGTGGCGTTTGGCGTCTCTTATTTATGCCTCTACTTATCTAAAAACTGTTTTAAAACGCATAAAGATGGTTTGGCAATCACTTGTACCACGTCTCTTCCAAATATCATAAAGACGTTTTATGTCTTTTTGGGAAAGCCACCATTTCTACCATAGTTGAAACAAACTTGAACATCTGAAGCGCGTAGATGGTCATTGCTATAGTATTATTGACATGTTTCTCAACTTGAACGGGTTTTTGAATTCTTTCAAATAATGGGACCCTCAAGGAACATCCAAACCGTTGAGAATACTTCCAACATCAAACACAGCTACCACATCCAATTTTGTCCGTTGATCTATCCGGAATCTCGAGATAACTGTGAAAAAGTAAAAGATTCTAGATTTATTTTTTTTTAACTTCTGTGGGGCCCATGATCGATATCTAAACCATCCATCTTGCATGGAATATTGAAAATGATAACGGGTATAAATTTCAACCTCTGATTCGTCGCGAATCTAGATAAAACGTTGAAAAAAGGAGAACTGTTCGATCGGCTCAGGTCAAAACTAAGGAGTTATCAAGTGATTTTTTTCATTATGTGTTTTACTTTTTTTGTTTTAATTCTAGGTACCTACGTGACTATCAGAACCATTGAAAATGTCTCCAAGGTGAAACAGAGCTAAGATGTCAAATTTGACCCGTTATTTTGTCTCGAATCCTGATATATTTGTGAAAAAGTGCAAAACCTAAGATCTGTTCTTTTTTTTAATATTATGTGGACCCCAAATTTAGGATCCAGACCGTTCATCCTTTTTGAAATGCTGAAAACAACTTTAGGTTAAAAAATTAGCCTCTAGTTCATTGTAGATATCAAGAAATTAGTCAAAATATTGAAACCATTGGATTTCTGCAGCATCTGTTTCTACCAATATTTATATTACCAAACGATCTATTTGTGAAACATCTATTTCAAAACGCACATTTTGAAATAGATCTATATCATAAGGATCCTATTTCATATAGATAAGACTTGCCAAACAAGCCCTTAGTATCCAAAGCTCTTTTCTTTTAAAACTGGTTTACAACACCTAGTAACAAAATAATATACACATACCGTTGTATGCTAACTAATTCTACCTTATATAGACAATAACCACCAAGAGCACAATAGTCATGAAACACAAAGGAAAGATCTAATCAAATTCTTACAAGTACCAATGGTTTAACACTTTTGATTACATGTGCTGATGATTTCAGGCCATTCCACAATGAGGTAACAAAATGACAGAACAAAATACATCACTTGTTTATAAGTGATCGAGCATTTTCTGTATAATTTCGCCGAGGTCAGATTCTATGGTAGCCAAAATGAGTGTCTAATAACAATCAAAGAGGGCGGGATATACTGGAAGCTGCTCTGGATGCCGGGTCATAATCTGGATGGATTCTTGATATTCCTGCACAGTAGCCAGCGACTTATGAACCAACTGTTGTTGCTCTTCAACCTGCGTGGGAAGGGCTACATTAGGTCGGGATATTCCCCGCTCATCACATGTTTAAAAAAAAGAAGAAAAAGTTACAATGAAGATTTTATGTTGCGTTGTACATTGCACATTTCATATTCACACACACAATTCATATATGCACATTTTACTTTCACATTCCATATTTCACCTTTCACTTTCACATTCCACATTTTAAGTTACATTTAACATTTCATATTTCACTTTTACATTTCACATTCACTTTCAATTATAAAGTTGTGCCTAAATATACTGAATTCCTACCCAAACTATTACGACCAAATGTGAGAATTTTTAGGTGTGGAAAAAGTTGAATCTTAAGTATACAATTATCAATATGATTAGATGGTCTAACCTGACCAACAAAAGACCCCTTGAGTAATGTTGTTAATTGAATAGAAGAGTGTTCAATTGAGATTTGGATTAAGACTTGAGGATTTAGGAATTGGAATCAAAATTTAGACATAGAGGGTTTGGAATTAGGTACTCTCTTGAATCACCAAGACCCAATAATAAAATTACAAGTGACAACAAATCTACAAACTGCAACAAATAGCATCCCATGAAGAATCCTATGTCTTAAGAAGCAAGTCAATTTTCACAAATATATAATAGACATATAAGAACCCATTTTCTTGCAAGATCTATTTGGTGGGGAGAGAGAGGACAGCGGAGCCAACGATGAGGAGAAGCTTGTGGAGGAGAAAAAAAGAAGTGAGAGAAGAAAGTTCATGAAGGAGAAGAGAGGAGGAAGAAGAAAGCTTGTGAAGGAAGAGAGATGGGGAAGAAGAAGAAAGCTCACAGGGGGGAGGAGACGAGGAAGAAGAAAAAAAATAAGCTCATGGCAGAGAAAATAGGAAGAAGAAAAAAAGGAGGGAAGCTTGTGGAGGAGAAGAGAGGAGGAAGATGAAGAAAAGAGGGAAAAGGATTTTGGGTGAGTTTTAAAGAATATGTGAGCGGGGATATCCCTGCTCAGAAATTTAAAAAAAAACTGAAAGGGGCCCATGGGACCACTACGGTGGATAAATATATTTTGGGTCCTTTTTTGTCTCCACAAAGTCTAAGAGGGTTTTTTTTGGTAAAATCATCTAGTTTTTATCTTTATATTGTACCAAATATCTAAAAAAACACAAGATTGGCTTCTACACTAGATTTGAATTATCTTACCGCTTGAAAAATTCACGAAGCGATGCCGCTACGTATCGCTAGCTACGCAGCAATGTATATCGCAACCGCTATTTTAGCATGTATGTATATGAGATATACATGCAATAAATATAAAGTGAGCCTGAGGTGGAGACAAACCAAAAAAGCGCAGCCCAGATTGGATAAAAAAGTGTATTAGGCCATATTGGGCTTGGGCTTCCTACAGACTATTTGAACTGCTGCCCACCCTAAATTCTAGGACTGACTACTGAGAAAAATAACATGGCTCGACCTTAGATTTTAAATCAGGTTTGAGAACATCCAGGCCACTTATTCACTCAAACCCACCCCATTGAGATCCCCACAACCAAGGGTGTAAACTGGGTCGGGCTGCGCCACAGCACAAGAAAGACCGTGCTTGGGTAGTGCCCGGCCCATTGACCGTGTTGAATAGGCTGGCTCAAAACGGCACGACCCAAAGGATAGGTCGTGCTGGGTCAAGGAGCCCTAGGCCATGGCACGACACGACCCAGGTCCTTGGTTGTGCTGTGCTGGGCCAGGGTGCCTGGGTCGAGGCATGGCACGACATGGCCCGAGACACAGGCCAGCACAACTATTATATATAAAATGTCCGATTTTTTATTTAAATAACTATTAAAGTTAAAGTAATTAAAGATTTAATTTTCATTTGTAAATTAGCATGAATGTTTGTGCATTTATTTTAATAGTTCAACCTTATTTCAAGTGAGAACCCCTAAAAGTCCATTAAGTCTCTTTCAATTTATATAATTTTTTTTTAAATTAGAAAAATCTAGAATTGGGATGTAGGCCGGCCCATGGGCAGCACGGCCCACCCCATCTAGGGCACGGCTCAGCACAGCACGACTTAAGCTGTGCCGTGGACATGCTAGGACGACCCCAGCCGACCTGGGCAAGGCTGGCCGCCTGAAAGCGGGCCGTGCGTTTACACAATTACAACCCTACCTACAAGCACATCAATTGTGCTATGTATGCAAGTGTTGGATTATTTTAACCATGCAAAAGAAAAATAGAGGCTAGCAGTCAGCAGATGACAAACTCCAACATCTTTAATGCCCAGTATCATGTGGAGGCCATAGTATTGAGTAAGCAAGTATAACAAAATGCAGATCAGGCATTCATTGGGGAGTGCTTTACATTTATGCAAGTAATGGAAGGTTTAAAGAACATGACACGTATCTACATTCAATGTACTCTTTGTGACCTACATAATACTGGGATTGTACCTGAGCATGGTTTAAAACAGTGACCGTTACACAATGGCTTTGGCGGTTATAATTGTTTCTGTAGTCTCCATTATATCAATGTAAAGGTCTATGACGCATCATGTAGTATAATACACAGTTACACACACAGGCACGCGCCCACATGCACACACTGATCTGCTTTGTGAAGTACTCCATACCACCACAGAAAGAGCCAATTTGTGGGCCTTACTTCTGGCCCACCTTGTGATCCCTCTCCCTCAAGATTAAGGACCCCGCCCAAATGACCAGCAGACTTAGCTTTGCCTTTTTATCACTAACAACCTGAATCCACAACCTCAAAGTTGCAATAGTGGGCACCTTCCACTCTATCTTAGGCTCTTGTCACACATCATAACCAGACTGAATTTGATCCATGACGAACTGATCCCTTTTTTGGGAAAAAACATACTGACTAGACAATTTACCTTGGCTGTGACGTAGAAGCACTGTGATCTTTGCCCAGCTTCAGTGAATTTAAATGACTCGATAAATCCTCTATACTTATGTTACGATTCTTTGGAAGAGCAGCATCTGGTGTGGTTTTCCAATTCATCGGAACAACTAGCTCCCTACAACATCAAGAAAGAGAGACCTCAAGCATGATTAATGAGGCAACTTTGGATCGCAATGACAATAATAACAAGAAACATTAGAAAACATATGGCGTATTTGTGGAGTATTTTCTGCAGAAAATGAAAATGGTATCTAAAAATAGAATGATTTTTTTTTTTTTTGCTGGTGTTGTGTAAACATATTCTACACTTTTCATTTACTAAGGTCACAGAATTTTTTTGTAGTTCTTTTTAAAGCAAATTCAGCCCAAGAGTTGGAGAGAAATTTTTTTTAAGACTTACACAAGAGGTAGAAATACAATTAATATAATTAGGTTTACGCCAAACTACAGTAGCTAAAAGTGAAGAAATTAGGTTTTCAGCCCGATTTCTTTGAAAAAAGAAGTCACAAGGAATTAAAATGCCACAGAAGAACATGCCCCAAGAGTTCTCGTGAAAAAAAAGCCAATTTGCCTAGATGTACACCCAGGTGAGAATAAATCAAAAGACATGAATACAAATATGCATAGTTAAGTACAAAAATGCTGAACACAACATGCATGGTTTAGCCTTTGGATCTGTTTCAATGAGGAAAAAAGTAGTATGGAGAAAAATGTCTCTCTGAAGGAACCCCTTTTCCTGTTTGAAATTTTCTTTTAGAGGAGAAAGGTAATAATACTCCTAACTATTTTTTGCAAAAAGTAGGAGAAATGTTTTCTCTGCAAGAGGGTGGAAAGAAACGCCGTTTCTCATTGGAAACTGAACTTTTTATGATAAAAAAGTGACAATAATACAATGATTCTTCCATTGTCAGAAAAACAATTTCTCCTCATTTCTCCACCTAGCGAGGATTCCTTACTTGTCATTTTCTCCTCATCTAAAACCAACGTTTGTCAAACTGAAACTGCAGGTTGGTTCGACTTGATACACAAATGTTAACTCAAATTTCAGCTAATTTGGTCTGAAGTGGCTGATTTTTTTGGGTCTAGTTGATGACTTCATAAGCAATGTTACCTAGCTAAAAGAGTACAAGTGTACAACCGAGGATCCTCTTAACATTTCTCAAAACTTGTTTTGTATAACCCACATTTATCTCTATAACCCACAAATCAAAACAGGAAAACAGTATGAACATGCCATAAATTTCGTTTTGAATATGTAAACTTTTTTGCAGGAGTTACATCAATATGTTAGAACACAATTAATACACCAAAAAAGATGACAGTTGTTTGAGGAAAACAAGAGAGAAGAGAATCAACATACCCCTCTTTGCATTTGAATCTGCATTTTAACTTATGATCCTCAGGATACATCCCAATTATGGCATTCGAACGCACTACCAGTTTTGGTATCTTTGCTAAAGGTACAATATCCCAAATTTTCAATACTTGAATATAGTGTGAATCCTCCATCAAAATGTCAACCGCCCAAATAACATATTGCCCTTTAACACCATACTGCTTCAAAAGCAGGAAGGAACATTCTTTCACAACATCCTCATTCTTAGGACGCCAACCACTAGAAAGCTTCATAATTAACTCAATCACTTCCTTCCGAATGCCAGTTTTCATTATCTTGGCGAAAGAATTCCTGAAATTATCAGTGAATTCAACCTACGTAGAATCAAACAAGAAGCAATTAGACCATAAGATAAACCAAGCAGGTCCTCTAAATAATATATCAAATAAATGAAACAACATTTGATCAATGACTTAATGAAGGGAAAAACTAATATTAAACAGCAGTGGATATTAATAGTCAAATGCTGAACTCACAGAAAAAAAAAAAAAAAATCAATTCCAAGTAAGTGCAGAATCATTTACCAATAATTACCATGCATTTTTTTCAAAAAATAATTACCATGCATATATACATCAAAATATTACTATAACTACTAAGATATTCTGCCATCCAGTGAAATACAAGTGAGATGCAGCTGTGCAGGAACCTTAATGACGGTCACAAAAAATTCACGTATTAAATTTATGGAACAAGAAGTTAAATCAATTGACCACCCAAAAATGGAACCGTAGGAATAATAGAACCATGGAAGAAGCAAACAACACAGAAAATTTCCCAAAAAACGTGTTCTGGTAGCATTTGGATGTGACCGAAATTGCAGGAAAAACTTCATGGAATGGATGGCTAATAATTCTAATATCCATCCATTCTAGAACTCATTTTCCATTCTAGATCAGAAGTCATTAGTACTAATTTCAACACAAAGCCAAAAAGCATCAATAGTAATATGTTTTCTGATTTCTATGGCACATGAACTATAAAACGGATCCAGCAGCCAAACTAGTCAAACTTGAATTGGTCATATCCAAATGTCAAAACTTTTGGACTATATTCTGCCAATTGAAAGCCATGTGTGTTTACAAATCTCATTTTCATCATGATTTGTGTTGATAAATTATAGGTCACTCTTGCATTATATGGATAATCATCCAAAATACCAAAGGAAAATTGCTCTAGATTGAGTATCTGGTAGTGTCATTTTTTAGTATGAAATTGGTGATTAGGCATGCCATCTTTAAAGCATAGCCTTTGAATTCATGCAGTTTTCAATTATGCAGTGATCCTCTGCAATTCAGTGTCACAATTTTACCTGTCATGCTATCAGATATGTCTGTACATAGAGTGGACGCATATAACACTTATGCCTAAGCATTGCCGCTTAAAGAAGATTCATCAAGTTAATTGCACCCTCTACTTTTTCCATAATCAGATAACATGTAGCCAAGTTATTAATAAGAATGGCTAGATAGCCAAGTTTTGTATCTGTGTGAGGAATAGTTGGGTTTTTAATCATTTTCCAATGTAAAAACTAAAACCAATTGAATTTCTTTACAAAAGTAAGCATTTGAACATTATATATAAATGAATAAACATGAAAAAAAAATGGAAATCACTTGAGATATTCAGGTTTTATAAGATACTGATTAACACCGATCAAAAAAAAAAAAAAAAAGGATACTGATTAATAACTAGAATTTTTTTGGTACAAGATTCATAACTAGAGTCGAAAGGAACTAAGTGAAAATTTCAGTTTTAGAACACTCCAAGTTAGTATAGCGTCCAATATGTAGCTTCTTTTGTAACACACTGGGGAATACAGGTAGACTGAGGTTCACTGTCTGTACTCCCCATATGTTTTTAAAGACAACATTGTTCACTTCCATCACTAACACCTTATAATGAGAAATATTTATAATGGTTTCTATTTGTTAATTGCAGCGATAGTATGATATGAACAAAAAGATTACTAACACGAATGAATAAGAAAAATACCTTCCACTTTGCTCTGTTAAAAAGAAGAGAGTTTGAATCTAACAAATGATTAAATTGACCAATGTCGATGACAGCAGATACGATTGCTTCAGCTAAATGAGTATCCTCCTCTGCATTAAAGTAGCAGCCTCGAATTTTTGCATCGAGAACTACTTTTTTCCAGACACGACCACTATTAGATAAAGTCAACCCATTCCCTACAATCCAAAGGCAGTGCCTGCAATGGAAGCAAGCAAGTAAACAAAAAAAAGAAAAGAGACTGGAACATGATCTATATAGCAAGTGTTAAAGTAATTGCTTTGAATCTAGATACTCTTAAAGGTTTTATTTTTAATCTATATATAATACAGTTTTGTATGTATCATCAGTATAGGTCAGTAAAGCATTATGGGTTGTACTACAGCTACAAGTCCTCTGGTCAAGGACTTGAATAGGTGATGCATTATTTGAGACAAAATCACTGATTCATGAATATCCTATTGAAGTAACATAGAAATACCTGGCCCTAGTCAAAGCTACGTTTGTTCGTTGAAGATTGGAAAGGAATCCAACCGCACCTTTCCTATTTGATCGGACAGTAGAAATAATAATCACATCCTCTTCACCTCCTTGAAACCCATCAATGGACTTGACACTAACAGTAAAGTCACTATATGTCTCGTATGTTTTTCCTAGCTTTTCTTGAATTTCAGAAACTTGTGCAGAGTAAGGACATACCACACCAACACTAAGCTTCTGCTTCGATGAAAGAGATGCTGCAAAGAGAGAATCAAGGTTCAGATCACACTCACCGTCATTAAAGGATTGAGATAAAAATTTCCTTGTTGACAAAAACAAAACAAGACAACTAGTATATCAATAAATCAAAATCCAATTGAATTTACACAATGACATTTATGGACTAAAGAATACACATGAGATAATTTTGAAAGTTGTATCATGCAAACCAATTATATAATTCCACCAAGCATCTTTCCCAATCTTTTTAGACAATTGGCATTTTTAAACACATCCTATCATATTTACATTCTCAGTCATGGACTATGTATCTATTGCAAAGTGCAAACACTCATTTGCATGAATCTTTGTAGGTTTATCTAATCACCTGGCGGTATATCATGTATGCATATTTATTATTTAAGATTGATGTCATATGTTCATAACAAATTGGATGCATACTTCTTAACAAATTCTAGATGCAAATACCTTCAAAAAGGCTTCTCACCAACTGCAAAACTACGGCTACCTCGACCACGTTTTTTGGGCTTTGCCTATCAAATACCTCCATTCCTTCAGCAACATTTATAAATGAGTAGGAGCCATACATCCTTGCAGGAAGATAATGCCTTTTGTAATCTGGATCTTTGACATTTGGACCATCCAAAATCTTGTTATTGTAGAAGTTAGCATTGGGAAAATAACTTATTGAAGGATGCATTCTATACTGCATATTTAAAAGGTCCTTCCCAAGTCCGAGCGAACTCAACCTTTCAAAAAGGCTTCTTCCAAAACCAGCACTCTCTGATACCTGCCAAAGGATAAAACATCAAATGTGAACAGAGAAATCTTTCCAACATTGTAACACTACATAGCAGTACTTCCAAATGTATACAATCCTTGACCGGAACGATACTATTCATTCAGCTCAAGTGTTCCATACCAAGAGGAGCCTCATCTCTTAGTGAACCAGATCATTTGCCTAATGGAACCCACTTCAGATGAGCAATAGAGGAAACATTTTTGCAGAAAGAAAAAAAAAAAAAAAAAAAAGATTCCTAATTCATTGATATTCACAGTTTAGGCATGTCCGCTTGGCAGTACTCTGCTCCTGACTATTCGTAATCAAGCCAGTTACATACAGCTAGGATTGTCTTCTGGGGAAGTACTTTTGAACAAACAAAAATGGCTATCCATAGTGGGACCAACTGCCACAGGAATGGTTGCCATTGTTGAAAAGTGGGATCCACAGGATAAAAAAAAGTCAAGTTTGAGCTTACTAGCAGTTCTCCATGGCTGAGAATTTTATATGTCCCATCAATACAAACCTTGCTTTTAACCATTGCACTCAGCTGGCATTCATCACCAATGAGAATAGCACGGCGTATACCCAACAGTTGAAAGGGAATCGTCGATTCACATTCTTTTAGTTGAGCAGCTTCATCAATAACCAACATCTCCAGTGGGTCCATCTCCAATGAATGTAATCTAAACGAAGTTGAAACGGTGCATAAAATGAGGGAGGCACCTTTAAAGCAAAACTCTTGGATCACATGTTTCCCTAGACCCTGTGGGATCTTCAACGATCCACGAAGAGATCTTAGCAACTGAAGGCAGTCACTTCTAATCTTGCACAACAAAAGGGCCGTTGAGCTCTTATCTTCCCTGCCTTTAGGCTTAGAAGTTGCATCATTCAATTCTTCAGAGTGAGCAAATACTTCCTCCAGCTCTTTGTCAGCGACAGTAGCTTTGCCTAACAAACTCTCAAAGGTCTGAAGAAAATCACGAACATTTGTCAACAGATTATAGTTAATTCTAGAAAGGAAAGTTGCTGGTAGGTGAGTGACCAAGACTCTTATACACTTTAACAGTCCTTTTGCCTTAAGACTGAATCTCTGTTGAATAAATTTGTGAAACTTAAACAAATCCTCCTCTCCCTTTTTCTTTTTGTTTAACGAATCCTCCTCTCCCTTTTTCATTTTGTTTAATGAATCCTCCTCTCCCTCTTTCTTTTCGTTTGACAAATCCTTCTCTCCCCCTTTCTTTTCATTCCCTAGATACAATTTGTAAGAGTGAACACAGTCTTCTAGAAACTCAATCATAGAATTCAGATGATGACTCCACCCGGATGATGGTGCAAAGCACTCCTCAAGCCGATCGACACGGTGATCAAGAAACACATCCTCAAGATCATCGTCAATGTTCATGCGCTTCTTGTTTCCAAATAACAAGATGCTACCCAATGAACAGTCGCTTGTGGGACATGATTCTCTGACCAACCTTACTAAACGTGAGACGACTTCCAGAACCGCAACATTTGTTGGTGCACACGTAAGGGTTCTGCATTTCATTTGCAAGAGTGCCCAGAGTAGTACACTGACTGTTTTTGTTTTACCAGTTCCAGGGGGTCCCCAGATAAGTTTAATTGAATGCTTGCCACTGCATTGCCTTGCATATAGAGAAGTTAATACTGCATCCATTTGTGACTCATTCAGTTCAAATGAAAGCAATTTTTTTTGCAGATTTATGCCCTCAACATGGATATCTTGTCTAGAAGAACAGAGATTACATCTTCCCACAACCTGTCATTAAGAATATTAAGAGCAGCATAAGTGAGTAGTGAGTCAAGTCCTAGAGAAACTTTATTGCTTTATACACAAATGAAAAAAAAAAAACAAAAAGAAACAAAAAACAAAATTTAGCAAAAGGAAATGAAGATATATCTACTTGAAACAATTGTCATACAAAAATCATGGAATTATGTTAGTGTTTTTTTTTTTTTAATATCTGCATCAAATTATACTTAAAAAAAATTGGCACAAAGAAACAGCAGTTACCTTGTTGCTGTGCCTGAATAACAAGATTAGAAGATGCCCAGAGGTAATAAAAATATCAAAATTTATTTAAAACTACAGACAGAAGTGTAAAAAGGCGGGACGCCTGTATTGCTGTTAGTTTTTTGCTTGTTTAGGAAGCCGAGTCATGTGCTAGCTTTCATCTGTTTGAAAGTAAACATGAGAGTTTGAACCCCTCATCCTCTCCATGACCAAGGAGGCTGTGAATTGTGATTCAGCTCTGCACCAATAGTGGGTTGCTTTATGATAGGTTCGGCCTGGCCCTTAAGTGTATATAGACCAGGCCCGTCCCATTTAACAATCTGGCCAGAAGGTTAGACACAAGTACATTCCACAATCCTAAAAGCAGAGGCCGAATCCAGCCCAATGTAGCCAATCTTAGACCAGAATGGGGCTGGGCAGGCCCACGAGTACCCGTTAAAATGAGGGTTTCCAGTTGAAACCATGATACTGGAATTAAGGTTTTCATTATCACATCATTTATAAGAATTTGACTAAAAAACAATTCCAATTATATCAATGAAACTGTAACGTCACTTTTTATGGAGTTTCATGTTGATTACTTGTTTACTGTTAACAGCAATAGATATAAATGTTAAGCAACATATCCTTTGCGCATCATTAGTGTCCTTTCTAATATTAAGAGAACCATTAGTATCCTTTACCCATATTATCAGCAGAATTACATAATTTTCTAGTTAGAGTTTCTAACCAATGTACATAAAACCTGAGAATTTATAGTTTTTATTTTTTTCTACAATCTCATAAATATTTATCATTTATATATTTTATTCTATTAATAATTCAAAACATTATTTTTGATTTCTGTGACATTTCCCAATAACATCCTCATAAAAACCAAAATTTAAAAATATGTTTCTAGCCAGTACAGTGGTGGTAACTGTAAAACCACTTCAGTGTTTCCCTCCCTCATGCTTCCCCTGAGTGGAAGGAGTGGAACTCTACCCTAGAGCCCACATATTTAAAATCCAAATAGCTCAAAATGAAGTCCTTTTCCATGCGCCTGATATGTCCATAAAATTTACCCTCGTAGACATTGGTCCCATTGTAAGATTAAGCATATGGTAAGAAAGTGATTAACGCATGTTAACAATGCATAAGATTCTGTCAATCACCTTCTTACAGTGGGACTGACTATTGGGGGTAAAATTTGAAGACATTTAGTACACAAAGAGGGCATTCATTTTGCGCTGCTCAGCATTTCAATAGGTGGAAGTTGCACTCCACTCATTGGAAGCACCGAGGAGAGTCCAGGGTCGCCTCAAGGTGATGGGATAAGGCTACAGTTACAATAATCACAACATGACACCCGGTTATAAATTAAAAAAAAACAAAAAACACTGATCAGATGGAATGGGCTCACCATGGAATCAGGCTGCAACACATCTTTGATCACATTTGAATTCCTACTCATGGTTGGGTCCGAACACAGAGACTTCCATATCCGACCGTTGGTCTTGATGTTCATCACCAAAACAGCAAGAAGAAGCTTGTTGTTGTTGTCACTTTCAGGTAGTACAATGGGCTTTGATGCTTTAACCCGGACCTTGAATCTTGGGCCACTTTGGCCGGCTTTAACATAAGTTACAACAGCAACATGATAGGAACTTGGCTCTTTCTCTAGATCATAATGAACTTTAGGCTTTGTCTCTGTTAAAACAAAGACATCGTCTCTCTGTGGCATGAAAGGCTCTTTACCTCCCACAGTTGAAGTTGAAGTTGAAGTTGAAGTTGAGTTTGGAGTGCTGCTTTTAAGGGGTCCGACCTCGATGTTATATACAAAGCCTTCTTCTTTGTGGCGACGCTTGGATTCCTCTATTTTCAGTGTAGTTGCTCGAGAGAGATTCTCCATGTTCGAACACATGTCAGCACGAGTCTCTTCTAGCAAAGGTGTAACATATGATTGGAAATAATGGTCTACGGATTGGAATGTATTGGGGATCCTTGCCATCTGCGAAGTATTCAATTGAGCAGACCATAAATAATTATTATTATTATGCTGTACAGGCGGATTCCCACCAAGCGGATGGACACGTGGACAAAAGTACCAAGATTGGATACGAAGATGTGCAACCCATCTAAATATTTACATTACAATATATCATGATGGAGAAACAAAAGCCAATAACATAGTTCAGACACATGATAAAGTTGATATTGAAAAGTAAAACACATCCGAGGATTTGGCTCGGAATAGGTGGATAGGTCCTGGATAGGTCAAAATGGGGAAATAAAATTTCATATAGGTTAAAATGGAGAAACAAAATTTATGTAGCCAATCCCAGCATAGTTAGGTATAAGGCTTTGATGATTAAAATGATTATTATAATAATTTTTTTAAAAAAAGTTGCAACTCCTCCTCATGAAAACATGGTTTTCAAGAGTATGGATCCCTCAAGCTTTAACCCGAGAAATCTTGAATTAAAGTAGTGAAACTTTATGGTGAGTTACACCAATTGAAATCAAAACCATTCAAAATGAATGCACTTCAAGTATATGGGATATCCTCAAATTCTAAAGCAATCCGAGTTTGTTCCACTATTCCTTTGATGAAAAACATGTTAATAAATATAAATAAAATTGTGTTAATCACAATTTTTTTTACAGAACAGTTAATCCAATGGTGGAACAAACTTGGATTTGCATACTTTGAGGATACCCCAGTGCACTTGAAGGAAGTTTATTTTGAATGGTTTGGATTTCCGTAACTCCATTTTTTTTTAGGTTATACCCCAAAGGATCTTGATTCGTTTTTAAACTTGTGTGAAGCAAGTTCTTTTACAACAACAACAAAAAAAAAGAAAAGAAAAGAACAACCAAACTTGTGTGAAGCAAGTTATTGGTTTGTTTGTTTGATCAGGGCGATTGAATTGGTTGGATTGAACCAATTTAACTTCCAATTATAATTTCTTAGAAACTGATCTGAGAACCATTAATAAAAAAAAAAAAAATAAATCAACAACCGCCTTTTGACATTCATCAAGCAGGTAGTCACACTTTATGAGTCCAAGCTTGGCTTACAATCTGAAATCTAAACAGTTTAATGGGACTAATTTCACATCTTTAGGAATTAGCCTAATTGATTATATGTGAAACACATTATTTTAATCTTATTCTGGTTTTTCATGTGATGGTATCAACATAAAAACCTGCTCCTTAGACATCAATGAAGATATGCAACCATGCAGTCTACATCACTTAAAAAGAAAAGTAAACAAGTTTGCCTGCTATCCATACATGTGGGTCAAATGAAATTGGTTGGTCCACATTCATAATAAATCTATTTATAGATGCCCCAGGACAATTGAATATACATCCTCTCTGAGGCCACGATTGTAGATAACAGCAGGGCCCACCTCTAAATTTAAAAATTGAGATTTTTTTTGGTAGGAAGGTATAAAAAAGAGAATTTTACCCAAAAAGTCCTTCTTAGACTTTGTAAAGACCAAAAGGTCCTCAAACTTTAATATCGACCAAAAAGACCTTAAATGAGAGGATTCAAGGGCCTTTTTTCTGTCGAATATCGAATTTTGAGGATATTTTCAGTCTTAAAAAAGTGTAAATGAATTTTTCTAATAAACCTCTAGAAAAATAAAAACTAAAACATTCCACTCCATTTTTGTCCTTTAAAATTTTATTTAAATGTGATCAATCTAGCCACGTATTCAACTCGGATTGGACAAAGGACTAACAGAAACAGGGTAGTTATTTTGAACGGAAAGGATTTTATAGACGCCCCGCTGATCAAATTACATTTATGATTTCCGTGGCACATTATCTACCCATGAAACCAAAAAACAATTCACTTACCTTGTCTTTCAACGAGTCCTTGTTGAGAACATCTTTGATGGGCCACTTGAGTACTATATCCGCCAAATCGCCTTGTGATTTCCCTTTCTCCATTCCTTCTTCTCCTTCCCCTGCATCAAACAAACATCACATTTCTCAAAATTCACATCCCAAACATCTCCAACTGCAGAGTCCGAATACCATCTCAACAAAAATCAAAAACCAAAAAAAAAAAAAAAAAAAAAGTAAGGAAGGAAGAATTCTCTCTCTGATCAAATGATCAAAGTCCTACTTCCTACCAAAACAGTAAAACACCTGATCAAATGTAAGAAGAATTCTCTATCTGCCTCTGTCTTTCTCTTTCAAAGTTTTCTCTCTCTCTCTCTCTCTCGGTTTCTCTTCTGTTGAAATGAGGAACGGGAAATCTCCTTTTTTCATTATATAAGGAAGAGTGAGAGTAATGAGAGCGCGTAGGAAGAAAAGACACCGGTATCTCTCCTTTCCTTTTATATTTGTCGGTAGACTTGGAGTCTTCAAAGAGTCGTTGTGTTCTTTCCTTGATTCCTGGTTCCTTTGTTTGCAGCTTCCGTGGTACGATGTGTTTCGCTTTGGGTTGGTCGCTGCATTGAAAAGGATGTGGAAACGCCTTTTTCCTTTTTCTTTTCCAAACAGGACCCGACTCTTCGGCTGCCACTGAAATGGCACCACAGCTCTCACTTATTAGTTAAGAAATGAGGCCCGAGTCCCGACTGGGGCTTGGGCTCGAAGGCACATGATGCCGCGTTCAAGGAGTGGATGGCTTGAAGTTATTGCTGGAGGGCCACTTATTTTCCTTTCATTTTCTTTTATTTTTATTTTTTAAAAGAGGGTGTTCCGGACCTTTGAGGTAGAGGTGGCAAAATATGACCCGATCTGCCGACCCGACCCACGTATTACCCGTTTAACCCGACCCGTTTGATAGGCAGGTCGGTCACGGGTCAAGTATTCATGACCTGCAATTAAGTGGATCGGGTTAGGGTTAACCTGCTCGACCCGTAGAACCTGCAACCTGCATTAATTCTTGTCTTTAAGATAACCAAAACTTACTTAACAATGTACGTGGGAGGGTATTAACTTAACTCTAGGGTTCTTCCTCATGGTTATTCAACCTCCATCGTTCCACATTCATTGCCTTCTTCCTCACAGTTATTACTCAATTCTATAGTATCTTTTTATTTTGTAATGGAAAAAACTATTTTGTTTCTAATAGCTTTGTTATTCCATTTTTATTTTCATTATTTAAAATATATATTATACTCAAAGAATGGACCTTAACCAATTTGACCTCACCCTTTTTATTGATGGAAAGCAAGGTAGTGTGTATCAAATGATTGTTGAAATGAGATTAAACCAAATTTGAGCTTAAAAGTCAATTTTGGTCAGGCAGGAAACCATGGTTGAGTCAATTGATTCACTAGATGGATGTGGGTTAAGCGGGTCGACACGACTTGGATAACCCGCAATGGTTATGTGGGTTAAAGTGGGTCGGGTTGGGTCTGGTTGACCCGTGGTGGGTGCGGGTTAGGGGTTTCCAACCCGTTTAATAAATGGGTCGGATGCGGATTAGGCTTGTCTAGCCCGTTTAATAAACAGGTTCGACCCGTTTAGCACAACCCAACCCGATTACCACCTCTACTTTGGGGGCATAGAGGGTCACTAATTGAAAATCCGATCTGAATAGTTGAGAACAAATTGTGTACATTATTTTTTTAATGACATCGGACCTATGTACATCCATGTGGAGGCGGTCGGTCACGCATGATAGATCTGGGTCGGATTCTAAAATTATAACGAAAAGCATCGATTTTGGCCAAGAAATTTAGACAAAAATTCTACGTCTACTCCCAAGATCGATGTAAAACTCCTTTCGACGTACTCACAGGGGATGCCTTTTAAAAAATTTTGGATACACGCTTTGAGCCCATTTATTTGCAGGAATTCAGAAAGTTCTTGTTGGGGGTTTTCTTGAATTTCACACATGTTGTCCCCATTTTACAAATGCTCAAGAACAATGTTGCAAATTGGAAATTAGGAATTTGAGAAGAAATTAGAAATTTGAAGATTATTCGGGCCAAAAGTTAATTCAAATAACGAATTCAAAACTCTTATGAATCGCTTGGGCCCGTAGGGATTATTTCTGCCCAAAGAGCTGGGACACCCTCCGTTGTAAAAAAAAGCTCTTAGGTGACAACAACTGTCATTGTTGTTAGGAATTCTCATAAGAAATACCTCTAAAATAATGGGCCCTTACAAGAATTCCTCAGACTATGGGGCCCACCTATTAAAAATCTGATCCGCTCAAATGAACACCCCTCATCATTACCTAGTTTTCTATTGAGCAATAGTGGGACCAAGGTCCATTAAGCTTTTTTATCTCCCATGCATCAAACCAATTCATTAAAATTCTAGCCAATTTATAAACGCTTTAACTAAGCTCAATTTCATTTCATGAACATACGAGGGTTAATTGTTAAGGGTGTTCGTGGATCAAGCCGGTCCAAGCTTGACCTGAGCCCAGACCGCGTAGGGTTTTGTACTAGGGCCGGGCTCAGGCATTTTATTTCAGCCTATTTAATAGAAGGGACCGGGCCTCGGTTTGGTGGTAGAGAGCCCAACCCGGCCGATCTAAAAAAACATTAATTAGTGGAAAGGGATGGAAAGAGTACTTGAATGCCTTCAAGACGTGCATGAGTGTCGTCGCCACTTGGGCTACAACTTTTTTTTTTTTTTTCCATATATATAGGTTGATGAACAGCCTCCTTTGCTATCCTGTGTGCCACCCTATTTGCGTCACGCTTAACATGTCCCACTTGCCATGATTGCATACAGTTCAAGATGATTAATTTTAACATCCTCAATCAATTGCCCATACCGACTCCAGTTGATATCCACATTCTTCAAATCTTGTACAACTACCAAAGAGTCACCTTCGAGTTCAACGTGATGGAGGTCCATTGTTATACAGAAATCCATGGCCATCCATGCAGCAACCGTTTTTGCAAGTGTAGGACTAAAAGAGTACTTGTAAGTTAATACCTTTCACTTGTAATCTCTGGCAACTAGTCCAACCACACCATCGTATTTTCTACTTTATCAACAACTCCATCCCAATTAACCTTCACGACTCCACAGTGCTTTTCCATACCGAAACTATATATGATGCTGTAGAGATCTCAATTCTCAACTCATTATTTTTCCCATGCTTTATGATCTTCCACCGAAGATTCTTTAGCACTTATCACCAACTGAGCAGGATGTAGGAAGTCACCCCCAAAAACATCCATGTTTCTCCGTAACCATATTTGTCTTAAAATAGTAGCCACCAGATCTAATTCTTTGCCGTTGACTTTTGACATTAACCCCTCTAAAATGGAAGAGGATCCCCTGTTTGGTCCAAACAGGGAAACCCTGTTTGGACCAACCAGGGGGTGCCGCATGGGGTGGGGGTGGAAATTCCTCTTCCCTCTAAAATAGATACATAAAATCATCGTGCGTCTTCACACGAGAACTTTTGAATACTACTATTGCATTCTGTCCACACGTCTTTTGCATCGCCATAATATATGTGGCTGATAGTTTCAATTTCAAGCTTCATTTCCTTGGCTTCCCCACCGGAATCTAAGCATGAGAGGATTGGTCTGACGACAAAGGGTCTTTGGTCATTGAAGAACACTCATTGTGTATATATGTAGGAATTTCTTGTATCACAGCTTTTAAGAGAATTTCCTTCCATCCATTTAGCCTACTCCAAATTCTCTCCTTCAAGCTTTGAAAAGTTCGAATTCTAGGTTTACTTACAGTTTGCTGGTGACCCCAAATATTTATCATAGTTCGAATTCTAGTATATGACTCCTTGCCTCCCTCTTCAAAGACTATATATCTGACACTTTGGATGGATTTTTACTAGTAGAAAATGAAGACTGATAGAACTGTATTAAGGCTTGACCAATCTCCCCTGGCTCTTTATGAATGCTTCCACTTTCATCCATTATTGTACAATCCGATTCCTTTTCCTTCTTTGATCCACCCAAGCATGATAAAACTTGGTATTTCTGTCCCCGTGTTGAATCCAACTTTGCTTAATTTGCTCATTGCTTCCATCTCAGGTCCTCTTGCTCTACTAATACATCAATCTGTTCCTGAAGTTTCTTGATGTCTTTCATCACATTCGAACCTTCTCGGGACTGAAGCTCCTTTGTTTTTTTTGCTTAATATAAGCCTACCTGCATTCCCAAACTTGGGCTACAACTTGAAACCATATAAATTAGCCCTTTTCTTATTTTTATAAGGTAAACTTGGGCCGAGCTCGGGTTTACTCATTTCTTGGCAGGATAACTTTGGTTTTGCCGGCCCTACTAGTTACCAATTCGAATTGCTTCATGATATTTGTTAATTACCATGAAAACAATTTCCTAGTTGAGCTTTGGTATTCTTTGCTTTTCAATACCTTTTCTTTCATATTATTATTTATTTATGTTTCAATGGGGAGATCGATGACATGAATCAACATTGATTTTGCAACAAACAACATTCTTCAAATTGTAAAAAACCAAGTTGATCTAAAATAATTCACTAAAATAACCCATTGCTCATACAACATTCAAAATCAACCGTTCCCCTCTCTATCTTTAAATCTAAAAGAAGTCGGCAATCAAAATCTCTCTCTTAGCATGACAATAAAAATGTATTATAGAATTTTGTGTCTCCATTTTTTTTATTTTTTTTATCAATTTGCACTCAATAAATTTCTCTTGTATAATTTTTTTTGTTCTCCTTCACACAGAAAAAGGCTTAGTATTTTTAAGTAATTCATTATAAATTTTTATCCATTTCTTTGTTTTTTAAAAGTCGATCTATACCTTTACAAACAAACTTTTCTATTTTTTGTTTTTATTTCCGTCAATAAATACACTTTTTGGTGGGGTTCAATTTATTTTATTTTATTTTTAGAGGAGTTTACCCAAAAAATGACCTTAGATGACCACTAAATGAAAAAGCCCAGAATAATTCATATGATACGAAAGAAGTCCCTTGAGATCACTTTCATTTTTTTATTGAAGTTTTCATTGAGCGACGATGTCGTCGCTAGGTTAAACCATACAAAACCCCCGAAATCCTATTTTTCCTTTCTTCCTCCTTGTCGTTTTCCCCGTCTGGTGATTTTGTTGCCTCCTTCTTTCTCAACAGTTTGCAAGATGATCTTAGAGGTTGTTTTTCAACCTGTTTTGGATTGAAGCATCATAAATTCGAGTATCATATCATATGGATGTATTATTTTTGTCATCTACCTATTGTTTGTTTTTCAAAAAAATGATTCTTGTGGGTTTCTTCAACTTCTTTCAATCTCCTTCAACCTATTTCCAATATAGCATCATAAAATTATTAATATTCACGCACTACACGTGTTTTTTGCAATGAATTAACCCATTAATCAGTCCCTCTATTTTTCTCCTTCTTGACTGGGCTTCTAAATGATTGTTGGGGATATCAGAAGGATATGTGGTCAGAAGCCATGATTGAATCATGTCATTGCATCTTTTCCATGGTGAATGACTAAAAGAAGTAGATGGTGGTGTAGTTGAGCGTACCAAAAACAAAATTACTTTTTTTTTTTTTTTTTTGCACTCTTAGTATTGAAGGAATAAAAGAATGTTGCCCCCAATAATACCAAACATCACAGTTTGTGTTTAGAGATCATTGAGATTTAACAAATGATGCAACAAATAATCCCTTAATAAAATAGGAATTTTAAATGGAACATATCATTTCCCAATAAGCCTTCGATATTGATGATAGCATATCCCAATTCTTTTACAATTTGCTCAGCTTTAAGCCTATAAATTCATCGATTGATTCTCTTCAAAGACCCATCAATTTTCCTTCTTCTGAATGCCCCAAAAGATGATAAATAAAAAAAAAAAAGCAAGCATCATCAATATGAACCCCACAAGAAAAAGCAATGTAAAAAGGGGGAAAAAAAAACTTAAAAACGCCGACATTTTCTTTAAAAGAAAACTTGGTCATCTCCCCCTCGACACCACACAAATCAAAGAAAACATGGTTTCTTTGAATCATGTAGTGCGCATGCACATCATAGTAGATCTAATGATTTTTTTTTTCAAACTAAGACCAGCGTCAACATTGTTACCCAATCGTTTATGAAGACATACTGAAGGGGTAGAATAAGCGATGGCGACGTCACTCTGCAGAATCTTGAAACACTTGGTTCTATTGAAATGAGCGACTTGAAACACTTGGTCCCATTGAAATGAGCTACGATGTCGTTGCTCAGTGAAATCTTGAGATGCTTGGTCCCTTTGAAATGAGCGACGAAGTCGATGCTCGTTGAAAAAGGGCAAAAAAAGAAAAAAGTTTGGCTGGAAAACCACTTTCGTTTCATATGAACTACTGTGGGCTTTTTCGTTCAGTGGCCATCTAAGGTCGTTTTTCGGGTAAATTCCTCTTATTTTATTAACAATATTTTGTATTTTTATTTAATGAATAATTCTTTCCCCACTTTTATCATGATCTTTACATTCCTCACATGGGTTTTCAGGGTGGCCCTCCATGAAAAAAACCCTAATTTTGCCCTCGTACACGTAGCTGAGGGCCAGTCAATCCCACAATAGTGGGAGAGCCCTCAAGTGAGGTAAGAAGACCTAAGGTGAGGTAAGGGGCCTTTGGGTGAGGAAAGATGGCTTGCCGGGAATCAAATTCTGGACAACCAAGTGAGAACTGCCGCGCCTTACTACCGGGGTAAGGCTTCATTCTCTACTAACAGCATCAGGTTAGTCATGCATGTGCATACGATTTGACTCTCGTTGAGTTTTAGTTTAGTCATACATCTTGCAAGTGATCAATGTGACACTACATCCAACTTTAATCGGAGTAAAATCCGGCATATAGCTAATACAACAGGATATTGATATTGAGCAAAAATTGAATTTTACACATAGGTTCCATTGATAGGTTTAGGATTGGCCTTAGAGAACTTTTGAGTCCTGCCCTCTCAGAATCAGTGAGTTATGTAGTCCATCATCTGCTTGGCCCAATTCCCAGTCTGGCCCAATTTCAGAATTAGTAAGTTCTGTGGGCAAATAAATTTCGTGGCCCAAATGCCAGTCTGGCACATGAAGTCATGTTATTTGTCCACCGTCAAATCTATAATTTGCAAATTCTTCACAACTTTTTAGAAGATACTTATAATTTACAATCGATACATGGATGGGGAATCCTTTGACTCACAAGATCATGCAAGTGGGCCAACAGAGGAAGTACATGACCTGGTTTAGATTATTCTAGGAATATTTCATTATGAGAATGAATGAAGAAAAAAAAACTTGGCTCACTTGTATGCGCTGCGCTCACTGGATCACCTTCTTCTCCTCTTTTCATGCTCACTCTTCACCCATTCAACTGAGTAAGGACCCACCTTGTTTTCTCAAATCATCTCCAGACCTGCAAATCAAGCACAACCAAAACAAACTTGATCGACCCACTTGCCACCTAGTCACCGCTGCTAAACGCCTACCTACAAAAACCAACCAGCATTCATCATCTTCCAACCCCCTCTGGTTTCTGCAAATCTGAACCAATGCTTCAACTTCAACTTTGAAAGACTTTGAAAGCTTTAACCCTTATCGAGACATTGAAGGATTTGTGAAGAACTTCATTCAATCCAGTCGAGTTTTCTCTAGTTACTTATGAATTCAATGAGAAGTTGGTGAAATTTGTAAAGATTTTACACCCTTTTTTTTCACTTCGTATCAAATTCGATGAGGGTTTTTGTTTTGATATGAAAAATTCATATTTGGAAAAGAATCTGAACAATTGAAAGCCCTAGGAGCAAATCAATCTCGTCAAAGCTTGGCAGCAGCCTCGAATGCTGGGGAAGAAGAAGAAGAAACGAGTAGCGATATCGCTACTCACATTACACATGAGTAGCAATATCGCTATTCAGCATAAAAAAAAAAAAAAAAAGTAGCGGGAGGGCCTTTATGGTCTATATTGAAGTCTAAGGGTCTTTTTGGTCTTCAACCATTTTTAGGGGATTTTTTCAATAAAATCCCTTAAAAAAATATTGCATATTACATACTATTAAGTTTAAACATCAATGGCCTGTTTGTTTGTACTAAAATGCATAGGAATTGAACACATGGTTAAAAATGAAGATTAAAAGTGAATTTTCAAAATTGAACACAAAATATCAATTTTCTTTCTAGAAAATTAGAATAAAAAGAAGATGTTAATTGATGCTCATTTTTAGAGATTCAAGACCTTTAATCTTTATTTTTAACCACACTATATTCAATTCACATGTATCTCAATGCAAAAAAATAGGGCCCAAATGTAAAAGTTCAAATATTGGTTCCAAATTACATTTCAATATGCATTAATTACTTAAAATACATCAATTGTTTAAAAATCAAATGGCTCAGAATGCATACAACTTATCAAAACAAAGGTGACTCACTTGAGATTTCCCTATAATTGACTCGGTCCTTCAATAAAATGAGGTGACTCAGCTGAGTCAAGGGTCAACTTCTGAGTTTTCCTACCTTGGCAGCATGTAATTTTAGGGGTAGTTCGTCTTTTACGCATGGGATATTGAAGTGGGATTTATGAAAACCTTGCATTTGTGAATTTAGATATATGAAATCATGTGAAACACAAGTACCATTTTATTAGAAAGCTCCATTTTCAAATGAGTAAACATTGAATGACTCGAGTTACATATATCTCAAAATCTGTGAGGGGTCGATTGTTTAGAACCCATTTATCATACTTACTACTGACATTTTCATATGAGAATTTCACATTTAAAAAAGGTGTTAAATGATTACACACCTCCCTTGTTAAGAGGATGCTAGTACATAGAATACTTTGCAACTCTTCTGGGCTCAGAATTTCTAATTTGAATTGTTCAAATTATATATATTAAAGCAACAACCTCTTTGCGGGAGAACGACACATGACAATCTCTCTTGGAATTTCACGATGACACAAGTGGCACACTCCACCCAATCGTTATTGGTAATTCGTGGAATATCCTAAAGTATATCGATACAATATAAAACTTGCCAAAATTGAAAATCTATCCAATATCCTCCCCAATCCCATAAAGATTATATCCAATCAAGCAAAACAAAAAAATTGGAAGGAATGAAAATTATGAGCCATAGTCTATGTTGCCAATCATGCGAGCCCCACCTCCTATTAATATCTACCACCTCCTAATAATATCTGGGAAAATTGTTAGCCCCACTCCTCTTTATATGCTTTACCCTAAACACGAATTTGGGTCTGACCATCAAAACCAAATGCAAGTTTAGACCACATAAAAAGACATGTATTTTGGATTGACTAAAGTCGGGGTTCTAAACCATTGTTAACCTTAGCAAACATCGGTGTGGGCACATCTTTAAAATAGTTTGGATTTAAAATCTCTTTTCCAAAATAATTTGATATGAGTGTGTGAACGAGACCTATATATCTAGATAAGAAAATGAAAACAAGAAAGAACAATTTGATTTCAATAGGTGTTAGATTTTATGGCATAAAAAAATCAATGGTCCAAAATAAATAAATAAATAATCCAATTGTAGTGATGTCAGATGAGTCTTTGAAATAGTTTGGTAAAACCCTAGATACACAACACCAAACAGTTCAAAGCCAAGACCTCCATCTCATTCTTGGACTTTCCAACCACTCGAACAATTTAAGTGTGGGTTGAATTTCTAGTCATTTGACTAAATAAATGGTCCAATCAAGTGTCCATGTCATATTTCTGACACATTCCCTTATTTATGATTCGGCATGCAATCGAGTGATGATATTTGGCCGCATAGCTTAAATTAAGGAATATGCACTTATTTCGCTGAAAATTGAACAAAAGCGAGCATTGAGCATTGATTTTACTCAATTTCAATGAATTATGAGAAAACACAAAAGTGACTCGCACGTGTGTTTGACTGTGTCACCCTTGCTTTTATTTACATGGGTTCTACTTGTCTCTCCTTTTGAGTGTAGATTGCTTACAAATTTTTATACAACCTAGGGGTCACAGTGTGTTTATATGATTAGAATTAGAGAATTCTCTGTTACCAAGGCATTAGAGTATCCGTGCTCAAAACAAATGATGTGCATCAGTTGTGGCTAATGATGCCCCTTTTGATGTCCCTTCTCTACTTCATTCATTCTCTACCAGGGTGTCATTTTTTGGCACTTCATGATCTAAGTTTGGGTGCGTAATTGCCATTTCTGGGCGTACTGTGGCCATCAAACTTGGTCAAAAGGGGAGATCGTGGGTGTTAACCGCTCATCGGCCATTAGAGTGACTTTGCGGCACCCAGTGGCTATTGAAGCACACTAGCTGTGACTAGCGGCTATTCAGGTGCTGCCAGTGGTTAGTTAGATGCGGCATTTGTTGGTTGCTTGAGGGATGTGGCAGCGGTATTTGAAGAGCATTCAGCAGCTAGCGTCTTTGAAGAGTGTCTAGTGACTGGTGTCTTTGAAGAGTGTTCAACAACTGATGTGCTAACTGGCTATTGACAGTGCACATCTGTTGGCTGTTGTCGAGTTCATAGCATAGTTATTAATTTCCTACCGTTTCGGCTGAAATTTTTTGTTTCAATCAAGTGGCCAAAAAAAATTTTCTACTAAACCTTTTCGGTTTGAATTTCGGTCAATGACTTTCGGCTGAAATGGAATTTTACATAATTAATTTTTTTTTCTTTTTTCACACATATTTTGTATTTCTTATATTTTCCCAAAATATAATTCCAAAAAAAAATTACTATAATGGATTAAATCTATATTTATTACTTTTTCTATTTTTTTTACTTAGATATGTATTTTGTTATATTTTCTCCAAAAAGTAATTCCGAAAAGTTTCACTGAAATCCCAAATCGGCTGAAACTTTTCACTTTGCAGGCCAGAGCGAAATGAGGTCCGAAACGATATTAACAACTATAGTTGATAGCGGCCAGTGATTTCCTATGTTGAAGCGGCCGTTCAGGGTGTGCAATCATTGGCTATTGTAATATGTCCAATGGTCACCAGTGACGGGTTTTCCATTATCTTGGCAGTCAACAGTCAAGGTTCAATGTATTAGTTGATCCTTTTGAACAGTCAATGGAAATTGAGCATTTTTCCTTAAAAAGATTAAGAAGTTAGTAAATGAAAATTTAGATGTCAACTGATGATCAATCCGTGGCCGCAGAGCATGAAATAAACATGATATAAGATGAAATGTAAATTGTTGTTAACATTACCATGTTAATATTTAAATTAATTTTTGCTTAACATTACTGTTGAAATTAAAATAATATTAGGTTTTCTAGATAAATATACTAATTTAATTTTATGTTATAGTTTTAGTATTATTATCTTAGATTTATAAATAGAATAATTTTGGTAATGATTGGTATGTTATCCATCATTAATTTTACTTTAATTAAATTAATATCTTAACCTAAATTTGTATAGCTTAATGTTGTTAACTTTTTTTTTCCTCATGACCACTAGGCCGTTACTATATCATTATGGGCCTGTCTAATCACTCCAAATATTTATCTTTTCCTTACTCCTTCCCTCATCTTTTGGGCCTATCTAATCACTCCAAATATCTTCTTTTATGTTCTTTTTAGCCTGTGTTGGGCACGGACCTCATACACACACACACACACACACAACACCCCACCATAGTTCTTCTTTCAAGAAAAACTAGAAAAATATACCCGTGCTTAGCACGGGCAATATAATCATAATATTAAAATTAATTAAAAAAGCCTTTATGATTATTTTCTTTAAAATTAGATGCAAAAGGTTTTAGTTTGAGAGAGAGGAAAAAAAAAGTCTATAAGAATTCAATACCTAATACCATATAATTTAAAAAAAAAATATAAGCCCATAAAAATTGAAGATTAATTATCAAGAAAATGAAAAAACAAAATCAAAACAAACAAACAATATAAACTATGAATAAAATCCTATGAATTTTGAAAGACACACAGAAATATAACATAGAAATAAACATCAATAATCAACTCAATAATATAAGCAATTTAAAAGAATCAAACACTAATGGGAATAAAAAAAATTGAAAAATAGAGCACAAAAAGGCAAAGACAAAAGAAACCACAAATTCATGAAAAACCATCATAAAAAAAAACTAAAAACCCATCACAAGTGAGAAATTATAATAAAAGAAATCCAAAATAAAATGAATTAAATTTTATTAAAAAGGCTATAAAAATATATATAAATAAAGATCCATAGACAATATAATGATAAAAGAAATTTAAAAGAATCAAACCAAACTTTTGATAATCTAATACTCAAAAATGAAAATTTGAAGCCACAAAAGAAATAAGAGAAATCTATAAAAAGATTTCACAAAGAGAACTTAAAGAACCCAATGGAAGTAAAATAAATAATTAACTCATAATGATAAGTATTAAAAAATAAAAAAATACAACAGAAAAATGAGAATCCACAGAAAATCCCATGATAAAAAGTTATTTAAAAGAAAAAATAAAAAAAAACAAGGAGAACCCAATGGAAGTAAAATAAATAATTAACTCATAATGATAAGTATTAAAAAAATAAAAATTACAACAAAAAAAATGAGAATTCACAGAAAATCCCCTGATAAAAAGTGATTTAAAAGAAAAAAAACCAAGGAAAACCCAATACCCAAAAGTTGAAACAAAAAAGGGGAAAAAAAGAAACTCACAATCTATAAAAACCATACAAATTCAAACTATAAAAATATTGCAAAGCTATAGAAATTTTAAAGTGGTGATTCTTTTGTATAAACCATATTAAAATGATATAATTAAAATCACTCAAATAAAATTTGATGAACTCAAAAGTAAATGAATTAAAAAAGGTTTACCTCTCAAATTAAAATATTTAATAATTGTACCAATTGCCTCAAGATGCTCACATTTTAAAATGGGTTGATCACTGATCTAAACTAAGCATATAAATGAGACATGAGACGGTACTAAAAAGAGACACAACGAAACAAATTTTTTTTATTAAAGCTGCTCTAAAAAAATACAATGAACTTAAAAGTAAATGAATGGAAAAGATGAAAGTTCTCTTATTGACATAAATAAATAGAATTATATTGGATAAAGTAGAAAATGATGATAATAAGAATGAGCTTACTTCTTTATTTAGATGGACCAATATTATAGGAGATTCCTTTTACCATTAGTTCTGCAATCTTAAAAAAAGTGTACAATCAAAATCAATAGATAAAAAAGAAACCAGACAACCCAAAACCGAGAATGGATTAAATAAAAAAGAGTAAAGATTAAATAAACCAGACAACCTAGAAATCAGCATTTCACATTCTAAAAAAAAAAAGAAAAAACCATATAATAAGAAAAAACAAAAATACTTGAAATTTCTTAGATTAGTGGCACTTAGACACTGGGACCCATTAACACTCAAATGCTATTGCCTTGATAGAAATAGGATGATATTGAGAGTTTCTTAATAGACAAAAAGCATGATGGAGAGTCCAAATTACAAAAAAAAAAAAAAAAAAAAAAAAAAAAAAAAAAATTATTTAGAAAACTCCAGTATTTTGTATTTTTTTTTTATCATAGAATCAATTTGACCGTGGAAATAACCCAGGATGAGGTGAAAATTTGAGGTATCCCATAAATAGCAAGGATGATTGTGTTAATGATTATGATTTTTAGTATATGGGGTCAATCTTAGTATTCTACTCCATGTACATCACGATTTATAAAAGTTAAAGCCACACACACAAAAAAGAAAAAAATCAGACTCCACCCTTTCTCCCTTAGCAAGCGTGCATTGTAGCACATCAATTACATGAAAAGTTTCCCGCCTCCTCTTTAGTTCCAAGCTGTTGTCGCGAGTTTTTCTTTTTTCAATAAAATTATTTTTTTCTTATTAATTATGAAACTTATTATTTTTGTTGATTAATTTCATATATCATATATTCAATTGAGTTTAATTTTATTGTAAAATGGATGTCATAGAAAATTAATGACTATATGGGAAATCATATAAAATAGTTATTTCAGAAGTTTGATCATCTATGCTTAAAGTACAATGCATAAGTATGAAAATAATAACAACAGTATTTATAGAGGACAATATTTTAAAAATATAGCTATTTTTATAAGTATCTCGCAGATAAATTCCAACTCTCGGTCAATATTCCAAAGTGGGGTTGGGTTTCTTATTCATTAAAGTTTGATCATCTATGCTTAAAGTACAATGCATAAGTATGAAAATAATAACAACAGAATTTATAGGGGTCAATATTTTAAAAATATAGTTATTTTTATAAATACCTCATAGATAAATTCTAACTCCCAGTCAATATTCCAGAGTAGGGCTGGGTCCCTTCCTCATTAACTATTAACAAAAAGATGCTCTGTAGTGTAGTGGTATGGTCGCTCCTTTGAAGTTCATATTGTCCTGAGTTCGAGTCTCGGTAGGGCACATACCATGATTAATTTTTGTCATGTCATTAAAAATACACGGGTTAGGTTGGGTAAAAAAAGTGTGCATTATCTTTGGCCCGACCTAATTTACCCCGACTTGACCATTTGCTAAGGTCAAACTAAATTAAATTAGTAAATTGGATGAATCAAAATCAATCAGAGGGAATTGGAAGTGATTTCAATTTGAAACCACTTTGCTTCATATATAATAATAGAAACAAAAAATATATGTTGCTTTGGCCTACCACCCCACGTTTCTAATCCTCCACTCCTTAAATCTCTCTCATTTAAAATTCATTCACTCCATAAAATCTGTCATGTCAATATCTTTCTCCAACTCCACTCCTAAAATCTCTCAAATCAATTATCTACAAATCTAGAAATAACTAATATCTTATTTTATTATTGATTTTGATCTTTCATGATGTGGGCCTTGTTTAAATGGATAATATTTTGAAAGATCATATGATACGATGCATGTGTAGGGCCATCTATTATTGGGCTCCCTATAGAAATTTGTCAAGGGTTATGTGAAAATCATTACTAAATGTAATTGCATGGATGTATCCCTTTGATATTACTTCATGTGGACCATAATTTAAGTGATCAATGGTCCCAAATAAAAGTACGTGATAACATGTGCACGGAGTGCCATCCATTGGTGGGCCCACCTATAAAAATTGCATGCTACCATAAAGTGGTTGCAAAATGCAATTAAAGTTCAATCTTGCAAAAATAATACAAAAGACACTTCCAAGGGGGGCCACTATGTAAATCTTAAGACCCAAAAATATCAACATCTTTCACTTATGTGTTACTCCACATAAGGTTTATGGAATTCAATAAATTTGACCCCATGCACCAACTGAGTGGGACCTATCTAATAAATATTGTACTAATTTATGTATGACTTGATCGGTTAAAATTCATAGCCATCTTAAGTTATTTACATTATCTGCGGGATTCATTTTATGGAAGATTGACATATATCTATCTAGTGTAGTGGAGTTTTATTTTTATTTTTTAGTCTTTATAGTTAAAATTCTCAATTATCATTAGCATTCTTTTCTTCTATATAGTCTTTTATAGCAATTTCAAAGTTAGATGACAATAACATTTCAATCAAAATTTTATAAATAAATTCGTTTAGCCTTTTTTTACTAAATAATATATTTTTTTATATTTCTTTTTTATCAGTAATATTTTAAAAAATCATAAATACAAATATATTTTAATTATTTGGCCCCGGCTAAGGACGGGCCATCGTTGCTAGTTTGTTATTAACTCATTAACCCTAAAACATTTTTAGGCCCAATTTGTTAGCATTGGAATACATAAGATTGATGCCATAAGCAGTTAAAAATGAACACTATAGGTCAATTTCGAAACATGAGCATAAAATGACCTTGCCTTTTTATGGAGATAAAATCAAAAGGAAATGGAAAATAAATAACCAACATTGATTACTTTTCTTTTTTGGATATAATTGCATTTGGTGCTATTTCAAGTAAACTACACTCAATCAAGCACAAGCAGGGAGAAACATTGTTTAACCGTGTGAACAACAAAGAGTTTCACTTCTCTACCATCATTTTTTATAAGCCTTCTACTTCTTGCCTAATTGCCGATACACAAGGAGAAAAGTACAAAATGCTACAGCACATAAATTTTGGCCACATAAAAGGGAAGATAGTTTCCATTCTCTTCCTTTCCTGCATTGTCATGAAAAATAGGAAGAAAAGGAGTCAGGTTTCTACACACAGCAGCCAAAAATAAGAAGTTTTGTTCAAGGAAAAAGAAAAATATAAACAGTGGTTTTAAAAGATATGAGTCAACTTGGCTGGGTGGGTCGGTTATTAACCCACCACAAGCTGTCAGTAGCACACATGCGTAAACTGAGTTACATCCTGAGCCGGAGCCCGAAAAGATACGAGTCAACTTGGCTGGGTGGGTCCATTATTAATTTGAAAAGTCCACAGATAAATCTGGCTAATATTATAGATTTTCATACTATACATTGTATATGAAGGTTATATTTGAAAACAAGATGTAATTTGGGGAACCCAAGTCAGATACATGAAGCCCAAGCCCAAGTTAAGTCTTAAAAACCCTAGCACCCCTATAACTAAGGTATTTACACGCACACAGGCACACAAATAGTGAATTCCATCAAATGTATAGATTTTATGTGCCTACTAAAAAAGGCAACCCTCAACAAATTGAACATAATTAATCTATTATACAGTATAGTAACAATAAAGATTTAAGAAGAATATCAAGATTGGAAAACATACCTATGCTCAGCAGTGACTTCTTGTTGAGGGATCGCACCTTCAATGTCCGCACTAAAAGCATATGCAAGTCAGTCAGGTATTGGGCGATAGCAATTGATCGATAAATAAGTGTGCAAATTGTGTAGGTCAGTAAGGTTTTGGGCAACAGCAGCCCAACCCAAAATTGTGCATAAGCATGTATGCTTCTATGCATGTGAGATACACACACACACACACACACACACACACACACACACACACACACACACACATATATGCAATAAAGGGTCCTTTTTTGCATTGAAAATGATACACATGCGCAAATGAATGTCATCCGGGCCAATTGTTCACTCAAAACCAGCCCTATTGAGACAGGGCCGGCCTGAGACAATTTGAGGCCTAAAGTGACAATCCTAAATGAGGCATTTTCTATGTTTTAATATTATTATAAATATTTTATTCAAAATTCATTTTTCTTGCTTTTTTTGTAATGCAAAATTACTAATTAAGTTTTGCTAATCTATCTTAAGTCCACCTCCAAAACCCACATGAAAACTTTGGACCCATCCCCAAAACTCAAATGGTAATCTTGGGTCCCCAAAAAATAAAAAAACTAAAGTCTTGAATATGCCATCGGTGGGGCTCGAAGCATTTTCACCTACGCACGATGCGCATACGCAACATTAGTCAGAACCATCCAAGATGGACTTCAGAGTTGTGCCCTACGTATTGGATGTTCCAAATGCACGGTGCTCATATGTACTGTGGGCAAGTGAGTAAATTCTAACGGGGCCCATTGTTTATCTTAAATTTTAAGATATATTATTAGGGCTGAAATCCCAAGCTATGGATCTATTACAACCACATCATGGATCAAATTTGAATGGGCCCCTATTGAAACAGGATATACAAAAATAATGAGAAAGGCTTGTAAAGCAAATTCATGACTGAATGTATGGTTGAGATTTAATACACATGGACTGCTATAAATATAATGGTGTGCTACGACCAATTGGACTCCTAACAATTATAATATAAGGGGCAAATTTGGAAATATAATACTTCAGACCCCGTAAAACTGTTGGTTGTATCTTCTTAAGAGAGAATTATTATGAGGCCTTATATTTTGGGGAGAAAAAAAAGGGATGGCAGTTGACAAATTTGAATTTTTGGAATTTCAAAAGACGCGAGCTATTATGGGGCCTTTTTTGGGCCTTATTTTTTGGGGCCTAAAGCAAAGGCTTTATTGGCCTTATGCTAGAGCCGGCCCTGCATTGAGATCCCCACAAGCACATCAATTGTGATGTACCTGCAAATGTTGGATTATTTTAACCATGAAAGAGAAAAATAAAGGCTTGTACGTAGCAATTTCCAACATCTTCAATGCCCAGTATCAGGTGGAGGCCATGGTATACAGTTGTTAGATGTCGTTTGCAATTATTCAAGATTAATGTTAATTAATCATGATTAGTAAAGTTAGTTGTGATTAGTAATCAAATTAAGTTGAATTAGTCTCAATTGAATGAGTTTAGCTTAATGGAATGAGTTTGGTTAAGGAATAAGACATTTGAAGTGGTTTTGAACTCAATTAATGAGAAAAAAGGACTATTTCGGAAAATTTAGTTTTCGCGTATTTCGTCGAATACAGTAACTTTTGATACCTTCGCGTGTATCTCTCGAAGAATACATCAATTCTCATAATAGACTTAATAGCATTTGATCTTGTATGGATCAAATGAGTCTTCATTTGACTTAAAAAGTAAATGAGGCTGTATCATGGTGGCTAAGTGTAAAACTCAGGTTATATGTTGTTAAAAAGAACCCAACTTCATTCATTCGGTTTAGTTCCAGAAACAACAAGAACCCTAGGTTCATTTTCTCTGTTTCTCCATTTCTTCTTCATGAATTGCCAAGGGGAGATTCTGTGCAAGTGATTTTGGAGGGAGAATTGGTGCGACTTCATCTTCTTTATCTCCATCATCATCTTTCCTTCTTCCTTGGAGCTAGAGTTAGAGGAAAAACATAGATTTTTCCTTTCTTGAAGCTTCAAGTAAGTGTCACAAGTTCTGTACAGAACTTCCAAGTTCTATTAGGTGTTTGAGACCGCTATCTAGCACAAACAACTTGTGACAATCTTGTTTTGGTTTTTTCATGTGTTAGGGTTGGTAAAAGGGTTTGAATTGGTGAAATTCCATCTCAAATTGACCATACAAGAGAGGGATTTTATTATTGAACTCTAAGTAAAGGCAAGTATAATCATTTCAGTTTGATTTAAGATGTTGTAAGTACTGTATGAAAAGATGTAATTTGGGGAGCCCAATTCAGGCACATGAAGCCAAAGCCCAAGCCCAAGTTAAGTCTTAAAAACCCTAGCACCCCTAGAACTAAGGTTTTTACACGCACAGAGGCACACAAACAGTGAATTCCATCAAATATATAGATTTTATATGCCTACTAAAAAAGGCAACCCTCAACAAATTGAACATAAATCTATTATACAGTATAGTAACAATAAAGATTTAAGAAGAATATCAAGATTGTTAAACATACCTATGCTCAGCAGTGACTTCTTGTTGAGGGATCGCACCTTCAATGTCCGCACTAAAAGCATATGCAAGTCAGTCAGGTATTGGGCCATAGCAACTGATCGATAAATACGTGTACAAATTGTGCAAGTCAGTAAGGTATTGGGCAATAACAGCCCAACCCAAAATTGTGCATAAGCATGTATGCTTCTATGCATGTGAGATATATATATATATATATATACGCAATAAGGGGTCCTTTTTTGCATTGAAAATGATACACATGTGCAAATGAATGTCATCCGGGCCAATTGTTCACTCAAAACCAGCCCCATTGAGATCCCCACAAGCACATCAATTGTGATGTACCTGCAAATGCTGGATTATTGTAACCATGCAAGAGAAAAATGAAGGCCTGTACGTAGCAATCTCCAACATCTTCAATGCCCAGTATCAGGTGGAGGCCATGGTATACAGTTGTTACACGCCGTTTGCAATTAGTCAAGATTAATGTTAATTAATCATGATTAGTAAAGTTAATTGTGATAAGTAATCAAATTAAGTTGAAATAGTCTCAATTGAATGAGTTTAGCTTAATGGAATGAGGTTGGATAAGGAATAAGACATTTGAAGTGGTTTTGAATTCAATAAACGAGAAAAAAGAACTATTTCAGAAGTTTTAGTTTCCGCGTATTTCGTCGAATACGGTAAATTTTGATACCTTCGCGTGTATATTTCGAAGAATACATCAATTTTCATAATAGACTTAATAGCATTTGATCTTTTATGGATCAAATGAGTCTTCATTTGACTTAAAAAGTAAATGAGGCTATAACATGGGGGTTAGGTGTAAAATTCAGGTTATATGATGTTAAAAAGAACCCAACTTCATTCATTCAGTTCAGTTCCAGAAACAACAAGAACCCGTGGTTCATTTTCTCAATTTCTCCATTTCTTCTTCCTCAATTCCCCAGGGGAGATTCTGTGCAAGTGATTTTGGAGGGAGAATTGGATCCACTTCATCTTCTTTATCTCCATCATCATCTTTTCCTTCTTCCTTGGAGCTAGAGTTAGAGGGAAATCTCAGATTTTTCCTTTCTTCAAGTTGCAAGTAAGTGTCTGAAGTTCTTTACAGAACTTCCAAGTTCTATTCGGAGTTTAAGACTGTTATCTAGCACAAACAACTCGTGAGAATTCTGTTTTGGTTGTTTCATGTGTTAGGGTTGGTAAAAGGGTTTGAATTGGTGAAATTTCATCTCAAATTGACCATACAAGAGAGGGATTTTATTATTGAACTCTAAGCAAAGGCAAGTATAATCATTTCAGTTGATTTAAGATGTTGTAAGTACTGTATGAAAAGATGTAATTTGGGGAGCCCAATTCAGGTACATGAAGCCCAAGCCCAAGCCCAAGTTAAGTCTTAAAAACCCTAGCACCCCTAGAACTAAGGTAATTACACGCACACAGGCACACAAACATTGAATTCCATCAAATGTATAGATTTGATGTGCGTGCTAAAGGCGGCAACCCTCAACAAAATTGAACATAAATCTATTATACAGTATAATAACAATAAAGATTTAAGTAGAATATCAAGATTGGAAAACATACCTATGCTCAGCAGTGACTTCTTGTTGAGGGATCGCACCTTCAATGTCCGCACTAAAAGTATATGCAAGTCAGTCAGGTATTGGGCCATAACAACTGATCGATCAGTAAATGTGCAAATTGTGCAGGTCAATCAGGTATTGGGCAATAGCAGTCCAACCCAAAATTGTGCATAAGCATGTATGCTTCTATGCCTATGAGATACATATGCAATAAGGGGTCTTTTTTTTCTTTGGAAATGATATGCATGCGCAAATGAATGTCATCCGGGCCAATTGTTCACTCAAAACCCGCCCCATTGAGAACCCCACAAGTACATCAATTGTGATGTACCTGCAAATGCTGGATTATTTTAACCATGCAAGAGAAAAATAAAGGCTTGTCAGTAGCAATCTCCAACATCTTCAATGCCCCGTATCATGTGGAGGCCATAGTATTCAGTTGTTACACGTCGTCTCCAATTAATCAAGATTAATGTTAATTAGTCGTGATTAGTAAAGTTAATTGTGATAAGTAATCAAATTAAGTAGAATTTGCCTCAATTGAATGAGTTTAGCTTAATGGAATGAGGTTGGATAAGGAATAAGACATTTGAAGTGGTTTTGAACTCAATAAATGAGAAAAATGGACCGATAAGTGCTTAATTGTTTACAATCTAAGCCCTAATATTTGAATTATCTTATGCTAGTTATGTTTATTTTATTTGATTTTACATATTCTTTGTTAATTTGTATGCAAAGGTAAAAAGGAGCAAAAAGAGAAGATTTCATGAAGAGTGATGGGCGTAAATCATCAAGTAGGGCCAAGGTGGGTCCCATCCAAGTTATTTCAGATTTCAAGACTACTGTCTAATTCTTTGGACAACTTACAATTCTAATCAAAGAAGAAAAGTAAAAGAAAGAAGTGTTAACATAGGCCCATTCGTTTGACCCATATACAAAAGCCCATTAATTAGACTTGTACAACTATACATTCCATAAATAGGAGATTTGATTGATTGTAATATTTAATTGATTGTCACTAGTCAAACCTGTACAGCAATACATACTATACTAGGAGATTCGTTGGTTGTAATTGTAGCCCAAAATTGGGCATTACTGATCTATAAAATAGCATGGTGAATCCTCAAGGGATCATCGGAAATTCCATTCAATCTTCAAGATTATTCTTCTTGTTTATTCCTGACATGGTATCAGAGCCTATCTCAGAAGAATCTTTGCAATCTTCCAATTCATCTGAGTGTTCTAGGATCTGTTTCAGACATATCAGAGTTTATTCAGTCTGATCATCCACCGCTGATCATAGCTGTTCAACAGTGGCCCACTTGTGATCGTCCAGACACAGCTTGGAACCTCAACAGTCTTGGTCGTCCACTGCAGGAGGTTTTTTTGATGATTTTTTCACAATTTTTTGCCATCCAAAGGTAGGCCATTTGCTCAATCTCGTGATTTTGCCAATTTTGACAATAGTTTTCATCTCCACCGTTCAATTTTTTGGATCCTTGGAGTCTGCACACCAGATTTCATCTCCAGGAAGACATTTACAACTGGTATTCAGATCTTTCATCTGATCTGCATTTCAATCCCTCTGTGGGACCCACGTGCTCATCCAGACACCAACCAGGTACTCGCCTGGGTTGTCTATTTGGGTTCTGTACACATCTGATTCATATCAGATTACTGTTGCTGCTTGCTGTTAGCTATTGTTACATTCTTCTTACTGTTTGTGGCTATACTATTGCTACTGCCTATTTGGTCATCTTGATCTGATAGATTGAATCATCAGTGGGCCCCACCTACTGTTTTTGATAAATTTCTTGGACGTCTGGCCCAGTTTTGTTCATCTATTTATACAGATTTGTGATCTGTTGTGATTGGTTGTTTTCAAATATCTTCTGGGCTGTTATTTCTCTCTCTATAGTTGCTGCTACCTTTATTTGAGCATTTTACTGTCATCTGTGGGTTGAAAATGGACAAGAATGAGATGCAGTTGATCAAATTCAACGGAAAGAATTACTCTGCTTGGGCCTATCAATTTGAGCTTTATCTGAAAGGCAAACAATTATGGGGTCATATTTCTGGTTCTAAACAAAAACCATCGGAACAAGATAAATTGGAGGATTTGGAAGCTTGGGAAACCAAAGAAGCACAAATCATGAGCTGGATGTTGGGTGCAGTGGAACCTCAATTTTTCTTACATCTTAAGCCTTATAAAAATGCTTGTGTTATGTGGGGATATTTGAAACGCATATATCAACAAGAGAATTCAGCCCGTCGATTCCAATTAGAACATGAAATTGCTCAATATTCTCAAGGACAGATGACTGTCCAGGAGTATTACTCAGGCTTCTTCGTTCTTTGGACTGAATACACGGATATTGCCTATGCCACTCTTACTGGCGAAACTCTCTCTGGTGTTCAAGAAGTTCATAAAATTACTCAGAGAGATCAGTTTTTAATGAAACTTCGGCCTGAATTTGAAAATGTTCGTTCTAATCTTATGAGTCGGCATCCATCTCCCTCTTTGGACACATGTCTTAATGAAGTTCTCCGCGAAGAACAGAGGATATCCACTCAGCATCAATTATCCCAACAATCTACTGGTGTCACTGAAGTTGCTTATATGGCAAAAGGGAAACCCCCCAGGAGCAACACTGATTTGAGCAAGATTCAATGCTTTACTTGTAAGGAGTATGGACATTATTCTTCTCAGTGCCGACGGAAAGTTTGTAACTACTGCAAAGCTAGCGGACATATTATTTCTGAATGCAGGAAGCGCCCAGAAAATCGAAAATCACGTGCTTATTCTGCTATTGCTTCTTCAGATTCTCAGTCTGTGGCATCTGCTTCTCCGTCTTCATCCATGTCTTCACAGCCATCTGACTCCATCCCTCCTATCAACCCTGAAATGATTCAACAAATGATCCTCCAAGCATTCTCTACCTTGGGTCTCTCAGGTAAAGTTTTTTCATCTCCTTCCTTATGGTATTTTGATTCTGGAGCATCTAATCATATGACTTCTACTTCCAAACTCATGTCTAATCTTCACTCATATGATGGGAAACTTCAAGTTCAAACTGCCAATGGGGGACACTTACCTATCACTGCCATAGGTGATATTTCACACAAATTGCCCTTGAATCATGTTTTTCTTTCACCTGGCCTATCTACAAATTTGTTATCTGTTGGACAACTTGTAGATAATCATTGTAATGTCTCCTTTTCTTCTTCTGGTTGTGTTGTACAGGATCAGGAGACGGGACAGGTGATCGCGAAGGGGCCTAAGTGCGGCCGCTTATTTCCGCTACGTCTGTCTATACATCCTAGGGATGCATCTATTTCAGCTTTTTCATGTGTTCTTCAAAAAAATGTGCATCTGTGGCACAAAAAATTGGGACATCCTAATTCAAACATATTGTTAACTTTGAAAAATTCTGGTTTGATTAATAAAATGCAGTTTTCTAATTCTGATATCAATATTGACTGTTCTGTTTGCAAATTAGGAAAAAGTAAAGCTCTTCCATTTTCTATACATACCTCTATATCAGAAAAATGCTTTGATTTGGTTCATAGCGACGTTTGGGGTATAACACCGGTTATTTCTCATTCTCACTACAAATACTTTGTCACATTCATCGATGATCATAGCAGATTCACTTGGATTTATTTTTTAACGGCTAAATCAGAAGTGTTTGACATTTTTACAAAATTTCTTGCCTATGTTGAAACGCAATTCTCAACCTGCATAAAGATTCTCCGATCTGATTCAGGTGGTGAATATGTGTCAAACAGATTTCAAGAATTTCTTCAACAAAAGGGAATTATTTCACAACGAACCTGTCCTCATACTCCACAGCAAAATGGCATTGCTGAACGTAAGAATCGCCATTTACTTGACATGGTTCGTTGCCTACTACTTGAATCCTCTGTTCCTCCTCGTTTTTGGCCGGAAGCTCTCTCCACTTCCGTTCATCTTATCAATAGGCTTCCATCTTCTAAACTTCAAAATCAATCCCCTTATTTCCGTCTTTTTAACTCTCATCCTACATATACACATCTTCGTCCTTTCGGATGTGTTTGTTTTGTTCATCTTCCTTCTTCTGAAAGAATGAAATTGTCTGCGCAAGCCACTAGATGCGTTTTTCTTGGCTACGCAACTCATCAAAAAGGATTTGTTTGTTATGATCCCTCTGTCCAAAGAATTCGTGTTTCTCGAAATGTTGTATTTTTTGAAAATTTATATTTCTTTTCTCAAACCCCTGATTCCTCACCTCCTATCACCATGACTACACTACCATCTTTCTCATCCGACACTTCTTCATCTTGTGTTGAACGGTTCAAACCTGGCATTGTATATCGACGACGAACGGATCCACTCAATACCGCACTACAACCCCTTCCCGAGCATCCTGATCCGGCACCTGATCCGACTTCCATAGCCACTCCTGCTCCACCAACACTTCGACGTACCACACGTGTTTCTCGCCCTCCTGATAGATATGGGTACTCTCATTCCGCTTTTCTTGCCACTCTAGCCTCTGTTAACATTCCCACTTCTTATTCTCAAGCTGTGAAGCATGAATGTTGGCGGAAAGCTATGTCCGAGGAATTAGAAGCTCTCCAGAATAATCATACGTGGGATGTGGTTACCTGCCCGCCTACAGTTCGACCTATTGGCTGTAAATGGGTCTATTCGGTCAAACTGAAATCTGATGGCTCTCTCGACCGATACAAGGCTCGTCTGGTTGCTCTTGGTAATTGCCAAGAATATGGCATAGACTATGATGAAACATTTGCCCCTGTTGCAAAGATGACTACTGTCCGGATGATTATTGCCATTGCAGCATCTCAAGCTTGGCCCATTCTTCAGTTAGATGTTAAGAATGCCTTTCTTCATGGTGATCTGCAGGAAGAGGTGTATATGCGTCTTCCTAAAGGGTGTTCCCCTTCCAGCAGTACAAATGTTGCTAAACTCAAGCGTTCCCTCTATGGCCTTAAACAGGCTCCTCGCGCTTGGTTTGAAAAATTTCGAGACGCCTTGTTTATGTTAGACTTTACACAAAGTCCGTATGATCCTTCACTGTTTTTACACAAGTCTCCAAGTGGTATCACTATTCTTCTTGTTTATGTTGATGATATCATTATCACTGGCACTGATTCCGCAATGATATCTACGCTTCAATCCTCGTTGCATCAATCATTCCAGATGAAAGACTTGGGTCCCTTAACCTACTTCTTAGGTCTTGAAGTGCATCACACAGTCAAAGGAATCTTCTTGCACCAACATAAATATGCTCTAGACCTAATTGAACTAGCAGCACTCCAACAATCAACTCCAGTTGATACTCCTCTTGAAGTGAATCTGAAGCTCTCAACTGATAGTGGGGATCTCCTTCCCGATGCCACACTCTATAGGAAATTGGTTGGTAGCTTAATCTACTTGACTCATACCCGCCCCGACATTTCCTTTGCTGTTAACATGGTCAGTCAGTATATGACTCAACCAAGGCATCTTCATCTTGCAGCTGTCCGACGAATTATTCGTTACCTTCTTGGTACGACTACTCGAGGTCTATTTTTTCCTGCTGATTCCCCTCTAACTCTCAGTGCTTTCTCTGATGCTGATTGGGCGGGTTGTTCTGACACTCGTCGCTCCACCACTGGATGGTGTATGTATCTTGGCGATGCGTTGATATCCTGAAAATGTAAGAAACAAGCTAAAGTTTCACGCTCTTCCACCGAAGCTGAATATCGCGCTATGTCTGATGCCTGTGCTGAAATACTTTGGCTCCGTGGGCTACTCTCCGATCTTGGTTTTCCACAAACCTCACCAACACCTCTCCATGCTGACAACACTAGTGCTATTCGTATTACCGAAAATCCTGTTTTTCATGAACGAACCAAGCACATCGAAGTTGATTGTCATTTTATTCGTGATGAATATCTACGGGACATCATTTCCCTACCATTCATTTCCTCTGGACTTCAGATTGCAGACATCTTCACGAAGGGACTTCCTCGCCCACGTCATCAATTCTTATCCGGCAAATTGATGCTTACTGATTCCCCGCATCAATTTGAGGGGGGGTGTTAACATAGGCCCATTCGTTTGACCCATATACAAAAGCCCATTAATTAGACTTGTACAACTATACATTCCATAAATAGGAGATTTGATTGATTGTAATATTTAATTGATTGTCACTAGTCAAACCTGTACAGCAATACATACTATACTAGGAGATTCGTTGGTCGTAATTGTAGCCCAAAATTGGGCATTACTGATCTATAAAATAGCATGGTGAATCCTCAAGGGATCATCGGAAATTCCATTCAATCTTCAAGATTATTCTTCTTGTTTATTCCTGACAAGAAGAAACCCAATCTAGGGTTATACGCGAAAAAGGGGGCCCACAGCCATTGCAAAAGTAAAATTTCAGAAATTAGAAAGTCTTCTTCAAGTACAAGTGGAGCTCAAGAATGGAGAAGAAAAAGGAGAAAAATAAGGAAAGTTTAAAGGAAGAGTCCAAGCCAAGTTAGAAGTTCAAGAAGGGGGTCCCACAATCATTGTACATGCATCATATGGGCCCACCTTTATTATAAAAGGTTCAGATTTAATCTCTTGCAATTAATCTCAGAATTGTGGGTCCATGTGAGGAACTTTCTATAAAATACAAGTAAGATCAGATTTAGAAAGTCTTGTTATTAAGAAAGAAGACTCCTATTTCATTCTAATTAAGAAGCCTACTTGTAAAGAAAGTTGGAGATCTATTTCCATAAGAGAACTACTTGCTAAAAGGGGCTGTTGCAAGACTTATAAAAGGACAAGAATAGGTGGTCATCCAGCATATATATCCCATATAAAACCCTAGCCACGTCCATAAGAATACCAGCCACTATTTCAACACTCTATCATCACAAAAACCATCCATCATCATCCCGAAACCCCTAGTTGCTATACAGCCACCTTTGGAGCATTCTTTGGAGCATCTTGGAGAGCTTTTGGAGCGAGGAAAAGGAGAAAAAGCTGCTGGACAACTTCTTCTTCTTCTTCAATATTCAGAGTTTTTCTTATGGCTCTATTTTCTATTTTGTTTTCATTTCTAGACATGAGTAGCTAAACTTTTTAGGGCTAGGGTGTAGTTGAAACCCTAGCCTAGTTCTATGTAGTCTCTTTTGGCATCTTTTAATTCAAATTTCAGTTTTATTAGTTGAGATTCTAAACCATGTTTTTAATTGATGAGTTGTGTATATGCCATGCCAACCATGCCATGTTCAATTAATTTTAAGAGTAGCTAACTTAATTTTGATTGATCTTGATGTTAAGCGTCTACGGTTTAGAACCATGAATAATCTAAGTATATGCCATGCTTAGATTCATGTATTTATCATTCCCATTGTTTTTATGCATTATGTGTGTTTTGACTAGGACATATGCCATACTTAGTTTTTGCATCACAATGAACAATTCATGTAGTATGCCACTCATGAATTAGGTTTAGGGGAATAGTAATCTAGACGCATATGCTATGGTCTAGGTTGATAGATGTCACTAATAATTATGATTTTTTATCAACGGATAATAAGGGACATGCATAGGGTTGGTTAGGGGAGTAGATGAAACCCTAGTTCATTCATTATTACTATTTTTCAATTTTAATACTAGTTGTGTGTTTTAGATTATTTTCCATTTAGCTTTTAATAGTTTAATTTACTGTTTTTAGTAGTTTAATTCAACCTGTCATCATTTAAATTGTTCTTTTAATATTCTGATTTTTAGTTGTTTTTGACATTATTTTATCACAAGTCTTCGTGGGAGCGACCTCGTACTTACAATTCACTACACTACATAGTGATCTTGTGTGCTTGGGAGTTTTAATTGTGTGCATACTAGTAGCCTATTTCTAGGTTGCTTAGTGCATACCATGGACTATTTCAGAAATTTTAGTTTCCGCGTATTTCGTCGAATACGGTAAATTTTGATACCTTTGCGTGTATATTTCGAAGAATACATCAATTTTCATAATAGACTTAATAGCATTTGATCTTTTATGGATCAAATGAGTCTTCATTTGACTTAAAGAGTAAATGAGGCTATAACATGGGGGTTGAGTGTAAAATTCAGGTTATATGATGTTAAAAAGAACCCAACTTCATTCATTCGGTTCAGTTCCAGAAACAACAAGAACCCGTGGTTCATTTTCTCAATTTCTCCATTTCTTCTTCCTCAATTGCCCAGGGGAGATTCTGTGCAAGTGATTTTGGAGGGAGAATTGGTGCCACTTCATCTTTTTTATCTCCATCATCATCTTTTCCTTCTTCCTTGGAGCTAGAGTTAGAGGGAAATCTCAGATTTTTCCTTTCTTCAAGTTGCAAGTAAGTGTCTGAAGTTCTTTACAGAACTTCCAAGTTCTATTCGGAGTTTAAGACTGTTATCTAGCACAAACAACTCGTGAGAATTCTGTTTTGGTTGTTTCATGTGTTAGGGTTGGTAAAAGGGTTTGAATTGGTGAAATTCCATCTCAAATTGACCATACAAGAGAGGGATTTTATTATTGAACTCTAAGCAAAGGCAAGCATAATCATTTCAGTTGATTTAAGATGTTGTAAGTACTGTATGAAAAGATGTAATTTGGGGAGCCCAATTCAGGTACATGAAGTCCCAAGCCCAAGCCCAAGTTAGGTCTTAAAAACCCTAGCACCCCTAGAACTAAGGTAATTACACGCACACAGGCACAAAAACATTGAATTCCATCAAATGTATAGATTTGATGCGCGTACTAAAGAAGGTAACCCTCAACAAAATTGAACATAAATCTATTATACAGTATAATAACAATAAAGATTTAAGTAGAATATCAAGATTGGAAAACATACCTATGCTCAGCAGTGACTTCTTGCTGAGGGCTCGCATGGGAGAGCTTTCTCAAATCTCCTTTCTCCAATTCAAGGGTATGATCATTGCACTTTACAGCTTCTGGGCTCTTTAAAAATAGTAATCCAATAGCATCCTCTCTGCACTGAATTGCCTCAAGGGAAACAAAAACTGCTTTCAGATTTGAAAAATTTGAGCGATTACTTTCAGTGCCCACCACCATCAAAGAGTTGCCTACTGTTGCCAAAGCATCAGCCAAATTTCTTAAAAGCTGGCGTTTATGTTTCATTCGGCCAAACCCAGATCTTTGAAGAATCCCAAAGAATGGTTGAGGCAAATCCAAAAGAATATCTTTTGAACAAAGCAACTTCGTCATTGTCGGAAAATCCCAATCAGAGTTCAAGTGTGCCAAATAAACCAAAACAACCAACCTCAATACCAGTGACTGGTAGTATGAAAATTGATTTGGGTAAGAGTACGTCCTGATCCAGTCTTTCATCCCCTGTTTGTCAAACAGAAGTCTTTGAACAACCTTTCCAATGAATTCTAGGGATTTGAAGATGGCACTTTGAGATTGTTCATCAGGTACTACCAAACCGGAACTCAAAGAACCCTTCCAATTTTGGCATACAAACACTTCAAAGAAAGACAACTTGGTAGTAAAGAAAGAACCTCTGTAACAATGGAGAGACGATACAAGAAACAAAAGGCATTCAACAAGATACATAAAACAGTGGGGCGATATATAATCATACTCCTGATTCCAGCTCGCCAAAAATGTACTTTGTAAAGCTTCTTGAAACTTGCTCACAAGAGATACTCGTCCATAGCCACATTCTAAATATGTCTTCAGCATTTCAACAAGGGCTTTCCACTGTGGCATCTGCTCCAAACATGACTTAATCCTCTCGCACAGAACATCAGATAAACTTCCAGAGACGAATAGAAGCATTACCACCCGCCCAATCTGCCCATGAGTCAACTTGCCATTCTTTAGGACAAGATTATCGATAAGGATTTCTTCAAGTATCTTCATAGAAGTTCCACAGTAATACAAACCAACCATGCTCTTTGTTATAGCTCTTTCCCGGTAAAGGGGAAAAACCATTTGGAAAAAACACTGCTTACAAGAAGAAACTGCTTTCTGAAGCTTTCCAGCATAGCATCTAGAATCTGTTGATTCAAGTTCGATAAGAAATCTTGCAACTTCAAACATATGAAGAATGACTCTCCCTTGGAAAAAAGACAGAGGTTTCTTGGTTGAAAAATCATGCAGGACTTGCAGTTTATCCAGCACTTTCATACCCACTGAGAACACTTCTGAAACCCAAAAGCATTCAGCAAGCAGCATGAACTGAGGGGCATCCATTGAAACCAGGTCATTATCCCACTTAATAGAACTCCCATGATTTCCATTCATCCAACATGCATCAGGGTTGAGTGCGATGTAGGTATTCTCCTTTTCTTTTTCTGGTTTTGGTTTTTTGATCAGTTTCTCCTTGTCTTTTTTACGGACTCCAAAATATTCCAAACAAAAGTCTTCATAGATTAACAAGTCATTCTCAGCAGGTAATGCAGGTAAGCGAAGGTAAGACAAAATCTTCATGATCATTTCCTTCCACAGGTTCCAAAAATACATCAACGTTTCAACAGAAAAGTAATTCTGAGACATCATTTTCTCTGTATGGTTGTCCACGTCTGACACAATTTCAGATTCCCAGTAAAATTTTGAGGCTTCCAAGTGAAGATGTATGTCAATTATCTTGCGCTGAGAAAAAAATTGCAGCCGGGTGTTTTGGTGATTTCGAGCAGAACAAAATTGTTTTAACATGGTTATCAAGCTGTAGCTTTGGTCTGAGAGCATATCTATGTCAGCACATATAAACTCATAAAAGGAACTAGACGCTTTCTCTGCAAGAGATTTGGCCTTCATTAAAAGCACGTCCTTATCCTGGAACTTCTTCAATGGCCAGCCCTTTCCTCCGGCTGCCCATAGAGAGTTCATTACCACATAAAAAAGGATCAAGCGCGATGCATTCTCAAAATTTCCAGCTTTACTGAGCATCTCAGCCTCAAGTAGGACGTTACCTTTCATTCTTGCAATGTTGGCCGCCTCCATATAATTTCCTGCTTCATCCTCCACCGCAACCAGCTCATCAAGAAAATTCCTGGACTTCAGGAAATTCCGGATCAAATCCAGAGATCCGAACGCTTTAACAAAATGCATCATATGTTTGGTATCACCAAGCTCAAGGTAGTGAAGAGCACCCTTTTCCAGAAAAGGTATTTTAATCTTATCTGCTTCTCCAATCTTCTCAAGTTCATCAGATGATGAATTTTCCTTCCACTGTTCTACGTATTGCAATCCTGCATAAAAAAGTTCTCCTTTGGTGCAAGCAGATAAGCACTCAGAGAAAAATTCGCCTCTGGCATACACATCGGCAGCAAGAGACCAACATTTCCCCAGAAGAAAACAGTCCCCAGCTTCCTTAAGTCTTGACATGCCACATTTGTCCCGATATAATATACCTGATTATGGCAAGGAGTTGGCAGCATACAAACTTAAATCAAATGGACATTCAAAACATAGGAAAAAACATAGAAAGACATTTCCCAGATGGTACTACATATCAATATAGCATGCCACATTCCCAAGTTCAAAACTGTTAAGTAGTTGTTTGTGCAGTTTTCTATCACCAATTGGTTTTGTGATTACTGGCTAACAACTCTGAGATGGTATCTGAATCAGAGGTCTTGAGTTCGAAACCACGCAGGGCAAAAATGCCCCATGTCATGTCATGTCATGTGTTTGTGCGGGCGCAAGTAAAGAAGGCCCCATACCGCGTTGTAGTCTTGTGCGGGCGTGTGCTTCGGATCCAGGCGGTGTCCCACCCGAGAGGGGGTGTTAAGTAGTTATTTGCGCAGTTTCCTATTACCATTTGGTTTTGGGATTACAAGCTAGCAACTCTGAGAAAAACATCCTGTTACTTTGTTGATGGACAATCCTAGAAATGCAAATTGGCAAATCTACCATTGAGCAGAACCACATGCACAGTGCCACAGTTAGAAAATAACAATAACTAAATAACACTTCTATCATCTCCCTCCCAAGGTAGCTACTATTTGTATTCGTGCTCCTTAAGTCGATTAAGATCTGTATATAAGTCAGATGTTGGAAGTAGTTGTTTGAAGGTCTGGCCGACTTTGGACACAGTTGCTCTACCCATTGCACCGAATAAAGTTTTCATAAAAGGACTCTTTAAGAAATGTCAAAAGCACTTATAGACTGGGGGGGCAGCATTGGATAGATCCAATTCATTTCACGATTGTTACAAGGGAATATGCACCATAACATTTGCATCGTTTCTTATATGAGATCCTAATAATATATACTCGCATGATTCAAATGGTTAAGAAATTAACAGAATAAATGATTGAGACCAGCCTTGATTTTATGCTGAAAATGTTTTCTTGGGTTGAGTTGGCTTTAGATTTATCAGCTCTATTTTATTTCTACTACTTTCAGTATAGTCATGTTTTAATATTTATTATTTTTAATACCTTTTGTGTTTTTTAAGCATGTGTCTTCCAAGATACCGATCTAGAGTCTTCCATGTATCAATTGCAAGACAATGAATGTAAAATATGATTGTAAGGTTTTGAGTGTTGGCAATATTCATGGGTTCGAACAAAACTTTGTTCATTTAAACGTAATTTTCTTTTTCTAGATTGGAAAAATTCATGGATTTGAACAAAACTTTGTTCATTTAAACGTAATTTTCTTTTTCTAGATTGGACTGCAAATTCCCCTTCCCGAAGAACAAATTAAGTGCAAGACTCTTTTCCAGAAACAGATTCCAAGCCAAAACATCAGAAAAGACAAGAGTTCGAACTCTCGGAATGAGAGTTCAAAGTTCAAACGCTCGGATGAAATGGTCCTCAAGCCATTTTCCAGAAAGGACCAGAGTTCAAACTCTCAGCATGAGAGTTCGAACGTTCATGGGCAGTGCAGTCCAAGCCATTTTCCAGAGGTGCCTAGATTTCGAACTCTCATTCATGGCTAGAGTCTTCAAAGCCATCAAGAGTTCGAACTCTCACTTTGACTACCAAATTTCTTAAGCTCGCTGCAGAAGACTCAAGAGTTTGAATGTTCACCCCAGTCTTGCAAAACCCTAACATTTCTCTATATAAAGGGCTGTTGTTTCATTGCCCTTTCATCTCTCTGAAGCTGAAAAGGAGGCTACTCCACTTTGGAAGAGAGATAATCATCCTCTAGAGATTTCTTCGTTCCAATCCAAGATTTCCATCTCTAGAGGTCACATCTGCAATCTGCATTTCGTTTCAGTCTCGGAGTTGCTTCGAGGTCGAAGACGAAGAGTCAAGCATGGGTGAAGATGAACGGCGGGTGGATGGCATGAAGTTATTGCAGTCCTTAGGTTGAGAGTCAACTGGGAAAGGGTTGTAAGTTCTCTTGTAATCTTCATATTGATAGTGTTTGATCTCTTCACTGGACTGAGTTCCAGGACCCGTGGTATTTTCCCTTGTTTGGGTTTTTCCACGTATATTATTGTCTCTCTTGTGGTGAATGTTTTCTTGCTTTCCTATCGTTGAATGTGTTGATTGAATGTCATATTGTTGATCTGATTTGGGACCTTAAACACTACATTGCGGTTTTCAAACCTTCAATGATGAAAATGCTCTAAAAATGGGTGCATTTCATTGTAATCAGTCATCCCTGTCTATGCCTTAGTGTGGAGGATTTAAAGCAGCTTTATGGCAATCCTGTTCCCTTAATTACAATCAACTGCAATCAAGAAAATATCCTATGGCTTATGGTACATTAGCTATAGCTTAGGGTACATTAGATGTACACTGAAATGTTAAGCCCTCAGACACTGTATGGCAGTCCTCCTCCTCATGACTATCCAATTGATATGATACCCCCTCAAAATTGATTCCCTAGAGACAATGAGCATCAATTTGTCTGTGAACAGATGACAATAACAACATAATGCCTTGGTTCAAAAAGGCACAACATCATACATTTTCGTAACAAGCTACTATATACAATTAGGCTCACACAAACTGAAGCATTTACATATTGCACATTTTGGGTTATTTTCCATCCTTTCAAAATTAGTATAATTTCATAAAAGAAAAATGATAAATGTGAACATATGTAGTATTGAAATTATCAGAACGTTTAACAATAGGAGCAACTTTTGCCACGGTCAACAATTAAAAGAATGACATTCGACCATTAGAAAGTTATTTAAGTTAACTGCTCTTCATATATTGTATATGCAAAGAGACATTTGACAGTAAACAATAGCTAAAACAGAATTTGTAATCTCATGACTAATAAGATTATCTACGTTTTTTTTCCAGACGCAGTTAACTTAAAGGGCATGTTAATATCCTGCTAATGTAAACAAATAAGATTAGTCCGCTAACATTTTAACCAAGATGAAAATAAGTTGCTAGGAGCTCATTTACACGACTTTAAGACCAATTATGACACTAAACAAATTTATTTTTTTGCTAAAGGTAAGTTTGAATTAGAAAAGGAGGGAGGAAGAGACTTAAGAGCCCCCAATAGAGAGCAAAAACCAGAAACTGAGAATCTGGGCAAAGAGACCAACCTCCAAAACAAGGAACAGAGCACTCAACAAACAAACAAAACAACAAAACAACAAAAGCAAACTAACGAGAGAAAACAAAGAAGGAAGAGAAAAGCAACAGGAAGGAAAAGAAAAAAAGAAAAGCTCCCATTTATTGGAACTGTTCTTGTTAACTAACAGTAATACGATGTAATCAGGAATTTTCTGGGTTTTTTTTTTTTGTACGAGTATATCAGTTAATTGAATAACTTAAAGCTCCCATTCTTTATGAGTGTCGGTGCCGATGGCCTACTAAGACCACATCTGCCGTCATAACTTTTAAGTACGTTCATCATTTCGCTTGATGAGATTGTGAGGTCTGGATGATGCGCTGACTAAGAAAGGTGCTTGATTTTTATTCAAAAGCAAAGAAAAGTGTGTGAGATTATTACAAAATCATAAGAGATAGGACAGATTGATTGCAACATCACTACTGGGCCAATGCTCTGATAGTATAAAGAAACTGAACACATACTACATTTTGACATTAAATCATCGTTCCTTTCATTGCAGGAAATCTCACAAAACATATTAAGCTTATTCAAATTCAATTCTACTAAAATGTCTAACTATCTTTGACTAACCTAATCTATTAACTCTAAGAGATATATCTCCAAGAATATCATTACAATATTACACAGTAATATGTGAAAAGCAATAGCGTATTTTTTTTTTCCTATGCTGTCTTCTTCTCATGGTCTTATATTGTCTTTGTCCCTACACATTTTTCTTTTTTTTTTTTTTTTTGTAGGATATGGCTATCCTTAAGGTATTTGCCCCAACAAAGACTTTCCCAAGGGCGGTTTCAAAAACAAGACTTGGGAAGCCCTGAGATATGTCATTGACGTGGTATGATGGTAGTTGCTCCCAAGGAGCTATAATAAGGGAGTTCAGGAAAAGCTAAAGTGATCCTTTTGGCTACAGAGCATTTCAATTTCATATGCAGTACCAAAGATGGCACATACATCTCTTTACCAAATAAAACAAATATTGCACATTCTTTCATCAAAGTAAAGGCCAATTTCAACTGAGTGTTCAGCAAATATTATAGTCACATAAACAGAAATTTATGCAGGATTGTCAGCAAAGTAAAGAAAGAGCCAATAAGCCCTTTCGCATATAGCATAATAGTTTTCACACAAATACAGCAACAAGAAAATGAAATTAAACCTGCTCTTTTGTAATCTTTGAACATCATAAAACATTTTGCAGCTGCTTCTGCCTTTTCAATACTCTCATATATCTCAGCAGCCTTTATAAGTAAATCCCTAGCCATTTCAAAATCTGTGCTAATAGTGCGGTCAGCTCTGGCATAAAGACCAGCTGCAGTTGCCCATTTTCCCCTCACTGCATCTCCAGCACGATCAAAACACATGGTTGCCATTTCAAAGTTCCCCTCGTTAAATAGCTGCCAGGGTCGATACAGAGGTGAGTTACAGAAAATATCCTGAAAAAGATTGACAAGAGAAATTAAAAATGAAATATCATGAAAGAAGAAACAAACCTTGATACCACGTAATCTCCAATCCTCAGGGCTGCTTGCTGCTTGCATAGCTTGCGCAAGTGAGCTATCAAGATGTCTTCGCTGGACCAGGCACAACTTCTCCCAAAATTCAAACATGGGCTTTGAGTATTCCCCGGCAGTTTCACAAATCCAAAGCGTTTGCCTTGTACGAGTAATAGCAACATAAAGTTGTTTCAGTTCTGAACAAAGGGCACTATGCTTGGACCTATCAAACCTTGGGAATGCCCTTGGTGAAAAGGAATCAAGTAGTGATTGCTCTTTCATATATTCATAAATTACTCTCCACTGATTCTTCAAAGGAGAAGCTCCAAAAAAGTTGTATAACAGCACATCCTGCATAAGAAAAAAGAAAGAAGATATAAAGGAAAATGTATCCAATACATGTTTAGCATCCATCTACATATGTACAAGTGGGACCCGTTCTTAAGTGATTGGGTATCTTGTCCTCATGATTCCATGTTGTTCAATCTAGTCACTGAACCAACAGGCCCACTTAAACAGAATGGGAGTATAGGGAGCCAATGATGGGTAACATCTTTGCTCATCAGGACCCTATGACTCCACATGCAGCAATACTCTTTAAACAGCAATAATTATCACCTGAAATTCCAATCCCTTGCATTCAACAATTGTTAAAACAAGAGCTTGTTTCCCAACATGCTCAAAAACCCGAATCTTATCACATTCATCGCGAACTAAAATTACTTGTTCAGCTCCAAAACCATGCACATTATATCTGGTGCTTCCACTTCTGCCAAAAATAGTTATAATTGCATTCTCATCATTCCCAGAGTCAAGTATTAGTGGAGCTTCTCCATAGATTTGACTGGTCTCGGGACTCAAAACATCTATGGACGTTGGAAAGAATCGATAAAGCAAGTCCACAACACTCTGTGCCAACTTCAAAACACCAGCATGTGTATGGAAATTCTGGTTTAAATGAAAAATTTTAGAGACACTAGTTTCCTTTTCCTTTGCTCTGTCCTTACGGCCACTTCTCAATTCAGAAAGGAACTCCTTGTAAAATAGAGACCTTATGTCCTGAAACCTAAAATCAATTCCCCTCGCAATGGTTTGTGCTGTATCGCCAGCGAATACAAAGCCTTCCTGAAAATTTCTGCACACATACTTAAAAAGTGCAATTTGTCTCATTGTGAGGTCCTGCACCTCATCAATATATACAAAATCCATCCTGTCACCAGCATACCCATCTCTAGCAAGTCTGCGGTGAAGATTGGTAACAAAATCAGACAAGTCAAATTCTCCATTTGCTACTTTTTTCCTCTCATAATCACAAAAAATGTCATAGATTCTCTCTCTTTCCTTCCTACTTAAAGTCCACCCCTTGCTCTCAGAAAGCATCACATACTCCTCTCTGCTGAGTTTACCATCACCAAGTCCACCTACCTCTGCCCCACCTTTTATATGTGATATTATCTGGGTGAAAACAGTCGAAGGATCAAGTTTCTTTGTCACCTGTGTATTAAAATGGGGCCAATATACAGAAACAAAGCGCTCGTAGTTAATCTCTTTACTTTGTATAAAAGCTTGGAAGGCAAGAGACTTTGAAACTGCTCGTTTATCAGGGAAAAAATCCTTTACGGAATCAAATTTATAGAAGAAAGAGTTCTCCATGGTTCCATCAAGCATCATCAAGAACTGTTGGAAGGTGAGTACAAGTGGGAAGTGTTTTTGTGGTATATCAACAAAGCTATCAGGAATATCCATAAAATCACTCAAGATGTCAGCAACATCATGCATATCAATAGAATCTCCAGAGCTAGAGAAATCCCCACCAGAGATAAAGCTGGACACAAAAAACAATAGAATGGTAATTCAAATTCAACAAAAAAAAAAAAAAGAAGCATATATATATATATATAGACAGAAAGCATTTTCAACAAAAAGAATGAGATTTACTGAATGGAGCTAAAAGAACATAAAATGCACTATAAAACAGAAGTTATTAAATAATGATCATGCTGTAGCACTGTTGCATCAAATTGAATTCTATGAGAATGGAGACATGACAATTCAATATAGGAGATTAATAGAGGATAGAAAGAGAAGAAGAGAAAAATGAGATTGGAAAGATGTTTAAGCCAACACTTACCATTACAAAAAGTCAGGTAATGCATAAGTCTACACAAGTTACAATTTTACCCTAAATTAGGACAAAAAGGAAAAAGAAATAGAAAATTTTCAACCAATATATCCCATACAACACTTCTGATCACAGGCCATATTTATGTGATATAGCTAGCCAATTCACTCTCGGCCAGCCATTCTAGTTAATTAGTTTAGTACGCCTAGTAGCTCTCTAAGTCTGATAGCACTACAGTTAAAAACGAATATAGTTCAGATAATAGATAAGTCTTCTTTTTCTTTTTTATATTTTTTTCTTCCCTTTTAGCATTTTGTGGCCCCATATGGGCACCCAAAAGATAGGAGATGGACAGAATGTTGCAAAGGAAATGTCTGGGAAAGGTATAAGATCACACTTTAAAAAAGATTAATTGAAGATTCTAAGTGCAAATATACCTATGGAGTCGGGAAATGTGGCTCCTTATAGCAGACGAAAGTTTTGGACTGATGGTTACAAAAATCTGACACAAAGATCTTCCCTTCGCCAAGTCAACTTCCTCTCTTTGCTCATTCTTCCTGCTGTGAACATTGATCGTGATATCCTTCGCGACATGCAATCCTTTTGAAGAACTATGATGCTGCTGTTCCTTTTGAATCAATTTCATCGTTAAAACTGTCGTTTTCCCTGTCCCTGATCTTCCCAAAATAAAAGTACTACTCGGGAAACCAATAATCTCTTGTTCCTGGTCAGTTACTTCAAATGGAAGCTCTATTTCTTTCCCATCATTAGCAGTGAGCAAGTGTTTCACTACCCCAGATGACAATGAGTAGAACTTCATCAGTAGCAAACTCTCACTAACTTTAGAATTCTCCATATTGTCACCGGCATCAAGTTCTCCAGGTACAGGTTGAGATTCAGCATCACAGACTTTCTTATACCGAATGATATCCTTGCCTTTTTTCCATGTCATGGGAACTTCCAGTTTCCTAGAACATAAAAGGAAATATAAGAAAAGCATTTTACTTAGTTGAGCTGATTGCAAATAAAAAAAAATGTATTGCAATGAATTTGTTCACATCATTTTGGCATGCTAAAGGATTAAGTAGAAAAGTGTACCCTTCTATGCATTTCATTTTGCAGAGATCAATATATTCATCTGTGTACATTGCGAAAATGTTATCAAGATGCCTGGCGAGTTTAGGGATCTCAGATATTGGTAAAATATCCCAGACCTTCAGCACCTGGATGTATTCGTCGTTCTTTACAATGTCAACCATCCAAACAACATACAACTCACTAACTCTACACTGTTTTGCAAGTTGAAATGCATCTGAGAAATTGACACTTTTACTTTTTGGACGGCGCCCATCAGCAAGCCTCAACAACACGTGGATCACTGCTTTTCTTGTCTGAATTGACTTTAACTTTGAAAATGACTTTCTGAAGTCATCACTGAAAAGAACCTAGACATTCATCAACAAGATTTTCATCAGTCTTCACTACGAAATCTAACATGGATTTTATAACATTACAATTAAAAACTTGAGAAAAGGATTAAAAAAATGAACGAATGGATCAAAAGAAAATAAGGTATCCAATGAGGGATCTTCAAGATTAGAGTAGAAGAGATATCCATTAAATGTCATACAAGAAAACATATAACAGTGAAGAATTTTTTCTTTTTCTTAAATGTAATAATAATAATAAAAAAAAAACAATGGTTCACATGTTTCAAGCAAACAAACCCAATAATACTTTAATGTTTCTCATCCCTCTCTACATGATTATCCAAGAAAAGAAAATGAATTTACAACCACCCTATGTCAAAAGTCGAGAGAAACTGTTGGGAGAAACAGATGATAAAAGGTGATCAGCCTTATTCCCCCTGTATAGATACAATGGACAATATCCTATCTAAGCCTATCCAATCTTTAAGGGCATTTTCTTAGCTGGAAGTCAGAGAATTCCTATCTGGGAATTTCTATATTCCTAGACACAGTGAAATTCCAGAATGCTCCTTTGTACTTGAGCATCTAGAAATTCCACAAAAAAGGGGGCTGGAATTTCAAAATTCTTCTAGGGAATTTGGGACCTTTTAGGTGGCTGGGATTTTAAAATTCTTGTGGAAAAACAAGGTATTTGCAAATGCCAGGGAACAAGTTATCACATTATGTCTGAAAGACCCCAACACCACAAAATCTTGCCAGAAACACTAGCAGAGAAACAGGCCCTAAAGTTTGATGCAAGCATTCAGTCTTAGCTCCTACGATAATGATAAATGATAAAATCTAGTAGGGCACTCCGCAAGTCCATACCTTCTATCTTTGAATATTAAAATCTTGGGTCTTCCAGAACAAGAATAACAGGACCCCAAAACCTCTCATATCTTCTCACAACATGAAATCGATAGATGCCTAGTACGAGTAAACTCGAACTTGGCTGATTTTTTAAACCGTGGTGATAAATGATCTTTATCACTTGTCATGTGTTTATACTAATATTATCATATTCTTTAGAAGGTTATGTACGTTTCACTATAATATTTCTTCACAGCAACATCCCATGACCCCAAGTCCAACTTTCTTGGTTGCAACGCAACAATTTATTCACATGAACCATAAGCTATGAATTACTTTTCACTATTCAGAAGCAAATGTTCTTCAGTCTGGTTACAGGATACTAAAGAAATCTCATGGCTTGGTTGCAAGGAGAATACACAGAAGATGTCCTCTTATTTCTCCTAAGCAATCAGTCTTTGAGGGAAAAATATGGAAGAGGGCCCATATGGGCCCACTTTTTATCCCATACCCCTCTAAAACTCATGATTCCCCTGTGAATTGAATCAGATCTAAATTGATAGTCTTTAGGATTATTCTCACCATTGGACTTGCACAAAGAAATTTGAATCTAAGTCTAGGAGTAGCTAATCTCCATCATATCAGCTCATTTCGATCTTTGATTTGGCTGCAAAACATTACCCTTCCCATCCCACTCCCAGCCCCCTCCTACCAGATGGGCCCCACCACTCTTGTGCCAAATTTCTTCTGAGATTGCTGAAATATTTGTCAAATACTAATAGAATTAGATATATTTGTGAAATCTTGAAAATTGAGGGAGAGTATATTTGCAGCTCACTATTTGCCACAATGATGTCATTTTCTGTAAGATCATTTGCTCATCTAGCATCATGTCGGATCACTATCACAAACACAGAAGAAAGCATATTCACAATCTTGAAGAGAACAAAAGCATTTCAGTCTCCCATAGATGAATCATTGAGCTATTAGCTAGTGAATGCCTGTTGAAGTGCTTGTTGACATGGCAGAAAACAGAAATAAATTCTGAAGGCACTAATATTCGCAATGCCCGCGATAAACAAATTAATGAAGCGGCAGCCATAGAACCATAGTAATGCACAAGATACTTCAGCATCATACCTTCCATCTAGCTGTGCTAAGAAGTATAGAATTTGGATTGAGCAAATCATCAAGCTGATTTAGCTGATGCTTCACATCTAATATTGATTTAGCCAATCCTTTGTCCTCATCAGCATTAAAAAAGCAACCGCGTTTCCTCACATCATGAATTAACTCCCCCCAAATTGTATTGCTTCTAACTAAAGTTTGCGCATTGCCCAAAATCCAAAGGCAGTGCCTACATTTATAAATAAACAAAAGCAATTAAATAATAAATAGAGTAAATTAAAACAGTCTCAGATCATACCTCAATAAAAAAAAGTCTCCCAAATGAAGAAATACTAAAAAAAATATTCATTACTTTGTAGTTTGTACTGGACATACCTAGCCCTCGTCAATGCCACATTAGTTCGATTTAAACTGCCAAGAAAACCAACTGTTCCTTTGATATTTGCCCTAACAGTTGAAAGTATGATTATGTCTTCCTCACCGCCTTGAAATCCATCAATGGATTTAACCTTCACTGAAAAGCCTGCGCATTTCTCATATTTGTTCGACATTTTTACAGTAATTGCTTCAACTTGAGCGCTATAAGGAGACACCACCCCTACACTAATCCTCGTGCCTGTGTTAGCCAAAGCTGTAGAAGAAAAATCCAGCATTCACATCTTGTCTTGATAAAAATGTAATACTTCAGAAAATAACAAAATCTAAATATACAAGTGATGCAGTGGGAAATAAATACCAAGTCCAGCACTATTAATAATAAGAGCAAACATTCTACTCTAGAAAAATGGAAAGAACTACAGGAAGCTTTCTAAAGGGTTTCACCCAAAAATATTGAAGTTATCAATAAGTACTCAAGCATCTACATCACCATCAAAGTCTTGTCCCAAGAATCCCAACTATGTTGGGGTCAGCTACATAAATTATGTTTCTCTCCATTCCAATCTATCTTGAGCCAAATACTCAGATAGGTTGCACTCCTTTAGATCTATCCTTGCTATTTCCTTCAATGTCCTCCTCGGCCAATCCTTTCTTTAGTGGTGGCCCACCAAGGAGAAAGGATAGGCCGAAGAAAATCATCATCCTTGTCCTCTTCGACCTATCCTTTACCAGCAAAACTTTTTTTCTTAACAGTGCCGGTGTTGGCCTGCAAGTAATCTAGCATCTATTGCCCAAATCCATAAATATCAAATAAGAGGAAAAGGTACTGATAAGTTATTTCTCTTGTAAACTCTTTTAGTGGAGCAACAGATACACATCATATAATATGTATTGAATATACTATCAAATTATTTTCAAAATATTGTCACTTGAACATGAAATTATATGAGTGTCATATGTGTCTTGGTAAATGGTAAATAACTTTAAATCGAACATGATGAACATATGAGGTACATGGACCGACCAGGCATATGTCCTCATGCATGCTATGTGTGAGCAGAATGATGTTAGACCCAAACATGTAGCCTCACCATGCATGCCAACCTCAAGAAACAGAATTTAGTGTGTTTTTTTTTTCTTATACAAGTAAGCACATTAATGAAGAAATAAAGAACAAATATAACCTAACAGAGCACACTAATGCAAACTAAAAGTACACATTCACCTTCAACTAAAATTTTGAAGTAGACTATCTGGTTCGAACAATAGTAGACAATCACCTTTAGCTTAATTAATAATACTGCTTACTTTACCATTTTACAAAAAATCCACAAATTAATAATACTGCCCACTTTACCACTTTACCATTTCTGTTGGATGAGTCTATTTGTATCATACATGCTGACATTCAGGCATTCACATGAAATGATGCCCTCACTCATTATGCAACATAATTTTAAATATGAAGAGCCAGAACTTCTCAGCAATATTGTTGCTATTGAAATCCTCATTGAGGCCTCAATTTTTTGGTTCTTAATCAAGTTCACTCAGAATAATAGAGGATATGCAGCAAGATTTCATCAATGGCACGTGAAATGAAAAGCAACAACATGAAAGGGGTGACAAGTGCAATACTGAGGCCAGGCACTACAATCCACATGTCAGTAAGTGCATCTTTGAAAAGACTTCTCCCAATGAATATATATGAGAAAATCAATGAAATATGTAAACTCTTAAACGACAACTCTCACACTACAATGCTAATAATCAAAACAAAACATTTTTAGAAAAAATCAAAAGGAACTTCAACACAGAAATAGATATAGGATAGAAGAAACAAATCAGTTTAAAGTAGCCATACATTTATAAAGGCTGCTGACAATTTTTAAGACAACGTAAACTTCAACCATATTTCTCCAACTGTTTCCAGTATCTTCCTGTTCTTCCCTTCCATCAGCTACATTTATGAATGAGTAAGCACCATACAAACGTCCAGGAAGATAATTCTTTTTATAGCTAGATTTCTTGACATTTGAACCATCCAAGATCTGGTTGTCATAAAACTTGGCATTTGGGAAAGAACTTATTGCAGGGTGCATCCGATATTGAATATTGAGGAGATATTTGTGATGACCTAGAAAACTCAACCTTTCAAACAGACTTCTTCCAAACCCGGCCTCCCAAGAGACCTGATAAAACAATGATTGATTTCAAAAAAGAGAACAAAAAATGCACGTGAAATTAAAACAGTATTCTAGATAGAAATGCTAACCTCACTCCTCAACATCGCAGGCAACTGGTGCTCATCTCCAATGAGAACGGCATGTCTTAACCCCTTAAGTCGAAGTGGAATTACAGACTCACATTCCTTCAACTGAGCTGCCTCATCAATGACTACCACTTCCAATGGTTCCATTTCCACATAGTGCAATAAGGAAGAGCTAGATGCAGTGCAAAATATGAGAGTAGCATTCTTCAAACAATATTCTCTCAACCAATTTTTCTTAGCAGAGTGGAATAAATTAAGAGTGCCTTGAAGTTTCTTTAAAATACCTACACATTCCTGTCTAGTTTTGTCTAGTGCACATTCACGCTTCAAAACATCATGTGAAAACAACTCTTCCAGTTCTTTATCAGAAACTTCTTTAGTGTGTAAGAGATTACCCAAAGCCTGAAGTAAATTACAAAGAGCAGAGATGTTCTCTATGTTTTCTTTAGAAAAACAAGCTCTTGGTAAATGGATCAAAAGATCCCTCATACAGTCCCCAAGTGCACGTTCAATGGCCTTAAATTGATCTCTTAAGAACACCATAAAACCAATTTTCTTTTTGCTTCTTTCATTTTCAGAAAACATATGATACTCTGGAACAGAGTCTTGAAGCAACGAGATCAATGAAGATATCATATGTCTCCATCCAGTGCGCGGTGCAAGGCATTCAGCAAGCCGTTTGACACGAAAATCCAAAAAGATCTCTTGAAGATCATCAGTTACAAACATCCGATCCTTGTTTCCGAATAAAACCAGATCCCCCAAGGAGCAAAAAGAGTAACCATTTTCGTCAATATGAAAACGAGATTCCTTAACCATCTTTAGGAGTCGAGAGCATAGTTGTAAAACAGCAACGTTGGTAGGCGCACATGCAAGGGTTCTAAAGTTCATATTTATAAGAACAGACAACAAACAGCCAATGGTTTTTGTCTTTCCAGTACCAGGTGGTCCCTTGACAAGTTTCACTGAGTATGAATGTTTACATTGTGCAGCTGCAATAGCCCCAGAAATTGCACCCATTTGTGATTCATTCAGGCCAAAATCATGAGGGACTCTATTCGCCCAAGCATCTTTTTCTTCTGCAAAACAAGTATTGCATGCTGCTTCCTCCTGTTGTGACAAAAATTAAATTAAGAATTTTAATCAGACCTACATGAGGATTAGCATGTACGAGTGCGGCAAAAAAGTGGGAAAAAATTCAGAAGGATAGTCATGTGAAGGAGATTCAAGAGGACCTTCACGGCAAACATGCCAACTATGGAAGACATTACATACATGGCATTCATCAGGAAGCCATGGACATCCCCAGACCAAAAATCAGGAAGGCTGACTCACAAGGGAAGTGAAACATGTGAGAAAATTGAGAGTAAGAAGAGGTAAGTCAGTAGTTGCTAAAATTCACCAGAAATGCATCGCTGCACAAATGATGATTGGCCCACTCTAAAGATGGGTGAGGGCATGTCATCTAAGAGGTAACAGTAACTTGAATGTATAAAACAAAGACAAATGAAAATGAAAACTACTCAGAAAAGATTGATGAGTTTCTTCCCTGAAAATTGAGCTAAATGGCACACAAGATTCAACCGGTGGCACCCATGTATGATCAAAACGAAAGCCTTGGAGAAAGTAACCAAGTGTTACACCTAGGACCATCTTATGAATGGAATGATACTCTTTTGGCCAAGGTAAAAACTGACTCGAGCTGTGAAGAGCCTCTTGAATTTATCTCCATAATTATAATGTCCTAATCGTATATATTCCTATAATAATCAATCCCAAACACAATTGGGACAAGGCTTTAACGATGATAATGATGATGATATATATATTTATACAGTAAATATAAAAGCAGAAAAAGTATGTCATAAATACCAAATTGGGGTTTAAAACTGCCTTTATGATGTTCCAGTTACTGTTCATGCTTGTTCCTAAGTTTATCCCCTTCCATATCCGACTATTTGTTGTTATACTTGTAAGATATATTGCAAAACGAATGTTGTCCATGCGATTACTGGCTTCAATGCTCTTGGCATCAATGCTCTTTGATACTTTAACTTTGTACCGCTTTTGGGCTTCCTCGTCCTTGTACCCCTTTTGGGCTTCCTCGTCCACTTCCTCATCCATTTCAACTACTCCCGCAACTGAAGCGAAAATATAATTCACTCCTCGTCGGCTAAAATCAGAAGCATCTTCAATTCTCATAGATGACAAAACAAAAATATCTCCAGGCCTTGGTTTATATTTTGTACCACCAATGTCTGAGCCACTTTTCCAACCACAAATATCAATGAAGTAAAACAGTTCTGATCTAGCTTCATATTTCTCAATGGATATGACTTCAGCAACGGGTGCATCATAAACTTCTTCCAAACTGTTACATAGGTCCTCACGTGTTTCCTCAACAAGGGGAAAAATAAATGAACTGAGATATTTTTCAACTGAGAGAAATGTTTCAGGTATCTTTTCCACCTACAAGAAAAGAAGTTGAAAACAGGAAGATACATTACTAAAAGCTAAATAGATGCAATAAAAACAAACTAAGAATTAAGTCAAAACAGGTAAATCCCTAATAAAGTCAGATAGATAATATCTCAGGTTGTCATGCATGCCAACGCAGGTTCAAGTCCTGTCATGTCTCCGGTCTAGACTCTCCCAGTATCCTGCCAAAGCAGGAGGAAGCGGATCCCCTGTTTGGTCCAAACAGGGAAAACCTATTTGGACCAATGGGGGAGTGCCACATGGGGGAGAAAAAAAAAATTTATTCAATGGGGGAGATGGGATGTAGGTGATTGGACATCTTCACCACTACGTGGCACTCTCCCATTGGTCCAAACAGGTTTTCCCTGTTTGGACCAAACAGGGGATCTACTTCCTTGGCAGGACTTATATTGGATAATTACCCTTTTTTTAGATAAATTCCTAATAAAAGTCACCAAGTCAATTAAACAGGCTAACTACATGACACAAACGCATTCAATGTTCTATAATATTTACGTTGATCACTTCAAGAATCTTATAATTACAGTTGGATGTACCTTTTGGACATCAAACAAACCCAAGAACATTTTTAGAGATACTAACCTTGAAAAAGAGAAATGATCTCAGTTATGCAGAATGTTGGATTGAAGTAAACTTTTGTCAAATATGATCTCTTCTCCTATACAAGGGTTATAATGCTTGCTTAACCCAATAGACAGAAAATATGACTTTAGTCCAAGTGATCTTTGGTCCACTTCTAGGAAGCACGGACACCTCTCCGGGAGCCGGTGTGTCAGTGTCTGACACGCCCCAGACACGCTCGGACAGGTGTCCGAGACACCAAAAATAGTGTCCTGCTTATTTTTTTATATTTTATTCCCCGGACACGATGGGGACACGCTTGGGACAAGCTGGGACACGTAATAAAGAAAAGAGAAGGGGGCCGTTTGTAAAAAAATCTCTTTTAGTTGGAAGAAAAAAAAGAAAGATAAGGTAGAGGTTAGGGCTTTAAATTAGAAAAAGAAACAAAGGAAAGGGCCTAAATACAATTTTGGAATGGAGGGGAAATTGATAATCCTCTATTTTCTTTGTATGGATTTTATGGAACTATGGATATTTCATGTTTAATGATTACCAATTATGTTTCAGTTTTGTATTGCTATTTGATAATTTGATATGTTTATTAGTTGGTACAGTGGTACACTGGTATTATAATTTTTATTTATTTGATTGCTAAATTGATTACAAAGTTAAAATGATATTATCTTTTAGCATATGATTAGATATATTATTATTATTATTATTATTAATCTTATTATTATTAAATATTAACGTGTCTCCAATGTGTCCGTGTCCTACTTTTTTTTGGAAATGCCGTGTTGGCGTGTCGGTGTCGTATCCATGCTTCTTTGGTCTAGTTGCATTCGGCAGGGATTTTTGTTAATTAGTCTTTTCTTAACAAGTAGGCCCCACAATGCAAATTTTTTTAAGGACACACTTTACCCATAGGGCTGCATTTGATCATGTCATAATAAAAGGAAAAGACTATTATAAATTTATCAGATTGGCTGGACAACAATTGTACTCCTGGTTGGACATAATCAAACTTGCAGCCGCACACAATCAAACGACACCGACTACATATTCCTAAATTTCAATTTGATTTGATGGTAATAACCATTGATTGCATGGTTAAGATCATCAAAGGAAGATAATCACTTGACATGCTCAATCTATACAAAACTCTTCTTATCCAACATAGAGATAGCCGAGTGGCACCTCAAGTGGACTATGGACCACAATTGTAGTCTGTCCAGTTGCTTGACCAACAACACGTCCATGTCTAGTGATGCTGGATAAGCAATATTGGGATTTGGTCCGACCCATGTCTAAACTTGCCCCAATGCGGTTATAGCAGGCCAAGCAAAAGCTAACATGCTGAACACAGTATTCAAACCAAGAACCATTTCGTAAATGGGACATACTCGAGAATGACCATTAAGGCCTATCGACATCTGGTTCCAAAGTAGGCCTCTTAGGCTCATTTCTATTTATGTATGTATACATCAGAAACTTTACAGAATAGTCCAAGACCCAATTCGACAATAAGCTGAATCTTGATCAACCTTGGATATATCATCAGGTGTTCCTGTGTATGGCTTATTCGACAATGGGCTATAAAGGGGTGTTCCTGTGTATGGTTTATTCGGATGGACCATCAGGTGCACCCCTATATGAGGTGGGCACAAGTATGTATAAAAAGGAGGTGTGCATTATATAAACTTTCTATATACAGGCAAATCTTCCTATAAGAACTGTCACGGTCTTATAATGAGGGCAACATAGTAGGGCTGACCTTATGATCCAGCCGAACCATTCATACACGGGGGAACCGCCAGATAGCCATTAGACCCCGGGTTTGCACGAGCCAAAAGGACTAGACCATAGGATTGAAGATCATTTTCTTTCCTTTTTTAAATATAAAGTCATTAAACTTTTGGACAATGGATCAAGCACTTAGAGGTCTGAGATTGACCCCATTTTTTATACAAGGGCCCATCATGATTGGAAATTTCCATCCCCCAAAAGAGAGAGAGCACAAGAGAGGTGAAAACCATTGGCCATTTGAATGGAATGGATCGCTAGATCGACCATGCACTCATTTTGGATGGTGAAAACTTGTTGGCCGTTCATCAAGTGGTTAGGATCATCATCCGAGCCTCCATTATCGTATAAAGATAGGTGGTGGTGGGGTCCCAAATGTGCCCCACAAGCGTTTCCGCATGTGAGTGGACGAGCGTAAGAGAGGGAGCCCATATGTACATATGTATATGTAGAAATTCTCCATGCACATCCAATGTCCGCGGTGCGCACGAAGAATTTCGTGCTTAGTGGGGCCAACTTGATCACCCATTAAATGGACCACACACAATGGACCCCCCTTACTTACACCAATCTCATTTTTTTACAAACATCAAAATGGATTGCACCGTTGGATCAACCACACAAATCTCTTTAAGGGGTGCATTTTTGTGATAAGTTGATCAAGGGCTTTTTTAGGATTATGGACTATTGTTTTTTTTTTTTTTTTTTGTTTGTGGGGCCCACCCAAGGATGGAAAGATCTAGGTGGGCCTTGCTAGTGTATCCTAACCCCTTGCTCAAAAACCCACAAATTTTCACAATTAAATTAGGCACACAGTCGATCCAATGGTTCAGTCCATTCAGATAGATGCAAATTCAAGGGTCGAATGGCTATAAAGGGGTGTTCCTGTGTATGGTACATTTGGATCGGCCATCAGGTGCACCCCACTATGAGGTGCGCACAAGCATGTATGAAAAGGAGGTGTCCATTATATTAAGTTTCTATATACAAGCAAATCTTCCTATGAGAACCCCTCTATCAGATCTAATCCAAACTGTGTAAGTGTGGTGACCTTTTCTTCTCACATATTATCTTGTTGTAACTGTTTTTATCCCATATCCCTATTATCAAGTGAAAACCTGTTCATATGTAACTTTTTTTTTTGGTGGGGAAGATGACATTCTATTCATTAATCATTGGAGAAAGAAACAACATGATTGTTAATGTAGGCATCAGTGCCTGTACAAAGCTCCGCCCTTGCTAAACTATGTGCTTCACTATTAATGCTTCTACTAATCAGCGTAAAGTGCACTCTAGTAAAGACATCTTTTTTTTTTTCTAGGATCTTCTGTAACAGGGTATAAATTACCCAAGGGAAAGGATATTGAGACTTTGTTATTGAATCAATAGCAATCTTAGAGTCACCATTAGCACATTGTCATATGTAACTTATTTAAGAGCTCTTTACAGTGAATGAAATATACACTTTCATCCTCATTATTTTAAGATGGTATTAGAGAACACATTAGCAGGAAACCTGCTATTCCATTAGCACAAAACACTACTACCCAGCAGCAATATAATAACTCATCACAAGTGATCTCCCACGAACTCTGGGGCCCTAGTGGGACCTAACAATCATTATGCACTATGATGCCTAGATACGGCATGGACATGGTAGGGACACTCCATGGACATTGCAGGGACACAAATTTTATACGTAAAAGTGAAGTATCAGATACGATATGACACGATACGTTGCTCATTTTAAAGTATCCATGAATTATGCACAGTAAGAATACACACACTGGAAGCACAAGAATATTTTCCCACACAAATCTTCCTGTGACTATGGTGCTCACACTCTTATGGCGAGTGCTACAGAGTGGAGCCCATTGTTTGATCTGTGTAATATTATATATATAGGGAGATGCTCCTATGAGAGATAGGGGTGTGGGCACTCACATTTAAGTTGTTGGCATTAGATAAGGATGTGAGGGCCCTCACCTTATCTCTCATAGTACGGTGAGAGATATTCTCACAGGAGCATCTCCCTATATATATATATTTATATATATATATGGAAAGCGCTACATAGAGCCCGAGCATTTTTTAGGAGAAAATGCCCCTCCTAATTGGGCCCACTGGCATGCATTATGATCATGGAGGTCCATTCGATGGAAAGATTTATATGAGGTCTACGTATATGCAAAATCTTAACTCTATAAGATTATCCTAACCTTTTGATCCATGGCCCTAAGATTTAATTGTTTAGATGCATCATTTTATCATGATTTCAATCCAATGGTGAGGAAAAATTGAATGAGTGTCAAACTCAGACTTGAGACTATTCGGGAGGAGGGGGGTAATGCATGTGAAAAGATTAGATTGACTCAACATGGGCCCCATGACCAAAAATAAGAGGGGCCGAAAAAGGGGTGTTTTTAAAAGTGGGGCGTTTTTTAGAATTTCCCTATAATATTTATCGACTTTGTTCAGGTGAGAACTGTTCTCACGGAGTCATGGTGATAGCTTTTTGTGGGTCCCATCTAAGGTTGGGACCCACTGGGGATGAAAAGATCTATGTAGGACCACCGTACGTATCAAGTTTGACCCCATTTCCATGCCCCTTGTCCCTTCATCCATGTCCCACAAATTTAATGGCTTTATATTAAAAAAGAATTCAACCCTCCATCCAACATCCTAGTCCATTCAGATATGTGACAAACCTCGAGATCTGTGACTATCAGTGGGGTCACTATTTGTGCATGGTTTGCATGGGTTGCTAGCTGGGCCCCACCAATGGTTCTCACGGAAGCACGATGAGAACTAGTTCTCACCTGAATATTTCCCTTTGTGTGTATGGGGCCTCCTATCCTTAGGCTCGAGCTGAGGATAAGGGTGTCCGCTCAATACTTGGGGAACCACATGGGAATGGGGATGGGGGATTTGAAGGACACACTGAGGCCCTCCTCTCTAAAAAAAATCAGCCTCATCCCAGATCATCATCACCTCCATCTGGGCGACAAAAGTTTAACGCGGTATGCAGTCCATTCGGATGGTTATCACTCGATCCAATGTTCCGGTTTAATTGCATGGGACCAAATTTTGATGGACATGTGAAATTCAGGGGCCCTGTGTGTGGTCCCTTTGGATGGACCAAACAATGGGCCCCACCCTAGGCAGCGGGCAGCCTTCTCCCATCAGCTCGAGCTGAGAGGCTAGCCTATATATATAGATATGAGCAGGCGCCCGAACTTAGGATAAGATTTCGTAAGCTTATGCTTGTGGGGCCCACCTTTGGTCCATCCAAATAGACCAAACACATGAGCGCCCATAAATTACACATGTCCACCAACTTTCAGTTAGATCCAGGTTTACTGGACTGTTGGATTGACTATGTATTGACCTGAATGAACTATTGACCATTAAACTTTTGGGCCCATATGAAGATGATAGAAATCACGGTTGATGCTGATTTTTTGCAGAGAAGAGGATCCTAGGGAGACCTTGAAATCACCCCCATCCCCCTCCCCATGTGGGTCCCCAGATGGGCCCCACCACAAACTTGAGCTTACATTATCCTAAGCTTGAGTTTATGAGAGCTGACCCATATATAAATATAGGGAGGTGCTCCTATAAGAGACACTCTCACCAAGTTTATGAGAGATGGGTGGGAGCCCTCACTTTCATATTTGGGGTCCTTGCATTTAAGTTGATAAGAGTAGATATAGAAGTGAGGGCCTCCACCAATCTCTCATAAACTTGGTGAGAGTGTCTCTCATAGGAGCACTCCCATAAATATATATATATATATATGGAAACGTTAATGTATGAATATTTTCCATATATATAATAGTGGTTATCCCTTGCACACAATGTGCATTTAAGTTTAAATACACACCTCAATGTGGGGCCCACATGGGACCCTACTTGTGGATAACATTGGTGAGGATTGGTCCATCTGGTTGGGGCCTACATATGTATAAAATATGGGCCTCATCTAATCATCCTAGCTCCTTCATCAATGGCCGGCAAGTTTTAGCCCTTTAAAACTTGGCCCACTGATCCAACAGTACAGACCATTCAAATGGGTGTAAATAAATGGGAATCGTGTAATTCAAAGGTGTCTCATGTGTGTGGTCCATTTGGACGGGTCATTAGGTGGACCCCACATGAGGTATGGATGGTGTGCGCATGAAATGGTGTGCATTGGATAAGTACTCTATATACATATTATATATATATATATATATTAAAGCAAACGGGGAGGTGGGTTGTGGAGGGCGCCACCTCATCACCCACATGAGTTCTCTTTTTAGAAAAATCCTTCTAATTTTCCTTAAAATCTCTCTTTTCCTAACTTTTCTATTTTATCTTCTTATCTTAATCCTCAAATCAACTCTCTCTAATCTTAATCCATCCTAAAATCTGTTTAACCGATCCTCTTATCAATGTGATTGAGATCTATAAGGTGGGCCCCATATAATTATTGGTATGCAATTGCTGTTAGTTTCCACACCTTTTGGTTTCTAATAGGCTACACGGCTTGCATTATAGGCCCCACATGTGAGATTGCTACTTTACTAAGGCATGAAGCTTAATTGAAGTGGCCCACCATATGCCATTAATTACATAAAAACTCATAACCCAATGATATGCATGAAGCTCTGAGATCTTATAAGAAATCCCTAAACCCCACATGAGAGATTTTACTTCACAAAGGCTTGAAGTATACTTAAAGTGGCCACCACATGCCATTGATCCATAAAACTTAACCTTGATTCAAGGAGGACCAAGGGAGTTGGATGATCAATGGGGAAACAAATAGGCCCAAAAAGAAAATAATATTGATTTGTGAATGCATATTATTGATTATGATAATTTCTTCTTTAAGGCATTACTAGGTTTTATAATAAAAGAAATGCACTCCTTCGGACTGAATTTAGGAAGGAGTTGGAGTTTATATGATTAAAGAACTCAATTTAGGAAAACAAATGCACTCCTTCATACTGAATTTATAATGATATTAAGAGGATGGTCATCCTTCTACGTTTATTTGAGGGTTTGGTAAGCTTCGTGAATGGCTTGGATGGTCTTATATAGGGATGGCAATGAGGTGGGTCAGGATTGGGTCATATTAATTTTATACCCACCTCATTTGACATCGTAAATCTATGCCATTCTATAGTAGGTCTCATGTCATTAATTTCAAACCTGCTCCATGACCTTTCATTGAACGCCATGGCCACACACTTATACAATATGTAATGGGCTGGGTTCGGTTTTGGTTGTAAACTCATTGCATAAAATGCCACATTAAAGAAATAAAATATTAAATATATATTATATTATATATATAATAAATATAAATTATTTATTATTTTTGTAAAATCTATTCTTTTCCATTAATACCTCAGAAAAGAATAACATATTTCATTATATTTTTTTAGCCCGGGCACCATACCATACCCTTGGTCCATCCAAATGAACCAAACACACGACCCCCCAAAATCGCACAAGTCCACTTGCTTTTGGTCAAATCTGAATTTACTGGACCGTTGGATCGACTGTGTACTGATCCGAATGGAGTGTTGACCGTTAAGCTTCTGGGGCTAGATGGAGATGGTAGAAATCACGGTTGGGACTATTGTTTTACAAAGAGAAGGGTCCTATGGAGTCCTTGAAATCCCCCAATCCCCATCCCCACCCCCATGTGGGCCCCACCACACACTTAAGCTTACCTTATCCTAAGCTTCAACTTAGGAGAGCTGTCCCATATAGACACGCATTCATACTTGTGTAATGGTCGATGCCTTTAAATTCAAGGGGTCTTCATGTTATGTAAGTTTACTTCATTTTATATTTATTTTCATTACATGTTAAAAGATTCTAATATTCAAAGATAATAAATTTTGTTAGTTTAGATTTATTTTATCTTAATAATATTTTAAAAGAATTCTTAAATTTTAATATATTTTCATTTTGGCCCTGGCTTTGCACGGGCGTTTGTTGTTAGTTATTATATATTATAGACATAGGCATCGATTTCGAAATTGGAGTCTAATTTGCTAATCGACTGCAAAATTGGACTCTAATCTCAAATCAATTTGAGAAATTGGATCTCAAATCAATTTCAAGATATAAGCTCTATCAATCAATCTAGAGTCCACTTTTTTTAAGCTTCTTTACGTGAATTTCAAATTTTAATATATATCTATTATGGATAGGTGATTAAAGAGTCCAGATGAAAAAATCCACCTTGCTCAATAACTCTATTCAGCCAAGTTAAAATGAGTCTTCTTTAGGTGTATTTAGAATTTTAATATATCTATTATGGTTAGAAAATCCTTAATGTTTGTGCTTTTTAAAAGTGGATCCTTGAGAGTGATTTATGCATATTGGCTCAACATAGAATAAACTTTTTTAAAGTGGGCCTACAGTTTTTATTCATCCCTGATGTGTACTTGTAAAATCCAAACTACTCAAGTCCAAAATTATGGTATGTATTGGCCCCTGGCGTCCAAATGAGATTTTAGCCTATTCCACGGAACGTGAAATGTTTCAAAGTTATTTTTAAGAAAATATAAAAACAAAAGGAATTCTTACAAGAAGATATAAAGATCTCCAGTAATTCTCAAATAAAGATAAGATTTAGAATTTTATCAAAGAAGCATGGCGCACTTTCATATCAGCCTAACCGTGTCGTGCCGTACCCCAATTAGGCCAGGCAGTGCCACCCACGAGTTGGCCCACATGCCCATCCTAATCTTTTATTTTTAAATTTGCTTATATAAATTAAAAGACTTTATGGGCATTTAGGGTTTTCAACTTGAAATAAAGTTGAAATTACTAAAATAAATACATAAACATTGATGTTAATTTACATAAGACTTGAATTTTCATACTCATTTATATAAAAAATAACATTTACTTTGTATAAATGTTGGGCTGGGCCATGCTTCGAACCGTAATAAATGGTACATTTGTTTGTTTTATATTTATTTTGTCATTAATTAATATCTCATAAAATAACCACAAATTAGACATGTTTTTATTTTTGGGCCTGGGCTTAGCGCGGGCATGTTTTGGCAGTACATATATATAGGGAATCTCTCCTAAGCATATGCCTCTCATCGTAATACGTTGAGGGCAACATGGAAGGGCCCACCTTATGATTCATCCGAACCATGCACACACCCGACCCCCTAAATTACATTGGATCTACTGAATTTTCAGCTTTTCACAAATCCAAATGGACTAGACCGTTGGATCAAGGGTTAAAATTTTCTTTAATATAAAGTCGTTAAACTTGTGGGGGATGGACGAAGGGGTTAGAGGCATGGGATTGGAAACAAACTTGATATTTGGGTTGGTCCATCTATCCATCCATACATACATACATACCTATTTATGAATGGTTATTAGGTGCACACAAGTGTTGGGTTGGTACATCTATCCATCCATACATACATACATACCTATTTATGAATGGTTATTAGGTGCACACAAGTGGGACCCACCTGATGGTCCATCCGACTGGACCACACACACACTCTGAATTTCACACTTACCCTGGGTTTGCACCCATCCGAATGGACTGAATAGTTGGATCAATTGCACACCCATTCGAATGGACTGTACACCATTTAACTTGTCGGGCATGGATGGAGATGATGGGGTTTCCGGTTGGGGCTGATTTTTTTTTTCAAAGATGAAGGCCCTAGGGAGATCTTTCGATCCCCCTAGGTCCTTGTCCTAGGTGGGGCCCCATGTAGGCCCCACATTGAGGTGCACACACTGATCCAACACTCAGACATTTTTTATAAGAATAACTTCCCTCCTAGTTAGGCCCACTAGAATGCATGATGATGATGGAAGTCCATTGGATGTAAAATCCATAAGATCATCCTAACCCTTTAATCCATATGAGACCTACCTATGTGCAAAATTTTGAATCCATAAGATCATCATAACCCTTTAATCAATGGCCCTAAAATTTAATGGTTTTAAAGGCATTATTTTCTTATGATTTTAATCCAATGGTGAGGAAAAGATGAATGAGTGTTAAATTTGGACTTGTGACTATTCATTATAATATGTGAAAAGATTAGATTGACTCATGGTGGGCCCTATGACAAAAAACAGAGGGGTAGAAAAATGGTATTTTTTAAAGTGGGGCGTCTTGTGAAGAGTGCCTATTCGTAGTCTAGCATGAACTGAAATGGGGTGGTGGATTGATGATAGATGGGTAAGAAAATAATTATAGATAAACATAGTTCATTAGTTCTATAAGGAATATAAATGATGAAATAAAATAAAAAAAATATGACAAGACATAAAATGGCTGATAGTTTGGAATATAATGATTTTCATTTTTCCAATACAAATAATTTACTTTTAGGGATGGGCGAGGCATGTAAAAAAAGGAGGCATAATATTTTCTAATCTTTATTTCAAGACAAATAAATATTATATTAGTCTTATTGAAATTTAATATTAACATTGTTAATTACAATCTTTTGAATTTTCAATTGATTAGAGAAGTTTCCATACATATGAAGGAGAGTTATATGAGTACATTGATCAAGCAACGATGGCCCCTAAATAAATTATTGGATATAAATGCATAGAACATTGATAGTATATTTTCCTCCTAATCAATCTAATCATTCACGTCATTCTGATTGAAGTGAAATTTGGATTTATGCCTCAACGTAGATGGTTGCAAAAACAAGCTGAGGTTGGGAGAGGTGTTTTGAAGGCGGCGTCGACATGGTTGTGGGACCCACTTTGATCCATGCTAATAAGGATGATGATGTTGGAAGATCCCATTCTAGATTAAATGTGGGCCTATGGGCATTAGATTGAATGAATCTCCCTACACACTCTCTCTCTCTCTCTCTCTCTCAACAAATCATAATGACTGATAATTGACTTTATACATGGCAACTGCATAAGTTGAATGGGCTAAAATCCAGGAACTGCATAGAATGAAAGACAACGTGAACATGGCAGGATAGTTGCCATCAGAAAATCAGGACCGTCAATCAGAACATATCCATCTCACAGTCCATGCACCCATTACTGGGCCCCACTTCCATGGCTGGGGGCCCACCGACCAATTCCAGCAAACACCATTGAAGGGAAAAAAAAAACAGACACACAACCCCCATCAACAAACAATCCTCCCAAAACATTCCAACATTGCACAGATTTGGACAGATTCCGCGGAAAAGAGAATCCCCAAAGCAAAAAAAAAAAAAAAGAAAAGAAAAACACCAGAAAACGAACAAAGTGGAAGAAGAAGACGACAATATGGAAACAGAACTGACCTTGTCTCTGTAACGGTCGTTATTGAGAATGTCCTCAACAGTCCAAGACAGCACCAAATCCAGCAACGGAAGATCGATTTCCCGCCTCTCAGTCATCTTGCTCTACATTTCATACATAAAAAAAACCCCTTCTTATTAATGTAGAAGTAGATTGGAAAAAAAGTTTCTTAGCAAGCAAGAAACAACCTCGGAGGGACAAAGAAAAGGAAAAAGTACATCCAAACACTCCTCTTTTACGAAAGGAATGCGATTCAGATCGATAGCACGAAAAGGTCACACCACTTTCAATGAAATCAGCAGTGGAAGAGTGAGTGTGTGTGAAAAAGATAGAATTCGTATTTCCGTACCGTTGGGATTTGTTTTTTTTAATTTTTAATTTTTAATTTTACGTTGTTGTTGTTATTGTTGTTGTTCAACCCTCGATTATGATTTTACAAGACAATTAGAAAGAAGAAGGCGGCGAAAAGACAGACGAGTTTGGTTCCGTTTTTTAAAAATTGCCATGCAGTATAAATGCGGAAAGAGGGACTTGACTCTACGGGTTTGGAATTTGGAATTTTGGATGACACGAAGAAAACATGATTAACACTACGAATGCCTCTCATTTTTCATTTCTAATTACGGTGGTCAATTGGGCGGTGGGGACCCGTTCCTTTTGAGTTGAAATTTGAGGTTATATAAGATGAGGGGATGGATGTTTAAATTATCCACATGTGAAACCCCGTGATGGAATTACATAGAAGTATTATGTGGTTTCTAATATCCATGAGAGAGGATCCGGACTCCAACTATTATATAGGCATTGTGGATAGAGAAAATCTGACCATTTAAGATGAATCACATCCCCTCCCGTAACATCTCCTCGTATTTTACTTTAATGGAAGAGGGTGCTGCTATACGACTAAATAGATGATTGAAAATGCGATTACGCACTCCCATATCATAGCGGTTGATGTAACATTAATCGGATTTCCTTCGTGTATGCAATCAGATGGTGGGACCCATTCTAATGGAACTTGAAATTTGAGCGTATGTTCCTAGAGGGGATGGGATTCATATTAACCGGTCTAGATTGTCTTGTATGGGCCCTGCATTGGATATCTCAACATGTGTTACACCACGTATACGGTTACGTATATTACTCGTGGCAGTCGGATCCGGACTGGAATGAACTCTGATGAAAAAGTATGGTTTGAACTTTGAAAAGTCATAGTGCTCTATGAGGACCGATCAATCGGATGATCTGATTCGATTTAAGTGCTCTATCACTTCAATTCTTCGGACTTGACTTTGATTTCCTGCATGTTTGATCCGATCCATCTAAAATAAAGAAAAATGTAATTCATGGACCCGAGTTTTGTCCAGCCCAATGAATTTGCCAACACTCAAATTGTAATATCTTGAATTACCTGAGCCAGGATTAGTTTGGCCCAAGTAGGGCATTAGTTGATTATTTATTATTGAATTAGAAGGTGTCTCACGTGAATGGTTTTTAGAAAGGAAAGGAGTTGTATAACAACTCTAATTAGGAAGTATAAGAGAAAGATTAGGACTCTACCTCATCTTTGTCTATTTAAGCAACCATCCATACTAGTAGGAGCAGTCAATAGTCTTCTTCTTTCCTTTGAGAGAAAATATGAGAGTGTCTTGTGGACTAAAACCCAGGAGAAGAGGAAGAAGCCGATCAGAGGGGAGACGATCATCGAATGTCCTATTCGCGCCCGCACATTGCAAACGCAACAATCACGTACCAAAGGTGAGTGAATCTCCTTAGATATATGCTAATGATGTCCTAGACAAGTGAAAATGTTGGATGTCGACTGTGTGTGTAAAATTATTGTGCATAGCAGTATCTTAAATCTGTTGATCAGGGTAACTTCTAGTCTTCTCATGTGCACGTGGCTGATTTAATGATATAATCGTGGATGCAGTGCCAAACCATGGAATACCATCGTTATGGGCACAGTTTGGTGAGACACAGAGACATGTCGTCTCTGGATATTTTGTTGTTTTGCGATTGTGGGGGCCCTGGCCCACTGTGTGATTGATCTAGACCATGGACTAAGGAATATATCCCTAGTCAGACCAAAGAGGTCTCAGACACAAGAGAGATGGGCCCCTGTGGGCCACCATCCACATGAATAACAGCAGCAGTAGCGTGATTTTGGCGGAAATAGTGCAGGTGGTCGACATCTGTTGTGGGACCCATTCGAGGACCTGATCTGAGATCAGGACCACAGATCCTTTAGGGGACCCATGGTCGACCTTATTTCTGGTGGACCCAGGAGAAGAGGGCCCCATCTGTGGTATATCTATTAGCCATCAAAAACCCAGTCGTGACATATGGAGACAATTATTCCTGAACCGTATTGATCTGTAGGCCCCAGGTACTGATCTGATGATGAATCAGATCCAATGGGGTGTGGGTGAACCCTTGGGTGACGTTGACCTCGAGGTCTGATCTTGGATTGGTCCAGTGGGACCCACTGGATTTTATGCATCAATAGATTCAGGCGTGAGCTGTTGTTTCTTTTATGATGTGTGAGTGGTATAGATGAGGCCTGGTTAGAATCTGTCAATTGGGACAGCCCCTGGAATTCTTATGCAATTACAACATAACCTGCCTACTAAGATAAATGAAGATTTTATGTGAATTATGTTTAATTGAATGGACTGTTTTGCTGGAATGTGGGCATGATTATGTGAACTTTTATAATATGCTATTTATAATAAAGGTGTGCCACCCCTACACCAATCACTAACAATCATGAACAGAAGTGGGCAAGCGACATGTAAATTGTGTAGGGGGGCTGGTCCACACTACTGATTAGGTAGAGTATTAATAATACCGAGTTTTGGTTGTTATGTGATTGTAAGATCTAGACGTGGGATGTTGGACTTAGTATCAGGGCCGTTGTATTGGCCGGTCCTTGGTAGACGTGAATGACGAGACAGGGCCATGGTGGCCGGTATACATGTATACGATAAGCCTTGGAGGCGTGGTAATGTGCACGAGCATGAACAGCTTTTAATGGTAATTGATTTATTGATTCAGATTTATTTGTTATGTGATATTATGTTCTATGCTGGTTGTGTAATTAGGAAAATTCATTCACCGGTAATACTGACATTGTGTTGCCCCTTTCAGGTAATCACGTTGTGGGTGGGAGAGAACAAAATGACGTTTAGTACATATATTTCAGCATGCGTGACTGAAGAGAGAGAACGAAAAACATTCAAATAATTGTTAGAGAGATTAGCTCTTATTTAGGAAATTTTATTAAATGTTTAACACATCTTTGGATTCAGTTAGAATATGGAATTTGATTACTCATAGAATATTGATATTGTTTGACATTTATAATTTAATTGGAATTATATGTTGAACTAAATGCCTGATTCCTTGTGGAAATTATTTGATGAATGCGTGGTGAATATTGCTAGATAATCCCGATCCGGAACCAGACAGGGCCTCGGAATTTGGGTCGTGACACAAATCCTAACAATCTCCCATTTTGGCAATTCATGGACAAAACTTTCTAAAACATGCAATCTAGCCAAAAATTTAATCACCATTACAATCATAAAAAATCAATCTTCATGGTCTTCAATGTGTATAATCTTGTATCCTGCACAACCTATCACGGACCATTCTTGACAAAAGATCAAGTTAAATGATCATGAAATTGAACGCAAATATGACACTCTCACTCGCATTATCTCTCTCCCTTTTTGTGCGCAAATTGACAAAGGGAAGAACACTCAACAAAAGAGATAATAGAATTCATGACCAACTTTTGAATTCTCCTACTCCCCCTTTTTGTTCGAAAAACAAGCAATCAAGTGAACAAAGTTGCTCCCCCTTAATCTGAAATTTCATGTTCAGCTTCTTTGTTTAGGATGATTCAAAATTCATGAAGGTGACTGAGACTGATCATAATTTCAAAATAAGCCAAAATCATCAGACTGAAAAACTAGGGTGAGGAAATGCAAGTTTTGAAACACAATTGATCTCAAACTAGTGAAAGACCAAATTTTCATGCAACTTGGTATGTGGAAAGTCAAAACTTGAAAATCAATTAATCAAAGTGGCATGATATCCAAATTTAGAATCCTGTGTATGTGTGTGTGTGACATTCTCTTTTCTTTTTTTTTTTTTAATCAACATACACCCAATATTTGTTTTTTTTTCAATTTACCTAAATAAAGATATTTTGAACATAATTAATCAACGCGAGAGATTTCAAGATATTAGAGCGAAACATATATAGACCCAGGGAGCAAACTCCCTAAGTCTGCCCAGGGAGCATACCTAGTACTCAATTTAGCACATAATAACATTGGAAGACTTCCATGGGCATTCAGATTTGGGTCGGCCTTTTTTTTAATCTTTTTTTCTCTCACATGTGAACCTTCATTGGTAACTTTCACGCTAATGAATATGGTAGCACTTTCCAATGAAACTTTTCAATCATTTGGTAGCTATTACACATACTCTTAGATAGGCCTATTCCTCCGGTTCACAAAAAAAATCCTTCCATTCTCCTTTTCTTTTCCTTATGTGGAAATTAGGAAGAACATCCCTAGTGCAAATTGAATATAATGTAAAATCCAAATATCATTCACTAAATATCACGTGCCAAAAAAAAATGAAATCCTCTTAATCAAATGCATGTGCTAAAAAACTGAATCTGAAATCATGGATGTAGGCAGATACTGAGCGATTTCCTGAAGTATTCATTTCTAGTGGGCTCAGGTGGCTTTTTCAAGATTTTAAGGGCTTTCTTTTTTCCACAATTCCCAGTCATGGACCTTTGGTCAATCCCATCGTTAGATAAAATATGTTTCATCTAATTATTCTTTGAGCAACCACAATCTGCGCACCGTACCTGTGAATTTCGTGCCTGAATATCAATATGGGGCACTGAACAGTGTAGGTCAAAATTTCGAACCCAGACCTCTATAGATTTGACCTTTTGAGTCAAGGAAAAGTTCTTCATTTTCTATTTTCTCAATTTATTGCAGTGAGGTCTTATGTGTCATTTGATCTCACAAAAGTGACGAATGGGAATAAATTTAGGACGATTTTCACAGTTATTATTTATGCAAGGAACAAAATTTACAGGTGCAACAGTCTTAACAATGAGGGAAGGAGTATTTGGAGTTGGTCCTTTAACAAAAACAAACTTACCTGTGGATTTTGAAGAGGATGCTCCATGCTCATAGCCAATTCCAGTTTTTATATAATCGTTCCTTTGGCTTCCGAGAATTTTCAATTCCAGTTTTTATATAATCGTTCCTTTGGCTTCCGAGAATTTCAGTTAACTTCATTATTCCTTTGTTCATCCGCTCAAGGGAACCCTTTGCAGTTGCTAATTCACCTATTTCCATTTTGAGTTTTTCGGCTAAGTCTGTCTTTTTAGCCTTGCATTCTGCAGGCAATTCTTTCTTCAAAGTTTCCAACTCTTTTGAAGCCTTTTCAACATACTCTTTCAAGAGAGTTTTCTCATTACCTTCATCAATCAACTTGTTAGATGAAGTTGTACATTGTGTTTCAAGTTGTGATACCTTACCTTGTGTTGCTTCTAGTTACTTTTTTAGAGCAGATTTTCCATTTTCAGTTGTTTTCCATTTTCCCTTCAGAATATCATTCAAATGTGTCATCCTCCTAAAATCTTTAAGCAGACTTTTGCATGCTTCAACTCAATCATGTTCATTGTCTGACAGATAGTTCAAATTTTATGCATTATCATCATCAGATTTAGAATCTTTATGCGAGATATCTTGCAAAAAAGATGAGTCAGACTTTGCCATAAAAGCCATAAATTTACCATGTTCAGGAGAGGAGGATTTAGGTTCAATCTCATTACCTTTTTTATCTGAATTGTCATGCCACGTGACATTCAGAACTTTACCTTGGTTTCTGAATGTTCTATTGACACATTGAGAGGCATAGTGACCAAACCCTTTGCATTCACAACATTGAGTATTTTTTGGAGGAGTTTTTGACACATTCATTTTAGGTTTAGGACCATAATTGAATTTGGAGGTGGAATTAGACTTGTTGTTTTGAAGCGATTTTTTCAAACCCTTTTTATCGTCTTGCAAGAATTTTTTAATTTTTGTGACAAAGATAGCATCAATATCTGGGTCCTCAGTATCTGAATCATAATCATCATCCTGTTCCATAGGAGACTTGGAAGACATTAAAGCCATCCCTTTTGATTTCTTGGTTGATCTAAGATTAGCTTCAAAGGTTTGCAAATTTCCAACCAATTGATTAACCTTAAGAGAGTCCAAATCGCTGGTCTCCTCAATTGCTACTACTTTTGGGTCAAACCTCTCAGGTAGAGATCTCAAAATATTTTTAACTATTTTGTGCTCAGAAATAATTTCACCCAAATAGAAAATAGGATTCGCAATATAAGATAATTTGGCATAAAAATCATCTAACATTTCATTATCTTCCATGTTAAAGGTTTCAAATGCTGTAGGCGATTTTTGGAGTTTTACCTGTTTAACTTCAAAAGTACCTTCTAGGACTGTCTCCAAAATCTCCCAAGCTTCCATAGCAATTTTACAAGTAGAGATTTGACGAAACTTTGAGGGTGTAACTCAATTAAAAATAGCATTTAGTGCTCTACTATTAAAGGCAAAGGCCCGCTTTTCTTCTTTGGTCCATTGTGCAATGGGTTTTGGTATCGTTATGTTACCATCGGTAACAACAATAGGTTTAGTATAGCCCAATTCCACACAATTCCAAACATCCAGATCAATGGACTAGAGAAAGGCAATCATTCTAACTTTCCAATAGGCATAAGTTAGATCCATCTAACAAAGGGGGTATGGTGGTCGATGTTCCTTCTCTAGTAAACTCCATATTAGAAAAACTGTGGTGATCTCACATAATAGATTAGTGTGAACGGGCTTTGATACCAATTGTAAAACCAAACAAGAAGGTCAATCAAGATCCAACCCTAGGGTTTAGCATAGATTTTTATATGAAAACACGAAAGCAGTAATTCTAAGTTACCGACAATCAACCACAAACTATCTAAAGAGATAGACATGTGGTTTTTACGTGGAAACCCCTAAACAGGGAAAAAACCACAAGACCTAACACCGGTCCAAAAAGATTAAGCAATATGAATAGCAGAGGTTACAAGATGCACTCACTATCCTTTCCAGTTGACCACAACGTAAGGACTGTAGTTGATCTTGCCGACGACCACGCCATTCGCCTTTTCCAGCACTTGAATCTCCACGACCATACCTTTATTAGGGTGCATTTGGCATCATGCCATTTGGATGTTCCCACGTTTCCAATAGATAAGGGTGTAGAAAACATGTTTGGTATGTGTAAATGATTGTTTCAAATTTTGTTCTCATGGGAAGGAATCTAAAAATCTTAACCCGCTGGCATAAGAAAATTGGAATGAAAAAGGTTTATTTTTCTTTTAAGAAATAACTTTCCAGCACAGTTGTTTCTTACTTATCTTTTGCCTTTTAAAGAATGTCATTCGAAGATTCTAAATCCTCTCACTTATCCTAACTATAGGCCCCACGTTCACAATCCCAAAGAATGTGTTCCCACTTTATAATTCCTAGAGGTTGGTCACATGGTCAAAATCACAAAAGGCGAGCCCATATTATAATTCTATGATGGTGTGACCACATTATAAATCAAATGAATTTAGACTCAATCTTTTAATTTATAAAGGTAGGCATCACATTGTAATTTCTAAAGGTGGGTCCCGTGTCAATCACATTTTAATGGTGGCCCCATGTTCGAATTTCTAAATGTGGGTGTAGGCACCTCATTTTGGCACCCTATGAGGGGTAATTCAGGCCACCCTATTTAATGATGTTTTGATTAGTTCTGAATTAAAAATCACCAGTTAAAATTGAAAGAAATTAGGATGCGTCTTCCCTTAAAAATACCTAAAGAATGAATTTCCCGAATTATCACCAAACCCCGCATGGATCATCAAAACACCCCATCCAGTAGTAGAGATGAATAAACAAATGGGTAAATGAATGATAAAGACAGAGTTGCCGTTGGCCAGAGTGTGCAGGGAACCAATCAGGCAGTTGAGGTCCAAGTTAGCCATCTGCGTGAAAATCAGAATTTTAAAATGATAACAGTGGGTCCCGCATCTTTGGAATGCCCACTTGAAAAATTACCTATCACCACTAGATCTCTGATCGCCCCGGAAGTTGGCTTATCTCGGTTTACTCACTGAGAGCTTTCCGTCCATATATAGAACTTCGAAATCCAACGGGCGTATAAAAAATGATAGCAGTGGGTCCCGCGACCCCCGGAATGCCCGTCTAAAAAATCACCCATCATTTCTAGACTCCCGATCGCCCCGAAAGTTGGCTCATTATGATCTAGTCGTTGAGAGCTTTCCGTCTATATATAGAACGTCGAAATCCGACGAACAGATCAAGATCTGCGAAACCTGGGCCCTGGAAATGATAGCTCGGACCAAGCTCTACCGTGACCCACCCTATTGGGCCAAAATCCATTTGATACGAGTCCAACCGAACCAGGCTTGACCCTAGACTAACCCAATCTAGCCCGTCCAGCCCAAGCCAAATCCACCTGAACCCAGACCCATCACTTTGGACCAGAGCCAAACCCAACCTAAACCTGGCCCAAACCAATCAACCCAAACCCAGGCTCATACCAAGCCCAAACTCACCTGACCCGACTCCTTTTGAACTCATCCTGACCCGTACCCGCTTGGCCTGTCACCTGCATGGGGGTGGAGAGTCCACGAGATCCTAACCCTATGTTTGGGAAGGGAAGAGGGGAGGGGAGGGAAAATTTGAGGGGTAAGAAAAATGAAGGGGAGGCGAGGGAAAATTAATTTTACCTCCTCTTGTTTTGGATAGTCAAAAAGTAGGGGAAAGACAAATGAAAAAGTAAGGTTTTATTTGTTTGTGAGGTAGAGAGAAAATTATCAATTTATCTTTAATTTGAGAAAAAGTGAAAAAGTAAAAAGGCAATTTAGTAAAATGACAAAATTCCCCTCTTGGACTTATCTCCCTCTCGCATCAGAACTCCACACAACCCTTCTGCATCATCACCTCTCCCTCCTTCTCCTGGGTCCTCACCAGCATCACGCACAACACCCCCATCTCTCATCAACCCTTCTTCATCATCTGACCTCTCCATCATCTTCCTCTCTTTCGTCCTCCACTCACCCAGGCGCAGAACCCATCTCCCTCTCGGTCTCACCATCATCTCCAGCACCTCCGCGCACCGCCCCTAGCAGCACCGCCGGACTCCAGAACAGGTACTCCCTTTCTCCTCCATCACCCCCCGTGCACTCGCCCCTGCATCCTCACACACACCACCTGCGCCTGCGCCTCCCGCTCTTCCTCCTTCCTCTGCTCTCCTTCCTCCCTTCCTCTTCCTTTCTTCCTCCCTGGCCTGGCCCACCTGCGCCTGCGCCTCCCGCTCTTCTTCTTCTTCCTCCTCTCTCCTTCCTCCCTTCCTCTTCTTCCTCTTCCCTTCTTCCTCCCTGGCCTGCGCGCCCACCCGCGCCTGCGCCCCCTCTTCTTTCTCCCTTCTCTTCCTCTCTTCTTCTTCGCCCTTCCTCCGCCTGCGCGCCTCTCTTCTTCCCCTATCTCCCTCTCTCTCCTCTGCCTTCTTCTTCTTCGTCCTCTATCCCTTCTTCCCCTGTTGTCTTCCTCCGCCTGCACCTGCACCCTGCACGCCTTCTCCTCTTCTTCTTTCTTTCTTTTCTCCCTTTTCTTTTTCTCTTCCTCCTCTTCTTTCTCCACCACCTGCACGCACCCATGTTCCCTTCACTGCGCACCCCACACCCATCTTCTCGGCCCTGCCACAGCCCCCTGCATAGTCTTCTCCACTTCTTCTTCCTTCCTTTCTTTCTCTCTTTCTTCCTCCTTTTCTTTTCTCTTTCCCTACCACAGCACGCCCTCTCTCCCCGCTGCTCTCTCCTCTCCTTCTTTATTTCTTTCCCCCTTCTCTTCTTTCCTTCTCCTCCCCCTTCTCCTCCCCTGCACCCGCGCCCTGCACACCTCCTCCCTCCTCCTTTCTTTCTTCTTCCCTTTCTCTTTTTCTTTTCCTCTTCTTCCTCTTCTTCTTCCTCCACCTGCGCACTCACCTTCTCTTCATTGCCACTGCACCTCTTCCTTTTTCCTTTTCTTTTCTTCTTCTTCCTCTTCCCCTTTTCTGCTTCTCCCCTGCACCCACCCGTGCTGCCACCACCTCTTCTTCCTGTTGTTCCGAGTATATACCGAAGAAGTTTATCACTATTTAGGAAACAGATACAAAACCGAATTGCATAATGTAAATGCACATACTGTTTAAGGCCGGAGTTGATCAAGGGTAGTGTTAAACACTATGTTCCTAAGACAAATTTCGCCCTCACAATGGTGCTAATGGTTTTTTAGTGGCATTTATCTCCCAAGATACAATGATCATACACACAGTAGCAACATAACAAACTGTATGAGAGTTGAATCAATTAGTGCAACAAGACTCTCTCTTCTTGACTTTAAATGAAGACCCAATGCAAGTGCAGTAGCAACGAAAATGGAATGATAAAAAATCGAATGGACATACACACCTCTTGGACAAACTCCATTTGGAAAAGAAATTCTATTAAATAAAATTTCTCCAAAAATAATAAATGGGTAGCGGGCCGAGCCAGGCCCAACTTGCGCTTGAAGCCCGAGCCTAAGGCGGCGCGCGTGTGGTGATGACCCTACCTGCGCTCATCCTATACTACCAAGGTAAACATATTTATACCAAAAGAATGTTTTGCTCCCAGGCAACGTGGGAAGCAAGTTTACTACTTCCTTTTGTTTCCATGTTTAACATATTCAAGTAGTGGCGTTTAGGAGGCAATTTCTCATTCACTTTTTAATGGATTAGAGCAACCCAATATATTCTTTAAAGTACTCATGGAGTAAATTACATTCCCATATATTCCCACTTAAAAAGATAAGTGAGTCTCACTTTTATTTTGGCTCAAAGTTGACCAAAATAATGGTGCTCTAGGCCATTTTGGCTCTAGCCCCTCTTCCTTTTTTCCAATTGGCTCTTGCCCCTCTTCCTCCTTTCCATTTCTTTTCTTCTTCCTCTTCCCCTTTTCTTCTACTTCTCCCCTGCACCCACCGGCGCTGCCACCACCTCTTCTTCCTCCTCCTTTTCCTTTCTTTTCCTTTCTCTTTCTTTTCTTTTTTTCTCTTCCTCCCTCTCTCTGTGGCCCTCTTCTTCTCACCTGCAACCGCGCCACCCACTGCCTCTCTTCCTCTTCTCTCTCTGTTTTTTTTTCTTTTTTTTTCTTTCTTCCCTTTCTCATTCTTTCTTCCTTCTTCCTCCTTCTCCTCCGCTGCACCCGCGCCCTGCACACCTCCTCCCTCCTTCTTCCTTCGTTCTTCTTCCCTTTCCTTTTTCTTTTCCTCTTCTTCCTCCTCTTCTCCTCATCTGCAACCGCGCCACCCACTGCCTCTCTTCCTCTTCTTTTCTTTTTTTCTTTCTTCCCCTTCTCATTCTTTCTTCCTTCTTCTTCTCTTCTCCTCCCTGCACCCATCCATCCTCCTTGCGCGCTGCCAACTCCTTCCTCCACTACACCCACCTGCACGCCCCCATCTTCTTTTTCTTTTCTTTTTTTTCTCTCTCCTTCTCTCCTTCCTCCTTATCCCCTGCCGCTGCATTCATCCCTGCACTCCACCCGATCACTGCAATACTACACTACACTACCCCAACCGTGCCCTGCACTGTGCTTCCGCCCCTTTCTTTTCCCCCTTCCTTCCTTCCTTTCTTCTTTTTCTCTCTCCCTCCTTTTCCTGAGCCCACTGCACCAGGCGCACACACACACACCCCTCAGCGCCCATCACACACCTGTGTCTACTGTCGCCATTGCTCGCCCACTGCACAGCCCTCTTCTGCACCTCGCACAAGCCACACAGCCCATAGGCACAACCAATTTGACCCGAGCCAGCGTACCTGCACCGAACCCACCTTCACAGCCCACACTCTGTTCCTAGTTTTCTGATTTTAGTCAATTTAGAACTTCGTGGCTCAATTTAGCAATGAGTACTCTTGTCCCTAATATTCTTAGATCTTGAATAAACCAGAAGCAATGAAGTGAATCCATGCATGGATTGTTAGTTTCGTACTCGTTTTAATTCGCTGTTATTTCTAATTTGCATCTTATTTACACGTACAATATCACATATGCCCATGCATCTAGGTTAGTGTTTCATATCGTTAATTATTTCAATTTATCCCTAGTTCATGCATCCCAATATGCCGTGCATTCAAATTAGTATTTTAGGCCATTACTTCTTTGAATTATCTTTAATTGTGCATCAAACCTGCCCATGCATTCAACATGGCCATGCATCATGTAACTTAGTTGCATTTCCCTTTTTTGGTGAAATTTAGAACTGCATAATCTAAAAAAAAAAAAAAAACCAAAAAGAAAAGAAAAAGAAACAAAAGACCAAAGAAAAAAAAACAAAAAGAACAAAAATAGAATCCTAAATGTTAGATTAATTAAAATAATTATGTTTAATCTAATATTTAAGTTCTTTTCTCTCCTCCCGACCCATTGGGTTAGGGAAGGCTTTATAAATAAAACCAAAAACAAAATAAAAATAATAAAAACCAAAAGACCAAAAACAAAGTAAAAGATATTAAAAACCCTAAAATAATAATAAATTAGAGTTAGGAATTAAATAGTGGTTCAAGCTGACCAGGTCACGCCCCAGACGCAGATCTAGGTCTCCCCCTAGCCAGGTTGGACTATCTTTAGTTTCTTTCATTTTAATCAGTAAGGTTCCTCTCTCTCTCCGGGCCCCGTTTAGGGACGGATGAGGGCGGTTAGGACCCTAGGATAAGGTAGAGATCCATTAGGGAAATAGATTAGTTAGGTTAAATCCAAGTAGGAGATCCCCTAGTTAAGCCCTTCTAGCCCCAATAATTAAAAACCCAAAAAACCATAAAACCAACAAATCAAACCCAAAAACATTTTCTTCTCTTTTCCTCCACCTCTGGTGCTAAATATTCATTTGAACTCAAAACCCATGGAAATCGCAACTCGAAATCTCGTTTACATCGTTCTTTCGATTTGAAGAATATGCATTCAAACCTTAGGTTGTCAAAGGACATTGAAGGGGGTACCCGGGAACGGGGTCGATCCTCATCTAAATATTTGGCACCTTCCCCCTTTGTTTTTTCAAATTTATTTATATTTCACATCAATTATTTCCTAGAACACTTGGATTTAATTTCGATTAGCCCATACGCCCATGAATGTAGATCTCCCCTACCTAGTTCACTGTGACCCTACTTTAAGACCCATAATCCGACCAAGTTTGACCCAAATTGAAAGACCCAAATTAAGTGACGAAACAACCGTCGTGTGTTGCCGGCAGCGCATCAGACGAGAGAAGAACCCACCATATCTTTCTCCCGCTTTCCTTCGGCTTTCGTTGAAGGACGGCATTACGACCGTATCTGTAGTCGGCGATCGTGATTCGTCGATTTTGAGGGTAGTCGGAATCCTCATTTTCGATGTAAATCTTTTGATATCTCATATAGCTGAATGGCGATTTCCCTTCCCGGGGGATCAAAATTCAGATCCGACAGTGTATACTACATTGTAATTTTTTAAAGATGGGTCCCGTGTTCACAATTATAAAAAAGGATGGCCCCTCATAATAATTCCTATAAAGGTGGCCCACATTGTAAATCTTATGAACGTGCTACCCCCATGTTCGAATTTTTAAAGGTGGACACCACATTCTAATTTCTAAATGTGGGCCCTATATCCACAATGACAAAAAATGTGGTTCCACTTTGTAATTCATAAATATGGGTTACATGGTCGCGTTCACAAAAGGTGGACCCACATTGTAAATCCTATGAATGTGGGCCCATTTTCTAATTTCTAAAGGTGGGTCCCATATTTACATTCACAAAAAGTTGGCCCACATTATAATTCCTATAAAGGTGGGCCAACATTATAAATCCTATGGATATGGGTTCCATGATCTAATTTTTAAAGGGAGGTATCATGTTGTAAATTCTATAGGTGGGTCCCATGTATGATAATAATAGTGCTACAAACAATAAAAGGTGGGGTCCCACATTGCAAATCCTATGCTTTCTTCTTAGAGCAAAACTTTTATAATGTTACCAAATAAGTCCCGTACAACATATTTTTAGTAGAGTAATTTAATATAATGTTGTTAAACAAGTTCTACAGAATATAGACTCGGCACAACCCGATCTCAGCAAAACCTGATCCGAGCACGAAATTAGAAATAACATGAGAACGATGCCAAACATGCCCTTGTTTTTTCTTGTTGCCCTTTTTCTTTGGCCTGGACTTGTTGTCTTCCTTTGCCTTGTTGCCTTTTCCCTGATTAGATGGGCCAACAATAGGTTTGGGAAGCTCTTGGGTCTTAGGGTTGTTGCTTGGTAAGAATAATGAATCCAAGAAGGGCTCTAACCTCGGCCTCCTTTCCCTTAATTTAGCTAATAGCTCCCCAATTGTTGAAATATTATTCTCTAGTTCCATGTCCCTTCAAAAAAGCATAACCCACCAAATCTCACATGAAAATGTCAGAAGATAAAGCCTAAAAGCAGGTAACATGCAGAAAAGGGACCTTGTTGATAATAGACGAAGAATTCACAGTTTGTATTTTCTTTCCACGACAATCTCAAAATAAAAACACTGGCAGAGAACTTGTTTTCAAAAAATTGACCAACTGTAATCTTATTTAACAAGGCCTGGTTAATTAGACAGCAATTGTGGATGTGCTTCTTTCTTTTCCCTATATATTATAAGAGAATGTTTAAAAATGGAAAGGAGATGAAGTATGTATGACCCCAACTGGATGCATTCCAGCCCCATGAGCAGAGAAAATTGGGCATTGATTAGAGGTTGGCAAAATATTATTCTGATCATTTCATCCGGGTGCCTAATTTTAGATCCTTGTATTTTCTTTTTCTTTTTTTTTTCTTTTTTTGCTAACAAACAGAAACAAAGACAACAACAGAAAACCAAGCAGAGGTCCTCCAATTTTAATAATCTTGTAAGTGCATCTTTTATTTTCGTTCAATGCTGTGTAAGGAGGAGGATTATATGATGGGTTGGATGAGGATCTGTATCAAAGTGGGTTGAGAATCAATTTATAAGGGTAAGTGAGAAGTGGGCCCCACTATAAAGTATAGCTGTTGTTTTTACTTTATGAGAGTTGTCAACTTTGCAGAGGGATTTTTTGCTGGGGCTTATTTAACTGAGTAAAATCACACTGACACTCAGCATACTTTATTTAAGCAACAAATCTGACCCACATGTTTTGGGGTCATTATGAACCCATGCCTCCCTCCAACAAAGTCATAAATGGCATCCAAACAAGCAAGCATAACATAATCAAGGAATAAGGAATGGGACCATTCCAATACCTAATTACTACAAAGCTACTTGAAATAATGTTCTACATAAGTCTTTTATGATCCTTGACTCAAGATCTGTACTTTTCCCTAATTTTGTTGTTGTGGGGAGTGCATTATTTGTGATCCAGATCATTATAGAAATTTTAAGAATCTGAGATTTAAGGTGCTGAGATTTTTTAATTATGGCCCATCAACGCTCGGGCTCCCCAAATCAAGAGATTTACAACAGTGAACCCCCATAAATGCAAAACCAAACACTTGAGGGTGCTATTCAAGGATATCATATAACTCCTCTTAATTCCATTAGATTTTAGAAATGTGCACAGTAAATGGCTTGTTGCATAAAGCAACATTGACACCTGACCAGTTGGAAGTGTTCTCATGAAAAATGAAAACCATCCTAAAACCATAAAACGTTTTAGAAACCCAAAAAAAAAAAAAAAACACCATTAAACATTTTTATTACCCAAAAAAAGACACATTTCCATCATAAAATGAATAAAGCCAAACAAAACATTAATATCTGTCTCCAAATCTTATTAGCTGACGGGATAGGTTGGGGATCCTTAATCAACCTAATACTTTAGGGGGTTGTAAGTCTTTTACACATGAGATATAAAATTCCAAGTTACGAATCTAAAATTTGGATACGTCAATCTTACATATATAAATCTTACATACAGGGGAGAGGAGACAATCCAAATGCACTGTGAGTAATTGATTATTTCTTCTCTCCTTTGTTCATGCAAACACAGAATCAAACAAACAACATCTTTATACATAAACGCAATTAACAAAGTCTTTCCATATTCTCATTTTTCCACTGAATATGCAAGCATTACCATATACTCAAGGTAAAAGAAAATCCAAGACCATAAGGGAAAAACTCAGAGATCTCAACAATATGTACTGGACATTTTCAATTTCTATAACTGTTGTATAATGTGGAAAAAATCACTCCAGCAGTTAAAAGATGGAAAAAAGATGGAAGATGGAAGATCACTCCAATGGTTATAGAATTGAAAATGAAAAGAAAGCAAGCAAATAAAGAATGTGGAAGAGAGAAGAAACGAAAAAATCACCTCCATTGAAATCTCAAATGGAAGGTGACGTAGGAGTAGTATACGCGAGTTTCGCTGGAGGATCTGGCCGGAGTTGCCTAGATCGCAAGGAGCGGAGGGGGTGAGCACTAGAGGGATGTCGGGGAAAGGGAAAGAGAGCGCAGGGAACGGAGAGGGAGAGGGAAACAGAGATCAGCGAGCGGAGAGGGAGAGGGAAACAGAGAGCAGGGAGAGCAGAGAGAGGTGAGGAGAAAGAGAGAAAGTGCGAGAGAGGAGAAATTTTTGGGGAGAAAAGATGAACGAAATCGTTCGATTCAGAGAAGAGTTTAGGGCTAATATGATGACGATGTTGTCAGCAAAGATAGGGGTAAAACCGTCCAAATGGGCTGTACGAACACCAAAATGGAAAAATAAGTGTATTTGTGTTTAAAATGGGCTAATACACATTTAAGCACACTTTTCTGGTAAAATTCCCAAAAATATTATGGGAAAGAAAATACAACCATTTTCCAAATGTAAATTTTCATGCAACCATTTCCTAAACATTGAGAAAAGAATTCATGTGTTTCTGCAATCTAAGTTATGTGGCACAAAAAAGGAAAGAAAAACATCCCTAGTTGTTGCCCATCTTATTAGGGACACATGTAATGTGTATGGGGACATAGTTCAAATGTAAATCCTGCACAAAATATAAAAAAAATCGAGAAAACAATAAGCCCACAATAGATTTACTAGGCATTTTAGAATCATTTTAAAAATTCTAGATGAGTAAATGGGTTTTGCATACCTAAATGTTATGTATGCAAATGTTACACATGTGGAGTAAAATGCATTACTATGTTTGTCAAAATCATCATTTTCATTAGTAAATGAGCACATCCAATGGTTTTATATGTATTTCGATGTTTTGAACATTATTCATAAATTTCTCAAAATTCATAAGCTTTAAAATATGAAACAAAACATCTTGATGCTTATCATTAATCACTTCATTGAACTCTTACATGTACCAATGGTTTAAGACTTTTGAAAAACCAAACGAGAGGGTCAATCATGATCCAACCCTAGGGTTTAATAAGGTCCCAACACAGATTTTTATATAGAAATACGAAAGCAGTAAATCTAAGTTACCAACAATCAACCACAAACTATCTAAAGAGATGGACAAACAGTTTTTATGTGGAAATCTCTAAACAGGGAAAAAACCACGAGACCTAACACCGGTCCAAAAAGATCAAACACTATGAATAGCATAGGTTACAAGATATACTCACTACCCTTTCTAGTTGACCACAATGTAAGGGCTGTAGTTGATCTTGCCGACAACCATGCCGTTCACCTTTTCCAGCACTTGAATCTTCAGGCCCTGCACAAGATTAATCTACTTGGAAAGTAGAGGAAGGTGCTCCAGAAGTTGAAAACTTCAGCACATAGATCACAAGAAGGCTCTCTGGAGAGGGGAAATCTCTCTAGGGATTTTCTAGGGCGTAGAGTAATGAGAGACGTGAGAATAATAGAGGCTAGAGGCTTATTTATAGTTTTGGGGCCATGTAGGAGAGTTTGGGGAGGAGGGGAATTAGAATGGTCGTCTTTGAAAAGAATTTTGCACTTGAGATTTTAAAAGTCGCCGCCATCCAATCTATCGAACGGAGGGTCCGATCGATTGGTCAGACAAATAACTAGGAGGTCTCTGAGGACCAATCTATCGATCGATCTGATCCGATTTAAGTGCTCTATCACTTCAATTCTTCAGACTCGACTTCGATTTCCTGCATGTTTGATCCGGTCCGTCTAAAATAAACAAAAATGCAATTCACGGACCCAAGTTTTGTCCAGCCCAATGAATTTGCCAACACTCAAATCCTAACAATCTCCCCTTTTGGCAATTCATGGACAAAACTTCCCAATACGTGCAATCTACCCAAAAATTTAATCCCTATTACAATCATAAAAAATCAATCTTCATGGTCTTCAGTGTGCATAATCTTGTATCCTACACAACCTATCACGAACCATTCTTGACAAAAGATCAAGTTAAATAATCATTAAATTCAACGCAAATATGACACTCTCACTCTCATTATCTCTCTTCCTTTTTCTTCATAAATTGACAAAGGGAAGAACACTCAACAAAATAGATAATAGAAGCCATGACCAACTTTTGAATTTTCCAACTCCCCCTTTTTGTTCAAAAAACAAGCAATCAAGTGAACAAAGTTGCTCCCCCTTGATCCGAAATCTCATGTTCAGCTTCTTTTTTTAGGATGATTCAGAATTCACGAAGGTGATTGAGACTAATCATAATTTCAAAATAAGCCAAAATCATCAGACTGAAAAACTTGGGATAGGAAATGCAAGTTTTGAAACACAATTGATCTCAAACTAGTGAAAGACCAAATCTTCATGCAACTTGGTATATGGAAAATAAAACTTGAAAATCAATTAATCAAAGTGGCATGATATCCAAATTTACAATCACGTGTATCTGTGTGTGACATTCTTTTTTTTCTTTTTTTGAACCAACATACGCCCAATTTTTGTTTTTATTCAATTTACCCAAATAAAGATATTTTGAATCGAATTTATCAACGCGAGAGCTTTCAAGATATTAGAACGAAACATATATCGACCCAGGGAGCAAACTTAGTTAATACATATTTCAGTAAAAATGTGAACTAGGGAGCATACCCAATACTCAATTCAGCACATAATAACATTGAAAGACTTCTTATATGCATAGCATAATATAAATAACTACCCTTTTATTTGAATTTTCTAGTTGTTTATTTTGTCTTAAATGCTCTAATTATAGCATTTTTCTTATTATGCAGGAATTAGAAGGAGCTGAGCATATTTTAGCTTAATTCGGAGAGGTTTAAAGCTAAAACCCCATTTGAGAAAAGTTATACACAAAGAGCATATAGGCTTGTTGGAGGAGAGCTAGAATTTCAAGTTAGAGGTCATGAGTTCAAGACTTGGCACAATCAGTTAGAGGTCATGAGGTCATGAGTTCAAGACTTGGCACAAGAATTGGAAGATTTTCGGAATTGTAGCCATCATGCCCAAGCTTTACTGTTTTGATTATAACTTGTGACTCAAGACTCCGATTAAGGCAGGGTCAGCTGCGTTGCATGTCTCAAGAGAATCTCCCAATATTTCTGACCTTTTGGGGTTCAAAACAGGCTGTTAATTGGAGAGTTATGAGGGATGACAGATTTGAGTGATCTCTCTTTCTTTGTCTTCTTGTATTTTTTTTCCTTTTGGGGGTCAAAACAGGCTGTCAATTGGAGATATATGAGGGATGACAAATTTAAGTGATCTCTCTTTCTTTTTCTTCTTTTATTTTTTTCTTTTTAAGGGGAGGCTCTTTCTTGTTTTAAATGGGGAAGTTATTATTTTTCTTTAATCTTTGTTAGAAAGTGAAGGTGGAGATTGAGTGGTGTAATAGACAACAATAATGGAGATTTGCTTCTTTATTCCTGTTTGTTCTACAATGCTTGGCTAATCCGTGGATTAGGGTGGAGGAGGAAACCAAAACCGATGAGATCGTTCCTTATTATTCTTCTATTTCTTTCCCTCATTGTGCTTAATGATTTAATAGATTCTCCTTTATGAATGTTATTCAACTTTTGGTTTTGTAAAGGCTATTTGGAATGTCTTTTACGTTTTATGCTTGATCTTAAGATATCATGTTTAGGTTAAATTACTTTAATGGTTTGTGCTTGATCTTGATAAATAGTTATTAGAATTTCAACATATTAAAGTGAAGGGAGTCATAGGTAATAATTAGATAATTGGATTTTTAAGAAAAATGGTTTTTCAAAGCTAATCTTCCGATCCAAGGCAATTGCTTACACATTGGATTGAGTTTTATTGGGATAAGACTGTGAAGTAATTTTGGATTGATTAAATATGTTTTGGTGAAATCCGATACCCTGATCTCTCTTTCTCTGATCGATTTGTGTTTAGATTTCCTTTGATATCATTTTAGTTACTATTTCTTGATTAATTGTGTTTTTAAAATCTCTAGTGTGAAAGCTGATTGGGGATTTTTGGATCTTGTTTATACAAATCTCTGTGGATCGACCCGTATTTGCCATTATCTACTTAATAAAAATTTGTGTGATCGTGGTGAATTATTTTAAGCACATCAACTTCCACGGGCATTCAGATTTTGGTCTGCATTTTTTTTAATCTTTTCTTCTCTCACACGTGAACCTTCATTAGTGACTTTCACACTAGGGAATATGGTAGCACTTTCCAATGAGACTTTTCAATCATATGGTAACTATCACACATACTCTTACGTAGCCATATTCCTCCGTTTCACCAAATAATCCTTCCATTCTCCTTTTCTTTTCCTTATGTGGAAATTAGGAAGAACATCCATAGTACAAATTGAATATGATGTAAAATCCAAATATCATTCATTGTATATCATGTGCAAAAATAAATAAATAAATAAATAAAAAATGAAGTCCTTAATCAAATGCATGTGCTAAAAAAAATGAATTTGAAAATCATGGATGTAGGCAGATGCCTAGTGATTTCCTGAAGTATTCATTTCTAGTGGGCTCCGGAGGCTTTTTCAAGATTTTAAGGGCTTTCTTTTTGCCACAATTCCCAGTCACGGACCCTTGGCCAATCCCATCATTAGATAAAATCTGTTTCATCTAATTATTCTTTGAGCAACCACAAGTACTTGTGAATTTTGTGCTTGAATATCAATATGGGCCACTGAACAGTGTAGGTCGAATTTTCTAACCCAGACCTCTATATATTTGAGCTTTTGAGTCAAGGAAGAGTTCTTCCTTTTTTGTTTTCTCAATTTATTGCAATGCGGTCTTTGTTGAACCCACACAAATACTGGGGGGGGGGGGGGGGGGGGGGGTGTTGTTGAATCATTCTCCGTCTGAAAAAAAAAAATTTATATGTAAACAATCAACACACAATCACGACACAGAATTTTTTATGTGGTTCACCCGTAGGCTACGTCCATGGTGCACAAAGAGTGCACTTCTATTATTTTAGCAACACCAACTGCTAGGAGCACCAACCCCTTACAACTTCGCTCGCACCAACGGACAGGAGCACCAATCCCTACACTCAAGCACCCACTTGAGTGATTACAAGGATATAAAGAATTTATGACACACGCATGTGCCTTACAATAAAACTCCAGCAACACACACAGGTGTCAAAAAAAATATCAATCACCTAAATAATTTCACAGAGATTAGTTCTTCAATTAAATCTACCATTCAACTCTTGTCAACCACAGACACTTATTGCAAGTCACAATCAATCATAGCCAAACCTTGTAATTTCAACCTCTGTCAAATGCACACTCTGATTACCCACAAACAGATACCGCAAACAACTCTCTACTCACAGTTTTCATAGCATAAATCGCCAACAGACAAGCACCAACATAATCTGAGGAAGACTACAATTAGGAACATAAATCCACATGAAGTAGAGAGCAAGATGACCTTACCACAGATGAAGAACGGATCGGCATATTTTGAAAAACACCTTCAGAAATCAGATCATAAAAATGTAACCAGTTTAACACATTAAAAAAATCACAACCCAGCTGGTTTGACAACTGCAGATCCTGTGCACACTTTGGTTCTTGCAACTCCCTCAACCCAGTCGTTTTGACAACCCAGCCACCGTAAAAACCAGCCACCAGATTGTTGGAAATTTATACTAAAAACATACTTTTATGTATTTGTCTTCGACTAATTCATTAATTAGTATATTTTTTCTTTTCATCTAAATGAGATTTTATATGGGCAAATGGTTGCATTATTTATGATTATGCATGTGTGTGTCTTTTATTCTATAAAGTAGACAAGTTAGTGTGTAGAATTCTACTTATACACGGAGGACTTATTTGTCGGTTCTTATAGAATATAAGTTGTTGTTCACAATATAGATGGACTTGGATACACCATCAGTACGATTGTAGCATGATGTTTCAGCAGCCTTGTCTTGGCTACGGGAAATGGTATAGTTTCGACTCATTATGCTAGTACGCTTTGTGTGCATTGAACATGACCGCTTTTGAGTTTATTATCTTTATACTGACTATATAAGATGATTAACATCCAAATGGTTATTATGAGTGCTTGTACTCTTAATCCTGACATAAATAATAGACTCATACATTTAGTGTTTGCCATTTTGATTTACAAAGGAGTGAGATCTTTTATGGGTCAATAACCTCAGTAAATTGGATGACTACACTACGTGTATGGTGCATATTAGTTTATTGATGGAATCCACCTCCCATAATTGGGATTGATGATGAAGCTTTTAAGTTTTGATTATGTCAAACCTTGCAGGTGAACTTTGTGTCCGACATATCAAATAAGTTAAGTGTAAGGTCTCAAGGAATTATAAAGATATCGATTAAATATAGATGTCGGTAATTATTTAATCGATGGATATCTGAAATCTTAGCGTGGGGAGATTAATAAGTATTTAATAACACGAAGCTTGAAATATTATTTTGAGAATAAGGACAAGAGTGCAATTATAATTCTCTAGTGGACTGAATTGTAATTTATGGAACTAGGATTCTAATTTGGGTCGAATTAGGGTTTCTTGCTTCCATAAGGAGCCTATCCTTATTTACTTCTTAAGGTCCCTATTGTAGCCTATAAATATGCCCTATTGCTCTCTAGGTCAAGAATAAGAAAAATCTCATTTTAGAGAGTAGAGAGAATTCGTAGAAGAGGCCCACTCCCTGGTGCGAGTTCAAGCATAGAGGAATACAGTAGAAGATCTTGAGATTTTCTGGCTGCTGCAAGACAGAGATCAGATTAGAAAGACTGAGATCAAATCAGAGAGATCTCGCAGGTATGGTCTTTGATCATCTTCGTTAAAGCTATTTCCACATTGATCTATACGCAATATCTAGGGTTCCTAGCGAAAACTCTTTTCTAACACAGATCACGTCATCAACAATGATGGCGAGTGAGACAAAGAGAGATGTAGACCACTAGAGATGGAAATCACAAGATGAAGATTGAAGACGGCAACAGAGATTGAGAGATGCAATGGCCGTAAGATGTCGCCTTTAGCTTCTTCCACACAATAAAAAAAATTGCAAGAGAAGCCATATACACACCGTTTTCTACTCCTCTCTGTGATGAATGAACAAGCCCTATGCCCACATGTTTTTCTTTTCTTATCTGTTGAATGGAAAAAGTCCTATGCACACATATCACCACCTTCTTATCTTAGACCTTAGATCCTAAAAACTTGGATCAGAGCTTCTATCCAAATGTCCTTTTCCATAAGTGCATACCCAATAGTTGTGGGCCCCACTGATGAGCCTCTATGAAGACTTTTGCATTCCCACTAGATTAGGCCTTTGCACAACTGGGTTGCAAGTGGGTTGACCCACTAAAACTGCCATGCTATGTTAACAATAATTTCTACTCCAATTCCAAACCAAAGTATGATCAACAATCTCCCCCTTTGGAATTGTTGTCAACCAAAAAATTTTTGATTATAAACAAGTGAACTCCCCCTGACACCAAACACCCCCTGACACCAAACACCTCTCTACTGTAGCTTCAATGCCTTAAGATACCAACCATTCTCCCCCTTTGACAACAATAACAAAGGGCACCCATAGACAGCAAGATACATAGAAACAAAAATTTCATGCTCCCCCTATGAACATGATATCCTATTTCTTTGGAGCCTCAATAACTCCTAATTTCTTATGAAGATATTCAAGAATTTCTTTTGGTAGATGCTTTGTAAAGATATCTACGACATGTTCTGAGGTAGGGATACACTCTAGTTGGACTTCACCATCTGTCACTTTATCTTTCAGAAAATGGTATCAAATGGCTATACGCTTTGTCCTTGCATGTTGCACTGGATTTTTGGAAATGTTGATAGCACTTGTGTTATCACACATGATAGAAATAGGCTCTATAATCTGGATCCCCAAATCTTTCAGCATCTGTCGCATCCACAACACTTGAGTACAATTAGTAGATGCAGCAATATATTCTGCTTCAGCTGTAGACAGAGAGACCGATTCTTGCTTTTTACTGTGCCATGCTACAAGTTTCTCTCCTAAGTAAAATGCTCCTCCACTTATGCTTTTCCTATCATCAATGCAGCCAACCCAGTTGGCGTCAGAATACGCAATCAAAGTGAAGTCCTTTCCTTTAGGATACCACAGTCCATATTCCAATGTGCCTCTAAGATATCTGAAAATTCTCTTCACTGCTGTTACATGTGTTTGTCGGGGATCAGCTTGAAACCTTGCAACCATGCAAACTGCCTGAAGAATGTTTGGAAGAGTAGTTGTCAAGTAAAGTAGACTCCCCATCATTGAGCGGTAGAGAGTATGATCAACTGAGTCGGAATTGTCATCTTTGCTAAGTTTACAGCTAGTTATCATGGGAGTGCTAACAGTCTTACTGTCCTCCATGTTGAACTTTTTCAACATCTCTTTCACACACTTGATCTAAGACATGAAAAGTCCTTCCTTCATCTATTTCACCTGTAGTCCGAGAAAGAACGATAACTCTCCTATCATAGACATCTCAAACTTAATTTTCATCCTCTCTACAAAGTCCTTACACTGTTCATCTCGGTTGCCAGCAAAGATGATATCATCCACATATACCACTACAACTACTTGATTACCTTATGTTGTCTTCACGTATAGGTTGCTGTCCACTACCACTTTCTTGTATCCAAGCTGTTGTAGGAAAGAGTCCAACCGAGAGTACCATGCCCTAGGTACCTGTTTTAAGCCATAGAGAGCCTTTTTCAACTTACACACCATGTTCAGATCATCACCAATCTAAAACCCATCCGGCTGCTCAATGTACACCTCCTCTGCAAGATTGCCATTTAAAAATGCAGACTTGACATCCATTTGATATATCTTTAAATTTTTGTATATTGTCAAAGCAAGAAACATACGGATGGCTTCAAGTCTAGCCATTGGTGCAAAAGTCTCTTCAAAGTTGATCCCCTCAACTTGTCCATAACCCTTGCAAACCAACCTTGCTTTGTTTCTCACCACCTTTCCTTCTTCATTTAACTTGTTCCGAAAGACCCACTTGGTACCAATTATGTTCTTGTTTGCAGGTCTTGGTACAAGTTCCCATGTCTGGTTCTTCTCAATTTGATCTAACTCCTCATTCATAGCCTTCACCCAACTTTCATCTTTGCTTGCTTCAATGACTTTCCTGGGTTCAATGCTAGATAAGAGAGAGTACGTACTTGTCGTCATCCTTCTTGTCTGAATTCCTGCCTTTGCATCACCAAGAATGTTGGTTTCCTTGGTGCCATGATATTCATGCCATCTACTGTTTTCTCTTTTCTTATCTGAATGATCCTCAGATTCTCCTTCCTTTCTATCATCATACTGTGCTACAGGTTCACTGTCATCGTTGCTATCCTCATATACTAGAAGTTCCTGTTTACTGTTTTCTGGCTGTTCAACCTGTTCATCAAACTTGACATCAATAGTCTCAACTATTTTGTTTAGTCTTTTGTTATAACATCTGTAGGCCTTGCTTCTAGTTGAGTAACCCAGAAAGATGCCTTCATCTGCCTTTTCATCAAACGTTCCCACGTTCTTCTCAATTCTCTTGATGTAGCATTTACTTCCAAAGACTTTTAAATGTTTGACAATTGCCTTCCTTCCAAACCATAGTTCATACAGAGTTTTCTCTTCATGAGGCCTGAGCATACACCTGTTCTAAATGTATACAGCAGTTTGAACTCCTTCTTTCCAATGCCTATCAGAGAGCTTGCTTTCGACTAAAATGGTTCTTCCCATCTCCTGAACAGTTCTATTCTTTCTTTCTACCACACCATTCTATTGAGGTGTTCGAGCTGCTAAGTATCGTCTTCTGATGCCATGCTTCTGACAATACTCTTCAAATTCTTCAGAAGTGAGTTCTCCACCTTTGTCTGATCTTAAACATTTGATCCTCCTTCCAATGTGATTCTCAACCTGTTTTCTGAAAACTTTGAACATGTCAAGAGCTTCATTTTTATGTTTATGAAACATTATCCATGTCATTCTTGAAAAGTCATCAATGTATAACATGAAGTATTTATGACCATTGATGCTTTGAGTCCTCGTAGGATCACACAAATCATTATGTACTAACTCGAGTGGCTTGCTGGTGTGATGTTCTTTTGACTTGAAAGAAGTTCTAGTAAGTTTCCCTTTTTGACATGCATCATAAACAACAGTTGAAGAATTTCCTATATGAGTAATATTCCTTACTGCCTCCTTGGAATGGATCTTTGATAGGTTATCAAATCGTATATGTCCAAGTCTTCTATGCCATAATCTTCTCTCATCAACTTGTCCAATTGCACATTTTTCCTTGATAGTTTTAGATAGTGTGTAGAGATTGCTAGATGTCCTTGAGCCAACTGCTACAACTTTGCCATTGCTAGACTTCCTTATCTCAAATCCCAGCTTCTTGGACACCACCTCATGTCCTTGATCACTTATATGACTCACACTCAGAAGACTGTGCTTCAACCCATTCACAAACAAAACTTCTTTGGAAGTTATCTTCCCATGATTCAGTTGAACTGCTCCTTTTCCAACTATCTTGGCACCATCATTATTTCCAAATTTTACAGAGCCTCTATCATACTGTTTTAGATTCATGAACCTGTTCTTGTCTCCTGACATATGATTTGAGCAGCCACTGTCAAGTATCCAAGGTGTTGGCCCATTCTATGCTTTGAGAGCTGTCTGAACAATCAAAGATTTGGCTTTGTTTTTCTGAGTCTCCTTCCTTTTCCACACTTTCTTATACTTCCCCTTTTGATGTTCTTTTTCATAATGCACCTATTGCGCCATGTGAATATTTTGCTTTTGTTTCAAAGCATTAGCATGATAATAGTAATCCTGAAAGGTGTTAGTAGGATATTGGTATGCATACATACAGTCCTTGGCTATATGCCCAAAGTTGTGGCAATTGTAGCATTCTAAGGGGTTCATAATCAAGGCTTCAAATGGGTTCCTACTAACATAATTTCTAGGCCTTTCATTAAATTTTCAGGTAGCTATTTTGTGGCCAAAAGTATTACACTTAAAACAATGACCATTAAAGTAAGGAGTACACCTATAAAATGATGATTGGCTTTGTAAAGGTGCCATGAATCTTTGCTGAGATTGCTGCGCCATATATGCTACATGTTTCTTTGGTTGTTGCACAAGTTTAGATTGAGCATGTTGAGTAATTACTTTCTAAATCTTCTCAACATGTGACCTAGCTTGTTTGGTTGAAGACTCACCCTTCTTAAAACCTAGACCAAACTTTATATGTGAAGGTCGCTGATTTTTTAGAATTTCATTCAACTTGATTGATCCTTCATATGCCTTCAGTTTCTGATTAGTCTTGTCAACTTGAGCTTTCAAACCTGTAATTTCCTCTTCATTCTGCTGCACTCCTTTGTCTTTATGATAACTTGTGACTCAAGCTCTTCTTTAATTTTCCTCCCTTCTTCTATTTCAACCTTGAGTGTCTCAACTATTTCTTCAGTTTCTGCCATCTTCTTTGAAATCTTTTTGTTTTTCTTTCTTTTTGTACTCAACTGCTCCAAAGCTGCTATAAGCTCCTCTTCCAAATTAATCTCAATCTCAATCTCCTCATTATCAGGTTTTTCCTCTTCCTTTTCATCCTTTAGGGCTGCCATAAACAGAACCTCGTTTGATTCTTCAGAATTCTCATTTGACCCATCTCCTGAAGAACTTTATGTCCTTTTTGAAATATAACTCTTTGACTTTCCTTTCTTGATATATGACTTACAAGAATAATCCTTCTTTGATTTGTAGGAGTCACTGTCATCTTCATCTGTGTTAGCAAGAGGGCACTTGGCTGCAAAATGACTGATACCTCCACAATTGAAGCATTTGAATGGGAGCTTTCCTTTGAATTTTCCTTTTCCCTTCCTTAGCTTCTGCACAAAATTAGCTGTCAATTCATCATTTGAGTCCTCTTCATTGGACTGTGCTACCTGTTTGTTCTTTTTGTGGGCTTTGAATGCTGCTTCCTTTTGAGTGGGTTTGGTCTTGCCTATTCTCATCTCATATGCTGTAAGAGATCCCTGCAGTTCATCCATATTAAAGACATTTAAGTCTTTGGCCTCCTCAATAGCTGATACTTTTGAGTCAAATCTGGGAGGAAGAGACCTCAGAACTCAGAATTTTCTTCACAAGTGATGGTTCCTTAATCTCCTTACCAAGCCCTCTGATAGCGTTAACAACTTCATTAACTCTAAGCATGTAAGCGTCAATGTTCTCATCCTCATTCATCTTGAGCATTTCCAACTATGATCGGTGAGTCTAGAGCTTAGCCTCCTTGATCTTCTCATCTCCTTCAGGTACACTTTTTAGTTGATCCCATATCTCTTTCGCAGTTTTGCAGTTCATGACTTTGACAAGTTCACTGTTTGGCAAGCCGCACAACAGAGCATTCCTCGCCTTTGAATCATTCTCAAACAATTTCTTCTTAGCCACGTCAGTAGGCTCTTCTTTTCCTTTGTAGCCTTTTCTTACACAGTCCCATATGTCATACCCTAATGCTGAAAGATAAGTCTACATCCTGACTTTCCAAAAGGAGTAATTTGTCCCACCAAATAGTGGTGCCTTATTAGAAGAAAAACCTTCTCTTGAAGCCATGTGAGTTGTAACAAGATCATCCAAAGCAGATTATGCTTGTAAATAGGACCTCGCTTTGATACCAATTGTTGAACCCACACAGACACTGAGAGGGGGGGGGGGGGGGGGGTGGGGGTTTGAATCAGTGTCCGTCTTAAAAAAAATTATATGTAAACAATCAACCACACAATCACGACACAGATGTTTTTATGCGGTTCACCCACAGGCTATGTCCACGGTACACAAAGAGTACACTTCCACTATTTTAGCAACACCAACTGCTAGGAGCACCAACCCCTCACAACTTCGCCAGCGCCAACGGACAGGAGCACCAACCCCTACACTCAAGCACCCATTTGAGCAATTACAAGGATATAAAAAATTTATGACACACGCATGTGCCTTACAATAAAACTCCAGCAACACACACAGGTGTCAAAAAAAATATCAATCACCTAAATAATTTCACAGAGATTAGTTCTTCAATTAAATCTGCCATTCAACTCTTGTCAACCACAGACACTTATTGCAAGTCACAATCAATCACAGCCAAACCTTGTAATTTCAACCTCTGTCAAATGCAAACAGATACCGCAAACAACTCTCTACTCACAGTTTTCATAGCATAAATCGCCAACAGACAAGCACCAACATAATCTGAGGAAGACTACAATTAGGAACATAAATCCACATGAAGTAGAGAGCAAGATGACCTTACCACAGATGAAGAACGGATCAGCATATTTTGAAAAACACCTTCAGAAATTAGATCATAAAAATGTAATCAGTTCAACACATTAAAAAATCACAACCCAGCCGGTTTGACAACTGCAGATCCGATGTACACTTTGGTTCTTGCAACTCCTTCAACCTAGCCGTTTTGACAACCCAGCCACCATAAAAACCAGCTACCAGATCACGTCAGCAATGATGATGGCAAGTGAGACAAAGAGAAATGCAAATCACTAGAGATGGAAATCACAAGATGAAGATTGAAGACGGCAACAGAGATTGAGAGATGCAATGGCCGCAAGCTATCGCCTCTAGCTTCTTCCATACAATAAAAAAAAGTTGCAAGAGAAGCTCTATACACACCATTTTCTACTTCTCTCTGTGATGAATGAACAAGCCCTTTGCCCACATGTTTTTGTTTTCTTATCTGTTGAGTGGAAAAGGTCTTATGCACACATGTCACCAGCTTCTTATCTTAGACCTTAGACCCTAAACACTTGCATCAGAGTTTCTATACAAATGTCCTTTTCCATAAGTGCATACCCGACAGTTGTGGGCCCCACTGATGAGCCTCTATGAAGACTTTTGCATTTCCACTAGATTAGGCCTTTGCACAACTGGGTTGCAAGTGGGCTAACCCACTAAAATTTCCATGCTATGTTGACAACAATTTCAACTCCAATTCCAAACCAAAGTATGATCAACAGTCTTATGTGTCCTTTGATCCCACGAAAGTGACGGATGGGAATAAATTTAGGACGATTTTCACCATTATTATTTATGCGAGGAACAAAATCTACAGGTGCAATAGTCTTAGCAATGGGGGAAGGAGTACTCAGAGTTGATCCTTTAACAAAAAAACAAACTTACCTGTGGATTTTGAAGAGGATGCTCCATGCTCATAGCAAATTCCAGTTTTTATGTGATCGTTCCTTTGGCTTCCAAGAATTTCAATTAACTTCAATGTGCCTTTGTTCATCCACTCAAGGGAACCCTTTGCAGATGATAATTCAGCTATTTCCATTTTGAGTTTTCCAGCTAAGTCTGTCTTTTTAGCCTTGCATTCTGCAGGCAATTCTTTCTTCAAAGTTTCCAACTCTTTTGAAGCTTTTTCAGCATACTCTTTCAAGAGAGTTTTCTCATTACCTGGATCAATCAACTTGTTAGATAAAGTTGTACATTGTATTTCAAGTTGAGATACCTTACCTTGAGCTACTTCCAGTTCCTTTTTTAGAGCAGATTTTTCCTTTTCAGCTGTTTTCCATTTTCCCTTCAGAATATTATTCAATTGTGTCATCCTCCTAGAATCTTTAAGCAGACTTTTGTATGCTTCAACTAAATCATGTTCATTGTCTGACGAAGAGTTCAAATTTTATGCATTATCATCATCAGATTTAGAATCTTTATCCGAGATATCTTGCACAAAAGATGCATCAGACTTTGCCATAAAAGCCATAAATCTACCATGATCAGGAGAGAAGGATTCAAGTTCAGTCTCATTACCTTCTTGATCTAAATTGTCATGCCACGTGAAATTCATAACCTTACCTTGGTTTTTGAATGTTCTATTGACACATTGAGAGGCACAGTGACCAAACCCTTTGCATTCATAACATTGAGTGTTTTTTGGAGGAGTTTTTGAAACATTCTTTTTAGGTTTAGGAGTTAGGACCATAATTGAATTTGGAGGTGGAATTAGACATGTTCTTTTGAAACGATTTTTTCAAACCCTTTTTATCGTCTTTCAAGAATTTTTTAAAACTTTTGACAAAGATAGCATCAATATATGGGTCCTCAGTATTTGAATCAGAATCATCATTATGTTCCATAGGAGACTTGGAAAACACTAGAGCCATCCCTTTTGATTTCTTGGTTGATCTAAGATTAGCTTCAAAGGTTTGCAAATTTCCAACCAATCGATTAACCTTAAGAGAGTCTAGATTGCCGGTCTACTCAATTGCTGCTACTTTTGGGCCAAACCTCTCGGGTAGAGATTTCAAAATCTTTTTAACTATTTTGTGTTCAGAAATAATTTCATCCAAATAGAAACCAGGATTCACAATATCAGATAATTTGGCATTAAAATCATTAAACATTTCATTATCTTCCATGCTTAAGGTTTCAAACGCGGTAGACAATTTTTGGAGTTTGCCCTGTTTAACTTCAACAGTACCTTCATTGACTATCTCCAAAATCTCCCAAGCTTCCATAGCAATTTTACAAGTAGAGATCTGACAAAACTCTGAGGGTGTAACAACATTAAAAATAGCATTTAGTGCTCTACTATTAAAGGCAAAGTCCCGTTTTTCTTCTTTGGTCCATTGTGCCATGGGTTTTGGTATGGTTATGTTGCCATCGGTAACAACAGTAGGTTTAGTATAACCCAATTCCACACTATTCCAAACTTCCACATCAATGGACTAGAGAAAGGCAGTCATTCTAACTTTCCAATAAGCATAGTTAGATCCATCTAACAACAGGGTTTGGTGGTTGATGTTCCATCTCTAGTGAACTCCATATCAAAAAAACTGTGGTGATCTCACATAATAGATTAGTGTGAACGAGCTTTGATACCAATTGAAAAATCAAACACGAGGGTCAATCAAGATCCAACCCTAGGGTTTAATAAGGTCCCAACATAGATTTTTATCTAGAAATATGAAAGCAGTAAATCTAAGTTACCAACAATTAACCACAAACTGTCTAAAGAGATGGACACGTGGTTTTTACGTGGAAGTCCCTAAACAGGGAAAAAACCACGGGACCTAACACCGGTCCAAAAAGATCAAGCACTATAAATGGCAGAGGTTACAAGAAGCACGCACTACCCTTTCCAGTTGACCACAACGTAAGGACTATAGTTGATTTTGCCGACGATCATGTTGTTCACCTTTTCCAGCGCTTGAATCTCCACGACCATACCTATATTAGGGTGCGTTTTGCATCGTGCCATTTGGATGTTCCCACGTTCTCACGAGATAAGGGTGTAGAAAACCCGTTTGGTATGTGTAAACGATTGTTCCAAATTTTGTTCTCATGGTAAGGAATCTCAAAATCTTAACCTGCTGATATAAGAAAATTAGAACGAAAAAACTTTATTTTTTGTTAAGAAACAACTTGCTGGCATAGTCGTTTCTTACTTATCTCTTGCCTTTTAAAGAATGTCATTTGAAGATTATAAATCCTCTCACTTATCCTAACTGTAGGCTTTATGTTCACAATCCCAAAGAATGTGTCCCCACTTTATAATTCCTAGAGGTGAGTCACATGGTCACAATCACAAAAGATGTGCCCATATTGTAATTCTATAATGGTAAGACCACATTATAAATTGAATGAATTTAGACTCAATCTTTTAATTTAAAAAGGTTGGCATCACGTTGTAATTTCTAAAGGTGGGTCCCATGTCCACAATCTCATTTTAATGGTGGCCCCATGTTCGAATTTCTAAATGTGTGTACCACATTATAATTTTTTAAAGGTGAGTCCCGTGTTCACAATTAATAAAAAGGATGGCCCATCATTATAATTCCTATAAATGTGGGCCTACATTGTAAATCTTATGAACATGCTACCCTCATGTTCTAATTTTTAAAGGTGGACACCACATTCTAATTTCTAAAGGTGGGCCATGTATCCACAATTACAAAAGATTTGGCTCCACTCTGTAATTCATAAATATGGGTTATATGGTCGCGTGTACAAAAAGGTGGACCCACATTGTGAATCCTATGAATGTGGGGCCCATTTTCTAATTTCTAAAGGTGGATCCCATATTTACATTCATAAAAAAGTTGGCCCACATTATAATTCCTATAAAGGTGGGCTCACATTATAAATCCTATGGATATGAGTTCCATGTTCTAATTTTTAAAGGGAGGTACCACGTTGTAAATTCTATAGGTGGGTCCCATGTATGATAATAATAGTACTACAAACAATAAAAAGTGGGGTCCAACATTGTAAATCCTATGTTTGCTCCTTGGAGCAAAACTTTTATAATGTTACCAAATAAGTTCCATACATCATATTTTTAGTAGAGTAATTTAATATAATGTTGCCAAACAAATTCTACAAAGTAAAGACTCGGCACGACCAGGTCTCAGCAAAACTTGATCCGAGCACAAAATTAGAAATAACACGAAAACGATGCCAAACAGGCCCCTTATTTTTTCTTCTTGCCCTTTTTCTTTGGCCTAGACTTGTTGTTTTCCTTTGCCTTGTTGCCTTTTCCCTGATTAGATGGGCCAACATTAGGTTTGGGAAGCTCCTGGGTCTTAGGGTTGTAGCTTGGTAAGAATAATGAATCCAAGATGGGCTCTAACCTCGGCCTCCTTTCCCTTAATTTAGCTAACAGCTCCCCAATTGTTGAAATATTATTATCTAGTTCCATGTCCCTGCAAAAAAGCATAACCCCCCCAAATCTCACACGAAAATGTCAGAAGATAAAGCGTAAAAGCAGGTAACATGCAGAAAAGGGACCGTGTTGATAATAGATGAAGCATTCACAGTTTGTATTTTCTTTCCACAACAATCTCAAAATAATAACACTGGTAGAGAACTTGTTTTCAAAAAATTGACCAACTGTAATCTTATTTAACAAGGCCTGGTCAATTAGACTGCAATTGTGGAAGTTAATGAGCCTGAATAAAAGGAAAAAAAAGGAAAATGCTAAAAACAATGACCTAAGCTAAAACCCTGCAAAATATAACAAATTTATGGAGAGAAATAAATATGGAAAAAAACCACCAGGAAAATGGAGAAGAAAACAACCAGCAAAGATGAATCAATTCAACAGTGATAGTGATGGAGAAGACAACTAACATTGAGGATTCATTGTGATTTTATTTTGCACGAAGAGGAAAGATGCAACTTCATAAGCATTTCAGCTTGCCAAGGTAAATAGAACATATGTATATATATAATACGATATAGCAATCAGCATCATGAAATGGTTACTCCCTCATAAATTATTTTGGTTTCTATTATGCAAATTTTGATGCTGAAAATTACATTCTTATAAAAATATTAAACATTTTAACTTGAAAATTCTACCAGCGAAATGTGATATTAGTCACCACCAAGATGTCAAAATTCAGAAGGATTTAAAAGGTAGCTGACCTCATATCTAAAGCATTAGATAGCCTTTGCAATTCATCAAGCATGCATTCCATTTCTCTAGAGAGATCTCCATCATGATCTTGTTGAAACTTGTTCTCGTTTATGCGGGTCATTGCACCATTAAGAAAACAAATGGATGACTCCACTTCTAACTGAAAGACACAAGAAAAAACATTAGCATTGTGTAGTTTCTGAAAGAAGTTAGATAAATAGAACAAATACATTCTTCATTTCGTGTACCTTAATTTGAGAGGCGGCATTGGGTAATAAGTAATCCATGTCAATGGGATTGCCAAGCTTCTCTGGTTCAGAAACATCAAAAGTTTTCCAGAACTTCCCATATAGTCTTTGTATCACCGCATTCATTTTCAATTTGTGTCCCCAAATCCTGGCATTCCTCTGTGGAAGCATTAGAAGTAGAAGGGCCTTTAGAATCATTTGTCTGGCTATTAATACTGGAGAGCTTTCTCAAATCTCCTTTCTCCAATTCGAGGGTATGATCATTGCACTTCACAGCTTCTGGGCTCTTTACAAAGAGCAATCCAATAGCATCCTCTCTGCACTGAATTGCCTCAAGGGAAACAAAAACTGCTTTCAGATTTGAAAATTTTGAGCGATTACTTTCAGTGCCCACCACCATCAAAGAGTTGCCTACTGTTGCCAAAGCATCAGCCAAATTTCTTAAAAGCTGGCGTTTTTGTTTCATTCGGCCAAACCCAGATCTTTGAAGAATCCCAGAGAATGGTTGGGGCAAATCCAAAAGAATATTTTTCGAACAAAGCAACTTTGTCATTGTCGGAAAATCCCATTCAGAGTTCAAGTGTGCCAAATAAACCAAAACAACCAACCTCAATACCAGTGACTGGTAGTATGAAAATTGATTTGGGTAAGAGTACCTCCTGATCCAGTCTTTCATCCCCTGTTTGTCAAACAGAAGTCTTTGAACAACCTTTCCAATGAATTCTAGGGATTTGAAGATGGCACTTTGAGATTGTTCATCAGGTACTACCAAACCAGAACTCAAAGAACCCTTCCAATTTTGGCATACAAACACCTCAAAGAAAGACAACTTGGTAGTAAAGAAAGAACCTCTGTAACAATGGAGAGACGATACAAGAAACAAAAGGCATTCAACAAGATACATAAAACAGTGGGGTGAAATATAATCATACTCCTGATCCCAGCTCGCCAAAAATGTACTTTGTAAAGCTTCTTGAAACTTGCTCACAAGAGATACTCGTCCATAGCCGCAATCTAAACATGTCTTCAGCATTTCAACAAGGGCTTTCCATTGTGGCATCTGCTCCAAACATGACTTAATCCTCTCACACAGATCATCAGAAAAACTTCCAGAGACGAATAGAAGCATCACCACCCGCCCAATCTGCCCATTCTTCAACTTGCCATTCTTTAGGACAAGATTATCGATAAGGATTTCCTCAAGTATCTTCATAGAAGTTCCACAGTAATACAAACCAACCATGCTCTCTGTTATAGCTCTTTCCCGGTAAAGGGGAAAAACCATTTGGAAAAAACACTGCTTACAAGAAGAAATTACTTTCTGAAGCTTTCCAGCATAGTATCTAGAATCTGTTGATTTAAATTCGATAAGAAATCTTGCAACTTCAAACATATGAAGAATGACTCTCCCTTGGAAAAAAGACAGAGGTTTCTTGGCTGAAAAATCATGCAGGACTTGCAGTTTATCCAGCACTTTCATACCCACTGAGAACACTTCTGAAACCCAAAAGCATTCAGCAAGCAGCATGAACTGAGGGGCATCCATTGAAACCAAGTCATTATCCCTCTTAATAGAACTCTCATGATTTCCTTTCATCCAACATGCATCAGGTTTGAGTGCGATGTAGGTATTCTCCTTGTCTATTTTTTTTGTTTTTTTCATCAGTTTCTCCTTGTCTTTTTTACGGACTCCAAAATATTCCAAACAAAAGTCTTCATAGATTAAGAAGTCACTCTCAGCAGGTAATGAAGGTAAGCGAAGGTAAGACAAAATCTTCATGATCATTTCCTTCCACAGGTTCCAAAAATACATCAACGTTTCCACAGAAAAGTAATTCTGAGACATCATTTTCTCTGTATGGTTGTCCACGTCTGAAACAATTTCAGATTCCCAGTAAAATTTTGAGGCTTCCAAGTGAAGATGTATGTCAATTATCTTGCGCTCAGAAAAAAATTGCAGCCGGGTGTTTTGGTGAATTCGAGCAGAACAAAATTGTTTTGACATGGTCACCAAGCTGTAGCTTTGGTCTGAGAGTATATCTATGTCAGCACATATAAACTCATAAAAGGAACCCGAAGCTTTCTCTGTAAGAGATTTGGCCTTCATTAAAAGCACATCCTTATCCTGGAACTTCTTCAATGGCCAGCCCTTTCCTCCGGCTGCCCATAGAGAGTTCATTACCACATAAAAAAGGATCAAGCGCGATGCATTCTCAAAATTTCCAGCTTTACCGAGCATCTCAGCCTCAAGTAGGACGTTACCTTTCTTTCTTGCAATGTCGGCTGCCTCCATATAATTTCCTGCTTCATCCTCCACCGCAACCAGCTCATCAAGAAAATTCCTGGACTTCAGGAAATTCCGGATCAAATCCAGAGATCCGAACGCTTTAACAAAATGCATCATATTTTTGGTATCACCAAGCTCAAGGTAGTGAAGAGCACCCTTTTCCAGAAAAGATATTTTAATCTTATCTGCTTCTCCAATCTTCTCAAGTTCATCAGATGATGAATTTTCCTTCCACTGTTCTACGTATTGCAATCCTGCATAAAAAAGTTCTCCTTTGGTGCAAGCAGATAAGCACTCAGAGAAAAATTCGCCTCTGGCATACACATCGGCAGCAAGAGACCAACATTTCCCCAGAAGAAAACAGTCCCCAGCTTCCTTAAGTCTTGACATGCCACATTTGTCCCGATATAATATACCTGATTATGGCAAGGAGTTGGCAGCATACAAACTTAAATCAAATGGACATTCAAAACATAGGAAAAAACATAGAAAGACATTTCCCAGATGGTGCTACATATCAATATAGCATGCCACATTCCCAAGTTCAAAACTGTTAAGTAGTTGTTTCTGCAGTTTTCTATCACCAATTGGTTTTGTGATTACTGGCTAACAACTCTGAGATGGTATCTGAATCAGAGGTCTTGAGTTTGAAACCACACAGGGCAAAAATGCCCCATGTCATGTCATGTCATGTGTTTGTGCGAGCGCAAGTAAAGAAGGCCCCATACCGCGTCGTAGTCTTGTGCGGGCGTGTGCTTCGGATCCAGGCGGTGTCCCACCCGAGAGGGGGTGTTAAGTAGTTATTTGCGCAGTTTCCTATTACCATTTGGTTTTGGGATTACAGGCTAGCAACTCTGAGAAAAACATCCTGTTACTTTGTTGATGGACAATCCTAGAAATGCAAATTGGCAAATCTACCATTGAGCAGAACCACATGCACAGTGCCACAGTTAGAAAATAACAATAACTAAATAACACTACTATCATCCCCCTCCCAAGGTAGCTACTATTTGTATTCGTGCTCCTTAAGTCGATTAAGATCTGTATATAAGTCAGATGTTGGAAGTAGTTGTCTGAAGGTCTGGCCGACTTTGGACACAGTTGCTCTACCCATTGCACCGAATAAAGTTTTCATAAAAGGACTCTTTAAGAAATGTCAAAAGCAGTTATAGACTGGGAGGGCAGCATTGGATAGATCCAATTCATTTCACGATTGTTGCAAGGGAATATGCACCATAACATTCGCATCGTTTCTTATATGAGATCCTAATAATATATACTCGCATGATTCAAATGGTTAAGATATTAACAGAATAAATGATTGAGACCAGCCTTGATTTTATGCTGAAAATGTTTTCTTGGGTTGAGTTGGCTTTAGATTTATCAGCTCTATTTTATTTCTACTACTTTCAGTATAGTCATGTTTTAATATTTATTATTTTTAATACCTTTAGAGTTTTTTAAGCATGTGTCTTCCAAGATACCAATCTAGAGTCTTCCACGTATCAATTGGAAGACAATGAATGTAAAATATGATTGTAAGGTTTTGAGTGTTGGCAATATTCATGGGTTTGAACAAAACTTTGTTCATTTAAACGTAATTTTCTTTTTCTAGATTGGAAATATTCATGGGTTTGAACAAAACTTTGTTCATTTAAACGTAATTTTCTTTTTCTAGATTGGATTGCATATTCCCCTTCCCGAAGAACAAATTAAGTGCAAGACTCTTTTCCAGAAACAGATTCCAAGCCAAAACATCAGAAAAGACAAGAGTTCGAACTCTCGGAATGAGAGTTCAAAGTTCAAACGCTCGGATGAAATGGTCCTCAAGCCATTTTCCAGAAGGGACCAGAGTTCAAACTCTCAGCATGAGAGTTCGAACGTTCATGGGCAGTGCAGTCCAAGCCATTTTCCAGAGGTGCCTAGATTTCGAACTCTCATTCATGGCTAGAGTCTTCAAAGCCATCAAGAGTTCGAACTCTCACGTTGACTACCAAATTTCTGAAGCTCGCTGCAGAAGACTCAAGAGTTCGAACGTTCACCCCAGTCTTGCAAAACCCTAACATTTCTCTATATAAAGGGTTGTTGTTTCATTGCCCTTTCATCTCTCTGAAGCTGAAAAGGAGGCTGCTCCACTTTGGAAGAGAGATAATCATCCTCTAGAGATTTCTTCGTTCCAATCCAAGATTTCCATCTCTAGAGGTCACATCTGCAATCTGCATTTCGTTCCAGTCTCGGAGTTGCTTCGAGATCGAAGACGAAGAGTCAAGCATGGGTGAAGATGAACGGCGGGTGGCCGGCATGAAGTTATTGCAATCCTTAGGTTGAGAGTCAACTGGGAAAGGGTTGTAAGTTCTCTTGTAATCTTCATATTGATAGTGTTTGATCTCTTCACTGGACTGAGTTCCAGGACCCGTGGTATTTTCCCTTATTTGGGTTTTTCCACGTATATTATTGTCTCTCTTGTGGTGAATGTTTTCTTGCTTTCCTATCGTTGAATGTGTTGATTGAATGTCATATTGTTGATCTGATTTGCGACCTTAAACACTACATTGCGGTTTTCAAACCTTCAATGATGAAAATGCTCTAAAAATGGGTGCATTTCATTGTAATCAGTCATCCCTGTCTATAACTTAGTGTGGAGGATTTAAAGCAGCTTTATGGCAATCCTGTTCCCTTAATTACAATCAACTGCAATCAAGAAAATATCCTATGGCTTATGGTATATTAGATGTACACTGAAATGTTAAGCCCTCAGACACTGTATGGTAGTCCTCCTCCTCATGACTATCCAATTGATATGATAGCCCCTCAAAATTGATTCCCTAGAGACAATGAGCATCAATTTGTCTGTGAACAGATGACAATAACAACATAATGCCTTGGTTCAAAAATGCACAACATCATACATTTTTGTAACAAGCTACTATATACAATTAGGCTCACACAAACTGAAGCATTTACATATTGCACATTTTGGGTTATTTTCCATCCTTTCAAAATTAGTATAATTTCATAAAAGAAAAATGATAAATGTGAACATATGTAGTATTGAAATTATCAGAACGTTTAACAATAGGAGCAACTTTTGCCACGGTCAACAATTAAAAGAATGACATTCGACCATTAGAAAGTTATTTAAGTTAACTGCTCTTCATATATTGTATATGCAAAGAGACATTTGACAGTAAACAATAGCTAAAACAGAATTTGTAATCTCATGACTAATAAGATTATCTACGTTTTTTTTCCAGACGCAGTTAACTTAAAGGGCATGTTAATATCCTGCTAATGTAAACAAATAAGATTAGTCCGCTAACATTTTAACCAAGATGAAAATAAGTTGCTAGTAGCTCATTTACACGACTTTAAGACCAATTATGACACTAAACAAATTTATTTTTTTGCTAAAGGTAAGTTTGAATTAGAAAAGGAGGGAGGAAGAGACTTAAGAGCCCCCAATAGAGAGCAAAAACCAGAAACTGAGAATCTGGGCAAAGAGACCAACCTCCAAAACAAGGAACAGAGCACTCAACAAACAAACAAAACAACAAAACAACAAAAGCAAACTAACGAGAGAAAACAAAGAAGGAAGAGAAAAGCAACAGGAAGGAAAAAAAGAAAAAGAAAAGCTCCCATTTATTGGAACTGTTCTTGTTAACTAACAGTAATACGATGTAATCAGGAATTTTCTGGGTTTTTTTTTTTTTTTTTGTATGAGTATATCCGTTAATTGAATAACTTAAAGCTCCCATTCTTTGTGAGTGTCGGTGCCGATGGCCTACTAAGACCACATCTGCCGTCGTAACTTTTAAGTACGTTCATCATTTCGCTTGATGAGATTATGAGGTCTGGATGATGCGCTGACTAAGAAAGGTGCTTGATTTTTATTCAAAAGCAAAGAAAAGTGTGTGAGATTATTACAAAATCATAAGAGATAGGACTGATTGATTGCAACATCACTACCGGGTACAAAATCATAAGAGATAGGACTGATTGATTGCAACATCACTACCGGGCCAATGCTCTGATAGTATAAAGAAACTGAACACATACTACATTTTGACATTAAATCATCGTTCCTTTCATTGCAGGAAATCTCACAAAACATATTAAGCTTATTCAAATTCAATTCTACTAAAATGTCTAACTATCTTTGACTGACCTTATCTATTAACTCTAAGAGATATATCTCCAAGAATATCATTACAATATTACACAGTAATATGTGAAAAGCAATAGCGTATTTTTTTTTTTTCCTATGTTGTCTTCTTCTCGTGGTCTTATATTGTCTGTCCCCTACACATTTTTCTTTTTTTTTTTTTTTTTTTTTTTTGTAGGATATGGCTATCCTTAATGTATTTGCCCCAACAAAGACATTCCCAAGGGCGGTTTCAAAAACAAGAATTGGGAAGCCCTGGGATCTTTGTTGGGTTTGATCATGATAGAGAAGTCATTGACGTGGTATGATGGTAGTTGCTCCCAAGGAGCTATAATAAGGGAGTTCAGGAAAAGCTACAGTGATCCTTTCGGCTACAGAGCATTTCAATCTCATATGCAGTACCAAAGATGGCACATACATCTCTTTACCAAATAAAAGAAATATTGCACATTCTTTCATCAAAGTAAAGGCCAATTTCAACTGAGTGTTCAGCAAATATTATAGTCACATAAACAGAAATTTATGCAGGATTGTCAGCAAAGTAAAGAAAGAGCCAATAAGCCCTTTCGCATATAGCATAATAGTTTTCACACAAATACAGCAACAAGAAAATGAAATTAAACCTGCTCTTTTGTAATCTTTGAACATCATAAAACATTTTGCAGCTGCTTCTGCCTTTTCAATACTCTCATATATCTCAGCAGCCTTTATAAGTAAATCCCTAGCCATTTCAAAATCTGTGCTAATAGTGCGGTCAGCTCTGGCATAAAGACCCGCTGCAGTTGCCCATTTTCCCCTCACTGCATCTCCAGCACGATCAAAACACATGGTTGCCATTTCAAAGTTCCCCTCGTTAAATAGCTGCCAGGGTCGATACAGAGGTGAGTCACAGAAAATATCTTGAAAAAGATTGACAAGAGAAATTAAAAATGAAATATCATGAAAGAATAAACAAACCTTGATACCACGTAATCTCCAATCCTCAGGGCTGCTTGCTGCTTGCTGCTTGCATAGCTTGCGCAAGTGAGCTATCAAGATGTCTTCGCTGGACCAGGCACAACTTCTCCCAAAATTCAAACATGGGCTTTGAGTATTCCCCGGCAGTTTCACAAATCCAAAGCGTTTGCCTTGTACGAGTAATAGCAACATAAAGTTGTTTCAGTTCTGAACAAAGGGCACTATGCTTGGACCTATCAAACCTTGGGAATGCCCTTGGTGAAAAGGAATCAAGTAGTGATTGCTCTTTCATATATTCATAAATTACTCTCCACTGATTCTTCAAAGGAGAAGCTCCAAAAAAGTTGTATAGCAGTACATCCTGCATAAGGAAAAAGAAAGAAGATATAAAGGAAAATGCATCCAATACATGTTTAGCATCCATCTACATATGCACAAGTGGGACCCGTTCTTAAGTGATTGGGTATCTTTTCCTCATGATTCCATGTTGTTCAATCTAGTCACTGAACCAACAGGCCCACTTAAACAGAATGGGAGTATAGGGAGCCAATGATGGGTAACATCTTTGCTCATCAGGACCCTATGACTCCACATGCAGCAATACTCTTTAAACAGTAATAATTATCACCTGAAATTCCAATCCCTTGCATTCAACAATTGTTAAAACAAGAGCTTGTTTCCCAACATGCTCAAAAACCCGAATCTTATCACATTCAATGCGAACTAAAATTACTTGTTCAGCTCCAAAACCATGCACATTATATCTGGTGCTTCCACTTCTGCCAAAAATAGATATAATTGCATTCTCATCATTCCCAGAGTCAAGTATTAGTGGAGCTTCTCCATAGGTTTGACTGGTCTCGGGACTCAAAACATCGATGGACGTTGGAAAGAATCGATAAAGCAAGTCCACAACACTCTGTGCCAACTTCAAAACACCAGCATGTGTACGGAAATTCTGGTTTAAATGAAAAATTTTAGAGACACTAGTTTCCTTTTCCTTTGCTCTGTCCTTGCGGCCACTTCTCAATTCAGAAAGGAACTCCTTGTAAAATAGAGACCTTATGTCCTGGAACCTAAAATCAATTCCCCTCGCAATGGTTTGTGCTGTATCGCCAGCGAATACAAAGCCTTCCTGAAAATTTCTGCACACATACTTAAAAAGTGCAATTTGTCTCATTGTGAGGTCCTGCACCTCATCAATATATACGAAATCCATCCTGTCACCAGCATACCCATCTCTAGCAAGTCTGCGGTGAAGATTGGTAACGAAATCAGACAAGTCAAATTCTCCATTTGCTACTTTTTTCCTCTCATAATCACAAAAAATGTCATAGATTCTCTCTCTTTCCTTCCTACTTAAAGTCGATCCCTTGCTCTCAAAAAGCATCACATACTCCTCTCTGCTGAGTTTACCATCACCAAGTCCACCTACCTCTGCCCCACCTTTTATATGTGATATTATCTGGGTGAAAACAGTCGAAGGATCAAGTTTCTTTGTCACCTGTGTATTAAAATGGGGCCAATATACAGAAACAAAGCGCTCGTAGTTCATCTCGTAGTTAAACATGCATGCCAAGGCAGGTTCAAGTCCTGTCATGTCTCCAGTCTAGACCCTCATAGGATCCTGCTTTGACAGGACCTATATTGGATAATTACCTTTTTTTTAGATAAATTCCTAATAAAAGTCACCATGTCAATTAAACAGGCTAACTACCTGACACAAACGCATTCAATGTTCTATAATATTTACGTTGATCACTTCAAGAATCTTATTATTACAGTTGGATGTACCTTTTGGACATCAAACATAACCCAAGAACATTTTTATAGATACTAACCTTGAAAAAGAGAAATGATCTCACTTCTGCATAATGTTGGATTGAAGTAAACTTTTGTCAAATATGATCTCTTCTCCTGTACAAGGGTTATAATGCTTGCTTAAGCCAATAGACAGAAAATACGACTTTAGTCTAAGTGATCTTTGGTCCACTTCTAGGAAGCACGGACACCTCTCCGGAGCCGGTGTGTCAGTGTCCGACACGCTCCGGACACTCTCGGACACGTGTCTGACACATCAAAAATGGTGTCTTGCTTATTTTTTTATATTTTATTCCCCAGACACGCGGGAGACACGCTTGGGATACGCTAGGACACGTAATAAAGAAAAGAGAAATGAGCAGTTTGTAAAAAAATCTCTTTTAGTTGGAAGAAAAAAAAGAAAGATAAGATAGAGGTTAGGGCTTTAAATTAGAAAAAGAAACAAAGGAAAGGGCCTAAATGCAATTTTGGAATGGAGAGGAAATTGATGATCCTCCATTTTCTTTGTATGGATTTTATGGAACAATGGATATTTCATGTTTAATGATTACCAATTATGTTTCAGTTTTGTATTGTTATTTGATAATTTAATATGTTTGTTAGTTGGTACAGTGGTACATTGGGATTCAAATTTTTATTTATTTAATTGCTAAATTGATTACAAAGTTTAAATGATATTATCTTTTAGCATATGATTAGATATATTATTATTATTAATTTTATTATTATTAAATATTAATGTGTCTCCAACGTGTCCGTGTCCTATTTTTTTTTAGAAATGGCGTGTTGGCGTGTCGGTGTCATGTCCATCATGCTTCTTTGGTCTAGTTGCATTCGGCAGGGATTTTTGTTAATTAGTCTTTTCTTAACAAGTAGGCCCACAATGCAAATTTTTTTAAGGACACACTTTACCCATAGGGCTGCATTTGATCATGTCATAATTAAAGGAAAAGACTAATATAAATTTATCAGATTGGGCTGGACAACAATTGTACTCCTGGTTGGACATAATCAAACTTGCAGCCGCCCACAATCAAACGACACCGACTACATATTCCTAAATTTCAACTTGATTTGATGGTAATAATCATTGATTGCATGGTTAAGATCATCAAAGGAAGATAATCACTTAACATGCTCAATCTATACAAAACTCTTCTTATCCACAATTGTAGTCTGTCCAGTTGCTTGACCAACAACTAGTGAATGATGGATAAGCAATGGGATTTGGTCCGACCCATGTCTAAACTTGCCCCAATGCGGTTATAGCAGGCCAAGCAAAAGCTAACATGTTGAACACGGTAGTCAAACCAAGAACCATTTCGTAAATGGGACATACTCGAGAATGACCATTAAGGCCTATCGACATCTGGTTCCAAAGTAGGCCTCTTAGGGTCATTTCTATATGTATGTATACATCAGAAATTGTACTGAATGGTCCAAAACCCAATTCGACAATAAGCTGAATCTTGCTCAACCTTGGATATATCATCAGGTGTTCCTCTGTATGGCTTATTCGACAATAGGCTATAAAGGGGTGTTCCTGTACATGATTTATTCGGATGGACCATCAAGTGCACGGTGCACCCCTATATGAGGTGGGCAAAAGTATGTATGAAAAGGAGGTGTGCATTATATAGACTTTCTATATACAGGCAAATCTTCCTATGAGAACTCTCACCGTCTTACAGTGAGGGCAACATAGTAGGGCTGACCCATAATAGGACTGGCCTTATGATCCAACCGAACTATTCACACATGAGGGAACCAACCGCCGGATAGCCATTAGGCCCCGGGTTTGCATGAACCAAAAGGACTAGACCATAGGATCAAAGATCATTTTCTTTTCTTTTTTAAATATAAAGTCATTAAACTTTTGGGCAATTGATCAAGCAGTTAGAGGTATGAGATTGACCCCATTTTTTATACAAGGGCCCATCATGATTGGACATTTCCTTCCCCACACCCACCACCCCCACCCCAACAAAACAAATACAAAAAAAAAAAAACAAAACAAAGAGAGAACACAAGAGAGGTGAAAACCATTGGCCATTCGAACGGACTGGATCGTTAGATCGACTGTGCAAACATTTTGGATGGTGAAAACTTGTTGACCTTTCATCAAGTGGTTAGGGTCATCATCCGAGTCTCCCTCATCGTATAAAGGTAGGTGGTGGATGGGTCCCAAATGCACCCCATGAGCGTTTCTGCATGTGAGTGGATGAGCGCAAGAGAGGGAGCCCATATGTATGCATGTACATATGTATATGTAGAAATTCTCCATGCAAATCCAATGTCCACGGTGCGCACAAAGAATTTCGTGCTTAGTGGGGCCAACTTGATCACCCATTAAATGAACCACACACAATGGACCCCCCTTAGTTACACCAATCTCATTTTTTTACAAACATCAAAATGGATTTCACCACCGTTGGATCAACCACACAAATCTTTTTAAGGGGTGAATTTTTGTGATAAGTTGATCAAGGGCTTTTTTTTTAGGATTATGTTTTTATTTTTTTATTTTTAGGGGGGGTGGGGCGGCGCAAATATCATTGTGGGGCCCACCCAAGGATGGAAAGATCTAGGTGGGCCTTGCTAGTGTATCCTAACCCCTTGCTCAAAAACCCACAGATTTTCACAATTAAAATTAGGCCCATAGTCGATCCAATGGTTCAGTCCATTCATATAGATGCAAACCCAATGGTCCAATGACTATAAGGGGTGTTCCTATGTATGGTACATTCGGATGGACCATCGGGTGCACCCCACTATAAGGTGTGCACAAGCATGTATAAAAAGGAGGTGTGCATTATATGAAGTTTCTATATACAAGAAAATCTTCCTACAAGAACCCCTCTATCAGATCTAATCCAAACTGTGTAAGTGTGGTGACCTTTTCTTCTCACATCTTATCTTGTTGTAATTGATTTTATCTCATATCCCTGTCATCAAGGGAAAACCTGTTCATATGTAACTTATTTAAGAGCTCTATACAGCGAATGAAATATACACTTTCATCCTCATTATTTTAAGATGGTATTAGAGAACTCGTCAGCAGCAAACCCGCTATTCCATTAGCACATAACACTACTACTCAGCAGCAATATAATCACTCATCACAAGTGATCTCACACGAACTCTGGGCCCCCAAGTGGGACCTAACAATTGTTATGCCCTATGATGCCCAGATACGGCATGGACACGGTAGAGACATGCCATGGACATGGTAAGGACAAAAGTTTTACACGTAAAAAGTGAAGTATCATATACGATACGACACGATCCGTTGCCCATTTTGAAGTATCCGTACATTATGCACAATAAGAATACACACAATGGAAACACAATAATATTTACCCACACAAATTTTCCTGTGACTATGGTGCTCGCCATCTTATGGCGAGTGCTACATAGTGGAGCCCATTGTATGATATGTGTAATATATATATATATATATAGAGAGAGAGATGCTCCTATGAGAGATATCTCTAACCTTATATGAGAGATAGGAGTGGGGATCCTCACATTTAAGTTGTTGGCATTGGATATGGATGTAAAGGCCCCTATCTTATCTCTCATAGTAAAGTGAGAGATGTTCTTATAGGAGCATCTCCCTATATATATATATATATATGGAGAGCGCTACACAGCGCCCGAGCATTTTTTAGGAAAAAACGCCCCTCCTAATTGGGCCCATTGAGATGCATGATGATCATGAAAGTTCATTGGATGGAAAGATCCCTATGAGGCCTTCCTATATGCAAAATCTTAACTTCATAAGATCATCCTAACCTTTTGATCGAAGGCCCTAAGATTTAATGGGTTAGAGGTATCATTTTATCACGATTTCAATCCAACGGCGAGGAAAATCTGAATAAGTGTCAAACTTGGACTTGAGACTATTCAAAGGAGTGGGGTGGGGGGGTGTAGTGCATGTGAAAAGATTAGATTGACTCAACATGGGCCCCATGACAAAAAATAAGAGGGGCAGAAAATGAGTTTTTTTAAAGTGGGGCGTTTTTTAGAATTTCCCTATAATATTTATTGACTTTGTTCAGGTGAGAACTATTCTCATGGGGTCATGGTGATAACTTTTGTGGGTCCCATCTAAGGATGGGACCCACTGGGGATGGAAAGATCTGTGACCCATAAATTTAATGGCTTTATATTAAAAAGAATTAAACCCTCCATCCAACATCCCAGTCCATTCATATATGTGACAAACCTCGGGATCTGTGAATATTAGTGGGGTCACTATTTGTGTACGGTTTGAATGGGTTGTTAGGTGGGCCCCACCAATGGTTCTCACTGAAGAATGTTTCCGTGTGTGTGTGTATGGGGCCTCCTATCCTCAAGCTTGAGCTGAGGATAATGGTGTCCGCTCAATGGTCTGGGGCCCACCTGGGGACCCACATGGGAATGGGAATGGGGGGATTTGAAGGACACACAAGGGCCCTCCTCTTTAAAAAAAATCAGCCTCATCCCAAACTATCACCACCTCCATCTAGGGCACAAAAGTCTAACGGTGTACAGTCTATTCGGATGGGTGTCACTCGATCCAACAGTCCACTTTAATTGCATGGGGCCAAATTTTGGTGGACATGTGCAATTCAAGGGGGCCCTTTGTGTGGTCCCTTTGAATGGACCAAACAATGGGCCTCACCCTAGGAAGCGGACAGCCCTCTCCCATCAGCTCAAGCTGAGAGGCTGGCCTATATTATATATATATATATACACACACACATATATGGAAATGTTCATGTATGAATATTTTCCATATATGAATATTTTCCATATATATAATAGTGGTTATCCCGTGCACACGGTGTGTAGTTAAGTTTAAATACACCTCAATGTGGGGCCCACATGGGATTCTACTTGTGGATAGCATTGGTGAGGATTGCTCCATCTGGTTGGGGCCTACATATGTATAAAATATGGGCCTCATCTAATCATCCTAGCCCCTTCATCAATGGCCGGCAAGTTTTAGCCCCTTAAAATTGCCATTGATCCAATAGTACAGACCATTCAAATGGGTGTAAAGAAATGGGAATCGTGTAATTTAGAGGTGTCTCATGTGTGTGGTCCATTCGGATGGGTCATTAGGTGGGCCCCACATGAGGTGTGGAGGGTGTGCGCAAGAAATGGTGTGCATTGGATAACTACTCTATATACATATACATATATATATATATATATATGGGAGATGCTCCTATGAGAGACACTCTCACAAAGTTAATGAGAGATGGGTGGGGGCCCTCACTTTTATATCCACTCTCACCAACTTAAATGCAAGGACCCCAAATATGGAAGTGAGGGCCCTCACCCATCTCTCATAAACTTGGTGAGAGTGGCTCTCATAAGAGCACCTCCTTATATATCTATATATATAAAAGGAATTTCTCCTAAGCATATGCCTTTCATCGTAATACGGTGAGGGCAACACAGTAGGGCCCACCTTATGATTCATCCGAACCATGCAGCAACCCCCTAAATTACATTGGATCTATTGAATTTTCAACTTTTCACAAATCCAAATAGACTAGACCGTTGGATCAAGGGTCAAATTTTTCTTTAATATAAAGTCGTTAAACTTGTGGGGCATGGACGAAGGGGTTAGAAGCATGGGATTTATAACAAACTTGATATTTGGGTTGGTCCATCCATCCATCCATCCATACATACATACCTATTTATGAATGGTTATTAGGTGCACACAAGTGGGACCCACCTGATGGTCCATCCGACTGGACCACACACACACACACACTGAATTTCACATGTATCCCAGGGTTTGCACCCATTTGAATGGGCTGAATAGTTGGATCAGTTGCATACCCATTCAAATGGACTGTATACCATTTAACTTGTCAGGCCCGGATGGAGATGATGGGTTTTTCGGTTGGGGCTAATTTTTTCCAGAGATGAAGGACCTAGGGAGATCTTTCGATCCCCCTAGGTCCTATTCCCAGGTGGGGCCCCGTGTAGGCCCTACATTGAGGTGCACACACTGATCCAACACTCGAACATTTTCTATAAGAATAACTCCCCTCCTGGTCAGGCCCACTATAATGCATGATGATCATGGAAGTCTATTGAATGTAAAATCCATAAGATCATCCTAAACCTTTAATCCATATGAGACCTACCTATGTGCAAAATTTTGAATCCATACGATCATCTTAACCCTTTAATGCATGGCCCTAAAATTTAATGATTTTAAAGGTATTATTTTCTTATGATTTCAATCCAATGGTGAGAAAAAGATGGATGAGTGTCAAATTTGGACTTTTGACTATTCATTGGGATATGTGAAGAGATTAGATCGACTCATGGTAGGCCCCATGACCAAAAAAAGAGGGGTAGAAAAGTGGTCGTTTTTTAAGTGGGGGCGTCTTCTGAAGAGTTCCTATTCGTAGTCTAGCATGAGCTGAAGTGGGGTGGATTGATGATAGATGGGTAAGAAAATAATTATAGATAAAAGTAGTTCATTAGTTCTATAAGGAATATAAATTATAAAATAAAATAAAATAAATATGACAAAAAGAGAGAAAATAGACATAAAATGGCTCATAGTTTGGAATATAATGATTTTCATTTTTCCAATACAACTAATTTACTTTTGGGGATGGGCGAGGCATGTAAAAAAAAAGGAGGCATATTATTTTCTAATCTTTATTTCAAGACAAATAAAATTTATATTAGTCTTATTGAAAATTAATATTAACATTGTTACAATCTTTTGATTTTTCAATTGATTAGAGAAGTTCTCATACATATGAAGGAGAGTTATACGAGCACATTGATTAAGCAACGATGGCCCCTAAATAAATTATCCGATATAAATGCATAAAACATAGATAGTATATTTTCCACTTAATCAATCTAATCATTTATGTCACTCTAATTGAGGTGAAATTTGGATCTATGTCTCAACATAGATGGTTGCAAAAATAGGATGACGTTAGGAAAGGTGTAGAAGAGCCTACAACTTTCGAAGGTGCCGTCGACATGGTTGTGGGACCCACTTTGATCCATGCTAATAAGTATGATGATGTTGGAAGATCCCATTCTCCCTCTTACAATCTCTCCCTCTCTTAACAAATAATGACTGATAATTGACTTATACATGGCAAGTGCATGAGTTGAATGGGCTAAAATACAGGAACTGCATAGAATGAAAGAGAACGTGGACATGGCTGGATAGTTGCAATCAGAAAATCAGGACCGTCAATCAGAACATATCCATCTCACAGTCCATGCACCCATTACTTGGCCCCGCTTCAATGGCTGGAGGCCCACCAACCAATTCCAGCAAACACCATTTGAAAAAAAAAAAAAAAAAAAACATACACACACACACACAGAGACCCCATCAACAAACGACCCTCCCTAAACATTCCAACATTTCACAGATTTGGACAGATTCCGCGGAAAAAACGCTAGCAAACGAACAAAGTGGAAGTAGAAGAAGACAATATGGAAACAGAACTGGCCTTGTCTCTGTAACGGTCTTCATTGAGAATGTCCTCAACAGTCCAAGACAGCACCAAATCCAGCAACGGAAGATCGATTTCCCGCCTCTCAGTCATCCTGCTCTACATTTCATACAGAAAAAAAAACCCCTTCTTATTCATGTAGAAGTAGATTGGAAAAAAGGGATTCTTAGCAAGCAAGAAACAACCACGGACGGAAAAAAGAAAAAGAAAAGGAAAAGGAAAAGGAAAAGGAATGCGATTCCAATCGATACTACGAAAGGGACACACCACTTTAAATAAAAACTACAGTGGAAGAGTGAGTGTGTGTGAAAAAGATAGCGTTCGTATTTCCTTACGTACCGTTGGGATTTTATTTTATTATTATTATTTTTTCCGTTGTTGTTGTTGTTGTTCAACCCTCGATTATGATTTTTACAAGACAATTAGAAAGAAGGAGGCAAAAAGACGACGAATTTGGTTCCGTTTTTCAAAAATTGCCATGCAGTATAAATGCGAAAAGAGGAAGTTGACCCTTCAGGTTTGGACTGTGGAATTTTGGATGACAAGAAGATAAACATGATTAACACTATTAATGCCTCTCATTTTTCACTTCTAATTCCGGTGCTCAATGGGGCGGTGGGAACCGTTCCTTTCGAGCTGGAATTTGAGGTTATATAAGAGGAGGGGATGGATGTTTAAATTATCTACATGTGAAACCCGTGATAGAATTACATAAAAGTGTTACATGGTTTTTAATATCCACGAGAGAGGATCCAGACTCCTAACTATTATATAGGTATTGTGGATAGAGAAAATCTGACCATTTAAGATGAATCACATCCCCTCCTGTAACATCTCATCGTATTTTACTTTAATGGAAGTGGGTGCTGCTATACGACTAAATAGATGATTGAAAATGTGATTACACGCTCCCATATCATAGCGGTTGATGTTGCATTAATCGCATTTCCTTCTTGTATACAATCAGATGGTGGGACCCATTCTAATGAAACTTGAAATTTGAGTGTATATTCATAGAGGGGATGGGATTCATATTAACCGGTCTGGATTGTCTTGTATGGGCCCTGCGTTGGATATCTCAACATGTGTTGCACCACGGATACGGTTACGTATATTACTTGTGGCAGCCGGATCCGGACTGGAATGAATTATGATGAAAAAGGATGGGTTTGAGCTTTGAAAAGTCAAAGAGGCCTATGGTGAAAAATCATATTGGATGGACACTTTTGCCTATCATTTGTAAAGTTTCATGGCCCTGATATGTGTGCAGAGGAGAAAAAGAAAGAGACAGAAGAAAAAAAAAAATCAGTACTCAGAAGAGGTACTGTACTGACATACGACGGCTTTAAATGATGAGTGCTGCTGAGATACAAAGGGCAAGGGAAAACGTAATATTGAAGTAATCCAAGACACTCTTGTCCGTGAGAACGACTCGTTCCCTTAGATGAGATATTAAAAAGAGAGAAAACTAGGAGGTCTCTGAGGACCAATTGATCAATCGAATCTGATTCGATTGGACATGCTCATAGACAATTCTATTTTAAAAGTCGCCGCCATCCAATTGATCGGACAGGTCAGACAAATAACTGAGAGGTCCATGAGGACCGATCGATCGGATGATTTGATTCAATTTAAGTGCTCTATCACTTCAATTCTTCGGACTTGACTTTGATTTCCTGCATGTTTGATCCGGTCCATCTAAAATAAAGAAAAATGCAATTCATGGACCCAAGTTTTGTCCAGCCCAATGAATTTGATAACACTCAAATTGTAATATCTTGAGTTACCTGGGCCAGGATTACTTTGGCTCAAGTAGGACCTTAGTTGATTATTTATTATTAAATTAGAAGGTGTCCCACGTGAATGGTTTTTAAAAAGGGAAGGAGTTGTATAACAACTCTAATTAGGATGTATAAGAGAAGGACTAGGACTCTACCTCATTTTTGTATATTTAAGCAACCATCGACACTAGTAGGAGCAGTTAATACTCTTCTTCTTTCCTTCGAGAGAAAATATCAGAGAGTGTCTATATATATATGATTTATATATATATATTATTTATTATTATTATTATTATTATATAATTGGTTGTATATTAGTTAAATACATGATTAGTGTAAGTGGGGACCACGTTAGGCTTAGGTTTGGTGAGTTAGGCTTGTTGGGTAGGTGGCTTGACCCATAGTTAACCTATGCCCAGTTTAGTAGATTTAGTTATTCTCAAACCAAAACTCCTATTCCCTTCTAACCCAAACTGCCATCTATTTATAAACTCTATTCTTTTTAGAAATTTAAGTTAGATTACAACTCCTATGCCCATTCTCTATTTATACAACACCATACTCTTTTATTTTCACACACAACTATCACTCTGTTTCAACTTTTCTCTGGGATATTACTTGGGCTTTGGCAATAGATTTTTAGACCGTCTCCCTCAACCACGAATTTCAGGCAAGTACCTAACCATAATTTGTAGATCTAATATTTGTGTTCCTCCTTGATTTTCGTGTTGGTGCATCTAGAGACCCCTTTTTATGCCCTTTTATGTGATGAAGATGTTATGTAAATCTGTTTTTGTAGTAAAATCAGAAACTTGATTCAATTGATTTCTTCCAATTATGTTTTACTGTTGCGACAATTCCCATTTTTTTATTGTGACCACCGCCCACCCCTATTTGGATTCCAGAACCCTTTTCATCTTCTTATAGATTTGATGATAGAATGCCCATTGGAAACCGAAAGAGGACCAGACCTTGCAACAGGTTCCCAGGCTTGGAATCTTGAAAAACTGTACCGTGTTTTGGACTGTGGGGCCCAGGTGGGCCACGTGATGATGAATTTGGTCCGTGGATCCGGAGGGGGACCCACCGGCAACCTTAGAGGGGCTGGTCCCATAGGCAGTGGATACCCCTGGCCCACTACATCGTATCTTGATCAGATGGAAGCATGGAGGAGGGGAAGATGAATTGTTTGAGCATCAGGTGATTGTGGGGCCCGGGGTGATCTGATCACAGATCTGGTCTGCACATCCATCCGTACAGGGCTGGGTGACACTGTGTGTGAAGATCATATGTGTGTTTGATCACCGGGGTCCACCATCCAAGCAGTCTCGATTGTGCAGGCGAGCAACCCACGTTTCTGGGATGGGTTCTGTGTTGGACGTCTTAGACCTGAACAGGAAGCGGAATGAAAGTCAAAACATAGAGAAAGGAAAACCTCTAGTAGGAAAGGAGGGGGTGGTTTGACCTGTACTTGAGTGGGAGAAAGGGAATTTCTCTGTGCGGCAGCAAACATGACATTAAAGTTGTTTTAAATTACTCATATTACCCCTTGAGTTTCTAGAATATAGGAAAGGACCTGTAGCCCTTTTTGAGCCTTTTTTGAACCCAATTAGGATTGCTACATTACTTATATTGTTGGAATTACACTAATATGAGGCCCAAGTTTTCTAAAATTGTAAACTAAGATTTTTATTTATCATTATTATTTTCAAATTAATTTGGAATGGTATCTTTGATTTTAATGGGTTAAAATTATATGTTTATACCTTATTATTTTGTTCATTGGACTTGAGTAAAATACCGTCCGGGCACACGGTATCTTACTAACGTGGGGTTTAGTACTCCATATGACCTTGGGGAAATCCTAGTGGATTCAAGCTCAACTCATCTCTATTGGAAAACCTTTAATTAGGTCTATGCACCATTGATTGAAAAGGGATGCATTGATCTTTTATTTATTTAGAGATTCATGTGGTTGTTGGGTACGAGACCTTATGTTTGACCTTAGGATTGGCTTGTGATTATTCCTTGACCTTCTGGTGTGCATACATGATTGAGATTGATGTTGGTCTATTAGCTGCATACCTTATATTGATTGGATATGGACCGTGATGTGGCTTGGCAATTGATTAAGATATTGTGGAGATTTATTCAAATGATTTATCAGGATTGATTGTGGATTATTGTGCAGCCAGCCCTTCACTTTGACTTAGGTTTCTATGTCAGAGCATACAAGTCACTAGGTTTACTCTATTATGATATGTATATATATGTATATCGATTGGGTGATAATTGAACGACTGCAGTTGTAATTGGACGGCTGATCACCGATGTGTGCGAACACTGTAATATCCGAATTGAATGTTGATCGGTATTCCGGATTATTGATCGGTTTATGATCGCCGACGTGATTGAGATAGTTAGGGCTGACCACCCAAAGCAGTGGCATTGCTTCTGTATTATTATTGTATTGCTTTATTGTGTAGGTTGGATTTAGGTTATACGTTCTTTTCATCATTGTCATATTGCTATTCTTTTATGATCATTACCTATCATTACTCTTATTGATCTTGTGTTTCATTTATAAATTATGCTTTCGTACTTGCTGTTTATCTTGTTTATTGGTGCATAGGTACTAACCCCTACCCTATCGGGGAGATGGAGGGTCAAACGTCTCAAGCGTTTGAGCTAGGTAATGAACCCGAGTGGAGAGCCGGAGATGGCTACACAGCCATTTGAATCCGGGCATGAGATATCGGTATCTTAGACTCTTTTAGTTTATTTAATTCCATAAGATATTCAGTTGTTGTTTAGTTTATTTGGAAACTTTAACCTTAAATATTCATCTAGTTATGTGTTGGTTTGATTTTTATTATTGATACCAATTGATTTAATGCTTCCGCAAATATTTTATTATGACTCGCCATGTTTCGAAATTTTGTGGGTCCATATTTGGGAGCTTGTGTTGCATTAAACACAGGAAATTGAATGTTTATTTTTATTTTTCACATTATCCCTTGGTTGCATTTTTGGGACGTGACAAGTTGATTATTTATTATTGAATTAGAAGGTGTCCCACGTGAATGGTTTTTAGAAAGGGAAGAAGTCGTAAAACAACTTTAATTAGGAAGTATAAGAGAAGGACTAGGACTCTACCTCATCTTTGTATATTTAAGCAACCATCGACACTAGTAGGAGCAGTCAATAGTCTTCTTCTTTCCTTTGAGAGAAAATCTGAGAGAGTATCTTGTGGACTGAAACCTAGGAGAAGAGGAAGAAGCCAATCAGAGGGGAGACGATCATCGGATGTCCTATTCGCACCCGCACATTGCGAACGCAACGATCACGTACCAAAGTTGAGTGGATCTTCTTAGATATCTACTAATGATGTCCTAGACGACTGGACATGTTGGATGTTGACTGTGTGTGTAAAATTATTGTGCATAGTAGTATATTAAATCTATTGATTAGGGTAACTTTTAGTCTTGTTATGTGCACATAGGCCTATCAATGGGACGCATTGAAACGGGTAAAAAGCCCGGCTGGGCCCAAGCCTGAAAATATAGGGCTTTTAAAATTTTTTGAGCCTAGTGGGTTGGGCTTGGTCAATAACAATAGAAACCCGACCAAAATGGGACTGGGACTGGGTAGAGGATACCTGGCCCGTTCAGGCCCTGCCCGGCCCGCTCCAAATTAATTTTGATAATTTTTTATATTACCTAAATTGCCCCTCACTAACAGCAACAAATGGCTACTTAGGACTTAGGAGGGGTATTCTCGTAAATTTTGGCATGCCATTTGTTTTTACAAAACAATTCCACGGCAACAAACCCTAACATCAGCTCATCGTGTCTTCAATCTTCTCTTTGCTTCCTTGCGCTCTCTGCGATCTACGAACTATGATCTCCAGGCTCTCTGCTCTCAGCTCTCGCCTCTTTGCTCTCAGCTCTCCCTCTCCCTCTCTTCTCTTTGCTGCCCTCTATGTTCTCAGCTCTCCCTCTCTGCTCTCGTCTCACCTCTCTGCTCTCAGATCTCACCTCTCGAAAGAGGGAGAAGAAGATGTTTCGTATAAGCAACAATCTGATTGGACTCCTGATCTTCCTAACCTTCCTCCTCTCAATCCCAATCCTAACAGGAGGTAAATGGCTATCCGCTTGCAGCACCACCGACTGCGACAAGTTCCTCGATCGACTCATCATCGCCGTCAATGACAGTGAGAACTGGAGCAAGATCAAGAGTTGCTTGGCAGACAGCAATGTGTGCAAGAAATTGGGGGCATCGAATGATGCTGAGACTGAGTTTTATCAGAGGAATTTGTCGCCGGTTCAGGCCACCCATTTCTCAGAATTCCTCTTTTGTTTCTCTTTCTTTCATGTTTGTGGATCAGGGTGTTTTTTTTTCCTTTATTGTTTTCGTTTGAGGTGAGCATTTGGTGAATTTGCCATTTGTACTTGAAGTTTTCATGCAGTTTTTCTGGCCTTGTATTGATTACTGAAACATGGATTGTTTGTGGTTTTTCTTTTCTTGGTGGGTTTCTGGTGGATTTTTTTTATCATTGGGTTGTTTTGTGTTTTTCCTTTTCTTGGTGGGTTTTTTATTTGTTTCTTTGTTTTTGTCTTTTTTCTGTTTTGGTTGATTACTAAAACATGGGTCTTATGGGGTTGTCTGCTGATGTTCTAAGATTTGTCTATCTTGTGTTGATGACTGAAAAAATGTATCGTTAAAATCAAATAAGCAGATCAAGGTGATTTTTTTTGAAATGTTGGTGGATTTGAGAGTAGAGAAGGTTAGTTTATTAATTGGGCAGTGAATTTAGTTTCTGATTTATGACTTATATTTTTTCTGATTGCATGATTATGAGTATATGAGTATGGGTATATTAGTTTCTGATTTCCTGTAACACCATTTGATATTTCAGTGAATATGAGTATATTTTTACTTCTGTTAATTTCTAATTGCATGACTTAGCAGTGAATTTCTGAATCAATAAATCAATGACAAACGATATCTATTAATTTTTGTTGATTTCTACAGCACCTTAATTATATATGTTCTTTTGTTAGGTTTTTTCTTCTTAAGGAAATCTAAGAGTCAATCGAGTGGCAGGCATCCATAACTTCAGGATTGTGGGATACTAAGATACGTCCCTTGACTCTTACTCTTTTAAATTTGTTTACTTGTTTAGTTGTGGATAGTAGAAACTTGTTTAGTTGTGGATAATAGAAACTGCTTTACCTGTTTAGTTGACTGCTTTACTTTTTTAGTAGCTTATTTTTTGTTTGAATATATAAATATGTCTTCTGATATGCCAATATCTTAATATGTCCAGGAGCCCAAGCCCAGCCCGGTCCTATTTGCAAAATCTTGAATTCGTAAGATCATCCTAACCTTTTGATTCATGGCCCTAAGATTTAATGGTTGAGAGGCATCATTTTATCATGATTTCAATCCAACGGTGAGGAAAAGTTGGATGAGTGTCAAACGTGGACTTGTGACTATTTGTGAAGGGTGGGTTAGTGTATGTGAAAAGATTAGATTGACTCAGCATGGGCCCCATGACAAAAAATAAGAAGGGTGGAAAAATGGGCGTTTTTAAAGTGGGGCGTTTTTTAGAATTTCCCTACATATATCGTCTTTGTTCAAGTGAGAACTATTCTCATGGAGTCATCGTGATAACTTTTTGTGGGGCCCAAATGTGGGTCCCATCTAGGGATGGGACTATGGGGGGTGGAAAGATCTGTGTTACTATGTATGACCACCCCACGTATCAAGTTTGACCCCAATCCCATGCCCCTACCCCTTCATCCACGACCCACAAATTTAATGGCTTTATATTAAAAAAGAATTCAACCCTCCAATCCAACATCCCAGTCCATTCAGATGGGTGCCAAACCTTGGGATCTATGACTATCAATGGGGTCCCTGTTTGTGCGAAGTTTGGATGGGTTGCTAGGTGGGCCCCACCAATAGTTCTCACGGAAGCACGGTGAGAACTGAATATTTTTTCGTGCATGTATGTATGTATATATAAATATATATATATATATATGAGTATGGCTCTTCTAAGCTAAAGCTTATCTTATCCTAAGCTGGAATAGTGCTGGTCCCACAAATTAAAGTTGATTATATTTGTTTTTTTGCATGATGGAACTGGAAAATATAATTCTGATTTGATTTATCTTGATTTTGGAGACGATCATCATGCAAAAAACAAAGATAATCGACTTTGATTTGTGGGACCAACACTGTTCTAGCATAGGATAAGGTAAGCTTCAACTTAAGAGAGCTGGCCCCTATATACATAGATATATATATATAGGGAGATGCTCCTATGAAAGATATCTCTTACCTTAAATGAGAGATTGGGTGGGGGCCTTCACATCCATATCGAATGTGAACAACTTAAATGTGATGGCCCCCACTCCTATCTCTCATAGGAGCATCTCCTACCTTAAATGAGAGATTGTGTGGGGCCCCTCACATCCATATCCAATGCCAACAACTTAAAATGTGAGGGCCCACACCTCTATCTCTTATTTAAGGTGAGAGATATATCTCATAGGAGCATCTCCCTATATATATATATATGGAAACGCTCATGTATGAATATTTTCCATATATATATAATAGTGGTTATCCCGTGCACACGGTGTGCAGCTAAGTTTAAATACACACCTCAATGTGGGCCCCACATGGGACACCACTTTAGGATGACATTGGTGGAGATTGCTTCATCTGGCTGGGGCATACATATGTATAAAATATGGGCCTTACCTAATCATCCTAACCCCTTCATCAATAGCCGACAAGTTTCTGCCCTTTAAAATTTGACCCATTGATCAAACGGTACAAACCATTCAAATGGGTGTAAAAAAATGGGACTGGTGTAGGTGTCTCATGTGTGTGGTCCACTCAGATAGGTCATCAGGCGGACCCCACATGAGGTGTGCATGGTGTGTGCAAGAAAAGGTGTGCATTGGATAACTACTCTATATACATATACATATATAGGGAATTTTTCCAAAGCATACGCCTTTTATCATATTACCGTGAGGGCAACATAGTAGGGCCCACCTTATGATTCATCCAAACCATGCACACACGAGACCCCCTGAATTACATTGGATCTATTGAATTTTCAGCTTTTCACAAATTCAAATGGACTAGAACATTGGATCAAAGGCCAAATTTTTCTTTAATATAAAGTCATTAAACTTGTGGGCCGTGCATGAAGGGGTTAGAGACATGAGATTGACACCAAACTTGATATTTGGGTTGGTCCATCCATCCATGCATACATACATACCTATATATGAATGGTTATCAGGCGCACCCAGGTGGGACCCACCTGATTGTCCATCTGACTAGACCCCACACACACATATCCTGAATTTCACACGTACCCTGGGGAGTTTGCACTCATCCAAATGGACTGTTGGATCGACTGCACATCCATCCGAATGGATTGTACACCATTTAACTTGTTGGAGCTGCATGGAGATGATGAGGTTTACGGTTGGGGCTAATTTTTTCCATAGATGAAGGGCCTAGGGAGATCTTTGGATCCCCTAGGTCTCAATCCCAAGAGGGGCCCGTGTGGGCCCAGATTAAGGTGTAGACACTAATCCAGCACCCTAACAATTTTTATAAGAAAAACTTTTATCCTAGTTGGGCCCACTGGAATGCATGATGATCATGGAAGTCCATTGAATGTAAAGTTCTATATGAGACCTACCTATGAGCAAAATTTTGAATCCATAAGATCATCCTAACCCTTTAATCCATGGCCCTAAAATTTAATGATTTTAAAGGCATTATTTTTTTATGATTTCAATCCAATTATGAGAATAAGATGGTTGAGTGTCAAATTTGGACTTGACACTATTCATTGGGAGGGTAGTGCGTATGAAAAGATTAGATCTACTCATGGTGGGCCCCATGACCAAAACAAGATGGGTAGAAAAAAAGTCGTTTTTTAAGTGTGGAGTTCCGTGGAGGGTGCCTATTCGTAGTCTGATAGATGGGAGTGGGGCCCAAATGGAGCCAAGGTATTTCCTAAAACGCAAGCCATGAAAGGTGCTTTTCGACAAAAATATCTATAAATACTATAAAGAGAGAATAAAATTTACAACAAATAAAAATAAAAAGAAAAAAAATGAACATCTAAAAGTAAGAAAATAATTATAGATAAAAATAGTTCATTAGTTCTACAAGGAATATAAATGATAAAATAAAACAAAATATCACAAGAAGAGAGAAAATAGACATAAAATGGCTCATAGTTTGGAATATAATGATTTTCATTTTTCCAATACAAATATTTTACTTTTGGGGACGAGCGAGGCATGTAAAAAAAAAAAAAAAAAAAGGAGGCATAATATTTTCTAATCTTTATTTCAAGACAAATAAAAATTATATTAGTCTTATTGAAAATTAATATTAACATTGTTACAATCTTTTGATTTTTCAATTGATTAGAGAAGTTCCCATACATACGAAGGAGAGTTATATGAGCACATTGATCAAGCAACAATGACCCCTAAATAAATTATTGGATATAAATGCATAAAACATGGATAGTATATTTTCCACCTAATCAATCCAATCATTCATGTCACTTTGACTGAAGTGAAATTTGGGTCTATGCCTCAACGTAGATGGTTGTAAAAATAAGATGAAGTTGGGAGAGGTGCAGAAGAGCCTGCATCTTTCGAAGGCGTCGACATGGTTGTGGGACCCACTTTGATCAATACTAATAAGGGTGATGATGTTGGAAGATCCCACTCTAGATTAAATGTCGGCCTATGGGCATTAGATTGAATGAATCTCCCTACTCCCTCTTACAATCTCTTTCTCTCTTAACAAATGATGACTGATAATTGACCTATAGATGGCAAGTGCATGAGTTGAATGGGCTAAAATACAGGAACTGCATGGAATGAAAGACAACGTGGACATGGCTGGATAGTTGCCATCAGAAAATCAGGACCGTCAATCAGAACATATCCATCTCACAGCCCATGCACCCATTACTGGGCCCCACTTCCATGGCAAGAGGAGAATGGCAACACAGAGAGTTCTTAATTCGAATGAATAGGCCATGTTATAGCTGAAAGGAATATGATTCCAATCGATAGCACAAAAATCTCCTGCATTTTCCTTGAATCATTTTCGATAGAAAGCTTCCAGTCATTTGAATTTCTCTATACTCTCCCTTCTTGATTTTTCATGAAAAGTTTAATTTTGGAAAGCAGATGCCTCTGTGAGTAGATGTCATGGAAATAATAGAGCAGAATCTCATAAGCAGGATTAGATACCCGAGAATACGAAATGAATGCGATTCCAATCGATAGCACGAAAAGGTCCCACCACTTTAAATGGAATCAACAGTGGAAGAGTGAGTGTGTGTGAAAATGATAGAATTCGTATTTCCGTACCGTTCAGATTTGATTTTTTTGTTGTTAAACGCTCGATTATGATTTTATAAGACAATTATTGGGAAGAAGAAGAAGGAGAAAAGACCAGACGAGTTTGGTTCCTTTTTTCACAAATTGCCAAGCAGTAAACGCGAAAAGGGAAAGTTGTCTGTGTGTTTGGACTTTGGAATTTTGGATGAGATGAAGAAAACATGATTAACACTATGAATGTCTCTTATCATTCTTTTTTTAATTAGGGTGTAAATGGGGTGGTGGGACCCACTCCTAAGCTGAAATTTGAGGATATATAAAAGCAGAGGGGATGTAATTCATATCAAACTGTTTAAATTATCTACATGTGGACCCCATGATGGAATTCCATAAAACTGTTACATGGTTTCTAATATCCATGAGAGAGGATCCGGACTCCAACTATTACATAGGTATCGTGGATAGAGAAAATCTAACCGTTCAAGATGAACCTTATCCCCTCTTGTGATGTATCCTCACATTTTGCTTTAATAGAAGTGGGTGTTGGGTGCTGCCATAAAACTAAATAGATGATTGAAGATGTGATCAAGCGCTCCTGTATCATAGCTGTAATGAAACAATAACCGGAGACGAGTCGCATTCAAAGACATTTATTGATGGAAAATCAATGGAAACAAGTTGAGAAATAAGACATTTAATATGCATGAAATATTACAATAACATAGTAAAAAAGAAGTAAGACACTTCTTACATTTAGATGAGAACTCACTCTCCCAATGGCGTCATGTCTTGTAGAAGCAACAACTGCAACTTCAACACTCTAATCCAAAAAAAAAAAAAAAAAACATTGGCATGATAAGAAAATACTTCATGAACAAAAGTGATATAAACATACATAAGACCATGTGAACCATTGCTAGTATTACCGTCTCTATAAGAACACCGATTATTGCAAGCAAATAAATTAGTATTAATAACAAGACTAGTCATCAAGCTGCCCTAGCTGCATGTAATCAAAAATCAAGTAAGTCCAAGTAACAACGCTTCTCTTATGCATTTCATCAAATACCTGGGTGGCAGAAACCACATTACCTATTTTTTTTGTATAAATTAATAAGACTATTCAATAAGAACATATTTATGTACAACCTATTCTTTACAAAATGTAAGTGGAAATCTTTTGCATGAGAGAAAATAAGTAACTCATCGAATATGTTCTTATACTAAATCCTTACAACCCCCAAAATTCTAAAATCCTATTCTGAATTCCGTCTCTATCCATGTATTTGAGAATTCCAAAAGCATTAAAATGCTTAAAACAATCAAAAGCATGAGATTCTAACTTGAGATTTTTGCAAAGAACGGTTAGCAGAGAGCCCTCCCTTCATTTCTACAGGCAGAGTGTTGCAGATCATGAAAGAAGACACACTCCCTTTACATGCTACCTGATCAATGTTCCTAATCTTCATTTTTGGTGTAGTGCAACCTTCTAATAGAGCCCAACCACCTAGGTGATGGAGTTTTACGGTGGTTTCCAAAAGGGATAATCACCGGAGTCAAGTTGAGAATGACCCAAAAGGACGATTGCGAAAAAAAGAATCGGGATGAGATATAAAGTAGTTTCACATAATGTTCGATATCGACCATATCGCAAAACGACAAAAAAAGAAAAGAAGGAAAAGGCCACATGAGGACCTCTCCTGTGTCCAACGTGATACTAGGTCCAGGTAGGCCTTATGGGCTCCTACGGGGACTTTTCCTATAAATTCCTCAATAAAGTAAACTCATCGTGTAAGTCTTTTACTCTAGTTTTATTTAGGTGTCAAAAGGAGAGTTAAGTAAAATCACGTAAATAAAAAAATAATGCTTACTAGAGCAACTTCAATTAATTATCATCTATCTCAATACAACACAATGAGAAATGTTCTCCTACAAGAATAGTATATGAAGTCTAGCTTCAATAAATAAACCAATCCTGACTTGTATTCTTTTTTAATTTTGCTTAAAATAAGGATATCATTTAACTTATAACATTGCATCAATTCTATTACCTCCATGATTAAACACAAAAATAATAAGTAAAAGCTGATTTTAAGCTACAGTTTGCAACACTAAAGACTCGTGTATTGGGTCCTAGGTCCATGGGTTGGAACCATTATGGACCTAGAATTGGACCCGCTTATCAATCGGAACCTAAGTTGGTTTCCGGACTTAGACCCTCTTATGAATTGAAACCTAAGACAAGTTTCAAGCCCAGTTTTTTATGGATCATAATCTCCGGATAATCAAGAATTGGATATTCATCCTAACTGCATTCCCTCAGGACTTTGTCACCTCACCTGAGGTCTACTTCCCTCGCCCGAGGGCTCCTTCGCCTCACCCAAGGTCTACTACCCTCACCAGAGTGGGAGTCCCAGCCCCTATAGCTGGAGTAAAAAAAAAAAAATTACCCCATATGATCTCATAAGCATTCTACTAAGCCTACAGCTGGGGTATAAGAACATTCACCGCAATGAGAACTCTTTCATTACCCACTGCACCTGATTTCTTTTCCGGGCGGCTAGTTCAAATAGCCTCTTAAATTTGAATGGTCTCAAAAAACCCACCATGAGCATGACTACTTCTTTTAAAAGAGACGCATTGATAGTGTGAAACTCTGCCATATTGCTGGTTCTAGTAATGGGAAAATTGCATTATCTCCAATGTTCTAAAAACCTGATTAACTATTAACTTTTGAACTACCCACCTGAGAATTGGTGGAGTGTGGCATAGGGCGTGGGTTTTCTCCCCACGTCTTGTGTTCAAAACCACCGCAGATTTGCCTATTGTATGGATTTAGTGGGCGTCACCAGAAATACCCACGTCATAAATAAAAAAATTGTTGAACTTGAAGTGATGAAATTTAACAACAACAATAATAATAATAATAAAACATGTTAATAGTAAGGAAATCCAAAAAATGAAAAATTTTAAATTAATGGTTCAGTTTTAAAATATGTTTTAAAAGCAGCATTTTACAGTTTAAAAATAAAAATAGAAAACAGATTAACATTAAAAAGGTATTCCATAAACACCTTAATGCATAATCTAGAAAATGTATAAAAGACAATAACTACCGATTGCATGTGGCATCGTCTAATTGCAGCACACTACTTTGGTGAAAAAAATTACAGGTGGCTAGATTGTTTCATTGAATTTACATACGTAAATGAATCACATTTGTCTAAAATTATTTGTAAAAGAGCTCATTTACATGCAATATTTTTTACACATTCAACCCTGTGAAAGTCTACACAATAGAAAGAGCTAGTGGTGTGAGTTGCACGTTCCTCCCCACTGGGCAAAGTGTTAAGTTTCATATCTTACATCCTCAGTAATTTTAACAACCATGTAAGAAACGGAAAAATAATCTAATCTTATTTTTGCCATTTGTCTCCACTCATGTGAACTCACAACCCATGATTCAAACTATTCAATATTCTCACATAAATGATAAACCATAAAACATGAAGTTTCAGATCTTAGATCCTCTCAAGGATTTTGAGAAACATGTGAGAAATTAAAAAAAAAAAATTAAACCACACTTTTCTGATTATTTGCACTTTTGTGGGCCTTCAATTTATGATCGAAAACATTCAATATTCTTATAAAATGATAAATATCAGTGAATGATAATATGTTGAACACATAAATTTATGTCAATTTCATTTACATAATCCAAGCATAAAAAAACCAAATGACCCCTAAAAAATATTTCTGGGAAAGAATATACAAGCATTTTCTAAATGTAAATTTTCATGCAACCATTCCCTAAACATTAAGAAAAGAATTCATATGTTTCTTGCAAACTAAATTATGTGGCACAAAAAAGAAAAGAAAAACATCCCTAGTTGTTGCCCATCTTATTAGGGAGACATGTAATGCGTGTGGGTACATAGTTCAACTGTAAGTTCCGTGCAAAAAAAAAAAATCGAGAAAACAATAAGCCCACAATAGATTTACTAGGCATTTTAGAATCATTTTAAAAAATTATAGATGAGTAAATGGGTTTTGCATACATAAATGTTATGTATGCAAATGTTACATATGTGGAGTGAAATGCATTACTATGTTTGTCAAAATCATCATTTTCATGAGTAAATGAGCACATCCAATGGTTTTAGATGTGTTTGGATGTTTTGAACATTTTCGTAAATTTCTCAAAATTCAGAAGATTTAAGATATGAAACAAGATATCTTGATGCTTATTATTAATATCAGGTCATTGAACAATTTAGATCATGAATTGGGGGCAACACAATTGCAGAAAATTTGATTTATAGGTTGGGATTTTTTGGATGTTTTTCACAAATTAATCAATATCTATGAAAACCTACGATAAATAGATAAAAGGTGTTGGGTTTATTAGTTTAATAAAAACAAGTTAAATGGTTTAGTTTACAAATATGGGGTTGCATGAATAAAAAGAATAAAAATGGTCAATGAAATTTGATCCCGTGACCCCTTGCATTAAAATAAATATATGTTGATTGTTTAAAGAATGTACGGGCACTTCACTGTTTGCAAGTGGGAGCTGTGAAAGAGTTTCACACCTACTTGGGTGTCAAAATGGCCGCATTTACACACTATTTAGTTCCATATGAAATCCTTTGCTTATATTAAACACGAAAGCAGATCACTATGCCAATAATGACAAGCTAAATCATAAATGCGCTATGTGTACTTGCTAATCTCAAAACTGATCAAAGTAGATACAGCACACTCTTTCTAAAGAGATACCTAATCTTCCAAAATGATTTTCTCTGAAATAAGCATTAGTGTCCAAAGCTCTTTTCTTTTAAAACTGGTTTACAACACCTAGTAACAAAATAATATACACATACCGTTGTATTCTAACTAATTCTACCTTACATAGACAATAACCACCAAGAGCACAATAGTCATGAAACACAAAGGAAAGATCTAATCAAACTCTCACATGTACCAATGGTTTTAACACTTTTGATTACTTGAGCTGATGATTTCAGGCCATTCCACAACGAGGTACAAAATGGCAGAACAAAATACATCCCTTGTTTATAAGTGATCAAGCATTTTCTGTATAATTTCGCGGAGTTCAGATTCTATGGAATCCAAAACGAGTGTCTTATAACAATCACAGAGGGAGGGATTTACTGGTAGCTGCTCTATATGCCGGGTCATAATCTGGATGGATTCTTGATATTTATGGTAGCCAGCGACTTCTGAACCGACTGTTGTTGCTCTTCAACCTGCGTGGACAAAAGCCTTTCCTTCTCTGCCAAGGCTTTGTGAGTAGCCTTCATATTCTCTAGTCGCTCAGAGAGCTCTGCTATGTCCCATTCAAGGCTAGTCATAGAAGTTCGGATCTTGTCCAATTCCTGTTTTTCAGATTGACGCATTGGTGTAGCAACAGCAACATCGGCCTGAACATTAGCATAATGGCGCTCAACAGTTGACTTTATCAAGCTAACCACCCTTGTGCTTACTTCGAGAGGAGATGCACGGGCTTTTTCTACATACCCGTCAGCCATCTTGAAGGCCTCCTGCATCTTGGACTCAAAATAAGCAGCAGGATACCCAGTTGAGTGCAGAAATTGCACTAAACAAGGCCCAGCCCACGGGAGCTAACCACCAAGGCGGGGGACATGGTGCAAATCCTCTCCAAAAATGACTTTATTTGTGAGAGGGTGAGCGCCACTGCGTCATTAGGTTCCCGGAGCTCCAGAGAGGGAGCGTCCTTTACAAAAGAAGGATCCAACAGACGAAGACCTGTCAATCCACAAAGATTGATATATCAGCATGGTGTAAGAGGAACAATTGCAAAGAAGAAACTAAGAAGATTATAGTAATGCCAGTAGTAGAACGCTGCAGGAAACTCTTTCAAGTGGCAGCAACAACCCATCTCTAACCATGAAGTTCAGGGAAGTTAGCCCCGGAAACCTCAGTGTTGACTGTTGAGATTAATAATTCCACCGCCATTAGAATTGAACGAAAGTGTTCATAAATTAAGAAGTCATTCTCAGCAGGTTTTGCAGGTAAGCAAAAGTTAAGACAACATCTTCATGATCATTTCCTTCCACAAGTTCCAAAAATACACCAAAGTTTCAACAGAAAAGTAATCCCAAGACAGAATTTCCTCTGTATGGTTGTGCATATTTGAAACCACTTCTGATTCCCAGTAAAATTTTGAGGCTGCTAATTGAAAATGGATGTCAATTATCTTGCACTCAGAAAATTGTTGCAGTTGGGTGTTTTGGAATCTTCGAGCAGAATCAAATTGCTTTGACATGATTTACCAAGCTGGAGTTTAGGTCTTTTTGATATATCTATGTCAACACATAAAAACTCATAGAAGGAACTAGATCTTTCTCTACAGGTGATTTAGGCTTCATTAAAAGGTTGTCCTTATCTGGGAACTTCTTCAAGGGCTAGTCCTTGCTCTCGGCTGTCGACAAAGAGTTCATTACTGCATAAAAAATGATCAAGCATGATACAAGCTCAAAATGAACAGCTCCTCTCACCCGCAAGTAGGAAGTTACCTTTCATTCTCTCAATGTCAGCTGCCTCCATGTAATTTTGTGCTTCATCCTCCACCACAACCTTCTCATCGCGAAAATTCTTGGACTCGAGGAAATTCCCGATCAAATCCAAAGATCCAAAAGCTTTAACAAAATGCGTCATCTTTTTTGCATCTCCAAGCACGAGGTAGTGAAGAGCACATCTCTTCAGAAAAGATATTTTGACCTCATCTTCTTCTCCAATCTTCTCAAGTTCCTCAGATGATGAATTTTCCTTCCATTGTTCTATGTACTGCAATCCCGCATCAAAAAATTCTCCTTTGGTGCAAGCAGATAAGAATTCAGAGAAAAATTTGCCTTTGGCATACACATCGGCAGGAAGAGACCAACATTCCGCCATACAAAAACAGTCCCCAGCTTCCTTAAGTCTTGACATAACACATTTGTCCCGAATAATCCCGATATAACATACCTGATTATGTCAAGGAGCAAAGTTGATAGCACATAAACTTAAACCAGATAGACATTCAAAACACAGGAAAATCATTGATAACAATTTAAATATATATATATATATATATTTCCACACAACAATGCAGCATACCACACTTATTCAAAAGATCCCATTACATGTTAATGGATACTTTGAATATCATTACATCACCTAATTGCAAATTTTGGTTTAAGGACCTCCAAACTTTTATTTAAGGGGGCAAACTTTATCATTCAATTCCATCCAACAAATCAATGTACTGGCAATCTGGAATAAACCTATTCATGAACAAAACCATGTGCACAGTTAAAATAGCTATAACTAGAGGCCGGTTTCGGGAAAGGGTATAGAGTGAGAGGTTCAGCCTACTTGGCTTCTGAAATAGGAAAATAGCTAACCCAGGACCTCATCACTGTTTATTATGGTAGGGGCCTTGATTACAGTTAGTGAAAGGTCACAGTCACCTCTAAATAACATTGGAGTGCATCATTGTCCTTTATATGGTGTATCTTGTACTAATTAACAAGGATGGCCACTGGCCTCTGTTTAAAACAAATATCAACTGTGTTGTATCATCATTGTATCACAGTAAAGTTGGTAGGCTAATATTTCATTTACAAAATACAATATCTATAGAGTACAAGGATGAATAACCAAATGATGATCACCAAGCCAATCCTATCCAGTCTAATGCATTATCTAAAATGATCAATATCTACAAGTTCATTACTTTAATGGAACTACCGCTCCCCTCGAAATCAAGGTGTTCAGAGAGAGCAACTGCAGTTCCAGAAGAAAATTATTTCACACAGTGATGGCAAGGTGCAAAATGAGCAGAGGCTACTCAAGACAGGTGTGGAAGAAAATATAAAAGAAGATGACCAAATTATGAACAGGAGATCTGACCTAGAGACTCAGAGACAGACCCAAAAAATGTGAGAACTGATACAAAAGATATAATCAGATTGAAGACAGGAGGTCTGATCAGGATAGACAATCAAATCTGAAAAAACAGAGATCTAAACCCAGATAAGCAGCACCAGTTAATATACAAAAGAAGAGGATAAGATACATGGGTAATGTTCTCCTACGAGTTGCATATTGCTTATATGTAGTCTAGCTCGTGGAGCCCACTTGGATACCTTCTTATTAGTGGGGAAGGGATACATGGAAAGGCCTCCTTATGGGTAAGAATCAACAAGAAGATGGCTCAGGTGGCCCCCACATAGCTGGACTGCATACGCTGTAGCTCGTAGGAGAATATTTCTCTAAGATATATAATTCAAACTAACCTATTTAAAACTCATCCAAGTATCCCTAAAGCAGAAGCAGAATTTGTAATCTCAGGATTTAGTGAGGTCTGTCAACCTTTTCTTTCTTTTCAGTCAGACTTAACGGCATTACATTAATATTATGCTAATGTAAACAATATGGTTAGTCTCCTAACATTCTAACCAAAGAATGCAACTAAGCTACTAATAGTGCACTTACAAGACTTTAAGAGCAATTACTAGAATATATATATGGGATGTGATCCGGTGAGAACTGTTCTCACGGAGTTACCGTGAGAACTTTTTTGTGGGGCCCACTGGGGGCCCCATTTTGGAATGGGACCGGTGGGGATTGAAAGATCTATATGGGACCCCCGCGAATATCAAGTTTGGCCCCAATCCCATGCTTCTAACCCTTTCATCCATGGCCGACAAGCCCAATCCATTCATATGGGTATATAGTCGATCCAACGGTCCAATTCATTCTCGTTGGTACCAAACCATGAGGCATGTGACTATCAAAAGGGTCCTAGTCCATTGCAAAGTTTGGATTGGGTGATAGGTGGCCCCACCCCATAGTTCTCACGGTTTGAACCGTGAGAACACTTCTCACCTGATTATTTCCATATATATATATATATATATATATTGAACCGCTCCTTTTGACTATTGTAATAGTATGTAATCAGAAAATTTCTTGGTTTGCATGGATGTGCAGTGTATATCAGTTGTCAATTGATTAAGTCCATTAGAATTTCAGATAACAAAAAGCAACGGATAGCATTGTTGGGTTTGAGATGGTATAGAGTAGTCATCCACGCACATAAAGTAGGAGCCTTTGCCAAATTTTAGTGTAACATAAGCTGAAATTTATCTTAAAAAAAAAAAAAAAAAAAAAAAAAGAAGAAGAAGAAACAGTCAATACCACTTTCAAATTTGATATAAGAGTTTCCACTTTCCACACAAATGCTGCAACAAGAAAAGGAAATTAAACCTGCTCTTTTGTAATCTTTTAACATCATAAAACATTTAGCAGCTGGTTCTGGCTTTTCAATACTTTCATACATCTCTGCAGGCTTTATCAGCAAATCCCTAGCCATTTCAAAATCTGTGCTAATATTGCGGTCAGCTGCAGCTTAAAGACCGGCTGCTTTTGCCCATTTTATCTTCACTTCATCTCCAGCATGCTCAAAGCACAGAGTGGCCATTTCAAAGTTCCCCTCATTGAATAACTGTGTGGCCAAACTGTCATGAAACAAAATTTGTCTAGCAAAGTTAGAACAAAAAAAGAAGAAGAAGAAAAACCATGAAACAAGAAACACACCTTGATACTGCGCAATGTCCAATCATCTGTGATGCTTGTTGCTGCTTGCATAGCCTGCAAATCAGGCGCAAATTACCCCAATCAAATGGGATTGTAATTTTGTGAACCTTTCATTAAAAAAGAAGGTGGGAAGCACCTCATGGAGGAAATTTGTGCTGTGTTTGCAGGTTTCACATAGAAACCCTGATCGAACCATCTTTGGGTCTCTCGTCTCAGCGTTTTGTTACAGAGAATCATACCCCATTTTGTGTTGGTCTTGCCCCTTTTGACTTCATTAACCGAGGACTGTACCTGTCTTGGCCACTTATCCACTTTCGGAAGAGTCACATAGTTTAAGATTTCGGCCGATACGTACCGGTACCGGCCCGTACCGTGACGATTTTTTTCTGGGGTACAGGTATCTGTATCGTTACGGTCCGTATCGCCAATATATCGGGTGAATATCGGCCATTACGGCCGATATTTACAAGATATCGGACGTAACGTCCTATACGGACGAAACTTAAGAAAAAAAAGAGGGGGAGAGTAGGAAGAGAAAAAAAGAGGGCGTATGCAAGAAAGAAAAAACTAAAAAAAAAAAAAAAAAAACGAACCAGAGAGAGAGAGAGGAGGAGGTACCTGGTCCTGCTGCCGCCGCCTGCTTCCCGAGGTCACTCCGCCTCCTGCTCCTGCATCGCCACCACTTCCGCCCCTTCTCCTTCCTCTTCCTTTTCTTCTCATTCTCTCCTCTCTTTCCATCCTCTTCTCAATCTCTCCTCTCTTTCCCTCTTCCTCTTCTTCTCTCTTCCTTCTATCTTTCCACCTTTCTGAATTCGGTTTCCCTCCGTATGTGTAACGTGCCGGATGACTCGTACGGTCCGAGTCCTTTTTTTATTAGGTACATATACATACATAGTGGGCACTGTTGTGGGAGCCATGTTTTACAAATCAAGACCACTAATTGTGGGGCTCAGGTCTACAAAAATCTAAACCATTCAAATAATTGTTCCCTTTTATATCAATTTGTGCCAAATTTATATTTCAATAAAAGATGGGCCCATCCACCCATGAGCAGAGACGATCAATCTGATAGTGTGCAAAATTTGGTAAAATAGCTCATGACAAAACCTTCACAAAATATATCAACTTTTCTTTCTTTAATTATGCCATGCCATGCCCTGCTAATGGGGCTTACAAATGAAAATTCTAAATCATTCAAAATATCTGCCCCCTTAGCGAATATTAATCAAACAAGAGTTGGTCCATGGTCATAATCATCACTTATAAACACGGTAATAAAAAAAAATACTTTTTTTTTAAACTGTTCTATAGTTGTCTTTTCTATAAAAAAAAATCAAAAAAAAGTTTTATACTGTGTTTGAACCTAATGATAGACCTAAGTTCTGTTGGTTCATATTTTCAAAGCTAATATTAAGGGTGATGGTTATTATTAGAATTTAAGACGTGCTATAGCGATGAATTTGTAAACTATAATGATTGGCTCAGAAGTGAAATATTAAAAGCCTTTTTGTTTGCATTATAATACATAACAACTGAGTACATATAATTCATAGTGGTTAAAAATGATGATCAAGTGTAAAATTTTAAAATAATCATCAAACAACAGTTATTTTGAGGGAAATAGAGTTTAAAAAAAAAAGAGAGATAGGATATGCCCTATGAACTACAAGGGTAGTGGCTTCTGTTCATTTCCTATCTTCTTTTAAATCTATTTTTCAAAAAGAAAACTTATTTGATGCTCATTTTTTAAAATGCGCCTTTGATCTTCGTTTTTAACTAGTAATAGTGTGAATCCTATGTATTCAATCCCTATATTTTTTAATGCGTTACACATTTTAATTTTGTATTTGAGTTCTAGGATTTAAAGTGAAATTTGACCGGGGGTGAATATTTATCTGGTTCTTCTTTTCAATTTAAATATAAAGGAAGAGAGTCTAATTAGGGTCGTAGGAGGATGATTTGCACATTGAAAGAAATTATTCATATGGGCTTCATTGAAAGTTTACATTGAGGGGTACCAAGATTGAATTAAAAGTTATTTCTTTCAAATGTATGATAATTGTGTAGAGGTAGCAGTGTGCATGGTTGGAAAACTCGTGACAGACTCACTAGCTCTAAAATAGTGAATAAGAGAGAGTCAACATGATGATTCGGAAGAGTCATTTTTTAAACCCTATTTAAAAAACGATCAAATACATATAAAAGTTAGATATGCATTTATATACATGTATTAATAATAAGCAATTCAAATTAATAAGTTTATGTATGCAAAAAATAACTATAAGAGGAGAAAAAAAGAAATAAAAACAATCTTGCATATTACGTACTTTTAAGTCTAAATATCAAGGGCATGTTCGTTTGCATTAGAATGCATAGGAATTGAATACATGGGTGGTTAAAAATGAAAATTAAAAGTGAGTTTCCAAAAATGAACACTAAATATCAATTTTCTTCTAGAAAAATAGAATCAAAAGAAAATTGTATTTGATGCTCATTTTTGGAGATTCATGACCTTTAATCTTCATTTTTAACAACCCTATGTTCAATTCCCATGTATCTTAATGCAAATAAACATGGCCCAAATGTAAAAGTTCAAATATCAATTCCAAATTACATTTCAATAATCAATTTTAAATTGCTAGCTCCAAACCTTAGGCATTAATTACTTAAAATAAACATCAATCGTTTAAAAGTCAGATCTTCTGATCAAATGGTTCATAATACATACAACTTATCAAAACAAGGTGACTCATTAATTTGAGCTTCTCCTATAATTGACTCGGTCTTTTATCAAAATGAGGTGACTCGGCCGAGTCAAGGGTTTACTTCTAAGTTTTCCTACCTTGGCGGCGTGTAATTTTAGTGGTAGCTCATCTTTTATGCATGGGATTTATGAAAAATCTGCATTTGTGAATTTTAGATATATTGAAATCATGTGAAAAAGAATTACCATTTTATTAGAAAGTTCCATTTCACTTGAGTAAACATTGAATGACTCGATATATATATATATATATATATTTATAGGGGGACATTCATGTGCATCCATCCCTCACCATAGGGTGAGGGACACTTACATGGCTTTCCCTCTTTGTAGATGAACATTCTTTTTCTGCATATGACCATATATGGCTTTCCCTCTTTTGCATATGAATATTTTCAATTATGTAAGTGTCTCTCACCCAATGGTGAGAGATGGATTGACATGAATACTCTGTATATATATATATATATATATTTATACTGAAATCTATAATGAGGTCGTTTGGTTAGAAGCCATTTACATGACATTTACTCGTACTTATTACTACCATGATCATATGAAATTTTCAAATTTAAAAAAGGTGTTAAATGATTACATACCTCTCTTGTTAAGAGGATGCTAGGACATAGAACACCTGAGATAGATCGAGGTATTTCAAAGTCTTTTTTCCATCGTTTATTTTTTGCAACTCTTGTGGGCTCCAAATAATCCGAACGGTTCAAACTTGTTATTAACTCATTAAAACCCAAAACATTTTTGGGGCTAGTTTGTTTGCGTTGGAGTTAGTGTCAATGGGACGGCCAGGCTTTGGCATGGGTTGTACAATCCCGTCCCTAATATTGGACGGACCTACCTGGGGTTGTCCACTCTTGGCCCTAAATTGAGCAGGCTTGCCGGGGGTTGTCCAATTCAGCTCCAAATTGAGCGAGCCCATGTCAGATCCCATCCCGTGCGGGCTCGGGCCTGGCCCGGGCCGGGCCTGGGCTTTAGCACGATCTTAAACATAAGATCAACATTCTTTAATTATTCCTATACTGTTACCGGACTTTAAACCCTCCTAATTTTTTCTTGGCTTGGGACCGGCAGGGCATTACAATGCAACAAGCAACATGGCGGAGTTAAGTTTTTTCCTTCCACAACATTAAAAACATGAGAGAACAAATATAAGCAAATAAGAGAGCTAATCTCAGTTAAATCGTAATCTTGATGACTGAAAGTTTTTCTTGCCTCTACAGTCACAACATTAAAAAACAATTCAAACTAAAATAAATGGTATTCTTTATACAGTCCAGAAGCCTGTAGTCATCCAACCAACAAGTAATTCATGTGTTGTGGGAACAACGAAGTGAGTGGTCCGTATTAAATCCCCAAAATAGAAAAAACTCTAACTAATTTGTCATATACCAGATGATTCTTCTAATAATAATTCTGAAGAAGACATTTCCTATCATGATTTCACTAATTTTGCACTACTGCGGCATCCCCTTCGATCTCCGGCTCAACTATCCCAAAGAGAAAAAGAAGAATCTGTCTTGTGGGTATAATGCTGCTCAGCGTTACAGACAAATGAAGTCCAACGAACAAAAAAGAGCAAAGAAAGCGTTCTACAGTCAGAGCTGAGGCAATTTATGGACAGTGAACACTATATCCAGTGCCTTTTTTATCTCATAAACCATATGGTGCATGCATGAAATTAATAAACCAAAACATTCCAAGCATATAATCAAATTCATGTATATAATTTACTTCTATCTCAAGCAACTGAAACTAAATCAAAAGTTCAATAATCCATTAAACAAAAGCAGACACCAATCAACAACCATACAACACATTCAAGTTATCTTCTTGGTTCCTGAATAAATAAAGGAGCTCGGCCTGGAATCATGAAATTATATTAGAGGGGGTAGTTTCAGTAAATATATTAAAAACTTAATAAAATTATCTTATAGCCGGGCCTGGCCTGCTCTGCCCAGTCCCAGTCTCATTTTGGCCAGGGTTTCAAAAAATTGTCCAACCCTAGCCCACCGTGCTCAATTTTTTTTTTAAAGCCCTATATTTTCGGGCTTGGGCCTGGCCGGGCCCCCTTTTCAACGAGCTAAATTGACAGTCCTAGTTAGAGTACATAGGATTTATCCCATGGGTAAAATTTCAAAAAAGGCCTTAAGTTTATGTTTTATTTCAAAAACGGATACAAGTTTTAAAACTTTTCAAATCAGTCCCTAAGTTTTTCAAAAAGCTTTCAATTAAGGACATCTTCCCATTTAAAGCTACTTTTTGACAACTTTTTTCCAATTTTTTTTAAATACCCAAATTACCCTTCAATGAAATAAAACTCCCCTTTACTTCCTTTATGTTCTCATTATTTCCTTCACTGACGCCCTCACGGTGATCAAGGATAACCGGTGTTTCTATAGCGATTGGCTGCATATAGTGGCTGCCAAAACCATATCATGGCTTTGAAAGAATGGTAATTTGGGTACTTTTAAAATATCGAGGAAAAAAGTCTTTAGAAAATACCTTTAAATTGCTGGATGTCCTTAATTGAAAACTTACTGAAGAATTTAGGGACTAATTTGAAAAGTTTGAAACTTGTGTCCTTTTTTGAAATAAGGTAAAAAATTAAGGCCTTATTTGAAATTGTCCCTTTGCCATAAGTAGTTAAAATCAATACTACAGGTCAATTTCCATACATGAGCAAAAAATGACTTTTCTTTTTTATGGAAATAAAATCAAAGGAAGACCGAAAATGAAGGACCAACCATCCTTACTTTTGTCATTTTTAACTACTTATGGCATAAATCCTATACATTCAAGTGTCATATATTCTAATGCATACAAACATGCGCTAATAATGGTTATTTACCATTGGCCATTCACTCTTAAGCGTTTAGATCAACATTCTTTCTAATTCAAGCCATAAAAAACACAAATGTCCCCATGTATTTCTCTATATTTATTTTGATAAAAATGATAAACCCCAAAATAAAATAACTTGAAATAAAACCAATTGATTGGTTGAGATCAATCATCATGCATCCCAACGTTGGTTTAATTCCACAAAATGGTTGGTGAGTGTTAATTGTAGCAATCGGCACATATCATCAATCATGTGAACCCTGATTAAACTGATCGACCCTGAAGTTTAATTTTTTCTCCTCTTTAATAACTCCAAAGCAACTAATAAAAAAAAACTCAATATATCTCTAACACATCATTTATATGGGCATGCACTAAATTATGTCGTGATTTAGAAGAATGAATGTGAGACCCTAGCCTGGGAGCACTCCATTGAGGCAAAACCAGGTCAAGTGATTCTACGAGGAAAGATGCACGATCTGCCAAGGTAAAGGGTGGTGTGCTTTGATTAGCACGATGAAACCATGTCCAAGTCCCACATTTAAAACATCCATGTCCTGAATCTGGGCATATATGTGTGACCTGAACTTAACCACACATGAATCGATACAATGAATCACAACCGCCAAAGAAAAAAAAAAAACGAATCCATGGAATGCCTCCCAACAGATCGGATCGCAAAGACAATTATTTACAACATTGATACTTTTATACCTTTTTCTTTTCTTTCCTTTTTTTTTTTTCTTTTTTCTTTTTTTTTTTTTGATTCTAACATATATCAATGTCAACCGTGATGGATATAATTGCATTTGTTGCTATTTCAAGTAAAATAGGGTTATGATACGATAAGCTGGGATTTTCTTGCACCGGATTGGCTTCCACGGGGCCTTTGTGGCTAGAATAATGTAATGTGTCACTTCAGTCCTGTAGGCGGTAAAAACATGACACCCACTTAGATTGAGATGAACTTTGTAGATCAGGGAATACCGAACGCCAAGAACCTGAAAAGGGAAGGAAAACGGCTTGGGTTAGAGCCCTGACTGCTGTGAGCCGAAGGCGCTCCGATGCCTGAGTTAGTTTTAAAAAATTGAGCAGGAGGAGGAGGAAGGAGAGGAGAATGAGACGATGTGTTGTGTATTGTGTGTTGCGTACCTCCATGGGGCTGATCCCACGTGTATATATGTAGACATTCCTCATTCATTCTCTCTGTGAGTGGGGGTGGGTGGGGTGGGGTCCCATCGATCCTTACCCTGACATTCAGCGGTAGGTAAAAAGAGAACATCCCATCAGAACCTTCCATGCTTTCGGTCAGTTGACGTTAAGGGATGATAAAGCCAACTTCTTATAGCCATAAATGAGCAATCCTATCGCCAGGATGTGCCCGTACTTCTTAGAGGAAGGTGACGGCCCACTCTGCCTTCAGCGTTTCGTACCGATACCAAGAATGGCTTGGCCGCGCTGGGCATTTGTGCTGAGCTGGCATTCACGCCGAGCTGCCCCGCCGCGCTGGCACTCCTGACCGAGCTGCTGAGCTGCCGGGCTGTGATTACAGACGCCGAGGTGGACAGTAAGTATTACTGTAATCCTCGCTTAATCTCGTCATTACGATGTTTTACCCACACAATTGCCCCCTAGCTTTTGACCTCTGAGAGTCCTCCAGCTCGAGGAGGTCGGAAGCTTAATGACTGTCTAGTCGGCACTGCTACCGAGCTCAAGAGAGGGTCACCGAAGTGTGGGAAAGGGTTACCGTGATAGAGGAGCTTCAGATCAGAGGGGGTCCCTCCTGAACTTGATGACCGTCGCTGACGTATTGCCCCTTTCAAGATGTCTCTTTGCCTGTCCAGGATATTTAATAGCCTTTAGATATTGCGCTGATGGTGGCACGTGTCGCCTCTTTGGTTGCCATGTAATTACTTTGAAAAGACGTGAGGGCTGCGAGATGCGACGTTAGGGCTGACTGAGGGGACGCCTCTTTAAAGGCTCTTCTCGAAAGCCGAAACGGCGTCTCTGACCCTTATAAATCAGGGCTTTTCCTTCGTCTTCACCTTCTTTTTCTCTTTCGAATTTCTATTGTACCCTGCAAGAGAAATTCTTCAACGTCTGCAAGTTTCCGGCAATCCCGTCTGTGCAGTCCCCTTTCGTAGGGCCTCTTTGTGCTTTTCTCTTGTCTTTTCTTCTGAGTAGACTTTCGTCTGGGTTGAGAATGGGGATCTATAGACACCTGTTAGGAGACCCGGGTTCCATAGCCTACTTTAGGAATACGTACAAGATCCCTGCCAATGTGGAGGTTAGACCAGATGGCCCTGATGATGGCCTCGCCTACCGCAATGGCTGGATGCCGTTCTGGCTGGTCTCCGTTGTGGAGGGAGGCGTCCGCTTCCCCCTTCATCCACTGGTTAGGGACTGCCTCCGGGAGTGGAGGTTGTGCCCCTGCCAGCTACTACCCAACGGATACAAAATTATCATGGGAGTAGTGCGGCTGAATGAGCTCCTAGGGATCGGCCTCGGTGTCCCAGACATCGAGGATACGTATGACCTTTGCAAATCTGCAGAAGGGAACACCCATTACCTCCGGCTGAGGGTCCGCCGGGTTGGCTTTGTAATCGCGCTGGAGGATTCCAACAAATACACGGGTGAAGACCGAGTATTCGTCAGAGGAGGATGGGAGTTCGGTGAAGCAAAGCCTAGCACCACGGTCCGGATTCCTCGAAAAATAGGAACTCCACCAAGTAAAGACCGAAGTCTTTTCGGTTTGCAGTTTTTTCTTTCTTCCACGCCTGACTAACACAACTTTTTCTGTTTATGCAAATTTTCGCCAAAGGAGGGAGTTTGCCAGGAAAAACCGTTGGAGGGTGAACCCTGAGTGGCACGAGAAGGTGAGAAACTACCGCGATCACAACTGCCGTGTTGCGTGGTCCCTCCTAGGGTATACGCCCCACTACAGATCCTTCAACACCTCGAGAAGGGTGTCGGGAATAGACTCCGTGTTGCGCGGGGAAGGCGCCAACTTAGAGTCAGCGACGACCGTGGTGCCCAGCTCGGAGGCAATGACCGTCGCGATACCTACTGGGCGTCTGGTTGAGTCCGAACACCGCGCTTTAGCTCTCCCAGACCCAGGGCTTGCCAGGGCCTCAGGAGCCGAGCCCAGGCCTTCGCGAAGGAAGAGGCTAGTAGCTTCCAGCACGTCTGAGAGCTTGGCATCTTCCAGCTCGGAGGAAGAGGAGGGAGAGATGCTACGCTAGCGCGTGCAATGCTATGCGGCAGAAAACCTATCTGCCGCGGCCTTCGGGGACATCAGGGGCGAGGCCCGAGATCCCCCTCAGGCCGTGGTCGTCGCTTTGGTTGCGACGCCTTCGGCCGCTACTGGCGGAACTCATACTGCCCCGGTTGCCGAGACGGTCCATGCTGCCGCGACTGAGGCCACTCACTCAAACGCGGTTAAGGTCGCCTCAGCTCCGCCTTCAGTGACTATCGTCGTAGATGACTCACCCCCAGACCATGCTACAAGGGCTGGAGGTCGGGCTCGCTCCGTCGAGGTCGTTGAGGGGGGCCGACCCGAGAAGAGAGCAAGGGTCGAGGCCTCGCTTGGCCCCTCGTCGCCTCCGCCAGCTGGTGGAACGATCTCGCCCCCTCCGCTGGTTCCGTGGAGGCCGGCCATTGAGGAAGTACTGGGGAGGCAGCTGGCCGAAACAGACCGTGCGACCTATCCTCACGTGGTCGTCGCGCTGGGACGCGCCTGCGCCCTTCCTCAGGACATGGCGAGGTGGGCGGAGATGGACAACGAGTCGCTCCTGCTCTTATCGATGCGCTCGCTGGTAACGGTAAGTGTAGCATTTCTCCGGAGCCTTTAGTTCGGTATTCTCTTATTGACGTTTGGTTTTCTTCTTGCAGTTGTTACAGAAATGCCATGTAGGCATAGAGAGGCTGGACGCAGCCGAGGCCAAGGAGGCTGAGTGGGTGGCCGAGAGGGAGGAGCTGCAGGCGTCCTTAGCGGCTAAGGAGGCGATGCTGGTAGAAGAGGCGGGCAGGAATGCTGGCCTCGTCTCTGACTACGAAGAATCCCAGGCCCTGGTGGAGCATCTCAGGGAAGAGCTGAAGGATGAGGGGACCCAAAACCTTCATCTTGCCTCTGAGCTCGATGATCTCCGGACCGTGGTGGTGCGGCTGGAAGAGGACCTGCGGGACGCCAGAGGGACAAACAAGAGGCTCTTCTCCCAGCGAAACATGGCGTAAGGCTCCCTGGAGATGGCCTTGTGGGGGAAAGCGGCCGAGATCGAGTTTGCTTTGGCGAGACAAGAAGCCAGGCTCAAGGAGGAGTTCTTGGCTGAGCATGACTCCATTATGGGGGAGGAGGTTGGCAGACTGATAGCTGACTACAAGGCTCAGCTGCCAGGGATCCGGGACCGAGCCTGAGAGCTCGGATGGAAAGCAGCCTTGAAGAAGGCTGGGGTTCCTGGGGACAGCCCTCTCCTCAGGAATCCCCCAAAGTTCCCTCGCTCGGACTCGGAACTTATAGTCATATCTCTGGCTTCCCCTTGCCTTCCTTCGCAAGCCTACCCAGAGGCAAGCGCCGCCCCCGAGGCGCCTTCGAAGGCCCCTTCAACTGCCAACGCTGAGCTTGAAGACTCTCCTGCGCCCGAGGTCGTCCAGGCCCCTCCCGAAGCCGCCCGCTCCTGAGGCTAGCGTTCCGGAAGCGAGCACGGCCGTTTCTGAAGCCACCTCGACCATGCCCGAGGCCAGCGCGGTTGTGGCCGAGGCTGCTCCAGAGATCGACTGCAATGTAGAAGCTGTAGCCCCTTGAGCCCCCATTGTATTTTTCCCTTCTTTCATTGTATTCCTCTTATCCCTTATGTAATCTGAATTTTATTAATGGAACGACAACTTTCTTTGAATTCCTTGGCTTTCTTTTGCCTTGTCTTTGATGGAATGAGTGTGCAGATGACGTGTACCTTATTATGCTTCATTTGCTAAGTGGTTGGTCTGAATAACCGAACTCTTCGTAAGTCTTTAAAAGTTAAAATCGGATGTCTGCCCTTGACCGAGATTTGGTTTATGAACCGTGGTCCCAATCAGCATCCATAACCCTTAAGAGCGGAAGCTGCCAGAACTCAGGGTGTCCTTGAGCACCGAAGTCAGTGTTCTTGGACATTTTTGGCTTTACCGCCATAGCTGGTGCTAGGACCGAGCTAGGACGACTGGGACTCTGACTGAGCTGCCGAGCCGGGGGTGGTACTGTCACCGAGCCCTGATAAAACTGGCTTTGCCGCCGTAGCTGGTGCTGGCATCGAGCTAGGGGCGGTTGGCACTCTGGCTGAGCTGCCGAGCTGGGGGTGGTGCTGTTACCGAACCCTGAGGAAGCTGGCACTGCGGCCGAGCTAGGGGGTGGTGCTGTCACCGAACCCTGAGGAAGCTGGCACTGCGGCCGAGCTGGGGGGTGGTGCAGTCACCGAACCCTGAGGAAGCTGGCACTGCGGCCGAGCTGGGGGGTGGTGCAGTCACCGAACCCTGAGGAAGCTGGCACTGCGGCCGAGCTGGGGGTGGTGCTGTCACCGAACCCTGAGGAAGCTGGCACTGCGGCCGAGCTGGAGGGTGGTGCTGTCACCGAACCCTGAGGAAGCTGGCACTGCGGGCGAGCTGGGGGGTGGTGCTGTCACCGAACCTTGAGGAAGCTGGCACTGCAGCCGAGCTGCATAACTTGGAAGCAATTTTGAAAAAGATTTGCTCAAGAATGTTCCTTTTTATTGCTGTTTGAACCCTTGAATACATGTTTTCAGAAGTAGAACTTTTTGAGAAGCATTGTGTTCCATGGTCGCGGCAGCTCCTTGCCTTCCATGTCCTCGAGCCTGTACGCAGCCCTTCCCGCTGTTGATAGTACTTTATATGGCCCCTGCCAGTTGGGTGCTAATTTCCCTTCATTAGGATTTCGGTCGCCAGGAAGCGTTTTCTTCAGGACTAGTTCTCCCACCGCGAATCTTCTCGCTTTGACCTTCTGGTTGTATCCCCTGGCCAACTGCTGTTGATAGGCAGCCAGACGGATAACTGCTGTCTCTCTTCATTCTTCTGCGAAATCCAGCTCTCGAGCCACATTCAAGTTGTTCAGCCCCTGGTTACAGAGTTTCGACCTCAAGGTCGGGAGGCCGACCTTAAGGGGAATGACTGCTTCCATGCCGTAGGCAAGGGAGAATGGTGTAGCCGAGGTGGAGCGCCTTGGAGTTGTCCTGTAAGCCCATAGAACACTAGGAAGCTCTTCTGCCAATCTCCCCTTGGCTCGGTCGAGTCTCTTCTAGAGTCCGTCAAGGATCACTTTATTTGAGATCTTAGCCTGGCCATTGCTTTGTGGGTATGCCGGGGTGGAGTAGACGTTTCGGATGCCGTACTCCTGGCAGAAGCTTTTGAAGAAGTTGGAATAGAACTGGGTCCCATTGTCGGAGATGAGAGTTCGAAGGATTCCAAATCTCGTGATGATGTTCTTCCATACAAAGTTCTTTGTGTCCTGCTCGGTGATGGAGGACAGAGGCTCCGCTTCGACCCACTTCGTGAAGTAGTCCGTAGCTATTATCATCCACCTTTTGTTTCTTGGAGTTCGGTGTAGCGGACCGACGATGTCCAGACCCCACTGAGCGAATGGCCACGGGCTGGATAGGGGGCTTAGGTCCTGCACTGGCTGGTGGAGAGAGTGTGAGAACTTCTGGCACTTTTCGCATTTTCTGGCATAGACTTGGGCGTCCTTCTGCATGTACGGCCACCAGTATCCTTAGTTGATTGCTCGGTAGGCAAGCAACCGACCTCCGATGTGGCTGCCGCAGATCCCCTCATGAATTTCGTAAAAGAAGTCGTCGACTTTGCTTGGGTGGACGCACCGGAGGTAGGGTCCGGTGAACGACTTCCTGTAGAGCTTGCCATCTGGGGAGAGGCAAAACCGGGCTGCTTTCAGCCTAATCTTCTGTGCTTCCGTCTTGTCTTCGGGCAGCAGGTCATCCTTCAAGTAGGCAATGACCGGATCCATCCAGCTTGGACCGAGGTCCACGCACATGAGTTGCCGAGGTCGCTGTAGTTCGATGCTGGGCTCGCGTAGCGTCTCTACTTCGACAATTCTTCTATTACCGGCTTCGACCGCTGAGGCGAGGCTGGCAAGGGCGTCGGCATGAGAATTGGACTCTCTACCGACCTGTCGGATCTCAGCCCTTTCGAACTGGGAGAGAAGTTCCTTCGTGTGAGCTAAGTAGGCTGCCATTCTGTCGTCCTGAGCCTGGTAGTCTCTGCTAAGCTGGTTCGTTACCAATTGGGAATCATTGCAAACCACAATGTGTCGAGCTTCCAAGATTTTGGCACTGTTTAGCCCGGCGATGAGTGCTTCGTACTCGGCCTCATTATTGGATGCCTTGAAGCCGAATGTTAGAGCTTGCTCGATGACAAGGCCCTCCGGAGACTGGAGCACTATGCCTGCGCCAGCCCTATTGGACGTTGAGGATCCGCCGACGAAGACTTTCCAGGACTGCTCTTGCTCTGTCTCGGTTGCTGCCTCTGTATCCTTATTGCCCCCCAGTTCGGTGTCGAGCAGGGTCAGCGCCGAACTCTGAGAAGTGAATTCGACAATGAAGTCTGCTAAAACTTGGGCTTTGATGGCCGTTCTGGGTTGATACTTGATATCGTATTGCCCCAGTTCGACAGCTTATTTGGAGATTCGACCGGAGAAGTCTGCCTTCCGGAAGAGAGCCTTCAGTGGGTGCTTGGTCACGACCACGATAGTGAAGGTTTGAAAGTAATTGGAGAGCTTTCGCGAGGCGTTGACAAGCGTCAGAGCAAGCTTTTCGAGCTGTAGATACCGAGTCTCGGCGTCGAGCAGGATCTTGTTGGTGTAATAGATATGCCTCTGCTGGTTATCTTTTTCTCTGATGAGCACCGAGCTCACTGCGTGGTCCGAGACTGCGAGGTACAGATACAGCGCTTGGCATGGGTTGGGGTCAACAGTAGCGGAGGTGAAGAGAGGTAGCGCTTGAGCTGTTGCAGGACCTGATCGCAGTCCGGCGTCCATTGGAATTTTGAGCCTTTGTGTAGGAGCTGGAAGAAAAGCCTGCACTTTTCGGAAGCTCGGCTGATGAAGTGATTGAGTGCAGCAGCCATGCCGGTCAGCCTCTGAACTTGTTTAGTCGAGGTCGGTCTCTGGAGCTCCTGGATCGCCTTGATCTGGTCAGGGTTTGCTTCAATCCCCCTTCTTGTGACCAGGCTCCCCAAGAACTTTCCGAAGCAGACACCGAAGGCGCATTTAGATGCATTTAGCTTCAATTGGAACTGGCGGAGGATGCCGAAAACCTGGCGGACGTCGGCCAAGTGGTCTTGCAATTCTCTGGACTTGACGACCATATCGTCGAAGTAGACCTCCACTGTCTTCCCAAGCTGCGCCTGAAACATCTTGGTCACTAGCTGCTGATATGTCGCCCCTGCGTTCTTCAGCCCGAAGGGCATTACCTTATAACAATAGGTCCCCCGGGGTGTGATGAAGGCTGTCTTCTCTTGGTTGGGTACGAACAGAGGTATCTGATGGTATCATCGGTAAGCATCGAGGAAACTCATACTGTCGTGTCCGGCAGTGGCGTCAATGAGCTGGTCGATCTTTGGAAAGGGGAAGTTGTCCTTGGGACAGGCTGTATTAAGGTCGGTGAAGTCGACACAGACTCTCCACTTCCCCGTCTTCTTCTTGACCACTACTGTGTTGGCTAGCCACTGCGGATAGTGGACGTCTTTTATCGCTTGCGCTTCGAGCAGCTTTTCAACCTCTTCCTTTACGGCCTCAGTTTGTGGGACCCTAGTTCGGCGTGCTTTTTGGATCACGGGCTTATGGTTGGGGTCCACATTCAGCTTATGGCACATGACTGTTGGGTCGATGCCGGGCATCTCGTAAGGCGTCCACGCAAAGACCTCTTTATTCTCGAGGAGGAGGTCCAGCAGCTGTGTCTTCTCGGGCTCAGGGAGCTGGCTTCCAACTAGGAAAAATCTGTCCGGGTCGATCCTGACCTCGGTGAGGTCTTCGATGCTTTTCTGCGCCGGGGTCCTGCCAACATCCCCAAGCTCGGCTTCTCTGTCCAGCTCGACTACATGGACCTGGGACGATTTGGTTTCGCCAGGCAGCACGGTCATCAAGCATTGTCTGGCCATGTGCTGGTCGCCTCTTATAGTGATCACGTCGGTCTAGCCGGACGGGTTCTCTAGGGGGAACTTGAGCTTCTGATAACGGGTGGAGGGCACAGCCTCCATGCCATGCAGCCACGTCCTTCCCATTATGACATTGTATGGGGAGGGGACGTCGACGACCAGGAAGTCAACCTGCCTGGAGGCGCCTCCTACTTGGACTCTGAGGGAGATCTTCCCCTTCGGGTACACCGGTTTCGAGCTGAAGCCGACGAGAGGAGTTCGGGCAGTTTGGAGGTCCTCGTCCTTGAGTTTCAGCTTCTGAAAGCAATCATAGTATAGGATCTCGGACGAGCTGCCTGGGTCAACAAGGACTCTCTGAACCAAGAAGTTCTGCAGCTTCAAGGTGAGCACTAGAGGGTCGTTATGTGGGAGTTCTACGTTCTCTAGATCCCTGTCGGAGAACCATATTCTGGGCCCCTTTGTCTTGGCCTTCTTTGCAGCTGGTTCCGGCGCTGCAGTCAACACCTGCTTCTGATGGGAGGCTCTTCTGGCCTCGGCACGGGCCTGGGAGCTCCCCTTAGGTGGAGGAACGAGGTGGATGACGTTGATGATGCCTTCCGGCTCGCTATCCTGGCCGCTATCATCTCGGCGCGGAGGTCGGCTGCTGTCCTGGCCTTCCTCCTTGACATAGTCCCTCAGGTGCCCCTTTTTCACAAGGTTCTCGAGGTGGGACTTCAAGCTTTTGCACTCATCAATTCTGTGCCCACTCTGCTTGTGATAAGCACATAACTTGCCCTGGTCCCAGGAGGAGGGGTCACCTCTCATCGGCTGCGGCCATTTGAAGAAGGGCTGCGCCTTTATTTTGTGAAGGAGCTTATAGATGGGCTCCTTCAAGATCGTGTTTACCGCTTTGAAGGTGGCGGCATCGTTCCCGGTCCTCCTGCTGCTCCCCGAGGCTGCGACCGAGGTGGAGGGGTTTCGTCAACGATCCGAGGACCTGGCCCTGTGCGGATCTGGGGACGGGTCTCTGCGGCGGTCCTCCCTCCTGGAGGACTTGTTGTCTCTGTCTCCTTTGGATGGTCGGTCCTTCTGGGAGAGGCCGAAGTTCTCCCACCCGTGGACCTCGTACTCTTCTGCCCGGATGAATCGGTTTGCCTGGGTCATGAGCTCCTTCATGGTGGCTACGGGGTACATGACCAGCTGCGCCCGAAGCTGGATGCCCGGGCGCAGGGCCAACTGAAAGGATTTCACTGCCATCTCCTCAGAAGCGCACTCGATCTGGCTGTAAACAGTCCAGAAGCGACGGGCGAACTGGGTGACGTTCTCGTCCTCTCGCATCCTGAGGGCCATCAGGTCAACATCGATCTTTGGGATGATGCGGTGGACCTGGAACTTCTCTAGGAAGGACGTCCGATCAGTCACCAACTGGAGATGGAGCCGCCAGGGAGTGAGCAGAACCATCGTAGGGGGAGATCTCCCAAACTGGAGGAAAAAACTCTATAGTTCAGGAAATCGTCATCCCCCCAGACCGAAATCCTCTGGATGTAGTGTCGGAGGTGAGCCGCAGGGTCCGAGGTTCCATCATACACGGTGAACCTCGGGACGTTGAACTTCTCGGGGAGGGAGTACTTTCTGATCTCACTAGAGAAAGGAGATGAGCCTGTGTCTTCAGCTTCAAAGGCGCTGCACTGGTCTCGGGCGATACCAGCAGTCTCCATATTCTGGCAAACAGTCTGCTTGACCTGCCGGTCGATCCACTGCTTGAGCTCCTCCTCGTCTTCTGGTATCCTCCGCTGCTTCTTTGGCTCTACATGCTCGTGGCTGCTGTTGGAGTCCTCTTCTCTGTGGACCCGATCGCGCCTCTTATTATCAAGGACGTGCCTCAGGTCCCGCCCGTGGCCTGAAGGAGCCTGGCTGTGCCTGGGTGGAGGACCCGAGGCATGGCTACGCCCATGAAGTGGGCTCCGAGCCCCTCTCTTCTCCTGGAGCTGCTGTTTGAGCCGTAGGATAAGCTCGTCCTGCTCCTGAATGAGGTGGTTTTGAGATCTGACCTTATCCAGGCGAGGATCTTCGCCTTCGTCAGGGTTGACCTGATGGTGGGACTGAGGTCCAGCCCTTGCTGACTTTTCACGCAGCTTGGTGACTGACTTGTCAGCTCGCCTGGCGTGCTCATTGCTATGGTGGGGCTGCTCTGGAGGCATAACATTGTGAAAGGAAGGCATTGTCAATCCCCTAGACTGTGATACCGACTGGACTGTAGGGGACCTTCCTCCTGATCTTCTCTGTCGAGGGGGTGGACCTTGTACCAGCATAGGCTGCGTGGTTGGTCCCTTGCCCTTGGAGGGTCCTTCACCATTTCTGGTTTTTGGAGGCATGGTGTTTGAAAGCCTTTTGTTCAGTGATCCCCACAGACGGCGCCAAACTATAGGCGGTAAAAACACGACACCCACTTAGATTGAGATGAACTTTGTAGATCAAGGAATACCGAACGCCAAGAACCTGAAAAGGGAAGGAAAACGGCTTGGGTTAGAGCCCCTGGCTGCTGTGAGCAGAAGGCGCTCCGATACCTGAGTTAGTTTTAAAAAACTGAGCAGGAGGAGGAGGAAGGAGAGGAGAATGAGACGATGTGTTGTGTATTGTGTGTTGCGTACCTCCATGGGGCTGATCCCACGTGTATATATGTAGACATTCCTCGTTCATTCTCTCTGTGAGTGGGGGTAGGTGGGGTGAGGTCCCATCGATCCTTACCCTGACATTCAGTGGTAGGTAAAAAGGGAACATCCCATCAGGACCTTCCATGCTTTCGGTCAGTTGACGTTAAGGGATGATAAAGCCAACTTTTTATCGCCATAAATGAGCAATCCTATCGCCAGGATGTGCCCGTACTTCTTAGAGGAAGGTGACGGCCCACTCTGCCTTCAGCGTTTCGTACCAATACCAAGAATGGCTTGGCCGCGCTGGGCATTTGTGCTGAGCTGGCATTCACGCCAAGCTGCCCCGCCGTGCTGGCACTCTTGACCGAGCTGCCGGGCTGTGATTACAGAGGCCGAGGTAGACAGCAAGTATTACTGTAATCCTCGCTTAATCTCGTCATTACGGTATTTTACCTACACAAGTCCAATACAAAATTCGAGTGAACGGGGAGTTTACCGCCCACTTCACCCCAAGGCGTGACCTCCACCAGGGTGACCTCTATCGCCTTACATGTACAATCATATGTGCAGGAGCTCTCACCCGGTACACTAATGGCCCGAGCACTGCCGACAAATTGCTTTATCCTAAAATTGCTCTGCAAGGACAACGTGTGGGTGTGCTGCAATTTGCGGATGATCTGCTATATTTCCTCCAAATTAATGAGCGGACTCTGGTTAACTTAACCAAGACCTTGCAGTTGTTCGGGGAGGAGGCTGGTCAACACATAGACAAATCCAAAAGCCAACTCGTGTTCTCCAAAAACACCCCCTCCGGCCTAGCCCGGCTCACCAAGGACGCCTTGCAGATTACCAGGGCAGTAAACTCATTTGACTACCTGGGGTGTTACACCCCGACCCAAATTGAGCCTAATTAGTACTAATTAATTGAATTTTAGTTAATTTAATTGTAATTAGTTGCTATTTAGTGTAATTAATGTTTATTAGTCCCTTATAGGTAAGTTAGAAGTATTTGAAGTCTCTAATGGGTGAGTTGAACCGATTTGACCCAGCTGGGTAAAGTTGATGGCTTTTTTGTAATTATCGTTTTTTTCCATTTTGCATCATATGCACGTCATATTGGCATCATCGCTTGTATCTCGTCGAGCACGTCGATTTCCGTGTCTAACTCTACCTCATTTGACCAAGAGAGGACGAAGTGGACCTTCATTTGACTTAAATTGGAAATACCAAGACTTAGTGGACTCTTGTGCAAAAATGGACCTCTCATCCCTTAAAACCACTTTACCATGTTTGCTTGGCTAAAACCCTCTTTTCCTTATCCCTTCCTCTACATTGTTCTTCTTTTTTCTCTTCCAGGCACCCATTGAGAGTGTTGGCTAGTGCATTGAAGGCAAGAGTGGAAACCCATCATCTTCTTCATCCCCTTCATTCCTCTCTACTCTCCATTGACAAGAAACCATTTCCTTCTTCTTCTATACTACTCATTTTCGGATTTCTTACTAGAGGAAAGAATCAAACCCATTCCCTTTTGTGTTTTGAGTTGAAAAGAGTCAAGGAGACTCTATTGTGGACATTCATGCACACCCATTTCATTTTCATGTGGATTTTGTGATTAGGGTTTGAGTATTTGGGGGTTTGGGTTTCTTTTGAGCCAAAGAGTGGAGAGGCTTGACAAAGCTTGATTAGAGGCAAGTATAAGCTTAACTTGGACTTATATAATGGTTGTGCATTGATTGTCCTCAATCTCTTTAATGAGTTAGTTTCTTAATGTATTAAAGATGGGCTTTTATTTGATTTGATTAGTCTTTTGTTGGAGAAATGTATAAGTTGTGATGTGTCGAAAATGGGGAGCAAGGAGGCTCATTTTGTTGCAGGTATAATGTTAGCAGAAGTTGGAAATGAATGGAACAAGGAAAGGGGAGAACAACTAGGAAAATCCCGGAATATGGAATTCTGGAGCGTTCGCTCGAGCGGACAAGACCCCGCTCAAGCGGACCAACCCCCTGGAAGGATTGTTGTGGGACTTTGAGTGGGCGCTCGAGCGCGTAAGGGACCGCTCGAGCACGCACCCTCACTGGATGACATCCGCTCGAGCGGACATGGCCTCCGCTTGAGCGCATGGCGTTTTGAAAAGGGTCCGCTCTAGCGGACATAGCCCCGCTCGAGCGCACCCCCCCTTCTGGAAACGTTCGCTCGAGTAGACCTAAAGCCGAGACTAGGGATCCCCTATTGACCCCTCAAAGGAGTGAAATGCCACTCCTAACCCTATATAACCCTCCTTAATCCTCTCTAATCCTCCTTAATCCTCTCTAATGGCAATTTAAGAGGTTCATACCTAACCTTAGGGACTTAAGATACCGAAGACTCTTATGTCTATAAAAATGGACCCTAAAACCTTGCCCTTTAGTCTAATGGAAAATGAGTAGTCTAAGAACGTGCCATAAAGGTTAGTTGAGGAATTCAACATATTTCTTATAATAAGTGACACTAAAAAGGAGTAGTACGTTGACCTTCTCAACCTATCTTGTAATGGTTGATTAAGGACTATGGATAATAGATTATGATTGGTTAGGAATAAACATTTGATTCTTTAAATTTATTGCATTTCATATTGAGATTAGATTGCTCTATTGACCATCAATCTTAATTGATTAGCTCTTGCATTATGATTCGATTATCTTTTCTCCTAATTCAATAATTCGTGTTAAATGCATAACTCTTCGGTATTCGACGAAATTTGGAATTGAGTAAGCATTCGTATGTAAGATATTACTATTCGATTCGATTAAGGAAATATGTGTAAACTTACTCCAATTCGATTATTATTTGATTCGATTGATTCGGCACTACTTGACTTCGACCTTGTGATACCTGTAACGCCCCAATTCCAAATACCGAAGATAATGCTAAGATACCCGAAGTTAGTGCGTTACTTCCCGAAAAATCCGAAAACTTCCAAGATTGTAGTCCGCAGTGAGGTTAAATTTTTAAAACTTTTTTTGAACAATAATGTAATCAACAGTTGTATTGCGGAAGCGTAAGAAAAGACAGCGGAAGCAATAATATCATGTAAATAAGTTAGGTATAACAATGCGGAAGTCTAGTAAAAATCTCAAAGTGTAGTTATCAAGTGTTTATACAAAATTGACTGTCTGCCCATCTCACTACATAGAAACTCTCAAACCCAAAAGAAATAGAACTGCACTCATTCCCCTTGTGCAGGTGCTCCTTCTTCCAGCTCGACCACCTGGTCAGCCGGCTCCCACCCGTAGTCACCTATTACAGGCGCCTCATAGAACGCGTCGTCCGCGGGATCATGGTTGGGACCTAAGCACCAAACATGGTTCAGATCCAAGGACCTGGTAAGGCACCATATGCAGATAACACATGATGTATACAACAAAAGAGAATAGAGACATGTATGTAATCACAATAGTAACAAAGATACATAATCTAGGCAATTGAGCAATAATTAACAATTTAGAATCAGAAATGTAAAGTATTCTAATCTAATCATATGCAAATGACACATTCACACAAGCTGGATATACCGCGGGATATTATGCCGCGACCCTCCCATACTGTAAACATCCTATACTGTAAACAGTTTGCGGCGGGGAAAGGATAATAATCATGCAATGGATAACAGCCCTGAAAATAATAACATACATAAATATAACACCGATCACACCCCTTTATCGCACCGATCACACCCCTTTATTAGATTAACCAGACCCGGTATCACACCGTCCGTCTAATCACAGCTCATCATGATTGCTCTAAGTAACCAATATAGCCCCTACCAGTGATGATCAATCAACTGGTTGAGCTTAGAACAGCTGAGTGAATGTTTAGTGCCGACCCAGAGAACAAGTACAGGTCTGTGTCTATCTAGACTTGTCTTGCGTGAGCAAGATTCTAACCAAGTCTCTAAGAGGTTAAGGTACAACAACATGGAACACATCTCAATATCCAAGTCCAAGTCCAACATCATTGGGTCCATACCGAGGCCCACAACCATGGCCTGAAGCAACACAAGTGCAACACCGTGTACAATTCACAAGTAATCATCCCATGCTCATAAATAATGAGCCATCAAACCATTTAACCTAATCTCTTCATTCTATGGTTTCACATACACAAACTTAGGCCTATGAGGGCCCGCCTAGCCATAGACACGGGTCATTTATCTCCAAACACATCATAGGGTCACCTCTAAGTAATCCTAGGTTCAGGTCCTCAAATTCCCCTTAATTAACAGGTTTATAACATAAACAAGGATAGGAGAGAATAACATAACATATAAACCTCCAATTCATAGAATCAAGTGGAATTGACAAAGGTCCAATCCTAGGTAATAGTTCAGTCTTAGTTTAGGGCCTCATCATATAATTGGATCCCTAATTATAGCCTCTGATGTCAAAAGATATTAAATCTGGTGCTCCTGAAGTTATAGACATTATAGACTACATTTAAGGACCGAATCATTGATGATTCAAATCCCAAAACCTCAATTTGTGGACCCCATGAGTCAAGGCCAAGCCATGCCATTGATTAGTGCCTGGCACACTTGATGGAAGCCTATTTGGATTGTCAATGGGCCCCACAAATGATCAAACATAAAAATTATAGAAGTCTAGAAACTCACTGTTCATAGTGTTCCCGGTCGACATCATACCCTAGGATGTCGACCGGGTACATTGGATGTTGACCTCCCAGGTCGACATCCTACAGTGTCCCTGGTCGACATCATGGCCGTGATGTCGACTGGGTCCACTGGGACCTGGAGCCAAACAGCTGGGGGGTTCCTCACGTTTCCCTGTGTATCCGATCGATATCATGGCCGTGATGTCGACTGGGTGCACAGGATTTGGATCTGTTTGAGAAATCACAGGTCTAAGCTATTTCCTGCAGATTTCTGTGTGCCCGGTCGACCGAGACAGGGTCTGGTCGACCGGGTACACTGTTTGTAAAGTTCCAGGAGGAAATAACTGGGACTTGGTTTTTCTACCTTTTCAGTGTGCCCGGTCGACTGAGCTGGAGGCCAGTCGACCGGGTACACGCAGAGAGTTGCAATTCTAGGATTTCTCCTTCTCAACTCATTTATCTTCCAATTCATCCCAAATCACTTCCATACATCACACAAACAAAGATAAACACAAAAACACTTCTAAAATCTCCATCCATCATCCAACCGGGTCATTGATCTTCCAAATGGGAGAACCCATCATCAAATGGCTATTTTTCCATAAACAAGCTCAAAAAGGAAGATCTACACATGCATTTTTATTCAATTGAATTGAATTGCAGAATCAAAAAGGGGAAAAGCATGCATCATGTGGAATTAGCATAGGGTACTTGCCTTTGTGTAGTAGAAAAGGGAAATTAGAGTGAGAGAAGAGATCCAATAGAGTTGTTGTTACAAATTGGGGTGGTCTCCTTGCCTTCTTGTGTAGGAATTTGGGGAATTAGGGTTTCTTAGGGAGAGGTAGGGAAGATGAGAGTGAATTAGGGTTTTTAAGGCTAAGTTGCAATAGTTTGGCTTATATAGATTAGGGTTTAGGCTAATTACCAAAAGGGTAACTTGGTTGTAAATGAAAAAGAGATGGGGCCATGGGTAATTAGGTCATTAGGTGGGATTCTAGAATGTTCCTAACCCTTAATAGCCCTCCTATTAGTTCTAATGATAGCCAAGTCCTAATTAAATCAAAACCTATTAGATTAGCAACAAACAACTATTATCTATAAAGAGTTCTATAAATATTAAAATCTAAGACTTAGGAATATTAATAACTATTCTATTAAGCCTATTAATTAGCATATTAAAGTAGGAAATATCATCTAATAATTATTTAAACAAACTAAGGGCCCACAAGGGGTGGGGCCTCACAATACCCGACAGGGATAAGCTTGGTTTAGTATTCGAGATTACTGCAATAAGTCGCTCGAGCACCGGAACTCCAGACCCGGGTAACCAGCTAGCCTTTGGCTAGGCCGCTGGTAACATCCCAACTAGATTCGCTCTCTTTGAGAGGATGAGCTAAATGTAGTAGTCATATTAGTATGTTTTATTATTCATTTGATTTGTAAAGCATGGATTTATTCGATATTGCAGAATTGCCCAGTATTCCTTGATATTGACATCTTATGATCACTTGTCATTTTAAATTCGATTGATACATTATGTAATTTCTTATTAATGCCTATACTTGCCAATTCGTCGTATTTGAGGTACTACTCTTGTGTCAAAGATGCAGGTGCAGCTCCCTGCCTTGAGGAGGCCCAGGAGGTTCCTCCAGGACTAGACGAGTGGGCTGGTAATGGGCCTATGTAGTTTGAGATTGCGGAGGGCAAATGAGACTATTCTTTTGGGATTAAATTGTAGAGTGTGGCTAGCCCCTTTTTGTGTGGGTTACATTATTTGGACATTTGAGGATTCTTTTGTAATAGGATGTAGGGTATTTTTGTAATCTCTACTTGGGTTGATTATGTAATTATGTTTTTTATAAACTTAACATTGATCAGTTTTAATTAGGACTGTGCAATGGTTCAAGTGATTATTATTGTTATACTTCTACTATTTGATTATGATTGGAATGTGGAAAGAGAAATTTTATCCTTTGTGTTGCCGTATTTGACTCGAGACAGGTACAGTGACACGGTATTACACGTATCTTACCTCGGGGATTACCCTAGGCCAGGGTGATTCAGGACCGGGATGTGGTCTCCCCTGATTATGGATCGAACTCAAAGAACGGCCTGGCACAACACCCTAAAGCGTCTCCAGAGCCGCATTCTAGATGGAGAGGAGGGCTTCTTTCCCCAGCTGGAAGGCGAATTCTGATCCAATCGGTGAACTCTTCAATTCCAGTCTACTGGCTGGGACACACCACTATCCCTGGTCAGGTCATCAAGGAAATTAACTGCACCAATGCAGCATTCCTTTGGTCAGGGACCCATACCAGACAAGGGCTTCACCCCATTGCTTGGGATAGAGTCACTCAACCCATTCCAGAGGGCAGGCTTGCCATTCGACATATTGTTACCCAATCCAAGGACATCTTACCCAGTTGGTGTGGTGATTTATCACGGAACCCCACTCCTGCTGGGGTCAATTTTGACCCAGATATACCTTCGATTCTGCTCCTTCATAAACTTCAACCAAACTCCAAAAGATTCCCCGCTCTGGAGAAGAATGCTAGAGCTTAAACACCACATATTGGACCATTTGTGTTGGCCAGTAGGCAACGGGGAAGCCATAGATGCCTTCCAGGACCTTTGGATCCCCGGTGCTGGTCCCAAAGGTTGCCTCCGAATGGCCCCTTCAATCTTCATCGCATCAGTGATTTCATCACCAGGGACCAGAACAACCACCCTTGCTGGGACAAACAACTCCTCTCCAGCTGGTCGCTAGGTGATATGGTGGAGAGGATCTGCTCCATTCCTCTGGGCGGATAGGATACTCCTTGCTAGAAGAATGAAAAGGCAGGAAGCTGCACAACCAAATCACTCTACAAGCATCCAAGGCCTGTTAGGCCACAAAACGTGACAGAGCGAAATATGTCAGGCTTGAGACAGAATTGTGTCTCGCTATAGTGAGAGTCATTCTCGCTGTAGCGAGAATGGCAGACGAAGCCCAGTTTGTTCAGAACTCTTTGTTAGAGGTTGGGTCTGATTCCTCTTTTGATTGAAATATTATTAGAATACTTATGCATGAACTTAAGGCTATAAATTGGATGATTCTCTCAACCCAAAGATACAACACAAGAATTAATTCTCTCTCTTGATCTGATGTTAGAATACCCTAAGAGAGATTTTCTTGTTTCTTTAGAGGCACTGAGAGATCATTATGAAGGGTTGCTATAGAAGGTTGTGCTGCTTTTACTCTCTTATAGAAGATTGATCATCTTGTTTGACAAGGTGCGAGGAGTTCAAGTAAGGAGAACGGTGCACGGTGGAAGTCGTGTTAGTGGACTTTATCCAAGAAGAACTACGGTCCTTAGGTCGAGGTACAGACTGAGGTAAAGAAGTTGTGTGTATATCTTGTACCTGTTCGTGAACTCTTGATTTTTGTATGGAATCTTTTTCACTTTTTGTATAAAAAAGTGGAATTATTTTGTCTTTTAGTGGAGAAAGGAGGTTGTTTTTTTGACTTTTTTTTAAAAAGATGGTGGGAATTTTGAAAATGTGTACTTTTGATATGACCCATTGTCTTTTCCTTTCTGAATTTACCTCACTTTAACTTTACTAGTTAATTGCCAAACAAGCCCTAAGGAGAAATTGCGGATAGTTACGTGGACCTGGTGGTATATCTAGAAAGCGAGAAACGCGACCATATTCAAATCCGAAACCCTACATCCCCCTTCCATTTTGAGGAAAATCCATCAAGCCTTGCATGAATGGAACATGGCTTACAGGCTTCTTCGAGATCACAACACCAGACGTCTCCCACTGGAATTTTGGACCCCGGCCCCCCTGCTGTCCACAAACTAAACATCGATGGGTCCTTCAATCACGCTACAGGAACAGTGGGAATCGGCGGGATCTTACGCGATGAACATGGCGAATTCATTCAAGCATTTGCCCGTGCTATTGTGGCCAACTCTCCTTTGGAGACAGAATTGCAGGCCTTCCTCAGGGGCTCACAATTGTGCATTACACAGGGCATCGCGGACATCATCATAGAAGGGGATTCCTTCATCGTTTGGAATCCTCAAACCTCGTCTGAAGGCTTCCCATGGACCTTAATGTCCATATGAAGGAAAATCCAAGCCACCTTGGGTAATCTTCCTCGATGGAGGGTGGCCCTCCGTAGATCAGCAAACACTGTCGCGGATAGCCTAGCTAAACTAGGCCCACCGGTGGAAATATTGTTCAATACATCCTTACCAATTCACATATGGAATCAATATTTACTTGAGAAATGTGTGCAGGAAGTGCAGAGAGGGAGTAATGCAACACAACCTCAGGAGCAACACCTTTTGGAGCAGCATGAAGCATGAAGGAACCCATCTATCTTTTGGTTAAATCGATTGATGTATTTTGGTATCAAGTTTTAAAGTACCCTACCCTGTACAAGATTGCTGTTGTAATCAAGTCAATCACTTTTGTAATCAAGTTCCTTTTAATATAAGCTTCAGTTTCAGCAAACAAAAAAAAAAAAAAAAAGCCACTTTTCTAACAAAAAAATAGAAGAAGTAAAATACACTTCAATCAGGCACATAAAAGAGATTTGTGAAATAGTACTTAGTATAGTTAGATTTTGACCAAATTACAGTGATACTGCTGTTTCCGCCAATCCAAAACAAGCTGGGAGAAACATTGTAGTATAACTGTGTGAACAACAAAGAGTTTCACTTCTTTACCATCATTTTGTATAAGCCTTCTACTTCATGCCTAATTGCCAATACTTAACAAGGAGTAAAGTACAAAATGCAACAGCACATGAACTTTGGCCACCGGAAAGGGAAGATAATTTCCACTCTCTTCCTTTCCTGCATTTTCATAAAAAAAGGAAGAAAAAGAGTCAGATTTCTACACACAGAAGCCAAAAATAAGAAATTTTGTTCAAGGAAAAAGAAAAATACAAACAGAGGTTTTAAAAGATATGAAACAACGTGGATGGGTGGCTCGGTTATTAACCCACCACAAGCTGTTAGTAGCACACTTGCGTACACTGAGTCTGACCCTGCGCCCGAGCCCGAAAAGATACAAGTCAACTTGGCTAGTTGGGTGCCTTATTAATTTGAAAAGTCCACAGATGAATCCGGCTAATATGATAGATTTTCATATTATATATTGCATATGTAGGTTATATTTAAAAAACAAATGTAATTTGGGGATCGAAGCCCAAGCCCAAGATAAGTCTTAAAGACCCTTGCACCCCTAGAGGCTAGAACTAAGGTGTTTACACACACAGAGGCACACAAACAGTGAATTCCATCAAATGCATAGATTTCATGTGGCTTTGTTTCTTTTTTTTCCTAACCGAGGGTTCCTAACCCGATGGGCTGGACTAATCCCTCTGGGCTCAGAGAGAAGCCGGGTAAAACCCCTTTGGCCCCCCAGGTGGTAGCACTAGTGGACTCAACCTTCGGTTCCTGAAGAGGAGGGAACCGGGGATCGATACCAGGACTTCTAGCTCCAGAAGATAGAGGAACCGTGGTCCCGACAACTTGGCCAACCCCTTGGGGCTTTTATGTTGCTATGTAAGAAGGCAACCCTCAACAAATTATACATAAATCTATTGTACAGTATAGTAACAACAAAGATTCAAGAAGAATATCAAGATTGAAAAACATACCCTTGCCTTGCAGTGACTTTTTGTTTAGGGATCGTACCTCCAATGTCTACAATAAAAGCATATGCAGGTCAATCAGGTATTGGGACATAGCAACTTAACGATCAATAAATGTGCAAATTGTGCAGGTCAGTCAGGTATTAGGCCATAGTAAGCCCAACCCAAAATTGTGCATAAGAACAGGCCCGGATTGATATCATTAACACGCATTGTTCAAAATAGCGGTGGCAATTTATTTTAAGAATAGCGGCGCTACGGTCTAAAACCTAATAAAGTTAAGCAAGATTTTAAACAATATTTTTTCCTATTTCTTCTCCTTAGTAGCCTTTCCTAAACTTGTTTTTAGAGGATTTTACCCCTCTTAGACTTGTTAAAGACCAAAAAGGCCCTCAAATTTTAATATAGACCATATCGAACCTCCTGCCACTTTTTGGTCTTTTTTTTTTTTTTTTTTGCTTTTTCGCCGAGCGGCGATATCCCCTCTTAGCCGTACACGAGTGGGTAGGAATATCCTCACTCATTACAGTTAAGACAACCAATTAGGCAGGGCAATGTTAGGTTAGGATATCCCCGCTCATCACATGTCTAAAAAAAAGAAGAAAAAAATTACAATGAAGATTTTATGTTGCATTTTACATTTCACATTTCACGTTCACATGGACAATTCACTTTCACATTACATTTCTCACTTTCACATTCCTCATTTTAAGTTACATTTAACATTTAATATTTCATTTCACATTCACTTTCAATTATAGAGTTGTGTCCAAATAGATTTAATTCATATTTATCAATATTATTAGAGGGTCTAACCTGACCAACGAAAGACCCCATGAGTAATGTTGTTAATTGAATAAAAGAGTGTTTGATTATGTTTCTTAGGGTTTGGATAAGGACTTGAGGATTTAGGAATTGGAATCAAGATTTAGACAATGGTTTGGAATTAGGCACTCTCTTGAATCACCAAAACCCAATAATAAAATTACAAAGGACAACAAATCTACAAACTCCAACAAGTAGCATCCCATGAAGAGTCTTATGTCTTAAGAAACAACAAGTCAAGTTTCACAAATATATAATAGACATTTAAGAACCCATTTTCTTGCAAGATATATTTTTTTCAAAAAATGTCAAATAAAAAAAATAAGAAAATGAAGACAGATATCTCCATCATGTTTCTTATTGGGAAATAAAGGAAATGTGTTAGGATTTTTATTATGTTGGCTAGTTCATGGGTTGGACAAAACTCTGGGTCTTTTCAGTTGTATTTTCTATTTATTTTAGAATTCACTGTGATTATCTTCCCAGAAGAGCTGAAGCGAAGAAAAGAGATGAAAACATAAGAAACTCGGAAGACACCACGAGGCCCAATCGATTGGACTTGTTGACCCGATCAATTGGATGTGGGGTAACCGATCGATGTCTGATTGATCGGTCTTCGGGAATTTTCCAGATCAGGGATGTGCGAATTGTTTCCTAGTGAGACTTGGTTTCCCACTTTGAGTCCTATTTGTGTTATATTCTAAGGCTCGGATTTGGGGCTATGTATAGGTATTGCTCTCAACCTTAAGATAAGACAAGAAGTGAATTCTCTCTCTTCATCTGATATTAGAATACCCTAAGAGAGATTTCTTTATTCTCTAGAGTCATTGAGAGATTGTTTTGAAAGATTGCTCCAAAAAGTTTAAAGCTTCCACTTCTTTGTAAAAGATTTTGCATCTTGGTCTCAAGGTGTTGAAGGAGGATCAAGCACAGGGAGCGGTGCTTGATGAGGAAGTCTTGGCAACAAGAGAAGTTGTGCAAGAATAATTACAGTATTTAGGTCGATGTACTAATTGGGATAAAGGAGATGTAAGTATATCTTGGAACACTCAATAGTGATTGGTTTTTCTGATCATGTTTTTTCTCCCGGAAAAGGTTTTCACGTTAAATTTGTATCTGCCTTCTTGTGGTGATTGCTTAGTAGATTAGATTGCTAGTTTTATCTTATTTGGTTGATTACTTCCACTACATTGGTTATTTGGAACTAGTAACCATTCTTGCAAACGCATTTTCAGAATTATAGAAGGTAGAGTTAAATATTGGTGGAGAGAGAGAACAAAGCAGAGCCAATGATGAGGAGAAGCTTGTGGAGGAGAAAAAAGAAGGAAGAGAAGAAAGTTCATGGAGGAGGAGAGGAGGAGGTAGACGAAAGCTTGAGAAGGAGAAGAGATGGGGAAGAAGAAGAAAGCTCATGGGGGAGAGTAGACGAGGAAGAAGAAGAAGGAAAAAAAAAAGAGCTTGTGGTAGAGAAAATAGGAAGAAGAAGAAAGGAGGGAAGCATGCGGAGGAGAAGAGGGGAGGAAGATGAAGAAAATAGGGGAAAGGATTTTGGGTGAATTTTAAAGAATATGTGAGCGGGGATATCCCTGCTCAAGAATTAAAAAAAAAGAAGCTAAAAAGAGCCCATGGGACCACTACGGTGGATAAATCTATTTTGGGTCCTTTTTGGTGTCCACAAAGTCTAAGAGGGTTTTTATTTTTTATTTTTTGTAAAATCCTCTTGTTTTCATCTTTATATAGTACCAAATATCTAAAAAAAATAAATACAAGATTGGCTTCTACACGAGATTTGAGTTTTTTTACCAATTGAAAATTCACACCGCAAAGCCGCTACATATTGTTGTAACCGCTATGTATTGCTTGTTACGCAGCTATGTCTATAACAACCGTTATTTTAGCATGTATGTATATGAGATATACATGCAATAGGTATAAAGTGTGCTTGAGGTGGAGACAAACCAACAAAGCCTACCCCAGATTGGGAAAAAAGTGTACCAGGCCATATTGGGCTTGGGCTTCCCACAGACTATTTGAACTGCTACTCACCCTCAATTCGATGACGGACTAGTGAGAAAAATAACATGGCTTGACCTTAGATTTTAAATCAGGTTTGAGAGCATCCGGGCCACTTGTTCACTCAAACCCACCCTATTGAGATTCCCCCAAGCAGGGGTGTAAACTGAGCCGAGCTGCAACGTAGCATGAGAAAACTGTGCTTGGGCCGCGCCTGGCCCATTGAACGTGTTGACTAGGCCGGCTGGGCACGACATGACCCAAAAGATAGGCCGTGCTGGGCCAAGAAGCCCATGGCATGGCACGACCCAAGTCCTTGGTTGTGCTATGCTGGGCTAGGGTGCCTGGGGGAGGCATGGCATGACACGGCCCGAGACACGGGCCAGCACAACAATTACATATAAAAAGTCCGGTTTTTTATTTAAATAACTATAAAAGTTAAAATAATTGAAGATTTATTTTTCATTTGTAGATTAGCATCAATGTTTGTGCATTTATTTTAACAGTTCAACCTGATTTCAAGTTTAGAGACCCTAAAAGTCCATAAAGTATCTTTCAATTTATATAATTTTTCTTAAAAAAATTGAAAAAAATTAGAATTGGCATGTGGGCCTGCCCATGGGAGGCACAGCCCAGCCCATCTGGGACACAGACCAGCACGGCACGACCTAAGCCTACAGTGGGCCGTGCTGGGCCGACCCCCAGCCGACCCCTGAAAGCGGGCCGTGTGTTTACACAATTACAGCCCTACCCACAAGCACATCAATTGTGCTATGTATGCAAGTGTTGGATTATTTTAACCATGCAAGAGAAAAATAGAGGCTTAGCAGTCAGCAGATGACAAGCTCCAACATCTTCAATGCCCAGTATCATGTGGAGGTCATAGTATTTAGTCAGAAAGTAAAACAAAATGCAGAGGCATTCATTGGGGAGTGCTTTACATTTATGCGAGTAATGGAAGGTTTAAAGAACATGACACGTATCTACATTCAATGTACTCCTTGTGACCCACATAATACTGGGATTGTACCTGAGCATGGTTTATAGCAGTGACCGTTACACAATGGCTTTGGCGGTTATAATTGTTTCTGCAGTCTCCATTATATCAATATAAAGGTTTGTGACACATTATGTAGTATAATACACACACAGGCACGCGCCCACATGCACACACTGATCTGATCTGCTTTGTGAAGTATTCCATACTACCACAGAAAGAGCCCCTTTGTGGGCCTTACTTCTGGCCCCACCTTGTGATCCCTCCCCCTCAAGATTAAGGATCCCCTGCCCAAATAAAGAGCAAACTCAACTTTGCCTTTTTGTTACTAACAACCTGAATCCACAACCTCAAGGTTGCAATAGTGGGCACTTTCCATTGTGTCTCAGGCTCTTGTCACACATCATAACCATGCCGAATTTGATCCTTGACGCATTGATCCCTGTTTCGGGAAAAAACATACTGACTAGACAATTTACCTTGGCTGTGAAGTAGAAGCACTGTGATCTTTGCCCAGCTTCAGTGAATTTAAATGACTCGATAAATTTTCAATACTTATGTTGCGATTCTTTCGAAGAGCAGCATCTGGTGTGGTTTTCCATTTCATCGGAACAACTATCTCCCTACAACATCAAGAAAGAGAGAGACCTCAAGCATGATTAATGAGGCACATTTGGATCGCAATAGCAATAATACCAAGAAGCATTAGAAAACATACGGCGTATTTTCTGCAGAAAATGAAAATGGTATCTAAAAATAGAACGATTTTTTTTTTTCTGTTTTGTTAACATATTCTACACTTTTCATTTGCTGAGGTCAAAGAATTTTTTTGTAGTTTTTTTTTAAGCAAATTCAGCCCAAGAGTTAGAGAGAGTTTTTTAAGACTTACACAAGAGGTAGAAATACAATTAATATAATTAGGTTTGCCGCGCCAAAGTACAGTAGCTAAAACTGAAGAAAATGAGGTTTTCAGCCCGATTTCTTCGAAAAAAGAAATCACAAGGAATTAAAATGCCACAGAAGAACATTCCCCAAGAGTTCGAATGAAAAAAAAAGCCAATTTGCCTAGATGTACACCCAGGTGAGAATAAATCGAAAGACTTGAATACAAATATGCATAGTCAAGTACAAAAATGCTGAACACAACATGCATGGTTCAGCCTTTGGATCTGTTTCCATGAGGAAAAAAGTAGTACGGAGAAAAATGTCCCTCTGAAGGAACCCCTTTTCCTGTTTGAAATTTTCTTTTAGAGGAGAAAGGTAATAATACTCGTAACTATTTTTTGCAAAAAGTAGGAGAAATGTTTTCTCTGCAAGAGGGTGGAAAGAAACGCAGCTGAACTCTTTATGATAAAAAAGTGACAATAATACAATGATTCTTCCATTGTCAAGAGAACAATTTCTCCTCATCTCTCCACCTAGTGAGGATTCCTGACTTGTCATTTTCTCCTCATCTAAAACCAACGTTTGTCCAACTGAAACTACAGGTTGGTTCGACTTGATACACATATGTTACTCAAATTTCAGCTAATTTGACCTGAACGGGCTGAATTTTTTGGGTCTAGTTGATCACTTCATAAGCAATGTTATCTATCTAAAAGAGTACAAGTGTACAACTGAGGATCCTCTTAACATTTCTCAAAACTTGTTTTGTATAACCCACAAATCAAAACAGGAAAACAGTATGAACATGTCATAAATTTCATTTTGAATATGTAAACTTTTTTGCAGGAGTTACATCAATATGTTAGAACACAAATAATAAACCAAAAAAGATGACAGTTGTTCAAGGAAAACAAGAGAGAAGAGAATCAACATACCCCTCTTTGCATTTGAATCTGCATTTTAACTTATGATCCTCAGCATACATCCCAATCTTGGCATTCAAACGCACTACCAGTTTTGGTATCTCAGCTAAAGATACAATATCCCAAAATTTCAATACTTGAATACAGTGTGAATCCTCCATCAAAATGTCAACCGCCCAAATAACATGCTGCCCTTTAACACCATACTTCTTCAAAAGCAGTAAGGAACATCCTTTCACAACATCCTCATTCTTAGGACGCCAACCACTAGAAAGCTTCATAATTAACTCAATCACTTCCTTCCGAATGCCAGTTTTCATAATCTTGGCAAAAGAAATCCTGAAATTACCGGTGAATTCAACCTATGCAGAATCAAACAAGAACCAATTAGACCATAAGATAAACCAAGCATATCCTCTAAATAATATATCAAATAAATGAGACAACATTTGATCAATGACTTAATGAAGAGAAAAACTAATATTAAATGGCAGTGGATATTAATAGTCAAGTGCTGAACTCACAGAAAAAAAATAAAATCAATTCCAAGTAAGTGTAGGATCATTTACCAATAATTACCATGCATATTTTTTCAAAAAATAATTACCATGCACAGACATCAAAATATTACTATAACTACTAAGATATTCTGCAATCCAGTGAAATACAAGTAGATGCAGTTGTGCAGGAACCTTAATGATGGTCACAAAAAATTCACCTATTAAGTTTATGGAACAAGAAGTTAAATCAATTAACCACCCAAAAATGGAACCGTAAGAATAATAGAACCACGGAAGAAGCAAACAACACAGAAAATTTACCAAAAAAGTGGTCTGGTAGAATTTGGATGTGACCGAAATTGCAGGAAAAACTTCATGGAATGGATGGATAATAATTCTAATATCCATCCATTCTAGAACTCATTTTCCATTCTAGCTAAGAAGTCGTTAGTACTGATTTCAACACAAAGCCAAAAAAGCATCAATATTAATGTGTTTTCTGATTTCTATGACACATGCACTATAAAACAGATCCAGCAGCCAAACTAGTCAAACCAAATGATGAATTGGTCATATCCAAATGTTAAACTTTTGGACTATATTCTGCCAATTGAAAGCCATGTGTGTATTAACAGATCTCATTTTCATCATGATTTGTGTTGATAAATTATAGGTCACTCTTGCATTATATGGATGATCATCCAAAATACCAGCGGAAAATTGCTCTAGATTGAGTATCTGGTAGTGTCATTTGTAAGTGAAATTGGTGACTAGGCATGCCATCTTTAAAGCATAGCCTTTGAATCCATGCAGTTTTGAATTGTGCAGTGATCCTCTGCAATTAAGTGTCACAATTTTATCTGTCATGGTATCAGATATGTCCGTACATAGAGTGGACGAATATAACACTTAGGCCTAAGCATTGCCGCTTAAAGAAGATTCATCAAGTTAATTGCATCCTTTAATTTTTTCATAATCAGATAACATGTAGCCAAGTTATTAATAAGAATGGCTAGATAGCCAAGTTTTGTGTCTGTGTGAGGAATAGTTGGGTTTTTAATCATTTTCCAATGTAAAAACTAAAAACAATTGAATTTCTTTACAAAAATATGCATTTGAATATTATATACAAATGAATAAACATGAAAACAAAATGGAAATGTGTCAAGTAAGATATTTGGGTTTTCATAAGATACTGATTAACACCGATAAAAAAAAAAGATACTGATTAATAACTACAGTTTTTTTTTGGTACAAGATTCATAACTATAGTTGAAAGGAACCAAGTGAAAATTTCAGTTTTAGAACACTCCAAGTTAGTATAGCGTCCAATACCTAGCTTCTTTTGTAACACACTGGAGAATACAGGTAGACTGAGGTTCACTGTACTCCCTAGATGTTTTTAAAGACAACATTGTTCACTTCCATCGCTAACACCTTATAATAAGAAATATTTATAATGGTTTCTATTTGTTAATTTCAGCGATAGTATGATATGAACAAAAAGATTACTAACAAGAATGAATAAGAAAAATACCTTCCACTTTGCTCTGTTAAAAAGAAGAGAGTTTGAATCTAACAAATGATTAAATTGACCAATCTCAATGACAGCAGATATGATTGCTTCAGCTAAATGAGTATCCTCCTCTGCATTAAAGTAGCAGCCTCGACTTTTTGCATCAAGAACTATTTTTTTCCAAACACAACCGCTTTTAGATAAAGTCAACCCATTCCCTACGATCCAAAGGCAGTGCCTGCAACAGAAGCAAGCAAGTAAACAAAAAAAGAAAAGAGACTGGAACATGATCTATATTACAAGTGTTAAAGTTATTGCTTGGAATCTAGATACTTTTAAAGGTTTTATTTTTAATCTATATATAATACATTTTTGTATGTATCATCAGTATAGGTCAGTCAAGCATTATGGGTTGTACTACACCTACAAGTCCTCTAGTCAAGGACTTAAATAGGTGATGCATTATTTGAGACAAAATCACTGATTCACGAATATCTTATTGAAGTAACAGAAATACCTGGCCCTAGTCAAAGCTACGTTTGTTCGTTGAAGATTGGAAAGGAATCCAACCGCACCTTCACTATTTGATCGGACAGTAGAAATAATAATCACATCCCCTTCACCTCCTTGAAACCCATCAATGGACTTGACACTAACAGTAAAGTCACTACTATATGTCTCATATGTTTTTCTTAGCTTTTCTTGAATTTCAGAAACTTGTGCAGAGTAAGGACATACCACACCAACACTAAGCTTCTGCTTGGAAGAAAGAGATGCTGCAAAGAGAGAATCAAGGTTCTAATCACGCACACCGTCATTAAAGGATTGAAAAAAATAATTCCTTGATGACAAAAACAAAACAAGACTACTAGTATATCCATAAATCAAAATCCAATTGAATTTACACAATGACATTTATGGACTAAAGAAACCTCAGAGACTACATTTTCATAAAACCTCAGTGTACAAATAGAATACAGAAGTGATAATTTTGAAAGTTGTATTATGCAAACCAATTATATAATTCCACCAAGCATGTATCCCAATCTTTTTAGACAGTTGGCATTTTTAAACACATCCTATCATATTTACATTCTCAGTCATGGACTATGTATCTATTTTGAAGTGCAAACACTCATTTGCATGAATCTTTGTAGGTTTATCTAATCAACTGGCGGTATATCATGTATGCATATTTATAATTTAAGATTGGTGTCGTATGTTCATAACAAATAGGATGCATACTTATCAACAAATTCTAGATGCAAATACCTTCAAAAAGGCTTCTCACCAACTGCAAAACTACGGCTATCTCGACCACATTTTTTGGGCTATGCCTATCAAATACCTCCATTCCTTCTGCAACATTTATAAATGAGTAGGAGCCATACATCCTTGCAGGAAGATATTGCCTTCTGTAATCTGGATCTTTGACATTTGGACCATCCAAAATCTTGTTACTATAGAAGTTAGCATTGGGAAAAGAACTTATTGAAGGATGCATTCTGTACTGCATATTTAGAAGGTCCTTCCCACGTCCAAGCGAACTCAACCTTTCAAAAAGGCTTCTTCCAAAACCAGCACTCTCTGATACCTGCCAAAGGATAAAACATCAAATGTGAATCCAACATTGCAACACTACATAGCAGTAACTTCCAAATGTATACAATCCTTGACCGGAACCATACTTCTCATTCAGCTCAAGTGTTCCGTACCAAGAGGTAGTGAACCAGATCATTTGCCTAATGGAACCCACTTCAGATGAGCAATAGAGGACATATTTTTGCAGAAAGAAAAAAAAAATCCCAGATTCCTAATTCATAGATATTCACAGTTGAGGCATGTCCACTTGGCAGTACTCTGCTCCTGACTATCCGTTATCAAGCCAGTTACATACAGCTAGGATTGTCTTCTGGGGAAGTACTTCTGAACAAACAACAATGGCTATCCATAGTGGGACCAACTGCGATAGGAATGGTTTACATTGTTGAAAAGTGGGCTCCACAAGCCAGTTACATACCAGGAGTTCTCTATGGCTGAAATTTTTTGATGTCCCATAAATACGAACCTTGCTTTTAACCACTGCACTCAGCTGGCATTCATCACCCATGAGAATAGCACGGCGTATCCCCAACAGTTGTAAGGGAATTGTCGCTTCACATTCTTTTAGTTGAGCAGCTTCATCTATAACCAACATCTCCAGTGGGTCCATCGACACTGAATGTAATCTAAACGAAGTTGAAACGGTGCATAAAATGAGGGAGGCACCTTTAAAGCAAAACTCTTGGATCACATGTTTCCCTAGACCTTGTGGGATCTTCAATGATTCACGAAGAGATCTTAGCAACTGAAGGCAGTCACTTCTAATCTTGCACAACAAAAGCACTGTTGAGCCCTTATCTTCCCTGCCCGTAAGCTGAGAAGTTGCACTAATCAATTCTTCGGAGTAAGCAAACACTTCCTCCATCTCTTTGTCAGCAATACTAGCTTCGGCCAACAAACTTTCAAAGGTCTGAAGAAAATGACGAAGATTTGTCAACAGATTATAGTTAATTCCAGAAAGTAAAGTTGCTGGTAGGTGAGTGACAAAGATTCTTATACACTCCAACAGTCCCTTTGTCTGAAGACTGAATCTCTGTTGAACAAAATTGCGAAACGTTAACAAATCCTCTTCTCCCTGTTTCTTTTCGTTTAATGAATCCTCCTCTCCCTCTTTCTTTTCGTTTAATGAATCCTCCTCTCCCTCTTTCTTTTCATTCTCTAGATACAATTTGTAAGAGTCAACACAGTCTTCCAGAAACTCTATCATAGAATTCAGGTGATCACTCCACCCGGATGATGGTGCAAAGCACTCTTCAAGCCTCTCGACACGGTGATCAAGAAAGACATCCTCAAGATCGTCGTCAATGTTCATGCGCTTCCTGTTACCAAATAAAAGAATGTCACCCAACGAACAGTCGCTTGTGGGACATGATTCTCTAACCAACCTTACTAAACGTGAGGCAACTTCCAGAACTGCAACATTTGTTGGTGCACATGTAAGGGTTCTGCATTTCATTTGCAAGAGTGCCCATAGCAGTACACTGGCTGTTTTTGTTTTACCAGTTCCAGGGGGCCCCCAGATAAGTTTAACTGAATGCTTGCCACGGCATTTCCTTGCATATAGAGAAGTTAATACTGCATCCATTTGTGACTCATTCAGTCCAAATGAAAGCAACTCTTTGTGCAGATTTATGCCCTTAACACGGATATCATGTCTAGAAGAACAGAAATTACATCTTCCCCCAACCTGTCATTAAGAATATTAAGAGCAGCATAAGTGAATAGTGGCTAGTGACCCAACTCCTAGAGAAACATTATTGCTTTATACACAAATCAAAAAAAAAAAAAAAAAGAAAAGAAGCAAAAAACAAAATTTAGCAAAAGGAATTGCAGATATCTACTTGATACAATTGTCATACATAAATCATGGAATTATGTATAGTGTTTTTTGCTTTTTTTTTTTAATATCTGCATCAAATTAAACTTAAAAAAATTGGCACAAAGAAACAAAAGTTACCTTGTACACCTTGCTGCTGTGCCTGAATAACAGGAATAGAAGATGCCCAAACAGAGGTAATAAAAATATCAAAATTTATTTAAAACTACAGACAGAACTGTAAAATGGCGGGACGCCTGTATTGCTGTTAATATTTTTGCTTATATAGAAAGCTGAGTCATCAGTCATGTGCTAGCTTTCATCCTCTCCATGACCAAGGAGGGTATGAATTGTGATTCATCTCTGCACCAGTAGTGGGGTGCTTAATGATAGGCTGGGGCCTGGCCCTTAAGCGTATACAGACCAGGTCCTTAAGCATGTACAGACCAGGCCAGTCCCATTTAACAATCAGGCAAGAAGGTTAGACCCAAGTACAGTCCACAATCCTAAAAGCAGAGCCAGAATCCAGCCCAACGTAGCCAATCTTAGACCAGAATGGGGCTGAACAGGCCCACGGGCACCCGTTAAAATGAGGAGGGTTTCCAGTTGAAACCATGACACTGGAATTAAAATTTTCATTATCATATCATTTATAAGCATTTGACTAGAAAGCAATTCCAATTATATCAATGAAACTGTAACGTCACTTTTTTTTTTTTTTGGAGTTTCATGTTGATTATTTGTACTTAATATTAACAGCAATAGCTATAAATGTTAAGCAACATATCCTTTGCACATCAAACATCATTAGTGTCCTTTCTAATATTAAGAGAACCATTGGTATCCTTATCCATATTATCAGCAAAATTACATAATTTTCTAGTCAGAATTTCTAACTAATGTATATACACATGAGAATATATAGTTTTTATTTTTTCTCCAATCCCATAAATATTTATCAATTATATTATATTCTATTACTAATTTAAAAAATTATTTTTGATTTTTGTGGCATTTCCCAATAACATCCTAGTAAAGACCAAAATTTAAAAATATACCCCTAGCTAGCAAAGTGGTGGTAATTGTAAACCAGTCCCCGAGTGTCTCCGTCATGCTTCCCTTGAGTGAAAACAGTGGAACTCTACAGTAGGGCCCACATATTGAAAATCTAAATCACTCAAAATGAATGCCTTTCCCATGCACCTGATTTCCACAAAATTTACCTTCGTAGGTGTTGGTCCCATTGTAAGATTAAGTATATGATAAGAATGTGATTAAAGCATGTTAATAACCCATAAGATTGTGTAAATCACCTTCTTACAGTGGGACAGACTATTGGGGGTAAAATTTGAAGACATTTAGCACACAAAGAGGGCATTCATTTTGAGCTACACGGGTATTTGACGAGGCGGGCAGTGCACTCCACTCATTGGATGCATCGAGGAGAGTCTAGAGTCACCCCAGGTTGATGGGATAAGGCTACAAGCCTACAAAAATAATCACAACATGACACCCGGTTATAAATAAAAAATCACTGATCAGATGGAATGGGCTCACCGGGGAATCAGGATGCAACACATCTTTGATCACATTTGAGTTCCTATGCATGGTTGGGTCCGAACACAGAGACTTCCATATCCGACCGTTGGTCTTGATGTTCATCACCAAAACAGCAAGAAGAAACCTGTTGTTGTTGTCACTTTGAGGAAGTACAATGGGCTTCGATGCTTTAACCTGGACCCTGTAACTTGGGCCACTTTGGTCGCTTTTAACATAGGTTACTACAGCAACGTGATAGGAACTTGGCTCTTTCAGTAGATCATAAGCAACATTAGGCTGTGTCTCTGTTAAAACAAAGACATCGTCTCTCTCTGGAGCGTAAGGTTCTTTACCACCCACAGTTGAAGTTGAAGTTGAGGTTGGAGTGCTGCTTTTAAGGGGTCTGACAATGATGTTATATACAAAGCCGCCTTCTTTATGGCGGCGCTTGGAGCCGCCTCCTTTATGGAGACGCTTGGATTTCTCTATTTTGAGAGTTGTTGCTTGAGAGAGATTCTCCATGTTTGAACACATGTCAGCACGAGTTTCTTCTAGCAAAGGTGTGACAAATGATTGGAAATAATGGTGTATGGATTGGAATGTATTTGGGACCCTTGCCACCTGCAAAGTATTCAATTGAGTAGAAGATAAAAATTTATTATTACTATGCTATATAGGTGGATGCCCACTGAGAGGAAGGAGATATGGATACAAGTAGTAAAATTGGATCCGAAGAACTGCAATCTATTTAAAAGTTGGGATTACGATATATTAGAATGGAGAAACAAAAGCCAGTAACATAGTTCGGACAAATAGTAAAGTTGATCTCGAAAGGTGCAACACCTCCGAGGATTTGGCTTAGGGATAGGTCGATAGGTCAAAATAAAAGGATTTAGCTCAGAGATAGGTCGATAGGTCAAAATAAAGAAACAAAATTTCCTATAGGTCAAAATGGAGAAATAAAATTTATGTAGTCAATCCCAACATAATTAGGGATAAGGCCTTGATTATTAAAATGATTGTTATTATAATTTTTTTTTTTTTAAATTGCAACTCCTTATTCTGAAAACATGGTTTTTAAGAGTATGGATCCCTCAAGCTTTAACTAGATAAATCTTTTGTTAAAGTAGTGAAACTCCATAAATCTTTTGTTAAAGTAGTGAAACTCCATGGCGAGGTACACCAATTGAAATCCAAACCATTCAAAATGAGTGCCCTTCAAGTATATGGGGTATCCTCAAATTCTTCGTCAATCCGAGTTTGTTCCACTATTCTTTTGATGAAAAACATGTTAATAAATATAAATAAAATTATGTTAATTACATTTTTTTTATCAAACAGTTAATTCAACGGTTGAACAAATTTGGATTTACATACACTATGAGGATACCCCAGTGCACTTGGAGAGAGTTTATTTTGAATGGCTAGGATTTCAATATGTGGGCCTACTATGGGTTCCACTACTTTTAACTCCATTTTTCTCTAGGTTATAGCCTCGTAGGATCCTGATTCATTTTTAAACTTGTGTGAAGCAAGTTGTTGGTTTGTTCGTTTGATCAGGGAGATTGATAAATTGGTTTGGATTGAACCAATTCAATTTCCAATTATAATTTTTCAGGAAACTGATCTGAGAACTATATAAAAAAATAAAATGAAACAACCCCCTTTTGATATACATCAAGCAGGTAGTCACACGAGTCCAAGCTTGGCTTACAATCTGAAATCTAAACAGTTTAATGGGACTAATTTCACAACTTTAGGAATTACCCTAATTGATTATGTGTGAAACACATGATTTTAATCTAAATCTGGTTTTTCATGTGATGGTATCATCATAATAATGTCATAAAACCTGCTCCTAATTAGACATCAATGAAGATATGCAACCATGATAAATTCCACAGTCTACATCACTTTAAAAGAAAAGCAGACGAGTTTGACTGATATCCATACATGTGGGTGAAATGAATTGGTTTGATCGCATTAAGGTGGCCCACATTCATAATAAATCAGTTTATAGATGCCCCAGTACAATTGATTATACATCCACAAACATCCTCTGAGGCCATGATTGTATATAACGGTGGGGCCACCTCTAAAATGCGAACCCGAAATCAAATTTAAAAATTGAGATTTTTTGGGATAAAGGTATAACAAAGAGAATTTTACCGAAAAAGTCCCCTGAAACCTTAAAAGGACCAAAAACATCCACAAACTTTAATATTAACTAAAAAGGCCCTGAACAGGAATATAAATTTTCATTTTTTGGTTAGTTTGGTGAGCGGCATTATTGCAGCTTATCTGTATAAGAGAGGATATGGTCGTACTTCACATGTATACTGGAGCAGAGATATCTCCATTCAAGGCCTTCCTTTTTGGTCGATATTGAAGTTTGAGGATATTTTTGGTCTTCACAAAGTGCAAATGGACTTTTATTGGTAAAATTCTAAAAGAATTCACATACCTTGCCTTTAAACAAGTTCTTGTTGAGAACATCTTTGATGGGCCACTTGAGCACTATATCCGCCAAATCTCCTTGTGATTTCCCTTTCTGCATTGCTTCTTCTCCTTTCCCTGCATCAAACAAACATCACATTTCTCCAAATTCACATCCCAAACATCTCCAGCTAGAAAGCCCGAACATCATCTCAACAAAATCAAAATCCGAGCAAGCAGTAAAACACCTGATCAAATGTAAGAAGAATTCTCTATCTTCCTGTTATCTTTCTCTTTCAAAGTTGTCTCTTTTTCTCCTGTATTGAAATGCGGAATGGGATAGGTAATGGAATTTATACAAGGAAGAGTGAGAATAATGATAGCGTAGGTAGGAAGCAAGAAACGAGACCGGTATCTCCTTTCCTCAGCCTTCGAAGAGTCGTTGTGTTCTTTCCTTGATTCCTGGTTCCTTTGCAGCCTACTCGGTACGATGTGTTTTGCTTTGGATTGGTCGGTGCATTGAGAAGGAAGTGGAAACAGAACAATAGGACCCAAGCAAGTAAAGGAAGTGGAAACGCCTTTGCCCCTTTTCTTTTCCAAAAAGGACCCGACTCTTCGGCTTCCTCAGACTTATTAGTTAAGAAATGAGTCCCGAGTTACTGAAAATCTGATCGGCACCTCCGCAATCCTCACACCCTTCATCACCACCTCCTCCTTCGGTATAAACACCGAGAAGTATGTACATTCATGTGAAGGCGGTCACACATGATACATCTTCGTCGGGTTCTAAAATTATAATGGAAGCATTGGTTTTGGTTAAGAAATTGGGAAATTCTAAAGTCACCCACTTCTTTCGTTGAGCACCCCATATTTTTTAAAAAAGTTTACACATGATGAAAATACCCCTCTCCCTTTCCCTCTCCCTCTCTCTCTCCTTGCTCCGGCGGCACCCCTAAGCCAGAACCTATCTTCCTCACCTAGCACTTCATCTCCCCCCACATCTCCGTCCCCGTCTCTCACCCCCCAGAGTGCAGAACCCACTCCCCACCATCGTTTTCTTCTCCCTCTAATCACCTCCATCTCACGACCACCAGGTGCAGCGCCCCAATCTTCCTCCTCTGCTTGCGCAACGCAGCCGCCTCGTCTTCTTCTTCCTCCTCTCCTTCCTTTTCTTTTTCCCTCTTTTTTCCCTCTCTCCTCTGTTTTTCTCCTTCTCTCCTACTTGTCACTGCTGCACCTGTATGAAAGTGCCCATAAATTCCGTGCATCTCTTATGTGCACGGGTATGAAATGTTGTGCACATGATATGTGCACAGAGTTTCCCAGCCGTGCACCTCTTTGTGTGCACGACTCCAAAACTCCGTGCTCCCTTGAGAAGACTGTGATCAAGCCTAGAGATGGTGCCTCGATCCTCTCCTCCATGCACACCTCGTCTCTTGACACCTCCCTCTGCAAGTAGATCGCTTCCGTGCCGACTGCTTTAGCGAGCTCGATGATCAAGCTTTTTGGCGCCCGATCCGGACGATGAGGTCAAAACCGCAGGATTGGAGGAAGCGGCGGAGGTTTGCGACGGATTGGATGAGGAAGGAGGTGTGGTAGGGGCCAGTGCAGTCGATGCCGAAGACGAACTTGCTAAAGTTGCAAGGGTCGAAGCAGAAAAGGGGGAGGAGGGAGAGGGAGTCGTCTTCGAGAGGGAGAGGAGAGAAGAGGAGGGTATTTTGGTTATTTTTGAAAATATGGGTGGGTTCAGCAAAAGAGGTGAGTGCAAATAGAATTTCCCCAAGAAATTTAGACAAAAACTCTACGTCTGCTCCCAAGATCGACGTAAAACTCCTTTCATGGGATGCCTTTTAAAGAAATTTGGATACATTCTTGTTGAGGGTTTTCATGAATTGCACACGTGTTGTCCCCATTTTACAAATGCCCAAGAACAATGTCGCAATTTGGAAAGTAGGAATTTGGAAATTTTGGAAATTAGAAATTTGAAGATTATTCTGTCAAATAAATTTCATGGCCCAATTGCCAGTCTGGCCCATGAAGTCATTTTATTTGTCCACCGTCAAATCTATAATTTGTAAATTCTTCACAACTTTTTAGAAGATAGTTATAATTTACAATTGATACATGGATGGGGAATCCTATGACTCACAAAATCAGGCAAGTGGGCCAACCGAGGAAGTAAATGGCCTGTTTGTCATTAGTCTAGGAATATTTCATGATGAGGGCTCACTTGTATACGCTGCGCTCGCTAGATCACCTTCTTTGCCACTTTTCATGCTCACTGATCGTAGCCCCAAGTGCAAGGCCGCGATTGTAGTAATAACCGGTGAAACCGGATCGATCCACGGAGAGTTTATTTATCGCAAAACCTGTCCTAATAAAAAAAACTAGTTCTAGCCTAAAAAAAACTATACATATCAAATTTTCTAATTGAATTAAAAATTAATTACAAATCTGAAATATTAATTACAACCAAAGAAAATTAAAATCCTAATCTAGAAACCTAATCTAACCACTGCATCACCATAAGATTTATTAGCCCAACCAATTGCAATAATTGTTAAGGTGCATAAAATAAAGAATAAAATAAAATAAAATAAAATAAAATAAAATCAGAGAATAAAGAAATTATATTTTAATTCTAAAACTTTGCAATAATTACTTTGCTTAATGTTATCAAGAAAAATCAAGACCACCGCACCAAGTGCGCACTGTCACTACGCACAAAAATTCAATGTTGACTCATTGGTGAAGACCAAGACCCCATAAACTTGATTTATTAATGAAAGACCCATTACAAGCAAATAACCATTACAAAATTCTTTTAATAAAAATAAAGTGCATCCAACCTTACCATAGACATAAGAAACACTACACGGAGGAGAGGGACTCGCGGTCTTGAACGGCGATCCAACCGGCTCTTGTTTCGCGATCTGAAATCCAAGCAAGGGAAGATGATTTCAAGGATGATCCGATGGTGGAGTGACGATAGCAACGGCGGCGGCGCGACGGCGTAGAAATCCAAGTGGTAGTGTGCCTTAGGGAAGGCCTTGGATGAAATATTGATGGAAGGAGGAGAGATGAAGAAAAATTAATGGAAAAGGGGGAATTATTGTTGCTGATCGTCCAAGAGGATTGGGGGGTATGGTATGCACGTCTAGCCCTCTTTGTGGCTCTTTTTATATATTTTTGATAGCTTTGGTTGCAAGGTTTTGATTTGGGTAAGGATTAGTAGTGTGTGGTCCAAGTTGGATTAGGATTAGGAGGGTTTTTGAGAGATTTTCTAGGGGTTGGCTCACAATCCTAGTAAAAATAGGATTGTTCTTATCTCATGCAACTCCCTCTCTTGGGTCCCACTTTGGTTAAGAATCAATTCAAATCTGAAATTTCAGATTTGATGTGCAATTCTTGAAGGAATGTGGACCCCACTTGGGTGTAGACAACATATGGAACGTCCCATGCCTTGGCTAAAATAATTTCAAATCTGAAATTCAGATTTGTATCTCAAATTAGAACAAATGATGGGCCCCACATGAGTGTGCAAGCCTTAATTCTCTTGCCTTGGACGTCCTCACCTTGGAGGGATTTTCTTTTGCAATTTTGTTTTCTTCTTTGTTTGGCTTGAATTGAATCTTAGCCATCCATCTTGACATGTAAGGAATATTTGTTGGAGAGTAGATAGGACACCTCATCATCTCATGGCCCACAAATTTGGAACTTATCTTCAAGAGATTAAATCTGATTTTTTTCTTGCATATGAGAGCGGACCCTACCATGGCCGCCCCTACCTTAGAATCCATGCCAAAGGAAGGTGGGTCCATGGTGCATTTAATTCATCTCTTCCGTGGGCCCCGATTTCTGAAATTCCCTACAAAAAATAAAAGCAAAGATCAAAGAATAATCTAATCATATAGGTAAGGAATTATGCAAGATGCGGTCCCAATTCACACCAAATAAATGCATAAAATGTCACCATTTTATCAAGTTTTCTTCAATTAAATTAAAGGTGCAAAGAAAATTCATCATTTCATGTGTGATTAAAAAGTTATGAGAAATTTTTGACTTTCAATGCCAAAAATAGAGAAATTCATGATTTTATGTGAAAATGCAATTTTTGGATGAATTTTGACTCGAATTTAGACTTTGATGCTCAAAAACATAAAATCATAATTTTTTACTAAAATGGTCCATGATTTGATGATTAAGTCCTTAATTACTCTAAAATGATGAGGAAATTCTACATTTTTAAGGACTTATCACTCACTCTTCACCCATTCAACTGAGTAAGGACCCACCTAGTTTTCTCAAATCATCTCCCGACTTGCAAATCAAGCACAACCAAAACAACCTTGATCGACCCACTTGCAACCTAGTCACCACTGCTAAATGCCCACCTACGAAAACCGACAAGCATTCATCATCTTCCAACCCCCTCTGGTTTCTTCAAATCTGACCAGTGCTTCAACTTCAACTTTGAAAGACTTTGAAAGATTTAACCCTTATCGAGACATTGAAGGATTTGTGAAGAACTTAGATTCAATCTGGTCAAGTTTTCTCTAGTTACTTATGAATTCAATGAGAAGCCAGTGAAATTTGTAAAGATTTTTCACCCTTTTTTTCACTTCATATCAAATTCGATGAGGGTTTTTGTTTCGATCTTCAAAATTCATATTTGAAAAAGAATCTGAACAATCGAAAGCCCTGGGAGCGAATCAATCTTGTCAAAGCTTGGTAGCGGCCTCGAATGCTGAGGAATAAGAAGATAACACGAGTAGCGATACTGCTACTCACATTACACATGAGTAGCAATATCGCTGTTCAATACAAAAGAAAAAAAGTAGTAGCGGGAGGGCCTTTATTGTCTATATTGAAGTTTAAGGGTCCTTTCGGTCTTCAACCACTTTTAGGGGATTTTTTCAGTGAAATCCCTTAAAACCAAATATTGCATATTACGTACTTTTAATTTTAAACATCAAGGGCTTGTTTGTTTGCCCTAAAATGCATAGGAATTGAAGACATGGTTAAAAATGAAGATTAAAAGTGAATTTTCAAAATTGAACACATAATAACAATTTTCTTCTAGAAAATTAGACTAAAAAGAAGATGTTATTTGATGCTCATTTTTAGAGATTCATGACCTTTAATCTTTATTTTTAACCACAATATATTCGATTCCCATGTATCTCAATGCAAACAAACAGGGCCTAAATGTAAAAGTTCAAATATCGAAACCAAATTACATTTCAATATGCATTAATTACTTAAAATACATCAATTGTTTAAAAATCAAATTTACCAATCAAATGGTTCAGAATGCATACAACTTATCAAAACAACGGTGACTCACTTGAGATCGATTTCCCTATAATTGACTCGGTCCTTCATTAAAATGAGGTGACTTGGCTGAGTCAAGGGTCAACCTTTGAGTTTTCCAACCTTGGCAGCATGTAACTTTAGGGGTAGTTCGTCTTTTACGCATGGGATATTGTGAACTTAGATATATGAAATCATGTGAAACACAAGTACCATTTTATTAGAAAGCTCCATTTTCACATGAGTAAACACTGAATGACTCGAGTTACATATATCTTGAAATCTATAAGGGGTCAATTGTTTAGAACCCATTAATTTACAACATAGGAAATGGTACAACAATAGTTTTATGGTGAGGCGAGGGCCCGACCACAATTATGACCGCTTAGAAGCGAGGGTGGATGTCTCGTGACTCAAACACCCGACCTACCAGGCTCTAATACCACTTAAGGATCTTACACCCCATTGAGGTACCACTTATCCCAAAACCAATTGGTGATAGGAAACAGTACAACAATAGTTTTATGGTGAGGGCGAGGGTTCGACCACAATTACGACCGCTCAGGAGCGAGAGTGAACGTTGACATCAACAACAAAGGTGTTAAATGATCACAAACCTCCCTTGTTAAGAGGATGCTAGTACATAGAACACTTTGCAACTCTTATGGGCTCAGAATTTCTAATTTGAACCGGTCAAATTATATATATATTAAAGCAACAACCTCTTCGCGGGAGAACGACATGTCACGCTCTCTCTTTAAATTTCACAATGACACGTGGCACACTTCACCCAATCCTTATAGATAATTCATGGAATATCCTAAACTATATCGATAGAATCTAAAACATTCCAAAACTGAAAATCTATCCAATCCCATCAATATTATATCCAATCAAGCAAAACAAAAAATTGAAAGGAATGAAAATTATGAGCCACCGTCTATGTTGTCAATCATGCGAGCCCCACCTCCTATTAATATCTACCTCCTTCTAATAATATTCGGGAAAATTGTTAGCCCCACTCCTCTTTATATGCTTTACCCTAAACACGAATTTGGGTTTGACCATCCGAACCAAATGCAAGTTTAGACCACATAAAAAGACCTGTATTCTGGATGGACCAAAGTCGAGTTCTAACCCATTGATAACCTTAGTAAACATCGATGTAGCCACATCTTTAAAATAGTTTGGATTTAAAGTCTCTTTTCTAAAACTAATCCGATATGAGTGTGTGAACGAGACTGATATATCTAGATAAGAAATTGAAAAAAAAGAAAGAATAAATTGATTTCAATATGTGTTAGATTTTACAGCATAAAAAAATCAATGGTCCAAAAATAAAATATAAAAAATAAATAATCCGATTGTAGTGATGTCAGATGATTCTTTAAAATAGTTTGATAAAACCCCGGATACACAACCCGAAACAGTTCGAAGCCAAGACCTCCATCTCATTCTTGGGCTTTCCAACCATTCTAACAATTTAAGTGTGGGTTGAATTTCTGGTCATTTGATTAAAGAAATGGTCCAATATATTGTCCATGTTATATTTTTGACACATTCCCTTATTTATGATCTGGCATGCAATTGAGTGATGATATGTGGCCACATAGCTTAAATTAAGGAATATGCACTTGTTTCGCTGAAAATTGAACAAAAGCAAGCATTGAATATTGATTTTATTCAATGTCAATGAATTACGAGAAGACACAAAAGTGGCTTGCACGTGTGTTTGATTGTGCATTGAGAACTCACCCTTGCTTTTATTTTACATGGGTTCTACTTGTCTCACCTTCTAAGTGCAGGTTGCTTAATTACAAACTTTTATACAACCCCCTCGTCAAGCTTAGGAGATCGAATACAAAAGAAAGTGTAAAACACAAAGTTTAAAGATAAAAGATAGATAAAGTAGAGCCGCTGTCTTCGGGGACCATGCTCGGCCTGGCTGAAAGAAGGTAACCAAAAACTATCGCCCATCTTTGAGTGTAGCCTCCTTCATCAATTTTTGTAATCTATCACCACTAAGTGGAAGAATGATCCAGAGTGTCATTTGCATCAGAACGACAAAGACATCACTGTCATTCCTTCCTCGTGTGAAGAAAACAAGGAAAGATTTTAGAAACCCTCAAAAAGGCTTAGAATTGTTGCTGGGTGACCATTACCTTGCAAAAGGAAGTTGAATGAATCTTCTAAACATAACACAATAGAGTCTCTGAGATTTTTGTGTGAATGCCTTCAATGTGTGTAGAAAATTGGTTTCAATCCCCCATTTATAGCCATTTTGAGGGCTGTAACTACTAGAGATCGTGGGGGAGTAGTTTTAGGAAGTGGAGTAAATGGGCATAACTGCCAATTCTGGGCATATCGTGGCCATAAAATTAACTTAGTCAAAAGGGGAGATCGTGGGCGTTGACTGATCATGGGCCATTAAAGTGACGTTGCAGCGCTTAGCGGCTATTGAGGCACACGAACTGTGCCCAGCGACTATTCAGGTGCTGTCAGCGGTTAGTCAAATGCGGCATTTGTTGGTTGCTCGAGGGGTGTGGTAGCGGTATTTGAGTAGCGTTCATCAGCTGGTGTCTTTGAAGAGTGTTTAGCAACTGGTGTCTTTGAAGAGCGTTCAACGGCTGTTGTGCTAATTGGCTGTTAACAGCAAACATCTATTGGTTGTTGTAGAGTTCACACAGCGAGTGATTTCTTGTGTTGAAGCAACCGTTGAGGTGTGCAATCATTAGCTATTGTAATATGTCCAATGGTCACCAGTGACGGGTTTTCCATTATCTTGGTAGTCAGCAGTCAAGTTCTAATGTATTAGCCGATCCTTCTGAACAGTCAATGGAAAATGAGCATTTTGCCTTATAAAGATTAAGAAGTTAGTAAATGAAAATTTACATGTCAATTGATGATCGATTTGTGGCCGCAGAGCATGAAATAAACATGATAAAAGATGTAATGTAAATTATTGTTAACATTACCATGTTAATATTTAAATTAATTTCTACTTAACATTACTATTAAAATTAATATAATATTATGCTTTGTAGATAAATATACTAATTTAATTATATGTTATAGTTTTAGTATTATTATCTTAGATTTTTTAAATAAAATAATTTTGGTAATGATTTGGTATGTTTTCCATCATTAATTTGACTTTAATTAAATTAATTCCTTAATCTAAATTTGTATAGCTTAGTGCTGTTAACTTTTTCTTTCCTAACCACTAGGCCATTACTAAATAACTATGGGCATGTCTAACCACTCCAAATATTTATCTTTTCCTTACTTGTTCTCTCATTTTGCTTCCTTTATGCCCGTGTTGGGCACGGGCCTCACACACACACAATACATACATACATATATATATGGGAAATTCTCAAAAACTCCCCTATCTCGAAAGGGGAGTTTCTGCACCTATCTAATAGTGACTGATTTGTTAGTATTTTAAGAGATCCACATTTGTAGGAGAATATTTGGGAGAGAAAACCGGATATATGTATCACTAGTGACACGTGTCACACTTTTATTGGCTAAAAGATGGGCGTTTTATTTAGAAAAATGCCCGGGGAGTTTTGTAGCGTAACTCTCTCTCTCTCTCTCTCTATATATATATATATATATATAAATATATTAAAGCCGCAGGGGAAGAGGCTGTATAGAGCGTCACGTCAGGAACACCGTAGTTCTTCTTTCAGAAAATAGAAACAAAAAATATATGTTGCTTTGGCCTGCCACCTCACTTTTCTAATCCTCTACTCCATAAATCTCTCTCATTTAAAATTCATTCACTCCATTTCTTCTCTAAAATCTCTCATGTTAATATCTATCTCCAACTCTACTCCTAAAATCTCTCAATTCAATTATCTACAAATCTAGAAAGAACTAATATCTTATTTTATTATTGATTTTGATCTTTCATGATGTGGGCCTCGTTTAAATGGATAATATTTTGAAAGATCATATGATGCGATGCATGTGTAGGGCCGTCTATTACTGGCCTCCCTATAGAAATTTGTAAAGGGTTATGTGAAAAACATTACTAAATGTAGTTGCATGGATGTATCCCTTTGATATTACTTCATGTGGACCAAAATTTAAGTGATCAATGGTCCCCAAAAAAAGTACGTGATAACATGTGCGCAGAGCGCCATCCATTGGTGGAACCACCTATAAAAATTGTATGCTACCATAAAGTAGCTGCAAAATGCAATAAAAATTCAATCTTGCAAAAATAATACAAAAGACATTTCTAAGGGGGCCCACTATGTAAATCTTATGACCCAAAAATATCAACATCTTTCACTTATGTGTTACCACATAAGGTTTATTAAATTCAATAAATTTGACCCCATGCACCATCTTAGTGGGACCTATCTAATATATATTGTACTACTTCATGTATGACTTGATCGATTAAAATTCATAGCCAACTTAAGTTATTTACATTATCTACGGGACTCATTTGATGAAAGATTGACATATATCTATCTAGTGTAGTGGTGTTTTATTTTTATTTTTTAGTCTTTATAGTAAAAATTCTCAATTATCATTAGCATTCTTTTCTTTTATATAGTCTTTTATAGCAATTTCAAAGTTAGATGACAATAACATTTCAATCTAAATTTTATAAATAAATTCGTTTAGCATTTTTTTAATAAATAATATTTCTTTTATATTTCTTTTTTATCAGTAATATTTAAAAAATAATAAATATAAATATATTTTTATTATTTGGCCTGGGGTAAGGACGGGCCATAGTTGCTAGTTTGTCATTAACTCATTAACCCTAAAACATTTTTGGGGCCAATTTGTTTGCATTGGAATACATAAGATTGTTGCCATAAGTAGTTAAAAATGAACACTATCGGTCAATTTCGAAACATGAGCATAAAATGACGTTGCCTTTTTATGGAAATAAAATAAAAAGAAAATGGAAAAATAAATAACCAACATCTATTATTTTACTTTTTTGGATATAATTGCATTTGGTGCTATTTCAAGTAAACTACACTCAATCAGGCACAAGCAGGGAGAAACATCGTTTAACTGTGTGAACAACAAAGAGTTTCACATCCCTACCATCATTTTGTATAAGCCTACTACTTCTTGCCTAATTGCTCATACACAAGGAGAAAAGTACAAAATGCTACAGCACACAAAATTTGGCCACTGAAAAGGGAAGATAGTTTCCACTCTCTTCCTTTCCTGCATTGTCATGAAAAAACAGGAAGAAAAAGAGTCAGATTTCTACACGTAGCAGCAAAAAATAAGAAGTTTTGTTTAAGGAAAAAAGAAAAATATAAATAGTGGTTTTAAAAGATATGAGTCAACTTGGCTGGGTGGGTCGGTTATTAACCCACCACAAGCTGTTAGTAGCACACTTGCGAAGACTGAGCTAGATCCTGAGCCAGAGCCCGACAAGATATGAGTCAATTTGGCTGGGTGGGTCCATTATTAATTTAAAAAGTTCACAAATGAATCCGGCTAATATATAGATTTTCATATTATACATTGTATATGAAGGTCATATGTAAAAAAAAGATGTAATTTGGGGAGCTCAATTTAGGTACATGGAGACCAAGCCCAAGTTAAGTATTAACACACACAGAGGCACACAAAAAGTAAATTCCATCAAATGTATAGATTTTATGTGGCTAAGTAAGTAGGCAACCCTCAACAAATTGAACATAAATCTATTATACAGTATAGTAACAAAAAAGATTTAGGAAGAATATCAAGATTGGAAAACATACCTATGCTCAACAGTGACTTCTTGTTGAGGGATCGCACCTTCACTGTCCGCACTAAAAGCATATGCAAGTCGGTCAGGTATTGGGCCATAGCAACTGATCGATCAGTAAGTGTGCAAATTGTGCAGGTCAGTCAGGTATTGGGCAACAGCAGACCAACCCAAAATTGTGCATAAGCATGTATGCTTCTATGCATGTGATAAATATATATGCAATACGGGCTTTTTTTTTGCATTGAAAATGATACACATACGTAAATGAATGTCATCAGGGCCAATTGCTCACTCAAACCTACCCCATTTAGATCCCCACAAGCACATCAATTGTGATGTATCTGTAAATGCTGGATTATTTTAACCATGCAAGAGAAAAATAAAGGCTTGTACGTACCAATCTCCAACATTTTCAAAGCCCAATATCACGTGGAGGCCATAGTATTTAGTTGTTACACACCGTCTCGAATTAATCAAGATTAATGTTAATTAATTGTAATAGTTAAGTTAATTGTGATTAGTAATCAAATTAAGTTGAATTGGTCTCAACTGAATGAGTTTAGCTTAATGGAAGGAGTTTGGATAAGAAACAAGACATTTGAAATGGTTTTAAAAATGGACTATTTCGGAAATTTTAGTTTCCACGTATTTCGTCGAATACGGTAACTTTTGATACCATCGCGTGTATATCGAAGAATACATCAATTTTCATAACATACTTAATAGCATTTGATCTTGTATGACTTAAAAAGTAAATGAGGTTGTATCATGGGGGTAAAGTGTAAAATTCAGGTTATATGATGTAAAAAAGAACCCAACTACATTCATTCGGTTCAATTCCAGAAACGACAAGAACCCTAGGTTCATTTTCTCTATTTCTCCATTTCTTCTTCATCACTTGCCATGGGGAGATTCTGTGCAAGTGATTTTGGAGGGAGAATTGATGCTACTTCATCTTCTTTATCTCCATCATCATCTTTTCCTTCTTCCTTGGAGCTAGAGTTAGAGGGAAATATAAGATTTTTCCTTTCTTCAAGCTACAAGTAAGTGTCTCAAGTTCTTCACAGAACTTCCAAGTTCTATTAGGTGTTGAAGATTGTTATGCAGTACAAACAACTCATGAGATATCTGTTTTGCTTGTTTCATGTGTTAGGGTTGGTAAAAGGGTTTGAATTGATGAAATTCCATCTAAAATTGACCATGCAAGAGATGGATTTTATTATTAAACTCTAAGCAAAGGCAAGTATAATCATTTCAGTTGATTTAAGATGTCGTAAGTACTGTATGAAAATATGTAATTTGGGGAAACCAATTCAGGTACATGAAGCCCAAGCTCAAGTTAAGTCTTAAAAACCCTAGCACCCTTAGAACTAAGGAATTTACACACACGGAGGCACACAAACCGTGAATTCCATCAAATGTATAGATTTTATGTGGCTACGTAAGAAGGAAACCCTCAACAAATTGAACATAAATCTATTATACAGTATAGTAACAATATAAAGAGTTAAGAAGAATATCAAGACCGGAAAACATACCTATGCTCAACAGTGACTTCTTGTTGAGGGATCGCACCTTCAATGTCCGCACTAAAAGCATATGCAAGTGGGTCAGGTATTGGGCCATAGCAATTGATCGATCTGTAAGTGTGCAAATCGTGTAGGTCAGTTAGGTATTTGGCAATAGCAGCCTAGCCCATAATTGTGCATAGGCATGTATGCTTCTATGCATGTGATATATATATATATATATATATATGGAATACAGGGTCTTTTTTTGCATTGAAAATGATACACATGCGTAAATGAATGTCATCAGGGCCAATTGCTCACTCAAACCCACCCCATTTAGATCCCCACAAGCACATCAATTGTGATGTATTTGTAAGTGCTGGATTATTTTATCCACGCAAGAGAAAAATAAAGGCTTGTACGTACCAATCTCCAACATCTTCAATGCCCAATATATTGTGGAGGCCATAGTATTTAGTTGTCACACCACGTCTCAAATTAATCAAGATTAATGTTAATTAATCGTAATAAATTAAGTTAATTGTGATTAGTAATCAAATTAAGTTGAATTGGTCTCAACTGAATGACTTTAGCTTAATGGAATGAGTTTGGATAAGAAATAAGACATTTGAAATGGTTTTAAAAATGGACTATTTCGGAAATTTTAGTTTCCGCGTATTTCGTCGAATACGGCAACTTTTGATACCATCGCGTGTATATCGAAGAATACATCAATTTTCATAATAGACTTAATAGCATTTGATCTTGTATGACTTAAAAAGTAAATGAGGTTGTATCATGGGGGTAAAGTTTAAAATTCAGGTTATATGATGTCAAAAAGAACCCAACTTCATTCATTCGGTTCAATTCCAGAAATGACAAGAACCCTAGGTTGATTTTCTCTGTTTCTCCATTTCTTCTTCATCACTTGCCAAGGGGAGATTTTGTGCAAGTGATTTTGGAGGGAGAATTGGTGCTACTTCATCTTCTTTATCTCCATCATCATCTTTTCCTTCTTCCTTGGAGCTAGAGTTAGAGGGAAATATCAGATTTTTCCTTTCTTCAAGCTACAAGTAAGTGTCTCAAGCTCTTTACAAAACTTCCAAGTTCTATTAGGTGTTGAAGACTGTTATCCAGTACAAACAACTCATGAGATATCTGTTTTGCTTGTTTCATGTGTTAGGGTTGGTAAAAGGGTTTGAATTGATGAAATTCCATCTCAAATTGACCATGCAAGAGATGGATTTTATTATAAGAGATGGATTTTATTATTAAACTCTAAGCAAAGGCAAGTATAATCATTTCAGTTGATTTAAGATGTTGTAAGTACTATATGAAAATATGTAATTTGGGGAAACCAATTCAGGTACATGAAGCCCAAGCTCAAGTTAAGTCTTAAAAACCCTAGCACCCTTAGAACTAAGGAATTTACACACACAGAGGCACACAAACAGTGAATTCCATCAAATGTATAGATTTTATGTGGCTACGTAAGAAGGCAACCCTCAACAAATTGAACATAAATTTTGTATATAGTATAGTAACAATATAAAGAGTTAAGAAGAATATCAAGATTGGAAAACATACCTATGCTCAGCAGTGACTTCTTGTTGAGGGATCGCACCTTCAATGTCCGCACTAAAAGCATATGCAAGTTGGTCAGGTATTGGGCCATAGCAACTGATCGATCTGTAAGTGTGCAAATCATGTAGGTCAGTCAGGTATTTGGCACTAGCAGCCTAGCCCATAATTGTGCATAAGCATGTATGCTTCTATGCATGTGAAATATTTATATATATATGCAATACGGGGTCTTTTTTTGCATTGAAAATGATACACATGCGTAAATGAATGTCATCAGGGCCAATTGCTCACTCAAACCCACCCCATTTAGATCCGCACAAGCACATCAATTGTGATGTATCTGTAAATGCTGGATTATTTTAACCATGCAAGAGAAAAATAAAGGCTTGTACGTACTAGTCTCCAACATCTTCAAAGCCGAATATCATGTGGAGGCCATAGTATTTACTTGTTACATGCCATCTCGAATTACTCAAGATTAATGTTAATTAATTGTAATTAGTTAAGTTAATTGTGATTAGTAATCAAATTGAGTTGAATAAGTCTCAATCGAATGAGTTTAGCTTAATGGAATGAGTTTGGATAAGGAATAAGACATTTGAAATGGTTTTAAAGATGGACTATTTCGGAAATTTTAGTTTTTGCGTATTTTGTCGAATACGGTAACTTTTGATACCATCGCGTGTATCTCGAAGAATACATCAATTTTCATTAGAGACTTAATAGCATCCGATCTTGTATGACTTAAAAAGCAAATGAGGTTGTATCATGGGGGTAAACTGTAAAATTCAGGTTACAGGATGTCAAAAAGAACCCAACTTCATTGATTCGGTTCAATTCCAGAAACGACAAGAACCCTAGTTTCATTTTCTCTGTTTCTCCATTTCTTCTTCATCACTTGCCAAGGGGAGATTATGTGCAAGTGATTATGGAGGGAGAATTGGTGCTACTTCATCTACTTTATCTCCATCATCATCTTCTCCTTCTTCCTTGGAGCTAGAGTTAGTGGGAAATCTCAGATTTTTCCTTTCTTCAAGCTACAAGTAACTGTCTCAAGTTCTTTACAGAACTTCCAAGTTCTATTAGGTGTTGAAGACTGTTATCCAGTACAAACAACTCATGAGAATTCTGTTTTGGTTGTTTCATGTGTTAGAGTTGGTAAAAGGGTTTGAATTGATGAAATTCCATCTCAAATTGACAATACAAAAGAGGGATTTTATTATTAAACACTAAGCAAAGGCAAGTATAACCATTTCAGTTGATTTAAGATGTTGCAAGTACAGCATGAAAAGATGAAATTTGGCGAAACCAACTCAGGAACATGAAGCCCAAGCTCAAGTTAAGTCTTAAAAACCTTAGCACCCATAGAACTAAGGAATTTACACACATAGAAGCACACAAACAGTGAATTCCATCAAACATATAGATTTTATGTGGCTACATAAGGAGGCAACCCTCAACAAATTGAACATAAATTGTGTTTACAGTATAGTAACAATATAAAGAGTTAAAAAGAATATCAAGATCGGAAAACATACCTATGCTCAACAGTGACTTCTTGTTGAGAGATCGCACCTTCAATGTCCGCACTAAAAGCATATGCAAGTCGGTCAGGTATTGGGCCATAGCAAGTGATCGATCAGTAAGTGTGCAAATTGTGCAGATCAGTCAGGTATTGGGCAATAGCAGCCCAGCCCAAAATTGTGCATAAGCATGTATGCTTCTATGCATGTGAAATATTTATATATATATGCAATACGGGGTCTTTTTTTGCATTGAAAATGATACACATGCTTAAATGAATGTCATCAAGGCCAATTGCTCACTCAAACCCACCCCATTTAGATCCGCACAAGAACATCAATTGTGATGTATTTGTAAATGCTGGATTATTTTAACCATGCAAGAGAAAAATAAAGGCTTGTACGTACCAATCTCCAACATCTTCAATGCCCAATATATTGTGGAGGCCATAGTATTTAGTTGTCACGCCACGTCTCAAATTAATCAAGATTAATGTTAATTAATCGTAATAAATTAAGTTAATTGTGATTAGTAATCAAATTAAGTTGAATTGGTCTCAACTGAATGAGTTTCGCTTAATGGAATGAGTTTGGATAAGAAATAAGACATTTGAAATGGTTTTAAAAATGGACTATTTCGGAAATTTTAGTTTCCGCGTATTTCGTCGAATACGGCAACTTTTGATAACATCGCGTGTATATCGAAGAATACATCAATTTGATAATAGACTTAATAGCATTTGATCTTGTATGACTTAAAAAGTAAATGAGGTTGTATCATGGGGGTAAAGTGTAAAATTCAGGTTATATGATGTCAAAAAGAACCCAACTTCATTCATTCGGTTCAATTCCAGAAATGACAATAACCCTAGGTTCATTTTCTCTGTTTCTCCATTTCTTCTTCATCACTTGCCAAGGGGAGATCCTGTGCAAGTGATTTTGGAGGGAGAATTGGTGCTACTTCATCTTCTTTATCTCCATCATCATCTTTTCCTTCTTCCTTGGAGCTAGAGTTAGAGGGAAATATCAGATGTTTCCTTTCTTCAAGCTACAAGTGTCTCAAGTTCTTCACAGAACTTCCAAGTTCTATTAGGTGTTGAAGATTGTTATCCAGTACAAACAACTCATGAGATATCTGTTTTGGTTGTTTCATGTGTTAGGGTTGGTAAAAGGGTTTGAATTGATGAAATTCCATCTCAAATTGACCATGCAAGAGAGGGATTTTATTATTAAACTCTAAGCAAAGGCAAGTATAATCATTTCAGTTGATTTAAGATGTTGTAAGTACTGTATGAAAATATGTAATTTTGGGAAACCAATTCAGGTACATGAAGCCCAAGCTCAAGTTAAGTCTTAAAAACCCTAGCACCCTTAGAACTAAGGAATTTACACACACAGAGGCACACAAACAGTGAATTCCATCAAATGTATAGATTTTATGTGGCTATGTAAGAAGGCAACCCTCAACAAATTGAACATAAATCTATTATACAGTATAGTAATAATATAAAGAGTTAAGAAGAATATCAAGATCGGAAAACATACCTATGCTCAACAGTGACTTCTTGTTGAGGGATCGCACCTTCAATGTCCGCACTAAAGGCATATGCAAGTCGGTCAGGTATTGGGCCATAGCAACTGATCGATCTGTAAGTGTGCAAATCGTGTAGGTCAGTCAGGTATTTGGCAATAGCAGCCTAGCCCATAATTGTGCATAAGCATGTATGCTTCTATGCATGTGATATATATATATATATGCAATACGGGGTCTTTTTTTGCATTGAAAATGATACACATGCATAAATGAATGTCATCAGGGCCAATTGCTCACTCAAACCCACCCCATTTAGATCCCCACAAGCACATCAATTGTGATGTATCTGTAAGTGCTGGATTATTTTAACCACGCAAGAGAAAAATAAAGGCTTGTACGTACCAATCTCCAACATCTTCAATGCCCAATATATTGTGGAGGCCATAGTATTTAGTTGTTACACGACGTCTCGAATTAATCAAGATTAATGTTAATTAATTATAATTAGTTAAGTTAATTGTGATTAGTAATCAAATTGAGTTGAATTGGTCTCAATTGAATGAGTTTAGCTTAATGGAATGAATTTGGATAAGAAATAAGACATTTGAAATGGTTTTAAAGATGGACTATTTCGGAAATTTTAGTTTTTGCGTATTTTGTCGAATACGGTAACTTTTGATACCATCGCGTGTATATCGAAGAATACATCAATTTTCATAATAGACTTAATAGCATTTGATCTTGTATGACTTAAAAAGTAAATGAGGTTGTATCATAGGGGTAAAGTGTAAAATTCAGGTTACAGGATGTCAAAAAGAACCCAACTTCATTCATTCGGTTCAATTCCAGAAACGACAAGAACCCTAGGTTCATTTTCTCTGTTTCTGCATTTCTTCTTCATCACTTGCCAAGGGGAGATTCTGTGCAAGTGATTTTGGAGGGAGAATTGGTGCTACTTCATCTTCTTTATCTCCATCATCATCTTCTCCTTCTTCCTTGGAGCTAGAGTTACTGGGAAATCTCAGAGTTTTCCTTTCTTCAAGCTACAAGTAAGTGTCTCATGTTTTTTACAGAACTTTTGTTAGGTTGTATGGCTCAATTGATGTAATAAATCTAGTAAACCGGGCCCCTGTATTGCCCATGTTCTACTGTGATTAGAAGTAGGTCTATTATCATAGGTCTACTGTGATTAGAAGTTGTATTTGGGTGTAACAGGGTTTTGGGTTGATATTAAAAATAGAGATTAAGGGTCTCTATGATGTACAACCTCTTCTGATTGCATAGTAAATTCTCCTGTCTTCCCCCGTGGACGTAGGCCAAAAGCCGAACCACGTATATCTCCGGTGTTCTTGTATGTGCTTGATCTCTTTTCGTAGGCCCTAGATCACAACAACTTTCAACAGAGCATCTCTAACGTGATCAGAGGAGATCCGATGGATCGGATCTTAGAGGGCATGATAGATCGATCTCGAAGTGGGGCAAGGACTCCTGTTCTTCTTACCTGAGTTCGGATCGAAAAAGTAGGCGTGCCATGTTCCGTGTTGTTGCCGCAACAAACAGGAGAACACAAACAGTGTGTTTTGTGTTTTGTGTTCTGCCGCGCGCCGGAGAAGATCTCCGGAACCGCAGAAGAAGCGTCGCTGCACTGTTGAACGCATGCGCCGGAACCGGATAGGAAGAAGACAGCAGGAAGGGCGGCAGTTTGGGTTTGGCCGGGCCCCACATCGCCGTGGAAAAACGCTGGAGTTAAGTCTTAAAAACCTAGTACCCCTAGAACTAAGGAATTTACACACATAGAGGCACACAAACTGTGAATTCCATCAAATGTATAGATTTTATGTGGCTACGTAAGAAGGCAGCCCTCAACAAATTGAACATAAATCTATTATATAGTACAGTAACAATATAAAGAGTTAAGAAGAATATCAAGATTGGAAAACATACCTATGCTCAGCAGTGACTTCTTGTTGAGGGATCGTACCTTCAATGTCCGCACTAAAAGCATATGCAAGTCGGTCAGGTATTGGGACATAGCAACTGATCGATCAATAAGTGTGCAAATCATGTAGGTCAGTCAGGTATTGGGCAATAGCAGCCCAGCCCATAATTGTGCATAAGCCTGTATGCTTCTATGCATGTGATATATATATATATATATGTAATAAGGGGTCTTTTTTTTTCATTGCAAATGATACACATGTGTAAATGAATGTCATCCGGGCCAATTGAATTAGTTTTAAAGCCTATTGAATTAGAAGGTTTTTTGGGCTATTAAATAGATGGTTTTAAGTCCAATTACCTGAACTTGATTATCATAAGTGGATCGAAGTACTTGAGAAGTCCAAGTCTTTGAAAGACATGACAAGCTCTTAACCTTGAATTTTCTTGAAATGGATGAAGAGTAAAGTATTTATGAAAATGTTATACACACCTCCATTGGTGCTAATTAATGGGACTCTAATGTACATTTCATATACGATGTAATACCAATCAAGAATAACATGTACATTAGATAACCGAGAGTTACACCTAAATGGTTGGTTTGAGACGGAAAATAATTGAAATATTAAATCATCTTGACCCTCTAAATCAAATTGCATTTCATATTGTGATACAATTGTTAACCTCAAGTCTATATTGTAAGTTGCATTAGTCTTTATTTCCTTTCGATTGATATGAATGGAATATATGTAATTGAATTGAAATCCAAAAAAAAAAAAAATTGAAAATTGACTTGAGTATTGTATTTGATTTGAATTGACTTTGAGTCTGGCACTACTTAGAGTGATATGTTTAAGCTCGATAGAGCTCAAACAAGGTAATTGATTAATTCCTACTGCAGTAGATGGATATTGGGGGCGTTTCGGAGCTCCGTGGTGATGTCAGTTGTTCCTGGCCCGGACACTGGTCAGATCTTACTATTTGTAAATCGAATGAATGCTTCCATTTGAAGTTATGAAATGAAAAAAGAAATGCTAAAGTAGTTGCCAACTAGTGTATGATCCTAAATATGATTCTTATTGCATACATTTAGATCATTGCACAAATTGCCTAGTATTCAAAATTGAACTTATGAATAGTCTTATGATTAGATTTTAAACAAACTTAGTATATGAAATAGCATGTACTATCATTGATTTGTTTATACATCCTGAATCGTCGTATTCATTAGTGTTATTGATGGTATTATAGGCCCAGTTGCCGATGCCGGTCCTGCAAAGGCCGCAGTACTAGCGGAGGAGACCGTTCTGGTTCCTCCGGGAGGGCTAGTGGAGTGGAATGGCCGGGATATCATTTGATCTTGATATCAGAGTGCGAAAATGATATGGGAATCTCTTGGAAACAATTTTGAAAACTTGAGATATATGTCATCATGCATTGTATTTTAAATATGCAAAGGATGACATGATTATAGAACTGAATACTTTACTTTGTGTAAAGAACATTGTAAATTTGTAAATGTGTAAATGTGTATAATAGGGTAATATTGAGTAGCTTATATGGATTTTTCCATATATGATATCATATTTGTATTTGTTTTCCACATTGTTATGTAGATGATGTGTGTGATTTGAATATCTCACTCAAGTAAAGGATATCCCTTGTGAATTTCATTTTAACTTCGGTTAAACACGGAGTTCACGGGAGTACGTGTGTCGTGCCTCTGGATTTACCCAAATGTTTCGAATCTCGGGCTCAGGGTGTGACATTAGTCAACAAGTACAACAAAATGTAGAGGCATTTATTGGGGAGTGCTTTACATTTATGCAATTGATGGAAGGTTTAGAGAACATGACACATGCCTACATTCAATGTCCTCTTGTGAGCCACCTAATACTGAGTTTAGTGCTTGAACGAGTTTCTATTGTCATTAGAAAGATGTCAACGAAGTTTCGTGCGATTTCGAGCGTGTTTGAGGATAATATAAAGTAATTTGTAATTTACGAAAAACTAAGTTGGTTTTTTCGAAAATTCAGTTTCGCTTATTTTTAATTCGTTTGAAAGCTCTCGTCATCCTCATTGTTTTTCATTATTCACTTTTCGCGGTCCAACACCTCTAAGTCAGTCAATTATCGTCATTTCCGTTAGTTTGGATTAAAATGCAATTTCTAGAAATATACCCTTTATAACCCATTGACCCTACTCTAGCCTAAGGGTGCACAAAAAATCCGTCGATCCGTAAATCTGGTCCGATCAGATCCGATCCGCGGATTTTTAACCGATCCGAAGGTAAACGGATTGGTGACGGACTGAAAATCCTATAATCCGTTAGCAACGGATTGGTGGCGGATTTCATCCTCAATCCGCGGATTCAATTCGATCCGATCCGTTGACATTAAATATAAATAAAAAAAATTTAAGGGGTCTAGATATAAATTAAGATGTCTAAATATAAAAGAAGAGAAAAATTTAAGGGGTCCAAATGTAATTATTCCCTATGAATCTTTATCCCTAAAACCCTACCCCCATCGTTCATTCATCTCCATTCTCCCAAATGGCTAGCAGCGGAGAAAACCCTTCCCTCTCCAATCTCTTCGATCTCTCTCCCTATCTCTCGTGTTTTCATCTCCCAAGAAGAATCCTTGCCGCGGAGAAAACCCTTCCCTCAAAGAGGCGACAACAAGAAGAAGAAGGTGAGTCCATTGGTAGATTTCCTTGTCGATTTGGGTTTTGGGGGTTTATGTTTTCATTACTTAAGATTCAGGGCTTACAAGGTTTAACAACACACTTCTTCTTATACTCCTCCTTCCTCCAAAATCCAAATTAAGAAGCAGAGGCAGCAGCAGCCATAGCAGAAACGGCGGACAGTCCTATGAACCTAATCTTCTCAGCCCAAGCACGCCTCATCCCCACCAATCGAAAACCCTCATCAACCCCAGAATCCAAGTACTGGTCCTCCTTCAAGACCACCAAAGACCCTTCCTCCTTGATCCACCCAATCACAGCCATCGATTCTTCTCCTCATAACAAAAGCACTTGAATTAGAGAAGTTACCAACGTGGAGTTATTTTTATAAGCATTGTACTGGTTGTTGCATTCAGATATTTATGATACTGTTGAAAACTTTGAGTCAAAGCTGCATCAGTTGCACTTCTTCTCTCTGGTTTTGAGTACTTTCCAAGCGGAGCGAAATGACTGATGTATCTGTGAGTTGGCAATTGTTTGATATATTTCTTTTCACATTAAATTGAACGGATTGAACGGATTAATCCGATCCGATCCGGTCGTCCACGGATCGGATCGGATTGGATTTTAATAGTCACGGATTGGTGACGGATTCCAAATCCATCAATCCGTAGGTAACGGATTGGTGACGGATTTGGCCCAATCCGCACCAATCCAATCCGTGTACACCCCTACTCTAGCCCCTTTCTTTCATTCTTTCCATTTGCATGCAGCTGTTGGAGCATTCTCTCTTCTTCTTCCCTCATTTAGAGAGCACAATTCAACCAAAAGATTTCATTCCAAGCTAATTGAAGTCCAGTTTCTTCTTCCTTTTACCTCCTCCTTCTCATAATTTTAATTTGGTAAGTTTTACCCAATTCCCTCAAATCAAATTTCATTAGCATGCAATCCTTTTCCCTTTCTTTTTTCTCTTTTGTGCTTTGAAAGTGTGAGAGAGTGGATTTGGAGGTGGGTTTGCTTTGTGGAGCTTAGGAGGCCGTGGTGTGGGCTTCTTCTTCTCAATCCCCTTTCTTCTTGCCAAGGCAAGTAGTGTAGCTTTGTATATATGACATGCATGTGTTATTATTGCTTCCATGTTGATTAACTGCTTAGCTAACTTGCAATTCCAAGCTTGATTATGTATAAATTGGATTTCATACGCTAGTTTAGATGTTTAACTAATTTGGACTTGTAAATGTGGGTTGGGGTTTGCTTAAAAAGGGTTAATTATAAGGTTGTTATGCTGGAAGGAGTGAGATCTGAAGACAAGGGGTGAAAACCCAAGTTCTGTATGTCTAACCGTAAGTCAATACAGGTTCTGCCTGTGAGGAATTCCCTGCAACCTGTAAGCACCCATTTTCCATTTTCTTCTATGGTTACCCCAGATTGAAGTAGGATAGGTTTTGTATAAATAATGACTTGAGCCATAATAGAATTTGGATTGTTCTACGGTCAGCCTCACAGCTACCCTCATGCCATTTGCTGTTAGCCGTAGGCTCTTCTATGGTTGACCGTAAGGACTGTTGTTCTCTTTTTGAAAGGGCAGTTCTTACCTAGGTTTGGGCCTTACGTTTGGGACTCTTTGACGTTAACCTTATATGGCCATCATGGGGAAATGAAACGGACCACAATGAGCTTGGTGTGCTTTGTCGGTTATCTGGGAACTTCGTGTGAGGTCCGTTGGTTAACCGAATACACGTGAATAGAGACACTAGTGTTCGCCCAATAACTTTCGGTACACCAAGGGCTCACCAGAATTGGCACTGATGCCTCAGTCTCCATATGTACTATGTGGAGTACACATACCGTAGACATTGGACAACCTTTGGCCTAGCGTTGACTCATATCTCTCTCCTTGACTTGCAATCTTGTATCCGTTGTTATACGTACCATGTACACTTTCTCCACAACACACTTGTATAACTTATAAACATGAATTCCTTAGACTTAGGTTAATTGAACTGGATATAGAGTGTATCCTTAGGTACCTTGCTTATCCTGTATTTGATGGACACGCGTGACTAAATTTGTATTGATGAATGGATATTATTTGAGGATTGCTCGGTGGGGATTTGTCTTGAAATAGGCTTGACTTGGAGTAACCCTCAACATATGATATTGTATCTTGAATTCTAGCCTGATGTGCCCGTCTTGGATTCTGTGTTAAGCACCATAAAACCATACATTATTCGACCACAGTAGGATCCACTTTGGGAAGGACTGCATTCATTAACCGCTTGCAGAATAGGGTATTAGGGGGTTTGTTATTCGGATACTAGAGGTGGGCGGACGACTTTGGACATAGTTCATTGGCGTAGGATAATGTCAAGAGACTTGGACGTCATTATCCCTGATAGGTGGCTTGGACACTTGAGCTAGACTTTGGGTATTGGCAAGCCGCTTGGACATTGTTAGTACCCCCAGGAGGTGGCTTTGACATCCTCGGAGTCTCCTTTTCTAGTGTAATGTATGACATAACTAGTAAATGCTATTATTAGAAGATGCTAGGATTATTATTCATGTGATTCTCGTACATTATTCATGCTTATGTGCTTAGCTTCTTAGCCTGGTTGTCTTATAATTATTTACTCATCTTTATTCCTATGTGAAACATGTAATGTCTTTTATACACTGCTTATCTTCTTGCCAACCTTTGTTGATGTTGTTTACCTTGGTGTGCATACAACACCACCTTCTATCCCGAGCCGAAGGTTGAGGCGATCCCGAAGGATCCTCAGCCATAGGAGCAGGAGTGGTGTGCAGACAATGTAGTATAGCGTCATCACTCCCGGCACGCGAGAGGCACATGAGGACACCTTTTCATGTTACCTTTTATCTTTTTGTATCTTTTGTCCTTGTCATACTCATTCTGTATATCTTTTGTAGTAGGTGGCCTAGGTTTTAGGATGACCACTTGTGTATAAACTTTATCTCTTTTGTATTTTAAAACTTTAATATATAAATGAGACACTGATACTTGATGAAATTTATTATTTGATGTTTATATTAAGTTTCACAGGTGACAATTATAAATGAGCTTCAAATATTCAATCCTCACCGTGGACTTAGATCTTTGGGTGATATTGGGTGAGATATTTTAATTAGCCATAAATTTTCCTTCCTAGACCCAGTTTAACCACTAATTGAGTATGGGGGCATGACAATTGAAGCAGTGGTTGTTACACAATGGCTTTAGCGGTTATAATTGTTTCTGTAGTCTACAGTATTTCAATATAAAGGTCTATGACACATTATGTAGTATAATACACACACAAGCGCGCGAACATGCACACAGTGATCTGATCTGCTTTGTGAAGTATTTCATTCTACCATAGAAGGAGCCACTTTGTGGGCCTTACTTCTGGGATTTAAGGATCCCCCGCCCAAATGACAACCAGACTCAGCTTTTCCTGAATCCACAACCTGAAGGTAGCAATAGTGGGCACCTTCCATTGTGTCTTAGGCTCTTGTCACACAACATAACCAGACTGAATTTGATCCTTGACAAAGCGATCGCTGTTTTGGGAAAAAAACATAATGACTAGACAATTTACCTTGGCTGTGAAGTAGAAGCACTGTGATCTTTGCCCAGCTTCAGTGAATTTAAATGACTTGATAAATCCTCAATACTTACGTTGCGATTCTTTGGAAGAGCAGCATCTGGAGTGGTTTTCCAAGTGAACGGAACAACTAGCTCCCTATAACATCAAGGAAAACAGAGACCTTACTGAGGCACATTTGGATTGCAATAACCATAATACCAAGAAACATTAGAAAACATATGGTGAAGTTGTGGAGTGTTTTCTGCAGAAAATGAAAATGGTATCTAAAAATAGAATTATACATATATATTTTGTTGTTGTTGTTGTCGTGTTAACATATTTTACACTTTTCATTTACTGAGGTCAAAGAATTTTTTCGTAGTTCTTGTTCAGCCCAAGAGTTAAGAGAGACAATTTTTTGAAGCCTTCCACAAGGGGTTGAAATACAATTAATATAATTATGTTTGCCACACCAAAGTACAGTGCTAAAACTGAAGAAAATGAGGTTTTCAGATCGATTTCTTTTAAAAAAGAACTCACAAGGAATTAAAATTCCACATAAGAGCATGCCCCAAGAGTTCTAATGAAAAAAAAAAGTCAATTTTCCTAGATGTACACCCAGGTGAGAATAAATTGAAAGCCTTGAACACAAATATGCATAGTTAAGTACAAAAATGCTAAACGCAAAATGCATGGTTCAGCCTTCGGATCTGTTTCGATGAGGAAAAAAGTAGAATGGAGAAAAAAGTCTCTCTGCAGGAACCCCTTTTCCTGTTTGAAAATTTCTTTTGGAGGAGAAAGGTAATAATACTCCTAACTAATTTTTGCAAAAAGTAGGAGAAATGTTTTCTCTGCAATAGGGTGGAAAAAAACACCATTTCTCCTTGAACCGAAGTTTTTGTTATAAAAAAGTGACAATAATATAATGATTCTTCCATTGCCACTGGAACCATTTCTCCCCATTTATCCACCTAGCGAGGATTCCTGACTTGTCATTTTCTCCTCATCTAAAACCAATGTTTGTTGAACATAAACTACAGGTTGGTTCGACTTGATACAAGTATGTTACTCAAAATTCAGCTAGTTTGAGCTGAAGTGGCTGAAATTTTTGGGTCTAGTTGATGACTTCACAAGCAATGTTACCTAGCTAAAAGAGTACAAGTGTACAACTGAGTATCCTCTTAACATTTCTCAAAACTTGTTTTGTATAACCCACAAATCAAAACAGGAAAACAGTATGAACACGTTATAAATTTTCATTTTGAGTATGTTAACTTTTTTGCAGGAGTTTACAACAATATGTTAGAACACAAATAATAAACCAAAAAAGATGACAGTTGTTCAAGGAAAACAACAGAGAAGAGAATCAACATACCCCTCTTTGCATTTGAATCTGCATTTTAACTTATGATCCTCAGCATACATCCCAGTCATGGCATTCCAATGCACTACTAGTTTTGGTATCTCTGCTAAAGGTACAATATCCCAAATTTTCAATACTTGAATATAGTGTGAATCCTCCATCAAAATGTCAACCGCCCAAATAACATGTTGCCCTTTAACACCATACTTCTTCAAAAGCAGTAAGGAACATCCTTTCACAACATCCTCATTCTTAGGACGCCAACCACTAGAAAGCTTCATAATTAACTCAATCACTTCCTTCCGAATGCCAGTTTTCATTATCTTGGCAAAAGAAATCCTGAAATTATCGGTGAATTCAACCTATGCAGAATCAAACAAGAACCAATTAGACCATAAGATAAACCAAGCATATCCTCTAAATAATATATCAAATAAATGAGACAACATTTGATCAATGACTTAATGAAGAGAAAAACTAATATTAAATGGCAGTGGTTATTAATATTCAAGTGCCGAACTCACAGAAACAAATTAAATCAATTCCAAGTAAGTGTAGAATCATTTACCAATAATTACCAAGCATATTTTTTCATAAAATAATCACCATGCATATGCATCAAAATATTACTATAACTACTAAGATATTCTGCAATCCAGTGAAATACATGTGAGATGTGGTTGTGCAGAAACCGTAATGATGGTCACAACAAATTCACCTATTCGATTTATGGAAAAAGTTAAATCAATTAACCACCCAAAAATGAAACCATAGGAATAATAGAACCACAGAAGAAGCAAACAACACAGAAAATTTACCCAAAAAGCGGTCTGGTAGCATTTGGATGTGACCGAAACTGCAGGAAAAACTTCATGGAATGGATGGCTAATAATTCAAATATCCATTCATTCTAGAACTCATTTTCCATTCTAGCACAGAAGTCGTTAGTACTGACTTCAACACAAAGCCAAAAAGCATCAATGTTAAGTTGTTTTCTGATTTCTACGACACATTATTTTCGTCGAAAATTATAGGTCACTCTTGCATTATATGGATGATCATCCAAAATACCAAAGAAAAATTACTCTAGATTGTGTCATATAAGATATTTGGGTTTTCATAAGATACTGATTAACACCGATAAAAAAAGAAAAAGAAAAAAGAAAAGATACGGATTTGTTAGAGAATATTGAATTGTTAGAGGATTGTTAGGATTAGGATAAGAGTTAGTTTGAATTTGAATTTGAAATATCTTTGTGTATAAATTGAGAGGAGTTCCTCTTATGAAACTTTCGGTGAAATTAATGGAAATAAGTGATTCTTGAAATTCTTTATGGTATCACAGCGTGGGCCCAGCGATAATCTTGCTATCAAGCTGGGTACGATCCTGCTTCCGCTATTATCACCGTCAATTTTATTTATTTCAATAAAGAAAATAAGCATCTTCTCCCAACGAACCATCCTTTCACCTAATGCCTTACGATCTTTGTCAAATCTCCATCTCAATTGCACGATCAAAACTTCTAAAAGAGATTGTGCCAGATTTGATCTAGTAGACCATCAGCACTGACAGACTCAAGATGAGCGGGTTGTGATAGAGATGGATTAACAGACGGACAGCGATCCGCAAGAAGATATGATCATTTATGCAAATATGTCATTTATATTTATATTTTTTTTTTAAGATCAAAGGGTTTTATTTTTAATGTCAAAAATCACATATCATTTTCTTGAAATGATCATGTGATTGAGGGGAGATGTTAGAGAATATTGAGTTGTTAGAGGATTGTTAGAGAATTGTTAACATTAGGATAAGAGTTAGTTTGAATTTGAATTTGAAATTTCTTTGTGTATAAATTGAGAGGAGTTCCTCTTATGAAACTTACAATGAAATTTATGGAAATAAATGATTCTTGAAATTCTTTAAGATTAATAACTAGAGTTTCTTTTGGTAGAAGATTCATAACTAGAATTGAAAGGAACTAAGCGAAATTTTCAGTTTTAGAACACTCCAAGTTAGTATAGCTTCCAATACCTAGCTTCTTTTGTAACACACTGGAGAATACAGGTAGACTGAGGTTCACTGTACTCCCTAGAAGTTTTTTAAGACAACATTGTTCACTTCCATCACTAACACCGTATAATGCAAGATATTTCTAATGGTTTCTATTTGTTAATTGCAGTGATAGTATGATATGAATAAAAAGATTAGTAACAAGAATGAATAAGAAAAATACCTTCCACTTTGCTCTGTTAAAAAGAATAGAGTTTGAATCTAACAAATGATTAAATTGACCGATCTCAATGACAGCAGATATGATTGCTTCAGCTAAATGAGTATCCTCCTCTGCATTAAAGTAGCAGCCTCGACTTTTTGCATCAAGAACTATTTTTTTCCAGACACGACCACTATTAGATAAAGTCAACCCATTCCCTATGATCCAAAGGCAGTGCCTGCAATGGAAGCAGGCAAGTAAACAAAAAAAGAAAAGAGACTGGAACATGATCTATATAGCAAGTGTAAAAGTTATTGCTTCGAATCTAGATACTTTTAAAGGTTTTATTTTTAATCTATATATAATACATTTTTGCATGTATCATCAGTTTAGGTCAGTCAAGCATTATGGGTTGTACTACACCTACAAGTCCTCTGGTCAAGGACTTGAATAGGTGATGCATTGTTTGAGACAAAATCACTGATTCATGAATATCGTATTGAAGTAACATAGAAATACCTGGCCCTAGTCAAAGCTACGTTTGTTCGTTGAAGATTGGAAAGGAATCCAACCGCACCTTTACTATTTGATCGGACAGTAGAAATAATAATCACATCCTCTTCACCTCCTTGAAACCCATCAATGGACTTGACACTAACAGTAAAGTCACCAAATGTCTCATATTTTTTTCCTAGCTTTTGTTGAATTTCAGAGACTTGTGCAGAGTAAGGACATACCACACCAACACTAAGCTTCTGGTTCGAAGAAAAAGATGCTGCAAAGAGAGAATCAAGGTTCAGATCACACTCACCGTCATTAAAGGATTGAGATTAAAAATTTCCTTGTTGAAAAAAACAAAACAAGACAACTAGTATATCCATAAATCAAAATCCAATATTTGAATTTACACAATGACATTTATGGACTAAAGAAACCTTAGAGACTACATTTTCATAAAACCTCAATGTACAAATAGAATATAGAAGAGATAATTTTGAAAGTTGTATCCAGCAAACCAATTATATAATTCCACCAAGCATCTTTCCCAATCTTTTTAGACAATTGGCATTTTTAAACACATCCTATCATATTTACATTCTCAGTCATGGACTATGTATCTATTGCAAAGTGCAAACACTCATTTGCATGATTCTTTGTAGGTTTTTCTAATCACCTGGCGGTATATCATGTATGCATATTTATTATTTAAGATTGATGTCATATGTTCATAACAAATAGGATGCATACTTCTTAACAAATTCAAGATGCAAATACCTTCAAAAAGGCTCCTCACCAACTGCAAAACTGCGGCTACCTCGACCACGTTTTTTGGGCTTTGCCTATCAAATACCTCCATTCCTTCCGCAACATTTATAAATGAGTAGGAGCCATACATCCTTGCAGGAAGATAATGCCTTTTGTAATCTGGGTCTTTGACATTTGGACCATCCAAAATCTTGTTATTGTAGAAGTTAGCATTGGGAAAAGAACTTATTGAAGGATGCATTCTATACTGAATATTTAGAAGGTCCTTCCCAAGTCCGAGCGAACTCAACCTTTCAAAAAGGCTTCTTCCAAAACCAGCACTCTCTGATACCTGCCAAAGGATAAAACATCAAATGTGAATAGAGAAATCTTTCCAACATTGTAACACTACATAGCAATACTTCCAAATGTATACAATCCTTGACAGGAACCATACTACTCATTCAGCTCTAGTGTTCCATACCAAGAGGAGCCTCATCTCTTAGTGAACCAGATCATTTGCCTAATGGAACCCACTTCAGATGAGCAATAGAGGAATTTGCAGAAAAAAAAAAAAAAAAAAAACCCAGATTCCTAATTCATTGATATTCACAGTTTAGGCATGTCCGCTTGGCAGTACTCTGCTCCTGACTATCCGTAATCAAGCCAGTTACATACAGCTGGGATTGTCTTCTGGGGAAGTACTTTTGAACAAACAAAAATGGCTATCCATAGTGGGACCAACTGCCACAGGAATGGTTTACATTGTTGAAAAGTGGGCCCCACGGGATAAAAAAAATGTCAAGTTTGAGCTTACGAGCAGTTCTCTATGGCTGAGAATTTTATATGTCCCATAAATACAAACCTTGCTTTTAACCATTGCACTCAGCTGGCGTTCATCACCAATGAGAATAGCACGGCGTATACCCAACAGTTGTAAGGGAATCGTCGATTCACATTCTTTTAGTTGGGCAGCTTCATCTATAACCAACATCTCCAGTGGGTCCATCTCCACTGAATGTAATCTAAATGAAGTTGAAACGGTGCATAAAATGAGCGAGGCGCCTTTAAAGCATAACTCTTGGATCAAATGTTTCCCTAGACCTTGTGGGATCTTCAATGATTCACGAAGAGATCTTAGCAACTGAAGGCAGTCACTTCTAATCTTGGACAACATAAGGGCCGTTGAGCTCTTTTCTTCCCTGCCTTTAGGCTGAGAAGTTGCACTATTCAATTCTTCGGAGTGAGCAAACACTTCCTCCAGCTCTTTGTCAGCAACAGTAGCTTTGCCTAACAAACTCTCAAAGGTCTGAAGGAAATCACGAACATTTGTCAACAGATTATAGTTAATTCTAGAAAGGAAAGTTGCTGGTAGGTGAGTGACCAAGACTCTTATACACTTTAACAGTCCTTTTGCCTTAAGACTGAATCTCTGTTGAACAAATTTGTGAAACTTTAACAGATCCTCCTCCCCCTGTTTCTTTTTGTTTAATGAATTCTCGTCTCCCTTTTTCTTTTCGTTTAATGAATCCTCCTCTCCCTCTTTCTTTTCGTTTGACAAATCCTTCTCTCCCTCTTTCTTTTCATTCCCTAGATACAACTTGTAAGAGTGAACACAGTCTTCTAGAAACTCAATCATAGAATTCAGGTGATGACTCCACCCGGATGATGGTGCAAAGCACTCTTCAAGCCGATCGACGCGGTGATCAAGAAACACATCCTCAAGACCGTCAATGTTCATGCGCTTCTTGTTTCCAAATAACAAGATGCTTGCCAATGAACAGTCTCTTGTGGGACATGATTCTCTAACCAACCCTACTAAACGTGAGGCGACTTCCCGGACTGCAACATTTGTTGGTGCACATGTAAGGGTTCTGCATTTCATTTGAAGGAGTGCCCAGAGTAGTACACTGACTGTTTTTGTTTTACCGGTTCCAGGGGGTCCCCAGATAAGTTTAACTGAGTGCTTGCCACTGCATTGCCTTGCATATAGAGAAGTTAATACTGCATCCATTTGTGACTCATTCAGTTTAAATGAAAGCAATTTTTTTTGCAGATTTATGCCCTCAACATGTATATCTTGTCGAGAAGAACAGAAATAACATCTTCCCCCAACCTGTCATTAAGAATATTTAGAGCAGCATAAGTGAGTAGTGACTAGTGACCCAAATCCTAGAGAAACATTATTGCTTTATACACAAATGAACTAAAAGAAAGAAAAAAAATTTAGCAAAAGGAAATGAAGATATTTCTACTTGAAACACTTGTCATACATAAATCATGGAATTATGTTAGTGTTTTTTTTTAATATATGCATCAAATTATACTAAAAAAAAATTGGCACAAAGAATAATAGGAATAGAAGATGCCCAGAGGTAATAAAAATATCAAAATTTATTTAAAACTACAGGCAGAATTGTAAAAAGGCAGGGACTCCTGTATTGCTGTTAGTTTTTTGCTTGTTTAGGAAGCTGAGTCATTTGCTAGGTTTCATCTGTTTGAAAGTAAACATGAGAGTTTGAACCCCTCATCCTCTCCATGACCAAGGAGGCTGTGAATTGTGATTCACCTCTGCACCAATAGTGGGTTGCTATATGATAGGTTCGGCCTGACCCTTTAGCGTATACAGACCAGGCCCGTCCCATTTAACAATCAGGCCAGAAGGTTAGACCCAAGTACAGTCCACAATCCTTAAAGCAGAGCCCGAATCCAGCCCAATGGGGCTGGCCAGGCCCACGAGCACCCATTAAAATGAGGAGGGTTTCCAGTTGAAACCATGGCACTGGAATTAAAATTTTCATTATCACATCATTTATAAGCATTTGACTAAAAAACAATTCCAATTATATCAATGAAACTATAACGTCACTTTTTTTGGAGTTTCATGTTGATTACTTGTTTACTGTTAACAGCAATAGATATAAATGTTAAGCAACATATCCTTTGCACATCATTAGTGTCCTTTCTAATATTAAGAGAACCATTAGCATCCTTTACCCATATTATCAGCAGAATTACGTAATTTTCTAGTTAGAGTTTCTAACCAATGAATATACACCTGAGAATTTGTAGTTTTTATTTTTTTTCTCCAATCTCATAAATATTTAACATTCATATATTTTATTCTATTACTAATTCAAAAAATTATTTTTGATTTCTGTGACATTTCCCAATAACATACTTATAAAAACAAAAATTTAAAAATATGCTTCTAGCCAGTACAGTGGTGGTAACTGTAAACCACTTCCCTGAGTGTTTCCCTCACTCATGCTTCCCCTGAGTAGAAGGAGTGGAACTTTACAATAGGGCTCACATATTAAAAAACCAGATCGCTCAAAATGAAGGCCTTTCTCATGCACCTAATATGTCCATAAAATTTACCCTCATAGGCTTTGGTCCCATTGTAAGATTAAATATATGGTAAGAAGGTGATTAAAGCATGTTAAGAATGCATAAGATTCTGTCAATCAACTTCTTATAGTGGGACCTACTATTGGGGGTTAAATTTGAGGACATTTAATACACAAAGAGGGCATTCATTTTGAGTTGCTCGGCATTTCAATAGGTGGAAGTTGCAGTCCGCTCATTGGAAGCACCAAGGAGAGTCCAGAGTCACCTCAAGGTGATGGGATAAGGCTACAATTACAATAATCACAACATGACACCCGGTTATAAATTGAAAAAAAAAAAAAAAACACTGATCAGATGGAATGGGCTCACCATGGAATCAGGCTGCAACACATCTTTGATCACATTTGGGTTCCTATGCATGTTTGGGTCCGAACACAGAGAGTTCCATATCCGACCGTTGCTCTTGATGTTCATCACCAAAACAGCAAGAAGAAACTTCTTGTTGTTGTCACTTTCAGGAAGTACAATGGGCTTTGATGCTTTAACCCGGACCTTGTAACTTGGGCCACTCTGGTCGCTTTTAACATAGGTTACTACAGCAACATGATAGGAACTTGGCTCTTTCAGTGGATCATAAGCAACATTAGGCTTTGTCTCTGTTAAAACAAAGACATCGTCTCTCTCTGGAATGTAAGGTTCTTTACCACCCACAGTTGAAGTTGAGGTTGGAGTGCTGCTTTGAAGGGGTCTGACCATGATGTTATATACAAAGCCCTCTTCTTTATGGCGGCGCTTGGAGCCGCCTCCTTTATGGAGACGCTTGGATTTCTCTATTTTGAGAGTTGTTGCTCGAGAGAGATTCTCCATGTTTGAACACATGTCAGCACGAGTTTCTTCTAGCAAAGGTGTGACAAATGATTGGAAATAATGGTGTATGGATTGGAATGTATTTGGGACCCTTGCCACCTGCAAAGTATTCAATTGAGTAGAAGATAAAAATTTATTATTACTATGCTATATAGGTGGATGCTCACTGAGCGGAAGGAGATATGGATACGAGTAGTAAAATTGGATCCGAAGAAGTGCAATTTATTTAAAAGTTGGGGTTACGATATATTAGAATGGAGAAACAAAAGCCAATAACATAGTTCGGACAAATAGTAAAGTTGATCTCGAAAGGTGCAACACCTCTGAGGATTTGGCTTAGGGATAGGTCGATAGGTCAAAATAAAAGGACATAGCTCAGGGATAGGTCGATAGGTCAAAATAAAGAAACAAAATTTCCTATATGTCAAAATGGAGAAATAAATTTTATGTAGTCAATCCCAACATAGTTAGGGATAAGGCCTTGATGATTAAAATGATTGTTATTATAATTTAAAAAAAATTGCAACTCCTTATTATGAAAACATGGTTTTTAATTAAGAGTATAGATCCCTCAAGCTTTAACTAAAGAAATCTTGAGTTAAGGTAGTGAAACTCCATGACAAGATACACCAATTGAAATCCAAACCATTCAAAATGAGTGCCTTTCAAGTATAAGGGGTTTCCTCAAAGTCTACGTCAATCCGAGTTTGTTCCATTATTCTTTTGATGAAAAACATGTAAATAAAATTATGTTCATCACATTTTTTTTTTATCAAACGGTTAATCCAAGGGTGGAACAAACTCAGATTTACATACACTTTGAGGATACCCCAGTGCACTCGGAGGGAGTTTATTTTGAATTGCTTGGATTTCAATATGTGGGCCTACTGTGGGTTCCAATACTTTTAACTCCAATTTTCTCTAGGTTATAGCCACGTAGGATCCTGACTCATTTTTAAACTTGTGTTAAGAAGCAAGTTGTTGGTTTGTTCGTTTGATCAGGGAGATTGACAAATTGGTTTGGATTGAACCAATTCAATTTCCAATTATAATTTTTGAGGAAACTGATCTGAGAACTATATTAAAAAAGATAAAAAAATAAACCAACCCCCTTTTGATATACATCAAGCAGGTAGTCACACTTTAGGAGTCCAAGCTTGGCTTACAATTTGAAATCTAAACAGTTTAGTGGGATTAATTCCACATCTTTAGGAATTAGCCTAATTGATTATGTGCGAAACACATGATTGTAATCTAAATATGGTTGATCGTGTCTTGGTATTTTCATAATAGCATATGATAGAACCTGCTCGTTAGACATCAATGGAGAAATGTAACCATGATAATTAAATTCCGCAGTCTACATCACTTAGAAAGAAAAGTAAACAAGTTTGTAGATACATCTGGGTGGCCCACATCTGGGTTATCCATACATCTGGGTGAAATGAATTGGTTGGATCGCATTGAGGTGGCCCACATTAATTCATAATAAATCAGTTTATAGATGCCCCAGTACAATTGATTATACATCCACATACATCCTCTGAGGCCATGATTGTAGACAACGGTGGGGCCACCTCTAAAATGCGAACTCGAAATCAAATTTAAAAATTGAGATTTTTCGGGATAAAGGTATAAAAAAGAGAATTTTACCGAAAAAGTCCCCTGAAACCTTACAAAGACCAAAAAGGCCCACAAAATTTAATATCGACTAAAAAGGCTCTGAACAGGAATATCTTTTTTTTTTTTTTTTTTTTTTTTGTTAGTTTGGTGAGTGGCATTATTGTAGCTTATCTGTATGAGGTCGTAATTCACATGTATACACGAGCTGAGATATCTCTCCATTCAAGGCCATCCTTTTTGGTCGATATTGAAGTTTGAAGACAGTTTTGGTCTTCACAGAGTGCAAATGGACTTTTCTTCGTAAAATTCTAAAAGAATTCACATACCTGGTCTTTGAACAAGTTCTTGTTGAGAACATCTTTGATGGGCCACTTGAGCACTATATCCGCCAAATCTCCTTGCTCCATTGCTTCTTCTCCTTCCCCTGCTACATCAAACAAAAATCACATTTCTACAAATTCACATCCCAAACATCTCCAACTACAAAGCCCGAATATCATCTCAACAAAATCAAAATCCGGGCAAGCTTCCTGCTTCCTACTTCCTACCAAAGCAGTAAAACACCTGATCAAATGTAAGAAGAATTCTCTATCTGCCTGTTATCTTTCTCTTTCAAAGTTGTCTCTTTTTCTACTGTATTGAAATGAGGAATGGGAAAGGTAATGGAATTTATACAGGGAAGAGTGAGAATAATGATAGCGTAGGTAGGAAGCAAGAAACGAGACCGGTATCTCCTTTCCTTATCCTTCGAAGAATCGTTGTGTTCTTTCCTTGATTCCTGGTTCCTTTGCAGCCTACTTGGTACTATGTGTTTAACCTTTAACCCTTTTAATTTCAAAGAAAAGGAAGTGGAAACGCCTTTAACCTGTTTCTTTTCCAAAAAGGACCCGACTCTTGGGCTTCCTCTGACTCATTAGTTAAGAAATGAGTCCCGAGTTATTGAAAATCTGATCGGCACCTCCGCAATCCTCACACCCTTCATCCCCACCTGCTCCTTCGGTATAAACACCGAGAAGTACGTACATTCATGTGGAGGCGGGCACACATGGTAGATCTTCGTCGGGTTCTAAAATTATAATGGAAGCATTGGTTTTGGTTAAGAAATTTAGACAAAAACTCTACGTCTGCTCCCAAGATCGACGTAAAACTCCTTTCATGGGATGCCTTTTAAAAAAATTTTGGATACATTCGCTAAGAGCCCATTTATTTGCAAGAAATCAGAAAATTCTTGTTGAGGCTTTTCATGAATTGCACACATGTTGTCCCCATTTTACAAATGCTCAAGAACAATGTTGCAATTTGGAAATTTTGGAAATTAGAAATTTGAACATTATTCGGGCCAAAAGTTTATTCAAACAACGAATTCAAAACTCTTATGAATAGCCTCGGCCTGTAGAAATTAGTTCTGTTCAAAGGATTCGGACACCCTCCGTAGTAAATAAATAAAAAAAAGAAAAAAAAAAAAGAAAAGGCTCTTGGGTGACAACAGCTGTCATTGTTGTAAGGAATTCCCATAAGAAATACCTTTAAACTATTGGGCCCTTATAAGAATTCCTCAGACTATGGGACCCTCTTATTGAAAATCCGATCCACTCAAATGAATATCCCTCATCATTACCTAGTTTTCTTTGGGCAAAAGTGGGACCAACATCCATTAATCTTTTACTTATTTCCCATGCATCGAACCAATTCGTTCAAACTCTAGCCAATTTATAATTGTTAAGGGTGTTCATGGATCGAGCCGGTCCAAGCCTGACCTGTTCCCAGACCGCTGTAGGGTTTTGTACTCACACCGGGCTCGGGAACTTTATTTCGGCCTGTTTAATAGATGAGACTCGGCCTGGGTTCAGTGGTAGAGAGCTCAAACCTGGCCAATATAAAAAATATAGTGGAAAGGGATGGAAAAAGTACTCGTAAGCCTTCCATCCAAGACTGCACGAGTGTTGTCTCCACTTGGGCTTCAACTTGAAACCATATAAATTAGCCCATTTCTTATTTTTATAAGGCAAACTTGGGCTGAGCTCAGGCTTACTCATTTCCAGATAAGCCAGGCTTGGACCAGCCACTTAAAGCCCAATTTGGGCTTGGGCCGATAACTTAGAATTCAGGATGGGCCTGGATATCGCTCAGCCCTACCCAAGCAGTCCCATGAGCACACCTATTAATTGCGGGCCATGCGGGTTAAGCAGTTTGACCCTAACCCGTCCTGCTTAAATGGGGTCGGGGTTGAGTGGGTCATTTACGGGTGAAGTCGGGTCGGGTTGGCAGGATAAATTTGGTTTTGCCGGCCCTACTAGAAACCAATTGGAATTGCTTCATGACATTTGTTAATTACCATGAAAACATTTTCCTAATTGAACTTTATGTTCATTAATTTGTATTGCTCTCTATCCTAGCTTTGGTATTCTTTGCTTTTCAATACCTTTTCTTTCATATTATTATTTATTTATGTTTCAATGGGGAGATGACATGTATCAACATTGATTTTGCAACAACGCCCTCGTACACACAAATGAGGGCCAATCAATCCCACGATAGTGGGAGAGCCCTCAAGTGAGGTAAGAAGAATTAGGGTCAGTAAGGGGACTTTTGCCTTTGGGAGAGGAAAGATGGCTAGCCGGGGATCAAATTCTGGACAATCAAGTGAGAACTGCTGCGCCTTACCAATTGGATAAGACTTCATTCCCTACTAACAGCATCAGGTTAGTCATGCATGTGCATACGATTTGACTCTCATTGAGTTTTAGTTTAGTAATACATCTCGCAAGTGATCAATGTGACACTACGTCCAACTTTAATCCGAGTAAAATCCGGCATAGAGCTAATACAACAGGATATTGATATTGAGCAAATAGAATTTTACACATAGGTTCCATTGATAGGATTAGGAATGGCCTCAGAGAGAACTTTTGAGTCCGGCCCTCTCAGAATCAGTAAGTTCTGTTGTTCATCATATGCTTGGCCCAATTGCCAGTCTGGCCCAATTTCAGAACCAGCAAGTTCTGTAGGCAAATAAATTTCATGGCCCAATTTCAGAATCAGCAAGTTCTGTCGGCAAATAAATTTCATGGCCCAATTGCCAGTCTGGCCCATGAAGTCATTTTATTTGTCCACCGTCAAATCTATAATTTGCAAATTCTTCACAACTTTTTAGAAGATAGTTATAGTTTACAATCGATACATGGATGGGGAATCCTGTGACTCACAAAATCATGCAAGTGGGCCAACCGAGGAAGTAAATGACCTGTTTGTCATTATTCTAGGAGTTTTTCAGTATGAGAATGAATGAAGAAAAAAAAATAAAAATTTGGCTCACTTGTATACGCTGTGCTCACTGGATCACCTTCTTCTCCACTTTCCATGCTCACTCTTCACCCATTCAACTGACTAAGGACCCACCTTGTTTTCTCAAATCGTCTCCGGACCTGCAAATCAAGCACAACCAAAACAAACTTGATCGACCCACTTGCAACCTAGTCACCACTACTAAACGCCCACCTACGAAAACCAAACAGCATTCATCATCTTCCAACCCCCTCTTGTTTCTGCAAATCTGACCAATGCTTCAACTTCAACTTTGAAAGACTTTGAAAGATTTAACCCTTATCGAGACATTGAAGGATTTGTGAAGAACTTGATTGAATCTGGTCAAGTTTTCTCTAGTTACTTATGAATTCAATGAGAAGCTGGTGAAATTTGTATAGATTTTTCACCCTTTCTTTCACTTCATATTAAATTCGATGAGGGTTTTTGTTTCGATCTTAAAAGTTCATATTTGGAAAAGAATCTGAACAATCGAAAGCCCTAGGAGCGAATCAATCTTGTCAAAGCTTGGCAACGGCCTCGAATGCTGAGGAAGAAGAAGATGACACGAGTAGCGATATCGCTACTCACATTATACATGAGTAGCAATATCACTGTTCAGTAAAATAAATAAAAAAAGTAGTAGCAGGAGGGCCTTTATGGTCTATATTGAAGTTTAAGGGTCTTTTTGGTCTTCAACCACTGTTAGGGGATTTTTTCAGTGAAATTCCTTAAAAACAAATATTGCATATTACATACTTTTAATTTTAAACATCAAGGGCCTATTTGTTTGCACTAAAATGCATAGGAATTGAAAACATGGTTAAAAATGAAGATTAAAAGTGAATTTTCAAAATTGAACACAAAATAGCATTTTTCTCCTCGAAAATTAGAATAAAAAGAAGATGTTATTTGGTTCTCATTTTTAGAGATTCATGACCTTTAATCTTTATTTTTAACCACAATATATTCAATTCCCATGTATTTCAATGCAAACAAACAGGGCTCAAATGTAAAAGTTCAAATATCGAAACCAAATTACATTTCAGTATGCATTAACTACTTAAAATACATCAATTGTTTAAAAATCAAATTGACCAATCAAATGGTTCATAATGCATACAACTTATCAAAACAACGATGACTCACTTGAGATTTCCCTATAATTGACTCGGTCCTTCATTAAAATGAGGTGACTCGGCTGAGTCAAGGGTCAACTTTTGAGTTTTCCTACCTTGGCAGCATGGAATTTTAGGGGTAGTTCATCTTTTACACATGAGATATTTAAGTGGGATTTATGAAAACCTTGCATTTGTGAATTTAGATATATGAAATCATATGAAACACAAGTACCATTTTATTAGAAAGCTCCATTTTCACATGAGTAAACATTAAATAACTCGAGTTACATATATCTTGAAATCTATAAGGGGTTGATTGTTTATGTCACAACCCCGCCCAACTCAGCATGAAATTGTCTGCTTTGGCCCCACGTGCACACGCGAGGACTTCCCAGGAGGTCACCCATCCTAGTATTGCTCCTGCCCAAGCACGCTTAGCTCCATATTTTTTACGGTTTCCGGGGCCGCATGGTTTTAAAAGGCCTTATGCTAAGTTAATACGGGGTTTGACTCATAAGCCCAGGGATCTGGACTGCTCATTTCCAGTGTAGGGCTCATGAATTCCTCACATTGCAAACTCAGTCTATATGTGGACCCTTCTAATTGTCCTTCTTCAGGGGGGTCACAATTGAGGGGTGTTACAATCTGCGTTACAATCTCCCCCCACTGGGAATAGAGCCATCATCGGCTTTGATACCAACTGTCACAACCCCGCCCAACTCAGTATGAAATTGTTCGCTCTGGCCCCACGTGCTCGTGCGAGGACTTCCTAGGAGGTCACCCATCCTAGTACTGCTCCTGCCCGAACACACTTAACTCCATAGTTTTTACGGCGGGGTTTGACTTATATGCCCAGGGATCTGGACAGCTCATTTCCAGTGTGGGGCTCATGTATTCCTCACATTGCTAAGTTAATACTCATGTATTCCTCACATTGCAAACCCCGTCCATATGTGGACCCTTCTAATTGCCCTTCTTCAGGGGGGTCACAATCGTGAGGCGTTACAGTTTAGAACCCATTAATCATACTTACTACTGCCATTTTCATATGAGGATTTCAAATTTAAAAAATGAGGATCTTATATCATAGGAAACGGTACAACAATAGTTTTATGGTGAAGGCGAGGGCTCGATCACAAGTATGACCACTCAGGAGTGAGGGTGTATGTTGACATCAACAATCCCTCCCTCAACGGCACACCCGTCGCGACTCCTGTTGCGAACTTGCAAAATACGTGTCCTGTGACTCAAACGCCCGACCTACCAGGCTCTTATACCACTTGAGGATCTTACACCCCATTGAGGTACCACTTATCCCAAAACCAATTGGTGGTAGGAAACGGTACAACAATAGTTTTATGGTGAGGGTGAGGGCTCGACCACAATTATAACCTCTGAGGAGCGAGGGCGGACGTTGACATCAATAAAAAATGTGTTGAATGATTACACACCTCCCTTGTTAAGAGGATGCTAGTACCTAGAACACTTTGCAACTCTTATGGGCTCAGAATTTCTAATTTGAACCGGTCAAATTATATTTATTAAAGCAACAACTTCTTCGCGGGAGAACGACATGTCATGCTCCCTCTTTAAATTTCACAATGACACGTGGCACACTTCACCCAATCCTTATAGATAATTCATGGGATATCCTAAACTATATCAATACAATATAAAACTTTCCAAAACTGAAAATCTATCCAATATCTTCCAATCCCATCAAGATTATATCCAATCAAGCAAAACAAAAAATTGGAAGGAATGAAAATTATGAGCCACCATCTATGTTACCAATCATGCAGCCCCACTTCCTAATAATATCTACCTCCTCCTAATAATATTCGGGAAAATTGTTAGCCCTACTCATTTTTATATGCTTTACCCTAAACGCGAATTTGGGTCTGACAATCAAAACCAAATGCAAATTTAGACCACATAACAAGACATGTATTCTGGATGGACCAAAGGCGGGTTTTGACCCATTGATAACCTTAGTAAACATCGGTGTGGGCACATCTCTAAAATAGTTTGGATTTAATTCTTTAAAATAGTTTGGATTTAAAGTCTCTTTTCTAAAACTAATCCGATATGAGTGTGTGAGCAAGACCGATATATCTAGGTAAGAAATTGAAAAAAGGAAAGAATAAAGTGATTTCAATATGTGTTAGATTTTACAGCATAAAAAAATCAATGGTCCAAAAATAAATAATCCAATTGTAGTGATGTCAGATGAGTCTTTAAAATAGTTTGGTAAAACCCCAGATACACAACCCCAAACAGTTCGAAGCCAAGACCTCCATCTCATTCTTGGACTTTCCAGCCATTCGAACAATTTAAGTGTGGGTTGAATTTCTGGTCATTTGACTAAAGAAATGGTCCATTCCCTTATTTATGATCCAGCTTGCAATTGAGTGATGATATGTGGCCACATAGCTTAAATTAAGGAATATGCACTTGTTTCACTAAAAATTGAACAAAAGTGAGCATTGAATGTTGATTTTATTCAATTTCAATGAATTACGAGAAGACACAAAAGTGACTTGCACGTGTGTTTGAGTGTGCATTAAGAAGTCACCCTTGCTTTTATTTTACATGGGTTCTACTTGTCTCACCTTCTAAGTGCAGGTTGCTTAATTACAAACTTTTTTACAACCCCCTCGTTAGGCTTAGGAGATCGAATACAAAAGAAAGTGTAAAAACAAAGTTTAAAGAGAAAAGATAGATAAAGGAGAACCGCTGTCTTCAGGGACCATGCTTGGCCTGGCTGAAAGAAGGTAACCAAGAAATATCACCCATCTTTGAATGTAGCCTCCTTCATCAATCTTTGTAATCTATCACCACTAAGTGGAAGAATATCCAAAGTGTCATTCGCATCAGAACGGCAGAGACATCACTGTCATTCCTTCCTCTTGTGAAGAAAACAAGGAAAGATTTTAGAAACCCTTCGAAAAGCTTAGAATTGCTGCTGGCTGACCATTACCTTGCAAAAGGAAGTTGAATGAATCTTCTGGACATAACACAATATAGTCTTTGGGATTTTTGCGTGAATGCCTTCAATGTGTGTAGAAAACTACTTTCAATCCCCCATTTATAGCCATTTTGAGGGCTGTAACTATTAGAGATCGTGGGGGAGTAATTTAAGGAAGTGGAGTAAATGGGGGCGTAACTGCCAATTTTGGGCGTGTCGTGGCCATAAACCTTGGTCAAAAGGGGAGATCGTGGGCGTTGACTGCTCATTGGCCATTAAAGTGACTTTGCAGCGCCCAGCGGCTATTGAGGCACACGAACTGTGCCCAGTGACTATTCAGGTGCTGTCAGTGGTTAGTCAGATGCGACATTTGTTGGTTGCTCGAGGGTTGTGGCAGCGGTATTTGAGTAGCATTCAGCAGCTGGTGTCTTTGAAGAGTGTTTAACGACTGGTGTCTTTGAAGAGCGTTCAACGGCTGATGTGTTGGCTGGCTAATGTGTTGGCTGGCTGTTGACAGCAAACATCTGTTGGCTGTTGTAGAGTTCATAGCGGCCAGTGATTTCTTCTGTTGAAGCGGCCGTTGAGGGTGTGCAATCATTAGCTATTGTAATATGTCCAATGGTCACCGGTGACGGGTTTTCCATTATCTTGGCAATCAGCAGTCAAATTCCAATGTATTAGCTGATCCTTCTGAACATTCAATGGAAAATGAGCATTTTGTCTTAAAAAGATTAAGAAGTTAGTAAATGAAAATTTACATGTCAACTGATGATCGATCCATGGCCGCAGAGCATGAAATAAACATGATATAAGATGTAATGTAAATTTTTGTTAACATTACCATGTTAATATTTAAATTAATTCTTACTTAACATTACTATTAAAATTAAAATAATATTAGTTTTTTAAGATAAATATACTAATTTAATTTTATGTTATAGTTTTAGTATTATTATCTTAGATTTTTAAATAGAATAATTTTGGTGATGATTTGGTATGTTTTCCATCATTAATTTGACTTTAATTAAATTAATTTCTTAATCTAAATTTGTATAGCTTAGTGCTGTTAACTTTTTCTTTCCTGACCACTAGGCCATTACTAAATAATTATGGGCCTATCTAACCACTCCAAATATTTATCTTTTCCTCACTCCTCCTCTCATTTTGCTTCCTCTATGGCCGTGTTGGGCACGGGCCTCACACACACACACACACACACACACACACACACACATATATATATATTTATATATATGAATGGGAAATTCTAAAAAACTCCCCTATCTCGAAAGGAGAGTTTCTGCCCCTATCTAATAGCCAATGATTTGTTAGTATTTTAAGAGATCCACATTTGTATGAGAATATTTAGGAGAGAGAATCGGATATGTGTATCATTGATGACACGTGTCACATTTTTATTGGCTAAAAGATGGGCCTTCTTCTTCGAAAAACGCCCGAGGAGTTTTGTAGCGTAACTCTATATATATATATATATACATATAGAGGAATATTCATATGCATCTTTCCTTCACCATAGGGTGAGGGACACTTCCCTTTTTGCACATGGAGACAAAGAAGTGTACCTCACCCTATGTACTTGAAAAATACATTTTGTACCTGAAAATGTCCAAAAAAGGGAGTGTCCTTCACCGTATGGTGAGGGAAAGATGCATGTGAACATTCCCCATACATATATATATATATATATATATTAAAGCAGTAGGGGAAGAGGCTATATAGAGGGTCACGTTAGCAACATTGTAGTTCTTCTTTCAGAAAAATAGAAACAAAAATTATATGTTGCTTTGGCCTGCCACCTCACTTTTCTAATCCTCCACTCCATAAATCTCTCTCATTTAAAATTCATTCACTCCATTTCTTCTCTAAAATCTCTCATGTTAATATCTATCTCCAACTCCACTCCTAAAATCTCTCAAATCAATTATCTACAAATCTAGAAAGAACTAATATCTTATTTTATTATTGATTTTGATCTTTCATGATGTGGGCCTCATTTAAATGGATAATATTTTGAAAGATCATATGATGCGATGCATGTGTAGGGCCGTCTATTATTGGGCTCCCTATAGAAATTTGTAAAGGGTTATGTGAAAAACATTACTAAATGTAGTTGCATGGATGTATCCCTTTGATATTACTTCATGTGGACCATAATTTAAGTGATCACTGGTCCAAAAAAAAAGTATGTGATAACATGTGCGCAGAGTGCCATCCATTGGTGGGCCCACCTATAAAAATTGCATGCTACCATAAAGTGGTTGCAAAATGCAATAAAAGTCCAATCTTGCAAAAATAATACAAAAGACACTTCTAAGGGGGCCCACTATGTAAATCTTATGACCCAAAAATATCAACATCTTTCACTTATGTGTTACTCCACATAAGGTTTATGGAATTCAATAAATCTAACCCCATGCACCATCTTAGTGGGACCTATCTAATAAATATTGTTCTAATTTATGTATGACTTGATCGATTAAAATTCATAGCCGTCTAAAGTTGTTTACATTATCTACGGGACTCATTTGATGAAAGATTGACATATATCTATCTAGTGTAGTGGTGTTTTATTTTTGTTTTTTAATCTTTATAGTTAAAATTCTCAATTATCATTAGCATCCTTATCTTTTATATAGTCTTTTATAGCAATTTCAAAGTTAGATGACAATAACATTTCAATCTAAATTTTGTAAATAAATTCGTTTAGCCTTTTTTTACTAAATAATATATTTTTTATATTTCTTTTTTAACAGTAATATTTAAAAATAATAATAAATATAAATATATTTTTATTATTTGGCCTAGGCTAAGGACGGGCCATCGTTGCTAGTTTGTTATTTACTCGTTAACCCTAAAACATTTTTGGGGCCAATTTGTTTGCATTGGAATACATAAGATTGTTGCCATAAGTAGTTAAAAATGAACACTATAGGTCAATTCCGAAACATGAGCATAAAATAACCTTGCCTTTTTATGGAAATAAAATCAAAAGAAAATGGAAAATAAATAACCAACATCAATTATTTTTCTTTTATGGATATAATTGCATTTGGTGCTATCTCAAGTAAAATACACTCAATCAGGCACAAGCAGGGAGAAACATTGTTTAACTGTGTGACCAACAAAGAGTTTCACTTCTCTACCATCATTTTGTATAAGCCTTCTACTTCTTGCCTAATTGCCTATACACAAGGAGAATAGTACAAAATGCTACAGCACATAAATTTTAGGCAATGAAAAGGGAAGATAGTTTCCATTCTCTTCCTTTCCTGCATTGTCATGAAAAAACAGGAAGAAAAAGAGTCAGATTTCTATACACAGCAGCCAAAAATAAGAAGTTTTGTTCGCCAAAAATAAGAAGTTTTGTTCAAAGAAAAAGAAAAATATAATCAGTGGTTTTAAAAGATATGAGTCAACTTGGCTGGGAGGGTCAAATATTAACCCACCACAAGCTGTCAGCAGCCAAAAATAAGAAGCTTTGTATAAGCCTTAGTTAGATCCTGAGCTGGAGCCCGAAAAGATGTGAGTCAACTTGACTGGGTGGTCCATTATTAATTTGAAAAAGTCCACAGATAAATCTGGCTAATATGATAGATTTTCATATTATACATTGTATAGGAAGGTTATATTTGAAAAAAAGATGTAATTTGGGGAGCCCAATTCAGGTACATGAAGCCCAAGCCCAAGTTAAGTCTTAAAAACCCCAAAAACTAAGTTATTTACACACACACGGGCACACAAACAGTGAATTCCATCAAATGTATAGATTTTATGTGGCTAAGTAAGAAGGCATCCCTCAACAAACTAAACATAAATCTATTATACAGTATAGTAACAATAAAGATTTAAGAAGAATATCAAGATTGGAAAACATACCTATGCTCAGCAATGACTTCTTGTTGAGGGATCGCACCTTCAACGTCTGCACTAAAAGCATATGGAAGTCAGTCAGGTATTGGGCCATAGCAATTGATCGATCAGTAAGTGTGCAAATTGTGCAGGTGAGTAAGGTATTGGGGAATAGGAGCCCAACCCAAAATTGTGCATAGGCATGTATGCTTCTATGCATGTGAGATAGATATATATATATATATATATATATATATACAATAAGGGGTCTTTTTTTGCATTGAAAATGATACACATGCATAAATGAATGTCATCTGGGTCAATTGTTCACTCAAACCCGCCCCATTTAGATCCCTACAAGCACAACAATTGTGATGTATCTGCAAATGCTGAATTATTTTAACCATGCAAGAGAAAAATAAAGGCTTGTACGTAATTAACAAACTCCAACATCTTCAATGCCCAGTATCATGTGGAGGCCATACTGTAAGGTCCCCGACCTTAATAGGGTGTCTAATTTCTTAATATTGGCAATTAGCCTAATTAATTGTGATTTTAGCTAATTAGGCGGGTTTAGTGGCTAAGCAAGTTTCTTTTATCATTAGAAAGATGTTCCCGAAGTTTCATTCGATTCCGAGTGCGATTAGTCTTAATAAGGGGTTAGGTTGTGATTAATAGGAAAATTGAGTATTTTTCCGAAAAGTTCCGTTTTCGCCGAATTTGGGCTCGTTGGAAAGATCTCGTCGCGCTCGTCATCTTTCGTTCTTGGCTCGTCATGATTTGACGCCCCGAAGTCCCTCAAACAATTGATTTTCTCTCATTTCACTCAAAAGGGCATTTTGGACTTTTCCCCTCTAAACCCCATTTAAACCCTAACCTCAGCCCCACCATTCGTTTCTTCCTTCCTTCAGCTGCTGTAGTTTCTTCTTCTTCTTCCTCCTTCTTCTTTTCCCTTCTTGCAAGTGTGGATTGAAAGCATCCCAAGAGACCAAGCACTCCATCTTCTTCCTCTCTCCTTCCTCTACCTCTTGATATAAATTTGGTGAGTTTTCCCCTTCTCCTTCTCTCCCCATTTCGTTTTTCATGGCTGCAAATGGGTAGAATGTTAATGGCATCTCTCTTTTCTTCTTCCTTGGTGTTTATTGGGTGTAGGAGAAGAGTTTTGGAAGGTGGATTTAGCTAGATTGTGTAGGGAGCTCTCCTCCTCAAATTTCTTTCTCTAATCTCCATCTCTTCCATCCCTTTGGTGAAGGCAAGTAGATTAGCATTGTGTGTTAATCATGCATGTATGTTTATTTCATTCTTGTTAATGTATTGCTTAGATTTCCACCGAATCCCAAGCTTGTTTTATGTTTCATTGGATTTCACAAGTAATTAGGGATAATGTGAATGGACTTAGATGGAATGGATGAGTGTTTTGTGGCATGATATGCATGGTTTACAGGTGTGGAATGTGAAGTCTCTGAAGCAGTAGGTGTGTCTCGGAATCTGACTGAGAACAGCTTCAGAAACTCCATGTTCTGCACGGGCGGTTACCCCCGCGGTCATCCGGCGGCTGACCGCCTACCCAGAAAATACAGACAGTTGTACACGCGGTTACCCCCGCGGTTAGCCCACGGCTGACCGCCTAATCAGAACAGAACCTCTTCAGGTTCTGTCTCGCCCGCGGTGACCCAGCGGTCCTCGCGCGGCTGGCCGACCTGACGAAATCCCAACCCAGTAGTGTCTGCACTACACGCGGTGACCCGGCGGTCACCACTCGGCGACCTAGCGGTTAGCCGACCAACCCCAGGCGGCTAGCCGCCTGCTCAGAAAACTGTCATTGAAAAGGGACTTCTGCCCTAGGTCTTGACTTTATATGTGGGACCCCTTGACCCTACCCTTACATGACCAATTGGGAAAAATGGAAACGGAGCATGATTGGCTTGGTGTGCTTCGTTGGTTGTCCGGGATTTCCGTATATTGACGTTACTTGGCCGAATGCGTGTGGTAGTGAGTTGATTGGTGCCCAATAACTTCAGTATACCATGAGCCCGCCAAATTAGGACACCAATGACTCATTCTCCATACGTCCTCCGTTGGGGATACGTCTAATACACGGTTGACAGCCCTTGACCTAGGTTTGGCTTGTTCTTCATTCTTGACTCTTGAATCTCGTATCCGTAGTACGTCGTACCTTGTACACTCTATCTTGAATACTTGTATAATTGTAATTTAACTTGTAGAATTAGGATTGGACTGGACTTAGAGTGTATCCGTAGGTACCTTGCCTTGTATTGACGGACACGTGTGGATAGACTTGAAAGGGGACTACTCATGGAACTTGGACTCGACTTGTATCTTGGCTTGACTTGGAGTAGCCCTCGGTTTATTACCTTGTACTTGGAAACCTATCCACGTGTATTTGTCTTGGAACTTGTGTAGTATACAAACCATCACCATCATCTTGCATTCATACCAGCTGCAGTCTGATGATTCTTGAGTGGGCCGGATACCGGACACTAGGGTGGGCAGTCGGCTTTGGACGGCGTCCATGGCGTGAATAGCTGGGAGCGGGCTAGGACCGTGCTGCTATTCCTAGGACCGGGAGCTCGGATCCCCCTAGAGCCGGACTTTGGGTATTTGTAGTCGGCTCGGACGTCACTTATACCCCCGGGAGATGGCTTTGGACATCCTCGGAGTCTCCTCTTGCTTGCATTGCATTTCATGGATGGTTATTCTTGTTATCTTGCTAGGACTTATCTTATTACTTGATTCTCGTATTATTCATGCTTATTGCCTAGCTTGTACCTTGTTATCTTATAATCATGTATTTGTCTTTACTCTCCTTTGAAGCATGTTATGAATAATGTATATTGCTTATCTTCTTGCCAACATGTTGTTGACCTTATCCCATGGTGTGCAGAGGACACCTATTACTACCCCTACGCCGACCCGGATGCCGAGGCAATCCCAGAGGATCCTCAACCGGGGGAGGAGGATGAGGTACGAGAGTGGGGTGCCGATGACGTAGCTTAGCGTCATCACTTCCGGCACTAGCGCGCGTAAACGGGGATATTTCTCATCGTACTACTTCGTCCTATCTTTTGGGTTTGAACATTTTGTAATCACCATACTTTTGTATATCTTTTGTACCAGGGCCTAAGTTTTTGGGATGGCCCTGATGTTTATAAACTTTATATGTTTTATTTGAAACTTGAAATTTAATGAAATGAAATCCATACTTGCTTCGATATCTCTACAGGTTTATGAATGTGTTTACCGGACAAGCCCTGTTGGTTAACTGATAATGAGGCAACTATACAATCCTCACAGCGGACTTCGATCCGTGGGCATTAAGGGCAAAAAATTTTAATTAGCCCTAATTTCACACCCCGGATCCGGTTTAATTACTAATCGGGTTCGGGGGCGTGACAGAGTGGTATCAGAGCATTGGATGGTTTCTCAGGGTAAAAATTGTAGAAACCATAGGACGCGTGTGAGGATTTACGTTAGCCTAGTTGTCATAGTATGTCCTATATTCTTATAGCCTTGTATTGTTAGTTTTGGGTTACATAGGACCTAACTCATGTTTTCTTGCAGTGAAATGGCTAATAGTGGACCATCAGGATCGGGCTCCACACCTCCCATACCGGATAGCCAATTCCAGCAATTCCTCAATGCTTACCTACAATCACAGACTGTGCAGACCGAACGTGACAGGAAGCAAAGAGAGGACCAGATAGCCTTTCAAGCACAGATGGTAGAAGTGATGCAAAAAGTGTCTGAGCCCCGGGCTAAAGAACGAGACCTTAATGATTTGGTCGAAAAGTTCATGAAGAGACTTCCTCCAGAATTCTATGGGGTAGAGGATCCCTCAGAGGCAGATGAATGGACAGTGCAGATTGAGAAGATCTTCGAAGTGTTCAAATGCACAAGTCAGCAGCGAGTCCAATTGGCAACACATATGTTTCGTGGGACAGCAGAGGGATGGTGGAAGACCATCAAGAGTGCTTACGACACCGCTGAAGATGACAAGGCGTGGGAGACCTTTGTCAAGCAGTTTCAAGATAGGTTCATCCCGGAGCACTACATAGAGCAGAAAATAGTGGAATTTGAGACACTTATACAGGATACTCTCCCAGTTCAGGAGTATGAGATCCAGTTTACCCGCCTGTCCAGATTTGCAGCGGCTTTGATCACGCCAGATTCTGAGAAGGTTCGCAGGTTTATCAGAGGACTGAGACCCGATATCAGATTGCAAGTTCAACAGAGCAAGTTGACAGAGTATGATGCTGTAGTCAAGAAAGCATATTGGGCAGAGGAGTCGCTCAAGGGTGTCATAGCGTTAGAGCAGCAGAGGATTATGGCTATGTTGCCACAGCTTATTGGACAGATGATACCTGCTCCTACTTCTACTCGTGCTCCTTTTCCTCCTCAGCAGCCCAAGAGACAGAGAATAGAACCAAGGTTCAGACAGCCGCAGCAGAGGTTAGAGTGCGTACATTGTGGTGGAGCTCATTACTCTCGAGACTGCCGGAAGCAGTCCGGTGCATGCTATCATTGTGGAGATCCCGGGCATAAGGTTCGCCATTGCCCGATGAAGACAGGGGTTGCACCCCCAGCACTTCCAGCTCCGGCGCCCAGGCCTCCTCGTCCTGCGCTGCCGTTGAGACAGGCACCTCCAGCACAAGTTAGACCACCACAGCAGCAGCAGCAGCAAGTTATTGTCAGACCTCCTCAGCCGCCACAGCCACGTGCTCCGGCTCCTCAGTATAGGACTCCGCAGCGACCTCCAGCATTGCAGCGACCACAGTATCGCGCGCCGAGGCCACATCAGCAGTACCAGCGCCCGAGGCAGCTAGGCAGGGCATATGCGATCACACACGAGCAGGCAGAGGCAGCGGAGAACGTCATTGAAGGTACTCTCCCCGTTTGTGGATTTGATGCTAGAGTTTTGTTCGATCCAGGTTCCACACATTCTTTTGTTGCACCAGCATTTGCATTGCATTTTGGGAAGAGTAGGGAGATGTTGCCGTTTGTTTTAGTAGTTGCTACTCCGGTAGGCAGGTCGGTAGCATGTGATTTTGTTTATCCCAGGTGCACAGTTCAGATTGGGGGTACTCAGTTGACCGCCAGTTTGATTGTGTTGGCGATGTCCGACTTTGATGTTATTCTTGGAATGGACTGGTTAGCGGCGAACCGTGCGGTGTTGGATTGTTTCAACAAGACCGTGAGGTTGCGTAGTGCAGACCGTAGTGTTGAGTTCGTTGGTGCGAAGAAGCCCACCTCCACTCGGTTGATTTCTGCATTGAAGGCAGACCGTTTGATGAGGAGCGGATGCGAGGGTTACATCGCGTTTATCGCGGAGGACAAGCAGTCCAAACCCATAGACGAGATTCCGATAGTATGCGAATTCCCGGATGTTTTTCCGGAGGAGATCCCGGGTTTACCACCTATGCGGGAGATAGACTTCACGATAGAGCTACTACCAGGTACTGCACCGATTTCGAAGGCTCCGTATAGAATGGCCCCTGCAGAGTTGAAAGAATTGAAGAGTCAACTAGGAGACCTGTTGGATAAAGGCTTCATCCGGCCCAGTGTATCACCATGGGGAGCTCCAGTGCTATTTGTGAAGAAGAAGGATGGAACTATGAGGATGTGCATCGACTATCGGCAATTGAACCAAGTGACAGTCAAGAACAAGTACCCGCTTCCGAGAATAGATGAGTTATTTGATCAGCTACAGGGAGCCCAGTTCTTTTCGAAGATTGATCTACGTTCGGGGTACCATCAGCTACGTGTCAGAGGAGAAGATGTTCCTAAGACAGCGTTCCGGACTAGATATGGCCATTTTGAGTTTCTTGTGATGCCGTTTGGCTTGACGAATGCACCAGCAGTGTTCATGGCCCTAATGAACAAGATATTCGCTTCCTACCTCGACCAGTTCGTAGTGGTATTCATCGATGATGTATTGGTTTATTCTAAGTCCAAGGAGGAACATGAGCACCAGTTGAGGACTTCATTGCAGCTTCTGAAGGACAACCAGTTGTATGCCAAGCTGAGTAAATGCGAATTCTGGTTAGAACAGGTGTCATTTCTAGGCCACGTGATTTCCAAGGAAGGATTGGCAGTGGATTCCAAGAAGATAGACGCAGTTGTCAATTGGGGAAGTCCACAAAATGCAGCAGAGATTCGCAGTTTCCTAGGACTTGCGGGCTATTACAGAAGGTTTGTGAAAGGATTCTCTGCTATGGCAGCCCCTCTTACGAAGTTGACCCGAAAGAACGTCCCTTTTGTTTGGACCGAGGACTGTGAGAGAAGCTTCCAAGAACTGAAGGCCAGATTGACCACAGCTCCCATTCTTGCTTTACCATCTGGCAGTGGAGGATTTGTCGTTCACACAGACGCATCAGGAGTTGGTTTGGGTTGTGTTCTTATGCAAAACGATAAGGTGATAGCGTATGGCTCGAGGCAATTGAAAGACCATGAGAAGAAGTACGCCACCCATGATTTAGAGCTTGCAGCCGTTGTACTTGCACTCAAGATGTGGAGACACTACTTATACAGCGAGAAATTCGAGGTGCACTCCGATCACAAGAGTTTACAGTATCTGTTTACCCAGAATGAGTTGAACAACAGACAACGAAGATGGATGGAGTACATTAAGGATTACGATTTCCCTATCAAGTACCACCCTGGAAAAGTCAACGTGGTAGCAGATGCCTTGAGCAGAAAGTCAGCATTCAGTGGGTGTATAGTGCCAGAATGGAGATGGATGGAACAGTTTAGAGATTTAGAAGTTGAAGTTTGGCCTATCAGCGAGAAGGTAATGATTGCTAGCATGGCAGCATGGGAACCAGAGATAATGAACAGAATTAAGGAATGTCAGAAGGATGACCCAGGATTGCAGCGTATCATCGAGCACATAGATGACAGGCCTGAGTTCAGACTAATTAAGGGGGTTTTGTATTGCAAAGACCGGTTATGCGTGCCAGATGTGCAGGACATAAAGACAGAACTGATGACAGATGCACACCGTACAAGATATTCTATTCATCCGGGCAGCACAAAAATGTACCAGAATCTGAAGGACCACTATTGGTGGATGAACATGAAGAAGGAAATTGCAGAATTTGTTTCCAAGTGCTACACGTGTCAGGTGATCAAGACTGAACACAAGAAGCCTCCTGGTTTACTTCATCAGTTGGATATTCCCACGTGGAAATGGGAGCACATCACTATGGATTTTGTATCAGGATTGCCAAATACCAGGAAAGGGAACGATGCTATATGGGTGATCGTGGATCGATTGACCAAGTCAGCCCATTTCATACCATTCAAGACTGGTCAGTTCATGGATAAGATGGCCAAGTTGTACAATGATGAGATTGTTAGATTGCATGGGGTGCCTAAATCTATAGTTTCCGATCGAGACACCAAGTTTGTCTCTCGGTTTTGGACTACACTTCAGTCATCCATGGGCACACAGTTGAGATTCAGCACAGCTTACCACCCTCAGACGGACGGACAGTCAGAGCGTACTATTCAAACTCTAGAGGATATGCTCCGGGCATGTGTATTGGATTTCAAGAAGGATTGGGATGATAGTTTGCCCCTCTGTGAATTCTCCTACAACAACGGTTACCATTCTAGCATTGGTATGGCACCGTTTGAAGCACTATATGGATGCAGATGCAGAACTCCAGTGTGTTGGGAAGAGGTAGGAGTACGAAGTTTCCACGGACCATCTGTAGTTGGTGATTCCAGTGAGAAAGTCAAGGTTGTACAGATGCGTTTGAAAGAATCTCGTGACCGTCAGAAGAGTTATGCGGATAAGAGGCGAAGGCCACTAGAGTTTCAGGTTGGCGATAAGGTGTTTCTCAAGGTCTCTCCAATGCGTGGTGTTGTCAGATTCGGCCAAAAAGGGAAGCTTTCCAAGAGATATGTGGGACCGTTCGATATTCGTAGCAGGGTTGGTGACGTTGCGTATCGACTCACCTTGCCGCCAGAGTTGTCGGGTGTACACAATGTATTCCACGTGTCGATGTTGCGCAAGTACATTCCAGATCCCACTCACGTGTTGCCACACGAGCCACTGCAGATTCAGCCCGACGCATCCTATGTGGAGCAGCCAGCGCGGATTATAGACACCAAGGAGACAGTTTTGCGGACGAGGACCATTCCATGGGTCAAGGTTCAATGGGAGCACCATCGTCCAGAGGAAGCTACGTGGGAACTCAGGGACCAGATCAGGAAAGCCTATCCTCATCTTCTTCCTGAGGAGGTATGTTTAGGCATTTGGAGGACCAAATGTTCTTTTTAGAGGGAAGGGATGTAAGGTCCCCGACCTTAATAGGGTGTCTAATTTCTTAATATTGGCAATTAGCCTAATTAATTGTGATTTTAGCTAATTAGGCGGGTTTAGTGGCTAAGCAAGTTTCTTTTATCATTAGAAAGATGTTCCCGAAGTTTCATTCGATTCCGAGTGCGATTAGTCTTAATAAGGGGTTAGGTTGTGATTAATAGGAAAATTGAGTATTTTTCCGAAAAGTTCCGTTTTCGCCGAATTTGGGCTCGTTGGAAAGATCTCGTCGCGCTCGTCATCTTTCGTTCTTGGCTCGTCATGATTTGACGCCCCGAAGTCCCTCAAACAATTGATTTTCTCTCATTTCACTCAAAAGGGCATTTTGGACTTTTCCCCTCTAAACCCCATTTAAACCCTAACCTCAGCCCCACCATTCGTTTCTTCCTTCCTTCAGCTGCTGTAGTTTCTTCTTCTTCTTCCTCCTTCTTCTTTTCCCTTCTTGCAAGTGTGGATTGAAAGCATCCCAAGAGACCAAGCACTCCATCTTCTTCCTCTCTCCTTCCTCTACCTCTTGATATAAATTTGGTGAGTTTTCCCCTTCTCCTTCTCTCCCCATTTCGTTTTTCATGGCTGCAAATGGGTAGAATGTTAATGGCATCTCTCTTTTCTTCTTCCTTGGTGTTTATTGGGTGTAGGAGAAGAGTTTTGGAAGGTGGATTTAGCTAGATTGTGTAGGGAGCTCTCCTCCTCAAATTTCTTTCTCTAATCTCCATCTCTTCCATCCCTTTGGTGAAGGCAAGTAGATTAGCATTGTGTGTTAATCATGCATGTATGTTTATTTCATTCTTGTTAATGTATTGCTTAGATTTCCACCGAATCCCAAGCTTGTTTTATGTTTCATTGGATTTCACAAGTAATTAGGGATAATGTGAATGGACTTAGATGGAATGGATGAGTGTTTTGTGGCATGATATGCATGGTTTACAGGTGTGGAATGTGAAGTCTCTGAAGCAGTAGGTGTGTCTCGGAATCTGACTGAGAACAGCTTCAGAAACTCCATGTTCTGCACGGGCGGTTACCCCCGCGGTCATCCGGCGGCTGACCGCCTACCCAGAAAATACAGACAGTTGTACACGCGGTTACCCCCGCGGTTAGCCCACGGCTGACCGCCTAATCAGAACAGAACCTCTTCAGGTTCTGTCTCGCCCGCGGTGACCCAGCGGTCCTCGCGCGGCTGGCCGACCTGACGAAATCCCAACCCAGTAGTGTCTGCACTACACGCGGTGACCCGGCGGTCACCACTCGGCGACCTAGCGGTTAGCCGACCAACCCCAGGCGGCTAGCCGCCTGCTCAGAAAACTGTCATTGAAAAGGGACTTCTGCCCTAGGTCTTGACTTTATATGTGGGACCCCTTGACCCTACCCTTACATGACCAATTGGGAAAAATGGAAACGGAGCATGATTGGCTTGGTGTGCTTCGTTGGTTGTCCGGGATTTCCGTATATTGACGTTACTTGGCCGAATGCGTGTGGTAGTGAGTTGATTGGTGCCCAATAACTTCAGTATACCATGAGCCCGCCAAATTAGGACACCAATGACTCATTCTCCATACGTCCTCCGTTGGGGATACGTCTAATACACGGTTGACAGCCCTTGACCTAGGTTTGGCTTGTTCTTCATTCTTGACTCTTGAATCTCGTATCCGTAGTACGTCGTACCTTGTACACTCTATCTTGAATACTTGTATAATTGTAATTTAACTTGTAGAATTAGGATTGGACTGGACTTAGAGTGTATCCGTAGGTACCTTGCCTTGTATTGACGGACACGTGTGGATAGACTTGAAAGGGGACTACTCATGGAACTTGGACTCGACTTGTATCTTGGCTTGACTTGGAGTAGCCCTCGGTTTATTACCTTGTACTTGGAAACCTATCCACGTGTATTTGTCTTGGAACTTGTGTAGTATACAAACCATCACCATCATCTTGCATTCATACCAGCTGCAGTCTGATGATTCTTGAGTGGGCCGGATACCGGACACTAGGGTGGGCAGTCGGCTTTGGACGGCGTCCATGGCGTGAATAGCTGGGAGCGGGCTAGGACCGTGCTGCTATTCCTAGGACCGGGAGCTCGGATCCCCCTAGAGCCGGACTTTGGGTATTTGTAGTCGGCTCGGACGTCACTTATACCCCCGGGAGATGGCTTTGGACATCCTCGGAGTCTCCTCTTGCTTGCATTGCATTTCATGGATGGTTATTCTTGTTATCTTGCTAGGACTTATCTTATTACTTGATTCTCGTATTATTCATGCTTATTGCCTAGCTTGTACCTTGTTATCTTATAATCATGTATTTGTCTTTACTCTCCTTTGAAGCATGTTATGAATAATGTATATTGCTTATCTTCTTGCCAACATGTTGTTGACCTTATCCCATGGTGTGCAGAGGACACCTATTACTACCCCTACGCCGACCCGGATGCCGAGGCAATCCCAGAGGATCCTCAACCGGGGGAGGAGGACGAGGTACGAGAGTGGGGTGCCGATGACGTAGCTTAGCGTCATCACTTCCGGCACTAGCGCGCGTAAACGGGGATATTTCTCATCGTACTACTTCGTCCTATCTTTTGGGTTTGAACATTTTGTAATCACCATACTTTTGTATATCTTTTGTACCAGGGCCTAAGTTTTTGGGATGGCCCTGATGTTTATAAACTTTATATGTTTTATTTGAAACTTGAAATTTAATGAAATGAAATCCATACTTGCTTCGATATCTCTACAGGTTTATGAATGTGTTTACCGGACAAGCCCTGTTGGTTAACTGATAATGAGGCAACTATACAATCCTCACAGCGGACTTCGATCCGTGGGCATTAAGGGCAAAAAATTTTAATTAGCCCTAATTTCACACCCCGGATCCGGTTTAATTACTAATCGGGTTCGGGGGCGTGACACATACTATTTAGTTGTTACACGTCGTCTCGAATTAATCAGGATTAGCGTTAATTAATCGTAATTAGTTAAGTTAATTGTGATTAGTAATCAAATTAAGTTGAATAAGTCTCAATGGAATGAGTTTGTATAAGAAATAAGACATTAGAAATGGCTTTAAGAAAAGACTATTTCGGAAATTTTTGTTTCCGCGTATTTTGTCGAATACGGCAGCCTTTGATACCATCGCCTATATATCGAAGAGTATGTCAATTTTCAAATAGACTTAATAGCATTTGATCTTGTATGGATCAAATGAGTCTTCATTTGACTTAAAAAGTAAATGAGGTTGTATCATGGGGATTAAGTGTAAAATTCAGGTTATATGATGTCAAAAAGAACCCAACTTCATTCATTCGGTTCAGTTCCAGAAACAACAAGAACTCTAGGTTCATTTTCTCTTTTTCTCCATTTCATCTTCATCAATTGCCAAGGGGAGATTCTGTGCAAGTGATTTTGGAGGGAGAATTGGTTCTACTTCATCTTCTTTATCTCCACCATCATCTTTTCCTTCTTCCTTGGAGCTAGAGTTAGAGGGAAATATCAGATTTTTCCTTTCTTCAAGCTACAAGTAAGTGTCTCAAGTTCTTCACAGAACTTCCAAGTTCTATTAGGTGTTGAAGACTGTTATCCAGTACAAACAACTCATGAGATATCTGTTTTGGTTGTTTCATGTGTTAGGGTTGGTAAAAGGGTTTGAATTGGTGAAATTCCATCTCAAATTGACAATACAAGAGAGGGATATTTATTATTGAACTCTAAGCAAAGGCAAGTATAATCATTTCAGTTGATTTAAGATGCTGTAAGTACTGTATGAAAAGATGTAATTTGGGAAGCCCATTTTAGGTACATGAAGCCCAAGCCCAAGTTAAGTCTTAAAAACCCCAGCATCCCTAGAACTAAGGTATTTACACACACACGGGCACACAAACAGTGAATTCCATCAAATGTATAGATTTTATGTGGCTACGTAAGCAGGCAACCCTCAACAAATTGAACATAAATCTATTATAAAGTATAGTAACAATAAAGATTTAAGAAGAATATCAAGATTGGAAAACATACCTATGCTCAACAGTGACTTCTTGTTGAGGGATCGCACCTTCAATGTCCGCACTAAAAGCATATGCAAGTCAGTCAGGTATTGGGCCATAGCAACTGATCAATTAGTACGTGTGCAAATTGTGCAGGTCATTAAGGTATTGGGCAATAGCAGCCCAACCCAAAATTGTGCATAAGCATGTATGCTTCTATGCATGTGAGATATATATATATATATATGCAATAAGGGGTCTTTTTTTTCATTGCAAATGATACACATGTGTAAATGAATGTCATCCGGGCCAATTGAATTAGTTTTAAAGCCTATTGAGTTAGAAGGTTTTTAGGGCTATTAAATAGATGGTTTTAAGTCCAATTACCTGAACTTGATTATCATAAGTGGATCGAAGCACTTGAGAAGTCCAAGTCTTTGAAAGACATGATAAGCTCTTAACCTTGAATTTTATTGAAATGGATCAAGAGTAAAGTATATATGAAAATGTTATACACACCTCCATTGGTGCTAATTAATGGGACTCTAATGTACATTTCATATACGATGTAATACCAATCAAGAATAACGCGTACATTATATAACCGAGAGTTACACCTAAATGGTTGGTTTGAGACGGAAAATAATTGAAATATTAAATCGTCTTGACTCTTTAAATCAAATTGCATTTCATATTGTGATACTATTGTTAACCTCAAGTCTATATTGTAAGTTGCATTAGTCTTTATTTCCTTTCGATTGATATGAATGGAATATATGTAATTGAATTGATATCCAAAAAAAAAAAAAAAGATTGAAAATTGACTTGAGTATTGTATTTGATTTGAATTGACTCTGAGTCTGGCACTACTTAGATTGATCTGTTTAAGCTCGATAGAGCTCAAACAAGGTAATTGATTAACTCCTACTGTAATAGATGGATATTGGGGGCGTTTCGGAGCTCTGTGGTGATGTCAGTTGTTCCTGACCCGGACACTGGTCAGATCTTACTATTTGTAAATCGAATGAATGCTTCCATTTGAAGTTATGAAATGAAAAACGAAATGCTAAAGTAGTTGCCAACTAGTGTATGATCCTAAATATGATTTTTATTACATTGAGATCATTGCACAAATTGCCTAGTATTCAAAATTGAACTTATGAATAGTCTTATGATTAGATTTTAAACAAACTTAGTATATGAAATAGCATGTACTATCATTGATTTGTTTATACATCCTGAATCGTCGTATTCATTAGTGTTATTGATGGTATTAAAGGCCCAGTTGCCGATGCCGATCCTGCAAAGGCCGCAGTACCAGCGGAGGAGACCGTTCTGGTTCCTCCGGGATGGCTAGTGGAGTGGAATGGCCGGGATATCATTTGATCTTGATATTAGAGTGCGAAAATGATATGGGAATCTTTTGGAAACAATTTTGAAAACTTGAGATATATGTCATCATGCATTGTCTTTTAAATATGCAATGGATGACATGATTATAGAACTGAATACTTTACTTTGTGTAAAGAACATTGTAAATGTGTATAATAGGGTAATATTGAGTAGCTTATATGGATTTTTCCATATATGATATCATATTTGTATTTGTTTTCCACATTGTTATGTAGATGACATGTGTGATTTGAATATCTCACTCAAGTGAAGGATATCCCTTGTGAATTTCATTTTAACTTCGGTTAAACACAGAGTTCACGGGAGTACGTGTGTCACGCCTCGGGATTTACCCAAATGTGTCGAATCTCGGGCTTAGGCTGTGACATTTGTCAATAAGTACAACAAAATGCAGAGGCATTCATTGGGGAGTGCTTTACATTTATGCAATTGATGGAAGGTTTAGAGAACATGACACATGTCTACATTCAATGTACTCTTGTGACCCACCTAATACTGGGTTTAGTGTTTGAACGAGTTTCTATTATCATTGGAAAGATGTCTGTGAAGTTTCGTGCAATTCCGAATGCATTTGAGGATAATATAAAGTAATTTATAATTTTGGAAAAACTAAGTTGGTTTTTTCGAAAATTCAGTTTCGCTGATTTTTAATTCCTTTGAAAGCTCTCGTCATCCTCATTGTTTTTCGTTATTCACTTTTCACGTTCCGGCACCCCAAGTCAGTCAATTATCGTCATTTCCGTTAGTTTGGATTCAAATGCAATTTCTAGAAATATACCCTATATAACCCATCGACCCTGCTCAGCACTCTAGCCCCTTTCTTTCATTCTTTCCATTTGCATGCAGCTGTTGGAGCGTTCTCTCTTCTTCCTCCCTCATTTCAAGAGAACAATTCAGCCAAAAGATTTCATTCCATGCTAATTGAAGCCCAGTTTCTTCTTCCGCTTACCTCCTCCTTCTCATAACTTTAATTTGGTAAGTTTTGCCCAATTCCCTCAAATCAAATTTCATTAGCATGTAATCCTTTTCCCTTTCTTTCTTCTCTTTTGTGCTTTAAAAGTGTGAGAGAGTGGATTTGGAGGGTGGGTTTGCTTGGTGGAGCTTAGGAGGCCGTGGTGTGGGCTCTTCTTCTCAATCCCCTTTCTACTTGCCAAGGCAAGTAGCGTAGCTTTGTATATATGACATGCATGTGTTATTATTGCTTCCATGTTGATTAACTGCTTAGCTAACTTGCAATTCCAAGCTTGATTATGTATAAATTGGATTTCATACGCTAGTTTAGATGTTTAACTGATTTGGACTTGTAAATGAGGGTTGGGGTTTGCTTAAAAGGGGTTAATTATAAGGTTGTTATGCTGGAAGGAGTGAGATTTGAAGACAAGGGGTGAAAACCCAAGTTCCGTACCTCTAACCGTAAGTCAAGACAAGTTCTGCCTGTGAGGAATTTCCCTGCAGCCTGTAAGCTCCCATTTTCCATTTTCTTCGACGGTTACCCCAGATAGAAGTCGGATAGGTTTTGTATGACTGACGACTTGAGCCATAATAGAATTTGGATTGTTTTACGGTCAGCCTCCCATTTTCCATGTTCTATGGTTGACCATGAGGACTGATGTTCTCTTTTTGAAAGGGCAGTTCTTACCTAGGTTTGGGCCTTATGTTTGGAACTCTTTGACCTTAACCTTATATGGCCATCATGGGGAAATGAAACGGACCACAATGAGGTTGGTGTGCTTTGTCGGTGCTCTGGGAAGTTAGTGTGAGGTCCGTTCCTTAACCGAATACACGTGAAACAGAGAGACTAGTGTGCGCCCAATTACTTTAGGTACGCCAAGGGCCCACCAGAATAGGCACTGATGCCTCAGTCTCCATATGAACTATGTGGAGTACACGTACCGTAGACATTGGATAACCTTTGACTTAGGGTTGACTCGTATCTTTCTCCTTGACTTGCAATCTTGTATCCATTGTTATACGTACCATGTACACTTTCTCCATAACACACTTTTATAACTTATAAACATGAATTGCTTAGACTTAGGTTAATTGAACCGGACTTGGAGTGTATCCTTAGGTACCCTGCTTATCTTGTACTTGATGGACACGCGCGACTAAATTTGTCTTGATGTATGGATATTATTTGAGGACTACTAAGTGGGGATTTGTCTTGAAATAGGCTTGACTTGGAGTAACCCTCATCATATTATATTATATCTTGAATTCTAGCCGGATGTGCCCGTCTTGGATTCCGTGTTAAGCACCCTAAAACTATACATTATTCAACCACGGTATGATCCACTTTGGGAAGGACTGCAGTCATTGACCGTTTGCAGAATAGGGTATTAGGGGGTTTGTTATTTGGATATTGGGGGTGGGCCGACGACTTTGGACGTTGTTCACTCAAGCCAGACTTTGGAATCAAGCGGCTTGGACGTCATTATCCCTAATAGGTGGCTTGGACACTCGAGCCAGACTTTGGGTATTGGACGTCGTTAGTACCCCCAAGAGGTGGCTTTGACATCCTTGGAGTCTCCTTTTCTAGTGCATTGTATGACATGACTAGTGAATGCTATTATTAGAAGATGCTAGGATTATTATTCATGTGATTCTCATACATTGTTCGTGCTTATATGCTTAGCTTCTTATTCTGGTTGTCTTATAATTATTTACTGATCTTTATTCCTATTTGAAACATGTTATATCTTTTATACATTGCGTATCTTCTTGCCAACCTTTGTTGACGTTGTTTACCTTGGTGTGCAGACGACACCACCTTCTATCATGAGCCGGAGGTTGAGGCGATCCCAAAGGATCCTCAGCCATAGGAGCGGGAGTGGTGTGCCTACAATGTAGTATAGCATCATCACTCCCAGCACGCAAGAGGCACACGAGGACACCTTTTCATGTTACCTTATATCTTTTTTGATCTTTTGTCCTTGTCATACTCACTCTGTATATCTTTTGTAGTACTGGCCTAGGTTTTGGGATGACCACTTGTGTCTTAGGCTCTTGTCACACAATATAACCAGACTGAATTTGATCCTTGACAAAGCGATCACTGTTTTGGGAAAAAACATACTGCCTAGACAATTTACCTTGGCTGTGAAGTAGAAGCACTGTGATCTTTGTCCAGCTTCAGTGAATTTAAATGACTTGATAAATCCTCAATAATTATGTTGTGATTCTTTGGAAGAGCAGCATCTGGTGTGGTTTTCCAAGTCATCGGAACAACTAGCTCCCTACAACATCAAGGAAAACACAGACCTTAATGAGGCACATTTGGATTGCAATAACCATAATACCAAGAAACATTAGAAAACAAATGGTGTAGTTGTGGAGTGTTTTCTGCAGAAAATGAAAATGGTATCTAAAAATACAATGATTATTTATTATTATTATTATTATTTTTGTTGTTGTTGTTGTGTTAACATATTCTACAGTTTTCATTTACTGAGGTCAAAGAATTTTTTTTGTAGTTCTTGTTCAGCCCAAGCGTTAAGAGAGATATTTTTTGAAGCCTTACACAAGAGGTAGAAATACAGTTACTATAATTATGTTTGCCGCACCAAAGTACAGTGCTAAAACTGAAGAAAATGAGGTTTTCAGTCCGATTTCTTTTAAAAAAGAAGTCACAAGGAATTAAAATTCCACAGAAGAACATGTCCCAAGAGTTGTAATGAAAAAAAAAAGTCAATTTGCCTGGATGTACACCCAGGTGAGAATAAATTGAAAGCCTTGAACACAAATATGCATAGTTAAGTACAAAAATGCTGAACGCAAAATGCATGGTTCAGCCTTTGGATCTGTTTCGACGAGGAAAAAAGTAGTATGGACAAAAAAGTCTATCTGCAGGAACCCCTTTTTCCTGTTTGAAATTTTCTTTTAGAGGAGAAAGGTAATAATACTCGTAACTAATTTCTGCAAAAAGTAGGAGAAATGTTTTGTATAACGGTATAACCCACAAATCAAAACAGGAAAACAGTATGAACATGTTATAAATTCTCATTTTGAGTATGTTAACTTTTTTGCAGGAGTTAACAACAATATGTTAGAACACAAATAATATACCAAAAAAGATGACTGTTGTTCGTGGAAAAAAAGAGAGAAGAGAATCAACATACCCCTCTTTGCATCTGAATCCGCATTTTAACTTTTGATCCTCTGTATACATTCCAATCATGGCATTCAAATGCACTACCAGGTTTGGTATCTCTGCTAAAGGTACAATATCCCAAATTTTCAATACTTGAATATAGTTTGAATCCTCCTTCAAAATGTCAACTGCCCAAATAAGATATTGCCCATTAACACCAAACTGCTTTAAAAGCTGGAAGGAACATCCTTTCACAACATCCTCGTTCTTAGGACGCCAACCACTAGAAAGCTTCATAATTAACTCAATCACTTCCTTCCCAATGCCAGTTTTCATTATCTTGGCAAAAGAAATCCTGAAATTATCGGTGAATTCAACCTTTGCAGAATCAAACAAGAAGCAATTAGACCACAAGATAAACCAAATATATTCTCTAAATAATATATCAAATAAATGAAACACCATTTGATCAAGGGCTCAATGAAGAGTAAAAATAATATCAAAAAGCAGTGGATATTAATATTCAAATGCTGAACTCACAGAAACAAATTATATCAATTCCAAGTAAGTGTAGAATCATTTACCAATAATTACCACGCATATTTTTTCATAAAATAGTCACCATGCCTATGCATCAAAATATTACTATAACTACTAAGATATTCTGCAATCCAGTGAAATACATGTGAGATGCGGTTGTGCAGAAACCTTAATGATGGTCACAACAAACTCACCTATTAAATTTATGGAACAAGAAGTTAAATCAATTAACCACCCAAAAATGGAACCATAGGAATAATAGAACCACAGAAGAAGCAAACAACACAGAAAATTTACCAAAAAAGCGGTCTGGTAGCATTTGGATGTGACTGAAATTGCAGGAAAAACTTCATGGAATGGATGGCTAATAATTCAAATATCCATCCATTCTAGAACTCGTTTTCCATTCTAGCACAGAAGTCGTTAGTACTGATTTCAACACAAAGCCAAAAAGCATGAATATTAATGTGTTTTCTGATTTCTACGACACATGCACTATAAAACAGATCCGGCGGCCAAAATATTCAAACCAAATGATGAATAATTGGTCATATCCAAATGTTAAAACTTTTGAACTATATTCTGCCAATTGAAAGCCATGTGTGTATTTACAGATCTCATTTTCATCATTATTTGTGTCGATAAATTATAGGTCACTCTTGCGTTTTATGGATGATCATCCAAAATACCAAAGGAAAATTACTCTAGATTGTGTCATATGAGATATTCGGGTTTTCATTAGATACTGATTAACACCGATAAAAAAAGAAAAAGAAAAAAGAAAAGATACGGATTAATAACTAGAGTTTTTTTTGTAGAAGATTCATAACTAGAGTTGAAAGGAACTAAGCGAAATTTTCAGTTTTAGTTAATATAGATTCCAATACCTAGCTTCTTTTGTAACACACTGGAGAATACAGGTAGACCGAGGTTCACTGTACTCCCTAGATCCTTTTTAAGACCACACTGTTCACTTCCATCACTAACGCCTTATAATGCGAGATATTTCTAATGGTTTTTATTTGTTAATTGCAGCGATAGTATGATATGAACAAAAAGATTACTAACAAGAATGAATAAGAAAAATACCTTCCACTTTGCTTTGTTAAAAAGCAGAGAGTTTGAATCTGTGACAGCAGATACGATTGCTTCAGCTAATTGAGTATCCTCCACTGCATTAAAGTAGCAGCCTCGATTTTTTGCATCAAGAACTACGTTTTTCCAGACACAACCGCTATTAGATAAAGTCAACCCATTCCCTACGATCCAAAGGCAGTGCCTGCAATGGAAGCAAACAAGTAAACGAAAACAGAAAAGACACTGGAACATGATCTAAGTGCTAAAGTTATTGCTTTGAATATAGGTACTTTTTAAAGGTTTTATTTTTAATCTATATATAATACATTTTTATATGCATCATCATTATAGGTCAGTCAAGGATTATGGGTTGTACTACACCTACAAGTCCTCTAGTCAAGGACTTGAGTAGGTGATGCATTATTTGAGACAAAATCACTGATTCATTGAATGTCCTATTGAAGTAACAAAGAAATACCTGGCCCTAGTCAAAGCTACGTTTGTTCGTTGAAGATTGGAGAGGAATCCAACTTGACCTTTACTATTTGATCGGATGGTAGAAATAATAATCACATCCTCTTCACCTCCTTGAAACCCATCAATGGACTTGACACTAACAGTAAAGTCACTATATGTCTCGTATGTTTTTCCTAGCTTTTCTTGAATTTCAGAAACTTGTGCAGAGTAAGGACATACCACACCAACACTAAGCTTCTGCTTCAAAGAAAGAGATGCTGCAAAGAGAGAATCAAGGTTCAGATCACACACACTTTCATTAAAGGATTGAGATAAAAATTTCCTTGACAACAAAAACAAAACACGACTACTAGAAATCCATAAATCAAAATCCAATTGAATTTACACAATGACATTTATGGACTAAAGAAACCTTAGAGACTAGATTTTCATAAAACCTCAATGTACAAATAGAATACAGATGAGATAATTTTGAAAGTTGTGTCATGCAAACCAATTATATAATTCCACCAAGGATCTTTCCCGATCTTTTTAGACAGTTGGCGTTTTTAAACACATCCTATCATATTTACATTCTCAGTCATGGACCATGTATCTATTGCAAAGTGCAAACACTCATTTGCATGAATCTTTGTAGGTTTAGCTAATCACCTGGTGGTATATCATGTATGCATATTTATTATTTAAGATCGATGTCATATGTTCATAACAAATAGGATGCATACTTATTAACAAATTCTAGATGCAAATACCTTCAAAAAGGCTCCTCACCAACTGCAAAACTACGGCTATCTCGACCACATTTTTGGGGCTATGCCTATCAAATACCTCCGTTCCTTCAGCAACATTTATAAATGAGTAGGAGCCATACATCCTTGCAGGAAGATATCGCCTTTCGTAATCTGGGTCTTTGACATTTGGACCGTCCAAAATCTTGTTATTGTAGAAGTTAGCATTGGGAAAAGAACTTATTGAAGGATGCATTCTGTACTGCATATTTAGGAGGTCCATCCGAAGTCCAAGCGAACTCAACCTTTCAAAAAGGCTTCTTCCAAAACCAGCACTCTCTGATACCTGCCGAAGGCTAAAACATCAAATGTGAATAGAGAAATATTTCCAACATTGCAACACTACATAGCAGTAACTTCCAAATGTATAGAGTCCTTGACCGGAATCATACTTCTCATTCAGCTCAAGTGTTCCATACCAATAGGTAGTGAACCAGATCATTTGCCTAATGGAACCCACTTCAGGTGAGCAATAGAGGACACGTTTTTGCAGAAAGAAAAAAAAATCCCAGATTCCTAATTCATTGATATTCACAGTTGAGGCATGTCCACTTGGCAGTACTCTGCTCCTGACTATACGTTATCAAGCCAGTTACATACGGCTGGGATTGTCTTCTGGGCAAGTACTTTTGAAAAAACAAAAATGGCCATCCATAGTGGGACCAACTGCCACAGGAATGGTTTACAATGTTGAAAAGTGGACTCCACAGGATAAAAAAAATGTCAAGTTAGAGCTTACTAGCAGTTGCTGAGAATTTTATATGTCCCATAAATACAAACCTTGCTTTGAACCATTGCACTCAGCTGGCATTCATCACCGATGAGAATAGCACGGCGTATACCCAACAGTTGTAAGGGAATCGTCGACTCACATTCTTTTAGTTGAGCAGCTTCATCGATAACCAACATCTCCAGTGGGTCCATCTTCAATGAATGCAATCTAAACGAAGTTGAAACGGTGCATAAAATGAGGGAGGCACCTTTAAAGCAAAACTCTTGGATCACATCTTTCTGTAGACCTTGTGGGATCTTCAACGAGCCACGAAGAGATCTTAGCAACCGAAGGCAGTCACTTCTAATCTTGCACAACGAAAGGGCCATTGAGCTCTTATCTTCCCTTCCTTTAGGCTGAGAAGTTGCATCATTCAATTCTTCGGAGTGAGCAAATACTTCCTCCAGCTCTTTGTCAGCAACAGTAGCTTTGCCTAACGAAAGCAATGTTGAGCCCTTATCTTCCCTGCCCTTAAGCTGAGAAGTTGCACTATTCAATTCTTCGGAGTGAGCTAACACTTCCTCCAGCTCTTTGTCAGCAATGCTAGCTGTGCTCAACAAAGATTCAAAGCTCTGAAGAGAATGATGAAGATTTGTCAACCGCTTATAGTTAATTCCAAGTAAAGCTGTTGGCACGTCAGTGACCAAGATTCTTATACACTCCAACAGTCCCTTTGTCTCAAGACTGAATCTCTGTTGAACAAATTTGCGAAACGTTAACAAATCCTCTTCTTCCTTTTTCCTTTCATGTGATGAATCCTCCTCTCCCTTTTCCTTTTTGTTTAATGAATCCTCCTCTCCCTCTTTCTTTTCGTATAATGAATCCTCCTCTCCCTCTTTCTTTTCATGTGATGAATCCTCCTCTCCCTCCTTCTTTTTGTTTAATGAATCCTCATCTCCCTCTTTCTTTTCGTTTGATGAATCCTCCTCTCCCTCTTTCGTTCCATTTAATGAATCCTCCTCTCCCTCTTTCCTTTCGTTTAATGAATCCTCCTCTCCCTCTTTCCTTCCTTTTAATGAATCTCCCTCTTTCTTTTCGTTTAATGAATCCTCCTCTCCCTCTTTCTTTTCATTCTCTAGATACAATTTGTAAGAGTCAACACAGCCTTCCAGAAACTCTATCATAGAATTCAGGTGATCACTCCACCCAGATGATGGTGCAAAGCACTTTTCAAGCCGATCGACACGGTGATCAAGAAACACATCCTCAAGATCATCGTCAATGTTCATGTGCTTCTTGTTACCAAATAAAAGAATGTCACCCAACGAACAGTCGCTTGTGGGACATGATTCTCTAACCAACCTTACTAAACGTGAGGCCACTTCCCGAACTGCAACATTTGTTGGTGCACATGTAAGGGTTCTGCATTTCATTTGCAAGAGTGCCCATAGTAGTACACTGGCTGTTTTTGTTTTACCAGTTCCAGGGGGTCCCCAGATAAGTTTAACCGAATGCTCGCCACTGCATTGCCTTGCATATAGAGAAGTTAATACTGCATCCATTTGTGACTCATTCAGTCCAAATGAAAGCAATTCTTTGTGCAGATTTATGCCCTCAACATGGATTTCTTGTCGAGAAGAACAGAGATTACATCTTCCCACAACCTGTCATCAAGAATATTAAGAGCAGCATAAGTGAGTAGTGACTAGTGACCCAAGTCCTAGGGAAACATTATTGCTTTATACACAAGTGAAAAACTAAAAAAGAGAAACAAAAAACAAAATGTAGCAAAAGGAAATGAAGATATATCTACTTGAAACAATTGTCATACATAAATCATGTAATTATGCTAGTTTTTTTTTTAATATCTGCATCAAATTATACTTTAAAAAATTGGCACAAAGAAACAACAGTTCTCTTGTACACCTTGTTGCTGTGCCTGAATAACGGGAATAGAGGATGCCCAGAGGTAATAATAATATCAAAATTTATTTTAAAATACAGACAGAAGTGTAAAAAGGCGGGACGCCTGTATTGCTGTTAGTTTTATGCTTGTTTAGGAAGCTAAGTCATGTGCTAGCTTTCATCTGTTTTAAAGTAAACATGAGAGTTTGAACCCCTCATCGTCTCCATGACCAAGGAGGCTGTGAATTATGATTCACCTCTGCACCAATAGTGGGATGCTTTATGATAGGTTCGGCCTGGCCCTTAAGCGTATATAGACCAGGCCCGTCCCATTTAACAATCAAGCCAGAAGGTTAGACCCAAGTACAGTCCACAATCCTAAAAGCAGAGGCCGAATCCAGCCTGTGAGGCCCCACCCCTTGTGGGCCCTCAATTTGATTTGAATACTTATAGTTATAATATTAGCTATCTTAATTATACTAATTAATAGGGTCTAATAGGATAGTTTAATTCTGTTCCTAAGTTTTAGGATCAGGTATTGTGTATTTCTTATAGATTTAGAAGGGTTTTGTAATTTAATTAGGGTTTTTAGATAGAATAGGACTTAGCTAGTAATTAGTCTTAATAGGAGGGGTGTTAAGAGTTAAGGAAGCTTCTAGAATCCCTAAGATTGACCAATTTGCCCTTACCCTCATTCCCTATTCTATTTAAACCCCAAGGGCCTTTTAGTAATCATTTACCAACCCTAACTTATATGTACACAACTATTGCAAATGAAGCCTAAACACTAATTCACTCTCACTCATCTCTCACCTTCTCTAACTCACTCTCTAGAACCTTAATTCCCAATTCCAGCAACAAGGAGATTAGGAGATCAGCCCCAATTGTAACACCAACTCTATTTCAACTATTGGATCTTCTCTTTTACTCTATTTCCATTTCTATTGATCAAAGGCAAATACCATATTCTAGTACTACAGAATGCATGATCTCTTTCTCTTGATTCTACTGTTTCAATTTAATTTATGTTCATATGTATGTTTAGATCTACCAATTGAGCTTTGTTTATGGATTCATGGCCATTGATGGATGGGTTCTCTCATTTGGAAGATCAATGGCCCGGTTTAGTGATGGATGGATGGACTTAGAAGTGTTTTACTGTTTTTACATGTTCCTATGATGAATGGAAGAGATTGGTGGTGAATTGGATGAAAAATGGGTTGAAGAAGAAGAATCTAGAAAACTGAGTTTCTGCTGCAGATACGTGTACTCCGTCGATCGACCTGTGGTCCGGTCGACCTGCAACATTGAAAACCAAGAAATTCAAGTCTCAGTTAAGACTCTGTGAAATTTACAGGAATAGTGTACCCGGTCGACCGGACCCTGTGCTCGTTCGAATGGATACACAGGAGACACAGAAAAAGGCTGAAACCTGGAAAATGTCCTCATTCCAGAAATCTAGTGTATGTGGTCGACCGCCCAGGCTAAAAGGTCGACCGGACACACAGGAGAATTCTGTGACAGGCAATTGCCTATCAGGTGCTTGATTGTGAATCCCAGTGTGCGCGGTCAACCGACCAGGCCAGGCGGTCGACTGGGCACACTGAACAGTGGGTCGACCTGGGAGTCAACATCCTAACTTCCTAGTGTACCCGGTCGACCGGACTCTGTTCTCGGTCGACCGGATACACTGTGTACAGTGATTTCAGCCTTCAGTTCTTCTGAGATTGTGATCGTTTGTGGGGCCCATTGACAATCCAAATAGACTTCCATTGATGTGCCAAGCACGAGTCAATAGTGTGGCTCAACCTTAACTCGTGGGGACCACCAAATAGGTTTTTGGGATTAGAATTATCGGTGATTCGAACCTTAAACGCAGTCAAGGATGTCCGTAACTTTAGGAGCAGTAGATATATCATCTTTTGACATCTAAGACTACAGTTAGGGATCCAATTACATGATGAGGCCCTAAACCAAGTGTGGACCATTACCTAGGTTGCCTTATTCCATTTGATTCTTTCGTTTGGAGGTAATTAAACATTGTGCTTCTATCATATCTTTGTTATTGTTATAACCTGTTAATTAAATGGGAATTGGAGGACCTGAGCCTAGGATTACTTAATGGTGACCCAATGATGTAATTGGAGATAAACGGCCCATGTCTGTGGCTAGGCGGGCCCTCATACGGCCTAAGTTGGGTGTGTGGTACCCTAGAATGAAGAGGTTGGTCATGATGTATGGCTGTAAATGGGTATGGATTAGTTACTTACATTGTTACAGACTAAGGTCATGGTTGTGGCCTAGTGTGGATCCAATGATGATTGGACTTGGACTTGGATATTGGACTGTGTTCCATGATATTTTACTTAAACATCTTAGAGACTTGGTTAGGACCTTGCTCACGCAAGACAAGCCTAGACAGATACAGATCTCTATTTGTTTTTATGAGTCGGCACTTGACATTCACTCAGTTGATCTTGTCAGGATTAATCAAGAAGAGTAATCACAAAGAATGAATGGAATTCGATCATCCTGGGAGGATTCACCATTGTGTTTTATAGATCAATAATGCCCAATTTGGGCTACAATTACAATCTATCAAATCTCCTATTATAGTATGTATTGCTGTACAAGTCTGACTAATGTCAATCTATCAAATCTCCTATTATAGTATGTATTGCTGTACAAGTTTAATACAACGGGCTTTCACAGATGGATCATGGATGGGCCAACTTATGGGCCTGTGTTAACACCCCCCCTCAAATTGATGCGGTGGAATCAGTAAGCATCAATTTGCCGGATAAGAATTGATGACGTGGGCGAGGAAGTCCCTTCGTGAAGATGTCTGCAATCTGGAGGCCAGAGGAAATGAACGGTAGGGAAATGACGCCCCGTAGATATTCATCACGAATGAAATGACAATCAACTTCGATGTGCTTGGTCCGTTCATGGAAAACTGGATTTTCTGTAATACGAATAGCACTAGTGTTGTCAGCATGAAGAGGTGTAGGTGAGTGTTGTGGAAAATCAAGATCGGAGAGTAGCCCACGGACCCAAAGTATTTCAGCACAAGCATCAGACATGGCACGATATTCGGCTTCTGTGGAAGATCTTGAAACCTTAGCTTGTTTCTTACATTTCCAGGATATCAACGCATCGCCAAGATACATACACCACCCAGTGGTGGACCGACGGGTGTCAGTACAACCTGCCCAATCAGCATCAGAGAAAGCAATGAGATTTAGAGGGGATCCGGCAGGGAAAAATAGACCACGAGTAGTCGTACCAAGAAGGTAACGAATAATTCGTTGGACAGCTGCCAAATGAAGATGCCGTGGTTGAGTCATATACTGGCTGACCATGTTAACAACAAAGGAAATGTCGGGCCGGGTATGAGTTAAGTAGATCAAGCTACCAACCAATTTCCTATAGAGTGTGGCATCGGGAAGGAGATCCCCACTATCCGTTGAGAGCTTCAGATTTACTTCAAGAGGAGTATCAACTGGAGTTGATTGCTGGAGTCCTGCTAGTTCAATTAGGTCTTGAGCATATTTGTGTTGGTGCAAGAGGATTCCTTTTTCGGTGTGATGCACTTCAAGACCTAAGAAGTAGGTTAAGGGACCCAAGTCTTTCATATGGAATGATTGATGCAATGAGGATTGAAGCTTAGATATCATAGCGGAATCAGTTCCAGTGATAATGATGTCATCAACATAAACAAGAAGAATAGTGATACCGCTTGGAGACTTATGTAAAAACAGTGAAGGATCATACGGACATTGTTGGAAGTCTAACATAAGCAAGGCGTCCCGAAATTTTTCAAACCAAGCGCGAGGAGCCTGTTTAAGGCCATAGAGGGAACGCCGGAGTTTTGCGACATCTGAACTACTGGAAGAGGAACATCCGTTAGGAAGGCGCATATAAACCTCTTCTTTAAGATCACCATGAAGAAATGCATTCTTAACATCTAACTGAAGGATGGGCCAAGCTTGAGATGCGGCTATGGCAATAATCATCCGGACAGTAGTCATCTTTGCAACAGGGGCAAATGTTTCATCATAGTCAATGCCATATTCTTGGCAATTACCAAGAGCAACCAGACGAGCCTTGTATCGGTCGAGCGAGCCATCAGATTTCAGTTTGACCGAATAAACCCATTTACACCCAATAGGTCGAACTGTAGGCGGGCAGGTAACCACATCCCATGTATGATTATTCTGTAGAGCATCTAATTCCTCGGACATAGCTTTCCGCCAACATTCATGCTTCACAGCTTGAGAATAGGAAGTGGGAATGTTAACAGATGCTAGAGTGGCAAGAAAAGATGAATGAGAATACCCATATCTATCAGGAGGCCGAGATACACGTGTGGTGCGTCGAAGAATGGGCATCATAGTTAGTGCTGGTGGATCAGGAGTGGCGAGAGGAGTTGGATCAGGTGCCGGATTAGGATTCTCTTGAAGGGGTTGTAGCGCGGCAGTGAGTGGTTCAGTTCGTCGCCGATATACAATTCCAGGTTTGAACCTTTCAACACAAGAGGAAGAAGTGTCGGATGAAAAAGGTGGTAATCTAGTCATGGTGATAGGAGTTGAGGAATCAGGGGTTTGAGAAAAAAAATATAAATTTTCAAAAAACACAACATTTCGAGAAACACGAATTCGTTGAACAGATGGATCATAACAAACAAATCCTTTTTGGTGAGTCGCGTAACCAAGAAAAACACATCTAGTAGCTTGCGCAGACAATTTCGTCCTTTCAGAAGGAGGAAGATGAACAAAACAAACACATCCAAAAGGACGAAGATGCTTATATGTAGGATGAGATTTAAAAAGACGGAAATAAGGGGACTGATTTTGAAGTTTGGAAGACGGAAGCCTATTTATAAGATGAACGGAAGTGGAGAGAGCTTCCGGCCAGAATCTAGGGGGAACAGAGGATTCAAGTAGCAGGCAACGAACCATGTCAAGTAAATGGCGATTCTTCCGTTCAGCAATGCCATTTTGCTGTGGAGTATGAGGACAGGTTCGTTGTGAGATAATTCCCTTTTGTTGGAGAAATTCTTGAAATCTGTTTGACACATATTCACCACCTGAATCAGATCGGAGAATCTTTATGCAGGTGGAGAATTGTGTTTCAACATAGGCAATGAATTTTCTAAAAACCTCAAACACCTCTGATTTAGCCCTTAAAAAATAAATCCAAGTGAATCGGCTATGATCATCGATGAATGTGACAAAGTATTTGTAGTGAGAATGAGAAATAACTGGTGTTATACCCCAAACATCACTATGGACCAAATCAAAACATTTTGCTGAGATAGAGGTATGCATAGAAAATGGAAGAGCTTTACTTTTTCCTAATTTGCAAACAGAACAGTCAATATTGACATCAGAATTAGAAAACTGCATTTTATTAATCAAACCAGAATTTTTCAAAGTTAACAATATGTTTGAATTAGGATGTCCTAATTTTTTGTGCCACAGATGCACATTATTTTGAAGAACACATGAAAAGGCGGAAATAGATGCATCCCTAGGTTGTATAGACAGACGAAGTGGAAACAAACGGCCGCACTTAGGCCCCTTCGCAATCACCTGTCCCGTCCCCTGATCCTGTACAACACAACCAGAAGAAGAAAATGACACATTACAATGATTATCTACAAGTTGTCCAACAGATAACAAATTTGTAGATAGACCAGGTGAAAGAAAAACATGATTCAAGGGCAATTTGTGTGGAATATCTCCTATGGCAGTGATAGGTAAGTGTCCCCCATTGGCAGTTTGAACTTGGAGTTTCCCATCATATGATTGAATATTAGACATAAGTCTTGAAGTAGAAGTCATATGATTTGATGCTCCAGAATCAAAATACCACATGGAAGGAGATGGAAAGATTTTACCTGAGATGCCTAAGGTGGAGAATGCTTGGAGGATCATTTGTTGAATCATTTCAGGGTTGATAGGAGGGCTGGGTGCAGATGGCTGTGAAGACATGGATGAAGACGGAGAAGCAGATGCCACAGATTGAGAATCTGAAGAAGCAATGGCAGAATAGGCACGCGAATTTCGATTTTCTGGTCGTTTCCTGCATTCAGAAATGATATGGCCGCTAGCTTTACAGTAGTTACAAACTTTCCGTCTGCACTGAGAAGAATAATGTCCGTACTCCTTACAAGTGAAGCATTGAATTTTGCTCAAATCAGTGTCGCGCCGGGGGGGTTTCCCTTTTGCTACATAAGCAACTTCAGTGGGACCATTGGAAGATTGTTGGGATAATTGATGCTGAGTGAATATCCTTTGTTCTTCGCGGAGCACCTCATTGAGACATGTCTCCAAAGAGGGAGATGGATGCCGATTCATAAGATTGGAGCGCATAGTTTCAAATTCAGGCCGAAGTTTCATTAAGAATTGATCTCTCTGTGTAATTTTATGAACTTCTTGAATACCAGAGAGAGTTTCTCCAGTGAGAGTGGCATAGGCAATATCCGTGTATTCAGTCCAAAGAACGAAGAAGCCGGAGTAATACTCTTGAACAGTCATCTGTCCTTGACAATATTGAGCAATGTCATGTTCTAATTGGAACCGACGGGCTGAATTTTCTTGGTGATATATGCGTTTCAGATATCCCCACATATCTTGAGCAGTTTTATAAGGCTTAAGATGTAGGAAAAATTGGGGTTCCACTGCACCCAACATCTAGCTCATAATTTGTGCTTCTTTGGTTTCCCAAGCTTCCAAATCTTCCAATTTATCTTTTTCCGATGGTTTTTTCATAGAACCAGAAATGTGGCCCCATAATTTTTTGCCTTTCAGATAAAGCTCAAATTGATAGGCCCAAGCAGAATAATTCTTTCCATTTAATTTGATCAATTGCATTTCATTCTTGTCCATTTTCAACCCACAGATGTCAACAGTAATAGACAGCCGACAGTAAAATTCTCAAATAAAGTAAGCAGTAAATAGACAGCACCAAGAAACAGCCCAGATGAATTATAGAAAGCTCAAAGTGAAGGTGACAGCAACAATACAGAGATAAATAATAGCCCAAAAGCTATTCTGAATTAACCAATCACAACAGATCTCAAATCTGTATAAATAGATGCATAAAACTGGTCAGGCGACCAAGAGATTCATCAAAAAAAGCAGGTGGGGCCCACTGATGATTCAATCTACCAGATCAGGGTGACCAAATAGACAGCAGCAGTAGTATAGCTAGTGTAGAGGTCACAAACAACAGGAAGAATGAAAGCACCAGCTAATCAGCAAGCAACAGCAGCAATCTGATATGAATCAGATGTGTACAGAGCCCAAAATCAACCCAGGCGACCCCCTGGTTGGTGTCTGGATGAGCACGTGGGGCCCAGAGAAGGATTGGAATGCAGATCAGGTGTAAGATCTGAGTGCTAGTCGTAACTATCTTCCTGGAGATGAAATCTGGTGTGCAGATTCCAAGGATCCAAATTTTTGGACGGTGGAGATGAAAACTAATGCCAGAAATGGTAAAATCACAAGATTGAGCAAATGGCCTACCTCTGATTGGCGAAAAATTGTGAAAAAATCATCAAAAATACCTCCTACAGTGGGCGACCATGACTGCCAGGTTTTCAAGCTGTGTCTGGATGATCACAAGTGGGCCACTGTTGAACGGCAATGATCAGCAGTGAATGATTCGGCTGAATAAACTCTGAGATGTCTGAAACAGATCCTAGATCTGTTCTTTACTCCGGGAGAGGTTGATTCCTCTCAGATCAGTGAGAAGGTTGCAAAGATTCCTCTGAGATGGCTGAATAGGCTCTGATACCATGTCAGGATTAATCAAGAAGAGTAATCACAAAGAATGAATGGAATTCGATCATCCTGGGAGGATTCACCATTGTGTTTTATAGATCAATAATGCCCAATTTGGGCTACAATTACAATCTATCAAATCTCCTATTATAGTATGTATTGCTGTACAAGTCTGACTAATGTCAATCTATCAAATCTCCTATTATAGTATGTATTGCTGTACAAGTTTAATACAACGGGCTTTCACAGATGGGTCATGGATGGGCCAACTTATGGGCCTGTGTTAACAGATCTAAGCTCAGCCTGTTGACTAATCATCACTGGTAGGAGCTATACTGGTTATGACTAAAGCTATCATGATGAGTTGTGATTAGACGGACGGTGTAATACCGGGTCTAATCTAATCTGATAAAGGGCTGTGATCGATGTTATTTATATATATTGTTATTGGTAGGGCTATTATCCCTTGCATGGTTATTATATTTTCCCCACCGCGACTGTTTACAATATGGGAGGGCCGCGGCATAATATCCCGCGGTATATCCAACTTATTTGATGTATCACGTTGTTATCTAATTAAATTAGATTACTTATATTTCTGATTCTAAACTGCTATTTACTGCTCAATTGCCTAGTTTATGTTTCCTTGTTACTCTTATGATTACATTCTCGTCTTTATTATCTTTTGTTGTATACAACCTATGTTATCTGTATATGGTGCCCTGTCAGATCCTTGGATCTGACCCATCTTTGGTGCTTAGGTCTCAACCTTGACCCCGCGGGTGAGGCGTACCACGAGGCACCTGTAGTCAGCAAGTACAGTTGGGGACCGGTTGACCAGGTGGTCGAACTGAAGGATGGAGCGCCTGCACAGGGTGTTTGAGTGCAGTTTATTTTGGGCTTTTGAGAGTTTATTGTAGTGAGCAGGGCATTATCCAAATATGTAATTAAACTTTTTAACTATACTTTGAGATTTTGTTAGACTTCAGCCCTGTTCCATTCAATGCATTTTATACGATACTTATTGCTTCCGCTATCTTTTATTATACTTCCGCAATACAACTGTTGATTATATTATTGTTCAAAAAGTTTTAAAAATTAGACCTCACTGCGGACTATAATCTTGGAAGTTCTCGGATTTTCCGGGAAGTAGCCTTCCAACTTCAGGTACCTTAGCTGTAACTTCGGTATTCGGAATTGGGGCGTTAAACAGCCCAATGTAGCCAATCTTATACCAGAATGGGGCTCGCCAAGCCCACGAGCAGTCGTTAAAATGAGGAGGGATTCCAGTTGAAACCATGATATAGGAATTAAGATTTACATTATCACATCATTTATAAGCATTTGACTAAAAAACAATTCCAATTATAGCAATGAAACTGTAACGTTACTTTTTTTGGAGTTTCATGTTGATTACTTGTTTACTGTTAACAGCAATAGATATAGATGTTAAGCAACATATCCTTTGCACATCATTAGTGTCCTTTCTAATATTAAGAGAACCATTAGTATCCTTTACCCATATTATCAGCAGAATTACATAATTTTCTAGTTAGAGTTTCAGACCAATGTATATAAAACCTGAGAATTTATAGTTTTTATTTTTTTTTCTCCAATCTCATAAATATTTATCATTTAGATATTTTATTCTATTCCTAATTCAAAAAATTATTTTTGATTTCTGTGACATTTCCCAATAACATCCTCATAAAAACCAAAATTTAAAAATATGCTTCTAGCTAGTACAGTGGTGGTAACTGTACACCACTTCCCTCAGTGTTTCCCTTCCTCAGGCTTCCTCTGAGTGGAAGGAGTGGAACTCTATAGTAGGGCTCACATATTAAAAATTCAGATCACTCAAAATGAAGGCCTTTCCCACGCATCTAATATGTCCATAAAATTTACCCTCGTAGACGTTGGTCCCATTGTAAGATTGAGTATATGGTAAGAAGGTGATTAAAGCATGTTAACAATGCATAAGATTCTGTCAATCACCTTCTTACAGTGGGGCCAACTATTGGGGGTAAAATTTGAGGACATTTAATACACAAAGAGGGCATTCATTTTGAGCTACTTAGCTTTTCAATAGGTGAAAGTTGCACTCCACTCATTGGTGGCACCAAGGAGAGTCCAAGGTCACCTCAAGGTGATGGGATAAGGCTACAATTACAATAATCACAACCCGGATATTAAAAAAAAAAAAAAAAAAAAAAAAAAAACTGATCAGATGGAATGGGCTCACCATGGGATCAGGCTGCAACACATCTTTGATCACATTTGTGTTCCTATACATGTTTGGGTCCGAACACAGAGACTTCCATATCCGACCGTGGGACTTGATGTTCATCACCAAAACAGCAAGAAGAAACCTCTTGTTGTTGTCACTTTCAGGAAGTACAATGGGCTTTGAGGCTTTAACCCGGACCTTGAATCTTGGGCCACTTTGGCCGGCTTTAACATTGGTTACAACAGCAACATGATAGGAACTTGGCTCTTTCGCTAGATCATAAGCAACTTTAGGCTTCGTCTCTGTTAAAACAAAGACATCGTCTCTCTGTGGCATGAAAGGCTCTTTACCTCCCACAGATGAAGTTGAGTTTGGAGTGCTGCTTTTAAGGGGTCCGACCTCGATGTTATATACAAAGCCTTCTTCTTTGTGGCGACGCTTGGATTCCTCTATTTTCAGAGTAGTTGCACGAGAGAGATTCTCAATGTTTGAAAACATGTCAGCACGAGTCTCTTCTAGCAAAGGTGTAACATATGATTGGAAATAATGGCGTATGGATTGGAATGTATTGGGAATCCTTGCCATCTGCAAAGTATTCAATTGAGTAGACCATAAATATTTATTATTATTATAACATATAGCGGAAGGACACGTGAATGAAAGTAGTAAGATTGGCTACAAAGTAGTGCAAAGGGTCCTGTTTGGATGCACAAGAAAACACAAGAAAGAAATATTTTATAGAAAATAATCTTTAATTTTCTAAAGAACAGAATCTTGTGTGTTTTGTAACCCTAAAAAAACCGAAGAATAGATTCTTTTCTTTAAATAAAAACTCAATATTTCTTCCTATTCTCCCCTTAGAAAACTTTCTACAATATAATTTTTTTTAAATGACGATTACAAAGTGGTAGAGTAAAGAAAATAATTTAGTTCACTAAATCCATCATAATGTATTTGATTATATATATGGTAGAGTAAAGTATAGTAAAGTAAAGTAAAGGTAAACATCATGGCACAATAAAGGTGAGGTAAAGTAAATGTGAGATAAAGTATATGGTGAAGTAAAATGTGAGGGGATGGTAAAGTAGTTTTCTTTTGTGTGACTTTACTTAATCACATCTTTTTATCAAACCGTTAATCCAACGGTGGAACAAACTTGGACTTACATACACTTTGAGGATACCACAGTGCACTTGGGAGGAGTTTATTTTGAATGCCTTGGATTTCAATATGTGGGCCTATTATGGGTTCCACTACTTTTAACTCCATTTTTCTTTAGGTTATAGCCTAAGAGGATCCTGATTCCTTTTTAAACTTGTGTGAAGCAAGTTCTTTTACCAAAAAGAAAAGAAAAGAAAAGAAAAAAAAAAAAAAAAAACTTGTGTGAAGTAAGTACTTGGTTTGCTTGTTTGATCTGGGCGATTGAATTGGTTTGGATTAAACCAATTCAACTTCCAATCATAATTTCTTAGGAAACTGATGTGAGAACTATAAAAAGAAAAATTAAACAACCCCCTTTCTAATATACATCAAGCAGGTATAGTCACACTTTATGAGTCCAAGCTTGGCTTACAATCTGAAATCTAAACAGTTTAATGGGACTAATTTCACATCTTTAGGAATTAGCCTAATTGATTGTGTGTTAAACACATGATTTTAATCTAAATCGGGTTTATCATGTGTTGGTAACATCATAATAATACGACAAAACCTGCTCCTTAGACATCAGTGACGAAATGAAACCATGATAAATTCCGCAGTCTACATCACTTAGACAGGAAAGTAAACAAGTTTGACTAATATCCATACATGTGGGTGAGATGAATTGGTTTGGTCGCATTAAGGTGGCCCACACAATAAAACCTATTTATAGATGCCCTAGTACAAATGATTATACATCCACATACATCCTCTGAGACCACGATTGTAGATAACAGTGGGGCCCACCTCTAAAATGCGAAGTCAAAATTTAATTTAAAATTTGAGATTTTTTTTTGGGAGGAAGGTATAAAAAAAGTCCCTCTTAGACTTCCTAAAGACCAAAAGGTCCTCAAACTTTAATATCGACAAGAAAGGACCTTAAATGGGAATATTTTTTTTTTTTGTTATTTTACTGTACAGCGGTATTGTAGCTTACTCGTAAAGCAGGGATATCGCTGCTAGTTTCTTCTACTGCACCTATATACACCAGCGGGGTATTTTCATTCAGTAGCTTTTTTTGGTCTGTTTGAGGATCTTTATTGAAGTTTGAAGATCTTTTTGGTCTACACAAAGTGTACAGGAATTTTTCTAGAAAAATATAAACGAAGACATTTCGCTCCATTTTTTTCCTCAAAATTTTAATAAGATGTGATCAATCTGACAATAGATTCAATTGGAATGGACGGATGAACCAGGTCCATAAAAAAAAAAAAAAAACAGAGAGTTATTTTGAGCGGCTAGGATTTCATAGGCTTCGGGCCCCGCTGACGAAGTACGATTTCCGTGGCACATTATCTACCATGAAATGAGAAAGCAATTCACATACCTCGTCTTTGAACAAGTCCTTGTTGAGAACATCTTTGATGGACCACTTGAGCACTATATCCGCCAAATCGCCTTGTGATTTCCCTTTCTCCATTGCTTCTTCTCCTTTCCCTGCATCAAACAAACATCACATTTCTCCAAATTCACATCCCAAACATCTCCAACTAGCAAGTCAGAATACCATCTCAACGAAATCAGAATCCAAGAAAAAAAAAAAAAAAAAAAGAAGCAATCAAGCTTCCAACTTCCTACCAAAGCAGTAAAACACCTGATCAAATGTAAGAATTCTCAACCTGCCTCCTGTGTCTTTCTCTTTCGCAGTTTTCTATCTTTCTCTTGTATTGAAATGAGGAATGGGAAAGGTATGGAATTTATACAAGGAAGAGTGAAGAGTCAAGAAAGCGTAGGAACGAAGAAAGGAGAGGCCGGTATCTCCGTATTAGTCGGTAGACTTGGGAGTCTTCGAAGAGTCGTTGTTCTTTCCTTCGTTCCTAGTTCACGATGACTTTTGCTTTGGATTGGTCGATGCATTGAAAAGGAAGTGGAAACGCCTTTTTCCTTTTTGCTTTTCCAAACAGGAGCCGACTGTTTGGCTTCCGCTCACATTGCCGCCACCTCTCACTTGTTGGTCAAGGAATGGTTGGATCGATCTGAATGGTTATTGCTAATGTCATAATGACACCAACACTTTTATTCCTGCGGATCTCCTGATGGATGGGCGGACTACGCCTTTGATGCCGAATGAACAAACGCCCTAAACTTTAATGCACTTGACACATGGACTTTGAGCCTGAACTGAATGCATTGGGTAAGGGTCACAGTCAGGGTAAGAACTAAATGACCCAGAAGGTTACTTTTATTTATCTCTCATGTCCCAATGTACAAGAGTGGGTTGTTTTCTTTAACTGGGTCGGATTCAATGATTGGGTTAGACTCATGCCAGTGGAAGCATACACCAGAGTAGGACCACTGCAAATACATTGACCATGCATGTGCTACCATGTGCTGGATCCAGAAGGTGGCTCTTTCAAAACTAATAGTATTAAATCAAGTATATGAACCCCCGGGGTGGTTCAATTGGACTAGGACCACGTTTTGCTCTTAAAAGTTGAAAGTTCGAAGCTGCACTACCATACAAGGGCATTGAAAATTTACTCGACTTTCTCTGCGCCCCGTGAGGATTAGTCCACTTCAAAAAGCCAAGACACCCTCCGATAAAAAACAAAAAAGAAAAAAAGAGAAAAAGGACATGAGTCCCACCAGGCATTGGTCATGGTCAAACAACTTCTACAGTCATGTTCTAAAAGTAGAATGCCTTGAATATGACATGTGTCGATACATACATGTATGCATGAAGGGGATTTTTGATTGCATCCAACGTTCTGTGCAAGTCACATGCACAGATCTTTCTCACAACTATTTACACCTCTCTTCCTCCTGATACGTCCGCGGAGGGATTCGGCCAGATGCCACGGAACAGCTCCTGCGCTTCCTGGTTGATTTTTAGAGAGATGCCAGCGCCACCATTGCCGACATCAAGGCTGTCATCGAGCAAATCCGACGACAGCGGCATTTGGGCAAGCTCACAGCCTTGAAGACTTCCACCATTACCTCTTTTCTGACAATCTCAATAGCCCCGGATACCAAGCATTTGCTCATCACCTCATTTTTAAATTTTCCTTTTTTGATTATGAGGTTTTTGTTGTTTTTGTAGTTGTTGTTGCCGTACGTGGTGCTTGCTTCTTTTTTTTTGTTTGTGTGTGTGAGTGTGTGGAGTCTAGATTAGAGGTGGGTTTTCTGCTTGGTGTTTATTGCTATTGTGATTTCATGGATGAAGGCAGCAAGGGGTTTTGTCAAATTTCTCTTTAGGTTTTTTAGCATTTTAATTATGTAGAAACTTGAATATTCTTGATCTGAAGTGATATTGAAGGATATTGTCAATTATGTTCATTTATTTTTCTTCAAACTTATATATGTGTGGAGTTAGATTTTTCGTTTTTCATTTTTATTTTTTAAAACTTTATATTGCGTAGTAGGATTTCAAATAGTCATGGTATGTTTAACAGAGACGTTGTGTGGATACATATGTATGTATGCCACAAGCATGCAGATACATATATGTGGTATTACATTTATATTTCACAAATATTGATCCCACCCTTTCAACCCCTCTCTCTTATTATAATGGGGGCCATGATGAGAAACTGTCTTTTAAGTTCAAATTAAAATGATATACTTTTGTCACGACCCGGGCCCGAGATTAGAGTTACCACAGTCAAATCCCGAGTTGCGATCATCATACTTACTCACGTAAACCTCACATTACCGAAGTCAATACGAGATTTATAAGGAATCTTACATATACATGTCAATGTACCTTTTTACGGAAATATATAAATACATTGACAATCAATTAAAACCACACAAGTACTTTACATAGAAGTAAAGTTTACTTACACATTTCATTTCCTATTTACATTTAAGTCAACCATGCATATTCAAATACAATGCAGGTGACTATTATTCACATCAAAATAAATCTATATCCAAAACATTTCAAAATGTTCTAAATGTTGCCCTCCGAGTTATGTCCACTCGTTTAATCCTCCTGGAGGAACTGGATTGGCCTCTTTCGCTGGCGGAGCGGCCTCTACATTATCAGGACGGGCAAGCTAGCTTGTAATGTCATCAATAACACTGTGAACACGACGGTTCAACAATGTACACACAATTCTATGATAACAGTTTGTTTAGCAATTCTAAACAATTCAAAATCAATAACCATATACATTCATTTATTCACTCATGTAGTTCTCCCCTGAAGGAAGCATTCAGTGTCATTTAGCTCTTCCCTGAAGGAAGCATTCAATTCCATTACTTACACTTTACCAAGTGACTTTTCATTGTCCTCTATGGCATAGGCGGAAGGGTACACCATTCATGACCCAGCCTTAAGAAAGACTCATTTCATTTCATATTATACACTTATTAAGTGACTTTTCAAATGTGTGGGTGCACCAGTATCTTGATCAGAGATCACTGGTCCCACGGAGCTCCGGAACGCTCCATCTACTGCAGCAGACTTATTCTTTAATTCATTACAGTAGTTCATTCATTTCAGTTCCTTTCCTTTCATTTCATGTATTTCATTTCATTAATTCGATACATTATTCAAGGGTAGCTCAACAAGGAGCATAATAGTATTCTCTGATTGAAAATTTCATGTAGCAATTGGCGTCTCCTTAATTTTGTTTATCAAAGTGGGTATTTGTTTTCTTTATGCAAAGCTGAGGTTTGGAGGCCCGAATAGAATTTCACTTTAGTTAGTATATGGATCTAATCCAAATGGTTATTTGTCATCCTATTTTTTTTGGAGAAAATAACCGTGATTCAATATGTTATAAGTAAGAGAATGTGTGTGTATTTGTGCCTTTTTTCCCTCTTTGCTTTCTTTATACATTTTGGGTAATTGAAAATGCACATATAGCAGGGCACTGTGTTTAACTTCCAGATCAATGAGGATGATGAGTGCCAGTAGCAATTTGTGATGTAAAAGGAAATAACAGAATCCCACGTAATTTGGTTTCCAAGTTCCCTGCCACCTAGATTGCATAGCAGATTGGATAGTGATCTGTGCTTCAAATGCCCAAAGTTCAAACCATTTACAGTTTGTAGCTATAATACCCAGGTGCTTTTAAACAGGCAACTTGTTTGTCATATTGCATACATTACTTCATTTTTAAGTGTAGAACTTGTCCCTTTCCAAAACCATGGTGTGTATAAGGATCCACCGTAATGAAACAAGCAGTGTGAAGTAAATCAGTGAAGTGCTATGGTTGAGTGGTGAATGTTGTAGTTTGGAGGGGGCACTAGTGGAGTGTTAATATAATGTTTTTTGTTTTTCTTATGCACAGGTAATTGATCACATCAAAACACATGCTTAAAATAAAATGAAGTAAATTTTCATGTTTTTTTGGGTGCATCTTTCTAGTGTGTTGGGGCATTGAAGTGCTATGGTCGAATGGTGTATGACTAATGATGTAGTGGTGAATGACTTTGTAGTGTGTTGGGGCATTGGGTTGTTTATATGAAGTGTTTTTTTGTCATGTACAGGTACTTAGCATGTTGTAAAAAAAAAATTAAATGTTACACGTACATGGGAGACTATGCCGAAATTTCGAGAAATCTTTTACATTAGAAATTTTTCTTAGGAACATTTTTGTGAAGTATACGTTAATGTTTGCTAAAATGTGTTTATGCTTCTTATTTATCCTTTTTTGTTACTGCAGGATGTTATTACTGCATGTGAATATGACAGCTCGGTGGTGCAAGGTGATTTAGACCGTGATACAGTTACAAAGGTATATTTTTGTTGCTTGTTGATCATAATATCTTTTAATGTTAGTAATATTTAATTTTGTGGGTTTATGGTATAATTGGTTTTTTTTTTCCATAGGTCTGTGGTCGTGATAGCCGAGGACGCGTACCTGGCTTAGGCACTGTTTCAAAAACGGCAATAAAGACTTTTGGGGATGAGATCTTGAAGTTTGACATAGAGTCACTACAAGAAATCTAGGCTGTTGTGACGAAATTTGATGACAAATTTTTTTTTTGTCTTAAAAGAACACCCAAGGAGGACGAAATATAAATTTTATCGTTTGTTTTCATTTTTTTCAAAAGTATAGGGGACGAAAACAAAATTTCGTCTGCAAAATTAAGGCGCCAACTTCATTTGCGTTGGCGCCAATTATTTTAGCTCATTGGAGACGAACATTGTTGTCACAAAATTTAAATTTTTTTTGAGACAAACGTAATTCGTCACCAATAAAGATAAGTTATGAAAGACAAATATATTTCGTCACCAAAATAAGGCGCCAATTTCATTTGCTTTGGTGCGAATTATTTTAGCTCATTGGAGACGAACATTTTTGTCACAAAATATATTTTGCTTTTGTGACAAACGTAATTCGTCACTAATAAGGATAAGTTATGGAAGACGAAAATATTTAGTCACCAAAATAAGGCGCCAACTTCATTTGCGTTGGCGCCAATTATTTTAGCTCATTGGAGACGAACATTGTTGTCACAAAATATAAATTTTTTTTGCGACGAACGTAATTCGTCACCAATAAGGATAAGTTATGGAAGACGAACATATTTCGTCACCAAAATAAGGCGCCAATTTCATTTGCTTTGGTACGAATTATTTTTGCTCATTGGAGACGAACGTTTTTGTCACAAATTTTTTTTTTTTTTTTGTGACGAACGTAATTCGTCACTAATAAGGATAAGCTATGGAAGACGAAAATATTTGGTCACCAAAATAAAGTGCCAATTTCTTTTGCGTTGGCGCGAATTATTTTAGTTCATTGGAGACGAACATTTTTGTCACAAAATATAATTTGTTTTTGCGACGAACGTAATTCGTCTCTAATAAGGATAAGTTATGGAAGACAAAAATATTTCGGCCAACAAAATAAGGCGCCAATTTCCACTACAACAAGTTGCACCTTTAGCGACGTTTTTTAGCGACGTTTTTATAAATTCAATCCTAAAATTAATTTATTTTTAAAATCAAATATTATTACTGACGAATTAAAAAACGTCGGTAAAATCCTACTTTTACCGACGTTTTATATAAAATGTCGGCAAAAGTTAGACTTTTACCAATGTTGTTTAGAAAAACGTCGGCAAAATTCAATCGTGAAATTAATTTATTTTTAAAATCAAATATTATTACCAACGAATTAAAAAACGTTGGTAAAAGGGTCACTTTTACCCACATTTTTTTTTAGAAACGTCGGCAAAAGTTCAATATTAAAGTTAATTTGTTTTCTAAGAAAAGAAAAAATCAAAGATTATTATCTACGAATTAAAAAACGTTGCTAGACTATTTGTAATTCGTCGGAAAAATCAGCACTTTTTACTTTTTTTTAAATAATAAAAATAAAATAATTTTTGCCGACGGTACAAAGGGCACAAGTTATCCAACGGTATAAAGCGGATCTACTATAACATTTCACGGTAACTGAGAGGTTAGCGGTTTTTTATTTGGAAACCTAATTTTTGGATCCCACAGCTAAGATCGAAGCCGTTAATCATGTTTAAAAAGCTCAAAACGACAATGTGATAAAATCTCAATCGTTGATTCCTCATAGATTTTGCGATATTTGCAAAAAAGAATTCACACTGTTGGATCTCAATTTCTAGAAATCTGTGGTCCTTTTTTGCAAAATCCAAACCGCTAAAACTCTTCAGAATGCCTAAACCGACTAGACGGACAATTTTGGTAGTGTGATTCATCATGGATCGTGAGAAAATTATGAAAAACTCTAGATCATTTATCTTCCACGGTGTAGAAAATGTGATTATCTCGCAATACTTTTTTCAAGTTTTTGGCTCCTATGGGCCCTGAAATCATGATTAGAGCCGTACATCATTTCTGAAAGGCCAAAACACTATCTGGAAATTCAAACATCCTCCGTTGATCCTTCCTAAGTTTTGAGATATTTGTAGAAAAGTCCATGCCCTGAAATATTAATTCTTTTTATTTTTTGGGCCCCTTTTGTATGATCAAAACCATTCAAATTCCCCATACGATTTTCCAAAAAAAAAGAGTGAAAGTTGAGGTCGTGATTTTTTAAGTATTTTGAGAAACTTTCAAAAAAGTTAGATGGTATGAATCCTCCCTAGTTACCAAACCTAAAACTCTCTTTGAAAATCCTCTGTGATGATATCTTGGTTATAGGAGATGAAGGGAAGAGTTTACCAAATGTACCCTATAATAGTAGAAACTCTTTCAGAACATGTAATGTGTTGATGAAGAGAGGCCAAGGTTGTTATTTCTAAGTTCGAAAATTGCTTAAGTGAGATACATAAATAATAAAGTAAGCTCTATAATGGTTAAGAAAACCATGATATCTTTAGGAAACTCTGGGAAATTTAAAGGATTTGTGCATTCTATGAGATATTTTCCTTCATTCATAAATGGTCATGCCCCACCACATGGAGTGAGAATAATTCAACCGTGCTTATTTTAGTCTGTATGTTGTAAAATTTGAAAACTTGAATATTCATAAACTTAGTATTTTGTATTTTATACTATCAATGTGTTATTTCATTCTATGTATACATTACTCACTTAGGCGTTGGCCAAGTGGCACAAGGCATGGGTTTTCTCCCTATATCTTGTGTTTGAAACAAATACCAAATTTACCGGTGTGCATTTGTTTAGGTTTAAGGAGTTGTCACCCAAGGGATTAGTCCTAATGGGTCAAAAACCTAAAGATACCCACATCATAAAAATAGAAAAAAAAAAAAAAAAAATCTACGAAGACATCACCAAACACCCTACCCAACACATGCCTTACTCGATCAGATTATTACCGATGTTTTTTATTTCGTCGGCAAAATAACATTTTTTACTTGTTTTTAAATAATAAGAATAAAATACTTTTTTGAGAAGAAAAATAAACGTCGGAAAAAAATAAAAGAATTATAAAATGTATGTAAAATTGACTTTTAGCAAGTTTCCTTGAAAACCGTCGGCAAAGTTCAATTTCAGTATTAACTTCATTTTTAGGGAAAATAAATATCAAAGACTATTATCGACGAATTGTATGAAGTCGGTAAAATGAACTTTTAGCGAAGTTTTTTTTGTAAAACGTCGGTAAAATTTAATTTTACTTTTAGGAAAATTAAAAATAGAGACCTTTACTGACGATGTTTTTTACCAATGAAAAATAGCGTCAGAAAATGTATTACCAACATTTTATATTAAACGTCGGTGAAGGTTAAGAAAAATAAAATAATTTTTACCGATGAAAATATAAACATCGGTAAACATAATTTTTCGCACTCCTGCCACCGACATCCCCCTTTTCCCTCTCCAAGCCCTATTTTCCCTCACTCACTTCTTTCTCTCCCCTTACCCCGAGTGAATCGCCTCTATTTGCAACCTCCAGAACGCATCGTCGTCCAGAACCCATCTCCTATCATCTCCTCTCATCCCTTTCTCATCTCCGGAAAAACCCTCTCCAGACCTCTCCCAGGCGCACGACCCACTTCACCTTCCTCCGCCAGACGACCACAGCAGCAGCCCCCGGACGCCCGCAGAGTCTACATCTTCCTCCTCGCGCCGCCGGACGCCTCCCCTGCACCAGGTACACCCCTCCCTCTTCCTGCACTCCGCACACACCGCGCACCATTCCCCCTCTCCTCTCTCTTTCTTCTCTGTTCTCTCTCTCCCTCGTTCCCCATCTCTCTGTTTCCTGTCTGCTCTCCTCCCTCCCTTCCTCTCTTCTTCTTCCTCCCGTCTCCCCTCGCTTGTGCTTGCTGCAGCGCCCAACGGAAACCGCTCCCTCTCTCCCTTGGTTCTCTCTCCCTCCCTTCTCTTCTTCCTCCCCTCTTCCTCTCCCTCTCCCCTGCTTCCTCCTCTGTTCCACCCTGCGCCCACCTGCAAACCACTTCCTCTGTCCCTTGGTTCTCTCTCTCTCTCTTCCTCTCTTCTCTTCTTCCTCCCCTGTTCCTCTCATCTGCCCTCCGCAGCCGCCTTTTCCTCCTCCTCTTCTTTCTTTCTTCCTTATCCTTCTCCCTTATCTCCCTTTTCCCTTTCTCATTCCACGCTCTCAGCAGCCCCCTCTCTCATTTCTCTCTCCCTTCTCCACTGATTCATCTCATCTCCCATCTGATTTTCGTTTCTCTCTTTCTTCCTTTCTTTATTTCCTCCTCATTCACTCTTCCTAGCAATGTGACTGAGCACCCATTTAACGAGTAAGGATCTGGATCTGGATTGAATTCAATTGAGCCGTCCCAACACAGGTCCACTCAGACCAAGTCGGCCAAGTCATCTATTGTGGCCAAAACGTCTTAAATAGATAAGAGTACAGGCAAGTTAAATAGATCAGAGTTTTTCCAGCAAAAGCACAACAAAAAAAAAAAAAAAAAGAATTTAGCATTTGTTGTGAATTCATTTGGTATGTGTCATAGATTTTACAAACTTAAGTTCTACCATGTTTTCGTAGAAATCGTAGAATCTCGTTTCACTGCTCACTTCTCTAGTTTTTACTCCCTCGGCGTTGTTGTGTTCTTAGCTGTTGCCTATAGCTATCTCGCGCATTCTGAGCTCAGTTCTGCTTCTATCCACAAGTCTTTATTCAAAGCAATCAATTTCCATGGATTCTGTTTTCTCATTTTTAAACAAACTTTCCTTAACATATGATCTATTTTTTTGGTCTTTGTATATAGGGACAAAATGGCTGGGAAATCCAACAGAGGGAAAAACAAAGGAGGAGGGACAAACTCTATGAGGTCGTTAGAGCCTGTGAGCTCTGTTTATTCATCTGCAACATCCAATGGTAACTCCAAGGCTATAGAATCCTCAAAGGTTGATGCTAATGGAGCACAAAACTCAAATTTAGATGTTAAGCTTTCTAGCATGGATGAGTCAACCAAGGAGGCGTTGGATCATACAAGTGCGCTGTCAAGCATTGGACCCAAACAAGCCGATGGTAAAGAGGGGAAAAAAAGTTAATTTAGGCGACTTCTGATAGGTTTTTTTTTTTATTTTTTATTTTTAAATCCTTCTTTTTCTTTTGAGTAACAGGTGATCTTGGTCTCTATCCTATATCTGTCAAGACTCAATCTGGGGAAAAGCTAGAGTTGCAGGTTGGTTCTATGTGATTAATGGCAATGTTGATTTCATAACATGGCGTAGCAGAAATAGATTTGTTATGCTTTGAAGTCCTTTTGGTTTGGTAAAATTTATCTGGACTGTACTAACTAAAAACTACATATATATATATATATATATTTATATATGTGTGTGTGTAAAACTTGAAATTGATATAGAACTTGTTTGTTTCATGTTAAGTAAAACTTTCTGGAATTCTTTCTTTGTCTGTCTTCTTTCTCATTTTCTCCATTGTATGTATGGTAAAGGTCATTTGCTTCTGCTGAAATGTATAGACTGGTTTGGAATTTGCAGTTAAATCCAGGAGATTCTGTTATGAATTTGAGGCAGTTCCTTCTCGAAGGTCCGGAGACGTGTTTCTTTTCGTGTTATGATTTGATACTGCATGCCAAAGATGGTTCAGTTCATCGTCTAGTGGACTACAAGGAAATTTCTGAAGTTGCAGATATTACTGCTGGTGGTTGCTCCTTGGAGATGGTAGCTGGCATGTTCAACCTATCCAATTAGCGTGATTCATACCTTTATTTAGCATGATTTGTCAGTAAATTGTGGCCCTGATAGGGATGCACATTTTCAGCATTGTATGATGACAGATCTATAAGGTCTCATGTCCGACGAGCCAGAGAATTGCTTTCTCTATCCACTCTTCATGCTTCACTATCAACATCACTTGCATTGCAGCATGAGAAGGCACAAGAAAGGGCTCCAGGTTCTGTATGCTAAAGTTCACTCCAGCATTTTATTTATTTATTTATTTTATACTTCTTTCCTAGCTGTATGTCTGCATTCCTCATCTTTTGCACTCCCTTTCCATCAGGTTGCCCATCCAATGGCTAGTTAGTTTCAGTGGGAGGGAATGCGCCAAGTTCACGTGGTATTACCTTGATGTTTAATTCTCTAATATGCACTTCATACATACTACTGCTGCTGCATATACATTGGTTATTATTATTATTTTTTATTGGTTGCATACAAATTATTATTTGGCTATTGCTTTTAGATGTGTACATATATTTGTCAGTATAAGCTAATTGATATAAGATGAGTGGCCTTGGAGTTATAACCTCAGTCTTTAACCCATTGTAAGCATAGGAGTTGTCACCTAGGGTTACCAATGATTTTTCACCAATGATTTTTTCCAGTGATTTTGATGTATTTTTTTTAATCATCCTATTTTAGTGGTCTTCAAAATATACTTCTTGTGGTTATAAAATAGTCTAGAACTGAAAGGAGTAGCCCACCAAAATTTTTTTTTCTTTTCTTTTTTTCCATGTTTTTTTGGGTCACTTAGATTCAATTTAGACAATACCAGTGAAAGAAATGGGTTGTTTTGTTCCGATTACAGGGAAGGAAAGGGCCATGTGTGTCAGCATCTTTATCAGAGGACCATGGCTGCTTCTTATAGTAGGAACCTTTTTCAGATTATGTGGTCAATCATTTCTTTTATTTTTATTAATAAATAAAAACAATGTCCTTGTTTATTCTTTTCTGGTAACATCAGTTTTGTGTGCTTGCTGGTATAGAGTTTTCTCTTAAAATGTAGATGGGCAACCACAAAAGGATGAAGAGATGATGTCCATGTATAATTCATTTTTAATGCAGGCTGTGCTGTCATAAATGCTAATGAAAGTGGTGCATCATTCCCACTAAAGAAAAGAGATCTAATGCTGGACTACATATTGACCCTGATGGGTAGAGATGATAATGATGGCTTTGCTGATTGCAGTCTTGAACTTCTTCATACTCAAGTTAGTATGTTTTGGGTTTAACACTGGTAAATGATACTTGTAGTCCATTGACCTCAATTTTCTGTGAACTTACTGTTTTTGTGATTTTTTTTTATGTTTGTTTTCTCAGACCCTTGCTTTAAGTGCTTGTACTACCTTGGTATCTGTTGAGCCAAAGCTTCCTATTGAAACAAGAAATTATGTTATGAAGGTAACTTTAGAATCTTTATTATAAACTCATGCTGAAACTTTTCTTTTAACTTAGCCATTAAGTGATAAAGCTTCTGAACAATGAATGATGGATATGGCAGGCTACCTTAAGTTTCTTTGCTTTGCCAAAGGATCCATCTGATGTTGTTGATCCCCTTATAAACAAGCTCGTAACTCGTGTGCAATCCTTCTCGCAAGGTACTTTTATTATGTATTTCTCTGTACTTTATTACAAGAATATTTATAATAAAAGGCCTATCTCGCAGTTATCTTACAAATGCTGTTCACTCCATGTTCTAAGATGCACGTTTGATGCAGTTTTATTATACATTTCTTTTTGTTCGCATTAGTTGTTTTTTTCCCCGTGGGAATGGTGTCATTGTAGTTATCTGTACACATTTGATTTGTAACAATAATGCTTATCTATGCATATCATTTTATGAAATGGAATTTGATGTTGGGTGCCAGCATTGTTCTGAGAATTGAAATTGTATCGCAAATCTTTCGAGGGGATCAATTGAATTGTATTGTGAATCTTAGGTTTTTTTTTAGAGAAGAATTTAAAAATTAGATGAGTAAGAAAAACATAGTTGTTTATAATCCATCCATTTCCATCCATAGCAACATATATACTATTATGACAAATAAGACTGATACAATCATATGAATAACATCATTGACATATACATATATTAATATATAATAAATGATATTGTAAATTGTTAAATGTCTTAGATATTAATCTTACTAGGAAAAATGAACAAGTTGCAATATTTAGTTTTTGTTCTTTTTAAGATAAATTTGTTTTGCAAACCATCAATCTTACATGTTAGGATGTCTCTTGAAGTTAGAGAGTGTTCGTGAAGAATCAAGGTCCCTTTTCTTGTGTTTTTTGTTTGTTCTTTTTTCCCCTTAACATTTTTCTTCAGAGCATCTTGAATTTTTTTGTATTTTTTTTTTTTTTTGTATGCACATTTTGATGATGATAAATAAGTAGTTCTCAACTTCTCATTGTTGAGATCTTAGATTTTTTTTAGGTTTTCTGATAGATGGGATGGTGTGATGGTTTTCATTTGATTTTGTTGGGGTTTTCTTTTGAATGTTGGTGTAGCTATTTATTTTTTATTTTTTATTTTTTGGGCTTTCAAATTTCTCTGATGGTGTTATACTTCACATTCTATGGGATGATGGCGACAGCCATGGAACCCAATCAGCAGGTTTCTGCTATCTCCTCTGCTGCATTTTATGCCATATGGAACCTCTTTTCTAGCTTTATAATCCCACGGCCTTTAAGCTCTCAAATCCATTCTACTCAATCTAATTCATGCTCTTCCAGTCATTCATATTGTGATAGGTTTAAGTGGGATTAACTTCTAATCTATAATGGAAATTGGTGTTTGTTGCTCTGTCTCAAACTCTGCTTATTATTATGTAAGCTAGTCTGTAAGGTGCTTATTATTATTGCTATTCTTATTGTTACTATTATTATGTGAATGCCAAGTTATGCTGCTCTGATGATACCTTGCCTGATAGGTTTAATGTTGGGAGAGGGGATTTGGTGGTGTACCTTCCTCATCCCATGAGGAGAATGAAGTCCCTATGGGGCAATGATGCAGAAGTGTTTAAACCAGAAAGATGGCTCAACAATGATGTGGTTTTTCAACCTGAAAGTCCTTTAAAATTCACTGCTTTCCAGGTAAGCAAAAATAGTGAAAAAAAAAAAACAAAAGCAATTTTGTGATGCACTCTTATTAGTAAAATGTGTACAATGCAATTTATTTTCTAGTTGGATTTCACAATTTTCTTTTGAGCATTTAGTGAATTTTAAGCAATGATGCAACTCATAATTTCTTTTTTAGCATGGTGTTTTTAAGTTCAATGATATGAACTTTGTTAACCCTTTTCATTAACCTACAGGATGAAGCAGAGGAGAATTTTGCCATTGTATTTGCTGCAATGGGAGTAAACATGGAGACAGCCCAGTTCTTCAAACATGATTTTGAAGAGAATGTTTCAATGGAAAGAGTGGCCCTATTTCTAAACTTGGTATGTTGTTTGTTTGAACCTTGATGCTAATTCTTTGGTGGTCCCTTGACCAGGAAACTTTGTGATAGAAAGGAATCTGTGCTTAAATCTGTTGTTCTCACTCTTAAGTGGAAAGTCCCTATGAAAATCATATATAGGCTTCAATCCGCATTTCATACAGAGGCAAAATTTAACTGCTCCTAAATTGTGCTTTTTGTTTAACTTGTGAAACTTTATCCTAAAATTGATCCTAACTCGGCCATGAAAATCTCAATACCATAACAAAGATGTTTTTCTTATCCCATTAAAAGAAAACACACACACACCAATAAGAAAAAGTAAAAAAAAAAAAAAAAAAAAAATCAGTTGGAACTATACAGTGGATGCTTCAGCTTTTGCCATGCAACTAGTTGTATATGATCAATCCCATCCCAATATCTCATTAGAAACTCTGATGGGGTGCTAGAGTTTTCTTATGATTACTTCAATGGCTCTTTTTATACCAGGTATGTTTTGGATTCATTGGGCATGTTGAAATGATTTGTATGGGAAAAAGAAAAAAAAATTCATGGTTCACTGCCTGGTCCGGACCAGATACTGAATGTGATTTGTACGGTAGATGTGGACCAAATGGGAGATGTAGTATGTCAAGTTCACCAATCTGTAACTGTTTGAAAGGATTTGAACCCAAGTATAGTGGGGAATGGAATAGCGGGAGCTGGTCAGGTGGGTGCGTGAGGAGTAAACAATTAGAATGTGAGAAGAATGGGAATGGTAGTTGGAAAAGAGATGGGTTTCTTGAAGATGGAGAACCTGATTTACCTGTTTCTTGGGCTGATGGAAGTTTGACCGAGTGTGAGGACAAGTGTCAGAAGAGCTGCTCCTGTGTAGCTTATGCTTATAATAGTATGATTGGGTGCATGATCTGGGGAGGAGATTTGATGGACATTCAACAGTTCGCTAAAGGTGGTGTGGACTTTAATATCCGTCTTCCAGCTTTAGAACTAGGTATGCTATTAAATTTTAATTTATAAGACTAGAGACTCTTTGGTTGATTTTAACAAGGTTTCATGCATTTTTATTTTTATTTTTTTGGTGAAAAGTTTTATGCATCTTGAAACCATCGTCCAATTCAATGTTTCAGGCTATTTGTTTAGCTTGGTTTCTGTTTTGTTTTTCAGGAGCATGCTCAGAAGAATATATTTATGCAAGAAAAGTAGTTCGTTGCAAAGAATGCTACAAGTTAATTGGAGGGCTTTTTCCACCATAACAATTGGACTCAGCTAAGCAGTAAACAAGGTTATATGAGGTGGATGTGTGATGTATGGATATTCAAATATTATAAATTTAATATTTGAGTTCAAGATAGACTGTGGATTTCAGTTTTAGATTTTGTGAACCATTAGGTGATTGTTTTCTATGAATGTGTATAGGTGTGAATGCTACAGTTTATTAACTTCCTGTCAGCTGTTTTTGGTGTAGTGTTTTGTCTCTATTGGTAGCTTCTTTGACAAATTTTTTTCGTCTTCCTTTATATTAAACGCGACAAAATTATTTCGTCTCTATTTCTTATATTTATGACAAAATATTTTTTACTCTAATATCTTCCTTTAATGATAAAATATTTTGTCGTTAATTACTTCCAAGTATGTTCCCATAGAGTCGATTGGAGACAAAAGCAATCGTCATCTACTGGTAATTTTTTTAACAAATTTTTTTCGTCTTCCTTTATATTAAATGCGACAAAATTATTTCGTCTCTATTTCTTATATTTATGAAAAAATATTTTTGACTCATATTTCTTCCTTTAATGACAAAATGTTTTGTCGTTAATTAGTTACAAGTATGTTCCCACAGAGTCGATTGGACAAAAAATCGTCATCCACTAGTAGCTTCTTTGACAATTTTTTTTTCGTCTTCCTTTATATTAAACGCGACAATTATTTCGTCTCTATTTCTTATATTTATGACAAAATATTTTTGTCTCTAATTTCTACCTTTAATGAGAAAATATTTTGTCACTAATTACTTACAAGTATGTTCCTAACAGAGTGTATTGGAGACAAAAAAAAATCGTCACAAATTTATCTTTTTCAATGAAGAATTTTTTTTCCGTCTCCAATACCTTTTAGCGACAAGGCTTTGGCAACAAAACGGGCGACGAAAAATTTTCGTCTTAATTAGTTTCGGTGACGAAATATGTACATTTTAGGAACAAACCAAGATAATAAATATACAAAGCTTACAGTAACAGGTTAATTCTTTTCCCAAGTATCTTCAAGTTACAAATTGTTCAAGTGCATTAGTTAACATCCCAAAGAAAAAGGCTAACAAAAGTCATACTAAAAAAATACCAGCTAAGAACAAATACTACCCATATGTGTAATGTAACTTTGGAGTCTAGCACGACGTCTACATGACGTCACTGACACAATGAACCTGCAAAACTCGTTTAGCCTTTTTTTACTAAATAATATATTTTTTATATTTCTTTTTTAACAGTAATATTTAAAAATAATAATAAATATAAATATATTTTTATTATTTGGCCTAGGCTAAGGACGGGCCATCATTGCTAGTTTGTTATTTACTCATTAACCCTAAAACATTTTTGGGGCCAATTTGTTTGCATTGGAATACATAAGATTGTTGCCATAAGTAGTTAAAAATGAACACTATAGGTCAATTCCGAAACATGAGCATAAATTAACCTTGCCTTTTTATGGAAATAAAATCAAAAGAAAATGGAAAATAAATAACCAACATCAATTATTTTTCTTTTATGGATATAATTGCATTTGGTGCTATCTCAAGTAAAATACACTCAATCAGGCACAAGCAGGGAGAAACATTGTTTAACTGTGTGACCAACAAAGAGTTTCACTTCTCTACCATCATTTTGTATAAGCCTTCTACTTATTGCCTAATTGCCTATACACAAGGAGAATAGTACAAAATGCTACAACACATAAATTTTAGGCAATGAAAAGGGTAGATAGTTTCCATTCTCTTCCTTTCCTGCATTGTCATGAAAAAACAGGAAGAAAAAGAGTCAGATTTCTATACACAGCAGCAAAAAATAAGAAGTTTTGTTCAAGGAAAAAGAAAAATATAATCAGTGGTTTTAAAAGATATGAGTCAACTTGGCTGGGAGGGTCAAATATTAACCCACCACAAGCTGTCAGCAGCCAAAAATAAGAAGCTTTGTATAAGCCTTAGTTAGATCCTGAGCTGGAGCCCGAAAAGATGTGAGTCAACTTGACTGGGTGGGTCCATTATTAATTTGAAAAAGTCCACAGATAAATCTGGCTAATATGATAGATTTTCATATTATACATTGTATAGGAAGGTTATATTTGAAAAAAAGATGTAATTTGGGGAGCCCAATTCAGGTACATGAAGCCCAAGCCCAAGTTAAGTCTTAAAAACCCCAAGAACTAAGGTATTTACACACACACGGGCACACAAACAGTGAATTCCATCAAATGTATAGATTTTATGTGGCTAAGTAAGAAAGCAGCCCTCAACAAACTAAACATAAATCTATTATACAGTATAGTAACAATAAAGATTTGAGAAGAATATCAAGATTGGAAAACATACCTATGCTCAGCAATGACTTCTTGTTGAGGGATCGCACCTTCAACGTCCGCACTAAAAGCATATGGAAGTCAGTCAGGTATTGGGCCATAGCAATTGATCGATCAGCAAGTGTGCAAATTGTGCAGGTGAGTAAGGTATTAGGCAATAGCAGCCCTACCCAAAATTGTGCATAGGCATGTATGCTTCTATGCATGTGAGATATATATATATATATATATATATATATGCAATAAGGGGTCTTTTTTTGCATTGAAAATGATACACATGCATAAATGAATGTCATCTGGGTCAATTGTTCACTCAAACCCACCCCATTTAGATCCCTACAAGCACATCAATTGTGATGTATCTGCAAATGCTGAATTATTTTAACCATGCAAGAGAAAAATAAAGGCTTGTATGTAATTAACAAACTCCAACATCTTCAATGCCCAGTATCATGTGGAGGCCATACTATTTAGTTGTTACACGTCGTCTCGAATTAATTAGGATTAGCGTTAATTAATCATAATTAGTTAAGTTAATTGTGATTAGTAATCAAATTAAGTTGAATAAGTCTCAATGGAATGAGTTTGTATAAGAAATAAGACATTCGAAATGGCTTTAAAAAAAGACTATTTCGGAAATTTTTGTTTCCGCGTATTTTGTCGAATACGGCAGCCTTTGATACCATCGCCTGTATATCGAAGAGTATGTCAATTTTCAAATAGACTTAATTGCATTTGATCTTGTATGGATCAAATGAGTCTTCATTTGACTTAAAAAGTAAATGAGGTTGTATCATGGGGATTAAGTGTAAAATTCAGGTTATATGACGTCAAAAAGAACCCAACTTCATTCATTCGGTTCAATTCCAGAAACAACAAGAACTCTAGGTTCATTTTCTCTTTTTCTCCATTTCATCTTCACCAATTGCCAAGGGGAGATTCTGTGCAAGTGATTTTGGAGGGAGAATTGGTGCTACTTCATCTTCTTTATCTCCATCATCATCTTTTCCTTCTTCCTTGGAGCTAGAGTTAGAGGGAAATATCAGATTTTTCCTTTCTTCAAGCTACAAGTAAGTGTCTCAAGTTCTTCACAGAACTTCCAAGTTCTATTAGGTGTTGAAGATTGTTATCCAGTACAAACAACTCATGAGATATCTGTTTTGGTTGTTTCATGTGTTAGGGTTGGTAAAAGGGTTTGAATTGGTGAAATTCCATCTCAAATTGACAATACAAGAGAGGGATTTTTATTATTGAACTCTAAGCAAAGGCAAGTATAATCATTTCAGTTGATTTAAGATGCTGTAAGTACTGTATGAAAAGATGTAATTTGGGAAGCCCAATTTAGGTACATGAAGCCCAAGCCCAAGTTAAGTCTTAAAAACCCCAGCATCCCTAGAACTAAGGTATTTACACACACACGGGCACACAAACAGTGAATTCCATCAAATGTATAGATTTTATGTGGCTACGTAAGCAGGCAACCCTCAACAAATTGAACATAAATCTATTATAAAGTATAGTAACAATAAAGATTTAAGAAGAATATCAAGATTGGAAAACATACCTATGCTCAACAGTGACTTCTTGTTGAGGGATCGCACCTTCAATGTCCGCACTAAAAGCATATGCAAGTCAGTCAGGTATTGGGCCATAGCAACTGATCAATCAGTACGTGTGCAAATTATGCAGGTCATTAAGGTATTGGGCAATAGCAGCCCAACCCAAAATTGTGCATAAGCATGTATGCTTCTATGCATGTGAGATATATATATATATATATATATGCAATAAGGGGTCTTTTTTTTCATTGCAAATGATACACATGTGTAAATGAATGTCATCCGGGCCAATTGAATTAGTTTTAAAGCCTATTGAGTTAGAAGGTTTTTAGGGCTATTAAATAGATGGTTTTAAGTCCAATTACCTGAACTTGATTATCATAAGTGGATCGAAGCACTTGAGAAGTCCAAGTCTTTGAAAGACATGACAAGCTCTTAACCTTGAATTTTATTGAAATGGATGAAGAGTAAAGTATTTATGAAAATGTTATACACACCTCCATTGGTGCTAATTAATGGGACTCTAATGTACATTTCATATACGATGTAATACCAATCAAGAATAACGCGTACATTATATAACCGAGAGTTACACCTAAATGGTTGGTTTGAGATGGAAAATAATTGAAATATTAAATCGTCTTGACTCTTTAAATCAAATTGCATTTCATAGTGTGATACTATTGTTAACCTCAAGTCTATATTGTAAGTTGCATTAGTCTTTATTTCCTTTCGATTGATATGAATGGAATATATGTAATTGAATTGATATCCAAAAAAAAAAAAAAAAAAAGATTGAAAATTGACTTGAGTATTGTATTTGATTTGAATTGACTCTAAGTCTGGCACTACTTAGATTGATCTATTTAAGCTCGATAGAGCTCAAACAAGGTAATTGATTAACTCCTACTGTAATAGATGGATATTGGGGGCGTTTCGGAGCTCTGTGGTGATGTCAGTTGTTCCTGATCCGGACACTGGTCAGATCTTACTATTTGTAAATCGAATGAATGCTTCCATTTGAAGTTATGAAATGAAAAACGAAATGCTAAAGTAGCTGCCAACTAGTGTATGATCCTAAATATGATTTTTATTACATTGAGATCATTGCACAAATTGCCTAGTATTCAAAATTGAACTTATGAATAGTCTTATGATTAGATTTTAAACAAACTTAGTATATGAAATAGCATGTACTATCATTGATTTGTTTATAGATTCTGAATCGTCGTATTCATTAGTGTTATTGATGGTATTAAAGGCCCAGTTGCCGATGCCGATCCTGCAAAGGCCGCAGTACCAGCGGAGGAGACCGTTCTGGTTCCTCCGGGATGGCTAGTGGAGTGGAATGGCCGGGATATCATTTGATCTTGATATTAGAGTGCGAAAATGATATGGGAATCTTTTGGAAACAATTTTGAAAACTTGAGATATATGTCATCATGCATTGTCTTTTAAATATGCAATGGATGACATGATTATAGAACTGAATACTTTACTTTGTGTAAAGAACACTGTAAATTTGTAAATGTGTAAATGTGTATAATAGGGTAATATTGAGTAGCTTATATGGATTTTTCCATATATGATATCATATTTTGTATTTGTTTTCCACATTGTTATGTAGATGACATGTGTGATTTGAATATCTCACTCAAGTGAAGGATATCCCTTGTGAATTTCATTTTAACTTCGGTTAAACATGGAGTTCACAGGAGTACGTGTGTCACGCCTCGGGATTTACCCAAATGTGTCGAATCTCGGGCTTAGGCTGTGACATTTGTCAATAAGTACAACAAAATGCAGAGGCATTCATTGGGGAGTGCTTTACATTTATGCAATTGATGGAAGGTTTAGAGAACATGACACATGTCTACATTCAATGTACTCTTGTGACCCACCTAATACTGGGTTTAGTGTTTGAACGACTTTCTATTATCATTGGAAAGATGTCTGTGAAGTTTCGTGCAATTCCGAATGCGTTTGAGGATAATATAAAGTAATTTATAATTTTGGAAAAACTAAGTTGGTTTTTTCGAAAATTCAGTTTCGCTGATTTTTAATTCGTTTGAAAGCTCTCGTCATCCTCATTGTTTTTCGTCATTCACTTTTCACGTTCCGGCACCCCAAGTCAGTCAATTATCGTCATTTCCGTTAGTTTGGATTCAAATGCAATTTCTAGAAATATACCCTATATAACCCATCGACCCTGCTCAGCACTCTAGCCCCTTTCTTTCATTCTTTCCATTTGCATGCAGCTGTTGGAGCGTTCTCTCTTCTTCCTCCCTCATTTCAAGAGAACAATTCAGCCAAAAGATTTCATTCCAAGTTAATTGAAGCCCAGTTTCTTCTTCCGCTTACCTCCTCCTTCTCATAACTTTAATTTGGTAAGTTTTGCCCAATTCCCTCAAATCAAATTTCATTAGCATGTAATCCTTTTCCCTTTCTTTCTTCTCTTTTGTGCTTTAAAAGAGTGAGAGAGTGGATTTGGAGGGTGGGTTTGCTTGGTGGAGCTTAGGAGGCCGTGGTGTGGGCTCTTCTTCTCAATCCCCTTTCTACTTGCCAAGGCAAGTAGCGTAGCTTTGTATATATGACATGCATGTGTTATTATTGCTTCCATGTTGATTAACTGCTTAGCTAACTTGCAATTCCAAGCTTGATTATGTATAAATTGGATTTCATACGCTAGTTTAGATGTTTAACTGATTTGGACTTGTAAATGAGGGTTGGGGTTTGCTTAAAAGGGGTTAATTATAAGGTTGTTATGCTGGAAGGAGTGAGATTTGAAGACAAGGGGTGAAAACCCAAGTTCCGTACCTTTAACCGTAAGTCAAGACAAGTTCTGCCTATGAGGAATTTCCCTGCAGCCTGTAAGCTCCCATTTTCCATTTTCTTCGATGGTTACCCCAGATAGAAGTCGGATAGGTTTTGTATGACTGATGACTTGAGCCATAATAGAATCTGGATTGTTTTACGGTTAGCCTCCCATTTTCCATGTTCTATGGTTGACCATGAGGACTGATGTTCTCTTTTTGAAAGGGCAGTTCTTACCTAGGTTTGGGCCTTATTTTTGGAACTCTTTGACCTTAACCTTATATGGCCATCATGGGGAAATGAAACGGACCATAATGAGGTTGGTGTGCTTCGTCGGTGCTCTGGGAAGTTAGTGTGAGGTCCGTTCCTTAACTGAATACACGTGAAACAGAGAGACTAGTGCGCGCCCAATTACTTTAGGTACGCCAAGGGCCCACCAGAATAGGCACTGATGCCTCAGTCTCCATATGAACTATGTGGAGTACACGTACCGTAGACATTGGATAACCTTTGACTTAGGGTTGACTCGTATCTTTCTCCTTGACTTGCAATCTTGTATCCATTGTTATACGTACCATGTACACTTTCTCCATAACACACTTTTATAACTTATAAACATGAATTGCTTAGACTTAGGTTAATTGAACCAGACTTGGAGTGTATCCTTAGGTACCCTGCTTATCTTGTACTTGATGGACACGCGTGACTAAATTTGTCTTGATGTATGGATATTATTTGAGGACTACTAAGTGGGGATTTGTCTTGAAATAGGCTTGACTTGGAGTAACCCTCAACATATTATATTATATCTTGAATTCTCGCCGGATGTGCCCGTCTTGGATTCCGTGTTAAGCACCCTAAAACTATACATTATTCAACCACGGCATGATCCACTTTGGGAAAGACTGCAGTCATTGACCGTTTGCAGAATAGGGTATTAGGGGGTTTGTTATTTGGATATTGGGGGTGGGCCGACGACTTTGGACGTTGTTCACTCAAGCCAGACTTTGGAATCAAGCGGCTTGGACGTCATTATCCCTGATAGGTGGCTTGGACACTCGAGCCAGACTTTGGGTATTGGACGTCGTTAGTACCCCCAAGAGGTGGCTTTGACATCCTTGGAGTCTCCTTTTCTAGTGTATTGTATGACATGACTAGTGAATGCTATTATTAGAAGATGCTAGGATTATTATTCATGTGATTCTCATACATTGTTCGTGCTTATATGCTTAGCTTCTTATTCTGGTTGTCTTATAATTATTTACTGATCTTTATTCCTATTTGAAACATGTTATATCTTTTATACATTGCGTATCTTCTTGCCAACCTTTGTTGACGTTGTTTACCTTGGTGTGCAGACGACACCACCTTCTATCATGAGCCGGAGGTTGAGGCGATCCCAAAGGATCCTCAGCCATAGGAGCGGGAGTGGTGTGCCGACAATGTAGTATAGCATCATCACTCCCAGCACGCAAGAGGCACATGAGGACACCTTTTCATGTTACCTTATATCTTTTTTGATCTTTTGTCCTTGTCATACTCATTCTGTATATCTTTTGTAGTACTGGCCTAGGTTTTGGGATGACCACTTGTGTCTTAGGCTCTTGTCACACAATATAACCAGACTGAATTTGATCCTTGACAAAGCGATCACTGTTTTGGGAAAAAACATACTGACTAGACAATTTACCTTGGCTGTGAAGTAGAAGCACTGTGATCTTTGTCCAGCTTCAGTGAATTTAAATGACTTGATAAATCCTCAATAATTATGTTGTGATTCTTTGGAAGAGCAGCATCTGGTGTGGTTTTCCAAGTCATCGGAACAACTAGCTCCCTACAACATCAAGGAAAACACAGACCTTAATGAGGCACATTTGGATTGCAAAAACCATAATACCAAGAAACATTAGAAAACAAATGGTGTAGTTGTGGAGTGTTTTCTGCAGAAAATGAAAATGGTATCTAAAAATACAATGATTATTTATTATTATTATTATTATTTTTGTTGTTGTTGTGTTAACATATTCTACACTATTCATTTACTGAGGTCAAAGAATTTTTTTTGTAGTTCTTGTTCAGCCCAAGCGTTAAGAGAGATATTTTTTGAAGCCTTACACAAGAGGTAGAAATACAGTTACTATAATTATGTTTGCCGCACCAAAGTACAGTGCTAAAACTGAAGAAAATGAGGTTTTCAGTCCGATTTCTTTTTAAAAAGAAGTCACAAGGAATTAAAATTCCACAGAAGAACATGCCCCAAGAGTTGTAATGAAAAAAAAAAGTCAATTTGCCTGGATGTACACCCAGGTGAGAATAAATTGAAAGCCTTGAACACAAATATGCATAGTTAAGTACAAAAATGCTGAACGCAAAATGCATGGTTCAGCCTTTGGATCTGTTTCGACGAGGAAAAAAGTAGTATGGACAAAAAAGTCTATCTGCAGGAACCCCTTTTTCCTGTTTGAAATTTTCTTTTAGAGGAGAAAGGTAATAATACTCGTAACTAATTTCTGCAAAAAGTAGGAGAAATGTTTTGTATAACGGTATAACCCACAAATCAAAACAGGAAAACAGTATGAACATGTTATAAATTCTCATTTTGAGTATGTTAACTTTTTTGCAGGAGTTAACAACAATATGTTAGAACACAAATAATATACCAAAAAAGATGACTGTTGTTCGTGGAAAAAAAGAGAGAAGAGAATCAACATACCCCTCTTTGCATCTGAATCCGCATTTTAACTTTTGATCCTCTGTATACATTCCAATCATGGCATTCAAATGCACTACCAGGTTTGGTATCTCTGCTAAAGGTACAATATCCCAAATTTTCAATACTTGAATATAGTTTGAATCCTCCTTCAAAATGTCAACTGCCCAAATAAGATATTGCCCATTAACACCAAACTGCTTTAAAAGCTGGAAGGAACATCCTTTCACAACATCCTCATTCTTAGGACGCCAACCACTAGAAAGCTTCATAATTAACTCAATCACTGTCTTCCGAATGCCAGTTTTCATTATCTTGGCAAAAGAAATCCTGAAATTATCGGTGAATTCAACCTTTGCAGAATCAAACAAGAAGCAATTAGACCATAGGATAAACCAAATATATTCTCTAAATAATATATCAAATAAATGAAACACCATTTGATCAATGACTCAATGAAGAATAAAAATAATATTAAAAAGCAGTGGATATTAATATTCAAATGCTGAACTCACAGAAACAAATTAAATCAATTCCAAGTAAGTGTAGAATCATTTACCAATAATTACCACGCATATTTTTTCATAAAATAATCACCATGCCTATGCATCAAAATATTAATATAACTACTAAGATATTCTGCAATCCAGTGAAATACATGTGATATGCGGTTGTGCAGAAACCTTAATGATGGTCACAACAAACTCACCTATTAAATTTATGGAACAAGAAGTTAAATCAATTAACCACCCAAAAATGGAACCATAGGAATAATAGAACCACAGAAGAAGCAAACAACACAGAAAATTTACCAAAAAAGCGGTCTGGTAGCATTTGGATGTGACTGAAATTGCAGGAAAAACTTCATGGAATGGATGGCTAATAATTCAAATATCCATCCATTCTAGAACTCGTTTTCCATTCTAGCACAGAAGTCGTTAGTACTGATTTCAACACAAAGCCAAAAAGCATGAATATTAATGTGTTTTCTGATTTCTACGACACGTGCACTATAAAACAGATCCGGCGGCCAAAATATTCAAGCCAAATGATGAATAATTGGTCATATCCAAATGTTAAAACTTTTGAACTATATTCTGCCAATTGAAAGCCATGTGTGTATTTACAGATCTCATTTTCATCATTATTTGTGTCGATAAATTATAGGTCACTCTTGCGTTTTATGGATGATCATCCAAAATACCAAAGGAAAATTACTCTAGATTGTGTCATATGAGATATTCGGGTTTTCATTAGATACTGATTAACACCGATAAAAAAAGAAAAAGAAAAAAGAAAAGATACGGATTAATAACTAGAGTTTTTTTTTATAGAAGATTCATAACTAGAGTTGAAAGGAACTAAGCGAAATTTTCAGTTTTAGTTAATATAGATTCCAATACCTAGCTTCTTTTGTAACACACTGGAGAATACAGGTAGACCGAGGTTCACTGTACTCCCTAGATCCTTTTTAAGACCACACTGTTCACTTCTATCACTAACGCCTTATAATGCGAGATATTTCTAATGGTTTTTATTTGTTAATTGCAGCGATAGTATGATACGAACAAAAAGATTACTAACAAGAATGAATAAGAAAAATACCTTCCACTTTGCTTTGTTAAAAAGCAGAGAGTTTGAATCTGTGACAGCAGATACGATTGCTTCAGCTAATTGAGCATCCTCCACTGCATTAAAGTAGCAGCCTCGATTTTTTGCATCAAGAACTACGTTTTTCCAGACACAACCGCTATTAGATAAAGTCAACCCATTCCCTACGATCCAAAGGCAGTGCCTGCAATGGAAGCAAACAAGTAAACGAAAACTGAAAAGACACTGGAACATGATCTAAGTGCTAAAGTTATTGCTTTGAATATAGGTACTTTTTAAAGGTTTTATTTTTAATCTATATATAATACATTTTTATATGCATCATCATTATAGGTCAGTCAAGGATTATGGGTTGTACTACACCTACAAGTCCTCTAGTCAAGGACTTGAGTAGGTGATGCATTATTTGAGACAGAATCACTGATTCATTGAATATCCTATTGAAGTAACAAAGAAATACCTGGCCCTAGTCAAAGCTACGTTTGTTCGTTGAAGATTGGAGAGGAATCCAACTTGACCTTTACTATTTGATCGGATGGTAGAAATAATAATCACATCCTCTTCACCTCCTTGAAACCCATCAATGGACTTGACACTAACAGTAAAGTCACTATATGTCTCGTATGTTTTTCCTAGCTTTTCTTGAATTTCAGAAACTTGTGCAGAGTAAGGACATACCACACCAACACTAAGCTTCTGCTTCAAAGAAAGAGATGCTGCAAAGAGAGAATCAAGGTTCAGATCACACACACTTTCATTAAAGGATTGAGATAAAAATTTCCTTGACAACAAAAACAAAACACGACTACTAGAAATCCATAAATCAAAATCCAATTGAATTTACACAATGACATTTATGGACTAAAGAAACCTTAGAGACTAGATTTTCATAAAACCTCAATGTACAAATAGAATACAGATGATATCATTTTGAAAGTTGTGTCATGCAAACCAATTATATAATTCCACCAAGGATCTTTCCCGATCTTTTTAGACAGTTGGCGTTTTTAAACACATCCTATCATATTTACATTCTCAGTCATGGACCATGTATCTATTGCAAAGTGCAAATACTCATTTGCATGAATCTTTGTAGGTTTAGCTAATCACCTGGTGGTATATCATGTATGCATATTTATTATTTAAGATTGATGTCATATGTTCATAACAAATAGGATGCATACTTATTAACAAATTCTAGATGCAAATACCTTCAAAAAGGCTCCTCACCAACTGCAAAACTACGGCTATCTCGACCACATTTTTGGGGCTATGCCTATCAAATACCTCCGTTCCTTCAACAACATTTATAAATGAGTAGGAGCCATACATCCTTGCAGGAAGATATCGCCTTTCGTAATCTGGGTCTTTGACATTTGGACCATCCAAAATCTTGTTATTGTAGAAGTTAGCATTGGGAAAAGAACTTATTGAAGGATGCATTCTGTACTGCATATTTAGGAGGTCCATCCGAAGTCCAAGCGAACTCAACCTTTCAAAAAGGCTTCTTCCAAAACCAGCACTCTCTGATACCTGCCGAAGGCTAAAACATCAAATGTGAATAGAGAAATATTTCCAACATTGCAACACTACATAGCAGTAACTTCCAAATGTATAGAGTCCTTGACCGGAATCATACTTCTCATTCAGCTCAAGTGTTCCATACCAATAGGTAGTGAACCAGATCATTTGCCTAATGGAACCCACTTCAGGTGAGCAATAGAGGACACGTTTTTGCAGAAAGAAAAAAAAATCCCAGATTCCTAATTCATTGATATTCACAGTTGAGGCATGTCCACTTGGCAGTACTCTGCTCCTGACTATACGTTATCAAGCCAGTTACATACAGCTGGGATTGTCTTCTGGGCAAGTACTTTTGAAAAAACAAAAATGGCCATCCATAGTGGGACCAACTGCCACAGGAATGGTTTACAATGTTGAAAAGTGGACTCCACAGGATAAAAAAAATGTCAAGTTAGAGCTTACTAGCAGTTGCTGAGAATTTTATATGTCCCATAAATACAAACCTTGCTTTGAACCATTGCACTCAGCTGGCATTCATCACCGATGAGAATAGCACGGCGTATACCCAACAGTTGTAAGGGAATCGTCGACTCACATTCTTTTAGTTGAGCAGCTTCATCAATAACCAACATCTCCAGTGGGTCCATCTTCAATGAATGCAATCTAAACGAAGTTGAAACGGTGCATAAAATGAGGGAGGCACCTTTAAAGCAAACCTCTTGGATCACATCTTTCTGTAGACCTTGTGGGATCTTCAACGAGCCACGAAGAGATCTTAGCAACCGAAGGCAGTCACTTCTAATCTTGCACAACGAAAGGGCCATTGAGCTCTTATCTTCCCTTCCTTTAGGCTGAGAAGTTGCATCATTCAATTCTTCGGAGTGAGCAAATACTTCCTCCAGCTCTTTGTCAGCAACAGTAGCTTTGCCTAACGAAAGCAATGTTGAGCCCTTATCTTCCCTGCCCTTAAGCTGAGAAGTTGCACTATTCAATTCTTCGGAGTGAGCTAACACTTCCTCCGGCTCTTTGTCAGCAATGCTAGCTGTGCTCAACAAAGATTCAAAGCTCTGAAGAGAATGATGAAGATTTGTCAACCGCTTATAGTTAATTCCAAGTAAAGCTGTTGGCACGTCAGTGACCAAGATTCTTATACACTCCAACAGTCCCTTTGTCTCAAGACTGAATCTCTGTTGAACAAATTTGCGAAACGTTAACAAATCCTCTTCTTCCTTTTTCCTTTCATGTGATGAATCCTCCTCTCCCTTTTCCTTTTTGTTTAATGAATCCTCCTCTCCCTCTTTCTTTTCGTATAATGAATCCTCCTCTCCCTCTTTCTTTTCATGTGATGAATCCTCCTCTCCCTCTTTCTTTTTGTTTAATGAATCCTCATCTCCCTCTTTCTTTTCGTTTGATGAATCCTCCTCTCCCTCTTTCGTTCCATTTAGTGAATCCTCCTCTCCCTCTTTCGTTCCATTTAATGAATCCTCCTCTCCCTCTTTCCTTTCGTTTAATGAATCCTCCTCTCCCTCTTTCCTTCCTTTTAATGAATCTCCCTCTTTCTTTTCGTTTAATGAATCCTCCTCTCCCTCTTTCTTTTCATTCTCTAGATACAATTTGTAAGAGTCAACACAGCCTTCCAGAAACTCTATCATAGAATTCAGGTGATCACTCCACCCAGATGATGGTGCAAAGCACTTTTCAAGCCGATCGACACGGTGATCAAGAAACACATCCTCAAGATCATCGTCAATGTTCATGCGCTTCTTGTTACCAAATAAAAGAATGTCACCCAACGAACAGTCGCTTGTGGGACATGATTCTCTAACCAACCTTACTAAACGTGAGGCCACTTCCCGAACTGCAACATTTGTTGGTGCACATGTAAGGGTTCTGCATTTCATTTGCAAGAGTGCCCATAGTAGTACACTGGCTGTTTTTGTTTTACCAGTTCCAGGGGGTCCCCAGATAAGTTTAACCGAATGCTCGCCACTGCATTGCCTTGCATATAGAGAAGTTAATACCGCATCCATTTGTGACTCATTCAGTCCAAATGAAAGCAATTCTTTGTGCAGATTTATGCCCTCAACATGGATTTCTTGTCGAGAAGAACAGAGATTACATCTTCCCACAACCTGTCATCAAGAATATTAAGAGCAGCATAAGTGAGTAGTGACTGGTGACCCAAGTCCTAGAGAAACATTATTGCTTTATACACAAGTGAAAAACTAAAAAAGAGAAACAAAATACAAAATGTAGCAAAAGGAAATGAAGATATATCTACTTGAAACAATTGTCATACATAAATCATGTAATTATGCTAGTTTTTTTTTTTTTTTTTTTAATATCTGCATCAAATTATACTTTAAAAAATTGGCACAAAGAAACAACAGTTCTCTTGTACACCTTGTTGCTGTGCCTGAATAACGGGAATAGAGGATGCCCAGAGGTAATAATAATATCAAAATTTATTTAAAAATACAGACAGAAGTGTAAAAAGGCGGGACGCCTGTATTGCTGTTAGTTTTATGCTTGTTTAGGAAGCTAAGTCATGTGCTAGCTTTCATCTGTTTTAAAGTAGACATGAGAGTTTGAACCCCTCATCCTCTCCATGACCAAGGAGGCTGTGAATTATGATTCACCTCTGCACCAATAGTGGGATGCTTTATGATAGGTTCGGCCTGGCCCTTAAGCGTATATAGACCAGGCCCGTCCCATTTAACAATCAAGCCAGAAGGTTAGACCCAAGTACAGTCCACAATCCTAAAAGTAGAGGCCGAATCCAGCCTGTGAGGCCCCACCCCTTGTGGGCCCTCAATTTGATTTGAATACTTATAGTTATAATATTAGCTATCTTAATTATACTAATTAATAGGGTCTAATAGGATAGTTTAATTTTGTTCATAAGTTTTAGGATCAGGTATTGTGTATTTCTTATAGATTTAGAAGGGTTTTGTAATTTAATTAGGCTTTTTAGATAGAATAGGACTTAGCTAGTAATTAGTCTTAATAGGAGGGGTGTTAAGAGTTAAGGAAGCTTCTAGAATCCCTAAGATTGACCAATTTGCCCTTACCCTCATTCCCTATTCTATTTAAACCCCAAGGGCCTTTTAGTAATCATTTACCAACCCTAACTTATATGTACACAACTATTGCAAATGAAGCCTAAACACTAATTCACTCTCACTCATCTCTCTCCTTCTCTAACTCACTCTCTAGAACCTTAATTCCCAATTCCAGCAACAAGGAGATTAGGAGATCAGCCCCAATTGTAACACCAACTCTATTTCAACTATTGGATCTTCTCTTTTACTCTATTTCCATTTTTATTGATCAAAGGCAAATACCATATTCTAGTACTACAGAATGCATGATCTCTTTCTCTTGATTCTACTGTTTCAATTTAATTTATGTTCATATGTATGTTTAGATCTACCAATTGAGCTTTGTTTATGGATTCATGGCCATTGATGGATGGGTTCTCTCATTTGGAAGATCAATGGCCCGGTTTAGTGATGGATGGATGGACTTAGAAGTGTTTTACTGTTTTTACTTGTTCCTATGATGAATGGAAGAGATTGGTGGTGAATTGGATGAAAAATGGGTTGAAGAAGAAGAATCTAGAAAACTGAGTTTCTGCTGCAGATACGTGTACTCGGTCGATCGACCTGTGGTCCGGTCGACCTGCAACATTGAAAACCAAGAAATTCAAGTCTCAGTTAAGACTCTGTGAAATTTACAGGAATAGCGTACCCGGTCGACCGGACCCTATGCTCGGTCGAATGGATACACAGGAGACACAAAAAAAGGCTGAAACCTGGAAAATGTCCTCATTCCAGAAATCTAGTGTATGTGGTCGACCGCCCAGGCTAGGAGGTCGACCGGACACACAGGAGAATTCTGTGACAGGCAGTTGCCTATCAGGTGCTTGATTGTGAATCCCAGTGTGCGGGGTCAATCGACCAAGCCAGGCGGTCGACTGGGCACACTGAACAGTGGGTCGACCTGAGAGTCAACATCCTGACTTCCCAGTGTACCCGGTCGACCGGACTCTGTGCTCGGTCGACCGATACACTGTGTACAGTGATTTCAGCCTTCAGTTCTTCTGAGATTATGATCGTTTATGGGGCCCATTGACAATCCAAATAGACTTCCATTGATGTGCCAAGCACGAGTCAATGGTGTGGCTCAACCTTAACTCGTGAGGACCACCAAATAGGTTTTTGGGATTAGAATTATCGGTGATTCGAACCTTAAACGCAGTCAAGGATGTCCGTAACTTCAGGAGCAGTAGATATATCATCTTTTGACATCTAAGACTACAGTTAGGGATCCAAGTACATGATGAGGCCCTGAACCAAGAGTGGACCATTACCTAGGTTAGACCCTTGCCTTATTCCATTTGATTCTTTCGTTTGAAGGTTATTAAACATTGTGCTTCTATCATATCTTTGTTATTGTTATAACCTGTTAATTAAATGGGAATTGGAGGACCTGAGCCTAGGATTACTTAATGGTGACCCAATGATGTAATTGGAGATAAATGGCCCATGTTTGTGGCTAGGCGGGCCCTCATACGGCCTAAGTTAGGTGTGTGGTACCCTAGAATGAAGAGGTTGGTCATGATGTATGGCTGTAAATGGTATGGATTGGTTACTTACATTGTTACAGACTAAGGTGATGGTTGTGGCCTAGTGTGGATCCAATGATGATTGGACTTGGACTTGGATATTGGACTGTGTTCCATGATATTTTACTTAAACCACTTAGAGACTTGGTTAGGACCTTGCTCACGCAAGACAAGCCTAGACAGATACAGATCTGTATTTGTTTTTATGAGTCGGCACTTGACATTCACTCAGTTGATCTAAGCTCAGCCTGTTGACTAATCATCACTGGTAGGAGCTATACCGGTTGTGACTAAAGCTATCATGATGAGTTGTGATTAGACGGACGGTGTAATACCGGGTCCAATCTAATCTGATAAAGGGGTGTGATCTATGTTATTTATATATATTGTTATTGGTAGGGCTGTTATCCCTTGCATGTTTATTATATTTTCCCCGCCGCGACTGTTTACAATATGGGAGGGCCGCGGCATAATATCCCGCGGTATATCCAACTTATTTGAATGTATCACGTTGTTATCTAATTAAATTAGATTACTTATATTTCTGATTCTAAACTGCTATTTACTGCTCAATTGCCTAGTTTATGTTTCCTTGTTACTCTTATGATTACATTCTCGTCTTTATTATCTTTTGTTGTATACAACCTATGTTATCTGTATATGGTGCCCTGTTAGATCCTTGGATCTGACCCATCTTTGGTGCTTAGGTCTCAACCTTGACCCCACGGGTGAGGCGTACCACAAGGCGCCTGTAGTCAGTAAGTACAGTTGGGGACCGGTTGACCAGGTGGTCGAACTGGAGGATGGAGCGCCTGCACAGGGTGTTTGAGTGCAGTTTATTTTGGGCTTTTGAGAGTTTATTGTAGTGAGCAGGGCATTATCCAAATATGTAATTAAACTTGTTAACTATACTTTGAGATTTTGTTAGACTTCAGCCCTGTTTCATTCAATGTATTCTATACGATACTTATTGCTTCCGCTATCTTTTATTATGCTTCCGCAATAAAACTGTTGATTATATTATTGTTCAAAAAGTTTTAAAAATTAGACCTCACTGCGGACTATAATCTTGGAAGTTCTCGGATTTTCCGGGAAGTAGCCTTCCAACTTCAGGTACCTTAGCTGTAACTTCGGTATTCGGAATTGGGGCGTTAAACAGCCCAATGTAGCCAATCTTATACCAGAATGGGGCTCGCCAAGCCCACGAGCAGTCGTTAAAATGAGGAGGGATTCCGGTTGAAACCATGATACAGGAATTAAGATTTACATTATCACATCATTTATAAGCATTTGACTAAAAAACAATTCCAATTATATCAATGAAACTGCAACGTTACTTTTTTTGGAGTTTCATGTTGATTACTTGTTTACTGTTAACAGCAATAGATATAGATGTTAAGCAACATATCCTTTGCACATCATTAGTGTCCTTTCTAATATTAAGAGAACCATTAGTATCCTTTACCCATATTATCAGCAGAATTACATAATTTTCTAGTTAGAGTTTCAGACCAATGTATATAAAACCTGAGAATTTATAGTTTTTATTTTTTTTTCTCCAATCTCATAAATATTTATCATTTAGATATTTTATTCTATTCCTAATTCAAAAAATTATTTTTTATTTCTGTGACATTTCCCAATAACATCCTCATAAAAACCAAAATTTAAAAATATGCTTCTAGCTAGTACAGTGGTGGTAACTGTACACCACTTCCCTCGGTGTTTCCCTCCCTCATGCTTCCTCTGAGTGGAAGGAGTGGAACTCTATAGTAGGGCTCACATATTAAAAATCCAGATCACTCAAAATGAAGGCCTTTCCCACGCATCTAATATGTCCATAAAATTTACCCTCGTAGACGTTAGTCCCATTGTAAGATTGAGTATATGGTAAGAAGGTGATTAAAGCATGTTAACAATGCATAAGATTTTGTCAATCACCTTCTTACAGTGGGGCCAACTATTGGGGGTAAAATTTGAGGACATTTAATACACAAAGAGGGCATTCATTTTGAGCTACTCGCTTTTCAATAGGTGAAAGTTGCACTCCACTCATTGGTGGCACCAAGGAGAGTCCAAGGTCTCCTCAAGGTGATGGGATAAGGCTACAATTACAATAATCACAACCCGGATATTTAAAAAAAAAAAAAAAAAAAAAAAAAAAAAAAAACTTATCAGATGGAATGGGCTCACCATGGGATCAGGCTGCAACACATCTTTGATCACATTTGTGTTCCTATGCATGTTTGGGTCCGAACACAGAGACTTCCATATCCGGCCGTGGGACTTGATGTTCATCACCAAAACAGCAAGAAGAAACTTCTTGTTGTTGTCACTTCCAGGAAGTACGATGGGCTTTGATGCTTTAACCTGGACCTTGAATCTTGGGCCACTTTGGCCGGCTTCAGCATAGGTTACAACAGCAACATGATAGGAACTTTGCTCTTTCACTAGATCATAAGCAACTTGAGGCTTTGTCTCTGTTAAAACAAAGAAATCGTCTCTCTCTGGAATGAAAGGCTCTTTACCACCCACAGTTGAAGTTGAGTTTGGAGTGCTGCTTATAAGGGGTCCGACCTTGATGTCATATACACAGCCTTCTTCTTTATGCTGACGCTTGGATTCCTCTATTTTCAGAGTAGTTGCTTGAGAGAGATTCTCCATGTTTGAACACATGTCAGCACGAGTTTCTTCTAGCAAAGGTGTAACATATGATTGGAAATAATGGTCTATGGATTGGAATGTATTGGGGATCCTTGCCATCTGCAAAGTATTCAATTGAGTAGACCATAAATATTTATTATTATTATGCTATATAGGTGGATGCGCAACAAGCGGAAGGACACGTGGATGAAAGCAGTAAAATTGGATAAGAAGAAATACAACCTATCTAAAGATTTGGGTTACAATATATCATAACAGAGAACTAAAAGCCAATAACATCGTTCGGACACGTAGTAAAGTTGATCTCGAAAAGTGCAACGCGTCTAAGGATTTAGCACAAGATAGGTGGATAGGTCAAAAATGGAGAAACAAAATTTCCTATTGGTCAAAACGGAAGAATAAAATTTATATAGCTAACCCCAACATCTGGGTGAAATGAATTGGTTTGATCGCATTAAGGTGACCCACATTCATACTAAAACTATTTATAGATGCCCCAATACAATTGATTATACATCCACATACATCCACTAAGACCATGATTGTAGATAATGGCGGGGCCCACCTCTAAAATGCGAACTCAAAATTAAATTTAAAAACTGAGATTTTTTGTGGGAGGAAGGTTTAAAAAAGAGAATTTTACCCAAAAAGCCTCCCTTAGACTTTCTAAAGACGAAAAGGTCCTCGAACTTTAATATTGACCAAAACGACCTTAAATGTGGATACTATTTTTGATTTATTTATTTTTATTTTGCTGTGCAGCATATGGTAGCTTACTTGTAAAGCAGTGATATAGCCATTAGTTTTTTCTACTTCACCTACATACATGAGTGGGGATATCTCCATTCAGGGGCCTCTTTTGTCAATATTAAAGTTGGATAATCTTTTTGATCTTCACAAAAGTGTAAAGTAATTTTTCTAGTGAAATTCTAGAAACATAAAAACGAAAACATTTCACTCAATTTTTTGTTCCTTAAAATTTTATTAAATGGAGATCAATCTAACAATGAATTCAATTGCATTGGACAAATTGACGTGGCCAATAGAAACATGGATTGAGCGGTTAGGATTTCATAGACGGCCCCACTGATCAATTACATTTACTATTTCCGTGGCACTTTATCTCTCATGAAATGAAAAAACAATTCACATACCTTGTCTTTGAACAAGTCCTTGTTGAGAACATCTTTGATGGGCCACTTGAGTACTATATCTGCCAAATCGCCTTGTGATTTCCCTTTCTCCATTCCTTCTTCTCCTTCCCCTGCATCAAACAAACATCACATTTCTCCAAATTCACACCCCAAACATCTCCAACTAGAAAGTCCGAATACCATCTCAACAAAGTCAAAATCCAAAAAAAAAAAAAAAATAGAAGCAATCAAGCTTCCTACTTCCTACCAAAACAGTAAAACACCTGGTCAAATGTAAGAATTCTCCATCTGCCTGTGTCTTTCTCTTTCAAGTTTTCTATCTTTTCTCTTCTATTGAAATGAGTATGGAATTATATAAGGAATAGTGAGAATAAAGATAGCGTAGGAACGGCGAAAGGAGTCCGGTATCTCTAATTGGTCGGTAAGTCTTTGAAGAGTCGCTGTTCTTTCCTTTGATTCCTAGTTCCTTTGCAGCTTCCTTGGTACGACGTCTATTGCCTTGGATTGGTCGATGCATTGCAAAAGGAAGTGGAAACGCCTTTTCCAAACTCTTCGGCTTCCTCTGACGTTGCACCAGCTCTCACTTACTATAGTTAAGAAATGAGTCCAGAGTCCTGACTCGGGCTTCGGCTCAAAGGCACATGCCGCGTTCAAGGACTGGAAGTCTTGAAGTTATTGAAAATCCGATCCGGATTGTTGAAAACAAATTGCTTATAATATTTTATTTTTTTTATGACATTATATGCTTATTACGAAGGGATCAACTAAGGATGAAAGTGAATTTAGGACTATTTGGTTCATAAGTTCATCCCACATGGTCATTTTCGCCTCATTAAGTTTTTCAACTCGCACTCCTTTGAAACCATCATGCCTTGGGTTAGCAAGCCAGCCTCCACATAGATGCTCCACTGATTTTTCAGACACCTTAAACTGCTGGGCAATTGTATATCCTTTATCAATTACAGGCATAGATAGTTAGATCTCTCCCACTTCTCAAATTCTGCGTGTTCAGCGGCAGTGGAAGCATCAGTAGGCTTGGGTGGTTCAGGCTTCTTCATAGCAAGATCTATATTTAAAAGGCGTATGACAAATGTTCATGAGTCTTTTTTGATAAGTCTACAAAATTGGATTAAAAAGTCATCATTTCGTATGCATTTGTAGACTTAATTAGGCTAAATTGCATCATAATCCCATGATTTCATGCATTTTAGGATAAATGTGGACTTATAGCCAAACTTATCTAAAAACCCTTAATTCTGCATGAATTTATGAGATTAGGATAATACACACCCCTGTGTACCACCAATTAGATCTAAACCACTGTGGCTCATTGTATTAATTGCATTAATTCATCTTGCATTAAGTAGAACCCATGCATTCCATGCATCTCATGCATTGCATCTTTAATTAATTCATTGCTAGTAATTTATTTGTCTTATTGTGTAGGAATTGTCACAAACAATGGGGGCTCACATGAAAGAGATAATTTGAAGAAAGAAAGAAAAGAAATAAAAGAGAGAAAAAAAATAAGGGAACCACACCCTTGGGCGTGTATCCCTGTGCATGTGGTGGGTCCCATTAAGGCAGCATACTCTCTCTCTCTCTCTCTCTCTTTCCAAGTTTCCAAGATTTCTCTCTTATTAAGATTGGAATTTCAAAACAAGGAAGGAGTATTCTAGAAGAAATTTTTGAGGAGTTTGAGAATTAGGAAGTTTTATTCAAGAATAATCTGTGATGAGTCACCAAAGAGAGATAGAAACCAAGAAAGATAAGAAGATCAAATTCTAAAAGGAAGGAGATAAAAAAAACTTGGAGAAAAATCATCCCAAGGGATGTGGACGTCCAGCCATGGGGCCCACTCCCCTTGGACTTCCACATCTCTCTCTCTCTCCTCTTTCTCATCCTTTGCTCTATCCACACTTCCGGTTTCCTAGCTACTATACAAAAACTGATCTTTTGTGGGACCCACTGCTCAAAGTTGTGTTCAAGATAAAGAAAGAAGATCAAATCAATTCTAATTCAAATCACAGTTGCTTTGCTTACGAGTCAAGCCAAGATAGAATTTTATTTTGGAAAGAGTTTCGAGCCAAAAGAAAGAATAAAAAAAAGTATAAAAGGACCTATGGAAGAATAAAAAAAGTTATAAAAGGACCTAAGGGGGTGGATGTCCAAAAAGTGTTCCCCTAGGGCTTGGACGTCCCACTCCCCTCTCTCTTCTCTCTCCCCCCTCTAGATCTAGATCTTCTAGTTCTAGTTCTCCACTTTTTCCATTTTTTTAAGGTAGCTTTGGGCCTTGTCCAAGCAAAACATAGGTTTTAGGAAGGAGCTGAAATTGTGCTTAAGAATGCTATAAATAAAAATCTTCTTTTTCTTACGTGCAATGGCCGATTAACTTAGCGATCGAGGCTGCAAGATGAAGTTAAGTAGTTCCTAACTTTTATTTTGTTTATGAGAATGCTTGTTGATCTGGTTATTTATGTTCTTGAATAATTGAGTAAGCTTGTCTTCATACCAAGAGGTGTCTTTCTTATTGTAGTTCTCAATACTAGAATAAGCTTTATATTATCTATGCTTGATTTTGATAGATCATGCTTGTTGGGAATATGTTCTTTTTGATGGTCTATGCTTAGACTTGATAGGTAATGATTAAGTAATTCTAGTGCTTTGATAAAGTCAATGAGGTCTTGGGTATTTTTCTTAACTTTTATAGAAAATTTATCTCTTTGAGAAAAAATAAAAAAAGGTTTTAAAGTTAGAATATCCAGATTTGGATACCTTGATTGGGTCTAAATCTGAAGTAGAAAAACTGATCAACACGGGTTTTCATAAAAAAAAAATTATTTTCGATTGCTTGATGGATACTGAATGCCTCGATCTATTTTATCATTATTGATTATTTCATTATCATTATCTCATTATCTATTTGCTTAGTTTTATGCATTATCAATTGCTCGTGACACCTTTATATTTTTCTTCTGGATTCGCTCTCTATGGGTTCTACCCGTACTTGACGCTGTCTATTCGCAGACACCCATGCACTTATGGGTTATAAGTATTGACTGAAATCACGATCACTTTCTAATGGGAAACGTTAGAACCAATCAGAGTAGGGATCTGAGAGGGCAAGGACAGATTATTGGCAACTAAAATAAATACATACTCACAATTAATCATAAATGCTAGGAAGAAAAATTAAATTAGACTTGGTTACTTAATTTGGATGAACCAGTCATCATAATAAGTATATCCCACTAAATAAAATGTAAAAAGACAGGTGACACCCGTGGGCAAGACAACCACAGTCTAATTAGGAAGCGCACGTAGAGATATATTATCCCGGTCACCAAGTGATTGAAAGACGATCATAACAGTGAGACGATCCTCTATCTCCTAAATGGATCCCACAACTATGATGTTACTATTCATTTTACAACTAACTACAATAATGACTTTAATTTAAGGGATAATTAGCCAAAGTCCCTCAAAACGGTCTTGTAAGGCCTCTAGTCCAATAACATTTTCTCTAAGGCCCATAATCCATACAGTTGGACATATTTTGGCAAGAGGTCCCTAGATATGGCACATCAAATTAACTTTTTCATGACTAATTTCATATTTTGGCAAGAGGTCCCTTAGGCATAAAATTTTGAATTTTAAAATTTCAAATCTACCATTCTCCCTCATTCCTAGGGCAAGGTTCTCTCTCATTCTCTATTGTCCTGGAGAACCCTCTTCGGTCTTCTTCTCTCTGTTTCTCTCGACAAGTTGCGGTACACAAGGCAAGATCGGTGAGGTCTCAAATGGACCACTAGTCATGCATCTGCATCTCCTTCGGCCGGCCACGCGTTCCTCGTCGCGCCGGTCTGGACTGGGATGAATTAGAGGATGTCTCCAAGGCTATTAATAAACTATCATACGTTGTTGCTGCTGAAATGCCGGCACCCATTGAAAACCTCAGACTTTCTTGGTTTTTAGGGTTCTTGTTTTGTGATACTGTAGAGAGAGAGAGAGAGAGAGAGAGAGAGAGAGAGAGAGAGGAAAAGGGGGAAGAATTCTCAGGGGGGTAAGTGAGGAATTTGTGGATTTCGGAGGGCAAATAAGGGAAGGTGAGGAGATGAAGAAGATGGGTTCTGATTCCTATTATGATTGAACTGTTAATCAGGCTGACCAAGCCCCACTTGAGCCCATCATTTGTTTTGGATTTTGCATAGGCAAATGAACTTCATGGCCCAATTACTAGTCTGGGCCATTGGCATGGGCCCAAGTCTTTTTATTGACCCACAGTCAAATCTATAATTTGCAAATTCTTCACATCTTTTTAGAAGAAAGTTATAATTCACCATTACAATTGATACATGGCTTGGTAATCCTATAACTTACAAAATTAGGCTGGTGGGCTCCAAGGAAGTAAATGGCCAGGTTTTGTATCATTCTAGGAATATTTCATTATGAGAATGAATGAAGAAAAAAAAATTAACAGGCATTTTGTGAGAGTGATAATCTAGAGAGATAGAAAGAGGCGAGAGATAGAGAAAAAATACTTGCCAAACAAATTTTTTCTCATTCATTCTCGAAATGAAACATTCCTGAAATGATGCCCAAGCTACTTGCCAAAGCCATGCAAAAAGTAACATTCCTAGAGTTATGGATGACCTTAAAAAGACCTTTCTTTAGTCAAAAGCAAGGTCTCAACTCAAAGGAGGTGGTTGCACTATATGGTTTGAAAGTTCTCACCATTAACACACAAGGAATAGACCTTTACACCTTATGTTCAGATTGATATATCCCGGCCACTTGTTCACTCAAACTCACCCTGTCACGGCCCCAAACCCGATTAGTAAATAAACCGGATGTGGGGTGTGAAATTAGGGTTAATTAAAAAAATTACCCTTTTATGCCGAAGGATCAAAGTTTGCTGTGAGGATCATGTATTTGAGCATCATTAACCAAGTCACCTTCGGGACTCATCCGATAAACACATTTACCAAACCTGTTGAAAGATCAAAGAAAGTATGCATTTCGTCCCATTATATATTTAAGTTTCAAAACAAAAGGCATATAAAGTTTATGTACACATCAGGACCATTCCAAAAACTTAGGTCCTAAAATAAAAGATATATAATAATATAAGATAAGTCCAAAATGTTGAAAAACCCAAAAGATGGAATCTAGTTGGCAAAATGACAGGTGTCCCCATGTAACGCGCACAGATATCGAGAGTGATAACGCTAAGCTACGTCATCGGCAGCCCACTCACATAACTCGTCCTCCTCCCCTGGCTGAGGATCCTCTGGGATTGCCTCAAAGTCCGGGTCAATGTAGTAGGTGGTGTCGTGTGCACACCAAGGAATAAAGGATAAAAAATATGTTGGCAAGAAGATAAGCAATATTTAATATTCATAAGATGTTTCAAAATAGAGTAGAGAAAAGTACATGATTGTAAGACATCAAGGTAATAAGCTAGGCATAGAAGTAAGAGTAAATATAAGAATCAAGTGACAATATAAATCCTAGCAAGTTATATAAGAATAACCATCCATGAAATGCAATGCCAAGTAAGAGGAGACTCCGAAGATGCCCTAACCATCTCACGGGGGTATAAGTGACGTCCTAGTTGACTACGAATACTCAAAAGTATGGCTCTAGTGGTATCCAAAGCTACCTGCTAGGGATAACAACAACATTCAAACTGACTGCCGTTATCCCGCGCCATGGATGCCGTCCTAGCTAACTGCCCACCCTAGTGTCCGAGTAACCGGCCCACTCAGTAATTATCAGTCTGCAGCTGGTCATGAATGCAAGATGATGATGATGGTTTTAACACGACACAAGATCTAAGACAAATACCCGTGGATAAATTTCCAAGTACAAGATAACAAGTTGAGGGCTACTCCAAGTCAAGCCAAGACCTCAAGTTCCACAAGTAGTCCTCTTCCAAATCTATCCACCCGTGTTCATCAAATGCAAGAAAAAGGTACCTAAGGATACACTCTAGGTCCGGTCAAATCCTAATTCTACAGTTAAGTTACAAGTTATACGAGTATTGAAAAGTAGAGTATACAAGGTACATCAAGCTACAGATACAAGATTTACGAGTCAAGAGTGAAGAACAAGCCAATCTTAGGTCAAGGGTTGTCCATCGTGTACCGCACGTATTCCCAATGGAGTGCTTATGGAGGATGAGTCAGCGATGATATAGTGTGGTGAGCCCTTGGTGTACAGAAGTTATTGGGCACCAATTGACTCAATTCCGTATGAATTCGGCTAAGTTACAACCATACACGAAAGCCCGAACAACCGATGAACCACACAAGCTAATTGTGCTCTGTTTTCAATTTCGCAAGTTGGTCAGGTAAGGTTAAGGTCATAGGGTGTCAACCTAAGGGTCGAACTAGGTTAAAAGTCCTTTTCCAAAGAGACAAAGGCTTCGTTCATTGATCCAACTATCCACTTTCTTTACCAACCTTTGATCATTAGGATAAATGGACAACTAGATTCTATGCTTCAAGAGCTTTCCAATGGTATATAGAAGTCTAAATTCCAACAAATGGGTCAAAAGTTATGGTCATTCGAAAATCTGCCAAAATTCATTAAATCTGCCCACATTTGGCTAGCCAAATACACCTTAGCCAAATACACTCTCCAAAACCTTTCCCCTACACTCAAAGAGTACAAAGAAAAAGGAGAGAAGAAGAGTTCATCACCATACAAGGCACTTACAGCAAGAAAGAGGAAATTTGGAGAAGATGAATTGGGGAAAAACTTACCAATTGAGGTCTAGGAGATGAGGAAGCGGAGAGGAAGAAGGTGGTGCACTTGGATTTTTCAATGCTTGACCTCTAGACCCACATGCAAGAAGAGAGAGTGGAGGAGTGAAGAAGAAGAGCTCTCCCCGCAGCTGGTCACCTATGAAAATGAATGAAACGGATGAAGAGAAGTTGCTGGAATGGGTTTAAAATGAGGGATGGAGAGGAAAAGTCACAAATGCCTTTCTTGAGTAAAAAAGAGAGAAAAGTGATTATTTTAGGGACTTCGAGGCGTCCAATTACAACACGTCAAGAATGGAAAATGATAAGAGCGACGAGATTTTTCCAACGAACTCAAATTCAGCGAAAACTGAATTTTTCAAAAAAATACTCAATTTTCCTATTAATCACAACCCAACCCCCCATTAGGACTAATCGCACTTGGAATCAAACGAAACTTCGGAACATCTTCCTAATGATAAAAGAATTCGCTTAGCCATTAAACCCGCTTAATTAGCTAGAATCACAATTAATTAAGCTAATCGTTAAAATTAAAAAGCTAAACACCCTGTTAAGGTCGGGGATCTTACACACCCCATTGAGATCCCCACAAACAGGGGTGTAAACTGGGTCGGGCCACAGCACGAGAAAAACTGTGCTTGGGCCGTGCCTGACCCATCGACCATGTTGACTAGGCCGGCTCAGCACGGCACGACCCAAAGGATAGGCTGCGCTGGGCAGGGAGCATAAGAAAGATCTGTGAAACAGTACTTAGTATAGTTAGATTTTGACCAAATTATGGTTATACTGTTGTTTATGCCATTCCAAAACAAGCAGGGAGAAACATTGTATAAGTATGTGAACAACAAAGAGTTTCACTTATTTACCATCATTTTGTATAAGCCTTCTACTTCATGCCTAATTGCCTATACACAAGGAGATAATTACAAACTGCAATAGCACATAAATTTTGGCCATGGGAAAGGTAAGATAATTTCCACTCTCTTCCTTCTTGCATTGTCATAAAAAAAAAAGGAAAAAAAAAAGTCAGATTTCTACACACAGAAGCTAAAAATAAGAAATTTTGTTCAAGGAAAAAAGAAAAATATAAACAATGGTTTTAAAAGATATGAGTCAACTTGGCTAGGTGGGTCGGTTATTAACCCACCACAAGCAGTTAATAGCACACTTGCGCAGACTGAGTCTGACCTTGAGCCCGAGCCTAAAAAGATATGTGTCAACTTGGCTAGGTGGGTGCATTATTAATTTGAAAAGTCCACATATGAATCCGGCTAATATGATAGACTTTCATATTATATATTGCATATGTAGGTTATTTTGGAAAAATAATGTAATTCGGGGATCCAAGCCCAATTTAGGTACATGAGGCCCAAGCCCAAGCTAAGTCTAAAAAACCCTTGCACCCCAAGAGGCTAGAACTAAGGTGTTTACACACACAAAGGCACACAAACAGTGAATTCCATCCAATGGATAGACTTTATGTGGCTATGTAAGAAGGCAACCCTCAACAAATTGAACATAAATCTATTGTACATTATAGTAACAACAAAGATAACCTACATCGTGTTTAGGGATAGTACCTCCAATGTCTGCACTAAAAGCATAAGCAGGTCAGTCAGGTATTGGGACATAGCAATTGAACAATAAGCAAATGTGCAAATTGTGCAGGTCAGTCAGGTATTGGGCCATAGCAAGCCCAACTCAAAATTGTGCATAAGAGCATGCCCAGATTGATATCATGAGCATGCATTGTTCAAGCGGTGCAACGCTATTTTGGAAATAACAGCATTGCGGTCTAAAACCTAATAGAGTAAAGCAGTTTTGATTTAAAACAATAGTTTTTCCTATTTATTCTCTTAGTAGCCTTTCCTAAAGTTGTTTTTAGAGTTTATTTTACCCGAAAAATCCTCTTAGACTTGTTAAAGACCAAAAAGGCCCTCAAATTTTAATATAGACCACCCAGGACCTTCTGCCACTCTTTGGTTTTTTTTTTTTTTTTTTTGCTTTTTCGCTGAGCAGCGACATTCCCTCACAAACGTACACGAGTGGGCACGAATATCCTCACTCATTATAGTTAAAACAACCAGTTAGGCAGGGCTATGTTAGGTCGAGATATCCTCGCTCATCACATGTTTAAAAAAGAGAAGAAAAAATTACAATGAAGATTTTATGTTGCATTTTACATTTCACATTTCATATTCACACACACACAATTCATATCCACATGCACATTTCACTTTCACATTACACTTTTCAGTTTCACATTCCACATTTTAAGTTATATTTAACATTTCATATTTCACTTTTACATTTCACATTCACTTTCAATTACAAAGTTGTGCCCAAATAGATTGAATTCCTACCCGAACTGTTACAACCAAATGTGATAATTTTTAGGGCTAGCAAAAGTTGAATCTGAAGTAGACAATTATCAATATGATTAGAGGCTCTAATCGAACCAACGAAAGAACCCTTGAGTAATATTGTTAATTGAATAAAAGAGTGCTTGATTGTGTTTCTTAGGGTTTGGATTAGGACTTGTAAGGAAACAGACATTGACAGAAGTTTTGTCAAAAATTGAACTTCCCGTCCAGAGACACCTCTCGCTATAGAGAGGGTGTATCTCGCTATAGCGAGAAAGGCGGATGTTGCCCAGTCCGATCCGAATTCTTATGAGTAGTTTGAGACAATCTCCTATTCTGATTAGATTATTATTAGGAGTCTTAAGCACGGATTTGGGGCTATAAATTAAGTGTTATTCTTAACCGCAAGACAGATAGATTATCTCTCAAGTTCTGAATTAGTGATCTAATTGAGAGAGATTTTCTCTAGAGATTTGAAGAGTTGTGCTATTAAGTACTTTAGAGAGCCAGTTTCTTCTGCATCCCTTGTAAAAGATCAACTTCTTGCGTACATGATTTGAGGAGTCAAGCACTGGATTGAGTCTGTTGCAATCAACGGTGTGAAGTCATTAAAGCGTGAAGCGACACAAGGTAACTTCAGTCCTTAGGTAGGGGATATCTAGATAGAAAATCTAATTTTATTGTAATTGCGAGATTTATAGTGTTTGTTTATTGATCCAGTTCAAATACGTGGTTTTTCACCCGGTTAAGGTTCTCCACGCAAAATCTGGTGTCCTTGTGGTGTGTGCTTGTTGAGTTTATTTTTCGCTACTTAGTTATTTATTTATGCACACTATTGGACCAATTTATTAAGTAGACAAATCTAGAGATCTCGAACCCTAGACTTTTAGGACTTGATGATATAGGAATTGGAATCAAGATTTAGACATAAAGGGTTTCGAATTAGGTACTCTCTTGAATCACTAAGACTTAATAATAAAATTACAAGTGACAACAAATATACAAACTCCAACAAGTAGCATCCCATGAAAACTCCTATGTCTTAAAAAACAATAAGTCAATTTTCACAAATATATTATAGACATATAAGAAACCATTTTCTTGCAAGATCTATTTTTTTTTCAAAAAAAATGTAAAAAAAAAAAAGAGACAGATATCTCCATCATGTTTCTTATTTGGAAATAAAGGGGATTATTGATAGTAGAGTTAAATAATATTGGTGGGGAGAAAGAGCAGAGCAGAGCCGACATTGAGGAGAAGCTTGTGTAGGAGAAAGGAGAAGGAAGAGAAGAAAGTTCATGGAAGAGAAGAGAGCAGGAAGAAGAAGAAAGTCCATGAAGGAGAAGAGAGGAGGAGGAAGAAGAAAGCTCATGGGGGAGAGGAGATGAGGCAGAAGATAAAAAAAACAAAGCTCGTGGCAGAGAAAATAGGAAGAAGAAGAAAGGAGGAAAGTTTGTGGAGGAGAAGAGAGGAGGAAGATGAAGAAAAGTGGGAAAAGGTTTTTGGGTGAGTTTTAAAGAACACATGAGCGGGGATATCCCTGCTCAAGAATTTAAAAAAAAATGAAAAGGGCCCATGGGACCGCTACGATGGATAAATATATTTTGGGTCCTTTTTGGTCTCCACAAAATCTAGAAGGGTTTTTTTTTTTTTTTTTTGGGTAAAATCCTCTTGTTTTTATCTTTATATAGTACCACATATCTATAAAAAAAGAAAAAAAAGAAAAAAAAGAAAAAAAGATTGGATTCTACACGAGATTTGAATTTTTTACCACTTGAAAAACTCACAATGTTGCTATGAGGCCCCACCCCTTGTGGACCCTCACTTTTATTTGAATGGTTCTAATTATAGTATTGAATATCTATCTATACTAATTAGTAGGGGTTAGTAAGGGTAGTTTAATATTTTCCTAGGATCTTAGCCTATTTTATAGGAATTAGTCCCTTTTTGTGATTTTTAGAAACAATAGGGTGTTAGATGGACTTTAGGGAGTTTGTTAGTTAGTTAGAGGCCCTTAAAAGTAAATAAGATTAATAGGAGGGGTTTCTGTTTGAGAATTTACAAACTATACCTAAAATACCCAAAGAACCCATGTACTTATCCAAATCTAGAACTAAACCAAAAGGGCACTATGGACATTTCATCCCAAACCAAATCCTATATAACTAACCCATCCCACATCCCAAACGAGCTCTCTCTTCTCTCCCTCTTTTCTCTCTCATTTTTCCTCCATTTCTCTCCTTTTCCTCTCATTTCTCTCATTTTCCTCCAAGAATTCCCACCAATTCTCTCTCTAGAAACCTAAATCTAAGGTTTTCTACTATAAGGAAGGAGAATTCTCTCCAAGCTACTATTGTTTCCAAGCAAGAGGACCTCTCTCATCTCTTAGATCTTCTCTACAAGACAAGGTAATTCCCTCCCTCGGTTCAATTTCCATGAAATTCCCTTTCTCTCTCTATAATTCCCTTTTTTCATGCAATTCTCTTGTGGATTTGGGTTTAGGAGCTGTAGCTCTTGTTTGACCTGAGTTTTTGGGGACCGTTTGAGAGATTGGAAGCCTTTAGAGCTTGGATTAGAGGATTTGGAACTTGGATTTCAAAGATCAAGCCAAGAGACCTTGCATTTGGATTAGAGGCAAGTACAATATACATACTTAGCATAGAATGTATGATTTCCTTGTTTGATTCTATAGTTTCAATTCAAATGCATGTTTAATTGTCTAGGTCTATCTTTTAAGCCTTGTTTTCATGGATTCTGACCATTGGTGGATGGGATCTCCCATTGGAAGATTAATGTCCCAATTGATGACGAATTTGTGATGATTGGATGGATTTTGATGCTTATGCATGGTTTGGTGATGATTGGAGACGAGCTGGTGCCGTTCGACCACCCCTGTAGGATGTTGACCAGCCACACTGCAGAAATTCTAGATAGGAGACCTGCCTGCCAGGTCTTTGTCCTTTTGATCCATGTGTATACAGTTGACCATGGTGCCCATAATGTTGACTGGATACACTGAACTTGAGACAAACCTGGGAGACAGATTCCCTGTCTTCTCCAATGCGACCACCCCTTGGAGGATGTTGACCGGACACACTGCAGACAGTGAAATCCCAGATTCTGTAGTTTGTTGGTTTGATGATTTGTACGGCCCATTGACCTTCCATGTGGACTTCCAGTGATGAGCGAAGCATGAGTAAAGGGTTAGGCTTAACCTTGACCCATGAGGCCACCAAAGTAAGGTCTAGTGTATTAATTGGATTTCGATTCAATCCTCAAACGTCGTTGAAGATGCCCGTAACATCGGAGCACCAAATACATATCTCTTGGCATCTGAAACTTCATTTAGGAATTGAATTGGTTGACGCGGACCTAGATCTAAAAAGGGGGTATTGACCTAAGTTGGACCTTTGCTACTTCTCTCATTGATTGGTATGGATATTTGGATATGTTAAATGGTTTTCATTGTTGTTCACTCTTATATCTATCTATTGCTTAAACCTATTAATTAAATGGAAATTGGAGGACCCGAACCTAGGACTTCTTAGTGGTGACCCGGATTGTGAATGGAGATCACTTGACTCGTGTCATTACCTAGGTGGGCCATCCTATGGCCTAAGTAATAGGTGGATGAGATTACCTTGGAGTAGATGATTATACTATTAATTTGAAAACCCATTTATGAATAGGCAACGAAATGAACAACGCTAAATTTGGAATGCGAAGGAAATGCACGAAGACCATGACATGGTGGATCATGGCCGTGGATTCGATTATAGATATAGACTATGGATTGTATATATGGATTGGACGTAGGTACTGGACCTTATATGTATATGAAATGACCTTTCTCGCATAATGATAGCCTAGCCAGACATAGACCTTTACTTGGTTCCTTGAGTCGGCGCAGGACATTCACTCGGTTGTTGTAAGCTTAGCCTTGGACTGATCATCCTTGGTGGGAACTATTTATTATAAATGGGGCCATCATGATGAGCTATGATTAGACTGCAGGCAGACTTCGGAAATGCATATATACTTATTTAGGGATACTTGATTCGGTAAGACTTATCATCCTTTGCATTGCATTATTATTCCCTACCGCAACTGGTTATCAGTATAAGAGGGTCACGGCAAAATATCTTGTGGTGACCAGCTTGTGTGAACGTGCCATATTGATAGATGGTGAGTTAGATTGCTTTACTTTCATGTTGATGCTTATTGTTATACTTTACACGATTGCCCAATATTGTACCATTGTTACTCATATAATCATATCATCGTCTCTATTTCCTTTGATGTATATATCCTAAACTACTTGTATACTGTGCTTGTCAGATCTTTGAATATAACCCAACATTTGGTGTTTAGGTATTGACATCGACCCTGTCCCTGAGGGTGACGCGCTTCTCGAAGCGCCACTAGCCGACTAGTACGGGTGGGGACCGGCAGATCCAGAGATTGAGCAAGAGAATGGAGTGCCTTTACAAGGGACTTGAGCAATTATCTTATTGTGGGTTTGCGTGCGATTTGTGCAAGGAGGTGGACTGATTCTGATATGTACACACTATTATTTCATACTTTGAGATTAGCTTAGATTCATGCCCTGCTACACTTGCTTTATAGGATTGATACCTTATTTGCTTCCGCATTTATCTGATATTGCTTCCACATATTTTCTATATGCTTTTGCAATCAACTATTATTATAATTATTGGCAAAAAGTTTTAAATTGGACTTCATTGCGAACTTATGATCTTGGAAGTTCCTAAATTCTTCGGGAAGTAGCGCGCCAAATTTGGGTACATTGGTGGTAAACTCAGTATTTGAAATCAGGGGGTCATATCTACGCCGCTACGTATCGCTCGCTACACAACTATGTCTACGACAATAGCTATTTTAGCATGTATGTAAATGAGATATGCATGCAACAAGTATAAAGTGAGCCTGAGGTGGAGACAAACCAAAAAAGCCCAGACCAAATTGGATAAAAAAAGTGTACCTAGCCATATTGGGCTTGGGCTTCCAACAGACTATTTGAACTGCTGCTCAACCAAAATTCGAGGACTGACTACTAAGAAAAATAACATGGCTTGACCTTAGATTTTAAATTAGGTTTGAGAACATCCAGGCCACTTGTTTACTCAAACGCACCCCATTGAGATCCCCATAAGGGTGTAAACTGGGCCGGCCGCACCGTAGCACTAGAAAAACCGTGCTTGTATGCAAGTGTTGGATCATTTTAACCATGCAAGATAAAAATAGAGGCTAACAGTCAGCAGATGACAAACTCCAACATCTTCGATGCCCAGTATCATGTGGAGGCCATAGTATTTAGTCAGCAAGTATAACAAAATGCTGAGGCATTCATTGGGGAGTGCTTTACATTTATGCAAGTAATGGAAGGATTAAAGAACATGACACGTATCTACATTCAATGTACTCTTTGTGACCCACATAATACTGGGATTGTACCTGAGCATGGTTTAAAACAGTGACCGTTACACAATGGCTTTGGCGGTTATAATTGTTTCTATAGTCTCCATTAAATCAATATAGAGGTCTGTGACACATTATGTAGTATAATACACACACAGGCTCGCGCCCACATGCACACACTAATCTGATCTGCTTTGTGAAGTATTCCATACCACCACAGAAAGAGCCAATTTGTGGGCCTTACTTCTGGCCCCACCTTGCGATCCCTCTCCCTCCAGATTAAGGACCCCCCCACCAAATGACCAGCAGACTCAGCTTTGCCTTTTTATTACTAACAACTTGAATCCACAACTTCAAGTTTGCAATAGTGGGCACCTTCCATTCTGTCTTAGGCTCTCTGAATTTGATCCTTGACGAACTGATCCCTGTTTTGGGGAAAAATATACTGACTAGACAATTTACCTTGGCTGTGACGTAGAAGCACTGTGATCTTTGCCCAGCTTCAGTGAATTTAAATGACTCGATAAATCCTCAATACTTCTGTTGCGATTCTTTGGAAGAGCAGCATCTGGTGTGGTTTTCCAATTCATCGGAACAACTAGCTCCCTACAACATCAAGAAAGAGAGACACCTCAAGCATGATTAATGAGGCACATTTGGATCGCAATAGCAATAGTACCAAGAAACATTAGAAAACATATGGTGTATTTTCAGCAGAAAATGAAAATGGTATCTAAAAATAGAATTATTTTTGTTGCTGTTGTGTTAACATATTCTACACTTCTCATTTACTGAGGGCAAAGAGTTTTGTTGTGGTTCTTGTGAAAACAAATTCAGCCCAAGAGTTGGACATTTTTTGAAGCCTTACACAAGAGGTAGAAATACAATTAATATAATTAGGTTTGCCACACCAAAGTACAGCAGATAAAACTTAAGAAAACGAGGTTTTTAGCTTCCGATTTCTTTGAAAAAAGAAGTCACAAGGAATTAAAATGCCACATAAGAACATGCCCCAAAAGTTCTCATGAAAAAAAAAAAAAAAAACCGCCAACTTGCCTAGATGTACACCCAGGTGAGAATAAATCGAAAGACTTGAACACAAATATGCATAGTTAACTACAAAAATGCTGAACACAAAATGCATGGTTCAACCTTTGGATCTGTTTCGATGTGGAAAAAAGTAGTATGGAGAAAAATGTCTCTATGAAGGAACCCCTTTTCCTGTTTGAAATTTTCTTTTACACGAGAAAGGTAATAATACTCCTAACTAATTTATGCAAAAAGTAGGAGAAATGTTTTCTCTGCGAGAGGGTGGAAAGAAACGCCGTTTCTCCTTGGAAACTGAACTTTTTATTATAAAAACAATAATACAATGATTCAGGAGAACAATTTATCCTCATTTCTCCACCTAGCAAGGATTCCTAACTTGTCATTTTCTCCTCATCTAAAACCAACGTTTTTCAAACTGAAACTACAGGTTGGTTCGACTTGATAAACATATGTTACTCAAATTTCAGATAATTTGAGCTGAAGTGGCTGAATTTTTTGGGTCTAGTTGATGAGTGTACAACCGAGGATCCTCTAAACATTTCTCAAAAATTGTTTTGTATAACCCACATTTATCTCTATAACCCACAAATCAAAACAGGAAAACAGTATGAACATGTTATAAATTTCATTTTGAATATGTAAACGTTTTTGCAGGAGTTACACCAATTTGTCAGAACACAAATAATATACCAAAAAAAATGACAGTTGTTCGTGGAAAAAAAAGAGAAGAGAATCAACATACCCCTCTTTGCATTTGAATCTGCATTTTAACTTATGATCCTCAGTATACATCCCAATCATGGCATTCGAACGCACTACCAGTTTTGGTATCTCTGCTAAAGGTACAATATCCCAAATTTTCAATACTTGAATATAGTGTGAATCCTCCTTCAAAATGTCAACCGCCCAAATAAGATGTCGCCCATTAACACCAAACTGCTTTAAAAGCCGGAAGGAACATCCTTTCACAACATCCTCACTCTTAGGACGCCAACCACTCGAAAGCTTCATAATTAACTCAATCACTTCCTTCCCAATGCCAGTTTTCATTATCTTGGCAAAAGAAATCTTGAAATTATCGGTGAATTCAACCTTTGCAGAATCAAACAAGAAGCAATTAGACCATAAGATAAACCAATTATATTCTCTAAATAATATATCAAATAAATGAAAAACCATTTGATCAATGACTCAATGAAGAGTAAAAATGATATTACATAGCAGTGGATATTAATAGTCAAATGCTGAAATCACAGAAACAAATAAAATCAAATCCAAGTAAGTGCAGAATCATTTACCAATAATTGCCATGCATATTTTTTCAAAAAAAAAATTACCATGCATATACATCAAAATATTACTATAACTACTAAGAAATACACATGAGATGCAGTTGTGCAGGAAACTTAATGATGGTCACAACAAATTCACCTATTAAATTTATGGAACAAGAAGTTAAACCAATTAACCACCCAAAAATGGAACCATAGGAATAATAGAACCACAGAAGAAGCAAACAACACAGAAAATTTACCAAAAAAGTGCTCCGGTAGCATTTGGATGTGACCGAAATTGCAGGAAAAACTTCATGGAATGGATGGATAATAATTCTAATATCCATCCATTCTAGAACTCATTTTCCATTCTAGCTCAGAAGTCGTTAGTACTGATCTCAACACAAAGCCAAAAATTGGTCATATCCGAATGTTAAGCTTTTGGACTATATTCTGCCAATTTAAAGCCATGTGTGTATTTACAGATCTCATGTTCACCATGATTTGTGTTGATAAATTATAGGTCGCTGTTGCATTATATGGATGATCATCCAAAATACCAAAGGAAAATTGCTCTAGATTGAGTATCTGGTAGTGTCATTTGTGAGTATGAAGTTGGTGACTAGGCATGCCATCTTTAAAGCATAGCCTTTGAATCCATGCAGTTTTGAATTATGCAGTGATCCTCTGCAATTAAGTGTCACAATTTTATCTGTCATGCTATCAGATTTGTCTGTACATAGAGTGGACGAACATAACACTTAGGCCTAAGCATTGCCACTTAAAGAAGATTCGTCAAATTAATTGCACCCTTTACTTTTTCCATACTCAGATAACATGTAGCCAAGTTATTACTAAGAATGGCTAGATAGCCAAGTTTTGTGTCTGTGTGAGGAACAGTTGGGTTTTTAATCATTTTCCAATGTTAAAACTAAAAACAATTGAATTTCTTTACAAAAATATGCATTTGAACATTATATGAAAATGAATAAACAGGAAAACAAAATGGAAATGTGTCACATGAGATATTCAGGTTTTAATAAGATACTGATTAACACTGATAAAAAAAAAAAGAAGAAGATAGGTTCACTGTACTCCCTAGATGTTTTTAAAGACAACATTGTTCACTTCCATCACTAACACCTTATAATGAAAAATATTTATAATTGTTTCTATTTGTTAATTGCAGTGATAGTATGATATGAACAAAAAGATTACTAACACGAATGAATAAGAAAAATACCTTCCACTTTGCTTTGTTAAACAGAAGAGAGTTTGAATCTAACAAATGATTAAATTGACCAATCTCAATGACAGCAGATATGATTGCTTCAGCTAAATGAGTATCGTCCTCTGCATTAAAGTAGCAGCCTCTAACTTTTGCATCAAGAACTACTTTTTTCCAGACATAACCACTATTAGATAAAGTCAACCCATTCCCTACGATCCAAAGGCAGTGCCTGCAATGGAAGCAAGCAAGTAAACAAAAAAAAAGAAAAGAGACTGGAACATGATCTATATAGAAAGTGTTAAAGGTATTGCTTTGAATCTAGATATACTTTTAAAGGTTTTATTTTTAATCTATATATAATACATTTTTGTATTTATCATCAGTATAGGTCAGTCAAGCATTATGGGTTGTACTACACCTACAAGTCCCCTAGTCAAGGACTTGAATAGGTGATGCATTATTTGAGACAAAATCACTTATTCACGAATATCCTATTGAAGTAACATAGAAATACCTGGCCCTAGTCAACGCTACGTTTGTTCGTTGAAGATTGGAAAGGAATCCAACCGCACCTTTCCTATTTGATCGGACAGTAGAAATAATAATCACATCCTCTTCACCTCCTTGAAACCCATCAATGGACTTGACACTAACAGTAAAGTCAATATATGTCTCATATGTTTTTCCTAGCTTTTCTTGAATTTCAGAAACTTGTGCAGAGTAAGGACATACCACACCAACACTAAGCTTCTGCTTCGAAGAAAGAGATGCTGCAGAGAGAGAATCAAGGTTCAGATCACACTCACCGTCATTAAAGGATTGAGATAAAAATTGCCTTGACGACAAAAACAAAACAAGACTACTGGTAAATCCATAAATCAAAATCGAATTGAATTTACACAATGACATTTACGGACTAAAGAAAACTTAGAGACTAGATTTTCATAAAACCTCAATGTACAAATAGAATACAGATGACATCTAATGAAGAGATAATTTTGAAAGTTGTATCATGCAAACCAATTATATAATTCCACCAAGCATCTTTCCCAAACTTTTTAGACAATTGGCATTTTCAAACACAACCTATCATATTTCCAGTCTCAGTCATGGACAATGTATCTATTGCAAAGTGAATACACTCATTTGCATGAATCTTTGTAGGTTTATCTAATCACCTGGCGGTATATCATGTATGCATATTTATTATTTAAGATTGATGTCATATGTTCATAACAAATAGGATGCATACTTCTTAACAAATTCTAGATGCAAATACCTTCAAAAAGGCTTCTCACCAACTGCAAAACTACGGCTACCTCGACCACGTTTTTTGGGCTTTGCCCAGAAAATTCCTCCATTCCTTCAGCAACATTTATAAATGAGTAGAAGCCATACATCCTTGCAGGAAGATAATGCCTTTTGTAATCTGGATCTTTGACATTTGGACCATCCAAAATATTGTTATTGTAGAAGTTAGCATTGGGAAAAGAACTTATTGAAGGATGCATTCTATACTGCATATTAAGAAGGTCCTTCGCAAGTCCGAGCGAACTTAACCTTTCAAAAAGGCTTCTTCCAAAACCAGCACTCTCTGATACCTGCCAGAGGAAAAAACATCAAATGTAAATAGAGAAATCCTTCAAACATTGTAACACTACATAGCAGTACTTCCAAAAGTATACAATCCTTGACCGGAACCATACTACTCATTCAGCTCAAGTGTTCCATACCAAGAGGAGCCTCATCTTTTAGTGAACCAGATCATTTGCCTAATGGAACCCACTTCAGATGAGCAATAGAGGAAACATTTTTGCAGACAGAAAAAAAAATTCCCAGATTCCTAATTCAATGATATTCACAGTTTAGGCATGTCCGCTTGGCAGTACTCTGCTCCTGACTATCCGTAATCAAGCCAGTTACATACAGCTGGGATTGTCTTCTGGGCAAGTACTTTTGAACAAACAAAAATGGCTATCCATAGTGGGACCAACTGCCACAGGAATGGTTTACATTGTTGAAAAGTGGGCTCCACAGGATAAAAAAATGTCGAGTTTGAGCTGACTAGCAGTTCTCTATGGCTTAGAATTTTATATGTCCCATAAATACAAACCTTGCTTTTAACCATTGCACTCAGCTGGCATTCATCACCAATGAGAATAGCGCGGCGTATACCCAATAGTTGTAAGGGAATCATCGATTCACATTCTTTTAGTTGAGCAGCTTCATCTATAACCAACATCTCCAGTGGGTCCATCTCCACTGAATGTAATCTAAATGAAGTTGAAACGGTGCATAAAATGAGTGAGGCGCCTTTAAAGCATAACTCTTGGATCAAATGTTTCCCTAGACCTTGTGGGATCTTCAATGATTCACGAAGAGATCTTAGCAACTGAAGGCAGTCACTTCTAATCTTGGACAACAAAAGGACCGTTGAGCTCTTATCTTCCCTGCCGTTATGCTGAGAAGTTGCATCATTCAATTCTTCGGAGTGAGCAAATGCTTCCTCCAGCTCTTTGTCAGCAATAGTAGCTTTGCCTAACAAACTCTCAAAGGTCTGAAGAAAATCACAAACATTTGTCAACAGATTATAGTTAATTCTAGAAAGGAAAGTTGCAGGTAGGTGAGTGACCAAGACTCTTATACACTTTAAGAGTCCTTTTGCCTTAAGACTGAATCTCTGTTGAACAAATTTGTGAAACTTTAACAAATCGTCCTCTCCCTTTTTCTTCTCGTTTGAAGAATCCTTCTCTCCCTCTTTCTTTTCATTCCCTAGATACAATTTGTAAGAGCGAACACAGTCTTCCAGAAACTCTATCATAGAATTCAGGTGATGACTCCACCCGGATGATGGTGCAAAGCACTCTTCAAGCCGATCGACACGGTGATCAAGAAACACATCCTCAAGATCGTCGTCAATGTTCATGCGCTTCTTGTTTCCAAATAACAAGATGCCACCCAATGAACAGTCACTTGTGGGACATGATTTTCTAACCAACCTTACTAAACGTGAGGCGACTTCCTGAACCGCAACATTTGTTGGTGCACATGTAAGGGTTCTGCATTTCATTTGAAGGAGTGCCCAGAGCAGTACACTGACTGTTTTTGTTTTACCAGTTCCAGGGGGTCCCCAGATAAGTTTAACTGAATGCTTGCCACTGCATTGCCTTGAATATAGAGAAGTTAATACTGCACCCATTTGTGACTCATTCAGTTCAAATGAAAGCAATTTTCTTTGCAGATTTATGCCCTCAACATGGATATCTTGTCGCGAAGAACAGAGATTACATCTTCCCATAACCTGTCATTAAGAATATTAATAGCAGCATAAGTGACCCAAGTCCTAGAGAAACATTATTGCTTTATACACAAATTAAAAAAAAAAAAAGAAACAAAAAAAAAAAATTTAGCAAAAGGAAATGAAGATATATCTACTTGAAACAATTGTCATACATAAATCATGGAATTATGTTAGTGTTTTTTTTTTAATAACTGCATCAAATTATACTTAAAAAAAATTGGCACAAAGAAACAACAGTTACCTTGTACACCTAGTTGCTGTGCCTGAATAATAGGAATAGAAGATGCCCAGAGGTAATAAAACTATCAAAATCTATTTAAAACTACAGACAGAAGTGTAAAAAGCCGGGAAGCCTGTATTGCTGTTAATTTTCTGCTTATTTAGGAAGCTAAGTCATTAGTCATGTGCTAGCTTTCATCTGTTTGAAAGTAAACATGAGAGTTTGAACCCCTCGTCCTCTCCATGAGCAAGGAGGGTGTGAATTGTGATTCACCTCTGCACCAATTTATGTGACAGAGTTGCTAGCCAGTAATCTCAAAACCAGTTCGTGATAGGAAACTGCACAAACAACTACTTAATATTATGATAGGCCAGCCCTTAAGCGTATGCAGACCAGGCGTGTCCCATTTAACAATCAGGCCAGAAGGTTAGACCCAAGTACAGTCCACAACATAAAAGCAGTGCCCGAATCCAGCCCAATGTAGCCAATCTTAGACCAGAATGGGGCTGGCCAGGCCCACGAGCACCCATTAAAATGAGGAGGGTTTCCAGTTGAAACCATGACACTGGAATTAAAATTTTCATTATCACATCATTTATAAGCATTTGACTCAAAAAACAATTCCAATTATATCAATGAAACTATGACGTCACTTTTTTTGGAGTTTCATGTTGATTACTTGTTTTCTGTTAACAGCAATAGATATAAATGTGAAGCAACATATCCTTTGCACATTATTAGTGTCCTTTCTAAAATTAAGAGAACCATTAGCATCCTTTACCCATATTATCAGCAGAATTACATAATTTTCTAGTTAGAGTTTCTAACCAATGTATATACACCTGAGAATCTATAGTTTTTATTTTTTTCTCAACTCTCATAAATATCTAACATTTATGTATTTTAGTCTATTTAATATCTAACATTTATGTGTTTTAGTCTATTACTAATTCAAAAAATTATTTTTGATTTCTTTGACATTTCCCAATAACATCCTTATAAAAACCAAAATTTTAAACTATGCTTCTAGCCAGTACAGTGGTGGTAACTGTAAACCACTTCCCTGAGTGTTCCCCTCCCTCATGCTTCTCCTGAGTAGAAGGAGTGGAAATCTACAGTAGGGCTCACATATTAAAAATCCAGATCGCTCAAAATGAAGGCCTTTCCAATGCACCTAATATGTCCATAAAATTTACCCTCGTAGACGTTGGTCCCATTGTAATATTAAGTACATGGTAAGAAGGTGATTAAAGCATGTTAACAATGCATAAGATTATGTCAATCACCTCCTTACAGTGGGGCCGACTATTGGGGGTAAAATTTGAGGACATTTAGTATACAAAGAGGGCATTCATTTTGAGCTGCTCAGCTTTTCAATATGTGAAAGTTGCACTCCACTCATTGGAAGCACCAAGGAGAGTCCAGGGTCACCTCAAGGTGATGGGATAAGGCTACAATTACAATAATCACAACATGACATCCCGTAATATATATTAAAAAAAAATCACTGATCAGATGGAATGGGCTCACCATGGAATCAGGCTGCAACACATCTTCGATCACATTTGAGTTCCTATGCATGGTTCGATCCGAACACAGAGACTTCCATATCCGACCGTTGGTCTTGATGTTCATCACCAAAACAGCAAGAAGAAACCTCTTGTTGTTGTCACTTTCAGGAAGTACGATGGGCTTTGATGCTTTAACCCGGACCTTGAATCTTGGGCCACTTTGGCCGGCTTTAACATTGGTTACAACAGCAACATGATAGGAACTTGGCTCTTTCGCTAGATCATAAGCAACTTTAGGCTTCGTCTCTGTTAAAACAAAGACATCGTCTCTCTGTGGCATGAAAGGCTCTTTACCTCCCACAGATGAAGTTGAGTTTGGAGTGCTGCTTTTAAGGGGTCCGACCTCGATGTTATATACAAAGCCTTCTTCTTTGTGGCGACGCTTGGATTCCTCTATTTTCAGAGTAGTTGCACGAGAGAGATTCTCAATGTTTGAAAACATGTCAGCACGAGTCTCTTCTAGCAAAGGTGTAACATATGATTGGAAATAATGGCGTATGGATTGGAATGTATTGGGAATCCTTGCCATCTGCAAAGTATTCAATTGAGTAGACCATAAATATTTATTATTATTATAACATATAGCGGAAGGACACGTGAATGAAAGTAGTAAGATTGGCTAAGAAGTAGTGCAAAGGGCCCTGATTGGATGCACAAGAAAACACAAGAAAGAAATATTTTATAGAAAATAATCTTTAATTTTCTGAAGAACAGAATCTTGTGTGTTTTGTAACCCTAAAAAAAACCGAAGAATAGATTCTTTTCTTTAAATAAAAACTCAATATTTCTTCCTATTCTCCCCTTAGAAAACTTTCTACAATATAATTTTTTTTAAATGACAATTACAAAGTGGTAGAGTAAAGAAAATAATTTAGTTCACTAAATCCATCATAATGTATTTGATTATATATATAGTAGAGTAAAGTATAGTAAAGTAAAGTAAAGGTAAACATCATGGCACAATAAAAATGAGGTAAAGTAAATGTGAGATAAAGTATATGGTGAAGTAAAATGTGAGGGGATGGTAAAGTAGTTTTCTTTTGTGTGACTTTACTTTATCACATTTTATTGTAGTTTTATATGATATATAAAAAGTGACCTGTTCACATGGGTTATAAAGTAAAATAAAGATTGATGTCACATCATGATAAAAGGTGAGGTAAATTAAGATGAGATGAAGTATGTAGTGAAATAAAGTGGGAGAAAGAGTTGTAAAGTAGTTGTTTATTGTATTGACTTTGCTTTACTATAGTTTACTATAGTTTCATATGATAAAAGAAATATAACTTATGGTAAAAAAAACGTGGCAGTTGAACATTACTTTATCACATTACTTTTTTATCCAGACATGATAAATTACATATAAACTAAAAGTATTTAATTAAAAATTATTCTAATAATAAAATTTACTTTAATCATACATTTTGAACAACTTAATTGAAAATCTGTAATATTCTTCAAAAATTGTCAAACAGCAAAAATATTACAATATTTTAATATTACACTATTCTATTCTATACTATCTTATTCTTGCAATATTTTAATCTGTAAATGTTTTATTCCGTAAACATCCCAAGGGGCCCTAAAGATTTGGATTACAATATATCAGAATGGAGAAACAAAGGCCAATAACATAGTTTAGACACGTAGTAAAGTTGATCTTGGAAAGTGCATCACATCCGGGGATTGGGGTCAAGATAGGTGGATAGGTCAAAATGGAGAAATTTTTTTTTCTATAGGTCAAAATAGAGAAACAAAATTTATGTAACAAGCCCAACATAGTTAGGGATAAGGCCTTGATGATTAAAATGACTGTTATTATAATTTTAAAAAAGTTTGCAACTCCTTATTCTGAAAACATGGTTTTTAAGAGTATAGATCCCTCAAGCTTTAACTAGAGAAATCTTGAGTTAAAGTAGTGAAACTCCATGACGAGGTCAACCAATTGAAATCCAAACCTTTCAAAATGAGTGCCCTTCAATTATAAGGGGTTTCATCAAATTCTACGTCAATCCGAGTTTGTTCTACCATTCCTTTGATGAAAAGCATGTTAATAAATATAACTAAACTTATGTTAATCACATCTTTTTATCAAGCCGTTAATCCAACGGTGGAACAAACTTGAACTTACATACACTTTGAGGATACCACAGTGCACTTGGGAGGAGTTTATTTTGAATGCCTTGGATTTCAATATGTGGGCCTATTATGGGTTCCACTACTTTTAACTCCATTTTTCTTTAGGTTATAGCCTAAGAGGATCCTGATTCGTTTTTAAACTTGTGTGAAGCAAGTTCTTTTACCAAAAAGAAAAGAAAAGAAAAAAAAAAAAAAAACTTGTGTGAAGTAAGTACTTGGTTTGCTTGTTTGATCTGGGCGATTGAATTGGTTTGGATTGAACCAATTCAACTTCCAATCATAATTTCTTAGGAAACTGATGTGAGAACTATAAAAAGAAAAATTAAACAACCCCCTTTCTAATATACATCAAGCAGGTATAGTCACACTTTATGTCCAAGCTTGGCTTACAATCTGAAATCTAAACAGTTTAATGGGACTAATTTCACATCTTTAGGAATTAGCCTAATTGATTGTGTGTTAAACACATGATTTTAATCTAAATCCGGTTTATCATGTGTTGGTGACATCATAATAATACGACAAAACCTGCTCCTTAGACATCACTGACGAAATGAAACCACGATAAATTCCGCAGTCTACATCACTTAGACAGGAAAGTAAACAAGTTGGACTAATATCCATACATGTGGGTGAGATGAATTGGTTTGGTCGCATTAAGGCGGCCCACACAATAAAACCTATTTATAGATGCCCTAGTACAATTGATTATACATCCACATACATCCTCTGAGACCACGATTGTAGATAGCAGTGGGGCCCACCTCTAAATGCGAAGTCAAAATTTAATTTAAAATATGAGATTTTTTTTTTGGGAGGAAGGTATAAAAAAAGTCCCTCTTGGACTTTCTAAAGACCAAAAGGTCCTCAAATTTTAATATCGGCAAAAAAAGACCTTAAGTGGGAATATTTTTTTTTTATTATTATTTTACTGTACAGCAGTATTGTAGCTTACTCGTAAAGCAGGGATATCGCGCTAGTTTCTTCTACTGCACCTATATACACCAGCGGGATATTTTCATTCAGTAGCTTTTTTTGGTCCGTTTGAGGATCTTTATTGAAGTTTGAAGATCTTTTTGGTCTACACAAAGTGTACAGGAATTTTTCTAGAAGAATATAAACGAAAGACATTTCACTCCATTTTTTTCCTCAAAATTTTAATAAAATGTGATCAATCTAACCATAGATTCAATTGGAATGGACGGATGAACCTGGTCCATAAAAGAAAAAAGAAAAAAAAAAGAGAGTTATTTTGAGCGGCTAGGATTTCATAGGCTTGGGGCCCCGCTGACAAAGTACGATTTCCGTGGCACATTATCTACCATGAAATGAGAAAGCAATTCACATACCTCGTCTTTGAACAAGTCCTTGTTGAGAACATCTTTGATGGACCACTTGAGCACTATATCCGCCAAATCGCCTTGTGATTTCCCTTTCTCCATTGCTTCTTCTCCTTTCCCTGCATCAAACAAACATCACATTTCTCCAAATTCACATCCCAAACATCTCCAACTAGCAAGTCAGAATACCATCTCAACGAAATCAGAATCCAAGGAAAAAAAAAAAAGAAATCAAGCTTCCAACTTCCTACCAAAGCAGTAAAACACCTGATCAAATGTAAGAATTCTCAATCTGCCTCCTGTGTCTTTCTCTTTCGCAGTTTTCTATCTTTCTCTTGTATTGAAATGAGGAATGGGAAAGGTATGGAATTTATACAAGGAAGAGTGAAGAGTCAAGAAAGCGTAGGAACGAAGAAAGGAGAGGCCGGTATCTCCGTATTAGTCGGTAGACTTGGGAGTCTTCGAAGAGTCGTTGTTCTTTCCTTCGTTCCTAGTACCTTGGCAGTTTCCTTGGGACGATGATTTTTGCTTTGGATTGGTCGATGCATTGAAAAGGAAGTGGAAACGCCTTTTTCCATTTTTCTTTTCCAAACAGGAGCCGACTGTTTGGCTTCCGCTCACATTGCCGCCACCTCTCACTTGTTGGTCAAGGAATGAGTCCCGGGTCCCGACTGTGGCTTTGGCTCAAAGGCACATGCCGCGTTCAAGGAGCGGAAGCCTCGAGGTTATTGAAAATCCGATCCGAGTAGTTGAAAATAAATTGCTTGCAATAAATTTAATGACCTAAGGACCTATGTACATCCATGTGGGGGCGGTCACACCTGATCATGAAAATTTTGATTTTACCTTAAAAAATTATACTCCTGCTCCCAATAGGGGTGTAACGGTTCGGTTAACCGCGGTTTTTGGGAAAACGGTTAACCGAACCGTGTTTCACGGTTTTTGGTTTTTAAAAACCGTAACCGTAACCGAACTGTGAAAAACCGTTAAAAACCGAACCGCGGTTAACGGTTCGGTTACGGTTAATTGTCACTTAAAAATTTTTATGAAAATTTTGTTGTTTATTAATCAAACTTATTGTGAAAAAAAAAAATAATAGTTAGAGAATGGCATAATATGTTACTCTAAAAAAAAAATCACATTTAGGCCCTTAAGTTTTTTTCTTATTAGTGAAACGGTTCGGTTAACCGTGTGTTTTGGAAATACGGTTAACCGAACCGTGGTTAACGGTTAACCGCGGTTAATAACCGTGAGTCAAGATAAAAACCGTAACCGAACCGTGAAGCACGGTTTTTCGATTTCAAAAACCGTAACCGTAACCGAACCGTGAAACACGGTTATTAACCGCGGTTCGGTTCGGTTCGGTTCGGTTAGACGGTTTTTTCGGTTTTTTTTTACACCCCTAGCTCCCAAGATCGACATAAAAATTCTGGATTTGCTCTCAAGGGCATGTGCCTTTACTAGAATTTATATCTGGAGGTTGTATAGGAATTATAAATGCTGGAATTCTAAAATGCCACTGAATTCTATCATTTCTCAATTCTACTTTTCATCTCATCTGAATTCTTGCCTGAGATTTCTAAATTTCTGAATTTCATAAAACTTCTGTTTCATTGCTACATAAATTCTAGACTAGAATTACACATTTTGTACATTGTAGTACATAAAACCCACCTTTTGTGGCTATGAACTTGGGACCCAATGTAGGAATTATAATGTGGACCCACCTCGGGTATATGGTACATGGGCCCATATTTTAGATACGAAAGTGTGGGACCCAATTTTAGAAATTTGAACATAGACCCATTTTGATAGAAATTGCATGGGCCCAATTTTTATAATTATGAATATGGGGCCTACTTTATTGTTGGTAGGAGGGTTCATAATTAGGTGATGGAGTTCAAATCAAACTTCTCGGAGTTCCAAAATTCTGAAATGCTCTTGGAGGGGCTAGCATTTTTGGAATTCCACCTTTTTGGCATTTGAGAACTCTGGCCGCTTGAATACTGGAAATCCCATTAAAAGAACATTGAATCTCTGAAATGAACTCTTGGATCCACAAACAACCTGAATTCCTATCGGAAATCCTTGTAAAGAAACAGGCCCTAAAACTCAATTGCTTGTTTGTGTCCATGCCCCCAAAGAAAAATCATGGGTGTGCCTCAACAAACTTCCATGCACTCCTACTCACTCCTTTCGACGTACATTTAGCGATTATTTCATTCATAGACCACTTCTCTTACCTTTGATTATATGCTATTATGAAAGGTTCAAATGAAGATGGAAGTGAAATTAGGACAATTTGGTTCAAAAGTTCATCTAAGGTTAGCCATTTTGGCCTCCTTAAGTTTTTCAGGCAGGTTAACCACTTCTACAATATGTTCTCTCACACCTTTAGAACTATCATATCTCAAGTTAGCAAATCAAGTCGAATCTCCCACTGATTTTTCAGACACCTTAAATTGTTGTTCCAAAGCATCTATGCAGCTCTCTGCATCTTCATAAGATGTTAGTAAGATGTTAGAGTTGCCTTAAACTGCTTGGCAACTGTATTCTTTATCAACTGTAGGCATGGTTCGTTAGATCTTTCCCCCTACTTAAATTCTACGTGTTTAGCAATAGTGGAAGCATCAGTAGGCCTGGGTGGTTAAGGCTTCTTCATAGCAATATCTATATTAAAAAGGCTTATGATAAATGTTCAAGAGCCTTTCTCCAATCGGAAAATTTGCAACCAGTCAGAATAGAGATTTGAGAGGGCAAAGACAGATTACTGACACCTGAAATAAATACATACCCACAGTTAATCATAAATGCTTTGAATTTAAATCACGCAATTGTAAATTTAGCCTAATTTAGACATGTATGGGAAGAAAAGTTAAATTAGATTTTTTTAGTAATCATGTATTATCACCCCAACTCCTTTGGGTTGAGGGAAAATATATGCTTGTTACTTTGTATGAACCCGTCATGCTATCCCACTATGTACAGCTTAAAAAGACAGGAGACACCTATGGGCAAGACAACCACAGTCTAATTAGAAAGAACGCGTAGAGATACCTTATCCTAGTCTCCAAGTAATTGAAAGACGCTCATACCTGCAGCGCAATGACTTCAATTCAATAAAAAATCTGCAATTTGTCATGACTTGGGCCACTTTGGCGGCTACACAGCCAATCAAAATTATGGATTTTAACTTTATAAATATAGTAACACTAGGTGTGATCTACATTGTCACGAATATAATTGTAAAGTGCATTATTTTAATATCCTTAGGTTGATCAACGGTTCTGGCCCATCACATTATAATGTGCATTTGTAACTTTAATTGGGCTTCATTATTTGACATCTATTGACATATCTAAGGTATATTATTTGTTAATGATCGGATCAGTAGTTGTCAGCGGAAGGGTCCCATACAAGACAACAACAATCACTATTTAGTTATGCCCCTAATTAATCAATCACTGGATGAATGATCCAACCCTACCATCAGATAGATCTAACCATGACGAATGCCCATGGGGCGCAAATTCATGTTCGAATGATATAGATATCATCAAAGTAGTGATTTAATGGGTGAAAAGTGATTGATCTGGTCAACCTGATGCTATGTTCTTCCATCAGCACATTGTGCATGTTGTGATCTTTCATTTCAAAGGTTCAGATCTTGATTGGGTTGGATCGATCTGAATGGTTATTGCTAATGTCATAATGACACCAACACTTTTATTCCTGCGGATCTCCTGATGGATGGGCCGACTACGCCTTCGATGCCGAATGAACAAAAGCCCTAAACTTTAATGCACTTGACACATGGACTTTGAGCCTGAACTGAATGCATTGGGTAAGGGTCACAGTCTGGGTAAGAACTAAATGACCCAGAAGGTTACTTTTATTTATCTCTCATGTCCCAATGTACAAGAGTGGGTTGTTTTCTTTAACTGGGTCGGGTTCAATGATTGGGTTAGACCCATGCCAGTGGAAGCATACACCAGAGTAGGACCACTGCAAATACATTGACCATGCATGTGCTACCATGTGCTGGCTCCAGAAGGTGGCTCTTTCAAAACTAATAGTATTAAATCAAGTATGAACCCCCATGGGTAGTTCAATTGGATTAGGACTACGTTTTGCTCTTAGAAGTTGAAAGTTCGAAGCTGCACTACCATACAAGGGCACTGGAAATTTACTCGACTTTCTTTGCGCCGGTGAGGATTAGTCCACTTCAAAAAGCCAAGACACCCTCTGTTAAAAAACAAAGAAGGAAAAAGAGAAAAAGGACATGAGTCCCACCAGGCATTGGTCATGGTCGAACAACTTCTACAGTCATGATCTAAAAGTAGAATGCCTTGAATATGACATGTGTCGATACAAACATGCATGCATGAAGGGGATTTTTTATTGCATCCAACGTTCTGTGCAAGTCACATGCACAGATCTTTCTCACAACCATTTACACCTCTCTTCCTCCTGATACGTCCGCGGAGGGATTCGGCCAGATGCCACGGAACAGCTCCTGCGCTTCCTGGTTGATTTTTAGAGAGATGCCAGCGCCACCATTGCCGACATCAAGGCTGTCATCGAGCAAATCCGACGACAGCGGCATTTGGGCAAGCTCACAGCCTTGAAGACTTCCACCATTACCTCTTTTCTGACAATCTCAATAGCCCCGGATACCAAGCATTTGCTCATCACCTCATTTTCAAATTTTCCTTTTTTGATTATGAGGTTTTTGTTGTTTTTGTAGTTGTTGTTGCCGTACGTGGTGCTTGCTTCTTTTTTTTTTCGTTGTGTGGATACTGTTATTTGTTTGGCTCAATTGAATAAATAATAAATAAACTGGGCCCCTGTATTGCCCATGTTCTACTGAGATTAGAAGTAGGTATATTATCATAGGTCTACTGTGATTAGAAGTAGTGTTTGGGTGTAACTGGGTATTGGGCTGATATTATAAATAGAGGCTTAGGGTCTCTATGATGTACACCTTCTTCTTATTGCATAGTGAATTCTCCCGTCTTCCCCGTGGACGTAGGCAAAAAGTCGAACCACGTAAATCTCCGTGTTCTTGTGTGTGATTGATCTCTTTCCATAGGCCCTAGATCACAACAAACTGGTATCAAAGCTAATTGGCGTGACGGAAGAAATCCAACGGATCGGATTTGAGAGGGTCGATCTAGAAGTGGGCCACGGAAGATCATCGAAGAAGAAGGAGAGAAAAGAGATCAGAGCAGACCATCCGGGCTGTTTCGCTTTCTGGTAGGATTGATCGGAGAAGAAGATCGGACGTCGCCGGAGTTGTTGCACGCCGGAAACGAAGGAGGAGCACCGCCGCTGCGTGTCGCTGTCTCGTCGTCGTGCAAGAAATCGCAGGTTGCCCAACGGAGTTTCCGCTGTTACCAAGCCGGAATTTCCGCTGCCATCACCCCGCCGCCAGTCGCCGGAACTCCCCGCCGCTGCCGCTGCCGCCGCCGTCGCCGGAGAATCCTGCGCCGTCGTCCCGTGACCGTGCAAGAAGAAGAAGACCGGAAGAGGGCCGTTGGGTTCTTACCGTTCTGGTTGCTGAACCAGAACGAAGAAGAAGACGACCCAATTCTTTGGGCTGGTTTCCGGGTCGGGTACAGGTCAGGTCCTGCCTGACTCGTTTTAAAAAAGGCCCATTAGCCAGTCCAGGTCGGGTCAAGTCCAGGTTGACCTGACCCGTGGAGAAAAAGCCCAGAAACAAAGCCCGCTGGAAAGGTCTGCTGACGTCAGCAACACGTCAGCACCTGTACGGTCAAAGGCAGATTTGACTAGATCGAAGGCTGAGAATTGTTTTCGCGATATCTTGACGATCCGGAGTCCGATCTGAGATCCGTTTGGACCTACGGACTCGTTGCAAGCAGATCTACGCTGTTGTGGAAGAAGATTGGCTGTTCAACGGTCAACAAAGAAGATTGACTGATCGGAGCGCAGAAACTTATTTCTGCGATATCTTAGCCGTCCAAAGTCGGATTTCAGATCCGTTTCTTCCAGCGTGCTCGCGGTGACCAGATCTACACAGTTCCAGTGAAAGATTTGCTGAATGGCTGCTAAATTCGATATTGAAAAATTCGACGGTAATAATGACTTCTGTCTTTGGCGTCTGAAGATGCATGCTTTGTTGGTCCAGAATGGGTTGCATAAAGCTTTGAGGGGAAAGAATGCTCTATCTGAAAAATTGTCAGATGAAGAGAAGGATGAGTTGCTGGAAAAGGCGTATGGTCAGATTCTGCTGTTTTTTAGCGATGGTGTACTGCGAAAGGTTGTTCAAGAGAAAACTGCTGCTGGCATGTGGCAGAAGTTGGAGAACTTGTACATCACAAAATCTCTCACGAATCGCTTGTATCTAAAAAGGCGATTGTTCACATTACAAATGCAGGAAGGTACGTCTGTTTCAACTCACCTTGATTCTTTCACAAAAGCTATTATGGATTTGGAAAATATCAATGTTGAAATTGATGATGAGGACCAAGCTATTATGTTGCTGTGCTCGTTACCACCCTCATATGAGCATTTTGTTGATACCATGATGTATGGTAGAGATACTCTCTCCAAAGAGGATGTAGAGGCAGCCTTGAACTCGAAAGAGTTGAAGAAAAAGGTTGCAGCTGACAATGATAGTTCGGGTGAGGGTTTGGTAGTACGAGGAAGAACAAAAGACTCCAGTAATAAGAACAAACATAGATCCAATAGGAAAAACATTGAATGTTATTATTGCCATAAGAAAGGGCACATCAGAAAAAACTGTCCCGAAAGGCAGAGGAAAGGGAAAGAAATAGAAGATTCATCATCTGATGATGATTCAGTCAGTATTGCAGATGGAAGATCAGATTATGATTCCGACAATGCACTTTCTGTGATTGAAAATGGTATTCGTCCTAAGAATGAATGGATTCTTGATTATGGTTGTTCTTACCATATGTGTCCCAATAGGGACTGGTTTATCACTTATAGAGAAATCAACGGTGGTAGTGTCTTGATGGGCAACAATGTTGCATGTAAGACGATTGGGATTGGAACAGTTAAAATCAAGATGTATGATGGAATCATCAGAACGTTAGCAGAAGTTCGGCATGTTCCTGATCTGAAAAAGAATCTTATTTCTCTTGGTGCCTTAGACTCCGATGGTTGTAAGTTCTCAACTGAAGGTGGAGTCATGAAGGTTGTGAAGGGTGCTCTGGTTCTTATGAGAGGCAATAGAGTTGGAAACTTATATGTTTTGTCTGGAAATACAGTTACAGGTGGAGCTGCAGTGTCTTCCTCAGATGACCATGAATCTGTCTCAACGCGCTTATGGCACTTGCGCCTGGGTCACATGAGTGAGAAGGGATTGACAATATTGAGCAATCGGAATTTGCTATGTCGCACGAAGACAAGCAAGTTAGATTTCTGTGAGAGATGCGTCTTCGGGAAGCATCGAAAGGTCAGTTTCAAGACAGATATTCATCGCACGAAAGGTATCCTTGATTATGTTCATTCAGATGTATGGGGGCCTTCTAAGGTTTACTCCAAGGGCGGGTCCCGGTTTATGCTGACTTTTATTGATGATTATTCAAGGAAAGTCTGGGTTTATACTCTGAAGACGAAGGATCAGACCTTTGTTACATTCAAGCGATGGAAGGAAATGGTTGAGAAACAGACTGGCAGAAAGGTGAAGAAGTTGAAGACAGGTAATGGCAAGGAGTACAGATCGACAGAGCTTGAGAACTATTGCACGGATCATAGCATAGTTCGGCATTACACCACTACAGAAACTACGCAGCAGAATGGAGTTGCAAAGAGGATGAACAGAACGATCTTGGAAAGAGCTCGTTGTATGTTGTTTACTGCAGGATTGTCCAAGGAGTTTTGGGCTGAGGCAGTAAATGCTGCAGGCTACTTGATAAATAGGTCTCCACACACAAAGATTGGTTGCAAAACCACAGGAAGAAATGTGGTCAGGTAATCCAGCTGATTATTCTAACTTGAGGATCTTCGGTTGTCCGGCTTATGCTCGCATAAAAACCGATAAGTTAGAACCAAGGGCTGCTAAGTGCATCTTGGTGGGATATGCTTCTGGGGTGAAAGGATACAGGTTGTGGTATACTGATCAAGATTCACCCAGATTTATCATTAGCAGGGATGTTACATTTCATGAGGATGATTTACTCGAATCAAGAAAGCAGGTGGAGAGGACAGAAGTAGGTAGCAGCAGTGACACCGTTCAAGTGGAGTCCGACATCCTAGTGAGGAAGGAGAGTGCATCCGACCCCTCCCGAGATACAAGGGATCGTCAGACTGTGCAGCAGATGCAGCAGATAGAGCCGCAGATGCCGCAGACGGGTAGACCGCAGAAAGAAAGGAAACCGCCAGTTAGATACGGTTTCGAGGATATGACGACGTACGCGTCGACATCAAACAGTGGCCATGATGATGTGGTTGCATACGCATTGACGACTGAGTCTCTTGAATTAATAGAAGGGCTGGAAAGTAGTCAACAGGCAGCAACTATAACTGAAGAGATGGACTCTCTTGATGAAGAAAATCAGGCCATCGGATGCAAGCGGTTCTACGAAGAAGATGAAGGAGCTTCCAGTGCAGGTAGAGTGCAGTTTAAGGTTCCTGATCATGTATGCAGTTTGAAGAAATCATTGTACGGGTCGAAGCAAGCTTCTGGACAATGGTACAAGCGATTTGGTGCACTCATGAAGGAATGGTTTAAATTCAAGTTCAAGCATTGCTTGGACTTGATCGGTGTGCTCAGTACCTGAGTGCCCTAAGGGGCAGGTGGAGACGGTGAGACGTGTTAAGTGCATGAGGATCAGCTTCAATGTTCGCCAAGGTGGAGATTTGTTATTTGTTTGGCTCAATTGAATAAATAATAAATAAACTGGGCCCCTGTATTGCCCATGTTCTACTGAGATTAGAAATAGGTCTATTATCATAGGTCTACTGTGATTAGAAGTAGTGTTTGGGTGTAACTGGGTATTGGGCTGATATTATAAATAGAGGCTTAGGGTCTCTATGATGTACACCTTCTTCTGATTGCATAGTGAATTCTCCCGTCTTCCCCGTGGACGTAGGCCAAAAGTCAAACCACGTAAATCTCCGTATTCTTGTGTGTGATTGATCTCTTTCCATAGGCCCTAGATCACAACAGATACATATGTATGTATGCCACAAGCATGCAGATACATATATGTGGTATTACATTTATATTTCACAAATATTGATCCCACCCTTTCAACCCCTCTCTCTTATTATAATGGGGCCCATGATGAGAAACTGTCTTTTAAGTTCAAATTAAAATAGTACGTAAATCCAATTTTCCAATTCATGCAGTAGAGGAAGACGACACTCACCAAATTTCTTCTTTTTCCCTTTTTACTCTCACTCACCAAATGGTTGATGCCGTATTTGAAACTGACTAATAATAGGAAGAATAAGAAAAAATATTAAAGTGGGAGCCATTGCCTAGATGCTTAATCTGTTCATAGGAGGGCCACCAGTGCTCTGAAGGACGACACAAATGAAAATAATGCAGTCCATGCTTCAAATTACATATACATGCAGGGCTCAACTTCTAATGAATGGTTTGGTTTTAGATAAAATGATATAGTTTTGTCACGATCCGAGCCCGAGATTAGGGTTGCCACGGTCAAATCCTGAGTCGCGATCATCATACTTACTCCCATAAACCTCACATTACCGAAGTCAACACGAGATTTACAAGGAATCTTACATGTACATGTCAATATACCTTTTTGCAGAAATATATAAATACATTGACAATCAATTAAAACGACACAAGTACTTTACATAGAAGTAAAGTTTACTTATACATTTCATTTCCTATTTACATTTAAGTCAACCATGCATATGCAAATACAATGCAGGTGACTACTATTCACATCAAAATGAATCTATATCCAAAACATTTAAAAATGTTCTAAATGTTGCCCTCCGAGTTACGTCCACTCGTTTAATCCTCTTGGAGGAACCGGATTGGCCTCCTTTGCTGGTGGAGCGGCATCTACATTATCGGGACGGGCAAGCTGGCCTGTAATGTCATCAATAACACTGTGAATACGACGGTTCAACAATGTATACACAATTCTATGATAACAGTTTGTTTAGCAATTCTAAACAATTCAAAATCAATAACCATATACATTCATTTATTCACTCATGTAGTTCTCCCCTGAAGGAAGCATTCAGTGTCATTTAGCTCTTCCCTGAAAGAAGCATTCAATTCCATTACGTACACTTTACTAAGTGACTTCTCATTGTCCTCTATGGCATAGGCGGAAGGGTACACCATTCATAACTCAGCCTTAAGAAAGACTCATTTCATTTCATATTATACACTTATTAAGTGACTTTTCAAATGTGTGGGTGCACCAGTGTCTTGATCAGAGATCACTGGTCCCACGGAGCTCCAGAACGCTCCATCTACTGCAGCAGACTTATTCTTTAATTCATTACAGTGGTTCATTCAATTCAGTTCCTTTCCTTTCATTTCATGTATTTCATTTCATTAATTCGATACATTATTCAAGGGTAGCTCAACAAGGAACATAATAGACTACAACAATATACACTTTTGCCGGCGCTAAATAAGCGCCGGTAAAGGTCCAAAAAATGCCGGGAAAAACTATTCCCAGCGATTTTCCTTGCGCCGGCAATGCGCCAAAAAAGATATGCCAGCAATAACATTTGTCGGCGAAAAAAAGGGAGCGCCGGGAAAAGCCTATACATTTCCGGCATTTTATTTCGCCGGAAAAAGTGTTTATTTCGCCGGGAAAAGAGATTTATTGTTTTAAAATTAAATGTTAGAAAAACTTTGGCCGACGTTATTTTGCGCCGGGAAAAGTAATTGATTTTTTCAAAAATAAAATTTGAAAAACTTTCACCGGCGTTATTTTGCGCCGGGAAAAGTAATTGATTTTTTCAAAAATAAAATTTGAAAAACTTTTGCCTGCGTTATTTTGTGCCGGGAAAAGATTTACAATTTACGAAAATTATTTTTTCAAAATCTTTTTGTCGGCGTCTTTTCTCGCTGGGAATAAATTTTTTTAAATATAATTTTTTTTATTTATTTCATTTTTAATTTTCTTTTCCTGTTCGTCACATGAATAAATTGAAATTGCTAATTCCATTATCCAAGACCACATCTACTACACACCCTACATCCATTTCCATTCCAAAATCATCAAAAAATGAAACAAGAAAATCCATTCCACTTCATATTAATATTTAAACATCCTTTCAACATTGAAAACACTTTACCATTATCATTATAAAATTAAAACAAATGCTAACATTCTACTCTGTACCAACATTCAAATGCCAATGAAAATTTACATATTCATATATGATAATTTTATTGTTGCACCATTCCAACACTTGCACCATTGTTTTAAAAAACTCCATGCATCCCATTTAGACATATAGCAATATGTTACTCTGCATACTTGGCCTTCATGTTGGTTGCATCCTAGCTGCATGAACTCTTTCAACAAAATTTGTTTTCCAATTTTCATTCAATCTGCAAAAAAAAAATAAAAAAATAGCAAGATTAACATATGATTAAAAATGTCATATGCACAACTTTTAGTGAAACTATAGAATTAAGCATGACTCTTCAAGTATTAAAGTTCCATGTGTCCTTAAATAGGTATGAAAAGAGCTGATAAAATACAGAGGCTACCACTCTATTGTGCATTACAAGAGGTGAAAATGACACTGACAGAAGGTATGGGTTACATCTGGGTGTCCCTTATCTTTTGAGATAGTGATGGTGTTGATATCTTAGTTAACTGGACAAAGGGGTCCTGAAATGTGGACTTTGGTTAGGTGGGGTCCATTTAGGAGCAGAAATTTGAATGGTTTGTCATATACCACGTACACAGCAAGTAATGACTGCATATATTCTGGCATAGTATCTACAATTTAACATCATACAAAAACGATGTTAATGATTAAAACGCAGATTTATAATATGAAATGCTTACTTCCATGGAACATCCCCAACCAACATCCTATCTCCTTCATTGTCTTCATAAACCAAAGTATATTCCTCACTTCCATCTAATAAACCTTCAATTAGCCTCCTTTCTTCTGCAGTCTTCTGATTTCCAGTCTCTGAAGAGTCTTTTTGAGCTGAACATAAGGAAACAACAGAAATTGAGAAAATCATCCATGTTTTTTAGTTTCTTTGGTATAAAATCTCTTGTCAAAAAACAAAGATACAGTGGATCCAAGCCTACCAAAGGAGCATTCACTTCCACACACATAAGTCTACTTGAAGTGCAACTTATCTATAGCTACTTACCCAGTTTGTCCTTATTGTAACGAACATGTAACTGGATAGGGCTGTTTTGAGTCCTAGCTATTTTTTTTGTTCTCCACATTTTTAGAGCACTCCTAGAACATCAAGATGCTAAAGACAACAACTATAGTTTCCAACTTCTTAACTTCTTCGCTATTCATTTTTTTTTCCTTGTTTTCTCAATGTTGTGTGCTGGTTAGGTTGATGGGGTGGGTATAACGTAAAAACATTAAAATATATATATCCTGTGAAATTGAACCCAAGTTTGAAGGAATTTTTGTGCTCGTATGATGAATTTATTTGACTTCATGACTTAATTTATTTGACTTTATGGCATTTACATGACTGTTTGAGTATTCTGGCATGACTTAATTTATTCTGCTTACATTGCCTTACTCATTTTTCAAGCTTGGAATGGCCTCTGGCATCCTTCTCTAGCTCTTTTATGGTTTGATGGGATGCTGTTTTGTTGTTTTCTGGTTGTATCTATCAACAGTGATTTGAAGGTCTTGATGGGCTATTGGGGAAGCACTGGAGGAACGTTGGAATTGCCTTTAACTGCATTTTTGTCATGTTTGGATCCGTCATTCAGTTTATAGCCTGTGCAAGGTATGTGTTCTTGAAACATTGATGTTGTTAAAATGAACAGTGGGGAGTCAGAACATTATGAACGCACACAATTCTGATCTCTTCTTTTATGTGTTTTATGATCAAAGATTTTATATGTTGCAATAATTATGTAATTAGAAAAGAATTAGGAAAAGAATAAGGAAAAAGTCTAACTTACCTTATTTAGCTTCCTGTGATTATTTAGCCTCTTGTAATTAGGCTATTATTTAGCTTCCTGTAATTAGGCTTTTAGGGTTGTATATATACCTTGTTGGTGAATGAAAGAATACACAACAGAATTATTCCCCAAAAAAAAAAAAAAAAACCTTATTTTTAAGTTGGTATCAGAGCGAGGTTCGAAAGAATACCATCTCTTCCAAATCCAAAACCCCATCCTTGAAACCTCACCACCTTTGTCATGGGCGAGAAAGAGGTTGAAGCATCTGGGTCAAAATCAGTCCCTGTTGTTGTTCAATCTATAAGTACTTTTAACGCTAGAATCACTCTTACCGAATCAAACTATGACGTTTGGTCCCAGCTGATGGAGATGCATATTGCTGAGAGGGAGAAACTCTCTTATATTCGTGGCAAGACCAAGCCACCTGCAGAATCAGAAGATGGGTATGAAAAGTGGTATGCAGAAAATCAAAAAGTAAAGAGGTGGTTGTTGATGTCCATGGCTCCTAAAATTATGAAGCGTTATTTACGCTTGCCTACTGCCCACGAAATTTGGAGTGCCCTGTCAAAGGCTTTCTATGATGGAAGCGATGAATTACAAGTGTTTTCCTCAAATCAAAGGGCCTTCACGGCGAAACAATGTGGAAAATCCCTCTCTATATATTATGGAGAGTTGACTGAAATTTTCCACGAATTGGACCATCGTGATAAAGTGGTCATGAAGCATGCTGACGATGTTGAAGCATATTAGGAAGTCCATCGAACGACAAAGGGTACACATATTCCTAGCTGGGTTAGATGGTGAATTTGAACAGGTTCGTGGAGAGATTCTGCGTAAGGAACCGGTCCCAGATTTGGAAGAATGCTATGCTCTGGTTCGAAGTGAGGCAGCACGTCGTACCACCTTGAATAGGGAATCAGAAAATTCAGAGGCTTCAGCCATGCTTGCTCGGAATCGTTCTGATTTGAAACGACAGGATCGATCCCGTTCTCAGCAAAATCAGCATGATCGATCACAAGATCAATCTCGTTCACATGATCAATTCTGTACCAGTGGCTCTGACAAGCCATCCTATAAATGTACTCATTGTAACCAAACAGGTCACACCAAGAGTCGTTGCTATGAACTAGTAGGATATCCAGAATGGTAGGACCACAACCGTGATCCGAGGAAGAAGGCTTTTGGTAAGCACTCTACTGCTGCAGTTGTTGAGGCTAAGACAGATAGAGATGATGAAGTTGCTGAACGAGCCTTTGCGTTGGTAGCAACGACAGGTAATAGCAGTGGTAAGGCTTTAAATATTTCTGCATCTGTTTTGAATAATACATGGATAATTGATTAAGGAGCTACAGACCATGGACAATTGGTTGTGGTGTTGGGCGAGGGAAGCTGTATTTCTTAGACCTGGTGTCAAAGAGTTCAGACAAGTTGTGTCAAGCCTTGGTAGTGGATGGTTCTGAGGGGGAGAAGAAAAAAACTGAAATCTGGCTATGGCATCGACGTCTGGGGCATGCTTCCTGTGAATGTACATTTTTTAGTGTCATGTTTGGTGCAACTCTTTATCTTTGTTCATCTCTTCTTCTTTTTTTTTTTACGCAAACCCCAACAATAGGCAGCCCTTTCCATGTATCCACCCGTTGAACTGTAGCACTAAGGGTTGGGGTCGATTTTCCTTTTTTTTTTTTCCTCAATTATCAAAGAAAAACGGTAATCATAGCTTCACATTCAAAACCTTAAAACCGTATACATCCTGTGTAAAAGTGAGGGATCAAAATTCAGCACTTTTCCAAAAATCCTTTCCATAAATAAAATAGTGAACCATTGTTTTCTTTTGTCCAAAATAAATATCTTCAGTCAAAAAAAATTTCTCTTGAAAGTTTCCCTCTACCCTAACAATAGCAAAGTTTTTTTTTTTTTTTTTTTTTTTAAATCTCCTAGAAACCTAAAAAAATAAAGCGAAAAAGAAAAATGTAGAATGAAAATTGAACAACTGATCACATGTCAAGTTCTAACTCACACCCCCAAACCTAAATCCAACATTGTCCTCAATGTTATGAATGCATATGTAATGTGAAAATGAACAATAAGGAAAATTGGAACGTCTTACCAGGTGGGGTGATTGCAAAAGAGTGTGATCAACCAGCTCAATTACCTTCCAAAATTGGGTTGCCTCCCAAACAGCGCTAAGTTTAATGTCGTCAGCCCGACTTGACAAAAATGATTAGTCCTGGTAACTTGGGTCTTCCAGAAGGATTTCCTCAATGTTTTTATCCTTCAGTTCCAGAAAAGGTTTCAGCCGTTGACCATTAACCTTGAAAATTTCCCCCTTTTTGGGGTTCTCAATTTCCACTGCCCCATGAGGATAAACAGTATGCACAATAAATGGGCCAGACCATCGAGATCTCAATTTCCCTGGAAACAGGTGTAACCGGGAATTGTAGAGGAGAACTTTCATGCCAGGTTCGAATGACTTCCTAAGGATTGATTTGTCATGGTTCAACTTCATCCGTTCCTTGTAAATTTTGGCATTTTTATAAGCATCATTTCGCAATTCATCAAGCTCATTGAGTTGCAATTTACGATGGTCACCTGCCAAGGGCAAATTAAAATTGAAAGTTTTGATGGCCCAGTAAGCTCTATGTTCTAACTCAACAGGCAGATGACAAGCCTTACCATAGACCAACCTATAAGGGGACATCCCAATAGGAGTCTTGTATGCGGTTCGATAGGCCCATAATGCATCCAATAGTCGCAAAGACCAGTCTTTCCGATTTGGATTGACCGTCTTCTCCAAAATTTGTTTGATCTGCCTATTCGAAACTTCTACTTGGCCACTGGTTTGTGGGTGGTAAGGCGTAGCAACCTTATGAGTAACAGAGTACTTTTTCATCAGATGGTTAAAGGTGCCATTACAGAAATGGGTTCCACCATCACTGATAATTGCCCTGGGTGTACCAAACCTAGAAAATATGTATTCCTTCACAAATTTGATCACCACATGGCGATCATTCTTTCTGGTCGGTATTGCTTCCACCCATTTTGAAACATAGTCCACTGCAAGTAAAATATACAAATTTCCAAAGGAACTTGGAAATGGTCCCATAAAATCGATCCCCCACACATCAAAGACTTCTACTATCAAGATTGGATTCAAGGGCATCATATTCCTACGACTGATTTTTCCAAGCTTTTGACACCTATTGCAACTCAAACAAAACACATGACAATCCTTAAAGATTGTGGGCCAATAGAAACCACACTGCAAAACTTTTGCAGCAGTCTTTTTGGAGCTAAAATGGCCCCCACATGCATGATCACGACAGAATGAAATGACACTTTGATGGTCCTCATCAGGAATGCACCTCCTGATTATTTGGTCTGGACAGTACTTAAAAAGATATGGGTCATCCCAGAAAAAATACTTGGCCTCAGCTAGAAATTTTGATCGATCTTGTTTGGACCAATGGTTGGGCATCTCCCCTGTAACAAGGTAATTGATTATATCTGCAAACCAGGGGATTTGAGAAATACTGAGCAATTGTTCATCAGGAAAATTTTCATTTAGTGGGACCTCATCTAATGGCTCTAAAGGTAACCTCGAAAGATGGTCTGCTACAACATTTTCACATCATTTTTTATCTCTTATTTCCAAATCAAACTCTTGTAGCAGAAGGATCCACCGGATCAATCGGGCTTTTGCATCCTTTTTTGCTAGAAGGTATCTCAGAGCTGCATGATCCGTGTAGACGATGACTTTAGACCCTATCAAGTATGACCGAAATTTCTCCAAGGCAAAAATCACAACTAGCAATTCTTTTTCAGTGGTTGTGTAATTTAGCTGTGCATCATTGAGGGTCCTACTTGCATAGTAAATCACATGAGGTAACTTCCCAACCCGTTGACCCAAAACAACTCCAATAGCAATATCTGATGCATCACACATTAGCTCAAATGGAATGGTCCAGTCAGGTGGCTGGATTATAGGGGCTGAAGTTAGTTCCTTTTTCAGTCTCTCAAAAGCCTTTAGACACTTCTCATCAAATTCAAACGGGGCTTCTTTTGTCAGCAATTGGCACAAAGGTTTAGCAATTTTACTAAAATCCTTGATGAATCTACGATAAAAACCAGCATGGCCCAGGAATGATCGAATCTGCTTAACTGATTTTGGTGGTGGCAATTTGGAGATCAAATCAATTTTTGCTTTGTCCACCTCAATTCCATTATCAGAAATAATGTGTCCCAGAACTATGCCCCTTTTTACCATAAAATGACATTTCTCCCAATTTAAGACTAGATTCTTTTCTTTGCATCTTTCAAGCACAAGGGACAAATGATATAAGCACTCCTCAAAAGAATTGCCAAAGACCGAAAAATCATCCATGAAAACCTCAATGAATCTTTCTACCATGTCAGAAAATATGCTCAACATGCACCTTTGAAAGGTGGCCGGTGCATTGCATAGCCCAAAGGGCATGCGCCGGTAGGCAAATGTACCAAAAGGACAAGTGAAGGTGGTCTTTTCCTGATCTTCAGGTGCAATTGGAATTTGATTGTAGCCAGAATAACCATCAAGAAAACAATAATATGCATGACCGGCTAGCCTTTCGAGCATTTGATCCATGAATGGGAGGGGAAAATGATCTTTCCGAGTGACTGAGTTCAACTTCCTATAATCAATGCATACCCCCCATCTAGTCTGTATCCGAGTGGGTACCAATTCATTGCCCTCATTTTGAACTACTGTTATTCCAGATTTCTTTGGTACCACTTGAACTGGGCTCACCCATGCACTATCAGATATGGGGTAAAGCACCCCTGCATCAAGTAATTTCAAGACTTCCGACCTAATCACTTCCTTCATTGCTGGGTTCAGTCGCCTCTGTGGTTCACGAGAAGTTTTTGCATTTTCTTCTAAATGGATTCTATGTTGGACCACAGATGGGCTTATTCCTTTAATATCTGCGATGGACCATCCAATAGCTTCCTTGTGTTCATCCAAAATTTTTATGAGTTTTTCCTCTTGGACAGGGTCCAAGTCTGAAGCTATAATCACTGGAAGGGTTTCTAGTGGGCCTAAAAACACATATTTCAAGGTATCTGGCAATGCCTTGAGTTCTAACTTTGGGGGCTTTACAATCGATGGAACAGGTGGGGAAGCAGATGGAGTCAGAATCTCCTGCTTCGGTTGCCATTTGGAGCAGTCCATGGATGGGGTGGAGTCTAACAGTGCATTGACTTCCTCAATATGTCCATTTACATCAAAATCACTTCCAAAGTGGGCCAGACAAGCCTCTAGTGGATCTTCAAGTTTCAATTGGGGTAAGTGATTTTCCACCAATTCATGAATGTAACTAATTTCTAAAACTCCATCATCATCATCAGGAGGTTGCTTACTGACATTAAAAATGTTCACTTGAACTGTCATGGTCCCAAAAGAAATTTGCATCACTCCATTCCTACAATTGATCAAGGCATTTGAGGTTGCTAGAAATGGTCTCCCCAAGATTACTGGAATTTTGGGTTCAACCCCAGATGTGTGCTTGGTATCCAAGACAACAAAATCAACAGGAAATACAAAGTCTCCAACTTTGATCAGAACGTCTTCGACTACCCCTTTAGGGTATCGAATCGATGCATCTGCCAATTGCAAGGTCACATGTGTCCTTTTCAACTCTCCCAAACCTAATTCTTCATAAACAGAGTATGGAATAAGGTTCACACTTGCACCCAAATCTAGCAAAGCTTTCTCTATGTGATGGTCCCCTATTTGACAAGAAATTGTAGGACACCCCGGGTCCTTGTATTTGATCGGGGTTGGACAGGAAATGATAGAGCTAGCTTGTTGGGCTAGAAAAGCTTTCTTAGGAACATTAGTAGTCCGTTTGAATGTGCAAAGGTCTTTCAGAAATTTTGCATAGGCCGGAATCTGTTGGATAGCATCAAGTAGTGGGATATTGATCCTCACTTGTTTGAATACTTCTAGCATTTTATCCAGTTGAACGTTTGATTTTGCTGGGCCTAGCCTTTGTGGGTATGGTGCCTTGGGAACATAAGTCTTAGGAGATGGCTCACTAGGTGATGGGTCAGTTTTGACTGGGTTTTCGTTGACTGGCTCAAGTTCTACCATAGGTTCGGCATTTACAATTTGTTCATGACTTTCCACATCCTCACTTGGTGTTTTCTTAGATTCTTTGGGGAGTTCAACATTGTTATCAATTTGTGTACCCGACCTAAGAGTAATGATGGACTTAACTTGTTCTGGGCCTTTTCCTTTTATATCATGAACGACTTGGCCCTTGGGATTGGGTTCAGGTTGACTAGGAAATGTTCCCTTGTCTCTAGCACTCAATGAATTGGCCAATTGGCCCATTTGGTATTCCAATTTTGCAAGGGTTTGAGTGTGGCCATTTAAAAGTTGAGTAGTGGTCTGCTGGAATTGAGCAGTACTCTGAGACAATTGGGCCGTGGTTTGAGACATGAGTTTCATGGCCTCTTCTAAAGAATCTACCCTCTGGGTCAATGGACTAGGATTGAAGTTGGGTTTTTGGAAACCGGGTGGGGCATTGACTTGAGATTGATTGGGTTGAAATTGAGTGGACTGAGATGGGCCACCCTGAGTTGGGCCTTTGGTCCAAGAAAAGTTCGGATTATCCCTCCAACCTGGATTGTATGTGTTGGAGTATGGGTCATACCTCTGACGATTATCAAAACGAGTGTTTTGATATAGTGCATTAACCTCCTCAACAGATTCGGCCTGACCCAAAGTTGTTGGGTCGATCCCTCCATTCATGGCCTGGTTATATTTCAATGACTCCAAAGTGTTTGGAGTGGGCTTTTGGTTTAGCTCTAAGGCCTCTATTCTTCTCATCAGTGTGGTCATTTTGGCTTCTGCCTCAATTTTGGGTTCAACCTTGAACATCCCTCCTTTTTCAGGAATGGTGGTTTTAGTGGGCTCCCTCTTGATAGGGGCCCACTGCAATGTATTCTCAGCGGTATCTTCCAAAAATGTCCAAGCTTCTTCCGCTGTTTTCTGTGTAAATTTTCCACTACAGAAAGATTCCACCATTTGTTTGGTTGGGTAATCCATGCCTTCATACACAATTTGGACTAATCGGATTTTTTCAAATCCATGGTGGGGACACTGGATTAAGAGGTCTTTGAAACGTTCCAAATAACTATAAAGTGTCTCCCCTTCCATTTGATGGAATCCATTGATGGCCTGCCTAATCGAAGCGGTTTTCTGCTTAGAGTAGAACTTTTTGTAAAATTCTTCGACTAGCTTGGCCCATGTAGTGATGGACCCAGCCTGTAAGGCATAAAGCCAAGCTTTAGCCTTTTCTTTTAGGGAGAAAGGAAATAATCTAAGTTTAAGAGCCTCCTCAGTCATGTGATTGATTCTCATGGTCCCACAAATGTCCTCAAATTCTCTAACATGTTGATAAGGATTTTCTTGGTCTAGCCCACGGAATACTGGGAGCATCTGGATCATGCCAGATTTCAGCTCAAATGTGGCATTGGTCTGAGGCAGGGTGATGCAGGACGGTTGAGTTGTCCTGGTGGGGTACATGTAATCCTTCAACGTCATGGGTGGGTCTTCTTGATCAGCCATCCTAACAATTTCTTCAAAGATGGAAGACTTTCCTACAATGGTTAAGGCTAATTCGGGCTCTATCCTTACTAACCTTTTACTCTTGCGTACCCACAATTTCTCTCTCTCAGGTCTAGAGCGCATGCATCGGGTTCAACCTTAAAGAAATGCAAGCCTAATCTATATACAAGGCTCTAATGGTCTTACTAGATGATGCACAAGCAGTCAAGCACAAAGATTGAGCACAAGAAATTATCCTAGGGTTAACCTAACTCACTAGACAACTCCTAACTGGTTTGAAGAGTGCACTAAGGCCTCCAATCCGGTCTTATGAAACCAAATCGATCAGGTAAGTCCCCAGGATGAGTGGTGGGGTCACAATGCACTTGGCAAAGGTCCCGCTTAAGAACCAAACTCCTAGAACAGAGACTGCCACCCTTTGGAGGGACAGGACTTACCTAAACATCGACTTGACCAAAGAGCGCAATTGGTGCAACCTTTTGTGGTCTTCGTCCTAATGAGCTCAAGCCCTATGGTCTCGTTTCTACTTGATTTTAATTAATTGTTAGGTTACTATGTGAGAGGTGGTTAAACCTAATTGGGCAAGGATCTGGTGATGAAATCCAGTCCTTATCTTATTGGGGTCAATTGCCCTCAACTAAGTGTGTGGGTCCAATTAATTGGTGTGTCAAGCAAGCAGTCACACTTGTAAAAATTAAATCACCCAAGCCCCACTTGCAAGTAAAAGATTCGTGGGGTAAAGTTTAGAAACTCGTACAATGGGTCCACGCTAACATTTAAACTGTGCAAGCTTAACCTGTACTTTTTTTTATAGCAATTTTGCAGTTCTGAGAGCAATTTGTTTTAAGCAATTCTGAGAGCAACTTGTTTGCTTAAGAGCAAATCCACGCAGTTTCCTGTTTTTGTGCAACTCTCCTCCTAGCAAGGTCACCTATCCAGAAGAAACTCTTGTTAGTAAATCCTAAGTTAACAAACCAACTCAAATTCTTATCCTATCCGAAAAATTCTATCTTATCCTAATTTCAAACAAAAGACATCCAAGTTAATCAATACTTTATCCAAAGTGGACTCTAAGTTATTGAAACAAATAAAAAACAATCTATCTAAAAAAAAAAATTCAGAAATTCTAAATTATCCAAACAAGTGTCTAGATATGGCTAGAGTTTTCAAAAAGTTTCAAATTATCAGAAATCCAATCTTATCCAATTCAAATTTCAGATTTTAAAACTCCAAGTAATCTAAACAACTTAAGGGATAGAATTTTAAAATTTCTAACTACCTAATTTCAGAATTTAAAAGTTAGTTATTAATCAAAACAACCTAATCCTAAAGATTTTAAACTCTACCTTACCAATCCTAATCTAATCCAAGCAACATATTAGTAAAACCAATCTAAAATGAATTTTCGTTTTGTTTTAATTTACTGAAATTCGGAATTAAAGAAATCCTTCAAAAAAAAAAAAAATTTTTTTTTTGGTTTTTTTTTTAATTATTAATTAATTAATCCGAAAATTCAGTTAATTATATAAAAAATATCAGAAATATCCCAAAAATCAGTAAAGTGAAATAATAACTAATACTAATTGCAAATAACACTACTGATGCAAATTAGATGACTAAACAACTAATGCAACCTAAATATGAGCATGCATATTAATTTAATAAAAAAAATTCAGATTTCCAACAAAAACTCAGATTTGGCTCCCCGGCAACGGCGCCAAAAACTTGTTGTGATTTTAAATTCAATCCTTTAATACTGCAAGTGCACAGTTGTCTTGTTGAGACAGTGTCAATTACAGGTCGATCCCACAGGGAGCACTACTAAGTTAAAATTTAAAATCTGATTTTTTTTTTTTATCAATGATAATGACAAGAGAGATAATAAGAAACAATAATAAAATTAAGAAAACTCTAGATCTAAAGTGCAGAAATAAGATATAATAAAAAGCATATCAGAATATCATGAATCCATTAAGTAGTCCCACCATCATTCTATGCAATTGATAAAATAAATTTGTCCCAAAAATCCTTCAAATCAGAAACAAATCAATGTTTCTGATTCGGATAATTTGTCTATCAAAGAGCACAATTTTCCACAATTTATTTAAGGCAAAAATCCCCTTCACCTAATGAAATTATGAACTTAACTAAATATCACATATTAATCAAAGATAGATTATCAAAGAATTTCAATCTAAGAATAAGAAAATATACATGATTAAAGCATTGTTCAAATAAAAAAATTAAATAGCATAGGTTGTCAATGACAGAAGGCAGATTTATTATTATAATTAATACGCAAGAGACAAAACTATCACATAGATTAATGATAAGAAACACTTAACTTCATCTGATACTCTGATCCAGGGATCTACTTCTCCATTGCAAAAGATGTGATTTTCATTGAGAACTTCATGGCAATTACAATCTTCTCTCACACTCTTCTAACCTAGTTCTGGAACAAGGCTCCAGAATACCAAAAAATAACTCTAATTCTATTAATTAGGAAAAGAAGAGAGAAAGGAGAGAGATAATGTAGTGGACGTCCAAGGGGGGGTGAGTCTCTCCCGTATGCTTTCTTTTGGTTCCTTTTATAATTCCCGGTTATCTTACAGATACATTAAATCTGGACACCTTCTCTGCAGATTTGGTTTATCTTCATTGATAAGGTATATCTCTTTATCCTTTTTGAATTTGAATGAGATGGAAGCTTTTGGAAACCTCTGGATGGCTTGGCTAATCTTCAGATAGGGTCCCACAAGGGATATGCAGCAATGGATTATCAACGGTGTGGATTTTAGTGTAATCCCGTCTAAAAATGAATATGAAAATTTCTGGGCTCATAACTTTGTCGATTTAGCTCTGATTTGCACAATCTTGGGCTCCACGGACATCTGCTCTGAATAAGCTTTCCAACAGTAGGTAAATTACATCGATCCGACGGTCGGATTGAAAGTTATGGTCATTTGAAGATGAGTTATCCTGAGAAAAACGGGATTAACTTTTAAATTTTGATTTGCAATGAACTCTATCTCTGCACAACTTTCATTTTTGAAAGGATATCAGATGTGGATGATTCAAACTCTTCTTCTTTTATTCCAATCAAACTTTTACTCTTTGAATTATCCATTAATAGTTTCAAGTCTGCAACAACTGCGGACCCTGCCATGTGGGACATTTCATCTGCTTGAACAGTGGACCCTATGAGAAGTCTTCTACTGTAGTTAGGACTCTTCAATTGACATGATGAGTGGACTCCTCCTTTCATTGATTTGCACATGGCTTGTATGTGGGGTCCACGTGGTGAATTATTCAATTTACTTCTTTTTAAGCTTCAATTTAGCAATGTAGGGCCCAGGATTACTATGTATGCTTGAAAGTGGTTCCGTGACATAGGCCTGCAATTCTCATTTTCTGCACATTCTAATTCAACACATCAAACACTAAAGAGCCCATATTGAAGTGGGACCCATCCGGATAGAGTTTTACTCCAACTGGGACTCTTCGAAGAAAAATTGCATAATGTTCTAAATTAATGCAGAAAATATATGAAAAATATAAAAGTTCAGGTTTCTAGGTGAAAATGCATGAGATGATGGAATTAAATGAATAATGATGCAATTCACCAAATAAAACCCCTAATTCATCATAAAATGATGCATAAATATGCAAATTCATGAACTTAACAGCTGTATAATCTGATAGAATAAGATGTCACATACGGCAACAGCTCTATGAAGCATATTTCATTGAATCTCTTCAGTGTGGCAATCATATCTATAATCTTCATATTCTGTTTTAGCCAATGAAAATTGACTTATGATGTTTGCTGCTTGGTCTTGCTATCATCACTGCTATAAGTATGGTTTTGCTTTCAATGATGCTGTGCCTATTACTTTAATTTGTACATTGACCATTTGTATTTCTTGAATCCATTATTGTTGGATTTTACAGCCTTTTATGTCAAGAAAAAGTATATCTATTATAGACATAGTAATTATTATACATATTGTCTGCCCTTTATTCAGTATCCTATTTAGGAAAAATAATTTAAGAGTGTTGTGAGAATGTAATTTCAGTACATTTTTAACTTTCAAAATTATAAACGCTTTGAAAAATGGTATCAGCCATAGGAGTAACACAAGGGCTATCAGAGCAGCATCTAAATAAATTGAAGAACTTCAATTTATGAAATTAGATAATTCTACAAAGAGAACTTCAGTGGAAAATAATCAAGCAGTTGGTGTTCATGGTAATTAATAACAAAATAAACCCATCAATGAAAACTAAAATCCACCCAAATAACATACATACACCCCCCTTTACAATTAATAAGAATAAGGAAAGGAGACCCATCAAGTAAAACTTAATTTTACCCTACCCAACCACCATGCATTAGTGAATTTCATCCTATCCAACCAACTTCCCATTACAAGACAAAAAATAAAAAACCTACCTGATGAACCGGAAATGCAGAGACGATTGGACAGAGAAATTGGCTGCAGCAACCAAAGCAAATTCATCTGAAAAATTGGTAGAATGTTTTTGCATGTATTGGGGCCCACCAACAGGTCTCTTAGGTAGGCACCTAGGATATAGCATTCCACTTGCATCTAAGTAAGAGGCACACATGTAAAGGAACTGAAAGCTGTAGAAAGAAATAAAAAGAGATAAGCAGGATGGAAGCAGGGAGGAGAAAACAACTTGTTTATTATATGGTATATAGAAAAGACTCACTTGTTGCATTTAGGTGGGCCCATAGGTGGTGTAGCCCAAAGCAGGAGGGAAGCTGGTTGAAGCAGGAGACAAGCATGAGACCAAACTCTTGCTTTTATATATGGGTATAGATATGTTAGAAGATCATACCACTATGATACCTTATCAATTCTATGTTAGAAAATCCTATTAGTTTTTGCTGTGAGAGTTTTTATTTTTATTTTTGGGTAAAAACATGTGGAAAAAGGACTCTATGATAGTTGGTTTTTTTATCTTCTTTGTTCACCATGTTCTCATATAAGTTGAATAGGAGAAATGGTCGAGTGAATTTAGGTACAACACAAGTACCCGTGAGAAATCTCTGCTGTGGTTGTTTACTTCTTCACAATCAAATGATGCTTATTGGAGTTGATACTAGTCACATTGTTGTTTTAATTGTATTTTCATTTTCAAAATTTCAGGTTGTTGGAATTTAGAGAATCCCTCCTCAGCAGGTTTCCCAAATCCTCTAGTACATCAAAACATTCAGAATACTGGAATTGGAGAATTTGAAAGGCCACAAGTGAATGCAGGGAAATACAAATTTGACTCGTTGGTCGGTAGTAACATCAATAACCCGCCTCAAGCTAAGGATCATTTCAATACCAGATCCCATTCCCACCTATTCACCAATTCAATGGGAATCCAATTGTCCTCAATTCAGCATTGTGAAGTCCCTCCTTTACCAAACTATCACTTTGCTTAACCACATGGTTCTTAACCAATTCTAGCTGCACCCCTTTGACAAAACTTTCCTTTTCCAACTATAAATACAAACTTTAACTAATTAAAAAAAAACTACTTAAAAAAAAACCCATTTCGTGTATAGACCAAAAATCGTGTTTCTAAATGCAGTTGAAAAACCCAAAAAAGAAGTAATCAGAAATTGGCTTACAGAGGGGAAGTAGCGAATGCCGAGGTTTTTGGGCGGAGGCGTGATTTCAATGACTTCGTAAGGGTACCGATTGCTTTCTCTTTCTCTGTCTTTCTTCTTACAGAAAATCTGAAGCCCAGATCCCTGAAAAAATTAAACTTTAAGATCAAGGTTAGAAAGAAAGACAACCCCAGAAAGATTGAAAGAAGAAAGACGTAAAAAAAAATCTTCATTCATTCAAACATCAGTTTGCCTTTATACCTTCCGAAGTGTAACCAAGTTCGTAGCCATTGCTTCTCTCTATTTCTCTGAACCAACCAAGATGCCGGAGAGAAAATAACAGAGGACGTGGCACACCGAGAGAGATGCAGAGGGAGACGAGAGAGACTCAGAGGTGAGGGATGTGGTGGTCTTCTGATAAATGGTAGGGATCGGCCTCAGGTGATGGGGATAGAGGAGAGACCGAGATGGGCGATGGAGATGTTTGATGCGCAGGGGAGGCTGTGAGATGGGCGATGGAGATGCCTGATACACAGGGAAGGCGTGGAGAGGGTGAGGCGTGAGAGAGGAATGGTGTGATGCGGAGGTCTGTGCAGGGAGGAAGAAGATGGAGATGGAGATGGGGGGGTTTTTGAGATGGGATCAGGGTGATCGAGATGGAGGAGAGGGGGGTTTTGCGCCTGGAAGATGGAGGAGAGAGAGGTTCTGCGCAGGTTGCCTAGGAGATGGAAGAGAGGGCTGAGGTTGTGAGGGAGAAGGAGATGTGAGGGATGGCGGGCGAGAGAGGGTCAGAGAGACGAGGGATTAAGAAATCAGTTTGGGTCTTCAGGGCTTTAGTAATAACAATCCCGGTGCAAACAGTGCGCCGGCAAAAATGTTTTTAAAAATATATTGAGAAAAAACATTGAAAATAAAGGTACGGATATTGGCTGGTGAAATTTGCCGGCAATTATATAAATCGCCGGTAAAACATTGATCTTTACAGACGAAAAAATAAAATCACCGGAAAAAGTAGGACCGTTGCCGGCGAAAAAATAAAATCGCCGGGAAAAATAACACTTTTGCCGACAAAAATTTATCGCCGGGAAAACTCTATCTTTTCCCGGCGAAAGAAGCTTTTTCGCCGGTAAAAGTCCTACTTTTCCCGGCGTTTAATGATTGCGCCGGGAAAAAATGCCGGGAAAAGTGCAAATTGTTGTACGTATTAGACGAGAGAGGACAAGCCAACTCAAGTCCAAAACAATTAAATTTTCCTAAAACAACATTCGGGTGAAAAGTTCATTATACAATGTATGTGTTATTCTAGATGACATTACCTTTTAGTGAAATATACATTACATAAGTTTAGCTAACATCTATGAAGGTTTAGGAAAATATCAGAAATAAATCCTGAAACCTCATTAACGTCGGTCACCTTGTCGGTCACCCGTCGGTTGACCGAGTTCTATCGGTCGGCTTTCCAGAAGCTCCAGTTACTGATACAATTCCTAACATTTCTCTCAAGGACACTCGGTCACCTTGTCGGTCAGGTGTCGGTCGATCGAGGTCACAGTGTCGGTTAACCGAGTTCAGTTTAGTCACCCCTCGGTTCCAATTCCAGAGAGCTGAATGAGAGCTCAGGTAAGCTCGGTCAGCTATGTCGGTCGACTGTCGGTCGACCGAGCTTCAATGTCGGCTGACCGAATTACATAAACTGAAATCTCTTGCGAGATTCAGCCCAGAAAGTGTCGATTAGTGTCGGTCAGCCGAATTGCTCCCAGAAGTTCATAAATTATGAACTAGAAAATTTCAGGGATTGAACTTCTTGAGTTCCAACAAGTCTATTAACACACGAAATCAGTAGAATTGAGTACATTTGCCTTGTTTGGAGATTAATTCACAAGAACCTCCTTTGTTAGCTTGAATTGGAGATGGAAAACCCCTTTGAAACCCTCTTTGAAACCTAATCAAAAATCAATTTCACAAATGGAACTCCAATGAGTTCTTTGCACTAGAAACCATTCCAAATAACTAAGAAGAGTTAAGAAACTCTATAAGCAATCTAAACCACTTACTTGTAGTCTCTTGAAGGACTTCTTGAGATTTTCTCAAGCTCTAAACTTCAAGAAATCAAAGAACAAGATGGAGAAGATGATGATGAAGGTGGAGTGTCTCTTCAATCACTTGTCAAGCTTTCAAATCACCTTACAATGGAGAGAAATTGGAAGAAAGAAGAAAAAGAGAAAGAGAAAAGAAAGAGAGCTGTGCTGGGAGTTGAATGGAGGGAATGAACTCAAAGAGTTCATCATCATCCCTTATAAGCCCATTTTTTGCACTTAAGCCCCTCTCATTTCCACTAATTACAATTTGAGTCAAATGAAGGGTCATTTGATCCAATTCACGTCGAATGGAATCGCTGCTGTTACAGAACTTAATGTACTCCTCGAGATACACGTGCAATTATCAAGAGTTTCCATATTCGGCGAAATACGCGGAAATTCGTATTTACGAAAAAGTCCTCGTATCCCTCAATCTATGCCTAAAATCACCTCAATGCATTCATTACCTTATCATTAAGCTCAAATTGCTCATTTGAGACAATTTCAATTCAATTTGGCCCTTAATCCACATTAATTCCTTAAAACACATTTAATTAGCATTAATCTTGATTAATTAGAGTTAATCTTGATTAACTCGGGACAGGGTGTTACAACTTTCCACCAATTGATTATTTTGGATATCATGCTCATATGTCGTTTAAGCTGAAAATGAAATCAACAAATGGATGTTGTGTGTCAGAGCAAGATTTTTTATGATGATGGCAAAGCATGAGGTGTTTGTGGGTTTTTTTTTTTTTTTTCCTTTTTTTTTTTTTTTGGCCATTACATGATAGGGTATTGTAAAACCATCATATGGCACAGAAATATTGGGTGAGGTGAGGTGTTTGTGATCGCTTGGCATGTCTCTCATTCTTGCGTCCAGATTATAATGGTTTACTAATAATTGTCATCACATGTGGCCGATATAAATTAGATGGGGATAATTTAGAGTTTTCTAAGCATTTATTTGATATATTTTTGTATGGTTAAATTTTAGTATCCCCCAAATACTTTGTAACTTTAATTATATTTCATATGATTTTATACTATTAAATATTAGTATCTCTTAATTTCTTTAGCTGTTATAATTTTAACTTTAATTTGTAGTTCATGTATAACTCTACTACAACTTTTCATTTTGAATAAATTTCATATTTAGAATTTAAGAATGATCTAATAAATATTTTTTATTTATTTTCAATTCTTCTCTTCCCTTTAATTTATCAAAGAAAGCCATACATTTGATATTTCAACATCAATTATCTATATGATTTAGTCAACTTAATTTGAAAAAGTTCATTAATCTCAAAGAAAGTTAGAAATTTGATATTGCAACATCAATTATCTATATCATTTGTTGCATCTTATTATTTTTATTGACTTTTTTTATAATAATATTTCAGAGAAAAGCCTAAATCTGAATATAAACTTTATTTTTGGGCATGGGCTGGGCATGGGCCTTTTCTGCTATTTTAAAAATCTATGATAGTTTATACTTTATTTTAGAAGCCAGACCCAAATGAAGGCTGAAACAATATTGACAATTATGATACATTTGCACCTACAACACTGAACTACATGTGGTTTGGCTAGAGTATGATGTAATAATTGATACACTCAAGACGGTAAGCACTTTTGGGCAAACACGTGGCTAATTACATGAGAACTTCTATACGGTCTTTTTCTTCATGTTTTCCCTTTTTCTACAATGGTGACTACAACTCACACACGTTCGCAACAAACCCCTAATCAATTGCGCGGCAACGAAGGCCTTTTTACATGCAATTAATCTACAAGAAGGAGATTAGTTTGGCATAAAATTACGATCCAATCTCAAACTAATTTCATAATTAATCTCTTTTGCTTCAATTTTTTTTAAGTAGGTGGTGGGAGTTTAGTTGTAGGCCTGAGCTTAGACTAGGACTTTTTAGCGAACAATAAATGTATTTATTTTATTTTATTTTTTTATCAATTGTATTATAAAGAAAAACACACACATATTGCCTGGACTTAGCACGAGCATTTGTTGCTAATTACAATTGATACATGGCTTGGTAACCCTATGACTTACAAAATCAGGTAGGTGGGCTCCAAGGAAGTAAATGGCTGGTTTTGGATCATTCTAGGAATACTTCATTATGACAATGAATGAAGAAAAAAAAAATAGTAGGCATTTTGTTAGAGAGAAAATCTAGAGAGATAGAAAGAGGAGAGAGGAGAAAATAATTGCCAAACAAATTTTTCTTCGTTTATTCTCAGAATGAAGCATTCCTAAAGTGATGCCAAACATGCCCAAGCTACTTGGGAAGGCCCTGCCGAAAGTAACATTCCAAGAGCTACGGATGACCTTAAATACCTTTCTTTACTCAAAAGCAGAGGTCTCAACTCAAAGGAGGTTTGAAAGTTCTCACCACTATCACACAAGGAATAGACCTTTACACCTTGAATATCTCCTTTTCCTTTTTCTCTTTCATGCTTTGCTTTTTTTTTCTTTGACAATAAAACACAGGTTTACAAAATACAATTCAATCACCCATCGAATCCTAAACATGCCAATCAAGCAATATCAATAGGAGGACTCAAATGGAAAGAAATGGACGGACTGGCGGAAAAGGTTGATACCAAAGTTCCACTGAATCCATTTTTTAATAAAGGCGATTTAAATCATTGTACCAATCAAGATCCATCATCAATGCATCAAGATATAGGTCGGATCTCATACAAATGATGCATGTATTGCAACACTATCATTAATAACTTTTTGATAATCCAACCATGGGGGCTGAGGCCCATGAGAGCCCACACAAGTGGGAAGGATGAAAGTTGACAAACACACTAAGGTTTGTTACAAGTTCATATTTGCGTTAGTATATCTATGTCATCTTCATTTTTGTAAGTGCCTATGTAAAGATTATTTTTAAATGCTTGTGGATTAACAAGTATGATGTGGTAGATATGAGGCTAATTTGTAACATAATCTATTTTTATTACTCACAAAACATGGATCATTGATATGTAAATTTACTTGTCAATGGTCATTAAAGAAAGAAAAATATGCCCTAAAAAGCTCAAATATTACACGTCCAAGATATTCTTACAATTACTATCCTAAAATATTACATGCCCTAAAATTTTCCATTGACATCTCCACAAAGTAAGGATGTAAACTGGCTAGTTATGGCCCAGGTCCATAGTGGACCCAGACCCAGAACTCTTAAGGAGAAGGTGGACCCGAAATCGTCTCAGGACCAGTTTGGTCCGTACTCGAAACTGGAGAAGGTGGAATCGGACCTGGAACCAAAACCATATATGAGGCCAGTCTTGGTGGAAGGTGGTATGGGAAAAAAACCTAATTTTAAAGAAATACTTTCGAAAATTGAGGTAATATGTCAAGTCCCAGGTCCATGGGTCCAAACCAATGTGAAATCGGAACCAAAACCGAAACCGGACCCATTTAGGTCATTGGTCAAAAAAAGGATCAAGACCCATTTACTCAGCGGGGTCTAAATAAAACCCCAAACCTGATTTTAGATCCATTTACTAATTAGGACCTAAATAAGTGCTCAAACCAAATTTTTAAACGGGTTGAAGCTTCGACTAATAACCATGAGTATCCCTGCCACAAAGACATGTAATCATGTATAAGCAACAATGATTTTGAATTTGTACGGGTAGGTAGTGGGACCCACATTGTGGAATCAAAGGGCTGCAGACAGCCTCAGAAGATCCGGACTCTGTTGGAATCTTTCCACCCCACGCCGTTCAAACCAAACCTCCCCCTCCCCCTCCCCATTTTCATCTTCCCAATTCTCTCTCTCTCTCTCTACAGTCTCTCACTTTCCCTCTCTAAAATCTCCATCTCTAGTTCTTTCTCTTGAATCTCTTTATAACTTTGTAAAGTCTCCCTTTCTAAAATCTCCATCTCGTTCTCTCTCTAAAATCTCCATCTCTTCATCTCTCTCTAGAATCTCTATCTCTCTTCCTCCCTCTATAAAATCTCCATCTCTCTCTCTCTAAAACCTCTGTCTCTCTTTCTCTCTCTAACATATCTGTATCTCCCTCTCACATGGCGGTTACAACCCGCCTTTTAAAGCTCAAGCCCCTTTCTTCTTCTTCTTCCCTTCTTCGTGCTTTCTCAGCTCTGATATCCGAAACTGGCCTCAGATTCCCTGCAAATTCGCTCTCTCAGCTCCCAAAATCCAAGGGCAGAAGCGTCCAATGGGTGTTTCTGGGCTGCCCCGGCGTAGGGAAAGGCACCTACGCGAGCCGCCTTTCCCAACTCCTCGGCGTCCCTCACATCGCCACCGGCGATCTCGTTCGGCACCAGCTCTCTAGCTCTAGTCCCATCTCGAATCAGGTAAAGATTACCCCTTTTACCCTCTATTCTTTCTGTTGATTACTCTCGATTGCACTTGTTAGATTTTGTATGTATTAATTGCTTTGATACTGTTTGAGGAAATGCCTAAACCAGGGTGATTTTCATGTATGGGCATAGAACAGGTGAATTAGGTGGGTGAAGGTATGTCATTGGGTTGAAATGGAACCTGATTTGTAGTTAATTTCACTAATCAAAGAGACACCTTAAGGTGGATTAGAGGTAGCGCAAGCGCAAAGATCATTACAACTTAATTATCATAACCCATCTATAAAGATTGTTACAATTTAATGATCTTAACATTTTTGAATGTGTTAAACTTTGGGCCCCTTAAATTTGATGGTTACGGTCAATAGATCATGCTGATAGTTGGCCCACCTTTAATCTAGACTAAAACTGATGGGAGCCAACATGATGTTTTGCAAGCATAGGTTTTAATGGCAAGTTTGTAATCGAATGTTCCTCGATGGCAAACATTTCAGAGTATGTCCTAGAAATCGCATCCAAAACAGGTTTTTAGCATACTATCCTTCCTCGAGAATTCCTTGGGCTAATTATACACTGCTTGAGTGGATGAATTATCAAGGAAACTGGCTGAGGATCATATAAGTGCTCTTTCAGTATCTTAATTGGGAAGATTTCTTGGCTGAATAAATTGCAGGAGCTTTTTTCCTTTTTCTAAGCCTTTGTCGTTATTTTTTCTAGTCTTGTGGAACAATCAAAGACTGTGTAGTAGTGGTGCATGCAACCAATTCCACTTGCAAAACATGTTTTCAAGGTTAAATTGCTTGTTCTTGTGCACATTGGCAATGAAATATAGGTCATTTGCTGTAACATTCTGTCGATATGATATGTTGAAGATTATTGGTAGAATGGATTACATCATACTTGTCTATTAATGCTCATATTACTTCTTTCTGCTTTGCAGTTTGCAGAGATTGTAAATCAAGGCCAATTGGTTTCAGATGAAATCATAATAAGGCTATTATCAGAACGCCTTGAACATGGAGAAGCTAAGGGTGAATCTGGGTTCATTCTTGATGGTTTTCCACGGACAATTAGACAAGCGGTGAGCAGTTTTTAAAGGGTAGGGAATAATATGTATACTTCTCAATTCATGCCTTTTCTTTTTTTACATAAATTCATATTTTATACCAATTGGTGAAACTATATTCAAATGTGGCATATTTCTCTGGGCATCGTTGCTGCAGTCTTTTATGGTTTAGATGAAAAAGGTTATTGGTACTGTTTTCTGTATCACTGTTAATTGTTTGATTCTCCTAAATTCATATCAGATCATTCTATCTTAATATTAAGTGGACCAAATGCGAATGGTTTCTAGTCATCGTCGTCATCGTCGTCTGTTGTCTGTCGTCATCATCAATATATTCTTGATAGCCGGTCCCCCTAGTTGGCATATTCAGGTTTTAGCTCAAAGTTGAGCTTGAACCGTGATCAATTGCGGACTAGGTATCTCCCTCAAGTCTTACCTATGGAGCAGGAGTCTTTCTGCTTATAAGTTTCGCAGACCTCATGGCTATCAATTTATCGTCCTTGTATAGAGACATGTTCATAGTTGTGTTCATTCATCAGAGAGGGGGAAACTTGCTTCTAGTAGGCTAAACTATTAATAGCCCATGTCTTTCTGTCCAGGGAAATTTGCAACATATCAAATTTCCAATATGGAGAGAAAAAAAATGGTTTGATCTTGGGATGTGTCACACCCCGAGACCAGAATCCTGGAGCGATCCGATCTCAGGGAGCATGATCTGGGGTTAATTAAAATTAGGGAAATTTTCAAATATGGCCTTAAGTTTTTGCCTTCTTCCAAAAAAGGACACAAATTTTGAAAAATTTCAAATTAGTCCCTAAGCTTTCCAGTAAATCTTCAATTAAGGACATCCGGCCATTTAAAGGTATTTTATGGTGACTTTTTCCCTCAATATTTTGAAAACACCCAAATTACCCTTCGTTTAAAGCCATGACATGGTTTCATCAACCACTATATGCAGCCAATCGCTATAAAAATACTGAGTGTCCTTGATCACCGTGAGAACACCGGCGAGGGAAATGAGGAGAATGTAGAGGAAGTGAAAGAGAGTTTTATTACAATGAAGGGTAATTTGGGTATTTAAAAAAAAACATGAAAAAAGTTTCCGAAAAATAATTTTAAATAGATAGATGTCCTTCATTGAAAACTTCCTGAAAAACTTAGGGACTAATTTGAAAAGTTTCGAAACTTGTGTCTTTTTTTGAAATAAGGCTGAAACTTAAGGACTTTTTTGAAATTCTCCCTTAAATTTTTTTCTTTCCCCAGGATCCGCGTGTGTGAGGATATCAAAGTCCAACACAACCTGAATATTTTGCGGAAGCTTATATGCCATTGTGACCCGTATACCGTGGCCATAGGATTCCGTGTTGCACTCAATCTATCCAGCATAAAGCTTTCATATCAAAGTCCATACTCAGACTGGAACAAACCAAGATAATAAATATACAAAGCTTACAGTAACAGGTTAATTCTTTTCCCAAGTATCTTCAAGTTACAAATTGTTCAAGTGCATTAGTTAACATCCCAAAGAAAAAGGCTAACAAAAGTCATACTAAAAAGATACCAGCTAAGAACAAATACTACCCAGATGTGTAATGTAACTCCGGAGTCTAGCACGACGTCTACATGACATCACTGACACAACGAACCTGTAAAACTCGTGGCTTTACAGCCATCTGCACATGTATTAGCTCAAGACGAAAACCTACTACCTAAAGCACCAAAGTATAGTATATCAGACACGGCGGTCTGGAAGGGGACTGATACAGATAATAACATGATGATAATGTATAAAAATCCATTTTTCAATACCAAAGCATATTTGAAAATCTAAATAGAAGTAATAATGAAGTAGCAAGAGTTAAATTCCGAAATCGTTTGTGTGAAATAGAGAACATGCTGAATCAAACTGGCAAAACAGACAAATCGGATAAAATAGATGTCAACCACATTGAGTTATATTCTCCTATTACCGAAGTAATAAGAGCAATCAAAGTATAACCATCGCCATATGAAATGGCCGGAACAAACATATAATATAACCGTCATCATAATAAATAGCCAGAACAAACATATATAACCCAATATACATGGGTATCAAATGGAATCCACTGCGGAACGGATGGCAAACAAATAGAGTTAACAAGCTGCAGTTAATGAAATAATTAAGGATCCCAAGGTGGATGATCAGACCGACCCGACGACCCAAGCTAAGTGGTGCCAACCAAAAATCCATGCAAACGCTTACAAATTTAAAAACCATATTCCGACTTGATAAGGGACTACTCTGCAAACTGAACAAATCATACATATGGAAGCAAACGGAACGAGCAGCCCTTTCAAGACGCATATAACATGGCGAGCCACATAAAATCTTTACTTGATGCTAGGTCAAATCTTTTTTTAAAACCAAACCTTTACAAACCAATACCCTTACGAATCAAAGCCTTTACAAATCCAAAACCTTTGCAAACCAATACCTTTACGAATCAAAACCTTTACAAATCCAAACCTTTGCAAACCAATACCTTTACGAATCAAACCTTTATAAATCCAAACCTTTGCAAACCAATATCTTTACGAATCAAAATATTTACAAATTCAAACCTTTGCAAACCAATACCTTTACAAATCAGAACCTTTAAAAGATTTTTCACAACGTGGCGAACCACTCAGAACTTTCCTCAAAATATTCTATGAGAAAAAAATGCAAGTTTTCAAATCTAAAATGGGATTATTAATTGTGGTTAAGTGGCTTACCCAGGGTCGTCTCAGTGAGCACTTAGAATCCAAATGTTGGGTGATGATAATGAATTTAGTGCCTTGGAAGTTGTCCGACATTTGAGATCTCCGAGTGCACACCGAGACTTCGATAAGGTCATGGTATTTCCCCCGTAATTACAAAGGTTCCCCTTTTTGTTTCCATGTTACGAAGTGTTTTTGGATCCACAATTTCCATCCCCAAGCATAAATGGGTCCTTAGGGATCTGCACGACAAAATCTGAGAAAACAATGTGTAGGAAACAGCCCTGAGACATGACCTAGGTTCGCTCGAGCGAGCATCCCTCTGCTTGAGCGGACTATCCAGAGGGTTGGCTCGCTAGAGCGAGCCCAAGCTTGCTCGAGCGAGCTGGCCTTCTAGGAGCTCTTCGTCAGCCGGTGGCCTGGCTCGCTCGAGCGGCCCCATGCTTGCTCAAGCGAGCTAGCCCACTGGCTGCTACTCATAAAGTGCGGAAATCCTCTGTATTTTCTGAAAGTTTCTTATCTCCCTCATTCCTCCATTCGCACATCTTTCCTATACAAAATTGGGCTTCTCTTTGCCTCAATGATCCTCCATTTAACCACCCACATTCTAAACCATTCCATTTACAATTTAACACAGAAAAAACCAATACCAAATAATATGAATTTCAGAATTCAGAAAGTGCTTTCAAAAGAGACAGTACACTAGACATTTTCTTGCTATATCTATACTTATGTAGAGGAATTTGTCTTGTTCAGAGAAATCAATTACACACTTGAAAATCAAATACTCATTGTAAGTGTGACATGCAATGTACATATTTTGATGCTAATAACTCATGTAGCCCGACAAAAGACTAGGACCCGTAGGTCCTGATGGACCATCTGATGGGGTCCACATGATCTTTGATTTGGCAGAGATACCTATCCTTATCTAAACTAGTAATATTAATTAGTTGCTTAATATGATTGCTTTCTAAATTCTATTTAGACTAGGATTAGGTAATTTCCTATTGTCGGTATTTTGATTAGTTTAGAAACAGGATGCTCTATATAAATAGAAGAGATCATTGTTATTCAGCATGCTTTTATTAATCAATTCAATTAACGTGAGTTATTCCCAGAAGTTCATGGCTGTGATTGTTGTTTTGTGTGGAATTCCTTTGCTGGATTCGATCAACCTCATCTGAGAGATTGGTCTATTTGATCAGAGATCCGGGGCTGCGCCAATAACAATATTGGTTAATAAACAAGATAGATCAAACATGTACTAGATGAAAAACATGATTTATAAATAAAATACCCAAAATCAATAACATGCAAAAGAATAAACTATGTCAGTCACTTGCCTTAGCCTCTAGCGCTCCAAGATCACTCTCTAATCTCACCAATGAGACCTTAGCACACCTATGAACAAAACCCCCAAAACATATTAAAAAATAGCTCACAAATTGGAAAATAATCAAGAAGAGTAATTGGGTCTTGCATGTTGAAATGCTAGGCTTCTAAGGGTTGCTCTATCATAATCTAAAGGAGGAAAAGAGGTCTCATACCCGAAGGACCTAGAACCAGCAAGAAAGAGTTCAAATGGAGGCTGTCCAGCTTTGTTTTGCACAAAAATGGCATCTATGGGGAGCTGGAGAGGTGGGGAAGAAAATGGAGAGATCAAGGCTTCAATTTGGTAGAGTTTGGTGGGAGGTTGAGGGGGGAATGAGCAAGAGAAGAAGAGAAAGGAACTCAGCTGAACTCAGCTGAGTTTCTGCTCAGGGACAGTTGGGAAAAAAGGAGAGTGGTCTCTTAATATATATAAGCCAAGAATGGGCCCACAACTAATAACATTACATGGGCTCGGAGCTGGGCTTTTTGGGCCTCGGATGGACCCGACGAAGAAGACTAAAATAATCCTCAAAAAATCCTGTTGTCAAAAAGTATATTTTTGACATGGTTTTGGAATTTCGAAATTTGGGCTCAGATTTTTAACGTGAAAAAGCTGTTTTGTCCCTAGGGCTGGAAAACTGATTTTTTGGGCTTCGAATGGGGTCGGTGTAAACACAAAAGTTGTTGGCTCCAATTTGACCTATCAAAAGAAAAAAAAATTGGAAATTTTCAAAATCAAGAACAATCCCCCCACGTTTACACATGCAACCCAAGGCGTCCCTAGGCTGCCAGACTGAGTTCGACGGCTCTCAAAATTCTCCAAAGCTATAGAAAACTATTCTAAACCACAAATCAACTCGATTACACTCAAATCTCATCTAGAGAACTAACCCACGGCTAAAAACACACTAATCACGAAAATTAGGGGTCGGGGTCTTATTGGATGCATATTCATACATTTGCTTAGAACTTTACTGTTTTACTTTTTGTATGTTTACGTGAACATATAGAAATGCAAGTTGACCGTGTTAGAAGAAGATTCTAATCCAATGTCCCGACTGTAAACCATTTTTCCCTCTTGATGACAATAACCTTCAAAGAAATACTCTTGTAATCATTTGGGATGGATCTTTTGCAATTTTGTTTTGTGGAAACTTTCTGATTTTCTCAGGTGTGCAGGAGATATTCGAGGGAGTCATTAGTATTGACTTGGTGGTTAACCTAAAGCTCCGAGAAGATGCCTTGATTGAGAAGTGCCTTGGAAGACGGATATGCAGTGAATGCGGCGGTAACTTCAACATTGCCTCTGTCAACATCAAGGGTGAGAATGGGCAACCCGGAATATATATGCCTCCACTTCTCCCTCCTGCTCGTTGTGCGTCAAAGCTTGCTGTGCGATCTGATGATACTGAAGCTGTTGTAAAAGAACGATTACGTGTATACTATGAGATGGTACGGCAACATCATCCTTTCTATTCTTTGGAGGTTTTCCAATGTCACATGCCAAATGTTCGATGGCTGTCTTGTGGTCTCACATTCCACATTCAAGCCATGCATCCAATCCGCTAAATGTCATCATCGATCAAATTCCTAATCTGTTCTCTACACTGGTGCACTTGAGTACTAGTCTGGTGTGATTTTAGGCCTATGCATCTCAAGGTCCGCCTTAGGGCACGCTTTGATCTTGAAAACATTTTCCACCTTGGCACAAAACAGCAGCATTGCACCTGCCCAGTTGTCATGTGTATTTGGAAGGAGAGCAAACCTCCTAAGTTTTATAAGGTTTAGTGCCTATAAATCAAGATGATTTTGGAACTACCCTTATTTATTTATTTATTTATTATGAGGGACTTAAAAGCTGTGCTTTAAAGTTGATGGATGTGTTTTGACAACTTTGTGATACATGCAAAATCAAGAAATTGCTTATTTATCCAAATTCACTTTTTTTCTCCAATTTTGTGGTTCATTTATTGATTTCGGCAGAGCCAACCTGTGGAGGAGTTCTACCGCAGCCGTGGGAAACTATTGGAGTTTGATTTGCCAGGAGGAATTCCAGAGTCCTGGCCGAAGCTACTGCAAGTGCTGAATCTCGAAGACCATGATGACAAGCAGTCTGCAGCAGCTTGAGTTGTACTCTAATTGTTGGATTTTGGTGGGACAGGGTGGGATTGTACTCTATCTGGGGTGCAACAGTTTCTTCTCATGTTACCACCATTCAGTAAAATAAAAAAAAAATAAAAAAAAAAGGGTTTCTTCTCTTTCATACTTGGAGATGCTCGATCAATGTCAAAGTAGCAGAAGTCTTTTATCCTACCTCATACTGGAGAATGCTTCAAGAATTCAACTCCAATCATTAGACAGTGCTATTCTCAACTTTGAAATGCAAGGTCATTTAATGTGCAGGTTGTGGTGAAGGAAACCTGCCAGTTCCTTTGACCATTTACCCTTTAATTGGTGTTGGCGAAGTGCTACTTTCTTCAAAATCACCATCATCATCAAAGCCTTACCTCGATTACTTTTTTGAAAATATATGTTTGAAATTTGGTTTGGTTGGTTTTTTTATTATCCAACTTTCAGTTTGTTGCAATTCTTCTTTCTACACAACTGGGTCCAATACATGTGGGGACATGAAATGGAGGAAGAACAATGGGACTAATTCAATGTCTTGCACAATTTGATCGATAGTTTAACAGTGAGAATGTTTGAAGCAGCTTGCTTGTGAGAAAGGATTCTCTTTCAAACTGAACCCTCACTTATAAGCTGATGGCATGCTGGTTAATGGGTCAGATTTTTCTTACTGTTTTCGACTGTTGGACTTATCATTGCAGGTTAAATCTTTACTGACCAGAAGCTGATGTCCCGGTCAAGTTCAAGCAGAAAAACTGTATGCAGCTGACAGAAAGACCTTTCATTTGTTTTATTGATAATGGGGCAATGTATACCTGTAATTAATCAGATTGACTGGGGACTCGAAAGAAGAGACTTTCTGTCAGTTTAATTCCCCTTGGATTGCTACAGGGGTGTTATACAGATATAAGTATATGCAACTTGGTGCGAACCATGGCTGAATTTGAAGGCTTCGAAGTTTTTTTGATAAACCAAGATCGGCCCATGTACCTAGTCAGCATTCAAATGAGCAATTGAGGCCTCAAACAAGGCTCACTTTATTCTATTCTAGCCATGCTAAACAAGGGTAAGATCATTACATGTTTAAGTATCATAACTAATGAGGTTCAATGCAGCCGCGAGAACAGCAACATTGTTCCTAGCAAATGGCTGAGCAGATGCCACGCCTTTCACAGTTCATTGAAAGTGTGGCTGCATCATTGTATTAGAGGCTTAGAAATGATCATATTAGGAGCTCATCATCATCATTATCATTGGCTTAACCCTTTCATTTATGCCTGCCTGAAGCCTAATGTGTACTACTTAAATCATAAAGGAAGCTAATAAGGCATCTTTTGTATGCATATGGCAATTGATTGTATATGTACCCAATGGATCAGAACAATGGTATATGGTGGATAAATCCTAACTATAGAGTGTGAGAACTCTCGGGGCCTATGAACGGCAGCACAAGCATCATCAAAGCTGAAACCAGACGGTTTGGTTGGACATCCCTCCATTAATATATAACTGGTGTTGTAAGGACGGTCCTGACAGGCTAACAGTGCAGACCACCTAGTGGACCCCACTGGGAGGGAGAGAGAGAGCACTCGGAGCAATGCCGGGTGGGTGCTGGGTTTCTAGAACTTCTTGTGGTACAATGAAAGAAGGTTGCATTGCCCTCATGGTAAAGAGCTGATATGGATTGCCAGCATCAGCAATGTGTATCAATCAGTTCAAAATCCAGGCCAGAGCAGAACCCAAAAGTTCAACTGGGTTTCACTTTTTGCTCTGGTAATGCAGGATCGCACTTGGCATTTCCCATAAATATAAACATAAAACATGAATGTAGAACAGCAGTATCACAAATAAGGATAGAGGCCTGAATTACTGAAATGTACATCGAGTACCCAGCGAAAGCACAAGGATTCTACATTTGCATTGTACACCACAAACAGCTCCAAGAAGATCAGTAAGAATCTCGACAAGGTTGAGGAAGATGCAGATGACCACACTTAAAAAAATGTTTTTACCTTGAATATACCCCCACTCGGTTCAATCCACAAAGTAGTGCCCTTTCCAAAGTGCTGTTTACCATCCTTCCCAAGCTAAGGCAAAGACTAAACCTGTCAAGAGCCCTCAAATTTCAAGCAAAACACAAACTACAATAAGATAAAAGGCTTCGTGTCAATTGTACAATGAAAAATAAGTCTCAACTTATAGACCCCAGATACATGGGTGAATTTTAGTATCTGACATTTTTGAAATGGTAACTGTAAATTTAATTCAACAGAGAGAGGAGCAATGATATAGATATAAGTTGTTGATGACAGCAACTTAAAGAAGCCAGAATGGAGAGAGAGAGAGAGAGAGAGAGAGAGAGAGAGAGAGAGAGGGCCCGGGTCCTGATCAGGATTAAAATGATTTTGAGGTTTGAATAGGATCAAGCTCAGACTGGCTGAACTGATCTTGGGCAGGGCCTATTCATTTATTTCTGGATCATATATCAGGCTCAGGTATAAATGGCAGGCACATCTGGTAATAATAATCAGGTTCTCCTTAGATTGTCTGACCAGACCCTTTCCACCCTAAATTTGTAGTAATAATGTATTGATAACATCAAGCGTACATGCAATTGCGGTAAAGCTTTCATCCAGATAAAATAACAGTGTAATAGGAGACAAGTAAATGAAAGTGTTATACCTAGGAACAGCATGCAGAAGCTTGCGTTCTTCCTGCTGGTCTATCCATGAGAACGGTCCCTTCTGTATTTTGAGCAGGCTGAGCTTGAGGCAACCTTCTTGCTGATTGTGCCGAACAAAGAATAGATCATCAAATAAAAAAGTGATTGTCAGTTGTATAACTTTTCATGCAAAAGTGGAACATTATTATCATGAAAATACAGAAAGAAAAGTACACAAAAAAATTGATCAAAAGAACATTTTATATCATCTTAAGTTGACTTGCATCTGAATCCAATCAAGCACTCATCTATCCATACCCTTGCATAAACCAAGCAGTGGGAACTCATCTCAAATGATGACTCATGGCATGTAGCAGGCTAGCAACAACTTGATAAGAATAAAGTACAGAAGCATGCATTATCATTTTGTTGATCAGAAAGTGAGTCGCATAGCTTGAATGTAAATGCACAGAAAAGCAATTAAGTTGTGTCCCAACTCCCATAGCAATATACATCACAGTTAACATAGGATGCCCCAAATGTCTCCTAGATTCAAGGATACCGCCACCCCTCCAAGTTTTCATCATCACCAACATAGCCTTCTCCCGTCAATCTGGGGACGGCTAAAATGGTCTGTCTCAAACTCAAAAATTCCATCCAAGCTAACTACCACCTAAGACCCCCACTCTCTCAACACTCAAAGACTCCAACCAAGCTAGAACTGTAAACTCTACCACCTAAGCTAAAACTCCCTCTTCCTCTATCTCTCATTGGCGCGCGCGCACGCACAATAGGATTCCTCTTTTTGTGTGTGTGTGCGTGTGCCGGGGGGGGGGGGGGGGGGTGTGGTGGGGGGCAGGGGCGGGCACTCACCTATAGGATCTCACTAGTGTACCTGATTTTATTTCACTTTTTCTTACTAAACATTGATTTTTAGACCAAAGATGATTGGCTATTGGTCTCCCCTATCTGGAGGTACACCTTATATACAGTAGGTCCCATCAGATGAACAGTCTGGATCACACTTTTTCTTACTAAACATTGATTTGTAGACCAAAGATGATTGGCTATTGGCCTCCCCTATCTGGAGGTACACCTTATACACAGTAGGTCCCATCAGATGAACAGTCTGGATCACACTTTTTCTTACTAAACATTGATTTGTAGACCAAAGATGATTGGCTATTGGCCTCCCCTATCTGGAGGTACACCTTATACACAGTAGGTCCCAGCAGATGAACAGTCTGGATCACCTAACCATTGGATCCACTAGTAGAGTAGGCATAAGGATACTGTACACCCTGCTGCACTGGGACAATCCCTCATATGGGAATATCGGTTTTTACTTGATATTTGATAAAAAAACAAAGATGCATTTGGTTGTGCGCAGTAACAGAACCATAATATAACCAGTGAGTTTCCAGGCGTTTTTATCATATTGCTTGTTTGGCAATGGATTTCTAGGATAAAGATGCAGGATCAACAATATCTTGGTGGGACACAGTTGACCTTGAGAATTTTCCACCACATGCACCATTCTGTCAAATTCAGAACAATCTGATATAAAGCAGAACCAAGCAGCAAATAAGCAGTTGCTTTTGGCAATTCTGTCCACATGTTCCTGTGCCATACATTCCCTAAGACCAATACATTGAACAACATAGAATTAATTGGTACATTAACCAAAAAAGGGAAAGAAAGAGAAAAAGAATGGAGAAAACCACAATATGATGCCAGCAGTCATCAGAGGTGGGGTATTATCAGCAAGAACAAAAGCAAAGTTTACACTACAGTGGATACGTATCAAATTGCTTGCTAATACACAGAACCTTTCTGAAATTATAAAGTATCATCTCACAGACAAATCGAACACAATTTCAGTTTGCAGATGCCAATATGCCATAAAAAGATTGACACATGAAACTAGTGAAAATTCTGCCGGTTATAGACAAAGAGATGTGATCAAGAAAACAATTGAAAATTAGCTAAGAGTTCTACCAAATTATAATAATGATATAGGCCTAATTTGGTAGAGGCATCTCTGTGAGACCGATGAATCGCATTCCAATAATTAGCCACAAAAAATGGCCTCATACCTATTGCATGGAATATATCATTCACATTAATAGCAGTTTTTGCAGATGTTTCCATAAAGAAGAGACCATTCTCCTCAGCATATGAACGGGCTTCCTGGAAAAACAGAGACACCAGAAACATTGATATGTGAAACTCAAATAACCAAAAAACAGATAGCATGAGGAAGCAAACATGATGCACATACATGCATACTAGAAACAAAGATAAATGTGCAAAACATAAAATGGAAGTTGATAAGAGCCCACAGCACAGTTGGAAGGCACTCACTTTGTAGCCCATAAGGTTGCAGGTTTGAGTCGCATTACTGAATTGAAATAATACAAAAAGTAAAGCAGATAAAATAAAATAACATGAGTTGAAATGAAAGTTGATCAAGATTACTATTGATTCAAACAATCTCATAAGCCCCTACCGCCAGAAAACCATTGAAAAATGAAAGCTGCTTCTCATCATGCTTCCACAGAAAATTTTAACAACTGGTACTCCAAAATTGGACAAACTGAAACAATTCACAGTTCACTGCAATATTTCATTTGTTCAGAACCTAGTGAATTTGACTGTGACTTCACCGTCCTTCAATGTGGCCAAGAACACTAGTTGGCTTAGCTTTTATGAATCCTTAAGGTTTTTTTTTTTTTGTTTTGTTTTGTTTTGTTTTAAAGAATCCTAGTTAATTCTCTGAAATATAGCCAGATAGTTCACTATAGATGGAATAACTAGCAACAAATAGGAAGAATTTCTGAAACAAATTCGATTATTCCTGAAGATTATTTTCTAAACAATGCAAAGAGTCCTGCAAAATTTTGCAAATCAATGTCACAGACTGAACAAACTGAAAGACCACAGGCTTGGTGAGTTTGATTCACTAGTACCTTTCAAACAACAAAGTGGGCAACCAGGTTCAAACCATGCAACTAGAAAAAGTTCCCTATTACTGTAAGCTAGCACAGACAGCAGGTAAATCAGTAAATGGTTCAGTTGTTGTTGTAGTTGTAGTTGTAGTTGTAGTAGTAGTAGTAGTTGTTGTTGTAGTAGTTGTTGTTGTTATTATTATAATTATAATGGAGAAATGGTTCAGTGTTGAATAGTATTAGTACCATTATTGTTAATCCTAGGATCCGTATACCAAATCCTATGATTCGCATCGAAACCTAAGAAAAAAAAGTTTTGTATCTATACAATATCCCATTTACAGTTGTAAATGTTACAATTGAAAGCTTGCTTTATCAAATCTTATGATTCAGGCAATTCATTTGGATGAGAATAGCCATAGCCAAATGGCTAACATTAGCAAAATTTTCTCTCCTTACGTCTTTTAGTGTTTCTATTTTTAAGAGGTCATCTAGTGTTTAGAGAAACCTCTTAAGAATTTGTGGGATTTTGGGGAGGTTTTAAAGTTAAATAAGGAACAAGCATGTGGAGCGATCAAATATACATACGAGTTTTGTCCTACATTCTTCTTCTTTTTTTCTTCCCAGTTGTTCTTCTTTTGGCTTTTTTCTTCACAAACCACTTCTTTAATTTCAGGAGGTACATCCTAACCACGTAATATTGATGATTTGAATTTAATTTCTAGTTTTTCATTTTGAAGATAAAAGAGAACCTGCAATCAGTTTATTTTTCCTAGTGATGTTAATATCTTAAATAAATATTCATGCATATCATTTATTATATCTTGAAATATGTTAACAATGTGTACGATTATATCAGTCTTATTTGTCAACAAATATGTGTTGCTTTGGATAGAAAATGAATGTCTTTTTTTATTCTCCAGTAAATACTCACATACCCTACCCAATCCCTGGTTGCTTCAATGGAAGAAAGGTGCCTACCTCATCACCGAGCTATCATGGATAGGCAGAAAATGAATGGGTTAAGTTGGACTTTTTTTTTTAAAAAATTGTTAAAGAAAAAATTAAAAAAAATAAAATACTGGAAAAAAGTAATTACTATATCATCATACTGAAATATAATTACCTTTTCCAGTATTTCTATTTTTATTATTTTTCATTTTAGTAAATGATGAAAAAAAATCTTACGAATCATTACACAATTCGATTCAACCGCTCAAACGATTTGCGACATGATTTCCATTTTCAGAACAATGTTGAACACTAGCGAATGAAGAATAATATCTTGAATCAGTCAATTAGTTCATTCAATTCATTTACAGCTTGTGGGTGCCATTAACAAACTTTACAATTAAAACTGCAAAAGGATGTACAAAGTCTATATTCTCTATCATATCCTTTCTATGCAAAACCAGTACGCACAAAATGTGAAACACACACCTTCCCCGAAAAAAAATTTTAATGTTTATGTAGGATGGGAAGGTGTTGTGGGGAGATCCATCAATATGAAAACTCCAAAGTGTGGAAGCCCAACTAGGCCAAAAGCCTTTTGAAGAAGCAATGTGCTCCACCAAGAAAATGGTCATAACATTGGAAGCCTTCAAAATAAAACACCAACCATCTCTCTCCCAAAACAAACCCCACCTCACGCCCCCCCCCCACCCCCAATCTCTTGCTTCTACTCCTTCTCCTTCTCCTCCTTCAAAAGAATAAAATAAATTAAAAAATAAAAATCCAAAAACACACACACACAACACAACAGAACCCCCAAACTAAAAAAAAGGGTGCTGACCATTCTATTAAATCTTCCACTAAAATCAAAGTGCAGTGCCAACAAGCCATGAAGAAGAAAAGGCCATTTGGCTTTGTCTTTTGTCGATCCACCCTCTTCTTCGATGACCATCTTTCAGTGTTTAACCAAATAACCCATCTAGACACCTCAATCTTCCTATAAAAGCACACTATTTATGAGAATTAGCATAATCTACCCAAGACCCAATCATCTATCATTACTCTCCTTCCATCCCCATTTTCGGAAAGGACCACTGAGCCATTACTCCAAAAATAAATCAATGATGCCAAGTTATTCCAAAAGAGTTTGAAGACAAGGTTCCATACTGCCAACATCATGATGCAAAGCAGAAAAATGGTCAGATGTACACAATGATGATATCAGCCAGGTGCAAATAAAACTACATTGACTGTCAACTTCAGACAGGTCAAAATTGAAAACCCAAGGCATTGACGTGTAAAGTTCGCTTTTAGTGTAAAATAGTGAACAAACTTCCTCCTGTGGATCAAGCAACTAGGCACAAGATTAAAAATGACAAATTTTTAAATTAGCATAGCTTAGCAGACCGATCAACCGAAGTCAACCGAAGTAACCAAGAGCAGCTCAAATACTGTTAAGTTTCCCCCTTTTGCTGAGTCAGTAAATTAATTGGCAACTTATTTTCACTGGTTTTCCCAATCTACCTAGCGGTTACAAAGGAACCATTTATAACATTGAATGGACGGTGCTGAATATTACATGCAAATGGAGGAATTGCCATTAAAGAAAAAGGTAGAAGAAGATAACATTTGTTGCTGTTCAGAACAACCTTCACTCTTGGTGGGATCCCTTCCTCAAACAAATATGCATGGACGGTTACCAAGGCTTCCTCTTTAAGAACATTGAAAAAGGCTTTATCAAAGAACCATGGTTTTAAAAAGTCGGTAACAGGACCACCTCCGTCACCACTGAATATAATCACACCAAAAATGTGGCTGAATCCAAGCAACTCTGTGTGTTGTGTGTGTGGTTGGGGGGGGGGGGGGGGGGGGGGGGGGGGGGTGGGTGGTGGGGGGGGGGGGGTGTGGGTGATGGGCCGGCAGGGACCAGTAAGTGTTGGCTGAGTCGACTCGGAATCAGCAAATTTAAAAAAAAAAAAAGCGAAGAAGATATCTATCAATGCATGCCTAACTCAGCTCATCATTGTAAGTACATCCCAATTTATAATAATAAAAAAAAATAGTTTTCTTCTAAACACAATACCAACAACATGCAGCCTCCACAAAATTACAATGTTACAACATCTGTTTCAAGAGAATAGCCGTAAGAAACTGCAAGAAAGAAGCATTTCAGAATTCAGACGACAAAGGATCAAATCTGTTATTAAAATTGTACAGTACAACTTAGTCACACTTATTTGCCTATGACATCTTGTCTCTCCAAGATGGTGCCACATGCAAGATACTCCAACTCGTCACACATCCCTGCCATGTTTGGGTAACAGAGATTGACAAAATAAGTGACATCAACCAAATGCAAGTTCTCTTCATGCAAAAGTAAAAAAGCAGGTATTACTCAAAGCAGCAGCTATGATCTCTAAACATAATGAGGAATTACATAAGAACAAAATGCAAAAGCGCTAGCAGCACATACAAAACCCACTCAGACACTATAGTTGGAGAAAATGTACTTGCCTCTACAGTCACCTTTCTTTTATCTTCTAAGCCAGCTTTGTTTCCTGCAAGGGCCATTACCATGTTTGGGTTACCTGGACACACAGCACAATAGTCCAACTTAGAACGCTGATGAGGAAAATCCAACGAATCCAAACATAGGCCTATACTAACAATGCAACATGCAGCAGGAACACGCAACTGTGTGAAATTCACCAAGATGCATGTCCTCATATCTACCCTACATCACAGTTAAGTTTTTTGGCAGAACCACAGCCCATAACGTGAGCAAGTCAGGAACCATTTCAGCTGAGCTGTCATATATCCAACATTTCCAAGTCAAATTGCTAAAAGCAATTATGTGCTGATTATAATTTATACAGAAAAAAAGGTAGAATAAAGCATCCACCTGATGCAATCCAATTTCCACACAACCGCAATTTTCATTGAGGAACATATATAACCATCCATTTTGTCAGAATATTCAAAAAAATTGTAATTTGGGTACAAGAAAAGTATGAAACAGAGAAGAAATGAAAACTTCATTTCATATCAAATACAAAAAAAAAAAAAAGCATGCTTACCCATGTTGCCTACCGTGTTCTCATTCTCACATTTAACAAAATAAAGAAACAGCCTACGAAGCAGTAAATAAAAATAAAGAAAGATGAGGAGAACGGCACAAACCCTGTTTTGAAGTTCTTGTACCCAATTCTTTGCACAAGCAAATGACTCCTAAGTTGAAAAACAAAGCCAAAAAAGTTGGCAAGCAAATAAAGATTTAAATATAAAAAAACTAGAGGTCTTCGTCCAATTAACACAATGATCAAATTTATCAGAAAAAACCAATCTATCTATCTATCTTCAACATCACCAGATCTATATTTCATCAATCTTGGGTCAGTAAAAAAAAAGTTAAAGTAGGAAAAGAAAGAAGAAGAGAGAACTTAAATGAAGTTAAGACTACAAAACCTATTAAAAACTTCTAAAAACAGCAAAAGGTTTCTCTCTTTGTGCCGTGTCAAAGAATGGCAAATCTTCTTTACGACCTAAGATATGATAGATACAACAGATTTTTACCACCTGTGTATTTAATCTATATAAGCAGGAATAAGAAAAAGGAAAAAACAAAGGGGGGAAAAGAGCATTTAACTTCCATGAATCAAACATCCAAAAAGAAATGAAAAAAAAAAGTAAAATGGTGCTTACCTTTTGTCTTTATTTTACTTGGAACTGATTTAAAAGATGTTTGAGTGCTTCATACTTTTTGTTTTTTGAAAGGTAGAGTACGGTATAGCGTTTGACAAAGTTTTTGTCAAAAGGTAACATTTTCAAATAGATATAAATGTGTAAAGACCTTGTTTGGATTTTCTTTTGTTTTTCTTTTTCTTTTTTTCAAGTTTGCCCACATAGCTTTTAATGTATGACAAATTTGCCTGTACTTCTTTTACCATATGACAACTTTGTCATTTTAACTTTTATTATATGCCAAATTTGTTTGTACTTCCTTTACACTGACAACTTTGCCCATACAATTCTTATTATATAACAAGTTTGTTTCTTCTAATAGAATCATATACCAAACAAACTTTGGGTTTTGACCATATAAGTGTCCCTTAAATCTGACATTTGCCAAGTTGTTGGCTTTTTAAAAATTCTGTGCAGAGTGATTTGTACAACAAAGGATGGTAGAAAACTGGTAATCCTGCCCTTATCATTATGTGATATCCTGTAGATGTGGGATATCACACAAATTCACCTCTTACTCTAGTCCCGAAAAATCTTTTCTCTGCATTGAGTCCTCTTCATGTGAAAATTCCGACCAGAACTCCTGGAATGTTATTCTCCTATCCTCTGATTGGTCCATTTCACTCATCACAAGAGGTATGAGGGCCCTTAACTCATCCTTTCAACACATAGGATAGGAAAGGGAGTTTATGTGATATAAATTTTTATTTTTATTTTTTATAATTTTATCATGGATGAAAAATGTGAAATCTCAAGAAAGAATAAGATCCTTACACCTTGTGAAAAAGGAAGGGCAACAAGGAGTAAGGAAGAAGAAAGCTTGAAATAAATAAATATATATATATATATATATTTATAGGGCTTTTCGGGATTTTAAAAGATGAGTTTGTGCGACATCCTACAAACATTGGATTTGCACATAATAAGGGCAAAATTGTACTTCTTCCGTAATCCTTATTCGAACCGCTTTGTAGGAATGTTTTAAAAGGCAACAACTATGAGGCACATGTCAGGACTACAAACATTTGTATGAACAATGTATATTTAAAAGGGTCTAATTTAAATAGATATTTGAGTGCTTTCGATTGTTAAGCAAAAGTTTTATCAAAAGACAATTTTTTCAATTTTCTTAAAAGTTTGCCCATATAACTTTTAATATACAATAAATTTGCCAATAATAACTTTACTTATATGAGAACTTTGCCCATTTATAGTATATGATAAATGTATCCATACCACTTTTATCATAACTACTAGCTTTGCTCATATAACTTTCGCTGTATAACAAATTTATTACTGTTTTCTTTTTAAACCAGCCTTATTTTAAAGAAGCTAGAGAAGAAGTAAAAATAACCAATCTGAACTAAGCAACCAACCAAGACTCGAACAGATCAGAGCATCAAAATCACCATGCTTGTTATATCATAGACAATGATCGCCGCGGCCGCTCCTCTGTAGTACATGGGTGCCAAGCTATGATACCGCTCCTGCCCAGCCGTATCCCATATCTCAAACTTCACAGTTCCATCATTCAATGCAAAGTCTGCAAAAAGAACCCGCCCCAATCGTCGATTCCTGATCGAAACACCGAAAAAACCAAAACCCATATCAGAAATCCTAGAAAACCACAAAACCCATAAATTGCTTCGAGAAAAAGTTGAAGAAATCGGGGGAGTTTTTCACCTGGAATTCGAGGAACTGGCCTTTGACGAAGCGCAGGACGAGGCTTGACTTGCCTGCGCCAATGCCTCCGAGGAGAACCTGTCAAATGGGGGAGAAGAAAAGGTTAAATGAGATCGGATGAGGAGAGAGTTTAGAGAAGGGGGTTTTGAGTGGATGGGTTGTATTGGATTGGAGAAGGAAGAGGTTTTTGTTGACTTACAAGCTTGGCATTGATATTTTTGTTGCCGATTGCAGCCATTAGAGTTGCAGAGAAAAGCTTCACTCTTGGAGAGAGAAGAAGGAGGAGGTGGGCAACGAGAAGGAACTTTTGAGGGCTAGTTTAGTAACTTTACTATCAAAATAAAGTGAGGTAAAAGAAAATAATAGGATCAAAATAAAAAAGGTGATTGAGTTTTTGTCATTTAGTAAATGAGAATATAACCAATTTTTTTTTTTTTTAAACACAATATGAATTTTTTAATATTTAGTGACTTGGAAATGTAATTTTTTTTTTTTTTGTAAAGAGGGAGAGGGAGAGGGAGAGGGAGAAGGCGCGAGCAGAGGTGGGCATCGGGGCAGTAGTTGGGGGGGTGAGCGAGGAGAGTGAGACGGACAAGGAGAAAGAGAGGGAGAGTGAAAGAGGAAGAGGGGAGAGAGACACGACGAGGGAGAGATGAGAGAGAGGAAGCAGGTGGAGGTGGGCGGAGATGAACGTCGAGTAAAGAGAGGAGGGGTAGTTTGGAAATCCTTTAGAGGGTCCCCTGGATGGAATGCAGGGAGCAATAAGAGATGTGTAAATAGCCTGTTCATTTTTCTTATTGTCTCTTGAAATGACTATTCACTTTCTTCACTAATTAGTGAATTAAAAAACCTTTTAGGGTTAGTTTAGTTAGAGTCATTTTTTATAAGGAATTGGACTTGTTGTAGATTTATGAAATGCTGTAACATCTTGTTCCCTTTAACATTCCTTCTTCTTTTTTTTTTTTTTTTTTTTTTTTGTAAGAATTTAGAATTCCAAACCACATGAAAAGACACTTTTAGCCTAGTGAATTTCTAGAATTCTAGCACCCCAAATGCTAAAGAGGAGTTCAGCATTTAGAATTATACTTGATGCATCTTTTGGAATTTTCAGAATTCTCTTAGACATGAGTTCTCACAACTTTTCCAAACAAATATGCCCTTAAGGCACCTTTGATAAGCATCCATGAAGTGGATTTCTCCCTGTTTTTTGAATCCCGTGAAAGATGCCGGTTAAGTAATAAGAGAAAAATGGCAACAAGGATTTCCAACATCATTGTTTCCAATTTTAATGTTAGTCAGACCTCTCCCATCGGATTTTGAAGAGGTCATGGAGCGATAGCTTAAAGATTACCTTTTGTGTTTGGAATCCTACTTTTTGGGCATGAATCGTTAATCATGTTTAAAACGGCTATGTGGTAAAATTTCAGTTGTTGATTCCTTATCGATTTTGAGACTTTAGATAAAAAAAAAAGTCTAGACTGTTGGGTCATGATTTCTAAGATTCTGTGGGCCCTATTTGCAAAATTTGAACCGTCCATCTCTTTAGAAGGCCTAATTATGTTACCCGGGTCAAATATCATCACGTGATTCATCATGGATCATGAGAAAATTGCAAAGAGCTCGAAGGTATTCTCAAATCACTTAACAGACAAAGGCGCCACTACATTGCCAAAACCGGTATTAGAGTTTTTACTTTGGAACTCTACTATTTGGGTCTCACAATCAAGATCTGAACCGTTAATCATAACTAAAATGCCCAAAATGCCTCATATGTCAAATTTCAGCTGTTGATCCGTCATAGATTTTGAGATATTTCTTAATAAATTCGTATTCTATACTATCAAAATATTATTCGTGTGGACCCCATCAGCAAATCCGAACGGTTCAAATTCTCAAGAGAGCCGAGGATGGATATGGGTTGAAAGCTCAACCCTTAATTTTTCATGAATTTTGAGAAAATTGTAAAAGGAAAAACTATAACCGTTGGATGATACATCTCATAGACGGTAGGAGTCATTTGGGTTTACCAAATCTAGAACTCTCCTTCGAAATCCTCTCCGTGGATATGTTGAATCTAGGATAACGAGGGGACCCTCTAAGCAGAGGATTCACCTATGTTTACCAAATATGCCCCTTAAAATTCCAAAAAACTCCTAAATTAGAAAACTACTTTTAAAAGAGTTGTACTTTAAGAATGACACCATCTAGCATATGGGTTGTTCTTGAAAGCATGACCCTCATGATTCATGGGGGACAAGGATTGGCTAAGGCCTCCTCATGACCTGCATATATGCTAAATATGGGGATCATTTGATTGTGTACTTGAGCAGCTAAAGTTAAATGAGTGCCAAAATTATATGATCGATATCAATGTAAAACTTGGACACTATTTGAGTAAATATATGAGAGTACCGTTGCATGTTCAAGGATGATTGGGTATGCCATGAAAATGCCTTTTCAAACTCATTATATAATAATAATAATAATTAAAGATATTATTTTTAAGGCCTAATATAACTTAAGTTATATTCATATTTAATAGCCAACTTAGTTTATATATCATTTAATACTCCTACTTGTATATTTAAAAAATATTTTGGATCCGAAACTCGATCCATCTTTTTTTTTTTTTTAATTAGCTGATGTCAGATCTGGATCCAACAAGTCGGTTCCGTGTCGCATCCGGGTCGGGATGCACCATAGTTCCTTCCCTGGATTTGACCATTTGCATCCCTTTTTTATGCCTAGGGGGCATTGGTTAGGTTGAGAATTGTGGAGAACATTTACAGGTTCAACATGAATCCAACCTGTTTAATAATTGGGTTCAAAATATCAAACCTAAATCCCGGTTTATATTAATGGACCAATTTGTTTAAGCCATGATTCCATATACGTAAGGCGCCTATGCAAATGTATCCCATTTAGTTATTGGGCCTATCTTTAGGGACAGGCCCTTAGCCTAAAAGTTAGGTCTGAGCCTTGTTAATTTATAACTGTTACTAGAATTCTAGTTCTGTTACATATTTCAGATTAGGCCAGATCATCTACTAGGGCCTTCGAACATACATGAGTCTCAGCCTCAGCCCATTCCGTTTACCAATTGGAGTCAAAGAAATCCCTGGGCGTAAATGGGCCTGAACGAAAAAAGACCACATAAGTTTTTAATTTTCAGTAATGGACCAATTAGGTGAAAAAAATGCATGGGCATACGTATAGGGGATATGTATGTATTTTGTAAGTTACAAATTAGGTATCAGACTTACACTCAGTATTGATTTCTTGAAAAACTGATGCATAAAGGCTCATGCATTAATGTGTATGACCCGATGTTCAAAACCATGATACAAAGCCAGAGCCCAAATTCTATATTTATGCATGTAATAGCTGGGGTTGACTCTGGTACAACCATGTGGGTGCCGTTGCACCCGTTAAATCACAGTGCGTTTAAAAAAACCCAATAAAAATTATGGTTTCACCCTCAAGATCCACATGAAAATCCTTGGTTTGCACCTAACACAAAACTACCTATTAAGGTTTGCGGACCCTCAAACGAAAATCCTCCGCAATTGTGTCATAGGGTCCCCATTTACCTGAACTTAACCTGAGGAAAGGTATAGATTACCAAGAACTGGACTAAAGAAAACCTCCTAAAGATGGCAATTAATCCATGTCTACCCAAAAGACCCGACCTGAGAAAATGTAAAAAGTCCAATTTGGAAGGTCTTGTACCCAACCGGCCTGAATCCAGCCCACTTACCTCTCTGGCCTTAGTTGCATGTATTCTCTAGTTTCTTCACAACGAAGGAACCCTTCTCCCTTGGAGCTATAAGGACATCCTTTTGACCAAATTAGAAATAGAAACAAAATCATTTTCTTCCTTGTGGAAGTTAATTCCTTATCAGTTATCAACAGGGCGGACTCAAGAATTCTTCCTTGGGGCCACTATATAGAAACAAAAATTGGAGAGGGCCACGGATAAAAAAGTGCATATAATTTTCACAATATATACGGGCTTTTTTAAAAACTTTGCGGCGGAGGGGACATATGTAAAAATAAACTATCCAGGTTTCCTAAAACATCGGTTTATTTATTTATTTATTTATTATGGAGGGGCTATGCCCTCCGCGGTTCCACCAGTGGTTACCAATCTTGGACTTTCCTTGGTTCAAATCATAGCCCATTAATCTAACCAAATAGCATCGGTTCAAATTTGGGTTGAATTCATTTTTATATATATATATATATATATATATACTCATCTAAGTTGGAGAAAACTGCACTGATATCTGAATTAGACCCATATTAATTTGTTCGGTAAACATATGTTATATCATAAAGAAGAACACTGCATCATGTTCCATCATTGCTGACTACACTCTAATATGTGTCTTAAGATCCACAAGAAAACATATATTTATGGCATATTTGTTTGCATAGTATACAATCATATGCATGAATAACATAGTGTGTGTATAAATATATATATATATATATATGTCAACAATGAAAATTTTGGTTCTAATTCAAAAGCTCTAAGTTTTCTGCCATCCTTCTTCTATTCGTACATAAAAATATTTTATGGTATTTAAAACCATTCGATTGTAGCTCAATCGATCAGAAACACGAATGTATAAAAAAAGAAAGAAAAAGAATTAACTGGGGTCTGGAACTGAAAGAGCCGGTTCAGTCCAAGTCAAACAAGCTACAAGGAAATTATTGTGGCACCTCACATTACATGGTCGGCCATTTTTGCCAAGAATGAGGGGACCTTTGGTTTGGTCATAAATCTTGTAAAAAGTAAAATAAAAAGGGATCTATGACTGTTGACTGCACTAGGGAGGTGGGCCCATTCCTCCATTTATCACAATTCACAAGGGATCTTGAGTGTTGACTGAAACAGTAGTCATCTGCTATTGGTGATGAATGGTCAAACCAGGTTTTAAAATGGGGTCTGTTCACCTTTGTTGGTCTCGCACCAAATGAGTATCCCTACTTTTCCACTCGTGCGGGTGACTTTTTGCATGTTTTTTGGGTTACTTTTGGGTTGTCTTTGGCTGCTTTGGGTTACTTTTGGTCCCCACAAATTTCTCGTTATTCATGGTGAAATGGCATGCTAATAATGGGTTTTGTACTGGGTCCATTTGAGTCCATCATATTTGGGCTAGGTCCTATAAATTAGAGGCACATTTGTATGGTAACATGTTCATGGCGAAATAGAAGGAGATAATCTTTGTCCAACATTTACAAACCAAATAGAGAATCTCATAAGCTTAAGGAAACAACTGCTAACATGCCCAAGAGATCTACAACAGTGAAATCCTCGGGCACAAACATGCCCCAAGCCCCCAATGTCCACTACCCAATGCCTTGACTACTAAGAAATTAAGTGTTGGCAAATTTATATGGGTCCATTGAGTTGTAATTTTTATTTTTAGATTTGAATTGTGTTGGGGCTTCACACTGAAGATAAAGGAAATGTAAAAAAGCAAGTTTGAGAATCAAATATGTTGAGTTTTCCAGATCCAGAAATTCGGTCTACTCGAGCGAGTGCTTTAGACCCTTGCCTCCAAGACAGAACGTTCCTCCACTCGAGCTAGCATCAATCCTCTCAAGAGGGCAATGCAATAGTGTTCTACGTAAATTAGAACTTCCATTCTAATTTATCTCAAACTGCCTGTTCTAGTCATAATTACCTTAAGTAACCCTAAGCATATCCCTAATCCAATTTAAAGGACTCTCTATGGTTGCTCTAAATGGATACCTCTCTCATTGTTCCGAGTTAGAGACTCTAACTGAGAGAATTCTTCTCTAGAGATTTCATTGAATTCTTGTGCTGCATAGTTCATCTAGAGAGCAATTTATTCTACATCTTTTGTAGAATATCGTCTTCTTTTGTAGAAGATTTGAGGAGTCAAGTGGGTTTGAAACTGTTGCAGTCAATGGTGTGAAGTCGTTAAGGCGTAAAGCTACATAAGAGGTAACTCGTTAAGGCGTGAAGCTACATAAGAGGTAACTACAGTTTTCATGAGTGTCTTGTAACTGCGAGATTCCTAGTACTTAATTATTTATCCAATTTAGATCCGTAGTCTTTCATCCAATTTTGCTTTTATTCCACTGCATATCATATTGTGTTTGCAAAGTTTGATTGGGCTGTTGAATTGACAGATCAATCAAATTTGTTCAATGATTATATATTATAGGACTTCATATATTATATAATATATGTAGATGCGTATGTTAAGGACACAAATGTTTGGTCTCCATTGAAGTGGGGGTCAAGGTCCTGGCTTTAGTTCAAACTTCGGCACTGGAATATGGGTACCTGCCCCACGCGCGTGCGAGAGGACTGTCCTAGGAAAGAAGTTCCATCGATGCCTGTAGGGTCATTTGAGATTAGTGATGGGCAGTGCCGCATGAAGAAATGCCCATACCAGCTGAAATAGATCAAGTCATTAATTAAGATTAAGGAGTGGTCGGTGTCAGATGCGCTTACAGTCAAAGTGGAAGAAAATGGTATCGAGTCACGTACGAAAATGTGTAGCACGAATGGCCCACAACATGTCAAGTAGTCCATGTATTCTTCATGTCAACTATGGTACTATTATTCAGATATTATTCAGTTTGAACTATATTTTATACCTACCGGGAGAGAGAGAGAGAGAGAGAGAGAGAGAGAGAGAGAAGTGCTATTTGTCCTCTCCTAACCCAATTAGGTCAGATACGCTAGATCATAAGTCCATCCGTTCATACTCAAGTCTTGAAGAATTGTTAATGTAACATAGTACCTTTGAACAGAAGGCCCAATACCAGCCAGTACTGATTTTGAATTGAAGATGTAATAGTGTATATTTTATCAGTGGTAATTATATAAAATCTTAAGGGCCTATTTGGATGATCAGTGAATTGAATTGAGGTGAGGTACTGAATAAAATAAAATGAGTTACGATGGTTATTTGCTTTTAGTAGTTTGATAGGAAAATTTTTTTTTTTTGACTTTTTGTATAAAAAGAGTACTGTTTGTTTGTTTTTTTTTTTTTTTTTTGTTATTTAGTGGAAAAATGATGTTGATTTTTTACTTTTTATTTGAAAAATGGGATAGCTTTAAATTTATGTATTTTTAATATGAAAACCCCCCACCCCCCCCCCCCCCCCCTTCTAATTATTTTCTTGCCTAAACAATGGAGGCTTTACCTCATCTCGTCTCAATTCACCATTCGATCGAGTACAATGGATGGTAGAACAAAAGGGGAAGAAAGTCTAACTAGAAAGGTATAAGAGTACTATATCATATAATAAAAGAGAGCAAACATTCCCACCTACCGGGGCCTGCCAATTATAGGTAGGTGGAGAATGAAAAGATCGCAACGAGATCCACTGGTTTGCAAAATACTAACCACCCGTCCCATGGCTCACTAATTCCAACTTGTTCATTAATGGCCTTCAAGTTTAATGGTTTTTAAAATAAATTAGAAATTAGCTAGGAAATCATAATATCATCATCACCATATCTCTGACTCCAAACATGCTTTGAATTGAAATCACTTAATTGATAAAGATAAAGAGCAAATTTTATTGGGATAATGTATATACTAATTGTATGATAATGCAGGTGTGAACTGAACTATCAGGGGACCCATGATTTTCATGTCTTGGATATGACCTGTGTGAACTCTTGAGGAGCAGGTCGCACCATAAGACCCACAATCCCACATGAGAGACACCCACCCACTCTACCAAACACATCTTTATTTCTTTTGGTGGTCCCGCACTATTCTAACAGCATTCACGCCCTTGACGGGTCAGCTGAGCCGCCTGGAATCCTCGTCACAGGTCGTTGATGAAAGACCATTTGTTGTTGGACCTCGGACTTTCACATGAGAAGCAGCAGTTTGGAACCTTCCCTCCATGTGTTGGCTAATGTGATTGGGACATGATCAGTCCAATATATTAGACGGTTGATCTGGTGTGGCCCAGACTGGGAGCAAATGGAATGAACCTAGCGATCTGATGTCAGGACCAATTCTTCTTCTTCTTTTTTTTCCGCTTACAGAGGGTTCCCAATCCTTAGACTGGACTAATCTGGGTAAAACCTTTATGTGGCCCTCAGGTGATAGCACAAGTGGACTCAATCTTTGGTTCCTAAAGTGGGGGGAGCCGGGAGGTCGATACGTAGACCTTTGGTTGTAAAAGAGGGAGGAACCATGGTCCTAACCACTCAGCCAACCCTTTGGGGTTATGTTTGGACCAATTCTTGATCTATGGGCCAGTCAAAAAATTATGATACCGTTCAATTACCCATTATGGTTTTTGTGCCATAGTCCAGCTTTATAGGGCTCACATGTGATGAGTGGTGGATTTCAAGTACAGTCTAGCTAGCCTACTGGAGCCTATATGGGCGCCCCTTTGACCAGTTTTTCTTTTTCACACTCACTAGACATTAGCCCTTTGTGAATCAACACCAAACTCCATATGACATTCATCTTACCTTTATTCAATGTTGGATTGAATTTGGAAGTCTCTATAAGTAGAATGATTTGAAATAGAGTAAACACAGAGTAAAATAAAAATTAATTGTTGTGAATTTTTTACTACAAAATGTATATATTTGTGGAGATTCCAAATGATGGGTAAGGATATCTCGGCCAATAAGCTATGTTGTAGCACACCAAAAGATGATGGCATGTTGCAGGTGAAAATTTTCCATACAGATATATAGTAACAAAATATAAGGAATGGAAGAAGATACTTTTAAAAATAAAACCAAAACACCCTAGATATATGTCATGATGAATGGTGAATCTTATGGTTGTTGATCCCATCCATGTGTTAAGTAAATAGGTTATAAATCTCTTGATTACAAATAATTAATACATTACATATATTGAAAGTTTCTTTTCTAAATATTGTAAGATATTTAGAAATAATTAATTCCGAGGAAAAGTCTAAAAGTTTATCATTTATATACCATTTTTTTAAAAAAAAATTTATCATGAGCTTGCTGTTTAACCAAATTTCCAAGGAAAAGTATATCATATATTTTGCAAGCCGTAAAAATTTATTGCAGTTCCCACATGTACACTTTTATTGAAAAGACTGGGATGCATACAAGATCCTGCTCCTGTGGTTAGGATTCAGCTGAAGCTTCACCTCTACTTCCCCCCTATTTTTTTCTACAATAAAAATACTTTTTTGAAAAAAATTGCAAAGAAAGAGATTTCAGTTTTAGTAAAAAATATTAACTCCTTTTGGAGCTATAGTACAGCAGGTTGACACACCAAAATGCCCTTGCTAGTGGGTGAGGTTGAGTTTGAGTCCTTATTAGGGCCTGTTTGTTTAGGGGTTATTCTGATGGAAATTCTCCTTGTTGGGAGTTTTAACAACAATGAAAGCCCGTCTCATGAGAACTTCGAATTTTCTATTTGAATAGTGAGAGTCCATAAAACTAGCATTTCAATTGCCATGTTTAACCTATAAAATTTTTAGAAACTCAGCTAGGCTGAGCAAAGCATTTTGGAATTCAATATGTGAGACAATGTTTAGAGAATTTCAAATGGTCACACATAAAAAATCTCCAAATGCTTATAAACAAGTAGGCCCTTGGCATACAGTGAAAGAAGAAAAAATAAATAAATAAAGAAATCAAGTTCCTATAAAAGATTTTAGATGGAAGCCAGGTCATTGCTGAAAAAAAAATGGCCTCTTTAAGACCAATTAAGGGCATGCTCCACCCTTTATTCCAAGAACCGTGTGAACAGGGAGTGGGCAGAAGAGAAGGAGAATGGGACTGAGTAAGCCCCCGAAGAACTTGTTTGTTTGTTTGATTTTGGTAGAAAGGACTTTTTTTTTTTTCGGGTAAAAGAAGGGACTTGCATGGTTTTTTTTTTTTTTTTTTTTTTTTTTTTTTTTTTTTTTTTTTTTTGTAAAAAAGCGACTTGCTTGGTTGAAAGCAGACCTGCCATTTTTTAAGTGTCTCTCTCATACCTCTCATAAAAAAAGAAAAACAATGTTAGCATGCGTCAGATAAATTGTCATCTGTATCTCATTCCAAACGTTAGACAATGTGAGGTCACTGTAGTTACCATGATTTAGTTTTTTTTTTCACTTTAACCCAATTCAAGCAATCCGCAAACAGACCCTAATTAATGCCTCATCTCCTACTACTAATTAAGTAATATTTTTATGGAACATGTTGCTACAAGTCAGTGACCAAAATCTCACCACCAGTACCACCACCATCATCATCGTAATCTTAGTTTTATCTTTTCATTCTGATAAACTCCACTGCTCTAAATATCATACGAGATTGAAAAATTCACCTCATTTTCACAAAGTTTTCACTATATTTTATTCACTTTTACATGTACGTCCCAACATCCACCAAGAAACAATTTGTGAACTTTCATATTCCAAGTCCTACTTTTTGGGGACAAGAGAGGACGAGGGAGGTCTGAGTCCAAATGAAAATAATTTATTTTGGCCACCAACTTTCTTCCCCAATACCTTTGAACGCATGAATGCTCCGACAGGACTTGTGTTTCCATTTGTTTTAGTGCTCATTCTTTTTCATCTCTTTCTCATCTCACCAATCGTATGTAATTCGCTCTCCTTCACTTGTGAAATAGTTGCAGAGTGAGGATTTTGTTGCAGGGGGCAAGCGACAGTCATGTCAGTAATATTTTATATTTATTAAATTTTTGACTAATCATTTAAAAATAATTTTATAGTTTAATTTTTTTTAAATAAAGATTCCAAGAATAACTCTAAACTTAAAAATACTTCAACATTCTTAAAGATATAATTTCTCAAAACTTTACAGGAGTAGTTAAAATAAGAAATAGAGCTCATTATAATGAATCCAAAACAATCAAAATAGTCATTTTCTCCTTGTTTTAGCAATGAAAGTTCAAAGTAGGACCACACCAAATTGATCCAATGTCAACCAATCTGCCAACAATTAATTAATAAAAATCCATTATTAGTTACTTAATGAACGTTTGGTGGCTAAGACGATCACTGTGGCAGTGCCCCTTCCAGTAAAACCCCTTCCACCTATGAATCAGGTATGAACATGTGGTCATTTCCTTTCGATAGTCTAGATTTTGGCTAGACCCTCTATTCTAGTAAATCCCATGCAAGACTAGATTCTAGTCATTTGGTCCGCATCCACCACCAAAATAGTAAATAGATAGAGACCCAACAAACAATGAGAAAGAGAAGATATTCAGGAAACATAACAGTACTGGAAGAAATTGAGGTGGTGGGGTGCCATTGTTACTAGCTTTAAGTGGACATTAGCCTTGACTAAAGTTCTATGTGAACCCCATGCAAGAAAGTAGAGGTCAATAGTCTTTGTTCAACCTCCAGTGCAATCTCTGGGCACCTTCTATCTCAATTTCCCCACAGCCCTACCACCCCATGTTACAAGGCCAAGAGGCTCTCTCCTCCATTCAAATTTGCCTATATATAGGCATCCTCTCTTTCAATATTACCACCAAAGACACCCATTTGAGAAACTATCCACTAGTTCTTGCATCCTCTTCTATCTCTGTTTCTCTCACAGATTCCTTTCTCAAAGCGAAATCCTAAAGCTAATCTTTTCAACTTCCTTTCTCTAAAATAAGAAAGACCCATATCTTGTTCCATAATCTCTTTCTTAAATGGATAGGCTAATCAAATGCAGTGCTAATTATTCTGCCCTCTCTCCCTTGACCTTCTTGAAGAGAGCGGCCACCGTATACCCTGACCACTTATCGATCATCTACGAGGAGACCCGTTTCACGTGGAAGGAGACATATGAACGGTGTCGCTGCCTTGCATCCTCTCTAAAGTTCCTAAACGTCGTTAAGAACGACGTTGTTTCGGTGCTTGCACCAAATGTTCCTGCGCTGTTAGAGATGCATTTCGCTGTGCCAATGGCCGGGGCAGTGCTTAACACTATAAACACCCGTCTGGACGCCAACAATGTGGCTACCATTCTCCGGCACTCAGAAGCCAAGCTCTTCTTCGTGGACCACCATTACGTTCCACTGGCTCGAAGCGCGCTCAACTGCCTCATGGGTGACTCAAAGGCTGGTCACGTGGCAAATGTGACCATGCCTTTGGTCATCGTCATTGCTGATGGTGTCGATGCAATGGCGACTGGTATCCCACTAGGCCAGCTGGAGTATGAACAGCTGATCAAAGATGGTGATCCCCGGCTCCAATTGCCAGTTCTCCAAGATGAATTGGATTCGATTGCACTGAATTACACTTCAGGCACCACCTCGGCGCCTAAAGGGGTTGTGTATAGTCACCGCGGCACTTACCTGAGTACTCTCAGCCTAATTCTTCAATGGGGAATGGGAAGTGAGCCTGTATTCCTATGGACCTTGCCCATGTTCCACTGCAATGGGTGGACTTTCACATGGGGGGTGGCTGCTCGTGGAGGCACAAATGTGTGCATCCGTAGCCCAGCCTCATCAAACATCTACGGCGCAATCGCCAAGCATTGTGTCACACACATGTGCTGTGCCCCCATCATTTTCAATATGATCATTGACACAAGGTCGACTGAGCGCTGCCCCATTGCTTCTCCGGTCCAGGTACTCACTGGGGGTGCACCACCTCCAGCAGCCCTTCTTGAGAAAATGGAAGGACTAGGCTTCCATGTGACCCATGCATATGGCCTCACTGAGGCCACTGGGCCAGCCTTGGTTTGTGAGTGGAAATCACAGTGGGACAATTTGTGCCAGACTGACCAAGCCAAACTGAAAGCAAGGCAAGGCATCAGTGTGCTCTCCCTTGCTGATGCTGATGTCAAGGACCCAGTTTCAATGAACAGTGTTGCTCGTGATGGAGTGACCATGGGTGAGATTGTCCTACGTGGCAGCAGCATCATGAAGGGGTACTATAGGGACCCAGCTGCCACGTCACTAGCCTTCCAAGGCGGGTGGTTCCACACCGGAGACGTCGGTGTGGTCCACCCTGATGGCTATGTGGAGATCAAGGATCGGTCCAAAGACATCATCATCTCAGGAGGGGAGAACATCAGCTCGGTGGAAGTGGAGGCCGTACTATACACTCATCCATTGGTGTTAGAGGCAGCAGTAGTGGCAATGCGGCATCAGCTCTGGGGTGAGACCCCCTGTGCTTTCATCACCCTCAAGGGGCAGCCCTCAGCCCCTGGGGTTAAGACGGATGTGAGCCAAGAAGACATTATTTCCTATTGCAGGAAGAACATGTCCCATTTCATGGTGCCTAAGAAGGTGATATTTGTGGAAGAGTTGCCCAAGACCTCAACTGGGAAGATTAAGAAGTTCCAATTAAGGGCCTTGGCAAAAGAATTGGCAAATTCGGACAAGACCCAGAAGTCCAACCCCAAGGCCCAGCATTCAAATAGCCACGGGACCCGCCAGTTCGAGCCGCAAGAGCACCAGGTCCTGGCTATGTCGTGCCTCTGAGAAGACACTGCTCAAGTGTGTATATAGTTGTGTCTGAAGAAAATAGCTTGACTTACTACTATAACTTGCTTTAGCTATATATTCAGATAATTATATGGTATATAGTTCTGTATCGAAGTTGGTATTTTAAGCATCATGGGAATAAAAATCTGTAGATGAATTACTGAGTATGCTCTTCGTTTGATTGGCTCTAACCAGTACTATCATATATTAAACAGGAGATTACAAATGCAAGTAATTTCGTCATATACAGGAACTCTAGTAGTTGCCAGTAACCGTAACCACTAGAATTATATGGCTGATCGATCTACAAACACCTTTTGTTCTTATATACTCTATTCAAAAAATGTCCTCTATAGCCATCATCTACTGATATCCTAGTGAAGTATATAGCTCATATTAAAGTATTGCGAGGATTTTCGACCTGACTGTCTATTTGACGTAACCCTCCTGTACTCTGAAACTATACTCAAAACTTGCTTTTCAGTTAAAGTACATTTTTCTTATATATAATATAGAAGATTTTATCCAAAAAATCTTGTTAGACTCATTGAAGATCAAAAGGGGCTTAGAAAGTCTCCATGCACTGCAGTGGTCCTACATGCCTAATTTGGTTTAGTTTTTTTCAGTTTTTTTGGAGAGGGGATATCGCCGCTCATCTTGCCTTTTTACAATCGATCAAAACCCATTTCCCCCATTTTTCATCTTCCTCATTTCCCTCACCTCCTCCATCGATCTTAACCCAACTGGTCCTAGGTGCTCCCCATCAGTTGCAATGCTTCCTCTTCCACTTCTTTTTACCTTCTAGCAAGCACGCGAAGATCCTAATTGTGTTTTTCCTCTTCGTGACCTGCAACTCGTCGGAGATCAAGGAGTATAGAACACAAACCCCGACCCTATTCCACTATTGTGACGTTTAATATGTGAGGTTTGGGTTTGAGATTGAGTTGGAGTTGGAGGAAGGAGGAGGAAGATGAAAAAAGAGCGGATGAGGAAGGCAGAGGAGGAGGAAGGAAGAAGATGAGGAAGAAGAATAAAAATGAGCATGGATAATCGCGGGTGAGAGGGGATATCCCCTCTCATAAAAGGTGTAGCTCTCAGATAAGTTTGTTCATCCTTTAGAAAAACTTTGTCATGGGTGGGGATATTGCGGCTCATTGCATATAAGCTTCATATATTGAGGGGGACATCCCCTCTCGTAAAAGATTAAGCTCCCAGATCATCCCTTGGGAAAATATGTTATGAGAAGGGATATCGCCGCCTATCACATATAAACTTCATATATTGAACGGGGATATCCCCTCATATAAAAGGTTAAGCTCTCATATAAGTGTGTTCATCCCTGGGGAAAAAATCTGTCATGAATTCCCTAGTCTGCATTGAGCTAGATTTGCACCCTTTTTTTAGGCATGTGGGTTGTATCTTGTATGGGAGCCTGATTTCTTGCCATATCATTAAATGGTATAGACTTGGATCTATACGTGCGAAAGGCCCAGCTGCAGGTCAACCCAACCATGCACAAGAAAACCCCTAGATCTGATTCCTTCCCTAACCTGCCATTTCTGGGTTGTCAATCAAAGTAAGAATAGGATAAAGAAAACGAAAGCCCGCAACATTAAAAAGAGTGAAGCTATGAGATTTGAACTAGCTAACTCACTTGGATGGTGGGCAGGGGCGGACTCAGGATTTTCATTTGGGCGGGGCGGACAAGGACTATAATATAAAATTTGTCGTTATTTTGTCATTTGAGAGAGCAAGGGGTACTAGGCTTAATTCTAATGAGTGCATGGCCAACTTTTTCACCATGTTTCGGCTTACATGTTTTACATTTTTTTCAACTCTGCCATGGGCGAGTGCCCCCAAAAGACTATACCATGGACCACCACTATATGAGGCCCTCCTATGATCAAATTTAATCTATTCACTAGCCCGCTGAATTGCCAGCAAATCTAGTTTGACTCTTATCTCAAATGTATCTACCATTGAAAAAAAGAAAACACAAACATAAGCCCTGAAACTTCTAGGCCAGTAAATCAAGGTTTAAAAGATTATCAAATGGCTTAATTTGCAAGCCTGTCATCAATGGAGAGGCCTTTCCATCCCCAAACTTTTATTTGCATCCATCCAAGTGGGCCCACAGACTATCTTGCTAGGATGTTTGTGTGGAACATCCTTCATCAGATTACGTTCAACCATGCTTTATACATATGATCAAGCAATAGCACATATGACTCCGATTTTATTAAAGTTTGAGCCTTTACTTGCGTGAACGCGGTGCGAGTTGGATGAAACAAAGGTGGGCCGTAAACTAACAATGACAACCCCAAATGGATGAATAAAATTTCAGCGATGATGAAAAATCAACCCAAAAAATATAAAAAGGATAATTGCTCAATCCTCCATTCCCGCCCTCACCAGTTTAGCAGTTAGGAACCGGTAATGGAGATTAGTACTAATTTTATAAGAGGAACTGAATGACTCTAGAGAAAAAAAGGCGAAAAGTGAGGAATTAAGAAAGAAGATAAATACATATATGAAATGTTTGAGATTAAAAGGGTGAATATGAATTGCAGGAGCATGATTAACCCATTGTCCTGATGAATTGTAACATGAGAGAAAGGGCCAAAGGGAAAGATGAACTATAATATCCCATGATTTAGAAAGGCCAAAGAAGTTGCTAAATGCAAAATAATAATAATAACTAAATAAATAATAAAAAAATTTGAAATCAAGCAGTTCGTATTAACATTCTTAGGTAGCGTTTAGTTCGTTAGAATGGTTTTAGACGGGAATGGAATGGAGAGTGGAATGAGTTTGGAATGGAATAAGGCAGGAATGGTCATTTCCATTCCAATGTTTGGTTTTACAGAAGAATCAATCCAGTAATGGAATGACCATTCATGTTCTTGCGTTTGGTACGTTGAAATGATGTTCGGAATGTAATAAAACTTATATAAAACTGACCAAAATACCCTCTTCCTCCTCCTCCTCCTCCTCCCCTCTCCTAGTCGCCGACTCCTTCTCCTCCCCTATCCCAGTCGCCGGCTTAGAATAAGATCTTCTACTGTCTTGTTGTTTTAAGTGCTATAAGGAATTGAAAAATCAAGCAAATCTTAGTTTACATGATGCTTTACTTTTCCACCATTGAATAGAATTCTCATATTCAAGGGCGAGGGTCGGAAGGAGGACTTCACCCTCCATGGCAAAAGCTGAGGTGGCACGACCAGAATCCATGTTCCATGACACTACACAAACGAGCCCTAAAATGAAAATGCAATTGAAGAAGTTCTTCCCCATCACAACAACCCCAAGGTCAATGGTCTTTTGACTCTTCATGCCATAAAACCCATGAATCAAAACCAGTTTCGCCACAGAAAGAACAATCATACATTAAAATCTCCAATGTTTGCACAACCCATCTAAAACATATACATGAGAGACAGAGAAATAGGGATGATTTCACATTCAAAGCACCAATTACAGAAAACCCACATCATCCAAAAGGTCTTAAATCATGATTTCCTGCAAATCCGTGTTGACAAATGATGATTTTTTCATGAATCAATGATCAGTAGAAATCACACAATGCAAATTGAAACAAACCCATCAACAAATTAATTAGATAATTGGCAGTCCGCCCTTCGACGATGAGACCCGACCGGACCTAGGTGCCCTACTGTTGGAGGGGTTCTTGGAGCGGATGGGAGGGAGCGGGCTGGTGGTGAACTCATGGGCGACGCAGGTGTCCGTGCTTAGTTACGAGTCGGTTGGTGGATTTGTGAGTCACTATAGGTGGAACTCGGTGCTAGAGGGCCTGTGTGCGGGGGTGCCGATGGTGGCTTGGCTGCTGTACACGGAGCAACGGCTGAACTGGTTTGGTGGTGGTGGAGATGGGGCTGGCGTTGGTTATGGAGAAGGGGAAGGATGGGTGGGTGGGGGCGAAGGAGTTGGAGAGATGTGTCAGAGGTGGTTGATGGAGCCGGGGATGGTGATGAGAATGTCTTTCGACGATTTGATTGGATGAGGAGTTGTTCTTCTTCCATTTTAATGGTGGGGTATTGAATGGGAGGAATAGGCATTTTAGTCTTGTGAAAAATTTATAAAGGAATGGAATGGTCATTCCTCTACCTCCCCAGAGGAATGACCATTCCTCTGCCTAAAGAAATGGTGATTCCGGAGGTAATGGTCATTCCACCACTTTTTTTAGAACCAACCGTGGTAATGATCATCCGTTGGAATGACCATTCAATTCCGACTTTCATTATAGCGAACGAAACGCTATCTTAATCCCCAGTAATTGTAAACAAATGAAATCAAGCATTCCATATTTGGAATTGAGTTTTTGAGATTTAGAGATTGAGGATTAGAGAAAGGAGATAAATGATTGAGTTTTAGGTATTAAGATATAAGAAAAGGAGAATGTAGTTGGGGTTTTGGGATTTAGTGATTGGGGTTTTTGGATTTAGGAGTTTAGGATTGGATTTAGTTTTTATGTGTCCGTGTGTGAGAGAGGGAGGGAGGGAGTGAGGGAGAAACACCTAACTATAGTTGCTGTGCGTGTATGTCAGAGAGGTTAATGAGAGACTGCTTCTAGATAGGAAGAAAGATACCCTAGAGAAGGGCTTTTAGTTTTCGTTTCAAGAGGTGGGGCGGCAGGTTTTAAAATTTTGGGATCAATGGGCCCACTTTAGACTAATTGGCCTTTTCCCATATCCAACCTGGGGTAGGTGGGTCCGCCCCTATGGTGCGCATTGAAATTATAGTAGACCTACATAATAAGTCAATATGAGAGCTCGTGGTCATTAGGGCTTGTTTGTTTGCATCCGGGTTGGAATACAATAAACTTAAGGATCGCATTTAGAAAAAGAGAAAGAGGAGGGAGTTGGGAGTACAAAATGGAAAAAAAACTACTCCTAAAACACACAAAATGGAAAGAAAAAAAAAAAAAAAAACTACTCCTGAACAACACAAAATAACTGAAAAGGTTCTACAAAGCACTAAATTACAAAATGGGAAGGAGTAACTTTTTGTCATTTTATACTTCTACCCACAACTCCCTCCTCTTGATTTGACCGTTAATTTTATCTCTTTTGAGCTCTCATGCAAATAAATACGGATTTATAGAGAGAATTTCCCATGATCAAGTAGGCTTTAGTACCCATTGGAAAAACATCAGGATGTTTGACCTTATGCCCTTGTCACATTACACTTTTTCCCCCCTTTTATTTTTATTTTTATTTTTATGGGTTAACCCATTGGTCAGGAGTGATAATACCCACTTGAAGACCCAATAATCAAACTCTGGACATATGTATGATACTAAGGTGTCGACACCACTCAACTATAAGTGTGCTGGCCTTCCCCCGTACAATAAGAAAATTTATATTAATAGTAATAGAGTACACATGCCAAGTTAAAAAAAGAAGACGGTGACCTTATATTGGTTAATACTATCAAGATCTTAAGTACCCTCACTCAAGTCAAGAGACCTTATATAATCTCTAAATATTTATAAGGGCCACATCCTTCTTAATATGTATTCTATTTATTATTTTTATTTGCAATACTGAAGGTTCAGTGATAGGGTATCTCCCTTTTTACAAGGACAAGTACCAAAGATAATCCTTTATTGTTGCCTTGTTAGTAAGGAAACTTACATAGTATGCGTGGTGCATAAATTGAGTATTTACCTGTGCAAAAAGAGCATAAAAGTGATAGTCGTTGTGAAGCCTATACTGCCTACCCGACTCGTATTAGGGTTATGAGCATAAAACCTCATGAGGCTAACAAGATAACATGTATTACTGTATAACTGTCTTATTATGAAAGATTTATATTGTATGGCTCAGAGGTGAAATCAGAGGCCATTAGATAGACCCCACACACAAAAAAAAATGCCCATAGTCCATAGAAATGGGCTAAATTGTAATGATTATTACTAATAAAACTATTTTTTTTAGTGAGCATTAGTTATGAATCATTTCAATTCATAATGTTCACCCTTAATTGGCTTACATGAACTCTTTTGACATTGTCACCAGCACCAGCACCAGCACCACTGCTTGCAGTTATCAATGCGAGTTTGCTCAATTAATGTTGGGGAAATTGTGTGTCCACTGATCATCATCATCATAATTTGTGTATTGCTTTAATGGCAATGGAGACTACTTATTTGAAGTACAAGCAGAGTCTACTCAAGTTCGATCTTCCACCCCACCTTTTATAATGCATAGTATTCCTCAATAAAGTTGATTCCCATGCATGTCTTCTTTACTTGGCCCAACTTCTAGTAAAGTCCATCAAGCTCCGCCTGTCATGTTTGATGTTCAAGCCAAAATCAATCTGGTCACCAACACTGTGACTCATGGCGCATTTTTAAAAGAAACCCCCTTTTGGTGAAAGCCCCCCATTCCAATTTTTACAATACCTTGGGCAAAAAAACCACTTTTGTGTCCCAAGTAACAATAATAGAAGATTGGGGGGGCAATACCTTGGGGGAAAAAACCACTTTTTGTGTCCCACGTAACAATAATAGAAGATTGGGGGGGCGGGGGGTGGGGGCGCGGCGGGGCGCAATACCTTGGGGACCAATCAACATTCTTGTGAGTGCAGTGTTTCCATCCATGGCCACCTGATCTGATTTGAAAAGCAGAAATGAAAGATATGTGGGGCTGTAACCACCACGCCTTCTCTCTTTCCTAATTCTTGGCGAGTGAGTCACTGAGCATTGCCAAGATTATTGGAAGTGTGCAGGATTTTAGTGTACTATCCGTGCATCCAGTGTGACTGCTGTGGACCCTTTATTAAAAAGAAAAAAAGAGTGGCTGTGGGAACAACTTCATGGCTAAGACATGAAATCAGAGGCCATTAGATAGACCCCACACACAAAAAAATGCCCATAGTCCATAGTAATGGGCTAAATTGTAATCATTATTACTAATAAAACTATTTTTTTTAGTGAGCATTAGTTTTGAATCATTTCAATTCATGATGTTCACCCTTAATTGGCTTATATGAACTCTTTTGACATTGTCATCAGTACCAACACCACTACTTGCAGTTGTCAATGCGAGCTTGCTCAATGTTGAGGACATTGTGTGTCCACTGATCATCATCATCATAATTTGAGTATTGCTTTAATGGTAATGGAGACAAGAAATGCTATGGAGACCGAATAGGGGCCTGATTGGGAGCCTGATTTTTTAAAATGAGAAGTTGAAATGACATTTGAGCGCTTGAGTGAGATTGAGTGAAAGACATTTGAGGGTCAAGGATGTCATTCCAATTTAAATTGGGCTCCCAGTCAGGCCCCTATTTGGTCTCCATAGCATTTCTCAATGGAGACTACTTATTTGAAGTACAAGCACAAAAAAGAGTGTGGCTGTGGGAACAACTTATGGTGCAATGTACGAGCATCTGAGCTACCTTTCTGGGTGCATTATTGTTGGCATAATTAGGGATGACAAATGGGTTGGGCTGGATCAAAATGGGCCAAGTTGACAATTATATCTTAAAGTTAAAAGTTAAACTTGTATTTGATCCGTTTTTAAAACAAATAAATAAACTTAAAGCCTGCACTCATTGCATTCAAACTAGTGTGAGTGGCCCGTGCCCAACACGGGCCAAAAAAAAAAAAAAAACCATATATTCGAATATAAAAGCAATATTAGTGCATATCAAAGAAAATATAAATAAAAAATATTTGTATATAAAGCAAGATGAAGGAAGGAGTAAGGGAAAGATAAAAGATTTGGATTGATTAGGTGGACCCATAATGATATAGTGCTCCAACCCAAACTATAATAATAATAATAGGAAGTGGGGCTCACATGATCGAAGCATAGATTGGGGATCACAATTTTCAGTCTTTACATTTTTTGGTTTTTTTCATTTTTTGCAGATAGAATCTTGATGGGCATGGAAGATATTAAGATAGATTTTCAATTTTAGAAAGATACCTTCTTTTGAAGTATGAGATGAGGATTTATAGATTTACATACTCTAAAATAAGTAGTACTCAAAAATAAGTAGTTAAAAAAATATTTACACACTCCATCGGCTATCTATAAGGATTGAGTGTGCCATATGTAATTGCGAAAGCCCAAAAGAGAGCACCACGTGTCGCTCTCTCAGAAAGAGGACTGCTGTCTTTTATTATATAATAGGTGTAGGATTCGATTTTGAAATTCTATATTCAATTTTCGATTTTGCTTGGAATTTAGATGGAGAGTCCAAGCCATGCGCCCAACGCATGCCATAATTACAAAATCATTAAAATTTCTAATTAGAAATATTCTTAAATATTTAAATAAGTTATAAATGAATATTAATAAATAATTTAAGATAAAGATGGAAACTCATTAGAGAAATTTTATGTAGCTAAAAATATTTAGGGAAAGATCAAGTAAACAGTAAAAAATTTTGGACCTTGATTTGATTATATTTGTACTTAGCCATAAATTGAGTGTCATTTCAGAATTAAATGTGGATTTTGAAATTAATTGGCTTCCACAATGGGCCCCACAGATTAATTAACCCTACCAAATATCCAAAGAAAAATAAGGAGAAAAATGTCTATAATGGGCCCCACAGATTAATCTTACTCAATATTGAAAGGAAAATAAGGAGAAAAAAGTAGCAGAATACAGCCTATAAAAGTGTCCCCCGCTCTGGTATCAAAAAAGTTCTTCTTGTATTCGTATAAAAAAAAGGTGGCCCCTGTAAACTGTGAGTTTGGAAATAAAGAAGACTTTGATTTCATAATCGAACTCATAGATTTATTTAATTAAATTAGTAAATATAAATGATAATAAAGAAACTCTTGATAAAGATGGAGACTCATGAGAGATAATTTATTTGGTTAAATTAGTAAATATAAATGATTATATATTAAGTGTGGATTTTGAAATTTACTGGCATCCACAATTGTCCCCATGGATTTACCATACCAAATACTGAAAGAAAAAATAAGAAAAAAAAGTAGCCAAATACTGCCTACGAAAGTGCCCTAAATTTCTGCAACTTGGACCTGACATGAGGGTCTCAAAAAATTGATATGCAACAAAATTTAATACATACATGTTCACCAATCACTAAAATCATAGCCAAAGAGCCTTTATTCTTTTTCTTTTTTTTTTGGTTAGTTTAATAATACGTGGCGCCCATTGAAGGTAACTAAAGAGAAGTTATTATTGTATACTATGTTTTAGGGAAGGGATAAGTATCTTATTTGAAGAATATCTTAGATTTGGTTTGAGATATTTTAGGTGATGAGATTAGATGAGAACGACGATTCCGGAATGTAGCATTGCAAAAAGTTTGAGGATGCGCCACGTGTCGCTCTCCCAGGAATTCACATGCTGTCTTTTATATTATATAATTGAACTATTTAAAGTACCAAACTATTGAACCACTAAATTATTTAAATGTGTTTATATATGCGGGGTGGGCCTAAATTAACAAATCCATTAAAATTGGTTAGGCAGGTCATGTGGATTGACCCTAACCTAACCTATTTTTATTCTGGGTCAGATTCTTCTAGTCCATGACATGAACCCGTATTGGGTCAGGTTATGTAAGTCAAATGGGAGTTGGGTTGGAGGGTTGGGTTAGAATTTGTCACCCTTAAGTATAATTATATCTGAGGGGTAATGTTATCCGATGAGTGGATTGCATACTTCTCATATGCAGTCCAATTTGTGGGGCCAACTTAGATGACTACCAGCTAGTGAGGGTGTGTTCATGGAAAGGTCTCCTTATGGAGAAAAAAAAAAAAAAAAACAGCCTTGTCAAATCATCCTAGCCCTTGATTTAATCGCTATAAAGCTTAGCGGTCTTTTAACCATAGGTTTCTTGGAAATTCAATGAAAGGGTGGATAAAGATCTGATGAGAGTGAAATTGGGCATAGTACCAAATCATTGGAGAATGAAAGTGTAAAAGGCCCTACATTGATCAAAGGTGGGCCCCAGTGGGCCCTATGGAGCTGGACTGCATATAACATTGCATGTAGGAAAACATTTTTCCATATATGAGGATTCTCTTCTCTTATCTGGAAAACCTTCACCACCAAGTAGATTGCACAATGTGCTCATGTAGTCTGGCTTGTGGAGCCCATTTGGATGTATTTCTACGATTGAGGGTAGGAGAAATAGAAAAGCGTGCATATGGAAAAGGGTAATACAAAAAATCAATCTCATTGGATTATCCTAGCCCTCAATTGAACATCCTTAAAACTAAATAATCTTCCAATGTTAGAACCTTGTTTGCGATTCAATGCAATGGTGACTAAAGGTCCGATGATCATAAAATCGGCCATGATGCCATATCATTGGGGGTTAAGAGTGTGAAAGGAGATGCACTAATCAAAGGTGGGCCTAAGTGGACATCATAGGGGAAATTCTCCTCTCTTATATATGCCTTAATTATCTCTTATAGCTTGGAAAACAATAAAAAATTTAAGCCGCTCCAGTAATCATTCCCCATTTTTTAAACCCCATCCAAGAAGGCTGGACCAATGAGACTACCCCTGCATACCAGTTGAGAGCACGCGCACAAGCGAGGAGAGGTCTCCACACACACGGGGAGGCAACTCCGGCAAACACAGGAATTGACGCAGGAATCAACATATAGTTGTCTTGTGAGAGTTGGAATTCCCAACCAACTTGGCAGCCGCTGGTCTTGCAGTTACTTAGATGGATGCAAATTACAAGGGGATAAAGTGGCAAAAGGCTTCACGGTGAATGGTTTTGGGCAAAAGATGATCTTCCTAACCACCGATTTAGGGGTTTTACGTTTAATTAACTCTTAAGTTAAAAACTTCAAGAAAGTCAATACAACACAACAGTGAGTACAATGGTCATATGTGGATCTAATAAGGGTGAATGCATTCATGAGGGGTCATTGGATACTAGAGGTTTGGATCGATGATAGACGACGAAACTGGTGATTAATATCCCATTTTCTTACTTTTATTCTTTTTTTACCCAAATCAAGGGGGTTGGAACCTAAGAGAGAGCCCGAACACACACAGGAAGATAGCCCACTCAAGTGGAAAAGGAGCTCGTACACGTAGGAAGAAAGCCCATACAAGCGAGAAGAAAGCCCACACATGCAGGAAGAGGTGGTGACGTATTCAAAATTCGAATCGTGAGCAGTCAAGTGAGAACTACCACTCGTTACCACACGGGTAAGGAGTTGTTCTCTTCTACCTTTCTTTTAGAAATTTACGTGCATATCTGACACAAGGAAGGTCCTACTTTTATAATTGGTTCATGTAAGTCCTGTGAAGGGGATTTTAGTGGGGGCACTCATGGGCTAAGTCAGCTTGAGCCCAGCTTGGGCTCGATTTGGGATCTAATTTGAGGTCCATGGGCTACACTGGGTCTAATTTAATGGCCTGTTGATCTAATGGGCCAGATTGGGCCTATAAATGCTTAAAGACCCTGACGAGCCCAAAATATTAAGTACGAAGGGTGCGCGCAAATTCTAGACAGGCTGGGCCTCTGCCTCAGTTCAGGTTTAAAAGTAAATGGGCTGGTCTTGGAAAAGCTTTGGTCTGGCCCAGTCCCCCATTAACACACTTAGCTTTTGCAAAATCCCATCAGTTTAAGAAAAATTGCCCATTCCTTCCTTTATAATGAAAATCTCTACCGGCCTTTCTTCTCTCATGTAACTGAATTCCTAAGAATTATAAGACTTTATACTTCTCTAAGTGGTAAAGAATGAAGAATCAAACGCGAATATCTAAAAGTACCATTGAATGACTTTCCCTTTAATGGGGAATTGAATCGAGGGAAGATGAGAAATGTTTACGATCCCCATTTGAAATTATTTTGTTTGGGGGTAATTGTTGGTGAAAATGATGAAGTTACTAGATTGCCTTGCTTAAGGCAATTTACCTCTAGATACAAAGAAGTGCGTTAGCTAATAAGCTGCTTCTAAGATACGATGAAGCCCATCTCCTGTTGTGAGTCGATGTGGTTTAGTGATATTAAAACTAACCGAAATTCGTTACTTAGTCCAAAAGAAGAACATGATCAGACCTTAATTTTCATCTTAAAGTGATCCTGTGTGCGCATTCTTACCCAAGTCAGTGACCACTTCCAATAAGGAAGCTAAGCATGGGGGTTTTGAAGGAGTATGTAGGGCTTTCAATGGGCAGAATTTGGACCAGACCTACCTAGATCCAGGTGTGGGCCCAATGAGGAATGAAGGGCCTGTGACTGAATGTCAGTTTAATGCAGTACTTAAGCTCCTATTCTGAGGCTACCAGATGAAAAGTAAAAAATAAAAAGGACTGAGCCTGCCCATTAAAGGCCTGAGCTAATTAAACCCGACGCCCATTTAAGGCCCAAGTTTGTTGAAGATCCATTTTCCATTGAAGAGCTTCGTTTTTTTTTACCCATATGGATAACAACTTAAAGAGTATTATATACATTTTTATAAGTACATATTCTTTACCCATATGGATAACAACTTAAAGAGTATTATATACATTTTTATAAGTTCATATTCTATACAGTCAAATACACAAATGCATATAATATTTTCTATGCATAGCTAGAGTCCGATGGGCTTAGATTCAGAGGTTTGACACCAACCTATAAAGGATTCAAACGCTAAACCTGGGTCCATATCTAGCCCCTTGGGCCCATTGGACTGCCCAAACCCTCTATAAATTTTGGAGATTTTGAATAAAACTTGGTACATGTACTATCATGAAGAATTATATTAGAAAAGGGAATGGAAAAGACAGGCACATATGACTGAAGACAATTGCGGCTTCCTATTATCAAGGTGAATGTTACAAATATTTTCTATATTTTTGAACTTTTTTTTATGACCTAGGGTATGCCTCGCCAGCCTAGACTTCGGACCATATTTTGAACTTATTTTCATCATGTGACGATATTTTCTTAACAAATAAAAAATAAAAAAAAACATATAACAATGATTTCATTTTATTACCAAAAATGAATCTATCTCAATATTATCATGCTAAAAATGCAACAAAAACCTAAGATGACAATCTTTTCAGAAAAAAATATATATACAAATTTTCAGTTCATAAATTCACTTCGATTTTGATTAATGAATTTTTTTTTATCTTCAATATAATTTTTATTTACTTTCATGACTGGCTTGGGCTTCACTCAACAATGGGTTGGGCTGAGCTTGAGCTTGATCTTGAGGTTTTTAATTGGTTCTGCTCGAGCAAAGGTGGATGTAGTAGTTATTGCCCATTTCACAAATGAGCTCGTCTCGAGCTTGCTTACTTGATATGGAGCCAAATTTGAACGTGGTTCATCATGATCGAGATGCACATTTGAAGCTCAATAGAGCCTGGCCAAGGTTGCCTCATTTACACAATTACATCCCATTCCTCACAAAATTAAAACATATATCCTACAAACATGGATCCTAGAGTTCCACGGGCTTACTGTGCGATGAGTGCCATGAACCGGATGTTCGGCCCACTTGGAGCTATGATAATCATGATGGAGGTGGAGGATAGAGGCGGAGGATGGAAAGTCTCAATATGAGAATTGATTGATATCAATACCATTAGATCATCCTAACCCCTTGACCTCTAATCTTAAGTTTTAGCATTTTAGAAGGTATCAAATTTTTTTATTTTTTATTCAAAGGTGAGTGAGGATCGAAAAAGTGTCAAATCTTGGCTTGGGCAACTCATGGGGCAGGGAAGGTACATATGTGAGGGAGGTAACTTGATTGTAGGTCGGCCTAGGTGAGTTCTTTTCAATTCACCATACTTTCTTTGCACCAAACCATGTGTGTGCATGTATAGAGAAACTGTCCATTGAGATAGTGTGATATGTAAGCTGAATTTATAGGGCCCACTTGGATGTGTGCCAACCATGAGACGTAAATGGAATTGAAAGATCCTAATGGGGGAAGATATGTGCAAAAAAACAACCCCACTCGATCATCCTTGACCCATCATCTTAACCATTGCATAATTGCAGCCGATGAGATAAAAAAAAATTCCTCATTTCACATATCAAATGAAATTGGATAAGTTGGTATTTTGCATGTACCTAGCCACACGTACAACACACACATGAACACAAAACATATGCAGAGGATATTTCTCTCACCCAATTAGGGGAGGGTCCTTCTCTTGACCATTTTATTTCACAGTAGATATACCTGCAATCATGGTCAAAGGGGTATCCCATTGCCACTTATTACTGGAGAGTCAAAACAAGAGGACTAATAAAGAAATAGAAGCACTCAAAAGAGGGATGTCCTACCTGCTGACTTTGGTGACAAAAATATGTTGTATATGTACTTAGCCTCAAAAGGGAATATAAGTAAGAAATGAAACAGGTTAGGTAACCATGGCCGTTTGAGATCATTAACTTACAGAAATTTGGTATGAATAGAATAACATAATGATTTGTGCTACATTGAGCCCGGGGTTATATTCCTTGAAAATATAGCTGCGTGAAGAAAGGCCCAACTTGTTTACAGGATGTATGAAAATCACGATGCTTGGAAATAGATTAGAGACATCAGAGGTGGGTTTCTCGGAGTCTCCATATCCACATCGATCAAGTCAAAAAATTGAGGCAACTAGAGATCTATGTACGGGTCACCCGTTTGGCACTTTACTAGTTTGGTAAAAGTCAAGTAAAATCTTTATTTTTCAAACAATGGGTCACATCAAAAATATACTTTTTCAAAATTCCCTCTTTCTTTTTTAAAAAAATTTTCAAGAAGCAACCTCCTTTTTCCACTAAAAGACAAAAACATTCCATTTTTTTTATATAAAAAGTCAAAAAGATGCCATACCAAACAACTAAAAAAAATGCCATCACAACCCATTTATATTTTATTCTCTCTTGATTTGATACTCCACTCTATCTTAATTTTACAGTAAGATTACCAAACAAGCCCCAATTTGATGTCAAAAAGTTACGTTATATTCGAGTAGACCTTAGTATGCAAAAAAAGAGTAAACCTTAATCTCATGTCCTACTACGAAACTTTAAAGCAAGATATAGTAAAAGCAAGAGTAAAGGCAGGGCAGACCCAGGTAGAAGGGGTTGGGGACCACCCATACTTGGAAAAAGTTAAAATTTTTAAAAACCCCTCTACATATTTTGAGAATTAATATGTACTTTTTTTTCTTTTTTTTTTTTTTTTTACATTTGCCTCTTCCCTAATATTTCTTTTACATGGAACCCCTTCAAGTTGAATTTCCTGAGTCCGCCCTTGAGTAAAGGTAGACATGTAATGGAACGTTTTTTTACTTCACCACATTTGATAAAAAAGTGTAGTAAACTAAATTCATAATGTGATACCACTCACGTTTTTACTGTTCAATATGCTTCTTTTACAAACAACAAAAAAGTGTGAAAAGTTATAGTGTAGTAATTTAATCTATACTCTTTTTTGTCCTATATTTTTTTACCTTATACTATTCAAAGTACTTTAACACACTTATATTTTCTTAGTTTATTAGTGTACGTCACTTCAACTTTTTCTATTAATGTTTGATATCCAGCTCTCCTTTACTCCTCCATACATACATAGAATGTATGAGAGTTTGAACATCAAATTCAATCAACGGTGCCACTCTTACATAAGGAGTTCACAAATTGAGCAAGGGCTGGGACAAATGGAAGGGAAACGGTGCCAATGCGATAATAATGATGAATGGGACTACACTCAACTTTTATGTGCTTAAATGGATTCATGAAAGATATCGTTCTCTACAATTGAGATATAACACTTGCTATTATAATAAAGAGGAATTGAATAAGTGGCCGAAATGTTGGAGTTGTGAAGTCAAATGGTTTCAGCAGTTTGTCGATGCAAGCACCATATTCAAAATTACTAGATGACCGAGAAACAACAAACTGGTTCGGATTTCCATGCAATGAGAGAATCACCAGAGAGATAAAATAGCCTATATATGGTGGAGTAAGGATCCATCACATCATCAACCTAATCAGCATTCCTGTAAGGTCGTGAGGAAGGGGCTGAAATAAAATTGTAAGAGTCTCACGTATGAAGTACTAAATGTAGCGAGGACTGCAACACAATGTACTGCGAGGGATAGAGCCAAATTGGCTAATAAGATTATGAAATATACCAAGTAACCAATGAGTTTGCTGTAACACAAGGGATTGGGAAGAAGTCTGCCATCTATTATTGGATGTAACTTAGCATAGAATAAGGAAGGGAAGTCAACAAAGAGGATTTTTAACCTAAAAAAAATGGATTGGCTTTGTGGGATGTGCAGGGAGTCAGTAACAATCACACCTTGGCCGTCCTCTTGCACTCATGGTGTACTTGCTTTTTATCCTATCCAAAAAAATATCATAATATTAGTCTTTTCTCTCTGCTAAAAAAACCGAACATCCCCTCTTGTACATGCATTCACCGACTATTATTTTTCCATTTTTATCAAGCTACGTGAGCGCAAGCTTCTAAAAAAAATAGCGACAGAGTTAATCTAATAGACCATTAACCAGGACAGACTCTAAAGAGCATAATAGAACGAAAGCTCTCACTCACCAATGTGTGAGATAAAGTAAAACTCTATCATAGGGCCCACAAGCAATTTAGAGTTTTAATAGGTGAGGCCCTACTCGTGCATGCCATAAGTGAGTTCTTTTAAGCATGTTTAGAGAACCCAATTGGAGATTTGTCTCACAAGTCCTTGGAGGGGTAAAATCTTATAAATGAGAATATGACTAGAGATTTTATAAAAACGGTCACTCTTTACCACTCGGATGAAGAGGCATGTGACCACTCTGGAATTATTTTTCACAAAAAAATAAATCTTGGGACGTCACCAACATTCCTTTTCTTTTCAAATTCAATTGTAAATTGAAGGAGGGGGGCGGTGAAATAGAGTCCCCTTCAACACTGACAGGTTGGGCTGAGGATTGTGTCTTTTCCAGCGTCGTTAGCGAGGGAACCAGCAGGAAATCCGCATCTGCCGCGTGGGACCCACGGCCGCTACAGCCTCCTAGGCCCCACTCCAGCAACAGAGTGAGAGACATGGAATCTTTTACAGATGCAAGACCCTTGTCTGGAAAACGACAGGCACACCACCCTTAACCATGCCTCCACTCCATCCTTCATATTCACATGATATGATCCATCCTTTGTGTTTGTAACCCATGGTCTCTGAATGGGTCTGATCTGTATAGTTCAAAAGCTCGACTCACTGGCCTTGACTCAGAGGACATTGATTCACTATAGCGAGTTGAGTTTTAGGCAGACTCGGGACGCAACGGGTAAGGATGTCAACAATGTCAAGGATTTTTTTTTTCTAAAATCTTTAACCCAACAAGACTAACTCCCTGTGGTTCTTACTAGATCCACGTAGGTGATGATTGGGCTAATTTGGGGTGTCTTTTAACGAAAGACGTGGGGATAGAACAAACCCACTCCTTATGCCCCTCCATGAAGTCCCGGGGGTTGATGTCAAGGACACTCACACCCGTCGACTCATACTTTCCCTACTTGGTGATGGGTTTAACAAATATTGGTCATTTCAATTTAATGAAATATTGAACATTCTCTTCAAATATAAGTTTTTATCTTGGAGTCTTTATCAATAAATGAGAATATTTATCCGAGGTAAAGGCTGCAAGTAATGTTAGGACTTTCGGTGTGAACGTGCGCAGTTGAAAATGTTCGGTGGAATAATATATTCGAAGTTTGAAGACAGGCCATTAGTGTCCGAGCCTGAAGCCAAACCGACACATTTTCATCCTCTTGTCTTGTTCATGCAGTTACTTGAGTTGATGTGATTTTTGTCCCTGTGTTTTGGACTGAGTAGAGAAAAAAAAAAAAAAGTAGAAAAACATGATTTTCTTGAGAAAGGATACTGCTGAGGGCTGAAATAATCATGGATGACGTTGATGGACGATCAGGATTGTTCACTGAATTTTTGATGCCACGGATTTATATATCTTCGATGAAAACTCACACAGATTGGATGCTCGGATTGTCCCATCAGTGTTAGTTTAATCAAGATCAACCCGACCCGTTTAGAGTCTTCGGGTCTGATGGCAGGGATTAGGAATTCCTTTGGTGCCAATTTTGCTACCCGATTATAAAATCCAAACACCTCAAGATTAGTACGTACCTATCGTGAATGTAGCAGATTTAACCGTTAGAATTTTCATAAAATCAAGATCTCATTGGATATAAACAAATAACACCATTGAATCTAAAATATAACAAAAACCATATATGACTTCATGGCTTTTGTGATTTGATACAACAACGAAGGGGCTAGATTGAATAGGAATCTACTACTTTCTTGAACCATTTTCTTTTCTCTCGCAAATTGAACGCAGCGAAGAAAAATTCACTGTAGGCAAGGATATAACCCAATAGATTCTTTTATAGAGAGAGAATCCTCCCATTAAGATAAGTATTCGAAAATCTCTTCAATCATGTCTCCGTATAAATTGAGCAACTTATAAAGGTCAGGGTTTTTTAAATCCTTTGACATCCATTGGAAAAATACCTTTATCGGATTTTCTAAAAAGAAGTGTGCGCATGTGGTCATGTGGGCCACACTCACATAGTCCAACATTAACTATACGTGGACTAAGGACAACTATAAGATTGACAACTTATTAAGTGGTCCAATTCTATGAAGTCACGGATGGATAGAAGAAAAAAAAAGGAGACCAACGTCTTTGAGGAACAATGAACTCACTCCCTAGATAAGTAGGAACATATATCACAAACTTGAAGAAAAAAGACTCTTGACTCACTCAATTACTAAAAATTGCATATATAAACTATGAACTACAATAGAACAAGTACATAGATTTTACAAACAACTCAAGTAATAGTGAATCTTCTCTTACAAACAATGGTATGCAGAATTTCCCATCCCAAACTCTCCCTTCCCAAATTCATGGACAGGCCCCATTACTAAAGCCCCGATTCATTTTTCCTGCATCCCATTGCTCACCAAAAACATTTTCCCTCAAACAAAACATTGAGCCTATTTGCTTGTATTAAATTTTCTAGGAATTCATCTCCATGAGCTCTACCAAAGAATTATTAAAGAGGTAAGATGCGAATAAATGAGGTGAGAGGTGAATGATATAAGGTAGCCATGAGACATTGACTTTCCCGGGGTTTGAATTACGAGGGCGATGGCTGGGGATTTATTTTCTCTTCTTTTGATTCAAAATTCCCATAAGGAAGAGGCTATTTAACGGTATTTTTGTATATTCATCTTTGGTCTTCATTTTTTAACCTCTTATTACATGAGTTCTTATGTATGCAGGTCCATCGTATATAATTAGACTAAAACAATAAAAAATGTATAAAGCTTTTATGGATGAAAATCACCTTAATTTGGTGCTCACTGGATTCATATAAACTATTTTATTAAAAAAGAGGATCACTTCTGTCATGGCTTCAGACAAATTTTGTCACCCATTTGCATTAATGAGCGAGAAAATAGAGGCTTAAAATTGAAAGCACAAGGTATTCAATGTAAGCAGGGGTGGCAAAATCCAACCTGATCCGCATAACTTGACCCGCATCCTATACGAGTTTGGGTTGACATGTAAAATCCACTTGGATAAGTCGAGTTAGGGTCAACCTGCCTATCTAAACCGATTTAAATGGTTTTGTGTTTATCATTTTTGGACTTTAGAAACTCTTTACTCCTCAACCAATCTCAAATATAACCTAAATACGTGGAACCAGGCTTATATTGCTAATGAAGTTATGTTGTTTTCCTCTCTCATTCATTGATGCTATCATTTGAGAGGTCCAATGGCGGCATCACAAAAAAGCTCTCTTTCTCTGCCACTCAAAATGCCCCACGTTAGATGTGGCCTTTTCCTCAAATTTCAAAAGCTTTCTACTCATTTATGTAAAGCTATCTTAAGTGATGTGATATATTTTGATTGAAAGTGACAGTAATATGTGAGAAGTGATTCCCTCAAAGGGTTAATTCTAGAAAGGGTCCAGGGGAATTTCAGTTCATCTTCAATGACATAAATCTTTCTTCTTCCATTATGGACCTTTTCTTTTGTGAATTGATCAGCTAATTGAACAGCAGATGCTTTAGCCAAGCAAAGGGATGTTAGGATCTAAGCCTTGAAGGCATCTCTTATTGTGTTGTAGCTGGTGTTTGGTCTATAGATGGGGACCAGCCAACCAAGAAGTCGAGCTAAAAGATGGAGTGCTTGCACATGGGAATTGAATGTACTCTTGTTTTGGGTTTTGAGTGTCTTTTGTTGTGAGCAGGGAGGTAGTCTAATATGTCTAAAACATATTTTTAATTATACTTTGAGATTAGACTAGACTTTAACTCTGCTTCACTTGATATACCATTTATGATACCTTATGCTTCCGTTGTTATTAGAATTGCTTCAGCTATATTATACATGTTTTAGCAAATTTAACCATTGATTATATGTTTGTCAAAAAAAAAGTTTTAAATTGAACCTCACCGCTGACCTACGATCTTGGAAGTTCTCGGATTTTTAGGAAAGTAGCGCGCAAACTTCGGGTACCTTGACAGAAATCTCGGTATTCGAAATTGGGGCGTTACAATTTTATGTATATATCTCATATACCTAAGCATGGTTTTTCTTTTTCTTTATAGGTGTAAGTTTTTTCTAATTTAAATATATTTTTTCTTTTTCTTTATAGGTGTAAGTTTTTTCTAATTTAAATATATCTGTGAGAGGTCGGGATCTCTTGACTGTCTCCAAGGCAGTGTCCATGAGTAATCTTAAGTGCTATTAATTATATACATTAATCACGCAAACATGTGCTTAGTCATATTGTGGGATCAATTTATATTGAACTAAAATTTGAGGATAAATCATGGGAAGGGTTGATATTCAATTTGAACGGTTCGAATAATCGATAGGTGGCCCCCATAGTGTAATTATGCACATTCCACTCATAGGAAACATGTAGGAGACACTTAGGGAGTCGGGACTTTTTGTGAGGTTTGGGATTCATGATTCTAACTTCCAATCGACATCCAAATTCACCATAGTCAAGATCTCCAAAGCCTTGCATCACAAAAAAGCTGTAGCTTCCAACAAGAATACTAACACATAACTTCAAAATGTGCATGCCATTTTGAAAAAATAAAATAAATTGGGAGAAAATGAGAAAATGTCTTAAACTCTGAAAAAAACCCATCTTCAGTAAATGTGGTGCTAGCTCTTTTATTGTAAGCTCCAGCCTTTTATTATTATTATTATTATTATTATTATTATTATTATTATTATGTTTGAAATTAGCCTATTAGGTGATGATGACTCTGGAGGACTGAAATCTGAGATCCAACCTGGCTTACAGGACAAAATATCTAGCCTGATACCCCCGCCCATTTCGGGTTATATCCTCACAACCCATTGGCCCAAACCTATACCGATCTACCTTGTAAGGCTGTAACCAAAGGACCCGACCAAAGAACTCATGATGTTTCCAGTCCAGGTTTCAATCCAAAAGAATATATCTGAAATCTTACAAAAAGAATAGTTGTAAAATTTTAAATGAATTTGGGCTTGGGCTTTGGCTTCATATTTTTAAACCATTATTTTGAGCTCAAGATAACAGTGGGGCCCATTTACCTGACCATCCGAAGAACCCAACTAATAGAATTAAGTAGGAATGTAAATGGTCCCGATTCTCTAATTAAACGGAAGTTCTGACCCGTTCACAAACTTCAGACATGACTCCCAATTGAGCCCACTCGCAATCCGGTCGAGATCCAACTCCAGCGAACATGTCGAGCCAGTTGGCAACTGAGCTAACCTGGTCTTACCCATTTACATCTCCAAAAAGAAAGGTGAGGTCAGTATGGGAAATGTGAGAGATACTGTTTGTTACATTATTAACTCTTTTCCATTTAAAATCTTAACTGAAGTGAGGGTGACGGAAGGATGGTTTGTCCGGACATGGGGAATAAGATACGATATTAGAGAAGGAGATGGGGAATAGAGGGTAAGGTTTAAAGAAGTCGGTGGCCCCAATCCATCTCCCAATTAATGTTCATTTTTGTATTTTTATTGTGCTTAGAAAGATTATGCAATTTCAGCAAGACTGCAGCAACAAGGAAATGGTAGAAATCACAAAACTAGCTAGATGAAGTTGAAGAAACCCCACTTCAATTCCAATAGAAAGAAGAGAAAGGAAGGTGAAGGAATGGAGTAGAGAAGGAAAGAGGTCTTTGGGTTGGTTTGTCTTCTTATCATTTATTTTTTATTCCCTTCTCATTCTATCCAACCTTTGAGTGTAACAGTAGGTTGGATTTTTCTTCTTCTTCTTGTTTTTTTTTTTTTTGGGTCTAAAGAGAGTAGAGGAGAGGTGGATCAAGACCCATGTAGTGGAAGTTAGATTGTCTTGTTATTTCATTTGTTTGTTTTGGGTTTTTTCCTATGTGGGAGGGGTTGGAGCTGTAAAAGGACTTGAGATTTCATGTAAGGTGGGAAGAATTTTATGAGATCTAGACAATTGAGGTTGGGTTGATAGAGAAGAGGAAGAGGAACAAGTAGATTAGGACAAAAAGGATCATCTAAGATGGCTGCTTCTTCATCGTCTTCGCTGTTCTTTGGCGTCAGAGAAGAAGATCAAAACCAGATGATACAACAACAGTCCTCCACAACTACTTCAATAGCGACAACTACAGCAACCCAGAAGAAGAAGAGGAATCTCCCAGGAAAACCAAGCAAGTAGCTGTATCTACATACAAATAATCATGACCCTTATCTTATTTTTAGGGTTTTGATTTTCCCATCTCTCTAACCATCTCCCTCTATTTCTATCTCTACTTTTGCCTCTTTTTTTTTTTCAACAGATCCAGATGCAGAGGTTATTGCACTGTCCCCCAAGAGCCTCATGGCCACAAACAGGTTCATATGTGAGGTCTGCAATAAGGGTTTCCAAAGAGAACAGAACCTACAGCTGCATAGGAGAGGCCACAACCTTCCATGGAAGCTCAAACAGAAGACTACAAAGGAGGTAAGGAGGAAAGTTTATCTATGCCCAGAGCCAACATGTGTTCACCATGACCCTTCAAGGGCTCTTGGAGACCTCACAGGCATCAAGAAGCACTTCTCCAGAAAACATGGTGAGAAGAAGTGGAAGTGTGAAAAGTGCTCCAAGAGATATGCAGTGCAGTCTGACTGGAAAGCACATTCCAAAACCTGCGGCACCAGAGAATATAGATGTGACTGTGGAACCCTTTTTTCAAGGTAAATGACACACTTATTACTACTGCTGCTGCTGCTGGTATATATATTGTTCACTGTATTAGGAGTTTGCAAGATGGTAATGGAGTTTAAGAGGAAGAATACTGGTGGAAGATGATATTGGTGAGGTGAGGTCTGATGGGAGAGGGAATTTTTTCCCCAGTTCTTGCTTATAAGGTTTGTTATGAATAGATTCCTTAATTGACAGAAGGCAGAAAGATCTGTTGATATATGAAAGATGGAGAGAGGTTGTTTCTTTTCTATTAATTTCTATGGATTCTCAGTAACAGGTTTTCTTTTTTACTTTCCATCTTTTAGAGAGAGAGGAGAGAGAGAGAGAGAGAGAGAGAGAGAGAGAGAGAGAGAGAGAGAGAGAGAGAAACGTAGAACTGCTCCCACGTGAATTATCTGTGGAACTGCCATGGTCATTGAGATTTCAAAGGAGAAGAGAAAAATGTAGTGAGTTTTCCCCTTGGAACCATCGCCACTTTTGATCCTCTTACCTTTCGTAGTCACGTGTTGCCATGTAAAGAGGGTTAGCAGGTTTGTTCTCTTGTGGGTTGGCAAGATGTGAGCTGGGTTACGTTTTGCAGGTTCCACTCGGATGAAAACGTTAGGATTAGGAGGCAGTAGGGGCTCCCTCTCTCTCTCTCTCTCTCCCTCTCTCTCTCTCTCTCTCTCTCTCTCTCTCTCTCTCTCTCTCTCTCTCTCTCTCTCTCTCTCTCTCTCACACACACACACACACACATATGGGTGTTACAGTGATTGAGAAATTAGTGCCAAATGGGGTTTGCCATTGATGGATTTTGCCATACCAGTTCCGATTTCCATCTTTAGAAAAGAAACAGTTATTGCTGTATTCAGTGCGGTTGGATGCCAAGCAATGAAGCCAAATGTTGGTGATTTTCATTTTATATGGTAACATTCTCACCTGGAGAAACAAACGTTTCATGGATTGTAGCATTAATCGAAGAAGTCCTAGAAATGGGTTTCCTGATTGAAGGCATTCATGCTTCCTGCAAAAATTCTTTCACATTATTAACTGTAGAGACAGTCCTATAAATAGGTCTCTTTCCTGATTGGTTGATCATTTTGGAATTGCAAGTGGTAGAAAAATTCTTTCATCTCATTATTTTCTGTCTCTTTCTTGCGTCCTGCAATTTTCCTGGGTCTATTTTTAGTATCTTGTTGAAGTGATGAAGATTGATTGCATTGCCATTGGTTTTATGTTTTCTGTAGTTGAGTAAAATAAATGGATCCCTTCAAACTCTTCTTTCTGTTTGTAAAGTTCTTGCACGGGATTAGATCAAATAAGAAGTGAGAAATACTTGTCTTTCTTCATCTACTTAGTGAAGAAAGTTGCTCTATAAATTTTTTTTTTGTGAAGAATTTTCTTGCATCCAGTTTTCTTCCATGTTTCTGCTTCAATTGAAGTGGACTAAATCTTAATTTTCATAAAATTATGGAATATATACTAACACTGCAAAAAGAAAAAGAAAAAGCCTAATCCAATAACAAAGTATACTTTACCATGGATTTATTCATTTGCAATTCTCTAGTTTGTAACAAGTTGTATTTGGTTCATGGTCCCAACCATGACCAATACCTATTTTCTCTATGTTTAATCAGTGCATTTAAACTCTATTATATCACCACCTTTATGTTCTCTTTCTTTTTATTTTATCTAAATCTATAGCACCCTGAAGTAGTTAAAATTGAAGACTTTTCAATTTTAATTTCATAATTATTTTTAAAAATAGTAAAAAAAGGGACAAAACAAACAGATACATGTGTAACCAATTTATTGCATACATGTAAAGGTTTTTGTGTTGGCTGATATAGTAGTGTATGAAACCATGTTTGAAAACAATTATTTGATCTTTCTTCTTCCTCAACCACTCACAAACTGCTCTCATTGAAGTAAAACTTACAGTTTGCTTGGCTGCCATTCATGCAAAATAAATGAAGTAAATCAAACGCTTTCTTTTTCACAAAAAATTGCAGGAGAGATAGCTTCATCACCCACAGGGCCTTTTGTGATGCACTGGCTCAAGAGAGTGCAAGGCTCCCCAGTGTCCTCAACACAATGGGAAGTCATTTACATGGAAATAACAACATGGCCCTAAGTCTACCTCAACTGGGTTCTCAGTTCTCCTCAATGCAAGACCAAAACCACCCATCTACTAATCTCTTGAGGCTAGGCAGTGCTGGTGGTGCACAGTTTGATCAACTTATATCTCCCTCAAACCAATCATCCTTCCACCCGCCACAGTCGACACCATCCTCTCCCTTTTTCCTTCATTCATCAAACCAAAACTTCAATGAACCCCAACCCCACCAAAGCTTATTGCAGAGCAAGCCCTTCCATGGGCTGATGCAGCTTCCTGATCTCCAAGGCAACAACACCAACAACTCTTCTTCTGTGAATCTCCTCAACCTCAGCTTCTTCAATAGTGCTACTACTAGCAGCATCAATAGTAACTACAGTAACAGCAATCCACGTCCATCTGGGTTACTAATTCCTGATCAATTGAGCAATATGATGAACACCCAGATGGGATCAGGTACCTCCTCTCTTTATAACCCTTCTTTCCAAAATGATTCTGTCCTTCCTCAGATGTCAGCAACAGCTTTACTTCAGAAAGCAGCTCAGATGGGTGCAACCACAAGTTCAACCAACATCTCTCTGTTAAGAGGCTTCAGCAGCTCATCCGCAAACACTGCAAAAGATGACAGGTCACAGCACATGCAACCAAACTTCCAGGGTAGTTTTGGCAGTGGAGGGGATGAGAGCTTGAGATCACAGGTAGAAAATGAAACCCACCTACAAAACCTGATCATGAACTCTCTGCCAAATGGGTTTGGTTCCTTGGACAGAAACTTGTGCAACATGGGAGGATCAGATGGACTAACCAGAGACTTCCTTGGTGTGGGAGGGATGGTGAGAGGCATAAGCAGAACGATTTCGCAAAGAGAGCAGCATCTGGGCATTGGCTCATTGGGTTCGGGAATGAACGCTGCTGATGTGAATCGATGTTTGGGAGGTGGGAACTTGCAGTGAGATCAATCATGAATGTAAGTGGAGAGAAGAGAGAAAGCGTTGTGGGTATGTTGTTCAATAACTTTCTTCAGAATTTTGGGGTCTCATTGTTTAGTACTAAAAACGTTATGGAGCTTTTATATGTACCTTTTTTGGATTTCAATTGATTACTTTCTTTCACTTGTGTAAAGGGTGAAAAGAAATTGGAAAGGCGGATTTTGCAGGGAAAAAAAGTGCCATAACACATTTTAATATGATTGAAATGTGATCCTCGGCTCTATGGCTTTGACTCGAGCAAAATAAGTCTCCTCACAGGGACAAGTGAAAATCTTGAATAACCCAAAATAGATGCTCCTTCGATGGGCCCTCTCCAAATTTCTATATAATATGAGTTACGCCAGATTGGTTTTATGTCTTTTATTCCGATTTTATTGGAGTGGTCCATTGGGTTAGTTAATGACTGGATTCGGGGTCAATAGTATTTTGATCATTGTACCGAGATTTTCTTAGAGGCTAAGAAAGCAGAGATTATATATAAATGAGTTAGTATATAGCTTTAGACTCCAAAGCCGTAGGCCGAGGCAGTTTTGTCAAATCACGTAAAATTTGTTTCTCTCTCTTGTGTGGCAGGATTGTTCGAACCGTAGGTTTCGCACTTTCGCATACACACGCACAGTAGTCCCACTTTTTGTTGATTAATTACAAATGCGTGAATAAATAAAATATAATGAAAGTTCATTAAATATTGTTTAAGTGATCAATTCAACCGCAGCCCTGACTCCAATTCAAGTGGAGTTTTGTGAAGCCACTACAGTGGGGGCATTTATTTTGAGAGCTTTAGATTTTTATAAGTGGGACTCACTCGTGATCCTAAGGAATTTCTCATGAGCACAAGCATTATCAGAGATATGAAATCTTATAAAAAAATTGAACAGGCAGAAGTTAGTCACTCATGTGACACTGTCAATTCAATATAGAAAGCGGTGAAAAAGTCTCACAAAAAAGTCAAACATTGAGATTCAATAACCACTGTTCAATGTAAGTTTCTCGATGATTCTTAGGGTATGTTTGTGTAATACTGAAAATTTTTAATTTGTATATTTTAATTTATGTGGAGCTATAGAAAAGTAGTTCCAACACCAGGAGGCAGTATTATGCAAGCTTGAGAAAACTTATTTAGTTTAGATTTCTCTGTTTTTGCGAAAAAAAAGTAACGTGTCAAACTATAGAAAAGTGACAAAAATTATAGCCTTTTTCCACGGCACCCAATAGGATTGGGCGTGCAAAATGTGCCCATTTATTTTAATAGATATAATAAATAGGAATTAAAGACAGTAGTTCATGGTCAAATGATCTCTACTCAAGGATCATTAAAGAGATGAAGTCAAAAGGATACAAGGTAAGTAGTGAAGCATTTAAGAAAGCAACGTAAATGAAACATTGACTTTCCTTTTATTTAAAATAGTGAGGTTATGGTTGGATATTCATTTCTCATCTTCTATTGATTATCCTAGTAAAGCAGAGCTAATTACTTGATGGTCATTTTTTAATATCCGCCTTTTATTCTTCATGCTTGACTTAAGAATACAAAGTGTACAATTGGTAGGAATTAAATTACATGAAACAAACTGGTCGTAAGTGTTATTCCTCACATGCTTGTGATCAGGTTTGAAAAAGATGGTCTGCAGTGTTTCCTTCTTTCCTTTCCTGTTCTATTTACTATAAGTGGGGAGAATGTTTGAAATTTCAAATAACAATGACACAAAACAGAATACTTCTCCTCTGTAGTGTTTTGTATGGAAGAAAGATTCTCTTTCATGTCTTTACGTGAATGTTTCTTTCTGCTCGCATCCAACTACTTCATAAAAGAAACAGAAACATGGAGAAGTTCAGAAATTCCATTGCATTATAATAATAAACATACATTCCAATGCAATCTCTTTTTCCTGAGGATTTGAATCTAAACACGTTGACTGACAGGCCATTTATACTCATCTAAACGTCTCTCAGTTGTAATACTGAGACATTTGTTTGTTTGTACTTTGTGCGGGTCAGGTTGGATGTGGGCCCAACTTAAGCCTGACCCGAGTCTAAATATACATTGTATATATTTTGTATAGAGTATTAACCAATAGGATCTATACAAAATAAATCGTGAAATCCGTTCAGGCCCAAATTGAAAACAAAATTCAGATATAGGTTCAAGATTTGGATAGATTCTAATTTGAGCCCAAACTCAGGAATAGACAAAAAGAAAAGAAAATTCTAGGTGCAGTCCATTGATTCATGCCGCAGGTCCTTTTGGTGCCATCATGTGTATGTTGTGTAGTGTATGATTTCTATTCGTCAAAATCCACTACGAAGAAGTGCCCTTCACAACCATTATTAATATTAAGAAGTATGGGTCCAAGAGAAACAGTTCTTGTATTCACACATGTGACCCTTTGACAAGCCCGAGTCTCTACCACTTGTGCTAACTATTAGCACAATTGATGATAAGACTGCCACATCAGAAGATAGAGACACCATGAAGTCAAATGATTCAACAAGGAAATAAATATCTTTGAATATTAGATTTCTTGAAAAATCTCCCCCAACATCTAGGAATTATGATAATTTCTTCTTTTGTAAACACTGTAAACATATTCTTTATAAATCACATGACCTCTCAAAGTGAGGCAGTGAATCATTTTGGAAATCTTACTTGGTATAGAGTTATTGTGCAAGTCTAAAATAGATGGAGCTAAACCATATTCGTCTCCCGTGTTGTTTGATGCAACAAGCTAACTATACTGGATGGAGACCCGCTTCTAGATCCATCTGAATAACACCGCAGTGCGGTGGGTGCTCTCCAATATCTTACTTGGACAAAACTTTACATTGCCTTCATTGTCTACCAAGTGTGTCAATTTATGCACAATCCAACCACTGATCATCGGACAGCTATAAAGCGTGTTTTCCGATATACTAAAGGCACCGTTAATCATGGACTCATCTTTAATAAATCACCCAACTTGGAATTAAAATATTTTTCAGATGCTAAATGGGCTCACAGTCTAGATGATCAACGGTCTACTTCAAGACAATATGTTTTTCTTGACAATAATTTAATTTCTTGGAGTGCTAAGAAGCAACATACTGTGGCGAAGTCCAGCACTGAGTCTGAATACAAGTCCCTGGCACATTCTGCGGTTAGACCCTTATATTCCGATGGCTCAAACCCCACTTATATGGTGTGACAATATTGGAGAAAGTGATACGAACTTCCCTCCCACCAGCTCGAGGGGCATATTAGCACAATTGATTATATGACTGCCACATCAAAAGATAGAGACACCGTGAAGTCAAATGATTCAACAAGGAAACAAATATCTTTGAATATGTGAGCAATAAATTTAATTATTATTATTACAATTACACTGTTATTGAGCATCAAGTGTCAACCGAACCTTAACCCTCCTCCTTTGTGACCGACAATGTTTACAACAAGCAACATGACGAATTTAAAATAATTATTTTTTATTCAGTTGGCTGATTGAAGATTATAAAATATTTATTATATAAGAATAATGAATAATTTATAAATGAAACTGACTTTATTTACACACCTCATTTACACATGTGATGTGAAAATGAGTGCAAACAAACATGATACGTAATCGTTATGTATGAAAATCATTAATTCACATGTTGTCCTTAACCATTAATATACGTAGCAAATTACTATCTATGACACACAAATCCCAATTGAGATGGGAAGATAAAGACCTGAATTATCATTCTTACAAACATCATTATTTTAAATGATCCAATGTCTGGTGAGCTCCTAGCACTGGACAAGATATAAACTATTTCCCATTTATTAAAAAGAGTATATATATATATATATATATAATGAAAAATACAATATCCGACCAAGCCCGGCCCTCAAAGTTAGAGGGCCAGCAATATTTTGTCTAAGCCCTAATTTTAAGGGCTTTTTGAGGGCTGGGCCAAGCTGGGCCCCCAGGTCAAAGGGCCGAATTGGCTGGCCTCTAGGTAGGTCTGCAGGTTTGATACCAGTCAGTGAGTAAATTTTCTTCTAAGCAAGGCTAGTTTTGGATCCTTTGTTCCATTAAACAAATGTATAAATTAGTCATATATAGTAGGGCGACCTGGGATAGGACAACCAAAACCCAAATTTGCACTGTACCTCACTCAGGTCAAAATCTGTAAACTCATACCACCTTGAATCCAAAAACTAAGAAATAAAAAAACTTCTAGCAAGCTATTTGTCACCCAAATTTACCTTGTACCCCAATTCATGTTGTCATGTGCGATAAATTGGGTTTTTCAAGCATGAAGAATGCATAATTGGCAGATGTTTTTGCCAGGGGTAGAGGCACCAGAAAGGCATGAATTATTGGTAGCAAAACAAATTAGAGCATAGTCCAAGCATCCAGTGCATCAAATATGGACCCTCTGAGGCCAGCACTATGGTAAGGTTCATCTCTGAAATCCAAAACCCTCAAAGATCGCTGCCACAAAAGTAATAGTGATGGGCCAAATTTCACTCCTATTGGAGTTGGGTCCACCTTTAAATTAATCAAATGCATGTTGGTCCCGCACCATGCAGAGGCAGATCCAGATATAGAGTCCTGGTGGCACTTGACCCCATGCACCTCATGAAAGCACATAAAGGGCTATGGCGACATGGCCCATTCCTCTTAAAAAATAAGCCGCGCACACTCTTAAAAAATGAAGTAATGAAGAAAATAATATTATAGCCATTGTCCACCCCCGTCAAATGAAAATTAGGGATGCTCATAAGCCAGGCAAGCCTGCGCCCGATCAGGGCCTAGCCCGGTTTGGGCAAGGCTTGGATATGTAATTAGGGCCTAATTAATAATCAGGCTGGACTTGGATTAAGGTTCAGTTTGGCATCTCTTATTCTTGCCTCTTATTGGCTTAAAACTGCTTCAAAACGCATTTAGAGTGTTTGATTCAGTTTTTCACGTGTCTTTCTCAATTGGAGAATAGACATAAATTGTCTTTTCCAAAAAGCAACCAAAATGACAACATTTGAAGTAGACATCTCAGGCTGAAGCGGAAAGACATCTTGTCTACAGTATATTTCACGTTGTCACATGACGGTCCTGTTTTTTCTTTTTCTTTTTTTAATTTTCGGGCCCCTCAAGATCCATCCAAACCGTTGGATAGATTTATAAGATCAAACACGGCTATGGGTCAAATTTTCAACCGTTGGATGTTCATATATTTTGAGATATTTGTAATAAACCCTAGAAGCTTAGATCATCATTTCTATCTTTTGTGGGGCCCATACTCAAGATCTGAACCGTTCATCCTATTTGGAAGGATAGACACGGCTATTACCCCAAATTTTGTTGATTAATTCGTTTTAGATCACAAGAAATTAGCAAAAAACTATAGACCGTTGATTATTATATGCTTACTTGAGACAGTTTTGGACACTATTCACACAGTCCAATTTTTTTTGTTTTTCTTCAATTGTGGGACCTTAGTCTACAATCTGAACCGTAAAAGCTCTTAGGAAGACTAAAAACAGCTATCACACAAATTTTCAACCGTTGATCCTTCACCAATCACTAGATATTTGCAGACAAATATGAATTACTTGATGTTAGTTTCTAAATATTTTGGGCCCCTATATCAAGACCCACACCGTTGATCCTCTTTGAAAGGCTAAACACGGCCATGAGGTTGAATCTCGGCCTCTGATTCTTTGTAGATATTAAGATATTTGCAAAAAACCTATCAACCCTTTATTTTAAAAGGTCTATTTTAATAAGACTTTTTGCCTTACCAAACAAACTTTTTATATAGCATCTCTTTCAATTTGGGCCATTTGAAATAGATCTATTTCATGCGGATCATTTTCATATAGATAAGATTTGCCAAACGAGGCCTAAGTGATGAAACCCCATAGCCTGGCCCGGCCTGGCTTGTGTAAAAAATGCATGTAATTTAATTTAATAAGTGCTCTAATGCCCACAAAAGTGATGAAAACCCCAGTTTGGCCCGAACCTATTGATTAAATGGGCGGGCTCATGCCTAACTTTTATGGCCCTTGTCGGTCTTGAGCCGGGCCAAGCCTGGATATGCTTTAGCCCGGTCCATAAGCACTCCTAATGAAAATCATGGGTCCGCCACTGCGCCACCCGAAATTTAGCCCAACACTTGAACAATGACTTGATCAGAATAGTTTAGATTAGAAAGGTGAGCCCCCTGGCGCACCGATAACCAAGGTTGGTCTCGGAAAATTCTGTGAAGCATACCCTAGATATTGATTATGTAGGATCTTACACCCCATTAAGTTACCACTTAGCTCAAAATCAATTGGTGATAAAAAACAGCACAACAATAGTTTTATGGTGAGGGCGAGGGCTCGACCACAATCGTGACCACTCAGAAGCGAGGGTGAACATTGACATCAATAGAGTCCATGACAGTCAATCATTAAATGTGGATCGAGAGCCCCGGGACGAGCATGGGCCTGATCTTCAGGCCGAGAACCCCACACATGAACACAACCACTAACCTCTACTAGTCCTAGTCGGAGATATTAGAGAGACGCACAAGATTAACTTATCACACCATTAAATCGTATGGTTCAAATTGGTTAGTCACCGATAAAAATAAAAATAAGTTGGTATGGATTCAGTTACTCAATTTCAACGCATATATGGGATGCTATCAAAGTCAACACGTTCCGGATTCAAACCCATGCATAAAAAAGAAGAAGCATCGCACTGCGTCTTGTGCCCGCGTGCCCCAAGGGGGGTGTTAAGCAGTTAGTGTTCCAACATAAAATATGGTTGTATAAGGAAATTTATTAGCATTGATATAAGCAATATTGGCATTCTAGTTTCTCATGCATTTGCAAGGATATCAGCAATGTTCTTGGTCATCTGATAAGTGCCCTTGTATAGGCAACAGGAAGAGCTATTAACTTTTTGCATTTGGGAACATACGCTCGCTTGGTGAAGTTGTTGTAATCGTTCGCCTCGATTTCATCCAGTATCTGACGGTACAGAACCAAGGAAGCCCAGACCTACAAGGTTCATGAAATCGGTCATTTTGCCATTCCACAATATTAGACACAAACTGTGAATATAGCAGCAGTAGCCCAAATCAAGCATTTGGGACTTACGCCCCCTCATATGAATGAAACTTAAAACCTATGCGCCAGATGAAACATGCAGTACTGTAACTAGGAATGAGTTAGTAGACCCTAATTAACTCATTAAAAGACTTAAAAACAGTTGAGATTCAATGAACAAACAGTACGCGACAAATCAATCTGCAGATGAAGGGTGATGAAGCAATGAAAGCGGCTTTGGATAGCAATTTGACAACTAGACTAATCAAATCTTAAGGATAAGCTCAATGAAGAACAGAGTACTGGAATATTGAGAAACTAATGCACGGTTGTATTACCGGCCATCTACTAGCTTGATTGAGTTCAGTTACCCCTTTCTCTGCATCTTCGAAGTACTTCCTTGCCCTTTCAATTTGGTTTTTCATGAAATTCCTCCACCTATCTGTTACCCTCCCTTCAAATACGTCCTCATCTGACAGACCTGCCTGTGCGAGCTCATCCTGTGGTAGGTAGATTCTGCCTCTTCTGGCACTGTGAATTTTAAAATGAACAAGAAGAAGATATTGTGTCAATTCTAACATTCAACGTCAAGAGAAAAAAGGGTGAATCTGTAATGACTTTGATGTCAAATAATAGAAGATAAACAATGTTCATGTAACACTTCTCTGTTAGGTCCCCGGTACAACCCTCTTGTGCAACCATAGTGGAGTGATGCCCGAATGCCTTCCTAACACAACCAACAAATTATAAAACCATTACTATGTCGTTTCACATCACCAAATAGTTTTGGGATAAACGGCAAGTCAATGGGGTCTGAGATCCTACATTCTCTATGGGACTCCCTTTTCAGTAACTTCAAAACATCATAAAATCTTCCCTGTGCTGAATTTAATTATGGTCAATGAAAAAATTGAAGAAGAGCATTGCATTGGTTACAGTGTTGAACTATGAATGAAAGAAATGAACTGAAATGTATTAATTCCAGAATGGGATGATTAGGAATAAAAAAATAAAAAAGAATTTGGATCCATCTAAGAAACACCAGTTGGAGCAGATTAACAATAAATCAAGGATTATAATTAAGTTTGTTCACTTGGCATATCTTAGAAGGGAAAAGGAGTAGATAGCAAGTTATATATGTTTTCACTTACTCTTCTCCAACATCCCTTAGTATGTTGGTGAGCTGATTTGCAATTCCTAATGCCAAGGAAGCACCATAAACACTTTCTGTAGTTGCATGAGAATTTGGAGCAATACCCATCACCGGAACACTCATTAAGCCCACAGTTCCAGCGACATAGTAGCAGTAGAGATAGAGCTCATCAAAGTTTTTGTATCTTGATTTTACAAGGTCCATCCTCATTCCTTCTATCATATCTTTGAATGGCTGAAAACATTGCAATATTAAACATATAAAACACCTTCTAATGATTTAAACGTATAGAACAGACACCCAAAAATGCATTACGGAAGAAAGTACAAATTTCCAGTTTTTTTTTTTTTTTTTTTTTTTTTTTGCATTTGTTCGATGCTCCTATCGTCCAACTCAATCTTTACTTACAGCTGAACTTATTAGAAGGCAAGTTTAATGACTACTGCATATTTTAGTTACCATGCTGTCGTTGGTATGGTGCTGATGATGGCAGCCAAAACCTTATTTATCATGCAAGGAGCCCACCTTAGTGTGATAAAAACTACTCACATCACATGGAAACCTCTCTATTAGAACTAGGCTAAATTACACTTAAATTCAGTCAGAACTGTTGGATTCATCATATGCAAAAATAGTTATTTTTTACTTTACATATAAACGATACAACAATCACTACATGACTTTCAACTGCAGACACCGTGGCCTTTAATGGCTGTCTTTTTCCACCGTTAACAGTTGGATTTTGCAGTGGAAATTTTCGCCGCCTCTATTCTTAGACAATACATAAGGAGATTAACATGGCAATTTTTGTGGTGAAAAAAATTTTCCACCTCAAAAAGTGAGCTTTAGCAGTGGATAAAACCACCGGTAAAGCCCATGTCGTCTGTCGTCTGTCAATGAAGGTGTTTTTTTTTTTTTTTCCTTTCTAGTAAATGTAAGTCACTATGTTTCAAATGAGCATTAGGATGTATGATGCCTTGATACAAAATGGACATGGTAAGGACATGTGGTGGATATTGTTGTATGGTTACAACTTTTACACATAAAAGGTGGACTATTGGATACAATATGACACGAACGTTGCGTATTTTGAGTATTCAGGTATCATAGATAAGGATTATTAGTCTGATTAGAGAGGGGATATGAAATGAGAAGCTTTGGTCGAGTGAAGGCTGGATGCACAAAAAGATCAATCAGGTTTTTGCCGCTCAGTCTCAAATTTCTCAATACAACAACAAATGTTTATTAGGCAAAACAAAAAAAAAAAAAAAAAACAAAAAACAAAACAAAACAAAAAAAGTCAATTAGCATGAAATCTTCTCTTAAAATTTGGATGCCAGTATCAAATGAAATCATGTCGCAGCATCCATCAAAGAAGTCATTGGTATTTCTCATTACGTAACTTTTTGAGAAATAATCCAGATAGGGATTTTGGAAAGTATAATCGGCCAGGAAAAGTTAATGATGTGTGTATATGGTTAAATGGAATTCTCTAAATGCTTGTCAAATGACACACAACACTACATGGACTGGGCACATAACTAACACCACTTGTTCTGCAAAAGAAGTTATCAATGTGAATGCTGTGAAGTTAGAGCTATTCTAAGAAATAAAATTTGAACCTGAATGTCAACATGGAACTTTAAAACTGTGTCTGATAGAGCTGCATCAAGCATATCATATGAACGGTTAGAGAAGATATCCTCCAACCTTGACTCCCACTTATCTAGAGCTGTAGATGTTATGTGTGAAGCATTGTGCCCATCTACAAGTTCATCTGTCCTCCTGCACCAAACTGAACACGAACAAGGATATTGTGGGTGACTTTATTTATTAAAATGAGTTGTTATACAGGGTTTTTGACATCCCAGTCCTCCCTAAATTGGTTTTTTCCAATTTCATGACCGAAATTTAGAAAATGTCAAAAAAAAGCTCAACTCTGGTCAACAGTTTTTTTAAAACCTTGTTGCCCCAAATCCATGCTATCATGGGAGTAGAGTATGTCATGGGAACTAATAAATCCCATCATATCATGGGAATGTCCCATAATGTCATGGATTTTATTAAGCATCTTAGGGAGTTTTTCCTCGAATGATAGAACTCAAGGAATGGTGATCAGATTTGTATTTATAAATGTCATTTTTTCATATTTTGTAAAAAAATAAAAATCCACTTGTAGGTTGCAGAAAGTGTATTGTACAAAAACTAACAATCCCATGATATTATGGAATGTGGCACAAAAAAGTTTAAAAAAGAAATTGACCAAGGTCAAGTGACTCTGGTTACATTATCTGAATTTCAGTCATAAAATTGGGAATATAAATATATATCTATATATATATATAGAGAGAGAGAGAGAAACAGTCTAGTGTTATAAGGTCCACCTGGATTTGTGCCAACTATGAATGCTAGGAGGGATTGAAAGATCTTAATGCAAAGTAGGTATGTACAAACAACTAGCCCCATTCAATCATGTTTAATGTGTAAAATGAGGCTACTTATTTCAGTCATTGCAAATGTGGCCGACTGTTAAGATGAAGGAGCTAGGATGATTGGATGGGGCTGTTTTTTTGCACATACGTAGTTCCAAATAAGATCTTTCAGTCCCCCGTGCCCGTCATGGTTGGCACGAATCCAAGTGGACACTACAAAGTTAGATCATTTACCGCATCATCTCATAAGACTGTCCCCCCCCCCCCCCCCCCCCCCGAAGGTGAACACACTTTTTATGGGCCTCACTTGGGGAAGGGACTAGAGGTGATCAAAAGACCTCCACCCCACCTACCTGTGTATAGTGACAGAGGCTCAAATCATCATCTTAACCACTTGATCAGTAACTAACAAATTTTCACTATCCAAAAAGTGTGAAGTTAATCCAATGGTCTAGTTCATATGGGGCCAAACCCTAGATCGGTGACCATCAGGAGGGTCCTTGTTTTATGATCCACTCAAATGGATCATAAGCTGGGCCCCATTAGGTATTTTGGCATACGGTACTCACCTTATCATGAGTGCCAATGCTCGGTGAACGGAATTTCATAGTTGAGATGGATCACTTCAATCATAGGTTGAGCATCCCTTGAGACAATAAATGCCATCATACTTTATTGGTATCTACAATCGAATTATCGGCAAGTTTACCTCAAAATAGAATATGCCAAATCATGTCTGTATTGGACTTAGTTTGTAGTGTCGTACGCCAAGCTTAGAACACCAATGGTGCACCTAGAGTGTTTAAAAGGGCAATGACTTAGGTACGCTAGATCTGTTGGGTTTTTAATGAAGGTACGTATAATGGGAATGGCATAGAATATATCGACTTCCTTAATATAATATATGAACACATCTTATTCTAATTGAGAAATCAGTCAAATTGATTTTGACCCATTTAAATCCTCCCATCCTTGCCTATTATTTGTCCCTTCATCTCCTCTCAATCGTTTCCACAAGAATCATAACTCCTCTTTCTCTTCTTCATTTCATCTTTTAATGCAATATTTATGGAAAATATCTTATTACAATAGTATCATTGATACGACGAGAACACAACCAACACACTTTTAGCACCTAAGACATATGGTTATATATATATACATACATATATATATGTATGTATATATATGTATATGGGGAAATGCTCCTATGAGAGCATCTCTCACCTTACTATAAGAGAAATGTACGGGGCCCTCACATGTAAGTTGTTGGTATTTTATATGGATGTGAGGGCCCCCCCTTATATCTCATATTAAAGTGAGAGATGCTCTCATAGGAGCGTCTCCCATGTATATATATATATATGTTGCATATGAATATATATATATATATATGGGGGGTCTTCTTATGCATCCATCCCTCACTATTTTGGTGAGGGACTCTTCCATAAAGGGAAATTTCAAGTACAAAATGTACTTTTCAATACATAGGGTGAAGTGCACTTGTACTTGAAACTTCCCTTTATGGAAGTGTCCCTCACCAAAATAGTGAGGGATAGATGCATAAGAAGACCCCTCTATATATATACATATATATATATATACACACACACAAGCACATAATTTTAAAAAATTCAATTTTTGACAATATTGATAAAAAAAATCCAATATTCAACAAGGAAAAAAAACATATACTAGGCTCTGCTCTAATAGCTTTCACAATATCATCTCCACAAAACCCAAAATATAAGTTTGTCATTAAAATTATCTTGATTTAATATTATATTTGATAATTATTCGTGTTTCGTGATTGAGACATAGGACATAGCATCCTTCCTATCTGTTATTATAATTTTAAGCCTATAATTTTTTTGTTTTCGAGAAATATCTCTATTTTAGATTTTATATAATATAAACATATTATATCAAAATCACTTTTTTTTTATTTATATCATAACATAAAATTATACTTTTTTTAATGAACGCTATTACCCGTGCTAAGCACGAGGGCATTTTGCTAGTATCTATTGAGAGGAGATGCTTCTCATGTCATGATGATCGTTGGTGGGAGACTCTTCAAAGGAGGTACTCATAATGATAGTTTTGAAGAAATACTTACAAAAAGAGTTTTTGACTGCGGTTAATTTAGAGGAGGGTATCTGTTAGGACATTAATCATTTGGATATTAACTATCATTGATAGTTATTAACCATCCACAATTATCTCTAGACTCACAAAGTCCTACCTGGCCGAAAAGAAATCCGACTTGGTTCAATATGAGACTATGTCAATGTGGGTCACGCACATTAAACTACAAAAATAATAGCCTTCTTGACTTGGTCTACGCCCTTAAGCCTAACCCATGCCGTCACACACATGAGATGCAATGCGGTGCACCACACCGCATTGCCCGAGCCATGTTTTTCACCGAACGAGCCACACTCAAGAAGGGGCGCTCTTGTATCATGTCGGACGAGCCCTACCAGACCCATACTGATTTGAGTTGAGCTTGGGCCTTAGATTTTAGAACTTGGAACGGGCTTGGAAAGAACAAACCAGTTGAGCTACACTTGAAACTATATAAACAAACTCAATTTTTTATAATTATATATGTAACTTGGGCTGGGCTTAGGCCAGCTACTTATAGCCCTATTCAAGCCTAGGCTGGGCTTGCGCCTATAGTTTAGAACCCAGAACCGGCTTGGATATTCCTTAGCCCAGCCCATGAAACCCCCTACACTCAAGGGTCCAACAGGCTAGCTTAATAAGGTTAGCAAACGAAACACTCATAAAAGGGCATTTTCTTTTCAACATTATCTGATGTGGGGCTCTAGTAATGAAGTCTTAGAGGGTAAAAATGGGATTTGTTAGGATTTTGAGTGTTGGCTAAATTCATAGGTTGGACACAACTCTGGGTCTTTTAAGTTGTAATCTTATTTTAGAAAATGACTCTGAAGATAGAAGATTGGAAGGACTCACAGAGCTAGAAAAAATCTGAAGTGCTGAATTTCCGGAACATCCAGAATGGGGTCCGCTCGAGCGCCAATATCTTCTCTCAAGCGGATGGAGTCAAAATAGCCCAAGATGCCTAGCAGAGTCTTATTTGTGCTGAGACAGAACCTCATCTGCTCGAGCAAATGGAAGGTCCGCTTGAGCGGACATGTCGCAGAGTCCTACGAAAAATAGAAACTTTATTCTAATTGTGCCCAAAATACCTGTTTTAATCCTAATCAAGTTAGGCAACCTTTAGCACGTCCCAAGGGCTATTTAAAGAACTCAAGGGCTATGATATAAAGACAAATCTCTCATCATTCTGAGTTGGAAGATCTAATCGAGAGAAAACTTCTCTAAAGATTTTTTAAGGAGTTGTGTTGCTAAGTACTCTAGAGATTCAATTTCTTCTGCATCATTTGTAGAAGATCATCTTCTTGCATAGAAGATTTGAGGAGTCAAGCGCTGAATTGAGTCTGTTACAATCAACGGTATGAAGTCATTGAAGCATGAAACGACATAAGATAACTTCAGTTCTTAGGTAAGAGATATCTGGAGAGGAAATCTGAGTTTCTTATAATTGCAAGATTCATAGTGCTTGATTATTTATCTAGTTCGGATCCGTGGTTTTTCACCCAAAATCTGGTGTTCTTGTGGTATGTGCTTATAATTCTATTTCCTCTGCATAATTATTATTTCTGCACACTTTTGAGTTGATTGATTGAATAAACCAATCTAGAGATCTCGTACCCCTGATATTTTAGGATTCCTAATCACTAGAGTTTGCAAATGTTTCGAAATTTTCGACATTCCCTAACAAGTTTCAAATTTTCCAAACAATCCCTCGCAATTTTGAAAATTAGAACAAAAGGTCAAACGTTTTGGGCATTGAAGATGAATGCATACATGAATGTGCCTTTCGACTTGAACTCCCACTTATTCCGAGTACATCAAAGTTTACCAAGATATTCAGTAAACTTAATATTGAATTAAGGCCCTATTTGGTAAGCCGGATATACTAAACGGAATAATCTTTTGAAAGTTATTGGTGTTCTTAGAAGCCAACATGTTACTGACGATGTACACTCTAGCTCCTTGGTCTAGCAAATGCTCAAAGGACAAACCCAGAAGTTCAATAGGAAGCGGCCTCGCTTCCACACTTATGTAGTTGAGTCTATCTCGAGTACTGAATCACTTGCACCTATCTATAGAAATATAGACCCACTAAAAGTAATAACCTTAGACTCATTTCCATATAGACATGTACTAATAATCCTTGAATGGGGATAATGATTTCCATCTCTTTGATTTTGTGCATAATCCATCACTATTAGAACTTGTTTCTCCCTTTGAGTTCGAAAATTTGGTACTATCTCTTAGTCTGGTTGGTTACCATCATAGGTAATGATTTGTTGAAGGACTTCTACCTCATTGCCTTGATGTTGTCCAGATCATGTCTCCTGCAAGGCCCTTTGTTATAAAGGGATCTACCAAATTGTCCTTCAATCGAATATGCTCAATAAAGATAACTCCATCACTCAAGAGTTTCGCACATATCTATGTCGTGAGGCAATGTACTTGGAGTTACTATTATTTGTACCAGTCAATGCCCGTAACAACATAATGCAAAGAGATAGTTGATGCAAGTTTAGGCTAGAGAGGAGTCCCTGTAAGTAATTCCAATAGCCTTTCAGCCTCTTTGCCCATCGTTGCTAATGGAATGAACTTGTAATCCATTTTGGACTGAGTAGTGCAAATTTTCTTCTTAGAAGCTCATGACATTGTGCTACAAGATGGTAAAGACCCATTCACGTGTGGATTTAAAGGGTATCAAAACATATATATATCCAACAAGCATAAATGTCCCTTTCAAGTACAACTAGATCCCTCTAATAATGCAATGCACAATAATCAAAGACACCATGAGTAGCGTTCCAATGCATATGATTATATTTACTAATAGACCTACTAAATACCCCACTATATAGGCAAAGTGTGGATGACTTCAATGCGTACGTTAGTTATTAATACATGAGTAGATTCCAATTATAGTGCAAAGTGTGGATAGGTCGCATTATTGGTGGGTTAGACTTGGGAAAAACTGTTAGCCCATGAATGAGCATGACCCTAGCAACCTAGTGACTCGAGTGTTTTAAAAACCAATGAGAAGAGAATTCCTTTATTTTTTATTTATAAAAGATCCACCACAACTTTTAAAAATCTCATATAGACCCCATAATTTTGTACATTGTAAATAGACACCACAATGTTTGAAACACGCACTAGACCACCATAACTTTGAAAAAATGCATCAACACCTGCAAGAAAAAGAAATTATAGATTTTCCTGTCCTCAAATTTATGCATATAGGTGTCTTAATGGACTTTCTTTGTACGTCGTATGTTACACCTATGATAATTTCACTGACTGATAATGCAAACAAATTGGTAGCATTGTTTACAGCCCAAATTAATGAAATTCTCAACACATTCTTTAACCACTCTTCATCTTTGCCTTTGGCTAGATTAGCTATTGACTCAAACTCCTATGTGGAGTAAGTTATAAATGTTTCTTTCTTAGACCTCCAAGTTTACGCAGCCTCTCCAAAAGTACATATCTAATCGCTCATGGACTCAAATGATTTGAATTTGTAATTTTAACATAGTAACAATATATCTTTCCAGAACCAAAAGAAGCCATGCCCAACAAGACAGATAAATGTAATAAGAGGATATGTTGTACCATCACCATCATGATCATAATGATCCAGAACCTTGATGACCATATTGAAACCATAACAGATCTCTATTCACTTACCATAAATTGCCCATATAGCTTTTCTCCTTTCTGGTGTCATCAGCTTTGTTCCTGAATAAAATGAAGAAACATCGAAGTAATTTGCACGTTTTAGCTGTCATTTGACAAAAAGCCAATAAGATCATATAAAGTTACTGCTAAATGTAAAATCTATTTCATAATATGGCTTCTTCAACTGCAACACAGTTAATAGATGCGCAAGAAATGAATCCATCAATTTTAGTGAGACTAATTAGACAAACTACAAATTAGAGAACAGGTAAAGAGGATTACCCAAGTAAAACGTTTTTGCATACTCTGCACAAACTTCTCCACAGCGATTATAAGCCTCATTCAACATTTGCTGGGTCCCCGGAAGAACAATGTCCAGTTTCATTTCTAACCCATCAGACTTCTGGTGCTCTTTGACCAAATTAGCCCGCTTAAGGACCACATCATACACCCTCTGCTCCAATGGCGAAGCAACTTCCCCTGTTATGTTAGGAGTTAAACTCGAAAGAATAGGAAATTTCCTGCTGCTTTCTGTCCCAAACCTTAACCTTGCAAGCATCAGTTCTGAATTCATAGAGCAAAAATTCCATCTGGGTTCTCTCCCCTTCAGCTTCAAGTTATTGCTTGAACTCAAACCATAACTGCCGAGTCTTAAATTTTCGCAAAACTGCCTTCCTTGTATGATTGAATCAGAAAACGCAAGAGTACTGGAGACGGCCATGGGTAACCATACCAAGGCAGCAGCCATGCTTAAATCTTGATGCTCCAACTGGTCCTAGGTTCTTTTTTGTTTTCCTGTTTTACTAACTCATTTGATAAAATCAATGCTTGTAAATCTTTCAAAATGAAACAAGGAATCACATAAATGCTTATTCAATTCATCACTATCCAAGTAGTTCTATGAGGAAAAATCAGTTGTTGGGCTAAGGAATAAATTTATCTAGCATTTATGTTGCCAGCAAAGTGAGTATGATTCAATCGTAGGCTATGGAGAAATCTAGTCAAATCAACCTTGAAAGATCTCTGGTTCTTGAGAAGGAAAGGGAGAAAAATCAAGTAACTTATCCTTATAAAGAAACAGGCACAAAAACCCGTGAGTCACACTATTCCCTAACAAAGGCAAAAAGGCTCAAAACCCATAACAAAAATCAAAACCAAACTACTGAACCATGCATTCTACTGCTTTGTTAAGATAAAATGACAGAAATAGAGTACAAAAAATGAAAAAAAGATGGACAGTTCTTTTAGATGGGTCTTTCTTTCTCCCTTAAAAACTCAAAGAGCGCATTTAGTAGGTGACAAATCCACAGATCTGAGGATTTCTCACTGCTCTTTGAACAAGGATTCCTCACCAGAGGATCTATATAGCTCAAGATTTTATATCCATATTAGTATGGATCAATGCATATATCTTGAGAAAAATTAGTTTCAATATGTAAATCTGCAACATTGAGGATTTCATAATACTATGGGGGAGATCAGAGTTGAAAATCCTTAAAACGAGGATTTACATATGTCCAAATCCTCGAAAGTTTACAATTGCCAAATATAGATTTTCCATGAGTTTACAGAAAGCAAAAAATAAAAATTCCAGAAGATTTGGTTACTAAACATGACCTATACTTCAAGTTTAAAAAAAAAAAAATTTCAAAACATCAAACTCCACTCACCACTCATTTATCTTTACAGGAAATGCATGGAAATATCAGAACAGAGGAAGAGAACACTCATTTTACTCTCTGCCACTTAACAACTCCTCTCCATCAAATGAAACAAAGACCTTCACATCACCATACGAAGAAGAGCTTATAAACCCAAAACCGTTTTTTCCAATCTCATGTCATGACAATGAATGGAGGCAAGACTAGTTGCATTTAGCCCAAGGGAGGAGGATGAGAGCTCCTGCTGGTTTGGCCCACTATATATGCCAACTAATAAGCCACGTGGCACCATTCTATTGGCTGGTGCTAGTGGGGCCCTGGAAAAGGTAATGGGAACATTTTTGGTAAGACTCACAGTGAAAGTGACCAGATTTGGTGTTTGAGTGACTGTCGACGCCAGTTTGCATGCAAGGTGTCCTTTCATCAGGTCTGTGTAACGCATATCTGGGCTGTCAATGCACCCAGGTTGGGCCCCAACCAGCTCGAGCCTGAGTTTGATAATTGAGCATTTGGAAATGCAACGGATATCAAATGTGATGGACCTGTACTATAAGTTTATTGTACAGAAATCTTCTCAGACTGATAATTAGGATTTTGATTGAACAGTGGGCCCAGCTGGCCAGGCCCAGTAGGGTAGGGTTTGGATCAGTTCTTGGGCCAGGCTAGAGCCTTGGGTCCAAACCCGTTGGAAATCTAGTCATCCAAGCACAAGTGGTGCTTAAATAAACCATGACCTCTCTTGAATCTTTAATGATTTTAGAACCTCATGGGACTCATTTATTGTCAATTTATTTTGCTCACACTTTTTTACCTTTTCATGAATTTTGGCACTCAACCTAATTTGACACTTCACATATTCATGAGTGAATAGAATCTCATAGTAAATGTAATTGAGGTTCTAATCACATATGGTTCAACTCGAGCCCAAGCCAAGATGAGACCCAAAATTCCTAAGCCCAAGTCTGAGCCTCAATTCAAAACTGAGCCTTTAGCTTGGGTGGAACACATAGCCTGTATTAAAGAAAAATATTATGATATTATTACCATGATGTGTTTGTCAAGATATTCTCAAGATATAGGGAAAATTAATAATGCCACAATAAGAGGGGAAAAAAAAGGTCAAATGAATTTTACTACAAGCTTACATAAGTTCCTTGGTGGCTATCAGAGTTTATTCTTTATTTGGAGAGCATCAGTCATATGAGATCTCAAGAGTTTAATATTTAAGATTACTCTGTCCTCTAATTATAGCCTATTACTTCAACAAACTAGATACTCACAATAATGATATAGGAAATTTCTTTATTTGGAGAGCATCTGTCAACACTAATTGAGACTTGAGATAGCTACAACATTAATTTTGAGATAGGATCTCCAAATGACAAGTTGTTTGGAATTCAGTACTCTCTTATCTTAAAGATGATATTCTCCTCTATTTATAGAGTAGATAGGCTTGATCAATAAACTAGATAATTACAATAGTGATCCTTGGTTGAACCATTTTACTACTATGAAGGTTTTATCCACCTTTAGTCATTAGTTATTAACAATTCAGAAATAAACTACTGGTAGTAGTAAAGGGATAACAGACATGCAGAAATATATCAGCATAATATGTATGTATGCTGCAATCTCCTGGGCCATGTCGCCCTTGGGCGATACTTCTGGACCTCCTTGTGACTTGCACCAACCCAACCTGCCCACTCCTAGATGAGAAATCTTCCCTTTGGCTAGGAACCAAGTTGAGCCTCATTTAAACTGGCCCACCATAGGATCTGAATCAGGAGGTTTTTGACTGTTGACTCTATTTTGGTAGGCTTGTTTGATCTAAAATAGTAATGGCACCCCACAACAACCCACCTTTTTATACCTGCATCAATATATTGCTACTGGTCCCATATTGATCTCCACGTCGGCATGAGCCCATCCAGGTCCAATTTGGGAATCCAAGGCCCAAGCAACCCCAAATGCCATTAGGGCTTTGAGTTGCAGGCCCAGGCCTGGGTATGAGAACAAGAGCCTTAACATTCCAGCCTGAAGCGGGTTTTAATATAGACCAAGCATTGTAGGCTTGTGCTTGGGCCAGCCCAGTTTGTACCATTAGGCCTATGTTAAATGTAACTGGACTTACATGTAACCACCAAGTGTTTTTTTGGATCTACTATAAATCTGATAACCTGAAGATCTAGTTCCTGATATTTTTCCAATATTGGATACTAGCTTTTGAGAGGATGGCCAGGCTACGGGATTTCTGCTTAAAAGGTTTAAGGTCCAAGCAGAGATGTCCAAAGGCTTGAACACCCAATTTATGCATAAACCGAGTTATTTGTACTCCATTTATATGGCTCCAAATGGGCCCTCTTTTCTGGGCCTTAGATGGAAGTAGGTTCGGCACACAGTGATTTCAACCAGCAAATGGTCCAGGATACTAAAACCCGGCCAAAGGGGAGTTCTTAAACGGTAACTTGATACCTGACTGTGGTCTATGTACTTTATTTTTAAGTAGTCCAGGATACTGAAACCCCAACGGTAAGAGTCCGGATCCCCTGTTTCAACAAAATCTAGGCCGGAACAGCGTTTTCTAATTTCATTGAAACGGGGGATCCAGACTCCAAAAGTAATTTTCCTGTTCTCCAAAATGATATGCTACCCTGCATAGCTAAACTCAATTGGTGAGGCACCTCCCTTCCATAAAAATATCTAGGGATCAATCTCCGGCTACAGCGTTGATGGTGAGGGAGAACATGAGCATGAGTACTTACCTTAAAAAAATAAAAAAATAAAAAAAATTGCCTCCCGTAATGACCACCAAGCTACATCTAATATAAAAGCTTCTCTATTACATGTGTGCGCATGGTCTCTTATGTCGACCTAGGCCAAAATGGGAAATGGAAAGCCCAAACCCAACCTAAACTCTATGCAGGGTTCCAAATTCGGACCCAAACCCAAGAAAGCCCATATTCATATTTCACTTTTGGTTAAGTCAGGCCATGGCAGTTTGGGTTTTGACAGACCCACTTTTGCCCCTAATACGGACAGATTAATTAAACATCATATCTAAGTTATGACTTAATAGTTCGGAGGAATGGTATCTCATTCATCATCCATGCAACTAATGTTCATGGATAAACCTTTTAGGCCTTGGAACACAAAATCATGCAAATTATATGTTTCAACTGTCAGTTATAGGCAGTAAGTCAACACAAAGCCACTAATCTATAATTAAGATTCAAACTTTAATCATATAATTCTACTTACCCAAGAATTTTTTAAAGGGCCCTCAAGGGCTAGAGGCCCAAGTATATATCATGAAAAAAAATCTGTTGGGCAGCTCCTTTCTCAATCTCCTTCTTTCCTTTTTGGTTTATTTGGGTCCCATTTGAGTGGAGGGGTTTCGTTGACTTGATGGAATCTAAAGAATTCGAACATTGTGCAGAAAGATAGTTTTGGTCTTCTCCTTCTGGAATCATGTATTCTTCTCGGGATTGAATAAAATTTCTGGTTATTCCATAAATACAGAGAGTGATCTTTCTATTCTCCTTTTGTTTTCTTGCCTAGTTTTTCTTGATATGGTTTAGGGTTGGGTATTTTGGGTTTTCCATTCAATCACCTAGTCCACAATCTAGATCTTGATTTAAACTATGGAAATACACTAATCATGAGTTTCATTTTTTTTTTCTTTCCTTTTCTTTTTCCATTCTGTCCTAATTCATGAGAAATAGATGTGAACATGCATTCATGACCATCTCCTTATTCAAGACATCTTCTTATATACATTCACTCTGCCTAACATTCATCATCCTCTCCAATGAAATTGTGACAAAAACTGATTTTAAATAGATTCTATTTCTATATTATTTAGTAAAACTTAAGATATAGGAGGAAACTAAATATGTGTTATTAAGTACCTGATTCAGTGGAGAAATTTCTTTAAACTGTTAGTTTTATATCAAGTCCTTAAGAAGAAATATCAAATGCAGTACTTGACTTGATTATCAACAAATCTTAATTGCATTTGTTATGTTTTGAGTTATTCGTTTTAACAGAACATACATTGAAAGTTTGACATGAAAAACCAAGACGACAAAAGGTATTTTTTTTATCTTAATTTCAATTTTCTATTTTGTACTTGTTCTAATGTATGCGAGATTTAATCTGATAAACACTTCAAATGTTAAAAGTGGAGGTTTATGTTTCAATCTTAGATGATAAAACATTCTCTGAGTATTAACTCTTTTTATTGTTACCAACTGAGATTGAACTAATAATTTTAAACTTTTCTTTATTATTACAAACTGAGATTGCACTAATAGTTTTAAAATTTTCTTGTGAGAAACTTCTACAAAACTTATAGTTTCAATTCAAGAAATTTGAAGAATTTGGATTCGATAATAAATTAAAATTATCTGTTAAAGCTAAACCGCATATACTAGCGTCTTAAATTTGGTGAGCAAAACTTCTGGGCAACATCTATTGATATCAGTTGAACTAGAAGATGAGTTACTCCCAATTCTAAATATGTTGTCTATCTTAACAAAATGCTTTAATAGATATTTCAAGCTTACAAACTAGTTAATGCACATTTCTTTCTCTTTGAAAACTTATGCTTGTTTTTCTTAAGTTCCTTGTTTAAGAGTTTAGATGGGTTTTTTTTATTCAACTTGTTTTAAAATACGTAGAACCAAATATCAAACATAGAAGAACAGCCATGACATTAGCAAATTAAGAGAGGAAACTTAACCCTCCAGATGGAACATTTGTGATTGAGTTGATGATATTTGTCTAATTGACGATATAACCTAGATTTGTATAAATGGGTTGGAAAAACAACATTAAGGAAATATAGAGAATATAAATAATTTCTTGAATCAATACCCTCCAACTAACAATTCATCAGTTATACCAATGATAAAGAAAATCCATTAATCCAAGGAGTGAATATTGGGAAAGGATTAGTGTCAATTGGGTAAGGATATGATTCTCCTTTACGAGTCTGTAACTAGTTCAACCTATTTGTAGATGATTAGCAAAGTAACAGGTTATAACATGAGTTTTCTTAAATCAGATTCTCAATTCTATATACCAAAGATCCCTTGATAGTATCACCGTGAACATGATTGTACGAACTTTGTGAAAACATTTCACTTTTAGCTTTAGTTTGTATCCATACGCTTTTTCTTTATACTCTGTGTTTTTGTACTTTTCTATTCTTTTATATTGCAAAGTGAAAGAATATGATTAAATTCATAAACAATACTTATAATAGAAACAATCTCCAAAAAGATCACATACATTTGAATTGAACTAAATAAATTTCCTTTATGTAACAGACTAGCTAAAACATCAATATATTCTGGTTTATCTTAACAAAAGAATCATTAATAAATTGGAAATTAATATGAAGTCAAAATAATTACACAAGTTCACGGCAAGAATGATAGGCAGAAATGCAAAGATCTAGATTCAGTAGACTTCGGGAAGAACCCAAGCATTCTTTCAACTCTATCTTTGGAATTGAAGAGATTGTCTTGCTATTTTCACTTATTGATGGTGTATTACTCTTTTTTCTTGGACGCACAGATAGCGACAACGATAAATCATCAATTACTTCATCTTTTTTCCTTAACAATTGAGAAGAAAGTGCAAAGCCATGTTTCATCTTTTGGTGCTTGTTTGTTGGTGAAAGGATTCGATCATCTACATTAGGAATCTGCAATAATTGAAGATACAAGAAAAATGAATAACCAAATAATGCTATAAAAAATCTACACAAATCAAATAAATTATATATTAAAAAAGAGTTTGAGAATATAGGAAATTAATCAACTTTGATGGCTTCATGTTAAAAACATAGGGAATTTAAGTTTGATCAAAAGGTATAGCTAATGATCTTAGTGTCCATAGATGATCAAATAAAGTTTAATGTATAACAATAACATCTTTAAAATGTCAAGTATTACAGCTTTAAAATGTCAACCTTTGTTAATTTACTAATTATTTTCTAGTACAAAAAACTGTTAAATTTAAAATCAAGACCATCAACACTATGTTTACATTTTGGGGGTGCGATTCTCTCTAGTCTTGTACTTTCTTACCATTCATCTTGGTTTTGGGGGTGCTATTCTCTTTAGTCTTTTTTTCTTTTTCTTTCTTTGGAGGGGAGGGGGTGCTCAGTACAAAATGTATAAATTGCAGAAAAAAGTGTTTACATACTTTCTTAATATATGCTTCAGACTTTGACAAGAAAACCAAATTATCTTCATGTTTTAATAAACGGAATCATCTCACTAGTTTTATAATATTGGTTATATAAGTGCATCAACATTGTATTCTTATGTTATATAGTCTTTAATTATTTATTAAATGAATATTTGAACTTTTCCCAGCAAAGAGATAGTGCGTTTGTTTCCTAAGTGAATGGTAGTGCGCTTGCTTCGTATGAAAAGGGTGACAGGACGGGCTCAATTCAAGTTTGGGAGATGTTACAATACTAAGAAAATAAATAGAATTTTAAGTTCTAGACCTTTCAAATTTTAAAAACTTTGATTCATTCTTCAATGTATATGTTCTATTCCTTATATTTTTTAGTTTTCGATATTCCAATTTTTAAAGCAATAAAATAATTTTCCTTCTTACTTCTTTTTTATTTTTATTTTTTGATGTAATGAATATTGTTTGAAGAGTTCCATCGAAACGTCAAATAGAAAGCCTATGACAATGAAGACGTTTGATAGTGTCTATACAAATACAGAGAGAATTGTTGTAGTTCAGGATAAAACAATTGCTTCATTCATCACTTGTAGCAAGGTATATCTTATATAGCATTTACAAGATAACTGTGCATAAAGCATTTACTTAGAACATAAGAAACATAAGGATGCAATAATTGCGTTATTAACAACTTATATGAGAGAGAATTGTTGTAGTTCAGGATAAAACAATTGTAACAAGGTATATCTCATATAGCATTTACAATATAACTATGCATAAAGTATTTCCTTAGAACATAAGAATCATAAGGATGCAATAATCAGGTTATTAACTAATGGATCTGGATATGGAGACTCCGACACACGGCCAAAATCGTTCCGATGATTGAGAAGCTCCATAAATCTCTTCACATCTGTCCAACCTATGGGAATGGAGAGACTCGAACCATAGGGCTCCCTTATCTTATATAGACAAGTCCCAAAGAGTCACACTTACCGAAGACTTCTTCGCCAAAAAACACACATCCACTGATCCTATTGGGAGTCTTATTAATGGGGCCAGATCAAGTCTTACATTAAATGGGACTGTATTCTCTTCAGGCCTCTGTCCCTGCTTGATCTGACGCGGAACCCGTAGCATGTGGGCCACGCGATTTCCTACATCAACAACTTTATATCAAATCAATCTAGTTGGATTTTTACTCTTTTCATTTGAGTATGACTCTCAATTGTACGAGTAACCAACCACATACATGTTACTTTTTAGAACAAGAGATTGTTTTGAAGTTGTAAAATAATAGAATAGATAAACACCTTTCATGGTAATGGGATTCATCAAAAGAAAATTAAAGAGGTAAGGAGAGGAGGGTGTAAGAAGGAGTCTTAGATGGGACCAATGATATTCCCACTCCTTCTAAACCTTGACACTAGGGCGCGTACATTTTTTTATGTGCTCTACAGCTCTAGTAGTGCTTCCTTCTTGTATAGCTTCTACTTTCTTTCTACTTACTTATTTTGGATAATAGGCCCTTCTCTTTTCTTTTGGTGCCTCTTTGCGCTATTGAGTTCTCTAGGAGGACTTTTCATAGCCTTTCCTTCATCCTCTTTCTAAAACATATTTTTCCGTTAAGTAGAAAAATCCCACTGGCGGAGACAAGATTTCCATGTAGGGGAAAAGCAATTATGGATCAATGGTTTCCTCAATTCAAGGAAACTTGCATCATCAATCTTTCACTTAGTAGGATGAACTCTACTTTCCATCTCAACTGATGATAATATGACATGTAACTATTTTATAGTTTATATACAGTTCGGGTTGTGATATATTTTATAAAAGAAGTTACAAAAGACTTGGCTCTTTTTTCTAACATAAGAATATGATCCAAAATGGATCAAAATGGCGGAATAAACCAAAGTTGAGCATAATAGACCACATTATAGAAAAAAAAATTTACTTCAGTTGTTTTGTTCCTGGTTTAAAAATCAGCCGAGACTAAGTCGACTTAGACTCAGCCCTCACCAAGCCAAGTCGAGTAGGGATTGGAGGAGTCCTTGTCCCAACTCTATTTTCTTGTTCTTCTTTTTCTTAAAAACCCTCTTTCAAGCCATTTCTTCTTCTTCTCAAAAGTTCCTCTCTTAAACCTTAATCCAACAAGCCCTTTCTCAAACTCTATCCCAAGCAGTCCTCCCACTAACTCTACCCCAAGAAACCTTTTCTCAAACACTTCTTTAAAATCTAACCCAAAAAATCATCTTTTAAACCTAACCCAATAAACCCTCTTTATAACCTTATCCCACAAAAGTCAATAAACCCTTTCTCAAAACCTAGCCCATTAAACTCTCTCAATTCTCAGTACTCTCACCTTAAAGACCATCCCCCCCCCCCCCCCCTCCTCCCCCTCAAAACAGTTCAATACTCGGCCGAGTTGACTTGGAATTGGACTGTTGGTCTTTGAGTCCATGTTTTTAAATCCCAGTTCAATACTCGGCCGAGTTGACTTGGAATTGGACTGTTGGTCTTTGAGTCCATGTTTTTAAATCCTGGTTCCGTTTGGCCAATGATCCAAACTGTTTTTTTTTTTTTTTACATGGGTTGTTCCGTTTGGCGGATCAAGATTGACGAGTGTGACAATCTTTCACTGTATTAGGGGTGTAACGGTTCGGTTAACCGGTTTTTTTTGGAAAACCATTAACCGAACCGTAACCACAGTTTTCTCTCTTTAAAAACCGTAACCGTAACCGTATCCATGGAAACCGTGGAAAACCGAACCGCAGTTAACCGTATTAGACGGTTCGGTTACGGTTAATAACCGTGGAAAAACTCACAAGATTATCATTTTGGAGATCACAAAGCAAGCAAGATAATACTAGTATAGAGCAAAGAGCTAGAAATCAAAATCTGTTTCAAAGAAAAGCAATTGTTCTGTGATAAAACAAACCAAATAGAGCCTAATGCAATATACAAGGCCTTTGCACAAATGTTAACGACCAATTGGCACCCATTTGGCATGAGGAAAGTCATTTAGGTTTCATCGTCTTCCCATCGAATCTTTCCATTTTTTCTATGGCACTTCGATGTTCACTGAAGTTTGCTCTTTGCAATTTCAGAAGCTTAAAAAAAAAAAAACCCATCATACAAAGAAGAATTCATGTGCATACACAGAGCCACAGATGATGTATTTGGAGGCCAAAAGCTTAAGGATCGGTTGTTGTTGGTTGTTGCAGGTGAGTTGGAAGCCCAGATAGCCACAGTGGGGTGGGTGTTTGCCAGGGATCCAAAAGGGGAAGCTTATGTTTGGGCCATTTCCATTAATGTCACATCTTTTAGGAACGCAAGTTCTGAATAATTCGTCATCAGAAACAGAAAGGACTGGTTATGCTAAGAGAAGAAAGAAGATGATGGTGAAGAGGAGAAATCTGAAGGGTGCAAAGAACCCAAACCCTCTCACTTGCAGCAGGTGTTGATTTATTTGGAATGAAATAGAATAGTCAGAAGAAGATGCAGGTTTTAATGTACTCCTCCCCCTGCTCCTGCACCCCACTTCACCACAAGCCCCTCTCTTTCAACAATCACACCAGCCACAGATGCATCTCTTCCACATTCGAGCAAGTGCTCTTCCACGTGCGATTTGGGTGATTTGGGGTTTGAGGAAGGGAAAGGGTTTCGGGACTAAAGGGAGTGGGGGGTAGACCACTGCGATTTGTGCATTTTCCGGATCCTAACAGGGTCGGCCCCTGGATGCAGCGCATGGCCAGGGAGAGGGAGAGGGAGAGGGAGAAGGGAAGAAAAAGGAGGATAGAAAGGCAAGGGAGAGAGCGGCGTGGAAGGAGAGGAAGAAGAAGAGAAGGAGGGAGGAGAGGGCGCGACGTGTGTGCAGGTGGCAAAGAAGTGGAGAGGGGTGTTCTTGGCAATGAGGGAGAAGGCGACAGTGTTGCGCGTGGGCCAAGGCTGCTGAGTGCGTCTGGCAGAGGTGGGAGCAAGCGAACATGCGCGTGGACGAGGGGAGGCGTGAGAGAGATCTGGAGAGGAGAGATGGAGGGAGATGGGGAAGGAGAGATGGAGATGAGAGACGATGAGAGACAGAGGCATGTAAAATGCTAGGGCTTGGTTTTGCATCTCATGTATAAGGTAAGAAAATTTTCATTTACCCCCTTATGTTTTTCTTTTATTTGTAAACGGTATGGTTAACCGTATACGGTTAACCGAACCATATTATACGGTTCGGTTCGGTTAATAACCGTGAATTATTACGGAAAACCGTAACCGAACCGAACCGTGCGGTTTTTGGGTTTCACTAACCGTAACCGAACTGTGAAACACGGTTATTAACTGCGGTTCGGTTAGATCGGTTCGGTTAGACAGTTAGGCGGGTTTTTTTTACACCCCTACACTGTATATCACTTGTCTTCTCCGTGAGTGTTTCCCTGGAGATCATGGGAGAGACCCTATGGGCCCCACTTGGGCCACTTGACAAATGCATCAGTACAAAAATCAATAGTGAATGTTGTAAATCTATTGCTATGCAAAGTTGCAAACTCAATGAATAGAGACCTTACCTTGAGTAATTTAGATTCTTCCACTGCTGTATTCTCCTGTGCTTTGAAGTTACAATAATCTGCAGATATCTCTGGTTTTTCAGCATCTTTTTCTTGACATATCGTTCTACTATCGTTTCTTCCCCTTTTATCCACTCTAGTACGAAGACAATCATAAATACAGTATGGATAAGAACTTGCTTCATGCACATATTCTCTTTGTTTGGAATGCAAACTTTCCACCAAGAAGTTGGACTCTAAACAAGTTCTAGCAAAAAGATCAGAAAAGGAAAAAAATCAACTAAATACACAAGAGAAAGAGAGAGAGAGAGAGAGAGAGAGAGAGAGAGAGAGAGAGAGAGAAGAGCAAACCTTTTTGGAGAAGGAGAAGAGTACTTTAGATTATGATGTAGCTCTTTCTTGGGTGAAAATTGAAAAGAACTGAGAACGTTCTTTTCATCAATCACACCATCATTTTCATCAGAGTATTTTCTTTGTGGGCTGATAGGCAAACCTGCCACAAAATAAGCTTTTGCAACATTAACACAATTGAAAAACACAGCTTAATCATTGGGTAAATATCATCTTCGACTTCTCGATAACCAAATAAATGTTACAAGCATTGCACACCTTGCTGTCCTTTAATGTTATTCTTCATGCTTCTGTACATCTGATAAGAAGCAACAAGAAGAACGCAGATAAGATTAGGAGTCTTTTTAGATAAGAAAGCAAAAGAGATAGAACAAAACAAGTAAACCTGAAGATGGCTTTTGACATGTGGAATTGTTAGTCCTCTCACGTTCATCAGCTGAAGAACTAGCTTAGGTGTGGCGTCTAAAGAAAAATAAAAGAAACAAAAGCAAATAGTCAATGTTATTCTCAATAGGCAGAGGATTCAAAAGAACCCCAGAAGAAGGAAGAAGAGGGAAAAGATGAAACAAACTGCTGAAGAACCCAAAAGAGGAGAGGAGAACTTACTATCTTGTCCTCCAAGCCTTTCAATGGCATTAACAAAACTGTGATGAAGATCAGGAGACCATCTTAAACGAGGAGCATTAGACCTTATGTACCGCCTAACATTTCCATTCCTCTCACGACTACTCATGTTGGCCTTCTATCATCCAACAATTTCTTCCCTCGAAAGCTTATAATCTCTCTCTCTCTCTCTCTCTCTCTCTCTCTCTCTCTCTCTCTCTCTCTCTCTCTCTCTCTCTCTCTCTCTCTCTCTCTCTCTCTACCGTCAGAGATGCCAGGTTTTGGTCCTTTGTATTCCTTTTGAGTACTACACAGGAGACTTACCTCTTTCGGGCTAAATACGAGGCCCCCAGAAACTTCAATCTTCCACAACTTTAACCTTCTGGATCTTCTTCACTGTTTTTTTTCAAATACTTCCGGGAGAAAATGCTATCAAAACAGACTGTTTTTACTTTCTGGGCCTTATTCTACTTTCTAAAATCTCCATCTGGTTGGACCTGGAATGGCTTAAAAAGAAGAGAATGAAAACTCTCTCTCTCTCTCTCTCTCTCTCTCTCTCTGAAAATAATTGCAAAGAACTTTGACTCATGAACGGCAAAGATCTGAAAGTCGTGAGAGAGAGATTCTTGGCATGAGTTGGATTTTTGGTGGAAGGGGAGAGAGAGATTCTTGGCATGAGTTGGATTTTCGGTCAAAGAGGTTTGTTATTTACAGACACCACCCCCACCCCCCGCCCAAACTGCTGACACCGCACATTTGGGATAATTCCTTCTTTCAAAAGAGTTAAAAAATATCACAGAATCTATAGCGAAAAGTTTCAGAAAAAATGTTAACCAAAGACAAGTCGTGACATTAATTTAATTTCAGTTATTAAATTAAAAAAATTCTTGTTAATTTAAAAAAGACTAATATGTCAAAACCCCTATAATCTAATAAAAACTTCACCTTTTATCTCTTGAAAGTACTTTTCAGCACGTTTTATATTTAGGGCGGGAGAGGTGGGATCCCAAATCTTCTCTCACACAGAATTAATGCACTAAAAAAATAGGGCTTTTTGCTTCATTTTTCATCACTTTTAGAAATCAGTCCTAGAATTCCTAGGAATTGCTAGTTAAAATTACAATAAACAAATTCGGCCATGAAAAATTTTGTTAGTAGAATTTACCAAATGCTAATCTTAGTGGAGCATTTTAAATTATGAGATTTTTCACAGGCCCTTTTAGCAATTTTGTTACAGCTAGTTACAATGCATTCTTAAACCTTTCGCAGTCATACAAAGAATTTGAGGGAGTCTTCTTGTTGAGAATTTTAGAAGGGTGTTAGGTCATGTCTGCCTAAAATCCTCAAAATTCCACACTTTATTACGATAAATTCTGAATTCCAACAAATTATAATATTGTCATCATCAACACCTACCAAACTAAGATCATCAACACCTAAATCCTCATCTCATTGTCTTCCACGCGCTTCCCTTGAGTTGGATGTGTGGAATTCTATGCGGGGCTCACTTATTCATGATAATCCAAACCATTTGGCAACTCTACCGTGGGACTTATCTATTAATAATCCAGACCATTCAAAATGAATATATTTTTAAATTCTTCTTCATTGAAGGTTGTTATTACCGTAAGAGTAAGCACATGACCGATAACATGATTAACACAATCTTATGCGTTATTAATCACATTAGCAAGCACTCAATCTTACGGTGGCACTCCTATTGAGTTTGAACATTGAGAATATATCACCATGAGGGTTGTCATTTATTTTGAACGGTCCAAATTATCAATAGGTGGGCCCAAGTTAGAGTTGCACACATCTCACTCACAGGGAATCCGGACTCCATCAGCGTGCCGTGTGAAAGTACCGGCTGCATGTCAATACACACCCATGAGCTGATTAGTCAATAGAAGTTTTTGTAAGTCTTTGAATTTTCCATTCTCCATATACCCATCCATGGTGGGACCCACACTTTCAATGGTTCTGAGTGTCCACAGGCTGGAAACTCGCACAACTTGTAAGCGGTAATTAATACCCCAAACTAATCAAAACTCTTCCATTGATTGACCTTTCATATGCATGTACCTTTTTTGTATCGATCAAATGCCTGGAGCTAAAACCCTTGAGTGAATTAATCCTCATGCTGAACCCTAAAAAAACCTACGGTTTGATCTTCTTTCTCTCTCTCTCTCTCTCTCTCCACCAATCACATGTCTTCTCTTTCAAATGGACGGTGCCGACAATTGAAAATGAAAAGGTAACTTTCTGAAGTGAGATCATCTGTAGAAAAATGTGAGGCCAATACGTAAGTAGGTGATGAGATTTCCAAATTCAAATGCCATGAGAAGACCAACATTCTATTTTGAAATGGCCAATGTAGCACGTTTTTTCATACATAGAATCTAATATGAATTGATCCTTGTATAAATATTCTTTCTTCTTCTTCTACCACGTTCTATTCTTCTGCTGGGTTGGATTGATTAATGATTACAAGTTATAGCAGCTTTTCTATTTTGGAGGAACCGCAATTTTATTTTTTTTTAAGTTCTAAACTTTTTTTTGGAACCTACTTTTATTAATTAGTTTCTTTATTTGACATTTCTTGTCCAGTTCACTTCAAATGGATGAATTAAGGTTAGGGAAATGTTTGTGAGAGAGAATTTGAAGAAGATTCATATGTAGAATGTTAAATACCCAAGAAATCTTATCCGTAATTTTATTAGTGGTATTTGTAAATTGGGATTTCAGATTTTGGATTGAGGATGGACCTGAGCTTCAGTCAGACTTGACTTGGATTTCAACCAAAAAGTGAAATTTTGGTTGGCCATGTTTTGGGTTGAGGTTGGTTTTGGGCCTGAGTTTTGAAACCTACACCAAATTCAGGCCGGGTTAGGATGGAGTTGGTGAGCCAAATGGTATTATGAACTCAATTCAAATTTAAATATTTTATTAATTGGGTCAGAAATGTCAACTGAAACTATTGTATACCAAACTTGTTTTGGGCTTGGTTGGTGGTTGAGGAGGTCAAGAGTTGCTACCCCTACTTCAGCCTATCCACAAGATCTACTGCATATTTCAACTCTTCCCGTGTGTAAAAGGTGTTTGTCCAAGCAAAAGAAAAAAGTTGTATTTGACTTTTGAACGCCCACAAAAAATTCACGAAGAAAGAACAATTAACAAAACAAAATGTGGGACAAAAGAACTCTTTTTTGTGTCAGTTGCCAACTTGGTATTGAAATCCTTGAAATGTCAAAAGAGATGAAATGTCAAATAGATGGAAAGTGAAAGATCTAAATAAGAAGATAATCATTTCTTATCAAAAGAGAGATTTGAAGGCCTCCTTTGCATCTACCTTCAATTTGCCTACAATTTAAGATTGTTCCATGTATCTTTAAGTTTAAAGCGTCACTCCTCACCAATAGTCCGACGTAATAAAAAGAAACAAAAAGGAATAGAAAAGGAAAGAAATTGTAAGTAGGAGAATTGGAGAGAGAATTGGAAGTCAAAACATAAACTCTTTCATTTTTCCCCAACCACTAGACTACAATTATTTTTTTTTTTAAATCATATTAGAAAAAAGTTAAAGTAGTTTTAAAGAGCCAGGGGAGCAAAATCCTAAGCCAGGTTTATTTCCATCTCAAACCTCAAAAGGCCACTAGCAAATATACCACTTATCCCAAAATTAATTGGTGTTGGGAAACGGCACAACAATGATTTTATGGTGAGGGTGAGGGCTTAGCTACAATTACGACCGTTCAGGAGCTAGGACGGATGTTAACCTCAACGACACACCCGACGCAACTCCTGTTGGTGATGGGAAATGGCACAACAATGGTTTTATCGTGAGGGCGAGAGCTCGACCACAATTATGACAGCTCGGAGCTAAGGCGTGTCTCATGACTCGTGACTCGACCACAATTATGGTAAGGGCATGTCCCGTGACTCGATCACCTAACCCACCAGGCTCTAATACCACATACAGGATCTTAGACCCCATTGAGCTGCCACTTATCCCAAAACCAATTGGTGATGGAAAACGGCACAACAATGGTTTTACGATGAGGGCAAGGGCTCCACCACAAAGTTTTGGCCGCCTGTAAAAGTCAAGCACCCAACTCGGGGTTTTTTCAAAAAAACTACGATTTTGCCCGAAATTGTCCCCTTTTATGCATTCAAAACACATAATATATGCAAAAAATATCAATCCTTACATAGCCCTAGGTCTATCCTCTTTGCATCTCATACAAAGATTAGATCTAGATGACTGATCTAACAAGATTAGAGATGAAGTACGTATGGCTTCTTAACCCTAGTCCCTATTGTGTATGAGATGCTAACTTGCAAGGTGATCTTGTCATCTCCATATGGCCCACAAGTCTTTCTCTTTCCTTTTATGGTTATTGGTTTATTTGAGGTTAAGTGTAAAGGGCATCATGGTTTTCTTGGTTTCCCGTAAAAGGGCAAGGCATGATAAATTTCCCTATAGCCCTTTTATTTGCATTATTAGCTTACCATGTAAGTCTCATCGTTGAGACATAGGAATTATGTAATTTTTCAACTTTGTAAATTCTGGCCGTGTCTGAGACAAAGAAGGAAATTGATGTTGGATTCATAATCAAAGAGTTTGAAACTTGCCAAAAGGAGTCTTGGAGATGCCCAGAGAGTTTGAGGAATCCCAAAGATTTTGGAAATCTAGAAGCCCAAAAAGTCTATTCCGCTTGGGCCATATGGAAGAGATGACTAATTTCTATTTTTAACACTTTCTATTTATGGATAATTGACCCCTGCATTAAGTGGGTCAAAAGTTTTTAATAACTTATCCATGAAACCGCTTAAGAGCTAAGGTGGACGTTGACCTCAACAAATACCATTAGATAAAAATGGATCAAGGTCTTAAACGGCATGTGTAGTTTGTATTATTACGTGAGTCTGAGTCCATTATAAAAATATTAAAACAATACGAACACAGGTGCGCGTGTGCGCGCACACAAATACAGCTGGCCCAATGTCTACTAAAGTTATTATTATTATTATTATTATGCTACATGTCTATCAAAATTCATACTTCTATTATCCTTTTATAAAATCCTTGCGTTTGATTTTAGATTTCTTAATTATGGATTCCTAACTACAAATTTATTTGGATATTGTGAAATCGTGCTAATGAAGTTCTTTATTTGAATACTACTCGACTTTCTTTCTTGGTCATTCTAGAATACGTGTATTCTCAAAGTCTATGCCATGTCCCAAGCTTTCAGAAGGGTTTTTCAAAGTAAAGAATTACGTGGAAACTTCATAAAATAAAAGGATATGAACGTTACATCATTATGGAGGTAGTTTCAATCAAAGTAAGAAAAGTATTCACATTGGATTATGATATTCAGGGGCAAAGCCAAAAAGGTTGAGGGGGAATTATGTTTGGAGGTAATTTATATATGTTTAAATGATTAATAACAAATTACTAAATATAAAATCTTATCATCAACTAGTGTTTTCTAGCAATGTTTCAAAAATCAAACTAGTGATTCAACCAAGAAAGGCTAAGGACCTTATGTTTCAAGGTATTTTTTGTATGTTGATAATTTCAGCTAAAAATAACAATTGTTTCCCTTAGAATCTTGAATTAGCTATTTGAACCATGAGAATTCACAAAATTACCCACGTGAGATGTCACTTTTGGATGAATTCTCCAAAATCCAATTTTCCAAATCCTATGTGGTTAAACATTTGTCAAATCAGGTTGGGGACTAAATTTGAGCAATTCATAAAACCCCAAAAATCCCCAAAAATCCCAAGGATTCTTGCAAATAAACAGGCACTAATTTAAGCCAAACATGGTTCGACCAATGGATCATACTAATGGAACCATGATATCAACGTGAACTCTTATATTTTAAGTAACAAATTCCAGAATAGATCTAAAAGCAAAAATTATAAAACCCCAAAAATCCCGAGGATTTTTTTTTTAATTAGCAAAAAAAAAAATCAGCAGGTTAAAGGCTTAAACAGTTTCACAGTTGAACCGTACAATGCCCCCAATTGTACGGCAAGGTTATCGACAATAAATTTTGACTGTTACAATAATTGTAACATGTAGCAGTTAGGCAGGGTTTTCAATAATAAATTTTGACTGTTTGAATGACATAAGACAAGATTATTAGAATTAACAACCATCCTTTGTATCTATCCAATATGCAACATTCAACGGCATTCCTTTGTATCATCACCTAAGCCATGACCAAAAGACAGTCGACGACAAACTAGCAGTTAGATCATTCCTCACACAATAATTGCAGACTTGGATGTTTTTCAATCTCCTTCAGATATAGATAAAGATGACAAAGTCCTTACTTTAGAAAAAAAAAATCAGTGAAGATTACATTTGAAACCTTCATTCCTTGGAGAATAAAAGCCTTAGAATTCAAAGGAGAACGAGTCTCATGACATCATAGCATTCATTTTGAGTAGAACTACTGACCGCAATGGGTGACTCTGAAATTTCCTGGATCTTCATTATTTGCATTCAATTCCTTAGTGAAATTAAATCTTTCTTAGTACTTCGTCCAGGGGTGGAAGCAGGATATATAGGGCTTGGGGGGACCATTGTGAAAAAAAAAAAAGGATTTAAAAATTCATTAATCTAAAGGGGGTTTTTTGGAATTTAGGGGGGCCATGACTTCGTATAAGAGGTCTCCCCATTCGGGCCGGGCTTGGGTATAGAATCTGGGCCTGCTTAGCACTTGTGCACATCTTGGATTAAGAGATAGAAAGCCCAAAGGCCCATCTTGTATAATATGTCCAGCAATTGCTAGAAAGCCCTGACAACTAATTAAAAGCTTGGTTTGGCCCAGCCCAATTGACTAAATGGGCAGGACTGGGCCTAACATTTACGGGCCATGTCGTGTTGAGTCGGATACGTGCTTATATTTCTAAAGTTGGGCTGGGCCATGATATGCATCAGCGTGGCTCAAACCAGACCATGTACACCTTTAACTTTGTCCTATTAAAGAACTTTTAACACAATAAGCCCGTGCAAGGTGAAGGACAAAGAACCAAAGCAGACCCTTCTGTTTATAGAGCTATTAGCCCACTTTAATAATTGGAGCTTAATGGATTGATAGATGTTCTATGAGGATTAAAATCAAAGGGTTTTGATAAGAGAACATAATTTAGGCGACACTAGCAAAGAACCATTACCACTATTTACATTAATTTTAGGTTAGCTGTGTGAGTAATACTTTCTTCCAAGTACATATGGTCCGCCACACCCTTTTCTTAGTACATTGTGCCTGCACCACACCACCTCTGTTGCAATTCCAGGGACATGGCAGCTTATCATCAACTCCATGCCCATTTAGATGCACCTGGAAATGGTCACATGCACAGAGAGGGGACGACCTTCCCTTCAATGTCCTGGCGTAATATCGAGAGGCCCTCGCCACATAAGGGCCGCATTTGGATCCTAGGAAGATGGTTTTCCTACAGTGAGTTTACCAGTAAATCTAGTGACTTGTACTTGATTATGGCAAGACACTCAGTTGATACAGATTTCAGAGCATCCAAATACATTAGACCTCCTTTTAAGGGTAAACCAAGCTACTTGCACCACTGTACTCTTAACTAATTAAGATCAGCAGGCCGGCCAGGCACCAAGGTTCTTCAAATGTGAGACTTAGACCTACAACATCTATCATTGTAGGCCTGCTTAAATCTCTAGATGAATAATGAGGAAATTATATGATGAACAATCAGACGTAGTCATGCCACATCCACTGAGTATGAACGGGTCATATAAAGGAACCACAATCAAATGTACTGGCTGTGATTCATTGGAATCAGATGGACAGCAACTTAAATGGGAAATTGTTTATTGATTAGAGAGAGCATTCGACCAGACTGCATGCCTGCCATGTAAAACGTGGATCCCATTTGTCTGCTCATATAAGAATTGACAGCCAAGAAGAGAACAACCAAACCTAGAGCCTAGGTCCAAGAAAAGAAAATGAACAAAGCATGCATGACAATTGAAATCCAATTTCAGCATCCCTATCAATGCGGTACTTATTCAAAAGATTCCGGGCTGAAAAGATGAAAACAAGCAAACTGCGCTGCTTGGTAATAAGTCTAGGCAATACACAATCCAACAGAGTACCCACGTATGGAACAACGAATTGGATGCTCCAACAATCTCGGCTGCAAATCCCAACATCCTGTTCACAAAACATCAATCCCAGCTTAATTGATAAAGCGCTTTCAAAAAACTGTATGTGAGGTCTTATTAAGTCATGCAAACAAATAACATAGCTTTTGACTCATGTAAGATTAACAAAGGACAAGAAACCACCAATAAAAAATAAAAAAAAAGGGGCAAGAAACTTTAGAAAATATGAAAGAAAAGTTAATTTGTTTTATTCTCATGGTTCATTTTATGGTACATAACATTTAAATGAAGCCCAACAAAGTCAAAGGCAGACATAGAAAATAATAATAATAATAATAATAAAATAAAATATTACTGTTCTTAAATGCATGAAAGAGTATGCAATACAGTTCTTAATTGCCAGCCACTCTCAGATGAAGTCATAAACTTTACCTATGCATGTTCTGTTTTTCACCCATTAGGACTTAGGTGACTAGCATCAACATAGAAGAGAGAGAAGGGATCAAAGTTTTCCCAAGAAAGTTGCAGAGGTGATGAGGAATGCATTCACCTTCTTCGTGTTTAATCTTTCAAAAGATATGATGAGTCTAGAGCTGTTCGCCTCTCTTGTAGATCAGGAAAAATAGTAGATGCCTTTATGCGAAGAAATCAAGGTAATGTTTCAGTGATTTTGGCTCTGTGCGCTTCAAATACTGCTGTGAGACAGAAAAAACTATTCATCCAATGAATGGGAAATTGTGGAAAAAGTTGAAAAACCCATTTTGCAGAATGCTGGGACGTCGGCTGATCTAGTCAGGGAAGCTCCCATTTTAGAGGTGCTCAGGCCATTGAGCAGCAGCCAATGCAAAAACAGGGAACCGAACCATGGCTCTCCTTTTGCAGCCAACAAGCAGGATCATGCATCAAGGAAATCAGAAATAGTTGCAGCTGACTAGGTTCCATAAAAAAGTTATGAGGAGCTCCAGTGGAACCTGGTATGCTTTTTGAAAAGAGGGTGTGGATACAAATATAGTGGAAAGATGGCTGGATGGAGAATAGGTAAGATGACCATGGGGATGCAAAAACTACATCAGAAGATGATTTGGATTTCCCTTCAGAAAAGTAAGTTGAGGAAGTCATGGTGACTGCAATGTTCTCCTTAGTTGAGGAAAGATGTAAGGACATAATTGGGGAACCGGCAAATTTAGTGTAGCTCAAACTCTCAGACATCTGCATGCATTGCATGAAGGAATTCTCAACCTCCTAGAAGGATGTCTGGGCACAGTAGTTCAAGTTGATTGCAAATCTTCAGCCAGAGAGGAGTTGCAGTTTGCCTAAGGATCTAGAAGGACCCAATGTTCTATTCCTCTGACAGTGTGTTCCAGATTCAAGATTGGAGCCATCTGACATTCTGGTCAAGTCAGGATTGTAAGATACCATATACCAACCTAAAAGCTTAAGCTCTTATGTGGAAGGCCCAGAACAGGCATATATGAAGCCTTGCCAAGGGCTTTACTTAGGCGATGTGGGATGTGGGGCTTTACTTTACCAACAAGGATAGAGGAAGAGTTGGAACCAACAAACTAGTAGGCTCTTGATGTGGAAATTCGTGGAGGAACTCCCCTATAAGAAGTTCCAGAAGGTAAACATGAGAGACTGAGTGGAGAAAGGGAGAAGGAATTGCTTGAAGACACACAGACACCTGTAGCACCTCAAAAAGCAAGGATGAGTCTAGTTCATTTGAGGCAATTTCACATTTTGAAGTCTCCCAAGCACGTATTCTCATTGTTTGAGCTAAGCAACTGAGTCTTCTACCCATGGACTGCTGGATCTAAATCTGGGTTGGCTCTCTTGGCCAAGCCTTGAAAGGATATGTGAGGGAGATTTGAGACGCCACAGAGATAGGAAAAGCCAAACGCCTTTCTTCAAAATGTTTCAACTCCTACAAACCATGAGATGCTAAACATGGAGGAAAAAAAAGAATCAAGAATTCTCCTCTGCAATATCAAGAAGGACATGGTAATGGAGTTGAATATCAATTGGTGAGTCAAACTCGCCATCGAGATATTCAACCAGAGAGGAAGACATCAAAGGAAGACGTTGAGGCTTAGCAGTGTCTTGCAAAGCTAGAAAGGGAGTGAGAGTAATGAAGAGGTCTTCGATGAGGAAACAAAAGACCGGATACAGGTAGATGCTAGAGAGGAGACCCTAGAAGATGATGCTAAAAGGGGTGTAGGATCTCAATCTCGAAGATAACTGATAAGGAAAGACATGAGGAATCTGCAATTGTAGCCCAGATCAGCCCACGACCTGCATCCCTCCCTATCTCTCTTGCCCAAGGCTAGGGTCCCAAATCCCACTCCCTTCTCTTGACTGCTAAGGAAAACCTATAGTTGTTGGGGTTTTGGAAACCCATCTGCAGAAATGGAGATTAGATTGATCAAAGGCAGAAAGGTCTCCCCAGAATTCCCTTTCATCAATATATAATGGGGAAACCTACATATTTAGGGGAAGTAATTGGGCTCTCCTTTGGGGATAAGGAGGTGGACATGGATGTTTACTCTTGCATATGCAAAAGATTGTTGGTATCTGCTGACGTGGATGCAGGCATGTATCAATCAGAGCTGACAACCCATGATGGCACATGTCAACCGTAGGAGGGATGCGAGGGTAACAGCCAGAAGGTGGTCGCTCTTGATTGGTGTTTCCCGAAGTACGCTGAGATTTTAGCGGGGAGCCAATGAATTTCTCCGGCGTCCAAGTTCTGGGGGATCGGGCTTATCTAAGTCACATCCAAACAAGCATTTGGGGCGGTTTCTTGAGCCTTAGTTATGACCCATTGATAAAGGGGCAGAAGAGGTGGGATCCAGAGTCCCAGATGAGCAGGCCAGAGGTGGCGGCACAGGTTAACTGTCGGGACAGATCGTCAGGGCCTGAAGCTAGTGGTTAGTGGAGTGTCAAATGAGGATCCATCTGCAACTAGGTCCATTTTTATTCATTCCCCCCCTCGTCGCTCCAGGAATTTGGATGTTGTCTGCTCTTCTCCATGTTCTCAGGACAATCATAGGGTTAAATGCAGGGTTGCTGTTAATTAGAAGGCATCATCTTCCCCTTTATCATCAACTTAGATGAGGAAGGCCTGGGGGGAAAAAAGAAAGAAGCTAAGGTAATGGTCATTTTAGTAGAAAGATTGCTGCTTCTATCTCTAGAGATTCAGGGTTCAAATCCTATGGGAGTGATACAACTTTTCCAAGAAATCTAGCAATTCTCATCATTCACAACTAGCATAGCGAGGGAGGAATCAATGAAGCAGGAAGTAAAATCAGAAATTCAGTTTTTGCAAGGGACAAGTCTAGTAGGAGGTGAGGGTGTGGATCCAGTAGACTAAGAAGCTAGGCAGGTGACAGAGTTAGGAAAGTCACTAGGTATATCATTCAGCCCACATAAAGCAGAGGTGATTAACAGAATCAAGGAAGTGGAAACTATGGAGTGGGGGGGGAGGAGTTTTAAGACTCCTATCAACAGTAATGAGGGTGATGGATAGGCTCAAGCTGTGGCTTAGGATCAAAGGAAGGTTTATCAGGGGCTTTAATTTTTCATTGAAATTATGATTTTCCTGAGTTGGAATGTTAGGGGTTTTGGTAAACCATAGAAGAAGGTAGCCATGAGGAGAATGGTTAAGAAGCAAAAAGTTGATCTATTGTTTCTTAAGGAAACCGAAGTCTCAAGAATATTAAGTTTTTCATTCAACATAAGGGGTTTGTGTAGGTGTGGATGGGAGTGGGTTCCATCTGACAAGGCAACAGGGAGCCTCGTTGTTATATGCAACTATTCACATAAATCTAGTGTTTTTCATCATTAGCTCTTAAAAAATCCTAGAATTGAAAATTGTGGAAAATAAAGGAAAAGGAGATGAATTTCTGAAAAGAAACCCTACGGCTGTGTCATCTGGGGTTGGACAATGACCAGCCACATATATTTTATTATGTTCTTCAATATTACAAAAAAAAAAAAAAAAAAAGACCTAAACTTGTGAACTTTTTAAAATTATAAAGCAGTCTCTGGATTTTTAACATTTACAGAAAAGTCCAATTCTATTTCTTAACAATTTCTATTTGGAGCGACGATGTCCTTAAAGAGGAGGTTGTGCATGAAGCACAAAGGATGCTCTCTTAGAAATTGAAAAGTATGGAAGAAATTTGTCCAGACCGCAACTAATGTCTATGGTCCAAATGGGACAGCCTTTCAGCCATTATGTCGCAAAAGACAGGAACATAGTGGTTGGGGGGAGATTTCAATGAGTTAATTTCCCACGTGAAAAGAGGGGAGGCACTTTCATTTCCCACAATATGCCAGGTTTTTTTACTTCATCAGCAGTGATGAGTTTATTGATCTGGTTCTTGGAAGTACACGTGGTTTAATATCAAGAGATGTTGGCTGTGAGTAGGATTGATAGATTTTTCAAAGGAATGGAAGAACATTGTGCAGGATCTATTCAGATGGCACTACTAGACATTTTTTAATCAAATGTCCTATAATGTTCGCTCCTAATGAGGTTGATTGAGTCCCAAAACCATCCAGATTCTTGAACCGTTGCTTATGCACAATGAATTTTTAGCGAAAGTTAATGAATGATCTGCTTCTTGGAAGTACACGTGGTTTATTATCAAGAGATGTTGGCTGTGAGTAGGATTGATAGATTTTTCAAAGGAACGGAAGAACATTGCGCAGGGTCTATTCAGATGGCACTACTAGACATTTTTTAATCAAATGTCCTATAATGTTCACTCCTAATGAGGTTGATTGAGTCCCAAAACCATCCAGATTCTTGAACCGTTGCTTATGCACAATGAATTTTTAGCGAAAGTTAATGAATGATCTGCTTCTTGGAAGTACACGTGGTTTATTATCAAGAGATGTTGGCTGTGAGTAGGATTGATAGATTTTTCAAAGGAATGGAAGAACATTATGCAGGGTCTATTCAGGTAGCACTACTAGACATTATTTAATCAAACGTCCTATAATGTTCACTCCTAATGAGGTTGATTGAGTCCCAAAACCATCCAGATTCTTGAACCGTTGCTTATGCACAATGAATTTTTAGCAAAAGTTAATGAATGATGATCTCGTTAGAAGTTCAAGGTTATGCAAGTTATAGAAAATTCAAAAAACTTTAGTGGCTAAAATGTAAGATTAATGAGTGGAATAAAGATGTTTTGGCAATATTGACACTTCTAGACTCAGTTTATGTGGAGGAATGAGATGAGGTGGAGGGTGATACGGGGCTGATTTTAGAAGAGAAAGTAGTTAGGTGGGAAGCAGATGAGTCGATCTCCAATAATTTTTTCATTGTGTGGAAACGAGGGAGAATCAATTAATCACCTTTTTCTGCACCATAACATTGTTGGTTATCTTTAATGCCCTTTCATAGGGAGATGCGGCCTTCAGTGGTGCATGTCAGGAATTAGGATCCTTATGTGGAACGATGGAGGCTTGGAGGTTAACACCCTCTCATTATTGTCATTGAGTGCTTTGGAGAATCATTTCTTTTGATGTACTTTGGACTATTTGGAAGGAAAAGAATGATAGATCTTTAGAGGATTATCGATGTTGTCAAAAGCTCTCTTAATGACAGGGAAGCTAAGGGTGACAAAATGGGAACTATAAGAAAAGAGTTTGAATATTAAAAATTGGACAGCATTATCATAATTGAGAAGCTTGCATGAATTGTGGTCTTCCTAAGGTGAAGTCGTAGGACTCATGTTGCCCTCCTCCAGATGGTTTCTATGTCAACGGTGCGGGTAGCGGAAAACTGGGTCTGGCAAGCATAGGTGGGGCATTCATCACAATAACAAAAGGGAGGTCTTGTTTATGTTCTCCAAGCAGGTCGACAACAAAGATACCAATGAGGCAGAAGTTCTAGCTATTTCAGAAGCTCTAAGGATTGATTCATCTATTTTTTAAGGAAAGAATAATAGTGGAAAGTGATTCTCCTAATGCCAATCTTTAAGTGTAAAATTCGGATAGGGGACCTCCCTGTCCCAACTACATTGGGGTCGGCTACATGAATTCTAATTCTCCATTCCAATCTATCCTGAGCCAAATCTTCAGATAAGTTGCACAGATTCCATCTTTACCTTGATGAAATTAAATCCTTACCCTCTTCTCTTGTGGGAACACATGCTCATGCAAGCTAATGGCACGGTGGCTTCGTTAGGAAAGCAAGGGATTGATAGGACTTTTTTTTTTTTTTTTTGCTAGTTGGCCCAGTGGCCAGGAGAGGTAAAGGAAACCTGATCTATGGGAGCAAGCACCCTTACCACAGGGACAGTTCTGTGATTCCCGAATTGATAATTGTTGCTGAATTGGTTGCTTCTATTTTGTAATTGTTGGGGGCACTGTTTTGGTGCAAGACTTTTATACCAATATTCCTTCTGGAAATTCATCCTTTGTATTTTGTTTGTAATCTTGGCTCGTTCCCTTTTGCTATAAAATTTACAGTCACCAATCAAAAAATAGGTGAAAAAGTGTGCATAAAAAGAGAGCCCCAAGGTTTGACTTAATTAATCATGGTCAGAAGGCAGTAAGGAAGGTTGGATACTAAGGAGGGAGGAAAGAAATCTCAGGTAACTGGTCCATATTCAAAGTGAAGCTTCTTTCATAGAATGTACAGTGATTAGGAAACCAAGAAAGAGAATGGTTGACAAGATTACTCAAGAACACAATATGGAGCCACAAACCTAACATGGTTGTGAACTTGTGATCCAGGAGTCAAAGCAAGCTACATTGGATAATTACTTGATTCACTCCATTTGGTGAATCAGTTAATTCAATAAAATGGATGGTTCTAGATGTGGTCAGTGCAGAGGCAAAATTCTATTCATGTAGTCAATCCAAGAGTGATCGGGTATCTGGCGGGGCATTATGTCTCCCCATGACCAAATCATGTAACATATCAAGCACAGAGTGGGGAACAGTGAACCCATGGTCATTTTCAAATAGATACTTGGGTCTATGGTCATCCCTTGGTAAACAGGTATCCAAGTCTTCAGATGTGCTACGAGACTGAAAGCCACACTTGCAGAACATATGCTCCAGCTTAAGGGAAAGGTATATTTTAGTCCTATATCTCCTAGGAATCACTGTGTAAGGAGATTAAGCATCCTCCAATCTCTTCTTCAGCTTGTGCAGCTTCTTTATGTCAAATTTGGGGTGAAACATGGACAGGACAACCATATGAGTTCTTCATGATGAACTCTTTTTCTTATTACCATCTAGCTACCCAGTTGTTGGGAATATCAAAGCTCATTTCCTTAAAATGTGTGGTCTATTAAGGCTCCTCTAAGGGTTGGTTCTTCCACATGTATGGCCTTACAAGGAAGAATTTCGGTGATGGATAAGGAAAACAATAGTCATCAATGCTCGCCCAATGTGTATGAGAGCAGAGGAAACAATGACTCTCGCTTATTTCTTCAATGTCCTTATGCTTAATTGATGTGACATAGTTTTATCCTGAGTTGATTCTTCCTTGGTGTTCCCTGATCATCTTGATCTCTTTTCTAAAAAACCTGGAGGGACGCTGTTCCACCAGTGACAGATAACATTCATTGGAATATCTCTTTCTTGAAAAGATTGTGGATTATTTAGAAGGAGAAAAGAAGAGATAACTTGCTAGGAAATCCCATGGCTTGGCTTCTACTGCGGCATGCCTTCACTATTTCATAATATCCTTGGTTCTGGTGATAAAAGCATCCGTAGGAGTTTCTTTGAACCTTCATTGTCATTGCTGGAAGGAGACGATTAGAGAATTGGTGCATAAGCAGCTTGCCTTTCCAAGATGGAGTCCCCATCCAGAAAGAGTGCTTAAGCCAACCTTGGATGGCAGTTCATTGGAAAATCTAGGCAGAATAAGATGGGAACCTTACAAAGGGGTTCAGCAGAGGCCATCCTCTTCAGATTCTTTAGCCCACTAGGTTTTGCCTCCATGACTGAGACAAAGACTAAGGTGATTCCGATGGGTTTGCAAGAGGTACTAAAGTTGTGCCGAGAGCATCTGATCATGGACGCAGATTTTTCTTGTTCAATCAGTTGGGCTGAAGGCTCATCCACAACTCTCTGGAAACTTGTGGATGTTGTTGAAGTGATTCACGATATGATTAGGGGTCAGTCAGCAATCAGCATCCTTTTCCCACACTTCAAAAGCACTGATGTGAAGGCAGCCTCTCTCTATCAGTTTGTTTATCCAAATAGAGATCCTTCTTTTACCTTAGTTCTGGGTTCTTCTTTTAAATAAATCTTAAGAAGGTGGTCTCCAAGAAATCATGGTAAGAAAGGACTTGAAGGTTCCTCTAAAATCAGACATGTTCACAAATTCATCCTTATCTCTAAGGCAATGCATTTACCAAAGGATTCATTGGCCAGGGTCAAGTTTGTCAACAAAAAGTCTCACATAGAATTGACAGATTGTTGTTCTCAAGAATTTTTCTGATCTTCTAATGCCATCTCAGTTTTTGGAACTTCCTATACAAGTTTAACTCTGTATTCCCCGGAGATTTGAGCAGCTTGGGTTCAAATTAGCAAAAGACATACAAGGAGATACATCAAGGATCAACGCTTTAACATATAATAAGTTAATAACTCAATTCTACTTTTAAAACAACTCCTACCCATGCAACTATCTCACAAAAAGTCATCTATTTTCCCAATCGATAAAAGCTACTAAACAATGAATGTACAAAAGGAAGGGAAAAAAAAAAAGGAAATGAGAAATAAACAATTAAACAAAGTTTTTGCAAGAGAATGCAATCAAAGCAGAGAAACCTACATCAACGCATTCATCCTGTACCAAACAATCCAGAAAACGAATGGAGTTCTCTTCATAAATTTGAACCACCAAATCCCTAGATTACGAGGTGAGCCAATGTGCCAAATACTGATCACATGTGTCTCACTGGATTGGAAACTATTAATATTATGGAGCATTATTGAAACCCAATTGGGCAAACACCAAGCCCAAGTCAACTCCCAAGATCCACAATAGTCAGTGGGTTGAAAAACACATCTAGTCCTCTGAAATGATCTCAACTCCAACAGAAACTTATATCACCAAATCTACCAAAATCCAAAAAACACAAACCCCATATAGTAGACAACAATTCTTCACCGTTTTATAATTTAAAATTCTAAAAACCCCTTAACAACCCAATTCGCATCATGCAAAAAGCATAAACAAAAATCATACCATAGAGAAAAGACATCTAATTCTACACACCCAAAATCCAAAAATGAAAAAAAAAAAAAAAAAAAAAAAACGCCAATCCAATTCAAATGATGCAAAACCCACATCACAAACAGAAAGAAAAAACACATAATCCAATTATAAAAAACCGCACAAATCAATACAAGTGACTTGAATGAGGAATTCCTTTCTTCATCTGCTGACATTCAATTCTACTATTTCAAACGCCACACGAATCAGAAAAAACTCATCAACTCATCGACCTAATGCACAAAACCCAAAACCCAAACCAAAACAATAAATAACAATGAGATCATTCAAACCATGCAAAACCCACATCAAAAACAGACAGAAAAATCACATAAACCAATCAAAAAAAAATCAAAACCAAAAACAAACCATAAATCAATCCAAGCAACTAGAATAACAAATCCCTTTCTTATTCTCCCGGCATACCACTATACCACCCCAAACACAACACTTATCGAAAAAACCCCATCGACCCAATTCACATCAGCCAAAACCCACATAAAAAATCCAACCCAAAACCACAAACAACAATCTGATCCATAAAACAAGGAATAGAGAAAGAAAGAAACTTACCCATGATCAAGCGTTGGCTGTGCTGGGAATCAAAGGGATCCCCTGCTTCTGCTGCTGCTGCTTGAGCTTCTCCGCCTCACGGATCTTCTGCATCTTCAAGACCCTCTCCATGACGAGCTCGTACTCGCACTTCTCGTAGACGTGTCGCTCGTCCTCGCACTTCCAGGGGAGATAGAGCTCGGCGGATCGGCACTTGTTAAGAGGGATAAGGAGATGGGCGCACTGGTCCCTGTATGGAAGAGGGACCTTCGCTTCAGCCATCTCTTCTTGGGTCGCGATCATCTTCTTCGAAGACCCTTCAACCTCCATTCCTCTCCCTCTCTCTCTCTCTCTGCAATCTCACAACCACAAGAGAAAAATCGCAGATTCTGCTGCTGTTCTTCTTTTCTTCTTGGCTTTTACTTGCAGATGTTATGTGCCCTTTTTAATGTGAGTGCCGCCAGGAACACGAAATTTTTCTTGGGCCTCACTTGTGCAGGATGGGCCCCATGATCTTGGTGATCTTGAGCGTCGACAGGTGGGACCCACGAATGACGGATTGTGCCCCATTTGATGATTGTAAGGATTGGGTTAATTGGGTGACCCACTCCCTATCAAGGGAGTTAGGGGCAAGATTTGAACTGATTTGAACTTGCTGTTGAACATGTGTTGTGTTCAATTTTATCCTAACATTTGATATGCGCATCATGAGTGTTTTTCTTTTTTTTTTAGTCCCAGCCCATTGAGCCGGACTAATTCCTATAGTTTAAGGGAGCCGGGTAAATTCCCTGTAGTTCCAATGAGGCCAACTGAGCTATCCCTCAAGATTAATGCAAATGAATTATTGATAAAATTTTTATGTTTCTTGCAAATGTATTGATGTAAAATAATTCTTTTTAAAAGGAAAATGGGGTGGGGGTAAGACAGAACATTTTTTGTGTAACCGTCGACCTCGCAATAAACTGCATTGATCTCATCTGTGTTTCCCATGAGAGCAAAGTTTGAAGCCAAGGCCATGATCATCATGAATCCTTCTTACTGGTAAGATATCATCATTATTAAAGCTTTAATCTATCTGTCATTCCATCCAATAAATTTTGTGCCATATCCCAGCTACCCTTCCATCCACATACTTTTCTGAGCTAGATGCAATATTCTTACAAAAAGTGCACCACCATCATCAACAGGCAGGGCTGGCTTCCTCGGGAAAGGGACTGGCAATGAAAAAATTGGGTCTACTTCTGTGTATTAGTTGTTCATTGGAAATGAAGATGTAAGCACATCAAACTGGCTGATTTCTCTCACTAGACACCTCCAATAGAGGGCAGGGCATCAACAACAACTATGTCTAGAGAATTCTACCCAAAAAAAAAAAACCTGTGTCCAGAGAAAAGTGAGAATCTCTTCCTGGAAACATGCACTTTCAATGATTTGATCATTCCCAAGGGCCATCTGAATCTTCATAAACTCAGGCACATGTAAATCCATTTTCCACAAATTAGGGCTCATGTGCTTCGATAACCTTCCTGATCGTTGATTTGCTCCTTGCCATGAACAATTAATTACTAGAGGTGGATTGCAGGTAACTAAAATTACAGATGAACCTGTTGCGAGGTTCCAAGGTACTGAATCAAGCCCAAGGTTAGCAGCAAGTAAGATTTAGTTTTCTGACTAATGTCAGCACAATACGCTGTAGTGGTGCACAGACCCCTCTACAGGCTACAGCACAAGTCAAAAGCACATTCCAGCAGATTCATAGAACCTAGTGATATCAAATGAACACCGCCAAGAGGGAGCATACAACATTTTGCCTGCATTCTGTAATGACTTAGCACATGGGTCCTAAAAAAGTAAAAGAAAATATACATGGAATGAAAAACTTCAAGGCATGAATGATCCGGAAAACCATTGGTGAGGTAGGGTAGAGAATTGCACTTCACAACCATGGAACAGAAGGATCGTCTCATCAGGAATGGAATCAGAGAAAGCTTTCATATTTCTCAAAATGGAGAAGGTAACAAGACACAAAATTCAGAAATCTTTTGTTATATATGCTGTGGAATTTTGAAATGGACGGCCCAGAAATCATACTTTATTCTGAGCAGACTCAAACCTTCCAAGGGATGGTCAAAAAACCCCAATTCAGTACTAATAATCACAGCACTGAAGCGCTGACATCCTATAAGGTAAAGTTATTCTTGAAAGCAAGCATTTCATGGACTCATGCCTTCAACATTTAACAGTAAAACATAACTTTCTTCACGTTGTCCTTTAAAGCAGGGAGGGGCCTCACTGTGGCACTAGTTGAGACACGGGTACTGCGTGCACCCCCACTACCTCCAACAGGCACACCACGGCCAGCAGCACCACTCGTCAAAGAGCCACTATCCGATGTCTCCGGCTCCATGTAAAAACGTGCCCGAAAAGCAGCAAGATGAGCATAGTATGCGGGTGGCACTGCAACAAAATGAATGCATGCCAATACATCAGTAAATAGATATGATCAAAGATGATCATGTAACATCCTCTGATAAAACTTCCAGCATATAGAAATGGAAACCACTAAAAAATAAAAGCTAAAATGAGGTTTCTTACCAATAGAAACAGAACGCGTACACCTAGCATATCTGCATAAAGAAACCAGATGGGATCAGAAAAGTCTATTGTTGATCTAAATTAAGAACATTAACTATTTACCCAAAAAAAAAAAAAAAAACATAAACAAATTCAGTGTAAGGGGATGAAAGAACTTCATAAGGTGATACATACGTGTAACAGAGCTTGTTCGTGAGCGATTGAAGATCATCTGCTGTAAATTTGTTTTCATCCCACAAAACATGGTAGTGGGCGGGGCGGCTTGTACCCTTAAAACGCACCACCATAACCATTATTTCCATAATTATCATCAGCACTCAGTAGCAGGTCAAACCATTATTACGAGCAGAACCAAAGAAAATATCCAAAAGGAAGCTGTAGAATTTAATTTACCTGAATCCCGGCATGGCTGCAAAGATAGAAATCAAACTCTGTTGGATGGCAGATCTTGGTATCGACTACCGTTCCTGCAATTTAAAGAGAAATCGTTCCAATCAGGGTTGTCAAATTATAGGATACACGAATTGAATAATAATTACTGTCAAGATTAAATCTTATTAGAACAAACTATATCTTCTGTATTTCTTTCTAGGGATACGAAATGTCATTAATGAAAAACAAATTATACAATCAATACACAACTCATGTCTCATGGGGGTTTTGTTTTCCCCGAAAGATGACTAAATTTTAACAGGGGAGTTAAAAAGATTCAACAACAGCAGCGCATCATGGTCAAATACAGAAATTACCGATTAAATACCATCCATCCAATGCCTAAAGGGATTATGAAATCTAGCTGAACCTGTAATGGGTAACATTACAACCAGAAGGAGAAATGAATGTGAAGGAACACAAAGGTGGGCCTCACACAAGCAAATCAGGTTTAGTTCCCAGCAGTATAGCGCTCACGGCAGTATATGATCATTTCTCTATAGACAGACACATATACCTCCTGCAAAGAGGATTAACGGGCCACTGAGGACATGAGAAAAAGAAACAATAACACCTCAGAAGATTTAGTTTATCATTGACTCTCACCAAACTTCATAAAGTTGTCTTTACCCTCAGCCCACCCAATCACTCATTCAGACCCCCTTCACTAACAAGCAGAAACAAATTTAACCCAATAGATCCATGACAACAACTAGGTATTATTTGTCACTCGAAAGGCCACTGCGCAATAGGCCTAAGAAACTAGAACAAATCACATGACATTCTAACACTACATCTCAACATTTGAGGAAAAGTTCTATTTAGTGAATCTTACAATTTATTATCTGGGTCTTATGATACTGATACTTCATGTAATCATTCCTTGAAAAGGGGACCAAGCAATGGTCAAGATTTTGTTCAAATTCTGACCAAAAGGATTTTTTTAACTGGTGACTACTGTAACCAACAGAATTGCCAGTCAAGAAAGTGAAACCAAGGTAATCAACTTTTGTACCATAAAAAACTCATTCTTTAATTGTTTGTTCAAATAACAACTTTTAAGCACTCATGCAAGCAGAAAATAGGTTAGCAGGTCTTCATTTCATATGTAGTTGCTATCTGGGGCATTATGATTCCTAATTTTCCTAGGGATGAAATTAATACTCACGGCCAGACAATGACATGTCTCTGATGCAAGTCAACCCATCAAGGACTACAAAAAGAGGACTGGACCAGCCAACCCAAACCCAGGCTCGGGCCTGTCCAAGGCCCAGACCCAACTGAACCAGGAACATAACAAACAGAATACGTTTAAGTGGATGATCAGCTCAAGTTTACGTTAGTTATTTGTCTGCTATTAGAACTTCAATATCAAAGAGGAAAACTCGGTGTTTTTGTTGAGCTAAAACATCTCCAGATGGTAGGATGGTTAGGATAAGATGTATGAAAAACATCTCCAAATCTAATAGGAAGGATTAGTGGATGGTTAGAAGTAGATGAATGAAGAAGAAAAAGAAGAGCAGGTATTTGTTTGATATTAGGATATTTTTTTATCTTCTGAAATGCTAACATGACTTGAGCCCCCAACCTTGTTGATACAAAGAGCACCTTCCATACGATTTTTAACCAGAGAGGAAACTTGGCATTTAAGATAAAACATCTTCACATAAAGATTATCGGAAGGATAGGTGGATGGTTAGAAGAGTGCCGCGCTCGCCTGTGAGTCTTTCTCCAGCTGTAGGCAGACTATAAGGAGACTCACATTTACCCCATTTTGTTCGTCAATTTAGAACGAAATCTTCAGTGGAAAGGAAACAAGTATTAAGGACTTAAAAGACACTGTTGTGTGTGAAAATAAGAGTTGGCAAACTGATGTCAACTAGAAAAGATTTGATCAAATATTATCTATAAAGTGGCGTTGTACTCAAAAGCGGCAAGCTGCTATGAAGTGCAGATGGTGAAAAGAGAAAATTGATGCTTGTGGAAGCCTCCTCAAGAACATTGATTTTTAGCGTCTGACGGATAGAGAAAATTGCTGTTTCTTGAAACCTACTCAGGTAGATTAATTTCTAATGTCAAGGGAGTGGACAAAGGTAAACCAGGTCAGACATGAATATGTTGAATGCTTTAAAAGCCAGCGGACAGCTTCACATGACAGTCTCAAGACCCGATAGGAGTAAATACTCACAAATAAAGCAGAGGTTTTGATCTACTAATCAAGAAGTTAGAATTGTCAATCAATCACCCTTATAGTGAAAAGCAACTCCACCAATGCTATCGGTTGTATTAACAATGATTCAGTTAGCCACTGGAAGTTGCATTTACTTGTGAAAGAAATCAAAGACAAAAATCATATCTTTGGACATTGCTTTCCATCATGCATGAGGGAGGCTAATGATATTCCCGACTATTTGGCCAAGTAGGGGGTTCACAGATATTTTATGCGCATAGGTCCTCCAATGTCATCCCATTCATATTCCTCCTTGCTCTACTTGGTTTTTAATGCAGGCGCATTTAGCTCTTTCACTTGTGGCATTTTTGTTTCAGTTCAAGGCATTTACTATTTACCAATTATATAGAATAATAGAAATTTATGAAACCAAAAGGCTAGAAAGTGAATGCTTCTAGAATGAAAAATACAGGAGTAGATTAAAAATCCTACGACTTCATAACTTACATCTCACTATAAGCAAATCCAATTCGATTGTCAAATCATTTGTTTCAACAAAATTTTGTCATAGGCCATCATATTAAGAGTGAAAAAAGAAAAATGCATTGGACTGCACAATCAAAGGAACCTGACAATATGCCATGTCTCACTAAAAAAACTAAAACATGCTACAAATCGTATATATTGAAGGTGAAAAACAGGCTACTAAGTGAACTAGCAGTTGTAGAAATCAGCCTACTAAGCTTCACATTAACTTACCAGGTAATATGTTCCCACTTCTATCAACAGTACGTTTATCAGAATGGTTGTGGGCAAAAAGCCTTGTGTGGTGACGTTTTTGGACCACGACAAATGTTACAGGAGGCTGATAATTTGGTTCGAGAGATGCACAGGCCTAGAAGGTTTTGGAAAACAGGAACAGTCAGTCCAGAAAATAATAATGATCAACTATCGCAGGAAGAAATGATATTTACCAATCCATTGATAGCTCATAATATTTACCAATCCACTGATAGCTAAGTGGTTAGGCATCTCCCTCTCCACATTTTTTCCAGCTATATTGGGGACTCAACAACACATGCACTCTCACTCACACACCATGTCCCCGATATCTCAGTGGTTAGGCATCTCCCTCCACAATTTTTCCAGCTACATTGGGGACTCAAAACACATGCACTCTCAGCCAACAAACCCATGTCCCTAACTAACCAAGCTACAGCCTAGATGCAGGAGTATTAACAGAGTAAAAGAAAAAAAAAATGATAAAAACCTCTAAAAGGATCATTGAAAAAGAAACAAAGATGTTACCTTTCGGATTGCGTCCAGTTCATGAAGTAACACCTGGTAAAATTGACCTTCACTCACACCATCCCTGCATACATTGGGAGACAAACATGGAGCAAAGTGTGCAAACAAGGAAAGAAAATACATGATATCTAGAAATATACCTGTAGAATATGATGCGCTGCGGTTTCTGCCCAGTTGCTCTCCGGAAAGAAATCAGAAGCTCCCTAGATTCAAAACGACACAGATAAGTTGTCACTATCTTTGAACTATATTCCAAGCCATATTGCCAAGACAGGGTTCCAGTTCCAAGCAAGGCTTGACATCGATTAACACCGTAATGTTTCCATTTTATTTGAGTTCACTACAATATAAAAGAAACCACTTGATTTCCAATAACACCTATGTATGCTCAGCATTTGCCTTTCCACAGAGGAGTATTCTTAAGACTGCTGACAACCTTGTGTGCATTTAATTAATTAAGGAGATACAAAGCTTGAGCTGTGGTCAGCTCCCCTGATAATCTTGTCATAAGATTCCACCAGCCACGGTGGCAGCCAAAAAGGGAGAGGAAAAAAGGAAAAAAAGAAAAAGAGAGACAACCTTGTGTGCATTTAATTAAAAATCCCCTTTTGCATTGAGGAGATACAAACCTTGAGCTGTGGTCAGCTCCCCTGATACTCAGGCCATAAGATTCCATGCCAGCCATGGTGGCAGCCAAAAAGGGAGAGGAAAAAGGGGGGAAACAAAGAGGGGGGGAAAAGGACATACTTGATCATGCCACCAGTTACAGTTCCCCGTGCAGGATCTTTCCACTCTTTATAAAGATCATCAATCAGTTCCTGCCGATGAGCTTGTGCACAAACCAAACCCGCATACTTGGTAACTTCTGGCCAATCTTGAGATGCCACAACCTGCAAAACGAAGTTCATTAAAATTCGTGCAGTTCAATTTTCCTACTGATTATACAAAATTGCATAACAGAAGATGTTAGGGAACATCATTTTAAATTAGTGGAAGGAAAACTATCTTACCGCTGCAATAGAAGGGCTAGAATCTTCGCCAGGATGAGGATGAGTCACATCAGCACCGAAGATAATTGTAGGCCTGTCACTGACCAGAGGTATGCGCCTTGACAATGCATCCACAAGCACAGTGTTCCTTCCACCAACCTTTAACAGCAGAACAAAGCTCTTTTTTAGATGAGTTTTTTTATAGATCCCTTCAAAGATAATTTTGAGGATGAAATAACAAATCTAAACCACTGCAGTGCTTACCTTAACATTTATCTTAAGAGAAACATTAGCAAGATATTGCTTATTCATCTTAAATACATGCTTAGTTAAGCAACACTGAGAGACTAATCCAAGTTCCGTCTCACATATCCTTTTCAGATCACCTGAAATAATATTTGATAAGTGTCACATTCAAAATTAAAGACATTTCACCAAGAGTTAGTAATAAACAAATAGAAATGCATCCTACCATAAAGAGATCCATTGTTATCAGGCAAAATCACAATCAGCAGGTCAAGTTCTTTGCCCTGGGGTTTGAGCATACCCATTGCTTCACGGTAACGTATATGCAATGCTCTCTCCACCTGATCAGGGCGAGAGTGGTATGGTGGAAGAACAGATTCCAAATTAAATGCCTGCATTACATCCAAAAGCATATAAATGACAATATGACCTACACATCCAAATCATGTGCATCCAAAACCAACATGAGAACACTGGAGACACACCATGCCAGATGTTCTACACATTAGTGCAAGCTCATGACAGAATCCAGCAGCAATGTTTTCCTGCACATTACGTGCAAAGTTTATGCATATCCAGTTGTTTACAGTACCCCCGTTGACCATTTTCTGCAACACAATTAGAAAAAAAGATCACAAACAGCCAAAGAGAACAGTTAACACTAGCAAGAATCAACAACATCAAGAAACATCATTAGCAATATATGAAACTGAATTATCTTGAATTATCAAGGCATAAGCTTAACAAGCTACAGGTTTTGGCCTAAAATCAAACAAAAAGGGTATAAAGCTTCACAATGTCAGTTGCAGCAACATATAAACACTCATATAGAAAATCCAATAAAACCAAAATTAAGTAGAATTTTAAAATACATATGAGAAATATTCTGGTGGATCCAGCTCATATGAGGAGAACCACCTGGTGGGGCCCACCTATCACCAATCCAAACCCCACCCACCCACCCACACCCCCGCCCAATCAAAAAAAAAAAAAAAAAAAAAACCACCCTGCCCCCAGAGTCACCCAATGTGGGGTTTGGAACCCATCTGAATCGAGTGGACCATAGGATCGAGGGTAAAAAAAATTATATGAAGACGTTAAACTTCTGGGCCATGGATGAAGGGGTTGGGGGTATGGGATTGCCTTCAAACTTGATGCCCAGTGAGGCAAGTGGCAAAGCTAACAAAAAATTTGAGCTACCTTAAAATATAAACCTGGGGCTGGGAATGTGTTATTAACAACAAAGACTTGCTCAGCACAGACAGCACCAGAATGATCTTGTTCAAAGACAATTGGGAAAATTGAAACTGCTAACTTTGCATGAAAGTAGGAAACTCTAACAAAACATGAAAATATATAAAACAGACCAAATATGATAACCACCATGTCCAACACAAACTCTCCAATATAACAATACCAGTTCTATTTTTCTTATTAAACAAAACAAGAAGAAACATTGAACCACATTTACAAATGACATTACCAGTACGTCAAAGCTAACCCATCTCACCTATATGAAAGTTGCCAGATCAACTGAGATTCAAAGCCAGGTTCGTAATTCACAATACAGTACTTGTCATAATTCACCAATTTGTTGGGGTAAGTTCATTCAGTTCATTATCCAATTCTCCCCATTCATAGTTCCAGTTCACAAACTTTCAGAAGCATTCAACGTTCTAGTTCAATGGGGTACAATTCAGCTGTTTGGTTCGTAGGCCTAATTCAATAATTTTTAAGTACAATAATAGGATGACATCATATATAGTAGATATCAAAATCTATATGACCTCAACAAAAGCTTATGAATTGGTCGGCAAAAATAATCATATGATCTTTGACAGTTTTTTTTTTTCTTTTAACAACCCCTAGTCAAAATAAAGGCATTCGAAATATTATATACAACAATATTATTGTGTAGATTCAATACACTCATCATGAACAACATGTGGAATTAATAAAGCTCCAAATTAAGTGAACCAGTTTAATCCAATTCCTGAACCAGATTGAATCAACGCCAAACTGTTGAGTAACTCAAATTACAACCTTCAAAAGAACTAACTAGCAGTTGAATACTAGGTTGTTAAACTAGGTAATTATGATCCGATCCACAGGGATGTTTTGTATCCTACAATCTACCCTGACCATGTAGTGGGGCCATAGTGCAGATCCATAGGTTTCAAATAGCAATTAACTTACCCAGCCATTAAATATAGAGATATGGTACTTGAGCACTTAAAAGTGGGCACGGTGCAGGCAGTGCCTATGACTGACACTTTGATGTAACCTGTAAGTGCATATCAGACACGTAATGACGTCCCCACTATCATATCTGAGCAGCAGAGGACTACTACCACCATGCAGACATGTGTACACTTTTAAAAAAGTAAGAATTAACTTCTAGTATAATGCTCTCAGCCAGGGGACCAAGGAACTCATTTGCTTGCAACATGAGCAGATGTTTGCTTGGAATTCTAAAACCCAGATCATCATTCAATAAATGTAAACAAAACGTTAAGATTATAGAAATGCCCTCATAGGTTAAGAGTTAAATATCTCCTAGAGTAGCAATCAGTCCAATAAGGCTACAATAGAAGATATTGTATACAAGAATAAGCAAGTGGAGTATTTCTAATTCTAAACCCCATCCAATATGTGCTTTCCATTGAACGAGCTTTTGGTGATTTCCACATCAGATATTACTCACAGAATACAAATCATACGCATCATGTTTCATGTGCATTACAGAGGAAAATTACATTGATGGTGCACTGAATTGATGATAAATATTATTGAGACCTTATCTTCTTGTTCACAGTTTCAGGTAGGCTTTGTGGTCTTAGCTTGGCTTGAGTTTTATAAGTGATGAGTTTTGAGTGGACCAATTTAGCAAACTATAGATTGATGGGAAAAGGCTCTTTTGAAGAAGATGGCGATGATCCATCCAATTCAGTACCATGGATAAATGGCTTAGAAGCAAGTCCAGGTGGATCAGTTGGTTAGGATCACCAAAATAACTAAATGATTCTTCGAAAGAGAAACCTTATATGGTTGGTATCAAATTCCTCAGCCTCTGACAGAATGTTTCAAAGGCAAGACTCCGCAAGAGCAATATGGGAATTGATGCACGATCGACCGTCAAAGTCGCACATTGGGCTTCCTGGGCTCTTGATTTGCACATAGGGATTATCCTCAGTCACCCTCAGGGGGTATAAACTCCCCAAATAAAGGAGGAAGAAGCTTTAACACACTAAATATTTTCATCATGGCCAAATATGACGATTCAAAAGAATATTTTTCTAGCAAAAAAAAAAAAAAGAACATTTATAAATAGAAATTCTCATCAATGCCACATGATTTGCAACAAAAAGTCCCAGTTATTGTAGGGTATTAAGATAGAGAGCTATCATCATCCAAAAGGATGAATGTTAAATGGAGAACCCTATCCATGATGGTACCTTCCCATGACACCCCATTCCTGTGATTGGTGGGACAAGCGATGGTTTTAAAATTTGGCTGCAGTATAAACTTTTCACTCATCATGTGCTGGTTTTTGCCATGAGCAGAGTTTTGGTTTAGTCTATGGTTTCAGATTAACAAGATGAAAAACAGTCTAGATCATCAAAACAGGTACAACACCGTTTTGTACTGGCCAACTTCCAAACATGGTGAAATTGGTTCATGCTACACCAAGCCCCTCTTTTCTCATCAACTAATAATGCTGATTCATTGTCTCAATAATCAAAAAGAACAAAGGGGGTACCCTACTATACCAATTACACCCACACAAAATTTACAACGAAAGATTCAGATGGATACCTTCTGACCGAACAAAAATCAAATCATTTCATTTGCATTTACCAAATATGATATTTTTCCAGGTAAATAAATGGTTATTTAAAGCTTCTAAGGAAATAATACCTTATTCATCATGTTCCACTGACCAACTTGTGGCAGGCAATCCTTCTCTCTGCCAGTGTCATGATATTTTAGCTGAAGAACCAATCAAAAGAAATTGAACAAAAATTATAGAGCAGTCAATAGGCATCAAAACATTAGGACTGGAAAATAATGCAAAAATGTTAAAAAGATAACTATGTACCCAAGGTGCAGGCAAAATGCGCGCTTCAACTGAAGCAAGTTTCTCACTGATTTTGATACCAAACTCCTTTGCATAAGGGTCCTGATCATAAGCATTGTGATGAACCGTCTGACACAAAAGAAGTTCAGTAGCAATTGAGTTGTCAGTGAAACATTCTTATCAATGGAAGTAAAGAAACATGGTTGCTGCAGGTCAAAACTAGTTGGCAAAACTTAAAAATATGAGTTGAGCAACAAGTAAATTGCTTTGGTGTGTCGGACCCATGGCTGACATGATTTTCCCCATCCAAAACTCGAACATGAATTTACTTGAATTTTATTGTTCCCTTTCTTTTACTTTGTTCTTTCGACCTAAACTAATTAAAGATAAGGTAGACTATTTTTTTTATAACAGATAAGGTAGACTCTATTGTTGCTAGTTCTAGAGTAAAATATCTTCTTTCTTCTCCCAGCAGAATAGAGATTTCTAATCTAATAGACTCTTGTTCTAGGTTTAAAGCCAAAAAATATGGAAGCGTAGAAGTAGTTGATGGAGCATTTTAGAAAGCTTTGTTTAGGAAACCAGTTGGGTTGTGAGACCTTGAACATGCTTTCACCTTATTTAAGCATGTGCCTGTAGGGCCCTGGATTGGATCCTTTTTGCCTACTCATGGTGTGTTCAGCGAACATTGGATGCTTCGTTTGCAGATCATCCTGATGCAATCAAGCATCCCAACTCAAGACCCTTGGCTACATCATTTCCACTGTAAGAGAAATTACACTGAAGTTTCAATGGTAGTCCCTACGAATTATACTTGAAACTACGATAGTTTGCAAAAGTGCAACTAATGCCCACAGATAGTTTCAAACTATGCATAGAAGAAAGACAAACCATGGGAGGAAATATGGAAGTTGCATTAGTATGCATGATAACGGTAAATCAAAGTATGCAAATGGCCGAGTAATTCCATGGGCAGAAATGAGGTGAGTGCAAAATGCAATGAAACACCACCTGAATAATATCCATCTCCCGATCTTGAGGACGCTGGCAGGTAACCCTTAGTAGATTAGTTATCTGTCTTTCATTCAATCTCTTGGAGTATCTCTGGCCCTCAACAATCTTGCATACCTGCAAACATTTATAGAAGATAATTAAGCAGCTCATACAGTGGGGTATGCAACAAAGAAAAGATCTATTAACATTTGGACCTCCATTGGCAGATAATTTGGTCTCTGCTGATTTCCCACTTGCAGACATGGCCACGTCGTATGTTGAATGACGAAGCCATACGTCTCTTGGAAATACTGAACCACAGTTTTAATGGTACCTTGCTCATCAACTGGGAAACTGTTCAAAGTGTCAACAATGCCACGTATGAATAACACATCAATAGGCATAATAGATTATATAGCATCAGGAATACAAAAGAAAAAAAAATATGAAGTCATAAGGATAGATTCTCACGTCAGCTCTCTCGTCGCCTGTGATGTTAAACCAGATATACGGTACTTTCTACGCATATTACCTCGGTGTGTAACCTCTACCTTCACACCTCTAAGAGCCTTTTTAATCTGATGATACCACAATAGCAAAAAAAAAAAAACCAATTTTGATACACAAAGAATAGTGACTATAATCAATAGGGACCTCCATCACCCACATTAGATACCAAATGTTGGCTAAATAGGAAAATGAGATATTTCATTGAATAAAACTGATCAACACACAACAAAAGAGAGAAAGGAAGGAACTTGAAATGCACTCAGCATGGCTTGTAGTTGAGAAGAATTAGCCACAGGGAACATATTGGAAGAAAAGATTTAAATTTTTTGAAAAGCAGAAAGGAAAAATATCATAACAGCAGAGCGAAATTGAAAATTGAAAATTAAGAAATAATAATAAATAAAATATAATAATAAAAAGGTTAACCAATTTCATGGCATCAATTGGGAGAAAACTCAGTTCTGCTCAAAAGTTTGCAACTCTTCCTTTTAAAGGATAAATATAATCACTGCATACAGAGAATAACACTCATCAATATTCAAATTAAAAATTAAAAAACAGACCTTGACACGATCTGCATCAGATAGTGGTCTAGACAATACATCCCTGTTCAAGAGCTGAGTCACAAAGTCAATAACTGGAAGCGGCTCAATGAAAGCAGTGGAAGACATATCTGCAAAAAAGACACATCTTCAGCAATGGGGAAAATGTATACAGGAATATATCATAACAAGCGAACAATAATCATAGCAACCCATTACCTCAAAGTCTGGTACAGTTCACACATAACAACCAATTTAAAAATAAATAAATAAAGGTTCACATATAACAAGTCTACAAGACCTGATATAGAACTGTATTGCCACACTTTTCAAGATGCTTTGTGTATTCTGGAATTTCTGATGCTCAATCAGCATATAAACCTATGGACACATTGAAAATGTATGGTCCAAACCAACAACACGAGGGCTCCTCAAGGGTGGACAGTAGCATAAAATCAAGTTGAAAGAATGTTTAGGATGATTAGAACTTAGAAGTGTCATTATGGCAATGGGCAAACACGGAAAAGCTCATATTTCAAAATATAAAAGTGTCATGTGTGCACTATTTGCTTATATAATATTTGCTTTATTCACAAACACCTTTAACATTGTAACCATAGCATACATTGTGCATCATGTTGAAATAAACAGCATCTACAAAATTTAATTACTTATATTTTGATTAAAGCAGAAAAGATGTTGCTAACTCAGAAAGGCTACACATTATTTTTATTCTTGTTTACATTCTTAAATTCCATGATAGGGACATTCAAAAAATCCCATAATAGGTATAATTATAATGGGAAAGAACTAAAACTTTGCACAGAGAAACATTTAAAACAAGGAAGAAAAAAGAAAAAGGACAGAGAATACCAATATTAAGCGAAAGACCCATTTGAGTTGGACGTATACTCTGGTAAAAACCACGCCAACTTTCCAACCCCTCACCAAGTGGCTGCCTTCTCCCCAGATCAGGCGAATAAAATGACCGACCCACAGGGGAGTACCTAAAATTGATCATGAGTCAGCTTCTTCGACCTGTGGAATCGGGTAAACCAAAAATGTGTCCAAATATCTTTTGAATATCAAAGCATTACCTGGCAGTAGGAAGTTCGCGCAGAACAATATCGAGCACCTGAAGAGCTTCTTGAGGTGCATCAGCCTGCCTCCCATCCAGAAACAGTCCTAGGTGGTGAAGATCAGCACGAGCAGCTAACTTGATGACTACTCTAAACGGTCTTTCTCGCCTGCATAATAGAGGATAGCAAAATAATGTGATTTAACTGTCACATGACTAAACAAGTGCAAACACTAGTGCACAAAAAGAGAGAGTCAATCGGTGTATACATACCTGGCACCGCCTTGGCCATCATCTTCATCGATGAGAGTAATTGCAAACTCTCTTAAAGTAAATGGCAGTGGTCCAGCAGTATAAAGACTCTTCCGACCATCATAAGCAGGAAGCCGCTTTCCAAGATGTGAGTCTCTGTACAATCTAACAAGCTGCCCCATCACTGCTCGGTTCACGCCACGGGAAGTAACCTCTGGAGTAATTGAAACCTACATGAGCATTAACGTGCATCAGTTTACAGCTACTAAATTACAAGAATAAACAGCAGCATAAGGAAGACTTACATCATACTGGTGAAGATCTCTGTCAGGTAGCTCTGCAATGAAATGATTTGCCTTCACCATGCACCTGACCCCAGTGTTACCCTTTCCAGGGCGTAGAGGGAACCTCATCGATTTGCTTGAAGCAGCAGCAGAGGCAACAGGCTGAATTGCTTGGCTGGAAGTCCCTTCCGACTGAAATGAAAGCTGCTGAAGCTGTTGTGCCACCACTGAAGTCTCAGGCAAGTGAGGACCCCGTGATGAAGAACTGGCTTCAGTCGGAGATTCTTTCTCAGATGGAGTCTGCTGGGTTGGGTATGCACCTGGGAATGAAGCCTGAGAAGCTTGGTGCAGCTCGGGTTCAGAAGGCCTAAAGGAAGGGCCGCCACTACCACGCCCACCTGGAACACCACCACTGCCACTGCCCCTGCGCCTCCCACCAGATTCAAGCATGCCACTGCCAGATTGCTGAGATGTCATTCCTTCTCTCTGCTGGTATCCACGGGCCTGATATTCGGGTAGAGGGCCACCAGATTGCTGATACACCATCCCACCTCGTTCCTGATATCCACCACGGCCACCTCGGCCGCCATACTGAGGCTGAGGAGCCATCAGACCCCCACCACGGCCTCCATACTGAGGCTGAGGGGTCATAGCACTGCCACCGCGGCCTCCGTACTGAGGGTGAGGGGTAATAGGACCCCTAGCAGCTCTTCCCCCTTGATATCCTCCTCCCTGTGCTGAAGAAGCACTTCCTGCTGTGTGTTGAGCCCCACGGCCAGCACTGCTGCTGGCTTCTTGAGACTCGGAACCCTCTCCGGTGGTTGGAGCTTCAGTTCTCTTCTTCCTCACCATGATGATATCTGAGTAGGGAAAGCTATTAAGAGATCTGATATAGTGTGTGTGTGTGTGTGTGTGTGTGTGTGTGGAGAACTATTTTTTTACAGGTTGTGCAACAAAAATGGAGAAAAGAATCCCAATGACACGTTTGGATGTACAAAAAAGGCAAATAGTTTGAATATTTGGCAGAATAGGTGGCAATGCAAAACCACACCACTTATGAATTATACAGCATTTTCAATGCTGGCAGTAGGTTGGAAGGGAAAATTTGGAAAGTGACATCCCACGAAATCGAATCTCCTTCTTTGCCACCTATTCCAAAATTAAAGAGGCAATTAGGATTTTATGTTCTACAATCCTATAAAGAAACCAACATCCTCATCTGGGGAAAATAAAACAAAAACAAACAGCAGCCAAAAGTCTAACCCTATTATTCCTTTAACCATGCATATCACACAGCTTAACACGACATGATGCAAAGAAAATCACAGGATAGAACTCAGTTTCAGCATTGATAAGCTGATTCCATCCCTGCTGATATTTCAGTCCGTAAAAGTACATTAGTTATTATAAAAAATTGAAAGAACTTACTGTACTAACTCAAAACCAAACCGACAGATCAAAATCTTCAATCAGAATCAGACCACCAAAATGCAAAAGAGGCTTAAAGTAAGATAGGATACATAGTAGTCATGGCGTTTTCTCAAAAATAAAAAATAAAAACAATGATAGGATTAGTTGCATATAAGCTAAATAAGAGACAAAAAAATACTCTGAAAAAGGAAAAAAATTCACCTCCTGCTCTCCCTTAACCTCATCACTACGAGAATACAAATGCCAAAATGCATAAAGAGATCCATCCATCAACCAAAATATTTTAAATGGCAAAACAAAATTCCTCGATAAGCATAAAGTAACTTCTAACAATTCCCAAGAACAGCCTTAAACCATGAACAGAGTAAACAAAATAACTTCCGAAAACTTAACAAAGAAAAAGCACAAATAATTCCAATCATATAGAGTATAGACTTGACAAATTGATATTCAAATACCCCTCGAAATATATGTATATTTACGAAGAACAAAACAACTATGATAAAACCATACACTAGAATTAAATCCCAAAACAATTGATGCCCTTGAATAACCCATAACCACAGGAAGAAAAACAGAATGCCGCTGGCATGGCATGAAAAGTAAACGTTGGCAAATGTACTGAAACCTTAACCCTATATCCCATATCACATAAAAATAAGGAGCCCCATCCATTGAAAATGGAGAAAATAACAATAGGAGCATTCCTCAGACCCTATGTGTTCATGTCACTTAAACAATCATCAGCAGAGTACTACAGAGACTAATCCCACTTACATTAACAACAACAAGGTCTTAAACCCTAGTAAGGAAGAAAATGCAGATACAAAACGCAGAAAAACCAGAACCATATGTGTTAATCTCACTTAAACAACAATCAGAAGATCCTTTCAGAGACTAATCCCACTTACAATACGACAACAATATCAAAAATCCTAATAAGGAAGAAAATGCAGAAACAAAAAGCAGAAAAACCAGAACCATATGCATTAATCTCACTTAAACAACAATCAGAAGATCATTTCAGAGGCTAATCTAACTCACAATACAACAACTAGATCTAAAACCCTTGTAAGGAAGAAAACAGAAAAATGTGAGCAGGAAAAACCTAATCACATCCATTAATCTCACTAAAATCATGATCAGCACAACAAACACTGACCAATCTCACTCACACTGCAACAACAAGATCTAAAACCCTAAAAACAGAGAAAAATACGAAAAACAACTGAACTAAACTTCCGAAAACCCCCCAATCGCAAATGTATGAAGCAAGAATCAAAGACTCGGTTCGGATTAAGCAACCAAAACTCAATAAAACACAAACAAACTGAGGAAAACCGGAATCTAAGCCCGAAAAACTAACTGAAAAACGAGAACAAAACAAACAAAGACGAAGAAAACATCATTAGATGGAACACATTAACAAAGTGAAAAAGATCAAACCACAAAACCTTCGAAAACTCAACAGATCTAAGCAGAAACGGAAGGAACAGTAATAGATTCAGAAGAAAGAGAAGAAACAAGGAAGTGGTAAAACCGCTCTTTCGTACCTGAAAACCGCTTTTCTATTCTCGGAAACTGCTCTCTAAGAGAAGGAAAGTGGTTTTGGGGCAAATGAGGGCATACGAGAAGCCAAAAAAAAACTACCTTCTGATGAGTGAAATGAAAAACCTCCCACGCTGTTTCCAGGGGTATTTGAGAAGGAAATGAACTTGGAAAACGACAAGAATGAGACCTCCTAAAACCCAGCCTGGGTCCCACTCGGATGATGACATGGCAGGATGGCCCACTGAGAGAATGACGTGGATGTCATGAAGTGGCGTAACGGATCGGGCGCTTTGTAGAGACGGTTTTTCGGGTGCCTCATGATTGGCCACGACCCGTCTCGATTAGGGAAGTAGTGTTTAACGGGGCTATTAGGGTATTAATTATAAAAGATTTGCAAATGAACCCTTGTTCTTTTATAAGGTTTACAAATGTGGAATTCTTGCCCGGAAAACACTCTTCTGCCTGTTTTACCATTTGAGGAAGGAAAAGTTCCTCGACATGGACATGACAATGAGTGCACTTTACTCAAAGAAATGTACTAGACTTTAGAAAAATAGAGTTCTATTCGAGGGTAAAGGTTTCACTTTTATGAAAATTGTTAAGCACTAGTGGTACGAGGGTTTGGGGGAGGAGGGTAAAGGTTTCACTTTTATGAAAACTTGTTAAGCACTAGTGGTATGGGGTGGGTGGGTTTGTTTGCTTTGGGGTTTTTAATAATTAACTATTTTTTGCTAAAATATCATATTGAAGAAATAGTTTGGGGTTGGGGTTTTAATAATTAATAACTATTTTTAGCTTAAAATATCATTTTGAAGAAATATTTATCGACAGATTTTGTTATCGGCAATGATGAAAAAGATCATAAAAACATAAAATATAAGAGTTTCAAAAACAATAAGAAAATGCAATGATACTAAAGAAGACAATTAGAATTAAACAAAAATAAGAGTGAAATCTAGTATTTTAAAATGACATTTTTTGCTATAACTTACCTCTAGAGATTCCTTCCACGTTTCCATAATTTGAATATTTCCCCATAGCTACAATTACACCATTTTAGGACTAAAATACGCATAGTGTGGGTTATTAAGAAAAATGATTTCTTGCAAATAGATTGGAATTTAGTCAATGAAAGCAATCAAACTTGTATTATCGCATTTGCGGGTTGAAAATGCAATGGTGTAAATGGGTTTGGATGAAAATATATAACATTATTATATAATTGAAAAGTGGTGATCTAATATGCATTTCTTATATTCTTTTAGATCTTAGGGAGTGTTTGGATGGATTTGTAAGAAATAAAATATTTCTAGATTTAACTACTAAAAAAATAAAATGTTTTAATATTAAATATTTCAATATTGTTGTTGTTTGGCAATTTTCAAAACATTCAATAAATTTTGAACTAACAGTTTGAAAATTATCTCATATAAGACTGACCATAGTTTTCAAATGAAAGAAATGGCCAATAACTTTCTAAATTTTTTTTCAATATTTTTTATAAGACAAGATGACGATATCATTTTCTAGGAATTCAATTCAATGAAAGTAAAAAAAAAAAAAAAAAACTCTAATTATATTTCCAAGATAAGGAATCCAAGGTAAAACGGGTTTCTTTGACTTTCTCGGAATTATCTTCATCCAAACAAACATGTTATAAAATCTCAAGAGAAGAGGTTTTATAGGAAAATAAATTCCTTTGAATTTATAGGAATTCAATTTCATTTGAATAAATAGGTCCTATATTTCATGACATAATAAGTTCTTTTGAATTCTTAAAAATTCAAATCCATACTAATAGATCGAATTTTAACAATAATGAATTCATTTCTTTAAGTCCTTGATAATTCAATTCCATGCAAATAAGTAAGCCATGTTATATGTTCGGGATAAAATATTAGTGGTAAGGTGGTTCCTTATAATTCCTAAAAAATATTTTCATGCAATAAAATTGGCCCTAAGCAATACAAGCAACTAAAGTTTCACGAGCCTTCCATCCTTACTATATATCAATCAATGTGATTTTTGGTGTTAGGACCCAAAAAATGTATGGATGATGAAAAAAAGACCAATTTGTTTAAAAAGAAGAAAGTGAGATATAATTAATTTATCCAATTTGGGGTTTTGATCATATGAACTGACACTCCCAATATGTTCATTGTATTGTATTTCACTTTAATAGGTAAACAAGGATTGTACACATAGAGGTGCGCCATACAAGGTGCAATGACCAAATGTTTGATAAAGAAAGAGGAAAATAGATATAATAACAAGTAAAAATCAAGGAACGAGGATGCCTCAGGAAAAGGTTTGAGTAGTTTTGACATTTCCCCTGGCGTTGAGAAGGTGTAGAGAAAATTAGAGTTTTTAGGAAGGAGGAGGAAAAAACTCATATCTAAAAGTCAGCTATAGGGAGAAACCTCTTTTAAAATTTATATGTATATAGAAAAATAGTCTTATAATAAGTTTATAGTAAATGGCTACATGTCTTAAGAGTTGTTAAATGAAATTAAAGATAAGATGAAAAACTAAATGTCTTGCTTTGAATGTTAGAGCTAAATTTGAATTATTTGCTTCTACTGTAGTTTTTTTTTACTTTTTCCTTTAGAAAATATTATTTTATGCAGATTTATTTCTATTATTGAGAAAAATAAAAGAATTAATGTGATCATGTTTAAGTGTTAATTAGAACTTTTTTTTATTTTACGTGTCACCTCTTCAATCAATTGTTTGTTATTAAAATGTACTTAAATTTAAAATATTGGATTTATTAAGATTTTTGCTTTAGTAAATACTCACACACCCACTCACTCAAGTCCCTTACCATTATTTTCAGTAAATTTTTTATTTGACTAAATTATTTTTCTTTTTATCAATACATTTTAAATTTTCCTCTTTCCTTGATTTGAAAAAGTAATAAATGATGGCTTGCCAGGAAACTCGAGACAATCTAGTGGCAAAGGCATCCCATCTCGTACGCCTACCGAAGGATCCATCCCTAGGCAAATAGCTAATCTTACAAAGTTTGTATGTACCACTCACCCAACTAGCGAAAAACAAGAAGAAAATTGTGGATTGTCAAACTAGCACATGACACAGTGGGAAAGCATATACTTCCATTCTAGACCCAGCCCGCTTTAGGCCAAGCTTGGATATGTAGTTAGATTTGTTTAATAATTGGTCGGGCTTGGATAAAGTGATAGATAGATCAAAGCCCCGCCCTACCGAACATGTGTAAGGAATTTATATAATTTAATTTAATTAGTTCAAACAATTGCTCTAATGCCCCTAAACTTGATAAAAGCCCGGTTCGGCCCCGGCCCGATTGATTAAATGGGCATGCTCAATCCTAACTTTTACAACCCGTGTTAGGCCTAGGCCAGTGTTTCTAAAGTAGGCCGAGCTTGGATATGTTTTAGACTGGCCCAGCCCTACCCATGAACACCCATATCAGTCTTATGTTTCTAAAGCCTAAGGAGCCTGGATATGCCTCAACCTAGCTCGACTTAGGCTATGAACAACTCTAATTCAACGGGATTTTGCTAGTACAGCCGTTGTACAACAATAGAAACATCACCAATAATAATAGCAATGACAATAGCAATTCTCCTTTTAATGAAAGTTTCCATTACCGATAAAAAAAAATTACAATAACAACAACAACAATATCTAAAATTGAGAGATTTACCAATTCAAATACCAATCAAGTTTGATTCTTCAAAGTATGGTTTCTTCTCTCCCTCTTATTGCCGAGCGAGTCACATAAAAAAAAATCCCCTCATTAAGTGAGAGGTCCTATGATTGAATTCATGAAGGCCAATTTACTTTGTGTTAATTTCCAACAAAGAGAAAAATAAGAAAGAAAAAAAAAGATTTATACGAAACAAAGAATTAGAATAAGAAAATGATTAGTATGAAACAAAAAGTTATAATATTTAATCAAGTATAGTTATTTTTATTATAAGGAAAGAAGTGTACAAATAAGTAGATAGAGAGAGAGAGAGAGCTATGAAGACAAGCATATCAGTGGACTTCCTTTTCCTAGGATCCATCTCACTAATTGTTCAGTTGATGAGGCACCTCTTTTTTATAGAAACAACCACGGATCAATCCATGGTTGTTGCGCTTATGGCAAGAGACTTGGGTGAGTGTTTGTTAATACTTACCTAAAGAAAAAAAAACTCCAATCGTTAGAGAAAGATAGAAAGATAAAGGCAATAATGGGATTTCCACATCGACACTTTGCCACGCCGAAGAACGAGAGAAAGAGGGCATAAAAAAAGGGAGAGAGAGAGAGAGAGAGAGAGAGAGAGAGAGGCGGCTGATCCGCAACCCCGGAGAAAGAAAAAGAAGATGAATAGGGTGGAGAGAGAGGTTAAACAATATTAGAGTTAGGGCTTCCATTGTGTAGCTTATATAAGCAAACGGATAACTAAAGAACCTCCTACATTCTCGAAATTATACAATATGCCACGGAAATTAGGGTTTGTAGGTGTAAATTCTACATATAAGATTTGAACCCAAAATCCAAGTCATGCCAATGGACTTGGACTTGGATGCAAATTTAAAAAAGAAATAATATCTAATTTCGAAACCGATATTCTAATTTTCCGTATGAGGTCGTTTAAATATTTTTGTCCTTGAGTACAGGCTTTCATCCCTAAATGGCTTAATTAATGTGTCAATGAGAACAATAATAATTCATAGTGGGTAGGTTTATGTGAACTAGATATAATTGATCATAGGTGGGCCCCTTCTATGATAATAGAAGAAGTGGGCTAGGTGAGTTTGTAGTCTTGAAGTACTTGTCACTATACAAAAGATAGAGTACAATATGCTCTTAAAAATACCATGGGTTCCTTTAAAAATGTCTGATTGTTGTAAGGCGCATCTAGATGCTTGACAACTGATTGAAGTAAACAGAGATAAATATGAGCATAGAACAGAGATTGGTCAATAAGAGTATGATCAAATGATCTAATCCTTTAATTTCACTTGGATAAGGGCTTTCTTTAAAGTTCATGCTCTTGGAGCATTGGTGATTCTCATGTAGACACTAAGCTCTTAGATAGCTTGACGCCCCTTGTATCAACCCATTTGTTTCAACTGACTACTTAAGGTGGTTATGGGATCAAGAGGACTAAGCCCTCCTAAGAACCCTCAAGAGCAATCCTCGAAGTACAAATGTTTAGACACTTAGTGTATGTTAGGGTGACGTACTCGGAGAGGAATCCTCTCTGGTTCTCTTTGATTTCGAGGAAAACCCACGTTTGGGGAAAGAGAGGAAAAGTGAATGAACATTTTTCAAATCCTCCCAACCCATCAAAAATATTCTCTTCCACTAATTCCTAGGTCTCCACCTCTCCCATCAAATTTTGCAAATCCACGGATGTAAAGCAGCACCCAAGTTACATGGAATGACTTCTCTGGATGTTTTTCAGACCTAAAATGCAATGACTTCTCCCCTTAGAAATCTTCAAAAAGGATAACATGGTTTCAGGAGAATGAAGAAATCCTTTATTATTTGTCAAACGTGCCCTTAGAAAGATCTAAATACTAAGGAAAACCAAACACAGGAGCTCAAGTACTTTGTTGAGTCGCGTGCAAAAAAAAAAAAAAAGGCACTAGAAATCAATTCTGGGTGTGGGAGTGTGTTCCTACGCCTGGATACAGGGTATAACTTTACTTTTGATCGATTCGGCAGATTTTTCATTCATATCTTTGGGAAGCTATCTTCAAATAGATGTTAATGGACTTCAACATCGCCTCAGTCAAAGCTGCATTGAGTGAAATATGAGTTTTGAAAGCTTGCTACCTTGTTTATTGGCGAGACAAGACTTCTCGATGCCACGACAAGTACTATCCATTACTGAATCTTCAATTATAAGAATGGAAAGTACTATTCACTCCTGAATCTTCACTTGCAGACGTAGGGAGTTCCGCCCAAGCTTAGTTTTTCACTTGTAGGCGTGGAAAGTCCAGTCCAAGCTTAGTTTTCTTACTTTTAGAAGTAGGAAACCTCATTCAAGCTCAGATTATTGTTTTGTTCTTTCTTTTTACTTCTTTCACCTATTGTCCTTGGTTTCTTGAATCGTTGAAATAATTTTCCTTGATCCTTAATTTTTATGGTGTAGGCGGTGAAAACACGACACCCACTTAGATTGAGATGAACTTTGTAGATCAGGGAATACCGAACGCCAAAAACCTGAAAAGGGAAGGAAAATGGCTTGGGTCAGAGCCCCTGGCTGCCGTGAGCCGAAGGCGCTCCGATGCCTAAGTTAGTTCTGAGAAAACTAAGCAGAAGCAGGAGGAGGGAGAGGAGAATGAGAGACAATATGTTGTGTATTTTGTGTTACGTACCTCTATGGGGCTGACCCCACGTGTATATATGTGGACATTCCTCGTTCATTCTCTCTATGAGTGGGGGTAGGTGGGGTGAGGTCCCATCGAGGCTTACCCTGACATTCGGCGGTAGGTAAAAAGGGGACATCCCATCAGAACCTTCCATGCTTTTAGTCAGTTGATGTTAAGGGATGATAAAGCCAACTTCTTATCTCCATAAATGAGCAATCCTATCGTCATAAATGAACGATCCTATCGCCATAAATGAGTGCTCCTATCTGTCAGGGCGAGCCCATACTTCTCAGAGGAATGTGACGGCCCACTCTTGCCTTCAGCGTTTCTACCGGGACCAAGAATAGCTTGGCCGCGCTGGGCACTATGCTGAGCTGGCACTCACCCCGAGCTGCCGAGCTAACCCCGTTGTGCTGGCACTCCTAATCGAGCTGCCGAGTTGCGTGGTGGAGGTCTCTTGAGTCAGCGCACCTTAACGAGCCGCCGAACTGCTAGGCTGTGATTACCGAGGCCGAGGTGGACAGCTAGTACTCCTACTGTAATCCTCCCTTAATCTCGTCATTACGGTGTTTTACCCACATATATGGATTTTCAACTTTCTGTGAAACTCACATTCTATATATTTTTTTAGAAATCTTAATTTATTTCTTTTAATAAAGACAACTTGCTCCTCGGCTCTATCATGTTGTCAACAGTCTTCACATTGTTGCTCTGGCAATTCTCACATTCAAATACCTCAGATTGATTATTAAATCCCTGTCAATTGCCTCACATAACTTGTTAAAATTCAAGTGGCTGATAGTGCAAACCACATTTTCTTTTGCACTTGGGAGACACCAAATTAGAGCTCTATGTATTATTGCAAGTCATGGTTGTAAAAAGCATGATTACAGAGGAATGGAGCTACAACTATGGTTAGTTTGACTATACTAATCCCCAAAAGGACAATTTTGAGTAGGGTGTGACGGTTCGGTTAACCGTGGGTTTTGAAAAAATCATTAACTATACCGTATTTTAAGGTTTTTTAATTTTTAAAAACCATAACCTGAAAAATCGTTAAAAAACCGAGTCATGGTTAACTGTGTTAAACGATTCGGTTACAGCTAATTATCACTTAAAATATATTTTTTATCAAATGCAAAATACATGTTCAAAAGTCAAAACCAAATATCCTAGATAACAAATTACATAATTCCAAAATACTAAAATAAAATTAAAATATTCAAATAGACAAATGAAATAATAAAGTACATTTTTTCAACAAACACATCCTTGATCCTTCACTTTTCCCTCTTTCATTTTTTATTCTAATGATTAGGGCTCAAAAGTTAAAATGGGTTATTTAAGTTATAAAATGACACAATACCCCATTTCTTCTTTTATTTTATTTTTTTTTTAAATTGGGTGTAACGGGTTGGTTAAGTGTGTGTTTTGGAAAAAAGGCTACCGAATCGTATTTTTTGGTTCGGTCCGGTTAATAACCGTGAGTCGAGACTTAAAATCGAAACGGAACCGCGAAGCACGATTTTTCAATTTTAATAACCATAACCGTAACCGTAACCGTAAAACACAGTTATTAACCGTCGGTAAGGTCAATTAGACATTTTTTCGGTTTTTTTAACACCCCTAATTTTGAGGAATTGTCACGAAGGGAAAGGTGTACATATATGCCATCTAAGGACAAAGGGGGAAATGCGTACACATCCGTATCTCCAACAAATACTTCTTAGGAAATGACACTTGAGGCTTTTGAGGATATGGCATGACTACTTTTTGATGTCGTCTAAGATGATGGACAAACTTGTGGATAAAAACAATTAGCGTTATGACAACTTGCATTGTACAATACTTGAACTTGTTTTAAATTCGACTCTAGCTAGGTTTGAGTTCACTAGATTATTTTTTATTTTTTAAGGTCATTCATCTAAAGCTTGGTTCAAATACAATTTCCTGTAACTTAGACCTAAGTTTTAGATTCAAGTACATGTTGTGTATGAGTAATTCAAGTTCGAGCTCACTATGGACTTAACCCGTTTTCGTTCTCCAGGTAAATATACGGTGCTCAAGGGCTAGACCAATCCAGGCTCAACTAGAAACCTAGCCCACTATGAGCAAGGTTCAAGCCTTGAGTTTTATTTCTCGGGATGACCTAGATCAAAATTTCGGGCATAATTAATATTTCGATAGACTTGGATTAAGTGATAGAAACCCAAAGCCCGACAATAAAGAAATGCATGTAGTTTAGTAAACGATTTGCTCAAATAAGTTATAGAAAGGTTAACCCCAAGGGGTAGCTCAGTTGGCTTAAGACCATGGTTTGCATCAGGAGGTTGTAGGTTCAAAATTGCACTACTACACTGGGCTACAGGGGAGTTTATTCGGCTTCCCTCTAGGCCCGGAGGGATTAGTCCAGCCCAAAGGTTTGGCAACCCTCCGATAGCCAAAAAAAAAAAAAAAAAGTCATAGAAAGGTTGTCACAACCTAACGTGATTGATTAAATTGGCATGCAAGGGACTCTTTCTAAAAGAAAAGTTAAAAGGCAGTTTTTTAAAGAACGAGTAAAATTTTGTTCCTACTTACATGATGCAGAAAGATCAAATGATGATCATTGAAAATTTTATTTCTCTTCAGTTGTAGAGGAGGTTTGGGGATTAAATTCTTAAAAAGATTCCATGGTGCTCAAAATGATAGATTCAACTCAAAAGTGATCAAACTGATATGATATATTCAACTCAAAAGTGATCGAACTTGTGTGGATAAAATACCGTAATGACGAGATTAAGGGGGAACCACAGTAATAGCACTAGCTGTTCACCTCGATCTCGGTAAACGCAGCCCAGCAGCTCGGCTAAGAGTGCCAGCTCAACGGGTACCAGTTCGGCAGCTTGGCGTGAGTGCCAGCTCAGCTAAGGGCCAGCTCAGCCAGACCATTCTTAGTCCCGGTAAAAGTACTGAAGGCAAGGAGTGGGGCCATTGCACTCCTATGAGAAGTACGGGCGTGCTCTGACAGATAGGGACGCTTATTTATGGCGATAAGAAGTTGGCTTTATCATCCATTCACATCAACTGTCCAAAAGCATGGAAGTTTCTGATGAAATATGCCTTTTTTACCTACCGCCGAATGTCAGGGTAAGGCCCAATGGGACCTTACCCCAACTACCCCCACTCACAAAGAAAATGAACGAGGAATCATCTATAAATACACAAGGGATCAGCCCCATGGAGGTACGCTAACTGACAGCACGTAAACCCTTACTCAATCTCTCATTCTCTTCTTCCTCCTCCTTCTTAGTTTTTCCAGGACTAACTCAGGCATCGGAGTGCCTTTGGCTGACGGTAGCCAGGGGCTCTGACCCAAGCTGCTTTCCTTCCTTTTTAGGTCATCGGCGTTCGGTCTTCCCTAATCTACAAATTCTATTTCATAATCTAAGTGGGTGATATTTTTATTGCCTACAGAACTGATATGATAGATTCAACTCAAAAGTGATAAAACCGATTTCCTTCCTTTTATGATAAATGTTCTTGGTGATACAATATATATTTGACTAATGATCAAATCTTATTCCAATGAAACTCAATTTGTAGCTATAACTTCACTTTTGGAATAAGGCTGCATAACCTATTATATTGAGTCATATTTTTTTTGGTTTTGCATGATATCAATCAACCTATGGTGGTAAAACTATTTGGGGGTGTCCATAGGCTGGGGTGTGAACTAGCAGAGGCATATTGATAAGTCCTTAAAAATGTAGAATTTTCTCATCATTTTAGAGTAATTAAGGACTTAATCATCAAATCATGGACCATTTTAGTAAAAAATTATGATTTTATGTTTTTGAGCATCAAAGTCTAAATTCGAGTCAAAATTCATCCAAAAATTGCATTTTCACATAAAATCATGAATTTCTCTATTTTTTTACATTGAAAGTCACAAATTTCCCATAACTTTTTATTCACACATGAAATAATGAATTTTCTTTGTACCATTGATTTAATTGAAGAAAACTTGATAAAATGGTGACATTTTATGCATTTATTTAGAGTGAATTAGGCCCGCATCTTGCATAATTTCTTACCTATATGATTAGATTATTCTTTGATCTTTGCTTTTATTTTTGTAGGGAATTTCAAAAATCGGGGCCCACGGAAGAGAATTGATGAATCAAATGCACCATGGACCCACCTTCCTTTGGCATGGATTCTAAGGTAGGGGCGGCCATGGTAGGGTCCGCTCTCATATGCAAGAAAAAAATCAGATTTAATCTTTTGAAGATAAGTTCCAAATTTGTGGGCCATGAGATGATGAGGTGTCCTATCTACTCTCCAACAAATATTGCTTACATGTCATGATGGATGGCTAAGATTCAATTCAAGCCAAACAAAGAAGAAGAAAAATTGCAAAAGAAAATCAAGCCAAGGAGAGGACGTCCATGCATGGTGTGGGGTTAAAATGTTACATATTTTCAAGTGGGGCCTACTTCTATTCCATGTTTGAAATTAATTTCAGATTTGAAGGGATCTTTTTAAGAGAGGAAGTGGGCCCATCTAAGGATATTTTTCCAGCCATGAAGAGTTCAAAAGATTGGAGATCTTGGTTAGCAATTCAAGTTGAAAACAAATTCAAAGAGGCCAAGATTTGCACTAAGTTGTTGGATTTATCTCCTAAAAGATAGGCCTCAAAGATTTGAATTTTGCAACCCAATATCTTCCCAAGAAGTTTTACACGTCCATGAGGGGGACCACATGGTTTCAAAATTTGTTTCAAATCTGAAATTTCAGATTTGAATTGATTCTTAACCAAAGTGGGACCCAAGAGAGGGAGTTGCATGAGATAAGAACAATCCTATTTTTACTAGGATTGTGAGCCAACCCCTAGAAAATCTCTCAAAAACCCTCCTAATCCTAATCCAACTTGGACCCCACACTACTAATCCTTACCCAACCAAAACCTTGCGACCAAAGCTATCAAAAAGATATAAAAAGAGCCAAAAAGAGGGCTGGACGACACCTAGGACCTCTCCAATCTCTCTTGGACGACCAGCACATCCTTCTCTTTTTTTTTTTATCACTTTTTTCTCCATCTCTCCTCTACCATCCTCACTCACCCAAGGCTCTCTAAGGCTACCACCACTTGGGTTTCTACGCCGTCGCGCCGCCGCCGTTGCTATCGTCACTCCACCATCGGATCATCCTTGAAATCATCTTCCCTTGCTTGGATTTCAGATTGCGAAACGAGAGCCGGTTGGATCGCCGTTCAAAACCGCGAGTCCCTCTCCTCCGTTTAGTGTTTCTTGTGTCTATGGTAAGGTTGGATGCACTTTATTTTTATTAAAAGAATTTTGTAATGGTTATTTGCTTGTAATGGGTCTTTCATTAATAAATCAAGTTTATGGGGTCTTGGTCTTCACCAATGAGTCAACATTGAATTTTTGTGCGTAGTGACAGTGCGCACTTGGTGCGGTGGTCTTGATTTTTCTTGATGGCATTAAGCAAAGTAATTATTGCAAAGTTTTAGAATTAAAATATAATTTCTTTATTCTCTGATTTTATTTTATTTTATTTTATTTTTTATTTTATGCACCTTAACAATTATTGCAATTGGTTGGGCTAATAAATCTTATGGTGATGCAGTGGTTAGATTAGGTTTCTAGATTAGGATTTTAATTTTCTTTGGTTGTAATTAATATTTCAGATTTGTAATTAATTCTTAATTCAATTAGATAATTTGATTTGTATAGTTTTTTTTTTAGGCTAGTACTAGTTTTTTTTATTAGGACAGGTTTTGCGATAAATAAACTCTCCGTGGATCGATCCGGTTTCACCGGTTATTACTACAATCGCGGCCTTGCACTTGAGGCTACGATCAAGTTTTTGTATCCAGGCATGACCCGACTTTAGAAACATAGGCTCATATCTAGCTCAAGCCTAAATGGGCCGTAAGTGTCTAGCCAGAGCACGGGCCAAGCTCAAACTGTCACATGTAAGCCCATCCATTTGGTTAATCGAGCCTAAGCTTAATTAAAGCCTGAATAAAATGAATGAGAAAAAATAAAATACTGAAAGAAAGTAAAGTAAAGGAAGGGTTGTCTGCAGTCTTTTGATCTGTTAGATCATTTAGATAGCTGTCATGGTGGAAATCATTAGATCAATAGTCTTATATATCTAAATCATGGCCTTACATAGATGAAATTGGATGCCTCCAAACCATACGTTCGTCGAAAGAAAAGATAAGAACTCTATAAATGTAATTTCAATATTTGTGAAGAAGAAGAAAAAAATTGCAACTTACTGTGATGATTTTTCAATTATTGCCTTGTTGGTTGACACTTGACTGTAGATATCATTAGACCCAAAAAGAGAACGAGGGAGAGAAAAAGAAGAAAAGAGCTTGATAGAAAAGTGAACCCTAGGAGGAAAAGAGTTTGACAGAAAAAAGATGATGAAAGTGGGGAAGAAAAAGTGCTCGTCCAAGGTGGGAAGGTTAAAAGGCTTTATGTGAGGATGGCCGGGATGATGAAAGGGTATTTATTTAGGAAATAAAACCCATTGATTGCATAATTCAGCGGGCAAAATATCTTATGTGAATATTTTTCTGGGGAAAGTTTAAAAAAGGTCTAAACTTTTTTGCTCATTTCTAAAAAAACTAAAATGATTATTCGAATATTTCAAGATAATAAAAAAAAAAATTCACAATTCTTTCAATCAAGTCCTCTCCATTAAAAAATCTAAGAAATGAAAAAAAAAGCCAAATGACCTAGTGGTGCCCACTTCAACTATTTTTATATATGGATGGTTAAAAAGGGGGGACTTCAACTTATTAAAAAATTAGTTTCATTAAACGGTTATGATCATCAAAATTAGAATGACCAGTCTTGGGGAGAAAAGAGGTTAAAAAAAGACAAAAACCTATCACAAGATAAGGGTATTTGTGTTATTCCTTGCAAATTTTTTTATGAAAAGGACTTGATTAAAAGAATTGTGAAAACTTTTAAGATTTTTTGAAATACTCAAATCTTTATGTACTTTATTTTTTTAAATGAGCCAAAAGTTTAATACCCTTTTAAAGATTTTCGTATATTTCTATACACAGTTCTCATGAGAACTGTGCATCCACATCCATAGGAGTGATTTTTCAGGGTGGGTCCTACCCTTCGAACAGTCCAAATACACGGTTCTCGTGATAACTGCATGTAGGAGATTAAAATCTATGTTATATTTTACTAGAGATGTTTTTTGAAAAGAACACTTCAATTATTGCAAAGGGCATTTGCAGTAGTTTGGGAAGATTAAATGTATTTTTTTTTTTTTTGGAAAAAAAAAACCCCATTGATTGCTCATTTTAGGGGCATAATTCCTTTAACTTAGGTATGCACTAGTATCAATTGGGTAGGCCTCAGCTGAGCTTCAAACTTTTATCATTTAATCTAAGCCCAGCTCAAATATTGAGCACCCCGAATTGTAGTGCTCGACAAAGTGGTAAAATATGGCTTAGAGCCAAAGGCTCTTCGGGTGGCTAGGCGGGAGATACCCTGGATTATCTATCTATCTATCTATATATATGTATAAATATATATATATATATATATTAGTAAAATCTAAGTCCAAAACTGACCCAAAATAGGTTGGATTGTGCCTAAGCTAACCTAAGCATGAAGCACCCCTAAAATCGACAAGTAAAGCTTGAAATAATCTTAATAGTAAACATAAAGTCTTAGTGAAAGGTGTTTGGGCCTTTAAAGTGTAAATAACAAGAGTTTCATCTAACCCAATGAATGCAAAGAAAATTAAAATCAAAACATCCACCTTACAAGCACCTATACAAAACAAAATTCTCTATTATTTGGAAAATGAAAAAGATAGACTTTCCGTAGGCTCAAAATCAAGCTGCTTTTCTCCAACAACAAAACAAATCTAGAACATAGAAAGCAATCCATATTTCATAGGTTGGACCATCCATAAACCAGAGAAAATGCAACGAAGAAAGATTGTTGTTTAGCAATTTTTTTTCGAAAAATACTATATGGTATGCAAAGTGTTTCAAAGAACTTTTTAGTTTCCCGTTAAGAGAAATGCAGAACTAAGGGCATGTGTTGTGCGGCTGATTTTCTGTGGAAAAATAAGGATTGCATAAATGATTTTCCATACTATAATAGAATATATGTTTGGTGTGGCCGCTTTTTATTGAGAAAAATCAAAACAATGAGCTACATCTTTTGCGATTACACGAAAAGTTTTTTGGGGAAAAGAGACGGTCAGGATTAGAAAAAATCAAGCTGAAGAGGAAGTAGTCCTTAGAACTGATTTTCCGAGGACGTACTCATTCCTAAAATGCAAGTGGGGCCATCCACAAGTGCACCTTCATAAAAATGCAAAAGAAGGAAAAAAGAGGAAATAATCATCGCTTTCTCCATTCCTCTCACCCATGTCGTCTTGTTGATTATTCAAATTGGACAATAAGTGATCATCTGGAATTCATCATAGCCATTGAATTCAAAGCGGTGAACATAAAGAATATGCTCTAAATGTAGAATTCTTAAATCTCCTTAGTTCTGCATGGACATTTCAACTCTTATGTTGCAATGAAGAAAAGAGGTTATCTTTGGGGAAAAAAACATTTTTGAACAAAATGTAAATGAAAGCTTAAATAATGATATAACAACACATGTGTCAAGTTTTTAATAGGGGCGTCTCTCAGCACTCAACCGGTTAAGGACATGGGTGTGTGAGTGGAGTGCGTGAGTTCAAATCTGCAAGTGAGCTTGAGACAAAACGGAAATTTGATCACGGAAGAATTAGCCGCTAGAAATGAAATCATGAACCCTATGCTAATTAGGATTGAGCATGCACCCGACATGGAGTTTTGAGATCATCTTAGCCAAAAAGCCGAGTAAGGTATGAGTTTTGAGATCATCTACTAGAGATTGATTTTGTCTATTTCACACCACATGATTCAAAGGTAAGGATGGACACCCTAATTGTAGAGTGAGATGATTAACGATTTGATCAACTAGATTGGAACTCATAGACCAATTTTTTCAGCACCAAAACCTTTCTTTGTTCAGAACTTCAAATCATGCTCTTATTTATAGTAAATGGGAGACAAGATGGAGAGAAAACAATAGGGAGATTTCAACATCTTTTCCCTCTCACAACACCATTCATACTTCCATGTGAGGGGCGATACTTTTGTTGGTTGAGGTCCACTAAAATCATATCACGCGTGGGCCCCATCAACAAATTCCAACACATACGGACTTACCATTACTTTTAAAAAAATGTGCTGAGATAGTGTGTTTCATAAGCATCTTGAATTTTTTTAGGTGTTTTGCATGTTTCTTTGTTCTCTTTCTAGGACTCTATTTTTGGGACCATGAAAGGATAAATTCATAAAATGTGGAAGATTTTATAGCATCCCATCAAAATGGTAGTGAATAGGGCTGTCAATGGACCATTCCTGGACATGAAAAATCTAAATTTTGGATAGAATGAGCAAAAAAACCAAGCCAATTTGTCTGAATTCCAACCTTGATGAACCCATTGTGATAAAGAAAAAACAAATGTGAAATTTTCATATAATATGATTTAGGTAGACAAGAATGATGCTCCTGTAGATTTTTTTTTTTTTTTTTTTTTTTTGCTGTAAGGCTAATTGTATTGAAAAAATAAGAAGAAGCAGAAATAGGGGAAATAAAATTTACATTGGGTCAAATAGAGACCCCCAAAAGCTGCTGAAAAGCATGATGAGAAGTATAAAGAAAAGAGGGAGAGAGAGCATCACGAGAAAACAAAGAAATCAAAAAAGAGAAAAGAGAGGAATTACATCAGGTCAGAAGAGAAGGCAGCTCCTAGATGGTAGAGTTATCCGAAATTCTCATGAAAGTGAAGAGAGCCTTGAGTTGGTAGCTGAAGAAAGGTTTGGAGATCTTCTTTAAGGAGAAGGAGATAGCTTCTGACAGATGGGATTTGATGATGTTAAGGGATGGCTTGTATGCTTCAAAAGTAGATTCATTTCTTGCCTTCCATAAAAAGTAGATAACAGTGATGAAGATGGCCGCCATATACTTGGAACCTGTAGAGTCATTACCGTTGGGGAGGGTCAGCCAAATAACAGAGGCAGAGAACAATGGAGGGGTGATAAGTCCTTAAAAATACAGAATTTCCTCATCATTTTAGAGTAATTAAGAACTTAATCATCAAATCATGGACCATTTTAGTAAAAAATTATGATTTTATGTTTTTTAGCATCAAAGTCTGAATTCGAGTCAAAATTCATCCAAAAATTGCATTTTCACATAAAATCATGAATTTCTCTATTTTGGCATTGAAAGTCACAAATTTCTCATAACTTTTTATTCACACATGAAATGATGAATTTTCTTTGTACTATTGATTTAATTGAAGAAAATTTGATAAAATGGTAACATTTTATGCATCTATTTAGTGTGAATTGGGCCCGCATATTGCATAATTCCTTACCTATATGATTAGATTGTTCTTTGATCTTTGCTTTTATTTTTTTATAGGGAATTTCAGAAATCGGGGCCCACGGAAGAGAATTAATGAATCAAATGCACCATGGACCCACCTTCCTTTGGCATGGATTCTAAGGTAGGGGCGGCCATAGTAGGGTCCGCTCTCATATGCAAGAAAAAAAAATCAGATTTAATCTCTTGAAGATAAGTTTCAAATTTGCGGGCTATGAGATGATGAGGTGTCCTATCTACTCTCCAACAAATATTACTTACATGTCATGATGGATGGCTAAGATTAAATTCAAGCCAAACAAAGAAGAAGAAAAAATTTTCAAAAGAAAATCAAGCCAAGGAGAGGATGTCCGTGCATTTTGTTTCAAGAATCACACACCCCAAGTGGGGTCCACATGCATTCAAAAATTGCACATCAAATCTGATTTTCAGATTTGGAATTTATTTGGAAGAGAAGTGGGGCCAAGTGGAGGAATGGGAAGCTACCAAAGGAGTTTGAATATTTTAAGGAATGACGCAAAAAGAGATTTGATGAGCGAAACTAACTCCTAAAAGATAGGCCTCAAAGATTTGAATTTTGCAACCCAATATCCTCCCAAGAAGTGTTGCACGTCCAACTCCTCCTTCCCAAGAAGTTTTACACATCCATGATGGGGGACCAAGCATCCAAGATTTATTTCAAATCTGAGATTTCAGATTTGGATTGTTTCTTAGCCAAGTAAGTGGGATCATTTTCAAGAGAAGCAAGTTACAAAGAGAAGTTTAAATTGAGAGGACTTTTGGTGGCAAGCCAATCAACAAGAAGATCCCAAGATTGTTCAATCTCAACCCTCCTAATCCTAATCCAACTTGGACCCCACACTACTAATTCTTATCTAACCAAAACCTTGCAACCCAAGTTACCAAAAAAATATAAAAAGACCCAAAAAGAGCATGAACGTGAACTCCACCCCCCATTCCTCTTGGACGACCAGCAACAATACTTTCCCATTTTTTTTATCACTTTTTTCTCCATCTCTCCCCTACCATCCTCACTCACCCAAGGCTCTCTAAGGCTACCACCACTTGGGTTCCTATGCCGTCGCGCCACCGCCGTTGCTATCGTCACTCCACCATCGGACCAGCCATTCATCATCTTCCCTTGCTTGGATTTCAGATCGCGAAACGAGAGCCGGTTTGATCGCCGTTCGAGACCGCGAGTCCCTCTCCTCCGTTTAGTGTTTCTTGTGTCTATAGTAAGGTTGGATGCACTTTATTTTTATTAAAAGAATTTTGTAATGGTTATTTGCTTGTAATGGGTCTTTCATTAATAAATCAAGTTTATGGGGTCTTGGTCTTCACCGATGAGTCAACATCGAATTTTTGTGCGTAGTGACAGTGCGCACTTGGTGCGGTGGTCTTGATTTTTCTTGATGACATTAAGCAAAGTAATTATTGCAAAGTTTTAGAATTAAAATCCAATTTCTTTATTCTCTGATTTTATTTTATTTTTTTTTATTTTTTATTTTATGCACCTTAACAATTATTGCAATTGGTTGAGCTAATAAATCTTATGGTGATGCAGTGGTTAGATTAGGTTTCTAGATTAGGATTTTAATTTTCTTTGGTTGTAATTAATATTTCAGATTTGTAATTAATTCTTAATTCAATTAGAAAATTTGATTTGTATAGTTTTTTTTTAGGCTAGAACTAGTTTTTTTTTTATTAGGACAGGTTTTGCGATAAATAAACTCTCCGTGGATCGATTCGGTTTCACCGGTTATTACTACAATCGCGGCCTTACACTTGGGGCTATGATCAAGGGGCCTGAAGTCTACTAACATGAAGAGCAAGATGGATTTGGCTTGATCGCAGGAGAAGAATAGGTGACCAACTGAATCTTCAGCGACACAGCAAACACTACATCTAGAAGTAAGCGAAATCCCAAACGCTTCAGCCTGATTTATGCAGGAGTTTTGTAATGCATCAGACGCCAGCCATAGCAGTTAATTTTGTGGAGGGAGATGCTGTTCCAGATAAGCTTGGGCCAGGAGAGGATGTTGGCTTGGCGTCTGATGATCTACCAAGCTGCTTGCAATGAGAGCTGATTAGGGATGGTATTTTTAACCGCCCCGCCCCAACCCGGAGTGCCTGCCCTGACCCATACAGATTCGGGGCAACAAAAACATACCCCGAATCCAAGGTGGGGCAGGGATGGGTCTGTTTCTTGACCTGCCCCGCCCCGCCCCGTTGACCCGCCCCATGCCCCACCACGTTGCCCCCGCTCAGAAATTAATAATCCTCTTAAAAAATAAATATATATTTCAGATTTATTTTATAATAAATAAATATATTTATTTGTAAATGTATATATTGATTTTATGTTGTTATTGACAGTTAAGTAGATTGATTGAAGACTTTTTTTGAAGTTAAATTTGTAATTGATTGAACCCTAGACATTATAAAAGCATATAATATGATCCCTCAAATTCAAATTTAATGAAATTAAAGTTGTTAAAAAATCTACCTAAGCTTATTTGACTTTAATCATATATAATCTCAAATTGCGAGATGATAAATCATATTAAATAAAACGAATATAATAGAATGATAGATCATGCTTTAAGCTTATAATAACATATATGATTAGAGATAGCAAGGTAAATTATAATTGGTATGATTCTAATCATACTAATAACAATATAAATTATACTAATTTGGTATAACATTACAAGATATATCATGCTATACGCTTATAATAACTTATATGATTAGAAATAACAAGGTAAATTATAGTTAGTCTTAATATGATTCTAATTATACTAACAATACTATAAATTATACTAATTTTAATTATATGTAATCACCCTTAGTATGGAAAGACATTGCACCACATCGGGGCGGGGCCCCTCAGGGCATTTCAAGGCGGGGATGGGGTATTTAAAATGCCCCAAATTGCGGGGCGGGGTGAATCCCATGAAGTTCAGGGCGGGGACGGGGCAACCCAATTCCGCCCCCGATCCGCCCCGTTGCCATCCCTAGAGTTGATCGTCTGGGGAGTCTCTCCATCTGAGAGAATCATTGGCTTCAAGATTCGGGGAGAGGTCTGAAATGAGAGAAGAGAGCTGTTGCTGAACTTTTGGTGGAATGTTAGCAGGGATGTGCCAGGACCCTGATTGGTACAGGGAGGAGAGTCTTTTATCCAGGGGGAAATGTGTTAAGTTCATGAATTTGCATATTTATGCATCATTTTAGGATGAATTAGGGGTTTTATTTGGTGAATTGCATCATTATTCATTTAATTCCATCATCTCATGCATTTTCACCTAGAAACCTGAACTTTTATATTTTTCATATATTTTCTGCATTAACTTAGAACATTATGCAATTTTTCTTCGAAGAGTCCCAGTTGGAGTAAACCTCTATCCGGATGGGTCCCACTTCAATATGGGCTCTTTAGTGTTTGATGTGTTGAATTAGAATGTGCAGAAAATGAGAATTGCAGGCCTCTGTCACGGAACCACTTTCAAGCATACATAGTCATCCTGGGCCCTACATTGCTAAATTGAAGCTTAAAAAGAAGTAAATTGAATAATTCACCACGTGGACCCCACATACAAGCCATGTGCAAATCAATGAAAGGAGGGGTCCACTCATCATGTCAATTGAAGAGTCCTAACTACAGTAGAAGACTTCTCATAGGGCCCACTGTTCAAGCAGATGAAATGTCCCACATGGCAGGGTCCGCAGTTGTTGCAGACTTGAAACTATTAATGGATAATTCAAAGAGTAAAAGTTTGATTGGAATAAAAGAAGAAGAATTTGAATCATCCACATCTGATATCCTTTCAAAAATGAAAGTTGTGCAGAGATAGAGTTTATTGCAAATCAAATTTTAAAAGTTAATCCCGTTTTTCTCAGGATAACTCATCTTCAAATGACCATATCTTTCAATCCGACCGTCGGATCGATGTAATTTACCTACTGTTGGAAAGCTTATTCAGAGTAGATGTCCGTGGAGCCCAAGATTGTGCAAATCAGAGCTAAATCGACAAAGTTATGGGCCCGGAGATTGTCATATTCATTTTTAGACGGGATTGCACTAAAATCCACACCGTTGATAATCCATTGCTGCATATCCCTTGTGGGACCCCATCTGAAGATTAGCCAAGCCATCCAGAGGTTTCCAGAAGCTTCCATCTCATTCAAATTCAAAAAGGATAAAGAGATATACCTTATCAATGAAGATAAACCAAATCTGCAGAGAAGGTGTCCAGATTCAATGTATTTGTAAGATAACCGGGAATTATAAATGGAACCAAAAGAAAGCATACGGGGGATACTCACCCCCCCTTGGACGTCCACTACATTCTCTCTCTCCTCTCTCTCTTCTTTTCTTAATTAATAGAATTAGAGATATTTTTGGGTATTCTGGAGCCCTGTTCCAAAACTAGGTTAGAAGAGTGTGAGAGAAGATTGTAATTGCCATGAAGTTCTCAATGAAAATCACATCTTTTGCAATGGAGGAGTAGATCCCTGGATCAGAGTATCAGATGAAGTTAAGTTTTTCTTATCATTAATCTATGTGATATTTTTGTCTCTTGCGTATTAATTATAATAATAAATCTGCCTTCTGTCATTGACAACCTATGCTATTTAATTTTTTTATTTGAACAATGCTTTAATCATGTATGTTTTCTTAATAGATTATTCTTAGATTGAAATTCTTTGATAATCTATCTTTGATTAATATGTGATATTTAGTTAAGTTCATAATTTCATTAGGTGAAGGGGATTTTTGCCTTAAATAAATTGTGGAAAATTGTGCTCTTTGATAGACAAATTATCCGAATCAGAAACATTGATTTGTTTCTGATTTGAAGGATTTTTGGGACAAATTTATTTTATCAATTGCATAGAATGATGGTGGGACTACTTAATGGATTCATGATATTCTGATCTGCTTTTTATTATATCTTATTTCTACACTTTAGATCTAGAATTTTCTTAATTTTATTATTGTTTCTTATTATCTCTCTTGTCATTATCATTGATAAAAAAAAAAAATCAGATTTTAAATTTTAACTTAGTAGTGCTCCCTGTGGGATCGACCTGTAATTGACACCGTCTCAACAAGACAACTGTGCACTTGCAGTATTAAAGGATTGAATTTAAAATCACAACAAAATGCAGAAGAGGAAAATAGATAGAGAGAGGTTTACCTTCAGTCCAGGAGTCGTGCCAAAGGTTGATGTTATGACCATTACCAAAGATCTAGGAGCTCCCTTGATGAATGTGAGGAGCAAGACGGCGAATTTTCTTCCAAATGCAGGAGCAATAGATAGTGTTCTCTACACTCCATATGGGTTGAAATTTAAAATAACGGTTCTTGAACCAGTGAGACCAAAGAGAGTTGGCGATAGAGGCTTGCCGGCCGAGCTTGATGAAAGAGGCATTGTTGACATCTGAGATTTTCTGGATGCCCAGACGTCCTTCTGCCTTTGGAAGGGAAATGGTAGCGCAATTGACATAATGGATTTTGGAGTGAGGGGCATTACCTAACCAGAGAGAGAGCCTCATCTTACTCTCTATCTCTTTGCAGACGGAAGCATTCATAGGGAGGATGGCTGCAAGGTGGATTAGCATGCTCGAGATGACGTGCTTGATCAAGATCAGACGACCACCAACGGATAGAGACTTAGCTTTCCAAGCTGAGAGCTTGGAATTGACAACATCCAGCAGGGGGAGGAAGTGGCTTCTTTTTAGGGTGCCAAAGCAGATCGGAGTACCGAGGTATTTTAGCTAGATCAAAGCTTCTTGAATGCCTAAGAGGGAGCAGATTCTTCTTTTTCTTCTCATGCCACACTTACCTATGCGCAGATTGAAAAACTGGTCTGCTGCTAATTGGTAAGTCTTTAAGAGATCTTGCAAGACTAAGAGACTAGAAGCTGCCCTTTTCATGAAAATAAGGATGTCGTCTGCATAGAGCAGATGGCAGGGGTGGAGGGGACTATAGAGAGGGGAAGAAAGATACCTTGATTTTGAAGGTTGTGGAGGTGGAGACTAAGGATCTCTTCTGTAAGGATGAAGAGATAAGGAGACAGAGGGTCTCCCTGTCTGAGACCACAAGAGAAGCTGAAGAAGCCTTGGGAAAACGATTAAGGAGCACAGAGCCTTTGGTTGTGCAGACGCACTCTTTTATCAGAGAGATCCAAGCATCAGAGAAATTGAAAAACTGGAGGGTAGAGAAGAGGAAATACCTGTTTAATTTGTCAAAATCTTTGGAGATATCAAGTTTTAGACAGAAAGAGCCTTTGTTTATCTTGGAATTCAGATGCTGATAGAGCTCAAAAGCCAAACCCGAATGGTGTTGTATGTTCCTTCCTTTAATGAAAGCAGCCTAGTCGGGGGAAATAAAAGTGGGGAGGATTTTAAAAAGTCTGGTGGCTAGAATTTTGGAAAGGATTTTGTAAGTGAAATTCAACAGGCTAATAGGTATAAAATCTACAAAGGTGACATGGGATTTTGTTTTGGGGATGAGGCCTAGGAAGAAGGCATTGGATGCTCTGTGGAGTCTTCTGGATTGGAAAAAGTGCTGAACTGCTAAGGAGACTGATTGGCCAATGATATTCTAGGCTGCAGTGAAAAAGGCTCCATTGAACCCATCAGGACAAAGAGAGCTATTATGCTTGAGAGAGAAAACTGCTGCTTTGATTTCTTCAATATCTAGAGCTGAGACCTTAGGGCTATTAACCTGGAAAAGGGAGGGGCTGGGTTGGTAGTCATGGGGTTTGAAGAGGTTTGAGAAGAAATCCACTGCATGGGCTTTGATGATAGATGGGTCCTCTGTGGTGCTGCCATTAACAAAGATATGGTGAATTGAGTTAAGAAAACTCCTGGCCTTGGCTGATAGGAGAAAAAACTTGGTATTTTGGTCCCCCTCTTTCAATCAATTGACTCTGGATCTCTGTTTCTAGTGAATCTCTTGGGCTTTAAGGGCCTCGTGGAACTCTGATTTAGCTAACAGGAGAGCTTCTCTAGAGAAGTCCTAGGGAGCTGAGTCTAGGAGAAGTTGACTATGCAGGACTTTGGCTTCAGCAGCTTGGATGGTCTGAAGGAGATGACCAAAAGTGGACTTACTCCATTGTTTGAGTGATTGTTGAAGAGCCTTGAGTTTTCGGGCTAGTATGAACTGGGGGTTGCCAACTATGGGAATGTCCTAACTAGATTTAACTAGTTCTAGGAAAGAAGGGTGGAGCAGCCATTTGTTTTCAAATTTAAAAGGGGCATTACAGAGAGGGCTATGGTTATGATGGACAGATAGGGTTGTGATCAGAGGAAATCCTAGCTAGGTGGTGGACTAGAGGATAAGGGTAATTTCCCAGCTAATGGGAGTTGACTAGAGCTCTATCTAGCCTGGCAGCCACATAAGAGAGGCCTTGCCTATTGTTGGACCATATGTACTTGTTGCCAACAAAATGGACTTCTTTTAGACCTACTTGAAGTATAGTAGCTTGGAAATCTCTAAGGGAGGAAGGGTTGGATTGGCGAATGTTGAGCTTATCTGCATGGGATAGGGTAGCATTAAAATCCCCTAAGACACACTAGGGCATGGTAGTTGTAGAGGAATCAATGAAAACTGACCAAAGGTCTTTTCTTAGTGTGTGTGTGTGTGGGGGGGGGGGGGGAGGGGGGGGGGGGTGGTTGGTGCCATAAACTCCTGTGATAACAGTAGAGAGCCCAGAAATTGGGTTATAAAGAAGCATTGAAAGGTGTTGGGATGAGAAATTTTTTACTATGGTGGAGAGGCGGTGGGAGGATTTGGAGAAGCACCAGAGGTTGGTGGTAGCTGAAGGGGGGCATTGGAGTGGAAAGTGTCAAATCCTAGACTACTCCATCTAAGGGAAATAGTATAGGTAAATGGAGTCATAGGTTCTGAAATGAAGATGATATATGGGGAGTGTTTGAAAATCATGTTTGCCAAAGCTCTTTGGGTAGGGTTATTGGCAATGCCCCTATAGTTCCAGTAGAGGACTTTTAACATGGGGAGGATTTGGGGGAGGTTTTATTGCCTTTAGACCTCCTAGTGATCGAGTCAGTAGATGGAGCTGGGGAGGTGAGTTTTTTCCCCTTCCCTGTTTTACAGATGTTGGTGCTAGTGGAGGAGTGGTTGACAACAGCTAGGACCAAAGGAGGGTAGTGGAGAAGGGAATCATTTGTGATTTGGCTAGCCTGAGCTTTGGGATCGAGGGAGGGGGAACTTGGTTGAGCAGGGGGTTGGTCAACTTCCTGGTGTGAACCTGGTTCTGAAGGCAGAAGGGTAGAAGGTTTAGGAGGAAGCTCAAAACCTGGGGGAAGATCTATGGATGAACTACCTTCTGAGATAGATTGGAGATTGCGGGCAAATGTAGAGGGGTTGAGGGTTGGGTCTGTAAAAGTGCATTTGTCAAGGATGGAGAAGGGGTTAGAGGTATCTATCGTAGGTGTGTACGATTTTTGGAAAATCACAGAAATAACATTATAAGGGAGATCATTAAGGGAGGGAGGGCTAGCCTTAGGAGTAGTGGTTTTGTGACGGAGAGAGGGTGTATTTTTGGTGAGAGGCCTAGGCAGTAATATCTGGATGTTCGAGCTAAATGTTAGCTGGGAGGGGATGAGTTGTTGGTCTATTGGAATTGTGGGGGCATTTGGGGGAAAAGAGGTTGGGTGGATTAGAGGTATAGGGGAGGAGTTGGAAACCAAAGGAGGGGGAGGAGGGGATTGATTGGTGGCTCTAAACGTGGGTAACAGAACTGGACTAGGAGCAGGGTCTGATATGCTAGGGTTGGAAATTGTGGAGCAGCCTGGGGGATGGTTTGTGGCATTAGGGTTGGCTAGAGGATCTGGGGAAGAATGGTTCAGACAAGGGATGGAGTGACAGAGGGCAGAGTCTGAGAGTCTGGGGTGGAAAGAAGAGGGACAACCTAGGAGAGCAGGGACAAAGGGCCTGGGTTGAGGGGAAGCTAAGGCTGAAGAGGCAGGTTTGTTAGCAAAGTGTTTATTGGAGGGACCAAGGGGGATAGAGGAGGGCATGATTGGTGGCTATAACCTGGTGAGAGGCAAATTGGGCAAGGACTGTGCTCGTAATCGACGGTAATTTCCAGTTCACTTTTTCCTTGAAGATTTTACCGAAATGGAAGATGGCTTGGGCTTAGAGAGATCGATGTTAACCAGAACTCTAACAAATGTGAGAATTCTCTAGGCCATTGTGATGTTATCTAGCTTAATTGGTTGCCCTATTGAGTTGGCTAGGGAGAGGATGATGTTTGGCTCCAGCAGTGGTATGGTAGCCCAGTTAATTTGATTCAGATAGGGGCTATGGATGGCCAGGCAGATTCTTCTTGCCCGGGAGTCCAAGGTAGCAATAGGACTTTCTTCTTGTCCAGGGAGAGAGGAGAAAGGCTAAGGATGAAGGCCTTATCTTCTGGAGAATTGAAAAGAAAAATGAAATAACCTTTTTTGGTGAGCGAGACCATGCAGGGTCTATAGAGAGTCTAGAGCTTGGCTTTGTCTTCCACCCATTCAAGAGAAGGACACCTACTTATGAATCTGCCGATGACAACGTTGAAGAAGGAGTCTTTCCTGTAGGTGAGCATGGATTGAGGGATTGTTAAAGCCGACTTGCCATTGATCCACAATGAGAGAGGGTAGTTACCTGGGTGGCAGGGGAAAGAAGAAGAAGTAAAAGGAAGGGGGTTGTTGGGGTGTGTCGCAGTGAAGAGATTTGCAAAGGACTGCCGAGGTGGAATTGCTAGATTTGGTTGTTCTCTTTCTCCTTTTTTCCTTCGTTTAAGAAAGAATATCATTCTAATAAGAGTAATAGAAAAAATTTTCTTTTATCATAAATTTTCAAGATTGGCACAGCATGTTGGTGCTCACATCCCACCTCTTGGCTTCCTATCATCAATCTTCTTATCATCAATCTAAGTCCATTACACTCATTTTTCTTGTCTTGAAAATCAGCACCTATCCAAAAATTTAGACTCACTCAATTGAGGTTATTTTTATTTTTAGAGTTTATTCACAAATTAGAGCTTTTGCCTCTTGATAAAAATAAGGTTTTTTTTTTTTTTTTTTTTTTTAGAGTTTGTTTAGCTACAGCGGATGGAGATGGACTATGTAAAATTTAGTTTTGGGTTAAAATAACCTGATAAGATTTTCAAAATGGCGCAAATGAGATGGGCTTTATATTCTAATTTTTTAAACGTATGCCGCAATTTCCTAAGCTATGCTCTAATTAACTCATGAAATAAAAACTTTTTTCTATAATTTGATCAAATAAACTAATTGTAAATTAGAATATAGAAGTTAGAGCTTTTATTTTAAACCTTAATTTAATTAGCTCTTCTTATTAATTAAAATAGAGCTTTCAAAGGACCCCTATACTTTGCACTCATAATTACTGCTGCCATACAACATTTTAACTGGCGTGAAATATTATCTTGTCATTCTTTTATCATCCATAGATCTTCCAAACAAAAAAAAAGATATCTTTCTTATAGGCCTTCCCAAAAACAAAATCAACGGATCGATGTTGATCATCTAACCGTCAAACAAACGATCTGAGCAATCTAAATTCAATTGATGGTTCGGATTCCCTAATTAAAGATTTGCCGTTAGAAACATGGGCACGGACTCTTTGGGTCCAGCCAATTTGATGGCCATCATCCAGGCCATCCATCTGATGAGCCATGACGGTCAAAATACGGAAGGTCGCACTAGTCAGTGTTCCGCATTAACTAGTCGTTGGTCTCGAGATGTGATTCGTGATATTGACGGCCAGATGTTGACCAGAAGTGTTAAGCAAAAAAAATTTGACATCGACAGGATATGGTGGGGCCCACTTGATTAGGACCCTTAACGGCCATGACATGCTGCCGGTTGACTATTGGTGAGCAGGCTTTTAACAAGCAATGCGGGGCCCACTACCTGGCCGTACATGTACTTTTCAGCAGCCTTGTTAACGTCCCCACGGCTCGTGCTGTATATGGTAAGAAATAAAATAAAAAAGTGATAATTTGGAAATGGTCACAAACTGTTTGGATAATTTAGTAGAAGGGTTTTTATGAAATACAAATGGTTTTCAACCAATGGATCTCATAAGTCTTTTTTAATTGGGTCCTTTTCGGCGAAACCTACAAGTTGATTGTAACTTTGAGTAAATTACTTTCTATTGATGAAAAGCTTCTTGCAAAAAAATAAATAAATTAATTAAAAATTAAAAATTTGTTGTCTAAGTTAATTGATTATTGTTACAAAACTAACAAAAGGCAAGAAAACTTTTTTCCGCGCACTAGACTAAAGGATTATGTATATGATTGATTCCAATGTGGGGATAAATAATGACATGATGGTAATGCTAATGAAATCCATTTGATGTGGAATGGATTGTTGAAATAAAAGCATTTTGGGTTGACATTGTGGCATTATTTCGAAAATTTGTTGGAGAATCGCACCTTCAAATTAACATAGTGGCAAGGTAGGTTTGATAGTTTTTTTTTTTTTTTTTTTTTTTAATTTTTAAAGATTTCAAAGTATGGATTTATAGATTTTGACCTGACCGAGTTGGGGACATGTTCGGGTTTTGGCCGCCTCACATTGTTCACTCCATTTATAATACTTTTACATGTTGTAGGGTTTTCAATTGTTTGGATTTTAGACACATAATCATAAATTTAACCGTAAACATATGTAATATTGCCAAGTCCGAATTTAAGGTAAGATCTAATTTCCGCCTTCAGAGAGACTTAAACTCACACACTTATCACACGGTCTCCCTTACAAGTTGACCCATGGCCAAATATCGGATAAATTTGGATTGATCTAAAATTTCAAGGGGCTTCGACATATTAGTCCTCTGTAAATTGGATTTTTTCAATTTCATAACCGAAATTTAGATAATACCACCATAGTCACTTGACTCGAGTCAATATTTGTTTAAAACTTTTTTTACCTGAAATCCCATGATATCATGGAAACAGTGTATGTCACAAAATCTGATCAATCCCACAATATCACGAATTTTATGAAACATCTTTGGAAATCTTTTTTTCGAATTATAGAACCTGAGAAATGGTAGTTGAATGTGTAATTACTTTTCACAGAGTGACATTTTTCATGTTGTATAAAAAGCGGTTTTTGCTTGCCAGTGGTAGAAAGTATGTGATAAAGAAATTGATAAATCTCATGATTTCATGGGACTATCCTATGATATCATGGGATATGCCATAAAAAATATATATATTTTTTTTTTACCAATGTCGAGCAACTCTAGTGAAGTTATCTGAATGTCAGTCATGAAAATGAAAAAAATTGAATTTAAGAAAGACCAATATGTCACAACCCCAAATTTCAATAGGGCTGAACTCCTATATGATTTCCATGGCCCATACCCGATAAGGCACACACATTTGTCTTGTGCCGCTTGGATTTTTACAATCCTACTCATATTCATTATTACTTTGTATATGTTTTTATTAACAGGCAATTAATCTAGCAGTGGAATAAATTTGCATTTATGTAAAATTTAAGAATGTCTCATACTGTGGATGATACGGTGGTTTGGTGGCACTCCACCCATGACCTGATTAAGCATTATGTAAGCATTGATGCGTTGTTAGATTCTTACTCATATTTTAGAGTCTTCCAACATTTTTTTTAAAAATATTATAAAATATTTATTTTGATTGATTTGAATTTTAATAGGTGGGCTCCTTTTGGATTTCCATGACCACTGCTTTAACTCGGGATTTCTCGAGCCTTAGAAGAAGGAGACCCACGGTTTGTTAACGTCTTTCTTATACTTACCAACCTTACTGATATGACTGTGCAAATCTGTATCTTACTTAACACATGTCCATTAATCACAGCCATCCAATAAAAGTCCAGTGTCAACCATGTTTAAAAAGTCTAAATTCAACGGTCAAAGATCTGGGATCAACACCAACCAGAGCCTTTTTCTTTTTCCTGAAATTAAGGACATAGCAATACCGCCAATACATGACAATTCCCATAGCTTAGAGAGTTCTAACGTTTTAAGAGGCCAGCCCTACAAATCCATCAGATGGGCCCACCACCCACCCACTTATTAGATCTAAACCATTTAAAATCACTGATATATGTTTTCCATCATATTTTTTTCCCATTGATCACAGATAAAGCATGAGATTTTGTTCTCTTTATTTATTTTTATTTCAATCATCCGATTTAAACCTGCTAATCCAACAGTAAGACCAATTTAATCGGAGATACACTTGGCCCAGCGCCCCTACACGGAGAAACGATAACTCTGAATGGTTTAGATTTCAAATATGGGACCCACAGATGAATTTATGGAGCTAGCTTATTGAAAGCTCTAGTGCGGTGGAGTGTACATGAAGCATAGCAGATGAGGATAATAAGGACATCATTTCCCCGGCCAGTTTCTGGTGGGCCACCTCTTATCCCAGCCATAGACTGGTGGGCCCCAAAAACAGGTGATTGGATGTTGTCATTATCTCTGTGTTCCTCCTTTGAACTATGGAATACGAACCTCCATGGCTCCATCCACATGGTGAGTTTGTTAGAAATAGACCGTCACAGGACAGTACGTCACCATGCATATGAGGTGGGTCGCGTAGGACAATCATCAAGGATAAAGTTATATTTACATGAGGGATGATCTTAGCCATTAATTAAGTTTAAGCGATGCTGAAGTTTAAACTTAAATTAAACAGAATAGATTGTGTTGTTAAATTTCTTTTAATTCATACCAAAACTTTCCAATATTAATAGATAAGCATAAATACTTTTCAATACTCTTCTTAAATGGAGCTTACTCCTCGGCACTCTCCTACTTTGGCAACATCCCACCAGTTTAGAAAACTCATTTTCGTTTGTCTCCGACTCCCCGAGTTGACTCAGGCCTGGTAACCTTCCAAGTTGAGTTAAAACTATGCCTGTTAACCAATAGATGGTTGGGTCCAACTCAACTCGATCATCCAATTTAGTTTGGCTCAACCATGTCATAAAAAGGAAAACAGAACAAGGTAAAAAGGCTGAAATAAGTAATAGTAGGTCCAACTTATTCAAAATGTTGAATAGCTTTTTTATTAGGTTTGAACTGTTTTGACTGGTTGTTGATCAGTAGCACGGATTTTTATTTCACTGTAGCAGTCAAGGTATCAGTTCTGATCAAACCAAGTCAGATTAGTTAACTTTGATTTTTGCAATAATGAGCTTAACAATTCATTTTCGAGCATCTTTTTCAATCTTTTCTAATCATACGAAAGCCTTTTTTTCTTTTTCTTTGTTCTTTTTCTTGCTAGTATGGACTACTGGTTGAAAGACTACCAGGAAACCTACCCACCCAGGCTTGATCCCGGTGTGGCTATAAAGGTGAGATACCTCTTTGCCATTGAATTATGAGACACTTATCCAAATGAGGCCATTTCATAATGGAAAGTTTGAATGCGTGCATTGTGCGTGAAAGGGTCAAAACAAAGCAAGATACTATTTTTTTTTTTTAGTACCCAACTTAGAGGGGCTAGATCCCAACCCTCTGATGAGGTAAGCGAACACTCATATAAGGAAAGTAGACTTCGGGTGAGTTAAGACAACTCCGGAAGAAAGAAGGTAACTGCAGGCTCAAACTACATGTTAATGCCTTAATGGAATGAGTTGGGTGTGGGTCAGCCATTTAACTTAAATATTAAATTTCCACATCCACATAACTAATCTATTTGACATTCCACTAAGTATGAAAATAGGTATAGAAATAGGTCAAAATGGGCCAGTTAGTTGGATGCACAATCTTTTAAATCACGCTGCCGTAAAAAGAGGACAAAATTTGGGCTTGATTTGGGCCTCACTGCAATAAATGAATCTATGAATTATCCATGCCTAAATGCAGTCTCAAACCTGGCCCATTGGTATACATCTGGTCAATGAATGGAATAAGTCCCACCATAGTCATGAACATTATTGTCAAGTCCTATTCAGGTCTTATTATCCTTGTGGGTATGGGGACCTTGCCAATTCATGGTGGGTTCTATCAGAGTCAGCTGGAGGTCCAACAAGTATACTGGCTAAGACCATCAGATTCATATACCACAGGCAACAGCTATGCTGCTATACATTTTCACTTTTGTTTCGGTCATAGTAAACTGTTCTTGACTTATTTGGTCCCACCGGAAACATGGTACGCACCTACTGTGGGGCCCACTGTTTGTCCATTTAAAATGGACCAAAATAAGGAAACCCCGCCCTCTCAAATTACATGGGTCCCGTGGGTTTTACACCCATCCAAATGAACTGGGCCTATAGATCAACTGTACCTGATTTAAATGGACTATAAAACCAATAAATTTGCATAGCTTGGACGAAGATGATGGGATGGGATGGGATGAATGAGGGATGATGGACTCACATCAAATTTTGAAATCAGGATCATCGGAGGGTTTGCCCCGCGGAGATCGTGAGTGACCAATCATGGTAGTAATATAAGACACACTATCTATAGTTATACGGCGGACTCTGATTGATCCACTCACGAGGAATCCTTGGGGCATGGGGCTCAAAAATTTTGTAGGTAGATGATGGGATGATTGGATGACCAGATCTGAAATCCCCAATCCCATCCCTAGGTGGGCCCACCACTTCAGGCATAACACACTTTTTACTGCTGGAGGGATGGGGAAAGCAGGAAAAAGCAGAACCAGAGTTTCCACTTGCAAATTCCTCCTCTTCCCCCACTTCAATCTTCTCCCACAAACCCTCGGAAAATGAATCCGAAGGGATTTGCAAGTTCTGGAAGCGTTGGAAAGAGCTTTCCTTCTCCTTCTCATTCTTCTTCCACTGCACAGACGAGGAGGAATCCCAATTCCAGGAAACCCAAATGTACGTTCCTTACTTTCCCAATCCTCTATTTTCCCTCTTCCTATCTCGAAATGTCTCCTCTTTACGCTTTATTTCTAGTTGTTATTCTACTTCCTGTGTCCTGTAACTATAGATCTCATCTTGGGAATCTTCTACAACTTTTAGGGTTTTTAACTAAGACACTGATCTTATAAAAAAACGTCTCACAATGTTGCCGAATGCTTGATCAAAGCCGCTCGTATCAGACACCACTCTCTCTATGGTAAAATCTGCACCGTTGGATTGATCATGTGCGGAAAATATAAATATAGAGATAAGACTCATATTTCATGTGCAAGTTTATGTGACTCTGCCTTGAGTGAAATTTGGGACATTGCTTAAACATTGGAAAGCATGTGCATGAGTGAGTTGGATTGAACAAAGGTGGGCCCCACATGTTAAATCAAGCTTGATCGTGTTAGGTCAATGTAGTTTAGAGGGGAAATTGAAGATTATAGAAAGAATGATGAAACTGTGACGATGATGTTGATGAATGATGCCTCTGTCCTTTGTCTTTGTAATGATGTTTTTTTTATTGTTAAATCTTGGAGTAGGTTTGAAGTTTAGATGCATGGTGTTGGTTTTGGAGATTTTAATGTTATGTTGAGTCTTAAGATAGATTTTCTTATTATATACCATTTTGTTCATTCCCATCCAATATATTAATGTTTGATAGTAACATGTGATGTGTAATGGGTTTATTTAGACTTCTTTCTAATGTTAATTTATTGTTATGTGCCCATGTGTTGTTAGACAATTTAAAATGGAATGCTAAAAAAGGAATTGGATTAATAGTAATACACTGGAGGGTGTTACAATTGTGATTCAGTCAGATCAAGTTTGTTCAGATGCCATTTTGTTCATTGCCATACAATATATAGCGTACGAAAGAAACATGCGATGTGCAAGTGCAACTGATTTATTTTGGATTTTTTTGATTGTTCTGCTATTGTTATGTTTGAAATGCATTGTTGGACAATTTAAACTGGAAAGCTATGCAATATGTGACATTGGAAGCATTGGAAAAAAATGAGAATTGGATGAATAAACTTGAGAGCATCACAACAGTGGTGCTGTCGGATCAAGTCGGCAAGTCTGGGTCTAGTTATGGTGGTGTGGACAGCGGAGGTAGAGATGCGGGAGGGCGATGAAGATAGAAAAAGATAGAAAGATGATACTTTTTCTTGGGCTCTCACCAAGCGTTACTTCAGATGAGCAAGGTAGGGCTCAAGAGACTCAAAACTTGGGCTCTCACCAAACTCCAATCTAGGAGGCATTAGGGATTTCTTGGAGGAGAACTCGAAGAAAACTCATTTTCATTAGTTATCCATCCTTTTTTTAGCCAAAGAGGCTTTACATCATTATATAGGAAAATAAATAACCCTAAGACTAATATGGACCATTCAAACACACTGATGGCCAGGATTAAAACATCCTAATAAGCAACCTAAAATATAATTAAAGGCCTAAATAACATAAAATAAATGGGTTGGGCCCAAAGGCTTGGGTAGGATAATTGGGTTGGGCCCGTTGGCAGGTCGACCCATGGGGGACCATGGGCTTGTCGTGCATCATATGATGCGAAACCATTTAATCTAAAATATCCCCTACTCTGAAGATGGATCGTGACCCTCGATAACACCCTTATCGGCATGATATTCACCATGCTTTTGAACTTTGCCATTTGAGTATCATTAACTCCCATCGGTTTTGGGATACGCCCAATGTTGTGCTTAAATCTGATGGTGAATGTCACTATAATTATCCATGTGAACATAATTGGTATGTGTGTGTGCGTGTGTGGCTGTTTGATGCTTTCTCCAACATGGTCCATTATAGGATTTGCGTTGTTGCATTCTATGATGCCCCATGATGATGGGTCATGACCCTCAATAAAACCCTTATAAGAGTAGGTTTTGACTTTAGATGCTTGGTATTGGTTTTGGACAATCTTATCTTAAGATATTTTATTTTAATCCAGGTCATTTTGTTCATTCCCATACAATATATTGGTGCCTATCATATGATCTGCAAGTAATTGATTTTAGATTTATTTACCATTGTTATGTTATGGTTAGTTTTGCAATGCGTTGTTAGACAATTTAGAGTGTGAACTATGCAATATGTGACATTGGAAAAAATGATAATTGGATGAATAAACTTGAGAGTATGACAATTATGATGTGGTCCAATTAAGTCTGCAAGTCAGATGACCGGGATTATTTGATCGAACAGATGTTAGAGCATGACCCTCCATGATGGAGTCCACCAGAAGAGTGACATAGTTATGAAATCCAGTATTATTGCTGGTTGAGCCAAAACATGCAGTTTCTTTTCCTTGAGTATATTATATGCTACTTTTTTTTTTTTTTTTCCTTCTCAGATCTGTTACTTATTTTGTTTTCTTTTACTTTGTAGATTCCAAGTTTACACAACAAGAACTTCCTGCCTGCAAACCAATTCTAACTCCGACCTGGGTACGGTTGAACTTTACTCAGCATTACGTCTGTTGAGGCAGCTTAATGCTTCAATTGATGTTAAACTCCTAAAAAATGAGTCAAGGAATTCTTTGATGACCATTCTTATCCAATTTTGTGATTGAAGTTTATCCTCTAATCATATACTTCCTCTGTTTGTAGGTTATTGCAACATTTGTATTGGTTGGTGCTATCTTCATCCCGATTGGCCTAGCTTCCTTGTTTGCATCACATCAGGTATGGCGTCTCATTTAGCCCCTCTCCCAACCCTGCATATTCTATTTTGGGTTGAGGATGCATTTAGATGTATCCCAAATTCCAAGAATCATCTTCTATGCTTTGTGTCTGGCCCAGGGCCAAAATCTGTAGCAATACAGGTGGTGCATTTCTTTCTTCCATTGTTTTCCAAATCATGGCCAATGCACATTATGAGTATTAATTTGTAAAGGAAAAGTCGTTAATATGAGCACAACCAATATAATTTTATTTTTCCGCGTAGCAGATTAGATAACCCTCTGATCTATTAAAATATTCAAACCTCACCAATATTTAAGGTATATCTGAATGTGCTCTAAACTTACTCTTTGCTGGACATGCAGGTGGTAGAAATTGCGCACCGATATGATGTAGACTGCATTCCGAAAAATTTGCGCAATGATAAGCTTGCATTTATACAAAACAGTAAAACCAACAAGACCTGCACCAGAAGTTTAACGGTAAGTGAAATCCTCTTATGTTTTAAGTGTATCTGTATAACCTTTTGCTTTGTATTTGTGACCTTGTATTGCAACAATTTTCCTTACAAGTAAAAATCTGTTAACTGCTATTTTCCTCAGGTTCCGAAGCACATGAATAGTCCTGTCTATATTTATTACCAGCTTGATAACTTCTACCAGAATCATCGTCGGTATGATTTTTGTTTTGCATACAACTATTTTCTTATATTTTTTTCAGAAAGTTGCAGAACATCTTAACATTTTTTTAAATGGTTTTTTGCTTCCTGTGGTTAATCTAATTTGTAAGTTATGTTATGATGTAAACAAAAACACTTAGAAAAATTCTATTTTGGTTTTGTATGCTGCCTTTTCTTTGAATGGTAAGGGGAAAGTGTATTGAAGTACAAAAGTGCACAGTATATGAGAATTAGACTAATGCTGGATACCTTCACCATAAAGACAAAAATATACAATTCAAGGGGAGAGGACGATACATTACAGACCAAGATACTCAGACTTGCTGTTCTAGTGGAGCTGGGAAGGTTGCTGCTGAATGGGAACCTCTAGGTCGGAGTGATTGTTGCATGACACATGACGCCTTGCTTTGCCAAGTCATTCACACTTCGGTCAACATGGTTGAAAGATGTGTGGGGTGATTTCACCAAGCTGTGTACCTCGTCTCCTATTTCAGGGAATGCCCAAGGGCGCAAGACATTGGGTCAAGGCCCAGAGGATGCCACATCGAGAGTCCTCTTCCACAATGATGTTGTGGTAAGGCAGGATGCTTCATGGAGGTTGACTGAAGAGCCATGAGTTTGACCTCATTAATAGTATGAGAGTCTGTAAGGACCAGAGAAGCTGATGATGATTGCAGTAGAGCTATCCCAAATAATTCCCCAATTCCCACTTGGCCAGGGTTCCTGACAGTCCTGCTGTAAAAACCCAGTTTAAATTTTACGACTGGAGTGGGGACCAATGTAGCCCCACAATGGGCCAGTGGAATGGTTTAGCTTTCTCTGTGAGTCTGTCAGGACCCGTCTTTGGTTGGTATGCCGCTGCTTTTCTTTTCTTTATCTGCTTGGAGAAAGCCACTTATGCAAACAGCTCAATATCGCAGTGAAGGAGATGGTCCATTGATTTTGCATTGGCAAGGCATATGGGGCAAGCATCACAACGATACCCATGTGGCACCACAGGTTATCAATTGTTAGAATTTCTCATAGGAGCACTGTCCTTCCAAATGCTACTACTCTCGGAGTGGATCCTCCACTGAGTAGAATGAGGGCTCAAATTGTGTCTGTCATTCCCTATGACCACAGAGAAATATGCATCTGTGAAGTGTCCATTCTTGCTTCCTTTCTACACTATTTTGTTATTAGCCTCCATTGGGATGCATGCTGTATGCCTCACTAATGAGATTCACCATGGAATGAAATTGGGTCTCTCACAGATTTGCAAGGAATACCGGGCCCCAAGCCTCTCCAAATAATCATTGACTGCATATTGGAACAGATTCGGGAAGCAGGTGGCCAATGGCTTATTCCTTACCTAGATGTCCAATCAGAACAAATGCAAGATCCATTTCCCATGGTATACTGGATTTTTGCATAAAGGCTCCCTTGGTAGATACACTCTACACCAAAAACCCGAATGACAATGAGAAGTGACCTTCGGGTCTCACCTGCTCCTTTCCACCATGTACTTGGAGATAAGTATTTGTTTTCACAGGCCACTTGCGTTGTTGCTTGACCTCCATAACCACTTTTCCTAGAGAGCTTGGGTCATGTGCTACAACGGTTTAATGCCTAAGCCCCATTCTTATTCTTTTTGGCTTGCATACCACTTGGTTTGGTATGCTGTCTTCTTTTTACCTCTAGCAATATATTTCATATTGATAAGAATAGTTAATCCTGATTAAAACTAATGAGTCCTACTTGAAACTTCATGTCTATCAACAATGTGGAACTAGATTTTTAATCTCTTGAATGAAGAAAGTTAATGGAAGGCAATTCTTGTTTTTAAGATTGTCATTCACTTCATCTGTTTCTTAGCCATAATGAAAAAAAAATCAAGGAATATGATATATGTTGTGTGATTATTTTTTCTTTTTCATTATTTTGAATGATGATTTGTTTATTTCTTTTTTCTTGGGATCAAACATTTTTTTATTCAACATGTCTCTTTCCTCTGTTAGTTTGAGGACGTGTGCTATGGTATTTTAGTATTTTCTTAATGGACAAAACTGAACTTGCAAAGGTGATCCTGATTTGTAAATAAAGGGGATAAGTTTGTTGACGGTGAAGTTGACAATTGATCCCTTGATGGAGAAGTGACTAGCCTAAAGGTAACTTTTTGAGTAGCGAGTTTTTGAGGAACGAGTACTGTATGATTTTAGTCTTTCTTTGAAGAGTACTTTTCTTTTTGTTTCGAGGATAGCATAACCAATGCTTGATAAACATTAGTGTGAGCGGTTACTAGTTTGAAGCGAGCAATGAAAGTGGTGCTTAGGGGATGTGTGCATTGTGTATTTTGATTTTCTTACTGTGTTTCTTTATATCATATCCACCAGTTAGTTTCACGCGCGCGCGCACACACACACGTCTGAGTGTAGCTCCTTATGCTCTTTTGGATGTGCCCTCAAGTGTGGATATGGCACTTGTATGTCACATATAAGCTGTACGTTATGGGTTCCACCATTTGATGACCGTGCCTGAAAATCTGGCTGGTTTAGCCATCATGTGGATCACATCACATGTGACGTTGAATGTGAAGTTGTGAACTGGACCACTGAAAGAGTTTTATCAATGGTGAGTCACTCGTTACTTGTGTGGGCCACCTGATGAGTGCACTGGTCTGATATGTGGGTTACCCCATCTCCACAGTGAGCCACCTGAGATTGGATGTGGTGTACATGCCCCACATCTGCAGTCTTCATTTAGAAATAGCTGATTCTTTGTAAAATACAATTTTCTTAAACTTCCACGAGACGGGGCTTCCAATAGCCCAAAGAGTGCGACATGAGCTTCATGAACATGTCTTTTAATAAATCAATAACTACATTAAAAAAGTACTATTAAAATGGAAAGCAATAGTAGTTTGACTGTTTTTAAGCCTTTTAGGTTATATAAAATTCAATCTAGATACAAGTCTCAGCTTTCCTATTTTTTTTTTTTTCTTTTCTAGGAGCTTTTTTTTTATTAATTCTTAAAATAAAAAATTGTTCCTCTCATTTTTTTTTTTCCAAAACAAGATGGTTGTGTGTGTGTGTTTTCGATCAGTTAAACAAGATGTGTTTATGGGGCATATCACTCATATGCCTCCAATATGGAGTACACCTAAAAATTCACACTTCTGGTGTATACAACTCAAATATGCTTCATACAAGTTATAAAAAAAAGAAAAAGAAAAAACTTCATACGGTGAGAATTGCATTCTAAATGGAGGCGACACCCCAGACTTGAAGTGCAGGGTCTTTTTGGGAAGCCCAGCCCAGCGCTTAAAGCCCAAACACTTCCTAAAACATTGGTAAAAAGTATGACAGCCTTTATTATAGTAAAATCTAGAGAAATTATTATTTACTTATTTACTAAATTTAAAATTAATAAAGAAAATTATTATTTTCATTTTTCAATGAAGTAAAATCTTGAGAATGGCTTTCTGTGCTGGGATACACAAGATGAACAGGTTAGAGGATGACAGTAGAGCTTAACCAATATGAGAGAAGGAAAAGAACAAAGCAACTTGATTCTGCAATGTTTTATACCTCTATCCAAATCACTTTCCAACATTCTGCTATGTGTGGCTCTTGTTTAAAGAAAACTACTGCTCTATGATTTTTTTGATAATACCTTTTCTTCATTTGGAGCATCTATGGCTGCTTGATGATTCTGTTAATGCTTATTTTCAGATATGTGAAAAGCAGAAGTGACACACAATTGCGCAGTAGGAAGAGTGAAAATGACACAAGTGCCTGTGATCCTGAAGGGACCACCTCTGATGGGTCTCCTATTGTTCCATGCGGTCTCATTGCTTGGAGCTTGTTCAATGATACATATGCATTTTCTGTAAACAGCAAAGCGTTAGAAGTGAACAAGAAGAATATAGCTTGGAAGAGTGACCAGGACAGTAAATTTGGAGATGATGTCTATCCTAAGAACTTCCAGAGTGGAGGCCTGATTGGGGGTGCCAAACTTAATACTAGTATACCGGTATGTGCCTTGTGTAAAACCCAACTCATTTGATTTCCCAAATTCTCTTCCTTTCCAACCAAGATTAAAAACCTGACTCGGACCCGACTCAGTCGCCTTTGAGTCTGGTCAACTCAGTCCGACTCAGCCGAGTCCCGCAAGGTTTCTTCTTTAGTCCTTAAAAAGCCCTAAAATTCATGAAGGATAGAAAAAATAGATAAAATGCCCCGACTGTGTAAATTATGTTGAATCTTTTGGTTTTAATATATTTTTAATGATTTGGTTGCATTTCGTGATTCCATTGATCATTTAAGTTGAATCAGATTTGTCCTGTATAGAGGACTTTCCTTTCATGATCAAATTCATTCATCTTAACCTTCCTTTCAACATTAGTGATTATATTGTTGAATTGATGGTATGTGAAAAATTGTTATGTTTTTAGTACATAATCAATTCATTGCTGTAGGTCACTCTTTATGGAGTGAAATTTGGGACAGCTGTTATATAAATGGGTCCATGTGATAGAGTAAATCAGGCTTGATCACTCAAAGTGCCCCCACATATGGTAAATCAGGTTGTAATTGGTTTTGTATATATATATTTTTAATTTTTTTATTTTATATAAAAAGGTTCATATGAAAGGCACAAGTTGGTCACCCAAGTCAAGTCCAATCTGGTTCAGCCAAGTTCTGGGCTAACTCGCCTGAGTCACATGAGACTTGCTCGAATCACATGGGACTCAGCTGAGTCCTATGTAATAGGGTCCGTGTCCCATGGGACCCAAGTGGTCAAGGTGGAATCCAAATCGACTCGCCGAGTGTTTAATTCTTGTTTCAACATCACCCTTTTTTTTTTTTTTTTTTTGTTTTGTGATTTACTTTTTTTATTTTTTTCTGGATTGGTCATCATTTTCTGCGTGACAGTTGAGTCAGCAAGAGGATCTCATTGTTTGGATGCGAACAGCAGCTCTACCAACTTTCAGAAAACTCTATGGGAAGATAGATGTTGACCTTGAGGCTAATGAGAAAGTAACTGTGGTTATACAAAACAACTACAACACTTACAGTTTTGGAGGGAAGAAGAAGCTGGTGCTCTCTACTACAAGTTGGATAGGTGGTAAAAATGATTTTCTTGGAATAGCATATCTCACGGTTGGTGGGCTTTGTCTTTTCCTGGCAATAAGCTTCTTGATCATATATTTGGTGAAGCCAAGGTGAGATTGTTGTTTCCCATCTTGTTGTGCATTTCCTTATGCATGATGTATTTCATATATAAAGTGAAAAGAATCAGAAGATCTTTTGTTTAAAGTGATCACAAAAACAATATAAGATTATATGGGTTGACTAAAACTCAATATTTGAAAAGGGTTCACTGGCCTTTGGTTTCCGTAAAGCAGTATTGAGTTTCATTTGTTTTCCTCTTCTTTTTTTTTTTTTTCCTGACGTAAAAACAGTTTACATGGTAGCAAAGGAAAGGCAGCTGCTCTGGCTATTTTGCATTGGATTTGGTTACCTCGTGGACTCCTTGCAACATGACATTTCAACCCCAGTGGATATTTTCAATAATGATGATTTTAGGAACCACCTTATAAATTGTGTCCTAACCATGGTATCAAATCCTGATTCTAGTCTGGACTGTTGGTGGTAGTTTGTGCCATTGGTTTGAAAATCACAAAAAAAAAATAAAAAAAAGTAAAAGAAAAAAAATCAAAACAATCAGTAAAAACAAAGAATATATAATGCAAAGAAGCTGAAAATATGAATGTGGCAACTTGGTTGCATATTATCTCAATTATTTATATATATATATATATATATAAAAAATCCTAACATGATGCTTATGACTTAATAGAGATGTTTAACTGTATCTAACACAATTTCCATGCTTTTTAACAATTTCAACCTCCGTAACGGCCTACTTATTGGTAAAATCATGAAAATTTTCTTTATTGATTGCTGAAGTTACTTGAGAGTAGATCTCAAACATAACCCTTCCAATATTGTTATCTCACTTAAAATTGGGTAGATTAGGCTCTAGAAGCTATTAGAGAGGAAACAGAGAGAGGAAGGGACAAAAATGCTGTAGTGAGTGGACCAAGAAGATAAAAAGACTTTGATCATGGAAGATTGTGAAATTTGGTAGTTAGAGAAGATTTTTTTTTTGCATGATCTAACCTTTGGAAGGCAATGAGATGCAGCAGAATGGATGAGAGGATTAGCCAATTCAGTCAAACCCTAGCCTAACTTCATACCTCCATTTGGGTTTTTCCTAGGATCTAACACATCCACCATGGAAAGGAGAAAAGTTTCGCTAATGTGAAGAATGTCAACTTAAAAAAAAGGAAACATATTTATAGACTCAACCTAGGAATTTAAGAAAGTTGCAGTGCTATGACTACATTTGAGAAAATTAGTAATTGGATTACACCTTGTTAACAGAAGGGTCATAACATCTAGGCTGTAAATCATGTTACAGCCACACAAACTTGGGCTCGTTGGATAGGTAAGTAAATAACCTATTTAATGGACTTAATTTGATGTTGATCGGAGTTCGTTTAACACCTGGAATTAGGCCCGTCTTTAAAAAAGATGGGATTAGACTTGAACTTTCTATTTTGTAGTCAAATTATAAGCTAGATTTCTATGTTAGACTCTTAACAACGTAAAGTCTCCAAAACACTTTTAACTTAAAGAAGCTTCTAAAAAGGCAAAGATTTTGAAAATAAATTGATGGCCCTGGGCCAGTGCCCATGGACCTTAGTCCCATCTCGAGAGAGCCCTTTACAACAATTCTTGCAAGTCCATGTCTGTGGATAGGTTTCTTTTTTCATTGTTTGCCTTTTGTTTTTGTTTTAATTTTATTTTGAAATTTCGAAGTTGGAGTAGAATAGTGCATCTTGATTAAGAGTTTTATAGGGCAAGGATTTTATTGCCATTAGTAGACTTTCTTTGTTTGCTTATATTAAAGAATAAATAACAGTAGTGAGGGAACAGTTTGGGAATTAAAAAAAAAAAAAAACATTTCTTTTGAAGAATTTCTGTGGAAAACTTAGTGCAGAGAGTTTGTTGGAACCTTGATCTGTGCCTGTGCGCATGTTTGTTGTGCAGTCCAATCCAAGGATCTGATCTCACACATGTCCATCACTGATCTGCCTGTTCCACAGCAGCAGTTTCAGCAAACAGGGCTGATCTTGCATCCTTCTCATAGCTGGTCCCAGAACTGGTTGCAATCTTTGATTCAAGTCTGTTTGTGGGATGGATCATCTAGTTGAAACTTCTGGGTTAGTGGGTGTTTGATTGAATGAAATCTAGCCCTTTGCCTTTGCTATACATTGCTTCTTCAAGGAATAAAAACTCAGGGAATAATAACCCAGAGTTCAAAGTCTGATCATGTGTGGTACTTGCATTCCTCTATACAGATTCAAACAATTTATAATAGGATCGATGAGTCATCCTTCTTGCTGACAATCTCATTTGAATCTGGGCCTTCAGTTCTTGCATTATCTATTGTGTGAACCAGTTAATTAAAGCATCTTTGAAGACCGGCCATATTCACATTGAAGGCTGAGTTACTGCTTTGGTAATTCATTAAGCAGAAAATTAATTCTCAACTCCAGATGGGACCCTTCACCCTTGGTTATCCCAATTATGTTCTCTACTTATAGTAACAAGGAATACATCCCTTTTGGATTTAATCAGTTACTGCTTTGTTGGATTTCCTCTTCATTGTCGAATTTTTATGATTCTAAAATAATTTTCATTCAAAGGCATAGACCCAAATTTGGAAACTCTCTTGTCAATCGAGACTTGGGTTAACTTAATGGAAAAGTTCTCCTACGACCAGACTGCATGTGCAATTCAGCTCTATGGGCCCGTTTGGGCTCACCTTTGATCAGTGCAGCCCGTCTCATACTCTCGTCATCCCCTTGTGTGGCATGACTACGCGGCCCAATTTTACGCTCATCGAACCATCACTCACTGTCGGATTGAATCTAAATAAAAAATCCATGGTTATATATGCCATCAATTGTATTCGATCCACCCTTTGTCTGTATCACCTTTGTCCAGACCATGGCTGCTACCTTTTTCCTTCAACCAATCTGTATCCAGGACAAAGCTCGTATTGTATTTGCTAGCATCATCAATCGCATGTGGCTTTGGTTGAGGTTTCTGACATTCAAATTGAATAGAATGAGGTTTACGTCCTAGCTAGAGCAGGAGAGCAAAGAGCCAGCATATAAGTTAGAATATCGCAATGCGGGTCTTCCATCAGTAGTCTTTACTTGAGTCCATTGTCTCCTTTGAATGTGCATATCATATACAGTTGATGTTTGCCTTTCCTTCTGTTAATAATTAACTTGTTATCTTGTAAAAGAATCTTTGATCTGAAGCATTTTGGGGCATTTCTCATTTTTCATGGGGCCCTTAAAAATCAATTTTCTGGTTAACTAAAACTTGTACAGGATTGCATCAAGATGATACACAGGCAACTGTTGAGAAGAAAGGGAAACTATATGTGTCTTGATCCTTCTGGAACTCATAATTCCTCGACTCATTATTAGACAATTTTGATATGTATATTCACGTGTGATATAATTAATTTTAGTGAAATGGGAGAGTATCCTGGTGATAAACCCAAGTCTTAACTCGAAAGGCTAGAGAAGTTATAGTTAATGCTATGTTACCCATTCACACTTGTCATTTAGCAGTCATGCTACTTACATTGAGCTGATGTTTTCCCCCCATTTTTTTCTTTGCAGGCCTCTAGGGGATCCATCTTTCTTGTCATGGAACAGGAATCCCTCTGGACATTTGTATTAGGAATGAGAATGCCCCCACTATCCTTCTGGACATTTGAAGAATGACTGCAACGCCGCTTCATTCTTCAGGGAGCAGTGATTGGCATGACCGTGCTAAGCTCCTCCTTGGATGATGATCATACCTTAGCAGACATTGATCAAGGGGCAAATCTGAATGAGTTCAATGTTTTTACTTTGATTGTATATATTTATGAACCTTCGGAGTTGAGAGTGCTCAGAATATATTTAAGTTTATGGATATGATATTTTTCTCAGTTCAAGTTTCTATATGACCAAACCGAAGCCAATATATTTAGTTTTGATGCGCATGTTTGGTTATGCATATAAAATGTTAGATATGGTTACTTTGGGTTTGTGTTGCAATAGGTTAATATTACTCCTCACACTAATTTCTGTTTATTGAGTTCCAAAAGTTGCTAACATCATGGAAATTTTTTCTTTGGTTTTGAGTGATAGAACATGCTCAAACATGGAAGCGTTTGAGTTTTTTTTTATTCATGAGATGCGTTACTTAGCCTCCCAGATGATTTTTGAACCGTTTCCTTGTGTATTTTTGAACTGGTCCATCCATGATTTGGTGCATGAGATAAATGGTCTAGATCAACCAATCCTGCCCCAAAATGGGCCCTAACGAGAGGCCAGGCCAAGGAATAATTCTCCCTTTCACGAAAACGAAGCTGACTGATCACTACTGGCCTGAAGATGAAAGCTGCAATAAAAGGCTGGCAAGTCCATGATCAGTTGTGTCATGGATTCGATTCTACATGCACATTCTTAAAATGACAGATTGATTGAAACTGCTAGGATCTGATGATCCAAATGGTTATGAAAATAGGCCATTCATCAATGGTCCCACCAATCGAAGGGTGTAGCCTAAACTTTCAGCAAAAACAACTGAGATGAAAGTAAGATACACAGTGCTTTTCATCCACTTAATTACCCAGGTAATGTAACTTCCTGTGAGGAGCTGACCTCCGTTTGAAAACTGTTTTTATCTTTTTCAGCTACTGATGAATGGAACTCAAGGCACAGTGAGCAGATGTAAATCCTCCATCGACGACGAGATTATGTGCTGTAATGAAACCAGAGTCATCGCTGGCGAGAAACAATGCAGCCTGTGCAACATCATCCATAGTAGCGGTCCTCCCAAGAATCAAATTTCCCCTTTCACTGATAATCTGGCTGACCTCTTTGATACCAATCTCCGGGTTCCCAAGAGCTTCCCGGTAGCCGGTCGCCAGCATCTCTGAGGGGACGCCATGCGGTGAGATGCAATTCACGCGTATCCCATGCTGGCCCAGCTCGAGTGCGGTGCTCCGGGCCAGCCCTAGCACGGCAGCCTTTGACATTGTATAGGCATGGGAGCCAAGCCCGCCCAAGGTGGCGGCGGTGCTGGTGGTGCACAGGATGCTCCCTCCTCTTCCTCTTGCCACCATTGCGCGCGCTGCATGCTTTATCCCATGAACAATGCCATCCAAGTTCACTGCTAGTAGCCCTCTCATCTTGCTCATGTCAAGGTTGGTGATGCTGCCGGCAGGGCCGCCGATGCCTGCATTGTTGAAGATGATATCAAGCTGGCCCTGCCATGTCATTGCCAGGTCTACTGCTGCTTCCACGTCGGACTCCCTTGACACGTCACAGTGGATGTAGCGACCCCCAATTGCATCAGCAAGCCCCAATCCTTGTTCGTCAAGGATGTCAGCGATGATGACTTGGGCTCCATTCAGGGCGAACAATTTAGCCGTGGTGGCCCCAATCCCCCTTGCTCCGCCAGTTATAACTGCCACCTTGCCTTTTAACCTGGAATCAATTAAATGAATTGCCTATCAGTATCATCAGTATCAGGTTCTAGAGGTCCTATTGCTACTGTCACAAACACCACCACCACCACCACCACCACCACCACCACCACCATCATTATAATCAATAAATGACGATGTGATATCTCGGCCAGTTCGTAACTGCCTGTCCCTAACCCGAATGGAGGAGGAGGTTGTTGACAGCCAGTGTAAAACTACAGTCGCGACTCCAGAAAAACATTTGGTAGATTGGAATGGAAAAATAGAATAAATATAGTTGTACTAAGCATAGCTACGATAAGGCTTTGATGATGATTGTTAATCTGATGCTACTCTCCTTCGTAAGAGCTTGAGATAGGTATATGTTGAAGACAGACACTGGTGGGAGAAAAACCAAAAGGATTCTTAAAACTAATATTGAGTAAGCATGGTCAATGAAACTAACCTCTCTTCCTGTTGATGGGTATGCTCCATCTCTTCAACTCTCGTTGAACTTCTAAATGAGCTCCAAGGCTAATTATATATGACCAACAGTTTAAAAGGCAAGTGAAAGACTGGTGAGATGTTGTTGACTTGCCACTCTATTGCACCATTTCCACACGCTTCAACTCCTACAACTAATTACTATCAAACTCATCAAACTCATGACATTCATGTTGCACCCATTACTCTAAACCACGATCTAATGGAGGTAAAAATGGTTCAACTGGATCTTCTTCTGAGTTTTAAGGAGTCACTGCAGGACTCATAAAAAGTAGGCCTTGATAGTTGAAATGCTTTTATAAGTTTTCATATGGGGAGGCTCGCCTATATTTTCTATTTTTATGAGTAACCACCAATTATTAATCTGGGAATCTTAGTCGACCATCTATGAGGTAACAATGCAGAAGTATTCAATGTGAAGAAAACCTTCATAATTCAAGGCTCTGTTCCCACCATCATCATCATTTTAGTTGGTGTAAATAGAAGTATGGGATGAAATCATTATAAGGGAGATCAAAAGCTCATGACACAAGCTCGTGATGCAGCCTATAAATCCAAGTACGGTTTTTTTAAACTAATAAAAGATGGTTAACTACAAAGGATAGAAATGATGCCATGCTGCCATCAGCTAATCCATTATCTAATCAATGTGTATCCTATCCAATATTACATATTCAAACATGCTTGTATCACATTGACCCCTCTATATAGGAGTTGTTCTGAAATTCACTTCGAGTGCAGTGTGTGGATGACTACAAGGGGTTGCTAAGTTGGTTGGCAACCCCGCATGTCGCATGGCTACCCAGGTATTGGTCCTTGTGCATGCCACTCTTCCTATGTGTGTGGGTTATCCTTCCCACTTTTTGGGCTTCCTCTTCCTACCTGTGCGGGCTTTCCTTCCCACAGTGTGGACTTCCTCTATCCACTCGTGTGGGCTCTCTTATGTCCTAACCCTTAGTATGGAGTACAAAAAAGGGAAAAAAACTCACTGTGTAGATGGATCATGTTTAGTAGACACAACTAGATATATTTTAACTAGTCAATCTAACTGTGTATATCACTTCGATTATAGTGAATTTTGTATTATGGGTCATTTCGAAATTTTAGTCTAATTGATAAGAGCTAATTACATCAAGTTTTAAACTAAAAGATCTAATTTACAATTAGCCTGTTTGGTAAAATTGTAAAAAAGATCTTATTTCATGAGAAAATTGGGGCCCACCGTTTGGAAATTATAATGTAAGCCCACAATTTGCATCATTTTGGATATTTTATAAGGTTATTTTTGCCCAAAATATTTGTAAATTATGTATTATCCACATCCATCTACTCCACCTAAAAAAGCTCTAAATCTCTAAAAAAAGCAATCCCATGAGCTTATCTTTTTAAAGGCAAAAGTTCTAGTTTGTAAATAAGCTCTAAAAAATAGAAAACACTAGTAATTGTGTACCAAACGCTCTAATATGTAAATAAGCTCCAAAATTTAAAATAAGAGCTTATTTTTTCGAGTTTCCAAACGCCCCCTACCAGCTTATAGAGAGAGGTTTTTAATGTGAGTTTGATCTAATAAATCTGGGCTGCACACATGCTGCTCAGGTGCTAGCTGATGGCATCAAGATCAAAACCTTAGTTTCTTAGAAATTTCATGGCATTAGAGCTATAGAGTGTTCTACATACGAGGAAGAAAGGATTCACCGAACGTCATGGACCTAGTGTTCCACTTACCCTTTTGTCTTTCTTAGCTATTCTTATTAAAATTTGCCCAGCTGCCCTAAAACCTATCACTTGCTCTTGAACAGTCTAAGTTTAAATATTTTCTACAGAGCTAGTGCGATATCCTAAAGTCACATGATATTGCAAAGATCGCAATATGTGATATTCTAAGGTCGTGTGATATCTCGCACATATTGTACTATGAGATATTCTAAGGCCGTGCGATATCACATGTTTGTTGTATGAACAATTTTGTGAGAAATATTTGAACTTCGACCATTTTGAGGCTAAATGTAGTCGTACATCTCTATTTTTTTTTTTTTTCTATTTTTTTCCAGACATCATGTCTTATCCTTTTGGGAATTGGTTTGCGTTGGATATAAGCCAGTCACTATTTTTGCTGTAGATGGCTATGATTGGTGTTTATCTCGCTTAAACTCATTAGTATAGTCCAATCTTGGGTTTTATCCTCAACATAAAGCTTTTTAAAATTCCCCTTGTTTAATCTGACCATGCTAGCTAATGTATTCTCCGCCTGATTAGGAATCAGACTCTTAACACCATGATTTGCATGGGTTGAATCTTTTCCAGGCTCTATAGCCAGATCAAAGCACGCAGGCCCCACATATGGCATGAAGGGCCACTCAACGTACAACAAACACATCCAACAAGAGTGTGTATCACACGCTTATGTAAGGGGGACCTTCTTTCCTCTAGAAGAGAGCATAGAAACGTGCTGCATGACAGGCATGGAAAGAATCATAGTACCATATTGTTTACTTGAACTGGTCTGTTTAGTATTCATTAGTCTAATGGAGGAAATACCAAGATCTTTCTTGTCATTCAAAGGTCTGTTTAGTATTCATTATTCTAGTTGTGCAACTATCCAAGACAAAAGTATCATTCCTCATGACTTGCATAAAGAGTAGCATGCATCATCAGACCCAACATAAAGCATAGAAATCAATCCTTTTACATGTTGTCTGTAGCTTTTTCACTTTAATCCAGAGGCACCCTGACCACATTGAAGGGGTATTGTGACTCAGTTATACATTTCCAAACTGTGGTGTCCATGCATGCCTCCTCCATGGTTATTTCAGTACGTAGCCTCCTCCATGGTTATTTCAGTACGTAGGAACTTTTAATTGATGGGCCCCACAGTGGAATGAGGATGCTTGAAGACCCCAATCATTCGACCTTAGGAATTATGCTTGGGACTATATATGAATGTATTTCTGGATCAAAGGTTAGGTTACTCAGTCTAGGCGCTTTTTTGGTCATCATCCGTCTATGGAGGGGACCGTCATATCCAACGGTTTGGATCACCAACAATGGGTTTGATCAACCCAATGAATGGGTTAGATGAATCCACATGGTAAGTATCCAGCATTTAGATAAAAGCTTGAGAAGCCATTGGATGGATGCCAAGTGTTTGGCAGGGATGTGATGGAGATAGAGAGCCCTCCATGGAGAATGATCTAATGCAAGACAAATCGTTCAAAATCTATGGGTCATGGCCATGACAACAAATTAGTGGTATGGCTTTTTAATTGTTTCTGTTTAAGTGGAATAAATGAGAAGGAATTTGGCATCTTTCTTTTTGAATTGTACAAAAATAGATGGCAAATGGCTCATATTTATATGTGGTGGATTTTGGGAATAATTGAATGAGGTTGCTTGCTCCATTCAGTTGTCAACTACTAATGGTTGTGTTTGTGTTTGTCATCTTCTTCTATTGTCATTAGGGCTTTATTCAACTTAATGAGAATATTCCAAATTCCACTGATTGGAATCAACAGTTTAATTGAAGTTTTTGATTGAAGTTTTTGATATCAATCCAAAAAAATAATAATAATAAATTAAAATTTGCACTTAGTTCTATGGATGTTTATAGGGATTTGACAACAGTCTTTGTCATTGCACTTTCTGATGGTTGGTTTGGGGTTAGTAGGCTAGTCCTTTGTTGTTTCAGATGTATAATTTGAATTCCAGAATTGCCTTTCTCCCTTTAGGGTGAATTCCTAGGAATCAAAAGTTTAGCTTTGAAAGACGAGGATTCCCCACATATCAATGTCGAGCGCTCTCCATTACATACACATGTAAAATATCATAAGCTTAAAATTTATGATGTTGGTGCTCCCATTTTTCTTGTACGTAACAAACATCCTTATATGTGTAAAAATAGCCCTAATGATAAGTGATGACCTTACACTTATGGATTCCTTTAAGAGCCCTAATGATAAGTGATGACCTTACACTTATGGATTCCTTTAAGAGCCCTAATGCTAAGTGATGACCTTACACTTATGGATTCCTTTAAGACCTTTTGGTTAATATAAAATACGTAGGATTCATCGTCAAATGAGCTCCAGGGAAGGATTTATGAAGGGATGGATGGGGTAAAGGACATAAGGTGAGGGGCGAAGGAAATAAGGTAGCAATGTAGATGCAAACCTCACTTTTTTATGATTTGAACTACCATGGTGTTGGCTTGGTTTTCAATTCCCACCTCCCCTTGATTCATTTTTCACTTAAAGGGGAGATAATTTGATGGGAATTTTCAGAAATTCACATTTGTTTCTTCAATTTTAATCATTTTAAGAAATCGCAAGTCTTACAATTCTTCTTACGTATTTAATTCAATTACATGAAACAAAGAAGGCCTTAAGCACATTTAATCTCTTAACCATAAATGTTGAGAATCAAACATGACCAACCCACATCAAAAGCTGTGAACTTGTGTCTAACATGTTTCACAATCTTCCAATCAGTTTACTAGGCAGATTAAGTATATAACCGTTACAAGTTTATTATAGCACATATATTCCCAATCTACACAAATGAACCCCTCTTATATAAAAAAAATAAAAATACAGATATAAAAAACTAAAGAAAATGAATTGCTCCTATAATGGTGTCTATTGCTAGAGATGCTTAATCCCATAAGCACAGAGAGCCAAAGCAGTAGTGAGGAAATGCCATTTCCAGTTCAAAAACACGTTGGAAATGCTTATTCCTCTTATGGTGATAAACCAACTATTTCTCTTCTCAGCTTCCCATTTCATTCTCTCCAACTCCTTCATCTCCTCCACTTTTACAGAGCAATCCTGTTCTTTCCTACCATTCAAGGCATTATCACTTGTGGGAAGATCATTCTTCATTCCTTCATGTTCTAAATCTTCTCCAAGATGGATACAAGTTGTCAATAGAAATGCCATTATGCTAACTATGGAACTCATTATCTCATTGATCAGGCAAGATCCCATCCTTGGCTTCACAGATGTTTTGATCCCCATAAATTTATCTGTAGCAACTACCTTGAACTTGCTAGACATGGAACCTTTAAGTCGGCATTTCCTCCGAATTCCTGATTTTGGCACTACAAACTCTGGTGTCACAAATGGGCTCATGTGGAAGCTAACAGAACTCAAGGGCTCCACTTGATGAAAGAATGTCTCAGCTGCATTGGGGCTAGTGATACACAATCCATGGCTAACTTCAACCTTATCATAAATGTCGAATGTAGGTGTGCAAATAAAATCGTCCACATTGCCATTTTCAGGGAAGATACCATCTGGGTTATCATTAATGAACCCAAGATTACAATCATTTGATTGGTAACTTAACGGATTGGGTTTGATCTCAATTTCACTGAAGCATTGGTAATCTTCATGTTCATTGATTCCTCCTGCAGTCTAGCTCACAGTCAGTGGAATGATATGACGAAATCTTAACTACAAATTTAGAGCAAACGAAGAAAGAGATGATAGGAAATTGTTAGGCAGTAGCAGACATACCTTGGTTGTTTGGATATTCTTTCTGGAAATTTGAAGTGCTTTCTATCGTAACAGTCTTGTGTTCCTCTAAAGTGATCTGTACAAGAATGATATTAAGAAATGGATAATGAACTTCGTTTAGTCATTTAGGACAATGCACTGTTCAAGTGTCCTCAGTGTTCTGATTAAGTGTTGATTAAATGTGGGGCCCTCTTTCAGTGATCCAGATTGTTAATTTTGTAGGACCCACTTTGTGGAGACATACCAAAATGCTCCTCCATTGGCCCATATATAACTTCTTATGGATTGTGTAATAGCCATCGGTCAGATCGATATACAACCATATGCAACCTGGGATCTGGTCATAAAATTACAGATCACATCACTAATTGGTTCTATATGGACCACAAATTAAACAACCTACATAATTCTATTTTAAGATTCAACTCATTAATGGGTCGGGAACTTGATCATCTTGGACTGTGGCCCAAAGCTTCGACAACTAGAACAGGATGCAAGTATTGGTCTATCACATCAACAGATAGAAGTCTTAGACCCAAAACATAAAAAAGAAGGATTGTATCTAAGATAAGATATGAACAATCTCATCTACCCCTTGTGAACTGGGATCATTGGCCAGGGACAAACCGCAAACCATTAACCATGAACCATTATCAATTGTCTAATGGAGAAGATTTTTGTTCCATTGCCTATGGATAGTGAGACCAACCAATGTCTTACTGATAGATTGGCCCCCACGTTTCAGTAAGATTTATCCCAAACAAATTTGATTACTTTAAGAAGAAGAAGATTTTCCTTGTTACCTTTTCTATATCATTGTTCGACATTTTCACACCTTGCAAGTTCTCCACCACGCCCTCCTCATTGAACTCTTTTTCCAAATCACTTATCTCCATGAATCTTGAGGAACCCATGTCATTAACTTGAAGGTACTGGGTATCTTCCTTTCTTCCTTCTATTTCTAGTTCCACTAATGGACCAAATTCATCCAATTGGCGATGATAAGTGCCTGTCCATATGTCTGGATAGCTGGATTGATTCATGAGCTCCTGAGAAGCATGAGCAACAGAAAGAATTTCTTGTAAAACATTTGTTTCTTTGGGCTCCTCTCGGCGAGGACACGGAAAGTCCGAGGAAGTGAAATCGACTTGTGAGAAATCTTCCACCTCCAGTGGAGGCAGCAAGAGTCGGTGCTGCAACCTTGCGCACTCTATTGCTACATCTTCCTGTAATGAAATTAAGATGGCGAGCTTGAAGTTATTTTAATCACACTTTCTCCTTGTTTCCCCTCATCCTTGAAGATTAAGAGTTTTCTATTCAAACTAAACATAAGAGATTTTGATTGGTTTAATCTGAAACTTTTTAGTATATTACTTATTTTAGTAGGAAAGAGTAAGTCCCACTCAAATCATCAACCACGTCCAGTAGCCAAAAAGCTATATATAGCGTCCATGAAATCTTTCACCTACATGTGCAAGTGGCCCACATTTAGCGATTGAAGCTGTTCTTCCAATGGACCCACAAGGGATTGACAGGCATTGAACTAATTATATCGGTTGGGTTATCCTAACCATCCCGATCAATTAATTTGTGCTTAATGAATATGATCAGTGGTCTTCTTATATTGTTCCTTAGTTTTCGATCAAATCATTGCCCAGTCCAGTAGTACAAGGTACTTTTCTAATTAGCACGTCATCCAGAAAAGACCACTAAATGATTGGACTCATTCACCAAGAGAAGCTGGAGGTTTTGCTGACTCTGGTTTTGAACACTTAAGTGTTTGTAACCTTGATATACATTACACCATTCTCCATGAGTTTAAGCTTTTAAAGTAAGTGGCAATCAACATTCAGCTGGTTACCTCCCCTTGTTCTTAAGTAATCAGTAAAAGGAAAACTTAGGGCTTCTTTTTTTACTAGAATCCCGGATAGGAATTATATGTTGGGGTTTTTGTGAAATGATGTTACTTTAGTATTTGCAAATTTCATATTTCTTGCATAGCATTCAGGAATTTCAGCCACATAAAAGGTCTCAAATGACCTTTGGGAATTCAGGAGTTTCACTCTCTTTGCATTTTGGTGAAATTCCTAGATGCTCAAGTCCAGGAGAGCATTAAGGAATTCCACTGCGTTTGGAAAGTCAGAAATTCCCCGAACAGGAATTCCTTGAATTCCCGGAAAAAAAAAAAAAAGGCCTTAGTCTTCAATGGTTGGCCACTGGGTAAGACATGCCCTCAATTACAATAGGCGGGGTCCATGGGTTCAATAGTGTTCTATGTCATGTTCGTTATTGCCACCATGGCAGTACATCACGACAAAGGGAAAAATCGAGGTCTAAATTCAATGACTGAAGTATACACATGGTACTTCTAACATTAGTTTAGCTTACCCACTGAAAAGCATGTCGTACGATAATAGTTACCTTTGATGATATGTGGGCTGAGCTTCTACGGTAAAATGGAGGGTTTGTGGAGGTAATTGCCTCTTCTGCAAGAAACTGCTTCCACTTTCCCTCTCGATGATCATTAACGCCAATATTGGCTTCTTGGGCGATGTCTGATGAGCCAGTTTCTGAATGGAAAAGATAGCCGGTGTTCTCTTGATCTTCCCCTCTTCGCTCATAAGATGTTTCTATAGTAGATGAGTGACCATTAGGCCCCCGTTGATACTGATAACAAGAGGGAGCACCATTTTGCTCTGTTATCCCACTCTTATTAAACACACGACATAGTGCGTATGCATCCTATAAAGTATAAACAGCATGCACATTATTGGCACATAAACTATTTTGGGATGCAACTGAAATTACTTACACACAGGAATAAAGGAAAGATACAAAGGAAATTGAAGACTTGGAAGAAATGATCAGAGGCAAAAGCTGAACTTTGGGAGCATGTAGCAGCACATGATTAGAGAGAGTTTGTTAAAGAGTTAAAGAAAAAGTAAAAAGAAAGCCAAACCCTTTAAACATTCATGTTTGAGAAGCCAAGCCCCCATTTCAATTACTTTCTATTTCCAAATTAAAAAAGGTGTGCCTTTTGAGTAAAAACACTCATTTATCAAACATATAAATATGTATATAGATAGTCATGTTAGAGTTTGAACATCCAACTAAGGAGGGTACTATGTCTGGCTGGTGATCTGATCTCCCATAGATCGGATACTTTCACAAACCAAGTATGTCATGGTGATGTATTTGTCTATCATGAGCTACCTAGAAAATCCTATTAATTTCAAGTGAAATGACTATCCCCAGATTGTGCATGCATTGGGATGTTCTTTGTGATAACCCTGTTGACCCAGGCAATAGATCACTGAGGCGTTTTTACACTTGTGGGCTTACATGAGCCCACATCCCAAAAAAAGATAACACACACATACACATGCATGACCACAAAATGTAAGGTCTCTATAGACAAACCTGGCATCAAGTGTAAAACAAGTCCAAAGATTGGACAAAATCTGATTATTGATTTGAAACATTGAAATAGTAATTAAGTAGTAAATTAAGGAGGGTGGAAAAGAAAAACAAGGACTCAGGCAAGAAAAAAAGTGAAAGAAGAGATTGCACCTGCAAGCCAGTTTGGGTTTCACATTCTTTTTCATCAAGGCGGTATTCATGCATGACCCAGTTGGTTCGAGATCCATGAGGTGCCCGGCCTCTGTAATAAACCAAAGTCTTCTTCATTCCCACTGCACGCTTCTCAGAACTCACCTTCCTATCCTTTCCTGTGGCCTTCCAGTATCCATTCCGAGTGGCACGATTAGTCCTCGACCCATTTGGGTACTTGCGATCGCGAGGGCTAAAGAAATACCACTCAAGATCTTTGCTTGGTAAGAATGATTTCTCTGTAACAAGCCCATGACACCATGTTCAATGAAAGGTTGATAATTCCAACATAAAGTAGTCATGATGCTAATTGTAGTAGCGATTGTCCAGATAGAAAGCATTATACTTGGAGCTGAAAAAAAGTTATTTTATGACTAAGGATGCAAAATGTGGAGGAAGATGTCCTGTAGAGAATATAGAGAAGATGTAGAGAAGGGTGGATGAAGATGAATGGGTGCTTGGAGAGAATGCCGAATGGAGTGGGTGCAATACCATTATGAACCACAGTACGAGCTTTATGGTAGAATTCTATGACTTTGAAGGGATCTTTAAAGGCAACCTACAAGTCTACTAGCTATAAAAACAATTATATATACTGGTAGACAATGCATCGCCAAACCCTAGATATACTTGTAACCAATAAAGGACCATGTTTCTTGGAGCACTTACACATCTCTTGAAGACCATGCAACAGTGCTTTTGACTCTCTTGAGTCTCTCATTTTTATTTCTCTACTTCCATGTATTTCTTGTTTTCCGCCCAGTAAAGAAGTGTTCATTACAGTCTTTTTTCCCTCTCTTTTCAGTTGTTGCAAGGATATTCATGACACTTTATAACCCCAAGAAACATCATGTTAAACTTATATATAGGTGAACTTTTGAGGGTGACCCCAGATTATATTTGTGACATCTTATTCAAAAATAATCACCTAGCACCAATAATTAGGTGGTTGTCAATATGTGAGGGGGTTGGAATGATCATAGATGGTCCCCTCCGGGGGTTAGTTATCAGCGGTAACTGGCGTAGGCATTTTAGGTATTGTTTGAAAAAGAGAGAGAATTCATTTCCACATGATTGATGGGCAACTGCCAATTTGGAAGAGTCCACTTCAGATCACAGATGATTCAAAAATCATTCATATTGGATGATTGTAGCAAGACACTCCAAGTGCATAATTTTTCGACAGATTGATGATTTTAGGGTTTGAGCTATGGGCTTAAATCCAATGGCGAGGATCACTTCAAGAAGAATGACCTTTGGACGCGTATCAGAAAAACTGGATATTGGTTTATATCCAGTGGCCTACCTTGGCAAATTGGGGTATAAGTGGACCTTATGGTACTGTTTGCACTGTATTATAGTGATGCCTGTTCTAACTCGGCTATATCACCACCACCACCACCACCACCACCACCATTATTTTGCCTTATTCCATCAATTCTAACTTTATTATATATAATTTAGTTAGGCTAAGCTATATTGAGTCTATAATTTTTTTTCTTTTCACTTAATGTTTTCACTTGCCCTGGATAGGGCAGGTGTCTTATCTCTGATCCAACAATGGGTTGACAATTATAACACATTTACTACATGACAAGGTAATATCATCGCTAATCCACAGGCCATATTCTCATTAATCTGATACATCCAGATTGTAGGTCCTTTTGTAGATGGAGCATAGGTTAAAAACTAGACCAATTAGATTGTCTAAACTATTCTGATATTTGATCAGCCTTCGATCTGATAGCAAAAAAACCAGGCAGTGAAAATTATCTCCTATGGAGAGCCATGAATTAACTGGTCCAGATCTTCAAAGTTTACCACTTACAATGTAGATGTGCTGCTACCTCTATCTCTTGTAGCAAACTTGGGGTTTTGTTGCCAATTAAAAATTGGAATCCTAAAGTCTTAGACAAAGAAAATTCAAGTATTTTGTTATCCAAAATGAAAGGAGTTAAATTAAAAATAAAAATAAAAAAATAGAGGGAGTGTAGGTGAGCTTTCTATATCTTCTATAATTTTGTACACATTTGAAAACCTCCTTTTTGCTAAGATTATTCACAGCATTTCCTTCAAAGCAACAAAAGTACTCTTCAAGCATGGTTTTTAAAACTCGATACCGACTTTCTATGTATAAATTTATTGGATCCATTCTCATCACCTTTATATTCAATTTCACTATTCTATTTAATCTAAGAAACCTCAAAAGAAATTAGAAAAAAAAATGATGATATTCAAAATTTTATTTTCTGATTATTTCAAAAAAGAAATTTCTTGTAAGAAAGGCTCCAAACAAACCAATATTTATGTGCAGTGTCAAGACATCAACCGGTACATAGAAGTTTTGCCTTAGGCTGCAGATACAGTAACCCAAACCATGATTTAAAACCATGCTTCAAGGCTATTTTATTAGATATCTTGCTCAAATGATACTGTGGCCATCCCAGTTCCCAGATACTGGCAATGACAGAAACTTCACTGATTGTTGGGTTATTGATTTTATAATTGTAGTTAATGGTCTTAACGCAGCATAATTTTTTAGTATTAATTGTCATTGTATTTGAAACTAAAACCATCTAAGTTTATTTATTTATTTATATGCATAAGTAGCAATTAGCATTACTGTTTTATTATGAAGATATGAACGTGGTAATCTCATGGCTATAACATGATGATGGCAATCACATGAAACACCAGAAATACCTGGTAAATCCCACGGCTCGCATTTGTAAAGATCGACTTCAGGGATGATCTCCAACTCGATCTTGCGGCCATTGATCTTTCTCTTGAGGTAGTAAGCGACAAGCTCTTCGTCGGTAGGATGAAAGCGGAAGCCGGGTGGCAAAGTCACAGGCGCCATCTCCTTCAGGTTTTCTATTGATCTGCTTAATTTCAACTGAAATGTGGGACTAGCCTCAAAGATCACCAACTGTTCAAAAGCCTCAAATAACCCTTCCTACCTGGAAGATCTCAAAAGAAACAAGAATAAAAAGAAAGAACTCATTAGTCATTGCTAATGAGCAGATTTCAAGTTAGGGAACAATTGACAACTAGAGTTCAAGAGAACCCCATTAATACAAGTGAGGAAGAAGAGAAGACTCCATCAGGATTCAAGAAACATTTCAAGTAAAGAACTGAAAAAGTTGGAAGGGGTGTTAAGTACAGAAGCATTAAAAGCTAAGATACCCTTCAAAACTGATGAGATAGGTGACCCCACTAGAAATCATTGAAATGAAACTACCCATGAATGCACAGAGAGAGAGAGAGAGAGAGAGAGAGAGAGAGAGAGAGAGAGAGAGAGAGAGAGACCTTGTGGGGAGCCTTGATGATGGAAAGGAAGGCGGTTGGGTAAGAAGGAGAGATAACAGTATATGGAGAGATTCGAGGTTTATAGAGATGAGAGAGAGAGAGACAAAAAGAGAATGAGTGACTTTTCTTTTTTTCGGTTTGGATTCTCGTTACCGTTAATGTCAAGCATCTGCATCCTCTACGCATTCCTCAGTAGAGGCTCTCTTCTTTCTACATTATTTTTTTCAAAAGAATTAGTATAGGCGGCAGACTTTGTAGGGCCCTTCTAGTGAAGGATTTGAGAACTAGGTTCCTGAAAACTTCATTAGAATTGATGAACATGTCCAATTAAATGCCAATCCATTGCTAGCTCAGTGGTAATTAAGTAGGAGAAATGCTACATAGCCTGACTGAGAGCCCAATGCACAGCTGGATAGCATTTTAAAAACGGTTGCTGCCTCATTTTAAAAAAATACAGGTCTCATTTTTTAAAAACTGTTGCATACAGCTGTACATCGGGCTCTGAGTTGGGCTATGTAGCATTTCTCATTAAGTAGGGGTCTTCATGGACTAGGCCGGGCCGTGCTCGACTTTTAAAAGCTAGACCTGAACCCCGCCCAAGCCCAACATGGCCCAACAAAGTTAGGCCCAAGCCTGCCCATTCAGTCAACCGGGCAGGGTCAAACTGGGCTTTCTACCAATTCTTTGGGAAATATACTCTAAATTACAAGCACTCATTAGGCTAGGCAACTCGGGGCAGACTTTCCGCTTTCTATTAATTTATACAGGCCCGGCCCAAATACTAGTCAGGCCAAAGCGACCGTCAAAATAGAAACTTGACCCATTATTTAATGGTGGATCATTTCATCTCCGCTAGATTAGAGAGTTTAAAATGTGTGCAATGTTTTCAGACGACCAAATAGTAGTGGCCCCTTTATGGCTGTAGGCCGGGACTTTGGGTGCTGTATAATACTGACTTACCTTGTTTAAAAAGTAATAGAGGTGTTTTATACGGACTGATTTTTGTATCAAGACAGGTTTTACTTGCTGTGGATTTTTGCTTCTATGGGAGAGAAGAACCCTATGTTTCTTCCCGTTTTCTTGGGAAATCAAAATCCTTCCTAAATTAGTTCGATTTTTCACTTCTCATGATAAATATGTCGCACCAAATAATGGAAAGCTTTTTGAACGATTTTCCTCTCTATCAAAGAAGCCTCTCCTTGCACAAACTCAACGTAAAGCTATAGATTGGGTCTCATAAAAGCAATCTCTCGATCTGTATCCTCAATGCTTCTAATACATATGAAACTCTCATTTGTTTTGTAAATTAACATCTCACATACTTTGTAGGGTTCAAAGGCCCAACTTTGAGGATTAGTCATCTATCTTATATAAGCTTCAATCATGTGTTAGGCCATGAGAAAGGCCCATTTTAATGCCTTAAACCAAACAAATGTTCCAGGATAATGATCCATTTCTATATATTAGGAAAATGAGTCTGGATCATATGGTGATAAAAAAGATGAGTCTGGGTCATACGGGTTCCAAGTCTTGTGAAACGCATGAGGCTCCATAGTGGGCTCACCTCTTAAAAGCCTAAACCGCTCTAAACAAACATACTCCTCTTTGTGGCCCCAATCAAATTGCACAATAACATGAGATATTTAATATTTAATAAAGCAATGATTTTTTATTTAATATTTACTAGGTCATACTCTGCTAAGAGGGACGTCTCATAGATTGTACGAAAGGTAGAAATCTAAAGCCTTTTGCGAGACCTATTTGGATGCATGCCAATTAAAGGATGATAGTGTGACAAAAATGCCTCATTACGTTTGTAGGTAAAAAATCATTTCAATTAGATCATCACAATAGCTGATTTAAGATTTAAGAGCTAAAGTTTAATGTTTTTTATGTTAACGTTTTTATGAAATCCAATCCAATAATAAGCAAAGTTCAAGAATAGTGTTAAATTAGGGCGAGTGCTAGTTTATGTTTTTTTTTGTGTGTGTCTGTGTGCGTGTTTTTTTATTTATTATTATTACTTTTTTAATGAGAAGTGTTTTAAGTGGTGATAAAAAAGTTACCTCTCACAATGTGTGAAGGCCGAGGGCATTGATTTATTTTTAGTAGTTGAGCATTCAGAGATTTCTGGTAAGATGCAGCAAAAAGAGCTTCTTCCTGCCAAGGTTGCAGAGGATCTCTGTTCCCCCAAATAGAGTCCTTGGCAAGATCTAACCTGTTCATGCAACCGTCCTTGACACTGCCAGGTGAGAAAAACTGGTCGAGGAATATTGGCTGCTTTCCAAATAACAGGTGAGTCTGGCCCACTGATCAGGCTGTTACAAATGCAGGAAGAGTTTCATTACACATTGACTCGTCATGACTCGGCCGAGTAGACCCAGCCTATCACATTAACAGCACGATGGAGTACTCAGCCAGGCTTGCCTGAGTTCACTCATTGATCCTTTCGGGTCGAGTTGAGTTATTATGTTTCCTGAAATTCAAGCTGGGCCCAAGCTTATCCAACCGAAGCCTATTAAGTTATGAGGCCCAAGTTAGGCCCATTTATAAAAAACAAGGGCGCATTTGTGTAGTAAAGAAGGACTCCACTCTCGATGGATTTTCATTTTCACAAGAGAGGAATCTTGCCTTCCTACACGAGGAAAATTAGTTCATTTCTTCCTTCATATTTCACAGGAGAAAATGTATCGCGCCAAACAACCGAGAAAGGGGGTAGAGCGAAAATTGTAATAATTCTCCTCCCTATCATGGATCCTCTCTTGGGACAAACACACCCCAACTAATTCAGTGCTAAATATATGGGGATGGACTAGGCCTCTAAGCATATTGTATAGGTTAAAGCCCGACCCATTCAATGAAAAGATCTGAGATCTGGACATTCTCTGATGGGACCCACTTTTGGCATGTGATGACAAAGAGTGCCACGTGGAGAACAGGATCACTTGCGCTGGACCCGATCTCCTTTTGGCATAACGCAACCTTGTTCTCTTGCCTTTGCCTTTTCATCAATCCATCTTTAGGTGCTTTTCTCCTTTCTAGGTTTATTCTTCTCTTAATTTCAATTTTTTTTTTCAAAAATAATTTCCTACGTGGAAAAATCAGGGCCTTTGGATGGGCATTGCGTGCGTCCTCACATTATACCTTCCACATAGGATGAGACCCTAGACTCTTTTCTTCACTGATGGAACAATCAAGTGGGCCCACTGCATTAAAGGGTCAAAGAGTTTGATGAATAGAGACCATCAGATGAAGTTTGAGACTGATTGGGTTGCACTATTTGAATGCATAGAATTATTCCAAAGCAATGTTACTGATATTTGGCCAGACTTGGCTGAGTTACTCAGGCTTGGGATATGTGGAGTTAGAACATGGTTTCTGAGTTTTAAGCTATGATCTAGGAAAATCTATGGGTGCAAGTTGGGTTGGGCCAAGTCTAAATCCACATAGATTGGCCCAACTAAAACTATAATGGAGTTGGGGTTATTTGGGTTCAGGTTGTGCTTGGGTTCTTTGACCCAAGTGATCAGGTACCCAAATCAGTCACACCTTATCTGTTTTTGGGCTTTTGGGCCCAAAGATGCCCAACTTTTGAACCCGGCCGTGATAGCATCAAGTTGAGACCTTTTTTTTTTTTTTTCCCTGTTGTGATGACCTAGGGTATCCCTTGCCATCCCAGCCTTCAAACCTTTGGCCTCTAGCGCGGGTATTGCCTGGTTTTGACTTGGATTTATCCTAGGTACTCTAACTTGTTAGGCCAACATGTAACCAAGGCCTGGCTTCTCTTGGGTAAAACTCTTGCCAAACAAGCCCATTCAACATTCTACCTGGCGTAAGAATGAAGAATGGTTAGGATAATGTTTCATTCTGAAGGATAAAACTATTAGAGAAATGATCTTATGCAGCCATCATTGTGTGAATTCTACCTGATTTAGCTTGTGTAGGGCTCCTCTGCAAGCCAAATTTCACTCTAATTGGATTGAGTTGGTCATGTGTTTGAATAAGGAGTGAAGTTAAATAAAGCTAAGGGTCAAATCAAAATAAAAAGAAGGAGAAAAAATGGATTGAGAGTAAAAGAGCATTAAAAGACAAAATTATTCCTTCATTTTTGTCATTCAGTGCCTTCTAAGAGTACCGTTTTAGGGTAATTTTTTGTCATTTTGTGCTTTTACTTTCAATCCCTTTCTTTTACTTATTCCATTGATTTGACCTCTTAATCTTATTTCATTTTGGCCCCCTCATGTCAATAAACATGCTAGACACTAAAAGGCTCCTAAAGTGTTAGTTTTTTCATATTGCTTGCAAAAGACTCGTGCTCGTCACTCTACATGAAAATGCTATATGGGAAAGGATTCTCATCTTTAAGTCTCAAGTCCCTTGTATTAAATGGGATCGAGTTAAAATGGACTTATATGATGGGTCTCATTTTACAAGGATGTTAGTTTGAGAAAAGTGAGATTCCTACACTGGAATATATATTTTCTCATATGGAAGATCTTTCAAGTTCTTCCCATATGTGAAAATGGGATCTTGATATGAAAAATCATTTTCCAATATGGGAAAAATTGGGGTTTTCTATATGAGAATTTTCTAAAATAAAAATAGAGCCCTCCATTTAGAAAAGCCATTGTAATTCTCTTCTTCCATTGAGCATTAACCAGTACAATGTTAATATTGAACTTTAATTTGTTGAGAGCATTTGAGTCCGGATCCCCTGTTTCATAGAAATAGTATTTCACTTAATCCGCATTCGCCAACTGTGTAAAATTTTATATTAGCTAATGCATCTTTTCAAGAATGAAAAAAAAAATTAAGGAAGTGATTTTGCATAGTTGGCAAATGTGGATTGGGTGAAACAATATCTCCCAGTTTCGTAGAAACAATGGATTTGAACTCCATTTTGAAACGCCTTTATACATGTCTTCTTTTTTGGGTAACCCAGCCAAGGGGTTGGGACCTGAACCTTGGGCAGTTATGTGGTTGTTCTCTCCTTATACATGTCAAGAAGATATAAGATGTCATTTGAAAGATGCTTTAGGTTGTAAAAACCCAAAACCTTAATAAGATGGTGATTATTATTTTATTTTTTTTGGTGAAGAGGAGATATATTAATTACAAAGGAAAAATAACAAAAGAATCTAATTAGAAAACATCAAATAGATCAACCAACCAAAATAGATAGCTCGACCCCATTCAAAACCAGCTGAAAGAGATCGACTAACTAACTTTAGCCAGACAATGTGCTCCCTCATTAAAAATCTTGGGAATATGTTTAAACTTGATATTATCAAATTGAATCAAGATCCATACAATATCCAAAAACTATTAAGCTTAACAACCACTCTTCTCAACCCCAAGGGGTAGCTCAGTTGGCTTAAGACCACGGTTTACACCTGAAGGTTGTAGGTTCAAAATTGCACTACCACACTGAGGCTATAGGAGAGTGTTTTTGGCTTCCCTCTGGGCTCGGATTGATTAGTCCAGCCCAAAGGGTTGAGAACTCTCTGATAGCAAAAAAAAAAAAAAAAAAAAACAACCCACCGCTCTTCCCCCACATTTAAAGTTTGAACATCTTCCTTCGAGTCTGATAAAATTTGGCCATAGTTTTTCTTGGGATTTTCTAATTGTGATGAGAATCGGTTCCGCTTCAGCTTCTTTTGAAGAATACACAGATGCTCTTGGTTTAGGTTTATTGTTTTGAAAAGTTGAATGAAGAATTTTTATATTGGAAATTTGGAATTCCCATATTGCATTTTCATATTTTCATGTGAGAAAGTTCTCCTATATGGAAAAGCCTAGCATCTTTCCATATGGAGAAATCTCTCTTTAGCCATATTGGAGATCCGATTTCCCCATATGGAAAGAGTTTGGCAGATTCCCCATATGAAATTTTTTTTATATCCATTGGGAACTTAACCTTTTCAAACTAGCATCCCAGAGCGTCAAATACCTTAGATTTTCCACTTGGCAACTTTTCCATATATGAAATGAAAGGGCATTTTCATCAGAGTAGTTTGTATGATTCCCTGCTAAGGTAATATGCAAAATTTAGGCACTATGAGAGAACCTTAGAGAGTTAGAGTCTAAGAGATATTTCCAAGGTCCCTATTTAAAATTAAAAAAAAATTCACTTACATGAATCCATTGATATTATTACTTTATTTGTCGAGAAATTTAAGATCTTTAGTGTTCAAAAAGAATAAATAATAACGACCAAGTGTCCACGGATAGTTTAGTGGCATGACACATCTGTCTCATAGTACTGACAAGAAATTGATAGCCAATCATTATAGATATAGTAGGCAGTGTGAATTACCATAACAACTAAAATTGAACGAATTAATTATGAAAAAGACAGGGGGAACGCAAAAATCGAAATTAGGGGAAGTCAAAGCATCTTTTCAACCTTGTCTTTAGGTAAAATTGACCCCGCAATTGTAAGCCCTCCAAAGGGGAATCCAAAATTTAAAGCCAATGCGGGAGGGAATTTTTTTGTCTTCAGCATTATGTTTTCAAGGGTTTCTTATAATCCGTTGGCAATTTTCTTATCAAAAGAAAAAAGAAAAAAATATTCTCTTGGCATTCCGTTGGCCATAAAGCTTACTACTTACCATTTTTGTAATGCATAGACTATTACATAATCAAGCAACAAATGAAAAATAGACAAAATAGGCGAGTACCATTTAATTTTAACCAAAATTTTAAATTTAGTTCAATCAATACTAAAAAGAATCTTCTTTCTTAAGAAAGAGAACTTTAATTTGTGGCAACTAAAGATTTTCTTGAGAGAATAAAGAAGAGTAATATACATATTCTTAGTAAAAATACAAAAGATTTATTTTAGTTTTCTAGAGGCAAATTTTGATTCATCAAGAAATATCTACTTTTCAAACAAGTGGAGTCTTAAAAATCAGAAATTCCAAATCTTGTTTGGATATGATCTATATTTTAGAAAGATGTTTTTTTTATTATATATATTTATTTTCTCTGGTAAATATTCTTACATCCACTTAACCAAGGCCTCAACAACACTACTACAAACCGGGATCGGTCCTAGTTGTTAAGATTGAGGGAAGGTGTCTCACCATTGAGCTATCAGTGGCTTGGCATTTTCTTCAATTTTTATGAACTTTAATTTCATTTTAAAGACAAGTTTTGAATACTGTAAGATTTTCTTTATGAACAAGATTATGCTTGTACATAAAGATTGTCCACCGAACAAAATTTATATTTTAGTATTAAAAAGGTGTCTCCCTATCATAAACAAAAATCAGTGTACGTATGGTAGATTTTTGTTTTGTGGGTACTTGTAATCACATGGAATTATTGTTGTAAAGGTGCCACGGAAAGTTTCAACAGCTGATAGATCAGATAGGCTAAAATAGCAAGAGATATAAAAATAACACTCAAATGAAAAAAGCCTTTGTGTGTGAATTTTTTTATCAGCAACCGACAAAAAAACCCTCAAGCAGAAGTTCACATCATGTCGTCATCCTTTTCTTTTTGTCTAGACATGGTGTGTCCAGCACCAAAGCCAGCTTCAATACAGGGGTATCTCCTTCAGTCTTGGATCTTGTAAGAGTGAAAATAAGAAATTAGGAAAAGAAGAAGTTCATCGCCAATGCTCATGTGAATAGGAAATTTTCTTCTTTTGTTTCTTCTTGGGGGGTGGTGCCATTGATCCCTTTAGTTTTGAAAGGGCCTTGGGGAGTTGGGAGTAGATCAGCAATTTCAGATGGACATCAAATGCACTGTTGTGAAGGATACACTTCACAACTTGGTGGAGAAATTAGAATAGGTGGTGGGCATTTAAACCCTTAAACTAAACTTGGTGCTGCTGTGATCTGGGCTTTGGTGGGCTATACTTATATCTGATGAATCAATTCTAGTAGTTGCTTGTAGAAGTAGACTTGGAGGAGCACATGGCACATTGATAAAATGAAGTTCAAAGAAAGTGGGATCCTGTTTTTGTTTCTATTTGAGAGCTTTGATCAAATGAGGACCACATCCTCAGTGACCAGATGAAGATTAATAACAAAAATTAGGTCACTAGTAGTCTCTCACAGATGGCACCCTCCTTGCATCATGTTCTCTTTATGAGAGTAAAGTTGTGTGGTTAAAGGGGCTGTTTTTGTTTCTTTTTGAGAGCTTGATCAAATGAGGACCACATTCCTCAGTGACCAGATTAAGATTAATAACAAAATTTAGGTCACTTGTAGTCTTTCGCAGATGACACCCTTCTTGCATCATGTTCTCTTTATGAGGGTAAAGTAGTATGATTAAAGGGACTGTTCTTGTTTCTGTTTGAGAGGTTTGACCACATGAGGACCACATTCCTCAGTGACCAAATTAAGATTAATAACAAAATTTAGGTGACTCGCAGTCTGCCATAGCTGGCACCCTCCTTGCATCATGTTCTCTTTATGAGGGTAAAGTAGTGATTAAAGGGTCAGCAATGTGATCTCCAAATGGCCTTTTCTCACGGACCACTGAGTTTCATGCTGAAGGCACATGAGATGTATAACAAAGTGTGATCAACCTAATCGAACAATGATGGATCATTAGATAAAGGGCAGGGCCAGAGCATTAAACGATACTTTTGTCATCATTTTACTGGGTAAAGCAGATCTCAATGCAAGGCCTATATCAAAATGAAGAATGTTGTGTTTGTCTTGCAGGCTTTAATAGGGACCCACATCTGCCCTGTCTGGTCAGGGAATGCGAACACCTGATTCTACAGTTTTCACGTGATTCGGATCGGGGATCCCACATGCAAATAGTATTTTATAAGAGAAGATGAAGTATTATTCCCTCCAATCTTTGAAAAATTGTGTGGCCCGACTGTCATAGGGGACATGCTAGATCAAGTTCAGTGGTATGTTGTGAATGAACTCCCAATAAGTCTTGATCTCGTAGAGTAGATAAAGATCAAACTCTTAACTATAAAGTTTGGATCAGGTTCAGACTCCTATTTTCACATAATTCCCATGCTGGTTAGGAGATGTGGATTCCAGTTCCAGGAGGGGTAGAGTCCGTAATAGCTATGACTTATAGAGAGATGAGAACTATTGGTTGATCATTCAGAAGATATGAGAGCATTTACAGCAAATTTGCAAGATTTATCTCACACTGAAACACAAAGGTTTTCGGCGAGTTCAGTTCCAACACTCATCTAGTACTAACAGATCTTTTATAAACAAGGTTGCAAGCATTGTTTGTAGACTCGGTGCTTTGTGCTAAACTTGGCCTTTACTCTAAGTAGTAATGAAATATCTAATAGGTCAGGTAGGGTGTTCTTTTCTAAAATAGTACACATGATAGAGTTTCTAAGGTCTGGATTACCGAAGAGTAAGAAAAAAAAAGCATTGTCCCCTAACCAAGTTCAAACAACGTATTTAAATAATAAAATCCTTCAATCTAAAGCCACGAGAAGAAAGGTCACTAGATAAGGAGTGTAGTTTCTATTTTGACCATTCGGTTTATAGCCTTTTACCAAACAATTATAAATGTAGCCAACCCAACATAGAACAAGGCTTAAATGATGTTGATGACGAAATGAAACGATCTTAGTTAATAAACCGATAGACCTAAGGCTTTATTTAATCTTGTAAGCATGTGGACCCATAAAACTCTACAAGCCAATGATTAGGGAGGATTTTTTTTTTTTTGTTTGCTTTTGGAGAGAGAAAGGATTGGGGGGGGGCATAATATCTATATTTACTAATTAATCTACTAATCATTAAAAATAAGTTTATTTTTTTAGACTTTTAAAATAAAATCAAAAGAAAAATCCTAAATTTGAAAATATCTCAATATTTCTAAGACAATTTCTCAAAACTTTAAAAAGGAAAGTAAAAAATAAAAATAATAGGACATATTGTAATCAATTTAAACTGCTCAAAATAACTATTAGGACTAAGGGTTGCATCTCACTCAAGCCAAAGCTAGACCGATGCTAGATTTGATCGCGTAGAAATCAATCCACCAGGCATTTAAAACATGAAGTTTAGATAGTTGGTTACTTGCGATGGTTTGATGGGCCAGGATGCCTACGATTGGCAAGGATGATTGAGAGGGTATCATTTACTCTTAACTTAGTCATGAAATATTACAAAGAAGGAATAAATGATATGATAAATTTATAATGCAAAGACGAGTCTAGATCCTCCTAACGTCTTACTCTCTTGACTAGTAGACTCTAATGTAGAGTTTCACTCATCGATTGTGGCATAAGGTTACGTCCAAAATTGCCCTGCCTCAACCCTTTATGTCGCTACCCTTGCCACAAGTTGTCATTTTAAAAGAAAAGTGCAACCTTTGACTTTATAGCCTGCATGGTTGTCAATTTCATTTTGAATCCAATTTTGGTTTGGCCTTCAAAATGAAAAGGAAAAATTGGCCAATTTGAAATTTCAATAATTTTTTTGAAAATACAGTTCGGGAAAATCGATAAGATATATATGTAGAAAAAACTAAAATAAATATAAATATTAATTATAGCACTTGAATTTTTTTGTAATATTTTGTTTATGTATTCTATAAATATTCAAGGCAGGTCAGATCCTATTTGGAGCAAGCAATTTAGACTTTTCACAAGGAGGGTCACCAAATTTCTCATCACTCCGAGCCTCATAGGATCCGAACTCAGCTTTTAAAGGATCCATAGATTTTTCAAATGCCCAAAAGCCCAATTATCCATGTACCGACACCCAACAGGAAAGGACTGCACTTGTTTAAAAGCAAACTTCCTACATTGACTACCAGAAACTTCACTCACTTTCCTCTCCTTCCGACACATTTCAAAAACACCCAAACGGTAAAATTCAATCTGCCTCTTGCTCCTCTACTTGTACTCACTAAAACATCAAAATCGAAAACATACAGAGACAGAGAGAGAGAATGCGATATTGTCATTTCCATCTGTTTCTGATCCTCTTCCAGCTCCTCTTATTTGCCTGGACTGCCCGTTCCATCTCGACGTCATCTACCCTGACCGAATGGAGACCCGCCCGGGCAACCTACTACGCGACGGATAATCCGCCGGATTCGGTCGGGGGAGCTTGCGGGTATGGGGATCTGGAGCGGGGCGGGTATGGGAAGGCGACAGCGGGTCTGAGCGCGGAGCTATTCGATCGGGGTCGGGTCTGCGGGGCTTGCTTCGAGATCCGGTGCGTGGATGATGTGAAGTGGTGCATCCGGGGGAGATCCGTGATCGTGACGGCGACCAACTTCTGCCCGCCCAATTACGGGCTGCCCGCGGATGGCGGCGGGCACTGCAACCCGCCGAATCGTCACCTGGTCCTGCACGTCGAGGCCTTTCAGAAGATCGCCATCTGGAAGGCCTCCAACATGCCCGTACAGTACAGGAGGTATGAATACTTCTCTTCTCTAATCTGTCGCTGCTAACATGCGCTGACTGAATTATTCTTATCCTGCGCGTATTTATGGGGGCTGTAGTGTCGGCGTGTGATGGTTCCTGTTTTCTAAATTAGGTTTTTAGAGAAAGGGCCCTGTATTTTTAAATGACTTCAAAGAGGGCTCTGGCTTTTGTATATTTATAAAAAAAAACCCCTCTAGTCTGAATGTGTAAGACATGAATTAGTTTTTATGTTTAAATGATGCGAAATGCCTTCATTTACACATTTAAAATAATGTGCATGCATAACAGTAATATATGATCATGTTTGTTTGCACTCATTTATATATGTTATCGATAAATATGGTGTAAAAATGATGTGAGTGAGGCCAATTGTACTCTCTAGCTCATTTACACATGAAAAAGTGGTAAACAATTACATACGTAAATGAGAGCAGGGCCGCCTCCACTTTTTTTTTTCTTTCACTTTTGTGGGTCATCTTCTCTATTGGCCTAATAATATAAGCCCTTAAGACGTTTAACTTGGTATCTTAAATCACCACACATTTTGAGAAGTTTGCGAGGAACATTCAATAATTACAAACCTATAAATATAATTTTCTTCACGTTGTGGGCTCTAAATTCATGATAAAAACTGTTCAATATTTCATACTAATGACATACATCAAGACATTTAGTTTTATATTTTAAATCTTCATTGATTTTGACAATTTGTGAAAAAGATTAAAAACGAATCCCAAACACTTCTAAAACCATAGGATGTAATGATCATTTACTCACGTGAAAAAGATAATCTTCAAAAACAGGGTGATGTGTTTTCCATCTGCTGCGTATAAGTTAAACAGCCCCTTTTAAACATGTCAAGCCCATGTATTGTCAGTATATGGATGGGATAAGTCTATGACAATGAAGACAATGAAGACTTCCATCACCCCTGTTAACAGCTGAATGAATTTATTCCAACTGTTGGATTTGGGAATGACAGGATCAAATGCATAAAGGATGGTGGCATTCGATTCACAATCGATGGAGTAGGCTACTTCCACTCGGTGCTTATCAGCAACGTTGCAGGCGCAGGTGACATTGTCGCGGTCAAGATCAAGGGCTCAAGAACTGGGTGGCTCCAAATGGGTAGAAACTGGGGCCAAATCTGGCATATCAATGCAGACCTTAAGAATCAGCCCCTCTCCTTTGAGGTCACCTCTAGTGATGACAAGACAGTCACATCTTACAGTGTTGCCCCTAAAGTTTGGAATTTTGGCCAGACCTTTGTAGGCCAGCAATTCCAATCATAAGTCTAAAACAAAATCCCTCTTGTTTTTGTACTAAAATTATCAAATAGTGATCATTAGGGTCCTTGTCTGATTGTATGGTTTCAAGCTGTGAATATAGTGTCAAGTGTCAAAAGAACAGGTCGCTTGCTGTTTCTCTACATCCAAAATGACCCAAGGTTCTTTAGTTGGAAGAAGTTGAGGATGAAATTAGCCCAATAACAGGGTATTGTGGTTTAAATGCTAGGATGCGGTTGATTCAGAGTAATGGTGTTAATGCTGTATCAGAAATTCAAGGATATGTGGGGATGTTTTTTTTATCAACTTTTCAAACTCAGATTGGGAAATTTATACTGAAATATGTAACAAGATACAATTTAGTTTGGAGATTGGTATGGTCTCATTTACAAAGTTATATTCAAATCACCATCATCATTGATGCTTTTATCATCTTCTCTTTGAATCAGATTCATTTTTGCATACTTTATTGGACTATAGCTATTAGTAGCTGTAATTAAAGAGAGAATTAGGGAACATCATCTAAGAAGATTTGGTGATGTGATCAGGAAATGAAAACTGCCTATATCAAAAGCAATGAACTCATTAAGAGCACAGAATGCAAGCAGGTCTGATCTGGGCAGAAGAAAGGTGGGCCCAGACCTAGATCTATCGTCATAGATCGGATCCAAGACCGACACTGAACCTATGTGTTGTATCTAAATCCCAAAACACTATCGAGATTTAAAATTCCACACAAACCTAGGAGAAAACCTCACATTTACTATTCAAAGATTGCCCAATATGGATGCCTACATATTGCTCATCGACATCAAAACTTATGAAATCCCCTCAAATAAATGGCTTCGAACTCAAAATGTTTAGAATAGCAGGTCCAAATTCACCACCGCCAAATCGAGAGAAAATCCCCATTTATGCATTTCACCGAAGACCTTACACTCAAAACTCCAACTCTCAAAACTCAATTAAAGCGGGGGTAACAAATGTGTACAAACTAAGCATCGGGCCAACATACACAGGAAGATTGCCAGAACTACTTAAGGAAGACTACTATGACACAAAATGCAATGATTTTCATAACCTTTCCATCTCTAGATAGAAGGAGATGAAGCAGAATATCGTTTTTTGCAATGAAGGTTGACTCGTCAACCAATTGTTCGTCAGCTAAGGTGATTTCGTCTGAAAAATGTATGAACAATTATCTCATCATCTTATAGTTTTTCTTTGTAAAACTGTTCAATTAAGATTTAAACTTGATTTTCTCGTAAAAATTACAAATAATAATACAGTTTCTAACCTCAAAATACGATGTGGAGTGAATTAGTATAAATAAATAAAAGAGTTTTAAAATAATTTTCATAAATATGCAAGTGTGACTATTAAATCCTCTTGATGTATCTAGGTATTATATATGCGCCCATATAGGGGTGTAACGGTTTGGTTAACCGTTCATTTTTGGAGAACCGTTAACTGAACCTTGAATTATTCACGGTTTTCAGTTTTAAAAACCATAACAGTAACCGTATCCGAAAAAAGGGTAAAAAATTGAACCACGGTTAACCATTAAAAACCTTAACTGAACCGTATTCGGAAAAACTGTTAAAAACCATTTTGTCAAGTGTATACTTAATTTTAAAATTATATACATATTTTATTTAGGCAATTTATTTTTTTTATTAGTATAACGGTATGGTTAACTGTGCGTCGATTAACCAAACTATATTTTACTGTTTGGTTTGGTTAAAAACCGTGAGGCAATACTGAAAACTTTAACCGAATCGTGAAGTGTGGTTTTCCAATTTTAATAACCGTAACTGTAATCGAACTTCGGTTCGGTTCGGTTTTCCGATTTTCTTTTACACCCCTACGCCCATATATGTACCCACTAAGAAATCGTCCTTGCTCCTCAGAATTGGATAACCCCTGTGCAAGGTCTGAAGGCTAGGCCGGTGAAGGATACCCTAAGTCATAAAAAAAAGTAAATGATATATGACTAAAGCTAAATAGACTCAAATATGAATACTACTCAAGTTACATAGGCCCTTATTAAAACCTATATATTTATAATATGTGAATGAAATTGTACCAAATCCAAATTCTCACGTCAGAACATACAGGATCCAGCTCTAGATCTAGTATGCATGATAGAATCTTTCATGGACCCAAAAATAGGTAACCTACGGACTTTATTTAGAACAAGAGACTTCGATTATGTATGCAGCCACAGGTAAACACTTAACAGAGCCTATATCTACTAGATCGAATCAATATGTTAGGTGTAAGAATTAAGAAAGATTACACTAATAGAAGGATATGAGTGGATGATAGATAGATGGGATAATAAGACTTTTAAGGACAAGATTTTATACTGTATTGAAAATTGCATAGAACGAATGTGTTTGCAAGGGTCTTATGAGCCCTAGCCCAAGACTGAGTTGCTTAGATTATGTGGGAACTTGGATATAAACGAGTGGCAAGTAAAAGTTTCATACTTCCAAATCTTGCTGTGGCATCTTTTGAAAGAGTTGGGGAAAATCTTTAGATCCTTGATACTGTTTTAAAAAGTTGAACTTGCATCACAGTTGAGATGGCCGAGTTGGTCTAAGGCGCCAGATTAAGGTTCTGGTCCGAAAGGGCGTGGGTTCAAATCCCACTCTCAACAAATTATTTTTACCATTTCCAATGCTTTTCCCTATTTTGACCCACTTAAAATTACTTTTGCCTTAATTTTTCTTTAGTTTCATCCCATGAGCCACAGATTTTTCTCTTATAATTTCTCTTTTCCATTTTCAACCCTCCCATAAGAATTCACATAGTTTTTATTTTATCCCTTAAGCCCACTCAATTTTTATTATAGTTTTAGCCAGTCAATGATTATAATTTTGACCTTTTCTCTTGTGAACTTGCATAATTTTCTTCTATTCAACGAGCTCACTCAACAATAAATTTTTTGAACCCATTGAAACTATAATGATTTTACTTTTCTATGAGCCTACTCAAATTATATTTATAATTTCACTCAATGCCAACAATCATAACTTTACTCTTCTACTTTGAATTCACTTAAATTTTTTTTTATCCCTGGGTTATAAAAAAAAAGAAATTTCCTTTATCCCATGACCAGTCACACTAAATCTTACTTTTATACCATGAGCCCTCACCAATCTTTTTAATAGACACTACTTTCTTATATATATATATTATTTTTTCTTTTCTTGGTGCTTAAATTTTCTTGTACTCCATGGCCCACTTTCATTCAATTTTGACAAAAAATATGAATTTTGGCCAAAATTGATCAAAATAAGCAAACTTTTTTAAATTGCCAAAATATTGTGAAAAAATGTGCCCAAACTTCACTCTTAAAAGTTATCAGTTTTTATTATTAGATGAAAATTATATTAAAGTTTATTGTAAAATAAATGTAATTGAAATTTATATTTACATATTGTTATATAAATTTATAGCAATGAATTAAATGAATACATCCACCAAACCGTTTTGCTCCTATCCGTAGGAATGTTTCAAATGGGAGAAAAATATTTATTTTTTTTTAAGAAAAAAGATTTTCTCCCTCCCACTTTTCTCTACATGTAAACCATCTTACATCCACCAAACCAATAAAAAAGGCTTCTAAGGAAGTAATAAATATTGAACGAATAGTGATGCTAGCATCGCACATGCTTATTTCGGGCGACGCTACTGTTCCTTGTAAAAAAAATTAAAAAAAAAAAAAAGAAAAGAAAAAGTGGTAAGATGAACAATCTCATACAGCTGAAAAAAATTTTCACTATTTCGTACAACGACCAAATACAGTGTATTTTCCAATAAAATCCTCTATTTTTAAATATATATATTAAAGGATTTTACCAAAAAAGACCCAAAGTATAATTATCCACCATGATGGTCCTAAAAGCCCTTTCCCTTTTCTTTTTCTTTTTTTTTTTTTTTATTTCCTGGGCGAGGATATCATCGCTCCTGTGCTTTCTAAAATCCACCCAAATCTCTTTTCTTCCCAAAGCTTTCTTCTTCCTCATTTTCTCTTTTGCAAACTTTCTTCCTCCACTCTCTCTTCACAAGCTTCTCGTATCCTCCACAAGCTTTCATTTTCTTCCTCACCTTCCTTTTTTCATTCATCTCCAACCTGTCCTCTCCTCCATCAATGACAAGCATTGACCACTACAGGATGACCACAAGTTACTTCTCTTCCCCCTCTCCTTTTTTTTCCCTTGAACCATGCCTAACTCAATTAGGCCCTGCTGCCACCCTTCACCTGTAAGGGCATTTTTTTCTATAAATAATCACTATTAAAAGAACTCCATTTCTTCTTTGAGATCACCAAACAAGCAAATAACTTTTATAATATATATGATAAGAACCAAAAGAGAAAATAGAAATATATCATCCAATTCAAGGTTGGACAACCTCCTTTTGCAAGCACAATTCGCAATAATGTTCTTATTGATCTTCCTCTACAAATTAGCTAATTTTGCTTACATGGATACAAATAAATTTAAAGATTACTACAAATTTTAGAAAGAAATACTACTAATAACTCTTATTCCATCTGCTACCTAGTGTGATAATTAGTCTAACAACTCAACCTCAATCCTGGTAAGTTATTCAAACCTTGAGATAATGTACTTGGAATGAGCCCACACTTTGCACTAGGCCTACTTACAGTATATGTCATGTGATGCAACTAGTGTGGATGTTGCAAACCTCATTTAAGTGAGACACTTGTTTCTCAAACTCTGACTTGAAAATGCACTAATTCTCCTAATAAAAGAAATTTACTTTTACTTAAAAACTTCTCAAACTCTTAGAAACAATGTGAGAGACACTAACAAATTTTGAGATGAAAGAACATTCCACCAAAATTCAAAATGGGGTAAAACATTTTATTTCTACTCGAGGGAGTCCCAAGACAAGAATTCCTCTAACCACACAGTGCTTGAAATGATTCCATGAGAGAATAATGAGGGTAAAGGCCGCTTCATAGAACACAAATCACTAAGTAATTCCTTAACAATAAATCCTGTAAAATTCCCTACATGAAATTCTTGAGTTCACACATTTAATGATTCTTTTCCAAAATACAAAAAGTGTCCCTAATCCTGTATTGTAATATAAATTCTCTTGCAAATGAAATAAGACCCTAAACCATCTATGATTGGGGTTGTTTAGAGAATCAAGCATGATATAAGACCCAATTACATGCTTGATGTGGAAAATCCTAGAGCAATAATTCTCCCATCCCACATCTTGTGGCATTGTTACCTTGTGTCCCTGCATCAATTCCTCACTTTCCATTTCCCCCACGTTCAAACATGCCCTAAATTTTTTTTCCCCACATTCATCTTGTTTGTTTGTTTCATAAACCTTCTTGCTCTACCAGATCTCACTCTATCATCTATAACAACACATAAAGCAAACACCCACATTTCAGCACCATCCATAACAAACATCAAGTACCAAGATAGAAATAGAAAATTTTTACAAGCAACAGGAGAAGAGAGGAATAAGAGGACAAACAAAAGAAAGAAAGCAAGCAAGCATTGACAGAACCTAGCAGCTGCTATCTATCATGCACAGGAGGAGGCATAAAGACACAGACAGAGAAACCTCAACCACCAAAGCCATAGAGAGTCCTCCCCTGCCTCTTGAGAGCATAGACAACATCCATAGCAGTCACAGTCTTCCTCCTGGCATGCTCTGTGTAGGTCACAGCATCTCTGATGACATTTTCCAGAAAGATCTTCAAGACCCCGCGAGTCTCCTCATAGATGAGGCCGCTGATGCGCTTCACGCCCCCTCTGCGTGCGAGTCTTCTGATGGCGGGCTTCGTGATTCCCTGGATGTTGTCCCGCAGGACTTTCCTGTGCCTCTTCGCTCCTCCCTTGCCCAGCCCCTTTCCTCCCTTTCCACGGCCTGACATCTCTGCTTTCTTCGCTCGCTCTTCTTCTCTGCGCCTCTCTCTGGGTTTTATGAGTTGGGGGATGGAAGAGAAAAGGAGGGATTGTGGGTTCGTTTTATAGTGCGCGCGGGATGTTGTAGGGGGCGATCCGTGTGCGAGATGTTTTGGACCGTTGGATTGGGATTTCATGGTGGGGATTGTTTTGTTGGGTGCTTGCGCGGATCGATGACGTGGCAAAATGTTGAAACCTTCGTCCACTTGAGAGAATATTTTTGGACCTCTTGTGCCTCCCTCCTCACTCTCAAGTCCCCACAAAAATTATGGGGTTTTACCATTTCAAGTTGGCTCTTATGTGTAAAATGTTTATACAAGTTCAATTTTGTTATGGGACCAAGGCCAACTAATATTGGAGTTAAATTTTAGGCATGCTCCATAGAAGATGAGAAATAGAGTATATTAAGAAGATGATGAGAAAAATGTAATGATGACGAGTTTGTAATATTTTATAATGAGATCTATAATGTAATTAGAATTAGGTTTGATTAGAGTTACGATACGATGATATGATTAATGATATCTTGAAATTGTGTGTTAGATTATGATTAGAAGCTTGTTTTTTTTTTTTTTTCTTTATTAGGATAAAATTAGGTGTGAATAAGTTTTGTAATTTAATATCTTTATTAAAATTTATAAATTGCCCACTAGTTTCACTGAGAAATATTATAAAATTTGATCAAACGGCTTGATTTTGTACAAAAGGGCGTGGATTTTAAGCTATTCTACTGTAGGGTTTTACTTCTTTTGGTTTAGTAGGGAGAGAATGAGGAGGAAATAGATTTTTTTTAATAATTAGGGGTGAAAATGGGTCAAGTTGGGTAAATATGGGTCAAGTTTATAATGGTTGTCTATAAGTTGAAGCCCAACCAGTATCCAACTTGTTTTTGAAACGAGTAAGAGAACTCCAACCCGCATCCAAAGTGGGTCAACTTGACTCAACCTACATGACCCAAAACAATAGCACTAGCTGGGCCGTGATGGTCCACAGGCCTTTTTGTCTTTCTTTCTTTTTAAATGTCAAGATTTATATTTAATGCTACATGTGGATTAGAAAGAGTATCTTCTCAATGCTCCACATTTAATGGTAAGTACTAATTATATTAGGTAGGAGGAAAGAGTAGCTTCCTGATCCTAATATACATTTAAGGGTTATGACATATATTAGCATCTTGGAAAAAAATAATTTACATCCATTTTTTTTAATGATAACGGAGGGCGTCCCAGCCCTTTGGGCCGGACTAATCCCCAAGGGCACAAGGGAAGCCAGGTAAATCTCCTATAGCTGAAGTGTGGTAGCGCAATTTCGAAGCCTCAATCTCCAGGAGCAAACCGTGGTCCTAAGCCAACTGAGCTACACTCTGGATTAAATAATTTACATCCATTGTTCATATGAATCAATGCAAATATCCACAAAAGTTAATACCTATATGAATTAATACCATATTGGGAAAGATGATTCCCATAATCCCATCCTACGCAAGTCTAAGGCCCATTACTCATTGACCAGGCCACCAGGCCGGACTCATACGTGTTGGGCCTTGCCGTGCCAAGGCCAAGCATGCAGGCCGTGCCATGGGCCATGGCCCCCTGACCCATCACGACCGGTGCTTGGGACTGGCTGGGCTCCATGTTAGGCCAGGTCGCAGCACGTCGACGGACATGGAGCACTATGCTGGGCCTGGCGGCCCGGCCCGTTTTATGCCTGTAGGCAAAGTTCACCATTGAGAAAGCAACCAATATTATCTCCTTCCATCAAAGTTGCGATCTCCTTCATTAGGGCTTTTTAATTGTAACCATATGACCTACTTTTATGAATTACCAAGTGGTGCCACTTTATTTGAGGCAAGTGAGAGGATTGAAAGTATTTAAATGTCATTCTTTAAAAGGTAAGATATAAGTATGAAACAATTGTGTTAGTGGGTTGTTTCATAAAAATAAAAAAAAAAATTCGTTGCAACTTTCGTATACCAGCAGATTAAGATTTTGAGATTCCTTCAAGTGAGACCAAATTTGGGAACAATGATTAACATATACAAAACATGTTTTCTACAACTTTATCTCGTGGGAACATAGGAAGATTAGAATGGCACGATGCCAAACGCATCCCAAGTTTCACAAAAAATCCTAAAACTAAAATATGCAATTGCTTGAAATCACACAAGATTTGTTATTTGTTAAGACCTTATTGCCCGGAACCTCCTCTTGGCCTTCTTGATCCCCCTCCGAAAACGTGGATCGGTATTTTTGAAGCGGATCCGTCCTCGGAGCACAGTTCAACGATTCTCGGAACGCAGTTCAACCGTTTTCGGAGAGCGGTTCGACCAAATATGGAGCAAACGACGCAGAATCTTTGGTTTTTTATGCATTTTCTTTTTTTGTAAGCTTGACATTTATCTTTTGAATGAAGAAACTTATTTTGACCTATTAATTATTGTCTATTTTATGTGATCAAATTGCAAAGTTAAGTTTTTTCTCCATTTTTTATACTTGAATATATGGATAAGATATATTTGTGCCAATTAGTTAATTGTTTATAAATCCACAAGCACTATGTTGTATAGCGCTCCGGAGGCACTCTAGACATAAAATTATTTTAAAATTTAGCGTTTCGACGCTCTTGCTCCCGCTCCATGCACTGGGCACTTTGGTTAAGACCATCCATCCACGTAACACGTCTACACTATCTACAAATTGACCATTAATATCTATATCAATCAACATTTAAGATGACACTGGGGGTAGTTGTTGGATATATATGAATACAGCAGAACCTTCTATGTTTAGGGGTGTTCAGGGCCTGAGTTGGGCTCGGTTGAGGCTTATCCAGGCCGAGCCAGATTTTACAAAAAAGGCCCTTATCTACCCCCAAGCTCGACATGGTTGTAATTGCCTAGCCCAAGCTTGACCCGCCATTTAGTCAATTGGGCCGGGGAGGCCGTGCTGTCTACCACTTGGGTCACTAAACTATAAACACTAGTTCTGGCAAGGTAGGATGGACTTGGGTCTTTCTATAACTTACGCCAAGCCTGAGCAAAATATCAAGCAGGCCCAAATCTTAGATCTAGGCGTAGCCCTGAGTACTAAAACCTGGGTCCGAACCTGTCCCAAAGTGGGCTAGGCCTAAGCTGGCCCGGCCTATGTACGCCCTTAACCATGTTTAGCATCAACTGCTAATTTGCTATTGTTCTTTTATGGCAAAGATAATCTCTAGCTATGTTTGTAGGCACTCTGTACATATCAAGAAGGTACTGGATTATATCTGATGAGTTCTACAGGAATGTAAATCAGGGATGGGAATTGGGAAGCAGTCAAGATGGTTGATTGAGGTTATCACACTCCATATCCTTGGACTAATTTAATTTAGGGGTTCATCCCTATTCATAGAGGCTTAATGAGTCTCTACGTTTAATTTGACCATAATGATGGATCTTCCACGGTTCCTTATTTGGATGGTAATGAGCGGCAATTCTCACCTGACTGTTCAGGATTCGAATCCCGCGTACGCGACCTCATTTTGTGTGTGTGGGCACACTTTCTGTTTGCATAGGCTTTCTACCCGCGTGTGCGGGCTCCTTTCCACTTGAGTGAACTGTCTTTACGTGTAGGTGCGGACTCTCTCTTGGGTCCCGACCCCCTTATTTGGATTAAAAAAAAATGATGGATTCTCCACATTCCACTAAGAATGAGACTATACCACCACATTTTACACAAGTTGGATTGAAGAGGTGTTGTCTATTTCAAACCATTACATCGCATGGCTAAACATGCTTGATGGAGTTTTGTTTTATTTTATCTGCAGCCCTATTCTTAAAATTAGAACTCCAGTGGACCTCAGAATGCCATGTGCCATCATTATAGTGGCCATCACTTGCATCTCAGTTCCTTTCTTCTAGACTGCCAGTGGATAGCTCTATTCATGGTCCTCATCCATACAAATGTATTTCTTTATTATAAACACATGTGTAATACATCCAATATTCTTTTTCTTTAACTTTGGCAGTATTGGGTTCTCATCGGTGGCAACAATTTGTCACCCAACTTATCAACTCAACTAAAACCAAACCCAGTGACTATGGGTTTCAAATTCGATGGACCAGTTTTCAGGTTTGGGTTGACAATACAAAATGTTGGAAAACTTGTAACTTAGATTCGACTCGTTCAATGCAAAAAAGATTAATTCGAATAGAGTCAACGTGGAGACTTAGAGAGTCATGGTTTTTTAAAAACAATTCTAAAAATACTTTAAAATGAATCAATTACTTATAAAATATAAAAATGCATTTATTTACATGCATTCATGATAATCAAATCAAATTAATAAATTTATATATGTAAAAAAATTACTGCAATATGGAAGATTAAAAAAAATACATATTATATAATTTGTTAGTTCAAATGTCATTGTAAAAGCTCAAATATATGTTTCAAATTAGATTATAGTCATCATTTTTAAGTCACCAACTCAAAACCTCATGCATAATTACTTTTAAATAAACTATGATTGTTTAAAATTAGATCTGACTATTAAATGGTTTGGGATGTAAACAACTTATTAAAATGAGATGACTTAGCTGAATCTCTTCTATTTTTGACTTCGTTATTCATTAAAAAGAGATGACTTGGGAGACTGAAGAGTTAACTCGGAGAATTTTCTAACCATGATGCCAACTTAACTAATAAACAGCTTGGACTTGGCTTGGGTCATGTCTCCACTCAACCAAGTGCACTTTGAACCATCAATCCAATCTTTACCTAGCATACTAATTCAGGGTTTAGGTTGATCCTTTCAATTTCAAATATAGTTAAGTTTGGCTCATATATGATAGTATCTACAGCGATCACCCTGACCCAAAACCAATCTGACCCATCGCGGATCATTGGGTCCTCTCCCCTGTGTGTGTTGGGTTTTATTCCTGCGTCTATCGGGTCTCCCGTGGGTCAAGATCCCTTGGCTGGTAAAAATCAAAAGAAAAAAAATGGATCCATCAACACCCCAACTGGAGGACCATCCCAGGCCCTAGAGGGGCTTGAGGATAGGAGATCACCACCCCTCCATGAACCGAAGGGCCAACCCAACTGATATGCCAACTAGCCAGAAGGCAGTGTAAATGCTAGTACTGGTCCATGAAACCTAAAGTAGACGTGCACCATTTAAATGTAAGGTTGATAGTTTAGATATCACTTGTACCCACATTACATTGATGAGATAGCATCAAGCAACGGGAGTGACAAAATACACGTTGTCCCCACCACTTACTGGAAATTTAGTTAACTAAGCCAAGGACAAGAAGCAGTGTCTTAGGCTGCAGCATCTTCCCTTTCTTCTACGGCAATTAGGCATTGGGTCATTTCCAGCCACAAGCAAATTTTTTTTTTTTTTTGGCTTGAACTTGAACCAGCCACAAACATTTTTTTGTGGTGGCTTTAGGTGACAGTTTGTGTTGTTGGTTGCGCATACAGGCCCCACCTCTATATCTTAATGCCTTTTCCTGACTAGTTACCTGCAACTCCTGCTTCTTACCAGTAATTGGGCATTGCAAAGAACAAAGTAACTGTCAATTTAATGTGATTCAGATTACACGAAAATAAAACACCCTAAACTGATGTAGTACTTCATAGTAAAATATATTCTTGTTGGGTTCATGTATTGTATTCCTGTTTGACTGGATTGATTTATTAGGCTGGTCAATGATCAGGTTTAGAGTCAAGGGTATTTTGATCATTGTATCGGGGCTTTCTTGAGACTAAGAAAGCAGATATTATATATTAATGTAATTGGTAACTCTAGACTTAGAGTGAGAAAGGTAAGAGCTCTTTCTCCCATGGTATTGGAGTCTTTCGAAAGTGGGGGTAGATGTGGAAGCAAAATTGAGACATATGGGGAGAGAGTAGGCTAAGTGTTAACGGGTTTGGGATCCTTGCAACGGGTTTTCCAATTTTCTATATAGTGAAATCGTCATGGCCACATGCACGTAGGCAATTGCAGTACCACGTAAATCTTGTTGTTGTGATTGATCGTGAGTGTTTTGCCCTACTTTATTCCCCCAATAATTCTAACAAAGTCTTGTTTTAAAAGGTATAAGGGCAAATGATATAAGGTAGAGATGTAGATTCAACATTACCTTTTCTAGGATTTGAATTAATAGTGTGCTAGATGGGTATTCATGGGAGATAATTTGATGACCATTTATGGATTTTTACTAATGTTTCTTCAATTTTAACCACCTAAAAAGAAAACATTTCTTAGAATTCTTAGGAATTCAATTCCGTAAAACAAAGGGGCCCTTACTGATTCTATGAGAAGTGAACTATAATCACTTAAAATAAAACATATATTCAGACTTTCTTTAACTCGTTTTCAAAATGAACTATTTTTTGATAAAAAAAATATCTTAATCTAGAAAGATATTCTCCACTAGTCTTGTCTCCTCCAGTGACGTGTTCCAAGTTAAAGAACACTTACTGTAATACTTCAGACTCTTCAATATTACTTAATTCCTCCCAAATTTGGTATTTGATGGGCTCCTGCAGTAAGGTGTCGACATTATTTAGGTTCCTTCCATTTTTCAGAATTGATCTGATGATTCAGGGCCACAGGTTGCAAACATGGTCACCAAGTTTATGGATGAGTGCTATTGGAGTAGTCGGTCTGGCCCTGAACCTACGCGCCTATGACTTCGTTTCCCAGGAAATCCGTGCAGTGGAAGATCCTGAATTTGAGACTTTCTACACCAAAAATATTCTCTTAAACGAAGGTATTTGTGCTTGGATGGTGGCTCAGGATCAGCCTCATGAAAATCTTATATTCACTGAGGAGGTTCTACCCCGTGAAAACGCTCTTTAATGGAACTTTAGCTTTAGCCGGTCGTGACCAATGCTCATGAGTTTGGCTAAAGTAAGATTCTCTAGTGATATTGATGTTGAATGGGGAAATTAAGTACTAGTAGAGATATTGACGTTGAATGGTAGGTGGTCTATCGACATTGGTTGTCAGCGTTGATTAATCGTGTAATGAGACTTCTTGATTTTCTGTTAAAAGGCTAGCTAGGTTCATCAAGTAAGAGAACATGAGAGGCTTTGGTTGTTATTTTCAAAATGTTGCATCTCCTTGGTCCTGTTTGAGATCCCTGGAACTCAGTCACCTTACACACCGTTTACCAGTGATTGATTATGGCAAAGAACAAAAGTCCAGGAGACTAGTCTTGTTAACTATGCACAAAAATCATGATTTAGGCACTAAGCTTGCAAAGATCCAAATGGGCCCACAGGCAATTTCTTTGGCAATCAACTGCAACACCCATCACATTGAAATTTTCTTCAATTCAAAACAATTTTGTTTACTCACAGAGGACAATTACATGGAGATTTTCTTAAACGAAGTTATAATCTACTTCGCTAAAAAATATTAAAAAAATACAGTTCTCACACACAGAAGCGGGGACATTACAAGGCTACATGACAAGATGGAAGAAACATTTATGGCTAAAAGATACATGTTGGAGGAACTTGAGGGTTATTATACCTATGAAGACATTTGAAGTTGAGAACTAGTTGATTTACAGGCTGCAGAGTTGGTGTTTGGAACCTTTGTTACAGTTATCAACAGATGAGACAAACTAAAGTTAGTCTCCCTACCAAAATCAGCCCCAAACTGCTAAAATCCATCTGCAAGCATGAAACATTCATAGAGGTTACGTGAGGACACCAAACACTATAAGCACAATCGGATTCTCTGCCCCTCTCTCTCATCGCTGCCAATATGGGGCTGCTGAATCTCTCTTTCTGTGACGCATCTCTTGTAGGGAACAAATCCCTTTCCAAAATTCCGCGAACCAACAGATTGACTGGAGAAAGCTGAATTCTCACTTGCTTTCAAGCAGAAAACAGCTGCTTGTCCCTTGTCGTTGCCACTGGAACGAGCTTTTTGACTAGAAAAGGCTACATTTTCACTTGCTTTCAAGCAGACAACAGCAATGGGTTCCTTCACTTTGTCATTGTTTTGGGAGTCTACAAGATCACAATTCCCATCACCTGATTCAACCTCCTTAACTGATCCATTGTTTGCACTGGTTGAGAATCCCTCTTTATCTGATTCTTTACCATCAGAGGCTTGCATGCAAGATTCTGAAGGTGTTTCACGTGAGGGAGTGCCGTTAAAGTGGAGTGGAGGGAGCGGTAAACTACTGCATAAAGCCCACCAGGGCATGGGAGAGGAAGCTTCTGCTGAGTACGCTCCTTGCCTGAACTGCATGCAATAGTACAGGGGCGATGTTTCACAAGGCCATGGATTCCACCCGCTTTGACATTGATGCAAAGAAAAATCTCTCTGCACAGTGTTTCTCGGTGATGGTTGTGCTTGATCCTGCACAGCTCCCTCTTGTTTGTTTTCAGAATCAGTAAGAGGAGATGATTTGTGATGTTGTAGAATGTCCCCTGCTATGGGAGAAGATGGTCTGTGGGAGTCGGTGACCAAGACTGTTCTTCCAAAGAGCTTAAGACTCATTGTAGGCACTTCTACAGATGAAGCTTCTTTAGCACAGTCATGATCTTTACAACCCACGTTCCATTCCTGAAAATTTTAATCCACAAAACATAGATGAGAAAGATCTATGAGGATTTTAAGTTAGTGGTTAGAAAAGGGAGAGAAGGAGTGATTTAGAGTGGGGTACCATGGAAGCTTTGTCATGCTGACTTGAGCCAGCAGATGCTTGGGCAGGGGAGGGGGATATCCCATCTTTCTCAACTAATGAAGTGGTTGATGAGCTTATATTCTCTTGTTTTTCAACTAAGAAACCCATTGGAAAAGGTCCAGTTGCAGATGAAACAGGTGATGAACAATGATTTGATGGGTTTGAAACAGTTGATTCCATCGTACTTGATTCAATTGCAGACATAACTGATGATGGCGATCGGTTCTCTTGTTCATAGATTGATGCTATTGGCGATGGAGACCTTTCTGGTTGCTCACAAACTGACAATCCTTTTGCAGATTGGTGGACCAATTTACGAGGATACGGATGCAGTGGTTTTCTTTTGGGACGAGGAGGAGGAATCTCAATGGACTTCATGGGAATTGAGCTGGTGTTTGACTCCCGAACCACCTACACAAGGTGATGGAAAAACTTAAGCAAGGCTGCCAATCAAAATTGCACAAGATCCCTTGTGGCTTCTTTCATGAACAACCAACTTACTTGAAATATCAAGACAGACCACCCATGTACATGTTATGGTAGAAATTAGGTACTGGAAGAAGAGCAGTGTGAACCTTAGAAAAGAACTTCTGTGCATGGCTTCGAATCTGAACAGCAGTCTTGGTGCCTATATGTTCTGCAGAAACATGTCATATTTTTAGGAGATCTCTACAAAAAACCATGGGGGGGTTAAGGATTACAGCATCATCAAAGCACACCAAGAGTACCTTCTATTCGACGCCAGGCACGTCCATACAGTTTCAAAGCTTCCAAGAACTTCTTGTGCTCCTCTTCCGTCCATCTTTCTCTTTGTTTTGTGATTGTGTAAGGCTTTCTAGCCTGCTTGCACCAGAGAGAATGTAAAAGTGAGATTAAGTTAAATTGCTCTCTGATTCAAATCAGGATTCACAAAATCCTAATGAATAAAAAGAAGGAAAATAGAAAAAACCTTGGGGATCACTTCATCTCCTGATGTATACAGCTCCTTTGGTTGGACCCCAGTTTGAAATGATTTGCCATTGTCCAAGCGCATACAATTGGTGGGTGTGGGCACAAGAACTTGCCCAGAGTTGTAACAAATTTCTCCACCCTATTACAAAAGCAATACAAAACAAAATTTTAAGACAAAATATCTTCCAACTTCATGAGTTAGAGCAATGATATATGCAAATCAAGTATAATCTTCCATTCCCAGTCAGCCAAATACTAACCCCACTTGTCAGTCTTTTCTTTTTCTCTTAAAATAGCACATGCAATAAACAAACAGCCAAGAGATGCACAAAGCCACAAACATGACATGCCAATGAAATAACTAAACACAATAAACATCATTATCATCATTAACTTAGCCTTATTCAATGATATAATTGAACATAAACATATCCCCACATCATTATCATGTTAGCCTTATCCCATCCGTCAAAGGCCACTTCTAGGTATTTGATCTATGAAATTACCTTCTTTTTTTTTCTTTTTTTAAATCTTCTTAAGTTAAGAGCCAAGGGGGGAAAACAATTAAGTGTGTAGGATGCCAAGTAAAGTCTCTTTACCTTGATCAATGAAATGATTGAGGAAAACAAACTTAAATATTGAAGGTCATTGCATCACACCTTAAAAACTAAAAGGAATTAGTATCAATGAGATGAAGGTGGGTTGTTCAGACTAAAGCCTGTTTCTTTTAATGGGTTAGTTATTTGGATTTAAGAACACTAAAAGTGGAATCCCATCACACCACCTGGGACATAACTAGGCTGAAAATTAGAAAACCATATCCTAACTTAACATAAATATTCATAAGTATCAACACATCCAAACATATAAAAGAATCATTCATATCCATATTCACATTAGTAGTAATTCTCAACATTTGCTGCCATTTTCAGGAATCAAAAGAGGCCTTTAAAAAAAGAAAGAGAGAGAAGGTCTAAAATAAGTACCTGAGCAGCCATATTTAAAGAGACCTTTGATAATCTTGGTTAACAATATTCTCCAACTCTTTCAAAAGATCAGAGCTTCTTCTAAGTGCAAATACTCCTCTTCTGGTTAATTAATCTCTTCAAAACTCTGGGATTTTTTCAAAGGCTTCTGTCTCAAATCCCATCCTTACAAACTTCCACCAGATCTGAAAAACCCCTCTCTTTCGCGTTTCGATTGGCAATTCAGTCGATCTGCACAAAAACCTCAATTTTCAAGACCGTCCAAATGAACACCGAAATCACTTCCATAAAATCAAATTCATACTAAGGAATGCTAAAAACTCATACAAAACAAAGCAAATCCTACTTCTTTCAGCCCAAAATCATTCCCAAATCCGCGAAAAGCACGGAATCAGTGAAAAAAAAAAGAAGTAATTTTCCTTCTTCTCACTCAACATCCTTTCAATTAAAAGAGATTCCACAAACCACTCACGATGAAATCACTTCAACGCCACCTCTCTCGCTCTCAATCGGGAGATTAGAATTCCAACAGCTTCGATCAAAAGCAAAACCATAAAAAGAAACGATCTTTCTTGAGAAAAGAACAGAGTAGTTGAAGAAATTAAGCTGTCATGGGTCTTCCACCAAGAGATCGAAGTCGAAAACAACAAAAAAAGGCGATCTTGAGAAATCACGAAAAGGCGAAAGAGAGAGAAAATCACATAGCAGAAGGAAAATATCGTTTCCAAGACAGAAATCAAAGGCGGAGACAACTACCTTAATCTGCCGGAAATTCCACCGGAAAATGGAATCTTTGCCGTCTCTTCGCCGGAAAAACCCTTTCTTTGGAAAAAAAAAAAAAACAAAAAAAAAACCCTAGATTCCGGAAGAGAACCCGTCTGAAACCTCAGAGAGAAAGAAGAGAAGTGAAACAGAGGAGCAGCAGAGAGTCTTCCGGGGGTTTTTGAGGAAAGGGCGAACTACCATACAGCCCAGTGGCAGTTTAATACAACCTATCTCACCACTAGCCAGATCAAGTGGGGCCCAGCTTAATTCAATCTTAACCATTCAAATACACAAAACAACCTCTATCTTAAACCATTCATGAAGCTTCAAATCAATTTTATACCATCTTTACCGTTCAATGAGCCCAAATGTCAAAACAGAGCATTCTTTACAATCCGACGGTCTATATTTTATCAATTTATATGAAGACTTGTCCATTTCCAATAAATTAGGGGTTAGTATTGATGAACGGTTTGGATTTGATTTGTGTGGGGTCCACCATTGAATTTGAAGGGTTGACGAATGTTTTAAAGTACAATGGTGATGTATCGTAGGTGTGGAGGAAAAGGCTAGAAGAGGGGCGCCACGTCAGCAGTGCTTTATTTAATCTGTTTTTATTTGTCATGGAAATTTCGAGAATAGGAGACGAATCTTGTGGCGGACGATGCACGAGGCCAAATACACGTGGCGAGCCGTCGTGACGTCTCAGTCCCGCTTTTTTAATTTTGTTGTCTTATTTTATGGGATAGGGAAAGGGAGAGCTTTGGAAATATCCACTCTCAAATAGAAGTGAGAGGGAGACATGGAAAAGTATTGGTGTCCTTGAGTGACAATTGAAGAGCGTGGACTCGATCTTCATCTTCTCCCACCCATCTTCTCCCACCCATCCATGTGAGGATCTCGGCCTTTCATCATGTTGGCCCCACTGAGATTAATGCTACCGATTTTACCTTTGATGGTCCTTTTGAAAAGAAATACAAATTTGATATGATAAAGATTAAACATCAAACTCTAGGAAGGCCTTTGTTGGCCTCTCTTATAGATAAATTTTGGTGAAATCCTATGTGCTGGAGACTACGTATTGAAAATCTAAGCTGGTCAATATGTATGCACACCGCTCTTCTTATGTGATGGGACCTAATCAAGTTTTATTCCAGAAGTAGATCTCGCAGAGTCGAGTGTATATCGAAGCATGAATGAAATACGGAAAAAGAAATCAATTTCTGTATACATTCCCAATCATAAAAGCAATCTAATGATGTGACCATCTGCTCTTTATCATTAAAGTCTTATCTCAATTATGTTGGGATCGACTACATTAATTTTATTTCTCCATTCCTATTTATCCATAGTCAAATTCTTAGAAGAGCTACACTTCTTTATATTTAATTTTACAATCTTCATCCACACCATCTTTTGTAAAAATTAAATTAGGTTACATCTTAAGTGGGAGAAGGATATCTGTTTTTAGCGGTTTAGATTTTATCTATAAAAATACAGATTGTGCACGATTGTTCTAGATTGGGTTCCACCATAGAGCAGTGTCTCTCAAGATACCAAAACAATATCATTCCCTTTGTATAGAAATGATAAATATCTGGAGCCTCTAAAAACACAGGGAAGACGGAAGGAAGTGCAGCAGCCTAACCAAAAGAGCTGTGGATTGAAAAAAGCGTAAGCCTTTCCTGCACTTTTAGCCACGTCAGCACCACTCACCGCCCGCTGCTATCTTGCACCACGCGTAAGTTAGCGAGGCCCCGTCCGGAAAAAGGCGGAAAGCGAGTGACAGCTGTGAGAGGCGGAGTCCTCTCCGCCACAAGAATAGGTGGGCTCGAATAAAATAAGCCCGATAAATACTTGGCCACATGTTTCGGCACTTTTTACAAAAGCGGTTTTGATAGGGTTTGGCGTCCGGGACACGTGGCGAGTTTGGTCGGGTCTGCGGAAGATCCGCTTGCGTGGGACGGATGCGGTTCGATTACTTACCAATAAGTGCCCGTTTTCTCGCGGGATTGGTCGTGAGACGCGGGTTTTTGGCGAGATGCTCGTAGATGTCGTGTTCCGTGGAGGATGCGTGTGGTCTGGGGGGAGCATGGAAATATATGGGCGTGTGCGGTCTTATGGTGCACGTGGTAAAAAAAATGTATTGAATATTTGAATCCATATCGTTGCATTACCAGCCCACATTGAGGATGTGAAGAGAATAGAGGGTGAGAACGGTTGTTGTTGGTTTTTATTATTTTTTATTTTTTAAAGAAATGTTCTAGACGGTTGATATATGAACAAATAAAGATAGGTAACCCTTTGTTGTGTCCTAAGTGATGATAACATCTCACACCTAATTTAACATGGTGGTGTTTTGATGTGAATGGTTTTCGGATCCAATTGAAATGTACTAGATGCTGTTTTATGTGAACGCATAAGGGTTTTTTCATGATTTTTTTTGTTTGTGTAAAGTCGCTTCCGTGAAAATAGTAGTTCCGAGGGGGAGGTCGGATTAAAAAGTCTTCTCTATTAAAGAATTAGCACACGGGAAAATAGAGTTTTTCATGAGAGTATGGCTGCACTAAATGAAAAGAGAAAAATAGGTGGAGAAATTAAGAACCTCTTCCTTTTCTGCGAATTTGATGATGCAAAAGCATGCCATTACTGGAATCTCATGTCCCTGTGACATTTATGCGTAGTGTTTAGATTATGAATCCACTAAATGATGCTTTGGTTGGACTAATTCTTGTTTGAAGTGGTCACTATGAAATGTGAATATATTAAAAAATGAAAAAATAGTTCATATTTCTTATCGTTAGAGATTGGCGCTAGTTTGAATTTGAATTCTTTCTTCTTGTTTTTTTTTTCCCTTTTTTTCTTTTTTAGCTGCATCGGGCTAATTATCCAAAATGATTCTCTAACTTGAAGACCTAGGGCTCGATCCGTGTATATATGTGAAATTAAGGTGCCGACACCACTCAGCTGTATGTGTATTGGCAATTTGAATTCGAAATATTCTTTCTTTCTTTTTTTTTTTAATTATAAATTTATACCATTTCCCTTATTAAACCTGAGGCGATTTTATTCCAAAGTAATATGCGCTGAATTTCTTTAATGTGTGAAATAATACTTTGGTTTAAGAGATAATCACTGCTGATCTGATACAATCAAATGTTATAATTTCTTCCGGTCGATAGTGAAAGGCAACACAATCTTGCATGAATAATCACAATAACATAACATAATTTGATGTTGAGAATTTTGAAAAGATTGGACCCATAGAGCAAAGCATATCCACACACGTGGATATTTGTCACGATGAATTTCAGTAACGAGATAAAAAATCACTACGATTTATATGTAGGGGTGGCAAAACGTGACCCAACTTGTTAACCCGATCCACATAAAATACCGGTCAGGTTTTCTTGACCCGCAAAATATGGATCGGATTAAGGCTACCCTGCCTAACCTACATATAGGGGTGTAAACCCGGCACGGCCTGCCCAAGACTGTGCCCAGTCGTGCCTAGGTCGGGCCGGCATGGCCCGTGTCTAAGATGTGGGCCGTGCCGTGCCGGGCCCAAACCCTTGGGGGTCAGCCCAGCATGGCCCTGGTCGTGTCGTGCTGGGCTGGGCCGTGCAGCTGACGGATACAAAGTCACAAACTTGGACTTAGACTCTTGGACCAATTTCATTAAAATAAAGAAATTAAGATAAATAAATAAGTAGAATAACACTAATGATGTTTTGAAAAAATACATCAAATAAATTGTATTTCCTTGAAATTTAAGTTCCAAAAGATATAAAAAATTACAAGTTTGAACTTGGCGTCTTGGATCAATATATATATATATAATGAGATTCAAGCCTTCTGATAAATGAAAAAAGAATTACAATTTTAGAAACCTATGATACATTCTAAAAAATAAATTACAACTTTGAAAACTTATGATACATTCTAAAAAATAAATTACAACTTTAAAAACCTATGATACATTCTAAAAAATAAATTACAAGTTAAAAGCCTATGATACATTCTAAAAACGAAATTACAAATTAAAAGCCTATGACACATTCTAAAAAATAAATTACAAGTTAAAAGCCTATTATACACTCTAAAAAAATATATACTATGATATATGTAACGCCGCTAGCTCGTTTTCCATCTCGAATTCTTCATCTATGTGTTGTTCTATATTCTCTGCTAGGTATAAATCTAGTAAGCACTTGCAGGTCTCAACGGTTTCTTCTTGAAGCATAGTCCTCCTGGGGTCAATAAGGCGCTCACTTGCACTAAATGCCTGCTCTGATGCAATTGTAGATGCTGGTATTGTTAGTTTATCACGGGTAATGGCATATGAAACTTAGTTTCAAATGATTTCCACCATGCCAGAAGATCAAAAGCATCTTCTTCATCATCCGAGATTGGAACATGATCGCTCATCAGGTACATTGTTAATTCATTAAGGTTGTAAGAGGATCCTCCGGAAGAAGAGGAGTTACTTCCGTGATATTTCCTCATAATATTCCGAATAGCCTTCTTTTTCCCTTTATGTACATGGGGAGGGTCTGTTGAGACTGTGGGTGCTATGGATCTACCTAATCAGATAGCATAATCAAAATAAAGTGTTTCCAATTGTGTCATAACTGTAGATATATCATTTATATTAGTTGTATTCATGTTAGAGTTATTTTTATCAAGAAGGGTTTCTACACCTTTTAATTTCAATATAGGTCTAATACAACAGTTATACAAAATGTTAAAGGAGCTATTCTCTAATATTGTGAAAACTTTGCCTCCATTTGTACACACATAAGTTGAAAAATGTGAAGATCTCTATACTTTTTAAAAGTAAAACTTATTTCATAAAAACGGGTTAAAGCTTGATTTGATGTGGGATAATATAACAAAAAAAAAAAAAAAATGTTGCATTATGAAAAACTTCTAAAAAATCTCTTATTATTTCAAGAAGGGTCCATCTATCATCACTTATAAAAATATTTTCATGTTCCCAATAAAGTTGACAATATTGATTTAGTGCCATTTTATAAGAACATGCTTCTTTTAACATTTTATAGATAAAATTCTGTCTATGCTTTACATCTAGTGATATTTTCTTTGGTCGTAGACCCAAATTTACACATGTGTCCCTCCACCATTGTTTTCGCGAGGGAGAACAAAAAATGTATCCTACAATCCATTTAATGCTCTCTAAATCATCTCTAATAGATTTTACCCCTACTTGTACAATAAGATTTTTGATGTGGCATGCACATCTATTGTGAAATAGAGATCCATTTAAATCAAGTTGAATTGCAAGTTTTAGTGAATTTGCCGCGACATTGTTAGTGCTTGCATTATCTAAAGTTATAGAAATTATTTTATTTTCAATCTCATATTCTCTAAGTTTTTCAAAGATGGTGGACCCTATCCTACCACCAGTGTGTGGGAACTCTAATAAAGAAAACGCAATCATAATAAAGAAAACGCAATCATTCTTTCTGCATCACCCAATCACTATCAATATAATGTGTTGTGATTGCAATATACCCCAAATTTTGTTTAAAGGTCCATAAATCTGAAGTTAAAGCCACTTTTCCAGATATATTTTTAAAAACCTATTTTAAACTCTCTTTTTCTTTCAAAAAAGTTTTTATTGCATCATTTCTAGTAGTAACTCTATATATTTTCTGCCATGAAGGAACAAAGGCTGACCTATGATATCTTTCAAAGGCTCGGTCTTCGGCAAGTATAAATGGTAATTGGCGAACTATTATAAACTTAATAAGTTGATATCTAGCATTATTAGGGTCATAGTGAAAAACTCCTAAACCACCAGATGAATCTGTTTAAGAAAGTTGTATTTGGATGAGCCCACCTCTGACCCCAACGTCAGCGGTATTCGTGATTTTGGGCATACACTTATTCATGTGCCTTTTAAGGTGGCCAGTGCCGTTTGCTGATTTGGCATTGAGGAGATCTTTGTAAATTTTACCTTCTGCCTTTTCCTCTATTCCTCCTGTAGGACTTAGGACTTGAACTTTTATAAAATAAGACCATACAAGAGAAGTCAATCTTGTTTTTCTCTTCTTTTTAGTTGTAAAAGCCGAACATGAAGGCTCTACACCACCAGTGGATCCGGGTTCTGGGGATTATAACTATCTACTTCTATGCCCTGACTATGATCTAAATGAATAAATCTAGGATCTTCTTCGTTTAGAGAGAAGTCTAAGTTGAAAGGTTGTGATGGTCCAGCCATTTTCCTAAATAAAAGATTTTAAAAAAAACTTAAATAAATAATTATGTATAATGTGTTTTTTGTGATAATTTATATAAGAAAGGAGATAAGATGAGACCTAATATATAACATTACTATGTATATTAATACTAAATAAAACTCAAAATTAAAAATAATAAATACCTTTATGAGAGAGAGAGAGCTATTGGAAAAGTCCTCCTTAGTTGAATCCTCCACTTTAGAGAAGTCACTCTCACTCTTCATTTCTTAGAAAACTTTGTAGAGAGCTTAAAGCCTTAAACTTTATAATGAGACTTAAGAGAGCTTAGAGCATTAGAACCTTAGAGGGAGTGTGAGAACTGAGAGAGTAGATGAGTGTAGAGAAATGAGAGGAATAATGATTATTTTTAGAATTCCTAAGTGATAAAATGACATAAAATACCCTCTCATATGACCGTTTTATAGCAATTGGGGGGTATAATGGTAAAAAATGATTAAAAGACACTAATAACCAACCCCCCCTACATTTGACCATTTATAGCTGTTGGGGGGGGGGGGGGGGGGGGGGGTGTTTGTTAAAAATGTAAAATATAATTTTTTTGACTGTTTTTTGAGGAGGGGTTTTTTTTTTTTAAAATGACCGTTGGGGACATCGTCGGGCCGGACCACCCGCGAGCTTGGGGGGCTTGGCCCACAGCACCACACGAGTTTTACTAGAGTCGGGCCGGGCCGTGCCTCGGGCTTGGCAACCCTGGCCCAGCACGGCCCGTTGGGGACGGTCGGGCCTGGCCGGGCCTTTGACCAAGTCAACGGGCCCAGGCACGGCCCAGGCGTGGTTTTTCCGTGTCGGGCCCGTGCTGGGCTCGAGCCGCTCGCCCAGATTTACACCCTTGCCTGCATATGTCTCCTCTTATTTATATTTATTTTCAAAACATATAAATTAGAGATATATTGTGTCATAATCTTTCGTTTTTTATCTCATATGATTCCATAGTTTGGATAATTCGATAAAATGATTTCGCCTCTTGTGCTTGTTCCTCACTTCTGCAAATTTCTGAGACCCAGGAAGAGGAAGAGCATAGTTTTCTTTCTACCAAGATCCAGCAAACATGCAAGGGACCTTGGGCTGCCTCTTAGTCGAACTTCAATTTTTGCAACTACATCATAAAAGGAGGACAATCATGTGCATCTATCCCTCACCATAGGGTGAGGGATGGAAGCATCCCTCACCCTATGGTGAGGAATAGATGCACATGAATATTTCCCCATCATAAAATGTACGTTTTCCCTTCCATTTTTTGACTTTTAGTTTGGATCTTCTCAAAGTTTTCAGTTTGACAAACCGTGAGTCAAAGGAGTGGATCGTCATAATAGGGACCAATAATTGAAATCCAAATGGTTCAAAAAAAAACTTCTTTCAAGTATAGAGGGTATCCTCTAATTTTAGCTCATTGGAATTGTTCCCAATTGGATTGGTTATTTCATTAAAAACATGATAGTGAATATGCATAAGATTGTGTTAATCATATTTTTTTAATCAAAAGGTTAATCCGTCGGTAGGACCGACTCCAATGGAGGTGAGATTTGGGGCTACCTTGTAGGATTCAAACACGTTTATTTTGAATGGTTAGGACTTCAATCGGTGGGGTCCATTGTGCTGCCTCCTCCCCCTTTTTAACTCATGGCTTGCCTAAGTTAATTCAAAGCCTTACGTCCACCCAATTTCTCAAGGAAGATGTGCAAATGGCGTGGAAACTTTCCTGCCTCTTACAAGTCGTGATGGTCCAATCGAGTTGACCCGCTAGGGTTGCTAGTTACAAAATCTTGACCCATTTAAAAAAAAAGGTTCAGATACGAGTTGAGGTCCAATTGTTCAAACAGTGGCGGGCCTAGATTTTCATTTGGATGGGGCTAAAATTTTGCTACACTTAACATTTGAATTTTTTTCCTAGACTTTACTAGCATTTTTTACATTACCAAATACCACCTATATATATATTTTTTTAGAAAATTTTCAACTCGTGGAACTCAACTAGATGCATTAAGTTATTGAAGATTGGGCAATAAAGAGGTTAGGATGTAAATTAGAAGTACCAAAAAACTTTAGATGGGCAACGAAATAATTCTAGGGCAAGGAAATAATTCTAACCTTGATTTTAGATACTTAAACTCATTATCATGTTTCACTAAATTTATATGTCAAGATCAATATCCAATGGAGGTCACTGTAAATTCAAAGTGAGTAAGTGTGTGAGAGAAAAATGAATACAAGAGCATTTTGAGGACACCATGATTTTCATTTTTCTCACTTTCTCAAAACCGCCAACCTTTGAATAATGGGAACGAAATTCAGTCTCTGAATCATAGTGGGGTAAGAAGACATGATAACATGAATAAATTTGGTCATCTTTGGATTTTTGTAGATACGCTCAGATTTGGTGGTTTAGGGCTTAGGATTTGGATTAAGATTTGGATTAGGATTCAAGGTTCGAAATTAGAATTTGGAGACAAAGCGTTCAGATTTAAGTATTGAGTGATAATAAAGGATTATTCTATATATGTTTGGCAGATGAAGATGCAATAGTCTACACAGTACATAGAGATTGGCAAAGGGGAGCTCAATTAACAATCAACGCGAAAATGTTTCGAAAGAAGAGGTCAAAGAAGATGGAGTGACGTGTTGCTGCAACGTTTTCTTTTCTTCTTTTTAGACCAACAAAGTTTTACATATGTGGGGCTATCTTTAAACATATGTGGAGCGATAAGTTTAGACATGTGGGGCATGCTCCAAGGCTCCACTCAACTCTACGAGGATCTCATTTCAGACCTGGGGCGACTGCCTAGATCGTGCCCCAAATTTGTCCAACGGCCCCTGCCCCAAGTAGAGTGTACATGGATCTGATTGGTGCGGATTGGGCCAAATCCGTCACCAATCCGTTACCTATGGATTGATGAATTTGAAATCCGTCAACAATCCATGACTGTTAAAAACCAATACGATCCAATCCGTGGAGGACCGGATCGGATCAAATTAATCCATTCAATCTAATGTAAAAATTTTCATATTTGACCCCTTAAATTTTTTTTTCTTATTTTAAATTTAGGCATCTGAACTTATATTTAGACCCCCTATTATTTTTTAATATTTAATGTCAACGGATCGGATCAGATTGAATCTGCATATTGATGGTGAAATCCATCACTGATTCATTGCTAACTAATTACAAAATTTTCAGTCTGTCACAAATCCATTTACCTTTGGATCGGTTCAAAATCCGTGGATCGGATCGGATCGGTGTACGTATCGGCGAAGTTTTGTGCACCCCTAGACCCAAGGGCTAGCTCTATAGGGATTTCAATTCCGGCCTGGGGCGACCGCTCTAGGTCGGAACAACATAGGTCCGCCCCTATGTCCAAACCATGCTTCCCACCTCTGACCCAACCCATTTTGTCCCAACCCAATTTGTTTGCTTACACAAGTCTATTTATACACATCAATAATAATGTATTTCAAATACAAACTAAGCCTTTGGGTAAGGATAAGAAGCTTAATTGTTAATCTCTAACTCTAATTATAACACTATCATCATCATTGTCAAAGCCTTGTCCCTACTATGTTGGGGTCAGGGTCGAGACTGTAACTATAACGTGTTATCTAAAGTATCAATCTCTGGTCTCCCCCCTCAATTACTTGGTCCTTTCTTGAAAATGATTTGTGATTGTTAACATAAAGAAAATAAAACCATTTGATATCTAAAAAATAAATACTATATTTCTTAATAGAATGATCAAAATATCTTCCTGGGATCCATCACCGTTGCAACTAACTCCTTTTGAGTTTGTCAATGCTAGTGTCTCAGTAGATCATATTTGTTGCGATCTCTTCCGAATGCTTTTGATCGTACAAGTTGAAGGTGAGTTAACAAGGGTTAGATCATGTGATGGATAAGAGAGGATGCTCAAATTTGACTAAAATAAAAAAGTGATTGTGATTATTGAGATTGTGATAGCGCTTTGATAGCATGATGGATTTCAAATAAGGCTATAATGAGATAAAAATCACCATGACTTACACGAGAGGTAACTCCTTTCAATTATATTATAAATATTAAAGCAATAGGGAGGGAGGCCATAGAGGGTCCCACATTAGCATCTATAGCGTACTCCTTTAAAAAATAACATTTACAAAAAAAATATACATTGTTTTAAGGTGCCATATCACCTTGGGCTAATCTTTCTCTCCTAAAACCTCTCTCATAAGAGAGATTTATACGAATGTTTGAATTTAAATCCTATCTCTTGCCATCATCCAAATTATAAGCAAATATTTACTGTCGGTTTGTTTTATTTTCCTTAGATTCTCAATCATCAATGGGTCCCTTATTAAATATGTTTTATGGGCCCTATCTCACGGTATTGTACATTGAGATGTAGTCCTTACTTCCCTAATCTTCTCTTGATCATCCATCCTTTCTCTTCTCATTGTAAGCAACAAAGGTCTCCATCTCTCCTCTCATGCCCCTTTTTATAGACTTAGTTTCTAATGCTTACATTTTTCTTTCTTGTATTCCGTGCAGTTGGATCACCATGGAGATAGGCTATCCTTTAAGATGCTGCTTCGTTTTGGAGACTCAATGATCGTGCTCTTTCTTGCATTTTTTGTGCTTTTCTTGTAATATACACCTTTCTTACATTTTGTTATAGTCACGTTAGGGAGATGATTTGTCATCTTATTGATGACTGCAACTTTCCATCAGTTAACTTTCATTTGATTTGATCATAATGGTGAGGTTTTAGTTTTTTTTTCCTCAAGTGGATTAATTTTGTTAATATTTTTTTTATATTTGATTTTGTGTCCGATCCAAACCTTCCTATTGCTTTATGTATTTTAATTTTTAATCCAAAATTTTGTATCTCCTGAATGCTTACAATGATTATACATACTTTATGGTTGCAGTGCTAGAGTATATTATTTATAATTGTTTATTATTTTATTCTTCCCCTCATATGATCTTTAAATGGTGGGACATTTTATTTTATTTTATTTTAAATAGTGAGACTTATTTTATGGATAGATGGTCTGGATGTGTATATATTTTATATGTCCGTAAATAAGATGGTCATAATGTTCAATGCCTTTAAGTTCAAAGGGTCATCATGTTATGTAAATTTACTTTCATTTTATATTTATTTTCATGCATAGGAAAAGTTTTAATATTCAAAGATAATAAATTTATTTATTTTTGATTTGTTTTATCTTAATATTATTTCAAAAGAATTTTAATATTTTAATATTTTTTCAATTCTAAGCACAGGCCTTTGTTCCTAGTTTATATATACAACGGTAGCAATCAATTTCAAATTTGAAGTAAACCTTAGAATAAGGAATCCTAACTATTAATCTCTTACTTTAAAACAAACGATCTTTAACATGTCAATCTCTAACATGTCAAATTACTAACTGTAGAGATTTGCTGATTTATTGTAATCCTTTTTCTAGGACAGAGATCTATTCTTTATGGTAACATTTGTATTATAAATATAAAGTCGATCCTTCTTAAGGAGGACAGACCTTCACTGCAATATTTTCGTCTCTCTTTCTTGCTCCTCTCTCTTTTCTACTTATCTTATTACAGCTAAAGGCTTAACAAAAGAGAAGTCCGCAATCTATCCATCTCTATCTCTAGGTAGTTGGTTCTTGGACATGGCGAGTGACCATTGCAGGGCCCTCCATCTCAGACAAGTTATTAGATTGGTATGATCTTGGAGAATTCGGCATGCTTTCCATCTCGACTGAATGCGACTTATTCTTGTGGAGCAAATGGATGGGAGATGACCCTTGGATGGGGGTGACCTCTCCACTGACGTGTCCAGATGCAACTTCACCACCTTCCTTCTTTTGTTTTCTCTTCTTTCTGGCTCCTTCCCGCCATTTCGTAAGTGCCTTCGCTGTTTGTTCTTCAAAGATTGCCTTCTTCATGTGAGATCCCATCTGAACATATGGACAGTAACTTTGTTATGTAGTCCTAATTGACAAAACAGAAAGTTGGCTATCAAGAGAAAAGACAAGAAACCCAAGCTAAATCTCATTATTAATTTCATTCACCTGTGTTGCCAATGCATAAAGAGGGAAGGTGATATAACTACATAAGAATTGAAGGGCTAGACTCATTATAACCCGCGTCAAAAAGATCGGTACGTCTTCATGGAAGCACGAATTTAATCCGAACGAATACTGCAGTTGAAAGAACAGGGAATCAACCGAAAGTTGTTAATTTTATATGAGAAACTGCAAAACTCTAGTGTGTGTTTTGAGTGTGTATATGTATGCATTTGTGAACTTTAACTTAAGAAATTACTTGAGAATGAAAAAGTGAAAAGAAAAAATTAGTATGGTAGTGTACTTACCCATATCCACAATGAGTATGCCATCTGGAAAGCATTCTAAAATGACAAATGAAAGTGATTAGTGTTAGCTTAAAAAACATTACTAGACACATTTGGATGTAACCCAAATCATAAGTAATTTGGTGATTCCTATTGAAACAGTTCCTATTTCCAATACTTTTGGGTGAGTGGTTGTAACATTACAGGCCACATTTGCACGCCTCATCGTGATGGAGGGACACTACAAATCTTCAAAATGGAACATCTAGCCACCAATATTTGCCCTTCTTATACTTAAGTAGGGTAAAGATTGGAGAGATGAACATGGCTGTTTATGCCTTGGGCATAAACAATGCCGTCCAAGGATCAATGAACAATGCCTATAGTACATTGTGGACACCTTTCAAGAGACTAAATTTTTTTTATTCCATGAGGAGCATAGTCAGATGGTTGTAACCTGAAGGAAGTAGGGCCATTAGGTCGGGTAGATCATATGATTCTTACTCAGGAGAGAAAAATGACATTAAGATTGTTGCCGAACCATAAGAGAGAGGACCATAGCCGGCCTCATCACTAGATCGCTTCCAGGTCATAGCTCTTATATCATAAAGAATGTCAGCAGACACGACATTTGAGATAACTTCACTATAGCTTTTGTAACTTGTAAGGTAAAGGATCCTAATTTATAGGAAATATTCTCTATCTTCTCGTCTCTATCCTAAGAACCTAATGTCTCTAACAACATCACTAGCTTAATATCATTCAAACCTAATATCTCTAACAGAGTTCACATGAAACCTTGCCCTAGTTTTGCTTTTGAGGGTTCTCATTTGAATATTTACTACTATCGGTCAAATCTAGACCAATAGTTGCTTTATAAACGATGGCAAGTGCTTCCGCTCATCTACACTGATTTAGGACCACATTTTTCGAAAGTCACTCATTCATGGTAGGCCCCCATTACAGGTTGGATCATCAAATGTGAAATTCCTCGTCTACATTGATGATACTGTGGAAAGAAAAAACCCAGTGCATCATCATCACAATTCCCCTCAATAGTAAGCATACCATGCTTGTTTTTCTCGTTATGAGTATTATATTAGCAAATGCATGACCAGAACATAGTTAAGCTACTCTAAGTTACCTGAAACAATGTAAAATGTATCAAAAAAAGGATCCACCAAGGGCGATTGAACCAAAAGAACTGATTGCTAGGCTTAATCACCGGCGTTCCTTTAACGATAGACATCCGATCTTGAATTTGCTCGGCCATCTCCATGATGACGACTTCTAGCTTCATGCCAACTAGGACAAGAATCTGCAGAAAGTGGCAATGCATCATAATTTTAGGAAATTAGTTTTTTGTAATATTTCTGATTCTGCAACAAATGGTCATCTGTCTTACTATAAGTGGCACAAAAGCGATCCATAGGAGTGTATGCCATCCTGCAACAGAAGGAACATGGAGATGAGAGAGAGAGAGAGAGAGAGAGAGAGAGAGAGAGAGAGAGAGAGAGAGAGAGAGAGAGAGAGAGAGAGAGAGAGAGAGAGAGAGAGAGGAGAGAAGCATTGCATACCGTAGACATTGAGAAGCAAGCAGACAAAGGCAGAACTCCACAAGGGGATGCTGCCAGGAAGAACTTCTAATGTTGAGAATGCAGAATGTGTTTGATGTTTTTGTTTTCATTTTATGTAATGCAGCAAGATATATTTCCATGAAATTACATATAGTAAGCCATGCATGTTGCAGAAACTATTGATAAGAGATCTTCAAAATCCATATTGTACACTTCAATTATCCATATGTGGAGAGATCTTGTGCCCTGCCGTTGAAGTCTTTAATTACCGTGATTTTTGCACATGGGCCACCACAGTTGGAGTGTTGGACCTACTATACAAGCGATCAGGATCATTAGATAGTAAGAGCCAAGGGTGACTTATGAACAACAGACTAGAGAATGAATATTGCCTAAGTGCACCGTTGTATATGTTGGAAAATTGTATCAGCTTGATTGCCATGGGGCCTACGCCAGATCGAACCTGGCTATATGACGCGGATGAACTTCAACAAGTCTTGATATGATAGAGTAAGATAGGGATCAAGCTCTTGACTGTAGAGTTTAGATCATGATTAGACTTTCGCTTTGGCAGAATTCCCACGCTGGTTAGGAGATGTGGGATTCCAGGAGGGTCGTACTTGGTTTTTTGTACCAATGAGTTCGATGTTATCCAAGAGTCAAGGCCCACTTGTGCCCATATATATATGTATATATGTATGTGTGTGTATATATGTTAAGTTCATGAATTTGCATATTTATGCATCATTTTATGATGAATTAGGGGTTTTATTTGGTGAATTGCATCATTATTCATTTAATTCCATCATCTCATGCATTTTCACCTAGAAACCTGAACTTTTATATTTTTCATATATTTTCTGCATTAACTTAGAATATTATGCAATTTTTCTTCGAAGAGTCCCAGTTGGAGTAAAACTCTATCCGGATGGGTCCCACTTCAATATGGGCTCTTTAGTGTTTGATGTGTTGAATTAGAATGTGCAGAAAATGAGAATTGCAGGCCTCTGTCACGGAACCACTTTCAAGCATACATAGTCATCCTGGGCTCTACATTGCTAAATTGAAGCTTAAAAAGAAGTAAATTGAATAATTCACCACGTGGACCCCACATACAAGCCATGTGCAAATCAATGAAAGGAGGGGTCCACTCTTCATGTCAATTGAAGAGTCCTAACTACAGTAGAAGACTTCTCGTAGGGCCCACTGTTCAAGCAGATGAAATGTCCCACATGGCAGGGTCCGCAGTTGTTGCAGACTTGAAACTATTAATGGATAATTCAAAGAGTAAAAGTTTGATTGGAATAAAAGAAGAAGAATTTGAATCATCCACATCTGATATCCTTTCAAAAACGAAAGTTGTGCAGAGATAGAGTTCATTGCAAATCAAAATTTAAAAGTTAATCCCATTTTTCTCAGGATAACTCATCTTCAAATGACCATATCTTTCAATCAGACCGTCGGATCGATGTATTTTACCTACTGTTGGAAAGCTTATTCAGAGTAGATGTCCGTGGAGCCCAAGATTGTGCAAATCAGAGCTAAATCAACAAAGTTATGGGCCCGGAGATTTTCATATTCATTTTTAGACGGGATTGCACTAAAATCCACACCGTTGATAATCCATTGCTGCATATCCCTTGTGGGACCCCATATGAAGATTAGCCAAGCCATCCAGAGGTTTCCAGAAGCTTCCATCTCATTCAAATTCAAAAAGGATAAAGAGATATACCTTATCAATGAAGATAAACCAAATCTGTAGAGAAGGTGTCCAGATTCAATGTATCTGTAAGATAACCGGGAATTATAAATGGAACCAAAAGAAAGCATACGGGAGATACTCAACCCCCCTTGGACGTCCACTACATTATCTCTCTCCTCTCTCTTCTTTTCCTAATTAATAGAATTAGAGTTATTTTTAGGTATTCTGGAGCCTTGTTCCAGAACTAGGTTAGAAGAGTGTGAGAGAAGATTGTAATTGCCATGAAGTTCTCAATTAAAATCACATCTTTTGCAATGGAGGAGTAGATTCTTGGATCAGAGTATCAGATGAAGTTAAGTTTTTCTTATCATTAATCTATGTGATATTTTTGTCTCTTGCGTATTAATTATAATAATAAATCTGCCTTCTGTCATTGACAACCTATGCTATTTAATTTTTTTATTTGAACAATGCTTTAATCATGTATGTTTTCTTAATAGATTATTCTTAGATTGAAATTCTTTGATAATCTATCTTTGATTAATATGTGATATTTAGTTAAGTTCATAATTTCATTAGGTGAAGGGGATTTTTGCCTTAAATAAATTGTGGGAAATTGTGCTCTTTGATAGACAAATTATCCGAATCAGAAACATTGATTTGTTTCTGATTTGAAGGATTTTTGGGACAAATTTATTTTATCAATTGCATAGAATGATGGTGGGACTACTTAATGGATTCATGATATTCTGATCTGCTTTTTTATTATATCTTATTTCTGCACTTTAGATCTAGAATTTTCTTAATTTTATTATTGTTTCTTATTATCTTTCTTGTCATTATCATTGATAAAAAAAAAATCAGATTTTAAATTTTAACTTAGTAGTGCTCCCTGTGGGATCGACTTGTAATTGACACTGTCTCAACAAGACAACTGTGCACTTGCAGTATTAAAGGATTGAATTTAAAATCACATCAATATATAAATATATATATATGTATATATGGGGAATGATAATATGCATCTTTCCCTCACGATAGAGTGAGGGATACTTCTATTTTGGGGTCTTGTCAAGTACAAAAGACCCCACCTCATGTATTTAAAAAGTCACTTTTATACTTGAAAAGACCCCAAAATGGAAGTATCCCTCACCCTATGGTGAGGGAAAGATGTATATGAATATTCCCCTATATAAATATATATATATATATATATATAAGGGGAGTATTTTTGTACATACTTCCCTCCCCATAGGGTGAGGGACATTTCCCATTTTGAGAATTTTCAAGTATAAAAGTGATGGACACTTTTCCTATATATATATATATATATATATATAAGGAATGTTCACATGCATCTTTCCCTCACTATAAAGCGAGGGACACTCCCATTTTTGGACATTTTCAAGTACAAAATGTACTTTTCAAGTACATATAGTGAGGTACACTTCTTTGTCTTTATATGCACAAAGGGAAGTGTCCCTCACCCTATGGTGAGGGAATAATGCATATGAACATTTCTCTATATATATATATATATATTGTGTGTTCGTGTTTTTTTTTTTTTGTGCGCATCATCAATTGCGATGGATGGCACCAGTGGAGCCTATCTTGTATGATTCAAAGTGGCTGGAGAAATCCTGGTAGTTATCTAATGTCTTCATCAATGTGGTTATGCCCATGCGTTTTCCTGTTCTAAGCCCTAAAAAAGGGAGGGATGGGTTGGGTCAGACAAACAAAAAATCACAAATCTAATTTTTGGCATGCTTGGAACAAAAGTGGCTCGTCTTGACTCGCATTGACACAATAAGGTTACTGTTGATTTGAGAGAGAGAGAGAGAGAGAGAGAGAGAGAGAGAGAGAGAGAGAGAGAGAGAGAGAGAGAGAGACCTGATACCCACAACCTCTTTGAAATCATCTTCTAGGGATCTCTTTATGTATTTGTAGAAGTCAAATTTGCTGTTTGGAGCCAAGTGAGCCTGCACAGTTTCATTTGTTAATTACACAAACTAAGTAAGAGGAACAAGTGAAAAACGCAAATGAAGAATTTTTTTCTTCTTACATTTATGAAACCATGGCGCATGGTCAGGAAGTCCACCTTTGAGATTGACCCAATGAACTGTCTAAAAAATGCCACCTTCACAAGATTAGGAGAAAAAAAGACACAGTTAGACTAAATGGATTGATTATATCTGTGTATGTATGCAAGATCATGATCATGCCCACTCAAAAGAATTGACCCATTAATTGGACCGCCTGTTTTTTTTTTTTTTCTGTTGGTAAAAGACAATCTGGACTTAATAGCTGCAAATCAACTGCACATTGAAGATAATTTATGTACAATGGTTTGATGAATAGGGCCTGGGCTGCTACAGTGACCAATGGTGGGGTGCACATTAACGCTAAAAATGAATCATCAACTGAAGACAGGTTAGTCATGGATCTGGAGTGGAACTATGGTGTATCCAGATTTGGATTGGGATCAACTTAAAAGCCAGAGATCCAAAACTCTGTTCCCCAATATGGATCTGAGAGAAGAAGTGGGGCTAACTGATAATATGAGTATCCTTGGTTCAATGGGCCCAAAATACATGTGCTAAGTACATAAGTGGGGCTCTTAAAATGGCAACATGATTCTAGCTCTATAGACTCTCAAGCGAACAAAATGATGTCAAGCTATGTAGACTCTGAAAATGTATTTCTTCGTAGAGGTAAAAAAAATCACTGCAGTCGGTTTAAGCTTAGAATCTTAAGTTCGAAGACACAAGGATTCAGATGTGAAAACTTTCGGATCCTATAATCATGGACCCAGAAACTGATTCCTTTACTCCATTTTTCTTTTCTGGTGTTAGGAGGCTGCCGATATTTAGATAATCGGATACTGTTAAGTTTATAAATTTGCATCATGTATGCATCATTTTAGGTTGAATCAGGGACTTAATTTGGTGAATTGCATCATTTCATGCATTTTTATCTAGGAAATGTAATTTGCACGTTCTTTACACATTTTGTGCATTATTTAGTCTTTCATGTAATTTTTCTTCGAAGAGTACTAATTGGAGTAGAACTCTGTCCGGACAAGTCCCACTTCAACTGGGCTCTTCAGTATTTTACGTGTTGAATTGGCATGTGCTGAAAGTCCAATTATTGTGCTACAAGGAAGCTGTGCACCAAAAATGGGACCTACACATCCCATTGGATGTCCAACCATGCCTCCCTCATGCTTGGGACAACCAGCCACAAGCAAGGGCCCCATCTCTTATGTATGCAGTGGCAGATCCAAGATTTTCATTTGAGTGGGGCTGATGATGCTCAATTGAAATAGTCCATATATTAAATAACTTTTAGATGACTAACGATAAGGAAAAAATAATATATTCTAAAGACACAAATGAAAGCAGCTCCTTTATAAAATCGGAACTTGGGCTCAAGCTCATATAGTCCAACTTAAGTCCATTGAGAACCTTGCCTTGTCAAGAAAGTTTAGATGGTTGTACATAAAATAAAAAATATCATTGCAATTAGTTAAGAGAGTGTGATCCACCAATGCCGATGCACCGATGCAGGAGGGGTTCAAAGGATGGGTGAAAACTCGGAGTCAAAATGAGGCTGGGAGAAGACTCAGAAGTTGAAGAGAAAAAGGCTTGGTTGGAGAAGACACAAAGTCCCAAGGCCCCTTTATGGGATTTTTTGGAATGAGTGGGGGCTCAAAGTGGAGATGAAGAGGATTTGATGGGAGAAAGGCTTGAAACCCAAAGGCCCCTTATGGGCCTTTTCCAAATCACGCCGGGGCTGAAGCCCCCACTAACTAATACATGGGTCCGCCCATGTATGTATGGAAGAATTTAGAAGACTTTTGTGGGTTTTTTCGCATGCAATCATATACTAGTGCAAGTGGATCCCACTGTCATTGATTTTTGGCTCAAATTCAAGGAGAGAATCAACGACAAGACTCATTATCTTATCCTTATCAATCTTGGGGTCTAAGAAGGAGAGATCATCTCAAAGGCGAAGAGGAAGAGTCCTATTGCAAGAAGGAAGTCAGCCCCTCTTTCTCAAGATAGCTTAATTGAAAATGGGGAAATCTCTCAAACCGTAGGTCCGATTGGCCCAATCTAGATACCATTGTAAAGATCTATTCAAGCAGATATCAGTAGAACCCAAGATCATGCAATTTGGAGCTGAAATGACCAACTTATGGTGTCAGGAAATTGGCAGTAAATTTTCTACTCGGGAATAAATGTTTATTATCAAAGGCGGGCTCAATTCTTTTGCCAGTTTCGATTCAAGGAGGGAAAATAAATCTAAGAGTCTAGATTCATCTGGAAGTTTCTCTCTATCTTATCTCATTTATGCTTGGAGGCCAAGAAAGAAATCTCTCCCACATAACAGACAAAATTCTATCTTTTCACAGAGTCAAAGAAGAAACAAATTGTGGGTTCAAAATCCACAAACGGACATCCCATGGGACGTCTAGTTTAGAATAGAGAAATCCACAAAACTAAATTGAAGAAATGCATCTTACAATCCATCTAAGACCAGGTGTTCTGGTGACAGCGGCATGCCTCCTCACAAAGGTAGTTTGGTGAGTAAACCTAAATGCTGCAGGATCTACAAACAAAACCCGAGAATCAGTTCCACTTAAATTGCTGCAGAAAGAAAGTATAACATAAAATTAATGAGGAATTTCTACAAGTTAAAAAAGCAATGTCAACACTGTATGCAAAAATTGATGATTTCATCAAGTAGGTTTTCAACTTAGGTGGGTCGCGTTGGGTACTAACTCAAGTCCAAGCCAGACCTGATCCTGACCCAAGAGAAACCCAGACACCACCAACTCGAGTTGGACCTGCATTGTAATTAAATTCTCTATATATCCAAGTGCAATTCAGGATGACTGGGGCTTGGTTAGGTCCCATTTTGAAGTTGAGACCACCAATGTCCAGATTTGGATTGGTGTCAAAGTATATCCATCCACCAATATCCTTTTAAGTGCATCAAAACCACTTGGAACAGATTTTCTGAGATGATCGGAGATTACCATCAGCGAACTGGTGTTCTAAGGAATCTTTCACTGAGAGCTCCCATGCTTTCCACCTCTTCATCTATGGATACCCATCAGTTGAACATTACATTAGATATAGGATTGACCTGATAAAATGGGGTTTTGCTACTGTAATAGTGTATTGTTTTAATATAGTTAATTCAAGTGGAGTGTAAGCATTTCCCTTATAAATTTACTTACTTTTGCCTGTCCCAATGCCATGGTGATGACACTATAAAGGACATGAAAGACAGCAAGGACAAAAATAAATATATGGAGTTGGTGCACCCCGGATTGTGAAAACAGTGACACTTTGCCCTGCATGAAATCAAATGCATTAGAGAAAAAAAAAATTAAGAGGTTTTTCCCTGTTGCTTAGTTTTAGGGATTGCTTTTTCCTCCTTTTCAAAAACTCGAATTTTTCCTGCACCTTCTCCACGTTAGGGGAAATGATAAAACTCTATATAAGAGAAATTAATTCTTTCTCCATTTGTAATTTTTATAAAAATCATTTTTTTCCATGATCCAAAAAGTACACATTTTTTTCAATCCTAACACCAAAAATCACATTTGTTAATAGATAATAAGGATGAAAGACTTGTGAAACTTTAGTTGTCTATCTCACTTAGGGCCAGTTTTATTGCATGAAGATAATTCTTATGAATTATTAGGAACCACTTTACCACTGATTTCTTATCCTGACCATATAACATGATTTATTTATTTACATGGGATTTAATTCTCAAGCATTATAGAAATAAATTCATTAGTGTTAAAATATAATTGGGTCAATCTATTGGTATCGATTTGGATTTCTAAAAATTCAAAGGAACTCATTATGCCATGAAAGATAGGACCTAGTTATTTGTTCACATAAAATTAAATTCCTTCAAGTTCAAGGGAATCATTTTACTATTAATTTTCTTATCTTGAGAATTTATGACATGTTTGTTTGTATGAAAAGAATTCTTAGAAAATCAAAGAAACCCACTTTACCATGAATTCCTTATCTTGGAAATATAATTGAAGATTTTTTATTTTCATTGAATTAAATTCTTAGAAAATGTCATCATCATCTATCATTTAAAGAAAACATTTAAAAAAAAAGTTATAAAGTTATTGACAATTTCTTTGATTTGAAAACTGACATCAATATTTAATTTAGCGCATATTACAATATGGGTAATTGCCAAACACCTCAGTTCAAAATCTATTGAATGTTTTGGAACTGCAAAACAGCATCAATATTGCAATATTATAATATTAAAATATTATATTATGTAATATTTTGTTTTTCTAGTATTTAAATCTAGAGATATTTTATTTTGTACACATCCAAACATTTCCTAAGATCTGAAAGAATATAAGAAAATACATATTAAATTACCACTTCTCATTCACATAATAATGCTACATATTTTCATCCAAACACTTTTACATTGATGCTTTTTCAGCATACAAATGCAATAATACAAGTTTGAATGTTTTCATTGACCAAAATTCTAAATCCATTTAAAATAATGTATTTTTCTTATGTCATTGCCCATACTATGGGTATTTTAGTCCTAAAATGGAGTAATTGTAGTTGTATGGAAAATATTTAAACTTTCGGAAGGAGGAGGAAAAAGTCATCTTTAGAGGTAAGCTATAGGGAAAAATCTCTAAAATTAAAAATGAGAGAGAGAGAGAGAGAGAGAGGAAATTCCCCCATAGAGGTATCAAAGATTTATAAAATTGGTAAGTATTGTGTACTAGGAAATCCATGACAACTATTATGACTGGCACAATAGGAAAGAAGTAAAAAAAAAAGTTTGAGATGGTTTACAGGGAGGGTCTATATAACAACCCCATACACAAAGATTATATAGTTATGAGGAACTCAAAATGGAGTAGTTAAAATTGAGGACTAGCATTAAGCATTACCTTAGTCAACAGTGATCAATAAGAAAATGAAACTCACCAAACCGATCTAAAAAAAATTGTTCTAATGTTTCAGTGATGACTATGGTTGATATAGACACATTAATATCACTCCTTTGAGTAATAATGGAGCATATGCAAATCACAGTCTAATCATTCTGCTAAAACTGAAAGATAGAACATGATCATAACACTGTAAAAACTACTTCAATTCAACAGTGAATATCACAATTTTTTTTTCATCACTTGATTTTTCGCTTGTCAGAGGGAGCTGGATTTCAGAGTTCCTAGGCCAAAATAAAGAGAAGTCGCTAGCACTAGAATGGTGAGTGTTCCCTTTACTAATGAGAGTTTTACTAATGAAGTTGAGTGAAGTAAAGATTATTTTGAAGAAAGAATAAAATATAAGTGTGTTATGATGGTATTTTATTTTTGGTTGTTTGTAATGAGATCTTTTTTCACTTTTTGTATAGAAAAGTGAGGTTTTTTTTGTCTTTTAGTGGAGAAAGATGATTGTTTTTTTACTTTTTTTTTGAAAAATATGGAGGGAAATGTAAATTAAAGTGCTTTTGATGTGATTTTTTTTATAGAAATGGGGGCTTTACCTTAACCTTACTTGACTCTATTTTTAGAGTTGCCGGACAAGCCTGTTCTAGTGCATGTTTGGTATCTCTATTTTTCACCGCTATTTGTCTATTTGTCTAAATCGGACAGAGATTAGAAAAATTAGAGCGTTTGGTAGATGACTTTATCCTCTTCCTATTTTAGAAGAGTAGAGGCAAATCCTCTAAATTTGAAATGCCCACTTTCTGGGCATGTGAAAAATAGAGGCATAGGCTCTAAAAAAAGCAGAGGCAAATTCTCTAAAATTGAAATGCTCTCTTTTTTTTATAGCTCTTTTTTTAATGGCTCTATTTTAAATGGTCTGTCAGAAAAAGAGTAGAGATGCCAAACATGGCCCTAGAGTTGCCGAACAAGTCTTTTCTAGAGTTGCCAAACAAGCCCTTACACGGGGCAACTTGTCATCTTTCTTCATGCATGGTAGCATGGTGTCTCCTACTTTGGTAGGTACCGATATCTTGGCTATGTGTTCCTGCCCCAGAGTCAGAAGGAGAGAAATGAAGCCCGTCAGCATCAGCTCTGTAGAGAAGTAAAAACCAACCAAAACAAATAAATTAAGAGTGGAGGGGCATTTTGCAATTGGCAAATAATTTGGTTATTCTTAATAAAGAATGTTTATCTTAAAAAGGTTGTTAGGACAAGGATGAGTTTGTATTATATTAAAACTAGTGAGAAATGCCCGGGCCTAACAAAATATAAATATGATAATAAGATGTCATAACAACAACATATTTGAAATGTAGAAAGAAAAGACGATTAAAAGAATGCAAAAACTCAAAGAAAGCTTAAATTTGTTAAAACTATAAATAAAAGAATCAGGCATTAGCATATGAAACTGAAAGAAAATAAAACACTTAAATCCGTAGTTTCATTTAGTTGATCATCACCATTCATATGATGACCCATCATCACAATTAAATCAATCTTAAAATTATGAAAGGTCGAAGGAGAAAGGAACCTTTGGTTGAGTTCGAGTGATTCGTGATCGCCCCACTTATGATTAGGTAAAGTTTGATCTACTGCTTATGTATAGTAGGATTGTGATTTTGAACAATTTAACTCCATAGGTGAGCCCCACCAATAGATTTATGGGTCTAGGGCCTCGAAGGATCCAAATTCAATATTGGACTTATATAATTTTGAGGACCAAATCTCTGCAACATAATAAAAGAAACAGTCATCGCATTTTCAATATTCTACGTACAAACTATAAATTATTGGTCCACATGAAAAGCCAGTGAGTTCCATATTTTGAGACAAGTGAGAAGAAAGAAAAAAGAAAAAGAAAAGAAAATAACATAGATCGGGGTTCACAATTTTGATTCCTTCTAATTTTTTACTTTATTTGATGGGATAGAATCTTGATAGGATTGAAAGATATTGGATAGACTTTTACTTTTATAAAGTTTATATTGTATTTAAGTACTTTAGGAAAGCTATAGATATTGCATGAGTATTTATAAGGATTGGGTGAAGTGTGCCACATGTCACTGCAAAAACCCAAAAGGGAGCGCCACGTGTTGCTCTTCCGCGAAGAGGTTGTTGCTTTAATATATATATATATATATATATTCATGTGCATCCTTCGGTGAGGGATAAACTCAATGTGGGCCCCATTGATCATGGGACTTGGGGGGATGGAAAGAGTCATATGAGATGAGAGACACGGCCCCTCCTCCTAGCGACATATGTCAAGTTTGATTTCAATCCCAAGTCTTTAACTCCTTCATCCGTGCCTATAAATTTAACGACTTTATATTAAAGGAAAATTTTGACCCTCAATCCAACGGTCCAATTCATTTGGATTAATGAAAACTCAATTGATCCATTGTAATTTAGGGGGTTCCATGTGTGTGGATGATTTGGATGAATCATAAAGTGGCCCCACTATGTTATCCAATTGATGCACATGAATATTTTTCATATATATATAATTAGAGTGGATTAAAGGTATAATGTATGAGGACACTAAAGTTATGATGTGAATTAGATCATTGATATTGTACTATGTAATAAACAATTGGCTATTCTAAATGGGAAGATTATCACCTACAAGAAGACTTATGAGTGCCACTTAAATGCATTCCTATCATTGTAGGTTAGGTGGATGGAAAGGGCTCTTTGAGGATAAGGGTTATGTAGAAATAATCTTAGCTCTTGATTTAACAACCTTAATATTGAAGAATGGTTCCCTACCCGGGTGGTAAGGAACGTCCGTTATTACTTGGCTAAACCCTGGGTATGTCACCTCTACCCGCTTCTATGGGCTCCTTTTACACTTGTGTGGGCTTTTTTTCCGTATGTGTGAGCTTCTTTCCTACTTGAATAGGCTGCTTTTCAGTGTGTATGCGGAGTCTCTCTTGGGCCCAAACCCCTTTGGCCGCTGTAAAAAAGAAAAGACAACCTTAATGTTTAATGATTTTTTAGATTCAATCTAATGGTGAGTAAATGTTCAATAAGTACAAAATTGTGGCTGATGTAGGATCACAGGGGATAAGAGCGTGTAGGGATCTGTATTGATGAAAGTTGGGGTCCAATGAGCTGGACTTCACATGCAGTCCAATTGTAGGAGAAAATTCTCCATTCTGAACAGAGAATATATCAAATTTCTACAATTCTTACAAGTAAAGACATTTCAATATAGTTCAAAAATTAGACTGAAATCATCGAGAGTCGCCAAGTCAATTCAACTCTCGAAAAGTCATAGAGAACGACTGTCTACTGTTCAAATTGTAGTGTGAGTGATCATCTCCACTTGTTTACTTTGCATTTAATTTTGGACTTCTTTGTTTGAAGGGTGGAGTAAATAAAATAAAATTGAGTGCCAAAAAAAAAAAAAAGATGGATTTGGGAGTAAAATGCACCCTTTTTGTCATTTTTTGCTTTTTACGAGTACATATTTTTGTCCTTAATTTTGTGCATTTTAAGAGCACTTTTCTTCATTATTTATGGAAAAGATGCGTTATTTGCTATGGATTGAATGACACTTTCTAATCCAGTTCATCTAAATTCAAAAGATAGATTTCCTGCTTTTGCAGAGGGTGGAAAAGGCTCATCTGCTCTTCGGTTGAGCTGTCCACGACACGAATACCTCTTTCGTGTAAATATCTATTTTCCTTTTCCAAGTCTTTCTTTTGCTAATGAAAACTAGTTTTTCTTTATCTCTATTTTTTTCCTCTCTATTTGACACTCTATTTCATTTCATTTTACTCAACCCTACAAACAGGCCGGGCATTGACCATTGAGTCAAACGAGTTTGGCCGCATCCGGCCAAATCCGCCAAACTTGCTCTAGTTGCTTGACTCGGCTCCTATTCTTGAATCACTCTGCGTAGTTGAGTTTTAGAACAATGCTCCTGCCTAGTGTCAGGAAACCATCTCTCTCCCGTGCATTCACCTTTGATTGGCTTTCCATGATCTGGATGCGGATTTGTTTTTCGGTGCCCATCTCTATGTCTTGGATGAATGGCTAGGATTGTCCAATCATGGATTTTAAGCTCTATTCCTGCTAATAATTGGGTTTTTATGTTGTAAGCTCATGAGCCCTGTTTGGGCTTATTTCTTCTCTAATAGCTCAATGGGCCAGCTATATGCACCCCGTGTCACCCAAAGGGTAATGACTTTTTGCAAATAAACATGACCCCATATTCAGGTTCTTGGGCTTTGCCTGTGCTTGAATGTTATACCCCATAACCTAATGGGCCTTCCTTGGGCAATCTTTAGGATGGCTCGACCTGACCCAGGCACACCCTAGTCCCAGAAAGCAAGATCCATTTCATTTGAGAGAGAGAGAGAGAGAGAGAGTTACCAGCCTTAATTTTCTCCAATGCTTCAAGCATGGCTTTCTTGTGTTTTTTCTGGAACCACTGTGACATTTACAATGAGCAAAGTTAAAAGGAAGTCAGTATTAAGTAAACCTGGGTTGACTCAGCCATTGATACTCCGGTCTCGATGAGGCTGAGGTAATGAAAGCCCATATATTTTACCAAAACTCGATTCTTTGAAATGAAACTCGGCGGACTCGGTCAAGTTTCCACCCGAGTCTTGTTCATCTCTTGAATGATCATGCAAAATCTTAACGAGAACAACGACCTTAAATGGAGGGTGAGAATAATAATCAGATGGGCCCCACTGTTTTCTCATACACAGGCGGGGGCGGACTCAGGCACAACAATCACATGGGTGCAGTCGCACCTGTTAAAATGCGGTGTGCTTCAAAAAATTCATTAAAAATTATTCATCCACCCTTATTATCCACATGAGCCTCCTCGATTTGCTCCCAAAATCAAATTACCTATTAAGATCCGTACGACTCAAACGAAATTCCTGTGTCCACCTCTGCACACAGTTCCTTTGATCCATTGACATTTGCATGTCAATAGTCTCCCAATTAGCATGGGCCGAGAAGGACCCACAAGTGAGGTAGTGACTTCCCTATAAGGGATAAAGAAGTTGTGCGCGCGTACATTTGCATTTTTGAAAATTTCCAAGTTACTTGAAGGAAATTTGAAAGCCCACTGAGGCTTGACCAAGTCAATCTTCTTGAATGAAATTTGAAAGCCCACTGAGGCTTGACCAAGTCAATCTGACCCAAAGGAAGATCTGAGTTGGCATAGCATTTCTCACTAACACAACCTCGAGGTTATGTGTTCAAATCATGTAACCAATCAAAGAAAATAAAACTGAATACATCATGTCAACTTATTTATCTTGTCTCTCGCCAACTGACTTGGTTGGACTCATGCATGGACCGACAAGTCAAGTTTTAAAGAACCGCTCCTTACCCCACTGGTAAGGAGTTGGGTTCTTATTGGACTCCGACCTCCCCATGTATATTCTTATATGTGTGTATGCGGGTATTTCTCACATCATTGGACTTCCTTCCCGGTGTAGGGGCTCTACATAATTAAAAAAAAAAAAAAGGTCCAAGCCACCAAAGCTGAGATACCAAAAAAAGAAAGTTTTAATAGTCTTTTATACTCAATACTTAATGAAAGAAGGAAAGCAAAATGCACATGCATGTCACCTTTGCAAGAGAATGGATTCCATGTTCTATCACAACAGAAATGATGACAATGATGGCGCACAGAATCGCAACTGCCCACGTTGGCGTCTGCTCCAAAGTCCGCTCGCCTGGTACAGGAGCCGCCATGGCTACAGATGAGGCACACCCCAGAAAAGGGCACAAATTAATGAAATAGTCTGTGAAGAAGATCAAGAAAACTCTCTCTCACTCTCTCTCTCTCTCTCTCTCTCTCTCTCTCTCTCTCTCTCTCTCTCTCTCTCTCTCTCTCTCTCTCTCTCTCTCACAGAGACACACACACACGTTTGCAGTTCTCACAACAAGTGGAATATATGGTTGCAGATTGTAACTGAGACAAGGAGGAGAGACGACTTGTAAACGCAAGTCATTATAATAGAAGCGCGTTTCCAAAATGTTGTTAGAAGACGTGGAATCTGAAGTCTGAACCATTCCAAGAAGAAGGAACTAGACACGAAACCACTTGGGAAGGTCACGTCGTGATAAAACATTTAGGACAAGGAGATGCGGGATCTTATCCTCCGCTTATTGGTGTGCAAAGGGAATATGGAATCTGAGCTATGAAGAAAAGTCTGGATCCCGTGTTAAGTGTTTCAATCAAACAAGGAAATATCTTTCAGGCCTATCCACAAGTGGCAACGGGATAAAATGTCATCTCTGGTAATTGCACCATCTCAATTTCTTTCTTGAATGAAAAGAAAAAAGAAAAAAAAAAGATGACATTTTATATACGGGTGGCGGCGCTCGTGGATAGGCTGAAATAGTATTTCCCAAAAGGAAATTTCTCAGAGGTCCGTTCATTTGCATAAATAGAGGAATTCATGGTGAAATGAGATTCACACTAAGAATTATTAAAGAAGTAAGGGGTTAAAAATAGAATGTGGAGATGTAGATGGTCTCTTGACTTATTCATAGGTATTGAATTATTAGGGGGATAGCTTGGTACTCATTTCTCATCTTTCCTTGTTCAATTTCTATTAAAGTAAAGGTTATTAGATGGTCATTTTCACTTAGAGAAATAAAATATTCAATTACACGAAACATGTGTGAGGGGACGGGAAGTGCACTCTAGCTATACATAGCTTACTTGGGCCCACTTGCCGTAGAAAAATATCCTGTGATCGTAGTATATGGGCAAAATTATCATTAAAAAAAGGAGAAAAATGAATGGAAGCCCTAAGTGTCAATATTAAATATTTGTTCCCTCCATTAATTGGTCCAAGAGTTTAAGTTGTATTTTTCAGTAAAAAATACTTGTAAGCAAATTTATGTGACCTAACTTACATAAATACTTTACTTGAGTAGTTGAGTGCAATTGTCGTTGACTTAGTTTTGATGCGGACCAAGATGGCTTTATGGAGAAAAAAACTTGTATAAATTGGCATCCGACTGCATTATCCATTGGGAAGGTAAGAATCTTTAAGGGCTCAAAGCCTCAAACGAAGGTCTGAATCGAATATCAGGCCTATTTGCATGGTGCAATAGCCATCGAGGCCTAACATGGTTGCCAAACCATTCCAATCCAACCTTATTGGTCCTGCCCCTAACTCCAGCCTATATTGCTCGTCTCCTGTAGATAATTTGTTTTTTTGGGTGCATGAGATCCTGGTAAAATGTATTCTGCATTTGAGTTAGGAATCCGAATCCACTAAGTGCCTGACTCATGTAGAATCCCTGAGTGGAAGGAGTGGAAATCAAGAGTGGGGCCCACCTGTTGTAATTTCAACCTATTTAAGATGAACACCCTTCCCATTATAGTATGTCTCCAAATTTTATCCTGCCTTAAGATTGAGTATATGATTAATAATTAACCTGATTATTGAATATTAAAAATAATGATTGCATTAATCATTTTATTAATAATATGCTCAATATTATGATGGGAGCAACACCCCTGATAGTAGAATTTCGAGACATCCCATAACTAGGAAGTGTGTTCATTTTAAGCAGCTTGGATTTTCAATCGATAGGCCCCAGACTGATAAGTTTGAGTTGGTTTCCTTCTGTATTGATTGCATTTGCTATATTTAGCTGGGTGGTCTGATCTTCTTGTGCTGTGGAGTCTCATAAACAACCTACTTATGTTCATAGATTTAAGAGGAGTAAGCAAGATCCAAACATTAGGTACCAGACTTTTGTACTCTTTGTATTTTTTTAAGAGTAAAATGCATCTAGTATACTATAATATATCACAGGGAGAGGAATTTAAGGGGAAAATCTCCCTGGGACTGCATACGTCTCAGCAGAACCCAGTCCCATGTCGGAAACTGGAAGGGTCCTCGTATAGGCTTGGGTATATGATATAGTCGATATCAACCATTCTTTCGGTCAGATTTTTTTCAACACAACATAATAGTCAATATCGACCATTCCTGATGGTCGATATCGATCATTCTATCAATTAGATTTTCTTCTATATATAACTGTTTTATTTACTGAACACACCAGTGTACATAATTAGACCCTAAATTAATCAAGTCTGTAACGAGGTCTATTTTTTTCTTTTACCAATGCAAATTACTGTTGTGCTGATTTTTGTGCGAAATTGTACCATTCAACCATAAGTTCGATATTGTACGATACTGTGCGATATCACATGGAGGGTCATATCGGAGGACAATGAGCACTTTCGTAATTTGCACAAATTACTAATGTGCTAATTTTTGTGCGAAATTGTACCGTTCAACCATAAGTTCGATATCGTACGATACTGTGCGATATCACATGGAGGGTCATATCGGAGTACAATGAGCACTTTCGTAATTTGCACACTCGTAAGAACATCTGCTAATAAAATATAAACACTTCAGTAATTTGCATGTGTATGAACACCTATCCAAAAAAATTTAAAAGAAAATGTATGTCTTGGGTATTATAGAATAAAAACGCACACACACGGACACATTTGGGTATCTAAGGCCCAACCCAACCTGAATTTTATGTGGGTTTCAAAATTCAAGTCTCAACCTTGAGCCCATTTTGGCGAGAAGCCCAACTCAATTTTGAGGCCCCTTATTTGAAATTAATAATTAGAGAGAGAGAGAAACTTAAGTACATTAATGGGGGTGGTTGCACTTTGGTCCACTTCTAAAGTCATTGCGAAAATTCTAGCTCTTCTTTGAAAATTTTCTATCTTTAGAGCTGATTGTTGGTTGGATTAAAAAAAAAAGCCACAATTATGGCCTTAGGAGAAGCCACATCAACTTATTGGAGCCCATTAGTGAATATGTCCATTTAAAAACACATAATATTTGCCTTTTCAATAAAATGTGTCTCTTGGGCTACATATGTGCATTTTCAATAAAATGTGTCTCTTGGGCCTATTTGTATGGATGTGACCCAATTCAAAAGGATACCTTCCAACCCTATAAATTAAAGTTATTTTCAAAGTTTTAACATAGTTTTCAAAAAGAGCAGAAATACATACGAATCCTTTATTTTTAAGATGAAATGCATATACTAACGTGGATTAAAGGAATAAATATTTGATTTTTATAATTTTTTAATTGATATAAAATTTTTAATTATTTTATTATAAATAATTTTTTATAAAATAAATATTAATTTTAATATATTATTCTGGTCACACGATACTTAATCTAAACATAAATATCGCACCCAATGTAAGAAGGTGAGACGTCCTGAGAAAGTCAAGTCATGAGACGTTCAGGACCTGGCAGATATGATGCAGACAGAGAAGGACTTAGGAGTTAGGATGGAGACAAAGAAAAGACTTACATTGAGACCCACGTTTTCATGAATGTAGAGTTTTTTGTTTTTCTTTGAAAGATATGAATGTAGAATCTTCTCCCTGCTTAACAACAGGAGACTGGCAAAGAATCCCGTGCGGTGCAGGGCTAGTAGCTCAATTGAATAATAAATTAATATTAATATTAATATTAATATTTGAATTTAGTATTAAGTAATTAAAATCATAAATTGAGTGAATCATAAGCCTATTTATATAAACATAAATTATTAATAAGAAGTCTATATATTGTGTCAATAATATGTAAGCAAATATTTGTATGAAGAATGATGTTCTTCAATATTTGTATGTCCCAACATCCAATCTCATTGAAGAACTTTTGTAGAATGGGTCATCTTAGAGTGCAGAACATGTCCACGTTTCACCACCGGGCACTGTATCTTTTCCTAAACTCACTTTATAATCTAATCATACTCTCGCTGCATAGTTATAAATCAATTATAAATAAAATTGATTAGGATAAAATCATTATTTCATGAATTATCCTAATTTGGAATGGCCATGATAGATCGGACATGATTCACCTCAACCTGATCTATGCGACGACGGCCACCTTAATCATTGAATTATGTGTATCATGTAGCCAAGGTACTTTACGTGGAACTACATTTTGCATACACTCACTGTAACCAATATAGACTTCTAGTTCAGGGGGTGTTTAAAAACCATATATTTCTAAAGATTTTATTATATTTTCTCAAACTCTAGAATTTAATCTACTAGGGTTGTATAGAAAATCCGATATCACCGTTAAATCGGACCGAACAGACCGAACCGAGCGGTTCAGATTGGTTTTATAGTAGATTGATTCGGTTTACGGTTGAAAATCATAGAAACCGCTTCGAGAGAGAGAACCGTTGGTGTGATGGGATTACAAATGTGTAGTTTTGAACCCTCAACCGGTGTGGTAGCGCTGTTTTGAACCCTTCATCACACTAAAAGTGTGGTAGCGTAGTTTTGAACATTTAACCTCTAGGAGCAAACCGTGGTCTTAGGCCAATTGAGCTAACTCTTATAGGGTTATTTTGGTTTTATTTCAAGTGTATATTTTACAAGTGATCGATTCATGGTAATGTCCCTTTAAGAAAAAAAAAAAAAAAAAAAGAAGAAGAAGAAGCTCATATTGTAGTAAAATTTGGACCAGAGTAAATATTCACAAGAACAACTATTTTTTATGATTTGGCTTTTAGATGTGCACACTAGTGATGGACATCATCAAACTTGTCGAACTTGAGCTCCAACTAGATGAACTGATAAGGTAAATCAAATGGATCAGGATGAGTCTCGAGTAATGAATTTTGCAAAAACTCGATTGGACATCAAGTCATCTGCAAACCAGGCAACTGTTGTTTGACCTCATGCGATATTATTATTTTTACTTTTCCTACACCTTGGTGCACAATGATAGCAAGGGGCTTGAGCATAGCTGTTGATTGAGATATTCAGGCCCTGTACTAGGATCCTTAACCCACACATGCATCAAGGAACAAAACGTTTCTCTTCACTATATTATTTCCGGCTTTTTTCCTGATATTAAGTTGCATTTTCATCCACGGATATTAGCATCACCAGCGAGGCAGCAACATTAACATGGGGACCTCCCTTTAATGAAAATCCCATATGAATAGGTGGGTTGATGGTTTATATTTGGTCACCCTCGCTCCTCTATCCTATAATTCCTATCCCACTTCCCTGTTTGCTGTCACGCTTTCCCCCACTTTTGTAGTGGTTATGGAACCACGTGCTTCACGTGAGTCAGTGGACCACGCGGATCCCACATGACGGCCCATCAATGGTTAAATAGTAACTATGGTTAAAATCTCGATTTCGGTCGCGGTATCAGCCGAGCCAAAAAACCGATATGATATCGGTATCGATTGCGGATATCGGTTTGTCTCGGTGGTCGCAGTTTAAATTCTTTTTGAAATCCAAAAAAATTTACAAAAATATCCAAAAAATCCAAAATATTAGAAAATGCCAGAAAACAATATTTTTTTGCATTAGTAACAATAATAAATCAATATATCGGTTACCTTAAGTTATAAGTCATGTTTATATCGCAGTTCGTGTCTTCTCTAGTATTTCATATAATGCAACCATTATTGATGCTCATGATCAATTTATTAGTGTAAAATATAAGAAAATAAAGATAACATATCAATCATCATTTAATAATAACTCCATCAGCAAATATGTTGTGAAATTCAAGACCATAAAGGTAACATATTAAGATCTGAAATATGATAGTGAGATGGATAAATCATAAAGCATTTGGGCACGAAAAGGTTCATGGTCTGCCTGAAATTAGAGGGGACTAGAGAGTAGAGACTAGAGAGAGAGAGACTGATGAGTATGAGTGTATAACAGATTGACAAATATTATAATTCAAATATTAAAAAATCCGAAAAAAAAAATTGGAAAAAAAAATCAAAATCATGTGTATGAGTAGATCTCGCATGAAAGTATCTAGATCTCACTTCTAAGTGAAGAACACAACCAAAGTAACAACCCCAATCATTTTTATGCTTCATCTAAAAATAAAAAAACAAAAAACACATAATAAAATGCTTTAAGTTGATTTTCTCTTACCTTGAATAATATTTTCTTTAAGAAATAGATGTATGATTTGAAAAGATGCAAGAGGGATGTGTGATGGAGTGTGGTTGCTGCCCTAAGGAGTAAGGATATGAGAGGAGAGGAGAAGAAGAGGAAGATTGGAGAAAATTTTAGAAAAAGTAGGGTTTTATTCATTTTATATCATCTCGGCCGATATTTTCCAAAATATCGGCCGATATATCGGTTCTGCGGAGATGAAGTTCATCTCGGCCGCTATATTCCGATATTTTGGGGATATTTTCCCTACAATACCGATACCGGTATCGCAGCGAATATATCGGCTCGGTATGGACCGATACCGGTTCATATCGGCCAATATGAACTAGTATCAGCCGATATTTTGCACCATGATAGTAACTACACCATCGTAGCAAGGGAAGGTAAAAAGTTGCAGTGGGTAGTTGGGATTTTAGTACCCCATTTAATGGCCCATTAAACACAGTACAAGCAAAGTTCAAGACGTGGACTTCCCTCTGACCAATAGTGAAACGTGGATTGGTAGGGCTTTTAACGCCCTATTTAAACGTCCATCAAACAAAAGTACATTAATGACTTATCCCGCAAAAAGACACTTCTATTAAAGGCACATTTGTGTAGAGGCAATTTTCATGGAAAGATGAAATTGCCATATCAGTAAATTTTATGGTTTTTAAATATCTCAAAAAAGGTTTTTTGAGGAAGTTAGAAATTCATGTTTGGTGCAAAAAAAAATTCCTCAAAGAATTGGTGCTAATGTTGTTTGATGCAGCTGCGGATTTCTTTAGTAAAAACTATTATTTAGTGAAAACTATTAGGCGGCTGGGTCGGCATGTGCGTGGAGTGGGTGAGTGGGTAAGTGGGGTTAGGAGGGGAGGGAGAAGAAAGAGGGTGGCTGGGTGGAGTGGGGGTGGGAGTGACGAAATGAGAGGTCAGTTTTCCATGTAAATGGACCTCCCATACACCCCCCCCCCCCCCCCCCCCCCCCTAGGAAGTTCCTAGGAAGGAAAAAGCTGACGTGGCGAAAAGGCAGTTCCTTGGAAAACTGCAGCACCAAACACATGAAAAATGAGTTTTTCACATAAAACCACATCCTTTTCCGTGGAAATGGGCTACACAAACGTGCCCTAAAACTTAACAACAGGCCACGTAGAGGCCTTTTTTCCTTTTTTGTTTTTTTTTTTTTAGAAATATGAAACATCTAGTTGATGTCAGGCGGCCACGTAGAGGTTAGTGTGAGCAGAAAGCTGAACATGAAAAAGGATTAGAGTGACGCTATAGATAATCGAAAGGGATAGGACCCAAATTCAAACATTTTTAAAAAAGTCTTTGATGCCAGAGATTTTAGAGGAAAAAGATTAGCCCAAAGTAATATGGCACTTTAAAATTCACAATGAAACAATATGCAGTTTTGTATATATTCTTTTGAAAGGAGAAATCCATGGGTGGAGCCTTCTATGGCCTCCCTCCCCTTTAAGATATATATATATATATATATATAACGAGCAATAAAGGCCAAAAGGAATATATAAAAAATATAATTACAAAAGGAAATTACTTTATAGAAATGAAGAGTATTAGTAAACATGATAAACAGATGATAAATGGCCATTAATAAATTAAGGAATTGTTCTGGTGAGTTTCAAATCCCGGACCACCTGAATTTCACGGCACCTACACATATGGACGTCGGGTAGGATTCAGAAAATGCTTTCTTATAAAAAGAATGCTCAAATGTGATAAAAAAAAATGTTCATGTGTAAATGATTCACATATGAATCATTTTCATTTGCAATCAAATCAGGTGTGAAAGTATATATTTAATTATTTGTCATTCTCACACCTCTTCACGTGTGAGGATCTAAAGAAGGTGGACGGCTTGGATTGTGAAAATGGGGACCATAGAAAGTTTTTCTTTTTCATTTTTTTTTGGCTAACCGGGGGTGTCCAAGGACGCTTTGAGCACCTGACTAGTCCCCCGGGGTGATGGCCTCCCCCTTTTTTCACTCACCGGATTCGTCGAGCTATATAATAGCCTGTGGTCCCAACGCATTGGCGGGCTTCGATGCTGAGACCTCCGGGTGGTTACGGAGTGCCCCAACCAATGGCACTACCAAGCATTGGTGAAAATATCAAAACATTCATGAAGGATTAGACTTTAAATTTGGCCCCATGGTCGTCTTGGATAGTTTAAAGAGGATCAATGGTTTAGATCATAATTGTGGGGCCCACTTGCATAGAAAAAAAAAAAAACAAATCGATCTAGGTTCAAGGGCTGAGAAAATAGTGAACGTATAAACTTAGTTGGTAAATGCAACAGTTGTATGTTTTTGTGTTTTTTTAATATCTCACAATCCATGACGAGTTTAGATGTAAATTTTGACCCAATAGCGGTAATTGGACTTTTAAAGAGTTGAACAGTTCGGATAATAAAGAGGAGCGTATAGATTTCCAGAATGGATGATGTTCATATCTAAAGTGTTTTGTAATCATCTCTAAATTCAGGACAATTCAATGCTGAAGATTGGTACCAGATGCATGCTGCCTGTTCTCGTGCATGATAGGGTGTCCGTGGTGATGTGGCGTACCCTTACTAATACAGTTGGATTGACCATGGTTTTTTTCCCTAGCCGGATCCTGACTGTTTTTCATCAACGTGTGAGTCAAAAATAGTTCCACGTCACCACAAAGGTGCCTGCCTTTTGTCTGAAGAAGAGGTACATCAGTAAAAAGAGTGCAATGGAAAAATAGCATCCATGATAACCCTTGCTTGTACTATAAACCAAAAACACAATGTTTGATAAACAAAACTACAAAGAGGAATTCAAGCAAGGCTGCAAGCTTGCGCAATAGTGTTTTTTCTTTTTTTCCTTTTTGCTAAGTGAGGAGCATTTATTTATAAGAAAGAGGATACAGACGTCTTCCTGCTTCAGCACATACGCTGAAACAGTTACATTTACTTGCAAATGGTAAAACATAAAGCAAACACACATACACACAAATAAAAAAGACATGGCAATCTGGAAAGGAAAACACGACGACTCACACTCTGAGAAGATTAAACACAAATTAAGATCGAAGAGCCATTTGTTGTTGATGATGAGTAAAGGTGAAGATCCCCAAATGGCCATCTCCTAATCTGTTAAATTACTAATTTATTTCGCATGGATGTCTAGGAACTTAAAAAGCTAATGACCATTTGCACCAGTAAATCACTTCCTTCCATCCAAATTCCACATCCTCATCACCATCCCGAGTTGTCCGACCCGAAAAACATGCCCAAGAGCTGAGCGAATGCTGAAACTAATTGTATGTAAGGTGCAATGCGGGAAAACCCTTGATGTAGCCCTAGCCCACGCGGGGCTTCGTCGTTGCTCCCTCCGTCTACCCGTCTCCTGGGATCTCCATCGATATTCGACATGGTCAGTGCACGGTGGGCGGGCGCAAGCCACGTGGGCGTCAAAGTTGCACATGTTGCAACGGTAGTTCCCTTTGCTGGAGATCACGCCTCTGCAAATGTCGCAATAGTGTAAGGTGGAAGGAGGCCTGAAGAAGAGCTGGAGAGGGTGATTGTGGGCGTGGGTGTGGAGGGAGCTGGCCATGAAGGCGCAGAGGAGGTGCAAGTCGACACCGCAGGGAGCGCAATGATAGGAGAAGCTTCTGCCTTGGCCCCCGCACGCATTACAGTAGAAGTAGCCTTGAGGATAGGCTGGGTATTGTAGGAGCCACAGCGAGTGGTTGGTGTCTGCGGGGTGTCGGATGCTCCGAGGGGCCTGAGAGCATGAGAGATGGAGGGAGTACTTGCATGGGTCGCATGTGTATATCAATCCATAGAGATGTTGCTCGCACCCAGCGCAGGAAGAAGTGGAGTGGGTCGTTGGGCAATTTAAGAGCACTAAGCTATGGTCATGGCTAGAATGGTTAATTACCGGTGGTGGATACTGGTCTCCCATCTCTCTCTCTCAGACACACACACGTTCGTTCATTTGTACCAAAAAGGGATATATATATAGTTGCAGATTGCAAGAGAGGAGAGAGAGAGAGAGAGAGAGAGAGAGAGAGAGAGAGAGAGAGAGAGAGAGAGAGAGAGAGAGAGAGAGAGAGAGAGACGACGTAAAAATGTTTGATAGAGTCAAACGAGTTCTTACAGCAAGTGGGATATATGGTTGCAGATTGTAAGTGAGACGAGGAGGATAGACGACTTGGTAAACGCAAGTCATTATAATAGGCCCCCACTATGGATCTCCACTTCCACTATGGATTCTCGGGGCCAGACTGAGAATCCAGACTGATGAGTTTGAGTTGGTTTCCTTCTGTATTGATTGCATTTGCTATATTTGGCTGGGCGGTCAGATCTTCTTGTGCTGTGGAGTCTCATAAACAACCTACTTATGTTCAAAGATTTAAGAGTAAGCAAGATCCAAACATTAGGTACCAGACGTTCGTACTTTTTGTGTTTTTTAGAGAGTAAAGTGCATCTAGTATATACTATAATATATTATAGGGATCTTTACCACACCAGTGGGACGTATTTAGACCCTAAATTTAAGAAGTTTGTAACGAGTTCTATTTTTTTCCTTTTACCAATGCAATTACTAAATTGCTCATTTTTGTGGGAAATTGTACCATTCACCCGTAAGTTCGATACTGTGCGATATTAGATAGAGGGTCAAATCGGAGGACAATGAGCACTTTCGTAATTTGCACTTGTAAGAAAATCTGCTGATAAAATTTTAACACTTCAGTAATTTACATATGTACGAACACCTATCCAAAAAAATTTAAAAGATAATGTATGTCTTGTGTATTATAGAATAAATGCACATGCACATGCACACATTTGGGTATCTAAGGTCCAATCCGACCTGAATTTCATGTGGGTTTCAAAATTCAAGTCTCAACCTTGAGCTGATTTTGGCAAGAAGCCCAACTCAACTTGGAGGCCCCTTATTTGAAATTAATAATTGGAGAGAGAGAGAGAGAGAGAGAGAGAGAGAGAGAGGCAGAATTAACTAAATTCATGCGGGGTGGTCGCACCGGTTGTATTTTGGTCCACTTCTAAAGCCATTGCGAAAATTCGGTCTCATCTTTGTACCTTGTTCTACTTAAAATATGAACCATATTAGAAGGAGAGACGTATTGAGAAAGACAAGTCATGAGACGTTTAGGACCTAGGAGTAATGATCCAGACAGAGAAGGACTTGGGTGTTAGGATCGAGACAAAAAAAAGACTTACGTTGAGACCCACGTTTTCGTGAATGTAGAATTTTCTTTTTATCTGAGGGCGCGTTTTGTAAGACAAAGAATCCTCTATTTAGAGGAGTCTCTCCATCTTTAAAGAAGGTCACAATCCTTAAGTAGAATTCTCAATGAGAGTTCTATATTTGGATAGAAGGGGGATTCCTATAAATTGTAGAATACATGATCTAATAATAATAAATATTTTTTTAAAATTCCCAAAATCCATGAACAATTAAGACCTCAACTTTCACCTCAAAGTTAGTTGTAGTTATCTAGAATATATGAACGGTTCAGATCGTGCAAAGGAGGCCCATAAGAATAAGAATTTAATACTTTAGTACTTGGACATTTTTGCAAATATCTCAAAATATGGTAAAGATCAACGGTTGAAATTTGGCCAATTAGCCGTGTTTAACCATCTTGAAATAACTACCGGTTCAGATCATGATTGTGGGGCCCACAGCAATCATACAATTGAAAAGAATGGACTGGTCTCCATCCTGGTTTTGGCCCAGTAGAATCTCAGAATTTGGTCATATAACGGTTTGGACATTTTTTGCAAATATCTCAATATCTAAGATGCATCAACGGCTGAAATTTGGTGAGATGACCGTTTTGAATTGTTTAAACATTATTAACGGTTTGGATCTTGATTGTGGGACCCAAAAGATGCATTAAAAATGCAAAAACTTCCAAAAACCACATTAACGTTTCACTAACTATAGCTACACTGTTCATTTGCCTTTCCACCATGCGTGGATTTACTCGGTCTAACAAGGGGGTCTGATTGTGCAAAGAGGAAAACTCATGTCATTCCTCTCAAAATCCTCTCCGAAGCAAACATGGAAAATCCTCAAAGTGCGGAAAATAGATAGGATTTATTGGCCATGCCTTTTGCCAATCGTGCGCTGAAAGATATGAATGTAGATCTTCTCCCCTACTTAATAACAGGAGAATAGCATAGAATCCCGTGCGATGCAAGGTTAGTAGCTCAATTGAATATTAAATTAAAATTAAAATTAATTTTTAAATTTAGCATTAATTAACTAAAATCCTAAATTGAGTGAATCATGAGCTTATTTATATAAACATAAATTATTAATAAGAAGTCTTCAATAATGTGTCAGCAAATATTTGTATGAAGAATGATGTTCTTCAATACTTGTATGTCCCAACATCCAATCTCATTGAAAAACTTTTGTAGAATGGGTCATCTTAGAGTGCAGAACATGTCCTCGTTTGGCCACGGGGCACTCTATATTTTCCTAAACTCACTTTATAACCTAATCATACTCTCATTGCATAGTTATAAATCAATTATAAATAAAACTGATTGGGATAAAATCATTAATTTCATGAATTATTCTATTTTGGAATGGCCATGATAGATCGGGCATGATTCGCCCCATCCTGATCGGTATGAAAAAACATGATCTCAAAATTAGCCTATTTTCATAGAGTAGTTGCATGGTTCGCATGTGTATATCGATCCATAGAGACGTTGCTCGCAACCAGCGCTAATTTAAGAGCACTAAAAGCTATGGCCGTGGCTAATTACCGGGGGTGGATAGTACTGGTCTCCCATCTCTCCCTCTCCCTCTCCCTCTCGCACACAGACGTTCGTTTACTTGCACCATTGTAGACTGTAAAACAGGCAAAAGAGAGAGAGGCTACGTAAAAATGTTTGACAGAGAATAGTAGAAAAATACAATTTGAAATGTCCGACGACTTCATGAAGAAGGTGAACACGATCTTTCGACGGATCTATTGTCCTAAAAGCAGGCATAAAGAAGCCAGCTGGTATCGTACAAAATGGAAGTAATGTGTAGGCGGTAAAAACGACACCTACTTAGATTGAGATGAGATCGGGGTGGACTTCTTAGGACAGGGAAATGCTGAACGCCTGGAACCTGAAACGGAAGGAGAAAGGCTAACGTCAGAGCCCCTGGCTGCCGTGAGCCGAAGGCACTCCGATGCCTGAGTTAGTTCTGAGGAGACTAAACAGGAGGAGGAAGAAGAGAATGAAACAGTGTGTAGTATTCAGAGCTGTATGCTGAGTATTGCGTACCTCTCATGGGACCAATCCCATGTGTATATGAAGGAAAATTGTTTGTCCATTCTCTGTGAGTGGGGGTAGATGGGGTAAGGTCCCATCAGCCTTACCCTGACATTCGGCGGTAGGTGAAAAGGGCGCATCCCATCAGTAACTTTTGGTCAGTTGACGTGAGGGGATCATGAAGCCGACTTCTTATCGCCATAAATGAGCGCCCCTATCTGTCAGGGCACGCTCGCGCTTTTGGTAGGTGTGATGGCCCACTCTTTGCCTTCGTACTCTTGCCGGGACCAGGAGCGGTCTGGCTGAGCTGGCTCTCTGCTGGCACAGATGTCGAGCAGCCGAGCTGCCCCCTTGCCGAGCTGACACTCTGAACAGAGCTACTGAGCTGCTGAGTTGATATAATGAGCTGGCACTCTTTATCCGAGCTGCCGAGCTGAGTTGCTGAGCTGGCACTCCTAGCCGAGCTGCAGCGTGGTGCCTCTTGAGCCGGCGCTCCCTACCGAGTCGCCGAACTGCCGGCTATGCCTGCCGAGACCGAGGTGGATTACCGTGATCCTCGCTTAATCTCGTCATCACGGCGTTTTACCCACACAATTGCCCCCTAGCTTTTGACTTCTGAGAGCCCTCTAGCTCGAGGAGGTCGGAAGCTTGATGACCGTATAACTGGCTCTGTTACCGAGCTCGAGAGAGGGTGATTGTCATGAGGGTAGTACCGGGACGAGGGAGTTTCGGATCAGGAGGGTCCCTTTCGCGATGTCGCCTCGCCTGTCCTGGATATTTAATAGCCCTCGGATATCGCGCTAATGGTGGCACGTGTACCCTCTTTTAGCTGTCTCGCAATTACTTCGAGGAGACGTTAGGGCTGCGTGACGGGACGTTAGGGCTGATTGAGGGGACGCCTCTTAAAGGCTCTCCTCGAAAGTCGAATCGACGTCCCCTGGCTTTATAAATCAGGGCGTCTCCTTCGTTCCCACTTTCTTCTGCTTTCTTTACTTTCTTCTGCTGCGCTTTGCAAGAGAACCTCCTCCGGCGCCTGCGGACTTCCGTCGATTCTGATTGTGCAGTCCCTATTCGTAGGACTCCTTCCTGCTTCCCTCGTCTTTTCTTTTAGATAGGTCCTCGTCTGAGTCGAGAATGGGAGTCTATAGACATTTGTTAGGGGACCCAGGTTCCATAGATCATTTTAGGGGTTTATACAAGGTCCCCTCCAATGTGGAGATCAGGCCGGATACCCCAGACGACGGCCTTACCTATCGCGACGGCTGGATGCCGTTTTGGCTGGTCTCCGTCGTGGAGGGAGGAGTCCGGTTCCCCCTGCACCCACTGGTCCGGGACTGCCTCCGAGAGTGGAGGTTGTGCCCATGCCAGCTACTCCCCAACGGATATAAAATCATAATGGGGGTAGTGCGGCTCAACCAGATCCTGAAAATCGGCCTTGGTGTCCCGGATATCGAGGACACGTATGACCTCTGCAAATCCGCAGAAGGGGATACTTATTACCTCCGGCTGAGGGTCCGCCGGACCGGGTTCGTGACCGCGCTGGAGGATTCCAATAGGTACGCAGGCGAAGACCGAGTATTCGTAAGAGGAGGATGGGAGTTCGGTGAAGCAGAGCCTGCTACCACAGTCCGGGTCCCTCGAAAAATAGGGATTCCTCCAAGTAAAGGCCGGAGTTCTTTCGGTTTGCAGTTCTTTCCTTTCTGTCTGTCTGGATCCTGATATGATTTCGTCTATGCAGATTTCCGCGAAAAGAGGGAGCTCGCGCGAAGGAACCGCTGGAAGGTGAACAGCGCGTGGCACTAGCAGGTAAGGAACTACCGCGGCCACAACTGTCGTGCTGCGTGGTCTCTCCTGGGGTACGTGCCCCACTACAGGTCCTTCAACACCTCCCGAAAGGTATCGGGGATAGACTCCGTGCTGAGCGGGGAAGGCGCGAGTCAAACAGAGACGACCGTGGTACCAAGCTCGGCTGTGGTGACAGTTGCGCTTCCCGCCGGCCGTCTGGTTGAGTCGGTAGAAGGTGCTCCAGCAGTCTCCGCCGCGGGGCCTGCCGGGACTTCGAGAGCCAAGTCCCTGCCTTCCCGAACGAGGCTGGTAGCTTCCAGTTCGGAGGAAGAGGAAGAGGAAGAAATGCTGCGCCAGCGCGGGCGACGCTATGCCGCGGAGGATCTGTCCGCGGCGGCTTTTGGAGACATCGGAAGCGAGGCGCGGGATCCCCCGCAGGCAGTGACTCTGACGCCTTCGGCATCTGCAGGTGGCACTCCTGCCCCTGTTGCCGAGACGGTCTGTGTTGCCGCGACCGGGGCTGCTCTGCCTGGCGAGGCAGATGTCGTCTCAGCTCCGCCTCTCATCTCAGCTCCGCCTCCGGTCGTTGTCGTGGACGACGCGCCCTCTGAAGGTGCCGTGAGGGCTGGAGGTCGGGCTCGCTCCGCCGAGGTTGCTGAGGGCGGGCGACCCGAGAAGAGGGCAAGGGTCGAGGCCTCGCCTGGCCCCTCCTCGCCTCCGCCTGCCGGAAGGACGATCTTGCCTCCTCCTATGGCTTCGTGGAGGCCGGCCATCGAGGAAGTTCTGGGGAGGCCGCTGGCCGAAACAGACCGCGCAGCCGATCCCCAAGTTGTCGCAGCGCTTGGACGAGCCTGCGCCCTTCCTCAAGACATGGCGAGGTGGGCCGCGATGGACAACGAGTCGCTCCTGCTCTCCTCGATGCGATCCCTGGTGTCGGTAAGTGCAGTATTTTTTCCTTAGTTTTCAGTCCGGTGTTGCTTTATTGACTTCTGGTCCTCATTTCGCAGCTGTTGCAGAAGTGCCAGATAGGCATTGAGAGGCTCGATGCGGCCGAGGCGCGGGCAGCGGAATGGGTCGTTGAGAGGGACGAGCTGCGGGCGTCCGTGGCGTCTAAGGACGCGATGCTGGCAGAGGTGATGGCCAAGAATGCCGGTCTCGTCTTTGATCACGAGGAGTCGAAGGCCGAGGTTGGGCGCCTCAAGGACGAGCTGGCGGAAGAGAAAAGCCAGAACCTCCTCCTTGCCACTGAGCTCGACGATCTTCGGATCGCGGCAAAACGACTGGAAAACGACCTGGAGAGGGCGAAAGGGACGAACCGGAAGCTCCTCTCCCGGCGGAACCAGGCGCAAGGTTCCCTGGAGATGGCGCTGAGGGAGAAGGCGGCCGAGATCGAGTCTGCCGTGGCAAAACAAGAGGCCAGGCTCAAGGAGGAGTTCCTCGCTGAGCATGACTCCGTCATGGAGGAGGAGGTCGGCAAGCTGTCAGCTGACTACAAGGCTCAGCTGCCGGGGATCCGGGACCGAGCCTGGGAGCTTGGGTGGAAGGCAGCTTTGCACAAGGCTGGGGTCCCCGAGGACAGTCCTCTCTTCCTAAATCCCCCAAGATTTTCCTGCTCGGACTCGGGACTTGCGGCCGAGTCTCAGGCTGCCGACCTTCCCTCGCAATCGTGTCCGGAGGCGAACGCTGCTCCCGGGGCGCCTGAAGAGGCTCCTACTGCCAGCGCTGATCCCGAGGGCTCCCAAGTGCGCCCGGTCGTTGAGGCCCTTCCTGAAGTCGTCGCGGTCGTTCCCGAAGCTACCCCGACCGCTCCCGAGGCCAGCGCGGTCGTGGCCGAGGTCCCTCCAGAGATAGACTGTAATGTTGAGGCCGCAGCCCTCTGAGGCTTTTGTAATTTTTTCTTTTCCATTCGTCTTGTAATCAAGAGCTTTGATTAATAAAGGATTTGAAACTAAAGGGTTTGAAACTTTGCTCGAATTCTGGCTGCCTTTCTTATGTCGCAATGCTTTTCTGTCTGAGTTGTCGGTCCGGATAGCCGAACTCCGGATCGTTCTTGGCATTGAAACATCCGCCACTGACCGAGACCCGGTCCATGAACCACTGACCGAGACCCGGTCCATGAACCGCGGTCCCGATTTGCTGTTTTGTACCCATAATCTCCCCCAGCTTTTGGCCTGTGAGCTCCTTGGAGCAGGTCGGAAGCTGAGTGGCTTAGGCAGGTCGGGGCCGCCGCTAATCTTTTAATAGTACCTGAAATGTGCTGTATTGCCGAGACGGCGGGGTCGCGGTTCGGTGGGGGACTCTTCATCGTCTTTGGCTGACGTGGAGTGCCTCATTAATTGCTTTTTGTCAGTCGAGGCGGTTGCCCTTTCGTCTGTCGAGGCATTTAATAGTCCTCTGGAAACGCGGCGCTGGCGCCACGTGTCGCCTCTCCCAAGGGCACGCAGTCATATCTGCTAGACGCCTGGGCTGCCCGAGGCGACGTTAGGGTTATTCGAGGTAGGGCCACATTGAAGGCTTCTCTCGAAATCTGAAACGGCGCCTCCATCCCTTATAAATTAGGGCACCTGCTCCGTCCTCCCTCTTTTTGATCCTCAGAATCCCTGCTGCGCTCTGCTGAAGAACAGAACTTCCTGCGAGCACAAGCACTCTTGTTTGCACAACCATTCGTTGTAGGATTTCCTCCCTGTCTTCTCCCTTTCTAGTAGGTAGTCCTCCGTCTAGGGTAGAAAATGGGCATTTACAGGCACTGGCTGGATGACCCACTGTCCATAAGCCTGTTCAGGGAAGCGTATCAGGTCCCTGCGAATGTAGAAGTCAGGCCAGACGGCCCTGACGATGGCCTTTACTACAGCGACGGCTGGATGCCATTTTGGCTAGTGTCCGTCGTGGAGGGAGGAGTCCGCTTCCCTCTTCACCCACTCCTCAGGGACTGTCTTCGGGAGTGGGGGTTGAGCCCCTGCCAGCTACTTCCCAATGGATACAAGATCATCATGGGAGTAGTGCGGCTCAACGAGATACTGTCAATCAACCTCGGTGTCCCGGACATCGAGGAGGCGTATGACCTCTGCAAATCCGCAGAGGGGCATACGTACTACCTCCGGCTAAGGCTCCACCGAACTGCCTTCGTGACCGCGCTGGAAGATTCCTATAAATACGCGGGGGAGGACCGTATCTTCGTCCGCGGGGCATGGGAGTTCGGCGAGGCGGAGCCCAGCACCACAGCCCGGATACCACGCAGAATAGGAGTCCCCCCAAGTAAAAAACCGAGGCCCCTTGGATTTTGTATTTTAATCTTGTCTCTTTCCTTCTGTTGACACTGCTCTGTTTCTGCAGGTTTTCGACAGAGGAGGGAGCTTGCCAGGAGGAACCGGTGGAAGGTGAACAGTGATTGGCACGAGAAGGTGCGGAAGTACCGCGGCCATCACTGCCGAGCCGCGTTCTCGCTCCTGGGATACAAGCCGCACTACAAGTCGTTCATCACCCCGAGGCGGGTGACCGGAATCGACTCCATGCTGCAGGGGGAGAGCATCGGACAGGACACCGCACGGACCGAGGTCCCTGTCCAGGAGACGACGACTACCGCGCTTCCCAGCGGGGTTCCGGTAGAATCGGGCGGACAGTCTGCTGCCCGTGAACCAGCAGCGGCCGAGAGAGCCGAGGCCGGGCGCAGGCGGCAGAGGCAAAAATTTGTCGTCTCCAGCGAGTCCAGGAGCACATCCAGCTCGGAAGAGTCCGAGGTGGAGATGTTGCGCAGCCGTTGCCAGCACTTCGTCGCGGAAGACCTTGCCGCCGCGGCATTTGGGGACATGGGCAAGACCGCGGGCACCTCCCGAGGCGCTGACGTCGCCCCAACTACGTCCTCGGCGGCTGCTGCAGAGGTTATCTCTCCCGAGACCGAGACGGCTCCGGAAGCCACCGAAGGTGCTCAATCAGGTCCTCCTGCAGCAGCCGAGGTCGGCGCAGGTCCTCCGGCTATCGTCATTGAAGAATCTCACTCCGACTTAGGCAGAGGGGGTACTGCCGAGGTCGTCGAGGGGCGCAGGCCGGAGAAGAGGCCCAGGGTCAAAGCCCCATCTGCCCCGGAACCTGCCATGTCGGTCGGGGGGTCGGCCACTCCCTCCGATTTTATTCCTTGGAGACCGGACATCGAGGGGGTGCTGGGGAGGCAACTAGCCGAGTCGGACCGTGCGGTCAATCCCGAAGTGGTTGCCGCTCTGGGACGAGCTTGCGCCCTTCCCCAGGACATGGCAAGGTGGGCGCAGATGGATAATGAATCCCTGCTGCTTTCCTCAATGCGGTCATTGGTAGCGGTATGTACAGTTAATTCTTCATGTTCTTTTGTTTTTCTGCTGCATTTCATTTGGTGACACTCTGTTCTTGCTGCAGCTCTTGCAAAAGTGCCAAACTGGCATGGGTAGGCTGGACGTAGCCGAGGCCAGGGCAGCAGTTTGGGCAGCGGAGAAAGAGGAACTGCTGAAGTCCCTGGCGGCGAGGGACGCGACCCTGGAGGAGGAGGCGAGGAAAACTGCGGATCTTCTTGCCAAGCTCGACGCAGCGCGGGCCTTGTCCGAACACCTGAAAGAGGAGGCAAAGGAGGCGAAGGATCAAAACGCCCGCCTTTCCTGGGAGCTAGACGAGGTCCGGCTTGCGTCGTCACGGCTGGAGGAAGACATGCAAATGCTGCGGGGGACGAACAAGAGGCTCACCTCCGAGAGAAAGCTAGCTGAAAGAAAGCTAGAGATAGCTCTGGAGGGGAAGGCGGCCGAGCTCGCGCGGGCTCTCAACGTGCAAGAAGCCAAACTCAAGGAAGAGTACCTAGCCGAGCACGAGTCCGTGATGAACGAGGAGGTCAGCAAACTGACGGCTAACTACAAGGCCCAGCTGCCAGGAATCCGAGACAAGGCGTGGATACTTGGGTGGAAGGCGGCCTTAAGGAGGGCTGGTGTCCCTACGGACAGCCCTATCTTTCAGAACTCCCCCAGGTTTCCTCGCTCGGATTCGGAGTTGCGAGCCGTCTCGGGAATCGCCCCCGGCCCTTCAGCCTCGGAGGTCCCTCCTGCTCCAGTCGCCCCTGCTTCTCCAGTGGTTCCCGTGACTGCCCCAGCCGTTCCCAGCGAGAGCGCTGCCGGGACCAATTGTAATGAGGGAGCAGCAGCTCCCTGAACTATGTATTTTTTTTTTTTTACCATACATTGTATTCAAGCAGATTCTTTTGTAATAAAACAACATTGTTTTCCATATTCTGTGAATGATCTTGGTTTTGCTTATGGTGGAATGAGTCTTGACGCAAGTAGGTCGCCAAGTAGTCTAGTAAGTATAAGCTGAGGGCGGTTGGCCCTCTGAACAGAGGCGCCAAGCCGCAAGGGAGGTACCGCTACCAGACGCTGATGCGCGTATGGCTGTGCCGCCCCGGCTGGTGCAGGGACCGAGCTGAGGGCGGTTGGCCCTCTGAACAGAGGCGCCGAGCCGCGAGGGAGGTACTTCTACCAGACCCTGACGTGCATATGGCTGTGCCGCCCCAGCTGGTGCAGGGACCGAGCTGAGGACGGTTGGCCCTCTGAACAGAGGGGCCGAGCCGCGAGGGTGGTACTGTTACCGGACCCTGATGTGCGTATGGCTGTGCCGCCCCAGCTGGTGCAGGGACCGAGCTGAGGGCGGTTGGCCCTCTGAACAGAGGCGCCGAGCCGCGAGGGAGGTACTTCTACCAGACCCTGATGTGCTTATGGCTGTGCCGCCCGGGCTGGTGCAGGGACCGAGCTGAGGGCGGTTGGCCCTCTGAACAGAGGCGCCGAGCCGCGAGGGTGGTACTGTTACCGGACCCTGATGTGCGTATGGCTGTGCCGCCCCAGCTGGTGCAGGGACCGAGCTGAGGGCGGTTGGCCCTCTGAACAGAGGGGCCGAGCCGCGAGGGTGGTACTGTTACCGGACCCTAATGTGCATATGGCTGTGCCGCCCCAGCTGGTGCAGAGACCGAGCTGAGGGCGGTTGGCCCTCTGAACAGAGGCGCCGAGCCGCGAGGGTGGTACTGTTACCGGACCCTAATGTGCATATGGCTGTGCCGCCCCAGCTGGTGCAGGGACCGAGCTGAGGGCGGTTGGCCCTCTGAACAGAGGCGCCGAGCCGCGAGGGTGGTACTGTTACCGGACCCTAATGTGCATATGGCTGTGCCGCCCCAGCTGGTGCAGGGACCGAGCTAAGGGCGGTTGGCCCTCTGAACGGAGGCGCCGAGCCGCGAGGGTGGTACTGTTACCGGACCCTGATGTGTGAGGCAGGAGATGGCACCGTGCTGACAGTCGGTACTCCGATTAGAGGCGACTCCAAGTAATGCAAAGACTGGTTCCAGAAAAATCGCCTTTTTATTGATACAGAGTGAACCTCGGGACGCTGAACTTCTCGGGGAGTGTATATTTTCTCATCTCCCTAGAGAAAGGAGACGCGCCAGTGTCCCCAGCTTCGAAGGCGGTGTACTGGTCTCGGTCGATACCAGCAGTCTCCATATTCCGGCGGATCGTTTGCTTCACCTGCTGGTCGATCCACTGTTTTAGCTCCAGATCTTCCGAGACCTGGCGTTGCTTCTTTGGCTCTTCGTGCATGTGGCTGCTGCTGGAGCCTTCTTCTCTTTGGTCCCGGTCACGCCTCTTACTGTTGAGGACGTGCCTCAGGTCTCGCCCGTGGCCCAAGCGCTTGGGCGGCGGGCTCTGACCCTTCTTGTCTTCGAGCTGCTGCTCGAGCCGTTGGATAAGCTTACGCTGTTCCTGGATGAGGCGGTTCTGTGCTCTGATGTCCTCCTGGCGGGGGTCTTCGTTGTGATCGAGGCTGGCCTAATGGTGTGACTGTGACCCAGCCCGTACTGACTTCTCGTGCGGTTTGGTGACCGACTTGTCACCTTGTCTGCCCCGCTCATGGCTATGGCGGGGCTGCTCTGGAGGTGGGACGTCGCGAAGGGAAAGCATGGTCACTCCCCTAGACTGCGACTGTGTCTGGACCGTGGGAGACCTCCCCCCAGACCTCCTTTGCTGAGGGGGTGGAGGTGGAAGATTCTGCGCCAGTGTAGGCTGTATGGACAAAGCCTTGCCTTTGGAGGGTCCTTCGCCGTTTCTGGTTTTTGGAGGCATAGTGTGTACGAGCTTTTTGTTCAGTTCCCCACAGACGGCGCCAAACTGTAGGCGGTAAAAACGATACCTACTTAGATTGAGATGAGATCGGGGTGGACTTCTTAGGACAGGGAAATGCTGAACGCCTGGAACCTGAAACGGAAGGAGAAAGGCTAACGTCAGAGCCCCTGGCTGCCGTGAGCCGAAGGCACTCCGATGCCTGAGTTAGTTCTGAGGAGACTAAACAGGAGGAGGAAAAAGAGAATGAAACAGTGTGTAGTATTCAGAGCTGTATGCTGAGTATTGCGTACCTCTCATGGGACCAATCCCATGTGTATATGAAGGAAAATTGTTTGTCCATTCTCTGTGAGTGGGGGTAGATGGGGTAAGGTCCCATCAGCCTTACCCTGACATTCGGCGGTAGGTGAAAAGGGCGCATCCCACCAGTAACTTTTGGTCAGTTGACGTGAGGGGATCATGAAGCCGACTTCTTATCGCCATAAATGAGCGCCCCTATCTGTCAGGGCACGCTCGCGCTTTTGGTAGGTGTGATGGCCCACTCTTTGCCTTCGTACTCTTGCCGGGACCAGGAGAGGTCTGGCTGAGCTGGCTCTCTGCTGGCACAGATGTCGAGCAGCCGAGCTGCCCCCTTGCCGAGCTGACACTCTGAACAGAGCTACTGAGCTGCTGAGTTGATATAATGAGCTGGCACTCTTTATCCGAGCTGCCGAGCTGAGTTGCTGAGCTGGCACTCCTAGCCGAGCTGCAGCGTGGTGCCTCTTGAGCCGGCGCTCCCTACCGAGTCGCCAAACTGCCGGCTATGCCTGCCGAGACCGAGGTGGATTACCGTGATCCTCGCTTAATCTCGTCATCACGGCGTTTTACCCACACATAATGAAAGGAGAGCTTCTAAATGCAACCTCCATTTTTCTTTTTCTTTGCACACACTATTTCAGGAAGAATCTTGATCGCCTATTGTAGTTATACCTTTACCGTAGTTGGACCAATAATAGTCTGCTCACTTAAATTTTTGAATGACGTGTCATACTTTTATTGATCCACTCAAGATGAATGTATAACAACCGGTGATCCAAACTCTTTTAAAAAGGGAATTTGATTAGGTGAGAGTGTTCTCACCAACACCATGTGAAGTTGGCTCTTGACACATCTCGAAGCATATCCAACCGTGCAGGCGTTGTATTTTTTAAGGCCCAACAATTGGGAAAAACCGCCCATTCTCCTCTGTCCCTCTCATTTATTTTCAGAGACAAAAACAATCCCCGCCTTTCTTTGCTCTTTTGTCTTTCTTATAGAGCTGCACAAAAAATCTAATATCACTACAAAACCGGACCAAACAGACCGAACCAGACGGTTCGGATTGGTTTATAGTTGATCGGTTCGGTTAACGGTTTGAGAATCATAAAAACCGCTTATAATGGTTTGGTTAACGGTTTAGATATCGTAAAAACCGTTTAAACCGAACCGTCCGTATACATTAACTTAAGTGTTGTTTTTTTACTATTTTAGCCTTAGGGTTTCGTTCACTACTTTCATAGTTATATTCAACAACTCATTCTTACATGAACTCAATACCGCCTCAATACTTTCATAGTTTTTTTCCCCGCTCTAATTTCAGTTTTTGAGATTTTCTTTTCTTGATTGGATTGTAGAATTTATATTCTATAATATAATTGTGTGCTTGTGTTTAGTCCAAACTCTATTTTTGGGGTAGAATTATTTTTTATATGAATTATTAGAATATTGGATTTTTATGTTTGCACTAAACACTGGAATAAGTGCAAATGATGGGGTCTCATCATTTTGAAATTTTCAATGTCTGGTTTAGAAAAAAAAAAAAAACAACGGTTTAACCGACCGAATCAAACCAAACCGTTTGGTTGAGTTCGGTCCGGTTTAAGTCATCTTCATCAGTTGGATCGGATCAGTTAATTAAAAAAAAACCCGACAAATTCAGTTTAATTAATAGTTTTAGTGTTAAACTGATCCGAATCGCCCATGTGTAACCTTACTCTCTTACGCATCCGTTCCAATCAAAAAAGGAAAAACCACCCAAATCAACGAAGAACAAGCGCCTTAGCTAGGTCGCCCTCTTCCTTGCATGGAGCTCTTCCTCGTCTCTTTCTTGGTCTTACATAACTAAAACCGAGGCTCTGCAATCGGATCCTCTTCTTATCTACCCAAAAATCCCCAATACGATTGGCGAAAACTTGCAAAAGGGATCGTGGTTTGCTTTTCGTTTGACGAGATTCCATGAATAGAAATATGGAAAAGGTTTTCGGCCTTTGGGGCTTTCAGATGGGCTTGTAGAAACGGCCAAAAAGGGTGGACAACGAACGAAGTGGGTTTTCGTGACCAGATGTGACCGGCTTAGACAAGGTATATCTCTCTTTCTCAACTGCTTTACTCCCCTTCGTACCCTAATCAACACTTTACTGAATGCCTGAGCATGAGCTATACACCACCAGTCTGGTAAATCGCTCTCTATATCTCAACCATCGCAACCTGAAGCTTGGTCTTATTCATGCGTCCCCATTCTCTATCCTTCTTTCTAGCCAAAAAAAAAAAGCCCTAGTAAGGGTTTTTAGGGATTTTTCTTAGCATAATTGTTTGATCCTCACAAGATAAGGTTTTTTTTTTTTTTAAAGAAGAAATTCTTCTATTTTTTATTTTTTGATCTTATATTCCACTTTTATTTTGGAATTTGTCAAATTCCTTGAAAAATAAGAGATAAAAATTTGGGAAAAATAGAGTTTCAGCTTCAAATATCCTACAAGAGTATATGTTCAGATTCTTTGTGATCTCTGCTATCTAGTTATCATTGAATCATTTTCACTAATATTTTACTTTCTCACACAAACAAAATGATCATTATGTACTGGGTGCTTCAAACATGTGCATGTTATTTGGCTGGATCAAGATATATGAATGATCATATAAAGTGTGACAAAAAGCAATGGCTTTTTGTAAGACTCCCACCCTACCTAAGTATGATTGACGCCTAATTAACCTTGATTTGGTGTCTAATATTTGTTTTGGGTGGTTTTGCCTTCTAATTAATTTTGAGTAGCGCATGTGTGTATAATTTTTGTGGGCTTTCATGTGCATTACATCAAGCATCTTCCCTACATTAAATTTCATGATTTGGACCCAAACCATTTGAGCCCAATTGGACTCCTTATTGAGCCCATCCAAGTCCAAGAAGCCCTTATACAGAATTTCTTTCATTAGAGGCCCTTTCTCGCAAATTGTGTCTAACTCTAGGGAGTTGCATGCAAGGAGACCAAAAGTCTCATTTATAACCAAAGATGCCCAAAGGTTTCCCCATTCTCCTTCATTCCATTGAGAACTCTTCCTCCTCCTCCTTCTTCTTCCTTTAACTTCTTTCATTTCCACTTCCAATCAAGGAAAGGGCTATGGAAAGTAAGATCTGAGAATCCCCCCTTCATCTTCAACCCTAGCTACATCTCCTACAAGCAACCGTCCCTCAAATCATCTCCATTGACAAGGTTCTCACTCAATCATGTTCTCCTTGATTCCAATCAAGTTGATGAGGGCTGTGCATGTTGGCTTAGAGCAGTTAGGGATCATTACCATCTCCAAAGACATCATTTTCTTCACTTTCAAGCTTCCTCTCAAGACCCATCTTTTCTATTAGTAAGAACCCCATCTTCTAAATGATCTTCTAAGCCTAGTAGGGACTATTTGGACTCATTTAAATTGCATGCTTGTTAACTCATTTCCACTCATTACATTTTTCATTGTAGGGTTGGATTTGAGCTTAGGAATTGGAGGTTTTAGCTTCAATTAAGTCAAAGGAGAGAATTAGACTGAAAAGCACCAAAAAGAGGCAAGTGTTGAGTAATTTAGAATTTTGCATGCGAATGATTCATTGACTAGACATGGTTATGCTCTTAAATGTTAATTCAGCCTTTTCATTTAAATTGGATTCATAATGTGAAATGGTTCTATGTATATAAGTGTTAATGGATGATGGAATGGATGTGGTTTGAAGGAATGAATTGTTATGAGAGCATTGGAGACTTAAACCATGTTTAAATGGCCTTGGTAAGACCTGTAAATGAGTAGAAAAGATTGATTTTAAAAAAGGGAGAATGAATGACTGAAACAGGGCATTTCCGGACTTAAAATCTACCCATAATTCAGCCAGTCGAAGGTCATCCGGTCACCTGTTCAGTAGGCCATGTTTTCACGGGTATTCAGCAGCCTGTTCGGCTACCTTCGGCCAACTGTTCAGCCAACCAAACAGGTCAATTCGACTATCCGAATTGGACGGATTTTCGAACGGTTATAACTTTTGATCCGTATGTTGGATTTTGGAGTTCCACGTATCATAGGAAAGCTCTTAGAACGTAGAATATAATGGTCCATATATCCTCATGATCAGAGGCTAAGAGAGAAAGTAAAAAATGTGGACCATTGAATTGGGCCCTAGCTCGTTTGGGAAAAGAGACTTTAAACATAGTTTGGACCCCTAGATTGGAAACCATGGACTGGACCTTTCATAATCAATCATTAAGGATGATTGTTACACTAACACTAAGCCAATAAGATTCTTAGGGTCTAAAAGATTGACCTTTTAAGTCCATAGACATGAAACCCTTGACAATAACATGGTACAATGGAAATCATAGAAAGTGAGGAATCTTGGGCTGAGATCATCTCACATATTTATCCGTCTTATCTAAAACTTCACCATGGGTGTTGATTTAGAGGAATTCGATGTACCTCACGCATACACAATATTACACCAAGAAATGTAGCACGTACATCGAATTACCTCAAACTATACTGAAATGGACGGTTAAAAATAACGGGTAATTAGACTAGGATTGGCTAGTAAACCTCCATGATTCCATTAATCAATTTGCATTTGCATATTGCTATTGATTTTATTATTGCCCTCAATTATCTCAAGAATTGCTTAAATGCATTATTCACATTATTTCTTAATGATTATTGCAAATGTCCTATAAATGTATCGTGAATTGATGTGAATAGCGGACTGAGTAAATATGACTAGATTGATTGAAATGATTGGAAATGATTCGAGTGAATAAAATGGAATCGCATAGATTCAAAATGAATTGAGTGTAAAATTCTTCCTCAAATCCTATTGATTGAATCGAATGAGTCGATACTACTTAGCTTCGACCGGACGATACTCGACGGGTTTGAATCTTGGTTTAGAATTGAACATCGCTGCGTAGTAGATAGTCTAGAGCACCGGAACTCCAGAACCCGGATAGCTAGGAGGACCTTTGGCCGGGCCCCTATAACATCCCAATGATTAGGCTCTCTAAAAAGGAGGAAGGAGTAGCTTATATAGAAGCCACTACAAGAAATTTGGGGTTTAAGGACGACACAAATTTGTCCCAAAATGTACATATTTCGTCACTGAAACTAATTAAGACGAAAATTTTTCGTCACCCGTTTTGTTGCCAAAGCCTTGTCGCTAAAAGGTGTTGGAGACGGAAAAAAAAAATTCGTCATTGAAAAAGATAAATTTGTGACGATTTTTTTTGTCTCCAATACACTCTGTTGGGTACATACTTGTAAGTAATGAGTGACAAAATATTGTCATTAAAGGAAGAAATTAGAGACAAATATTTTGTCATAAATATAAGAAATAGAGATGAAATAATTTTGTCGCATTTAATATAAAGGAAGGCGAAAAAAATTTGTCAAATAAGCTACCAGTGGATGACGATTTTTTTTGTCTCCAATCGACTCTGTGGGAACATACTTGTAACTAATTAACGACAAAATATTTTGTCATTAAAGGAAGAAATACGAGTCAAAAATATTGTCATAAATATAAGAAATAGAGACGAAATAATTTTGTCGCATTTAATATAAAGGAAGGCGAAAAAAATTTGTTAAAGAAAGTACCAGTAGATGACAATTTTTTTTGTCTCCAATCGACTATGTGGGAACATACTTGTAAGTAATTAACGACAAAATATTTTGTCATTAAAGGAAGATATTAGAGTAAAAAATATTTTGTCATAAATATAAGAAATAGAGATGAAATAATTTTGTCGCGTTTAAAATAAAGGAAGATGAAAAAAATTTGTCAAAGAAGCTACCAATAGAGGCAAAACACTCACTACAAGAAAAACTGCTTTTAGTGGCGGCCACTGAGCGCCGCTATTGTATTTTGTTGCGGCCGTCCCGGCCATCAGTAAAAGAAATCTATCGAATAATTGGACGACGAAGAAAACGTTTAGCGGTGCCCATCGGCCGCCGATAATAGTATAAGTGGCCGCCGCTAAAAACCTAATTTTTTTGTAGCGGTGGCCATGTGGCCGCCGCTAAAAGAAATATTTTTTTAAAAACGGTGCATTTAGCAGCGATCAGATGGCCGCCGCTAAAAGCAGTATTTTTTTATTTTTTTTTCAAATATCAGCCCACATTATGTATAAAAAAACCTGCCAATAATTTACAAAAATCCATCTTAGCATATTCCTCACACAAGACACAAGTGGAAGCAAGTGTAACTTAGGTTTTAGATGGAACCCACCTCAAGAATGACATTCCTAACAACCCACTTTACAGAAGAAAACCAGCCTCTCAAATTACCAAAGCAAAATGCAATTTCAGATATAACCCAAGTCAAACACCAATAAGTATCTCAAAACAGAACCCACAATCTATCTCAACAAACATAAAGAGTAAGTCCCAACCCAATTTCCAGATAAAAAAAAAAAAAAAAACCAAAGTCTCAAAATACACTAGAAGAAAAACAAAGTCTCATAATTACTGATGATAAAGCAGAGCGCACAAGCTGTGAAGAATCTGAAGGCAATTCCTGCAAATAAAAATAAAAACATTTCATAAACTCTATCAGGAAACCAATAGAAGTAACAGGTCACAATAATTAGGTGTAACCAATGACATAAACACAGATATGAAAGCACAGCGCGTCATGCCAATAGATGAAACCTTGAAAGAAATAACAACTTTCTGAATCCGTCCCAAAGCATAAATACCTAAACACAAGGAAGGATGTGTTGAATTGCAAGTTGTGCATTTAAGATCCGGCAAAACTTTGTCACTTTCCCTGCAGCTGCTATTCGCACTCTGCTCAACTAAAAACCCTTGCACTCTTTCAAGCTGGGAAGCAAGCCCCACCCACCTTTCCTGCTCCCCACAAAACCCTACAAGAATTAAAAGGGCTAAGTGAATGGTGAATAATATGTGCATTATGAGCACCGAATAATAGACTCAATAAATGAACATCTTAGAATACAACACTGCCACTGAAATGTCATATTTGGGGTCAAAGCAATGGACAAAACAAAAAGAATAAATATTTGGTCATACTAAGTGTATGCAAGTATACTGCTGGTCCACTTGTGTGGGTAAAGGTTCAGACTGGTAAGTAGACCTCATCAAATGAGATGGCATGTAGTTACAACGTTTGATGCTGTTAATTTCTGGTGTTCATGGCCGTGCTGTGAATTTCAACACTTTGGCTTCCTGGATTTAGGCATCTTATTCCCATACATATAGGCTGCTTGTTCCACGGAGTAGTGTCACCATTTAATAAGCATCGGTGAACAGAGCACAAGATTCTCCTTCAATGATTGCGTAAATTTCCCTATGCTGCTTAAATAACTTGTTATGTTTTGTGTCCATATGGTTCCTTGGAAATGTTAGAATGTTAGATTTCTCAACAGTTTTCTCATTTTTCTTATGGATGATAACAGCACCCCAAAATTATGATATTTTTAATCTCTAAGGTTCCTAAGAAATGTTATATTCCACACCCATTTTACCCCCACACTTCCCATTTAGCTCATGATTGTTGCTTCATTTTGAATTGAAACAAGGAAAAGCCTACTGAGAGTTTCTTTAGCTCATGATTGTTGCTTCTCTATCCTCCCCATATCTCCATCACCATTCTGATAATAGAACCAACTTCCTTTCTCTAAACTTTCCAATGCTCAGTCCTCCATTTGCCATGTGTCTTATTCTTTTTCCAAATCTGTTCTGCAAATCCCTCCCAGTCTTCTCGACTTTTCACCAACTCATCAGCCAACACTCAAGATTTCAGCGTGTCCAATACGCCCTCATCAGAAATCAAGAATTGTGTGAAAAAAATCTATAAATTGCAGAGTTTTCGTTCCTTCTATTGAGCCCACCATCATATCAATTGCTGTGTAACAATTGGTCTACTGACTATGCTCCATTTCAACATTTGCTTAAACAGAAAGGTCTTGGAACTAGAAAAAAACTAGAGAGGCAGGAAGGACATGAACTATAGAATAGCCCAAACTCTAATAACCTATTTGAAGAATAAAAAAATAGCACAATTCAAGATTAAAAAACAGAAGGAACTAAAAGAAGAAGGCCACGTTGATCCTGCTAATCGATGCCTGGCCTCAATGGAACTGGACAATATACCAATCGTTCCTCTCATCCTTACTTAGTTTCAGCAGGCAAAGGCACCATCTAACATGAAATCAATACAAAAGCAAGCATAATTTTAGAAAGCACAGAAGATTGATAGAAATAGTAAACTCAAACATTATCCCATAAACATTAAGAAAAAGACTGTCAGTGATAATGATAAGGCTTTGACTGTCAATGACTGATTTTTACTGATTCTTATAACTTATATAAGTAAACAAAATATACTAATAACTTCCTATAAATTACTGATTTTTATGGACATGCCCAGCTTCTTGTGTTTTCCACAGCTCCTCACACCTGGCACCTTGTATCCATGCTCCAGGCAAATATGACATAATCAAAGTTACTTAAGATAAGAAGTAAAACTACATGATATGATATTACCTTGAAACTCTCCACCTTTTCCAAAACTGATTTGTGTGTTGCTCCTATGATAACAAAATTTGAACAAGCAAGTTTACCAAGGAAAAGGTGGAGAGTTTACCAAGCAAGTTTATATCATGATTGTCATCATATACTTGCTAGGTGCATAAACACTTTCATTCTATGTTAAAACTCTAATAATGATCATGAACATTTACCAAGGAAAAAAAAAGAAAAAGAAAAAGAAATGAGACGAAAGTAAAAGGCAATCCATAACTCCACTGACATGTGATGGCAGCACCATATGTATTTGTGCCTGTTGATAATTCATTTAATCATTTAAAAAAAATCAGCAAGTTTTTTTTTATTTTTTTCATTCCCTTTTTGTCCCGATGTTTGACAAACCTTCTCTTATAGAAGAAAGAGGGGATGACAGATACGTTATAAGAGGCACAAATACTTTCAAGTGCACAAATCCCTGCTCAGTCACAAGTCATTTATGACTAATGAGACACACTGTTTAATCCGTGGTCTAATTGGCCACCAGATGCCAGAGTCCCATATTAGTCTTACACCAAATATACAAATATGCACGTGTCTTGCACCAAGGATGAGTTGCCACAGACAAATCATCATAGCATGTAGCATTGGTAAAATAAATAAGATGAACAAAAATAGAAAAGAAAGAACATTAAAAGACATATGTTATTTATATATAAGAAGAATACACACTGCAGATGATAGAATGGAAAGAGAGCTGGTAGAAAGAATCACCAACTCTCTCAATTATAGCTAACTTAATGAGGATGTGGTATGATACAAAGATGACTTTCATCGTGTTATAGACCAGCTAATATGAAATAAGGAATATGAAGAAGGAAAAGAAAAATTTATGGCAAAAAATCAGACTTTTGAGCCAGCTTCAACCCCAATCCCAGGCCCTGTTTCAGCTTTAGTTTCAAACCCAGGTCTACAATCAACTCCTCTCTAAGAAGACCCATCATCAGGTCCTCTCCTCCCTACACCCTCTCAGAACCCAACACCTGATGTCACAATCCCGACTCCAATTATTGGTGCTGTCCCTCTAGTCAATAATCCAAGTTTGGCAGCGAGTCAGCGGAGACAACAACAAACATCCTCTATGGCCAAACCCCCACCATCCTTCAAAGATCTGCCTAATGATGTGGTCACAGGAAGCCTAACAAAATCCCCTGCTCCAGCCCTTGACACTTCCAACCCTTCTCCATCCTAGAACACTGCTCCTTTAAAGGATCCTATCTCCCAACCAAAGCCTCACCCACCTTCTCTTTTGTGTTTGATTAATTCTCCATCAGGATTGAACAGAAGAAAATTATTTCTTGAGGACAGTGAATATTCTCATCCATACAGTCAGGTTCTGTGTCATTCAAGGACTAGAGGAACACCAATTGCAGAGCTTTTTTTTTTTTTTTTTTTCCAATTGCAGAGCTTCTTTTTTTTTTTTTTTTTTGGCAGAAATAGGCTTGCAGTTGGGTTTAACTTGACTGTATCAGAATGGTAAACCGGTTCTTAGTTCATTGCCTCGAAGACAGTTCATATGCACTTTGGCACATGAAGCAGGGGAATGACTAGCAAAAACTAAAGGCCTTGAGCAAATCAGCTCACATCCCAAACTTTCAGGTATAAGGAGAATCTCTGTCAAACTCAATCAAAGCAAATTTAACACTACGATATAAATACTCTACGTATAACAAGTTCCCAACAATTGAAATAGTCATCCCAGAAGCATCATGATGACATCCAGACAATGGTAATCTAGTTCACTATTCGGGCTCAAATTACCTATTCTAAAATATAACATGATGCAATTTGCTTGTCGATCATATACCTGTTCAATCTAGTTCACAATATTGATAACCGAGTTCAGCTACAATGGGACCTGTTGCAATCATATTTTTCTTGTCACACTGAATGCATCCGGTGCCTTTTTATATATTTTTTCGCACTTTTATAGTCCCAAATGCATCCTGCTCAAAGAGGAATTCATTATGCACATACATGTGCATTTGTAATTACCGGGAAGGGATTTTTAAGCTTAAAACATTGAATGACCATGGTGTGATTTTTTCTTTATCCCAAGTAAGATTTAATTAACTAATGTAGATTAAAGAAACAACAGAAGTTAAGAAGGAATGATTTTATTAGCTTTCATGTTGCAATGGACAAATCTCTGTTGGCTGCAATCTTCTTAACCCAGTTCACCCCAATCATTGTAAACCAGTAATAGAAGACCGATGCTGATCAGGCAATGCTAGCTTCCTGATCAGTTATCATCATATGAGGAAAAAAATAACAAGAAATAATTCTATCCAAAAGCAGTTTGTGATAAGGCCAAAACACTCCAGGACTAAATAACAAGAAATAATTCGATCCCTGGTTGTGATTCTCCAGGAATAAGTAATGACATCATAAGAAAGGGATCTTTCATAACCAACCAAGGTGGCAAGTTATAAGGAATGAGTACTACAGGCCACAAACTATATGAGTTGCTCATGTTCCCGAAAGGATTGAACCCATCAACAGCCAATCCTAACCTCACATTTCGAGGCTCCAAGGCAAACTCAGGATGTCGCGCATCAAATTCCTTCCACTCATCACTATCGGCGGGATGCCTCAATACTCCGTCATACCCCTGCCACGATTGATCTTGTAGCTGGATGCCTTACATTTTGGACATTTATCCAACGTTGCATTTTCCTTCCAAAAGAGTACGCAATCATTTATACAGGCATCAATGAACTCATATGACAAGCCCAAATCACGAAGTATTTTCTTAGCTTCATAAAATGACTTTGGGACCAAATTATCTTTCGGTAAAAGTTTTGTTAAAAACTCCAACAGCATGTCAACCGACTTATTGCTCCAATGGCTTGTTACCTTCATATTAAGCAGCTCGATGACAAACTTCAACAGAGTGTAATTTGTGCAACCTAAGTACACCTCACGTTTGGCATCATTCAATAGTTTATCAAACGTCTGTACTTCCTCATTCTGGGGTGCATCGTTTGGTTCTCCTCTTATTCGATCTTCCACTAAGGCATCAATACCACCTAAAACCTCATCTTCATCAACTGCCATTTCATGGTGAGCCTCATTTGATACACGGGGTTCCCCGTGTTCATGCCAAATAGTGTACGTTTGCATAATCCCATATTGAAGCAAATGTATTTGACGTCACCCCATCAATATATGGCTGGCTCATCCTTCCATCAGATGTCTTACCCAATGCAATCCAACTCTTGTCCATGTCTGATCACAAACCAACTTAACTAGACTAACAACTAAGCTGCGAGAAAAAGAAAAGAAATTGATAAATAATAAAAGAAAATAAATAAAAAGGGCATACATAAAAATATGAAAAACCAGGAGTTAGCTTACATAAGAAAAATTATAAATTAGCTTACATAAGAAAAATTATAAATAATTACATAAGAAAAATATGAAAAATTATAAAAATATGAAAAAGGGCATACATAAGAAATTGATACATAGCATTTACAATAAATAAATAACCAAGAGTTAGCTTATCATATCATTTCATGTTTCGATGAAAAAAATATGCAAACCTCTACCACTCTCAAAACTACCATCCAAGTATTTTGTCTGTATTAATAAGGGGCTAATGTACCTTCTACCAAAACCCCTGGATATCTCTTCAGCATTGCATAAAAATGGGGAAAAAATATTTAGGGCATCACCATGCATGCCCCACTTTTACTTCCCATACTTCAGATTCTGATTATATGCAAACTTTATAAACACAAAGGAGAAGAGTACATGCATATAGAATTAAAGTTTGAATGGTGATAGCCTAATGATTTTCTTTCTGTTGAATAATGAAAGAATTGGATATCCATCCACAATTTAGAATCAAGAATTTTTGTGAGAGCAAGATGATGCCCTTAGGTACCTGCACAATATTGGGTTTAAGTAGTATATTCATCTAAGTGTCTTGAGAGCTAGAATAGTGTGTTGCACTACCCTTATTTATGGCTTTCAATATATAACAGTAGATAGTTTTAGTTACAATCAGAATCAGCCAGAGATATTTATTGGCTTTCAATTTTGAAGTATCATTTTAGATTTTACACAGTAGATATTTGATCACTGACACTGAACCAACAAAAGATCTTGTGCCAGTATCATAAAAAGGGAATAAAGCTTTTGAGGGCTTGTAGCAAAACATACAATAACCCTTAGACACCCAAAGATGGTCAATTTAAAAACGTGTTTAGGGTCCCACCTTAGACACCCAAAGATGGTCAATTTAAAAACGTGTTTAGGGTCCCACCAATTGAGACAAAACATAATTTAATTAAAGGCCACAACATGATTAGCCATCAGTCCTTCATTTTAAGGTTGGTTGGTAATGGTTTCCAAATAAACCCACACACTAGTAAGTCACCATGAGTATAAACAGTCCCTCACTTAGCCACATTTAAAACATAATGGGGCAAACCAAATGGGGCAATTAGGGTAGAGATTAGAGGCCTACTTCAAGGTTTTAAATCCCTTTCTAAGCATGGAATAAATGGGGTAGGGAAGAGGTTGAAAACCCCTCAAACAGGGCCCCACAACTGGCCAACAACCAGCTGTTGGACATGGCCCTGCAGCTGCACTGCAGTCACATTTCCAGCCCTGTTCCTTCCTTGTTTCCAGCCATCATCATGGAGTTCTTTGGGCAGGTTGAGAAGGGGATTTTCAAGGGAGAAAACAACTGAAATACTACACCAAGAGGGCTCCAAAACCAGTCATATAATCAGCTGAATCTAAGAAGGGAAATCAACATGATATGAGGTGAATCATTGAGTAGAACTTAGATAATTTCAAAATATTAACATGCACACCAAAACACCCAAATCAGTCACTTGCCTTAGCACCAATGGCCTGCAAATCACTCTCCTAGACACCTTCCAGCAGCTGGAAACACGCAGCTAGAAAACCCCAAAAATCCTACACAAAAATACCCAAAAATACAAGTCAAGAAAGGCTTGGAATCATGGTTTGCATTTCCGAATTTGTGGACCAAATGGGCTGCTAATCCTCATATAAGAAGCTAGAATCCGTGGATTACCTGAAGGAGTTGAAATAGGATGGATTAATGGTGGTAGATGGGGCGGCCAGCAGTGGAAGCACCCAAAAATGGGATGAATGGAGAGCGGATGATGAGAGCAACGCGTTGGCGACGATCGATTCCGAAGCTACCCAAAGTTTGGTGAGCTTTTGTGAAGAAATGGAAGAGAAAGAAGGGAAGAAAACCTTCAGCTGAAGCTGTCTTGCTGCTGGTCGAAATGAAGGATGAGGCAGAAACGCGAGGGAGATGAGGAACGTATAAGAGAGGTGGGTGCGGGCCCCACAACTTACTAGAATTTGATGGGCTTGGAAATGGGCCTTCTTGGCCTCAAATAGACTCGACGAAGAAGAGAGAAATGATCCTCGTAAAATCTAGTTTTTAAAAAGTATAGTTTTGACATGGGTCTGAAATTTTGAAATTTGGGCTCATATTTCAATGCGAAAAGACTGTTTTGACCCTAGGACTGGAAAACTGATTTTCTAGGCTTCGAATGGGATCGGTGTAAACATAAAAGTTGTTGGGGCTAATTTGACTTTACAAAATAAACCAAAATTGGAATTTTTCAAAATCAAAGACAATCCCCCCACGCTGACACGTGCAACTCAAGGCGTCCCTACGCTGCCAGACTGGGTCCAACGGCTCTCAAAATTCCCCAAAGCTATGTAAAAACTATTCTAATGTACAAACCAACTGGATTAGGCTCAAATCTCGCTTAGAGAACTAACCCACAGCTAAAAACACACTAATCGCGAAAATTAGGGGTCGGGGTCTTACATAGATAGATATTCATGAACGAGTAGCAGAGACTGAGAGAGGTAGGTGTACCTGGCGGTGGCGGACTCCTGGATGGAGGATGATGGGTGCAAATGATGGTGATAGGTGTGGTGGCGGTGGCGAACTCCTGGATGGAGGATGATGGGTGCAGATGATGGTGATTGGTGTGGTGGCTGCATCTGGGAGTTATGGGGGAGAAAGACCGAGAGAAGTAGAGATAAGAGGGATCACTGATAAGGGATGGGTCTGCACTGCGTGCGTTGATGGAGGGTGATGATGATTGATGGGGGCCAATGTGCCATGGGGCTGCTGCCTGAGACAATGGGTGGGAGATGTTGGAAAAGGGTTTTGGAAAATGAGGAAAAAGGTCCTTCTCTCCTCTTCTGGAAAAGGGTTTTGGAAAAGGGGGAAAAGGGTTTTGGAAAAGAGAGACCGGGATAGATGGAGGGACAAAGGGGGAAATGGGTTTTGGAAAAGGGGCGTTGGATTGGGGGGGTGGGGTTCCATTTTAGTCATTTTAAAGGCTTTTCCAAAGCAATACTTGTGAGAGGGGAATAGGCTCAAGTGCGAATGAAATTAGCGCCTTATTTTGTCGGTCGAAATATTTTCGTCTTCCATAACTTATCCTTATTAGTGACGAATTACGTTCGTCGCAAAAACAAATTATATTTAGTGACAAAAATGTTCGTCTCCAATGAGCTAAAATAATTCGCGCCAACGCAAATGAAATTGGCTCCTTATTTTGGTGACCAAAATTTTCGTCTTCCATAACTTATCCTTATTAATGACGAATTATGTTCGTCACAAAAATAAAATATATTTTGTGACAAAAGTTTTCGTCTCTAATGAGCTAAAATAATTCGCGCCAAAGCAAATGAAATTGGCGCCTTATTTTGGTGACAAAATATGTTCGTCTTCTATAACTTATCCTTATTGGTGACGAATTACGTTCGTCGCAAAAAAAAAAAAATTTTGTGACAACAATGTTCGTCTCCAATGAGCTAAAATAATTGGCGCCAACGCAAATGAAGTTGGCGCCTTATTTTTGCAGAAGGAATTTTGTTTTCGTCTCCTATACTTTTGAAAAAAATGAAAACAAACGATAAAATTTATATTTCGTCCTCTTTGGGTGTTCTTTTAAGACAAAAAAAAAAATTCGTCATCAAATTTCGTCACAACAGCCTAGATTTCTTGTAGTGAGTCAAGGAAAATGAAGGTATGTAATTGATCTTTGATTCGATAAGTCATGAAATATTCTTATTGCACGATGTGCCTAGTTGACATCTGTTAATCTTCTATCAATAATTCAAATTTAAAATAACATGTGTTAATCTTAATTGCTCATACAATGTTGAATCGTTATATTCATGGTGCTACACTTGGTGTCACAGGGATCTAGGTTACCGAAGAGGATAATTGATAGTTCTCTAGATTAGAGAGTTGACCGATAAGGATAATGGTTAGCTTGACTCCGAAATACGCACAAGAGCTGTAATTGTAACTTGAGACTAGATAGTTAATTTTGCACTTGGTTAAGTGTTGCATTTAAGAGACTTAAATTTTTAGCTTGTTAAAAGCAGGGCTTGTTTGGCTGATCTTATCTGTTTGAAATAAATATGTACGAAATAGATCTATTTTAAATGGCCTTTATATGAGATAGATGCTCTTGAAATAGACTGTTTGGAAACACAAAAATTGATTGAAATATATTTCTTAAATCCAACCGTACATGATTTTTCATAAATTTCTCTATATCCAAAACGATTCAATGGCTCATTTTTTACCCATGACTGCTTTTAGTATAACTAAGAAGGTCGACGGTCCAGATCTTGATATAGGGGCCCACAAATTTCAAAAAATTATACCAAATGGCTCACGTTTTTGTTTAAATTTCTCAAGATCCGTTAAAGATCAATGGATTAAATTTGAGCACATAGCCATATTTGGACTATTACATATTTCCAATGCTTCAGATGGAGGTTTACTAGGACGAAATCCAAGAAAAAATTGAAAAAATGGACTACCAAAATCATGTTTTAACTGCTGGGATAGAACATGAGTTATCCAACGATTCTTAGATCTCATCATTTTCTTGAGATCTGGATCAAACCAAGGGCTGAAAATTTTAGCCATAGCCGTTTTTAAAATCACAAAGAAGACTAACAGTCTGGATCGTGATTATGGGGCCCATAGAAGTCCAAAAAAATAGATTTATGGTTATTCTTTTTTTCACAAATATCTGGAGATCTGAGATAAATCAATGGCTGAAAGTTGACCCACGAGCCATTTTTTGTCTTATTAATGCTTCCAACGGTTCAGATCAAAGTTTAGAGTCTCAAGTATTTTTTAAAAAATGAAAAAAATCGGTGGCCGAAAAATCACGTCCGTTTTACTGTTCATGTGAACGTCTGCGTGCTTCCGGGGCCAATGTCTATTCTAACTTTGCCTGTTTTTAGTGCTATCCAAATTAGACACTATTGCTCTGGATTCAATCATACATGTGAAATGTGGTTCTTAAACACGCTAAATGTGTTTTAAATCCGTTTTAAGCAAATAAGATGATGGAAATAGACTTGCCAAACGGGCACTGATTGTTATACAATGGATTGGTTAATAGACTGCTTATGGCTTTGTTATTGATAATATACATGCTTTTGCAAATAAATGTTCGTTGACAGGTGTCAGTGAGTAATCCTCACACGTGAAAAGTAGAGTTCTATCCTTTGTGAATTCGGATTTGATCCGGAACATGTGTTAGTTCACGGGAGTACGTGTGCTATACCTCGGGAACTACCTTAATCGGGAAATTCTCAGATTCGGGATGTGACACTTTAACTTGATACGCAAGACTCTGATCACGGGCCAACTAGATCAAGCAACTGAAAATAAAGAAACCTTTAAACCAAATGAAAACATTCCTATCATGATCTAGTTAGCCTTTTCGACATAAGCATTCCATGTAACAATATTACGTATGCTCTGTATTTGTGATTTGTTATTGAATTGATGAATTGCTATGCTTTAATAACTTTTGTTAATGTCTTATTCCTTGCAGAAAGATGAAAGCTTGTAGGAATATTGGTAGGAGAGCTAAGAATCCAATGGGAAAAAGGAACATGTGGCAATTACAAGTGGAATAGTGAAAGAATAAAAAAAATTTGCTATTGTATAAGGGGACGAGTGCCCAGTGCACTTGATACAGAGTTGGAGCATGTAAATTTAAGAGGAATTGGACCATGTGATGCTAGACTTGGCTGGTGATGGTGATGGTGATGGTGTTGGTCTTGCTTCCTGATTTTTGAATGTGGTGAAAATATAGTAATTCATGATGATATATATAGTCTTGAATCAGTTGATGTATGTGACAAGTTGTAAGCAGATGGTTACTTTATGCAAGTTGAACTTGCTATAATGAATCTCAAAGGGACTGAATTAGCTGCGATGGACATGGAGAGGGTTGTAATGAGATGATGTTGCTCTTATAATTTATCGGGTGACTCTAATAAGATGGGGAGGACTGTAACGAGATGATGTTGCTCTTGTAATTTATTGGTGGTTGTAATGAGATGTTAATAGAAAATAATTGATTTTTTCAGTTGTAATGGGATGTGTTGTGAATGAGGTGTCAATATAGGAAACAATTGATTGGGTTGTAATTGGTTGGGTTGTTGGAGGTTTGAAAACAATGGCAAGAATTTTTTACATAGGACAACAGGTTCACTCATGTAATTGAAGATCTATTGCAATGCAAGACTCAATAGTCAACCGTTTGTTTTTTTTGCAAATTGACCATTATACTTTCAATCGTGGGAAATAACTTCCTATTGAGAAATTTCATGGGGCAAAACTTATCTGGGATTTGCAGAAACTCAAATGCTATTTAGCACCGCTATACAAATGCCATTCCCATGTCTTGTCAAAAATTAATTTTCTAGAACTTGAAAGGTGCACAAAAATACAGTTGCATTCCTGGTCTTGTGCAAATTAATTTTCAACAACTTGAGTTGTATTTGGAGGTTATATATTCATTTTGAAATCTGCACATTAAATTAACTGAAATCTCATTGTTAGATTGCAGACTGTATGGTTCAAAAACTAGCTAGTGACACAAGTTCTGAGCACACTGTATGCCTTTATTTGTAATTAACTTGTGCAACCTCAAATTTGAAACCTATCATGTACTAAAAAATAAATGTAACTCAACTATAATGCAATGTATAACTCGATGCATTCAAAAATAAATGTGACTCAACTTAGTACATCAATTAAATATAGGGGATTGGACATTTCAATGCCCCTTAAACGCTCAATTCCCAATTTTATGACTAAAAGTCTCTAAATGTCACCAGAGTCGTTTGACTCTGGTACACAAATTATTATTATTTTATTTTTTTTTACTTTTTTGCCTTGGATCCCATTATATCATGGGTTTTTAAACCAGGAGACATTGAAAAGCGAATAATTATATCTTGAATATTTTTTAGGGGGGTGAGTAGATAGATTTTGTAGGGGTTCATAGCCAAATTGGTAGCAAAAATCCACTAATTCTTGTTTACCAATTTTCTTTTGTCTATGTAACTCTGCTTTAATTTTCATATCACTACATAGTGACATACCAACTCAGGGGATTTTTTGAATTAAATCTCCATAGGTATAGTTAGCATAATTTAATCTTCCATTATTTTGTTCTCTCAGAACATTTTTTACTTTTTCTAAAAAATGAGTTGGAAGTCCTGAAATAAATTTTTCTTTCCAAAATTCTTCATTAGAATTAAATAATTGAAAGACAAGAGAGAGAAAAATATCTTTATACCACCTGAAATCAGATAAAGTTCTACAATGTAGATTGATTAATTGTTCCCTATATTTTTCGATTTGATCACTAACATTACCAGAAAAGTTGATAAGAATATTATGAACTAGTGTTTCAACTGTATTAGAAATAGTTTGACCTTGTGCAGTAAGAAGAGGTTTTCCTTCTTCATTTAATTTGACAGAAGTTAGTATACTTGTCTTTTGAATTGGTGTAAGATAATATTCCCACCAGCCATGAAGTTGATTGGTAAATCCGATAATGATAGGTTTTATCAATTCGGCTTGTGTATTGCCATGACGCATTCCAGCATTAGTATAGATAATCATGTTCCTTAGAATATTAAGAATTCCATATTCAGTGAGTCTAACTCAACTTAGTACATCAATTGAATATAGTGGATTTGGCATTTCAATGCCCCTTAAACGCTCAATCCCCAATTTCATAACTAAAAGTCTCTAAATATCACCAAAGTCGTTTGACTCTGATACATAATTTTTTTTTTTCACTTTTTTGCCCTTGATCCCATTATATCATGGGTTTTTAAAACCCATGATATAATGGGATCCAGGGCACAAAAAAAAAAAAAAAAAAAAAAAGGTATACCAGAGTCAAACGACTCTAATGACATTTTTTGAATTTAAGTCATAAAAATGGGGATTGAGTGTTAAAGAGGCATTGAAATGTCAAATCCTCTTGAATATAATAAATGTAACAATACCTCTTCAACTTGAGCTCATTCTCATACAATTATATATAATGAAGTGAGCTAGTTCCAAATTCAAATCAATTCCAATTTGCTCTAATTGATTTTGACTCATCCAATTTAATTTAGTTTGACTTGGCAAACGGGTTGGATTGAAGGGGCTACACTAATTAAAAATGGGCCTCATAGAGTTGAATTGTACATGCAGTCCGCTAGTAGGAGAACAATCTCCCACATAAAGAGGGCCACAAAAGTTATTAACCCAGATTGATGACTGGAATTAATATTAAAAAATTTACGCTCTAATGTTGTTTGGATAGTCAAGTAAGTTATTTGATGCTTTTCTTTCTTGTAACCTATTGAAATTCTCAATTTTTTTTTATTTTTTATAGAGGGATCAGGGAGAGGATTTTATCATCAATAGACACACCAAACCAGTAAAGCTATTCAACATTATCATCATCAAGTAGGGCCCACCTATATATAAACGCTTGGTATAGAGTAAGATATTTAACATATTTATGTGGAAAAATGATCTCCTATAGAAACAACTATAAGTGCAGCTCAACATTGTGGGTTCTACTTGGGCCCTCCTTTCATCTATGGAATTCTCTTTGATAGTCTTTTCATTAAATGATCCAGTATTAGGCCCCATCTTTTTTATTAAACCTTCCGTCACCATCGTATTGAATCTCAAGAAAATTTATGGTTAATACATTATTAAACTTGAAGGCCATTAATCAAGGGCTAGAATAATATGGTGAAGTTGATTTTTTTTTTTTTTTTAATCTCTGTTGTCCATGAGGAAACCTTTCAATCTCCCGTCCTCCAATTATTAATTCTTAATAATATGATAAATGAATATGACTACTAAATAATAAGATTGTGTTAAGCACGTCATAATTAATATGTTCAATATAAAATGGTGTGACCAACTCCCACGAGAATAAGATTTTCGGGCATTCCATAATCAAGGAGGGCATTCATTTTGAGCTGCTTTGATTTTCAATCGGAGTAAGGCTCCACTATGAGGTTTACACTCCTTCCCTCTCGATTCTCGCGTGTGAGAGAGAATGAGGACTAAATTGAGTTCGAGTTGAAACAGCCCTCTTATGTTCTTAGATATAAGTGGAATAGGCTAAACGTACATCATTAGGTACCATACTCTTATGTTCGAGTTTTAGAATTTTCGTGATATTGTACTATACATTTTAGTAATTTGAACTGATACGCATATCTACCTAAAAAATTTTAAAATTCAAACACCCCATTGAGAAATTTAAGTTCCAAGTTTATTGTAAAAATCCCTATAATATAACTCAACATACCTTAATTTGCTTATAAAAGGCCCAATCCAACCTGAATTTCATTTGGGTTGGAAAATTCAAGTCTTGACTTTTAGCTGATTCGGGAAGGACAAGCCCAACCCAATTTCCAGGCCCATTACCCGGAGGGACAAGACTTTGGGATGGGACTTGGGAGGCTGTTGTTAAATTATTGACTTGTGGGGGTAAAATTTGATGCCAGCCTGCCAGAAGCAGAGGTAATGCAAGGAAGAGTCGATGGAGAAAGTGAAAACAACTACCTTAGAAAATTGTTGCTTGTAACAACAGTACTATAAATCAAACACAAGGTTGCAAACCAAAACTAAAATGTCGAATTCAAGCAATAGTTCCTTGTAATTGGTAAAACACAAAACAGAAAGAAGATGCCTTTTTAACAAGAAAACAATACAACCCCTTCAAAGATTTAACTCTATGGAATTGAAATTATAAGATAAATCAATTGCATCAGATGAATGTTCACCAGTCACAACTTCCATCACCTGCATCCCATGAACTGTCACCATCTCCACCACCACCTGCATCTGCACCACCATCATAACCACCACCATGACCTGCTGCATCCGCACCACCATCATAAACACCACCACAACCGGCATCTGCACCACCACCACCACCACCACCTGCATCTGCACCACCATCATAACCACCACCACGACCTGATGCATCCGCACCACCGTCACAAACACCACCACCACCGGCAGCTGCACCACCACCACCACCACCACCGGCACCTGCATCTGCACCACCACCTCCTCCTCCGCTGCCGCTACCTATGTGACTCTGCACCGAGCTCTGGCCTACTTGCTGAGCCCCCCCATCAATAAGTCCTTGAACTGCAACACCAAACAACCCATTATCTTGCCCATACCCCCCTGGCCTAGGAGCCTGAGGAACACCTGAATTAGGCCTATACCCATAGGTATTTGGCACATAATTCTGTTGAATCCCATTCAAGTACCCTGCTCTTGGAGCTTGAAACTGCGGCGTAGCTCTTACACCACATAGGGGAGTAGAACTAGCACCCCTTGGAAGCATTTGATGCTGTTGTTGGGCTTGAACAGGAGGAGCCTGAGATGCACCGCCAGCACACCCCAGATGGGCATCGAACTCGCACATAGCACAGCGGTAGAGCCAGTGGTTGGACCCTATGGTGTGGCAAATATCACATGAGAAGCCTTTGTTCTGGTAGGGAGGGAAGAAGGCGAGGTGGAGAGGGTGCTGGTGGGCTTGGTGGTAGAGGGAGAGGGGCATAGAGGCGCAGAGGATGTGGAAATCGATATCGCAGGCGCCGCAGTGGTAGGAGAAGCCAGTGCCTCGGCGGCCACAGGCGTCGCAGTCGAAGTCGCCTTGTGGGTAGGCAGGGCGTGGGAGGAGGGGGAGGGAGTGGTTGGGGTGTGCAGGATGGTTGATGAGTTGGGGGGCCTGAGAGCATGAGAGATGAAGGGAGTAGCTGCATGGTCTGCATGTGTAGATCCAACCAGCGAGACTTTGTTTGCACCCAAAGCAGGAAGATGGGATGTGGGTCTGTTGGCAGGTTGAGAGCGCTAAGGGATGGTCATGGCTAAAATGATGAATCACTGGATCATGGCTCAGCCTGCCCATCTCTCTCTCTCTCTCTCTCTCTCTCTCTCAAAATTGCTATTTGTAATAACACCGGGGATACTCTCTCTCAATTGCAATTTGTAAGAACACCAGGGATATATGCTTGCATTGGGGGAGGGGGTGGAACTGGGGGAGGGAGGGAGAGAGCGGACTTGTAAATGCTAGCAAGTCAACGAAATGTTTGACAGGGGAAAGCAATTTCACATATTAGATGTTGCTGGAGATGTCAAATGTACCAGGCCGCCCCGTTTCGCCCCGGCACGGCCCGCGGCATGCCCCAGCACGGTCAATGGCACGGCCCATGGTCAAGGGAACGGGCACTTCCGGCCCGTTTCGGCACAGCCCTCCAAGACCATCACATAAAAAATAAGAATTAAAAAAAAAATTACACAAATCAAATTTTTACATATAAGAGATGACGATGGAGAGATTAAATCAAAATTCAAAAGCAGAAGAAAATAATACTTCACTCATTTTCAGATGATAGAAGAGATTCTTAGGGTCTGGGACAGAAGAAATGGGGAAGAAGTATTATGATAGATTATTGGAGCATGGTCCAAGTCGGGTGTCATTGGGTGCATGATGTTGTCGGTGACCGTCACGTTCCCTTTGCACGTGAGCCCAAATATGAGGTCCAAAAGAAACCTGAGCATCAGTGGGGCTGACGTTAATGTGGAGAGATGAATGTGTTGAACCACATCTAAGTAGACTGATGGGAAGTTCTTAGTCATGTTCTCCAATACGTCTTTCCGTATAAGCTCTGGTTCTTTTGTAGCTTCTTCTCCGGAAGTTCCAACAGAGAGAGCATTATTCTACTGTGAGTATTCTTGATAGACCAGAATGAGAAGCACAATTTGTGGAGACAATGTCACGCTACCACCATGCCACCACATGAATGTGATAATCCAAACAATTTGTTCTATGGGGCCATGGCCCATGGGGTATCTTTGAGTGTTACTGATCAAAAGTTGCTTGGATCAGACCATTCCAATCATCCAATGAATGTCAACACAATTTGATTTTTTCATGTTTAAAGCTACTCATTTCTCATTTAATCCAAGTGTCATATCTCATGAATTCAAATTTGATTGGCTGGGTGAACTGAAAATTAATAGCATTTGAATTATTCCAGTGTTCAAACAAAGCTCAAACTTGAAGAAATTTAAGTTCTTGCATAATAGGAAAAAAATACTTTTGTAATGTGATGAATGCCCATGTAATACCAAAAAGGCGAAAAAAATTAATCGAAAAACAAAATTAAAAGAAGCACGCCAAGCATGGCGGGCACGAATGTACGGCACGGCCCAACCCTCTCTAGGCACGGCCAGTGGCCCGTTCGGGCCGAGATTTGGGGGGGCCGGCCCGGCCCCTTTGACATCTCTAGATGTTGCAGGAGTTAGGATCCCCTGAGGGGCCCCCACATGCTTCCCATGAGTGGGATGTGTGGAACTCATGGTTTAAAATCTCGGCCAATACCGGTTCATATCGGCCGATATGAATCGGTATCGGCCGATACCACGATGATATTTTTCCGTGATACCGAGTCAGGCTGATATGATCAAAATATCCCCAAAATATCTGTTCATCTCGGCCGATATGGTCAAAATATCGGTTTTACCGATATCTCACCGATATCTCTGCCGATATTTTGAAAATATCGACCGAGATGGACTGCGATGGAATAATGGTAAAAAAAAAGTAATTTTTTGTAACTTTTTCCTTATTCTCCAATTTTCTTCTCCTCTCCCCTCATCTCCTTAGAGGAACCATGTCTCCATAACTCATTCTCTCATGTTTTCCAAATTCCAAAACTATTTTTTGAAGAAATCATTTTATTTAGTAAGAGAAAATCAAGTACTTAACTACCTTATTTTTACTATTATGTGTTTTTTATTTTTTATTTTTAGATAAAGCATAAAAATGAATGAAAAGATCATTTGCATGTCATTTTTTTATTTGTGCTGTGTTCTTCACTTAGATCTACACACTTTTATGCTAGATCTACTCATAAATATGATTTTGGGTATAGAAAAATGGTGGTTTTTAAATCTTCTACTTAAAAAAAAAAAATTGTTGGAGTATTTATGCTACTAAATAGTAAATACTAATAGCTTATTAATAGTGTATAGATAATTTTTATATTATATTATCTTTGTTTTCTTATATTTTACACTAATAAATTGATTATGAGCATCAATAATGGTTGCATTATATGAAATACTGGAGAAGACAGCGAACTGCGATACAGACAGGGCTCATAACTTAAGGTGACCGAGATTAACACCATTTTCTAATATTCTGGATTTTTTGGATATTTTTGCGATTTTTTTTTTATTAAAAAAAATTCACACTGCGACGACCGCGACGGACTGATATCCGCGACTGATACCGATATCATATCGGTTTTTCAGCCCGGCCGAGACCGCGACCGATACCGCGATTTTAAACCATGCTTGGAAACATTATTTATAATAATTCTTATTTATGCTTTATCTGTCATCATGATGAGCCCAACTCCTATTAATATATTCTTATGAAACTGGATAAGTATTCACACAAGAGAGGGGAAGTTTGATTTAAGCGGTTTCAGATTTTTTCCATGAACTTGCTTGGTGCTTTGCCGTACATCGTCTAGCTGACTTCAAAAGCATTTTTAAAGTCAGTCGTCTCCTCACTATTGCTGCCACTAGAAACCATGTTCCCCTTGACTTTCGGTGTTGCTTTGTGAATACAACATTTGACAGAGTCCTACCAAAAGAAATGAATCAGAAAGAAGCTCAGCTATTATTTTGAGTGATATAATTGAGGGGAATGGAATGTCAAAATGAGAATTCAGATCAAATCAATTTGGTTACTTCTCTCATATCAATTTACGATCATCCAGTGTAGTGTTTGTAAGTGTGCACCACAAATCACATTGATCACATGGTCCTAACCATGGTTTAAAATCGCGGTATCGGTCGCGGTCTCGGCCGGGCCGAAAAACCGATATGATATCGGTATCGGTCGCGGATGTCGGTCCGTCGCGGTCGTCGAGGTGTGAATTTTTTTTTTAATAAAAAAAAAACGCAAAAATATCCAAAAAATCTAGAATATTAGAAAATGGTGGAAAACAATATTTTTTTCCATTAGTAACAACAATATATAGAAATCTCGGTCACCTTAAGTTATGAGCCTTGTCTGTATCGCAGTTCGCTGTCTTCTCCAGTATTTCATATAATGCAACCATTATTGATGCTCATAATCAATTTATCAGTGTAAAATATAAGAAAACAAAGATAATATAAAAATTATCTATACACTATTAATAAGCTATTAGCATTTACTATTTTGTAGCATAAATACTCCAACAATTTTTTTTTTTAATTAGAAGATTTAAAAAAGCACCATTTTTCTATACCCAAAATCATATTTATAAGTAGATCTAACATAAAATTGTGTAGATCTAAGTGAAGAACACATCACAAACCAAAAAATGACATGCAAATGATCTTTTCATTCATTTTTATGCTTTATCTAAAAATAAAAAATAAAAAACACATAATAGTAAAAATAATGTAGTTAAGTACTTGATTTTCTCTTACTAAATAAAATGATTTCTTCAAAAAATAGTTTTGGAATTTGGAAAACATGAGAGAATGAGTTATGGAGACATGGTTCCTCTAAGGAGATGAGGGAAGAGGAGAAGAAAATTGGAAAATAGGGAAAAAGTTACAAAAAATTACTTTTTTTTACTATTATTCCGTCGCAGTCCATCTCGGCCGATATTTTGAAAATATTGGCCGAGATATCGGTGAGATATCGGTAAAACCGATATTTTGACCATATCGGCCGAGATGAACCGATATTTTGGGGATATTTTGACCATATCGGCCTGACTCGGTATCGCGGCAAAATATCGTCGCGGAATCGGGCGATACCGGTTCATATCGGCCGATATGAACCGGTATCGGCCGAGATTTTAAACCATGTTTCCAAGTGGTTTTAGTGATCAAACTGACAGCCGATTCAAATCCTTTTTGGGTGAAATTTTTCCAAAGAAAACATTTATTTTGAACATTTTATTTTATATGTATATATATATATTCTTCTGGTGTATCATTCTCTCACTATATGGTGAGAGATAAACTTAATGAGGCCCACCTAGGGACCCACGGACCATGGGACATGTGGGGTATGGAAAGAGACATGTTGGATTAGTTCATATATCAAGTTTGGAATCAATCCCCTACCTCCCTTCATCAGTGGCCCACAAATTTAATGATTTTATATGAAAGAAAAAAATCTAACTCTTGATCCAACAGTCAAATCCATTCGGATAGGTAAAAACTCTTAAAGGGGTCCAATGTGTGTAGATGATTCTAATGTATTATAAAGTCAACCGTACTACATCGTCCCTCACCATAATACATCGTCCCTCACCATAATATGGTGAGGGATGGATGCGCATGAATATTTTTCTTATATATATATATATCTATATATATATCTAAGTATAGGTATCTAGGTTGGCCCCATTTGGATATTTCAATCCCCCTTTGTCCCATGAACAGTGGGGTCTCAAGGTGAAACCCACTAGGTAGTCCTCACCATAAGCCTGCAAGGACAGTCCTTATAGGAACGATTCCCTATACATATGTGTGTGTAACTGTGTATAGGCTGCATAGATGGCTTCACATGATCCCGTTGACCTTGTGGACCTATTTCATGATGATGTGATTTTCTGTATTTTTCTCTTGAGATTTTAGCTTTTCCACCATTAAAAAAAAAGATATTTTAGCTTTGTCAATATTTTGGAAATGTTGTTTGATGATAACAAGAGTATGGTTACAAACAAAACGGTTCTGACCATACTAGATTTGGACCCGGACCCATTTCTAAATAATGGTTCAGGTTCCGGGTTTGGTTTTGAGTACTCGGAACCTATTTTGTTTGATCTAGACACAATTTCGATAGGAAAGCCCATATTTGATTCTGGAACTGCGTCCACCTAGAGGACTGGGACACATCACACATGTGCAACACATTATCACGCTTGTAGAAAAACCACCATTTGCATAGGAGTAAATGAGCACATCGAATGGTTTTGATGGACTTGAATTGTTTAGATATTTTTTTAAAGATTTCTCAAGATCCATAAAGAATTAGAATAAACATAAATTAAGGTTTTTTATATTTACCATTAATATAAAAATATTGAACGGTTCAAATTATCAATTGGGGGCCCTATAGACGTGCAAGAGAATTAGATCCATAGCTAAGGACTTTTCTTACAAATTACTCAAAATCTATAAAAATTTAAGATAATTAGCTTCAAGCTCTTGGGGTTTTTAGTTCAATAAATAGGTTCAACGATTTACAGTACAAACATGAGGCACACAAGAATAAAAAGATCTAAAGGTAGTTGATGGGGTCCATAAGAATGCAATCACCGTGTCAAACACTATATTGTGGCCTTCTATAAGGGTGTAAATGGTGTGCAAATAAGGTCATTTACACACAAAAACTTCCTTTGATGATGTGTAACCATTACACATGTGAATTATTTATATATATATATATATATATATATGTACACTGCTGCAAACAAGCCACCTCACTAGGAAAAAGTGATATGGAGTGAAAGAAAAAAGATACAAATTGGAAATAAAAGTTAACTATTCAAATTAAGTTAGCTAAAGGTGTTTTTACATTTAGAAAAAGTTTAAAAAAAGGGTCACCTGTGGTTATTTCATCTATGACCTGTTTGAAACAAGGGTGAAATCACTTTTAACATTTTTGAAAGATAACTAAGACCTTCTGTATTGTAGTTGAGCTCAACACCCTTATTCAACACATGAGCGGGGCCCACCTTTCGATCCAAACCATTGACAAGCCTCAATACCCATTATATTTACTCTGTCTAAAATATTCAAATTCAATTTTAGTGGGCCAACCTTTAGATTGATCACTAAATCCAAAGATGGACATTTTAATGATTGGAATAATAATTTACATGATCACTATAATGGGTGTTGATTTACAGTGGTGGGGCTCACCATGCGTTAAGGTGTTGCTAGGGCTGCCAAAGTGCCGGGCCAGGCTTGGGATTGTCCTAACCCTACCCTCAATATATGCAGCCAGGGATAGGCTTGGATTGGCTAAAGCCCTCAAATGGCCTGCACTACCTAGGCTCTTACCTTACGCTTGAGGACTAGGCCCTTACCTCTGCTCAGTGCCTCAAAATAAGAAAATCATTATTTTTTTAGTCTTTTTAACATTATCACTTAAAATCAATTGTTGATTGAGCATTATTTTGTCCAACCTCAGTTGCGAATGAACCATTAAGAAAACATTTGGAGAATATAAGTTGTCTCTAAAAATGATTTTTTATCTAACTAAGTAATACTTGCTTTGGTGACTTGGGTTTTAGACATATAGTTTTACTTATTTTGTCAAAGAAGAAAAATAGTTAAAAAGTTTGATTTATTCCGCACTTTTCACATGAATTTCCACGTATGAAATCATTCTAAAAGTTTTAAACTATTTAATTCACATACCTTTTATCAATTGGCTTTGTTTTCAATTTAACACTAATCTAACTATTAAGTGTTGTTGGATTTTAGTCACAAAAATAAATACATTTAAAAAATACTATTAGTTTAGACTTTTAAAAATTGAGAGTTATAATTATTAAATTGAAAGGATATTTGTATCACCCTATATCCTTAAATTTCCATGCATATATAAACTACCTCTATGAATTGGTCGGCATAACAAGTAGCTCTATAAAGGAAAAATTGTATTCTTATAAATAGGAAGGAGTACACATCCTTTTACACTAACAAGAATATATGAAAACAATATACAAAGCTTAAATAAAAAAGCAATAAGACTTGCAGAAAGGGATTAGAAACAACCGTTCAACATTTATTGCTTATGTATTAAGTACAATACAAATAAATACTTATATATAGATGAAATGAACCAAGTATATTTGAATGGATTTTTAGGACATTTTGTAATGGGTTGGTGGATATGAAATTACCTTTATATCCCTTTTTATTACTACTAAGCGACTATGATAAAGGCATTTTATTATATATATTATATAAAATAAATAAAAATACGAAGGTCCAACCTCTCAAAATTTAGGTGCTGCAAAAAATTATCTAATCCTGGCTTTAGAACACAACTCCCATTAAAACAATATACCTATTCCTAAAATTATTTGGAAAAAAAAGTGACAAACTAATAAAAATAAAAAGTAAAGTAAAATCTAATCCATCTCCGCAATTCTGTGTACCTGCTGTTCCAGCAACATCAAATGCAAACGCATGAACATAGCCTGTTTGGTTCCCTTCCTATATAAACTGGCAACGAGCAGACAGAGCAGCGGGGGGAGAGAGAGAGAGAGAGAGAGATGTCGATACTTAAGATAACCACAGCCCTCTCCTTATCTCGATCCTTCTCTCTTTCTTCTTCTCCTTCTCATTCATTTCCACTTCAAAGGTCTTTCCTTTCTTTTCCCATCTTCAAACAAGAACAAGAAGAAAGAATACTTTTTTATTCCTTGTAAGAGGACTTTACTTTTCTTGACTTTTCTTCTCTTTCTTGGAGTTTCAGGCGAATCGTATCAATGTCTGCAATCGGCACGAGAAACCCAGTAATCTCCTTGGAATCAATGGCTATAAGTCCTCCATCTCATCCCACATACGATCTCAAGGCCGTCATCTCCCTTGCCCTCTCTGAAGATGCTGGGGATCGAGGTTCGCTTCTCTTTCCTTCTTCTGATAAGATTCTAGGGTTCTTGGATTCAATTTAGGGGATTTTACACATAGCCCACCTCTAGTTTTACACAGTTTCATTTAAGCACCTGCCCCCTTTTTTTGTTTGGGTTTTTACTAACATGACATTCGTGCTAGCACAAGAAGTGGATTTGGTCTCTATCGAAAAAACAGTACTAAATAAATAAATAATCAGCCCCATTGAAAGTTACTAGTGTGAAAGCTCCAGTATCCAATTAAAAATTACTGGGTGTTAAGTTCAAAAGCATAACAAGGGGGTTTTCAGAATTAAATACAGGATGCTAAGGATCTGTTTTAAATAATCAGCCTCATTGAAAGTTACTAGTGTGAAGCCCCAAAAAATAAATTAGAGTGGATTGTAAGTGCTTTTTGATATCATGGTCTTTGTAGATAACAAGGGGGCTTTTTTATATCATGGTCTTTATAGATAACAAGGGGGTTTTCGGAGTTAAATAATACAGGATGTTAAGTTAAAATCAGCCTCATTGAAAGTTACTAGTGTGAAATTAAAGTAGGTAGTTAGTACTTTTGGATATCATGGTTTTTACAGATAGCTAATCCATGAAACCCTTTTTCATATGTGTAGGACGATGGGGCCCTACCCATACATGCATTGTTTTATTTATAACTAACCACTTGTATTAATCTAGCAATCTCAGTCAAGTCACTAGCGCTCATAAAATGCATTTTTTAAATCAAATGATGAGATTTGACTGATTTTATTTTATAATGGATAAGAATTCGCTCAGATTAAATACAGTGCATTAGCGTAAAAAGATAATCAAATCTGAGTCAATTTGGGTTAGCACGGTAAGTTAAGTGTGAAGTATGCTACATCCCAGCAGGATGAAAAATCTGCCTTTCATTGCTACTCAAGGTGGCTAATCGAGATTGTCAAATTAGAAGATGTAACGCCCCAATTCTGAATACCGAGATTAACGCCAAGGTACTCGAATTTAGCGCCTACTTCCCGGAAAATCCGAGAACTTCCAAGATCGTAGGTCCGCAGTGAGGTCCAATTTAAAACTTTTTAAACAATATGTCATCAATAGTTGAATTGCGGAAGCAAATGTAACAATAGCGGAAGCATAATGTATCATATCAAATGAATCAAGTGTAACAGGCTAGGGTCCATCCTAAATTTCAGAATATAAATAAAAGTTATACATATCAGTCTACCTCCCTGCTCACAACATAACCACTTAAAATCCCAAAAGAAGGTACTCTCACTTCCCATGTGCAAGCACTCCATCGTCCAGCTCGATCTCTAGGTCAGCTGGTCCCCATCCATAGTCTCCAGCTGTGGGCGCCTCGACGAGCGCGTCGCCCTCGTAGTCGGGGTCAATACCTAAGCACCAAGAATGGGTTAGATCCAAGGATCTGGCAATATACAATATATAAGTAACATAGGATATATGCATCAAAAGAGTAAAGATGATGATAAAATTATAAGAACAACAATAGTACATAATCTAGGCAATCGTGCAAGATAAAGCAGTTAGAAACAGGATAAATTAAGTTATCTAATCTAACAGACAACAATATCGCACATTCACACAAGCTTAACACCGCGGGATATTATGCCGCGGCCCTCCCATACTGAACACAGTCGCGGCGGGGAAAAGTAACCAGTGCTGGGGAATGACGAGCCCCGCAAGTAACACTCATCAATCTCATTACTCATCACTCAGAAGACCGGATCCGGTATCACACCGTCCGTCTAAGCATAGCTCATCATGATGGCCCTCTCAACACTCATAATAGCTCCTACCAGTGATGATCAAACAACAGGCTGAGCTTAAGACAACTGAGTGAATACTGATGCCAACTCAAAGGAATAAATACAGGTCTGTGTCTGTCTAGGCTTGCCTTGTGTGAGCAATGTCCTAACAATGTCCCTAAGAGGTCCAAGTACAAGTTCAACCCATGGATCATAGTCTAAGTCCAAGTCCAACATTGGGTCCATACCAAGGCCCACCAAATCATGGCCTTAGTCTAAACAGTCCAAGTAAGATAACAAGTTCAGTTCCAAGAATAATCAGTCTAATCTCATCCACAATGAGACACAAATCCAACATAACCCACCTCTTCCTCCTAGGGTATCACTCATCCCAACTTAGGCCATATGAGGGCCCGCCTAGACACAGACACGGGTCATTAATCACCCCATCACATCACTGGGTCGCCTCTAATTAGTCTTAGGTTCAGGTCATTCATTTTCCATTTAATTAATAGGTATAGACAATAATAAGGACATAAGAGTGACATCAATGCAATAAGTGGAATAAACCTCCAAGTAAGAGAATCAACGGGAAATATCGAAAGCCCATCCTAAGTAATGGTCCACTTTTAGGTCCAGGTCCTTATTAGTTAATTTGATTCCTAAATGAAGTGTTAGATGCCAAGAATGCTGTGTTTGGTGCTCCCGAAGTTAAGGACATCTTCGACAACGTTTAAGGATCAAATTGACGTCAAATCCAAACCCTACACCCTACTTGGTGGTCCCCATGAGTCAAGGTTGAGCCACACCATTGACTCATGCCTGGCATATCAATGGAAGTATATTTGGATGGTCAATGGGCCCCACAACTGGTCACAACCTCATAATTTGAAAACTGGAAATTCACTGGACACAGTGTATCCGAGCGATCCAGTGCAGGGTTGGTCATCCGGGTACACCGGGAAGTCAGGATGTTGGCTCCTAGGTTGACCATCAATGCAGTGTGCCCGGTCGACCTCTTGGCCTAGTAGGTCGACCGCGTACACTGGAAATAGTAAACAGGTACCTGGCAGGCAATGTCTTGAGCTAAAATTATCTACGTGTCCGATCGACCTCCTGGCCTGGGTGGTTGACCGCATACACTGAGATTCTGTATTGAATGGATGTCCCAATTCTCAGCCTCTTCCTGGAAGTCCTTTGTGCCCGGTTAACCTGGATTAGGGTCCGATCGACTGCGCACACTGGATTTCCGGATCGGAGGGAAAAGATGCCAATTCGCTGCTGAGGGACTGTCCGATCGATCGGACAGAAGGTCCGATTGATCGGCCCTGAAGCTGCTCACAGTTAATTGACTGTCCGATCGATTGGCCCCTCTGTCCGATCAATTGGGTAGCGGCGATTCGCGCCTGCAGCAAAACCCAGATTCTGGGTTTTTCACTCTTTCCAAACCATTTCCAACCCATTCATCTCCAATCAACACCATTCATCACATAAACATACAAAATCACCAAAAGCACTTCTATATCAACCATCCATCATCAAACCGGACCATTGATCTTCCAAATGAGAGAACTTATCTATCAATGGCCAAAAATAAAACGAGCTCAAAGGTAGTTCTAACAACAATAGAATGTAAATTATAGAATCAAAGACAATAAACATGCATTCTATGCTAAGTAAGTATATTGCACTTGCCTTAATCCGAATTTGCAAAGGAAATTGACAAAAGAGAAGAAATCCAAGCTCTAATGGCAATCCAAGCCCTCTAAGGTCTTCCAACACTCAAACCAATTCAATCTACTGCTCCTAATACCCAATCCACAAGAGAATTACAACTTAGAAAGGAAATCTAGAAAGAAGAAGAAAGAATCCCAAGGAAATTGAACTTTAGGAAGAGAAGATTACCTTTCCTTGTAGGGGAAGAAGAGACCAGTAAGAGAGGAGTCCTTAGGAGATAGTAGTAGAAATTGTAGGAGATGGTCTTCTTCTAGATTAAGGTCTTGAGCTAGGGCTTCTAGAGTTAGGGTTCTTGAGAAATGAGAGATAAATGAAAGATGAGAGTGAATTAGGATTTAGTTTCATTTGAAAAGAGATAGCTTATATAGGTTAGGGTTAGGGATAATTACCAAAAGGGACTTTTAGTTAAAATATGATTGAGGATAAGGACATGGGCAAATGGGTCTTTTGGGGAAATTCTAGAAGCTTCTCAAGTAGAAAACCCCTCCTATAATAACTTATTTACTAGCTAGGGCCTCTAATAGCTAAAACCCTATAAAAATTACAATTGACACCCTACAAAACCTATAAAACACCCTACAAAACCTATAAAATACCCAAAGGCCTAATTCCTAGAAAGTAGGCTAAGACTTAGGAAAAATACCTATCTACCCTTACTAATTCCTATTAACTAGTACGATTATACTATAAATACTTTAACTTATAATATTCAAATTCAAATGAGGGTCCACAAGGAGTGGGGCCTCACAGAAGAAGTGGTTATTAGTAAAAAAAAAAAAAAAAAATGTTCATGGTAATTTGTAGTTACAAAAAGTAGAAAATAAAAAGAAATCAGAATGTTATCTGTAAGTTTTTTCTTTAATTTATTAATTTTTCATGGGGATTGTATGTCTTCTACTTTGAGTATAACTATGTATGATTTTCTTGGGTATAATGAGAGAGTTGTTGAAATGCTTTCAGTAATATTGGGGGTGGGAGCGTTGTTATGTGCCAAACGGTATTAGTTTGATAACTTGTGCAAAGCCTGATCTTGTTATTTTCTTCTATCAATATAGGGGATGTGACTTGCATGGCCACTGTTCCAGATGACATGGAAGTGGAAGCCCATTTCTTGGCCAAGGAAGATGGTGTCATTGCTGGAATATCTCTAGCGGATATGATATTTAACGAGGTTGATCCTTCACTGAAGGTATGAATTTCAACTGGACTTATATATTGAAACAATCGAAAGTGCTTACTCAGTTACTCTGAATTTTAAGTTCATGGCCTTTATTGTGATTGGGATAGGTTGAGTGGTATCAAAGGGATGGAAACTATATCCACAAGGGTATGCAGTTCGGTAAAGTACAGGGTAAGAATCAAATGTCTTTTTCCTTACTCTGGTATTTCAAGGTATGCCTACTTATCAAAAAATTAAATAAAAAAAAAACCTCCCCTCTCTGTTTGTAGGGAGTGCTCACAAGATTGTCATTGCTGAAAGGGTGGTGCTTAATTTTATGCAAAGAATGAGTGGAATTGCAACACTTACGAAGGTTAGTTTCTGCATACCTTGAAAAAGATTTAAATATGCTATCAGTGGCATCTTAAACTTCTTGATGGGCATCACTTGGTTCATAAGTTGTGGACTTATTATACTCAAATAGGTAGAAAGCAGCTGATTATTGACTTCATGTGAGGCAATTCTTGAAGCAAATATGTTAGCAAATATGAGAGTAGATGTAACTCTATAAAACTATAATGATGCATGTGGTAGTCATTACTTATCTTGCTTTCTTTTAAGCAAATGATTTTCCATCAACCATAAAGAGCAGCCTTTTCTTTTTCTATCTTTTTGTTGATTTAGATCAACTCAATGACCGAAGTAGATGTCACTTGGAAATCTTTACTCCTTAGAAGCTTATATTGCTGGCAATTTTTATTTTTTTGGTTGTCCTCGTCTACCAATTTAAAAGAAAATAAAAGGCATGTCTCAATCTATGCAGATATTCCCAAAGAACTATTTCAAATATGGGAATAATTTCTATAAGATGCTTTCCCCAGTAAAATTAGGATACTTGACCTCCAGTTGTTTGTTTGTTTTATCGGATTTGAAGAGTCTGGAATGGGTTCCCTGCATTTTGTCTCCACTGTATTCATCCATGATTTTGTGCATCTGTACTATCATGCACTAGAACTTTCCATTTTAATTTAGGTTCTTTCTTTTCTTTAGGCTATGGCAGAAGCTGCACATCCTGCTTGCATTCTAGAGACAAGGAAGACTGCTCCAGGTTTACGTTTGGTCGACAAGTGGGCGGTGTCTATCACTTCACTTTGCTTTGATACCACTATTTTCTTTCTCTGGATCTTTTCTTTCTTGAGTCTGTTGTGCCAACCTTTCTCCTGTCAATAACAGGTACTAATAGGTGGAGGACAGAACCACAGGATGGGTTTATTTGATATGGTGATGATAAAAGATAATCATATTTCGATTGCTGGTGGTGTCACAAATTCCATAAAAGCCGTAGACCTCTTTTTAAACCAGAAGAATCTTAAGATGGAAGTTGAGGTACTGTGCTAAGAACCAGAGACTATTTCAATCTACATCTAATGAATCCCACATTTGCTTATTTTCTTAATCCTTGGACCCTGATCAGATATTCTTGGTACTTACAGATGACTTCCTTCACTTAGATGAGACTTATTCTATACCTGTACATTTGAGTGCAGCCTGTGAGTTATGCCTCTTGTTGTGGCATTTGGACCACAGCAAGGGTTCTATGAATCTGTTGTCTGTTTCCATGGATTCTGATCATAATATAAACCATATTCCAATCTTCTGATAATATATATATATATATATAGGCAGCGCTACACAGGGCATTTTTTAGAAAACAAACACCTCTCCTAGTTTGGCCCATTGGGATGCATGATGATCATGGAACTCCATTGGATGGAAAGTTCCATATGAGGCCTATCTACATGCAAAATCTTAAGCCCATAAGATCATACTAACCTCGAGCCCTAAGATCATACTAACCTTTTGATCAATAGCCCTAAAATTTAATTGTTTAGAGGTATTATTTTATTATGATTTCTATCCAACGGTGAGGAAAAGTTTGATGAATGTCAAACTTGGACTTGCGACTATTCATTGGGGGTAGTGTGTGTCAAAAGACTTGATTGACACAACATGGGCCCTACGACCAAAAAAAAGAGGGGCGCAAAAAGGGGCATTTTTAAATTGGATATATATTTAAGCTTTGGAGAAAATTCTGTAAGCTTACACTTGTGGGGCCCACCCTTGGTCTATCTAAATTGACCAAACACACAACCCCCCTGAAGTACACATGTCCTCCAATTTTCAGTTAGATCCGAATTTATTGGACCGTTGGATCGACTGTGTACCGATCCGAATGGACTTTTGACTATTAAACTTTTGGGGCTTAGATGGAGATGATAGAAATCGCGGTTGGGGTTTATTTTTTGCAGAGAGGAAGGTCCCATGGAGTCCTTGAAATCCCCTACATCCCCATCCCCATCCCCATGTGGGTCCCCAGGTGGGCCCCACCAAATACTTGAGCTTACCTTATCCTAAGCTTGAGCTTAGGAGAGCTTTGCACTATATATATATATATATATATATATGGATTGGTCTTATGGACAATATTGATGCAGGCCATGGGCCAAAAGTACAATTGAAGAGGCTATAATTAGAAGATGTCATCTCTAATTTGGAGTCAAGGCTGTTGGCAGTGTAATCTCAAATTAGGAGTGAAGATTGTTAGTTGTTAGGCTATATAAAGCTTAAAGGGCCAACAATGAATCCAATGAATATCTGCCTCTGTCTCTTGAGTTGGTGAAATAAACTGTCTCAGCCTTGACTGAAGACTCCTTGGCATTCCCAATGTGTGAAGAGTGAAGACTCTATTGGCGGGCTTCAAGATGTTTGTGAAGATTCTACATCCATCCACCCTCCATTAAATATGGAGACATTTTTGTAACTGAAGTTTCTTAACCACGTACCCTTTATATGCTGCCAGCTGGAGAGGCTTTTCATGACCCAAGAACTCTACTCTTTGAAATACCTGTCCCTGGAATGCAATTCAAGTGCTTCTTTATTATTAATATTTTACAGATTTTAAAATGATAGGAACTTTTGAATTTCATCTCTCTACCCTTACATTTCTAAAGCTTACACACTTATTCCAATGAGATGCTTAATAAGATATGTACCAATTGACTTGATTTTTCCAATGAGCCCTGTCTTGTGTACAGTTTAGACATTTTTAAGCATAGATGTTTTTCTTCCCTGGCACTCCAAAGGAGTAATTCTTGCTTGACAGAATACTAATAAGAAAGAGCTTTTTGTTCAGATTGAGACCAGGACATTGGAGGAAGTGAAGGAGGTACTACATTATGCATCTCAAAATGAAACTTCTGTAACACGGATAATGTTGGACAATATGGTTGTGCCGCTTCCAAATGGGGATGTGGATGTTTCTATGCTCAGGCAAGCTGTTGGCATGATTAATGGAAGATTTGAGACTGAGGTAGCTCCTGTTCTTTTCCTTTATTTACACTATTTCTATGTAAGGTGTATTCAGGATGATTTCAAGATAATTGTTGGTCTATACTTAATACTTCTCATGCAGTGACAATAATGTGCCACTGTGATTGGAGAATAAATCCACACATTGTGGGGTCCATTGGTAGTTTTTTTGCCAACTCTTGGAGGTAAGAGGATGTGAAGGGGCATCATGTTTTAGGGATGGGTGAACTTCCCCTAATTGTATATGGTCCCACTTGGATGACAGTAAGGGAGAGAGCTACTTTTTTTTTCCTATTGATTCTGTTAAATTTGCTTCTTGGTAGTCCTTGGATGCAACTCAGCTGGTTGGGGACTTGGGTGCATGTGAGAGTGCGTTGTGAGTTCGTTTCCCCAATGTGGCTAAAAGTACTGCTTATTGGTAAATCATTTTATCAGGATCACTGCAATAGAACCCTGAGATTGTAGTACATGTTTTATGAACTTGGTTGACATATTTCTCATTTTTTTAATTTAAATTTGACATTTATAGTAAGATCTTTCTGATATGGTTCCATGATGGTAGGCATCGGGTAACGTTACCCTCGACACAGTAAAGAAAATTGGGCAAACTGGAGTAACCTATATTTCCAGGTATTTTGGCTTTACTTCGTGTGTTATCCAAGTACGATTAAAAACACATAACATTTGGGTGCATTCTGTTTTAGAAACTGTGTTTTTAATTCAGAAGCAGGCAAGTTTGTAGCACTTAACATATACACGTAGGTTAATGATGAATCTCCCTGCTTTTGGGGAAGAATATATACACAGCTGAAGCAGGATTAAAATCATAATCACAGGATATTTCAGTATCATGCAGGAAATCTACTTGTATATGTTATGTTATTGAATTTTCTTTATCAAGAAGGGTAAGAAATTTGAATCATAAACTGCTGCTGGGGAAAAAAAAATTTATAGCTGTTTCATTTTAGTATTGCTTTGCTAGTCAACTGCTGAAATGACTAGAGAAATCAAAGGGTTTCCTCAAGGTTATCATTTAGTGTAAAGCAGCTAGTTTCAAGTCATGAAAGGGATCCTGATTCCCCAATTGCCATCTATTGTGCCATGACGTTTGCTTCCTTGCTTTGGGTATGGCATGCATTTGATGCCATTTTTGAAGCAGGTTGATATGGAGCTCTATTTTTACTGTTTGGCGCCTTCCAATATTTACATTTAGGCACTTCAACTTATCACATAGATTCTATCTTCTCATCTTTTGCTTTTTAAGCTTGCAGCAGTTTCCTATTCAACTCATCTATTATACAGGTTCTTGTGAGGGTAGCTATCATGCACTGACTCTACCCAAAGGGTGCTGCTTTGTCATGGGTGTGCATTTTATAAAGAAAATTGAACATCCTATTTCATTATTAAGGGAGCAATGTCAAAGATTTAGAGTCCCGGTTTGGTTGGATGCAGGTGACCTCACCCCAAAGTACAATTGTGCTGAGTTTGGGGCAGTGCCAAAGTACATGACTTGTTTCCACTTTTCCTCTCTTTTCTGCTCTATCAACTGCATTTCATCATGGACATATGACAACCTATAGTTCTAGCCTTATGAGTGAAAAAAAGTGCCTTCTAAGTACTTTATAACGAACCAAACATTCCATTATGATGAAAAAAATTAAAATCCTGCTGATATACATTGAACTTGCTAACCCAGATTCTACTAAAAAATCGTATGCACTAAAGATAGACTTGGCCAAGTCAACTTTGGAAAATGAAAGGAACCGAGTTGTTTCATATATTCATATATGGAATGTTCATGATCTGTTGTTATATTAATATTTCTTTTAATGGTTATGAGTATCTCAAGTTCTTTCTATGATGATTTCATATTTTGAAATCTATGGTGGTTATTGTGGTTGCTATTTTGCAGCGGTGCATTGACACACTCGGTGAAGGCACTTGATATCTCTCTTAAAATTGACACAGAGCTCGCCCTTCAAGTTGGGAGGCGTACAAACAGAGCATGATCAGAAACAGCAAGCAGATGGTGAAGTTGCAAGAACCTGATGGAACAAGAAGCCATTGGGCAACAACAGATAAATAAGACGTGTGTAACCCTTCATATGCAAATAATGGGCAGTCTTCCTTGTAATTGCTGTTTAACAGGAAACCATGGGCGCCCTTTTGCTGGGCATCACCTCATTTTATTGCTTTTTGGACTGAGATCTGCTGTTTCTCAAATTGACATGCAGAGCCAGCTTTTGGGCATCATCTACCTTTCATCGTTGAGTAATCTTGCCATTGGTGATTCACAGCAGGACCCATCTTTAGGAATTTCTGAAATAAGTGATTACATTTGCAGGTAACTGAAGTTGATTCCAATGGATAGGGGGGCCTCATTCTTGATAGCAACTAATAGGGGTGTTCATGGAACAGGAGGCTGGGCAAGGCTGGACTTACGCCTGTTCACCCGTGGCTCATTTGGTTTTCGGGCTAATATTTAGGCCCAAATCCACCCCAGGGGAATGAAGGGCAGGCCATGAAATTCATAAATCTGTATGTTGAGCATTGGAATGGGGTAAGGGTTAAGGATTTCTTAGCCTAAACCTGGCCCATTGATATCAGCCCAAAAGTAGGTGTAGGAGTAGGTATTAGCAAAGCACAATCCAAATCCAGCCCAATGAGGCTGCCTCTAACTGGACTTGGGGTGACCCAGCCAATAAGAAATTGATCCGGAGTACGTAGCTGCCTTAGATGGGTCATAATCTCAAGTGTGGACAAATGAGAAATCTAGAGGTAGGGGAGAGAGTTATTCCTCTCTAGAGATTCGGCATTTGTCTATGGGTGATTCCCTCGTTTGGATTTGAATGGAGAAAACAATGGAAATGAATTACCACTTGGAAACATTTGTTTGAATAAAAAAATATTAAATGGTGAAATATTCTTGTTTAAATTCAAAATATTAGTTTCAATAGAGAATGATGTTTTCTTAAACCTCTGCAAAGAAATTCATTTCTCCAACTTTTTTTTAGAGCTTGTTTGAATGGGGAGAAAATAACCAGTGGGAAATTACTAATGGTAAAGTGAGGATAAATTTACTCACGTTTCTCAGGTAGTGATTATTTACTCCGTTTGCGGTTGAATGGGTAAAGTCTGTTGGAGAAAAAATACGTTTAAATGATAGGTCGAGGTCTGATTGTTCAATTTTCAGCCAGTGAGGGGACAACAAGGACCCTCTAAATGGACGGTCGATTTTGTGATTGCATTAGTGGGCCCCACAGAATGTATGAGAAGGTACCTACTTTAAGAAAAGCTTTGGTCTAAAGTTGTACCACCTGTTTCCAGGGGGATTATCTTGTGGAAGCAAAAAGTAAGATGTCATTTGGCCATTTATTTCATGGCAAATCTTACTGCAGCTTTTAGATTGTAAACGGACTCCCGGCCCGGCCTAGCCCAACCCGACCCATTGACACTCCTAGGTTTTTTTTTAATAGTTCAATCACACAAAGAAGGAAAATAAGAAATATCAATATACTCCATCATGCAAGGCGCTTCTAACTTCACTCTCTCTTTTCACTTGTATGGGCTCTCTAATGTTATCATAAAAAATAAAAAAAAAAAGGATTTCTTATGTCCGCAGAATAGATCTAGTCCTGTAATTTTTGTTCGGGAGTTAAAATTTGAAAGAGCTCATCAACCAGCCTGGCTAAATATATTTAGCATACAAAATAGGTTATATATATAGTATCTTTGCAAAATTTTTGGCCCTGGGTTTACTTTTGGGCACATGAACTAAATTAGTGCTCATAGACCTTATAAATGTCCGAAATGGATAAGCTTCACTCTACACCGACCCAGCCCATGAAACTATTTATTTCAACTGACCCAATTACATTCAACCTGACCCGACCCGCTGCCACCTCTCTTGATTCCGCTGGAAGATTCGGTCGGTGACGGGTTCGATTAAAAAGGTAAATCAATCCGTACCGTCCGTTCAATCAAACTATATCCAACCGTCTGCCCCCATCTTCTCTCTCTATAAATAACCCCGGTAGGCGTTAGAATTCCTCATCAAACCGCTTCTGCAAGCTTTCGTTCTTTGACAGGAAGAAAGAAACGTTTCTCTTCTTCGTAGGTCTTCTCAAATCCTACGTAATCGATTCCCTTTAATTTCCCTAATCTTCGGTTCTTTTCCCTAATTCTTCTTCTTCTTCTTCCTCTACAAATTAAGATTTCTAGGGTTTCTTCTTTCTCAAGATCACATCGTTTTCGATACGTGTATCGAAACATATCAAATTCTTGGGTTTTTAGGGTTTCTTGACACAAATCCAGGGTTTCTAGGTTTTTTTTTCCAGCTGAAATCGATGAACGATCAATCGCAGATGATGAATCGGAATTTCGGAATCTGGCCGCCACCTGAAGATCTAAAGAAGTCGAATTTTGGGATTCCGAATCGTTCGGTGTTTGCCGCAGCGGCAAAGTCGGGCCGGAGCAAGTGGAAGGGGAAGAAGCCCGGGGAGAAGCGGAGAAAGGAGAAATCCGCAGTAGCTGGTGGCGCTGGCGGTGGCAGCGGTGGCGGTTACAAGCCCCCAACACTTCAGGAGCTGCGATCTAGTAACCGTCTGAAGGCGAGGCGATTCTACCCTAAGAAGAAATTCAACAGGTTTGCTCCATTTGCGCCCCGGAACACCACGTCTTTCATCATACGCGCGAAGAAATCCGGCGGGTTAGCGTCTCTCGTCTCGCCCTGCCCAGTGACCCCGGCGGTCCTTCAGACGCCCAATTTTTCGCCGTCCCGGGAGGTTCTTGGTGACATGGCGAAAGAGGAGTGGGGTGTGGTTGGGTATGGGTCAATGAAGGGGTTGATCAGACTCCGGTCGCCGGGTCATGAGAACCATGAAGAGGATGATGATGATGATGGAACAAGCGAGAGCGATGTGGAGGAGCATGTTGAGGTGGAGAGAAGGTTAGATCATGATTTGAGCAGGTTTGAGATGGTTTATCCTAATTTTGGGGATGAACACGCGATGCTGCTGGAGAACCGGGTGGATGATCAGGAGGCGCACATAGCACAGCTGGAGGAGGAGAATTTGACTCTAAAGGAGAGGCTTTTCTTGATGGAGGGTGAGATGGCAGATTTGAAGATGAGGTTACAGTACTTGGAGGGGGAGAAATGCCAAAGAGAGAACATGGAGGAGGAGTCTGGGGATGAAGGTTGCGAGGGTGTGTGTGACGAGAAGAGCATTGGCGTGGACGAGATGAGCGAGGAGAAGATCAATGGCGTGGAGGAGAAGATCATTGGCGTGGAGGATGAGAAGAGCTTTGGCAATGACGAGACGATGGAGGAGAATATCATTGGCATGGATGAGAAGAGCATTTGCAGTGATGAGAAGAGCGTTGGCGACTGAGGTCGTCGCGCAGTGTAAGTTGTCTGTTTGTTTGCTGTAAATAGCTTTAAATGCTGCATATGGATCTTTCTGGACATTCTTGAATCTTTTGGTTGTTTTAGGATGATGGCAGCATTTGCCCTTTTTCTTGTCTGACTTCTTTTCCTTTGGTTCTGAAGCAAGTCCTGAATACTTACTCCATGACCCTCTTAAAGAATTGTGAAAATGATGCCTACTTCGAATCCTTAGTGACTTGGCAGAGGTGGGTGTTTTTCATCTTGTCCTTTTTTTGTTGTTTTAATCCTGTGTCTGTAGGAGTTGGATTCTGCTATCAGTATCATATAGGTAGTTTAGGTTCTTTATTGTTACTTTGAGTTTCATTTTATTGTTGAGTTGAACATGGAAGGTTGAACCTTATAGCTTTCTTTATAAATTATATGTTGCTTGTGTGCAGTATGTAGCCTCTTACTATGTAGTTGGCTATCGAAGTTGATTCATTTCTCATACGTGGGATTTGCACAATTCAGATTTGGTGTCTGTTATTTCTGGGGTTTCTTGCATTTTGATTAGTTAATGTTCAGGATTTAGCCCGGGCTGGGTGTGGCATATCGTCTGTCTTCACCTGTTTTAAGTTGAGTTGGAGTGTTTGAAGGATGGTTAACTTGGGGAGACTCTTTTCAACTTACATTCGCCGGTGGTTCTGTATGTGCTTTGTGTGTAGTGGGGGGTTCTGTATGTGTTTGGTTTGTACGCTTGTGTGCATGGGTGTGTGCTTTTCTTTCAGGTGGGGGTGGGAGAGAGACTCACCTTCTGTCCGCCTGTTCTAGGGTGCATTGGATTTGGAGAAAGGAGGGTAGATTTGCCTTCCCGGTGTTTCCATGTATTGGTGTCTGATTGGAAAGAGAAGAGAGAAGAGAGAGAGGTGAGTTTCACCTATTTTGTGTATGTGTGAGAGAGAGAGAGCTTTTTCTCGCTTGTACTCACTATAAATGCCAATTAACTAAAGCAAAGTTTTTCTTAAACTAATTCTCTGTGGATAGAGAAAACCCTTTCCTTCCTACAGATATGTCTTCCTTTGGTATGTCCTCCTTTTTGAACTTTCTCCACCTTGTAACAGTTCTGTTTTCCCTACTCTACTCCCATGATTTATTGTCTGCTCTCTCTCTCTCACTGAACTTTTTTCCCCACTACATTGTCCGCCAATGCAAAACAAAGACCAGTTTTTCCTTCCCTGCTTACCTCAGCCGTTTGTTCAGTTGCTAGGGATTTTTCCTCTTCATTTTCCCTCTTTGCCACATCCTCTTGTTTCCAGTTTGCCAACAGGACATTTTTTGCTACTTTCCAACTGAAAACTTGGTATGATATGGTTAGTAGTTACCATTGATGTGTAGAAATGTTTAATTTATTTTAGATTTGATATCAGGTTTGTATTTTAGTAGTGTCTTTCTCATAATTTTAGTTTTTCATTCATTCGTTTGTGGATTGAGTTGGATGGAATTATTATGCAGTGGTTTGTTTCGCATAGGAGTAAGATAGTCAAATGCATTGGGTTTTAGCATAGAGAACTGTTCGAGAATCATTTTGCAGTTTGCTTGGTGCTTCAAAACTGTTGAGAATCATTTTGCAGTTTGCTTTGTGCTTCAATAGATCTGCTAATCCAAAAGTGGTGAAACAGTTCCCTTCCCTGGGAGCAGCAGGTGTGTCTTCCTCTTGGTCTACAAGGATGGCCGTGTGGTTCATTGGAGCTAATATTTTGGAAAGGACATGCAGGCTCTTACCACCTATACTATGAGGTGGGATTGTCTGTGTTTCTTAAGCTTGTGCTCACTTCATTGAATGCAGATTTCTAATGAGGATTCTGTTTGTTACATACAGAGCACCATACTTGTGTCTCAACAAAATCTGCAGATAAGATGAAAATCTCTTGGACTAGACAAGGGAGGATATTTGGACTGATGCCTGACTCTGTCTAGAGCCATTGACCATTGCTGAGGTATAATGTTTTGATCCATGTCATGGGTTTTCTTCTTTGGCATGGAAAAGTATGTTGAACGTCCTTCTAGTTGGCCTTATGTTCAGTGATGGGAAGTTCAAAATTATCATTTGTTCTTGGTCAAATTTTTTTTTTTTTTTTTTTTCAAATTTCACCTTCCTGTACCGTGCACTTTTTGTTTGGGAGTAGTTTACGTTTTTTTTACTTTGTGACTAGAAATATAGGTTGAAGTAAAATTTTAACTAAACTAGCAGGGGCCCACTATGCCCCAATAATCAGCAGTTTGCGTATTCTCTTACCCAGGGAGACACACCTAAGCAAATTTGATCATAGATATTGATGGATAAGAATGATCAGTTGAGTTGATTGCTTCCATCTTCACAGTTTCTGTCCATTATTGAATCACTCAGATGATGTCATAGTTGAGTATGCACACATTCAGAAGAGAGATTCCAATGTTTGTTTGCGATGAGAAGTAGAATAGGAGTAGGATGAATAGGAGTAGGATAAAGTTAAAAAAGAAGTGAGTTGAAATAAATTAGTAAATGAATTACTTAATCAGGCAAACAAACAGGACCTTACCAGGGGTCGAGAACCTTCTATGTTCCCCCTACTTCCAGCCCGGATTTTTATTTTTTACTTTTTTTTTTTTTTATAACTTTCTAGAAAACAAGTTCTTTGCTTTTTTATTTTTGGGTAGAAGTGTTCTTTGCCACTTGAGGAACCGTACCGCCCATCTTTCCATTCTCAACCATTACAGATTTGAGGTGTAATCAGGATCGTGGATTATTTATCATTGAAAATTAATAATAAGATGCTTTTCACACAACCCTTGGAAACATAAAAAAAAAAGCAGTGAGACGGACCAAATCATCAGATTCACATGCAGCTAAATGATATGCCACATTATATATGACCTGTGCTTGCAATACTGTAGATTTTGTTGGCCAACAATGTAAAAGTATAAGCTTACTCTTGGTAGATGCTAATTCAGAAACGACTAGACTTGTTATGGGGGGAGAGGGTCTACGATCATGACGGTATCTTAATTTTCAGCTTCGTGCAAGAGAAAATGGTTGCTTTTCTACTTGAATAAGGGTTAGACCGACCATTCCCAAACGTGATTCACGAATGAATGGATTGGGTTGGATTTTGAAAATCTTAACATAAAAGAATTTGGGCCTGTTTTCTGTTGGTTTGAGTCCGGGCCAATTTTCTGTTGAAGGGCCTCAGGCCTTCAAGTGACTTTATGGCGTGTAACCCAAGTTGACATTGATCGAAACTGAATCCATCGTTAAGATTAATTAAAAAAGGAGTTTAGAATTTCAAGGTTCCCTCATTGATTAGCAATGTAAGATGAGTTTTATCTTCTCATCATCCTTGGTAAAGCTGGCATTCATGTAAGAGAGCCCCACAAGCTATCCCACGGGGAATTCCGCGGAACCTCTTCCCTGGAAATAGCTTTCCTACCATCGCAGGGAGGACGTCCGGATATTCTCTCACGAGGAAATGAAGCCAAAATGGAAGGATTTTCGAAACATTTCATTTTGCACCAAACACGTTAGGCAAGGCGTCGGTCCCAGACGCTTTTCTGCTTAAAGCCTTAAACTGACACTGCACAAATGCTTTGAGCATCTCCAACAGCCCTGCTACGCCAAAATTGGCATGGAGCATGTCTCCAATAGTCACGTCATATGTGACTTGGAAGTTAGCACAAAGGATAGATATGTCAAGTTTGAAGTATGGAACGGGGCACATGCGTTTTCTTATTTTGGATTATTTTATGAAGGGGGCCCCAAGAAGAATGCAAGAATGTAAAATGTTTTTTTTTAATTAACTAATTTATTTATGATGTGGGTTCCATAAGAAAATAAAAAATTAATAAAATAATAAATTTGGCATATCAGGTGGAGTTTATACTTTAGAGATGTCAAATTTCAAATCTTCAAATTGCTACATAAGCCTTCAAATGGAATTTGACATCTCCAAAATAAGATATCTATTGAAGATGCCTAGAGTTTGGAATCTTGAGTTGAAGGAATGAAACTCTATAGCAGGGACCAAATGAAAATTTAAGCCACTTAAAATCAACGCCCCAATCGGATATGGTCTCCCTATAAAGATTTCACTGTTTGGATAGAAAACGTGATTGACACAATCTAATGTATAGTCATTATCATGTTTCTATCAAACAATAATCTTAAGGTAAAATCAACTTCTGTCGGGCTTAAATTAGGGAGTAGCCCCCATATCATGGGATGACTTTTTTACCATTCATATTTATCAATAGTGTGTGCTCCACTGTGGCTTTCTATTCCTTTAACTCATGATTTTTCGACAAGAAAATGATTTTTCGACAAGAAGGGGTTGCTCGGTTGGCAACCCACATGTCCACCCGGCTGCCTAAGAATTGATACCTTGGTATGCCACTCTTACCCCTTGTGTGAGCTTTTATTTCCACTCATTTGGGCTCTCCTTCCCACAGCATAGGCTTCCTCTTTACACTTGTGTCCGAGCCCCTAGATTGCGGTGCCATAAAAACTCATGATATGCCTGAACTTAGAGTCGTGTCGCCAGTATGACACATGTCCAGGGTTCAATCCTTGGGTCTTCAAGTTGATAGTATCACTCTTGGACAGCAACGAGGGATCAATTCCTAAGTCTCAGGTTGGTAGTATCACTCTCGTGCAGTTGGCCAACCCAGCCCAAAAAAAAAAAAAAAAACCGCCTCAAAGAGGGTCTCATGTGTCAAGTTCAGCTTGGCTTTGACCTTCTTGCACCTAGATTGACTTCTGAATGGTTTGAAGCAGGGTTCAGAATATCAGTCGATACATACCGGTATCTACCTAGACCGAGACGATATCTTGCTGAGATATCGGTCTTTGTATCGTATCTGTCTTTATCGCCAAATATATCGACCGATACATTGATAATATCGGTCCGACCGATATATTGATCAATATTATCAAAATATCAGACGATGAATAATGCCCTGTTCCTAACCCGTTTCTTCCTCGATTTCTATTGCACACAGTATAGGGTTGAAGAGATGAATATAAAACAAAAGAAGAAGAAGAAGAAGAAAGAGATGGGGAGGTAGGAAGGAGAGAAGGGAGTGTACTTGGGTCCTGGAGGCCACTGGAGATGCAGTTCGCCGAGCTAAGAGCCGGAGTTGTGGCACGCCGCAATTACAGGTGGGCATCCTCCTTCTTCCTTATCTCCTTTCCCCTTTTCTTTCTTCCATTTTTTCTTTTCCTCGATCTCGATTGTAGTCGCCCCATGCACCATGCCCCTTTTCCTTTCTGTATCGGTGAAAAGAAGGTATAATTAGGGCAAATCCCCCTTTAAGTCCATTCCTTCTATTTTGTTTTTGTAAGTTAAAAGTTACAACATTAATGTAACTTAAAGTTTTTGCCAACCCATAGGCTCTATTGTGAGGCCCACTTATAGAAAATCAAAGTCGCTCAAAATAGTTGTCCCTCTTTTATATGGGTTCTGAACAAATTTCACTCTAAGAAGAGATTAGCCCACCGTCAGATTGATAAGTTGATCAATTTTTTTTAAAAAAAATCAATAAATCTAATGGGAGATGCTCCTATGAGAGGCATTCTCACCAAGTTAGTGAGAGATGGGTGGAGGCCCTCACTTCCATATCCACTCTCACCAACTTAAATGAGAGGACCCTCAGCTTAAATGTGAGGGCCCCCACCCATCTCTCACCAACTTGGTGAGAGTGCCTCTCATAGGAGCATCTCCCAAATCTAATAGTGCCACATATCCAATTAAAATGGAATTTGGCCAAAACCCATATAGGAGGAGGGCAATTATTTTGAGCAGTTCAAATTTTATGTAAGTAGGGCCCACTATAAAGTATAAAGCCTACAAGAATTTTAAGATATCCTTATATTCTTTTTAATTGTATCTTATTAATAAGGCCCTAAACTACTCTAAAACAAATGCCCCCCTTCGAAAACTAAATTTTTTTGTGACTTCTGTAGATGACTAAATCATAAAGTTGTATATATGAATAGGCTAGTGATCAATGATTGTAATAATGTAACCTAACCAATTCAATTATGGGCTTGACTTCAATTGGAGTGGAATTTTTAAAAAAGCTAATATAAGAGTTGATAGTTCTTTAAGGACTTTACAAAAAAAAAAAACCACTTTAGGTGACCAGTGGGCCTAAAAGATCATCTTAACCGATTCCACATCAGATCAGTCATTTTGCCTGAAAAAGTGTTTTTTCTTTTAACACTTTCAACTAGCGTTCCTAGGGACCTTAGTTTTATGACACTAAGAGTCCCTAGGGACCCTGCGGTGTATACAAATTAGTTTCTTCATCATGACGGCTTGTTCTGTTTTACAGTATTTTTTCTTGTTTGTACATAACTCTTTACAATTTTTCATATGTTCAGTGTCTCCAAGTAATGATTCCATTCAATAATATATAATATACAACATGCACTTTCATCATGGCCCATTTAAAATCATTATTAGTGATAGTTGAAACATTTAGTGATAAATACACAACTTTGTTACTACCTAGGCTCTCAAAAATAAATCCTAGTTTGGACTACACATGTGATTCCTAATTTACATGAGCATTTTTTTTTTACAACCAGTTCATCATTTGTATTTAGCAAGCAATTCAGAATCGGAAACAATATAAACTAGATCATGCATTTGCCTTTGGCAAGCAATTAAGAACCGAAAATAATAGAAAGCAGATCATGCATTTGTCTCTGCTCATTGTCTTCCAAAAAGGCGAATGCCATTTTTAGGGTATTTTTCTTGCTATGAGGGGTAATGCTACACGAGGAAGACAAAGAGACCTTTTTAGAAAGCGATTTTAGAGTGGAGAGTAGATGTCTGCCATGAGGAAACATTAACCAAACCAAAAGGCATGGAGACACAATAAGGGCCCAACCTAAACGACAATCCAGCCCAGACGACTCAGAAAAAGGCCCCAACAGCATATACCTTTGACAAAGAGGATGTGGGAGGGGACCAACTGGATGTGGGAGGGGACCACAGTTGATAGGAGGGCGAGGAGCAAGAGCAGCAAACAAAGAGGATGTTGAAGGGGACCACAGTTGGAAGGCTGGGTTGGAAGAAATGGGCACAAATGAACGTGGCAAAGGAAAATAGACTTGTTGACAACAAAATACAAGGAAACACACATATTTTGTTCTAATTTGTGTACACCATAGGGTCTCTATGGACGCTTAATGTCACAAAACTAAGGTCCCTAAGGACGTTAGTTGAAAGTGTTAAAAAAAAAACACCTTTTCAGGCAAGATAACTGATCTGGTGCAAGATTGGTTAAAATGATTTTTTAGGCCCACTGGTCACCTAAAGTTTTCTTTTTTAAATCCTCTAGTTCTTTTGAATGATTTGGATTTCAAATATGGGCTACATTAATGGATTTATAAACTATAAGGACAAACACAAATATTAAAATTGACATATTTAATAATCACAGATTAAACAACGATACAAGTTTTTATTAATTATAGGTGACCGATATTTTGGTTTATAGTGTGTACTAATGGAAAAAAAATCATTATTTTCCAACATTTTGGATTTTTTTGGATATTTTTTCAAAATTCTTTGGGGGAAAAAATAAATTCACGCCGTGATGACTACGACAAACCACAAACCGCGACATATACCAATATTGTATCGGTTTTTGGGTTGGCCGATGCCACAACTAATACTGCGATTTTAAATCATGGTTTGAAGCTGAGGTCTGGGTTGATTTGGGTTATTCATTGCCGATTCCCTGATTTTAAACCATGGTTTGAAGCCGAAGTCTCGGCCCAATTCGGGTTATTCGGGTCAGATGAGTAATGAGTTGACTCAAAAGCGACCCGACCCGCAACTCGACCCCTACATTGCAAACCAAGGCAGGAGAAGAACGGGACCCCTCTCTCTTTCGGTCTTTCCTCTCCTCCACGTCTTGCAGACATGTATCCCGCCATGAAGATCGCCTCAAACCGCCCTCATGTCGCCTCCATTTCATTGAGAGCCGCTCTCTTCCATTCGACCCCTGTTTCAGACCGTAAAAGAAGAACCCATTGGGATTCTGTAAGTTTTCTTCCTTCTCAAATCCGTTTTCTCATCTGGGTCTTTGCTATTTCTCCCATTCCTCCTTTTTTTTTTATTTTTCAACTCTTCTTTCTTTCATATATGAAAATTGAAATGGATAACTATGTTGCCTAATCTTAAATGGGTGTTCTTCTAGGTATGTTGGATTTTGATGGGGTGATGGTAGAAATGTGAGAAAAAGAAGGAAATAGTACTAAATCCAAGTTGGGTTATGTTCAATGTCATCGAAATCGCTCGGGTTTTGGTAGAAATGTTGGGTTTTGGTCTGGTAATGGTAAGAGTCTCAGATGTATATGAGTAGTTCGAGGTTAACATACAAGACCTATGTTTAGCTCTCTCTCATTTCCATGAAGAAATCTATGGCTGAAAAAAAGGAGCTTGCTTCCCCTTCAATTTCATTAGAGAAATTTTTTTGGATGGAGACTGGATGATAGTTTTGGAACCCATGCCATAGCTTCCTTCTTTGCTTCTTTTCTCAACTCTAATCTCTGCATCGGTTCGTTGTGCTGCACTGTAGATTTTCTAGGATTTTAGGGCCTGCTTGATGGGGAGAATGCGGAGAATTCACGTTGGGAGAATTTGAAAAGGCCCCAAATGCTTTCGCCTGAATTCTGAAATGCCAACAGCCCATGGGCATTCCAAATCCTGGATTTCATAGACTTCCAATTGATTAAGAATCCATCTCAATGTAGCTCAGGAATCTTCTTTTGAAATAACAACAACCACCCCCCCCACACACCACACCCCCCCCCCCCCCCCCCCCCCCCCCCCCCACACACACACACACACACACACACACACACCCCCTTCCAATCACATACTTCGGTTGACGAACTCCATCTGGAATGTGTAATTGCTTGACAAAGTTGATTTCTTTCTGAAATTCCATGTATCAAACAAGACTTAGAAAGTGCTTTATGTTGGGATACCCCACAATGTTCTATTTCATCCATATATAATTGTGCTATGGCTTTAAGAAATGGCTTGGAGGTGGTCTTATGTATATTGTAAAGAGAAATTGCAGAAGCAATAAAAGTTAAACTCTTATCAAACAAGCTGATCTATTTCTGTGCTGAATGGATTAAAAAGAAAGGCATCTGAATACGAAACCTACCTTTATGCTTGTTGGTTGCCATTGAATTAGTGGATAACCTTTGTCTGACCATTCAAAGGGAAAAAAAACTTTATGTTTGTCTGAACTTTAATGGGTACATTGGTCTTTAATAACTTCTAATTGCATTCAAAAGAGAACACAATAATTTTGAATTGCATATTGCAATGCTTTTCCCAGCTTCATCTTGATCTGTGATGAATTTGAACTAATATCCATATAATTCTCCTTTTGTTCAGGGTGTAGGTTCTTTTAGAGATTCATCGAAGGTAATGTTCCACTAGAACATTTTTTTTTTTTTTTTTGCAATAAATTGTAGTGCTAAAAATTATACTATACTTTCAGAAAAGAAAATGATACTCTATGATTTGAACTTAGAAGCATGCTTCTTTTGTCTTTATATGTGTATATATATATATATAATTTTTTAAATCAATTAAGTATCCTTCTATGCTGGGGCTGAAGGTTGTTCTGTATAAATTTTTGTTTATGAAGGGGTTTTCTGGTTCAATTCATGTCTTTGCCAGAAAACAATTACTTATGGTATGATTGTACTTCTCTTTATCTGAAATGCTATATGCTACATTAGAGCTTACTAGTGTGTGCGCTTTCATGAGGTACGTTGCTAATATGTTTAAGTTTTGGTTGTTCAATGGGAGAGTGGGAAGGAGGAGAATATTGACGTTTAATTAATTTAGGAAGTTACGATAATACGCAATGTGCAGCACTTTTTTAAGTTGAGAAAGCATCCATTTTGGCAAAGAAATGAACCCCTTGAAGGAAATTGTACAACATTTATGTGTAATGTGCTGGTATAATTCAATCACCATCTCATCAATTTGGTGAGTGAAAGTGAGCTCTAAGTCAATTTGGTACGTGAAAGTGAGCTTTCTTATGTCAATTTGGTGCATGAAAGTGAGCTCTCTATGAAATATTTGTGGCCATTTCCCATCTATTTATGGTCGTTTATGTGAGTTTTACTTTTCCCCTTCTCATAGTTCCTTGAACTTTTAAGCATTTAACACGTTTGTACAGGGGCTGATCCAATATTCTACACATGCCTCAACCTCCATTGCATTCATTGATTTTTTTATCTAGTGGTATAATTCAATAACATGCAAATATCTTTATACTCTTAATTGAGTTGAAACATGTAAACCGATTGAGGGGTGAAGTTTCCTTTATTGCAAAGAGAAGATTCTCTATAAAGGAAATAATGAAATTTATATTTTATAGTATAATGCTGGTGGAATACCATGACTTGTAAATATCTCAATCTTCTCCTGGAACTGGCTTATGCAAGCAAATTGTGCATGATTTGTCAATTAAAATTGGGAATGCATATCTGGTGCAATTTGCTAACTGAAATTAATATGCTTATTCTCTTTACCAACTTTGTGTTTGTTTTGTGGTCCACAGTGTGAATCTCTTTTCTTCTACTTTGGTTGAGTTGCTTTATTTATTTATTTATTGCAAAAGTATTCGATGTAAATGGGTAGGATTGTCCTACCTGTGTGCTTTTTTTTTCCTTGCTCTGGGTCATCTATGATAGTGCCTACTGGGTGCTCAACTCAGATCTTATAACATTCTAACCACGTGCAGAATCTAGTTTTTGATCTATGACTTTATATATTTGTTGCTGATAAAAAAGATCACTTCGACATATGCATTTTAACAATGATCTAGCTATATATTTAACTAACTTTATATACTGATAAACAAATACAGCTACATAGGTTCTTTTATTTTCAGTATCAATGTCATTTTCACACTTGCATCTTGCTCGAAGGCTAGTAGATATCCTACTGTGCACCCATTCCTACTTCCAATGAAAACTGTTCACTGTTGCATGTTTCTGTGTACTTGGACTTGTAACTTATTTGACTATAGTGGAAATGCATGAAATGGCGAGGATCATTTATTTTGCCTGAAATTGCACTACTTTTAGAGACACAATAGCTATGCAAAAAGAGTCAGAAAGATGGGAGCAAAACAAACATTATTGCGCAACATCAATGCCTATGCAGATCACCTGTTTGAGGTTTGTCCCTGCCTTTTTGACACAATAGCTTTTGTTCATTTTTAGCATGCTAATTCTGTAAGATTTAAGGCATGACTTCTTTTCTCTCTGTTTTCTTACAAGTTGGTCTTTGTTTATGAAAATGTTATTCTAAATATGAAAAATACTTAAATGCAGTATGAAATTCTTGTTTGCCCCTCGTTAACTATTCCAACGTGGTTTTTGATAGCAAGGCTGTCAATTGTTGTGGAAGGAATTATATGATCTTTGACTTGCAGTACCCTCAATGTTTAAGTTTGTACATGTGAGACCCATAGTCTGGTGATTGGACCATTGTAGATGGACAATGTCTCTCAAATAATCTAGGTTGGAAGATCCTCACATCCAATATTTGGCTCTTATACCTTTGACGTGGAGCCTTTTGTTTTTTTGTCTGTCGATTTAGAGGTTGTCCTTTCTACAAAAAAATTATAATAATAAAAAGAGAAAAAAATGATTTAGAGGCTGTCGGTCAAAGGATTAGGGTCATGACTGGTCAGAATTTTGGGCATGCCCAATGGCCATTCCACCATGTGGCTTAACAAATCAATGCCTTGAATCTCTGAACCATGGGTTTGTAGAAGTCCACACTCGTGATTACTGTGGAAAACATGACCCTCCTACCATGTATGGGGAATGGTTAAAAGATCTTCTGGATCGGAAGATTCTAACCCTTGAGTCAGCACACATAAGAGTTGATGAAAAAAATTCCAACTGTTTTATTTGGAGGGGACGTATAAAAAACAGATTACCTTGAGATTGTTTCAAATGGAAGCCCTCTTCAAATTTGTTTTCCATCTATCTGTAACATTCACCGGTCAAAACTGTTTGGAGCTCATCAAACCTCTTAGGGTTAAAGCATTTTGTTGGGCAGCTTGTTTGGACAAAATCTTAGTTCTATATAATCTCGAGTGTCAAAAGGTGGCTCTTCTGAATATTTGTTTCATGTGTTGGGCCATAGACGAGCCAATCAATCACTTGTTCCTTCATTGTGTGTCCACACAGATTTTGGTGTTTCTTGGTTCTTTATTTGGGGTCTTCTTCCCTTTATCACCTTCTTTTTTTTTCACTCCTAGAAGTTTGAGGGGCCCGTTTTTTATTAGGGGGCCATATGTCACGGGGAGTTTTACCTTCACCAATAGCATGGGGAATATGAACGGAAAGGAATAGAAGTTTTGTAGGAAAAAGTTTCCCCCTGCAACTAGTGATTGCAAGAATAAAAGTGTAGTTGTTCCAACGGGGATTGCAAGCAAAGGGGTTCATAGGAATCACCTCTTCAGATTGAAAAGGGGTTCAAAACTATCATCAGGATTAATCTGAGCAAAGGTAAAGGAAGCCACAAGCGGGATATAGATGTCACCTAAAGAATGGAGGCTCTGTACAGATGGAAGTTATTTTGGAAAGGCTGCAGCGTACGACATTTGAGGAACGTTAAAGAATGAAAGAGGAGAATTAGTCCAGGCTTTCTTGGCTCCAATTGGCCAAGGTGATTCAAATCAAGTTGAAATCGTGGCTCTAAGAGGAGGGGTAAAAGTGTTTATAGAAGCATATGTAGGACCTTTGATTACGTGAGGCAAACTTACTCTGATATGAAGTGGGTGGCCCTCTCAGCCCCCAGGGAGACTTGAATCAACACTTAAGGAGACTAAGATGATGTCGGAGCCAATGAATGTGAGAGTTGCTCACATTCCAAAAGAATGGAACACAGAGATAGAGTTAATCTGAAGGAATAATCAAGAAGGATTTGTAATGGGAAGCTTCTGATACTGTATTTTATAAATTTTTCGTGGGCTGTTCTCCTTGCACTTATCTCCTTGCACTTAGTGTAGATTCAATATATTGCTTTTGATATAGATCAATATACTGCTTTTGATATAGATATCTAATGCAGCCCTAGATCCTCGATCGGAAAATAGACCAATCTCCTAAGGGATTGATCGAATCCAAAGATGGATTCAACTACTAAGACTTTCTTAAACAACTAGCAGAACCCCATGGCCCATGCTATGCACTGAGCACGGAACCACCAAATGCATAGACTTATATGAATTATTTTTATTAAATTTATTAATTAGTAAACTTTTGAGTCCTTTTTGTTGCTTATGTGTTTTTCCAGATATTTTATTCTTTACATGAGGTGTAAATGGAGTTTGATGAAGTCCGGGCACGTGTAAAAAAATAAAAATAAAAGGCATATTCTGGCCTAAATTAGGCTGCATTCTGGCCTGATTTACGCTTGTAATTCTGGCCTAATCTTGGCCTGTTTTTTTACCCATAAGTCTAAACTAGTTTAGAATTATAAGTATGGACTAATTCTGGACTAACTTGAATTTGTAATTCTGGCCTGATTGGGACTGCCATTCTGGCTTGAGTTAGACTCAGAATTCTGGCATGATTTTTTACCCAAAATTTGGCCTAAATTAGACCCAATATTTTGTCTTGAATTAGACCCAAATCTGGCTCGATTTAGACCAAAAAATCTGGCCTGGTTTAGACCCAATATTCTATCATGAATTAGACCCAAAATCTGGCCTGATTTACACCCAAAAATCTGGCCTGGTTTAGACCCAATATTTTGTCTTGAATTAGACCCAAAGTCTGGCCTTATTTAGGCCCAAAATCTAGCCTGAATTAGACCCAATATATTTGTCATTAATGAGCTGAAACTCTGGCTAATTTCAATCCCTTTCAGGCCAATAATGAGAGAGTTTACTAAGGGAAATCTGGGCAAATTGTAACCCAATAATGAGACAGTTTGCAATTTCAATTTGAGCTGAAACCCATTTAGAGAATACATTTTGGGTCAAGTTGTAACTCATTTGTAATCCCACCATAGACCAATGTAGACAATCGAGCTAGAATCTAAATTCATTCTCTGCTTGGATAAATTCAACACATTTGTTAAAAACAGAACATATTTAATGTTCTGATTGAATCGGGGTTATGTGTTCAGGGTATGTGTTTAGTGAAGCCCAATCTGTATGTCTAATGTAACTTGATTTATTTTTAACCCTCATTCAAGTTAGGTTTGAAACCATTTATAGTCACCATTTGAGACCATATTTAACCTTTGTACAGCCACCTTTGGTTATGTACTACTGCTTTACAGTCACACTTAGGCCCATGATACAGATTTATAGCTCTCATTTATTGGCCCATTTAAGGCCATACTTGGGCTAATTTTAACCCCTTTCTAAGGACAAACTTGGGTTGAGTCTTCAACCTCAACCCATTTTTATTTGGCCATTTTTTTTAGCCTGCTTGGTCAAGGGTTCAGGCTTGTATTCATTAAAAACCTTTTTTTTTTTTTTTTAGTCAATCCACTGTAACTAAATCCTATTTGTAGCCAAACTCTGGAGTAATTTTAAGTCTATTCACAGATCTGATTTTTAGCTTTTTCACAGTAGTTTGCTGAGCCAGTTTTCAGTCCATTTAGGACTCTCTTTTAGTCGATGTTTTAGCCCACCACATCTATCTATTTGGGGTGGTTTTTGACCCAATTAGAGCTCTAGACTTGACCAAACTCTCAACCCATTTGCTGTCGAAATTTGGCTCTAACCCAGCCCAATTTCAGCAATTGTTTGAGATAAAATCTAGTCAAGTTTCAGTCATTGTTTGGGCAGATTTTAAGTTCATTCAGTTTTACAACTATTCAGCTTGTTTGGATATGAGGACCCAAGTTGTTTGTTTAGGGGGATTTGAATTTATTTAGGTGTTTGGTTCTGATTATTCCAGGGTGTTTTGTTGGGAGGATTCGGTTTATGGGTTGTTTGTCTAGGATTATTATAATTGCATCGGGCTGATTTTCAACCTGTTTGCAATTATGGCTTTAGCCTGAACATGGAAACAGAATATGTCAATATGTCAGGTGAACTAAATTCAAAAGGTTTTTGGCCACTCAATTCACAATTTCACATTTTCGTTCACAGTGCCTGTGACCTCAATCCAGAACATGGAAAAACAGTTTGAAATAGATAAACAAAACAAAAAAAAAATCCGAACCCCTTTCCAAATCCCAAACAGTCTCCTTAGCAAAATCACGTTCTACAGAATCCATGGCTTGAGTTCGACATAAAGATGGAGGAAACAAATATTAAATACAATGAACGTACTCAATATATTATAGAAGGATGGAAATCTTCTCTCCTACAGAGCCCAAATAGTTGATGTGCAGAGAGCCAACCCTTGAAGTGTAGCAACGAAGAAAGCTATATCCCTCTCCTTCTCCTTTGCTGTTAGTCCTCTTTTTTTTCTTTTTCTTTTTTTTTTTTTTTTCATATTCTATGTATTTGGAGTAGGAGATAGGAGAGCAGTTACGAAGTGGGAAGTTTGTTTTTTTTTTGAGGAAGTTATGGGTTCAGTTAGTTTAGAGAGAGGATAGTGGAGAGAGAGGAGACTTGGAATGGATGGAGATATTGATAGCTGTTCTGACGTATTTTAAAAAATCAGGATTTGTAGTTTGGAGGCCTGTGGTTAACCGAAGGCAAACCACATTCCAATAGAGATATAGATAAAGGAAACTAAATCACTAACTTGCCTAAACAATCCAAATTAAATAAAACTCCTAATTTTAAACACTTCTAAATAAATCAACTATTTAAATAAGATTCCTAATTAAATGGATGTCCTGTTGGGCCTATGGACTAGGCCCAATGAGTTGGCCAACCTATGGTGTAGCCTGCATCAATATCCTCCTAACTGCGCCCCCGCCCCCGGCCCCCCAAAAGCCGACCACCCGAACAGAATCTCTAATTGTTAATTATCAAAAAGAAAAGGAAAAGAAGAAGAAGAAGAAGAAGAAGAAGAAGTACAGGTCTCTTCTATTTCTATATTCAATAGAAAACACCCCAAGGACTTTCCAATGAAAGATTTTTGGTACATTGATGGCGAGTCATGTCCGAAATCCTCACTTTAGTAGACCCCATTCCATTTCATATTTTATGCTCCAATAATGCCTCCTTTGACCATAGATGCTTTCTGTAAAGTTCATGAGCTGGATTAACGAATTTCTCAAAATTGCAAGGCTAGTCATGAATGTGTTTGTACATTTTTTTAAGAAGTATAACTTCATCTGAGCATGTATGTTGTTGGAAAATTCTGTATCATTGAACACATTTTATACCCTGTCGAAGGCATTGATCTTCCTTCTATAAATCATTGCATTAGTTTTTGCTTTGAGTCTTAACAGTTTGTACTTTGTAGACATAAGTCACTTGAACCTTTTTTCTTTTTCTTTTTTTCGTTCCTTTTTTGGCTTTTAGTCCATGATCCTGCTAGAAGACTAACTATGTTATGATGTTTTTTTCTCGAGGTATCAGAGTTGGAAAGAGGGTGATTATGAAAATGACCCGTCATCAAGTAGATGGTTCAAAAGGCAATACTGGGATAATCGAACAAAAAAGAATAGCAATGGTTCTTGGGGATTTCAATGGAGAAGTTGTCGAAGTAAGAATACCCATTTATCTTTAGACCTTCAGCCAATCAGCCTTCTATATAACTTCGTTGTTTTACCATAGTGTTATACATGTTTATTTTCTTTCCTAGAAATTGATGCAGCCCTTGGACATAGGCCTACTGAAGTCTGTGCTTAAGCCTGTGCGAGGCCCATCATATACATGAAATAATAATAATAAAAAAAGATAAAGCTAAATCTTAGGGTTCCTTATTATTAGGATTTTAATTTGAAGTTGTAAATTTGATTAGCACTTCTATTAATTTTTTTGTTATTAGGGTTTTAGTTTGTTTAAATTTTAAATTTTTAATTTCATTTTGGCAGAATAAAATTAGCTAGAGATAGGGTTTTTTTTTTTTTTTCATTTGCATTAAATACACATGTAAGTTAATTGGCCAAAGTTGTGGAGGTAATTACTGTAACTGAGTTATTTCATGATTTGGGCATGAGCTTTGTAAAGTTTCTGCAAGAAACTAAATCTTGCGGCAAAGGTTGTCCAGGACCATGATCTTGCCTGCATCAGATTGGTATTAGATCATACTGATCTGTATCAGATTCATATCAGAGCATATTTGTTTGCATCAGATTGGTATTAGAGCATACTGATCTGTATCAGATTCATATCAGAGCATATTCGTTTGCATCAGATTGATTTCGAAGCAAATTCTGATCTGAAGGGTAGTTTTTTTTTTTTTTTAAATTAAGACATTTGCTTCTAATGATTGTGATAATCTAACTATTCGCATCATTCACAAAGGTCTTGTTTGCATCATCGAATGGACAAATCCAATTGTTTGATAGGATGCAAGAGGATTATGTTAGAATATAAATAATATCTAAAGAGATCCGTGATTGCCTTGATGGAGCAAAGAAACATAAATGTAGAATGTTGCGGATTCTTAATGCGGCGACATTGTCAAATCATCCTCCAACTGTGAAGCTTATATAATGAATATTGAACAGAAGATCCTATTGTAGAAAAAAATCAGCCAGAAGAAAACTCTACCATCGGTTCTGAAAATGACCATCTAGAAGATGAAGATGAAGATGGAGCAGATCATCATCACAAGTATGTCATGATATCAGGTTTCAACCGAGCGTATAAGATGGATTTGGCACAACTGATATCGTTGTTGGAGACTGTGTGGCCACATGTTCATCAGAGTTTAGACACAACCAAACTAAGATCACAAAACCTAGTTATATATTTGCAAACTAGAGACACTAGCCCCCATCCATCATGAATCCAACCCATTCACATTCCAAATTTGCGGAATTGCAGTTTCTAAATTCTCTTCTGTTGAAGTGCACCCCGCTGTTGGATTGATCACATGTGAAAATGTGATCTTTTCCATAGGAATTAATAATATATTTTTGACATGATCAATCCATTGATGCTTCCCACTTTGATTGAATTGTTTTTTTTTTTTTTTAATTTCTGGTATCCTATGATGCACGGATACTTGAAAATGGCAACATATCATGTCATATTGTATCTGATACTTCACTTTTTACGTGCAAAATCTACACCCCTACCATAAATATGGCATTTCCTTGCCGTATCTGGGCATCATTGCTGGTATCTATATATTCATGGCTGTATCATGGGTGGCTAAGGTTATGCCCCACTACTCAACTTGACCGCACTTTTGAAAGTGGGAGCAAGCTATGTGCACATATACGTATGCATATAATTTGTATATGATTTAAATATCAGTACAATTGAACATTGTGTGAATCTCAAGACCCAATAAATTCCTCTCATATAGTCATAAGATTCTCCCCTCTCAAAGGACGCTTCATCTTTACACAACAGTTTCTAGTTTGCATATAAAATTTGGGCCTTCAAAATTTATTGAAAGACCATTGTCTTTGGTTCAGGAAATGAGGGCTTTCAGTTTTGCCATAGCGATGGAGAAGAAATTGAGATCATTTTTCGATCTGCAATTGGAGGGGAGAGAGACTTCAGGTGGTCCTTCAATTCTGAAAAGGACTTTAATTGGAGGAACTCTTCGGGTTATTCCAATTACAGGAGCTCTTGGAATTGGAGGTTCGGAACTGATGATGAGGATAGTGTTGATGATGAAGATGACACTTCCACTGATTGTTACAGTTCTGAATCTGTTTTAGCTTCTGATCGGCAAATTCTTGGATTGAGTGCGTCGGGTCCACTAAATCTTGAAGAAGTGAAAAATGCGTAAGTTTCTGCAGTTGCTTCATGAAAAACTAAAGTTTGCTTGCATTCCACCACATGGACACCTACCGGCTTACAGCAAGCTGCTCATCAGGTGTGCCTGCCATTCGATGTGACCAGGGTTCAAAACCAAGGTGGTCATCAGACTACTGTAACTGCTGAACCTGAGTGCTGTGTGTGGAAATAGGTCGAGTCTTTTGTTACCATTCGCCTTTTCTTCAGATTCAGCAATTAGGACAATCCAATTAGCCTGATTTTGGATATGGTCTCACCAATGGTGGACCCTCCTGATGGTATGTCCTGCTAAGGTGAGGTTGCAAGTAAGCTTAGCAAATCTTGTGTTTGAGTCCCTTTGGAGATTCTATTGTTCTGTGTGCCTTTTATGATCCTTCTCACAGACTTTAGTAGCCATGGCCATGGGGGCATTCTGCAGGACTAATTTATGCTTCAAATTTTCTATGCATAATTTCCTGTTTCAGTTATCGTGCCTGTGCTCTAAGATGGCATCCAGATCGTCACCAAGGTCCCTCAAAGGTATACTAATCAACTTTCTGATGTTTCTGTTTTCTTTTTTCTCATTCTACTTGGATTTGAGAAATGGAAGCAAATTATAAACACAAAGATGAATGAATAGTTCCTCTTCTGAAAAGATCACAAAAAGGAGGAAAATGTGTGTGTGTGTGTGTGTGTGTGTGTGTGTGAGAGAGAGAGAGAGAGAGAGAGAGAGAGAGAGAGAGAGAGAGAGAGAGAGAGAGAGAGGTTGACCTTTTAACATGGACCATTCATTTTCTGTTGCTGTGGTTATGATAATTTGGTTTTTTGTTGACCTTTACATGAATCATTTAAGCTGTGGTCGATATAAAATTTTAAACTGGTTTTGGTGCTTAGTAATGTGAATTTGTGCTTTGATTGTGGATTATAAAACTTTTCGTAGTGTACTCCGAGAAAAGAGAAGGAGAAAGATGTCATATGCTTGGATCTCCTACATGCTTGCTACATGGACAAAATCTAGTCATTTACAAGAAATTTACAAGTAACTTGTGGTTCATTTGGAAACTCTGGTCTGCATCTAATAGAGATGATTCAGTTAGATCTGTCTGAAATAGAGCTGATTCGATTAGTGTCTTTTACAAATAGACTGTTTGGTAACATGCTTAGCATATCTGATTCAATTGAAAAGGCAAACTTTTTGTATACTAACAGTATTGCAAGTGAACTTTTGATATGGTAAAAGTTATATACACACTTGCCAAAGAAAACCAAAATTTGTCTGATTTTTTTAAATATTGGTGTCTGGATTGGAGTCTCTTCCCTTTTGTTACTTTCTGAAAAAGAGGAATGATTCAGTTAGACAGGGAATCAGACTTTCCACCCTCAAACATCTGTTTGGGTCATTTTTAAGTCAAATATATCATATTCTTAGAGATGCAAAATGTCATATTATTTATTTATTTACCTTTTCCAATTGATGGAGTTGGATGACGATTTCTTGATATATGAAAACAGGTAGCAGCAGAGGAACAATTCAAGCATTGTAGTGCCGCATACCAGAACTTATGTGACAAATTGGCCACATGTTCAGGTTAAATTGGAGTGCTGGCCGTGTAAGTCTTTCATCAATTTCCTGGCAGGGTTTAGAATTTTTGTTCATTTTTAGAGGCCTACATGCACACCAAAAGGTCCTTCTGCCATGGATTTGACTGGAAGAAGTTATTTTGTTTTGTAAGCAGTTGTAACTTAAAATGCATCTCACAGTTAGTAGTGAGACGATTGTATAAGAATGAAGTTGGAAATATTTATAGTGGGAGTTCATGGATCAAGCATGAAATTGAAGGCTCTGGATCTTAGTATACATTGAATATAGTGTTGTGCAGTTTTTTTGATTGACCTGGTGAATGTAAAGAAGGGTCTATGTTGTGATCCAAATCGATGTCGGCTACACCATGCACAGCCATGGTGTGAGGTCTCATTTGTTGGATGGTCTTTATCATCCAACTGGTGGAGTTTTCTTTTTCCTTTGTAAGGGTACTGTTTGTTGTATTTATGCACCAATCACAAATGATCAAGATTGCTGGTGGAGCCGGAGCACATACCTTTCCAATGGTGGTATCAAAGGTGAGCCTTATTTGTATTGCTACTGACTTTGTGCATGAGAAGCATTTTAGCGCAACGAGCATATAATGAAATCCTTGGGGCCATTTGGATCTTTTGTAAATCAAGTACAGCTAATGCATTTTATGTACAAATGATGGTTTATGCTTTTGAATAACTAGAATTACCCAGTCACAGCAGTTTTCTTCTCTGTCATAACCAATCACAGTATAACAGATTTACAGATGAGTAGAGTTACAAATCACCAGAGTGAGAGCAACCCAGTTAAAAGATGCCATGTGCAGGAAAAATTCTTTAAACTAGCCGATCCAATTACAGTAGGCGAATTGCATGCTCAAGGAGCTTTATCCAGGGTAAAATTTTCACCTACAGGGCTCCTGCACCCTTATTATGGAAACATCAGAGCTGTCTATAAATTATGGAAACAGCCAGTAGGGTCTGGGTTGGATGCAGATCTGATTCATGAATTACATGGTCTGATTCAGAAGACGCCACGATTTGCATTGATTGACGAGTGATTTCAAAATGGCTCAACTCTTTTAATTAGATAAGCAACCGAATTGATGTAGCCTATAAAATTAAATTACCAATAATCTCTACAAGAACAAGAACCATCCTTAAAGTAATGAAATATGTTTCTGTCCCCCACAATAATCTTTCGATCATATACTTTCGAGATGAACTTCGCAGCAGTGTGACAATCACGGCAAACCCGCAGGTTCTTCACTCTCCTTATCGGCGAGCCAGCACCTGTGCTGATGAGGCCAAATGCTATGGCTAGTTTCTCACTGTGGACTGAAATCGCATGTTCTTTCTCTTCCTCCTCTATATCAAACAACACAGGAGTTGTGTTTGGTACATAACCAGCAAGCTTTAATCTCGAAGAGATTTCATCGAGCATTCGATAAATTTCTTCCATTCTAGGGTGCAATTTATCTCAGACGTAGAATTCATGAACAACGCCTTCAACCTCCATGGAGCTACGCCCTGGGCTCTTCAGCATGCCCTTTGATTTCATGAATATCCTAATCTTCTTTGCATCATCCCACCTCCCCGCTGTGGCATATATGTTAGCCAACAGCACATAGACGGAACCATCATCGGGTTTGAGCTTGGCTAGGTGCTCTACTACATACTCCCCTACGTTGGCGTTACCGTGAATCTAACAGGCACCGAGCAGAGTCCCCCAAAGCACCGAATTGGGCTTAACAGGCATGGCTTGTACTAAGGACAGAGCTTCGTCTAGAAGCCCGGCTCGTCCAAGCGTATCAACCATACAACCATAGTGCTCAATCTGAGGTTCAATTCCATAAACTGTCCTCATCGAATTGAAATACCACCTTGCAGTCTGCACCAAACCTCCATGGCTACAAGCACAGAGGACACCCACAAATGTCACCTCATTAGGCCTTACCCCAGCTTCCTTCATTCTGCCAAATAGTTCCAAGGCTTTCCCACCATAACCGTTCACTGCTAGCCCCGCAATCATGGCTGTCCATGAGAAAACATCTTTTGATTTCATTGCATCAAAGACCCCACACGCGCTATCTATGCAGCCACACTTTGCATACATGTCTATAAGAGCTGTCCCAATTATAGAATCCACCTTCATCTTGCTTCTGTCTGTGTAAACATGAATGCGCCTGCCTCATTCTAAGGCCCCAAGATGCGCTCAAGCTGATAATACACTCACAATGGCAGCCCAGTTAGGCTTCACTCCAGCATTTGTCATTTCGTCGAAAAGAGCTAAAGCCTCATTGTGGCGGTTCCCTTGTGCGTAAGCGGTTATCATAGCACTCCAAGAGATGACATTTCTTGTAGGCATTTCATCAAAAAGACTTCGAGAGACATCCAAAAGACCACACTTGGCTTAACCAGCAATCAATGTATTCCAAGACTCAACGTTCCGGCTAGGCATCCTGTCGAAAAGCTCCCTAGCAGAGTCCATCTCATTGCACTTGGAATACCCATTAATCATCGCATTCCAAGAAATAGCGCCTCTCTCAGGCATCTCATCAAACACGTGGCGGGCACTGGCAGTCAACCCACAATTCACATAGCCAGACAGCATCGAATTCCAAGAGACCAAGTCCCTCTCAGGACTTGTATCAAACATTCGACGAGCAAGATCGACCTCCCCGCAAGTAGCATACATGTGGATCAGCCCATTGACCGAGAACACGTTGTGATCAGCTCCCGACTTCAAAATGAAAGAATGAATCTGCTGGCCCTCTTCAAGCACCGAGAGATGGGTACAGTCTTTTACGACAAAAGGGTAAGTGTAGGAATTAGGGGCGACGCCGGAGCCGAGCATTCGACGAAAGAGATGGAGGGAGGACTATGGAAATGGGCAGGCAGCGGAGCCTCTGATGATGGTGTTCCAGGCGAAGGTGTTTGGGTGGGGAATTTGGTCGAACACCTTGTGGGCGTAGTGGAGGTTGCCGTAGGCAGATGCAGCGCAGAACTCGAGGATCTTGGTGGCTGCAAAGTGGTCTTGGAAGAAGTGGTTTCGGGTCATTTGGGCGTGGATTTGGAGTAGTTGGTGGATCGAAGTGCATGTTTGCAAGAGAGACAGTTTGGATGGTTTGATGAAGAAAAGGCGGGCATTGGCATGGGCATGGGCATGGGCATGGAAGAATGAATATATAGGTTTGTGAAGGCCATGACATCAGTATTCAAATTGCAAGGGGTGGGTTTGGGTAATGGATCAGGTTTGGAAGGTGACCTGCTCGGCCCGATTTTAATTTCTGTTAGGGGTGGGGTTAGGGATGCAAACAGGCTGGTTCCATATAAGATCTGTATTAGCTCTGACCTGCTGTCCTCTTCCCTATTTATTACATAGAAAAAGTGAGCAACCAGTTCAAGTACAAGATACTATCATTACTGCCTGGGCAATTAGGCGTCTTCTCGGTCAGAACCACGGTGGATTAGATTTGGAGTCGGCTTTATATATTTATTTGGTTGGATCTTCGGCCTTTAAAGTATAGGCTGGAGATAGGAGCCAAACCGAAGACCTCAGGCCCAGTAGAACTTTTTTATGTGGGCCAAGTTATATGGGCCTGACCCATTTTAACTGCTGGTCGACTTTTAACATAACATTGGTTTGTAACTTGCACAGATTCGTCGTGAATGGACAGCGGGCGAGCGATTCCTTCCATTCCAAGCGCACGGACGGCAATTCCGCGTTTCTCCATCCTCACTCTCCCAACACTCATCTCACCTCAAATCCCTAATCCCTCAAATGAATCATCCCATGCACCATGCCAAATCATCCCATTTGCTGCATTACATATAGTATGTGTGGACCTTGGAGAGTAGGATCCTCAAAAGTGAGGCTCATTATCTGTGTGATGCTTAGAGATGGGCCCACTGCAAAAAAAAGCCTTATGTGTTCAATGGCGGATCCAGGATTTTTAGTTCGGTGGTGTAGACAATGGCCGGTGTAGAAGTCAAATAATAAAATAGAATTTTTAATATCCTATTAAAGGAGTTTCTCAAAATTTACGTAGGTGCAGTTGCACCCGCGTGTGACCACTAGGGTCTGCGGTGTACCCCTGTATGCCCTCATGACATCAAAGTTCAAGAAATTACAAAAGACACCATGGTTGATTGGTGTTGGCACCTTACTTTCACATGGATGCTAGGGATCGATCACTGAGTCTTCTAAGTTTAAAGTACCACTAGTCACAAAAAAAAAAAAAAGTTTTATTTTTTATGATTTGTATACTAATAATGTCTAATAAGGCTGATCATTGATTGATAACTAATTTACAAGCTTCAATTTGAGAATTATTTTGAGCCATTGATGTTAAAGTGCTATGAAATGGGAATTGTGGGGGTGGGGGTAAAGAAACATTGGAGTGGAGTCAATTATTGTGTAATTTCCACCAACAACATGCTACAATACAAGAAAATAGGATTTCTTTTGAGCATTAGTTTCTCCACATCCATATGACTGTTACTATCATATTAACTTATTTCTTTTATAATGGTTAAGTGATTTAGTAGAAACATGTGTTTTCTATGGCTGTACATGGGTTGATCTCAGGCTTATTGAAGCTTATGCAAGGCTGCTGATCCATTTAGTTATTGGGCTAAATATACCACCGAATGAGTTCTTTGTTAAAAAACTGCAACATATTAGGTGTGTTTTCATTATGCCTGACTAATATGTATGCTTTAGAACTACAATCTCAAATCCAACACATTTATATGGTATAACCTTTCTCCATTACCAATCCACCTGTAGTTTAGTGGTGAGACATTTCCGTTCATATAGACAATCAGACATTGCTTCTTGGTTGTAGCCCCGAGGGTGAGGAACTTGACCATGAGTATTTACAGAAGCGATAAGAAACCCCTTTTTCAGTTAGATTGAGAAAGCTATAGTGTTATTTTCATACAAAAGTAAATATAATTTTGGAGCAGACAAGCTTTTAGTGACTGATTACATGCTGGGCACCAAACCACCTGTTTTCAATTGCACTTGGACCACCCTATGCAAATACACTATACAAGATAGGGGATTTACCTCACTGAGTCACAATTGCTGATAGGGTCTTTGTTAGTGTAATCGGCAATAATAGAAAAAGGCAGATTTTTTTTTTTCTGATATGCATATTTTGGTGAGTTGTGAGGAACTGAAAAGGTTAAATAATTGTTCTAATACACTGCTTACTTCCTTCGACTTCCCAAAACTCTCACCTAAAAGGGACAAGATTGGAAACAATTAATATTGCCACAAATTCCAAAGCCCACTTCTCCCAAATGATATCTAAAAAGCTGTCTAAACGGCAATGCGTTTGTTTGTATGAAATTAAATATTTAGAAAATATATTCCTTAGAGTAGTTAAAATGGGAGAAATAATGGTGAAGAACTGAAGATTCATAAGTAGACATCTAATAATAAGATAAGAACGACATGAGAGAAAAAAAAAAGAGTGAATACCCATCCGTCATCTAATAACACAAATCTTAAATATATGAATACCCAACCGTCATCTAATAATTCAAATTCTAAGATACCAAAGTATCATCTACGGGACAAGTTTCTCTCACGAATCATTGTCGCTCATCATGTGAGACCCATTAAAATTCAGAAAATCTCTCCCAACGGTACGGATGCGCGCTCCTATGAAAGAAAATCCTTCCTTGTTTACGGCACGTTTAACAACCAAATCTTTAGAGGAAAGATTTTCAGTTTCTCCAAAGTTGTGGTAAATCCATGTTTAGCAATTATAAACTTCTGACAATTTGGACGAATCAAAATCTTCATTTGTTAGGATTTTCAGATCTAACCACCCTCCATAAGATTTGAAATTTCTCAAGTAAGTGGATTTTTACACCAAATCCTATTTTTCTTATCTATATGCATCGTACACACCAATATCAATATGAAATCATCAACTATACAAATTCCCAGCGAGGAATTCATATTCCAATGGTAGTAAAGAATCATCAGATCTATGGATTCCTCGCCTATTACCAAACATGCTCTACATCTACAAGTTTTTGGTTATTTTTTTTTATGCCGCATTCTCTATGGTCAATGATTTTATTGTTTATGGTAGGTGTTGTCAAGGGCCCAAGAGTGTACTTGACAAAAAAAGCTGAAGCGGGAGCTATTCTCTTTGAACTAAGCTTTGTTAGAGATAGAGGCTTTGAATACGAGAGGTTGTGAGGCGATAAACGGAGTAGAGGATTCGTCGAGGAGTACCATGTATATAAAAGTGATATATATCATTTTGATTTTCTCTCATCGCGAGAGTACATTAAAAAATGATGATCCCGAGGAGCTTCAATCACCGTCCATACAAAACGCCTGTCATCGTCACGCCATCTTGAATACCGCTCTTTTTTCCAAAAACGGACAATCGAAAACGAGCTTTGCACCATCACAAATCACAACACAATTCCGTCAAAACTAGGGTTAGGGTTGTTTCCCCAAAAAATAGCTCCCCCCACTCCCCTCATTTCCCTTCTTATCTCTACAACCTAACCCTAATTCACCTTTTACTCTATAGAGATTCACTTGCTCTTCCCCTTTTCCAACCTGATAATTCAATGTTTAGACACTTTCATACCATTCTCGGCCGAGTCTCTAACCCTAAGTAGATTGCAGACGTCACGGGCTTGAATTCGACCTCTCCGGGACCGGATTTGGTTGTGGATCCAAATCCAAAAGAAGATATGGCGTGCATTAGTATGATTGAATAAAAATTGAAAAAAAAAAAGTGCCAACATGCCCATGGTTGAGTGGTGTTGGTACCTTAGCTTCACACATGTCTAGGAATTGATTTGTGAGTTTTTAAAGTTAAAGTATCAACTCTAGGACTAATAACCCAATGTGGCAAAAATAATAAAAATAGTGTAATTGAACTATTGAAGATGCATTGATAAATGTACATGCAATCCACTCATAGGAGAAAGTCCTATTGTCCCGTGGCAAAAGATTTTAACCTATGAGCAAGCTGCCACATAATGTGGTTTGGTTTGTGATGCACTTGGATGCTTTCCCATCTTTGAGAATAGGATGGATAGAAAGATCAGTTTAGGGATAAGAGTCATGCAAAAAATCCGTCCATCAGATCATCCTAACCCTTGATTTAATAGTACTGAAGTTTAATGATCTTTCAACTATAAATTTTTCAAATATTCATTCCAACAGTAGTAAAGGCTTGATGAGCATAAAACTACACATGGTGCCAAATATGGGGTGATAATTATAAGAAAAAATTGCACTTATCAAAGATGAACCCAAGTGGGCCCCAAGAGGTGGAGTGGCTCGTTGGAGAAAATTCTCCATCCTATAGCTACTGTCTTCTGAATCATGGAAACAAGAAGAGACCGTCGGTCACTTTCAAAGTCAAATGAAATAGTATCTCCTTTTTTTTTTTTTCTTGTGTTTGTCGTATTGTAGCTCATTGCCTTACAAAACCATCTCTTTTGACATAGTTGTTAGTTTATCCAAGATTAATGGCTGATTTGGAGGGAATATATGAATGTTGATAATGGTGATTTTAATCCAATTCTCTCTCTCTCTCTCTCTCTCTCTCTCTCTCTCTCTGTGTACCCAGCTTAAGGGGTTGAGACCCAGCCCTCTGGTGAGGGAAGTAGACCTCGGGTGATATAGAGCAACAGCCATTAGGTAAGGAAAGGTGACTGCTGAGATTCAAACCCTGAGGTGATTTTAATCCATTTAACTGTCTCAATTGTTGAAGTTGATGGCTAGTTTGGAAGGCTGATGGTGCTTCATCAAGTTAACAGTGTAGACAATGCTGCCGGATTTTGGGAAATGATGAAGAGATGGAGATGTCGCAGGTGGCTGTGAAATGTGAATCCTATATCAAATTGGCCAACCTATGGTTGGAAAAACACTTACCCACATTCAATGACACATGCTTGCCTACATCATTACATTGCAGCTGTAGCTGGGATTTGTTGATTGTAGTTTGTGTCTTAGCAACCTTGATTCACTAGGGTAATCAGATTCACCAGGGTAACCAGATAGGATAGATACTTGATTTATAGGTCATACTCGATGGCTTGATACTTGGTTTTTGCTGCTTAGTATACTCAATTTGTAAGCTTTCATGAGATTGTCTGTGAAGTTTAGGGTCATTTTCTTTAGCAATCAAATATGTGGATCGAATTATTTACATTTGTAAGTGTTACATATGTAAATCTTGCTTGGTAAAATTCTAGTTAAAAAAAAAAAAAAAAACAAGAAAAAGATGGTGAAATTCTATGCATGTAAATGATTTTACGATAATTTTGTGCAACTCTATGCGGTTTCTCAACATTGACATTTTTCTTAATTAAAGGTATCATCCCATTGACATTTTTTTTTGCAAAGGAAATATCAGTTCAGTCACATCCAGTCCCCTAATCACAAACCTGCTGCATCAGGGATGTAAACGAGTTCGATTCAAGCTCGGATTCGTCTTTATAGATTAGATTTGGAATCAAAACCCAGATTCAATAGAGAACCTATCTATCATACCTCCATTTGAATCTAGATTTCTCATCAATTGAAAAAAAATAAAATAGAACCCCAATTCTAGTTCTAGATTCAAAATAAGATACAAAGTGCATTAGTATAATTGGATAAAAGGGCTTCAAAATAAAAAATCTAAATATACAAATGGGGCTAGTAAATGTATGCGAAAAAAGCTAAGTAATCTCTATAATGTCTATAGACTCAATCTTGTGGGACCCTAATACTTATATATATATATATATATTTAATATGTGAATGTAAATTACCCTGAGTTTGAATGCGGAGATCGAAACATATAGGGATCAGGATTTGGATTCAAATGTTACGGATCCTGTATGCATGAATTCAGCTCTAGATTCAGATCTACACTTCTCTCAAATCCAAAATAGGCTTCATACCCACTTTATTTAGAACTAGAGATCTCGGATACACGGATAATCAGATACTCATTTGCAACCCTACCCATGTCATTAAATCACAATTTAAAAGGATCTTTGTATTAAGAGACTCTAAGAAATGTAAGCTCTTGTAAGATCTCGCAGCATGTTTATCATGAGAAGACAGTACAATGGAAGGCCTCATAGTGGATATGATACATGGGCAAAAAATAATCTCAATTGGATCGCCACAAGAATTGATTTGGGCTTAAACTTTAATGATTTCATTATTTTTTTTTTTATGAAATTCAATTAAACGGTGAGTAATACTACTAGTGCTGAATAGGTGAGTGCGAATTCATAAAGGGTTGTTATATGGGGATTTGACTTAGATTAGATCGGAATGGAGAAACAGTAATTCATAGAGCCGACCCAAACATAGTTTTTTTCTTTTTTGTATCACATCTAAGGGGTTTGGGTCTCCTAGAGACTCGTACATACAAGGAGAAGAGCCCACAAATTGGGAAGAAAACTTGTACATGCAAAGAGGGATGAACTCACACATGCCAGGAGAGTGAAACTCACATAACTGACGTGTCGGGTAAGACACAGATCTCTGACCCAATATAGTTGGGACAAGATTTTGATGATGATTATGATGAAGAATAACTCACCGGGGGTTTGTTGAGTGTGTGTTTAAGAGTTGCATTGATGATGGATTCTAAATTGTTACCTCTCCCACAAGCTGTGAGATATGTCTGGATGGTGAGAAAGTAAACAGATGATTTTTTTATTTGTAAGGATCTCGCTATCGAACATCTGATGAAGCCGCGAGTTCCTTTGCTTGGCAACTGCTAGTTTCATACTTCTTACATAGGCTAATCCACCATAATTCCATTTCATATGACCCACTTGCCACTTGGCCCTAGCAGCATCTGTGCCTTTTCATTTCGGTCACTTTGGTGGGAAAAGCTCTTTTTTCTTGTTTGGAGATTTGGCAAAGCACTGGTCAATGGAGAGTAATATGATTAGTGTCTCCCATCAAAGGATATGCCAACCACTAAAATAAATAAATGAATGAATGAAGGACTTTATAATAACATGGGGCCACTTGTAAAGTGCTCAAATGTGGTATTATTGTCCACTGAATCAAGATTTACCACAATCAATCATGATTACTTGCCTAATTGTAGTCTTCTAAAAATAATATTAACTAATTATAAAAGAAATGTCCCTCATTTCTTTTAGACCCACATAATATTAAATTTTGTCCAGATGATCTATTTACTTTAGTCCAACCATACACTTTTTTTATGCTTTTTAAAATAAAATAGATGGATCTCATGGAATCCATATTGGTCCCTTCCTCTTCAACTTTCCAATTCAAAAGTATGTACGTCCAATTCAAAGGCCTTCTCACTATTTGAGGGGTTCAGGTTCACTTTTTTTTTTTTTTTACATGTCTGCATGTTCTTTAATCATCCCACACATTCAAGCAATTTAATCATCCCTCATTTTGCACCAAGTTGTGGGCCCCATGAATCTCATCTAATCTAATTGTACATATTTCTCACCCTCTCAGTGTGGAGTGATCAGACCTTCATTCTTTGCATCCAAACATTTTAATGGAATCATAGTGATACCCTAAAATGTGATACCCATTGTTAAATTGATGACATTGTGAACATGTGATTAACCCTTAACACAAATGAAGGTTAATTACTTGTGTTATTTGTGTTATTTACATGCAGCTCCAATGAAAGAGATAAAAAAAAACACCATTTTGAATAATGTGAATAAATACATAGATTATTATATATTATAGCTGTTTAAAAAAAAAAAAAAAACACTATAAGAATTGTTGCTACTAGTATTTTTTATTCTATAGAATTATTAAAGATGAATTTATTTTATTCTATACAATTATTAAATATGAATTTATTTTCAGTGAAAATCTTGCAATAACATTTGCATAAAAAATCCAAAATTTAAAATACCTAGCATCTTCAATAGACACCCATAAAGTAGAGAGGTTTGGTATAGATTGGGGTAAACCCAAATCAACCTCGTCTCAAATTTATCTCATCTAAACCTGATCCGCCCCATAACAGATCGCTAGTATGTAATATCAAACTCACCCCACTTATAAGGAGTTAAGTTCTTATTGGGGAGGTCAGGGGTTCAACCCCCACATCCTCCTTATATATATTCCTGCATGTGTATATGTAGGTTTTCTTCCCATCTCAGTGGGCATCCTTCCCGGGTGTGCCGGGCTTTCTTCTCACTTCGGTGGGCTTTCTTCCAGGGTGCGCCGGGCTTTCTTCCCACTTCGGTTGGCTTTCTTCCCTGGTGTACCAGGCTCTATATAATTATAAAAAAAAAAAAAAAAACTCACCCCGTGATGGGTTTGGGTCAAGCCAAATTAAAACGTAATATTTTTAAAAATAAATAGATAAATAGGAATGAGCGTGGTAGACATTGAACACACCGACTTCTCTTCCCACATGCCTTAAGTTAATGTATAAAACCACATACATATTAATTCTGTTTATACCTTTAGTAATATTTATGAATATATTATGCATACGGGCGGGGCAGGTATAAAAACTAAACTCAAACCCGCCCCATAGCAACCCCTAACAACCCTACCGTTAATAGGAGCAGGTCGGGATGGGTCCCATTTAAACCCGACCAATTGCCATCCCTAGCTCTAAGCTACGGGGTTGCCAAATCTTATAATGAAATTGTGGCATATCAACCCCACCACATGAAAAAGTAGTACATTGATCTTGACCGTCCAAATTCGAGTCCATCTATAAATAGATAGCACATTTCTGATAAGCTACATGAACCATACAATATAAACGATCTGATTTTCGACCTTTTACTAATTGGACAGTCGTGATTATCCAAGCAGCCAAGAGGCAGCTGCAACGGTCAAAACGATCCCCTTTTAACTGGCCACGACCCCTTTGACACGAAGTATTGACCGACTCAGACGGTAAAAAAGGCAGACCTCTATTTTTCAATAAATTTACATATGGCACCTATATTTTTTAACAAATTGTAAATGACCCCCTACCTTTTTAATTCTACAAATTGCAACCTCTATTAAGCTAAAAGTCTCACTTAACTAGGTCCATTTTCTTTTGATAGAGAAAACTCACTATATATTTTCTTTAAAGACCATAAAACCAGAATCTAACACCCTCAGTTGAATTTGAAATAGGTTAGATAACACAAGCTTTTCAGCCTTATAAAGCAAAATACTTATGATCTCATCAATTCATAGTAATTAATAATTAACTTCTAAGTTCTAATCAATTAATAAAGGTGATTAGTTATAAAAATAAGAACAAGTCTCATTCTACCTAGCTCAACTAGTAAGGTTATTAAAAATTAAAACGAAAAAAAGTAGTAAGAGTATCAAAGTCCTTGAGAGAAAAGAGACACCTAGATTGATAATCAAGATAAAAAGAGAGGCACTGGTTTAAGAAAAGATGAGCCCGGAACCTCTATCGTAGCTATTATATGAGAATCAGGTAATTAATTCCTAAAACTCCATTGTAGGGATCGGAAAAAGTAAATCCAAACTATTTAAGACAAATCCACCCCCCCCCCCCCCCCCCCCCCCCCCCCCCCCCCCAAATATATATCTTCAAAATTGAGTTCAAAAGAAGTGTGTTTCACTGTATGATTGATCAAGTGATGAAATCCGTGATTAATACCACTTCAACATAGATGCTACATCAACGCCCGGTCACGTTTCCATCATATATTCAATAAAACAGGGAGACCCAACTCTTTGAATTGAAACTTATTAAAGGATGTGACAAACATTCAACTTGAATGGTCTAAATTATATCTCTGTGAGTCCCATGATAAATTTTTAAGGATTTGCATTTAATAGCCGCCTAGGGCAAGGATTTGATACCAAGAAAGGATATACTTAGAAGGGCTAGATAAGGAGTTGGAAAAAGGGCCAGATGGTTATTTGTAGAAGTAAAAAAAACACAGGTGGTGCTTGCATGTAAAAAAAAAAAAAAAAACCTCTCAAGAGACAATTCGCACGTGCCAAGTCACGCGCATTGAAGATGTCTACTTTCTCTCTCCAGGCCGTTGGATTCCGCGAACAGACCAGTGCGCTGGCATTCTGCCCTTTACAGAAGCGCGTAATCCCAGCCGTCCATCTCCCTGCAAGTGAAGGGCCGAGATTAGATCTCGTGAACCAGATGTTCATTTAAGGCGATTTTCATGTGATTCGGAGCTCCATTTGCGCGTCGAAAGAGACACAGACAAGGGGGAAAAAACACACAGATTCCTCCTCCTCCTCTCAAGAACTCCAAATCTAGGGTTAGGTTTCCAAAAGGTTCTCTCTCTGATTTCTCTCTCTAATTCGAATTTCTCTTTCCATTTGTTCCAATTGATTCTAGTGTTGTTGATCGATCGGCCCGATTGGAGAATCTTCGATTCATTTCGTTGTTGTTTTTCCAGATCGGGAGAGATTCTTGGGTTCGGAGGTTGTTTTCACTTTGTTTTTATTTGAATCTAGCAATCTATCTCAGATGCATGGATTGTTTTGATTGTTATGCATCCGATCTGCATGCATTTGCATCTGGATTGGGAAGCATCGAGTTTTCTTTTGTCATGATTTGAGTTTCGATGGGTCTTGTTAGGCATTGCGATTGTGATTGATTTGTTTGTGCTGGTTGTTTGATATTCTAGAATGATGAACCTTAGATTTTTGAGATGTAGTATAGATAGGGATCTTCCGATTTGGGAGTGGTTTGATGAATCTTGCTTTGCTTGTGCGTTTTGCTGGTTTTGATCAAGTAAAAATTGGGCCTTTTGTGTTACTGAACGGAGTTTAACTGCGTAGAAATCTCCATGCTGACTTCTGCATATGAACATTTTTCTGATTAATGTGTCTTATTCATTCCTTTTTTTTTTAAAGAAAAGGGGTTGATGATTTCAAATTGTTATCTAGTGATTAATTGGGGCGGGGGATGGTTAATTGAGATCTATGAATGGTCTATTGTCCCTTGCAAAGAAAGAGAGGGTGGGATGGTTTTATGACGGAATTGATGTTTTGTACTCGTATATGTTGCTTGTTGATTTGGGTTGAATGCAGAAGAATGGTTTTCTACTCAATGTGCCCTATGGGTTTCTAACTGCTTCAAACCCATCATAAAATGCAAGACATCTGTGCTTCATTTTGTGTGAAATCCTGAATTTTTTGTTCCAGAAAGCCTGATGCTGAATACAGTTTTAAAGTTTGATCTCCTGCCATCTTCTAAAAATGTATGACGTTTTGGATCTTAATCTTGTGGATAATCGTACTCTTTAAGATAGTTTTGAGGATTGTTTGTCATGTTATCATGGACCAGATGTGTTTTCTCATAGCTGTTGTGCATCAACTGTTTATTAAATTTGATAGTGGTGTCCTTAATTCCATTTGTGAAGCTTTTCTATTGTACCTTTAATTCTAATGTGAGCTTGCATTCAAGCTTGATTCGATTTTTAAAGTATCTATTTATTGACTTTATTATTTTGGTCTTCTGAGTTGGGCTTTTAAATCTTGATTTTCAATATACACATGTTTGCCTCTCATAAAGGGGAAAAAAAACCTCAATTTATAATTAAAACTGCTTTGTTGTGAGTATAATGCAGCCACCTCCTGGCTTGAAGGAGTCGAGTCCATATGATATACGATTAACTGGTCCTACTGATTTTGTCTTTTATCCAATTAAGCTGAGTTAAAAATTGAAATGGAATGATTTTGCGTCCATATGATTTGTGCTATAAAAACTAAGTGCACTTTCTTTTTACTTAATTTTAGTAGATTCTTGGTATAATCTCCTTGTTTTCTGTTTTTTTGGTCTTTCCTAGTTGAAAATTATTTTTGACAATTTTGAAAAGTTTGGATTCTATTTTATTTTTAAAAATAGTTATAGGATGAAATTTTTTTACAACAATTTGACAATTTCAGATGTCTTTTCCATTATTCTAAATGCCCACATATTTGACCATATACTCTGCAACCAGTTCCTTCATGTCAACTTTTAGTCTTTAAGTTGTTTTCATTTTCAAATCTTCATTTATTCTTGTATTGATTTCTTTATCTGATCTGGAAGTAACTGTTTTTGAAGTTCAATTTATGTCTTTATACTAATCCAAAACTGGAACTGCAAAATTACTTGTTAGTTGTTACCTCCATTAGGACTTCCATTTTACGATAGGACATGAAGCCTCGTTCCTTAAGCCCGACTTGTGAGTTGTTGTCTCTTGTCTTTCTGTGTCTTTCCAACAATGGAAGACACCCCTAGTAGTTTTCTCGACCACATTCATACCCTTCCAACATGCCCATCTCTGACCCATACTTTGTACCTAGATAAACTTTTTGAGGATTCAAGAAGAGGGAGCCATGTGTCACCTCATTGATTGCTTTCTCTAAAGATGAGTTGGCTAAATCTAGACGTGTAATAAATCCACTGGTCTCCTTGGCTTTATTGAGGGAACTAAGGAGATGGAGCCATTTATTAGGCCCATTACTCTCCATCACGTCACGCGGTCTTCGCACTTGTGGTACAAATCCAAAGGATGAGACGTGTCGAGCTCTTAGTTGCACCATCATAATGAGAGGCTTTTACAAGTGCAAGGGATATGTGCCACTTGGCACTATCTCCTCCCATGTTCTCCTCCCATTTCCTACTAGACCTGGATCTTTTGCACAAATAGAATGGTAACTTCAAGGGAGCTGACCCGTAATTGAACGGAATACAAAGTATTGGTCATTGATGCTGTTATAATATAATATTTAATATTATCATCCATTAGACATGAGATTCATACTTGTAGGATGAAACTGGTTTTTCCCCATTGATTTGCTAATTGCTTTGCTCTGAAAGTTGGTAATTAATTTCCAGCAGGTAACAGAAGATGGCAGATGCAGAGGACATTCAGCCTCTTGTTTGTGATAATGGAACAGGAATGGTCAAGGTACAGTAGTAAACCCGGATTTCACCATCTTATAATATATTTTGAACTGATAGGTAATCTTATAATGTTCTTTTCTTGAGCAGATTATTATTTTTGCTTTTCTTCAACAAAATCTCATAACGATTTGAAAGAAAGGAAGAAATTTTCAACTGATTACTAACCAAAATCTCCCATTGGATTTTCATAACTTGTGTATTCATCACGGAAAATGCACACTGCCTAAATGCTTTTCAAATTTAAAAATATTTTATTAACTTAAATATTTGGCTTTTAGAAAGAAAATTTTGGTACCCCGCTCTGCCCTGTTGACAAATTTCAAGTTTTCCTTACTGTTGGGAAATATCTGTTTGGTTCATATGCATTTAAACATCTTTCTTTTAGGCTGGGTTTGCTGGAGATGATGCGCCAAGGGCTGTCTTCCCTAGCATTGTGGGTCGTCCACGTCACACTGGTGTGATGGTTGGTATGGGTCAGAAAGATGCATATGTAGGAGATGAAGCTCAGAGTAAGAGAGGTATCTTAACCCTGAAATACCCAATTGAGCATGGCATTGTGAGCAACTGGGATGACATGGAGAAGATATGGCATCACACATTCTACAACGAGTTGCGAGTGGCCCCGGAAGAGCACCCCGTTCTCCTCACTGAGGCACCTCTTAATCCTAAGGCCAACCGTGAGAAGATGACGCAGATCATGTTTGAAACATTCAATACTCCTGCTATGTATGTTGCCATTCAGGCTGTTCTCTCCCTTTATGCCAGTGGCCGTACAACTGGTAAGAAAAACAATTGGAACGTTATATTTCGATCTCTTTTCATTATTCTTATCATAGCAGTGTTTTGAAACATAAGCGATTATAACATTCTCGTTTTTTTGTTCATCATCCATCAGCTAGCAAATATGTTTCTCTGGTTTGAGGAAGAAGAAGATACAGCAGTTGTTAGTTATGAGAGTGTGTCTAAATGCTTCCCATGGTAAATCATAATTTGAAAAAAACAAAAAGGAAAAGAAAAAGGTTTTGTAAATTAAAGAACTAGGACCTGCTGTGTTGAATGGAAGAAAAAGGGGGAAGAAACAAACAAGACAAAAAGAGAAGAATGCTGTCAAGAATGATTTATGCAATGGGGTGGAATTTAATAGAGATTCACATTGCAACCGTGGGACTACACAGCTATTGTTGTTCCTTGTTTAAAATTTTTTGTATGTTTTATCTAACTTGTTTCTAATCATTTGCCTATTTATTCTCTGCTTTTGCTCATAGGACTAATGGGTACTTATGTTTTGGTTGGGCTAATCCTGGTATAATTGTGATTAATTGTGCTTATGTTGATAGCATTGCTTGTACCTTTTTTTCCTTAATTAAAATATCGTGTTGTGTAGGTATTGTGCTGGACTCTGGGGACGGTGTCAGCCACACGGTCCCTATCTATGAAGGCTATGCACTTCCACATGCTATCCTGCGTCTTGACTTGGCAGGTCGCGACCTAACTGATGCCCTTATGAAAATACTGACAGAACGTGGGTATTCCTTCACCACAACTGCAGAGCGTGAAATTGTGAGGGACATGAAGGAAAAACTGTCATACATCGCACTTGACTATGAGCAGGAGCTGGAAACTGCCAAGACCAGCTCTTCTGTGGAGAAGAGCTATGAGCTTCCTGATGGACAAGTGATCACTATTGGAGCTGAGCGTTTCCGTTGCCCTGAGGTCCTCTTCCAGCCATCGATGATCGGAATGGAAGCTGCAGGCATACATGAGACCACATACAACTCTATCATGAAGTGTGATGTGGATATAAGAAAGGATTTGTATGGAAATATTGTTCTTAGCGGTGGGTCCACCATGTTCCCTGGTATTGCTGACAGGATGAGCAAGGAGATCACAGCACTGGCACCTAGCAGCATGAAGATCAAGGTTGTTGCACCCCCTGAGAGGAAGTACAGTGTGTGGATTGGAGGCTCTATTTTGGCGTCGCTCAGCACCTTTCAGCAGGTTTGTTATTACTCTATGAACCCCACCTTTTATTCTTTGCTTATAAAATATATATATATATATATATATATATAGAGAGAGAGAGAGAGAGACACGCACACTTCCATCTATCAAGTAATTGCACGTGTTGGAGCTTTTGTATTTGCAGGTAATACATAAATACATTTTAGCCAAATTTTCACGAATGGTAGTCCCATACATTTCAACAAAAGCAGGGAGCCTTTGCATCAAAGGCTCTAACCAATGCCATGGGGGCCTCCCATAGGAGAAAACTCCCCATCCAGTTTAATATAGAATATCAAGCACATGGCAAGCTTCTTGAAATTGATTTACGTGCAAATTTCTCCACAGCTTCTAACCTGTAGCCATTTACAACAATCAAACATCGCAACAGTAGTCCTCGTGAAGCTTGTGAAGTTTTATCGGATATTTAAACTATTTAGTAAACGGGACTGCAATAAGCTTACCTTGTTCAACAGTTTTTTTTTTTTTTATTTCATTGGTGTTGCTCAACTGTTTATGAGAATATTTCTTCAGATTGTTCTTTTGGACAATTTTGATCAATGAGCACTGACAGGAGATCTCCTGTAATATGCAGATGTGGATTGCAAAGGCGGAGTATGATGAGTCTGGGCCATCCATTGTTCACAGGAAATGCTTTTGATTATTGGATGATGGGAGACTGGTTGAGGAAGAGAGAAGTAGTACTTTACATGAGACAATGCTGCTGCCGCTTGTTTTCCTTCTATTATTTTAAAATCTAGTGGTCGCTGGACAATGATTTTGATTGAAGTGCAGCTGCTCCTTGGCCCATTTTTTTCATTTTTATTTCTTCTTAAAAAGTTATGGAACTTTGTAATATAAGATGCAGCTTCCTACTACTACGCTTTGCTTTCTATGGGTTTTGAGTTGGATTTTTGTTTTTGTCTCTAAATATGTATGGAAAATAATGATGGCTTTTTCCCCCTTCGTTGGAAATTCTGAATTCCTTTGCCGTTTTCCTTACTTTAACCTAATCAGAGACTTCTCAAAAATCTGCAAATATTTCCATCTCATTATCAATGTTTGGAGTGGACTTAGGGGAGGTTCGGGTCTTAAGTTCCAACCACCACAGGCAATCTATTAGGTATAATTTTCTCGCCATATATATATATATATATATATATATAATATATGGAGATGTTTCTATAAAAAATATCTCTCATCTTATATGAGAGATAAGGTTCGGTCTCTCACCTTATATGAGAGATAAGGTTCGGATTCCAACCACCACAGGTAATCTCTTCGGTATAATTTTCTCACCTTATATATTTATATATATATATATATATGGAGATGTTCCTATAAGAGATATCTCACTTTATATGAGAGATAAGGATGGAGGCCTTCATGCTTGTGGGGCCCATCTTTAGTTCATCCAAATGGACCAAACATGACTTCCCTAAATTGTACATGTCCTCCAAGTTTCGGTTAGATCCGAATTATCTAAACCGTTGGATCAACTATGTATCGATTCAAATGGACTGTTGATCATTAAACTTTTGGGCCCATATAGAGATGATATAAATCACTGTTAAGGCTGATTTTTTTATGGAGAGAATGATTCAACGTACTCCTTCAAATCCCTCCATCCCCAGGTGGGCCCCACCACATACTTGAGCTTACATTATCCTAAGCTTGAGCGCATATATATATAAAGAGCAAGGCTCTCCTAAGCCCAAGCTTAGGAGAAAATCTTGTAAGCTCATGCTTGTAGGGTCCATCTTTGGTTCATCCAAATGGACCAAACACATGAACCCTCTAAATTGCACATGTCCACCAATTTTCGTTTAGATTCAAATTTACTAGACCGTTGGATTGACTATGTATCGATTCTAATGGACTATTGACCATTAAACTTTTGGGCCCATATGGAGAAGAACAAAATCACGGTTGAAGTTGATTTTTTGCAGAGAAGAAGATCCTAGAGAGTCCTTGAAATCCCCCCACCCCCATCCTCATATGGGCCCACCATACACTTGAGCTTACCTTATCCTAAGCTTGAGCTTCCCCATATAAATATATATATATATATAGAGAGAGAGAGAGAGAGCAAGGCTCTCCTAAGCTCAAGCTTAGGATAAAATTTTGTAAGCTCCATGCTTGTGGGGCTCATCTTTGGTTCATCCAAATGGACCAAACACATGACTCCCCTAAATTGCACATGTCCGCCAACTTTAAGTTAGATGCAAATTATCTAAACCGTTGGATCAACTATGTATCGATTCAAATGGACCGTTAACCATTAAACTTTTGGGCCCATATGAAGATGCTAGAAATTACAGTTGGAGCTGATTTTTGGCATAGAGAAGGATCCCATGAAGTCCTTAAAATCCCCCCATCCCTATCCCCATGTGGGTCCCCAGGTGGGCCCTACCACATACTTGAGCTTACCTTATCATAAGCTTGAGCTTAGGAGAGCAAGTCCCATATATATATATATATATATATATTTCATTACGAAGTGTAAAATGCCTTGCTTGGATCTCAATTGTTTGAAGGTTATGTAATCCTGAAACTGAGTAGAGCGCTATCAATGGCTGCATTCCAATATCGGACTTCCACAACATCACTGCAATGATTCAAGAGTTCAACCATGGAATTAGGGGACCATGCATGTGTCTTGACTATCCAGAAAATGAATTATTGCTAGTTGTGAACTTGTGAAGACTTTGTGGGGGAGGTAAGCTCATGAATTATTGCTAGCTGTGTACTTGTGACGACGACGTAGTGGGGGAGGAGGTAAAAAACTTGCATTAGTGTAGAGCATTAAGATAACAATGCACTCGCAGGCACTTCAAATGATGAGCCCAAGGAGAGAGCGACACCACACTTTCTTTCTTTTGTTTCCTTTTGCCATTTGGTGAATGCTCACTTGTGCACTAACACCTTATCCAAAGTCTCTAAGCATCGGCTGCTACCCCTATCCAGGAATCAATCCATTGTTGTTTGGGTAGAAGGTGCCTCGCCACTGAGCAAAACAGCAGATTGGCACTTTTACACGAATGCGCACCAATATTGAGAAAAGGAAAAGTCCGGGGATAACATGTCCCCGCCAAAGATGACTCTGAACAGATCATCCTGCAAAATAGAGAGAATCCCTTTGGGACCTCAAATCTTGGGTGACATGACACCAAGTTTGCCCTAGAATTTATTTACCGTGAAAAAGCAATGATTATAAGAGAAAACACAACAGTTCCGAAATCATCTCCCCAGCCACCATTAGACCTCTAACAGCTAGAACCAGAGCACAAGATTTATTACAAAGATTTAATACACCTTACAAATTTCACCAAATTAGGTTGTTCTAAATGACAGAAGCATGCTTCTAGAAAAAAAAAAAAAGGGGTAAAGAGGCATGCCCATAGGGGTTTCCGCCTCTGTGGACTAGAAGTAGGAAGGGCCTCTTGGGGTTCTGCCTTGTACCAGTTGCTGCAATGGTACAAGTAAGATTGCTGATAAGCCAAACCAGAACTTAAGAGTGGCCGCTCACAGTTCAAAGTTCAAGCCTGACTCGCCCACTCAGTCCGCGGTATTAAAAATTGTTCAATCAATCAAGTCCCAGTTAACTCAACCCAGTGTCAGACCCATTGAAACTCGGCCTAGTCATGTCAGACAGACCCATTGAGCTTCATTCAACTCAGCCGAGTCATGGTGGAATGATTCAGATGGTTCAAATTAGCTCCAACGCTCAGTCACAACACCAGTTTCCTTTTCTTTCCTTTTTTTCTTTTTTTTTTTTGGGTAAAGCACAATACCAAGTTTTGCTCTGATGAATACAAATATATTTTACCTGTACAAGGAATCTCAAGCAAACAAAATGGGAGCACAGTTCTACAACCATTAATCAAAGGTGAAATGAAATATCACTTAAAATTTCCAGCCTTCCAAAGAAAAGTTCAAGGAAGACGGACATTGATAAGGACAAATATGAATATAGATAGCAGGCCATTTGACATACGGTTGGAGGAGAGACATCTAATAATGTTATCCAGCAAATTGCAAGATTAATAATGTGACCCTTGCACTTGCAGAATGCCATTCGCTGCATGCTCTACTCTTTGTTAGATGACCGGTCTTTCCTTTGCCCACCTAGAATACGAGAAATCTGAAGACCTCTGCTGAAGGCCTGGTTAAACAACATCCGGGTTTGGAACTCTGACACGAACGGGAACCAGGCCAGAAACGCAACAGGAGTGAATAGAAGCAAGCCCATAATAATTTCATAACCACGGGCAAGAGCCTTAATGGAACCCCAAAATCCAGCTCTTTGAACTACCGGCTTGCAAGCTTGAGCAATCTGAAAAAACAGATAACAATAATAAATAAATAAATGAGAAGCAAGATTACAAATTCAATGAGGGTAAACCAACATCCAGTTGGTTCCACTGTTTAGTGTAGCGTGCAAGGTTGGAGATCCACACACCTGAAGCAAACCCCACCCAGTAGGCATGAATGCGAGAATGCATACAACAATATCTTGAAATGTCATGTGAGGGAGAGCTATCAAAATGATCAAGATAGAAACAAAAGCCAGGAAGATAAGTCCCTTGATCAGTCGAAACATAAGCTGAAAGTCCGCACTGAACCTTCGCCTTCCCACAGACACAGTCTGCAGAAAAATCAAGGTGGTGTCAGAACAACTCACATCCAATGCTAAATAATTTATCAGCATTAGTCTTACACCAACAAACTGGATCAGCTAGCACAAAGAATGATAAATGGCACTGCTATTTACTGGAACAAGAAATCACAAAATACTGCAGAATTTGGTTTGTTTAAAAGTCCATCCAGCTATCCAAGGATTATAAATGTAGGTAACTCTCAATGTATAACTAAATAAAAGCATTCAAAAACAGGAAATCGTCTTGACATTTAACCAAAGTGCATAGTATTGCTTGGGTCTCAGTCCACATGGTGGGCATGCACGTTAATTAGGACCCATCTGGAGCAATAATGTGATGGGCAATAATGTTAATGGTGTCTAATTGACGTCCCCAATGAGCTAATCCTATGATTTAATGGAAAGATTTCAAATAGGCATTAAGAAAGAACCATGGCCAAGCACCGCATTCAATGTAAAGGGGTCGATTATTTAGGAGGGTTGGAATAACAGATTTCAAATAGGCAATTAATATTTCTACCGAAAAAGAAAAGGAAAAAGAAGGCAATAAATAAGAGAGAAACAGGGCAATGGGCCACATTCAAGCGGTAAAATATTTAGGAGGGCTGGTACATTCCAAGCCGGGCTTGATTGATGAGATACATCTCGAAAAAAAATAATGATATTCCAAACTAGGCTAATTTTTAAGTATTCATGGTCCTATTTGCAGTGACGCCATCAAATCAGTGTCTCAATGACAACCACAGGCCCAACAAGTGCAAAGTAACAGCTCAACAATATTGTGTACTTACCTGAGTTGAAGGTCAAGCAAATCCCTCCTAAAACTCATCTCTTTGCTGAAATACCTGCCAAGAATTACGGCAGTCCGGAAATTCTGGAAGTCACTGTTCCTTCAGCGGAATTTGAACAATTCTGGAATGTTAAATGCTCAAAATGACGCATTTGCAAATCTCATCCCAGTCCCACACTCTAGCATTTATGAATTCAAGAATTTTTATGACTTTCCGGTCAAATTCTGGCCCGCTCCATTTCTAAAAGTGGGCCCACGCATTGTTCTAAAAATCAAAATTGTATTGTAAAACATTCAAGGCCAGTCCCACACTCACATTTATGAATTCAAGAATTTTGATGACTTTCCGGTCAAATTCCAGCACACTCCATTTCTAAAGGAGGGCCCATCCCATGCATTATTCTAAAAATCGAAATTGTATCGCAAATCATTCAAGGGATGTATCAAATCATATTGCGAATCGTAGGATTTTTTTTTCTATTCGAAGTTTTAAAAAAAAAAGTCATTTTCATAATCCATCCACAGCAGCATAACTATAACAGCAAATAAGTCTAGGATACAATCATATGAAGAAAGCCATAACATATACTAATATACCAATGAAGATATGTGTGGATGTTAAATATGTTTAAGATATCAACATTATTAACAAAAAATAAACAAGTTGCATTGATTTTTTGTGATGTTTTAAACCAAGAAAATAAAAATAAAATCCAATTAGTCAACCTTACCTGATTGGATGTCCTTAGACGTTAAAAGAAATTGATCATTACGAAAAAGAAATCGAATAAAGATTACAAAAATAAATGCAAGAAAAAACCCACAGACAGTTGAACCTGCTAACATGCATGTTCCTTATTAATCTTTAAAACCTCCCCGAAATGGAAGTTCTTAGTAAGTTTCGTGAATCACTATAAAATCTTAAATGCAAACAAAAAAAAAAAAGGAAAACAAAGAAAGTAAACATGCTAATATTAAGTTATCAGCTATGGTTATTCCCTCCCCGAAAAATTGCTTGAACCGTAATATTTAATAAAAACATGTATCGAATGGTAATATTCACTTGAATCCTAAGATTCACTTGTAAATGGGATTCGTTGTATAGATACGTATCTTTTTTCTACAAATTGCAGGATTCAAACAATAATGGGCCCACATACCATGATTTCTATAGGTGAGCGGTGAGCCCACATCATAATGCCTAAAAAAAACAGCTTCAATGTTGTGTTTCTAAAAGGTGAGCCCCAAGAACCACAATTTCCAAAAAAGTGGGTTCCATGTAATTTCTAAAAGTGGGTCCCACATTGATTTCTAAAAATGGCCCCCACATGACACAAGTTTTAAAAGATGGGCCCCATGTTCTAATTTCTAAAGGTGGGGCCACATCGTAATTCCTAGAGGTGGGCCTACATTGGGCCTGCATTGTGAATCCATATTCACAATTGTAATTCATCCGAAGGTGGACCCCTGTAATTCCTAAAGATGGGTCCCACACTGTAATTTGTTAAATAGGCCCTACATACGACATAATTCCTAAATGTGAGACCCATGTACAACAATTCGTATAGGTGGGCGCGCAAAATCCCTATAAAGAAGGGTCCCATGTTCTAATCCCTAAAGGTAGGTCCCAACTCCAACTCCATGCATTTCTAAAAGGTTTCCTAAGGTGGATCCACATTGTCATTCCTGCCAATAAAGCCCCCATTTCTCAAAAAAAAAAAAAAACATCACATCAAAAGCACTTTTTTTCAAAATTCCCGCCATTTTTTCAAAAAAAAGTCAAAAAACAACCTCCTTTCTCCACTAAAAGACAAAAAAACTCCTTTCTATACAAAAAGTAAAAAAGATTCCATATCAAACAACTAAAAACTAAATACCATCAAAACCCACTTACATTTTATTCTTTCTTCAAAACAATATTTACTTCACTCCACTCTATTAGTAAGTTTCCCAAACAGATGGATCCCAAGTACAAAATCATAAAAGGAGGGTCCCATTTACCACAATGCATAGGTGTAATTCCAGTCAGTAATTCTAGTAGCTATGAAACAAGAAACTTAAGGAATTCAGAATGACATTTCAGAATCATTAAGGCGGGCCCAAGTTGTAATTCATATAGAGGAGGAACAATATAATTCAGATGGGTTCTGCACTATAATTTTTACACATAGGCCCCATATACAATATAATTACTAAATGTGAGACCCTTGTACAACAATTTCTATTTATAGTTTGGGCCCATGTAATTCCTATAAAAAAGGGGCCCATGTTCTAATTCCTAAAGGTGGATCCCACATTCAGAGTCATAAAAAGTGGGTGCCATGTGCCACAATGCATATAAGGTGTAGTTTCAGTCAGTTAGCTATGAAAAAAGAAATTTACGGAATTCAAAACGTATGAAATTCTTAGGCAGGCAAACCAAGCATGAATAAAACAAGGAATTCAGGAAAAGACAGAATTCAGAGCATTGTAAAATTCCAGTTTTTGAAAATCCCAAGCATGAATTCCAGAAATTCCAATAAAGAAACGGGTTCTAAATATTGCAACACAATTAGTCTGAGATCGCATTTGCAGGGAATGGCTGCTATTACCTTCATCACAATCAATAATGCTATAATAACAAGCCACGAAATGCCATAGACCTGCAAACATAACAAGAAGATATGGTTAGTCTTCACTCTCATATTTCCGTGCTGGAATATTCATAATAATAATAATAAGTTGTCAAATTATCCGTTATAAAAAAAAAAGTAGTCAAAATATCTCTGCCAAAGACAATTACCAATACACTCCTGGTGTGTCTTGTTATATGCAAGTGATATACAAGGCCATATTGGTAGATAAAGAAGCGTAGCGCCAACACTATCTCAGCAATTCTCCCGCGCTTGCCTGTATGTTTAAGATGCTCTTGCTCCTTCTCCCACCATGACTCCCAGCTTTTTGCTGGGGGCACCCCGATCCCTCCATGGTTGCTAATCCATTTATTCCAATCAGCCCAATCATCAACAATCTTCTGCCACTCAAATCCTGAAGGATTGAAGAGGAATGGGGCGAAGAGCCATGTGCCCACCATGAACCACATAGAAACTGTAATCAAGATATATGCCACCGGTTTTCTATATGTGTGACCAAAGATGTGGTACACAATAAGCAGAATCATCAACTCAAGCGCTTTGACAAAGTGGCTACGAGAGTATAACCTGTAGTTGTCAGCAAACTTTGCATGGAAGACCACAAAACCACGACCTGTACCTCTATATTCTGCACCACCGTGAAGCAAAGTCCTTCCATAATAATGGGTCTTGGTCCCAAGAGAAAAGGTGAAAAAAACAGGGGCCAACTGTAATTGCATTAATATGAATTCACTTAGTGCAGTACGGAATCCTCTTTCTAGACCTATCTCCATCATCATTGGTAAGGACATCAAAAATCCAAGTTGCACCAAAGACTGAGATGCAAGGGCTACTTGAAGAGACTTATTGTCACGAATGGCTGCTTGCCTAGACAGTTCTCTTTCAAGCCCACTAAGAGCGAGATAAAGGCGTCCATACAAAAATACATACACTGTGAGCACAGTCACCTGACAGGAGAAATTACACACCACAACTCAGGCATATAAATGAAATGATGACACTTTTAAATGATTGAAGGAAAATTATGCATCATACCAAAGTGCTGAAGTAGAATCCCACAGTAGTGAAATAACACGACAACATCCGGAAGAAATCAAAACGGTGCCCAAGCCTGTATATATCACGGCTCAAAGTCTGCTCACCATTACCATTAGCTATCTTTGCCTCAAATAGTGAAATCTGATTGAGACCAACATCCCTCCCTTTGCCAACTTGCATGTACTCATGATGGGTTACATTACCTTCACGAAGTGTAGAATTGAAACCTGCCATGCCATTGACACAGAAAGTTGTCATATCAAACGAGTATGCTAATTAATAACTACAACCTTAGAATAAGAAAATTTTAAGCTTAAAACACACCTGCAAATATGTCTTCACTTAAATTGATAATCTTGGATGCTTTGCTCACACCACCCCTTGTGAGGTGAAATAATCTATCAAACACATCAGGGTGGCCATAGTGGAAGCGGACCCTTGTTTTGCACCAAAAGAAAAGAAAAGCTCAGCACCATGAAGAACAATAATGCCACCAATGCCACCATTATATGGCATAAATAATGCTGATAGCTGAATTAAAAAAAAATAATCGTAGGAAATCACTCCATATATCGTTAGCAAAAGCAATTTAAGTGCCATCCTGAAAAAACAATAAGTGGTCAAAGGTTGATAACCACTAATGCGAAAAAAATTTATATATCAGTAGTCGAGGTACCAAAAGACAAGCTGATGTTGGCGAACAGGTATGACCTTAATAAGTAGGGGAAAGATTAATGCACTGTCGATCTCTCATGGAGTGCAGATAATTGAGGCAACCAGCTCGCCACGGAAAGGAGAGTTGATGCAGAATCTGATGAAGATCTACATTTTGTCATGACTGAAGCTTATTTGCAACAGTGGGTGCATCCCAAGATGGCCCGCAAGGGTCCCAATAAGTTTTGATGGAAAACTTGGGCCCAAAAAGTCTAATTCTAAGTCTAAAACTGTGTTTTAGGGACTATTTTATTATTACAGGAAACAGCAGGGTGCTGTCTGCAGTTTTCAGAAAATCCCAGCAGTTGAAAGGGTCTCACATTGCTGTTTTTGGGCCTACAGTTTGGTGGGTCAAACTAGACACAATCCACACGAGACCAGTATCAATAGGTTCACCCATGAGTGCTCTTTAGGATCGTTGAGTGCTGGCTTCCAAAGCATGGCCCAAGTGGGCCCCACATCAGATCTACTGCAAAGTGCCCGAGACAACCCAGATTATGGGGTTTTCAGATTTCCTTTATTTTTCTTATTAATTTTTGGATATATTCCAATTTGAAAGTTTGTTTGAGACTTCTATTTTTTGTAGGAATTAACTATAGTCGGTTTCTTTGGGTTTTAAGGTGGTTTCAAGTCTTATATATAGGTTGTATGGTCGTCTGTTATTGTTCATGCTACAGTAACAGTTTTTATAATATAATAAAAGCAGTGATTTTATGGTCCTTTCTTCCTCTTACTCGTGTCGTGTGGATGCTAGAAGATTGAGAAGGCTTTAAGGTGAGTTTAGTGATTTTTTTCAGCATTGTTCCTTCACCATTAAATTTCTGGATTCATGTTTTCTTTACTGCATATTGGTGTGGTGTTGGAATATATCTGGTTTTGGTTTATCTGCATGCGCTGACATCACTTCCTTCGAAATCATCCAGTGCATACAAGGCCTTTCAGAAGAAATAGGCATGTAGAATGTCATAGGCACTTGACCAACAAAAAAGGATGAGCCATAAATTCAGTAGTGTGTAGTCTCAAGTTGCTAACCAATACACCCAAAATGCCAAGGCGTTAAAGGTGCGGCAAACTAACTACCGAACATGTAGAAGGCTTACTGGGTAAAACTAGAAAAGCAAACAAAGAAGCAATTAGACCAACAATTAAACCTATGAAAATTTTTACAAAATAATAATTAGACCAGCTATGACCTATGGAGCAAAAGGTTGGGCAATCAAGAAGCAACACATGCAAATAATGAGTATAGCAGAGATGAGAATGTTGAGGTGGATGTGTGGTAAAATTAGAAAAGACAAAATAAAAAATGAATACTTTTGAGAGCATTTAGGAATAGCACCAATAGTTGATAAAAGATGTTAGGATCTATGTTTTGCCTGAAGATGATTTTTCCATCCATTATTTGTTGAAAAAATGCATTTTCTCTTATTTTTGGGTCTTTTTTTTTTAATATGAAAATAAAAAAAAATTTCATTTTTTACTAATGTTTTTTGTATGAGATTAATATTTTGGGTGTGAATCACACGGATCTATGGTTCTAACCCTAGATCTATGCATGTATGTGAAAAAATAGTAATTTCTCACTATTTCAATCAAAAATAATAATTTATACCTTCTTAAGTTGTTTAGAATAGATGATTACATGTGTATTATGCTTCTTGTAGATATTTTGATGATATTTCAACTCATGTTTGGTTAAAAAAATGTGTTTTTCTTTGATTAAGTTGTCATTTGTTATTATAAATAGAGGAATTTACGGGGGAAAATCCCAAAGGACCCCATAATATGGGTGAGGACCTAGTAAGACGTTAGACATGAGAGAGGTCCTCTTGTTGCATTTCAGTCCTCTTTTTTTTTCTTTTTCTTTTTTCTTTTCTTTTTTGTCTTTTTACGATATGGTCGATATCGACCATTCTGTCATTTTTAGCAAATAAGACAGTTACAAAGTGAAGAAAATCTTCAAAAAAAAAAAAAATACTCTTCAAAAATTAAAAAAAAAACCTTCAAAAAAAAAAAATACTCTTTAAAAAAATACTCTTCAAAAAAAAAAAAATACTCTCCAAAAAAAATACTCATAAAAAATACCCTTAAAAAAAATACTATTTAAAAAAAAATACTCTTCAAAAAAAAAAAAAAAAAAAAAAAAACTCTTCGAAATCGCCTAACAATACAAAAGTTGGAGAAGTCGGTCTTTGTCCATTATAACATGAGGTTAAGGGCAAGGAATATGCAGAGAAGTGACAATGGAGATTATAATCCAATTAACTTGGATTATATATTTGAGGAAGATGACCCACCGGATGATTGGTTAGGTGAATGAGAGGTTCCAGTGTTGTCCAACACATATTTCCTCGATAAAGCCATGGCTGATGTTGATGAATTTGAGTCCGATCAAGAAGGACAACAGTCACGACCTCCCCTTCGTAAATTTGCTACTACGCGCAAAAAGGGAAAGAATATAGCAACGTCATCATCACAAGGCTCACAATGTCAATAGGGTGGCCAAAGCCGTGAGCAAAAAATTACAAGTTGTACTTTGGAACTTGTTAGTGTTAAACAGGCCCAAGGCACAAGGCCCATCAATTTATATCTCACGTGGAAGATTTGGTACAGCTGTAGTTTTCCTTTCTTAGAATAGAAATTGTTGTAATTAGTTGCTTTCTTAACTTAGATTAGTGATTGATACAATTAGATGGTTTTCCTTTCTTAGAGCCTAGATTAAAGGCATGTAAATACCTATATAATGATGTACAATCTCCATAGAAGGGATATACAAATTAATACATTCTATTCCATTATCTTCTCTCGTTCTACCTCTGAGCTTTACTGTTGTAAGAATGTCATGGTATCAGAGCAAGGTTCAAAGAAATCTGGGTATGTGATCTTACCTAGCATCAGGGCAATACATTAGATAGAAACCAATCTCTCTGGTGAAAAAAGACAGATCGAGGATCTGTTTCAAGAAATCCACTCAGTTTCAAGCAAGACAGGTCACGGGTCTGTATGGTGGCCCACCTCTGATCATCAAGACAATTTCAGCAACCTCTCCAGACACAGTCGCCTGAATTTTCTAGGATTATTGGGGATTTTTTCAAGATTTTTCAAAGCCTCCAGGTAGTCTCTCTGCTCATTCTCTTGTTCTTTATAAAAAGTCATCAAGTTTCAATCAAGACCATCCAGTTTCTTGGATATTCAGCGGAATAGGTTCAAACCTGTTCCAGTAGGTGCGAATTTACTGTGCCTTCTTGGATCAACCATCTGATCAGCATTCAGATCCTTCTGTGGGGCCCACGTTGAGATTCTGCAGCTTAAGTCTGGGACGTTTGAGGCATCTTTTTTCACTTTTATTGGCCTGATTTAGTTTTTTTCTTCTCTGCTTGGTTGGATCTTGCCATCTGCACACCCACAGAGTTCTTCATACCACTGTTGCTTGATTTGATTACTGTTTTGTTACTTATTCTATCACAATTTTTCAATCTCACACTGAGATGGACAAATCTGAGGTTACTTTGATCAAATTCACTGGACAAAACTAACCTGCGTGGTCTTTCCAATTCCAAACCTACCTTGAAGCTAAGGAATTGTGGGGTTTTGTTTCGGGTACTGACCCTAAACCCACTGAGGATGAGAAAAAGATCTCCTCTTGGCATACAAAAGATGCCAAAATCAAATCCTGGATTCTGGGATCTGTTGAGCCTCATCTGATAAAGAATCTCAAGCCTTACCCCACTTCTAAAGCCATGTGGGGGTATTTGAAGAAAGTATACCATCAAGATAACTCTGCGCGACAGTTCCATCTTGAATGTGCTATTGCTGAATATACCCAAGGGAATTTGTCGGTACAAGATTACTATTCAGGTTTCCGTACACTGTGGTCGGAATATGATAGTATTAAATATGCGGATGTGGCTGACAATGTGTTAGCAGTAATTCAAGACCTTCAGGCATCTAGTCAGCGAGATCAATTTTTGATGAAACTACGGACTGAATTTGAAAGTGTCCGATCTGCTCTGATGAATCGGTCGCCCCTACCTTCATTGGATGTATGCTTGCATGAGCTCTTACGCGAAGAACAACGCCTTACGACATCGGCTCATATTGCTCAACAAAAGACTGAAACCTATTCAGTCGCGTTCTCGGCAAATAAAACTTCTCAGCCTCCTCCTCGAGACTTGAGCAAAACCCAATGCTATAGTTGTCAGAAATTTGGGCATCTTGCATCTCAATGCAAACAGAAAGTCTGCAGTTACTGTAAAAAGTCAGGACATATCATCTCTGAATGTCGCCGCCGTCCTCCACGTCAGTCGACACAGTATCAGACTCCACAGTATCCAGCATCGCAGTATCCTACTCCACAATCTCAGACTCCGCATGCTTATGTGGCTTCTTCGGTTATGCCTGTTCCTACATCTGCATCCCCACAGCCTGGGTCCTCCTCATCTCTCACTCCTGAATTGGTTCAACAAATGATTATCAATGCCCTCTCTGCTTTTGGTCTATCAGGTAAGTCTCCTTCCTCTTCTACTTGGTTTCTTGATTCCAGGGCGTCTAATCATATGACGTATTCCCACACTCCTCTCTCCAATATGACACATTACACTGGCCATCTTCAAATACAAACTGCTGACGGCGGACATGTTCCCATTACTGCCATTGGCGATATCCCTGGTCCCATCCCATTGAGAAATGTTTATCTTTGTCCTAATTTAACTTCCAACCTATTGTCAGTCGGACAGCTTGTTGAAAATAATTGTAACATCTCTTTTTCTTCTTCTGGTTGTGTTGTGCAGGACCAGATGTCCGGGAAGGAGATCGCGAGGGGGCCTAAGTGTGGACGCTTGTTTCCGCTGGATCTTTCTAAAATTTCTAGGACTCCATTTGGCAATAATATGGTTTGCTTTTCTCTTAGAGATAATTGCCGGTTGTGGCATAATAGACTCGGACATCCTAATTCCAAGGCTTTGTCCCTTATGTTAAATTCTGGTTTATTAAATAAATCTCCTGGTTTATCTTCTTGTGTGCCTTCTGATTGTGCTACTTGTAAAATGGGAAAGAGCAAAACTCTTCCGTTTCATCCATCCACTTCTCACACTTCTCAGTGTTTTGATTTAGTTCATAGTGATGTATGGGGAATTGCTCCAGCTCTCTCCCATGCTCACTATAAATATTTTGTGACCTTTATTGATGATTTCAGTCGGTTCACATGGGTCTACTTTCTACATTCAAAATCTGATGTTTTTAATGTTTTTAAAAAATTTTTGGCTTATGTTGAAAATCAATTTTCCACCTGCATTAAAATCTTGAGATCTGATTCAGGCGGGGAATATATGTCCTCTGATTTTCAACAATTTTTGCAAAACAAAGGCATTATTTCTCAAAGATCTTGTTCTTTATACTCCCCAGCAGAATGGAGTCGCTGAAAGAAAAAATAGACATCTTCTTGATGTCACTCGTTCCCTTCTTCTGGAATCATCCGTTCCTACTTGTTTTTGGGTTGAGGCACTAGCTACTGCAGCTCATCTTATCAATCGTATGCCATCAACCTCCATTGCGAATCAAAGCCCATATTACCGTTTGTACAAGACTGCTCCATCCTATGATGATCTTCATGTTTTTGGCTCCATTTGTTTTGTGCACCTGCCTCCTTCTGAAAGGACAAAACTCACGGCACAATCAGCTCAGTGTGTGTTTTTAGGTTATGCACCATTTCAGAAAGGGTTCCTTTGCTATGATCCTCATATTCGTCGGTTCCGTACTTCTAGGAATGTCGTCTTCTTTGAACATCAGTATTTTTTTCAAAAACACATTGATCCTCCTGACTCCTCTTTTGTGTCATTACCTGGTTTTTCTGAAGACAAGTCAGTTGTTCGTTTTAATCCGAACTTTGTGTATCACAGACGGAACAACACAGCGCCTACTAGGGATCCCCCTCCTGATCTTCCTCCGGCATCCAGTTCCGGCCATACTTCACTGCGTCGCTCCACTCGGATTTCGGTACCGCCAGACCGTTACGGGTTCTCACATACTTCCTTAATGGCCACTTTGTCTACTTCTTCCATTCCACAATCCTATTCTCAGGCTGTGCAGGATCCGCGTTGGAACAAGGCTATGCAAGATGAATTGGATGCGTTAGCGCAAAATCATAAGTGGGATATTGTACCATCTCCTGTGGGTGTCAAACCTATTGGTTGTAAGTGGGTTTTCTCTCTCAAGTTAAAATCTGATGGCTCTTTAGATCGATATAAGGCACGTCTTGTTGCTCTTGGAAATCGGCAGGAATATGGCATTGATTATGATGAGACTTTTGCTCCGGTTGCCAAGATGACCACCGTCCGCACTATTCTTGCTGTTGCTGCGTCTCAATCTTGGCCTCTCTATCAAATGGATGTCAAAAATGCGTTTCTCCATGGTGATCTCAAAGAAGATGTTTATATGCGTTTGCCTCAAGGATGCTCATCTGGCACCGGTATGGTTGCTAAACTTCGTCGCTCGCTCTATGGTCTGAAACAAGCTCCTCGCGCATGGTTTGAGAAATTTCAAACTGCTCTTCTCCGCTTGGATTTTCATCCAAGCCCGTATGATCCTTCTATGTTTTTACAACATGCTCCATCAGGGATCACTATACTCCTTGTCTATGTTGATGACATCGTCATTACCGGTCCTAATGCCGGTATGATTCAGAAGCTCCAAGCGTCTCTTCGTGAGTCATTTCAAATGAAGGATCTTGGCCCTCTCCACTATTTCCTTGGTCTTGAAGTTCATCAATCGCCTAAAGGTATAATTCTCAATCAGCACAAATACACTATTGATCTTATTGCCTTGGCTGGTCTTACTGCTTCTGCTCCCGTTGATACGCCAGTTGAACTGAATGTCAAACTCAGTCGCGAAGAAGGTGATCTTCTTTCCGATCCTACTGCCTATCGCCAGTTGGTTGGCAGCTTGATCTACCTCACGATCACTCGACCTGATATTTCTTATGCGGTCAACCTGATGAGTCAGTTCATGACTGCTCCTCGTCACCTTCATCTGGCTGCTGTTCGCCGTATCATTCGGTACCTTATTCGCACACCGACTCGTGGGTTGTTTTTTCCATCCAACAATCCTCTGACTCTCAAAGCTTATTCAGATGCTGATTGGGCTGGTTGTCCGGATACTCGCAGATCGACGACTGGATGGTGCATGTTTTTGGGTGATAGTCTCGTTTCTTGGAAATGCAAGAAACATGAAAAAGTTTCCAAATCCTCTACCGAGGCAGAGTACCGAGCCATGTCTGCTGCATGCTCTGAAATTGTTTGGCTCCGTGGTTTGCTTTCTGACATTGGTTTTCCGGCAGCTGGAGCTACCCCACTCTATGTAGATAATACCAGTGCTATTCGGATTACTGAAAATCCGATTTTTCATGAACGTACTAAACACATCGAGGTTGATTGTCACTTCATCCGTGATGAGTTTAAACGTGATGTCATCAGCCTGCCACATGTCTCCACTGAACTTCAACTTGCTTATATTCTCACCAAAGGCCTTCCACGACCACGCCATCAGTTCTTGGTTGACAAATTGCTGCTTGTTGATTCTCCCGCATCAATTTGAGGGGGGGTGTTAAACAGGCCCAAGGCACAAGGCCCATCAATTTATATCTCACGTGGAAGATTTGGTACAGCTGTAGTTTTCCTTTCTTAGAATAGAAATTGTTGTAATTAGTTGCTTTCTTAACTTAGATTAGTGATTGATACAATTAGATGGTTTTCCTTTCTTAGAGCCTAGATTAAAGGCATGTAAATACCTATATAATGATGTACAATCTCCATAGAAGGGATATACAAATTAATACATTCTATTCCATTATCTTCTCTCGTTCTACCTCTGAGCTTTACTGTTGTAAGAATGTCAGTTAGTAGTAGAGATAAATCAACATCACATTCAGCAGGTTGCGCCCTCACCAAAGCCAAACAATGGGTTAGGGACCCAACTCTCCAATACAGAGGGAAGCCAAAGGATAAGAGGAGCACCGATACACAAGCTCAAAGTCAAAGGTTGGCTACTCATGAAGAAGAAGAAGGACAACGCAAAACATCATCTTCTAGCAAGAGTGGCTCACCAGAAGGTGACCAAGGCCTGAACAAGCAAGCATACGAAGGTAGTGATGGTGGAGGTGGAGTGGACGACTTTATTCTATATGACCCGTTACATGGTGGTCAAAGTGAGCCCAGTGGGGGGTACGGCAGAAACGAAGGAAACGATCCATCAGAAGACTAAGGGCATGGGGCATCAAATGGCATCAAGTCCTTGGCTCACAGATTCCAATAGTTCATGCGGGCTATGGGCAGCAGTATTATGGACAATCACACCATGATCCTTCATATGAGAATGGGCAGCAGTATGGTGGGCAAGGTGGTCCCTCGCATGGGTAAGGGCAACAACGGTATGGAATCTTAGTTGTACCCCCGCAAGTTCAACAACCACCACCACATGCATATCCTCAAGTTATGGATCCATCAAATTATGGACAAGGTTCTTCAACTCCAAGATTGGGGCGAGGCTTCTTTCATTTTGATATTGCTCAATACTATCGTCAAAATCAAAATGAAGACGACAATGAAGATGTACAACCCGCAAGGCATTCAACTTGGTATTAAATTTAAAAAGAAAGATGGTTTTTAATTTTTATAAGCTACTGAAACCTTCAATTTGATGGAAATTGGAATATGGAGTTGTCGTTTTTACTTTTACTTGTCATTAAATGGTTTGTCTGTCTCATTAGTGAATATGTTAGTTAAAAAGTTATCAATTATTTCATCAAAATGGAAAAATATATCATTAACATAAAAGAATAAAAAGATTAAAACTATCTACGTGGATGGAGGGGCCACTAGGCAATCCCATTTTAGTTTATATAGTTTTTTTCTTATTTTTCCCTTCTTTAATTTTATGGTGATGATGGGTCTCACCCCACTCGGCCGAGTCCCATGCAACTCGGACTCGGCTCAATTCCCCCATTTTAAACCATGGCCGAGTTCGAGTCAACTCGGACTAGACACATATCTAGTTGGGTCGCAAGGGACTCGGAATCAAATCATGTGACTTGGCCGAGTCACATGGGACTCGGCCCTCCAACAAAAACTGGGACTCAACCCAGTCCCATTCGACTTAGTGAGTCGACTCGGACTCGACCATGGCCGAGTCGGGTCCCAAGTCCGATTTTTTAAACCTTGATCCAAAGATTTAGCTCAAGATAGATCAGAATGGAGAAACAAAATTCATGCAGCCAACCCCAATATAATTGGGACAAGGCTTTGATAATGATGATGATTAGAAAATTCAATCATTTGATTAGCATATCAACAATCTAATCACCAATGTTCAGCATGTTGGAAATTTATATTTACTTACTCCCTCCCTCTGTCCCTCCCAAACACATACATGTATACACATACAAATATATATACATATATGGGAGATGCTGCTATGAGAGTAACTCTCATGATATTATGAGAGTATGGGAGGAGAACCTCACGTCCATATCCATTGCCTACAACCTAAATGTGAGGGCCCCCACCCCTTACTCTCATAGTAACGAGTGCAACTCTCACAAAAGCATCTCCATATATATATATATATATATTTATTGTTTCCTACAAGAAATCCCAAGTAGTAAAAAGATTTTCCTAGGAGGGGACTTAAATGGGCGTGTAGAAAAGGATATTAGAGGATATGAGAGAGTGCATGGAGGACATGGATTTGGAGAAAAGAATAAGTTAGGAGACACTATCTTGGACTTTGCATTAGCATTTGACCTTGTAATAGAAAACACTTGCTTTAAAAAGAGAAATGAGCATTTAATTACTTATAAAAGAAAAACTAGCAGGAGCCAAATAGACTTTTTCTATTTGAAAACATGATTGAATGGCTTGGAAAGACTATTAAGGTTAATCTAGGAGAGAGTTTTGAGCACACAACATAGGTCAACAGTTTTAGATACTTGCATTAAAAGTAGAAAAAGAGTATTAAATAAAATGTACCCTAAAACAAGGTTGAGGGATTTAAAAGGAGAAAGAGCAACAATATTTTAGGGTAAAGTGATTAAGGATGGAGATTGGAATTTTGATGGAGTAACAACAATGACGTGGAAACGAATACTAACTGTATTAGGAATGCTGCAAAAGAGGTGCTTGGGGAGTCGAAAGGGAAAATACACTATAATAAAGAAACTTGGCGGTGGAGTGTGGAGGTTCAGGAAGCTGCTCGAGAGAAGAGACATTAAAAAGTTCAGCAGGGGACTAGAAATATAGAAAACTATGAGATGTGTAAGGCAAAGAAAGTAGTAAGTGATGCAAACTGCAAAGCATATGATGAGCTATATAATAGGTTGGGAACAAGAAGAGAGTGACATTTTAAGCTTGCGAAAGTAAGTAAATGGAAAAGTAGGGACATAGATCATGTCAAATGCATCAAGAGACGGTGCGAATGCAAAATTGGCGAAATGGCGGGAGGCTTTAAATCCAAAGGCTTAAAATAAGCCGTACAAAGATGGAATGTATAGATTGTAACTTCAGTGGGCATATAGAAAGAGGTAAAACTATTGTTGGAATTGAAGACCATGAGATACCACAAAGAGATTCTTTCCAATACTTTAGCCTTATAATTAGTAAGGATGGAAAGATTGATGAAGATGTCGAACATACGATAAAAGTGAGATAGTTAAAGTGAAAATTTGATTCTGGAGTGCTTTGTGACCGAGGAATGCCAACAAGATTCAAGAAAGAATTTTATAGGAGAATGAATAGACCAGCTATGACTTATGAAGCTAATTATTGGTCAATTTAAAAAACAACATATGCACAAAATGGATGTAGCAGAGATGAGAATGTTGAGGTTGATGTGTGGTAAAACTAGGGAGGAAAAAATTAGAAATGAGCGCTTTCAAAAGCATTTAGGGGTAGCAACAATAGGGGATAAAATTAGATAAACAAGTTTGAGATGGTTTAGGCAGGTCCAATGTAGGCCGGCAACGGTGCCAGTAAAGAAATGTTTGGCTATGAAGGTTGATGGCCCACCAAGGGGAAGGGGTAGGCCAAAGAGGACGTGGATGAAGGCAGTAAAGATAAATCTGAAGAAGTGTAACTTATCTGAGAATTTGGCTCAAAATAGATCAAAATGGAGAAACAGAATGTAGTTGACCCCAACATAGTCGGGACAAGGCTTTGATGATGATGATTATGACGTATGTATGTATGTAAATAATACACAACAGTTTCAATGGCATGTGAAAGTCACCAGAATAGTTAATCCTATGTAGTAATTCTACTATGATATTCATAACCAAGTTCTTCAAACTAAAATACTTACTTCAGTGGGTTGGCCAACAATCTTTGCCCAATAGTAACAAAACTAGTTTCTTGATTTGACATAAACCATGCAAGAGAAGAAACACTGCAAATATAGCAAGAGAAAATTAAAACAAAACAAAGAGGTCAGAAGTAGATAAAATGTTGGAATTTTCTTGAGCATATAAAAAAAGCTGAATCTGTGTCGAATGGTAGAACAACTCCACTTACCTTCCAGTAAATATATGTTCCCTGAGCCCAAGTATTGATGGATATCTCACACCGTCATTAATTACAAATTCTTGCAGTAAGTTCCTCATCTTGAAGGCTTCTTCCATATAGTTGTCCTATAGAAATTGACATTCAGTACTGTTAATGGCAGCAGAAGCAGGCCACGTGCAGGCCAGACAGTAATTCATAAAAGACAATCTCTCTGTGACTCGAACGAGTAAAAATAACTCAAATGGCATTGAGTGAACCAAGTCCACCAAATACTAGATCAAGCTCAACCAAGTTACTCAACTCAATGCCCTTTCAAGTCACTTGAGCAAGTTGCCTTCTAGCACTGCGATTCATACTCAACCTGATTCATATCAATTGTCTGCAACCCTTCACCACGAGTGAAAATAATGGCATGATTTTGATTTTCTGGCTTCCCCTCACCCAAAATTGCAGGGCCTGGAAGCTTTATGCGATAAATAACCTGTGAAAATCAAAACACACGGAAAAATCATTGATATTGATAAGGTTAGATAAAGAACAACTCAAGAGTTAGAAGAAAGCAGTTTGATTATGGAATAGCAATGTCCTTTAAACGGCACAACCTTTTTTTTCTTTGAAAGATAGCAAAACTGAAAATCATAAATTGATGAGAAAGAAGGTTAAAAGAGGGCTGTATACAGTCTGCGGGATACTATATAGACCACAGCAGTTACAGGCACATGTAGGTGTGCTTATGACTTATAGCTGTGACAATAACCATTTATCCAGTTTTTGAGATTTGTAGGCAACTTCAGCTTGTATTCATTGAGAGGAAGGCACCAAACAGTGCTAATGAATAGCTTCGCTGACAGTCTTCCCAAAGCTGAATGATTATTCCGGACAGGATGTCTCATAGGATACTAACACCTTCTCTACTATTTAAAAAGAAAATTCAAACTCCACTGAATAAAAAAAATCCACTAAAGAAGTAATAAAATATCAGAATGCATCACCTGGTCTAGTACTGAATCAGCAGGATTATCAACCTTCGCTATTGAAGCCTTCACTAGAGCAGAATAATAAACTTTATCATTTACTTTTTTGAATTTATCTTTGCTGGGTTCTTCAACCTCATCAATATAAGCCACACGAAGAGAAGGATATCTGAAATGCCAAGTATCTCCACCATATTATAGCTATAATAAGAACAAGCCAATAATACATAACATTTACGAGTCATACGTTGTCATCAGCTTTAAAATATCCTGTGCTCGAGCATCACCAGACCGTTTCTGAATCCCATATTGCTGGCAGGATACCACATATGTGAACTTCATATCAGCTACAGCTTGACATTGCGCCCACAAAGATCTTTCAACCTTTCCTTGCTCTTCTGATGTTAACTCAGCTGCCTTGTAACCATCCATTAGAACTGAAGGAAAGTACAGATTAAAATTAGACAGATCACTATGCTGAGGGACAGTACTTGGGAACAAAATTCATAGCTAGGCGTATGCAAATTACCATCATCTTTGGCCATATCAAGGAAAGCCTGAAGTTCCAAAGCTTTTCGGTAATACATCATTCCTCTGACTATCATTTAGTAAAATACAAGAGTCAGTAATTAAGAACACAGTATGCAAGGCAATGTCGACACTTTTAAGAAATATGCAATTAATTCATTCTTGTGAAATTTCAATTTAAGCGGAAAGTATAAATATAATACCTGTTCTGGTCAAAGTCTGGCCTCTATATGATGCCCAAAGGCGAAGTTCCTCCTCCAGTTCCTCGTTTTTTCTGAGTTCTTCTTCAGAATCGAAATTGAGTCGCTCAAGAAAATTTTTCCATTCATCTGCCCAAACAATAATTACAACACATTCAGATTAAGTTCTCTGATAATCGAAAATAATCTAATCCAAATTCCAAAGGCCATCTATAATTTTGGTATAAACCTGGATAGATTTTTTGCAAGTAGAAAAGGATGGAAACACCATCTTCATTCTGCTCTTCCAGCTCTTTAAGTGAGAACAAAACCTCCTCAGTATAGTAGGGGGTCAAAACACTGTGAGAGCAATTTGTTGCAAATAAATTAGATAAAATTCTAGCATCTTTGCCAATGCAAACCTATCATGACATGATTTAAGTATCGCAGATAGACAATGGGTCCAGTAGCTAGAAAGTATTACCACATATCATGGACGCATTCATATGAGTTACAACTTACATGGTGGGACTTCAGGCATCCCCATGTCCTATGGTACACACACAAACCTGGCACAAGCCCAACTTCCCAAATCCAGGTCCTCTTATGGCTGTCATGGCCTGACTATGGGCTGAGGCCACTCAGGCGTGAAAAAATAAATAAACTGCGCTCCTATAAACACAACCAGCCCATGATGACCCAATAAATAAACATCCATATTTCCACTCCAAAACAATAGCAGTGTTTTCTAAAGTTTACTTTCCAATTTCATTAAACCCCACCCCCCCACACCCCCCCAAAAAAAAAAGTAATAATAAAAATAATATATATATATATATAATATAATATGGGAGATGCTCTTATGAGATATATCTCTCACCTTATATGAGAGATTGGGTGGAGGCCCTCACATCCATATCCAATGCCAACAACTTTAATGAGAGGGCCCCCACCCCAATCTCTCATATAAGGTGAGAGATATCTCTTATAGGAGCATCTCCCATATAATATATCCTACCCCAAAAATAAATTAAATACATAGAAAAATTTTACTGGAACATTTTAGGGCCAGTTTGTTTGCATTGAGGTGAAATGAAATAACATTTTGAGAGTAAAAGCACTAAAAGACAAAAACTTACTCCTCCCCTTTTTGTCATTTAGTGCTTTTAAGAGTACTTTTTTTATCATTTAATGTTGTTTCAGAGCAGTTTTTTAACATTTTGTGCCGTTACTTGTAGCCCCTCTCTCTTTCTTTTTTCCTTGATTTGACCACTTAATCTTATTTCATTTCACCCCGCACGCAAACAAACAGGGCCAGATATAAAGTATATAAAAGTATAGTTTTTTTAATATTTTATTCATACATCTTGGGATGATTATCTTACAATTAAACCAATTTCTTTTAGAGTGAGATTTGGCTAAATTCTATATAACAAAGAAAAATCTGTTTTAATCAATTTAGATTATTCATAAGGACCCACCGTTGAATTTTAAAAATCGGAATTTACATTCTATTAGTCCAAAGTTTAAAAAAATATAGAAAAGGATGCAGTAGTTCCAATGGATCTTTTCCATTGGTACTCAAATCCGGAAGAAATCTCTATTTTCAAACAGGATTGCATAAAGAGAAGGCACACACGAGGTGGATTTTCAAAAGCTATAATCCACAACTTTCAGAATTAACAGTGGGGCCATATATTAAAAACCTCAATCCAACAAGATGAATTTCTCCTAGATGTGCTCGTCCTGGTTGATTCTTACTCTGACATGAGATGGCCCCACAATCAGATTAACTTAGTATATATAAGTGGTTTTTTTGTAACATTAGATTCACTTATATCAGGACGATTCATCATACGGTTGGATTAATTCCGATTAGAGTGAAATTTGGCTAAATCTTGTACAAGAAAAAATCTATTTTGATTAGTTCAGATTTCTTGCAGTAGGGATCCACAGTTGACTTTAAAAAATTGAAAGTTTTTATTCGGTGAGTGCAACAATATATATATATAGAGAGAGAGGCATGTAGGCATGTAGGTTTCTTTAACTTTTGCATGTCATTGTGATTGATTGATAAAGAAAAGCATGCAGCGTACTTGGTCATGGGCATTAAATGATGGAATAGATAGAGATGGAAGGACAGAGAAACCTCTTTTCCTTCTTCCATCGTTCTGCTTCCTTCCCGTCATCTAGACGCTACCCTCTGTGCTGAAGAAACTAAAAAGAATGCTTGATCATGGTTGTCAATTTAGCCTTGGGCGGAATGGAATGCCCCCATAAAAGTTTCTGGTCCCAATTCCGGTATGTTCCGGTTCCAATTCCGCCCTATTCCGGTCAAGGCTTCATACTTCCATTGTAATGAAAACTAGAAAATGGTCAATTGTAGAGACTACTTTAATTTAAATGATGTAAGCATGCATTTTTAGTATTATTTTAGCATTCAACAATTTTTTTTACAATTTTAGGTATTCCTTTATATATATATATATATATATTGAAATACCGGAATGCCGAAATGTTTCACTACAAGGTCAAACCCAAATGGCGACTGGAACGGAATTCACAACTATGTGTTTGACACCAGAAAATTTTGGTCAGACTGCGATAGAAATGAGATCATGGGGTCAAAACACCAGCAGCAATCTGGAATTCTGGATCATTTCTACAAACATGCTTGCCATGGGATAGGTATGTTTAATGATGTTTTCTACTTTGTTTCTAAAACCAGTTTTCTTCGTTTTTTTATAATTTTTTTTTTAATTTTTTTAAATATTAGTTTTATGTAAAACTCAAAGGAATTTCTATTTATAAAGTGATATTGACTCGTCTTATTCTCTCATCTCGAAAGTTAATACTAGACGGACCCTGCATCTTTAGAAAGAGCAAATGGACAATGAACCGTAGTGAAGTATTCTTTTTTGAAAAATAAAATTTAGCCAAATTGATCTCTGAATTGTTCGATTCGGATAGTATGGAATTTATGTCTCCTCCCACCGAAATAGGTAACTATGCGTTGAACTGCACAACTTTTTGTTCTTTACCCATTTTACTCATTTTTTTTTTTTTTAGATTATTATCACATTTATTTATTTTAGAGTCAGAGCTTAGATGGCAAGGTTAGTTAAGAGAATAATATTGTCCATGGAAGCCAAGATAGACACTGAATTATTTGTAGAAAGAAACATCATTCAGAACGTTTGTTCAATCACACTTCACAGGAATTAAAGCAGTTCTGGAATTCAGTAACCACAGGATTTGATGATGACCATATTGCAGCAAATCCTGCGGTGAGAACACCTTGCATAAGTATTTCTCTTCATTTGACTGTTTTTGCGTTAGGTACATGAAGTTATCTCCAAACAAAGAGGATGGCCAAACAAAAAAAAAAAAATACTTGTGCTTACTTGCAAAATTTAGGCAACAAATTTGGACAAAAAAAAAATTCAGAGTTTGATGTCTCGAAAACGTACGAGAATGACAGCATATTACGGACTTTGGGTGCTCTTGGCATTCTCATAAAGAGTGAATTTGAAAAGAAAGAAATTCGCCTTCGTGCTTCTAGATTGGATGGCACATCCATCGCAGACTCCTTCACCGTGAGCAATAGATATAGCCTTTTTATCTAAAGCAAAAATGATTGAATTCAAAATGCAGCAATAATTTTATAATCAGAACTTCACAATGACAACCATCTCAAATCCATAAATTTACCTTCTCTGTCCAGGCTTCTGATTCTGGTGCTGGAAATCTGATAGCTTCAGGTGATGCAAACAACTGATACTGTTTTTCAAAAGGTGTAGATTCGTCGAGCCTTCCATAAATGCTACCATGACTTGAATCCAGAAGGCTGCAAGGAAAAACTGCTCATTGAGTTTCATAAAAGCATGTCAATGCAGCAACGGAAATAAATAAAGGGAGTTTCCCTGAGTTGCTTTACCTGTTTGACACCTGTTCATCCATTATGTCTCTAGTTACAACCTCCAACATGTCCTGGAAAAGAATGACAACCGCGTCCCTGTCTTCTGGTTTATTTGCTAACTGTTACAATGAAGGATGAACTGTATATAAAACCACCTAATTACCCAAAGATCCAACTCAAAGATATAGAGTATGGTTTTCGAATACATACCAAATATTCAATCAGCTTAACAAATTGACTGTAGAGGCTGGGAAGTGCGCTCATATTCAAATTGGTTATTAAATTGTTGGCCTCAATGTGCATATCAACTTCGCCAAATATTTTTGTTATGACACTGAAAATATAATTGCCAACTATCAGGATCAAAGAGAATTTTAATCAGGAAAAGTCTCTCTCTAAAGGTGAATGGCTCTATGGGTCGTCCAAGGAATAAAAGCACATTCAATACTTTGGCCTTAAATGTATTCAAATAGATTCCTTACTCTTTCTCACGTGTGCCAGCAACTAAGCGCTTGATAATGTTTTCAAATGATCGGTAGCACTCGCGAACAGCACAATGCATATAGCTGTCGGCAGCAAGTCTCTTGTTCAGCTCCCGGTCCCTACCATTGCTATCTTTGGCCATATCTAAGGCAATTGGGATCTAAACAGAGAACAATGTGTAGGCATGTGAGTATATGAATCAAGTAGTGCATTACCACGACGACATCAACACATACCTTGCTTGCAAGCAAGAATGGTGGCCATCGGATAAGATCTAAATCTCGATCAGCCCAATATGGAACAAGCAACAGATTCATTTCCCTGAAATTTCAAATAAAGTCGAGTTCTTGAGATGTTTTCAAACCGATCAAGCATGGGGTGATTATTTCATTGCAGTCCAGCACGAAGGAAACATCTGCCAGCCACAGCAAGCAACTTATATTACCTGTTACTTATTAGATCTTCCTCCCTGAAACTGGTAACAATTTTGTTCCACAGTTGAGCAAATTTTGCTGCTTCTTTCTCCTTACTAGGCGGAATCTAAACAATTAACCATTTCACAAACATTTAAAACTAATAAAGGCAAATCATTAAAAAATAACAAAGCAAGAATGAATTTCTAGTCACTTGTGAGTAAAGAGAAAGGAACTTAAACCTCAGCAAATTTGCGAGAAAAGGTGGCTTTCAGACCCCTTTTCTTCTTATCTTCAGTCTTATCCACTGGAATCAAGCAAGCATTGAAAGCACCCGGCAATGATTGAAATCTTGATCTCAACATTCCTAATGTCCGAATCTGGAAGCAACAATGACAAAACAAAAGGCTAAGAAATACCACAAATGACAGTGTGCATGCATCCCAGCACGACAGATCAGAAACATGCATCCAAAGCCCATTTGTGAATTTCACGTTTCAGCCATTACCGCATTTTGGCACTTAATTTCAGTGTTGCAATATGTCAAATAAATGAATCCCAATCTCATATTGATGCAATCCTAGGCTTAGGATCGCAAGTGCCGGAGCACAATTAGGGTTCCCACAGGAACAATCACATGTAGAAGATCACTCTCCAACGATAAACCGACATGGGGAAATTCTATTAATTAAAATCTCTCATTACCAATCTCTACAATGCCATATATATACTAAAAGAAACTTAGGGTCTAAGAAACAATCCTATCCTAATTAAACTAGGAAACAAGATAAAATTAGAAAACTAATCCTAATCAAACCTTTAGTACTAAGAAAATCTCTTAAGTTTTATTGGGTCCCACATGTGGCCCACGATTGTGTCTAACATTGCATAGTGGTGCTGCAGCATCGCATACCCAAGCTGTAGTTCAGCAGGTAAGGGACGTGAGTGTGTGAATTCGAATTCCCAATGTAGCAAAAAGATAATAAAATGAAACTCAATCTCAGTTATGGTAAAAAAAAAATGGGAGGGGGCGGGGGGGGCGTGGGGGGGTTTGGGGTGGCGCGGGTGTGGTGGGGTGGGGGTGTGGTACATGAAGTAAACTTTTTGGGCAGGTGGGAGAACCCATATAAAGAAGGAGCCGAAATGGGAAAATTTCTTTAGAAAGAATCTAAAATGGATAAAAAAAAACCCTTACTTTTTCAATGAGAGATTAAAAATAAAAACAAGAAAAAGAAAAAAATGTTTACTCAGCCCTAACAGAGGCATGCTAAATATAAGAAAAGTAATTCCTCGCAGCCGTCAAATTTATTCAGAACCCAATTGGCGATTACGTCTGAACAAGGCTGAAAACCCAACTGATTTTTTTTTCTTTTTTCCTCTCTATTGTGATGTGACTCAGCAGTGTTTTTTTCCCTGGAAAGAGAGGAGGGGGGAGCTAGAACAGACAAAATTGACAACACAAGCCTGTGTTGACCATTTTCCCAAGTGCCTCGTGTGGCCCACCGCCCACATGGGATCACCACCCATCATGGTTTGAGGTGGGATACAAAGGCCTCATCAAGGATAAGATTTGGGTAAACCCATACCCTTCTTATTATGACAATTGAAAGGTACAGATTTAGGGACCCAAAGACATTCTGTGCAAACTTAATGTGATCCAATCTGCGATAAATATGACATCCAACAGAATCAAACTTAATCAGTGCCTATACACAGGACAAATGAATCTTTACAGGGTTGTATTGACCAAACGCAGGCAGCCTGTAAAACATAATTTTCCCAATGGCTATCATAATAAACAATCGAATATTGCTATAAAGATTTGGCGTACACCTTTCAGCTCATGTCCCATAGAAGCAAGACTCGAATAAAAGAAGGGGGGGTGGAAGAAAAGAAGCCTCTTTTACCAACCTCTCCAAGACGCCGAAATGCCCCATAAATGCCGCCAAATAATGTTGAAAAAATTGCATACCAGATTTGGGTATCCATAAAATAGACCTGGAAAGCACCATAGCATTAAAATTGAGAGAGAGAGAGAGAGAGAGAGAGAGAGAGAGAGAGAGAACACACAAGAATGATTGGAGCCCACAATGCAATCACAACACCTATATTGTTCTTCGCTGTAAATAACAGACCACCAGTCACCACAATGGAGAACTAGTATCGATAATAGTAGACTAAGATATTTACGAATTTTTTTTTCTAAAAAATTTCTACACAATTACCTCGTGGGAAGAATTCATGCCATTGGAAGTTTGTTACAGGGATTTCCATGATAGTTTTTGTTGGACCAACCAGAGGCCTTATCTGCAATAGGAGAAAATAATAAGAAAGCTGTACAGCAAAAATCAAAACTAAGTTGCATCTCAGAACTTTTCATATTCCAGTTAATATTACATGTTATGTAATTATAATTGATGCATGCCAGGTTTATAAAACCTGATACTGCTCTTGGTGCTTGTAGGTAATAGGTACTTCTTCTGCTAGCGCAAACGGTTGCTTGTAACCATGGGACTAGTTAGAGCGATGCACTTGGGCCCTGTTGTGGATAGCTTGTTGCTGTGCTGAGAGCTGTTGCATTCAGGGATCAGTTTACTTTCTTATATTTTGTATTTAGCCCTGTGTGGCCAAGGTTATACGAGTTAATGTATTTAAAATGTTGTAAATTGTACTGTTGGCAACTTTAATATAATTATGCTTTGCTCTGACATCTTTTATGGAAATTTTTATTGCCTCGTTTCCTTGAAATATGTAATTATTAGATACATCTAAGTCACAGCCGGGAACTCGACAGGGCCCTGGAATCCGGGATGCGACATCAGATGTTCAAGAGATGTGGAATCCTTAGCTTCTAACATACACTGCAAGGTGGGAACTCTTCCTTTTAAGTCCCTTGGCTTTCCTATAGGTGCAAAGACGAGGTTGATTTCTTTAAGGAATCCGTTGATTAAGAAGGCTGAGAAGAAATTATCTATGCGGAAAAGGTGATACCTTTTTCTTGGGTGAAGAACAACATTGATCAAAGCTTGCTTGTCCTACTTACCAGTTTATTAAATGTCTTTGTTTAAATTGCCCACGGCAGTGGAAGCAAGACTAGACCAGTTAAGAAGGAACTTCTTGTGGGAGGGACAAAGTGACAGAAGGAAGATTCATCCTTTGAAGTGGAGTGAAGTGATTAAGCCCATGAGGTTTGGGGGGGCTGGGCTTAGGAGAATTGAAGAATAAGAATAGAGCTCTGTTGACCAAGTGGTGGTGGAGGTTTGGGGAAGAAAGAGAGGCTATATGGAGAAAGGTGATTGAATTCACGTATGGGGAGGATAGATGGGGGTGGGTTCCAGGTGTGTCCCTAGATATAAGGTGTAGGGTATTTGGGTTCTGTTGAAAGCGTGAGGGATGAGTCTAATGTGGGTGGGAACTTTTGTAAAGGTGTGGGTGGGTTTTTGGCTGGATAACTAGACGGGGTGGGTACTTTGAGTCTTGTATCCAAGGGTGTTTAGAGTGGTATCCAACAAAGAGGCTTCAATTAATGAGTGCTATGTTAGGAGGGGGAATGGTGTGTGTTGGGAGTTGTCATTTAGGAGAGGACTTCATTAGTCTGCGGAGGCCCAATATGGGGAGTTGACAGTTTTACTTATTAACATTTATACTTGGAGGGATGAGGAGGATAAACGCATTTGGAAACCTTCACCAAATGGGATTTGTGATGTAGAGGACGGGATGACTCAACTAGGTGGGGCACCCACACTTGCTTGGATGGGTTTGGCTCACCCTCGGGCTGAAGCTTTTTGCTGGTTAGCAAACGGGGAAAGGATCTCTACTGCAGATTTCTTGAGAAGAGGTATTCTTGGATTTCAAATCCGTTTACGCCTATGTGTTTGAGAAGACTAGATCTAAAAACCAGGTTAGTCAATTTTCTTTAATTTCATTTTTTAAAATGCCTCCTACGAAGTATGTGGATAATTACTGTTGCGAAATTAACAAAAACTGTTGCGGAATTATCTGGAACCGTTGCTCAATTACCAACGGTGGTCACTCAACTACAAGAAACTCATGTAAGGGTAGATACCAAAATCACAAACATAGAAAACAATCAGCGTGCGGCTAATTACCAAGGTGGTTAGGATAATCACCAAGGTGATTTGAGGATATATTCAAAATCAACGAGATCAACTGGCAAACATTGTTGATCAAGAATATGATGGAAAACTGAAACCGGATAAATTTATAGATTCGTCAGTGCGCGTCGAAAATATTTTCACACAAGCCAATGACCGAGGGCCATAAAGTCGCCTTGATAGCAACTCGTTTTCGCAATTATACTGCGATGTGGTCGGCAGAGTTGCAAAAGAAGAGGAACTAAAACATAGATCCTATTGAGACATGGATGGAGATGAAGAACCTTTTGAAACAAAAGTTCCTCCTAGTCAATTACTCAAGAGATCTACGTTCAAGCTTTCAAGATTTGAAACAAGGATCCAGATCAGTTGTTGAGTATTCTGAAAAGTTTATGAAAATGCAAGCTAGATTAGGGATGCTCATGGGCCGGGCCAGCTCGAGCCCAACCTGAGCCTAGCCCACTTTGGGCCGGGCTTGGATATGTAATTAGGACCCGATTAATATTTGGCCGGGCTTGGATTAAGTGATAGAAAGCCCATAGCCCGGCCCAACCCACAAAAGTGATGAAACGCCCAGTTTAGCCCGGCCCGATTGATTAAATGGGCAAGCTCGGGCGTAGCTTATAAGGGGTGGATATCGATTGATAAAAGTAGAAAGAAGGGCAAAAATAACCCCATGTAGAATCAATTGGGAAATGAATCAATCAGTGGAGACAAGCCTGGAAGGAGTCTTTATTCCCACACCAGATCAGAGGACCAAAAAAGAAGAAGTGGAGCAGCAGACAGAGCCAAAAAAATACAAAGAGGTGTCGATGTCATTTCCAGGTCTGTCGATTCCCAAAGAATGGCTTAACTCGAAAATGGTATCATGTGGGAAGGCAGTAGGAATATCAGTCAGAAACGGTGAAAAGGGTTGGGACAATCTTATCCAATTTGCCCAGCAACGGGAGGCCTCCCATAATGCCGCCAAAGCGGGGGGGAACGTAAGAAAAAAGTGGCCAGAGAACTCCAAAGTTTGAAGAGCTCCATCAATTATGATAGGGGTGCAAGAGCAGAGGGCAGCCAAAGCTCCCATCAAATTACAGAGTTACAAGGTGGTTGTCAAAAGTCGACAATGAATATCCTGTCATGCAATGTAAGGGGTCTTGGTGGGGTGGACAAGGGAGTGGCTGTGAAGCAGATAATCCGGAGTCTGAAACCAAAAGGTGCTTCTGCAAGAGTCTAAAATTAACTCAGACGAGAAAAGGGTGGTGAAAGATACTTGGGATGGAAATAATATCAGATGGGTGACTCTTAAGCTCTCCAGGTGGAACATTCTTCTTATGGAACAGTTGTAGAGTGGAATATAAGGCATGGATGAAAATAGCGGCCGCTACGTAGCGTAGCGGCCGCTATATAGCGGCCGCCACCGCTACGCTAAGGCCGATTTATCGGCCGTCGCACCCGTAGCGGCCGCTACGTCCACTACGGGGCCGCTACGGGCGCTACAAGCCCGCTACGGGGCCGCTACGGGGTGAGAAAAATTCCTACTTTTAAAATTTTTTTAAAATGCATAATAAGACTTATTTCTTTTCTTCTTCTCTTCAAATAACATTTCTACACAACTCTTCTACCTTTTTGTGTTTAAAAGAACACCAAAAAGCACATGATCTCGCCGAATTACAGTCGATACAGAGAGTTCTTCTCTAAGTACATCCTATTAGACACCCCTTTTGGTAGATGTATTTTTTTCTCTAGGTACTCTTAAGTCTTGACTTTATGACATAGTTTTTTCTTTTCTAAGCCTTTCATTAGTTTCTAAGTTAGTATAACTAAGCAACATGAACACATGAGAAAAAAATGATCATTACTATTATTTTCTATTTATACAGCGATACAGGACCTCATATAGTGTGGGGACCGCTACGCCCCCTTACCTTAGTTACTTTTGCAAAAAAAAAAAAACATTTTCTCTCATTTTCCAATATTCTAGATTTTCTAGAATTTTTTCATATTTTTTTGACAATTGTTCCAAATCGCACCGCTACGCCGCTACATTACGTAGCGCCCGCTACGTAGCGTTTTGGCAGCAGGCCACTACGCCTGCCGCTACCGCTATTTTCATCCTTTATATAAGGAACATTGGACGGGAGTATTCTCAGTCTCAGTCCTTGAAGATCGAGACAATTACAAGGAATGCATCATTTCCTCAGTGTATGGTCCAAATGCAAACCAGAGAAGAATAGAGTTCTGGAATGAGCTGGATACTATCAGAGAAAGATGGAATAAACTGTGGTGCATGGGGGGAGACTTTAATGTCATTAGATTTTCTGAGACTAAACTTGGTTTTTATATTTTATTTATTTGTTTTTTTGTTTTTTTTGTTTTTTTTTTTTGGGGGTGGGGGGGTGGTGTTTGTTTCTCGAAGAACACCAGAGACGTCGGCATTCTCAGAATGGATTAATGGGTTATCGAATAACACCAGAGATGTCTGCATTCTCAAATTGGATTAATAGACATGGCCTATTGGATCTGCAGTTCAACGGAGCTTCCTTCACATCATCAAATAATCAGAATCCTCTAATTATGTCCCGGTTGAATAGGTTTTTGATTTCTGGGGACTGAGCTGAATGTACCAACAAGCATCTCAAACGGTCCTGTCAAAATCCACCTCAGATCATTGTCATCTTCTACTGGATCCGAGGGTGAATTCGTGGGGTCCAAACCCTTTCGATTGAGTTGATGTGGCTAAAAAGATAAACGTATTTCCTCAACTAATTCAAAAATGGTGGGAGGAAATGAATGTACAAGGCTGGGCATGATATAGGCTGGTAATGAAGCTCAAGTTACTCAAATCTAAAATTAAGGAATGGGCCAGATCTAGCTTTGGTAATTTGGGGGTGGAAATGGCAGATTTGTTGATTCGATTAAAAGAAATCGAATCCAAGGAGGAATCAGGGACACTATTGGAAAGTGACATAGAGCTACGCAGAGATCGAAAAGAAATATACCATATAACAAAGCAAAATAGGAAGAAATAAAATTGAGACAAAAACCCAGGCACTTATGGCTAAAGGATGGTGATAGAAACACATTTTTTCCACAGCTTTGCATCCTTCAGAAACAGGAGAAATAGAATCTCTGCCCTCATTGACGGCGATAGACGATTGCAAAACAAGGAGGAAATATGTCATCATGTGGTAGAATACTATAAAGAGCTCTTCTCAAAAGAGGTTTGGGATCGCCCATCCCTAGACAACCTGCAACTACCTATGATCACTGAGGCCGAGGCGGACAGGATAGAGAAAGTGTTTGAAGAGGAGGAAGTCAAAGCGGCTATTTCAGATCTAGGAGGGGAAAAACAGCCTGGGCCAGACGGTTTCCCTGTAGCATTCTTTCAAATTTTTTGGGAGGTAACTAAGGAGGATGTGATGAATCTCGTGATAGAATTTTATGGCAGAGGTAAGCTTTCTAGACACATTGGTGCATTATTCATAACCTTAGTTGCTAAGAAGGCGGGTGTAGAGAATATAAAAGACAATCGACCAATCAGTCCTATTGGTGCGGTCCACAAAATTCTTGCTAAAGTGAAAGCCACTAGGATTCAAAATGTAAATCCTAAGCTGATATCCCCTGCACAGGAAGCATTTGTGCATGGGCGCCAAATCCTAGATGGAGTTAATCGCAAATGAATGAATCCACTCTAGGTACAAGGCAAGAAGACTGGGAATTATCTGCAAATTAGACTTGGAGAAAGAATATGACAGAGTGGATTGGGACTTCTTACTATATCTATTAAGTAGAATGGGCTTTGGTATCAAACGGCGGAATTAGATCTTGGAATGTCTAAACTCAGCTTCTTTCTCAATCCTAATGAACGGAACCCCGAAAGGTTTCTTTTCGGCTACTAGAGGGTTGCGTTAGGGGACCCGCTATCACCCTTAGTATTCGTCATTGTAGGAGAAGCACTGAGCAAAATGATGTATGCAGCAATAAATGCCAGGTTGATAAAAGGCTTTTGTCCTTCAAGTGAGGCGCAAGAACTAACAGATTTGCAAGTTGCAGATGATACCATGCTTTTTTGTGATGCGGAAGAAGAGCAACTTCTCAACATTAAAGCGATCCTCCTTTGCTTTGAGGCAGTCTCGGGCCTTAAGAATGAATTTCTTTAAAAGTGAGCTCATAGGAATCAGAGTTAATGAAAACCATTTACAAAGTCAAGCAAACCTTATTGGGTGCAAAGCGGGGGTGCTTCCTTCAACATATCTGGGATTGCCACTCTGCTATAGAGTAGCATCCAAATCTCTATGGACCCCAACTAGGAAGCACGGACACCTCTCCGTGGCCGTCCTGTCCATGTTCGACACGTGTCAAACACGAACACGCTCCGGACACGTGTCGAACACAGACACGCTCCAGACAAGACACACCAAAAAGAGTATCCAATTTATTTTTTATATTTTATATTCCAGACACGCTAGGGACACACTTGGGACACGCTGGGACACGTTAGGGACTGGGGACACGCTGGCCTCTTTTAATTGGAAAAAAATTAAGGGGACTGTTTGTAAAAAGTTAAAACTTAAGAGGAAAAAGGGGGTTTTTTAATTTGTCCATCCAACTCCAGCCCTAAACGAAAGAGAAAACAAAAAAACCCCCATTCGTGCATCCAGCCCTAAACGAAAGAGATAAAAACCTATTCGTTCGTCCAGCCCTAAACGAAAGAGAAAAAAACCCATTCGTCCGTCCAGCCCTAACGAAAGAGGAAAAAACCCATTCTTTCATCCAGCCCTAAACGAAAAAGAAAAAAACTCATTCGTCCATCCAGCCCTAATGAAAGACGAAGACGATTTACTATGTCGGCATATCCGTGTCCATGTATATGATTAGATATGATTAGATTTATTATTATTATATTATTAAATATTAATGTGTCCCCGACTTGTCCGTGTCCTACTTTTTTGAAAAATGCCATGTCGGCATGTCCGTATCATGTCGTGTCCGTGTTCGTGCTTCTTAGGACCCTAGTGATTGAAGGCTAGAAAAAAAAAACTCGCTATGGAAAACTAAGTATTTGTCATTTGGTGGCAGGATCACTTTAATTAAAGCGGCCCTAGCAAACCTCCCAATCTACTTCATGTCCCTTTTCAAATGTCCGGTGGAGGCAATCAAACGAATTGAGAACATGCAAAGGGACTTTCTATGGCACGGTAATGAGAAGAAAAAGAAATTCCATTTGATAAAATGGTCCCAAGTTTGCAAGTCTACAGAAGATGGGGGCTTGGGAATTAGAGTTGTGAAAGAAACTAATCTAGCGCTTCTTGGCAAATGGTTATGGAGGATTGGGGATGGATCAGAAGCACTATGGAAATAGTTAATAGTTTCAAATTTTGGAATCTCAAGGGATGGGCGGGAAGTACGAGATCAGATGCCGAGATACTCAACCATATGGCAAGGTATTCTTGCTTCAAAGGAGATGTTCTTCAAGAATATCAGATATCGTGTTGGCGAGGGTGACAGTCTTTTTTTTAGCAGACCACTGGGTGGGGAACAATCCACGAGCGACCTCCTTTCCAAATCTATATAATTGTGCTACTAATCAAAGTGCCGAAGTGATCAATTATTTGGAATGGATTGGTGATCGATTAGTGTGGGCGGGGGCCCAGGTTTAGAAGAAATCTGAATGAGGCTGAATTTCAAGTTATGATGATACTTATTGGTAACGTTTTCATTCCGAAAAATGGGAAATATAAAAGGATTTGGACAGCATCCACAAATGACAGGTTTTCTGTTGTGCCGATGTTCTCAACAATGAATAACGATGCAACGGCATCACACACGCAGATCGCCAGCCTATGGAGGATTAAAGACCCACCTTGAGTAATTGCTTTTGGGTGGTCCACTCTGCTTGGTGGAATTTTAACAATGGATAAATAAAGTGAAGGAGAGTACTGATTGTAAATGCATGTCCAATGTGTTTATCGGATGAGGAAACCATCGACCACCTTTTGCTCAATTGCAAAACCCTGCATTGGGCTGGTTTCACTACTGTGGGCCCCTTCCACAATCCATACCAACCCTTTTTGAATATTGGAAAATGGGAGTAGGGTCAAAAGGCGGAAAGACGATGTGGAGCCTTTCCTTCTTGGCAGTTTTCTGGTGCATTTGAAAGAAAGGAACAAAAGGTGTTTTGAAGGATTATCTACTACTGATAATCAACTAGGAGAGAGAATTAAACATATGGTCGGCATCTGGGCTTCTTCATTAACACTTTTCAAGGGCATTTCAGCAAATTCCATCTTTCAAAACTTGATAGAATTAGCATTCTCACATCCACATAAACCCTGCATAGTCTATAGATGGGTGGCTCCACCAAATGGTGCATTGAAATTGGACTTTGATGGAAGTTCTCAAGGGAATTCAGGAATGGCAGGTATAGGGGAGGTAATTCGCTAAGACCAAGGAGTCATCCTGCTATCATACTCAGGTCCAGCTGGTCTATGCTCATGTAACAAAGCTGAGCTATTATCTCTAAAAACCAGGTTACGAGAAGCTGTGAGATTCATTGTCGAAAGGGACTCTTCATGTGCGATAAAGTGGGCGTCTCAAGCTTCTATGGCTCCTTGGTACCTGACGGATGTATTAGAAGAGGCAGCAGAGATTGCTAAGAATATGAACATTTCATATAATCTCATTAAGCGCACTGCAAACTCGAAGCAGACCACCTAGCCAGAGAGGGAGTATCGAGACTGTCTTTGTTTATTGCTACCGATTGTGAATAGGTTTCGGTCTACAAATTGTTAGATGTTTTTGTCTATGGGATCATGCCTGAACTTCTGGGGGTGAACAACCTTTTCTTTTTTGGGGATTTTATATTATGCCCAACGTTTTTTGGGCCTTTTGTTCCCAGTATATTCCTCCTATACTGTAAAGTTCCTGGGGAAATCAATTCAGTCATCTTTTCAAAAAAAAATTAAGTTACTTCGCTAGGCTGGTGAACTGGAAGCTTTTAAAACCAGTACCTCAATATAAAAACTAAATGCCAACTTTGTCAATATAAGTAGAACCCAAAACATTGTGTACCTGAAAATGAAGGAGAAAAAAAATCATCTACATGAAAATAGAAACATATTTAGGCCACCAATCACTGGTTCTATTAAACTTGTCCAGCTAACATTAAGGAAATAGTGCAAACTTACTTGAAGAGTGAGATAGCGCCTTCATGCATTCCCCTTCCCACATACAGACGAGGCTGCCAATAAAATAGCTCAGGCTATAGAGTCAGATGACATAAACTGAGATACATTATTGTTAAAACTACAAATCAAACATTGATGCCAAATACACATTCTGCAATACAGTAATTTGGAATTTTAAGAAAAATATATAGTTTTGATGTGACGTTATTCACATACCTGTGACCACCACATCATGAATGTTATGATCCTGTAGTTTGATCTTTCAAGAAACCGTCTTAGGAACGGAAAGAGAAATAATAGAGCAGCAAGCATGTTCGGTGAGAGGTATATAACAACAGCCAAAATATACAACGAAGGAGCACTCTGCCCATTCCCAATCCAGCTTTGGATAGTCTTTGCTAGTCCAGAAGGATTCTCCCAAGTGTAAGCATAAGTAACAGGTAAAATGATCACCCATGCAGCTGATGAAATGGCCTTTAAAATATATCTTAGCTTAACTTGAATTGGCATGCTCTGCCATGCCTTAAAGCTCAGGATTATATCAAGGACAGCTGCAAAAAGAGCATCAATGAAAACCACATACTCTTCAAAAGAAGTAGGATTTATGGGGCACCACAGACTTCAGCAAGTTTCAGCAAAAGAGTCACCAAATCTAGTATACGATGAGCCCATGGATGCCTCTTCCAGAATGTTAACCAGAAGGCTCTGTTGTAGAAGAATATTCAACAAAAAATTACCCAAAGTGGACGATCCTAACCAATGGATATGCCTCTTTTTCCTTTTTACTATTTAACATTGGATATGACCATCCACTTCCAGTTTTTCCATAAGTATTATTGTCACAGGTTGAAGAGTTAGAATCTATGATGCCCAGATGGGAATGGATACGTCAGGAACATGCCATGGACATTGCAAGGACACGGGTTTTACACATAAAAAGTGAAATATCGGAAATAAAACGACGCGATACATTGCCCATTTGGAAGTATCCGTGCATCATAGGTTAGAATTACTTCACCAGAATGAATTTGGGCAAATAGTTCTTCTATGTTGGGCCAATCAGATCAGCTTGCTAAGCTCACGGTCTCCCAAAGAGTACTATAACATTTTTTAAAGATAAAAATTGTAATAAGAAAATGGTATTAATAATTAGCTAATTTAAGATAAAGATTGTACCACAATAAGTGGATAACAAATGACGCGGTAGGATTGCACTCCAATGACCAAACAATAAGAGATATCATAAGGGTGCTTATAAGAAAACTCATTTTAACTTTTTCATGTACTGCTTGTAACGATACCATAGACGAATGTCACCAACTTCTTCAAGAGTGTCTTCATAATCTAGAGGACAGTGCTTCTTCAATTCAATTTCATCTCTCCTTATTCTAAATAGATCTAACCAAATCTTTAAAGGTATTCGCCATCATTTATGACCATGCTCCTTAACTTTGATCTTGGCAAATTTAATCCCTCTCACATCATCCATATCATACCACTTTAAGCAATAACAAAGGGTGCTGATCCAACTGAGGAAATATTAGGATCTTAGAGTAGGTTGAATGGACTAGATTACACCTAGAATTATTTTGTAGAAAAGATTATTCAAATTGTGGCACAATACCTAATATGGTATTGTGGCTTTAAAATTTTCTCATCAGCATTGTAAGAAAAAGCGTTCAGAGTGTGACCATATTCTTCTATCCATTAAATGTGTCATCCAGATCCATGGTTGTGTTATCCGCATGTCTTCCTTGCTGAGTTTCTTTCTTTTTCATTCCTTTATGACTGTTTATTGGAGTATGACAGCCAATCTTGATCACTAAATTCATGAACTCAGATTGCATCTCTATAAATGGATATTGCATCATATTCAAGCAGCAAACTTGCAATATTATTATTATCATTTCTTCTTTTTTTTAAAAAGCTTTTTGTGGATTATTTAGACTGATCGAAGCTGCACAATATTATCAGAATCCACACCATGCCAAAAGCTAAGAAGAAAGTCAAAGCAAACATTAGAAATTACAAGAAAAATATAAAAATGCCCTTTGTAATGGAAAAGGTATAAATTTGTCCATACAGGGCAACAACTTTGAAGATGCTAAATATCACAATAAAGCTTACATTGTCCAAGCTTCAATATTGCAGCAGTTATGAAGATGCTCAACACCTTTTTGAAAATAACGCCATCAAAGATACCGCTTAGTGACCCAGACCCATTCCATGCAATTATAATCATTGCCTGAAAACAATGAAATAGTGTGTGCGTGAGAGAGAGAGAGAGAGAGAGAGAGAGAGAAAGAGAGAGAGAGATAGAGAGAGAGAGAGCATCGTACCAGAAAGTGTGAACTAAAACCATATGAGAAGGGGTGGGCGAGTGTGCGTGCGTGTGTGTGTGTGTGTGTGTGTGTGTGTGTGTGTGAGAGAGAGAGAGAGAGAGAGAGAGAGAGAGAGAGAACATCAAACCAGAAAGTGTGAGCTAACATCATATGAGAAGCAGTCAGCGAGTGTGCATGCGTGCGTGAGAGAGAGAGAGAGAGAGAGAGAGAGAGAGAGAGAGAGAATACATGAAATACCTGTAAGCACAAGATAAGGAAGCTCCACATCCTATCAAAGCTTCTAAAGATGTGCCAAAATGAGCGTATTTCAACAAAGTTGACCTTGCCTGTCCATCGATCCCTTGTTGTTACTGGTTTGTTCTCCTGGACCATTTGTCATGAATATTCTTATTAAATGCACTTGCTTTTAGCAAAACAAGAGCTCCCTCATATGACAAACCAACAATGGCAAGTTTTCGGCAGAGTAGAGAAAACTATAATGAACTTGTGGACCAGACCCTGCTTGTCATATTTTAATAATAGAGACAAGCAAACCAACGAATGAAAGAAAATTCTTTATAAATTCAAAAACTGGTTCTTTTATCTCAATATCTAACCCTCATTTAGTAAAATTGTTGTCATACTGCCCATCGGTAAAATGGGCAATGATACAATGGATCAAGCAATAAGTAGTTCTCGCTTCATCAGTGTAGCCTGTGGGTAATCCAGCAAGGAGACAGCTAAAACATATAGAATGGGGCGCTTTTTTTTTTTTAATGAATGACCTTTTTCAATCTTTCCAAGACTATTTTGTACAGAGAGAGAGAGAGAGAGCAAAAAGAAGAAAAACTAGGAGCATCCTTTTTAACAAAAAAAGGAGAAAAGCGACACAAGAGGAGGGGCAGGGCCCGGGGGGGGGGGGCGCAACAATTTGTTTATTTTTCTAATAAAAATGAAAAATAATAAAAAATTAAAAGAAAACGAAAACAATAATTATTCATAACCATCCATTTTCCAATTCATAGCAGTATAGATACAGTAACAAGAAACCCTATTATACACCATACCATATATTAATACATATATCTATATATATAAATCAAATAAATGATGTGTAGCTGTAAATAGTTATATAAGTTTAAGGTATCAATAAATATATTATAATCTTTAAATCAAAAAATAAAAATAAAAATAAAATCCAAATCATCAATCTTACATAGTAGGATATCTCTTTAAGTTAAGAAAGTATTCATGAAGAGAAAAAACCAAATTAGACTAAAAAGAAGAAGATATAGGCATTCATCATACGGACAATCAAATGCTTTAATTAAATGCATGTTGTTAATTCATCTTTAAAACCTCATTAAAGCCGAAAAAAATTCTTAAGAGGTTTTGCTAACCATTAAATAACCTATTAAAAATAAAAGCGATAAAAGAAAGATAAAAGGTAAAAGATTATTAATATAAACTTATTGGCTGTAGCTATTTTCGCTTAGCCAAATCACTTAAATCGTAAGATTCAATGAAACAAGTATCGAATTGTAGAATTCACACCGGAGTCGTAAGATTCATCAATAAATGGGATTCATCATATAGATATGAATCATTTTCCTTAAGATTCGAGATAAGAATCATAAGATTCTGATAACTATGCCTAATAGAGCCAATTGGGTTCAAATCTATAAAACCGAGTCAACACTCAACTCCATAATGCAGCAGCAGGTGCATGAAAGGAACGAGTAAAGACCATAAATTTTCTGGTTCCTCAACACAATGCCCAGCCTTTTCATATTGATAATTGAAACAAGGTGCCTATGAAAGCATAATTGTGATGTTCTTACAAAACTACATCATAAGCTGTATTTTGTGTCAATCCGAGATTACCTCTTAATTTTCGAATGATTAGCATTGCATGAAAGCAAGGAAAACGCATGCTTGGGGTCTAATTCACACAACCCTTTTAACCCTATAAACACAGTTAAAAAAGCAGCTAGGGTATCCCCAGAGAGCATGGGTAGTGAACCCCATGATTATAAGCTAAGGGAGAGATGGCTCTTAATTGCAAATGGTAAGTAGTGAGCATGTGTAATTAACTCAAAGACTGGAAATTGTTGAAGGACAAGAAGAGCCTCCGAGTTCAATGCTTCATATTACTTTTTCGGCTTTACTTAAGTCAAGGGGTTATATTGTAATAACCGCTAGGTCGAGAAATTACAATACAATTAGACATAACTGGACTGAATGTAGTGGTATATTATGACATTCAGATATGAGCTAAAGGATGAGAAAATTAACGGAAGATGACAAATCACTTCTTTAGTAAAACTGTAATTTTCAGTCCACGTGACTTAGTTCTGTACAATTACAGTCTGGTATCTATTAAGATGTAACTATATCCCACTTAAATGGTAATTGAGACTCCTGAACCTCAAATAGTAGCTTCCAATTTAAGTCCAAACGGTAGCACTTTTCTTAATGGTAACTTTCATTAAGAAAAATAATATATATATATACAAATATAAATATAAAAAGTTAAACAGTATAAGAAGAATATACTGAGAAGCTGCAAGGGCCGGAGAACCAAAGCCCGGCCCAGAAAAACGCGAGGTTAGAATACTTGTGACATGCAAAAAAGTTGAGTCGGATACAGTCAACACAGAAACTCAGGGGAGTAATGCTTTCTTTTTTTTTAAATATATAATTTCAGAACTATTTGAGAACTTTGAGAACTAATCCGTTATTGATAAAAAAAAAATAAACTAAAATTATTTACATGCATTCATGAAAATCAGTTTGAGTTAATAAATTTATATAAGAAATAAAAGCACTACAATAAGGAAAATAAAAGAAAGAATACTGCATATTACATAATTTGTGAACAAATATTGCATATTACAAAATTTGTTAGTCCACACATCAAATAATTGCTGACTCCAAACTTCATGCATAATTACTTATAAATAAGCTTTAATTATTTAAAATTAGATCTGCTTATTAGATGGTTTGGATCATAGTTGTCAATTCCGTTCAGTTCCAACCGGAGTTGGCCAGAACCTAAAAGTTTCCGGTCCGTTCTGGTTGTTCCAGTCACAATTCCGGCACCAATTCCGCCCCATCCCGGCCAAGATTTCATACTTCCATTCACATGTAATGAAAACTAGAAAATGGTCAATTGTAGAGTGCACTTTAATTTTAATGAGGTAAGTATTCACTTTTAGTAATATTTTAGCATTCAACTATTTTTTCCAATTTTAGGTATTCTTTAATATATTTTTTTCATTTTTCAATCGCACCTTTTCCAAAATGGAACACCAGAATTGACCGCAATGCCGAAACGCTCCACTACAGAGTGAAACCGGAACGTCAACCTGAACAGAATTGACAACCACGGTTTGAAATGCAAATAACTTATTAAAATGAGATGACTCAGCCGAGTCTCCCCTATTTTTTACTCGGCCCATCCTCAAAATGAGATAACTCGAAAGAGTCAAGCGTCAAATCGGAAAGTTTTTCAACTATGGAAAAACGAGGAAACAAACTAACATTTAATAGCCCAAAAACAGGAACTGGCTGAGAATAAGGCATTGAGCTCAAGCAGACTGATATGCATAGATAGATATGATTGCTGAGAAGAAATCACCATCCAGTTTTCTCATCCACCTAGATCACCCAACCTTAGATGCAGGTAATTATGGTCCTCCAACCACAACGCCAATGTCATTTGACAATATCGATCACCTAACTTGACCCCGCCACATCTCTCCGAATGGGTCTCAAAACATTCATCATTCTTCTTGGGAAAGTGCAATGGAAGAAGAGACGATTTTGTTTGCTTCCACCACATGACCCACGATCCAGATGAAGACCTCATGTGGCAGATATCATGAAGGCCCCACATTGGGATGTGCCACATGGGAGGTACCAGTGACAAAAGAAAATCAAAATAGAGAGGGGCCCAGTTTATGTTTTTCTTTTACGTGTTTGGTTTATTTTAATTAAAGATTAGAGTTCTAGTTGTGGGTTCATAGGTTTTAAGTAGTTGTTTTAATCTCAGTCATTCACATGTTTTCTACGATTGAGATCAAGCTCAGGGTTATGGTTTATCTATTTAAGCACTGTAAAGACAATTTCTGGAACCTAATGATAATAAAAGATTTATTGGTTTGAGTGTCTATAATCTCTTCTTCATGGAAAGGATTTGGCAGAAGCCGGTGAAATCAAGGTATCTCCTTCCCCTCCCCTCTTTTTTTATTAGAGTTTTTTACAAAAAGGCCCCTATATTTTCATCAAACCTCAAAAAAAAAAAAAAACCCTCTACTTTGGGGTTTTACTAAAAGATACCATGACTAACATTCAAGCTTCAAGAAGTACAACTGCCATTTTCACTATTCCCTTTATTCTTCTGTTTTACCATTTTGCCCTTGCATTTCCAGAAAATTTGAAATGACACTTCTAACCCTTGTTTTCTCCTTTAAAACAGAAACTACTCATAAGAAGAGATGAAGAGAACCAATAATATTCCACTCTACGTTTACCCAAAAAAAAATAAAAAAGATTCCACTCTACACTCGACCCACTCTCTTCTCCCTGTTCCACATGTCCGGTCTGATTAGATATTGCCCCTAGGGCTGTCAATCATGTCGTGTTTACGAATTCGGGTTGAAGGTTAACAAATTCGTTTTAGAATCACCTCAACCCGTACACGCCCCCATTAAATAAACGGGTCCAAGAATCAAACACGAACACGACCCGTTAACCCGTTAACTAATTTTGTCCATTTTGGACCATGTCAATTAATACCTATGATGCACAGATACTTCAAAATGGACAACGTATCATGTCGTATCGTATCCGATACTTCACTTTTCACGTGCAAAATCCATGTCCTTGCCGTGTCTATGGCATATCCTAGCAGTATCCATGCCGTATTTGTGCATCATAGATTAACACACTCTTTTCTAATGAAAGGAGAGTGGAGGAGTTGGAAAATTATCTTTTATATGTGGGTTTTAGGGTTTCACTTCAACCTTTTCAAACTTAGCAAAATACCCCTCATGCATTTTATAATTTGTCATTTATCATTTGGCGGGTTGTATCGAGTTGTTAATGGGTTACTAGTTTTATTCGTTAACGACCCGCTAATTTAACGGGTCCGACCCATTAACGACACGAACCCATTAAGAGGCCACCCGAACCCGTTAACATCGTGTGGGTTCGTGTCGTGTTAACGGGTCGTGTGGCATTTTGACAGCCCTAATTGCCCCCACCTGATTAACAGATTGATTAGATTTTTATGTAAGACAATCTACTTTGTTGTGGTCCATGCCTAATTGTATATTGCTGCATCAGTTGATTCATACAGCCTGGTGAAAAAAGTATAGATTATGAATGACGTTATAGGATCCAATTAATTGATCAAGGGAGCCCACAAGGTACGTGTCATAGCCAAGAAACTAATTGATTGGATGGGTCTCAGCTCCAATCAGTGCCCATGTATAATACTAACAGATGGATCCAAGTTCCAATCCAGACTGCTTGCAAGCCCAATAGAGGATGCTGGGAACATAGAGAGTTATGCATTTGTTAATGGGATCTAACATGGTTAAATAAAGATCCCACAAATGAGGAGACTGATAAGAAGAAGCATTTGCCGGTCCTTTTTCCTTAAGTCCCACCTCATGTGGGGTGCACACAGGTGCTTGGTAACAAAGAGGACCATTTGAATCAATGACCCATATCCAAATTTGGTTAGAATAATGTCATCTATGTTTCCATGTCAAACTTCAAATAAACTAACTAAACAAAATCGAGACTAGATCCTCTCGTTAACCCAAAGGAAAGAAAAGAGAAATTATGGCTATTTCAGATATAGATATCATTCAGTCAGTTTGAAATAGAAATCTGTAGTGGGGCCCACCTTTGGAATAGAAATCATTCAGTTAGTTTGAAATAGAGAAAAAATTAGAGAAGTCAAACTCTGCAGTGGGGCCCACCTTTGAAATAGAAATTATTCAAAATATAAACCCTCAAGGATCAAATGTGCCATTTCAGATTTTCAATAAATGCAGGGGCAAAATGGTAAAACAGAAGAATAAAGGGATAGTGGAAACGGAAGTTGAACTTCCATAAGCTTGACTGTTAGTCAAAGTATCTTTTAGTAAAAACCCAAAGTATAGGGGGTTTTTTGAGGTTTGATGAAAATATAGGGGTCTTTTTGTAAAAAATTCTTTTTATTAAGGTTTGTTGGTTTTCGTTTCACCGTCGTCGTCATCTCCACCAGCCCCAAAATCCCACTTTTCCATTGCCGTACAACCCAATACAAATCAAAACCAAGCCCTAAAGTCATTCCACCATAGCCGCCAGCCATCACTCATCCCTTATACCTCTGCGACCACTCACGAACTCACTACCCATCTGCCGAACTGGCGTTGTTCAAGAATCCACCACCCCATCACTAATACCAAGACGCACCAGCCATACATCATTTTGTCAACACCTATTGGCTCAGAAGTTCTCTGAGTCAGTACCCATCTCTCAAATTCCACACAAGCGTCCATCTCTAAAACCATTATCCATAGCAGCCGACAGCCCAAATAATTCTCTGAATCCCTGACATCACTTTAGATACATAGACAAGCAACAGTCGTAAAGAAATCCAGCAGCCATATACATCATGCAATACACCTGCAAAGACCTCACAGCCACCAGTCATTCCCCATCTCAGATGTACACCCCAATGACCAACACCCCATGTGCCCTTCAACATGACATCCGAATCACTCACAAGTCCACATAAAACCCAGCAAAACCCAGCCCAGATCCAGACAGGCCTAACTGAACCCAGTCCAGGTCCAGACAGGCCCAACCGAACCAAGCCCAAGTCCAAACAGGCCCAACTGAACCCAGCCCGTCCCATTCTAAGCCCAGCTGAATCTGATTTTCAGATTTTTTTCGACTCTTTTGAACACTATCTATCAACTGTCTTGCAGAATATCATATCTGAATTTTATTGAATTGATTAGTGAAAGTATTTGCGGGGTTTACCAATTGTCTAAATCCAAATTTTCATTCTCCATATACATGTATATCAATCTTATTGATAACCAATTTGCACCTATAGCCCATTTGTCAAATCCTCTACGGGACAAGTGAATCCAGTTGAAATTAATTGACCCATATGATAGCGGAAGGGATCGTACAGCGGGATTGTGACACGGCCTAGATTCATCTCTAGCATCAGCTGAAATCTTATACAAAGGGGTAGAATCTAAATTCAATTTTATATTTCAGATTGTAATTGTTAATCATTTCTGATCTCATTAAATCTCATAGGTTAGCCTTGCATTGTCCTGCATCAAAATCACAGATTTCCAGAATCTGGGTCGTCTTGGATGTCTAGGAGTAGACCAGCCGTGGGGCCCACATGGCCCATCTGATGATGGGAAGAACTCAACGATTTTCAAGGGGAGGTTTGGGCAGCCCTTTTTCGTGTTGGTTTTTGGGGTAAAAGTGCCTTTTTAGTTGCTTTGGAATTCTGAATTCTTGCATCAAACAGAACATTTTGAATGCTCAGGGGACAAGATATCACATAATGTCATAACTCCCAAACAAGCCCAATAATTCCTTGTTAGAAATGCCTCTAACCAAATAGGCCCTTAGGGTTCATATGTTCGGATAACTTGAGTTATATTTAATTGGCAATTTTTCTTCTTCATTATGAACCCATAACCAACTATAGGGAATTATTTTTACAGCAAAGGTAAGTGCAGGCAACCAATTCTTTAAGTCCACTTAGAACCCCATTGGAAACCCAAATGGGATAATTGGGTGCTCACCCAAATCACCGTTTCAGGGAATCCAAACACTTAGAATTAAATGAAATGTTTTCTTAGGTTGTTTTGATGATGACGAATTGATGATCACTTGGGAGAGGTTGTGGGAAGACCCTTAAATTGGGCAGGACATCTGAGCATTTTAAAAAGTTAAGAGTCTATTTAAATGAAATACATTGTCTCTTTTGGTATTCTTAATGTGAAAAAAGTCTAGCAAAGTGAAGCAAAAATTTAGCCCCACCCAAACAAAAATTTTAGGGCTGCCACTGTCCACAACAATATAATACCATGACAAATAGGACCTAATCTGATACCATCATATGAAGAACATCATTAACAAATATCAGAATCTCATAAATGATAAGTATAAATAGTTAAATATATTTAAGTTGTCATTCTTACTAGGAAAAATAAATAAGTTCCAATAGTTCTAGTTCCAATTAAATTTAAAAAAATTAAAATCCACAAAATTCTCAGCTATTTCCAACAGATTGAGGGAGAGGAACGCCGTGGGCAGCATTTGGAAGATTAAGGCTCCTACAAGGGTGGTAATCTTTGGGTGGGTGGTGATCCGGAAAAGAATTCTGACTCTAGATAATTTTAAGGAGGGGGAGGATAGTGGTTAAAGGCTGTCCCATGTGCTTAAGAGAGGAGGAATCTGTGGACCACCTTATGGTGAATTGCAAAACCACTCAACACAGATGGAACTTGGTGGTTGAGTGGTTTGATTGCCGTTGGGTCTTTCCTAAGTCCCTCCCACAGCTCTTCCAGGCTCCAATTGTAGTCCCTAGAGGGAACGAATTGTGGAGTACGCCCATTCTTGCAGTCCTCTGGACCATCTGAACGGAAACGAACTTCAGATGCTTCGAAGGGGTTATGACCAGTGACAGCCGCTTGGTGTAGAAAGCTAAGTTCTTAGTCGCGCTTTGGTGTCCATTAGCCCGTCTTTTAAATGATACTCTATTGAGTAGAGAATGTTTCATTGGAAGGAGCTGGCATTTTCTTTTGCAAGGCCAGATTAGTTTTGTAATAGGGGCCTCTTCTTATTTCTCTTCTGATTTCAACTTGTCGGTATACATCTCTTGTACTGCTTACTTTTTTTAATGAAAGTAACTATTCAAAAGAAATAATAATAATCAATCCCACATGTTAGGATGTCTCCTAAAGTTAAAAAGGTGATCGTGAAGAAAAAAATCGAAACAATAATTATAATAAAAAGAATAAAAATAAATCCTTGTATGTATGATGGAACGCTTTAGCTGAATGCTTGGCCCTTATTCATAGCTAAAACCTCCTCATGATTTCAAAAACACTTACTAAGAGGTCCCAGTAACCACTGAATAACCTTTTAAAAAGAGAAATGAAACCCAAAAAATGGAAAGAAGGTAAAAGAACTACAAATATTAACCTTAGAGAGTGGCTTTCCTCACTCTTCCATATCGTTTGAATCATACAATTCAACAAACCAAGTATCAAATCCTAAGATTCACCCTCGAATTTTAAACTTCACCTGGAAATGGGATTCGTCACGAATACAATTCGTTTTCCTCAGGATTCAATAGAATCATAGGATTCTGACAACAATGCTTTTATCTATGATACTACAGGAATCTCCAGGATTCAATGAGGATTGTAATCACCTCAATCAAAGAAATATAATAACAGTAAAACGAGTCTTCAGTATAAAACTTACTACAAATATCAGTATGGAAGCTGTAAAGAAGATCAATCCTCACATTGAGGCACAAAATTCAACTTATTACTCACCTGTTGAGTCAGAAACATTGGGTGTCCTCATATATCTTTGCATCGGCCAAGGTCAAGAGTGAGAGAAAAGCGGACTTGAACCGATGCCCTCCAAAGAGAAATTTGATGCATAGTAAGTAAACTATTCACCTATCACTTCACCTTAACTCTCTTATGATATCACTGGCATAAGTCACTGCTTGTACACCACCTCATAGTGATAAGGCATATTTTGTGGTACACCATGCAGTCTCCTGATAAAAGGTTTCTTTATGGCTGCCATAAGCACACAAATGGATTTTTCTAGATAAGTTGATCCAGAGTGAGCTAGTTCTCTGTTCTCATTCTCCTAATGGCTATCACTCACTGTCTAGGAACTGTTTGTTGGTGGGAACTTGGTTACATGGAAGACACATAAAAAGAAAAAAAAAAGGCGCATTCAGTTGGGCCGTGTTCAACTGCTGAAGTGAAAAAGAGAGCTATGCTTTGAGAACATGTAATCTGGTCGGGTTGAAACAGATAAAGGAAGAGTCATCACGGTTTTCAGTTCGACTTCCTATCCCAATGCATTGTGATAACCAAGCAATTGCCTCTTAACTTATTTAATCCAATGTTTCATGTGGACTAAGCACATTAAAGTTGACTTCATTTTATTTTTTTTTTTGAATGGTAAGTTGACTTCATTTCATATGGGAAAAGGTTTTTGTCGGAATTATTTCCAAGCCGCTTTTGAAATCTAAGCATTGGTTAGCTGATATGTTTATGAACGGGCTTGCAAGATAATTGAGAGTATACTTCAGTACTTTCTAATTAGCCTGTCCATCTTCCAACTTAAGGAGAGTGCCTTTAAGGATAAGAAAAACTCTCTTAGCTCTATATATATCTTATTTCTTGTTCTTCTTCACCTAAGCCAAAGAGTAATTTGTAATTAGACTTAAATCAAGGGTTATTTTATAATTACTCTTACTAATCAATATATATATATAGTTAGGATTAAGTCAAGGGGCCAAATGCATTTATTCTTATGACTTGATAATACTGTAGAATAGCCTCTGCCGAAAGGCCACCCAGGAGAATTGTGTGGAAGTTCATAAACAAATATAAGTCCGTAACATAGTGCACGGAAACAGTGACAAGGCAAAAGAATCTTTGTACAGGAAACTTATAAAATAAATAGTTGAATTGTCCCACAAGCCTCATATATAACTTACTCCATTTCTTTCACGAAGCGTTTCAAATGGCTGAGAGAAGAAATCAGCATCCGCCCTCATTGGCCAACCCAGGCGGAAACATTCTACTGACCTGAAGTTTTTTAATTACTTAATCAAATATTGCATTAAATGAGAGAAGTAATCCAAACTGAAGAGAACACTAGTCTGTGGATGCTTTTGAGGATAAAGAAAGTTACAGTGCATACCAAAAGTACTCGTTTAAATCATCATAATTCCTCCACTGTGAATGCTTCGATTTTTCTTTTTTGCTCCGTTCAGCTTCCTGTGAAACAAGGTTATAACAAAGACTCAAATAATCTAAACACCAAAGGTGCAAATATAACACAATAGAAAAGCAAACCAAGAGAAACACCATCATGATTTATGTAGCACCTTGGCTATAGTTTGATAAATTGGAGTAACGACTTTTCTTAGAAAAGCCTCATCATCACCCCCATACGCCGGCTTGACATTTTCACCAGTCATTGTACTAACATTCCCAGCCAACATACCATAAAGCTCAAAAGCCATCTAAAATCACAAACAGAAGAAACAACAAATTGTGAATAAAAATTATCAATTTCCAACATAATAAAATTACAAATCTTTAGCAAAGTATAATTGACAGTAAACTAAAATTAACCCTCAAAAGATTTATTTGTACGACAAGGAATTCCTTGACCAATACTAGGTAGAAATAAGCAGAAATCGTTAATGCATACCAAAGCTAAAAAAAATGTCTCAATTAATCAAGAAGGGAAGTCAACACAGTAATTTTTATTATGGAAAGACAATTCCCCATTCCACCAAATCATAGAAATAATATAAGAAATAAGTACGGATAAGAATACAGGAACATATTTTTCCATTTCAATAGAGACAAAACATTTCCATTTTTGAACTTCAATCCAGAAACTGCACTTGCAGCTAGATGTACTAGAAGCTGCTCTTGTAGCTAGATGTACTAATGCTATGATGCATGCATTCTTTGAAATGAGTAGCGGTACTGTGTACCCGTGTCAAACACATATCAGACACAACAAAATGACAGTCTGCATGTGTATCCTTGTCACGACCCGAATGCTGGGGGCCCACATCGCACATGAAGCGTCCAGAGCCTGGGCTAATATAGAGGACGCCGTCTATGCTTAGTATAACGCATTTTGGGTTTTATAGGGGCCCAAAAGCAAAGCCGTGCGGCTCATAGGACCAAAGCGGACAATATTATACTAGGTGATTCGAGTCATTACATTTGGTATCCGAGCCGATGACGGCTCTCCTCTAAGGATGGGGGAATGTAAGAGCCCACATCGCTCATGAAGCGTCCAGAGCCTGGGCTAATATAGAGGACGCCGTCTATGCCTAGCATAACGCGTTTTGGGTCTTATAGGGGCCCAGAAACAAAGTCGTTCGGCTCATAGGGCCAAAGCGGAAAATATTATACTAGGTGATTCCGGTCGTTACAGCATGGATCTTCAGTCACAACATGTTAATAAAATATTAATATATTGTTACGTGCTCTATTATGGTGAAATCTAACAAAATATATAAATTGTGACATTTTTCTTTTTTGAGCGGTGACTTACATTAATAGAAGCTTAGCATTACAAGAAATGTACACTGACAAGCCCACAAAAAAACTGCAACAGAAAAGTAAACACAAAATGCAGTATTCCTAGCAAACAAAGAAAACAGAGAACATTTTCTAACAGCGAAAACGAGCAAGCTGAGAAAAAGAATGTCCAGTAAAAATGAGTTACAAAAGCATCCGATTCTGAAAGCTACATATCAGCATCAAAAGATGGAACGGACACCTCTCTCCATCTGTGAGGCAGTAGTGAACTTCGATTTATCTGTAATAGCCACAACAGGTGAAGATATTCCTTCAAATTGCCTGCACCTCCTCCACCCAGTTTGCTTATCTCCACAGATGAGAAGCCTTCCCAAAACCCCATTGAATAGCTGAAAAAGAATCACCTTCAATAATAGCATTATAACCATCCAAATTTAACAATCCATGACACCCAAACAAGAGAGCAACTGAGCAAACACATCAGCCTGATTGGCATTCAATGAATCCACAGACCCAAACCAACTTAGAATAACACTATCATCGCTATCCCTTAAAACATCTCCAAAACCACCTTTTTCAATAGACTGTAGATAGCTGCCATCCAAATTCAATTTAACTCCAGAGGGAGGACACAACCAACGAACTCTATGTGAAACCTTTGGCTGCCAACCCACATTAAAAAAAGCCCCCCAAGATCTATTAAGATCTTCCAATGGAAACCCATCAAGCTCCTTTCGCTTACACAGACATCCTGAAACTATCTAAACGATAAACTCAATACCCTTCTCAACTGATTTACTAACGTTTCCGAACACTCTATCATTCCTCTCCAGCCAAATCTCCCCAAAGGTAGCATACAAAACTAATTTCTATAAAATCTTGCCACGACCATACTAACACCATGACGCAGTCCCACTTTGATGCAATCAGACTATCTACGGCCCATATAATACAAATCCAGAAAATTTCACAGAGATTCAGAAATTAATGGGGAAAATATCCTTAAAAGGCCTTCTCAATCTCCTAGCATCCATATAATAAGAGGTAAAATCAATCCAAAACAATGCTTTATTAATAATATTGAAAACCTGTAGTGTAGCTGCTAAAGTAAAGACGAAAATAACACGTATATATAGGACTAAAAAATCAACTCAAAACCCTAAGAAACCTACTATAGTTAAATCCTACCACAAATAGAAGTGTCAAACAAACTTTCTAATTGGAATAAATCCGGATATTAACAAAAAAACATTTAGGAAATCAGAAAAGTCCATAATCTGGGTCGTCTCAGGCACTTTGAAGGAGATCTGTTGTGGGGCCCACATGGGCCATGCTTTGAAAGTCAGCGATCGATGATACTAAAGAACACTCATGAGCAAACATATTGACATTGGTCTCACATGGATTGGGTCTAGTTTGACCCACCAAACTATAGGCACAAAAACAGCAACGTGAGACCCTTTCAACTGCTGGGATTTTCTGAAAACTGCAAACGGCACCCTGTTGTTTACTGTAATAATAAAACAGTCCCTGAATCACAGTTGTAGACTTAGAATTAGACTGTTCGGGCCCAAGTTCTCCATCAGAAATTGTCAGAACCCTTGCAGGCCATCTTTGGATGCTCTCACTGTTACAAATAAGCTTCAGCCATAACAAAGATTATATCATCATCAATTTCTGCATCACACGACAACCGCCAATGAAGGACAAGATCATCAACAGTTCTTGGCATGACCCATTCCATCTCAAACATCTTAATGATCGCACTCCACACTATAGAAGCAAAAAAACAATGGATCATCAAATGATGCACTGACTCCTCATCATTGAGTCATAAAGGCCATCCACTGACTATGAAATGGATTCTTCCTCTCAACTTGTCAATTGTCAAAATCTTATGCTTCCTCGCAATCCAACAGAAAACCAAAACTCTTGGCGGACTAAAGGATCCCAAAAAGAAGACCAACCATCCTCCCAAACAGAACTGTCAATCATAGCATTGACAAAGGATTCCACAGAAAAATGACCTTTAGTGTCCAGATTTCAAACTCTGCTATCTGATTTACCAAGAGACAAGTAGATAATATCAAGCATACCAATCAATCTAGCAAAATCAGAAACTTAAATATCTGTTAGATCCCTCCGAAAAGAAAAATCCCAACCATATTTTCCCCCAAAATTACAAAAAGCATCACCAAAGAGAGCCTGTTGTCATTGATCCAAAGAATATAAATTTGAAAATTGATCACACAATGCCAATTGACAAAAACCATTCACCATGCCAAAAACTTACCCGCTACCAATTATGACCCCTTAAGCAAATCCGCCTTTGAATGTCAGACTTCCTTAAACCACACTCTATAGGCTTGAGTTGGCACACACCATCCATCATTACCCAATTTATACTTGCAAACAATTAACTTCCTCCATAAGCAATGGCCAGGCAAACCCACCCTCCATAACAATTTTCCCAACAATGCTTTGTTGACCTTACTAATAGACAGGATACCCAACCCCCACGAGCTAAAGGTTTACAACCTTCCTCCCACCTTACCAAGTGATAATTCTTTTTTTCTCAAAAGAATCGTTCTAAAAAAAGTCACGCTGAAGTTTTCAATCCTGCTTACAACATCTTTTGGACATTTAAAACAAGAAAGGAAATTGGAATACTTGACAGAATAGTATAATTAAAGAGCTCAACTTTTTCTCTATCCCCTCCAAAACAGAAACCCATAAATGCTTCTTAGGTAGCCCAAAACAAAAAGGCAACCTTAAGTATTTAGAAGGAAGATTTCCAGCTTTGCATAAACATATTAGCAAAGCAATCAACATGACTACCATCCACCCGAACCCTAATCAACTCACATTTGCCACAAAATCCCAAATGACATATATTGATGGTTCAAAATCGTGGTTCGTGATCATCGAGTCGCAGTTCGCGGTTCATCACAGAGCGAATTTTTAATTGACCTCAAAACAATCCGAAAAAGTATCCAAAAAATCCAGAATATTATAAAATGATAGAAAACAATGTTTTTTTCCATTTGTTTACACTTTAAAGCAAAATAACGGTTCCCTCAAGTTATAACATCCTATATCATGGCTGTATTGCTGAATATACTGAAATAAGCTGAAATATCACAAGTTTTACATAATGCAACCATAATTTTGGGCAAACTAATAGTGTTAAACATTTAAAGTCTATAATCTAGCAATAATACTAATAGAGTTGGTGCATGTGCATTACTCAGTGCATGTGCAGTACTCAACTCAATAACTTAGTCATCAACGTGTACTCACCTTCAAGTTTCAAGTTTAAAGTAACATTCACCACATCAAAATGAATTAACTCGCTAACTTAAAGTAGTGGAATTTGGACAATTGTAACTCACCTTGGCTTGATTTTTAGGACAATAAAAGTATTTAACTCAATAAAAGACATGGATAGATGTATTTTATACAAACTTTCAAACAAAAAAAAAATCAGATTTAAATAAAAAAATTTAAAAAAATACCAAAGGTGCTAAAATCTACTATATGGTGCTCCACAACTCTAGATCTAACAAGCCTGAAGCATTTGTAAGCTATTTCGAGGTCCAATCTTGGAAAAAACTCAAAAGCCACAAAGAATCTCGCCAAATAATATCTCGACTCCCATGTTTGTTCAGGCAGAGAAATCCACCAAAATGTTGAGAAAGTCTCAAGTTTTGGAGCTTAGAGAGGTCACACACAGTGAGAGGACGGCTTAGGCTCGGTTTGGAGGAGAAGGAATGAAAAAGGAGTGAAAACACAACTTAAAAAAGAATTTGTCGGCCTATATTTTAGCCGACATTTTCAATATCAGTCATAACGGGCGTTATTTTGGCGATATTCTGCCCATAGTGCTAACGTTAGCATTATGGGCAAAATATCGTCACGATCACGGCCGTTACCGTTACGTAACGGCCATTATGTAATGGCAACGGCCGTTATTTTGAACCATGCATATTTCTCCATTTTTGTGTGTATTGTTTTTAATAAAATTACCCTTAAGAAAAATGCCTTCTCCATCGATTTAAAAAATTAAAAAAATTCCAGCCCTTAAACTTTTTCAATGGTAAATTCTAGCCCATAAACTTTCAAGACAAAAAACCAAAGGTTAGGACCATTTGAATAGCTTAATTTTACACATTTTCTAATCCACATCCAAGCTATGATGCACAGCTACTTCAAAATGGGCAACGTATCGCATCCGATACTTCACTTTTTATGTGTAAAATCCATGTCTTTGCCGTGTCTTTCGCGTATCCTAGCCATATCCATGTCGTATCCAGGCATAATAGCATCCAAGGCTTTCAATTGCCATGCTCCCTTAGTCTTTATGCATCTACACTGAGTTGGTAAAATTTGATAAGCTTATATTAAGGATATTTATCTCATCTATCCAAAAAAGAAAAAAAAACTACTACTCATGTTACACAACCACCGACTCAGCACTCAACAACATTGAACATTACTATATTTGACATAGGATTCTACTTAAGTAGCTTAACTTTCACATTCTTACTAGTTCTCTATTCTTTTCTATTTTTTAATATCTTTTGGGACCGGCGCAATCATACTGTTCTGGCACATACGACATGGACCGGCATGAGCAGCACGGACTCATCCCCGTCCTGACCAGCACCAAAACCGGCAGAGGAATTTAAAAACCATGGTCAAAATACCGCCTCTAAAAGCAAGCCATGCGAAAGCTAGCACCCTACGGGGGAGTCCTTGGGAAGCACCCAACTGTAACTAGGTTATGTGGAAGTAAGATATGCACGTCATAGCGAACTGAAAAAAAAATTGATATTATCTCAATACAAAATTAAACATTTCTCTAAGCGCTGTCCCTACAATGTTTTTTTTTCTTAGGTAAAGATTGTCCCCACCATGTTGGGGTCAGCTACAGGAATTTTGTTTTGCCATTCCAGTCTATCTTGGACCAAATCCTTAGAAAGATTGCACTTGTTTTAATCTATCCTTACTACTTTCATCAATGTCCTCCTTGGCCTACCCTTTTTCCTTGAGGGGCCATCAACTTGTATATGAAAACCTCCACTCACCAACATCATTGTTGGCCTATATTCAACAAATTCGAACTATCTCAAATGAGTCTTATCGCATTAATCACTATGCTACCCCTAAAATCCTGAATGCGCCCATTTCTAATTTTTCTCAATCCTAGTTATACCACACATCCATCTCAACATCATCATTTTTGCTACACTCATTTTTGCAACTATTATTTCCAAATTGGCCGTCATTTTGCTCCACAAGTCATAGCTGGCCTAATCGGTGTGCCTTAGATTTTACTTTAATCTATTTAGCATAAGCTAACAGCACTTCAAAAGCAAGTCTGCACTTAAACCATCCAGTAGTTATTCTATGTTTGACATCCTCATCCTTACTAATTATAGAGTTAAGGTATCGGAAAGACTCTCTTTGTGGTATCTTCTTTGCTTCAATTCCCAGGCCACATCCCCACTTAAGTTGCAATTTATATATTCCATCTTTATACAACTTACTTTGAAGCCCCTGGACTCTACAGCCTCCCACTATCTCTCGAGTCTCAGATTCACACCAACCCTCGATCCATCCACCAACACTATAGGATCCAAAAACAACGTACAACAAGGTTTAGGTACCTCCTCTTGAATATAAGCAGTTAACTTGTCCATAATCAGTGCAAGGACATAAGGGCTTAAAGCACCTCGAATGTAAACCTATGATCACTCGAAACTAAACTCTCTCTCCACCTATCGTGTACATGGTGGTGTATTTTGACAATGATAATAAAAGTTAGATTAGCGCAAAATGAACTATATAAATAGCTTCAAATTCAAAGTCCCAATCTTAAAAACTTAAACCCGAAAAGTCACAATATGTAAAATACATATATTTCAATGACAAGTTTGTGGACAATGCAAGAAATAATCTTAAGAGTGAGAATACTTGCAACAAACTATGCGGGCTCTCTGGAAGGAAAGGAATTCTAGATGTTTCTAAGGAAAATCTTCTCCATCTTCTGCTGTTATTTCCAAGTCCAGATTTTTGCATGCTTCTTGGGTGTCTATTCAACAAGAGTTTTGGGGTCTGCCTATAGACATCATTCTTCTCAAATGGAGGGAGGTGCTATCTTAATTTTTGGGCGGTGTTTGTTTTTCCCTCTTTGTATTTGGCCATTTTGTTAGGCATGGTTTCCATGGCTTGCCTTTCTTTGGGCCTCTGCTCTTTTGTATTCTTCATTGCTTTCCAGTATATCTCTGTTGTACTGTTAAGTTTTTTATTAAAACGAGTTATTATTGGAAAAAAAAAAAACCAGGGCCATGGCCATATCTAGATGTGAAAGCTCCTTTCAAAGAAAAAGATTATGTGGACGATAGGTATGCCAATTGCCAAGACATACATGATGGTAGATGTAGCAAAGACATTCTGGCATAAACCGCAAGTTTGCTGCTTCACCCCATATAAGAAGATATAGACCCATATATAATAGCATACGCTGCTGCACTTCCTGCTGGATCGTAGGCATCCTGCATCAAACATAATTCAGAAGTACAACATTAAAAGTGATGAAGTCAAGTTGAGCAGCCTGGGGAAGCAAGGACGTATGAATAAGTAAAAACCCCTAACAAAACAATTATTTAATCCTATTTAGCAAAGCCAAAACAAGAAAGATTCTGCAAAAGGCATAGGATTATTTTTCTCGTGAAAAAAAATTACAGGCATTCAGACAAACTGAACGTGAAAAATGCTCACCATAGACTACTCTTGCGACCTAAGAACTTGCACCACTTCTTGTAATTCTTAAATAGTTTCTTCATGACAAGATTAAGTGCACGCTCATCCAACTAAAAAAGCAATATGGTCAAGTAAGTATGAACCAAAAGATCAAAGAATCGTCGTCTCATTGGCATCTTAATATTTAAGATAACATAAGGAAGAAACCTTTGGTTGTTGATCAGGCTTTGGGAACTGCCGTATGTGAACATTTGCAAGTAGTAAAATCAAGTGCTCTCTTTGATTAGAGACATTATCCTTCTGCATATTTTAGAAAACAAAATGATAACAGCTCCAAATCAATAAAGAAAGAGAAATTGATCATAATGGAAAGCAAGTAGCAAAGAAACATGAAATTCAACTGCATGCTATTCAAAATTTTGCTCCTAACAAATTTATCTTTACCTGAAACCCAAACATGGCCTGAAGCCAGTCAAGAATGTCTTCATCTATCTTCTTCTTGTGATCCGTAGGCCATGGTAGACCCCTAGTATTGCGCAGAGCAAAAACAGAAGCCTGAATCTGCAATTAGAACAATTGACTTATCTCAAGAGCACCGTTAGGATGAAAGAAAATTTAGAAACCGATAATGCATCCAACAGCCAATAGGTTTCGACGAACCTCAGGATACCGCATAATAGCCTGATTTGCACTATCAGGGTCAAGAGGAAGGATATTGTAAGGCACATATATCTCCGTCTTTTCCGCAACATTCTTTTGAGCTTCCAAAACCTAAATAAAAGATTAATCACTGTAAAATACAAACAAATAACCACATAACCAAGTTCGCAAAATGTCCATTGCTGGTGAACATTATACATATAATTCCTTCAAAAATTCACAACATCTACTGTCAGTCAACCAAAAATAAACTAAAGATCCAGGTTAAAAAACAAAAAAATCCTTGCCAGCAGGAAAGCAAGGCTGTGTTTTTACCTCATTATCAAGCTCAATGGCCTGTGTAAGATTAACAGCCTTCAAAACTTCAAAAAGAACAGCAGCAGTTTGGTAGGCTTTTGTAAGCTGAGCACTGCAAAAAGTATGAAATGATGGCAAAACACAACTTCGAGCTAAAATTTCCGATCAGAAGGTCATATAGTTAACCAAGTAGAATATGATATTGTTGAATCTCTGAAAAAAAAAAAAAACTCACCGATCAGTATCTGCTGCTTTTTGCAATGCTTGAATATATTTTCTGTAGTACTGTTGATAGAAGCTCTGCATTTCTCGTGCATCGCTCTGTTTCATCCTACCCTTCAACGTTGGATCATTTTCCTAAGCACATCAAAAAGGTCAAACAATAGTTTCTTGTTAAAAGACCAGATACAAAACAAAAGTAGCAGAGATCATCCAGATTGCATACAGGCCCAGGCAGAAGCCTACTTGGACTTATAAGGGAATAGAACAAGCTAATAGATCCAAGACCATAGCATGAAGACACACGGGGATCATGTGGACCTCGGGATCACACATTTGAACTAAACAAGACCCATCAGCCACATGTCCCAACCAGAAGGCACGCCGATCAGCCTATGGCCAAATTAGTTGGTTTTTATTTCGTGTTTAACCACTCACTTAAAAGTTAAGGGCATTTTGGTAGTTTCCAATATTGGTTTGGACTAGGGGTGGCGAGCGGAGCGGGTCGGGTCGGGTCGGCAAGTGAAAGCCATAATTTGGGCTTAACCCACGTCCAACCCGTTTTCTAAAAGGGTCAGGTTTCATTGACCTGCACCAGCGGCAAGTCAAACCAACCCGACCGTCTAGGCCCGTATTTGTGATGGTGTGCGAACAAGAGGAGGCCACCAAGTTCCCACCCTGGTACTGCCGACCCTTGCACTTCAGCCAAGGGAAAAAGGGATCATTGAGGCTTTGACTTACAAAAGTCCTTATTCAAAAGAGTGGAAATCCACCTTGGGTACAACCTATTGAGAATCCAAACCATTCAAATTCAATGTCCTCCCTAGGTATAGCATATCCTCAAATTGTATCCCAATATGAGTTGTTCATACTGTAAGATATATCATTTGATAAAATTCGTGATTTATACAATCTTATATATATTCACTATCATGTTTAAATGAGTGGGATTCCCCTTTAGGGCCTAGGCCCCACCAATCCAATCAAAAATTCACGAGCCACTCAAAAAAACTGCCCCCACATTTTATGGAAAATCCTCAATTTTTATTCCAATGGGAGTTTATCCCACCATAAGATATGTCATTTGATAAAAAGAAGCTAGTTACACAATCTTATGCATATTGTCATCACTTTTTTTTCTCAAACGATCATCCAAGGGTAGGCCCAAATCAGACTGAAGTAAAACTTCGGCATGCCCCATATATAGAGAGAAACTGTTTTTTGAGTGGTTCAGATTTCAATATCTAGCACCCATTGAGGAGTTCCACTCCTTTAGCTCGTGATTTTTCTACGACAAAACCTTTAGAGAATTTGAATTTAAAATAAAAGGGAACAATGTCTAGCATCTGCTTGTCTGGCACGTGTATTTGTGAGATCCCTGGTTTCTTGCGTGATTATTATTTAAACAATTCTGTTTATTAGTTAATTAACATAGTCTTGTATGAAGGATTAATATTAGATTAGTATTGGTAGGACCTAGACCATAGCAAGGACCTATTTGTAATTTGAGAAAAGCCTAGGGGATTATTGGTAATATTCTATTTTTGTTTTCTTTGCTTCGTTGGTTCAGGGACGTTATTTTAAGCATCTTTAGTTCTTGGAACCCAATGATTCGGTGTCATTTGATCAGAAATGATGCATCTTCAATAAGGAGGACAATTCTGCAATTATCATTCAAAAAAAAAGGACTATTCTGTAATTTCCATAAATCCCACCGAATAACCTTGTGCCAGAGAATTCTGAAATTCTCTGTATTTTTCTCTTCTTTTCCTAGTCTTTCCAACAACAACCAGTCTCTCCAGCTCTCTTTCATTTTTCTCTTGTTTCCTACTTCATTTGTGCGAGTTTAGCAAGGAAACTGATCATCATCAGCATCTCTTAACCATCATTCATCTCATCATCTTCATCTTCTTCCTCATCATCTCTATTCCTTCTTCATGGTAGCAAAAATTGTAAGGAGGTTTGGGTTTGTGAGGAAGTTTGAGAAGAATTAGTAGAGCTTTAGATAAGGCAAGTAACCAATTTGAGAAGAATTAGTAGAGCTTAGATAAGACAAGTAACTAAGTATAATTAGTACATTCTGATGTTTCTTTACCTGAGATTCAAGCTAATATAAGTTATGTTTTTCATTTTCTATTCAAAAGAGGATTCTTTTTACCATATTCTGCATAATGAGTTCCTTCTTGTTCAAATGAAGTTATAAATGTGTACTTCCAGTGATAAAATGGTATTTTAGCTGATTAAGTGGAATAGAATGAATAGATACAGGTTTCAAAACCTGAAAAAGAGTGTTTTGAAATCGAGTTACAGGTTTTGTAGCTCCACGATCAACTGAGAGGTGTATTGTGGTCAACTGTGAAACCTATCACGGCTAGCCATGAAGCTGACCGTAAGTGAAAAATGAAACAGGAACTCTCAGGAAACCTGTATTATAGACCGACAGACCTGTGTTGATAAGTCCATAAAAGTATAAAACCACATTTCATTCGCATATTTTCATTCATTTTTCCGGACTTACGTAATAGATAGGATAATTCCATTGAATTGCATTGAGTTTCATAAAATCGTGCATTTGAGCATCCAAAGTGAAATTCATGTAAAAATCCATCCAATTTCATAAAATTGCATAGTTTTATCAAAATTATTCTTTTGAATTATCCTACTATCGCATTAAGAACTTCTGATTTGCATGTAAACATGCATGATTTTCTTGCACCACTGCGCAATTCATGAAATTTTGATCGTCGTGGTCTACTCATACGCATGCATACGTGTCTCATGCATAGCATTAATCTTTTCCACATGAAAAATTATCCTTTTGCTTATTCTTTGCTTTTTGTGTAGGAAAATTTCAAATTTCGGCACCCACTTGGACAGAAATTGAAGAGAAAAACTCATCAAAAAGCGAACATGGAACCCACAGTATTTATGCACGAATTCCAAGGACGGGGGCTGCCATGGTGGATCCCAAAGATATTGCAGAAATTCAAATTTCTACCCTCCTTGAAAAAAATATTTTTTGAAAATTCAAATTTCGAATTTGAAGAAAAGAAAGGAAAGAAATCAAGGAGACTTGTTGGCCAAGAAAACAAAGGCGGCGAGAGAGAAGAAAGAGGGAAGAAATAAAGAAAGAAATCCAAGGAAATTGCAAGCATGCCAAGGGACGTCCAAAGGAGGGGATTTCAAGAGTTACACACCCCAAGAGGACCCCACCTTTGGTTCAATTGTGCAGCAAAAATCTGAATTTCAGATTTGGAAAAAAAATCTCAAGTCAATGTGGGCCCAAGTGTGAGGAGTTCCAAGCAATGAAGAGTCCTAATTTTAGAAGGAACTTGTGCATCAAGCTAAGGAAGGAAAGAAGCAATTTCAAATTTTCAAAAGGTTTCACAAATTCAATATAACTTGGGAGTCCGAGAAAGAAAATGTAATATCCTAAGTTACCTGGGCCAGGATTAGGTTGGCCCAGGCAGGGCCAATAGTTGATTTCTTATTATAGAATTAGAAGTTGTCCCACGTTATTGGTTTTAGGAAGGGGAGGAGTTGTGTTTCAACTCTAATTAGAAAGAGGAAGAGGTAGTATAAGAGAAGGATTAGAAATTAGGAAGTATACCTCATCCTTGTGTATATAAACAAAACCAACGACCTTACCCTTGTTTTCTTTGGAGAGAAAGGCATTTGAGAGGGAGAATTGGTGACTGGAATCCAGGGGAAGAAGAGGAAGAAGGCAATCAAAGGAGAGACGATCAACGGATGTCCTATTCGCGCCCGCATATAGCTAAAGCAACCATCACGTACAAAAGGTGAGTGAATCTTCTTAATTACTCTCTAATGGTGCTCTAGACGATTGATAATGTTGAATTGGATACATAGCAGCATCTAAAATCTATTGATTAGAGTGAAATCTATTTTGGAGGCAAAGAAAGCATATTATATGGCTGCTAGAATGATGTAATTGATAATGGAATGCAATCCAGGGGAATCCATCGAATAGGCATGGATTTGTGGAACTCAGAGGCATGTCTTCACTAGACATAATTCTGTTTTTGGGATTGTGGGGCCCCCTGGCCCACTGTATGATGGATCTGAACCATGGAATGGAGAGCATACACCCAGGCGACCAGGGTGGTGCTGGTCCTATAGGGTTTGGACCCTGTTTGGGCCCCCATCTAATTCATCCTTGCAGCAAACACGTTAAATTGATAAAGCAGGGCAGAAAGTCGACAGTGATTGTGGAACCACTGGGCCCACATGATCTGAGATCAGGACCACACATCCTACAGGGGACCCATGGTCGACCCCAGTGACAGTGGACTCCTGCGCAGTGGGCCCCATCTGTAGTATATCTTTTGGCCATCAAAGCTCCCAGGCGTGAATTAGGGAGAAAGAACAATTTGGGTAGTGACAAAGTGGTATCAGAGCCTAAGGTTTTGGGCAATTAAAAGAAATAGCAACACATAGGCCACGTGGTGAGGACGTTGGGGTGTCAACGGTATACATAGAGCATAGTAAATTGTCATTGATCTTATGGCTCACAACTTTTTCCTTCTGCAGAGGAACTAAGACGATGAATAACGCTATTGGGAAAGAGAATGAGAACAATAATGTTCAGCCGAACGGTGAGAGGCCTGAATACGCCCGGCAAATGTTTGATACCAAATACCGAGTCACCCACTGCAAATTCTAATTCTCTTCGACGCTTATCTACATAACTCTTCTGGCGACTCTGAGCAGTCTTCAATCTGTCCCTGATTTTCTTAATATTTTCGGTAGAAGTTTGCACCCATTCAGGGCCTAATATCCGCCGATCACCCACTTCTTCCCAACAAATCGGAGAACGACAACTCCTGCCATACAAAGCCTTAGAAGGAGCCATCTGGATACTCGAATGATAGTTGTTATTATAAGCAAACTCTGTCAGCGGTAACTGCTCATCCCAACTGTCGTTGAAATCTATAGCACACGCTCTAAGCATGTCCTCTAGTGTCTGATTTGTTCTCTCAATCTGCCGATCAGTCTGGGGGTGATACGTTGTGCTAAAATTCAGTTTGGTACCCATAGCCCTTTGCAAGCTCTTCCAAAATTGTGAAACAAAACTAGTATCCCTGTCAGATACGATTGATGCCGGTATGCCATGCAACCTCACAATCTCCCTAACATATGTTTTGGCTAGGTGTTCCATTGTAGTTCTTCCTTTCAACGGTATGAAGTGCGCCGACTTGGTCAACCGATCCACAATTACCCAAATTATCTCATTATGCCTTGAGGTTCTAGGAAACCCTGATATGAAATCCATAGTGATATGTTCCCATTTCCATTCTGATGGGTATCGGCTGCAGTAGTCCACCCGGCTTCCTATGATCCGCCTTTACTTGCTGACAGGTAAAACAACGTCCGACAAACTCAGTATCATCATTTTTCATGCCGATCCACCAAAATCCTCTTTCTAATTAGAGTTGAAACACAACTCCTCCCCTTCCTAAAACCAATAATGTGAGACAACTTCTAATTCTATAATAAGAAATCAACTAATGGCCCTGCCTGGGCCAACCTAATCCTGGGCCCAGGTAACCCAGGATATTGCAAAAAGCTTCCCAAAGGGATTGCTTGACAACCAAGCAATGAAACACTATAAAATAAAAAATAAAAAATAAAAAAAAACCCATGTGGGACATCCAAAGCAGCACCCTTCCCTTGGACGTCCACACTAGGGGCCAGCGACCTCTCTCTCCACTCTCTCTTCCACACCCTCTCTCCTCTCGTTTTCTTTCTTTCTTCCATGAGGCTTAAAAGGGATTTTTCAAAGGAGAAGATTAAGAAGATGGAGGGGTGGTTTTCATTGTAATTCAAGAAGAAGGTGAAGTTGTAAACTTTGCTTAATTCTATGGACGGATAAATTCAGAAAAGGTGTGTTGTTCTTATGTTTGTTAATTTACTTTCATTATCCAAGTTACCTAGGATTTTTTTATTTTTTCCAGATATATCGAATGCCTTGGGACCTCTAAATGATGAAAATACGTAGTTAGAACCTTGAGTCCTGTGAAATCTCTCATTAATTAATAATCTAAAAACATATCTTGGCTCATCCTTATGGGAGGGGCTGAATGAAGCCGTACGCATTTTTAGTACTGAGGAGCAATGGATCCGGACTCTTGAATAACAAATTCACATTCTAATTTTTAATTCTTTATTTCTGTTTTTCTGATTTTTACTTTAATTTATGCAATTGGTTGTTTTAACTCTTTTCATGCTGGTTGCAGTAAACTAGTTTAAGAATTTTAGTTTAGGTTTTCTAGATTGCTGTAATTGCTGTAATTAATTTTCAGATTTGTAGATTGGGTTTGTATAGATTTTATTTAGGCTAGTTTTAGATTTTTCAAAAAGACAGGTACAACTTGATTGCATTCTCACTCCCTGTGGATCGACCCCATACTCACCGGGTTATCACTACTTTGCAACCTTGCACTTGGGGCTGTTGAACATGTGTCCACAACATGTTCAAAATCGCGGTCGCGGTCATTGCGTCATATTGCGATTCGCAATCATCGCGTTGCGGTTGCGCTCATAGCGGTGCTAATTTTTATTTTACCCCAAGAAAATCAGAAAAAATTTCCAAAAAATCCAGAATATTCTAAAATGCTAGAAAACAATATCTTTCTCCATTAGTAAACACTTTAAAGCAAAATGTCAGTCCCCCCCTAAGTCATTACATCCTGTATCGATGTCTTATCCGATACTTATAAACACTGCTATGAATTAAATAGGCTTACATGTATATATTAAAATAAGTTAAACTATATTAAATTTTACAGTATGCATTGCAACCATAATTTTGAACTATCATTAGTGTTAAACACTCAAAGTCAAGAAACTACTAGAAGTAGTATAGATGTACAATATTCAATTATTCAATAACGAAGTAAATTGTGCCTGAATTTCAACTTTCAAGTAACATCTACTACTACATCGAGATTAATTAATTATTTAAAACATCGGAGTACGAACACAAGGGTATTGTGGTTGCGAAGGGAAGAAACCATCATATGAGAATCCACAAAATATTGCAAATCACTTGAGTTTTGAGGAAAAAATAAGCTTAGGAAGCTCTAACAATGTCTTAAGAAGATCCACAAATAGTTTGGAAAAGAAAGAAATGAAAAGGAAGAGGAAAGAAAATTTAGGAAAACAAAATCATCGTTAACCGATATTTTGACCGTTATTTTCAAAATATCGGCCGCTATGGACCGTTATTTTCACTGTTTTTTTTTTTTTACACCGTGACCGTTATAACCGTTATATTCTAAATCTCTTAATGGTATAGGCCGTTACCGTTTCAGAACGGCCGTTATTTTAAACTATACTCCACAGTCAACCTTGGAGTCAACCATGGTTCACACACGGTCACCCATGAGGTCAACCGTGGAACCCTGTTTTACCTAATTATTTTCCAAATTTAATTCTCTAGCCTGGAAAGGTACCCTATAATACACCAATGACCCTGATTTTCTGAGAAATCATAGTATAGGATATCTAATGCAGACATTGTTCTACAAATTGCCTTAAACGCAATAATATAATCATCTAACAACAATGTGATATTTAAGGGTCCTGCTTATCAAATTAACTTCAGTAACGCGACTACTTATAACCCTGGAGATACATGTTATTGTTTAATTGTAAATTAAGGCAAACCAGATTTTATAATAGCCCTTTTTTTTAGAAGTAGTGAGCATGCCTTATCATATTGAGATCAGAAATCCTATGATCAGTTCTGTTCACATGTTTAGTTATCAGTTGCTTTTATTCAATTTACATGATGGAATTGTTAGGATATGTTATGACATGATAAGTAAATCAAATTCTGAAAATCAGTCTGTTAATATAGAAGTGTGTTCAGCATGTATTCCTAAGTCGGTAACAGAACTTAGCTCCAGTATTTCAGTTTCAGGGAGTATTTTTACTCAATGTACGCCAGTTCAGTAAAAGATAGCCACACAGACACTCATATATCAGATGATACCTCTGTTTCAATTATATTTATCAATTAGCTAATGTGGCCATGCCCAAGGTTTGTTAGAACTCCAGTTAGATGTATCTTGATTCTCATGATGATACATTATGCATGCTAATTATTTATCAGCTTGATTATGATTATCAGTTTTAATCAAATTATCATGTTTATGTTTATTATATTGGTTTACTTGCCCAGCTTCTGATGTAACCTTTGGCGTTACAGCCTTACAGGAAACTCCACCTTTACCCACGCCCAGGAAGTTGTGACAGTCAATGAGACTGCACAGGGAGCAGGTAATTGGACTCTTGATGATGTTATCTGATCATCTGGATGCGAGAGCTCGTCACAGGAAGAGTGATCCATGGTGGATGTGTCTGGGAGAGTTTTGGTGGCGGTGTGATGAGTTATATTTTGGGACTGTATATATAAACACCTTTCAAACTTAAAAGACTTTTGGGTCATAAATATATAGAAACTACATGTGCTCTGTTATAATGAAAAAAAGTTTATTACTGTTCAGTTATCCTTCCACAGGAAATTTTGAAATATGCAGGTTAATCCCACCCGTGATATCCTGTGGGTACGGTGTAAAAATGACTTTAAATCCCTACACTAGTTACATCATGAAATTGGAACCATTAAGGAAATCTAATTTTGGGATGTGACAGTATTGCTTCAATGCTTTGAAGTGGTCAAAACTCAAAATGTGTATTGGAGATGAAAATGCCAGGGATAGGTACCTCTGCTCGGTCCAGTGGGATAGATGAGTTAACCCTAACCCAACCCATTTTTTGCGAGTCAAGAAAACCTGACCCAGGACTGACCCGTATTTTATGTGGATAGGGTTGGCGGGTCAGGTCAATTGCCATCTCTAGTTTGGAGGCTAGGATTAAAATATCTAAAAATCATCAAACATCTAATGTCTATTTACTGCAAAATTAGCATACTAAATACATTCTAAGTTTTTTTTCCTCACGACAATCATAAATAGCACTATACTCAGTCAACCAGTGCTTTAAGAGCAGTCCTATTTTCATCTCCAGATGTAAGCATGATATTGAGTACTTCTTCATGTTTTGGCGGTTAGGCATGGCCTCAAACAAGTTCTACCCGATTTGGAGAAGTTTTTATGGTTGTTTTGTAGGTTCCCCTATTTTAGTTGCTGTTTGGTTGGGTCTAAAGGGACGTCCAAGGTAAGTACAGCCACTCTTCTAGCTCTAGTTCCACTTTTCATTGATTGGAACTACAGTAGTTGTTATCTGAGCTGGTGTTTTAAGTTGGACCCCATGAGGGCTTCAATTACATCCATCATGATGCATGGTCAAGGTATAGACCAAGGAGCCTAAAGAGGGAGAAGAGCAAACTGACCGCATCAAAGAACAAAACGAAGAATTAAAAAGGCAAGATGCAAACCATTGACAAAGAACTCGTCAAGCTACTAGCAAGTATGAGCCTTGAATCCAAAAGGGTGCCAATGGATTCAAGGTGAGTGAAGAATTAGCATGGAATATTATACATGTTAATTGCAACAAAGGGGAAGATGATAAGAGAGAGAGAAGATACAGGAAGAGATCACGAGATTCACGACATTACAATCAAGAATTTTTTTATTTTTTTATTTTTTTTTGAATGGTTACTTTCGTTAAAAGGAGCAAACAGTACAAGAGAAAAAGTACTGAAAGCAAAACAGAGCGAAACAGGAAAACAAAAGAACCCTAAAAACAGCCACCTAAAGCCCTGCCATAGAGAAGGCCACCTCTTTCCAGGAGATTCACAACATTACAATCAAGATTGGAATATCATGGGCATAACACAGGAGATGTTTTCCATTTTTGGGATTATACTGCTACTCAGATAGTCAGATCTTGGTAATTAACAAGAAGTTGTAAGCAGCAAAAACATAGAGCTAAATAGGCTAAAAGCACAGAGGGGAGATTTGATTTTTTAGGAGTCGCCAGAGTAAAAGGTACTCAAATTAAAAGTAGAAAATAAGTACAATCACCAAAAAGGATTATATGGAAGGAGAGGAATGCTAGATGCTTTGAAAGAGTGGAGAAGAACTGCGAATTTTAGTGTGAAAGGATTAAATTCTCTATTGCTAGTTGGGTTTTGATCAATCCCAAGTTCCGAGGTCTCTCGGTTGATAAAATCCTGCTAAACTGGAAAGAAGTTGCTGGGCTTAATGTGGAATTGTAGTCTGTATTTTCTCTTGTCTTTTTGCCCTTGTTGTTTTTTGTTTTGGTGGGGTTCTTATTGTGCTTGTTTACTGGTTTCTCTTTGGGTGGTAAGATTGTCAATATAGTCCTCTTGTACTACTTGCTTTTCTTTTTAATAAAAGTAGCCATTCAAAAAAAAAAAAAAAAGGAATTCTACGTAGTTAGGCAATCTCTGCCTACGTCCATCGATCTAGAGCAAGACGAGCTTTGATTCCTTCACTTGGAAAAGGTGCACAACCTGGAGCACCAGTGATACTATGTCAACACTAAGCTCTTGTACAGCCTAACAACCGCAGCTGCCCCTAGTACGAACCCATTTATCTCAACTGAATGCCAGAGGTGGTTCTAGGATCAAGGGTACCAAGTTCTCTTACGAATCCTCAAAGTGCAGATATTTAGGCATTTAGATGATGGATCTAAACACTAAGAAAAACCAAACACCGGGAGCTCAAGTACTTTGCTTGAGTCGTGGTAAAAAATGACCAAAGCACTGGGAACCCAAGCACTTTGCTACAGTCACAGTGGGGGAAGAGGAATGGAAGACGTGTGTATATAAATGAGAGGGGGAGGGGATTATCTATCTATAGGCCTTGGAACCCCCTCAACGCCTGTAATACCACAGACCCCATTTTGGGTCTATAATTTTATTTAATATTTTATATATTTAATTTCTTGGATTTTGATATATATTATGAATGAATGATAGGTACTATAAATATATGGGCAACAATATGTGGGGGCCATTATTCTCCTGTCAGTGATATTCTTATTTTATTCAGCGTGCTGTACCCTATTCTAAGAGTTTAAGTAATGACTTGTAGGACCCATACTTATGACTAAAAAGAATTAGTCTCTTGCATGGAGTGGCGTGCGACCCATAGTCCTTTAGATATTAAATAAAGCATTCTTAGAATAAATCAGCCCCATGTTTTGGTAAGTAGAAATCAACTAAAGGGAGGACTTAGGAGCTATGTACGAATTCTAGTTAGAGAAGGAGAAAGAGGCATGTATTTGAGACCTTATAAAAGTGTGCGCACAACTCACTTGGAGTACTACTCCAATCGGCATCCCTAAAGATCCCATCTCTTCTCTCTTTTGCCCATTTCATCTTTCCCTCTCTTTAAACCCTAGAAACCCTAGTGCTTAGACTTAGAGAAAAGGGAGATCAAGGAGAAGATAGGAGAGAAACCAGTGGAGAAGGACCAGCAGAGATTTGGAATTGTTGACACCATACAAAGATTCTATATCCTACATAGGTGAGTAGAGATTCTTATCTACTTGTGTATTATTCCAAATCAGAAAATTCCTCCCTCATATTCTGTGCTACACTGGTTTTGTGATGAAATTAGTGATATTGGGGATGATTCGATTCAATTGATTGTCTCAAGCCTTGTATTACTGCTACAGTATTTTGTAAATGCTGTCGACCATAGCACAGTCAACACTTAGAATTCTTGTAAAGTTACGCATTAAGGTTGAAAGGTTTGTTCGAGATTGGACTCAAATCAACCCAAGAATTGCATCGAATCCTACCTGGAATGGGACTTTTGCAGAATCAGGTCATCATGGGCAGTATTATGTTTTGAAATGTGGGGCCCAAGTGGGCCGCCCGATCATCAATCTGACCCGCACATCTGTTAGTAGACAAATGGGCGACCCTTAAGATCAGGTCCCTTAGCCCACCACCCAATTAACCCAAAAACTTGCACGTGAATAGTAAATTGCTGATTAAGAATCTGTTATGGAGTTGCAAAAGTTCCGGAAATTACATTACAGTCCCTGTTGTTCTTTCTTATATTTATTTGAAACTATTTTGAGTTGTTCCTCAAATTATAGACTACTGAATTTTTCCCTATTTTTACAGCTGAACCAGTTTTGGTCATTTCCTTTAGTATGGATGATCTCGAAATTTGCAAGAAAGGACTTGTTTTTCATTATTATTATATTTGAAACTGTTTTTCTAGATTTCTTTAGTTCCCGACTTTCTGAAATTACAAATAAGGGCCTGTTGTTCATTGTTATTATGCCTGAGAATTGTTTGAGTGTGTTTCCTTTAGTTCTCTACTTCTCAAATTTGCACTTAGGACATTGATTAATGGTGACTCGAAATATGTGTATGGATTAAAATACATATTACATGTCATTGTTATTTGGGGATTTCACATGTCTAATCCTTTTTGATAGATTATGTGATTTCTATGTGCATCTGTAACGTGTATTCATTTGTAATTGAATATCCTCAAATGTAGGGGAAGTGGAAATCAACTTGTAGGTGGTGACTTGCACACTTTCCCAAAGGGGGTGTTTCTAGTTCCAGCCACATACTATTGGAGCTCAAGTAAGAAACTCATGGCTTATTTAAGCAGTGGAGACATAAGGCAGTTTTCTCTCTTAGTCAACTCTCACTCACTCTCTTCCTCTTGCCCCTTTCAACAAGACACCCAAATCCCTAGCCTAGCAAGTGAAGAACTACAAGAGAAGAGGACCACTAGAGGTGTGCTTCACATAAGGTGAGTAGATTTTCGAAATCTTATTTGGTTCCATAATTCTAGTTGATGTTTTCCAAAACTTTGCGAACTCTAGTATCCCAAATCTACTTGTGTATGATGCAGTTTTCCATTTATAAATCTGATTTGGTGTTTTAGACTCTGTGTATTCAATACTAGTGACAGTTACTCAGCAATTAACCATTGTCGACCACACAGTTGTATATTCCATAATTCTAGTTGATGTTTTCCAAAATTTTGCGAACTCTAGTATCCCAAATCTACTTGTGTATGATGCGGTTTTCCATTTATAAATCTGATTTGGTGTTTTAAACTCTGTGTATTCAATACTAGTGACAGTTACTCTAGCAATTAACCATTGTCGACCACACAGTTGTATGTTGGATTTCAGACCCCATAATCCATGTTTTTTGAATTTTTTAGTGACATTAGGAGCACTGAATGAAGGATCAACTAATTCTCTTGTATATTCATTACAGCTACAGTAATTTTTCTTGAATTTTTTAATGGCAGTAATTTTTCTTGAATGTCAACATGTTTTGGGTATTATTGAAACAAGAAATTCCCTTTGGACCTAGAGACTTGCCAATGGATATCCTTAAAAGGGAGATAGGATCCTCAGATAATGTTTCCTGCCCATCTTGTCCCAAAATATGCAAGAAATCAAAGATGAATTGAGATTTGTAGAGATTAAGGTCTTTTGGGAACAGATTCAAGCATTTTCAGGTGTTGGGCCCACATGGGCCACCTGATAAGAAATTAGATCCGATCATCAAAAAGAAGGCCCTTGAGTGATGTTGGAAGTCTGGTCCCTTACTAGATTGGGCCCAGTTAGGCCCACCATCCAACTTATCCAAAACCAGCCACGTGAGACCTTTTCTATGATTGTTCTGTTTCTAAACTTCACCTTATGCTTGACTTTCTCATTTTACAACTGGGTACATTATGTTTTAATAATTACATACAAGCCACTCTCTTACCTCCTTGAGTTTTACAAGTGCTTGGGAATTTCAATTTAATCCCTAATACTCATAATAATTACAACAGCACATCTTATGACCTATCTAATTGCGTTTTAGAATTCTGAAAATTACAAATTAGGGCCTGACACTTCATGTTTTTACATCTGAAACAGTTTTTAAGTTATTTCTTTAGTTTCAGACTCTCTGAATTTACAAATAGACCCCTTTTATTCATTGTTACTATACCTGAACCTATTTTTAGTTATTTCTTAGCATTCCAAGCTTCTTGAATTTTGAACTGAGGATCCTATTACTTGATTAATTGTTATTTGATCATACTACAGCATTAATTACATGCCATAGTTATTTGAACATATTTCTGAATTAATTAACATGTCATTGTTATTGAGAATTTCACAAAGTTGTTTATTGTTTATTCCATTGATAAATTATGTGATTTGTTATGCCATTATGTTTGGATTAGCATGTCAAATCTATAAAAGGCTGGTCATGTAACCAACCCTACTCACAAATCGGATACCAGTTATGATACTGTTGGGGCAACAAAACTCCGTAATGTGTAAAGGAACTCCTTACAGATGGGGCAACAAAACTCCGTAATGTGTAAAGGAACTCCTTACAGAGACCAACCCACAATGGAATTTGTCGAATGTAATAAACATGATAAATTATGTGACTTCGTTTGATTGGAGGAATCCCTTCAAGTCTTCAACACTCCTAGACTGCTAGCACTGTATGGAATGACATCCCCATACAAATGGCCAACTTTGGGAAATTTGTAGACTTTGGGCAGTTTTGAGAGACTTTGATTCATTGGTACCATTTTGATGATTTCGGACTTTCTGGTCAATCTTGTTTAGACCCTCGTCGGTCATTTTGCAATGTGCACAGAAATTATTTTGAAAGTTATCATTTTCTTATATTTGGCATCCTTGAGGTGCTTGAGCTTTGGGTATGTGCTCAATGTTACAAAATTCGGTTCGTTTCAGACGAAATATAATTTTGGCTTGTTCGATGCACCGAAATGAACACAAGTCCTTCAATTATTTGTCCCAGAATTCGTTCCAATTAGTCCAATTCATCCACTTCGTCTGATTTGTCCAAGCCTATGATGCAAGGATACTTCAACATGGGCAATGTATCGTGTCATATCGTATCCGATACTTCACTTTTTATGTGTAAAATCCGTGTCCCTGCCGTGTATACGACGTGTCCTTGCCGTATCTGTGCATCATAGGTCCCAGCATGTAGGTTGCCTTTTAAAATAGAAAAAATGAAAATTGAAGGTGATAAACATATTTTTTTTTAACTTAAATGTAAAAGAAAAAATACTTTTTTGGCCTTTTGGCCTAGAAAAATTCGTGGGTCGTGGAGCTCATCTATTAAAAATCTAAATAACTTTATGGGCCCTAATCAAATTTTATTCCAATTAAAAAAAAATTATTATGAATAAGCTAGACAAGTTTCACTCTAATATGAAATAGCCCATCAAATATAAATTGACGTATTGAATTGATTTAATAGAATAAATTAAATGTATCATATATTATTTTTACATTTTAATATATCTATTCTTTCCAACATATTTCACTGAGATTTCCGAATTCGGCCAAAATATTTCATTTGGAGGACAAACCGAAATGGCGCCCAAGCCAAAACTCACAACTATGCATGTGCTACCAAGTGGTTAGGAGGTTGTTGTTAGATTTGACACAATTCACCTTGCCTTGCCCATGTTTGGATGTTACGTTAAAATTTCTATGTAATTTTATTTAATTTGTTGTAGTGTACACAAATAAATTTGAATATCTATTCACTCGCTTGTACTAATTGCTTATTTGCCCCTATCAGGTAACCAGAATGTTGAGTTGAAAGATGATTCGGTTGATGGAGAAGAGATAGGATTCGGCATGCGCATTTGAGCAACGGACTCACATAGAAGAAAAGAAGAAGAAATAGTTTTCATTATTCTATTAAGTTCAGCTTCCAAAGATTTTATAGTTGTTTATTGTTTTCATTTTATTTAATTATGTTCAGATTGACAATGTTATTTGAATTTTTAGAACTTAAATAAAGATTTTTCATTAATTAGGTAAATGCCTGGAATTTTATTATACAACTAGATTTGACACATGTATGGATATGATACTCTTATAAGCCTCGATGAGGAATTCGAAGGGCCCCAGATTCCGGGTAGTGACACTGACTATGATTGCAACCAATGAATGTGACTTCAATTTTGTTTCCAGTACAACTTTTGTTAAACATGTTAATGTGCATGCATTTAGATTTGAATATCCATTCACTCAGTTTTCCACTGATCACCAGTTTGCCCCTACTAGGTAACCAGATTTTTGAAGGGGGTACTTAATTGGGTGACGAAAGAGCTATAGGATCTCACATGCACAACTAAGAGAAGGCATTCATTCAACTATTTGATTAGAGGACTAGCCTCATGTGTTTAGAGTTATTTAATTGTTCTAAGATAATTGAGGATTTGTTAGTCCAACTTACTTGGATGCTTATGGATTTAATGGTCAGTTTATTGATATCAGTTGGTTATGTTTTGTTGTTAGTTTATCCAAATCTTAATGTAGAAAATTCAGATTTATTAATGTGATGCCCTGAAATTCTTATTTTGCATATTTAATTTGACATATGAATGTGAAAGAGATACAACAAAAGTCGCGCCGCAGAATTCAAAGTACCCGGGTACCGGGTCGTGACAGACCCAATATCACACGGTCCAATAGTCAGTTTATTGATATTAGTTGGTTATGTTTAGTTGTTAATTTATTCAAATCTTAATGTAAAAAATTCAGATTTTTTTATGTGATGCCCAGAAATTCTTATTTTGCATATCTAATTTGACATATGAATGTGAAAAGGTTACAACAAAAGTCGCGCTGCTGAATTCAAAGTGCCCAGGTTCCGGGTCATGACATACCCAATATCACATACAGTCCGCAATGTGCTAACTTCTAAAGAAAGTGAGTAATCTCCATAAAAACAAAAAAGAAATCATCCACAACATTGAGAGCAAAATCATATAAATTGAAAGAAAGAAGAAATCTCTAAAGCAAATCATAAAGAGTGAGGTATATCAACCAAGCCAAAAAAAAAACACAAAAACATCGAAAGTGAAAGGACTACACTGAACTAGAAATCCAAAGAAAAAGAGCAAGGAATTGCCAGGTGAAAAGGCCACCTAACAGGGCATAGTAAAACATTAGAAATCCAGTCCACAAAGCTAACGGAAGAAGAAGTTTGCCAAGGGCCCAACATAACTATGATAGCAATTCCCACCATAAACTAGATCTTGAAAAACATGTAGTTAAGATACCAGAACAAACTATTGCCCAAGTAATAGCACAACTAGCAACATCTTTAGCAACGACTTTAAAGTTATGCAAGCTCAATATCCCTCCCTCCCTCTCTACTTTAAAGTTATGCAAGCTCAATATCCCTCCCTCCCTCTCTAATATAGCCTCCTTTCCCCATCAAGTGCCCAAGATATAACACTATTGTAAACCCCTATCATATGACTCAATGTCAATCGCTTCACCATGAAAGCATCTCTTGTTACACTTATACCTGTACCGAGTAACAACCATAGAAGAGAGGAACCATAAGGATTTCCCTCTTTCCAACTGATCGCCAAGCCTTTTTTTTTCTTTTTCTTTTTCTTTTTCTCTTTTTTTTCCAGATTCAATCTTCGTAGCAAGCAAGCAGCAACAATCAACCAAAGACAAACTGGTATTCCACATCAACCAATTCAACACGTAAAGGAGACGATTGTCCCATTCAGTCGGTGCCTTCTGCCTAGCTGAAGACTCCAGCCCAACAATAGTCCATCCAAGGCAACGATCACAAAGAAACAGCACTAGGGATAAGGTCCACCCCATCAAGTAGTATTAATGTAAATGGAATGAACTACCTCAAGGAGCATGAACAGTCATCACTTAGATTTCTTTCTCAAGTGTTGGGAAACATATAATGCTACTGTTCATGTCCAACTCTTTGCAATCATTTCATCTTGTTAGACACATACGAGAACGACACAAGGAATCTCTCAGCATTGATACTTCTCCCACACAAATGTTGGAATAGAATCAGATTCCCATCACATTCCCAACCAAATATCCAATATTCCTCTTGTAGGAGTCCTTCACGCTAAGAATGACGAGCTGGACATCAGAATGCCAAGTCCTAACCTTCTATCCCTGTACATGCTTCCATTATGACAAAGCCATCTACAAAGCAGCAGTTGGTTCATTCGATCAAACGTGTTCAAACCCAAACCACACAGATAATTTGGTCTAAAAACCAGGTCAATTAACAAAATATAACTTTGTTTTCTCCTTTCCCTCAACCCCAAAAAAAAAATCAACTTCGTATTTCACTTAAAATGGCAACTCACCTAAAAAGAGACAAGGAGGTCTGAAAAGGACACATTGATGAGGACAATCATCCCACCAAGGCTCTTACCATAAAAAATAAAAAATCATCCCACCAAAGACAAAAATATTTTGCTATTAAAGTTCATAAATTCTTTCTGGTATGCTTTAGAACCAGTCCAATGACCTGTTGGAGTTATCAACACACAAAGGAACCACAGATAATTCATCCGCAGCGTTCACACTCAGCACCACAACACAACAGCCAAATCTTCTAGCGACCCCTCCTCCATTCTAAGCCATATCTGCTCATCCTTGAAAAGGGTTCGCCTTAAATACCAATACTGTTGCAAAACAACTGATGGTTGTTGTGACACTCTTAACTTGGTTGTACTCAGCAAATTGAATATTAGGATGTTATCCAAAGAATCCAAAACGTCAACCAAACTTGAACCATTGCATTAAGCCAATTGCCATGGCTACTTTGAGCATTCTACTCAAAGCTTCGCTAAAAATCAGGAATAGGAAAGGTGAGAGAGGGACCCCTTGAGCATCGTTCTACAAATATCCACACTAAATTTACATAAATAATGCATTTGCATGCAAACTTTTAAGAAAAATTCAACATAGAATCCAGTGAAGAGAAAACTACATGCATTCAACAAGTAATACTGCCAACAGAATTAAACAATTACCTTTTCGAGACGTTGTAGAAGTGCAGTTTTAAATTGTCGAACACCACGTCCACTAGATGTGGGATCCAGTCTATGGGCCTTCTCGAAGGCATAGAATCGACCTAGTTATGACACCAGTAAGCCCATGAATTAGATTCAACAAAAAGTTATAAAAAAATTTAACAATTTAACGAAAAGAAATCCTTAATATTTAATTAATTTTTACAAAAAAAAAAAAAAAAAGCACACTGCACAACCAGATCAATGATAATCACATAACTGAAGGAAAAATATTCATGACAAGGACAAAAAACACGACATTGAAGGCAAAGGCAACAAGAGTAATATTTTAGCTTATTGCAATTAAATTGGCTACTTGAATGAAAAATATAAGGCTCAAAGGCACCACACTGCACCATTGGTTCTTGAAGATGATTGACGCTCCCTCTTGTGCAAGGGAACATAACTTACAGTAGTCAATTTCGGTTTGATTTGGCCGTGCAGGCCGACATTGTTAGATACAGTACCTAACTGAACCGAATAGCCATACATAAAATTCAGATCCCTTCAAGATTGTGTTTATTCATTTGAGTTCAGATTTGGCAAATTCAGTAGAACAGGCCAAAATGGATTGGCAAGATTTCAGCAGGACGGTGACAACAGTGCAATTTATTTCATTTTTTTCATATAAGGCAGTGATTGCAAGAATTGGTGTATTTTATGTAATTTTAGGGTGTGCAATTGATTATTGGAGATTAGAGCTAGTAGTGGATGTCATAATTTCACATCACACATGGCTTATAAATTACTTCTTAAACACACACAGAGCAAATCTGGCGTGGTTTTGAACACAAGATGTGGGGAACAAACCCACGCCTTACGCCACTCCACCAACTCCCAGGTGGGTACTTCTTTGGCACGTTGAAATAACATATTGTTATTGTCAAATGTGATCAATTAAATCATTAAATATAAGCATATTTAGCATAAATGTTAGTTTAATGTTTTTTTACTAGTTTTATATTTATTTCTTTTTTTATTCTCCCAGGTGGGTACTTCTTTGGCACGTTGAAATAACATATTGTTATTGTCAAATGTGATCAATTAAATCATTAAATATAAGCATATTTAGCATAAATGTTAATTTAATGTTTTTTTACTAGTTTTATATTTATTTCTTTTTTTATAACCACTGGTTTTATATTTTCTAATTACATATATGCATAAATATTACTAATACAATTTTCCTGAGACTGAAATCCTAATTGGAACAGAGGAATGGCCAAAATATTTGGATCCAAAGTCAAGCCAAAATGGGGTCCAAAACTAAAGTGACAACAATGGCTCAAAACATTAACTCCCAGATTCAATGCCAAATTTCACTCAGTCATACCTCAAATCAGTTGTCTACTGGTTTGCAAAACTAAAAGCATACTAATTTTCTAAACTATGTTCAGACTGCCCGCAAACTAATTCATAAATTCTGCACAGACAGGAGCACTTTAGGGAAGAGAACGAATGGACGTTGATAAAATTTGGAGCTTTTGTACGGCTTAAGGGATACCCATTTGCACTCATCTATAACCGTTTGGCAATTTATTAGGTTAGTAAAAGTAACATAAAGCCTCCATTTTTCAGACAAGGGGTCACATCAGAAGTACACATCTTCAAAATTCTCTCCTTTGTCCAGAAAAAAAAAGTCAAAAAGCAACCTCTCTTATCCACTAAATGACAAAAAAAAAAAAAAAAAAAAACCCACTCTTAACACAAAAAGTCAAAAAATATTCCCTAACAATCCACTAAAGACAAAATACCATCATAACCCCTTTATATTCTATTCTCTGTTAATTTGATGCTTTACATCACTTTTACTTTAATAGTAAATTGCCAAACGGGCTCTAAAAGATGAAAGTTCATTCAAGCAAGGATGTACCACTGTCAACAAACAATTAAATGACCATTGATTTAAACAAAAGGATGTATGGTATTTACATAAGTTGAACCCCAATAGTCATGACTCTCTTAAGTCAATCCACATGGAGTCCAAAACAGTCAGCCACTGTAAACAACCAACTTAGAAGTCAAAGCCGCTTCAGGGCTTCATGACTACCATCAATGCAGAATTTAAAACTGCAGAATATGAGGTCTTAAACTATGTAGGCTTAGAAGGCTGAATAAGTCGTTACAGACCAATCAAACCGAATAACAAACTCTTCCAGTTTTTGTGGTTGTGACACCCAGCACAAACAACAGGGGTGAAATCTGGAACAAACTTAAAGCACATGTTAATGCAATTGGACTATCTATAAGATCTCTTCAATGTAATACCCCAAACCACTTTCCCACCCAAATACTCATGATCCTGACTGACCAACCATGACCACATTGCACAATGCAAATCTATACAAATTCAGAAACATGGATCACAAATACTCATAACGAACTCAAGTGTATTCCCAAAATCGAACCCTAGACCCCTCTCATAAGTCACAATCTTTTAAGTGACATTCCCTTCAAGAGCCACCATTTCTTATTCAATGGCAAGTTTACATTGGAGGACCAGAAAGTGCCTTCTTTAAATTTTTCTTAAACCCATCATGTCAGAGTTGCAGAGAGTGTTAACCAGTGAGACTTGGGCAATAAGAAACAGAAGGAACAATTGCGTTAACACACTTCAAGAGTACCAGCTCAATGTCCTTTACAAAGGCCTACAGGAAGACTAAGATCATAAGGTACACGAGTTTTAGGGAAAGGAGAGTCACTTAATAAATCACAAGAAGTCCTCCAGTTTTTCCTCCCATAAACTAGAAGAACTAGATGTCTCTTAGTTTAAGAAGGCTGCTCAGGCTTCAATTAAAGGAACATCTAGGGTGGGCACGTATTGTGTAGTGTGTACATCCGAAGAAAAGCGGTCCACAACTTCTGCCTTTCCTGTTCCACTGAAAAGCAATTCCAACCCCTTCCAATAGGAAATAGTTTTCCTCAACATTGCGAAAAATAAGTTGCTTGTTTGCATTTCCTCAAGAAAAATGTCATACCAAACATGGAAAAGGGACGACCACGAAAGAGTGATTCCTTACATGCCCACAAGAAAATGACTGGAAGGATGATTGCAATTGAAAGGGAAGTTCTATGAATGAAATAAGTTGGTCCTTGACATCATCTTGAAAAAATATGGAACAATTTTATGAAAGTAAAAAATCATAGATGGAAAGATCGTGTAGCCTTTTTCTAGGATGATCACCCACAAAAATACATTTAGTAATCAAGGGGTCCAGCTAACTTTTAGTGCGAAATAAAACATGTAGAAAGTAAGCACAGCCACAGTGATTTGAATTGAAAGTTGAAACAGACAAATCACAAAGTATAACTTGAGAGGAGTGATGTTGTTGATTCAACAAAAATATAAGCATAGGATTAACAAGAAAATTACTCCTAAGAATGGGCGGAAAGAGTAGGAGCTTTGCCATTCAATACAATGGCAAGCCTGCTGACTTCAGTAATATGATAAGAGAGAAATCCTTTTTTTTTTCCTGATCGAACTAGGTCCATAGTTTTCTCTAGCTCTAATACCATAAAAATGTAAGATGAAATAAGGCAAGAAGAATGAGGAAAACAGCAAGAGAGACACAAAAGAGACAAATAGAGAGAACATGTTAGAGTTATACCGATCATAGGTAACCGCCAGCTATATAGTACTGTTGCACTAAAGATGGTACTGTTGCACTGAAGATATGATACACTCATTAAAAATCAAAGCACCAAAGATATTCATAGTGATCTTGTAGACAACCACTATGCTATATGCTCTACATGAGTCCAAACTTCATAGTCCTTAATACTTAAACACATGCAGTGACGGAGCCAGGATTTTCTTTTAGTGGGGGCAAGTGAATGAGCGATGGTCAACTAGCAGCAGCGAAGCTAGAATTTTTTTTAGAGATAGATAATATTTCCAAATTTTGTTGATTTCTTTTACTTATCATTTAAAGCCATTTATTAATTTATTTCAAAGTTTTTTTTAACAATATCCAAAGAAAAAATCTTAGATTTGAAAATACCAATTAAATTTAAAGACAATTTATCAAAACTTTGGGAATAATTCAAATACAAAAATAGTAGAGCTCACCATAATGAATCTAAACTACTCAATAGATATTGGGGATTCTTGACTTTCAAATCAGGGATATACAGAGAGGCTAGCGCAATTGTACCCAAAACATAGAAAGTGAAAAAAATAATAACAATAGTCTCCTTTCTCGTCCTTTATTTTCATTTTCTTTCTGTTCCTTTTTCTTATTTGTACTCCTAAATTATATGCTTACATTTGAGATATATATATTAAACCAAAAAAAAAAAGAGCGACATGATGTCATGGAATAAAATTTTCCTCCAAAATCAGTTAAAAAGTGCTTAACTGAGTAACTTCACAGTCACAGGCACTTGTAAGCACTTAAATTCAATAAACTAAAAGGTTAAAACTGGTGACTTCTATGTGAATCATCACATTAAGATATTACTAGAATGCACAATCCCTGAAAAAGAACAAGCGGATCAACTCATTGAGTGGAAGATACATGTCAATTAAGCGGACAGTACTAGAATGCACAATCCCTGAAAAAGAACAAGCGGATCAACTCATTGAGTGGAAGATACATGTCAATTAAGCGGACAGTACCTGCCTTTGTCTCATTAAATATTCTTTTTTTTTTTTTTTACACAGGTGGCCTGCATGATAAAATCCACCACCCCCCCCCCCCCCCCCCCCAAAAAAAAAAACCAGCATTGTAGACCTAGCTCAAATGCTATAAGCCACTGGCCATTACACTGCTTCTTTATGTAAGGTGCACTTGTCAAAAGGATCAAAATAATATTTAGCAGGGAAATTCATATTCAAATCAGAACTAAGGGCCAGTTAATTTAATTAGAATTGAATTTCTAGGATTCCAAAGGAAGGCAAAAATCAGAGAAGCTAAAAGTGAAGGATTAGAGGTGAAGATCTACCAAGGGACACCAAACAAACCCCCTTTTAATAGGAAATGATTACCCGCCCATCACCCTAATAAACTAGAGCCTGAGGAAGCATTGGTCTTCTAGATCTCCACCTTCGCCCCTCCACTTTTCATTTAGTATACTCATTCAATAAAATGCTCTTTACCATGAATTCTTAGGAAATCAACGTAAAATAAAATAAAATAAAATAAAAAACATTCAAAAGAAAGTATGAGAAAGCCTCAATTGGCCAATAATTCGATTTGGGCTCGTCATTATTCAAAAAGAGTTGGGTTTCAGGGAGACTATTGACAACTGCAAGAACGCCGGTTTCCTAAAAAAATTAAATGGGAATAAATGGTTAAACCCATACACACTCCATGCTTCCGTCTAGATGAACATATAGCATCTTCCACGAGCATTAACTAGAAATAGCTAAAGATTATGGCCAAACATGCGATAACAATAATTTAAAAAAAAAAAAAAAAAAAACACCACATGGAAAGCGAGATAATATAAGAAAATGAGCGAATCAGAGCTGGAACATACAGAGGTAAGCAACCCTAGGGTTAATCGATTCAACTTCATTTGCAACACGAAGGATAGGAGCGATTTCAACAAGCGATGATGGCACGACCTCACTGTCAAAGATCTCACCCAAGGCACCTGCAGTCTGTGTCCTCTGAAGCCGTCTTGACGGCTGATGATCCAGCCCTCCCCTTCTCGCAGACATTTCTCTTCCCCAAACAGAACACTAACACTGCAAATAAAACGAGAATCCGAATATCAGTTGATGAAGATGTCAACTAAGCCCTAATCAAAAAAAAAAAAGTAACTTCATTAAGAAAGAAAACTAGAATCCGAATCCAAATCTCAGCATATGAAGATGCACGAAGCCCTAATCAAAAAGATTTCACTCCTTTTTTTCATGGAAAACGAGATTCCAGATCTATACAAGAGCTGAAAATAAGGAGATTTCACTTCATTTTCCAAAGAAAACGAGAATCCACACCTCAAAAGATAAACTGCATAAAGCCCTGATCAAAACAAGAGCTAACAGTAAGTAGATTTTTACTTCATTCTTTCCATTGAAAACTAGAATCCAGATCTCAGTATATGAATATGCATGAAACTATAGTCATCCGAGAGCTGAAAAGCAGGGATTTTTACTTCATCCTTTTTCAAAGAAAGGAGAATCCAAGCCTTCCGTGGATGAAAATGCACGTAACTAGATTCAAACGAGAGCTTAGGAAAAGGCCGATTCGATTCGATTTTTCCAAAACGAGGAACATAAAGAGGGAGAATTTGTTGCCTGTTTTTCCGAAGTAGCTCAGGATCTTGAATCGTCCATCGATCTAAGGCGGAAAAATCGCCATTTTCGTACTGAAACCAGTTTTCAGAGCATGGAATAGGCGATAGAGATGAGGAGAATGAGAGAGACTTGAGGAGAAATGTGTCTGGTAGGAGAAAACCCCAGGGAAGGAAAAAGGAAGGTAGCTGCTACTTCAAGCAAATGTGGTCAGTGAGAGAGAAATGTGTGTGAGAATATAGACAATACAGTGTGAAAAAGTAGTGATGCAATATGAAGATGCCATGGTCTTTCAATAATATTACAAATATGACATCGGGAGGAAAAAGCCTCCATATAAGTAAAAGATTTTGAGGGGGCCAATGTAAAAAAAGAAGTTAAATCTCTGCAAAGATGAGGGGGTTCTTCAAAATTCAGCAGGGCTATGGCCCCCCCTGCCATCCAGTTTCGCCCGCCTTTTATTTAGAGGAATTCATCTTAATTCTAAACTAGCTTAAACTGCAATAGGACTTATTCCTCACATCCTCCATGTTGTAGATCTTATGGTCGTTGGCATTTATAAAAATATGAATGCAAATGCCTGTGTAAATATTATACCAAATTTTACTTCGGGGCCTGGTTGTAGATATGAATGTAAATGCCAATGTAAATACGATTTGCTTGCTTCTAAATTGAAATGGTTTGAAATTCATTTCTCATCTCCACAAAAGCTAGAAAGGTTTTAGGGTGAGACATACAAATATAAAAAGGAATGATTTGGTTGTTCGATAATATATCTTCAACTCTTACTTAAGTGTGAGACATAGTCTTGCTTGGTCTAATTGATTCGAATTTAAGCCCCTAACATATATATCTTTTTTCCCGCCAATAAATACTCTACATGCCTGCACACACTCGCCCAAATCCCTCACCTTGGGTGTTCTAGCCAAAAATTGATCATTGACCTGTTTGGTTAGAGGCCTTTCTAACAAGGAATTAAGCTTGTTGGGGAGTTATGTTATAATGGGACGTCTTGTCCCCTGGACATTCTAAATGTTCTGTTTGTTGCAAGAGTGCAGAATTCCAAATCGCATGAAAATTGCACTTCTAACCATTATAAATTCCCAGAATTCTGGCATTCCAAATACTATAAGGGAGTTTAACATTTGAAATTCTACTTTTAGAAGGGAGGCAGCATTTGAAATTCTCAGAATCCTCCCCGACAATAATCCTCCCAATTCTTCTAACCAAATAGGCCCTTAGCAGTTTATGACAAGGGATGCAGCACTTCAAGGCCACTAAACTAAAGTGCCCCATATGTATAGCTCCAAAGTCCAAACCCTTATTTTGATGTACTCATATGGTTGGTAAATTCAATGGTGAAATCTACACCAAGTAAAGGCAAAATTTCTACAGATGCATAAAATTTAACTCCCTCCCGGTCTACCGTGGGGCATGTGAATGATTTTGATCAATCAAAAGTGGACCACACCTTTGGGTTTAACTTTTAGGCATCTGTGTTAAAAGAGGGCATGAGTGTGGGCATTTTTGTCATCTAAGTAGATTTTATCTACCTGATGCATCCAAATTTCAAAATAGCGATAATGCACGGGTCGTGTTGTCGGCCACTTCGGCCAATGGGTGAAAAGCCGTTTCAACTAAAGGGATGATGAAATTAGTAATTGACATTTATACCCTTCCAAAGTACCAACCTTTCTCGAGTTTGAATGGAGGGTGTTCTGGTAATTTCTGGTACAGTGGCAGTTTCAGATATTTTAAGTACTGCAGGGGGCATTTGTTTAGTTTGGTTTTCGGCTTGTCCTAACTGACAATTCTAAAAAGAACCCCAATATAATAGTATTATTTACAAAAAGCTCTCTCGATTTTGTGACCATGACATAGACATTGTTTACTGGATTCAATCTATATTATAATCAAAGAAGACATAAAAATGTCTTGCTCTGTTCCTCCCTTTTTTCTTTTCTTCCTTTTGCTCCATGTCTTTTATACCATGTAACCTAATATGATATGTTCAAAAAGATACTTGAGGATGAGATGAGATGATCCTTTTTCTTTCCAATTTCAATCCATCTCATCTATGACCTTAGTATTGTTTTTTTAAAAGTGCCGCTGGATGATTCTTCTATGGTCCATCAAAATTCAAATTGCACTTTACCTATTTTAACCAACTGCGCTAGATAAGGGAACATTGAATTCTTGAACACTTGCTCTCAGAGATGAAGCCCATGTTTGTCATCTTTATTTCCATCGTCTATTTGTCTTATGGTCTAAAGTGGATAGAGGTTTGGAAAATATAAGCATTTGACATAAATTATATCCTCTAGGACCTCTACCCGCTTTAGAGAAGTATGGTCAAGTCATCTTTAAATGAAACGCCTCGTTTATAGGATTGTGAAAATAAGAGCTATTGCCTTTTTTATGGCTCTATTTTGGATGGCTTTGTCGGATAAGGGTAAAGATATCAAGCAAGGCTGAAATGTGATGTCTCATGGGCTAGAAGACATTTATATCAACTTCAAAATATGGATGGAGTTTGGCAAAAGCATGGATAGATGTTGGATCAAAGACATAAAAGATGGTCATGGCCTTTTTTCTGTTATATTGGGCTACTGGTCTAAAAGTGATACTTTATCCTAGAACTAAAGGATCAAAATCAAAGTGCCAATGCTTGTCAATCAATATACATTTTATTATGATGGTATCTAATATTTGATAATGGTAGTTGGAGTTTTTAATGGATGTTCCAATGTCTTTTTTCCCACCCTTGAATTGTTGTTAGTGATAGGATTTAGGGCATGTTTGTGTGACCCATTCCGAGGGTACCGGACTTCTAATTCCACAGAAAAATATTCCCCATATTTATTGTCCGTTTCCTCTAATGTTCCTAGAAACATGTCAACAAAATGCTCTGGCGGAAAAAAAAAACCTACGAACTTCATCCCCAAACCGCTTCTCCTTCGTCTTCTCCAATCACCCAAAGCCTAAAACCTCTCTCTATCTCTCTTCCTCATCGTTGGAGCCTCTTTTTGTCTCTCTCTTTCGCCTCTGCAACTCACGAGACCCTTGGAGGATGATGTAGGTTAGGGTTTTTGGGCTTTGCCATTGGAGAACGATGATCTATTAGGGTTTTGGATACAAGGTGGGCCATTCTCTACGATTGACGCTCTACATGTGTTTGATGCGATGTTTGAGATAACCGGGTAGGCCGTTGCTTTGTAATTGCTCTCCAAGGTAGCTTTTTATTTTCTTTATACTTTGCTTTGTAATTTCTCTCCTATTGCAATCTCATCACAAGATTTTTCTTCAAAAAAAGAAAATTTATTGGTGTCATGTCTTTGTAATCTCAACACAATATTCATGCATTTATTTTGTGTTCTTTGGCTTGATGTGTAGATATCCACAGCTGCACCAAACATAAAAAAAAAAAATAAAAAAAAAGGAATAATTTTTTTCACCAAACATAGATTTGGCACTTCCATATAAATTGATTTCCTCGGCATCTATCTTCTATGGATTTTGCTGATGCGGAAATTTCCTCTTTCCGCGGAAAGCAACGTTACACAAACGTACCCTCAATTGATTCCTAAAATCCAAATAGGGCTTCAACGTGATGCGCGGAGCCTATACTCTTTAGTTTTTATTTCGATTAATAAATGCAAGACAAAGCTAAGTATGGGCTCCCAAAATAGTTGATTGTCTTAGATAATGTCAACCATTTGATGTGATACCTTCGTCTATAATATTTTTTACTACATTGTTACTAACTTTAACTGTGTGGTTTTAAGGGCGTGGATGCAAACAGTAATAATCGAGTATAAAGAATAATCATGACAACAAATTTGATCTCTCGCTCACTCTATTATGAGGATTGTGATGACAATAATAAGTTTTGACCATAGAAATCACAATAATAACTCTCTCTCTTTCTAAAAATATCGTGACTAGCACAGAAATATGGGTGTGTTTGTGCGAGGAGTGGATGAGCAATAGAGAAGAGAATTATTCTAATTTTCCGTGTGGTACATTATATTTGTTGTTTGGTGAGTATTTTCTTTTTAGTTTGTGTGTAAGGGAAAAAATTCAATTGCCCTTGTTAGAGAGAATTTTGGTTTCTTATGAGAGTAGTAGGGAAGCATGATTCCCCTGTCTAAAGGAAATAAAAACTTACCGAGCGCATAATCCTATCATCACACAATTAAGTCCTCTGGAAGCTTATATTTGACCTTAATTCAAATAGGCTATGCATACCAAGATCAAACATGGTTGAACCTGATGACCTTACCAAAGTTAAAAGCAATAGTCTCGCTCTTTCTCTCTCTTAAAACAAATATTTCAATTCAAGGGACTTGTATATCTCACTCAAAAAAAACCAAGGGTTACCAGTAGTGATATTTGTAAATATCATCAAAATGTCGGGGGTAGCTTTCTAATTGTCAGGTCTTTCAGGGGCTTTTAGTGCAATCTTTTTTTGCATCCATATGAAAGGGACATGACATTGGCTGCTCTCCCTTCTTGGTCCTAAAAATAGTAAGCTCTGGTCCAGGGTTCATGGTTCATGCACCGCACTCAATTAGAGATAAGTCTGGATCCTTTGAGGCTTTGAATTAGAGAAATCCTGAGTTAGGATTCTAACTCTACATTGGAGCCCACCGAATGAAAGTATGAGCACTCAAAATTAAGATTTATTCAAGTGAACGGCTATTCTCACTTTTTACTCCAGTAAGACCTAAACCCATGGAGATTGTATATTCAATTGAAAACAAGATTAACACAATTTTATACGTATTCACATATTCATTGATCAATATTTTTTTAATCAAGCGGTGAATCTTATTGCGAGGTGATAAGTCCTTAAAAATGCAATATTTTCTTATCATTTTACAGTAATTAATGACTTAATCGTCAAATCATGGCCCATTTTAGTAAAAAATTATGATGTTATGTATTTTAGCATCAAAGTCTAAATTTGAGTCAAAATTCATCCAAAAAATTGCATTTTCACATAAAATCATGAATTTCTCTATTTTTGGCATTGAAAGTCACAAATTTCCCATAACTTTTTATTCACACATGAAATGATGAATTTTCTTTGTACCATTGATTTAATTGAAGAAAACTTGATAAAATTGTGACATTTTATGCATTTATTTAGGCCTCGTTTGGCAAATCTTATCTATATGAAAATGATCTGCATGAAATAGATCTATTTCAAATGGCCCAAATTGAAAGAGATGCTATATAAAAAGTTTGTTTGGTAAGGCAAAAAGTCTTATTAAAATAGACTTTTTAAAATAAATGGTTGATAGGTTTTTTGCAAATATCTTAGTATCAACAAAGAATCAGAGGCCGAGATTCAACCTCATGGCCGTGTTTAGCCTTTCAAAGAGGATCAACGGTGTGGATCTTGATATAGGGGCCCAAAATATTTAGAAACTAACATCAAGTAATTCATATTTGTTTGCAAATATCTAGTGATTGGTAAAGGATCAACGGTTGAAAATTTGTGTGATAGCTGTTTTTAGTCTTCTTAAGAGCTTTTACGGTTCAGATTGTAGACTAGGGTCCCACAGTTGAAGAAAAACAAAAAAGATTGGACTGTGTGAATAGTGTCCAAAACTGTCTCAAGTAAGCATATAATAATCAACGGTCTAGAGTTTTTTGCTAATTTCTTGTGATCTAAAACGAATTAGTCAACAAAATTTGGGCTAATAGCTGTGTTTATCCTTCCAAATAGGATGAACGGTTCAAATCTTGAGTATGGGCCCCACAAAAGTTAGAAATTTAATCTAAGCTTCTAGGGTTTATTACAAATATCTCAAAATATATGAACATCCAACGGTTGAAAATTTGATCCATAGCCGTGTTTGATCTTATAAATCTATCCAACGGTTTGGATGGAGCTTGGGGGGCCCGAAAATTTAAAAAAAAAAAGATAAAACCGGACTGTCATGTGACAACGTGAAATACACTGTAGACAAGATGTCTTTCCGCTTCAGCCTGAGATGTCTACTTCAAATGTTGTCATTTTGGTTGCTTTTTGGAAAAGACAATTTATGTCTATTCTCCAATTGAGAAAGACACGTGAAAAATTGAACCAAACACTCTAAATGCGTTTTGAAGCAGTTTTAAGCCAATAAGAGGCAAGAATAAGAGATGCCAAACTGAACCTTAGTGTGAATTGGGCCCGCATCTTGCATAATTCCTTACCTATATGATTAGATTATTCTTTGGTTTTTGCTTTTATTTTTGTAGGGAATTTCAGAAATCGGGGCCCACGGAAGAGAATTGATGAATCAAATGCACCATGGACCCACCTTCCTTTGGCATGGATTCTAAGGTAGGGGCGGCCATGGTAGGGTCCGCTCTCATATGTAAGAAAAAAAATCAGATTTAATCTCTTGAAGATAAGTTCCAAATTTGCGGGCCATGAGATGATGAGGTGTCCTATCTACTCTCCAACAAATATTGCCTACATGTCAAGATGGATGGCTAAGATTCAATTCAAGCCAAACAAAGAAGAAAAAAAAAAATTGCAAAAGAAAATCAAGCCAAGGTAGGGACATCCAAGCATTGGATAGTTCAAGATTGCATTCTTCCAAGTATGGCCCACTCCCATGTCATGTTTGGAATGAAATTAAATTCAAATTTGAAGACAATTTTAAGGTGGGCCATGCTAAGAGTTTTTTCCAGCCATGAAGAGTTCAAAAAATTGGAAATCTTGCTAAGCAATCCAAGTTGGAAACAAATTGAAAGAGTGCAAGATTTGCACTAAGTTTATCTCCAAAAAGATATGCCTCAAGATTTGAAGTTTGCAACCCAAGAATTATCCAAGAAGCATCACATGTCCAAGCACTCCATCCCATGATTTCACACATCCAAGATGGTCGTCCAAGAGCATCCAAAATTTATTTCAAATCTGAAATTTCATATTTGAATTGATTGTTAACCAAAGTGGGACCCCCGAGAGAGGAAGTTGCATGAGATAAGAACAATCCTATTTTTACAAGGATTGTGGGCCAACCCCTAGAAAATCTCTCAAAAACCCTCCTAATCCTAATCCAACTTGGACTCCATACTACTAATCCTCATCCAACTAAAACCTTGCAACCCAAGCTATCAAAAAAATATAAAAAGAGCCCAAAAAGTGGGCTGGACGTCAATTCCACTCCTTCATTCCTCTTGGATGACCAGCAGCCTCTCCATCCTTTTTTTTTTATTAATTTTTTTCTCCATCTCTCCTCTACCATCGTCACTCACCCAAGGCTTCTCTAAGGCTACCACCACTTGGGTTTCTACGCTGTCGCGCCGCCGCCGTTGCTATCGTCACTCCACCATCGAATCATCCTTGAAATCATCTTCCCTTGCTTGGATTTCAGATCGCGAAACGAGAGCCGGTTGGATCGCCGTTCGAGACCGCGAGTCCCTCTCCTCCGTTTAGTGTTTCTTGTGTCTATGGTAAGGTTGGATGCACTTTATTTTTATTAAAAGAATTTTGTAATGGTTATTTGCTTGTAATGGGTCTTTCATTAATAAATCAAGTTTATGGGGTCTTGGTCTTCACCAATGAGTCAACATCGAATTTTTGTGCGTAGTGACAGTGCGCACTTGATTTTTCTTGATGGCATTAAGCAAAGTAATTATTGCAAAGTTTTAGAATTAAAATCTAATTTCTTTATTCTCTGATTTTATTTTATTTTTTATTTTATGCACCTTAACAATTATTACAATTAGTTGGACTAATAAATCTTATGGTGATGCAGTGGTTAGATTAGGTTTCTAGATTAGGATTTTAATTTTCTTTGGTTGTAATTAATATTTCAGATTTGTAATTAATTTTTAATTCAATTAGAAAATTTGATTTGTATAGTTTTTTTTAGGCTAGAACTAGTTTTTTTTTTATTAGGATAGGTTTTGCGATAAATAAACTCTCCGTGGATCGATCCGGTTTCACCGGTTATTACTACAATCGCGGCCTTGCACTTGGGGCTACGATCACGAGGTCAACTCCTACTATAGTAAAATTTGAGGATAGACATTGGGAGGACATTATTTTATACGGGTCGGATTTTTAATAGGTGATACTGATACCATTTTGGACTTTCACTCCTTCGACTCAACATTAATTTTTAAGTGAAAAGCTCCAGAGGATCAGAACTAATGGAGTAATGTTTTGCATATAACATACTCAATCTTAGTTGCCCAATCATGAGCCTACTGAAGCTATACATGGTGGTCATGAAGTGGCTGTTACATATGGAGGAAGAAAGCAATCTACACACAGCGGTCAGATGTTAGGTAACAAGTACTTGAATATTCTAATGTGACCCATTTATGGTGGGCCAATATTTGAATGGCTTAGACCAACTTATTTGTATGGAAGTGAAATATATACATGCTTATCAGACTGCATCACCATTTGACACTAGCCACATCTATCTCAGGACTATTGCTTTCAACACACTTAATAATTGAAAAATAATATAACCGTAGAACTGCTGTCATTAAAAAGATGACAAGGAAAGCTAACAACCCGTGTACCATGATGGAACGCTAGCATGATATTTGTTAGGAGTGTAAATAAAAAAAAAGAGAAATCGAAAAATCGTCTAACCGAATCGCCGTTAATAACCGTGTTTCACGGTTCGGTTAGGTTATTGTTAACGAAATCCAAAAACTATACGGTTTGATTCAGTTACAGTTTTCCGTAATAATTCACGGTTATTAACCGAACCGAACCGTAAACTCCATACGGTTAACTCCATACGGTTCGGTTCGGTTAACTCCATATGGTTAACCGTACCGTTTACAAATAAAAGAAAAAATAAGGGGGCTAAAAGAAATTTTTCTTAACTTATGTATAAGTTGCAAAACCATACCCTACCCCTTTCTCCCCTCTTTCTCTCAACTCACAGCCGGCCGCCCCTTTCTCGCCTCTCTCTCTCGACGAACGAATAAAAAGAATAGGCCACTCTCTCTCTCGCCTCATTCACCAGATCCAGGTTTGTTTAGGTTTATTGTTTATTTTCTTTGTGTGGAAATCTGAGGCCTCTCTCTTTTGCCTCATTCACCAGATCCAGGTTTGTTTGGGTTTATTGTTTATTTTCTTTGTGTGGAAATCCGAGGCCTCTCTCTCTCGCTTCATTCACCAGATCCAGCTTTGTTTGGGTTTATTTTTATTTTCTTTCTGTGGAAATTTGAGGTCTTTTGAGGGAAGAGGGGATCTATTAATTGAGATTTTTTTTCTCTTGGATTGTTTCTTTTGTCTCTCTCTCTCCCCCTTTCTCAATCTGCAACTTGATTTGCAGATCCCTTATTTTGAAGTGAAGTGAAATCGCTTCGTTACTTCTTAGCTAGGGTTTTAGAGAGAGAGAGAGAGAGAGAGGTTGTTGTATTATTGCTGTTGTTGGAGGGAATGCATTGAATTGGTCCACTACCGTTGAAAGTGCAAGCCTGCAAGCCCTTACCGGAAGTGGAATGTGCTCAAATCATACTCTCCAAAAAGAGTTGGTCCACTGCATGATTTATTAGTTGGAGATTGAGGTTAGATTTGGGTTTCTGAAAATGAAACTTGAGCCCAAACTGGATACCATTAGTGTTTTAAAAAGACGGCTTAGCCGCTTAAGCCTAATGTGAATTTCTGTTTTGTCTGTTTAAGCAAGCCCATGTAGGTTATAGTTTGGCTTGGCAATGGTTACATTCATAATACATATTGAAAGACGAATGTCCACATCTGGGATTATCAATATATGGCTCTTCACCTAATCTTTTGAAATATGAGAGTTGAGAATTTTGTATAGACACGTTTTCTTTGGATTCATTTAATTACCGTAGTTGGTATCCAGTTTATGCTTTAGGGTTTGCAAGTCATGACTGTCATCTATTTTTGACAATGCTTACAGCACCAAAACTGCATTTATCACTTATAAATTTATGTGCATCCAGCTCTTGGACACTGAATGGGGCTGTAAATGAGGGCTAAAAGAACACGGACAATTGAGATTTTTCCACGGTTATTAACCGTAACCGAACCGTCTAATACGGTTAACCGCAGTTACGGTTTTTCACGGTTTTTGTGAATACGGTTATGGGTTTAAAAGACAGAAAACCGCGGTTACGGTTCGGTTAACGGTTTTCCCAAATTGACCGGTTAACCGAACCGTTACACCCCTAATATTTGTAGCACAAATTCTAGAATCATACAGAATTATATAGGCATTAGAACATGCCCTTGTTGATAACAGAATGCCATGAAAATGCACATGTTGCCGAAATGTGAAACTCATGATTGACGTATGTATTGAGGAAATAAAATGATGCAATAATAATAATAATCAAAGTATTGTCCCAATTATATTAGGGTGTTTGGGTTCTAATAAAATTTTATGTTGTACGTCAACCTATCTAGCGCACCCCTTCTCCTTTACCCGGGAATGGGACCGGCAAATAAAATGATGAAATTGGGAGTTTAACATGATAGAGGAAAGTTATAAACACTTTGTAGTAGTATTCATTTCGAAAATGTTAGCTTGCATTAGAATACATATAAATTTTTGGTCAAGTTAGCTCTATTGAAAGATTATTAAATATATGATGTGTAAATGATATAATGTTAGGGTGATTGTTGGGTATCCGTTTTCTATCTTCCTCTATTCATTTTTCGGCAATGTCATTTGATGGTCATTTTTGTATGTTTATATTGGATCTTTATATATGTATTCTGTGCAAATAAAACAAGCCCTTTCATCATGGTAAAAAGACGAAAGGGATAATTGTATTTTTTTTCCTTGGAAATAAAAAGGAAAAGTAAGACCTTTTTTACTAAAAAATATTTTCTCATTTGGTGTGAGTGTCTTTCCGCAAGTGAAAGCACCAAAAGCATTGCAGTTTCATGACAATGAGGACTTAGATAAAAAGCCTTATGTGAAAAAGTGGAAATTCACGGCCAGTGCACAAAAGCGCCCTAAGTGTCTTTACAATGAATATAAATATTTAAAGATCGAGTTCTCAAGTATCATTAAAAATATATATTTGTTTAAAATAAAGGTGTTTCAATTAGGGTTTGTTCAACAAGTCCTATCTACATGAAATACAACTAATTTCAAATATATTTGCCTGTAATAGAACTATTTTAATTAGACTTTTTTTTAATTATAAATACCCTATTTGGCATATCTTATTGATTTTGAAAATGCAAACTTACCATATATTGGAAAAGTTTTACCAGCAGAGTAACCTTAGAGTAAAAGTAGTATCGACAAATTCTTCATAAAGCAAGATTGTACTTGCAAACTTATCATATTGTAAAACTAATATTGCAAACATGTCCAAAAATGCAAAAAGTAAGAATTGCTTCGGCCAATCATGTCTATTTGAAATTCTGAGTGCTTTTTAAAAAAGAGACAAGATCTAAAAATTGATTGAATCATCCGTCCACATGAAAATTGCCAAACAATTTAAAGTACTATGACCTTTTTTTTAATTAGTTTTATGGACATAAAAGTAAGCTTGTCAAAGGGCACCTTAGACCATGCTATACAATATGCAAGTTATATAAGTAAAGCTGTCATACAGTAAAAGTAATAAAGATAAAATACAGTACAAGTAAATTTGTGATATTGTAAAAGTTATATGCGGCAACTTGTTAAAAAAGAGCAAAATCTCACATTTTGGTTACTTCTTTAAAAGAGCAAAGTATTGAATTAGACATCTATGTAAACTTATGACACACAATCTAAAATATTCAAACACCTATTTGAATCAATTTTAGTGTTTTTTTTAAGTAGCATTGTCATTGAAAAGACCTTCCAATGGATTAGGGTCATAAAACCCATAACAAGTGTCTAACAGGCTCACATTCTTTTGCATAAATGAAGAACGAGACCATTATTGTGTAGACATTTTCGAACAAAATGATATAAGAAAGGGCGTGTTTGTTTCATATAATTGAACTTCTAGGAATTCTAAAGACTTTTAATTTCTATAAAAGTGGCTAAAATGAGGATAAAATGTATTTTATCATAAAAAAAAGAAAAAAAATGAAGATCCAAAGGTGAATGGATTAATGTCATAAAACCCATAACAAGCATCTAACAGGCTCGCATTCTTTTGTAGAAAGGTAGAACGAGACTATTATTGTGTAGACATTTTCAAACAAAATAAATAGAAGAAAGGACGTGTTTATTTCATGTAATCGAATTTCAAGGAACTCTGTGACTTCTAATTTATATAAGTGGCTAAAATAAAGATAAAAATTATTTTATCATAAAAAAAGATAGAAAAAAATGAAGATCAAAAGGTGAATATCCTAACATGACCGTCAAATAACATCACTTCAATGAAAATTAAATAAGGGAAGAGGAAAAATTAACAACCAACCATCTCCTTAGTAATTCAAATCCTATGAAAGTCAGGGTCTAGCCCTTATCTCGTTAATAATCATTCAAACTCCCGTGAATTCTATGCAAAGAAACAGGCCCAAACAATTATTAAGTTCACTTATTTTAGAGAATAAGTAGGACATGCACTTCTACTAAGATTTTGTTCAAATACATTGAACTGAGCTTGCCAACTCTGGAAAGGACACAACAAATAAAAGAATAAAGGCCCAATATACAGGTTACCCCTCAGTAATTTGTTATTTATAAAGAATAGATAAATAGAAGAACTGTGCCCAGAAGCAGTAAACCACAATGGATATCCGACTCCATTTCTCAAATGACTCCGTTTCTCAAATGTATATATTGATTTGCAATGCTTTTCCACGAACATCTTCGAAGCTTCATTTTTTTCACTTCATGCCTGCATAAATAAGATAGGGATACAAGAAAAGGCAAATAGATATTAAAAAGGATAGGAACTACTGTAATAATGGAAATTATTAAGCAAGTCACACAATATTATTATCATTACTGTGTTCAAAACAACTGTAATCAATCATACAAGAAGCATTACCTTGCACAACTAGACGGCTTCATTTCTCAAACGCATATGCTGATTGCAGTGCTTTTCTATGAACATCTTGGAAGCCCCTTCGATAGTTTTATGCCATGCCTGTAAATGTGAAAAGAAAAGAAAAATTATTCATATATATATATGCGAGTCAATATTGTAAACTAAATGTGCATCTCTCTTGGAGGGATTGAGTGAATTTATAGAGTATGCTCACAACTTTTACAAAGAGACAATTGAGACAATTATAAATACTGAATATCAAGATAAATTTTGAGAAATCAATTTTCAAAAGATCAACATCATCATCAAAGCCTTGTCCTAATTATGTTGGGGTCGGCTATATGAATTCGGTTTTTTCATTCTGGTTTATTTTAAGTCAAATTCTCAGATAAGTTAAATTTTCAGAAAATGTTTTTCTTTTTCAATTGGTTGACCCCATAGCCTTGTCTCAATTATGTTGGGATCAGCTATACGAATTTATTTTTTTCATTCTGATTTATCTTAAACCAAATTCTTAGATAAGTGAAATTTTCAGAAAATATTTTCCTTTTTCAATTGGTTGACACCATAATCATCGTTGTGCCGATAATAAAATTGAACGAGGAAGAAACTGCCTTCAAATTTTTTACTGTTAAACCACATAACCAATTGGGTTAGATTTTGAAGGCCCAAAAGTCTTTAACTTGGACTGACAAAAGTACTTCTTATAGTTTTCGAATTGAGTTAGCTAGATCTAGCCTCACCAACCATATTTGAAGTTCAGAAAAGTGCAATTAATACTTGGCCATAACTAGTTTGTATACTTTTTCCTTCTTCATTTAAAAAAAAGAAGAAAGTGGTAACACTTAAGTTTTCTTAATCTTGCCCTGAATATATGTGCTTTAATACATTCAACATATTTTCCACCAACCCGATGACAAAGAAAGTGACATTTGGGGATTAGTCATGTGAAAGAATATAATTGCAAATGTCACTTTCACAATAGTTTGTGTTTGGGAAAGTCACGGCACCTATCACCAATCAAGCAATTCCTTATTATAAATCCAATCTATCATAAATCCAATCATGCTAAATCCACCTTTAAAAAAGAAAAAAAAGAAGTGGCTCTCAACAATCCAAGGGTTTGCATTTAAGAAGAAATCATACTTCTTACGATGAGGCCCACCTACTATATCCTCAACAATGAATCAACACATATCTCAATTTGATGATCATGTTAAATCTGACATGGTTTGTAACATAAATCAAACCTTCTTAATCAAGACCGTAGATCTTGTAGGCGGAACAAGCTAAAGCTAAGATCAAATTTGGTATATTGAACTATCCATTGTTTAATGCATAAATCAAACCTTCTTAACCAGGACCGTAGATCTCATAGGCGGAACAACCTAAAGCTAAGATCAGATTCGGTATATTGAATTATCAATTGTTTAATGCATAAATATAGATATGTAGATTTGATTTATGTAGAGATAGGTTATGATTTATGCATTAAGCATTTTTCTGTGGGTAGATTTATATTCTAATTGTGATGATCGAATCATGCCAAGAAAAGGTTAAGAATGAGGGGATCCTATACTGTTTGTTGGGGGAACTCATCTAACCTATAATCAGCCATGGCCTCTAGTATTTCAGATTATTCATTGTCTAATGCATAAACCAAGAACGTAATGTTTGATGTAAAACCATCTTAGATATAAGAGACCAACCCATCACTATTTAGTATTCACCATTTGCTTTACCTTTGAAAAAAGTACCATTTTCATTAAAAGTTGAGCCCCTAAAGTAAAGGTTTAGAATGATTTAGTTACAGTGACATGGAATCTGCACAGCGCATCTTTCTCCCTACACTGTTGACTGTATGCATCCACGTGGTCACACACAGATCCATCCTTTTGAAAAACAAGGGTAAAATCAAACCACCCTCCATTATCAAATTTCATATTTTTACAATCACCAAAGACTTGGATTAATCTCTACTCATATGACCAACTAGATCCGAAAGGACACTCATTAGGATATATCTGTATCAAAAAGACAAAAAAGCATGATCACTAATGTTGTAAACCGTCTCATTTGTGGTTATGAAATGAATAGTCAGAGCAAAGTTTCAATTTTAATAGCCTTGTTTTATGAGAGAATGTTCTCCTATAGAGAGGCTTACATGTAGTCTAGTTTGTGGGGCTCACTCAGAAGAATGTTTAAGAATGTAAGAATGGCAGATGCGAAGGTCTCCTTACCTACAAGTGTGAGATATGATAAAAATGAAAAATAACAAAATCTCCACCAAATTATCCTAGCCTTTAATTTAAAATCTTGACTATTGTAATATAGTGCTTAAGAATATGCAAGAGAGAACAATCAACCATGCCACAGACACATACATAAAAGATTTACGTGATTCGACTTTTAGCCTAATGACGAGTAAATATTTCAAGCGAAAATTTTGGCCTAATCCCAAATCATGAAATGGTAAGATTACCAAAAGAGCTGCACTGATTGGAGGTGGGCCCACATATGAGAACATTTTCCTATTTTCATGACTCCAGATTAGACACTTAACAATGCCACATTTAAAAGAATTTTTAATTTGCTGTCGAATCTTACAGGCAGAGAAAGAGTTGTGAGTATCAAACCTTCTCAATCTTCTTCAACAAAGAACGGCTTATGACGATCTCTCGAATCCGGAGGCACTGCCTCCCAATCCCAAGCTGGCGGAGCAATGCCGACCTCCGAGTCCTTGGCGGTAGCAGCGATTTCATCTCCACCAAGCTCCCATTCTTGGTTGGGCTCTCTCCACTGCCTCTGTCTCCTTCGGTTCTCGCTCTTTTACGCCTTCTGCGCTCTTTAGCCTCTTTCTTTTCCATGGATTTGTGCTCAGATTTTGAATCCAAATCCGCAAACTTGTGAAGCAGTTCGTCCGAAGATGCCCTGGTAACATGCTGGACTTTGCAGGGATCCTCCATTGGAGATGAAACAGGAGTTGATTGGCTTTGTGTTGCTTTGCTGAGAGTGGAAGAGAGAGTGAAAGATGGGTGTGTTTGGCTGCAGATATGGTGAGTGAGAGGTCGGTGGCAAGTGACCGTTGGACCGACGTGGGCACGTTCCCATAATAGGACGGGAAAGTAGCCGTTGGAGAGAGACGAGAACATGCAATGTCTGCGAGGATGGAACATGGTAGGCCTGTCCATGACCATGAGTGGGATCCACACCCCAATAAAAAACCACTTGATAATAAAAATTATTCGTGATTGGGAAAAGTTAGATTGATTGTTTAACCATGGTAAATTTGATGGTTAGCCTGGTTATAAATGGATTGAAATTTGAGTAAGATGCAATTTATGTCAAGAAGAATGGTCATCCTGTGTGAAGCAGGTGGCATCTGAGTTGGCCGAGAGACGAAGACTCTCACCTTACGAAATAGAGACATTTTGTATATATACCACTGTTGGTCATCTTTTATAGTTTTATCGAATGCACGTGGATATTAGGGTTTACATGTACTCCTATAAATTAGTTATCGGCCTTTCAGAATCTAGTGTCCCCTAGCTGATTTAGATTTGAGAACCGGGATGCAAGCACCATTTGTGGAATTACATGCATTGGCTCAGCACTATTGTCGTGCGATCCAGAATCAGAGGAATAGAGGCAGAACGAACGAGTTCTTTGACAGAGTGAAGGACCCTTAAGTTTATGAGTGGGGGCCTACCTTTCCTATATTAAAATCACCGACACAATTTGATCTCCTTTTTTTGAAATTTTACTAGTCTAATTGTTTGATTGACCACATGTTGTTATATACACGCCGAAATAACTTTTGTTTTATTAATAGAAGAATGGCAAATCTGCTGAACTCACAAATCCAATTCCAATCTGATTGGATAAAGCTTTGATGCTGATATCTAACAAGTGGTCCAATAGGAAAGGAAGGTCCCTGGAATTCCACCCCCCATAAAGGACACACTCCGGGACAACTGTCAAGAAATAAGTGCCCTTAATAGTCAAATGGCCCACCAGTAGGCCAGCATTGATTGGTGTTGTACGTGCGTTTATTAATTGGAGTCCAGATCCAATCAATTTAATCTTCATGCGGACCCTTCTGTGGGGCCCACCTTGACGCAGGAGTATATGAAAATAGGCAATAATTATTGATTGTGATCATGTATTGCAAGTGCCCCAAATTTCGATCCCACCCATGCAACAATTTGGGCCTCACATAAAGGGTTCACAAGTCACGTCATTAGCCTCTTTTTTTTTTTTTTTTTCTTATAACAGTAATAACAAAAGCCTTCACTAAAAGGGACAGAGAACAAGCTAAAAGAAAGGAGAACGAAAAAGTACACGAGAGCATTATACCGCTCCCAACCCCAACCCCTTGTCCAACTAACACATCTGTTAGAGATGTTGGCGAGCTAACCTCATGATTGAAACAAACATTTGGAAGTAGTCTATGACTCCCTAATTTCATTGAAATGAAATTCAAATTTCAATGAAATTAAAATTTTCAAGGCCTTCTAGTTAAATACTCAAGTGATCGGATTAGATGAATCACTTTCCACCACAAGTGAACTATCGTGCTTTCTTAAAAACAACACCCTTCCAGTATAGCTATCACATCACACATCATTAGCCAGATTTTTAATTATAAATATTATATAATGGACTGGATAAGGAACTAAGATTTTTAAAAATTAAGATAAAGATAAAATCATATCAGGATGCTCAGTTGAACCAGCTCTTTGGTGTCCACCCCCTGTTGTCTCTACTGGTACACACACAAATGAAAAAAAAAAAAAAAAAAAAAAGGGAATAGTTTTGACCATTCTTACAAAACCAAAAACCAAACCCACTTAGGAAATCAGAAGTTCAGAATAGCTGTTGGAATTGAAGCCTTGCCTGATCTCCCAATTAACCAAGAAACACAGAGGATCTTCGGAGGGTTTCAGAGCAGTGGAGAAGATCCAAACTAAAAATGGCCTTTTACCCACTTTTCACTTGAATAATTCATAGGTAGAAACTAAATCAAGAAAATAAATGTCGGAAGAAGTGAAATTCAGAGATGGATCTTCCCCAGCCAGGGGAGGACCTAGGCACAACCAAGCGGGTGTGGTCGCACCTGTTAAACCCCTGTGTGCTTAAAAAAATCCAATAGAAATTAGGCTCTACCCTCAAAATCCATATGAAAATCCTCAGTTTGCCCCCAAACCAAACTACCTATTAAGGTTTGCACCCCTTAAATGAAAATCCTGGTCCGCCACGTTGGACCCCAGCGCATGCAAGTAAGCAAAAAAACCAAGATGGTCTTAAGAGCAGAAAGATTTTGAGTTGGCAGAAAACCATGGAAGATTTGAAATGCTCATCACAAATGCAAAGCCTTCATAACATGGTTTGCTATTTGGGAATTTAAGTTATATTCAGCCAGTTAACTTGGCTGAAAATACCCAATTATAAGAGTTCCTTTTTTCAAAAAAGGATCTATAAAGACTTAATGGGATTCAGTTTGAAGAACCTTGTTTGGGAATTTAAAAAAAAAAAAAAGAAACTTTGAAATATGCAGGGCCAGCAAAGAGGAAGGTAAGCGATATCCTATTTTTAGGAGGTTATTTTTGTCATTTTGCACTTTACTTTCAGTATGAGGCCTAGTGCAAGAAAAGTTTCAAATTCAAGGGTGTGGGGAAATTTAAGATTCCAAGCATCCAAACCCCTAAAAATAATGCTCCCCGAAAAACCAAAAGTAAAGAGAAAAAAATGGGTATAGAAGAACAGTTGTGCAAATCAAATGTCACATCAAAAGCACTTTAATTCAAAACTCCCTCCATCTTTAAAAAAAAAAGTAAAAAAAGAACTACTTTTATCCACTAACATACAAAAAAAACTCCACTTTCCCATACAAAAAGTCCAAAAATATTCCATAACAAACAACTAAAAGCAAAATACCATTATAACCCACTTATATTTTATTCTTACTACAAAATCAACTTTACTTCACTTGACTCCATTAGTAGAGTTGCCAAACTGGCCCTAATGGTCCATGTCATGGTGGATATTGGGCCAGGACTAATACACATTGAGTTCACCTGATGGACGCCCTGGATCTTGCACTTACTACATGCCTTAGTAGCCTACTCAGCCCCAATCTTGTGCAAGATGATAATCATCAGATCACAAAGTTGTTCATAGATACAGATGTAACAAAGGCCAAGCGTGATCATAAGTTCAGAGTTCTAAGATGAAAGCACATTCACAATCAAGCCAATCAACCACATAACTATAGATCCAACAGCCCAACATATCAGGAGGAAAACCACCACACCAGCTAAAATTGTCAGGAACGGAGGACCTTGAACCCCACCATCCCCTTTCTCCGTAGGTGCATCCTGCTCAGTAGGGTTGGTGTTGGAAGCTGACACAATACGCAACCCTCGCAGCCTATGTGAGTTTCTGACATTACAAAGCCTGAAAAACAGAATCTTAAGCTGATAGTTCTTACAAGAAAACAAGGCAACATCAGCACACCAATACATGATACATACTGATAAAGCAAAGTTGAAATTATTTGAAGCCCTTGTGTACCCATGTTCCATAAATCAGTGATACAAAAAACATCCAGCAATGGAGTGAAGCAGGCATTGAGGAAGAAGCTTTCTGCTTTAGTTATCTTACTGTCTCAACAAGTTATCATCTGTGAGGAAGAAGCTTTCTGCTTCTGTCTCAACAAGTTATCATTTGAAGTTGTTTAGGCATGTACATAAGAGACCGGAAACAACCATCTATATGAAGTGCTGAAGGGTTACATGTCCAAGGAATTAGGAAAAACTGTGAACGCAGCAAGACCTTGAAGGCACATTTTGCAGCGACATTTCTGCAGTAAAAGCAAAGTTTTTTTTTTTTTTTTCTTTTAGGATGTGGAATTCTGATGTCAGGTTCTGAAGATTTACGTGGGTATCGGCAGAAAATCACCTGCAAAAATCTACACTTTGGAGTATCATTTAATCTAAGGGAAATATGTAAAGGATTGTTCATGAGTATGGTAAACAACACTCTTGGCATGTCAAGGGAATGGCATCTCAACACCCTTTAATGAGCTAACTTTGTTCTTCCATCGTCTATGGCTTTTTATCCATTCACTGGATTTAGTTGAACCAATAGCTTCAGTACGATATATAGACATCTATCTCATCCTGTTAATGTAGTTTTCTACTTGCTCACTGAGATGGACATAAACGTCATCCAAATATGATGCATCCTAGTTCTGTCCTTTTACCATTAATTTAGGGATTTGTTCTAATTCATTGCTCTTAGATGATGAAATAGGCCAGAATGTGCTTTTGCTTCTACTTCAACCATAATCACCAGTGTACTAAAACCCTGCTACCAAAATGAATTCTTTCTACACCCCAATGGCCGTATAGGCTCCTTGTTTTGGTCACCTCCACTTTCTCCTTGTTTCGCCTCATACGAACAACCCCTTTGGGCACACTTGGATCTTTGTAAACTGAGTGCGGGCAACTTGGTTTACCCATAATAGAGAATTTGTGCATTTGGATCTTTCATTTTGTTCTTTGCCACAATTCATTAATAGTAAATAAAGTAACAAGTAAACTAAGTGCAGGGCAACTGAGTTCCAAGCACAGGTAATCATCAACTCGGTACTACGTACAGATCTCATCCATGTGGGGGTGAAAATTGAAATTTAAGACAGTGCACAGTGATGGTCTTTTGCTCTCGAACTTCTCCTTTTATTTGATAATTCCTGTCCCCTTCTTTCTGAAGTTTAAAGTTACTATTTCATACATATTTTTCTGAGGCCTTGAGTGCGTTTTAATCTTCAGTTTATCCGTAGATCAGGATCCACATGTTTGGATAACTAGAGTTGCATTTAAGTGATACTTGTTTCTTCTTTGCCATGACCAACTACAGGTAATCATATTGAGAGTTAAAATAAGTGCAGGACAACCAAATTCCCAATATCCCAACAATACGATTTTGGGAATCCAAAATGGGGAAAAGCGTGTTCATCCAAATCACCAATTCGGGGCATCCAATTGCAGCAGCCTACCATCACACAAACATATCGACCCACAAAACAAAGAAAGATCAAACAAGGACAGAGTGGAATAAAAAAAACCAGATAAGATAATTGGGGTTTTCACCCAAATTACCATCTGGGCACATCCAAACACAGCAGCCTAGCAACATTCACATCGACCCACAAACACCAAAGAGAGTAACAATAAAAAAAAAAAAGAAATCAAACGGACCTGATAGAGTAGATAGGTGAAAGAAAATGCAGGCATTAAGTTAAAGTTTCTCTTAGAAAGTCTCGATGATGATGATGATGATTACCTGAAGTTGGGAGCGGCAGCAGTGGGAAGAGCTTTCAAATGGGCGGGAGATCTGGGCGTGGAAATGGCGGGAATTTCAGTTCTGGATTTCGGCCGTTGAGACCAGTGAAAGATGAAGGCTTGGGGAAGTGAAGAGAGAGTAGCCATCAGTAATGGTAGCAACTGGTAAAACAACAAACAAAGACGGAACAGACCAGTGGTGCTGAAAAGGCCACGGCTCTCTCGTGCCTCACATCTGCCAGAGCAGATAAACACAGATCGCACTCATTTTTTATTGTGCCACGTCGGGTACCACACCTATCCAAACTTATTCTCGAATCTCACTATATTAGCCGCTTTTATTCGTAACATTTGCCACTGGGCTAATTTGGTACTTTACCGATATAATGAAAGCCAAGTAAAGTCTTTATTTTTATATAAAATACCACATTAAATGTATTTGATTCAAAACTCCTTCCATCTTTTTTAATAAAAAGTGAAAAAGTAATTACTTTTATCCACTAAAATTTAAAAAAACTTCACTTTCTATGCCAAAAGCCAAAATTTTTTTATAACAAATAACGATAAATAAAATACCATCATAACCCATTTATATTTTATTCTTTTTTTAAATTTATCTTTATTTCACTTGACTCTATTGGTAGAGTTACCAAACTGGCCCTAATGATTATAATGTTTAACAAATTCTCATTAAATTATTCATGCGATATTATAATATTATATTTTATGGAATATTGCACTTTTAACGTACAACAATTCTATGAGAATTTATTAAATTTTAACTATTTAAGGGGAAATTTGTGATATTAAAGAAAGTGTATGGGCAAAATCCTTATTAGTTACTGTTTCTTTCTTCGACAGTGGCCCGTTGGTCTAAGAGTGATACTTTTTTTTTTTTAGAATCTAGGAGCGATACTTGCACTTTTGAGGACTAAGGATTGATTCATAGCATGTGTGTGAGACTAAGGTGCTAGACACAACTCAAGCATGAGTACAAAGCCCATGGAGCTCCTCCTACTCATATTTCTAAGATTAAGGCTCAGCCTGACCTAGTTAATTAAGGAGAGACTCCATACCTCAATATACCTCATCCAATGGACTTGGGCGGCCTAAAAAGGCAGGGGATGAACCATTTTTTTTTCATAACCAATTTGGAATCAGGTCAATGTCTCTGTTAATAGGTGTCAGGTTTGGGTCTTATATTAAATATGGAATCTACCTAAATATTTGTAGTCTTGATTATACCCAGTCACTTGTACAGGTCTATGGTTTTAGGTTTACGAAATGCCAACACATTCATGCACACTCTACGTGGTTCTCATCAGCTGAGTAACAGGGAGAGACATACAAGTCCATGAGTGGCTCCTACAATCACGAATTGATTTTGGACAGATTTTCAAAAATATAGCTAATTCAAAAACTAATCACATTTTAAATAAAATAAGAATTTCCATAATCTTGACCGCGTTCTTTTTTTCTTTTCTTGCGGGGTGTTTGGTTTTTGGAGTTTGAGATGCTTGTGCAGGGGCTTAGTAGGGCTTGAACCCCATTCACTCTCAATCAAGAAGATATGCCTTCACCACTGGGTCCTGGTTAGGCCAAATTATGTTTATTCAATCCTCTTTTTATTCCAGCTACACACTCCCAATTTCATGCCAATCTGAAGTAATATATATCTTTGAACTAGACTTGTGAAAAGAAGAAAAGAACCCCCAAAACTGTATTTATCTAGCCCAATCATATTAGATTTTTTTTTTTTGGGTGAAACAATGGTATTAGAATTTAAATAGAAGCGGGGATGCACTGTGCATTTAATGGGTAATTTGTATGACTACCCTTAGACTTGATACTTGCCTCAAAATAATTTGAATTTAAATATTTACATTAGAGTTGTCTGCAGAACAACTATATGATATTGCACGACTCTAAGATATCACACATGATGCAGGTGATATCGCACGACCCTAAAATATCACATGAACAATTATGATAAATACTTAAACTTCGACCACATAGGGATGTCTAAGGATAGCTGTATGGATAATTTTCAAGAAAAACTTTTTCTTGTATTACCACCGTTAGTCACTGATTTTCATGCTGGTGACCAAAGTCAAGGCTTTTCCCCATTGGTTCTCCATCATGAACTTTAATGTGATATGTATAACTTCATTAGATTATACCGAAAGATGATATCTATTAAGACTTTAATAAAATAGTTTATGCGATATCACATAATCCATTTTACACTAAAGTCTGCCAATCCTTATATCTTTGATGCAAATAATGATGTTTGGGTGGAGCCAATTGATGGAGGATTTCGGGAAACTTTTTGGTTTAGTATAAAATTTTTAGCTCATTTTAAAAACGTATACGAAGATTTGAATATTTTAAATAAGTATAAAAAAAATTTGCGTTTATTTCAATTATGTTCGCACAGTCATTTTTTTTAAATGACAAAAGTATATTTGTGTCGTTTTTCACTTTTTTTTCTTTAAAAAATCATTTAAGAGTAAATGATCATGTCAAACCCAAATGACCTATTAGAGCATTTTAGCTACCTTTATGTATAGATGGTTAACAATCAGGGTTTATAATTCCAAATGACTAAAAAATTAGGTTTATTAAATGGTCATGAATTCATGAACATCAAAATAAGGTTGAGATTCTACTATTATAATAATGTAGAGAAGAGGACCCTAGACTAATTCTGACATCCTCCTAATTAATTAAACCATCAAAAGAAGGTAATCCACTATCAACATTTGATCGGTGAGGCCCATAAAGTGATTTTTGAGTTGGTTTTGGGGACAAAAGAATGTTAAAAAAATTATGTAAAGGAGTTGATTGAAAGAAATATGGAAGATTTTTGTACTTTTTTGAAATATTCAAATCTTCATATACTTTTTTTAAATGAGCAAAAAGTCTTATACTTTCTAAACATTTCCTAAAAATATATGAAGATTTAGATATTTCATAAAGAGTATAAAGCTTTCACAATCCTTTTAATCAAGCCCTCTCCATAAAAAAAATTTTTGAGACATGACATAAGGGTGTTTTTATCATTTCTTAAGCAAAAATTTATGAAGATGACTTGATTGGAAAAAAAATTCAAGTTTTTTTGAAATATTCAAGTTTTCATGAATGTTTTTTGTATATACCCCCTAAGTTTTGTATGATTTGCAAATAAGGCCCTGCGGTTTTTGTATTTGTAAGTAGGCCCCTGCTATTTCATTTCAATACCTTTTATGTCCCTAAAATCAATATTCCTAATGAGAATAGATAATCACTATGAGATTTATGTTGAACTTCTATCAAAGTGATAGCTTTGCCCTTACATCCATTAAACAAAAATGAGTATACCATTATTTATAAAAATACCATTATTTTATCTCAAGTCCCAACTATCTCTCGTAATAACTCTTTAATGCAAATGGAGCCCAATCATGTATTTTGAAACTTTCATCAATCTAACGGTCGGTCATGAGTGGATTAAATCAATTATAACCAACTATAAGCACATGCTTTCATTATCATTATGATTGATTTGAATCTAATGAAATAGGCCCTGTACTGATAAAAATAAATTTATGTAAGGTTATTCTCTCCCACTAATTATAATTATTAATGCTACAAGCTTAAGAAAAAAATAAGTATAAGTTCTTAAATTTATGTAGATAGAGATAAAGAGATGGGCAAAAGTATCATTTCACTCTAAAAACATTTCGTGGTTGGAAAGCTACTGATCTTGGAGACATGAAAGGCAGGAGCTTATTTACAAATATTAAAATCATAAGGACCTATTTCCAAATCCTACAAACGTTAGGGGGATATATGCTAAAAGCTCTTTTTGAAAATGATATAACTTTATTACTTTTTTATTTTATTTTATTTCCCCTTACATTAATTGATGGGTCGAAAGAGTCGCACTTCATAGTAGTGCTCTATTGAAATTTATCAGCCGCTCTAAATAATTGTGCCTGTTGGTTATAGGGTTGGCCCCACTTTGAAATTGATTATCAATCCCATGGTGGTGTTAGCTCCCATTTGGGTAAGATTTAGAAACATCCCCAATAAAAAAGTTTATTTTAGCTTGGGATTTCAATATGTGGAACCAAGTGAGGAGTTCCACACTTCCACTTCCACTTCCACTTCCACTCTTTCAATTTAGGAATTCTCCAAGTAAGAGACTCAGAGTATCTAGAATCTTAAAAAATGCCATATGTGGATAATATGTTGGGCCAGTTGAACTAATAGTACAAGCCCATGGCCCCAACCCAGCCCACTTTGGGCAGACTGGGTCCTTGAGTTTCGGTACTTAGGGTGGGCTTGGATTTTTTAAGCCCATTTAATAGAAGGGCCAAGCTTGAATTTAGTTGTGAAAAGCCCAAAGCCCGGCTCGGCTCGAATGTACTAAAAATATTGTTAACAAAAGGACAATGTAGGGATTCGGAGCACTTGCAATCTTTCACACAAATGCATCAGCAAACCAATCGAACTATCCTTGAGATGGTGTAAATAACTCAATTTTTAAATTATAAAGATACCTCGGGTTGGGCTGGGGCTCCATGTGTTTTAGGTGGGCCGGACTTGAGCAAGCTACTTATGCCCCCATTTTGGGCCTGAGCCGGGCTTGGGCCTATAGTTTAGAAGTTAGCTTGGGCTCGATAATCCCCAACTCACCCCAACTCGGCCATGAATACCTCAGTACAAGAAGGTCACAATTCATGTCTTAGGCATGGATGGTTGAGAGAGTAGCATTTAGATTTTCTTCACAAGTGATGAAACGGTGAAGGGAAGGATATATAGGGCATTACGATGCAAAGGTGATAATCTAGAGTCTAGACCCTCTGAGTGACTGACTCATGCTTCCCGTAAGGGATGTAAAACTCCACTATAAGGCCCACCTATTAAATATCTAAATCACTCAAAATAATATATATATATATATCTCCCCCCTTGAGCAAGCTTTCCCATATTTTACTTCAATAGGATTCGGCCCAGTCATAATATTTAGCATTGATTAAAAATGGCACATGCTCAAATTGGTGTAAAATTTGGAATTAGACCATTGAAGACATACCTTCATTTATAGCGGTTCAAGTTCTCAATAGGTGGGCCCCACTATAGAGTTTCACTTTCCTCGTGGCATTGAAGAAACTTAAAGCTGAGGTGTGACAATTACCCCACCTCAACCTCCCCCGTCTCTAACCCAAGTTTGGCCACTTAAAAGCTGCACAATCTATAAATCTGATTTTTTTTAAATTTTTTATGATATAGCCAAAAACTCATAAAATAAATATAGGAGAAAATTGTAAAAAGCCCTTTATTTAGCACATATTTATGTGATGTGAAATTTTCACCCATATGAGTATTGCATAAGAATGTCATAGAATTTCCAATTCTAACGATCCACGAACGAGACCTCTAAATTAAAGGCAACATGCAGGGCTCTTATGTGAGAAACTTCCTCTTTATATGTTAATACTATCATGTGTAGTAGTATAGTATAAAATAGTATAATATAATATAGGTATGCCTAATAAAAGTCCATCGAGCTTAAGACCCTGGGCCAAGATCTTGTCCTCATGTGTTTCAGGCCCTAAACATGGACTTGAGCCTCATAAAACACATGCATAATTTAGCAGTTGGATTCATTCCCATTAACAGCCATAGATGTGGTTAGAGTTTGCAAGAGTCCATCACTGGGATGGCAACATGTTATATGGGTTTGGGCCTAGCCCGATTATACCGAGATCCAATAAACAAATTATTCATGCATGACTTTGAGGATTTCCTCTTCTTCATTTGGTTTTAGGCAAGAACTAACCTTGCACCACCTTGTGTCTCTCAGTTCGTTCCAAGTTCTAAACGATCCATCTGAGCTCTTCAAAAACTTGCTGATTTCCTTCTTCATCCTCCATGAGTTTGTAGAACCCACATATCATTTACATTTAAAATTTTGCTGCGTACACAATGTGTTAAGTACAGAGGGAGATCTTTGGAACCTAAATTTGGTAAGTCCTTCGTTTTTGGTTTTTTTTGGTATCCAAAAAAAAGCGCTGGGACACAATAGAGACTCCATCATCCGACGGTAAGGAACTTCGGCTATCAAGATAGTATCCAAATTGTTTTAAGATTTGATTAATTGATTGGTGGTAATTACCATCTTCACCTTTGCGTGTATGCCAAAGGGTGTTTGGTGGGCCTTTTTTTCCAAAGTGCTTCTAAAAAGTTAAAATCCCATTTGGTTTTTATGCTTTTGAAAGTACTTTTTAATAAGTAAGGGGTGATTCTGAATGCACCGTGCGTTGTTCTGAACCATGGTTTAAAATCTCGGTTTCGGTCGCGGTCTCGGTCGGGCCGAAAAACCGATATGATATCGGTATCGGTCGCGGATATCGGTCCGTCGCGGTCGTCGCGGTGTGAATTTTTTTTTTAATCCAAAAAAATTCCCAAAAATATCCAAAAAATCCAGAATATTAGAAAATGCTGGAAAACAATATTTTTTTCCATTAGTAACAACAATAAATCAAAATCTCGGTCACCTTAAGTTATGAGTCCTGTCTATATTACAGTTCGCTGTCTTTTCCAGTATTTCATATAATACAACCATTATTGATGCTCATGATCAATTTATTAGTGTAAAATATAAGAAAATAAAAATAACATATCAATCATCATTTAATACTAACTCAATCAACAAATAAATTAAGAAATTCAAGACCAAGTAACAACAATTATTTTTAGAAAAATTAAGATTTAATAAAATCATTTTCAAAATACTAAATATATAGATTTAGCATAAAAGTATATAAATCAATCATTTATAAACCACACAATGATCATGAATCATTAAAACAACATATTTATGATGAAATCCCCAAAAAATGATATATTATAATTTAAATATTGAAAAATCCGAAAATAAAATAATTAAAATAAAAATATAAAAATCATGTGTATGAGTAGATCTAGCATGAAAGTATGTAGATCTAACTTCTAAGTGGAGAATACAACCAAAGTGACAAACCAAATGATCATTTCTATGCTTCATCTAAAAATAAAAAACAAAAAACACATAATAAAATGGTATAAATTGATTTTCTCTTACCTTGAGGCTTGAATAATATTTTATTTAAGAAATAAATGTGGGATTTGAAAAGATGCAAGATAGAGAGTACTTGCAGCCCCTAATGAGTAAGAAGATGAGAGGAGAGGAGAAGAAGAGGAAGATTGAGAATTTTTTAACAAAAAGTATGGTTTTTTGCATTATACATCATCTCGGCCGATATTTTCAAAATATCGGCCGAGATATCGGTTCTGCCGATATTTTGGCGATATTTTGCCTGCGATACCGAAACCGGTATCGCAGGCAAAATATCGACTCGGAACCGGCCGATACCGGTTCATATCGGCCGATATGAACCGGTATCGGCCGATATTTTATACAATGTTCTGAACACACCCATTTTTTCTAAAAAAAAATTATTACCAAAAATACCTATGACGAAAATACTCATAAGTTCCGTGCATATCTCATGTGCACAGGTGTGAAACGCCGTGCACCTCTTTATGTGCACAGTCCTGAAACTCCGTGCACCCAACCAGAGAGTGATACGCGAGAAGAAAGAGGAAAAGATGGTCGCCGGTGATGGTGGGGCAAAGAGGGGGGCTCACTGGTGAAGGGGTGGCCGTCAAGGTTCAATCACAGCAAGTGGGAGGGGAAGAGAAGAAGAGAAGAAACTGCTTAGCTCGTCGGAGGGAGAAGAGAGGAGAGGTCGCCGGTGATGGTGGAAGCAGAAAGGGGAGCTCTCTAGAGGAAGAGATGGTCGCCGGTGATGAGGCGGCTGTCAAGGTTCGGCTGCAACAAGTCGGAGGGGAAGAAAAGCGAAGAAGAGGAGAGGAGAGAAGAGAAAAAGATGATGTTTATGATATTATTGGGAAAGTGGGTGTGCTCAGCAAAACACGTGGGTGCAAATAGAATTTCCCATAAGTAAGAGCATATACGCTTTTTATGTGGGGCCATTTATTTACCCATAAGGGTCTTGGACTTTGTATAACCATTTCTTATAAAAATTCTAATTTATTATTTGGTTGTTATGTGTTAAAAGGTATTTTTTTTTAATAGACAAAAGAACCTCGTATCCTTTTACTAATAATAAGTAATTACAATAGTAATGGAAAAGCTTTTGGAAGCTACTTTTTAAGAAAAAAACTTTTGACTTTTAAGCTCACCTATGTTTCTTGGGTAACTCATATATGTGTGTATTCCATATTTTCTAGTATTGTAAAAATAGGCAGTGACCAGGAAAAATGTTAGTTTGGTAAATCCGTCATTTAATCCTTTCAATTTCATTCCGGCCCATACAAATGACAAATCCTATGAAATGTGTCATCTCCTCCCTCATTCTCCACGCCATAGAGAGAGAGAGAGAGACGATGGCATATGCCGTAAATATCCTCTCCCAAATCAGTTCCCTGTTCCCTCTCGATCCTCCCCTCTTGAAGCTCCAAAACCCTAACCCTAGATTCTTCTGTAAATCTCCAATTCCTATTCGAAACATCCCATCTCGAAGGCGGATTCCCATTTCCATCTCTGCTACCAAGGTAGCTGCCGATGTCGATTTGCAGGAAAAATGTTCGGAATCGATTACAAGTAACTTCTCCCTTTTCCACTTTCTAGTTCTGAGATTCCCTGAAATATTTGCCCTCTCTCTCTCTCTCTCTCTCTAAAAAATATGAAAACAGTAGAATCCCCACCAGGTGGAGAAAGGAGAAGAAAACTAGGGGGTGGAGGATCACCACTTCTATATATATTAGTGATTCTTTCATGTTTGGATTTGAATGGAGAAAACTGAGGCTTTTCCTTGCTCTCTAGAAATCCTTGCTATCACACAAGAAAAAAAATGATGTTCTCCCTGCTTTTCTAGTCTAGGCATCCAAATAGGCCTTCATTAAAACTTGCCATTACAAAATCTTGAAAATATTACATCAATTAGCATTGAATATAATTCAATACAATGACTATATGCAGCCCAAAATCGATGTCCGTTAACCCCGAGGGGTAGCTCAGTTGGCAGCACGGTTCTCTCCTGGAGGTAGAGAATTTGAAACTGCTCTACCACACTGGGGCCAAGCGGATTTACCCGGCTCCCTTGGGCCTACAGAGAATAGTCTTGTCCAAAGTGCTAAGACATCTTCCCTAGGGGTGTAATGGTTCGGTTAACCGTTCATTTTGGGAAAACCATTAACCAAACCGTGCATCACGGTTTTCGATTTTAAAAACCATAATCGTAATCAGAAAAACCGTGAAAAATCGAACCGCGGTTAACCGTTAAAAATGTTAAAAACCGTAACTGAACCTTATTCGAAAAAACCGTTAAAAATTATATACATATTTCATTTAGGCCCTTTATTTTTTTTATTAGTATAATGATACGGTTAACCGTGTGCTGGTTAATCGAACCGCACTTCATGGTTCGGTTAATAATCGTGAGTTCATACTGAAAACCGTAACCGAATCGTGAAGTATGATTTTTCGATTTTACTAACCGTAACTGCAACCGAACCGTGAAACACGGTTATTAACTGCGGTTCGATTCGGTTTGGTTACATGATTAGACGGTTTTCTTTTACACCCCTATCCTCTGTTATAAAAAAAAATTGTGGTTCATAAAAAAAAAATCCAAAAATAATCTTAAATAGATTTAATATATGCACCATTATCTAAAACCATGCAGGACTAGTCTCTGTTGTCAACGACCTTGCAAAGACTACCATGGTACCGTTGTAGTGAATTAGTAAATGAAAAGTAAAGTGTATTACAGTCCTGGTGTATCAATAACTGGGAGGAACCAAGAAAGGAAGAAGGGAGAGAAAGCAAAGAAGAGGAAGAGGAAGGTCTGCACTCGCCGTGCTCTCTCTCTCTCTCTCTCTCTCTCTCAGAAGCCCAAAAACTGTATAAAGAAACCCTAACATATGTATTTATATAGCCTTGAGACTCACACAAGTTATAGCTGACTCAGCCATATCATGTTTGAAACGAACAATCGAAAATAACAAAACTTGCCTGCTTTCACTTGACTTGGCAGAATCTATGTGTCTCTAAATGACTTGGACGAGTTAGTCCAAGTTAACAGCATTTTTTCATGTGTACCTGGTCGCCTGGTGTTTGACTTGGCCCTTGTCAAAAAATAGGTGATTTGGTGACTTTTTGGATTTAATTGATCTTCACCTGAACATAAAATGTGAGATGTCATATGATGTAGAAGTATTACTATGATTCCTGTGATATTTGGATGTTTTGATTCAATGGTCTTCCTTGATTAGAAGTGCACCCCTAGTGCTGATTGTCTCTGTTGTATCACGACTAGTGCTAGCATTCACTTCATGTAGTGGTTCCTCCGTTGCCCCAATGCATAGATCCTTCGTACTTTTCATTAGGTGCATACCAATCATTGATGTTTTTTTTATCATTTTGCCCAACAGTATAACTGTTTTTAATTTAGGGTCAAATATGAGTTATTTGTTTTCTATGAATGGCATGCCGTTGATGGTGAAACTAAAGTGTCCTTTTTGTGTAGTGCTTGATGCAATTTTCCTCTTCTTCTTTAGAGTGGGGAGAGTTTGCTGGAAATGTATCAGGAGAATGGGATGGGTTTGGGGCTGATTTCACTAGAGATGGGAAGCCCAATGAACTTCCTGAATCTGTTGTTCCTGAAGCTTTTAGGGAGTGGGAGGTTAAGGTTTTTGATTGGCAAACTCAGTGCCCTACACTGGCGGAACCAGAGGAACCTGTACTTGTATACAAATTGATAAAGTTACTACCGACTGTTGGTTGTGAAGCCGATGCAGCAACACGTTACAGTGTCGATGAAAGGAAAATAGGGGGCATGAGTGATAAAGTTTCGGCTTTTGCGTATCACCCGAGTGGATGTTATGTTGCTATCTGGTCTGTGGAGGATCAAGAAATGTACAGGTTACTGGAGTTGGAACACTGCTTGGTTGATCCTCGAAATCGGGAGTCTCGCATAAGGGTAGTTCAGGTTGTTCGAGTAGAGAAAGCAATGGTGAAATTACAGAATATAAAAGTCTTCTGCGAGCAGTGGTATGGGCCTTTCAGAAATGGGGAACAACTTGGTGGATGTGCCATTCGTGATTCAGCATTTGCATCCACAGATGCTGTGCAAGGCTCTGAAGTTACGGGTGTATGGCAGGGTACTAGCAGTGTTGCAGGCTTTCAGAAACCCCAGATGGTGAGTTTTGGAATTGTTACCATTGTCAAATGTTCTCTCCTTTGCATTTTCAGCTGGGTGCCTTTTATGTACCAAATTTTGTTGCTTCCCGAACTTCCTTTTTCTGTCGGATAGTTTATGATGATGATCATGCGTAGTTTTCTTTATGCATTTTTCCTTGTGAATTATTTTTTATTTTTTATTTTTTTATTTTTTTTTATTTTTTTGGGTAAAAGAATTCCTTCTGAAGTTGAAATCAGAGAAATTGAACTTCTTAGGAGAAGGTAACAGATTTAGGAGGGAGGTGCGCTGCCTGCTTAATTCTTTTTAGCAAGCCCTCTCAATCTTGGGATGAAACAATTTCTTTTCAGATTTTTCATAAATTTCAGTGAACTGACAGGCTGCTGGTGCATTCTGCCTATTCCTAGAACCCCCCAAAAAAGGAATAAACAAGAGCGGCAGTTGCAAACCCCTTGTTCATCCTTACCTAAAGCCCAACTCTCAAAGAGCAGGCTAAAAAATTATAGCCTGCTTGCATGGCCTCAAAGATTCCATTAGTAACAAAGACATAGTCGCCCAGCACCCATGAGTTGTGATTTCACCCCTAATATTAATACAAAACGAGTTGCGGACACAGCTTGGTTGACACAGACTTTTTTGTGTTACTTGCTAAGTAGTTGTCTCTGAGAGGATTTATTTGTGAGCCAGGAGACTGGAAATGACATGTGCATAATGTACATGTTGTTTTTCTGTTTGTTCCGGTGGTTGATAATAGAAATTGTAGGGGTGCCTCTTTTTTATTATTATTTTTTTATTTTAAGTGAGCTGCAGGGATTTCTAAGCTACTTTCTGATTCTACCAGGAAGTTATCCAAGAACTTGCAGCTGACAAGCCACGAAAGACAATCAGAGATCAACATGGCCTCATATTGCTCCCAAAGCAGTTGTGGTGTTCCATGAAAGAAAGAGAGGATGGTGAATTTCGTGGTGAAGTAGGATGGCTGTTAGATCATGGGCATGCTCTGACATCAGGATGTGTTTTCTCAAAAGATGGAAAGTTAAAGGCAAGTGAATGCTTGATTGGGTACCTATAATTTGACTAAAGAGTAAATTTGCTGAGTTTATTTATCTTGGGATGGATGGGATGGACTCCATCAAAATCTCCATCTAGATAACTTATACTGAAGTAGAAGTTATCATGATGCTGGTTGGCCAGAAACTGCAATGCTCTCTTTGCACATAAATCCAACACATCAACAGACAATGGATTATCTGATCCATTTTTGAATTGGTGTACACCCAACTGGTGCCAAAGTTTCTTGGAGGATGGGCACATGTTCACTTTTAAACTATGATGCCCAGATTGATGGGGACTCACTGTGAATACTGCAGGGACAAAACCATTAAACCAAAAAAAAAAAAGGCAGGGACACTGAATTTACACATACCGATGAAGTATCTGATATAACATTACTCATATGTTACCTTATTTTTAAAATTTTAGGTATCATAGCTTTTAAATGCATCATATAAATTGAAAACAATGGTCTCATGTGTTTTTAACAATATATGGATTGCAGATCTTCAAGGGAAGTGTGGGTAAAGAAGTTGAAACAAAATTTACAATTAGCCTCTTGGAGTTTGTCTAGTTTACAGATTGTTGAGCAGGTTAGTATCATGGAGGTCTACCACCATGCCTTGCTTAAAAGAGACAAAGTGGAGGGAACAGGAGGTTAGGGGGGTATGCAATGTAGTTGATAGAGATTTAAAGGGGATCTTAGAGTAGAAGAAAAAGAATAATGGGCTTATGATGATTAAGATTCTATTAGATAAAAAATTCTTAGTTTTATTAGTGCTTATGCACCTAAGAGTGATTACGTGTTAGAAATGAAAAGAAATTGTGGGGCTTGATGGCTAGTTAATATACCTCTTGGACAAAGTATAATAATTGGTAGAAGAGGCGTTAATGATCACATAGGGAAGAAAAATGGTTATAGTAGAGAGAGTACATTAAATGTGTACTTTGAGAACAAGTAAGAACACCTTGTGCATTTTAATTAGGTCTAACCTTTCACTAAGACAGAAAGAAAGGTCAATCTGTAAGGATGGTTAAGTATCCTGTAAGTCTTACATCAAAATATTGGCCATTGGTTTTGGACGTTCTTTCTGAGATAAGTGGAAGTGATGAATTGTAACATCATTCAAAGGAAGATTATAAAGTGATTGGAAATGGACAAAGCATTCCAATGAATTGTGGGGTTAAATAACAGCTGTATTAAATAGGTCTCCGAAGACGAGCTTGGGGAGTCACGGGAAAACTTGGTAGTGGTATCATATTTTGGTTTTTGATGAAATAAAGCATTATTCAAGGGGTGGTAGGAAACAAGAAATACAGATTTTTCAAAAGATAGCTGAACTGTTGCTGAAAAAAGCTGTGGGGCCCAGTACTAAGCGATGGCAACTTGTATGTTTAGTTGGGAACTAAGGATGGGAAGAAGGGTATCTATAACCATCGCTGACGTCAGAAAGACAAACTAGAGACCGTATAAGGTGTGTTAAAAATGAAAATGACTTGGCAAAAGAGGATGAGGGGTGGTTTATATAGGTCGTTCAACAACATTGCATTTATCTCACAAGAATGCTGGAGATATTTTGGTTGCATGACTATGGGCACATGTGTAGAAAGGGCATGGGATGTTCAATTCGATAAATTCAATACGATTCCTGGATATGTTACAGTACTAATATAAAAGATTTAAGTTTAAAATAAGAACAATTTGCACTATCAAAGTCATGTGTCACAGGGAGGGAGGGAGGGAGGGAGTGTTCATGATGGTGGTGATGATGATATATATGGACCCTAGGGTAACCTAGGGGAAAGTCTTTTGAGTCATACGGGTTCGAAACTAACATTTTTTTTTTTTTTTTAATGTAATTCAAAACTAACATAACGAAGGCAAATATGTGGAGTTTGTTTCAATTAGAGAGAGGTGAAGGTAAAGCAACTTGAAATAACATAGTGCCACAGGATGGTAGATTTCGATATCCATGTGCAACTACAGATATGGAACAAATCAGAGGGTTAGAGTTAGATATCAGAAATGAGATCTTGTGGAGGCTGGGTAAGCATAGATAAGCTAGTGAAGTCCAGAAGTGCAATATGATTGTCAAAGTGTTCGATTAGAGCAATTTTATGGATGACAATCGAACTCTCTGTGTTCTATAGTGCTAAATTTTGGGAACATGAATCAACAGAAGCAAAATGCATGTAGCAAAGATGTGTATGTCGAGATAGATTTGTTGAGTTACAAGAAAGGTATAATTAGAAAAGAGTTAATAGATTAAATTGATATTTATCCAAATAAAAGAGAAAATCAAGGAAGTTAGTGTGGCTAAAACATCAGTACCTCTGCCAACACACTCATGGTCGAGTGGTGTTGGCCCCTCAGTATCATCACCTGCACATGGATGGTCTCCGAGTTTAAAGTATTACTCCTGACAAGTGGAGCGTACCTTTTGTAACACATGTTTGGCTTCTTCTGATATGCTTATTTTTTGTGTTTTGCAGGAAATAGAAATCAGCCATGAAACTGCGATTTTGGAGATGGAGATGTAGTTATGCTATCATAGTATTTTCTTTCTTATTTTATGATCTTTAAATTTACTACTTCTTGTATATGAGTGGTTCTATTGTGCCGAAATGACTCACCTCTGTATCAAATAACCCCATTTCCTACTTGTGGAAAAATAAAATAAGGAGAGTAATCCCCCCATTGAATTGTTATAGTTCATATTTCACTCAGATTGGATAAGTGTTCACAAGTGGATTCAATCAGCAAATATAAGAGAGTAAGTTGGGTTAATAGCATGTAAGACAGTTGTTAGATGCTTCTTTTCTGAAAAAAATGAGGTGGTGGGTTGAGTCCTATTAGAGAGAGATCCTAAAAGCTTTTCATAACTGTCGATATACAGAAAGACAATTTATTGGATATCTCCTGCTTCCGATTTTAGGCCATGAAATAAGGCCAGTTCTATTCTTCAATGGTTAGATCCCATATTCATTTATATCCAGTTGTGCAATGTGACCCTACAGACTTTGCAGATCAGCAGTATGCTCTTGTAAACTTGGTGGTGAAGTGAGATTTTCTCCACAGGGCGTTTGTATGGAGACATCTTACTTTGGACGTTAAGGAGAGAAATGGGACCCTCTTTATTTCAGGCACCCACTGTGATAAGCAGACGTTACATGAGTAAACTCCAATACTTTAATAAAGAGCTATTAACAAATCTAGGGAGTTGAAAGATGTCTCTAGAGAATGTTCTTCTACAAGAAGATCACAACCCAAGCAACATGCAGTCTAGCTTGTGGGCCTATTTAGATGTGTGTCTACTTAGGGGAGGAGGACAGATGGAAAGGTCTCTTTACGAAGGAGACCAAAAAATTACAATCATTGAAATTTAATAACGTATTAATCATCTATCTTTTTGAGATTCAATCCAACTGCAAGCGAAGGTTCAATGAAAAGATGGGCTTGGAGCCAAATCATGAGCGGCCAAAATTTAAAAGGGCTGCATTGATCAAAGGTGTGCCTAGTTCTATTGAGTTGGACTACATGTGCTCTCCTTGTAGGGGAAAATTTTCCATTCAGCATCAAGACTGAAGTAGGGCTGGCTGGCTGTTCAGCTTGATTCCATTCAATGCGTGGCTCGATTTTAGCAACATTAGTGGAACTGATTTTTAGCGAACACTCCACACCCCTATCCGAGAAGAAAGAAAAGATGACAGTGATGCGTGATTTGCATTAGAAGACGTGAGTTCCTAATGATAAAAGATGTTTTCATGGGAAAGGAGAGGCAGGCCAGCCAGGGCCCTCCGAGTCCTCTTCTTCTTCTTCTCCTCTCGTAGGCTCGTACCAAACATGGTTGGTAATGGCAATCCATGCCCACACGTACCCAACCTGTTCTTAGGTGTACAGAAAAGCACATGGTCGGGATGGTTAGCACCTGCGACGGCTACGTGTAACCAGCATCTGTTAGGTGGATGCTTTTGAAATGTTGGTGGGGGCAGCGTTCTAAATTGTTTTAAGATTTGACTTGACCATTTAACTTATTGATTAGTCGGGGCTTTTAACTTATTGATTAGGTTCATCGAGTTTGAGTCACGGAAAGGGTTATCTAGATTAGAGTGAGAGAGTTTATTAGTCTTGGAGCTTTTGGCGTATTGATTAGGTCCATAATAGTGGAGATCCTTGTAGATAGGTAGGAAGAAAGATTTTTCAACTACCAGATTTAATTCTGTAAAACATTAACATGGAAACAACCAGTAGGATCTGGGTTGGATGCAGGTCTGATTCATGAATTACATGGCCTGATTCAGGAAGATGCCACGATTTGCATTGATTCACGAGTGATTTCAAAATGGCTCAACTCTTTTAATTAGATAAGCAACAGAATTGATGTAACCTATAAAATTAAATTACCAATAATCTCTACAAGAACAAGAACCATCCTTGAAGTAATGAAATATGTTTCTGTCCCTCACAATAATCTCTCGATCATATACTTTCGAGATGAACTTTGCAGCAGTGTGACAATCGCGGCAAACCCGCAGGTTCTTCACTATCCTTATTGGCGAGCCAGCACTTGTGCTGATGAGGCCAAATGCTATGGCTAGTTTCTCGCTGTGGACTGAAATCGCATGTTCTTTCTCTTCCTCCTCTATATCAAACAACACAGGAGTTGTGTTTGGTACATAACCAACAAGCTTTAATCTTGAAGAGATTTCATCGAGCATTCGATAAATTTCTTCCGTTCTAGGGTGCAATTTATCTCCAACGTAGAATTCATGAACAATGCCTTCAACCTCCATGGAGCTACGCCCAGGGCTCTTCAGCATGCCCTTTGATTTCATGAATATCCTAATCTTCTTTGCATCATCCCACCTCCCCGCTGTGGCATATATGTTAGCCAACAGCACATAGACGGAACCATCATCGGGTTTGAGCTTGGCTAGGTGCTCTACTACATACTCCCCTATGTTGGCGTTACCGTGAATCCAACAGGCACCGAGCAGAGTCCCCCAAAGCACCGAATTGGGCTCAACAGGCATGGCTTGTACCAAGGACAGAGCTTCCTCTAGAAGCCCGGCTCGTCCAAGCGTATCAACCATACAACCATAGTGCTCAATCTGAGGTTCAATTCCATAAGCTGTCCTCATCGAATCGAAATACCACCTTGCAGTCTGCACCAAACCTCCATGGCTACAAGCACAGAGGACACCCACAAATGTCACCTCATTAGGCCTTACCCCAGCTTCCTCCATTCTGCCAAATAGTTCCAAGGCTTTCCCACCATAACCGTTCACTGCTAGCCCCCCAATCATGGCCGTCCATGAGAAAACATCTTTCGATTTCATTGCATCAAAGACCCCACACGCGCTATCTATGCAGCCACACTTTGCATACATGTCTATAAGAGCTGTCCCAATTATAGAATCCACCTTCATCTTGCTTCTGTCTATGTAAACATGAATGCACCTGCCTCGTTCTAAGGCCCCAAGATGCGCGCAAGCTGATAATACACTCACAATGGTAGCCCAGTTAGGCTTCACTCCAGCATTTGTCATTTCGTCGAAAAGAGCTAAAGCCTCATTGTGGCGGTTCCCTTGTGCGTAAGCGGTTATCATAGCACTCCAAGAGATGACATTTCTCGTAGGCATTTCATCAAAAAGACTTCGAGAGACATCCAAAAGACCGCACTTGGCATAACCAGCAATCAATGTATTCCAAGACTCAACGTTCCGGCTAGGCATCCTGTCGAAAAGCTCCCTAGCAGAGTCCATCTCATTGCACTTGGAATACCCATTAATCATCGCATTCCAAGAAATAACGCCTCTCTCAGGCATCTCATCAAACACGTGGCGGGCACTGGCAGTCAACCCACAATTCACATAACCAGACAGCATCGAATTCCAAGAGACCAAGTCCCTATCAGGACTTGTATCAAACATTCGACGAGCAAGATCGACCTCTCCGCAAGTAGCATACATGTGGATCAGCCCATTGACCGAGAACACGTTGTGATCCGCTCCCGACTTCAAAATGAAAGAATGAATCTGCTGGCCCTCTTCGAGGGCCGAGAGATGGGCGCAGGCTTTTACGACGAAAGGGTAAGTGTAGGAATTGGTGGCGACACCGGAGCCCAGCATTCGACGGAAGAGATGGAGGGAGGGCTTTGGAAATGGGGAGGCAGCGTAGCCTCTGATGATGGTGTTCCAGGCGAAGGTGTTTGGGTGGGGAATTTGGTCGAACACCTTGTGGGCGTAGTGGAGGTTGCCGTAGGCAGATGCAGCGCAGAACTCGAGGATCTTGGTGGCTGCAAAGGGGTCTTGGAAGAAGTGGTTTCGGATCATTTGGGCGTGGATTTGGAGTAGTTGGTGCATCGAAGTGCATGTTTGCAAGAGAAAGAGACAGTTTGGATGGTTTGATGAAGAAAAGGCGGGCATGGGCATGGAAGAATGAATATATAGATTTGTCGATGAAAGGAAAATAGGGGGCATGAGTGATAAAGTTTCGGCTTTTGCATTATCTCCCGAGTGGATGTTATGTTGCTATCTGGTCTTTGCAGGATCAAGAAATGTACAGGTTACTGGAGTTGGAACACTGCTTGGTTGATCCTCGTAATCGGGAGTCTCGCAGAAGGGTCATTCAGGTTGTTCGAGTAGAGAAAGCAATGGTGAAATTACATCCAGAAATGGGGAACAACTTGGTGGATGTGCCATTCGTGATTCTGCATTTGCATCCAAGAGCTCATAAGAGCAGGCTAAAAAAAATATACCCCGCTTGCATGGCCTCAAAGATTACATTTGTAACGAAGGCATAGTCGCCCAGCACCCATGAGTTGTGATTTCACCCCTTACATTAATACAAAACGTAGTAGCAATTGTAGGGGTGCCTCTTCTTTATGTTTTTTTTACTTTAAATGAGCTGCAGGGATTTCTAAGCTACTTTCTGATTCTACCAGGAAGTTATCCAGGAACTTGCAGCTGACCAGCCACGAAAGGCAGTCAGAGATCAACATGGCCTCGTATTGCTCCCAAAGCAGCTGTGGTGTTCGATAATATAGTTTGGCATTTTTCTAAAACAATAAAAGTAAAGTAAAGATTTTTTTTTTTTAGACAAAATGTCACATCAAATATACTTTATTTAAAACTCCTTTCATTTTTTTCTAAATAAAAAAAAAAGAACAACTACCTTTATCCGCTAAAATAAAAGAACATTTCACTTTTTTATATAAAAAGTCAAAAAAATTCCATAACAAATAACTAAAAATAAAATAACATCATAACCTATTTATATTTTATTCTTTCTTCAAAATCAACTTTAGTTCACTTGACTCTATTACGAGAGGATGGTGAATTTCGTGGTGAAGTAGGATGGCTGTTAGATCATGGGCTTGCTCTAACATCATGATGTGTTTTCTCAAAAGATGGAAAGTAGGATCTCTATTTCCAAATAGGATTGCATAAAGAGGAGGCACACACGAGGTGGATTTTCAAAAGCTATAATCCACAACTTTCAGAATTAACAGTGGGGGAATTAACAGTGGGGCAATATATTAGAAACCTCAATCCAACAAGATGAATTTCTCCTAGATGTGCTCGTCTTGGTTGATTCTTACTCTGACATGAGATGGCCCCACAATCAGATTAACTTAGTATATATAAGTAGGTTTTTTTGTAACATTAGATTCACTTATATTGGGATGATTCATCATACGGTTGGATTAATTCCGATTAGAGTCAAATTTGGCAAAATCTTGTATAAGAGAAAATCTATTTTGATTAGTTCGGATTTCTTGCCGTAGGGATCCACAGTTGACTTTAAAATATTGAAAGTTTTTATTTGGTGAGTGAAAAGATATATATATTATATATATTAAAGCAAACGGGGATGAGAGCTATGAGGGGTGCCACGTCATCACCTAGATGAGTTATCCTTTAATAAAAGTCACTTAGAAAAAAAAAATCCCTTAAAACCTTAAAAGTAAGGAGAAAGCCTGTCACCTTCCTAAAATCTCTTCCCTCTGTGTCTATCCTAACCTCAAATCATGATTTGTTTTGTTTCTAGATTTTTTTCTAACCTCTCTACAATTTCAAAACTCTCTCCCTCTGTATCTCCTCTATGTCGTTTTCGTTTGGATCTCTCTTCTTCATCTTCTCCATCAATCACTTGCATCCTCTACTCTAACACATCGAATCACTCAACGAATGAATCTTCTCTCAGCGGCTCTCACAAGCGACCAAAAACCCACTCTTCCAGGTGCAGGTGCTTTCTCTTTCTCCCTCTTCCCTTTTTCTGTTTTTGTTGTCTTTGGTTGTTTTTAGAGGGGCATTCGATGCAAGCACAGGACGGCGGCGCGAGTGGCCGGACTGGTAGTGTAGGGATTGAGAATACAATCTGTGGGATATTGGGTAGATCGGGTTAGGAGTTGAATGCGGATGTGGGTTCTCAAAAAAATGTGATTTTGGATGTGGGTTCTGATGGAAGCACAAAACTGGATTTGGGTTCTTCAAAAGGTTCGGCCTCCTTTTTATTGCAAGCTAAGAAGTTTCTTCGTGTAGCTTTAAATTGATGGAGTGATTAAATCCTGTTAGGTTCTGTAATATGATCGAATAATTGTTTTGAAACAAGTTGCAGTGAATGAATAACAATGAGGAAGTACAGAAAATCTCAGACCGATCGGAAATCAGGATCAGTTATTTCCAAGTTGACAGGGGCTTGTGGGACCCCTGGCCCACCTAATCTAAGATCAGTACCAGAGATCTGGTAGGGCATCTTTGGTCGACCACAGTGGTGCTGGACCCATCTGAGGCGGGTCCCGTTTGGCCCTCTGGATTTTGGATGTAACGGGCCTCCAATTTTTTTGACCGAAATCATGTTAGGAAAACCATCCCTCGAAGAGATAATGGAATAAAGTAGAAGAGAAAGAGAACCCATGTCGACCCCACAACAGCAATCTGGCTTTTTCTGATCGATATTTGGGATTGTGGGACCAGTAGAATGGAAGCCTTAGATCGTTTTGTGGCCCTCCAGATGGTGGATATGGCCCTGCTATGCTTGATAGAAAATGACTTCTTTAATTGCTCTGTTTATGATTTCTTCTTCCTTTTCTCTTTCTCCTTGTCCGGTTCAGGGCGTCATAGGTTGGTTTGGGTTGGGGCGAAGCTTGTCCGAGCCGAGCCCATTTAGTTACCAGGCCCAACCATGCCCATTTTATGCAGCATTTCTCTTTCCTGAATATGTTGGGCCAGATCTCTGAACATGAAAGACTCAGTCTCAAGCCTATTTAACTCTCAAGCCAGAAGAATATGCCTGTGTTGAGCCCACAGCCAAATCCATCTTCTTAATGAATATTATATTTTCATTAAAAAAAAACCTTTCTCATTCAATCATAGTAATTGGTCAACATTGCTATTCCTACATCTCTGAGAATGGCCAAGGACTAAGGGTATGTTTCTTTACATTAATATATATATATATATATATATGTATAACATTTGAACAAGTATGATTTATGTCATAAGTGGTCAAAATAAAGATGATGAGTTTTCAAAAATGAGAATCAAATAACCTATCCTTTTATAGAAATAAAATGAAGGAAAGATGGGTAATAAATATCAAACTAACACCCTTAGTACTTCATTTCTCATCTTCCAATGATTCCATTTCCATTAAAAGAAAGGTTATTTCCTGATAATTAAATCTAGACCATGTCCATTTCATTGAGCTCATTAGACAGTCTGAATCTCAACTATATTACTTGGGGATGAGTGGTTAAGGCCAAACCTAGGTCCATGGACAGTCCTAGAAGCCCATTCAGTTACCAGGCCCAACCATGCCCATTTTCAAAATATGCAGCATTTCTCTTTCCTGAATATGTTGGGCCAGATCTCTGAACATGAAAGACTCAGTCTCAAGCCCATTTAACTCTCAGGCCAGAAGAATATGCCTGTGTTGAGCCCACAGCCAAATCCATCTTCTTAATGAATATTATATTTTCATTATAACAAAAACCTTGCTCATTCAATCATAGCCAACATTGCTGTTCCTACATCGCTGTGAATGGCCAAGGACTAAGGGTCCGTTTCTTTGCATTAATATATATAGCAATTGAACAAGCATGATTCATGTCATAAACGTCAATCATGAGGGAAAGTTTTTACTGTCAGAAATAGAACATTGTGAGCATTTAAATTTTAGTTTTAATAAGATTTATTCTTTCAAAAGATTGTTTCATTTCACTAACTTATTTCAATTATGTGAACAGCATTGAAGATGAAAGATAACATCAACCCTTCAACCTTTGGCACGAGTAATGCACCTACTAAATTGGAAAGTAAAGTAACAACCTCAGTGACCTACTAAATTGGAAAGTAAAGCGACAACCTCAGTGACTAACGCTGAAGCAAGTGCATAAACAAGTGGATGAATTGCACAATCTTTTTATTTTTCAAAATTTTGAATTATTTATTATTTAACATTATGTTTGAAGCGAAATTCATTATTTATTATTTTGTATAAACATACTTATTTCATAAACTTTTAGTTTATAAATTCTTTTATATTACATTATAATGGTATGACAGCTATGTGCAACTATATTTGTGCAACGGTGTCTATATGATACTCTTTGTTTCAATTAAATAATATCTTTTCTCTTACTTTAATTCTAAATATATTCTCAGCTTAGCCCAGGCCTTTTTTGCTTGTGTGTGTGTGTGTGTAGGCCTTTTTTGCTGGGGGGGGGGGGGGGGGGTGTGGTTGTGATATTCTTGTGCATCATTCCCTCACCATATGGTGAGGGGCCAACTTAATAGGGCCCACCTAGGGACGCATTGATCATGGGACTTGTGGGGGATATATGAAGAGACATCTTGGATGAGACCCTCGATCCAATTGTCCAATCTATTTGGGTATGTGAAAATTTAATGGGTCTAGTGTACTTAAGTGGGTTCCATGTGTGTGGGTGATTAAGATGTGTTATAAAGTCAACCATATTATGTTGTTCCTCATCATAACATGGTGAGGGATGGATGCACATGAATATTTTCCATATATATATACTAGCAACAAAGGCCTGTGCTAAGCCCGGGCCCAAAGCTGAGAATATATTTAGAATTAAAGTAAAAGGAAATATATTATTTAATTGAAACAAAGAGTATCATATAGACACCGGTGCACAAGTATAGTTGCACATAGCTTTTACCATCATAATTTAATATATGAACGAATCTATTAACTAAAAGTTTATGCAATAAATATTTTTATCCAAAATAATAAATAATGAATTTTGCTTCAAACATGAAGTTGAATAATAAAAAAATTTCAATTTTTTAAGAATAAGAAGATTGCGCAATTCATCCACTTGTTTCAGCATCCGTCACTAAGGTTGTCACTTTACTTTCCAATTGAGCAGGTGCATTACTTGACCCAATGGCTGAAGGGTTGATGTTATCTTTCATCTTGAATGTTGTTCACATAATTGAAAATAATTTAGTTAAATAAAACAATCTTTCTAAAATAATAAATCTTATTAAAACTTAAATTTAGATGCTCACAATGTTCTATTTCTGAGAGTAATAACTTTCCCTCGTGATTGAGGTTTATGTGTTCTATTTTTTTAATTGGAACTCCACTATCAAAAGTAGATTTGCTCATATTCGATCCTATCTTGAGATGGAACAAATATTCTTGCCATAGTGCCTTTTGGATTTGAGGTGCAAAATGGGTATGGAGGAAGAAGGAAGGGTGCTGTCGTGCTGCGTGCAGGTGAGGGAGGAGAAGATGGGGAAGAAGAGGAAGAGAAGAAATAAAAAAGAAAGTGTGTAGGCGGGTGGGGGTGCAGGGGAGAAGAAGGTCATGCAGGGAGGAGACAGGGGAGAGAGCGCTGGAGGTGGGTGGTTGATGGAGATGATGGAGATGGGTCCGTGCAGGTGGGTGCAACAGTGAAGCGAGGCAGAAGAAGAAGGTGGAGAAGAGAAAGAGAATAAAGAGAAAAAAAAAAAAAAAGGAGAAGGGAGAAGAAGGTGTGCAGGCGTGTGGGGGAGCAGGGAAAGAGAAAAACAAAAAAACAGAAAAGAGGGAGAAGGAAAAAGAAAGTGTGCAGGCAGGTGGGGGTGCAGGGGAAGTAGAAGGTCATGCAGGGAGGAGACAGTGGAGAGAGCGCTCGAGGTGGGTGGTTGATGGAGACGATGGAGATGGGTCTGTGCATGTGGGTGCAACAGTGAAGCGAGGCAGAAGAAGATGGGGGAGAAGAGGAAGAGAATAAAGAGAAAAAAATAAAAAATAAAGGAAGGAGAAGGAAGAAGAAGGTGTGCAGGCGGGTGGGGTGCAGGGAAAGAGAAAAACAAAAAAACAGAAAAGAAGGAGAAGGAAGAAGAAGGAGATGGGTTCGTTTGGTGATGCAGGGAGATGGGTTCTGCGCGTAGGTGCAGGTGGGTGGCGGGCTGGAGATGGGTCCGTGTGGTGATGCAGGGAGATGGGTTCTGCGTGTAGGTGCAGGCGGGTGGGGGCGCAGGGGAAGAAGTGGAAGAGGAGGAAAGGAACGGTGGGTTTTGCCCAAAGAGTCCCATCGGCTCTCATCTTTATTCAAAGTACAACTCAGATTTTTTTCTTAGTTTTATTCCAAAATTACCCCTCTGTCTTGTAAGTTTCTCCAGTCTCCATTTCTTTACACAGGTAAGTGTCCCACCTCTCCATGTAGCTATATGTTCATTTAGATGATGAAACCAAGATGATTCATCTAAATAACACAATATTATAGAGTTATATTAATAATATAAAGATCGTGGGCATTACAAATAAAGCCTTTCTAAATATCTTTATAGGACATAGATCTATTAGATCAAGTTAATCTATTATTCTAAATAGGACTTACTAGATAAAATTATTGGAACATCCACCAATCCAACAGTTTCATGTAGGAAGGGTAGATGTGTAGAATATAAGAGAGTTCAGATTTGGTGAGGGAAAGCCCCACGGTGATCGTGAGTGGACCATTCAAGGCCCGCCAGCCTGTCGTGCATCCGTGAGTGGACCATTTGGGCAGTGGACCATTTGGGCAGGGGCTGTCCGCGGTGATGTGGTGGGCCGTGAGTGGTCCACTCACGGTCACCATGCGTAAGGCCACTCAGAGGATCCTGACTTAATATGAGAGTCCCATTTGGATAAGTATAAAGGATAGGATGGGTAAAGTGGCATTTAAGTAAAAATAAGATATATGAGATCTTCATCCAGTGGCCCATAGATAGATAGGTATATAAGTGAATGGGCAAGATGTTTCACGAAATTGATCCCACAAAGTTGTGTGGATTGATCAATCGAGTGGGTTTGACATGGATAGGAAAAATGGGTGGATGGTTATATGATTGGATCTTTCATCTAATAGTATTTGTGTAATTCGTTGAAACCACTGGGTCCCAAAAAAGAAAAAAAGAAAAGAAAAAAAAGGGAACCACTAGATGAAAGATCGACCATCCAATAAAACGTATGGAACCATCAAATGCAACAAACTACATCTACACAATTGGATGAAAAATACAACCATCTAACCATCCACCCATTTTACCCACGATGCCTATGTTCCTCAAACCCACTAGATTGATAAAACCATCCATCCATGCAAGATCAACAACATGAAACATCTTAACCATCCACCCTTATATTGATCTACCTAGGGCTACTAGATCAAGTTCGTATGCATCACATCTTCACCTAAATGGGACCCTTTAGTAGGTCTCATGTCGATGGATAGATTGATTTGATTAATAGATATTGGGTCCCACATAGATATTTCTATAGGCTTTACTTGTAGACCCACAATTATTACGTTATTTACATAATCGCATGGTATCATATAGGTATAGGTTATATATCTTAATCACACCATCCAGGCAGGTGGGCCCTACTATTAGTGTGGGACACTTATGAAGTACTGAGATACATCATAGAAAGGGCTAAAATTGGAATGAAATGAAAAAGATACGTGTGTTGGTGTTGAAAAAGTCAACTTTTTAAACTCTTTAAGGATAATCCATGTGGCAAACTATGATAGGGAGATGCATTGTAATACAACGCAGCGCCGCTGTATGGGAGTCCAACCTGAATTATATCTATGTGGGTCCCATGATAAAATTTTAAGGATTTGCATTTAATAGCCGCCTAGGGCAAGGATTTGATACCAAGAAAGGATGAGCAATGCTACATGGACGTACTCTTGGCCCGAATTTTTACCCGAATTGTATTGTAATGCCATATTTACCCTCAAATGGCCTTCACTCACTCACTCAAATGTCTTTTCACCTTTTTATTTTCGGAATTCAAGCCAGAATTCTGGCTGGGAGTTAGTCCAAGCAGCATTTTTCAGAAAGGATATCCTAGAAGGGCTAGATTAGGACTTTGAAAAAGGGCCAGATGGTTATTTGTAGAAGTAAAAAAAACACAGGTGGTGCTTGCATGTAAAAAAAAAAAAAGAAAGAAAAACCTCTCAATAGACAATTCGCACGTGCCAAGTCACGCGCATTGAAGATGTCCACTTTCTCTCTCCAGGCCGTTGGATTCCGCAAACAGACCAGTGCGCATTTTATTCATTCCTTTCAAATTGTTATCCAGTGATTAACTGGGGCGGAGGATGGTTAATTGAGATCCATGAATGGTCTATTGTCCCTTGCAAAGAAAGAGAGGGTGGGATGGTTTTATGACATAATTGATGTTTTGTACTCTTATATGTTGCTTGTTGATTTGGGTTGAATGCAGAAGAATGGTTTTCTACTCAATGTGCACTATGGGTTTCTAACTGCTTCAAACCCATCATAAAATGCAAGACATCTGTGCTTCATTTTGTGTGAAATCCTGAATTTTTTGTTCCAGAAAGCCTGATGCTGAATACAGTTTTAAAGTTTGATCTCCTGCCATCTTCTAAAAATGTGTGACGTTTTGGGTTCTTAATCTTGTGGATAATCGTACTCTCTAATTAAGATAGTTTTGAGGATTGTTGGTCATGTTATCATGGACCAGATGTGTCTTGTCATATCTGTTGTGCATCAAGTGTTTATTAAATTTGATAGTGGTGTCCTTAATTCCATTTGTGAAGCTTTTCTTTGGTACCTTTAATTCTAATGTGAGCTTGCATTCAAGCTTGATTCGATTTTTAAAGTATCTATTCATTGATTTTATTATTTTGGTCTTCTGAGTTGGGCTTTTAAATCTTGATTTTCAATGTACACATGTTTGCCTCTCATAAAGGGGAAAAAAAACCTCAATTTATAATTAAAACTGCTTTGTTGTGAGTATAATGCCGCCACCTCCTGGCTTGAAGGAGCCGAGTCCATATAATATACGATTAACTGGTTAAATTAAGAACCAGTTAATCGTATATTATATACTAGATCAGTGGAGGAAGGGAGAGGGAAAGAGAGGCACATGATTCAATCGGTTAATCGTATATTATATACTAGATCAGGGGAGGGAGGGAGGGAGATACATGATTCAATTATTTAAGGTTCTTCGGAGACAGAAGACTAACCATGAAAGAGGTTCAACAGATGAGGTCTTGAAGATGCAGTAGTCTGCATAGAGACAGACAATGGGGAGCTCTATATTTAGGGCCAATTTGGTAACTATAATAATAGAGTCGAGTGAAGTAAAGTTGATTTTGAAGAAAGAATAAAATATAAGTGGGTTATGATGATATTTTATTTTTAATTATTTTATTATGAAATTTTTTTGACTTTTTGTATGGAAAAGTTGTATTTTAGTGGATAGAGGTGGCTGCTTTTTGACTTTTTTAAAAAAAAAAAAAGATGGAGGGAGTTTTGAATTAAAGTGCTTTTGATGTGATATCTTATCTAATAAATGGAGGCTTTACTTGACTTCTATTATGTTAGAAAAGTGCCAAGCTAGGAATGGTGATTTCGGAAACAATGGTCATTCCACTACTTTTTTGCAAACCAAATACGGTAATGATCATTTCATTGGAATGACCATTCCATTTTGACTTTTATTATAGTGAATCAAATGCTACCTAAGGAGATGGAGCCAATTATTAGGCCCATTACTCTCCATCACGGCATGCGGTCTTCGCACTTGTGGTACAAATCCAAAGGATGAGACGTGTCAAGCTCTCAGTTGCACCATCATCATGGGCCCTCTGCTTTTACAAGTGCAAGGGATATGTGCCACTTGACACTATCTCACCCCATGTTCTCCTCTGCCTTTTCCCATTGATTTGCTAATTGCTTTGCTCTGAAAGTTGGTAATTAATTCCCAGCAGGTAACAGAAGATGGCAGATGCAGAGGACATTCAGCCTCTTGTTTGTGATAATGGAACAGGAATGGTCAAGGTACAGTAGTAAACCCGGATTCCACCATCTTATAATATAATACATTTTGAACTGATAAATAATCGTATAATGTTCTTTTCTTGAGAAGACTATTATTTTTGCTTTTCTTCAACAAAATCTCATAACGATTTGAAATCAAGGAAGAATTTTTCTACTGATTATTAACCAAAATCTCCACTCCCATTGGATTTTCATAACTTGTGTATTCATCACAGAAAATCCACACTGCCTAAATCCTCTTCAAATTTAAAAATATTTGGCTTTTTGAAAGAAGATTTTGGTACTCGCTCTGCCCTGTTGACAAATTTCAAGTTTTCCTTACAGTTGGGAAATGTCTGTTTGGTTCATATGCATTTAAACATCTTTCTTTTAGGCTGGGTTTGCTGGAGATGATGCGCCAAGGGCTGTTTTCCCTACCATTGTGGGTCGTCCACGTGACACTGGTGTTGGTATGGGTCAGAAAGATGCATATGTAGGAGATGAAGCTCAGAGTTAGAGAGGTACCTTAACCCTGAAATACCCAATTGAGCGTGGTAATGTGAGCAACTGGGATGACATGGAGAAGATATGGCATCACACATTCTACAACGAGTTGCGAGTGGCCCCGGAAGAGCACCCCGTTCTCCTCACTGAGGCACCTCTTCATACTAAGGCCAACCGTGAGAAGATGACTCAGATCATGTTTGAAACATTCAATACTCCTGCTATGTATGTTGCCATTCAGGCTGTTCTCTCCCTTTATGCCAGTGGCCGTACAGCTGGTAAGAAAAATCAATCAATTGGAACGTTATATTTCAATCTCTTTCCATTATTATTATCATTCGCAGTGTTCTGAAACATTAGCGATTATAACATTCTCGTTTTTTTTATTTTGTTCATCATCCATCAGCTAGCAAATATGTTTCTCTGGTTTGAGTAAGAAGAAGAAGATACGGCAGTTGTTAGTTATGAGAGTGTGTCTAAATGCTTCCCATGGTAAATCATAATTTGAAAAAAATAAAAAGGAAAAGAAAAAAGGTTCTGTAAATGAAAAAACTAGGACCTGCTGTGTTGAATGGAAGAAAAAGGGGGAAGCAACAAACAGGACAAAGAGAGAAGAATGCTGTCAAGAATGATTTATGCAATGGGGTGGATTTTAATAGATATTCACATTGCAGCCATGAGAATACTGTTACACCCCGTCCCAAGTTAATTGAGATTAACTCTAATTAATTAATATTAATGCTAATTAATCAAGTTTAATTAAGCTAATGATGGTTAATGACCAAATTCTATGAAATTAGTCTCAAATGATTGATTTGGGCTTAATGGAATGATAATGAATGAGATTGAACAATTTGACTCAAACGAAGGAAAATAAGGACTTTTCCGTAAATACAGATTTTCGCGTGTTTTGCTGAATATGGTTATTATTGATACCAACGCGTGTATCTCAAAGAGTACATTAGTTTTTATAATAGGCTTGATTGTATTTGACTTGAAATGAATCAAGTGAGTATTCATTTGACTCAAAGTGTAAATGAAAGAAGTGATAGAGGGGTTAAGTGTAAAAGTTCACTTATATAGATTGAGATGAACTCCGGAGTTCATTCTATCATTTTTCAGCTCAAGTGAAGGAGAGCTCAAGCCCTAGGTTCTTCCCACTTTTTTTTCTTCATCTCTTCAAGAGTTAAAGGTTTCCAAGTGATTTCTTGAAGAGGAAGTGAAGCACTTCATCTTCTTCATCTTCTCCTTCATTTGCTTGGAGTTGGAGCTTGAAGGAAAGCTCAAATTTTCTCTTCATAAGCTACAAGTAAGTGTTAGGGTGTGTTTACAGGATTTTTAAGTTCCATGGAGTGTTTTGGAGTAGTTTATAGCACATATAGCTCATATGAGTTGTGTTTTGGGTTGTCTTTGATTTTTTTAGATTTAAAGAGAGTTTCAATTTGGAGATTTGATCTCAAAATCAAACTAAGCAAAGGTATTTTTGTCAATTAATATTCAAGAGAGTCAAGTATAATCAGTCCTTATGTATATATGCTTGTAATTGTTCATTAATTTGGTTTTGTGAACAATTTCCATTTGGTTTTAGAATTTTATGTCATATGAGTGTGTTATGAGAGATGAAATGGTTATAGTATGATGATTAAATTGTTTGTGGAGCATTAGAGACTCAAATTATGTTTAAATGGTCTTTGGAAAGACCTTGAAATGAGTAGAAAAGGTGGGAAAAAATCAGTGCAAAAACAGAGCTTTACAGGTTCTGTTAGGAGAAATCTGCACCCGAACATTCGAACTCTTGTACTGAATGTTCGAACTCTTGGCATTGCTAGTTTTTGGCTTGGAGAATACTGCACTTTTAATGTACAACAATTCTTTGAGAATGTATTAAATTTCAACTATTTACGGGCAAATTTGTGTTCTTAGAGAAAGTGTACGGGAAAAACCCTATTTATTTCGGCTTCTTTCTACCGCAATGGCCCATTAGTCTAGGAGTGATACTCACACTTAAACACTTGAGGACTAGAGATTGATCCATGTGTATGTGCGAGACTAAGGTGCCAACACAACTCGAGCATGAGTACAAAGCCCTTAGAGCTCCTCCTACTCCTATTTCTAAGATCAAGGCTCAGCCTGACCTAGTTAATTAAGGAGAGACTCCGGACCTCAATAGACCTCAGCCAATGGACTTGGGCCTAAAAAAGCAGGGGATGGACCATTTTTTTAATAACCAATTTGGAATCAGGGCAATGTCTGTGTTCTTAGGTCAGGTTTGGTTCTTTTATTAAATCTAGTATCTACCTAAATACTTGTAGTCCTGATTATACCCAGTCGCTTGTACAGGTCTATGATTTTAGGTTTACAAAATGCTAACACATTCATGCACACTGCATATGTTTCTAATCAGTTGAGTAACAGGGAGAGACATACAGGTCTATGAGTTGCTCCTACAATCATGAATTGATTTTGGACAAATTTCCAAAAACATAGTTAATTAAAAAATTAATCACATTTTAAATAAAATTAGAGAGTGTTCACAAGTGAATTCAATCAGCAAATATAAGAGAGTAAGTTGGGTTAATAGCATGTAAGACAGTTGTAAGGTGCTCTTTTTCTGAAAAAATGAGGTGGTGGGTTGAGTCCTATTTGACAGAGATCCTAAAAGCTTTTCATGAGTGTCGATATACAGAAAGACAATTTATTGGATGTCTCCTGCTTCGGATTTTAGGCCATGAAATAAGGCCAGTTCTATTCTTCAATGGTTAGATCCCAAATTCACACACACACACAGACATATAAATATATATATATATATATATATTTATATATATATCCATCCAGTAGTGGTATGTGACCCTACAGACTTTGCAGCTCAGCAGTATGCTCTTGTAAACTTGATGGTGAAGTGGGATTTTGTCCACAGGGCGTTTGTATGGAGACATCTTACTTTGGACGTTAAAGAGAGAAATGAGACGCACTAAATTTCAGACACCCACTGTGATAAGCAGGTGTTACATGAGAAAACTCCAATACTTTAATAAAGAGATATTAACAAATCTAGGTAGTTAAAAGGTGGCTCTAGAGAATGTTCTTCCACAAGCAGGCTGCAACCCAAAAAATATGCTGTCGAGTTCGTGGGCTTCTTTAGATGTATATCTATTGATGAGAGGAGGACAGATGGAAAAGTCTCTCTATGAAAAAGGGAACCCAAAATATCACCTCCGTTAAATTATCCTAGCGCTTGATTATACAAGTATTAAAATTTAATAACATATTAATCATCTATCATTTTAAGATTCAATCCATCTGTAAGTAGAGGTTCAATGAGAAAATGGACTCGGTGCCGAATCATGAGAGGCCAAAATTTAGAAGCACTACATTGATCAAAGGTGGACCTGCCTCTAGTGAGTTGGACTACACATGGAGTCCGTTAGCAGGAGAAAATTTTCCATTCAGCTCCAGGACTGAAGTAGGGGTGTTCAGCTTGATTCCATTCAATGCTTGTTTCAAATTTAGCAACCATTTTGATCCGACGAGGAAAGAAAAGATGACACTGATGTGTGGTTTGCATTAGAAGACGTGCGTTCCTAATGATAAAAGATGTTTTCATAGGAAAGTAGAGGCAGGCGGAGGCCAGCCAGGGCCCTCCGTGTCCTCTTCTGCTCCTCTCGTAGGCTCGTACCAAACATGGTTGTTAGGGTCAATCCATCCCACACGTACCCAACCTAGGACCACAAATTTCGTCAATTCATGCCCCGGTATGTATGTTGCTCTTAGGCGTACAGAAAAGCACATGGTCGGGATGGTTAGCACCTGCGACGGCTACGTGTAACCAGCATCTGTTAGGTGGATGCTTTAAATGTTGGTGGGGCAGCGTTCTAACTTGTTTTAAGATTTGATTTTACGCATTTAACTTATTGATTATTCGGGCTTTTAACTTGTTGATTAGATCCATCGAGTTTGAAATTAGAGTGAGAGTGTTCATCAGTTCGGGCCTTTTTGACGTATTGTTTGAGTCCATAATAGTAGGGCTCTTTGTACATATATAAGAAAAGGGATTTCTTAACTACCAAATTTAATTTTGTAAAACATTAACATGTCTATGATTTTCTAGAAAAAAAATGCATGCATGTGATTTAGAGCATGACCGGATCGCCAGTAGTGGGAGAAGAATTTTTGTTTCAAGGTTCATTTTCTTTTATTTTTTTTCCTAAGTTGGTCTACTGGGGAGAAGTGATGCCACCAACCTTAAGACCCAAAAATCAATAATTAGACTTGTGTGTAATACCAAGGTGTCAACACCACTTAATTATGAATGTGTTGGCAAGTTCATTATCAATTTTGTTCCGATAATACCAAGAAGAAGAGTGAAGAAAGTACGTAGAAGTGTAGTTTGCATAGCACGAAGAGACAAAAGTAGGAAACATCTGGAATTATATTGAATTTTATTTATCTACAAGTATGAGGAAATGGAAAACAAGTAATATTTAAATTACAAGTTTAGATGCCCTCTAAGAGTCCGTTGCTTTGATGGAATTTCTTATAAGAATTTGAGATGTTTGGGGTTTTTGGAAAGGATGTGATGACTTGTCTCCTACATTTACAAATGTCATGCTTCTCAACAAAAAATTCATAATCTCTACCACCTAAAAGAACTCAAATGGCCTACTAAAATGGTGGAATTTCCGAATATTTATATACAAAGGAGCATTCAGAAACTCCATTCTGTCGGGGAGTTCAAAAATTCCCAATGCAGGAATTCTCTGAATTCAACACAGAAAAAGGCCTGACAATAAATGGCCAAACAACACTAATCAATCTACAACCACAACCTTCTTTTGAGCCACTTACAATAGATGGCCAAACAACACTAGTCAATCTACAACCGCAACCTTCTTTTGAGTCACTAACTTAAAAAGTTAAATACAGAAGGATCTCACACCAACCCCGCCAAAATGCTAGAAGTCCTATAAATAGTTGCCAGATGATCTCAGCTACAGCACATGGGAATGAGGAGCTGCATTTATGATCAAGGACTGGTGCATGTTCTCCTTTACAAATGGGTTTTTTCCACCACTAACCACTAAGTCTGGATTTGCTAGTATCCGCTTAACAATTGAGTTTATGCACCTTTCATAACATGACAGAGGACCCCCACCTTTTCTAGGCCCAAACCATCAAATCCATCTCTACTTGAATTATTAAGCCTCAAATCTCATTTGTTTAGAGTAACAATCAACGGTAGCATCATTCATGCATATAAAAACTACACAAGAGTTTTGCCAAAAACTACACAACCGTTGATTAATGGAGAGTATTTGACGGGGTGGGAGCCATTATCACGAAATGGGACGGCGTGAAGATGACAAACTGCAAAACTACTGATTGCCATCAATCAACGGTTGGATGAGGTATTGTAAAGAATCGAATTCTCTACATTATTGTCAATAGAAAACTCTTCTCATAACCTATAGAAAAGCCAGTCGTTTGCATGAATAGATCTGATGGTAAAATATAACTCTAATTTATCCATATTGATGTCACTCCAGTCTCCAATCACGTATGCCTACATAATATCTTAACTGCTTGCACTTGCTATTCTACTACTACCCATGTGCAATGATATCACGAAAAGAGACAGGCCCATGCTCGCGAGTATTACCCACTAGGCAAGTCAAAGATCTTCCTACTCGGTCGTTTTTAACCATCCAAAAGCCAAGCCCACCGTCTTGCCTGCACACCACTAGATCGCCCAAGGGTGGGCCCACAACTAAAAACTGTTTTTTTTTTTGGCTAGAGTTTGGACTTAAAGAGAGTTCTTGTCTTATAAATTTCTGAATTCTTTAGATATTTGAATTTCTGAAATCCCAAGATATTTAGCATGTAAGCATCCTAGAAATTAAAAAAAACAAAAACAAATTAAGAGGTTAGGATTTCAAGAGTTTGTCTCGGGTTTTGAAACCTTTTAGGTGGTTAGAATTTTAAAATTCATATAAAAAAATAATACATTTATAAATATTAAGGGACAAATCATCACATCATGTCGAAAACATTACCAATACCTCAAATCCTAGGAAAGAAATAAGCAAGGATCCTACAACACCACCCATTAGAGCACTATTAGCAAGGATCCTCTAATACCATGCACTAGAGCACTATCTGCCAATCAAACTCATTGTTCCCTTTTTTATACAAGAGGAAATTCACCCTTTTAGCGAAAAAAAAGAAGAGAAAGAAAAAGCCTCAGCATAGAATGCAGTCACCAAACCCATGTTGTACCAATTCGGATCCTCTGAAGTTCTAACCTATTGAAATCCTCGGTTAATGATCAAGAAAAAAAAAATTACAGAGTTAAAAGGAGTGAAACTCTAAATTAAGGTTCACCTATTAAAATTGGAACAATTCAAAATAATGCCTCACTATATGGGGTATATTCAAATTTTACATAAATTTGAGTTTGTTGGATTAATATTTTGATAAAAAAGAAAATAACACAATTTTAAACATGTTCATTTTCACTTTTTAATTATTATTATAAAACACTCAATCCAACAGTGAAGAACTGGCGTGAAATTTAGAGGTACCCATTTACTCATGGGGCCTCTTTATAATTAACGGTTTGATTTCAATATCTAATCTCCACAGTAGGGTTTGGATTCTTTTGCCCTATCCCACAGTCCCACCACAGTGACTAAACCCATGCAGCACGTCCCACGGTCCCCCCCACAGTGACTAAACCTAGGCAGCACGCGTGCTAGACTTGGCTTTTAACAATGAGATTTCATCGAGTGAGAACTGATCTCACGGAGTCATCAGGAGAACTGTTCCGTGGGGTCCACTGGAGGAGTCATTTTGGGATAGAACTGGAAGGGATTGAAAAATCCATATGAATCATTCTGAATATCAAATTTAACTCTAATCTCATGCTTCTAATCCATTCATCCATGGCCGTAAGTCCAATCCATTCTTATGAATATATAGTTGAATCAACGGACCAATTCATTCGCATCGAACCCAAACCCTCTACGTGTGACCATCAAGTGAGTCCATATATATTGCAAAATTTGGATTAGGTGATAGGTGAGCTCCACCTGTAATTCTCACCGTCTGATCGATGAAAACAGCTATCACCTAATTATTTCCCTCTAAAAACTATCATTAACATAAATGAGACGTATTCCCTCTCGCGATCAAGCCATCCTCTTCTACCTGTCTCATTCCCCAACTTAGACAGACAAAATAACTGTGTCTGAGACTCTGAAAAGAGTGACAGAGAGAGATGGCGACCCTTCTCACCTCTCCTCTACACACTTCTTTCCCAACCCTCTCTCACTTTTACCACCCCCAAAACCCTCTCCTATATATCCCCTCCTTCCACCTTCTCTTCTCCTCCTTCTCATCCACCACCACCACTACCACCTTCAGCTCCAGAATCAGATGGCCCAAACACCGGACCTGCAAAACCCCGACACCCACCTCCTCCATGAGCTCCAATCCCTCAGCCAATCTCTCCACTCTTCCGACCCTACCCGCTGCCGCACCGCCTCCCTCTCCCTCCCCCGCTCCACCCCACAGACATCCGACCCCCGCTCCCGCTCCCGCCGCATGTCCCTCTCCCTCTCCCCCTGGCGTCCCCGCCCCAAGTTCCCCGACTCCGATGAAGACCTCGGCAAAACCCCCGACCGGAAACTCTATGCGGTAACTGCTTCCACTGCGCCGGAGAAGAAGGGGATATGGAACTGGAAGCCGATTCGCGCCCTCACTCACCTTGGAATGCAGCGCTTCAGCTGCCTCTTCTCCGTCGAGGTGGAGTCCGTCCGAAACCTCCCGGCGTCCATGAACGGCCTCCGCCTCTCCGTCTGCGTACGGAAGAAGGAGGCCAAGGGCGGCGCCGTCAGCACCATGCCGGCGAGGGTCCTCCACGGCGCCGCTGACTTCGAGGAGACGCTCTTCCTCCGCTGCCACGTCTACTGCTCCGCCTCGAAGCAGCTGCTGAGATTCGAGCCGCGGCCGTTCCTGATCTACGTGGTGGCGGTCGACGCCGCCGATGAGCTCGATTTCGGGCGGAGCTCGGTGGATCTCAGCCGCCTCGTTCAGGAATCGATGGAGAAGAACTCGGAGGGGACTCGGATTCGGCAGTGGGATACGAACTTCCAGCTCTCTGGAAAAGCCAAGGGAGGAGAGCTCGTTCTGAAACTAGGGTTTCAGATCATGGAAGACAAAGGCGTAGGAGGGATTTTCAGCTCTAAACCGATGAAAGGAATCGATTCATCAGCTTCTGATTCAAAGCCTTTCGCTCGCAAACAATCGAAATCTTCCTTCAGCATTCCAAGCCCGAAAATCTCAAAGCGATTCGACTTCGACACCTCGACCGCTACGAAAAAAGTCGAAGGGATTGACTACTTGAATCTCGACGAGCCGCGATCCGTTCAGAAATCAGATCCATATGCGAAGATGAAGATGGAAGATCTTGATCTTCCGGAATTCGAGATCGTCGAGAAAGGAATCGAGATTCAAGACCGAGGAAGAACTGGAGAAGCAGATTCGGAAGTTTCTAGCGAGATCGTGAAGGAAATCGTACACGATCCGATCCATCTGAGAAGAATCTCAGAACTTGATTCGATTGCCAAGCAGATCAAAGCTCTTCAGTCGATGATCGGCAACGAAGATCTTAAAGAAGATGCAGATTTTCATGTTCTAGATGCAGAGGAAGAAACAGTTACAAAGGAATTTCTTCAGATGCTTGAAGAAGAAGAAGAAGATGAAGATTGCAAACCTGACATAGCTGATGTTTCTTCTTTGAAATTGAATGGAGAAGAAGCTGAAGGCGTCGAATCCAAGGCCTTTCTCTCGGATCTCGCCAAGGGCTTGGGTCCTGTGATTCAAACCAGAGATGGTGGCTACTTAGCTGCTATAAATCCTTTCCAAATTGAGGTACTCAGAAGAGAAACGCCGAAACTCGCAATGCAGATCTCGAAGCCATTGATTCTTCCATCACAGAAATCTGCGAGCGGATTCGAGTTTTTTCAGAAATTGGCAGCAATTGGAGTTGAAGAACTGGCCTCTGAAGTCCTTTCCGCGGCTTCCATGGACGAATTGATTGGTAAAACTGCAGAGCAAATGGCCTTTGAGGGCATCGCGGCGGCGATCATCCATGGGAGGAACAAGGAAGGCGCGAGCTCTAGCGTGTCCAGATCCATTGCCGTGGTTAAATCCATGGCCACGGCGATGAATGCGGGCAGGAAAGAGAGGATTTCGACGGGGATTTGGAGTGTTAGTGAGGAAACAGTGAGAGTGGAGGAAGTTCTGGCATTGTCATTGCAGAAGATTGAGGTGATGGCAATTGAAGGTTTGAAGATACAGGCAGAGATGGGGGAAGAAGAAGCACCTTTTGATTTGTCTCCACTTATGGTTGATGGGAAAGATCCTGGCCCTCTATTGGCCTCTGCTGTTTCACTGGATGAGTGGCTGAAAAATGGTGGTTTTGATGCAGAGGAAAGGATTGTAACATTGGTGGTGGTTGTTCAGCTGAGGGACCCACTTAGGAGTTTTGAGGCTGTGGGGGGCCCATTGATTGCAGTCATTCAAGCAAATGCAATTGCAAATGGAGAGGGAGAGGGAGAGGGAGAGGAAGTTAGGTTTAAAGTAGGGAGTTTGCATGTTGGGGGTTTGAAGGTGAGGGATGTGGGTCTAAGGAGGGAGACATGGGATGAGGAGAAACAGAGGCTGACTGCAATGCAATGGTTGGTTGCAAATGGGTTAGGGAAAGGTGCAAAGAAAGGGAAGAATGTGCAGATGAAGGGGCAGGATTGCTTGTGGAGCATCTCTTCATGGGTGATGGCGGATATGTGGCTCAAGCCTACGAGGAATCCTGATGTCAAGTTCCCCAAACAAATATAGTTTGGGGCGTAAACAACGCGAGCTGAGCTGAGCTGAGCTGCCCTCGTATACAGCTCGAGGGCTTAGTCTTCATTGTACATATTTTTTATGCATTTTAACTAGCCCAAGTTCGGGGTTGGAGATGAGCTTGGGCTCATTTGGAGTGTGAACTTAATCTAGGTGATTTTGAGCTCAAGCTGGATGGGCTGAGAAGGCTCTGATTTGAACTTTTGGCTTGTGAGCTAATTGAGTCAAGATCGAGCTTAGCTTGTTTATCATCCGAGCTGAGACTAACTAAGCAGTGCTTGAGCTGGCTTGGCTAGTTGAGAGCCCTAGGACTTAGGTAAGGAAACTGAACCGTGTATGATATAATGTTACTCTAATTGGTGTATGTTTTAGATAGAACTTTATAATTGCTTAGAGAACAATTTTGGTCTTATGATGGACCCTTCAGTTGACATGAAAGAATTAGACACATTGTTGAAAACCATGGTGTCCAACTTGTCTTGGTGATTGCAATATTGTTGTTCCCCATATCTAGGAAGGCCAGATAGAGATGAAAGACAATGAGCATACAAAGATGACACTAGGAACTGTACAAGGCGTTATTGTTGAGTCTCCTACCCCAGTTCCCAACATTTTCTGTCCAGATGTTTCCCAACGAATAGTGTAAATACTGTACGCAGATGTTTCCCAATGAAGAGTGTAAATACTGTAGGCATGGGTCCAAAAGGCCTGATTCTTTTGGTGGAATTTATGAAATTCTTATTAGGGGAATTTTTAAATTTTCAGACACGGTGAAATTCCTGAATGCTCCATTGTATTTGAGTATGTACAAATTCCACTAAAAAGTAAAGGAGCTGAAATTTATGAATTTTCAAAGGTAATTTGAGACCTTTCAAGTGACTGAAATTTAAAATGCTCGTGAAAAAATATGACATTTGCAGACGTGAGGGGATAAGATGTCACAGCATTTAAAAAAAAAAAAAAAAAACCCCAACCCCAACAAGGTAAATTTCTTCAAAAATTTTAGTAAAGAAACATGCCTTAAAAGTGCCCTCAAAGCTCCTGAAGATCGTCATATTAATGTTGGGCGTGCAATCTCCTGTTCCTTTTTTCTCAGATTGTATCCCAACTCTCAAACTAATTAAGCATGTAGACTGGGAGATTTGCGGTTCAGGAAGGATTCCGGATAAACTGCATTGGTTACAAGTCTGGATCATTATACTGCAATGGAAGAGTAATCTACAAATGAAAAGGGTGAAAGGGTCATGGATGTGCATGTTGACATTGGATGAGAAAGCTGGTCTGCATGCTCATCCCCACATGGTTCAGGCGTTTGCAGTACTTGTTGGTGTCTCTGTCAAAACATAGTTCCTACTTCCTAGCTAGCAATGCTCCCCACTTCCCCTTTTAACATGCCTGTAAGAGTCCCATTTTAGGGAGATGAATATTTTTTTTCTTGAACCCAAACAAATCAACCCACCCACCCAGCCCCCCAACCCCACAACAAATACCCATCTCCAAAATAAAATTTTATTTTTCAACGAATGGTGAAAAATTTTGCCCATTTTTATACTTTTCTATAAGAAAAAGTGGTTGAACCAGACATGAATTTTTCTGTAGCACGGAAAATCCTTTCTAGAATCCTCCTTTTTCAGTGGAAAACCGGCAATATTAGTCACAAGAAGTATGATCTATATAGAGTCATCAATCAGCATGACCAGGTCAAGGCCTGGCTGGAGAACCACGAGATGCCCGAGACGAAAGCGATCCAGGGTGGGTAGGTAGTCCCACATATAATGTATCACTGATCCAACTTAGGTAAAAAAAAAAAAAGGTCTAAGACCTGGTTGGGTCGACTTTGAATAAAATAGAAACCACAGGCAAAACTTGAGCCAAAATTTGAAAATTTCCCTTGAGAAAATTTATAAACTCGTTCTCATAATGAACCTTAAAAAATAAGTACCAGACCTGTCCTTGATACTTACTTAATAGGAGGGAATCGGAATGGTGTCCCAGATTCTTCTCGCCTACAATGGAATTCAAACTCACGCACTCTACTTGGACCATGCCCTTAACCAGCAAAGGCATGACTGGGGTTAGTTAGCTCGTACAGTTGCAATTCCTAATTTGTGTAAAAAAAAAAATATTATTTCTATTTTCAAAGAATTGTCATAAAAGGCAATTTATGTATAATAAGTGAACATAGCTTCCGAAGAAAAAGCCCCTACATTTCTTCTTGCTATTATGGGCATGGTTGTGTACACACCCTTTTCGCGGAAAGGGGAAATTGTCATGTCTGCAAATTTCATAGAAATTGAAACCTTAGAAAATGATTTCCGTAGAATTTAGAAATTCATATTTGGTGCAAAAAAAAATTTCTTGTTGAATTGGTGTTAATATTGTTTGGTACGGCTCTAGATTCCTTATAGAAAATGAAAATTTCTTGTTTGGTGAAAGAATTTTTCGAAGAAAAATAACATAATATGTATATTATTTATTCAATATCGAACAATAATTTATTTAAAAAAATAAAAAATGAAAGATTTGTAAGGTTTTGTGTTGAAATAGACAAAAGTGAGGAAAAATGGGAAAAGTTTTTTGAGGAAATACATTTCCCATACCCACCATAGGAAACCCATTTCCACCATTATCAAGGAAAATGCTGATGAGGTACGAAAGTGTTTCTGTAAAATAGTTCCGCACCAAATGCCTAAAAAATAGATTTTCCATGGAAAGCCGTCCACTTTGCCGCAGAAAAGTGTTACACATACATGCCCCAAAAGCATATTCACATAGAAAATGAAGCCATGGAGAAACAAATTACTGCCCAGCTCCTCTAAGAATTGGATTGAAAAGAAATTGGTGAGGCTTATTAGTGTGTCTCACTTGTTAAAAAGATAAGCTGCACAAAATATATATCCTTCTCTTGCATGTTCTTTGATTAGATTCCATGCAATTAGAAGTTGACCAACCATCAAAATTGCCACATACAAAATAATGAATGCAATATCAAAACTTTTTTTTATGTTTTCATATATGATCAATTTAACCACATGCCTAGCTCCCATTAAAATGGAATTTGTCCCAAGGCCATAAAAAATGTGACATTTATTTTATATGTTTTGAAGTTTTGTTATATGTGTGTGTGAGCACTACACATGAGTCTTGTCAAACTATTTTACTCCTTTACACTCTTTTATTATTATTATTATTATGAATCATTGGATTGGCTTTAATCCAAAGGGTTGTGAAGCTTGCTCCCTTTGAAAAAAATCCTAGTAGAGAATAAAGGGAATTCCATTGTAGAGATTGAAGAGACAGGGAAGGCAAAAAAAGAAAAACAAAAAAAAAAGAGGGAATTCTCAAAGAAGACCTAGGGGAGGAGGGAAGCTTTATAATAAGTTTGTATGTTGTAAGTAGGTTCTCTAGACTTTAATTGGAAGGAAGGCTTGGAATCTCCACTAAATAGTAAGGAAAGCTTTGCATTGCTCTCAGGTAGATGTAAGTCGCATATTGTGGACATATATCTTATGTCTTGATTGCTTAGGTTTGGTTGCATTTTCATTAGCATTTGGTTAGAGAGATTGTATTTGTAAATCACATTTCTCACTAGGTGTTTGTAAGTATTCTCCAATAATAATTTTATCTGGTAAGCATTACAAATTTCTGACCAAGTTCGAGGGGAATCGGACTCAACCAATTACCGCAACAAGTGTACTTTGTTCATTCGAAGGTGAAAACATGGTTGTCCCTTGGACACTTGTTGCATGTAAGACAAAAAAAGGAATTTTTTTTTGACATCGACAAAAGACTAGATTTTGTGTGTATTATAAGTAAAATTACAAGCTACCTCCTTTGATATAATGGAATATGTGCTCATTGCCCTCATGGCACATGTGTAGCTAGTTTTTTTTACTGAAAAAGTGAAGATTGCAGGCCGTGCTACAATAAAATCTATGTTTAGTGCGCCAGCCCACTTTTTCTTGTGACAAAAAGCCAGAAATTTGCGCTGCATGTATACAAAAGTGCCCCTATTGACATGGTTATTGACATACTTAAGGATGAAAGCGAGTTGGGTAGGACTGAGTCTATCTAAGCTCAAATCCAAATTAAGACCCGCAGGAATAGGTGGGGTGTTACTTTGGTTTTTCTACAAATGGCCCCTTCATAAATTTTTCTACATTGTGAGGACTCCAAAGGAATATTTCTAAAATCTAAAGTCAAAACCCAAATATATATTTTTCTACCTAGCACACAAAAAACTCTACAAGTCCTTAATCAATAGAAGTACAATCAAGGACTGAACCCTAGTTGTTTTTTGGGAGAGGGAGATGCCTAATCATTGAGTATTAGTAAATTGACAACAGTGTCAAACAAGAAGTGGCTGTTTTTCCTAATGTAATTCATCATTGGATTGAGTATAATATTGTACTGTTAGTTCACAAGCATTCTTTTTGGCCACATTCGGATGCATGACATTAGGGATGAGTGGTGAAAAGCAGTTCTAGAGCTAGATTAGGATCAAATAATCCTAGCTCTTAATTCTCATTATGAATCTCTAGTTAGTGTTGAATTAGAAGCAACAAACGGATGCATGAGACTGTAAAGGAATTGAATTGATTATAGGTGATCCCTTTATGAAATCATAAAAGTGGCACAATCAATCAGGGTTTTCTAAAGAATTTATCATACATAATAGACACATGCATATACACACATAAATAGATACACATACATATATAAATAATAAATGGTCACACATCTGGTTTTCGGGTCCTCATGTATCAAAGCCATGGACCTAATCCAAACCTGAATTTGTTCAGGTCTGCATAGTGGGCCCATATGTAGACCCCTTTTCAGAAAAGAAAAAAAAATCCAAAAATTGGCACCATACCTGACCTTTTCAATTCGTTGCCTCCAGAATTTTGCAACCTTCAAACAGTTGCATCGTATAGTCTTCATACAAACTGTACAATTGAGATGGACCGGGATGGTCCACTAGCCCTCAGGGCCCTGAGGAGCATGGTCTTGATTTAGGCTTTAAAAAATCCTGTGAGCAAGATTGATCAAAAGACCAAAAACATGGCTTGCCCCAAAACACACTGAGCTAATTCAATTGGAATTGAGCATTCACCAAATTAAAAAACCATAGATATTCTTTCAGCAGAGGATCATAAAAAAGGAGGTCTTACACTTTTATAGAATAGAGTCTTAGATGGAGTTCTCTTAGCAAAGAGACTAAAACTTGACCAACTAGTCCTCTCTTTCCCTACGCACCATACGATAAACAAAAGCTAGTCCAAATCAGATAAAGATAAAGACAAATCGCAAACAAAAAACTAAGACAGACACCAGGAACTGTTAACCCCTTATTGTTGGTTCTCCTTCTTCAATCTCCACTCCTTTTGACCTGATTCTATGTTTTCTAATAAGGAGGAAGATAGTCACTATAATCATAGGAAAATTGGCCAAATGGGTAGTCACTGTAATCATAGGAAAATTGGCCAAATGGGTAGTCACTGTAATCATAGGAAAATTGGCCAGATGGGTCACCCCCATAGGTGCCCTGAAAGCTCCTAAACTCATCTGTAAAATTGTTGTTAAGTGGGAAGCTCAGATTGTTTGGCTGGTGCTCTCCAAAACTCCCAAAATTGGTTAGATGACTCATCCTATCAGTCAGAAACAGATTGTTAAGTGAGTGCTCTCCAAAACTCCCAAAATTGGTCACATGGCTCACCCCATCAGTCTGAAACAGATTGTTAAATGAGTGCTCTCCAAAACTCCCAAAATTGGTCAGATGGCTCACCCCATCAGTCTGAAACAGATTGTTAAGTGAGTGCTCTCCAAAACTCCCAAAATTGGTCAGATGGCTCATCCCATCATTCACAAACAGATTGTTAAGTGAGTGCTCTCCAAAACTCCTATAAGTCAGAACCAGATTGTTGGGTGGGTTCTCTCCAAAACTCCCAAAATCAGCATACAGATAGGGAGGTTGTTCAGGAAAGAGTCCATTGGGAGGCAGTTGAGGAAGGATTCCATCGGGCGACACTTGAGGAAGGATTCCAGACAAACCACCCTCCATTGGTAGGGGTGTGTTAGAAGTGTGAAAAATGGGTCCCGCCATAGGGGAGATGTTCATAAATGGATAGGGTGAAGGGTTAGGGATGATGGGTTTGTTGATATTGGATGAGAAAGTGGACTCATCCATGTCCCTGTTGTCAGATAATCTGGGTCGCTGCCTCTCCCTCATTCCTGGATTGTCCATGCGCAGGTAGTGCTTCTGTGCATGACTGGCCACTTGTGCTGGAGTCCTTGACACAACAACGTCTCTGGAAATGCTCTTCCAGTTCCCTTTCCCATACTCGTACAGACCGTTGAGAAATAACCTGCGTAGTGGGAGCATAAGTTCAGGGTACAGATCTTCCTGCAGAGGTTCTTTAAATTTCAAGCACACCCCATAATTCGTAATAATAGAATAATGCAAGGATGAAAAGAATGACAACGATAACGGTGGAGATGATGATGATTTAAATTTCAAGCACACCCCATAATTGGCAATAATAGAATAATGCAAGGATGAAAAGAATGACAACGAAAATGGTGGTGATGATGATGATGATGTGGTAATTGCTTGGAGTAAGTGGAGAGCTTCTGAAAAAGCTATTTGTAACATATGCATGCCATTTGTATGGAGGGGAACAAGAGAATTGTTCAAGTTTATCTGTGCCAGCGCAGCAGTACTTATTCAAGTTCTGTCTCTCTCTTTATTAGCTCGAACACCAATTTTACTCCAGAAGAAGTTGATACAAAAATAGTTCAAAAAAAAAAAAAAAAAAAAAACTTAAGATAGTAATTACTTATTCTGGTTTAGCTAGAGTTAAAATAGCAAAAAAAAGGTAGTAATTTTGAGCAGTTTGAATTTAAAAAATGGGCATAACACCCGATTTAAAGCTTAACAAATTACATTCAGGTTAAGTACACATGAAATTCTCACACGTTTTACTTCACTATTTTTACGAAGGGCCATTGTCTGAATTTGGGTCGACTTGGAAAACCTGGATGCACCTAGAAGAATCACTTAAATAAAAATCATTGTTCATATGAGGGCGGTACTCGCTTGTTCACCATGTTTTATTCTACGCCAAATTACACTCCAGATTGATTCCTCATGTTTATGAGACGTAATTAAAATAAGGGCATTCAATCATGTCTATTAGACATGATCAACATGATGGTGGGCATAAGTTTGATTTGAGTGAAATTTTGGGTAGAAAATAAAATAAGGCAGGACAAATGATTTTTGAAGAGTTAATTAGTTTTTAAAATGTGACCTCCATCAAAGGATTTATAATTATGGACCCGAAATTCTCCGATGGGAGTCCCATTCTCAGGATCGTAGAGCGCACCTGGGATATAAGCTGTTTATGAAAATGATTTAATCAGATATTGCTAGCTATCTAATGTAGGACCATAAATTAGGTGAGGTTTTACTTAAACCGCCCTTTTTGCTACTCTTGTATTTGATGGTTATTTACATCTACTTTTAACTAATTCTAAAAGCCTCTTGTATCTAGTGGAGGTAGTGGTTGCCAGGTTGTTTAGACAAAGAAAGGTATAGACAATTTGAAAAATAGAAACAAGAAGAAATAGAAATTGAATAAAACTCCTTATCATTTCAACCACAATAAAGACTATGTTAAAAAATTAAAAATATAAAAAATATCCTAAAGTCTTCTTTAGTCTCTAGAGAAGGGTCTTGTGTTTTAGTTTTTCAGAAAAATTAGAATTTTCTCCAAACTTCTTTAAATAGAGGCCCTTTCTAGCTTAACCACTGCTGCCAGCCACTAATTGAATTTTTTGGAATGAAAAAAATGCCCTTCTCAACAGCTTTTAAGAAGTAAGGTTTTCCTTTTTCCCTTTACACAATTCTTGATTTTCGCCAACCAACTTTTCGCTCCTCCTCCCTCCTCTTCACAGATGACTAGCAAGTAGCGAGCAATTGATTAGGTTGGAGAGAAGTGTAAAATGAAGAATATACATACATACATACATACATACATATATGTATTTATATGAAGGGAGAGAGATGAAGAAGGAGTAAAAGGCAGCTTAATTAAGAAGGAACAAGACACGGGTGAAAAGAAAAGAAAAACCTTACTTTCAAAAAGAAATTGTGTGGGAATTTCCATTATTCTAATCTTTTCTTAAAAAGTGTAGCTAGCAGTGGGATCATTTCATTGGAGTGAACCTGTTTAAAAGAAGTTTGGAAAACTTTTAACTTCTTTTGAATAATCAGAATGTTGAATATTTTTTTAAAACTAGCGGAAAACTCTAGGATATTTTTGAAATTCCCCTCCTAATAATATAAATATCCTAAAAAATAGAAAACAACAGCTTTTCTTTATAAAAGGCAATGACATGTATAGACAGAAAGAAAAAAAACAAGTGACCCTAGATCCTCTATAGCCTTCATTGTAAAGGTTGACTGCAGCTTTTTCCGAAGATACACACATGGCACGTTTGCAAGGAGAGTGTTTCCCATTTCATCCAATCTAAATTCATGAAATAAACAACAAAGTAGATGAAGAGAGTGATTTCAGTTTAATTGTCAGCACAATAGCCGTAGATATCCAACCAAGAGATTCTTTTTTTTTTTTTTAGTAGGACTTGCAGGCTTCCTAGCATAATGTTCTTAGATATAGAACCAAAGAAATTCTCTTTCATATAGTGAGACTAGTAGGCTTCGTAGGCATATTTTGTTCTAATTAATAAAAGTAGAGAAATATGTACTGTGCTTCTATCTACTTAAATGATAAATAGACATCAAGCGTATCAATGCATGAATGGTGTGCTTTTCTAGCATGTTTGCAAATAATTCAAATTGCTAATCGCGGAGCCAAGGGGGAGAAGGGGACACGTACAAGTGGAGGACCCTTGTAAAACTTGATATTACTTTGATGTAATCTAGTAGTACGGTGGGCCCCTTTGAAGAGAGAATTTTAGAAGTAAGGTGGGCCCCTTTGTAGAGAGAATCTTTTACATGGCAACCCCAAAAAAAATTCTTAAAGGGATAAGGATGTAAATGGATCATCGATTTGCTGATTATCCAGAGTTTTCAACCCATGAAAAACCTTGTTTGGGTCCTCATTTGGGTCCCAATATGTAAATGAGTTTGGTTTCGAATCCCTTTTTTGGGATTGGGACCTAAATGGGTCCAGTTTTGGAACCACAATGGTTCTTCCGATTCATTTGAAAGGGAATTTGGATAAGAAGTTAACGGTAGTCAAGTAATTTTCTAAAAAATCAGGCCTCCAAATCCAAAATCCATTCCTTTTATGGTTTTACTTATGAGATATGTAAAATGCACACTGAAAATCTCTTTCCACACACTGCAATTTTTCATGACTAATATATCCATGTGATAAATTGCTTAAAAGGACATCTATCAAGTCTCTCTACCTCCTCAACTTCTTTCTACACTCACCCACCCTAACCTAACCCCACCCCACCGCAGCACCGCCAAAGGGGGAGAGGGAGCAAGAGAGAGGGGGAGGGAAAGGGAGAGAGAAATAGGAAGGGGGAGAGAGTGTAGAAGGAGGAAGAGGGAGAAAGGTTGTATGGGGAGGGGAGTGTAGAGAAGGAGGAAGAGGGAGAAAGGTTGTATGGGGAGGGGAGTGTAGAGAGAGGTTGAGAGAGTATAGGTTAGGGTATTTAGGAAAAAACGGTGCATGTAGATAGTGATTTTGGTAATCTTTTAACTTAAGTGGTGGGTGTAGGGAGATGCAGTGTGTGGAAAGAAAAATCGTGTATGCATTTACATCTCTCTTTACTGCTAGCATTTTCTTTTTCTTTTCTCATTTATGCTTCTAGCTTTGGGTCTCTCTCTAGCTCTCTTTCTCCTGCTAAGACACATGGAGGATGGGTTGGTTAAAAATGACCTAGCTGGGTTACTCTGCTAGGGTGTTAGAGAAGAATGACACTGTGGCTTGTTGGAAATTCAGGGTTTGGCAGGGACAATGGTGTTTATGAATGATTAGGAATGGGGTTTTGTGGGTTTGGTTGGTTTTATGGGGTTTAGCAATGACTGAGAATGGGGTTTTGTGGGTTCTGCTGGAATGAGTTTGGTATTTAGGATTTGGAATTTGGGGTTTGTAAAGTTTTGGCTTTTGATTTAGTGAATGGAATTGAAATCGGCTGTGATGGGGTTCGGATTGAAGGGGTTTTCGAAATTTTACATGGGTTGGGCAATCTTTCTCGATCTTCCTCGGCAATTTATTCTCTTGTAACTTTTCTGGAATAAAAAAGAAGATTCTCGGTAAGCTATTTCTTCTTCGATTCTAGTGATTTATAGCTACATGTATGAGTTTGTCTTTGTCAGTTTTCTTAAAAAATAAAAAGGCAGAAGTTAGAATCAGACCCCACAACTGTTATTGGAACCGGTTCTGAGACCGCATCGTTCAAAATTGCGGTATCGGCCGGGGCAAAAAATCGATATCATATCAGTATCGGTCGCGATTATCAGTTCGTCGAGGTCATCGCGGTATGAAATTTTATTTTAATAAAAAAATTCGCAAAAATATCGAAAAAATCCAGAATATGAGAAAATGCTGGAAAATAATATTTCTTCCCTTTAGTAATAACAATAAATCAAAATATCGGTCACTATAAGTCATGAGTTCCGTCTATGTCGTTGACTCGCTGTCTTCTCCAGTATTTTATATAATGCCACTATTATTTTGGCGCCAGATCAATTTATTAGTGTAAAATATAAGAAAATAAAGATAACATATCAAGTATCATTTAATACTAACTCAATCATCAAATAAGTTGTGAAATTCAAGACCATGAAGATAAAATATTAAAATCTGAAACATGATAGTGAGATGAATAAATCAAAAAGCACTTGGACATCAAAAGGTTTATGGTTTACTTGAAATTAGGGGAGACTAGAGAGAGAGAGAGAGAGAGAGAGAGATTGATGAGCATGACAGCCTAATTCCAAGTGGAGTGTCGCCCAGGCTTGATATCATCATCATCATCATCATCATTTATTCGGTATGGATTGTTAAAAAATACATAATAGTTAAAATAAGGGAGTATGTTGATTTTCTTACCAAAATAAAATGATTTCTTTAAGAAACAGTGTCGGCCGATGTTTTGACCGAGATGGACTGATATATCGGTTAAACCGATATTTTGGGGATGTTTTGGTCTGCGATACTGAGACTGATATCGCACCAAAATATCGGACCAGTATGGGCCGATATTAGTTCATATCGGCCGATATGAACCAGTATCGGCCGATATTTTATACCATGTGAGACCATGAAACTAGTTTTGAGCTGGTTCTAGTTCCACTATAAAAAAAAATGGTTCTGACCATCGACCTGGTTACATCCCTAGTATAGAACTAGGAGGGGAAGAGGATGATCATGACGCCTCAACAAGAAACTTGAAATCTTTTTGGGTGTTTTTTTTTTTTGTTTTTTTACATCTGATCCTTTCAATATTTCTTTTGCTAAGTGGCTCCTTTAAGAAAAACTCCCCACACCATCATTCATAAAAAGAGAAAAGTCTTAAAAAATCATTGTTCATTAGGTGAGGATTGAACAAAAAACATCATTTTGATGCAGCATCATATGAAAAAAAAAAAGAAGGAAAAACCCCATGCTGAATATACTTCCTTCCAGAATTCTTAATAACTTAAGGAGCTTTTTAATATACCCCCCTGAGGTTTGTAGGATTTGTAAATAGGCTTCTGAGGTTTTAGTATTTACAAATGGCCCCCTGTATTTTCATTTCAACAACTTTCGTGTCCCCAAAATCAATAGTCTTCCAACCACCATAGGTTTTTAGAGCGAAATGACACTTTTGTCCGTCGCTTTTATCCTTATATGCATAAGTTCATAAGCTTGGACTTAATGTTTATTATAAAGCATATAACATTAACAATTGTACTTAGTGGGAGAGAATAATCTTACATAAATTCAATTTTCTTATTAATACAAAGCTCATTTCATTAAATCCAAATTATTCATGACGACAATCAACCCCTGTACTTATAACTAGTTATGATTTATCCAATCCATACATGACCCTCCATTGGATTGATGAAAGTTTCAAAATACATGATTATGCTTATAAGGGATGTAAAAGAAATATTGGGGGAGTGAGCAAATGTAAATAAAATATATTAATTTTTAGAATTTGCGAAGGGAGTGGTGTTTAGCTCTATGTAAAAAAAATATTGGAGGACTGGGAACATGAAAGAAAATATATTAATTTTTAGAATTTGTGGGGGAGGGGGGATTGGGGCTTAAACTTTTTCAGATATAGGTAGAGGCTTTAGTCCCCAGGCCCTTGTACTTGGGTTTACCCCTGGTCATGTATATAAGAGAGTTATTGAGAAATACCATTGGATCTTGAGATAAAATAATAGTATTTTTGTAAATATTAATATCCTCATTTTTTGTTTATTGGATGTAAAGGCAAAATTGTTATTTATATAAAAACCTAATAAAAATATCATGGTGACTGCCCATTCTTGTTTGGAATATTGATTTTGGAGACAAAAAAAATTAAAAAGAAAAGGCAGGGCCTATTTATAAATACTAAACCCTCAGGGCTTATTAACAAATCCTACAAAATGAAAACCCAAAAACAATCCAAAATGAAAAACCCAAAAACCCAAAAGAAAACATAAGTATATGAAACAATCCAGCCCAAGCAAACCTTTTATTCAACTGAATACTCTATGGAATAATGAGGCAATAAAATATTAATGAAAGAGAATACATACAAGAACTTTCATTCAACCTGTATTCAGTTCGTAAAAGCAAGAAAACAATCAATAAGCTTAAAAAGGCAACAAAAAAAAATAAAAATAAAAAAATCCAAGAACACAAAATAAAAGCCCAACCAGATGAAAAATCCACACTCACAAAATCTTTCCCTTTAGCCTATAGCATTTTGCATTAGACAAGCAATGAAGCATGCACCTAATAAGCTTAACAAAGAAAAACCTCATAAACCAAAATAAAAGCTCAAGTACATGAAAGATCCAGCCCCAAAGAAAACTTTTAATTTAAACCTATACTCTTTATAGGATAAAAGAACTACAAAAAACAATCAAAGGACAAGAAGAAGAAAAAAAAAAAAAACAACTAGAGAGGGGAACAAACCACGAGAGAGAGAGAGAGAGAGAGAGAGAGAGAGAGAGAGAGAACCTCATCTTTAAGAGAATAAACTGATAAAAAAACCAGCGAAGTAAAAATGTCTGAAAAGCTGAAGACACAGCAGATATATGTAGCAAAGCCATGACCATCCCATCTCAAACCATTAGAAAAGAAATAATTAAGTACAACAAACCTATGCTCTTCTTCACTCCAAAGACGCCCCTTCCCCTTATTACTTGGATTCCCATCCTTCCTCAGCACTACCCTTTTTTCCTTAGACTTCCCTTTCTCCTTTACATCTCCAGAGTTCACCACCCCCACCATCTTCTTCTCTTCACTCTTATCAAGGCCATCAGGGGCGGAGATCTGATGTGGTTCGATATGCGCGACATCCTTAACAAGCAACTTGAAGTGCTTCTCCACCCCTTCTGGAGTCTTTCCTGGCACCATCTTCGCCACCTTCTCCCATCGGTCTCGTGTGCCCTCAGAGAACATTGCGAGCGCATTGTCAAATAGCTTGTTCTCGAGTTCAGTCCACTCAGTCTGAGCCGACGAGTCGGACTCGTTAACAAGCGAAGGAGAGATGGGAAGAGGGGAGGCTTTTTCTTCTGCCATGGGTTTTTGAAAGGAAGGATGAAGAGAAGGAGAGAGGCTGGTTTTTTTTTTTTTTGTGAGGTTAGTGGAAGCCATTGGGGGCTAATTATACTAAGTAGGGATGTAAGAATTTACATGATTACCCTTGGAAATGTGATTTGACATGAGATTTTGTAGGTGAGGTGACATATACATTGAAGTACAAAAATGCCCTTCTCTTTTGGAGAAATGATCATCGAAGCATGCATGAACCAATTTATTGTTGTTTATAAGTTCTGCATTGTCTTTTTTTTTTTCTTTTACTAGAGCTTTTGCTCTGCTTGTTTTTTTTATCTGTTATCCAACATCATGCATTAGGACTAGAAATTTTAACCATTTCAAACTATCAACAACTAAAAGCAAGAAAAAAACAAAAAACCCCCAAAATATAATGGTTTTAAAATAAATTTTATTATGATCAACGCTATAAAAGATCCTATAAATATACGTGTAATTTCTCAATGCAGCTAGCTAATCTGCATCACTAAATACTTAAAACTAAGAAGTATTCTACAAACACTTGTTGCGTATGTTATAAAAGCACCACTAAAAGCTGAGTTTTTTTGCGTCTACTGTTAGTAAACTTTTGCAACATGGACATAAGATTGTGGTGCAGTTCTTTGAAATAATGGTTTTTGTATGTGTTCTTTGCCAACACTTTTGTAGGTTATACATATAATTAGGGATAATTTAGGGCAAATTATGGTTGGTTGATGTGCACACTTGAACCAACATTAAGTTAAGATGCTTGAGTTTAAATTTAATACTCAAACTTTTCTGAGACCCATTTACTTATAATCTAAATTTAATAGATATATATTTTATTTACATAATGAGTAATGCTAGAAAAAATGGTCGCCCCTCATGGGGATGATTACTTTAGGACATAGATTAAATAAATGTGCAATATCAGTTTAATCAAATGGTCTTAGCCCTTCTTTTATGGGCCTCAAGTCATGCATTTTATTGTGATAAAAACCAATTGCAGCTAACATTCAAATCCACTTAAATTAAAAATAGTACTAATTTATGTTTATTAAGGGATTAAAATGATTATAGGTGGGCTCCTTAGAAGCGTGAATTCCGACCCTTCAAAGTGTTTGTGGAAAGATTGGAAAAAGTTATACACAAAATTACAATTTCAAGAAAATGCAAACAACAAAAGATGATTTTATTGTTCAATGGATAATTAGACAAAGAAATTAGAGATTCTATGTTGACACTAAACGCTCTTCTTAATTAATGATCGTTGATACTTTTTGAATGATTTCAAAAAATGACATTTTATATGACGAGAGAAACTCAAAATTCATAGTTGCACCCTCTCTTGTCAAAATGAGGGAATTGGAATTCACATACTTACTTCAATAAGGGTAAGATTGTCATTTTGCACCAACATTTGTTGTACCAATTGCTCTACAAGAACTTTTTAGATGTCAACATTTACGCGGCAAAACCATGCCTATAGACACATGTACGGTCAAAATCTCTAAAATTAAACGTCAATGACGTTGATATGTTTGGCTTTAAGTTTTTTGACTTTGAATCTCCAAAAGTGAAGAAAACGACAATACGGATATATTCAAAATTTAAACCATTTACATTATTTGGTGCTCAAAATCTGAAGCCAAAGCAGATTTGATTCTCCTTATTTTTGGTATTAATAGGTTTTAGAAAGGAAAACTGTAAGGAAATAGAATATGGGGATAGACGTTGTAATTAATGCAAGAAACTAGACGGAAAACGACCAAGCTTTCCAAAAACTCCTCCACTTATATGCTTCAGAGTAAGGATGAAAATGGGTCGAGTTAAAACTACACGTTGTCCTAACCTGTTCCTATCAGGAGTGGATTCGGTTGTGGGTCGATCTGTTGGATTTGAAGTGGGTATGAGTTTCCAAACTCTCTCCTAAATTGGGTTCATGCGGGTTCAGGTTTTGGGTGCACTCGATCCACCTTGCTCCAGTTATACACTTTGTATGTTATTTTGTAAATATTTACACAACATTACTATTGCGCAACTTGTAGAAGAAAATTTATTGGAAGTGTAGGTCATTTATTTCAACCTGCCCTCCACGTGATAGATTGACTAAGAAATTGCATTTATTAAACTTGACCTGATCCAACCAGCACCTATCACAAGATGTGTTTTGTATCATGAGAAATAAATCCCCCACTGGTAGGTTTAAATTAGGATTAGATAAATGAGAGGTGGTCCAGGTTTGGGTCAACCTAAATCTGAACCCCACCCAACTTGTTGCCATCTCTAGTTTCAGAGTGTAAGAGAGATCTTGATACGGTATGTTAAGTTCTTATAATGCCTTTAGCATTGGGGTAGCTCTCATAGTAGTGTCACAAGTGTAGAGGATCCCCCAAGTGTAATGGCTTTCATACTCAATTCCTAGCAAAGAATCGTATCTCTAAATGATATGTTCGATGGGGAAATACATATATCCTTGTTGAACTCAAATTCTAAGTCAGGTGAATTTATTTAAGAAATCTTTACAAAAAAAATTAGTCATAAAGCCTAATTATACAAATTGATTAAGAAAGATACTACAATATCGAATTAGGATGTCGTATGCAGGCAAAAGAAAGAAGGCAAGAAAGTAGTAAGTAATGCAAAGTACAAAGCATATGCTGACTTAAATAATGAGTTGGAAACAATACAAGGCGAGAAGAATGTTTTTAAGCTTGCAAAAATAAGAGAAATGAAAAGTAGGGACTTTCATGTCAAATGTATTAAGAGCAATAACCAAAAGGTTCTACTGAAGGACAACGATATCAAAAAAAGGTGGAAGAAATATTTTAGCATACTTTTAAATGAAGACTATATAGGAGACATAAGAACAAAAGATGATACTTCATTAGCAAAGCATACTTTTTTTAATTTTCGTAGAATTATGGTGGTGGAAGTGAGGAAAGCATTAATACAAATGAAGACAGGAAAGACTACGAGTCCATATGACATCCCGATTGAGGCTTGAAAATGCTTAGGAGGAGTTGGGGAGATTTGGTTAACTAGACTTTTCCATAAGTTATTAATGACAAAGAAAATGACAGATAAATGGAAAAGAAGTGTTGTAGTACCTATATTTAAGAACAATGGAGATACATGAAACTATACTAACTATCGTGGGATCAAACTTATGAGTCATTTTACGAAGTTATGAGAAAGAGTTATAGAGCAAAGATTTAAACAGAATGCTAAGATATCTGAAAACCAATTTGGTTTTATGCCAGGGAGGTCAACGACGGAAGCTATTTTAGGTCAACGACGGAAGCTATCTTCTCACTTAGACAATTAATTAAAAAATATTGGGCGAAGTGGAAAAATCTGCATATAGCCTTCATTGATATAGAAAAAGCCTACAATAGGGTACTTATAGATTTAATTTGATGAGTTTCTATTAAAAGGAATGTTCCAAGATGTTATATTGAAATTATTAAAGACATGTATGAAAGAGCACTAATGAGTATGAGAAATATATGTGAAGAGATAAAGGAGTTCCCAGTGACCATAAGTTTGCATCAGGGGTTAGCCCTAAGCCCTTATCTCTTTACATTGATTATGGATGAGTTAACTACTCATATTCAAGACAAGGTACCTTTTGCATGTTATTTGCACATGATATTGTGTTAGTAGATGAATCAACAGATGGTGTAACTGCAAAACTTAAGAGATAGCGGGAGGCTTTAAAATCCTAAGGCTTTAAAATAAGCTGTACAAAGACGGAATATATAGATTGTAACTTTAGTGTGCATATAGAAAGAGCTGAAGCTATCGTGAGAAATGAAGATCATGAGATACCACAAAGTAATTTTTTCCGCTGCATTGGCTCTATAATTAGTAAGGATGTGGAGATTGATGAAGATGTCGAACATATGATAAAAACAAGATGGTTGAAGTGGAGACTTACTAATTGAATGCTTTGTGACCAACGAATACCAACAAGATTGAAAGGAATTGAGATTTTACATGACATCTATTAAACCAGCTAAGACCTACGGAGTAGAACGTTTGTCACGTCCCAAAATCGAGTATCCTTAATAGTCCCAATTCATGACATAACTAGTGTAGGATTTAAAGTCATTGAACTTAGTAAAAGTTGAATCGCACACCAACCTACAAGATATCACAGGTGAGTAATTTGAATATTTCAAAACTTTTCCTGCGAAAGCATATAAAACAGGGATAACATTTATTTATGAATAGATAAAAACAGAGCATGAGTATCTCAAAATATTTACAACTGGTTAGTCTTTCAAACTTACAGATATGATATATAATTACAAAAGCTTGCAATGTTTCTATGACTCCTCGTCACACGACCTACTGAACTGTCCCGACATGTCTTTCCTCAATACACTTATCCATACAAGACGAGAGTCAGGTATTTCCTCAGATTTAAACGATCTCATCGGTAGTCCACTCACATACCGTACTGTCTGTCTCTTAGAGCTCAGTTCCTTGGGGTACTGATGCTATCTCCTATAACGTTAAACGTCACATTAGTAAAACAGAGTAAGTAAACTAAATAAATAAACAGAAATAGTTGAATAACTTATAAACATAATAAATAAAATACATGTAGTATGAGATACCATGTAACTGATATAACAAAATACTAAAGTAACAAAAATAACATGAGTAGCAGGAGGGAAATATCCACTTTAGCTAGATAATCATAATATAGAGCAGTGGGTACCATGTATGTCATAAGGTGACCACATAACAGAAAAGAATAGAATATAGAGGTACCAAAAGTACATAATACTTCAATAGAGCATAACTAAGCTGCAGCTACTAATAGAACAGAACAATCCGACCTTCACCACGTCTAGTTGCAGAAGGACCGAGCTAAGTAGTTCCAATATTAGAGTACTTGTATATAGATACGAAAAATAACAGAAATACTGATTTTTTGACAAAATTCAACGTAAATTGGATTAATAGAGAGAAATTGAACAATGCTGCTATCATATATCATATTTTTAGATAATTTAGAGAATTACAGAAATTCAGATATAATTTGTGAATTCAAATTTTTATTTATAAAATCATTAATTTCAAGAAATTTAGAAACTAAATCAAATAAACCACAATATTAGTTAAAATCAGAAAATGTGAAATAACTGTGAATACTCATGGTACATAGGTTTATTTTAAGATTAAGAACAACTAATTAATAAAATAATTCATCTTTAAATTAAATTTATAATCTTAGAACTATTCATAAAATTCCCGGAGTGGTCGGTCGACCAGGGTGGACATTGGGTTGACCACTATAAAAGAAAATAAAAAACTGTTGAGTCTCAGTTATCAGAAAAATTCTCCAATTGATAGGGTGTTACGCTGTGCGGTCGGTTGACCGTCTACACACCATAAATGGAACCAGAATTCTGGTTCGTCTCTGTTTCAACATGCAACTGAACTTCTTTCCATTCTTTTCATTCCCAAACTTCTAAACATCATTTCTATAGTTCAAAACATATATTAAATCAATCTAAAACTTAAAGATTCACAATTTCATATTTCATTTTCAAAATAACAAAGTTTTGCAGAAATTTATGGGAATAACTAAAACTAGAAATAAATCTTGAAATAGAGGTTTACTTGACTTCACTGAACTTTTATCAACTAGGGAGCCTAGCTTTGAGAGTTTCAGGAAAATATCCAAATGAAAGAATGCATTGAAAGAGAAGAACCAAACTCAAGAGTAAAAAAAAGAGAAGAAGAAATAGCAACATAAGTATCATCATGTGAAAGAAAGATGATTAGAGGAAGAAGAAAGCTGGTGCACACTGATTCTCTACCAATCTTCCTTTACTAGATTCATTGTAGAACCCAAATCCCATCTCCATATATTCCTCATAAACCATTTCATCATAATCAATAAACTGAGATGAACAATAAACATGAAACGAAGAAGAAGGAGAAGAAGGAACGAGAAGAGAGAAAATGGAGCATAATGGTCGTTGCTCTCCACTGGCTACTAGAGGAAAATGAGAATGAGAGAGAGCTGGTTGCTTTCTCTTTTCCTCACTGTAGCAGACGATGGAATGGATAGAGGAGAGAAGGAGCCAGAATTCCACGGCAATTCTAGGAATTCTGCTAGAAATTCATGGCTGGTGGGTTTTCTGGATTTATAAAGAAGTCCTTCCTGACAGGTATCAAGTCTCTTTAGAAACTATCCCAAACAAGTTCAAATGAAACTGAACTAGAAGTGAAAATCGGTCACCATTTGACCTGTTTTCCAATGAAACCAAAATCATTGAAAAATCCCCTCGTTACAAATTTTTCATAAAAATAAAATCACAAATAAGTCCTTAGCAATGGAAAATGCCTCATTTTTCATTAAATGACATTTCAAAATAATAAGGGTTCAAAACGATAAATGTTCAGCACAATTGTACAAATCCAATGATATCAAGAAATCAAGAATATCAAAAGTATTAACTAATCATGTTTAATTAATCATTAATCATTCTTAATTAAATATAAATACAGATTAAAAATCAGGGATCTCACATTGTTGGCTAATCAAGAAGCAACATATGCACAAAATAGATATTGTAACGATGAAAATGATGAGGCGGATGTGTGGTAAAACTAGGAAGGATAAGATGCGCAATGAGCGCTTGCGATGGCATTTAAGGGTAATAACAAAAGGGGATAAAATTAGAGAAACCCGTTTAAGATGGTTTGGACACGTCCAACATAGGCCAACAACGGTGTCGATAATGAAAGGTTTGACTATGAAGGTTAATGGCCCACTAAGGGGAAGGGGTATACCAAAGAGGATGTGGGTGGAGGTAGTAAAAATAGATATAAAGAAGTGTAACTTATCTGAGGATTTGGCTCAAGATAGATAGGAATGGAGAAATGAAATTTGTGTAGCTGACCTCAACATAATTAGGAAAACGCTTTGATGATAATAATGATGATGCAACCAAAAAACCAATTTGCCCCGCAATGATTTTGTTAGGGCTCGTTAAAAAAAAACCTCTTTTTGATATTTCCCTTTTCTGCGATTTTTCTCACCTTCTTCCTTGGCTTATATTTTATTCCTTTCTTCGTAGTTTCCTGTTCAGTATCTGATTAATGGCAGAGGGAGAGAGAGAGAGAGAGAGAGAGAGAGAGAGAGAGAGAGAGAGAGAGAGAGAGAGAGAGAGAGAGAGAGAGAGAGAGAGTATATGGACTTAGGCCCAGTTGTGGACGAGTGATAGAAGAACGGATGAACCTCTTCTTTTACAAATGCCAAAATGCATACTAATCATCTATTGCATAGGCATTGTAGGTTGTACCTAAAACTCCAGCAGTAAGTTCTTTGCTGTTGTCAAAGAAATATGAATTTAGATCTCTCTTTGCAACTGATGGTAGAAACGATGATTTTTCAACTACTACGTAAATACAACCTTAAGAGCAATAATGTATTTGCTATGTACAGAAAGATAGTAGATTTTGGAAAAGAAATGAAAAATGAAAATTGGGAAGAGAGGTTTTGAGTCATAAAGAGTAAAAGAGGAGAGGCAGGAGATGACAATGAGTTTTTTTTTTTTGGGCATGAAATGAAGGTAGGGCAAACGATATCGTTCAGAGAAGAATACGATAAAATCTTTTAACAATGAGCCTTAACAATATTTTTTGGGGAAGAATAGTTTAATAAATGTTTTTTTTTTTTTAAATGAGCACTAACGATATCGTTTCTGGGCAAAGTAGTCTTTTGACTACGTACAACACTATAATTGGATGTTTTAAGGTCTTTCTTAATCAATTTGTGTAATTAGGATTTATGATCGATTTTTTTATAAAAAATTCTTTATTTAAAAATGAATTAGATACACGAACCTCACCAAATTTCAAATCAAGATGGTCCCACCATTAGCATGATTAGTAATGCAATCAACAAAATCTTATGATGGTTAATTATAAGAACTCTCATTGTACTATGTCAAAACTTTTAGCAGGCCTATCTCATGACCCATACGAGCCGTTCAATGACATGGAGCATCCCTTGATAGTCTCTCGACTCCGAAGTTTGCACCATGGAATAGACTCGACTGTTGGATCGAGGGTTAATTTGTTTTAATATAAATCTATTAAACTTGTGAGTCATGGATCAAGGGGTTAAAGACATGAGATTGACCGAATTCTTGATATATGGATCCATTAGAAGTGGATCTTTCATCCCCTCCAGATCCCATGATTTGTGGGGCCCCAGGTGGGCCCGAATAGCGTACATGCGTGGTCTTGCTGTGCAAACCGAATTCGGAGAAACATTATCCATTTTTTTTTAATATGAAGTAATCTTATTAATTCTTAATAATGATATGCTCAACCTTGTGGTGAAATATTTCACCCGTATGAATATAGACATTCACAATTTGAACGGCTCAAATTTTTAATAAGTGAGCCTTACTGTAGAGTTTCACTCTCGCATTTCCGACTCCAATTGGTGGACCCATGGCCCACAATCGCTTCCACATGTATTTTTAATTAGAAAAATGAAAGTTCATAAAACGAGCAGCAATGATCTTTCATCCCTATTTCCATTCAACTCCGGACATTACAAGCACACAGCGAAGTCTCTACTCTCCATCTCTCTGTTAAGCGGGCAACGAAGATCGACCGTCCGATCTAGGGTTTTGGTTTAAGAGAAATCGCGATGGGAATCGAAGCAACCCAGCAAATCGATCGCGAGTCCCTGGAATCCAGGCCCGGTATCTTGATCGTTGGATCTTCCAACGTTGGAAAGCGAACACTTCTCTCCAGTAATCATCTCTCTCTGTTTACAAATTAGGGTTTTTTTTCTCGGATTCCGAACTCATCTTATAGAATTCAGTTGCATTTCGTTGCATTTCTATTGTAATCTTTACGGATCTATTTGGATATGCTTCTTTAGGGCTTTTGATTGTTGTGTTTGTTGGGAAATTCTGTTATGTTATGAGGCATTTCAAGCATACAGATCGGCCTCATGAATCTCAAGTATGCATTCGTTTTTTTGTTGAAAACGATTCGAGGAATTTATGTAAGTTTGGATGGTTTTGGAAATTGTCCTTCTTTACATGGAAAACTGAGCTGACTCAGTCATTTCCGGATGTCTGGTCATCTAATTGGGTCATTTGACACGAATTGAGCTCACCCAGTTTGGCCGATGATATGTATAATGGTCATTGATCAAGCGTTCGAGAGGTTTAAGTTGGGCTGGTTTTTAGATCAGCCAGTTTAAGATCCAATCAGTTCTGATCATAGTTGCAGAGATGGTTTTCATTTGCTTCTAAAATGGAAGTTTTGGGTTGGTGTTTTTGTTTTGGGAAACACGTGGGAGAATTTTACAGAGGAAAGAAACAAGTTACACATAACATACATTTTAATGACTGACCACTGTACTACATGTCAAATCATCAAACTTAAACTAAAATTTTCTTTTGTTTAGTAAAGTATTAATGTTGAGGGAGAGGGCTGTGATTCTTCAAAGGTATTTTAAGCCCGCGATTTGATTGGGTGGAGAAGAGAAAGGGTAGTATGACCCTTTTTTGAAATCTGTTTTTGATGCTTAATTTAGGAGTAAATTAGCAAAATGTCAAAATAGTATATTTGGATCGTTTAGGTTTGTTTTGTCCATGTCAGATATTTCGACACACTTTAATTGTTTTGGTCTGTGTCTGCTGAGATGAACCGAAATTCTAACTGGAATTTTTATGGCTGCGATGAATCCAATTTGCCAACCAACTAAAGTCTTCTACTCTTGGATACTTATAGAGAGAGGTTGTGAATTATGATACCTGCAACCTATCCATATCCTACTGTATCCGATACTTAAATTTTATATGTAAAAATATCTACGTTCCTTCCATATCCATCCAGTGTCTGCGGATCATAGCCTATCAGGACAAGGCACAAGCAACATATCCTTATCTTATTACATCTGTGCTTCAATTTTATTTGTAAACCATGTGACCCCTCTGTAGTCTGTACCCATTCAGTATAGAATCAATTGTTGAGAATATATAATTGGGAAAGTATATAACTTTTTTTTTTTACAAGTTAACACCTTAGTATTCTCATTAGCCATAAATGTGTTGAAAGGGGAGCATATTGGTTCATCTTCTTCAGCAAAAGATTTCTACATATAAGATCAAAGATCATTCAAGATTTATAAACGTGAAATGTCATACGGGGGTAGGACGACCAGTACTTCAAGTAAGCATGTTAAGAAAGGAAGCATTAATTCACCTTCAATATTACAAATTTAACGTCAAGTTCTATTTGATACTGATTATGATTCAGGGACCACAAAGTTGGGCCCATATAAATGGGGTTAAGGCTTCAGTGTTGTTGTTGATGATGAGCCAGGCATTAACTGTAATCTTAAGTAAATACTTCTTTTATTCTATAGCATATATTAATTGTTAGAGGGCTTATTGTTAATGCAAAATATCTTGATCATGAAGCCGATAAAAAAGGTAAATATCTTGATAATGAGAAGGCAGTGATCACTTCCCTGGGAAAGAAACTCGTTGTCTTTGTTGAGTCATCTTTTTATGTCCCTATGTTTCTTAATTACCAGTTTATAATATATATGTGATTGAGATAGTATTTCTACTGCAGCAGTTTTTAGAAGAATGCCTAGGAACTGTGGAATCTGCGATGATTAGCAGAATGAGTTCTTTCTATTAAACCATTGGGTTCAATACAATTATATCTTAAGTTAATTCTTTTAATGAAGATTTCATATGCGTTTAATGATAAAGTCAATAATTTATACAACTGCATCTTGCCCTTCAATATTACTTGCACTGCTTCTCTGCTGCTTTCTTGCTTCCGAACATGGTGCTTGTTTCTTTATTTTCTACTTCTACATGCTCCACTTTGGAAGTCACTACTATCTGATTGCTTCTAGGCCATACGAAATCCTATTCTTATTTTAAGATACCTGTAGGGTTGCTTTCAGTGGATTTATCAGATGCGCCTGAGTTATCATCAGGAATTCTTTGCTATGGGTATGTATGTAATTTGGATATTTTGGTTTTTTTCTAGTGCATTTTCTAAATGAAATGGGTTCTGCATGTCTTTATTGAACAGGTGGACTATCGATACAAAGTACTACAGCGCCAATCTTTCTATATGGATGGCTCATCTCGGCGATGAATTTTCTTTCAGTTCAATTTCAGTTTCAAAGCAGTTGGATGCCTTAGTGATGGTTTTCGACCTGAGTGATGTAAGCATCACCTCTCCCCATCCTTTTTTTTCCCTCTGTAAAAGCTTTGGCTTCTATGAGAAGTTTCGAATATTGTCAAGTTACTCCCTGCAGATGTTTTGTTCTGATTTAATGCGGATGAGTTTACAGATCTTGCCAATTTTATGCAGCTATCATCTTTTGCCACTCTTCAAGAGTGGGTTTCTGGCATTGATGTTCAAAAGTTTGAAATATTATTATGCATTGGGAACAAAGCAGATCTTTTGCCTGGTCACTTTGCTCATTCAGAGTATAGAAGACGCCTACAAAAACGTGGGGAATTGTCTAGTGATCCTCATCCAGAATACTTGGATTATGGAATTCTTGAAACTGAGGGCAGTAGTTTGCTGGGGGATGAAGAACAATCATCGGAGATCAGGAGATTATGCCTGGAATGGTGCAGTCAACACAACATTGAATACATTGAAGCTTGTGCGTCCAACGCGGACTTTGATAAATGTAAGGTTTTATTGTGCCTCTTCCCAACCTTGAACTGTAGTAGATTTTGTCAGTCTTGATTCGTAATGGGTTTTGTCCAGTTACTTTGCAGTGCTACCACATTTGTTTAATGTTTTCCCAGTAGTGTCAAATCTTGGTATGCATTTGTTCGAATGGAAGCGTGCTATGCTATTATTATATAGCTTGTTATGTTTCATCTTTCATTTAACCTCATGAGTTAATTGTTAAAATATCTTGCTAGATGTATCCATCTTTACTCTTTCTATTGCGACTGCTGATCCCTGGGAATTCTTTTGTGTGCAATTATGGGGTCCTGAGCCTCAGTAATCTGTACATTTCCTGATCCCTCTTTCTCCATTCTAATGGTATAATATCTGTACATTTCCTAGTGCCCCCTCTATCCATTGTAAGGGTCTTATTACCAGTTTTCCATATCATTGAATATAACAACTTAACGAGTAAAGTGAGGAGGTTAAAAGGGAATATTAACAGTCCAAAAAAAGATAGAAAATTGTATATGATATTTTAGTCTTTGATATTTTCTGGTGTCCCATGTGGTTGCGATGTTGCGCCCACTGTTTCAACCCTTTAGATCACTGAAACAATGTCCACATAGATCCTACATGTATGGACTGATGCAGGATATTATACATTCTCAGTGGACCATTACCCTATATTTTCCGTGATGGGCTCAGGAAGGTTTGACTCATCCACATAGAAACAATTAGATGTTAGTTGGACCCAATCTCTTAAAATGTTGAGGTGTGAGGCAATGCATTCCAATTGCCTAAAGAGTGTTGAGGGAGAAACATCCATGTGTGGGGTATAAGCCCCTTGGCGTAAATAATTCAATGTATAATAAAAATAGAAAACATTAGCACTTTGGCTATTTTTGAACCTTTCAATGAGTTAACTAGGGCTGACTTAAATTAACATTATCTACAATGGTCTTCTTTTAAAAAAAAAAAAGGAAATTATGTACTCAAAATTACAAGTTGCTTCCATTTTTTTTGTTAACAGAACAAGATGTGTTGTCCGCGGTTTTCAGTTGGTTAGACATGTGTTCGGGTCTCTCATGTAACAAAAAAAAAAAAAAAGGAGTGTTATTGGGAATATACCCCCTGAAATGAAAGTGGTTAAAGTGCATACTTTATTTGTATTCCTTAAATATGCCCCAAACTCAAATGGTGAGATGGAAGTCTAAATGTAAGCCATGTCTCAGACGATGCTCATGGCATTCTTAGGAAGCCCCACCTGAGGCAGGCCTCCAGGAGTAAGCCTAAATGCTTCTAAAAGGACTAGTTGGCTAGGCCCATCAACTTATGCCTAGTAGAGGATTGCTTTATGTCACGGCTCCGCCCAACTCAGCATGATATTGTTAGCTTTGGCCCACATGCACGTGCGAGGACTTCCCAGCCGGTCACCCAATCTTGGTATTGCTCCCTCCCAAGCACACTTAACTTCGGAGTTCTTATGAGATTCAGGGTCGCACAACTTTAAAATCATCACGTTGAGTTAAGACGCGGTTTGACTTATAAGCTTAGGGTCAGGACTTGGATATGTTCAATGTGGGATTTGGACAACGGCTCACGGTGCTAACGGAAGCACTCCACCCTTTCCCCTGCGGCTTCCCCTTTCTTGGCTTACAGGATCACTTGACCCGATCTTCCCTTAAGGGATTACCTAGGCGGATTGGGGTCTCACACTCTCCCCCTTAGAAATATAGCCGTCATTGGCTCTGATACCAGTTGTTACAATCCCGCCCAACTCAGCATGATATTGTCCGTTTTGGCCTACGTACATGCGTGAGAACTTCTTAGGTGGTCACCTATCGTGGTACTACTCCCGTCCAAGCATGCTTAACTTTGGACTTCTTATGGGATCTGGGGCTGGACAGCTTTAAAACGTGCCATGTTGAGGAGGTAAGATGGGGTTTGACTTATGAGCCCAGGGTTAGGACTTGGATATTTCCATGTGGGACTTGTGCAAAACCTCTTGGTGCTAACCGAAGCACTCCACCCTTACCCTTGCGGATTCCCCTTTTTTGGCTCGCAGGACCACTTGACCTGATCGTGCCTCAAGGAATTACCTATACGGATTGGGGTCTCACACTTTATTTCCTTTTCTCCCTTCTCTTTGATTGTTCAGCATATCACCTACATCATTTCTTAAATATATACATGAGTTAATGTTGAGTGAAAATTGACATTTTCTTGCTGAGATCTGGTGTTAATGAATTGGACAATCATACAACTCCTCACCATTGATCATCTTGAGAATCAACTTTAGCACCAAATTTTTGTGAGCTGGGATATAAGTGGAAGTGCAATGATAAATCTATCAATCATTTATTTCTCCATTGTGCCTATGAAGGAAGGTATCGGATTTCTTCAGGCCTTTTAATGTTACTTGGGTGATGTTGGGTAGTCTTTTAGTGGCGTGGGAGACCTGGGCTTTGCATTCTGGTGGTTTTAAGAGAGGTGTATGTCTTTTGCAAGGTTTTCCTTGTTGCAATTGTGAATTTTTTTGGTTGGAGCAAAATAAGCACATGGTTTATCTTGAAATTCTGGTGGGTAAGTTGATTGATGAAGTTAAGAGTAATGTGGTTTTTGAGCTCCTTTCGTGAAGGAGTTTTGATTTTTTTTTTTTGACAGTAGACTGGGGTTTGTCCTTCCAAGGTAAAGAAGGTGAATGGCAAAGTCCAAGGATCTCTGACATGCGGATAGAGGTTACTTTCAATGGAAGCTATGAGACTATCCCTAACCATCGGGAAATGGGTTTGTTAGAGATGTGAATGGTAAAGCATTGTGGACCTGCCTATGGTGGGTATAGAAACAATCAAGGCATCCAAATTGCAACCAAAAATTAAAATGCAATCTGGCCAGAAAAATTCGTTGCTCTTGAGGCTTACATTCCATGTGTTGAGGTTTGTGCCTCAAGGTCAGGGAAACTGGAACACTTCACCTCACACCTCAAAGTTCTAATAAATTTCTGTGAACTTCCTTTTTCAAGTAATACTCATGTCAAGTTGCTCAACAGTATCAAATGGGTTCAATTTTATTTGGAACTTGCATACCCTTATATTTTATTCATATTGAATGCACTGAATGAACATTTTTAATCTTTTGGTTACCACACTTCAGAATGCCTGTGTTTGAGAAGGACATTTTGCATTTAAAATACTTGTCAAAAGAGGTTGTATTAGCAATTTATATATCATTACTTCGATATGCAAACTTAGATGAGATCATTTTAAGGTTTAAAATATATTAGAGGACAACATCTCACAAACTAGTGAAACTGGGCCTGTGAGCTGTGCAAGTTGATCAACCACATTGAAATAGAAAATCAAACTTGTTCATTGTAGTTGGCAAACTCATTTTGCAGTATCAGAGGTAGTCCGAGCATGGCGGGTATAAGGCGTAAATGTTGGCTTTAAGGATTGATCTTTGTGAAGCATCTTGTTTGGATGCCAGTTGATGGCTTCAGTTATTTCTAGGGCCCCTTGGGGGCTAGCGTATGAGTCAGAGGAAGTGGCGGATCTTGCACGATGACTCAGTGTTTCTTTCTCACATGTCAAGCGAAGTGTGACTTCTATGACAGATCGTCTACCTAAAGGGGGAGTGGCGCACCAGTCTGTGATTGTATTGCTTGATGATAGTGTTTATATAATGATTTGTTTTGCATTTTATTTATGTGAGCCCTGCTCTGGCCTTGTCTTGAGACCGAATCGGGTTCAATTCGTACCTGTTGTACTGTACATTTTTATGGTGTAGTCACCATTTCTATAAAAAAAAAACCTCTTAACTTCAAATTTTGTCGCCAAACCTGAATGGTTATCCAACTGCAAATTTGAATACCAAGGAGTCAAGTTGTGAACTAAGTGTTGAGTATATGGTTATTGTGATTTCCGAACTTAATAGGATGAAGAATTTTCTATAACTCAATTGTATTTGTTGCCTGCTTCAAGGTTTCTTTTGTTGTATGGTTCTTTTTTTAAGTTGGAATGTAGCTGACATGAAAGGCACTTTTTGACAGGTCTATCAATTAATGGTGATTCACAAGGAGTAGAGCGACTGTATGGAGCCCTTTCTGCCAATATGTGGCCTGGAATGATCCTGAAATCTCGAAATCAGATACCAGAATCATCACCAGTTGATAAAGAAGGTACCTTTAACATTTTGGGCTGTCCAAATGGGCTGGCCGGGCCTGGACATTGCTACAACCTTCTGTTATTTCCATTTGCTTTATTATAGAGATGGCAAAGGGTTGGGTTAAACAGATGACCCCCAAAACACACAACCCCCCAATCCCAACCCCCCAACACACTGAAAGTCCTAGATGGTTTTGGTGGTGGTGTTAATCAGGTTTGGGACACTTATAAGTTTATAGATATTGAACTGAATTGGGTTCCACTGTGTTAAATGACTATACATATTAAATAGAACATAAGGTACAAAACTCACTTAGCTCAGCTGCTTAACATTTCTAAAGTGTGATGTTGCTAAGATTCCAGGTATGATCTCCCCTCAGTAAGTAAACAAATAAAAATATATATAGTGTTTTATGTTTCATTATAAAACTGAGCCAAACCCAGCCTGCCCTGAACAATTGTGAGTTAGGGCAGGTTCAGATGTACTCTGATCCATACTGAATGTGACCCATTGGCATCCCTACTTTAATAGTCGTGAAAGCATTTTTATGTGGACTTTTGTGATATCCTCAATATCAGATCTCTTCCCAAGTTGGTTGTGAGTAATCTCTTTTGTCATTTTCATCTCCTTCTCCACCAGATGTATCAGATGAAGAATCTGAATTTGAGATTGAGTATGAACTTCTATCCCATGGTTCAGCTGAACCATGGGATGGCATGGATGAATCCTGGGTTGCTCTGAATGATCTCCCCACTACATCAGATACGAAAGAAGTGTCAGTTCATGGAAATGCGCCAACCTCTGATCAAGATGAAAGGCACAAAAAAAGTGATGCTGTCGAACTGCAGGCATCATCTATCTCTAAAGTTCCAGTTGAGAAAGAGTTAGACATTAAAGCTGACGATACCTCAGCGCACAAAGCATCTGGAACTGAAGCAGATGAAGCCTCAGAGCAAGAAGCGTCTGAACCCAAAGCATCCATATTGCCGGCACAGGGACAGTCTCATGCTGAAGCAACAGAAGCTCCTGTTGAGGTCCCTGAAGATGCAGAAGCTGAAGTTCTAGTGCGGGAAGAATCCGAAACAAATGAGGATATGAGTTACAATTTTGAGGATGTAGAGCAGTTGATGTGTGAGATTAGTCACATGCGTGAAAACTTGAGGTTATTGCCCGATTTCCAGAGGAAGGAAATGGCCGCGAAGCTGGCTATGAAAATGGCTAACATGTTTGCGGACAGCAGCGATGAGGAAGGTTACAACTGATAGTAAAGAAAGTCATGTATAGTGAAGTTAATTAAACGAAATGGATCACCTCAGGAGCGAAATTTCCATTCCATGAGCTATAGCTGATTTTGGTGCCTTGGAAATCGTAGCATTTGCATCAATATATCAGATTAGTACGTCTGTTTTTTTTTTTTTTTTTTTATAATACGTAAAATGATTAATATGGTTGTTAATTGCTGTATCACGCTGGTTTCGTATTGGGTGTGGATAGGTGCTGGTATTTCTATGAAGAGGTTCCAATATTTGACAAGACTGCTGAATGCACTACATTCCTATGTTCCAATATTCAGACCCGTTGCTTTGATTTGGGCTTCGAATATTGGCCTCAACGACTGAATGGGCTAGGTTTGGAAAGCCATGCACCATTTTATTGGCCATGGACACTGTTATTACACCATAAAGCGTTGTAAGAATAATAAATACCGGGAAACATTCACCTGCGCAGCATGCATCTAGCCATCCAGGAGGCAGACCCACCTCTGAATTTGTGTGATTGCTGAGGGTCCAGATTTACATACCATGTGATGTCTCCTTTCAGCATGCCCTTAAACCAATTCAGTCGATCGATTTGCTGTTCTATGGTTAATTCACATTGGCTTCTAAGATCTTTTTCACCCATCAGGTCTCACTGTGGTTCAGATTTTTGTGGGTCACCTACCAAAGCTTTGATGTTTAGAGTGCTCGTGATTTTAGGTCCATGTGCTTATACTGGGCCTAATTTTCGGCTTGATAGTCAAATGGACTGCAGTGGGCTATATTAGCGCAACCAAGCCAGGCATATTTAGCATACAGATGAATGAACTAAAGAGGCAAGGTTAAATGGGTGACCTGGCTTGACCCGCTTCTATTAGGGGAGGATCCAAACAGTGCAACCTTTACAAATGTGAGATAGGTGCGCGAGTGCAGGACATGAAACAAAAAGAGTCATGTTGCCCAAAGGCTGATTTTTGTTTGGGAGACGTGGGAGGAGACCCTAGCATTAATGGACCCGACTCAAGGGCATACCATACCAATGGATCTGGGGTGCCCCTTTAAAATGATAAGCATCTAAGCTGACAATGCAACTGGGCGTTTAGCATTTCCAATAAATTGAGCGGGTCAGGTATCATAGTTGAAATATACGATCAGCTGTATGATCAGGATGTCCTTTGGAAACATCTCAGACTGTAAGACCCAGAAATTCAGTTGTAAACTTGAAAAAAGTGCAGTGAAGACATTACAGTCTCAGATAGTTTCGACCATTCATCATCCACAGCGCAACTAATGGGCCTTGCTTCGGCCTAAAGTGAATGGATTCATGTCTAGACGCGAAAAGGATTGCAGGTCTAACATGTGACGCGGACACATCATAGTACATAGATCCAAAACCTGTCCGTTGAGGGTACAGGAGCCTGAGTTTTTGCTTCATTAACGTTTATAAGCGGTTAAAGCCTCATTCCAACAAAGACAAAGAAGCTGATTCCAACCCAGAGACCAATGAGAAGATAGTTAGTGGGAGCCTCATTCCAACCCAGAGAGAGACTCTGTGTGATATTGAGATTGCTTTTCATTGTATCTAACAAGAGTTGTAGAAATCTAGAGTGGTGAAAATCATGCGGGCCAACAACTCACCTTATAACACACAGAAAGAACCATCTTTTCTGGTTCTCTTTTTTCTTTTTTTAGAATAAAATGATCAGCTATTTCCACACTTATAACACACAGAAAGAAAAAGAAAATGAAAAATCCTTTCTTCCACTTTGCCGCCACTGCTTTCACATGAAGAGGAAATTCTCCAACTTTCAATTCAGACATATTCATCTCCCAAGTCCGGACAGCCCACTCTCCAGAAATCTTACCTGCCAAACATGCAATGATACTGAATAGAATCCAGATTGAGATTCAGCCAAAACATCATCTGCTATATATAATTCTTCTTAGAAACTTATACAACAACCACCACAATAGTTCCGTGCCGGACCATTCCCATTTCCTCATTTACACACTTCCCCTCCAGGGCATAGATGCCGCTATCTTATCAATAATATGAAATTCCATGTTTCATATTAACACCCCTCTACATAGAACTGCTTTTCACCAATGGAATATTATCTGTGGTACTTGCTTACATTTTCTTTTCACCAGTGGTATATTATCTGTGGTACTTACATTTTTCTTATGGTACTCTCTCTCTCCCTCCCTCTCCCTCTCTCTCTCGTGTTCAGCACTTGTGGGTGGAGTGGGGTTGTAATAGTCCTAAAAAAGTTAGCTCAATCTTGTGGTAGTGGTGAGCAAATTCAAAATAAAACCCAAGGTAAACAGGAAAAGCCCCGTGGGAGTCAGCTTGTAGACCCAGTGAGTTGGGCTCCGTATTCATTAATGGGTTTTTGAGTTTCGGGAGGGCTAGGTAATACCACAACCCACAGGCGAACATGCAGCATTCTTTCTATTTTAATATTAACACATGCACCATTTTCATGGTAATAGGAGAAGTTTGGGTGGGTCCCCAGCTCATCTCAAGCTAAGAACTTTCTATATTGGAAAAACTTATATGAGAATAGAAATCATAATACACACTACAGTATATAAAAATGGGTAAACAAAACAGAACATCCTATTTACAATTGAGTCTGCTATTCCAGTGGGACAACTGCACTCATTTTACAGAGAAATTTCTATTAAAAATCCACGTAAGCTCTTTGTTCTGATTAATTGATGCAGACAGACATTATATAACTGATGACATTGTATTCCAGATGGGACATATAGAAGATCACCAGATGAGGAGAGATACAAAAGGTACCTTCTTAAGGTTTCTTTAACTCCTCCGACTCTGCGTTGCTCTCAAAAGAGCCATCAGATTTTGAAGTATTTGTATGATCGCTAGAAGAATTCAGTTCCAACTGCCCCTGCTGCTTGGAAAGAGACATAAATGGTCTTTCAAATTCTCTTATGATACTTGGGTCCATTACTACTTTATTTAGTTTTTGCTCCTGACAAGAATGATGATTGAAACAGAAATCTTTAGTCTACTATGTAACCTATATTGATAAATACATGCACAATGAAACACATGACACTCAAATTTTTTTTTTTTGCTCTATCTAGACAAGCATACCCAGCCCCATTTCTTCCTCTGCCCATTTCAATTATGCTCGGCCTATTCTTTTCAAGTGCATTTCTTCTACTATTACTTACCATTACTACTACTACTACTACTACTACTACTACTACTACTAGTCTACTACTATTATTCTATGAATTATGTTAGGAATTGAGATTTTCTTCTAAATTTTGTTCAAGCAGAAATATAGATATTCTGTTTGCAATATGAAATATTTTCCTTACATTTGCAATGTAGACAGAGGATGAATATCCTATTTGCCTGCAAAAATAACACACACAATTTTATATTTTCCTTTTTGAGTTTTAAAAGTGAACCTAAAAAATTAGACCTGCCCAACAGGCTTCGTGCCTTGAGTGTGCCTTGCACTTCGACAAATTTGCTATTTCAGCAACCTATTTTTTAAAGTCTAAACCAAGTAACGAAAAATTAGGTACAATGTTGGAGTTGCAAGGAAGCTCCAGGCTTCTGAAGGAGCTTCGCATGGGGTCAAGGTTTCTAATTCTGAATCTGGGAGCATGAGATTTTCACTACTAAACAGTAAAAGATTCCACCTCTTCCAGAATTCAATAGCTGAAGTTGCAAATCCGTAATAGAATAAAAACTGAATTGGAAACCTCTCACGTGCAAGGGGCTGAAGCAGATCCCAGAACAGGGCCAGCTTCATCTTAGGTTGTTTTTATTTATCTTAATGTCGTCTCTTCTTAACTGAAATGGGTTAAGCTAGTGACATGGAATTTTTATGTATCTTATTATCTTGACATCTTCTTACAGTAATATATTTTAACTATCAATAAGCATCCACATTTTCTGTATCAAATAATATTCAGATGACATGGAACTGGACCCATTGGATGAGTTGTTGGATTACATTTCCTACAGCCCAAGTTTGTGTGATTCTAAGAAGAATTGAAAAGGCTAGGACTCACTTCTTGATAGAGTTTATGTTAGTGAAGAATTTAGAGATATCTTAGTCACTTTACTTAATTAAAATACATGAGAGGATACCGTATAGGAGATATACTGTACAAAGTAATAATACAAAATACCACCATGAAAAACAACTCATCTTAGTCATCATTTATTTTGTTATGTTTGAATGGTCAACATTAGAACATTGTTAAGCTGATGGAACATGGAACTGGTGTTAAGGTTTCTTTTTCTTTACTTGCACAATGAAAAGAACATGTACGCTGGTCGGTGGGAACAGTTTTTTGATGGTAGAATTTTTGAATTATGGATGTTGTATGATATCAATGTGTAGACTCTTTCTATTTGAAAGCCTCGGTGGCTATTTTCTGTATGAAAATTGTTTTTGGTTCAGTCATTCTATGTGAAAGACAGATGAGGCCTATTCATCTTCCATCTTCTTTGTTATTTTTTGCTGAAGTCTGTGTTTGGCGCGTTGTTAGGTTGCTACATTCTTGGTGACTAGGTCTAGCTGGAAGGATCTTTCAGGGCTAGAGGGTAAAAGGTTTTGAGGATACGGACTGCTGAAATTTACATCGCAAGCAATCCATAGAAAGGCATCAAGACTGGACACGTCGAACTTGGCAGTAAAAGCAGACGCATCGGGTGGCAGATACTCTAACAATACCGAAATATATTCTCAGATGATTAAATTCATAACTGAATTAAAGATAATATGAACATAAATGGAGCTATATTGGAAGTACTTATTGACACTGTTAAATTACTGCTAAAATACGTATAACAGAAAAAATTATGTTTCTTGCCACCAATGGAAGTATTGATTGGCATATAACTGCATGTTGGACACAACAATTTAGTAGAAAAATGTTACCTTGTTAGACATCTATTTGTTTAGAAGCATCATGAAATTACCCTCGGATGCTAAAGCGGTGGATAATCTTATCATGTCTTGGATTACAGTTCATAATCCCTAGATATAATAGCCAATCATCATCATCAACCATCTTTTTATCCCATCTATCCTGCAATCCAAACAATCATCTTCCTCTACCTATTTGAAATAGATTTCTGTATCCTGAGCAGTTGGACCCTGTCTTCCCAAATCGTATTGATTTTCTTGGAATTCCTAGTGAAGTGGGTTCTAATGAAGGAGTTAAGTAACAAAAGGAGCAATGGTATCTTTAAAGAAAAATGTAGGAGTATTAGTAAGGTGAGGAGTGAAGGATATAAAGTGGAGACATGGATGGAACCCTCACTTTTATGACCGGTTTTAATCATTTACCAACAAAGTGGAGGCTGTTTGGTGGTTCACTGTGGATTTCACCTTTACACCTCAACTTTTTCCCTCTTCATAGGAGGGCAAGCTTAGAATTCCTAGGAATTCAATAATGAGCAAAGAAATGGGCCCTAAGGATATCATGATAATTTTGCAAAAGATACAGCCAAGTTACAAATGTCTGAAAGAAAAATTCGGGTTGTCGACATGTAGTTACTAACAACAGGAAACTTTTTTACCAAAAAAAAAAAAAAACAACAGCAACAACAACAACAACAGGAGGAAACTTTGATTGCTCAACATTACAAAAATACTAAAAGGTTGAATCATGACTGACCAGGAGAACTTACACTTTGTAATGCCTCTAGTTTTTTCTGCAACGCTTCATGTTCAGCCCTAATACGAAAGGGGACCCCATCTTTCTGGTAGACATTGTTTTGTGCCAAGTCCTCATCAATGTCGTTGACCGTGGTTGCAAAAGGATGGTTAGCTGGAATCCATCTGACTGTATCAGGGTCAACATCCGGTGGTATTGGATCCCCTTCCTTCAGGAAAATAGTTGGTCTCTTCCATTGGTATGCACGTGATCTGCGCTTCTGATGGCTGGACTGTTGCTCTTTTGTAAGGGTTACTGGTGACAAACGATACAGCTTTCCACACATTTCTACAGTTGAATTACTCTTACCAATCTTCACCAAGGGGTTATTGAAAGGATCATCATACTTGAGAGGGCTTGAGCTGTGAGCAAAGAAAGAACATTACGAAACATAATGTAATTGCTTTTCCATATATGAGATTCCATTACAACTTGAAAATAAGCCTAAAATCTAAACTTGAATATCATATATGGAAAGAGATGTATTAGGTGGTCGCCTCATGCCATTTCACAGAATTGTGGATCAAGTGCACGTTTACACAGCTGATGTATGGTACAGAGAAGACCTTAACTTCAACATTGTCATGTGTGACTCTGAGTTGAGTGCAACTTAGTCATCTCATATTGACTCAGTATGATTGACTCAAAAGAATCATCATGATACTGAAAAGGATTTGGATCCCTGGTTTTAACCCCTTCATTGCCAGTAGGAACCTCCCAAGACCTATTGCCTCCAAGAACAGCCTAGGGGTGAATTGATGATAAAAATATGATGAGATTTGCAATATAAAAGACACACACACACACACACACACACACAATATATATATATATGGGGGGCAATGTTCTCCTATGAGTAGACTGCATATAGCTTAAATGCAGTCCGGCTCATAGGGCCCACTTAGATGCAAGTTTATCAATGGGAGGAGGGCAGGGGCAGATGGAAAAGTCTCCTCATGAACAAGAGGGATCCAAAAAATCAGCCCCGCTGGATTATCCTAGCCCTAAATTTTAATATCCTTAAAAGTTTACTTTAATGACATCTTAACCATAGATTTTCTTGAGATTCAATCCAATGGTGAGTGAAGGTTCAGAGAGTGTAAAATTGGGCCTGATGCTAAATCATGGGATGAAAAGAGTATCAAAGGGGTTGCATTGATGAAAGGTGGACCAAGTGGCTCCCATAGGGCCACAGCGCTGGACTACACTTGTAGTTGCTTATAGAAGATCATTTTCCTATATATGTATTGGGAAGTCCCACATCCCACATCGCCCAAGTCCTGGGTTGGACATGGATTTATATACTTGTTTGGGTCTTCCACCTATCAGCTTAAGCTTTTGGGTTGGTGGATGGTATCTTACAATATGGTACATGACTTTTTTTTTACAAAGTTCCAGTTCGCAATGAAGACATGTAGTAGTGGTCGCCATTTCAATATTTCAGTGCATAGCAGTGGAGAGAGAGAGAGAGAGAGAGAGAGAGAGAGAGAGAGAGAGATGTAATAAAAATAAAAATATTAAGGTGTTTATTAAATACTAAAATACACATGCGTGCAAAAAACTATCGGCATGCAAAGAACCTCGAGGCAGCACATTTGGCTAGGACCACGGCTCATGAACTGGAGGTTGTGGTATCGACTCACGCAATCTCCCTACGGCCACTTGCCTGATTTGCCCAGTGCATGGGTGATGCAGGGACTTCACGTCTATGATGCCCAGATACGGCAAGGATACGCCTAGGATTCGCCATAGACACGGCAAGGACACAGATTTTACACATAAAAAGTGAAGTATCGGATACAATACGACACAATACGTTGCCCATTGCGAAGTATCCATGCATCATAGCTTCACATACCCTGAGGATTTAGTCAGATCCTCAAAAAAAAAAAACACTATTGGCATGTAGGGATTCACACTGATACAGTAATCCATATGGTCATCAACAGCAGTATCTAAAACTAGGCACCATATTACATGACCAATAAAATAAAGACAGAGTTTTGATGAACCATACATGCCTCTTCTATCAGATCTCAATTGGCCCCGCTTCACAAGATCAGCCACAGAACCCTGCTGATTGTACCTTGTCCTCCTAGATAAGACTTGTCGCACAGCAATCACCAAAAACGCAATTGTAATAAATAAACCAATTGCAAAGTTTTTGCCTATGTGTTTTCTCATCTGAGAGAGAGAGAGAGAGAGAGAGAGAGAGAGAGAGAGAAACATACAGATATCAGTTTGAATAAAATGTAAAACTAATTGTGATCACATAATCAGAGAACTGGGATATGAATCATAACTCCAATATTTTAATTTATCAGATAATAAGAACAGGGATGTGAATCATAACTTAAATGTTTGAATGTATTGAAATGCATGTTGATGTCCTAACATATTGAGCCCAAAGTTCAGCAGTAAATAAATACCATAGATGTGATGGGTTATGCGATACATGCCCAGAAATTAAAAGAGATTAAATCATCCTAGCGGTCCAATATTTGGAGTTTTTTCCAGCAGAACGCATTTTTCCGCTGCACATTCATTTGCACTCTGTAAACTGAAAGGATGGCTGAGGTGCGGTCTATTGCCAACAGAAACAACTGACCCATAGTCAGAATCACCAAATCGCATGCAAAGGCCAAACATACTCAAGCCATGTCAATAGTGCACATATCCTAGTTGGTTGAAGGATTCTCATTTAAAAATCGCACCCTGTCATAACATTGTTTAGAACCTAATCATTTCAATTATAACATTTCAAAAAAACTAAAGAGCAAAGTCTCACTCATCACTGTTAACAACCCTTATTGATACCACATGGGTTTTATATAAACTCTTGGCTAGGGTCTGTTCAATAGCACAAATTCAAGTTTCATACGCGCATGTGTGTGTATATTATGCTTCCCATTAGTTTTCTGCACATGTAAACTTGTCAATGAGCTGAGCTAGCTTGCGAGTTTTCTCCTCAGCTCAGTTTGATTTGAACTCGAGCTCATGTTTTATAAGCTCGAGTTTGACCCAAGCCTACTTCAAAGTCTTGTTGAGATGAGATTGAGAAAACACTGTGCAACTTGGCTCAAGGTCAGCCTGATATCTGTGTGTGCAGAGGTGATCTCATGAATGAGATTGCCAATGGCGCATATTACTAGTTATAAACGAAAAAGGCCATTTTCGTCCTTGGTAATTTGTTACTTGGTGGATATACACTGTGCTTACAATCATTTTAGATTGAGCTACGCTTAACCATGCATGAGTTCGAGCAATGAAATATTTTCAAGTAATGTTACTAAAATTTGAAATGACTATCAATCACGCCTAACATCCTGCCATAAAAAAAAATCCATTTCTTTCCAATACTCCAATTTTGTAGATCAGTTCTCCTCAGACATTCACACTATAATATTCTTAGTTCTATTACTCTATGATAAGGCTCAGGAGCAAAAGAGGGGGTGGGGTTGGCTTTCTTTTGCATTTATAAAAGAAATGGAAACCTGAAAAGTTAATATGGGCATTTTCGTCTTTTCCTTTTGCCCCTCATCTTTTCTTTTCCTTCTAAAAGGGAACAGAAATCTGCAAAGTCAGTTCACATCCTCCGAGTGTCTTTTGCTTTTGCATATAGTTTAGAACATATATAGCATGTTAATCACATTATTAATCATATGCTCAATTTTATTGTGGGAGTTGGGACTATCTCCAACTGGATTAAAACTTGGTTAAGTCCCACTAAAGGGAAGGGCGCTCATTTTGAACAGTTCAGATTTTCAACCCCACCATGGACTTTCACTCCCCTCACTCATAGGAAGGCTGAGTGTCTCAGGATCCAAAGTTAGGACTCCTCTTTCTTTGAACAAAAGTTTCCATCTTCGAATAGAAGTTTCCCTTCTGGATTCTCTTTTGATCACTCCTAAAAGGTACTGCCCGCAGCAACTACTACTCCACCTCCTCGTTCTTTCTTTGTGTAGTTTAAAATCTGGATCCTCTAGAGCTCCCATACATAGAATTTTGTGAGGCTCTTGAGAAAATGAAAATGCACTTGGAATCCGAATCCTCTATGGTTTCCAGTCGCAAGAATCTCCTGATGCACTTGAGTAGGACCAACTTACAAAAGTGAAAACAGTCCCCACTTGAGAAAAATATAAATCCTACAAAAGAACAGCCCATTTTTTATGAAAAAATTAACTCGAGTACCATCTGGGCCCACCAACAAATATCTATATGAGACGTTTCAAAATTTTAATAATATTTCATGTTAGTGTTTTTTAAAAGTTATCCATCTGAGGTGGGTTATTTGAGTGAAACTGATGATAAATATACACTAAGGGTGCATTTGTGTTGCAAGAGGTTCTGCTCTCCGTGGATTTTCACTTTTGTGAGAGAGAGGAGTCCTACATTCCAACCCCTCATATAGGATATCAAAATCCCCTTTACCTAGGAAAATTAGTTTACTTTTTTCCATTTCGAGAGAAAAATGCATCGCACCAAACAACCAAAAAAGGAGTCGCATGGAAAATTAGAACAACTTTCCTCTATAGCATGGATTCCTCTTGCCGCACAAACGTCCCCCAAAGGAGGGGGGCCATTTTCTTTTAGATTTTCATAAGTGGGCCCACTGAGTGGCCTCGCAAAATCCTGTGGGACTCTTTTGCGATTCTTTGCTTTCTCTTTTTATTTCCACCTATGCCTACTATTGATTTCAAACAGCAAGCAGCTCTGAAAACTTCAGTGGGCTCCAGTGCACTCCTGCTTTTGAGCCAGATGGCTCTCAGCCTTCGTTTGCTCCCTAAGTGTCAAAGGGCGAGTCAATTAACGAGCTCTGGCCATGTGAAAAGACTGGAAGGGGTGCAGTAGGCTATATATCAATTGCTCTGGTTGGAGGCGATCCTTTCTTAATGATGAACAGGCATAGACAACATCAGTCGGATTTGAAATCATCAGTGGGTCACAAAAGAATGCCAACTTTTCTAAGAGAAATTTCACTCCAACATGATCTGGACCATTGTAAGATCTTCTTTTCTTTTGTTATTGCTAATGGGAAAAGAAGTAAGGCAAAGTTGGGTCAACCATCAGTTGCCTCATTAGAAGAAAATCGTGGCTCCGACCCCACTATGAGAGAACCCTGGCTCCACCTTTGATAAAGCTTAAACAGGAGGCTTGTAGAGAACCTGAAAACAAGAAGACCAACTCATATGGACTGAATGATCCTCTGGAAGAAGATTCTCAACCTGCTAGCTACTTTCCTGAATGGAGAGCTGCTGAGTGAGTTTCTGCATAATAAATGCCATCAATGTGGCGGCCCCTGACCCTCTGGCTCACACATGGATTCTTAAACAACTTAAAACCAGTCTGAATTGTGCATCACAACAACTATCCCAATGCAGTTGGAACAAGGGCAAAGGGAAGATAAGTTTTTCAACCTTGTCAACTTTATACTCATCACCTGCGATCTCCATGGAGGGATCGCAGGGACCATCATCTGCCTTAAGTAGTTTTCTTCAATATTTTGTCATGATAAGAGGCCCGCAAGCTCTTGATAACTTAGCTTTTTATACTTTTTTCAGATATGGTTACATAAAAGTAGTACCTAAAGTCATATTAGAATTTAGATCAACTGTTTTGTTTACATAAGAGTAACTTTGATTTAATTACGCTGTTTAGTGCTTGTCTCTGTAATTTTAACGCCTCTCCTCCCCACGCACGCCCTCCCCACAAAAAAAAAAAAAAAAAGACTTATTCTTCTTCCCATCTCGGAAAATCAGTTAAAAAATCTTCCCTTTCTTTTTATAGGGCAAGTACAGCTCTACACAACAGAAAATCAAGCTGTGCAGTATCATCATTGTTATACAAACTTAGCTAACTGCATACTGAATTCCGTATTCAGTGCTTAGTTCTCTTTCCAGAAGAAAAAAAAAAGTAAACTTGAGAGAACAAAAAGGAAGAACATTTCTCGACACCCAACTGTCACAAACAAAAAATCCATAGCTTCACTCATAAAAATCCAATCTTTTTCCAATCTTGGATAAAAAAAAACTACAATCAACAGCAGCATAAGAAGACTAAACCAAAAAAAGTAAATCACAATACCGTGAAAACAACAGGAGGAATGGCATTGACGGTTCCTCGTAATCTTCCCATAATTCTGCCCGAATCCAACGTCCATCTCTTCTCAGCTCCATTTCCTCCAACACGCTCCCTATCATTAGAATTCTCCTCTGAATTCCCAAGTGCCCTCACTTTAAAAACCCATCTCGATTTGGGACTGCACGGTTTCAATCTACTCAAATCGAAGTGAAGTCTCGTTCTAAACTCAATCGAGTTTGAAAAGACTCGATGCTTCTCCGAGTTGCAAATTGCAGTCTAGAAAGGGGAATTCATGTAAAATGGCTCAAATCATGTTGAAAAAAATGGAGAAAGATGAGGGTTTTGAGAGAGAGAGAGAGAGAATTTACCAGTGGAGATAGAGATTGGAGTTGCAGGAGCGAAATGGAGGTGGAGATGGATGCCATTGCCGCTGGAAAATCTCATCTGGAAGAAGAAATCAAAGTTAGGGTTTGTTTCAGATTCATGTTGATGTTGGAGCTGTTTTGAGTGAGCGTATGTTTTCTTGACAGGGCAGGGGCGTTCAAGGGCAGGTCGGGTGGGACCAAATCACGTCCAGGCCTAGCCCATTTATTTATTTATTGGGTCTAATAATCCGACAATCCTGCTCCAGATAGATTGGAATGAAGACGACTTTGATGATAATGATGATTTAGATTATATTATCCAGCTCTATTTGGTAAAACTACTCAAACCAAGAGAGAAAAGAATATCAGAGGATCTACTCATTGTATGATGAGTTTTTTTTTTTAATCTTGATAAGGTTTCTTTTTCACGCAAGGGTTTCTGTCTGAAGTGGCTTGAAAATGTCGATTTTTCTTTCTTTTTACTGTCATTTTAAATTGAAGGAGAGAATTTTGAAATTACGTGCTTTTGATATGACCCCATAATCTTTTCATTTTCAGTGAATGGGGCTTCACTCCACTTTGCCATGCTAGTGAAGTGGTTAAACAAGCCCGGTTTTGAACTTTGAAGTAGGGTAAGTTATTAGGGATGACAATGTGTAAGGTTTAAGTAGAGACCCATCTTCACCCGATCCTATTAGGATTGAGTTTGGTAGTTGGTTTTTCTGGTTTGGGCTTATTTAAGTTTTGTTGTTCTATCCCACCCATCCCGTATATATAATATATATTAACTTATTATTAAAAGGTATAAACAAATCTCATGTGGCGTAGACGTGCAAGTGGTGTTGGGGACTAACTTAAAGGTAGGTGGAAAGAGTAGGTGGTATGTTCAATCTCATGCATTTATATATTTGACTTGACCCCAGCCTACTTAACCCGCACCATTACCATCCCTAGTGCTCAGGGGAGGCCTGGATATATAATCTGGGTCCATTTAGTATTTGGGTCAGGCTTGGATTTAATGATAGAAAGCTCAAAGCCCAGCTTGAATAAAGAGTGCTTATAATTTAGAGATAACCTGTCCAAACAATTGCTAGGAAGCCCATAACTTAAAGAAAAAACCCTGTTTAGCCTGACCCCACCCAATTTACTAAATGGGCAGTCTCACACTTGAAATTTAGTCAATTTGGGTCTGGATATTGGCTTAGTCCAGCCCAATCCAGACCATGAACACCCCTAGACTTTGAAGTCAGTGGCTCTTCTAACATGCAGGACCCCGAATTATATGACTTCTGATTGATTTAGTTGCCCAGCTGCCGTTGACTTCTGCTTGATTTATATATGAAAGGGCTTTTATTATTAAAAAGGTGATAGATGTAGACACAATGATAGAAATTTAGAGTGGTCCATCAAATTCATTAAAACTAATGTTTCAGAGTGGAGAACCAATTTCTATAAGGAGTGATATCTGTGTCCAGATTTGGATAAGGATCACCCCTACCTGTGAGAGGGTAGAATTTTGATTGTCCATATTTTGGTCAATATGACCCATTCCATAATCTTATTCACCTTCAGGTAGACTCGTAAAACTAATGAACATGGTTTCTCCTTTTGGTTGTTAATAAAATTCTATATTGATTCCTAGAAGAAAACTAGACTAGTACTTTCCACTAATCACCCTTCTTGAGTAATCAATCCAAAGTGGCATCATTCCTACTATGGTTGTATCCAAGTCTCCACATTCTACTATCCAATTAAATGATTGAGCCCCATTACCACAACCTGGGGAAGCTTGGTTAGATCCAACAAGAACATTGCTCAGTAATTCAAGGTTTTGGTTGAGAACTTTATGCTTTCGCATTGACATTTCTAATTTATTTTCTAAGTATAGTTTATGTTGAGTATGAGCATGATATTGATCCGTGATCCAGCTTAAGCCACTCAACTAATTACTACAGCCTAACCTGCCAACAAAATCCAACCTGGCTCGTTTACTTTCGACTCGACCCAAAACTCATCCAATAAGGGTTTAGGTCAATTGATTTAACTTCAATGTTTGATTCGGGTTGTCATTTCTAATCCAATTGGCAATCGAGTGGGATTCAATTGAGCCCATGTAGGGCAATCAATTGCTACATCTACCTTTGTCCAAGTCCAAGCCCACTAAGGATTTAAGGGTCTGAGTCTAGGTCCAGGCACAACATGAATCACACACACCGGGTCAAACCTTCCCAATAAGAAATATAGGGGCCCCAGTATGTCCCTTAAAAGCAATAGTAAAAAAGCCATCTTGATACCATTTTTTCTTTATAGTAATAGTAGAGATACAGTTTTAAAAAAAAAGGGTATAACTTTATTAGGAGCTAGCTGTCCAAGTTTGGAATGACTTTATTAGGAGGTGTGGTTATTGCTTGGTGTTGTCCGAAGAATATAGCGAAAGCGGCAAATGCTTGGCGTAGTGGGTGTTTCATTGGTTGTGGGCGTTTATTATGGAGAATTATTTCTTTTGTTATTTTATGGTCTATTCGGAAGGAAAGAAATGAGAGGATATTTAGAGGCTCCTCAGCTTCTGTGGCTGATTTGATATATAAGGTTGCCTTTTAGGATTGTGAAATGGGCTTCAATCCAGAAAGAGTTTGCAAATATAAACTTAAATGATATTATCTATAATTGGGAAGCTTGTATGGGGTGTTTCCCTTTTAAGGATAGAAGATCCGTCCCTTGGCCTCCCCCTCTTTTTGAGGTTTTAAAGTTCAATGTGGATGGAGCTTCAAGGGATAAGCCAAGGTCAACGGGAATTGGAGGCGTGTTGCGTCATTGTAAGGGCGAGGTGCTTCTTATGTTCTCTAAGAATATAGGCACTTGTGACTCAAACGAAGCCGAGGTGTTAGCTATTTTGGAGGGTCTTAAGTTGTTTGCAAGGAGATATATTGGTGCTCTTGTGGTGGAAAGTGATTCTTCAATCCTTAGAAATTTCAATTCCATTTTAATAAAATTAGGGAGCTTTCAGCCACTCTAAATGTCTCTTTTCATCATGAGGTTAGATTAGCCTACTCGATCGCGGATGCACTAGCCAAGCAAGGGGTTGAGAGGTTGTCTTCATGGGTGGGTGTGATTATGTAATTAGATTGGGATTGGTATAGTACTCTTGTACATTCTTTTTAACTTTCTCTATTTTACTTGTTTCAGCTTTTTACTTGTTTTCTCTTTTAAATAAAGTTCTGATACCGTTTCAAAAAAATAAAATAAAATAAAAGGGGGCATAACAAGCTTGTCTATCTCTAGGGTGTAACGTGCTAGAACTCGAGGCCCAAGTCCATCCTGCTAAGAGATCAGAGTATCCAAAATCCAGGCCCAAGCAAGCCTATTTGGGTCCATTGGACAGTCCAAACTTCAAATCCTCAATTATCAAAGTTGTGTTCAAGCAGCCTATGCATTCTACTTTTTTGTGTTGATCCTAGTTGATCTAATCCAACCCGTTGCCATCCTACTTTCTTTTGGCCAACATAACTGCTAATTTTTAGGATTTCTTTCTTTTCAACATTATGCAGAACATTTGACAAAAATTTCCAAAATTAACTTCTCAAATTGCACACATCCAAAATTTTTACTGTCGACAACTAAGAGAAGAAGATAACCAGAGGAAGAAGAAGAAAAAAAGATGCAGAAGAAGCTGGTGAGGAAGAAGAGAAAGAAGATATGGTTTTGTAAAAAAAAAAAAAAAGAAAAATGCAAATCCTACAACCCGTCTCATTATGCTTCTATAGTCTCTACCATGAAAGAAATAGAGTTGTCATCTTATCTTTATATATGTAAAGGAAAATGTTCTCCTCCACCTCCCAGCAATGCAACATAGAAAATAGGATAAATGCCTTCCTTCACGCCCCATATATTTAGGGCCTAAGGAGATTTGCTCTGGATAGAGAAGGAGCTGAGCACCTATTTTTCCAATAACGCCTTTTTCATTGTGTTTGGTGCAGCGATAAAATGACCGAAAAATCTATCATTTCGGTAGCATTTTCTACGCTAGAGGAGATCCCAAAACCCTACCATCCAAGGTTAGACTTCCAATGCCATATAGAGATTTCCTCTTCCACGCACTATACAACATAGAAAATAGGATAAATGCCTTGACACCCGCAATATTTAGGGCCTATTCGTGCAGTGGGATTTGCTGCTCAAGGGGGAGGAGCTTCCACAAATACACCCTTGAGAAAATTTTAGTAGGAGAGCCCGGACCAGAAGTCCTCCGATTGCTAGTAGCAGAAAATTCTTCTACATAAAAAATTTACTATTAGGTTCATATAAATCCAAATGAATTCATTCCAAAGGATATGCATATTGTTAACAATTACTGTCCCCAACCCACCAAATTAATATCCAAGCACAAGAAGCCCCATGAGAAGAAGGGCCAAAAAACCCTCAATCAGTGAATGTACACCACAAGTGGAGAATTACCATCTTAACATACTTAGAGAATATTGTCCCTTACAGTATTAGGCCATCAAATTCCTAATTGAAATAGATAAGTTTTAATCTTACCTTCCCTACAAATGGGCCCACAGGATAATTCCAGATGTGAGAAAAAAAAATACAATCTTTTCTGATTAAGAGAAAATAGGGGAAAAAGTACAAAAATAAAACACTTTTAGCCCGCATTTTACACGTTTGTAGTGGGAGAGAGAGAGTAGGCCCCACCTCACATTAATGGCGTGAGGTGGGCGTTGGTGGGCCCCACATCACGCTTATGCAGTGGATAGAGTGTCAGTGGGCCCCACCTCACCTAAGGCAGGAAGCCGTTCCCTCCACCTCCACATCCATTGCCGCTCCCTTTCCCCTCCACGTCAGTCGCAGGCAGCTCCCCGCACTTCCGGCAGCGGCCCGCCACCAGGACCTGGCGGCAGGACGGGCACGACGAGTGGGAGCCGAGCCACGTGTCCACGCACGACACGTGGAACACGTGACCGCACTGCGGCAGCACGCGGATAGCCTCGCCGTCTGCGAACTCCGCCAGGCAGATGGGGCAGTCCGTCAGCCTCCCGTTATCGGCGCCGTTAAAGGATGCCTTCGGAAGGGACCGGAGCACGCTCTTCTTCACGCCCTTGTTGGCCGGAGTCTTGGGGGGACGTTGGCCGGAGACGCGGCGGATCCAGGCGCAGCGGGCGACGAGTGCGAGGCCGACAACGGAGATCAGGGCGCAGAGGAGGGCGGCGAGGATGACGACGACGTCGGAGTCGAGGGCCAGCTGGGCCGGCGGAGGAGCCGCCGGAGGGGATATTCTGGTCGGAGATGGCATATATGAGAATGAGAGAAGAAGAGGAGTGAGTTTTTGCGGTTTATGAGGTGTTGGTGGGGGTAGGGGTTTATAAAGGCAGATTTGGTGCAGTGGAAAAAGGACCCTGGTTTTTAAAGAAATTACATTGAAGGACGGGAACTGAAAGAAATTTTAGGGCTCTTCATTGAGTGGGCCCATCTACGGTCAACCAAATCCCTTTACACATATGCATGACCATTTTATTATTCTTTTTTCCATGGAAAATACTCACACTCTCGTTTTATTGAAGTCTCTCACCATGGCTACAACGCGGGATTGATTCTTGTCTGTTTCTGAGAAGGAGAGATGCCTCAACATTGGGAGATACCGGTGATTGGGGCCATTGATTATTCTATTTCCGATCAATTTAATTTATTATTAAAAAGGAGAATTTGCATGTAGGGCTAGCCACTAAGCTCTGTGGACTAGAAATTAAGTTGTCACTATTTTAGACTGTGATTGGACTCACCCATTCACATCTAAGTATATTCCTTATTCTCCTTACTTCCTTTGATTGTCAAAAGCATGTAGGTAGGGCCTACATTAGCGGGCGTTTTTAAATTTAGGTAAAAGAGTAAACAACTTTTAGCATGTCTCTCATCTTTAAAAGGTCATTGGTTTGGTTAGGACTTAGCACCAGGATTTGCAAGGAGAATATTATACTTTAAAAGGTCATTGGTTTGGTTAGAACTTAGCACTAAGATTTGCAAGGATAATATTATATATATATATATATATATATGGAAAAATATTCAAGTGAGAACTAGTTCTCACCATATTTTCGTAAAAACTATTGGTGGAGCTCACTTAGAAACCAATCCAAACCACGCATAAACAATGACCTTCCTTAATAGTTACTAATCCCGAGGTTTGACACTCATCCAAATAGACTGAGCTACTGGATGGATGATTGTATTTTTTCTTAATATGAAGCCATTAAACTCATGGGCAATGGATGAAGGGGTTAGAGGCATGAGATTAGGGTCAAACTTGATACTTGGGGTTATCTCATATAGATCTTTCCATCCTCTCTGGTCCCATCCCTAAATGAGACTCACAAATTGGCTCCATAAAAAGTTCTCATAGTGACTATGTGAGAACAGTTCTATATATATATATATATATATATATAAATATATATATATATATAGAGAGAGAGAGAGAGAAAGAAGATGGGCCAAGGTAGAAAGGGCCATGGATGAAATGAATATGATTTTAAGCATGATGCATGCAGCTATCATTATCGGTTACTGGTGCCGTTGAGTAAGACAAGGACCCATGTGGATGATATAATTATATAAAAGAAATGTTCCATTTGTTCACCATCAAACACTCTGATTATACCTTGTGATAGACCCGGAAAGCAAAGGCAAAACACTAGTTAGCAACAGAAGTCCAACTTCAGCTGTTTGGAGCTGAGATAGTGAGATATGTTAGCTCATCTTATCGAATCGCGCCAATTATATAAAATCTCATGTCAACTAATTTTAAGGCAAATCTTTTTCAAAATAGAAATATGATGCAAAAATTATTTCAAACGACTCTTTAGCTTTATTGAGATAGGGATGACAATGGCTGGGTTCAAATGATACTGCCCAAAGCCAAAAAAATAAAAAAAATAAAAAAAAAATTGATACCGCCAGCCTCAGTCCTGTTAGGGTCGGGTTTGGTACTGGATAAATCTAATTTTGGTAGGTATGAATTTTAAAATTTTAACCTAAGTTGGGTTTGGGGTGGGTCTTGTGTCTGCCCCTCACTACCCCTGTGTTTCATTCATTTTTATATAACCCAATAAATTTTATATATAACATTTCACTAATACAAGTGTTACTGAGTATGACATTTTACTAAAGATTATGGGTTTAAATCTATAAGGGTTGTAAGATTTTGAAAAGAAAAAAACAAGAAGAAAAACTCAACAAGTATGAAACTCGGCCTGGCACAACCTATCATGGTTGCATTTGGTATGCGAGGCCCTGAACCTATCATGGGTATGATATTTATAAACTTAATTGGAACTCCAATATATTTAATTTATTAGGAGAATTTTCTTCCACATGACGTTCGTACATGGTGGGCGCCTTTAATTTTTGAGGTCCCCATTTTGTGGTCGGAGGGAATGTCCCTCTGAGAAGATTTTGCTAATTTATTAATCAAACTCAAACAAGAAAATATAAGGAGATCAACCCAAACCTTAATGCCTCATGAACAATTTAAATTAGGTTTTGGATTGGTCAATGATTGCCACTCCATTAGTAAAGTATAAACTAAGGGTCTTTCTTTTCGCATAGAATACCTAGAATTCGTGCCATAAGTTGTTAGAACTGAAGATCTATGGTGAAAAAAAGTGAGATGGAAAATTAATATTTAACCGTCACCCTAATAATTCAAATCCTGGGAGAGTTTTCATCGACATTACTACCTTATATTTTTCACCTTTCACTTAATAACATTCACCTCTTTGCATCGCTAATGACATGATTTTAGAATATGGTTTTAGATCCTAAACTTTAATGCTGAAGCCTTTACAGCGCCAATTTATTGGTACATCATTAATAAATTGATTTGTTTCAAAAAAATATAAAACAAAAGATAAATAAAAAAATTTTAAACCTTCATTTTATTGATTTTTGAGAGTTTTAAATGTAAATAAAGTAAAATAAATAAAACAGAAAGGTGATAACAATGAAGGTTTAATACGTTTATAAATATTCAGACCAAACATAGAAAAATCAGTCTTTCTGTAATGCCAAAGATTCCACAATGACATGAAAAATCCTCTATTCTTTTCCAAACACAAATCTTTTGTGTTCTCTATCCAAAGAAAAATTGAAATAATTCTTTTCAATTATGTTAAAACATTTTTGTGCTTCTACAATAACAAAGTTATGCAAACTGTAAAATAACAACATTCCACAAGAAGCAAGAAGCCATTGTAGTATGAGGCAATTGGACCAGGTAGTTTTGGCAGGGTTTCAACTTCATGATTCTTTGTCATCACATGAGTCTCTATCTTTTTGTCTAAGGGCACGTTTGGTAAACGTCCTCATAGAGGATTTCTCTCGTTTTTCCACGATTTCGTGGAAAACCAACATTTGGATCAACATAGAAAAGCGCACGGAGGAGGCAAGGATTCTTCGTTTGCAAATATTTTAAGAGTCAGACACCCCCTCTCGGATCACCTGAATCCACGCGCGCGTGGAATTGTGAAGTTACAGTGATTTTGACGTTAATTTAGGAGAGACCGGTTTTTTGCATTTTTTGGTTTCTATGGGCCCCACAATCAAAATCTGTACTAATAATAGTGTTAAGAAAGTCGAAAACGGCTATCATGTCAAATACCAGCCATTGATTCCACCTAGAATTCGAGATATTTGTAAAGAAGTTTAGGACGTTAGATCATTGAATCTGAAATTTTGTGGGGCCCATTTGTGATATCCAAACCGTTCATTCTTTCAATTAGACCCCAAACGGCTATGGGGTCAAATTTGGGAACATGATTCATCACGGATCATTAGGAAATGGTAAATCAATTCTGACCGTTGATATAAGATAGTGTAAAAAAGGGGATCATAAAGCAGTATGTATTTTTTCATTTTTTTTTATTTGTGTGGGCCTTGAAATCATGATCTAAGCCGTTGATAATTTAGAGGAATGCAAACACAACTAGGGGCCCAAATTTCAACCGCAGATCCATCATGAATTTTGAGATATTTGCAGAAACGTCCGGACTCTAAAATATTAATTTTTTATTTATGTAGGCCCCTTTGCACGATCTGAACCGTTCGGATTATCCGAAGAGCCAAAACAATTATGGGGTAAAAGATTAGACCTTGATTGTTTATGGATTACGAGAAATTGACAAAAAAACCCTATGATTGTCAAATTACATGGTGCATAGAGTCCAGGATTCCTTTATTTGACCAAACTTGAAACTATCTTTTGAAAATCCTCTTTGAGGATGGCTTAGTTCTAACCGAATAAAGAAATCCTCTAAATAGAGAATTTCTATCGGTTTGCCAAATGTGCCCTAAGAGAAATTACAATTTTTTTTATTAAATCATCAATTTTACATCGAGACACGACTCTTATTGAATTAATAAGCTTTGTATTTGAAAGACATTTATTTTGATTGATTCATAATTTAAATAAAAGGACAAAGGTATAGTTACTTTTCATATTCCTCCAAATCAAAAGGCTGATCCTGACTCGATACCATGCCATCCACCGCAGCTTCCAATATCCCAACTCACCGACTCACCACCTTATCCCAACCCAAGACAGAAAGTTATGGTTCCATCACTGTATATGTGATGTTGACTCCCCATGTGGGCCCTTTCATGCCCAACTATTACCTACTTTAGTTTGACTCCTGGGCCCTTCACTCCACTTGCAGACTTAATCAAGGGTGAAATAAAGTGAACCATATGTGGATCTGAAGAACCAATCAAAGCCTACCAATTGTTACCTAGCAACCCAAAAAGAGGTGGAGGGGCAACTACAAGGACAGGGCCTCTGAGGTGGGATGTGTGTTTCATGAAGCAATGGATGTTGAATAAACACCCACATGGGTGTTCAATTGTATGTGATTAAACGATCTGTAAAATGTTGATCCCAAGTCCTTAATTGGAAAAAGATACAAATAAGGTACGAAAAGAGCCTTTATGATTATATCCTCTTGTGACAGGAAGGTTCCCATGTGCCTATCCTCATTGCCTCTTTTTTTGAAAGGATAAGATTCTATTTCTAGCAGAAGCAACAGTTACAAAACTAGGAGAAGATTTTGCCTTGGCCTGCTAGTCAAATGGTAAGTTGGTTAGGGAGTAGCTCAGTTTGAGCCCTGATGGTTGCACCTTTTTTAAGTTGAGTTAGAGGCCATTTTTTATGATATTGGTACTCCCTTGAGGGAGGTTTGAGCACTGATTAATACACCCATTGCGTATTCTATTTGTGGAGTTAGAGAACATTTCTTTATGACATTGGTCAGAAAATCTAAATTCTATTAAAACTTGAAGGAGTAGAACTCCATTATTCCATTCTTTCTCCACATTTCTGTACTAGGTAGTAAATGTCCTACTTTCTGTTTCCCAAACCCTTCCCATGAATACATATTCTTCCACCTATTTCATATAAATGTTTGCCATAGTTAATGACATAGATAATTTCTTTTTCTACAATTGTCAACATAATATGTGCCTCATCAAATTAACAATCTTTCATGTTTGAATTGAAAAAAAAAAATTTTACGGGCACTATACGTGCAACCTAAGGGTTTGTTTGATATGAAGAATTTGAGAAATTCATGTCTGAATAATTGCAAAATCTCTTAAAACTCTGCTATTTGAATTCCCCAAGTGCAAAAATTAAAAATAAGTTAAAAAATTAAATCTAGAGCATTTCAAAGGGGTTTTTTTTAATACTTTAAAAATCTAATAATCAAACAAAAGCTCAAAGTTCAAGAAGATGTGATATAATAGAATTCTAAGTTTTCTTTCTTCCTTTCTCCTTTCACTCAGTTGGATTACTGCTCATGAGAAATGCTTTAAATTGAAAGTCCCAGGGATATCATGTGTGTAGTAGTAAGGTGCCAACACCACTAAACGATAAGTGCGTCGGCGAATTTTAGATCTTCAACATGAATAATTTTAGAAAATCTCACTTATAAAAAGTAGTACTCAATCCAATAAACAAAAATGAGAAGGTTTTTGATGAAGAAGCTGTGGTTCATCTTTTTTTTCTAATTAAAATCTCAGTCAGAATCTATTTACCAATTGCATTGTCTACATGGACCAAGACTCACCTTCCTTTTATTAGAGGTAGACGTAACAGATAAGAGGAATCAGGTGATGCTCGACGCCGCTTTTACGTTATTCCCTTATCTTCTCATGTGAGTTTAAAACGTCCTTTCGAGTCCTTAAATGGGCAAGGATGAAGACAAAGAACTGACCCTCCTTTATACCAACATCGTGGTACTATGGAAGCCAAAATCTGATTTATCATTTGTGTTCCCACCTCAGTGACGTCAAACCTAATCCTATCAATGGGACACGTTTGTAAGGAGATTTCCAACATTCACCTCATTTAGGGCACGTTTGTGTAGAGGCAATTTCCATGGAAAGATGAAATTGCCACATCAGCAAATTCTATGGTTTTTAAATTCCTCATAAATGATTTTCTGAGGAAATTAGAAATTCATGTTTGGTGCAAAAAGGTTTTCCTCGATGAATTAGTGCTAATGTTGTTTGGTGCAGCTATGGATTTCTTTAGTGAAAACCACTTTTTAGTGAAAACTATTGGGTGGGTGGGTTGGTATTTGTGTGAGGTGGGTGGGGTTGGGAGGGGAGGAGGAAGAAAGAGGGTGGCTAGGTGGAGTGAGGGTGAGAGTGAGGAAATTGGGGGGTTAGTTTTCCGTGGAAATGGACTTCCCATACCCCCCATAGGAAGTCTATTTCCATGCCTAGGAAGGAAAAAGCTGACATGGCGAAAAAGCATTTCCGCGGAAAACTGCCGCACCAAACACATGAAAAAGAAGTTTTCCGTAGAAAACTACAATCTTTTCCGCGGAAATGGGCTACACAAACATGCCCTTAGAGTGATACTAAATGTTGGATTTATCATGCATAAAATATAATATTTATATTTAAATTATACTTAAGACATGTTATTTTATCAGAATTTTTTATGGGAATTTGAGATGTTTGAGAATTTATAGGCGCGAAGTGATGGCTTGGCCCTAGCATTCACAAATGCTATATTCTTCCACCTTAAAAGTTTGAAACATTGTTGTCAATTCTGTTTTTTGCATCATTTCGATCTAACATCCGAGATGGAATATATCGGTATTTCGGAAATTCGGAAAAACTTTTTGGAGTAACCTCTTGGGATAATAAAAAACTAAATAAATATATATACATATATTATCTATAAAATAAAAAAAATATAAATTATGCATGTTTCTTGATATTAATATTGAGAAAAAAGTTTAAGAAAAGTGAAAATTGTGCTACAAACTGAAATGGACAGAAATTCAGACCAAAATTTTTTTTGGCCCTATTCCGTTTCGGTCGAAGGACTGGAATGAAAAATTTTGGTCATTCTGGCAGAAACGAAACGAAATTGACTCCTACGGTCTAAAATGATCTTTGAAATTATCAAAGTTCTAATTTTATTGGCATTTGCAAATCCTGTTCTTAAGAAGAAGATTTAGGAATTCCAAGCATCAGATAATTCTGGAGAATTTACAGGGAATTCATGTTTTGAGAATTTGTAAATTCTCCAGAAGTTGTCCCCTATGTGAAAATCTTGAATCCTCCTCTCCACTGGAGCTTCCAGAAATGCCAAAAAAATTTGGAGTTTTGAGAAATGCAAGGGCTATTTCTGACTTCTTAGGTGTCTGGAAATCATATATAATTATAACAAAAAAAAAAAAAAAAACATTACATTCCAAAATCTCATCAAGGGACAAATATTACATATTGTCTTTGAATTCCCAACGTCACAAATACCTGTTAAGAATTCTTCTTTACAACAAGGCCCTTGGATGAAATTTGAGGCAGTTCATATAAAAAGGGTTCTTGTAAGAGGAGCATGTTTTAAAAGCTAGGCTTTTCCTTGAGTATCTTGGATTACTGGTAAGTTTTGTCTCCGGTCCAAATCCTCAATGGAGCCCATTATGAAAAATCTAAACGGTCAGGTTGATGATGGGCCCAACTTCTATTGGAATAAAATTCTATAAAGACTCAAACAAGAGGAGCGATTATTTTGAGTGTTTTGGATTTATCTAAATGTGTCCCACTAAGGAGCCTCATGATTTTTTCTTCACTTGTCTGACCCTAGACAATTTGGATATGGTCTCTTTACTAATTTTATTTGGGGTTCCTTGGGCTTGAGCATTGTTTTAGGTTCAATGGATTTATTTTTCCCCAATATTGAATGATCTAGACATGGGCCTATAGATGGGCTGGACCTTAGCCTAAAGTTTATGCCGTTGGGCTGATTTAGGTCTAAATATTAAGCCGAATGACTAATAATCCGGGCACCTTCGGAGAAACTATTTAAAATATTTAAAACAAATCGAGGGCGAACTTGCATACATGGATTTGGGGAGCCTGGGTCTGCTTCCAAAACCCATATAAATATTTTGGGTTTCGCTACCAAAATCCATATGAAAATCCTGAAATCTACTATGAAAACCCACATGAAATTATGAGCTTGCCCTTAAAACCCAACTACCCGTTTCGGTCTGCCCCCCATTCAAATGAAAATCCTGGGTACATTATGATAAATATCATTCTCCTAAAGTTATCATCCTAGGTGAATTTCCTAGTGGTAAAACAGGAAAAAAAAAAAATTTTATGCAATGCGAATCACTTGGAGGGACCACACTGAGCATTCAAATCTTGAAAGAGCATCTCCAGCATGTAAAGACCCAATTGAGACTTTATATTCATTTTCTATGACTTTTCAAAATCTCAATGACGACGCCAAGGTGAAAGGAGAGAGAAATGGCAAGACTGAAAGCAAAAGACGAAAAAATAGAACAAGAAACATTAAAACGCAAAAGAGAGAATAAGGATGATGCCTCAGTCAAAAAGAGAATGAGAATGATGAGATATTTCCCTGCTAATAGATTTGGAATTGTTGGCATCTTTTGTAACTGGGATCCCATCCCATGTGAAGACATGTGGGTGGGTTCCAGCCATAGTGTTTAAGAACACCCCTAGATTTCCTAAAGGAAATTATATATGCCCACCTCTTTCATTAACTTCCCTTGTTGGATTAATCCTCTTGGAAAAAAATTTTCAATATGGGGGAATGAGTATAAGCTTATTTAATTTAATAGGGAAGGGAGCTTATTAATCACCAGCAATCCCAAGTCCATGAGAGAATATAGGAGAGAATAGGAAATCTTAATTGGGAAGGGGTTCTAATAGATTAAGACCAGGGGGTCAAGTGTTTGCCTTTTGCCTTGAAACAGGAAAATGGGTTTTATACATGTGAAGGGTTCATATGTAACCATTTTCGTAAATGTCATGTTTGTGAAACAGGGCATGGTTTTCTAAACCTTTGTTTTCACATGAGTAATTGATTGCATCTGATAGTTTTAGATGTTAGTTTTAGATGTGTTTGGGCTTTTCAGACAATTTAAAAAAAAAAATCCTCAAAAGCCAAGAAGATTTAAGATATGAAACTAATTATCTTATTACTTATCATTAATGTGAGAATATTGAAGGGTTCGGATCATGATTTGTAGGCTTGTAGCAGACAAAAGTGCAAAAATTATATATACATATATATATACACATATATATACATACATACATACATACATACATATAGGTTGGGTTTTTTAGACTTTTCATAACTTCATCAAAATATATAAAGATTCAAGATATACAACTAAATGTCTTAGAGATTCTTAGAGCTATAAAAAAGATGAATGGCCCGAATTACAAATTTGGGATTCATAAAGTGCAAAAAAGAATAAGAAAGTGCCAAAAAGAAAAAAATGTGTTTAATAAAAGGATTTGACGCCCCAACCTGTCCAGGGTAGAAGCCCCTGTTCCAACTATCCTATCATCTTATTCCTGTTTACATATGTAACCTTTTACCACCACCTCACGTATGTAAATGGTTCATTGAAATAAGATTCAATTACACACCATTTTCACCAATATTTTCACCTCTCATGTATGCACAAACAAATGTTATCATGTGTAAGTATTACCCATCCTCATTATTCACCTATAGATGAGTGCAAACAAACTGCCCTGATTGTGTGAACTAGTTGAGGTTGATAGTTTGTAGAAAATCTTCTCTCCCTTAAGAGTGCTCAATTCTTCTACCCGATTTTCAGGTGGTTTTCTAATTAGTAGGAGCTTCATCAAAACCAATCAGAAGCTTCCACTTTGGTGGGCTAATAGAGATCCCCTGAACTTAAAATGTTCAATTAATATCAATTCCAATTAGTTAGAAAAAAATAATATAAGAAACTCAAAACCCCACCCTCTGAGTACCATTCACAAATTTTCTTCAAAGGTACCAAGTCATGTTTTGATGTACAAATTCTTTCCCTTTAAAGCTGGATAGCGGTTGGGAAAAAAAATCAATTCTAGCCTTAGGAGAAGCCGCTTCAACTTCTTGGCGCTCATTTGTGAATGTGTCCCTTGAATATGTCTTACGAAAAACACACATGTGCCTGTTTAATAAATTGTGTCTCTTCTTGGAGCCCATTTGTGAATGTATCTGAGTTTTCTTATTATTTTGTTATAAATGGATTTATATAAAAAGAATATTAGTTTTGATATATTATTCAAGTCGCACAAGACTTAACTTGTGTATTGCACCGGGGCTTCATACTAGTGCTTCTTAAAAGATTCTTTTTTATTAGATTCGCTTCTCCACTGATCCCCTTAGAGAAACCCATTTTCGTTATGAAAGCTCAGCAAAACACTTCTTAATATCTTATTTTACAAGGTTATTCATCAAATCAAAGGGAAGACCATACATTTTGATAGTTAAACTTCACCGATCGAGTAATTCTTTCTATACAAACCTGTCCATACACACCATTTGTATCTATCTAACAAGTCTAAGTGGTCATGAAAAAGAGCAGAACAATTGCAACTAGATATTTTCCTGCAGATATTTTCCTCCAACTACTGTTTCATGATCAAGTGTAACTCAAGTACTTCAGTAGACGAATCCACCCGTACTCGAATTCCAGTGGTCCCTAAGATAATGTCTAAGATATGTTTTTAAAGTAATACAAGAAGAGGCCAAAAAGAAGAAAGTAGCACACCAAACACACGTGGATACATATGGCAGTAGTGTGATTCACTCAAACAACCAACCCCTTTTCACCTAAGTGGGATGGGAGTAGATTTCACTTGCAATCCCACCTTTCCCCGATCAAGAAGTGAAAGGAACCCTTGTGCAAGTATCATGTGAGAGGTTGTGTGTGAAATCCCAAATGGAGAGGAAGTTGAAAGAGACTTGTTTTTTGGAGTGTAGTTTTGGACAGATCTGAGTTTGGGTGGGGGTCATGTAGCTTTTATAGAGAATGGGAAGAAAAATGAGAAGGTGGTTTTAAGATGGGAAATGGGTGACAGCAAATTAGAATGTTTTTTTTTTTCCTTAATATTTAGAAAATACTCAGTTCATTTCTTAGTTGTTACCTACACAATCACCTGTGCTTCTGCTAAAAATACCATTGAACTACCTCGTTGGCCCTAAGAGCCATTTGTTTGCATTAAATTGAATACACTAGAATTCATGCCATGGGTGGTTAAAAAGGAAGATCCACACTTAAATTTAGGGATGTACAAAAAATCCATTGATCCGTCGATCCGATCCGGTTCGGTCCGATCCGCGGATTTTGATCCGATCCGAAAGCCAACGAATTGGTAACGGATTGGAAATTGTGTAATCTGTTGGTAACGAATCGGTGGCGGATTTCACCATAATCCGCGGATCCGATCCGATCCGATCCGATCCGTTGTCATTAAATATAAATAAATATATATATATATAAAATAAGAAAAAAAATGTAAGGGGTCAATATGTAACCTTATGAATAGAAGAGGATAGGATAAGCATACAACTCTCAACTCATGCCCATTTAATTTAGTGGCTTCAGAATTTATGGATTTTTTCTTCTTTATTTTTCCATGTAATGTACAGGGACGGATTGAACAAATTAATCCGATCCGCTCCTCCACGGATCGGATCGGATCGGATTTTAACAACTATAGATTGATGATGGATTTGTAATCCGTCAATCCGGAGGTAAAGGATTGGTGACGGATTTGGCCTAATCCGCACCAATCCGATCCGTGTACACCCCTACTTAAATTGTTCGAGTGGTTGGGAAGTCCAGTATTGAGCTAGAACTCCTTGCTACAAACTGTGGCTTAACCCGCCCGATACAGAGTGCTAGTGGGTGGTGTTGTATATCCGGGCTTTTACCAATGAACAACCAAAGGAGGGTCGATGGGTTCCTCTTTGTATAAAAAAAGAAGAAGTTCCAAGGTGAATATACAAAAATGATTGTCAAATAACCTTTTTTTAATAGAGAGGGAATGAAGGGCACATGGGAAATAAATACCTAGGCACACCCTAGTAATTCAAATCCAAGGAAAGTCAAGGTCTCATCTGCATTGGGATGTTGTATCCTTCACCTCTCACCTCGTAACCATTTACACTTCACAATGAATTCATATGTATTCTATTGCAAACAAGCAGTCCCTAAAACCTATTTTTCCATGTTGATGGGAACCTAGTTGATTTATTTAAAAAAAAAAAGGTTGAAAATGCCATTCCCAAGTTGGTTTGTAGTAAACACATTGTTTGACCCTGGTTAACATAATGATAAAATATGAAAATCTTATCTTGTTTATGAACTAATTAGAGTTATAATGTATCTTTGCTATAGTATAAGCGACCATTCATTCTTGTCAATGTTTGACTTCACCGAGGATAAACTGTGGAAGTTGAATGTACCTTATTGGGCATTGTTGTCCTTTTTAGTGATTTTTATTTGGGGCTTGCTATTGGCACACAAAATAATACTTTTCCCACACAAATTCTCTCCACACACATCACAATAATTTAAAAATTATATTATTTCTTTCCACACACAGGTAAAATCCCCATTTTACCCATCTCTCTATTTCCCTCTTTCTTCCCACACACATCTTCTTCCCTTTCTCTCCATTTCTCATTCTCCATCTTAGATTACCTTTTTTTTCATGAAAACTTATTATGGGGATAGATTCTCATTCAATGTAAGATTTTACAAACAATGGTAGAGTTTTTTCATGTATTTGGGTTGATTGTCATCCATCATCGCAACCATTTTTCGCTCAGAAATCGCAACTGTTCGGACCTAAATATCCAAACATAGTCCAATTGTTCGGACCTGAACATCCGAACAGAGTCCAATTGTTCGGAACATCCGAACAGAGTCAGTTTGTTCGGACCTAAACATCTGAACAGAGTCAGTTTGTTCGGACCTGAAAGACCGTACATATTGGGAACTCTACTCGTTCCCAGGCGAGAAAATTTTCACAAAAAGGGTAAAAAATACGAAAAAATAACATAGAAACAGACATCTCCACTGCTGCTCTGATTGAAATGCACCATTTCATTGTTCTTTTCTTCCTTTATTGCACTAGAAAGATCAAATCAAAAAAGTTAAGTACAAGAAGAAGGAAAGATGAAGGAAATGGAGGAAAATGAGTTGGCTAAGAATATAAAATGGAGGAAGATGAGTTACCCAAAACAACAATGAAGTGGAGAGTGAGAAGTGGAGAGTTAGATGGTGGGAGTATTTTTAGAGAAGAAGATGGGTTGTGTGTGAAAGGAAAATATTTTTTGAGTTTTGGTGGGAGATTGGATATTTTGGTCATTTCATAGAGGGGTTAAAATATATTAAAAAAAAAGTTAAATTCTTTGTGTGGGAAAAGTATTATTTTGTGTGCCAATAGCAAGCCCCCTTTTACTTTTAGATATATATTTGGAAAAAATTCTATATTTATTTATAGGAAAATATTCATATGCATTCATCCCTCACTATAACATGGTGAGGGACAACATAGTGGGGCCAATTTTTTTATCAATCCGAACCATCCACACACATGAGACCCTTTTAGGTGCACAAGACCCATTGGGTTTTCACCTATTTGAAAGGATTGGACCGTTGGATAGAGGGCAATTTTTTTTTTTTAGTATTAATTTGTTAAATTGGTGGGCCATAGATGAAGGGGGTTAAAGACATGGGATTGACCCCAAACTTGATATATGGTCTCATCCAAGATGTCTATTTCCATCCCCCACAAGTCCCATGATCAATGGGTCACTAAGTGGGCCCTATTAAGTTTGTCTCTCACCATATGTTTCTCACTATATGGTGAGGGAATGATGCACATGAACCCCTTATTTATATATAGGGAGATGCCTCTATGAGAGATATCTCTCACCTTATATGAGAGATAGGGGTGGGGGCCCTCACATTTAAGTTGTTGGATATATAAAGTGAGAGATATCTCTCGTAAGAGCATCTCCCTTATATATATATATATATATATATATATAATATTATAATGTCAATAGAACCTTAGCCGTTGCCAGTTCAATGACCTGCATGTCCCTGTGGTTTTTAAATTTAAAGCATTGATAAATGATAAATCCAGAGCCTATAAGGATAGATAACCCTGGTTGGGACTATAATCTATGAGGGCTCTGGGCACATACACTATAAATCCACCAATGGGTCCATTTTTGAAACCGAAACCATTGAAAATAGCTGTCCCTACTGGTTTAATCATAGAGGAAAATCCTCGTTCCAATCGAATTTGCACTTAACTCATTGTGAAATTCGGAAATCATCCGATCATAGGAGGTAATTGCATGTCTAAGATTCATCCAAGATTCTATCCATTAGATAAAGTTGGATGAGTGCCAAATTTGCATAATTAATCCAAGGGACTACAAAACTTAGATGAGGGTAAAAAAATGTTGGTAACTGCTGATTCAAGAGGGCAGTGGTGTGTGCGTGTGGGGTTTGGGAATTGGGTCATAGTGCCCACTGCCATGGCCACTCAGTGCTTAGGAACTGTAGGATGGCCCTCAAAGTTTGTGTATTAATTTGGTCTTTGATTCTATAATGATAACACATTCTTTACATATTAGCATGAAAATGATCTCTCTTCAATGGAACATGACCTTGAACAGTTTCATCATATAGAACAAATACTCGGTTTGTATGATAAATTGCTTATGGTGAATAAATTACAATCTCAAGCATGTTCTCTGCATGTTAACTGGTAAAAACAAAGAAGTGCTTGAAACTTGGCCGGCTTCACAAAAAAAAAAAAAAAAAAAAACCACTTCTTCTACATGCTCAAATGCAGCCTACCTACAGCAAAAATACATGCATCTGGCGGTTGAACACAACGGAAAATGACCATGAAGTGTGAGAGATTGTCGTGATCGTCACAGCTATCAAGTCATGTTCACCATTGTCATCATCAACACCGATCCTCTCTACCACTGCACTATGATCATTGGTTTCTTCCTATTTAGTCATGTTCTTGTTTTCTTGGCCCATCCTCAGGGTTCTCCACAGTGGCAATCAAGATCGCTGTCTGTGATGTTGGGGAAGCTCCACCATCTGCTTCAGACGTGTCTGGGTCCGTGAAGAAATGCTTGCCGGAACGGCCTTTCAACTTGGACAATGTACTCTTGGATTGCTGAAGTGTCGAGGCTGGTGGCGACTCGGTTGGGCTACCGCCTGGACTTCCACCTAGAGTCTTAGTAGCAGCACGAGGTGACTTCCCTGGCTTCTTCTTCACATTCAGATGCCATTTCTTAATGGCCTTAGATGTATGTTCGTCAAATATGGACTTCTTCATGTGTGATCCCATCTGAAAATTCCGCCATTCTTGTTATATTATATATACCTCAAAGTCATGTTTCATGGTGAAAAATGGTTAATCCACTCTGAATTTATCACCTAAGTAAGACAGAGATTCTGAACATACCATGGGTTTTTCTTAACACACCCACTTTTCTAAAAAAAACTTATTACCAAAATACCCATTATGAAAATACCCATAAGTTCCGTGCATATCTCATGTGCACGGGTGTGAAATGTTGTGCACATGATATATGCACAGGTTTTCACAGCCGTGCACCTCTTTATGTGCACGGCCCTGAAACTCCGTGCACCCCACTAGCGAGCAATACACGGGAAGAAAGAGGAGAAGATGGTTGCCGGTGATGGTGGGGCAGAGAGGGGAGCTTGCTAGTGATGGGCGGCCATTGGGGTTGAGTCGCAGTAGGTGGGAGGGGAAGAGAAGAAGAGAAAAGAATAGGAGAAGAAACCGCTTAGCTCATCGGAGGAAGGAGAGGGGAGCTCACTGGTGATGATGGGGCAAAGAGGGGAGCTAGCTGGAGGGAGAGATGGTTGCTGGTGATGGGGCGGCCGTCAGGGTTCAGTCGCAGCAAGTGGGAGGGGAAGAGAAGAGGAGAGGAGAAGAGGGTGTTTTGGTTATTATTAGGAAAGTGGGTGCGCTCAGCAAAATATGTGGATGCAAACAGAATTTCCCTATGGTTTTACACTGAAAAGTAAAATTAAAGTCTCAACAGGATCATATGAGAATACATTCTTCATTTCATTTGATCAATCCAAAGGTGCGTATCACTCTTGCTGCATTGAAATTCGGTCCAATTTATGTACAGAGGGTGGTGGTGTGATATGAGTGACACGGGGTTATACTGTCATTGGTATTGTACTGATGGCAAGCATAAAATCATTCTCCATGGGAGTTAGCACCTTGGCCGCAAAGTGTATGGGAGTTGCAAGTTCTTTGTAGAGCTAAAGCTTGACTACTAATAAACTTCTGGGGCTGTTTGGTAGCTTGGGATTTAGTTGCAATATTTGTGTACAATGCTGATGCGTATCCACATCCTTAGATTATTATTTACCAATGGCTTTTCTTATGAAACCACTGGATAGTTGTTAAGCATCATATTTGAGACTCAGTTGAATGAATGATAGATTCCAAGTAAAAGGAAAGTAATGCTTTAGGCTATATCTGGGTCTGGATCTAGGTAAGAGAACATTTTTCTAAAATTTATTTTGTAATCCATTTTTTTTGTTCCTAAAGAGAGTCAAAATGTCACAAACATGGTGTGGTTGGATGGCTAATCTATATTTCTTTTCTCCATCAATGGCTTAACAATTTGGGATTCTGGTATCAGTCAAAATTATGACCAATATCTCATGACATTCTTCAAGTTTTTAATCAATTATTGATGTGGAGGCCGATCGAGATACAGGGCAGGTAGGATAGAGATGGAAGATGGAGCTAGGGGGTAGGTCGGGGAAACCTTGAATTTCTGGGCCTCACGTCAAACTCCCTATTACAGGCGAGGAAAGCTTCCCATTGAGGACAGAAGAAGAGACTAACAACACTCAAAACTTGTTTTCATTAATCATCTAATCTCAAAGAGGCATTATAATGCTATATAAATAGGAGAAAACTAAACTTATATCTTAATCCGAACCATCTAAACAATCTTACGGTTGAGGAAAAAAACATCTCATCTTAAATAAATAAAAGACAAATCATTACACATCGCTAAATAAAATAAAATATATAATGGATGGGCTTGCCCACAGACTAGGCGACGCATGGGGCCCATGGGTCTGGGCTACATAAATTATCTATGGTCCATTTCTGATCTTCCTTACCACATTCGTTTTACAATAGTTCCATATCCTAGCGAATTTTGATTGCCATCACATCCCCAGTGATTCAAACACACGACCCCTTCGGCTCTCATACCATGTTAATAACCAAAAACACCAAAAGCTAGAACTATTAGTGAACGACATAATAATTTATATCAATAGTCACAGCCACCAAAAATGGTAAAAGTTGTGTTTAGACTCAACTGAAACAATGGTTGTAACACTTCTCCACATTTTTCTAATTTGAGATTTTATTCTCACAGTCAGCGTGAGCTGGACTAGACCTTAAACTGGCTTGGAGTAAACCATCCTACTCTAGTGGTTCAACTTCCAGTCGTGTTAAAAAGATTGGTGTAGAACAAGGAACAACTTAAGGAAAGCTTATGGAGTTAAAAAGAATATACCTGAGATACAAGTGCATAGAGTGGAAGCGTAATGTAGCTGCACAAAAATTGAGCCCCCACTCTGCAAAACACAAACCAAAATGCGACCTTTGATAAGTAAGAGAATACCAAAGTCCTTAGATATACATCAGAAATTATCATGAAAACTCCTTGCTTTGTTGTGAAGTTTTTGAAGTTGAAAAGAATTTTCTTGAATGATCTGCAGGCCAGATATTGAAAGAGTAGGAAAAAAATTTGAAAAAGATTTCACATAGAAAAATAGAATCTTTTTAAATTTAGCTATTGTGTACGCGTTATATGCATGTATGGTATCAGAAATGTTCATCTAATAGGTCCTACTATGGATCGACTCATAATAATTAAGACAATCCTGGTTCCTCAACCGAAAAATATATATAGTTAGTCACTGAGGATTTGGTTGATTTTTTCTCATTTTGCCAATGATCCCCTTCCTTTCCTCGACATACTACAACCAAATGGCTGGGAACTTCAGATTTTACACCAAATGTGAGGCTGTGTAGCATCATCCCAGTTAGGGAACTCAAGCAGCAACCAAGAGATCAATCCCATAATTTTGTCCTCTATTGTGAATAACTGCCTCTATACTTAACAACTATGGCAATCTACCTCAAATGCACCTTTGGGCTCTGTTTGTTTGTATTAAAATACATAGGAACTGAATACATAGGGTGGTTAAAAATGAAGGTCAAAGTTGAATTTCCAAAAATGACCATTTAATATCATCTTCTTTTGATTCTATTTCCCTAAAAAGAAAATCTTATTTGATGTTCATTTTTGGAAATTCACCTCTAATCTTCAATTTTAACCACCCTATATATTCAATTCCTATGTATTCAAATGCAAACAAACCCTTAGAGTTTTACTAGGGTTAGAAAAAAGAGACTTGGAGTGCACTAATTATAGCAGAATAGAAATCATCCAGAGTCTTATGCAGCTATTGGAATAGGTGATAGAGGAAATTTTCCACAAAATGGTCTCTATTAAGTTATCATGGAAGAAAGATGCTTGTGACATTAAGCTTACCCAAGGGCAACTCTGGCAATTATGAGCTCAAAATTTTCATGAAAACAAGACCTCAATCCAAACTCATACTGCCCATAGAAAAAAAAGAAAAAAGAAATTACTCAAGACTGGATAAAGAAACTGATATAATCATGATACCAGAAACAAAAGAGCAATGTGAAAAGGCCAATACAAAATAAACATTGTTACCCATATCCAGAAGAAATATATTATTTCGAACGCATTCTGCATAAAATTTAAGAACCAGCTTGTCAGATAATTTGAAGAGTACAACGTTCATGCAGCCAAATTTTCTCCCACTTTCTGCTACTCAAGACAAGAGTCATCAGTTGGGCTCACATTTACATTCAATGTTGGCAGTCAGATTTTTTCCCATCTCTTCTTTCAACCATTTTGTTCCATACATGTGTGGTCCACATGATGTCTGGACACATCTACATACACATTGTAAGCCACCCAATAATGGCTAAGATCTCCAATAAGTGTTCCACATGAGCATGTGTTTCCATGAGAAGATGAGATCAACTTAAATGCATGCGAAGCTCCAAATACAATTCTATCAAAAAGAGAAAGATTTGATACCTGAAACAGTGTGAAATGGATGAGATGTAGAACCAATTTAGGACGACCAAACCAAAAATGCTTGTCGCCAATCTGAACCAGAGGAATTCCTTGAACCACAGCATGCCTCTCTCGGATTTCAAGTGCCATCTCCATGATGATGCCCTGCAACTTCGTTCCAACAGCCAAGATAATCTGAAACCAAACAAAGGGTTATCCAATGGGTTAGAGTGTGGTAGTAATAACTAAAAATTTCAATAATTAGGTGCCAAAAATCTCTTACAACTAAGGGAACTATGGATAGCCAGAACATTGCTTGCCATCCTGAAAGAAGTAAAATTTCCAGTTACAATGAGACTGAAACATATTCTAGGAGAAATGATCACATTAAACCATTCCCAACAAAAAACAAAGCATCTCCTGTTAAATTCTAAAAAAAAAGTGATGTGTCAATCATTTTCATGGAATATTTTTTAATCTAATAGTAGATGCCTTGGACTATTCAAATGGTCGTATGTGATATTTTCTCTGATTTAAAGAGAAGATGTAGGTAATATTGACTTTGAATTTAATACTGTATTTGGGTAACTCACCATGTACATTAAGAAGCAAGAAGACCACTAGTGTAGCCCACAATACAGGACTGTTCAGAGATCAACGAGACTGAGTTAGAGGAATAAAGCAAGATATGGTAGCATCCAAACTCTAAAAAGCCAAAAACTAGCAGATGATGAATAAAAACTAAAAAAACAGGAGCCTGTCAGGAGAGAGGGGAAAAGCACAATAGATAAGTGATAATATATGAAGAAACAAATGCATGTTTACAAGCACAGTTACAATGAAGTACCACCCCACAGTCCCAATCTCCCCCACTTACTCACCTACCCACCAATAGAAAAAAAAAAAAAAAAACTGAAATTATTTAATAAGAAGCTTAATCTCCTATTCAGTGTGGTAAAGCATACACATTGTGTTTTGACGTGATTACTATGACGGAAGATTGCTATTTCATTTGTTTCTTAGGCCAGGTTGGCTAGGCACAAGGGTTATGAATTGGCTAGGCTTTTATTGATTGAAGCCAGTTGAAATGATTGGGCTGGACAGTCCAGAAGTTAATAAATTGGTTGGGCTGGCCCCATTGATGACATTCATAAGCACATGCAAAGTAAGACCTTTTATATTGACAGTCTGTAAGTGTTGATTTAGTTGAATTTCATATTGGTTGATCAATTTACAACCTGTAATTTCAAGTCGCTCGATCTGTGAAGTTACCATTGTGGCCAGTCATCCTCTGCCTTTCAAGCATAGGCTGTTTGGTGGTATGTTGGTGTTGTACCAATTGTAACGTGAAATGTAGGTAGTACTGTGTTGATCATTATGTTCTTCTGTTGCAGCATTATGGTTACAGATAAGATGCTTGCAAAAGCAACGTACAAACTAGTTATTTGCAACATTCACAAGCATAATATAAGAGAAAAAAAAAAATCTATAGATCATCTTTATTGCCATTCAAGCAAGATCATGGAATGAAGGAATGAATTAAATCTCTGTAATAAACATGGTAGCAACATTTCTTATTTTATACCTGATTCCCACGATCACTTTGAAGTCATCCTCCAATGACCTTTTAATATATTTTTGAAAGTTAAACTTAGTCCCAGGTGATAAATGTACCTGTAAGATGCAATGCTCAATAGATTATACGTAACACCAAAGTAGTACTGTAAGCATTAAATTTGAATAAACTTACAGCGATAAATCCATGGCGCATGGTCAGGTAATCAGCTTTACCAACAGACCGGAAAAACTGGCGAAAGAAGGATAGCTGGAAGAGATGTGAGTTGAAGAACAATCAGATCAAATTGAAGATATGATCTGAAATTATGCACATCAACACAATAACAAAACTTTGAATAACCCTGGAAATATCATCAATCATAGGTAGTTGTGGAGTATCAATATTTGTGAGCATGTGCAATATCAAATAAAAGTATCCCATTATTAGACATGATTTCATTTGCGAAAAAAAGAATTGCATGTGAGGCCTCCACCACCCTCTATGCCATGTCAGGCAAAGCATTTGATTGCATAACAGAGCAGCCTCTGAGATACAAGGGTCATGGGAATACTAAAGAGCATACATAGATACATTAGTTAACAAGAAAGCTCCATTTTGTCAAAAATTGACATGTTTGACATGCTATGGCATTACCTGGAAAGGACGCACAGGAACATCTATTGTAAAAGTTAACTTTAGGCTAAACTTGCTATGGTAAGATAATCACAAGAAAACATATGGAAGACAGTTAAAGAGCCGCATCACACATGCAATGCCAGTAAAATATAGCATGTTCAGATCCTTTTCGGTATGGGAAACTTATTGGTGTTTTATTCTTAATATTAGCAATATGTATACACTATTGGCTCAAATGAAGTTCCTTTCTTTTGGAGTGTGATAGGTTGGTCAAGATGAGTCAGCATCATCTGTTATAACCTTTTCCCAGCAACGCGGGATAGTTCAAGCACAACTAAACGATTCATAGAAGGGGCCAATGCCAATGCTCACACAATGTTTTCTCATTAATTCATTGATGTGTGTCACTAGTTAGATGACACATTATGTCAGGTTGAGTACAAATCAAATATCTGAATCTCATGTTTGAGGTCAATACTGACACACATCTATGTTCTAATTACATGTCATGTATTTGGTGGTCTGTATATCAGACTTACCTATGAAAAGACTAGTGTAAGCAATATTAAAACAAGAAATCCACTTACAACATAAAATGAGAGCGGAATCTTTGTCCAGATACTTGTATGTAATCTCACAAAAGATGTCTCATGAGCAAATCTGAATCTTGAAGGATCTGCAGGCCACTATTAGGAAGGCATGTAAATGTAACGATAAAGGGTATTCAACTCATTTAAAAAAGACTAATTTGGAAAATCTTGCCGGAGATGATTATAGCATATCAACAAGGAACTATATAATCCTTGACAATATGCATAGTATCCTCATGCCCTGAGTTTGTACAAGCAGTACTGTCGATATAGACCCCATTGTGAATAGAACATGCCTAAAAAATCATCTCAATTGGAAAATCCAATCAGGTCAATTCCTATAAAAAGAATCAGCTCGGAAACAAAAACAACAATGGTTCACATGCAAAATAAAAAGAGCAAACTACTAGAAAACTAGGATCTTATACTTTAGAGTTATTACTGAACAAAGTCTATCCACTCTGGGTGACTATCATAGTAATAGTTTGGATCATTGCACCACATTGTACAAATTCAACCTCCATAATTCACAGCAAGCACAATTATTTGAAAGCAATACAAATACCATTTGTTGTATCATATTCAGAGGATGCAGTCTCTGTTTCCCACTCCTTCCATCCGCGAATCTGCAATGAGGGACCTTTTGTAACAAACAACATTGTATTTTCACCATACCAGATGCAACTAATTCACATTTTTTAATTCTTAGTTCAGAGAAAACCATCAAATATTGTTAATTTATTACCTACCTTTAATCTTCCAAGTGCCATTGTTAACGCACTGTACAATACATGAAAAACTGCTAAGAAGAATATGAAGATGTGCAATTGATGTAATGCGTTTGTAGAAACAAGTGGCACCTTTCCCTGTCAATAGGAATGTATCAGTAACCACAAGAATAAGAACGAATTAAGACACTGTTGATTTTATATCAAATAAAACAAATGGCATCAAAAGTTAAAAGCTTATCTGCAGAAACTTGACATACATAGATGAATCAAGTAAATTAATCGAAAATGACCAAAAGGAAATTCAGAATATTTATACTTTGGATGTCAAGGATCACATGGAAGATGACAACTTTGTGTGCATTGATAAAAGATAGGAAGACAGGAATCCCAAAACAGTATCAGAAATCCACTAAATGTATACAGAAGGCAGTACTACTTAGTTTTTTTTTCCTTGCTGCATGTGTATTTTTGGCTAGCAAAACAAGGTGTACCAGAGGAGGGAATTGTTTGTGGGAATTCTCTTGTGGTGGAACAAAAGAGAGGTTTGCGGATTAGATAATTACCAACAATCAGATTATTGGATGTTGCTAAGCATAAATTCAAAAGCGGTGATTGAAAATTGTTCATTGATTTCTTTGCTGAACATCCATTGCATCCCATTCTACCTTAGAGTGGTTGGATAAGATGTAGAAGATAACTAATAAAATAAAAGGGCCATGTATACTAAACTAGTCCAATGTGTAATATCCCACGTGTGGGACTGAGTTAAAATCCGATTACAATCAGAATAAAGAATAAGATATCCTAATCTCTATACATGGAAGTAAATCCTCAAAACAAGCTGTAGAGATTTTGACTCAGTCACACACCTGGGATATTATACATGGGCCTAGTTTAGTATACATGGGCCTTTTATTTTATGAGTTATCTTCTACATAAGAATGCTATTTTTTCTAGATCTTTAATCTTCAAACCACATTTTTATTGGATCTCCGAAGAGATCACACACCTCTCTTTTATATGGTCAGCGGGTCCCACCGGCATACCATATGCCCCGTCTCGCCATAGTTGCCTATTTGTTCGCACAGTCATTCATCTGCCTAGGACTTTAAATATGTATGTATCAAGATGAAATGTACACTCAGATGCTAACATATCTCAGATTTCAATCCACGCCTAACAAAGAAGTACTGGTTGCGCCTGCTGCCTGGTCAAGTAACGATCTGAAATGCTAAAATGTGTACATTTCTCTTTTCACAAAAGTGTGGAATTTACATTTGGGCAGCACATCCGTGTCAATAAATTGTAGAGGCCATGTTAAAGTTTAGATGAATTCTGCTTTCTGAATGGTATCGGTTATTCAATTGTCCACCAATTAATAAATGTAGTGATCAAACTGAACCAACCAGCTAAAATACTAATGATAAAAGTTTTGTTTGACAATTTTTTGAAATATTTCTCTGACCTCTCAGCTGTCCAAAAAGCGCAAACACTCAATGGATCTTATAATTATGAAATAGTCCTCATCCAGGAGATGTTCCACTAGATGGACAATGAAAACCATTACAAAAATGTAACAACAATCATAGGCTCATAGTATTGGTTCCATTTAATAAACAGCACTAAACTAGCATAGGATGTTGGGTTGTAAACCTAAAAAACAAGAGCGGGGATTTGTGAGAGAATTGTGTTGGCAAATCTAGAAAGGAGATGCAAGAAGAAGAGGATGACATCACTATTTCATTAATCAATAAACTTATATTTATTGAGTTCTAAGAAGAATGAGACTGTCGCACGGTTGGAAGGTGCTCAGTGTTGCAACCACAAGGTTGTGGGTTCGAATTATGTTTCCATTGATAAAAAGAATAGTCTAAGAAGAATAAGACTGTCAAGTGTTTTTACTGCTATGAATTTGTACAGGTTCCTTCTTAGTTTATTACAACCCCTTCTGATGCTTTTCTTTAAAGAAAAAAAAACCTATATATATATGTGTGTGTGTGCGAACGCTTGTGGGTGTGTCCAGACCGTTTGATATACATTGTTCTGTCGTTTACTAACAACTCGAACTTTTGGTGTTTATGGTTATTAACATGGTATTAGAGTTCTGTAGAAGATAACTCATAAAATAAAAGGCCCATGTATACTAAACTAGGCCCATGTATAATATCCCACATGTGGGACTGATCAAAATCTGTACAGCTTGTTTTGAGGATTTACTTCCATGTATAGAGATTATGATATCTTATTCTTTATTCTGATTGTAATTAATGCTGGATTACAGCCTGTGATTAGGCTAAATAATTGTATAAAACTGGTTGGTCGATCCTCCATTGAGGCACGATAATTTCCTCCAAAACTCTTCTCTATCTTCTCTCTATGTTATTTCATGTTCAAATCCTTGGGGTCATGTTTCTATTCATGTATTGTCATTTGGCGTGTTTCTGTCCACGTGCAGATCCCCACACGTGAGGGAGGCTGTCAGGACCCTTTGATATACATTGTTATGTCATTCACTAACCGCTCAAGCTTTTAGTGTTTTTGGTTATTAACAATTATATATATATATATAAAGAATTGGTAGCTAAAGATTGTGAGGCTTGACCTAACTTGTGGATCCCTCTAGTTTGTTCCTTCTCTAATACCATTTGTAGTTCACATAGGAGTCAGATATTTATTAAATGGACCCATTTGTTTGTGTGAAACTGTGAAGCTTGAAATATGTAATATAGCTATAGCTTAAAAAACAAAAAGCAGTGCTCCTCAATATAGTGAGTTCTTCTATGGTGCATGAACAATATGCTCCAAAAGGATGTTAAGAAATCGAGTAAATCCATGGCAGATGTAGCCTTCAGCCAGACAATTAGGATGCTAAGCAACCCTTGTGCATAATATCAGATATAAGGAAAGATAATATATTATGACCTATCAGATAAGAGGAATAGAATATCATATCATCAACACCATATGTGTATAGTACCCTTGATCCTTAAGGATGCACAATAGGTCTCATGGTTTGGGTGTCCAGACTGTTGATGAGTCCGACAGTGAATAGAGCATGCTCCAAACATCTCCTAGTGAAAGGAATCCCAACCCTCACATTATTAACCAGAAAATATATGTCAATTTAAGTGTATTTACCATTTCAACTGAATAGTTGAAGTCCCCAACAACTACTAACAGCAAAATGAACTGAGAAAAACATGAACCTGCGAACTACCATCTGGATCACAGAACTACATGACACATATGTACAAAATCTTGGCCCAAGGCTTCTATGCGCGCCCGCACGCGCACGCACACACACACACATGTATATATATGTTTTATTAAATACAACCCATAAATAATCATGCTTGTGAAGAACATTTGGTTCCCACAACCACAGTTCTGATAATAAAGCTTGAAAGAACAATCCAAACTCCACCTTTGATCAAGCAACTCATTCAATTAATAAGAATGATATAGCAACATAAATGTTGACTTACTTCTTTGCAATGAACAGCTACATGACCAGATAAAACTCTACGGTGCACACTCAAGTTTGTGAAGTAATCATCCCATAACAATCTTTGATGATGATTCTCCTCTGCAGATGGATGATCATTCTTTGCAGGTGGGGTAATCTCCCCATGCTCTTCATTTTCTTTTATCAAGGCACATGGAAGCATTGTCTCAGAGAGTTTTTCTGAAATACAGATTCTAGCAATGTAGCTCTGCCCGAATGTCAGAAGCAATGAAATGAAACCGAGAATCATCAGCTCTGCATTTATATACCCAGTGAGAAAAAAAGGGTCAGTATCTAAGACTGATTAAAATTTAAAAAAAAAAAAAAAAAAAAACATTCATCAACATCAAATCAGATGAACTCACAAGAGGTATTGTAGTTACATGATTTTTTAATTCGTGACAAGAATTCAATACAGGTGGGATTGAAGAGCGATAATTTGGCAGGCCAACTGTCAATATTCAATAGCAATCCCTTGACCTCTTGGAGTTAAATGTGAAAAGTTTGTTATTATTTCTTTCTTTATTTTATTGTAACTATTTGCAAGCCAAGATAAATACACTTATCTGGTGGAGAGTTTTTGAAACACTGTCCATCAATGACAGAACCCACCAGCAGTGTGGAACTGTGGATAATGGTTTTATTAATCATTACTTTGGACCTCACAGTGGCTAGGGCCAAAACTGTTAAGTTGGAGGCAATTTATCTTTCCAAACCATTATATCTGCCTATTGCAGCCCTATATTATCTGAAATGATATAAATGTCAAAAGAATTATGAAAAGTCATTGAAAATCATCATTATTAATGATTCTTAGGTGTTTCAGATAGACAAGACTGTATGGTGGTGGAGAAAGCAGAATCTTAATGGCATTTAGGTTTCAGACAGATACCATTGAGAATTTGTTGTCGGTCGTACCGAGGAACTGTGAATAACAGAAAAAAAAGTAGGATATATGCATAGTTTTTAATCCATTATCAAGGACATAGAAAGGCAGGGATTTAGTTGTAGTCTTGAATTGGGTGACAAGCTAAGTTCTTTGGCGAAGCAAAGTGTAAGAAATTTTCTAATTTTTTTTCTTTGATTGGTAATGATGAACTTCATCAAAGAAGAAAATTTTCTAAATAAAAGATTGTTTTTGTTATCATTTCAAGCTGTTGGTGAATAATGAGTTAGGTCAAGCCTCACAATGTTTAGCTACCAATTCTTCTTATATATATAATTGTTAATAATCAGTTACACCAAAAGCTCAAGCTGTTAGTAAATGGCATAACAATTTATATCAACAAAATTAGCTTCGTGAACATCAGTGAAGTCTTATTCCATCTATTTTTGGTTGAGTATCTGGGGTTGTGTCATCTGTCACTCTGCAATCTTTCACATCAGGTTGATGCAAGCCAAGTCTTTAATGGCCCTCCTTTAATTGTTTCTTCTGAGTATAACATTTCATCTCTTCATATTGTGGTTGTTTTCATTGTTTTATGTGCACATACAAACCATCTCAAGTGACATTCCCCAGTCACCCATATATTTCCTCTTATGCACATCCCTAATCAAAAGCCGCTTTCCTTCTTTTAATATTATTCAACACATTCATGATTCAACTTAGCTTATGAATCTTGCCCATATTTACTGTCTTCATGTCATTTCTTTGTGCAGCATTGTGGTCCATATAACAATGCAGAGGCTCACTACAAGATGGTCTCACGGTCTTTCTGTTTATGAAATTGTAGAAGGCAACTCCTCCCTAAAGTTACTTTCAATGCCCACCAGATGAAATCTAATCTTGTAAACATCAAGAGAGATATGCTTTGAAGATTAGATGTAATCCTGGGAGATTAAATGTATTTAGTGTAGAGATTGTGTAATTAGCTGTATAATAATGTAATTTGTCCAAAATCAATGCATCTGCTAATAAAATTCATTTATAGAAGAGACTCTAGAAAGTGAAAAATCACTTAATTTAACCCAATTCCTTGTATCTTCTCGATTGTGTTTGAAACAAAATTAATCATCTAATTTTGTCATAACTACCATTTTATAGAAGTATCCCTTTGATCACAATGGAGCTGATTAACTGTACAAAATCTCACTGGCTTGTCTCAAGTTTGCCCACACCACATGACCATGTTTAATCACATTAGAGTCGCCCAAGAGATTTAAATATGCAATGCACTTGGTTGGATATGCAAGGTTCTCAGCACAAGGGAACTTAAGTGTCAATGTAGTGTCCCTTTAGGTGCATGACTTCTTGACTATGTTTTGGTGTTCATTTGGCTTATGATAGTTTTTCCTATAAGGTGGTAAACCTTGATCTAGCAACATTAAGAATAGCAACAGATTTCTTGATTGAAATACAGATCGCAAGTTAAGCAATTCTTGACTTAACTAAGAAGAGTAGTGACTCAGAAGACTTCAAATTGTGCTATTAACCTACTTCCCATTCCACTTCTTCCATTCATGTCTGTATTCCTGTTACCAAAAAGAATGCACATTTTCCAAAAATGGAAAACACTTTCATATCTCATAATGATCAACAAAATCTCATAAAACTTGTGATTATTATTAATGAACAGCAGACAAACCAATAGCAACATAGTAGAAAAGTTCTAACTTCTACTCTAAATGACATTTTTATTGGTAAAATGGCTCAAACCAGAAAATTGCATTCCAGTCTACTCTAAGGGCACATTTTGTGAAAACTGTTTATGCAAAAAGGGTTCTGCCTTTCCACAGTCGTCCCTTTTCAATAGTTTGGTGCATCATATTTTCCTCGAGGAGAAGTAGCAAAAGAAAATGATTTTCCGCGATACCATGGAAAACCATTTCCTATGGGGAAGATAGGAACTTTTCCATTCTGCAGAAAAGTTGAAGTCCAAGGAATGCCCTTTCTACGGATGTTAAATGTTCCCTAAATCACTTGCTAGTTTGTAAAAATGCACAAGTGCATAAATTTAGGGCCTATTTCCCTACGTTAAATTGAATTTCTAGGTAGTAGTAGAGGGGCTTCTAAAAATGACTATTGAAGATCTGAGGGGTGAAGTGTAATAACTTCCCTATAGTTTTTACTGCGGGTCCAACCCATGTAAAGAGGGAGGGTTGCATTACGTAGGTTGACAGCCAAAGTAAAACTTTTGTCGCAATCCAAACATGAATTCCAAGAAGAACCAGAATTCATGTAACCTAGCCCAACATAGCTGGGACAAGGCTTTGATGATGATGATGATGATGATGATGTAGAGGGGACCTCATTTTATTAGAATTTGAATTACTAGTGTGATGGATGGGCAGTCATTTCCTACCATAGCGGTACACTATTTGAAGGCCATTTGTGGATCTTCACCTTTACTCTTCAATTTTAGCCCCCATTAATAGGAAGGGATTGCATCAAATTCCTAGGAATTCAATACCAAGAAAACAAACAGGTCCTCAATAGAAACTAAGCCAAATCTAGTTTTACTTTAGATAAGTAATAAAAAAAAAATCCAAGTTCAGTCTTACCAGCTTTAACCTTCTCAAGAGCTTCATAGAGAGCCCTCTTGTTTTTTGCATTAAACCACTGAAATTAAAAAAAACAACATTAAATAGAATCCAAAACCAAGAAATTTGTGTTAAAAATCTAAAATAAAAAGTATGTCAAACATAGATCTGTTCTTTCTAAAACAAAGGGAAGGGCCATCATGAATAATATACACATGTTAATGCAAATAAAATTAATAAGGAAAATTGAAAAACCACTTAGAATAAGCCACATCTCAAAAAATGGGATGGATGCTTTTCTCTGCAAATCAATACCGATAGCATTTCTTGTAAGAGGTGATATGGACAGGATGATAAAGCCAAAAAATAATAATGTTGTGTGGTTTGCCAATATAGTCGTAGTTCAATGCTGAGGCACCTCCCCTCCACAGTAACAACTGGGAATCAATCCCTAATTGTAGTGCTGATGGTAAGGGATTTGGGTACGGTATGTGTGTGTGTGTGGGTGTGTCAGTCTTTACCAGAGTAAAATAAGTGATGTGGATTCAAATAAATTATCTTTCTGCTACAATATCCACTACCTGCAAGGTACATCCAAATGCATCCTACTCCCTAAGCAACAATTGAACTCAATTACAGGTGAACAACAGTCCAAAATCAGAAGAATTTCCTCTTCTAAAACTTAAAAAAAGTGAAACGATAAAATAAGGGAACAAAAACTAATGCAAAACACTTTGTTGATGGAGAAATCAAGAAAACAACAACAGAAAATCTAACAACACAACCAGCCGAAACATTTTTAAAATACAAACCCCCCAATTCCAGCATTAGAAAACCAGCATAAAGGCGAAAAAAGAAATCCCAAAGCCTATTTATAATTTACATATGCATTACCCCAAAAATTTTAACTAATTCAGACTAAAAAAAAATCTCAACCCAGAAAAATGGGCCAACTACACCTAGTTGTTTCTGTAAGCATGCCCTCCCCCATAGAGGAGAAAGGAGGTATGGAGTTCAAGACTTCTTGTGCTTCTCTGAAAACCTTAAGAATTTCCCCACCTACCCGCACACACAAGAGAAAGAAAAGAAAAGAAATGCATATTCATCCTGTCATGAAATAAAAATGCATTTTTACTCAATGTGTCAAACTGATCCAGAATCAATCAAAAGAAAACCTCACATCAAATCAAGATACAAAAACTATGGAGCAATTATACAGAAGATCATAATTCAGTCACTTTCCCATTACCTAACCAATGTAACAAAACATGATTAATCCAGAAACAAAAATTAATCACATGCGCACCGCATGCATACCCACAAATATGAAAATTTTAGTCAATAACTCTTCCATTTCCTCACCGATGAATCAAACCCAATAAGAATTTTATTTAAATTCCATTCCCTGACCAATGAATTCGAACCCAATAACAAATTTATGTATTAAAACTCAAACACTCCCCCATTACATCACCAATTAAAACAAACCCAACCCAGACAAAATCCATAATTTTCCCAAACCCATAGTTTTTTTTCCTTCAAATCTCCATATACAAAAAAAAAAAAAAAAAAAAAAAAAAAAAAGAAGAAGAAAAGCAAATTTGCAACCCCAAATCCATCCACCTTGACAATGAAATAAAACCAATAAATAAATAAATGAAAGAAAACCCACCATTTTTTGCCAAGTCTCCATCACAATAAATGAAAAGAAAAGGAAAAAAAAGCACAAATCTGAAACTTTAGTAATTATGCAAATAGATCATTACCTCTCCAATCCTATGAAGGATCTTCTCCAATCCTATGGAGATCACGATAATGATAGCAACAACAGCAGCAACTGCCCATGTGGGTGTCTCATCAAGCTCTTTTGGACGAGCTTGAACAGCTCCAACACCACGTCCTCCCCCTCCGCCCATGAGTTACAGCCCAATACAACTGCAAGAAGGAGAATAAAAACCCAAAAAACAACAGTATATTTTGGACCAATATCTACAGATATTTCTGGTCTCTTATGGTGAAATGGTGAGTGATTGGAGAATTCAGGAGATTGAGAGCTCTTGGGGAAAAAAGAAAAGGGAAGATAGAAGGTCATATGGTTTTCTCCTTCATCATCTTTCCTCGAAAGGCAGTTTGGGACACAGCGGTTTTGGCGGTTATGTTCACGCGGGAGAATGGTGGAGCTAGAATGTAGTACTTGTTATCTATATGCCCTTCATTTTTCCTAACAATATCAAAACTAACCCTCTGCCGTTTAGCCAGTGCTAAGTTTTTGTGGATCGCTGAGATCCCAATTGGCGATTTGTGGTTTGTGGAGGATTTGATCTGGTGGGATGGGCTTGTGGTGCAAGGATGTTCACCAATGAATTTTATTGGTGCATAAAATAAATATCCTAATCCATAACCCTTAAATTTAATGATTTTAAAAGGCATCGTTTTATTAATTTTGATCTACATAGAGTTAACAATTGGGTCAGTGTAAAATTTAGGCTTGTGGCACTTTGGAGGTAATATTTCACTAGCTAACCATTCATACCAAAACCTCTAGGCGTCAGTAGAGGCAACAAAAATACTTTTCAATTACTTTAGCATCCATAAATTCTAACAAAAAGCAAAGAGGTTAGAATTTTAAAGGTCATTTTAGGCTTTTTGAGTGGCTGAAATTTTAGAATTCTATATAAATATGACGTTTGGAAATGCCAGCGAAAGGATTAGCCATCACATCAAAGTACAGACCCGCATTGAAAGATCTGACAGATGGTAGGTTTGACCCACATTGCGGATCAACTTGTGGAAATCGTGATCTAAGTAAACTGCTAGTGTGCTTCTCTATTTTGTCCATATGGTGGCCATGTTTTGGTGATCTGATGGACATTACTGTGATTGAGGGTGCTTCAAAAAGTTCCTTTGTTGGATTGCACAAAGATCTCTTCATGGGCCAATTGCGATCTGTCCGAATCTACAATCTTAATTATCCTCTTTTGTTAATATTAGGACTTAATTAGAGTGATTTTTATCATTGGAATGAATCTTTCTATGTTTAAATGATCATAATATCTTTACATTTGAGGACCTTGAATCCAATCCTATTGATTTTTAGCTAAATTTTCCTTCCCATCCTATCCTCACCATATTATTTTTGTTCCAAGTGGGCATTCGCAGAGGACCACACTAGTGCATACTATATGAGAACTCACATTGGAAATTCTAGTTTGATCATCTACTTGACTATAGCCATTGATTTTAGAAGTGTGATATTAACTGAAGAGATTTTGGCATGTACAAGAGAAAAATAAGTTTTCCTTCAAATGTAGCTATGTTGATCGTGAATTCAATAGAATCAATAAAAATTGCAATATGATGTGATGGCTTGACTCCTAATATTTGCAAATGCCATGTTTCTTCATTAGAATTTCAAGATTTCAACAACCTAAAAGGTCTTAAATGACCTTTGGAACTCAAAGAATTTCAGTCCTTTTGCTTTTTGGTAGAATTTCTGGATGCTCAAGTATAAGGGAGGATTCAAGAATTCCATTATGTTTGAGAATTCAAAATTTCTCCAACATGTGGAATTGTCACGACCCATGCCTGATTTACGATAATCCAGGGCCGCGACCATACTTACTCCCGTAAACTCTGAATTAACCGAAGTTAAAACAGAATTCACAAGGGATAACATTCAATCCATACCTGTCAATTGTACAAATTGCGGAAATACACATTGACAACATAATTCAAAATTTACATGCATACAAAATAGAGTTCTTTATACATGTATCATTCATTTGCTTTCTTTCATCAACTCTAGCATATCTAAATACTATGCAGATTAATGATTATTCAAGTTATCAAAATATTACATTCCAAAATGAATCCTCAAAAAGAATTTCCCAAAACATTCATAGTCCACTTGCGCACTCATATATCCATCTCAAATGGTATTTCGACCGTCCCACTCTATCAATCCTCCCGGAGGAACCGCAACGGTCTCCTCCGCTGCCGCTGGGGCCGCTGCTGGGCCGGCATGGCAATCGGGCCTGTAATGCCATCAATAACACTAATGAACACGACGGTTCAACAATGCATAAACAGAACTTGTGATAGCACATGTTAGTACATATACTACATCATTCAATATATTTAGTAAACAGTTCCAATTCTAGACAAGTCTAGATAATTCCTACAATGACAATTGATGGGCATAATAAGTCAATCAATAAACATGTACAAGATGGCAACTACCATAGCGTTCATTTCAATTCATTTCATTTCATTTCATGTCATTTACCATCTTCCCTCAAAGGAAGGATTCATCTTCCAATTGGAAGGCATCAATCAGTACCCATAGATACGATCGGAATTTGTGGGACTTACCAGTGTTCGGGCCAGGGACACTAGCATCACCATGGAGCTCCGGAATGCCCCCAAATCCATTTACTGCAGTAGGAATAAACATTTGGCTCAGGGCGGAAGGGCGCACCATTCATGACCCCGGCCTCAAGAAAATAATCATTTATTAATTCATTTAGAATTTAATACAGTAGCTAGGTAGTGCCAGACTCAAGAGTCAATACATTTCATTAATCAATCCATTTTTGGATTCAATTCGATACAGTGATTCCATTCCTAACAATGGAAAGGAAATAAACAATGACATCAATCTTGTGAGATTGGAATGAAGTGATACATAACACAATACAATAAGGGAATTACTAATTACACAATTCTACTCATTTCTATTTCAGTTCCAACCAACCACTTAGGTGTAACCATTGGTTATCCAATGTACGTGTTATTCTCGATGGACATCACATTTATATATAATAAGTACATTGGAGTCCCCGTAATCATCACCTATGGAGGTTAGTCCATAATCAACTAACTATGAGAACCATGGCTTCTAATGGTCTAATCACAATTCCCCCTTTTATTGTTCTTAATTCTTAAAAATCTTGAATCACCCCATAATTAGTCTTAAAACTAATTTAGGGAGTGCTCATACTCATTAGAAGCACTCCTAAACCAAATAAAAATCCAAAATCTACTGGACTCAAACTGAGTCCCCCGATCGATCGGACATTCAAGTCCGATCGATCCGCCAAAATTTAGTCACAATTGATACCTTGTCCGATCGATCGGACAAAAAACTGTCCTCGGATAAATCCCTGTCCGATCGATCGGACCTGCACCGAAAACCCAGCTTCAGTGCAGAAACCGATTTCTCTCTTTCTCATTTCCCCTTATTTCCATTCTAAACCTCCATAAAAACTTGCACCTCCTATCCACTCCTCATCTAACATCTCATTCTTACATTAACCACTCCATTATTCCATCAATCAACCCACAAAATAATTCCATTCTAAAAAATAATAAAAATGGTACAAAACCCAAATCAATAGGATACTATGAATCTTCTACAATAATCAACACTAATCACAAGTAATTGCTTATACTTGCCTCCTTTGAAGCTTCTTTGACAAAAAGCCCCCTTTGCTTGGCTTGGTTTGACACAAATCTCTCCCAAAGAATACTCCAAGCTCTTCAACAATGGAGGATGGCTCAATGGAGAAGATGAAGATGACCAAGCTTCTTCAAAAGTTATTTGCAAGCTCCCAATCCTCACTCTTAATGGAGAAGAAATGGAAGAGAAAGGAAGAAAGAGTGCCTAGGGTTTGCTAAAATGGAAAAAGAACCCATCTCTTGGCGCATATAATGAACTTTTTGCACTTAAGCCCTCTTCCATCTTTCTTATTCACATTATGGGTCATATGAAGGCCCATTTGATCAACCCTAGGTCAAATGAAACTAAGTGTACTATGAAAGTTGACGTACTCTTTGAGATACACACGTTGGTATCAAGAATTTCCGTATTTGACGAAATACGTGAAAACCCGTATTTACAAAAAGGCCCTTAGTTCACTTTGTTTGAATCTAAACTCATTTTAATCAACTCAACTCCACTCAAATTCACTTCATTAAGCTCAATTCAATCATTTGAGATTAACCCATCTCATTTTGGTCATTAGCCACAATTAGCACAATTACTCATGCTTAAGCAACACTAATTTGGATTAATTAGTGTTAATTACGATTAGTCCGGGGCGGGGTCTAATAGGAATTCTTTAATCCTCTTGAGTATTTTTATGTCCAAAAATTCTTGTAAAAGGCGAAGAGGTTGGAATTTTGGGAATTTCAAATTTCATTGGAGACTCTTTAGGTGGTTAAAATTTTAAAATTCTGCTAAAGAAACATGACAATTGCAAAGCCATCACATCATATTCAAGAATTCCCGACATCGCATTTGCATTTTTAGAAGCTTCAATTTACCAATATATTACTTTTTAGGTTTAAATAGAAAACAGGCATGACTCTTCAAGTTGACTCCTTGAGTTCCAGAATCAGCTTCACTTCTTGACTTGCCGAGATCAGCTCTAGCTACGAGTTAGCAAGGTACAAGAAAGCTTATGGATCTACCCATTTAATCAAAATGGGTCCATAGACACTTTCAGATCCTTGATATATCATTTTGACCTTTAATATGTCGATTGTTTATTTCATTGCTTTAGATTGGACAATAAAAAACATCTAATGAATCGTTGAATTGTTTTATATTAAAAAGATGTAGAGATGTCACACTGCAAAAGCAGCAATTAATCAATATCCATTCTAAAAAACAAAAAAAGATTGCTCCTAAAAATTTATATGAAACTCTACAACTCACATCCTCTGATCCAGATAAAACCCTTGTATCATTCTTTTAGTAGAAGAACTTTCTTTTCCACATGAACAATGCAATGGAAAAGCTATTAAAGGGCCAAATTGACTCTCAAAATGAGCCAGGGGAAACACATATATTGTGTATGGAAACAAAATCCAAATCTAGTTAATCACTAATCCATTAAATTGAAAGTTTTGAACCCAATCCCCCTGCTATCAATCATGAACAATAGGAAATCATTCTGTCACTTAAAAATGAGAAATGTTTTGATTCTCCTTCTGAAATTCCTTTCCAGTTTACAAGATTTTAAAAAAAAAATGAACTAGTGACCTGTTCCTAAGACTTAACAAAAGAGAAGTCAGTGTTGTCTCCATCTCTATCTCTAGGCAATGGTTGATGTCCTCTTGGCTCTTGGACATGCTGTGCGGCCATTTCAGGGGCCTCCACCTCAGACAAGTCATCTGATTGGTATGATCTTGGAGAATTCGGCACGCTTTCGATGTCAGCTGAATGAGATTTGAACTTGTGGAGCAAATGGATGGGAGATAACCCTTGGCTGGGGGTGGCCTCCCCACTCATGTATCCAGAAGCGATTTCGCCGCCTTCCTTCCTTTGTTTACTCCTTTCTTTTGCTGCTTTCCGCCATTTCTTAAGCGCTTTCGCTGTTTGTTCTTCGAAGATCGCCTTCTTCATGTGAGATCCCATCTGAACACAAGCAACAATTCATGTTATATAGTGCAAATTGACAAAAAATGAAGTTGTCTATCAAAGGAAAAAAAAAAAAAAAACCAAGTTAAATCTCATTAATATCATTCACCTGTGTAACCAATGCATAAAGAGGGAAGGTAATGTAACTGCACAAGAATTGAAGGGCTACACCCATTATAACCCGCGTCACAATGGCTGCTAAGTTTTCATGGAAGCATGATGTCAATCCGAACTCATACTGTATTTGAATGAATGGGGAATCAATTGAGAGTTGTTCATAATATATGAGAAATTGAAATGGTCTAGTTTGTGTTATATATATATACATATATTTGAATTTAACCTTGCAGTATTTAACTTAAGAATAAATAGCGAAAAAGCGAGAAGAAAAGATTAATATGGTTAGTATACTTACCCATACCCACAAGAAGAATGCCATCTGGAATGCATTCTGGATGACAAATGAACAACATTTGTGTTAGCTTGAAAAATATTACTGCACACATTAGAATGTAACCTGAATCACAAGTGATTTTTTTTTATTTTAATTTTTTGGTACCAGTAAGGTGGCTTGACCTTTGAGGGACCTGACTGTCACGGGAATGAAGCTTAGCACATGCTGGGAAGAAGATCACCAGCACACGGAGGGGACAACATTGCCTCCACATGCATAGGAGAAAACCCAAGGATTGATCTCTAGGCAATTGTGTGAGAATGGGACTCCCAACCACTAAGCTATCCCTTTATTCTGAAATCACGAGTGATTTGGTGATTCATATTGAAACAATCTCCCATCTTCACTACTTTGTGAGTGGAAAATGGCAGTCACATTTTGTGGGCCTTATTGTAATGGATGGTCATGGGAGAACTTCAAAACAGGACATCTAGCCACCCAATCTGTGCCCTTTTTCAAATGTGAGTTGAAGATTGGAGGCTAAAACATGGGGATATCATATGATCCTTTGAAATAAACAATGCCAGCTAGGGATAAATGGACATTGCTTTTAGGAGTATAGTGGCAAGGCTGTAACTATTTGAGGTGCCATTAGCTCTAGTGGTGCTCCAGTGGTGTTTCATGGAACCTTTTATCTCAGAGTTCTCGTTTGAATATTTTCTACTATCAGTAAGATCAACACCAACAGCCCCTTTTCAACAGCCGGCATGCCCTTCTACTCATTGTCAGGTTATGTATTTTGTGATGACCAATTTTTCGAAAATCACTCGTTACGCTACTTTTAAGTTACCTGAAACAATGTAAAATGTATCAAAAAAAGGATCCAGTCAGGGCGATTGAACCAAAAGAACTTATTGCTAGGCTCGACCACTGGTACTCCTTTAACGACAGCCGTTCGATCTTGAATTTGCTCAGCCATGTCCATGATGATGACTTCGAGCTTCATGCCAACAAGGAGAAGTATCTGCAGAAGGCAGCATCACATCATAATTTTCAAAAATGAGTTTTTCGTGACGTTTAGATCACACAAGAAGTGGTCATGGAATGTGTCTTACTACAAGTGGCACAAAAGAGATCCATAGCAGTGTATACCATCCTGAAACAGAAGGAACATGAAGATGAGAGAGAGAGAGAGAGAGAGAGAGAGAGAGAGAGAGAGAGAGAGAGAGAGAGAGAGAGAGAGAGAGAGAGAGAGAGAGAGAGAGAGAGAGAGAGAGAGAGATGGACATGCATAGTGATGGAAATGAAGGATATAGGAATTGCATACCATAGACATTGACAAGCAAGAAGACGACGGCAAAAATCCACAAGGGGATGCTGCCAGGAAGAATTTCTACTATTAGAAGAATACAGAAAGTGTTTGATGGTTTTGTTTTCATTTTATGTTAGGCAGCAGATACATTTCCATGAAAATACAGATCACCAAACACAACATTCATCAATGCCTCACAAGTCTAAAATCACAACTGAAGTGGACCATCATCATTGTTGTCGTCATCAAAGCCATGTCCCAACTATGTTGGGGTCATCCACATGAATTATGTTTTTCCATTCCGACCTATCTTAAGCCAAAGAGGTGGACCATGTTCCAAAAAACTATTGATAAGAGATCTTTGAACTCCATATTGTACATTTGAAGTGTCCAAATGTGGAAAGATGTTATGCACAGTTGAGATCATAAATTGCCATGATTTTCACACATGGGCCACAACAGTTGGATTTGGGACCTACTATATGAACGATCAGGATCATTATAGATAGTAGGAGCCAAGGGTGAGTTGTGAAGATCAAATTAGGGACTTCATATTGCTTAAGTGCACAGTTGAATCAATGTCTGGCAGGCTCACTGTTGGTTATCCATAGCAATGCGTATGATGTGATCCAATCCAAGAGTCATGACCAACATGTGCCCATAATGAATAGAAATGCGGGGTCAGCAAGCTGTACATTCCTTGATGCAGAAGACCCATGCTCTGTTTTATTGTGGTGTGACCCGCATTATCAATCACGATGTATGTACTAATGCAGTCCATCTTGGATGATTCAAGTGTTGCTGGAGAAATCCTAGTGGTTATGTTTTGATCAATGAAGTAACGCATATTCATTTTCTTGTTCTAAGCAAGGCCCCCACCCAGAGAGAGAGAGAGAGAGAGAGAGAGAGAGAGAGACCTGATACCGACAACCACCTTGAAATCATCTTCCAAGGATCTCTTAATATACTTATGGAAGTCAAATTTGCTGTTTGGAGCCAAGTGAGCCTGCACAGTTTCATTTGTTTATTACACAAACTAAAAAGAATGGTGAAAAATCCAATGAAGTCTTTTTCTTACATTTATGAAACCATGGCGCATGGTCAGGTAGTCCACCCTTGAGACTGACCCAAAGAACTGTCTAAAAAATGCCACCTACACAAGATTAAGGAAAGAAAAAAAAAGCAAACAGTGTTAGACCCAATGGATTATATCTATGTATGCAAGATCATGACCATGATCACTCAAAGAGTTGCCCATCAATTGGACCATCTGGACTCAATGAAATCATGTGCAAGTCTCTATGTCTTGTGTTTGGGCTGCACAATGTGGGGTGCACATTATCAATGATCAAAATGCATCATCAACTGAAATCTGGTCAGACTTGGATCCGAGGCAGAACTATGGTGTTTCCAGCATTGGATTGGGATCAGCCTAGTCCTAAGACATATCACAAGTGTCATGCATGTTCATGAAAATAAACCACTTGATTGCATAAATAAATTGAAGAAATGCATCTTACAATCCATCTAAGACCAGGTGTTCTGGTGACACCGGCATGCCTCCTTACAAATGAAGTTTGGTGAGTAAACCTAAATCTTGCAGGATCTACAAAAAAAAAAAAAACCCTAGAGTCAGTTCCACTTAATTACTACAGAAGAAAGCAGAACATAACATTAACGTGCATGTCAACAATTTAATAGAGCAATAGCAACACTATATGAGAAGATCGATGAGTTGGATGGGTCGGGTCGGGTATTGACTCAAGTCCAAGCCAGAACTGGTCCTGACCTTAGTGAAACCCAAACATCCACCAACCCGGGTTGGACCTTTAGTGTAAATTCTCTACCCGAGTGCAATTCAGGTCAACTCAGTTGACTTGGGCCTGGTCAGATACCCAAAAGTTCTGGATTTTAATACTGTATAAACTTTGTATATAGTACTAGCATATCTAGAATGTATTTATACCTGATATATGGATGAGACCTGTTTGAAAATGGCCCTCCTTATATGGATTCCATTTGATGCTTGGCAACCAAGAGTAGGTGGATGGATAGATTTGGGTGTGGATAAGGGGTGGGTTCATTATCAATCCAATCAAGTGATCCTACCCCTAATTAACACCTCAGAGTGAAATGGCTCAATATATATTGCGAATTTCTTGGGATTAAGTTCAATGATGAAAAATAGTTGGATCAATGTCAAGTTTGGATGAATTATAATTCATCATGGTAGGTTTGTATGAAGAGATCGGATTTATCATAGAAGTGCCTTCTCTGTAGGTGTTATGGATAATTTTTCTAATATAAATATGTTTACATATAAGTTTGGTAACTTAGTCTAGTTCATGTTCTGAAGCCCAAACCCAAACTCGACCTAGATCTCACATGGGTATTTAAATTCAGGCCCTAGTCCAACAATAACCAATTAAATCAAGCCTAACCCAAACTTAAGTTTTCCTCAAGTTGGGTCATGCAGGCTCAGGTTTGGCGCGACCCAAGTTGTACCCTTATCATCATCAAACATAGATATATAGCTCTGGCTGATAGAGTTTTAGAGCTGCCTTTTGTGTTTAGTGTTGCTAATATCCTTTTTAAGATGCATCAAAACCACTTGGAACATATTTTCTGAGAATAATTGGAGATTACCATTTGTGAACTGGTATTCTAAGGAAGCTGTCTCTGACTCCCATGATTTCCACCTCTTCATCTATGGATATCAACAGTCGAACAATAAATACAACAGACATGGCATTGATCTGATAAATGGGGTTTTGCTACTGTAATAGTACCTTATTCTAACTGTTAATTCAAGTGGGTTTAAGAAGTTTCCTTGCATTTTACTTACTTTTGCTCGTCCCAAGGCCATGGTGATGACACTATAGAGTACATGAAAGACAGCAAGCACAAAAATAAATATATGGAGTTGGTGCACTCCGGATTGGGAAATCAGTGACACTTTGTTCTGCATTAAATCAAATACATTAGAGAAAATAAAATTAAAAAAATGATATACATATATATATATAGAGAGAGAGAGGAAATTCCCCTTCAATTTGAGAAATAAGACAACAATTAGCAGTATAACTTTACAGAGTTAAAATACAAGGCAACAGATAATAGGAAGAAGATGAAGTACCCAATATTGATAAAATGGAAATATTTTGTAATAGGTAATCCATGTGCGGCTCCAATGAGAAAGAAGTTAAAAAAAAAAAAAAAAGACGTTTGAGATGGTTTGCAGGGTTGTATAAAGTAACATCTATACAAAGTATTATAGTGTTATAAGGAATTAAATGGAAAAGATCAATAAGAACTCGAAATGGAGTAGTAAAACGCAACATCTTAAATTGAGGAGTAACATTAAACATGAGCTTATAATCAATGGTGAGTAAGAAAATGAAACTCACCAAACCAACCTCAAAAAAATGTTTTAATGTTTCAATGATGATGATGATTGATATAGATACAGACATGTGAATATCACTTTTTTTTTTTGAGTGATAATAGAGGCAGTCCCAAATCAGAATCTAATCATTCTTCCCAAACTCTAAGATAAAACATGACATCACCGTGTGCAGAAAATTACTTCAATTCAACTATGAATATCACTTCTTTTTTTTCCTTCCGTTTAATGCAAACAAGCTCTAAAAAAATAAAAAAAAGCTGCAATCCACAGGGGTGTGTCCTGATCCAAAACTAAATAAATAAACATCCAAAAAGGGTGTGCTCTAATCCCAAGTCTTGCCTTTATAAGGCATCAGTCATTCTATCACTTGTTTATAATCATTTTTTGCTCATCTGAATGAGCTAGATTTTGAGTTCTTGAACCAAAAAGAAGAGAAGAAGCACTAGAAAATGGTGTATGTTTCTTACACCACGTGAGGAGCAATAGTCGCCGCCACCGGCAGGAGCAGCCAAGGCTCGCCGCCAGACCAAGTCCTCACTGTACCACAGCAATTTTCGTCGGTTTTTGTCACCCGAATCAGGATTAATGTTGCCATAATTCTTCATGCATGGTAGCATGGTGTCTCCTGCTTTGGTAGGTACACATATCTTGGCTATGTACTTCTGCCCAACAGTCAGAAGTAGAGAAATGAAGCCCAGCAGCATCAGCTCTGCATGTCAAAGAAGTATAAACCAACCAAAACAAAATAAATTAAGGGTGGAGGGGCATTTTGCAATTGGCAATAGAATAATTTGGTAATTTTTAATTATGATTCTATATATTTTTGAGAAAAAAAAAAGAATATTTTATCTTGCTAACGTTGTTATGATGAGGAGGGGTTCGTCTTATGTTAGGATTGTCTACTGTTCAAATTGGATTGTGAATGATTTTGACCCCAAAGGGCATCAAGTCAAATAGTTTGACCAAGTCTGTCCAAATCAGTCAAACTTGTCCTAGTTGCTTGACTCAATACCTTTCTTGAGTTACTTTGGCGAGTTGAGTTTCAAGACTATGCTCCTAGCTCGTTTCAGGAAACCATCTCTCTCCTTTGCTTTCCCCTTTGATTTACTTTCAATGGTTTGGATGTGGATTTGTTTTTCAGTGCCAATCTCTACTAGCTAGGATTATCCAATCATAGATTTTACACCCTATTCCTGCTTATTGTGTTTTTGTGAGCTAGGCTTGGGCCTACGTGAACCTCTATTTTAAAGAGGCCCAACCTGAATCATTTCAAACTCTAGGCCTGAGTCTGGCCCATCAACAATCCAATTCCTGGTAGGATCTGATGGATTAACAAACCAGGTCTTACCCATCGTTGCCATGTGACACCTTTTCCTTTCTTTAATTCTTCTTAATGGCAGAAAGGGGGAACCAAAATGTGGCATGTCGAGCAGGGCTGGGTAGGACAACCCGAGCCCATCGTGAATGAGGCTGTATGTTGTAAGTTCATGAGCCCATTTGGGCTTATTTCTGGTCTAATAGCCAAAAAGGTCGGTCCTTGGTTCAAGAGATTTTGAAAAAAAATCTAAATTGGAGAAAACGAATAGAGGGCATAAACACTTCATAATAATAGCAGAAGGCCATCTGCCAATTATATATTGATATTTTTACCCTCATTCCATAATACCAGGAAATATCGGGTTATTCCATGATATTGTGAAATGCACCTTTTTTTTTTAATCTAAAACCCCTTTTCTTCTTAGTTTTTCTCCCTCTTCTCCCTTTCGATCTATCTTGCAGATGGAGGCTAATATGATGGGTGGTTTTCTTAACTTTTTCTATGGGTGCTAGTATGGTGGAAAAGATTTTTATATGATTCTAATCACCAAAATGAACAATATGAATGTTATAAGCATGTATGTGCGCATGACTGCATGTGCTTTTATTTCTTGATTGAATTTTCTTCTTTATTCACATATGTCTTTTAATATTCATAGCTTGTTCTATTGACCTAACAAAAAACCTGCCCCATGCATTGATGGGACCTGTGATTAGTATTATGTGAACGGCCAAAATACTATACTTCACTATCATACTAGCACCCAAGATCAACAATCTCATGGTCTCGATCTCCTCTTTTAAAATCCCCACCATCCCCAAAAAGTCTACCATTTAAAACAACCTCACATCTGATCTACAATATGCCTGGGGGTAGGAAAAGAAGCCATACCATTTTAGGGAGCAGGAGGAGCAAGAGAAAATAAATGAAGCCCAAGTGGAGTTTTAAAGTTTAAATAAGAGAGTACATTTCAGGATATCATGAAATAACCCGATATTCCATGAATTCAAGAAAAAGTATAAATGTCACAAAATAAAAAAGTAAAAAGTTGGCTGGAGGCCTTCTGCCGACATTATGCAGTGTTTGGACCCGTCTCCATTATATTCGCCCATTCTAACCCAAAACTCTTAACACAAGTGATCATGAATTTTTGCAAATGAACATGAACCCTATCATTTCAGGTTCTTGGGCTTGGTCTGGGCTTGAATATTAGGCCCAATAACTTAATGGACTTTTCTTGGACAAGCTAGGAGGCTGGCTTGACCCGACCCATGCCCACCCTAGTCCCAGAAAGCGAGATTCATTCCATTATTGAAAGATGACAAGCGAAAGAACCATTTCGGTTCTACCCGGCCCACAAGAAAAGAAAAAATAGGACCTGAATGAAGCATCAAGCATCACACACAAATAAGAGAGAGAGAGAGAGAGAGAGAGAGAGAGAGAGAGAGATACCTGCTTTAATTTTCTCCAATGATTCAAGCATAGCTTTCTTGTTCTTTTTCTGGAACCACTGTGACATTTTAAGAATCACAATGAGGGCAGTTTAAAGGAAGGTAGTATTAATTAACTCAAAATGAGTTGTTTTACCAAAAGCAGCAACAACAACAGAAGAAAAAAAAAAAAAAACACTCAACCTGGTTGGACTCGGCCATTGACATAATTCAGTATGGATGAGGCTTAGCTGATGAAAACCCAGTTGTTTCACCAAAACTAAATTCATTGAAACAAAACTAGGATTGACTCAAGTTATTTCCACTAGAGTTTTGCTCACCTCTTGAATGATCATGCAAAAAATTACCAAGACAACAACTTTAATTTAGCGGCTAAAAATGAAAGTTGAAAATAATCAGATGGTCCCACTGTTTTTTTTTTTTTTTTTTTCACACACAGTTCATTCATTGACCTTTTCATCTTCTATCTCTCACCATCAGCATGCCTCTAAGTGTAGACTCATGTAAATTGTGACTTGCTTTCGTACATGCGCATATAAAAAACATATTTTCTGATATTTTGAATTTTCTGAAGTTACTTGGCTGAAACCCAACCTAGAGTCTTGACCAAGTCAATTTGACCCAACGAAAACTTGTTTAGAACCCCGAGTACTCAATTTTGTGGCCAATTTGAATGAGCATAGCATCCATCTATTGCAACTTTGAAGTTGTGTGTTTAAGTCATATAGCCAATTTAATTATAGTATCTCACCCGATCTATCTTTCAACCCAACCGACTCGGTTGAACTCAGATATGGACCAACAAATCAAGTTTCGGGTCTTCTAAATAACATGAAATGAAAGAAGGAAGAAAATTTAAAGCCCATGGACATGTTACCTTTCCAAGAGAATGAATCCCATGTTCCATGACAACAGAGATGATAATAATGGTAGCACACACAACTGCCACCGCCCACGTCGGCGTCTCCTTCAACGTGCGCTCACCGGCTGCAGCAACCGCCATGGCTACAGATGGAGCACACCCTAAAAACTGGCACTAATGAAATGATCTATGTAAACAAAGATCAAGAACTCTCTCTCTCTCTCTCTCTCTCTGCAAATTTACTATCTGAATGAAACTCAATAAGAGAACTAGGCAAGATGGAAGAAGAGATGAGCATCCAAACAGGTACGTAGTAAAAAACTAAAACATGACGAGCTTTTGGTCCACGACACTGCTATTTTGTCGATGCTGAGTGTTTGCTACTGCGTTTGCCTCAGTCGCTTGAGGGTGGCCATAGGTGATATCGTTTTTCTTTTGGTTATAAAATTACTGCCAAAATGTTGAATAGAAAATTTTGCCGGCCATAGAAAACAACAGAGGAATGATTCCTACCCGCCCCTGCTCGTAATTGTTGGACTATATCTAGGAAATAGTCCTTACTCGTCAAAATCGGTTAACCTCCGGAACGGAGGCCGAAGGTTCAAAGGCTGGGTTTGCGAGGATACCTTGGGTCATAAAAAATAATTAATTATTTATTTGATTTGTGATGGTTAGGATATGTGTAACACCCTGTCCCGAGTTAATTAAGATTAACTCTAATTAATCGGGATTAATGCTAATTCAACATGTTTTATGGAATTAATGTTGATTAATGGCTAAATTGCTATAGAATTTGACTCGAGTGGTCAAATTGAACTTAATGAAAAGAATGGTGAATGTTATGAATGACTTGAACTGGTTTTAGGCTAACCCATACAATGTAAGGACTTTTTCGTAAATACGAAATTACGCGTATTTCGTTGAATACGGAAACTCTTGATACTCGCACGTGTATCTCGAGGAGTACGTTAACTTTCGTAATTATAGTAGTTCCATTCAGCGTGAATTGGTTCAAATGACCATTCATTTGACTTAAGATGTAATTAGAGGATTAGGAGGGGGGTAAAATGCAAAATTGGAGGTTATAAGATGAGGATGAACTCATTTGAGTTCAGTCCTTCATCCCAGCAACTCTTCCTCTTTCTCTTCTTCCTTTTTCTTCCGTTCCTCTTGGTTTTCATCAAGGTGTGTGTGTGATTTGGAGAATTGGCAAGTGATTGTGAAGAGGACCTTCAGCTTCTTCATCTTCTCCATCATCTTTCTTACCTTCTTGGAATTTCAACTTGAGAAGAGCTCAAGATTTCCATCAAGAAGCTACAAGTAAGTGTTGAGTTGAATTCAGCACTTTCCTGGTTTCAGTATTGAGCTATGGCTCAAGGAATTCATAAGAATTCTGTTTTGTGAATTGATTTTGGGTTTTAGGTTCAAAAGGAGCTTTGACTTGAGGAATTCAGCTTGGATTCAAGCTAGGCAAGGGAATTCTTGTTAAAAAGCTTCCACATAAGGCAAGTATACTCAATTTCATTGATTTCAATTGTTAGGTAATTTGGTAGAACTCAAGAAGTTCAGTTACAGAAAATTCGGTTCAGAATTTTCTGAACTTCTGGGCGCAATTCGGTCAGCCGCCAGGCTGACCGCCACCTGACCGCTAGCTAACCGAGAGCTGACCAACATTGGTCGGCTAGCCGCATTTGTGAGTTCGGCTAGCCGCGGGTTAACCGTAAGGTGACCGCAATTCTTGTCAGGGTTTTCCATCAGAAATCGAGCTTCTGGAAAACGAACCGTAAGCTAACCGAATAAATTCGGTTAGCCGAAATGTAAATTTCGGCCAGCCGTGAGGGTAACCGCCGAGGTGACCGAAATTGAGGGAATATCAGAATGGATTTCTGATAATTTCCTAAACCTTCATGGGTGTTAGCTAAACTTATGTGAATGTACATTTCACTAAAAAGTGATGTCATCTAACATAACACCTACATTGCATAATGAACGTTTCACCCGAATGTTGTTTTAGGAAATTTAATTGTTATGACGTGAGTTGGCTTGTCCTCTCTCGTCTCTTACTGTTATGCTCCTTGTGGAGCTATCATTGAATAATGGATTGAGTTAATATAATGAAATGCAATGAAATGCAATGACAAGAAAAGAACTGAAATGTACAACCACTGTAATGAATCAAAGAATAAGTCTGCTGCAGTAGATGGAGCGTTCCGGAGCTCCGTGGGACCGGTGATCTCTGATCAAGACATTGGTGCACCCACACATTTGATAAGCCACCTAATAAAGTGAGTAACCATTTGAAAAGCCACGTAATAAAGTGAGCACTAATGGAATGAAATGAGTCCTTGAAAGGCTGGGTTGTGAATGGTGCGCCTTCCGCCTATGCTAGAGGACAACGAAAAGACACTAGATACAGTGTATAAAATGAAATGACTGCTCTCTTCAGGGGAGAACTACATGAACTGAAGTCTTCCTTCACGGAAGCATTAATTGAATTGACTTGTATTGAATTGAATTGAAATGAATTGACTTGATTTGAATATAATGGTTATACATTGCAACTTAAATTGCTAACATGTGATTATCATAGAATTGTGTATACATTGTTGAACCGTCGTGTTCACAGTGTTATTGATGACATTACAGGCCCAGTTGGCCGTTCCAGTGGTTCCGAGACCACGCCGCCAGCGGAGGAGACCAATCCGGTTCCTCCAGGAGGATTGAACGAATGGACGTAAAACGGAGGCGTCCGGTTTAACAAAGTTTGGAAACATTTTGCATAGATTCATTTTGTTGTAGATCACATGCATTGTATTGAATATGCATGGGTGATTTAAATAGGAAATGAGATGTATAAGTGAACTTTACTTTCTGTAAAGAATTTGTACATATTAAAGTTGAATGTCAATGTATATATATTTCCGCACAAAAAATGTACATTTGACAGATATATGTAAGATCCCTTGTGAATTTCGTATTGGCTTTGGCCATGCGAGGTTTACGGGAGTAAGTATGGCATCACGACTCGGGGTTTGGCCGTGGTAACCCTAATCTCGGGCCCGGGTCGTGACAATATGTGATATCAAACCAACACCTGGCAAGTAAGGTTAGATCGGGTTTGATAGGAGGCTATCTCGCAAACCAAGATGAGACTCCGGTAAAACTTTCCAATCCATGAAAGTATGGCTATCAAAGCCTAGCCAGACCTTTTTATTTTTCTTTTTTATATATCTATGTGTGAATTTATTTGAGCATATATGGGTTTATTTGATCATGATTCTTATATATATGGGTTCTTATTTGATATTTATATTAATTTTTTTAAAATGATTCTTATGTAATTTTAATGTGATTCTTATATTATTTTTATATAAATAAATAATGTATGATTCTTATATGATTTGTTTTGCAGTGGCTTGTCTACACAATCGTTGTATATGTGGATTTATTGGAGCATATTTGTGGGTTTGTTAGAGCTGTGAATGATTCTTATGTGATTCTTATATCGGTTCTTAATAGCGGGGGATCACTCTTTTTTAGTTATTGGCCTTCCTCTTGCATGGGTATTAGTCTAGAAAGCAAAGCGCTTGTCATGCTGCAAAGGAAATTATTAGACACATTTTTTTTCTTTTTCTTTTTTTAATATAAGATCTAGCTGTTTATTAGTATTTAGTTCATTAGTCTATAATTGATGAGTTAAAAGAAAAAGATTCATCAATACGATGAAATAGTCTTCTCTGAGATGGTAAATGACCTAGCAATCCTAGCAAATCAAAATGTGATATTTCCATATGCTCTTCCTTGTAGCATTGTATTAACCATCCCAAGCTTAGACAAAGGAGGGTTAAGGTAAGGTTTTCCCTTGACGTCCGCTACCAATGTAGAAAAAAAAAATAAAAACTTGATTTTCTACTCTTTAGGCCTAGGGCCCGGCCCTTGCCCTACTCTGGCCCATGATGGCCTGGTAAGGGCCTAGTAGTGCAGGCCCTCTAAGGGCTTTGGAGTACTGGCCCATATGTATTTAGGGTAGGGCTTAGACAACTTGAGGCCCAGCCCGGCCCTGCCCTGCCATTTGACTGCCCAGCAGAAAGCCTATCCCAAATCATGCAAATTGGGCAAGTTGGATCCTGTACTAGTCAAGCCAAGATCAATTCAAATTTTGTGTAGTAAAAACTTACACAAAGCTAACCTGCCTGAATTGAAAGGTCCCCGACCTGGGTACCCAACTTGAATTTAAGGTCCCGGAGCCCAAGCTCAAAATCGACCCAGGTTTCATGCGGGTTTCAAATCCAAACCCGACCCCGACCTGTACCTAAAAAGCCCACTAAACTTTGCCTTTGGTCAGGTGGGTCTATGCGGGTTCAGGTTTGGCCCACACAATTTTTTTTTTTTTTTTGGAAAAGGCCAACACAAGTTGAAGCCCCCTAGGCAGGTCACCGGTTTAACCCAACCAATTTTGATCCACAGAGAGAGAGGTTTGATTTGTTTTTTAATGGATGCTCCTTCCATTTTGTGTCTCATTTTCTTGTTCTTGAGTGTGGTTTGTTGGCTTGGATGATACCGGAGGTCTGAATGACCTTTGTTTCCTTCTTGTTTCTTTTCATTGGCCATGTTTACTAGATAAGGTCTTTGTACTTATTTTAGAATAAGATTTCATTCAATTTAATATAGGTTTTGTTTATAGCATTTGGGTTGGTTGGGATAAAATTCTAGTTTTTTCAATTGAGTTCTTAAAATTCTTGTATTTGTAAACTTGTACATAGACTGTGATATAACTAAAGAAATGGTTATGAAATATTGTCAGGGTACATCAAAGCTTGGATCTGGGACAATTCTAAATGGCTTTTGTTTATAGCATTAGATTAGCAAAGCCATCAGCACTGTTTCCTTCTTCCAACAAGACTTGGCAAGGGATCTATGCAATGCTGTTTTCTTTCTACAAGACTTGGCAAGGGATTCTCTCGACAGCTTTTGTTTATAACATTAGAAGAGGTCATCATCACTGTTTTCTTCTTCCAACAAGACTTGGCAAGGGATCTATCATCTATGCAATGCTGTTTTCTTCTTTCAACAAGACTTGGCAAGGCATCTATGATTAGGCGAAGAGCATTCTATTAGACTCAAACGGTTACTTTTTGTATTTAAAAAAAAAAAAAAATAGTATCAAACCTGACCTGACCCATACATGCGATTGGAAAGGTTTGATATCATAAATCATAAATTCGTTAGCAGTCCAGCTGAGTTAAGATATGGGGTGGTGGGGCATGTGTCATTCAGAGCATATTGGGTTTCAAGTTGACCATTTACAAATCCAACTTCTTGTCATCCCTAAGGCCCTGTTTCTTTAGTGAAATTTTTTCCAGGAATTCACCATGTCCAGGAATTCCTGAACATGATGTGACATCCTGTCCCTTGGAATTTCTAAATTCCATGTTTCTTCATTAGCATTTTTGGATTCCAACCAAATGAAAGATCTCTTTTAACCTTTGGAATCCAGGAATTTCACTCCCTTTGCATTTTGGTGGAATTTCTAGATGCTCAAGCCTGAAGGAGCATCCAGGAATTCCACTATATCTAGGAATTCAGGAATTCCAGCAAAGAAACAAGCCCTAAATAAGGTTGACACTATAAAATCCTCCGTTTAGCAAGTGAAAAATGAAAAAAATAAAATAAAATAAGGGTGACACTATTAAGGGTTGAGACCCTGGCCTGATTTGATTTAACCAGAAAAGCATAGAGTCAGGATCAAACTCAGATCCAATGGGTCAGTTTGAGGTTGAGGGCTGAGATACGAACATGTCATTACTGTATTATATTTATAGAGAGATGCTCTTGTAAGAGTAACTCTCACAGTAATGTAAGAGTAAGGGGTGAGGGCCCTCACATTTAGACTTTGAGCATTGGACATAGATGTGAGAGTCCCCATCCTTACTTTGACAGTATCGTGAGAGTTACTCCCACAGGAACATCTCCCGTATTTATATTTCTAGTGTTTGCAAACTTAACTATATGCGACCATGGATCCAACCAAGACAACCGGGTCCGGGCGTGTGTTTAGCTGGACCCAACCTGAACTGGACCCAATTACATCCCAGTGTCTATAGCTGTGAAAGTAGTCAGGGACCATGTTGATGAGATGAGCAATTAGATAAACTTTGCCAGCCACAGCTTTCGCCTTGAGTCTCCTCTAAAAATCAGCTTGTTGAAAAGAAGTATGACCCAAGCTTTTATTTAACAGCTTATGAACTTAGCCTAGCCCAATCCCTTTAATCCACCAAAATCTTCCGAACCATTTAACCCCCCAAAGATCTTCCATATGTAATCTCATTACACTTGTGATTTGATCTACCCTCCCTTCCACCCCCCCACCCCTGCGGGACTCCACAGGGTTCACCTAGATGCACACCAATCACAGGAGCTGGAGGATGAGAAAGGTATATATGAATTACATATATTTATAACCCCAAGGGGTTGGCCGAGTGGTTAGGATCATGATTTCTCTCTCTTTCGGAGTTAGAGGTCCTGGTATCGATCCTTGGTTCCCTTCGAGTCCATTAGTACTACCACCTAGGGGCCATAGGGGTTTTACCTAGTTTTTCTCTAGGTCAGAGGGATTAGTCCAGCCCGAAGAGCTGGGAACCATCCGTTAGCACAATGCAAAGATAGGAATGAGACCACTAGCTGGATCCTTTAATCATCTGATGTAAGACAATTGAGAAAAAAAATAAAAGAGAAATAATAAAGATTTAAAAATCTTTTGCAAGTTGCATCGCCAAACAAAAGTTCCTAAAAATACTATAATCTTCTAGCTTTTGAAAGCTAGTACCCTAAAATCTACTTAAAGGTGTGTTGACTATGACATCTCTCCATCTCTAGAATGAGGATTTTTATCACAATCCTAGAATGAGGGTATTTTATAAGAATCCTTGGATTATTGGATTTCTAGAATAGCTAATTTGGGTTTCAAAGAAAATTGGTATTTGATGGAAACCAGTTTTTTTTTTAAAGGAGTTCTCAGAAACCTATCAATTCAACTCGTTAATTTTTTTTCTTGCATTTTTCTTATGGGATAGGAAAATGAGTTTTATGAATAAGATTATAGAAGCAGATTACCATGTTTTGTCAAAATCACCATTTTCACATGAACAAATGAATAAATACATCCAATGATTTTAGATGTATTTTTATTTTCATATCTTAAAGCTTATTGGATTTCTAGAATAGCTAATTTGGGTTTCAAAGAAAATTGATATTTGATGGAAACCAGTTTTTTTTTTAAAGGAGTTCTCAGAAACCTATCAATTCAACTCGTTAATTTTTTTCTTGCATTTTTCTTATGGGATAGGGAAATGAGTTTTATGAATAAGATTATAGAAGCAGATGACATATTTTGTCAAAATCACCATTTTCACATAAACAAATGAATAAATACATCCAATGATTTTAGATGTATTTGGATTTTTTGGACTTTTTCCTCAAATTTCTCAAAATCTATAAAGCTTTAAGACATGAAAATAAAATCTCAATTATATCATTAAAATGAGAATATTGAATGGTTTGAATCATGAATTGAGGTCCATAGAAGTGTAGAAATTAGATCTATAGCTAGGGATTTTTGGGTACAAAATCCACAAAATCTATGAAGATATAAAATAGGAAATCAATACCTTAGAATTTATTAGACAAATGAAGAAGATTAACGGCTTAGATTATCAATTTGGAACCACAAAAAAAAAAAAAAAAAAAGTGATTGAATGTGTTTGAAGCAGCAACTTGTTCGGGGAGATAACCTCCTGACAACTTATACCATTACTTCTCACAATGGCGAACCTAAGTATAAGGGTCGGGGGGCTGAAGCCGCCACCCTACCTGAGAATTTCCAAAACCCCCCTTGCAAATTCTAATAATTAATATATATATATATCTTTACATTTTCTCCCCACCCCCCCCCCCCCCCCCCCCAAAAAAAAAAATAATAATAATAATAAAGAAGTTAAATTTCCAGTCTCCGCCCTTGTCTTCTCATATCTCATATATATAGATGAGGAGCTGAAAATGACCACATTTATATTCATATTCACACCTTACTTACATATTACATGCATAAATGAGTGCAAACAAACATGATCATGAGTAACTGATACACATGCATCATTTCATATATAGATAAGTGCTAATGAGCTTGTATTTTACACATGGGGTGTGAAAATGCCGTTTACATATGTGAGTCTTGCATACATAAAATTTACACATGTAAAATGCAAAATCATATTTGTTTGGAGCACCATTTTGATATGAGTAAACATTACATGTTTTGAATTACATAAATAAGATCTTTATAAGGAAAGCCTCTGTTAAGTGCCGGCAGTCACATGATGGGGCACACATTATGATCCATTCGAGTGGAACATGAAATGACTTAGGGTTGCAATTGTTGGAACCCACATTATGATCCATCCGAGTGGACCATGAATGGAATGTTTTAAGGTTCAACGGGTCAATAAACAATTTATTACTATTCGGAAATTAAAAAAAATTAGGGCTGCAATTCAAAACCATGACTTATTTGGGGTGGAACTGCCTCCACTAACCAAGAGGTGTGTAATAATCCACACCTCTTACTGCATCACATACATAAATGAGCATAAAAGAATGCAACCACGTGCAATCATTATGCAGGTATATCATTGATATATGTAAATGAGTGTAAACAAAATGACCCCTTAAAAGAGTCAAGTCTTTAGCTATCATTTGACATTTTCATTTAATTTGCATCGAAAAGTAAAAGGTTAATGGAGAATGATGACAGGTAAAGGATAATGAGCAAAAGGAGTATTACTCATGTTACTGGATTTATTTCAGAGAGTGGGAAACAGTGAAAAACATACCCTCCATAAGACAATTAAAGTGGTTACTTTCACCACATGTTGACTTCTCATGTGTCAAATTTATTTACCTCATGAAAACAAACATATTTTTACTTTAAAATAGATAGTGTACTTGATGGTGAATTGTAAAACCGCTCAGTATATATGGAACTTGGTGGTTGAATGGTTTGATTGCTGTTGGGACTTTCCTAAGTCCCTCCTATAGCTCTTCCAGGCTTGGAAGGCTCCAATTGGAGTCCCTAGAGGAAAGGGATTTTGGAGTTCGAACTTTCTTGCATTCCTCTTGACCATCTGGAAGGAAAGGAACTCCAGATATTTCGTAGGGGTTGTAACTAGTGACAACTGGTTGGTGGAGAAAGCTAAGTTCTTAGTCGCACTTTGGGTGTTCATTAGTCCGCCTTTTAAATGATACTCTATTGAGTAGATAATGTTACATTGGAAGGAGTTGGCATTTTCTTTTGCAGGGCCACATTAGTTTTGTAATAAGGGCCATTTCTTATTTTATTTCTCTTTAGGTTTTAGCTTGTCGGTATACTTCTTTTGTACTGCTTACTTTTTTTAATGAAAGTAGCTATTAAAAAAATTAATCAATTCCATATGTTAGGACGTCTCCTAAAGTTAAAAAGTGATCATGAAGAAAAAATTTGACATAATAATAATAATAAAAAGAATAAAAGGCAAATCAATGTATGCTTTAGCTGAATTCTTGGTCCTTATTCATAGCTAAAACCTCCTCATAATTGCAAAAACACCTAATAAAAGGTTTCGTTAACCACTAAATAACTTTTTAAAAATAGAGATAAAACCCAAAAAATGAAAAGAAAGAAAAAGAAGGTAAAGGAATTAATAATATTAAAGTTCACTTGGAAATGAGACTCGTTGCACAAATACAATTCGTTTTCCTTAAGATTTAATAGAATCATAGGATTCTGACAACAATACCTATATCTACCATACCACACGAATCTCTAGGATTCAATGAGGATTGTAATCACTCCAATCAAAGAAATATAATACCAGTAAAACAGGAGTCTTCAGTATAAAACTTACTACGAATATCAGTATGGAAGCTGTAATGAAGATCGATCCTCTTATTGAGGCACAAAATTCAATTTCCATTCTCCTCCTGTGTGTGTTTAATCTTAAGATAGATTTGATACATACTAAGTAAACTTATTATTCACCTGTTGAATCGGAAAAAATGGGTGTCATCATATATCTTTGCATCGGCTAAGGTCACGAGCAAGAGATAAGCGGAAATTGAGGCACAAAATCCAATTTCCATTCTCTTCCTGTGTGTGTTTAATTTTAAGATAGATTTGATACATAAGCATTACCATTCCCACTAATTTGATATTTACTTTCTCAGTGAATTTTTAAAACATGTTTGTGTACGTAACACTATTTTCCTAGAAAGTCATGGGAAAGAGATCGCTTTTCTGCAATTTAGTGCAACACTATTTAGCCTAATTAGGGACTATCTGTATATTACATAGAATACGTATGAATCCAAGGTTAAATGAGCTCTGCCGAGGATTTATCAAAGAGGTAAGGGGTGAAGGATACATTTCGGACTTGATTTTCCTAGGATTTGAATTATTAGGGTGGTGACTGTGTATTCATTTCTCATCTTCTCTGATTTGATTTCCATTGAAGAGGAGGCGGTTGGATTGTCAATCTTGGATATCCACCTTCGTATGCTAAATGCCCAGCCCGACATATTTAGCAAAACAATATGCTTATATGCATTTTTCAAATGGATCGGGTTAGGAAAAAACTTTCAAGCCCATGGCCCCCTCTGACCCATGAAAAAGGCCTAATAACCATACAGGTCGGGCTTGGGCAAGTTTGAAACCGACCCGGCCATGAACACAGCAGACCACGCTACCTAGTACCTACCCTTACATTAGCGCCCCATATGCAAATACAATAGTGGTCCACCTATAATAAAGAAAGAAATTGTGATAGCAATTCTTGATATAAATCATAATTTTGGAATTTATTCATAGGGATGATCATGGGCCAAGTGAGCCTGATTTGAGTCAAGCTCAGCCTGCATAAGTTGGGTTTGGACTGCGTTTCCATGCCTATGGGCTGAATCTGGACTTCATTAGGGTCCAATAATTAAATGGGCCATGCCTAGCCCTATGTATCCTTAAAGGCTTAGCCTAGTCTGAGATATTTAGCACAAAGGTCTAGTGGTGATGATGGGGACAGTCGGGCCAGGAGAAGCTTATCCAATCCTGGTCTGTTTAGTTGTTGGGCCATTACAATCAGGCCCAGATCCAGCCCACAGGCCAGAAAGCTCTCTTTTCTTCCACCACAATTTTGGTCAATTTCAGGGAATAGCATTTCCAAAACCCCATTTTATTTTCTGAGTTTTTGACCTTTCTTTCATGTTTCCCCCTTTTGAAGTATCAGTCCTAGAATTCCTAGGTATTCAATTACAATGCTTCTCTGGATGACGTTGCATAGCTCTCGCTGAGGCCTTTCTTTTTTATCCCAGCTAAGGGGGCTTAGACTCTATACGTACGAGGCGAAAACCCACATATGAGGGAGCGAAACTCACACATGCAAGGAGAGAGAACCCACACACACACGCAGGGATTGAGAACTCTCACTTGCGAGAAGTAGGGGGAGACCCAAGGTCGATCTTTGGTCATACGGCCGAGATGAGAGGCGGAGTTGGCAACCAACCAAGCAACCCATCGTTCTCCTCTAAGCACTTACGATGATCATGATCGATCATGATCATGATCGATCATGATCATGATGATGTGATGACGATAGTGGCCCCAGCCCAATGCAATAAATAAATAAAAATTCAACACCAAAGGTGATATAGACTGTAGACAGGCTGAACCCAGGCTGCAGTGATTTTAGGCACACTAACTATTGTTTGGCATAAATTGACGAAACAAGGACCAGGTTGCCTGACCCCAGCCCATAAGACCACATAGGAATAGTGTATCAGCTCTTAATATTTCTCCTTAAATAAAGCTATAAATCAAGACCTTTCAATTGGATATTTGGGGCCTTGGGTGTAAAATACCCATGAACCCGAATGGCAAGAAATCACTCCTACTGGATTCTTTCAAAATAGGGTCATTCAGGTATGCAGTCAAATGGGGCCCATTTTCATCCCTAAGACTTGGGTATATTTTCATACCGGATTGATAATTGAGTCCAGGTTCAAGTCCACCTAAGTCCACATCTGAGCATCCTGTTTATCTAGTAACATGTATAAAATACTATTCAATATGTTTACATTTTTTACCAAAAAAATACATATATTAACATTGTACAAGTAATGCTTTGTACAACAATAGCAAACTTATATTACTGTGCAGCGCAAGTGATGGAAATATGACCAACTTACTGTGTAAGACATGGTTTTGGATCCAGTCTTATTATAATTTTGACATTGAATCAAGTCTGGAGTTGAGTTTGGGTCCAGTTATTGTAGCTCTCTCACTCATCTTTGGTACCCCAGTCAACGGGGCTGTGACCCGATAGAGCCCAGCCCACACATATGAAAGAGGAAGCCCACACACCATGGGAAGTAGAGCGCACACATGTGGGAAGAGTAGCATACCCAGGTATCAACTCCTGGGCAACCGGGTGAGATATAGGGTTGCGGACCATCTAAGCAACCCCTTGTTCTCGGTTATTCAACAAAAATCAGGTCCAAATCCAGATGTTACATCTAAATCCAACAAAAGCCCAAATCCAGATATAAAATCTAAATCCAAAATAAGTGCATCCCTAACCTAGTATTTACATCCGTAGACATGGGTAGTTATCCAATGTAAATAATTATGGAAACCCTAATTACAATAGCTGGATCCAGTATATTGATAGCTCAGTTGTGTTGGCACCTCACATTCACCTTTTCCGGTCTTACATTTCATTCCCACTTGTGAAAAAGAAAAGAAGAAAGAAAATTACTTGGAGAAATCTTGACTCTAAGTAGTAGAATAGAAACCCCACACATTAGGTTTTTTTTTTTTTTTTTTTGAAAGAACCCCCAATTGGGGCTCATGTGTTAAAAATCCGAGCTACTTAAAATAAACATTACTCTTCCTTGTAAATTATCCCAAAATTTTACTTAGAGTTGATCCCACTGTAACATTAACTCGTTCAATTGTAACCATGATTAACATAATTTTATAACCATTTATTAGTCATCTATTAAATCAAAGAGTTAATCATAGCCTAGATGAGACCAGTCGTAGTTGGGGACCCCATACACTGCGAACGCATTTGTCACCCAAATTCTGAATTAGTGGGCACACTACATACTAACTAAGGGGTGTTCATGGCCCAGGTTGAGGAACATCTAGGCCTGGCTTCTAAACTGTAGGTCCAAGCTCGGCCTAGGCCTGAATCAAGCGATAGTATGAAGCCTAAGCCTAGCCTACGTTCGGTTTATAATTTAAAAACTGCATAGCTTATATCGTTTCAAGTAGCGTTGCAAATAGGTATCCGATTCTCCGATTACCCAAAAGTTCCGATCCGCAAAAACCCGGGCCTGAAACTTATTTTAGGTTCCGATTCATAAACGGGTCCAGATTCGGAACCCAAATTAGGTTGCGATTGATAAACGCGTCCGGTTCTAGATCAATATAGGTTCCTACATGTGGACCCGGTACCCGACAAATAAACCTTTGATATTGCATATTGTACTTCAAAATCAACTTTTTTTGACATATTTATGTATAATACTGAAGGTAGTATACTTGATCCACTGTTATAAGTTGAATGATATGCTTATTTTAAGAAAAATGAAAAATAAAAGAGAAATTAGAATCGATTTTCGAATTAGGTTTCAGTCATCTAAGTGGACCCAGTTCCGAAACAGGATCCGGGTTTTCTTATCGGAACCGGGTCTAGAACAAACAAAACAAGTTCCGAGTTAAAACCGGATCCGGAATCGGAACTGTTATTTAGAAACAAGTCCGGGTCAAGGTCCACTACGGTTCCGGATATGGTTCTGATCGAGAACCTTTCCGTTTGCAACCGTAGTCTCAAGTGTGACTTGACTGGTTTGGTTAATATTCGGGCCGAGCCAGGCATTGGACTCTCTGTAACTGAGTCCAAGACCGGCCCAAACTTGGATGGGTTCAGTCCAGGCTTGGGATGGCCCGTTTCACCCCTCAGATGAACTCGGATCAACTCATGTTGTAAATAAAACTCGGACGATCCGAACTCATCGCAGAGTCGTTTACTTCATTCAGAAGAAAGAGGCATGAAAGAATGCTACTTTACCTCTTTGTACTTTCCCTCCTCATCATCTCTCCCCAAGTTCTAAGTCTCTAGCCCTTTTGATCACTTCTCATCTCTTTCACACAAATTAAAAAAAAAAAAAAAAAACCTACTATTCTTCTTCATGAAAACCCATTACTTGTTCTTCCTCCTCCTTCTTTCTCTCTTGCCATGGCCTCTCCTTTCATCCTCCAACATCAAATTTCAACACCCAGTTCCTATAACAAACTTTTCTGACAGTTCATCACCATTCAACAAAAAAGAAGATGGTGGGTGGCTTAAAAGGCTATCAAAAACATCACCATCACCTTTTGCTGAAAGAAAAGAGAAGATTTCTGACATGTCATCACCATCAAAAGATGAGGCTTCAGAGAATTTGGGTGGGTCATTTTTGTATGATGGGAGTGATGATTTGTCAAATACTGGCATAAGCCCCACCAGAAGATCTCTTCTTTCTCTTCCCCCCAAGTGAGTCAATTCAATTCATCCCTCTCCCTTTGTATTTTGGAATTTTGTAATATTGAAATCAAGTACCATATTTATGAATCAGTATGTGAACAAGCATTTCTAAAGGATTAGAAGCTTTAAGAGGAAGTGAAAGCATTTTATTCTATTGGTGCTTAATGAAGATTTCTCAAATACTAGCATAAACCCCAATCTTGTAATCTTGGAATCAAGTACCATATAGATATGAATCAATATGTAAACAAGCATTTCTTAAGGAAGAAGCTATAAGAGGAAGTGAAAGCATTTTATTCTATTGTAACTTGTTACATTCAATGACTTGATGAAGACTTTTTCCTAGCATAATCCAACATCAAAGCTCTTTAAGACTGGTAGAGGGACAAGACATTCTATTGACTAAAAGTAGACATCAGGAAGTACAAAATTCAATGTCCCAAGACTCAATGTACAAGTTTCCACACCTAATACATCACAATAAGTGGTTTTTTTCTTTCTGATGTAGAGCTTCTATTTTTCGAGTTTCATCTCTGTGAAGTCTTTAAACAAGGCCCTTGAGCTATGTGATAGTTTGCATTTGAATTCAGTTTTAGGTGTAAAATCTGTGACCTTGTTTTATATTCAATGGTCTTCCAATGTCGTCCTATGGTGTATGTATGTAGTTAAAGGCGCTCTATGGGGGTTTGAGCCTCACTTATACCCTGCGTGCACCCGCATAATTAGAAGCACGCATGGGTGTTTAGGTCCAGGGGAGCCCAGGCGCAGGTATCGACTTTTTGCTTTTCTATTTAATTTTATGTCCTTTTTATTTAAAAAGGATTGAAAAGAGTATAGGGCGAGCATATTTAAACATATACTATATCTCCTTTTTTTTTTTTTTTTTCTCTTTCGATACATTTTCTAGGTAAGTAGCAGAGCAATTCTTATTGTAAGCTCTAAGGTTCTTCATCTTATGGTTCATGTTTCATGCATTTATGTGTTTTATCCACTGTCATTAAATAAATCAAGAATTTCAGTTAATGATACGATAATTGCTTCTATAAATATTCTTGTCTTATTTATTTATTTTTTATTTATGTCCTCGCCTTCTTGTTATTGTCTTCTTTTTTATAATCCTATCTCCTTTTTTTCCCTTGTTTGAATCAGTAAACAAGATACTTTCCTTAGTGCTTCATTGAATGGTACAATTTATTTAGTGGAAAGCGACTCTGGGAAAGTCCATTGGTCATTCTCATCAGGCACATCACTTTCTTCTTCGTACCAGGCTTATGATAAAAATGCACATGTACTTCGGGAAAGAAATGGTGCAAAATCTATTGTGAACAACAAATACTTTGTAGAATGTGGGGATGATTGGAATCTGTATATGCACACCACACGTGGTAAAATGGTATGTTCACAAGCATATTTTGATACTACTCTGGATTTATACTTGTTATGCCTTACCTTCTTTGCTTTCTGCTTTTTTTTTTTTTTGCTCCAGAAACTTCCGGTGACAATAGAAGAGTTTGTCGAAAGTACCCCACATTATTTAGAAGATGGAGCAATTATTGTTGGAGAGAAGAAAAAGATTGTTTTTTGTGTTGATGCCAACACAGGAAGAGTCATTCGTACGTTTCCTGCCGAGTTTGAAAATGATGTGCAAGGGATACTTTCACTCAAGCAATACATGGGAGACAAGTTAAAATCTAGTTCTTCAAATATTCAGACAACTGACTTACTATTTATCACGAGAACAAATTACAAATTGGAGTCCTACTTTCTTGATTCGAACGAAGTTGCATGGAACATGACAGTTTCTGATCTTGATTTCCAATATCGCTGTTCAGGTTTTTTGGAATATCAGGGTGATGAGATGCCATTCCCTTGTCATATCAAGGGTGTTGTTTACCGTACTCGTGAACATAATCCTTTACACAGTGAACTCAGATTTCTAGAGTCTCGTCGTGAAGATGAAATGCTTTTCTTACCTGCTCCTCAAACTCAAGGCAAAGAAACAGATGATGGTAAAGAGATTGTGCCAGAAATTTTCCCTGAGGCCGCTCCATTTCTTCAAAGAAATATTTTATTTGATCCCTCATTCATAGTCGGTGTTGCCTTTTTATTTACTGTATTTGGTGTTGTGTTACATTGCGTAAGGCAAAAGAGACATGACAAATCCAATCAACAATCAAGTGATTCGAATAGGAAACAAACTTCCAGTGCCAAAAAGAGAAAAACTCAAAAAATAGAACAGAGTAAGAACAATGCTCACACAAACAATCTGGAGACACACATATCATCTAAAAATAAGGATGGTAAGGTTGACATGGATCCTTTGTTAAATCTTACGAAAGCAATTGAAAATGGTGATGGGCGTTGGGTTGGAAAGCTTTTTGTGTCTAATAAAGAAATTGCTAAAGGAAGCAATGGGACAGTTGTCTTCGAAGGTGTATATGATCGTCGCATTCAAGTTGCTGTTAAACGTCTGGTGCTGGCCCATAATGATGTGGCGCTTAAAGAGTATGATAATCTTATTGCATCAAAGCAACATCCAAATATTGTTCGCTGGTTTGGAGTTGAGCAGGATTCAGATTTTTTTTATCTTCCACTGGAGCGATGTACTTGCAACTTAAATGATTTAATTGGGTTATACTCAGATGCTTTTCCAAACTCATTATGTACTGAAAATCCAGCTTCATATAATGTAAATGAGTACAAAGTCCAGTTAAAGCCTATCAAGGGAATTGATAAAGATACCGATTTATGGCAAGTAAATGGATACCCTTCATCAAAACTGCTAAATTTGATGAGGTTAGTTTGAGAGACTTCTTCTGTCACTTATCTTATTTCTATTATAGATGTGATTTTCCGAAGTTAGCTAAATCTCAAAAATCTTTCTTGTGGTTGAGGCAATGGTTCCCACAAACTTTGTCAATGTCCTATTTTGAAACGCAACAGTGAGCAACTTACTGTTGATATGTAGAATTGGTCCGCTGGATCAAAATATTAAAAAAAGCATTCATGCATGTGGATTGATGCTTCTTATTCTTCTTTTTTTTTTACTGTTAGGGATTCATGTGATTGCTAAGGGCACCTTTGGATTCGTGGAACATTTGAATGAGGACATCCTTCTTCTAGATAACTCTGCGGAGCCATAACCTTTATTGGATGAGGGAGTTCCCTATATTAGAATGCTGTTACTGACAATAGAAAGTTCCAATTAATTCCTTTAGATCACTGGAATTATCCATTCTTCCTTGACTGAGTGCCGTTCTCCTGTAAAGAAATCAAAGTTCTACTGCTCATTCTTTCCTTTTTATAGGCGTTAGAGAATTGTATGAGTGATCATGACATCTTGTTTTTATGCTCTACTATTTAGAGTTCCACTACTTTACAAAGACTATGCTCTGTGTTGGAACTTGGTTCTGGTTAGCTTTGATTCCTCCCCTTTTTTCCATGGATCCATGAGGGCCCTTAGTATGCATACTTAAGCACATATTGCCTTGTAATGCTTGATGAGCATCATTTTGCATCATATTCATGTTTCATTTCTTTGTATTCTATTCTATCATCATTGTCATTATCAGCAAAGCATCATACCATCTATCTATGGTTACCTTTGTCAGTTCTAATTTTTCTCTCAACCCTGTTTAAAGCCATTTCCTCTCTTGTCCCACAATCTAGCATTTCTTTTCTCGCCAGGCCTTTATTTTTTTCTTTCCATTATATGTGTGGGACATTAATAATAAATGGAGAAACATCACAGTGTAGGTGATTCACTAGCGATAAGTTAAATAGTAGTTCTTCCTAGTGTGTTTGATAGAAATGGAAAGCTCGTCAGCAAGGTTTACCAAGTCATCAACCAAGATTTATTCCTTCCTTTAGATTTCAAGTATATACACATTGTTATCTTTTTAAAATTTAAAAATGTTATCAACAGCCATGTGTTTGCTGATCTTGAAATTTAGTAAACACCCATAGACCTGCTAGAAGGATGAACAGTCTTTGATAATCAATTTCTGGTCGTGAGTGGGGCTTAGTATCCTATTCCGTCATATGCATGTTTCATTTTCCCACTCTTTTTAGAAATTAGTCAACACTAAGAAAATCCAGGTGCAGTATTTGTTTGGATCAAGTTCACTTGATGTCGATGAATATCATTTTTTTTCCCTTTGCAATGCTTTCCTTCTAAAAAAATCTTTTATATGCTATAAAATCTAAGTCCCAAATTGGATCTTCCTTTTAACTTATTAGCATTCTGCATGAGAGTTCTAAGCATTCTAGAACAGTTAAATAGTGGAAAGATGTCACTCATTTTCCATTTCCTTGCAACGCCTTTCATCTATCTAGCATGATGTCAGTGTTATTTATTTATTTACAGAACATTTGATTTTAACATGGATCATACTAGGTATTCATACTTTTAGCCCCATTGTTATGATGCAGAGATGTGGTTGCTGGGCTTGCACACTTACATGAATTAGGAATTATACATCGAGATTTAAAGCCTCAAAATGTGTTGATAACTTGTGAAAAATCTTTATGTGCGAAACTTTCTGACATGGGTATAAGCAAGCGCCTTAATGAAGGCATGTCTTCTTTGGGCCATCATGCTACTGGTAAGAGTTATCTATTAAAAAATTTAAGCTCTACTGCTTGTGTCTCTTGATAACATAAGAATATTGATAGCATGTGTCTGCTAATTTGCTGTAGGCTATGGAAGTTCCGGATGGCAAGCACCCGAGCAAATTCTTCATGGACGTCAAACACGTGCAGTGGATCTGTTCAGTTTAGGATGTGTTCTCTTCTTCTGCATTACAAAGGGCAAACATCCATTTGGTGAACGTCTGGAGCGAGATTCAAACATTGTCAAGAACCGTTTTGATTTATTCCTAGTGGAGCATATTCCTGAAGCTGTTGATCTTTTCTCTCAATTGTTACACCCTAAACCAGAAAAGAGGCAAGAGGATATTCTTTCATATGCTTTAGTGATTTCCTTCTATTATATTGAATGTGACGGGAATGTTACTAATGCACTTTAAAAATGTTTATAATAGGCCAAAGGCAAAGGAGGTATTGCATCACCCTTTTTTTTGGAATTCCATGGTGCGCCTTTGGTTTCTCCGGGAAGTTAGTGACAAGGTTGAACTTAAGGATAAAGTTGGTGAATCTGATCTTCTTAAAGCACTTGAGAACACTGCACCAGTAGCTTTAGGTGGGAATTGGGATGAAAAGATGGAAGCTTCATTCATTACAAATTTTGGTCGTCAGAGACGATATAAATATAACAGCATCCGTGACCTCTTGCGACTCATTCGAAACAAGTTAAACCATTATGGAGAGCTTCCAAAAGAGATCCAGGTTAGTGTTCTCATGTCAATATTTTATGTTAAATGTGTTCTCTCCATCAATCTCTTGGGTGAGCCTTTCAGGTTATTGATTTTTCAGGTTATTGATTTTAATTAAGACATGACTGAATTTCTCCTGCTCATTGCCATTTTATGTTTTCATACCTTCTTAAATTTGGGAAATTTATATCTGAGATATAGTATGGCACCCACCATTTTACCTTCCTTCTGCTGGTCATTATATATGCTTTCCTATGAATTAATTATTCCCTGTATTTTTTCTTATCAAATTTGGAAGAAAACTTTATGGTTTGTTTGTGTAAAGCTGTGGCATCAGAAAACAGGATCAGAAACAGAAATCCTATGGGTGGTAGTTGGACTCAGGTTTCTGCCATCCACAGAAAGACAGATTAAACAAACGGAGATTTCTATGACATTTATGTTGCACCGAACAAGCTGGGATTACGTTGCGCGGAAAGAGATCCTTCTGCTTCCGCCGAAAACTGTTGCACAAACGTGCCCTTTGGTGCTGCTTGGTGCCGATTCCTGGTTCTGTAATCACTTAATTCTCATAATTGGGGAGTATCTGGATTTCTCCTCATTGCCATTTTCTGCTTGCTTTGGTGCAATGGTAAAAGTCTCGGGTAGGTTTGAGCCCTGCGAGCAGCCACTTTGTGCAAAATTGCCAAAGGTTAGGTCTGTCTCTGGTTTGGACCCTCCCAGGACCCTACTTTGGCGGGGCCGCACTGGGTGATGACCTTTTTTTTGCTATTTTCTGTTTGATGACTCCTGAAATTTGAGAAATTCTTGTCTGGGATATAGTGTGGCACCCACCATTATACTTTACGTTCTATTGGTCAGTGTATTAGCTTTCCAATTAATTATTCCCTTGTACATTTTCTAATCAAATTTGGAACTCATGAATTATTCCCTTGTGTTTGTTCTCATCAAATTTGGACGGCAACTTTAGGTGCTGCTTATCAGAAATTTGTTCCGTAATCACTTAATTCTTTAAAGTGGGGAGTTTCTGAACTTCTTATCATTACCCTTTTTTGTTTGCTGCCTCCTGAAATTTGGGAAATTTTTCTGGGATAGTATTCCACCCACTGTCAAACTTCAGGGCCTACAATTTAGGTATTTCCATGCAAATCTCCATCATCTAGGTCCACCATGGACATGTCTTGCTGTATCTCCATGGGTGGGCCGCACATTCCATGCATCTTCATGGTTGAGCTGGAGAGAGAGAGAGAGAGAGAGAGAGAGAGAGAGAGAGACGTCTCCTATGCTAGCCCAGTGGAGGATACAACCGGTTATGATGATGATGGCTTTGGAAAGGGGTTTTTGGTGGAGTTACAAGGGATTGTGGTGATTTAGTGATTGAATTTGGGGTTTTTTTAGGAGATGCTTCTTGCGAAGATAATAGTTGAACTCTCATAGTAACAAGATGGAGATAGGGTTAGATTTAGGGTTTTCTAACCCTTTGGTGGGACTTGGACTAGTCTTATCATGAGCGACTCAGACTTGGCCGATTTTTAATATCCTGATTGATAGCCCTGCCATGTACAGAACTTTTGGTGGGCCCTACCATGAACAACTCTTCACGCTTGGTCCATTATATCAGTCAACTTTTGGTGGGTCCTACTATGAACAACTCTTCAGGCTTGGACCATTATATGGGTCCCTCCATTCACATCTTTAACTTCTTTTGAAATTTTAAAACTATATTGTTTTTTTGTGGGAATTTGATATTTAATCAGAATTCGGAATTGGGAGATTCCAGAGTTTGTTTTTGATATTTCAGAAGACAGAACAGGTATCATGGGGAATTTCACATACTCTAATCCAAATAAGTTCCAGATGCCTGAACCTTTGTCCCTGAAGAGGGTGCCATGTATTCTCTCTCATTAATGATCCTTCTTTATGAATATTGGAAGTGGATGACATAAGGCTATGACAGAGAAGACAGGATTTCTGTTTTTATTTAATTTATTTAAAACCGTAACAATCATTATATAAATGATAAGAGAATGTACTGCGTATGGAATAGAAGACATTTGCCAACACAAGAACCAGAAAGCAGAAGTTACAAAAGAAGACCACAGTATGTAGATGATCTTATTTAACTCCAACTTAAATACAAATGAATGAGATACTTAAATACAAATGAATGAGATTTTTTAAGGAGAATATTTTACATCAAGAAGGTTGTGGTTAGACATGTCAGGATGTGCCAAGATATTAATTATCTGTTGAGATTGGGAAAGATCTCTGATAGTATTATATGAATGATGATTATCGTATAAAATTAAAATGCATCTATGATAGATTAGATGACTGGATTGCGTGATTTACTTTCCATAACTATCCCCTCAGATGTCAATACACTCTAGATATAGTTTATTCCTCTTTATTCCTTCAATGATATAACATATTGGGTTTCATGAAAATGTAGCCTTCAAGAGAATCATATATGTAGCTGTAGAAATAAGTACATCCTCCATGGAGAGACAAGATTGTGATACACTCGTGAAATGGCATTGAAGGCATGATACAAAATTGTGAGACACCCATTAAATGGCATTGAAGGCTTTCGATTTTGAGAGGCCTCAAAGCTTGGTGCTGATTGGCACACACTTTGAGATCGTGTGCAGTGACAAAAATAATAATAATAATACATCATGTATGTCACTATTATGATTTTTGCCTTATATAAAGTTAGTTAGGGAATTGTTTCTTGTCAGATTGATACTGCTCTCTCTCTCTCTCTCAGGAACTTCTTGGATCAGTCCCTGAAGGATTTTACAACTACTTTGCAAGTCGATTCCCTAAACTCTTCATTGAAGTCTACAAAGTTATATACAACCATTGCAGGAAAGAAGACAATTTTAGAATATATTTCACAAGCAATAATCTTCACAAAACTGTTGGTGGCCAGCTCCAAGATTTATGCAGTGAGTTGCAGCATGGATGAGAGAGGAAAAATTATTGTACCTCAAACATGTTGCATCATGTAAATTGAATTGTATGCTGTACATTTTCCTTAATAAAGATATTTCTGCATCGTATGATGCTTACAGGGATTCTGCCAATTTTTATCTTTATAAAAATGCAACTTCAAGTCATTAATTTTAGCTCACAAATGATGAGCCCACCCTTCTTAAATCTGAACCAGTAAATTTAGTCTTCTTGCTTATCAATGAAATTGCCCAGTCACTTAGATCACGTGGTCATTCGATGAATGATGTGAAAAAGACAGTTTACTCTAAAACCCTATTTGTACAGCTTTGTTAAAACGGTGGGGTGGCAAAACTTGGCCCCAACTGCCAACCTGAATATCACTGATGCGATTTTGGCTTGACCTGCAATATATACACAAGTTTTGATCCGCGTTCAAATGGGTCAGGTTAGGGTAGACCCGCATAACTTGTCTCACCTGCATTTGCTTAATTTTACAAGTTTTGAGGTTTGGGTTAATCTGAAAAGAGGCAAGCTTGTGTTCTTTTTCATAAATAGTATTTTGTAGTTGCTAACTTAAACATAAAACTTCAGATTTAAATTATTTGTGATGGTTGTTCTAACAATGTCTGGAAGAGGTTTGTCTTCTGAAAAGTATTTTATATTATTTTTGAATTTTTTTTTCTCAAATTAAGTATATTAAATACAATTTCATATGAAGATTGTTTTTCTTGATTTTATTTTTTGAAAGATCTTGAGTTTTTCTAAAACTTTTTGTCTTCAAAAAGTCTGTAATTTTTGTTAATATATATAGGGCGGTAATCCCATGTGCCCGGTGCGCATGTTGCACACCCCTAGTGGGGACCACCTACTGGTCCATCCGTGTGGACCATCAAACTCAAACCCTCCCCTTTCCCCCAATTTACATGAGTCTCACCAGATTTTGATAGATCCGAATGGACTTGACCATTGGATCAATTGCACCGCCCATTCAAATGGATTGAACTTGTGGCCCGTGGATAATAGGGTTTAGATTATCTGATGGGGCTTATTTTTTTATAGAGGGCCCAGCAAATCTTTCGACCTCCCTAGGTACCATCCTAAGATAACCCACAAGGTGGGCCACACAGTCATGCATGCCATCGCATACTTGCTAACCGCATATATATAATTTTATTTTGTTTTGTTTTTTTCAGTTTTTACTGACAAGGGTATCCCTGAGGTCTTTGACCGAATAAGACTAATCCTCCTAGTGGTGCCCACTAAACCCATAGAAACACACACTAGGTAAATCTAAGACGGGTTTCAAACATGGTTCTGTCAAATTTCTTTTGAATACAAGTTAGTTATTTTAACATCATGTCCCTCGTAATTTGCCGTGCGCCTGGGTCCATTGTCGGCCCTATCAAATTTCCACCACCTGATCTACTTGAAAATATCGCCCCAATCGTCACCACTAGATGTGGCCAATTCATAGCCAGAACAGCTTGAGTGGGTGCAGATCAAGTTTCACCCTAGTAAATGCCAGTTTTTCCCATTGAATCTTGATGGCAATAAAGACGCGCTTTTAAAATTATTTAAATGCTAATGCCCCTATTTTAATGGTTGATCAAGTGAGATTTAAAGTTGTACTCAATCCAACATGTATCCACCATTAAATTTCAAAACAAAGTTCAGCACTTTATAAGCCATTAGAACTAAACATTGATAGTCTGTAATTAGGGCAGTTCCTTCTTATATGGTTCTAGTGCATGGATGCAAGTACATTTTTCAATATCTTATGCATTCATGAACCAAATACAATACACTTGCAGAGTTTCACGTCCATGAATATCAACGCAAAAAACAGGATTCTGGTTTTCCAGGGTTCAAACATGTCTGTGTTCAAGTTATAATGTTTTTTTTTTTCCAATGATAAGATATCAGAAAGTTCAAATACTTACAAGTATGTATTATGCTAGAAGGGCATTGGGCATGGGTCACTTGTGACATTTACGATTAAAATCGAAGTAATAGACATTGATACAGTGGCCATATCAAAGTACCCAGGTCGAAACATCAAGATAGAAAACATGGAACACAATTTGAAGCAGTAATATCCTTGTATATACTTTATATGAAATGTACAAGACTTTCCCGCGTACACATGATGCAGATTAAGAGTTTCAAACAGAGTAGAAAAATGATTTGGAACATTTTTCATTTATTAATCAGCTGGCAAAACATGTAATGACAATCTTGTAGATGCAGAAGAGATTATAATGAATTAACACTGTTGATACAAGCACAGCTGAAAATCCAGATACATTTTAAGGGTCGGCTGACCTGCAAGAATTATTGAAAAGCCGAGGTGCAAGGCTAATGAAGGGAACTGCTTGCATTAGTGACAGCGCTGTTTGACTTCTCCATCTGCCTTCTCTTGGATTTGCTTTTCCATGAATCTTCCTTCTCATCAACAAATGATAAAATCGTTCGGAGGCGCGTAGACCGGGAGCCACCTTGACCAGATGAATTGGGTTCTTCAAGGGGGTGCCGGCTGAACTGGCGCATCATCTGCACGCAGTTTATAAGAAGAGAGAGGAAACACGCAATTCCGCAGATAAGAAAAAGGCCCCAAAAGCTCTTCAGATAAAGTTGATTTGATTCTAGCTCAGTGCTCTGAGAACTGCAACCGCTATTTTCCAGCCATTTGTCATGCATCCTTTGGAGATCTCCATTCTCCGATAGTGCGAGAATGGCAGTTGACATGTCCACAGCTAAGGAAGAGTCCCGCGGGAATGCCTTTAGATGAGTTAGAAACAGAGAAAAAAATTTATTATGAGCCCAAAACTACATTGCCTGCTAAGGAAAATACTCGCTTCTTTTTTTTCAGCACTCACTACTATATATAAGGCCAGGAATGATAGACACTAAATAAACATGGGCATGTATTAACAGCTAAAAGATATGGATGCGGAACTCATCTGATGCTTGCTTTAGAGATCTGGTGTTTCCATGTTGGCTGGCAATAGCACAGATCAAACCCAACTGTTAATCTAAACCATCCATCTGGTTGGACCCATTATGGAACAGGCCATTAACTAAAACCTCCCCTATTATATGGTTCTTGCTATCTAATAGATGGCTTGGAAATGGACAACCACATCCACGGTCTGCATTCAATGAAGGTAACAAGGGAAAAATTGGGTGGTTAGGGTGATCTGAGGGGAGATATTTGAGGTTTACCACAGTTAACATGAAGGCCCATAACCAACTGAGGTAGCTCAGTTGGCCAGCACTCCCGGGCAAAGGTGTAGGAACAGGGCATGCAGCCAAAGGCTTTGAGGTCCTGGTTTCGAAACCTCTTGGAGACACGGTGTGTTAAATGGTGACTTATGTGTGGGGCCATGTGAGTTACTCCCAGGGATTAGTCTGTGCATGCCAATACGGGTCATAGACCTGGGCCATAAGGATGGGTGGCATGGGATACCCTGGGCATTAAAAAAAAAAAAAACATGAAGGCCCATAATATGGACAGTTCTTATTAAAATGCTCGGCACAGTACCTAGTAAACATTGCTCTTTCAGTAAGGAGAAAGAGATGATGAAATTTTAAGCTTATTCAATGGTTTTCCATATTGTTAAATAAGCACTAAAGTACGGTTTGTGTTATACATTTGTCCAGTAAATATAGGCCAGAAAAAAAGAAGCAACTTTGCTGCCTAAATATACTTACAAATCCCCACCCGCTTTTAGTGAACTCCTGGCCCACAATTTTGAATTTGCAATGACTTGAGAGGAATAGCTGTATATATGGAGACTCATCTACCACAGCAGCAACAGTACCATTCTCAAGGGCTGAAGCATACTCCTCTGGTGAGCCAAGAGCTACAAGTCTAGACTTAGGGATGCCAATCTCCTCGATTAGATAATTTTCAGCGAAGGAACCCACTTGAAAACCGATATGTTCATCGCCCATTTTCAAGCTGTCAAGTCCTTTGATGTGCGACGAGAGCTGTTGCACTGTGAGGATTGAGGTCAAGCTTGCTGTATAGCTGGATTGAATTATCAACACCACGAATAGCCATATTATCAGTACCAAGCGGCCCAGGGTGCTTACTGTGTTTTCTTCTGTGGAAAGAGTAAAAACCACACACACATAGTGACATCAGAGTAGTGGTCATTGGCAACCTGTTGGAATAATGTAAAAAGCAGCATAGTCTCACTTACTATGGGCGAAAAACAAAGTAGAGAAGCTAAACCTGCAAGTTCAGAACAGAAGGGAAAATTAGACACCAAAGGACTTGTGGGGTAAGATTATCCAATTCCATCCCAAAGGATGAGTAATTACATATATACAAATCACATAGGGCAGGATTGGAATCATCCTATACTTCAAGTGGCTTGGTTATATTAGCAAAATCAATAGTTAATGCTTCATGTTGCATATAGTTCCATACATTAGAAAATACATTAGATTGCATAGAAAATTTCTGCCTTGTCTTCTCCAGATCATTATCAATGCCAACCACCGTTAGGCAACAAAAGTTTGAGTCAGTATAAGCAGAAAACATTTTACACGATTTCTGATAGACAGTGCATCCCAAATGTTCAATGAAAATGATGGTAAGTGGACCCATTTCACCAAAGATTCAAATTTCTAACTCCTTGTGATTTTTGGGTCCATCAAATGCCTTAAAACAGAAAACGGAATGCAGCCCTTAGTATAACTCTAGTTCAACTCCAAAATAATGGCATTATAACAATCACGCACTTTCTTTTTCGGAGAGAGAGAGAGGAGAGGGGAAGGACTTAAAAAATGCTTCAAATACAAGACAGCATAATACAAATCACTAGGTGATTACAATAATGACCAAGTGGTTCAATTTTGAGTTGGCCCCACTAATATTGATTCTCAACCAGGCGATGTGAGTTTGCTTACTAGAGTACATACAAGCTAGTTTTCTGACAATACATATCCACAAATTCTACTTAATTTAAGAGGGCACAGAAGAAAAGAAAAAGAAAAAAGTTAAGAGAGAACACCCTAATGCAAATTACGCGAAAATTGCAGATAAATGACTACATTCATGTATATTTGAAGCCAATTACACTGAATAAAAATTAAGGCCTCTAATAAACACATAGTTCTTTTTCGTGACTTGATTCTTACAAGCTTTAAGACTCACCACAAGAGAGCTATTTCAGTAACCTATAAGTTAGACAGTTTTTAATTTTTATACCAGTCCCCAGTGGAAGATACAAGCAATATTAATTGTATGAATACTAAGAACAAGGATCCAAATTTATAGTGAACAATCATCCTCTATGCATCTGCAAGTTGCAAAGCTTTCACATCACTGCACTTATTAATTAGCAGAGGCCCTATCTACACTAAGATAACCAATTAGGAGCAAAAAGGATCTGTTTGGACTCCAACCCACATATTTGAAATTTTTCTTATTTTCAAAAATTCAGATTTTACTAAACCCCAAATGACAAATCAGAAAGGACCTGTCAATATATGAGGGAGAAATGAGAAATCCACAGAATGACAAGGACGTTGCCATACATTATATGGGATCCACTATAATTTAGATTTTTTTAACAACATTTTTAACCGTACAAATCCAAAGTTGATGGTGAACCCAACAATACCCGATCTTGAATCAAACATAAAATACACACAAAAGGAGAAAGATAGAGATTCGCTTGCCGTTGATCGTGGAAATCCATCATCAATGCATTCGATCCAATGGGTGATACTCAAACCAAGGAGAAGGAAAATAGAACAAAGTGCACATATGCAACTTTAATTAATTTTCATAAAATATTCCAAGACTGCCTAGGTCGCTCCTTTACATTTTATTTATAAGAGTTTTTTGTATATTACCCCCTAAGGTTTGTAGGATTTGTAAATAGGGCCATGAGGTTTTAGTATTTGTAAATAGGCCCCTGCCTTTACTTTTTAATACCTTTCATGTCCCCAAAATCAATATTCCTAATAAGAATGGGCAGCTACCATAGATTTGTGTTGGATTTTTATATAAATGACTGCTTTGCCCTTACATCTATCAAACGAAAATGACTATGTTATTATTTACAAAAATACCATTATTTTATCTCAAGTCCCAATAGTTTCTCTCAATAACTCTATCATGCACATGACCATGGGTGGACCCACGTACAAGGGCCACGGGACCGAAGTCCCCACCTATATCTGAGAAAGGTTTAAAAATTCCCCCTCGCCCCACAAATTCTAAAAATTAATATAGATTTTTTTACATTTGCCCCTTCCCTCGATATTTCTTTTACATAGAGACAAACACCACCCCCTAGCAAATTCTGAAAATTAATCTTTTTTACATTTGCTCGTTCTACACACCAAGCATAATCATGTATTTTGAAACTTTCATCAATCCAGCGGCGGTCATGTATAGATTGGATAATTCATAACCAATTATAAGTACAGGTGTTGGTTGTCATCATGATCAATTCGGATTTGATGAAATGAGCCATGTATTGATAAAAAAATGACTTTATCCAGGGTTGTTCTCCCCAACTAAGTGCAATTGTTAATGTTACATGCTTTATAAAAGAAATTGAGTCCAAGCTTTTGAAATTATGCATATAAGGATAAAAGAGATGGACAAAAGTGTCATTCCGCTCTAAAAACCTATGGTGGTTGGAAGACTATTGATTTCGGGGACACAGAAGGTATTAAAATGAAAATGCAAAGGCATATTTGCAAATACTAAAACCTCAGGGACCTATTTACAAATCCTACAAACCTTAGGGAGGTATATACAAAAAGCTCTATTTATAATATTGAAAACCCCAAACAACTCTACTTTCCTAAATTATAGCACTACCAGCTACACTAATTAGAATCCTATATAGAAAGAAAGTATGGCAACTATGACGTTCACCACTCTTTGGAGGAAGCGGCTGTCATTTCTATAACAGCAGAGAATATCACTCACTAATCTAATAATCTCTTTATAATTGAATAGAACGAAATCAATCCAAATCCAAGAATTAAGCAACTAAAATTTGAAAGAAAGTTATTGCATCATGATTTTCTTTTTCTGCTAGTGAGACCAGTTATCTCTTATTAACTGACAGTCAGGCCTGGGCCTGATATGGTAAAATTTTAGGTGGTTGAACCCACTGACCTGCCACCCCTTTTTAACAAGTTTGCTGGACCTTTTGGTGCCTACGTCATACTCCTCCACTTGAAAAGGACTTGCCCTCGAGTTTGCACCCACAATTCGGCACTTTCTTTTCCTCTTCTTCTTTCTCTTCTACATCCACTTCTGTCCTTTTGGTAGCAATTGAAAATACGGAGATCAGTGGTGACTTGGATTGGAAGATTGACTAGTGCTATCCATCTGGGCCCGCAACTTGATATGCGGTAGATTTCATCATTGTAGCCCTTCTCAAAAAGGATTAACATAATATATTGCTAGCATATCTGATATTTGTAAATCAAATGCATAAATGATCACATCCACACTCGTCAAGATATGATCCACCATATCCTCACCCTCCAATACATTAATTATCTCAGTTAACACTCCAAAGTGAAATCAGTCAAATCTGCTCCATCCATAAGGATAAGGTTAATTTGTTCATCATTGACATGTGGAATTTCTTCCTCATAATCTTGATACTCATCAAAGAATATTTCATAAATAAAATCATGATCTTGAGACATATCAAAGATCTGATCATGGAGAGGATCATCATCTTTGTATATATCCTAGATCGGCAAGTCAAGCTCCTCACCACAATCTTCATCTGACTCGTCTTCATAAATCGGATCCTCAAAATCACCATCATCAACCGGTCTATCACCATAACCAAAAAATCGTCGTCACCTTCATAAGTCGGCTCATCAAATAACTGATCTTGGGGTTTGATTTGATCCAAAAGCCGAGATAGGGTCTCAACTTGCCTATGCAGATTCTGGATTTTCAGATCTTGCGGGAGGTCATATGGGTTTTCTACATCGCTCTCAAGCAAATGCCTACGGCTGTCTACATCAAAGAGGCATTATACGGGAGACTACCTACAAATTGTATGGACAGATTTACTCTGATACCAACTGATGCAATCGCGAAAGCAGTAATCCCAATTCATGGTGAACCCAACGATACCCAATCTTCAATCAAACAGAAAATACACACTCAAGGAGAAAGAGATTCGCTTGCTGTTGATCGTGAAAATCCATTGTCAATGCCTTCGATCCAATGGGAGCTACTCAAACCAAGGAGAAGGAGAATAGATAAAAGTGTGCACATCCGACTTTAATTAATTTTCATAAAATATCCCAATACTGCCTAGGTCGTCCCTTTACATTCTTATTTATAATATTGAAAACCCCAAACAACTCTACTTTCCTAAATTATAGCACTACCAGCTACAATAATTAGAATCCTATATAGAAGGAAAGTATGACAACTAGGACGTTCACCACTCTTTGCAGGAATGGGCTGTAATATCTATGATAGTGGAGAAATCACTCACTTATCTAATAATCTCTTTATAACTGAATGGAAGGAAATCAATCTAAATCCAAGAATTAAGAAACTAAATTTAGAAAGAAAGTTGTTGCATCATCATTTTGTTTTTCTGTCAGTGGGACCAATCATCTCTTATAAACTGATGGTGGGGCCTAGGCCTGATTTGGGACAATTTTAGGTGGGTTGAACCCACTGACCTGCCACCCCTTTTTAAAAAGTCGGTTGGGCCTGTTGATGCCTACGTCAAAAGCTGACCTTAGTGATAAATAATATGCAAGAATTAGAATTGTCAATAAACGGATAAATGCAACTGTCTGTTGCTGGTGAAGTGCTTTCTCATGATCCTACTATCAATTGTATATGATCACCTTCTTTCACTGTACCTAAACCTCTTCATCACTATTTTTTTTAACCAGTAACAGGAACATTTTATTAAAAGAAACCAGCAGTATACTTAAAGAAGAACAATCTCTTAAGAGTACAAGAGGAATGCGCTATTACTCTACTTCCCTTTACACTCTAATACCACAAACATCACATAATCGCTACAATCGTCGTAGACTCGTGCACTCTCTCTTTTGCCAACAATTTTGTTTCCAGACTTCTCTAAGACATGAGTGAAAACATCTCTTGCCTTATGTTTATCTTATCATTTTTTCTGCAGCCATCTGCTTCATATGGATTGTCAATTTACTACATCTGCACCTTAGATTTATGCCTCATCACACAACTGTTCGTCAGCATCAGCAACTAACCACATCTGAACTATTGCATTCATCAGTAAAAATAATATAATTATCTTACCATACAAGAATGGGTTAACATTATACTAGATTGGATCTTGAGGATCTTATGTATCTCAGTTTCTTTAATTATCTTGCTGGATAGGAGCTCTCTCTCTCTCTCTCTCTCTCTCTCTCTCTCTCTCTCTCTCTCTCTCTCTCTCTCTCACACACACACACACACACACAATTATTGATTTACATATATTGTATAATCCCTAATCAAGGGATTGCAATTGCCTTAGATAGGCTTGATCATATATATATGAGGAGAGCTATGTTGTCAGTAGGAGCAACCATCATCATCATCATCATCAAAGCCTTATCCCAACTATGTTGGGGTCGGCTACATGAATTATGTTTCTCCATTCCAATTTATCTTGAGCCAAATCTTCGAATAGGTTGCAATCCTCATAATTTATCCTTACTACTTCCATCCATGTCCTCTTCAGCCTACCCCTTCTCATTGGTGGGGTATCAACCTGCACAGAAAAATATTTCCTCAGCAGTGCTATTGTTGGCCTACGTTAGACATGTCTAGACCATTTCAAATGCGGTTCTCTTAACTTATCACCCATTGATGCTACTCCTAAAAGCTCTTGAAAGTGGGTTTTTTTTTTTTTTTTCTATCTTCCCTAGCTTTATACTATACATCCATCTCAACATTCTCATTTTTTCTAAATTCAATTTGTGCATGTGTTGCTTCTTTATTGACCAACATGCAGCTTCATAGATCATAGTTAGTCTAATCAATGTCCTCTGAGAATTTTCCTTCAATCTTGTTGGTATGAGCCGATCACGAAGGACTCCAAAATCAAGTCTCCACTTTTATCTTATATTCGACATCTTCCTCAATCTTTCTATCCTTACTAATTAGCGAGCCAAGGCATCGAAATTAATCTCTTTGTGCTACTCTTGAGCTCCAATTCTTACAGTAGTTTCAGCTCATTGCACATCTCCATTGAAGTAGCTTCAATTCTCTCGAGCAACCCATTCATTCAATTTCCTCTGATCCATTTCTGTTTCTAGTTCTATTATGGTATCGAAGCAGGTAGTTTGAGGAACCTTTTGAGAACAGTTTGTGCATTCATGAAAGGAAATCAAATCATCTTGATCTTCAGTCATTCAAACACCTCTCCTCTTCATTTGCCAACAACAGTGTTGAGCAATTTTGTTCATCACTGAGTCCTTGCATCTCACAACAATCCCTTTGGATATGCTCATTAGTATGGTATTCCTAATTGACGAATAAATCAGTATAATTTATATACCATGGTCGTCTGAGAGACACTGAAATTTATGTTTCTTCACAAGAAGTAAGTCGTATAATTAAAATTTAGTGTGGGCAGCTACTTCAACCACAAGTTGTTAGGGGAAAAAAAAAAAACTAGAACGGTTTTAGGTGCTTCTTTATGGTAACTCAAGATATGAACGCCCCTTGACTGTCATAAAAACTATGCTAAACTTTTGATGTATTTTTTTATATACAGTGGTTAAAGAGCATTTAAAGAAGATCCCTAAAGTAGATATTAAAATGCCTTTACTTAGATATTAAAATGCCTTTCTCCAGCCAAATATCATCAAAAACCGACCTTTGATAAGTACAGGTTCCAGCATGGCAAAGTAATGAAACAGACTGTACAGGGAGCCAAACGCAAGAATACAAACTATGAGCTCTAAACACAGTTAAAAGGAATTATACACTCCAAGGCCACCCAATCTGCCAATATTCACACCATTTTCAATTGACGTACATGGTACATCCATATGCATTAAATAAATTGAAACCAAAAGATTGACAAGGCAAAATAAAAATGAAACAATAGATAGCTTCACAGACAATGTGGAATAAAATATTGAACGTGATCACGTCATCTAGTAAGGACTGCCAATAAAAGTTCTAACCAGATGACGTTTAAATGCATCGATCTACAACGTGATGCAAGCATATTGTCTGTAATTAATTAAGATAAATCCTTCCAAAATACTTACCATAGAATGGTAATGACTTGTTTTTTTGGTGGACCGCGAAATTCATCATTCATTCGATGCTCCAGAATCCACACAACTGCCCCAACAACAACGAAGAATGCCGCCGTGACAGACCACATCTGTATAGTAAATGGCCGAAGGAAAGACCAAGCACTTGAGTTCATCTTCTTAGAGGGAGCCACAATTACCAGACCAGACTCAATATATGGCTGCGTAAAATCCACTATCTTTGTTCGGTTTGTGACAATTGCAATGTCTCCAACAACAGCATCAAAGAACTAAAAGCGGGAAAGAATAGAATCACTTCAGTTAACATATGCCTTGCAGCTTAGTCATGTAAAGAACTACTAGTAAAAAGTATTGAATTCATTATGTAAAAAAAGAAAGAAAAGCATTGTAACTTGTACTCACATCTGTTGTTATCAGCTCTACAAGCCTGGTATAACTGGGATTCTGTTTTTTATCTCCGTAAGGAATGAATTTATATGGAACAGCATATGGCAACAAGTTTATTGCAGCTGTGAAAACATCTATGCAGTACCCCTTCACAAGATCAGTACCTCCTACTCGCGAAACGAATTCTCGATAACTAACTCTGTCGGGGATGCCAATTCTCAACTCCTTTCCATTGTTGGGGAAAACCCACCCACGTGGTTTTGAGATTGTCTCCCCAGGCCAAATCACACTTAACAGATGTTGGTTGGAACTGGAACGGTTAGGTGGCTTCATGTATAGATCTTCAGGAGGTATGACTGATAAACCAGTATAATTTGACCAGTAGCCAATGGTTCGATACCCGGTTCCCACTACATTAATTATGTCATATGCGGGATGAATGAGGAACCCACCCGCATTGAACTGAAGCTTCCCAGATAGACCCACTAGATCAGTCTGATGTATATTATTCAGTAAATGTTGACCGCCATTAAAGATGGTCATGGCTTCAAGATGAAGGGTCCCACCCTTCGTATCATGTAATCTCGAATCATTAGAAAATGATATGGTGCCACCCTCATTGAAGAACTTGTCCATTGCACGAGCAATCATCCAAACTGTATCATAAGCATAAAAGCCATAAGAATTCAACCCCACCAAAGAACCCAGCCTCACTTTACTGGTTATATTCCTCCACCTGGAAACGAAAGCTTTCTTCCTTATTGAATCTTCTATATGCAGTCGCATTGTAAGAACTCCTTGCATTTTCGCCATGGTATCTGAAGTGAGTGGTGACCAAGAATCTAAAACCGAAGAGAGCCAATCAGTGGCAATCCAAACATAACCATTCTCCATCATGCTAAGATGATTGGCCACAGAGAGAATTGCGAGACCTGAATCAGGATTTGCATGAAGGACAATAACACGAGACTCCATCAATGCCACCTTAACCAGTATATCTGTAATGTCGTTCGCACTCAATCCAGGTCCAGGGCGAACTGGAACCTTATAAGAAATCTTGCATCGCCTCTCTGCAAGTTTATCACCTAATGCAGATATGCCATTTCTTCCATAATCATCATCGATAAATATTGCAATTACCTGTCTCCATTGGTAATAATCAACCACTTCGGCTATCGCAGCCATTTGAAACAGATCACTTTGTGTCGTTCTTACGAAGAATGGGTACTGAAGTGAAGATAGGGTGGGGTCAGTGGCTGCAAATGACAACACAGGAACATGGAGTTCATTTGCAACATGTGAAATTACATGCGCAACTGTGGAAGACTGTGGACCGACAATAGCAACGATATCCATCTCCATGAACTGTAAAGCTGTTGTCAATTATAATAAAAAAATTAAAAAAAAAATAAAAATAAAAATAAAAAAATAAAAAAATGAGAACGGGTCTATTTAATCAAAATCCCACTCTTACATATCAAATGAGTCTGCATTTAGAGGTGTCCAAAATTGCAATTGCTTTGAATATTTTGGAAGAATGGATGGATTACTCATTCCATTTTGCAGTTTAGATACTTTCATTGGATACTTTCCTTTTCTTATTCATTCAACCCCCAATCTATTTACTAGTCCAACATTGAATAATTTATGTCCGAAAATGTTGAAACAAATATATCTCACATCTTGTAGTTTTAACATGGTTGGGACAAGGCTTTGATGATGATCGTGTAGTTTCAACATAGTGGAATAGTAAATATCCATTCCTCAACAATACCTAAACTACTGGCAGTTGGGAGTACAACAAAATGGACTAAGCATATCAGTACAGCAGTTGAAATCTGCAGCTGTTTATTTCTTGAATAAGCATACTCAAGAAAAATCAAAGATTTTTGGTTCATACCTTCAACAATGCCGAGGAACCCACTGCAGTTGGAGTCCAGGATCTGAACTTTCAGCTTTGTTCCATCGAGAATACTGGAATCAGAGTTCACATCTTCCAGTGCCAAATCAATCGCGATCTTTGCGATTCTCCCAATGGTAGAATTCAAGGTGAAAATAGCTCCAATATTCACAATAGCAGGCCTTGAAGGAAGAGTCCTACCAACTCCATTTAAAAACACTCCATAACAGAAAACCAACAGCCCAAGAAACCAAACTAGTTTCATGGTGGAAATCAAATGATAAAAGCACAATCAAATGACCTTATTCCAGAAATGAAACAGACCCATTTAATCAAAAGAGGAGAACCCACCAAAAATCAACCAAAAAACCACTGTACTCAAATAAATCACTCATGAGAATCAACAACTCCCTAACAGAGCTCTATAAAAATGAAAAGAAACCCATGTTTGTTTCAAGAACACAAAACAATTGGATAGATGAACTGGAATCAAAACACTGACCCAATCCCCACAAACCAAATCTCCTCCAGGAGGGGAATCAACAAGGGCCCATCAATCAAAAGCCTACTAAGAAATCTCAAGGGGAGGTAAGAAATACACATCTTCAAAGCACTGAGAATAAAAGAAATGCCAATCTCTTTGGTCCCCTCAAGGACAGATATTATTATACTGGAGAATACCCACTCAAACCTCAGAAGCCATTCAACAGTAGTCCTACTAAGACAAAACCATGAGATGGAGAACAAGAACCATTTTTATGTAAAGAAGATAGAAATCAGGTGGTTGTTGGGAAAAAAAGGAAGACAGGGACTTCAGAAAGTAGTTTTAAAAAACCAGAGTGTCAGACAGACAGAGGAATTTAGAGACCAACACACCTTCACTTTGCCAACAGGACTACACATGGACTCACACAAGGGCAAAGAGGCCGTTGGGGAGAAAATATGACGTGCCCACCAAAGGAAAGGATTCAATGAAGCTAGAATGCCGGAGGATTTCACATGGAAAGAAAGGAGGGTGTATAGATTCTGTTCATGGAAAATGATGCGGTCCCATTTTAATCGTGACAGTTGGATGGGGGCGGAAATGGGTCGGGTTGGAAGAAGGTGAGACGGGAAGTGGACTTCAGTAGAGATCTGGATTTTGGTTTACCCAAACCCACCCTACAATGTGCAAAAAGTTGTTTTTCCCACATCAAATCACATGTTCCTGCACAAAAAAAAAAATAATAATAAAAAATTGTGTTTTTATAAAGAGGAGATGCTGAATGCATTTTGTTCTCCAAATGCTTGAGACTCACCATTCAAGTTAAAAAATTAATAAAATTATTCTCCACACGCCCTATTTTTCGTAAACTATCCTCCCTCAACTTCTCCCTACACTCTCTCCCCCTCTTTCTTCCCACCCTCGCTCTCTCCATGTCTCTCCCCAGCTCCTGCATCTCTCTCCAATGTCTCTCTCCATCTCCCACTATCTCTCTCACCCTGTCTCTCTCCCTAACTTGCTTGCCCTCCGCTCTCCCTCTGTCTCCCCCTTTCCCTGTCACTCTCCGGGGCAATGCCGCTGAAGGGTGCGGTGGTGGATGGGGTAAGGATGGGGATGAGTGTGGGTGGGTGTAGAAAGAAGATGAAAGTGAGAGATGTCCTTTTTGGTAATTTAATACAGGGGTATACTGGTCATTAAAAAAAGTACAGTGTGGAGAGCAAGAGTCAGTGTGCATTTAGCAGCTCTCTTCTATAAAAAGTGAAAGTGATGGGTTAGTAGTCTAACTCGGCAAAAAAATTATCTACTATTACTGTTTTAAAGCTTTAAATTCTTCTAATGAAAAATATTAAAATAAAATTGATATGAGACTTGAACCACAATTGTTGTGAAGTGGTTTGGTACCACATATCATAAATTCGGTAAAAGTCAAACACTCGCAGAGTATCTGTAAATTAGAATGGGTTTAATTTTACCTCAAACCTCAGCCAAGTATTCCTCTAATTCTCTTTTTCTTTTTCTTGCTTTTCTTTGTGGTTAGAGGAATCCAATAAGGCCGAAAAATCTCGTTGGCAGATATTACGCACCTATTATATATGGTAAAGCAAATGGAGAAACCCCTTCTCGAGGTACTATGTCAGCAGCACAAGAGTCTTCTCTAAAAAAAAAGAGAGAGCTGCTACCTGCACACTACAAAATACTCTCCACACTTTGCATTTAAAAAAATAATAAAAAAATAAAAAATTTCCTAAACTACCACTCTCCCTGATTCGTTCGCCCACACGGGACTGAACAAATAAAAAATGTTCAGCCCTGTGTCGCCGAACAAACTCGATTTGTTTCGTCCCGCGAGAGCTAATGTACAAAATCGCAGAAACACACTAAAAATGGTGAAAATTGACGGTATGGTATTTGATTAACCTTTGTACAAGAGAATGCGTGAGAGGGAGAGAGGAAGAGAGAGGGAGAGAAAGGAGGAAATGGGAAGAGGGATGGGGTTGCCGAAAGGAGGAGATGGGGAAAGGGAGAAGGAGAGGGCGGGGAGATAGGTTGGCGTAGGGCGGAGGTTGTAGGGTCGGCGGTTGGCGGGGGTTGTAGGGTCGACGGCTGGCGGGGGAGAGAGATAGGGAGAGGAAAAGAGCGGGAGAGATACGGAGAGGAAGAGAGGAAGAGGGAGCAGAGCAGGGAGAGGGAGAGGGAGAGGGAGAACGAATCAGGGAGGGGTAGTTTAGGAATCTTTTGTTTTTTATTTATTTTTTTTTAAATGCAGTGTGTGAAGAGGATTTTGTAGTGTGCAGGTAGCGGCTCTAAAAAAAAAAAATGGACAAATACTAAAGGGGTTATTGAAAAGCCACATCAGTGTTCTCTCAAGATTCTTGCTTCACGTGGTATAAAAGATCTCCAACGTACCAATCTATATCTTAGTTCATTCATTCGAATCTTATAATAAACGGTCTTCTTATTTTAAGTAAGAATCTTTCAAAAACTTAGGTGAAACTTATAACAAGAGTCTATCGATTTAGGCTATTTGTGTTTGGGAGAAATACTAGAAGAAGCCATGTGTTCTTGAGTACCCACGTGGTAGAGGTATGAAATTTTCATATTTTGGTATAGATTTCTTTTGTGGTTGTTGTAAATACGTAAACATGAAATTGCATTTTTCTTTGGCCATTTTTTTTTTAAGATCCATAGATTTCTTTTAAAAAAAATTTCTGCAACTAAGGTAATCATTATACAAAAACACACGACATTTCCATTTTTTTTTTGAAGATCCATAGATTTCTTAAAAAAAAAAATTCTGCAACTAAGGTAATCATTATACAAAAACACATGACATTTTGATTCCTATTACAATTTACATTTTTCTTTAGATCAGTGTAATTGTAATTGCCTTTTTTTTGTCACATTCCAACATGCCTATTTAAAATTCTATGAATGTCTCTGATTGACTATTGGAATTATTTGAGAGATCACCGGGTGTGTTTCGCAATTTTTGTTGCTCTCATAGAAAAATTCTACTTCATGAAGCAATTTTTTTGGAGGATGGGTTTAGTACGGGCCTTTGTTGCTGGTGGCTTTGGTAAAATAGTTCAAGGAAGACACTGATTTTTAGCTGTTTGTATTATAAAGAATGAATTTAGGTGAATGAGACTAAATTGCTTGTGAATGGAAGACAAAGTGAATTTGGAAAGTTTGGTTTGATGGATAAACGGTGAGTTAAGCCGGTCGGATATTATCATAGCCATTCCATCATGCCTGGCCAACTTTGGCATAGTTGATTATCATAACCATCATATGGAGCCAATGGTGAACTTAGGGATTTCGTTTGAAGGGGCCAGGTTAAAAAATATAGTTGGATTTTGTGGCCAAACGTAGGATGTTCATGTGAGTTTTGAGAGTTAACCCATCATTTTAATGTGGGCTTGGGAAGTAGACCCATCATTTTCTTGCCAACTGTGAAGGTACACTGCATCCAACAGGTAGGGATGGCGACGGGGCGGGTTGTGGGTAAATCCAAAGCCACCCCATTTCAAATTTATCTCATCAAAACCCGAACTGCCCCATGACGGGTCACTAGGATGTAATACCAAATACATCCCGTCCCGTTGGTCAGGTCAAATTAAATGTATTACATCCTGACCCGTTTGGTCAGGTCAAATTGAATTTAAGGCTTGAAACTTTTAATATATATATATATATATATATATATAAAAGATGAGAACGAGATTGAACACACGACCTTTTCTTCCCACATGCCTTAAGGTTAATGCATGAAACCACCTATGACACATGAGTTTTCGCTATTACTTTAGCAATAGCAGTAATTCTATATATTATATATTGGGGTGTGGTGGCTTGTGACATCAAACCCCAAACCCGCCCCCACACTAAGAAAGCTACTACCAAACCCACTCCTACCCTTGGTATAATATCGCCTTTTGATGTTCATAACAATCTTATAAATAGATTATATCAAATGACTAGTTAGAACAACGTAATCAAACCGTTCATTCCCCATGCTCTTGGTTCCATGGTTTCTACCATCAAATTAAATCAAAGTTCAAAGCATTTTGTAATCAACATTTTTTTCTTAACATATGAACATCCACCGGGCATATATGTGGCTGTAGAAGCCCTACAAAAGTCAATTTTGATAGGCAACGGAGTAAAACTATACCTCACTAAGTAAAACCATGAAAAAGAGAACAAAGGGATAGGCCAATGGTTGGGAGTCTCATTTTCACCCGACTATCTAGTGTTCTGTCTGTGGGTCCTCTCCACTACGGCTTTAGGATAAGTGAAACCAGACCCAACAGTAGCGGGCTAGGTTTGATATGGGTTGTCTGCTAATCTTATATATAATTTTAGAACCTTTTTTTTTAACAACGGAGGGTGTTCTAATCCTTTAGCTAGACTAATTCCTTCGGGCCTATAAGAAGCCGGATAAATCTCGAGCAAACTGTAGTCTTAGGCCAATTGAGCTACCCTTCGGTTACAATTTTAGTTTTTCAAACTTAAAAGAAGTATTAAGTGTTTTATAAAAAATTCTAATATTTATATGATTTATGTTAAAAAAAAAAAACATGTAAATAGGTCATAAAAATGTCCGAGGGGTTGAGAGAGCCAGAGGCTGAGCCTCTGCTACACCAGAATCAGGTTACACTGGTCCCCAGTGGGTACAGAGGACAGTCACAAGACTAGCCCAACAAGTTCAATCAGTTCTCTCCCAACCACCCCAGACGTGAAAGTACTTTCATCTTCATCTAATCAATTTATAGACATGTTTGAAAGTTTTAATTGTGAATGATGTGGTTCTGTACCTCTTGAAAGGTTATTGTAAGTTGTCACCATTGGGAACTTCTTGTCAGTTGCCCACCTCCAAGGGTTCTAGTTCCACCTCTTGGTGTTGTCAAGTAGTCACAGATATCACTTTCTGAATTGCATGAGAATAGTTTGTTTTTAGTGGGCTTAGAGAAAATGACAGTGATAAGGTAAATCATCATACCAAATTGTGGAAAATCAAAAAGAAAAATAAATTATTTTTCGCTACTTTATTTTACAGAATCCATGTTATACAAAATGTGTTGGTTTTTTCTTAGTTGTTTCAAAAATTCTAGAGGTGATTTTTATAAAAAGGTGTTTTGTCCTTTTGTTCCTTTTGCTTTATGGGTAGTGTAGGCTATTGAAAACAAGCCATCCCACATTGCTAAAGTTCATCTTTTGAAGAGACTTTAAAAGTGTTTTCATTCCTATACTTTCTACGAACTTTTAGAGACTTTTGCCATGAGCAATATGAGCGCACGCCAGTAGGGCTTGACCCGGGGTAGCTGGTTCCTGCGTGTATATCGCGCGCAATCTGCTGTCGTTGCTGCTCTACGACTTCCGCTAACAAATCATGTTGCAATCAGCTATTTCAACAAAATGTGTTACATGTTTTTTTTTTTTTTTCTTTTTAAATTTAGCCAATTTAAAACTAGTTTATTTTTAGTGACACTTTCATAATTATATTTCAAGAAAACAGCAACATCAATAACATCCTTTTCAGCTCAAATAAATGCTCGCACACCCACTATCCAAGTACGTGCAACAACCTGGGATCAATCTTTTATTTTTCATATTAAAGAGAGTTGCCCCACCACTAAGCTAAAGTGGAAGAGTAGAATACCATGCAGCGGGTATGATGCAGCACCTAGGTTTGGATTTTCCAAATGTGGCCCCCACCCATGATTTAAACCTAGTGCTGCATCATAATACCATGCAGCGTTATGCCCAAAGTAGAAAGTGGAATGGCAAGAAAATACCAACATTGAAAACACTATGTTACTTTTTACACAATTATTTTCCAATAACAATAGATACTGTTCATAATAAATAACATGTGCAGAATGCACATTAATTCATGGGTCTACAATTTGAGATGCTTCCAAAGAGCACCCTACTTGATTGACTCTGAAGAGAAATTTGAATCATGGAAGCACAATCAGCTTGAAAAAACTAGTTTATCTTTAGTGACACTTTCTTAATTATATTCCAAGAAAACAACAACATCAACAACATCCTTTTCAGCTCCAATAAATGCTTGCACACCCACTATCCAAGTTTGTGCAAAAACCTGGGATCAATCCTTTGTTATTCATATTAAAGAGAGTTGCCTCACCACTTAAGCTAAAGTGGAATCGCAAGAAAATCCCAACATTGAAAACACTATGTTATTTTTTAGAAAATTATTTTCCAATAACAATATTTGAGATACTGTTCATAATAAATAACATGGAATGCACATTAATTCACGGGTCTACAATTTGAGATGCTTCCAAAGAGCACCCTAGTTGCTCTGCTCTGAAGAGAATTTTGTATTATGGAAGGACTGTCACTGTTAAGTGAGATCGGATTAGCACTGCCAATGTTTAATGTGGCATGACATGACTGGTAATAAGGATTTTATGGCGCATGATGATTGATGAATGATGATGCATCCGTGATTCTAATAGACAAAAAGGTTACTGTGGGGAAGCAGGGGTCAAGTGGTGAAGGTATTTTGAGTTCTTAATTGGAAGAAGAAAAGAATATCTCCAACTGGGGAGGAGCTTTTCTGGATGCTGTCTAGTGCCATGTTTTTTTCATTATTGATGAAGATTTATTGGATCTGGAGTCTCTTTAAATGTACAGTTGGAGACCCCATACAGAGGAATTGGGTGGGTAAATATATTTGGTTGAAAAGAACACATGGTCTGAAAAAAGTGAAAAAAGAATCTCAAATCAAAGCTGTTGTTTTGATCTCCTGATTCGGCTACTTCTATTTTTAAAGAACTCATGGTCTGAAAAAAGAGAAAAAAGAATCTCAAATCAAAGATGTGGTTTTGATCTTCTGATTCGGATGCTTCTATTTTTAAAGAACACATGGTCTGAAAAAGGAAAAAAAAAAAAAAAGATCTCAAATCAAAGATTTGGTTTTCATATTTTTAAGAAATTATTTTCTTTCAAGAATCAGTTCTAACTTCTATTCTGGTTTTGATGTTATTTTTAAGAGAATTCTCTTCTTTCAGGAAACAATTCTAACTTCTATTCCATCTGTAAAATGATGCTTTTATGATAGACTCTTGGTTTTACAAATCTTAATCTTCAGTCTATGTGACTAACTAAAGGAGTTGAAACCAAAGGCTAAAGTCTTTAAAAGCACGTAAAATGATAATTTTATACTTATTACCATGTCGGCCCATCAAAATGATAAAAAAGAAACATGTTAAGAGTCACATTTCTCACTCATAGAAATGCAAAAATTTCTCTGCCCCCCATGCAGACGCTAAAGAGGTGGGCCCCAAGGAAGAAGGGAACCCTCTGACTTTTCAATGCAGCCCCTGCATGTCACAATGTGGGCATGAAATTCCCTTGATGAAATTATGTTTGCCCTCACTCGGATTTTGAAGAATTTGGTTGAGATGGTGACTTGGGTTAATTGTTCAATGTTTATCATGATTTTTCTACCAGCCAAGACAAGGGCCCACTCATAATCTTTTAAAAGTCAAGATGCTCTTTTAGAAATATACATAAACTTTGTAATGGGTACAGCTTACAAAAGGTAAGGTTCCTTTAAAGTATATCTTAGGCCCTGTTTTTTACGTGGGTATCCTTTGGGTCCTTAACCCTGTAAGACTATTCTCCCTAGCAACATCCGCTAAACCCCTACAAATGAATTTTAGCATTTCATCCCTTTATGAATGTTTGTGCAAAAGAAAATTCAAAATATTGCTTGAAAATGTTCAAATATGACGTGTCACTATAATTTTTTCTTGAAAATGCACAGGAAGATTATCCAAAGTTTCACTGCAATTTTACTAAAAGGATGGGGATGTTCAAATTTCACCATTTTCCACGGAACTCAGGGGAGAATAGCACGAGTCCTTTCCCTTCATTTTCTGCACCAAAAGTCATGGATTCCAAATGTTCTGTGGATTGTAAACTTGTCCTTGGGGTTATTGAAATATGACCCGATATTAGCCCAAAATCAACAGATTTGATGTCAATGTTCAGGTCAAAACTCAGATTTGATTGGACACGACCTATTGACGGACTAGACCCAAAGAATTACCAGGTCAAGTCAAAGTCCTATCTCCACGGCGTGCTAGATCCGAATAGAATAATGGATGTAGATTGCAACCTATATAAATGGAGCAATAATGTCTACCGTATGCTTTTAGTTGTAGTATTTGACAAGTCACTCAAGTCACCCAAGTGGGAGTTGGTGGCGTCCCCTTAGAGCACGTTTGGCAAATTGACAGAAACCCTAGTTAGAGGTTTTTTTTGGTGTGTTGGAACCAAGCAATCTTCAGAGAGGATTTCCTAAAAATAGTTCCAAGTTTGGCAGAAGAGAGGAATCATAAATGAAGTCTATGCATTGTGTGATCCAACAATCATAAGTTTTTAGTCAATTTCTTATAATCCATGAAATATCAAGGGTTGGTCTTTCACCCCATAATCAGTTTTGGCTCTTCAGATATTCTGAACGGTTTAGATCGTGCAAAGGGGGCCACATAAATTAAAAAAATTAATATTTTAGAGTATAGACTCTTTTGCAAATATCTCAAAATACATGATAGATCTACGGTTGAAATTTGGGTCCCTATGTTTATTTGGTCTCCTCTAAATTAGTCACGGTTTAGATGATGATTTTGAGGCCCACATAAATCAGAAAAATGAAAAAAAAACGTACTGCCATTGTAATCTCGTTTTTCTTACTATGGGGCATAACAACGGTCAGAATTGTTTTGCAAATATCTCAAGTTATACATGGAATCAACAGCTGGTTTTTGGTGTGGTAGCCATTTTGGACCTTGTTAACACTATTACCGGTTTAGATCTTAATTGTGGGTCCCATATAAACCAAAAAAAAATGAAAAAAACGTACTGCCAGTTAATCCTGTTTTTCTTACTGTGGGGCATAACAACGATGGGGCATTGTTTTGCAAATATCTCAAGTTAGAGATGGAATCAACAGCTGATTTTTTGTATGGTAGCCGTTTTGGACCTTGTTAACACTTTTACCGGTTCAAATCTTGATTGTGGGTCCCATATAAACCAAAAGATGCAAAAAACCGGTGACCCCTATATTAACGTCCAGGAACACTGTAGCCCCGCAATTCCACTGATGCATGGATTCTTCAGATCCAAGGGGGGGGGGGGGGGGGGGGGGGGGGGCGGGGGGGGTGGTGTTTTCCACAGGATAGCGGAAAGTTGCCAGAAATCCTCTTTGAGGATGTTTACGAAGCATGCCCTTAGGGCCTGGTATTGCACCTCACCTTTGTGTCTAGATCACCCCAAATTTGCTTCGTATGCATGTGTGTGGTTTTAGCCGGCGCCGCCTGAGAAATTAATTTTATTGTCAAAGACCGTGCAGACGTCCTATAAAAAAATAACTGTGACCCTCAAATTTATCACTTTAGAAGGTATTAAATTTCTTATTTCGATCCATCTATAAGTAAAAATTGGATGAATGTCAAACTTGGAGGCCCATGGAACTTTAGAGGTGATGCATGTGAAGAAATGACTTAATCATGAATAGTCCAAGTGACCTAAAAGCTACGTTGATCTACACTTAAAAGAACTATATATGTGGATGATTCTTACCTAAATATATCAATATATATTGATAGATAGATGGATGAAAGAGATAAAGGGGATTGGGGGCATGGGGGTGGCAGGTTGTGTAGTGTCTGTGATATGTATATGTTGTTTAGGCTATACTGAAGGACTCTGATTCTGGAGTGGTTAGACCAACCACACCCGTCTGCAGCTCTCACCGGTTCACTTAGGACTATTGTGTTTCCTCTGTATTGTTTGTTTCACATTGGATTGGACAGGAAGGGTGTGAATTCAATTTAAATAATTTGACAATCTTGTTTTGGGTGGAAGACTTGACCCCATGATCTGTCTTGGCAAAAGGGAAGACTGTCGTGGGTGGAAGACTTGACCCCACGATCTTTCTTTGCAGAAGGGAAGACAGTGGCTGTGCAATTGATATAGGAACAAACTTGAGATCATAGAGAGGTCAGTCTCTCATAGTTTAGATCCCCTGTGGAGCAACTAAACAGAGATCTTTAACCACATGGGGTCAACTTTCATACATTTAACCTGCTCAAAATCAGGCTCCACATCTATTGGTGCTCAACTAAATATATAAAGCATGTGATTATACACAAAGCCATAAGTGTATAAAGTCACCATATATTAGTTTGTTGGTGGATCCTGATAAAATTCAATTAAAATTCTAACTTATATATTATATGTTGAGAGTCTTCCCTGGTCAAAATTTGTCACTAGAGGGCTCAAGCCAATGAAGGACTTTTTTGGTTAATTAGGAGTTTCATTAATTTAAGAGTGACTGAAGTTTTCACATTTTTTTATCCTCTTATGATATTTTTTTTTCTTTTTTCTAATATGCTTGATAGTATTTTGGTTTGATAGAAAAATTGTAGCAAGTATCCATACTAGGGTGTGGCCCATATACGATCCTTAGATCGAATCTGTTCCGTTGGATCTAAGAAGGTGGGGCCCTTTTTTTTAGAGACTCCCTATTTGGCCCACTTCTCTAAGGGGGAGGTGTTAAAACTGTTCACCAGATAGAATAATATCTTCTTTGAGGACCAAAGTAGCAACAAAATCCCAGACATTACTTTACAGGTAAAGAACAAACCTAATCCACATGCCAAGAGATGATGGAGCATCTGTGAGCAAATTCAGTGCCTATTCATAATTGGAAAAGGCACCTACAAAAGCCAAAAATGCATTGATTCCATTTTGTTTTGTAGTTGTAGGGGAATTGGGTGGAAATTCCCCAAACCTGTCAATTTGAAATGGACCAGTTGGTACTTGGTGTTTTAGGGTTCCATTTGCTCGTTTTAGATTGATTTTTGAATTGCCATTTTTTAACCTGAATGAGATGGTGTGAATGGTGTGTCGCTTTTCAGCCCTGTCTTTGAAAAATAAGATCTATAATAATAGATAAATGACATGAGAAAAACAACAGTGCCAAGGGCACAAAATGCAACCAAAACAAAACACCACATGCATCATATGGGACCGACTCAACACTCAACATCATATTTAGAAGCTTGACAAAACTTGGTCATCCAATGCGCCGCCTCATTTAGCCTTCTAGGAATGTGACAAAAGAAAATCTTATTGAAGTCCTTAGCAACTGAAGAGATATCAGTGATAATTGTGATTAACATCCAATCTTCACTAACGATTGAGTTATTCAATCGTGTTATTTCTGATTTTTTTTTTTTTTACCCCAACCAAGGCCGTTGGGACTCATGAGAGCACCCTGGACACACGTGGGGGAGAGAGCACACACATGCAAGGTAGTGGTGTTCATGGGCCGCGCTGGCATATCCAGGCCTGGCCCAAGCCTGACACGAACCGTAAAAGTCAGGTCCAAGCTCGTCCATTTAATCAATCGGGCCAGTTGAACCAGGCTTTTTTTATCACTTTTGTGGGCATTTGAGCAATTGTTTGGATTAATTAAACAAGCTACATGCATTCCTTACATGGATCATGCCGGGTCGGCTTTGGGGTTTCTATCACTTGATCCAAGCCCCACCCAAAGCTAGCTGGGCCTAGACCAGGCTCGGGCTGGCCCAGCCCATGAGCAACCCTAATTCGAGGAGAGGAGAGACCAAAGATTTGGTCCTTGGTCATCTAAGTGAGAAGGGTCCTCAACCAACTAGCCACTAGGCAACCCTCATTCTCAATATTTAACCTTGTTGATTACATTATAACTACTAACTAAAGCCGAACCCAATCCATTAATTAAGGTTTCCAAGTGACCCTTTTTGAGTCGAGTTTTAATTGACCATTTCAATCCAGTTGATAAATGGGATAGATTCAGGTCTAGCTCTGCCATAAAAGTTACTCACCATGCTCAAGTAAACCCAATCCAACCCAATGAATTTCCCTTTTTTCTTTTTCTCTATTAAACTTGTTTTCGGCCAAAGAAGCTGAAGCAAGAGCAATCCCATAGACAGTAAAGTTGGCTAAGAATAGAGAGTTTGACAAGATTCTTGTGTTCAGACCCGATTCAGCGGTGAAGGCAATCAATTGATTCCAATCTGTCAGATATTCTCAAAATTTCCAAGGACTTCCCTAGATTTGAGTTTATATTTAGTTCCTAGATGGTTCAATGGAACTACGGATTATCTTGCTAAGCAAGGTCTTTCATAGCTAGTGAGTTTTGTCGTTCGAATCGATATAAGATGGCCAATTAGTAGAAACTTAGCTCTTTTGACTAATAAAACTTTTATCTATAAAAATATATATATGAATGGGCTGGGTTGAGATAAGGGGTATGTCGATTGAGGCCCGACCCATGTTTGAACTGATTATTAAATGGGTCAAAGACCAGCACCCGATTTAGGTTAATCCGGTCTCAAGCGCATGCATAAACTTAATTAATTTTTAATCCCCTTTGCTCTTGTTTCTTTGCAACCAAGGGCTGCTATTCCAAGTCTACAAATTAAATATAATTGACCCTTCCAAAACGACACCATATTATTATTATTGTTAAAAACTGCACATTCTGCAGCACAAAATCATGTCTAATTAGGTTTAGATGGGAGAAAGAGCTTACACCGACAACAGGAGATTAGGCGGGTTAGATGGGTTGAGCAGGTAATCTGTGTTTAATCCACTGAAGTGCAAGTCATGATGTTTTTGGCCTGGAACAGACATTCTAAATTCTAATGGTGCAGGTTAATTAAGGTCAGGTTATTTGGGTCGCATGCGGGTCAATATAATGGGTTGGGTCAGGTTTTGGCGCCCGTAGCCATTGTTGTTATTACACACATGATTCTCACCCCCACAGTTCATGGTCCAGCTGAAAATAGACAAGAAGCTGCCAAGCTCTTAAAATCTTTCAGTATGGATCAAGGACTTAGGGCCCATCTATTTGGTTGGGATTGAGTTCCTTGGAAATTATTTGATTTGCTAGTATGGTGACTACACAATCATTTGCCACCAAATGGAGATGATTTAATTGTCATTTTTATCAAGGATGGAAAACTCAGCAAGTTTTTATCGAAGTTGGAAAACTCAGCGAGTTGACTCTTGACTCTGCTGAGTCATCTCGTTTTGATGAAAGACTTAGTCAAATATAGAATAAGCTCGGTTGAGTCAAATAAAAGCAATTAATACTTGAGGTTTGAAGTCGGTAAATTTAAAAATGACAGATTAATGCATGTAAATATATGTATATCTAAATTTTATAAGTATCTGGTCTATTTTTATGATTTTTAAAATACTTTAAAAAAATGACTATCGAGTCATTGAACCGACTCTCTCTTAGTAAACTCTGACCTTGATTTTCGTATTATCTATCTTTATTTCTTCGGTTTTAGCCACTTTGATAGAAATACATTTCTTTAAATTCTTAGACATTCAACTCCACCTACCAACAAATGCATAACAAAACCTAAAAATGAAATACTAATTCGTGCATAAAAATCTATTGAAAGAAGAGAAGAAACTAAACAAATCAATTGGTAGAATAAAAAAGAACTAAAAGACAATAAAGATAAAAAATAGAGGATTTTATTGGAAAATTCCTATTATGTGGGTGTTGCACGAAATAGTGCCTCCTAACTCGGGTAGCACAAACGAGTACCTGAGAGGAGTGACCCTAGCATCGCTCCTTGTTTAGAGACGAGCAACGCTAGCGTCATTCCCCATAACTACGGGAGAAATTCTTTCATACTACGTGAGTTAAGAAGCATTATTTCGTACAATGCCCACGTAATGGGAATTTTTCAGTACAATCCTCTGAAAAAATATCATATTGGAAATGAGAAAGTAAATTTTAAAAAAGAAAGTAGAAACTCTGGAAGAGTACCTTGACTGCTTTATTATTGTTAGTTTTTTTTTAAAAAAAATTATCATCAAAGTTTTGAGAAGTTAAGAAAACAAGGTCCACCAAAAGTTTATAACTTCTAGACCGCCCAAGTACTTAGTTAAATTTGTACAATAATTGGATTCTGCTCTGAATGAAAGGGTACTCTTAATTTTCATGCTGCCCACTCTTGCACTCTTGAGCTTCTTTCGGTGGAATGCTTTTTTTTAAGGCAAAAGAGAAAGAAAATGAATATTTTTGTAAGGCAAAGAAAATGAATATTTTTGTAAGGCAAACCTGGTCTGGCCTGATTTATACCATTGGCCCAAGCCCAACTCAAGCCATAAGTGTTTGGTCTGAACCCGACCTACATAAAAAGGTTAAGCCCGAGCCAGGATGGAGATGATTTTTATAAAGGAAAACACATCTTCTAACAGCCTTAAGGTACGTGTGCGCATGTGGTGATCGTGTGGTATTTTTAATATCCAATATGTGGCCCATTGGGTCACATGATATTAAAAAACTGATTTTGTGGGGGAGGGCCCACCATAGCGGCTTGCTACCGGGGCCTTCAAGCATTGCACTACAGCCTAGGCCTGGTGCTCCCCTTTAAATAAATCAGTTTTAAAGTGTAGCTTAGCTGGTTTGGTTGCGTATGTGCATGTGAATTTGAAGTATATGTGTTTGACCCACAATTGTAACAAATAAATTGTTATTGTTTTAAATTGTGTCCCTCATTCAGGCCGGTCTTTTAAGTATTTACCACCGATTCAAGCCCAGCTGTTGATTGAACGGGCCTAAGTTTTAGATCCATGATAGGGCCAAAGTGGGCTGGGCCCAAGTCGGGCAGTGGCCGCACCCATCCATGAGCATGTGAAAGTGTATGTGTTCAATCCATAGTTGTTAATTCCGTTTCAGTCTAGCATCCAAGATGGTATATTTCGGTATTTTGGAGTTTCGGCAAAACATTTCAAAACTAACTTTTCAAAATAATAAAAAACTAAATATATATAATAGAAAAATAAAAATATAATATAAATTATGCATGTTTCTTGATGTGAAAATTGTCTTACAAACCAAAATGGACCGAAATTAATTCAAAACGAAGTTTTTTCCCCATTCTATTTCGACCAAAGGACTAGAACAGAAAATATTCCGACCGAAACAAAACGAAAATGACTACTATGGTTCAAAACCCAATTGTAACAAATAAATTGTTATTGCTTTAAATTGTGTCTCTCATTCGGGCCAGTTTTTGGGTCTTTGCCACCAAATCCTAGCCTGGCCAGTACATTAAACAGGCCTAGGTTTTAGGTCTGAGGCCGGGCCAAACGAGTCGGGCAGTGGCCAAACCCATCCATGAGCACCCCTGGGCCCTAGCCGAATGACACCCTGACTGTTTACCCTATCATTACATGTGACAATGTGTGCTTTTTACGGACATGATGGTACGTTCTACCCGACCTGGTGAGAGATCCGGCACGTGCACCCCATGACAACAGAAATTTTATAACATTCCACCCCATGAGGCTCTCGTGATTAGCCCATGTGATGCCACCCATGATTTGGACTGTCCACCAAAAGGGCCTACCTACAAGAGCTCACACCCACTCAAATTCCTTTCCTTATTACTAAGAGTCTCACTCATTGGATTATTTTACCTGAATGTCAACCATAGATCTACATTTTTGTATTCTTGCATTTGTGTGTGGGCCCTCCTAATGAGCTGTCCGGATCTCAAAGCAATTGATCACGTTCTTATTGCATATGGATCCTAGTGATATGAGTTAGTTGATTACACGGACAACAAGGGATTGCTCCGTCGGTTGACGACCCTGCATGTCACTCTGCTGGTTAGGGATTGATTCTTATATATACCACCATTTCACATGTGCCAGCTATCCTTCTCAGTGTTTGAGTTTTCTCTTCCTCTCTTCTCACTAGTGTGGGCCAGGCTCACAGCTGCCTTTAGACATAACATTTCCCATTGAATAGTCATATTTTGCGTAAAACTTAACAATATGTGTGATATCGTATGGCCCTTGGAATCACAATGATAGCTCTACACCTGTTGGCCACCTCCCATAGATGTGGATATGAGGGTTTGTATGCGCCTCTAGCAATTAGTTCTTGGATGTTTAAAATCGAGTGTTTCTCGGACTCATGACCAAAGTCCCTTGGGTTGAAGTGGATGAAAGATACCCTCAAATCTTATCTATGTGAAATAGATCTGCATAAAATAGATCTGTTTCAAATGGCCCCATTTGAAATAGATGTTTTAAAAATAGTGTGTTTGGTAACACAAAAGAATTGATTGAAATAGATCTTTTTAAAGCAATGGTTGAAAGTTTTTCATAAATATCTTGAGATCCATAAGGAATCAAGCATTGCGATTTGATGCCATAGCCATGTGTAGTTTTACAAAGAGAATTACCGGTTCGGATCTTGCATTTGGAGGCCATGGATTTTTTAAAAATAGATAAAAACATCTGGGTTTTTTTGCCAAAATCTCATATTCTATGATGATCGAACGGCTAGAACTTGGATCCATAGTCATGCCTGGTCTTCTTAATATATCCAATGGTTTGGATCATGATTTATGGTCCCACAAGTAATAAAAAATACAAAAAAAGGACTGTTTGTGGGCCCTTAAAAAAATCAGCCACCAATTATTTTTTAAACCAATGGTCAATGATGTTTCTTAAATTCCTTGAGATCCGTTGGAAATCAAATATTAAGATTTGGTAGCATAGCCGTGATTGATCTTACAAGGAAAACTAACGGTTCAGATCATAAGTTTGGGGTCCACAAAAGTAAAAAAATATAAATCAAAGATCCTGGAGTAATTTGCAAATATCTCAAAATATATGAAGATCAAACGGATGCAATTTGAACACTTGGCCATTTTTGACCTTCTGAATAATCCTAATGGTTTGGATCATGATTGTGGGTCCATAAATTTAAAAAAAAAAAGAAAAAAAGTGTCTGTTATAAAAGACCATTTTTAAGAGAATGAGAGGTGTATAGTAGAGACGCCAAACACCACCTAAAACTTATAGAACTGATGGCTCTATGGAAATTTGTTATACTTCAACAAGTAGGGGCCAATGTAGGCCTTGAAGGAAAATCGCAAAATAAAAAAGAATTTAAAAGAAAATTAAAAGGTGGGCCCCACCAGAGCTCACCCAAGTATATATACAGCGGACGGCAGAATTATTGATTGCAGCGACCATTTGGACCAATGGAATCTCTCCACGTGTATCCAGAGTCGCCCACAGGCCACCGCCATCATCTCGTTCTTGTCGTTCGTTACTGGGCCCCACCCATTGAAATCTCGCCTTAATGCTCTATTGGTAGATGACACGTGTCCATCCTCCATCTGCCCACCCACCAAGATGCGACAAACAGAACTCGGATAAAACTGGATTCAACCGCATTTGGGTTCTGCGTTGGCAGGAAAAAGATCAGTGGTATGCGGACTACCGAAGTCAAACCCTAGTCCACAGGGAGTGGGCCATGATGTGTATAGTGCGGCCCACCACAGGACACACAGAAAAGTCTCACCATCAGATCTACATTAAAAAAAAAAAAGAAAGGAAAAACTCTTTTTTTTTTTTGCTATTGGTGGATTTCCAATCCTTTGAGCTGGACTAATCTCTTCGGGCCTAATGGAAAGCCGGATAAATTCTTCTGTAGTTCTAGTGTGGTAGTGCAGTTTGGATCCTATAATCTCCAAATGCAAACTGTGCTCTTAGGCCAACTGAGAAAAACTCCAAGGTAGCCGCCGCCTTTACACAAAGTAGGCTCATTTGAATTGGAATTAGCCCTTATTTGACTTTGATCGAACATAATGTAAATAGATTTAGATCACAAGAAATTTAAATTTTATAAAACCATTAAAATTTAAGAACCCTTAAAGTGAGAGTTGTGGTCATTTGATCATACAAACATTGAGCCCACTGTTTATCTGCATCCAAATCTATTTAACCATCCCTACTTTCCTGACTTGTAAAAAAATTCAGGAAGCTTTCACATGTAGGCCATTTTAAAGAAAAGATATAATAAAAAAAAGGGGCCCACCCATGATCAGTCTCATGACGACGCAAATGGGGTTGCTTTCAATTTAACTCGAGGTTAGGTATTTTTCACTGATAGATTTATCCTAATAAAGCATGTATGATATATTGAGATTAAAACTTAAACAATCAAAGTGATTTTGGGCTCCATCCTTGTAAGTTTGATTATCATGAATTAAGGAGGGCTTACAACAGGTGCTTGTTCTCCTTGGACAAACACTCAAAGAGCAATTTTACGTTGAAAGGATTTCTACGTAAGAAATTCTTTCTCTTGAAAGCTGAATGTTGGTTGAAAAAAAAAAAAAAAAAACCTTCAATTCTGGCCTTAGGAGAAGCCACATTACCTTCTTGGAGCCCATTTGTGAATGTGTCCTTTTAAAAATATATAATATGTGCCTTTTCCATAAAATGTGTCTCTTGGGCTACATACGTGGCTTTTCAATAAAACGTCTCTTTGGCCCATTTGTATGGATATGACCCAATTCAAATGGATGCCTTCCAACTCTATAAATTGAGGTTATTTTCAAAGGCTTTATATTATGTTCAAAATGGACAGAAATGCATATAAATCCTTTATTTTTAGGATGAAACGTGTATATTGACGTGGATTAAAGGAAGAAATGTTTGGTTTTCATAATTTTTTGGTTGATTTGAATTTTCTAATTTTTTTTTATAAATGAATTTGTATGAAAGGGATATTATTTTTAATATATTATTCAGGTTGCACGAAACCTAACTTGCGCATCACACATGGGTTTCATGCTAGTTTACTTTGATTCTCCGTCAAACGCCTTTTAAGTCATTTGGTGTGATGTGTTTTTCTTGCAAAAGGGAAAAAATGCATTAGTTTGTTTTTTTTTTTTTTTTTTTTTTTTTGTTACAGAAGATTTTGATTTGTTAAAAGCACAATTACATACGTCTCTCTCATGAAAATAGAAATTTGTCAAGAAATGTAATCCATTCAGTCTTGTGCATGTAAAATGTGGGCCACTCCTTGATTTAAAATTCCGACCGTTTAGTGATAGCATAGTTTGGTGAAAGAAAAGCATGTTTATTACTACTTTGGTGCTGCCTTGGACTATGAAATCGAAACGTTTATTGAATTTATTTTTTTCAAGATGTAACTATCTTATTTGCTGAACATAACAGAATGATCGATATCGACCATATCGCAAAAATAACAAGAAAAAAGACGGAATCTATAGGTCCACCCACATATCCTCCGCATTCACCTCTTATACTCTCCTTGGGTTTGTAGGTCCTTAGCCCCGTCCCCTCCCTCCCCTACTACCTGCAAGCCCAGCCCTCTTCCTTATCTCCTTCTATAATCTCGCCTCCATCTCCTCTCCCGTCTTCTTCCTCCTCCCTTCTCTCCATGTCGATCCTCTCACCTCCTCCGACGAAGATGACTTGTGCTCCCTGGCCTCCATTCTTTCATATCCTCCCTCTCCTTGCCTCCCCTGACCCCATTCATCGCTCTAGAATAGTATAAGCATCCAATAGAGAAAATCCCAATTTCTGTTTAGATTCTGCAAATTGAGACGAACCACCGCATAATATTCAACATCGACCATATAACTAAAATGAAGAAAAAAAAATAAAAAATTAAAGGCCACCTCCCGTGTACCACATGATACTGACAACGCAAAGAGTGGTATGGGGTTTGCTACGTGACCTGCGCCGTAAATACCTCTATAAAAAAACAGTTCCTCGCTCTTTCTTCTTCCAAACCTCTGGTTTTTCTCTTTTGTTCTTTCGGCGATATTTCCATGGGCAGGACAGAAAACGAAAGTCAAGTGAAAGCCGTTACAAGTTCTTAAATTTCGTTCAAGATCTAGGGTTTCTGCTCAAAACTCATCAAAATTCGTTCTTTCTGGGAAATCTCCTCTCTTTTGCATTCTCGAGTAGAATTTGATGAATTGTAGGTTTTTTTGGTTCCCTAGGGTTTTCCTAGTTGTTTCTTAGAAGATTCCGCTCTGGAAATTTACCAGATTGTGTCTTGTTAGGGCGGTTTTGATCCTTTTGTTGCTGTAATTGGTAGATTTGAGTGATTTGATATGTGAACTGGAGGAATTGTTGCTAAAGATTAGATTTTTGACCAAAATCACAGTTGGGGAAGGTTGGTGTTCTTCGGATCTATTCGTTTTGATGGTTGTGATCCAAATGGTATATGGGTCATTCTGGTTGATTCTGTTAGATTATAGAATATTCTGTTAGATGATAGAATATTACAAATTGTGAGTGAATTGGAAGTCTGCAGTGTTTTTTCTTTTTCTTTTTGGCCTTCAATTTGAATGAATGCAGTTGGAAGGACTAGTTGGATTCTGGCGTGAATTTCTATGGATTTGAAGGATGTGTGTATATGATTTCTGAGATTATAAAGAAATAATAGCGGATTGCTTTGGTTTGAATTGAGGGGTATAGGTTAACTTGAATTTGAAAATCATTGTGAATTCTTACAAGATTTGACAGGTTTGAGACTTGTAATCAGTGGTTGGGAGCAATAGAAAACTGAGTTGGTAGAGGTTTGTGTTGTTTGAAAGGGATTGGATTTATGTTTTGGAAGAGAAGATGGCGGCAGAGACTGACTCATCGCCTCCTTTTGTGTCAATAGAAGGTGGATTTGGTAAGGACAATGGGCTGTCCATGGATGATGAGAATTCTAAGACAATGGAAAGCTTGAAGCAGATAAGAATGGGTAAACCTCCTCGACACCTTTCGGTTCTTCGACATTGTGTGAGCAGTGCACGTATTGAGGCTGCGTCCGAGTTGGTGAGCTGTTGATTCTTTTTTATGTTTTTCTTTCTTGTGAGTAGATGCATTTTGTTGTGTATATAGGTCATGCACAGAGTCCTCTGCAAAGCAGTTACATCTCTGTTTTGCACGTTTTATTTAATTGTAATTGGTGTTAATCTATGTTGTACTTGTACATGTTCTTTTAAATGAGCCATGTATGTCAGATCAGATTCTTTTATACATTACAATGTGTTGGATTCTTCACTGTTTCTTATGGTGCTAATTGAAACATTATTTTACAATTGATAGATATCATTGTGGGCTTATATTCTTTTGGAATTTAAGTAAGATATTGATATGATTATTACTTAATTGTATAGAGTAAGATTTGTGTACGCGTTTTATTAGCGTTTCTTGTCCTTATTTCTTTTTTATTATGCCCTATCCATGAATCTATATGATGAGATTTGCCAGTTTTTCGTATTTCAACACATGCACTTCATACCTTTTTCGTATTTCAACACATGCACTTCTTGGCATGCAACTCAGTGGTCAATTTTGAGGCTAACTAAAATGACTATGCAGAAATGTGGTTCCTGATTTCTAAGCTTTCAAAAAAAAAAAAAAAAAAAAAACACCAAATACACATTCATTCCATCATTGTACCAGTCTCCTTTGGTGTTTATTAGCTGTACATTTGAATTTACCTTAATTTTTTGTGTTCTGTTTGATTTTGTCAACTTCTAACAATTGTAACCTGAAGGTAATTATTTGCATTATCTACTCTCCCTTAATCTCTCTCTGTAATGTAATCTATTTACCGATAAAATGAAAAGGAAAAAAGAAAAGAAAAGAAAAGGCCATGCATTCTCTACGTAAGACATTTTCAATGCTTTTGGCATTGGCATACTGCCAAGTACTAACTGGTTTGCTCTCTCTATTTACATAGGACACATATATCGAGACAATTGGCCCCAAAGCACAGGCTAATCGACTGTCTGGCTTTTCACCTGTATTTCGCTCTGGAAGCTGTTCTGAGATAGGACCAAAACAGTACATGGAAGACGAACACATATGTATAGATAATCTACTTGAGCATCTTAGAGAATCTGTAGATTTACCCTCACCAGGTGCTTTCTATGGGGTACGCAACTTAACTGTATCTTATGCTAGAAAATTGCCTTGTTGTCATCATGACACAGTTAAATGGCTTTCTTTTTAGTTGGCCTTTCATCCTTTTTCTTTTAAAGAAAACCTTTGTTGTTTCTAATGACTGGCAGCCCAGTAACTGGTTTTCTGTATCAATTGTTTCAGTTAATTACCTATATGTTGCTTAAGGTCAAAGATGTGCCTTATTTTCCAATTATTGGTGAAGTTTTTAGAGCTCATAAGGAAATGGACTAGTTAATGAATCAGCACTACCTGTTACTGGGTTAACTCATGGTTGTGAATAGCCAAAATCCAGTGCCAATTGCATGGCGCCTTGGTTAAGGCATTCTCCCTTTGTGGAGTGGTCCGTGGATTGAAGTGTTGAGGTTTGGTGTACTGGTTTGGGCCTTGCCTTTACCAATCATGTAATGACAAAAGAAGAACAGCACTAAAATTCAGTAGTTTATCTCACACAGGTATTCGATGGCCATGGAGGTTCAGATGCAGCATCTTTTGTCAGAATGAACATCCTCAAGTTTATTATTGAGGATATGTATTTCCCCAGTTGCGTGGAGAAGGCTATTAAGAGTGCATTTGTGAAGGCAGATAATGCATTTGCTGATGCATTTTCTCTCGATAGCTCCTCTGGTACCACAGCTCTGACAACGCTTATTTTCGGAAGGTGAGGACAACCACTACTTTCCTAATCCAGCCATCTAGCTCCTTTTAATACAATCAGAGCACCAAACACCCCCACCACCACATTTTTTTTTATACATTTTGCTGTTGGCAAAGTTCTATATCGTAACATAATTGTTCATTCTTCAATTTATTTAGCCTGCATTATTTGAATAAATTTAAATCCATAGGTGCATGTTGTGTGCTCCTGACTCTTTGTTGAATATTGTTAAATCCTAGTTTAGTCTCTTAGTTTTCATAACGACACCTTTTGGGAGTGGGAAATTTTTTAGAAGTGTAAAATAAACTCTTTAGACAGTTGGGATGATTCTTGGTTGTGGCCTAAACCTAAGCACTCAACATTGGAAGTGCCTACCAAAACCTGTATCTTTTCCGAAGAAAACATATGTAAACCATGAGTTTGATTTAGAGGCAGGATCATTCTTGTCTTTTCTGTCACCTAATTCTGTTCTAAACCATGAGTCATGGATAACTGCTCTTGCTTGATTGCAGGATCATGGGTGCAGAATTACAGGAGTAACCCTCAATTGAAAATCATGGGTTTGGCCTAACTCTGAATTCCAAGTTATAAATCCAGGAAATCACTTCTCTATACCAGTGATGTCTCCCACCTTTTTGATGGAATATTCTTCTATTTCTCTTCAGTACCAAATTTGTTCACCTTCATCTTATTTGTCTCACTTTCTCCTCTTTTTTAATTAATGCATTTCTTACTGTTCAGGACCATGGTAGTTGCCAATGCTGGTGATTGCCGAGCTGTGTTGGGAAAGCGTGGTAGGGCAATAGAACTGTCCAGAGATCACAAACCCAACTGTAGTAGCGAAAGACTACGAATTGAGAAACTGGGTGGCATTATCTATGATGGCTATCTAAATGGCCAACTTTCGGTGTCAAGGGCTCTTGGGGATTGGCACATGAAGGGTTCTAGAGGCTCTGCCTGTCCATTAAGTGCAGAGCCGGAGTTGCAGGAAACAATCCTAACAGAGGAAGATGAGTTTCTTATAATGGGCTGCGACGGTCTGTGGGATGTAATGACCAGTCAGTGTGCAGTGACAATTGTAAGAAAGGAGCTCATGCTCCACAACGATCCTGAGAGATGCTCAAGAGAGTTGGTTAGGGAGGCACTCAAGCGTGACACTTGTGATAACCTAACAGTTATCGTCATTTGTTTCTCCCTGGACCCCCCTCCTCGGATAGAGATTCCAAGACCCCGAGTGCGGAGAAGTATATCTGCAGAGGGATTGAATTTTCTCAAGGGAGTCTTGGACAACAATGGTTGATAAAAGGAGGGTAAAAACTGAGATGTTTAGGAGGTTTTCACCTGTACAAAATACTTTTACCGGGATGACACTTTGACACATCCACACTGGTTAGGACTAAATCTGGCAGCATATGTAATTTTGTTTGAAGGTTGGAGTTAACCATGTACAATTGAGATTAAATTATTTGTATCAATTGGAAGCATCAATTTGTTTCTTCTGTAGCTGCTATGGGTTTTTCTTGGAATAAAGCTGCTTTGCCTTGGATCCTCTTTGCCTAGTATGTTGCCCAGTCCATTTCCTTTTGAGGACCTTTCCACCTTTATATCCCATCAATGCATTTTGTTAATGTTAATGTTAATGATCCTGTTTGAAGTATGCTTATTGTTGTGGATTGGTGAGATTCTACCCTTTTTCTTTAACAGTTGAAAGCAGACTGTTTTCCAAGAGAACCTTAAGACATAAGTGCAAAGGCCAGCTGGATATGCATTTGGCACAAAAATCCAAGTAATCAGCTCCACGTGGACGCGCACAGAGGGATAGATAGATATAAATATGAATTAAATTCCATCCAAACAAACAGTTGGATGAGTGAAAGGTCAAAAGGTGGAGATAAGAATGGAGCCATCACTATCCTGTGATTAATTTGTTTGGTTGATGAGTGGATGACCATTTCTAGAAAGAGAGATTATTTGTTATCCCCTTATTATGGCTCTACCCTTTTAACCCTTGGGTTTTAGTCCCTTTTGATAGAAAGGTATTGGGTAGAAATCATAGAAATCCAATATGGATTACACGAATGAGCCCTTTATAAAACATGTAACTGCACTTGTATTTTTATCCTAGGATTTTCTAGAGGAGCAACCTATGAGCCATTTTATCAAAGAGTCAAGGGTGGGGATCGACAGTGATCATTAAATAGATATTTTCTCGTAAGGTTGGACTCATTTTTAATGGATTTTGATATAAAAAGGCCTGTCCTTCAAAATCCATCTGAAAAAACTCCAAATATAAAGTGAGAATATAATGGTTGAGGATTTGTGTTGGTGATATAAGGAATCAGTTTGGCTTCCCTTTCTTCAGTTTCAAGTTGGTTTTAAGACAGTATATGAACGAATCAGAAGCACCAATTCTTGATGAGTTCTACCAGTTTTTTTTTTTTTTTTTTTAATGGTGGTCTACCAGTTCTCCTAATAAGATCCAAGAGAACCAATGATTGCATACTAACTAAGTGAGATCAGGGGTTCAACCCCCACCTCCTCCGTATATATTCCTCCATGTGTATATGCGGGCTTTCTTCCCACCTGATGGGCTTCCTTCCCGGGTGTACCGGGCTTTCTTCCCACTTCGGTGGGCTTCATTCCCGGGTGTACCGGGCTCTATATAATCTATATATAAGAAGAAAAAAAAAGAGGTCCCAGCCACAAATGCTGGGGTAACAAAAAAAAAAAGTGAAATTCAAGTTGGACCCGGCTGTTATTTGTTACTCAATGATGCGTGCCAATGGCTAGTGAGTATGCGATTGGAAGGGCTAAATATAGAGGGTGTTCATGGGTAAGAGCAGCTCAGCTTTACCATTGCTGAGGCAGCTTTGGGCCAGGTTTGGAAATTAGGGATGGTACTCAGGTCATTTTCGGATCTAAAATTTGGGCCCTGCTTAATATTTGCGTTGGGCATAGATTGAGTGATACAAAGTCCGAACCACGGCCCAACCTAAGCAGGTAGTGCTTGTAGTTTAGTGACTTACTTCCCTGATCAAGTGATTGAAAGCCTGATCTGGCCTGACTTAACTGACTGAATGGGCAGTCTCAGGCCTGACATTCAGATGGGCTAGTGCTTACAGTTCCTGTTGGGCTTGGGTTGGATATTGGCCTGTATTTCTAAAGTCAAACCACGCCCAAATATGCCTCAGCCCAGCTCGATTCGACCGGGAACATCAGAACATTCCATCTAAATGGTGGGATCTGATCGTCGTGGCTATTTATTCAAGGGACCAAGATCCAATGGTTTTACAGTTATGTGTGCATTTGGTAACTTCTGGAACCCTTAAAATATTCACCGGACAGTACTGATATTTGACTGAGGACAATATGTTCTTTCCACAATTTGTCACCCAAATTGGCCCTAGGGAAGAAAACTATTGAATTGAACACAACCCCATTTGTAAAAATGAGATCTAGGTCATAACTATTTGGCCTTTTAAGCCATGCCTTTGTTGGTTTTGTGCCAATATATTGAAATGATCCCTGTCCTCGTACTTATGATACAAGTCCCATTGTTCAAATTTGTACCATGACAGTCTTGTCTGGACTCCACTTGTTTTCTTCACCTATATTTCCTTTACATCCACACTGGCCCCTAGTATTTTGGCTGTTGGACTGCATTTGTAATTAGGCCCAAAAGAGACATTTTGACATATGCCATGACAAAATGATTTAGCCATATGGCGGACAGTGTAGATCATAGTGGGTCTCTCATTTATGGTTCTGTTTTGAATGGACCAGCTGAAATGATAAAAGTGTCACCCAAGAACGGCAGTAGAAACTAGGAGCATATTCAAATGGAATTATATTCTGATGTACCACCCTTTGATGATTATAAGTGTAAAGTGACTCTTTTAATGCTATTAGCTGGCTTGCTAAAGATCCAAACACCACTTGGAAAACTCACTTTTAGGCAGCCAATCTTCTAGTCAAACTTGGAGGGGGAGCTAATGAGACTGTGAATTCACATGCAGGAATTTGGTACCAATCTCTCTCTTCTTGGATTTTTAAGTCTCTAATACAGTTGTTTTGGTTTGTACTTTATCTATTAAATAGAAATTATACTCTTACTATCTAAGAAAAACGCATATCATACTAGTCACAATTTATTTCTTTTTTAGCAATACATGGTAGAACATATAATTTTACTTGTTTGGTTGGGTCCTTGCACTTCACTAGGTCAACCCCACTTAACTTGCTAATCTGAACATGGATTAAGAACTAAGAAAAACTCAAGTTGACTCTTTAAGTAACTCATGAGTCTAGCCGATTAATCAGACCCATTCCACATGCCCGAGTCAGCGACTGACTGAGCTAAGCCCACTCGAGTGAGTGAGGTTGAGCCAGAACGAGGTCTTGGACTATGATTCTGACAAAGGGAATTGAGAGTAGAGAATGCTGACCATTCAAAATGGGACCCACCAAATATGATAGTGGAAGTGAGTCTGATGAACTGAGAGAACAAGTGTCACTTTAACCTACTAGCATCAGAATCTATACTTGAGGAAAAGTTCGCCTTAAATATAAGTAGTAAAGTCTCTCGAAAGACACTGGTCTACTTTTGAAAGCACACCTCAGTTTATGGCCCCATCTGGATGGGGGAGGGTAAGATGTGGGTTAAGAGTTAGCTGTGTTTCAGTCTGATCAGATCATCTTAACACTTGATTTTATTTTATTTTTTGAAAACTAACGGTAAATTTAAAATATAAAAATACAAAAACACGAGTATAAGAGACATCTTAACACTTGATTTTAGGACCACAAGGCTTAATGGTTTTGTATGCAGTTCTTATTGTGATTCAATGCACTGATAAATCACAATCAAATCGTGTCAAATTGATTGTTGGTGAGTTTGATCACAAGTCAGCTCAGTTGTATAGAATGAAAATCTGGTGCACTTTTCAAAAGATGAACCCCGGTCTTTCAGCATATCATCATAATTGTGAATGACATGTCAACCATGCCAAACTTTATATAATACACTGCTGTAGATACTGACTTTGCAACTTTTAGACAGATCACCATGATGGGCATGGTGCAACACAACATGGTAATTATACTATAAACGAGTACCCATAGATAAATCCAAAGCAAACAATGAACTTGAAATTCAACTTCTCATATTTAAGAAAGGTAACAATAGTACACACTGTCAGATATATTGATGTCACCGTCAATATGTTTTATGGCCTCTTAGAAACAAAAGTTTTAGTTCCTGGAAGGGAAACTGAACTGAAATGACAACTCTTTGCCTAAATACTTGTTGAGCTGAGAACTAAATTATAAGTAAACAAAATGGTACCTCCATGAACTCTGTGGTTGGCACCAATAAATTTAGAATCTTCTTTAAATGGTTCATGTCGTGTCATCAAAGTTCCCCGTCTAATCTATCCTCTCCTTGATTGGAAGAAGAGCTGTACATGAAACAAATCATTGTCATCAATCAACCATGATATAGAAACCATAAAAATGGATTGTTATTTTATTGGGGCAGTGATCCAGTGTACAGCCGCATGGAATAACTGAGCACTGAGATCTAGGTACTCCCACTTTACCAAAGCAAAAAACTTGTCGTGCATGCCCCACAGCTCACTACTGTCAGCAACATGTGTATGGTGACAATGCACGCACATGACTATGATTCAATGTGGGCACTACATAAAGGATCAATTCCTCATTTTATTATGGCTTAAGAGCCAGTGTCCATCGGGCATCATCATGTAAATGAAAACCACCCCCATCGAACTTCATATGGGTGCATTTTGGTGATCAATCAAGAGTGCCTCTCGTATAAACCATAAAGCCCATACCCAAAAATTCCACTTATTGGAAGTTCAAAAATATTCATCTATCATCCACCATGTAACACTAACAGTCATGAAAATTTTAGGGCAATAGTCATGAAAATTGAAATGGTTAAAAACAAACAATTGCTATGTTCGCTTTTAAATTGGCCCATCTACAAGTTAGCTAATCAGTGAGGTCAATCCAGATTGACTGACAAATTCGATAAGCAAATTAATTCGAAGGTTGATATCATTTCAAGATGGTACTATAACAGTCTGAATTCTACCTTTTTTTTAATGGCCACTTTCATTAATAAAAGCAAGCAGTACAAGAGCTGAGTACTGACAAGCTAACAGGAAAACAAGAGCACACCAAGGAACTGAATCCTACCTTTCCTATTATTTAGCAGACTGAAGTGGCAAGTAAGATTAAGAGCTGTGGCACAGGTTCCCCACACAATAAAATGCATTCCAATTTCCAAATAAATTTAACAACTATTTATGGTTTATGCATGGGTCTTTGGTTTATGCATTGCTAAATGTTATATGATATTACCTTGTTGAGCTACAATGTTTGCTGAGATCTTGGCATAAAACCTTCCTCACACCTCCAGCTCCAACTGCTCCTTTCTTTATCAATTCAGCCAACTACAAATGCAAACAATTGAAATGTAGGAATATTATAAGTTTTCACAGTATGTATGAATAAAAGAGTAATGCTTGCACCAGAGAACCCTGTCACCCAAAATCAATCAAGGACCTCTGGCATGCCACTTGTATTTATAAGAAATGACCACTTTAAGACTCAGTTATGCATGTCAAGATTCTGAGACCATTATCAGGAAAGGCCGACATGGACAACATGGGACCCACAGAAAAAGCCTTTTTTTTACTATTTGCATCTTGTGTAGCCATCCTCAGATTGATGGGATAAGGGCGGTAAGGCTCCATCAATGATGATTGTAAGGCTTCATCATGAACCATTAATCTCAACCAAATCCATGCTTGATCAAGTTCATTCTGAAAAAAATAGTCATGCTGATTTAGAGATGCAGACAAAAAAGAATCTAACAGTGACCTTCCATTAATATAGGGCAAAGCTTATTTATAGATGCCAAAAGCTTCGACAGACTGATAGTGATGTTTCACCATTCACAAACCACGTCAAAATCTAAAAACTGACAACTCACCTCATCTTCTGTCTGCTCCAGCAACCTATTAAAAAGGAGATCGCAAGTTACAATAGGTGTTAGCATTCGGTAAATGACAGAGTGATATACAGGAACGCTAATTAAAAAATATATAGGAAAGCTAATTACAATCTTAACAAACTATATATCAAGAACTTGAGAACATGCATTGACTGTATCAGATTCTTCTTTAAGCAAAAGCCACACATATCATAACAGGCAAATACATACTTACATGTATACATGCATGCATACATGAGGTTATATATATATATATGGTTTGCTTCTGATATACCCCTCACGGCTCACATACAATGGTAACTTGATTGTATATATGACCATGAGAACTTTCAGAAAAGAAAGCTTTCACTGGGCCTATGCATGATGAAAAAAATTGGGATGACCATGAGTACTGATTCAGCAAAGGATTTGATTGACCAAAGATCAGTCCTAGATAGGATGCACTTCCAGTTTGTCACTCAAAAAGGCGTTCACTAGATAATGAGTGTGTTAAAAAAACTCAAGATAGGAACAACATAATTGTTATATAATCGGTAGAAAGATAGAAAGACCTGTAAAAATAACCTAAAGTAATGGAGAGTGAAGAATATGTAACTGGCAAGTGAAGACATTTTACCTTCCACAATAAGTAGAAATATACTTTGCATGCGCCCGTGCTTCTTGTTTATCTATGATAACATGAACACAACATCAATATGGAATATCAAAAAATAATACAGACATCTTGCTGGGAGTTCAACTATTTAAAAATGTCTAAAAAAACTGGGTGGAGGGAGAAAGCCTTATTGTTGCAAGTGGCCAAATGGTCTAATTGTTTCTATGCTGTTTGTGTGTGTGTGTGTGTGTGTGTGTGTGTATAGAGAGAGAGAGAGTCCAAGTCTCCAAAGGAACAGGTTAGTCAAATGCATGCATGCATCCATGAATAAATGTATAGGTCGTAGAATGCTTCACAATCACAACAGAAATTGCAAAATGGCATCACAATTTTTCAATTTATAAATATATTGATAAATTACAAAAATTAAAGGGACCTGATGACAGCATGGGTAAATCGCCAATCTTTTCAATTATTAAAAAAAAACAACTGCAATTTGGAGCACATCCAAAACACACCTTAATGAAAGGTGCATTTGGACATCATATCATCAATCACACATAGGCAGCAAGCGTTTAAGCAGCATAGAACAATGACCCATAGGAAAAGAAAGAGAAGATCTTATTTTAAACTCATCATGTTTCTCATCAAAGACTTATCTCATCAATCTGGGTTGGCTAAAAGATTTTTTTTTTAACGAGAGATCTTGATTGAGGAAATACATACCAGTTTTAAGACTACTCCAGTCATCCACTTTTACCCATTCTTGTCTTTCTGAATCTACCTGCAAGAATACGCAACTCAGCTGCAGAAGAACAAAAACTGTTTTTTTTTTTTTTTGGAAACCTACAAGTATTAGTAGGCAAAAGTCATCATTTCACAAATACATGATATTTTCCCATTGAAGCATCCACAATCATGTCTAGCTCCTAATGAAGAACTAAAAAAAAAAGATCATTGAAACAAAACAAAACAAAACGCAACATAGTAAGTTGACTGAAAATGAAAACATACCTTTTTGAGAGTGTAATCCTGCATTTTTTCACAGAGACCATCCAAAAGCTCAACGACTCTCAACTCGCTGACTCTAGTTACAAGAAAATTTTATGTTAGTAAGAAGAATGGGCTCTCTCTCCCTCTGTTGTTTCACTTTGAAGTGATACATGACTATAAGGTTAAAACACACATTACTTAGACAAGACAAGTTGCAAAAGAAGCTGTCTTTTAAAAGATCAATAAGTGCCTGAAACTATATGAATGAGCCTAAACTTTATGAAAGCGAAGCATACAACACATAGCACTCCACCAATGACTTTGACATTTCTAAAGTAACATAAAAGGTCAGGGAGGCTGGCAGACATTGGACAATTAAATAATGAATATTCAAAGAGCAAAGTAAAGAAGAAATATTATATGAGCACGCACACACCCACCCAATATTATATATTGTACAGACAGATATATCAAAACCAAAGATTCAGAATCAGGCTTTATAGGGAAATTCTGAGGACAATGAATAGCAAACGAATTTATAAATATATCTAAAGAGTAAACTTAATCAGCACTCAGCAGTATACCTTTACGGGAAAGAAAAAATTGATCAGTATCATACAGACACCCACAAGGATGAAAATTAGCAAGTGAGATTTCGAACTGGTACCTGTAATCAATGACTTTGCCTTCACGTTGTCCTTTCGAGTCCAGACGATGTCGCATATCCAAATGATTTCTAGGTTTCTCCTAAGCAAAAAAGAAAGTGTAATAATTATAGGCTGCATCTAAAATGGTAATTGAGTTGGGGATTTTGGATCTGTGGGCCAATGTCAAATTGCATTTGACTCTTTGGAACCCCCAGGCTCCACAGTCAATTTCCCGATTGCAATCGTCAAAGAAGCTGTTTCCTTCTCACTTTTCTAAGCAAGCAATCCATTCCCATCCCCAATAGCCCCAAAAGATGGCATTTCCCAATGTTAACTGATGCTTTTGGTTCCCTCTTTAATCAAACTGTTGATTTACATCAAATAGCAAAGAAAGGTAAGGCCCTTCTAGCTAGCTATAAACACCCCAACCGACCTGGATAAAAATGATACATCACCATCATCAACGATTATTAAGCCTTATCCCACCAAGCTGGGGGTCGACTTCTAGTGTTTTACAAAGTATAGGGGAAAATACATCATCTAAATACGAAACTCGCTAAGTTGCAAAGTAGGTCTCTTTGTGAGTGTTCATCTGAATGTGTGTAACAGACCTTTTTTGTGGCTATAGGGGAAGAAATTAATTTACCCTAGAAAGAAATAAAGAAAGCAGTCCATAATATCCGACATGTATCCCCGAAAAAGTGCATCTAAATATGTTCCCTCGGACTAGTAACCTCTCTAAATGCTAACAAGGGCTAGAAGCAATATATAATAATTTAAAACGCATCATCTCATCATTTTCAAAGCCCTCCTATCCCCTTTTTCCTCTTCAACACCCCATGAATGATGGCTCCCACCATATGGTGGCAAGAAGTCCACTGACAGCAACAATTTGTAGACGAGGTATACTCGTTCTTTCTTCTTCTCCTTTTCACCTAACATAGAAGAAGACTTCTTGGCTATGTAGGGATGGCAAAGGCTCCATATTCAGGTATGTACAATAGGAGCAGGTCCAATTCCTAGGTATCATGATTAAGTATCTTCCTTTTAAGTAAATGGCAGGAAACTTAACATTTATTACTACTAGTCAAAACTGTTAAAATGATGATGATAAAAAATAAAAAATAAAAATCTAAAATCTTTTTGCACTGGCAAACAAGAAATCATTTGTATAATCAGGTTCGTACCAGGCCTTTACTCAGGTTTAGAACCTAATGGCGTAATACTGTTGATTATTAATATTATTGTTGCTGTTGTTGTTTGGAGGGAGGGTGGAAGGGGTTTGGGTGGGCAACATACAGGTCTAGAATCAGGCCAAGGTTTGGATGTAGGTGTAGGCCCCTCAAAGACCTAATCCAGGCAAGTGAACCTTGGATGTAACCCATCCTGACAAGTTGCCATTCCTACCGAACCAGCTGAGAGTATAATTCCATTACTGCCCACTGCCTAGAATTTGACCAAGTAAAAATGTAACCTGGGTGTCCAACATATTAAACACACTGAGTGCTCACACGACGGGTTTGATTTGATGCAACAGAAATTATTTTTTATTCATAGTATATGGTTTTGAGTCTACTCCAATAAAATAATTCAGAAAATAAATATTTTTTTGAATGGTAACCTTTATTAATCAAAAGCGCAGCAATACGAAAGGGATATACAAAAGCAGAATGGAAAACCACAAAAGCAACACATTAGCCATCAAAATAAGAGACGGCCAATTAAAGAGGGCCCAAAAAGGAGCCACAACAGAAACCAAAAAACAGGATTAGGAAAAGGCCACCTTCTTCCACCTAAAGAAGATGGCATTCATTGGAAATCTCGAAACTCTGGAAGAATAGAAACCCGTGATGCAGCACTGAATCTCGTCCTAGCAATGACATCTGATTGCAGTGGTAGAGATTTGCTTTCAAAATATCTCTGATTCATTTCCTTCCTAATGGCTCAAATAATAGCAAGAAAAGATGATCGCCACAAAATCCTTCCGTATGGAGGCACAATCCCAAACTTCCAAGCACCATATAGATAAAAAATGGACCCTGGAAGAACCCAGTTGCATTAAAACCAGCAAAGAATCGAATTCCATATCTCTGGAGCCACCATAAAATCGAATAATAGGTCAACCGATTCCTTAGTTGAAAGGCATAAAGGAAAGGCATTGACAGTGATCATCCACCGACTGAATCAGAGTAATTCTATCCCTGAATGATAAATATTTTGCGTACCATGATGCCAATTTCTGCTCAGCCTTCTCCACCACCGGATTCCATAAAGATTTTGACACGCTAACTAGGCGTAGAAGCAAACCTAGGGACAAGGTCAGATGAGATCCCACCTTGCATCCCAGAGGGTTGCTAGGTAATCAAGAAGATGCCCCTCCACCAAAATTCAAATTAATGCACTTTCGAAAAAAATCACCTTGAAGCCTGAAACAGCCTCCACTGCAAAGAAAATGAGTGTTTTGCAAATTGCAAATGAGTAACCCATCATAGCCAGCTTAAATACTCTAATCAAATTTGCCTCATCTGCCACTGTAAGCATCCAACTTAGGGCCACCCCTGACTATGGCACAAATGGATGGGGAGATAGGGTCACCCTCACGAAGGTCTCTTTGGGCTGAAAAGTCCATTAATTGGAATGGAAAATCTAGATGAGGAAACACACTCCTAAATCCACCTCAACCACTTAGAAGTTAGAACCAACCCATCCCACGCAGCATATACGAGAAAGGAACCCCCAATCCACTCTATCATACACTTTACCAGGTCCAATTTGCACATAAGACACTCAACTCTGTCCCTATATCTCGAACATATGCGGTCATTAACAATAAGAACCCCATCTAGAATCTTGCCTCCTGTGCACAAAACCTCCTTGAGATTAAGAAATAATAGAAGCATAACTTTTTGCAATCTCCCTGCAAAAACCTTAGCCAAGATTTTATAGATACTTCTAATTAGACTAATCGGTCTAAAATCTTTCAAACACTCAGCTCCAATCTTCTTAGGATGAGAGTAATGAAGGATGGTCTAGGTTCTTGGAGAGCCTACCTCTCAAATGGAACTCCGACAAGAAAGCCATGTCGGCTTTTGTAGTGTCCCAGAAGCATTGAAAGAATGCTATGGGGTATCCATCCGGACCCAGCGCTTTATCACCTCCATGGCATTTGGCCCACTCCTTGATTGTCTGTTTCAATTTTTTTAGCTTTATAGCCAGTCTGAAGATAGCCCATCCTTCCCTCATATTATCCCACCAATTTTTAATCAACCCTACAAACTGTTTTTCGTCTAGCCACATAAGCTTGAATCAAAATAGGGATGGACCCTAGCTTTTGTAATTGGTATTAAGAAGGATCAGGCAATGATCAGAAGTCAGCTTAGGAAGGGAGCTCTGGCACACTGCTAGATACAAGTCTAGCCATTCACCAGACACCAGAAGCCTGCCTATGCGTGACAGGGAAGGGGGTATCTGGTGGTTTGACCATGTATACCTCGCTCCACCCAGATGCAAGTCAATAAGAGAATGACGATTTATCCAGTCCGAGAAATCCATCATATCCGATCCAAGAAAATAAATATTTATGATGCTTGGATACTATAATTTGTGTATGGACAAGGGGAATGGTTGATCTAAGAGATTATACAAGTAAAGATACAGAAAGGTGGATGACTATACTTCCACATGGTACATACGAGAGAATGAGAATGTCTGATCTATGAGATTATACAACAATATTTGGACGGATGCACCTTCATATGATAACCTCCTTTCTAGATGCTAACCTACAGAAGTTTCCTTAGGGGTCGTTTGACTTTTACGCGAGGGATATGTAAATACAATTTACACATGTAAATAATGAATATTCAAATTTTAAGTATGTAACGTTTACACATGCATTTCTTTTTACAACATTTGTCTAATAACACTATTTTCACATCATTTACACATGTGATTCATTTTTCTATGTTTGTTTCAATGATATGTGTATATGTATTAAACGATTTTGTAAATGATACTTATTAATCATTAAATTATAATCTACTACAATGATATGAAAAGGAAGACAAAAAAATGTCTAATTTATATTAAAGTTTTCATTTCCATTTTCGATCCTTAAAAAAAAAACATGTCGTTCAACATGAAATATATTTTTCAAAAATATACATTTCTATCAATGATCACCTTAAAAAAAAATACATTCCAACATGTTTGGTTAAAGAAATTATAGTCTGATGGTAAAGAAAATATTTTTATTATTAATATTTTTATTAATTAATATTCAGTTCAATATTATCTTAATTCATTATTCAATTTGTATAAAACTTAACCCATGCATCTCACCGGCTTTATGTTAATATTAATCAACTAAAGAAATAGATTTTACAAAAAAAAAAAAAAATTTGTATAGCAAGGCAAGAGAGAGAAATAGAGAGGTTACCTTCATAAAAGGGGATAAGATGCAAGGAGGGTTTTCATTAATAGGTTTAATTGGTCTTGATGCATCTTTTATTATTATTTTGTAAATGCGTTGGAGTAGAGTTTCAAACCCAGAACCTCTTTGATGGAAATGCCTCTTTTATTATTATTTTTCTAAATGCGTTGGAGGGGATTTCGAACCCAGAACCTCTTTGACGGAAATTGCCCCAAAACCAAATCGTCCGCCTCCAACGGGTATTCTTTGAAATCGCATGTGACTTGGTATTCTTTTTCCCACCGGAATAGGTGTTCAAATCTTGGTGTGAAAATGGGCTCATTTTCACACAATTTACACATCTGATTTACACACAAGATGCGTAAATACTTGTAAATAAACATGACTGATGCGTAAATATTACGCATATTCACCATTTGCATATGTAAATGGGTGTAGACAAACGACCCCTTAGTACTTAGAGCTTGCCACCACCACAAATTTTACCAAACCTAGATTGTACCTTCCTCTCTATACCCCAAAAAGAATTCCATAATTCTTGTAACACTAAAAATAGTCCATGTATCCAAATTTTACATCTAATAGCTTCCGGCTTCCCACAATCCCACACTCCTGCATCAAGGAAATTAAGTAAATGAACAGAAAGCAAGCAACATAACCATGACATATCACATACATATAGCCGTAATATCTGAAATGGTCTCTAGTAACTAGAAATTATCCAAATTCTAAGTGGCAAAAAATGAAAAGCATGGAACACTACTAACATCCACAATGGAAGTCAGTTTGGCACTGCATTATTAATGACTAGTGAGTAGTGACTGCACCCATAACTACTTTTGATGTTCTTTTTGTTCTTTTACTGGTTGAGACAATGAGCAACTTCAATGCATACTCATCTCTTCCACTTTGATTTAAAAAAAAAAAAAAAAAAAAAAAAAAAAAAAATTGTAGATATTTGAATCTGCCTTTTCTGTTGAAAACATAGTACCTAGGATGCAAAGGGTTTTCCTCTATTCCCATTTCAAGAATAAAGCAACTTATTCCTCCAAGATTGCAATAACATGGTCTAAACATTGCAACAGTAAATTGATTAATACTTACACATGATATAACATCAAAGGCATAAAATCAATATAATTGATAACATCCAGCCTTTTACAACATAAAATGCTTCATACGAATATCATATCTTTAACAATCAATAATAAAGATAAAGAAAGCTAAGGAAAGAATATGTTGAAAAGAACTCTTACATTCAAAAGCTCAACCTCTAGCTCCTCCTGCAAATCATTGATTAACAAATCAGATCCCACAAAGGTCTATTCAGAAATCACTTGGACTAGTTTCTCATATATTATCAAAATTATTTGAATATCGACATAGGAACTCTTATACCATCCAACCAAATCTACACGCCTGCCATAATGAAAACAACCTAAACATCAAGTTCATGCTGATTTCCCTCGGAAACATCCAAATGAAGAGCTACCAAATGTCAAAACACATCAACTGATTGACCAATGTCAATCCAACCACTTCTCTGCTATTCATGGAATTTCAGTTTTCTAAAAATAAAAAATAAAAAAGAAAAAAAAAAGAGTAAAATAAAACTCCAGGGGATTGAACTGACCAATCCTGGCAACAGGAGAAAATTTTCAGATCACATCAGTTGAAATCCCAGCTCCAGAAACTAAATCATCAATCACAAAAGAGAAACTCAAAGATTAAAGAAAATTTGGAAGGAACACACTGCTCTGATAGAATGAAACTATGGGAAAAAAATTTGTAGATTGGACATTAACATAGGAATTCCTGGAATCCTCAAACCAAATCTAGATGTCTACAATAATAAAAATAACAATAACACCAAGTTCATGCCAACTTTAAGAAATGAAGAGCTTCCTTATTGCACACGTCAACTGATTTACCAATGACATTCCACGCTTTTCTGTTATCTATTGGAATTTCAATTTTCTAACAACAACAGCAACAAAAACTCCAGGAGATCAAATGGATTGACCCCAGCAGAAGGATTAACATAGAAACTACTAGAATCCCAAACCAAAAAATGTGCCTATCATAATGAATAAACAAAAACATTTAGTTCATGATAACTTTCATTGGAAACATCCAAATGAAGAGCTTCCGAATGTCCAAACCCGTCAAGTGATGTAGCAAAACCAACCAAACCACTTCTTTTTTATTCATAGAACCTCAGTTTTCTAGCAAAAAAAAACCCAGGATATCAAATGGGTCGATCCCTGCAGACTGAGAAGAATCTCAGATCGACCCAACTGAGGTCCCAGCATCCAGAAACTAATTCATCAATCACAAAAGAGAGAACCCATCAACTGATCTACCAAAGAAAACACGCCCAAAAAAAAAAAAAAAAAACTTCTGCTTTATATGCAGAAATTCAGCTTATAGCAAAAACAACAAGAACAAAACTCCAGGACATCAAATCGATCGATCCCGGCAGAAACCCAACAATCTCAGATCGACCCATTTGAAATCCAAGCACCCTGAAACTAACTCGTCAATAAAAAGGAGAAAACTCAAACACCTCTGCCCTGATCGAAGGAAACTACGAAAGTGATAAATGTAGGAAGGGAGAAAAGGAAATGATACCGCAACTGCGCTGCAAGCAGCGCATTTGTCTTCTACGCAGGCAACTGAATCGAAAATGGAGAAAACCAAGAGGACCCAGATCACAGATTGAGAGATTTTGCCCCCCCTCTCCATCTTCCTCTTCGATTCTCACTACCGCGTCTCTTCTTCTCGTGTGTCAAAATGAAGCGGGGGAGTCGACCTAAAATGTTCGATCGAGTATTTCCTCAGCACAGGCACAGCTCCTCATTAGTGTGGGGCCCACCTTGCCTCTTGGAGTGCAGATCCTCCATCTCATGATGGGCCTATTTATTGAAAATCCGAACCGTTCAAAATTATTATCGCCTTCTATTTATATAAATGTTTACCAAGTTTGACTTAGATAGATATTAGCGCCCCCATAAAATTGAGCACATAATGAATAATATTATAACACAATCTTATAAATTATTGATCAAATTAATCATCAGCTGTTGAAGTATAATTAGAGGGAAATGAGAACATTCATTTTTACGGGTTCGGATTTTTTAAATCTCAGTCTTTGCTTCATCCTTTAAACGTCCACTTTCAATTTGATGGAGAAGAAGCACACTTGACAATAAAGGTCTGGAAGATTAAAGTTCATTTTAATTAAGAAAGATGAGTCCTTGCTGTTAATGTTGGGTCTATTGGCAAGAGAAAGGCTTATCTGGATCTGGATCATTTAAAGCTTTTACATAAGGAAGCTCTCTGTTTCAATTTAAAACAGGGACATGAGTTTTTTTGGGCCTGCTTAGCTCAACCAGATGGAAAAGAGCTGTCCATCAAATTTTTCCAATAGTCTCATTTGAGGTCACCACATGGTTTCCTACATAAGTTTCACCCTCAATCCACATATTCGATTTGATCTGTTGTCATTAAATATAAATAAATATATATATAAAATAAGAAAAAAAATGTAAGGGGAATATGTAACCTTATTCATAGAAAAGGATAGGATAGGCATACAGCTCTCAACTCATGCCCCTTTAATTCAGTGGCTTCAGAATTCATGAGTTCTTTCTTCTTCTTCTTCTTTTTTTCATGTAATGTACAGGGACGGATTGAACGGATTAATCCGATCCGATCCGCTCCTCAATGGATCGAATCGGATCGGATCGAATTTTAACAGTCACGGATTGGTGACGGATTCCAAATCCGTCAATCCGTAGGTAATAGATTGGTGACGGATTTAGTCCAATCCGCACCAATCCGATCTGTGTACCCCTCTATCAATTAAGACCACTGAACCTTACAAACTCTATGATGTGATACTTTCAAGGGACGATCGGATGTAGAGAAAAGGTGGGAGGAGATTCTCCGCCTCTAAATTTCTCCTCATTTCTCCGCCTAGAGGAAATTCTCCATGCCATTTTCTCCTAAACAGGCCGTAAAGATTTTTATAACCCCTGGACTTCTATTCTTACCACAATGTACATCTTCAAAGCATAATCTCCAAGCTCAAATGTCCTACTGATTACTACAAAATGTGTTCCTTAGGCCTCATTCATCCCTTCATGTAATTGGATAACATGAGTCACTTGCAAGTGACAGTTGCTTTATTCTTTGTCAAAACAAGAGTTACAGGAAATCAGATTGAGGCCGAGATCTGAGCATACAAAAGAGTTCCAAACAACAAAACAACTGTCAGCATAAGGCAACTCAGGTAATCCAAAACACATGGACCTAATTTATGCCTAGCCAAGTTACTTGTTCTCAGTTGACAAATATCCAAACAGGGCCCCAGGACTGCATCATAATCATGTAATTTTTGGAGAAATGGGAGCGAGTTCTGAAATTTAATTCCATCTTCCTTGTTTGACCTCACTTTCAGGCCAATGCTCAGTGACACACATAAGTTTCAAATCTGTCCAATGCAATCCCAGCTTCTGGATCCAATCATTCTGAACTCTACCAAGATCAGTGATGTGAACATGGTTTGAAATAGCAATCGCTATTTAACGGGTTAGCCCATCACAAGTTTCTGAGTCACAATTACAGTTGATCATAACAGGTTTTTTCAAATTGAATATCATCCAGACACATTTTCATTTCCATATTGGAATAAATGTTCAAGGTCATTTGAGTGAGAGGAAAAGATGGACAAAATGGAGGTGGAGAAAGGAACAAGTAAAGGAGAGCACTTTTCTCCACCAGTTCTCTCAAACTCTTCAAGCAGATCCACAGAAGTAAACATTGTTGTACTGTTCAAAACACATTATGCTCAGAGATACCCAGATAAAACAAAGTTCACAAATTGATAACAAAATGTGTGTCACGGTTCTTTCTGAGGTGCCTCTCATCTGTTGGAAAGGAGTGATTGATGTATCTGTGACTTCCATTTCATAGTTACTCAGCTCCGCCATGCTGAAGATGACTCCAAGTCAACATCCTCTTCCCACCAAGTGGCAGTCTGCAGCAGCAAGATGCGGTAATTGGAAAATTACCTCAATTTTTAAGCAGCAATAACCAAAGTAGTCTGCTTTATGACTTGAGACGAACAGTAATACACCCAAGGTTTAGATTTAATCAGGTAAAAAAAAAGGAATCTTTCATCAATACAAATGGGCAAAACTTGGACAAAGTGCTAGTTTTTAAGGCATGTCTGTCAATTTCATTAACCAAATAAATGGTCATAGCTGTACACATAGCTTCCTTTTGTGCTCGAGAAGCTACAGGGTTCAACCATGCTCTCCACTAGAATCCCTTCCTTTGGGTCTCAAGGCAATGTGCTTATCAGTTTACTTGATGTGAAGCAATCTTTAAGTACGGGGCTAACCACCCACATACATGATGATAAAGAAGACCCACATTTTCAGCATATCAATTGACTCTACTACAATTCTCATGCCAATCATCTTATCTAGTCAAAAAAGATAACATGATGACCTACCTTTGGCCCACACCCTTTCATCTATTTTAACGCTTTTCAAGATGTCACACTTATCATAAATATATATAAATATATATATATATATATATATATATATATCATGGTATACCACTTTTGGAGGTTTAACGACTCTTCAAGCTATAATTTCAAACTCAAAAGCATTTGTGTGAAAATCTTAAATAATCTAGTTTGCATCTTACTGCCCCTTATCCAGAGTGATCCTTCGAATAATCTAATAGGCTTATATCTGATTTCTTTTGTGAAGCCTCAATCTACTCTATGCATAAAGAAAATAGTAATGCAAAAGCTAAAACCTAAGGCTTATAATCACAACCTTAAGATGATCAACTGGAGTGAAACTAGATCCACCTCCCATGACCATCCCATCCTGAAGCGCCCCCACTCCCTTGATCCACCTCCCATGACCATCCCATCCTGAAGGCCCCCACCCCACTCCCACTACCCCCAGTGAATTGGCACCAATGCGAGTGGGACCCATTGCACTCAATAAGGACTGCAAACACACTGAAGTGAAAACCGACCACATGTAAGAACCATGCGGTCTGGCTAATTTTTGGTCTCCTGACCCACCTATGGTCAACTTATCCCACCACCCACGGATTGCCAACAGCCCAACACTCAACCATTACTCACCTTTTGATTGAAATCCAACAAAAAAAAATGATATCTGATCTAAAACCATTAAACATGAGGGCCATAGGTTAGGAGGGTTAGAATGATCTAATGGAGTTGAGATTTTGCACAGCCTAGGTCCCATTGAGATCTTTTCATTCCTCCCTCCCCAATGATTGAAATGGCCCCAAGTGGGCCTCACAGGTTGGACCACACTATCCTTGTGTGATGATTGGTTCTCACCAAAATAATATAAAAATATATGAACTATGGCTGGATTCATGGGAATCAAAGGCCAACTACAAGTGACAGGGTACGTAGATGAGTGGGATCCAGAGCAAAACCATGGTATATCTTGATCCAGATCCGACACAGATCCTATGTGTTGATCCAGACCCAGCATCGACTAAAAGCCAAAGATTTCAAATCTGGATCTAAAACAAGAATTGAGGCTCATGAGTGCATTAAGATCAATGGTCCTCAAAATAGATTTGGTAAGATATTGTGCATGCGTGTGCGCGTGCGTGCGGTGCGTGTGCATGTGTGCTTGTGCGTGTGCGCAAGTGTGTGCGCGCGCGCGCGCGTGTGCGTGTGCATATAACCAACCAAGATAGAATAAGCAGATTTAGAACCTTGTAGCCTCTTCTGAGAAATTCCAATGAGCTTCCTTGTTCCTCTTGTAGCCCAAGAACTCGCAATAGTTCCTCCTTGGTCTATATATGGCAAGCCACAATCAATAGAAACAAAAACCAAATACTTAAGATAGAAATAGGATTGGTGGGTTAGGAATATGTACTTCTCCCAAAGTGAAACGAGTTGCACTTTCAGCTACACAAGCATAAGAACCATCAGCTTGTTTGAGCATCACCTGCCAAGGCCCTGCCCAAATACAAAATATTATAGATACCAGAGAACAATGTCACTGGTGTAGTGGTTACTGGTCTTTTAAGTTTCAGCAGTGCCATAAAACTAGAAAATGAAAAAAGAATCAGCATATATTTTGTAAACTCGAGAAATCGGCCTGCCTCATGTTCATAACCTTTCAGTACCCCAGTTTAAACAATTTTGTGTGATGAAAATTGAGGAACCTGTGTTACCAAATTTTTTCCCATAGGAAGAAGGCAGATGCTCACATTCCTTGTCTTACAAATATGATTAATACTATCTCACTTATTGGCAACTTGCAGTTGTAGCATCCCCCATGCATGGTCATTCAAAGTACTACATGAATATGGGTAATGGAAAGGAGTATAAGACTACAAGAACACTAGTGGGATCAGGTATGGGGATTCCTCCAAATAAAATTGTCTGGATATGAATACAATATGAGTTGATCAAAACTTGCGAGTATTATCATGTTTATAAGAGAGATTCTTTACATAATATCACAGGTTTTAACTTTACATGATCTAGTATTTAATTCTTTTCCAAATGCCTCATATAACGGTAAAAATGAACGCAAGGTTACAAGTGTGGACTTGGTGATGTAATTAATTAATAGGAGCCTCTGACCATTTGGACTTCTATTAGGGAAGAATTTGTTGCAATTAAGGCAGGATTGAAAGGCAATCAATGTAAGGGAAATTTCCATGATGATATTCTGTAATCCCATCACCTTTTTTATGGTTTTGCACTGTATGCATGTATCTGTTTGATAAATCTGTAAAATCTTCAAAAATATTAAATAAAAATAAAAAATCACTTGTAGTCTATTTGGTGAAGATCACATAAGAGTTCATCCTGGTAGATCTAGAGTCCATCTCAGGGAATGGGTACTCCAGTTTTCTGCATGATCCGAGTGTCATTAATCATTATACAAGGTCTCCACCTAACTGTCTATCTTTATAACAGTACAAAGTTTTCCTTGAATAAGTGCATTAGTACAAAGTAATACCTAGGGTTTAGTTCACAAAATCCATCGGTGGTTTCTTAAACCTTTTTTAAAACTATAACACTTTGTCATTACCTGAATTTTCTTTTCAGTTATGACATGCCCATACAAATTTTTTTAGACATTGTGACTCCGCAAAATAGGACAGAAGTGATATTCTTGCAAGGCATACTTTGCAAATCGAATGGGATGTCACAATGTCGCTTCTCAAAATAATGGCAACAAGATACTTCCAGGTGCGCACTAGATATGTATCTGTATCATTATCAAGCATTACATGGCAATTTCCACCACAGATTGTACTCTCCTTCTTCTCGGGTGTGAATGCTTGATTGAACATTGGCTGCTTCCTCATTAAACAGTTGGCATCAGTGTTTGGAGCATATGACCGAAGAGCACCCCAGGTAGGGCATCTCCAAAAGAAGACCAAGGATGCAGCCGTAAAATGGTTTCCATTCGGTGTGTGCCTCATCTTATGAGGCACATTTAAGGCGTACACCCTAAATGAAGCATGTGCTTCAGCCACACCTGGAGGGGGCGTGCCACCCCATTAACACTTCTCATTCAAGCACCATAATACCTCCTATTTTTAAACAAAGGCAGGGACAATGTAGCAATTAACTGGGGTTAAGTTAAAAGAAATTTAAAACAGACGAAACTGCAAAAGAAGAGAACAGCGCATTAATGGGGCCTGCACAAGAACTTTGACATTTGTTATCAAATTTTATATTTATATTAATATATTCTAATATATTAAGTAATTAATTATTTATTAAAAGGCATGTTCATGAGACTCGCACCTTGTGCAATTGAAAGCCTGCCTCATGCTTTAGCATTATTAAACATTGTGGGCATTTATGTGTATACAAGAGAGAGAACTTTTAAATGAATGAACTGCAAACTCTAAATTACTCAGAAGTTACTTTCTCAAGGTTTATGTGATCTGTACATGTTCTACCAATCATGTCAGAACATAATTTCTGCATAGTACTCGTGATGGCCAAATTTCCATAAAAGCAATAGGCAAATCCATAGGATCTCACCAGGATATTGGCGGAACAGAGCACCACTGTAGTTTACAATGAAAGGAGCAATTGGAACTGTCTTCAGGATTAAAGAAAGAGTCAGGGTAGTTATCCAAACTGAATGGAATCATTAATGAGAAAACTGATAGAAAGATACCTTTGAGTACTCTCTTATTCGAATAAAAAACACTGGGATGAACTGAGAAAGAAATCGATAATGCAAATCTTTGGTGGGAAATCCCAAAAGACCAAGATCAGCACTGCAAAATTGTGAACGATTATTTAACAAGGAAAAGAAAATCTCTTGAAATGGAAGATAATCATCCATTTGAGAGTTGGAACATAATCAAGCATACCGCAAAGTTTCCAATTCCAAATTGAAAAGAAGAACTGGAGTAGATGTGGCAAATGTTTCCTGCACATAAACAGTAAAATTGCACTATAGAAGAGAATCATGGAAACACCTATGGCGTTGTTTTTAGTTGAAAAACACATATGTCAAAATTCAAATAGAACTGAAAGCCTCTGAAACATGCTCAAAATTATTTTTTCTTTAATCAGTTACAGTTCAAAATTCTTCTTTTCAGTATAGTTACAACACTCCATTTATTCCATGTGTGAATCATGTCCATCGCTCATGTATTAGCTTTAACTCAAATATCCAATAAATAAACAGTAGTAGCACCATTCTAAGTATGTTGCTGGTATAGAAGCAATTTTTTTAAGGGAAATATAATAGTATTATTTTAAAAAAAAAACAAACTATAAAGAAGAGAAAAGTTATAGGGAACGGTGTTGAGGCTACAAGAATGGCATTGAACAAGCATCATTGCAGTTACAAGTAACAATATGACAGAAGTCTCCAATATCCTACCACCAAACGATAGCTAAATAAAAATAATAATTGAGCTTTCTACATGTAATTTCAATTATCCATTGGATGCTTTAATTGGTCCAAAAGTTGGACTTCAGTGATATTATTTTTGGTTTTTTTATTGGTAACTTCAGTGATACAATGATCTACACTGAATCTGAAGAAAATTTTCCATTTTCATCATCTGGAATTGCTATATGCACTGCAGAATGCAGAAAATCTAGATTATTCAAGGTATTAAATACTTTCCAAAAGAGGCACCAATAAGTACGCAATCTATAAAGAAAAAAAAAAAGAAAAAGAAAGGACTAAGAAAGTATGTAATGTGCATGGGTGCATTAGTTCAGGTTCCCTGTAAAGGAAAAAAATGCAATTTAAATAGGGAATTCGCTGCCAACATAATTCATAGGTTTCTGTATAATAGGGGATTGGGTTTTTTTTATTGTATTCATTTGTTGGTATTTGAATTAGCCAACCCAATCAATGGGATAAGGCTACATGACGATGATGATGATGAGATTTGATTTGGACCATTACACAGGTCCGAGTTTCTGAGCTTGAATTGAAAATCTGAAATATAATCTGGATAGGATTTCTCGATGATTTCTAGATGAGTATAGACATTTGAGCATAAGAACTAATAAAAAATTTAAAGATGCCATGCCAAAAACTGATACTGTGAGATCAAATACAGCAAAACACTACCAAACAATTCTCTGCTTCATATGATGATCATCATCATCTTAGCCTTATCCTTTAATCTGGGGTCAGCTTAAAGCATTCTACTCAATCAAATAGAGATATGAACTAGCACAAGAGTGATAGAATAAGAGTGATGTAACAGATGTACTAATAGAGATGACACAATGAATTTAGAAATAATTCATAAGTAAACCGTTCCTACTATATTTTTTCAATTAGCACGTAATTTTTAGTAGATTGCTTTTTCTGTTCAACATTTATTAGATGTACCTTGAAAAACCATTTTATTGGCAATATGAAATTCAACAAATTATAGTTTAAGCCATATAGGATATATTTCAAAATTACAAAACCTAAAAGAGAGCTTTTAAAGAATAACGTTCATACCACATACTTCTCTATATAAGAAAGGTCGCGTGTACTACAGTTAATAAATACAAACAATGATGGTGGCTCATCAGACTTCTGACGACCTGCACTTAAAAAAGAAACAACAGAATTATAACTTCAATTTGTGCAGCAGTTAAAGAGAAAAACAGTAACAATGAAACCCAAAACAAAACAGAGTTTATTTGCACGATGCACAAAGTTGTTCCTTTAAAACCTAACTAATAGACATTTTATAATTATATAGATGGAAGGCATGGAAAAAGGACCCAGGAACACAATAATAAACTATAATGCCAGTACAAACAAAAAACATGCATTCTTAAACATAAAATGTATCCTTTCAAAGAGTTGGCATCTCTTAGAAGTTGTTAGATGGATATTTATTGGAATGAAGATTATGGTGAGGTTGCAGTTTCACTGCAACTACGTGATCAACAGCAATTCTACTCCACTTCGTGACAGGAACTCTCCAAAGCTGTTGATCTCCGATCTGTAGATGCTCCGTGAATAAAAGTCTAGTCTTCTCATTTCTAGGGCCTTATCAAAACCTTGTCGGAAAGCTTATATACTTGACTATCACACACCCAGATATCATACATGCTGTCGGCATGGGCCATTATTTTCTGGATACCCCAAGCTATCATTATCAAATTGCTGTTTTCCAAATTCTGCGCTCCGTGAATATGGAACCAAAGAAAATATTGTGCAGATTTCTGACCATTTTGGATATCACAGGCTATTGTTATCCCTATTGGTCCAGATCCCAAAAAAATGATATTAAACAAATGTAATCGTCATCCAATTTTGAACCGGCAAGTCTGCTCCTTCTTTATGATAAATGAAATAAGACGTTGTCTCTAAAAAGTACATCAATAGATCTCTGATCTGCTAATGTCAACTATCGGCTCAGAAATTGTATTTTTTGTTGGGCATCAACTAGAAAAACTATTAAAATAGAATTAGATTGACATATCTTTGATTCAATGATGACAATGCCCAGTGTATGCATCTTCCTTAATTTTATAATTCCAAGGGCTTGGAATTTAGTTTTCACTCTTCACATCCCCCCTGCAAATTGAAAAGAAAAGGAAAGAGGATTAAACTGTATTAAATAATCAGTATTAGTGAAGGAGCCTCCTCCCCTAGCAGTCACACAGTGTGAGAAGGAAATGGATTAAACCATGTTTCCCATTTTACTTTACAAAATAGAAGAGAAAATTCATCAAATATCAGTAAATGAGATTGATTTTGTATAAGACTGCTAATGATATAATAACTGATGAATAAATCCAGAATCTGAGGACACGAAACTTAATCCTGCCAGTCACGGTTAGTCATGACCATCTCCAGTGAACAAGTAATATAAAACGAATATGACCTTTAAATTGCTATTTTAATTATAAACTAGATTGCTAGTTTAACCCATTAGAACATGGAAACCAGCCAAGCACAAATAATGTTCTTCTGTATTTCCTATAAGATAATTTTTTCTCAAAATAATGGAAGTTCAGGACAAAAGACATGTTCATGTACGTTGCTTGAGAAGAGGGGAAGAAATAAACATTCTAGAAGGGCCTAAAACATTACACTATTTGTTTGGCAGAAAGCAACCTTCATCGTCATCATCATCTGCAAAATCAAAATCTAATGTGTTCCTTATGGATCTGAAGAAAGTCGTCACGGGCCCACCAGGTATATCATCCAAAGAACCAATGGTTATACCATCAACCTGAAATGAATAACTTTTTTAAGAAACAGAAATTGCAACATTTTCGCAGCTTGTACTGCAAGATGCAACAAAAGACTAATGTAGCTCTCTGCATGTAGGACCACCTAACAAGTAACAACTGAAAATCTATTATAATCTGAGTACTTCCACAACAAGGGCACGAAAATTAGGAAATATTAGTGAACAGACAGAATAACTTCATACCATCTCAAAAGTTGTCCTGAACAGCTCAGAAGCCCGACGCTTTTCCGGCTTATCGGGAAACACCTGAATAAGGCATAAAAGACGTGGCTAGATGATGAAGTACGACAGGACATAGTAGAGCAACCCACTGACAAAACAATCTGAACTTACAATGCAAGCTCTGGTTCCTTTCATTTCTTGGAGCTTCCGAACAACAGCTATCACAAGTTGGATATTGGCATCAATGAATTCATCTGAAGATCCCTTCAAGAATTCAGGAAATTGAGAAAATTATTTATACAGTTATTTTCTACTATTACACTATGCAGAGACATACAACTACGCCTCTAGCTCCTATTTTGGTATGAAGAGCCATTGTTTGGAATTCCTTCTGAAAAAAAATTGTCATGACCAATAGAAACATTCTAGCAAAATAGACAGTCAACACAAAATCAGTGATTGCCTTTCAAATTGCACTTGAAAAATACTGTCCAATATACATGCCCCATAAATGTTAACCGACATTTTAGCCAAGAAAAACATGTGAAAATACATGCACAAAATAAAGAATTGTTGTGAGAAACAGTTGATTTATGTGTCTTCCTTTTATGTGTCGCCAGTGGGCTGTCTTATTTCCAGAATAAAGAATTGCTGTAACAAACAGTTGACTTTTGGGGCATAAAGGTATACTGTTAATTGGACTTGGGTGGATTGGGCAACAAAATTGGGCCATGGCACAACCTCAGATCTAGTGAATCAGTTCCAGTCTGGATCCATATCCACAGATCTCTATTCAGATCAAATCTGGATTGTTCATTCGGGTCCGTCCTGGATCAAGGTATATGATTACTTCAATTGGGTCAAATTAGGGGTGACCCACAACCTACACACTTGAAGACCTATATAGAGGTCAATCTTATCAAAAGACTATGTTTTTGGAAATGAATTTCACATAAAAAGATATTAAAGATCAGTAACTTGGAGTAACAATACAAAAAAAATACCTTGTAGGAAGAGATGTTGCTGGGCAAGGGCCTGCCAATGCAATTGAGAATAAAAATTGGTGAATTCAAGAACTCCAAATATGAAATGAAATCCTATGAAACCAAAAGAGGAAATATTTTATGATTGGTAAATCAAGGAAAATTACTCAAAAGTTCCAGTAACCAAACTTTTTTTTTTTTCATACATTAAAAAATGTTGCATTTATTTAAAAGAATTTCAGCTGCCTCTACAAACTCCTCCAGGTTATCTAGGAAACTTAATATGGTATTAGAGTCAGCCCGTCACGAGTTGGAATCCCACGGGAAACACTCCGCGCTGCAATGGTACTACCATTAACCAAATGGGTGTCATTAAAAAATCCACTCTCTCCATCCAAAATCTAAAATGGGTGTATCACAATAACCAAGAAGCATAATTACAGCACCAAGACGAGAAGAAAAACGACATTAAATGCCCAACAACCAAATGGGGTATCATAAAAAATCCTCCAAAATCTGAAATGGGGCATATCAGACTAATCGAGACGCTTAATCCTACAACCAAAGTTCCACTTCAACACCCATTCAAAAGATTAACACGTAAAAACAAAAACCCAAAGAAACTAAGCTGAAATACAGAGAAAAAAAAAAACACGAAGAAGAAGAAACACTCACGGGAAATCGATCTCGAGACGGGTCTTTCCATCTTCCAGGGCATAAGCAAGAGAATTGGCGGCGTCTGTAACAAGAACTTGGTAGGACTTGGGTTTGTACACAGCGACTCCGGACTTGGGATCGGAATCTGGGGCAGTTCTGCTGCTGTTTTGGATGGCATGGAGCTTAGAAAGAGCTCGAACAGAAGGTAATTCAAAATGGGGTGGTGAGAAAGAGAGAGAGGGGTGAGATTTGAAGGGAGAAGATGGAAGAGGGAGAGATGGAGGAGAGAAAGAAAGGTGAGAGACTGCTGGGAATGACAAAGCCATTTGATTGATTGGCTTTGATTTTCTGGAGGGGGAGTGAGGGGAAGTGGATATAGATAGAAGAAGGATTTTAAAGGGGAGGGAGGGAGCTGTTTTCCTTTACCTGTCATCTGTAGAGAGTGTACCATGACCTGGGTAGTTAAAACTTTGTGTTTTATTTTTTCTTTTTTGGATACAAGGTTGGTTGGTTACTTACACTCATAGGGCGCAACTTTCTTTACTATAATTTATAATAAGAATTTAGTGCATTGGTTGTTTTTTTTTTTTTTTCACATGATGTGATGGTTGATCCGCATTTATAAATGCAATTACATCTTTCAGAAAACATTCTGCTACCATCTGCACTTTTTTTGTTTTTATTTATTATTATTATTATTTTATTTTATTTTGCTAAGAAGTTAGTGTTGGAGGGCTTTTAGACATGATGCGATGGTTTATGCCGTTGCATTTATAAATGACATATTTTTCTTCAAAAAAAATTCAATATTTTAGCCACCTAAGAGGTCTTATGTGGCCTTTTAGGGCACGTTTGGTAAACGTAGAAGAATACTCTATTTAGGATTCTCTCCATCTCCAAAGAATGCCACAATCCTCTAGTAGGATTCCCAAAGAGAGTTCCACGTTTGGATGGAAGGAAGATTTCTACAAATTGTAGAATATATGTTCCAATGGTTATAAATATGTTGTACAAAAATTTTCAGAATTCATGAAAAATCAAGACCTCAACTTTCACCTCAAAGTAGTTTGTGGTCATCTAGAAAATATGAACGGTTTTGATCGTGCAAAGGGGGCCCACAAGAATAAGAATTTAATATTTTAGTACTGAACGTTTTTGCAAATATCTCAAGATATGGTCAAGATCAATGGTTGAAAGTTTGTCAACTAGCAGTGTTTGACCATCTTGAAATAATTATTGGTTCAAATCATGATCGTGGGGCTCACAGGAACCAGAAAATTGAAAAGAATGGCCTCCTGGTCTCTATCCCGGTTTTGACCCAACAGAATCTCAGAATTTTACATCTAACGATTTGAACATTTTTGCAAATATCTCAAGATCTAAGAAGAATCAACTGTTGAAATTTGGTGAGCTAGCCGTTTTGAACCTTTTTAACACTATTATTGGTTTAGATCTTGATTGTGGGGCCCATAGAGACAAAAACCACTTTGTCCAATATTAACGCCTCAATGCACCGTAGCTTCGCAAATCCTCCATTGTGCAGAATCAGAAAATCCGAAGTGGGGTGGGGGGGGTGTGGGTTGGGTTTCCGATTCCAGAAATAATCAAATGGGAAGAAGTCTCATCTCCATCCTCTTCAAATCCATGCTGATCCAAACAAGAAAATCGGTGCGATCGCGGATTTTGGGTGAGGAATCCAGGGCGAAGACTGTTGCCCCTAAGGGCGTGTTCCTCTTCCACTGCTCTACGTTTCGATGTACGAGGTAGAAAGGTGGAATTCCATGACTGGCAATGAAACATTGCATAAAACAACAGATTCCCACTTGTTTTCGTTGCTACATCAAACACCAAGATGAGGGCATTGGATTTTTCGGCGCCTAGTCAGCATTTCTTTCTGCGGAAAATCCCATTGCACAAACACCTCCTTGGAATTTATGAAATTTCAGCTTCTTTGCTTTTTGGTGAAATGCAAGTTTAGAGAAGAATTTAGAAATTCCATTGTGTTGGAGCATTTAGATTCTAGAGATAAGAATTCTCTGGATTTGATTTGTTTTGTTTGACTTGTTAAGCTATCCAGCCCGGATCGTTAGACTGTCTTAACGCACGCTTCCATGAGTTTTTTTCCGGATGGCACTAGTAGACTCAATCTTCGGTGAACCTGAAGATGGGGGAACAGGAGATCGATAGCAGGACCTCTAGCTTCAGAAGAGAGAAACCGTTGTCCTCAACACTTGGCCAACCCCCTGTGGTTGCTTCCATCAGTGAGGTGAGAGAAAAGCTATTGGTTTCAAATAGTTTGGAATCGTTACCCAAATTGAGACCCGAAAACTTACATTTATCTATATTTATTTATAGCTTGAATTCAACATTATGGCCTCTTTACAGGTTTAAACGCACCTTCAATAGGACCTCATATTGGGTCCCAGGGTTTAGGATTTTATTTCCTCTTGATATCTTCGGATCTGGGTCCGCTCTAATGGATCCATGTCTGTCCCAAAGCTGAAGATTGCATTTGGCTCATGAGTCTCGATCCACTTATGCTTGGCCTAAAAGGTAATCCGCGAGGCTCCTCACTTCCATCCCAATCATACAAAATAAATGTGTTTTTCTTTTACGAGCCCTAAGCCAAATTTCACTTCAATAGCAATTTGTACCATAGTCAGATTTATCTGTGATCGATATGACGTGGCCTAATTCATTAAATCTGATATGAAGGAATGTAGAAGTGGACGTATTTATTTTGAGCAGTTTAAAATTTTAACTAGAAAACCCTAATGAAGAGCGTTGGGTGAAGGCCAATTTCTTATGAGTCCAAGCCTCAGAGGATCCGAACTCGGCCCATTGGCTGCTTTCCTATACATCTGCAGTTCTGAAGTTGCAACCAAATAAAAAGAGGGTCCTTTTGCAGAAATCGCCCATCCGTTGTGTGGTCCACTGAACTAACGGCTCAGATCGTTCTCAGGTCCTGAATCAGAAATTTTAGTATTTCTATTTTACCATCTATAATAACAGAAGGAGAGTTTGCTTCCTTCCATGTCATATTGTCATTGCATTACTATTACTGTAATTCCATTCTCCCTAAAAAAGACATGATCTATATGTTTTGTAGTGTTTTCCAATTTGTGTTGTTTTCTTATGGTAGAATATCCACCCCATGTTGATGGGTCCTTACATTACAAAGTTTGCATTTTGATTTGTGAACCTGTTTGATCCAGTTTTGTTTCCATTGAGTTTGGTGCACTCCACCTGTTTGTGGAATTTGCTGAAAGAGTTTGAAGAATTGGGTACATATGGGGCAAGTGGAATGGGTCCAAACCATCTTATCTCATAGGCCATGTTTGTTGTTATGCATTAACCAGAATTGCTTAGATTATCTAATCCTACTATTTGTTTAAATCACAGATTTGTGACCATGAGTTCATACCAAGGGCCAGTTTGTTTGCTTAAACTACATAGAAAGGGAATACATAGGAATTCATGGTTGAATGAGCTCCACTAAAGGATTTTTAAAGAGGTGAAGGGTGAAGGATATGAGGTGAGGATGAAGGAATGTATAAGGTAGCAATGTAGATGGGGCCTTGACTATTCTAGGATTTGAATTACAAGGGTGAAGGCTGGGTATTCATTTCCCATCTTCCTTGATTCCATTTCTGTTAAAGGGGAGGTCATTTGATGATTATTTTTGGATATTCACCTTTGGTTATTCCATTGCTGTGATTTTGTTGTTATGGTCATTGAGGGGTTGTTCTTTTAAGTTTCTTCTGTTTTTATTTATATTTCTCTTCTTTCTTTGGATGCTTTCTTGTCTTGATTTCTTTTGTTTCTTATTGTCTTTTTTTTTTTTTAAATTAATTGATATTTTCGTTAGAGAACAAGATGTAGATATAACAACATGGGTTTTATTCTTTTCTTAGTATTTTTATCGACAACACTAATGACTGAGTTACAGGTGCATTGTCAGTTACTTTCATTTATTTACTGCCAGTGTCTTAACGAATTTTCAGTAAAATGTTTTGGTGTTTAAAAGGATTGATTTCATATTCTCCAATTTTAATTTCATTTTGCCATTCTCTATTTGATGATAGAATATGTTTTGTAGAGGAGGTCTATAAAAAGTATGGTTTTAGTTATATAGAGTGTGCTGATATTGTGGGCCGACGTGAATGTGTGACAATCATGAAGAGTAGGGGGATAGAAAGGCTTAGTATGAATTAGGGGTGGGCCAAGAATTGTCCTGATCAGATGATGATCACCACTGATTTAAAAGGCCTAAAGTCTTAACAGTTCCATAAATGCAGACTCCTTTTAGATTAATTTTAAACTAAACTGCTTGCTAATTTACAGGGGAGCTGTGTATAAGTGTTTGGATTGATTAAAGGTGGGCATATTGTGTGTGTTTGGGTGAGGATGCACTTCTTTTGAACTAAACATGGCTTCTTTTTTGCAGTTCTGGCCAAATATGCATTGTCTTCTTATTATTGAAGGATAAGCATCTTTGAGTCATCTATGCAGGTACTGGATTCAAGGAGTGAATGAAGTTCTTCAAAAAATTATTAGGCTTTTTTTAATCCCCTAAATAGATACTACTACTATGAATATAAAAACTTAGAATGCAATTTTATTGACTCTCATCCAAGTTTCCCTTTCTTTGTTGTTGAAGTATACAGGTTTTGCTTCCTTTGTTGCATATGCTGTCATTGATGACTGGAAGCATGAGCATGATACTAGTTGAAATAAAGTATGTAAATTCCATTTACCATTAGCAAAAGTGCAAAGCCTTCCTCCCTTCTCATAAACTCTAATCCATGCCCCTATTCTCCAGCCCTCCAAAAATCCCCAATCTCAAATCTTTTTTCCTCAAATTTCCATCAAAACCCATATCTTTCTCCTCAATCCCAACTCACCAAGACATCAGCCATCTCATCCTTCAACAGCAATCCCCCTCCAAAGCCCTCCAAACCTTCAGATGGGCGTCCCAACTCCCCAATTTTAGCCATTCCCAATCCACATACAGGGCCTTAATCCACAAGCTCTGCATTTTCTGCCGATTTGACACCATCAAAACCATTCTGTCAGAGATGCCCGACTCGATTGGCGCCCCCCCAGATGATGACATCTTCATCACAATTGCCCATGGCTACGGACGCGCTCGAATGACTCACCAAGCCATCAACATACCTGAATTGGTCTCTCAGTTTGGTAAGAACCCATCTCTCAAAATCTTCAATTCAGTGCTTGATGTTCTAGTTAAAGAAGATATAGATCTGGGTCGGGATTTTTTCCGAAGAAAAATCATGGGGTGTGGGGTTCAAGGGGATGAGTATACATTTGGGATCTTGATGAAAGGTCTTTGTCGGACAAATAGGATTGATGAGGGTTTCAGGCTCCTGAAACTGATGAAATCACGGGGTCTTCTACCCAATTCAGTTATTTATAATACATTGATTCATGCGCTTTGTAAGAACGGGAAGGTTGGGAGGGGCAGAAGCTTGATGAGTGAGATGAATGATCCAAATGCAGTTACTTTCAATGTTTTAATATCCGGGTACTGCCGAGATGGTGATTTTGTTCGTGCCCTTGTGCTATTGGAGCAATGCTTCAATCATGGACTCATTCCTGATGTTGTTACAATCACAAAGGTGCTGGAACTTCTGTGCAAAAATGAACGTGTTATGGAAGCATTCGAGGTTTTGGAGAGGGTAGAGAAGAGAGGAGGCGTAGTTGATATTGTGGCCCACAATACTCTGATTAAAGGGTTCTGCAACCTGGGGAAGTCAAAGGTTGGACTGAGGATTCTGAAGGAGATGGAGAGTAAAGGATGTCTTCCGAATGCGAGCACATATAATGTATTGATCGCTGGTTTTTGTGATGTGGGCAAGTTGGATGAAGCACTTGATCTTTTTCATGAAATGAGGACAGATGGAATTGAACCAGATTTCGTCACTTATGATACAATGATTAAAGGGCTATGTTCAGAAGGAAAGGTGGACGATGGGTTTAAGATTTTGGATATGATGGAGGAGGGGAATCAACGGGAGAGGATTAGTCCTTACAATAGTATCATATATGGTCTGTATAGGGAAAATAGATTAGAGCAAGCACTTGATTTTCTTGCTAACATGGGGAGATTTTTCCCTAGAGTTGTAGATCGAAGTTTCAAGATATTGAGTTTGTGCAAGGAATGCAAGGTTGGAGAAGCAGAGAAAATTTATGATCAGATGGTTGTTGAAGGGGGAGCTCCTAGTGCTCTTGTTTATGCATGCCTGATTGACAGTTTATGCAAAGAAGAGGATGTTCGCAGAGCATTTGAGCTGATGAATGAGATGGTGCTAAATGGTTATTTTCCTATCCCAGCAACATTCAATGCTTTGATCATTGGTTTTTGTGGGCAAGGGAGTGTAGGGAATGCTATCACTCTCATGGAAGAGATTTTAAGGAGAGGTGGCTTTGCTGATGCAGGTAGCTATCATCCTTTGATTGACACGCTTTGCAGGAGAGGAAATTTTCAGAGAGCTTTAGGATTGCTTGTGCAAATGGTAGAAAAGGGTGTTGTTCCTGATCATTTGATATGGAACTCCTTGCTTATGTGCCTATTAAATAGAGAAACAATATGGTTAAAAAGCAAGGGTTGGCTGCATGCAGACCATCTATTAGACTGTATTTGTGAAACTTGATTTGATTGGAATGATGAACGCCGTTTCGACTTTTTGGTTCTACATAATCTAATGAAATAGAAGAGCTACATTTCATGGGCTTTTTTTATTTTTTATTTTCAGCATTTTTTTCAAGAGCCTGACTTTCCATCTCTCTCTCTCTCTCTCTCTCTCTCTCTCTCTCTCTCTCTCTCTCTCTCTCTCTCTCTGTGTTTTGTAATTGTATTGCAAACAGTAATATGGGTTGAATCTAGTGATATCATGAACCATATCATAAATTGTAAGATTTTTATTTTCTCAAAATACAGAAAAAATTCAAAAGTCAAAATAAAGTAAATAATAGATATCTTTAATGGCATTATTGATTTGATAAAAACATCATGATAGATAGTATCATATGAAGAACCTGATCCACAAGCATGCGTGTTTTAAGATAACAAAAATTAATGAACGCATCAGGACTCTTATTTCACCTTGTTTAACCTACTGTTTCCAATACCAGTATTCATCAACGCTTATGTTTTAACGTGGACAAAGTATACTATTACATATTTTCCACATAAAAGGGCTTCTCTCATGGAGACCAAACCTTGTACAAAATACCTATAGTTCATATTTTATTTAGAATCGCATTGAGAAAACACTACTTTGATCATACGAACAATAAGAAAGTATTGTTGATTTACTTTCTTGCAAGGTTTGGGCCTTTAAAAAGCAGCATGACACTCATCTTCTCTCTCCTAAATCCTTCAGTAAGGGCATGTTTGTTTGCATAGAATATATAGGAATTCATGATAAATGAGTTCCATCGAAGGGTCATTCAAGAGATGAGGGGTGAAGGATATGTGGTTTGTAGATGGGATATTTGACTTTCATAAGATTTGAATTGCTAGGGAGATGGCTGGATATCTAGCTTACCCCCCAACATAGGTGGAATAAGGCTATGATAATGATGGCTGGGTATTCATTTCCCATATTCATTATTCAAATTCCCATTAAAGAGGAAGCTTATTTAATGGTCATTTTTTTATATTCACCTTTGAGTCTTCATCCTTTAACTATTTATAGAAATGCAGTCTTAGAATTCTTAGGAACTCAATATGAAACAAACAGGCTAGTGAAGAGAGAATATCGATAAATTGATGGAAGAAGACCACAAGGCCTTTGAAAGGCATTATGGTTTTTAAAAAATGAAAAGAAAACTGTAAAAAATAATCATAACAGCATTCAGCTTCAACCAAAGCCAGTAGTTTTTAACTGGGTATGATCTTAGAATTCATGTGAATCATACAAACCTAGCGTAAATCATAGGTTCATTTGTGAATCAAGCGGATTTTTTTAATAATTGCGATTAAAATTATACAAATCATTTTTTATACCTATATATGTTTCAGAAATGCTGGGATTTTGAAAACATTGCATGCGCTGTATAGTAGATTGAACAGTTTGGTTCCTTCCTTTATATCATACCTATTGTTGATCGATTGTGTTTTTTATGTCGATCAAATGAAGATAGATTATTTTTAAGAAATTTGTGACAGGATTCAGCGTTTTCCAGTCTCAGGGACTTGTGCACTTGCATGTGCCATCTGATGATAATTACTCTCTATATATATTTTTATATATATAAAGGGGGGTTTTCTTATGCATACTTCCCTCGCCATATGATGAGGGACACTTCCCCTTTTGGGGTTTTCAAGTATAAGTGTACCTCACCCTATGTACTTGAAAATCCCTTTTTGTACTTGAAAATCCCCAAAAGGGGAAGTGTCTCTCACCATATGGTGAGGGAAGTATGCATAAGAAGACCCAAATATATATATATATATTTATATATATATATAAATATATATATATTTATTTATATATATATATATAAATAAATATATATATTTATATATGTATATAAATATATATATATATGTAACTCAAGGGTATTCCCGCCCAGCCCATAAGCCCTTTGGCCCTAAGCCCGAGGGACATTTGATTCTGGATAACCGAAAGTTAATCCGCAGGGGCACATGCAAACCCTTCTATCCACATGCACCGGGTAAGCCTACGGGAGGTGGCCATCGGAGGTAGGTCAATAATTCCTCAAAATTGATCTGCCTTTTTTGTTCCAGCCTAGCATTCCATAAAGATAGGCCCTACCTTCCAATGCCAGACTGTCTATTTTCTACCCTCACATTGGATTTGCAATGCTGGTCTGACCATCTTAGTGCTGGCCGGAAAATGGATGATTCAAGAAGTAAGCATGTCAATGTCTACATACATATAATGGGAGAAATCCACAGAATAAAAAGTTCAGATGCTTTTGGAGAACTTTTAGTGCATTCCAGTTGAGGCGAACCAATTTAATGATCTGGACTGCTGGGGGGGTCAATGAGTCCTACTTGTGCAGTTGGCCTGAGTTTTGTTCTAGTTATAGTATTCTATGATATTTGGCGTCTTTAGATAGATTAAGATTAGCAGGTAAATTGATTCTGCAGAGTTGGATCCATCTTTCACCCACTGCATTGCGGCAAGATGATTGGATCGCGGCTGTCCATCTACTGGGCTCATCGAGAGTGGGCCACTGTTTAGAAACCACATTAATCAGGTACTTATAATCATCACTTTGCTATGCTGAGTGAGATCAACTGAGCACTTATTTTTACGACACATTCGATCCGGTGTATCCATTGAATCATGAATGCTTGGAATCACTTTGTTTTTTTTTTGGAAAAAACAAAAAAAGAAGAGGAGTTCATTTTCTTTTTAGCTCTGCCATTCATCATTGCTAGTCTTCTGAGACCCAACTGCAGATAAAGGAGGATTGTGTTAGCATTCTAATAAGTTAAAAAAAAGAAAAGAAAAAAGAACTTGAAAAAGATTAGATATCATTTTTAGAAGTCAAATGGATTCAAGCCCTGTGCAAAAGTCAAGTAATTTCTTTTATTAGGTAAGGCTAAGGCCTCTGTGGAAGGCTTGGGACTTAGAAATAGAAAATGCATTTCTCTATGGATATGTAATGGTTATTTGCAAATAGCAGTCACAATGGATTGGGTCCACCGATGATGTTAGCATTTTTGGGATCAACCAATGCCTTTATCTTTCTTAGTCGGGGAGGAAATGTCAACCTGAACGCTAAATTCTTGGAGAAGATAAAGGTCGGATTGGCAGGTTTCAGTAGTATGTATTGGCTCAACTCAGACTCGACCCATTTATTTATTTGTTTGAAAATGGCAACCTAAACCTGAGATAACTGGGATAGTTTTCAGGTCAGTTCAGGAATTGCTAACCCTAGTAGCAAAACATAATAGAAAGAGAGCACTGCCATTTATTATCTCAATAAATTCTCGATTAGATCTAGATAGTTGTAATGGATTAATGTTCAGCTCCCAGAGAGACTTCAAAGAAGAATGATTAATTTTACTCCCAGAAGATAAATATTGATGGCATGAACTTCCAAAACTGATTCGCTTACATGGAGTTAGGTTTTTACATCTGTATGTGAGAAACGACGACAGTCAAATCTAACTTCTGTTCCAGTGTCCCAGTTTGGTACTCAGAAAAAAATTCTCAGCTCACCTTCAACATTTCTAAATTTCACCCTGGGCATGCTACCTTCCCTCACCAGAGGGCTTTATCACCACACCCGAGGTCTACTTTCCTCAACCGGGGGCTCCATCACCTCTCCTAAAGAATTGGAGCCCCACCTCGCAACAGTTCAATATGCTTTTTCATACCCAGATACTTCAGATGAAGTAATTTGTCCAAAATCTCACTATCAATTGAAAAGGCATCTGAACAGATCTGGTAAAACATCCAAGGACCTAATACATGATAAAATCATTTCCAAACCCAGATACTTCAGATGAAGTAATTTGTCCAAAATCTCACTATCAATTGAAAAGGCATCTGAACAGATCTGGTAAAACATCCAAGGACCTAATACATGATAAAATCATTTCCAACAGTCCACTGACGGAAGAACTCTCTAAACCACTTGTATTATGGAACAAGCACGACATAAAAGGTGGGCGTCACCATTACAATCTCAGAACTATCTATGGATGTCATTCGTATGAGATGGAGGTGTAAAATCCCACTACTAGAGTATTACAAATTTGCGTGCAGGTTATTTGGGAAATAATTCCAAACTAATCAATCAAAAGCTACAAAAATTGTGGTATTTTCTTGCCTGATCCCAGAAAGAAGAAAATAACCACAACTTTGATCCACTAAGTGTCGTACCTTTTAACAAGAATTTGTATTAGTAGGATTTTAATTTGACAACAAACTCAGCTGGCTCAAAGCGACAGGATCCAGAAATTGACTAGGACAAGTATATGACAGGAGCACATCCATGCAAGTCATACGGAAATGGATTCTGCTCATTCAGTGAGTTTTGGCTTCATCACCCCTGATCTGCGAAAGATTAGATAGCCTGCCGTTTCTACATATCACCCCTGTAAAATGCATAATGCTCCTCCATATTGCACTTCTGATCTCTACAACAAAAACAAAGAAACACATTCAAAATTGACTCTGGTGCGATTTCTAAATTCCTTAGCTCACAGAAATGACAGCCTTATTTAATCCATCTATAAATATCAACAGAACCAAAAGCTCGTACAGAAACAAATACAAAAGTGGCAGATTAACCTCTTTATGTATCAAGTTTGTTGGATCCCTAGTTGCCTAAGAGAATCTGGGGCAATAAGGAATATGCGCCTTGGGGTTTGAAACCGAAAGACTACGACTCCTTTATATGCTGTCCTTGGAATTCCATCCTGCAAAAAAGAAAGTTTAAGTGCTTGGAAGAGTGTGAAAAAAGTTCGTGCCTCCTATGCTTGTGGGTAAAAATAGCAATTTTTAACTTTGATTTGAAAGGTTTGTGTCATCTTATCACAAACTATTGCAAAAATGATACATAACTGCAATTTATTTCATGACCATATTTTATTAGAAGCAACTTGTGGTATAATTAGTAGTGGGGATAAACAATGGTAGGTATCACCTGTTTTCAACTGAGTAGCTGATTGATGATTCTCATTGTTGAAACAAAGTATTACTGAATTAATTCTAATGATTATATCTGCAAGTAAAAAAAGGAAATAGCAAAGGATGCAGAATTTACCTTCCATTCTTCGAAAATTCCAAACTGACGTGCAATTCGTTGAAAATCTGGCTCGTCATTGTACTGGATACGCACATCACCATCTATATTATATGCCTTCTGAACAGCATCAGTTCCATGGACAGGTTTTGCATTTGCTACAAGGTTGCCAAAGTGCTTCACAAAATTGTCCTTCAAATCGCAAGACACATTTTAATCTCACTGCAATACATTACCTAAGCTAAAAATTATATAGGCTATGAATTTTACCTCCGTCATGTAGCTCAGATCCATCGATTTCCAGTCAACCTTTACACCAAAGACAACACACAGATATCATCAAGAGTGTCCAGACTAAACCCAGAAATGAAGAAAGAAATTACCCATTTCTTACATGGGCATCGTTCAGCTTAATAGGCTCTAGATATTGTTTAAAGAACTGTCCCATACTGGAGCCCTGCAATGCAGTTACCACGTGTCAACGCAAGTGTCAAGCAGATTTCAAAAACAGGATGGGGAAGAAATGAGTTCTTCCAATTCGAAAGTCCATAGATTAGGAAATAAACAAACAAATCATCATCTCATTCCATCAATTGGAAGTCAGCTGAAATTAAAGAGTTCTCCTATTTAACTATAGAATAAGCTATCCAACTTTCTAAGGTATATGACAAGTGTTGTGGGGGTGTGTGAATGAATTCACAAGAGAACTGATGGCACAATGAGGAAGGGACGCAAATACACATATTTACAGATAGATCAAAGAAATCCAATCAAGTATTTCTTGGGTTGACAGATGTCATCAGTGGTGTCAATGGATTGTGCCAATATGAGCAGCATGCCTCTGACTTGATGTTGATGGCACAAAAGCTAGGCCTCGGCACAACCAAACCAGAGGGGGAACATGCTTTCTCAACCTGCGCCAGCCATAGGGCATGTTTTCTATGCTCAGGCCTGATTAAAATTTATCAAACCCATCTCCATGAAGCACCACAAACGTACAATGGGCCTGGTCCAATGTCAACCGGGCCAGCCTCTGGAGCTCAAGCACACTTGATAAGCCAGAAATGAAGACCCAATTTACATCCTCATATGCTAGATAAAATAAAACTGAAAACATAGAGAACAAACACGTACATGCTCACCGAAATTATATGTCCTGCAAACTTCTGGCCGGATAAACTGCCGATCTCTGTGTACCTCTTTTAACCTCACCCAGTCATCCCAGTAAGTATAATCTCGTCAAGGATGAAAACAAACAGAGATAATGGAGTACATCTATAAGTCTGATGACAGAGAGAAAAATAAAATCAACAAGGATATGCTTTAGGCCACTTTGGTGAGAGCTCATCCCACGTAGATTTTAATAGCATCCATCCAAGTCCAGGAAAGAAATCTGAACGATAAAGTACATCTGCAGAAGGTGCCAATTAGCAGCTCGAATAAACATAAGCTACTTTGGTCAAGTGGAAAGCCGTTCAAGTGGATATTAACATAATTCTAAAATCTTGAATGACGGTAAACATAACTAAGGTGCCAGAACTAAGTCACTGCACCTTCTTTACATATAATTTACATGTAAGAGATCCAAACAAAGCACACAGATGGCCTACCGTGATGCACCGGAACTATAAAAGATCACACTAAGCAGAAAATACTGAAAGTTCAACCAGAAAGTCCTAAAAAATGAAAGGAAAAAAGAAAGGATGGTAGAACTTCAGCCAACTTTTTGTCTTAATCATACCATTCATTCCTCAATTTAACATTCAGGATCATACACAAAAACGATGTGCCTTCTGGGCTAAATCCCTCTTAGATAGGGTCCAGTGGAGAATCAATTTGAATTTGTACATGTGTTACATGTGGGTAAATGTAAAGCCAACTTTTGTCTTAATCATACCATTGCATTCCTCAATTGAACAGTCAGGATCATACACAAAAACAATGTGCTTTCTGGGCTACGTCCCTATTCGATAGGGTCCGGTGGAGAATCAATTTGAATTTGTACATGCGTTACATGTGGGTAAACGTACAAAAACAGTAAACTAGCCCAAAGATATAATTAACAGTGGAGCAAAAATGCTGATATTGTGTGTGTGTGTCTGTGTAAAATAGCTTACTTGGATCATGCACAAACTGCTTTTGTCCATTATCATTCCAAGAAGAAACGGCCATGATGGTCCTTCAATTGTACCAAAGCACGGAAAAAGAAGAGAAAGTGCAAGGAATTTAGATCTGAGAGAATGAGCCCGAAACATTGCAATAAAAAAAGAAAGAGAAGAAAAAAGTGGACCAGTTGTTGCATGGGGCATACTTATCAGTCTCAAGTAGAGTTGCTGCAGCCTCAAAATAGTCAAAGAAATCGGGAGCAATCTCCATATCATCTGTCTTCCACGAAGAGATTGTTGCTACAGTATATTAAAGTCTATACCATATTGCACAATAAATGAAGAGGTAATCATGCAGAAAGCATTTGAGCACCTTCCAATATGATTACTCGGGTGAAATTATGCTTGTAAAATAGCTGATCTAAGGCCCATTTGTAGTGACCTGAAGAAACAAATGTTATAATGAAGTTGAGAAAAAAAAAAAGAAAATAAAGAAACAAGAGAAACTAAACTTACGTGCAATTTTATAGTATGCAATCAGTTCTCCAGGCCTTTCAGTCAGCACTGGCTCAAAATCCAAGTGCTGCATCAAACTGAAGTAAGTAAGAGAAGGAAACAGCCGAAGTAATGCTGATACACAGGTTACTCAAACTGCATTTCTCAAACGTGAATGCATTTTTCTTTGTTTTATCAGTAACAGCAAGATTTTATTAAAAAGAAAACGAGAACAGCATAGAAAACAACATACATAAAAGATGGTGTACCAGCACAATACAAGTGTACCAGCCACCAAACCCAACTACATTACAGAAGCACTAAATTACAAGAAAGAATCTACCCCTTGCTTAGCTAATGAATCCGTCAGTCCACTTGAAGATCTACTAATATGCTAAAATGAGATCTGCACTTGAGATACCAAATGAATGATTTCATTGAATAAGAATTGCATTTTCCAAGGGCGCTCTCAACAAATCCACCCAAGATATAGCATTAGCCGAGTCACTCTCCACAATAAGATTATGATGATATAGGGTGCGATAAATATAGAGAGCTTCCAAGATTGCCCCAGCTTTGCTTCATTAGAATCTTTGATCCCTACATGATCAGAAAACATATACATAACTTCCCCACTGTGAATTTTTAGAACGCCTCCAATGCTAGTCAACCCCGGTTTTCCCCTTGGTGCTCTATCCACATTGAACCTTAAAGCTCCCAATGGCGGGGAAAGTCAAAATGCTATTCTTTTCTTCTTAAATACGCCTGACTTCAAACAAGTTCCCAGAATTTGCATAATGTGATCTATATTGATATCTGAAAATTCCTTAGCAGCACAAGCCCATTTAGCAATTCTGAAAAGAACAGCTGATAAAAGATCCTCCCACGTTGATTCTTTTCTACTAAAAATTATATCATTTCTCTCTTTCTAAATTGACAAAAGAATGGAAAGAGGAATGATCCTCCAAAAAAATCAAACCAATTCCAAACATTCTCAAAGAGAAAGCTTTGGACCACATGACATCAAATTTTCCACAATGTTCAGCCTCTTAAGATGAAAAGCCAAAATCATGGACTTTTTCTTTCTTTTTTTTCACCTTTACTTCACACCTTTCCCCAAATACGTTTATATACTTAGTTACCAAAAACATAAATGAAATATCCATATTAGCCCATGCTAACAATAACTAGGAATTTGTTTATAGCACTTCCACAGAGTCCTAAAAAGATTTCTCCTTAAAATTTACATGTGCCAAAATAAACAAATATAATACATGAGCTCCAAAAAGTGCCTCATATAACATCATCAAGCTGAATAGAAAAGGCATCAAAAGATGATGTTTGTTTCACCCAAAGCATGCATAGTGCATGGTAGGCTATATACTGGGTTAATGCAGCAGGAACAAGTCTGAAATGAAAATGCAACTAGTGCAACCACAAGAATGACACAGTGCTGCTCCATGTCAACATGCGATAACATGTAATGGTAAGAATAGATTTATAAGAATTGGTGATAAAAAAAAAAGAATTAGATTTATAAGAAGTATTAATATCATCCTCAAATAAGAAAAGAACTAAGCTTGCGACTGACCTGCATATATGTTAACTGATTGTAACTTAAAGCCATACTTTTAACAGTGTGATCTGGGCCATCCTGCAAAATCGGTAACAGTGTCGGTTGCACTAACCCATCATGACATTATAACCAGAAACAAATGCATGTAAAGTTCTGATTAAACATATACTAAACAAAGCTGCTGGACATGCCATAAGGGGTCCTATCTTTACAGCATACTTTTTATGGGTGTTACATACAATCTAATTTTGAAAGTAAATACCTGAGATACGAAAAGTGGAAACTTTGAAGCAACCGCACTTTGATATCTGTCAGAAACAAAATGTTTAGTGGGTTAGCCGAAAACCTAATCAATCAATAGAAGAGCTGAGTTAAACTATTCAATATAAAAGATAAAAAGAAGAAATAATAATAATAATAATAATAAAAATAATAATAATAATTGTATCGACTGCTTGTGTAGTGACACAAAGTTGATAGAGTGATCATACTTCGAGATAGATTCGATTGTCCTCTTAAGATAGTCCGCACGATTGCATGCCATCACCACCACAGCTGCTACTGGCACCTGATAATTTAGCAGCAAAGTTGATTGATGACTGCATCTGATTCAAACAAAATCTAAATAGAAAATCAAATAATAGTTTCTAAGCATCACCTCCAAATCGTCGGTTAATCTTTTTGTGTGTTTTTCTGCAATAGCAAAAATCATAGTATCATTATAAAATGCAATTTAGATATCAGCATACATGTTGGTTTCAGACACAGATATGAATCCAAAACAGCTTGGCAAACCTGGTAGACTGACACAACTGTATAATAGGTTACAGTAATAAAACATTAATTATACTTACAGAGAAATAAGTAAAAATAAGTTACAAAACTTGTCAGACAACAGAGAGGTTGAGAGGTGAGAAATATTGAAAGAAATTGATGGAGGAGAGCAGGGGGTACACCATTAGTAGGGTGACAAAACTAATGGTGAAACTCAAGATTTCTTTGGAGGGCGGGGGGGGGTGGGGGGTTGGGAGGGATAGGAGCTGCCCTCTGTTTTGGGAAGTGCTCTCTCTCTCTCTCTCTCTCTCTCTCTCTCTCTCTCTCTCTCTCTCTCTCTCTCTCTCTCTCTCTCTCCATTTTATAATTTTCTTGTAAAACTCAGTCTTCTCAATGCAATGATGAGTATCACTTGATAACAGAGTACGCATAAGGATGGTGAAGGAACTCTACAATGAGATAGCAAATATAATAACTAGAAAGAATAGTAGTAACTGAGATAAACAGAAAAACGTACTCTGGAGATCTTGAACAAGAGCCGTTAAGTGCCTGCACTCTTCATCTTGAAGTTTCTTTGCTTCTAAATTGCAGGACAACATCATGCAGATAAAAGGCAACTAATTAGATACTTTTATATTTGCTAATAGTTTAAAAAAAATCAACATTTTATGTTTGCTAAGACTGAACATTGCATTTAGTAAAGATAAAACATCATCATAAGATAGAAGATAAAACATCATTAGATATCAACCAGTAGCACGTTAAGGAATAAAGATCAGATAGGGTAGCTTAGGAGGGTAGTTTAGAATTAGCAAAGACAACCATCATTATTTTTAACTTTTCTAATAAAGATGCGTGTACTGAATTATAAAGGAAAGTGTAAATGGATAGATGAATCCTTCTGGACTGAGGCAAAAATGAGAGTGTCTATAATAGCTAGGTTCTTATTTTGCACATGATACAATAAAACTTCACGGAGCATTATCATCCCTATTGGTTCAAAGTATGGCACTCTTTGAATCACCTTCAACTACAATGGCCCTGAAGCTTTTCTATCAGTATTGTTAGCCTCCCTTAACAGCAAAGGTTTTAGCTCCATTGGAGTCACCAACAGCCATCAAGCCCAAAAATTTAAAGATAATCTCTCCAATAAAGGCAACAAAAGCAAAGCATAACCAAGAAAAAACATTAAAAAAAAAAAACAAAAAAACAAAAAACAAAAAACAAAAACAAAGAAACTCACAATCAATCTCAAGAAGTATATGATCCCAAAATCAGTACAGGTCCAGCTGAACCAAAGCAAATGGTGTCATGCCCCAACCCAGACCATTCCCTCACCATAAGGCAAGCAAATTTGTCAATAAATCTCTCTTGGTTTCTCTTCATCATCCTCTTAATATTCCAGGTCAAATCAATTTTAGTATTACTTTTTCCCAGATATCCATGTACGTTGTCAAACATGATTGCCTAAAAACAAGTGGTAATTAAAGCTAAGCCTACAAAAAAATAACAATAAGAAAAAACTCATACTCAATCTCAAGAAATATTTAATCTCAAAATCTGTACTGGTCGGGTTGAGAGTTGAGACCCATCCACAAGGTGTCATGCCCAAGCCCAAACCGAAGGCAGGAGAATTGTGCTCCATCAACAGAGAGGGAAAGAAGGGATAGAGGAAAGGGGCACAACAGTGCAGGGGGGTTTAGTGACCCAACAAGTGTTTCTATACAACCTGAACCCGACCTGATTATTAAATGGGCCAGGTTCATCAGTCCGTAACTGATCCATTTACATTGTGGATTGCGCTCGGGTCAGGTTATGTGGGTCAGGTCATAGTCTGATCCGTACTATTAACCTCCTTTGTCAATTGTCTTTCCAATCATGGAAGCACTAGATGCATATCTAAACATATTCAACTTCAGCTGGATTCAACCAAAAATGCTAAAACTAATTGACTAGATCAAGTGACCAAATCGAACGGATGACCCACTAAAAATCTCAACCCAGATATCAAACCTATTCAGCCTGTTCATCCATTACGATCCACAAATTCAAGCCTGATCAGCTAAATGAAACGAAATTGCTAGATTTTTGGCAGAACTAGGATTGTACAATTTCTTTTTTTATTTCAGAAAAAAGTTCCTTTATAATGATTTAGGCAGTTTGCCCTAGTAGTGATCAGAACCTACGTGTCCTTTTTCTTTTTTTTTCTTTTTTTTTTCTTTTTTCTTAAGTTATGGAATTGACATCGGGGGCGGGAGTCAAGAACACATGCCATAATTCACATTGTCTCACATGCATGGCTTATTAATTCTTTATTTGACACGTAGAAATCACATATATATTAAAAAAAATGTAGAAATCACATATTACATTTTTTTTATTCAGCAGAATGTAAATATAATATCTATGTCTATGTTCCTTACCTTTTAATATTTTAATATTTTCTAATTTTATGTTTTTAAAACTTTTAGGAAACGGAATTCCAAAAATGCCAAACTGACCAAACATATTTTCAATCCAAAGTCAAACCAAAGCAAGGGTCAAATATGAAATTCACTATTATTTCTCTAACAAAGAATAACAAAAAGGAAAATAACCAAATGCTGTATCATGAAAATAATAATGGCACACCTTCTAGGGCCACAATTCTTCCTTGTTGAACACTTATTTGGTCAATTAACAACTGCAGTTGACTTGTACAGTGGCTCTCTGATTCCAGCTGTCGCAGGCAAACCATACAACAAATAGCAAGTTTTTAGGAAAACATAGATATTCTATCACATGACCTTTAATGCCAAACCTTAAGGAAAACATGGACATTCTATCGCATGATGTTTAGTGACTATTGCCAGTTGCTAGAACCAGTGGTTTTTAACAAACAAATTCCCAAGCAACTGACAATACTGGAGATGCTAGGGTATGCACAAAATAAATACATGACATATCATGCCACCACATGGCTAAATAAATATGATGATTATCCAAGGGTATGCACAAAATAAGAAAGGTCAAAACATACTGCAGATGCAAGGCGTTCCGCATACTCAGACTGTGTTGAAAAGAGGCGCACCTAAAAATAGAACAAAGAATGTTACTGCCTCGAGGAAAATTAACCAGTGAAATGCCAAAATAGCAATATAGGCTGCTCTATGAACTTGGAAAAATAGATGATCAATTATGTGAAGTAGGAATGCATTAAACAATTTTGGATACCCACAGATACCAATAATTAAGGATGGGAATAAAATCGTGAAATAGAACAATATGAATAACGGTTGGATCATAGTGGATGGCAAAGAATCAGTTACTAAGATTTTACCATAAATATATTAACTTCTTCCAATCACAAAAAAAAAATAATAATAATAATAATAAAATAAATAAAAGTATCAAAAAATAAAAAAGAAGATGGAAAATAATAAAAACATTATTTAGGAGAGATCTTCATCTCATCAGCATGAGATTTTTTTAATGAGGTTTACAGTGATAGAGAGCAAAAGATTAAAGGATACAGAAACAATTGCTGAATGCTGATTTTTATCGCTGAGTCACTCTTCTGCCATTTCAATTGGAAGGGAAACAAAAATCCATAATGGACGTGGACAAACAAGATCCTCAACCTTGATCACCTCCAGAGTGGAAATTAAAGGTTGCCAATTGCTAAAAATTGTCAAAGGTTAGATCTGTCTCCAGTCTAGACCCTCCCAGGACCCTACTTCGGCGGGACCCGTACTGGGTAATGACCTTTTTAAGCATATACATATGCACATGGACAAAGAAGAGGTTGTTGATCATCCATCGCCTATGGAATATGAAGAATTTCAAAAGTTACTCCATTCCCATAAAACCAACCATGCCTTTATTTACACAAACTTCTCTATGCATAAAAGACGTAAGAATTCAAATTTAAACTACTCCCTATATCTAAGGAAACTAATCGTTACCTCTAACCAATCTTATCGCGTCTTAAAGTTCCTAGTGTGTTTTATTTTCCTAGAAGTTTGCCTGCTCTGATACATGATGAGATAATATGAAACATGATTTGAAAATTAAAAAAAAAAAAACACACATACCAAGTACGTTTTGGTTATCCTGAAACTGACGCTTTCAATTATGAATTTTGATCCGGAAAAAAAGTCCATTTGATGGCAGCTATCTACCTAATTTAACTCTGCTTGGCCTACCTCTGCATAATGAAATCCGCGTACACCATTGGATTTATCATGGAAATGTATCTATATATTCCAGTATTGCACACACAAGCAAGGAACAACACATGTCACTCCAATTAAAGTGAGATTTTAGCCATGCCAATATATAAAGCAGGATGTAGAATGAGCAGGTTGGACCAATGGTGGCCCCACCATGATGAATAGGGTGTTGGTGCCCAGTAAAGGATTGTCTTGAAGAAGAAGGATTAAAAAAAAAAAAAAAACAGAAAAAAAAAAGAACGATGCCTTTTGGTGATTGTAACTTAAGGTCGCCTGATAATTAGACCCAAAAAACATATTTTCTTCATTGTAAAAAAAAAAAAAAAAGTTCCTATAGGCTATAATTAGCAGATTACACTGGAGATTTGGGGAAAGAATTCTCCAATGGCATGTTTGTGCAAGATAGTTTCCCACAGCATTTTATTTCCATGATGATTTTATCTTTCTGCACAAAAATGAAACTAAAACTTCATTCTCTACAGTTTCAGTTCCTATTACTCAGTGCAGGGAAACATTTTTTCTGCAGTGAAACATGCTTCTTCTGCCCAGACTCCTGTATAAGACTCAGCAGAAAATGATTCTTTAACTCTACAATCTGAATATGCTCACCGCAAAATTCGTATCAAATGTCTTCATCTCATCAAATGAAAACCACAGAAAATCTTAATACAGAACACAGAAAAATCATTCTACTTGGATACCATTCTCATTTTCCAGGAGCAAGAAAAAACCATCCATGCAAAGATAGTAATGAGGTCTCCCTGACAATTAGACCAAAAAACCAACCATAACTAGAAACCTAGGTGTAAAGCATTCACAAAGTTTCCACAGTGATTTCGTTTTCCACGAAAGATGAAATGAAGATTCTGCTGTTTTTCAATTTCTACTGCTGGCAAAACATTTCCCCTCAGTGAAATGCATTTCTGCCTCTTCTATAAAACTGCAGAAACTATCACTTTCTTAAAAGCTGAATCTGCTCTCCGCGGAATTAGGAAAAGCACTTTCACTTTGGAAAACAAAAACCGCGGAAAATCATTCGCTCTGACAAACCATTCTCATTTGCAACAGAAACCGCTTCATCGCATACAGTCCGATCCTAAGAATTCAAAGCTAAAACCCTAATCTTCCAGAGGATCCGAAACAAACACGCAGCTTACCTGGATGAAGATGAAAGCAGCTGCAGCTGCAAGGAGAAGGATTCGGAAATCGCAGAAGTTTCTCGCCATCTGTGTGTGAGCGAGAGATCGAGATCGAGATCGAGATCGAAAGAAAATGAGGATTCGATTCTTTGGAAACGTGATTACAAGGAAACGAAGTGCTTGAAGAAAGATGAAAATTCAAAGGGTTTTTTGACGGACAAGGCACACGACCAATGACCCCGACGAACAGACGATTTTCGCCAAATCCAGACGGCAGGATACCCGTTTACCCGACCCAAGAAAATAATGTCTTTGTCCGGGTCCATGTACATGTAAGACCCTTGGTTTATTAAGACTAAAAAGGCGTCGGATTCTTCGACAACCGACTAATTTCCCTCGTACTAAATAAGCCAAGTTTTTACTTGGACAAGCGGCCCAAGAAGAGATTGCAAGTTCGAAACCACAGCCTCCACTTTTTGAGCCGTGGTCCTAACCAACTTCACTATACGTCAAAAAGTCGCCTATTAGATTGAGGTGTCATTAGGAAAGTTTCACTTTTAAAAAGGATTTGAATAGACATTAGATCGTTTGAAAAACATAAATTTGCATCTAAGATTGAATTATAATGTAGCTGTTTTGCCACTAGGAAGGCAAGCGAAGAGAATTGAAATGGAGCTTGAAGGTATAATATGGGTGGACTTTCTCCTATGTTTTTGTGACATTAATTATGGATTGCGGGAGAGGTAAAGCTTTAAGCCACTTATATGACCCCATCATATGCATGTCGAGATTATGGGAGAATGGTGCTATAGAAAGGTTTCATCATGAATCTGATTATGGGTAAAATTTTATTTTTATAAGATTGTAACAATCATTGATTTATCGGCCTTTAAAATTTAAGGGTTTATTAAGTTACATTTTTATGAAATTTAATCTAAAGCGATATAATTCAAAATTCTCAAATTTAGTTCACTGTCAATTTGTAGAGAATGAGTATGAGGGGGTTGAATTTATCATCGGGTCCCACTTATTGATAGAAGAGTGACCCCTCATGCAAGTGCTCTTAAGGCTAATCTCCCATGAATTGATACTCACTAATTTGAATTATAATCACCATTTAATTAGATTTTATAAAATAGTTTAACTCAAGAAACTGCCAAACTTTATAGCTCAAAAACAATGACCGCAATGCTCTAATTAAGATGATTTTTGGTTCAAAATAAGATTCCTATGTATATTTTGCAGCTCCCTATTGTGCATATATGTGAAAGAATATGCTTGACGTAGCTTTTATGCTAAGGCACCTTTTATTAGTATTATACAGAGGAATCTTCGGAAAAAATCCCCATAGGACCCTATAGGACCGATGAGGACCTAACAACATCTTGAGGACAGGAGGAGTCTTTTTGACATTTATGTAGGTTGGTCGATATCGACCATTCTGTAATGTTCATGACGATCTTTTTATTCCGGTCATTATTGGAGGCAAGTGAGGTGAGGACGCCACTGATTTGGATATCAGTGACATAACTCCAGACCCAGGCGAGGATGGGGTTGATGCTAGTGATGGGGCAAGAGGCTGAGGATGGTGGAGGCTCCACTGCGGACGTCTCCAAGGGAGGCATCGAGGATGGAGAACGCCTTGCGAAACTCACCGAGGTTGATGATGGTGACTACCCGGCGGAGGACGCCGGTGCGTCAGCACTTGCGAACAAGGGTTGGGGCGTACTCGAGGTTCTTAGCGGCGTCAAAGGCGATGTGGCGGAAGGGTCGGTCAAAGATGGTGGGGGTGGAGTTGGAGATGAAGAAGATGGGAGCGGAGCATTTGGGTAAGATGGTTGACGCGCTTCCAAACCTTGCGCAGTCAGCTCTATAGGACTCGGCCTCTTTTGCTGCGGTGCGGATTCTCTCATAGAGGAGGATTGGGTAGGTGAGCTCTTTCAGGAGAGAGTTCTCTTCACTCCCCATCATCTCCCTCTCTCATCTCTCACTCTTTGTACTCTTTCAGTCATTTTGTTGGACATCTGATCTGCGTTCTTCTTGCTCGCCTACGGAAGAGAGAGAGAGAGAGAGAGAGAGAGAGAGAGAGCTTTTTCTTCTTCTTAGCTCTAATGGTCGATATCAACCATCACTACTTAGCTCAAATGATCGATATCGACCAATCTGTCCGTCAGATTTCTTCCAACCTATAACTGTCCTATTCGTTGAACACGATAGAATGGTCGATATCAACCATTATTACTTCCTCATAATAGTTGATATCAACCAATTTGTCTGTCAGATTTTTTCCAACGTATAACTGTCTTATTTGCTGAATACTACAAAATTGTTAAAATCAGCCATATCGCAAAATGATTAATAAAAAAAGATTGACAAGGAACTTGAGGACCCGTCCCGTCTTCAACATGCTACTATGTCCTCATCGATCCTATAGGGATTTTTCCCGTATTCCTCTATTATATATTCACATTTTACAAATAGTTGGGTAGGTTTGTTCCGATGGGGACAGATCCGTTAACTGTAATTGTAATGAACTCAGACTGATTGAACCTGATCAAAAGTGAAAATTGAGCCGAACTTGTTTGGTTTCGGGTTGGGCTCGAGCTAACAATTTTGATATGGGCTTAATATTTAAGACAGGGTCAAAATAAGAATCAAAGTAAATTAGATATATGCATTCATCCAACTAATATATAAACATGGGAGCCCCTCTCCCGAGCGCCTTACCAGTGTGGGCCCAACCTGGGGGCGTGGGGCCGAAGGGGATCAAAATTTCCACCTCCCACACCACCACGGCCTTATCTATGGCTACGAAGACTCAAATTATCACCAACCCCACTTGATCCACGACCAACAAGTTTTTACCGTCCAAAATGAGTGCACACTCAATCCAACAATCTACTTCATTCGAACAGATGCCAAAAACCAGGACTCATGACTATTTGTGTGTGTGTGTGGGGGGGGGGGGGGGGGGGGGTTGTCCTTATTTTATTATCAACTCGGATGGATCAAAATGAGGGCCCCCATCATGTGATCTAGAGCACTGGCGCTCACCCTCAACTGAAACTTGAGACTGGCCCTATAAACATGGGTACATGTATGGTACAACATATAGTGCATACACTATTTTATTTAGAAGCATATAACTCTTTACACAATTGAAAGAGAAAACCAAGTCCCTAGCTTGTGTGAACCCAAATTGCACTTATCTGGGAAATTTACAAATTGGGCTGGTATGTTTGCATGCCATTAGGATCAAAGTACAATTTGGAGTTTGGGTTTTAACCCACATGCTATTTGGATTGATTGGGGTTATTAAGTTGAACTAATGCCCAACCCAATGCAACCAACTTCAGTTGCACCCATTGCATATTGTCCCATGTTAGATTCCGGTTTTCTAAAATAGGAGATCGGCTTATTGAGCTTTTCTAATCAGCTTTGGCTCTATAATTAGTAAAGATGAGAGACTAAGGAGGGAGTTGAACATAAAATAAGAGCTAGATGATTGAAATAGAGACTTACTTATGAAATGCTTTATAATTGATGCATACTAAGTAAGATTGAAGAGAAAAGGAAATTTAAAAATTAATTATTATATTAGATATGACATGGAGCACAATGTTGGCCTCTTAGGAAACAATACATGCAATAAAATGTGTAGTAAAAATGAGAATGTTCTACGAAAATTAGATTTAGGAATGAGCACATTTGGAAGCAATTAGGAATATGTCATAAATAAAGAGAGACTCGTTTAAGATAATATGGCAATGTCAAACAAGCCAAGACCAGCACTGATGAGAAAAAGCTTCCCTGTGCAAGTTGATGACGACATATGTCAAGAGGACACAAATAGAAATATGAAAGATGGATTTAAAAAAATGCAATCCATCTAAGGATTTAGCCCAAGATACTTGAAACGGCATAATAGAACTTATGTAGCTGATCCGACTTATTTGAAATAAGGTTAATGATTCTAAAACAATAGATGTGGAAGAGTTTGTAGAGTCTACTAACCTAATAAACATAAGAGGAATTATAATAATAATAAAAAATAAATAAATAAACCTCAAGTACATCAGATGTTTCTAATAATATAATCTAAAACAATGAAATGCCATACAATAGAGTTCCATAGACTTTATTTGACGACGAAAATGTCATAGTAGACCATAGATAGATTCCTTTATTTTAGTTTTGAACAATTCGGAATAATTCTGACTGACAATTAGAGTTGCAATGGGTCGAGTTTGGTATGTGTAAGGCTAAATTCGAACCCTTCTCAGGTGATATCCGGCCCACCCATACCTGATCCAACTTGATAGGTTTATAATTTGTGTGGTAAACACGAACTCACCCTTCATCACACTTGCCTCAAATGGTACCCAATACGACCCATGATATGTGTACAAATTTGTTAACACCAACCACGAATCTATCCAAGAACGTTTTTTTATCTGTCAGTTCTTACTTTGCTGCCCGGTGTTTGAACCCCGGTATGTTACTTCTTCTCATTTTTGTGGGCTCCTTTTCCATTTGTATGAGCGTTTTTCCTGCTTAAGTAGGCTACATTCTATTGTGTACGCGGGCTCTCTCTTGGTTCTTGCTCCCTTAACAAAAAACACGAATCTGCCCAGAATTGACCCCTGACTTCAAATGAAACTGTCTGTTTAAAACTTTATTCTAATGATAATGTTTTCTGTGCATGTTAATAAACATGTGTAAGATGAAATACACTATAAAATATGTTATTTAGAAAAATAATAATTTAGTTCATCTGTTGCACGATTGACTGCAGCAAAAGTTGATGGTCCATTCAAGCCATCTAAATGATGATTCTGATTATGGAAGAAAAAACTAATAATAAAGCACTCTCTTTCCCTCCACATCTCCCTCCCTACATGGTATAATATAATGCAAATTTGATCCTATTAATTGCATGCTCATGCTTTGCACAACATCATCTGTAGTTATTCATTATTCATTTTCACATAAATGATAACCAGGACAGAACAGTGGGGATGCTATGGCCCCTCAAAAAATTTTGGAAAACCCATTTTACATTATGTATTATTTTATTATATTCTATACATTGGCTCCTCGAGAGTTTTATCTTTTTTAGGGAACCTGTTATGGTCCCTTTTTTGCTTTATTAAGTTTTGAACTCAAAATATATTAGCTCTGATATCATCTCAAGTTGCTAATCAATCCAACTAACCAAAATATGTAGGAGTTAAAAGAGGTGGGTCATACATGTAAAGGCTGGATGTTGTCCTACATGTGTATCATGTTTATTAGAATAGAATGCAAGATTACTTTATATTGGTCCCATTCTAACCTGTTTTTACAAGTTGAATTTTAAAATCATCAATGGGCCCAAATCCAAATGAGATGGGTCACATAAAAGCAGTTCAATTTTCGAAAACACAAACGGCAGCACGTGGAAAGGGCACCAAGGAAGATGAGTCCTCTGTTACTGGGAAGGTGCAACGTGTAAAGAGAATAATAGATTAGGGTTTACATTAGAAAAAAGGCCAAAAAAGGAGAGGATTAGGTACAATCCTAGTTGTAAGTTATTCTCATGTCAGCACAACTTTTTCATGAGTCGTGTGCTGTATCTAGAGGTAGCCGGGCATGTTTGGGGATTTACTTGTGGAGTTGAATGGTGCAGAGATTATTTTAAAGAAATAATAAAATATAAATGAGTTATGATGGTATTTTATTTTTAGTTGCATGTGATGGAATCTTTTTTACTTTTTTATTGAAAGATGGAGTTTTTTTGTCTTTTAGTGGTTGCTTTTTGACTTTTTTGTAAAGAATATGGTGGAAAATGAGAAAAAAAAGTACTTTTGATGTGACTTATTTTTGAAAAATGAAAACTTTACTCTACTCAACTCTACTAATAAAGTTGCCAAACAACCCCTAGGGGACATTTTTATTTATTTCCAACTATTGGCAGCCCATGTGGATTTTGATTTGCAAGTGGATTTTGAAAGCATATCCAAGGTTTTTATATGGATTTTGGAAATCCAGGTTTGATGGCATAGGTCCATCAGCCCTGTGCCCATGGGTCGAGCTCCAGGTCTTCGGGTTGGTAGTATCACACCAGGCTAATTAGCCAACCTAGCCAAGAAAAAAAAAAGATTCTTATAAATTTTAAGAACTTTGTTTCTAAAAGTGCATAGAAATGAAGACACAAAGGTGAGGACCAAAAAATGACAGTCAAATAATCTATCCTTTTCTTTTTATTGATTATGAATCAAGGTCAATTCGCATGAAAGTGCACGTGGAGACCAGTTCTGTAGGGCCCACTCGGGGCCAACCTTTGATTTGTTCAACCTCTTTTATACTCCTATCACCCATGATTTATCATTAGGCTCAATTTTGTGCTCATGGAACCTAAGGACCATCAAACATTAAGTCCCTTAAATCAAAGGGGCTGATTTTTGCATGACCCTTGTCCGTGTGAAAACCTTTCCATCTCCCTGTTCTTGTTGATAAACATGCATCTAAATAAGCCCCACAAGGGGGACCACATATGAACAATACACAATTTGCTTGTAAGTGAAGATTCTTCCTCGTCTACACCTCCACATCGTAACTTTTTTTTTTTTTTTAATAGTTTAGGATATCTCTCGCCTAACCCAGGAGCCCCACAAGTTTGAGAGACACTTGATTCTTGACAACCGAGAACTAATCTCTAGGAGTACATTCAAACCCTTCTATCCGCATGCACAAGGTAAAACCACAAAGGTGGTCAATAAAGGTAAGTGTCGAATAAAAGACCTCTCGGCTTTCTAAGGCGCATAGTCCTTGGCCATCTGCCCCATAACCTTCGCCCCCTCACCTCTTTAATAATGCTTTTTTGAGCCCAATTGACAATGGGTACCTATGTATAATGTCCCCTTGTAATTATACAAAATATCAAATCTAATAAACAAGATCGAGTTTCAAAATGCTCTATAGAGGGTGAATGGTTTGTTCGTATCTTCCGAATGTTAGAAATAATCCGATTGAAATATGAAAGGGCTAGTGACTTTAAAGTTCATCTTGATATCCCATCTATTCCAATGTAGATAATCTGAATGCAATCCAGATTTTTCAATCTAGGGGTTCCTAAATGAACTAAGCACGTAGAGGCCCATTCTCAATCCATTTATGAAAAATTTAGAAGCCAATGCACAAGTCTCCCCCATGTCTCATGTAATTTTTATTTTTTTTAACTTCTGCCTAAACATGTCTCACGTAACTTTCTACGAGCCAAAACTTAATGACCTATTGGGGCCCAACTTATGATCCATCTGAGCTGACCATAAAGTAGAGATCCCTCATGACAGCCACTGATACCGGATTTGGCACCCATCCGAATGGATAGAACTATTGGATCGACTTGCACTCATTTTAGACAATGAAAACTTGTTGGCCATTGATCAAGTGGTTAGGCGATGTTTCGAGGCTTCGTCACCATATACGTGTTTTTTTTTTTTTTTTTGGGGGGTGGGGTGGGAGGGGGCGAGGGGGGGTGGTTTGTGGAAATGTCACACGATCCGTTAACACGACCCGAACCCACACGATATTAACTGGTTCGGATGGGCTTTTAACGTGTTTGGGTCATTAACAGGTCAAACCCGTTAACACATTAAGTTAACGGGTCGTGTGTGAATTAAACTAGTAACCTGTTAACAACCCGCTTAACCCATTAAAAATTTTTTAGTCCCTAAGTGCAGCTAGAATTAATTTATATTCATAAGAAAAAATTAAAATTTATTGTTTTATAGTAGGATTTTAGGTGGGATCCACTCGAGATCCTCACTTACAGTTTCGTGTGGCTTATATATTTTTCTCCTTATATATTTTTGTATGAATTTTCTTTTAATTTTCAAAATTACTTAATTACTTAATGGCTTGGTTCGTGGAACCCGTTAAATTAACGGGTCGTGTTCAAGTTGGATTTTTTGACCCGTTAAGTTCAGAGGACGTGTACGGGTTGAGGTGATTTTAACACGAATTCGTTAACCCATAATCTGAATTTATTAACACGAGACGATTGACAGCCCTGGGAGGCGGAGGCGGCTGGCAATTATGCAGTTTTATGCATTACATTGGGCAAGAAATAAACCGATGGGAGCGTTTTTCCAATTCAATGCAAGTGACATGAGCACAAGAGATTAGAAGCTGGCACTGAGATAAAGACAGATGAAGAATGAGAAAATGAATCCAAAGACAATGACAAGCTTAGGACAAGTTAAAATGTATGAATAAAGAGACAATGACGGGACAAGGTAAGATGCATCAATAAAATTACATAGTTCTGCTTTGTTTCCTTCAGATATGTAGATGCCTTTCAGACTTGTTTCCCATCAGAGGATGGAAGGTCAATTCTGTGCTCAAAAGAGATTTTACTCTCTCTCTCTCTCTCTCTCTCTAGGAGACTCCAATTCATGCCCTTCTTCCCTTTGTTGGTGAGACTTTAGTGTATTCAGGTACTTTAAAATAGACAAAATTCTTCTTACCAAGAGAATGACAATATTCTTATATAGTGTGTATAAAAAAGAGTGTAGCCTCTAAAGCACTAACCAAAATAAATTGGTCAGTCTCTCAATCTAGGTCTTAGAACTAATATCCAGGGAGATGGATTGAGACCCAATTTGTGGATATAGTATATGCCAATCCTAGTTGGAGATGTGGAGTATCTGTGGAGAGTGGGACTCCTTGGAATTTGTATTTAAGAGAGATGGGAACCCTCCTACATATATACAAGCACAAGTCACTGGGAAAGAACCCAATACAGCTAGTCCATCTGAGTCGCACAGCATGGGGCATATCTGTTACTTCATTCTTTTTAATAACAAAATCTATATCCTTGCTGTGTCCTTAGCATGCCCTTCATCCTGACACCATTCTCTAATTCTCCACTTCTAACCCTTCACCCCACTTTATGAAAGCCTTTGTCTCGTGTTCCTCGTATACCATTAATGGGATGTAAAGGTGTCAAATCGGGCCAGAATCACTGCATATATAGGTCTAGAACCCTTCTCTTATGTGTATTGGATTCGGCATAAACTTGAAAGGCAAAAATCCGTTCAGAAGAAAAAATGAAGCTAATATGAGTGCACTCGCATCATCCTGCGGGCTCAAAAAGGAAACGTTTGGCATGCAATTGGGCCTCTCCAAATTGTAATATAATTTAGGCTCTGTACATTCAAGAAAACAATATGATCCAAGCTTTGCGGACTGCCAAAAGTAGCTCAATCTTCAATTCAGAACACACGTGAATCTAGATCCAGACCCAAAAACTTCCTACTGTTGTACTCATGGTCCAGCTCATAGCTTCTCTCAAATCCGGAAAACAGGTCCCATGGACGTTCTCTCTAAAATAAGAGATTTTGGATATTGGGAAACCCATCTCCATCAACATCCTCCATCCTCGAATCATATTGCATTCTACCGAGCATATAACAAAAGGATAAGACATGTCCAACTGTCCAAGTCATCATGCAACTGATTAATCCAAAAATGAGACTGAGATTCGCTCGTATAAAAATGGAACGGCTCGGCAATTTGTATATCTCATATTGCAGCAGCCAATCACAGGAGATTCACCTCGTTGATGAGTCTGGGGAAAAATCAAAATACAATGAGGATAGGTATATCTAATTTTATATAGATAGGAACTTATTTGAGGATTTTGCTCAAGATAGGTCTCCAACATCGCGATGATAGCAAAGGTTCCCATGAAGAAGGCATAAAAAAAAGCACTCCTCCCTTTGGTTAGTCAATTTCATTTGAATCTTTAAAACCTCCCAGTAAAACCAATATTATCTCATTCCACTCATCTCTAAGAATGCTCCCAATTTCCATTGGCGTTAGTTTCCCCCTCTTCATCGGAGAGATCCAATAGATGAATGTGGCTTCATCTAAGCCTCTTGGCAGTGTTTAAGGGACTACAGAAAAATATAACCTACAAAGTCAGACTCAAGAAAGTTCTGCTTGTCAATCACACAATATATGGTTTATTTACAGATACTAGATTATCTGAGCTTTTTAAAATTCACTGAAATTTAAAAAAATCTGATCCATTTCACCATATTGTCTATCAAAATTATTGCAATATGACTGATCAAAAGAAGTTAATGCAATATGATGGTTACAAAATAAAATTAATATTGATTACTAAAACTATGTTTGATTTCATGGGTAGAATGCATTTAAGCCTACTCTAAATCCATGCCATAAGGCTAAGACAAATATGTACAAACTTCACTTCACATGACTAAAATAAGAAGACAACTTTTTATAAGAGTACTTTACCTGTCATCTTTAAACAAGCTATAGCGTTTTTATCATTCCATAATAACTAATACTCAGGAAGCCATAGAAGCAATATGCTATCATACCTGGATACTTCAAAATGGAGAACGGTTGCCCTATCTGCCGTGTCCAAGGAGCATTGCTGCCATACCCATGCTGTATGCATCTAGGCATCGTAGGCAATGTGAAGAACAACACAACAAAAAAAGGATTAAGATAGAAAACATCTACAAGAAACATGATATTATAAAAGATGGATTTGCATCTCAGGGTTTTGCATAGGATCAATAAAACAATCTTCATAACAATTTGCTTATAGAATATCAAATCACACACAAGCAGTAACTGAAATTTTACAATACTGGAGTTATCATATACAACATTCAAGCATCAACCCTTCACAGAGAAAATCTCCATTAGAGAAGAGTAGGTCCCAGTCACAGCAAATGCTGCCCCTAGAACAACAATCCCAACATCCAAACTCACCCCCTTCCAATCCATATCCTCCTTAAAAACAATCAAATGGAATAAGGCAGGTAACACAAACCCCAATACAATGCAAACGCTGCTCCCCACCAATGACAAGAAATCAGCAAAATTCGGCACCAAAAGAGCAACCAAACACACAGAAAGAACAACCACCCACCTCAACCACAAGCAGAACCTCCCGCCCCAAAACCTCCTCTCAAAGACCTCATGAACTGGATTCATCATCAAAGGGAAGGTGAAAAACAGGTTTATACACAAACCCATCTGAACCAAACCACTAATCAGTCCGTTCCCCAAGTTTATAGTGATTATATCCCTGGTCTCCTGTCCAAAAGCAAAATAACCCAAGGCCCCAAAAGACCCATACATCAAAGAGATGAAACCCATAGAGAGACCCAGGACCTTTCCAAAGTTCTTCTTATCAGCAGTTTCAGACTCCAAAGGCAAGACCATTCCAATTCCTTCAAAAGCATAAACCGCCACCCCAAGGCCATAGAACAGCGCAGAGAAACCCCCAAAGGCCTCCAAAACCGGCCTATCTTTGAGAAAGACCATCACATCCTCCACCATGACAACACCCATGGCGCCGATATCAACAACATCGGCGAAAATGCTGAGAGGGGCGAGATGGGTCAGAGTGGGAATCGAGTTCAGCCCCAATTGAAAGGGGAACATGCCCCAAATGTACACAACTTTGGGCGAAGTCCCAAGAATTTGGCTCAATTCAACAGAATTGAAGACATTGGCAAGGGTATTTGCGATGAAGATGACGTAGCTGACGCAGAATCCGGCCTGGCTGAGGACAATCATGGCGTCGACGGAGAATTTTCCGACAGGACCGCAGACGGCAAAGCCGAGATCTCCAAAAGACGTGATTTTGGACTTGGTGGAACCGCCGGATTCTTCAATTCTCCGGCGCGTGTAGACCAAGAGCATCATGCAGTAGTAGGTGAGGCCGGCGACCGAAAAGATCATGAGGAGGCCGGCGAGCCATCCGGTCTTCATGTAGGTGTAGGGGAGGCCGAGCACACCGGCGCCGACAATGGCGATGAAGACATTGGCGAAGGTCTTGGGTATGGAAGAGAGAGTGGGGTGTTTGGGCAGAAGAGGACTGGTTTCATCTGGGAGAGCGAGGGTGTAAGATGAAGAACTGGCTTCTTTCTCAAAACCCATGGATTGAGATCTTATTCTGGGTCGTTCTCACAAAACAAGTTTGGATTTTGCTCTCAGTTTTTATGGGTTCCTGCACTGAGAAATAGAATTTGGATTTTGGTTCTGATAATTGGGTTTTACTGCAGAAGGGATAGGGAAAGCTGGGATCTTGAGATTTGATTGCTGCAGAGAAAGAGGGAAACAGTTTTGGCGTTTGACACTGTTTTTTAATGGGTTTGTGATTATGGTTTTTTTTTTTTTTCCTCACAGAAAGTTTGGATGTTGACTTTGGTTTCTCTTGGCTTACAAGAGGGAGAAATGAAGCGTGTGAATTTGATTTTGATAGTTGGGATATTGCAGAGGAAGAAATGAAAGCTCAGGTTTTGAGATTTGGGTGCTGCAGAGAAAGAAGTAGAGAATTTGGATTTTGATTCTAATATTTGGGTTGTTGACGTAGGTGAGAGAAATTTCGAAGTTTGATCTTGATTTCGGGTTTTTTTCTCGTAGACAGACCGTGGATTTTGAAACTAATTTACTGGGTTTCTGCAGAGAAAAAGCGTGTCGTGTTCACCTGATAACTGGGTTATTGCAGGAAAAGAATCAAAGTTCGGATTTTAAGATTTGGGAGCTGCACAGATTGAAGAAATGAACTTGGGTTTTGAACTTAGCAAATAGAAAGTTTGAAATTGGATCTTAGTGGTTCCACAGCAGAGAAAATGTGGATTTTGACTCTGATTTGGGTTGGCTTTCTGCAAGAACCAGAGAAAGAGTCGGTTTTGATTTTGAAGAAAGAAAGTTGGGAGTTTTGAGATCTGATTGCAGCAGAGAAGGAAGCAAAATAAAAAAAGTGTACTACGGTGGAGAAAGAAGGTTGGATATTTGACCTTTGATTCTAGGGTTGCTGCAGCAGACACGGATGTAGGAATGGAGAGATTGACCATTTGAAAAAGGCTTGTGTTCTAATAATGGTATTTAGGACAGAGAAGATATTCTGCTATGAATTTCCTAGCGAGATGGGTTGGGATTTGTTATCTTGTCATCTTTAATGGACATGGGTTTACCCTAAAAATGGCAAGGCTTTAGCCCACGGTGGGTCACTTGTTGGTGGACCAATTATGGTACGCCACGTCGCCGCTATAGTTATGTAGTGGATCGACCGAAAATAGAGACATGTTCTTTCATCCCATCCACATTTGTTATTTATATAAAATCTATTTTCAATTTTTTTTCACGTAAAAAAAGTAATTAAAACAATGCATGATAAGTCTATATCCCTATTTCGTAGAAATATGGAAATATTGTTTCATCCAATTCACATTCTTTAGGGCACGTTTGGTAAGCATTCTCTCTGAGGATTTCTCTCATGTTTTCTGTGATTATGTGGATTTCCATGTTTGGCAATGCAGAGAAAACTGCATGAAAGAATCCATGCATCCCTGCTCTCATGTATAACCTAGGTCCGAGCTTCCCCCCTCTGATTTCCGAAATCCACAAAGGCACTGAAAGGCGAAGCTACAGTGAATCAGCACGGTAATATAGGGTTGTCTGTTTTTTTTCAAAATCTGATCTTTTCTAGGCCCCACAAGTAAGATCTAAACCGGTGGTTTGGTTTAAAAGGTCCAAAACGGCTAGGATGTCAAATTTCAACCGTTGATTGTTTACGGAGTTTGAGATATTTACAAAAACGTCTAGACCGTTGGATGACAATTTCTAAAATTCTGTGGGGCCCATTTGTGAAATCCAAACCGTCCAATCTCTTCAAAATGACTAAAACGGCTCTATGTCCAAATTTGGCAGCCTGATTCAATGTGGATCATGAGAAATTGGCCAAAAACGTCCAAACCGTTGATTTCACACAAGGCAAAAAAGGGGATGAAAAAGAGTGCGTTTTTTCAATTTTTTGGTTCTTGTGGGGCCCATAATCATGATCTAAACCGTCAGTTATCTCTGGAAGGTCAAAAACGGCTAGTTGATCAAATTTCAGCCGTTGATCATGTCATGATATTGAGATATTTGCAAAAACGTCCAGATTCTAAAATATATTTTTTTTATTTTTGTAGGGCCCCTTTGCACGATCCGAACTGTTCAAATACACTAGATGGCCCAAATTGACTTTTGAGTACAAATTTGAGGTCTTTATTCGTCATAGATCGTGAGTTATTTTAAAAAAGCTTACAACTATTGTATCACATATTCTACTAATTGTGAGAATCCTCTTTCAATGCCAAACCTAGATCTCTCTACACAAATCATATATGAGGATGGCTTGATTCCACTGGAACAGAGGAATCATCAGGAGCATAGAATCATCTCCCTACCATAAATGCTTACCAAACGTGCCCTTACTATACAAAATCTTATGCCAGCTAACGCACCCTCTCAATTATTTCCTTGGAATAAAGAAATTAAGGAAGGAATTTTATATAGGTGGCGAATGTGAATTGAATGAAAAAATATTTTATGTTTCTACGAAACAGATGATAGAAACAGAGAATCCAGACTCATTAGCTGATATAAGATTTTATATAGGTGGCAAATATGGATTGGACGAAATAACATCGAATCCAACTACTAAAACTTGTAGGATGGGACAGCTTGATCGATTATCATTCACAGTTCACAGTTGGATGGATTCATCTGGCTGTGTTTTGGGTTCCTGGTCTGTATTCGAGCTTAATTTTTCTGGTGCAGTAGTTAATGGGTGGGATCTAGAATGATGCACTGGCCTGACTTTCAATCTTGTGGCTTGTATCTTGTAAAGAATTTGGCATTAGCTGACCCAACACATCCATGAACTCCTTTTGTATTAGCTATTGGCCATATTCCCTTTCAATCAGATCCTAACAGGACTCTGGGAGTTTATTTTTTAAGAGGGAGGTGCCCATCCTTACCACTGGTGCGGTTGTGCCAGACACATTTTAAATGTTCTTTTGTTTCAATTGAGTTACGTCGGTGCAATGGTACATGTGAGACTTACCTACCCTGGGATTGATCGTGGAAGGTGACTTGTGAAATGATACACCCGTTTTCACTGTGCATCTGGTGCCTGTTTGGGTCACACAATTACCTAATAGGTGAGTGGAGCTTGGGAAGTTTACTTGTCCAATGAAGTGGGGTTGATCACTCAAATTAAGGAGGAATAAAATATAAGGGAATTATGATGTTTTTTTCATCTTTAGGGATTTGATATTAATTTTTTTTATTTTTTTTAACTTTTCATGTATTTAGGGGTATGTGTGGTAAATATAGAAGAACCCGCTATACAAAAGATTCTCTCCATCTCGCACAACCAACACATTTTCAAATATGATTTTCAATGAGAGTTTTAGGTTTGATATGGAGCTAGGATCCTACAATTTGTAGAATGTATGCCCAATAATCATAAACTTTTTTAAAAGTTTCTCAATATCCATGTAAAATCAAGACCTCGACTTTCACTATAAAGCTGTTTGTGGTCATCTAGATAATTTGAACAATTTGGATCTGGGGCTCACATGAATAATAAAAATAATATTTTAGTACCTAGATTTTTTTTATAAATATCTCAAGATATAGTAAGAATTAACGACTGAGATTTGGTCAACTAGTCGTGTCTGATCTTATGAAATAATTACTGGTTCAAATCATAAACTTGGGGCCCACATGAACCAGAAAATTGGAAAGAACATACTATTTTTAATCCCGTTTTATATAGTGTGAAATCAATAATGAGGACTTTTTGGCCAATTTCTCATGATCTGTGATGAATCAAGCTTCCAAATCTCAACACATAGCCTTTTTGGGCATTTTGAAGAGAATGGATAGTTTGGATTTTTCAAATGAGCCCATAGAATCTAAAAAATTGCAATCCAACGGTCCGAACGTTCTTACAAATATCTCAAGATCTTAGAGGAATAAACGGCTGATATTTTATCAAATGGCTGTTTTGGAGTTTTTAAACATGACTAGGGGTTTGGGTCTTGATTGTGGGACCCAAATGGTACGTTTTTAAAGCAAAAACCTATTAATCCACGTTAACGCCCAATGTTACAATAGCTCCATATATCTCCCATTTTGTGGATGGCTCCGATCTTATAAATAATCACATATGCAGATTCCTCCCATCATTCTTCTCCAAATCCATGCCCAGTCAAGCATGAAAAATCCACAATCTCATGGAAAAGCACGAGGATTCCTCTGGCGCTAATGGTTGCCAAACGTGGACTTAGTGGATTGAAGATGTTGCCTTTTGTTTTTTTTACTTTGTTTTAAATAAGAAAGAAGAAAATTTGAGTTTATGTAATTTTGATATGACCCTTGGTCTTTTTATGTCTGCAAATGAAGGCACTTTTGCATTACCAAATGGGAGGATTTTTTTCTTTTAAAGCAAGGAGGACTAACTCACACACACTGTGTCCTTAATCAAACTAAGCACCAGCTGCGGCGAATACAAATTTTACATTGCAAATATTATTGAATTTCCATTATCAACATACTCAACATTTGCTTATAGGATCACATGTCAGAGAGAGAGAGAGAGAGAGAGAGAGAGAGAGAGGAACCTAATTAGTAAGAAAAAGTTTTAAGAGCTACTCACCCTCCATTGTCTAGTTATTCAATAATTTGTCATCCTAGCCCTATGATCATGCAAATAGATGTAGAGAAGATTGACTCATAAATTAAACAACCACTTTTGACTCTGAGAAATGCTCAATCAAATCCAATTTGCAAGTTGATTTCCATGTTTGTAGTAGCATCATCTAAACCGTCCACAACTTAAGAACCTATTTGTTCGCTAGAATTTCTAAAGAACTTGAGGTGTAGAGGATTTTTGGCATTTGCAAATGCTAGAAACGAGCCATTAACATCATATCCAAAAAAATCCAACACGTCAATTTTTTGTCCGAGATTCTAAGTAAAAGAACATGCCCTAAGCCTTATACTATCCACCTCCATGTCGAAATTTCAATTTTCTCTTTGTGCATGATAAGTTGAAAAAAAATCCCTTTTCCTTTGCTATAAAGGCAAAAGACATTCTATTGAGCATTGGAAAATCTGCCCACACAAGAAGTAGAGACAAATTCTTTCTATCATAGATTCCCTGCATTACAACTACACCAATGCACACTAGATTCACAGAGATTAGGATCGATTGAATTACAACAAGCGAAATTTGCTTAATTCAAGTCAAGGTAACAGGTTGAGTAGCATGTATGACCTCAACATGAATATAACCCGTTCAATAATTGGGTGCGAAATACTAACCCAAAAACCAACATTACCAGGTAGAGCTTGGGTCAGTTGGCCAGTCCAGTAAGAAATTGCTGCCCTAATTCCTGCCTCCAGATGCCAATCCAAGCTTATAATTTTGAGTTCAATTTTAGCCATTCATGGATATTCCATCTCTATTTATGTTTTTCAGTTTTAGCCACTTTATTTCTTAGGAATTATTATGGCTTGTTTTTAAGAATTCTTAGAATCCTTATCCAGGACAGTTTTAAATGCCCAAGTCCATATTAGCATTCAAGATGCTAGAATTTTAAGAGTTTAAAAAGGGCAAAAAATGATATTTTAGACAAATTGTTATTCAGAATTCCAGCAATCAAACCATAGTTGCCAATTCCGTTTCGTTTCAACTAAATGGCTGGAATTTTTCATTTCAGTGCTCCGGCCTAAATGGAATGGGTACTCAAAAATTTTGGTTTGATTTCCAGTCCATTTTAGTTGTCAATTCCGCCTTTTCGGTTTGTAGCACAAATTTCTCTTTTTTTTAATATTTTTTTTTTCAATATTCATATGATGAAACATGCATAATTTACATTCTATTTTTTCTTATATACATGTACACATATTTTTGGGACATCTACCAGAAAAATCCCCTTAAATAGGGTAACCACAATTGAAGACCCTAAACTTTTATAATGACCGCCAAGGACCTCCATCCCAAATCATCTATATTTTTTTCTGTTTCGCCATTTCTTTGTTAATGTCAACATAACCCTAATCCCGTGTTAAGGTGTGAGGCCCCACCCCTTGTGGGCCCTCAATTTGATTTGAATAATTATAAATATAATAATATCTATCATAATATGCTATTTGATAGGGTTTAGTAGAGTAGTCTATTATGATCCTAAGTCTTAGGATTAGATTTGTATTTAATTCTTTTTAGATAGGGTGTCATTTATAATTCTATTAGGGTTTTAGTTAGATTAGGACTTAGCTAGTAATTAGACTTTAATAAGAGGGGTGTGTAGCTAGGAAGCTTCTAGAATTCCTAAGATTGACCAAATTACCCATATCCTTATCCTCTCCTCTATGTAAACCTCAAGGGTCTTTTAGTAAACAACCACCCACCCTAACCTATATATATTAACTATTACAATAACATGAACCCTAAATCTAATTCATTCTCATTTATCTCTCATTTTACTCTCATCTTCCCTATCTCTCTCTAAGAAACCGTAATTCCCCAAATTCCAGCAACAAGAAGGAGTAGGAGGTTATCTCCAATTGCTTCATCAACCCTATATTGGCTTCTTGGATTTCTCTTATACTCAATTTTCCATTTATACTAGTCTAAGGCAAGTACCATATGCTGGATAACTTAGAATGCATACTCTCTTTTCTTTGATTCTGCAATTTCAATTCAATTGATGTATATACATGTTTAGATCTATCATTTGAACTTGTTTTCATAGTTTTTGGCCATTGGTGGATGAGTTTATCTTATTTGGAAGATCAATGGCCCATGGATGGATGGTGGGATGTACATTGGTGTGTTATTCTTGTTTGGTGATGTTTCTATGATGATTGGAAGTGATTAGGAATGTTTTGGTTGGAATTCGGATTGAAAAAGAAAAATTCCAGAAATCTGAAATTTTACATCAGGGCGTGTACCCGGTCGACCGGCCTGTAGCTCGGTCGACCGGGCATACTAAAAACTGAAAAGTTTAAGTCTTAGTTAATTTCATGTAAATCTCTCAGTCCAGTGTACCCGGTCAACCGGACCCTGTACTCGGTCGACCGGATACACAGGTTTTTGTAGAAAACAACTGAGACTTGAATTTCTCAGTCAGTTCAGGGATCCAGTGTTCCAGGTCGACATCCAGGCCACGATGTCGACCGGGAACACTGTGAATTTTGAGAACACAGAGACAACCCCCCCGCTGTTTGACTTCAGGTCCATGTGAACCCGGTGGACATCATGGCCACGATGTCGACCGGGGACACTGCCAGGATGTCAACCGGGGACACTGCCAGGATGTCGACCTCAGGGTCAACATCCAATGTACCCGGTTGACATCCCTGGGGATGATGTCAACCGGATGCACTGTGAAAGGTGAAATTCCAAACTTCTGTACATTCTGATGTTTGATTAATTGTGAAGCCCATTGACCATCCAAATATACTTCCATTGATGTGCCAAGCACTAGTCAACGGTGTAGCTTAACCATGACTCGTGGAGACCACCAAATAGGTTTTTGGGATTGGAATTGTCAGTGATTCGAACCTTAAATGTAGTCAATGATATCTATAACTTCAGGAGCACCAAACGTAACATCCTTTTGACATCTGAGACTACCGTTAAGGATCCAATTATCTGATATGGCCCTGAACCTGAGGTGGACCATTACCTAGGTTGGAGCCTTGTTTATTCCACTTGATTCTATTGCTTGGAGACTATTAGATATTGTTCTTCTCTTTTATCCTCGTCATTGCTATAAACCTATTAATTAAAGGGAAATTGGAGGACCTGAACCTAGGACTACTTAGTGGTGACCCAGTGATGTAATTAGAGATAAACGACCCGTGCTTGTAGTTAGGCGGGCCCTCATACGGCCTAAGTTGGGTGTTTGGTACCTTAGAATGAAGAGGTTGGTCATGGTGTATAGTTGTATGAATGGATGTGGATTGGCTATTTGCATGGTTATAAACTAAGGCCATGGTTGTGGGCCTAGTGTGGATCCAACGGTGATTGGACTTGGACTTGGATATTAGGTTGTGTCCCGTAATATTATACTTGAACCTCTTAGAGACTTGGTTAGGACCTTGCTCGTGCAAGGTAAGCCTAGATAGACATAGACCTATATTTGTTCCCTAGGTCGGCACAAGACATTCACTCAGTTGATCTAAGCTCAGCTTGTTGACTGATCATCCCTGGTAGAAGCTATGTTGGTTGTGACTAGAGCTATCATAATGAGCTATGATTAGACGGACGGTGTGATACCGAGTCCGATCTAATCTGATAAAGAGCTGTGATCAGTGCGATAAAGGGGTGTGATCGGTGTTATATATATTGTTATTATCAGGGTTGTTATCCCTTGCATATTTATTATATTTTCCCCGCCGCGACTGTTTTCAGTATAAGAGGGCCGCAGCATAATATCCCACGGTATATCCAGCTTATGTGAATGTACCACGTTATTATCTGATTAGATTAGATCACTTACATTTCTGATTCTAAACTGCTAATTACTGCTCAGTTGCCTAGTTTATGTTCCTTGTTACTCTTATGATTTCATGCTCATCTCTATTCTCTTTTGTTGCATACATCATGTGTTATATGTATATAGTGCCTTGCCAGATCCTTGGATCTGACCCATCTTTGGTGCTTAGATCTTGACATTGACCCCGGGGGTGACGTGATTCACGAGACACCTGTAGTCGGCGAATACGGTTGGGGACCGGTTGACCGGGTAGTCGAGCCGGATGACGGAGTGCATGCACTGGGTGTTTGAGTGCAGTTTATTTTGGGTTTGAGTGAATTTGTAGTGAGGGAAAATTCATATTAATATGTAATTAAACTGGTTATTCATACTTTGAGATTTTGTTAGACTTCAGCCAGGTTCCATCTGATTCATTTTATATGATACATATTGCTTCTGTTACCTTTTCTTATGCCTCCGCAATATAACTGTTGATTATATTATTGTTCAAAAATTTTTTAAAATCTTGACCTCACGAGGGACTATGATCTTGGAAGTTCTCGGATTTTCAGGGAAGTAGCGCGCCAAATTCGGGTACCTTAGCGGTAACTTTGGTATTCGAAATTGAGGCGTTACATAAGATTATTTTATGTTGATGCCAACAAATCTGCTGTCGACGTCAACAAATTATATGTATAAATGTTTAACCTATGCTGTGCACGTGAGTCACTTGATTGTGCTAACTGGGCATTTTTGTTGACATCGATAAAGATTTATGTTGATGTCGATAAATCTTCTATTGACGTCAACAAATTTTATGTATAAATGCTTAACCTTGCCAACTGAACGTTTTTGTCAAGGTCGCAAAAGTTTATGTTGATATCGATAAATGTTTTGTTGATGTCAACAAAAATTACTCATTACTAAATAGGGGACTTTAGTTTTTGTCGATTTAGGTGAAGAGGCCGATTCTTGGGAATAAAGAATATGGTGTTTTTTTTTTTATAATATGAATATGGAATATGATTATGCTGACATCAACAAGAAAGGACAAAATGAAAAAAAAATATAGATAATTTGGGATGGAGGTCTTTGGCCGTCATTATAAAATTTTAAGGTCTTCGAATATGATTACCCTCTTTAAGGAGATTTTTCACGTAGATGTCCCTACATAAAAACACGGAGGAACGGGGTTGAACGGTCAGGATTTTAGACATGGGCCCACTGATGGATTTATCTCGCTGGCTCATAGATTTCTCTCAGTACTGCTGGCCCCAGAAGGATCCGGACTCTAGAAATGGCTGCTCCACTCGATTCCAGAACAGGCACAAAATCAAATCCGATGGAAAGCAGCACTCAAGCCCTCGAAAATCCGAGAGGAGAGGAAGAAGAAGAGCAGAGGATTCTGCAGTTCCTAGATTCCATCGACAGCTATCTCTCTCTCTTCGATTCCTTGTCTTTTTCACTCCGCCAGGTAAGTTTGTTTTCTTATTTCTTCATTGATTCCTTGTCTTCTTCATTGAATATAAGGTCGATTGGATCATGGGTTTTGTTTATTTTGTTACTGGTTACTGAAACCTGTACGAATTGCGTGTTTTGATGCACCCCAAATCACAATCTAGTTTGATGTTTGCTGTTTTCGTGCTTTTGTACTCAAATCTGCTGTAAATGGTGCGTTTTGATGTGCCCCAAATCGTAATTTGGGTTGTTGTTTTACTGTTCCCGTGTTTCTGTGCTCAAATCTTCTACAAATGGTGTATTCTGAGGCACCCCAAATCACTATGTGGTTTGATGTTTTGCTATTTTCGTGATAGTGGGGTGGCGCGAATCTGGAATACTAGGTTTTGATGCAATCCAGCTCAGCAGCTCATCACTGCTAGTGATTTGGTGCAGAGAATCAGGAAAAGTGGGGGGAAACCTCGCTCTATGTGATTTGTGATTTCCCTGGCTTGCCAAATGCATTAATACTATTCAAATTCATAATGACTGTATCTTAGGATACATTCAAACGTGCCCATGTAAAGATTTGCATTGTGGTGGTTGTAGTTTTGTGAAGTGATTGAATGTAGACGGTGATCTTTCCAGGCTACAATAGGCATTGAAGGGCCCTCTTTTAATGAATCCAGTCCATTTATTCAAACCCACCCCATTTAAATTAATAGGAAGCCAAGTACCGATCCTAGCATATTGATATTCATTGTTGGATTAGACAAGAACACTGTTAACACTACCAGCATAATGATTTTTGGGTGTTGGGTCCAACTAAAAGAGCTGGAATTATGAAAGTTTGGCGCCCACGGTGATCACCTCCATTGGCAGCATTTAGCACTAGATTATGTATAGATTGTATTTTCTTTCTTTCTTTTTTTCCTTTTGAGAAGCAGTATGAGGAGAAAATATAATGCTATTTTAAGATATTGTGCAAAGACCTAGCAGTCCAAGAAGGCAATGGACAACCATGCTAACAAAAGTGGGGAAAAAAGCTAATGAGCTTCTCTTAACAATGCCAGCTCTTAGAACTCTTTCTTTGTGCAAGTGTGTTGCATTGACCGTTCACTAGGAATATGAGTGAAAGAGACGTCATTGTGGACATTGAAAGCAAAATATTGGACAATTTCAGCAAACCTCCCAGGTGGAGGAACTGATCTTTGACCCATCTGATAGCATTCGGAGTTGGCATCTGTTAGCAATTAACAAATAACAAGAATGCAAGAATGCATCCCTCTTCTTATTGCCATAATCTGATTCTGAGCTTTAGTTCAATCCCCACCTCAGCTGGTCCTGAGAAAGAAAGCAAGACCACTCCTTATCATCTTTTAAAGAGCCACCCAAGAGCTCTTCTATCCATATTCAACCTTCATTGGTTTGGTTCTTTTATTATAATTGTTTATGGTTCTTGTTATTCCCTGAAGTGAACATTGGGTTGCATTTCAACTGGTACTAATAATCCTATGGTTGAATTTATTAAAGCATTTTTTTTTTTCTGCTGGCATATTTTTATTATATGACCTTAAGATAATATTATCATGTGAATATCTGGTTTGATAACATTGTTTGAGTCAAATAGTTTGGATTTCAAGCGTCCTCGTTTGCAGGGATGGCTGGAACTAGCGACTGCCCGGCATTCCATGGGTACATCACGCATAAATAGTGCGTTGCTTGACCTCAAAACACACTCTGCTGCCACTACTTTGCAAGTCAACGAAGCACGTGATGAATCCACATTAGGTATGCTTTAGAATTACAGAAAATTTTCCTGATGTGATCCTGAAGTTGGACACTAATATTACCTCCCAGTTTTTGTGTTTCTGCTATTGAATTATTTGTCAGATATTTATTCCCTATGAAAGGATTTTCGAGTTCGGTCTTGATGCATCAGGGAGGCATGTAGAGCGTGCTGTTGGATCAGTCTGTTTAAATGAGGTCCTTGGGTTTGGTAATATAGATCATTAATCTGATGGAAACTGCCATGGATGGAAGATGCCCCCAAAGGGCCTCCAGAATGGAAGTTTCTAGTCATCCCATCTTTGTCCATGTTTGTCACCATTGCCTTTTGTTTTTTCTTAGCTTCCTTTTTTATGCCACTAGTATAGATTCAAGAATTTTATCTGGAAGATTTTGGGGTAGCCTCTATCCCTTGAGAAATCCATCCATATCAACAGCACCCTGGATCAACAGACTACGTTCCTGAATTGTGTGGACCGATGCATCATGGCACCATTTTTTTTTCTGGCGAATTTCTTTGAGATGACCATTTCCAAGGAGTCTGTATATTTGAACAAAATAAGCTTTTTACCAGAAAGCAACTGAGCTGCCAAGTTGTTGCAGCTGACCATGTGGTGATTCAACCTCATTTTACTCTATCAAAATGGGCATCTCTGGATGATGGGAAGTGTTATTCCAGGGAGGTAGAAGCTGATGAAGATAAGCAGAAGAAATCCTACGGTCCCCAACTACGGCGTCGGGGTGGTCCAACCCATTTTTCTGGTATGACTTCCTAGGCATTTTGTCATGAGCTATGTTTTTCCTTCTCTGCTGTTGTTTCTTTTTGCTTGTGACCAAATTTGTTCCTGCCACTTTCAAGTGCATGGCAATAACTGGCTGATGTTTCTCATTTTTCTCTTGTCCAAAGACGATCAGGAAAAGCTTCCACAAACTGATGAAACTCCTCTTAGTGTCGATGATCAAGTAAGTGGCCCATCAATTTTTTTATTTCAAGTTTTGACATCAGCTGTGGAGTAAAAACATAGCCTAATTGTTCACTTGAAATGTCAACAAACAAGAAGCAACGCAAATGACAAAGCACTCAATTAATAGTTCAAGTTTATTGGTGTTTAAGTCCGGGTACAAGTAACAAGTAGCACTGGACTTCAGTGGACTAAAGACTGAAGCTCTAAGGTCCCTGATATTCCTTTTACAATCCTTAAAATGGGCACAAATGCAAGGAAACCCTCCTAACCCCAAAATTTTCATCTACTTCTCTGGTGAAGTCTGTGAAAGCTCTGGATGCTTTGGAGCATTCTTGAATAGAATAAGAATGAGTTGGTTTCGACCAATGCCTTATGATTGTGCTTTCGTGCTAGGGACCCCTATTTATAGTATTCTGATGACATGGAGGCCAAGAATTGAAAAATAAGGAAAATCCAAGTACTTTTTGGATTAAACTCACTCTTGTGCCCTGCACCTTGCACAATGTGCAGGCTGGTCCACTGCTTTCCTTCTCTTCTTTTTCTTCATTTCTTTTCTACTTTTTTATCTTAAAATCTTTTCATGATCATGACCAATTAACATGGTTTGGTGTAGCCCAAATTGTAGTCATTTTAAATATTTTCTTAGAATAGATTGCTAATCACATCAACATTTGGAAATTACATAATGTAAGATACTTCTCTGATTCCTTTCCCAAGTCTATATCAGTGGTATCATGTTAATAATGATCTGGGGTAGAAAACGCTTACAAAATTTAGTCACTGAATATTGTTTTCAGTTTCTACTTCGCTGCCTCAAATGCATGTCCTACTCGGTAAATATCCCAACATCTTTGATGTAAAGTACATCCAAATTCTCCCCAAGATATCCAGCGACATTTAGATAGTAACAAAATTATTTAAGAATAACTCTTTGGTAGGACAAATGGAGAGGAGAAAAAAAAATCTTGCTCAGTCTGTTAATTTCATGTTAACCAAATACCCTACCTGCCAGGGCCAAATGACCATCCAATTTTTTAAATTTAAAAGAACTAATCAAATGATTTTTTTAATGTTAAGTGGTCACATGCTTGTAGCATTTAAAACCATGAAGAGTCCTTGAAACTCCTTTGAAATATATTAGCTGGATTGAAGTACTTCAAAGTTCAAACCCTTTCTTTTTCATGCGTTTATTTATTTTTTTGTTTGTATTTTTTTCCTTTTTTCTCTTCCCTTAGTTTAACTGAAACGTTCTTTGTAGGCTCGGCAGGAGAGAACTAAGTTGTTATCAGTCTTTGGGACTTTGGTTTCTCCCAAGCTTAGGATGGCTCAAGTTTCATTTGAAACAGGTTAAGTAATTTTGAGGATGGATGTCCCAGATCACATGCATGCTTGAAGCCTTTAATACTCTGGCACGATGTACTACTATATGTTCCAATGCATTTGGAGCAGGGTGGGGAAACTCAATTAGATTGACCTGTGGAATACTGTTTTTCCAACTTTTCTACCCAAAAAATTGAAATTGCCGAAATGTTCTGATAATGACTTGAATTATAAAAGGTAGATAAACTGTAAATCCTGATGTGGTCTGCAGCTTCTATTCCACCAAGTGCATTTCAGTGCCATGACCATTTGTCTGCCAAATTTTGAAATTGATTTTTAGATTTGGTATACAAATCAACACTACAGTGTTTCATGAAAAAATGTATTCTGGTAAATGCACGAGCAGTTGTTTGCTAATACTACAGACCTCTTTCCATACCTAGAACATGGCAGGTGTCTCCCATGTATGTCGAGCAAAATGGGCTCGTTAATTTGGTCACCTTCTCCAAATATCGGGCTGATCTGTTCATCAAGTGTGGGTTCCGTACCTTCATATGGTGAGTAAAATTTGCAATTTATATGGAGTCCTGTTTATTGAGCCTGTCTACATGGTTGGCCAATCTCAATCTTTGATGGGACACCCATGCCATGTTCCAAAGTGCGCCTTTGTGGAGAGAGATGCTTGTAATATTAGCGACACTCAATATGTTCACACAAAATGCATGAACCTTATAGAACTTTTTCTTTCTCTGCAGCACTGGAGACCCTTGTTGAGATAGCAAACATGCGGTCACTGATCTTATCTGCTTATAATCAAATTAAAAGAGACATGGAGGGTATGAAATGATATGAAGGTGCTTACAGGGGATCATTCCGATTTCTTTTATCTATTTTTACACATCAGTTTTTCTAGCTCTTTCTAACTTTTGAGCCGGATTAGATGTTGAGTTAATACTGACTAATAAAGAAGATATCCATGCCCACAAAAAACACATGTTGTAACATATGAATGCAATTTTTCTCCCCTTTGCTCTTATGGCTTTTAGATCCACATAGGATGGATCAAAACACAACTCAGTTACATTGAAAGAGCTGTCGGTGCATGGTTTATGCATGCTACCTGCTCCTTGTTCAGCAAGTATTGCTTGAGAAAAAGGTTTGATTTTTCTGCAATTTATCAGGTCATCACCAGCAAGTCAAGTACAGATTTTAAGAAGCATATTCCATTCACTGTGTGACCCAGAAAATTGATGGTCTGGATCTTTTTACAAGTTGATGGAAGATAATTAAAAATCTGAAAAAAGAAGATGGAAAAAGAAAAAAAAAAAAAAACTGGCGATGATAGTTCTATCATGGATGCCAAAAGGTTTCAGTTTTTATCCTCTAAACTCTTTAGTTGAACTCCAGTTTCAGCTGGTGGGGTCTGAGAAATTAATGGAAAGGAGAAATGGTCTGCTATAGGTTTGAACTTGGATAAATGGAGAACTGAATTTTTGAGACATTGTAGAGGACACAGGGAGGTGTTAATTCAGTCACCTCTAATTCCAAAAATCAACAAGACCAATGAGATGGAAAATGAAAAAGAGCTGGCAGTGCAGGCTTTTGAGATGGAGTCCCAAGAGACACTTCTGGCAGAAATTCTCTTTTAAGAGTGGACTGCGCACTGTTCGTATGCAGTCCAGCTCCATTGGACTACTTGGGACCACCTTTGACCTGTCTACCTTCTTCACAACTAACTACAAACCCTCCCCCAGATTGGCTCTGTGCCCAATTTAACTATTATGGGCCCACAGATCTGGATCATTTGACTGTATTGAAAGAGACTTTTAACTTTGAGGATAATCTGATGGTGGCTGAATTTTTTCCCCCAAAGCTAATCTATGATGTTACACCCACCCAACACAACCACACCACCATCTTTCTTTTTCAAACCAAGGCTTTTCCTCAACCTGATGTCCTGATCGTTTTCTATTGGGATCGCCCACAGGCTTGATCAGGACATGGCCTACTGGTTCTTTCAATGGTGGAGCTCAAGATTTCCTTTATTCCCACTTTTTTTTTTAAGAGGGCTACCTTTCTATAAAAAAAAAAAGAAGTTTATAAATGGAAGGCCCCACCCTAGCATTAAAGAAGGGATTTTCAAAAAAATTTGGAAGGCCATGTCCAACTCCTACCCACAAATTCCACCCCTACATTTGTGCAACAATATTTCCATAAAATAATATATAAAAAATGAAAAAACAAATAATGAGAGTTTCCGGAGAAGTGCATGTCGAAATCTATGCTTTTAAGGATTTTTAGGTACGAGGGGGAGGATCGGTCCCATGAATTAAAAAAAAAAAACAAGAATTCTCATTAACCAGTGCTAAACCAATATTTGGTTCAGAGATTTTCTTTTAGAATCTCTTTTGGAAAAATCCTTGATCTTGATGATTTCGAAGTCTGAAGGCAAAGGATCGAATGTGCAACTTCATTCCATGGACAACGTGTGCCCTCCCTCAACAATCATTATACCTTAAAAATCACAGATTCCATGGAGGTGTAATGTGGAATCCACACCCAAAGATATCCATGGAAGAATACAGTGTCAATTCCAACCCCGGAAATTGACCTGTTTACGAATATACCTAGACCCAACCAAAACGACCCAACCTGACCCCTTACAACCTTGGATTCAGACTTTGGTGTAGGTTCAACTTGGGTCCATCCTAAAATGGCCCATTTCTGACACGCAGCCTACTTTCCCAATGCATATTATGTTTTCGGGTTTAGAATGAATATGGGCTCGTGGATTGTGACCCAACCCAAACACAACCAAGCGAACGGAGTCTCGGGCAGGTCCAACCTGGGCCCAGCCTGACCTGACCCGTTGCTAGCAGCCAAGATGACATGGTCCGGTCACCCCCCATGAAAAAGGCCCTATAACTACTCCCTGAATCCCCACCAAAAAGACAAGGACTCAAAACAAAGATCAAAAACATCCCAACAGAACCTGAAAAAGGAAAAAATCAAAAGAAACATGGAGTGTCTCCTTCTCAGGTGAGAGATTTTCAAACATCAAGACTAAAAATAGAAAAAAAAAAAAAAAAAACCACCCAATCACAACGAGAGAGATAGAGAGAGATGTCGTGTTCGACGTCAGAGGAAGAAGAAGACGAGGGAAGGGACGGTTACAGGAAGGGAGGATACCATGCGGTGAGACCGGGCGATCAGTTCGCAGAAGGAAGATACATTGCGCAGAGGAAGCTCGGATGGGGCACTTTCTCCACCGTCTGGCTCGCTTTCGACACCACTTCTTCTGTATGTTTCTTTAGCTCTTCTCTTTCTCTCCTTTCTCAAATGGGTGTGCGAGAATTCAACCTCTAGTTATCGAAAAATGCAATCTTTCCTTCAGTTTCTGTATGTTTCCTTCTGTTTCTCTTTTGGGTTTTTGTTGTCTTTAAATGGGTTGCGAGAATTCTACCTCTAGTTATTGAAAAATGCAATCTTTCCTTCAGTTTCTGCATGTTTCCTTCTGTTTCTCTTTTGGGTTTTTGTTGTCCTTAAATGGGTTGCGAGAATTCTAACTCTAGTTATAGAAAAATGCAATCTTTCCTTCAGTTTCTGTATATTTCCTTCTGTTTCTCTTTTGGGTTTGTCCTTAAATGGGTTGCGAGAATTCTACCTGTAGTTATCGAAAAATGAAATCTTTCCTTCAGTTTCTCTATATTTCCTTCTGTTTCTCTTCTGGGTTTTTGTTGTCCTTAAATGGGTTGCGAGAATTCTACCTGTAGTTATCGAAAAATGTCATCTTTCCTTCTAGTTTCTGCATGTCTTGTTTGCGCGAGAATTCTACCTGTAGTTATCAAAAAATGTCGCCTTTTCTTTAAGTTTCTGCATATTTCCCTTTGCTTCTCATTTGAATTTTTGTCGTCTTATAACTGGGTGTGCGAGAACGAGAATTCTACCTTGAGTTATCATCATCTTTCATTCAGTTTATGTATATTTTCCTCTGTTTATCATCTGGGATCTGTTGTCCTCAAATGGGGTTGCGTTAATTCTATCTGTAGTTATCCAAAAATGCCGTCTTTCTGTCAGTTTCTGAATCTGTCCCTCTGTTTCACTTTTTTTTTATTTGGGTTTTTGTTGTTTTGCAGAAATGTATGTGATCATTGTTGCTTCCAAGGAAAAATCCAATCTTTTGCTTTGATTTGCATTTTTTGAATAAGTCTGCTTCTATGTTTTTTTTTTTTTTTGTTCTGTCTGTCCTTAATGGACAAATTCGTTACAGTTGGCTCTTGGGAATGTAAAAAATCTTACCTTTGTTGATTATTGTTGGGAATTAATCTGCCGCCGGTCTAATCATCGAGACCACATAACATCCTCTGTATGTTCCATTAGCTCTTTAATTTTCTTCTATCATACGGGCTCGTTGTGATGCTTCCTGTACTTTTCAAAATTCAAAATTGTCATCTTTCTTTCAGTTTCCGTATTCTTCCCTCTGTTTCTAAACGGGAATCTGATATTTTGCTTTGATTTGTATCATTTGGATCTCTTTTGCTTATGGGTCGTTCTCTCTTTCAGCAAAAGTGGTTATGGCTCTCTCTTGGGAATGTGAAAAAACTCACCTTTATTGATTTATCAGTTTTGGCTTCTGGGTTGTCTTGCTTTTGCAGTTATTCGCCGCAATTTGGATAGCCCTGTTAGAGATTATTTTGAATTCTTTTTCATGAATGCAAAGAAGAATTTGTTTTGATCACTCCTTTAAAAAAAACCTTTTGTTTCTGGGATTATTTTGTTAATTTGAATCACTTTGTTTTCTGGTGTGCTATATCTCAGATCTAAGCTGTTGGATTTCTTCTTTCTTTTTTAAGATTTTCATAATTCCTTCTGTTCCTTAAATGCCTCTCTATCATAGGTTTTATATTTTGCTGTGATCTGGCTGAAAATCACTATTTCCTCTATTGTGTTTTGCTGTCCTTGCTGAAGTCATCTAAGTTCTCCTTCATGTGGAAAAATCTTTTCTTTCCTTGATTGATCTCTCTCATCTACTTTCTTATGTGTATTGGTAGAATTCAGGAACTTCACTATTTCCTCCACACACCTCTTTGCAACTTTCCTCACTTCTCTTTTACTGCTTGATGTTGTCATTCTTTTTCCATGTAATTTTCAGATATTCGTCGCTCTTAAAATCCAGAGAAGTGCTGTTGAATTTGCTCAAGCTGCCCTCCATGAGATTGAGTTTCTAACAGCTATCGCTGAAGGTGACCCCTCAAATTCCAAGTGTGTCATCAGATTACTTGACCACTTCAAGCATGCTGGCCCAAATGGGCAGCATATCTGCCTGGTGTTTGAATTCCTTGGTGACAGCTTACTCCGCTTAATCAAGTACAACCATTACAAAGGCATTGAACTGAGTAAAGTTAGGGAGATTTGTGGCTCAGTGTTGCTGGCTCTCGATTATCTTCACAGGGAGCTCCGCATAATTCACACAGATTTAAAACCAGAAAACGTTCTCCTCATTTCCACCATCAATCCTGCGAAAGACCCTGTTCGATCTGAGTTCTCACCAATCCTCGAGAGGCCCGAGGGCAATCCAAATGTGGGAGTAGTGGCAAACGTCAATGAGAAGAAGCTGTGGAGAAAGGCAAAGAGGGCAGTGGCAAAGATCTCAGAGAGGCGACAATCAATGGAGGGGATTTCTCTACAGGGAAGGAGCTTGGAAGGGATTGATGTGAGGTGCAAGGTTGTGGATTTTGGGAATGCTTGTTGGGTCGATAAGCAATTAATGGATGCCATCCAGACAAGGCAGTATAGAGCGCCTGAGGTTATTCTTGGAGCTGGCTACTCCTTTTCTGCTGATATGTGGTCCTTTGCTTGTGTTGCTTTTGAGCTTGCTACTGGCGACATGCTATTTGTTCCCAAGACTGGCAAAGGATTTGATGAGGATGAGGTAACACTAGTTTGCTTTCCTTTTTAGGGCCATTTTGGCAATTTACTAGGTTAGTAAAAGTAATGTAAAGCCTCAATTTTTTCAGATAATTGGTCACATCAAAAGTGCACATCATCAAAATTCCCTCGTCCTTAAAAAAAAAAAAAAAAAGTAAAAAAGCAACCTCCTTTCTCCACTAAATAACAAAAAAATATTCACTTTTTACACAAAAAGTAAAAAAGATTCCCTACCAATCCACTAAAGATAAAATACCATCATAACTCCCATATATTTTATTCTCTCTTGATTTGATGCTTTACATCACTTTTACTTTAATAGTGAATTGCCAAACCGGCTGTTTGTGAGCTTTTCTTGACATAATAAGAACATCTAGATAAACAAGGTGTTGATTCTTCGAAAACTTGGCAATCATTGCTATTAACAAAACCCGCAAGAACAACAATATAATATATGTAACAGAAACATTTTTCCTCAGTTTAAATATAACAAAAACACTTGAGTTTGAGAGGGCAATCTCTTTATAATAATTCGACTCTTTGGAGTGGATATCTAGTATCCTATTAATAAACCCCAAGCCTACTCCTAATTCCAAAATAATGTTATCAAATCAACTAATCATGGCCCATATGCAACTCTTTCAACACCCATTTCCCTGTGGCCACATGTATATGTAGCACGTCGAAGACTTGAATTCGGTGGGCTTCAGTTTGTAGATCACCTGGCTAAAAGATCAGATCGCTCGCTCATCAGGCAGGCTCCACATGTACAGTGACTCAGTCAGTGTTGACCAATGGCCAATTTCATCAACAGTCCACTGGTTTTGTACACCATTAGAATATTTACTGGAAAGGAACAAAGTTTATTTTTGAATTTCATGTATATTTCTGTTCCATTTGACTGGTAAGTTGTGGTTTCAGGATCACCTGGCTCTGATGATGGAACTCCTTGGAAAGATTCCTCGAAAGGTTAGTAACTTTTTTGTTTTGTCAACTCTCATGTTCATCTAATACCAAATTCCTTTTGCTTGTGAGCAGATTGCTACAGGGGGGTCTCGATCGAAGGACTTGTTTGATAGACATGGTGACCTCAAGAGGATCAGAAGGCTGAAATCCTGGCCGCTCTATCGGATTTTGGTTGAGAAGTACAGATTTTCCAACACTGATGCACGTGAATTTTCAGATTTTCTATTGCCCATTTTCGATTTTGCACCAGAGAAACGGCCAACAGCAGAACAATGCCTGCAGCACCCATGGCTAAAGAGTAGTAATCTAAAGCCAAACCATGAGAATAGAGATGTAGGCCTAGAGAAGTCGCAGTCAGGGATGAACTAGCAGAAACTTAAGGCGGCCATGTTAAGGAAAAATTCAGGCTTTGCTTGATCTATCCAATCCATTACAAGTCTCCTTTCCAATATGGGTTGTGTTTGCAATGTATTTAGGCTCTAAAATGCTAATATAAGATTCATTTGATTGTGTAGCGGTGTGTTTGAAGTGATTTCATGCAGAAAGAGAGCTTCAGCAGCATTCAAGGGACAGACTTCGAGTTGCATAGATACTAAAATACATATTTAAATTACACTAGAAGATCAAAGACGATGGTATAAGGCTATCGTGGTGGTGGTGGTGATGATGTTGATGGCGAGGCAATTAGAGGATTGAATGTGGCGTGGTTATCATGTTGGAGAGGGGGATGACAGAGAGGACATCCCCACAACTTGTTTTGATTGATATGAGCATCCATGATGCCTATATGATGCCATTTAAATGCAATGCCTATTTCTTTCTAGAGACTTTGTTGGGAATGAAGGAGATCAATCGTGTATTAACAGTGTATGGGCCTTTTTTCCAGAGGAGAATCCATGCGTGTGGAGAGAGACCTTTTCGCTTCTAGTGTATGTGATTAAGCTGTGCAAGTTGACCATGATCACAGAGAGATGCTTGACTTGGGGATGGACTCCATTCAGTTGACTCAAAAGGATTACATGCACTTCCACTTCCACTGTGAGGGGTTTTCTTTGTGTAACTTTTTTGCAAATGGTGATCATGTATCTATTAATGAAACAAGCTTTTAAATTGGATATTGTAATGTTTTGTTATTTGTTTTGTACGTTTGTTTTGTTATTGAGTACATAAATTTCTAGAGGAATTATATGAACCTTATTGAAGTTTTTGTCATGTGGCACCCTTTGTTTGGTGATCCAGACCATTGACCAGATGGATACTGCTCACTTCAGAAATTCAATCCTGATTGAAAGATCTTCAAATTTCTAGAAATGAATTCAGACACTTTTATTGTTAATGACAGAAACAAAATTAGGCCCGACTTGGTAGGACAAGAAGGTAGACTTGACTCGAGGGGCTGAGGAAATCATGAAAAAAAAAAGTATAAAATGTATGTAAAAAATAGTTACAAAATTTATTAAAGGTCCAGAGATAGTTGACAAATACAGAAATATAGCTTCTAAGAAATATTAGATACGCCGTCAGTATCACTATATATTATCAAATGAAACTATATAGAGGGTTAAGATTGTCTAATCAGCATGAGATTTGGATTATGGCACATCAACATTGAAATCCCACAACCTGAACTGAGATTGTATTATATAGGAAAGAGGTGATCAAAAGATCAATGAACGGCCACATGTAGGAAAAGCGAATAACTCTACTTCTTTGCCTTTCATTCAATATCTTTCAGCCTTTTTCAAACTCTCTTTTTTTTCCTTCTTTTTTTTTAAATCTAAATGATAGGAAATGGTAAATGTCCCATATGCTTGGAGAGTTTCTTTAAGCTACGACGATAAGGAAAGTCTTTTAGTTGTTTTTTTTTTTTTTTTGTTGGGTACCCCTGCCAAAGGGCCTGGGACTCAAGAGAGAGCTCGCATACACACAGAAAGATAGCCTACTCAAGTGGAAAGGAGGCCCGCACATGCGGGAAGAAAGCCCACACAAGTGGAAAGATGTGACATACCCGTAGTTCAAACCCCGGGCAGCCAGGTAAGAACTGACTCTCCTTAACACTCGGGTAAGGAGCCGTTCGCCTTTTACTTGTTTGTTTGAAACCCACCTGAGACCACTACCAATCAGAGATGGAGATGGGGATGGGAATTGGATAGGCATCCCATAAACGGTGTACATTTCAAGTGATTCTAACTATGGATATCAGCATTTGTAGACGATCAACAAAACACGGTCAAAGATTAGGTGGTCAAAGTATACCTCCGATTATAAGTCATGAGTGTCCCACAAGGATATATAAGCTCACCTACTTAAGAATTAGGCCCCTCACCCTCCAAAAGTAAAACGATGGTGATTAGAGTCTTCCAGAGTTCTAGAAGTTAAGGTATTAAAGGTTATCATAGAAGCCTTAAGTGGCAAAGTTGAGAAAATTTAACGTTGCCAATCAAAGACAATATAGGATGCTAGTGCACTTGCCTTTAGAGGACATTTGCAGCACAATTCACATGGAAAGGATAGCCCCGTGAAGCTTTGATTGAAGCTAAGAGAAATATCAAAGCCTCAAGAAAAGCTTCAGAAATTAGTTTGATTCAAGGAAGAAAGGTTCTGAGAGATGAACTGTCAACAAGCTGCACTACAATCACTGTCAGAGTCCCATAAAAGAATTTGAGTCTTTAAACAAAATTTTGGAACACCCAAACGCAGGCAAGTCATATATGAAGGACCAACGCAGCCTGCATGGTGCAAGAAGATATATTTATCATCTAAGCGTAACATACAACACAAAACTTCTTTTTTATTTTTCTTTTGGCTGGTACATATAGCGTACAACTAATTTGATGATCCTGATGAAAGTTAAGAATTTCCTTTCATTTGTAATAGATTTGAGGATACTTCCAATGGAATGATCTGTAGATTGGATTTGCAGCATTCAAGCTTTGAGATTGAATCATCACACAACAGCTTCAATTAAACTGAAAAGCAGCCGATTTTTCAGATATTCTTTACCAAATTGAATCCCTGAGCAAATAGAAAAGAAGCACATCTTTTTAACATCCGTTGTCAATGATCCTCCTCCTTTGCATCTGTGGTTTCAACATCATTGACAACAGCACACAATGCTTTCCACACAGGAACTAACATGCTCACCGGAGGTCGTAGTTCCTGCATATTGAAATTTCATATCCGTAAGCTAAAGGCTACAGACATCCAAGTTAAAACCATCACATTACACTTTCAAATATGGTCACTGCTCACCCATCCAATTACTGTTAGCAGGGCCTAGATCAATTGCACAATCCTAAACCCAACGATATGCTTAGTATCCTTGGGCTTGATTGGATGATTTGATGGCCAAGCCAAAAGTAGAAGTGTCAGCTAAAGTCTCCCCACCGGCATGGTCCTAGTCCACTTTGTATGTGTATGTATGTGTGCATGTATGTGAATGTTGCATGCATGCATGCCCTGTATGCCCATTTGTGCACCATCAATTGCAAAATCAGGATCCTAAATTGGGAGATTTTAAATGCATTCTACATGCACCTTAGGTTACTCATGTCAATGCTCTGGATCTCCAACGCATTGGTTTCCAAAGGCACAAATAGAATGAAACCTGTTCATAATCTGGACAGCAGGTGACTACTCCAACATTTTGCTCCAAAGGTATACCAATTTTAATGAATGCAAAGACAGCACAGGAAATTGTATGCGTTGGCTGAGGTTCACTAAACAGGCCAAGGATTGGCTTTGGGTATAAACTGAGCATTTTAAGCAAATGGGTCAAGCCTGGGTTATCCCTGACCTGACTACATGCCCAATTGCCTTACAGTAAAAAAGAAAATTGGTCGTTCTGAATAAATTCTGGTGATAATGGCCAGCCAACTACTATATCCTCTTTGTCCAGATATTAAAAAGATTTAAAAAAACTGAAAACATATGTCCTTGAATTTGGTCAGGTTGGGCCAGGCTATCTTTGGCCTGAGATTACAGGTTTTGTGATATTGTCGTGGGCCAGATTGAGTAAGGTCAACACTCAGGTAGCACAAATGTTCTTAAATTGGGCCAATTAATTATTGAAGGGTCGTGGACGGCCTTGGGGCTGATTACTTCCATTTAATAAATAAGTTGGGCTCAGGTACCCCTGGCTCTCAAGCCCAACCAAATGGCATTTTTTTTAGTTAAATACCTGTGACTCGCTCAAGCCTGAGTTCTTCTATTCCCTAAATAAGTTGGGCTCAGTACCCCAGACTCAGGCAAGCCCAACCAAATGGCATCTTTTACCAACACAATGATTCTAACCTGTAATTGGGCAAGACATCTTACCTTGAAAACTAAAATCAGTTCTGCTTCATCACGTGCAATCAAAGCCAGGCTCCAGTAACAAGTGACAGGGGTCACGCACTCATTTATCACGGGTTTCAGAATCTTTCCAATGGGGACAAAGCGGCGAATGACCATCCCGCTGCAAGATAGAAAAAGAAATATCTTATTACCTGCCTACAAAGAAAAAGGGCAAAGAAAAGAGATAGCTAAAACTGCAGTCATGAAACTATCCAGTAAATATTCTTTACTGACCCAAAAGAACAAATATATGAGTACCATAGCCCCTTGAGCAGAGTTTACTTGCAAAACCATTCAAAATTTTCAAACAGAAAGGCTGCATTCAGTTCCTCCACATTTTGGAAGTGTGAAAGTTTCTCAGCTTGTTTCCATGGTTTGTCTTACAGGAGGAATTCATAAAATCATAGGGAAGTTTTCTTTACTCTCTCAATGGCAAGAGCCAAATTCAGCCAAATCAATGATGAATACAATGATTTTTTTTTTTAATTATCCATTTGGCATTAAGAAATTTTGCAAACATTGAAACATCAAATCATCATTTTTATTTGGAAGGTTTTCAAAACTTAGTGTATTAAATTATAGAGTTTGATTTAGTAAAAATCATTATCTTGGTAAAAGCCCAAATTCCACCATCCATCCACAAACATGACCTTAACTTTAAGAAAACCTTTCTCGTGTCAAATTCCAAACCTCATTAACCTAAAGTCTTAACACCGCTACTCTTGTCATCTGACTCAAATCCTCTCCCATATCATCCTTACCAGCCACAAAACTCTTTTACAAGCTCTTTGACACAAGCACCATTCCCCAAGCCCAACTCCTCTTCTCCATCCAACGACCTAACTCTTCCTCTTTGACAACCTCGCTTCTATCTTTATCCCATAATGACTATCTTTCATTGGTCATCTCTATCAAACACCGCCTTTGCCAAACTTTGTGTGCGCGCGCATGCATGAGAGAGAGAGAGAGAGAGAGAGAGAGAGAGAGAGTAGCTGCATGTTGGAAAATACAAGAAGTGAAACTTCATGCGCCACTCTAGGAGTGGTTCATATGTATTATGCAGCTTCCAAATGGAAGAAAAATGGACAAGATTTCTACTCTAGCAAAAATGAACGTTGTGAGACATACAATATGCCATGAAACAAAGAGGTCCCTTTTTGTTTTAGAGGGCATGAATTTTTTGGAGAAGACGTATTTTTATAGTAAATTGTGCTAATAGAGAAATCCTTGGATCATAAATTAAACTCGGAATGCGTTATTTGTTTGAGACTCAATTTAGATTTTACAACCTCCCAACCTCATCAATCCTCATACCAGGGATTTCTCAGATCCCCAAAATAAGTGGCTCTGAGTCTGACTCATGCACATGTAAGCATACCAGACCGGAGCATGACCAGAATGTGCCGAATGGATACACCAGGCACAGTCTTTTTTTTCCTTCTTTCTTTCTTTCCCTTTTAGAAATCACATCTGCAGTCTTGAGGTGGCCAACGTGGAGCACACCACTTTTCTGAGGATTTTTTTTTTGAGATACAAGGTATCGTAGAAATCCAGACATCGAGACATGCCCTTAGTAACAAGCAGAAATTTAGCACTGGATCAAATGCCCATAATCAATAATAAAAATACATTCCAGTCACTCGCCTAATTCATGATGTAGCATAGCTAAAATAGCTTACCTGCAATAGTGTGTCTCAAGTTGCACTCCTAATGCTGGCATAATCACAACAGATTCTGCGTGATTCAAGGACAGAGTAAAGTAAATAAAATAATATTCCAACCAAGAGGAGAAATGGAAATAATACTAAACTCTAAAAGCTATCTCTAGTAAAAAATAAATGTGTTTTAGGTCCATGTACTCAGCCTAGTTCTGTTTTTGTCCAATATCTAAATAGGCCAGATCTGGGCCCATGTATGCTTAAAAGCCAGATTAGATGACTTGGCTAGGCATGTGACAGAAATATGGACTTAATAATTTGCATATGGGGTGGGTTAAGGCCAATGGCCTCTAATGAAACCTGAATATTAGGCATGACAATAAACAAGCAGGATTTAGACGAGCTTCAGCCAAGCTCCGCTGATGAACAGCCCTAATAGCAAGTCTGCAACCTCACCACTACATTCCAAGATTTTCAAATGATCAGCAACCTCAAACTTGGCAGTGTACCTTTCTTAATGGACTTCCCATGCAAGGACTTGATGATGAACACAGAAAAAAGAATACACCAAAGGAAACTAATTCCAGGTTTCTCCTGTCAAATACAGAGTGATTGTGTCAGGCAAGACATTTTATAGCAATGACTTGATAATTCCATCATTCACAGCTATGAATTAAATAAACAGCTTAGAAAAATTCCAGATTGGGTCCACCATCTGGCAATCTAGACAGCTGATAAAACAAGTACTATTGTGAATGAAATGTCCCAAACATGTCCCATGCTGGGACAACCTTAGATATTAACTTTTCAATCAACCACGTTCAATATAATGCCAAGAAAGAAATAAAGCATTGGTTAACATTTAATGGAAAACAGACCAAATATTGGATGTTAGGATCTATTAATGTAGGTAATTCATTGAGTGCAGTTTTTATCCGCAATGGGAATCCATCAGGTCCATAATCTGTATGCCAGCCCACCAAACTATATAAATTAAAGAACCGAGGACATAAAGCACATAGTCAACTCTGAGATCATCTAGTTACTCTCCTTGACCTCATTCAAAGTTCTTACCAATCAGAAAGGTATCACTTACTGATCCATTTGATATTAGTCCCACCAATGGCAACAACAAAAACCTTCAAATGTACGTAGGATGTACATAGGGTAAGAGATATCAAAGAGAAATGAATAATTACCTTAACCAGTAAGAAATAACAGATATTTGCAAAAATCAGAGGGGCAATGAGACAAAACAAGACATTCGTTGCATTTCCTTTTCGAACGACAATATGGTGAGAATCAATTGCTTGAGAAGACCCCTTTTTCTCATCATGAATATAGATATATCTTCTATGAGTAAGAGGAACCTTGGACATTGAGATAAAGTATCATAAACAGCAGCGACCAATCAATAACATGTCATCATTCGCCGGGCAAACCTGCATCTACAACTGAAATGAGCCCGAATTATTGTTCCATTCACCCATTGGACCTCACAGAAGTTCCTCCGAAAACTGTTTCAAAAGTAACATATAAGTTTGCTATATATAGTGGTAACATGAGCAGAACATACAACCTCAAGGTCGCAACAGTGAGAGCCTCCCTCTGTGCCACAGCCTCTTGCCATCTAGTTCACTAGGTAGACGAGTTATATTCAGCATGCCATAAGTAGAAGAAATATATGCATCATATGATATGGTTTCACACTTTTCATCCATATAGTACAGATACCCAGCACATCAACTATGTAGGTGGGGCTAAAGATGGTGTTGAAAAAACATAGTGAGCTATTGCCCAGGCACCACTTTTTAGATAAAAATCCTAACACAAAGGATAAAACATATTCTGCAGTCTGATTTATAGTTACCAAAGCCTAAAATTTGACATTGTAACATATGGTACAGGAAATCCAGTAACCATACATGTACCAAATATAGCTTTAAATTTGAAATCATGGATACTGGGGAAAGGGGAAAGAAACTAAAAATTGCAAACAACAAACATATTTTTTTAATCATTTTGACAATTTATGAAAGATCAAGTCTAGCACCAAGGATCATCACGCATTACAAAATAAGCTACATCTATCTTACAAGAAACAGTACTAAAACTGGTGTTGAGCTCCAGCTTGAGCTTCCCTGCTAACTATACTGACCTAAATCTTATGATATGGATCCCAAAAACAATGATAGATTATGTAAGTAAGGACCCAAAGGATAAATTTGCAATTTTTTTTTTTTTACATAATGAGGTGATGGATAGTTGATTTTTCTAGTTTCGTTGCATTGTACAACACCAATATGATGCAATTATAGATAATACAATAAAACAGCAGTTCTAATAAGAATGCCTGTGAGAAACCATACAATCAATAAAAATCATATGTGAAAAACAAAAACATCAAATCTAGTACGTTTCGGCCCAAATTGCTGAATAATTTCGGTTCATTCAACAAACCCAGATCGACCCAATTGAGTTTCGGTGAATTTCAGTTGAAATACATGATTTCGGGCCGATATTTCAGACGAACAGGATCTAAAAACCAGTTTCGGAAGAACCCAGATTGATGGGTAGAACTTGGAAAGGAAAAAAAAAGAAAAAGGAGAGCCTTTTTAAGGGAATTCCAGATGAACCATGAGAAGATTTCTTGCCCTATGCCTCCTTACCCACTATTAGAATCTTTCAGTCGCCAGAGTTTGTTTTATTTCGGCATTCCGATTGCTTTTTAGGGCTCCCACAAGAATTTCGAGCCGTCCGGACTTCAGAGAGAATTCCTGAATTGGGAAGAGCTGAAACGAACGCCCGCCCCACAACTTTTCTACAATGGGTGGTATCCAAGTTCGAGTAGCTTCTTAAGTTGGCAGGAATTTCAGCGGTTGGGCTACATTTGTAGAGTTTTGTTTTTTTTTTTTTTAAGCTTCGTTTGGTAAAGAGAACTCATGGTATAACTTAGATAGTAAATGATTTACATGTATAATGGTTATTATATTTATATTTATTTTACACTCATTTATGTATATAATAATAAATCAAATATGGTATATATGTAATTTTGTACAATTATTTTCACACTTCTTGAGATGGTAAACTGAATTGCATTGCATGATCCTGTTGTAAGGCGGGATGAACAATGTAAGATGGGATAAACAATGTTTTTGATGAAAATTGGGTCACTTCATACTTTTTAATCTTTACACATTATGTGCCATAAAATGTCATTTTGAGTTGTCCAAACTCTTCTAAAGGTCAAACATGGTTATATTATTAATTTTCAGTTGTTGATTCATCATAAAATTTAAGATATTTGTAAAAAAAAAATCTAAACTATTAGATGTGCTCTTCTTCTTCTTCTTCTTTTTTTTTTTTTTTTTTTTTAAGGAATTTACCCGAGAAATGACCTTAGATGGCCACTAAACGAAAAAGCCCCCAGTAGTTCATATGATACGAAAGTAGTCCCTTGAGATCACTTTCGTTTTTTTTTTATTAAAGTTTTCATTGAGCGACGACTTCGTCACTAGTTTAAACCTTGCAAAACTCCCGAAATCCTATTTTTTCTTTCTTCTTTCCCATCATTTTCCCTCGACTGATGCACCTCAACCGTTTGTAACATAGTCTCAAATGTTGTTTTTCAACTTTTTTTTTTTATTGAAGCATCATATCATGTGGAGGTATTCTTTTTGTCGTCTACTCATTGTTTGTTTTTCAAAATAATGATTCTTGTGGGTTTCTTCATCTTTTTTCAATCTCCTTCAACCTATTTCCAATATAGCATCATAAAATTATTAATATTTATGCACTACACGTGTTTTTTTGCAATAAATTAGTCCATTAATCAGTCCCTCCATTTACCCCTTCTTGACTGGGCTTCTGAATGGTATAATAGTAGTGTACATAACCATGTCGAGGATATCAGAAGGATATGTGGTCAAAAGCCATGATTGAATCATATCATTGCATCTTTTTCATGGTGAATGACTAGAAGAAGTAGATGATGGTGTAGTTGAGCATACATAAACAAAATAACTATTATTATATTTTTTTTTTAACTCTTAGTATTGAAGGAGTAAACAAATGATGCCCCCCAATAATACCAGACATCCCAGTTTGTGTTTAAAGATCCACTAAGATGCAACAAATGATCCCTTAATGAAACATGACTTTTAAATTGAACATATCATTTCCCAATAAACTTTCAATATTCTTGATAGCATATTCCAATTCCCTTACAATTTGCTCAGCTTCAAGCCTATAAATTCATTGATTGATTCTCTTTAAAGACTCACCAATTTTCCTACTTCTTAATGCCCCAAAAGATGATAAATAAAAAGAGCAAGCATCATCAATAGGAGCCTCACAAAAAAAAAAAAAAAAAAAAAAAAAAAATGTAAAAAGGGCAAAAAAATAAAATAAAATAAAAAACGTCGTCATTTTCTTTAAAAGAAAACCGGGTCACCTCCTCATCGACACCACACATATAAAAAAAAACCTGATTTCTTTGAATCATGTAGTGCATGTGCACATCATAGTGGATCTAATTATTTTATTTTTCAAACTAAAATCAGCGTCGACGTCATTGTCTAACCGTTTACGAAGACTTACTGAATGGGTAGAATAAGCAAAGACGTCGTCGCTCTGCAGAATCTTAAAACGCTTGGTCCCATTAAAATGAGCGACTACGTCATCACTCTGCAGAATCTTGAGATGCTTAGTCCCATTAAAATGAGTGACAACGTCGATGCTCGTTGAAAAAGGGCAAAAAAAAGAGAAAAGTTTGGCAGGAAGACCACTTTCGTATCATATGATCTACTGGGGGCATTTTTGTTTATTGGCTATCTAAGGTCATTTTTCAAGTAAATTCCTCTTTCTTTTTTTTTAACCCTTTCTTTGAAAATACTTTTTTTTATGAAATTATAAAAAATTATATGCCTTGGATGTCCCCCACCCCCATGAGAGTATTTTAAAAGTAATCAATCTGAAGTGAGCCATTTGATTTGGATTTGTTTTTCCTGTCTTAAGGGTGCGGTCTATGATTAAAAATAAAAGTCCAAACAACAAAGACAAAAATAACAACAAACATAAACAAATATAATATATATATATATATATTTATATTTATATAGATTGTGCCTGCCCATCCTGCATATAAATTGAAAGGATATATGGTTTAGACAACATATCCACAAATTCTTCCCTTCTATTCCACGTGAGTTTGTCAATGAGGAACGGAGCTCAATATCTTAAGAATTTGTTTCAACTGGCACACTAAATTCTACAAGGAAGATTTGCCTTCACAAGAACTAAGATAATTAATTTAAGGTAATCATGTAAAAAAACATGCTCTGACTTAATCTAGAAAAAAAAAATCTATAGTTAATAGATCATTAAGACTTTAAGTTCATTATTCATAAGCTAAGATGATCTAATTGGTCTTATTTCTTACATTACCTTTGTCATTAAATAGCCTTTCAATCAAGCAGAGCAACCGAGAACGACCTCTTATCCCAGTGGCAAAAGACATCAGTTCAGTTGAACCATAGGCATGCCATCTTTCCTCACTCGAGGGCTCTCTTACCTCACTCGAAGTATATTACCCTCATCCATGGGGGGTCCCAAACACTTAGAAGTGGGCCCAAAGAGTCCCGACCTTTTCCAAAGCTCCAAAAATTTATAGTTTTTTAGGACGAAAATACCCTTTAAGTTTTTGAAAATTTTGCAAACACCCTCGGACTGCAACATTCGGTGGTTTTAAACCCCCCCAAAACCTTTCCAATCTCCTCTCCATCTTGCTCTCACAGCTCTCCACCGACGCCTCTATTTCTACTCGACAACGCTCACCTTCTCTCTTGTAAGTATTGGGGCTTTGAGATTTCTTCCTCTTTTTTTTTTTTGGTTTAGATCAACACCACCCACGTTGCTCTTCTTCTGCACCCCCACTCTCCATCTTTCTTGATGTTTTTGTGTCTTTGTGCGTTTCATTGTGGTGTTTGGAAGAGATAAGGGGGAGAATTGTTCTGGGGTTCCTGCTGTATTTGTTTTTATCAATGCTAGATGGCACTGGTTTGGGATTTTGGCAGTGGAGAGTAGAGGGGAAGGGGACTGATTCAATTCAATGGCATGTGGGGTTTGAAGATTGATGAATCTAGAACTATGGGAATGATTATTAGGAAAAAAGGGATTTTTGAATTGGAGTGGGAAGTTTAAGTAATCAATACAGAGGGAGGAAAAGATTGGATTTGGAAGGGAGAGAGAAGCAGTTTGGGGGTTTCATCGTGTCTGGAGGGAGGAAACTGTGGGGCCTAGTTGATGGACGGTTTAGAAACATTGGGGATTGGAGATTGTCGGTTGGGAGTCTTATCAAGTGAAATCAATTCCAATTTGGGTTCAACAAGTGATGGGTAGGGCACTTATCAGATTGGTCATGCACTATAGCCTCAACTCCAATTTGGGTGATATCTCTCTTCCTCACCATCAATACCTCCACATTGCCATGAAAAGTCAAAACTCAGAACAAGCCCCTTCAATAAACTCTTTTTTGTATGTTTTTCCAAAACACTGCAATGGGGAATAAGATCTTTTCTTTTTATATATATATATATATATATATAATTTAAAAAGTTAAAGCTATTTATTGGAGACCCAACCTAACAACTAGCTCTTATCAAATTAGACTAGAGTTTCTAAACAGGCCCTTACTTGAATTCCTTTCTGGTGGACTTCTATAGCCAAGCTGGGGTTAAGAGATTTTTTAAAGACCATAGCTACGTATTTATTCAGTAAGGTCCCCTCTGAAATTTGAACACTCAAATATCACTCTCCACATTTTCTATAATCAATGAGAATTTCATTCCAACCAGATATGTGCATATGTCATATTGATGATGTTTAAAATGCATGAACCTTATTGTTTGCCTATGCTCAATGAAGTGGTCGGGCATTAGAATAATCTCATTTTAGAGGTGGGAGCGCGTTTTCGAGCCCTCATAGATTTGGAGATGTTATGGCCTATGTTATGCGCTATCTCTAGTATAGAATCTAGATGTCACGATGCCAAGTCTACGGTGGGTATGATATAACTCTGATTTGAGTAAAATGCTTTCCTTAACCCTGGAATCTCTGGATAGATGCCTTCTGTACGACCAACTTCTAAACTTCAGAAATGCACATGTGGGACCTATCTTAATGATCTGATCCACTTAGGTTCCGTGCCCCCGCATGTTTTATCTGTACTAGATCTTTGTACCTTTTGTCCGAGTGCAATATCCACCACTGGATGGAAAATGTATTAACCTTATATAAATAGTTTTTTTTTTCAAAAACTTGAGTTTTCTCATACAATTTTGTTAAGCTTTTGAGGATCTGAACTGCATGACATTAGTAATTGTGTTCTCTGCAATTGGTTCTAGTCTCACACTGATTGGAGTGACATTTGTCTTTTTGTTGGGCAAATATGTTTTGTTAAGGATCTCTCAGTGTATCCAATTTACTATTCAATTTAACTTAGAACAAAATATGTTCGAGTCATCTTCCCCAATTCATGGATGGGGCGCTTTGGTTGGAGAGTTTTGATTTGTGTAAGGTTGGCCCCATTGTGCAGAAAAATTGGATTTAGTTCATTTTTTTAATGAATTTTTGGGAATCTGGTAGTCTTTTTTGTGATCCATCCTGTTGAGTGATGATGGTTGAAGTCGAGCTCAGACCTCTGCCCCCTCAACCCCCATCTCTCTGTGTGTGTTGTTTGCATAGGAGTATTACAAATTATATAGAAGTGTCCGTAACTTTTAGAAGTATTACTATTAAAAAAGAAGATTGATAGATAGATAGATTTCTGTCTCCTTTTATCTCACTATTGTTTTCTTTATATTATCAGCTCTAGAATTTATTGGTTCTTTGGAAGAAAGGAGAAACAAATAGTGATGAGGCCTATTCTGATGAAAGGCCACGAAAGGCCGCTCACGTTTCTGAAATACAACAGAGAAGGCGATCTGCTCTTCTCATGTGCCAAAGATCACACTCCCAATGCCTGGTTTGCTGACAATGGTGAACGCTTGGGGACTTACAAAGGCCACAATGGTGCTGTATGGTGCTGCGACGTTTCCAGTAAGTCTTATTTTATCTTTTGAATGTCACTGTTGTTATCCTTTCAGTTTCTGTAATTTATTTATTTCTTTCTTTCTTTGCCTTGAAGATCAATTTTCAAGTTTTTAGTAAGAGCAGTTAATGGAACAATGAAAATGATCTGGTGCACATCCCATTAAGATCATGGTGAAAAAATGTTACTTGCGAAGCAAATGGATTTGATGATGGGTTCTTAAGGTTAAAGAAAATCTTGGGATCTTTTTTATGATTCAGTCTTGATTATCCTTCATGTGATGAGTTTCATTATATAGAAGCCATCCTGTTTTGGGGTGTTACTGCTACCATGTTACGGTCTATGCTTTTGTTATAGCGAGGGAGCTCTCTTGGTTCTTATGCACTGGAATGACTGTGATTAAGTTGGGCCTTTTGGTTTTCTATTCAGCCAGTGTATCTTGCCAAGGAAAGAAGGCATACACTGCAACCAATCATCATTTGTTGGGTTTTTTTGGACGATCTGATGAATTGGGTAAAATCACTGTTACATTTCTCATCTGAGGTGGCTGTCAGGTGGTGTTGAGGACTTTAAATCTCTTCTTAGAGTAATTCAATTTATATTTTGGTGTGTTCTCCTGGAGGCCAATGATGATGCAAATTGTTTATGAGAACTCAATCCTGGCGGCACCCTTAACCATGGGGCATAGCGTGTCAACCACGGGCTTCCAACGGAAAGTCTCTGTAGGTCCCACATCGGAAATATCCAAGTCCTAACCCTGAGCTTATAAGTCAAACCCTGTTTTAACTCAACATGGGGCGTTTTAAAGCCATGCGGCCCCATATTCCGCAAGAAATTGCGCGCGCACGTGGGCCAAAGCGGACAATATCATGGTGAGTTAGGCGGGGCTGTGGCATTGTTTGACCAAAAGATGATAACACATCCTCGGATCGGTGAATGAATGTAGACCAAAATTACTTGGAGGTTTTGGCCGAATCCACAAGGGATTCAATTATAGGGATCACGCTCTAAAGAGGCTTGGCTTAATCCCTAACGGATTAAACTCACGAGCATTCTCAAACCAGAGAAAAACTCACAACTACTAGAAAAAACCCATAACAATTTTATTGAATAATCAAGATCTGTCTCTCCTAATGGAGGGATTACATATTTATAGAAGGGTTGGAGACATCCCCTTTCCTCGTTGGACTCTACTTTCCCAAACAATAAAGGAGGCTAGATCTTTAAATCTCCTAAACAAACCAAATCATAACAAACTTATAATTTAACTGCTCCTAAATAAACCAAACTCTTAATAAGACTCCTAAGTCCTAATTAATTAAATTCCCCCAGTATACTTAGCTGGAATCTTTGGGCCTGTGGGCTGGTGACCCGTGGTCTGGCCTGCATCAGGTGATGCCAATCAGCCTTCCTATAGAACGCAACAATAATCTTCCTTGGATTTGTTATTTAGCTTTATATCTATTATGAGCCCTAAATAAAGAAGTTGAATGTTATGAGGATTAAGAGATAAGGGAGGGCAAAAAAGATTTGGGATGAAGTATTATTTATAAGTTGTATGTTGAGAGTGTGAGTTTACAGAAATTAGCTCTAATTATGGATGATTATAAAAGAATAACTCGCATTGAAAATCCCAGCTAGATGGGATAAAGCTTCATTGATGATGATTGCACGATGATTATGCCCTGTGCAGTTCTTGGATTGTAGAAATTTTCCTATGAGTGATTGCATTATGCATCCTTTTAATTATCCACCGTCTTTGTTGAGCAAGCATAAGTCCATCAAGCATCAACCACCTGTTTCTTCATTGTGGTTATGTAAGATCCGTGTCATGCAAAGTGATTGCATTATTCATATATTGGGTCATCATAGGTTGGTGGAATATTTTTCTCTCTTAGGGTTCGGGCATAGTTTTGTCATTTGTGGAAGATGGCACCTGTTGCAGTTATTGGGTGCTCATGGAAATAAAGGGGGGATATCATCTTCAATGGCAATACCCAGTCTGAGGAAACATATATATGATGCAAATAACAACAGAATTGTATTTTGGATGGTGGCAAGGGAAAAACTCAAGGAGATTGGCGCACTGAGTATTTTGGTGAACTGTTAAGGTTCAATGTTGGAAGGCAAGAGGTGGACTGCTAGTCCAGTATGGAAACCATCCGAATTTGGGTCCACAAAATTTAGTGTTGATTGTGCAGCAAGGGGGAAGCTGGGACTGGAAGATATTGGAGAAGTGTTGTCATTAGCATGGGCTCTTTGTTGGGCTAGTTGGAGAAAAATAATTACATGAGTTAGAAATTTTGGCAATTAGGGAGGCTTTGAATATCTTCTCATGGAGGGAGATTTTTGCCACAGAGATGTTGCAGGTTCAACTTTCAAGTGATTTTTTTTTGTGCAAATTAATGTTTATGTTATTTCTGCAAGTTTTTGTTGTAGCAAATGGTTCGTTCTACTTTTGGAAAACCAAGGTGAATACCACGTTTCTTTCTTTTGGGTAATATGTTGCAGGGGCCATATCCTCCCATCTTGGGGGAAAATATTTTTGTTAACACTTGTGCAGTTGTGCCACACATCTTTACCATTCTTTAGAATTTTTCCTTTATTACTTACTACACAGTCAGTATGTAATTTTCTCCCTTGTTTGCTCAATGCTGGTGTGGCCTAGTCTTGATTCAATGTTATTTTCTATTTTTATTTTTGCAGTTTCTGCTTGGATAATTCAGTGATGATTTGGTTTACCACCTTATTTATTTGCATCATCCGTAATTTTTTTTAATGTTGCATGCATGTTCCTAATTTTCTGTTGTGTTGTTTATCCTTGTGCATCAGGGGATTCTATGCGCCTAATTACAGGAAGTGCAGATCAGTCTGTGAAGCTGTGGAATGTTCAGACTGGAGCTCAGCTTTACACTTTTAGTTTTGCTTCTCCAGCTAGGTCTGTAGATTTTTCTATTGGTGATCAGCTCGCTGTGATCACAACTGATCCATTCATGGAGCAGACTGCTGCCATTCATGTAAAACGCATCGCAAGGGACCCTGCTGAACGTACGGAGTTTCCAATTTTTTTTTTTTTTATTCGCAATTCTGCTTTGTTTTACATCTCATCTATGTGTGCTTGATTAAGCCTATTCATTGTTTGTTTATAATTGGTTAATTTTTCAAACATATATGCATGTCTTGTATCTGCAGTTGAATGAATTGATCTGTAGTATCATTTTTCATCTTTCTTTAGTTTGTTTATGAGGGATTTGATCCTTGTGAGTGGATTAAAATATTGGCTGATACATACTACGCACCGATATTGGTCCAGACTGCGGCGATATCTTGCTGGGATATTGTTCGCGTTCTGTATCTCCTAAATATAGGTGAAATATCACCTGTAATGACTGATATTTCTAAAGTATCGGTTGTAATAGCCATAACGGCTGAAGCTTAAAAAAAAGGAGGAAGAGAAACAAGAAGCAGAGAAATATCTATTGCATGCCTTTGTAGGAAAATTTGATGGTGGGCCCAACTCTGATTAGAGTGAGTTTTTTTTTTTACAAAGCTAATATCAAGGGTTATAGTTATTCTAAGTGGTTTGGATTTTAGATATGAGCTACATTGATGAATTTATAATTTACAAGGATGGATCTTAAAATTACGGTCCGCATATTTAACAGTCAACAAGATTAAACACTGATATAGGATGTTTTGACTTAATATGATCGATATTTTGGTTTATTTTTTTTCTAACAGTAAATTTTATTAAAAAGAGGAAAAAACGAAAGAAAAGGACAGACAAACATCGGAGGAGCACACGAAAAGGCTCACAAAGAAAAAAAAATTAAACAACAAAAGAAATGTGTAAACAAAAGACTCCTTCCCTAGCAAAAATCAAACATCGTTATTTTGGTTTGTAGTGTGTACTAATGAAAAAAAAAAACATAGCTTTCTATCATTTCATAATATTTTGGATTTTTCAGTTTCTTTTTTTTTTTTGGAGTCGAAAAAAACTCATGGCGTAATGGAATGCTTTGGCTGCAAACCGCAACACAATGCTGTGTCGTGTCATTTTTCAAGGTCAACCACAATGGGGATTGCGACTGCAATTTTGAATCATGAATAAATGTAACCCAAGTTTTTTTTTTTGCCTAGTAACCTCTTCCTTGTGAGCCTTTATTTGAATAAGCATTTTCCCTCGCTCCCTTCTCCCTCCTCCCCTCTTCTTCTGCCGCATATCCCAGAGTCATGAGGGGTACATCTATTATCTTTCCAGTTTCTGCAGACCTTGGCACTCCAAGCTACCCATCCCAACCATTTGCCACACACTGCCAAATCAACCTCCTCAAGCCTGCCAATACTTAGCCCGCATTTTTTATCAGTTTAGAAACCTTCTTCCATCCACCAGATGCTCCTCCTTTTTGTTTGTATCATCCCCAGAAAATCACACTGAATGCATTTGACACTTGCTAGGCATTTGAAGCATGAAGGAAAATAGATGGGTAGGCTAGCCAGAGTTGACTTAAGAAGTGTAATACAATCTTGAAGGGATATGTTCTTGCTTTAACCATTCAATCACTCAGATCCACAAGAATATCTAGGCTGCCTGCTGCATGGGGAAAACCCATGTCGAACGAAGGAGAGGATCCAATATGACTTCCAATAGTACTTGCAATGCCATTCACTTGATCTGGTTTTGTTACGAGCACCTGACATCTCATACTTCATAATTCGTATAATTAATTTTCAACCTAGAGACTGTTCAAACAATCTCAACAGTCAACACCATGTTAAGAATGATAATTTGGTCCTTGTCTGGTCACATGGCACAGTAGCTTCATTTGACCTGTTAAATGAGTTACCTCAACAGTTGAAGTTCAATCCCAAGACTACAAACCAAACCTTCAATCTTCGATCAAGGTAACACTTTGCTTAAGGTGGTGTTGTACGTGGTCTGGGGGGAAATTTGGCTGGCGAGGAATAATCGTGTTGTCAAGAATAAGAGTAACTCGGTGGAGGATGTTGCATCGATTATCTGGTCTGTTTCAGAGTGGGTGTTTTCAAGAAAAGAGTTTAAAGGGGTGTGTTTGGAGGATTTAAGTAGATCATGGGCAGCTCATTTCCAAGGTGGATGGGTCCCTAAATCTTTAAATAGTGTTTCTTGGGAATGTCCTCCTACGGGTTTTCTCAAATTAAACTTTGATGGAAGTGGTGTTCAAGCCATTGGAACAGGTGGTATTGGAGGTGTCATTAGAGACTGGAATGACATTACTGTAAGGAATTTCTCTGGGCCAGTGGATTCTTTAGATGCTAATGAATCTGAAATGAATGCTCTTTTGGTTGGCTGCCGTGAGCTGCGTAAGATGGAAGGTTCTAAAGTTATCATTGAAGGAGATTCCTTTTCTACCATTCAGTGGAGTTTAGGCAATTTTTCCTATCCTTTGCGGTTGGCTGATGTGGTGGAGGAAGTGCAAGATATCTTGAGTCAATTGGATGCTGTCCTTCATCAAATGGTTTGGCGGATAACCTCGCTAAGGAAGGGGTGCTCCGTTCTTCTTTATCCTTTGATGTATAGTTTGTATTGAGTTTTCTCCTGTTTTTTGTGCTTTTGGGTTTTCCCCTCTTATTAATAAATTTTACTGTTATAAAAAAAGTTAAAAAAAATCACTTTGCTTAAGGTCTTTGCAATAATGAAAAAAAGAATAGATAAACGATCTCCCTGTCTTCTAGCCGCAGGGAGCTCCCAGAGAAACCTTTCAGATGCCCATTTACATGGATCAAGAGGCACACAGAGAATATACTCTCTTGACCCAATCTCTCCGCTTACGTCCAAAGCCAATCTGAATAAATACGATAGTCCAAAAATACCAATTGAATGTCATAGGTTTTTCAAAACCCAACTGGTGAGCCAGGCCGAGTCTTTGCCTCTTATATCCGGTGTCAATACACTCGTGGACAATGAACACTCTATCTAGAAATTGTCATCCATGAACAAGAAGCACCTTGCCTCTTGAGAAATGATTTTGGATAATAACTCCCGGAGTCTACTAGCAAGCATCTTAGCTAAGATTTTGCGAGTACTTTTGATTGGCCTAAAGTCTTGAAGAGAGGAAGCTCCCTTCTTTGGATAAAGAAAATGAATGAAGCACTGAGATCCTTTTGAGTGGCGTACTTTGGAACAGAGTTCATGCATTAAATTCATCTTTAGTGATGTCTCAACATTCTTATGAGGAAACCACCCGAAAGCTGTCGGAGCACAGCACTATGTCCTCTTCCTTCCAAGTGAAAAACAGCAATCCTGACATTCTCTTTCGTAAATAAAACTAGCTTTATGCATGTCACTCTTTCCTGAGGGAGTGAGTCACAATGCACACCCTTCAGCTTTAATCCAGTGTTAGCATCCTTACTGTACAACTTAGCGTAAAACTCGGACAACTTTCTTCTTAACTTACCTTTCCCCCTACCTGCAAAGAATTAATATGGTTTGGGTTTTTTTTTGTCCTCGGGAAACTCTTTTTTTCCTTTTTGGGTGACCATTGCCACCACTTGATTTCTCCCCAAACAGACTTGTGCTTAAACTTACCTATATTTTAGCCTTACCATCATCTGATATGTTCTCATTCTCCCCCTGTACACCTAGTTACTGAATTTGAGCAAAAATATTCACTAATTCATCTTCCATGTTAAAATTCGCACTTCATCCACTTCTTTTATTTACACTTAGGCAGCTTTAATTTTTGCAAACTGAAAATCTGTCCAGACTAATATCATTTTTTCAACAATTGATCGTCTTGCTTTTTTCGGATCAATTGTATTTTCTGTTCCTATACTTCCCTTAGCAGTATTGTTTGCTTGCTTTTGAGCATTCTTTTGAGGCAAATTTTAACCACTGATGATGTTATTTTTCAGAAACCAGTGAATCAGTGCTTACAATCAAAGTGCCTGAAGGAAGACTAAGAATAAATAGGGCTGTCTGGGGACCCTTGAACAGAACCATAATTAGTGCTGGTGAAGATGCGGTAGTCCGTATTTGGGATTCTGAGGTGAGCAGCTCTCTTCAGATGCATATGATGTTGCGCACCGACAGTTGTTTTGATGAACAGAAAATGTCATGCTTGTATACAGAATCTTTCTTTTGCTGGGCTGTGCCCTTTCTGAGCTGTTTCTTTGTATGCCTGACTTATTGGGCATTTATTATAGACTTAAAAAAGAAGAAGAAAAAGAAAACATGATTCCTTCATCAGTGTTCTTTTATTTTTTCCTTTTCTATTAGGATCAGTAACTGGAAAATGAAATTCTGCTTTAAGAAGTTTATGTGATGAAGATTCGGAAGTTGATCACATAATTCAACTTGCTGACGGGCTTTTAGACCAGTTTGAGGGCTCTAAGTGGGTGGGCAAGAGCTGATCAAAGTGTTGAAGACTTCAGATCAGAGGTTGGGCCCTAACAGTCCCAACTATTCATAATAACTGTTTGACGGATTGTTTTAATAATCTGTTAGACTGCAGGGCATTTCTGTAATTTCAGGATATTCCTGTAGAATTTCCAGTGAGCAGATTGTTATTTGGGCCTAAATGGACCCAAACCAGGGCAAACCCTATACCATTAGGATCACCCATCAGTACAGTGTTCACTTATGTGACCCACCTGTCCACATAGTGGCCCAACCCGGTCCCAAAGTCCCAAACGTGGAGCAAGGTCTGTGCCCACAAGTCAATTCAGGGGTCATTTTTTTCCTTTTAAATTTCTTTCTTAGTTTGGTTTATGTTGGACCCATTTAGGTTGAAAGACAGTTAACTTGATGGTGGACAGTTGAGATTAACATAGGGTTTTGTGAGTTTGGTACTTTGGTATGCATATTAGCAAAAAGAAGGTTAAACAGTTCTTTTCTATAGTTTTAGAGTTTTTAGAAAATGAATAGAAACCACTTTAGTATCTTTCTTCTCCACTTGAACTGTGTTTTTTTCCTTGCGATTGAATGAAACATATAACTAAAAATGAGCAATCTTGCCGTTTCTCCTTGTTTTGTTGCTTTGGTTACTGTGAATTTGGTTTAGGTCTGGAATTTTGGTTTTCCATTCCATTAAGGCTTATCTTTAACTGCATTAGATTTGGTATTAGAGCAAAACAACATCATTTTTTGTTGATTCCATTCTCCATAATCAAAATGCCTCCTCGTAGAGCATGTGGTCATATGCCTAATATTGAGAACGTAGGAGAAATCCATTGGACCCTAGAGACCTTGAGTTGTGAAGATCAGTTGAGATCTTGACAATGTTTGGAATGACTTTAACCCCCAGATCATTGGTTTAATGAGGAATTAGATTCAGACAGGGTTTTATAATCCATTCTACAACCGATCATTGGATAGAATTCAGAATGTAGAAAGGAGATATGAAAGGCCATTTGATCGCCATAAATATTTATTGGAGATAAAGGGTAAGCTGGTTGCATGTTATATTCATGGTTTGAGGGCTTCAATGCAAGTTAACCTGTTCATGCACTCATTCTATTTGATTGATTAGGCTTACCAGCGTACAAAGGCCATTAAAAAATAACAAAACATGGGCAAACAAGCTGCTAGTCCGTCATTGAATCGGCCCAACTGTGGGTTTGGTTTGGGAAGTTGGTGGTTCTACAGGTAGTGGACAGTGAAGCAAGTTTGATTGTGGTCGATTGGGGGTCATCTGAACCAGAACATGGGAACGAGAGAATGACAAAGGTAAAGCTATCATTATTAATTACTTTAAATGTGGTGAGTTAGGACACAATCCACAAACTGCAGGAAGCAGACAATGGACATGGCAAAGAACACATCAGTTGTTGATGATGATGATATATGGAAGCAACTTATGATGGTGAAGCTGGTGATCTGGTTTATGAATTACGATGAAGAGCCTGATGGTGATGGTGACAATGGGGTGATCTATGGAGATGGCGATTGGTCCTTGGTTGGTGATCTATGGAGAGGGTGGTTGGTCCTTGGTTATCTGGAAGACTTCTAATTCCGAAGGCACCTGAGGATGATTGGCTTTGACCCAATGTTTTCTACACCACATGCACACTTGAAGATTGCAAATGCCACAACATAATGGATAACAACATCTGTGAGAATGTTGTCTCCTAAGATGTCGTCGACAAGTTGAAGTTGCCATGTGAGAAAAGCACACTACACTTTAGCAGCTTTCATGGTGCAAGAAGGGCAATGAGGTAATGGTTGCTTCACATGCACTAGGTTCATCTTTTATCGAAGTTAAATATCATGACAATGTGTGGTGAGATGTTACGCCCATGGATGTGTGCCATATATTGTTATGGAGACCATGGCAACATGATTGTCTTACTATACATGACAAATATAAAATACATTCACCTTTGTGAGGATGATCTTAAGATTGTATCAGGGCCACCGTCTGCCGATAAAAAAAACAAAAACAAACAAAAGATTGTACCAGGACCCACATGGAAGAATCTACAAGACCTTGGGAGGCGTAGATGTTGTCTCAGAATCAAAATTTATTGAAGAAGCTTTAGAAAGTGGGATTGTTTATGTTGTGGTTGGTAAGGAGGTTGCAGCTGATAACATTGTGCTTAGATTGGGAGCACTGTTCATGGAAGAATTTTCAGATTTATTCCCCGATGAGTTGCCATCTTGGTTGCCACTGATGAGGGATATTCAATATCATATTGACTCATTCAGGATGTGAGTTTGCCTAATAAACTAGCTGATCGAATGAGCCCTAAAGAAACCTATTCTCTCGATTTTTTTTAAAGGAAAATCTGGCCACATCAACAGCAATGCCACATCAATGGCTAAAAACTTGGTGGTTCAGCACTTCAGCTAACTCTTTTTTTTTTTGCACCATTTTGCATGATATCGGTCGGTCTCAGTTATAAATCTTTCATAACCGCTTACATTCATTTTTCAGCAAAACAAAAATTCAGAGGTTCAGGTAACTGAAGGTACCCTGATAAACTGTATAAATGGTTCCATTCAGTTCAACAGTTTAAAGTAGAAAAAGAAAAAAGATCTTAGAATTTGAAATCAATGCTTTTCACCAACTTAATTGAGAAATTATGATCAGGCAGGAGAAGCTTTGCACCATCTCAGATCAGATGATACACAATCTGTTTGAGAGAGAGAGAGAGAGAGAGAGAGAGAGAGAGAGAGAGAGAGAGAGAGAGAGAGAGAGAGAGAGAGAGAGATTTACAAATCGATCTTGAGGCTGGAGCTCTTTGTCGCTGCTCATTAATCTTTATCACTTCAAATGAAACCAATGAAGGCCCCAATTCTTGCAAGGAAGAAGACGCAAAGGAAGAATTCTCCAGTTGAGAATTGAGATCATCACTAGATGCGATGTACTTGGAGAATTTTTGGTTTGGAGGCGACAGGAAACCGCTACCAAATAGCCGATGCTGGGCCATGGAGACATAAGTTTTGCTTCTGGGAGACTTGGGCATTGGAGAAAGTGGGAGGAATGGTGGGGTAAAAGGAAAAGAGGGTGAGAGGAGTAACAGAGGCAGCCATCTCAGCCGACAGGTCTACTTTACTAATCAAACAGCTGTTAAGGAAAAATAAGGACTGTTAGACCCCTACTTTACTATTCTTTCACTTCCTCTTATAATATCCAAACAGGCCCTTAGGAAAAGCTGCATGGGTCAACACCACCATTGTGTAGTTCAGCACATACTGTTGAGGAGATGTGTACTATAGTCACCCAGTAGCCAGTCTGTGTGGCTCTTTGGTTGTTTCATTTTCTATTGGTACAATGAAATTTTTACCATTTTTAAAAAATTACCTGTGTGCGATAAAGACTAAGAGTCATACTGCACAAAAGCACAAGGACAAAGCACTAGAGCGCACACAGATATCTGAGGCACAAATTGGCATTTTACTATTGTAGGAAGTGGAAGCAATGTTTTATCATCCATCATACTTAACTGCAATCTCTGTTGTTATTTTCTGTAACTGACTTGAAACTCATTAATTAAAATTTATTTCACAAATCTGCAGACAGGGAAGCTACTTAAGGAATCCGAAAAAGAGACTGGTCATCAGAAAGCCATTACATCCCTGTCAAAATCCTCAGATTGGTCACATTTTATCACGGGTTCATTGGATAAATCTGCCAAGGTATTGAATGATAAAATTTTGCTTCTCCAAATTAGTGTACTTCATGTTAGGACTGAGAATTGCTTGTCAGCTCCTCTTATTGCTTTTTTCCCTTACTGCAATTGTGTTAGCTCTGGGACAGCAGAACATTGATGCTTATCAAGACATATGTCACAGAACGCCCAGTCAATGCATGCGACATATCACCTCTTCTTGATCATGTATGTATTCAAACGGCTTTTATTATTGTTTTATTGGCTCCGTACAAGATTCATATGGTGATTTTATTTTGTCTTTGCTGTATTGTTTAACGTGTTTCCACTCTATTTATGATGATGATGTGATTAACTGCAACAAAGAAAATTTGCATATTTGTTTAAAGGAGTCATTTTCGAGGCCATCAATTGTGACAACTACAAAAATTGGCAACAAACAATTTAACAATGCCCAAGGAAAGCTAAATCTTAGAAGCACTATACCGTTTTCATAAGAACTTTGAGAGGGAACTAGTCTTTGATTGGAGATGCATTGGGAATCTCTGCTTCCATTAATGCTTTCCTATCTTCCTCATTTGCACATAACTTTGCCTATCTTCCATAAGGGGCCAGCTTCGGTACAGCGTTGCTGTAGCATAATATGCTACAGCAACTCCCTATCCAATAGGAGATTGACATGTCATTCTAAATTTCAAAATGTAAGTCACACATTTTGGAAACTATAAAACAGTTAATGACTTCATTTTATTTCCATATTTACCCTTTTCAAAACATGAATACCTCTTGCCCAGCCTAAGCTGTGTATTTTCTTTCTCACCGTTCTCCTCATTGTCTTTGCCACGGAAATATATCAATGGGACCATCATGTCTTTAATGCAAACCATTCAAATTAAAGTTTTTCCACTCTAGTTCTAGCATACTTAATTGAGGTAGGTACCACTTTTAAATTGATTATATATAAATATGATTAAAATTTAAAAAAATAAAATAAATAAAATAAGAAAGTGCATCACATCAAATACTGGCATTGATAATGCGGAGCCAAGATTATTTCTGTTAGGGGGCCAAAGTAGTATCATAATCTTAAATTAAATTGATATATTTAGTAATAAAATATACTAAAAGTTTTACTTAAGTTGAGGAGAGAGAGATAAGGGTGAGATGTTTTTGCAATTTTCTTGGAGTAAGTTAAGGTGAGAGAAGTTGAGATGAGTTCTTTAGTTGAAGGGCTAGGCTTGGGTACATCGTCGCTGTGGCATATTATGCTACAGCGACGTCCTCCTTCCAATAAGAGGTTGCTGATTCATTCAAAACGTCAGTCCCTTGTTTCAAGAGTCTTCATCAGTATAACTTTATTTTATTTCATCTTTGCCCTTTTCAACTAAAGAACTCGTCTCAACTTCTCTCAGCGTAACTTACTCCAGGAAAATTGCAAAATCGTCTTACCCTTATCTCTCTCTCCTCAACGTCTTTTCCAAAAAAAAAAAAAAGGATGATATTCTCATATCATATAGGTCCCACTTGGGCCAACCTTTTTCGGTTTGGCCCCTTGCACCTCTTCTTGTTTATTGATCTGGTATTAGGAACCATTTTACCTTTACCCACCATTAAGGTTGCATCTAAAAAACTGACGGTTAAGATTCCATTAAACTTTAAGGCTGTTAAATCAAAGGTTAAGATGATATTTTACTTAAGTTGGAGATTTTGAAGGATGTAAACATTATGGCTCATGAGATATAGAGTAAGAATCAACAGATGATATTGTATTGACCTCTAAATATTGATTATTCTTAAACGTGCAATCAACTTTTGATCATTTTTCCAAGGTCAATCAGCTTCAAGGTGCAACTTTGGTGGGCGGTAAGAATACCTTGTTAAAAAAAATAGTCTAGGTCATTTAAGAATGGACTTATGAGAAATTCACGAAGATGTGTAGTGGAGTCATTTTTCAGAACTTGAAAATCTAAAAATAGTCGGATCCACGCTAAATTTCATTCAAATAGGATTTTGGCTCAATTTCAGATTGATCCTTATAAAGACCATGAACAAGATACTATAGCATTTTTTAATATTTAATTGTTCAATTTAATGGATAGTCTCTCATCTTCTATGAAGTAGGACTTTGCAAAGGCTTATAAAAAGAGGGTTATTTATTATAACATAAACAAATTACAATGCACAAATGCTCATGTTTATGATTTATATTGCATGACTCTTATGTTTAAAAAAAATCAAAATCTAAGAAATTAACTCATAACATCCATATCTAATGCCAACAGCCTAAATGCGAGGGCCCCCAAAGAGAGAGAAAGAGAGTAGTCATCCGGTGCGTGCCTCAACATGAGGCCCACATGGGGCCCACCTAGGACAGGGACTGGGGAGATCGAAAGATCTCCTTTGACCCTTCATCTTTGCAAAAACTCAGTCACGTCCTTTACCCCAATCATCTTCATTCGGACGCCACAAGTTTAACGGTGTATAGTCCACTCCACTCGAATGGGTGTATAGTTGATTCAACGGTGTACAATACATTGGACATATGTAATGGTGGGCCCCATGTGAAATTCAGGGGGTGTGTGGTCCATTTGGATTGACCATCAGGTGGGACCCACTCCCGGTGCACAAGATGCGCACTGGACGCACCTGATAACCATCATATATATATATGTATGGGAAATATTCATGCGTATCCATCCCTCGCCATGTTATGGTGAGGGCCAACATAGTAGGGTTGGTTTTATTATACATCCGAACCATCCACACACATGGGACCCCCTTAAGTACACTAGACCCATTGAATTTTCGATATCTAAATGGATTGGATCGTTGGATCGAGAATCAGATTTTTTCCTCTAATATAAAGTCGTTAAATTTGTGGGCCATGGATGAAGGGGTTAGAGTCATGTGATTAACCCCAAATTTGAAGAGGTTACACTAGTTCTCATCCAAGATGTCTATTTCCATCCCCCCACAAGTCCCATGATCAGTGGATCCCTAGGTGGGCGCCATTAAGTTTGTCCCTCACCATATGGTGAGGGAACGATGCATAAGAATATCCCCATATATATATATATATATATAAATGGGAGATGCTCCTATGAGAAATATCTCTCACCTTACTATGAGATAGGTTTGGGGCCCTCACATTTAAGTTGTTGGCATTGGATATTGATGTGAGGGCCCTTATCCTATCTCTCATAGTAAGGTGAGAGATGCTCTCATAGGAGCATCCCCCTATATATATATACAACTCTTATCGGATTTATTCAGATGAGAACTAGTTCTCACCTATTATATGAGAATTTTCAGTGGGGCCCAACTGTGGGTCCCATTTGGGGATGAGACTAGGGGGGATTGAAAGATCTATATGAAACCACCCCAAGTATTGAGTTTGACCCCAACCCCATGCCCCTAACCCCTTCATCTGTGGCCCACAAGTTTAATAGCTTTATATTAAAAAAAAGATTCAACCCTTGATCCAACGGTTTAGTCCATTCGGATGTGTGCCATTCTTTGGGATCAGTGACTATCAAGGAGGTCCCCATTTGTGCATGATTTGGATGGGTTGCTAGGTGTGGGCCCCACCAAAATATTTCTGTTTATATATATATATCAGTGAGCATTATACTATATTAAAGAGAAAGGTTTTTGTCGGTTGGGATTTTGACTGTAAGTTATTCTTATTTCAAGTCTTCCCTCCTCACTTATGCAACTACCTACTTTCTCAACATCAAAACCACTCACAACCACACCCCACACCACCCCCCACCACCACCCCCACCCCACCCCCCCCCCCCCCCCCCCCACAAACTTTTGTCTGGAAAAAAAAAGAAAAGAAACTCTAATTCTATCCAAACTCTTACCATTCACTTTCTACTTCAATTCTCTTCTTTTTCCTTCCTACGCGACCCGCTCTTGGATTACATAAAGAGATACTCTCATAACCTTTTTTGATCTTTAGTTTTATTCTAAAATTTATGAATTTGTTCAATGTATGAATATTTAAGTTCCAATATTAGGCGATATCCGTGCTCACTAGTACTTATTTAAGTGTTGCAAAAAGAAAATCTCTAATGTCACTTTTGAGATTTTCATCTACGACTCAATTTCTTAGATCTTGAATTTTTAAAATTAAGAATAATGTGATATAATTATAAGCATGAGCATTTATGCAATATAATTCATTTAAGTTATAATAAATGACACCCCTTTTTATAAGCCTTGCAAAAATTTATTCCAATAGAAGATGCAAGACTATCAAATTAAACAATAAAATATTAAGAACTGCTATAGAATTTTGTTCACGACCTTTTATAAGCGATCGATCCAAAACTAGGCCAAAATCTTATTTGAATAAAATTTTGTGCGGATCTTGATTGTTTTGGGATGTTCAAATTTTTATGTGTGACTTCATTAGGTATCATCATGAATTTCTCATGACTCATGAGCCCATCCTTAAATGACTTGGATGTAATTTTTAATAAGATATTTATTGTCGCCCACCAAAGTTGTACCTTGAAGTTAATTGGTGGTAGACCTCAGGTTTTTGAGGTAACAAATGAATATCAACTTTTCATTTGTTGACTTTTTTTGTTAATTTTATTACTATTCTTTAGAAACTTTTATATTTTTATATCTTTGTTAAGTAGGGGCTCTAACCATGGTTAAACCATCTACAATCAATATAATTTTTTAAGAGAAAAATATTCAAAGAGGTTAATACAATGTCATATGCTGATCGTGACTCTTTATCTCATTAACCATAAAGCTTGTGACCTTCAAAATCACAGCTTAAGTAAAACTTCTAGTATATTTTATTACTAAATATATGAATTTAATTTAAGATTCTTACACTACTTTGGCCCCCTAACAAAAATAATCTTGGTTCCGCATTATCAATGCCAGTATTTGATGTGATGCACTTTCTTATTTTATTTTATTTATTTTTTTAAATTATAATCATATTTATATATAATCAATTTAAAAGTGGGTCGTACTTCAATTAAGTATGCTAGAACTAGAGTAGAAAAACTTTAATTTGAATGGTTTGCATTTGAGACATGATGGGCCCATTGATATATGTTCGTGGCAAAAACGCTGAGGAGAAGGGTGAGAAAGAAAATACACAGCTAAGGCAAGAGGTATTCATGTTTTGAAAAGGATAAATATGGAAATAAAATGAAGACATTAACTGTTTTACAGTTTCCAAAACGTGTGACTTGCATTTTGAAATTTAGAATGACATGTCAATCTCCAATTGGCTGGAGGGAGTTGCTGTAGCATATTATGCTACAGCAACGCTGTACCAAAGCCAGCCCCCTTCCATAAGTACTATGTTCCCCAAAATACTAGACATTTTATTATGTTGTGTAGGAGACCACCTTGTTTTCTTAGATGATATACAGGAAACCACATTGAAAACCATTTGCAGCAATGTTTGAATGATTTGACTGTTTAATTTGTCTATAAAATTATCTTACCCAGTGATACTTTTTTATTTATAAATCTAATCAATGTTCATTTAGCATTTGTAAACAATGACATTTGGTTAATCTTATTTCTGTGAGGGAATTAGAAAACTGTCGACCCAAAATGATGTGTAAAAAACACTCCAAATGAAGGAGAAAAATCTCAAATTTTGACCATAAGCTCCTCAGAAGTGGGCAACCAGGATGGTTAAATGACATAGGAGAAATAGGATCAGCAGTAGGCCCTGCCAAGAAACCTGGATTCGATAAATGCGGACGAACTGGATGCCTACTGATTGAATTTGATATAAACTACGCAGATTTCCTTAAATCAAAGAGACGAATTGGAATCCAGAGGCTGGTAAGGATCAGACCAGCCAAGATGGGTCCCACCTGAGATACAACTACACGTATGATGATGCGTCACAGAGACTAGAATTACTAGAGATCAACAAGGATAAGAAAAACCAACTCTGGCAGCAAGGGAAGTAGAAAACTCCTCAAACCCTATAAGAACTAGTCATAGAACCTACTTCTATACCATTTGAGTGAGGAAAATATCACGGTCATCTTCATCATCATCGAAGCTTTGTCCGAACTATGATGGGGTTGGCTATAGGAATTCTATTTCTCCATTTTGATCTATCTTGAAAAGATCCTCAAATAGGTTGCACTTATTCAGATCTATTTTTACCACTTCCAGCATGTCTTCTTCAGCTAACCCATTCCCCTTGGTGGGCATCAACTTGCATAGAAAAATTTATCCTCAACAGTGTCGTTACTTGCTTTGGGCATTTTTTAAATCATCTCAAACAAGCCTCTTTTAATTTATCACCTATTGGTCCCAAGCTGTAGATCAATTGGTTGGGACATGGGTGTGTGAGTGGGAGTGTGTGGGTTCGAGTCTCCAATGTAGCAAAAAAAGAAAACACTACTATTGCCATCCCCAAATGCTCTTCAAAGCTCTCATTTCCGATTCTATCTTTCCTAGTTTACCACACATCCATCTTAACATTCTCATATTTGCTACACTCATTTTGTGCATGTGTTGCTTCTTAATTGACCAACATTATGCTCCATGGGTCATAGCTAGTATAAATGCTTCCTATAAAGCTTTTCCTTCAATTTTATTGGCATGCCAAGCCTCCACTTTAATCATCTCGTTGTTATCCTATTTTCAACATTTTCCTTAGTCTCTCCATCCTTATTAATTATCGAGCCAAGGTATCATAATGAGTCTCTTTGTGGTATCTCTTGAGCTTCAATTCTCACAAGATTTTCAGCTCTTTACGCATTCTTACTGAATTTGCAATTCATATATTCTGTCTTTATGCGATTTATTTTAAATTTCAGTTGGAAAAAATGTCGATCTCTTTTGAGACTGGACCCATCTATATATAATGTTATGTTACATATGGTTAGGCTTGATAAGCCTTGCCAACAAGTATCTATCTATAATTGCCCTTAGGACTAAGTACAAATAATTACCTGGGCCCTTTTGATCCAGGACCACTGGTCCCAAGGCCCATTGACCTTTGGGTCCATTTATGTGTCTTCATAATTCCTACGTTGTTCCTTTATTAGATTTAACCATGGATGCTTGGGCTCAGTTCTCTTATAGATGTAGTGGTCATGGTTTGTTTGGTAGGAATGAAGGTGGGGAAGGTTGTGTTTAGGTAGGTGTTTCTTTGGAAAATGCTACTGCTTGGCGCTTGCAATCTTATGGGGTTTGGTGGAAAGAGAGGTGTCGAGAGTATTTTTGAGAAAAGATCCTTGTGGCACTCCATTTTACAAAGGATCAAAGCCTCATTGATTGTACAGCGCATTCACATTCAAGACAAACAATACAATGGGCTATCTATATCCAACTTGGGGATTGGAGGGTATTGCCTGATGGGCTGTGGTACAAACAACCATAAAATGAAGATAGTAGGTTTGTAGATGGTATCTCAAAAGGTAAACCAAGGACGGGAGGAGTAATTTACAACAAGGCTGGTGATGTTTTATAGCATTTTCGGGGCCAACCTTTTATTATTATTATTTTTATTATTATTATTATTTTTTGTCTCTCTACATTAGGGATTCGAATTCACACACTTTACTCACAACACATGCAAAAAATGAGAATAGTAGAGATGAAAGTGTTGAGATATGAATCTGTGATAAAAGTAGGAAAGATAGAATCAGAAATGACCATGGCTCAAAAGAATATGCACTAACAGCTTTGGTAGCCACCGTTGCCATTGTATTGTTATTGTGATTGTTCACCGTTGCCATTGTTTGGTCATAGTGGTTTCTATTAGTGCACCATCAATCCTGTTTTCAAACCATTATATTGGTTTCTAACATAGTGTTGATGCTTAAAACTCCACATAAATAATATGGAAGGTTTAGATGCAAACTAGGGCTGTTGCTCTTGCACCACTGTTTACTCTTTTTTAATAGTTCTAGAGATATGACAGTATGACCATTATAGCATCATGTAATGTGTTATGTCAATTTGATTTTGACAGCTGAAACCGTACTTTAGACTACATATTAGATTAATACAATTTCTAAAATCACCAAAGATAAATGCAATTCCTGGATTCTCATAGAAATTTACTATTTTTTTTATGTACTTTCTAACTTTACAGTCCCTAACAATGCCAGTTTTTGCCTACATGGCAGCTCTTGCCCATGTGTAAGAAGTTCATACATGTATTTATGAGACATTAGTGATGAAGAATACATACAGAATATTTCTGGCTACTTGATATGAAAACTTCCATGAATGATTACTGTGGCTCTTGATTTTGCTAGGTGATGCTTGGAGGTGGTCAGGATGCATCTCATGTCACAACAACCGATCGCCGTGCAGGGAAGTTTGAGGCTAAATTCTTTCACAAGGTGATCCCTTTCTTTTTCATGCACCTCTGTGTCCCAGTTGCATGTTGATGTTGGCATTTTGGACACTGACCTGGTTTTTGACATTTTTCTTACAGATTCTTCAGGAGGAAATTGGGGGAGTAAAGGGGCACTTTGGACCTATAAATGCACTAGCATTTAATCCTGATGGGAGGAGGTCTGTTTTTTTATTTTTTTTAACACCTTTCTTATGGAATAAAATTTCCCAAATTTTTTATGACTTCATGGAATTACAATATAAACAAGCTTAGAAGGCAGTGAAACCTTTATATTGTTGCCTTCATTGGGTTTATATATAGAGTGCAAAAACAGTTGCCTTTTTTTTGGTTAGTAACACGTCTTCAACCTGCAACCTTGTGGTTGCAACAATGAGCACCTTCTAACTGTGCTATGGGTTCATTCTAAATGGGGATTTGAAACCAGTGACTCGCAAAAACATTTGCCTTGACAATTACATTACAGTTCTTTACTAATGTTTGAAATCATTTTGTTTCAAATTGCCCTGTACAAAGTGACTCGCAAAAACATTTGCCTTGACAATTGCATTACAGTTCTTTACTAATGTTTGAAATCATTTTGTTTCAAATTGCCCTGCCCTTTGTACAATCATAGAAACGCATATTTGCGTGCATTTGAATAGTTGTTACTGATCAAAAGGGACACATGCACATTTTTATACATGCAAAATTCATTGTGTCTAACCTTTTCTGAAAAACATATGTTCCATCCATAGCTGTAATAGATCAGAGGGAGTTGGCTATATCTCATTCTGCTTGCATAAATTGAATTTACTGATGATAAAGTGCTGATTCTGTTTCATTTTCCCCTTTCCTGTATAGTTTCTCGAGTGGTGGTGAAGATGGTTACGTAAGGCTTCATCATTTTGACCCAGATTACTTCAACATCAAGATGTAGCTACCAGGCATCAAACTCGCATATGATCTTTGGGTTCTTTAAATCTTATTTTCTATTTGTCTATGAAATGTTGCGTTTTTTTCGGCAGTGACAGTTTTGTAGCTGTGATCTTTTATAGTTATGTTTTTCCCTTTGTGAAAGGGTTTTTTTTTTTTTTTTTTTTTAAATTTTGGTGGAACATTTCTGGGACTAGCTTTGTTCCCTTTAGCCATGGATTTTTCATATGCTGTCATGGTCCTAAGATGTCTTTTTTAATGTCTTAAACAACTTTTTTGTGGCTCAAGCTCAGACATTTTTTGCTCCTTTGGGTTTGAGTCATATGAAGAGTGCGCATTAAGAGTGTCTTTTTTCTCAAATGGTCAGACCACTTAGGTCCTTCCTAACTTAGGTCCGTTTGCGCATTAAGAGTATCTTTTTTCTACTTAGGTCTGCGTCGTAACACTTAGGTCCGCATTAAGGAAATTTGACCATTTGATTTGACAACGTATTTATCATTAATGGAAGTGTTTTTGTAGTTATCATTGATTCTTTATCCCTTTAGAATTAAAAGAAAAGGCTATTTGATGCTCATTTTTAGAGATTCGCTCTTTATCTTCATTTTTAAGCACCCTATGAACTCAGTTCCTTTATTTGCGTGAGACTGAAATAAAATTAATGGCCAAATCAAAAGAAAGAGAAAGAAGAGGGAGTAGAGAGTAAAAGCATCAAGAGTATCTTTTTTTTGTCATTTTAGGTTGGTTTTTTGTCTTTTTGTGCCTTTACTTTCAATTTCTTCCTTTATCTTTTCTTAATCTGACCACTTATTTTTATTTCATGTCAGCCCTCATGCAAACAAATAGCTCTTAAGTAATCCAATTTATCTAAAGAACAACAACAATTATCATGAATGAATGATCTTGTATAAAGTGGCCATTAGCCGTGCTTGACTCGGAACTTTCATTTGAGGGGTGCGGCCCCAAACAGGCAATTGGTTTTGGTGAACAAATCCAGGATATTCATGTGGATTTGGGGCTGGACATGTGAATTTTTTACTTAAAGGCAGAATTTTCATTATGGTTTTAGAAGTAGGTGAAGATCCAATGGGTGCGACGTGTGACCACCTTGACATGGATGTATTTAGGTCCGCCCCTGGCCATTAGTAGCCCAGTTACTAAAACCGTGCTTCAAAATAAATAAATGAGAGTTGTTACTTACACACTGCAAAATACTCTCCACATACTGCATTTAAAAAATAAATAAATAAATAAATAATTCCTAAACTACCCCTCTCCCTCTCCTCCCGTCTCTCTCCCTCTCCTTGCTCTGCTCCCTCTTGCTCTCTTCCTCTCCCTATCTCTCTCCCATGCCAGCCGCCGACCCCGTCAGTTCTGCCCTACACTAACCCATCTCCCCGCCCTCTCCTTCTCCCTTTCCCCATCTCCTCCTTTCAGGCAACCTCATCCCTCTTCTCATTTCCTCCTTTCTCTCCCTTTCTCTTCCTCTCACCCCCTCACTCATTCTTGTACAAAGGTTAATCAAATACTAAACCGTCAATTTTCACCATTTTTAGTGTGTTTCTGCGATTTTGATCTCTCGCGGGTTTGTTCGAAGACACATGGCTGAACAGATTGAATTTGATCGGCCACACAGGGCCGTACATTTTTTATTTGTTCGGTCCCGTGTGGCAGAACGAATCAGGGATAGGGGTAGTTTAGGGATCTTTTATTTTATTTTTTTATTTTTTTTAAAATACAGTGTATGGAGAGCATTTTGTAGTGTGCAGGTAGCTGCTCTCTAAATAAATAAGCCTAGTTTTGATCATCTTGTATATGGCATGTTATGTGTTAATAGAACTGGCTTGAGAAAATGTGATTGAATTTGTGTTTTGGCCGTTGCTGAAAGGCATTCCAGGGCTTAAAAAGACCATAAGCTATCTTACTTGAGAACCTAAGCAAGACTGCCCTTGTTGAAAATTAGAAAGACCATAAGCTATCTTACTTGAGAACCTAAGCAAGACTGCCCTTGTTGAAAAGAAAACTATCCCGCAGAAAGGAGGAGAGGAGGAAAGAAAGAATGGAAAACTATGTAGTTGCAGATCATATTCTATCATTAGATGGTGGATAGCTTGGTTACACCATGCAACTGTTTGTATATAGTTAATACATGGTATGTGAGATTAAAATGAAACACCAACTTTTACACCATCCAACTTCTATAATCTATAGATTAACAAAACAAAACTGTCAACAGGGTTTTGTAGACTGCCTAGAAGCATAGCAGAAATGCTGAGAACCGCAAACAAAAGATGCTGGTTCCTCAATTACATCTTCCCTACTAAAGTTCACTATAAGCCTCAAAAACAAAACTCAAAAGAGATGGATAGAAAGCTCCATCAATTCTCCTGCAAAAACAATGTTTTCTTTCATAAAAGGAAGACGATTAGTTGACCGCCTCTCAAGCTTTACCAGGCTTAAGGAGCTTGACAGTCTCCCAGGTGAAATCTGGGTCATCACGGCTGAAATACCCATATGCCGCCGTCTTCTGGAACCTGAACTTCCCACCCCTTTTCAGGTCAAGGTTGATCGATATCATCCCTGGCCTGAAGTCGAAATTCTCCTTGATCAATGCCAATATATCCCTGTCTGGTATCTTCCCAGTGTCATAAGTATCAACATACACTGACAGTGGCTCGGGCACTCCGATCGCATAGGAGACCTGAACAACACAGCGCCTTGCGAGCCCTGAAGCGACCACACTCTTAGTGGCCTGCCTTACAATGTAGGCACCGCTGCGGTCCACCTTAGTAGGATCCTTGTCTGAAAATGCACCCCCACCATGAGCCCCCCAACCACCATAAGTGTCAATGATGATCTTGCGACCGGTTAGCCCTGCATCTCCATGGGGTCCACCGATGACAAAGCGACCAGATGGGTTGAGGTGGAAGATGGTTTTGTCATCTAGATACTGCGATGGGATGACCGGTTTGATCACATGCTCTTTCAAGTCCTTGGCTATCTTCTCTTTTGTGACACTCTCATCATGTTGTGTGGAGATGAGGACTGTGTGGACCCTGAGAGGGACCATCGCGCCACCTTCATTGCGGTACTCCACTGTCACTTGGGCCTTGCCGTCAGGCCTCAGCCAGGGGCAAGTGCCATTCTTTCTGACTTGAGTGAGCTTTGCGCCAAGCTTGGTGGCAAGGACATGAGTGAGAGGCATCAGCTCTGGGGTCTCATCTGTCGCATAACCAAACATATGGCCTTGATCACCGGCACCAATTTCCTCTGGCTTCTTTGTAAGGTGGCCATGAACTCCCTGCGCAATGTCGGGGCTCTGCTGCTCAATGTTCACAAGAACCTTACAGTTAATCTGCATCAAGGCCGACATCAACTGACACAAAGCCAATTCCCCTGCATGTATCTCTCACAGTCTTCTCATAGTCCACCTTGGCCTGGGTGGTTATCTCGCCAAATACCATGACCATGTTGGTCTTGGTGCAGGTCTCACATGCAACTTTGCTCTCAGGGTCTTGTTCGAGGCAGGCATCGAGAATGGCATCAGAAACCTGGTCACATATCTTGTCTGGGTGGCCCTCATTGACAGATTAAGAGGTGAAAAGGAATGTATCCATCTACTTCATTAGAAGAATGACAATTGAATGAGAAAAACATCATCAGAAATCCTCTTTTCCTCATTTCAAGATAGGAAGAAAAGTAGGAGAGTGCAAAATTTGGTATGGAAGTGATTGATATCTTGAAAGTTTACTTTCAATTCATTTTTTTCCCTCCCTTTTCTGGGAGAAGTGGTGTGAGAGTACTGTTGAAATGTGTTGTGGATTAAGGTGGTGGTTGTGAGGTAAAACCATTTGTATGTGATAATTTCTCATTAGTGTCTTAATCAGAGAAGAAAAAAAAAAAGACAGGCTTTTTGAGGATTCCTAGATCAGTTAGAGAAATTGAAATTTAACTCAAGTGTGACAAAGATCATGAAAATCAGAAAAAGAAAGAAAATGGTAAGTAGCTAAGATGACTGAGATCAATATGCATTTCCATCTATATAGTGTAGATTAAGTTATGATAAATGGAAAGTGGATTTGTATTCTATGAACTATATGGGAAGGATGATAGGAAGCCTCATTCAAACTATACACAACACATGCATGGTTGGAAGGTTGCCAAGTTCAAGGAATTAAGTGAAAAGGACTGCACAAAAAAATCATGCAGACAGTTCTCATGTGAATATTTCTGATAAGATTATTAATTTATGTTAGACAATATTGTTATATATGGCATACGTTACTATATATTATTATATAATCTACTGTGCCCTTATTTGGGAATGAACCTGACCTGAGAAGCTGCCATGAGAGAACTCAAACCCGATTATTAAACTGATTCAAAATCAATAAAGAATGCAACACCATGGGTAGGTTGGATCAACTGAAGGTGAATATGTCCACTCTGATGAAAACTACAGCAGCCCTGCCTAACAAAATGATGAAATTATGGTGGGCCTTATCTGTCTAGCGATGAAATCATCTTTTGTACCCAAGCTCCTTGTGATGTAATCCCTGTGAGCCTATCTAATGATAAAATTACATGTGGGTCTCACCCATAAAAACTGATGCATTCATTCATTGTGATGTCTCACCTGTCTGGTGAAGGAATCACAATGACCACATCTACCATATGATATAATCTTGGTGTGCCTACCCTCCTGAAACATCAAAGCAGTCCATCCATTAAAAAGATGGGATGCTACTTGATGAAATCAAGGCGGCCATCGCCTCCCTCATTAGGGAATTGCACCAGAACCCACCCATCCAATAATGCAATCACCATTGTCCTAAAAATGAATATAAATGATTGTTGATCCACTCAAAGATCCCATGCCCCTAATGATTGAATCATGGTGGGTGCACCACAATATGTGAAAAGACATTGCGGATGTGAGATTATACCAACAGATAGACCTATAACCACACTCTCCCCATGAATTCACAAAGGCTATGATCACAAACACAAATAATTTTGAAAAAAAAATTTGAAAATTATTTATTTTAAATACATGTGCATCCAATAGTCAAAACCACTCTGATCTTATTCATATTGCAGTGCTAGCCAAGAATTTATGGGACTTTCGAGTGTGGTGAATGGTGTGTTAGATAAAAGGATGGTCAGAGCATCACATAATAAGAGGCCCAATAAGATGATCTGGGCCCAGCCATAATCCGTCTGGCAGTGGTTACAGATAAACAGATCAAAATAAAGAACATCAACAGACTAAAGTATCTACAATCAACATCTGATATAGACAAAAGAAAGATGATAGAAAAAGGAAGATCTCATCTAATAAGCATACCTGCAAATGCAATACAATGCAGAAGAAAAAGGAGAAGATTAGTCCTAATCTTAGGAACTCAATATAAAATAGCAAGAATGAGAAGAGAGAGAGAGAGAGAGAGAGAGATAATAACAACTGAAAAGATGGAGAGAAAGGAGGGAGGAAGAGATGAAATTTGAGGTCTGTGGGTCCCACAACATGTCTAAAACGATGAAAGCATTAGAGAGATCGTTTGACTCGGTCCTCTCTCTTCTGGCTGACATTTCCAATCCCATCGTGAGTCTGGGTTGAGCCAATTCTCTTCTTTTGGGGTTTGGGTTGACTTTTTAAGTGAAAGAATGCACAAAGCTCGGCCCAGCCTGGTCTGTGTAAGGAATGTATGTAATTAATTTAATTAGTCCAAACAATTGCTCGAATGCCACAAAATTAATAAAAAGCACGGTTTGGTTCGGCCCGATTGATTAAATGGGCAGGATCGAGCCTGACTTTTACCGCCCGTGTTCTAGTTGTGCCGGCCTGAACAGTGTTTTAAAGTTGGGCCAGGCCTGGATATGCCTTAGCCCAGCCCGGTCCCAACCTATGAACACTCCTATTTTTACACCTGATTAATAAATTCATTTGATTTATGATGAGTCTGTTTCTCCCATTTGACCCAATAAGCCAACATGAACCCTACCTGGCCCAACAGCTTAAACAATTGAACACTAATCCAATGTAAACCTGTGAATCTTCCCTGTGCCTCTATGGTTGCATGATTAGAAGGATGTAAAATAAGTCGATGGTCCTCTTCGGTTGCACTTGAGCGAGTGAAGTGAAAATGGAGTGGAATTAACTCAAACAATAGGAAACTCTACTCTACTTCTCATGTGTTTGGATGGCCCCCACGAGACAAGTAGATCACTCTACTCAGAGTTACTCCCATAATTTATAATAAGGTGTCTTTTACTCCGTAATCTTCACTTAATTTTTTTTTTTTAACTTTACACTAACCATTCAAATACATTCAAAATAATCCAACCCGCTCTTCTTTTTTTTTTTTACTTTATTCATGAGATGACACTTACTTCACTCTTACTTTTACTTCACTTTTGCCCGTCCCTTTTGCAAATAAAGAAATAAGAGATTTTTCCCTTTAATTTACCTTTAGAGATAACGTTTCCCTCCACCTTACCAAAGTTTGAATATTTTCCCCTACCTACAATTAAACCATTTTAGGACTAAAATACCCATAGTGTGGGCTATAACATAATAAAAATGTATTCTTATAAATAGGTTGGGATTTTGTCGATGAAAGCACTCAAACTTGTATTATTGCATTTGTTGGTTGAAAATGCAATAGTGCAAATGGGTTTGGATGAAAACATATAGCATTATTCTATAATTGAGAAGTTGTGATCTAATATGCATTTTCTTATATTCTGTTAGATCTTAGGGAATGTTTGGATGGATTTGTATAGAATAAAATATTTCTAGATTTAAATACTAGAAGAATTATTTCAAAATTGTTATTGTTTGAGAATTTTCAAAACATTCAATAGACTTTGAACTAAGCAGTTTGACAATTATCCCATATTATAATATATGCTAAATTCGAGATTGTCCTTAATTTTCAAATGACAACATAGGGTCAAATGGGTTTCTTTGACAATTATCCCATTTTTTATAAATTCTTTTCAATATTTTTTTAAATGACAAGATTACGACAGCATTTTCTAGGAATTCAATTAAATGAAAATAAAAAAAAATCTCCATTTATATCTTTAAGATAAGAAATCGATGATAAAATGGGTTTTTTTTTTTATTTTCTCAAAATTATATTCATGCAAACAAACAGGTTATAAATTCTCAAGAGAATCGATTTTATTGTAAAATAAATTCCTTTGAATTTATAGGAGTTTAGTTTTATGTGATCAAATAAATCCTATATTTTATGGCAGAATGGGTTCTTTTGAATTCTTAGAAATTTAAATCCATATTAATAGATCATATTTTAACAATAATGAATTCATTTTTTTTAAATACTTGATAATTCAATTCCATGCAAATAAGTGAGCCATGTTATATGTTCAGGCTAAGATATTAGTGGTAAAGTGGTTCCATATGATTTTTAAGAATTATTTTCATGCAATAAAATCGGCCCTAATCAAGACAAGCAACTAAAGTTTCATGAGCCTTCCATCTTTACCATCTATCAATTAATGTGATTTTTGGTATTAGGACCCAAAAAATGTACTGACCAATCTGTATATAAAGAAGAAATTGAGATATAATTAATTTATTATATCTAAGCCACACCTTTCATTGTTTAAATATATTAATTATATCGTGTTTCACTTTAATAGGTAAAGGTGGATTGTACGTTTGATAAAGAAAGAGGAAAATACAAATCATAGCAAGAGGGAAAAAAAAATGACAAAATCAAGGAATGAGGATGCATCAATAAAATGTTTGGGTAGTTTTGATATTTCGCCGGCATTAAAAAGGTTTAGAAAAAATTAGAGTTTTTGGGAAGTTAAAAGCAAAAACTCATCTATAAAGGTGAGTTACAAAAACCTCAAAACAGAGTAAGTGACCTGCAGAGATACAAGAACATCATTAGGAGTCGATTTTGAATCTTCTGGATGCGGTCATTCGATCTTGAGGGCTCTCCAACAGGCAACAGCATCAGGTACTCATAAACCCCGGCCCTCTTTTCCCTTGATCTAAGCAGCAAGAGGCGTCAGATTTGAACGTGGATAAAAAAATTGCTGTTCAGATGTTCGATGAAATTCCCATCACGCTTACTAATTGAAGTAAGCGTGATGGGTTTGATGTAGATGCATTGCAAAACCAACTGCGATCTGGGGTAAGCCTCGCATGCTCTCTTATTGCTTACCCACAACGGAAAACAACCCCCCCCCCGCGCCCCCCCCTTCCCTACAAAGATCCCACCATCGGAGTCTCCACATCTTGATGGGATTAAGAAACACAATTACAGGATGATTGGGTCGATAACAAGTGAAACGCTTGAGAGTTTATTAGCTCAAATTTGGAGTTAAGTGGCTTTAACAACCCACAAGTCTGGCATAATTAACCAAGGTAATGCACAGAGAGAAAGAACATAATCATGTAGAACCAATTTTAATGGTGGGTGACTGTCCTGAGAACAGAAAAGCTGCACATGAGTGCATATGAGTACATAAGCATGCAATCCTACACTTGGGGACCATAGATAGTGGCATCTGCTATGGCACCCTGTAGGTAATTATGTCTAGGAATGCTCTCTTATTTTACATGCTTTTATCCTAATTCAGTAGATGAAACAACCCCATCATTTCAATGTTACTACTTATAAAACCCTTCAGTTCCCACCCCTTTTCTTTCACTGGCTGCTTCCCTTTCCATTTGCCTGATGGGGGGGATACATAGCTGATACAGCCAAGAGGAATTGCAATCCATGTCAACTTCTAATTCTTCCTTATCTTCTCAAAGGAGGCTTGTAAAACTTTTCTATGTTTTTCTCATCTACCATACATAATAATGCGTTAACTGTTAAATGGTCATTTTAGTTAGTTTGTTAGTGCTTATAATTAGTATCTATGGCCTATGCAGCGGTGTGCTTTTCCTTCATTTCCAAGATGTTTCCAGCATTGCCATCTTCAGGAGCATTTCCTCCCTCGCTGCAGATGCTACCACCTGTTCCATCAGTACCCAGTTCATTTTGGCAAGGTGAACATGTGGGAGATCATTTAAGAAACTTAGAGGATACAATTGATCTATTAAAAGCAGTGTAAGTCGATTACTATTCTGTTCTAGTGCACATTACTTTGTTAAAGCTTTACTTGACATTTAAAGCTTTTTAGTGTTTGGAAATTGGCAAAAAAAATTTTAACAACAAAACACTGGTGCTGATAAGCTGTATTGGCAACAGAGAATCTTAAATTCTGGGGCCTACAGCCATTATGATCCAGCAGCCAACAGTCAGGTGGGGATATATAATCCGCCTCTACTGTCAACTAAGCAATCATGCGTTGCCGTTGGTAGTCCATGTAGCTTGTCATTATGGCATGGACTTGGTTTCCCGCAGCTTGGTTTGCATAATCAGTTCGCTTGTCAGGGACACGTTTGGAATTTTTCTAATGACTTCCTAGAAAAGTGGCTTTGATCAAAAGGGTAACGGATGAAGGTCAAGGGGAAAACTGCAAGAGATCATCAACTCTTCCATTATCTGCTTGGATTCATTTTTCAGAGGTGGCAGGGAACCATTTCTTATGGAACTGACCATCTACTTGTGTGCTGTAACCAACCATGTCTCTATTCCCCTAACCAAGAATGTCAAACACTCCTGTGGAAACACTTAGAAAAATGTCAAATGTCCCCTCACATGCTTTCATGGTTTACACTGGTAATTGATTGGTAGAAAGGATGAGGAATTGATACATAAGAGGAAATATACGGGCAGTTTTTAATCTTAACAAATCTATGAGCATATTTAATAGAGTAGAAATCAAAGAATGTTGTGAGATTTGTCACATACACAGAAGATCAGGAGAAACCCTTGTGCAAAGTATTGAAGTGTTATAAAAGGAACTAGGATAAGAGGGAGACCGATAAAGATCTAGAATGAATTAGAATGAATGAAATGCTAGATTGTAGAGTTACACAGAACGTAACTTTAAATAGGGTTGATTGGAAAAGTAGAACACATAAGGCCGGCGCTGGATGATTGGATAAGGCTTCAATGATGGGTATTTGGCTACATTAATGGGTTTAAATAAGTATTAGGTTATTTAAAATAGTTGTTGCATGTGCAATGGGTATCAGTTATAAAGTGCCTTTTGAACCACCTATATATCCATGACGAATGGAAAATGTAGAAATCCTTTGAGTTTGACTATTCCTTTCTAGAAGTATCCATTTTTGGAGTTGAGTGAAACCTCCTACCCAGCATCAAAGTGAATTTGCCTATCTAGAGTTGATTGATTTTTTTTTTTCAGTATAGTTTTAGTGTTCTATCATTATCTGCCGCCATTTTAGTGCTGAGCTGTTACCTGTCCTTGGGTCCATTTTGTGATTCTGTCTCACTAAAGCCCTTTGCAGCCTTTGATTTGCATCACATGGTGTCTGGCATCATGTGATGTCTGGCCTACATTTGGTATCATAATAATTTTTCATCTTTTCTCATGCATTTGGTATCATGTAAGAAAAAACGCAGTATTCACCACAACCATGACTTTATCTTCTCCACCCCGCTCTTCAAGACTCCAGTGGTGGCTCCATCTCTCTTCAAAGGCTATAGCTTTATTGACACAAGTGGCATTTCCATTTAATCTTCTCCTATATCCAACGACAAATACAAACCCTCCATTTTCATCTTTTGTGACCACCCAACTCTCTTTCTTGCCTTCCCCCTTGTCCTTCTGTCTTCAACAATGGTGAATCTGAGCTCAATTTTAAAGAAAGTAGGTCATTATTAAAACATTATTTGTTGCATCCTTTAATAGTTCAAGGCGATTGATGGTTTATGATTAAATGATTCTCAAAATTATGTTCTTAGACTTTGATTGTTTGATCTGTTTATCCCTTACTATTTTTTAAATTAAATAAAAAGCTAATTTGGCTTTCCGAGTTGCAGACTCTAGTGCATTCCTTGGCTTTCTAAGTCAAGCCTATGTCACGAGTTGACAAGCTTCACTTTCTGTACATATTAACTTTTGGAGTCAAATGAATCCTCCTAGACATCTATTGAATCCACCATTCTTGAGATGAATGATTTTCCTTTGGCTGTGAGTGAGTGATTTGTGTCCAGAAGTCAATGTTTCCTGTTTCTTCATGACCTGTTTCAATTAGTTTTCCACCCTAATTGCATCATTAGCTGTTGGCCTGTCATCAGTGTTTGATATATACTTATAGCCATTTACTTTGGTCCTCTGGCTCCTCCATTTGCAAACTTTACCTGCATTAAATTTGGTGTCACAGGATTATCTGGACTCTAACCTGCTGCAGATTATCACTTGGCTCTCGGCATGAAAATGGAAGGCATCATCCGAGAGAAGGCATATCGGAAAAAAAGTTTCCATTGTTGGGTTCATTGCATCATTTGCATAATTCTCTGTTAACAGTTTTTGACAGTGCTTTGTTTTTTTTTTTGTTTTTTTGTTTTTTTGTTTCCCCTTGAGACTGTTCTGTCTCTTGCAGAACACATCCTAATCTTCATTTTTCTTTTTCTTTTTATCAGATTTATTTTCATTTAGTTCTTGGGATATTATGTTCATCTTCTGGCAAATTGGGTCTTTCTTTAAACTTCATGTCCATAATTGAAATCATCACCCTTGACAGGCAGAAAGAACTAGACATGATACTGCTGATCAAAAGATCTAATGGGTTTAGGGAGGAAGAGAACAAAATATCACCTGCCCACTTGCCTGAAAACATTTCGGTGTCATCTTCTGAAGCTTCTATTCTTGGAGATGTCTTTCAAACTAAAAGAGATAATCTGGCTTTAATGCGCATGTTTTCTAATGTGATTAAAGAGAAAAGGATCCATCCAGATGTACAAGAGTCCCTTTCATTGGAAGCCGCATGCTCTTTACTTTCAGCATTGAAAAACAAACTAGCACCTCTGAATGCTTTCTCAAGTCAAACAGGCTCCTGGGAGGAGAGGTCCATGGCTATCAAATTGGCTAATAAGCTCCAAAAACTCAAACGTAATAAGCATTGGAAGAAAAAAAGGAGGAAACATGTTGCAGAAATGCTTTGCAAGGTGCTGTCTGCTGCTGTTGTTTTTGCTTTGAGTTCCTGTTGGAATCATTTTTCATAATTTGGCGGTGCTCCTTCAAGTTACCTTGCTATTATTGTACTTTCACAAATAGACAGGGGTTATTTTATTTCATTTTTTATTTTATTAATTAACAGTGTAATTTCCTGTAGGAGCGTGAACATTATGAACAGGCTGATAAGGATGCTGATGAGTGGAGAGCTAGAGAAATAGCCAAGGATATTGCCAAACGCAAGGTAGTGCCCAATTTCTTTCTTTCAGAGACATTCTTGTAAGACGTGTATGTTCCAATAACTGCGAGGACTGATCCAAAAATCACGAGTGCCATGCCTAATCTAGGGCTTTAACTTTTAACCAGATTAAAAATAGTAAAAGTTGTTTTTTTAGTTCTAATAAAATGCTTCCAGTTCCTTTCATAAACTTCAGCAGTTTGAAATCCAGTCTATGGCCTTTTATAAATATATATATATATATAATCTCTTTTTTTTTTTGCTGATGAGGGTATCCCTGTGGTATTTGACCCAACAACACACTTGCACCAGGGGGTTGAACATCTCTCTCTCTCTCTCTCTCTCTCTCTCTCTGCAAAATCCAGTCTATATGGGTCTTTCCAACCCTTTTTTTGCCTTGCCTTTCGAAGAAAGGGAATGCGAATTGCAACTTTTTTTTGTCTTGCCTTCATGAAATGTGCAAAACAAGGAAACGAAAATGACAAGGAGAGGAAGCTGAAGAAAAGTTGAGAAGAGGAATGAAATGCACGACCAATATGATCTCATATCTCTATATAGAAATCTCTTTATAATGGTTCCATCTGAATAAGATCTCCCTTTTCTGATCCTCATTTGATAATCTTTACCCTTAATTACAATCACTTAGGAGATATGATCAACTACCACAGCTTTACAAGATTTAGAAAATAAGTAAAAGGTAAATTAAAATGTAAATCTAACAAGCAATGGAACTCTCCAGTCCTTACAACTATGTGAAGCAATAGCTGCTATACTACAACTTGTACTATTTTCTACACCCCCTCCTCAAAACGAAGCATAAATATCCTACATGCCCGGCACATTGGTGTGCACCAAAGAGTCACAAAACAACCTTTGATGCCCATGTACAGCATATGGATACGGCAGGGAATGTTTCACTGTAACCCCTATTTGTCAATTTCACTTCGGATCCCATTTCAGTTTTGTGGACCAGTTGACCAGCATTACTCGTGTTTTCTTAATTTTATACCTTGTGCACATCTGTTGCACATATATGATATATCAGTTTGTGTATGCTTCTCCTATGTTTTCCATGTTTCATGAAGTTCTATGTTGAATCTAATCTGGCTTTCCTTCATCTAAGCTGTGGTATTGACGTATTTATTTGATTGATTACAGTAGGGCTGTTGTTTGGTACTCTTTTTATTTTAGATGCATTCTTATCGGGTATTGCCCACATCAATTTGTTTACATTTAACTGATTAAATAAAATGTGTTTACATTTGGTTTGCTGTCATTTTGACAGTGCACAGCTACAGTCTGATTTCCTTGTAAAGATTTAATTGTTTTGATCAAATCAAACTGAAACATGGTGTGTACAGGTAGAAAAAATGAAGGAAATTGCGAAACTTAAAGCAAAAGAAGAGAGACAAAGATTGGAATCTGAGGTAAGTGGTGCATGTTGGGATAGCCAAACTTATACTGATCCTCCTTTTGACCAAAATCTGATCTAAATATTATGGTTTAAAAAGACAGAATCAGGCTGAATCTGAGTCCAATTCCAATTCGAGTCGGCACCGGGTATTGATTATTTTCATGAGAGAGAGAGAGAGAGAGAGAGAGAGAGAGAGAGAGAGAGAGAGAGAGAGAGAGAGAGAGAGAGAGAGAGAGAGAGAGAGAGAGTTTGTTGGGGTAGGATTTGAGAGAGGGTTTATTGAGTTTTGTTGGGTTAGGGTTTGAGAGACGTTTGTTGGGTTAGGATTTGTAAGAGGGTTTGTTGAGTTAGGGTTTGAAAGATGGTCTGAGAGAGGGTTTACTTTCCATAAGATCCTCTTTTTTCTGTTGGTTTAGTTTCCAAATAAATGTTTCAAAATTTTCAGCTTGAGCTCGTGTTGATTGTGGAGAAGTTACAAGAGCTTCGCTCCATCAGGATTCAAAAGATGAAGAAGCAAGGTATGTCACTTCACATAATACTAAGTTTACTCATGTCATTCAACAAGAAGAAAAAAATTATACCAAGTTTACTTGGTTGTAGTGAATCTTCTGGTATCGAGCTGTTTGGAGCTCGGTTTTTTTTTTTTTTTTTTTGGTCGAATTGGTAACTGGTAAGTTGTTTTGGAGAAGAAATGAAAGATACAAACACCTTACAAAATTGATAGATATCATAGAACAAGGAAAAAACTGAAGGTACAATTGCATTATACTTATAAGTTATACCCTACACTACCAACACTAAACCATAAATACCAACAAGCTACGTAGTCTGAGAATTACTGGAGTTTGCACAAAAACCACCCCTTGGCCAATTTGTCAACCACATCATTTGCTGACCGAGAACCGTGCCAGAAGATGACCTTGATTTTGTTAAGATGATAGAACTTCCAAGGACCCCAACCACACCCAAAGCCTGTGAAGTATCATTGGACAAATTGCATTCTACCATCAAAATCTCTTGGAAAGAACACATATACATCCTTAAAGCTTGTAAGATAGCCAGAGTCCCATCTTCATTAGAATATTTAACACCTGTGGAACTAGAGAACTTGATCAATATCTGGTCTTTATAATTACGAAGAACTCCATTAATGGCAGCTAGCTCTGGCTTAACTCTAGCTACTTGTAAATATTGAATCTCAGATATCAAATTTGGGTTTTTATCTAGCAAGCTAATTGGGTCCATCACGGACCCAACCACTTTGCATAGTTGCACATAATTGTGACACCATGCACTTTCAAACTGTGCTGCAAGCTCAAGCACGACATGTAAGTAGTATGTGCCGCTTTTCTTAAATTTACTGTAGTTGCATTCATGGTGGATTGTACTGGTGCAGGCCACTTCCTCCCAGAAGAGGATGACAAGTTTCTTGAGCGAGTTCGAGCTGCAGTTGAGGAAGAGGAACGGCAAGCGGCTGCAGCTGCTGACACAGATGCTGCTAAAGATGCAATTGCAACTGCGGAGTCCAGGAAAACTACTCAGAGCTCTGGGGCAGATGCAAGGGATGTCAGTATTAAAAAAGATGAAGCTACAGTGAATCAGGACTGTATCACTGATATAGAAAAGGAAAGTAGCTCCATTGCAGCTGCCCACCATGAAGGACATGGGAGTGGTGGTGGCTACGATACTTTGGCTAATTTACCTGTTGAGTTCTACCACTATTACCATGGCAGCAACACCGACATGGGTACATTAATTGAGGTGATTCTAGCAAATCCTTTTCTTGGTGTCCATTCTGAGGCAATCCAACTTGTTCTTGTTATACACTTCAATAACACAGGTTTCAATTCATGCTTAAACATTTGTTCTCGTCTCAGTTTTGTGTAATTGACTGACATAAGATGAGGGATTGATTCTTACTTGTATTGATTTAGTTTCTTGTGTTTATAACCTTTGCTTGTTTTGAGAACCTCCTTGAATTGAGTTTACTTGGCAAGTTTTTCTAAATTACGAAATTTGAATTTCAAACACTGACTTAAACATGTAATGTGTTGTGAAGCACATGTAAAGGCACATGTGCATTTCATTACCACAAATCTTTAAATAAATTAGTATAGGTTTTGTCTCGTGTTGTTGCTCAACTGATTAGGGACATGTGTGAGGGTGTGTGAGTTCGAATCCTTGTAAGGCAAAAATAAAAAAATAAAAAATATGCGTATAGAAGAAAGTCAAGTCACAAGAAATAGACATAATACTGAAACCATTGATTTATACTACTATTATTACTTGGTTTGGGAGGGGCTTGAAGAAAAATTGGGGTGGGTATCATGGTGATACTGAAGCAATGATTTAGGTGTTGCCTTTATGTATAAAGACAACATCCCCCTCTATTAACTTTATCCTTATTGTCTATGAGTATTCTAGCCAAAGATTAGAAGTTGGTTCCTAATAGAAATCTCTCTCTATATATATATTTCTATCAATCTACGGAAATATTCAAGTGTGAACCGGTTCACACAGTTTGCACCATGCGAACCGCGGGGTAGGGACCACCTCTCACTAATCCAAACCGTGCACCAAACGGGGACCCCCCTTGATAGTCACCGTTCCCGAGGTTTGGCACCCATCCGAATGGATTGGACCATTGGATGGAGGGCCAAGATTGTTTTTGAATATGAAGCCGTCACGGATGAAGGGTTAGGAGCAGGGGATTGGGTCAAATTGATACCTGGGATGGTCCCACATGGATCTTTCCTCCCATCTATCTATACATATGAATGTATGTATATAACCTTTTTTTTTTTGTTGAATGGTCACACATTTTAGAGATGGTGGCATGCAAACTTGCCACGACCTCATGTCTCTACAATTATGTGTTCTAGCTGAAATAGAATTATTGCCTTTTTTCTAATATTTATTGCTAGTTTCTAAACGTTAAAAATCAAAAGCTTTTATGCTTAAAAATTAAATGTTTTAAGATAAAAGGAAAACATTTCAAATTACATAAATATATATATCTATAACCACTTCTTGAGAAAGAGGAAAAAAACGTTAATTATGGTTCTCCAACTGGTTTAACACCATATGAATATTGTTATAGTACTTTTATTACATTATTTTAAGTGGATTTGCTTACCTTTTTTATAGGTTGCTTACTTGCCTTACGAGTTATGACATAGGTCTTAACACTTCCCTACTCATAAGCCCATGTATGTGCTCATTGGCGTTGATACTATGAAAAAGGTTTAAACATTTACATCATCATTGAAGCATCATCCCATCTATCTAGGGTTGGAAGTTAGAATGTGTTTATGTCTTGGTAATTTATATATGCTTATGTCTTGATAATTTAAAGTTAATTTATATATGTGGGCATGTAGTATTGTCCAATGTTACAGGAAAGGTTGTTTATATTATGATTTTTTAACATTTGTTGTGTATATATGTAACAAACTTTCCATCTTTAAAAATCTTGATATTATTATGTATGCATATTAGACACTCCTAGACTAATGAACTATTTAGAAATACCTAAATTTATTATTTTCATTTTTTTTTTGTATATTTATATGCATTTTATTTGTCTTGATACATTCTTTCCATAACTCGTGCCTCTGCGGGGTAGTATTTATATAATAACACATGGAATAATATTCTACAAGGAACATTTTTTTTATGGGTGGGCCATTGATGCATGCTGATCACAAAGGGAGAAGACCAAAAATTGTCCCGATGAAATCATTTTGCCCTTGATTTACAGGTTAACTTGAGTCCTTGGATAATTTTTCTTTTTTATCAAATACCACAATTTATATTAGCCTGATGAGTGTCAAATTGGGGAGGGTGCCCATGCATGGAGGGTTAGGTACTAAAAAAATCTAGACTTTTCACTACTTTATTAAAAATGGTAATAGCTTTATAATTTATTTGTTTTTGTAGTCTTTTATGACTATAATTCTCTAAATTTCCAATGGGCACAGGTCCGGAGAACATGGGATGCATACATCAGGCCTGGAGGAAGGTGAGTAGCGAATGCTTGGGCTTTTTTATTTCTGTATATGTTGCCATTTCTTCACAGATTCACCAAAAAAGTAATGATTATTTCTTTCTTATCTGAATTCAAGGACTACAACCTGAAAATGAAAGCAGTCGGTGATTCTGCCAAAATCTCAGTGATTCTTTCCAAAATGATTTAATTAACTAGTTTTTTTACGGAACTATATAAATTCTATCAGTTTATTCTGAAATCCCATAAAAAATATCAATATCATCACCATTACTCATTAAAGCTTTATTCCTTCTATCTGTGATTAGCTTGGGATTTCTACTTGCATATTTATTCTTTCTCAGGACTAAGTTATTATCACACTACAACCTAACATTTCTCTTCTAATTACTTACAAGATTTTTTAGCTGCACCCTCCTCGTTCTTGGGATACCTTATACTTGCAACACTAGTTCTTCATAAAAGGACTTTTTCTGATTAAAGAGGATCCAAGTCAAAAGTCTAAATTTCTGATTTTCCAGAGTTGTTTCTTCGATGAGCATTATTACTATGGATATTATCTATAGTTTACTCATATAAAATCTTTATAATGGATCAGTCTGTGGGCAACGACATGCCACCGAGTGGGACTCTTGAAGTTGTAACTGTTGTGATGGTTGATGGTTGGATGGCAAGGGCACAGTGGTTTAGTAATATTCTTAAGAAACACTGATTGGATGCTCATACCCATCAATTTAGTTCAATTCGATCATCCTATCTGTGTAATTATCCAAATGGAGTGTACTTATTATATAAATGTTCTCCTGTTTGAGTGTTTTCTCTAATTTCGGGAGCTTGTCATGACCTTGCGTGAACCATCTCTTGCTTCTTTATCTTCTATAACATTCATCTCCCTTGTATGAATCTGACTGCAGCCGAATTCCTGGGCACTGGATTCAGCCACCTCCTCCTGCAGATGATGTTTGGGCATCTTACCTTGTGCGGCCCCGATAAATGCAATACAACTTCAATGATGATTATGACAGTGACAGGGCAAGGCTCTTCAGTTTTGTGTTGAATGATTTACTGTCCAAATTAAGTATTATTGCAGTTTAATAACTATATCCATTTGTTTTTTGAAGTATTTATGTCAGTGGGTCTTGGTAGTTGGCATGCATGCATTGTGTTTCTTTTGTTTGAAAGTAATTTTGCCAGTAATGGGAACAATTCACATGCATCACAACATTTAGTATAATGTCAAGTGTTCCCTAAATAGGGTTTTAAAATTTTATTTAGGGCTTTTTTTTTATAGAAAAACAGGCCCCAAATTACATTTAGAATCTGTAGGAAGATGACATAATCCAAAGGGGTTTTTGAACATTTTGACAAAATGGTGAAGGGTTGTATACATTTCTATTTATCAATAAGCAGGAAAATTTTATAATAAAAAAAAAAAAGACCTTTCTCTGTATACTCGGATTAGGCTTTATCAAGATGCTTAACGGCCGCATCGCTGATCATTTTTTGTTAAATCTTACTCACATCCATGTTTTATACCACGTGAGGCCAATCAATCAATATTGTAAGGCGACCAGGGGTTATGTAACTCAGTCAAATGTTTGGTCTGATGACTGATTATGTGAGATGGTAGATCAACAAATACTTAACTAATCTAAGATTCAATTAAACAATAAGAATCATCTTTGATGATTGATCATTGATCTGATAATCGTTTCAAAATTGTTTTCATCGACTGAGCAGGCGAACATTCTCCATTTTCATGATGAGCCATATAATTCAGCGTGATTCGGCATTATTGTTGGTCAAATGCATTTTATATATATATAAATATATATGTATATATATATTAACGAGGCCACATCGTTTTGCGAGATTACAAGACTATCATTAGATGAGGGATCAAACTTTGTAACACTTTGTGGAGAGAATATACCAACTATCTATGAATATCGTCGATTGGGCTTCAACAATCAATTCGTAAAGTCATATGGACAACTCATTTTATTGTAAAATTGAATTCAATTGAATATTAGTAAGGGATGTGCTTGGATGAGAAAGATTGAAGAAAACCATCACTGTCACAAATTACACTAGGATAGTTTCAAATTTATGATTTCCTTGGGATTTTATAGTGAAGATGTTGCAGAGAATAATAGAGTAATTTCATGAAAAGATGTTTATCAGTAAAATAAAAATACAGATTAGATATAAAATACTTTTAGAAATATTTTTTAAAGTTTTTTTTATTATTTATAGTTACAGATTCTTTCCTGGTTTTCATGAAATATTAATTTTACATTGACATTCTGAAAGTATCATCATATTATTGGAAAAACCCATTTCAGATAGGCTAATATGTTGAAAATATTGTTGATATTTTACAATTGTGTCCATTAGCTGGAAAATGAGAATTTGAGATAGAGAATCTCTCTCTTCCCCCCCCCCCCCCCCCCCCCCCCCCTTGACATTCTGAAAGTATCATCATATTATTGGAAAAACCCATTTCAGATAGGCTAATATGTTGAAAATATTGTTGATATTTTACAATTGTGTCCATTAGCTGGAAAATGAGAATTTGAGATAGAGAATCTCTCTCTTCCACACAACACAACCACACACCCCCCCCCCCCCCCCCCCCCCACCCCACCCCACCACACAGTAATCTCCTACCTGTTTGGATATGAATGGAGCAATTCCAATATACCTTTTCAGAGATTTTATTTCACTTGAGAAAAGAGAATTCTCTGAATCCTCCTCAGGTAACTACTCCACCATTGCAAAAAGAATAACACTAATTTATGTTATAAAAAAATCCAACAAGGAGAAAAGTTCTTGGTTAAGCAGAAGTCAACTGGAGAAAATGAGGATGATCTCAGAAGCTAAAGCCTTTAAAAAACATTAATTCTAAACAGATAATTGTTAAATGAATAAATGCGCCATTTTTAAAAACAAAATAACTAATGTCACTACTCTCTCAAGGAGAATGCCTTTTTTCTCCTACGTCATACAAATAGTTACAAGGAGAAATGCCTCTTGTCACGTCTAAACGGGCCCTCACATATTTCCATTGTATGATGAGCCTGTCTCATCGAGGAGTTGCTAAGTAGACCCTCGGAGTTAAAACTTCATAACTACGATAACCATAACTTTTCCAACCTTCAGATAAACCATAAACTTTATTATGTAGCTCAAAATGGCTCACATTAGCGAAAAATATCACAAGAAGTGAGCACCACCTCTACGGCAAAAAGCTTGTCAAACATTAAGTGGCATATCACAATTGGATTAACCCATCCATTTTCATACCTCCCTCAATGCCATTAACAGACTGTCAAAAAATATGAAGTTCAATCCCTATGCATTTCTAACAAAGGGTCCACAATTCACCATATATTAAGATGTAAGAAACAATGGACACAGGATCTTAGTTTTGATTCTGGATTTTACCAAACAGCATCAAACATAGAGATGAGACAACTGATCAATATAATAGTTCAACAGAATCCAACAGCTCCTTAATGCCTAGATTTCAATATAGAAGGAAAACAGGGTTGCATTTGGATTAACTACATTTTTCTCAAAATTAGAGGGTCAGGTAAGCATTTTCATGTAATGAAACCTGTACATTTCCATGGAGATCTTTAAAGCCCCAAACACAGCAATCAGTGCAAAAGTAAAGAGAGTTAAAACCTAAGTCTGAACTGCTGACAGATGAACGTAAGTACAATTCAGCTGCAGCTGAGATGTAGCCGCACAGGTCTTACTCGTCCAGAAAAACTAACTTCTTCTCAGACGTTTTCAAAGACACCATATTATCTATCCTATTTAGTAACATCATGATGCTGGGAAAATCTAAACCAACCAATACATGAATTCCAAAAAAACACATGGATTCTCTAGCCTCCTTCACAGCATCATATTCCTGAAATCGGAGACAAAAGATCATTAAAATCATTATATCCTATCATAAATGGCATTATCCGTGCCCTACATGTGTGAGGTGGTAAATAAGACCATCACTCCTAAAATTGTAGTCAACATAAACAAATTTCTTACCTGACAACTAGATTTATCTGGTCTCTAATCATCCCCCTCATCCTGAAAATTATAAAATAACAGCAAATTTGATGTCAAAGAAACCTTAAAATATGAAGGAAAATTTATTACAAAACCACCTCTTTTTATATTTAGAAATAACCCATAGTACTTTGAAAATCTCAGTTGCAACCTCAACCATCAATCAGTGGACAATTTCTATCAGATTGGTGAAATTGACTATATTTTATCCCAAAATACATTGTATTTTACAGTAGAATACATTGGGTCTCCACATTCACATAGAACTCAGCCTCTAAAGTCTATATGCAGGTCCAGATGGTTGAATAAGTGTTTCAATTTAAATGATGTATGTGTAAATAGAACAAAATAAAATAATGTAGGCAGTTACTTGTAATTGTCAACAAAATACAGGAAAAAGGTTCAATTCTCATTCTAAAAATTAAAAAACAGAATTTCATTAAAAAATCACAAGAAGGGTTACAAAAATAAAAGTTAAGCTTTACTTTCTATTCCAAATTACCTCTCCACTCTCCTCTTCTTCATCATTAATTTCAGACCTAGACTTGTCAGATCCCTCTTCCTCATTACTGCCTTTTTTACTCTAATAAAAATTTCAGATTTCAAACAGATCATTAGACACAGAAAGCTAAGATGAAACAAAATAAATTGAAAAGGGAAAAAACAGAACATTTTTTTCAAAAAAAAAAAATGATAAAAATAATAATAATAATAAAACCTGCTTATTGTTGTAGGCAGCCATATCCTTGTTGTACTCAGTCTTTCGCTTCTCAGCCTTTGCTACAAATGGAGCTTTCTCCTGAACATGGAAGTTATTAAGAAAAATAATACAACAATAACAACATGTATATTGACAGTAGTACAGTTTCAATTTTTTTCTACAGTGAAAGTGTGAAGATTTCACTTTCGATAGCATGTGTGTTTGACATCAATTTCATTTTTTCCACATAGTACCATTTCACTATTTTGACCATGGAAGGTAAAGTTTTCACTTTCTACAGTTTCTTTTAGGGCAACAAAAAAAAATCAGCACATTGAAATGTAATGTAAAGGTTTCATTCTTATTTAGTTATACTTTCTACTTCTTGTACATCTGAAGTAAAACTGCAGAAAATGCTTTTACCTATGGCAAATTACATAGGTGGGAATGAAAATCACATAAAATGTAAATGTGAGGCTATGGAAAATCTTCCACTTGATGCAAATAATTTTATTTTCAGCAGAAAATACTCCTTACAAAACAGTTTCTACTACACTTCATTTCAACAGTGAAATCATTTTTACAAGAAATGAAAACTAAACTTTTATATTTTTCTACTCTCTACAGTTTTGTCACAAAACATTTTTTCTACAGTGAAGTTGTTTCCACTTCTGTGAACTGCAGAAAATGGTTCTGTTTCTTCTTCTCAATCTACTTTCCACAAACATGGCAGAAAATGTTTTCAACTAGTAAAATGGCAACTGCAGAAATGTTTACACACCCAAAGGGCTCAGTTTTCCATTGTTAGAGTAAAGATTTTCCTCATGGATTTATGAAACAGAAAGGATTCCAATCTTTATAGGAGTGAGGCAGAGAGACGTGCGGTCTTGCATGCACGCATGCCTGTGTGAGGGACACCAAATTCCAATCCAGTGCAAGACCAAAAAACTAAGTGTAGAACGACACAAATGAGCTCAAAACTATTCTCCATCATAAGCCACTTTCATTTTCCTTTAGGGCCCATATGTTTCCACAGCATTAAATCCCTAGAAATCTCAAGCATCATCTTTCCATCTAAGGAGGAAAACTGAAAGTGTAAAGGTTTTGCAAAGAGTCATCAAATAGACTCTCCTCCAATGGGAATTGATTCCCACCGATCACTAGTAAATCAAATCCTAGAAAAGTGAGACTCTCATTTACATCTTCACCTTATATCCTTCACTAATCACATTCTAACTGATCCTCTCTATAACTCACATAATAGTGAACTTCTACAAATCCAAACAGAGCAAACAAATAGGGCCTGAGGAAATAGTAGGCACAAAGCATTCCCTACACTACTCATGTGATTAGAAATAAATGTAGATTCTCATCTTCTCATTCCTTCTTCCTTACTGGAAAAAAACAAAAAACAAAAAACAACAGATAAGATTTGCTTACAGCATCAGACATGGACTTCCATTTATCTCCACCGGCCTTGCTTACCTGATGATCACACAACAGTTTCAATTAGAGAGAGAGAGAGAGAGAGAGAGAGAGAGAGAGCTACTACAAAACAGGCATAAAAAAATCAAAAGCAACTGCAAAAAGAAACAGATCTAATGGAAACCGTTGAGAATCTTCTGAAAAAACATACAGCAGCAACGGATTTGTTGTTCGGATTCTTCTCCTTGAACTGCTTCCGAAACTCCTCCCTTCAATAAGAAAAAACGAAAGTAGCATCAGACAAACACCAAACACAAACAAAAACGAAATAAAAACCACACAAACCGAAGAGAAAAATCAAGTTACATGAAAACGAAGAAAGCACTTGCAGGCCTCTTCGGCTTGTTCGGATCCTTCGCCGGCTTCTCCTTCTTCGCAGGCTTCCTGCTCGTCGCCTCGCTTGCATTCCTCTTCACAGAAAGCCTTCAAACACGGAGAAAAACGCATACAGAGATAGAATCGATGAAATCAACGGAAATAAAGGAATACTGAAAGAAAACGAAACAATCTCATCGAGATCTATGTAAGAAGCAACGACAACTCGAAGAAATCTGAGAATCAACGAAGGGTCGAAGAGATCTAACCTGCTGTCGGCTTTATTGGACGCAGCGTCCTTCGATTTTCCTCCTTTCATTGCAGGAACTGGTTCGAAAAACGATCAGATCTGTCAGAAGTCGAACAATATCGAAGAGAGATCGAGAAGAAGTAGAAGAAGAAGACGAAGAAGCGAAAGAGTACCTGAGTTTAGGGTTTTCGAGTCTCGAGGGAGAGTAAAGAAGAGTAACTGAAAGGGAGAGGACGGAAGTGGGGGAGGAAATGAGGGTTTGGGCGGGATTTTGAAATCTTTTGACACGTCAGCGATCCGTGTTGTGGAAGCTCATTCGCTCTCGCGCTTCGCACGTTTGTTGTGATAGTTTTTGCGCTGGTACTTCATCGCTGCCGTTCAAAGCAGGGCTTTCTGATGATCTGGATCGTCCGTGCCCTGGATAATCTGGATTGTCCTTGCGGGTGGCCCACCTTGGAGCATTGCTTCGGAAAAGTTGATCGTAGTGAAAATTTCCATTTTTACATGCCCCCAGGGGCCCACCCCCCCTTTTACAGGAAAAGAGGGTAATCTTTGTGGGGCCCACTGGCCCACCTACATTCATCACCAAGTTCATCCTTAACCATGGACTGGCAAAACCCATGCTCTGCATAGATATGGCAAATATTGCAATTTAAATATTACTGTATAAAAAATTCATAGCTTTTTTAGAAAAAAAGGCAAACAATTTTTTTATGAGTATGTATTTATATAATTGAAGAATTGGTATAATAAAACAAAAAAATGAGATTTAGAGTAGAAAGGTAGTTGACGAAAAGAAAGGCTTTGAGAAATAAAAGAAAACTAAAAAAACAGTTATAAGTGGTTATAATAAAGAGAAACAGAAGGTAGTAAATGTAACAGTCGGTCAAAATTAGATCCAAAACCTCCTAACTTATTATATTCTAGTGGGATAAGGCCCGACCAATTTAAGCATCTGATAAAAATTTGGTGTGGATAGAACCTCTTTAGGGCCAGCATGAGTCCAATTATTGGCCTAGCCCACTTTGGCATGGATTCTAACCTTAGGTTTTAGAACTTGGATTTAATTTTTTGATATGTGTAGTATGTAGGCCTAGCCCACTTTGGCATGGATTCTAACCTTAGGTTTTAGAACTTGGATTTAATTTTTTGATATGTGTAGTATGTAGACCGAGCATTGATTAAGTGATGGGAAGCCCAAAGCTGGCCATACCCAAAAAAAGGTAATGCATGTAGTTTAGTGACTAATTTACTAACACCAAGCTCCCTTCAAGTCGTAAAAGTAGTTTGTGTTGTTTAGTGACCGATTCTCACAATAACTGAATAGAGAGTTCGGCCGAACATAACATTTGGAAGCCAAGATGAGGTCGAGCTTTGGAATGCTATGGGATTTTTATTCCTAAAGTCTGGGTTTGAGCGGATGCGTCATGTCGACCGATGAAAACCCCTACATGAATATATAATCTCTTTTTTTTCTATCCATGAAATATCTAGATATGAACCTAGATCCATGCATATAGGACTAGAATATTTGGATTCTAAAATGGTCCCTTGTATGTTCCAAACTTAAGAATCCAAATAGAAATGATTACATTCACACACACACCCATTTGCTCTAGTGCTTCAGTCGGGTCCCACTTCATCATCAATTCGAATGAACTATCCAACACCAACCCCCTCCCCAAAGCCAATTTATCATGAATCCTAGGAGCTGAATATATGGTTATTTTTTCTTTTCTAATTTAAAGCATTAAAGTCGTGGGCCACGTATCAAGGGTTTTTTTCTTTATAAAATACTGAGGGACGAAAAATATTAAATTGACTTGAAACTTCCTTTCTGAGATTGGCCCCCCTAGGCGCCCCCACCCCCATCTTTGGGGCTCCGGCCCCTAGTGTGCACATTTTTATATATACACTTGTGTTGCATGGTTTTTTTTTTTTTTTTTTTTTTTTTGGCTTTTTTCTTGGGTGTACATGCCATTCGATCATCCCACTTGTAAATTAAAAAAAAAAACCTTTGAAGCTCCTTTATCCAATTATACAACTTATGTTGGATCATGGATTGGATCTTGTTATAAGTTGATGCCCATCTAATCACCGTCAAAGTCAATCTTTAAGTTTTAAAACAATAGCAAAATAAAGTGTTCTTATTTTAAAATTAACCAGCTATATGTTCTCCTTTGTTAATATTATAGGTGATTTAATTTGATTGCAATTTTTACCATCTTAATCTAGCTCGGGAAAAAATATTAATTTTTTAAATTAATATTTGATTGTAAATTATATTGCAGACATGTTTTGCTAAGTTGATAATATCATAGATGTAAAAAAAATATATATATTACATTGCATGTATGTATCCAATTCCAGTATCCAATAGAAATGTACTTCTTTGCTTCCTAGTTCCCCTAACCAAACAGCCCACACCCATCTCGTCCCTATGTTTTTGGAACCCAAACTCCATCTCCTACATCTCTCCCATACCATATCCTTCCAACCAAACAACACTGAGCCACTACACCACTCATCTGCAACTTGGTCACAGCAGCCCCAAACCAAACGCCTCCTTTTCTCTGTCTATCTGTCGGAAACAGAAGAGAACATATTCCATCTAGTTTCACCAAGTGTTCGACGGAATTCCTCAATGAAATCTTTCCTCCTACTTGTATTCTGAAGGCAACCCATTTCTCATATCAGCTACTAGTGAAGACATAGGACCAAGTGTTCGATAAAATTCCTCAATGGAACCTATCCTCCTAGTTGCATCCTGAAAGCAACCCATTGATCATATCAGTCGCCAATGCAACTATTTGATAAAGTTCCTCATTGAAAACTATCCTCCTAGTTGCATTCTGAAGTAACCCATTTATAATATCAGTCACCAATCCGGAAATAGGGCATCTATTCGCCTCGAGAAGTCAGCTGCAGCAATGGAGCATGTGCTCATTTCCTACTGTGTTCCTTCAATAGATAGGTTGCAATTCCAGCGGTTAAAATCGCCTGGCAGACTCAAGTTTAGTTACAATTCACCGAGTTTGGTTAGAGTTAGTTGTCTATCTGGATTGAATAAGGGTGCTTCGCATAGAAAAATACCCAAGAACCTCCGGTACCCGCGCCGCCCGAAGCTCCCTCCAGAGACTGGAAACAGATTTATAAAGAAGAAGGTTAGAGGGAGAAACCCATTTGAAGTGGAAACTGATTCAAAGGAGAGAGTTGAAGAATCTGATGACAATGTTGAGGAGGAGGAGGATGGTGATGGCAGTTTGACATGGAGTCCAGATGAAATCGATGCGATTTCTTCTCTTTTCCAAGGAAGAGTTCCTCAAAAACCGGGGAAATTGTCGAGGGAGAGGCCTCTCCCTCTGCCAACACCTCACAAAATTCGACCTTTGGGGCTTCCTGCAACAAAAAAGTATGGAAGATCAGCATCGCCGAGCACACTCTCACAGCGGTCATCATTCAGTAACCAAATTTACAAGAACCCAGATTTCCTCATTGGTCTAGCTAGAGAGATCAGAGGCCTTCCTTCAGCTGCAGATGCTTCTGAAGTTCTTGACCAGTGGCGCAGATTCCTCCGGAAAGGATCGCTTTCGCTGACAATTCGGGAATTAGGACACATGGGTCTTCCAGAAAGAGCTCTGCAAACCTTCTGTTGGGCTCAGAAACACCCGCAATTATTTCCAGATGACAGGATCCTTGCATCAACCGTTGAGATTTTAGCGCGCTATCGAGAATTGAAGCTGCCATTTGGTCTGGAGAAGTTCATGAATTCTGCTAGCCGGAGTGTGGTCGAAGCAACGGCGAGGGGATTGATAAGAGCAGGGAGTTTTGGTCATGTGCGAAAGCTTCTTTTGATTGCTAAAGACAATAACAGAACACTGGATCCCAGCATTCATGCCAAGATGATATTGGAGCTTGGAAAGAACCCAGATGGATACAAGCTTGTACGTGCTTTATTGAATGAGCTCGGGGAGAGGGAAGATTTGAAGCTGAAACAACAGGACTGCACTGCTGTTATGAAAGTTTGTACAAGGCTAGGAAATTTTGAAGCTGCGGAGAGCCTGTTCAACTGGTTTAAGGAATCTGGACAGAGCCCAAGTGTTGTTATGTACACCACATTGATTCATAGTAGATATTACGCGAAGAAGTTCAGGGAGGCATGGGCAGCGGTTTGGGAGATGGAGGAATCAAATTGTCTTTTAGATCTTCCAGCTTATCGGGTTGTCATAAAACTGTCTGTCAGTTTGAATGATCTCTCAAGAAGTGTAAGGTATTTTTCAAAGCTCAAGGAGGCAGGGTTTGCACCCACTTACGATATTTATCGCGATATGATCAAGGTTTATGCGTTTTCGGGGAGATGGGCAATGGTTAAGCAGATGTGCAAGGAAGTGGAAATGGCAGGTTTCAAGTTGGATAAGGAGATAGGGTCTTTACTGTCACAGATGGAAGAAATCAGATCAGTGTCTTAGGTGACATTTGGATGTAGTCCACATTGCAAATGATGACTCATGTTGGGAGCATGGAATGCAAAAACTTCATTATATGGGGTATTGTCTCTTCTCTTGTTTTGAAGCAAATCAACATTGGCAACACTTAGGCAATAGACATGAATGTGGATTATTTAGACTTGGGCAATAGACAAGTCCACCGGTCTGAACAAGTTGGGTTCTAGGCACAGCATTAAGAGGTTCCATTTGTGAATGCTCTGTATCTTCTTTTTTTTTCTCCAGTTGTTTATTGGTTGAGTCTTCTTACCATTCAAAAAATATGCAAAAAAACTGAGCTTGTGAGTTCAAGTCATACCATCAATTGAAAAAAAAATCGAGTCTTCATCTTCTTGCGTGATTCTGATAGTCTTAACTACATAATTATTTTTATGTAACAGCTTTGTGATTGACTGACTGCTCCCATGTACCTTTCCTTTAAGTGAGAGCTCAAATTATTCAAATTTACAGGGCCAAGAGTTCCCTGTTGAGGATCATCAATGAGAGGAAAACCCCAATTTAGATCAAGTGTATCATGTAATTGGAAAGGTGTAGCACATCTAGTATGTTGTGGAAATTGAAAGGATGTAATACCACTATCTAGTATATTGTGGAAAAGCTATGATAGACAGCTCCTATTTTTTGTGAGTGCATCAGCAACCAAATTTGCTTCTTAACCACATCAATAAAAGAAGCTCCCAAATCTTTGCCATCTGGTAGACAAGTGCCCTTGGCACAGTTGGAAGTGGTTTTTTTTTTTTTTTTTTCCTGAGAAACTCACGCATGCCCAATAGCATACGCATCCTACATGTTGTCCCTAACCAGCGGAGCTCCAGCAAGAGATTTAAGAAGGTGCTCATCGTCACAACTCCATGAAGTTACAGATTTGGTCATGTTACCCACTGCCACCTAAAAGGGGTTACAAGGAGGAATCAAATACTGAGAATTCTCGGAGCCCTCTAGCTGTGCCATTATGTTAGTAATTTTTTGTTGGCTAATTCATCGGTTGGACAAAACTCTGGATCCATTGAGTTGTATTTTTTATTTTATTTTAATATGGACTGTGGTTGTGGCACCGATAGAGCTGAACCGACAAAGATTAAAGACCGAGCGAATCAACTCAGGTCAGATCGATCGGAGCCTCTGTCTAATCGATCGGACAGTAGATGCGCCTCAGTTATTTGCTCTGTCCAATAGATCGGATGCACTGTCCGATCTATCAGACAGGCGGCGCAGCTTCAGGAAAGTCTCCAGTTTCTACATGAAATTGTTTTCTTTTGAGACATGGTTTTCCGGTTAGAGTCCTACTTGTGCTCTAAGTATTAAGCAAGAATTTAGGGTTATATATAGGGTATTGCTCTCAACCCTAGATGACAACACACCTCTTATTAATCTGAGTCAGAGATATCTAAGAGAGAGATATTATTCTCTAGAGCCATTGAGAGATCGTTTTGAATGGCTACTATAAAAGATTGTTGCTGCTTCTGCTTATTCGTAGAAGATAGTTCATCTTGACTGATAAGGTGTGAGGAGATCAAGTAAGGAGAACGTGGCACGGTGGATGTCGTGTCAGTGGATTATTTACAAGAATAACTACAGTCCTTAGGTCGAGGTACAAACTGAGGTAAAGGAGCTTGTAAGTATATTTTGTAATTGTTCGTGAACTCTTGATTTCTAGTTCGTGGTTTTGCTCCCTGGATAGAGTTTCCACGCTAAAATATTGTGTCCGCCTTCTTGTGGTGTATGATTGGTAGATAGCTAGTTCTATATTCTAATTGGTTATTTCCGCTGCATGTTTATTGGTTAATTTAAAACTAGTATATCCATTCTGGTAGCCCCTACAAAAACTTTCACATTACTTACTTGTTCTCAGAGTCAAATTCTGTACAATTGTCCCTTATGCTTCTCAGTGGATAAGATTGAGTGACAGGGCCCTTGTAAAGGTTAGGGGTCATCTTCTCTTGGATTAAAGGGTTATTCTTCCTCACTTCACAGTGAATAAGATTGACGGTCAAAACCTTAATGGAGGATGGGGTTCTTCACCACCTTTTTTTCTTGATTGGTTATGAATGTCTTTGAAAGAATTGGTTTGAAACTTTTTGGGGATCCTACATGCATGGCAAAGAAAAACAACTGAACTTGCCAGCTGCTTTCCAAGTTCTCTTTGCATCAAGCCCAAGTTCACTAATATTTAGTAATAAGTATCTCATGAAACATGAAATGTGGAGCATTTTTTGAAAAAAGAAGAAGAAATGTTCGAGTCTACTCTCTCTCACTTTAGTTGTTAGTCTTATTAGACTACTACATATGTATTTCCTGATTTGCAGCTGTCTTAATATGGGAGATGAACACTACCTCTTGGTTTTCTATTTGAACTAGGAAAAGATACCTGGGTCTCACCACCTGGCGCTTCTGTGGGTTGTGTAATTTAGCAATGCTACTGCAACTCGTGTAACTTGAGTACTAAATGCACCATTCATCCTGATTTATTATCCTTGCCATACAACCAAATGCTGTATATTCCAGTTATTGTTTGCAGTCATTTAATATAATTTTGCCGTACACCCAATTAAACAGTGTTCCTGTTGATGTCATAGAGCTTACAACAGTTTAGTATCAAATGACAATACCTTTCATCGCACCTGAAACCATAATATGTTCTGGCCTTCTCCCAAAATGAAGGCCCACAACATATTATGATGTAGTCAGATTCAACTATATCTGTCTTAAAAAATCATATTTCAGCATGATGGGCAGTCAGCTAACACGTTTGCAGACTCATTGCCTAACCAAGGAGTAGACAGATCTGTCCCCTTTGCTGTTTGGTGAGTGTAATGGTGTTTTATTTCGCTTTGGTATAATGCTGTTGTAGCATAGCCTCGCTTGTTGCATTTTGTTTTGGCTTGTATTGGTTTCTCTCTTTCAATGGAATCTTTGGTTATCGATCAAAACAATCATGTCATATTAAAGCAAATACTATTGATTACCTGGAGCATTAAAGACAAACCCCTACACTGTTTCCCATGGTAAGCAGAAGATCCCTTTAAGTAACTGTTCTAAGTTTTGATGGCACGAGTTTTAAGGGCAGGTAGAAAGCACAACAATATCTATATCAAATCCAATGAAATGTTTTTATTGGTCTGGCTGACAATCCAATGCTATTGGATTATGCTTATTATTACTACAAATAAGAGTATCATTACACAGAAAGAAAAAGAGAAACCTTTAAAAGGCAAACAAAGAAGTAAAACATTATATTTTCTACAGGGAACGCTCAATGATAACGGTTGTAGGGACTTCTTATTTATTGTCTTTGATCTCCTGCACCTTCACCAAAGAAAAGTATAGTTTTATAAAAGGAAAGGAGGAAAAACATGAATTCTTATACAGGGAATGCATCAGTGCTAACTGTTGCGGTGACTCTTTATTTACCATCTTTGGTCTAGTGCACATTTTCTATCTGATATTGTACGGTGTGCTTGTTCCAGATGTTCTCCTCCAGATACTTCTCGTAGAAGCTTATCTCGCCACTCACTTTCATGGACAAAGCAGCCATGCTTCTAGTGCCATAGCGTCCCTGTGTCATGGAAAATAGAAAATAGTTTAGGTTACAGTTGCGCTTTCGGCAGAAAATCAAAATATTTTTCACAATAAATTGCAATATTTAACATATCCAGTCCAAAATAATCTTCTAAATATTGCAAGACTCAGTGGAAGTAGGAAAAAAATTGGAGTCAGGCTTTCATTTGATCCCCCCATGCAACATGACGGAATTAAGATATAGCTCTTTTAATGAAAAATCAATAATTGCCAGCCACTTAATACAAGATGTTGCAATAGATGGCACATCCAAATGCAGCCTAAATGATTTTGGAAGTGACAGAAGGAGAGATTCTAGATTTCTTACCGAAGGTGTGTCGGTGCCAATAAATATAGAACTTAATATAAGTTCCCACTCAGGGCTGCAGCCAGTATTAGGTAGCTTCTCTTCATCAGCTCTAACGGTGTCTGTCATAAGTTGTTCAACCATATCTTCCAGAGGGACTTCTCCACCATACTTATTTAGCAGTTTGTCAAAATTTTGACTCAAGCGTTGACCCTGCAAAGAGAGTGATTAGTGCATCATTAATGAAGTCAAATCACCTGAGCCATGGGCCAAAATATACAAGAGCAGATCTAAACCAGGCCCGCAGTCAACCCAGCCTAGGTCGAGTGCAATTTAAATACTATAAAGCATGTGCTTAATTGCCTCCAATAAGTGGACCCCATTCACACTTCCAAGAAAGATAATATCCCCAGTTTTTGGATTTTCTTTAAGTAGTTTGTTACATTAGCTTGTTATTGAAGAGTCTGAGGTGTTTCAGCTAAAAAATAGGAAAGATTCCTACTAAGAAACTAATGCAGCAAAACCAACTCGTCACAACCAGGATCGTGGGCCACATGTGGGACCCATGAAATTCTGATTTTTTATTTTTATTAGTTTTATTTTTAGCAAGAGTGTAATTAGAATTAGGTTTCTAATTTGGGTAGGAATTTTATTCTTGTTTCCTAGTTTGAGTAGGTTTGATTTCTTAGGCCCTAAGTTTCTTTTATTATAAATATGGCGTTGTAGAGATCAATGATCTCAGTGAATTGAGTTAATAGAATTTTCCCGTTTGTGGGTTCTGCTCCCGAGTGAACCCTAATTGTGCCCTGGCGCTTGCATCCTAACCCTAGGTTGCATCAGAAACCTCCCTAGATTGGATGGTGGACACTAGGCGGTCCAACAAGACCTCATAAAGATACAGAGATGCCTTTTACACTAACAAAAGTCAGAATTCTCTATATATGTATCTCTCTCATATGAATTGACACAAGATTGTTTCCCTTGCATGAAAACGTCTTGGGAAACCCTTCTGTGATAACTCCAAAGGCTAGAGACTATTGAAAATGTGAAGACTCTACTCCCTTGAATCCTCCATTGCAGGGAATGGATAATTAACTCTACAGCCACAAAAAATTGAAAATGTGTGTGAAAAATGAGTGGTCTCTTGAATATCTCCTTGTGGCTCGACTGCCTTGACTTCGTGGTTAGAACTCAAATGATAGGATTTCACAATCAATATTTATGTCGTAACCCACTATGGACCTAGGCTATAACCGCAGTCGGATGTTAAAGTTACTGAAAGGTAAATAATATAAGATGGTTGGGAGCCACTGAAACTATGATTCACAGACACTTCCAAATGGAATACCTTGTCCAACACTACAATGTCAAGGGTAAGTGCTGAACCCATGACATAAAGTGCAAAGGGTCATCCAGAAAATTAAATCAGAACCTTTGAAAGTTCAAAAAACTTATCTAATTATTAGTCATAACCACTATGTTTTGAAAAAAACTAATATACACCTAACCTTGTCACTGCACATGCTCTAACCCGTCTGAATTGTGTAATCTTGACTCTTGAGCTCTTTCAAAAGTTAACCTATAAGCCAACCATCAGGGGCGGAGCTACATTAAGGCTGGGGGGGGGGGTGGTGTGGTGTGGGGGTGGCCCTGGCCCCTCCCAGGCTTTAGAAAATCCTCTTTGTAGGTCCAAAATGGGCCCCTGTGTAGTTGAACTCCAGCAATTTACAAGTAATTATTCCATTTTCTGACTTGAGCTTTGAGCATTAAGGGTGTCTGCCTAATTTGTCAATACTTTACTTCACACATGTTCACCTTTAATCCTCTTTACTCTTTTGATACAAGCATGAAATTCTAAGAATTCAATGATGGGGGCCACTGTTTGGTGATCAAGAATATAGCACAAATAGGCTTCACTCTAGATTAGATTAGATACACAGGGAAAAAAATGCCAGTTATCCTTCTGACATCAGAGATGGGCTTTTTGTCACTTCCAATTTGATTTCTTGTTCAAATGATCAAGGTTGGTGAAAGATTAAAGATTTTCCTTCTTCTTTTAACTCCTTTCAACACTGAGCCTAAATTGATATTAGGCCTGTCAATTTGACCCTAAGGGCAGCCCGCCAAAGCCCGCAAAACCAAGGCTTTCTTTCTTGTTCTAAAGCCTAAGGGTAGGTAAGCTTCCGACCTTATAATCGTTGAGATGGAGAGTGTCCATTTTGGGTGCAAAGGAAAGTGAAAAAACTCTAACCGCTGTAACCCCAAAATCAGAAACCAAGCATGTATCATGTATGTAAAAGAGATTTTCTTACATACCATGTATTTATTGAGTTGTTTGATGAATGATTCATATTTTGAGACAATGAATACTTTTTATTTGATTTTGGACATATAATAAATATGATTTTTATTTGATTTGTAGATGGGAAAATCATCTCCAATTGATGGATTTTTTAAAAGAAAAAAATCCTCAAAACTTAGAAGCCGATGATTGAGTTGAAATGTACTAAGAAACAATTATTTTACGACTTTTCTTTGCTTATATTTTGCTAAGACTGAATAGATACTGGTTTTAAGTTTCATGTAAAATTTAGTCTTGAATCGTATTATATTTTTCATGCTTGAACTTACAAGTACGTCAAAAAAAAATTAAAAATATGATAGTTATAATAATTGGTGAAATAAAAATTTATTCAAGTTTTGGCCCCCCCATATGAAATCCTGGCTCCGCTCCTGCCAACCATCATGACCAGTTTTGCATCATTTGAAGTTTGGACTTTCACATGTGAAAGATGTTGTTCAATATTAAAAGGGGAAAAAAGAGAGCATAGATTGGTCTACATCACCTATTAAGAAATTGTGCATGAAGTTCATGCTTCCCAATGGACGTATGTAGAACCAACAATATCACCATGTTAATCACTGGTGGCTTTATATCTCCTCATCCCTTTAATGTGACCCTCCAAATCGATATTGCATGAGATTTGGTGGAAGGAGATCCAACCAAACATTAACAAGTGGCTTTTTTCAAATTTAGAACCTGATTGTCTGATTGCTCCATTCAATATCTCTAGGACAAATGATCATGTGAAGCCTAAGTCAAACTGGTCAGGATAATGATACCCATGACACAAGCTGCACAGCTAAAAATTTTCTATTTAAAAATCTGATGTCATCAGAAGAGATCTATGATAACTGTAGTGCAATCTAGAAATAGAGCATTGTTTTCTTGTTCTGTCCAGATTCAACATATGCATTGGTATCATGTGCGACAGTCATTCTGAATCCAACAGCATAAAGAATTTGGCCAGAGCAAAACTAGTTTTACACTGAAAGTCACAAATCCATCTGCTGAAAAGAAAAAAAAAAAAAAAAAAAACTAGAACCTCCTGCAGAAAGAAAGAAAGATGCTCTTACAGATTGAATTGACTGGTAAATTTTCTTATTCCACCTTTGTTATGAGTTCCTTCCTCGTTTAATAAATTTTACCATTGCTGACAAAATATAGGAAACTGAATGACTAAAAATGATATAATGTCACAAATGTTAGATTCATATTAGAAAAGAGAAGCTTCTGTAATAAAAGATTTTAATATATAAACTGCAAAAGATAAGATAGTAATTAGAAACTGCCACCATTCCTAGGAAATAAGGAAAATCACACATCACACTGTTAGTTTATGTAAATTACTTGCTTACCTTATGCCAAGGGGTGTCTAACTTTGCATTGGAAAGAACATGAATGCCTGGGGACACCTCTTGAATAGTTAAAGATTCTCCTTTTGGCCCGTTTGAGACATAAATCATGGTCTTAGAACAAAGATCAGCTAATATGAGATTAAACCCATTATAATTATCTGCTTCCTTCACCACCTCCTCTGCAAACTCCCGAGGGCTCTTATCACTCTGCAATCGAAACCAGTACTGAAGTCAAGATAGGGAAAAAGAAGTCTATAACTTAAAAACTAAAAAACAACCATTTCAAGAAAAGGGCATGATTTCATCTCAAGCTGGTTGTAACTTCAAAGGACAATGAATACATGAACTAGGCAAGCATGTTAAGAGCTAAATAAATAAATTGATAACAGTGAATATAATTGAATAAAAATGCAAGAGAGGTGATAGTGTGATTTATAACCAAGGGAAATAATAAACAATGGTTTTTGAATGATAAAAAAAGGAAACAGGGGTTGTCCTATCAAAGATAAAACAAGGGTTGTTCTATCAAGTTAAAACCCTGCACGCTGCAGGTTATGCATACACCAGTCGGTACTATCATCGTCATGGAGTCTCATTTCATCCGTTCGTGATAGCTTTGTGTGTACTACTACTTGCAATTTTGTGGGGAATTTGGAGGGAAAGAAACAAGTGTTTCCTCGAAGGTAAGTGGACCCTAGCCACAGCAGAGGCAAATAAGAGAAAATATTGGCCCATTGCGTAGGCCAAGTTGTCCAGAGTAATTGAGGAGTTCAAGAATGGGAGTTGCAAAGAGAGTGGCCCCCAACCATTAATTTGACTCCCTACAAGGTTTGCTCATCAGGCCATTGGTGTCCACCACCGAAAATTGTCTCAACTTGAATGTGGATGAGCCCTCAACAAAATCCCAAGCCCAACAGGAAGTGGGAAGCACAGTTCAAGATGGTAGGGTAAGTATTCTTGCAGTCTATTTGGACCTTGTTGGCATTCTAGGTTTGAATACAGCCGAAATTCTAGGGGCGTGGAAGGACTAATGCTATTCAAGGAATGGTTCGGGGACAGCTCATTGTGGAAGAGGACTCATTGAATGCTTTGCTTCAGTGGCTGGAGAATCAAAACCACCATGGAAGTTTGGTTTTATCTATAATAAGAATAGCTCCCTCATCAGCCTCAATGGAGGTTTACTTCCAAAGAGTTCCGACCAAAATTAACACAGAGGCTGGTTTGCTGGCCAAGTCAGGGTTCACAAGGATGAATTAGTTATTGGCCAGTCTTTCAACTTGTAGCTTCTCACTCCATCTTCTTGTTGAGGTCCTTTTGTACTTGTAATAGTTTTATTTCAATAATTTTTGTTAATTCGGTCAAAAACTCAACTTTTTCACTCATCCTTATAGTAAATTTTTTCACTCAGCAATCTGACATGTCATTTTCAACTACTTCATGCTAAACTATCATCTAAGCTTTTCCTTTCAAAAATCCTCTGCTCAAAATCCCGTTTCAGTCTAATCAATGCCCAAATTTCCTAATCCAGAAATTACCCGACAAGAAGATAGAAAGCATCTATTTACCTCTAAATAAAAAGGACCTTCTATGGGTTTATATCAAAATTGGTCTTTCCAGAATTGGGTTTACATCAAACTTTATACCACAGCATTCATAAACCCTTCTTCAAAGTTCTAGCTTTCATTTGTTTCATTCCTTGTTTGATTAATTAGCACAAAAAGGAGCTTCCATTTATTGGTTAAATGGCTGAGAGTATGGTTTTAACTCGGCCTAGACCAAGTTTTACTGCCAGATATGTAAAAGTTCCAGCCACGACTGATACCTATTTTCTGTGTGTCTAGTGACTCTAGTCTGAAACTAAAAATTGATTAGAACTTCACTTTCAGAATCTTCATATTCCATTTTATTATTTTATTTACATCTAAAACACCCTAAAATCAATTAAAAAAGATTTTTTTTTTGTTTTAATGTCTTATAATTCTTTCTAGTAAACAAGAACGGACACAAATCAATAAATCAATGCAGTACCAATATTTGGCCGGAATAGTGTCTGAATTTATTTTTTTTCCAAAACCATGGTTCAAAAAGAAATATGGTAGTTAATACATCAAAGAGAAATTAAGGCTGATAAGATTAGGAGCATCTCTCTCTCTCTCTCTCTCTCTCTCTCTCTCTCTCTCACACACACACACACACACAAGGTAGGTCAGTTGCAAAACGATGCAAAATAAGAAATGGGGCTGATCATTTCACATTGAGAAGAACAAAGCTGCCATTTACTTTCTCATCCCAGACGATTTATCAAACTAAAATACGTTTGGTTATGTCATGGTTTGCAAACAAAAAGAAAAGGACAAAATCATATATAACCACTGGTTCAAAATATGTATAAATCATGGGCAGTGATCAAACAACAAAAAGGGGAGTAAACTGGGTATTGATCATTAAACCATCCAAACACAAATAAATAAATAAACCAACAGCAATTTGGTTTGATTTGTAGAACCTCCAAGAAACGCACTGGCAACTCTCCTCTACTCTTTGCCTTCGGTATTGAGTCAGGCTCCCTAAAATTAGTCAGAAAAGCCAGTCTCCCATCTCTTGTACAGCCCAACCAAGTGCCCCCTGCCAGGCAATCTCTACCACCCAATATATTAGAAGAATCCTCCCACCATGACACTGGTTTAGTAGGCCTGCATGAACATAACCTCAGATCAACACAACGCACCAAAAGAAGAAGAGAATAAAAGCAGAACAACTGATATGAATGGATGAAATCCAAGACCCACATAACAAAAAATCCAAAGGATATGATATGACTCAATTAAAGCAAAAGGCATATCTGACCTGAATGGAAGAAATTTCAAAGACCCAGAAATCAAAAGGTTATATTTGACATGATATAACTTAATCCAGAGCAAAGCAAAACAAACAAACAAAAAAACCAAGAAATCTTATTTGACAGTGCAGTATCCCAAAGACCCAGGAAAAAAAACACACACATACACAGAGACCATATTCATGATCTGATTCACCTGTTGTGATATTCATCTCTGTTGAGGAGCAAGAGGAGTGGGTAGTGGGGATGAGCCTGCCAAACCCATACTGCTATACACATCTTTCCTTCCTTTTTCTACTTCCCAAAACCAAAAAAGACCCAAGTGAGTGCCTTTTTCTAGCAAGCAAGAAGGAGCTCATATTGCACATGCCCAATTGTCATTATCTTTTGCAGGCAGCAGAAAAGTGGGAAGTGGCATCTTCATGGATTCCACGATTTAGTACTACTATTGATCAATGCAAGTCTGTTATGTACCTGACCAATGCCCCAAAATGGATTCCACGATTTAGTACTGCTTTTGATCAATGCAGGTCCGTTATGTACCTAGCAAATATGTCAAGAGCCCAGGACTGATGAAACGCGTCAGCCGGCAGTAGCTAGTAATTTTTACTCTACTTCATATAGCCTTTTTCGTTACTCAAATTCGAGACGTGGAGATTAGCTCTTATACCAAATATTATGTACTAACCAATTTGCCAAAAGTCCCAGGACTGATGGAATGCCTCAAATTAAGTCTTATAAGCATTTAGGACCGTAACAAAGTCACCACTAAAAATAGGCAGAATTTTTTTTAGCATATGCAGTCTAGCTCCATGGGGTTTGCATTGGGATGCCTTTTTTCATCTACCCCTTTGGTCAAATTTTGGGTTGGTTTTGGTTAAAAGGAGTGGAACACAACAAAACCCCCCCGGGTTGGTGAATCTTTTAGTCGAACCGACTTCTATTTAGTTAAAACTTGAGAATATGATATATATTAAGAGGGTATTTATTTTGAATGGCTCGGATCTTCAATAGGTGGGCCATGTTTTTGAATTTTTACTTCAACTTTGAATCTCTCTTACCTAATGCCTCAGAGGATCCCAAGTGGTCATTTGTTTGTAGGGATGTACATAGATATCTGATTCTCTAAATATCTGAAAGATCCGACTTGTGAAAAACCGGCTTTGGAAAGCATTTTATGTTCTAACTCTTAAATGGTTCCGGATTTAGAACCCAATTTAAGTTTAATTGATAAATGGGTACAAGTATGGATCCTTACAAGTTCTGACCCATGGACTTAGGACCCAGCATATGAGTCTTTAATATTGCAAATTATAGTTCAAATAAACATTTATTGAATACTTTTATGTTTAAACCTAAAGATGGTAGACTTGATGCTTTATTATAAGTTGAATGATATCATTATTTTTTAGCAAAAAACGAACTATAAAAAACGAAAAAGATGATCGAACATATTTTGGGATTATTTCTCAATCATTTAATTATAGTCAAATTCAGGTCTGGAACCAACAAAATAGGTTCTCAATCGGAGCTGAATTTGGAATTAAAGCCGTCATTTTGAAACGGTTATGGGTCCAATATGGTTCCAGCCCAGAAGCGTCGACCTGTTTGCATCTTCTTCTTTTTTATTCATTTATTTCTTTATCTAAATGATTATAAATTTAATGATTATGCATCATCCTCACTTTTAGGCTTCATTTATACATATTTGAATACTATAAGTCACATGTGTAATGATTATGCACCATCGCTTTGTCTGTGCTTTATATATGCATCACACATGTGTGAATGAAGTTAAAAATGGCGTGTGAATAAAGTCATTCTAACACCTAAATACGTATGAAACTCTTCACAACTCCTACTTGCCAAACGATGCCATTACATTCTTCACATGATGATTGCATTTGGTCATGCAATTCTTCACGGGACCAGATTCTATCAACCACTATTGTTTTTTCAATCCTGCAGGTCCCATGTTTGTAATTTAAACCGTTCCATTTCTTTGACTTATAAACCCCACGACCTTTTAGCGATTATCTTAAATATTCCTGATTTAGAGTAATTTGCGAGAAAACCCCAAAAAAGCCCAAACATGTATATGTATATCTAATTTTCTGTACCTTTCTAGGCCCCAATTCATGATCTAAACTATTCAAAGCTCCCACATCAACGATAAGCATCAAGACATTAAATTTCTTGTCTTAAATCTTTATGGATTTTGAGAAATTTCTAAAAAAAGGTACAACACAAACATATTTGATGGTTGGATGTACTCATTTATATATGTATGAAATTAGTGATTTTGGCTAACATGATAATATCTTTCGCATCTAACATTTGCACATTTAAAATTTGCATATGTAACATCTATATGAGTAAAATTCATTTTCTAATCCATGCACCAAAGTCAAATTACACCTAGAATACTGGTACAGTTTGAGACTATTAAATTAAGGGTTGAGGTACTTTGACATGTTTATATATATATATATTTATAGAGAGAGGGAGAGAGAGATTAATTATTTGAGACCTTTCCTTCCTTACCCACCACGGCACCTCCACATTTTGATCGTGCTAACCAGCACACTCTCCTTTGGGATTGGAAGCAGAGGAATTTTCCAATGCTCACTTTAACCTATTGAAATAAAGGAATATATAAATTTTTATAAAAAGTTTTACTTGGTTGCCAACAAGAGATCTTTTTAAATTAGAAAATAAAAGTTCATGTTCTTCAATATATTGTATTCTTGTATTTTTTTTTATGCATCCCTAAACTCTTGATATAGGCGAAAAAGACATTAATCCACCCAAGTGGAAATGACAAGCTTGATTCCTCAATTCCTAGGGTTTGATTCAGTTTGGAATTGAGTTCAAGAGTAGCTAAGCATCTAAATGTATCCATCTCAATGGAATTGGGATCATCTAAGGATTTCCCCCATGGTGATCATGAGTGGACCAATCATGGTCCGCCACGTTACCGTGGGCAGCCCTTGCCCGGATGTATGCAAAGCTACCCGCGTGCATGGCAGGGTGCCCGCGGTGATGTGGCGGACCTTGATTGGTCCACTCACGGTCACTGTGGGGGAAATCCTTAGAGGATCCGGACTCATGTCAATGGGTCTTCCACTTTAATGTCTTTGGAAAATCGGTGAGAACCTGATTCTTGTAATGCATTATTTAGTCTTCTACTTCAATGCATCTGCAGAATTATGAAGGACCCTGAAATTGTCGTGCATCATGTGTCTTGTGGGCCTATTTAGTATCATGGAACGGATGGACAAAGGTTTGCAAGTTATATCTACCTGTGTACAAAATATGAAACCCATCCCATAAAGAGAGGTATTGTAAAGAGCCTCAACCAAAGAGTTGTCCCAATCCAAACAACTAAGCAAAGTCAGATGGGTGCCAGCATGATTAATAGATGGGCCTATTGAATTCATTGAACTTGGGTGAACACTGATTTCCATGGGGTTGGGGGCAGGGGGGACTCATAGATTGACCATCTAGCTTGGGAATGGCTGAACTGTTGGTTAAAACTTATGGTTGAATCGTATAATACAACTATCCAAGTTTTATATTTTGGTTCATGGGACCACAATCTGAGATAAATATATAGTTTGCTCATTCTAGCTCCTCCAAACCTCACAAATGACTTTATTGTTGCCATCATCATCATGTTCACTATAATTATGATTATGATTGTTATTGTTATTAAGGGCAACTTAGTTTGAAAAAGACTTAGGGGCCGTTTGGAAACTCTAATCTAATTAATAATAGCTAATTAGATTATAGTCTAAAATAAAGGTTCTAACTTTTACCTTACAATTTGCAATTAGTGTGTGTGATAAACTTATAAGAAAAAAGCTCTTGCTTCACAAGGCAATTGGGGCCTACCTTTTAAAAATTACATTGTAGAACGTCATTTTTGTAAATTTATGAGGTTACTTTCATACAATATACATAAATTTTGTATTATCCACCGCAATCCGTTTTAATCAAAAAAGATCTAAAAAAAGCCCCCCTTGGCTTGTTTTTTTTTTTTTTTTCTTTTTTTTTTATAAAGGAAAAAACTTTAATTTGTAAAGAAGTTGTAAAAGTAGAAAATTGATTATGGTTTTACCAAATGATTTAATATAAATAAGCTCTAGATCTCAAAATAAGAGCTTAGTTTTAAAGTTGCCAAATGAACACTTAGTAGTGAGGTCTTGTACTTGCATTTTTTAAAATTTAATATTTCAGTCGTTAAACACGCATTTTATTATTATCAAAACCTTGTCCTAACTATGTTGGGGTTGACTATATGAATTTCTTTTATTGTTATTGTTGTTGTTACTACTGCCACTACTATTATTATAGATTTTTTTACAACAAAATTACGCTCAAACTCTTAATCTACAAAGCAATAAAGAAATTTTAGAAATCATCAATAGAGTGCTTTGTCTATGATATCTATTTTTTTTTAATGAAAATGTCATTAGTGGCTATATCACTAGTGCAGGACAATATCATTAGCCCTTTCCCCTTTCTATGAAAAAAAAACTGTGTTCGAGATCTTGTCGGATGAATCTTATCATCATAAGATAATATCGTAAAAGATTTTGGTTTTTATCAGGATAATGTCGCATTATCTATTATCGAGAGGATTTTTTTTTTTGTAATAATATCATGAGGATTTTACTAAAAAGATCCCTTTAGTATTTGTGAAGACCATAAAGGCCCTAAAATTTCAATATAGACAATAAAGTCTTCTTGTTACATTTTATTATTATTATTATCATTATTTTGTTGAGCAATGATATTGACGCTCACCTTTTTGATAAGTGGCAATATTGCTGCTCACCATTTTTTTTGTTCCTGTTACTTGTTCTTCTTTTTTCTTTTTTATTTGTTTTCATGGTCTTCCCCAGTTTTGGGCGTTGGGTGTTCTTAGAAGATATTTTTTATTGGGGCTTTTCATTTATGGAGATTGCTTGCATTGGAGCAAGCATTCCTTTTGCAAAATTCTCAACTACATCATTTTGAGGTTTTACAGAAGGTATCATCCATGGCGGAATTTTGTGGCCCTCACACATGATCAATCCCACCCGACTATGAAAATTTATTATGGGCACTAAATCAAGGGCTATAGTGAGCTTCTAACCCATCTCTTAACTCATTATAGACTTCTTGTAACACCCCGTATTAATTATAATTAGTTGCATGATTAGTTAGTAAGTGTATTTAGAGTCTTAGCGAGTCGGGTTTGGGTTGTGAATTGCGCGTACGAAGTCTCGCACGAGTCCGAGTACATTTGGGTAGAGTAGGGGGTTGGTTTGCAATTTTGGAAAGTTTTCAGAGGTTTTTATGAGATTATGAGTTTTTGTGAGTTTGGGTGCATCGGGTAAGTCTCAGCATTTTACGAAGTTTAGTGTTCTGTCGCGTTTCGATTCAACGCATCGAAGAGGCCCGAATATCCACATTTGCAAACGCAAGGACTAAACCCAAATATTCAACTATTGTAACATAAAAATAAAAACCCATTTGTTGACCCATTCCTCACTCACCTTTTTCACTCTCTATCTCTCTCTCAAGCTTCTTCCCCTCTCACTGACTCCTTGCCAACGAAGACCACCGAATCTCCGTCCACGCCGGCCAAGTCTCCCATCTTCTTCCTCGCTTCTAATAGCATAACCATACCATTTTCCAAGCTTTGCACTCACAACCCAACTCTAGGTAAGCTCCCAAAGCTTTTATGCTTAGAGCAACTTCTTCCTTTTTGTTAGAAATGGATTAGGGAGACTCATTGTAATCTATTGCATTCATTTGTGTAGAGAGATTTTTGGTTGAGAAGCTTTCCTCCAATTTTGAGCTCAAAAGAGGGATTTCCCTAATTTCTCTTGGGTTTTTGTCTAAGCTCTTCATCTAAGGCAAGTTAATATTTATAACTATGCTTTGATATGTTTGTCTCTCCTTGATATGAAGATTGATGATGTTTAGATGACCTTATTGCTCATTTTCTTCGTTTTGATGAAAACATGATAAATGGATTTGTTTTGAAGGAAATGGATTGGTGTTAGTTTGGATGGACTTGATGAGAGGGGGTATGGATGTTTGTGGAGAGGGCAAGGCCCTATTTTCTTTGTTTGCAGGTGTGAATGGAGAATGAGAATGGAAATCCCCATTTCTAAACTTGTGTGTCAGTTAACCGAACTGGAGCAGTCGGTTAACCGAACTTGGTGTCGGTTGATCGAACTGCAGTTCGGTGACCTGTCGGTCCAAATTCCAGAATATGACATTTTCTGAAGGTTCGGTGACCTGTCGGTCAGCCGACAAATACTTCGGTTACCTGTCGATTCCGAATTCAGAGAGCTTCATTTCTGGTTGTTTTGTGCAGTCGGTTGCTATGTCGGTCGACTCTCGGTTAACCGAACTTGTCGGCTGACCGAACCCTGCTTTGGCTTGACCGAATTTCCCCCTTTTTGAAAGGGTTTGTCCCTTGGTCTATGCACTTAGGTGGAACCTTGATTACCCTTTTTGGACTCATTTGACTATGTTCGAGGAATGTTTTGAGCCGATAATTCCTCGTAGTTATTTCGGTTTTCTTGAGTTCTAATTCATCTCAATCTTGAATGGTACGAGACAACGGGATACCATTCCTTATATCTATGCACGAAGATTGTTTGTATGGGTATCGCGAACCTTATTCCTTTCGTTGACGGAGTAAGATTGTACCAGACTTCAGGAGTAACAATTGACTTATGATTGGATTGTTTTATCGCCTCTGATCCTGAATGGTATTGTTTAGTAATCTCTACATGAAATGTCCATGTTCATTAGCTTTGTTTACTTTGTTTTGTCCGGATCATATGAAGAACTTAGATGATGACTAGGACCCCCTTTGATGTTCCGTTTGTTTTGAAGTTTGATGAAAGTGTTGAGGTTAGGCGGCTTTGATTGTAATGCTTGTTGAGAATTACCGGTGTTGTTATTCTTTTGAAGAAGATTGATAGTTTGGTTTTGATTTTATGATGGAAATGTAGTTTCTCTTAAATTGATGAATCTTGTTCACGCAAGAAAGTCTAGTCATTTACTATTGTTTGTTTAGGACATTTTTGTGTTATGCACCACTCAACTGTTAACGCCCAACACAGATGGGGCACCATTATGTGTGAGGACTTTGAATTGAACGTCTGCGCAGTACAACTTTTTATATTATTGATAGATGTACACCATCGGATACATATTAATTGAAGATTGATTTTGATGATTGTTGGCCTATAGGTATTCATATTGATTGATTGCTTGCCTGGTTTTTATCCCGTGCTTATTGCTTACTCTACCACAGCTCTCATGTTGAGTCGGGAGGGACATGTGAAATTATCCCGTGGTGATTAGTATATGTGGATTGCCTACTTTGATAGATGTTTATGATAATTGATTATTGATTCCAAATGCCTTACATTCTAATGATCTTGTCTATCGTCTACTCTAATTCGTTCTGTATATCTATTGCTTTTTATATATATTGCTTGCCGACCGTTGTGTCTGATGATGTTACTCTTGGTGCATAGGTACTGAGCCCTTCTATCCCGAGGAGGAGGCAACGGAGGAAATTCAGACAGATCAGTCTGATGACCTCTTAGACTACTGTACGGACGACGTTGTCTAGCCGTATCGACCCCGTATTCGAGAGCCTTCACACTTACTTGGCTAGATTCATCTTTTGTTTTCTTTTGTTCATCTTTTGATTAGGCCCAGTTTTAGTGTGCTTTCATTTTGTAACAAATAATTATTAACCGTCTTAAACTTGAACTTAGTTAATGAAATTCAATATTTGCTCTCAACTATACATTTTAAGATACCATTTTAAATTATGAAGCTTCCGCTTATTATTATTATTCTATTCGAGGTAATGTTCATACCTCACAGTGGTCTTCGATCCAAATGGGACATGATTGGGACCAAGTTACATTTGACTTGTGTTAGAAAAATTTTAAATTGACTCTAATCTCACGCATAACCCCGGTCTTACTTTTGGAGGGGTGAAACTTCTACATCACTCCTGCCGTATAATTTGCATGGATCAAATGGACCCACGTGCTTGGCCACTTGGAACGATAGAGTCAAATGGCAGTGAAGGTGTATTCCAAGAGAACTTTCCCAAGCTAGAAATGCATGACAGCCCATTGGGTGATGGTGCCCTCTTGACACAAAGTGTGGAAGTATGCAAGCTGCTTACAGAACAGATGTCAATACTGAAGGTGGAGATCATAAATGAAAAGGATCAAATTGAGAAGTGTGGAAGTATGCAAGGTGCTTACAGATGTTACCCTCTTGCTTTGTGTTTGATTGTGTGGGTCCAATAGAATCCTACAGGGTTTGTGTGCTTAATTTATCTTTCTATTTTATCTTCATTTTCCAAATGCTGATTTTCTATGACTATAATGAGAGATCACATGTTAATGAAGAATCTTTTTTTCAAAACGGTAGCCTTTTTTCTTTTTGTAGAAACATCTTGTTGATGTTCAAACACTAGCTTTTAGGGGCTGTTTGTGCAGAGCCATATACCATGGAAAGTAGGGGGTCCGGCGCCTCTCCTTTCCATTTGGTTCAGCAACAAAAATGGGAGAGGATTCCTTCTTCTTACGCATTATTTCAGCGCCAGCAGGAATTCCTACTTTCTATCTACCCAGGTAGGAAAGTTGCTCTATCAAAGAGTAAAGCGAGTTTCTTTTTCAGCGACCTTAACTCCCCCTTAAATTTACAGGTTTTCATTGAAGGCTGAAAGGGTTGAGTGTTGATAACGTTGCTGCCAAGAAATTTTTGTTAAAATGAAACTAATATCATTTTTTTCATTATCCTGTTTGGCACTTTACTAGTGTAGTAAAAGTAAAGTAAAATATCTATTTTTCGGATAGGGGTCACATCAAAATTATACTTTTTCAAAATCCCCTTCTTTTTTTTTAAATAAAGTATAAAAACAACTTATTTTCTCTATTAAAAGATAAAAAAACTCCACTTTTCTATAAAAAAATAAAAAGACTCTATATCAAATAGTTAAAAATAAAATATCATAATAATTCATTTATATTTTATTCTCTCTTGATTTGATACTTTAATTTATTTTTATTTTACGATAAAATTACCAACCAAGCCCTTATCTCTATATACCGATCTGTTCGGATGGATCATCAAGCGGGCTCAACCATATGGAATGCATAGCATGAGGTGTGCAGAAGATAATTTCACTCTCATAAATTTCCTGAATGGATTGAAATGTCCCAGTCGCCAAATTGGCAGGGCCAAAGTCGTAGGCCCAAAAGTGTAGGCTCAACCCTAACCCTAGCCCCAATAATTCAAATGGGCCCAAAAAAAATTGTGGACTGGACCCACACACCCCATCATTTCCCGCGTAAACATCTACCGCGTATGCCATCTGTCTCTCACAACTGTCTCATGGAAAACAGCGACAGCTACGTTCTACTCTCTATACTCTCCACTCTCCACTCTCCAGTCTCCACCCTCCATAAAAAAATCACCATTTTTCACTTCCCTCCATAGAATCCTAGGCCCCATGTAGAAAGAAGAAGAAAGCCCCAAATTCAGTGGAAAATCAAATTCCACCAGAAAAGCTGTCAAACATTGCTCCTCCCCAAAAGGCTAAAACCCTAGAAAGAGAGAGAGAGAGAGAGAGAGAGAGAGGGAGCGAAAACGACTTTTGTTTGGAGTTTTCACGGAATTTGATTGGGGTTTCCGAGATTTGTTTAATAATACGTGATTATCACGGGGTTTTGTTTGGATGCGTTGTTGTATTTAAATACAATCCCTCATTAAATATTCCATTAAAGATGTCGGCTTTGTAGGGAGCGATTGTTATTTGTTACTTTCCCTGCGTTTGTTTGGTACGATGGCATAAGAATTTCCAGGAATTCCTTCCCGTTTCGTTGCATTTTCTTCACTGCATTTCGCTGATTAGGGTTTTGGGGTGTGTGGAAGCAGAGGGAGAAGGGGAAAAAATGTTAATGCAATCTAATTCTTGATTTTAGGGTTTGGGCTTTGTTGGTTATCGCTTTTTTGAATCTGGGGTTCTGCAAATGGGTTGTCTTGATTGCATTGGTCCTCGGAGGAAGGATTTGAATAAGAGGAAGATCGATGACAGCGCTCAAATTGGCTCCACATCTCGATTTTCCGCGGAATCTTCATCTGGTAGGTCGCTCACTATTATTTTATTACTATCCCTTTTTTGTGTGTGTGTGTGTGTTTGTTGAATTGGGTTGCATTTGCAGAGAAAAGCCGGGGAAAGGGATCTGCTGAGACTAATGGGGGGAAGAACGATAGTGGAGCTGGGGGCAAGAAAGGCAGACCAGCTCAGAGCTTTACCTTTCGGGATTTGGCGACCGCGACGAAGAATTTCAGGGCTTCAAATTTGATTGGAGAAGGGGGGTTTGGAAAGGTTTATAAAGGGCAATTGGAGAGCGGCGAGGCAAGATTCCTGGCTTCTCTTTTTATTTGATGAAGAACGTGTAGATTACAATACTGCACATTAAAAAATGCACTTTCAATGTTGAAATTGGTTGAATTATTTCAGCATTTTTGGGGATGAATCTATTTATTTGATAATTTTAGGATTAGAGAAACTGTATTGTTGATTGCAAATTAGGAAGGAAAGAATCTCCTTCTGTAAGTATATTGATCTAAGAATACTGTTTTTGTTGAGATTTATGATGGCACTGGATCTGTGATGTGGACGCACAAAAACTTTTCGGAACAATGCATCTTTTCTGAACTAGACAGTGGTGAAACTGGTGACTGTGATATGTTGGTTTTATTGGAATTTGGTGGAGAACACTTAAATTATAGTAATTGCATATAAAAAAAAAAAAGCACTTTCAAGGTTGAAATTGGCAGAATTGTTTCACCAATTTTGGGAATTAATTAATCTGTTGGATGGTTTTAGAAATAGAGTAACTGTATTGTTGGTTGCAAATTAGGATGGAAGGAGCCTTCTTTTGTAAATTTATTGATCTCAGGATAGTTTCTTGCTGAGATTTATGGTGCTGTTGGGATCTGTGATGTGGGTTTTAATGTAATTGGCACAAGGAATTTGTATATTTTTGGAACAATGTACCTTTTTTGATCTTGAGTCCTTGACGGTGATATGAAATTGGTGAATTTAATATGTTGGTTTTATTGGAAATTGGGGTTGCAAAATTTTTGAGTATTCTCACTATGATATGTTTTATTACATTTTAAGTTGCTGGTGTTTGACTCTTTGACATGTGTTCTGCCATAAATGGTATGCTAATTTAAATAAAAAAATAAAAAAATATATGCCTTGCAGAATCCATTTTTTTGATTTCTCGCAGTTGATATATTAACTTGTGATGTGGGTTCTAATGAGTTTTCTGATGCTATTTTCGGTGGGGCTCTCCTTTTTCATTTAGTTTTTCTTTTATTTTTTTTTCTGAGAATTTTGTTGTTGAGTGGTTTTCATACATTGATTTTCTTTCTGTTTTGTTTTTCCTCGAGCAGGCAGTGGCTATCAAGCAACTTAATCGGGATGGAATCCAGGGGAATCAGGAGTTTATTATAGAGGTTCTTATGTTAAGCCTTTTGCACCATTCTAATCTTGTCAACTTGATTGGCTACTGTGCTGAGGGGGATCAGAGGCTCTTGGTTTATGAGTACATGGCAATGGGAAGTTTGGAACATCATCTATTTGGTGAGGCTTGTGATTGTGGACTGAGATTTTACATCTTTTTCCCTATTTTGAAATCTCCTATTCCAGTTTTTCTTTCTCATTCTTGCATCCTGTATTCATTGGGATACAAATTTCGTTGCTTTGTTTTTTGGTTGTGGGGAACTTGTGGATTTTTTATGTTATCAATCATCATCAAAGCCTTGTCCTAACTATGTTGGGGTTGGCTACATGAATTCTGTTTCTCCATTCCAATCTATCCTAAGCCAAATCCTCGATAGGTTGCACTTCTTCAATCTTGGTTGTTGAGAACTTGTGGAATTTTGATGTTATCAATCTTGGTTTGAATTTTAAACACTGATCTAAGAAAAGAAATTGATCCTGGTTTGAAGACAACCTATGTGCTCAATCAGGGTTGGAAGATGTGACCTATAGTTTATTAGTTATGAGTACAACCACCCTTAGAGAAGGTTAGGACTCATGAGGACAATCCATTTGATGATTCTTGGATTTCCTTTCCCCCCACCCCCACAAAAAAATAAAAAAAATAAAATAAAAAACCCCTCCTCCTCCTCCTTCCCTCTTCTCTCCTGGTAGGCGGGCATCTACTTGCTTTTGTATAACTCATACCCGTAACATGACATAGCTTAGAAGTTAGAAGTGTTGAAGTTGATTTAGTACCTTTTTTTGATCTATTTGATAGAAGTAAATATTGATTGTCTTCTGCTTCATAACTTGGCCCAAGCTCAGGTGTTTTTTTTTTTTTTTTTAATCGGTTACCGTTAACTATAAAAATGTGGATGGAGCAAACATTGGATACAAATGCTAGCAATCACTTCGAGTAGTCCAACACGTGTCCTTGTAAAACCTCCTCTTTTGCATAGATATATGCTTCATTTTCTATTTTCTAAACATGTGAGAAAGAAGTGTTTAGTTTTCTAATAAATTCTCATGTTGATCTAAATATGAAAGTCTCCAAGTTATTGACTCCAACTTCCACAAGTAGATGCATCGTGTTCAATAAAATTGCCAAATGAAGTTCTCACATATATCCCCTCTCCGAAGATGTGGCTTAATTGTAGGCTTTAACATTTATTGGGAAAGGAACCTTGATCAAGTCACAGCTTAGGTGCCCCCTCTCTTATTATGGAGAACATTGATTCTGGGTTCCCTATTCCTTATGAAATATACTTTTAAGCCCTTTGGCTTCATCACTAGGATCACTCATGTGGAAATATCAGTCATGTTAGCTCAACCATCAATTTTGAAGTTCACTTGGGAAGGAAGCTTGATCAAGTCATGACTCAAGGTGTGTCCCCCTTCTCAGATGGAAACAACAGTGCAAACCAGAAAACTCTGGCTTCCTTCTATCTTCTCTCTTGCAATAAACTTTAAAGTCCTTTGGCTTCACAGCTAGTTTACTTATTCAGAAAAATTAGCCTCTAGAAGTCTCTTAATCAATTGATGGGAAGATCTCCTTATGGTGTGGAATTTCTGGAATTGTTACATACAAATGCGGGGGATGTTCTCCTATGAGCAAACTGCGTAGTTCTCATATTGAGTCTAGTTTGTGGGTCCCATTTAGATGACTACTTATCACTTTGGGGTGGGGTACATGGAAAGGTCTCCTTATGGATGAGGGTTAACAAGCCTTGTCAGAATACATCCTAGCCCTTGATTTAATGGCCATTAAGTTTAGTGATATGTTAACCATAGATTTCTTTGAGATTCTATCCAATTTGGATAAAGGTTTGATGAGAATGAAATTGGGTATGGTTCTAGATTATGTGGGGATGAGAGGGTGAAAGGGCCTACACTGATCAAAGTTGGGCCCAAGTGGGCCCCACAGAGCTAGACTACATATATTGTTCCTCATAGGAGAACATTTCTCTGCAAATGCAGCTCGTCTTAGCCAAATTGGAATTTATATTTTGGAAGAGAATCTGAAATCCTGTTGATCACTTAACAGCTACCTGTTCCTACCTCTATAGGTATATATATACATATATATATATATATATATTTTCAATTGCATAAATGAAATTCACTTGCTTGTCTCAGTGAAGGGATTTTAGAAGTGGAAATACTGGGCTTGAGTCTTTTTAAATCGGAAATGATTTTCTTTTATGGTTAGCTCATCATCAGTTGTTGTGGATGGCACAATTCTTATAGTGGAGATTTGGATAATCAAGTTCATTTGTAGTAGTTTATTTTCTTTGTGAATAATGGGACCCTATGATGGGTGGAGCATTCACACATTCACCATGGATGCCCGACCTTTGGAGTTGTCACAATTGGCAACTCAGGGACTCTTAACACAAGGGCTTGCTAAATGCATTTACAGTAATGAGCGGGAAACAGAGAATTTTCATCAAATAACATAAATTAGAGATTACAAGGATAAATAGAGGATGGAATGACAATCCTGCTTATTAGGGATCCTAGATAGGATTTCCTTTAGTTTCTGTGAAATTGATTACATGCCAATCCCTTTTTACTTCAAAATATTTTCTTTCCACCATTCAAAAAAAATAAAAGTTTCTTTCCTCTTTTTCATTGATCACAGGCCAATTGAATTATCTTTTATTGATTACATGCCAATCAATTGAATGGCTAGATTAAGATATGTTCTTACATTTCTAAACTAAGAACGTAGTTTTAAGAAACTTCATTGGAAATTCATACACTAACGAAGTAGACACAGTAGAGTTAATGGGCTGGCTTCCAATAGATCGATCTTTCATGGTAAGGCCCAGTGGGCTGGCTGGTTGTGTGTGCCTATTTTCTGGGCTTCCTTTTGTAGAATTGTAGCCCTTAGCACATGGGCTGCACGAGTGAGGGACTTGATGAGTAGTGATTTTGTTTATCTTCTGATGTTGGGGACTTAATTCTACAAGGAATAGTCAAAGAATCAGGTGTGGGCGAAGAGGAAAGGAGTTGGTTGGAATAAGTGTCCCCATGTGGGGGCTATTTTGGAGTGGGTGGGACTCTCCAGTGCCGGGAAGTCTTCATTCTTGAGGAACTCGCAATTTTTTTTTAAATGGTATGAATAGATCAGGAGGACACTTTATTTTGGTTGGGTATGCATTCGATTTCGACATCCATGATAGAAAGAGTAATGTTGGGAAAACTATTCTGGTATTATATTTAAGCTGCGACCATTCAAAAGAATATATTTAAGCTGTGCTTTTAGCATATTTTATTTAGTTGTGTAGTGACCATGACAAGAACAGAAGGGAATGCCAAATAGAGTATTTCAGTACTGAGGGCAGGTTCTCACTCCGAGTTTGATGGGGATGAGCCTGGAGTAGCACTTTGTCATCAACTTGTTGTATTTGTTGAAGAGCTTAATGAGTTGGACCTTGAGGTGGCAATGGAATCACACGACACCTGTAGAAAAACTCTTCACATGAGAAACTCATAAAGTTCAGTCACCATCATTGAATCCTTTTGCCATCTATAAGGGTTAGCTTTGTGAGTTCTACTTCTATGCTCATCCCTGCTTAGAGAAAACTCTTGTGAATCTGATGAAGCTCTCCTTTGTAGTAGCTTCAAATGTGTCAACAGTCTGTTTGTTTTGTTACCCTTTTTAAATAGCTGGTTGCTTTAATAACTGTACAGCTCAAAATGCTTTATAGTCTGTCTCCTGATTACATTAAAGTGATATAATATGGATAAGGAAGCAAACTTTTGTATTAATTTTTTGAAATGACCCTAATAACAAAAACGGGTAATTATGATATGAATTATAATGCAGGCAAACCTTACTTTTTGTGGTAGAGTGAATCGCTGTCACTCTTATCAATTCCATATTTTAACTTTAAGGTTCATTTAATACTCTAAGCATGTGATATGATTGATGTTTCACTGGTGTTCTCTCTTCTAGATCTGCATCCTGAGCAAGAGCCACTTGGATGGAACACACGGATAAAAGTTGCCGTTGGTGCTGCTCGAGGTCTTGAGTATTTGCATGTCAAAGCAAATCCTCCTGTTATTTATCGGGACTTGAAATCTGCAAATATATTGCTAGACAATGACTTCAACCCTAAGCTATCTGATTTTGGACTTGCTAAACTCGGACCTGTTGGTGACAATACTCATGTTTCAACAAGGGTGATGGGAACATATGGGTACTGTGCTCCGGAATATGCGATGTCTGGAAAGCTTACTCTTAAGTCTGATGTATATAGTTTCGGTGTGGTTCTTTTGGAACTGATCACTGGACGGAAGGCAATTGATAATTCGAAGGAGGCAGGAGAGCAGAACCTAGTTGTTTGGGTAGGTTATTGCATTATGTTCATCTGACTTGGTTCTTAATTTGTGTTTAACATTATAAATTTGATTCTTAGTAATGTCCATCTGTGATTGCCAAGGGAGCTTCCGATTCATGTGAACCAACCTGACTAACTACTACGTCAGATTTTAAATCTTGACTTGAGGCCCTTTTAGTCCTCACAAAGGGCACAGCATTTGCTCCATATCAAATCGTTGTGAAACTTGGGACTTACTTGTGAGTCTGTATCCTTTGATGCTGGGAATCGGAGGAATACTAACTATGACTAGGCTTATTAATCCAACAGCGGGTTTCACTTAAATAATCTGCGCCACTCAAACTAAATGCTTCCCTTTGTATTTGCTTGGGCAAATCTGACACAGCCCTGACTGGTTAAATCGGGCTGTCAAAAGCACCCAATTGAATAAACCAGAAAAAATTCCAGCAAGTATGGATGTTGCAGGAAATTGAGAAATTAAAATTAAGCAAGGAACCTTATTAAATCAGCCGTCAACTGACTTTAGAGAAGGTTGATGGCCCTCAAAGGGAAGGGGTAGGCCAAAGAGGGCATGGATGGAGAGTAAAAATAGATATGAAGAAGTGTAACTTATCTGAGAATTTGGCTCAAGATAGATCGGAATGGAGAAACAGAATTTGTATAGGCGACCCCAATATAGTTGGGACAAGACTTTGATGATGATGATCCACTAACTTTAGAGGTCTTCTTAATCACCAAGAGTCCGCACAATTCCAAATGGAGAGGAAAATGAAAAGCACTGCTGTTCTTTTATTCACATACTCTAGAATGTCTATTCTGCTCTCCACTGTGGGTCGCCTTGAATATTTCTCCCACAATTCATCTAATTTGGCATTTTTGAAGATTCTCTAGTGTGTGAAAATCCTGATTGATTTTTAGTGTAGTATCTTATTGGTTTCTATTGACTTAAAGAAGTTCTTAATGTGTTTGTCCCAACTTGTATCCCCTTTGGGATGCGCACAAGAAGAGGCTATGCAGACTAGAGGAAATTTGTTATTGTTGAAGATTATCCAATATTATGAAAAGTAGGCTAGAAAATTATACTTTTAGTTAGAAAATATTGTGTTTGATCTGTTCCAGAGCACAACCATAAGTTCTTTAGACGTAGTTCACTTGTTAACTTCTGGCTGTTCTTTTTGGTGTGTTTCAGTCACGTCCTTTTTTCAGGGATCGTAGAAAGTTCGTCCATATGGCTGATCCTTTACTGCAAGGTCGCTATCCTCTGCGTTGTTTCCACCATGCAGTTGCCATAACTGCAATGTGCCTTCAAGAGCAGCCCACTTTTCGCCCTCTTATGGGTGATGTTGTCGTTGCACTCGAGTACTTGGCGTCTCAGCCATACACCTCAGAAACTGGTAGTGGAAAGCACAGTCCTCGGTCATTGTGAACTTCTGAACAGGCTATTGGCACTTTCTAGAAATCCAGGCTATAGAAGGGTTCATCTGTTGGAAGATGAGGCATTGAGAAGTATGATGGTTGGAGGAGCTTGGTGCTTTTTGTAGGGGATCCTAGTATTGATTGAGCACAGCAACATATGCTTCATCAGTGTTGACTGCATCACAAGGGCAACTTTTACTGTTTGCGGTCCTATTTGTGTGTATTTGCATGCTGATCCATTTGTGCCTTCTTCCAACCTGAAGGCAGTGCTATACATCAAAACTTTCATTGGAGTGTCCTCTTGTATGTATATTATGCATGTAGCGAGCATATGCACACGCACAACCTCCATGCCTTCATCAGGTTATACCTTCAAACCTCTATTGCATGCATTATCTGTCTTGAATCTTGATATGGGCTATATGCTTGTGCGTGCGTTTGGTTCCCCTTGTAAAGTCAAGATACCATACCTTTCCCCCTTGGGTTAGTTGCATGTTGAAAAGTGTGCACTGGGTTATTGGTTTGTGCAGATTGGTCAGTTTAATTCAGGAGATTGATTCTCATGTTTGTTATATGCTTTTGAGAGACATGCTCCAGCCTCAGCATTCACCAGACATGTGAGAGGGTTCTGAATGTTGGTTGTTGTCTTTAACAAGTGTTTAATACGAGAACTTGAGAGGCGTTCCTTGTGATAAGATCTCTTTGTAATTCATTTATTTATTTGTTTTATTAGATTTTGAAATTCTTTGTTCATGCCTCTTGGAGAAAGTTGGAAACTGAATTGATGGCAGTTTAATCTTTTAATGGTTCATTTAGAACCATTGAGTTATCTCTACCCTATTACCTACGGCTATCTGGAATTCTTGGTCATTGAGCTTACACCTGTTTATGCATAATATTATGTCCATAACTTTATTTTGCAGGCTTATCAACTCAACCGTGGCATGCATTCATTGTTCGTATTTCAGCAGCTTTGCTGCTGTTCCTTAAGATCTACTTTCTTTTCTCTTCGCTTTTTTTTTTCTTTTTTACATCAAAGATTCAAAGTCATGCACTCTACTCACACTTAATGCCCTAACCAGCTGAGCTATAGTTGAGGGACTACTTTTTTTTTTTTTTTATATTTTTAATGTAAGGTTAGCTATAGTTGAGGGACTAATTTTTTTTTTTTTATATATATTTTTAATGTAAGGTTAGATTCGTCTGATAGGAAAGTGCATGCCAGAATTTTCTTAATATCCGCTGGAGGAAGTTTTGTTGCATTTCATTTTTTTAATATTTCAGCATAAGCTTCTTGTTTTTTTAATCGATTATTGATTCCAAGGGGGTCTATAATAGGTGAAAAAACCTTGTTAAACATGTAGAATCATGTTGATAAGAAAGGGGAAGAACGTAGAATCACAATGTTTTTCTACTGCATGGTCCTGTGTAACTGACAATTATTTGGTCTATTATTAAGTAGTTTGGAGTTTGTTTTGTTGTCCTCTAGAGTGTTGATCAGTTTGCTACTTGTTTTTTAAGGATGGCCTGCCCCCATGGTGGGGCCTACCTGGTTTTCCCTTTGATCAATCTAAACCCTTCATACATTAACCCCATCGTATGCATGCATACAAGTTGGATCACCCAATTTTAAAATTAACCCGGTTTTATAGGCACCTGAATCAATGATGCAAATTTTGGAAACCAACCAGACCCTTTTAACAGGCAGGACTTGGAGAATTGGATTTCTTTAATGCCTTAAAAACAGTGCCTCCTTTTGTGTGTGATGGTTTTGTCTTTTTTACATGAGGTATATGCTGCAGGGAGACCTCTTCAACGCCATAAACAAGTGGGGTCACACATGATTCTTATTCTTTCAGGTGGGTCATGAGGTTAGGGAGGGGGCCTGGACCCTTCCTGAAGTTGCCTTGCTTCTATTTTGTGAGTTCTATTTGTATCTAAGGAAGGAAAGAAATGAACGGCCCTTAAAAGAAACTTTACTCAATACCTTTCTAATGCAATATCTGGAGAATGTAGATACCCCAAAAGAAATGAAAGGAAACACGAAGAGGCGCTCATCTTTTTTCAAACACTTTGCTAGAACAACTGCAGGATGGCACATCACTCTGAAAAGGAATTTTTTTGTGTTAATACCTTTCTAAACCTTTGCAACAGCTGGAGATACTCCAAAAGAAATGGAAGGAAAATACCATCTTTTTTGGAAAAGTTTGCCAGAAGTGCAGGATGGCCCATCACCTGCATTATGATATATTCATATAGTTTTATGATGTGGTCCTGAATATTACTAACAAGAAGCTTAACAGAAGAAAAAGCTAAGGGAAACCCAATTGAGAGAGGGTTACAAAGCCCTTCCTCGTTCACTAGTCACTATAGAATGGGGCAAGGTATCATCCATATATAAAAGGGCTTGTCATTAAACGTCTGCTACAAATTCCATACTCCAATGGCAATTTTTTTTATATTTTTTATTGCCTATCAGATGGTTCCCAACCCTTTAGGCTAACTAATTCCTCCGGGCCTAGAGAAAAGCCGGATAAACACCCCTATGGCGCCAAGGTGGTAGCACTAGTGGATTTAACCTTCGATTCCTGAATAAGGGGGAACAGAGGGCGGATACCAAGACCTCTAGCTCAAGAAGAGGGAGGAAGGAACCGTGGTCCTGTCCACTCGGCAATCTTTTCTTGTGCTTATTGTTTCTTCAAGCAACTTAGATAGGCACTCTTCAGCTTGATACTGATGAACCCAAAAAGAAGATACAGAGTTTTGATGCGCAACTGTCATTCTCCTATGGGGGTGCAAATACTAAATAGTCAAGCTGGGTATAATCAGGCTGAGGCATATTGAAGGCCGGCCCGACTTTAGAAACACATACCCATATTTTGCAAAGACCACACATTTAGTGTATCGGGCCGGGCCAAATCGAGCTTTTTAGCAATTGTTTTCACAAAGTATCACTAAATTACAAACACTCTTTATTCGGGTCTTGCCAGGCTTTGAGCTTCCTGTCCTGAACCTAAGCCTGACCCAAATATTAAATGGGCCTAAATTATATATCCAGACCCATCACATATATGGCAGGCCTGTTCCATGAGCACTCTAGATTCAGATGCTTGTATAAGAGGGATTAAAAATCCCGCACTATCTAAGATCAAGAGCTGCAAAATTATAAAATGCATGGTTTTATATGTATGTTTGCAAAATTACCTTTTGTACTTCATATTTGGTAGTGGACTCTCCACCATGGCTCGATTGATGCGACACCCAGTTATACAAGTTTCCACATAGGTCCCAAGTGCCATGGCACAATGGTGCTTTTTAGGCACACTTTACACTTTGCTAGTCACAAGCACTGGTTTTTAATATGAGAGAGTGAAATTTTAGGCAAACTTTGTTCTACTTGGCATATCACTGGATCTTACTCTATTTTCTTGTTTTGTAAAATAGTACTCTCGGGAATTTATTGTGATGAGTGACAACTTCATTGTATCATGGAGGCACTTGCTGTTTTCTTGGTACCAAGGAGAAGGGTCTTATCCTTATGGGAGACCCAAACCAAATCACTTAATGGATATGGGTTTTTTGTTTGAGGGGCTCAGATCCAAATTGACAGTTCGACTTTGGGGCAAATTCAAAATTTTCATATGGGCTTTGGGGGTACGCCCAGAATCTTTATGTGGGTTTTGAAAGCCATTTCAGAAATTTCAAATGAGTTTTGAAAGTGGACACACATCTGACAAGACTGATTGCCCCCAATGCTATGTGTGTAGGTCCGCCCATTAACCTAATAATAAGGCAAGAAGTATGTTTCCATATAAAGAAGAACGATGGAGCAAATCTTGAACAGTTAGATGAGAAACAAGGTACTCAACCAACCAGGGAACGCCATGTTCTCTTGTTTCCGAGGTGACTTGTGTTGGTGGGCTTCCTTGTATCTTGAAGATGAGTCAACATAAAACTGATATTTAATTGACTGGCTGGATGGTCAAAGGTATCTTAAGAAAAGCAACATTGTAACGGCCTTTTAGACAATCAAACTTTCTTTCTTTTAATTTGTATCCACCAGATCCTGGATGTTGATTCTCCATCAATAAATGGGACCGTTGATTTGGTCCAAGTTAGCCATTTCTGGACTGGTTTGCTTTCATTTCTCCTGCCAGCTGTGGTGTGCTGCTCCACAGCAACTTACAAGAAAAGGCTTTGTAATTTCTTGATAGATAATACAAGTAGGGCCGTAAACGGGGCGGGCCGGGCCTGGGTTGTCCTAGCCCTACCCTCAATATATGCAGGGCCGAGCCTGAACGGGCCAAAGCCCTCGGAGGGCTTTTACAATCTAGGCCCTTACCCTGGCCCTCCAGGGCCAGGGCCGTGCCAGGGCATGGCTCATGGTTCAGGGCTTCAAAACAAAAAAAAACTATTTTTTTTTTTAACATTGTTACTAAAATTTGAGTGCGATTAAGCGTTATCTTGTCTTACCTCAATTGCAAATTATTAAGAAAACATTCATTATTTTGTCTGATCTCAATTGCAAACAAATCATTAAGAAAACATCGGGAGAATATAAATCATCTATAAAAACTTTCTTTTAATCAAATAAAGTCATACATGCTTTGGTGACTTGGGTTGGGTTCTAGACATATGATTTTATTTATTTTGACAAAGAAGGGAAATGGTTAAAGAGTATGATCTATTTTACACCTTTAATATGACTTTTATATGAATTTCCACATATGAAATTATTCCAGCAGTGTCTTATCTTTAAGAGTTTTAAACCATTTACACTCACATACCTTTTATCAATTGACATTATTCTTAATTAAACACTGATCTAACTATTACGCATTCTTGGATTTCAGTTACAAAAACAAATGCACTTAAAAAATACTATTAGTTAAAACTTTTAAGAATTGAGAGTTATAATTATCTATTAAAAAAGATTTTTGAATCAACCCATATCCTTAAAGTTAGCACATACAAACTAACTCTAGGAATTGGTTGACATCCCAAGCAACTCTATAGAGGAAAAAGTATATCATTATTAATAGAAATGAGTACAACCCTTTTTGCACTAACGATGACTTATAAAAATAATATAAAATGCCTAAATAAGAAGCAATAAAACTAAAAAAAAGGGATTAGAAGCACTGTGCAACACTTATCGATTATGTATTAAGTACAATACATAATTTAAATAATTAAATATAGATGAAATGAACAAAGTATATATATACATGTATGGATTTTTTGGACATTTTTTAATTGGTAAGTGGGTATGAAATGGCCTTCATATCCTCTATGTTACTGTAAAGTGACTATGATAAGGGCATTTTAGTATATATTTACATATATATTATATATAAAATAAATAAAAGTAAGAGGGCCCGGGCCAGTACTGTCCAAGCCCGGCCCTCAAATCTCAGGGCTTGAAAAAAATTGTCCAAGCACGGCCTGGAGCTTTTCGTTAGAAAGAAAAACTCTCATGGACCTTTTGAGGGCCGGGCCGGGTCCCTTTCTCAGGCCAAATTGAGAGGCCTAAATACAAGTTCCCCACAATCTGTCTTTCCTTGTTTTCTACGCAAAAGACTTTCCCTGTTCAGGTCCCTTTCACCGTCGAATTTCTTGACTGCTCTCATTTCAGCCCTCCATTCAAGTTTCTGACTGCTTTAATCAAAATCACCAAAAAGCCCTCACAGTCTCACAATTTGGAAATACCCCAATATTCTCCTGGGAGGATAACTTCCAGAGGATTATGTCTTTGACAATGCTAATTGCTAACCAACTACTGCCGGCTGGGCTGAACCAAGTCTCAATTCAATTGGGTTTTTAGAACAAGTTACCTGTATGACATTACACACTGTTGTGGGTTGAAATCAGGTTACCCATCATAAAGAAAGAAAAAGTGTCTGTTTTTCAAGGGTTTTAAAGTATTGACACAAAGGCTTGACAGGAACAATGAAGACAGAGACGTCCCTGTCCTGGACCCTAAATGGGTTTGCAAGCTAATTTGTCTACTGAAATTGGGTCCAGCTGTCCTTGTAGGTTTAGGCCTTAGGGCTGTGTCTTGATATGAGAGTAGGCTTGACACATAAATGGGATGTGAGTCTGACCAGACTCCACCGAGCCTTAAGACCTGATGAAATGGCCTATCATGTCCTGGTCTTTAGACCAATTCAAAACTTCAATGAGATGGAAAATTTACATGTGGCCACCTTCTTCACTAAAACTTACAAACGATTCCACTACTTTGCGTGTATATTTTCCTGGCAATACTGTTCATCCACCTTAATAATGTTTAAGATCTATATTTTTCATTTTGCTTGCTGGAATTGGATATTATTTTTTAAAATACAAGAACACCCTTATCCAACATTGACCAAAACTTTTAGTGTTTTAACATCAGAATGACTTGTAATTCCTGGACTAACTTGAGTTTTGCAGTATTTTTTACAATAAGCTCAAACTAATATTAGTTTGTTTTTCAGAGTTATACTTACCCCAAGGATGAGGTGTGGATGCTGACTATAGTTAAAAAACATTCTCAACCTTTTTGATCACTTTTAATGTGAACTGCTGAAAGGGGTGAAAGATCCTTTTTTGGGGCCCTTCACAGGTGGCTGTGCATGAAAATTAAAATTAATGGTGATAGTTCACAAATGTTAGAAAAGGCAAGTGGTTATATGCAAAACTCTCAATGAAAGAGATGAAGGCATTTTAGTAATTTTTTTATCAGAACGATGACCAGGCAGGAAAGGGATGTCGCATAATTCCAAAGAAATATAATTAGGGGTAGCTACCAATTTGAAAGAAATATAATTAGGGGTAGCCACCAATTTCAAAGAAATTAAGAGAAATGGTCAGTCAAACCTATGTGGAATTCAAAGGGGAGAAATCCCCTCTGTACTCACATTTATTGATAAAAGCTGGGTGAACTACTTTTCCTAGGAAAAGTAGTTTTCAGTGTAAAAAAAAACATCACCTCATAAAAATTTGTGACCTCAAATAATGAAAACTTGGGCATATTTTAGGGAAGCTATTTTGGCAGCATTTTAATTTCACAGTGATTTCATTTTCTAGGAAAAAGAAAAAAGAAAACTTCTTTATTGTTGTCTGGTTCAAGGAAATACTTTTCACTGCAAAATGTGTTTGATCTCTTGGGTTCAAGATTTGCTTTTGGCAGAAATTATAAAAAAGTGATTTCACCATAGAAAATGAAAAAAAGGTGAAATTAACATGGAAACATTGAAGAAATATTCTTCCTAAGAAAAACTCATTTCATATCAAACAGAAAAGAGTTATCCAAAACATCATATCGTCAGAATTACAGAAAGTGAGATCTTACTCTTTTTGTTCTGCTGTCTCAGGAACTAAAAACATTGTGGAGATAAACCCCAAGACACACATTTCTCCAACAACCTTGTCGGTATATTTATTTAATCCAATTCCTGCATCAATTAAGCGTGATGTCTCTGTGGAAGACTGATTCAAGTCAAAACACACAAAATGGGTGGTTCACAAAGATGTTCTCAGGCAAGTCCTAAGCTTTTTTGTCTCATGCAATTGAATTTTTCTAAGAGATGTTTTTCTTGAAGTGTTTAAATTTGAAGAAGGAAAAGTAAAAATCCAAGTACGACCCTCAAATAATCTACTTTTTAATGGAAAATGGATCAAGGGAAGATGAGAAGTGAATGCCTATGCATCATCATAGGAAATCAGATCTAAGAAAAAGTCTAGGTCCACCACATTTCTACTTAATTGATACCCTTCACCTTTACCTTTTTAATAATCCTTTGTTAGACCTTATTTTACCATGAATCCCAAGGCATTCAATTCTATGCAAACGAAAGGGTTTGGCCCTTTAAAACTTATCCTTCACTTGTAACATTGACCTAGCTGACATCAAGTTTAGGATGACTAAGACACCTCTTTGTCCGAATCGTTCCAAAATTTGGCAATGCGCCATTTCAAAACAGTTCGAAACCGTTTCAAATGATGATTCTTAATGCATTGTAAGCTCATAGTTCAAGCATATGCATGCATGATCATTGGTTCAAAATTTCACTTTAATTATAGTGATTCACATATATATATATATATATATATAGGTTGCTTGAAGAATATAGGAAAACTCCTCCGCTGACTCCCTCAACTCAGACGAGTCACCTCATTTTGATAAGTTGTTTGGATTCTAAATCATCTAATAAGAATATCTAATTTTAAATAATTAATATCTATCTTTAACCAATGATGCTTGAGATTTGGAGTCAACAACAATAATAATAAAAAGATGGGTTGAAATGTAATTTGAAACTACATTCAGTATTTAGACTAAAAAATATGTAATGAGCAAGACTCCTTTTCTTTTAGTTTCTTTATTACAATAATTTCTTGCATACATAAATTTATTAATTTTTAAATATTTTCAATTTTCTTTAAAACATGACTCTTGTTACCGTATTGACTTTATTGAAGTCATTTTTATTTTTTATTTTTTTACATTTGACGAGTCGAGTCAGTGTGACAAGTTTTCTAACATTGATTTTTTTAGACAAACTAAATAAATGGAGCATGACACTATGGTTAAAGTGACATTTGAGCCCCTTCTCGTATTCATTTGATATGAATTGATTTCATCATGTAAAGGGTTGTTTTTCAACTGGAATGGATCTCAAAATACCAAGGCTAGACACACAAAGACGTAATTGAGGGCTAAAATAATTTGATGAAACACCCACCTCTAATTCATGACTGAATCTACTTATCCCTAACAACTCACTTGATTATCACCGTCCAAGTGGGCTCCAAATGAGCCATGACTCAATTCCAAAGTGCCTGTTTATTTGCTATAATTCTTGATAAGAATTTGAGGAGTTGGGGGTTTTATGGACATGATGTGATGACTTGCTCCTGACTTTTGCAAATGCCTTATTTATTCACAAGAATTTTAAAATCTCAACTGCTTAAAAGGTCTCAAATGCCCTGAGAATTTTTAAAATTTTAAGGGCGCATTTGTGTACACACTCTTTCCGCGGAAATGGAAAATTATCACGTCAGCAAATTCCATAGAAATGAAAACCTCGGAAAATGATTTCCGTAGAATTTAGAAATTTATGTTTGGTGCAAAAAAAAAATATCATCGTTGAATTGGTGCTAATGTTGTTTGGTGCGACTATGAATTCTTTATAGAAAATCAAATTTTCTTATTTGGAGAAATAAATTTTTGAAGAAAAATAACATAATATGTATATTATTTATTCAACATCAAATAATAATTTATTTAAAGAAATAAAAAATGGAAGAGTTGTAGGATTTTGGGTTGAAATAGACAAGAGTGAGGAAAAGAGGAAGAGGTTTTCTAAGGAAATCCATTTTCCATCTCGCCCCCCTCCCCCCCTTAAGGAAATCCATTTCTACAATTATCAATGAAAATGTTGACTAGGCAGAAAACCGTTTCCGTAAAATTGTTTCGCACCAAAAGCCTGAAAAATGAGTTTTCTGCGGAAAGTCATCTACTTTTACGTGAAAAAGTGTTACACAAACATGCTCTAACTCTTTTTACCTTTGAATGGAATTTGTGAATGCTTAAGTACAAAAGAGTATTCAAGAGTTCTGCTGCGTCTGGAATTTAAAAATCCTCTATACAGAAACCCTCTAAATTCAGTAAAGAAACAAGCTTGAAACAATTAGATTTCTAACTTTAAGCGGAGTTAATTGAGCCAGCCAAATATAAGGGAAATTTGAGACCTACCTTTCGAATTCATGAAATAATCATATTTGAATTCATGAAATAATCATTGAAATTAAAATTTTCACTTTTTACTTACATAGCCCCATAAATGCTGCCTCTTACACATGTCATAATTGGATTGGAAAAGCTTAATTGCATTTGAAAATACAAAAACCAAGAACCTGGATGGGAGTAGGTGTGAAGAGAAACAGAAGAATCCTAATAATTGATAAAAAGCTTTGGAAAGACCACACACCATTCATTGAATACCACTCGTTACACGCCATGGAAGTCTTAGTCGTCCTTTCAAGAGTCAATTACTCTGACTTCTCTCACTTGACCGGCTAACTTATCTTTTGCTGCTCTCATTTTTATTATCATCATAGTATCATCGTTTCATCATGGTATCATCATCGAGATGATCATATCATATGCGCATAAGGTTAAAAGAGAAAAAAAAATAAAAAATTGGTACAACGTCATAGGATACTTAACTATTCAAAGGGGATGTTTGTGCAGCGCCCTTTTATAGCTTATATCTCTTACCTGAAGTGTAGAAGGATTCTTTCTTACGTAGAAAATAGGCCAAAAAGTTTTTCGATTCCTCCACCCTTTTCATTTTGTCATTGCAACAAACATACAGCGAAAGGTGCCGGAAAATTTGAAACCTTATTGTATCCCATTATTTTAACTGAAAGGAGCATTGCACAAAGTCCTCCCCTAAACCTACTGGCCGATTACAGCAAGGCAATTGAATAGCTAATAACCCAATTTGTACCCATCACATTGTGGATTTGTTATCACATGTTGTGAACCCGTTTAGGATCCAGTTAGGCATAGAGTAGTGAATGGGTTCACTGTATGGTTTTAAACCCAATCAGTTGCCTGCCTTACTTGTGGCCTAGGGGTGACTATAGGTTGGGTCAGTTTTCAAAGCAATGATAACATGTTTAGCTCTGATCTCGAATATAATCTAATGTATTAGTTTGGTTAGAAAAGCCACGTTCAACATCAATAAGGAAGTCAAAAGGACCAACCCCTTAAAAGGATCAACCGGAATTCTTTATTACAGTTTGCAAAGGGTTTAGGTCGGTGGGTTGAATGACAAGTATTGACTCAAATCTTAACCTGATGTATTTAGTGATTGGACTTCAAGAATGAAAAATGAAAAAGAGGTCAGCCTGAAGCCTAAATTGATAAGTCGGGAGGAACAGAATCTAAAAAATAAATAAATTAATAACATGTTAGTTTTTGGAGTGCCACAGGTCGACTTAGTAGGGATGTAAACGAGTTTCTAATTATCAGGAGGTTTTGACCCATTAAAAACCGGCTTTGGATCCTTATTTAGGCCCTACTAAGTAAATGGGTCTAGGTCTGAATCATTTTTTGGACCCGTTACCTAAACGGGTCCGGTTCCAACTCCACATTGGTTTGGACCCATGAACTAGACACATTACCTCAATTTTTTTAGAAACTTTCTTTAAAATTATATTGTTCTTTCCAATATCATTCTCTACTTAGACCCGGACCCACCCTATATATAGTTCTGGTTCCAGCTCCGATTCCACCCTCTCCCTAACGATTCCGACTCAGGAACCAAGAAACTAGTCCCAAAACGATTTCGAAATCGGATTTGGATCCACATGGACCCGGACCGGACCTCTGTTTACATCCCTCCGACTTAGGGTGGCTTAACCTGAACAACCTGTAAGTTACAAACTTCCCTATGATGTCTAACATGCCTAACCCTACTCAAACCTGACCTTTACCATAGATATGGGTTGGTAGTGGGTTTGAAGAGACAGGTTGGACATGGGTCGACCCGCCTGCACTCCTCTTTAAAAACTTAATTAACGTGTTCCACAAGTTTCAGCGGAACAGTTTTCTGGCATCATACGTCATGAAGAGTTATTAATGTCATAATAAATTGATCAATTTAATATCTTGCTTATCGCCTGATTTTCTTTTTCTTCGACTGTTACATTCCATGCTTTAAACTATTTTTTTTTTTTTTACGCCAGTCTATGAGGCTGGGACCCGAGAGAGCCCACATAAAGGGACTGGAGAGCCACACACGTAGAAAGAGAAGGCCACATAAGTGTGAGTAGTGACATAGCTAGGGATTGATCCCTCAATAGATCCAACGCTGCCAACCTACTGAGAAACACCCCCTCGTGCTTTGAATTCACTTTGGACTTGTTTGTTTCATGAACTTGAATTCCTTTGAAGTCCAGGACTTATATTTCTAAAAGTAGTTAAAAATTAAGAAATAACTCTGTGAAAAATATTTAAACAGCTCTCTAAGACTTATCCTAGAGTCGTGCGATATCGCACTATTTTTGTACGAATATTTGAACTTCACCTATTCTGAGTCAAAATGCCAAATTTAAGAACAGTTATATATAGGCAATATCCCAAATAAAATCCCCACATGCCCAACTAAATGTATTACAAAATGTTACATGGACTTCTTCTCCTACCATTTCTCCAATCCCACAAGATTAATATCTCTTTCTTATCTACCCTCCTCACTTAGTCACTCTAATATTTTATTCTTCTTCACTTTCTCCATAATTCCATTAAGCCTAACATCTCTTTCCCACTTATTCTTACTTAGAAAGCACTAGTCTTTCTAGCATGACCACCTTATTTTATTGCTGTCAAGACTTGCTTCTACTGGATGGAATAAAGTAGTCAATTAAATTATCTCATTCTTAGCCCATATATCTCAGGGTGATGATGACAGAATTTCTGTAAGCCCATATTTAATTAAAAATCACTTGTTCTAGTACTACTAGAAAACCCCATGTGAAAATGCTTGATAAAAACAATATTTTTTTCCTTGATGATTGTGACATGGATACCTGACGTTACAAGATTAAGACAAGCAACTTTTTTTTGTTTTTTTTTTTTTTTGTTCCCAATGGCTAAAGAGAGTCACAAAATATCAGCCTATTTGAAAATATGATGATAACAGCACAATATTTTCAAGATATCAGACAAATGGAAAATGCCCCTAGAAAATGGCAATATTCTTGAAAAAGCATAGCAAAACCATCTATGAAAATCAGAATTCAACAGTTGTTTTGTTATTATTTTCTATTATTTATATTTCTATTTTTAAAAAAAATTATTTCTTTTCTGTGATATTTTCACGTTTAGCTTTTCAGCTGAGCCTAATGTCTTTGGCTGTAGTTAACATGGGGCTAAGGGTTCAATATTGTCACAAATATTGGTGATATTTTGAGTTTCTCAGTAACATCTAAAATATCACAGGCCAGACCTATAAATAGACTTCAACAGTGTTTTATATTATCCTTACTAATTTCTTATTTAAAATTATCTTAAAATTTGCTTAAGCTCTAGAACATTTTCCAATAATATTCCGATAAAACCCACAAGTTGGAAAATAACCCAACAATATCCCAATTCCATTGTCTCACTAAACCGATATTATTTGTGAAAACTAGACAGATCATAATTGTGAGAATGAGGTGCCTTCCTACAAAGCTATCGGTAGTTTGGCCAAACAAACTCATATCCGCTGATTAAAAAAAGTCAAATCCTATCTGTTTGGTATGGTAGGACTCACCTATTATCAATGAATGATCAAGACTCTCTTGGTAGTGCTCTCCGGGCCAACTTGGGTTTGACTGTGGCCCCGCCCACTTTGGACCCTAGTTTTCGTACAAGGCCTGGGCCTGGGCCGACCCGAAGCCTTCCGATTCAGACTGAATATATATTTTCTTTGTTTTACTGTTATTTGTATAGGTATATTGAACTTAAGTCCATTCTATATTTGAATTTAAGATCTCTATGTTATTTTTCATTGTTAATATCAATTGGGCTTTAACCCAGTTGAGCCCGATTGACTAAATGGACTAGCACCGGCCTGACATGTTTGACGGGGCTGGACAAGGGTCCTTCCCAATCATAACAAATAGGAAGACCCATTTTGTGATGGGGGCAGAACCTAGTGCCCATGTGACACTTATGGATGGGTTTACTTTACATAGCAACATCATGATTTTGTATACTGAAAAGTGGTCCCCCAAACTATCTTGAACTAGTCTAAGGTAACCTAGTCAAAGAAGGGAAAAAGTCAAAATAACCAAGGTTTAATTTGGCTTTTCTAATAGTAAGTAATTTCTATTCCACAAATACGACTCACCTATGATCAATCAAAACTCTAAAAAATACATCGGTCGGTCACCGTGTGTGTGAATCAACACTCATACTAATTCGACTTTGTTCTAACCATTTTCCACTGTTGGATTTATCATGATAAAATAAAACTTATGAAGTTGTAAAAATTGATGCCCTGATTTAAAGGGTTAGGATGATTGACTGGGGTCCTTTCTCATTCATGATCCATCCTAAGCCTGTGATTGGATTCATCAAGGTGGGCCACATCTAGACATGGAGTTCTTTTGCAAACAAGCCTAGGGTTTTTGTGTATCTCCCAGTCAAGCAATCCGAGTGAGGAATTTGTTATCCATGCTTTTTTCAACCTTTCCGGATCCAAGGACTAATCAGGTTTCCGCATGCACAGGCGCGTGGGAAAGGGAATAGGGAGGAGTCTTTTTCATGTTCCATGAAATGTTGCCTCTGGACAAGACAAGGAAAATTATAGAAAAAGCAAATCCAAGGAAAGTTGAGTTCAATGTGGGGTGACTCACATGAAATGCTGTTAAAACAAGGTGGAACAAGTCCAAGGTAGATGAAAACGAGATAAATCTTGTTGGGTTGTATGCATATCCCTCTTGTATTTTCGGCATATACATATATATATATATATATATATATATATGAGCACTCTTCTCAGTTTGAAGTTTAGCTTATCCTAAGTTGGAACAATGCCAGTCTTACAAATCAAAGTTGATTATATCTGATTTTTGAATGATTGAACTGGAAAATTTAGTTCTAATTGAATTTATCTTGATTTTAGAGACGATCATTATGCAAAAAACAATGATAACTGATTTTAATTTGTGGAACCGTCACTAAAATTTATTATAAACCTTAGCTTAGGAGAGCTGGCCCCTATATATATTACATTTTTAAGTAATTATTATAAACCCTCTACCTTTATATATATATATATATTACATTTTTAAGTAATTATTATAAACCCTCTACCTTTTTATGAAATGTTAAAAAATCTCGCTCGAGAGCCAATCAATGACTCTTTAAAAAAAAAAAAAAAATCTAAAACCTCCCCGTTTTGAACTAATTAGCAGTGATGTGAATACTAGTAGTCATTTTCATCCACTAAATTGATAATAAAATTTATTTGAGGGCTGCATGTTTAAAAAGTGATTTTCTTTTGAAAAATTAAATTAACTAGAAAAGAAATTTATGATTGAAATAGTGAACTAAATATAAAATCCCAATTTGTAAAGTTCATTGATAGGTTATTTTAGATCTTTAATATTGTTCTTTTAACATTTAGTTTGTTTATGGATGCTTTTATTCTTGCTTTATAGTTTTTGTTTATTTTTATTTTGTTTAATCGTTTCTTTCTTATTTTTTATATTTTTTTGTTAGAATCCTCTCGTTGATGTTTTTTCTTTCTTTCTAAATAGTTGTTTAGAGAGTATTGATTGAGAAATACTTATCCATATATGTGCCTAGAGGATTTTGCACATTTTATGAAAAGGTAGGGGTTTTCTAACATTTACTCAAAACGTAGTTTAATTTTTTTTTTATTATTTAAATACGCCGAAGTATAGAGAATGCAAACCAATAATTTGAGAGGTTTTGCCCGTACCATTAATAACCCTGCTGAGTGATGAAAGTTGAGATAGTTCTCTATAAGTCATAGTACAATTTTTGTGAACTAAAATGCCTTTCATTGTGCTATATCGCATGAAATTATAAACCATGCAATATCACATGCATATATTCATCTTTTAATTTAACAAGAGTAGAACTTTTGTCTAATATCACATAAATTAAAAGTTGCGAGATCGCGAGAATATGGTATGCGATATTGCACAGTCAAGAAAATTTTATTCCATAAAACTGCACGAGTCCATATGGAAAATTATCTCAACTTTCGTTACAAGGCGGCATTATCTATCCCTTACTGTAAAATAAAGTGTCATAAATCATAAAATCAAGAGAGAATAAAATATAATGGGTCTATGATTGTATTTTTTTTTTTTAGTTGTTTAGAAAGAAATCTTTTTTACTTTTTGTATAGAAAAGTGGAGCTTTTTTGTCCTTTAGTGGAGTAAGGATGTTGATTTTTGACTTTTTTTTGAAAAAGATGAATGAAAATTTAAATTAAAGTGCTATTGCTGTAACTCTTGCTTGAAAAATAGAGGCTTTACTTGGCTTTTACTAATCTAGTAAAATGCCAAACGGGCCTAAAAGGTATCTGCACGGGCAAAACCCCATAATTCAATCTTAATTTGAATTTCCTTTTCCAATAAAGCACCCCCTTTAGCGAATCACTGAATAGCTAAGTGGAAGAGGCATTTATCCCTTCCAAAAAACAAAGGGTGGTAGATCCCTAGTTCTAGAAGTTAGACACATGGTACTAAGCCACTTATCCAATGCTGCTGCAGCAGCAGCACCAACAATAATAAATAAATAAAAGCACCCCTTTATTTAGTTTTGTTTTCTAAATGAACCTCTTATGGGTTATGGGTTATGGGTTATGACTGATGATGGTAGGCACCACAGGTGCCAGTGAAAGCCTTGAGCCCACATTTTCTACTTAGAAGGACCTACCCAACAAAACCTGATCTGTAAGTAAGAGTTTGGCTGACCCTTTTAGCTTATTGTTTGTTCTGGTTGACATTTTCAAACACATCAATAATGACTGCAACTTAGGTTGAGTCCGTACATGTTGACATCAGTTCCCAGCTGGACCTGACCCATTGCAGTCCCGATGTGGACCTCAGTTTAGCAGATTATCCTTGCAATCCAACGGCTGATAAAGCTTCTTATCAACAATGCAGATCACCAGATCAAGACAATACAATTCCTTGTCAGGTTGTGCACGACCGTTGACGAAATGAAATATACGGGAGTTGAATTTTTATTGTTGGTCCTTTAAGAACGCTATAACTACAAGGAAAACCCTACCTCAGTTTTTCATAATTGCATTGACCACCTTATCTATATAAACTCCTGTTTGTTTCATATGATTAAATACCCGATTGTGTTTATATGAAATATTAAAAAAGGGAGCCAAAGGTGAATATCTGTAAATGATCATCAAATAATATTTTCTTTTACTGAAATTAAATAATGGAAAATGAGACTTCATATCCAGCCATCACCATAATATTTCAATACTTAGAGAGTCAAGGGTCCAGTCAATGTTTTCATCTTATATCTTTTAGTCCTCACATCATTATTTTTTCACCTCTTTAATAATCCTTTAATTGAGCTCATTAGACCACGAGCTCCTATATATCACGATTGTGATGAAAAATGTTTTATGTAAACAAACATGCTCCTACAATTTTACTACTCCCACTAAATCCTACTCGACCCCATGAAGTTAGTTAGCCTCTCTAACCTTTTTTTCTCCCGAAGGTGCTACTTGCCAATACCTCTTAATGCCAATCATGGCTTGAACTTGGCTTAGCATGACTCTCTTGGGGGACTTTGATGCCTTTGTATCAAGCTAGCAGCTTGAACAGAAGTGTCCAATAGTTGGTGGCATTTTCCCCCAACTTTTTTTCTCTTGTTGACGGATGATTTTCATCATGGTTAAAAATATTAGCAGATACATATTGTGTAGGAAATCATGTCATCCACATGGCATGGGTTCTACTTTAGATCAAGCATGGCAAAAAACCTAGAGAAATAGAGCGTCCCACTATAAACAAAGACTTGATGTCTCTCACAAATAAGACTCCAATAAGTTTATATGGATGTGAGTTCCTTGATAAAAAAATATTAAGTAAGTACGACTCTTTTATTATTAAGTAAGTACGAGCTCCTATATAAGAGATAAGGGAGTCCAAGAGTTGGATATTATTCCTTCTCATAGGTTGAGAAACATACAACAAGATTTGTTTGAAACTTTCTGCGTGTTGGAGACTCCACATTCAGATCCATCACATAGAGTTTGGAATTGCCAAGTCAGCCCTATTTAAATATAGGTACATCAACAGATACCACTGAAACTATTGGCCTATGCGACATTTTAAAGTCTTCATACTTAACAATATCTTTGTGCCAATGCAAAAAAAAAAAAAAAAAAATTGAATATGTCACATTACAATAATTTAGAATCTTTTAAAACATAAAATATTATACCAACTTATTCGATAATATTCAATCAATGTTGCCATCCGTCATATACAATACATTAACTGTAACCGCTGTTGTGGCAAATTAGAGGGCCCATACAATTTAGATGAGTGTCAAATTTGAGTTACCTTACATATAACAAGAGTAAGCAAAGTGGACCCCACAAGACGGATCTCTCTTAGGTAGGATGGTTAGGCTGTTTTTAGGTATTTGCACTCTTATATATTATTGATTCATTTGATCAGTTTGCGACGGATACCGTGGTAGAACCTGAATGCCACTCCAGTCCATGTTACACATCTGTCTTTGTTCTATGTATTCTAATTAAATTTACACACTCTATTATCCTTGTCCTAATTTTTATTAAATACCTTAAATAAGCTTGTTCATACAAAAAACCAAAAAGGAAAAGAAAAAGGACAAAAAGCTAAGGCTTGTTAAGGCCAACGTAACATGATGAATTTTGGTTCCTCTAAATGTTGCTCCTTCAAGTGAAGTTTCAAATGCTAAAACACACCCTAACGCGTAGAACTCTAGAGTTCCATGTTGCTTTTCATATGGGTCGGTATTTAAAATTCTAATATTCAAACAGAGCATTTGGAATGGTCCTGAGACATGGTTTGAAATTAATATCAGAAATCCTTAAGAAACGCAATTCTCATTAGAACTACCAACAACTGAACAAAGTCCTAAAGGTCCAAATGCTTTTTTATTTATACAATAAACTATTGGGCTCACTTGTTTCATGTAATTAAATTCCTAAAAATCTAAAAGATGCATTTGTAAAGATAGTTGAAATTCAAGAAACAAAGATAAAAATACTATACGACCCATCAAATAATTCTACTCTTGTTAGAAAAAGATGAATTAAGGAGCGATTAAAAATCAATATCCAACATTCACTGCAGTGTATTAAATTATGGAAAGTAATCCCATCTATATCTGTCCCTTATATTCTCCACCCTTCACCTCTTTAATATTTCACGGTTAGAGCTCACATTCAAGTTAATGCACTAAACCCAAACACCTAAATTTGACCCAAACTAAATGCATATCCAAATATTGAACCCATACTTTTTTTTTTTCCAATTCAAATCTCTTCAATTCAACGTGGCAGCCATTTCATCTTAATTTTTCCTTTATTGCCGAGGGGGTTATCTTAGGGGAGTTTTATGTAAGAGAAAGTTTCAGATATGGCCCCAAGTTTTGGGCTTATTTCAAAAAAGGACAGAAAGATTCAGACATTTCAAATTGGGGCCTAAGGTTTCCACAAAGATTTCAAATAAGGACACCTTGCTAAAATGAGCTACCGCTGGTGAGATTTTCCCCAAATTATCTTTAAAAGACAAGAATACCCTTGTGGCTTTTAAAACAAACCAAAGATAGGTCCCCACCATTCCCTTTTCTCCTTGTCATTATTCCTCCTTCCTTCACCTCCCTGCCCAACCCTCACTAGAAAGCACTGGTGAGCACCAGTAGTCAACCACCAGCGAGCACCAATGACCATGGTTTTGTGGTTTTTATATCTCAATTAACGTGATAAAATATAGTCTTTTAGTTTTGTTATGGTGAAACTTGTAATGTAAAAAAAAGTTAGGGAGGTATTGTGGAGGCTGAGAGCTGGAAGTTTTGTGTAGAGGATGCCCACACTTGAAACAATATTTAAGCAGTGTGCATGATATCTCGTCATTGCTTCTAGGCCTTTTTTCAAAAATTTCAGTGAGATATGATGTCTATGTACAGATGTCGGCACAAAATTGTCATTGCTTAAATTTCACTCAGACTAATTTGGCTACAGAACTTTATTTCGAGACACTAGTTTAAGATACCATATGCAGATTTGATTGTTGAGAATTACATCAATATATATATATATATCTATTTATATATTTATATATATATAGATTTCTGGGCTTTCAGTGGTTCTAAATTCACTCATTTAGAAGCAATCCGCTCACTGAGATCCCTTTCGACATCGAAATCAATGAAATTCAAATCCTATGAGGAGCAAAGCATCTTTGGATCCCTGCCAAAGTTCTTTTTTATTTTGTGTAGGAAAGATGTTGTACTCTTTCCAAAATAAAAACACCTCAATGAAGAAGAAAGATGGAAGTGATCTCCCATACTCTCTAAGCTTCCCGGCGAACGTTTGAAGCGACAACAATGAAAGGATGCAAGTAAAAGAAGTAAGGGGAGATGGAAGAGGACTGGTATTTCTTTTATTTTAAAAGCACTAAAGGGCGTTTTCATCCTTTAAAGAAAATTGCAGAAAAGTTCACCGCTGGTAGCTCTGTTTTTGCCTGTTGTCATTATTTGAAATCTTTGTGGAAACCTTAGGCTCTGATTTGAAAGATTTGAATCTTTCTGTTCTTTTCTGAAATAAGCCTAAAACTTAGGGCCTTATTTGAAAATTTTCATTTTATGTAATCTGATATTTTACACGTAGGTTATTTCACGTTGAGTCAAATGCTAGAAGGCTCAAATGTCTTTGATGGCTGCTGCTCCTATAGATACAAATCAAAGAACTCTCTTCTTCGCTCTTTCCTTCAGGTCTTCTTTCCTCGTTCTTTCCTCTTGCCTTTGAGAACTTAGAAAAAGAAGGCAACCCACATCAAGAAATCTCTGCAACTTCACAGGGAAAGAAAGGAGAGTGAGACATGGGGAATTGCTGGGGAACTGGAGCTCCGGACAAAACATCCATCAGCCGAAGCGCAACAAGGCCTTCAATGTCAAGCCCGGGTGATTGAAAAATTAAAAAAGAAGTCTTTTTTCTTCTTCTCTTTTCATGGGCATGAGAAAAAAAATAAACTTTTTTTTTTTTTTTGTTGGGTGATCTTGCTTGGGGTTTTTTGTTTTTTTAGGAGAAAAATCATTGACTTGCGTTTCTTTGCATTTTTTTTTTAAATTTAGTGCAGAATCCGTTTTGGGCCTTCAATACTCTGCATGATGTTGAAAAAGGTGGAAAGATATCAAGAAAAATGCAATTTTGATTTGTGGGTCTCTGAAAGTTTTAAGTTATCATAGATGATTTATCTTTTTCATGGCCCAGAAAATTTTTTTAACTAATTTGAAGTAAAATTATGTCATTTTTTCATAATCCCATATGGGGGCTTTCAATCATGAAAGCAGTTTCCATTTATTTCTCCTCTTTGGTTTTTGTTTCTTCCTCATCTTTCTAATATAAGATCTCTGTTTTGGTACTCTCTTTATACACAATTTTGTTTTCTGTATTGTCAAATGATTTTTGGTACTCTTTGGTTTTTGTTTCTTCCTCATCTTTCTAATATAAGGTTTTTTTTTTTTTTAGTACTCTCTTTATACACAATTTTGTTTTCTGTATTGTCAAATGATTTTTGGTACTCTGATTTTTCTCTGAATCTGTTACATGATATTTTCTTTTTTCTGGGCTCTTGAAAAAGATCATATTTGTCCCATAATCTCAGATGGGTTTCTTCGTTTTCATTTCATTTTCAGGTTTACCAATTTTCCATAAGAGTAATCTCAGTTCCTTGGTAATAGATATTGTAATTCCTTACTCCTTTAAAAATTCATGCTTTATTTTGAATATATATGTCTATACATATATGTATATATGAGCCCACTTGTTTCTTTCATTTATTTGATCTTTTCTCTCCCTGTTTGTTGACTATCTTGATGAAAGAAGTGATTTTTTTCTATATTTATGGTCTCTCAAAAGAAAAAGTGTGTGAATTTTGTATATAATTTGACATGATTTCTTTATTTTCACTATCTTTCCTGTTATCTCACTTGCTTTGGTTGTCTTCTTCTCTTTTTTTTTTTTTCCCTCCTCTTTTAACAGGGACATCCACCACAGGAACAACATCTAAGGGCAGCAGTAGCCAGTTTTCCCGGAGCAGCGGTGGGTTTTCGAGCAGCATGGAAGAGGTGTTTCCAGATGGAAAGATTTTGCCCACTCCCAATTTGAGGATTTTTAGTTTCACTGAATTGAAGACTGCGACTAGGAATTTTAGACCTGATGTGGTTCTTGGGGAGGGGGGCTTTGGTAAAGTTTACAAGGGGTGGATTGATGAGAAAACCCAGGGGCACGCGAAGAGTGGAAGTGGGAAGGTGGTTGCAGTGAAGAAATTGAACTCAGAGAGCTTGCAAGGATTAGAGGAATGGCAGGTACTTGAATTCAGTTCAAGCAATGAATATCTGATTGCATATGCCTTTTTATCTTTACTTTGATTCTCCTATTCTGTTTGCTTTGATTAATGAAAGTAACTATTCAACCAAATAAAAAAAAAAAAAAATCTTTTACTTCGATTCCTTTTACACGTGTTTTGATTTGCTGAAATACTTTCCTTCTTTCAGTTTGAAGAGAAGTTAAAACTGGATTTGATTAGGAACTCAGTTATTTTCTTATTTTGCTAATGGATAGTTTTAAGTAATGAGATTTTAAGCTCTTCAGATTTCAGATGAGGAACGTTGGGTCAGTTTGAATCACCAGAATAGAAGAGTAAAAGGAGCTGTTAAATTATCTATATGTATTGGGATAGATGCCCCAAAGTCAAGTTGATCAGACATCCAATCATCCTTCAATTTAGAATGTTGATCTTTTAATAGCTATCCATTTCAGGGTCACATGGTTAGTTTGCGTTTAGTACTTGTATTATACATGTACCTAGGAATTTTTCACAGTGCGTACCATCTCTTTTCAATGATACAGATTGATACTCAGATTTTTCAGTGAAGTCATACTAATCAGGAGTTCTATATGTAGACAGTTAAAACCATATTATATGGCTATTTCGTGAAATGTTTCATATATAACTTAAAGATAAGAACTTCATATAAAATTGTATTTAATCTGTTTAACTTAAAAGATATTTTTGAAAAATAATATTAAATACTTTTCACAAAATAAACTTCAAGACACAAACACACCCTCGCATTAAAATAATATTAAAAATATGCTAATTTTGAAAATATATTTAGAAGGAAACATAAAATATTATCCACTAGGAAAACTTAAAGGAACACACTCAAATACAAATATACATGCATACACATATTTATATATATATATATATATATATGCCAAATTTCTGGTCCCGAGCTTTTCAGAGAAAATCATACTATACCCAAAAATATCCGAATCCAACTTTGTGGCTTTTTCTTTTTTATGGTCATATTTTTACTCCTTTCATGCTGTATCTGAATCATACCCAAACATATGTTATACTGTATTTTGCTGCAGGCCGAATGACTAACTAAAGGCGCGATCGCCTATCGCTAAAGCATAGGTAGGATAATCCAATCAAGTTGGCTGTGGCCTATGCCCATTCACATGGGACCCATGATCTGAAGAGAATAGCTTCAGTGAAGTGAAGTTTTTCTTGGCCATCATTTCCACAAATGTGATGCCCATGTGCACCTGTGCTTCTGTGGTCCATAGCGTCGAACTATCTTTAATGGAACACCCTGAAACCATTAAAAAATGGACAAATTCATCCATTTTATTTCCTTTTTAGGGACATTGCTGCGGTACTTCTTAATTCTTAACTTTTTGGCTGGAATTAAAGGGTTATAATCTTCCAATCCCAGAGATTTTAATTGAATCCCCAACAATATTGGCCTTTGTCATATTTCAATTGAATAAGTCAACAGTGATAGACCCCAGTTCACATTGAAATGAGGTTTGCCATGGCTGCAACCGCTCTCTTACCATTCATTTCCTACCTTCATGCGTATGCCACCTCATGTTACTGTGGCAAGATCATTGTTGCTCAAAAGGTGGGACCATTTTGCTCCTCCCAGATGATTTTCGCACTGGGTCCCACCACTTGAGCAGCTTAATCTTGCATATCTGTCAATTAGTTGATGTGTGCATAAGGGGTATAGGGTGTGTGTTAGCTTAGGAAATCTTATTATTATATATAAGAATTTAGATTGAAGGCCTATGCGATTTACTAAAGTAGAAGGGTTCTTTTGTTTAGTGTAAATATTATAAAAATGTGAATTAGGGACTTCTTTCTCACAAATTGTAAAATGTTTGAAGAAGAATAATCACTTGAAAAAAGAACAATTAAGGTGTTTTGACCTATAAAGCATGGTTTTACCATAATTCTCATTTGACCGAAACCAAAATTTTCTTTAATAGAGTAGTTTCCTTTTCTTTGTCCTTTTCGAAAGTCGTTTCTCCAATTATCATTTGAGTTGATTTGATTATTTCACTTTTGTTTTGGTCAAACTTGTGAGATAGGGTGTCTAATTTGGAGAACTGTACCAGTGGTTGCTAGCCATGATTATAAGCCTGGAAAACTCAGTCAACATGGATTGCCCTATAACCAAAACAGACAAGAGTAGTTCCTACTTAGGCAAGCCTTATCCATTTAGCCAGGCAGGGTATTATATAGTTAATGGAAAGGAAGTTTATTTTTGATGTTTAAGAATTTTACTTCCTCATCTTTTAGTGGCCTTGGATTTAGGCTGAGATATTTCAGTATCTTAAGAATTCTATTGCCTATTATTGTTAGAAAATTTGTTATGAACGTTTAGTTGTTTCTCCATCATTAGATCTGAAAAACAACGAAAAAAGAATTTTGTTTTAACTTTTAAAGAATGCAACTTCCATATTTCTTTCCTTATTTTCTTTTGGCTTTGGGTTTAGGGAGAGAGATTTGAAGACTTCAACAACTCCATTATTGCCAGTTATTGTGCGAAAAGCTGTTTATTTTATCAGTTGTTTCTCTTATTGTTAAATCTGAATAATAGTTAAAAGCTTTCCTTATTTGTGTTATGCATTCTCTGAAAAATTTCCTTTAATAAAGTGCATTTTTTTAGTTTTATGATTTGTGGTTTTTTTTTTTTTTTTTTTTTTTTGGGACTTCACCATTGTAATTTGTCTAATTCTACTCAGTTCTTGTCAAGACCAACTCCCACCTTGCAACCAATATATTCTTTTCCCTTATGTTATTTTAGAAACATATTTATTCTGTACTTTGCACATAAATGTAATGTAAATATCATGCCTGATCCATCAATTAATTTGCTAATTACTAGTGATAGTGTTCCTCCGTTATAACTTTTATGCTTGATACCATGTCCTGTAAATTCTACTAGTCTTGTTTGCTTACTATTTCTTAAATGCAACACCGTTAGCAATTTTCAGTCCATTCGTGATATATATATTTTTTTAACTTATTTTTTTATGTCACCCATTATTTTGTTTTGCAGTCTGAGGTGAACTTCTTGGGGCGGCTTTCTCATCCAAACCTAGTGAAGCTCTTAGGATACTGCTGGGAGGATACAGAGCTCCTCCTTATATATGAATTCATGACTAGAGGGAGCTTGGAGAACCATCTTTTCAGAAGTAAGTGGTGGACCAGGTGGTGGCAATAGCAATTACTAATTATTTTCATCATTAGCATTAACACTGCAATTATTAAGTAATTTCTTATTGAGTATGCCATCATCCTCCTCCTTACTGTTATTATAACATTGTTATATTTATTGTTCTATTACTACACCGAACCTGCTAATTAAGTAATTCTTACTCTGAGCCAATCAAATGACTAGGGTTTCAAGCATCTCTATAGGTGAAACTTCTTCTTGCTTAACCTATAAACTAAGGATCTAGTCCTGGTTCAGCCCACTAGTGAGTGGTCCAATACTAGCCATGCTAATCTTTATATAGTTCAGGTGGATCTGGTCACCAAGGGTTTTTAAATTGACAATTAAATCATTTGGGTTTTATTTGGGTGATCATGGGCCACACTTGTTTGTGCTGTCTGTGAACTAATGATTTGGGCCCATGCATGGTTCTCCCAACAAGTCTAATACCATATCTGATGGTGCCTAAATGGTTGGCATGTCAACTCTAGAGCCTCTAAGTGGGCAACAATTACCTTAGAAGGGCCTAAACCATTATTGACATTTCTATGATGATGATATTGTGTGCAGGGGGTGCAGCCTATCAGCCTCTCTCATGGAGTATACGTCTCAAGATAGCATTAGGTGCAGCTCGAGGCCTTGCTTTCTTGCATACATCCGAAAAGCAAGTTATATATCGTGACTTTAAGGCTTCTAACATCTTGCTCGATTCGGTAAAACCTAATTACCCTAAACTCTTTTCTTAATGCAACCGAGGAAAGGCAGCAATTATCAATTTCTTATTGCACTTCCATCTGTCTCATGTAGGATTACAATGCAAAAATTTCTGATTTCGGGCTGGCGAAGAATGGTCCATTAGGCAGTGAGTCACATGTCACCACACGAGTCATGGGCACATATGGATATGCAGCACCGGAGTATGTGGCCACAGGTATTCCTGACATTTCCTACCAACTTTCAGTAACTACATATTCCTTGCGAGTTTTTCTCCCAATATGGACGTTAAGGACGCAGGGCCCCCATCAAAAGACTGCCTCTTTAACCCCCTGTTTATTGCTGGATCAAAATGGCTGGTTAGAAACTTAATTTCATTACTGTGACTTCTAAAAAAAAAAATCATTACTGTGACATCCAATAACATACAATGGTCAATAAAACAGTAATAAGTGTTAGCTTGTCTCAGTGTCACATTATGTTTACCAGCTATTTTGTTTCATAGAATGTTGTTATAAAAGCAGCTTTTCAAACATTGTAATTGCATTTAACCATTTTCATCATTTTCTTTCCCTTCCTAAACTCATTCTTACAGTTGTTATCACTACATATTGTAATGCCTCTCTAGTGCTATTTATTCTGTAAATGGTTTTGCGTGTGAAACAAATTCTCTGTTCGTGTAATTCGGAAAGAGTCAAAATTTTTTCTGTATAATGACAAATGTACCCCTGTTTTGAGCAGGCCATCTCTATGTCAAGAGTGATGTATATGGTTTTGGGGTTGTGCTGTTAGAGATGCTTTCTGGTCAACGAGCACTCGATCCCAACCGTCCGAGCGGGCAACACAACTTGGTAGAGTGGGCAAAGCCACTTCTATCAGAACGTAGAAAGCTTGCGCGGTTGATGGACCCACGGCTTGAAGGCCAGTATCCATCCAAAGGTGCATCTCGGGCAGCTCAGCTCACTCTCAGATGTATAGCACCCGAACCCAAAAACCGACCGGCAATGGAAGAAGTGGTCGAGACGTTGGGGCAGATCCAAGCCATTGGTGACAGGCCTACAGAGTCGAAGACCAAATCTGCACGCCCCATAAATCGCCACCAGCACCAACACCACCCCATGACAAACCGTTCCCCACTCCAGCCGAAGCTGAATGGTGTCGGTGGTGGAGCTCGTGCACAACAACTCCCTCCAGGTTTGAGGTAACTCTAATTGTGATGGGCAGCGACGCCGGGCACATGTCCAATTGTTTGTGATCATTGGCTGACCGCAAGTTTTGTTCTATAATTTTTTATTTTTATTTTTTTTTGGAATGTGAATTGTGAATGGTGGGGGTGAATTGTAATCATGGATGACTGTATCATTACCTAAAATGATCTTTGTTTTTTCATATAATCATATAATTGCAGGTTACTTGGCTTTCGAATTAATTCAATTTGGTAATCTTGATTACGTGCATAGTTTGCATCAAATGCATGCATGAAATTGTATGATTGCTTGGTACTCTGCATTACAATCATGTACAGCTGGTTTGTCCAGTTTGCAGTGAATACCTAGAATTTCCTAGGAATGAATTCTCACCGGAGGGTAATTTAAGGTTGAAGAGTGATGGGTTGAGATTGAAGATCTAGAGAGACCATCAATAGGAAGATGGGGGTATTTTGATAGTCCCTTGCAGCCCCTTTTATAGAGGCCCATTTCTTGGCAATTCCCGTGTAGGAACTAGAGAAACAGGCTTTGTAATGTTTGTTATGTTTTAAGTTCCTTTTGGAAAAATGGAAGAGATAATTTTTGGTGGCTTCTTGATGCCTCCCCTGTGATCAAATAGGTATTTTTCTCATTTTTCCAAACAGGCAAAAAAAAAAAAAAAAAAAAATTGAAAGAAAGAAAAAGTTCTGCTGTCCAAGTTGGCTGGCAAAGCCCAAATTTCGAACTGAATGGACCAGACATTCGGTTGAGCCTATTCACATTCTAGTTTTTCAGGTTTAGATGGAGCTGTTTCTGTAAGTAGATACTGCGTACATGCCCGATTTGCGGGTCGGGTTTGGGTTGTCCTTAATTTAATTATTGCCATTCACACACCTTGGATGTGTCTGCTACTGTGGGCTAGTCTGTTTCTAGCATGCAACAGGCGAAGAATATCCTTATACTTATTTGCAGAGCCTAAGAGCAACCTTAAACACTGCAGTTGAATGCGTATGGGAAAACGCAAAATGCTATATTAGAAAGACAGGGAGCAGAGGTGCACAGTGCGCCAATGCTCTATGACCTTGCCCATGTCTATTTTAAACACACCAAACCTATTGGACCCACCCATATGGTAGTACCCTGGAAGAGGGCCTCACATTGCAGTGAGTCCCTGTTCATGGATCAGACAGATTTGAGTAGAAGCTTCAGATGGACCAGTTGCAACCCCAACATCTAGTTTTGTTTGGCTTTCATTGATGATTGCTATGGAAATGACATGCGTCCTTGCTCTTCATCTATTTTGAACATTTGTTTTGGCACTGGAGGCTTGAACATAAGTACTGGAAAACTCGTTTCTCCTGACAAGAAACCCACAAATGACAAAACCTCCTGCTGTTTTTCACATTGAGTTCAAGCTTCACATAAATACTATACAAAGATTTGCAAAAACAGGATGCTTTTTGCCGACTCCTGTCTAGTTCCTAATCTGGCAACACTATTACCTGGCTTGAACCACCCACCACCTCTTCTGGGTCAGGTCATTTACATGGAGCCTCCGGCATTACACTACCTGGAGGGATGGGGCCAATGCCAACAGTATGTTGTAGGTTTATCGTTGTCGCAGACATCATCACCACCCCCACCGGGCCACCCCCATCATCATTACTATTTCCTTCAGCATTTTCAAAAGCAACAGATATATTACGATCGAGATATGTGCCATGCAGAATCAATGACCAGAACCCCTTCATCTCAATTCTCAGGACTGACTGCAGGACGAATCACCTAGGAGAATCAGCATGCATTATCATCATCAAAGCATTGTCCCAATTATATTTGAGACCGCGAGCACATATGTGTTTGTATGTATATGCTTTATTTCTCACCTGTGAGAAAAGATCTCACTTCACCATTGGAACCATTTTTATGTCCACTTGAATGCATGCCGATCATGGAGGGTAGGTGGAGATCATAATGTTTATGCTCGGATTATGGATGTTCCAAAAATCAATATTAGGTGGTAGATCAATCCATGTGGCCCCCAAAACTAGTTCTCAAGGATGCATGTGAAGATGGTTCTTATGATAAAAATTTTACACGAACATTCAAATTTTTAGGTATCGTTTGTTTGCAGCTATTTACATATGTAAATGGTTCACTTGTGTAATAGTTACAATCATTTATGTTTATTTAGACTGATGTAAATGGTGTGTAGAGACAGTTCAAATGGTTGAACCTGTGGAACCTGTTCCACCAAGCCCCAACCCGACTCAATGATAATCTAAGCTCTTCACACCATTACCACCCCGTGAATTAGTACCGGACCAAATTTGATGCTTATCCCAATTCTGTAGGCCTTCCAAATGATATTGCAAAATTTGGCACCCATCTACTTTATCTAACAATTAAGATTTGGAGAAATTTAAAGCCTTCAAAGCAGTACTTGATTTGTTGACACCTACATTTTGCACCAAATAGGTCATAGGGAGACCTTTCAAACCACTAAATCCCCCACATGCTGCTTTTGAAAAAGCTCCACAGGCTGGACTGTTCCATGCTCCCTTGCAGATGTCTGCATGGCACTATATGGGTTGTCTTGTGGGGCCCACCTGGGGCCACATAATTCATGTGGGAGGTGAGGGGTCAAAAGATGTAGGGAGGACCTACTTATGTGCAAAATTTCAAGTACGTCCGATCATCCTAACCCCTCAATCCATGACCCTCAAGTTTAATGATTTTAGAAGACATCATGTTTTTAAAAATTCAATCCAACAATGAGCAACATTTGGGTGGCTTGTGTGTGTGTATGTATGTATATTCTGCGGCAGGGGTAGTGGGTGTTAGAGGGGTTGGATGGATCAACGAAGGACCCAGATGGGCCCCACAAAAGAGTTCGAGCAACAATTCCATGCAAGACTTCCCCACCTGAGCATAAGCAATGTATATTAAATGACCAAGGTTTTGAATCTATTTCCTTCAAAGTTTGATCAGAAAAATCAACTGCCATGACTCATAAGGCTTCCGTTTTGGACACTTTGTTCAAGTCAAACGATTGACTGAATTTTTTTTTTGCTGTTATTTTTGCACTTTTTTGAAGTTATAAGGATTTGGTATCCTTCAAGTGGAACTATTGATGTTCCCATTGATCAGAAAGGAAAAACCAAGTGAAGCATCAATAATTCCGAAGTTTTTACTTTGATTTTAAACTTGGTTGAGTTCATACCAGGTGTTCCTTAAAAATCCTTCTTGTCTGCTGGGAGTCAAGGAATCTCATGTCACAAGTTATTAATACTTTTTGAACTAGAACATGTTTAGGCTGCTTGAATGAACTGAGAAGCCCTGTATGAGGGACCTAGATTACACCTACAGGTTATTTTAGAGAGATAGACAAGCGAGAACAAGATAAAAAATTAGTGAGAAAAGAACAATAGAGTAATGTTCAATGTTATCAGAGGAAAGGGTATGGACAAATTTGTAAATCAGTGCAAGAAACAATACAGCTATTGGAAACGAACAGGTCATATTATGTTTGAAGATGTAGACAACCCAGAGAAGAAAAACATGCGCTAATGACAAAATGTAACTTAAGCATGAATGTTTTTACAAGATATGATAGAATGCATCACAGGCACCGAGCATGTTTGGAAACTTGAAATGCTTCTCAGCTAAGAGAAGTTTAATGACTGTCGTATAAGAATACATTCCACCAAACCTTTTTCGTATTCAAATGATAAAGAATCACGAAAAGAATGCTATATTGGTGTTTTCTTTGATGCGGGTTTAAGGTCAAGCCTAACAGACAGGCCTGAGCCTTTGATCTCCTCAAAAATAGCTTTTCTGTGAAAAGGGTGAGCAATGACCATGTGGAATGGGGCTTTGTGGATTACATGTTGAGGATGTTTGGTTTTGGGGGAAGGTGGTGTGCTTGGATTCAATAATGTATTTCTTCTCCTGTGCTTGGATTCAATAATGTATTTCTTCTCCTTCTTTCTCTATCTTGGTTAGCGGTTCTCCTTCACGCTTGTTCAGAGCTTCTAGGGGGCTTAGACAAGGTGATCCTATCTCTCCCTTTTTATTTACCATAGTGGTGGAAGCTCTCAGTGCTCTACTGTCCAAGGCCAAGGAGTGTGGGATCTTGGAAGGTTTTGAGGTTAGCAGAGGGGTAGAAGCTATTACTCACATTCAGTTCACAGATGACACCATCTTGTTTAGCTCTACAAGATGGGAGGAGGTTGTAGTCTTAAAGAGGATTCTCAGGTGTTTTGAGCTCTGCTCAAGTTTAAAGATAAATCTTTCCAAGAGTCTAATGGTGGGGGTTGGGTCGACGGATGAAGAGATTCAAACTTTAGCATCAAAGTTTCACTGCAAATTTGGTAAATTGCCTCTGCTCTATCTGGGTTTGCCTATTGGGGGCAAAGTGAGACCTCAAGAGGTGTGGGATCTAGTAGTGAAAATTTTCAAGTGGAAATTGTCTGTGTGGAAAAGAAATTATGTTTCCTTAGGAGGAAGAATCACCTTAATCAAAGCTTCATTATCTAATTTGCCGGTGTATTATATGTCCTTGTTGCGTATGCCGGTGGTGGTCAAAGAGAAGTTGGACCGTTTAAGGAGGGATTTTCTGTGGAAAGGGAGGAGTGACAAAAAAAAGTTACATCTTGTTAAGTGGGAGGATGTGGTCAAGCCTAAGGTCGCTGGGGGATTGGGGTTGTGTAACTTGGAATTTAAAAACCGGCCTCTTTTGGCTAAGTGGTGGTGGAGGTTTGGGGATGAGAGGGAAGCCTTATGGAGAAGAGTCATTATGGCTAAATATGGAGAAGATATTTGGGGTTGGGAGCCTAGTAGAGTTCTTAGGCATCGTTTGTCGGGTCTATGGGGTAATATTTTGAGGTTTAGAGATCTGTCTTTTGCGGGGGGAGAGTTATTTAGGAGGGGGGTTGGTCTCAAAGTGGGGGAGGGAAGTCGTGTTCGTTTTCGGGTTGATCATTGGGTGGGGCTAGGTCCTTTGTCCTTGTCTTTTCCTAGATTGTTCAAATTGGTGGTCAACAAGTAGGCCTTGGTCAAAGATTGTTATGTGGGTGAGGGGGACTTTGGGTCTTGGGATGTATCCTTAAGGAGGGTCTTGCGTCCATTTGAGGAGGCTGAGTTTGGGTCTTTGAAGAATCTTCTTTCTAACGTTTTCTTTTGCAAGGATGTAGTCAATTCTCGCATTTGGATGCCTTTCTCCTTCGGTGCCTTTTCTTGTAAGTCCTTTTATAAGGAATTGGAGGGCTTTCCAAGTATCAATGCTTTATCTTCTTTGGCTTGGTTAGGCTTGGCTCCTCCTAGGGTGGAGGCTTTCATGTGGCTGGCTTTATCTGGAAAAGTTTCTACGGCAGACAACCTCAGAAGAAGAGGACTGACTTCAATGGCTATTTCAAACATATGCGCGTTGTGTGGGAGGGTCAATGAGACGGTAGACCACTTATTTGTGCATTGCGAGTTCTCTTATTCCTTGTGGTGTAGGTTTCTAGCGCAATGTGGTGTTCTTTGGAGTCTCCCAAGGTCGTTGGTTGGGCTAGTTGAAGTGTGGATGCTTTCTTCTTTTTTTGGTAGTGGTTTGATTCTCTGGAGGATGATTCCTTTTGCTATTTTGTGGTCTGTGTGGAAAGAAAGGAACAATAGAATTTTCAGAGGGTCTTTGTTGCCGGTGGAAGAGTTAGAGCAATTGGTGGTGGTTCAAATTGAAATATGGGTTTCCTTCAAGAAGGAGTTTGACGCTTTAAAAGTTTATGGTGTGTTCCATAATTAGGAGGCTTCATTATATTGTGGGGGTGAAGAAGGTGAAAAAGGTAGTGCTTTGGGCTCCTCCCAATGTAGGGGTGTTGAAGTTTAATGTGGATGGGGCAACTAAAGGAAAGCCTGTGCCAGTAGGTATTGGTGGGGTGCTTCGTGACAGTGGAGGGCTTGTGTTGGTAATGTTTTTCAAGCATGTTGAGACTATGGAGTCTAACGAGGCAGATGTGTTAGCTATCTTAGAAGCTGTTAGAATTTCTGCATCTTCCTCATGTAATTCCAAGTTAGAAGTGAAAAGCGAATCTCTCAATGCTATTTCGTGGGTGTCCTCTTCGACTGTCATTCCTTGGAGATTTCAATTTTACCTTTATGAGATTAGAGATTTAGCATCCTCGATTCAAGTAAAGTTTCAACACGTTGGGAGGTCAGCTAATGGTTTTGCTGATTCGTTAGCTAAGCAAAGGGGTGGATAAGTCTTCTAATTTGGTGGCTTTCATTATGTGATGTTTCTTTGTCTTTTGCTTTTCCTTTTTGTGGTATAATTCTTTTATACCATCGTGCTCTTTCAGCTTGTTCGGTGGTTTTCTTGTATATAACTTTCTCTTTTAATTTAATTTATCGTTACTGATATAAAAAAAAAAAAAAAAAAAGAGATTTCAGTATACACGCCAGTGGCTCAAGAAAGGAAACGGGCAGCATTTTTGGTTCCACACCTTGATCAAGAGTAGCAAAAACAGTTTTCGATGTGCCCTGAAAACCCGAAAGCAAAGACAAAAAGGAATCAATTCAATTCTGCCTCGTCTTTTTTACTTCTCACCAATATCCGAAGTAACATATTAATGTGTTTTGGCAACGCTTATTATCACATATCCTTACGAATAGAATTTAGTATTGTAACATCCCAAAGAAGATGGATGGAGGGCCATATCTGCTTATATAAGCTTTCGCATTATTCTGAAGTATTCAGCAATGTCAAAGTTTCTCCGTGATGTGACCAGCTTTGATGTCTTTAAAACCACTTTGTGATGCAAAAGTTTTGAATTTCTCAGTAGAAAGCCATGACTGATGAGTCTTGATCCGTTTCCACAGCTTGCCGGTTCATTGTGGCTTGCCAGTTAATAAATGAATAGAAGAATGCCAAGCCAGCATTACAAAAATTATGTGACATACCTTACTGGATTTTCTGGACTCTATTAGATGTAACACGACCACCGTTCCTTGAGCTGCACAAACCACACCCAACAAATTGCATTCATGGGATGACAGTCACAGTGCAACCTCAAGACCCTCTTTGTGACTATTATACAATTACATTCTTTTATCCATTAAGGAATGAGTGTTCGGCTTTCTTCTTACTCCTGCTAAAGCTTACATTTCCCACATGAAATTCAGAATAAAAAGCCATTTCTTGTGATTTCTCACCTGTTCATTAAAACCCACATGAAATTCAGAATAAAAAGCCATTTCTCAATTCAATCTGCCGCTGATGATGAACTGGGAGTCGAGAGGTTCCAAAACTGTCATGAAAGCTCACTGCTGCATAAAGAACTTTAAGTTCTAGACTGGGCAACGTGGTGGACAGATAGCTTGATCACATGACCACATAACGATTTGTATATATCCTTGCATTCATGCAGATCATCATCACATGTCAAAAGCACCCGCTCAGATTCATCATCCAAGTACTTGAGAACAAATGTATGCGCATCATCTATATTAAACCGCTTAGCTACCTCTTGCTGCAAATCTTGGAAGCCCCATGAAGGTTTCATGTTGAGCCTAATGTTATCATCCCCATACATAACTTTTACTTTTAGTGAACTTCTGTCACTAGGAAAGTGACTAATTCTCTCCAGAGAAGGATGCTCACTGTGGGATATTTGAGTAAGGGAACAAGCTGTAGATTTCTGCTCAGCTTTAGTCGATGCATACAATTTTGCTTCACAGTAGGCTTGCTTTATCACTCCACCCTCAATCTCTGCCATGGAAGTATCTTCACTAACTACAAGCTGGGATGCATGACACTGCTGTTCCCCAGTAGAATAGCAGAGGCCTGAACTAGAGCTGTGACTGCAAGAGGAGGACGGTGATTTGGAAGGAGTAGAGTTAATGCTGAAAACACCTTCAGGATGCAAGTTTGACGATGTTGGACGACCTGTGATCTTCTGTGGCTTGGACAATGTGCTGGTTTTTGACATTTTTGGAGAGGTGAAACCAGAACTGCATGCATGTGGGAAGTCTGGATACAAGGAACTGAGTTGAAAAGCTCTCTCGACACCCTGAACTGAGTCAATCACTACCTTCAGTCGCTCTAAAGAGTGGCCAACCTTTTGTATCGTTCGTGAAGGCCAACGTGGGATTCCATACTGTCGGCATATTCTTTTTAAAGTAGTAGGGCACACTGCAACAGAGAAGGAAGCATAAGCAAGCACATTCTTGATTTTGAAAGACTGCAATAACTGGTTAAGTATAATCCCACACAAAAATTGACAGATTGTATCTATGTTAAGGATAATCCAGGTACAAGTAAAAAAAGGTCATGCTTGATGCACAAACCCATAACTATACATGATTTGAAATTTGAATTTCTTTGCTTGTTTATTAATTGTACCCATTTAAAATAACAATCAAGACAACTTCCAACCATAATGAGTTGTTTACTAGAGTTTAAGTGAATTCTAGGCAAACAACTAGAAAAATGATGTAGCTACTTATGCAAGGCACAAGTAGATTTGAGAGCAGTAGCAGCTAAGCAGCAATTCTCAACATATAAAGAAGAACACATAGGAAATGAGAGCTAGGGTGAATGCCTCACTCGTGTGTGGCACTGGTTCCTATGAGAGGAAATGAAATCAGATTCTTGTAGGACCTACCTATGATCAATCCAATCCTCACCTAATTTGGGGTTAGGGGATGGAAACCTCTCATTGTGGATTTACTTAAGGCAAACAATCCCCCATCAGATCATCCCACCTTTGACTTGTGGAAAAATTCTTGCATTTTGAATCGTGTAACTGGGTCCTTGATTCAAACCCAGGGCAACCAGACAACTAAATGAGCTTTGACATTTTTCACTTAAGGTTCAATCCTACATGAAACACTGGTCTAAGTAAAAGTCTTTCAAAGTTTTAGCATCCATTCTCACTTCATTTTGAAAATTGTACAGGACTTTGAAAATTCTCTAAATAATAGGCACCTAGTGTCTTATTTTTTGAATAGCCATCTCTTTATAAACACCTTTTTTTTATATATATAATAGGGATCAAGATAGTTTTCAACACGAAATTCTTATTCCTCTATTTATTTCTCTTTTGTGGATGGCTTTCTCTTCAAAGCAGTGTCTGGGTAGAATTGAGACTCTGTACAAGGTGTTTGGGTTTGGTTCATTGGTACAGTTGAATACTAGCAAACATAAATTTACGAGTTCATTGTACCTTAATGACAGATGATCAATAACTTCTCTCTCTCTCTCTCTCTCTCTCTCTCTCTCAGGTATAATCAATAACTTGTTGCGTACTAGTTAAAAGTGAAGCCATCTTAAGTTTCTATTTAATGTCTTTAACCTGGTTTCCTTCACAGCTCCTACAAAACAATTATTTGGGTTGCAACCAATGTGGAAAGACATCCATGGAGATTTGCTTCTTATCTTGAAGAGAAAAGCATTAGTCCCGACCAATAAAGTGTCCTTCGGCTATGTCCGGATCAGGCTAATAAATTATCTGATTCTCCTGCAAAGGAAGGATAAGAGAGGAACATTCTGCCCTAACAGCTTCGAATACAGTTAGATCATACTTGTATATTCCATTTGTTTACTTAAAGGAAAACAATTAACTATTTTTATCAGTGAAAGAAGATGAATGAGAAAGAACAGAAGGAAAAAAGAAAAACCGATAAAAGATTACATTAACATGCATGAAGTGCCAGCATACAGCATTTTCTGAAGTGGTCACTGGAATGCATTGTCTGTATCATGTCCCAGGGTGTTATGTAACGTTTGAAAGTTGACCAAGTGCTCCTAAGTGTCGTCAGCATGGAAAAATTCCAAACAATAGAAATGTCACATAACACTGCCTTGAACTACATGTAGGATTTTGAACGAAAAAACCCAGTTAAACAAATAGGAGAAAGATGAAAGAGTTCTGACATAGCCATACACTATAGACTGTGAACTCTAACCTCCTGCTTGATATTTATATTCAGTGCAATTTATACTGCACAGCAAAATGAAGTGCAAAACAATGATAAGAAAAAATGGAGACTGCTGATCATGTGATTAGTCATTAGTGTGATAGTTAATTAAGTCATTCTCTTGTCAGGTGAGAGGTCCCAGGATCAATGTGGGTGAGGACTATAAATGTAACCCAGGGGAAAAAAGAAGAAGAAAAGGCAAGAAATCAGACCAAGAAAAAACCCAAGCAAAGCACTGCAATATCATTATTATTATTAGCTAAACTATATCCCATCAAACTGGAGTGGCTGATTCCTATAAAATAGCACTAGAATTTGTTGACAAGATTTTCTTACAGAAAATTGCCCGACACCAACATTCATCCTTTATACGGCCTTCAGATCGTCACACGCTAAGACAGGCACATCAAGGGAACAAAAACTGGAACAAATGAAAGTGCATATGCATGGCAATAGAATGGGTCAACAAAAATGGGGAATTGTAGGGTCCTCCTCACACTCAATGTTATTTTACTGGAAGGGTCTTTGATAGGAGTGGTTGAGAATGGCCTTTCATAAGGGTCCTCCCATTGAAAGATCCATAACTATGGTACTGAGATGACTGAAAAAGGTGGATCATCAATCTGTTCATGTGCATCACTAACTAGACAACAATACATTTGAAATGTAATATGGTATTCCAAAATCAAAATGAGGTGTGTATTAATAGCGTAAAGGTTTTATATCTCATTGCTAGAATTCTTCTTTAATGTTCACTCTTTTTCTCTAATTTATCTAAAGTTGTGGATAAAGCTGCAAAGAAAACAGGAAAATTTGAACAGATGAAAGTTACTGTCACTTTAGACTGCATTCTGGCAAAAAATGTCAACATATGATCATCACAACTCAAAATTGTGTGGAGCATGCCACCTACCTCCAATACTCTTTGCAGCGTCATTCAGACTCTTAGAGAAGTGTTGCTGAAGAACTTGCAAGCTAATCTTCTTTTCTATTTTTGTACTTCTCTTCTTGCACACCTTTACCACATCTGAAACACTCTGCTCAATGAAAGATGAACCTCCACAGCTAACACTACTTTTGATCGAATCTCGGTGATGCTGATTTAATTCTGGAAATATTCCACTAGTACTTGTTGATCCCTCAGGGAAATCACAATGAGTTCTTGCACTGAATTCTTTGATCTCCTTTTGACATTCCAATGGTATAGTAGGATAAAGTCCTGAAGCTTTTCCCTTCATTTGGGCTGATACAGAATTGTGCTTTGTCCCTGCAGTTGGAATTTTCTCTTGATTAGGTCTTTCATCATCACCAGCAAAGGATCTGATCACCCCCCCTGAAGGGACCAATTCAATCTCAAGTTCGCTGTCTGTGACAACCCGTAGACTCTGGGAAACCTGTTGTACAATCATGGATAATGAATTAAGCATCAGCTTCTGCTCTTCATTGTCTTGGCAATGAATAGGTAAGAAGAACTCCAATACGTAGTCAGCATTTCCAGTGTAAATACACCGCAGACGAATTGCAACTGCAGCCCTCAGCCCAAAAATCCGAGCATAATGTGAAAGAGGATACTCACTTCTGCTGAAAGCAGTTATGTCTGGTGAGAAACATGGTTGATTAGTAGTGAATGCTTTCCCAGCCACACCTTGGCCTCTCAACAAATGGTGCTCAGAGCATGCCTCATGAAAGCCCCAAATACAAGGATCAGTCACAAAGCAAGCAATGTCAGCTGTGGAGACACAATTAGTATAGTTTTCATTTGAATGCCGGCTTCCTTTCTTGCCTTGCCATATGCATGGGACCCACGTCTGAGCCAATGGCAATCTATGTGTCTCACAAACTGCTCTCAATACTTCTATAATCTCCAGTAATGCAACTTGGTAAGAATTGTTATTGCTTACCTGATAAAACGGATCCCCCATTCAATAGCCAAAGAATGAAATCAGACCAGTTTATATAACATTTTGCAATGAGGAAGAGTTTACCATTAAGTGAGGAACACTCCCAAAGTCAGAACTCCTAAGGTTAACAGCCTGCAAGAGTGTTTGCTCAGTCAAATTCCAGAAGGAAGTGAAATTCACATCTAACATGCTGGGGGAACAAAACTGGGGTCAAAAACTTCAGTAATTAAAGCACTTCACTTCCAATTGTCTAGTAATACTTTTAAATGGATATCACATGCCATAATTTTATATAAACATGGAAGGGTATAATGGATATCACATGCCATAATTTTATATAAACATGGAAGGGTATATTTAAGACTTCCATTCCTGAGATGTTCCAGTATTTAATTGGGATGGAAGAAGGCAGAAAAACAGTGACACAAAATAGTTTCCAATTTCTGTGCCTTCCCAAGCATGCACTGAAATGAACTGTTACTCATTTTATCAAAATATCTGTTGTGTGTGCTTTCGGCTACACCATAATGCACCTTTAGTTATTGTTTCAAAGAAAAAAGGAAAAGAAGAAAAAACAAAAGACACATCTTGGACCATGTCCATCTAATCTTAGACCATGTACTACATTTGAGACTCCAGAGCACTACATGAACAAAAAATGAAAGATTTCACAATACTTACCAGGAAACTCATACCTCAAAAAATTTGTACATTTAACACTATGTCTTCCCAAATCCAGTTCATGGGTTCAGGTAAGCATGATTTTAAATTTTAAACAACACGTTATTTCGTCTGTTTTTGCATTGTGGGTAACTATGTAGGTTAAAATTCAAAATGCAAACAGAATAAGACCTGGAGTACACTGCTTATACTTTCAAGCTCGAGACGGTAATTGATCTTTCTGGTAGTCCTCACAACTTCCACAACACCCAAGCAAACTGGATTGCCTTGCTCGAACACAGGCAGTGCGACAGTACTGCGGACATCATTCTGCTGTGCATGATCAACCCGAGGGTACTCATCGCTTCTGAAATATTGAACATCTGGTGTCCACTCAGGCAACCTACCCAAAAATACTCTACCCGGCAATCCAACAACCTCATTTGAATCCACCTCAGCTGAAAAATTGTAATTCACCGAAATAGTCCTATAATTCACAAGCCTCCCGCAGCTCGGATCAAGTGAGAAAGGTTGGTCAAATGTAGTAAGAACATATCTGCCTCCTTTCTTTATTGGAACCCATATCTGAACAAGGACGTCAATCTCTTCTGTGGACTCCTTAATGTTTTTAACAGCCTGTGCAAATCTCTCTTTCACAGAAGAAGCAGGACAGGGATATTCCCTTGGCTCAATCCGGCATCTTTGACTCGGTTCAATACTCGAACTCATTTTTCCGTATTCATTGAAATTCCAGCCTCCACTGGCTGGATAAAACTCCAATTGCCCTGAATTCTCGGCAGTTTTGAAAGAGTTTCGACCGAGAGGTCTACTTCCAATAAGGCTTTGAGTTTGTGCTTCATCTGGAGGTTGATTATCAAGTAAAACTGACCTTTCTTGGTCATCTTGCTCAATGGTTTGTGGCAGATTTTTGGTTGAACTGCAATTGTTGATTTCAGTAAGCGAGAAACAAGAAGAATCAAGGGCAGAAGTAGGATTGCCTCTTTGAAAGTGATCATAGCCATTTAAGGCATCCAACCAACATCCTCCCAATAAGAAGTCATTCATGAGATCCAAGTCCAAGGGAAAATCTGTCATAGAGCCCATGCCCAGCATGGCACCACCTTGAGAGATGGAATCTCCCATCATGGGTTTCTTTTGTTTAATACCTCAGGTACATATAACATCAATACAATTCAATTACATAACTATTTAAATCCAAAGCACCCACGAAAACATCCAACAGAGGAAGAAATTGGAGCCTGTCCTCCGAAGCCACTTTCAACTCGTGTTCACAAATACATCTGCCAAAAGAGCAAGGTAGAAAAAGCTTCATGAGGTCAAATTATATAAACATCCCACGTAAAAAAGATCAATCATAAAATTAAAAGAATTGAAGAACAAACCTTAAACAGAAACAGAGATGGACTCATGGGTGTTTTTCCAATCTCTTTCACACTCCAAATGAATCATATTTCTGTAGAAATCATACGTAAAATCTTCTGAAGGACAATCAAAAGACAAGAGCCGCCAAAAGAGAGAATATTTTAGACTTTCCAAACCCATCAGAGTTGATGATTAAAATCAAAATCACAGACTTCCTTCAGATTCTTTCAAGATGGTTCCTTTCCTTTTTCATCAAGATTTCCATCTTTCACTTGTGAAAAGTTAGAAACATCACCCAAAAAAGGACTTCAAAAAACCATTTTGAAAGGACTACAAAAAGCCAGCAAAGCAAAAGCAACCTATTTCTCAAGCACCCCAATTCCAAAAATTTATACTCTCCTAACTCTGAAGTTATTCCATATTGTTTTCAACAACCCATTTGTGACCCATAAGCTGAGAACACCACCAACACAATCTCTATCCTCTTTAAAAGGTTTTTTTCCTCAAAACACCCCCTCCACAGAAAACCTCCTCCTCTCTCTCTCTCTCTGGGTCAACAAGATAATCTTTCAAGGAAGGCCCACAAGGTTTTGGGTTTACAAGTGTCTCTCTCCATGCCCAAAGTCAGCAAAGGATGGGAGAGGAATCATTACTAAAAAGTCATTGTGACCAGATACATACAACACTTCCAACAGTCTCCATAGTAAGGTTTTGTCCTTAAACCCCCTCTACACAATACCCCTCTCTCCCTCTCCCTCTCCCTCTCTTTCTCGGCAAAGAAGAGAATCTTTGAACGACCAACAAGGTTTTGGATTTCCGCGGCAACAGAGGAAAGGGATATTCCACTGTCAGAACTGTGAAAATACCGAGTACGAACATGATATTATGTTTTCAGCGTTGCCCAAGGATGACAAATGATTGGGTATTTTAAATGGGCCCCACCCTACTCACTTCACTCTGCTCAGGGCATGTTTGTGCTGCTGCTGCTTTTTTTACCTTTGAAATTGGAAAGTGAAAAAGGTTTTTTACAGCGGAAAATTTCACAGTTTGGTGCACCCGTTTTGTCAAGAATTAGAAAAATAAGCTTACTTCTTTTTTGTGATTATGCGGAAAACCATTTCAACGGATGGGGTATTTCAGACTGAATTTTCCACAGAAATTGCAAAAGGTTTTTTGTAAAACGGATTATCCGCAAACGTGCCCCAGCAGGTTTGTTTAGTGAGTTTCTCGTGTTGAAAGCAGATTTGGATTACTTAAATATGTGAGCCGGGGCTGGTTGGGATTAATATTGACCTATATCATATTACGCCTTTGCCATTTCTAGCATTATGAAATAAGTTAAAAGGAGTTCATTAGATATAAGACTACTTTAGAATCCAACTACATCTACAGAATAAAAGAAGTAATAAAACATTATGCAAACATCTCTCTACTCTAGTTTTTGCTCTTTTATTAATTGGATGATCAAAGGGCTCTCTCTCTCTCTCTCTCTCTCTCTCTCTCTCTCCCTCAAATGACAAAATTCTTAGACGACTTAGTTAACTGGTCAAAGAGGAGAACCCAAACTATCCGCAGGTTAATTTGACTTGACCAACTTGTATTTTTAGGGGAGAGTGCTATTCCACTAGTGAATTATTAGTGAGGTCCACACAAGAATGCAACCACACATCCCTATCAATACCATGTAAAAAATGGTGCCCACAAAGCCACTTATTGAAAACTTGTTGGCCCCATAAGTTTTTATGGGCTGGCTCAGGGTTAATGCAGTTCAACCCGCGTAACCCATTCAGTTTAAAATTTTCTGACCTGCAATCCATAGATGTATGGTTCAGGTGGAGTCTTGGGTCAAATTAGATGTGGGTCCAGGTCGCCGGTTGAGGTCAGGTTTTGTTGCCACCCTTAGTGGCTGCTTGCAACTCACACTTAATTGGGATGCATAGAGGGATTTTAATTGTACGACTGCCGTTAAGATCTGATATTGGTTTCAAAATAATCAAAATTTAAATATTTCTTGTAAAATTGTTTGTACAACAATGGTTCGATATTACACCACTCAAAGAGTGAAATGATATGTGTGATATCACACGGCCCTAAAATATCACACTAATACTTTTATGAAAATGCTCAAGCTTCAATTATTCGAGGCGAATAACAGGTCCGAGGGCAAATATGGAGTTAAAATAAATTGGATACGTTACTGTCTGTTAAATATTCCAATTCACAGGTTGGTGAGGTCATACGAGAATCTCTAGACTAGGCCCTGTATAATCCAATGTCATAGTTGGTTAAAATAATGGAGTGTGTTGGATGAATCTCCGGATCTTGTTATTGATGTCATATCCCTATGCATTTGTCCTTTCTTTTGGAATTTAGTAGGTGGGACAAACACCTTTCTGGTCTCTATCCAAATGCACAGTGGCAATTCATCTCCATAAACAAATGTACTGGATACAGGGGTTTACTTTAAAAAAATAAATAAACAACCTTGACAGTGGCTCCAGGATTGACAACAATGCATTGAAACAATCAATTTGGGACTCACTTATACTCAATTCAATCCCTACACTAATTACTTCCTTAAAATTCTAACTCGCTCTAATTTAACACCAGTATAAATTATACTCAGATTTGGATTAACTTTCATAAAAATGTAATTTAAAAAACCGTTAAAACTTTATCCCCTCGATTAATGGTTGTGATGTTATTATTGAAATGAGTTCTTGTCCAAACTCATATCCATGATACGACCTTCCTCTAAGGTCGGCATGCATCCAAGTTAGTCTCACAAGGGACTGAGCTTTTTGACCTCTTAACACCTGACACCTTACAACAGAAAGAAACATCAAAATATATATGTATGTGCGTATGTGTATATCACATATTAACTTGTGTACATAGAGTTTTATTTTGGAAAAATCATTGACACATAGTATTATGCAAACTCGCTTATGGTGCTCACTTGGGGGCATGCCAATCATGTGAAGGGGGAATGGGAAGATCTCAATGATACCATCGAGGATACAAATCATCAACCTCATTAGATCATTCTAACCCCTTGATCTTTTATGACTCAAGTTTAATGATTTAGAATGTATCACTTTTATAGATTTTATTCCAACCATGAGTACGGTTGGATGAGTATCAGATCTGGGGTTCCTGAGCATGTAATATATGTGAGGATGGTAACTTGATATTGTGGGCAAGATATCCCAAACAAAAGGGTGGACTCCAAGTAAAAACTGCATAGATGGTTCTCATCTAATTGATACTGAGTTACCTCTCATCGCTTGAATAAGAGAAAGAAATTTGAGTTCTTTTGAGGCCCACCTGGATCTGTGCCAATCATGAGGGGATGAGTGATGGAAATGTCTCATTATAACAAAGACTAGTAAAAAAAACCCTTAACCAAAATCATCAAAACTATTTATTTAGAGCCTTACAGTTTAACAGATTTTTAAGTTACACTTTTTTATAAATTCAATGTAACAATAAGTATAATTCAGCTCAATTTCATATAAATGGTGAGCCAATCAATGGGGACCTCATCACATGGACCCATGTGTCATCAACCAATCCTCACACACTAACCTCTCATGTATTGGCATTTACTCTAATTTGACACTAAAATGAATTATAGTCATTACTAGATTGTATTTCATAAAGAAATCTAACTTTAAAAAACTAATAAAATTTAAGCCACCTAAATCAATGGTTGTGATGATTTCGTTGAGATAGTTTTTTGCCCAATATACTATCCAAAATGAGATCTTTTCATCACACTATCCAATAATGATTAGCATGCATTCAAGTAGGTCCAACGACTTACTTTGAAATAGGATTATATATATATATATATATATATCAGCCATGTTTCGATACATTTATCTCGCATGAGCTTCTGTGCAAGGTAGTTGGATGGGGCCTGCTTGGGGCCTTACAGATGATGAGACCAGGGGGAATGAAAAGATCCTAATGGGCACGGCCCAAATTAATTCCGTGCCTCTAACCCCTTGATTTGTGGCCCACAATTTTACCAAAAAAGGGGCATATGGGTGTATTAGTAACAAAAGATTGGCATGATGCCATATTCTCCTCATTTACATGGAAACCCTTTTAGGATCATGCCTTCAGCCTTATTGTATCACAAGAGGATCCTTTGCTCTTTGCTCTTGATTTCTGTCTCTTAAGTCTTGATCTTGAGGCTCATACTCAAGAAAAATTAGTGAGGAACTACGTATACTTAAATGCCTTTTTCTGGTATGGGATATGAAAAATCTTCATTCAATTTGTTATACACGTATGTATAATTGATCATGAATAAGTTATTACAAAAAATCAATACATTTCATCTACGGTGGAGCTCATGATTTTAAAATCTGAATCGCCCAAAATAAATCCCTTGACAAAATTTTGCACCAGTATATTTTAGTCACACCGTGAGATTGACTTTAATTAATACACTTGAATAAAATATTATAAAGAATAATATATTTTACTAATGATAATGAGCATTGATTGGATACTAATATTTTTTAGCTGTGTTTAGCAGTTGAGTAATATTTCTTAGCCATAATTAACAGTCAGGCCCTCCCCCCTTCCCTCACTGCCCTTTTGTGGATGATGAACGAAGCCCAGGCTCAAGTCAATAGAGCCCACCTGCAAGTTTCAAAAAAAGACCAAAACAATTGCGACCCTCTTGTATCAGTTCTAGTCAAATTTTACTCTAGTAAGAGTTAGCCCATCAACAAATTGATCACTTGTAAAACATTGAAGTGGAATATTGTTAAAAATGGTTTATATATGATTTTACGGTCTTTTACCATTTTATTTCAGTACTGTCGCAACTTTTTTCACAAAATCTTCTGATTTTTTTATAGATCATTATAATATTTTAATGAAAGATCACCATTTTATGAAAACATCAGAATATTTCAAAGATATTGCCCATGACCATGATTGCAACCCTGCAGAGACAACGCTCCTTTCACATTCTTATCCCCCGATGATCCAGCACCATGTCAATTTTATGCTCATCGAACCTTTCACTGTAGGATCAAATCTCAAAATCTATGGTTAAAAGACCATTAAAAAATAAGGCTATTAAATCAATAGCTAGTATGATCTCATAGGGCTGTTTTTTTTTTTTTTTTTCATGACCTTTATCCTGAAGAGATCCCTCCATCCTACCCCCCAATGAAAAGAATGCATACAAGTGGGCCCCATGGGCCGGAGTGCAAAGTATGAAACAACTGAGCTTATTCAATTGAACTAGCAATCAAGTATTTCATTTTTTATGGGAAAGCTTTTTAAACAGTTATAACACTAGTTTTTGTTTCATAGTTTCCTTTTCAAAAACTGAGGGCCTGGCAATTTGTACCTGGCAAACAAAACTTCAATGAAGAGATGAGACTCCCAACATGCCTTCTAATTGACAATTCATTGAAAAACTCCTAATCTTGAGGGGCAACATGGTTGCATCTGCAATTCCATACTGTTCACTGTAAATCACTTTGTGATGTAATGTATCCTCACTTCCGAACTTCCTGCATGAAACGAGCTTGACTTGCAGGTGAATCACTATTCACTGGAATGGATTTTCCCAATACATTCAGAGCCCTCATTCGGTTCAACTCTTTCCCTGCAAAGAAAAGAAGAAAAGGAAAGACGAGTTTAAAGGTTTTGGTTTCCATTTTCAACTGGCTAGAGGAAATTCCTTGGCATATTTATTTTGAGAATTCTGTTTGATAACAAAGCATCCCTTATATAAGCTCAAGGCCACAACTTCCATTTTCGAGTGCAGAAGAGTGATCTCTGCGCATGTGAATAGATGGAAAACTGGTGACACTCCAAAAGGGAATTTCTAATTTCCTAGTTCCTGCACCACATTCCCTAGAAAACAACTTGAAGGGGTATTCTCTCTTCATAATATTTGTCATAAGCTAGTTGTGTTACCATCAGACTTGTCAGTTCCTCATCAAGAGATCATCAACATTGTAATTATTGTGTACTTAAATAAGGTCGGCAAGCTCTGTGAGCTGGGTTCGGCTTTACCCTATTTAAAGCAATGTTCTCTATAACTCAGATGACTATTATATGTTTCCTCTCTACTTCATTGGGTCTCCCCCTTGGGCTGCTCATGGGCCAGGTCAGCTTGCACCAAAAATGGCCAACCTGCTTTGGGCCAGGGTTGGACCTTAGGTTTTAGTACTTGAGTCGGGTGTGGATCTAAAACTTGGGCCCATTTAATATTTGGGCCGTCTTGGATTAAGTGGTAAAAAGCTAGAAGTCTGGCGCAACCTGAAGATTTAGTGCTGGTAGTTTAGTGATTGATTTGCCTGAACAAGTGATAGAAAATGCAGCATGGACAGACCCAATTGACTAAATGGGGAGAATCAGGCCTCACATTTTTCAGGTAGGCTGGGACAGCCTACGATGCATGGATACTTCAAAATGGCCAACGTCTTTTGTTGTATCGTATCTGATACTTCACTTTTGACGAATAAAATCTGTGTCCCTGCTGTGTCCTTGTTGTATCCTTGCCGCATCTGGGCATCATAGCTTACATCATGTATCAGGCTTAGGACAGATACATGCATGTCTTTCGAAAGTCGGACGATACCTGGATATGCCTCAGCCTATCCTGACCTGGCCCATGAGCAACCCTACTCCCCCTTCTCCCAGTTCCTTGAACTCACATCACACACGGGTCATTTCTTGCCTTCTGAGTATGCGTCATTAGATGACATTCCTTAATTTTATTCTTCTATTGAAGAAGCCAACTGCAAGTTTTCTCTTACACACTCATTCCTAAGTCTTATCTTTTGTTGCAACTCCACAAATCAACTTGCCATATGCATCTCATCCATATGTACTTTCGCTACTCATTTGCCCTTGCCCTAAATTCAAACCAATACAATGAAACAAATCTAACTGTCAACTTATACAGCAAGCCTGACTTCTAGTTTGCAGTATATAGGAAAGTCTTGTGGTCTTTTAGTTTATTAGTGTTGAGTTTTAGAGAGAGAGCCAACCTGGATTAACAGGGTAAAGACGGTGATGATAAAATGAGAAATTTATAAAAATGCCGTTTTAATTAAAGTCGTACTTAATAATTGTATAACAATTTACTAATTCCTTTCCACTTTGCTCACCTTGCATTGATCATAATTGTGAATCCAAATCAAACCCACTGTTTGTTCTATAATTGCTTCTAGATATTTAGATCTATCACACTACAGTACTACTATTTTAAAATTCAACAGATTCATCTTCTCTATTATCAAATCCACTAAATTTAGCACTTGACATATTTTGCTTTGCATGCTGGCTTTCAAAACATTTGACACAAGCACATCATTTACTTGATGTTTTGTGCACCAAAGCTGTTTTTGTTCTTTATTTCGCTTTTCACTGCAAAGATAAATAAAATGAGTGAAGGACCCTAGTTGGCCGCAGTGGGTTGCTAATATTGCATATCTAACTCTCTGTTCCTACCAGCAATCCATATATGTCAAATTTAAGCCATGTGTCATATTGGCCCCCACCATTTAGTTTGTCAGAGCCAAAAGCTAGGAAGTTTACTTAACAAGCTAGACCCAGATATTGAAGGTGAGACTCTGTTTTCTGAGCCTTTCATTGAATTTCTAAATTCGAGATCCATATGATGAGGCCTAAATCACCTTATTTTTGGGCCAGTAGTTTACACAGTGATCTCACCTGATGCAAAGGTTTTGGCTGCAAGTAATGGGTGCGATAAGAGTTGAATGCGGTACAAGCAGAACACATTGACAAAACAAGGAACACCAAAAGGCTGTATTACCTTCGTCCAGCAAAAGATTTATGGCTCTTTTCTCTAATTCGACTGCTTGTCTACTACGTCCAGCTGCAGATAAAGATTGAAGCACTGACACGGTAAAGAAGAAATTAGCAATGCAGGAAGTTGAAAATCCATTATGCATGAAAGTACTGAAAAGCAGGCATTATCTGAGGGGAAAAAGGGTATTCTGCAGACAGGATATTTCACAAGGACTATAAGAACCCATTAGTGAACAGTGGCGGGACCCTGAGAATTGCATGGGACCTTGACTGTCAAACCAATAGGACCCTGTAGTCCTCGAGGACTACACTGTCGGTGAACTACAAAACCAGATCTCTTATCAAAATTCCAAGTAGGACTTACTCTTGATGTATGCCTCCTGACCTGACTCATTACAGTGCTTTAAGAACGTTTGTAAATGATGAAACCGTTCTTGCCAGTTTGGATTACATGCAATGTGAGGGTTAACCAAAGATGAGGTTCCAATAGCAGAAGTACCAATAAGATGGTTCGGTCTGGAAATCGGCAACCCATTACTAGGCCTCCCAAGAGAATAGGGAACTGAAGGTCCCCTAGAGGAAGTTGTTTGAGAAGCCACTGGCATAGGGGCAAATGCTGGAAAGCAAGAAAACTTAGGCTCCAACAGCAGATTGTGCAGCCCATGTGGCTCTTGTTTATCATTGTTAGGACGTCTTGATTGTGGGCAGTCTGTGTTCCCAATGTCACAAGCATTTAACTTCCCTTGTTCCAGTTCGGCTTTCTTAAAGGGATACATGGGATGTACATTAGCACCATTGATGTTTTTACATGGAGACTGACTACAGATCGGACTACTTGGACAGTCAGATTTAGGTCTCTTGTTGCCACAGAGCTTCACAGTGTCTCCAGTAAGTCCTGCATCTTTTGAGAGAGGATTTTCAAGCGGCTTGCAAATTATGTTTTGAGCTTCGTTCTGAACATCTCTCAGTGCTGTCTTCTTTCCCAACAGTTGTTGCTTGTCGCAGGGGGGTGGCCCTCCAATTCCAATGTTGGCCAACCCATTCTCTTTGCTTTTAGCATCAATCATCTGTTAATCATTTGAAAGTTCAAAATTTCTCATTCAGTTGAGGCAAAACACATGCCTGGAGAATCACAAATATCAGATGGGAGCTCAACCCATCACCACTCATTATAGAGTCCATTAACATCAAGGTGTACGATATGACTATCATTAGTGAAAGTTGACATGGTAAAATGGGTATTATCAATTATAAGAAACTAATACTTCCGACCAGGAAAGGTAGCAGTTCAAACCCCATCATAACTCTTTATTTTGCACATCAAAAAAAAAAAAAAAAAAAACTAACTAATGACACGTGTACGACATTGCATGGGACAATACAAAGGATTAGTTAAGGACCTGAAATTAGGTGAAGAAACAAGGTAAAAACACAACATCATGACATTGACACATACCCAACAGCCACAAAACCTTTTGTCAGTTTTGTGCCATAGGCTTCTTTGACACTGAAATGAAATTGAGAAAGCATAACATATTGGTAGGAGAACTTGCTGTTGTAGCAACAGCTGTGGCTGTGAGACCCACACCATTGTTGCACCTTGGTCTTATGAACCCTGCTTGTTTCTGATGATTCTTTAAGATAACAGTTATTTTGCTCCATCTGAGAAAGCAAAACTTGAAACAAAAGGCTCCTTTTATACCAGCACAGCACCACATTAATTGGTGCGGGTTTCCCACTGACAGTGCCAAACAATCTCATAATTGTGCCAAATGAAGGAATAAAGAGTGAGTTGAACTTAGGATTAGTCAACCACATTATTTTATGGAGTTTTCAACCCTTTATCAATATAATTAAACTAGTACTAATAGAAAAGTATATCTTCCACAGCTTCCTTCAAGATGGAGCATGAAAATATATCATGCAGCCTCTCTAAAAAAATTGGGTATTACTGCAATTCAAGTTACAGTCCTGTTCATGGGTGAGGAGTCTCAAGTTGTGTTACATCTTTCAGGTTGGTGCTCGCTTGAGCAGGCTAGATGATGTAGATGGGGATTATACAAGTCAAAAGTTGATTTGAATAAATCTTTCTTTTTATTATCAGCTCCTAGTGAACACTCAGACCCCCTAGGCCCGGACCTTAGTGGTCAGGATGGGTAACAGGAAAATAAACAACCATACTAACCTTTTTCAGAGAGTGCAAATGGCAGTCCGTTCGCCTCATTTTCTGATTATTAAAAACATTCCTAGTGTGGACTCCCCACATTCCTGGGGACTTCTAATGATTTTTCATTATCTTTGTCCACATGAATAAAGTGTAGAATCTTTAAAACGAATGGTTCCTCATGTAATGCATGTAGACAGAATGACCAGATAAGATGGTCACCGAACCTCCAAACTTCATGGGCGTAGATAACTATGAAAGAGAACACTAGCACACACACAATACATTGGAAGGAGAACTTTCAGTGGGAGGTGCCTATAATGGAATTGGATTGGTGATTTGGAGAACCAGGGGATAGTCAGTCCAGATGTGAAGTTGGATGTTGGACAGGAACAATAGTCTATTTTATTTCTAAGGGTCATGAAGATGTGAACATTATTCTAACCAAGACATGCAATAAAATTCCAGATGAAAAAAAATAAATTTCTGCTGGCAAGCATCAGTGTCGGTGCATGCCAAATCAATTGTACACTCCCACACCAAAACAACTTCTAAGGCATGACCATAACAGGACAGCAGAGACACTGAAAAACCTTTAATGTAAAAATTAAAAAAAAAAAAAAAAGTTTGGAAATCAAAGTAAAATAAGGAAAATGGATCTAGGGCCACTGGGAAAGAGATTGCTGCCTGCACAGAAATTCTGTGACAGCAATGCAACCAGCTCCTCTCCCACCACTTTTCTTTCCAAAGTTTTGCACCCTTTTCCAGTCCATTCCTCAAAACCATTTTTTAACCCTTTATGTCCCTCTTGCATCCAAATCAATATGAGAAAAACTAGAGCTTCAAATGGATTTCAGAGAATTTTGTATCACTACAAATATGGAGATTGGTATTAAGAGAATGCATTCAACTTTAAGTCATTTCTTTGTCTAAAGTAAAAGCTGACAGTTGATGAATATACCCACCAATTTGACGAACTACATTATTTAGAGAAGTGCAAGACACATGATAAAGCTAGTTATAAGTTTGGATAGACGAAAGAATATGGATTCTTCTCAAAACATTAATTAAAAAAAAAAAAACCTTTTCCAGTGGAGGACAGTCTAGATGGTCTGACATGACACAATTTAAGTAAAAAACCTTTTCCAGTGGAGGACAGTCTAGATGGTCCGACATGACACAATTTAAGTATCAAGCCCGGAAATTCAAACAAAGAAGAGTTTATATTTTCGACTCACGTGTATTATCTTCTACATCACCATGTAATAAAAGAAATCTTCTCCGAAGTGACTCTTCACGAGGATCACCAATACGTCCTATTGAAGCAAAATGCCAAAAATATCCTCAAAAGTGTTGATCCCATGTCAAATGAAAGTGCAAAAGAACCTTCAGACATGGATCATATACAAGAACCAAAAAAAGAGTACAAGGAAGAAGTGCTGGTAAAGTAAAGCCCCACATCCCACATCGCCTAAGTAATGCCCTTGGCAAGGGTTCATATATACCTATTTGGGCCTTTCACCTATGAGCTTAAGCTTTTGGTTGGTATATGGTTTATTACATGGTATCAGAGTGGGTTTCGATCCCGTCGTTCTTGTGTAGTCCACGTGGCAGGCCCGTCCATGAAATATGTTGGGCTTGCACGTGAGGGGGAGTGTTGGTAAAGTAAAGCCCCACATCCCACATCGCCTAAGTAATGCCCTTGGCAAGGGTTCATATATACTTGATTGGGCCTTCCACCTATGAGCTAGCTTTTGGGTTGGTATATAGTTTATTACAAGAAGAACCAAAAGAAGTCAAGACCATACCAAAAGCTCTAAAAATTATGATAGGAGTTTGAGGATGACATATAAAAGAAAGATTAGGGAAAGAAGATTCCATGATGAAATTAGATGAAGCAATATCCAAAGCTTCTAAGATGGATCATATTTCAGAAGAACTAGAAGATAAAGGGACCAAATTTCTTTTTGTAGACAGTGTTGATCAGAAGACACAAGAGGAAAAAGATGAATAAAGAAAAATGTACATTGAAGACTTGGATCTAGTTAGCAACAAGCCCGATCATCTAGTGGATCCATCATAATGTCAATTCTGGAAGAGCCATATGGATCATTAGAGGACAAATCAATTGTTCCAGTGACTTCACAAGAAGATCTGGCTGTTGGAGTTCCCCACATTGACTTCATCTTTGAGGATGAATGATTGATAGTTGAAGTTCGTGATATGATGGTATATATTCAACAATTGAAGCATCTAATGATTTGATTTTGCATTTAAGCAAAGTCCAGCCATCAAAATAAACAATGCCTCAAATCTACTTCTAGTTTTTTGTTTTTTTTTTTTTTTGGTAAGAAATCTACTTCTAGTTGGAGGAAAAGATCAATTAAAGTTTTCAAGCAATGAAAAGAGATGGAAAATCAACAAGAAAATCAGAAGCTTGTATGGTGGATTAAGGGTTAAAATAGCAGTTACGGCAGCTGTAGCAGTCAGGGGCCAAAACGCTACATAGTGGGCAATACGTAGCGGTTGCAGTGATACATAGCGGTGTAGCGGTGTGAGTTTTTTATATGGTCAAATTTTTTTGAATCTTATATAGCAACCAATATTGTGTTTTTTTAGTGATTTGAAACCATATAAGGATAGAGACAACTTTAGGAAAGGCTATTGAAGAGAAGAAATAGCAAAACAGTGTTTAAAACTAAAATTAATTGGCTCTATTAGGTTTTAGACTGTAACACCGCTATTTTCAAAGTAGCGTAGCGGCCTCCACCGCTACAGCCAATAATGTGGGCACTATGCTACGTAGCGGCCACTATTTTGAACCATGCGGAGGATCTTTGACCCAAGGGACACCTATGGAACTAAACAATGAATTCTCTCCGAGCAAAGGAGAACTGATGCAGCCCAAGTTACAGAACATGCTTTGGAGTTCGGATAAAGGACCATATCAAGCCCAAGACATATTGGCCAGGCCACAGCCCATTGGGCCCAAGCCAGCCTCATGGTGGCCTAACAAGCCCAATCCAGTTGTGTACAAGTCAACGGGACCAATAAAGCAATAAATCAATGTGTCTTTTAATATCTTTTCTAGAATTATTAGATATCTTATTTATTTCGTTTCTTATTTTACTAAGGTTTAGGTTCAGGGAATCTTTTAATTTAAGGAAAGAGAACCCATGCGTATAAGGAAAATTCTCCCTTTGGATGTGAAAAAGGCTGTTTAAGGACATCTCATATATTCTTAAATTGATTCATTAATAATATTCAGAACTTTTCTTCTCCTTGGGGTGGAACCCTAAAAGCAGTTGTGTTCCTTGAAGGTTCTATGTTTGGGCAGATCCTTCCACCAATCCAGTTACGTCAATAACTCTCTCCTTACATGCTTACATTGTCTCCCATGTAGCTACAAGATAGTTTAAAAAATTAAAAAAATAAAATTAGAAAATAAAGATCGCATGTTTCTCCTGCCAATTGCGCAATTTGGTTGAAACGAAAATAAAATAAAATAAATAAAATAAATATTAGTTTAAAGCAGATACCCAATGTAAGTATTAGTAGCTGTTGTGAATCTTAAATATCAATGATAAGATACAATGTGTATCGGACAGTTTGATTAATTAATGAATTTTATGTTTTTTTTTTTCTTAAATGTGGTTCATGGGAAGCATAAAAATCTGTATTTGTATGATTCGATACAAATTGTATAATTTGTATCTCAAATCCCTAGGATTTTACATGACATCAACCCCAGAAAACAACAGGAACTAAAATCAGATTCCATTTTCTGCAGAAAATGAAATTACTGTAGAAATAAAAAGTCATAGAAAACTGTCCCACACAAACCTGCCGAACTTTAAGCATCAACAACAAGTACAGCACCCATTTTGAAGTGTCTGGGTAGAATAGAACAAGTATGCCTCAACTTCCTTTTTATGAATATGAGCTAAAACTGTATGCAATGACTAATCTTCTTGGAGATTACCCAAAAAAGAAGTACGCGCAACAATGAGTCAATTTCAAGCTCAGAAATGCCAATGAAAACAATTATTAATTCCTAAAGTCATCACCTTCTCTGACCAATCATAGTCAATTTTACAAAAGTAGATAAATAGCAATCATCCCCATTGTAGCATTCATCATCTAAAATGGGATAGTCAAAATGCCCAAAAAGAACACACAGGAGAAAGAAAGAAAGAAAGAAAGAAAGGAGAGAAGAAAAGAAAACCAGAGTTTATTGCTAAAGAACCAAAATCAGTACCAAAAGGACAAAAGCAAAAGAGAAATGCACTTCCCCTTGTCAAACCCAACCTATCAACCAACCAATCAAAGATCAAGCTAAAAAACCCACAAAATATTCATCAAAAGAAAGATGGACAAAAAACCCACCTGGGTTTTGATCAAACATAACACCTCAAGAGCATCAGCAAACAGCTGATGAAAAATGGGCATCCAAGAAATGCATGGTAAATGGGTTTTTATCTGAACTGAATCAGTGTGCAGATTACAACATCACATCAATCTAGAAAACCCCATTTGAGAAAAGAGTGAGAAGATTACCTTGAAGCATTCCACCTCTATCAAAGACATACATGAAGAGACTGATTGAAAATGGCAAGGAGAGATGTTGGAGTCTGCAAAAATAGAAGCATTTTGCCTCCCAGCTGAATCAGAACCCTCTTGTTTAAGTACTACTTTAAGTCCAATTAACAGATTCTTTTTTATACCAAAAAAAAAAAAAAACAGATTCTTTTGCTTTTCCCAATCATTTTTGTTTCTGAGAAGTGATTTTTGGCGGGAAAACATGCACTACATATGGAATATCTGACAAGCACGTGGATGAGATCATGGCCGTTTAATATGAGGACCATTATGGTTGGGTTCTGCAGCATATGTTTGGCATTGATCAAGTGATCTTGACCATTTATTGTTGGGCCCAGTAGTTTGTGCAAGAAGGGTATGGGACTATGGTTTCTATCCTCACCTTTCATTGTTTTGGACCTACCTTTCATTGTTTCTATCCTTTTTTTTTTTAAGATTTTCCACCTAATACATGGGTTGGTCCAAATTGAGCATGTACATTGATTATCCAAACCTTGTACCAATTATGTTGGAGGTAGCTATATGAATTCTATGTCCATTCGAGTCTATCCTTGGCTAAATTCGACGGATAGATTGCACTTCTTTATGTCCATCCGTGTCATCTTCAGCTTCTCCCTTTTTCTCAAGGGGTCAACAACTGGGGTAGAGAAACTCTTTCTAATTGACAATGTTGTCCTGCATTTGAAGGTGTTCAAATCATATCAAACAAGTCTCTTTTATTTATTTATTCTTTTAGTAGAAAAAGTCCCTGTTAATTTATCATGTATGGATGTTACCACTATATTATCTTAAATGTTCTCCTTTTTTATTCTACTCTCCTATTTTTACTACACATCTATATCTTTCCTAGATTAAGTAGGTCCATTTTATATTAAGTGCTCGATTTGGACCAGACTTTTTCTTCTCTCCTCTTATTTTCCTACTTAGATTGATACAACCAGAAGTGGTTAAAATTGCGAGACTAAGGCGCCTTGCCATTTTGCAATTAGTATTTGGATAAATAGAAATTTATTAACCATTAAAATCTAATGCCATTTTGATCAAAGCAACATTTCTCGTTGGATTACCTGACTAAGCGTGTTATGTTTTGCTCATCTCTTTTGCATTGTTACTGTGTTTCTTAGGTCTTTTAGATATTTTTTGTCATTTCCCTTTTCCTCCTTGCATGGTTGCGCATTGGGTTGATTTTTCTGCTTTTAGCTAGCCGGGCTTGTGAGTGGTCTCATTTCCAATTTGGCTTTTTGGTGATTAGCTCCTCTCATTTTCTTTTGTCTGTCAAGAGTAGGTAAACGGTTTTGGAGCTATCTCATATTCTATTATTCTTTGTAATCTCTCTATGGAAATACAAATTCTTTAACTTTCCAAAAAAAAAAAGAACACATTTGCCATTGAATGAAGCATCTTCACAATATGGAATTTCTAATTTCCTTTTTAAGTTGTCTCATGTTCTATGTTTCATCCAGAGGCAAGATTACTTTGATCAAAATGATATCACAGCAAGATGCGCTTGTGCAATGCTAGAATTCCACGGTAATGTAAAATATGCAATGTGGTGGAAGAGCATTTCCAACCCCCTCTCATAGGAAATGATTTTTTCACAAAGTTGAATTCTCCTTCTATATAAATGAATCTTTGCTATACATCTATCTAAGTGGGGCCCATGAGCTGGACCACACAAGCACATATGCGCGTCTGCTTGAAGGCGAAAATCCTCCTACCATAGATTTTGACAATTACATCAATACCATTATCTCATCAGCAGTCAATTTAATTAATGTACTACATGCAAGACCCAAATTCATGACATAGTGATACATATAATGCCTTTTCTTTATTAAATTCATGCTAGAATGATATGGACATTGATTTTAAGCACTGGAGTGAATTTTGTGGGCATGGGCCCCACCCCACTTTTCTCACTCAAAATCATTAGGATTTCAACTTTCTCCTTGGTTGATCACACCTCATCACATGGTTCAATACAATGTTGATAATCACCCTTGTACAAAGTAATATTTGGACCATTACCAATCACAATGATTAGTTAAAAGTATCATTTCTCCACCTTCAATAATATCCCCATATTTGTAGATCTGAGCTGAGTGTATATATAGTTGGGTTTTGGTCCTCAAATAGCAGAGAAGGCCATGAACTACTATCTGAGAGGGCTATGGACAGGGTTAAGTAACACACCCCCAAGGTAGACTCACTTTGACTCAGCGAGGCTCAGAAACAATTTTCGAATGAATTTTAAACAATTTTCTCACCACGACTCAATACACATCTATTACTTAACACGATGCTATGAATCCATGGTTAGGGTCCATTGATTCAGTGGTCTAGATCACTAAAATTTAAGACATAAATTTACAAACTTGGGGTGGAATTACCATGTTTGTCTTAACAATGACAAAATACCTTTTTATTCTCCCTGACCACCCCTTTAGTGTGAAAACACTCAATCTCGACACGACCCAACTTTGATGTTCATCTAAGGCATGTTAAGAGTAGGCCCCACCTGCTTGATGGCCACCTGATTGATGGTTCAGATATCAAACATATTACCATCTTAGTATCATCTTCATTTTAGCCTTATCAACTGTTTTCATATCATATCTGATACTCCTTTTGTATATAATCTATGCACCCACAATATCTATGGTATATCCACCCCATATCTTAGTCACCATGCTAGTACAAGTACTGTGAAGGAAAACATCTGTATTTGCACTAGACAGGTTCCTTGAGGTTTCATTTTCTCAAAACTTAGGTTGGGAGTCTAAATCAATAACAGAGGCAAGCTTACTAGCTATGGAGTCAAGTCAGAGAATACAATCTGATGAGTCAAAACTTAAAATTGGAAAGTTTACAAGACCCAGTCAAGTAATCAGGTGACACCTATGAGTCAAATCAAGCTGAGGATGTTAAAATCCAAATCTCTATACGTAAGTATTGGCTCAAAACCATAGAAATTGCCTTTGGTGATTGTAAAGTTTTCAATGCACTGTTAGTAGTAAATCCAAGGTTCCTTCTGCAGTTCAGTGCGGAAATGGTGAGCTGTTCTGATTGATTGGAGATATTGCTTAAGGAGACTGGGAAGGGCTGTGTGGAAATGGTACCCCACCTTTAGTGAACTAGTGATTTTCAATCCAACTTTAGCACGGCCCCACGTGTAGTTCGGAGACAAATAACCACCATGAACAAGCATTTTTTAGTTTGCAGGACAGTCAAACCTCTCAGTATGATCAATCTACACCTCTCACACTCAACTAACCTTTCCTTATCCCCTACCCCAGCCCATGAGTTAGCTGTCTGCCAAATTTTACACTTCCAAGTTTTTTAGACCCCTGAATTGATCATATAAATTTTGGCACCCATCTGACTTTATGTCAACTTTGAGACCCTAAAAAACAGTACCTCTTATGGTCCTATTCTAATATTTCGCAAAAAGTTGGGGCATATGGAGTCCTTTCAAACCGCAGAACCCATGGTTTTCTTGCTTTTAAGGTTGACCGCACAGACCACGCTGTCCCAGGATGGCCTGGCCTTCCCTGAAAAGGTCTGATGCAATACACCTAGTAAGCCCTTAACTGTCTGTATTAGATTAACCCTTTTTTTTTTTTGGATCCAATCAGTTCTTATTTAAGCTTCATATCATCCTCTTAGCCTTAGCCCATCAATCTGTAGTTGGCTTAATGTGTTCAACTGGTTAAAAAGAAAATGATAGACACTATGTTGCTAATTTTGGTGAGAAATATTGAAAGTGATCTCTCTCTCTCTCTCTCATATTTTTGTGTTTGCCATTTTTTCAGTAAACAGCTCGGTAGGCCATGCTTGAACCCTGGTTTTCTTGTGGGAACCTCCTGTAACAATGATGCTATACATACAGACAACAGAAGCGATTGTTCCTTTAAATACCAAGAACTATACACTGTAGATTGTTTCGCATGTACAGTTCACACACACAATGCCCTACAGTGTTATATGTTTCAGTGTTGGAATATTCAGACTTCATCAGAAAAAGACTGAACCCATTAGGGGTCCACAGTAACCTTCTTACGAAACAAGAAAGAAGGACAGTGGTTAAGATCTTGATATAGCCAAAAAAATCCAAATCACTAGAACTGATGTAGTCAATATTTAGACTCCTCCAACAAAAAATGTACGATACAAAACCAAACGTCTTCAGAAAATGAATCTGGAAACAAGAAACTAGTAAAATACAAAGAAATAGGCCTTTTTTTTATTCATCCAAGCAGGCATCTCCTAAGGACAACCCAAAAGAACATATGAAATAACTTAATGAAGTCATATTTAAATTACAATATTGAAGAAGATTCTGTTGGTCAGTAACCTTGAAGCAAATTTTAAAATCACTTTTGGCTAAGAATGGCAGACTTTCAGCTTGTTCACCAGTAATCCCCACAGGAACACTCCCCATTCTTAAAACAATGAAATCGATGTGCGTCTCTAAGCATTATCTCCCTACCATCAACCCGAGAAATGTACTTGATGGCTGTGTGACAGTCCGCACAAACACGGAGGTTTTTCATGACTCGTATAGGCGTTCCACAAGCTGTGCTCATCATCCCATAAGCAATTGCAAGCTTCTCACTGTGGAAACTGAGAAGAACTTCTCTTTGCTCTTCCTCTACATCATGAAGAACCATTTTTGTATCTGTGGAATAACCCATTTCTTTTATTCTCCCAAGTAGGCGTTCTAAGTACAAATAAATCTCAGCCGATTGTGGGTGTGACCTGTCGCCCACAACAAATGTGTAAACTTTGCTCTTCAGTTGGATCCAAGAGCGACCTGGTTCTTTTCTAATCCCCCTTTCTTGCATCAATTTCCTCATTTTTGCAGCCTCTTCCCACCTTCGCGTAGTAGCACAGATGTTTGATAGCAAAACATAAGATCCTGCAGTATGGGGTTCAAGTTCAGCCAGTTTTTTGGAAGCCCATTTTCCCATCTCGATATTGTTGTGAATGCGGCAAGCAGATAACAGTGCCTGCCACGCAGCACTCAGATGGGCGATACCCATGCTGCAAATGAAGACCTTTACTTCATCAAAGCGGCCTGCTCGTCCAAGAAGATCAACCATGCAAGTGAAGTGCTCTACATCGGGAACTATCCCATATTCTTCTTGCATTGATTTGAAATAAGTATGGCCTTCTTCAACCAGACCTGCATGGCTACAAGCAGATAAAATGCCCACAAAGGTTATCTCATTTGGCCTGATGTCTTCCTTCAACATCAGCCCAAAAAGCTGAATGGCCTCTCTCCCCTGCCCATGCAATGCATAACCAGACAGAATTGCAGTCCATGTCACAACAGTCCGAACAGGAGCCCTATCGAATACTGCTCGAGCATCGTCTATGCTTCCACATTTAGCATACATGTCAATGATGGAGGATGCCAAGAAAACATCAAGTTTGTGTCCACATTTCTCAATGCGGGCATGGATTTGCTTTCCCTGCTCTAAAATTCCAGCACTGGCACAGGCTGAGATTATGCTTGTGAAGGTGAATGGATCCACATTGACTCCATCACTATGCATCTTGTGGAAGAGATTGAGGGCATCTTCACATCTACCGGCTTGAATATACCCTGCAATCATCGTACTCCATGAAACTGTGTTCGATTGCAGCCCATCAAACTTTGTGGAGTTGTGCATGTTTTCAGAACACAAAGGCATTTCATTGAAAATAGTTGTAGCATGTTCCATTGCCCCACATTTGCAATACATATCAATTAGTGAATTCCTTATAAATAAATCATACTGGAAGCCAATCCTGAGTACTTGAGCATGAATCTGTCTCCCTATTTCCAACATTTCTAGCGTAGCAACCACACCCAAAGCAACAGAGAAAGTGAATTTGTTGAACTTGGGTCCGATTTCAGTCATCTGATATAGAAGCTCCAAAGCCGCTCTATCAAACCCATTTCTCATTTGTCCAACTATCATTGTATTCCAACTTGCAACATCACGGAATGGCAATCTTTTGAACAATTCCATTGATCTCTCAAAGTTTCCAGTTTGTAAACAGGCACCAATCATGATATTCCACGACACAGTGTCCATTTCATCCATCATCTCAAATACTCTTCTTGCATAACTGAAAACTCCACATTTCACATAGAAATCAATGATCGAGTTTTCTAAAACAACATCTAACTCAATCCCATTTCGGATAATCCATCCATGAGCTTCTTTGCCCATTTTGAGATTGCCCGCACCCGCACAACACTTCAAGATGCTAGCAAGAGTGAAGCAGTTTGGGGAGACGCCTTCAGTCTGCATCTGACAGAATAACTCTAATGCAATTTTCGAGAGGCCCGTATGAGTATAACCGGCAATAAGAATCGTCCAAGCACGGACATCTCTCTTGGGACTAAGATCAAACAACTGCAATGCACTATCAAAACTCCTACATTTCACATAAAGATTCAAAATGCCACAACCCACTTCTGGGTTCTGCATGAAACCAACCTTAATTGCTTGAGAGTGGAGAAGATCAACTTCCAAGAGAGGAGTTGCAGTTTTTGCAAAGTTTTTAAGCAAATGGATGAAGGTTTGAAATTTGGAGGGATTAAAGAATGAGTTGCTGTTGTAGGAAGATTGAAGCATGTGGCTGCTCTCATTTGGACTGAGTTTGGTGGTCTTGGTGATGTGGTGTTTGGATGAAGAGGATGAGAATGGTGAGGTTGAAGAACGCAGGAAGATAGAGAAAAGGCGCGGGAATTTCAAAAGGTCGTTTGTATTAACGGTCGATTTTAGAAGAGGCATGCGTGTTGTGATGGTGAGTGGTGCACATCCTAACCCACAAAAGAGCACAAAATCTAGGTCAGTTAATGGGCCAGGTGGGCTCAGCCCATCAGGCCCTTGCTATAGGGAATAAATAGGGATGTAAACAGGTCGGTTCCGGTCTGGGTTCAGGTAGAGAATGATATGAAAACAAAAAAAACCTAGTTTTTAGAAGGTATCTAAAAAATTGAGGTAATGGACTAGGTCCCAGGTCTACAGGTTGGAACCAAGGTGGAATCAACTCGGACCCATTTAGGTCATGGATAAAAAAAAAAAAAAAAAAAGGACATGGGACCTATTTACTTATCGGGGCCTAAATAAGGACCCAAATCCGATTTTTAACCGATCGGAATCTCTGTGTAATCGGAGAATTGGGGACCCATTTACATCTCTAAGCACAAACATGGTTTTGGACCTAGTAACGATGATCGAGATTCGAGACAGTTCATGAAAAGGGTCAGGCAAAAGGCTCACACATGTCAAGGCCTGGCCCAACTTTAGAAACACTGGCATGTATTTAATTCAAGTCCAACACTGGTCGTGTCTGGCCAAAGCCCAGCCCACCACAAAAGTAGGGCCTAAATCTAGTCGGCCGGCCAGGCTGGGCTCTCGGTCACTTTTTTAGGCAAATAAGTCACAAAACTACATGAGCTATTTATTCAGGCCAGACCGGGCTGGGATTAGGCTTTTTCTCACCCAATCCAAGCCCAATTCAAATATTAAATGGGCGCATTTTTTATATCTAGACCTGGCCCGAGTACTAAGTGTAAGGCCCAAGCCCGGCCCACAGCAGGCTGGCCTGAGTCTCCATAAGAACATGAGGTCCCATGATAAAGTGTAACAGCCAGCAACTACAATAAGCTGGTTAAGGTGGAGTTTAAGGCTAAGATCTAGGCCTACAAGAAGGGCTTTCAATTCAAGCCCTTAAACCAGTTATCCTCCAATTACTGGCTTGCTTGCAGGTGGGCTGCTCAATTTTGGACATTGAATTTATTTAGATCTTCTGGTTGACCAATGACCATTTTTGTGCTAAAGTATGGAAAGAAAAAAAGGCCAAATAGCATGACATTTATGACATTGAATGCAAAATGATGTAGACAACTGTCAAATTTTTTAACTCAACCAAATCAACTCCCTTTAATTGAATTGATCTTATGCAGATATTGAGCAATGAAAGCTTGACTTATGGCACAATGTCTAAGTTCACTTCACATAAATAACCTCTCCTTTCAAAAAAGGTTTCAAATGTCACAAGACCAAAATCATAATATTAAAAGACTTATAGTTTGGTTTTTTTTTTTTTCATTTTTGACTTTGGCAAGCTTTATCCATTTTTTTTGAGTTTGAGCGGTTTAGATGCAACATACTTGATATAGATTAAATCCGGCCTCAAAAGAATTCTCCAAGGGAGGCTTATACATCCAACAGTGAAGCCCACCAATAAAATCTAAACAATCCAAATCATGTTTTCCCTATATATTGATGTTGGGCTAGGAAATGGGTAAAACACGCGATCAAATTTGGCGGTGAGACCAACTCCAATTGGAGTGAAAATTTTGCCCATAAAAAATGCAAAGGCTATGGTAATTTTGAGCAGTTTTGGATATCAGAAGTGTCCCCACTGATGGATTTATAGCGTTGTCCTCAATTTTGTATCAACTGGCCTAGGATCCAAACTGAGATTAGATACATGATTACCCACATTGTAGGTGTTCTATCTTGATATGATCATAACCATCTCAGCAATGGAACTTTTGGCTGTTGAAAGTTAGATTGTTGCCTGAGAAACTTTTGAGCATCAATTGTTTTGCAAAATTTAAACTTGCAAATCACATTGTGAAGCCCACCTCAATTCAATCCATTAATGAGGCAGGGGAAAAAATCAGCCTCGTGAGATGATCTTAACCTTAATTTTAAGTGCCCTAACCAATGAAGAAGGTCATCCAATAATTAATAGATTAATGCACGACACATGATATAGAATTACGGTGCAAAAGTCCCAAAAATGAAAGAGAAAGTTCCGTAAGCTTAATAAATTTTTAAGAAATCAGCCCCATCAAATGTTACTACTCATCATTTGATCAAAGCAGATGAAAGTAAGAAAAAAAGGTTAGAAATAAGAAAAAAAGTCTAGAAACAGTGAGTATTTCTAAGTCACTTTGATCCACAAATGAAAAAAACAGTCAACAAGGCCAATCTTCTACATACAGGCAATCTATCAAGATAAATGATCTTGTACGTATTTAGAGTAAATCCTTACAGTGTATATCAGTTGCTGGGGCCCACTCAAGACTCCACAGATCATGGGGCTGGGTGGTCATAAGATCTAATTGGGACCGATCTAGCTATCAAATTTGAAGTCACTCCAATGCCTTTAAACCTTTCATTCTTCACCCACAAGTTTAACGACACTTTATAAAAAATTAAAATTAACCCTCGAAACAACAATCCAGTCCATTTTCATCCATTAAAATCCATTGAATTGGTGACCACTAGGGGGTATGGTCCATTCAAATGGGTCATAAGATGGGCCCTACTAGGTGGATGGTGCATACCATGTGTAAGATCCCATCTATCATGGGAAATGATCCTATACATACTTAGGGTACATACCAATTATTGGGGCCCACTTGCCATGTATTCAACATTTCAACTGTTGTCATCTTACACCAGTGCCTTCATTTCCTAGAAGGGCCTACCATTTGGACCGGCCGAGTCATGCTCAATCTCAAGCACCTTAAAAAAGCAAAAAACTGCCGCATGGAGCGTTGCCTCAGTGGGTGAGAGCGTATTGTGCCTTTCTTCATGTCCTAAACAGTAGCAACACTCTTTTACCTAGATCACATTCACATGGATGACACGTGCTATTGTGGTGTGAGAAATTATTGGGATGGGCAGGACCTTGGGCCTCCCTTTGCTCACCCCATGATCAATCCAATCCCTTGCACATTCCCTACATCTTTCTTTCTTTCTTATTTTGTGGAATCCTTAATTGATCATGCAAAATTCGACATCCACCAACTTCATCTCAAAGAAAGAATTCGATCCTACTTGAGATTGATGAATTTCTTTTCTCACATAGGTAGGCATTAGGAAGATCTTTCTCTATAATTTGCATCCTTCCAAGTGGGCCCCATAGGTGCATTCCCAATAATGTCTCCATGTGGTTTAGTTCTCCCAAATCCTGAGCCCAATATCATCATCTCATGCATAATATGGATCAATCCTCACTGTTCATCATGGACATTAAGTGAAGAATTATGAAAGAAAGAAATTTCAGGGTTTTGAATTCATCAAGTTTAAGATGATTTTTGTGGTTAAGATTTTCCGATGACATGAAAGGTAATGTTCATGGGCCCACAACATTAGTAGCTTAGGATTTATACATGTAAGATGACTTCTCATTTGTGATTTCATGGACCCGGAGAGCTCATTGTTCAAATTCAAATCGCTCGTAATCATTTTACCTGCTTACTGGGGCAAATAATGACGGCCTTCCTTCCACATTGATTGTGTTTCAAAAATCCTATTAAATGAAGATAAGAGTGAAAATCATATATTTTACATGATCAATTTTAAGGTAGGATCAAATACAATAATAGTAAGATTTGGTGTAGAATCAATAGGCCCAATGTACATTACACTTGGCATTCACCCAAAGGCTAAAATAAGTTTAACTTTTGTTTAAACCAGTAAAAGCCACATAAGGGAAGGACAAAACAAGAAACTCAAAATATTTGAAACATGCATGTAACCGTCAAAAAGAGGAAAGGGTGCTTTAATCCAACGGCTATGATATACTAGCCGTTAGATTCAAATTAGGCCTGCCGACAGGTAATCAGTTATTCGTATTCACTTATTTGAAATGTATATAAAATTGTCATCTTTTTATTAAATCGAGATCCGGGAAACCATAGAAAGAGAAGGAGAGAATCGAAGACTAATGCCCCTTGAACCCCTCTCTATGGGGTTCTTTCCATAGTCCTTCTACTCCTTCCTCTACCTAACACATCGAGACTTCAGAGAATTGAGGGGGAATATCGGAACTCCAGGGAATTGAGGGATTTTCTTCCTTGGGTGGGTGGATTCTGAGATTTGATTTCTTTACTGAAGTGGGTCTGTGGATTTTTGTGTTTTGACTGCTGCACTGTCTTGGATTTTGATAGATTTTGAGTATTGGGTGTTTTCCTTTTAAGATTTTGTATTTTGACAGGTCATATGAAGTGGGTTTTTTTTTTTTATCAGGCTTTGGGGTTAAAGTGTTTTTTTTTTTTTTTTTTCCAACAGAAGTTTTTTATATTGGTTTCTGATTTGGTTTTCTAACATCGTATGATCAATCAAAATAAAAAATCTTAAAAAGCTAAACACCCTTAAACAGATTTTTTTTTTTTTTTTTTTGGTTCAGACATTTCATGCTATGTTGCTTTGTATTTTTTTTATCAGAATTTGTTTTTTTTTTCTTTCTTTTAATACATTTGTGTTTTGATTTGTTTTCTGATGTGAGTGTGAGTTTATTTTTGCTTTTGTAGCTTTTTCTTATTGGGTCTTGTATTACCTGTCATTTCCTTTTGCTTCTCTGAGTTAGAACAGTCAAGTTTTTTAGTGTCTTGATTGTGTGTTTTTAACTGGGGTTTTGTTTCTCAATAATCTATATGGATGTCACAGTTAAATTGGTGTATTGTCTATCTAGTTCTGATGTGGGGTTTTTATTAGCTTCAGTTGCAATCTGTTTTCATTTTTCCCTTATTTTTTAGTAAAATGAGTTCTGTCAGATCTTTTGGGATTTTGGGTTTTGCTCTTTCTCTGAAGCCTGAAGTTATAATAGTAGTTTTTATTTCATTTCCGTGGATTTCTTTTTTTTTTTTTTTTTGGCCCCCTCTTGAACCTAGGATTTGCTGAATTGTTTTTAAATGAAATGCTTTTCCTGTTTCTATTCATGGGTTTTCCCCCCTTAATGTTATTGTATTTTGGTTTTGATTGTAGGAAAGAGAGATGGATGGATATAGTGAGAACAATCCCACAATGATGAAACCTGGAGGTTTCCAAGGTATATTAGTCTAACTTTGCCTTATGCGCCTTCTCTGTTTCAAATCATCCTTTGATTCTCTGACACTCTGATTGTTTAACTCTTATGATAGTTGCAAATTTCAATCAATAATCTCATTACCCTTTTACTCCATTGCTAAATCCAGAAGGTATTCCAATGGAGAGTAGGAAATTCGCCGAAGAAATGGGAAACAAGCGCCAAGCTTTGAGGGATATTAAGAATTTTGTGGGAGCTCCACCTCCTTATCCACGTGCAATTAACAAAAGGAGGTTACCAGAGTAAACTATAATGCCCCTATGTCATTTCTTAAATTGTGATTCATCTCTTCTTTCTTAGCTCCGTTGCTCATGTTATTATTTTCTTCAGTAAGTCTGCCTTATATGACAACTACCAACAATTTGCGGGGCACCGTCCCATGACAAGGTCAGATTCTCAGAAGGAGATCCTTGATTCAAAAATTTTCATCTTTTGCTAATAAAACTGTCTAGGAAGTGTTTGGAGGCGTAATCTGTAAATCCCAATTTAGTACACACCTCTTCAAATGTGGAATTGCTTTAGGTAGTATACTATTTATTCAATATCACAAATTTGAGATGAAAATGATTTGCATGAGGGAAGACATAGCCCACCTAATTTTGTTTCTGATTCCAGATTGTCAGAATGAATGGTCTAACAGGCATCTGTTTTGCATAAAAACTCAGTCCATTATTTACTAGAGCCACAACTGTGACCCTTATTTTCTGATTTAGTTGTAATATTTCCTTAATGTTTGTTTAGGAAATTTGCTGCTTCATTGGCAGAAAAACAACTTTCTCATCAGGTACTTTATTTTGTGAATGATAATGAATACTATTTTCTTTTGGTTTGGTTGTTTGAAACTTACATATGCGTAATCTTCCTTAGATTTAACGATGGTGTTGATGATTGTGTGCTCTGCCCTCAGGATATAAGTAGAAGGAACGATATAATTAAGAATGAGAAAATTGAAAGAGCAATTCCATCAATACCGAGTTCAAATAATTTGGCAAACATCACAGTCATAGATGTGGAAGAGTACATGGACCCATTGCCAGACTATGTGAAGCAAACAGAAGCAATGTTAGAGGAAATGGAAGCAATGGTGTGTGTGCCCAGAACTGCAATCTTGCAATTAGTTGTTAAAGTGTGAATTTGTTTGTGACCTGAACCACAAGAAGTCTGAACATTTGGGGAGAACAGAACATTCTCTATAAATCTGTTCGCACTTTGCAGTGCCTCAAAACATAAATATTTTAGGATTTACTGTTTCTAGGCATTGTCTGCCGCATATAATAATCACTGTCAATTGATATGATTTGCTTTGGTCAGAAAAACAGCAACCCACCTAATGTGATTTTCATTTTCCATGTGGGCCCAAAATGCCAGTGGAACTGGTTACAGTGACATCTGCTGAAATATTAGGAGCATGATTTTGTTGACATTCAGATCGACTGTTACTTGGAATAAATCCAAATTCACCTTTTTTTCTCAAAAACTTGTTATATATGTTTTCCTAGAAGCATTTCCATGTAATAACTCTTATGCAGGATGACTGTGACCTTGAGGAGGTTGAGATGACGGATCTAGATGCTGAACCAGTTGTGGACATTGATAGCAGTGACTCTAATAACCCTCTTGCAGTTGTTGATTATGTTGAGGATATCTATACTTACTACAGACAAACGGAGGTGAAGTTCTGAAGTGCTTACTTTTGTTGTTGTTTTAGACAATTGTGTATCCATAGCTGTGCCAACCAAGGTTAGCATTTACATTTCCACTCTTAGGGCCCATTAGCTGCAGGTTTAATTCAATCAGGGATTAGGACACTTTCCTCTCACTGGCCAACATTTCTTTGAGAAAGAACTAGCCAGGCTACTTCAGACTTTCATGAAATGAGTTGTGATTGTCTTGTAGATATATGAATACATGCATAACTATCTTTTAACATCCAAAGCTTCAACCATATCTTTATGGTTCAACCCAAAATGTTAAGATCAGATCCTTTTGGTTTTTCTCAAGGTTTTCCATTAATTCACGTACGGTAACTCATATTTGTTAATGTTGCATAGTTAATTAGGTCCTAGTTTGTGAATGCTCAACTAGTTTTTCTTATTGGATTGAATTTGTATCATTAAAGTCATGAGCAATGAAGAAAAGAATAGGAAAAATCTAACTTCTAAAAAAAAAGGCCAGTTTATGTTGTTGAAAAGTTATTTTAATTGAGAAAAAAAAAGGACTGGTAAATGAGTCAAATTGAGTTTTTCAACTTTACATAATTCACATTTTTCGTTTTAACTGTTGAAGAATAGCAGAGAACAATATAAGTTATTACTAAAATTCACAATCTTCTATTATATATGCAGACTTCTGGCTGTGTGTGTCCAAACTACATGTGCAATCAATCTGACATCAATGAGAAGATGAGGGCTATTTTAATTGATTGGCTGATCGAGGTAGATTAAATATACTGATAAAATGATATTCTCAATTCCCAATTTCAATCTGAATGTTGTTTCAAAATTTTATTTTCTCAGGTGCATTACAAATTTGAGCTGATGGATGAGACCTTGTTCTTAACGGTAAATCTCATAGATAGATTTCTAGAGCGGCAAATGGTTGGCAGGAAGAAGCTTCAGTTGGTTGGAGTTACTGCTTTGCTTTTAGCATGCAAGTATGAGGAAGTGTCTGTCCCTTTCATGGAGGATCTAGTTCTCATTTCAGATAGAGCTTACACAAGAGATGAAATCCTAACAATGGTAATGGTTTTGATGGAACATACCATTAAAAAAAGGATTGGGAACTTGCGATCAACAATTGTTTTGATGATCCAAACTGTTAATTCGCTTATTCTACCTGTTCTTCCCTCCCAATAGACAAGTACTATTGATTTATAGTAATATATTTTCAAGTACCCGATTTCGGATAGGTAGGACTGCAATGATCAAATTCAAATCTGAGATCCGTCAGATGTAGATATCAGAAAGATGGACCCATCTGTATAATTGCTTGTTAAGTAAACAATACTGTTCTCTAGAACATAGAATCGGAGTAATGCCTCAATCTTCTTTTAGTCTATTGAGTAATGAATAATTCCATCACATTTTCGATTTATTCACTTCCATGTTGTTTAATTTTTTCAGGAGAAATTGATGGTCAATACCTTGCAGTTTGATATGTCTGTGCCAACTCCATATGTTTTCATGAGGAGGTTCCTAAAAGCAGCGGAATCGGAAAAGAAGGTACCAATTAACAATTACATTCAACATGTCTTGTTAGGGTGTGCGTTAGGAGATGCCTGACATTCAACATGTCTTGTTAGGGTGTGTGTTAGGAGATGCCTAATACAGCAGTATTTCTGAAAACAGAACTTTAATATTGTAATGTTGGTGGCTGTCTAAATATAAGTATCTGCGACTATTTACATTAGTTTATTGTCTAATGGGATGAAAGAACATTAACTGTGTATATTTTCTGCAATACTCAGTAAAGATCTTGTCTTCCACCAAAACATGTTTTCTGATGAAAAATTCCTAGTAAAATGGTTTTGATGAGAATCTCTTATTGAACAGCTGGAACTCCTTTCCTTCTTTATGATTGAGCTTTGCCTTGTTGAGTACAAAATGCTCAAGTTTCCTCCATCATTGCTAGCCGCTGCTGCAATCTATACTGCCCAGTGTACTATTAAAGGATTCAGGCATTGGAGTAAGACCAGCGAACATTACACCAGATACTCTGAAGATCAGCTGCTGTGAGTTTTTATCCTTCCCTTTATGAATCATTTTTAATATGTTGGTTTGGATCCAGACACAGATCTAATCCCTACAATATAATTAATAATTAGATCGGATTTGGGTCATCAATAATCAGGCTGGATCTTGATCCGCGCAGCTCTCCAACCAGTCTTGTAGATTCAGATGAGACTCTTTTTTGAATTATTTGCCTGCTTTATTGTGTTCTCTCAGGGAATCTAATCCCTACAATATAATTAATAATTAGATCGGATTTGGGTCATCAATAATCAGGCTGGATCTTGATCCGCGCAGCTCTCCAACCAGTCTTGTAGATTCAGATGAGACTCTTTTTTGAATTATTTGCCTGCTTTATTGTGTTATCTCAGGGAATGCTCAATGTTGATGGTAGACTTCCATCAGAATGCAGCAATGGGGAAACTCACAGGAATACATAGGAAGTACAGCACTTCTAAATTTGGACATGCTGCAAAGACCAAGCCAGCTCATTTTCTCTTAGAGGGAGCTCCACATAATTCTAGCGGCGTGGAGGGGCCTTTTTAAATAAGTGCAATTTTTCAGGTTTTCTTTGGCAGGAATGGCTGTTATGACTATATATCACCAACTCTGTGAGAAAAAGTTTGTAGATATGTGGAAACGGAATGCAACACAAGTTGATACCATTGAATTTGCAACGCAACACAAGTTGCAGATGTGCATGCAACTGAAGCATTTGAGTCTCTAGACTTTCATGGATTCAATTCTAATATAAAATCTGTTTTTATAATCATTCTATTTCTCTTGTGTCGGCTTATATTTGTAGCCTAAAACCTGAGCATGAGTCTACTTGTTGTCATGAAGCTTATTTTAGTGACAAATCTATAGTATATTAGAATCAGGTGTTCGACGTGTCTCATTTTTACTTACTGTTCCCTTTAAATCTCATTGTATCTTTGTTAAAATCGCATCTGCAAATTGTATCTCATATTTTGATATCTACAAATGAAATTTAGGTGTGGAAACTTAATCCAGGTAAGGAATTGCTCCAAGTTCATCTTTCTTGTAATGTTAAAGGTCTTCGGACAATATTTGAAGTGCCAACTGTTAGATTGTATAACCTCAATACAGTGGATGATTCGAATAAATTATTTTGTTTAATTAATAAATTATATTTTCATGCTTTATTCATAAGATGACTGGTATTTTATTTTATATTTGCGCATGACAAATACAAAATGACATGATGGTTCATAAGATGAATCAAAGCCCACATGTATATTAGATGTGATCTGTGTGTTTGGATGAGTTCCACATACAGGAGACATAGATCACAAATCTTATTCTTAAATTGTAATGAACTCAAGTTTCTGGGGTACGTGGTAGTGGGGCTCTGGGAACGTATAATTCTCAAAATGGAATCTATCTTCATAAATATTCCCTTGTGCCAATTATGAATTTTATCATTAGTGAGTACGCACCCATCTGAATTAAGAGTTCATTGGATGGTATTGAGGATTACTGTGTTTAATTGGGTCACAAGGATAATAAGAGATGGATCCAATTTGGTTAGACATCCATGAATATAATTCATGGAGGAGCATACTTGTAGTAATTGTGAAGTTTAGGGTCTTCTTGTAATAATTCCTAAGACTGGAGTGCAATTGCATTTTGTTAGTAGACTTATTTGGATTTAACAGTGGGTCTGGAGTTCACATGAGATGTGGGGCCCAAATAGGAGTGAAAATCTGCCCAACACTGAAAAATTGTGCCTGGGCCTTGCCTGGGCCCATTGACTTGGTCATCGGCCCAGCCCGGCAGGGCAGTCCCCAACGGGTTGTGTTGGGCCTAGGCTACTAGGCCCAAGGCACGGCTCGGCCCGGCACAAATAAAATTCATGCCGTGCTGGGCAGGCCCCCAAGCCCGAGGGCGGCTGGCCCAATACAAGGAGACCCAACAGTCTTTTTTTTTAAACCACACCCCCCCCCCCCCCCCCCCCCCCCCCCCTCAAAATTCAATTTCTCTTATCTGTTTTCTGGGTTTTGTATTATCCGTTTTCTTATAGAGGGGATTTGTGTTCCCATTTAAGTGGTTGGTGTAAATTTCTCTAAATAAAATGGATGTGTGTAAAAAAGGGGTGCCTTTTAGGAAAATAGAATGATGCAAAGTAAATATATGTGAAAGTATATATGCATATCAGATTGCCAACAGTGTTACTTTTTTCCAGTGTGATGTTCTGGGAACATAGGTACTTGCATGATACTGTGCATTATAAGATTTGGCTTGCAACACTATTATTAACTATGAAGGTTGATATGAGAAGCATTTTGTTGATCATGGATCATGAATAACTTTTTTTAAAACTTTATCGACGAATTTCCTCAAATTTCAATATTATTTTTTTCATTGGTCATGGGCAACATGGCCTTGATAATTATTAAAAAAATAAAAATAAAATAAAAAAGGGGAGGGGGTCTGTGGGCCGGGCCCGGCCCAGCACGGCACGACCAGGGCTATTATGGGCTGACCCCCAAGAGGTTGTGGGCCTGGCACGGCACGGCCCGCATATCAGACACGGGGCATGCACGGCCCGAGCACGACTGGACCCGGTTTTGGGAGGGTCGTGCCGGCCCTAGGCCCAAATTCCTATTTGAAGTCAGCTTCTAAGGAATCCCTAGTGGTCCCCATGCTAGCCTTATAAGAGAAGGCTGCTAATCTCATTAGAACTCTTGAGGAAATGAAGAGTACGTTACTTAATAAGAATAGAAGTGAGACTTCTAATCTTGGTCTAAAAGAATGTGTGCCATAAACTATAAATAAGAGGTGAGGGTTAGAGATCACTACACACAATAATCTCTCAAGTTCCTCTCTCTCTTCCTCCCCTCTCTCCTCTGGTTTCCGATTAGAGATCTAAGGTTTTCTTCTACTAGGACCGTTCTCATTAAGAAGTTCTCTAAGAGGGTCATGGCATGGAAGAACACAAAGGTAAGGGAGATTAAAGTTTGCGAAAAGAGTTTTCGTAGAGATCAAGTTCTTGATAAGAGCACAACCAAGCTCAAAAGGTATAGATTTATTATCTATTTGAATTAGTAGATCTAGTTATTCTTGTTGCTTCTTGTTTTATCTTCTTGACGGATGTTTGATCTTAATGCATGAGATTAGGGTTTTAGATCTTGGGCTTGGGTTTTTGGCCTTATGGATATTTGATCCCTGCATCAAGTGGGTCAAAAGTTTGAAATACTTATCCACGAGGCTCACCTACTTCCAACACCAATAGGGACCCATTATCACAACATCTTCAAACCCAATCATGAGAAGCAATTTTGAGAGTGGCAACAACTCGGCTCTTGTCATGAATTACACAACATGCTACCTTTTTTTTATGTTTGTGATTGATTTTTATGATGCCCATATTCTAATATGATGTGTTTTTTATGATGCCCCTCAAGTATATGATTCCATGAAGGGGATGGTGTTGGGGGCATTCAAATCCTTGCAAAAATAAGGAACCCAAGAGTTGAACTCAATTATTACTCATTTCTCATGCACTGATCAATTGCATATTGAGTCAGTAAGTATCCATTAGATGGCTTTTTACCAACAAAGATAAAAAAAATCACTACAAGGGCTTTTTTGGGTGGGTGTAATTATGTAAATGATTGATAGGCTGTTTCTTTGGGTGGGTGTGATTTTGTTAGTAGCGCTGGAGGTGGTGCATTTCTCCTACACATCCCCTTCGTCTTTTTCTTTAGTTTTTTGTACTTTGTACCTTCTTTTCTTTGAATGTGAAGTCTTTCCTTACCGTTCAAAAAAAATAAAAAATAAAATAAAAAAAATTGATCTAGTTGGGCTAAGCAAAAGGGCTCCTATGTAAATAAACAGAAGTCATCTACAGTACAACTATCAGGTGGAGAAGAGCATGGGGCCCTTTCTTCCAAATACTACAACATAAGATGCAATAACCCGGCACATAAGTAATGTGTGGTCATGATAATAAGATGCACTAACCCGGCTTATAGGTTAGTTATTTAAAAAGTGGAGAGGTCATGATAATAAGATCAAATCTCCGAACCTATATGTGTTTGGTAAAAATTAAATTCAAAACCTCTTTGGATTTAATATATTAGAATGAAAAAAAAAAAAAAAAAAAAAAAAAAACAAAAAGTGCAAATACGGGCCACCCTCTCAGCTCCTTGGGTAGGCAGGAGTGGATTCCTCCATGTTAAAAATAGAATTTCCTAGGGAAGCAATATGTGAAAAAAAAATTAATAAATCCACATAGACTATGGGGCTTTCCAAAATCTCTAGAAGGCCTGCCCCTAGTTCCGCCTATGCTTGTGGGCCCCACTTAGATGCACGCTAATTATAAAAAGATAGTATGATGAAAAGGTCACGTTGTGGATATGATTTTGGACAAAAAAATGTTTCTCCTGTCATCACAATCATTGACTTAAGAGTTTCTTACCAATTTTTTTTACAAAATTCAATTTAGTGATGATTATAATTTAGAATAATGTTAAATTAGGATGAGTGCCAATTACTAATGTTTCGTCTGGTAATCAAATCTTTAGGTAAAATATTTTGGATTTTCCTAAAGTTGTGGTAAATCTATGTTTGGCAATTTTAAATTCCTGAGGATTTGGACGAATATAAATTTGCATTTGTTATGATTTTCATATTCAACCGCCCCCAATAAGATTTGAAAATCCTCACTTAAGTGGATTTGCACATCGAACCCTATTTTTATTAACTATATGCATTGATACTCAACCATATCAATATAAAATCCTTAAATATATAAATTTCTAGTAAGGAATCCTTATTTTAGTGGTAGTAAAGAATCATCATATCTATGGATTATTCGCTTGTTACCAAGCATGTTCTAAACAGGTTGGTGAGTGTGAGGTGGTTGAATTGATTAAGAAGAGTCTTGTGTGGAAGTACAAGAATTGTCTCTCATGTCTCTTAAAAGAGGGTTTGCTTGTGAGGATATACCACAATGACATCTCACAATTTTAGCATATGTATCTAGAAATTGAAAAACTTAGGTGAGCATCAGTGCTCAAAATAAGGTGAACACTATGTGCCTAAATACATAGTGGGGCCCACTGGTTATCCATATGAGTGGACCATAAACAGTCCTCCGGGGTTTGGCATCCAAATGAATGGACTAGATTATTGGATTGACTTTGTAATTGTTTTGGACAATGAAAACTTGATGGCCGTTAAACCTAGGAATTCAATCACATGAAGTATCTCTATGACCGGTGAAGAACTTGGGCACGGTGTATGTGTAGGGATATAAATGGGTTTCCGTTTCTTTGATTATCAGGAGGTTTCGACTTGTTAAAAACTAAGTTTGGGTCCTTATTTAGGCCCTGCCGAGTAAATGGATTCGGGTCCTTCTTTTTTTAAACCATGACCTAAACAAGTCCGGTTTCGGCTCCATATTGGTTTGGATCCATGGACTCGGGACCCGACACATTATTTCAATTTTCGAAAATCTCTCCTTAAAATTAGATTCCCCCCCATACCATTCTCTACCTAGACATGGATTCGGACCTAGAGCTGCCCTCCGGTTCCACCCTCTCCTTTACAGTTTCGGGCCCAGAACCAAGAAACTGGCCCCAAGATAGTTAAGGGTCCGGGTCCACCTTCTCCTTAATAGTTTCGAGTTTAGGCTCACGATCGGAACCAACCCGTTTACATCCCTATGTATGTGGGTGTTAGAGCAATTTTTGCTCTTATTTCTTTAATTTTTTTTATTTTTTTTTAAGAAAGAGAGTCCCAAGCACCAATTCCCCTCCTTGCACTCCAAAATTCTTAGGATTGCAGATTTTTGTTTACAGTTTTTTCATAAAAAAAAATCTCTACATGCAAGCATTAATGACTCCACAAACTTAAGGCAAATGTGTGTGACATCCATTTTCCAAGAACGCTTTTACTTTTCTAGGAGGCCGCCTTGAATCCATTGCCCAAGTAGCCTAACCATTTCAAGTATAACTAGAGAAATGGAAAGCTACAAATACAGGAATTTCAGTATTATAGTTTAAAAAATTAGGAAGATTTTCAAATAAGGCTTATGTTTTTACCTTATTTCAGTAAAGGACACAAATCTCAAAACTTTTCAAATTACTCCATTAGTTTTCAATCAAAGACATATGTCTATTTAAAAATATTTTTCGATAATTTTAAAATACCTAAATTACCTTATATTGAAATAAAAGTCTCATTTAATTCCTTCATATCCTCCTCATTTATAATCACAAGTGTCATCGCAGCAATAAAATGCGTATGATGGATGATGGTTATAAATGAATGGTAATTTGTGTATTTTAAATAAATTAACGGAAGAAGAGTATCGGAAAATACTTTTAAATTCTTGGATGTACTTGATTAAAAAACTTACTGAAAAATTTAGAGGTTATTTTGAAAAGTCATAAATTATTAATTTTTTACTGCAAAAGGTTAAAATCAGTGGAAATCTTGGATGGGACAACCATCTTCCTTCCAAATCAGTAATCAATCATCACTAAAAATCAACGCCAAAGAACGTACAAGGAAGGAAACTACTCCTCCCCCCCCCCCCCCCCCCCCCCCTCTCTCTCTCTCTCTCTCTCTGTCTTGGAAATGGAGAATACAGCGATTCTTCGCGAGTGGTTCGATCGTGTCGACTCCGACCACACTGGCAACATCTCTGCTCCCCAGCTCAAAGTCTGTCTCTCTCAAAGTCTTGATCTTTTTCCGTTTTTTGTTTGTTTTGGAACTGATTGGATGGTGGTGATGTGATCAGAGAGCTTTTGCCGCTGGAAACCTCGAATTCTCCATCTCAGTCGTCCAGCAGATGATCAGGTCTTCGTATTTGTTTCTTTCTTCTTTTAATTTTGGTGTTTTTTTTTTTTTTTTTCTTTTCTTTCTGGAGATGGGGTTGAAAGATCCAATTTTTTCTATTCAGGATGTATGATTTCGACAGGAACGGAACTATGAACTTCGAAGGTAAGTTGCTGCAACTGTTGTTATTAATGTTTGTTTGTGTGTTTGGAGTTTGATTCGAGGTGGAGAGGGTTCAATCAGTCTCTGCGGGATTTGGGGTTGTATCTAATCCGTTTCTACTCATTTTCTAAGCTTGGTTTGGTTCCATCTTGAAATTATCACGAATTGGGAAATCCCCCCTCTGCAGAGTTTCTGGGGTTTGATCAAATGAGACATGCTTCTAATCGTCATTTAAAAAAAAAAACCAAAAAAACATTGCTTTGTTTAAGTTCAAAATGATTCCGAATTCGGGATCGCAGCCTTGGCGGAATTATTGGGTTTTATTGGAGTGAAGTAATGGTTCTTCCATTTCCAGTCATTTACTAATCCTGTTTGGTTTGGAGTCAATCTAGTTCAAGTTTTCGGATTCTCAGTCTCATTGGAGTCCAGATTAGTTTGAGTTAGAAATGACCCCAGATTGGGAATCGCTGTCTATATGGAATTGATGGGGTTTGCTCTGACGAAGATGTGATTCTATTATTTCCCCACATTTGCTAGTCTTGTTTGGCTTGAGTTCAAATTTACTCAAAACTCAGAATCTACTAGTCTGTGTGTAGTTGCCAGGTTTGCTTAAATGAAATCATGATGCTTCCATTTGCAATCATTTCTAATCCTCTTTGGTTTAAGCTCAAAATTATCCTAAGTTCGGAATTTCAGTCTTTGAGGATTTCGTGGGACTCACTCAAATGAAATCATGCTTCTTCCATTTCCCAGTCATCTTCTAACCCTGTTTGGTTTAAGCTTGAAATTACTTTAAATTTGGCATCCGTTTCTCTGCATAGTTGGTGGGGTGTGCTCAGATGAAGTCATGCTTCTTCCAATTCCAGTCATTTTCTATCCATATCTCAGTCTCGTTGGAGTTGGTGGGGTTTGCTAAACTGAAGCCATGCTTCTTTCATTTCCCATCATTTGGTAACCTTCTTTTGTTTGAGTTTTAAAATTAACCAAATTTGGAGTCTTGAGTCTCTTGCAGTTGTTGGTGTTTGCTTAAAGGAAGACATGCTTTCTTTCTATTTCCATTTTTTTCTAATCCTGTTCGGTTTAAGTTTGAAAATACTCAAAAACTTGGAGTCTCAGACGCTGCAGAATTGGTGGGGTTTGCTCAAATGAAGTCATGATTCGTCTATTTCCAGTCATTTTCTAACCCAATTGGGTTTAAACTTGAAATTACTCTGAAGATGGACCCCGATATCTGCAGAGTTGACGAGGTTTGCTCAATTGAAGTCATTTTTCTTCAAGCTGCATGCAAATTTTGTTTGGTTGAAGTTTGAAGTTATTCCAAATTCGGAATACATCTCTCTCCAACAGTCCTCTTGAGCTTGAATACTATCTGACTCATTGGCTGTCCGAAAGATGTATATCAGCTGATTTATTGGCTGTGTTGATGTGATTTGTTTTTGAGCTGAAGATAGAAAATAGTCCGTACTCTGTATCGACTGGTAACAGGGTCTAGCAGCCAATATTAGCCTCTATCTGCCTGTATAAACCTGAGTTGGTGATATATATTGGCCATATCAATATACAGGAGTAAAACAGGTATCATACTGATATTCGGCATTGGTAAGAAGCAAATATTAATCTGCCAATCTTTAAAACCATGCCTCGCTGTGACCGCACTATTTTTTTTAAATAGCTAAAATGAATCATTTATATCTTTAATATTGGTCTTGGTTAGTTAATTACATCACTTCCAGATATTGGATAAGATATTGGTTTTCTCTAACTTAATGTAATTCTTTGGTTTATGTTTTTTTTTCCAGAATTTGTTGCTCTTAACAAATTTCTTCTCAAGGCAAGTAATTTGGCTTTATTTGTTTAAGCGGCTACACTTGAAGTGATATTTCCTATATGCATTGCTAGTGTGTTATTATGCTTATTGGCAGTAACGGAATAGTTCTCATTTCTATTACAATAGAATTTACTCTTTTCTCTGGAGTCATTATATAACCTATGCTGCAGTTAGTTTCTTTTGGTTTCTTTTTGGTTTCTTTCTCTTCCTTCTATATTCCTTCAAAAATTTTAAGGACATAAGATACATCTCATATTCTGTTAAAGGGCTTTTCATTATGTCAGTTCATTCAATTGTATTTAAATGTTCAAGAAAACTTCATTAAGAAAAAACATGTTGTGGCCGTTGCGGAAACATCAGTTGTATTCTGACAGACGATATTGTTAGCTGATAGATAGGGTACCATCCGACATCGCGATAGGTTGAAAATTATTTAGCAGCCTATGCACTTTGCTGTGGTGCAGTATCAACTGCAATTTTGATACATGTATTCTACTCTATTATTTACGAGTTCTAGTGGTCTTCAACCCCAAACATCTTGTATCACTGAGGAGATCAAGGGCATACCTGTGTGACATCGTTAGCTGTGTTACTATCTACTTCAATCCCTAATGTAGAGAATCACTGGATAAAGTGCTTCCACATGGCACCATACCGTGAGTATACCATCCTATACATTATGTTATCTCTTGGATAATTTTTGTAGGGCTGCTAGGATTTGTAGTATTGAGGTAACTTGGCATTGCAGTTGTGACCTATGAAGTCCCATCATCCTTCAATCTTTATTAACCAGTGGTTTTTTCTAATATGTTTCTTGACGGTGCTTTACCTACCCCACATTGCCGGAGAAATGGTGTAATGAATATACCAACTAGCTTGGTGGTAGGGACATCTACTCCCATGGGGAGTACCAAGGTTAGAGCCCTGTTCAACCTATTGGAACTTGGAAGTCATTCGTGCCATCTAGTGTGGCAGTTTACTAGAAAGAAAAGGTCAAAGAATCAAAAGGTTATAACTGATATATGATCTATTTGACTGTGAGTTCTTATGATTATATTCATGAATGAAAAAAAATTCAGACGTTTCTAGCACCAAAAAAAAAAAAAAAACCTGATGTATGACATGACATGCATTGTCAGGCCTCTTTGTTGATGCATCTAGTCATCCTTTGATCCTTTTCTTTTAGTATCATAACATGCCTTCAACATTGAATCCTATCAGGGTTTTGCATGGAACTCTTTATTTATGTGTATATTTTAATGCCTTTTCAGATTCAACATACCTTTTCTGCCTTGGAGAGGTAATTACTACTCTATGTTAGGTATTTGTATTATCATGCTTCTCTTTTGATGTTATTGAGGATATCTTCTTGATTCAGACACAATGATTTACTCATTTTAACATTTAAAAAAAAATAATTTTATAGCGATGAAGCATGCATGCCCTGCCCCCTTTACAGAACAAAATAAGCAACGTTTCTTATTACTAGCTCTCTAGTAAATCCTCTCAAATCTTCCTATATGTAAATAAATCAGGTTTGAGTCCTAACACTATCCATGATTTTGTTTGTTGTTACAGAGGGCGTGGATTTCTCATTCCTGAAGATGTTTATGAGGTTTGTTTTGATATCCTCCTCAACTTTGGATGAATAGAACAATGTCTGTAGAATTCTTCATTTAACCATGTACATTTGAAGCAAGTAATTGGATCTCCTTTGCGCCCCCCACGCCCCCCCTCCTTGATCAGTAACCATAGCTATTATATTAATGAAATTTTTAGCTCTTTTCACACGAGATCCACTACTACCATTTATGCTATTGCTCCTGCTGCCGCTAGTTATGTTTAATTATGTCCTATAATCTAGATTTTTAACTCATTATATTTAAATATTAAGAATGAGTTTACGTAGTGATAGGCACTCACTTTGCATTTCACTTTATTAGATGTGACAACTTAGCATTCACACAAAAGAACACAAAAGAGAAGTGGAATTGGATTGAAAACTGGGTTCCTTAATCAATTGAAACTGGAGAGGTTTCCTTCTTTAGATCTTAAACTCTCTAATATCCCTCTAATTAATCTAATCTTATCTAATTGAGATTAAAAGATTAAGGGAATTGCCGAGATAATGACTATAATTACAGTGCTTCACTGCTTCGTTCTAGTACAAGAAATAATGTTACATATGATATGACACAACGGTGATTTGCATGTCCACCATTTAACACTCACCTCAGATTGATGCTGGGGAGTCAACCGGTATCAATTTGCTAGTTGGAAATGAGTGGCGGTCTATCATGGCCTTAGAAAAGAGATTCTGCCAGTTGTAGATTAGAAGACATGTAACAATGTAAGAGTGCATTGGTCAAGCTCATTCTTAGTTAGTCAGCTTCAATATGTTTGTTCTGATCATATACCGGGGAGGCAAGATGAATAGCACTTCTGTTGTTAGCATAATGAGGTGGAGTAGAGATGGAGGGAAGAAGAGTCCAGCCGGCAGGCCTGGAAGCCATATAATCTCAGAGTAGGCAAAATACATGATTTGATATTCGGTTTCGGTGTGGAGGATTTGGAGACACGATCTTGCTTCTTACATTTTCATCAAATCAATGAATCACCAAGGAGGACATACCGCCTTATTGAAGATCGACAACCATGAGGATATCCAGACCAGTTGGCATCAACATATGCAGTGAGCGTAATAGGAGAGCAGGTTGGAAAGAACACTCCATGAGACAGTGTACCGTTTAGGGAGCAGTTAACTCAATAGATAGCAGACAAATGGAGATGGTGTGAATCATGCATAAATTGATGAACAAGGTGAACAGAATGAGAAATATCAGCTCCTGTCATCAGCTCCTGTCATGGTGACATAGATGAGGCTTCTGACAAGTGTCCAATAAAGAGACAGATCAGAAATGTGATCACTCTAATTGTGGTGATATATGACATGGAGCTCAAGCGGGGTGGCGATAGTCTTGGCATGCAAGATCAACGTGCTCATGTGTGTACTTTTGTCCCTTTTTTAGAAGTATGAACCTCTAATCCCGGAAAGCAAATCACTTTACCAAGCTCTTTCATATGAAAATCTTCAAATTCTGAATTCCAAGAGTCATCTCCATAGATTAAACTATCAACGACGTATAGAAGAAGAATAATGATGCCAGAAGAAGCGTGTCATATAAACATGAGTTATCATATTTGTTCTATTGGAAGTTGGCCTTGAGGATTGTACTGCAAAATTTTAAAACCATGCCGATGGGCTTGTCTCAAACCATATAGAAATCTGCAAAGATGACGGAGAAGATCAGGATTCCCAAACTTTGTGCCAAGAGATGAAAGCATGTAGACAGTTCAAAGATCATCGTGAAGAAACGCATTCAAGCCAATGAGATAACCAAAGAGCATGCTTGCTGTGCAATATCATCAGCAAAATCAGCTGCATTCTGAAATGTCCTCCTATTACTCCAACCAGATTGACCATCGAGTAGCAACCACTGCACACATCCATAAAATTGCCTTTCTTCAAGAGCAACAACCAACTTGCCACTTTCAGTAAGGTCCTTCACGGAATTAGGCACAGCCCATTGTACTCCAAATAGGTGGAAGAGATGAATTCCAAACTGTATTACCAAAAGAACAGTTTAGGAGTACGTGAGAGACAGATTCTGCATCCTGCGAGCACATAATGCAACCATTTAAAATCTGAACCTCTCTGTTGTGACAGTGAAGGTTGTCAATAATAAGAACCTTTCCCAAAGAAGCTGTCCAGCAAAGACCAATGCCTTATTTTACCGTGTGATTTTGTCTTTATGAAGTCACTCTGTCTCCTTTTAGGACTCAATGATTAGTGAGTGCATTGGGGATGCACCAATTGAATTTTGATGGTTGGTAGTTCCTATATTACTGTTTCAATCTTGAGAGGCCTCTCATTCTCAGAGCTGTACAAGGCCCTGGATTGCAGGATATGTCAGTGAAATTCTATTGGGTCAATTATTTAGAGTGGTCTTGTTCTCCAAGAATGCATATTTGGGGAAAAAGGAGGCCTTATTGCATTGATAGCAAAATTGTGGAGACACCTAATGGTGGAATGATACATAGTGATTTGACTTAAGAGCAAGAAAAATATTATGATCATGTCCTGATTACCTCATTCAATGAAGCCCAAACTAAGTTGGACATGTAGGACTTTTTTGTGTAATGCCAGAGGATTCTGCAATGCTGTGAAAACATCCTCATTTTTCGCATGTGTAAATTTTCTGCGGTTTGATGCAGCACTCACCTATGCAGAAAGGGGAAAATTTTTTGAATTAATTTTCCTTGGTTCTGTGGACCATTTCCTCTGGAGGGGATTAACCTCTTTGTCTGCGCTTGCACGGAAACAAATTTTCATGGAGTGCGGATCCCAGCATTATGCAAACATGCCCTTATTTAATGAATTTCAACTTTTTGTTAGATGTTCAAACTGTCTCGTGAGATTTCAATGAGGGAAGGGGTCTTTTGTGACCATGCCAGTTTAATATGTGGTTTGTGGCTTGTCAGTTTGTGACTAAGTAATATTTCAATTACTATTTTGTGAATAAGGAAATTGGTTGAATGTCCAAGGCTGAAGAACTTGGCTTCTAAGTTTTTATCATAATCCCCATGATGTGTGAAATTGACCTCTTTGTTTATGTGATTATTTCGATGATCTTACATTTATAACAAGACGTAGAATTCTTTTCTTGGAAACTTCATATCATTGACGAGTCACAAGTGACTTTCTCTGTAGATATTTAATTTTATACTTTCAAAAAATCTCAATGAAATAAAGTACAAAAGAATGAAAACAGGACACACAAAAAGTGCTGGAGAATAAAGAAAGTAAAAGAAATAGGAAATATATATTATCCCTGGAAATAAAATGGTATCAAAATTTTCAGAATGTTGGCAATATTTGCAAATTGGCTTATATTTGCAGTGCAATTAGATGGAGAATTGTGGGGATTTTTTTGATCCATAATATATGTATATAGAGAGATTTTAACCCATTTGTACAAATTGTGAAGTCATCATTACATGGGTTACTAAACGAGTCGGGTCCTATGGGACTCAAACTAGAATTATGGGACTCAGCCATGCGACTCAGCCGAGGCCAACTCTTTTATTTTAAATTGGGACTCGGAGTCAACTCGGACTCCGCCCTGACCAAGTCGGGTCCCGAGTCCGAGTTTTTTTTTCCTTGCATCATTATCTATTCTACCTTTTTCCCTTAGCAGTTTGTTAATGATAGTTTATCATACGTTGAAATGGGCATTGAGTGGGTTATTGCTCCTAGATGTGTGAATCTCTGCATGAGGAGGGGGTATTGGCATGCAAAATTCAGTGTGCACCTCATGTGCTTTGTTTCCTAATGTCGTTTTGCCTTGTATTATATCATAACCTTTGCAAGGATCACAGCCTTTTTCTGCCACACGTTCTTATTGTCAAATATTTCTTTATTTCTTGTTTCAACTTTCTCATTCGATCACTGGTTCAACCATGACTGCAGGGATTGGTTAAAGTTGGATTCTCCCTTGATTCTCCTGCCTTTTATACAGCCTGCGAGGTATTTCTAGTTCATTTTACTGTGGAAATCAGTATCTTTTGTCTTGACTAACAACCAACTATGAACTGCCTCACTGCAGTTTGGAAAATGTTGGTGTCAGAACATAGGCTCTTAATATGCTTGACTAATGGACTGACCCAGCAAACACAAATAAAAGTGATTCTTAAGATGTTTATTCTTTGTAATGCATTTTCAAATGTCATCCTTGAGTGATCGCTGAATTTTATTCCGTTGCTACTAGGATTAAGAATACATATTTTCCATTGTTTTACTTTGTTTTTTTTTTTTTTTCGTGCTGAAATTCTGAGTTTACAAAATCCTGATCTGTTGTGTCTGGGGCAGCATGTAGTTGAACCCAAAGTTTTTAAAATTGGACTGGGGGCGACTAGGTCACCCTCGAGTCGTGTTAACTCTGCCAAGTCACATGGGACTCGACTGAGTTAGACCAATTCAACTCATACCCTAGGCTCAATAACATTAATAAAAATGAGAAAATTTGAAAAAAAAATCTAGAATAGAAAGTATAGTTCTGTTGAATCTAGAAATTTAAAACTTCTTGTGTGCTATCAGCAAAATTGTAAAAAAGATGCCATGGAGTGTGTAATTCCCATGAAGGAGCCCGCACGTGCACGCGCATTGGGTGGGGGGGTTGGGGTGGGGGTGGTTGTAACCTTGATATACGTTGTTACACCATTCTCTCTCTGCTTGAGCTTTTAGAGAAAGTGGTTTTCAACAGATTTCATGCTTGAAAATTGGAAGCTATCCTTTTGAGAGAGAATTGCAAGATTCTATGAAATCAACATTTCAAAAGAATCCCTTTTCAAAAAGAAGATAGGAGAAACACTTTATACTTGTAGAAATAGATAATTCCAATTGGACAGGTATTTGTGTTTTCTTTGATTTGTCAGTTAATATTTGTAATTTTAATTTAATTGATATATGTATATATATATGGGGGGAGAGAGCGAGAGAGAGAGAGAGAGAGAGAGAGGAAGTGAATGGAAGGGATTTATTGCTCTGCTCCTCGGTGTAGTCTTTAGGCAGGTGGGACTCAAGACCACAGGTGGAGGAATAGGAATTAGCTACTCCTTGATTCAGGTCCCCATTGGGAGAGCTTTAGAGGGAATAGGGGTGGACATCTATATGGGCTTCATGTGATTCGAAGCCAACCACTATGTACTGCAAGAAAATCCTAGCTATTGGTGGGGTCATTCGTAACTGTGATTCAAAGATTATCTCTCCTTTCTTAGGTTCGCTCAGTTGATAACGCTGAGCTTTTAGCCTTAAGGACGGGCCTTCGGGAAGCGCAGCATCTAAACATTCATAATCTTCTGGTGGAGGGTGATTCCTTCTGTGTTATTGGGTGTGCTTCGAGGAGGTCTAGCCCACCATGGAGGCTTGCGGACATTGTCGAGGAAATTTGGGATCTAGCCAATATTTCCTCTGCTTCCTTCTCTCATGTAAATAGGCAAGCGAAAGGTGCGGCTGCTAGCTAAGGATGGTGTCAACAGACAGCAACTGGAATTCCTTCCCCTTTCAGATTAGCGCTGTTGATCTCTTTAGTTTTTTGTATTGCTGCTTAGTTTTTTAGGCTTTTCCCTTGTGAGTGGTTCTTGGCCTTTTGGGGTCTGGGCCCTTTCTTTTTGGTACCTACCTAAACCAAGCAGGATTCAAGAATTAATCCGTTACTGGTACGAACAGAGGTCCTTTCCGCTACCGGGAATCCATTCCTTCCATTTTCTATATGAGGGAGGGATCATTTAGGCCTCAAAGTGTAATTGTTTGTAAGTTTGTTTTGATGATGAATGCCTAAAAAAAAAGAGAAATGGGATTTTGGGTGGGGGTAATGTCCTTTGTTCGTCCTGTTGGATGGAGAGTGTATTAATTTCAGACATTTAGGGTATCTCTAACATGAACCAGTTCTCATACACAAATATCTTGGATCGTGTTCAAGGAAGCACGGACACTTCTTCGGGGCTGTCGTGTCCGTGTCCGTGTCCAACACTTGTCGGACACGGACACGCTCCGCACACGCTCAGACATGTGTCAGACACGCAAAAAGAGTATCCCATTTATTTTATATTTTGGACACGCTGGGGACATGCTTGGGACACGCTAGGGACACAATGGCCTCTTTTAATTGGAAAAAAAAATTAAAATTAGAGTTAAAAAAAGAAAAGAAAAGGGGGCTGTTTGTAAAAAGTTAAACTTAAGAGGAAAATGGGGCTCTTTTAATCCGTCCATCTAGCTCCAGCCCTAAACGAAAGAAAAAGAATAAACTCGTTCGTCCGTCCAGCACTAAACGAAAGAGAAAAAAACCCATTTGTTCGTCCAGCCCTAACGAAAGAAGAAGATCTGCTGTGTCGGTGTGTCCTTGTATATGATTAGATTTATTATTATTATTATTATTATTATTAAATATTATCGTGTCCCCGACGTGTCTGTGTATATGATTAGATTTTTTATTATTATTATTATTATTATTATTATTATTAATAAATATTAACGAATCCCCGACGTGTCCATGTCCTACTTCTTTTAGAAATACCGTGTCAGCGTGTCCGTGTCGTGTCGTGTCGTGTCTGTGTCCTGTGTCTGGGTCCGTGCTTCTTAGATCGTGTTCCTAGCCTGATGGACATCTTGTTTATAACATTAACCATCTGGCCATGTGAATTACGGGTCATAACCAAAATACATATAGAACCTTTTTTCCCTACATTCGGTCCCTTGATTATTGAAGATGACTCAATGAATGCACTCTCATGGCCAGAAAGGAAAAGCAAGAGTGCCTGGGAGTGTATGGTAAATGGCATAAGGGAATGCTGGTCACCCCATAGATTTCATTCAGGTTCAGAATCTCAATGGGAAAGTGGATTCCCTTCCCAAGAAGGAATTAGAAGGCAGCATCTGTAGGAATTCTGGATGAGATATCAGTTTTCTTCGTAATGGGTCCATAAACCTATGAACCGTGATTTTCAATTACCTTTATTTGTTGTTTTTTGTTATTTTATTAATAAATTTTATCCTTAAGCTTTCAAAATATAAAAAAAAGTTGAAAGACTTCTCTTAATGCTTTCTTTAGATGTTTTTGTTATGAATCTCCATTGTTTTCTGATTGTTTAATTATTTTTTACAAATATTCTGCATACTTGTTCATGACTCATGAGTTCTTTATCTTATTTATTGGATTGCAACATGCCTGAGGGAATGTTTAACTAAGATGATATGTTGAGAAAGTTGCTTTTCTGATCATTTCCACTTTTTTCAGAGCTTTGATCAAAACAAGAAAGGCAGATTTAGGTTGGATGATTTTATATCACTTGGTATATTCTTACAATCAGCTAGGTACGTCGGAGAAATAATTTGAGCTGCTACTTATTCCAGATCGTATTTTTATTACTTTTCCAGAGTCATGTTTTAAAGAGAAACACGTAGGGCCTCTTTGTTTGCATTAGATTATATACAAATTGAACACCCAAGAATTCATGGTCAAATGAGCTCTACCAAAGGATTATTAAAGAGGTGAGGTGTGAATGATATGATGTGAGGGATGAAGGATATGAGGTAGCAATGTAGGTGGGGCCTTGACTTTCGTAGGTTTTAATTACTATGGTGATGGCTGGGTATTCATTTCCCCTCTTCCCCTGATTCAATTTCCATTAAAAGGGATGTTATTTCATGATCATTTTTGTATATTCACCTTTGGTCTTTATTTTTAACCACTTTTGGCATGAATTCCTATTCATTCAATTCCTATGTAGTCTATGTAACATGTAAACAAACAGGCCCATAATCTTTTCTTTTTTGATAATAGAAAGAGATAATATATGCATAACTGAACTATAATCGCCTTCCAAAGAAGTTGTTTTAAATGGTATAAACAGTATAAGCAGCTTGTAACTTTCAATGATCTCGAAGATCACCAGATGAACTGCATGATGTATGGGTAAGCCAGAAAGATATTCTTCAGTGAGCTGTTAGGATAAGTGATAAGTTCTCTAGATTATGTTTGAAGGGCTAGATTATGTTTGAACTTTGAAGGGATTCTATTTGCTGGTTTAGCCTTGATATAGTTGCTCACAAACATTGTAAATCTCCCATGATAAATTAGGTCAGTTTACTGGATTCTCTGAAATTAATAGGGACAACCGTACATTGGTTACTCAATGTTTCTGTCCAACTTTTTTGGCTTTTGCTTCCTATCAAAATTTGGTCGGGTTTATGATTCATTTATTCTGTGTTACAACTGAAAAGTATGAACTTTCAATACTTAAATAGAACTTGAGGAATTTCAAAATAAATTTTTATACAATGTTTACGCAAACCTGAAAGTATATATCATTTCCAGCTTTTGGTATTCAAAGTCATTGATGTGGAGGCAGATGATGGATACAAGATACCCAAAGACATTTCCTGTCAGATTATCCTTCCTGTCTAAATTGGGCTCATGGAAATTGTGGTCCATTGGTTGTAAATTGTCTACTTCCATCAGATGGCCATGATCACCTCTTAGCGGGGATAGTGAGACATTACCCTTTCCACAATGGTTCAACAATGGTCCAGATCAGTGATATGCATTGCTGAATAATGGTTTCCACACTAGGTCGAACTATAACATGCAGCTTCTTATGGTTGAGCATTATGCTGCTAACTCTTTTAAATTTTTAAATAAATCATTTTTAGGTCCACTTTTTCTGTACAGTAGGTTTTTCTCTAGTTGTAATGTTTATTTGGGAGGGAATTATTAAGACTTGTTTGCAAGAGTTGGGACTCGAGAGTCTCTAGTTTTCAGAGATGTAATTTTACTGTGTGTGCCTTCGTAATTAGTTTTGTTTTGATCTGTTTTGCAGGAACTTGTTTAATTCTTTTGATACAGCTAAGCAGGGAAGAGTGTCACTGGATTTTAATCAGTTCATTTATTGCAGTACGGGTTTTTTTCATCTCTTGGATTTTTCACTAAATTATAAACAACTTTCTTTAAATTGTTGTTTATTTTCTTTGGTTTCCTATTTCTACCAGTGAGTCCTTCCCATGCCCTTTTACATGCATCCTCAAATGGCACATGTTTTCAACATCAAGCCATGCATTAACTGGCCTCCTCATATGGATGACCTGGCCCAAAAGTCAGGGCAATCCACTCATGAGATGGGCTGCATGTGCACATAAGAAATGGACCACCCACATTCAATGTACGTGTTACCCAACTGATGAGTGGATTGATCCAATTCTAAGGCCAATACAACTACACTGTGGGACCCACCTGATTTAATGTGGCATATTTGTGCCACATTTTCATATTTGAATGTGTAGAAAGGTATTGAAGCTATGATTCACATAAGGCTTAAATATGAGAGGGACACCCCATGGATGTGGCCAGAAACATTTAAACAAATAAGTATGAAAAAGAATATGACACGGATGCTTAGACTTTCTGAAGTAGCCGGGGTGCCATATCATTGACTAAAACAGTGCTGATTTATGTGAAACCTCTTATAAATCCTGTATAATTTCTTGAGAAAGGGTAATTTCAATTTCCCAATAATTTCCATTCAGGTTGGTCCATTAGGCTCAGCTTATAGAATGTAAACCCTGTCTAAGGAAATTTCAAAACTGCGGTGGAAGAGAGGAACTCAAAAACATCTCCTCTACCTGCATCCAATTTGGTTAAAAGTTCTGCCACCTCATTTGCCAACCTTTTCGTAAAAGTTACCACTATAGAGGTACTGAAAATTTTAATTTCATTTTCTATGAATGCTAGAAAGTGTGGTTCCTAATCCTAGTTCTTTACCCACCCCATACATGGTGCTTATGTCAGCTTTCCTCAATTCCTCTGTAAAGATATGAAACTCCATTTGAATCTTTGATGTTCACCAGAGTGAAGAAAGGTTTTAGAATGACTCTTATGATCATCTAGCAATTTGTGAGTTCATGCTTTGCCCGGCTTTTCCATTCAAAAAATAAAATAAAAATGCTTTGCCCTAGCTTTCCCTTGCCCCTTCATAGAAAATTTTAGGATTCCATGCATGGGTGGATTCCATTTTTCCACTGGTTTTTTCACTACCAGTCCTTCCAACATTACCTCCTCCCAATTGCACTTTACATCCAGTAAGATCACCTAGTAAATTATTTCCCTATCACTGTCCATCTTGTCAACTTAACTTTTGAGATTTCAAATGCCACAGTTGGTCCGGTTGGAACTACCTTGGCAGAAGGTTTATATGGTCTAGGTTGATGTTAGTTCACACTGATGATTGATACATATGATCTACAGAGCTCCAGTCTATTGCTTACACATTAGATCCTTTGCCTTGTTTCCGTTGTGTTTTTTTTTTTAACCATTTGGTTTTTATTTTCCCTTGCCATTTAACATCACTGCCCGTTGATGTGACCTTGCAAAATGGCATGAGGGATGGCAATGGGTCATTAAATGGCTAACCTACCCTTGTCCCTGTTGGAGTGAGTTCGGGATTAGAGATTCCAACACAAGTTGGGTTTGGGTTTTGGTCACTACAACCTGTCTACTTGTTTATGACGGTTCACGTTTATTCATAGATGCCTTCCATGGAATATTAATAAATATTTCATTTTCCTATAAATGTTTAATTGTCTATCCTACATGTATGGAGGGAATAAAGGACAACTATTCCAAACCAACGATACCCGAGTTCGGAGTCACATGTCCTACACCTTACATGTAGTAGGTCTCGAGTGTGAGATGGGTCAGGATGGATTCACATTGTTCATTTCCACTGGTATCATTGCCAAAAGATTTTGATGGTCCAGAGTGACAGTAATTTACACTGGTTACGGGCAGAGACGAGCTACACTGTTTCAGCATATCCCTGAGGATTATTAATCAATTGTTTTTGTTCTGTCTTCTCCTCTACAACATTTTCTTATACTTGCGTCTTTGTTTTCTTCCAGCTGCCAATTGTAGAATATGAAATCATCTTTCTTTCACGGGAGATTGACGCTGTGGATTCCATATCCTTGCTGCCACAGGGACTTCTCGGGAGTTCTTAGCAGCTTTCTGCTATTTGGTGTGAATATGTACTATTTCTAGATTTATTGGCATTTGTAGCTGATCAACAGAATCTCGCTGCTCATTTTGACGTACTGCTGTATTCAGAAATTTGATCTTTTCATCTGATTTTCACAATCTTCTCCAATTTTACGGCAAACTTCTTGATTTTAAATGCAAAGCCTATGTTGCACTACATGATCTTCCAACTTTTTCTCTGTATATATACAATGCAGCATTTCATGTATTCTATTCTAGAGTTACATTTGTTTTGCAGATCATTGCCTAATCCTTTAACAATTCAGAGGGCTGGTAGATCGAGAAGAAGCATAGTTTGAAAACTCAGTCAGACTCAGCCAGATTTGGGTGAGTCAACTTCGATTGGTCAACTTGGATTGGTCAGGCATCTCTAATTCTTTATTCCATAGATGAAATTCTGTAAGAACAGAGTGGCCAAAATAATTTCTAGATCGGTCCAAATTTAATGATTTCCAAGAATTTAAGCATTTCAATGACAGAAAATTTGAAAAAGTTTTGGGACATGCTTGTATAATGCTGAAATTCCATATACAATGAATACCTGTGTAAAGCTGGATTTCATTATAAAATTTGCACAACGTACAGCCATTTAATTTCACCTACTTAAAGCTAAGGATTAAAATCATTTCATCTAGCTGATAGATCGTATTTAAGTTATTTGCACCCAACTCTTTCCATCTATTAGGTCTCTCCTCCTATTGTCAAGCATCCAGAGGGCCTTGGCATCAAAACTTCAGTCACATTAGGACCTGTTTCGCACTTGATTATGAGAGAATTGAATAAAGAAAAACATGGAACGCGTAGTCATATATTCTTCCATCCTCTTGAAAAAATACCCCTACGGTTTTTTTCTCATACGGTCACTATCAGCCATCATTTTCTGGACTTGGTGACCAAAGTAAAATATTTCCCCCAAGAATTTCTCCCTACCCCTTTCACGAAATTTTTTTGAACTAAGTAATATCTCTTTACATTTCAATTCCAATCTCTAATAATCCAATAAAATTTTACAATGTTGCAGTACATTTTTGGATTTGACAAAAAATTCAACATTATAGAAAACGTCTACTAGGGAAATGACTTTACTTTTGTCATCAAGTGCGCGAAAATCAATAGTTAATACTGATTGACTATGTATGAAAAGAAAACTTCTATTATTAGGGATTTTGACCGAATGGGTGCGATATCACATTTAATAGTCTTTTTAAGTATACTAGTGGTGCAATGCACGTGCAAGGAACATACTCTTTCATTATGATAATCTGGAAAAATAAAGTCATTGAGAAATTCAATATTAACGATCCCAATGGAGAATGACCATTTTACATATAGCTCAATTTTTTTGGCAAATTAAGCAATTTACAATCACTCATTGTTCTTATGAAATTCAGTAAAAGCTTCAATAGAAAAAAGTAAGAATAATATAGAATAATAAGATATATGCAAGGAAACTAACTGAAAAAAAGTTGAAAACCAACCTTTTCTGGCCATATGTGATTAGGCAAAACACTCACCAATTTCAATATAGATCGATCGTCCGGCTTATTTTCCAAAAAAAATTGTCTAAAACCTAGCGCCAAATACATACCAAATTCATGTTGAGAAGCTCCGAATGACAGTAATACCAATACAAAGAAATTTGAATATTATGGAAAGAAACAAGATTGATATGTTAGGATGAGGGCCAGAGCAACAACTTAAAAAGCTTTCTTGAATTAAGATGACACCGCTACCAAATTTTGAACTATGTACGTTTGTGGCACTTTTGTTAGCTTTTTATGTATCATAAATTAGTTATGTTACATTCTAATTTTGTTGTAAGTGAATCTTTGAAACACATATCATAATTTGAAGCAAGAGAATCAACTATAAAGAGATGTTTAGCCATACACTCTCAGGATGGGCACAGCTACTTCCTTCAAACTTGATAAGAAAATTTAATGGAAATTTTATTATCCTAGCGTTATAGTAATGTGGTTGCAATGTTGGACATGAATCAAATCCAAGAGTAATACTGGTTCGACTTGAGATGATGCCTTGAATGAAGCATGCAAAATCATAAAGAAAGACAATTAGCACCCTCAAATACAGTTTAGCACGTAGAATGATAATGAAGGAATGCATGTTGCCGGAACTGCCTAAAACAAAAAAACAGGAGCCCTAAAGCAATCACTTCAAATCAAAATAATATGGTGGATCTAAAAACATGAATTGGCATATCATAATGATGGGTTCCATTGCATCATACTCATAAAAACTTGAAAATAAAAATAAAATACCTTATCATAATTCAAAAAGTAATAAGACAAGCCATTAGTCACTTACATTGGATGTTGGTTTGATATATAGCAATAAAGTTTAAAAGAAAACCAACTTGCATGTAATGAAGAAATCAAGAAAAGGCTTACATGAAAAAAATCTGCATACGTTTGCATATTCACAAAAAAATTTTCATGACACTGAGATTATCTGACTACTAAGAAAATAAAGCATTTAAATAGACTTTAAGCCTCTCCACAGTATCTCCGTATCTTTGGCTAGTGCATCCACACATCAATGAAATAACTTCCTCATTTCAACCCACTAATGTCACCCAAGTCCTCATCACTAAGTATGAAAACACCATACTTTCTTAGTAAAAGGATATATATATGTCTCAGTATTTCTTTTTCTGATCTGACACAAGCATACTATCAAACCACATAAAATATTTTTCTATATTTTTTAGAGTGACTATTTGGTTAGATCTACTTGTGCATAGTATTTTGTATCGACTGCGGATTTTTACTGCACTATAACATACTTGCTAGTATACATAGGAATTCATAGTGAAATAAGCATTGTTGAAAGATTATTAAAGAAGTGAGGGGTGAGAGACATGAGGTTATGGATGCAAATGGGACCTTGACCTTCGTGAGATTTGAGTTCCAGGATGATGGATGAGCATTCGTCTCTCATTTTTCTTCAAATCAAATTCCATTAAAAGAGAAGTTATTTGATTGTCATTTTTTAATATTCATGTATGATTTTACATTTTATCCACTAATGAAAATTTGAAGCCCTATAACTGTTAGGAACTATAGGAACTATTTTCTGTCATTCCTTATAAAGTTTGATGCACTAAAATGTGTAACATGTTACAATTATTTTTTTTCTTTCTTATTTCCAAAAAGAGGGGAACACATTAAAAGATTAAAAAACAATCATAAACGGTCCAAACCTTATGCCAAAACCACTAATGTCAAAGATAACATACAAGATGACCAATCCACCAAGCTGGCTAATACAACACAAAAACAACCAAAACGACATGAAAAAAAAAAAAAAACCCTCAACTGGTCACTACCTCCCCTGAATGTTAAAATTCTATTTCATTTCTAATATTGCTAGTCATTTTTGAATATTCAAATTTTCTTCATTTTTAATCGCTTATAAAAGTTTAAAGTAAATTTTGCTATTTCAGTAACATAAAAAAAATGCCCAACATTAAAAAGAGATTTTCTATTGTCACAAAGTTCACTTTGTCGAATGTTGTTAAAGCACTAAATGTTTAAAATGTTACAATTCTATTTCACATATTTCATTTCTAGCATTGCAAATTCAATGAAACAAAATATCAACCAACCAGAACAGTACCCAACTCATAGTTTTAAACGGATAAATAACAAATCACAAAGATTTCAAGCAATATTTGGCATTCTCATTCTCATCTCTTCCTCTGACAAGCAAATCGTGTCTTTACAGGCATTTGGATCGAAGTTGAAATTTCCTACACATGAAAATCTCAATTGAAATTTCTCATTTGAGATTTTGAAGCGAATATACAAATTCTTCAAACATAACACTTTTAATGAACATTTGAGATAAGCATTTCATCGAATTATAATAATACTAAGTGGGGCTCACGGATGTGTAGTTCTCTTTGATTATATATCCATATAATATAATTTAATAATACTAAGTGAAGCGCACAGATGTGTAGGGAAAAAACATGATAAGTTCTTCTACTAAGTGGGGCCTACAAATGTGTAGTTCTCTTTTATTTTATATATGTATAATATAATAATACTACGTGGGGCCCACAGATGTGTGGATGTAGAGAAAAAGCATGACAAGTTCTTTTACTAAGTGGGGCCCATAGATGTGTAGTTCTCTTTTATTATATATATAATATAATAATATTAAGTGGGGCCCACAGATGTGTAGATGTGGAGAAAAAACTTGACAAGTTCTTCTACCAAGTGGGGCGCACAGATGTGTAGTTCTCTTTTATTGCATACATAAATATAATATAATAATACTAAGTGGAGCCCATAGATGTCTAGATGGAGTGAAAAGGCATGACAAGTTAGGCATGACAAGTTCTTCTCTTTTATTGGGGCCAACATTTGTGTAATTCTCTTTTATTTTATATATATATATATTTATAATATAATAATACTAAGTGAGACCCACAGATGTGTAGAGAAAAAGCATGACACTTTCATCTATTTTATAATAAGGGTATAGATATTATATTATTATTATTATGTAATAATATATTATAATATCTGGGGGTGGGCCCTACAAAGGTGTAGTGAAAAAGTATGCAACTTCTCTTCTCTTTTATAATAGTAGATATAGATAAAATAATAGATAGATTCTAATATTTGGGGGTGAGCACCACAAAGGTGTAATGAAAAAGTTTGCAATTTCTTATAATAATATATTATTATATTATATTATAATATTTGGGGGTGGGCTCCACAATGGTGTAGTGAAAAAGTTTACAATTTCTCATAATAATATATTATTATATTATATTATAATATTTCGGGGTGGCCCCACAATGGTGTAGTGAAAAAGTTTGCATTATAATATTTTGGGGTGGGCCCCACAAAGGTGTAGTGAAAAAGTTTGTAATTTCTCAAAATAATATATTATTATATTATATTATAATATTTGGGGGTGGGCCCCACAATAGTGTAGTGAAAATATTTGTATTATAATATTTGGGGGTGGGCCACACAATGGTGTAGTGAAAAAAATATGCTACATTCCCTCTTTTATAACAAGTAGAAGTAGATAGAAATAAAAAAATATAAGTGTAGTAGATATTATTATAATATAATAATAACATATTATCATATTCTATTCTAATAGGGAGAGGTGGGCCCCACATGGTGTAGTGAAATTTTTTTGCAACATTTCCTCTTTTTTAATAGTAGTAATAACATATTATCATATTCTATTCTAATAGGTAGAGGTGGGCCGCATGTGGTGGAGTGAATTTTGTTTTTGCAACATTCCCTCTTTTATAAAAAAGTAGTAGAAATATTGTTTTACCAAAAAGAAAAAAAAGTATAAATATTGACTGATCCCTTACAATAACTTATGCGATATCGCACGCCCTACTAATATCAGTACAACTGTACGGTCAAGATCCTTTTTTACTCTTCAAATCTAATCTGACAGTGACCGGACTTCATTTAACGGATTCTCTCTCTCCTTTGTTTGATTGCATGTTATATTTTCTTCGATCCTTCCATGTTGTAATTTGAAATCTCAGTCTCTTCCGTAATAACCCTCATCTCGATCGAGAAAAGGTGGGATTTTTCGTTTCTAGGGCTTTTGAATATCTGTTGTAGTTTGATTAGTTTTGGTTTCTGATTAAAACCCAAATCAACGATTCTCTTTTTGTCGAATGGTTTGTGAAGAAGTCGAATTGATTCGGGAAGTGAATGAGACTCGGTCCGGATTCTGTCGAGTCTGATTCGAACGACTCGGTTCTCCTCTGGGGTTGCCGATTCTTTGGGTTTCTAATCAATGCCTTGTGACGCTTGAATTTGAAGAGTAGGGGGATATTGAGTTCCTGTTTTGGAAAAAAAAAACCTGCATTGCGTTTGCTGCAAATGGGGTTGATTGGAGAAGTAGAATTCACAAAGCTGGATCCCATAGACATGGGATTAAGTATTCAATGATGGTGAAGGTGAAGCAGTATTAGTATTGGGTTCTGTGGATGATTTAATTCTGCTGCTCATTCGGGCAGTGTGGAATTTCAAATCACATTCATTTGGGCAGTTTATGATGCTTGTGATGATTTGGGGCCATGGTATGAAGAGCTAGTATCCTACTCAACGTGGTTATTGATTTCAGTGTAATGCTGGATGAAGTTGAATTGGATAACCATCCAATCCTCCAAGAACAGGACTGCTTGGGATTTTGGGTACACTGGGATGCTCACCATAATCAGTTCTCTTTTGGGGTTACTTGATTGTCAAAGCTGACAAATGCACAAGGTTACAATTCTCATTCTAAATTCTAGGGTGGGGTGTTTTTATTTATTTATTTATTTATTTTTGGGGTGAGGGGAGGGCGTGGGCAGGGAAGACAGCGATGATATTATTAAAAGGAAGTATTGGAAGCAATTCTTTGTGCACTTTAAGAATGTTTGGTGATAGCTTCTTCACATAGAGCTCCCCTTCCATACACCAAAGTTAGATAAGATGTTTGTGGTTCATAACTTGTTTGTTTTATGAGTAGAATTCATTAAACCAACCCCGGATTGATGGGATAAGGCTAATTTGATGCTGATGATGTGTAATTTAATAATGTGGGGTCCTTTACTTTAAAAATTCAGGCCTTTTGATTATCCTATTTGGTGCAATCTATTGTATAGCTCATCACAATCTGAAGAAACTGGCAAGTTTTGCTATTAATTGTGACATAACTGGGAACATATTTTCCCATATTGTTAAATCTCGTCTCTCATCCTATGACAGGCACATACTTGCTTATGCCTAATGTATGCATTCCAGACCGATCGAATACTCATATTGAAACCGATCGAATACTCATATTGAAAATCTCCACTGATAGTTCTAGGGTACAAGTTTAGCATTCCATACTGTAATGAGTGTCCTGTTTCATATAATTCTATTATTTTTCTTACTTTTCTACATAAAAAGAACGTTAGAATGGATAGTAAACGGTGAAATGTTATTAATTTAGGGATGTTCTAAAGAAGAAAGCTAATACTTTATTTAAAAAAAAAACAACTGAATGTACAACATGAAACTTCATGTTAATGGATAGGATAGATGCATGTATCTGTACCCCTATCCTAGATTTTCAGAATGCGAAGTTCTGTCCACAATCAACATATCTGTGTTTGTAATTCATGTCCGCATTATAGATATTATCTTTATTACAAAATTCTGCTCCAGATGAAATAAAAATTAGCGAGGTCATTCTTCAGATAGGTAGATCCTTTTGTACCTGGAGTGGTCTGTTGGGTTTATTAATCTTGTTTTTCTCCAGTAATTTTTTTTTTTCAATCCTTTTCAGGTGCAGAAACATCTTTGAAGTAAGAACAAAGACTGATGTTGGGATTTTATTTCCTTACTAGAAGATTGGTAAATGGAGAAACTATTAGTTTCGGTTCATTTGAAAGTAGTTTCTCACTCAGTAGATGGCTAGCTATATTATGTTGTGATGTACTGGTTTTAAAAGCTACAAGGCCATGAATGAATGGAAAATCTCGCCGTCATGCTCTCTGGTGGGAGTCAGTTGCTCTGTGACTAAACCAAGTCAACACCATATTTTGAAACGACTTTCCTTTAACCACAATCACCATGGTTGTATTACACTCTCTGGTGAGTTTACTTCCTCAGATTGCGTCTATATCCATTACTCTTGTGCTGTTTGAGGTCATGCTGAGCTGATCCTTTCGTATCTACAGGTCTGTAAGATGCTTCTAAATGGGTCAATGCTAGTTAACCATATGCAGGGAAACCAATAATTCAACAGTTTAGAGAATCTGCAGGAATCTAGAGCCAGTTGACTGTAATAATTCCCAATGAGTATAACAGGGTATCCTTACCTCGATGCCCTATATCATTTTCCCCCAACATGGGCAGCTCTAGTTGCTAGTTTCTTTGTACTCATCACGCTTTCACTTTCACTATTCCTTCTAATGCAGCACCTTTCGGCATACAAGAATCCGGAGGTTTTCTTCCTTCTCTTGTGAATTCATAGTGTTTCTTTTACAATTGGCTTGCATGCTTCTGTTTTTTGATATTTCAAATTTCATTGGCTTTTTCTTTCAGGAGCAGAAGTTTCTCATTGGTGTTATCTTAATGGTTCCATGCTATGCTGTTGAATCGGTAATTCTTTTTTAAATAAAGGGTGGAAATGAAGAAATTTCATCCAAGGAATCTCATTAAAAAAAAAAAAAAAAAGCTAATGAGTCTAGTCTTAGATTACCAGCAATTTTTTTCTTTTTTTAAAAATTTCTTTTAATCCAGTTAGTCTAAACTTATAATAGATTAACAGTGGTTCAATTCTTGATCCTCCTGTAGATCACATCTTTCCTCATTGTGAGCTACTTAATGTTCATAGAAATTGATCAGACTTTTTTATTTTTATTTTTAATTTATTGGCGATGTCATATGTGATGACAAGTTTTTCTGTTAAGCAGCTTTAGTGTTTGAATGGGAACTACTTACCGACACAATATAGTTGTTCTTTGAATGTAGTTTGTATCACTGATGAACCCATCCATTAGTGTTGATTGTGAGATCCTGCGTGATTGCTACGAAGCCTTGGCCATGTATTGCTTTGGAAGATATCTCATTGCTTGCTTGGGTAGGACTCTCTTTCTACATACATGTAGTTATTCTCTCAGATTTTCTTACTTCTGTTAGATTTATGTGCCAATTTTCTTTTAAGATTTTCCCTTCCTGTTTAGGTGGAGAGAAGAACACCATCAGATTCATGAAGAGGCAGGGTCGTTTAGGTCCCACAACACCCCTGCTGGACCATAAATCTGAAAGGGGAGTTGTGAAGCACCCTTTCCCTATGAATTGTCTCTTAAAACCATGGAGACTTGGTCAATGGTTTTACCAAGTTGTAAAGTTTGGCATTGTTCAATATGTACGTTACTTGCAGTCTTGCTCTTCAAAGCTTTTCTTGTTGAAGTTTGACCTGACTTTCATTATGAGTTTTCTTTTCATTTACTAAAAGAAAATGTTATTCAATGCTTTCTTTCTTGCAGATGATAATTAAGACTTTAAGTGCTCTTTTAGCAGTGTTTCTGCAAGCCTTTGGTTTGTACTGTGAAGGAGAATTTAAATTGGATTGCGGGTAAGATTATCTTCAGATGTATGAGTACGTGAACTATTCTCATAGTTAATGTGTCCATCTTTTACAGTATATTCATTGAGTTGACCTTTCGAATTTTCTGTTAACAAATATCTTTATGTCATGCTACATATATTGTAGAAAAAACTTGGTAACCATTGGCCAATAATACAAATTAACTTGTGGTTTACCTATGGCTTCTTCGAGTGCAAAACAATACAAGTTATGCAGTAGTATCGGATAATTGACTGCTGCTCTATGCCTTAATGAACAAATTTCTCCTTACAATTTTTTGCATCAAATGTGAACCATTGATGTCTTCCCATTTTTTCTGTTCAATTTGGAGGCTTTTGATCAAAGGTGAGCTTTTGAGGCCTTGGTCCATTGGAGTCTTGATTACTTACCGAAGTGTGGATCCATATGTTCAAACTTAAGGATCTAATCTACATACACAACCTCAGTTTCAGGACCATATAGTGCCTCTACATAATCGAATCACTTTTCCAAGAACTATGAGACATATAAGTCATACAAGAGATCTATTCATTGATAAGAAAAAATAAAAAAGGGCCTGGTGGTTGGATTGATGATAAAATAGAATCCTGGTCACATCAAAATTGATGATAAATTAGAATCCTGGTCACATCAAAATTGATGATAAATTAGAATCCTGGTCACATCAAAATTGATGATAAATAGAATCCTGGTCGCATCAAATCCAGTTAGACCTGATCCTCAACCCGCAATTTTGTGCATGCTCATGGCATCTTGCTAGTGGATGCTTGCGTTCTTGTGGAATCCTTTTAATTGTTTGGCTTTAACTCTAAAACCCCAAGATATAGGAAACAGGGGAATAGAAATTAGTTTTCAACTAGGTAAAAAGAACTATATAACTAATCGAATAAAAAAGTTAAAGCCGTAAAGGAACAACTACACATCCTCATAATGAAGATTAATCTGTTTCTTTAGGTATGTACCTAAACCTTTAGAAATGGAGATTTTCATCTCTTTCAATGTCTAGAGTTAAGAAGGTGATGAAATGGCCGAACACAACAGTCTGCAAACATATTTCTGAACCATGATTGTGACTTAAAATATCCAGTATCATAAAGGAACCAGTTTTTAAATTCCATTGAGCAGTCTATGACTCTCTTTAAGGTAGTTAAATGCCTTGTCATTTAATTAATGATGCACATGACTGGTTGATGTCACTTATTCACTGGTCCCTTTCTCTGGTAAAACAACGTGTAAGCATTATGCTGGCTTCCCTTATGCCTTGTTTTCTTGCCTCATTAGTACGTTCCACTATGGATTTTTGCTCTACCATTTGAGCGTTGGCGTCAGATAAGTAGTTGGCCATGACACTTGCCAAATCAAATGGAGTCTATCATATGGAGGAATTAACCAACCTGCCATGCGTTACTAGGAATTGGTTGTGGCTAATTATGATGTACTTAGAACTGTGTTGAAAATTCGGATAGCCTTGTAAAGGGATTCAGAAATTCATGATGCCCTTTGCTTTGATGTCTTTGTAATTCGACTCCTTCCCACCTTTTCTCAATCTATTTTAAATGTTTTATATATATATTTTTAGTGATTCTTTCAAAAGTAAGTCAATAGAATTACATACCCCTTGGGATCCTCAATGCTGTGTTCCTTTGTGAAGCTTTGGTTTACTTCTGCTTGAAGTGGGGGCAAAAGTGAGGGATTGGTGATTCTCAAAATTGTCTTGTATTGAGAATGCCTACAAAGTATCTTTATGACATACTATTAATAATGATGTTTATATGTGAGAATATCATCACCATCATCATCAAAGCCTTGTCCCAACTATGTTGGAGTCGCTACATGAATATGTTTTTCCATTCCAGTCTATCATGAGCTAACTCCTTGGATGGGCTGTACTTCTTCAGATCTATCCTTACTGCTAAGTCTTTGCTCCATTACTTTGTCCCATAGGTTCATAGTTTCACATAAGTATAATCCTACAATAATTGGTACAACTTTCTATATCTCCTTTGTTCTTGTATATACGTAGTACTACAACACTTCTCCATTTTCTCTGTGCTTAATATTTTATTGAAGAGCCTCGCTAACCAAACCCATACAATCTTTTCTAAGCATTTCTAAACCTCTATGAAAATGTCATCTAGTCTGTAGGCTTTCTTGTCTTCCTTCTTTCCAAGTCTTTCTTCACTTCTGCTATCCTAATTCTGCAGTAGAAGATATGCCCTACTAACAAAGTATCCTCTCTTGTTCCTAAGCCTCCTATAGAATCTTCATTGAAAAGCTAGTTAAAATATTCTCTCCACCTTTCTTTAATATCATCGTTCTTCATTAAAATACATGATAATGTAGAAACCCATTGTTTGTTGTATTATTTGAAATATAAGATGACTTCTTTTTTTTTTTTTTTTCACAAAAACTTCATTAATTTAGGACTAACCAAATAATGATGTACCTGTGGGGCCCACTTGGATGCATGCTAGTCATGAGGAGAGGTGGAGAGGCCTATACTGTGGGCAAAAAAACTGGAACCATCCGTTCATTCCAAACCTCGATTTAAAGCTTCTGACTTTGACAATATTGGCATTTGACGAAATACTTCTTGTGTGTTTTGCAATCAATCCAACCGTGATTAAATTTAAATGAGTGTAATATTGTGAGTCCCAATTCGTTGTAGAGAGAGGGGCGTGGTTAGTGAGTGTTTAGGGGGTAGGATTGATCATAGTAGGAGGCCACGCGAGCCTCATAAGCCAAACCATACACATAAAAATATGCATACATGTAATTATTTTAACTCATGATGAAAATTGCTTGTCCACTTGTTTTACAGAGAGATGATCATGTGTTGTGGTCCAATGGTGCTCACTACATGATTTGATTCCATTCGAAGTGATATACCCCCATTAAATCGATCATGTTATATTATATTATATTTTTCACATGATCAATTCAATGGTCTCTTCACTCCAATTGGAGTGGATTTTGCCTATTATAGAAGAGCATCTGATGATATGTGTCATTTGGATTTTAGAGATCCCATTTAGGTCAAATCAGATGTTTGGAGTAGGAAGTACAGTTTGATCGTTAGTGCAGAATCTCATCATCATGGAACTGTCAGAATTCATGTGTAGATGTGATAAAAGTTTTATGCCGTCTGTCAACCTGACACAACCCCCTCTATTTATCCGGGCTTTAGACGGGCCTCGATGTTTCCATGGATTGGATCTCCATTAATTGAGTGGGGCTTAAAAGCAAAGAGTTCCAAGGCATTATGTTGGCTTTATTTGAGATTGTGTGCTTCATTTGAGGGAACAGCGATGCAAGAATATCTTTTATTTAAGCAGTCTTTGTTGCCAATGGTGGTAGTCAAGGTGAGTATTAATGGCAACTCCAAAGGTAATTTGGGCCTATTGAAATGTGGGGCATTACATAAGATGAGACAGGTCAGTTATTTTTGGTGAGTGGTGACTCAAATAGGGTGGAGATTCTGGCTATCATATAATGAAAGAGCAAAACTTGAGAATTTAGTGATTAAAATGGCATACTGATACTTTATATATTATTTTCACGTTTATCTCCTTGATGGTTCAGTGTCCAATTGTATGTTAATTGTTTCATAATACAATCTTAGTCAATTCAGAAAAAATAGTAGGTATTGTGTCTAACTGTTTTTCTTTTTCGGTACTGTCCTTTTTTGTAAATACCGTGTAGGTATCCATACATAGCAGTGGTTCTTAACTTCAGTCAGTCATGGGCTCTGTACTGTCTAGTGCAATTCTATGCTGTTACAAAGGATGAATTGGCGCATATTAAACCACTGGCCAAGTTCCTGATGTTCAAGTCAATTGTCTTTTTGACTTGGTGGCAAGGTGTGGCTATTGCAATATTCTATGCCTTGGGTTTATTCAAAAGTCCTATAGCTCAAGGTTTGCATTTCAAGTCAAGTGTTCAGGACTTCATTATTTGCATAGAGGTACTTGTTCTCTAAATTAGACCCACTTAAAATATCATGCTACAAGTGTCTCATTCCTTTTAATTGTAATTTCTTGAAAGTATTTCCTCTCATGTATATAACTTGCCTGAGTCTTTTCTTCTTGTGACATTGTTGAAAGCTCATCAGTTAAGTGGACATATAGAATTGAAATCAGCTTGGTTTAGTCATTAGACCATCCGTTAGCTTTCTGCTACCCCTCGATTTATGTTTTATTGTCTGTGCTAAGGTGTAGATTTGTGGCATTTTTTTTCCTGTTTCTTGTTAATTTTCTAGTTGTCAACATTTTTATTAATACAATCTTAATACAATGATGGATTGATATAGTTTTCTGCTGCATCTTGACCTCTTCTCTCACTAAAGTCTGTGGGGCATTTTCTGATTTTTTTGAAAAAGTTACAATTTTATTTGACTTAAGTGGACTGGAACAAAAGAGTGGGGAAAGGCCCAATTATCAAGAGTCTAATCCCAAATGTGGCAATCTCCAAACATCCCTTCTTTACTGATCTGTCACCTAACAAAGTCTTTCAGCTTCAGCTCAGCTGGTCACGGACATGGGGTGTGTGAGTGAAGCGGGAGTTCGAATCCCCAATGTAGCCAAAACAAAAAAAGGTCACCCAACAAAAAACCAGCTGACAATTGAATCAGTCAATATTTTTTTTTTTCATTGAACAAGCATAAAAGCTTAAAAAAAATGCTAAAAATCAGACTAGACAAACCATTAAACTCCTTATTGGTTAGGTCTGTATCTGACAAACATTACCACCACACCTTTTGATAGAATCTGACATTATTAAAGTTTCTATTATTTTCTTTCGCCAAAGTGCAAGTATTATCACCACTAAAACTTTTGTCGTTGCTCTTTATACATCTGACATGATCTAAGTCCCTACTTTTCTTTTCCCTCATTCTTGCAAGTTTAAAATATCTCTCTCCCCTTGTTCCCAACTTATTATATAGGTCATCTTATGCTTTGGACTTTGCATCGCATACTACTTTCTTAACTTCTTTCTTTGCCTACTCAGTTCTCATGCATTTTATAATTTTTCGTATTCCTAGTCCTCTGCCAAACTTTGTAGCATAAGTCCTTTCTTTTGTATGTATAGCTTCTTAAACCTCTAAACTCCATGACTAGATCTCTTTATTATAGTATATTTTCCCTTTTTGAATCTCCAAGTACCTCTTTTGCAACCCTCTAGTACAATCAGCCAAATCATCATAGTTTCTCCCTCCAAATTTTATTCTTCCCCTTTATTTACTTTATGCTTAAATGTTGTTGCTATTTCCCCTTTCAAATATCTCAACCTTGTTTTAGGGCATATTTCATTTTCACCCCTCTCTATCTACTTCTAATGCAAACATTGAAAACTACTATTCTATGGTCAAAACTATCTTTTGGAATATTTTTTACAGTCTTTACAAGTTAGTTGGTCATGTTTTCTATGTAGAAAAAAGTCTATCAAGCTTCTATTACTTCCACTCTTATAGATTATTAAATTGTCCTCTCTTTTTAAAGTAGGTGCTTCCTATTACAAGGTCAAAGGTCAATGCAAATTCTATGATAGTGTCCTCTAACTCATTCCTTTCTCCAAGTTCTTGTCCTCCATGCACTCTCTCATACTCTCTACTATCTTTTCTTATCTGCCACTCAAGTCCTCTTGTAGGAAAATATTTTCACTAATTGGAATTTCTTGTATTAAACCATCCATCTCCTTCCAAAATTTCCCTTAACACTTTCATCTAATCCTGCCTAGGGTACATAGTTACTAATGATATGAATTAAATCTTCCTCTAACACTAGTTTAATTGCTATAGGTGTGTCATCCAATCTCTTTACCACCAAGATTTTTTCTTTTAAATCCATATGTACTACTATTCCTACACTTTTGGCATTGTTCTTTCTTGTATATAGTAGAGTTTGTAGTCATCAGTGAACTACTTAGCTTTATCCCTTTTTCACTTTATTTCCTGCAAATGGGCTACATTAACTCTTCTTCTTTTCATGGTATCGACCAACTCTGTGCTTATAGTTCCTATATTCTAGGTAGTAAATCGAATAATCCTCTTCTTCTGGTCTAACTTTTCTTTACTCGCACTCGTCTAGATTGGTTCAAGAATTCTTGCTTGCTTTCCATTGTAATAAAGCGCTGTTGCAGTGTGTCACTTATAGCGGGGAATGCCCTTGAACGATCATTGAATTTCAATTTCTCAAATTTCACGTTGTAGTTGTGACAAAAGTTTTATGCCAGCGCCAACACACTCTGATGCAGAGCGGGGTACCAAATGCAGGGTGGGTAGAGATGGAGGGTGGAAGGGATAGGTTAGGCTTTTACTTGAAAATTAGCCTCACGCCAAACTCCCTATTGCAGGCGAGGAAGAAAAGAGAACTTGGGAAGACCCAAAAGCACTCGAGAAATTTTTCATTAATCATTCACTGAATAGCCTAGGAGGCTATACAATGCTTAAATATGAGAATATATAACCCTAAAGCTAATCTAGACCATCTAAATGCAATGATGGCCAGGATTAAAACATCTACCTAAATACAACTTCAAACATAAATAAGTAAATAAAACTCTAAATAGACTAAGATAGGTGGGCTCGGCCCAAACAACTGGTCGAGATAGATGGGGATGGGCCTATTGGTAGGTTGACCCATGAGAGACCATGGGTCTGTCCTATATCACACTCATGGTTGAGTGGTGTTGGCACCTTAGTTTCACACACATGCCTAGGGATCGATCTTTGGTTCCCCAAGTTAAAACTTAAAAGCATCACTCCTAACCAGTAGTCCAATATTGAAAAAACTATTATGCCGGCCATCAACTTACATGACACAACCCTCCTCTATTCGGACCTGAGACCAGCAGTTACAACAAACTGTCAAACTTATTTAGCAGAGAATATCCTTCTGAAATTAGGATGTAAAATTCGTTAACTGCATGCTGAAGGCATGAAAATACTCTCAACAGTCTCAGCATATCAATAAGAGCATTTGCTTCAAAATCATATAAATTACAAGAAAACTTGGAGACGACTGTTCTGCCTCCAGTGTGGCATTCATTTGTGGACTCCGTTTATGTGCTTTTGCCTCTTGCTGGAAGCTTATTTGAAGGCATGCATGTGAAATTGGTTGGTTTAAGCTAATATTGGATGTTTGTGGCAACTGAAGTTGTCCTTTTTCTATTGATACTCTCTTTCAGTTATGTTGTTCCTTTGTTTAATTTCTTGAATCGATCCACTTTCATGTTCATAGAAGAGCAGCACTGAAGGTGTATATCTCCTGCTGATTGCAATTGATGTTTTCTTGTCCCTGTTGAAGGGTTGAAAGATGACTGCAGTAAAGAGTTGAACTTGATCAATGATCACTGTGGAGTGATAATTGCAGACGTGTTAAGCATTATTTTTCCTGCATTCATCATAGGCTTTTTTACTCCTAGTGAAGTGGGTTGGTAGATCAAACCACATGGCAACTATCCATATTGTCTAACACTTGCATGATGATGCATTTATATCATTATATCGCATTTCATTTTCAAGTGGAATTTTCCTTGACATCTGTGCTGCCACCATGGGTGGCCTTTTTTTTTTTTTCATTTGTTGAGCTATCATTGGACAGTCATTAATATGTTAGTTTCGTAAGTTTGTTGCTTACAAGCTTGACAGTTTCTGCCTCATCTGTTGATTGACTATATATTTCCTTTAAGCACATTCTCTTTTCGAGCATCTTCATTTGGTTGCACACACCTTGTGTAATTGTAGGCCAACTGACAATTGCTAAGCAACCTTTTGTGACAACACAAACTGCTTTTCGCTGAAGCACATACAATAGAAGGGCTTCTTCCACAAAAATATCACCATAAATTGATGCAGATATGACTGTAATTGCTATGTTGTATTCAATTTCAATGGCATAAGTTTGTAGTCTAACAGGCCCACTTGTTCTCCAGCACAGATGGGCATTGCTTCTATTATTCACCTTTACGTTTTCCCAGCCGAGCCGTACACTTTAATGGGTGAACTACATACTGGAACCATTTCAGTTCTTGGAGACTATGCATCTGTTGACTGCCCTCTAGATCCTGACGAGGTTAGGGACAGTGAACGCCCTACAAAGCTACGCCTACCCCAGCCAGATCTTCATGTCAAGAGTAGAACGGTGATCAGAGAAAGTGTCCGTGATATTGTCTTTGGAGGTGGAGGATATGTAAGCTTTCAACTACCTTCTGCACAAACATCCTTTTCATTTTCTGGGTCATAAGTCTCCAATCCAGTTCTATTCTGTTATAACTGAGGAATATATGATCCTTGACTGAAGATTTGCATGCTTTTCAAACCCAGTTAAAGGTTTGGTAATCCTTATCATTGTTTTTAATGGGAATATAATGGATAGACCATGGCCCAAAAATAAATCCAGTTTGGGATATTGTAAAATGATCTAATGTTCGTCCCTTTTTTAACATTTAATATGAATTGTTGCTAAGAATTTTTTTTTTGGTTTTGGGGGGCGGGGGTTTCTACTAAGGCCCATGCATGTCCTCCTTTGGATTAATTCCCCAAGTCTCGCCTCTCAGGTTTGCTTCTATTCATTTTAAAGTTTGGATTAGTTCCCACAATCTTACCTCTCAGGTTCACTTGTATTCTTTTTTCCTCTTCATCATTTTTCAAGCGTAAGTGAGCGTTTTAGTTTGTTTTTCCCTCCAGATTGTGGATGATGTCAAGTTCACAGTAACACAAGCAGTGGAGCCTGTCGAGAAGGGGTTCACGCGAATCAATGAAAGAATTCATAGGATCTCCCGAAACATAAAGAAGCATGAAAAAGGGAAAAAACCCAAAGATAACAGCTCAACAGCATCTTCACCAACTCGAAGAGTGATCCGTGGAATTGATGACCCTTTGTTAAATGGAAGCATCAGTGATAGTTCAGTTGCAAAGAAAAGAAAACATATTTGTCGGAAATCGGTGTATACTAGTGCAGAGAGTGGCGGAGAAAGCAGTGATCAGGGCTATGGTGGATATGAAATTCGTGGACGCAGATGGCTTGTCAAGGATTAATCAAGAGAGGGAGATGCCACACTTAAAAAATGAACAAGAATATATTGGCACAGTGAGTGACCGACCAGTCATAGATTTTTTTTTAATTTTTTCTTGTTCTATAGTTGCTGGCTTGAAGAAAAAGGCCTGTAAGATTTTGAGCGTTCGGTGGGGTATATCTGCTGGCATGTTTAAGGGTTGTGAACACTGCATAGTGTCTAGGTTTCTGTTTTGCTTCCTTTGGGGTATATCTGCTGGCATGTTTAAAGTTGCTGCCTTTGGGGGGTACTGATTGATGGAGGGGTGAAGGGTTACTTGAACGGGGTTGTTGAGGCTGTTCCTTGTGTATCATACTCTCACCATAGTTGCCAATGTATGCTTCATGTAGATCTGTGGTCTGGTTGCAAAGCTGTTGGTCCATCAAAGACTGTATGATCTTCCCTTTGGTGCTTCTGCACATATGCATTCAAGCAAAAGACCGATGGCAATAAGTTACTGAGTGGGGCAGGTCAAATGAGTCTCACTAAGTACTTGATCAGACACACCTGACTTGGCTCGATGACCTTTCCTCTAGGGCCGAGTTTTCAACTTGAAATACTGATTTGCAGTCTCAGAATGAACCCATATTGGCATGGGGTTTTCAATCCTTGGTGTTGGTCTCATTAGCTTAACAGCTTATATTTTCCTGAGGGTCGGACTATGCAGCTAGTAACAGCATTGAGGTTTCTACCTGACAGAGACCTCTAAATAATTAAAGTGTCAGTTACAGATTAAGTGTGGAATGGAATCTAAATGACTCCATACACTGGGAAAATGTTCACCTACGGGAACAATATGCAGTCCAGCTCACGGGGCCTTGCTTATTTGCATGTTTATGGGAGCAGCAAATGGGAATGTCTCCTTACGAATAAGGGTCATCCAAAACATCAGCCTCATCAAATTATCCTAGTGATTGATTTAACAGCCTTAAATTTTGATGGCTTTTGACCGTAGAACTTTTTTTAGATTCAAGTGTAAAATCGAGCCTTGTGCCAGATCATGGAATGAAGAGAGTATGAGAGAGGTTGGACAGATCAAAGGTGGGCCCAACTGAATCCCATGGAGCTGGACTGCACATCCCGTATGCTCCTAGGAGAACTTTCTGCCTAATTGTGGAGTAAGGTTGCTGCTTGTATTTTCCTACTTTTAGTATTCAACAATTTGAGCACTAAGGCTAAAGAAAGTTCTGTTTTTTCATTACCAGAGGAATTGCATAATCTTTTAGAACTTGTTTGTGCAACAAAAGGAGGAATTATAATCTTTTAGGACTTGTTTGTGCAACAAGAGCATTTTGTACCATCCATATTTCTGTTTCCCTGGGGGAGAAGAATCTTGCATTTTTACTCCCATAAGAAATCAAAAGCATCTCTATCAAGGAAATATAGTCTATTTTTTTTTCCTTTTTTCTGCAAGGAAAATGTGTCTACCAAACACGGGAACTGATCACTGAATTCTCTCATCACACAAATGTATCTACCTAATCCTTTGTCTACAAAGTAGGATACTTCTAATCTGCCCATGATGCACAAGATTTAATTTATCAAGTGAAACCTCCTTACGTCTCATTTCCCTTATTGTTCAGGGATGTGATATGATAATGACACACAAATTAGAGAACCTTGTCCCATCTACCAGAGTTGGCTGACTTATTTTTTTTAAAACATAAACCATAGCAAGCAAGAGTTTGGTTAGAGGTCTGACATAACACTCCTTTTTTAGGACTAATAATGAGCCCAAGCAAACGCATGATACAACACATGGTAGAAAACTGAAACGGGCCAATAGAACTAGTCATAGGAAATGCAGCAATAAAGGCCCTTCACAAATTCCCATAACTAGCCCATCCCAATACACAACATATGGCAGAGGAAAAATGAAATGGGTCAATAGAACCAGTTAAGGAAAATGCAGCATTAAAAGGCCCTTCACAATTTCAGTGTCTTATAAAAAATGGACCTATCCATGAGGGGAGAAAACCAGCCACCCTTATAGGTAGGTAATCACCTTTTTTTACCCTCAGACGCAAGAGAGCCCACAAAGTAGGAAGAGAAAGCCCACAGGTGGAAGAGTGGCAAACCCAAGGACCGATCATTCAGTCAAATGCTCAGTTGGCATCTATTTGAATGGAGTAATGAGGTAGCCAAATGCTTTGAATGGATGACTATAATCTATTACGTACTAAAACATTCACAAGTCTGTTTTAGCCCTCCTCACCTCCAATTTGCCGGCCAACTTCTTATGGATCTGATCATTAAACTCTCCCCCCTTTTATCTGTTGGGATCCACTTTCCAATCAACATGCCACATGCCCCAGTTGATTCATTTGGATCAACATCATTTTTATGAGTGAAGATTTTGTTGTGCCCCTCCCACTGACTCTGAATCTAGGTAAAATAGCTGCAAGAAGCTCAAGAAACCTTAAAATTTTGACACAGAAACTAATGAAAATCACAGCCAGCTCAATTGTTTTAGTAGTATAATGCATTCTACCCATAGATTATTCATTCTTTTTCTTTTCTTTCTTCGCATAGGTACTTTTTTGACCATTGCTAGCCCAAAAATATGGAATAAAAAGGCTCCAATAATGATTGTATATAACCAATGAATAAATAGCAATACATTGATTCTGGCATTTAGAACCACTTCATTGAAGAGTGCTAGTTGAGAACATCTGATGACTGAGAAGATGAGTAAATATGAGTTGAAAATAACTTTGTGATCAATTTCAATTCGGAGAGCAACTATCGAACAATACAAAGGGATTAAGATGGATATTGCAAATACGATCTTAACAGCTAGTGGAATGTTGCATGATTGATGAAGCGCCACTTTGATTAGAAGGTTATTTTCATGAGATAGGACCAGACCGTATTAGTACATAGTTAAACATCAAGTAGAAAAGAAACATTTTACCAAAAAAAAAAAGTAGCAAAGAAACAGAAATATAAGTGTGTAGTTTTCCTTTTTCCTTTTGGGTTGGTAATGACTCAAAATGTTAGAAATTAGGAAAGACGTGCTCATTCCATAAGGGAATGGGTGCATAAAGGGAAATCTATGAGTGGCCCCATGACCCGAATAGGAGAGAATAAAAAAGTATCATTGAAATGGTTTGGGCAAACAAAAGACTACAACCCAGGCACAATGTCCTGCAATGTTTAGAAGAAACTAAAGGAAGAGATCAATTAAGACCTTGAATGTAGTGTAGCTAAAAAAGGCATGCTGGGTTGTAGTTATAGGACGGCTTTAAATGGCGTTGGGTGGATAGCAGAACTCACAAGGTTGACCCCAACTACGATGACCCTGCTGAGAATCATCATCATTACGTAAAATGTTCATCACTTGCAGCTGATAACCTGTTGTAAATAAAATATTTTCAGAGTGCAGGTGTCCACTAAGCCCCTACTCTGCCCATGGGACAATAGTGCACATTCTCTTGCCATGAGTTGCCAACATGTACATCACTTAAAATGCCCATGCACATGCATGTGTTCTTGCTAAAGTATCCATGCAGAAGAACGGAGAATGGAGATCTAAAATCAGATTATATCTAATATGATAAGTCATTCCAGCACTACAACCTCTTCAACTCCACACAAAATACTCTGACAATGCTTCTGAGATTTGGGGGAGCAAATTTCCAATGCATGATAACTAGAGGGTGATTACCGCCTAACTGGAGGAACACCCCTACCAGGAGCAGCTCGACCAGCAGCCTGAGCCTGCACATAGAAGAAAAAAATCGTGTTGGAATGTGTATATGTCCCATTTTGTTTGAGGTCTCACAACATGATCAGCAAGCAGAGCCAAATTACCAACTAGTACATAGCACATTGGCAGATACTGGCAGAATGACATTTTAACGGTTCAGTCATTGCTTGTTGATACAGTGTTGCTAGCAATATTGGTTCCAATTAATTTGTCCCTTTAGGCATCTGATTTGAGGTAGGATTTAACACAGTGGACATCTTGCTCAACGTGATCTCCGGTTTCTGATTTTTGCACTTCTCTAAACGGAAAGTGGAACACTCAAGCATGCCAGAATACCAATATTTTGGGGTATTGTATCCAAAACAAAAAACCATGGCGACAGTGAGCAACTTGTAACTGATCCATGGGCTCTAGTCAATTGAATCATCAAATTCATGAAAAAACATAATATAAAAACTAATATTGCTTCCCCTGGAAACACTTGATAGTAATAAAAAATACAGATATGAGCAGGTACAAAGCATATCTACACTCAATATGTGGATAACTAAATGGTGACAAATCTTACCCTGGCTCGCATTGCGACAGCACGGCCACGTCCAACACCAAGACCTGAGCCCTTGCCCTTCAATAACCAACACACAGAGATGAGTGGAACTGAAGAAATACTCAGGATACGAAACAGAGATGAAGTAAAAACATGCAATGCATACCTTAATTCTTGCCTCCAAGCGTTTGAACATTGGCGCATTTTTCAGCATATCCGGAATGACCATAAATCTGTTATGAAAATCATTTACATAAAGGTTCATTGACTGTCGTACACTTACAATTAGAGGCGATGACTTGCTAATCTCTCTATGATGGATTGTCTTCACAACAAATTACTAATATCTCCATGGAGTACTATCATTTTCTAAAATATCCCAAACCATTAACTTACCTGACTTTGCTGCCACGGATGAAAACATGCTCAAGCTGTGAAACCTTCCCATCCTGTAATATAAGTCACTCTAGTCACTCAAATGAGCAAGTGAGCCGATTAACCAGAAATAGCAATAGCAATTGAAACAACCCAACAGAGTCCTGAAACATCAATATCAGAGAAAATGTTGCATTTGCTGAACAACCAGAAGATATAATACGACGACTGCAAAATACAATGAATAATCAAAAGAGAAAACCTACAGTGTCAGAAACTTTCCTTCTTTTAGCATTTTTCAGTCTGTAACAGTGAACCTTCACTAAGATGAAAGTAGCAGGCATATAAGCATGCAACAGGTTGCTGTTGCCTTGTTGGCTGAAGGACCCAACCAAGAAAAAAAATCAGGTCCAGGGTTCAGTGATTTCAGGCAGGATTCATGGACTCAAAAAGTTTTGGGTCAGTTGAGGTCCATATAGGTCCTACCTTCCTGAACCCAAATAAATGAAAAGCATCCTCTACCTATGGAGAAGGAGATTAGGAAAATGACTGAAGCTCATAATTCTTCTATTTATTGGTTCATACTTCATAGAAACTAGAGTTCGAGCTAATACTCTTGAGTTTGTCAAGAAATGCATTTTGCAAAGAAATTGAACTAGTTTCAGCAGAGTATCTCTAGTGGGTCATATGCCAGAATTTGGGTCCTCTGGAATGGCACCATACACTATCATGTTGAAATGCCATACACCATAAGCTGCAGGATATCCCTCCTAAGAAGCTGGGCCTTGCTGGTTTATTCTTTTATTTTTTTATTTTTTTATTTTTTAAGGTAACGGCATCATTAATAATAGAAAAAAGAACAAGGTGCGAGAAGTGAATTGTACTGAGCCAAGATACTTCAAATAATTAATTAAAAATAAAAGACCTACAAAAGGCTCATCTCTATCTACCCATTGCTTAGCCAACGAAACTGCAATGTCATTCACGGAACAAAGAACATGACTACAACTGGCTTGGAGAGACGATGCTAACAGACTATTCTCATTCAAAGTATACTGAAGCTTCCAAGGACCTATAAAGTATAAATGACTATGCCAAAGCAATAGCATTAGACAAATCACTCTCAACAACAACATTAACATGATAGTGGGAAAACCCCTTAAAGCCTCAAGAGTAGCCAGCTTCATTGGAATCTTTAACACCTGCCAATTTAGAAAAAAAGCAACTAGAAGTCTAGAACCTCTCCTTTAGCATAGCGCAACACTCCATCGATACCTACTGGATCCAGTTTACCAGTAGCAGCCCCATTCACATGACCCTTCCATTGTTTACACTAGTAACTGCCCAAGGAACAGAGACGGCCTTTATGACATGAGGAAGCTACCAGACCAGATATCCGCTCCTTGGTTGCTATTTGTTGATGTTAATTAGGGTGGAAAAGGGGCCAGGTCAGGTAGGAGTACCTACTATCTACGGGTTGAGTTCAAACCGTATCCGCAACCTGCAACCGATGCGGGTCAACCTGACCCACATAAATGCAGCTCAACCCATTTAACCTGACCCAAGCTATAGAATATTGAACTGAACCCTATCCATTTCAAATACGAAGGCTATATTTGAGTTAAACTACAGACCACAAAAGCCCAAACTAGACTATTCTAAGTACCAAAATTTTGAAAATATTCAACTCGTCAAATTAAAACATGATGAATCTTAAAACTATAAATTCTTAGGACATTGATTTTTATGATAGTTCTTTTAAGGTTTTTAGGATTGTAGGACACAACTCGGTACAACTCTGCCATGTCAACTCAAGGGTGATGAACCACACCTTGTCCCATTCCCATGTGACTCAACCAAGTCAACTCAATTTGAGGGTGACCAAGCACACCTTGTCCTATGTTTAAATCCTAGACCCCAACTAGGGGAACACTATCTCCTTAAGAGACTCAAAAAAGTGAACAACAAGTCTTCCATGCCTCTATCAAATCAAGCCAGACAAGGAATGCCATCCTCAAAATCACCGACTCCATGAAGATTTTCTCATGCTAGCCAAGACCAGATTCATTAAAAACTTCACTGATTTGCTTGCCCCCAACATGGAAAGCATCAACAATAATCTCCTTCACATTGACACCCCTACCCCCTGTTCCAGCTCACCTAGCTAATCTGTTAAGTTAGGTCACCTAATGTTCAAGTTGCCCTAATGCCCATAAGCACCAGGGCCTGATGGGTTTAATGGTAATTCCTTCACAATCTATTGGCCAATTATATGGGAAGATGTGTTTGCAGCCCAGCCATTCAGGATTTCTTCAAAAGAACCACACTTTGGGGGGTACAAATAAAAAAGGGGCTAGCTTTGTTCCCTCATCTGATCATTACCCATGTGGTATGATTGAAGAGTGAGAGGGTTTGTACTTGAGATCTATCAATCTACTGCATCAAATGGAAAAGCGCGAAGTGGGGGGGACTTAGAGATGGATCAATGTATGATGAATTTAAAAGGAGGATACCTTGGCAGTGTAAGTGATTGAATCGAGCTGGCAGTTCCAGTTGTCTTCGCATTCGATCAGGCTCCCTCGATATAGCTCTCCGCTCTTCAGCTCCACCGTTACTATGTGCCCTGCTGCTTCGTGCAGCAGCTTCACTGGTATTCCCAAGCTCCTGCTCATCTCTCTCCCTCTCTCTGCTCTAAACCCTAATCTTCTCTCTCTCGCTAAATCCTAGTACTCTCTCTCTCTCTCTCTCTGGTTTTTCTGCCCCCCAAAACCCTGCCCTTAGTGTCTTTCGCTGCTTATACCGCAACATGGGTTGGTTCCGGTGGAACCAGATTGGGCCAGGCAGGGGGAAGGCCAAGTCCGACTAGGCCAATTTTACAAACCCTCATTTATGTAAAATGGGTGGTGCTGGCCGTCCGCCTAGGTTTGCAGGCGCTGGGGATGTAAATGGGTCGGTTTTGGTTCAAGTCAATCAGGACCCGGAACCTTTAAGGAGTAGGTGGAATCGGACTCAGAAACAAAACCATATATGGGCCTGGTCCGGGTTTATCCATGAGTTCGAAACAAAGTCAAACTAGACCCAAACCCGTTTAAGTCACGGGTCCCAAAAAAGAACCTGGACCCATACCTATTTACTCAGCGGGGCTTAAATAAGGACCCAAACCCGATTTTTAACGGGTAGGAACCTCCGAGTAATTGGAGAATCATAGACCCATTTACATCCCTAGCAGGGGCTTGGCCTAGAATGGCCCACAAGCACGAGCTGGGCCATGCCATGCCGAGTCGTGCCCTCCATGGGCCGGGCTGGGCAGTGCTGGTCCACGGGTCTCTTTTCCTTTCTTCTTTTTTGCTTTTTCTTTTTTCTTTTTCTTTTAAATGTTAAGACTTATATTTAATGCTACAAATGGATTAGAAAGAGTATCTTCCAAATGCTTCACTTTTGATGGTAAGTAATAATTTCATTAGAGGGAAGAGTAACTTTAAATGCTAATACTCATTGAGCACGGGTAATAACATTGATTATCATCTTGAAAAGATAATTTACATGTATATGAATAAATGCTTATACCCATAAATTAATGATCATATAAATTAATACCATCTTGGGAAAGAATAATCTCCATAATCACATCCCAACCATAAGTCACATAACCCATTGACTGGGCCATCGAGCTGGGCCCGGATGTGTTGGGGCTATGCCAAACTCGGCCAGGCATGTGGGGCATGGCTTGCCAGCATGGCCCGTGCCGAGTTGGGCCATGGCACGTTGACTGGCGTAGTGGGTTGTGCTGGGCCTGGGCAGTACGACCCAGTTTACACATCTAGCTATTGGTTTTTGAAGCAAGCTTGAATAATGTAAAGAAAAAAAAAAAAAAAAAACCCTCGGCCATTAATCAAGTGGAGCCATAATACATGACACACTTGGATCCCTTGTCGCAACTATTACACAAGAAGCGTGTAATAGATGTGGAGAACTCTATCATGGAGCCCACATATAAATAACTTAGACCAATCAAAATGAATCGAATATCCTTTGGGGGCTTATCCCCATATCTAACTTTAATAAGAGTGGATCTCACCTTAAGATTGAACACATGATTAAAAATGTGACTTGACGTCGACATGGCATCATTATCGATGGGGCATCAACCCTTTTTTTGTCATGTAACCAATTGAACGGTGGGAACCATTCTTATTATGAAATTTGAGGATATTTCTTTGGAGTGGATGGAATTCATCTTGAACTATCTAAATTATATCGATGTGGGCCCCATGATAGAGATCCCAATATATTTTACACAATTCCCATATAATAGCTGGGACAGGGGATCCAGACGGGTTATCATGAATGTTGTAAGAAGTTGAATTACCATGGATTCTAAGAAGTATATTCCTAAAAAGTAATTGCCTGTTTCTTTACAAGAATCCCTCATGTATCTTTGGGTTGTTGGTTATTTATTTATTTAGGATTTGATGGCCTTGTCATGGCATTTCTAAAGAAACAGGCCCGGAAGAAAAGAATTCCATAAATATTATTTAAATAATCTCTTTGCATTTTCCTAGAATTGCACAAATATGGAACATGAATATCTCACTATCATCCCAGTAAATCAAGTTCTAATACACTTAATAGAGTCACTATGAAACTCCTTCTTATACCCTTTATCCCTCAAACCTTTGTGGAAACCTTTTTATTATAAATTTGAAGGAATTCAATTCCATGAAGAAAATTCCAAGGTGGTGTTTGTTTGCAGTCATTTACATGTGCAAGTGATTGACATGCACAATGGCTATGCATTGTATGTTTGTTTGTTTCAAAGGATAAATAAGGTATGAAAATGGTATAGAAATAAGGTCATTTACACACAAAAGAAGTGTGAGAATCACTTTCACACCTCATCTGACAAAACACGCTTGTACAATCTTACATAGTATTGCATTCTCATGGGCCCCATCAACCACCATTATTTTTTTCATTTCAGTGTGCCCCACATTTGTAATACAAGCCATTCAATATATTTATTGAACTAATTAGTCTCGACTCCAATACCTTAAAGCCAATTGTTTTAAATCATGAGAATTTCTAAGCAATCTGGAAAAAGTCCTAACCTTCTAATAGGCTGCACTATGTGGCCTTTCAAATCACGATTTGAATGTTCAATATTCTCGTATTAATGATAAGCATCAAGACATTTAATTATAGATTTTAATCTTCATGGATTTTGAGATTTTTGTGAAAAACATCCAAAATATCCAAATACATTTGTCGTTGGATATATTCATTTGCTCACATGTAAATCGTGATTTTGACAAATATGATAATATATTGCACATACATAACATTTATATATAAAGCTAATTTTCCTATTACATGCGTAATAAAAGGAAAATTCACCTGTTCTTGAGAAGGATGGAGAGGCACGTATGTGCTTTATGGGTTTCTTTGTAGCTGGAATTTGCCACATCTATGCCCTTTTGTCTTTAGATTTTTTGTTTTGTAATACATCATATGGCATGTCTATAGTTTTTTATGTTCTATTGTTCAGTATGGATTTTCTGGATTGTGATAGGGTTTTTGCTCCCTTACACTAAATTCGAATGAATGATTTACATGGAAAATCTATTGATTTCTTTTCTTGTACCCCACTCCTCAAACACAGCAACCCAAACAGAAAAGAGATCCAACAGTGCCTTGTAGTAATGCATGTCAATATGGGTCAGGTCCACCACGAGTGCAGGTTCGAAATATCTGACCTGTTTTAAAAATGGGCCGAATATGGGGCGCCGGAGTCCAAATTGTGGACCCTACCTATCATCAGTGAACTTGGGGGTATACTGAGGATTTTTATGTGGATTTTGAGGGTGGACCCACTATCTTTCTGAATTTTTTGAAGTGGATCCATAATTATTATATATTTTTTGGAATCACACCACGGTTTGATTGGTCTGACTGCACCCACTTGTGTGTACTTGGGTCCGCTCCTGCCACCTATTAACACAACCCATTTTGAACCGACTCAACCTTTACCACCCCTAGTTAGGATTCTGTACTCATATTAATTTCTCACCAGTGGAATGTTTGGGCATGCTCATGTAATGTTATAATTTGTTGTTTTGTAAATCCTTCTTTATGCAATACTGCAAATAAAAAAAAAAACAATTACAAATAAGAAAAATTAATTAAAAAACTACCTTTTTCATGCAAAAAAAAAAAAAAAAAAAAAATCCACACGAGTCCGCACTTAAAATTTACATGAAAATCCTCGATTTGCCCCAAAAACCAAACTATCTATTGGGGGCCACACCCCTCAAATAAAAACCCTTGGTCCACAACTACCTATAGAGAGGACTTTAATTTTCCAAGTGAGAGATAAATTTTGTTAGATTCCTCCATCTTGCAAAAGTGGAAATCCAAAATAAAATTCTCTTGCTAGGCAAATGCACCCTTAAGCTTTTCCTTTATAACAAAAAAAATTGAAGACGTGTTAAATCTCATAATTTGTTATGTTTTGCATAGCAAAGTTTGTAAATTCTAAAAAATGTTTGTGATCATCAAACAGGCAACTGATGATACAATATCCAACAAAGATTTGGCATGTTCAGTTTTTTCTCAATGGAGTACGGGATATCCCTAATGTCTTTTGATCCGAGAGAACTAATACCTTAGGTGGTGCCCTATTAATAAACACAAATGCACTTAGGATAAATTCAGAATAAGTTTAGAACAAAAGACATGGGGGAGGAAGCACATGCCTTACCACTGCAACCATAGTTGTGAATTCCGTTTTAGTCGTCATTTCAGTCTACCCTCTGATGGAATATTTTGGTATTTCGGCAAAAATACATCTATACATATATGAAAAAAATAGAAAAATAAAAAATAACATTTAAATTATTAGAGTTTTTTTTATATGGATATTAAGAAAAAAAAAACTAGTAAAAATTATACTATAAGCTGAAATGGATCTGAACAAATCGAAATAGACAACCAAAATGGGTCGAAATAGACAGGAATTCAAATCAGAATGCTTTTGAACCCATTCCGTTTTGGCCGAAGGATCGGAAAAAAACCGTTCCTGTCATTTCGACCAAAACAAAATGGAATTGACTGCGACACGACACACAGTTTCTTTGCCACTATGAAACGTCCCAAGAACACTCCTGGAAATTACACACCATTACACACCAACGCCAGTGGATGAAAATCCAAATGAGGTGGGCCCCACATCAGTCGGTCCACCCACGCCATTACAGTCTTCCAAGGAGTCGTCCTTCTCCCTTTCCCACTTCTTCTCAACTCCAACACTTCGCACTCAGTCAGTCAATACCTCACACAACCCCTCAAACCACGCTCACACAAAGATATCATACTTCTACTCTCCATTCCATTCCATTCCATTCCATTCTATTCTATAAAAAGACACACACACACTCTCTCTCTCTCTCTCTAAAAAGCCTCACTCGTTTTAAAGAGAGAAAACAAGAGAGAAGATGAGTCCACTTCTTCAGCTCCTTCTTCTCTTCTCCTGCTTCCTCTCTGCATCCTCACTCACCTTCAGATGCACCACTCGTGGCACGTGTCAAGGCATGATTGGCTACATCTCCCCCAACACCACCACCCTCTCCTCCATCAGAGACCTCTTCGGACTCGAATCCGTCTACTCGCTCCTGGCCGCCAACTCGTGGCCCACCAAAGACACGAACCGGCCCATCACGGCTGGATCAACGGTCCGGATCCCCTTCCCCTGCTCCTGCAGCAACGGAACAGGGATTTCGGTCCGGACCCCGCTCTACACGGTCAAACAGGGCGACGGCCTGGATTACATCGCGAGGACGATTTTCAGAGAGTTCGTGACGTATCAGGAGATCGCGGCCGTTAATAAATTATCGGATCCGAATCTGATTGTGGTCGGGCAGGAGCTATGGATCCCACTGCCTTGCAGCTGCGATGACGTGGATGCGGCGATGGTCGTTCATTACGGACACGTGGTGGCTAATGGAAGCTCGGTGGGCCAGATCGCTGGGGAGTTTGGGACCACGGTGGCCACGTTGATGGGCCTCAACAACGAGACCCTCTCGGATCCGAATAACCTACAGGCCGGGCAAATCCTAGACGTCCCCATTAAAGGTCCTCCGTCTTTTTTCCTCTCTATGTTTTTGCTTTTTAATCAACAAACAGATTGGAGCCACTCAGAATGTGGGGCCCACATTTGGAGACCAAGTGGGTTCAATCAAGACTGTGGAAGAAATAGACGGTTCATTGAAGTTGGATCGTAGGGCCCATGTTCAATGCGAAAGATGTGGCCCACTTTTTTTTTTTTTTTTTTTCACTTCTCTGTTAACAAGCGGTCTGTGCTACATTATGAATTGCAGGATTCACATGTGGGCCTTACCTTTTAGTCTAAGTCTAAGTCAAGTCCGTGCGAGCAGGGCTGGAAAGTTCTCTGAGTTTGACTGTTGACTAATCTAGTTACCTCATTTTGACGAAAGAGCGAGCCGAATATCAGGGAGACTCCACGGAGTCAACTTATTTTAATAATTTATTTACATTATGAACCACATACAATAGTGAGATCTAATTTTAGACAATTAATATTTATTTTTAATTAATTATATATACATGGGGGTTGGCGCCAACAATTTAAAAATAAAGAACATAGTGTAATTTGAAACTTATATTTGATATTTAAACTAACAAATTATGAAGTATATAATATTTTTGTTATTATATTTATTGGAAAATGCTCTTGTGAGAATCGTTGCTCTCTGTACCATGAGCATCACAAATATAGGCTAACTGGATGGGACTCACTTGGATGGTGGGAAAAGGGAAATTGAAAGATCAAGTGGGACCATTCTAGATATCAAGTTTGAAGCCAATTTAGTGCCTTGATTTGTCCTCCATAAGTTTAATGGCTTTATATTAAATAAACTTTTTTGACTCTTAATCCAAGGATTCAGTTCATTTGAATTGGTGCAAACCCATGAGAGTCGCAATAATTGGAGGGGTTGTTCCATGTGTGTGAATGGTCCAAATGGATCATAAGTTGGGCATGTTGGAAGTTCTCACCATAATACAAGGACTGAGTTATCACATGAGCTTTCTCTTCTTTGTTATAGTATTTTTCTTGTATATTGAAATATCCTAATTTGAATTGAATATCATGGATTCATGTCAATAAATGTTTATTTATATCTTAGAAGAATTTTATTCTTTTTTAAATATTTTCAAATTATTTAAAAATAAAACATGACTGCCTATTGTTTATGTATGGATCCCTTTAATGGCAGTAATATAGGGGATTTTCGGTGCTTCGTCTGTAAGTGGTGTGTGTCCTGTGGATCATCACCCATTGATTTGTCTCAAGGGCAATAGAAGTCATGAGAATCTCAGAAAATAAAATAAATAAATAAATAACTCCCTTGATTTTATTTTCAAATAATAAATATTTGATGCATTTATCAATTAAAAAAGAAAAGGAATCCTAAAAGGTTCCAACTAAACTGAAGAAAATAAAAACAAAATTAGAATACATTTTAAGTTTCTCCCTCAACCCAAATCTCTTGTCTCGCATTCACACAAGATCTTAGGCGTTGTTTGTTCCATGTATTGGAAATCCTAGGATTTCTATAAGACTTTGTATATTTGTAAGTTGTTAAAAATGAAAAATCAAGTGTGAATATCCAAAAAAATGACAGTCAAATAACCTCCCTTTGGTGGAAATTGAATAAAGGAAAAAATATTCACCTAAATAATTCCAATCTAGGAAAGCTAAGGTCCCATTTGCTTCCCTACCTTGTATCATTCACTCCTTATATTACGTCGTTCGCTCTTCACTACTTCAATAATCATTCGGTGGATTTCAGTGGACCTCAAATTCTTATGTATTTTATTTAAATAAAAAGGCCCTTATAGGATACCCAAGGATAGATCTTCAAGTTGATAGTATCACTCCTGCCTGCCGAGTAGGCTAACCTAAAAAAAGAAAAAAGAAAAAAAAGGCCCTTATATAGGAGAAATATGAGACACCCATCTCAAACAGTTGGCCAGGCATGGTCGATGAACCGGTTGGTTTGTCACATGAGTACTGTACCACTGACTCATCTAGCAAAAAGAAAAAAAAAGGCCCTTGCAGATTCAGTCAAGCCTGATCTCTCCCTCTCTCTCTCTCTCTCTCTCAAAACAAATGAGCTGGTAAACATTCTCTCAATCTCTTAATTGTTTCATCCCCATGGATGCTGAAGAAATGAAACACACCATTATATATTGGACAAGAATGTAAAAGCGCATTGGCCAATATAGCCAAAATTCTAGTGATTCGGACTGATCTTTACAAGATGCTGTGGTCCTAATCGATATCTGTCTCGACCAGTCCTTGTGATTGACCAACATCTTGATCCATGTGATTGACGCTGTTGCTTACCTTTTCTGGTTAAAGCCATGATGCTTTGTTGTATTTCTTTGGGCTTATTAAACTGTTTGTATGCATGCAGCTTGTAGTTCTTCCATTGTAAGCTCCTTGCTGGTCCCCAATGGTAGCTACGCCCTCACTGCAAACAACTGCGTCCAATGCAGTTGCAACTCGAAGGATTTGAAGTATGTCTCTCTTTGCCCCAATGACGTTGAATAACCTGATAACTTTTGAGTCAACTCAGGAGTTTATAACTATGGTTACAGATTTTCTAATGGTTCCTTCAAATGTGGGTTAGATTACAATGCAAACGAGCTCAAGGAGTGTCAGTTTCCAACTGGACTCAATGCCCGTCGACTCAATGCACCGGCAATCTATCCTTGGGGGAAAGCAAGACGTCAACCTGCTTGCGCACCACCTGCGACTACGCCGGATTCAACGAAAAAAGAATTCTTACAGTTCTCACCAATCAATCTACATGCCCAAGTAAGTTAAATAAAAGCAGGTTCTTTTTAGTGTCTATTCAAACTTAGAGCCTATTTGATTGCTAGAATTTTTTTACTGGAATTTCACCTTATGGGGAGTATTGAGGTCCATTCAGAATTCTCTCTATTTGATTGTGGAAATTTTTCTACGGTCCATTGCTGTTAAGGAAAGTTGACAGGGTAATTTAATCACATCCCTTATTAGCTAATTTTAAGACCGTCACTGGAGATACAATCACTCCTGTATATTAGCTAACACAATCATTCCAATTACTCTAGTACATTAGAAATTCTCCTTCTTGTCATAATACCTGTACAATTTGCTTACTTTCATTTTAAATCCAAGCCTCTCGTCATCCGATGGGGATTTGATAAAAACACTTGAGATTTAAAGTTATACTCTTCTTTTTATATAGTATCAAAGCACCATGCTCCATCTCACACAGCTTCCACGGATTCTTAGAAGTCTAGAATTCAAGTGTTCTTGTATGGTACCATTTGTGGAATTGCAGTGAGACGGCATTAATTCTTTAAGTTCTCCAAATTGAATAGGCCCTTTAGCGTGGCCTTTTGGTACAGTAAGTGTTCATGCCATCAATCTTGCCTAAAGCCACACTGGTGGGATGTTCTTAACCACTAACCATCTGATCATTTGGTTATCCATAATCATGTAGAGATCTCTATAGAGGATCTTAACATCAAATTTAGTATGCCCGACCCATAATGAATTTGTCCAAATTACGCAGGTGGGAAACACAGTTGGGTTCAGTAAAACTCAACCAAGTTATTGGGATAGCTAATCGCTAGAAGAGCCAAGGACTTGGAGAGACTCAGTCCTTTGAGTTTCAGCCAGATTGATGCAACTCTAAGTTGGCTCAGCCAAGACTTTGTCAAAATTTAAGAAATATTATCAGAAGTTTGTTCACACACACACGCCATCTGAGTGGAGTAATGAGTTTTTGAATCACGCCTAAACGGAGGCATTCACACTTGGGCTAGGCCTCCATAGAAAATGTCAAATCTTTGTCAATTGCTGAGCCAGTAAACTAATTGATCTGTAAACAGAGTCCCACATCAAACCTGTTTTTAACTGGGTCAAAAATCAACTCCAAAACAGGCTCATGCCAATGTTCTAAAACTTATTTTTCACTTGTCGGTAAGGAGGCAGGATGAAAATGTTTAGCCAGTGGATTGTCCGCAAATGGTTTTCTCTATCAGTTGGAATCCACTTGAGTTAATATGTCGTCAGTGTTGTGCACGCTGAATGAGTGAGCAAGTTAAACGAGTCTAGCTGAGGACTTAGTCATGCTCGGTCAGACTCACCAGAGTTGCCAACTTGATTACTTTCCACACTGAGTAAAATGTGGCCCCTGTTTTATTAGGCCATTAGCGCATGTGGGATATCTGATGTATCTGACTTGTATGTGCTTTTTTTTTCTTATAGCACCAGCACCGTCACCAGCCCCTGCTAGTTCAGCTGCACCAGCACCAGCAACAGAACCACCAGCACCGTCACCAGCACCTGCTAATTCAGCTGCACCAACACCAGCACCAACAATAGAACCACCAGCACCAACACCAGCACCTGCTAATTCAGATGCACCAGCACCAGCGCCAGCAATTGAACCACCAGCACCAGCACCTGCTAATTCAGATGCACCAGCACCAGCACCAGCAATTGAACCACCAGCACCAGCACCTACTAATTCAGATGCTCCAGCACCAGCAACAGAACCACCAGCACCAGCACCTACTAATTCAGATGCTCCAGCACCAGCAACAGAACCACCAGCACCAGCACCTCCCAATTCAGATGCACCAGCACCAGCACCTGCTAATTCAGATGCACCAACACCACCAGCACCTGCTAATTCAGATACACCGACACCACCAGCACCTGCTAATTCAGCTGCATGGCATAGACGAAATGGAAGGACTTGGAGTGGACTTCTCTCATTTGTTTTTGGTCTTCTTTGTCTCATTTTTCCTTAGTTTGGAAGATTGATCGATTTAGTGAGTGTCGTATTGAGGATCCATATCTTGTGCGGATAGTTATACTATCAATAAGCTTGCATTCTGAAATGTACTGGTACGTGTACATGTATTAACAAAGCTAAGGATAAGCTTGGATGTACTGTTAAAACAAATAACGAGATCAAAGACAAGCACAGATTGTTTTTACATGAATTTTAAAATGAGTCATGACAATGGATCCCACCAAATAAAAGAGAGTTTTGTGGACTAGGTGTGTACTAAAATCACTTGAATGTTGTTTAGTTTTTCTTTCTAGAGCAATTATTACAAGTTGCTCATTAGTTTCTTTTTTATCATCAAATTATGATCTTAAATTCGAAGGCAAACGATTACTGGTGGGGTAGGAAGAGTCAGAAACTGTAGTTGGTTAATTTGTTACCTCTTTCTCTGACAGTTGAAAGGTATCACATGTCCTTAGAAGATTCACTCATTAGAGACCTATTTTTTAAGTAAGTCTTCTAACGGTTAATTAAAATGAAATTAAGGCATATTTTTCGACACTCTCCACATCTGTAAGGAATTTAGTTGACTATTAAGAATATGCTTATCAATCCTTTCTCTAAATATGAGAATTTCCTCCGAGCAGACGCTGTACAGGGTATAAACTATATTGATGCATACCATTAAAAATAAAAAGAATCTATTAGGGACTTGGTATAAATGCTACAGGGTTTCTATCGCAGCCAGAGGACAGGTATGAAATTCTTGTTACCCTTGCAGAATGTATCCTTTACAGCTTGTTTGATGAAATAAGGTGAGTTGAGAAGTAACTATGTAGCACCACTTGCCTTGCCTCTGTTTTATTAACTACAGCAGGGTGTAATAAACTATGGTGCATTTTTACTTTAACATTCTTTTATTTTTACTTTTTTAATCAGTAAACATCCACTTTATTTTTACTTCTCCACTGATGTGAAGAACTGGCATACCACATTACCACTTAAATATGGTCGAAGATCTCTGCAAGATAGCTATTGCCTCTCTTATAAATAGGGGGTGAAGTACCTATCATATCCAACTTCCTTCTATATTTTCCTTTCAAGATCTTAGAGAGTCTCCTTTCTTTTTTAAATGAGCGTAGGGCGTGTTTGTAGCATCCACACAAACAAGAGTTTGGATCCTTTATCACAATTGGTGCATTGTGACCATAAGTGGACCAATTATGGTCTACCACGTCTAGCACCAGACCGACACAAATCACTTGAATCTGATCCCCATCCAACTCAAACTTCAAAATCAGTTTTTGACCACTCACGATCATCATGCACCAAGTGTGACAGAGGAAAGATCCGCACTCTAGAAATAATATGCTTTTGCTTTTCCATGTAAGACTACTACACATTCCCTCTACCGACCAACCCCTGAAAATCTAAGGAGAGAATTTAATGAACATGAACATAAGGAGGGCATTCGGTTTGAGTGGCTTAGATTGTTATTAGATAAGCCCCACCGTGAAGTTCTGCTCCTTCCACTAATGAGAAGTGTGGGGGAGACAAATTTGGGATCCAGACTCATTTACAACTGTTCATATGCGGTCTAGGTGGTCCATTTGGATTCCTGTAGGTCGAGGTCGAGGAAGGAAATGAAAAGGTCTCATCATCTTGAAAAGTTGTCTTATTTGAATTTCTCCACCTCAAACATTCTTGCAATGGGAACAATTTTAATGTCATAAGGCATTGTGGAAGCTTCCAATTTTAATGGTTAGTTTTTTGCTTTAGTATAAAATTAGTAGTATTTAATGAGAAAGAGATGGAGTCAATTGAATATATTCTCTTCCATTGTAACTCTGCTAGAGCCTTTTAGTTTGGGTTTTCCTTTTTATCCCACAATACCTTGGAGAATGAGATTCAAAATTGGTGGGTGAAATCCCTTAATTCAAATCAACCAGTTCCCCCTCTTGACAATCCTTCCTCTGAAGTATGGGTCCTAGCTTTGTGCTGGACAATATGGGAAGCTATAAATAACTTTATTTTTACGGAAATTATTATCATCTAGGAAAAAAAATCATTTTAAGTACCTTGAAAATGGTATACTCTACAAAACTTTAGATGAAGAAAAAGGCCCACATTCTTTGCAAAAAAAAAGGTCCCAGATGCTTATTTGTTTACTATATTGCTATAGAGTGCAAAATGCCCTTCTCGAAATTCAGGAAAGAGTTATCGAAGAGTGTATCATCAAGGATCTATATCCACCTTAGGATTTAATATTAGGCTAACTGCTTTTGTTGTAAGAGGATAAAACTTACTGTAAAACCTAATTAGATTAAAGAAGACTTAACGGAAAAAAACCTCTTAGATGGCCAAATGCACGAAAAAGGATCCCTTAGTTTGATGCACAGGGAAAAGGTCTTCTAGCCAAATTTCTTCTTCTTTTTTTTATGGCTTGTTTGACTGAGTGACAGTATTGTCGCCCAAATATAACTCGTATCTTTCTAATTCGCCTAAATGACGACCATCGAGAAATCACTGCTGGCCTACTGGCCGAAATTTCTAAACCAGAGCAAGCCCTCCCTCCCTTTCCTCCCAGCATTGGCATTTCCATCAAAGGGCTTCTAGTAACAGAAAATGGATTTCATTAAAGCTCCCGGGCAGTCCACATCTCAGATGAACTTGTCCAAACCATAACACTAGAAGTCAAAGGAAGGAAAGAAACATCAAAATTAGAAAATCATAGATGTGGAAGAGATGAAGAGGAGAAGGGAGGTTTGGGATTTAGGGAAAGGGGAGTTCGTAGGTTAGAGGGGAGGGGAGGGAGAAAAAAGAGATGTGCGACGATATTATCACTCCCCTCCAATGTAAAAAAAGGTAGTTCGTCCTATAGGACCACATCTATATAGTAATATTTAGGAGGTCATTTCTTGTGCAAGAGCCATTTAAGAGATTTTTTCCCCGTAAAATCCTCATTATTAAATCATAAATATTAGTGCAAAAGACCATTAAACCTAAGTTGACCTAAAAGGGATCAATTAATGTCCTCTTTTGAATCCAGGCCAAGAAAGATCTAAACAATCTTTTTTCAATAACAAAATAGGCCACCTAATTAAGGGCCAGATCTTGGACAATTGTACAAAATAAGTGCCCTATGGTGCCAGTGGTGAAAGTACATTTCTCCTGAAATATCAGGGTCTATTTATAGATAGATGCAATTAACATAGTAACTTGGAAAAGACAACCTAATTTCGGATTGCAAACAGTCGCGACGGTTTGATCAAAATACGACCGTTGGAACACGCTCCTCATTCAAATTTCAAATCTACGTTCATGCATTCAAAAATATATAAAGAACTGAAGCAAAAGGAGAAAGAAAAGGAAGAGAATATCAGAGAAAAAAACGTCAGAGATTCCGAAGATCTGTTGCAGACAGAGGTTTGTTTCATCTTTTCTAACCCTTCCTTTCATTCAAATCATCAAAAACTCAAATCACGCAAAAGAGAGAGAATCACAAAAACTATATATGTAAAACATCAGTTTAACTCTTTCTCTGCAAATCTCTGTAATTCTCTCATTCTTTTTACAACTCTTGCAGAGATCCTTCCTCCCATCAATGCCTCGAGCTAAGTCGCCTTTCAATCGCAGGCCGCCGCTTGCGGCGTCTCCTCGACGCACTCGCTCTGGCCGGATCTTATCCTCCACTACCTCAATCCAATCTCCATCAGGTATGTCAGAAAAAAAAATTCCTGTCTTTTAGTATCTCCAGACGAAAAAAATTAAATCTTTCATGTGTTTGTTTCTTCCAGGGGCTTATCTGACTAGAACCCAACTCCCAAATCTCTCAAGGGGTCTAGAGGAATCACGAATTAGACCCGAATGGTTGTCAATGTCGTGCGAATTTCAGGCGCTGGCGAAGATGGTAGAAGAGGAATTGGGATGTCCGGGTACCCCTTTTACTTATGCTTCGGGCACTTATTACGGTCCATTGTTTGAAAGGGGTAGGATGTATGAGGTATACTCTGCTAGAAGGAATGAAAGGCTCAAGAGAAAGAAGAGAGAAACAGAGGAGGAGAGGTATGTTCATGCTTCTGGGGCCCCTGTTGAATCTGGGAAGAGGAGGATTGTGAAGAAAGTGGAAAGCGTAAGGAAGTCGGCGCCTGCAAGTTTCTCGATTGGGCATAGGGAGGGCTTGAGATCTTCTGCAAGAATCAACAAAGAGAACAAGAAGCCCCCTGTATCTGGATATGGCAAGAGGTTATAAGAAGTTTGATGGAGATTGTAACAAGAGAACTAGAGCTTGAACTGGCAGAACAAAACTGAATTTGGAAATGGGGTTCTGCAATTTGTTACAGACATTTGGAAATTTTCCTTTTCTCAACTTGTCAATCAGAACTTCATGGTTTGATGAATTTGTGAGTTGATTTTTGCATTGCTCTGTCCCCCTATTTCTTCTTTTAAGTTTGTATATTGATTATCACCAAGTAGTATTGAGAACAGCAAACAATATGATCTTAAGTAACTTCTTTTTGGGGTCCACATGGATGCATGATAATCTCAAAGGATCATTGTGGCTACTGTGGGTCGAGGGTAGAATAAAAATGATAATCATCTAAGCTCTTGATTTTTAAAGGCCTAGAGTTTCAGCCTCTAGATTCTTGTTAGTATCAAATCCCATGGATAAAATTAAAGACCCTTTTTTAATAGACCCACATAGATGCATGATGATTCTCCGCTACATGCGGATTAGGGCAAGCGATATCAGATCAGAAAGCCCTTGATTTTCAACTTCTACATGAAGTGATTTCTTCTTTTGTTTTTACATATTCAAGTCTGATGGTTTATTTATATTATTCATTTGATTGAATATCAAATCCGGATTGAGTTCTCCAATACATTGTAATGTAGGTGTATAGGATTTAAATTTATGATATGTGAATCCCACTAATCGTGCCATTTTGTAAATATCAGATATCGATTTCCTCTTGAAAATTGTCCTAAAATAGTCTCATTCCAGTTTTAGTAGTGACTTTCTTGGATTGGATTAAGGTGAGTTCCAATTTGTGGTTAAGAACTTGGCCAGAGCTGAGGATATATCGCCTAATATTTGAAGATTCCAATGACGATTGCTACTGGTGCTTTATGACTAACGTAACTTAATTGTTTTAGCATTTTTACATTTTAGTTTTACTTTTATTTGCATTTGTAATGCTAAAATGCTACAAAAGTCAAGAGTGTTAGAAGTGGAGCGGAAATACTTTTCAATATTTTCAAGTGGAATCCGGTTGGCGTACATTTTTGAGATGCACCCATTTCATCATTTGAGGTGTTCCTCGGTCCAACTCACAATTGATACCCGTTGGAAAATACTTTCTAACAAATAACCAATTAGGGTGATTTGCAATGATCAGAGTGAAATTATATTAAGTTTCCTCCGCTAGTCAATCCGACCAAAACCTCGAGGCAATAGTAACGGCAATGAAAATACTTTACAATACTTCCCTTCAAGTGGAACCCGGTCTGCATGCAGTTTTGAGATACGCACATTTCATTGTGGAGTTGTACGTTGACTCAAGCTTTTGACTAGTTGGCTTTTACCTAAAAAGTTTCTTCCTCCACCACCCAATCCTACCAAAATCCTACATAAAATAATGCTTGAGTGCACCTTCTCATGCGCTCGGCGTTAGATGGGAGGACACATGATGAGATGCTGCATCCCATCCAACGATCGGGTGTGCCACACGATAACGTGTGGTCGAGTGGACACCCAGAGTGGGTGCTTCAATTATAATCTATTAAGTTCCCTCCGCTAACCAATTTTGACAGAACCCCTCATAAAATGTTTTTCAAAAAATAACCAACGAGTGTGGCTTGGTATCAGAGTGAAAATAATATTAAGTTTCCTCCGCTGGTCAATTCGACCAAAACCTCAAGGCATTAGTAATGACAACGGAAATACTTTTCACTACCTCCCTCCAGTGGAACCTGGTCGGTGTGCATTTAATTTGAGATATGCTCATTTCATTGTCGAGTTGTTTCTCGACTCAAAACTTGCGACCGGTTGACTTTAATACCTAAAAAATTTACACTGCCGTTTGTGTTACCTAATATTAGCATTCAGCTGCCATGAAACTGAAAATAGACAAACACCGAAGCCTAGCTTCCTGTCCTTCACCATGAACAATTGCAAATGACTTGGGTACAGGGTGACTTTGGAGTTTCAAAGACCCAAATAAGGTCCGCTTAAGAAAAAGAGGTTCTTGTGAAAATGACTATAAAATGTAGTTTTCTACCAAGTTTTCATGGTGACTTATATGAACACTAGCAAGGTTCCTGCCTGGTTGGACTAGAGACATATCGTCCAATAGCACCTTAAAAAATAATATGTTAGGTACCTAAAGTTAGATTAGGATCACCAAAAGTAACAACAACATGCTACTTGGTATTAAATTATTAAGTATATTTATTCATAAAAGAGGTTTGTGAAAGGATTGAAAATGGGTACTTTATTTACCTAGGCCCACTTAGATCCAAATCATGAAAATGGTTTAGCACTTGTTTTGGACCCATTTAATATTTAGACCATGAAAAACGGTTTAGCACTTGTTTTGGATCCATTCAATATTTAGATTGAAGTTTTAGTCCATAGACCCAGAAAGATTTAATTCCAAAGCCCTGGACTGAAAATAGATATGTATATCATATGCGCAAAATCATTTACATGAGAGGCAGAGATGTGAGCATTTAGGCATCTTGTAAAACCTAAATGTCATTAATCTAAGCCCCTCCCCTATAATCAATCAAACTTTGATTAACGCATTGCACAAAATTTCTGCCACTCTGTCCCAAAAAGTAATTAGGACCAATTCAGTCACATTTTCACATTCCAATTGAAAACTTTTCATTTTTTTTTATTATGATCAAAGGAGGAGACTTTATATATATATATATATATATATATATTTTTTTTTTTTTTATACCAAAATACGTGGATCAAATCACTGTCTTATAATATGAAGAAGAGATCTTTCTCAATCAATCCCTGTGCTCCCATTCGTCAGAACCCAAAAGACCCTTTTTGAGTTCATATTCTTTCTGTTTCTTAAAATTTCTAGACATCAATAACAATTATACGTTCTTAAGTCTTTATGTAAGTAGAAATGTTGTAGACACATTTACAAATTGGGGGATGTAGCTCAAACGGTAGAGCGCTCGCTTTGCATGCGAGAGGTACGGGGTTCGATACCCCGCATCTCCATTTTTTTCTTTTTTAAATGAACAACAGAAACTGGGCCCTTTGGAACTTGAACTACTTTTTCTTTTTGGTAACCAAAGATGGGTAAATTTAGTGCTGGGTAACCTATCAGTATATTTCAGAATGCAAGTTTATTGCTAATTATAATTTCTCACATAAAAATATGCATACTCAATACAACACTCACCGAGAGAGAGAGAGAGAGAGAGAGCATAGTACAAAAACACCAATCTCCCATCCTAAGGAAAAATGAGACAAAGAAGAGCAAAAATAAATGAGAGGAAAAGTCCACTCCAAGTCCTCCCATTTCCTCCAATCGATGCAGCTGAATTAGGAGGTGCTGGTGCCAAACAAAAACAAAAAAACCAACATACAAGTCACATACATCAGATATCTCACATATACTATGGCCAGCTAAAACATGGGCCACGTTTTACTCAGCTAGGAAGGAAATCAAGTTGAGTAACTCAGGCGAGTCTGACCAAATATGTTTCTGGTTCCTCAGCAGACTCATCCGACTCGCCCACTCAATTCAACTTGCACAACATTGATGACATATTGAGTTAAGTGGATTCAAACTGACTTGAATGAGTTAGAACGAGTTTAAGAACATAGGCATGAGGCTGTTTTGGAGATGAATCTTGACCCAATTAATAAAAAGGTCTGATGTGGCCCAGTGTTTACATATCAATCAGTAAATTGGCCCTGTAATCAACAAACGTTTGACGATGCTTTCTATTGAAGCCTAACCTAATTGTAAATCTAGCACTGCAGTTTAAGGCCTCTGTTTGGGTATAGTTCAGCAACTCAGAACTCAATCAGATAGCTCTGTGGCCAAAAAATTTCATTACCCAATCTAAATATGTATGTATGGGCTTGCGAACTAAATTCAGACAATGTTTCTTGAAGTTTGACCATGTCTTGGCCGAGTCAACTTAGACTGAGTCTGGCCAAAACTCATAAACGACCGAGTTTCTCTCCAAGTCTTGATTTTCTAGCAATAACAGTAATTTGGTTGAGTTTTGAATCCCAGTGTTTCCAAACTGCGTACTTAGGACAAATTGATTATGGGTCAGGCATACTAAATTTAATGTTAAGGTGTCCTTTATGGCAATCTCTACATGATTATGGTTGACCCAATGATTAGATGGTTTATCGTTAGGACATCCCATCAGTGTGGCTTTCGGCCATGACCCATCTATTTGGAGGGTGAGATTGATGGCATGCACACCTACTGTACCTAATGGAAACACACTCAAGGGTCTGTTTGATTTGGAGAAATTGGAGAATTAGAGAACTGCAGTCTCCCTGGAATCCCACAAATGGTACCATACAGGAGCATTTAAAATTCTAGAATTCGGATAATCCAACTGATAAAAGTGGAAATTCACTACAATGAGCTGTAGCAAAGTTCCAGCAATATCTAGGGAACACCCCCCCCCCCAAGCACAAAAACCCGCCGCGAAATTCCAGTAAAAATATCTAGCAATCAAACAGGCTCTTAAGTTTCAAAGACACCCAAAAGAACGTGATTTTATTGTACTTACACGAACATGTAGATTGATTGGTGAGAGCAGTAAGAATACTGGTTCCGATGAACCCGGCATAGTCACAGGTGGTGCGCAAGCATGTTGAGGTCGTGCTTTCGCCCAAGGACAGGTTGCCACATTGAGCCCGGGGGCACTCAGTCCTGTTGGAAACTGACACTCCAGCAGTTTGCACGCATCGTAATCTAACCACATTTGAAGGAACCATTAGAAAACCTATAGCCAATGTTGCAATACTCTTGAGTTGACTTAGAAGTCATCAGGACACTCAACATCAATGTGACAAAGAGAGACATACTGCAAATCCTTCAAGTTGCAGCTGCATTGGACGCAATTGTTTGCCGTGAGCGCGTAGCTACCATTGGGGACCAGCAAGGAGCTCACTACAGAAGAATTACATGCTGCAAGTACAGAAACAGTGTAATAAGCCCAAAGAATACCACAACAGTATCATGGTTTTAAATAGAAAAAGGTCAGCATGCAACAGGGTCAATCACATGGATCAAATTGTTCGTCAACCCACCAGGATGAAAATATTGGTCTACACAGATATCGGTCAGGACCACATCATCTTGCTAAGTTATCAGTTGCAGTCCGAATCACTAAAAAATCGACTATATTGGCTAATGTTTTCAAATTCTTGTCCCATATAAATATATATATATATATATTTACATATAACAGTGTCCTTGGCTGGTTTAGCCTACTTGGAGATGAAACAGCTCGGAGATTAAGGGTAGGTTTGTGAGATAAGAGGATTCTGCGATAGAGAGAAAAATCGTTTTGAAAATACAACTTGCAGTCATTGTTGCGTCATTTGGTGCGATGTATATTTCTTGTAAAAAAAAAAAAAATTATTTAATTTTCATTGATAGAGAGGATTTTGATTTCCCATATGATAGGTGGGAATGTAGGATTCCCCTCTCTTTATCTCTTCGAAATGAAATTCGGCACCGAGCAGAATCCTCTCCATGCACAAATGCCTTCTTTTTCTTTTTTATTTAAAGCTTATATATATAGCACAAATGCACTCTAAAAGAGCAGGTTTACACAATCTTAGAAATAGTTTGTTTCTTGAAAAAAAAAGGAAGTAAGAAAAGAAATGAGACCAAGCTTTAGTTCATAAGGGCCCTTTTTGTTTGCATAGTTGGAATTGGTGATAAAATAAGCCCCATCAAAGGATTATTACGTGGTATGGGGTAAAGGATCTAAGTTAGCGATAAAAATGAGATCAGATCTTATAGATATGATGTGGTACAGGGTTTTCACAAATGATTTATCTTTTCCCACTCATTTAACTCTTTCTCTATGAAAGTCAATGTGCTAAACAACCTTGCGCTCTCATACTGTTAATCTCTTTATATAGAGATGAAACCACTTTAATTTAGCCTCGCTTTATCGTATTATGATTGCAATCATAATCCCAACCATTAGAAAGGAATTGAGGGAGGAATAATCAATTCTATATAAAAGGAAACTGAAAGACTTCCAAATCTTTAAGAGGGGCATACATTTCGGTTGGTTGAGGCCCACATGTGATCGATCAGATGTGGGCTCCATCCAGATGCTAACAAATTCTATATTTTTTTAATAACTTACCGTAATATAAAATATTGTAGTCTCAAGAAATTCAATTACACAAAACAAATTAAACATACCCTAAGACTTCAAGCTGCAAGTACAAAAACAGTTTAATAAGCCTAATGAAATACCATAATGGCATCATGGTTGGCATCATGGTTGGGTTTGCCTCAGTGGTCAGACCACGGCTCCTCTCTCTTTCAGAGCTAGAGGTCCTCTTCTCAACCTCCTCCCGTTTTCCTCTTCATCTTTCAGAGATAGAGGTCCTCTTATCGACCTCCTCCCGTTTTCCTCTTCAAGAACCCGAAGGTTGAGTCTACTACCACATGGGGCACGGGTTTTTTTAGCCCGCTTCTTTCAACTATCCGGCGGAGGGATTAGTCCGACCCAAAAAAATAGTTGTACAGAAAAGGTTTGAAACATATTGTCTCCTTTAGACATGTAGGGGAAATTTTGTGATATCCCAAACAAACAAACACAACTTCAACTCAACCGTCCAATTTCTTGACGTGGGCCCCACCCTCTCGTTGCCTCCAATCCCTTGTTAATTAAAGCACAGAAACAGATTAAAAGGAATGATAGGAAAAGCAAAGGAGGACCTTTAATAGGGACGTCTAGGATTTGCCCAGCCTGAAGATTCTTAGGATCCGAGAGGGTCTCGTTGTTGAGGCTCATCAACGTGGCCTCTGTGGTCTCAAACTCCGCCGCGATCTGGCTCACCGAGCTTCCATTAGCCACCACGTGTCCGTAATGAACGACCCTCGCCCCATCCACGTCATCGCAGCTGCAAGGCAGTGGGATCCGCAGCTTCTGCCCAACGTTAATCAGATTCACATTCGATATGTTACTAACGGCCGCGATCTCCGGATACGTCACGAACTGTCCGAAAATCGTCCTCGCAATGTAATCGAGCCCCGTATCGCCATTCTTGACAGTGTAGTCGGGCGTACGGTCCGAAATCCCCGTTCCGTTGCTGCAGGAGCAGGGAAAAGGGATCCGGACCGTTGATCCGGCCGTGATGGATCTGTTCGAGTCGGAAGTGGGCCACGAGTTGGCGGCGAGGAGCGAGTAGACGGATTCGAGTCCGAAGAGGTCTCTGATGGAGGAGAGGGTGGTGGTGTTGGGGGAGACGTAGCCAATCATGCCTTGACACCCGGGACGAGTGGTGCATCTGAAGGAGACTGAGGTTGCAGAGAGGATGGAGGAGAAGAGAAGAAGTAGCTGAAGAACTGGCCTCATCTTCTCTCTTCTCTCTCTCTCTCTATCTCTTCTTCTTCCCTAGTTTTCTCTTTGGTGCTGTTTGTGAGAATGTAGTATTTGTGTCTTATATGGAGAGGAAGGTGGCATTTGTGTGGACACATGACTTTGAGGTGGGGGAGAGAGAGAGAGAGTTTTTATGGAATACATTGATGGTGTGGGTGGACAGAGAAATGCGGGGCCCACTCTGTTGGGATCATCTTATCCACTGGGGTTGGTGTGTAATTTCCAGGAGTGTTCTTGGGTTGGTTTTTGTGCTGTGACTTCAATTTCTCAGTGGAAACTTGCCTAATTTCTTTCTTGAATTCAATAATACGTGTGAGTTGAAAGGAGCGTCTTCTTGGCCGTACATTTGACGGCAACTAAGTTAAAAGGGGTTTTTTAATAACCACTCGTTATCTCACGGGTAAAGAGTTGGTTTTTTATTTGGGAGGTTTGAGGTTCAACATCCACCTCCTGCACTATATATTTCTATATGTATATATGCGGGTTTTCTTCTTATTTTGGTGGGCTTTCTTTCTCGGGTGTATCGGGCTTTCTTCCCACTTCGGTGGGGTTCCTTTCCGGGTGTACTTGGCTTTATAAAAATAAATAAATAAAAAAATTTCCTAGCCATTGAAGTTGGGGTACCAAAAAAAATGTTAAGGGGTCTTCTTGTTTTTTTTTTTCTATTTTCTTTGTCATACTCCTATAAGTTTTTCTTGTTGGAGCCAATCGGGCCCGTTTGTCAACTCTATTAATAGAGTAAAGTAAATTAAAATTGATTTAAATAAAGAATAAAATATAAGTAGATTATGATGGTATTTTATTTTTAGTTATTTACTATTAGATTTTTTTTACTTTTTATATAAAAAAGTGATTTTTTAAAAATTAGTGGATAAAGATAGTTTTTTTTTTTTTTTTACTTTTTTTTAAAAAATATAAAAATATTTTAAATTAAAATATTTTTGATGTGATATCTTATTTGAAACATAGAGATTTTACTTAGCTCTTACTGTAACATTAAAGTGCCAAACAAAGCAATCAATAGAATCCCGAACAATACAATACAATCTTATATGTGTGGGTGATTGTGATCGGAGTCATGTTGACTAGAGCACTCCAGCTAGCATGCATAAAAGCTTTTAATATGTGGTGATGTTCATGTAACAGCTATTTTATTCACGTCACCTCGTGACAGTTCTTTCAAAATCACAGCTCAGAAGTTGCGGTCATTACATTTGTCGCTACTGAGGAAGAAGAGTCAAGTCTGATCTTGACTTTGACTGGGACAGAAGTTTCTCGAACGAAACGGAAACCGCGTCCAATTCTGCGAGCCGCGTTGGACGTTGGAAAATTCATCACCTGCTCAGCTTTGAAATTTGAAATCAAACCAACGATATATAAATTTCATAAGTTTGACGAGGAGTAAAACACCTTATTTTATATTATTGTGCTAGCAGGGAAAATGTTCTCCTAGGAGTGGACCAGCTATAGGTAGCGCACCTAGGCCCACTTTTGATCATTGAAGCTTTTATTACGGTGGGCTGAATTTCAAGAAATTATTTAATTTAAGACACCATTAAGCTATAGGGTCGTTAAACTAAAGGCTATGATAATAGGGTGGGGCTGATTTTTAGCTTTTCCGTGTCCATCACAATTCAAAAGGCCTTTCCATATGCTCTCCTTTCATTAGTAAGCATGTTTCTCAGTTGCCCGTGATTTTTGGCCATGATTTTTGGCTTTCTCGTAGGCTCAACAAGCTGGATTGCATATATGACCAATATAAAATTTTCTCAGTTGCCCATGGCTACAAAGCGACGAAAGTAAAATTTGGTAACATATCTTATATAAGAAGGGCATCTATTATGAGCATAGTTATTAGTTTCGTACTATTTCAGCTGAAATGATCGAAATTCTTTATTTCGGTCAAGTAGCCGAAATAAAATTTCACAAAAAAAATTTCGTTTTAAATTTCAGCCAATTTTGGCTGAAATTATGGACTTCGGCCGAAAAATCACATTTAAGTTGAAATGATGTTTTGCATAATTAATTATTTTTTATTTTTTATATATTTATATACTTTATATTTCTTATATTTTTCTAAAATGTAATTCCAAAAGATTTGACTAGAATGTATTAAATTCAAATTTATTATTTTATTTAATAACTTTATTTTTCTATATATATATTATTTTTATACTTTCCGTAAATGTAATTCTGAAAAGCTTTGCCGAAACTCCAAATGCCGAAACTTCTCATGACTGGATCTAAAATTTATCATAAGTCACCTCTTCTGATCTGTTCCCATGTTTTTTCACAGTGAGAAGAAAATGTCGAACATTTTTTTTCTGGGCTTCAAATTGCATTTTGGCCACACCAGAAAAACAAAATATGCAAAAACGACACATTATACAAGCATGCCCAAACTTTCCACTGGTGAGAAACTGATTTTGGTATAGAATCTAACCCATTTTAATTTGGGCTGAAATTAACCCATTTTACGTGGACGTAAATAAATTTGAGTTCAAGTGTATAAGGTTTGAGTTATATATGAAAAACCATATTCAAATGTTTGTATGTATGTTTAGCATGTATTCATTTGTTATTCAACGAGTGTGGACACGAATATCAACTGTTTATCAGATACATGCATGTACACCTACTCATTAGAAAAGATGCTTAATTTATGAGGACTGTGTTTATAAAATCATTTATTTGCAATGAAATCTTAAGGGGGATGGTTGACTCTCAAATCTAGTTTAAAAATCCACTTCATGTTTAGCAACTCTTTTTTTTAAATCTTAGATTAGAATAGAAAGTGAAGCTGTGACTTATAAAGGTAGGCGTAATATCTTGTTCACTTGCCAATCACACTCATGGTTGAGTGGTGTTGAGACCTGAATATCATAAACAAGGGTGAACCCAGGGGTAGACCCGGGCACAACCATGCGGGTGCAACTGCACCCGTTAAACCATGGTTCGTTTCAAAAAATCAATTGAAAATTGTAGGTCCACCCTCAAAACCCACATGAAAATCCTCCATTTGCCCTCAAAACCAAACTACCTATTAAGGTTCGCACCCCTCAAACAAAAATCCTGAGTCTGCCACTAGGCCAACCTATATACATGGTATTGAGGGCAGCTGTCCCTACTGGACATGGCTCTCAATTACAAATTTTGGATATGATTCCAAAACCCACATGAAGAATCTTAGGTCCGCGCACAAAATCCATATGAATATTTTTCATTTGCCCCCAAATCCCAAGTCCCTATTTGGGTTCACCCCTCTCGAATGAAAATCGTGGGTTTGCCACCAATCCCACAATGCACATGGATTGATTCCTAGATTTTTCAGATTAGTAATATCATTCTTGTCGGTAGGCCAACCTATCAAAATTTTTTTTCTTGTTTACTTATTACTTGAGAGTGGACCTATGACCATGGCTTCAAGAGTTGTGGTATCAATACCCAGCCCAAGTCTTGGTTAGCCATGTGCACACTTTGTATAGGCTTCATGGCTCATTCCCATGAACAATTCTGGGCTGTCTGGCTCTGAGTCCAATCTTTCTTACTCTCATTTTCTCTAAATTGTTTGAGCTCTACTCTTCACTCAGAGTCCATAATGATCTTCTATTACTGAGCTTCATTGTATCTTGAAGAAGATTTGCCTACGAGCTTATAATTTTTTGGGTTCCCAGTTATAGGGGCATGGGACCCCGCCCTCGGGTCAGGGTTGTAGACCTCAAGTGAGGAGATGGAGCCCTGGTCAGCATTTGAGTGGACCCACAACATTTGAGGGCAGTAGGCCTCGCTGAGGTGATGAAACATTTCAGATGAACATCTCTCCTCCCCAAATTTTAATGCAATGTGATTATGTGAGTCCACTTCCTCCTGTGGGCCCTATCAATACTGCCTCACATGTCCTGTTTCCAAAAACAAAAATAAAAAAAAGTATTTTGCACATAAAAGTTTATAGAATTTGTAAATAAGCCCATGTAGATTGAGTTTTTATTTATTTATTTATTTTAATTATCCCTGAATTTTCCTTTTAATACTTTCTATGCCCCAAAATCAATAGTCTTAACGAAAATAAGCATGTTGGATTTTTATAAAAAAAATGACATCTTTTCCTTTACATCCATTAAACAAAAATGAGGATGTCATGATTTACAAAAATACCATTATTTTATTTCAAGTCTCAATGGTCTCTCTTGCGAATGTCTCAAGCATGTTAAGCCTGATCATGTATTTTGAAACTTTCATTAATCCAAATCAAATTCTTTTACTAAAATTCCTGACGGGGACATTCATAGACATTATCTGATGGTTTGTCCACATGGCATTTTATATGTCATGATTCTTCTATTTTATTTTGAGCTTAAGGTAGCATTGACGCTTATCTTGATATGGTATATAAAGGAACTACATAGATTCAGATGGAGTGGTCACAAGAATATTCTTCGAAAAGATGAAATGTTTTGCAAAGATACCATTATTTTTTGGGAGAATTTCAAAAAAGTCCTTAAGTTTTAGCCTTATTTAAAAAAAGGACACAACTTTCAAAGCTTTTCAAATTAGTCCCTAAGTTTTTCAAAAAGTTTTCAATTAAGGACATCCATCTATTTAAAGTTATTTTTTGGCAACTTTTTTCTTTTTTTTTTAACTACCAAAATTAGCCTTCATTGTAATAAGACTCTCCTTCACTTCCTCTAAATTCTTCTCATTTCCTTCGCTGGTGTCCTCACGGTAATCAAAGATACCCAATATTCCTACAGCGATTGGCTGCATGTAGTGGCTGTCGAAACCATGTCATGACTTTAAATGAAGGGTAATTTGGGCATTTTCAAAATATTGAGGGAAAAAGTCACCAAAAAATTCCTTTAAATGGCCGGATGTCCTTAATTGAAAATTTACTGGAAAGCTTATGGACTAATTTGAAAAGTTTCAAAACTTGTGTCTCTTTTTTAAATAAGGCAAAAACGTAAGGCCATATTTGAAAATTTCCCTTATTTTTTATGAGGGCCTTATTAGGTTTTGGATTTACCCAATTCTCGCCTGAGTTCATTTACAATTGAAGAGTTTTGAGTTCAGTCATGGGCCCATTTGGTAACTCTAAAAGTAAGCTTTTATTTTGTGATTTAGACCTTATTTACATATTATAGCGTTTGTTGAATTTCTAATTAATTTTCTACTTTTAGAGCTTACTTATAAATTAAAGCTTTTGCCTCTTGTAAAGATAAGCTAAAGGGTGCTACCTATTTTTTTTAGATATTTTTTTAGGTAAAGTGGATAGAGGTGCGAAATGACCTCATAAAATTTCACAATGAAAGAAATGAAGGCTTCTACGTGGTAATTTTTAAAAGGTGGGCCCCGTTTACCAAAATTCCTAGTGGGCCCAAATTACCTAATGAAATAAAAGGCTTTTTTTTTTTAATAATTCTATCAAACACACTAATTTCAAATTACAACTTAAAAGTTAAGAGATTTTATTTTAGACCTTAATTTAACAATCTCTAATTAATTAGATTAGAGTTTCCAAACGGCCCGGTCTGCTATGATCCTAAAGTCCAAGAACATCTTACCATAATTACTGCCATACACAATATGTATTCATAAAAAAAAAAAAAAAATACCAATGGATCTGGTAAGATTCCAACGGGCTTGTGATCTCAGACTTGAAGTTTGCTGATGAAGGATTTCAGACCCTAAACATGTATCCAAGTCAGGCATGTTGGCCCAAAATGAATTTTCAGGCCCACCTAGATGTACTCAGATTTTGGCTGGACTTGATTTGAGCCCACATTAAAAATCTCTAACGCCCAAAATACATGCCCGCTTTCTTGAATGGGGCCTTGCAAAATATTAATCAGACGGTACATGGGCCTAGTGTTCCATTAACTGTGTATGAAATATGTTGGGCTTCTGTATAATTTTATTTGAGTCTGTTATATATGATCAATCTTATTGTAAGTTCCATAAAAAGAGAAGCTTTTCTAAGAACAGTTCAAATTTTAATAGGTGGGCTCCGATGTAGATAAAACACATGAATTTTCTTAATATTTCATCTAAGTGTATTATTCTTGATTAATCTAGTGTTAGGCCCAAAACATGTAAGAGTGAAATTTGCCAAATCTTATACAAGAGCCAATCAAATGTGGTCTATAAGAAACGCATTTATAAAATTCTCAGTGCATATGCATTCATGTTGAAGGTGTCAAGGAAAGATTGGGCCATCTTTTCGGGCCTTCTGTAAAAAACAATCAGTGAATAACAACTCCAAAGTAGGCCCAGTGGCCCCAGTTCATGTACTACCCTACTGATTGTGGGGCTCAAGTTTGCTGTTCAGTGTAAAAAAAAAAAAAGTAGTTTTCCAAATTTCTATCTACCAAAAAAAAAAAAAAAAAGAAAAAGAAAAAAAAAGGGAAAAGAGGAACAAGAAAAAAAGAAACAAACTTATCACCACAATTCAATCTAGATAGAATGCTTAATTTTAAGAACGGGAAAACTTCAAATAAGGCCTAAAGTTTTTGCCTTATTTCAAAAAAGGACATAAGTTTTGAAACTTTTCAAATTAATCCCTACGTTTTCCAGTAAATTTTTAGTTCAAGACATTCGGCCATTTAAATGTATTTTCTAGCAACTTTTCCCACAATATTTTTAAAATACCAAAATTACCCTTCATTTAGAGCCATGGCAAGGTTTCAGCATCCGCTACATTGCAGCCGGTAGCTGTTGAAATACTGGTTGTCCTCCATCACCGTGAGGACACCGGTGAAGGAATTGAGGAGAATATAGAGGAAGTGAAGGAAACTTTTATTACTATGAAAGGTAATTTTGGCATTTTAGAAAAATCAGAAAAAAAAAGTTGTCGGTAAGTAAATTTAAAAAAATGGATGTCCTTAATCGAAAACTTCCTGAAAAATTTAGGGACTAATTTGAAAAGTTTTGAAACTTGTGTCCTTTTTTGAAATAAGGCTGAACTTAAGGACTTTTTTGAAATTTTTTCTTTTAAGAACAATAATTTCACAATTCTATGCAGTAGAAAAACCTTGGCATGATCATCAAGGAGAAGAAGGGTATGGCTTTGGAGGCATTTGTAAGCTGTGAACACTTCCTTCGAGCATCTCCACCACTCTACTCATTGAAGGCCTGTTTGTGGGATCTGTCTGTATGCACCAAAGACCTACCAAGACCATTTTCCTAGCTATTTCTTTCTCTTGTTCTTCCACAATTCCAATCAAATTTATATTTTCTTCCATGGCTATGTGATTGTAAACCCAGTGTGGAAAATATATTTCACTGGTATTCTCCACTTGTGAGTCAATGTTTCTTCTTCCACTAACCATTTCTAGCACCATCATACCATAGCTATAAACATCTGACTTGTGAGAAACTCTTCCAATGTTTCTATAATACAATTCAGGGGCCATATATCCTGTAGTCCCTCTTGCGTCTTGCATTGATATCATGCTTTCTTGTTTAGGACATAACTTAGCCAACCCAAAATCCGAAATCTTGGGACAAAACTCATCATCTAAAAGAATGTTATGAGGCTTGATGTCGAAATGTAGAATACGCGTGCTACAACCTTGATGTAGGTACTCTAGTCCTCGCGCAATGTCAGCGGCAATTTTTAATAGCTTTCCACAACTTAAAACACGTTCTGTTCCACTTGATTTGTTAGAATAGATGAATTTTTCGAGAGAACCATTGGACATGAACTCATAGATGAGTGCTCTTTTGGAGCCCTCAAAACAGAAGCCTAGAAGAGTAATGATGTTCGCATGGGAAGTCTTACCGATGCTAGCAACCTCATTTATGAATTCTTCTCCATTGCCTTTGGAGTTGTTCAATACCTTCACTGCAACAAGGCGACCGTCTTTGAGCTTTCCTCTGAAAACGTCACCATAGCCGCCTTCGCCTAATTTATCTTTGAAGGAGTTGGTCATCCTCTTCAGCTCTGAATAACGAAACTGCTTAGGGGCAAGAGAGCCATAATTCTGTAAAAATGCCTTTACATTTTTCGTAGGGCATTGCCGAAGAGAGAATGCCTTCACATTGTTATTACTGTCATTGGTTCTCTTCCCAAATCTTTTTATTAAGAAAACAAAAACAATGCAAGCTAAAAAGAGGCCACTTGCTCCTGATAGTGCACCTGCAAGAGACGTTTCTAAATCAGAATTTTAGTAGAACATCTTCATATTCCACAATGTGAAAAAGGAACTAGTACTATGACTAGAACTTGCAACCTTTTAATTTTGATAATGAGCACCTTATACTTCCTACAGGCTCATCTTTACAACAATGTATCTATGGTTCCAAAAATATTGAAGTATTCAAATGAAAAAACAAATAGAAAGGTGGGGGGGGGGGGGGGGGTGGGTGAGGGGTGGCGGCGGCGGGGGTTGTCATGTTTGTAGTTTTACTAATTTAAGATGTTCTTTTGAAGAGAAACTCATGAACTGTTCTCTTATTTAACAGCCTCAGCTTTTAGGCCCATCACTGGACAAGGCAGGGCATGGGTCTAAAACAGCCATACTTGCATTGATTGAAGCAAGCAAGGTCAAAAGGCTAGATGAGCTGGTTTGCCCCAGTCGTAGCTTTTACTTGTGTTACATGAAACAGCCAGTCAGAGTCCATTTGTGATAGTCTGACTGCAGTTTTATTTCCATCAGACCTACCACAAGGGACGTAACAAAGAGTCCTTTGGTCATGTTCAATCACAAGTGGCAACTAGCCACCTACTAATTATTGGATTCAGATCCTCTGCAGCTGCTATAACAGAACACTGTCTACTGCTTTTTAAGATAGGATATGAGGGTTTGCAGGTGTATCATTTTAGAAGTGATAGGTTATATGGTGGGTTCTGCAGATTTTGGCAAGTTGTGATATCACCCAATAAAATATGCTTTAGACCAAATGTGAAGAACCATAGTCTACTAACCATTTGTAGGATCTTGAACAAATGGTTAATATCATCTGGTATCAAACCATTGGGGTGGCTTTTAGCTGTGAACCATCCTAGCTAAAGCTTACTTAGCCATTAATTTATTGGTTGTGAACGTAACTGGTACTACCTGTGGTTGTATTGGAACATAATGCAACCTATAAGTTTTCAGCGAGCAGTTGAAGATATTTTGCTTTAGAATATTTATAAATTTAAAATTCTCAGTTACTCTGTATTTAGATATTTCCTAACTAGTATCAGACTTCTGAGTTGGTAACTTTGATGGAATAGTTACCATATAGAAGACTAAATAAATAAGTCCGAGTGGTGCATTTATCCTTCAACTCAGAAAAGAAGTCTCATTCTTGTGCCATTATCTTGAGAATTTTAGCTGTGAATACAACTATATGCCTAAATCCTAATTTTAGTTTTTTTTTTTAATTTTAATTATTAACTCCAAGATGCAACTATGTATAAATATTGGATTCAGGATTCATTACAAAAATGACAGGAAAAAAGAAATCAAAGAAAGAGTTTGTAGTTAGATACCTATTATAATCTTTATGTTGACCTTTGGTCCAGCATCTGCATTTCTTCCTACAAGAGCATAAAACGAAGAAGGTTAGATAAATCACAAGTCATGATGTAAGTACACATATGCAATCTTCAGCCGTACCAGTGACAAACTATCTAGGTCTTGAATAAAATAAGAGAAAGAAAACCATTAAACATGACCAGAAGATGTGGGTCTGATCCTAATTTAATATGGTCATGGATTCATCCAAGAAAACAAAACCACTGAACATGATCAGAGGATGATGTTGGTCTAAGTCCTTCTTTTCTATGCTCATACGAAATTCCCTTCTAATAGGCTAAGAGGGCTTCCAATTTAGTTTTACAGATACGCTGATAAGCGCCTTTTTCACCTACGGGGGTCCTGCAAATGGCAGTGTGGGATTTTGAATCTCCCCATCCACGAAGCATCGAACCTCCTGACTTAAAGGCCACAATGTCCACAGTTTTTGCAATACAGAATAGCCATGCTTGGGTATTTTTTTAAGGAACTTCCACCTATTATGAGGCCCACCAATGTCAATGTAAGGCAGCAAAACAGTGACATTGTTTGTTGACCCCTTAAAACTATCACATTGATCAAACTCGCAGCTTGTCTAACACTCTTCATGATAGAAATAGAAACTTCTTATACCAGTGACTAGATGTTTGCCTCAAATTTTACAAACCCTTTATCCACTTGCAAATCAAGTTCAAATTGGTTTTTGGTTTGCATCGGTTGGGTCATCTAAAGTTGCACCCACAATGAATTAAGTTGGATCAATTTGAATCACAAGTCAAGTCAGACCAACTCAAGAGCTGGACTCATGTTCAAACGTAAAAGAGACAATATCTTGTGCCAGTTTGGCCAAGTACAAAGTGGCCTACTAAGCCTTCTTGACCCTGTCAAGATGGAAATAGTTTTTAAACATGGCTCTAAGACTACGAAGGGTTCAAGTCCAAGTAGGTCAGTTCCATGGTGTCAAGGTCCAGACCAATTATTAATCAGTACATAGCTAGACCCAGGCGCATATCGGGTTATTATTAGATATATTATATATTAAACACACTGTAATAGTTGCTATACATGTTATGTAAATTATTTCATAATATATAACTATTATGTGTAAATGAACTGGAATAGATTTTCATTTCTCCGTACTATCCTCTGATTTGTGAATGAATAGATGATCTCTTTGGTCAAGTTATTCAGCTGTTTCCTTCCTCCACGGCAGTTCATTGAGCCAAGATGATTATTAAATTTGATGTTAAGCTGTCCTCTATAGACGTTCTACATGATTATGAATTATCAACTGAACAGATGGTTTATGGTTAGGAATATGCCCATCAGTGCGGCTTTAGGCCATTACATGCACACCTACTGCACCAAATGGAAACACACATAAGGCAGATTTGGGGAATCTGGAGAATTTAGAAAATTATAAAAACACGTTCTTGTTGGAATTCGACAAATGCTACATATACGATCCTTTAAAATGCCAGCATTATAATAATCCAACTGATCAAAGTGGCAATCCACTGCAATAAATTATAGCAAAGTTCCAGCAATCAAATGATTCTGAAGGGAACTCAAAATTCCCCATAGGGTGAAATCCCAGTAAAAAAACTCTAAAAATCGAACAGGCTCCACGAGTTTGAATACACACCAAAAAGAACTAGATCGTTTTATTGTACTTACTCGTGCACATAGATTGATTAGTGAGAACAATAAGAATTCTTCTTTCATTGTATCCAGCATAGTCACAGATGGTGCACCAGCAGGTGTTCAAGTTCACACTCTCTCCCAAGGATAGATTGCCGCATTGAGTTGGTGGGCACTGAGCCCAGTTGGTAACTTGCACTCCTTGAGCTCGCGTGCATTTTAATCTAACCACATTTAAAGGAACCATTAGAAAACCTATGGGCAATGACAATGTCACAAAACTCTTGAGTTGACTCAGAGGACACCGGGTCACTCAACATCAGTGTGACAGAGAGATACCCCAAATCGTTCAAGTTGCAGCTGCATTGGACGCAATTGTTTGCAGTGAGGGCGTAGCTACCATTGGGTACCAGCAAGGAGCTCACCGTGAAAGAATTACAAGCTGCAAGTATACAAACAGTTTAATAAGCACAAAGAAATACCACAACAGTATCATGGTTTCAAGCAGATAAGGTTAGCAGCAGGGTCAATCACATGGATCATAATGTTTGTCAACCACAAGAATGAAAATATTGGTCCATGTAGATATCAATATGGAGCACACCACCTTGCTAAGTTATCAGTGCAGCCTTAATCTGATGTAGAACTACTAGTGGAACAATTTTTGCAATAAGAAGAAAGTAATCAAGTCTGAAGGCTTGAACTGTAGTATCAACTCTGAAGGCTTGCACTGTAGTATCAACTTCAAACAGCCATAACTTACATAGCTTGGATAATATAAATTTGAGTTTGTCTTTAGAGACCTTTGTATAACCGCTTTTCCACATAAAAAAGGTAGAAAGTGGAAACATGTCACCTACTAGGGTAAACTCCATGTAATGGTGTGATCACTTTTCCAGGAGGAAAAGCGAAAAAAAGAAAAAAAGAAAAAGAAATAAGTTTTCCGCAATTTCACAAAAATACCATTTGGAGTTCTACATTCATATATAATGTTGCTTTTCTCTTGTTTCAGCCTATTTGGGAAACTAAGAAAGAAACAGGTAGGAGATAAAACCAAGTTTTACGACATATTAGAAGTAGGTCACTTGTAAAAAATGGAATCGAGTGTTTTTTTTTTTTTTGGTTTGAATCCAATAGAAAGGAATTGAATACTTACGAATTTATAGTGAAATGGGCTCCAAAAGAAATTATTAAAGAGCCGGAGACAAACAAATCAGTGAGTTGATGATGTTTTTCCTCAACATTTATTATTTTAGAAAGATATTTTCCCAACCTTTAAGAGGGACGTCTAGGACTTCCCCAGCCTGGAGGTCCTTGGGATCCAAGATTCTCCCGTTATTGAGTGTCATCAACGTGGCCTCCGTGGTCCCGAACTCCTCCGCGATCTGGCCCACTGAGCTCCCTGCCGCTGCCGCGTGTCCGTAATGAACGACCCTGGCCCCATCCACGTCATCGCAGCTGCACGGCAGTGGGATCCAGAGCTCCTGCCCGACGTCAATCACATCCGGATCCGGTATATTATTAACGGCCGCGATCTCCCGATACGTCACGAACTCTCTGAAAATCGTTCTCGCGATGTAATCGAGGCCGTCGTCCATTTTGACCGTGTAGTAGGGCGTGCGGTCCGATATCCCCGTTCCACTGCTGCAGGAACAGGGGAAGGGGATCCTGACCATCGATCCGGCCTTGATGGACCGGTTCGAGTCGGAGGTGGGCCACGAGTTTGCGGCGAGGAGCGAGTAGACCTCTTCCAGTCCGAAGAGGTCTTTGATGGCGGAGAGGGTGGTCGTGTTGGGGGAGACGTAGCCAATCATGCCTTGACACGTGGCGGGAGTAGTGCATCTGAAGGTGACTGAGGTTGCAGAGAGGAAGAAGGAGAAGATAAGATTGAGCTGAAGAATTGGCCTCATCTTCTCTCGCACTCTCTCTCTCTCTCTCCCTTCTCTTCTCTTCTCGTCTGTTTAAAATGCGCTCTTGGGTTTAAGTTTTTTTTTTCGAAACGTGGCGTGTTTAAGCTCAAAATCCACGTAGGACTTATTACAAGTCTACTTCTAAAATAGATGTCAAAGATTCAGACAATAGTTTTTTTTTTTTTTTAAGGCTTACGGAGGGTTCTGAAAGGGCCGGACAAATCCCTCCAGCCAAGAGAAAAGTTGGATAAAACCTCTGGTTTTCGGGTGATAGCACCAGCGGATTCAATATTCGATTTCTAAAGTGAGGAACAAGAATTTGATACAAGGACCTTTAAGCTCCGGAGAAGAGTCTTGGGGTGGATTCAGACAATTAATGGGCTGAGCAATAATAAATATAACTAGCTCATTGGTAATTTGGTATTCATCCAAGCTTTGATCCAACACACCCAGATCCATAGATTTGTACTCGGCCGATTTTAGATTGGGCGTGTAGAGAGAAGGTTCCTGTCTGGATAATTTAGGCTCTGGCTAAGCTATTAATATGTGGTGATGTTCATGTAACAGCTATTTTAGATAATTTAGATTGGACATTAATTTGCTTCCTTTTTTCCCTTTGATTGGGCAACCCAACAGGAAATATCTTTGGGTGAGTGTAATAATCTTCATTTTTTTTCCCTTACATTTTTTCTGACATTTACAATCTTTTTTTTTTTTTTTTCGTTTTGTTTTTGTTTTTGAAATGGATATTTACAGCGCCCTATTGCACAATTGTTTAAATATATGTGGTCTTTTATATATATATATATATATATTTATTTATATATATATATATATATATCAATAGCCAAAAGTACTAATCCTTCTATGCCATGGCACTTGTCATTGACTTAAATTGTTTTGTTTTTTATTTGATTGTTTGTCTATCTTAGTTGCTTTCATTTTGTTTGATAGGGTATTCCATGGAAGGCAGCTTTTGGATGAAAGGTGAGCGTTCTTATTCATATAAGTAAGGAAAAAATAATTTACATGTTATGTCTCACCATGCTAATTTCAATTCTAGATAGAAGATGATTATAAAAACTCCTAGAACTAAATATTGAGTTTACTTTTGAGTGAAATGAGCATTAGACATATCATATATAATAGGAAATAAATTGTGACATATGAAGAGTGTTTATTGCTGTATATTGCTGTCAATATAAATATGTTTATTTCCATTAACTGTTTTCGCTAGAGTTTTGATACTTCACTAGAAAGTAGCAATGTTATATAGAAATCAAATCAGAGAAGCAAAGTTTAAACCAAATTTCCAGTAGGAGCTAAATCATGTCCAACAGTGGCAGACCCAGGGTTTTTGATTGGGTGGGGCTAAACGTTTGCTTGGTTTGTTAACTTTTTTTACATTAATAATATCAAAAGAGCAAGTTTATTACATTTAAATAGAAATAAAAAAAATTCTTGCTCAAATTTCCTACCCAATTAAAGGGTCTTCTCATTACCTCTCCCAAATTCAGGTTTTGGTCGATTCATTATCATCAAATAACCTAAGATAACATTTTCTTTAATCCTTGGCGTTTGAATGCCCTGCAACGGTGATTTAGGTGAGCACCCAATTACCCAATTTGGTTTCCCAAATGGGTTTTGTTTGGATCTAAAGAATTGGGTTACATGTACGTAATAACTTAGCTGTAAAAATAATTCCCTATAATTGGTCATGGGCTCATGGCAAAAAAAAAAAAAAAAAAAAACAGCGCCGCTTAAATGTGTAACTAAAATTATTCATACATGAATTCTAAGACTCGAGTTTTGTATGAATTGAAAATTAAAGTATGCATAATGGTGATTCAGTCATCTTGTAAATATGCTCAGATTTGGTGATTTAAGGCTTAAGTCCATATTAGGATTTGAAAATAGGATTTGGAGAAATTTAGGTACAGAGAGATTAGAATTGTGCTACATATGAGGAGGGAGGTAGATTGCTTTATTTAGGGTTGTTTGGTGTGAAAGAGACTAACATGAAAGGACCAGTGATGAAAAGTTCGATCACCATAAAAATGATCTCACACTCTTAATAGAAAGAAAATGTTGAAAGAGAAAGGTACGAAAATGATCCGATACTTTCGACGAAAAGAAAATGTCAAAAGTTAGGAGTGTTTTTACCAATGTTTTGTGACGAGAGGCGATCACACGGTTTAGATGTGGGGTGACTATTTATTAATTGTAAGTGGGATAGGTCGAGGCTCGTTCAATCCTCTTAACATTTTCAAAATAGACCCTGGGCATGTGCATGTAGGTCCGCCCCTGATGTCCAAATGGTATCATGAACATGCCTTGGCCCATAAAATAGGCTCTATAGAAAGTTACATTGGGGCTGCAACTGGAATGGTTTTCTGACATTTACATGCTATCATGGACACTCAATTAGTGGTACGATAGGTGTATTTGTTCTATGATTCTATCCCTTCCATTGGCCAAAGCTTGTCAATTTTTATTTTCTTTCTTGAAAGAGGAACAACTAGGAGTAGAACGCAGACAACAAAGAAACGAACACAATAAACAGGAAACTATACATCCACAAGTTCCAAACAGAAAATAAAGCAAGCCAGACTTAGATATAACACTACAATATTATGGGTGATTTTCTTCTTAATTGCAGTCACAATTATTGACCGAGATATAATGCTAACTGCTGTAACTTATTTTGTTTCAGGGATCTTCACTTCATAACCATATATTTAACAAGGCACACCTATCATTCAGCTTGGCACATAATGCTGAAAGGGATATGTGGAGGGGCCAAAGTATTGGATGATTAATAGGAAATGGGGATTATATCGAAGGTACAAGTCACAGTTCTTTTGGATTGTAGGAACAATGTAAAGCTGAAGGGATGTTGCAAGGATCTTGTAAGGGATCTAAAACTGATATGGTACTCCTCAGAAATTAATGGAAAAAAGGCTCTCCATTCCCAAAATCTTTGATTTGGTCATTATTGTCGTTTTTTTTTTAATTCTAATTGATCTCTTGTCAGGATCTCTGCTTCAAGGCTATTTCAAAGTGGTCATCATTACATCTTTGGTCACTCTTATTTCATATTGGGCTGCATTGATTACAGGACTGGTATCATTGGATCTGATATCAGACCAGAAGCTTTCATTGGAAAGAAAATTCTTTGTTCCTTAGCAAAGTAGCTTGAAGAGGACTGGGTCTTTCTGTCACGCCCCCGATCGTGAAACCGGGGTTTATGCTTGAGATTAGGGCCAATTAAAAATTTTCAACATTAATAACAACACTGGGCTCCAATCATGTCCCAATATGGATTGAAGATCGCTGTGAGGTATAAACATTTCCTCGAATACATAATACGTATAGCGAAAGCTTCATAGTACAAATGGTATCTTGAGGTATAGTTAAGAGCAAAGACTGATCATATATATTACTAGAGTTCAAGTTTGAAACAGTTAAACAAAAGTATTATTTACAACAATAAGCCACATCCAAAACTTGGGCCTAATCAAAAGATGAAGAAACCAAAAGATGAAGCTACACAAAATAACGTGAAGGCGCTCATGTACGGGGTCGTTACGGCTATACAATGCCGTCCATACTGTACTCTAGGAAGTCATCTGGCTGATTCGCCTGAACCTCTTCTGTCGTCTCCTCCTCGGTAAAAAAGAGCTCGGTACCTATGCACCAAGAGTAGCATCATCAGACACGAAGGTCGGCAAGTAATATATATATAAATCATCCAGATATGTAGAACGAATCAGAATAGACGATAGACAAAATCATATGAAATGCATAGCATCTTGATCGTAAGAAATGCATAGCATTCGAATCAAAATCAAACTAACATAAACATCTAACAAAGAGGTAACCCACATAAACTAATACACCACGGGATAGTTTCACATGACCCTCCTTGCTCAACATCAGAGCTGTGGTAGAGTGGCAAGGGATGAAACCCGGCAAGCAAGCAATCAAAATGGATACCAAAAGGCCATGAGTCATCAAAGTCAATCGTTCAATATGTATCCGATGGTGTACATCCATCAAAATATAAAAAGTCGTATTGCGCAGATGTTCAATCCAAAGTCCTCACACAGAATGGTGCCCCATCTGTGTTGGGCGTTAACAGTCGAGTGGTGCCTGACACAAAGAGTCCTAAATAAACGATAGTGAAGAGCTAGACTTTCTTGCGTGAACAAGATTCATCAATCAAAGAGAAACTACCTTTCTATCATCAAATCAAAGTATCAAACATCAAACTTCTATAACAACCTCATCCTAGGTAGTTCTCAACAAGCTTCTACAATTGAAGCCGCCTAGCCTCAACACATCATCAAACTTCGAAACAAACGGAATATCAAAGGGGATCCTAAGTCCATCATCTAAGTTCTCAAAAGTGATCCCAAAACAAAGCAAATAAACGAAGCTAATGAACATGAACATTTCATGTAAACAGTACCAGACGGTACAATCCAAAATCCAAGGCAATAAACAATCCAATCCTAAGTCAATTGTTAAACCCGAAGCATCGTACAATCCTACTCAGTCAACGAAAGGGTTTAGGTTTCGCGATACCTGAATATATGATCTTCGTGCATAGATATAGAAAAGGTATCCTAATATTCCGTACCGTTCAAGATTGAGTAAAATTGATTCCCGATACAACCGGAATAATGTGAAGAACGTTGGCTCAAAACGTCCTCACATATAGTCAAATGAGTCCTAAAATTGGTAGCCAAAGTCCCACCTAAAGTCCTCCAAAACATAGGGAAAAGAACCCCTGAAAAAGGGTTTCCACAGTTGACCCGGTCGACCTGGCCCTGGCCGGTCAACTGCGTACACAGTCTACCCGGTCGATCGGGTCGACCGCCTACACGGTGGACCATGTCAACCTGCAGGAAGTAAGTCGACATCTCAGTGTGCTGTCCTGTGTGCCCGGTCGACCAAGCCCTGTGCCGGTCGACCGACAGTTGTAAGTGAAAAAGAGCCAACAGTGTTCTCGTCAGGTTCCAGAGAACCTGACTTAGTGTCGCCGGTCGACCGGGCCCCCTGGCCTGTCGACCGGGTACACTACAGTTACAGAACACATGTTCTGTAACTGAAGTGAACCTGAGACCTTTCCTTCTTCTCTTTCTTGGACCTGATAAATCACTCAAAAGTGGATATAACAAGTCCATAGAAGATCCATACCATCATCTAATCAAGTCAATAAAGTTCAAATCCAATTCATTAAGCAATTACATCTATTATCATGTTTTCAATCTAAAACAAATTCAAAGAGCAATTGGTCATCTAAACATCATCAATCATCAATCAAAGGAAAGACAAAACATATCAAATCATAAACATGTATATTAACTTGCCTTGATGAAGAGCTTAAGGAATTTTAAGAAGAAATTTGAAGGAAAATCCTCTAAAGCTCAAAGGTGAAGAAGGTTTCCAAACCAAAACCTCTCTACAAAATGAATGCAAAGGGTTGCTATGAGTCTTCCTAATCCATTTCTAATCAAAAGGAAGAAGAGTAGCTAGGTCTAGTAGCTTGGAGAGCCTACCTTGTAGTGGTTTGTTGATGAAACACTTAGAAATTTGGATGGTTGAGTTCTTGGAGAGTTGAGGAAGAAGATGGGTGGATTGGCTAGCGAAGATGGACTTCGGTGGTTGTCGTTGGCAAGGCAGCAGTGAGAAGAAGAAGAAGCTTGGAGTTGGCGCAGTGAAATGGGATAGAGATGAAGATGAATGAAGAATGAATGAGTCATCTGTTGAAGGCTAGATATTAAGAGGATATTTAGGTGAAATTTGGGTTAAGCCCCTGGTTAGCTAAATGTGATTATTTGGGCTTCTTCAACGCGTCGAATCGAAACACGACAGAAGACTAAAGTTCATGAAATGTCGAGACCTATCCGATGCACCCAAACTCATAATCTCATAAAAACCCTTGAAAATTTTCCGAAATTGCAAACCAGCCCCCTACTCTATCCAAACGCACTCGGACTCGAACGAAACTTTGCACGCGCGATCCACACGCCAAACCCGACTCGCTAAGACTCTAAACACACCTACTAACTAACCAAGCAGTTAATTATAATTAATACGGGATTAAGGTACGGGGTGTTACACTTTCTTTTACTTCATATATCAAAAAGCAAGATTACAGGACTGGTGTAATACTAATTTGAATATGCTTACATTTCCTTTATGTTTTCAACAAAACGCATAAAAAATGTTTCCTACAAAACTATGGATCCAGATTTTCAGCTTATAACTTACCAACCATTGTAGTTAACAGATATACAGTTTGGATCTAAAAGGCGTGAGCCACACATTCAATAACTTCAATGAAGAGACTCTTCTGGTATGCCTACACAGATAGTTGATTGATCCGAACTTTAACTAGTTCTACATTCCTCTTGTAGGCCTTAAAGAAAAAGGTGGTTTGTAAGACTTCTAGCAGAAATAGGTCTTTCAAGCAACCAACCAAATTTCTCCATGGCCTGCGAGGCCTCTCTCCCGCTTGCTTTCTTTGAACATGGAATTCCCAGTCACAAACAAATGAGGTATTTTTCCAAACTCAGGCATTTGATTTCCATTTCAAATGAAAAACATTCCCTTCTTCAGGTATTTCAATCCCAGATTAGCCATGTTTCCACCCACTCTAGATCTCGAAACTCTCATCAATCCAAGGAAATTTCAGCATCTGAAGAGAAACACATGGGAAAAACACAGCCAGGTGAAACATATGAAATTGGCTTTCTTTTCCGCGTGATTACAGAGATTGTAGGAACTGAAAATCTTTAGAACTAGTAATGAATCACCTGAGATCCCAATCTCTGAAGAAACCCACATCAGAAATTCAGAGATAATCACCCAACATGTTAGCAGCAGCAGCTCAACGATTATCATTAACTTCAATTTTATCTTTGTAGGTTGATTTCATTGAATGACTAATGGAGTGCTTTGCTTTCACATATTTCATTAGCCTTAATCTATTCTTTTTTCTTTTTCTTTTTTTGTCTTTGCTACACCAGAGAGGAAATCAGCCATTGAGGATTGCGACAAATTAAAGGGTCAACACAAATTATGGTATTTTCTTTGCTCAACAAGCATTTAATTAGATCACTTAAGTGTCACTGGAGCACCCATTGAAAGCCTATCACCTTCCAAATTACAACTCATTAATTTATTGTGTTGTTGCAATGTGATTTTATGGCCCACCGTATATTTAGAATAGATGAAAGGCACAATGAATGTATGATCTTAATCATCTTAATCATACCATCTCATCCATTAAGTTCTTCTACCATCAAATCCATCAACATCATATCCCCAACTCCTCCAGTTAATGTATACCCGCATCTGCCAATTCCAATAATCAAATAGCAGGAATATTGGTGAGGGGCCCACCAAGCTCCATCCAGATCTGATAGAGAGAGTCGTTGATCGGTGGTCCAATTGAATGACGTTGACCTTTTAATTGGATAGATGGGAAGATATGTCAACTTTAAATAAACCCATTGTATATTAAGACTACATGGAAAGATATATCAAATTTGTAGAAATACAGTTATCCTTCCAGCTGTTTGTTAGCGTAGGAGTCTTTTTTTTCTAAAAAAAAGGTTTTAGTGGCGAATAAAAAAAACCGCCACTAATTCCTTTATAGCGGCTGTTTTTAAAATCTGCTGCTGATGGTAATAGTGACACTAGGTTCTAGCGGCAGACTTTGCGATGGATGATTTTCTGCCACTATAAGCTTCGGTGGCGGAAAAGAGCCATTTAGCGGCGGATTTTTAGCTGATTCTCATGCTGTGCTGGTATTCTCCGCTTGTGTGTCAATGTTTCTTCTTCTACCAACCATTTTTGGCACCATCATACCATAGCTATAAACATCTGACTTGTGAGAAACTCTTCCAATGTTTCTATAATACAATTCAGGGGCAATATATCATGTAGTCCCTCTTGCATCTTGCATTGATATCATGCTTTCTTGTTTAGGACATAATTTATCCAACCCAAAATCCGAAATCTTGGGACAAAACTCTTCATCTAGAAGAATGTTATGAGGCTTGATGTTGAAATGTAGAATACGCGTGCTACAACCTCGATGTAGGGACTCTAGTCCTCGTGCAATGCCAACAACAATTTGTAATAGCTTTCCACAACTTAAAACGCATTTTGCTCCTCTTGATTTGTTAGAATAGATGAATTTTTCGAGAGTACCATTGGACATGAACTCATAGATGAGTGCTCTTTTGGAGCCCTCAAAACAGAAGCCTAGAAGAGTAACGATGTTAACATGGGAAGTCCTACCGCTGCTAGCAACCTCATTTATGAATTCTTCTCCATTGCCTTTGGAGTTGTTCAATACCTTCACTGCAACAAGGCGACCGTCTTTGAGCTTTCCTTTGAAAACAACCCCATAGCCACCTTCGCCTAATTTATCTTTGAAGGAGCTAGTCATCTTCTTCAGCTTCGAATAACGAAACTGCTTAGGGGCAAGAGAGCCATAATTCTGAAAAAATGCCTTCACATTTTTCGTAGGGTGTTGCCGAAGAGATAATGCCTTCACATTGTTATTACTGTCATTAGTTCTCTTCCAAAATCTTTTTATTAAGAAAACAAAAACAATGCATGTGTGTGGGTAAAACACCGTAATGACAAAGTTAAGCAGGGATTACGGCTGAACTTGCCGATCACCTCAGCCTCTGTGGCGGAAGCTCGGCAGCTCTGTCACAGCTCGGCAGCCCAGTGAGCTCGGTCATAGCTCGGCAGCTCGGTCATAGCTCGGCAGCTCGGTCAGCCCGGTCTCAGCTCGGCATAGATGCCAGCTCGGTGCAAAGGCGCACCACGGCCAAGCCATCCTTGGTCTCAGGCTAAGATGCTAAAGTCAGGGTGGGCCGCCACCCTCCTGGAAATGCGGCGCGCTCAGACTGATACGGGCATTCATTTATGGCGATAGGATTGCTCATTTATGGCGATAAGAGGTTTGCTTTATCAGCCCTGTACGTCAACTGACTGAAGGCATGGAAAGTGAGGATGGGATGTTGCCCACTCTACCTACTGCAGCCCGCCAGGGTAAGGGTCGATGGGACCTCACCTCACCTACCCCCACTCACAGAGAGAATGAACATGCAACGCTCGCTTATATATACGCATGGGATTGGTCCCATGAAAGGTACGCAATACTCAGCATACAGCCCTGAATACTAGACTGTTTCATTCCCTTCTTCCTCCTCCTGTTTAGTCTCTTCAGAACTAACTCAGGCATCGGAGTGCCTTCGGCTCCCAGCAGCCAAGGGCTCTGACGTTAGCCTTTCTCCTTCCGTTTCAGGTTCCAGGCGTTCAGCATTTCCCTGTCCTAAGCATTCTACCCCGATCTCATCCTAATCTAAGTAGGTGTCGTTTTTACCGCCTACAGTTTGGCGCCGTCTGTGGGAACACTGAGCAAAAAGCCTGTAATCACCATGCCTCCAAAAACCAGGAACGGCGAAGGACCCTCCAAAGGCAAGGCTTCGTCCATACAGCCTACACTGGCGCAGAATCTTCCGCCTCCTCCCCCTCAGCAAAGGAGGTCTGGCGGGAGGTCTCCCACGGTCCAAACAGTGTCACAGTCCAGGGGAGTAACCATGCCCTCCCTTCGCGACGTCCCACCTCCTGAACAGCCCCGCCATAGCCATGGGCGGGGCAGGCAAGGTGACAAATCAGTCACCAAACCACCCGAGAAGTCAGTAAGGGCTGGATCGCAGTCTCATCATCAGGCCAGCCTTGAGCGCGACGAAGATCCCCGCCTGGCGGACATCAGAGCACAAAACCTCCTCATTCAGGAACAGCGTGAGCTTATCGAACGGCTCACGCAACAGCTCGAAGGCAAGAAGGATCAAAGCCCGCCGCCCAGACGTCCGGGCCACGGGCAAGACCTGAGGCACGTCCTCAACAGCAAGAGGCGTGACCGGGACCAAAGAGAGGAAGGCTCTAGCAGCAGCCACATACATGAAGAGCCAAAGAAGCAATGCCAGGGGTTGGAGGACGATGAACTGAAGAAGTGGATCAACCAGCAGGTAAAGCAGACCATCCGCCAGAACTTAGAAACTGCTGGTATCGACCGGGACCAGTATGCCACTCTTGAAGCTGAAGATACTGGCGCGTCTCCTTTCTCTAGGGAGATAAGAAGATACACGCTGCCCGAGAAGTTCAGCGTCCCAAGGTTCACCCTATATGACGGGACCTCGGATCCTGCCGCACACCTCCGACATTACGTCCAAAGGATGTCGGTATGGGGGGACGACGATTCCCTGAACTGTCGAGTCTTTTCCTCCAGTTTGGCGGATCTCCCCCTACGGTGGTTCTGTTCGCTTCCCGAAAATTCCATCTCCAGCTGGCGTCAGCTCCGGGCCTCCTTCCTGGGAAAGTTCCAAGCTCATCGTGTCATCCCAAAGACCGATGCCGATCTGATGGCCCTCCGGATGCAGGAGAACGAGAGCGTCACCCAGTTCGCTCGTCGATTCTGGACTGTCTACAGCCAGATCGAGAGCGCTTCTGAGGAGCTGGCAGTGAAATCCTTCCAGCTGGCTCTGCAGCCAGGTATCCCACTTCGGGCGCAGCTGGTCATGTATCCCGTGACCACCATGAAGGAACTGATGACCAAAGCAAACCGGTTCATCTTGGCGGAAGAAGATGAGACGCGAGGTCGGGAGAACTTCGGCCTCACTAAGAAGAGCCAACCGGCCAAGGGAGACAGCAGGTCCTCCAGGAGGGAGGATCGTCGAAGGGACCCATCCCCGGATCGGCGCAAAGCCCGGTCCTCGGAGCGCCGAACCCCCTCCGCCTCGACGTCGGGATCACGGAGCAGCAGGAGATCCGGCCACGAACCATCCTCATACGTGGCAATGAACACCATCTTCAAGGAGCCGATCTATAGGCTCCTCAGCAAAATAAAGGCGCAGCCGTTCTTCAAATGGCCGCGACCAATGACAGCCGACCCCTCCACCCGGGACCAGAGTAGGTTCTGTGCCTACCACAAGCAGAACGGGCACAGGACCGACGAATGTAAAAGCTTCAAGTTCCACCTGGAGGACCTAGTGAAGGAGGGGCATCTTCGGGAGTATATCAAGCAGGAGGGCCGAGGTGATGACCGACCTCCGCGGCGGGACGCTGATAACCACGACAGCGAGCCGGAGGGTATCATCAACGTCATCCACCTCGCCGCCCCACCAAAGAAGAGCTCTCAGGCCCGCGCCGAGGCCAGGCGCGCCTCGCACCAAAAGCAGGTGCTGACCGCGGCACCAGAGCCGGCCGCGAAGAAGGCCAGGTCGGAGGGGGTCAGAATATGGTTCTCTGATAAAGACTTGGAAGACGTCGAGCTCCCGCACAACGACGCCCTAGTTCTCACCTTGAAGCTGCAAAACTTCTTGGTTCAGAGAGCCCTTGTCGACCCTGGCAGTTCGTCCGAGGTCCTCTACTACGACTGCTTCAGGAAGTTGGGACTAAAGGACGAGGACCTCCAGGTTGCCAGAACCCCCCTGGTCGGTTTCAGCTCCAAGCCCGTCTATCCCAAGGGCAAGATCTCCCTTAGAGTCCAAGTCGGTGGCGCCTGCAGGCAGGTCGATTTCCTAGTGGTCGATGTCCCTTCCCCGTACAATGTCATAATGGGGAGGACGTGGCTGCACAGCATGGAGGCGGTACCCTCCACCCGGCATCAGAAGCTTAAATTCCCTTTGGAAAGCCAGTCGGGTCGGACGGACGTGATCACCGTCAGAGGCGACCAACACATGGCCAGGCAATGCCTGCTGGCCGTGCTACCTGACGAGGCTGAGCCGTCCCAAGTCAATATGGCCGAGCTGGATAGAGAGGCCGAGCTCGGTGACGTCGGCAGGGCTCCGGCGCAGAAGAGCATCGAAGACCTCACCAAGGTCAACATCGATCCCGCCGACCCCGACAGATTCTTTCTCGTGGGAAGCCAACTCCCCGAGACCGAGAAGACAGAGCTGCTCAATCTCCTCGAAGAAAATAAGGCGGTCTTTGCCTGGACACCATATGAGATGCCCGGCATTGACCCGGCAGTCATCTGCCATGAGCTAAAGGTGGATCCCAACCACAGGCCCGTACTTCAAAAGCCGCGCCGGACTGGGGTCCCGCAGACTGAGGCCGTGGTTGAGGAAGTTCAGAAACTTCTCGAGGCAGATGCAATAAGAGAGGTCCACTATCCGGAGTGGTTAGCTAACACCGTGGTGGTGAAGAAGAAGACGGGAAAATGGAGGGTTTGCGTGGACTTCACCGACCTCAATAAAGCCTGTCCCAAGGACAGCTTCCCTCTTCCGAAGATCGACCAACTCATCGACGCCACTGCCGGACACGACCGGATGAGCTTCCTGGATGCCTACCGGGGGTACCATCAGATCCCCTTGTACGCGGCAGACCAGGAGAAGACAGCTTTCATCACTCCCAGGGGCACCTATTGTTACAAGGTGATGCCCTTCGGGTTAAAAAATGCCGGAGCAACATATCAGCGCTTGGTGACCAAGATGTTCCAGGCCCAGCTCGGCAAGACGGTGGAGGTCTACATCGATGATATGGTCGTCAAATCCAAGAGGTCACAGGACCATCTGACCGACCTCCGCCAGATTTTTGACATCCTCCGCCAGTTCCAGCTGAAGCTCAATGCGTCCAAGTGCGCCTTTGGGGTCGGTTCAGGCAAGTTCCTAGGGAGCCTGGTCACAAGAAGGGGGATCGAAGCGAACCCTGATCAGATCACCGCGCTCCAGGAGCTCCAGTGTCCGACCTCGGCGAAACAAGTTCAGCGGCTGACCGGAATGGCTGCCGCCCTGAACCGCTTCATCAGCCGCGCTTCGGACAAGTGCCGACCCTTCTTCCAACTATTGCGAAAGGGCTCCAAGTTCCAGTGGACGTCGGATTGCGCTCAGGCGCTGCAACAGCTAAAACAGTACCTTTCTTCTCCACCACTGCTGTCGACCCCGACTTTCGGAGAGGCACTGTTCTTGTACCTGTCGGTCTCGGACCACGCAGTGAGCTCGGTGCTCATCAGAGAGGACAACGGCCAGCAGCGGCCCATCTATTACACGAGCAAGACCCTGCTGGACGCCGAGACCCGGTATTTGCAGCTCGAAAAGCTCGCCTTGGCACTGGTTAGCGCCTCCCGAAAGCTCTCCCACTACTTCCAAACCTTCACAATAGTGGTCGTCACAGAGTACCCACTGAAGGCTCTCCTCCGGAAGGCAGATTTCTCCGGACGGATCTCCAAATGGGCTGTCGAACTGGGGCAATATGATATCAGCTATAAGCCCAGGACGGCCATCAAAGCTCAAGTCTTAGCTGACTTCATTGTGGAATTTACTCCTCCGAGTTCGGCACCGACCGCGCTCGACACCGAACTGGGGGGCGATAGGGGTGCAGAGGTTGTCACCGAGACTGAGGAAGAACAGTCCTGGAGAGAACTCCTAGACTCGTCCTGGAAAGTCTTCGTCGACGGATCCTCAACATCCAAGAGAGCTGGCGCTGGCATAGTTCTCCAGTCTCCCGAAGGCCTCGTCATCGAGCAAGCTGTGACACTTGGTTTCAAGGCATCTAACAACGAGGCCGAATATGAAGCGCTCATTGCCGGACTGAATAGTGCCAAAATCTTGGAAGCCCGGTCCGTTGTGGTTTTCAGCGATTCCCAACTGGTGACGAGCCAGCTCAGCGGGGATTACCAGGCCCGGGATGACAGGATGGCAGCATACCTCGCCCACGCCAGGGGACTTCTCTCCCAGTTCGAGAGGGCCGAGGTTCGGCAGATCGGCAGAGAATCCAACTCCCATGCAGACGCCCTCGCCAGCCTCGCCTCGGCAGTGGAAGCCGGTGAAAAGAGAACAGTTGAAGTAGAAACGCAGCAGGAGCCCAGCATCGACCTCCAGCGACCCCGGCAGCTCATGTGCCTTGATCTCGGCCCGAGCTGGATGGACCCCATCGTTGCTTACCTGAAGGACGACCAGCTACCCGAGGACAAGACTGAAGCTCGAAAGATCAGATTGAAGGCGACCCGGTTCTGGCTGTCCCCAGACAGCAAGCTCTATAGGAAGTCATTCACAGGGCCCTACCTCCAGTGCGTTCACCCCGGCAAAGTCGACGATTTCCTCTACGAGATTCACGAGGGAGTCTGCGGCAGTCACATAGGAGGTCGGTCACTTGCGTACCGGGCTATCAGCCAGGGTTACTGGTGGCCCTACATGCAGAAGGACGCCCAGCTCTACGCCAGGAAGTGCGAGAAATGCCAGAAGTTCTCCCACTCTCTCCACCAGCCAGCCCAGGACCTGAGTTCCCTCTCCAGCCCATGGCCTTTCGCCCAGTGGGGCCTGGACATCGTCGGACCACTTCACCGAACTCCGGGGAACAAAAGATGGTTGATTGTGGCCACGGACTACTTCACAAAATGGGTCGAAGCTGAACCCTTGTCCTCCATCACCGAATTAGACACGAAGAACTTTGTGTGGAGGAACATCATCACCAGATTTGGAATTCCCCGCACTCTCATCTCCGACAACGGTACCCAGTTCGACTCGAACTTCTTCAAAAGCTTCTGCCAGGAGTACGGCATTCGCAACATCTACTCCACCCCGGCGTACCCCCAGAGCAACGGCCAGGCCGAGATCTCAAACAAAGTGCTGCTGGACGGAATTAAAAAGAGACTCGACCGAGCCAAAGGTCGGTGGGCAGAGGAGCTGCCAAGCGTTCTATGGGCCTACCGAACTACTCCAAGGCGTTCCACCTCGGCGACCCCGTTCTCCCTCGCCTACGGCATGGAAGCAGTCATTCCCCTTGAAGTCGGCCTCCCGACCTTGAGGTCGGAACTCTGTGACCAGGGCCTGAACGATCAGAATGTGGCACGAGAGCTGGACTTGGCTGAAGAACGAAGGGAGGCGGCAGCTATCCGCCTGGCCGCCTATCAGCAGCAGTTGGCCAGGGGATACAACCAGAAGGTCAAGGAAAGAAGATTCGCGGTAGGAGAGTTGGTCTTGAAGAAAACACTTCCTGGCGACCGAGATCCTAACGAGGGCAAGCTGGCGCCCAATTGGCAGGGACCGTTCAGAGTAACGTCGACGGCCGGAAGATCTGCCTACCGACTTGAAGATATGGAGGGGAAGGCACTCCCACGACCGTGGAACGCGACGCATCTCAAAAAATTCTACTTCTGAAATGTATCACAAAAATCAAGTATCAATAAAAAAGGCGATTTTTATGGAACAAGTCTTTGCATTACTTGGAAGTGCCGACTGTCAGCACGGTTCCATCTCCTGCCTCATATCAGGGTCCGGTATCATTACCACCCTCGCGGCTCGGCGCCTCTGTTCAGAGGGCCAACCGTCCTGAGCTCGGTGCCTTCACCAGCTCTGGCGGCACAGCCATATGCAAATCAGGGTCCGGTAACAGTACCACCCTCGCGGCTCGGCGCCTCTGTTCAGAGGGCCAACCGTCCTGAGCTCGGTGCCTTCACTAGCTCTGGCGGCACAGCCATATGCAAATCAGGGTCCGGTAACAGTACCACCCTCGCGGCTCGGCGCCTCTGTTCAGAGGGCCAACCGTCCTGAGCTCGGTGCCTTCACCAGCTCTGGCGGCACAGCCAACAGTATATCAGGGTCCGGTATGAGTACCACCCTTGCGGCTCGGCGCCTCTGTTCAGAGGGCCAACCGTCCTGAGCTCGGTGCCTTCACCAGCTCTGGCGGCACAGCCAACGACAACCGGGTTTGGTATCAGTACCACCCTCGCGGCTCGATTCCTCTGCTTAGAGAACCAACCGTCCTCGCCTGGTACCTATCCAACTACTCGGTAAACTACTTGCGTCAACACTCATTCCACCATAAGCAAAATCACAACCATTCACAGACAAAGTGGCAATGTGCTGTTTAATTATTATGGAAGAATTCGTTTGATTACATTGGTGTGGCAAAACAAGAAAATTACATAGTTCAGGGAGCTGCTGCTCCCTTATTACAGTTGGTCCCGGTAGCACTCTCGCTGGGAGCGGCTGGGGCAGCCTCAGGAACAGCTGGAGGAGCAGGGGCGGCTGGAGCTGGAGGGACCTCAGAGGCTGACGGAACGGGGGTGATTCCCGAGGTGGCTCGCAACTCCGAATCCGAGCGAGGAAACCTGGGGGAATTCTGAAAGATAGGGCTGTCCGGAGGGACGCCAACCCTCCTTAAGGCCGCTTTCCACCCAAGTGTCCACGCCTTCTCTCGGATTCCTGGCAGTTGGGCCTTGTAGTTAGCCGTCAGTTTGCTGACCTCCTCGTTCATCACGGACTCGTGCTCGGCTAGGTACTCTTCCTTGAGTTTGGCCTCTTGCACGTTGAGAGCCTGCGCGAGCTCGGCCGCTTTCCCCTCCAGAGCCATCTCTAGCTTTCTTTCAGCTAGCTTTCTCTCGGAGGTGAGCCTCTTGTTCGTCCCCCGCAGCATTTGCATGTCTTCCTCCAGCCGAGACGACTTAAGCCGGACCTCGTCTAGCTCCCAGGAGAGGCGGGCGTTTTGATCCTTCGCCTCCTTCGCCTCCTCTTTGAGGTGCTCGGACAAGGCCCGCGCCGCGTCAAGCTCGGCCAGAAGATCCGTAGTTTTCTTCGCCTCCTCCTCCAGGGTAGCGTCCCTCGCCGCCAGGGACTTCAGCAGTTCCTCTTTCTCCGCTGCCCAAACTGCTGCCCTGGCCTCGGCTGCGTCCAGCCTACCCTTGCCAGTTTGGCCCCTTTGCAAGAGCTGCAGCAAGAACACAGTGTCACCAAATGAAATGCAGCAGAAAAACAAAAGAACATGAAGAATTAACTGTACATACCTCTACCAATGACCGCATTGAGGAAAGCAGCAGGGATTCATTATCCATATGCGCCCACCTTGCCATGTCCTGGGGAAGGGCGCAAGCTCGTCCCAGAGCGGCAACCACATCGGGGTTGGCCGCTCGGTCCGACTCGGCTAGTGGCCTCCCCAGCGCCCCCTCGACGTCCGGTATCCAAGGAATGAAATCAGAGGGAGTGGGGGACCCCCCGACCGACATGGCAGGTTCCGGGGCAGATGGGGATTCGACCCTGGGCCTTTTCTCCGGCCTGCGCTCCTCGGCAGCCTCGGCAGTGGCCGCTCTGCCAGAGCCAGAGTGCGATTCTTCATTGACGATGGGCGGAGGACCCGCGCCGACCTCGGCTGCTGCAGGGGGACCCGATTGATCACCTTCGGAGCCTTCCGGAGCCGTCTCGGTCTCGGGAGAGATAACCTCTGCAGCAGCCACCGAGGACCTCGGGAAGGACCCGCGGTCTCGGCCATGTCCCCAAATGCCGCGGCGGCAAGGTCGTCCGCGACGAAGCGCTGGCAACGGCCGCGCAACATCTCGACCTCGGACTCTTCCGAGCTGGATGTGCACCTGGACTCGCTGGAGACGACAAATTTCTGCCTCTGCCTCCTGCGTCCGGTCTCAGCTCTTTCAGCCGCTGCTGGTTCGCGGACAGCAGACTGTCCGCCCGACTCTACCGGAATGCCGCTTGGAATCGCGACAGTGACTGTCTCCGGAATAGGAGCCTCAGCCTGTTCGGTGGCCGGTCCGGTGCATTCCCCGTGAAGCACGGAGTCGATCCCGGTCGCCCGCCTCTGAGCGAGGAAAGACTTGTAGTGCGGCGTGTACCCCAGCAGCGAGTACGCGGCTCGGCAGTGATGGCCGCGGTACTTCCGCACCTTCTCGTGCCAATCGCTGTTCACCCTCCACCGGTTCCTCCTGGCCAGCTCCCTCCTCTGCCGAAAACCTGCAGAAACAGAACAACGTCAGCAAAGGGAGAGAGATGATTAAAGCACAAAGTCCAGGGGCCTTGGCTTTTTACTTGGGGGGACTCCAATTTTGCGCGGTATCCTGGCCGTGGTGCTGGGTTCCGCCTCGCCGAACTCCCACGCCCCGCGGACGAAGACGCGGTCCTCCCCCGCGTATTTATACGAGTCTTCCAGCGCGGTCACGAAGGCGGTCCGGTGGAGCCTCAGCCGAAGATAGTATGTATGTCCCTCTGCGGATTTGCAGAGGTCATACGCCTCCTCGATGTCCGCAACGCCAAGGTTGATCGACAAGACCTCGTTGAGCCGCACTGTTCCCATGATGATCTTGTATCCGTTGGGAAGCAGCTGGCAGTGGCTCAACCCCCACTCCCGGAGACATTCCCTGAGGAGTGGGTGGAGGGGGAACCGGACTCCTCCCTCCACGACGGCCACCAGCCAGAACGGCATCCAGCCGTCGCTGTACGTGATACCGTCGTCGGGTCCGTCTGGCCTAACCTCTACGTTCGCAGGGACTTTGTATTCCTTCCTGAACAGGCTTATGGACAGTGCGTCCCCTAGCCAATGCCTATGCACACCCATTCTCTACTCTAGTTGGAGGACTACCCACCGGAGCGGAAGAAGACAAGGGGGAGAAGTCCTACGATCAAAGACTGCGGACAGAATGGTCGCAGGCAACAGGAAAATTCCTATTCTTCAGCAGGTTGCAACAGGAGTTCTGGGGATCGAAAAGAAGGAAGACGGAGAAGGAACCCTAGTTTATAGGGGACGGGCGCCGTTTCAGATTTCGAGAAGAGCCTTCAATGCGGCCCTACCTCGAGGAGCCCTAGAGTCGCCTCGGGCAGCCGAGTCGTCCTGCAGATTTGATTGCGCGCCCTTGGAAAGGCGACACGTGGCACGGCGCCACATCCCCAGAAGACTATTCCATGCCTCGACAGGCGAAAGGGCAGTCGCCTCGAATGACGGAAAGAAATTAATACAGCACTCCACGTCAGCGCAAGAACTTAATGCAGCATTCCTTGTGCAGCGTTCCACGTCAACAAAAGACGATGAGGAGGCCCCATTGGACCGAGACCCCACTCGGCAGTTCGGCACAACGGGCACTGTCAAGGTTAGTGACAGTACCGACCTGACTAAAACCACTCAGCTTCCGACCTGGTCCATGGAGCCCACAGGCCAAAAGCTGGGGGGAGATAATGGATACGGAAGAGCAGACGGAGACCACGGTCATACACCGGGCCTCGGTCGTTCGCCGGTGTCCCAATCCAAAGAATAGCGAGGAGACTGGTAATCCGAACCAACAACTCCAAACAGAAAAGCGATGCAGCGTTTCATCAACCACAAACATCTCATCAAGAATAAGAAAGCATCAGAATGCGAGCAAAGATCCAAAATTTTTATTAATCACAGCTCTTGATTACAAGACGGATAAAGATACAATCAAAGAAAGAAAAAATTACAAAAACCCTCAGAGGGCTGCAGCTTCTACATTGCAGTCGATCTCTGGAGGGACCTCGGCTACGACCGTGCTGGCTTCGGTAGTAATTGGGGCAGTTTCAGGGACGACCGCGGCGGCTTCAGGATGGACCTCGACGACTGCCGCCACTTGGCAGCCTTCAGGATCAGCGCTGACAGCAGGAGTCGCCGGATGCGCCCCGGGCGCAGCGTTCGCCTCTGGACACGATTGCGAGGGAGGGTCGGAGGAGACCTGAGGCACGGCTGCGGGTCCCGGATCCGAGCAAGAAAATCTTGGGGCATTCGAGAACAATGGGCTATCCTCGGGGACCCCAGCCTTGCGCAAGGCTGCCGTCCACCCGAGCTCCCAGGCTCGGTCCCGGATCCCTGGCAGCTGAGCCTTGTAATCAGCAGTCAGCTTGCCGACCTCCTCCTCCATGACGGAGTCATGCTCGGCGAGGAACGACTCCTTGAGTTTGGCCTCTTGTTTTGCCAGGGCAGACTCGATCTCGGCCGCCTTCTCCCTCAGCGCCGTCTCCAGGGAACCTTGCGCCTGGTTCCGCTGAGAGAGGAGCCTCCTGTTGGTCCCCTTCGCACTGTCCAACTCGTCTTCTAATCGCTTGGCCGCAGCCCGAAGATCGTCGAGCTCAGAAGCGAGGTGGAGGTTCTGGCTTTTCTCTTCCGCCAGCTCATCCTTGAGGCGCCCAACCTCGACCTTTGACTCCTCAAGATCAAAGACGAGGCCGGCATTCTTGGCTGTCACCTCTGCCAGCGTCGCGTCCTTGGACGCCACGGACGCCCGCAGCTCGTCCCTCTCAACGACCCATTCCGCGGCCCGCGCCTCGGCCGCATCGAGCCTCACAATGCCTATCTGGCACTTCTGCAACAGCTGCAAAATGAGAACCAGAAGTCAATAAAGCAACGCCGGACTAAACTATGGAAAGAAGACTGCACTTACCGACACCACGGATCGCATCGAAGAGAGCAGGAGCGACTCGTCGTCCATCGCGGCCCACCTCGCCATGTCTTGTGGAAGGGCGCAGGCTCGACCGAGCGCTGCGACAACTCGGGGATCGGCTGTGCGGTCTGTTTCGGCCAGCGGCCTTCCCAGAGCCTCCTCGATGGCCGGCCTCCACGGAGCCATTGGAGGAGGCAAGATCGTCCCTCCGGCAGGCGGAGGCGATGAGGGGCCAGGCGAGGCCTCGACTCTTGCCCTCTTCTCGGGTCGCCCGCCCTCAGCAACCTCGGGGGAGCGAGTCCGACCTCCAGCCCCCACGGCAGCTTCAGAGGGCGCGTCGTCCACGACGACAACTGGAGGCGGGGCTGGGATGGCTTCTGCCTCCCCAGGCCGAACAGCTACGGTCGCGGCAGTACTGACCGTCTCGGCAACAGGGGCAAGAGTGCCACCCGCAGATGCCGGAGGCGTCAGAGCCACTGCCTGAGAAGGATCCCGGGCCTCGCCCCCGATATCCCCGAAGGCCGCCGCAGACAGGTCCTCTGCGACATAGCGCCGCTTGCGCTGGCGCAACATTCCCTCTTGCTCTTCCTCTTCTTCCTCCGAACTGGAAGCTACTAGCCTCGTTCGGGAAGGTAGGGGCCTGGCTCTCGAAGTCCCGGCAGGCTCCGCGGTAGGGGCTGCTGGGGCACGTTCTGCCAACTCAACCAGACGACTGGCGGGAAGCGCAACGGTCACCACCGCTGAGCCTGGCACCACGGTCGCCTCTGTTCTTTGACTCACGCCTTCCCCGCTCCGCACGGATTCTATCCCCGATCCCTTTCGGGAGGTGTTGAAGGACCTGTAGTGGGGCACGTACCCCAGGAGAGACCACGCAGCACGACAGTTGTGGCCGCGGTAGTTTCTCACCTGCTCGTGCCACGCGCTGTTCACCTTCCAGCGGTTCCTTCGCGCGAGCTCCCTCCTTTCGCGGAAATCTGCATAGACAAAATCATCAGGAGCCAGACACAGAAAGAAAGGAAAGAGCTGCAAACCGAAAGAACTCCGGCCTTTACTTGGAGGAACCCCTATTTTTCGAGGGACCCGGACTGTGGTAGCAGGCTCTGCTTCACCGAACTCCCATCCTCCTCTGACAAGTACTCGGTCTTCACCCGCGTACCTATTGGAGTCCTCTAGCGCGGTCACAAACGCAGTCCGGCGGACCCTCAGCCGGAGATAGTAAGTGTCCCCCTCTGCGGATTTGCAGAGGTCGTACGTGTCCTCGATGTCCGGGACACCGAGGCCAATCCCCAGGATCTGATTGAGCCGCACTACCCCCATTATGATTTTATATCCGTTGGGGAGTAGCTGGCATGGGCACAACTTCCACTCTCGGAGGCAGTCCCGGACCAGTGGGTGCAGGGGGAAGCGGACTCCTCCCTCCACGACGGAGACCAGCCAAAACGGCATCCAGCCGTCGCAATAAGTGAGGCCGTCATCTGGGGTGTCCGGCCTGATCTCCACATTGGAGGGGACCTTGTATAAACCCCTAAAATGATCTATGGAACTTGGGTCCCCTAACAAATGTCTATAGACTCCCATTCCCGACTCAGACGAGGACCTATCTAAAAGAAAAAGACGAGGGAGGCAGGAAGGAGTCCTACGAATAGGGACTGCACAATCAGAATCGACGGAAATCCGCAGGCGCCGGAGGAGGTTCTCTTGCAGAGCGCAGCAGAAGAAAGTGAAGAAAGCAGAAGAAAATGGGAACGAAGGAGACGCCCTGATTTATAAAGCCAGGGGACGTCGATTCGACTTTCGAGGAGAGCCTTTAAGAGGCGTCCCCTCAATCAGCCCTAATGTCCCGTCACGCAGCCCTAACGTCTCCTCGAAGTAATTGCGGGACAGCTAAGAGAAGGTACACGTGCCACCGTTAGCGCGATATCCGAAGGCTATTAAATATCCATTAAATATCCAGGACAGGCGAGGAGACATCTCGAAAGGGACCCTCCTGATCCGAAGCTCCCCCGTCCCGGTATTTCCCTCGTGACGGTGACCCTCACTCGAACTCGGTGGCGGAGCCGGGTATACGGTCATCAAGCTTCCGACCTCCTCGAGCCAGAGGGCTCTCAGAAGTCAAAAGCTAGGGGGCAATTGTGTGGGTAAAACACCGTAATGACAAAGTTAAGCAGGGATTACGGCTGAACTTGCCGATCACCTCAGCCTCTGTGGCGGAAGCTCGGCAGCTCTGTCACAGCTCGGCAGCCCAGTGAGCTCGGTCATAGCTCGGCAGCTCGGTCATAGCTCGGCAGCTCGGTCAGCCCGGTCTCAGCTCGGCATAGATGCCAGCTCGGTGCAAAGGCGCACCACGGCCAAGCCATCCTTGGTCTCAGGCTAAGATGCTAAAGTCAGGGTGGGCCGCCACCCTCCTGGAAATGCGGCGCGCTCAGACTGATACGGGCATTCATTTATGGCGATAGGATTGCTCATTTATGGCGATAAGAGGTTTGCTTTATCAGCCCTGTACGTCAACTGACTGAAGGCATGGAAAGTGAGGATGGGATGTTGCCCACTCTACCTACTGCAGCCCGCCAGGGTAAGGGTCGATGGGACCTCACCTCACCTACCCCCACTCACAGAGAGAATGAACATGCAACGCTCGCTTATATATACGCATGGGATTGGTCCCATGAAAGGTACGCAATACTCAGCATACAGCCCTGAATACTAGACTGTTTCATTCCCTTCTTCCTCCTCCTGTTTAGTCTCTTCAGAACTAACTCAGGCATCGGAGTGCCTTCGGCTCCCAGCAGCCAAGGGCTCTGACGTTAGCCTTTCTCCTTCCGTTTCAGGTTCCAGGCGTTCAGCATTTCCCTGTCCTAAGCATTCTACCCCGATCTCATCCTAATCTAAGTAGGTGTCGTTTTTACCGCCTACAGCATGCTATAAAGAGGCCAATCGCTCCTGATAGTGCACCTACAAGAGATGTTTCTAAATTAGAATTTTAGCAGAATATCTTCATATTCCACAATGTGAAAAGGCAGTTAGTACTTATGACTAGAATTGGCAACCTCTTAATTTTGATAATGAGCACCTTGTACTTGCTACAGGCTCGTGTCTACAACAATCTATCTATGGTTCCAAAAAAGGGGAAGAAAAATTGTTATGAGAGAGAGAATCGAGTTTGTTGTTTTACTAATTTTATATGTTCTTTTGAAGAGAAAATCATGAATCAAATATAACAGGCTCAGCTTTTAGGCCCATAACTAGACAAGGCCACGAGTCTAAAACAGCCATACTTGCAATGATTGAAGCAAGGTTGGTCAAAAGGTTAGATGAACTGGTTTGGCCCAGTGTTAGCTTTACTTGTGATGGATGAAACAACCATAGTTCCTTTGTGACAGTTTGACTGCACTATTATTTCCATCAGATCTACCACACGCGCGGGACCTAATAAAGAGTCTTTTGGTCATGTTCAATCCAAAGTGGCAACTAGCCACCTAGTAGTTATTGGACTCAGATCCTCTGCAGTTGTTATAATGGAACACTCTCTACTGCTTTTGCGGTTTTGCGGGTCTATCATTTTAGAAGTGGTAGGTTATATGGTGGGTTCTGCGGATTTTGGCAAGTTGTAATATCACCCAATAAAATTCAGTTTAGACCTAATGTGAAGAACCACAGTCTACTAACCATTTGTAGGATCCTGAACAAATGGTTAAGATCATCTGTCTCTTTTTCTTTTTTTGATAACAAGATCACCTGGTATCAAACCATCGGGGTGGCTTTTAGCTGTGAGCCATCCTAGCTAAAAGCTTACTTAACCATTAATGTAATTGGTACTTGTAAAACTTGATATGGTTTGTAATAAAACATCAAACCTATAGATCTAGATTTATGCATTAAACAATATATTATATCAAACATAAAAGCGTACCTTGCGCCATGATCTTGATGATGAGCGGATCTCCTTTATTCAAGTATGGTTTTGTTATAAAGAGACATTTTCACCAGTTTCTTCAAAGGACTCTTTTCCAATCATAATGGCATTAGTAGCTCATTTTAATTTAGAGTTACATCAAATGGATGTGAAAATAGCGTTCTTGAATGGAAGTTTAGTTGAAGATGTATATGTGAAACAACCAGAAGGATTTGAGGAAAAAGGCAAAGAAAAGCTAGTTTTTAGATTAAAAAAATCTATATATGGGCTTAAACAAGCTTAAAGGCAATAGTATATTAAGTTCAATGATACCATTACTTTCTTCGGGTTTAAGGAAAACATTGTTGATCATTGTATATACCTGAAAATCAGTGGGAGCAAGTTTATTACGAAAAACATTCTCTAAGAATGTTCATAATGTGTGGGTTCCGTTCCCATCGGAAAAGACTATTCAAAGTCTTCATATTACGCTTTCCTGTCATGAGCTATCATGATCTGGGCCCAAGATTCAATTACTTCGGATAAACCCCGAGTCACAAGCCATACTTACTCCCATAAATTCCGAATCAACCGAAGTTAAAACGAAACCCATAAGGGATAACCAGACATTCATACCTGTCAAATGTACATTGTTGCGGAATATATACATTGACTATACCAAATGAAATTGTACGAGTCATTTGCATAAAAGTGAAGTTCAATATAACCATTGCATTTCTCTATGTCAACCACTGTATATTCAAATACAATGCAGGTGACACTATTCACATTTCAAAATAAATATACAAAAGTATTTCTCAAAACATTTTTCAAAATGTTCTAACTCATTTCATTCAAACAGTTCTATCTCTGTTCTCGCACTCGGACATCAATATCAAATGATATCCTGTTAAGTCCATTATATCAATCTTCCTAAAGGAATCTGATTGGCCTCATCCGCAGGCGGCGTGGCCTCTGCAGGACCGACATGGGCAACTGGGTCTGTAATATTATCAATAACACTGTGAACATGACGGTTCAACAATATATAACCAGATCTATGATAGTTCATGCTAATAACATAATAATTTGTTTATCAACTCTACAATCAATAATCAGTTTTAGACAATTCAAATCAATAACAATTACCAGTACATTAAGAGTCAAGTACTGACAATTACTAGATGGCAACTACAATAGTATTCATTTAATTTTTTTTCAAAAGGAAGCAGTCATTGTATTTGTTAATACAAATACTTGTTGTTCATTCATTCATTCATTTATATTCAGTCAGTACGTTACATTCAGTACATTTTCATTTCAGTAATTACTCTTCATTAAGTAACTTATCATTTCAATAATTGTGGGATCTACCAGTGTCTGGATCAGAGATCACTCGCATTATTATGGAGCTCCGGAACACCCCCAGTCTATCTACTGTAGTAGGATTGTTCATTCATTAATTCATTAATTAATTCATTCATTAATTCATTTCAGCTCTATTACGAGCTTAATAAAATTACTATGTAGTGCTAGACTCAGGAATCAATTCAATTCGATAAATTCCATTCAAACTATTGAAAGGAATAAGACTTGAGGTTAACAATATAAACTCAATTCCATTTCATAGAATTAGACCATTCAACAAGCATTAATTCATATGATTTTCACATTTCCAAACCAATCATTTAGGTGAAACGTTCGTTATCTAATGTACGTGTTATTCTCAATGAACATCACTTTGTTTGTAGTTTATACATTATGATATCCTTAGCTAATACCTATGAAGGTTAGGTACACATGAACGATTAATACATACCAAACGAGTTTTAGATTCAATTAGAATCACTTTTGTTGGACCCAACTTTGGGTCTTCCAATCACGAGGACACGTAGACCGTTAGATTTTACGTTCCAAGATCTTTCCAATGATATATGGAATTCCAAAATCCGACCTACAGATAAAAAGTTATGGCCGTTTGAAAATCTTCCAAAATTTGACTAAGTCTGTCAAGAGTTCAAACGTTCAATGCAAGAGTTCAAACGTTCAGTGTCCCAAGCCAAAGACCAGCGAGGACAAGAGTTCAAACGTTGGAACAAGAGTTTGAACGTTCAGTGCAGAATTTTCTGGACAAAACCTGAAAAATTCTGTCTTGCACTTCTTCTCAACCCCCTTTCTTCCCCACCTTTTCTACCCATTCAAGGTCTTTCCAAAAACCATTTAAACATGAATTGAGCCTCCAATGCTTCCATAAATAATTATTCACTACACCCAATCTTCTTCTTCAATCAATCAACCACACATAAAAATCCATAACAAAAATTAAACAAAACTCATTCTAACTAGCATCTAATCACAAGTACTGTTTATACTTGCCTTTGTATGAAGTTTATAAACAATAAGCCCTCTTTGTAAGCTCGATTTGAGAGAAACTTTTCAACTTCAAACTCTCTTTCTTTTAATCCTAACACATAACCAACAAAACCGAATTCCAATGAATTCTTTGTGCTAGAAACCATTCCAAACACTCAATAGAGGTTCAAAGTCCTATAAGGAAACTTTACACTTACTTGTAGCTCAAAGTAGAGGAATTCTTGAGTTCTTTCTCAAGCTTAAGCTCCAAGAAAATAAAACCAACACAAGAGCGAAGATGAAGTTGACCAAGCTCTTCTCAAAACACTTGCATCACTCTAATCCTCAACACTTAATGAAGAGAATGGAAGAAGAAAGAAGAAATGAGCCTAGGGTTTGTTCTCCCTTACTTATATAAGCCCCATTTGCACCTAAGCCTACCTTCTCTTTCTCTATTTACATTTCAAGTCAAATGAAGGGTCACTTGATCGATTTTAAGTCAAATGGAATCATGCATCTTATGAAAGTTAACGTACTCTTTAAGATACGCGTGTTGGCACAAGGAGTTACCGTATCCAATAAAATACGCGAAAATTCGTATTTACGGAAAAGTTCTTGTCTCTCCTTGTTTGAGTCTAAACTCAACCCAATTAGTTCAATCTCATTCACTATCATTTCTTTAAGCACAAATCAACCATTTAGGGCTAATTCAATTCAATTTGGTCATTAACCACAATTAGCTTAATTAAACATAATTAATTAGCATTAATTTCAATCAATTAGAGTTAATTTTGATTAACTTGGGACAAGGTGTAACATGAGCATTAGCATTTTCTAAAGCAAACTAAAGAATAGCCTAACTCTTTTAAATAACAACCACTGGGGATGTCGGGTTTCGCTCTTATGATTGCTAAAGCCAAGGGCTTTTTAGTTTGTGTTTTGTTGGAAGTTAAAGAGGTCGTGGACGCTCTCAATGGTTGCTATGATTGGGTTGTCAACCCAATCATTCTAGATATTAAATACTTTAGTCTTATCTTTTGATCATGTTAGATTTACTTTTATTCTTAGATCTAAGAACGAGGGTGCTCATATGCTTGTTAAACACAGTTATTGCTTGAATCAAAACTTCATTTTGGATGGGGTTAGGGACCTAAGAGGGGATGGGTAGATAGTTTGTTTTGTTTGTAAGAGACGATATTTTGTTCTTCTTTGTCATAGTCTTGGCTTCGGGTTCTTAATGAAATTCTATTTACCAATAAAAAAAAACCACGAGAAATGTCTGAAATGGTTTTCATCGGATGCACTTTGTCTCAATCAAAACCAGTAATTGTTAGAACTTAGAAGGCTATTCTCAAATGCTGACTTGAGGCAAAGATGGACGATTAAACAAGAGATTTACTGGCAGGGCTAGCCAGCCCGTCAAGAACATGCATAAGTTTGATCCAAACCCCACTCATTAATTAGGTTGAAATGTAAGCCCCAACATGACTTGGAAGTTAATGGGGTCAATCCAAACCCTTTATTAGGTTTACTGGATGTTGCAATCCAACCTTTCTAAGGCCATGCCATTTGCTAAAACAATTTCATGGCTCCATATTATACACCTACCTAGAAACATCCAATCAGGGGCGGATCTACCTATTAATGACCTGGGGCTACCGCCCCATGTCATTTTGAAAATGCCAAGAGATTTTAATGGGCCAGACCTTTCCCACGTATCTAATAACAGTCTACCCATTGTGTAAATTTTGTGATCGCCCCACGTAACAAAATTTTGGTGAAAATACTCATTCTATTTTGACATCTTCTTCTCATCGAGATTATCGGATTCTTCTCGCACCATTCTCTCTTGACATCTTCTATCTATTGAGAGTCCAGGATCCTCTTCGCACCGATTGTGCTTGTCGTCGCCCTCTCGTGGTTAGCCTCTCCCTCACCAAATAACCCTAAATAAAAATAATCTTCCTCCTTCCTCAAATGTAGTATAATTCTAATCACTTTATACCTAAATCTGGACCATTAATCTCCGAATCCTAATTTCAAATCCTAAATCCCCAAATCCTATCCCAACCCTAAGCCTAAAATCACCAAATCCGAACATATCTACAAGTCCGAAAAGATGACCAAATCACCATAGGACACACTTTAATATTCAATTCATACATAAATCAAGCCTTAGGGTTCATATGTTTGGATAACATGAGTTACATTTAAGCGGTAATTTTTCATCTTTGCCATGAGCCCATAACCAACTACAGGGAATTATTTTTACGGCTAAAGTAAGTGCAAGCAACCAAATTCTTTAAATCCAAATAGAAACCCTTTGGGAACTCAAAATGGGTAATTGGGTGCGCTCACCCAAACACCTAGGACTAAAGGCAATGCTATCTTAGGCTGTTTTGTGTCTATTTTAGTGCAATGCATTTTCTTTTTTGATATTATTAATGTGAAAAAAGTCCTAGCAAAGTTGAGTAAATATTTAGCCCCACCCAAACAAAAATCCTAGGTCCGCCACTGCATCCAATGAGTCAAAATAAAACATCATATCTAATAGAATTGGGCTTTGATGTAGATAAAACACGTGAATGTTCTTAATATTTCATGTAAGTGTATTATTCTTGATTCATCTAATTTTGGCCCCAAAACATCTAAGAGTGAATTTTGCCTTATCCTATACAAGAGCTAATCAAATGTGGTCCAGACCAAGCGGATTTATAAAATTCTCTCAATGCATATGCATTGATGTAGAAGGTGTCAAGGAAAGGTTGGGCCATCTTTTTGGGCCTTCTGACAGGCCTAGACATAGGCCATTCAGCTGTTAGGCTACATTTACAACAAATGGACTGAGACAGAAAACATAAAATAAAAATCAGTGAATAACAAATCCAAAGTAGGCCCAGTGGCCCCAATTCATGTACTACCCTACTGATTGTGGGGCTCAAGTTTGCTGTTCAGTGTAAAAAAAAAAAAAAAGTATTTTTCCAAATTTCTATTTACAAAAAAAAAAAAATAATAAATAAAGAAAAAAGAAAAAAGAAAAAAGAGGAACAAATAAAAAAAGAAACAAACTCATCACCACAATTCAATCTAGATAGAATGCTTAATTTTTAGAACAATAATTTTGCAATTCTATGCAGTAGAAAAACCTTGGCTTGATCATCAAGGAGAAGAAGGGTATGGCTTTGGAGGCATTTCTAAGCTGTGAACACTTCCTTCAAGCATCTCCACCACTCTACTCATTGAAGGCCTGTTTGTGGGATCCGTCTGTATGCACCAAAGACCTACCAAGACCATTTTCCTAGCTATTTCTTTCTCTTCTTCTTCCACATTTCCAATCAAATTTATACTATCTTCCAAGGCGATGTGATTGTAAACCCAGTGTGGAAAATATATTTCACTGGTTTTCTCCGCTTGTGCATCATTGTTCCTTCTTCCACCAACCATTTCTAGCACCATCATACCATAGCTATAAACATCTGACTTGTGAGAAACTCTTCCAATGTTTCTATAATACAATTCAGGGGCCATATATCCTATAGTCCCTCTTGCGTCTTGCATTGATATCATGCTTTCTTGTTTAGGACATAACTTAGCCAACCCAAAATCCGAAATCTTGGGACAAAACTCATCATCTAGAAGAATGTTATGAGGCTTGATGTCGAGATGTAGAATACGCGTGCTACAACCTCGATGTAGGTACTCTAGTCCTCGTGCAATGCCAACAGCAATTTGTAATAGCTTTCCACAACTTAAAACGTGTTCTGTTCCTCTTGATTTGTTGGAATAGATGAATTTTTCGAGAGAACCATTTGACATGAACTCATAGATGAGTGCTCTTTTGGAGCCCTCAAAACAGAAGCCTAGAAGAGTAACGATGTTAACATGGGAAGTCCTACCGATGCTAGCGACCTCGTTTATGAATTCTTCTCCATTGCCTTTGGAGTTGTTCAATACCTTCACTGCAACAAGGCGACCGTCTTTGAGCTTTCCTTTGAAAACACCACCATAGCCGCCTTTGCCTAATTTATCTTTAAAGGAGTTGGTCATCTTCTCCAGCTCTGAATAACGAAACTGCTTAGGGGCAAGAGAGCCATAATTCTGTAAAAATGCCTTCACATTTTTCGTAGGGCGTTGCCAAAGAGAGAATGCCTTAACAGTGTTGTTACTGTCATTAGTTCTCTTCCCAAATCTTTTTATTAAGAAAACGAAAACAATGCATGCTAAAAAGAGGCCAATCGCTCCTGATAGTGCACCTGCAAGAGATGTTTCTAAATCAGAATTTTAGCAGAACATCTTCATATTCCACAATGTGAAAAAGGAATTAGAACTTATATGACTAGAATTTGCAACCTTTTAATTCTGATAATGAGCACCTTATACTTCCTACAGGCTCATCTTTACGACAATGTATCTATGGTTCCAAAAATATTGAAGTATCCAAATGAAAAAAGAGATAGACAACAGAGAGAGAGAGGGAGGGAGTCATGTTTGTTGTTTTACTAATTTAAGATGTTCTTTTGAAGAGAAAATCATGAACCGTTCTCTTATTTAACAGCCTCAGATTTTAGGCCCATCACTGGACAAGGCAGGCCATGGGTCTAAAACAGCTATACTTGCATTGATTGAAGCAAAAGCAAGGTCAAATGGCTAGATGAGCTGGTTTGCCCCAGTGTTAGCTTTTACTTGTGATACATGAAACAGCCAGTCAGAGTCCATTTGTGATAGTCTGACTGCAGTTTTATTTCCATCAGACCTGCCACAAGGGACCTAATAAAGAGTCCTTTGGTCAAGTTCAATCATAAGTGGCAACTAGCCACCTACTAATTATTGGATTCAGATCCTCTGCAGCTGCTATAACAGAACACTGTCTGCTGCTTTTTAAGATGGGATATGAGGGTTTGCAGGTCTATCATTTTAGAAGTGATAGATTATATGGTGGGTTCTGCAGATTTTGGCAAGTTTTGGTATCACCCAATAATATACGCTTTAGACCAAATGTGAAGAACCATAGTCTACTAACGATTTGTAGGATCTTGAACAAATGGTTAATATCATCTGGTATCAAATCATTGGGGTGGCTTTTAGTTGTGAACCATCCTAGCTAAAGCCTACTTAGCCATTAATTTATCGTTAGTCTGGTACTACGTGTACTCGTATTGGAACACAATGCGACCTATGAGTTTTCAGCGCGCAGTTGAAGATATTTTGCTTTAGAATATTTATAAATTTAAAATTCTCAGGTAGTCTGTATTTAGATATTTCCTAACTAGTATCTAACTTCAGATTTGGTAACTTTGATGGAATAGTTACCATAAAGAAGACTAAATAAATAAGTCCGAGTGGTGCATTTATCCTTCAACTTAGAAAAGAAGTCTCATTCTTGTGCCATTATCTTGAAAATTTTAGCAGTGAGAATACAAGTATATGCATAAATCCTAATTTTAGTTTTTTTTTTAATTATTAACTCCAAGATCCAACTATGTATAAATATTGGATTCAGGATACATCACAAAAATGATAGGAAAAAAGAAATCAAAGAAAGAGTTTGCAGTTAGATACCTATTATAATCTTTATGTTGACCTTTGGTCCAGCATCTGCATTTCTACCTACAAGAGCATAAAACAGAGAAGGTTAGAAAAATCACAAGTCATGATGTAAGTACACATAATGCAATCTTCAGCTGTACCAGTGACAAACTATCTAGGTCTTGAATAAAATAAGAGAAAGAAAACCATTAAACATGACCAGAAGATGTGGGTCTGATCCTAATTTAATATGGTCATGGATTCATCCAAGAAAACAAAACCACTGAACATGATCACAGGATGATGTTGGTCTAAGTCCTTTTCTATGCTCATAAGAAATTCCCTTCTAATAGGCTAAGAGGGCTCTCAATTTAGTTTTACAGATACGCTCATAAGCGCCTTTTTCACCTACGGGAGTCCTGCAAATGGCAGTGTGGGATTTTGAATCTCCCCATCCACGAATCATCGAACCTCCTGACTTAAAGGACAACGTCCACAGTTTTTGCAATACAGAACAGCCATGCTTTGGTATTTTTTTAAGGAACTTCCACCTATTATGAGGCCCACCAATGTCAATGTAAGGCAGCAAAACAGTGACATTGTTTGTTGATCCCTTAAAACTATCACATTGATCAAACTCGCAGCTTGTCTAACACTCTTCATGATAGAAATATAGACTTCTCATACCAGTGACTAGATGTTTGCCTCAAATTTTACAGGCCCTTTATCCACTTGCAAATCAAGTTCAAATTAGTTTTTGGTTTGCATCGGTTGGGTCATCTAAAGTTGCACCCACAATGAATAAGTTGGATCAATTTGAATCACAAGTCAAGTCGGACCAACTCAAGAGCTGGACTCATGTTCAAACGTAAAAGAGACAATATCTTGTGCCAGTTTGGCCAAGTACAAAGTGGCCTACTAAGCCTTCTTGACCCTGTCAAGATGGAAATAGTTTTTAAACATGGCTCTAAGACTACAAAGGGTTCAAGTCCAAGTAGGTCAGTTCCATGGTGTCAAGGTCCAGACCAATTATTTCAATACACACCAAAAAGAACTCGATCGTTTTATTGTACTTACTTGTGCACGTAGATTGATTAGTGAGAACAGTAAGAATTCTTCTTTCATTGTATCCAGCATAGTCACAGGTGGTGCGCAAGCAGGTGGTCAAGTTCACACTTTCTCCCAAGGATAGATTGCCGCATTTAGTTGATGGGCACTGAGCCCAATTGGTAGCTGGCACTCCTTGAGCCCGCATGCATTTTAATCTAACCACATTTAAAGGAACCATTAGAAAACCTATGGCCAATGACAATGTTACAAAACTCTTGAGTTGACTCAGAAGACACCGGGTCGGTACTCAACATCAGCGTGACAGAGAGATACCCCAAATCATTCAAGTTGCAGCTGCATTGGACGCAATTGTTCGCAGTGAGGGCGTAGCTACCATTGGGGACCAGCAAGGAGCTCACCGTGGAAGAATTACAAGATGCAAGTATACAAACAGTTTAATAAGCACAAAGAAATACCACAACAGTATCATGGTTTCAAGCAGATAAGGTTAGCAGCAGGGTCAATCACATGGATCAAAATGTTTGTCAACCCAAGAATGAAAATATTGGTCCATCTAGATATCAATATGGAGCACACCACCTTGCTAAGTTATCAGTGCAGTCTTAATCTGACGTAGAACTAGTGGTGGAACAATTTTTGCAATAAGAAGAAAGTAAGTAATCAAGTCTGAAGGCTTGAACTGTAGTATCAAATTCAAACAGCCATAACTTATATAGCCTGGATAATACAAATTTGAGTTTGTCTTTTAAGCCACGTTTGTGTAACTGCTTTTTCACGTAAAAAAGATAGAAAATGGAAACACGTTACCTACTGCAGTAAAATCAATGTAACGGTGTGACCACTTTTCCATGAGGAAAAGCGGAAAAAAAGGAAATAAGTTTTTCGCTATTTCACAAAAATACCATTTTGAGTTCTACATTCATATATAATGTTATGTTTCTCTTGTTTCAGCCTATTTGGGAAATTAAGAAACAGGTGGGAGATAAAAACAAGTTTTACAGTATCTTAGAAGTAGGTCACTTGTAAAAAATGGAATCGAGCTGAAACCTGTAAGTGCCTTCTTGTTTGAATCCAATAGAGCGGAATTGAATATTTAGGAATTTATAGTAAAATGGGCTCTGAAAAGAACTATTAAAAAGCACGAGCCAAACTAATTAGTGACTTGAAGATGTTTTTCCTCGACGTTTTTATTTTAGAATATATTTTTTAAATAAATGTTATCTATTTATGCCGCCTTGAATATACTAGTAAGTTTGAGAATTAAAATAATTTTGAGAATAAAAAAAAATAACAATTCTCGGAATACTTCAATATGAGAATGCGATCTAAATCTCGTTAGGCGCGAGAAAAGAGAGGAAGGGTAATTTGGTCGAAAAAACTAAAGTATAAGATGCTTTTGGGCAATAATTTTGGAAGCCAAGAGATATTTTCCCTCACCTTTAAGAGGGACGTCTAGGATTTCCCCAGATTGGAGGTCCTCGGGATCCGTGATGCTCCCGTTATTGAGTGCCATCAACGTGGACTCCGTGGTCCCGAACTCCCCCGCGATCTGGCTCACCGAGCTTCCCTTAGCCACCGCGTGTCCGTAATGAACGACCCTGGCCCCATCCACGTCATCACAGCTGCACGGCAGCGGGATCCACAGCTTCTGCCCGACGTCAATCACATCCGGATCCGATATATTATTAGCGGCCGCGATCTCCCGATACGTCACGAACTCTCTGAAAATCGTCCTCGCAATGTAATCGAGGCCCTGGTCCCCTTTCTTAGATGTGTAGTAGGGCGTGCGGTCCGATGTCCCCGTTCCACTGCTGCAGGAACAGGGGAAGGGGATCCTGACCGTCGATCCGGCCCTGATGGACCGGTTCGAGTCGGACGTGGGCCACGAGTTGGCGGCCAGAAGCGAGTAGGCCTCTTCCAGTCCGAAGAGGTCTTTGATGGAGGAGAGGGTGGTGGTGTTGGGGGAGACGTAGCCAATCATGCCTTGACACGTGGGACGAGTGGTGCATCTGAAGGAGGCTGAGGTTGCAGAGAGGAAGAAGGAGAAGATAAGAAGGAGCTGAAAATTTGGCCTCATCTTCTCTCTCTCTCTCTCTCCCCCTTCTCTTCTCTTCTTGTCTGTTTAAAATGAGCTTTTGGGTTTAGAGTTTTTCTGACAGTCGTTTCCAAAATCACAGCTCGCAAGTTGCGGTCATTGCATTTGTCGCTGGTGAAGAGGAGTAATGCCTGGAAGTTGCTGGAACGAATGGGAAACCTCATCCAATTCTCCAGGCCGCGGAGAATTCTATGGGCGGTGAGGGAAATTCATCACCCGCATCTTTGACATTTGAAGTCAAAGCAATCACAAATTGTAAAGTATTTAATTCAAGTATTTTTGCTTTAATTTTTACTAACATACTAACCACATGGATATGACCCACATTGTACTCTAAATATTTATGTATTGAAAATTTCATAAGTCTTAGACAGAAAAAAAAAAAAAAAAACAAAGCATGAGTACCTATTTATGTAATCCAAATGCTAGTGGCGTAGAAACAAAATAAGAGAATTAGAATTAATAAGGGAATGAGAATTAGAGTAAACATGAGATGGTAGGATAAAAATAGAGCACTTGCAAAAGAAGAAAAATAGAGAGAAGATAAGTGATTTTGATTAAGCAATGAAGTAAGTAGTTGCATGAAATATGAATAGGGAGGGAACATGCAAGATTTAAAAAAAAAAAAAAAAAGTAATGTAATTGGGAGTCAAATATAAAACTGCTAGTCAAAATCGAATCTAAAACCTTTCGGCTTAATACTGTATAATTGGGAGTTCAATTTTTGATTGACAATTATGCATTTTTTGTGCAAATATTTTTCATTCTTTCTCCAGTACTTATCTCAAGCAACTACCCGCTCATATCTTCTACTCATCAAACTTTTTCACTTTTTAGAATTTCAGCTATTCTTTTATGTAAAAACTCTCTTCCTCCCTCGCCTCTTCTATTATCTTTAGGTCACATTTTTTCTATTTCCATTTTATACAACTTACTTTATGGAAAGAGGTACTTTTAATACCTATTTAATGTATGATAGCTGATTTTATAGTGCATGGAGATACCCAGGGGCGGATTCAGGAATTCTTCCTTAGGAGGGCCACTATATAGAAATAAAATCTTGGGAGGGCTACATATAAAAAATTGCATATAATTTTTAAAACATATAAGGGTTTTTTTGAAAACTTTGGGGAGGCCATAAGTAAAAAATCACAGAATTCATTATAACCTCAAGGGGTTTTCTACAAAAAAAAATTTTTTTGGGGGGGGGGCGGGCATGACCCTTGCCAGGCCCCTTAGCTCCGCCACTGGAGATGCAGTGTTGAGCACGGGTTATTATGCTAGTTTCATTATATTGAAATTAAGTTTGACCATATGTAAAACACCTTATTTTATTTTATAGAATCGTACTTATCACATGACAATAATGTGCTCGCAAAACGATTAAAGAAAGATTTTTGTATAACATTTACATACAGGATACAAAAGGGGCATCTATTATTAGTGACTCAAATTCTCAATACATGAGGCCCACTATATGGAGTTTCACTCCTACGCAGGGATCCCATCCTGGCTTCTCCACATCTACTTTAGATGACATCCGCATGATGATTGTCATGCCCCTGGACTAGGACTGAGCCGACCAAGTCCCTAATCTTGGGCAGCGGCGAGGCGGGCGAAATTAGTTCCCCACAAGTTTCCACGATGATGATTCACAAGATCCGTCATTCAGCCATCACATACACACAAATAGATATAAGGAAACGTGTAGTAATCATAACTCGGAGCCTGTAAGTTGTCATACATACACAAAACTCATATCAAAGGAGAAATAGTTATGGGCAAACCCCAAAGTTAAGTTCAAGTTTCAACACAAAGACAAAAGTAAGTTGAAGTTATACAGTTTCCAAAAAGAAAGCCAACAAAGGCTAAAGTCACAAGCCTCCCAAAAAGCGATAATGGTCAACCCCCAATTATGATCCGAATCTCACAACCCAAACCGATGTCTAAATGACACCATCAGGCTGCCACTCTCATCCAGCTGGCAGCTCTACCGCCTCAACTTCTCGCTCTGCCTCATGGGCAACTAGGTCGATATCTGGCACCAAATAGAAAAGCATCAGACACGACGGTCTGGCAAGCAAATAAAACATATAATGTATGATGAATTTTTATAAATCGTTTATCAGGAAGTTGCAGTTGACAGTTAAACAGAAACACAATGAATCGGGAGAAACCAAGTGCTGAGATTCAATGATTAGTATTGAAAACAATGCAAATAATATAAAGAATCGAATAAAACAATGGCAATCCACATTTAACTATATTCTCCTATTACCGAGGTAATAAGAGCACTCAATCAATAACCGTTGCCATATAGAATGGCCGGAGCAATCAATCACCGTCGCCATATAAATTGGTTGGAACAATCAATAACCGTCGCCATAGCCGGAGCAATCAATCAATTGGGTCCAAACTGCAGCTGGCAAAATATTTGAGGATCTTAAGCCGGGTGATCAGCTCGACAAAGTAACCCAAACTTAGTGATGCCGACCAAAAATCCAAATCGATACAATTCAAGTCACTAAACACATCTCAAATCGATAAAAGGACTACTATAAACAAGTACAAACGGACAATTTCAAAACGAATCAAACGAGTAGCCTTTTTGATAATTTTCAAACGTGGCGAACCACTCAAATCTATTTCAAATCAATTTATAGGAAAACATAAAAATCGGCTAACTTGGAATGAGGTAATTTGTAGTGTTTGATTAGCTTACCGAGGGCCGTCTCGTTACACACTTAGTGCCTCTATATATGTTTGTGAGTGAAGAAATTGGTGCCTCTGAATATCTCTGACATTCGAGGACACAAAGTGTATATCGAGGATTGTGGAAAATCCCCAGTAATTCAAATACCAAACATTCATTCTACTTCTCCCTTAATTTCCGTCATACGAAGTGTTTCGGATTCGAAATCCTAATTCCCAACCATCCCTGAGTCGTTAAGGAGTCTTCATACCCAAACAAGGGCCCACAATGTGCAGGGAACGACCCTGGCCCAGGGCCCAGGTCTGCTCGAGTGAGTACACATCCGCTCGAGCAGGCTGTCCCAGAGACCTGCTCGCTCGAGCTGGTAGGGCTTTTTCCTTGCCCTTGTCATGCAATGACCTGTCTGCTTGAGCGGCCCAGGGCCCGTTCGAGCAGACCAGGCTATTGCCTTAGCCCGTCCAGTGCGGGTTTCTTGCTCCTTCTTGCATTTTTCCAATCCCCTTTCATTCTTCTCCACCATCATTCTATACAATATGGGTCTCCCACAACTTCAACAAAACTCCATTTAATCATTAACAAGATAACCCATTCCATGCACACTTTAATGGAGAATCATATATTAACATAAGGATTGACAAAAATCCACAATTTCACTTCCAACTTTGTAAACAACCAAAGACAAGCATTCTCCATGCCATTATGGACAAAATCCTGTAGAAAGCTGAGCATAACAAGACCATATAACTCTTCTGAAACCACACCTTACATAGCCAAAGAAAATCAATTGAATGAAATGGAAATTTCAAATCAGAATTTTTAAGAAAACAAGATTCAGATTTGCGTGCATTCAAAAAAACTGATTATTCACTTGCCTTGGCTGAAATTGGGTCCTAAATCACTTCAAGAGTTCTCTTCCTCAACACTACCTCCAATCTACAACAAGAACCCCCATGAAAACACCTCAAATCTCCACAGATTTTGAAAGAAGAAGGAGCTCCTCAAGAGAGTCCATGCATGCATGAAAAAGAAGCTCTACACAGCCCAACACAACCAAGATTGGAAGAGGACAGCTATTTCCTAGCTCTACAAGCTCTAGGCAAGAAGAGAAGCTAGAAAAGGAGGATGATTCCAGTAGGAATCTCTTGAAAATGGTATCAATGGGCAGCTTGGAAGATGAGGAAGAGAGTTGTCCACTCAAATCTCCAACCTAGCCATGGAAAGCTCTTCATGCAAAGCAGAGAAGGAGAGGAGAAAAACTGGTTTTTCTCTCTTTTGCTGGACTCAGCTGGTTTGAAAAACAAAAGCGAAGAAGTGGGGAAGAAACTCACGTGGGTTTTAAGTTGAGTTAAATGGGTTGTGGGCCCCAATGGCCTCAAAACTTCAAGGGCTTAAAACTATCAGTTGTGGGTCTCGGATGAGATCGATGAAAGAGAGTAAAATGATCGTTGGAAAATCTAGTTTCTAAAAAGTATATTTTTCTCATGATTTTCAAAGTTTTACATTCATGCACAAATTTGGTGTGAGAAGTCATTTTTGCCCCTTTTTCCCGAAAAACGCAATTTCTAATGTTCGAACGCAAACGGAGAGAACATAAAAGTTGTTGGGACCAATATAACAAATCAAGAGAAGTAAAAATCGGAAATTGTCGAAATCAAAGATAAATATTCCCCCCCCCCCCCCCCCCCCCCCCACCCCGGACATGCGTCACACGGCCACCCTGGGCCGAGTCAGACCAAGTTCAAAGGCTCTTAAAATTCCCCAAAGCTATTCAAAATTCTAATCTACCTAAAACTCAAGCTAATCGTTCTCTACACCCACTTAGAGACTAAACACAGCTAAAACAATCATTAAACATACTAAACCCAGGTTGGGGTCGGGGTCTGACAATGATTTTATGATTTTGAGCATTTTAGGGTTTTAGGGAATTTGTTTAGCAAAAGAACTCAAATAACAAAGTTTAGGGTTCAAGTTCCATGAGAACTATTGGTAGGGCCCACCTAGCAACCCATGCAAACCATGCACAAAATAAAGACCCCTTGATAGTTACTAATCCTAAGGATTGACACACATCCGAATGGACTGAACCGTTGGATCGAGGGTTGAATCTTTTTTTTTTTTTAATATGAAGCCGTTAAACTTGTAGGCAATGGATGAAGGGGTTAGGGGCATGATTGGGGTCAAACTTGATATTTAGGGTGGTCCCACAAAGATCTTCCCATCCCCCTGGTCTCATACCCTGATGGGATCCACAGTTGAGCCCCACTGAAAGTTCTCATATAATAGGTGAAAATTAGTTCTCACTTGAATAAATCCGTATAAATCATATTCAAATGTTTGTAAGTATATTTTGCATAAGGGGCAAACCCATGTACAAGCGTGTGGATGCGATCGCATCCATTAATTGCTGTACTCTTTTAAAACCTATATGAGAATTCCGCGTCTACTTTCAAAAATCCATTAGAAAACATGGGTTCACCCTCAAAATATACATGAGAATAATTGGTTTGCCTCCAAAACCAAACTACCTATTAGGGTCGGCACCCCTCAAACTAGAGTTTTGGGTCTGCCACTATTAACCATGAATTCATTTGTGATTCAACGAATGTGGATAAGAGTAACAACAGTATATCAGAAACATAGATGCCATCTATTTCATGAGAAAAGATGCTTAATTTACGAGGACGATGTTTATAGAATCATTTATTTGCAATGAAAAGTTTAAGAGCGATAGTCCACTCTCAAATATTTAGAAAAACCTACTTCCCGTCTAGCGACTTATTCCACCTACCACTTTTCTTTAATCATACATCAGTTAAAATCGAAAGTGAAAAATTGACTTATAAAGGTTGACATAATATCTTTTTTATTTGCCAATCACACTCATGGTTGAATGGTGTTGGCTCCTCGATATCATATTTAGGGGCGAACCTACGTTCATGGTATTGGGAGCAGTTGCCACTAATAGATGTGGCTCTCTATTAAAATTTTGGGTCTGCTTCCAAAAAACAAAAGAAAAAAATCTCGGGTTTGCCCCTAAATCCACATGAAAATTTTGGGTTTGCCCCAAGTTCCTAAGTTCCTATTTGGCTCTGCCCCCCTCAAATGAAAATTGTGGGTCACCTTCTGATCGCACACATGCCCAAGGATCGATCCTAGGTCTTCAAATTGGTAGGAAAAAAAAAAAAACAAATTTGTTTACTCATTACTTGAGAGTGGGGACACTTACGTTGGTTTCCCTCTTTGCACATGAATATTTTCAATTATGTAAGTGTCCCTCAACCTATGGTGAGGTGAGGGATGTATGCACATCAACATTACTAGTACACATGAATATGTATTCATAAAAAGAATATTAATTGGCCTAGTAAGAATCCAACTGGCTTGTGATCCCTAAACTTGTATCCAAGTCAGGCATGTTGGCCCAAAATGCATATTCAAATGAATATTCCGGCCCACCTATATGCAATCGAATTTGGGCTGGACTCGATTCGAGCCCACATTAACATTTTCTACCGCCTAAAATACATGCACGCGTTCTTGAATGGGGCCTTGCCAAACTATAATCTGATCGTAGATGGGCTTAGTGTCCGATTAACTATGTTTGAAATATGTTGATATTCTGTATAATTTTATTCAAGTCTATTATAGATGATCAATCTTACTGTAAATTCCGAGGAATTAACGCACAGTTATCGCCTTTCTTTGACCCTGGTGTGCCCACTTTCTTTGACCCTGGTGTGCCCAGATCCTTAGGTGGTTTATTCGGTTGGTGTGCAAACATTTAATTGCCTTACCCCTCTCGAATTACTTGGATCACTTTATTCTTATCATGCCCATTTGGGGCCGCCATTTCTACCCGAAATGCTGCTTGTTTGTACTTATGATCTTTTTGACCTAGATGAATTGTTTTTCTAGTTGGAACTTGTAGTGCTTGATCTTCTGAAATGCTTACACCTATCTAAACTGTCTATTTCTCCCGTACCTGAATATACATCGTGTTAGTACCGGAATTACTCATGTGCCCTGATTCCATACTGAACTGAACATTGAACTGCCCTGAACCTGAATACTGAATTGTCATTGAATTCCTGAGTTGGCACCACCTAGCTGTTGACACCAAAAATATCACTTTGCCTCTTCATACGCTCTCGACATTAAGAAGTTACATGAAGTCGCATCCTACCACAAATAGGCTTTGTTGCTTCAAATATCAAATCTTGTCAGAATCAAACAAAAAACTTAAAAAAAAAAAAAAGCAACATCCTTTCTCTACTAAAAGATAAAAAGACCTTCACTTTTCAACACAAAAGTTTCACATCTACTATGTTTTATGCGTTCCGTCGTACCCGGACTTACCCAGTCTTAACATGATGACTTGTGTAAAAGATCGAGAGGCTTTTCCATGAGCGCTTCAAAATTTAATAGTGGGCTCTGATGTAGATAAAACACATGAGTTTTCTTAATATTTCATCTAAGCGTAGTGTTCTTGATTAATCTAACGTTGGGCCTAAAACATCTAAGAGTGAATTTTGCCTTATCCTATACAAGAGCTAATCAAATGGGGTCCAGACCAAACGCATATATAAAACTCTCTCAGTGCATTTGCATTGATTGAGGGTATCAAGGGCAGGTTGGCTAGACTTAGGCAATTCAGCTGTTAGGCTACAATGAATGTACAAAGACAGAAAACAGAAAAAGAAAATTAAGTGAATGACAATTCCAAAGTAACCAGTGGCCCCAGTTCATGTACTACCCTACTGATTGTGGGGCTCAAGTTTGCCGTTCAGTGAAAAAAAAAGTATTTTTTCTAATTTCTATTTACCAAAAAAAGGGGGAAAAAGAGAAACAAATAGAAAAAGAAACCAACTTATCACCACAATTCAATCTAGCTAGAATGATTCATTTATAGAACAATCATTTTGCAAAGAAATTAGATAAAAATGCATACCCCAATAAGAAAAAAAATGTTTTCTTTTTTTTGGAATCTTTTCCGCGCGTTCTACGCAGTAGAAAAACCTTGGCATGATCATCAAGGAGAAGAAAGGTATGGCTTTGGAGGCATTTCCAAGCTGTGAACGCTTCCTTCAAGCATCTCCACCACTCTAGTCATTGAAGGCCTGGTTGTGGGATCTGTCTGTATGCACCAAAGACCTACCAAGACCATTTTCCTAGCTATTTCTTTCTCTTCTTCTTCTACAATCCCAATCAAATTTATACTATCTTCCAAGGCTATGTGATTGTAAACCCAGTGTGGAAAATATATTTCACTGGTATTCTCCGCTTGTGCGTCAATGTTTCTTCTTCCACCAACCATTTCTAGCACCATCAGACCATAGCTATAAACATCTGACTTGTGAGAAACTCTTCCAACGTTTCTACAATACAATTCAGGGGCCTTATATCCTAAAGTCCCTCTTGCGTCTTGCATTGATATCATGCTTTCTTGTTTAAGACATAACTTAGCCAACCCAAAATCCGAAATCTTGGGATAAAACTCATCATCTAGAAGAATGTTATGAGGCTTGATGTCGAAATGCAGAATACGTGTGCTACAACCTCGATGTAGGTACTCTAGTCCTCGTGCAATGCCAACAGCAATTTGTAATAGCTTTCCACAACTTAAAACGCCTTCTAGTCCTCTTGATTTGTTAGAATAGATGAATTTTTCGAGAGAACCATTGGACATGAACTCATAGATGAGTGCTCTTTTGGAGCCCTCAAAACAAAAGCCTAGAAGAGTAACGATGTTAACATGGGAAGTCCTACCGATGCTAGCGACCTCGTTTATGAATTCTTCTCCATTGCCTTTGGAGTTGTTCAATACCTTCACCGCAACAAGGTGACCGTCTTTGAGCTTTCCTTTGAAAACACCCCTGTAGGCGGTGAAAATACGACACCTACTTAGATTGAGATGAACTTTGTAGATCAGGGAATACCGAACGCCAATAACCTGAAAAGGGAAGGAAAACGGCTTGGGTTAGAGCCCCTGGCTGCTGTGAGTCGAAGGCGCTCCGATGCCTGAGTTAGTTCTAAAAAACTAAGCAGGAGGAGGAAGGAGAGGAGAATGAGACGATGTCTTGTGTATTGTCTGTTGCGTACCTCCATGGGGCTGATCCCACGTGTATATATGTAGATATTCCTCGTTCATTCTCTCTGTGAGTGGGGGTAGGTGGGGTGAGGTCCCATCAATCCTTACCCTGACATTCAGCGGTAGGTAAAAAGAGAACATCCCATCAGGACCTTCCATGCTTTCAGTCAGTTGATGTTAAGTGATGATAAAGCCAACTTCTTATCGCCATAAATGAGCAATCCTATCCCCATGATGTGCCCGTACTTCTTAGAGGAAGGTGACGGCCCACTCTGCCTTCAGCGTTTTGTACCGAGACCAAGAATGGCTTGGCCGTGCTGGGCATTTGTGCTGAGCTGGCACTCACGCCGAGCTGCCTAGCTGCCCCGCCGTGCTGACACTCCTAACCGAGCTGCCGAGCTGCTGGGCTGTGATTACAGAGGCCGAGGTGGACAGCAAGTACTACTGTAATCCTCGCTTATTCTCGTCATTACAGTGTTTTACCCACACAATTGCCCCTTAGCTTTTGACCTCTGAGAGTCCTCCAGCTCGAGGAGGTCGGAAGCTTACTGACTGTCTAGCCGGCACCGCTACCGAGCTCTAGATAGGGTCACCGAAGTGTGGGAAGGGGTTACCGGGATAGAGGAGCTTCGGATCAGAGGGGGTCCCTCCTGAGCCTGATGATCGTCGCTGACGTATGGCCCTTTTCAAGATGTCTCTTCGCCTATCCAGGATATTTAATAGCCCTCAGATATTGCGCCGATGGTGGCACGTGTCGCCTCTTTGGTTGCCACGCAATTACTTTGAAAAGACGTTAGGGCTGCGAGATGCGACGTTAGGGCTGACTGAGGGGACGCCTCTTTAAAGGCTCTTCTCGAAAGCCAAAACGGCGTCTCTGGCTCTTATAAATCAGGGCGTCTCCTTCGTCTTCACCTTCTTTTACTCTTTTCGAATTTCTACTGCACCCTGCAAGAGAACTTCTTCAACGTCTGCAAGTTTCCGGCGATCCTGTCTGTGCAGTCCCCCTTCGTAGGGCTTCTTTCTGCTTCTCCCTTGTCTTTTCATCTAGGTTGAGAATGGGGATCTATAGACATCTGTTAGGAGACCCGGGTTCCATAGCCTACTTTAGGAATACGTACAAGATCCCTGCCAATGTGGAGGTCAGACCAGATGGCCCTGATGATGGCCTCGCCTACCGCGATGGCTGGATGCCGTTCTGGCTGGTCTCCGTTATGGAGGGAGGGGTCCACTTCCCCTTTCATCCACTGGTTAAGGACTGCCTCCGGGAGTGGAGGTTGTGCCCCTGCCAGCTACTACCCAACGGATACAAAATTATCATGGGAGTAGTGCGGCTGAACGAGCTCCTAGGGATCGGCCTCGGTGTCCCGGACATCGAGGATACGTACGACCTCTGCAAATCCGCATAAGGGAACACCCATTACCTCCGGCTGAGGGTCCGTCGGGTTGGCTTTGTAACCGCGCTGGAGGATTCCAACAAATACGCGGGTGAAGACCGAGTATTCGTCAGAGGAGGATGGGAGTTCGGTGAAGCAGAGCCTAGCACCACGGTCCGGATTCCTCGAAAAATAGGAACTCCACCAAGTAAAGAGCGAAGTCTTTTCGGTTTGCAGTTTTTTCTTTCTTCCATGCCTGACTAACACAACTTTTTCTGTTTATGCAGATTTTCGCCAAAGGAGGGAGTTTGCCAGGAAAAACTGTTGGAGGGTGAACACTGAATGGCACGAGAAGGTGAGAAACTATCGCGATCACAACTGCCGTGCTGCGTGGTCCCTCCTGGGGTATACGCCCCACTACAGATCCTTCAACACCTCGAGAAGGGTGTCGGGAATAGACTCCGTGCTGCGCGGGGAAGGTGCCAGCTCAGAGTCAGCGACGACCGTGGTGCCGAGCTCGGAGGCAGTGACCGTCGCAATACCTACTGGGCGTCTGGTTGAGTCTGGACGCCGCGCTTCAGCACTCCCAAACCCAGAGCCTGCCAGGACCTTGGGAGCCGAGCCCGGGCCTTCGTGAAGAAAGAGGCTAGTAGCTTCCAGCACGTCTGAGAGCTCGGCATCTTCCAGCTCGTAGGAAGAGGAGGGAGAGATGCTACGCCAGCGCGGGCAACGCTATGCGGCAGAAAACCTGTCTGCCGCGGCCTTCGGGGACATCGGGGGCGAGGCCCGAGATCCCCCTCAGGCCGTGGTCGTCGCTTTGGTTGCGACGCCTTCGACTGCTGCGGGCGGAACTCCTACTGCCCCGGTTGCCGAGACGGTCCGTGCAGCCGCGACTGAGACCACTCACTCAACCGCGGTTGAGGTCGCCTCGGCTCCGCCTTCAGTGACTATCGTCGTAGATGACTCACCCCCAGACGATGCTACAAGGGCTGGAGGTCGGGCTCGCTCCGCCGAGGTCGTTGAGGGGGGCCAACCGGAGAAGAGAGCAAGGGTCAAGGCCTCGCCTGGCCCCTCGTCGCCTCTGCCAGCTGGTGGAACAATCTCGCTCCCTCCGCTGGCTTCGTGGAGGCCGGCCATTGAGGAAGTACTGGGGAGGCAGCTGGCCAAAACAGACCGTGCGACAAATCCTCAAGTGGTCGCCGCGCTGGGACGCTCCTGCGCCCTTCCTCAGGACATGGCGAGGTGGGCGGAGATGGACAACGAGTCACTCTTGCTCTCGTCGATGCGTTCGCTGGTAGCGGTAAGTGTAGCATTTCTCCGGAGCCTTTAGTTCGGTATTCTTTTATTGACGTTTGGTTTTCTTCTTGCAGCTGTTGCAGAAATGCCAGATAGGCATAGAGAGGCTGGACGCAACCGAGGCCAAGGAGGCTGAATGGGTGGCCGAGAGGGAGGAGCTGCAGGCGTCCTTAGCGACTAAGGAGGCGATGCTGGTAGAAGAGGCGGGCAGGAATGCAGGCCTCGTCTCCGACTTCGAAGAATCCCAGGCCCTGGTGGAGCATCTCAGGGAAGAGCTGAAGGATGAGGGGACCCAGAACCTTCATCTTACCTCTGAGCTCGACGATCTCCGGACCGTGGTGGCGCGGCTGGAAGAGGACCTGCAGGACGCCAGAGGGACAAACAAGAGGCTTCTCTCCCATCGGAACATGGCGCAAGGCTCCCTGGAGATGGCCTTGAGGGGGAAAGCGGCCGAGATCGAGTCTGCTTTGGCGAGACAAGAAGCCAGGCTCAAGGAGGAGTTCTTGGCTGAGCATAACTCCATTATGGGGGAGGAGGTTGGCAAACTGACAGCTGACTACAAGGCTCAGCTGCCAGGGATCCGGGACCGAGCCTAGGAGCTCGGATGGAAAGCAGCCTTGAAGAAGGCTGGGGTTCCTGGGGACAGCCCTCTCATCAGGAATCCCCCAAAGTTTCCTTGCTCGGACTCGGAACTTATAGCCATATCTCTGGCTTCCCCTTGCCTTCCTCCGCAAGCCTGCCCAGAGGCTAGCGCCGCCCCCGAGGCGCCTTCGGAGGCCCCTTCAACTGCCAGCGCCAAGCTTGAAGACTCCCCTGCGCCCAAGGTCGTCCAGGGCCCTCCCGAAGCCGCCGCTCCTGAGGCTAGCGTTCCCGAAGCGAGCGCGGCCGTTTCTGAAGCCACCTCAACCGTGCCCGAGGCCAGCGCGGTCGTGGCCGAGGCTGCTCCAGGGATCGACTGCGATGTAGAAGCTGTAACCCCTTGAGTCCCATTGTATTTTTCCCTTCTTTCATTGTATTCCTCTTATCCCTTATGTAAACTGAATTCTATTAATGGAATGGCAACTTTCTTTCAATTCCTTAGCTTTCTTTTTTCTTGTCTTTGATGGAATGAGTGTGCAGATGACGTGTACCTTATTATGCTTCATTTGCTAAGTGGTTGGTCTGAATAACCGAACTCTTCGTAAATCTTTAAAAGTTAAAATTGGATGTCTGCCATTGACCGAGATTTGGTTTATGAACCGTGGTCCCAATCAGCATCCATAACCCTTGAGAGCGGAAGCTGCCAAAACTCGGGGTGTCCTTGAGCGTCAAAGTCAGTGTTCTTGGACATTTTTGGCTTTACCGCCGTAGCTGGTGCTGGGACCGAGCTAGGACGGCTGGCACTCTGACTGAGCTGCCGAGCCAGGGGTGGTGCTGTCACCGGACCCTAAGATGCTTATGGTTGTGCCGCCAAAGCTGGTGCAGGCACCGAGCTAAGGACGGTTGGCTCTCTGGACAGAGGTGCCGAGCCGCGGGGTGGTGCTGTCACCGGACCCTGAGATTCTTATGGTTGTGCCGCTAAAGCTGGTGCAGGTACCGAGCTAAGGACGGTTGTCTCTCTGAACAGAGGTGCCGAGCCGAGGGGGTGGTGCTGTCACCGGACCCTGAGATGCTTATGGCTGTGCCGCCAAAGCTGGTGCAGGCACCGGGCTAAGGACGGTTGGCTCTCTGAACAGAGGTGCCGAGCCGCGGGGTGGTGCCATCACCGGACCCTGAGATGCTTATGGCTGTGCCGCCAAACCTGGTGCAGGCACCGAGGTAAGGATGGTTGGCTCTCTGAACAGAGGTGCCGAGCCGCGGGGGTGGTGCTGTCACTGGACCCTGAGATGCTTATGGCTGTGCCGCCAAAGCTGGTGCAGGCACCGAGCTAATGACGGTTGGCTCTCTGAACAGAGGTGCCGAGCCGCGGGGTGGTACTGTCACCGGACCTTGATTCTGCTGGCATTGATGCCGAGCTGGACAAGGTCTATTCCTCTTGAAGGAGCTCGTCACTCTTGGGTGGCCGACCCTTGTGGTGGCTGCCAAGGTTCTCCCGTCCTTGAGCTTTGTCTTCTTCTGCCTTGATGAACCGACTTACCCGGGTCATTAATTCTTTCATTGTGGCCACGGGGAACATGACCAAATGCTCCCGTAGATTGGTGCCTGGTCGCAGAGCTTGCTGGAAGGACTTTACGGCCACTTCGTTGGAAGCGCCCTCAATCTGGCTATAGATAGTCCAGAATCGTCGGCTGAACTGGGTGACGTTCTTTTCCTCTCGCATCCTGAGGGTCATCAGGTCGGCGTACGTCCTCGGGATGATCCTATTGGCCTGGAACTTAACTAAGAAGGAGTGCCGGAGCTGCTGCCAACTGGAGATGGAGCCTGCGGGGAGCGTGCAGAACCATCTCAGGGGGAGATCTCCCAAACTGGAGGAAAAAACTCGATAGTTCAGGAAATCGTTGTCACCCCACACCGACATTCTCTGGACGAAGTGTCGGAGGTGCGCTGTAGGGTCCGAGGTTCCATCGTACAGGGTGAACCTCGGGACGTTGAATTCTTTAGGGAGGGTGAGCTTTCTGATCTCTCTGGAGAAGGGAGATGTGCCGTGTCTTTAGCTCCGAAGATGCCGAACTGGTCTGGTGCGATACCGACAGTCTCCATATTTTGACGGATAGCCTGCTTGATCTGCTTGTCTAGCCACTGCTTGAGCAACTCTTCGTCTTCTGGCATCTGGCGCTGCTTCTCTAGCCCTTCATGCACATGGCCGCTGCTGGAGTCTTCTTCTCTGTGGATCCGATCATTCCTCTTATTATTGAGGACGTGCTTCAGGTCTCGCTCGTGAGTCGGAGCTTGGCTGTGCCTGGGTGGAGGACCCGAGGCATGGCTACGCCCGTGAAGTGGGCTCCGAGCCCCTCTCTTCTCCTGGAGTTGCTGTTTGAGCCGTAGGATAAGCTCGTCCTGCTCCTGAATGAGGCGGTTTTGAGCTCTGACCTCATCCAGGCGAGGGTCTTCATCTTCGTCAGGGTTGACCTGATGGTGGGACTGAGGTCCAGCCCTTGCTGACTTTTCACGCAGCTTGGTGACTGACTTGTCACCTCGCCTGGCGTGCTCATTGCTATGGTGGGGCTGCTCTGGAGGCATAACATTGTGAAAGGAAGGCATTGTCAATCCCCTAGACTGTGATACCGACTGGACTGTAGGGGACCTTCCTCCTGATCTTCTCTGTAGAGGGGGTGGACCTTGTACCAGCTCAGGCTGCGTGGTTGGTCCCTTGCCCTTGGAGGGTCCTTCACCATTTCTGGTTTTTTGAGGCATGGTGTTTGAAAGCTTTTTGTTCAGTGATTCCCACAGACGGCGCCAAACTGTAGGCGGTGAAAACACGACACCCACTTAGATTAAGATGAACTTTGTAGATCAGGGAATACCGAACGCCAAGAACCTGAAAAGGGAAGGAAAACGGCTTGGGTTAGAGCCCCTGGCTGCTGTGAGCCGAAGACGCTCCGATGCCTAAGTTAGTTCTAAAAAACTAAGCAGGAGGAGGAAGGAGAGGAGAATGAGACGATGTCTTGTGTATTGTGTGTTGCGTACCTCCATGGGGCTGATCCCACGTGTATATATGTAGATATTCCTCGTTCATTCTCTCTGTGAGTGGGGGTAGGTGGGGTGAGGTCCCATCAATCCTTACCCTGACATTCAGCGGTAGATAAAAAGAGAACATCTCATCAGGACCTTCCATGCTTTCGGTCAGTTGATGTTAAGGGATGATAAAGTCAACTTCTTATCGCCATAAATGAGCAATCCTATCGCCAGGATGTGCCCATACTTCTTAGAGGAAGGTGACGGCCCACTCTGCCTTCAACGTTTTGTACCGAGACCAAGAATGGCTTGGCCACACTGAACATTTGTACTGAGCTGGCACTCACGCCGAGCTGCCCCCCCGTGCTGGCACTCCTAATCGAGCTGCCGAGCTGCTGTGCTGTGATTGCAGAGGCCGAGGTGGACAGCAAGTATTACTGTAATCCTCGCTTGATCACCTGGTATCAAACCATTGGGGTGGCTTCTAGCTGTGAACCATCCTAGCTAAAAGCTTACTTAACCATTAATGTAACTGGTACTACCTGTGATTGTATTGGAACACAATGCGACTGGTACGACCTGTGATTGTATTGGAACAGAATGCGACCTATGAGTTTTCAGCAGCTGAAGATATTTTGTTTTTAAAGTTTAAATTCTCAGTTACTCTGTATTTAGATATTTCCTAACTAGTATCTAACTTCAGATTTGGTAACTTTGATGGAATAGTTACCCATAAAGAAGACTAAATAAATAAGTCTTGAGTGGTGCATTTATCCTTCAACTCAGAAAAGAAGTCTCATTCTTGTGCCATTTACTTGAGAATTTTAGCTGTGAATACAGGAATATGCCTAAATCCTAATTTTAGTTTCTTTTTTTTTTTTTTGTTAATTATTAACTCCAAGATCCAACTATGTATAAATATTGGATTCAGGATTCATTACAAAATTGATAGGAAAAAAGAAATCAGAGAAAGAGTTTTTAGTTAGATACCTATTACAATCTTTATGTTGACATGATGTGGCCCAGCATCTGCATTTCTACCTACAAGAGCATTACACGGAGAAGGTTAGAAAAACCACAAAGTCATGATGTAAGTACGCATAATGCAATCTGCAGCTGTACAAGTGACATACTATCTAGGTCTTCAATAAAATAAAAGAGAAAATAAAAAAAAATACATGGCCAGAAGAAGTGGGTCTGATCCTACTTCAATATGGTCATAGATTCAACCAAGAAAACAAAACCACTGAACATTATCAGAGGATGATGCTGGTCCAAATCCTACTTTTCTATGCTTATAATAAATTCCCTTCTAATAGGTTAAGAAGGCTTTCAACTTAGTTTTACATTACAGCTATGCTCATGAGTGCCTTTTTTCACCTGAGGGAGTCCTGCAACTGGCAGTGTGGGATTTTGAATCCTCATCCACAAAGCATCAGCCCTCCTGACTCAAAGGCCACAACATCAATAGAATTTGTAATACCCCTGAGTCCCACGTCGACTATAAAAAGAAAAGTGACTAGGATTATATGTAGAGCTTGCACCCTTACTTTGCATGAGTTAGCCGTAAGTCAAAGCGGACATGGGGTGGGCCATTGCAAAAGGTATCAAAAATATCACATTGATCAAACTCACAGCTTGATCTAACACTCTTCATGCTAGAAACATAAACTTCATGTACCGGTGACTAGATGTTTGCCTCAAATTTTACAGACCCTTTATCAACTTGCAAATCAAGTTCCAATTAGTTTTGTCCTCTACACCTTCAGGAAAAAAAGCAATAAGTTAATGGACTAGCCGATTGGATTTGCTTGATTCACTATATTGACTACTACAATTGGGTTACCTTAGACCCCTTTTTTATCTGCATCGGTTGGGTCAGCTAGAGTCGGACACACAGTGAATAAGTTGGAACAAATTGAATCACAAGTCCAGTCGCACCCAACTAAAGAGCTGGACTCAAGTTCAAAGGTAAAAGAGACAATATCTTGTGAGTGGCCTACTAAGCCTTGTTGACCGTGTCAAGATGGATCTAGTTTTTAAACATGGCTCTATAAGACTAAAAAGGGTTCGAATCGAAGTAGGTCGGTTCCGTGGTGTCTAGGTGACTAGGTCCGGACCAATTATTAATCATTACATAGCTAGACCCAGGCACATATCATTTATCTGGTTATTATTAGATGCACTATAAATTAACCGCATTGCAATAGTTGCTATACATGTTGTGTACATTATTTCATAATATATGACTATGAGAACCGATCCTGGGAGGACGGGCCGTTGGATTGAGGGTCAAGTATTCTTGTTTGATATAAAGTTGTCAAAGTATTGGACCAGGAATGAAGGGGTTAGAGTTATTAGATTGACTTTAAATTTGATATGTAGGTTGGCTCCGCTTGGATCTTTTGGTCCCCATATGTCCGATGAAGGGGTTAGAATTATTAGATTTTCCTTTTTCCATAGTATCCTCTGATTTGTGAATGAATAAATGATATATTTGTTCACGTTATTCAGTTGTCTCCTTCCCCCACTTCCCCATGAGTGGCATGGCCCCCAGAGTAAGCCCCACAAAGGGGTGCTTGGGAATGGTGCTCACAAGAGGGTGGCCAAATATATGGATATACCAAAATCATGTAACATCAAAGCCAGAACCGGTTTCCAAATCACTAGCCTAGAATTAAATCATTTCAGAACAGACATACATGCAGGAAGCCACACATGTTGCCCAATAATTCCAACAGGCAGTCCATTGAGCCAAGGGGATTATTAAATTTGATGTTAAGCTGTCCTCTATAGACGTCCTACATGATTATGGATTACCAAATGATCAGATGGTTTATGGTTAGGAACATGCCATCCGTGCAGCTTTAGGCCATGACATGCACACCAACTGCACCAAATGGAAACACACGTAAGGCTTGTTTGGTTTGGAGAATTTGGAAGACTTAGAAAATTATAAAAACACGGTCGTGTTGGAATTCTACAAATGCTACATATAGGATCATTTAAAATTCTAGAATTCTGATAATCCAGCTGATCAAAGTGGCAATTCACTGGAATAAATTGTAGTAAAGTTCCAGCAATCAAATGATTCTGAAAAGAACTCAGAATTCCCCATAGTGTGAAATTCCAGTAAAACATTCTAAAAAGCAAACAGGTTCTATAAGTTTCAATTCTCTCTCTTTAAAGTTGAGAAACATTTGCAAGTCCTTTTGAAAAAAAATAGTCCAATCTCTTATTTCCTTGAGCCACATCAGCATCAATAACCCACATTAGCATTGCATCCTTTTACTCATGCCTCTTAAGTCATGTCTCTTAAAATCATGCCTCTTAACATTTCACATACCTAAAAAAGATTCAAGAACACCGCTTACTCTTGAGAGCCGTCTCTTATTAATTTCTGAAGTGCCTTACCATACCTAAAACGCTCTATTATTTTTACCGAGGCCACTCATTCCCACCACTGAAAGAACCCTGCGTTATGGCTCTTTATCTTTCAACCATCTCATCAATTTCTTTTTATTTTTCTTAAATCTCCAAAACTTCTTCTTCTACTGCAAAATGCGAGGATTCTGCATAATATGACCAACTTTCATCAGCATCGCATGGTAATAGCCTGGCACTCTCCAAGATGGCAAGAAGCTTAGCTTCTATTTCCTGCAACCGAGTGGCAATTTGATGTTTAGGGTGGACCCCTGATATGCATTTGGGTAAGCTTCAAAGAGTCCAACTGATTTATCATTAAATCACTCACACAAGCCATGCGTTATTAATTATTATTTATTTTAATTTATAAATCAATTTATGCAGGGCTTAAGGGTGCATCGCACAAGGCTTTCTCATTTTTACAGAATATTAATTGAATGATTTCTGTCCTTTTCTAATGAATTGATAATTAATTTGAATATTAACATTACTTGACTATTTCGTTTGGATGGTATTTAACCCTGGATCGCATGCATCGTAGGGGCTTTCATGCCAGTAGACACTAAAAAGAACTGGATCGTTTTATTGTACTTACTTGTGCATGAGAATTCTTCTTTCATTGTATCCAGCATAGTCACAGGTGGTGCGCAAGCAGGTGGTCAAGTTCACACTTTCTCCCAAGGATAGATTGCCGCATTGAGTTGGTGGGCACCGAGCCCAGTTGGTAACCGGCACTTCGTGAGCTCGCATGCATTTTAATCTAACCACATTTAAAGGAACCATTAGAAAACCTATGGCCGATGTTACAAAACTCTTGAGTTGACTCAGAAGACACCGGGTCAGTACTCAACATCAGTGTGACAGAGAGATACCCCAAATCGTTCAAGTTGCAGCTGCATCGGACGCAATTGTTCGCGGTGAGGGCGTAGCTACCAATGGGAACCAGCAAGGAGCTCACCGTGGAAACATTACAAGCTGCAAGTATACAAACAGTTTAATAAGCACAAAGATATACCACAACAGTATCATGGTTGCAGGCAGATAAGGCTAGCAACAGGGTCAATCACATGGATCAAAATGTTTGTCAACCACAAGAATGAAAATATTGGTCCATCTAGATATCAATATGGAGCACACCACCTTTCTAAGTTTTCAGTGTAGTCTTTAATCTGATGTAGACAGTAAAACTAGTCGTGGAACAATTTTTGCAACAAGGAGAAAGTAAGTAATTAATCAAGTTTGAATGCTTGAACAGTAGTATTAAATTCAACGGCCGTAACTTTTGACACAAGTATCGCCTCGCGATGCACATGCAAGTACTTTTTTTGAAGCTATTGACATACTCTGATGTGGACAACATCTGAACGTGGTTGGTATCGTTATGGACAAAATGAAGCCATTTAGAAGGCCAAAAGTGGTTTTTGTGCAAATAGTAAGCTTTTGTTTTTCTTATTTTAGGGGTTTTTGAGTCCATTTGGATTATAATTTCTTGTGAAAGGTCATGAAAAGTAAATTAGAGCTAGTTTGAGGATTTATACATAATTTATATTTTACTACTTTTAGTTATTTTTACTATTTTAGAAAAATCAGGGCTTTGGATGTTCTATAAGTCATTTTTATATTTTAATGGAGTGATAATGTAAATTTGAGTTTGTCTTTAGGGCACATTCGTACAACCACTTTTCCACGGAAAAAATGTAGAAAGTGAAAACACATTTCCTACCATGGTAAATCCATGTCATGGAGGGGCCACCTTTTCACGAGGAAAAAGGAAAAAAATGAATTAAGTTTTTCGGTGATTTCATAAAAATACCCTTTGGGTTATATATATATATATATATATATATATATGGGAAATTCTTAAAAACAACAAACACTCGTGCTAAGCCCGGGCCAAAATGTAATTATATTAAAATTTAAGAATTCTTTTAAAATATTATTAAGATAAAATAAATTTAAACTAAAGAAATTTATTATCTTTGAATATTAGAATCTTTTAACATGTAATGAAAATAAATATAAAATAAAGTAAACTTACATAACATGACAACCCATTGAATTTAAAGGCATTGACGATTACACAAGTATGAATGTGTGTCTATATGGGACAGCTCTCCTAAGCTAAAGCTTAGGATAAGGTAAGCTCACATGTGTGGTGGGGCCCACATGGGAGTGGGGATGGGGGGATTTTTAAGACTCCATAGGACTATTCTCTTTGTAAAAAAAATAGTCCTAATCGCGGTTTCTACCATCTCCATCTGGCCCTAAAAGTTTAATAGTCAATAGTTCATTCGGATCGGTACAAAGGCGATCCAACGGTCCAGTAAATCCAAATCTGACTAAAAGCTAGTGGATATGTGCGATTTAGGGGAGTCGTGTGTTTGGTTCATTTGGATGGACCAAGGGTGGGCCCCACAAGCGTAAGCTTATAGAATTAAATGGATAGGTCTGGTGCCCACGCTAAAAAAATATAATGAAATATGTGATTCTTTTTTTATGTATTATTGGAAAAAAATAGATTTTACAGAAATAAATAAATAAATTATATTTCTTATATATGAGGAAAGCTCTCATAAACTCAAGCTTTGGATAAGATAAGCTCAGGTTTGTGGTGGGGCCCACCTGGGGACCACATGGGGATGGGGGTGAGGAGGATTTCAAGGACTCCTTGGGATCTTCCTCTTTATAAAAAATCAGCCCCAACCATAATTTTTATCATCTTCATATGGGCCCAAAAATTTAATGGTTAATAGTTTATTTAGATCAATATATAGTCGATTCAACGGTCTAGTAAATTCGGATCTTACCAAAAATTGGTGGACATGTGTAATTTAGAAGGGTCAAGTGTTTGGTCCATTTGGATGGACCAAAGGTGACCCCCACAAGCATAAGCTTACGAGATTTTTTCCTAAGCTTGAGCTTAGGAGAGCCTTGCTCATTATATATATAATATAATATATATTTTTAATATTTTATTTCTTTAATGTGGCTTTTTATGCAATGAGTTTCCCACCAAACCAAACCCGGCCCATTTCATATTGTGCGAGTGTGTGGCCATGGCGTTCAATGGAAGGTCATGGAGCAGGTTTGAAATTAATGACATGAGACTCACTATAAAGTGGCGTAGGTTTAAGATGTCAAATGAGGTGGGTATAAAATTAGTATGACCCAATCCTGACCCACCTCATTGTCATCCCTATATAAGACCATCCAAGCTATTCACGAAGCTTACCAAACCCTCAAAGAAATATAGAAGGATGACCATCCTCTTAATATAGTTATAAATTCAGTACGAAGGAGTGCATTTGTTTTTCTAAATTGAGTTCTTTAATCATATGAACTCCAACTCCTTCCTAAATTCCATCCGAAGGAGTGTATTTCTTTTATTATAAAACCTAGCGATGCCTCAAAGAAGAAATTAACATGATCAATAATATGCATTTGCTTATTTCTTTTTTGGCCTATTTCTAATAAGATTTCCATCAGTAAAAATCTTAGAGCTTCATGCATATCATTGGGTTATGAGTTTTTATGTGATTAATGGCATATGGTGGGCCACTTCAATTAGGCTTCATGCCTTTGTGAAGTAGCAATCTCATATGTGGGGCCTGTAGTGCAAGCTGTATAGCCAATTAGAAATCAAAATGTGTGGAAACTAACAGCAACTGCATACCAATAATTATGTAGGGCCCAGCTTGTGGATCTCAATCACATGGATAAGAAGATTTGTTAGACAGATTTTATGATAGATTAAGATTAGAGAGTGATTTGAGGATTAAGATAAGAAGATAAAATAGAAAAGTTAGGAAAAGAGAGATTTTAGGGGAAGTTAGAAGGATTTTATAAATGTAGGTTTATGAAACCATAATCTTAATTTAAATTGAGAGATTTAGGGAGAGAATTGGGAGGTGTAGTGGCCCATATTAAACCTAAAGCTCTGTGTGTTTTTATAAGTATTTTTTATGAAAGGAGAGCTCATGTGGGTGATGATGTGGCGCCCTCCACAGCCTACCTCCCCGTTTGCTTTAATATATATAATGAAAAATTCTCAAAAACTCCCCATTTCAAAAGGGGCGTTTTCACCCCTTCTGATTTGTCCAATGAGATAATGCCACTTCACATTGTTTGTGCCAACTCATATTTATTTACTCACCTTTATTATAGGAGTGTGTGGGAAAGAAAATATGAGATTTGAATTTGAGAGACTCCTTTAAGGTGCTCACGGGGATATAATATGTCATTCAGTTGCCTTTTGAGCCCTTCTTTATCTTGCAAAGTGTAGGCATACATTTGGATTAAGTAAAGCTCTTCCCAACAAAAATAAGAGGGTCCCACTGCGGGTTCACATGATGATAACCCAAAATCGTTCATCTTGAATCCCGACCCCTATATGGATTTATCCTTCAAATCTTGTTTTAATATAAGCGAGTCCCACCATATGATTAAACACATGACGTACATAATCGATGCCACGTGAAAAAATACGATGGATGCCACAAGACACATACGTGATTGATTGGGTTTTGAATATAGCTACTTTAAAGGAGAAATTAATTAAGATTGATTTGATTAGCTACTTTTAAGGATATGAGATTAAGTAAGTATTAAGAGAGGAATCAATCTCTAACTTGCCATTTGTGTTGGATGTCATTATCTTTATTTAAATTGGATGACGTGACACTTTCATAGGCTTAGAAGAAGGGGGCATTTTCTTGCAAATAACGCCCGGGGAGTTTTGTAGCGTGACCATATAAATATATATATATGAGGATTTTGCAGGACCCACTAGAATGGAATACTAGTTCTAATTTAACCAATCAACATGCAGCGGAAATAACCAATCAAACAAAATAGAATTAGCTATCTACCAACCACACACCACAAGAAGGCAGACACAAATTTTAGCGTGGAAACCCTATCCAGGGACAAAAACCAAGAAACAGAAATCAAGAGTTCACGAACAGTTACAAGATATACTCACAAGCTCATTTACCTCAGTATGTACCTCGACTTAAGGACTGTAGCTATTCTTGTAAAGAATCCACTGACACAACATCCATCGTGCCCCATTCTCCTTACTTGATCTCTTCCCACCTTGTCAGTCAAGATGAACTATCTTCTACAAAAAAGTAGAAGTAGCAAACACTTTCTAGAGCAGTTATTCAGAACGATCTCTCAATGGCTCTAGAGAAAAATCTCTCTCTCTAAAATATCTCTGACTCAGATTAATGAGAGTGATGTTGTGTCTTCTTGTGTTGAGAGAAACACTCTATACATAGCCTTAAGTTCGTGCATAAGTTTTCTAATCACAATCCAATCAGAAGATGAATCAGACCCAAACTCTATTTTAGAGTTTTGAACGAACTGGGCTCGTCCGCCATTAGCGAGAATGAGTCTCGCTTCATTCTCGCTATAGCAAGACACCATTCTGTCTCGGGGTGACAGTCCTAACATGACAGTCTTAACAATATATATTTGGAGATGCTTCTAGGAGAGATATCGCTCACTTTATATAAGAGATATAGGTGGGGGCCCTCACATTTAAGTTGTTAGCATTGGATATGGATGTGATGACTCTCACCATATTTCTCATATAAAGTGAGAGATATCTCTCATAGGAACATCTCCCATATATATATATATATATATATATGAAAATGCTCATATGAAAGTAACTCTCACATTTCTATGAGAGTAAGGCATGCGGGCCCCATAGTTAGGCGGTTAGTATTGAATATGAATCCAATGGATCCCCCTTATATTTAGGCGAGGGGACTCTCATATTTAGGCGAGTGGAATTGAATGCATAGAATTTAAGGAATTAAATATATAGGATTATTAAAGAGGTGAAGGTTTACACCCAAGAGAAACTAATTAGTGATCCATCAAACTTCACAGCATAGTAAGTGGTCGGGAATTAGAGAAATCATGCGGCAATGGCTAGAGGCAAGTGCTCTGAGAAAATAAGTGTTACTGATGGATTAAATATTTCAGAAACGTTGCATCGAATTTCTTTATATTCCTGACAATAGAGAATCCCTACTGAAATGTAAAACTTTTTGGTTTTTTTTTTTTTAGGTTGCTATTCTAGAATGGACAGTTCCGCCGCCTGCACTGACCGAGATTTTACGAGATTATTACAACTCACAGCAACGCGTTGAGTAGGCGCCACAGATAGAACGTGTTATACGGACTAGAAAAAGTATAGAAAAGAGGTACCTCTAATAGGGACGTCTAGGATTTCCACAGCCTGGAGATCCTTGGGATCCGAGAGGATCCTATTATTGAGTCGACGAAGGAGTGTGAGCAGTATGATGATGATGATGATGAGGAGGAGGAGGAGGAGGAGGAAATTGAGGGAGAGAGGGTTGATGGGTAGAGAAGGATTAGGGAATCTGGATAGGGATCTTTCCCTGCCTAGGATCTCTGTAAGATTTATCATGAATGATTAAGAGATGATAAGAGTTGTTTCTTCTCTTTATCCTCCTCCCCTTTATACTACGCAGACGGGACGGTGGGGGGGTTTTTAATTTTTAAAAAGGGTTTTGCGGAGGAAATTTGATCTCTTGGTTCTATCAGCGTAGGCATGATAGTCCACGTCGACCAATTTTTCACCCAGATTTCCTCCGAACAGAATGGTCGATATTGATCATTGCAATTTAGCCATAATGGTCGATATTCACCAATCAGCCAGTAAGATTTTCTTCACTCTCTAATTATCATATTTGCTTAACTCATATTGCTATTGATCACATCGCTAAATATAAAAATAAAAAAAATTAAAAAAGCCACATTAAGAAGGCTCCTCCCGTTGGTACATCACCAATACTAGGGGATCTTATCGGTTTTCTCCCATAAGATCCTCGAAATATTTCGTAAAAACCCCTTATCGTACCTTTAATAGGGACGTCTAGGATTTGCCCGGCCTGTAGGTTATTCGGATCCGAGAGGGTCTCGTTGTTGAGGCCCATCAACGTGGCCTCTGTGGTCCCAAACTCCCCCGCGATCTGGCTCACCGAGCTTCCATTATCCACCACGTGTCCGTAATGAACGACCATCGCCGCATCCACGTCATCGCAGCTGCAAGGCAGTGGGATCCACAGCTTCTGCCCAATCAAAATCAGATTCGGATCCGATATTTTATTAACGGCCGCGATATCCTGATACGTCACGAACTCCCCGAAAATCGTCCTCGCGATGTAATCGAGCCCCGGATCGCCTTTCTTGACTGTGTAGACCGGCGTACGGTTCGAAATCCCCGTTCCGTTGCTGCAGAAGCCGGGGAAGGGGATCCGGACCGTTGATTCAGCCGGGATGGACCGGTCCGTGTCTTCGGTGGGCCACGAGTTGGCGGCCAGGAGCGAGTAGACCTCTTCCAGTCCCAAGAGCTCTATGATGGAGTAGAGGCTGGTCGTGTTGGGGGAGACGTAGCCAATCATGCCTTGACAAATGGCGAAAGCAGTGCATCTGAAAGTGACTGAGGTTGCAGAGAGGAAAAAGGAGAAGATAAGAAGGAGCTGAAGAATTGGCCTCATCTTTTCGCGCTCTCTCTCTCTCTCTCTCCCATATCTTCTCTTATTTCTACTACATTATAGAAGAATGTTGCAGAGTGTTTTCACTGCACCATGTGGGGCCCACTTTCAACTGTTATAATAGGATATAATGATAATATATTATTATATTATAATAGTATCTACTATATACGATCTGCTATATACTATAATCTACTATTTATTTATTTTTATAAAAGAGAAGATATTGTAAACTTTTTCACTACACTATTATAGGGCCCAACCCCAAATATTATAATACAAACTTTTTCACTTCAACATTGTAGGGCCCACTCCTAAATAATATGATACAATATAATAATATATTAATATGAGAAATTGCAAACTTTTTCACTACACCATTGTGAGGCCCACCCCCAAATATTATAACGCAAACTTTTCCACTACATCATTGTGGGGCCCACCCCCAAATATTTCTATCTATACTTCTACTATCTACTATATATAATATTATAAAAGAGGGAAAGTTGTAAATATTTTTCACTACACCATTGTAGGGCCCACCCCCAAATATTATAATGAAAAAATTTTCACCACACCATTGTGGGGCCCACCCCCAAATATTATACTATAATATAATAATATATTATTATGAGAAATTGTAAACTTTTTCACTACACCTTTGTGGGGCCCCAACCCAAATATTATAATGCAAAACTTTTTCACTACACCATTGTGGGGTCCACCCCAAATAGTATAATATAATATAATAATATACTATTATGATTGTGGGGCCCACCCCCAAATAGTACAATATAATATAATAATATATTATTATGAGAAATTACAAACTTTTTCACTACACCATTGTGGAGCCCACCCCCAAATAGTATAATATAATATAATAATATATAATTATAAGAAATTGCAAACTTTTTCACAACACCTTTATAGGGCCCACCCCCAAATATTATAATATCATATAATATAATAATATATTATTATTATATTATAATAATAATAATATAAAATCTATACCCATATTATAAAAGAGAAGAAACGTTGCATGCTTTTTTACTACACCTTTGTGGGCCCCCCACAAATAATATAATATAATATAATATAATAATATATTCATATTACATTATAATAATAATTATATAATATCTATACCCTTATACCTTTATTATAAAAGAGAAGAAAGTGTCATGCTTTTTCTCTACACATTTGTGGGCCCCACTTAGTACTATGATATTATATGTATATAATAAAAGAGAACTACACATATGTGGGCCCCAATAAAAGAGAAAAACTTGTCACGCTTTTTCTCTATGCATCTGTGGGCCTCACTTAGTATTATTATATTATATATATAAAATAAAAGAGAGATACACATCTGTGGGCCCCACTTAGTAGAAGAACTTAGCATGCTTTTTCTCTACATCTAGATATCCGTGGGCCCCACTTAGTATTATTATATTATATATATAAAATACAAGAGAACTACACATCTCTAGGCCCCACTTAGTATTATTATATTATATTTATATATGTATAAAATTAAAGAGAACTACACATCTGTGGGCCCCACTTAGTAGAAGAATTTGTCAAGCTTTTTCTCTACATCTAAACATCTGTGGGCCCCACTTAGTATTATTATAACATCTGTAGGCCCAACTTAGTATTATTTTATTATATATATAATAAAACGAGAACTACACATCTATAGGCCCCACTTAGTAGAAGAACTTGTCATGCTTTTTCTCTACATCTACACATCTGTAGGCCCCACTTAGTATTATTATATTATATATATATATATATAATAAAAGAGAACTACACATTTGTGAGCCCCACTTAGTAGAAGAACTTGTCATGCTTTTTCTCTACACATCTGTGGGCCCCACTTAGTAATATTATATTTCAATGAAATGCTTAGCTCAAATGTTCATGAAAATGGTTGTATTTGAAGAATTTATACATTCGCTACAAGAACTCAAATGAGAAATTTCAATTGAGATTTTCATGAGTAGAAAATTTCAACTTCGATCCCAATGCTTGTAAAGACACGATTTGCTTGTCAGAGGAAGAGATGAGAATGCCAAAGATTACTTGGAATCTATGTAATTTGTTGTTGATTCTTTTAAAGCTATGAGCTGGGTACTGTTTTGGTTGGTTGGTATTTTTTTTAATTGAATTTGCAATACTATAAATGAAATATATGAAATAACATTGTGACATTTTAAACATTTAGTGCTCCAACAACATTCAACAAAGTGAACTTTGTGACAATAGAAAATCTCTTTTTAATGTTGGGCCTCTTTTTAATGTCGGTTTTCAACGTTTTTTTTTTCAATTAGTTTCCTTCCATATATCTTGTTATTCCATCTTTTTCTTACTTTTTTTTTATTGAAGCTTTTACTGAATTTTATAAAAACAATGAGTGACTGTAAATTGCTTAATTTGCCAAAAACAATGAGCTATATGTAAACTGGTCATTCTCCATTGGGATCGTTAATATTGAGTTTTTCAATGACTTTATTTTTCCAGATTATCATACTGAAAGAGTATGTTCCTTGCACGTGCAATGCACGTTCATTGGCTCCACTAGTTTCTGTTTAAAATGCGCTTTTTGGTTTAAGTTTTTATTTTGAAGGGTGGAGTGTTTAAGGTCAAAGTCCACAGAGGACTCATGAGTCACAAAAAAATGGAAGCTCTCTTTCTTCTTGACCGTTCATTTTTTATGCCAACTCAGTTAAAGGGTAGTTTTTTCAATTGTTTTCTTATACCCCTGTAAGTTTTTATTTTGAAATGTGGCGTGTTTAATGACAAAGTCCACTGACATGTGGCTAATGCATTAGAAATCTACTCTAAAATATGTGTCACAGATTCAGACTATGGGCTCAGCTATAATAAATATAACCAGCTCATTGGTAGTTTGGTACTAATCCGAAGCTTTGATCCAACTACAGTGAGAAACACACATAAAATTGCAGTTTATTTTGTTGGAATCGATTAGCACTTTAAGATGATCAATTCAGTCCTGGTTTACACTTTAATTAAAGTGAGATTCTTATGTTGAGTATTATATAAATATATATATCGGATTATCTAATATCAGTAGCTTAACTTTCTAGATAATGGGGCCTACATGAAGGCAGTAAAAACTTGTATCAATTACATAGACTCACAAATGAGAAAACATTACTAATACATAGTATTATTATTACATTTCAACATACTGTGTATAATATTATGTGTCCAGAATTAGGTCCAGTTGAGAGCAAATTAGAGATACCTTTTATAAAATATCTGACAAAAAGTATTATAATTCTAGGGACATTTATGAAAAAAAATTCTCATACACTCTCATGCTCTGGATTCGAAGTATTTGAGATTTTCTTTTTCTTTTCTTTTCTTCTTTTTTTTCTTTTACACTGAACCTGAATCCAACACACCCAGATCTAGGGGTGTAAGAAAACACCGTCTAACCGTCGAACCGACCCTGGTTAATAACCGTGTTTTCATGGTTCGGTTAAGGTTACGGTTAATGAAACCAAAAAACCGCACGGTTCTGTTCGGTTACGGTTTTCCGTAAAAACTCACGGTTATTAACTGAACCGAACCGTAAAATACGGTTCTATTAACCGTATCCGGTTAACCGTACCGATAACAAATAAAAGAAAATATATGGGGGACTAAACGAAATACTCCTTACTTATATACATAAGAATGTAAGATGGAGATCCAAACCCTAGCCCCTCTCAACGATCTCAGGCTCTCAGCATCTCTCATCGCCTCCCTCTCAACGTCGTCAACGATCTCATGAGCATCTTACGCCCAGATCTCTCCTCTCCATCTCTCCATCTCTGTCATGCCTCCCCTCTCTCGTCCACGAGCAGACGCACGCAGCAGCCCCGGCCCACGTGCAGCAGTGCAGCACCGTCGCCACCTCCCTGATCGCCAGGTACACCCCTCGCCTCTTCTCTGCCACCTGCACACACGTCGCACCCTCTCCTCCTTCTCTTCTTCTTCCTCTCCTTCCACGCCGCCCTCTCCCCTGCTTCTTCCTCTCCTTCCACGTCGCACCCTCTCCTCCCTCCTCCTTCCCATCTCCCTCTCCCTAGCTGCATCTTTCCATCTCTCCTTTCTCCCTCTCTGCTCTCTATCTCTCACTCTCCTTTCCGCTTTCTCTCTCCATCTCCATCTCTCTACTCTCTCTCCCTCTCTGCTCTCTCCCTCTCGCTCTTCTTTTGGCTCATTCTGTTTACATCTTCCCATTCCAACATTTTTTTTTTAATATGTGGTTTGTGTATGTTAATTTCTGATTTGAATTGGAGATCGTATAAAAAATGAGGGGGTTGATTCAAGAGGAGTTTTGAATTCTTTTGATGTTCTTTGTTGGGTTTGATGATTTTTCTTTTTTGGGTTTTGGCTCATTCTGTTTACAACTTCCCATTCCAGCAACCATGGAACAATCGTTTTCTTTCCTTGATCTTGAAGTGTTTGATTTGTGTGTTTTTTTCTCCATTTATGTGGTGATTGTTTTGGTAATGGAGTTTGAATTAGGGTTTCTGCATCTTGAAATTTGAAAAGATGTGGTTTTTTTTTTTCTTCCGCTTCTTCTCTTCTTATTGTTTTGTGTGCAAGGATTAATACATCAGAAACTATGCTATTTTTTTTTTCTTTTGATTGATAGATTGAGTTTTGATTCATGAGATTTCTGAATTTATTTAACTGAAACCCTTTTATTAATATTTTCTTGATTGATGGGTATCTGCTGGTTTTTCAAGTGGATGGCTTGTTCAATGTATCTATTTAACAATAGTTTGATTTCTACAAAAAAAAAAAAAAAAACTAGAATTTAATGGTGATTTAGATTTATCATATCAGCATTTGATTAGAAAGAATTTCTCCATTTGTTTGATTTTTCTCTTTTAGTCTTTCTTTGGCTTTCTTTGTTCTTGGTGGATGTGAAATTTTTTTTTTTTTTTGGCTTTTATATCTATGGTTTGGTGCATTTTATTGGAGTGTATTCTTGCATGGTTGCATCTCAATTTTCAATGTTGTTTTTTGGTATATCTTGAATTTTTAGGCATCTTGAAGTGATAGGTTTTGTAGTGTCTGGGTAAGAAATGATGGTATCCCATCAATGTGAAATTGGATGCTGTAGAGGGTTGAATTTGAAATGTTTGCTTCTATAAAATTATTGTTTTGATCATTGATAAAGATGTGGGTTAACAGTGTCTGCTTATTGTTCTTGTTTGGTTGATGGAATTCTCTTGTTTGTGGATTTTGAAAGTTTATTTTGTTTTCAAACATGTTCGGATGTTCCTGTTTTTTTACGAGGAAACCTGCAATATGACATAATATTGAATGGTAAAGTTGGTTTCTTTCCCCCCATAGAAACCAGAGATTTTGTACAGGGTGCAAAAGTTTTGTTCTTTATATATTGGACTATTAGTAAAAAGAACACTGGATGGAGACACTTAAAATAATCCTGCCTATAATTTGAATCATTTCATTTATCAAATGATGTAAGAATCACCTCAATTTGAATTTGTTGGATAGCCTGTTCCAGTAGCTTTCCATTGAGTTCAAGTTTGTATGATTGTAACACACAGAGAACTCATTTGTTGGATAGCCTGTTCACAATTGCAATTTTATATTGTACAATTACACTGTGATCAATTAAAGAGAACTCATTAGTTTTGTTCAATTTCATTGTCAGATATTTATGTCAAGTATGGCTGAGACTCCACTTCCTCAGTCTGATGTTGCTCCGCCTGATGCTCCTCAACCTAGAACTATCTCTGTTGGTCACTGTTAGAGTCAGGTATCCTCTCTCAAAAGAAAAAATAACAAAGAATAAGATATTTGGCAACATTTTTCTAGACCAGATAATTATGACCCTAAGATTCAGTATACTCTCAATTGTGGCCATTGTGATGCTCATGTTAAGTAGTTGAGTGCTAATGGAACTAGTGCAATGATGAATCATTTGAAAATATGTCCTAAGTTTCCAGAAAATATAAATGCAAATAGTTAGAGACAAAAGAAAATTACATCAGTAATGAAATCTAGTAGTGGAGCTGAAAATGTGAATCCTATTGCACTTTGGAAATTTAGTCAGGATGTTTGTAGAGAGAAACTTGCAAAAATGATCATCTTAGATGAATTGCCTTTCAAATTTATAGTAAATGAGGGTTTTAGGCGCTTTTGTAGCATGATGTAGCCCCTATTCAAACCTATTTTACGTGTTACAATTGTTAAAGATTGTATGGCTTTGTATGTGGCGGAGAGAAAAAAATTGAAGAGTATGTTTTTGAAGAGTAAACAAAGGATATGTCTCACTACTGATGCATAGACATCAAATCAGAATCTTTCTTATATGTGCCTTACGTCTCATTGGATCAATAAAGACTAGAACTTGCACAAAAAAATCTTGAATTTTTGTGTGATTTCTAGCCACAAAGGTGAGGCAATAGGTCGAAGGATTGATGAATGTTTAGTTGATTGGGGAATTCAGAAACTTTGCACATTAACTGTTGACAACGGTACATCAAATGACACTGCCATTACATGTATTGAATTTGATTGTGAAAGATGAATTGGATGAGTTGGATGGTGCCATCAGTCGAATTAGGGTTGCAGTGAAATATGCTAGGAGCTCTCCACAAAGGGCATAGATATTTAAGTCTTGTGTGGAGAAGGAGGGAATAGATTGTAAAATGATGTTGTGTTTGGATGTTACAACTAGGTGGAATTCTACATTTTTTATGTTGGAAACTGTAGCTAAATTTGAAAAGGCATTTGATCGAATAATTGATGATAATGATAAATTTAAGAAGGAAATTGAGGACGTAGGCGGACCTCCTACCTTTGAGGATTGGGAAGACTGTAGGCTCTTGACCACTTTTTTACAGAAATTCTATAATGCTACAACTAAGTTGTCTGGCACTTCATATGCGACTTCTCATTTGTATTTTTCTGTAGTTGTTTCCATTGAAAACAAATTGAATACTTTGATGTCTAGTTTTGATCCTTGTTTAAAAGTTATGGCTGTCAAAATGAAATTGAAATTTCATAATTACTGGGAACCAATTGAGAAAATGAATATAATGTTGTTGATTGCTATTGTGTTGGATCCACGTTACAAGTTGACATATGTGACATGGTGTTATGAAAAGCGTTTCAAACTTGAGTCTTCCAAGGTGGTTGAGCTTACTGAAAAGATAATGGATACACTTAATACTTTGTATGTGGAGTACCAACAACTTGAGTCCTGTAATGCTTCATCTTCGAGTCAAAATGATGATTTGGAGGTTAACCAACCCATTTTTAATGAAAATAATGATCTCTCGGAGGAATATGAAAATCATATGGTAGAAGTAGAAAATAATGTGGACAAAAATGAAGTTAAACAATACTTGGATTCTCCTCTTGAAAAAGTTCAAGCCGATTTTAGTTTGGATATTTTGGCTTGGTGGAAAGTAAATTCTTCAAGGTATCCAGTTCTTTCTCAAGTTGCATGAGATATTCTGGCTATTCTCGTCTCCACTGTTGCTTCGGAATCTGCATTTAGTACGGGAGTGTTAGGGATTTTGTATATTGCAATTTGATGGATGCATTATCATTTTAAGAATCATTCGAATTTTCAGAAGAACATTGATTTAGAAAATCTTGAAATCTTGATTTACACATGCATTGTTTTAAGTCTTTGAGAAATAATGACTTAGGCATGTTTTGATTTTAAACTTGGATGCATTTAAATTTGAAAAGAAGTTTTATAAATCAAGCTAGCCTATATTTTAAATCTTTCAAATCATTTTTAGGCTTTTTTTTTTATGTTTCATGTTTTTAATCCTCTTAGAATGATTTAAATCATGTTTCCAAGCTTGATCCCATAGCTCAAAGTCCCCCCAAGAAAATCTCTTTGAAATATTTATTTTTAAGAAAACTGGACTTTTACCGGCGGCCAAACCACTTTCACTAGCGGTTTCTGGCCCCCGCTAAAAGCAGTTTTTCAAACAGTCATATTTTTAACCGTTTAGTACCCAGTCGACCGAGCAAGGGTCTAGGTCGACCGGGGACTAGCCATTGGGCACTTTTTGGGTATAAAATGAAGCTCATTCCTTTGCCAAAGTGTGGAACTTCTAAGCCATTCTTGAGGTGTTTGGAGACAAGACAAAGGGGAATGAGCTAAAAGAGACCAATGGGTCATTTGGAAAGCTAAAGCTTGGATCAATGAAGTTAAATCTCTTATTAAGCTTTACTTTTATTAATCATATGTTATATGCTTTGTTTAAATTATCAGTAAATGAATTTTAGCATGATAACTATGATGTGTTGAATCCATTCTTCATTTAATCTTTGATCTAAGTTGGATTGGATTTTTCACCTTTATTTCAAACCAAGTTTGTTTTAAAATCTTCTTTAATCAGGCTTAGCCAAAATCTTTGATTTCTTTTATAGCATGATTCATTTACTTGGTTGAATCTTTATTTGTTGTTTTCATTCATTTGAACCTTAGTTAAATTAGTTTGGTTTTGAAAACAACATTACACATGCATCACATGTTTAGAGTTAATTAGTTTTATTCAACTTTCGAGCCTTTGATTTTTACTTCATCAACAAGATAGTATTCATACATGTGATTTGCATTTCACTTCAATCAAAACTTTTTATGTGCCTTAAACTGTTAAATGCTTTGAGCATATATTGATTGAGCTTACTTTTTAACTTGATTGAAGTTATCACACATACACATCATGAGCATACACCTTTGCATTCATATAGTGTTTGTATGAGTTAGATTTTCAATTTCATATCCGCCTATTTTAGAGGCATTGTAATTGAGTTTAAATTGTATCCCTTTTAGTGTCTGTATAGTCACTACTTTGAGAGAAAATATTCTTCTTGTAAAGGTTATTGCTTAGCGTAAGAAAAGCATAGTGTAGAGGTTATTGCTTAGCCTCTGAAAAGCATCTTGTTAAGGTTATTGCTTAGCCTAAAAAGCACATTGATAGATTGTTGTTTAGCCTAGAAAACATCATTGTAAAGGTTATTGCTTAGCCAATGAAAAACATAGATAGTGGAAATCCAGTGGGGGTGTTGGATCACAAGCCGGTAGTGGATGTAGGCATTAAGGCCGAACCACTATAAATCATTGTGTGATAGTGTGTGCTTTGTGGTGATTATTTTTGTTTAGCTTCCGCATTTAATTTTATAATCATCACTTGTGACTAGTTAATTTTAAAGAAGTTAAAATTTGTCATAATTGGTCACTAATTTGTAGCTCACCCTATACAATACCCCGCCCCCCTCACTTCTAAGGTTAGGATCCCGGACTTTTAGGGAGGACGTGTGTTGGATCCATATCATAGCTCTTTATCTCCCAAGACAGTAGAAGGCCGATTTGTGCACAAGATTGGTTTCGAGGTTCAAATGTAGTAGCTGATTTGGAAGATGTCGCGGAGGAATTTCAAGCCTTCGAGGAGTTAGGTAAAACATTCCTTATTCTCTTGAGATTTCATGTTATTTCAAATTTATGGTGAATCTAAATTAGATCAAATGATTAATAATGACTTTTTTTGTCAGAATTTGATTTTGATGAGGTTTGAATTGAAGCTATGTTGAATTGAAGGCAATTATAGCAAAACTCGGCTGCTCACTTCATCAGCCTTCCTCTTGTTTGAAGATGATTTTTAAGTGGTTTGCACTTCTTGAATTGTGAAGATGGTTTCATGAAATGTGATTTGTTGAGAATTTTTAAGCGGTTGATATAATATCTATGTTTGTGATTTTGTGTGTAGTTCTAATAAATTGTATGAGTCTGTTGGAATGTTGTCCAATTAGGTGTTGGAATGTTGCCTATTTTATGTGGTGGTTTGTAATTGAGTGTTTATGATGTTGCACAAAGAATGAAAGTGGAGATTTAATTCTGGATGTTGTCATTCATTTCTATTCCTGTTGTATGAATGTAAATGGAATTTAGCCCATTTATTTGGTGCATGCTCCTATTTGGATGAGAGACTATGTCTCTGGAGAAGGATTATCAGAGGAAGAAAATGAGTTGAATATGGCACTTGTAGCTCCTGCTAATCTCCTTCTCATCCACACTCTCATTCAGTTAGAGTTTTGTAAGGCTATAAAATGCCAGACACAGTTGCTTTCAATAAACAAGTCATTCATTCAATTTATCTTGAGTTTTTTTATCACTTGGAATCAATTGATAGAGTTGTTGAGCTTGTGCATTGTGGCTCTCAAGATCAAGTGGCAGATTTGATGACTAAACCACTTAAGTTGGGGGCATTTCTGAAGCTTCGAGATCAGTTGGGAGTGTGTATGATGCCTGGAGTAAAATTATCCATTTCACTCCAATCTTCTTAGCTCACACATCACAGTAGTGCTACCATCTTGTGCATGACTCAACTTCTCCAGAATCCTTCTCATCCACACCGTAATATACAATCATTATTGGAGCCTTTTTATTCCATATTTTTTGGTCTAGCAATGGTCAAATAAGTACCTATGCGAAGAAAGAAAAGAAAAAGAATGAATAATCTTTGGGTAGAATGCATTATACTACTAAAACAATTGAGCTAGCTGTGATTTTCATTAGTTTCTAAGTCAAAATCTTAAGGTTTCTTGAGCTTCTTGCAGCTATTTTGCCTAGATTCAGCGTCAGTGGAAGGGAAACAACAAAATCTTCACTCAGAAAAATGATGTTGATCCAAATGAATCAACTAGGGCATGTGGCAAGTTGATTGGAAAGTGGATCCCAATAGATAAAAGGGGGGAGAGTTTAATGATCAGATCCATAAGAAGTTGCAGGGTTATTAGATTTTTTTTACAGTTATTAACCGTAACTGAACCGTCTAATGCGGTTAACCGCGGTTTGGTTTTCCATGGTTTTTATACATATGGTTACGTTTACGATTTTTAAAGACACAAAAACAGCGGTTACGGTTCGGTTAACGGTTTCCCTAAAATGATCGGTTAACCGAACCGTTACACCCCTGCCCAAATCCATAGATTTTGTACTTAGCCGATTTTTAAATTGGGAGCATAGAAAAAAGGTTCTTGTTTAGATAATTTTGGGGTTTTTTTTTCCCCGTACTGTCACTTATACATCTCAATAACTCCCCCTTATTACCAAACTCCACATATTTACCAGTATGTTCTCCATACTGTCCATGCATTGAAAGAGTAAAAATGACAATTTTTTTTTTTTTTTTTTTTTTTTTTGCAATATCACAATGCTTTATGTGATATTGCAACTACACTTTGCGATATCACAACTATCTCTTGCAATATCGAAAAAAAAAATAATCATGCAATATTGCATAAAGTTTTACGTATAAAGTCAACGGGGGCTTTTCAGTTTATATTTTCATCGCGTTGTATAGCTTTCATTCTCTATTATCAGTGTCCACTCAATACTGCTTCCATTTTGTAGCATTCATTCCTTGTTTTTCGAGTTTCCATCTTCCTCCTCCATTGAGGTATGTATCTCCTTCTCATTCTTTGTGTGTGTGTGTGTTTTTTTTTTTTTTTTTTATTTGTTCTTTTGTATGCTAGTGAAGGTGGTTAGGAGACAAGGTAACCCACACATGTGGGAAGAGGAGTCCACACATGTGTGAAGTAGCTCACAAATATTGGAAGAGAGGCACCAAGAGATTGGTCCATGGACAGGCAAGTGACAACCCTGGTTACCAACCAACGGAGCAACCCCATGTTGTTACTATTTTTCGTAAATATAGAGAATTAGTACCCTAGAAAGAAATAATAACAAACAAATCTCTCAATTATGCAACCCTAGAAAGAAAACCATGCAAATCTAACTAGTTTCTAATTATTTGATGCATGTAAAAAATATTTAGTATGAAAACTAGTTCGTAGGCCCAACTTCTCTAGACTGCACGACCAATGTATTATGACCTAAACCTAAATCCAATGACTGGCATTGAAACTTTGGTGATGCATGAACTTAATAAAAGAAAAGGAAGCGAAAACGGTTTTAAAACGAAAAAGATCTGAGCTCCTAAAGATGCCTAGTTGACATGTTTTAGTGTAGGAAATCTGATGCAGTCTTTCCGTGTACCCATATTTAGGCCACTGGTTAACCCACTTCCCGAAATTATTTTGAGCCGAATTTCTGGAATTTCAAATATATATTCCCACAGTCTAATTGTACAAAATTTCAAGGAAAAATAAGCTCGTTTTCCTGGTTCTCAAATTCCATACTTTTGAGATGAAAATAGCCTAAATATGCGATAAAGAGTGTTGTCTTTTTCACTATTCAGCCTTCTAAATCATACCAGGTCCGAAATTGGCCTTCTTAATCTATCATTAATCTTTGATTTCCAGAAACTAATCACATTTTGAAATGCAATTTCTAATTCTAACGCACGCAATAATTAGTTTCCAACGAGAGATTATGCAAATAAATGAATGGCCAAATGCTCTTCAGGTAGCAATTATTGAAGATCTCCTTTTAAATGTTTGGTCAATCCCCTCCAGCCAAGATTGAAGACGCTCGGCCATGGACAGCAGCTCCTTCCTTTCTTTCAATTTTTTGTCCTTTGTAATCTTTTTGTATTTGATCTCCTAAGCCAAATAAGGGGGTCATATAAAAACTTGTGAATGACCTGCACTCGGGAGGTGAGACGAGTAGAACCCATGTAAAATAAAAGCGAGAATGGTTTCCAAATGCACTCTAAAACATTCATGTGCACGCTATTTTTGCATCTTTATGTATTTTGTTGAAATCAAAATAGAAATTGCAAAGAGCACTCTTTTTCAATTTTCAACGAATCAATGCAGAATCGATCAAAGGGGTATTTTATTCCTCAATCTTGGGAGATCATGAATTAAAAATCTTATCTCTTCATTATTCTCTCCAACATGGTCTCTCAAACTATGCCTAAGAAGAACTAAAAGGGAAAAGTGAAAAGGGGAATTGAGAGAGGGGGAATGGATGGATGGAGAGAGAGGCTAGAGAGCCTTGGACGTGTGGGATAGAGAGAGGACGTGTGTGAGAGGTGTTGGACGTCCCTCTCCCTTGCACTCCTTATATAGTGTGTGGCTCCTTCTTTCTTGGTATGGAGTAACTTCAATTTAAGAACTTTCTTGCTTACTTTCCAAGCTAACAATGGTTTTGGCAAGTTTGCAAAAGGATCTTTGACTTTTCAAATAATTTCCTTGCTTGGTTACTTGGTGAACAAGAGCCTTCTATTTTTCTCTCTCTCTTTGTTGCTGTGATTCTTCATACTAGGGCCCCATAAAAACTCTCCAAATCTGATTTTGGAATTGTTGTAGCTCACATGAATTAAGTGGATTCCATCCTTGAACGTGAAACAATTAAGTTGGTCCGCGACTTGGGACGTCCAAGCTTGGCTTGAGAATGTTCCAAATCTGAATTTCAGTTTCTATCTCAAACTTTGAACGCATGATGAGCCCCACCTAAGTTGGGCAAAAATTCTACTCTGACTTTCAACATGATATATAAGCCCCACTTTGGACGTGTCTTGCTTTTAATGGATCCCACCTTAGCTGGTAGGTGCGTGTAACGTCGCACGCCATCTTGGAAAGTCTTCAAAGTTTATTTATTAACGTGTGTTTGGCAATTAACTAGTTAAGGTAAAATAAAGTGAATTCAGAAAAGAAATGACAAAGTGGTCATATCAAAAGTATATAATTTTAAAATTCCCTCCGAATTTAAAAAAAAAAAAGATTAAAAAAGCAACCTCCTGTCTCTACTGAAAAACAAAAAAAACTCCGCTTTTCCAACACAAAAAGTAAAAAAAAATCCATATCAAACAACTAAAAACAAAATACCAATATAACACCTTATAATTTATTTTCTCTTGATTTGATGTTTTACCTCACCATACTTCAATTCACCGTACATCCAAACAGGTCCATGTGAGTTGCAATCTTGGATGAATAGTTCACGTGGGTTGCAATGGCTTGAAGCACCATGGCTTGGACATCCCATCATGGCTGGATTTTTTGGTTACTTCCCCTTCTTTTTTTTTTTTTTCCTTTCCTTATCTCTTTTCTTGCTCCACAGGTAACAAAATTCTCTTTCTTCTCTTGGCATTAAATCTGAATTTGATTTACAAAAATCTCCATCATAAAAGAAGGAAATCTCCTTGGAATTTGCAACTCTTGTGGGACCCACCATGGCTACCCCTATCTTGAAATTCATGCCAAGTTAGTGTGGGGCCCATAGTGTGTTCTTCATCAATTTTTCACTTCTTTAAATCATTTCTTAGCTTCTTTCTTCGGTGGGATCCAAAATCTAGAAATTTTCCTACATAAGATGAATGAAGTAGGTGTGATATCGCAAGCAGTAATTGTGATATCGAATAAAGTATTATGATATCGCAAAAAAAAAAAAAAAATGCTTTTTTTACTCTTTCAATGCACGGATAGTACGGAGAGCGTGCTGGTAAGCATGTGGAGTTTGGTAACAAAGGGGGATTATCAAGATGTACATGTGACAATGTGGAAAAAAAAACCCCCAAATTTTGGCTTGGGAACTCTAGTTAATTTGCATCTTTCGTGTTTGGATGCATAGTAAATTGAAGTGAAGTGTCAAATCATGATAGAGTAAAACATAAGAGGTTATAATCGTCTGTTGTTTTTAGTGGCTTGATAGAGAAGCTTTTTAACTTTATGTGTAAAAGGAGGATTTTTTTAATAATTTAGAGAAGAAAAAAGGTTACTTTTTGACCTTTTACTGAAAAAGAAAGAGAGAAATTACTTTTTATATGACTCATATTTTTTTGTTACCCGGATAATGGAGGCTTTATCTTATCTTACCTCACTTCACTGTACATCCAAACATCTGCTCAGGCTCTGGCTATGCTTTTAATATGTGGTGATGTAACAGCACCTCACCTCGTGACAGTCGTTTCCAAAATCACGGCTCACAAGTTGTGGTCATTGCATTTGGCTCTAGGGAAGAAGAGTCAAAGCTTGCAAATCTCAGTGACCGGAAATCTGATTTTGATTTTGACAGGGACACAAGTTGATCGAACGAATGGGAAACTGCATTCAATTCTCCAGGCCGCAGAGAATTCTATCATCACCCGCTTCTTTGACATTTGTAGTCAAAGCAATCACAAATTATAATATATTAATTTTTATTGGGAGTTCAAATTTTGATCGACAATTATGCTTTTTGTTCAAATGTTTTACAGTCTCTCTCCACTACCTATCTCATGCAACTACCCATTTGTATATATTTTTTATCAAACTTTTTCACTTTTTAAATTCTCGGTTATTCTTTTAGATAAAAACTCTCTTCCTCTCCCATCTCTTCTATTCTCTAAAGGTCCCTTTTTTTCTATTTCCATTTTATACAACTTACTTTATGGAAAGAGGTACCTTCATAACCTATTTTATGTATGATTGTTTATTTTATAATGCATGGAGATACCACGTTGAGCACAGGTTATTGTGCTAGTTTCATTTTATTGGAATTAATTTTCATCATGTGTAAAACACCTTATTTTATTTTTATAGAATTATATATATTATAACAGAAGCCCTTTTCATGAGGGAGCGACACGTGGCGCATCGCATTTTTCCAACCTATTTTTTAACCCTACGTGTTCTACAATTCCAGCCTATTTCTTAACCGTCCCTATTCTACAAAATCCAAACCCCACTATTTCAAACCAAACAACCAATATATATTATATATATTTATATATATATGTATATATAAAAGAATAGGAGGAAGAAGAAGAAGAGAGGGCTGCCAATTTACCAGCACTGTAACGTCCATTGCTCAAAGAATCACATACGACTCATTGGATTATGTTCTCCTGTGTGTGTAAAATCATTAATCGAAAAGTAACTTCATTATAATTCTAGATATGATCATGGATGGGCCATCTTGCAATAAATCTCACTGGTTGTAGAGATCACAGTGTACTCTATTCATACAGGTATTGACTCTTGAGTAGGTATAGGTATTACCATGGTTCATTAATCTAACCATTGATATCATAGGCTGACCATGTCAACGTTCTCTCCTATGGAGTAATCTAAACCCTTTAATTGAATGGATAAGAAAGGTGTTGATAATCTGTATAACACGGGTCCAGTTGCCCACCTGTACAATCTGAGGGCCATGAGATCTATGGTGAGGATCATTAATCCATGAGCATCAACTGTGCTGAGTTTTGAGACCCAGAATACAGTGCACATTGAACAGAAAACAAAGGCCCTTTCACAACCCAATAAACACGATTTACGTAAGTCCAGTTGTTGCCTTACGTAGGAGTAGGATCCACTATGGATAGCAGTGCAATAAAAACTCTCTATTGAAGTCCTAAATCAACAACTATGGATCCTAATATTTTGTTTCAACCATCCATTTTCAATCCAATATATGCAATATAAATACATATATATATATATATATTTATATATTTACATAGTGGGCCCACCTGGGGCCATGCAAAATATCTGAATGAGACCTTGAGACCTCACAAATCATATAGAAGTATGCATTTCTCTTTCAATTGGTTTTCTTTGATACGCGCAGATATTGCCTTTAAATTGAATTTTTTTTTTTAATTTTCTTTTTCGGCCCATGTTGGGCCACGGGCCTCTCACACTAGTTATACTAATCACATCACAATCATGTGCTCACAAAACGATTAAGGAAAGGTTTTTGGTAACATTTATATACTGGAAAGGGCATCTATTATCAGGGACTTAACTTTTCAGTACATGAGCCCCACTATGGAGTTTCACTCCTACTCAGGGATCCCATCCTTGCTTCTCCACATCTACTTTAGATGACAACCGCATGATGATTTTGAGCATTTTAGGGTTTTAGGGAATTTGTTTAGCACAAGAAAACAAATAACAGATTTTAGGGAATTTGATGAAAATGGAACACTAATTAATCCAGCACCAAAGGTACAATTATGCAATAACGAGAATATTTTGCTGTCATGATTGGATCTAAAATTTATAATAAGTCACCTTATTCTAGTTCTACGGGCATGCCCAAACTTTCCACTGCTAAAAAACTGATATGGGTATAGAACATAGCTCATTTTAATTTGGGCTGAAATTAGCCCATTTTGCATGGACTTAGGGTTCAAGCGTATAAGGTTTGAGTTATATATGAACAAACCATATTCAAATGTTTGTAAGTATATTTAGCATTAGGGGCGGACCCATGTACAGGCATGTGGGTGCAACTATCGTGCGCTTTCAAATCTATACTAAAATTCTGCCTCCACTTCCAAGAATCCATCAAAAGTCATGGGTTCACTTTCAAAATCCACATGAAAATCATTGCTTTGCCCCTAAAACTAAACTACTTATTATTGTCCACACTCCTCAAATAAAAATTATGGGCCCGCCACTGTTTACCATGAATTCATTTGTCACTCAACGAATGTGGATAAGAGTATCAACTGTATATAAAAAAAAAAAACCATGCTTGCGATCTATTTCATTAGAAAAATTAAAGGTGCTTAATTTACCTGGACGATGTTTATAGAATCATTAATTTGCAATGAAAATTTTACGAGCGATAGTCTATATTGTGAAAAACCCACTTCCCGTCTAGCAGCTCATTCCACCTACCACTTTTCTTTAATCTTACATCAGTTAAAATAGAAAGTGAAGATTTGACTTATAAAGGTTGGCATTATATCTTTTTTGCTTGTCAATCATACTTACGGTTGAATGGTGTTGGCACCTCGATATCACACACAGTAGTGGCGAACCTACACTGATGGTATTAGGGCAGTTGCCACCAACATTAGATGTGGCTCTCTATTAAAATTTCTGGGCCTGCTCCCAAAACACACAAGAAAAAATCATGGATCTGTCCACATGAAGATTTTGGATTTGCCCCCAATTCCTAAGTTCCTATTTTGGTCCGCCCCCCTCAAATGAAAATTGTGGGTCAGCTTCTAATCACACACATGCCCAAGGATCGATCCTAGGTATTCAAATTGGTAAGAAAAAAGAGAAAAATAATTGTTTACTCATCACTCGAGCGTAGGACATTTACGTGGCTTTTCCTCTTTGCACATGAATATTTTCAATTATGTAAGTATCTCTCACCCTATGGGGAGGGATGGATGCACATGAACATTACTCATACACATGAATATGTATTAGTAAAAAGAATATTAATTGGCCTAGTAAGAATCCAACAGGGTTGTGTCCCAGACTTGAAATTCGCTGATCAAGGATTTCAAACCCTAAACATGTATCCAACCAAGTCAGGCATGTTGGCCCAAAATGAATATTCAGGCCCACCTAGATGTGCTCAGATTTGGGCTGGACTCGATTTGAGCCCACAGTAAAAATTTCTACCGCCTAAAATAAATGCCCACTTTCTTGAACGGGGCCTCGCCAAATTTTAATCAGATAGTAGATGGGCCTAGTGTCCGATTAACTATGACTGAAATACGTTGAGCTTCTGTATAGTTTTACTCAAGTATATTTATACATGATCAATCTGACTGTAATTTCTATAAAAAGCGAGGCTTTTCTGCTAGCTGTTCAAATTTTAATAGGTGGGCTCCGACGTAGATAAAACGCATGAGGTTTCCTAATATTTCATCTAAGTGTATTATTCTTGATTAATCTAATGTTGGGGCCAACACAAGAGCTAATCAAATGTGGTCCAGACCAAAAGCATTTATAAAATTCTCAGTGCATATATGCATTGACGTTGAAATGTGTCAAGGAAAGGCTGGGCCATCTTGTTGGGCCTTCTGACAGGCCTGTACTTAGGCCATTCAGCTGTAGGCTACAATAAATGTACTAAAGACAGAAAACAGAAAAACAAAAATCAGTGAATAACAATTCCAAAGCAGGCCAGTGGCACCAGTTCATGTACTACCCTACTGATTGTGGGGCTCAAGTTTGCTCTAGTGAAAAAGAAATTAGTATTTTTCCTAATTTCCATTTACCAAAAAAAGGGGGAAAAAGAGAAACAAATAGAAAAAGAAATTTATTTATCACCACAATTCAATCTAGCAAGATTGATTAATTTGTAAAACAATCATTTTGCAAAGAAGTTAGCAGAGAAAAATGGATACCCAAAGAAGAAAAAAAGCTTTTTGCTTTTTTTTTTTTTTTTTAATATTTTCCGCTCATTCTGTGCAGTAGAAAAACCATGGCATAATCATCAAGGAGAAGAAATTTATGGCTTTGGAGACATTTCCTAGCTGTGACCACTTCCTTCAAGCATCTCCACCGCTTCGCTCATTGAAAGCCTGTTTGTGGGATCTGTCAGCATGCACCAAAGACTTACCAAGACCATTTTCCTAGCAATTTCTTTCTCTTCTTCTTCCATAATCCCAACCAAATTTATACCATTTTCCAAGGGTATGCGATTGTAAACCCAGTGTGGAAAATATATTTCGCTGGTTTTCTCCACTTGTGCGTCATTATTCCTTCTTCCACGAACCATTTCTAGCACCATCATACCATAGCTATAAACATTTGACTTGTGAGAAACTCTTCCAATGTTTATAAAATACAATTCAGGGGCCATATATCCTGTAGTCCCTCTTGCGTCATGCAGTGATATGATGCTTTCTTGTTTAGGACATAACTTAGCCAGCCCAAAATCCGAAATCTTGGGACAAAACTCATCATTTAGAAGAATGTTATGAGTCTTGATGTCGAAATGTAGAATACGCGTGCTACAACCTCGATGTAGGTACTCTAGTCCCCGCGCAATGCTAACGGCAATTTGTAATAGCTTTTTACAACTTAAAACGCTTTCTGTTCCACTTTATGATGAACAAAGAGTTCTCATCTCTACCTGATGATCAACGAAGAGTTTCCATTTCTCTAAAATCTACTGGATGATCAACGAAGGGTTCCCATCTCCCTATAGAAAGCAATACCTAAGAGTCACGACTACTATGGATACTACCCCTCATGGATTCACACATCTCCTGATCAGTATGAGAATTCTGCTAAATCGGGAGTCTGAACTTAATCCAAATTCTATTACTAAGAGTTTGATTCTTATTTGACTCTACCAAATCAAGACTTGTTGGGAGTTCATTTGCGGTACACCACTGGTCTAGATTTGGCATGGGCCCCTTGGCAGTCGAGCCACACAAATTTTCTAACAATTTTCCACTTGGCAGGAATGCCTCTGAGTGCATTTTTTTTTCTTGGTACGTTTGCCATGGAGCTGGGACCCAAGAGAGTGCTCACATATACACGGAAAGGTAAACTCACTCAAGTGAGAAGAAGGCTCGTACAAGCAGAAAGAAAGCCCACACAAGTGGGAAAAGAGCTCGCACAAGCGACAAGAGGTCAGTACCCTGGATTTGAGCCCCGAGCAGCCAGATAAAAACTAACGCTCCTTACCACTCAGGTAAGGAGCCGTTCTCGATTCCCTAAGAGCCTTGAGTAAAGTTTTACCATAGAGCTCACTTATTGAGAATATAGATTGGTCAAAATGGATGTCCTCATCTTGAATGTCAAATTTTACAAGATTAGCAAGTTTATTTGAGTGGTTCACATTTAAAAAAAAAAAAAGTCTATAGAATTTCAAGAGTGTTGTGCATAAACGGGGGAAAATTTGATTTGACTTGCATTTGACCCACATAATCAGACCTTGCAAAATATATAGGTTGGTCACACGTTAAAAAAAAAAAAAAGGGACGCCATTTAAATCATTAGGGTCAAATATAGGCTTAATATTTGAAATAAATTGATTTGGGCTAATCTCCTATAGGTGGGTCAAGTTTAAGGAGTAAGTCGTTGAATATATGTTATATGGCTCGAATTCGATTTACCGTCATCGAATGTGAGTGGATGCTATTTATTTATTTATTTATTTGTTATTGGAGGGTTCCCAACCCTTTGAGTTAGACTAATCCCTCCGAGCCGGAGAGGAAAGCTGGGTAAACTCCCCTATAGACCCAGTGTGGTAGTACAGTTTCTAACCTACAACCTCCGGGTGCAAACCGTGGTCCTAGGCCAACTGAGCTACCCCTTGGGGTTTAAGTGGGTGGATGCTACTTGTTAACCTATTTTGAAAATGAGTCAAATTTGAATTGAACTTCGGCATGTAAATATTCATTGTTAACCTGAACTATTTTGAGGCAACCCAACCAATTTTGCACCATGGTCTCACATTACAGGCAAGTTAAGGCTATGTTTCTTTATTATAATTCATGGATTTATCATGTTGTGGCTTTTTGTATATGACGTGACATCATATTCCTCTATATTTGTAAATGTTACATTTTTTTTATAAGTATTTTAGAATTCCAATCACCTGAAAGGTCTCAAATGATTAGTGCTACTTTGACCCTTTACTAACATAGTAAAAGTTAAGTAAAGTCTACTTTTTCTAGACAAGATGTCACATTAAAAGCACTTTAATTCAAAATTCCCTCTATCTTTTTGAAAAAAGAGTAAAACATCAACCACCTTTACTACTAAAATACAAAAACCCTCTACTTTCCCATATAAAAGTAAAAAAAAAATTCATAACAAACAACTAAAAGTAAAATACCATTATAACGTACTTAGATTTTATTCTTTCTTCAAAATCTACTTTATTTCACTTGAATTTATTAGTAGACTTGCCAAACTAGCCTTTGGGGGCTGTTTGGATAGGCAAAAAATAGAGTAGAGTGAAGTTAAATGGGCCCTAACAGTCTAAAATTTCAACTCTATCCCGTTTGGATGAGTTTGACCCAATAGATAAAGTAATATTGTGAGCCATATGTACTCCACTTCACTTCAACTCTAAATACTTTCATTTTCTTGAGTAAAAGTGGAGTCTACTCCAAACCTTAACGTCAAAATAAGCATCCAAATGGAGTGAAGTGAAGTATTCTACTTTAACTTCAACCTACTTCTCTTCACTCTACTCCATACGTGAAATTCACTTGATTTCATTTCACTCCTTATTTATCCAAACAGGCCCTTTAGGATTCAAAAATTTCAGTCCCTTTGCCTTTTGGTGGAATTCTTGAATGTTAAAGTACAGCAAAGTATTTAGAAATTCCACTACTGGAAATTCAGAAATTCTCCAAACACAAATTCGTTAAATTCTAAAAAAAATAAAAAACTAATAAATGCGAGAATGATAACCTCGCCAACCTTCAAAAGCTTGGGACTGTTCCAAATGAACCCCTCCTCTCCCTCACATTTGAATCCAGATGCTCCGTGGCATCTTTGATGGGCTTTTCTTGAAAATGAAACTTAACAAACTTCAAGCAATGGTGCCATGTCAGCGCCTAGGCACATTTTTGATCATCTAATCAATAGGACGGGGGTACCCACTCCTAGATGAACAGTCTGGATTGTCATCAATCATGTACCCCCAGGTGGGCCCTACTAACGCTGGTGGGACCTGTTAACTCTGTCTAAACGGGTCCTGTTCCTCCCGAAATAACAAGAAGAAGAAGAAGAAATAATGTCATACAGCGGAGACAGCAGAGCTTCCTCATGCGCAAAGCTGCAGCGGATCCGGATCCTTCACCAGAGGGCACTTTCGTCATTTCGCATCGCCATCCATCATCCATGTCGAATGTCGCAGACTAGTCGTCCTTCTCTCTCTCTGCAAATCCATGGCCTTGCAGCGGCGACGCCACTCCGACCACCGCTCTCCTTGCCCCTCTCCATCCCTCTCCGCCCTCGCCGCCATCGCCGCCGCCGTCCTCCTCTCTCTCCTCCTCCTCCTTTCCTTTTTCGCGCCCTCTCCTCTCCCCTCTCTCCTCGTACTACTCTCTCTCTCTCTCTCTTCTCCTTTTTACCATTTTGCCCTCGCCGCCCTTCTATTTAGTTCTTCATCTCTTTCTCTCTGTTGTCTTTTGCAGGTAAAAGACGCTCTGGAGATCCAAACCAACGCTGTTGAAGACGCCGGATCCTTCCGCGTTCCAGTACGTGTGTCGGCCGGATCGGTCGGATCTGATTTTCTTTGCTCGATTTGATTGTTTCAGCAGTTCTTTCTTCTCTTTCGGATCGCTAATCGATTCTGCTGCATCGATTGCGGATTTGGATCGGATCGGATCGGATCTGATATTGTTTTTGTTTGGTTTTGATATTTTTTTGTTCTCTTTTTAGATTGGAGGAGGAAGCGCAAGGAATGATCTTTGGAGATCCAGTTCGGCAAAATTCTACCACGGATGCAGTAATTCTAGCAAGTCATTTGCATGTGAGCATTGACTTCTTCTTCTTCTTTTTAAATTTGAATGTGTGTATATCTTGATGATGAAATGGATGTGTTGACATGTTACTAGAACTAAATGCGAAGTCAGGATATAAAAATTTCCAACTCGGTTGCTTACGATCTAAAAATCAATGAACATCTTGTCAGATTAGGATTCTTCAGTGTAATTATTATTTAAGTTAATTTTTGGAAGTTTACTAAATGTATTGATTAAAGTAAAGTTAACATTTTCAATGTGGAGAATTTGGGTTAGAATAACAGTTCAAACGTCAAATGTAATAGAGTGGAGGAAACAAGTCCCAGCATCTAAATTTCATGCTCAATGAATATGAGCAACAAAAAGGCGTATATTGTCTGTGGGTCATTGATTTTTTTTTTCTCCTTGATATGAATTGAATCCAGGGGGATGACTGGTTTTATGGGCAAGGGAATGATGATATTCTAATGTTTTCAAGAATGAGGGCACATTGTGTCCTTTGCTTGTGATGATTATGTTTGGTGGAGAATGCTTGCAATTCCTGTATTGTTTATGTTCAATTTTTTTTTTGAGCTTGCAGCTGCTGAAGATATCACGATTAGGAATCGGTACTTGGTGATTGCAACTAGTGGGGGCTTAAATCAACAAAGGACAGGGGTAAAGATTTTCTGCTCTGCTCTGCTCAGCTCATATGTAATGTTGTGCTGGTAATTGTGTTATTGTTTGCCATCATTTAGACAGCCATAAGAAAACTACTGATTGTTACTCGTTGCCTTTTTGTGCGACAATTTTCTTTGTCTTTTTGTTTAGCCATCCGAGTTGACTAATTTGATAAATGGGTTTTTTTTTTTCTGTACTGTCACCATTAGCTATAGATAATTCCAGGTAGTTACCAAAATCCATATATTTAACCACACATTCTTCGTACTCATCATACCTCATGAAAATGGTAAAAAATCTTGTGATTTTACAAAAATTTTTCATTTATGCATTTTTGCATAAAATAAACTTTTTTTTTTTTTTTTTTAATTTACTCCAGCACCGCCTTTTTCCCAATTTCACCGTCTGTAACTCCTCTCCCCCATCGTTTTCGCTTCCCTCCCATCTTGCCAGCTTTTTTCTAATACGCAAGCATAAGCCTCGCTGGAGCTTCTACTACATATCTACAGTCATGTTTTCCATTGTAGATCGTTGTTCTCCAAAACTCTTAACTTGTTAAGGCCCCAATCCCGGTCAACTTCTCATTCTCTTTGTAAAAGGTAACTAGATTATTGAACTCACCATTTTCTACTTGTAGTTGTTGCACCACATATATTTCTTTTCTTGCCTTTAAACTTTCTTTGTCCTTTCATCTTCTCAACTCTTGATTTATTTTTCTGGATATTTTATTTTGGATTTTACTAAGGTTTTGTTTAAATATGATTTTTATGGGTTTTTTTCAACACTCATGCACCCACCATTTTTTTCCCCAACCAATCCTATCCTCATCAACGCTACAAGCAGGGTACGATCCGTGTGTTTTTTTTTGTTCCCTGGAAGTGAGATATGACATTCAGAACTGACATGACAGTCTGCAATGGCTTGAATAAAACCCCCAAATGGATAAAGTGTTCAATAGAAGGATTAGTAATGGAAGATGGTTAGAAATATCCATTGGTGAGGAGATCTTTGTAGAGTCACATGCGGGCATTGGGAACAAACGGATGAGATCGTCTATAGAGAGAAAGTGCGGGTGGATAGAGATGAAGAGAAGGAGAAGCCAATATAGAAAGGATGAGGCATAATACACACGTACTCACATCTGATGAAGGTTAAAGAGAAAGGTGTATCATAACGTATCATATGGAAATTATGTGTAAGAATTCAACTCATTACAAAAACTATATGAAATCCGACTTTTCCAAAGTTTCTCTTGGGCAAGTAAGCAAACTGTAGAACTTAAGAAATTCTTTTTAAGGGGTACTAAAATGATATGTTGGAAATATTTCTAAATAAAACTTAACAATAAAAAATAATAGCCATAACAATAAAATAAAAAATTTAAATGATGACAAATAAAAGAGTAGCAATAATAATGTATCATTCAGTTGGAGTTCCCAAAAAAAAAAAAAAGTTGCAGTTCAATGCTATTTCATTCACACTCCATCTCTTTCTTCATATTCTCATCTCTTGTAATTTGTTTTATGGTTCATTTACATCCTCTTTCGGATATCAATTGAGTTTTATACTTTTATTTGAATGTTTTTGAAATGAGTAACAAATTGATTACACCCAACCTGTAAGAATTCAATTCCATTCAAACAAACAAAACCTCTACTATTTTCAAAGTATGGAATTCATGGTAAAATGGGTTCCTTTAATTTTCAGAAAAAAAAAAAAAACAAAAAACAAAAAACAAAAGGTTTCATGTAGACAGACGTGCTCTGTATTTTAAAGAAAAGGATTTCATGTTGAAGTTGGTTATTTGAATACCTTGGAATCCAATTCCATGCATGATAAGGAATTCATGGTAAAGTGGGTTCCTTTGAATTCTTGGGAATTCAGTTTTGATGCAAACACAGATGCTTTATTTTGAATAAATTCATAATTCATGGCAAAATCTCAAACAATGGAATTCCTAGGAATTCAATTGTTTGAGATGTTTCATATCTAAATAGAGGGATAATTATCCTCAAATGCCCTGAGCCTTTTAACAGAGTCTACAAGATGTATTCTTGGTTAAAGAAATTTAAGCTTTGAAGAAAGTTACTGAAGCCATTGTTTCCTAGACCCTCCCTGCTTGCCACCTTGTGTCCCAGGCTCCCAGCCACCTTGGCAGAGACACACGAAAAAAAAAAAAAAGGCTAAGAGAGAAAAACATACCTCACTGGAGGAGCATGATGGAAAAAGATGGTGAAAAACGGAGAAAGACCGTTGCAAAATGGGATGGAAATATAAACAGAAAGGCACTTGTTGACTTTTGAAGAAATCAAATGCGATATTGCATAATTCATTTTGTGATATCGCATAAAGTATTTGCAAGATTGCATAAAGTTTTTTGCAATATAGCATGAGAACATTTTCAACTCATCCAGTGTATGACCAGTATGGAGAACGTGTAATAAAATATGTGATCTTTGGTCCTCGGATGGGGATATCCATGGCTTCTGGTGACCGTGCAGAAAGAACCCCTTGATAAATCCACTTTAAAATTTTTCTTATTTCATTTAATTGTTAATATTTTTCTCAATAGGGTTATGCATGCCCTTTATGTATTGTTTTTTTTTTTTTTTTTTTCAAATTACTTCAATATATAAAATTTGATTGCTTTCACTTAAGTTCATAGCTTACTGACGAGTTGGACTCAAATTTGACTTAGCTTGTTAAGTGGTGCAGTTGGCTTGGTGACTTGGGAAATGCAGCATTAATAAACTCCCGGTAGTGTTCCATAATTTAGTAATTATAATGTACTATGAAAGATTTTCATGTGGATTCCTAATGAACTTGAACAAAAGGGGGGACATTTCATAGCCTTTTTAACCTTCTCTCAGCTCTGGTTAAGCATGGAGGAAACACAAGGGACCTTCTTCACAACATAGTGAGTGAAAAGAACAGAAAGAAGTTGAGGGATCTGACGGTTTTTTTTAATATTATTATTATTATAATAATTTTTTTAAGTTTTATAAGTTTTAATGAGTTTTATAACTTGAACAGTGTATCTGTTGATACCTATTAGCCAATTCGCACGAATTTTAGATGTAGCCACTTATCATATTATGGAACACTGACTTGTGATGGTTAATTACCTATGCTGCCCAGATATGGGATGGATACGGTAGGGACATGCTTTGTAGACTGTAGGGACATGGATTTTATGCATAAAAATAAAGTATTGATATGATATGATATGGCATAATACACTGTCTATTTTGAAGCATTCAGCATGTCGGCATTGACCAATATTTTAAACCATGAGCATCGTTGAAAATGGCAGTTGTTCAGTAAGCGTTGCTCTTGACCATGTAAACTGACGCATTGCGGCTATGTGTGCATTCATTGAGCATCATAGCATGTTGTCGTGTGAATTTCTATTTGGTCCTGAAAAATCTGAAAATCATAGAGGAAGTCCATATGTACGTATATTTTTTTTTCACTAGGGCATAGTGTTAGAAATGCAGCGATGGCCAAAGTTATACAGGTCCTATATCACTAATGTATCGTAAACTGTTTTTTTTTTTCTTTTTCCGTTGTAGTTTAGTGATTGACTGTAAGTCTGTAACAGCTATATTGACCATCTTTTTTACGAATATGGCTGTAAAAGTCATTGATATGCAAATAAAATAGATATCTGATAACATAATGATTTATATCATCAGTACACTATGTTGATTATTGAACTAAGAGGTAAAAGTGGACCATGTATTCATAAACAAAGAATGAAAAAAGGGAGTACATTATCGATGAATGATATTTAGAAAAAGGTAAGACAAAGCTAGAAAGAACTTCTCAGACAACTTTTTTAGAAAAATTGCCCAAATCATCCAATATGTATGGTGTCATGCTACCATTTTGCATGATTTGAACATTACAAATAATTTTGACAACTTTCCTAATGGTTTTATGAAAGCATCAACATACCTTTTATTGAATACTGTCAAGTTATTTTTCTAAATGTGATGCTTAGATCTATTTGTAACTCCTTGGTTTCTTAGGTTTGATCTTCAAACATCTCTAAGAATGGCTATGCATCCAGTGCCTTTGCCTCAAAATGAAAAAGCCAAACAATGCCAAAAGAAGTAAAATAAAATCACGCCCTTGCTTCAGTTTTTATGCTGCAATGTAGAGGCTGATACATACTGGTCATATTGGCTGATACATGCATCAAGGATATATACCACTTTGGCATGAAAATATTCTATCAGCTTTGGCAGAATCGGTTCATTGCTACCTGTTAGCCACCTTTTTTTTTTGTTTTTTTTTTTTTGTTGTTGTTGTTGCTGTTGAGGGAGGGAGGGAGGAAGGGTGGGCAATCCACTTTCGATGAAACCATACAAAATTATCATGAAGTGAAAATTGAACAAAATTATCATGCAGTAATTATGTGGAGCTCCGTTAGGACCACATTACCGATGAAGGGATATGGGATGGAAAAGTCTCTGTGTGGATTACAAATGACTAAAAAACGATCCTGATCTGATGAAGGTAACTACCATTTTTAAGTGAAATATGTAATGGCTTAAACTCAGGATGATTTTTACAACAGTGAATTTTTGTATGGTTAAGTAAAAAAAATAAATAAATTATTTTTTGGTGCATTATGAATCAAGGGAGATATGCCCACGAGGGGGATGTATTGACCATGTAGTTGGTAGGCCCTATGTGAAGCGTGCACACTGGTCAATGTCAATGTCAATGTCAACAAAGAAACATTCCCACAGATATAAGAGAATAAATATGATAAAAAAATCTCACCATCTGCCACTTGTGACTTGGTGGTAGAAGGAAACTTCGGGGAGAGTTTTGTGTTGGGGAGATCTTTGTGTCTATCTTAAGGAAAGACTTAAGAAAACATCGTCGACATTCTTTCTTGTGACCTTCATTAGAATTTCAAACTCCTACTGTTCCTTGTTCTTGATTATGTTGCATTTACGTGTAAATAACACTATCTGGGAATATTTGAGGCTAAAAGTCTATGAAATAAAGATAGTTGTACTGTCCTTTACTTGAGAATACTCTGATGTATTTTGATTGTTTTCCTACCGGATTACCATGCATTGTTGAATTGGTTATACACTTTGTACATTTTTATTTGTTACTTTATGAGATTGCCAATGCAAACTTTATAATACTATCTGATATTCTTGTAGATAACAGATTCTGTCGTTGTAGCTCGCATTTTGAATGCTTCCCTTGTTGTTCCAAAGTTGGACCAAAATTCTTTTTGGAAGGACAACAGGTTTGTTCTGCTCACCCAACTCTTTAGTTACTTGTTGCAAAATGGTGTGCAATTTAGTACTGGCGATAACAACGATAGAAACTTGGAATATTATGTATATTAATTTGTGATGTGATGTCTTGTGCAGCACTTTCACTGAAATCTTTGATGTCGATTGGTTTATTTCATTTCTTTCAAAAGATGTTAAAATTGTAAAAGAGGTTCCAAGGAAGGATGGGAAAATTGTGACGGCTCCATATCGAATGCGCATTCCGAGAAAGTGCACCCCAAGATGCTATGAGAAACGTGTGTTACCCATTCTTCTTAAAAAACATGTAAGCGTTCATTTTTCTATAGTTCAAACGATACTTTTGAAAACTAGTTTCATGTGGTGTTGATATTTTGAAGAAGCATGTGTGATAGAAGATGTTGGGTTGAAAATATATCAGCCTCAATGTGTAGTATTTATTTAAATTATTCTTCATGCTACCAAAGCGTGAGACTCCAATCCGCCTTGTAATCCCTTCAGGCAAGACTGGGTCAAGTGCTCCTATGACTGTGAGCCAAGAAAGGGAAATCTGCAGGGGTAAGGGTGGAGTGCTTCGGTTAGCACCGTGGGGCTTTGTCCAAGGCCCACATCGGAACATGCTAGTCCTGATCTTGGGCTTATAATGTGCAACTTGGCCTTAACCCCACATGAGACCTTCTAAAACCGAGCGGCAAGATTGGGTTGGAATCTCATGAGCCAAAGCGGATAATTTCATGTGGATGGTGGGCCCGAGTCGTTACACGGTGCCCGACATCCTCACTTTGAGGTATCATTTCCATTCCTCTACATGTTATCAGACAACCCAGTGAGTCCTGGTTGCCTCTCGTCCTCTCTCTACTTGCTATGGTTCCTTTACTATCTTTTACATCCGCATTCTGTCTTTGCAATCTCATCCCTCATCCTGTGTCCAATCCAACATCAAGAATTTTGTTCCAATCAACTCAGATTTTTCCAACTACCTTGAAAAAATTTATTCATTTGTCTTCACTAGTCTTCGTCACGAACTCTTCAGGCCAAGAAATCCCAAGTCTAGCCCATGAACCATGGTTAGAAGTAGATCATACCTGTGCTGTCTTGGAAGCTGGATCAACGAGCATTGACGTCCACCAAAATAGGATCTGTTTTTATGGCTCCCCCTCTGCTTATGTAGTGTTGCCGGAGAAACATCAGCGATAGGAGGAAGGGTGTTGTCCTCAGTCCAGGTTAAAAACATGATTTTTGGAAACGATATTTTGGTGAGAAAATGAGAAAAAAGAAATAATTCAAAATTGTCCAAAATCCCCTGGGGATTAGATACTAGAACGGAAATTCGTTATAATGTAAATGATAGGAGGAAGGATGTTTATACTATTCTTCATTGATTTTGTTATCTCCATTTTAAATAATGTCTATGAGTCTTTTATGTAACAGGTGGTTCAGCTAGGCAAGTTCGATTACAGGCTTGCAAATAAGCTAAAAACAGATCTACAGAAGTTGAGATGCCGAGTTAATTATCATGCCGTGAAATTCACGGATCCTATTCTTGAAATGGGTAGAAAGTTGATCCAGAGAATGAAGGAGAAAGGAAAGCATTTCATTGCTTTGCACTTAAGGTATTTATCAGGTTCATTCAATTAATCTTTGTATTTATCAACTTCATTCAATTAATCTTTCTTTTGGATTTATGTGGTCTTATCCTATCTACAAACGTTTGTGTCTCCTGAGTGTAAGAAACTTTTTTTTCTCTTACACCAAGAAGTGCACATAGGCTTGTCTTTTCTCCTCGAACTGATTGTTGGTTTGTTGCAGGTCTTACCTGATATGAATCTACAGTCGGTTTAGGGCTAAAAGATGAAAAGAAGTTGTGCACACAATGTGGCATCTGCCACTTATATTGTCCTAAATTTAGCATCGATTGGGAACATCCGAACAGAACCTTGACCTTTTCTCCATTTTTGGCTTTCTATGATGTATACAACTTAAATCACATGAAGGTTTCAGGTAGCCAAATGTTTTGTCATCTAAAAAGTGATGTGAATAAATAGATAAACAATGCACATGAATGGATTAAAAAGCATTGTGAGGTCTCTCCTTTTGCTTCTAGATGATCCCTCAACGATCCTTCCCCTTCTTGACAGTGCCTTTTCAGAGGTCCCTTTTTGGTGGTCCCTCATGATTGTTTTGATCCATTCACCTGGCTGTGTTATGGATAACCTCTCTTTTGATAACCCTTTTTTTTCTTCCAAGAAAGCAGTGGGCGACCATTCTGTTGGTTCCTTGTATGTCTTGTCTTGTTGTCCCACTTGACTTTTTTTCACTTTGGATAATTTCTTTGCTATATGTCAAGTGTTAGGATATGACTTTTTTTCACTTTGGATAATTTCTTTGCTATATGTCAAGTGTTAGGATATGCAGGCCCAAGCCCATAAAAAGGAGGGTTGGTGTCAGACACGCAGTTAGTTATACAAAACTTGTTGTACCAAAATATGAGTTTACTTTAGACAAAATAACACTCAAGTACCTGCATTGATGTAAGAAAACTGCATCATCATCAAGTCTCGTCCTAATGATGTTGAGGTCGACTACATGAATTTTGTTTCTCCATTTTGGTTTATTTGAGCCAAATCCTTAGATAAGTTGCACTTCTTCAAATCTTTTGTTACTACTTCCACCACTTCCTCTTAGGCCCGCTCCTCCCCCTTGTTGGGCCATCAACTTGCGTAGAAAAACTTTTCCCCACCTGCACCGGTAAAAGCCTGCATTGGACTTGTCCAAACCATCTCAAATGAGTTTATATTATTTTATCACCTATTGATGCTACCCTTAAATGCTCTTGAAATCCCTCATTTTTTATTGTATCCTCCTAGTCTTATTACCACTCATCTACCTTAACATTCTCATCTCTGCTACACATTTTGTGCATGTGTTGCTTTTTGATTGGCCAACATTTTGCATTATAAATCATAGTTGGTCTAATTGCTGTCAGATAAAATTCCTCTTCAATCTTGTTTGTGTGTGCTGATCACAAAGGATTTTAGAAGTAAGTCTCCACTTCAACATCCCACTTTTGTCCTTTGTTCGGCATTTCCCTCAATCTATCGATCCTTACTAATTATATAGAATCGGAAATATACTTATATCTATCTATCTATCTACATATAGGGGCCAACTCTCCTAAGTTGAAGCTTAGCTTATTCTAAGTTGAAACATTGCTGATCCTATAAATCAAAGTTGATTAACGCCGTTTTTTGCATGATGATCGTCTCCAAAATCAAGATAAATCCAATCAGAACTAAATTTTCCAATTCCATCATGCAAAAAACAGATATAATCAACTTTGATTGGTAGGACCAGCATTATTCTAGCTTAGGATAAGCTAAGCTTCAGTTTAGGAGAGCCCTGCTCATATATATATATATAAATGAAAATTAACCCATGCACGAGGTGTGCATTGTGCTCACCCCTAGTGGAGCCTATCTTATGATCCATCCAAATTGTTCACACACACACGGGAACCCCTTATAGTCCCTGGACCTTGGGGTTTGCACCCACCGAATGGACTGGTCTATTGGATTGAGGGTCAAAATTTTTTCTTTAATATAAAAAACTTGTGGGCTATGGATTAAGGGGTTAGAGGCATAGGATTGACCCTATTTCTAATATTTGGGCTTACGTCTTAAATATATATAATTCACAGAGGTAGACTGCATATGAAAGATGTGTGTCTGCTCTTACATGAATAATTATATATGTATATGTTTATATATATGGACAATATTCCTATGCATCCGGTGTGCATGGTCTTATTATGCGTGCCATCTAGTGGAGCCCACTTTATCATACAACCTGAGTGAACCACACATGGTTGCTGGTCCCATGGGTTTGCACTCATTCAAATGGACTGGAACATTGGATTGGTTATTTTTCTTGTTTATATGAAGGCATTAAACTTGTGGGCCATAGATCAATGGGTTAGAAAAATTGGATTGACTTAAAACTTCATATCTGGGATGCACCAACCTATATCATGATTGACCCTGCATACCAAATGCATAGGAATATTACCCTATACATGTATATATACAAGGGTTATCCCCCGCGCACTTTGATAGTGTATGCCCCATGCGCCCCTTTTTGTGGGTCCCGCTAGGGCCCTACCTGGGGATGAGAAGGTCTTGATGGGTCCTATCACTTTGCAAAATTTCAGGCCCATTAGTTCATTTTAATCCCTTGATCCATGGTGACACAGCCAAGACCCGCGATTGGGTTGATAGACCAAGAGGATTCCAGCCACTAGGGCACAAGCATAACCATGGAAGAATCCATAAACTCATGTGAGCAACTCAAGCAATTGATTTGATTAATATGAATAAGCATACCCAAATACAATGAAAGGCTCTTCTATATATAAGAGCAATATTCTTACTATTAAGGAAAGCTACTAATCCTAATTAGCAATAAAATTAGAAATAATTTCTAATGAAATAATCCGAGGATAAAAATAGTATCCACACTGGCTTTCTTAGCCAATTGGGCCTGTGGGCTGAACCCAATGGACTGGGTTGGATGGCTGGGTCCATCATGTGGGCTTAGGCCCTTTTAACCTTCCGTACTGCATCACATGGCCAACAAATTCGACGGTTTTATATTAAAAAAACTCAATCTATCAAACAGTCTAGTCCATTTAGATCTGTGCAAACCCATGTGACCAGTGACGGGTCCCTGTGTGTGGGCCATTCAGATTGGTGATCAGGTGGGTCCCACTATGAGGCGCGCAGTGTGCACACTGGATCACCAGTGTGTGCGCGTTTGTGAGGAGAAGGCTAGTCTCTTGATGAAACATTGATCTTGGTGACAGGTTTGAGCCTGACATGCTCGCATTTTCTGGATGTTATTATGGTGGTGGAGAAAAGGAAAGGAGAGAGCTGGGAGCAATACGCAAAAGGTGGAAAACTTTACATGTAAGACAACAAGCTCATGTCCTTTTTTTTGTGGAAGATATCAGCCTGTTCACTCTCTTAGCTTCTATGTAAGCGTGCAAAGCATGGCTTATAGGCATTTAACTACATGACAGATAACTGATCCAGAAAAGGGGAGGAGGCATGGAAGATGTCCACTTACACCTGAAGAAGTTGGACTTATCTTGAGAGCATTGGGTTATGGCAGTGACATTCACATCTATGTGGCATCTGGTGAAGTGTACGGAGGAGAGGAGACATTGCGACCCTTGAAAGCGCTCTTTCCTCATCTTCACTCAAAAGAAAGTATAGCTACCGAGAAGGAATTGGCCCCATTTTCCTCATTTTCTTCTCGCATGGCTGCACTTGATTTCATCGTCTGTGATGAGAGTGATGTATTTGTGACCAATAACAATGGAAACATGGCTAAAATATTGGCTGGTCGAAGGTATGGTACTTTATTCCTTGTTCTTTGCTTACTACCTGAAGGGGTATCCAAACTGAGTGCAGCACTCTGGTTGAGATGTGCGTTGCTCAGTTTGGATATGTGGTATGATTTTCCATGTTCTGCATCAAACATCAGGTTGGTGCTGTTAATAGACGAATCATTGGATATAATCCTATTTAATTGTGGACTAAATGATCCTCATTCCATCAACCGGACTTATTTCTCTTTTAATTGTCAAACATTCTTTTCCATGGTCAAGTTATAGGTCATCAGCATTGAAAAGCATTTCCGTTGCCTCTATTAATGCCTCAAGGTTTTGGTGGCATTGGTTAGTGGAGGAAATTCAATATGGTATTAGAGCCAACCAGTCATGAGTTTGAATCCCAAGAGGAATTATGTGTTGACAAAAGTGTGCCGACCGGGTTCCACCTTAGGAGGAGTGTTGAAAAGTAGTTCCGCTGCCTCTACTAATGCCTCAAGGTTTTGAACCATTAGTTAGTGAAGGAAATTTAATAATCAGTAGGATGATCAAATCATTGGCAGGTCAAGCTTTTATACTGTGGTTGATTCACTATGGTGAAGGCCATTAATGGTCTAGACTGTGGATCATCATATCACACATCCAATTGAACTGCATCTAAGGCTTGATGTAAAATGCAATCTGGTGTCTGATAAGACACTGTTGTTTGTTCATTTCAGGAGATACTTCGGACACAAGCGAACAATTCGCCCAAACAGTAGAAAGCTGTACCCATTATTTCTAAACCGAGTTAACATGACATGGGAAGCATTTGCCTCCAAAGTTCGTACCTACCAGAAAGGCTTCATGGGAGAGCCGCTTGAGGTGAGGCCAGGTAGAGGTGAATTTCATGAAAACCCTTCATCCTGCATTTGTGAAGATTCCAAGGCCAAGGCAGCAGATTCCCATCTCCAAAGCACACATGGTGAAACTGGAAAGGGGAAGACAGGAATAGACATCAGCGAGCCACGGGATTATTACCATTTTACTGATGATGATCCTGACTGGTTTGATATGGATTATGTAGAGCACCCAACGGTGCCTCAAGAGAAAGAAGCAATGAATGCAACAGAGTTGGACTATGATCTGTCAAGTAGATCTGAGGATTCTGAAGTGGAAGACATGATTTCAGACTAGTTACGCCTCTCCTTTCTTGAGAACACTTTTCTTCTTCTTTTCCCTTTTTGGCCTAACCCATTCTTTTATTGAATTCTTTGGGCCATTTGTTGTTGCCCTCATGAATCCTTTTGTATAGAAGCCGCTTTTGGATGGATCTGTACAGTAGTATCCTGTTCTTCAACCACAATCACACGGAAAGCTTTCTGTCTAGATTTCTGAACTTCCATTTCCTTCCTTTTCAGTTTTGTTGTAAATTCAAAATACATATTGATCCAGCATTACCACCCTCGTAAAAAATAAAAACTGGGTTTTTTTCATGAGTCTGGAATGGCTCTCATTGTACTTCCTTTACCTTAGTAGACAGACCAATCCATTTGTGGCTCTTGATCATTCTGATGACCAAAGAGCTCCATTAGAATGTTTCGGGCTTTGAAGTGTATAATTTCATTGAGGTTTTGAGGTTCTGTATCTAATGCAGTGCAGATAATAAATGTTAAAGAGTATATTTTTCTCCATGGTTTTTTTTTTTTTTTAAATGTTCCTGCAGGAGTCATGCATTATTTGAGACTGTTGATTTGGTACTATAATTTTTCTTGGTATTAGGGCAGGCCTGAATCCATCTTTGATTGACATGGGCTCAGGCTGTTGTTTTTATGCCTGTTGGCTGTTGTGTGAAACTGTCTGGACCTAGGCCTATGTATGTGAAGATTTTAAGCAAGATGATGAATGGTCCATGTGAGGGGGGCTGTCTGAAAGCATGACAATTATGAGATCTGCGGGTTTAACTTTCATAGGTTTCCCTTGACCTACCTATATGCCAAAATGGATAATATTCCAAAGGTACCGTTATGCCGGGGCACGTTTGATAAACGTAGAAGAATCCTCTAAATAGAGGATTCTCTCCATCTCCAAAGAAGGCCACAATCCTCTGGTCGGATTCCCAAAGAGAGTTCCATGTTTGGATGGAGGGAGGACTCCTACAAATTGTAGAATAAATGATCCAATGGTTATAAATATGTTTTATAAAAACTCCAAAATCCATGAAAAATCAAGACCTCAACTTTCACCTCAAAGTAGTTTGTGGTCATCTAGAGAATATGTATGGTTCAGATCATGCAAAGGGGGGCCATAAGAATAAGAAATTAATATTTTAGTACCTGGATTTTTGTGCAAATATCTCAAGATATAGTAAGGATCAACGGTTGAAATTTGGTCAACTAGCCGTGTTTGACCTTCTAGAAGTAACTACTGGTTAAGATCTTGATTGTGGGGCCCACAGGAACTAGAAAATCGAAAAAAACGTACTGGATTTAATCCCCTCTTTTGGCCCACAGCATGTCAAAAATTGTCATCTAACAATTGGATCGGTTTTGCAAATATCTCAAGATCTAAGATTAATCAACAGTTGAAATTTTGTGAGATGGCCGTGTTGAACCTTCTTAAAACTATTTTCGGTTCAGATCTTGATTGTGGGGAGAAACCACATTAACTTATCCGCCTTTCCACTCATGCATGGATTTTTCACTTTGTCCGACCGTTGGTGTGGGGGGGGTGGGTGGGTGTTCTGATTGTGCAAATAATCACATGAGAGGAAAACTCAAGTCATTCCTCTCAAAATCCTCTCCCAAGCAAATATGAAAAATCCTCAAAAACGTAGAAAATAGAGAGGATTTCTTGGCCATGCCTTTTGCCAAACGTGCCCTTAAAGTTGTGGAATGCACTTGCTGATGTCCTTGTTTCTAGATCAAATGAATGAATTCAGTTCTCCATGGCAGACTCTCCACCTTTCATTCTGCAAAGGATCTAACATGCTTTGTTTTTTTCAAATGTTTTGTTTTTTTCAAAATAATTTTTAATTCTTTTATTATTGATGTCAATTCATCATTTGTTGTACCACGCATGTCCAACAGCATTACTGATGCATCCAACAATTCATTCATCCAATTTTCATTCTGACAGTGGCAATGGCTTGTTGCAGGGTTGCTGCAACACAAGAAAATACACAATCAAACAAGCTTTTAAGGTAAAGAAACTTTAAACACAATCAACAAGCTTTTAAGGTGATCCAAAACATCACGAGTCATCTTGGTTTTTGAGGGTGTTGACGCCACCCAAGACTTAGCTTTTGAGTCTCCTCTTCAACTCTGAGAATGAGGGGGTGGAATCAAGGGGACAAGCTAATGGAACAAACATGACATGGATTTCCAGATATTTAGATAGAGGAATTGTTTGATCACTCAAACATGAGAAATCATGATCTTTAGAAAGATGGGAGGATTGAGAAATTGTTTGATCAGTCAAAACCTCAATCATGATCTTTAAGAAGATGGGAGGAGTGAGAAATTGTTTGATACTCAAACATGAAAATGATGATCTAGAAAGATGGGAGGAGTGCTTGCCATAGTTTTTTTCTGGGTACTGTCAAACCATTTATGAATCTGCATGACTTCCCAAGCAGGGCACCTTCTAGAGCACTTGCATGCAGTGGCTACTCTTGTGCTAAGTATGGATTAAAACAATTATTTTACCTTGAAGCCTCATGTTGGTGTTGGAAAACTAATGGTTTTGGGAGCGGTAATTGAGGATTTCAATGATAATCTATGTATGGGGGTATGCAATGGCTTTGTTTCTCATACATAACTACCTGCCCTTTCTTGTGGTAAGAAGGGGTGCAACATGGGCAGGTTGGGTATTACCCCAACCTGAACTCGAACAGGATGAGACCTGAACATAACTGAACCGACCAGACCCAAATTGTAGATTCCTATCTGATTGTAATTTGGTTTTTCTCAGATTGGGTCAAGTACAGTTTTGATATACTTGTCAATAGACGAATGATAAAAGAAAATGGATGTAAATTTCAAAATGTAGAGTATGTTTTGTTTTTTACACAATGCATACATATGTTTATATATATCAGTTGCCCTGTGTTCAAAGCAATGCAAGTCTTGCTTGTAACACTAGGACAGCGCATAAAAAAAAATCGAACAGAAGCGTCGGTACCCGAGGGTTTATACACAAAATTGAACGAAACCCAAATTCCATTGGATTTTAAAATCGAGGCCTGAGCTTGACATGAACTCAAATCGGGTAAGCGTTTAGAGCCAGACACCTTTCCTAGCTTGAGAAAGGACACCTGATACTTTTTGAAGAAAGAACTATGTTAGTTATAACAAATTTTTACTGGCATCTTCTTCTTGTAAGAATACAAGAGGAGAACAGGGGGAGACGTGAATCTTGATAATCATGTTTGTAAGATTAGAATGTGATGATAATATGGGGGTTTGCTTTTCACAAGGAGATACTTGCATCCCATCTACCAACAAGCCACACTCCTTACCTCTTTCTTTATACTAAGGCCTAAATATAATAGGTTGGAATGGAGAATCCTTTTTTTTTTTTTTTTTATGTATTATCACACTAGCATTATTCAAATGTTGCTCAGCACATTACACATGCTGTATCTTTCCCTGTCTCCATATCAGTCACCAAATTCTGCCCACCATGCTAACTAAGATTCATTTCAATCAAAGTCAACTTTATATTTTTGCAGTTCCATTGCAACTCACAACACCCTGAATGGTTGTTTAAATGAAAAAAACATTGGACCAAAAATTAATCACATGGATGGATGGTCAGTTGTATTATGAGATATGGTGAGAAAGGCATCTTGTTTCATAATAGCCCACAAGCTAGATCAGTGGAATTCCAAATCTACTATGTTAACTCAGTTCAGTCAAATTCTCTTAATGAAATGGCTAGATCAGTTTTCGCCGCTTCAATGCAACAGTGAAGAAGACATCTTGTTTCATTGCCCACAGGCTATTATATAAAGACAGGCCACCTTCGCCTTAAGCTGAAGAAAGGGCCCATTTGGGTCTTTGTAAACCAACAGCAGGTGACTCAGTTTACATGTAAAAGATGGTTCATGCATTTGGAAAACCAAAGTTACTTGAAGTTGCAGTTTTTTTAAACCATTTACAGGTAAACATAGTACAGTGTAACAAACTCCAAGAATTCCATCCTGTAGATTTATGCATTTCCTTGAAAATCAAAGAAAACATAATTATATTACACATTACGTATTAATTCTCTCAGAAAGATCACATCTGCCACACACACTGCAATCTGGAGACTTCACATGCCTTTAATTAAGAATCATAGATCGGAAAATGCAGTAAAAATAACCCACAATATTTTACATAATAGAAGTAATTCTTATATAACCATAAGCTTGGTAGAGTTTCACTTGTATTTCCAATCTATGATTAGTCAGAGATCTTTTATTTAGAGAAGATTACAGGAACTCTCTACATATATATACTGGTTTGCTAAATTGTTGTCATATTTCCTATTCTTGAAGTATCAATCTATTCACATAAGCAAAAAAATAAAGAAAGATAATGGAAGTAAATATTTGTATCTTGAATAGAATTTCAATAATGTACATTTCCATTTCTGTACAAAATTAAATGCCTAAAAATTAAACCAATTGGGAAATCCTTTAAAACACAGATGCCCAAGATGGATTAAGGGGTTTACAAAGGGTTGATTTGGACGTCATTGAGTATGAATGTTGAGGAGAGAGACTCTTGTTTCGATCAAGCTCTTAAATATGCAATCCAGTCCAGCCTCAAGATCCTTAATGCCAATCTCTATTACCTCCAACTGCCTTTGTGCCTTCTGCATCCTCTCCATCTCAGCAACTTTGCTTGAAAATTTTCCACACGGAGAAAAAAGTGCGGCGTCAACACTCTTAACTTCACTCATATCCTCTTGTTCTCCCTCGCATGCAGTGCTCCCTTTGTGCACCAATGTGGAAACCAATGACCATTTACTGTGCTTTGGCTTTGGCTTTGAGGAAGAGAGAAGGGATAAGATAAGTCGGAAGAATGAGAAGGTGATCATCCTTAATTCTCCTTGCACCCTTTCCACCATTGGTAGATCTGGGTCGTGATTTGCGATTGGGACTGACGTGTTTCTATTATCCATTTGCTTCAACAATGCCAGATACTTGTTGATATCCTTCTTTATCTTCTTTCTAGAGCATTTGTATGCGTGGACCTTGCCTTCCATGCCCAACTCGCGGCCTTTTGTTCTACGAAGAGTCGATAGAAGATCCAGCATATGTTCTTTCATAGACACCAGGATGTCATTTGTTGTGCCACACAAGTCCAACAACATTACTGATCCATCCAACAATTCATCCACCCATTTTTCTTTCGATGGTGGGTAATCACTTCTTGGGTCACTGGCAATTTGAGGAAATCTTCAACACAATCATACAAGTTTTTGAGGCCATTCAGGTCACTCTGAAACATTACCATGTGCAAGGAAGATGTTGATGACAATACCGCCACCCAGGTCTTCAACTTGTTAATCTCTTCTTTGACTCTCTGAGTGATGGGATGGGATGTAGAGGGCAAGCTAATAGAGCGGACATGGTATGATTTTTTGGGCATTGAAGAAGAGCCAGCCATTTTGGCTTCCTCCGCCCAACGGCCCAAGATTGGCTTTCTAGTATTGAAGGAAAAGATGTTGCCATGAATTAGTTCTATGGGCCTTCTTATAGCAACGAGAACAGAGAAGATGGTGCAGACAAAAAAGAATCATGTCCTCCCTGTGTCCAACTAATTAGCATGTGTTGCTGGTGAGAATCCTCCATCATATTTGATGCGTTGTAACTCAATTTCCAAACATGTTTCAGTTACGTCTTGATAGATCTTCATTATTTTATGGGTTCCACAATGAAATAATTGGAAATCTAATACTAGGACAATTCACAAGTGCAAGTGGCATATGCTGTCTCTGTTAACCATTGACCACGTGCTAAAATTTTGATTGAATCAAGTCAGATGAGTTTTAAAAACTGAAATTTCCAACTTCCCAAACGTGGCCTTGTATGCTTCTTTTGTACTCATTCAAAGAACCACGAGGGTTTGACTGATGAATCTGACACAAGAAACAAAGAAGAATCAAAATTATAGCTGATGGAGTTGAGTCATGAATGGCGATGCCAACCAACCCCCTCGACTACATAAATCTGCAGCCAAAACAAGATGAATTGGTTAATAATCCGGACATGAAAAATGATCATTAGGAAGATGGAGAGAGGAACACCCCCTACATTTACATTTATGTAAGGATTAGATTAAGTTACCATCATAACTCTAATCTGATACAATCCTGATCACATAATAAATCAAATTTAATATCCTAATTACATCATAACCTCTAGAATACTCTAATCCTAATATAAGATGAGCTCATCCTCATCAAACTTATCCAATCTTCTTAATATTCTGTATTAGTTCATACCCCTTTGTCCTATTGATCTTGATCAAGCACATAATACATACTAATATCGGTTCCAATGCCAATAATCCAAGAATTTATACATATGTAGTCACAATGGAAATAGGTAGAGGAACACTGCAAAATACCGTAATTCGAGCTAATTTGCTTCAGAAAGATGATTGCAGAGGAAGATCTCATCTTCACTACTTATCATTTACATTTTGTTTCCTGTTTGAGAGAAACAGCTCAGTGGAAAACCTTATCACAGTAGGAAAATAAAACAGAGGAATAAAAAAAGAGGATGCTTAAATTCTAATAGCTTTGCTCATGAATGTCAAGCTCAAGGAGAGCTCTCATGGCCTGTTTCTTCATCACCTTCCCATAAAAACCTCTCCCCAACCTCATTGCTCTCTCCATCTCCGCCACTCCACCACCTCTCTTCAAGCCCTCTGCCACTGCCACCTTCACAACCTTGTCATCACCCCCAATTGCCTCTGCCACACTTTCTGCCACTGTCTCTGCTGCAGGAATCCGTCTCCCCCACTTACTCATTAGCCGCTCTGACTTGAAAATTTGCGAGAACGCCGGCCAGTAAGATGCCCTCATGAATCCCTTCTCTTTCTCCTTTAACATCCATCTCCTCATCACTTGCTCCAATTTCACCACAACTCCACCCATATCCAACTCGCCGCCAGCTTCCATGCCAGCCTCAATCTCTCTCATTTGTTCTTCCCTCTGAAGACAAACCACTTGCTCAAACCTGCACCTCTTACAATTACATGAGAACCCCCATCTACTTGCCAACTCTCTCCTCTTCTTCAGTGGCAAAAGCACGTCAAAATAGGCGAACGTGATCTCCTCCCCTGCCTTTATATCTCTAGAAGCATGAATTGACATGCAATCCCCAATGTGGAGACGCCTCGCATTGGGGGTGCAGGAGTGATTCACAAATGAAGCCAAGATCCACAGCCCAACACCACAATAGTCTCTGTTCTTCTTCCCCAGAACTTTGGCAGATGCCGCGTCTTCCATCAACGAATTCACATCCAAGATGTCCAAAATTCTACTCATTTCAGGCTTTTCATCCTCCTTGCTGCTTTCAATATCAATATCAAATTCAGGCCTAAAGAGGTGCATGTCAGGAACTTCTTCAGCTTCAGGCTTCCCCGTCGATAATGCATAAATCCGGCGAAGGGTTGTCGGGCATGTTGTTGAAGCTGAGAAGACTTTGTTCACCAAGTCCTTCCACATGATCAATTGAGCGCTTTCGTCGTGATCATCATCCACAATTGCTCTGCCAATCGCCACTGCCTTGGTCACCAGTAACAGAGTCCCAGAATCAATGCTCTTGGTCGCGAAAAGCCCACGACCACCGCCCTGCTCTGATTTCTTGATCTGGACTGGTCCTACGTATTCTGCAAGTTCTGGGGGTTTTCCTTGGAACCCATTTAACACCCAATCAGAGACGTCGAAAGCCCCTGTTCTTGATTGTAATTCAAGTTTCTTGCATCTATATATAAACCCATGAAGGGTTTCGGAGCTTCCGCCGATTTGAAGTTTAGAAGCTTGTCTGAAGCAATCTGAGGCCTGGGAGTAGCGATCAAGAGAGAGCAATATCTTACCTTTGCAAAGGAGGGCCTTGACGTGGGTGCCCTCTGTTTGCAATTGCAATGCTCGGTCGCAATCCTCGATCGCCCGCGAGAAATCTCTCAGGCGGGATCTTGCCTCGGCGCGGTTCGAATGGGCTAGACAGAGACATCTCTTGAACTCAGAGGAGGAGCAGAGGTGCTGTTCGCAGAGAGAGATGAGTTGAGAATAGATGTTGATGGATTCCTTCCACTCCTCTCTGAGGAGGAGCTCTGAGGCCTTGCATCTGAGCTGTTGCATTTCTTCCTTAGTCTCATCCATGGTAGTGATTTAATGGAGTGTGGGGTTTTTCCTTCTTCTTTTCAGGAATCAGAGGAGGAAGAAGAAGAGCTTCTTGAGCATGCTCTGCTCATGGTTCCTTTCTTTATTTTGAAACTTAGGGGTGCTTGGAATTGTAACGGTCATATTCTCTTATCCTCCTTTTTTTTAACCCCTCCAGGGTTTTAGTTGAAGTTACACAAGTGCAACGGCTTTATATTATTTTTATTGTTTTTACTGTTTGGATTAGGGCATTCTTTGTTTGGAGTTTCAAATACCTCCGCCGACCACTGATGCTCACATTATCGTGAACACCGCACCTAAAGGGCTCAACTTATGATCAATCCGAGTGGACTATAAAACAGGCCCCCCATTCTCCCAATAGTCACTCGATTCCAAGTTGAGCACCCATCCGAATGAGCCAGGCCATTCGATCAACTGTGCACTAGTATGGACAGTGAAAACTAGTAGGCCGTTGTACGCTCGTTTTGATAGTAAAAACTTATCGGCCGATGATTAAGTAGTTAGGATAATGATTTAAGCCTCAATCATCATACACAGGTGGGGGGACTCCCTAGGTGGGGGACCAGAAGGACCAGTGCTCAATACAATGTGATCACCGGTGTTCAATGGAGGGTGATCCTGCATATAGTGTAGAAAAAATGAAAGATTTTTCATAGGTAGATAGAATCATAGTTCAAAGGGGCCTAATGGGTGCTTATGAAATGGGACAGTAAACCATATGCTGCAAGTCAAATGGGCAAAAATGAGCCAGCAAGCTGTATAATGTAAATAAAATGGCATAAAAAGCTAGCAAAACAACTTTAAATTAAAAAAAAAAGATAGTAAACAGTATAAATCAAGTGAGTGAGGGCTATGGTTGTAAATCAAATGGGTTAATGAACTATAATTTTAAATATAAAACGGGCCAACATACTAAATGTTGTTAATCAAAATGGGCATAAATGGGCAATAAAAGACCGATTAATTTGTAACAACCTTCAAATTCAAACTCAAATCATAGTTAAAATGGAAGAAAGAATCTCATTCTGAAACAGGGAATTAAGTAAATCCCAAATTCTCATTAAAACATCAAATAATATCACAATAAATTGCATTCTTAAATATTTTGATGAATAGGCTATAAATATGGGGTTTCTTTATTTGCTTATACAATTGCAACCATGCAGAATAATATCATTCCATCTTTGCAATCTTCCCTAGAAATGATCTTTTCTTGGGAACTTATGAAAGGACTAAGGTAATCCTTGTTCCTTTATTATCAATGTTTATTATTATCTTATAAAAGACAATGATGTATTAAGAGTTATCGTCCAACCTTATGTGAGGATACCCCACTACATCAAATACATCCACCCAACCATTTCCATATATGCATGTGGACCTCACCAGCTCCAATCCTTGCACCCATCTAGATGTGACCTACTATTGGAATAACTATCATTGGTAAGGATTAGTGGTAAAGCCAGAATTTTATTATGGGGAGGGCAAGCAATAGTCGATAGATAAACTTTTATATTTATTGAATTATTACTAATTATTTAAGATTAACTTTTTTTTATAGATTTTTAAATATATTTGAAGAAAAAGTCTAAAGGGACTTTTACAAGAAAAAAGGTTATAAAGAACATTTATAATTAGCATTTAATGATTAAGCCATATAATGATAACCAAATCTTAGATAATTTTCATTTGACAGATAAAGCCATAGGTCGCGAAATCACAACTTATGTTTGGCTTGTAATAGCTGCCTTCTTTTTCCATTCTGTCAGAAGAAACCCTAGTAATCTTTTTAGTGTCTTTCCCCTATTATATTATCTTCTTCTCTTTGTTATGTTCCTTTCTTATTGTGTGTGTTTATTGTGATTAAATATTATTGCATTTAAACGTTAATCATGCATGCCCATCCGGTGCGGACCAAAACCATGACACGTGACCCGACCCATATGTAAAAAAAGGGGAAAAAAAATGGTCTGCCACTTGCATAGATGAAAATGCAATTTTACTGGACATTTTATGCCACTGTTATCCTTGGAAAAGTTGCAAATGTGACTTTTCCTTCCATTTCCTTTAACAAAAAAAAAAAAAAAAAAAAAAAAAAGGAAAAAAAAAGATAAAAAAAAATCAATGGCTGCATTTCTTATTGCAATTTATATATCTAAGTGAACTGCCATCTAATGATCAGAGAGCAAAAATAATAAAATTAAAATTAAAAAATAAAATAAAACTACAGTAGCAAACTTTGGTAGTTGACACAGACCTTATGTTTCCTTTAACATGAAATGAAAGAATCAAGATGTGAGACATTCCTTTAAGTAAACTATAACTAGGGAGTCCTTATCCCTATTTCGTTGAAGTAGAAATATATTGTTTTATCCAATCCACATTCGCCAACTGCATAAAATCTTATGCCAACTAATGCACCCTCTCGCTATTCTAAAACTAATTGAAAGAAGGAAGAAAGGAGAAAGCGGAAGATTTACAATGTTGGTTTTAATGTTTTTTTATTTTGTTGGATTTTTTGGGCTTTTTGATGTTGATGTTGTGAGACAAGGGCTCACAATCCCTATTTATAAACATTTACAAACTGAATTACATTTGAAATTCATTTGAAATCCGAACCCGGATCATGTTGCATTAAAGTGATTACAGTGACTGGATAAGCTGTTTACGTCATTTGAACTGTATCAGCTGCATGCGCATTAGCTGTAGCTCCATATAATTGACTGTTGTTGTAGCTGTATTGATTGTTGTAGCCGCAATTGTTGACTTTTGACATTGCATTGGACCGGAGGTATTGGTTTAATTTGATATGGTGATGTGGATCACCAAAAGTGAAGGACTACCATAGCCTTCATTGTGAGTCATTTTTTGCATTTCTTTATGCAATTCTAAATCTCATATACGAAAGATATTGATTATTTTACTAAGGCACATTTAAGGCCCATTTGAGATGAGGAGGTATTGAAATCATTCTTTATGGATGGTATTTATGAGGATTAATTCTTTATTGAAACAGATGGCAAGTGTTCGGAGATAGCTGCTGCATGAATTGATTACGGGATACTTGTCGCCATAGGGATAACTTTGTAGGCTGCAAGACAGCATGGAAGGCTGCTCTATTTTGTATTTGAGACACCTGTATGAGTGTAAAAACGCTGCATGGAAATTGGCGCGAGCTGCATGTGCTTTAGGAATCATTAATGATGTATTGATCTAGCGAGAGAGGACTCGAAGTCCTTACACCAGAGGCAATTTCTCTTTGAAATAGCGGGATGAGCTGTCGCTTTGTTCTTTCAGTGATATCAAGAGACGCTACATCATCGAATTTTTCGAGGATTTCATCAAGAAGTGTATGGCCTGCTCTAAAAGGATCATAATACACGTAAGTGTCATCTGCAAGATCTTCATCGATGCATATAACACGACATCCATCGCTCCATAGTCCCTTCATTGATGGCGAATTTAGATTAATAGTCTAGTCTTTTGTCTTTCTTCTCTCCGAAATGGCACAACCAAATTGGAGAGGAAAAAGGGGAGCAGAAGGACTTGATTGCATTCATTCATTTATGGATTTGATTGCATTATAGTTCAACTCCTTGTTTGACAGATGATCGCAACTATTATTAGATTTGCCTATTAGATAGTGCATTTATTCACAATCAATTCATCCAAGTACGGATGAACTGACAATTCGTCATTTGCAAGATCTTCATCGATGCATATAACACGACATCCATCGCTCCATAGTCCCTTAAAAGTGCGGGCAAATTCGAGATGTTTTTTTAAATTGATGAACCTTTGATTTTGATCTGCTTGAATATTGTAAAATTGTAGACGCTCCAAGCTGCAGTTAAGTGTGGCAGCATCTGAGGATTCAATCCATTCGTGATTCCATTGTCGATCTGGAAGATGTTCATAGTCATTGATAGGTGTGCTGTATTTTTGACAGAACAAATCTCCATCTTCATAATTCATGATGGTCCATAATTGATATGGTTGATAAAATCTGAATTCATCTCTTTCGCCAAGGGTAGAAGAGATCGTTAGGAGAATATGTCGCTTGGTGATGCCGAGGCAACTGAGAGCATATTTGACAATTGCAAGCAACTGTCGATGAATTGCAAGATTGTCTTTGTTGAGAACAAACCTATGAACTAGGCCTTGTTCAATATAAGAAATATCGAACTCTTCTGCTTGCAAGAACATTTTTGGAAAACCAGTGGCCCAGCTAAGATAGGATGCGTGATTAATTAATCGCTCAATTATTTGATAAGATAGAGTTTCATCTCTAATTCTTGCAGCTATATCGTCCGGAAGAAGGGTATTAACCTTTTCCAGGAGTTGAGTTCTGTATTCAATTGGAGAGATAGAGGACGGTGCACATTGTTGTTCTAACATTTGAATTTTTGCTTCTAAATATTTGAGATGATTGGCCAGAAAGATGAGTGCTCCAAATATTGTCAATAAGAATTTAAGAGGCTGCAGAAGGAGCAGGATAGAAGGATGGAAACGGAATTGAAAAAGGAAGTTCTTCATGAGATACTTTATTAGGCTCTATTGGCTGTTTGCCTTTATCTGTGGACATTGAAGTTTCCCTATGGGAGTAGAAATTGGAATAGTTATAGAGAAGCTTTATTGATGCAATAAAATTGATTTTGGAAATATGAAGATGTATGCAATTAAAGATTAATTTCATTGATTTTTCCAAGCCGTGGGCTTTCTATAAATTCAAAATTTATTGGTTTATCATCAATTGTTGCATGGATTCCTTTAGTGTCGACGGAAAATGGCTGAATTTTTAATAAAAAGGGGGTTCCTAGAATGACATCATTAGTTAGGAATTTTGCTACGGCAAATGAAGTTTGTATGCATTTTCCATTTTTACAAACATGTGCATTTGGGATTTTATAATTGAAGATTATATTTTTACCATTTGCAGTGCCAATTGTGTAATTTTTTTATCTTTTCAAAATACTGTAGAGGAATTAAACCTTCTCGAATGCAATTTACATCGGCGCCACTGTCAATTAGACAATCAACAGAGAGATGAAAGTTTTTTATTTTTAGAGTGATTGTTGTATACCATTTGTGATAATGATATTTAGTGATGAAATTTACAAATTCTTGGATTTCTTCATCAAATTCTTTTTCGAGATTAGTGTCTTCTTGATTGTGTGCACTTAGGTCTTTTCCTAATTTAAGGATTTCAATTCTTGTTCTTAATTTAGCAATTTCTTGAGTTGCCTCTTCTTTTAATTGAGCAATTTCATGTTTTGTTTCATTTAATTCATTTTGAAGGTCCTGAATGGTTAAAGGTTTTGAAGATCTAGTCTTGTGAGAAAGAATATCTTTCATTGAGATTGGCATAAAATCTTTATCTTTATTTTTCTTAAAAGACTTTTCTAAGGATTTATCTTCAAGCATTTTTCTATAATATTTAAGTTTATCTTCTTCGGAAGAAATATTTTCTATTAATTCGAGAAGTAATTCATCTTGAGCATTTAATACATTGATTGAGAAATAAGAGGAAGAGGATGAGGAGTCATAGGAACTTTCATTGCTTGCGCAACATGCACATATATCTTTTTCATCTTCTGAATCATGATAATGATTTTCTAATTCATTAATTTTATTTTTAGAGTCTTTATCAAAGCAATTATTTGCAAAATGTCCTTCTTTTCCACATTTATAACAAGTGTAATTAGATTTATTAGTTTTATGTTTTGATGAAGAGCTTGATTTTCTTTTTTTTATAATCACTTCTATCATGTTTCCGTTTCTTGTGATTTCTTTTATATGATTTGTATTGTTTGTCTTTATGAAAATACCTTTTTGTTTTTTATGAAAGATATTTTTTATGAGGCCGAGTAGATGGATTTTGTAGGGGTTCATAGCCAAATTGATAGCAAAAATCCCCTAATTCTTGTTTACCAATTTTCTTTTGTCTATTTAAATCTGCTTTAATTTTCATGTCACTACATAGTGACATACCAACTCGGGAAATTTTTTGAATTAAATCTCCATAGGTATAGTTAGCATAATTTAATCTTCCATTGTTTTGTTCTCTTAGAACATTTTTTACTTTTTCTGCAAAATGAGTTGGAAGTCCTGAAATAAATTTTTCTTTCCAAAATTCTTCATTAGAATTAAATAATTGAAAGAAAAGAGAGAGAAAGACATCTTTATACCATCTAAAATCAGATAAAGTTCTACAACGTAGATTGATTAATTGTTATCTGTATTTCTCGATTTGATCACTAACATTACCAGAAAAGTTGATAAGAATATTATGAACTAGTGTTCCAACTACATTAGAAATTGTTTGACCATGTGCATTAAGAAGAGGTTTTCCTTCTTCATTTAATTTTACAGAAGTTAATATACTGGTATTTTGAATTAGTGTAAGATAATATTCCCACCAGCCATGAAGTTGACCCGTAAATCCGATAGTGATAGGTTTTATCAATTCGGCTTGTGTATTGCCATGAAGCATTCCAGCATTAGTATAGATAATCATGTTCCTAAGAATATTTAGAATTTCGTATTCAGTGAGTCCATCAATGTTCCATTCTACTAATGAACTACCATCATACTTGGCATTTGCGATATCTGGAATTTCTTCAAATTGTATATTCATTGGAGAAGGCCGACTATAATAATTTTTTGTCTTAGAAGTATGAGTTTTAGGAGAGAGTATTTTATTGATTTGAGGAATATTAGTGATTGGTTGATTATCAGATTCTTCACTAGATTCATCTGTATGTGACTCGTCGGAAGTATTAATTATTGGTCCTTCGACTACCATACTTATTGATTTTCCTTTATCATATTTATCAGTTCTTAGGGACATTTCATTTTGAAAATCAGCAGGGAATTTTAAAGGTTTTTTGTCTAAGGTTAATTTTGAGATAAATTCAGAGCATAGTGCTGGAACTTCTCGTGTTACTTTGAATTGAGCTGATAAATTGGATTCTTGTTGAGAAATTAGATTTTCAATTCTTTGAGTTTGTGAGCTAATTGTTTGTAAATATGGTAAAATTATTCTGTTCAACTATATGGGATAAGTGTTCAATAGTGATGAGTTTGGAGTTCGGATTTGTGACCACATTTTTTAATGGTGTAAAATTTATGTCCTTATATTTTATTGGAGAGAAAGGAGGATGTACCGATTCGATTTTTCCTGTTTCGGTATCCCATGATTGTGTGGATTTATTAATTTTCATTAGAGTTCCTTTTTTATTTATTTTTTATGAGAGCCGTTCAAAGAAAGAAATATTTCTTCGTTCTTGATTCATTTCTTCATACCATAAGTCTTTGACTTGAGATCTTTCAAATTTAGAAAATTTTGTAAAGAACCATTTGGTCTTTGGTTGTTTTAATAGATCTTGTTGAAGGTATTGTTTATCAATTATGAATTCACTTATTTCTTTATTAGTATCATGGATTAAAGAGATTGTATTTATTGAGACGTCAAAATCAGATGCAGATAATCTGACTGACTGTATGTCGTCATTGTTTTTGTCTGAATAAACAGGAAAGACTATTCCTGATGGAAGAACAGAGGGTGATTTCGGGATTGATTTATGAAAAGAGGATGAGGATGAGGAGTCATAGGAACTTTCGTTGCTTGTGCACCATGCACAGATATCTTTTTCATCTTTTGAATCAGAATCTGACCAGGATGTATTCATTAATTTCAATTTTTAATGAATCGCCAGATTGAGAATTGCGCAAAATTAGAGAAATGTAATTTATTTAATTACATCCAAAAATAGAATCGCCAGATTCGCCAGAAAATTTCCAGATTGAGAACTCCTAATTCTCAATCTGAAAAATTTCCATTTTTGCAATTAATGAATCGCCAGATTGAGAATTGCCCTATTCTCATATGATTGAGAATTCTGGCGATTCATTATGAGGATGTGATGTTGATTAAATATATATTTGGCGATTCATTCTAGCGATTAGGAAATATCTTTTTCATCTCTAATTGGGGAATTTTTCATCTTATTTTTTGCGCAATTCTCCTCATTTACTGGAATAAATGCTTCGTTGGTTGATTGGTTTTAAATGAATCGCCAGATTGAGAATCATGCTGTCATCATCTACTCTCTAATTTTAGTATTTGAAATTTGGAGGAATGTGGTTCACCTAAGGGTAACCACATTCCAACAGAGGTATAGATTCTTCCTTTTTTTTTTTTTTTTTTTGTTGATCCTACAATATGACACTAATGTTCCATATTAATATATATTTTTTTTGTTCTAGACCCTTGAAGTATACCTTCAAATGTGATTTTAATGTAGCTTTTTTTTTTTTTTTTTTTTTTTTTTTTTTTTTTTTTGTGTTTATTCTTCAAGTTTGGAATCTTTTTGTCTTGCTTAATTTTTTTTCTCCTAGTTTTTGGCTCAGGTCATTAGTTTTAGGAATTTTATTTTTTTATGTTCATTTTCGGAGATGGGCCCTTATAGTTTACATTATTATTCATTGTGGTGTTTTTTAGTCCTCTCCCTCCCTTTTTTTCTTTATCCTCAATTTGTTTTTGTTCACTAGATCATTGATGTCTTCATCACTTTCTTTTTCTTATTATTCTTCTATCTTCATTTTTTCTGTGTGGACCTTAAAACCTAACATTAATGTTTCATATTATTATTATTATTATTTTGTTATAGAACCTTGAAAGACACCTTCAAATGTCATTTTAATATAGTCCTTTTTTGTGTTTATTATTTACGTTTGGAATCTTTTGTCTTGCTTAATTTTTTCTTTTTTTAATTTTTTTTCCTCTTGGTTTTTTGCCTCGGTCATTTAAGTTTTCAATAATTTCCTATTTTTTTTGTTCATTTTTGGGGATCATTTTTTAAAATCATTTTTGGAGGAATGTGGTTCACCCAAGGGTAACCACATTCCAATAGAGATATAGATTCTTCCTTTTTTTTTTCTTTTTTTCTGTTGATCCTACAATATGACACTAATGTTCCATATTAATATTTCTTTTTCGTTCTAGACTACCTTCAAATGTGATTTTAATGTAGTTTTTTTTTTTTTTTTTTGTGTGTGTTTATTCTTCAAGTTTGGAATCTTTTTGTCTTGCTTAATTTTTTTTCTCCTAATTTTTGGCTCGAGTCATTAATTTTAGGAAATTTATTTTTTTATGTTCATTTTTGGAGATGGGCCCATATATTTTACATTATTATTCATTGTGGTGTTTTTTAGTCCTCTCCCTTCCTTTTTTTTCTTTATCCTCAATTTGTTTTTGTTCACCATATCATTGATGTCTTCATCACTTTCTTTTTCTTATTATTCTTCTATCTTCATTTTTTTTCTTTGGAACTTACAACCTGACATTAATGTTTCATATTATTATTATTATTATTTTATTATAGAACCCTGAAAGACACCTTTAAATGTCATTTTAATATAGTCCTTTTTTGTGTTTATTATTTAAGTTTGGAATCTTTTGTCTTGCTTAATTTTTTATTTTTTTTTAATCTTTTTTTCTCTTGGTTTTTCGCCTCGGTCGTTTAAGTTTTCAACAATTTCCTAATTTTTAAGTTCATTTTTGGGGATCATTTTTTAAAATAATTTTTGTGCTTCTCTCTCCTCCTTTGGATTTCTCACTTTCTCCTTTGGTAACTGCTCAAGCAGTTAAAGGAATAGGAAGTGCTCGGTTAGAAAAAGAAGAGATGAGAAGTGGAAATGGATCCTATTTTTTATGAGGCTGCCACGTAGGAGAGAGAATGAATGAGGATAGATGGATGAGAGTTTGAAGGCCTGTAGTTAATCGAAGAACAACTACATTCAAATAGAGATATAGATACCATAAAATCGGGCTATTGCATTTGGAAATTCGTAAGGAAGCTTGGTCATTTTCTCAGGCTACATTCAATGGAAAATTGGTAATGGATCTTTTTTCAGGTTATGGTTTGCTAAGTGGTTGGACAACATAGTAATTACAGAAAAGTTTCCTCATTTTTCATTATCTCCTGAGGCTAGAGTCTCACATTATTGTTGGAAACAATTTGAATTTCCCCTAAGGCCTTCCCACAGAAGTTGCAGATTTCTTTGTCAAGGTTAGGACAATCCAGATCAATCATCTAGATTTGGATTCTTTGGTGTTGTCCAAATCCCCCTCTCATAAACTTTCCTTTAGAGGTGCCTGGGATTTAGTTCGCTTAAGATCAGACATCAAGCAACGGTCACACCTAATTTGGCAGCATCTAATGAATCCTAGGCTTTCTTATTTCTCCTGGAGAATTTTACATAGGAGAATCCTAATTGAAGATTTGGCCCAAAAAATTGGTGTCAACCTCTTTTCTGTTTGCTCGCTCTGCAATTCGGATGGCGAAACCATTTATCATCTTTGTTTTCCTCCACTTATGCTACTGAACATTAGCTGTTGGTTGCAACTCCTCTCTATTCAATCCATACTATAGTTATGGTCCTCCCACTCGCTTGAGTGTGACAAGGTTGTTAAACAAGGTATGACAATTGTTTTCTTCTCCCCTGTTTATGTCATTTGGAAATCCACGAATATGAGTAGATTCGAGATAGAACAAATTTCCTCCCCTACATGCTTTCAGAAGGCTTTTCTGGGGTCCAGCCTAATTCAACTTTGGATCAACAGCGAAAGCCTTTCCTTGGTCCTCATCTTGCTTCTATCAATAAAATTTTGGGAGATGCTCCTTTGAATTTTTTTTTTCTTTCGGCCTCTTTCTTCGTTGGCTCAACTCAGGTCATTTGAGCTAGGATCTCCATTTTTTATCCCTCTTTTTCTTCTTTTTTGGAGCTTTTTTCCCCCTCTTGCCTCAACTTATCTTTAATTTAATTTGCCTTTATGCGAAAAAAAATCTCATGAAGAAATGAGATAAATTGAAGGATTATTAATAGAGGTGAGGATTGAAGGATAGGCTAAAGGAGAAAATTCTCTTTTCAATTGGATGCTGTATGTTTTGTGAATAGGATTGCTAGTATTTTGAGGCTAAAACTTATGCAGAATTTGTAAGATTATTTTACCCAACTATTAACATTTCAAATAGCTCAAAGCTCTTGTCCTTGTCTTCTATGGGCTCCTTAGAGTTCTATTGCATGCAATAAAGTTTGGGCGTATGGGAAAAGAGAAGTCCTTAAAACTTTTTTAAGATTTCATTTCATTAATGTATTAAACCCCCCTTCTCATGGTAAGGTGAGCACCGTGTGCATAAATACCAAGCGGGGGCTACCTTATGATCCATCCAAGTGGAACAAAAAATAGAAACCCCTAATTGTCACTGATCCCGGGTTTGATATCTATCTGAATGAACTAGGCCATTGATTGACTGTATACTCGTTTCGGATGGTGAATACTTGTTGGCTATTGATCAAGTGGTTAACATTATGATTCAAACCTCCGTCACCATATTCAAGTAGTAGTTTTATTATCATTACTTTGACAAGGAGGGGGGGTTCGGATTGTCCCATCCTCATGTGGGCTCCACAAGTAAGTACGCTAACATGGGACATTAGATAATAAGCAAAACTTCTACTAAAGTTGAAAAATTAAATTTGTCAAGGCCCATATAAGATCGAACACAACTATATAAAACTTTTTTTGGAACTCCAACATAGGACCAACATAGACAGTTGGGGACGTAGGATCTTCGTTTGAGTGGGGCGAAGGATCTTCAATTAAGAAAGTCAAAATAATTGCTAACCACCAATCATCAATGCCAATGACGAATAATATCCACTGATTGCATGGTTTAAAGACGTGATTTTTAGGAAAATTAAGTACGAAGAACTTAATTCCTATGAATAGTTTTGTACTTCGATGCCCAATTATTCTGTATAAAATTCTTTTTTTTTATTCAAATTATATTATAACAACCCAAAATAGAGGTGTGACCTATAAATGAGCATTACAAATGTTTTTAGCACAATTATAAAACATTAAAGTCAAAATGATCTTTACTTTCATTTTGACTGTGAGTTACTATTTTGATTGTAAGTTATCTTTTAGTTTTTCAAAAGTTTGAATTTCTCTTCCCACTACTTATCTCGTACAACTGCCTTTTTGTCTCTTTTATCTCACCAAACTACTCACCTTCACCCTCCATTTTTGGAAGCTCTATTTCTTTCTTTATGCAAAAACCCTCTTTCAACCTCACCTCTTCTGATCAACTAGCTACCTCTTTTGGTGTAATAAACTTGAAATTTTGTAGATTGGTAGGTCATATCTAGATCTTTTGATCTACTAGCTACTGCCCTCATGATTGGTGAGGCCTTTAGTGGGCCCTATAAGAGACTTTGCATGGTAGGTGTATGGGAGTTTGGGAGACATCGACACATGACTCACTGCCATTTGTCACAAACTCCCAACTATGGGGGAACACTTTTTACAGTAAAAAAGTAACTTAAGGGGGATTTTTTTTTTCTGGGTTACCCCTACCGTGGGGGCTTGAACTCAAGAGAGAACCTGCACAAGTGGAAAGACAAACCACTCTCGTGAGAAAGGAGGCTGCACATGCGGGAAGAGGTGGCTACCGAGGTTCATACCTTGGGCAACCAGGTCAGAATTGCCACTCCCTAGAACTCGAGTAAGTAGCCATTCTCTAACTTATGGGGACTTCGTAGCTCCCTATTGCCACCTCTATTTGTTGAGGGACGTCCGAATAATAGGTATACTCTATGATTGTAACAAATACACTAAAAGGATTGCTTGTTGCATTTTGTGCATTAACAAAAATTGTATTGTAAGTTTTTTCTTGTCTTTTGTTGTAGGTTATGCTCATGTTGTGGTTTTTGAATATTAGGTTGATCTTTTTGATATATTATTTATTTACTTTTGGAGCATTGGGCCTTTGCTAACATTTCAAATAACCAAGCACAAACCATGAGGTTTGATCCACTAACTATATGGCGGATGCTTTAGCCAAGCAAGGGAAAATGAGATTATCCCCTTGGGTGGGGTGAGGAAATGCAATTGGGGTTGAGTGTTGTACAATGCTTTTGTACTTCTCCACTTTCTTCTTTTAATTTTGTTCCTTGTAATTTGACTTTTCTCTAAATAAATTGTTACTGTTTCAAGAGAAAAAAAAAAACATTTGGCAAAAAATAATAAATTTCCGCTTCGCATATTTTTATTTCTTAGCTAGGATTGTGCAAGAAAGGGGTAGTATTATCATTTTATTCTTAGATTCATTAACTTTTTTTATAAGGATTTTTATGAAAAAAAAAAAAAGCTTAAACTCTTAATTCATGGCTTAAAAAAGAAATTTTAGAAATCTTTGGCAGAGTGCTTATACACCATGCCAGCCTCTTTTTTTTTTTTACAAAAGTGCCCTTTGTTGGCAATATAGCCAGTGTTGTGGTGATGTTGTCATGCTTTTCCTATATGTGGAACCTTGCAACTCCAAAGCAATTTTTCTCAATTTTGTTGTATTGCCACTTAGGGCATTTTTGTAAAACAAAAAAAAGAATAACAAAATCCCGACATCATGTGCGAAGTACTCCATCGATGATATTTAAAATTTATTTATTCTGGATAAGGAGTTTACGCTTAATTATTTTTTGTAAAAATCCTTTTTTCCTTCTCCATTAGAGAACTGCATATTTTATGATTGTTTGCATACATTGTCTAATATGGGAAGTAAAATTCGAATGATTGTCAGTCAAAGTGGTTTTCGGGAAAATTCAGGAGATTGTTCATAGAGGGTACTTTATGTGCTCCACATCCAGACCATTATTTGCTTATTGACGGCCAGTTCGTCACTTAAAATAAATTTATAGTGGGTGTGTATGTGTTAGGCAGGCCGATTAGGGACAGTCTGCTTATCTCAAGTTAAAAAATGATCTGGGCTGTGAAGACCCACCTAAATTATTATGAGTGTTTAAGATTTGGGGACGGGGGTCACAGGAATGTCTATCCATGAGCCAGCCATGTGCAAAAAAAAAAAAAAAAAAAAAAAAAAGAGGCACATGACCATTAAGCTCTTCAAAACTGTAGTTTTGTTAGGTGTTAGCTAGATCAACTCCAAACCATGTCCTTGACTGTTATTTGCTCAGGTGTGGCCAATACATCTCTAATAATTCATTTGTATAGCATACAAGACTTTAAGGGATAGTTTTGAAAGGACGATATGATCCTTAATTTAATTCAACTTTAGATCTAAGCTTTAAAAAATTGCAATTATTATTATTATTATTATTATTTGATGAGATGGTTATCCCTGAGGTCTTTGACCCACCAATACTAATCCTCCAGGCCGCTGGCACCTCTTAAACCCATACAAATGCATGCCTTGCAAACTAAGGATGGATTTAGAACAATAGACACGGGGAGCAAACTCGTATCTCTTGTCAATCCACCAACTTCAAATTAAAGTGGATAATTATTTTCACCAATGCGCGTGCATCTCTACATGATCAATTTAAAGGGTAGCTCGACTATGATGATTATAAAAATAATGATTGGTGCCTATTATTATGGGCGGGGTAGGGGTTAGTCTTAACTAGAAAGGGCGATGGGAATGCCGGTGCCAATTATCAGCTGTATCATTAAGTTCGCATTATAACTTGTAAAGCAAAAGCAGGTGCAAACCACAAGGGCATTTTTTTTTGTTTTTTTGATTGAAACAAATCACGAAGGAGATCGCTGGAACAAGTAACAGTTGTTCACTTGTCTTAAAATAGTAGGCAGTTGTTCTTCAAATCAAAATCATGAAAAGCAAGCGAAACTAAAATGATAAAACCAAATCATGTGAAACCAGACATGAAAAGCTTGTAGCTGGATGAAGAACCTTTTTCACGGACTGTTTATAAAAATGGATACTTAGAATACTTAGAATCTATTACGTTCATTAAGAAATCTAGAAATTCTCATATGCATTGTTATTATGAGAAAAAACATAGAATATTTAACTTCAAAATGAATAAAAGTGATTTTAAGTTGAAGAAAAAGGTGAAGAATTTTTATATCCATTGAGGTGAAATATAGAACATTAAAGAAAAAAAATAAAGGAAAACCAAATATCGTAAAATTAATAGCTTGAGTTTTTAAGAAAAGGTATAGCTAATTTACAGAAACTACAAATAAAAAATGATAAATAACAAGATCTGTAAAAAAATAAAGTCTGAGAATAAAATGATAAAGGAACAATAGATTATGTGTGATTCCTGTATTTTGTTTAATAGAACCATCAAAAAAAGCATCTAAGATATTAGAAAAGGTATGAGAAAAAGGAGCAGGTCACGGATCAATGGGTCAGAACCTGTATGGATTTGGAATTGGGTCTATTTATCTATTGGAACCTAAATTAAGTTTTAGACCTGGACCCATTTATAAATTGAATTCTAAAATGGATTCCAAATATACGGATTAGAGCACATGATGAATAATATGAGTAATAATCTTAATTACATTTATAAATTATGTTATTCATCACAATGTCAATTACAAAGTATAATTCAAGGACATCGATCCAATAGTACAAGTGGTGAGTGAACCATTTATGTGGCTTGCAACAGAGGTGTGGTCGTGGTCCCACTAGTATGTGGACCCCACATGCTAATACACGTGCCTAAAATAAAATACAGAACGTATACTTTTTTTATTTACAAAAAAACCAATTGATCATGGATTATGATTAGTATATGAACTCGTGGATACATGAGAGATTGACAACGGACCAATCTGACATATTGAAATGAGTACAGCTACATCACACTACTCAACTTGTAAAAATGAGCCAAATTTATTTTTAATGAAGTGATACTCCCCATTCTAACTTACATTATTGGATTTTTAGGACCTATAGACATAGGATATTGGATTTGAGCCCCACCCATAATTTCATGGCAATGTGTATTTTGCATGTGGCAAAGTCAAATTCAATTATGAGTGAAAGACTAAAACTCTAACTTTTATGATAGCAAACTCTAAAAGCTTTACGCTGCGACAATGGAGAAGTAAAGTGATTATTTTAGCTCTATGTATCTACAGCTTTATTGTACTTCATGCAAAAGAAATATTAATTTATTTTAGTTAAAACTCATATCTGAGGACAACATGAGACTCCGGAATATAAATGAGAAATGCTGTAGGCCCGAACATTCTCGTGAAAAACATGATTCATAAATTAGTATAGTTTTTTAATCTCTTCCCATTCATGATTCATGTAATTGACATAAAAATAATAAAAGAACTACTTAATCTCACTCTCAGAAAAAGCTTAAATACTTAGAGGGGAGAGTAGGGAGGACAGCGGGTAAGAAAGAGATTTTGTTCTTTCCGTCGTTTGAGAGAAAAAAAGTAGAAGCTTTTGTTCTCTTTCCAGGTGCATGGAGATCTTTCCTGCATTCTTCTCACATTGCCACTATTATTTTTATTTCATAAATCTGTTTTACCTTTTCCTATGTGAGATTCATTTTCTTCACTGAATGTGATTTCTATGTGAGATTCCAATGGCTTTGTGGGATTTTGATGCCATTGCATCCATTTCCATTTCCTTTATTTTACTGGAAGATTGGAATCGTATTTTATATTCATCTTTTCAGGTTTTTTTTTTTTTTTTAAATACTTTTTCTTCTCTCTCACTCTATCACTTTCGGTGTTTCTGTGATGAAAAGTATGTTGCGTTGCTAGTGTTAGTTTTAAAGTTGAAGCGATTACATACGATGACCAGTTAGCTCTAATACTATATTAAATTTTCTTAAACAAATCATTCTTACCAAAAACCTCGATGTGAACTAAGTCTCACAGGAGTTACCAAATCACTCTACCCTTACCCCTGCGGATTCTCCTATCTTGACTCATTGGAGCACTTGAGATGGTCTTGTCTCAAGGGATAACCCATGCGGATTGGGGTCTCACACTAAGTTAAGTGATCTACTATTGGGTAGATGCGTGCCACGATGCCCCTCCCCACGACAGCTCTAAGTCATGGGTTCAGAAGGGAATGTTGGGCAGAGGCGTGCCACAATGCCACTCCCTGCGACCTCTCTAAAAACAGGTCGGTGGGTGTCATGTTGAATGTCTTATAAAACTTTGCGATGTGCATCTTCCATCACCCATTGGTTTTGGGAGGAATGGTAGCTCAATGGGTGCATAAGAACCCACATCTACATTATCAACTTATCCGATATTGTACTTTGAACAAAAGAAGTCAAAAGGGAAAATTTTCAAATAAGAAATGAAATCTTAAAGGGCAGTTTTCACTAAATTTTTAATATTGTTTCCTTCGATGGTAAACACATAATATATTTTTTAAAGAATCTCCCCACAATTTTCAATGATTTCATACATTTTACAAATTCCAATGAATTACTTATTAAGTTTCCTCGCTTAACTGCACATATGATCAGACCCTCGAGGTGTTAGTAGAGGCTGTATAAATACTTTTCAATACTCCCCCTTGAGTGGGGCTCACTCCTCAATATTAATCTATGGGTGGTTGCATATTATGTTCTCATTTCCCTTCTTCAATCTTTTAATAAAGGGCAGGTTGTGCTTAATGTTTTTTTTTTTTTTTTTCATCATTCACTTCTTTTTATCATTTTTATTGGTCCTGATAAACATAATTTTCAGCAGAAAAGGCAAGGGTAGCGAGCCATGGGTGCCGGGGGTCGCATGTCACAAAACACCCCACCAACGAAGAAAGATCATGTGTTGGAGCGTGTGCCGGTTGCCAAACCTTCTTTCACTCTCAGCCAGCTGAAGAAGGCCATCCCACCCCACTGTTTCAAGCGCTCCATCCTCCGCTCCATGTCTTACGTCGTCTCTGACCTCACCATCTCAGCCATCCTCTACTACCTTGCGACCACCTACATTCCCCTTATTCCCTCTCCTCTCCTCCGCTACTTGTTGGCCTGGCCCATCTACTGGGTTCTCCAGGGCGCAGTCCTCATGGGCGTCTGGGTCCTCGGCCATGAGTGCGGCCACCATGCCTTCAGCGACTACTCGTGGCTTGATGACACCATGGGACTCATCCTCCACTCCTCCATTCTCTACCCCTACTTCTCATGGAAGTACAGCCATCGACGCCACCACGCCAACACTGGCAACCTTGAGCGAGACGAGCTCTTTGTTCCCAAGCTTAAGTCCCAAATGCCGTGGTACTCCAAGTACGCCAACAACCCCCTAGGCCGCTTCATCTCCCTTGCCATCTTCTTCGCCCTAGCCCTGCCCCTCTATCTCATCTTCAATCAGTCCGGGCGCAAGTATGACCGCTTCGCATCCCACTTCGACCCCTACAGCCCCATCTTCAGCGGGCGGGAACGTCTCCAGGTGCTCATCTCAGACGTGGGCGTCTTCGCTGTCTTGTACGTTCTGTTCAAGGCCATGGCAGCGCGCGGTGTGGGGTGGGTGGTGTGCGTGTATGGTGTCCCGCAGCTGATGATGGGCGGTTTCTTGGTGGTTGTCTCTTACTTGCACCACACTCACCAGTCACTGCCGCACTATGATTCAGAGGAGTGGGACTGGTTGAGGGGTGCACTTGCGACAGTGGACAGGGACTATGGGGTGTTCAACAAGGCGTTTCACCACCTCACAGACTCACATGTGGCGCATCACTTGTTCCCAACGATTCCTCACTACCACGGCATTGAGGCGACCAACGCGCTACGGCCCATCCTTGGCAACTATTATAACTTTGATGCGACCCCCGTGTACAAGGCACTTTGGAGGGAGGTGAAGGAGTGCATTTACGTTGAACCTGATGAGGGATCTCAGGATAAGGGAGTTTTGTGGTATCACAACAAATAAGTTTTTACAGAGTGAGGAAGGCTTCTCCTCCTGCCTTTAATTAGATAGATTAGATATGCTTTATGCTCAGGTGCCTTACCGGTCATTGGTTAATGGCCTTTGGGATGCTATGTATGCATAAATAATCCTGTAATCCTCAGTTGTTATAAATAAATCCACACTCAACGTGGAGGGAAGACTTGAGACTTGGACCGCCTTCAATTGATAAGTGGACCGAGCCATGAACGATTAAGCCCTACAAGCTGAAATGGAACCCTATATCTATCAAAATTCTCTAGGCCTGATTGTTTGTATTGAGTTATAATAAAACGAAGATGTGAAATGAAAAACCAGCAGTCAGCCTTAGTGTATTTTTTTTTTTTTTTAGATCTTCTCCATTTTCTCTTAATTCTATTTCTCTAAAATAAAAGGGTTTTTCATGCTCATTTTGTTGAATTCATTTTTGGTCTTCTTTGTCAACCAATTATGGTATGAGTCCTATGTATTTTAATGCAAACAAACAAACCATAATAGTTTACGGTCGGAATAGTTAGCCAACCCCAAATGTTTAAAACTAGTTCAATAATCCACCTCCAAGTGATTATCACAATATCATGTCATGTATCCCCTAAATAACCATGTAAATCAAAGAACCTAAAGAATCAAAAGTAAAAAAAAAAGAAAAAAAAGAAGGAACACGTGCATTGAAAATTGAACTCAGTAATTAAAAGAAATCAATATAAAAGTCAATTAAATAAGTAATTTATAGAAAACAAGAAGACTCAATATTCTATAGAAGGAATCCCTGTCATATTCTTACTATAACAATATGGGAAAAGGGCTAAGACAAATACACAAATATTTACTCTAAATATTCTCTCTGATAAAACAAATAAATAATACTTTTCTAAAAAAAATAAAAAAGTTTTCATATTCAACACTGGCATATTCATATAATGAAAGCGGGCTAAAAGGAGGGTCATTATTCTGACAATATGTGCACTATGGGAAAACATATGTTCTCAACTTCTTGGCAGCAAAAAACTTAAAAAAAAAAAAAAAGAGATGAAAATTACAGAGAGAGAGAGAGAGAGAGAGAGAGAGAGAGAGAGAGAGAGAGAGAGAGAGAGCATGTATTAGAATGGACATCAGAAAAAAAAATATGAGACTGTTATATAGAAAATATGATGTATAATCCATAAGCTCGAAAAGAGTGTCGAATCTGCTTGATGGAAACACTGAGTTCCATTCATTTTCTTCTACAGCAAGGGTTGCCTTCTCATGGTCATGATGAATATGTGGATTCCAATAACATGGGCAATTTTTTTGAGTGTTTGAAATTACTTGTTGATCATAATAAAACTGTTAAAGGAGTTGTATTGGAAAATGCTCTTGAAAACTTGAGATTGACCTCGCCTAAAACTAAAAAAGACATTGTGAATGCAACTGCCATAGAAACCTCTTTGGCTATCACTCACGAGCTTGGAGATGCACCTTTTGCCCTTTTGGTGGATGAATCGCGTGATATCTTTATGAAAGAGGAAACGGCCGTTGTTTTATGTTATGTAGATAGGCATGGGTGTGTGATTGAGAGCTTTATAGCCATAGAACATGTGACATACACTACTTCTCAATCACTTAAGATGGCCATTGAAGCAATATTTTTCAAGCATGGATTGAGCATATCAAGTTTGCGAGGGCGAGGTTATGATGGGGCTAGTAATATGCAGGGTAAGCTTAATGGCCTCAAGACACTCATTTAAAATGAGAATTCCAGCACATTCTATGTACATTGCTTCGCACATTAACTTCAATTGACACTCATTGTTGTCGCTGAGACATTAACCAATTTTTATATTCTTCGAAACAGTTTCTAATCTGTTGAATGCAATTGGATCCTCTTGCAAATTCCATGATATGCTCCAAAATATACAAATTGCCAAAGTCGTTATGCACTCAATAATGGACAACTTGAAAGTGGACAGCGTTTGAATCAGAAGACTAGCCTCAAACGGTCGTGAGATGCACGTTGGGGCTTGCATTTTGGTTCATTGTCTAACTTGATTCTCATGTTCTCATTTGTGGTTGATGCATGAAATTATTTTAAAAGACCATACAAGAGAACAAAGGGACCTTGCAGGTAACTTACTGCTTCAATTTGAATCTTTTGATTTTGCATTTTAAACACATTTGATGAGAGTTGTATTGGCGATTGCGAAAGAATTATCAAAGGCATTGCAGCGAAAAGATCAAGATATTGCTAATGCGATGAAATTGGTAAGAGTCATAAAGGAGAGATTGCAAATGATGAGTGTGATTCTCTCCTCTCTCTAGCTCATTTATTTTTCAATAAATGTGAAATTGACATTCTCAATATGGATGATTTGTTTGTTGAGCGAAAGAGATCACAGTACAAAGGAGAATTAACAAATCTACATCATTTTTGGTTTGACATATTCCACACTACTATTGGCATGCAACTTCAAGAACTGAACACCGACTTAATTAAGGTAAACAGGAAGTTGCTTCTTTGTGTGGCATGCTTCGATTAAAGTAATACATCCTTTGTTTTCAACAAGGAAAATTTGATCCTCCTTTCTCAATTTTATCCAGATTATTTTTCAGATTCAAATCGGATGACACTTGATAATAAACTGGACACTTACATTATTGAAGTGCACACCGTTAGTAAGTTCTTGGAAGTAAAAGGAATGGGCAGCCTTTCTTAAAAGATAATTTGTTAGGTTGTATGGCTCAACTGCAGTAATAAATTTGGTAAACCGGGCCCCTGCGGTGCCCATGTTCTTTTGTGATTAAAAGTAGGTCTATTATCATAGGTCTACTGTAATTAGAAGTAGTGTTTGGGTGTAACAGGGTTTTGGGGCTGATATTAAAAATAGAGACTAGGGGTCTCTATGATGTATAACCTCTTCTGATTGCATAGTGAATTCTCCTATCTTCCCCATGGACGTAGGTCAAAAGCCGAACCATGTAAATCTCCGTGTTCTTGTGTGCGTGCTTGATCTCTCTTCTAGGCCCTAGATCATAACAAACTGGTATCAGAGCGCACTTGGCGTGAACGGAGGAGATCTGATGGATCAAATCTCAGAGGGCGTGACAGATCGATCTCGAAGGGGGCCAAGGACGTGTCTTCTATATGGTCTTCTTGTTGCCTGAGCTCAGATCAGAAAACAGAGGGTGTTCTGTGCTCCACCGGAAGATCGCCGGAGAAGACGTTTCTGTGATCTGTGAAACGTTTCTCTTCTGCGCCTGCGCTTGCGCCGGAACCGGAGGAGCAGAGAAGACAGGGCGGTTTTGGGTTTCTTGCTTTTGGCTGGGCCCCACCTTGCCGTGAAGAAAAATTGCCGGAGTCTTCGCCGCCGCCGTCGCTTCTCGTTGGAGGGGAGAGGTTCACCGCTATTGCCGCGCCGTGCCGTGGTCGCAGGTGGAGAATCGCTGGTCTGGTTCTGGAACAGAACCAAAACATGAGGAGGAAGACAACCCAGATTTCTAGGCTTGTTTGCAGGTCGAGTCCAGGTCAGGTCAAGCGTAACCCGTTTCAGATTCTGGTATCAGATTATGTAATCAAGACGGTTGAAGAAACCCTCTCAATACAGCAAAATGAAGAAAATCTACATCTCATTCCTCCGAAAAGGATTGACATGCATAAATCAAAATACAAATACATGCATATAGGACTTATTCAAGTTGCAATAAAGCCATTAACCAGAATTGGTTTGAATACATCCTGTCTCTCGTATGTTCGAGATAAAAGACATGACTCATTCAGAGATTCCCGTATAGGGATGGTAGAAGCCCGTCTTCATGATGGCCCTGCCTTTTTTAATTGCTTTCCCAATTTCACTATATTACTTCATGACTAAGGTGCCTTTGAAGCTATTACTCTAGGCATCCACACAAAAGGATTCAATATGAAGCCTCAATCACAAAGTACTGCAATTGTATATAGAATTTATTATAAAGTAATGAATACAATTGTCTCTGAAATTGCATATTCATCACAAATTAAAGTAGTAACAACTTTGTTCCTTACAAATTTCAAAAAAAAAGTCACCACACCCAAAACCATCGCCTGGGAAGATGTGAAACTTTCTGGCAGGTGGGAGCTCGTGGAAGCTCAACCACAAACCCCTCAACTTCACGATGATGTTGAGTCAATTACAAAATATCCAAACGGAAAGTAACAATAAATTTTGCTAATACACCAAGATCATACTTTTCATCCATAAGAAAATCAATCCCTTCGAGAGTTGGATCTTACAGATCAACCACTTCCTCTTTTCATAAATCAGTTCCGAAATCACCCTCTATTCATCCATCAGGAATAGCCTTTTCTGTTTATTCAGACACAAACAATGATGACATACAGTCAGTCAGATTATCTGCATCTAATTTTGACGCCTCAATAAATACAATCTCTTTAATCCATGATACTAATAAAGAAACAAGTAAATTCATAATTGATAAACAATATCTTCAACAAGATCTATTAAAACATCCAAAGACCAAATGGTTTTTTACAAAATTTTCTAAATTTGAAAGATCTCAAGTCAAAGACTTATGGTATGAGCAAATGAATCAAGAACGAAGAAATATTCCTTTCTTTGAATGGCTCTCATAAAAACTAAATAAAAAAGGAACTCTAATGACAATTAATAAATCCACACAATCATGGGATACCGAAACAGGAAAAATCGAATCGGTACATCCTCCTTTCTCTCCAATAAAATATAAGGACATAAATTCTACACCATTAAAAAATGTGGCAACAAACCCAAACTCCAAACTCATCACTATTGAACATTTATCCCATATAGTTGAACAGAATAATTTTACCAATCTTTATTTACAAACAATTGGCTCACAAACTCAAAGAATTGAAAATCTAATTTCTCAACAAGAATCCAGTTCATCAGAAGTTCCAGCACTATGCTCAGAATTTATCTCAAAATTAACCTTAGACAAAAAACCTTTAAAATTCCCTACTGATTTCCAAAATAAAATATCCCTAAGAACTGATAAATATGATAAAGGAAAATCAATAAATATGGTAGTTGAAGGACTAATAATTAATACTTCCAACGAATCACATACAGATGAATCTAGTGAAGAATCTGATAATCAACCAATCATTAATATTCCTCAAATCAATAAAATATTCTCTCCTAAAACTCATACTTCTGAGACAAAAAATTATTATAGTCGGCCTTCTCCAATGAATATACAATTTGAGGAAATTCCAGATATCACAAATGCCAAGTATGATGGTAGTTCATTAGTAGAATGGAACATTGATGGACTCACTGAATACGGAATTCTTAATATTCTAAGGAACATGATTATCTATACTGATGCTAGAATGCTTCACGGCAGTACACAAGCTGAATTGATAAAACCTATCACTATCGGATTTATCGGTCAACTTCATGGCTGGTGGGAATATTATCTTACACCAATTCAAAAGACCAGTATATTAACTTCTGTAAAATTAAATGAAGAAGGAAAATCTCTTCTTAATGCACAAGGTCAAATAATTTCTAATGCAGTTGAAACACTAGTTCATAATATTCTTATCAACTTTTATGATAATGTTAGTGATCAAATCGAGAAATACAGAGAACAATTAATCAATCTATGTTGTAGAACTTTATCTGATTTTAGATGGTATAAAGATGTCTTTCTCTCCCTTGTCTTTCAATTATTTAATTCTAATGAAGAATTTTAGAAAGAAAAATTTATTTCAGGACTTCCAACTCATTTTGCAGAAAAAGTAAAAAATGTTCTAAGAGAACAAAACAATGGAAGATTAAATTATGCTAACTATATCTATCGAGATTTAATTCAAAAAATTTCCTGAGTTGGTATGTCACTATGTAGTGACATGAAAATCAAAGCAGATTTAAATAGACAAAAGAAAATTGGTAAACAAGAATTAGGGGATTTTTGCTATCAATTTGGCTATGAATGCCTACAAGATCCATCTACTCGCCCTCATAAAAAAGATCGTTCATAAAAAAAAAAAGGTATTTTCATAAAGACAAACAATACAAATCATATAAAAGAAATCACAAGAAACAGAAACATGATAGAAGTGATTATAAAAAAAGAAAATCAAGCTCTTCATCAAAACATAAAACTAATAAATCTGATTACACTTGTTATAAATGTGGAAAAGAAGGACATTTTTGCAAATAATTGCTTTGATAAAGACTCTAAAAAGAAAATTAATGAATAAGAATATCATTCTCATGATTCAGAAGATGAAAAAGATATCTGTGCATGTTGCGCAAGCAACGAAAATTCCTATGACTCCTCATCCTCTTCCTCTTATTTCTTAATCAATGTATTAAATGCTCAAGATGAATTACTACTCGAATTAATAGAAAATATTTCTTCTCAAGAAGATAAACGTAAATATTATAGAAAAATGCTCGAAGATAAATCCTCAGAAAAGTCTTTTAAGAAAAATAAAGATAAAGATTTTATGCCAATCTCAATGAAAGATATTCTTTCTCAAAAGACTAGCTCTTCAAAACCTTTAACCATTCAAGACCTTCAAAATGAATTAAATGAAACAAAACATGAAATTGCTCAATTAAAAGAAGAAGGAACTCAAGAAATTGCTAAATTAAGAACAAGAATTGAAATCCTTGAATTAGGAAAAGACCTAAGTGTACACAATCAAGAAGACACTAATCTCGAAAAAGAATTTGATAAAGAAATCCAAGAATTTGTAAATTCCATCACTAAATATCATTATCACAAATGGTATACAACAATCACTCTAAAAATTAAAAACTTTCATCTCTCTGTTGATTGTCTAATTAACAGTGGTGCCGACGTAAATTGCTTTCGAGAAGGTTTAATTCCTCTACAGTATTTTGAAAAGATAGAAAATTACACAATTGGCACTGCAAATGGTAAAAATATAATCGTCAATTATAAAATCCCAAATGCACATGTTTGTAAAAATGGAAAATGCATACAAACCTCATTTGCTGTAGCAAAATTCCTAACTAATGATGTCATTCTAGGAACCCCCTTTTTATTAAAAATTCAGCCATTTTCCATTGACACTAAAGGAATCCATGCAATCATTGATGGTAAACCAATAAATTTTGAATTTATAGAAAGCCCACGGCTTGGAAAAATCAATGAAATTAATCTTTAATTGCATACATCTTCATATTTCCAAAATTAATTCTGTTGCATCAATAAAGCTTCTCTATAACTATTCCAATTTCTACTTCCATAGGGAAACTTTAATGTCCACAGATAAAGGCAAACAGCCAACAGAGCCTAATAAAATATCTCATGAAGAACTTCCTTTTTCAATTCCGTTTCCATCCTTCTATCCTGCTCCTTCTGCAGCCTCTCAAATTCTTATTGACAATATTTGGAGCACTCATCTTTCTGGCCAATGCAATTTCCTTTTGCGAAAGCACCTCTCTGATCTAGCCAATCATCTCAAATATTTAGAAGCAAAAATTCAAATGTTAGAACAACAATGTGCACCGTCCTCTATCTCTCCAATTGAATATAGGACTCAACTCCTGGAAAAGGTTAATACCTTTCTTTCGGATGATATAGCTGCAAGAATTAGAGATGAAACTCTATCTTGTCAGATAATGGAGCGATTAATTAATCACGCATCCTATCTTAGCTGGGCCACTGGTTTTCTAAAAATGTTCTTACCAGCAGAAGAGTTCGATATTTCTTATATTGAACAAGGCCTTGTTCATAGGTTTGTTCTCGACAGAGACAATCTTGTAATTCATCGACAGTTGCCTGCAATTGTCAAATATGCTCTCAGTTGCCTTGGCATCACCAAGCGATATATTCTCATAACGATCTCTTCTACCCTTGGCGAAAGAGATGAATTCAGATTTTATAAACCATATCAATTATAGACCATCATGAATTATGAAGATGGAGATTTGTTCTGTCAAAAATACAGCACACCTATCAATGACTATGAACATCTTCCAGATCGACAATGGAATCACGAATGGATTGAATCCTCAGATGCTGCCACACTTAACTACAGCTTGGAGCGTTTACAATTTTACAATATTCAAGCAGATCAAAATCAAAGGACTTATCCCAAAACCAATTGGTGATAAGAAACGACAACCTCTCTCTCAATGGCACCATGTAGGATCTTACACCCCATTGATGTACCACTTATCCCAAAACCAATTGGTGATAGGAAACGGCACAACAATAGTTTTATTGTTAGGGCGAAGGCTCGACCACAATTATTACAGCTCAGGAGCGAGGGTGGATGTTGACCTCAACAACACTTACGTGTATTATGATCCCTTTAGAGTAGGCCATACACTTCTTGATGAAATCCTCAAAAAATTCAATGATGTAGTGTCTCTTAATATCACTGAAAGAACAAAGCGACAGCTCATCCTGCTATTTCAAACAGAAATTGCCTATGGTGTATGGACTCCGAGTCTTCTCTCGCCAGATCAATACATCATTAATGATTCCTAAAGCTCATGCAGCTCGCGCCAATTTCCATGTAGCATTATTACACTCATATAGGTGTCTCAAATACAGAAAACAGCTGCCTTCCATGTCGTCCTGCAACCTGCAAAGTTATCCCTATGGCGACAAGTGTCCTGCAATCAATTCATGCTGCAGCTATCACCGAACACTTGCCATCTTTTTCAATAAAGAATTAATCCTCATAAATACCGTCCATAAAGAATGATTTCAATACCTCCTCATGTCAAATGGGCCTTAAATATGCCTTAGTAAAATAATCAACATCTTTCGTATATGAGATTTAGAATTGCATAAAGAAATGTAAAAAATGACTCAAAAGTCAACAATGAAGGCTATGGTAGTCCTTCACTTTTGGTGATCCACATCACCACATCAAATTAAACCAATACCTCCGGTCCAATGCAATGTCAAAAGTCAACAATTGCAGCTACAGTAATACAGCTACAGCAATCAATGCAGCTACAGCAGCAGTCAATTATATGGAGCTACAGCTAATGCACATGCAACTGATACAGTTTAAATGACGTAAACCACTTATCCAGTCATTGTAATCACTTTAATGCAGCATGATCTGAGTCCGGATTTCAAATGAATTTCAAATGTAATTCAGTTTGTAAATGTCTATAAATAGGGATTGTGAGCCCTTGTCTCACAACATCAACATAAAAAAGCCCCAAAAAAACCAACAAAATCAAAAAACATTAAAACCAACATTGTAAATCTTCCGCTTTCTCCTTTCTTCCTCTTTCAATTAGTTTTAGAATAGCGAGAGTCTTCTGGTCGATCTCCTGGTCAAATTCTGAAGTTTTAGAAGAGTGAGAGTCTTTTGGTCGATCTCCTGGTCAGATTCCTATATCAAAGCCACACCAGTCCTCTCTCTCCCTCTTTGTAAGATATTTTAATATCAATGAAGTTATTTTGCTTAAAATGCTTTCGTGCTTTGTAAAAGTGTGCATGCATCATGTCAATTTCTTTATTTAGTTGTTTGGTTTTGGATTTATGCTTAGTTGAATTGAAACTCTGTTAGTTAGTTGCATTTCTGAATTTTGATCTATTAAGACTCGATTGAGTTAATTAATCGAGGAGAAGAATTGATCTGACCAGGAGATCGACCAGAAGACTCTCGCTATTCTAAAACTAATTGAAAGAAGGAAGAAAGAAGAAAGCGGAAGATTTACAATGTTGGTTTTAATGTTTTTTTTATTTTGTTGGATTTTTTGGGCCTTTTGATGTTGATGTTGTGAGATAAGGGCTCACAATTCCTATTTATAGACATTTACAAACTGAATTACATTTGAAATTAATTTAAAATCGGGACCTGGATCATGCTGCATTAAAGTGCTTACAGTGACTGGATAAGCTGTTTACGTCATTTGAACTGTATCAGCTGCAAGCGCATCAGCTGTAGCTCCATATAATTGACTGTTGATGTAGCTGCATTGATTGTTGTAGCTGTATTACTGTAGCCGCAATTGTTGACTTTTGACATTACATTGGACTGGAGGTATTGGTTTAATTTGATATGGTGATATGGATCATCAAAAGTGAAGGACTACCATAGCCTTCATTGTTGACTTTTGAGTCATTTTTTGCATTTCTTTATGCAATTCTAAATCTCATATACGAAAGATGTTGATTATTTTACTAAGGCACATTTAAGGCCCATTTGACATGAGGAGGTATTGAAATCATTCTTTATGGACGGTATTTATGAGGATTAATTCTTTATTGAAAAAGATGGCAAGTGTTCGGTGATAGCTGCAGCATGAATTGATTGCAGGACACTTGTCGCCATAGGGATAACTTTGCAGGCTGCAGGACAGCATGGAAGGCAGCTGTTTTCTGTATTTGAGACACCTGTATGAGTGTAATAACGCTGCATGGAAATTGGCGCGAGCTGCATGTGCTATCTGCATTCTTGATTTTCAAAATTCTTTTGGTTCTGGTTCGCCAGAAGGAGGCATTGTTACATCAGAATCGTCTTTATTGTTGACGGAACCATTAGAGGAGGAGACTTCTTGTATAAATCCGCCATATTTCTTTATGATAGGATCTCGATGAAATTGAACTTTATTTTTCATTCGCTGTATTTCTTCAAGAAGATCCAAATGTTGCTGAGTATTGATAGGAGCAGCTGGAGAAGATGATTCGCCATGGACAGCTTCTTTAAAACTTTTTGGCAAAACTGTATTAAAGGCCGCTTGCTTTTTGGATTGAGGATTTGCTGTACGGGGTTGTGTAATGAAAGAAGCTTGAGGAGAGGAATGATGAGATTTATTAAGAAATCTTGAGACGTCAAATTTATCCCACCATTTTATATAAGAAATACGAATAAGGCATGGTGGCTTTATTGTTGGGGATTTACCATATTCCCATCGAAATATCCATGGAATTGTAGAGGAAGAGATAAATTTTAAGACAGAGCATGAAGGATCAGGGATTTCAAAACTAGTTTGGGATTCAAATGATTGATAATGACTTAATAGGGCTTCAAGGAGTATGCAGGATTGTGGTCCAAAACGGATCCACCAGTTATTCCAAAACCAACACGGGATAGGTTGATTACATTTTGATGAAAAGCTGATGTACCATGAATGTGATTTCTTTGAATTTTGATATAACAAAGTGTATTCCCAAGCATTCATATAATCCCAATAATCATAGGGCCAAGAACTTCCTGTGGGACTTATCACAGACTTTGGTAATGATAAATTGTCAGCCCACTATTGGATTGAAGCGGCGAAAACTGATCTAGCCATGTCATTAAGAGAATTTGACTGAATTGAGTTAACATAGTAGATTTCTACTATTTGGAATTGCACTGATCTAGCTTGTGGTCTATTATGAAACAAGAAGACTTTCTCACCAGATCTCACAATACAACTGACCATCCATCCATGTGATTAGTTTTTGGTTCAATGTTTTTTTCATTTAAACAACCATGCAAGGTGTTGTGAGTTGCAATGGAACTGCAAAAATATAAAGTCGACTTTGAGTGAAATGAATCATAGTTAGCATGGTGGGCAGAATTTGGTGACTGATATGGAGACAGGGCAAGATACAGCGTGTGTAATGTGCTGAGCAACATTTGAATAATTCTAGTGTGATAATACATAAAAAAAAATAAGGATTCTCCATTCCAACCTATTATATTTAGGCCTTAGTATAAAGAAATTAAGAGGTGAGGAGTGGGGCTTGTTGGCAGATGGGTTGCTAGTGCCTCCTTGTGAAAAGCAAACCCCCATATTATCATCACATTCTAATCTTACAAACATGATTATCAAGATTCACGTCTCCCCCTGTTCTCCTCTTGTATTCTTACAAGAAGAAGATGCCAATAAAAATTTGTTATATCTAACATAGTTCTTTCTTCAAAAAGTATCAGGTGTCCTTTCTCAAGCATAGGAAAGGTGTCTGGCTCTAAATGCTTACCCGATTTGAGTTCATGTCGAGCTTAGGCCTCGATTTTAAAATCCGAAGGAATTTGGGTTTCGTTCAATTTTGTGTACAGGCCCTTGGGTACCAACACTTCTGTTCGATTTTTTTTTATGTGCTGTCCCAGTGTTACAAGCAAGACTTGCATTGCTTAGAACACAGGGTAACTGATACATATAAACATATGTATGCATTGTATAAAACACAAAACATACTCTACATTTTGAAATTTACATCCATTTTCTATTATAATTCATCTATTGACAAGTATATCAAAACTGTACTTGACCCAATCTGAGAAAAACCAAATTACAGTCAGATAGGAATCTACAATTTGGGTCTGCTCGGTTCAGTTATGTACAGGTCTCATCCTGTTCGAGTTCAGATTAGGCTAATTCCCAACCTGCCCATGTTGCACCCCTTCTTACCACAAGAAAGGGCAGGTAGTTATGTATGAGAAACAAAGCCATTGCATACATGTGCTCTAGAAGGTCTGGTTTGCCGATCACTCAAAACTCATTCATAACAGTTAGTAAGCTAGGACAACTAGGAGTAATGTACGATCATGATTTTTCATGTTTCATTTATTAAGCAACTCATTTTGTTTTGGCTGCAGACAGTAAATGGAGTGGAGGAGGCAGGATGCCATAGGTTTGCATGTCTCAGTTGCTTCAAGCTGTCAAATAATTGGTGGTTAGGATCATGTGTCTCATTCAATCTTCGGTGTTCTAAGTCCTGGTGGTTCTTTGAATTAGTACAAGAAGTATACAGGCACGTTTGGGAAGTTGGAAATTTCAATTGTTCAAAGTCACCTTAGTTGATTCAAACAAAATTATAGAGCACCATCAAAATGGACTTCAGGTGGTATCATAGGGAGACAACAGAGACAGCATATGCCACTTGCACGGGTGAATTGTATTATATTTTCAATTATAAGCCTCGAAACATATAAAATAATGAAGATCTACTAAGACTACAGTGTGACATGTTTGGAAATTGAGTTACAACAGGCCAAATACAACGGGGGACCTACACCAGCATCACATGCTAATTATTTTGACATGGAGAGGGAATGATTCTGTCTGCCCCATCTTCTCTGTTCTTGTTGCTATAAGTAGGCCCGTAGAACTATTTCATGCCATCATCTCTTCCTTCAAAACTAGGAAGGCAACCTTGGGCTGTTGGGCAGAGGAAGCCAAAATGGCCAGCTCTTCAATTCCCGAAAAATCATATCATGTTCGCTCTATTAGCTTGCCTCCTACATCCCATCCCATCACTCTTTAAGGGTCGAAGAAGAAATTAACAAGTTTAAGTCTTGGGTGGCATTGTCCTTGTCGTCGGCATCTTCCTTGCGCATGGAAATGATTCACAGTGGTCTCAATGGCCTCAAAAACTTGTATGATTGTGTTGAAGATTTTCTTCAATTGCAAGTGACTCAACAAGTCATTACCCGCCATCGAAATGAAAAATGGGTGGATGAATTGTTGAACGGATCTGTTATGTTATTGGACTTGTGTGGCACAGCAAATGACATCCTGGTGTCTATGGAAGAACATATGCTAGATCTTCTATCGACTCTTCGCAGAACAAAAGGCCTTGAGTGGGGCATGGAAAGCAAGGTCCATGCATACATCTGCATGGACCTAGTCCAAACTCTAGTCATATAATAACTATTCCAAACTCTAGTCAACAAGGGAATTGGATTAGCGCTCTCCTTCAAATTAGTCCTTGAAAAAGTAACTGGATCTGCAACCAAGGTTAAGATGTGACCTAATTATTGATTCTCCAACTGAAAAAAAACTGTGGCCATTTGCTGCAGGGGCCCATGAACTAATAGGTTCTGGACTATGAAACAATTAATATGCGTTGTTCAATAGGACCTACCACTGGCCATACATATTGAGATTATTTTTGGGTCATTGGTCCTTCGATTTAAACAATCACTGAGTCACAATGGAATTGTTAAAAACTGCTCATGACTTCGATTGAATCATAGTCAGCTGGTGACAGCATTTGGTGAGTGATATGGAGACAGGTCAAGAGACCACATGTGTATTTTCTTTCAACATCATTTAAGTATTTTCCAGTTTGATGATACATTAGAAAATGATAGTTTTCCATGACAGCCTACTATATGCAGACCTGAGAATAAAGAAAAGAGGTAAAGAGCATGGCATGTTGGCAGATGGATTACAATATCTCTTGGAACCCCATTGGATATCACATGCTAATTTCAGAAACATGACTGCCAAGATTCTCCCTCCCCTTCGTTTCTACTGGTACTGTTACATTAAAATAACTAGTAAAATATTATCATCACATCCTCCACCTGTTCTCCTTCAAGTTTGAAAAGGATTTCTGGCATCATGTTCACTATCCTCTGAATCATATCCAAAAAAGACTAACAAGAGAAAGTTGAGCCCAGGCCCAATAACAGAATCCCTAAATAAAAGCTAGGGGATAAAACAGGTCTCCCACTAATCAAATACCCGAAGGGGCCCATGAGGAAAAAAAAAACAAAGAACGGGTGCGCGCCCAATATTATCCCCATTTTTAATTCAGGCTGATGTCTACTGCATGGACCCAGATAGAAAATATCTATTAAGTATTTGGGCCTCAACTCCAGGTCATATATTTGGGTCCTGGCCGTTAATTTGAACTGGGGTATGAGTCATGTACCCTTCACCCGAGTCAAGTATGTACCTGGATGTGAGTACGTATTAGTAATTCAAGTTTGGGTAGGGGTAACTATGGACCCAAACCACAATTGAACCTCTCTCCATCCAAGTTACATAGATTATCATTGAAATCCTCAATTACCACTCCCAGAACCATTAGTTTTCCAACATCAACATGAGACTTCTAAGTAAAATAATTGTTTTAATACATACTTAGCACAAGGTAGCCACTGCATACGAGTGCTCTAGAAGGTGCCCTGTTTGGGAAGTCATGCAGATTCATAAATGGCTTGACAGAACCATGAAAAAAACTATGGCAAGCACTCCTCCCATCTTTCTGGATCATCATTTTCATGTTTGAGTATCAAACAATTTCTCACTCCTCCCATCTTCTTAAAGATCATGATTGAGGTTTTGACTAATCAAACAATTTCTCAATCCTCCCATCTTTCTAAAGATCATGATTTCTCATGTTTGAGTGATCAAACACTTCCTCTATCTAAATATCTGGAAATCCATGTCATGTTTGTTCCATTAGCTTGTCCCCTTGATTCCACCCCCTCATTCTCAGAGTTGAAGAGGAGATTCAAAAGTTAAGTCTGGGGTGGCGTCAACATCCTCAAAAACCAAGATGACTCGTGATGTTTTGGATGACCTTAAAAGCTTGTTGATTGTGTTTAAAGTTTCTTTACCTTAAAAGCTTGTTTGACTCTGTATTTTATTGTGTTGCAGCAAGTCATTGCCACTGTCAGAATGAAAATTGGATGAATGAATTGTTGGATGCATCAGTAATGCTGTTGGACATGCGCGGTACAACAAATGATGAATTGACATCAATAATAAAAGAATAAAAAATAATTTTGAAAAAAAAAAAACATGTTAGATCCTTTGCAGAATGAAAGGTGGAGAGTCTGCCATGGAGAGTTGAATGCATTCATTTGATCTAGAAACAAGGACATCAGCAAGTGCATTCCATTGTTGGAGCGAATTGATGACCAAAGCACATCCTCAACTTAAGAACCCCAAAGCCGCGAGGCCCCACCTGGTCCAGCTTATGATCAATCTACACCCTTCATACACACAACTTCCATGAATTGCCATCGGCTGAACCTTTCAGACACTCATCCAAGATTTATGTCCCCAATTGATGCTCATCCACCTTGTCGTAATTGGGCCATGTTTTCGATTCTGGTATCAGAGCCACACCAGTCTTCTCTCCCTCTTTGTAAGATATTTTAAATATCAATGAAGTTATTTTGCTTTGAATGCATTTGTGCTTTGTAAAACTGTGCATGCATCATGTCCATTTCTTATTTGGTTGTTTCGTTTTGGATTTATGCTTAGTTGAATTGAACCTCTGTTAGTTAGTTGCATTTCTGAATTTTGATCTATTAAGATTCGATTGAGTTAATTAATTATTATTGCTAAACCAAGTGATTTGGGTTCGAGGCCCCCTTGTCGCGTACCCTTTGTTGCCCATTAGCCAGGAGAGTGTTTAGGGCTTTTGTAGCATAAACCTATGTCTGGAATTTTTATATCATTACGAAGAAATTCATCTTCTAACATAGTTTCTACTTCTTCTGCATCATCATCCATCATGCCAACCATAAATAAAATTTCTATAAAAAACTTAGAAGAAATAAGCTTTGATAATATTAAAAAATCAACCCAAGATTGGACAGTTCCTAAAGTCTCTCTAAGAGAAATCTATAAAGAAGGAACATTCAAAATAAAATCAGATTATGTAATCAAGACGGTTGAAGAAACCCTCTCAATACAGCAAAATGAAGAAAATCTACATCTCATTCATCCGGAAAGGATTGACATGCATAAGTCAAAAAACAAATACATGCATATAGGACTTATTCAAGTTGCAATAAAGCCATTAACCAGAATTGGTTTGAATACATCCTATCTCTCGTATGTTCGAGATAAAAGACACTAATCATTCAGAGATTCCCGTATAGGGATGGTAGAAGCCAGTCTTCATGATGGCCCTGCCTTTTTTAATTGCTTTCCCACTTTCACTGTATCACTTCATGACCCAGGTGCCTTTGAAGCTATCACTCTAGGCATCCACACAAAAGGATTCAATATGAAGCCTCAATCACAAAATGCTGCAATCGTATATAGAATTTATTATAAAGTAATGAATACAATTGTCCCTGAAATTGCATATTCATCACAAATTAAAAGAGTAACAACTTTATTCCTTACAAATTTCAAAAATAAAGTCACCACACCCAAAACCATAGCCTGGGAAGATGTGAAACTTTCTGGCAGGTGAGAGCTCGAGGAAGCTCAACCACAAACCCCTCAACTTCACGATGATGTTGAGTCAATTACAAAACATCCAGACGGAAAAGTAACAATAAATTTTGCTAATACACCAAGATCATACTTTTCATCCACAAGAAAATCAATCCCTTCGGAAGCTGGATCTTACAGATCAACCACTTCCTCTTTTCATAAATCAATCCCGAAATCTCCCTCTGTTCATCCATCAGGAATAGCCTTTCCTGTTTATTCAGACACAAACAATGACGACATAAAGTCAGTCAAATTATCTGCATCTGATTTTGACGCCTCAATAAATACAATCTCTTTAATCCATGATACTAATAAAGAAACAAATGAATTCATAATCGATAAACAATACCTTCAACAAGATCTATTAAAACATCCAAAGACCAAATGATTCTTTACAAAATTTTCTAAATTTGAAAGATCTCAAGTCAAAGACTTATGGTATGAACAATTGAATCAAGAACGAAGAAATATTCCTTTCTTTGAATGGCTCTTATCAAAACTAAATAAAAAAGGAATTCTAATGACAATTAATAAATCCACACAATCATGGGATACCGAAACAGGAAAAATCGAATCGGTACATCCTCCTTTCTCTCCAATAAAATATAAGCACATAAATGCTACACCATTAAAAGATGTGGTAACAAATCCAAACTCCAAAACAATCACTACCCAACAAGTTGATGAAGAATCCCATGACGAAAATGTCTCTGATATCTCTGACACAACAAATACTACATCTAGCTCGTCACCTTCCTATATTATAAACAATTCTATCCAGAAACCAACTCACTGTAAATCTAATCATATAGATGAATTAGCCCTTGACATACTAAATCACATCTTTTCTACAAATCCAAAACTAAAATACTTAAAAAAAATCCGTGTTGGAAAATCATCTGATAAACCTTTCAATTTTATTTTTAGACCGATTTCTATACTTCCAAATCTTGGAAGATTAAATCAAATTAATTTGCTCATATCTCATAAAGAAAAATATATTGAAAATCTTAAAAATGACATTACCCTTTGTTGAATCAAGGATCAATTAGAATCAAAAGATTTTGAATCTAAACTGAATAATTTTCAAACCTATTTAATAAAAGAATGTTGTTCTGAAATTCCTTCTGCCTTTTGGCATAGAAAAACACATATGGTGTCCTTACCCTACATTTCTACATTCAATGAAAGAGATATTCCTACCAAAGCCAGGCCATCTCAAATGAGTCCCCGACTCTTAGAATTATGTGATAAAGAAATTAAAGATCTCATTCAAAAGAAGTTAATCCATAATCACACTCTCCTTGAAGTTGTGCAGCCTTTTATGTTGAAAATGCTCCTGAAATGGAACGAGGGGCTCCCCGCCTCGTAATCAATTATAAACCTTTAATAAATAAAGTTCTTCAATCAATCCGATATCCAATTCCGAATAAACAAGATCTTATTACTCGATTATATAAGGCCTTTATATTTTCAGAATTTGATCTAAAATTAGGATTTTGGCAAATACAAATTGAAGAAAAAGATCGCTATAAAACTACCTTCACTATTCCCTTTGGCCATTATGAATGGAATGTTATGCCTTTTGGGCTAAAAAACGCTCCTTCAGCTTTTCAAGAAATGATGAATGAAATCATTCATCCTTATAAAAACTTCTCTATTGTATATATTAATGATATATTAATCTTCTCTCAATCCATTGATGAACATTGGAAGCATTTAAAAATTTTCAAATGGATCATTAAGAAAAATGGCCTCGTCCTTTCTCAAAGAAAAATCAAGCTTTTTCAAACTGAAACACAATTTCTAGGTTATAAAATAACAAATAAAACCATAGCTCCTGTTGAAAAAGTAATTAAGTTTGCTGATAATTTTTCTGATAAAATAACAAATAAAAACAATACAAAGGTTTTTAGGATGTCTAAATTATGTTTTAGATTTTTATCACAATCTCTCTAAAAAAGGAAATCTTTTAAAAAAATGCCTAAAAATTCTTGCAGAACAATGGACTTCTCAGCATACAGAAGCAATTCAAAAGATAAAGCAAAAAGTCAAATCTCTGCCATGTCTAAATATTCCAAATCCAGATCTCTTTAAAATTATACAAACAGATGCATCTGAAATACGATTTGGTGGAATCCTACTACAAAGAAACGCTCAATTAAAGGAACAAATTGTTAGATTCTATTCCGGCACATGGAATACCACTCAACAAAATTACTCCACAATAAAGAAAGAAGTCCTTGCCATAGTTTCATGCATACTCAAATTTCAAAGCGACATTTTAAATCAAAAATTCCTTTTACGAGTTGATTGTAAATCTGCAAAAGAAGTTTTAGAAAATGATGTTAAAAATCTTGCATCAAAACAAATTTTTGCTAGGTGGCAAGCCCTACTTGCTATTTTTTATTTTGATATCGAATTTATAAAAGGATCTTCAAATTCCCTTCCTGATTTTCTATCTCGTGAATTTTTACAAGGTAAAAACAAGGTGCGCAGTGATGCCTCCAAAAGGAAAAGGAAAAAATCCAGTCATTGACACCATAAATATCCTGTCCAACAACAAATTCAATGCCTTGAATGCAACTTCCCCAATGCTCTGAGCCCCCTATCCTTCCATTCCTTTCAAAAAATCTCAATACATTAAGAGCTTTGAATCTCCTATTGTCTTCCTTGCTGATAGAATTTATGCAAACCTCACCATTGACCAAATACTCACAAAAATATTCCGTAAAGATAGCCATTTTGCAACCAAAGCTCCTAATATCTCTTACAAATATTATGAAGCCATCTTGACTCAATCAAAAAGTGCAATCGAAAGACAGGCAACCTTCGCCTTAAGCTGAAGAAAGGGCCCATTTGGGTCTTTGTAAACCAACAGCAGCTCACTCAGTTTACATGTAAAAGATGGTTCATGCATTTGGACAACCAAAGCTTTTCTTTAAGTTGCAGTTTTTTTAAACCATTTACAGGTAAAAAGATTTACAGGTAAACATAGTGCAGTGTAACAAACTCCAAGAATTCCATTCTGTAGAGTTATGCATTTCCTTGAAAATCAAAGAAAACATAATTATATTACACATTACATATTAATTCTCTCAAGAAAGATCACATTTGCCACACACACTGCAATCTGGAGACTTCACATGCCTTTAATTGAGGATCATAGATCGGAAAATGCAGTAAAAATAATCCACAATATTGTACATAATAGAAGTAATTCTTATATGACCATAAGCTTGGTAGAGTTTCACTTGTATTTCCAATCTATGATCAGTCAGAGATCTTTTATTTAGAGAAGATTACAGGAACTCTCTACGTATATATACTGGTTTGCTAAATTGTTGTCATATTTCCTATTCTTGAAGTATCATCTATTCACATAAGCAAAAAAATTAAGAAAGATAATGGAAGTAAATATTTGTATCTTGAATAGAATTTCAATAATGTACATTTCCATTTCTATACAAAATTAAATTCCTAAAAATTAAACCCATTGGGAAATCCTTTAAAACACAGATGCCCAAGATGGATTAAGGAGTTTACAAAGGGTGTGACGTTTTGATTATTTATATATATAAATTATTTATTTTATTATTATTATGTAATTGGTTGTTTATTAGTTAAATACGTGATTAGTGTAAGTGGGGATCACGTTAGGCTTAGGTTTGGTGAGTTAGGCTTGTTGGGTAGGTGGCTTGACCCATAATTGACCCAGGCCCAGTTTAGTAGGTTTAGTTATTCTTAAACCAAAACTCTTGTTCTTTTCAAACCCGAACTCTTATCTAATTCCAAACTCTATTCCTTTTAGAAATTTAAGTTAGATTACAACTCCTATTCTCATTCTCTATTTATACAACACCACACACTTTTATTTTCACACACAATTCTCTCTTCAACTTTTCTCTGGGATATCACTTGGGCTTTGGCATAGGAATTCTACACCGTCTCCCTCAATCGCGAATATCAGGCAAGTACCTAACTATAATTTATCAATGTAATATTTGTTTTTCGTTGATTGACGTGTGATGCATATAGAAACCCTTTGCTGCCTTTTTCTCGTGATATTATTGTTATGCTAATTTCCTCTGTGATAAGATCGGAGATGGGGTTTTGATTTAGTTGATCTTCCGATCCTCGTGTTTACCGCAGCCCACTTTTTTTTCAACTTCTGTAATTCTGTAAATTCGTGTATCAAGGAAGATAGATTAACCATTGAAAGCCCATGGAGGACCAGACTTTGCAGCAAATTCCTAGACTTGGAACCGTTCGGAATTATAACTGTGTGTTGGACTGTGATCAGGTGGGCCCCGTTTGGTCCACTATCCAGCAGCCTAAAAGGGGGACTGAGGGTAGTAAGAGAGTTGGGTTTATTTCCATTTTTGTTTAACGACTGTGGGGCCCAGATGGGCCACTGATGGCAATCCGGACCATGGATCTAGTAGAGGGGCCCTGGGCGACCTTATAGGTAGGGCTGATCTTGAGGTTTGATATGTGGGACCCACTTTCCAGATGGCCTGATGCACTTGGCGTGGGACTACCTGCTGCCGAAGTGCATTCTATGTGGAGTGACCGTTGACTGCGATGTGTGGGTGAGGGAGGAAGAGATTCTATGTGTGGGTTGTTGGCAGGTACATGCATTAAAAAACAAAGAAAAGTGAAGGGAGGAGGGGATGGCTTTGATCTGATTTGATTTATATAGGAATAAAGAATGGGAGTGGTTTGACCTGGAGGTGTTTTGGGATAAAGAAATCCCATGGAACCTTTAGTACCGTGGGGGTATTTATTTCCTTGTCTCCTATGCTTTAAAAATTAGAAAAAAAGCTCAGAAAATTTTATGGAACTCAAACTAGACCCTTTGACTATTTTGACTGTGAGAAATATTTTGAATGGGTCCTCAGGTTTTCTAAAATTATAAACTAAGATGTTTAGTTATCCTTATAATTTATAAATTAGGTATTAAATGATATCTTAGGTTTTTAATGTGTTAAATCTATATTTGTGAACTCTATTAATTAGATCTTTGGACCGAGTAAATACCGTTTGGGCATACGGTATCTTACTAATGTGGGGTTTAGTGCTTCATATGACCTCGGGGAAATCCTAGTGGATTTGAGCTCAACCCATCTCTATTGAAAAACCCTTAATTGGGTCTATGCACCATTGATTGAGAAGGGATGTGTTGATCTTTTATCTATTTAGAGATTCCTGTGGTTATTGGGTACGAGACCTTATGTTTGACCTTAGAATTGGCTTGTCATTATTCCTTGACCTTCGGGTGTGCATACATGATTGAGATTGATGTTGGTCTATTAGCTGCATATCCTATGTTAATTGAATATGGACCGTGATGTGGTGTGGCAATTGATTGAGATATTGTGGGTGTTTATTCGAATGATTCATTGGTATTGATTGTGGATTATTGTGCAGCCAGCCCTTCACTTCGACTTAAGTTTCTATGTCAGAGCATTACAAGTCACTAGGTTTATTCTACTATGATATGTATATATATATATATATATATGTATATTGATTGGGTCATATTTGAACGACTGCAGTTGTAATTGGATGGCTGATCACCGATGTGTGCGGACACTGTAATATCCGAATTGAATTCGAACCGGTTTATCCGGCCCTTTGATAACGAACCGGTTTATGACCGCCGGCCTTTCGAACGGGTTTTCTCGCTATATTAGGGTTGACCACCCAAAGCAGTGGCATTGTTGCTGTGTGATTATTGTATTGCTCTATTGTGTAGATTGGATATAGGTAATACGTTCTTTTCGTCATTGTCACAATGTTATTCTCTTATGATCTTTACCCGTCATTACTCTCATTGATCTTGTGTTTTATTTATAAATTATGCTTTCGTACTTGCTGTTTACCTTGTTTATTGGTGCATAGGTACCAACCCTTACCATGTCGGGGAGACGGAGGAAGGTCAAACGTTTCAAGCATTTGAGCCAATTGACGAACTCAAGTGGAGAGCCGGAGATGGCTACGATGCCGTTTGAATCTGCGCATGAGATATCGGCATCTTAGACTCTTTTAGTTTATTTAATTCCATAATATATTTAATTATTGTTTAGTTTATTTGGAAACTTTAACCTTAAAATATTCAGTGAGTTATGTGTTGGGTTGATTTTGAATATTAATACCAATTGATTTAATGCTTCCGCAAATGTTTTATTATGACTCACCATGTTTCGAAATTTTGTGGGTCCATATTTGGGAGCTTGTGTTGCATTAAACACAGAAAATTGAATGTTTATTTTTATTTTCACGTTATCCCTTGGTTGCATTTGGGGACGTGACAAAGGGTTGATTTGGACATCATTGAGTAAGATTGTTGAGGAGAGAGGCTCTTGTTTTGATCAAGCACTTAAATATGCAATCCATTCCAGCCTCAAGATCCTTAATGCCAATATCTAATACCTCCAACTGCCTTTGTGCCTTCTGCATCCTCTCCATCTCAGCAACTTTGCTTGAAAATTTTCCACTCAGGGAAAACAGTGCAGCGTCAATACTCTTAACTTCACTCATATCCTCTTGTTCTCCCTCACATGCAATGCTCCCTTTGTGCACCAATGTGGAAACCAATGACCATTTACTGTGCTTTGGCTTTGGCTTTGAGGAAGAGAGAAAGGATAAGATAAGTCGGAAGAATGAGACGGTGATCATCCTTAATTCTCCTTGCATCCTTTCCACCATTGGTAGATCTGGGTCTTGATCTGCGATTGGGACTGACGTGTTTCTATTATCCATTTGCTTCAACAATGCCAGACACTTGTTGATATCCTTCTTTACCTTCTTTCTAGAGCAGATGTATGCGTGGACCTTGCCTTCCATGCCTAACTCGCGGCCTTTTGTTCTACGAAGAGTTGATAGAAGATCTAGCATATGTTCTTTCGTAGACACCAGGATGTCATTTCTTGTGCCACACAAGTCCAACAACATTACTGATCCATACAACAATTCATCCACCCATTTTTCATTTCGATGGCGGGTAATCACTTCTTGGGTCACTGGCAATTTGAGGAGATCTTCAACACAATCATACAAGTTTTTGAGGCCATTCAGGCCACTCTGAATCATTACCATGTGCAACGAAGATGTTGATGACAATAACGCCACCCAGGTCTTCAACTTATTTATCTCTTCTTCAACTCTAAGAGTGACGGGATGGGATGTGAGGGCAAGCTAATAGAGCGGACATGGTGTGATTTTTCGGGCATTGAAGAAGAGCCGGCCATTTTGGCTTCCTCCGCCAAACGGCCCAAGATTGTCTTTCTAGTATTGAAGGAAAAGATGTTGCCAAGTTCTATGGGCCTTCTTATAGCAACGAGAACAGAGAAGATGGTGCAGACAAAAAGAATCATGTCCTCCATGTGTCCAACTAATTAGCATGTGATGCTGGTGAGAATCCTCCATCATATTTGACTTCTTGTAACTCAATTTCCAAACATGTTACAGTTACGTCTTGATAGATCTTCATTATTTTATGGGTTCCACAATGAAATAATTGGAAATCTAATACTAATACAATTCACTAGCGGAAGTGGCATATGCTGTCTCTGTTGTCTCCCTATCATACCACCAGAAAACCATTGACCAGGTGCTAAAACTTTGATCGAATCAAGTCAGATGAGTTTTAAAAACTGAAATTTCCAACTTCCCAAACGTGGCCTTGTATACTTCTTGTACTAATTTAAGGAACCACGAGGGTTTGACTGATGAATCTGACACAAGAAACAAAGAAGAAACAAAATTATAGCTGATGGAGTTGAGTCATGATTGGCGATGCCAACCAACCCCCTCGACTACATAAATCTGCAGCCAAAACAAGATGAATTGGTTGATAATCCGGACATGAAAAATGATCATTAGGAAGATGGAGAGAGGAACCACCTCTACATCTACATTTATATAAGGATTAGATTAAGTTACCATCATAACTCTAATCTGATCCAATCCTGATCACATAATAAATCAAATTTAATATCCTAATTACATCATAATTCTAAAATACTCTAATCCTAATATAAGATGAGCTCATCCTCATCAAACTTATCCAATCTTCCTAATATTCTGTATTGTTTCATACCCCTTTGTCCTATGGATCTTGATCAAGCACATATAAAATATGGGTTCCAATGCCAATAATCCAAAAACTTATACATATATAGTCACAATGGAAATAGGTAGAGGAACACTGCAAAATACTGTAATTCAAGCAAATTTGCTTCCGAAAGATGATTGCAGAGGAAGATCTCATCTTCACTACTTATCATTTACATTTTGTTTCCTGTTTGAGAGAAACAGCTCAGTGGAAAACCTTATCACAGTAAGAAAATAAAACAGAGGAATAAAAAAAGAGGATGCTTAAATTCTAATAGCTTTGCTCATGAATGCAAATTTGCTTCCGAAAGATGATTGCAGAGGAAGATCTCATCTTCACTACTTATCATTTACATTTTGTTTCCTGTTTGAGAGAAACAGCTCAGTGGAAAACCTTATCACAGTAAGAAAATAAAACAGAGGAATAAAAAAAGAGGATGCTTAAATTCTAATAGCTTTGCTCATGAATGTCAAGCTCAAGGAGAGCTCTCATGGCCTGTTTCTTCATCACCTTCCCATAAAAACCTCTCCCCAACCTCATTGCTCTCTCCATCTCCGCCACTCCACCACCTCTCTTCAAGCCCTCTGCCACTGCCACCTTCACAACCTTGTCATCACCCCCAATTGCCTCTGCCACACTTTCTGCCACTGTCTCTGCTGCAGGAATCCTTCTCCCCCACTTACTCATTAGCCGCTCTGACTTGAAAATTTGCGAGAATGCCGGCCAGTAAGATGCCCTCATGAATTCCTTCTCTTTCTCCTTTAACATCCATCTCCTCATCACTTGCTCCAATTTCACAACAACTCCACCCATATCCAACTCGCTGCCAGCTTCCATGCCAACCTCAATCTCGCTCATTTGTTCTTCCCTCTGAAGACAAATCACTTGCTCACACCTGCACCTCTTGCAATTACATGAGAACCGCCATCTACTTTCCAACTCTCTCCTCTTCTTCAGTGGCAAAAGCACGTCAAAATATGCGAACGTGATCTCCTCCCCTGCCTTTATATCTCTAGAAGCATGAATTGACACGCAGTCCCCAATGTGGAGACGCCTCGCATTGGGGTTGCAGGAGTGATTCACAAATGAAGCCAATATCCACAGCCCAACACCACAATAGTCTCTGTTCTTCTTCCCCAGAACTTTGGCAGATGCCGCGTCTTCCATTAAAGAATTCACATCCTAGATATCCAAAATTCTACTCATCCTCCTTGCTGCTTTCAACATCAATATCAAATTCAGGCGTAAAGAAGCGCATGTCAGGAACTTCTTCAGCTCCATGCTTCCCCGTCGATAATGCATATATCCGGTGAAGGGTTGTCGGGCATGTTGTTGAAGCAGAGAAGACTTTGTTCACCAAGTCCTTCCACATGACCAAATGAGCGCTTTCGTCGCGATCATCATCCATAATTGCTCTGCCAATCGCCACTGCCTTGGTCACCAGTAACAGAGTCCCAGCATCAATGCTCTTGGTCGCGAAAAGCCCACGCCCACCGCCCTGCTCTGATTTCTTGATCTGGACTGGTCCTATGTATTCTGCAAGTTCTGGGGGTTTTCCTTGGAACCCATTTAACACCTAATCAGAGACGTCGAAAGCCCCTGTTCTTGATTGTAATTCAAGTTTCTTGCATCTATCTATAAACCCATGAAGGGTTTCGGAGCTTCCGCCGATTTGAAGTTTAGAAGCTTGTCTGAAGCAATCTGAGGCCTGGGAGTAGCGATCAAGAGAGAGCAATATCTTACCTTTGCAAAGGAGGGCCTTGACGTGGGTGCCCTCTGTTTGCAATAGCAATGCCCGGTCGCAATCCTCGATCGCCCGTGAGAAATCTCTCAGGCGGGACCTTGCCTCGGCGCGGTTCGTAAGGGCTAGACAGAGACATCTCTTGAACTCAGAGGAGGAGGAGAGGTGCTGTTCGCAGAGAGAGATGAGTTGAGAATAGATGTTGATGGATTCCTTCCACTCCTCTCTGAGGAGGAGCTCTGAGGCCTTACATCTGAGCTGTTGCATTTCTTCCTTAGTCTCATCCATGGTAGTGATTTAATGGAGTGTGGGGTTTTTCGTTCTTCTTTTCAGGAATCAGAGGAAGAAGAAGAAGAGCTTCTTGAGCATGCTCTGCTCATGGTTCCTTTCTTTATTTTGAAACTTACGGGTGCTTGGAATTGTAACGGTCATATTCTCTTATCCTCCTTTTTTTTAACCCCTCCAGGGTTTTAGCTGAAGTTACACAAGTGCAACGTCTTTATATTATTTTTATTGTTTTTACTGTTTGGATTAGGGCATTCTTTGTTTCGAGTTTCAAAAACCTCCCCCGAGCACTGGTGCTCACATTATCGTGAACACCGCACTTAAAGGGCTCAACTTATGATCAATCCAAGTGGACTATAAGACAGGCCCCCATTCTCCCAATAGTCACTCGATCCCAAGTTGAGCACCCATCCGAATGACTCTGACCATTAGATCAACTGTGCACTAGTATGGACAGTGAAAACCAGTGGGCCATTGTACACTCATTTTGATAGTAAAAACTTATCAGCCGATGATTAAGTAGTTAGGATAATGATTTAAGCCTCAATCATCATAAACTGGTGGGGGGACTCCCTAGGTGGGGGACCAAAAGGACCATTGCTCAATACAAGGTGATCACCTGTGTTAAGTGGAGGGTGATCCTGCATATAGTGTAGAAAAAATGAAAGATTTTTCATAGGTAGATAGAATCATAGTTCAAAGGGGCCTAATGGGTGCTTATGAAATGGGACAGTAAACCATATGCTGCAAGTCAAATGGGCAAAAATGAGCCAGCAAGCTGTATAATGTAAATAAAATGGTATAAAAAGCTAGCAAAACAACTTTAAATTAAAAAAAAAATAGTAAACAGTATAAATCAAGTGAGTGAGGGCTATGGTTGCAAATCAAATGGGTTAATGAACTATAATTGTGAATATAAAATGGGCCAACATACTAAATGTTGTAAATCAAAATGGGCATAAATGGGCAATAAAAGACCTATTAATTTGTAACAACCTTCAAATTCAAACTCAAATCATAGTTAAAATGGAAGAAAGAATCTCATTCTGAAACAGGGAATTAAGTAAATCCCAAATTCTCATTAAAACATCAAATAATATCACAATAAATTGCATTCTCAAATATTTTGATGAATAGGCTATAAATATGGGGTTTCTTTATTTGCTTGTACAATTGCAACCATGCAGAATAATATCATTCCATCTTTGCAATCTTCCCTAGAAATGATCTTTTCTTGGGAACTTATGAAAGGACTAAGGTAATCCTTGTTCCTTTATTATCAATGTTTATTATTATCTTATAAAAAACAATGATGTATTAAGAGTTATCGACCAACCATATGTGAGGATATCCACTACATCAAATACATCCACCCAACCGTTTCCATATATGCATGTGGATCTCACTAGCTCCAATCCTTGCACCCATCTAGATGTGACCTACTACTGGAATAACTATCTAGAATTTTATTATGCGGAGGGCAAGCAATAGTCGAAAGATAAATTTTTATATTTATTGAATTATTACTAATTATTTAAGATTAACTTTTTTTTATAGATTTTTAAATATATTTGAAGAAAAAGTCTAAAGGGACTTTTACAAGAAAAAAAGTTATAAAGAACATTTATAATTAGCATTTAATGATTAAGCCAAATAATGATAACCAAATCTTAGATAATTTTCATTTGACAGTTAAAGCCATAGGTCGCGAAATCACAACTTATGTTTGGCTTGTAATAGCTGCCTTCTTTTTCCATTATGTCAGAAGAAACCCTAGTAATCTTTTTAGTGTCTTTCCCCTATTATATTATCTTTTTCTCTTTGTTATGTTCCTTTCTTATTGTGTATTTATTGTGATTTAATATTATTGCATTTAAACGTTAATCATGCATGCCCATCCGGTGCGGACCAAAACCATGACACGTGACTCGACCCATATGTAAAAAAAGGGAAAAAAAATGGTCTGCAACTTGCATAGATGAAAATGCAATTTTACCAGACGTTTTATGCCACTGTTATCCACAGAAAAGTTGCAAATGTGGCTTTTCCTTCCATTTCCATTAACAAAAAATAATTAAAAAAAATCAATGGTTGCATTTCTTATTGTAATTTATATATCTAGGTGAATTGCTATCTAATGATCAGAGAGTGAAAATAAAAATTAAAAACTAAAAAATAAAATAAAATTACAATACAAACTTTGGTAGTTGACACAGACCTTAATTTTTCTTTTAACATGAAATGAAAGAATCAATATATGAGCAATTCCTTTGAGTGAACTATAACTAGGGAGTCTTGATCCTTGTTTCGTAGAAACAGAAATATACTATTTCATCCGATCCACATTCGCAACTGCATAAAATCTTAAGCCAACTAATGTACCCGCCTATTTAGATGCACAAGAAAACACAAAAAAATAATATTTTATAGAATATAATATTTCATTTTTTAAATAAGAAAATCTTATGTGCTTGGTAATTCAAGAAAAATTTAAAGAAAAGATTTTTTTCTTTCAAAAAGCTCAATATTCTCTTTTACAGCTCCCCTCTGTAGAAAACTTTCTACAAGATAAGAATCTTTTAAAATGACTATTACAAAGTGGTAGAGTAAAGTAAAGATTTTAGTACACCAAATCCATTATAATGTGTATGATTACATATATGGTAGAGTAAAGTAAAAGTTAATTTCAGAGGATGGTAAAGGTGTGCTAAAGTAAAGGTGAGATTAAGTACATGGTGAAGTAAAGTGGGAAGGAATGGTAAAGTAGTTTCCTTTCTTTACTTTACTTTATCACATTTCATCGTAGTTTTATATGGTAAATAAAAAATGACTTGTTTACGGGTGTGGTAAAGTAAAATAAAGATTGATGTCATATCATGGTTAAAGGTGAGGTAAAGTAAGGTCAGATGAAGTATGTGATAAAGTAAACTGTGAGAGAGAAAGAGTTATAAAGTACTTATTTTTTTATTGACTTTACTTTACTATATTTTACCATGGTTTTATGTGATAAAAGAAAAGTAACTTATGGTAAAAACATGAAAGTTAAACTTTACTTTACCACATTACTTTTTTATCTCGACATGATAAATTACATTTAAATTAAAATATTTAATAAAAAATTATTCTTATAATATAATTTACTTTAATTATAACACCTTCCAAACTGTTCAATTTAAATTTTGTAATATTCTTCAAAAATTGCCAAACAATAAAAATATTATACTGTTATAATATTGCATTATTGTATTCTATACTATTTTATTCTTGCAATAATTAAATATGTAATATTTTATTCTTTAGACATCCAAACGGGCCCTTAATTGCTTTCTTGGAATGAGAAAAATCACGAAAGAGATTTTGCACGGTTGGTGGAGAAATTGTTATGTTGCAAAATGAATCATTGAATTATGCGCATATCAATGAATTACCATCAATGGACTCTTATATTGTAAAATGTCTTCTACAGGGGGAGCCGTAGAAAAAATATTGAGCTTTTTGAAAGAAAATGATTTTTTTTCATAATTTTTTGGGGTCTCCAAACGTACAAGATTTTTCTCTTTAGAAAATGAAAGATTATATTCTATAAATTATTATATTCTTGTATTTTATCTTAATAAAATGAAAGATTATTTTTCTTGTGTTTTCATTTTCTAAAGAAAAATTTTTTTATACGTTTGGTGACCCAAGAAAATTATGAAGAAAAGATCCGTTGCTTTCAAAAAACTCAATATTTTTTCTACAACTCCCTCCTATAGAAAATATTATATAATATAAAAATCCTTCAAAATGAAAATTAAAAAGTGGTAGAGTAAAGTAAAGACTTTACTTTGCCAAGCTATCATGATATGTATTTTGTTTACATGTATTGTAAAGTAAAGTAAAGGTAAATGTCACATCACGGTAAAAGTGGGGTGAAATAAAGCATATGGCGAAGTAAAGTGGGAGAGAGTAGTAAAGTAATTTCTTTTTGTCGGACTTTACTTTATCACATTTTACTATAGTTTTAAATAATAAAGAAAAAGTGACTTGTGATAAAGTTTATTGTAAAAAAATGGCGGCCAGACTTTATTTTACCACACTACTTTTTCATCTAAACATGGTGAAAGGATAACATGTCAAATCTCGGTCAAGACATGTTTTTTTACATGTGTGGTAAAGTAAAATAAAGGTTGGTGTCATACCATGATAAAAGGTGAGGTAAAGTAAGGTGAGATGAAGTATGAGGTGATGTAAAGTGGAAGAGAGAGTTGTAAAGTAGTCGCCTTTTGTATTAACTTTACTGTACTACACTTCACCATTGTTTTATGTGATAAAGAAAAGTGGCTTATGGTTAAGAAAATGTGGCAATTGAGCTTTACTTTACCACACTACTTTTTTATCTAGATGTGGTAAATTACATATAAGTTAAAAGTTTTTAATAAGAAATTATTCTAATTATGAACTTTACTGTGATCAATAACATTAATTTGTTGTCATCTTGAATTTTTTTAATATATATTAAAACCGTAGTACCTTCCAAATAACTTAATTTAAAATCTCTTATATTCTTCAAAAATTCCCAAACGACAAAAATATTATAAAATCTTAATATTACACTATTCTAGTATGTACTATTTTATTCTTACAATATTTTATTCTGTGCTATTACTGTTATATATATTTCAAGGAAAAATTAGGCTAACAAAATTAACACATGAACGCTATATTTTTTTAATCTAGTGAGATCTAAGATTAGAGGGCATCAAAAGCAAGAAATCCATGACACCAAATTCCTAGATTTTAACATTCATCTAGAATCTAAGGCAGGAAACTTTCTTGCCCAAATTTGTAAATATGGTGTTTTAGGTTGGGCCTACCTCAATTAATTTGGATAGAGATTTGGGTGGAACAGACATGTAACCACCCACTCCACCCCCAATCTTCAACCGATCTAAATTAAGCACATCACAATACACCTTACAAAACTCAGTATAGAGATCACTCTAAATGCTACCTAATTCAATTAGATGAACCATCAATTTTCCAATACCCATTTTCAGATCCCCATAAGATTTCAATCAAAAAGAGATTTTTTTTTTTTTTTTTTTTTGAAGCCCATCAAAGAAATTAAATGATGAGGGGTTGGGTTGGGTCGCTGAACAGTTTCAACTTTTTTTTTTTTTTTTTTTTGGAACACAATTTCAACTAAGTCATTCGATTTGGAAATATATAGACAGTAATCTAGATTCAACAAAGATATCAAACCCAATGGTTAAAGCCTTAAAGGTTTATAATTGGAATGAAAAAATAAAAGCTCCACAACTTATCAAACACTAATGTAATGAGATATTAATGCAACAATTTAGAAGACGTCTCAGAAAGAGAAGAAAGAAGATAGGCCAGGAGTGCCAGGTTACATCACTGGTCCAAATACTTTGTAGTGGTGGCAAGCCACTCGAAGCCTTTCAGGTGGGCATAGGCTCAATGGTGAGATCGGTCTTGGTGTTGAGGCTGACGCCTAGAATGATGATGGCGAGGAACAAGTTCTTTACCTTGGGGCATACTAATCAAAAAAGAAATTACCTAAGATTAATTTGGTTATTATTGTTTGGAAAAATATTAAATTTTTATCATTAATTGTTCATTAGGGGAGCCTTTTATAATTTTTTGGTAAAAATCCCAAGTATAGATTTAAAAATAGCCCAATATTTTTTAGCGATAATTTCTCAAAACTTTATGTGAGTAGTTACAATACAAAACTAATAAAACTCAAGATAATGAATCCAAGCCACTCAAATAATAATTTTTTCCTTGGTTTAATAATGAGAATTGTATCTGAGTTTAATCAAAGTAAGACCTATGTTGAGTTGATTAGATGTAAACCAATCCACCCATAAAGACAGAACCGGGTCTTACTCCATTATGATTCCGCCATTCGACTCATTTGCATCCCTCACTTCAATTTATTTATTTATTCTTATTATTTGGTATCCCAGCTTAGGGGGGCTGGCCCCCCTAGCCCTCTCAAGAGGGGGCCCTCGGGTGGGGGGAGTAAGCCTCGGGTGAGGTAGGGGGCCGGCCCTTTGGTGAGGGAAGTAGACCTCTGGTGAGGTATTATATCTTCGGGTGAGGAAATGTGCTTGCTTGGATTCAAATCCAAGACAAGTAGGTAACAATTGTCGCCTTTTACCACTAGGGTGAGAGGCCGTTCTTTCATCCCTTACTTCAATTAGGGATGTAAATGTGAATGATCCATGATGGACTAGGATCCGGATCAATTAATTAAGGTTACATGTATTTAGATTTGGATCAGAATACGGCACTGACTTGGACTAGTCTTTGATGACTCAAAGCCTGAGTATGTTATTATTATACCATACTATATTTTATAACAATGATAATCACTATAATAATATATTAATCTGATATATTATATACTTTATAAAATAATATATAATAATATATATACTATTAGATATGAGTGTAATTACATAAGGTTGAGCACATGGTATAACCAATTAAAATCAAATTAAATACATATAAGTGGAAACACTTTTGGAACCGTAGAATCTTCATGAAGTTAGTGTAGACGGCTGTATTCAAAGTATATACCTGGTTGGACCTGCAAGGCAGACTTGAGCCCGAACCCAATCGCCAGTCAAGTCTAAAATCAAAGGTTGATATTACCTTAGATTATTTGGGTCCTTGGGATGACTTTTATAGTATAATAAGTACATGCCTAGCTTCAATGATCAAACTTCTTGAAGCCTTAACAGCTCAAGCCAATTAAATTTGAATGCCGGCAGCGTTGGCATGAGGCAATAGTACTAAGAACAAAATAACGACCAGGATGTGATGTATGCCTCCCATCTCTGTGGAAATTTTGACCGTTGATTGGTGTGGGCCATGCAACCTAACCGATATTTCCCACTAAATGGAAGACCCAAGAGGTAGACTTTGATTTTTCTGCCATTCAGCAAGCCTTTGTGGGGGGAAACATTTCTCAAGTTGACTCAGTTCATGGTACTATGATTTTGTGACACATGCCATGGATCTGTTGGGGTCTGCAACTGACCTCAGTGGTCTAAAAGTTTTAAGAGGAAGGTGACAGGATCCTAGCCATTGAAGTGGGCTTCTAAATTTAAATGTTGAATTAGGACCATTGACGTGCTTTCTTGAGGCTGTAGGTTGAAGGACTATGGTTCTCGAAGGGGGGAGAGACTTCTGGAGATGGGACCCATGGAGGAATGTTTTAGCATGGAGTGTATGCCAATTAGCAGAGATAGTGGGATTGAAAGGTAACATCATGAAATAGGATTGGGAAAAAAATTCAGTCCAATCAGATGATGATAACCCGTTATTTAACAGTCTCAAATTTTGATGGTTATATGCATTAAGGTTGGCCTGCAAAGTGCAAAGTCGTTCACAAACTTGATTAAAATGGCTGGTGATGCTTGGCTGGCACACTCATAATTTAGTGGTGTTGGAACCTTAATTTCATATGCATGCCAAGTGTTCTTAAGTTATCACTTCACTACTATTGGCCCAAAAAATTCTTTTATTATCCCCCTTTTGTACATTGCTGAGCACTAACTTAGCAATTATCTCAAGCGTAGTAAGTCATCTGCCAGAAAAAAAACATATACTTATGTGGGCAATGCTCTCCTGTGGAAGGTTTGCACAAACAGTCTTTTTGGGCTCACTAGGGCCAGGGCAATCATATGGGAGTGGGGTTCTAAAAGGTCCAGATGGAACCTGCCTGCGTTCAAAAGTTTAAGACTGTTTGATCATCCTAACCTCTTGATTTATGGAATTGAAGTTTAATGGTTTTAGAAAGCATCATTTTTTCATGATTTCAATCCAACAATGAGTAACAAAGATGACTATCAAACTTGGGGCTTCTGACAATTCTTGGGGGGTGGGAGTTTAGATTGATCTTAAGGGGTCCCAATGGCCTAAAAGATACACGGTTGCTCTCATGGAAACCGTCCCCAAGGGAGCATTTCAGGTACACATTTGTCTTAAATCTTTATAGATTTTGATTAATTTGTGAAAACATAAAAAACACCCGACTTTTAGATATAATAGTTTTCTTCACTTTTGTGGTCCCCCTAATTCATGATCTGAACCATTTATTATGCTCACAATAATGATATGCATCAAGACGTTTAGTTTTATATTTTAAATATTCATGGACACCAAGGAAATTTTTGAAAAATATATACAACATCCAGCCACATCTAAAACCATTGGACGTACTCATTTTGTCATGTGAAAGTAGTAATTTTGACGCACATGGTAATGTGTTGTGTTTTATACATGTAACATAATTTGTATAAATATGTAATATAAAAGTCATTTTCCTATCCCATATGTAAAAGGAAAATGGTCTTTCATATTAAATAAGTTATACTAAATAAGTTTTATATAATTTTACTAAATTAGTCTTTTCAAATCTAGCATCTTAAATACTAATTTGTATGATTTTTATTTTTTTTTAAGTTTTCTTGAAGATATGTGAAGTCTTTTCCTTTTAAAAGTAGTTCAGTAAGCATAGCAAATTATTCATATGCAAATTGATGATATCACTTTTTTTTTTTTTTAAAGAGAATCCACTGCTAATTTGTGTTCTTTTATAGATGCGTGTATGGGGCCAAGGTTACCTAAATCAAAATATCACAATGTATAGTTTGTGATTTGTATGGTTAAGGTTCACTTTAAATCAATGATCTCGATTTGCTTGGAGTAACATAGGAAAGGAAATATTTATGGGTCACTCTTTTTAAGGATATGAAAAACTAGTTGTAGTTTGCAAATAGGGATGGATATTAGGTCTTAAGATTTTCAAGCCATTGACATGATATTATGATGGACCTAATTCTCAATCATGATCATTTTAAAACATGGATATGATATTATGAAAACTTATATTAGAAATTGAGAAGTTCAAGATTTCAAGACTCCAAGGAATAGAATGTTAAACCAAGAGAATGTGGATCACTTGGCATTGGGACCTACAAGGAACCGACACCTACAATCCGGGTCCCTATTGCTCAAATCATGATTTGCCTTGTGGTATAGTGGTCCTTATAATAATCTAGTATGCAGTATATTTTGAAAAGATTTAGACTCTAGAGTAACAAAACTGTTGGCCCCACAAGAGGATATTGAGGGAATTAAACATCCACAACTAACAACTATCCCAACTTAAAAAATTTCACAGAAGAGAAGACTCTAAGAAACTGCATAGAAATTAGAAAGCTACTTGCAACCCCACTTTCTCATTCAGTACTTGTCTGTAACCATTTTTTTTTTGGTAAAGACTTGTCTATAACTGAAATAATTCTCTGGGTCCCAACTGAAGAAAAATAAAAAAGAGAAGAAAAAGATGGAAGCTAAAATCATGGCAATTACACACTTATAATCTACATTTTAAGCCCATGACTATGAATTGCATACACCAACACAGAATGTAGGAGGTCAGCTGGCCGTAATTCATTGTCTGCATGTAGAGACGAATACATCAAATCTTCAAGTGATGGAAACAAGTAAAAGATCTAAGAACAAGATGAGATAAAAGGCTAAGCAATTATGCCCATCCCCCTCCCAAAGCGCAATAGGAAAATTTTATACTAGTAGAGGATTAAAAATCATTTTTATTTTTATTTTTAGATTTTTTTCTTTAAAGAAAAGTATTGCACCAAACCATATATATATATATATATATATATTTAGCGAATGCGGGAAGAGCAAATTCTTCTCCACTTCTTTTCTACAGAATTGATGTTACACAGCTTGATTTTTTACTCTCTGGCTTCGTCTTTTAACCATGGTTCAACTTTCCATTAAATCAGATTTTTATAACTAAAATTTGAGGTTTAAAGAAAAATTCAATTTTTTATATCTTATATATATGGGCATGCATCAACCCATGAGGCCCACTTTGGACCCCATCAATCATGGATGAACCAGCATACTCGCCCATATTTGAAATTTTAAATCAATCCCAGCGTCTTCAATCCTTTGATCTGTGGCCCTCAAATTTAAAGGTTTTTACGGTTTTAAACCGCCGTCATTTTATTTGATTTCAGGCCGGTGGTTAGTCCCATTCCGATCGGTGTAAAATTCATGGGATCCTTGACATTATTTGGAAGCGGGGGATACGAGTGACCGGGTTGAATTGATCATGTGGGGCCTCAGGGGATGTCTCCTACCATGGGAAACATCACACAGGAGGAGCTGAAAACTGTTTATACACTAAATGAGAAGCTACAGCAGCAACAACAGCTGAGACAATAGGAGAAATTAGAACAGAAAAGGCAGCAGCTGCAGCTGAGAAACTAGGGCAGAAGCAGCAGTAGCAGCTGCTGAGGCAATAAGATAAACTAGGGTCTTCAGGTCATGAGTGCCAAGACGACTCCTCTAATTAATGGGGTTTTTGGCAGGTCATCTTCCTCGACTCCCCCAAGTCCAATTCCGGGAATCTTCACATCATCTCTTGTGGAAAAAAAATTCAGAAAAAAACAGAGGGGCCCAAAACGCGGAAATATTGGTGCTTTGCTGCCTTTTGTTTGTTTCGAAAGGGTCCTCATTTGAGGCCACAGAAGACTTCCACTAGCCTAAAGATTTCCATGGAAAATAGACCCAGCAACATTCTCTAGAGTTAAAATGGTGGGAAGACTTGTGACTTTCACTTGCGGCTTCTTTCGATGTTTCCATTCTACCACCAACTTCTCTTCTTCATTCGGCCACTGATGATCTGAACCGTCTATTCAATGAGCTGCCTTAACTATGGATGGGATATGATGCAAGTAAAAAAGGAGAGTAATGATGCCATGCTGCTGTCAATTTAACGGTTTAATATGTGTAAAACACACTTTTGCACAATCAAATTTCATTCCATTGAGAGTGTGCTATATACCATTAACCCTTTTTTTTTTTTTTTTTTTGCTTATTGGAGGGTTCCCAATCTTTTGGACTGGACTAATCTCTTCGGGCTCAGAGGGAAGCTGGGGAAATTCAGCTATAGCCTTAGTGTGGTAGTGCAATTTCGAACCTACAACCTCCAGATGCAAACCGTGGTCCTAAAAAAAGTGAGGGTTGCTGAATACCATTAACTTGTTAATTAGTAAAAGTGAAAGCTTGGCCACTATACAATCATTGAATGTTTTCTGATATGTTGAATGCCTCGGATCAAGTGAACGTGGGCTTCATGTAAATCAATTGAGCCAATATTCATGAAAACCTCTTTTACCAAAATATAGAAGCCTCATATGTAGTATAAAATCATTTGGTTTACAATTAAATTTGTCTACAGTAGGTGACAACTCATCCACCGCACACAAGACATATATTCACATCAATCAAGTCCATCTAAATTGTTGGTTCCTTCTTAGACATAACATGCACTAGAAAATTAGATGGCAAGATTGATGGGGAGATTGTGGTTTTCCAACTATGCTCCAAGAGCCATCACCTCTTTAACCCATTTTTTTCCTTCTGATTGGGACTTGACATGATGCATATGAGCACAAAATCTAGAATGGATAAATTGCACCCAGTTGTAACCCTTTCATTGCCAATGGAGCCTGGACCCTACCATTAAGTGTGAATACAAATATCTTATATTATCGGTGCAAGGTATAGCTCAGCTGGCTAGGAACACCAAATGCCTCCTTTTTTAGATGAGGTCCTTTAAAAAGAATCTTGCCTTATTTTCTTGACAGAGATAGTGTAAGAGACACCATGGTAAATTTAAGGTATCAATAAATGAAAAGCATCACATATATTACCTTAATATTGTCCTTGGCTGTAGCTCACACCAAACCCCCTACAACACGTATACTAGATCTATTAATTTGGAGAGACTACAATGTTTTATTAGTGGATGAGCCGGCCATTTCTCAACATTTGGGTGGGCCACGATGATCATATCATTGGATTCGTGGGATTCACTATCTACTTATCGACGTGCAAATAAATATAGAACTAATATAATCTGATAATTATGACCAACTATTTATCAACCCTATGAGGTTTGTCAAAGATACATCTTCATCAGGATTACAATTCCATTGGAATTTTAACATGAATTACAATGGTTGTGACAAAAGTTTTACCTTGGCCGGCTTATCAATTCTATATGTACTTGTAAGATTTGTAAAGATTTGAGTCCAATGATTATGTTCATTAGATTGAACTTTAGAATGGACCGCCTACTTTAGAAAGAGCTTCCAATTCCATTCCAAGCTATATGATTGGCTTGCATAAAAGGCGCCACAAAGAAGGGTACACATTTTTATACTTGAATTTCTTTGTTTCTCAAAACATATGCCATCCAAATTGGAATGCCCTCAACACTTTCACCTTGCTAGAATTTTGCACTAATAAAAGGATTTGCATCTTCTAAATCTTGTAGAGTAGCAAGTTCTATTTTGCATTTAAAAATTGAACACATGGTAGAGTTTTCTTTCTTTTTTAACCCAGCCAAGGGGGACTGGACCCAAGTGAGAGCCTGCATATACACTGGAAAACAATCCATTCAAGTGGAAAAGGAGCCCGCACACGCGGGAAAAAATCTCACACAAGTACGTAGGAAAATGTGGCGTACTTAAGGTTTGAACCCTTAGCAGTCAGGTGAGAACTGTCACTCCTTACCACTCGTTTTAAACACATGGTAGAGTTGTAGAGACCATTGTCCTACTAGATATAAGAGGGTTCTTATAATTGGCCGTCTAAAAAAGTTAACCTCATTACATTTTCTATTTTGATTATTCATTTTATTGCCTTTAGTCAACAAGTGGCAACATTTAATAGCCAATATGAGTTCGTACGAAGATGGCTAATCCAGAAAATCCTCTTAGTTTTATAGGCTACTAGCCTCCAAATACTCCACCCGTCCCCTATTTTATAATGTATTAAAGAGATTTCTCCAAGTTTCTTATAAAACAGTTGGACTAGTCTACGGATTGGACTGATGAAAATTAAATTTGTGAGACTCCTCATTGGAACTCACTTATTAATAGTTTAAACCCCACAACAACAAAAATCCCTCACTTGCATAGCCCTAGCCAAATTCCAATCCAACAGAAAAACTCAAGTGTTGTATTGTGGTCAGCTTAATGATGGCCCAACTCCTCTTACAGTTAAATCTGGTCAAAGTTCATTGCGAGGGAGATTTCGTTTTAAATGATTTAAAGTTTAATAAATAAGCTGCACTCAACAACCTTACAAATTCTAAAATTAGGAATCATGGCAGTTTTTTAGTATCTAATGGCCATTAACCCCACTAAAAACAAAAGAGTCAACTTAGCAGTCCATGATTACCTCAGATTCATGGCCTGTTTCTTTAGAAGAATGTGATGTTAGGAATTTTTTATATTGTTAACGTTGTGTGCGTGAGTACATGCGATCTAAATTCAAGCCATACACAAGAAGAAGAAACAATCACACGAGAGTCTTACATGATTCAGTAGAGTGCTTACGTCCACGGCTAAAGAGAACTCACTCTCGTTACTATTCCACTACCTTAGGTTTAGGGTTACGGATTAAATCATATTTACAATTTCTGATTTCTTGGCCTTAAGAAAGCTCCGGTATAATGATCAAAATACATTTCACCCAAACCTCGATCCTTGGCTAATCCAATAGACCAATCCCGCAAACCCGGAATACAAGACATAAACCCAATAGATAATATGGTGTCTTTTTGGAACTTAGAAAAATATATATTTCTTTGCTAGAATTCTAAAATCCAATCACGTGAAAGTCATAAATGTCCATTTGAATTTTCTAAATTCCAACCTCTAGCATTTCCTTTTTTCGCTGAGAGGACTTTGAAATTTTAAGTACGGGACAATATCCAGAGATTTTGAAATTTCTCTAGACAAGAAATGTGTAATAAGGAAAATTCAGCCTCAAAATGTATGCCAACAAATCTCTAAGCTAATGAAACAAGAGATTTCGCCATCATCCAAGTAATTTGATGTTTTTTCCAACCACTAAATTCATTAAGGGGATTTGACATTTCAATGCCCCTTAAATACTCAATCCCTAATTTCATGACTAAAATCTCTAAATGTCACTAAAGTCGTTTGATTCTGGTATACTTTTTTTATATCATAGGATCGATGGCAAAAAAGTATAAAAAAAAAAAAAAAAAAAAGTGTGCTAGAGTGAAACGACTCTGGTGTCATTTTTTGAATTTATTTTATAAAATTAAAAATTGAATGTTAAAGTGGCATTAAAATATCAAATCCCCATCATATAATTGACGCGATGGACCCGTAAACTCTGCTAGTAGGTGAAGTTGGGGAGGAGGATTTCTTTCCCTATTTTGGAGACAAATGTTTCCATGGTGTCTAAAATCCCGAACCTCTCTCGGTACGCTGGTAAAAGTAGCTAACAAACGCGTCATCTCCTATTTTCTAATACCATGTCACGTCCACAATAGAAGTCTTAAGTTCAAGCGCGTGGGGCTCACCAACCCAGACCCACTTTTCCACTCTCTTGACCCGACCTGAGACTTCTCTGCTCCACCCTCATCAGTCATCACAGACCCACTCCCCTTGGTCCCTATAAAATGAGCATCACTCTAAATCATTCCTTAAAACAAACCAACCCAAATCAAGATTTCAAAACATGGAGGAGAAAAGAGCATCATCAACCGAGTTAGATCAGCTGCCTGGGTTTAGATTCCACCCCACAGAGGAGGAGCTGCTCGAATTCTATCTAAAGGGTGTTGTCTATGGGAAAAAGCTTTCCTTTGATATCATTGGCACCCTCAACTTGTATCGCCATGACCCATGGGAATTGCCAGGTATAACCCATCTAGATTCTCTCTCTCCTTCCTCAACCATTTCTCAAGTTGCCTGTTTGCGTGCATGGAAAGTTAAGATGGGGAACCAATTTTCCTTGTCCAATTCTCTTTGCCCAAGTTTTTTGTCTCTGTTTGGTTGGGGTTCTTTTTTTTTTTTTCCTGTTTGGTTGGGGTTCTTTTTTTCTTTTTCTTTTTTTTCTGAAAAGGCAAAGACCCCACTAATAAAAAGTAGAAGAACCATTATTTTCTCTACTTTTTAACAAATCTCTTAACTGGGTGACCAACCACCTACGCTTTTTGGGGAGCTGTCCAGAGGGTTCATGTTTTGGCTGCCCCAACTTTTTTGTTCATCTGTAACTGTTTTACCTGATACTTTTTTGTATTAACTTTTTAACACTCTAAAAAATTGAAAATTTTAAGTTGAACCTTTTTAGTAAAATGGGCTAAAACATACTGTACATCATTGTAGTACCAATATATTATCTCCTCAAAATCAAAAAACAAAATCAAATTTGATTGACATATAGAGTGTTAGGTGCTATATTTTAAGACAATGGCAGGTATTAACCAAACCCAACTTGTTGCCATTCTTTATCATCAACTTTTGGATTTCCTAGTGAGAGTGAGCATTAAGCAAGAGTATGGTAAAAGAAGGGATTTGTTTGTTACTGTGTTAAAAGTTTTTAGTTTCTCTATCCAGGACTGGCAAAGATTGGAGAAAGAGAATGGTACTTCTTTGTACCCAGAGACAGGAAGCATGCAAATGGAGGGCGCCCAAATCGAACCACTGAGAACGGGTTCTGGAAGGCAACTGGTTCAGACCGGCCGATTCGTAGCATGAAGGACCCGAAACGGGTTATCGGATTGAGAAAGACCCTTGTGTTTTACAAGGGAAGAGCCCCAAGAGGATGCAAAACAGACTGGGTCATGAACGAATACAGAATGCCAGATACAAGCCCCCTGCCAAAGGTAAATGAGAAGAGAGTATCAAAAAACCGGGTTACACATATCTTGTTTCGCGAGTTGAGTCAGTGACTCAGTCGGGTTTGGTGATTGTGTTGACCCAGTTGGATTAAGAACAATAGGAATAATGGAAGCAAGAAGCTCTGGGTGAAAAGAAACACAGAGGAGAGATAAAAACAATTAAATTAAATTTCACATGATATTTGAAGTCAAGCAAGTTTTTAACCTCTGTCAACTCAACTTGTTTGTTTCAGAATGGGAAGATATGAATTTCTGACAAATGACATATGGAGTCAAGTCAAGTCAAGCAACTAGCTGACTGTGATGTGAAATAAATTGTGAGGCAGACCTGAGTTGAGTTCAACTCGGTCAAGTTGTTCTACTTTCGAGGTTATCGGGTCAGGTCCAAATTTTGAGTTTTGAAACAATGATGAAACTCGCTAACTCGGCAGTTGGATCTGATGCAAAAACTCATATTATAGGCAGCTGAATTTAATTTCATAAGGGGTGCTCATCGCCCAGGTTAGGCCAGGCTGAGGACAAACCAACCCCAGCCTGTTTAGCTCTTGGGCCTAGTATTTTGAATAGATTCAGCCAATGGGTCTAGAACTTAGGTTGTGGCACAGCCCATTCACAAAATAGATGTCTTTGTGCTAAATTTGTCCTGCTGGTCTGGGCCTTTAAGGCGATAGATGCAAGCCCAGCTCACGGGTCAAAAGACGGCATAGATCCACTCCATTGCAGGCTTTGACTTGGGCCAAGCCTGGTTGGCTTCCACTTAACCATCTTCTAATACAACTAAACCATCCGTTCTGACTGATCTAAGTAGACTAAGATGATTCTTAGAGCAACCCCACAAAAGTTTTTGGATATTGGGTGCACATGAATCATATTGAAAATAATTCTTTGTTTTTAGTAGAAATTTCTCAATCCATATTAAACCCATCAATAAATGAATAACTTCTTTGCTTTTGCTATGGAAATTTGATCAAGCAGGAAGACATAGTTCTATGCAAGATATACAGGAAAGCAACATCTTTGAAGGTTCTTGAGCAAAGAGCTGCCATGGAGGATGATGCAAAGATGTTGCAATTTTGCGCCTATGCGACGGAGACGGCCTCTTCACCTGAGGAAGAGAATTGGCAAGCGCCAATGCCATTAAAGGAAGAGTTTTTAATGGAAAAGAGGATGGAAACTGAGAAAGAGTGCGAAGTTTCATCGCGACTACAAGGTGATGCTAAAGTGAGCCTGCCCCAGCTTCAACTGCCCAAATATAATAACATGGAATGGATGCAGGATCCTTTCCTGTTCCGCAGCCCATGGCTGGAGAACTGGACTTCCTATGCCAATGTGTTGAACTTCTAATTGCCAAGTTGATAGATTGCAAAACTGTAGATAGCTTGTGTCACCTTTCTGGGTTTTTTTTTGGATGGTATCAGGTGTTAAAAGTGTAGCTTTGAGTACTGCACTCATGGGAATTGGCAAAGAACACTTTAACCCCTGCAGCCTGCTTCATATATACATTATTCAATGTGGGCCTACCTTCACATTTGGGCTGGTACATGCTTAACCAATTTAAGGCCAACATGTGATTTGGGCCTAAATTACCCAAGTGGGAGTAGGACATTAAGAGATCTAATTCTATACCCTTAAGCTTAATGCATGAAAGAGAGAAGAGGAGAGAGTTGAGTTTTTTCTCTTTTAGGTTCTAATGTTATTTTTCATTGTTCTAATTTCCACCCTATCTCTAACGTATCAAGCTGCCATTTTCCTTTCTCTCTATGTGATCATCTCCTCCTTGTTTCTTCCATGTATTCTTACCCTTTCCTAGTGTGCTCATGCTTGTCTGTGGTAAAAATGGGGTGGACTACTTTCATAGAAATTCCTGGAAACAAAGTGCACTAGGTGCAGTCCACTACTTCATTTGTGAACACCATTAATACTCCTGACTATATTCATACAACTATACATGTGCATAAAAATAAAAATAAAAATTTTACTTCGAACTTCTGATTGAAGTGGTTCTTTGAAGTCATTTGCAATCCAAACTGAGCCTTACAAAATGGATGTATAAACCATTTTTGTTAAAAATAAAAATAATTACCGATAATTTCGTACATTGAGCAGATGTTGGAGTTCTGGTTCCTCTTCTTTGCCTGCAGCAGGGTCTTTCCTGTTCTGAGAAAAGATGAGCCATATGACATGTTTTGGGGCCTATCAAACCCAAGTAGATAAAAGGGAATCCTTGAAGACATACCAAGAATCCGCCCAATCAGATGTTTTAGCCATACCGTATCATCCATGAAACAGCTGATCATCAAATTCATAATCTTGTATCAGATGGCTGCAAATACAAGATAGGACTGAATTCTGAGGAACAATTAATCTGAAGGGTACCTTTTCAACTGGTTGCCTCCAATCAGTCCCCATATAGATGCCAAGTGGCCCATTTCACTGTATTTAACAATTTTGGCCAGAGTCAACTACTCCCAGGCTACCAAGTTACAGGATCCATCACTGGCCTGTAAATGGATGGCTATTTAGCAACAGCGGAAAGGGATTACAAATGTTCAGTTGCAGCCAACCCAGATGCAGTTAGGATTGGCCTTTTGGCATAGATGTCCTAAATCGTGATTGATCTCTCTAAACATAGGTTGAATAAAAGAAAATTATGTACTAAGCTGCAAACATTTAGATTCCACTCAAAAGATGTGGCTAGTTGTGTTGTTCATGCAAGTATAATGCTGTACAAACAAAACTCAATGGCATTTTATTTACAAAATTGGAGATTCAAATCCTCAAGGGTTCTTCTGTAGAAGTGCTAGCAGTTAAGGATGTTGAGAAGGGAGACCCTAATCTTTATCAAACACCTAAATGCACAATCTAATCTATTCTCAACATCTTGTATGTTCATGTACAATGTTTCCAACCCTTTCTGTGTGTTTCTCATCGACACTAAATTGGCGCCCTTGCATGAACTGAGTGTGTGTAGAGAGGCATCCACCCTCTCAAAGTCACTCATTTTCTTACCCTCTTCCTCACATACCACTCGTTGAGAGCTGAACCATTTTGAAAACAATGACCGCCTGTCCATCTTCATTGTGGACCCAGACATGGCCATGAAGGACAAGAGAGATTCAAAGATGAAGATGCTGATGGACCTTACTTCTCTTAGCACAATTATAATCTCACCAAGGTGATCATCACCCATGGAAGGAGATACCGCAAACTTGTTTTCGGTCCTCTTAAGAGACTTGAGACACTTTTCCATCACTTTCTTCAACTTCTTCCTTTAAGAAATGTAAACACCAACTTTGTATACAAATTCTTCCTCTCTAGCACCTCTTCTTCTGCAAAGAGCCGATTGAATGACCATTACACTCTCCTTCATTTGCATGAGAGCATCTCTAGCAATGCCACAAACATCCAACACCCTGAGAGATCCATCCAACATCTCATCCACCCATTTACCGTGCCGATGGTGGACTAGAGCTTGTTGGGTGAGCGGGGACTGAATCAAATCATCGACACAATCATACAGATCTTGCAGTCCACTCAAGCGGCCGCACAATGTCTCCACCATTGGATGGTTGGATGATGCACAAGCCTCATCACATGTTCTTAACTTGTTCAATTGATCCTCAACTCTAGGAGCGAGGGGATGCGATCTTGGGGGCATGCTGGTGGAGCCAACATGGTAAGGATTTTCTGGCATTATGCGTGAACGGGTTAGCATCTTTTAGATCAAATAGGCCAGAAACTGCAAACAACCAAAAGATTTGAACTCACAAAGAGGATGATGATTAAGTCTCCTCTATCATAATAAGGGGCTCTTATATAAGATTGTATAATGTAGTACATTGGAAGGGAGACACAAGGAATCTTTGATTGTTATCCACATGGGTCCCCCTTTATATATACAAAAGTTATTCGTAGTTGCCAACAATCTTTTAGAGAGAGAGAGAGAGAGACAGAGAGACAGAGAGAGAGAGAGTTTGTAGTTGAGATTTTAATACAGAGAATCCTAATTAATGATAGAGATCTGCATACAATTATACTATATGTAAGCACGAGTGGCTTGTTTCCTTTGTCTTCCCACAGTACCAACAGATGCTTCATAATTTAATCAAACCAGATTAAGATATGTATCTCGCTCTTGCATGTCTAAATTGGATTTAAATCATGTCCATGTTAATGTTGTCTAGTGGGCATTACTATGACATTCAAATAACTCAAAGCCTCCCACACCCTCATTTGAGACATACACGGCTGGCATTTTCTATATTGAGCTAGTTAAACTATGTTATGACTAACATTAGATCAAGAACAATGATGGTTACTTCTAGCCCAACAAGTTTATCATCAACAAGCTTTTATCCATTTAATTTGGGTTGGATGAGTGTTACTTCTCTTGTGGAAGAACTCAAAATTTAGTTTGGGTAGTCTCTGTTTCTTCTTTTTTCTTTTTTCATTTAGCATCTACCACTCTAATTCAATTCTCCTCTATCCATGCCTGGGACCGAGTCACCGAGCACATAGCAGAGAACTGAAACATGCCACCATTCTTGTTTCTTAAAAAAGGAACCATTAGTAGGGACCATCGAAAAGAGTCATCCTTAAATAGGGACAAGTGAATGAATTTGAGCTATGGGAAAGGGGCACTGAAACTGGCCAATTAGAGGTGACATTTGAAAGGGACTAGAAGTAATTCATTCATGTGCGTCCCTAATTAGATGAACAGACATTTTACAACCAAATCAAGTGGCTGTGTACTAATTGTGAACCCGGGCTAGTAAAAATGTAAAATACCAAATTGTAGAGGAATATTGGTTGGAAAAGAAGCTACTCAAATTGAGTCAGTCCCACAAAATAAGCTTATGTTTCAACATCTCTCTCTCTAGAAATATTGTCTAGCACTGACCACACGGCAATAACAATGGAGATGGACATGCCACCTATCTCATCCTCTACACCACCTACAAATCATTGTGAATCCTCCATTTGAGACAAACATAGCTGGCCTCTTATATTTGAAGCAAACAATTGGTTTTAATAAACTACTGCTGAACCACCACTCGATCTTCTAATATGGTGATGACAACTACATGGTGGCATGGAAAGCAAACAACAAAACAAAGAGCCAAGCTCCATTTGTGAATCCTTACTTAAAAATACATAAATATGTGTTCTAGCCCATCCATAACATCATAAAAGAAAGGTTGAGAGTGCAAGTTGGGAAACCAACAAGGTACAATTAACTAGGAAATTCAATCATGCATGGATAATTATCGGGTGGGGTAGAACAATGGTGAGATGGAGGTCTGGCCTGCCTAAGGCACTGGGTCAAGGTGGGAGAAGAAAAGGGGACCACATAGTCTACAGGTGATTCAAGTTTCACTCCCACTTCATTTTCCTAATAATGATTTCCACGCCCTTGAAATAACAATGGTTTCGTTGAATTCTTGCTATTCAAATAGAGAATTCGAAATACTAAAGAGACAGGACTTGCATTGCTATATGGAATTCCTGTAAAAAACACCCCTAAGAAAAGGCCCTTAAGATGATAAGATGGAGGCGAAACTTGACTCACCTCATATCATCAAGGTCCCTTCGTATCCCACTAAACCTGTGAATGGTGGGCCCCACTGCCCCCACTGCATGACCCCACACAATATTAAAATAAGATCACATGTTTGGCCTGTAAAAAACCAGACCGTCATTCCACTCATGTGACGTATCTTATAGCTATTAAGATTCTGGGTTTCTAGCTGCAAGATTTTTATTTATTTTTTTAAGTAAGAATGCTATATATTAAAAGGAGAAATGAGTACAATGAAGAGCACTAAAACACAGAGACAAAGTAATGCTGGTATAAGAGATATGTACCAGGCACCACCTTTGACACCTAATCAATGGCAGCACTTAAATTACAAACACGATCAATCCCTTGCTTAGCTAAAGTGTCTGCCATACCATTAACAAACCTACTAACATGTTGAAAAGAAACACAAGACTCTAATGCAAGATGTTTAATCTCATTAAAACAGAACTGCATTTTGTACATGCCTTTGAAAGCTTTTGCCCAAGATACAACACTGAAAGAATCACTTTCTATGATGAGGCTAACTTTGAATGAGTGATGGTAGATGTGAAGAGCTTCAAAAAAGGCTAAGACTTCTGCTTCATTAGATTCTTTAACCCCCACATTTTTTGAAAATACGTACAACACCTCTCCTTTGTGATTTCTGAGAACACCGCTAATACTAGCCGGCCCTGGTTTACCACGAGTTGCTCCATTCACATTACTTTAATCAACTGGACGGAGGAGGACTCCAAGACAGTTTCTTCCTCTCCTAATTGCAAGATTTTCAAGATCTCTCTCTGGCTATGTATTTTGACCAGATAAATTGATAGCTAAACATCACTTTGATTAAAAAGATTGGTAGCTGCATATTTATTAAATGGAGGCAACTTAGTGACCATCACTTCAATTAAATTAATATGTTGACAATTTTGGCTATGTATTTTGACCAGATAAATTGATAGCTAAACATCACTTTGATTAAATGGAGGTAACTTAGTGTATGCGTAAATTGGGGCTCATTCTATTGGATAACCTTAGTTGCCTGTAACAGTTGTTGCTCTTGCCATAATGTGAATTCCAGGGAGATACCTGTTGAGCAGGTAACTTGGTATCTGTATAAATTGGGTTCATGTTTTACGATAACCTGAGCTTGTTTTGTGCTTTGCCATGCCCAATTACAGGTAAAAAGATTTACAACTGCCACTCGCACTAGATCAGGTAATCAGCAAGCACATCACTATTTCTCACAACTAGCATTCCCCCATTCAGTAGGGCAGCAAAGCATAAATAGGAGAAGAGGAAGAGTATCAAATGTCATTATAAAAACATCACAATTGAACTAAGGAAATCTACATTGAAATAACCACTTTTACATTTGCTGACTCAATCAGTAAATTGAGAATTTTTATGTTGAGAATTTTGGCTATGTATTTTGACCAGATAAATTGATAGCTAAACATCACTTTGATTAAAAAGATTGGTAGCTGCATACAAGGTTACCTTTTGAACAGATGCCTCAGCAGTCACAGGCTCACAGCACTCCCAGTTCCTTGTTTCTCACCAGGCAGATGTGCCAATTTCGTCCAAAAATGGACAAATTGAGCTGAGTTTCTCATAAATATTTGGTGAACAAAGTGATCTGCCAACTTCCCTCTGATCTTATCATTTTCCGCATGGCCAAGCACATAAAGTTGCCTGGTTTATTAAACCAGATGATTCCTAAAAAAGTAGTCCACCAACTCCCCTCTGATCTTTTCATTTTCAGCATGGACAAGCACATAAAGCTGCCTCCTTTTTTGAACCAGATGATTCCTTCTTTCCAAGCAAAGATGGGAATTATCTTATGCAGTCTGCTGAGAAGGCTAGTCTCCCTGTTGTCTGGTACTTCGGCAAAAAGAAACCACAGTGAGGGTTGTGAGATGCACAGGGCGGAAGTAGAGGAGGGCTGGGGGGGGTGGCCTTTGTCCCCACAGCCACTGGAGATGCATTTGCTAAGAAATTAGCCTCGGTTCAATTCGTATCAATCCAGTGGAGGCAACAAGCGTGGTGTCCGCGCCTATAAATTCAAGCATTGTCAGCCTTCATGAAAACTTGAATTGGGTAAAACTCTAGAAGACGTGAATCAGTGGCCTCAGTTAAGTAGTCATTGACTAGCTCATGCCCATTTCGTGGATATCTTCAGGAATACGGCTTTGGCTACAACTGATTTGAATGAGAGCAAAGGCCTAACTAAAGCACAGCATCAAATGCAGATCCATGATGGCACATGTTAGCTCCTGAAGAATGTAAAGAAACTCATTGAATTTACCCCTAAGACTAACCGAAGTCAAACTCGATATTCAAGCAAATGCATGAGCAAGCTAATCTGAGCAAGGAAATCAGGTGTGTGTGTGTGTGTAGTAAGTGAAAATAAATCCTGCACAAACCTATGGAACTTTAGCGTTCTCTTTGTCAACCCTCTCTTCTTCACTACGTAAACAGAGTTCCTCATAAGCTTTCATACAGTTATTGCTGAACCTTTCCATTGCCTCAAAAATCTGTCTCAGACCTGACTGTAGTCTGCCGTCACTATCACTGTGGCTCTGATGCACAATTTGTCCAGGTGGTGGAAGTCCATTCTGCTCAGAAACCAGGGTCAGTTTCTTGTTTATTATATCCAATGACTTCTGCATTTTTTGCTCCTCCCTCTCTAAGAACTTAAGCCTTCCATCTATATCCTTATTAGTCATCAACCTCTTACGCTGCTCCAAATAGTATTGATTCCAGAGTTGAAGCACACTCACAGAAAATGCCCGCATCGCTTCAAAAACTTCCTTCTCTGAAATTCTGTCCATCACTTGAGACCAGTGGTTACAGTTGGCAAAAACGGGAGGAGCACCGATCCTACCAGGAGAAAAAGGCATGATACCGTCGGCTGTTTCCTCTGGTTCATATTGAATACACATCAAAAGCCAACCATTTAAGGCTTTGACATAGCTCTTCAGAGAACCAATCCAAGCATAAAAGCTTAATATCCAGTTAAGGAGCTCCTGTTCAAGCTGCATGGTTGCTTCCATATGATCGTTGCTAAGCTTTCTACCAGATGTAAAAACATCAAGATTTCCAGCCTCTGCTATGATCTGACACTGACTCTGATGGCATTCTAGCATCACTTTCCACATTCTAACAAACCTGCAAAGTAGAAAGAATCAAAACACCGGACACTATTGTACTTAAAAGGGGGGAAAACTGTGCAGGTAAGATGAGTAAAATTGAAATTTCAATGCATACACTCTAGGAAGGACATAAAACTAAAGCAAATAGTCATGGAAAAGATTAGAATTCCCTACTAACAAGGATATAAGCATCACTCCTGTACCAAGTGGTAGAATATAAAGCACCATACTACCACCATAGTTAAAAAAAAGAAGGGCAGATAACACAAGCAATAATATCTAAGAATAATAACCTGTTCATCTACAATAATGGATTCGCCATTCCAGACACAGTAGCTTCTATCACCCCCCTCCCCCCCCCCCCCCCCCACCCCCACAAAAAAAAAAAAAAAGACACATTGACTTCTCTCAAACTTCCGGAGTGGAAATTGCTTGATGTCCGAGTTCATGATATCAAAGGCTGACTTGGCATTCAGCATACATAATTTTTTATGCGTAATTAACTGTTCCATACAGAAACACTGAGTCAGGTATGGTAAATTCCAACAATCCATAGCCCTTAAAGAAACCAACACTGACAGGTGCCCTTAAAGAAATTGTTAGGTCACGCCCTGAATGACTTAAGAAGAAGTAACAGCAGAAAAGCCAGATCTGGATCTGAAATAAAGTATCCCATCTATACACCAAGAACAACCAGTTGGATCCTTTCTGCTTGAATAAGTGGGATTCAGCCTGATATTGGATGGGACTTTCTCCCAGATCAGATATTCTAGGTTGCAGAGCAACGTCTACAAGGCCATAGCCCAAAAAGGAAACTTGAATGTTTCTGATTCCACAAGCATAATCAATGTCCCTCACAAGTTCTTTTCTCAATTATAATGCTAACCAGAGAAAACCCTGATTGGTATCCGATCCTTGCCTCTAATCTTGCATTCTTAGCCTAAAATAAAATTTTAACTAAGAGAGGGACAGATATAAATATAAACCAATAAGAGGAATAGTCCCCATCCTTGTTCATGCTAGACTCTTCCAGTTGGCCCTGCTTTGTTTGGTGTCATGGGCTTCTACCGGGTCTTAGGTCTCTTAAGGTGGGTCATAAATTCATGGATCATGGGATAGCATCACCAACACAACTTCACTGCAAGTCTTTCAAAATTTTACTCTTGACTGACCCGTAGCACTAAAATTACACTCACTAGCAAAGACCACTTCTAATTTTATACACTAACCATTCAAGATAACAACAGGGATCAATAATAAACTTATGTAACATCAAGTCGAGAAATGTCCATTTATTCCAAGATAAAGTAATAAGAAAAAAAATGAAATTTTGCAATCTCATGCTATAGATAACATGGTTGAAAAAATATTTTTTAATGGTAATTAGTAATGAGAAGGAACTCAAACACCAATAATTTGAATAAATTGAACTTGCTTCATGCCACCAATTTACAACAGGAAGAAAGGCAAGTTCCTGAAATTGCTGGAACAAGAGCATGAGTGAACAGTAAACAATCAATGCAAAAAAGAAAAAAAAATACTCAAACACCAATAATTTGAATAAATTGAACTTGCTTCATGCCGCCAATTTAAAACAGGAAGAAAGGCATGTTCCTGAAATTGCTGGAACAAGAGCATGAGTGAACAGTAAACAATCAATGCAAAAAAGAAAAAAAAAAAGGAGAATACACTGAATATCTAATGCTATTTTCTTTTTTCTTTTTTGAATGTCATATCCAATGCTTTTTTCATCCGTGAATACGAAATGCTTCAATTTCCCTATGTTTCTTAGAACAAGAAATCAACGCAGAAATAGAGGTTCAAACAGCCAGAACCATTAAATGAATCACTAACCCTTGAATAAACTCATCAATTTGTGGACACAATTCTTCATCCCTCAGCTTATTTATGGTATTTGAGATTGAGTCGATATATTGGAAAGCTATTCTTATTTTCGTCGATAACTTTCTGATTGAAGTTCGAGTGGATTCAATTTTAGGAGCCTCAGCACCACTTTCATCCAAGTATTTTAGCTTCCTGCACTTCCTCTCATGGATTATCCGCATCTTTTCCTCCACCTGCCAAACCACATCCACCAAAAGTACTGATTACTTTAAACATTCGTAAGGGAAAACAAGTGGAAAATAGAAAATATTGTGGGAACATTTCAATACCAAAAAAGAAAAAAAAATTACAACTAAGCTTAACACAGAAACTATAGAGTTAGCATCACAATCATGCCTTAGATGTGTTGGTATAAATTCTCAGTTCACTAATAGGTTAGCTTTATTGTGTTACCGGTTATTAAGATGGTATTAGAGCCAAGGGTCGCAAGTTCAAATCCCCTGGGAGCCATGTTACCTCCATTTGTCTTCCTCATATTTCTGTCTATTGAGCTCTATATTCGAACGGCTTCCTGTTCGAGGGGGGATGTTGATATAAATTATTGTGTTGTTCACTAACTACTTAGCCTTTCGGTGTTACTGGTTATCAAGAAGACGATGGATTCTCAGCTACTGCACAAAATTCAATCATGATGCTTGACATAAGTACCCTAATTGTATAGCATGAAGACACAATGTTGTCAGGGTACTGCAATGGGCAGAATTTTAAAGTGACCAGGTAACACAAGAGAACATGATCTTAATGTAATGTGCGTAAGTGAAAGTGCAAAGTGATTTGACATTAAAGAACATTGATTATGAAAGACATGGATAAAAGCAAATATACCTTTGACATAAACTCAGCAAAAATCAAAGCAGAAACACTTCAGAAAAACAGATTCATATCACTAACACCGCCATGCGTTCTTACTTTCATTCCCCAAAGAAATTGTTGAAAAATCTGAGGAAAATTTATGAGAATCACTCCATGATTCCTTTTATTCAAGAAAATGTTGTATTCCAATGAAACGGTAATAAATTAGAATGTGTTTAACATCTGCAGTCCAAGACACTAAAACAAAAATATTGGGAACCCTCTTGGTACAGTAAGACAAGCCTGAATGATCGGGTCTAACTTCAGAACTCTGTAAAGTGTACACTACACCCATGAAATAATTTCATGGTAATCATATTAACTTTTAGAGGGGAAAAAAAGATCGAGGTGCACAAAAAGCCACAGATATGGTTCAGTATAATACAACATACCTTGACTTCCTCGCAAAGCTTCTTCTCCCAAATGTATAATTTCTGCAATGTCGAAGAAAGACTATTCGAGTTCATCCCCATATCTTCCTCAAAGTCCATGGAAAAAGAATCAGACTTTTCTGAGGCCGGCAAAGCTGCAGTACCTTTTGAGGCAGATAACTGTGAAGAAACTATTGATAAAGGAGTAACAACATCCAACATCCTGGAAGAAACTGTCAAGCAGAAAGATTTAAAATACAAAACTCAATACAACAATGCATAAGAAAGAAAGCAATGGTCCAATTTAAGTTTAAAAAAAAATCAAACACTATCAGTTTGAATGCAGTATCAAGTATCAACTGTCTAAGTGGATCACTAGAGACGGTCACTCATTTATTAAGGGCCCATTTGGTAAACTGAGAGAATCCTCTATCCAGAGGATTCCTTCATATTCCTGGAACCATGCTATCCTCACCGAGGATTTATGAGGGGAGACAATCACTGCAATCCACCTTTGGCAAACACAAGGAATTTGTGCATTTACATATATGAGATCCAACGGTCACTAGTTTCTTGAAAATTTCTCACAATTTGTGATGAATCAAGTCTTGAAATTTGAACCCATAGCAGTTCTTGGCCTACTACAGATGATGGACGGTTCGGATTTCCATTGTTGGTCCCTAAGAAATTTAAAAAATTATTTTTAGAGTGTGGACTTTTTTGCAATTATCTCAAAATATATGAGGAATCAACAGTTGAAAATCCACCTAAGAGCCATTTTGGACCTTGTAAACATGATTAGTGGCTCGGAATATTATTATGGGACCATAACCATAACCAATGTATCACCGCCCCATTCACTGCTTTCTTCTATTGGCTCAAGGAGGTGGAGAAAACACCATTTTCTCTAATACAAAAAGTATTTGTTATAAAAGTGACAACTAATGCATTTAATAATCATTCTTTATTTAAATACAAGCTCCTACAAGTGGTTTTCTCCTATCTAATATTCTACTTACAAATCCAAACACAATGGAGAGTCACAACCAAAGAAGAGTGGTAATTCTCCATTCCCTAGTCTTATTATCATTTCTCCACCAAGAATGGATTCCCAACTTGTAATTTCTCTGTATTAGGACAGATCCTAAGGCTTCCCCAAAATTACATATCAAACTAATCTAATCAAAGAGAGGGATACAAATGAATTGTTTATTGTCCATGCACTTAGAAACTGAAATTAAAACACAGAAAAGCACTGAAAGAACAAGAAAGAAAGAAACAACCTCCTACCTTTATAGACAGCATTCCTCCCACGATATGGATGCTTCCCCACCTCAAGAATCTTCGCCACCTCCCCGCCGGACTCCGAAGCCCGATCAAACTGCAGCTTGATCTCGCTCACCACCTCCGAAACACCCCGCATTCCGCCCGCCTTAACCACAACCAAGCCCCCCTTCTCCTCCCCTACCCGCTCCTCATTCACCACAACCTTCTTGTCCACCATTTGAACCTCATATTCCACCTCTCCCCCACCACCCCCAACATCCAAATACCCGCCGCGGCCGCCCCCATCAACCTCCTTCACAACTTCCTGCAGGTAATTCCCGCCCTCCGAATCCGGCATCCCTTCCTCCTTCCTCACCTCCATCAGCTCACAGTAACTCACATATGCTTCAAATGGATTCAAGAAATCCCAGGTAGAAGCAGTTGGAGGCGGCGGCGGCGGCGGCGCCGGAGGCTGAGAAGGTGCCGCCGAATGCAAGTACAATCCATCAATTCCGGCATAATTCTGGTAGGGATCCGAATAAGATGAATACGAGTAATAAGTGCTAGGGTTTGCGTAAGACCCCTCAAATCGAACGGCCTCGGTGCTCCGACTCTGCTCGTAGTGGGCATAGTAGCGAGGATGGGTCTGTTCTAGAGTTGGGTCGTGGAGAGGAGACTCGGAAGCATCCGAGTCAGTATCAGAGTGGAAGTGAATGTGGGACCCGGAGCTGGATTGAGAGAGACGGACGGCCGGGATTGGAGGAGAGGAGGAGGGCTTGGTGAGATCGCGATCGAGATCGGCTGGAAAGTGGAGATCGAAGAAGTGATGAAGAGAGGAAGAGAGCAATTTGAGTGAGTGGAGGTAGGAGAGGTGGGCCTGAGAGAGAGCGTAGCGGTGGCGAATCGCCGCTTCGAGAAGGTTCGACCGCTCCCGGCACAGCGCCACCGCCGGCATGTCTTCCACCTTCGATGCCGCGCATCCCATCGTCTCCGCAACTGCAAGATCGAGAAGAAGAAGGATTTAGGGTTTTAGAGAGAAGCCATGAAAAGAGCTTACAAAGGAAGAAGAAGAAGAGTGGAGGGAGTGTTTGAATTTGTTCTTCTTTTATAATAGGTTGGTTGTTCCGTACTCCGTACAATAAGACCAGTCGTTATCAGAAATATCGGGTTGGAAACAGTGCCATTTCAACTTAGAAGATCAAACAAAACAGTATCGGAGAGAGAGAGCTTTTGGGTAACAACTTCACATTCTCTCCGCTATTGATCCACTTTCAGCGTTTGAGCGACTCATTCTTTTGAATTTGTTGAACTGCAAATCCATTTGAGTAATAATTCTTGAATTACCAAAAACATTGTATGACTCACAATCAAATTAAATTTCCAGGGAGGCCCCACCTAAACAACTTAATTATCACTAGCATAATCACCGATGCTCAACACGGTTACGAGTATATATTTCAAATTGACTACCCATATATTTATCATCTAAATATTCTTACATTTCAAATTAATGTAGATAGTGAAGAAAAAGATGCATGAAAATGACTATTACAAATTTAATCTTTATAAATTTGGAGAGTCTTAATTTATGAAACTTTAATTGTGGAATTTCCATTCCATCCTACAAAACACACTTATGAGTTTATCTTTAAAAAATTATAGAAAAATAAAAAAAGAAAAGAACATAAAATTACTTTTTTTGGCAAACCGAGAATAAGAGAAGAGAGCTACAAAGGGAATGGGAGAATTTATTTATTTATTTATTTATTTTTTTGGATAACATGGAATGTGAGAATTTAAAGAAAGGGACTTGTTGTATTATATGGGAGACAAGAAAAGTGGAGAACATGAGTACTTGAATGTTGAAATTGGAGTATATGGGAGTTAATATCTAAGTGCTTGCAAGGGATAACGTAGTTGTGAGGGATAACCGATGGACATGAAAGTTGTAAGGGGCGAAGGTGTAATGGTTTAAGATAGTGGGAAACTTTCAATTAAAATTACAAAAATGTTTGAAATTCAAGCCAAATCTCTCGGCTTTAATATATTGGAATGAAATCATATAAACAATGTAATGATAGCAAATACTAAATGATAGTGCGAATAAGTAGGCAAAAGTAGAAATGATAGTGCGAATAAGTAGGCAAAAGTAGAAAACAATCATTGGTTTTCACGTACTCCCACGGATCAACTCTTGGTCACCTTTCCTCACTTAATAGAAAACGATTATCCTCCTTCGGATCAACTCTTGATCACACCACCTTCTCTCAATTGAGGGCTTCTCACCTAGAATCTTATTCTCTCACCCCGAGTTCTACTTCCACCACCCCCACCCACCCAGGCCTGGTTTGGGAAGCCCCACCCCGGCCCTGTATCTCTAGAAAAAAAAAAAAAACGAAAAAAGAAAGAAAAACCAACGGACCCCACCAATTAATCAATAAAGCTGCAAAAAAAACAAACAAAGGAATTCTCAGAGAATGCTATAGTAATATGGTGTGGAGCTTGACGCCTGTGGCTTCAGCTTCAGATAATGTAACGGGAATGTCAAAATCACAAAAGTAGTTGCATGGTTCCCACAATTGATTTTGGGATCCATCTCGTGCAGGTGAACACTGAACATAATAATAATCACCTCCTGAGGTTGAGTTGAGTGGAAACCCAGGAAGTGGGGCCCACCAGCACGATAAAGACAGAGTTACATAAAAGGGTCAATGCAGATTGCAGGGTGCTTGGTCATCAACACCTGGCAAGGTGATCAAAATTTTGCTGCAGTGAAGTTTCAACTGATTCTCTTTATATCGATGGCCATCATCTTTTCTATTATGTTCTGATTGATTAATTTGATGCAGAGTGGGCAATCTTCTCCATCATCATTGAGTCATGGGGATGGTGTAACTTATCCTGTGGCCTGGCCATATAAACCCATGTCAATGGGGCCAAAGCAATTGATCCATTTAGAATTGTTAGTCCCCATCATTTCTTATCTTGATACCATTGCCTAGTGAAACAACTTTTGGGGTCGTTTTTTTCTGGATGAAGTTATATACTTTCCCTCTTCATTAGAAGGCCCAACAATCTTTGATTGTGTGTTGTCTAGCGTGAGGATTGCACACTCCTACATCCCTTCCCCACATTTAGAATATAGAGATACTTTTTATTAAGAAATTTTTTTTTTGTTTTACTCTTGCTGCACGGAAAAATTATTGCATGAAACAAGAGAACAATGTGTTGCAAGGAAAATCAGAACATTTTTTTCTCGCTATTGCAATATTCTCGTGTTGCATAAATGCACCATTTGAGCTGAAGAGACCTGTTTCTATTTTGGATTGCAACAAGATAGGTTAAACAGGTTACATGCATTTATGGGTTGTTGTTAAAGATAATTAACTGGGGACAAAACTAGCAAGCAAAGGGTTCAAAAAAATACACCAACCCCACCCTAAAATGGTAAATTTAAGTCTTTTTTTATATTGGCCCCTCAAAAAACAAATTTTATGTAGTGCCCCCACCCCACAAAGACAAATTTCCTAGTCCTGCCCTTGGTTTTTATGGTAATTTTTTTTAGGTCAAAGGGAGTATGAATTTATGGATTGTGCCCAAGTCAAACTCAGGAGAGGTTGACATTTTTGGATGGCCTTCCCATCCCATTTATAATTGATTTACTTGTTTTTTAAGTAAGATATGATGCCGATAACCTAAAAGATTGAAGGTTCAAATCGCCGTAACATAAGAATAAATATAATTTCAAAGGTTAAAGTGTTTATTATCAGCAAATTATCGTTTATGAGTAAATCAAAACTTTCAAATATTAAAAATATCAATAATAGAAATAAATATAAGTTACCATTAAAATGGTTTTTACGTGATTCTATTATTTTATTCCAAAACTTAATCCAATTTTCTTTGCTTTTTTTGATATTTCAAAAAGGTTGCTAGAGTTATTATTAGTAAAATGCTATTTTTTAATTATACTTCCCAGAAGCCACCATTGGATGTGGATCCTCCTGTGCCTAGCCTTACTCATATGACTTCCATGTATCTTTTGCAATAATAAGACAAGAGGCATGCAAGTTTTGGTAGCTAAGTTTACTAGATGTTGATAATTATATAGTGTAAGGGACAAGAGGCCATGAATGAGCTGTTAATTCAATTATTTTGGACATTAATTTTCTAACCTTTCCTTTGAGCATATCAATTTCGTTTTAATCCTTCGAACATTGAATGGAGTTACTCATTTGCGAAAAGATTATTTACTTTTTAAACATGAATTTTATTTGGGATGGGGTCTTACCACACGGGGTATACTCTTGTTGCGGGATTTGATGTTTTCTTTTTGCTTTTGTAGGTGATGTTTTTTAGGTTCTCTTTTGCTGCTTGGTATTTTCTGCTGCAATTGCTATTCTACCAAAAAAATTGTACGATAACAAAATAGATGTCCAATGGAGATTTCAAAGTGTTAGGTCAACAGGTTGCAATATCGCCTATAATGTGAATCTTGATTCTTTGATAGATTCCAAAGTTTCTTATATCTGGTAAAACCAAAATTGTCTGCACAAACTGTGTCATTTGTTTAGTTTTTGGTATAAAAGCAGAAGATTTTGATCCTTTGTACAAGGAAAAAAAATCCATGTGACCATCAATTAGACAATCACTGCATGTTTGTGTAATGGTTAATATATCGGAGAAAATGCTCCAATTTTCTAAGAGCAAAATTTATGCAATTTAGTATAGCATTTTTTCGCATCAAAAGAGAGATATTTGAATTAAATTCCCTTGATTTCATAAAATCAACAAGAAATTCCAGAGAGGGGTTAAAGATACATGGCCTTCAAAATGTTAGGAATCAGGAAAGTGGTTTTTTTTTTTTTGGGTAAAAGAATCAGGAAAGTTGTGAATGAGAAAGTCAAACCAAAAGACAAAAGAGAAAGTGACCACCCCACCCTTTCATCAGGACCAAAAAGTGACCACCCCGTCCTTTCATCAGGGCCAATTCAGATTCGAATCTAATCCATCTGTTAACCTCAGCCTTTCTTATGGTGTGGATCCCACATGATCAGTCCTCTCTCTCTTTGTGTGTGTGTGTGTGTGTTATACAGCTCAAGTCACTCTCCATTTTGTTCATTCTTGCATTCACAAATGCTTTCTCAGTCACCTCAAAGTTAAGAGCTTTTCCTTCAATCACCGAACCAAACAAAACTATCCCATCAAGAACAGTCCCTTTCATGCAAATGCAAACGAAACCAAATCCACCAGATCATACTCCTCTTTTTCTTTTTCTTTTTCTTTTTCCTTTTGTTGTTAAAGAGATCATGCTTGCTTCCTTTTTTCATGGTTTTTTTTTTTTTTTTTTTTAAACTCTTTTAGTGTACTCATGAATGCTGGTTGGGCTAACCTTTAATCAATACAGCCACTTTAATAGTCTTTTCATCCCATGGTTTAGTATTGGCCTAATTTTTTACTCATTGAACATTCACTCACTATTGAATTGAATTTTTTTTTTTTTAAATCTACGGTTAAGATGTAACTAAGCTTTAAGGTTATTAAATCAAGGGCTAAAAAAACATGATAGTGCTTATTTTTTGTATCCTCCTAGTTGACGAGGAGACCTTTCAAATTGCCCTACTCCCATTGGTGACCGGCATCTAAGTGGGCTCCATGATCTAAATTGCATATAAGCTATATGTAGTATGCTCGTAGGTGAATATTTCCCCTAATTCAAAAGAGCCCGTTATTTCTCAAAGACGACAACTTCCCATGAATTATATTTGTAACAATGTAAGTTGTACAAATGCAGGGGTATCAATAAATTTGGATTTTTGTAGACATAAATAGAAAATATTATAAAAAAAATAAAACAATCTAATATAATCAAATGTACAAAGATACTCCAATATTGTTTGTTCAGTTATGCATGAAGTCGTCAACACGATCAATGGAGCTGAAGATCTGGTCAACCAAGTTTATCCATTGAGTATGTTTGATGTTTTAGAAAAATTGAAATTACTGAAGTGGAATCTTCTTATATAGTAGTCTAAAATGTTTTGATTGCTTTCTAGACTAAGTTCCCCAGTTGGTCTCCTAGATATAGTTTTTTATGATCAGTTTTAAATTACTTCCCTTAAAAATTACCTTTAAAAAAAAAAATCTGGGCCTGATTTGCAATATATAACAATAGTGATTTAATGATATTATTAATGCAATATCATCATATTAGGTATATGTTATATACTCTATATCATGTACGCATCGAGACTCACTAGAGATTTGTTCACAATTAAGCTTTTAAGTTTGCAACCCACCCCTCTTCTTCCTCACAGAATTTCACTTCAATGAGAGTTTGGCCTACTATCAAATTGATTACCGTGAAATACTAAAACTTTCCGTAATTTGTCCTTCTTTGATTCTACCCGTGATGAATCTGGTGGTGGGACTGACTCTTGTTGGAGAGAAATCTTGCTATAGTACTTGTGACGGGCCTGGATCTAAAATTTGGGCATTTAATATTTGGATCGGGCTTTCACTAAGTGCTAGAAAGCCCGAAGCTTTGTTGAGTCTAGAATGAATAAAGAATGCTTGTAGTTTAGTGACTAACTTACCCAAACAAGTGAGAGAAAGCCCGGCCTATCCTGGTCTGATTAAGTAAATCGGCGTGCCTGTGCCAAGCACTTAGGACCATGTCAGGCTTGGGCCGGATGTGGGCCACACAGGCCCATGAACACTCTTACTTGATTTCTGGTGTTGGAAAGAGAGGAAGGAATGTCCAAGATTCGGGTCCAGATCCTTCTATGACTTAAGACTGGGCCCAGCCCAACATATTTAGCAGAAAGGTGTATATGTTTTTTGCAGATGTGGCCAAACCTCTGGGCCCGTTGTTCATCTAGGACTGAATGTTACACCTGATAACAAACTGGGATGGGCTTGGAAAAGCTACAGCCCAATTTGGCCCGACCTTTGGCGATGAATGGCCCTTACTACAGGCCAATACATAGAAATGGGAATTGGAACAGCTATTTGGCATTCCAAGAAGAACTGAGGAGGCAAGGGAAATAAGAAAACAGAGAAACAATTTTCTCTTTTTATGTTGAAAATGATGGGTGTTTTCTCCTAATTTTCTTTTAGAAAGAAGAGAAAATGTGTGGAAATAAAAATAATTTTGTTTAAGAGAGTTTCTTATTGTCATTTTGGATTTATTGGATTGATAGTAATAGTGATTGCACATGCATGATTTTTACTCATGGTCACGTTTGTTTGCACTCATTTATACATTACATGCATAAATGAAGTGTGAAATTAGTGTGTAAATGGGGTCATAAAAATTTACGCTCTTAAGAAACTGTGAAAGTGTTATACACCTCTTTGGCTAAAGAAGTACAAGTGATTTGTCTAATAGGTTGTGATTTCAAAACTAGTCATTGTTTCTTATGTTTTGCAACTCGGCCCCAACAGTTTAATCTGAACCATTAAAAATTTTTATTGACCCATTAGCACTCCAAACATTTAGTTTCATGTCTTAAATATTCATAAATTTTGAGATACAAAATTTTTTGATAGGCAGGCTGAACCATTCAACATCTACTTGTGAAAATGGTGCTTACAACCATTTACATATACCATGGATAAAAGACTTATGACCCGTTAGATCACAAAGCATCAACTCAACCACATGAGAATCAACATTGATACAGCTCTTCAAATTGGAAATTATTTTTAAAGTATAAGGGGATCACTTGTACCCTCAATTTATCCACATTCCTAGAAAGGTGATCCAATTTGAGTTTGAGCTCAAATGATCGACGATCTAAATCAATGATTGGTTCTTTTCTTTGTAAACTGTTGCACAAGCCAAACTTCTTGTGCAGTTCATACAATGTACATACAATGTATTTTTCTACTCTTTGTTTATAGGTCCAGATAATTGAATCCCATTGTGAAGCATAAAGTCTGTGAGATATATTTTCTATTTGTTATTAACGAATTGCAGCTTCATCATTGCAGAATAAGGAAGTGATATGTTCGGTGTTCTTATCTTTTTCTTCCATATGCCATATTTTGTGGCCATTCAACATACCCGGATTTTCGCTAGCACACCATGTGATGATATTATCTTGGTATTGTAATCAATATTTTTCATCCTTCAATTTAAAAAACAAATAATTCCAAACATTTTGTAAAGAGGATTTATTGCTTGAGATTCTGTGTTTCTGATGTCTACAAGGACAATGAATTGGCAAAGAATGCACACACCACATGATATGTAGACCAGAGAGGAGTTTGGGAGGTGAACATGATTCCTTATTCCTTTAGAAATGTGACAATGCTTTGGGTTGTTGAGAGGTCACCTCCTTGTGTTTTCTTGCTAAGCATTACATAGGGTTCGTCTCCCCTTGCTCTAACAGTTATGCTGTTGGTAAGTCTTCTTTTCCCTATTACCCACAAATTCAGAGAACCGAGGGAAGTGATAATACTTGTTAAACCACTCAACATGGCTGCAGAAAGAGGCAGAACTATTGTCCACTGTTCTTGAACGTGATGAGGTTATTTCTAAAAGAATCCCAACATAACCCACCTCCAAGATTGTCCTCTCTTTCAATCAATCAGGTGGTGATGCTTCCTTTGTGGCCAACATGAAAAAATGCCGCACTTGAATGTAGTGTTTGCCCTGTGCTTTCTGGCTTTCTCCAATGTTAATCTATGCCTAACCATAGTCGGTGAGATTAGTGAGACGCCTAATGTTGATGGTCACACCACCTTAAATTTGTATTGTATGATAGAGTAGAAGTCTCTTGATGAAATCTTAAATTAAAATGATCAGGACACCATAAGTTAGTAATGCATAGAAGAGCAGAAGAATCTCAAAAAAAATCTCTAGTAAAATGAGCAAAAGAATTTTGTTTGTTGGGTAAAGAGAGAGGTTGTGAAAAACCTTTGCATAAAATTGATGATTAGGCCTCTGTCATCATAGTTTATTGCAAGTTCATTTTGTCTCACAGCATTGATCAATAGGATTCCGGAACAAGCTGATTTTTAATATGTTGAGGGTGTCAGGAGATATTTTAAAGATGACCATTTCTACTTGCTAGGCCATTGTAATTTTTAAAATTTTACTTGATTTTATTTTTCCAGTGTGGCATGGGTCATCTAAGGAGGGATCAAAGATGTAAGAAGTCAATGACTGAGCCTTTAGTCCTTTGTCATTGAAATTTGTTTAGACTAACCCTTTCATCTGCACCGATCAGATTGTTTGCATTGTCCACACAAAGCGTTCCTTGAAAAACAGAGCTGATCAAAGGGGTGATTCACATGATTGATTGTCTAAGTCAATAGTTTAGACCAATTTCTTTATCTAATTAGGCTGAAAGAAAACGGTACATCTCAGATGCAGACCACCTTATGAATGGCGTTGCCACCATCTTAAATCAACAATCAGCTGAATATGTAACATGTAATTATCACAGCATCTCATGCAAAAGATAAAACACATCACAATGAATTTTGATACTGTCTGGAAGTAATTAAAATAAAGCTTTGTTAATCAAAATTGAATAAATTATATACAGATTTGTAGCAAAAAAGTCGCGCTAACATGGGCAAGTGATTCAATTGGCCTCTCTAAAATCCATGGAGATGTATCTGCTGGCTCCTCTCTGTTTGATGGAAAACAGATGATGTTGAACATCTACCAGTGGCAATGGAAACAAGCAAAGCCTTCTCTACATCTTTACATGTGCATCTTCCTACTAACCAGATGATGTAATCCATGAAGATTGCATCGCATGGCAAGGTGATCGGGCCATTACTGGGTAACCCGAATTCCTCTTCGGACATCTCCAAGAGCTGAATGAAGATAGAAGTGCTAAGATATGCCAATGGAACCACGAAACGCGTTCCATCTGTAGTGTACACCACGAAATGGCCCTTATCAGGTTTCGATTTTCTGCACAAACCCAGATCCATTAGGCCATCTGCATTTGGCACCATTACTCTTCCCCCCATGGCAGCTAACTTCTGCCACTTCCTCACTTTCTTCACAAGACTCTTGGGGTTGATCATGGCTTTTAGTTCTATGGGGAACTTACTATATGAGCAGCAAAAATGAGATTTTGAGTTCTCAGAATGCTGAGGTTGTGAATGTGTTTTGAGTGCAATCTGATCTAGTGGTTCTTATTTATATACATGCCAGTGTGTAGAAGGTAGAAACACAACAGTTTGAGTGTAGACAGTGTAGCTTTCTATATGTTGGGGGATTCAGGATGCAAAACCATGTGATCATGAAATGAGATTTATTTTGGGAGGTGGGTGGGTGTGGAATATGCTGGACAGCCATCAAATCAGGTTGGGAATGACTTTCTAGGCAATATGAATCTCTCATCTCAAATCTTTTGTGATATGTGAAGGAGCCCCAAAGTGTTCATATATAGATACCATTCTTCTGTGTATGGTTGTTTTCTAGCTGAACTTCAAACATGTCCTCAAGCCATCATTTTCTTTGTCCCACCTATCACATGGTTGTGCATACCATGCCAAAAATTATCATTTCCGATAGTAGGCCTGACCCATGCCAACAGGATTTTCATTTCCAAGTGGGTGCCCTGCTGATGGAGACTCATCCACTGTAAGCGTGTGATCAAAGTCCTGGCCCACAGCTGTTGATGGTGTGTTTGTGAACAGTCAGATCGATCATTTGATCCTAATTTTATGAGTGGTCACCATCAATTGGATGGTTAAGAGTGGATTACAGTTGATGTTACTGTAAAGATAAATTAGGGGCCGGATTATTCCTCGGTCTATGAAAGGATGGCTAAAAAACACACTCTATGTTTGCTTCGTATCTTTGCAGACCAAATTGCCGATAATCTTATGAAAGGTGTCTTTGTCTCAATTTTTCATTATTGCTTGATTAGGAGACTGTCACAATAGCGTATGGATCACTGATATTGATAGTGTGATAAAGAGTTAGGGGATGCGTTTTACTTCATCCGATTCTTTATTTAACCTCGAATTTAAACTTTTCTGTAAGCATGTGTGTCTTGTCTTGGTTAGCGTTTGTCTGTATTCCTTTCCCAAATCTTAGAAAGCAACATTCTCCTTCCAGGTGTAGTGAACCAAACATTTTCTTTGTGGATTGTTTAAGAAGTTTGAGGTCATTAGAGAAGTCATATCCGCCACTTCTTTTAAGCATTCTCCATCCACAATGGGCCCATGGTTTGAACTGTTTGTGCTGGCATTAGCTTTGTGGTGATCAGCTTCCTTCCAATACTAATTTGTGAAAGAACAAATAAGGGGTCTTAGCTCATCTATGAAAAAACTTTGCCTTCAATCATCTGCTAGAGAGAGAGAGAGAGAGAGAGAGAGAGAGAGAGAGAGTACATTTTTGTGCATCTTAGCCTGGGAGTTGGTTATTAGATGACGTGGCCTTTTCATACTTAATTATGTTAAGACCCAAATTGATTGGATGAATATTAGTTTTGTGATGAGATTTGTTTTGATGTATTCCTAGTAATGTAGTGTGGGCTAGTACGTCAAAGTTTGGTTGGACAAGTTTGGGGTCTAATTGGGAACTTTATATGTAAAATAAAGCAAAGTCTCGAATAGTGAAACAATAAAATATAAGTGGGTTATGATGATATTTTGTCTTTTAGTTGTTTGGTAGGTAATTTTTTTACTTTTTATTTAAGAAGTAAGTTTTTTTTTTTTTTTTTTTTTTTTTTTTTTTTTTTTTTTTGTCTTCTATTAGAGGCAACCTTCATTTTTGAGTCTTGGAATCAGCACATGTCCAAACATGACACATGCCCGAGGAATTATTTCTTGAACATTCACAAAGGGCAAAAGTGGGGCCAACAATGCTCGCACATGCTTGCTTACAGAAAGAGACAAACTGACAAATAATGAGCTTTCAAAAGAGAAGCTACTCTTAAGGTAGTCCGACGAATAGATTAAAGCAATTGATAAGGACAAAAAACAAGGGAATATAGTAACCTCATTTATGTATGTTACTAATTAGATGAAATCCATCACCTATAGTCATAAGTTTAAAAATCTGTTGTGTGGGTATGTTGAGTAGATAGGTTAAGTAATAAGCTTAACTCCAACCACACATTCATCTGTTTTCTGTCTTGCTTGGATAATTCATTCAGTGCCTCCAATGGGGAACTACAAATCCGACATCAACCTAATGGTTTCCCTGCATCCAAGTCTACAATTCATGTGCTGGAAGCTGTATTGATTGGACCAACTGTCTTCTAAAATCATCCAGCAAAAAGTATGACATTGCTAGCTATGCTCTAATGTGATGGGATTGTTGAACAACAAACAAACACCCATCCATCCATTTATTTTGAAGAATCCAAGCAAGTTCCTTGGATGTAGTCTCTGACATGTCACAAGGGAGAAGAGTTGAACCGTTTGTATTCAGTTCCACATATTTCACTGCCAGTTTTGGGGTAACCCCACTTTCATTTTCTTGTGTGGTTGTCTTTCCATGGGAGAAAAGTAGCACTGTAGAATGTGTTAATTGACAAATATTCCACATTATCAGAGCTTGGAACTGTCAAGGGCTGGATGACGTTCAGGAGAGGTAAGTAATCTACTGGAAGAAAGTATATGGGCTCCTCGACAATTACATTTTGATTGATGCCTGATGGGCCCTGCTCTGAATTGGGATGCCCAAAAAACTCCTCCTTGATGGAAGACTAAGATGCAACTTGGGCTAAGCCAAACCTAGAGGTGCAACTTGGGTCAGGTCAAACTCAAAACCACATGGCCTGACCCAACCAAAAGTGAAATTTGAGTTGGATGTAGTCAGGTTCAGGCCTGAATTTGAATTCTGGTCAGATTTGGGTTTAGGCCTAAGGTATGTGAATCATATATATATAAATATATATATATAATGTTTGTGAAGTATATAAGTTTTCTACATTTTATGTCCCTTTAAATGCTCAGCAACAAGAAGCAACAACAACATATTGGGCTCCTGATCCTGTCTGACTCAACCCAAATTGCATTAAAATAGGAATCTATAATTCGGGTTTGAGTTATCTACATACAACCTTGGGTTTAGGTGGAGCCAATACCCCCTTTCAACCATAGGGAAGCCTGAGCGCACATGCCCGGCTCACAAGAGAAACCAGAGATGGCATACTTGGCTTAGTCATGGGCTCATTGTGGATATGATTTTAAGAAACGATCATCACAATCATGAATTTAGGGGCCTTAAAGTTTTACGGTTTCTTAGTTAAATTGTTTATGAAATGTAATCCAATGGAGAGTATAATTTAGATTAGTGTCAAATTATGATGAGTGATAATTCATTGGCAGAGGGCGGGGAGGATTTGTAACAAAGGGTTTCAAGCGGTGCTAAAAAAGTTACCTCTCACAACAATATATGAGAAGTGGTCCATTGAGACGGTGCTTTATGTAGGCAAAACCCCCACCCCCACGGTTTTGACACCCACAGGGTCTTGTGGATAAATCAGATGCATCACCACTTGTGCTATTAGTGCATTGGCAATTTCCGCTGAGTTGGAAGTCTCTCGCAACAGTTTTTCCAAAGTACTACAGTGGTCTCCACCAAATCATAGAAAGTGTTAGTCACTTATTTCCAAATAATGGAAAATTGGAAATTAAGGCAGCATCAGTAAATGATGAGGCACTACTGAGCTTATCCAAATTATAAAAACCATAATGGGACCATCTAGTGATAGAAATCGCTACGAGACAATGATGGGCAACACTAATAAGGGTCCTATTCAATGAGAATTGAGAAGCCCCACTGCATTTCCTTCTCTGTGTGGGGCCTTCCACTGATATTCATCATTGGTTAGTCATTGCAAGATTTGCATTGTTTTATCCCACTGGTTATCATTTGCTAGGCCCAACTTCATTTCCATCATTTCAGTGGGACTCTTCTAATTTCACTGTGACCACCCCATTGTGTCTCTATATCACTGTGTTTCCTCGCTCTGATTTTCTTCACTGAGTGAATACTACCATGATTGAAAACATTGTGACCGTGGCTAGTTGGACTTTGACATGGAATGCAGTCAATGGGCATGAATTCAGCTCGGATGCAACTCATGTAAGAGTCTGTTTTGGTAGGCTTGGGGCTTTTCATGGACTTGACTTACATGAGTTAACTCGGCTCAGAAATTCAAGTGACAGTAGTCGAACTGGCTTAGCCAAGTCTAACCTAGCGTTTAGCCATCTTGTCTGCCTTGCTTGACCTGTGGACTTCCCAACTGATTCGAGTGTTTTTTAAGCTTTTAGGGCTCGTTTGTGCAAGTGTACTGTTTGGCATTATTCAGGCCCAAATTCAATTTCTATTTCGGTTTTGTTTGCTGCAGCAGGGCTCTCCACAGAAAACCAAAAATGTTACATAATTTTTTCTCGCAACAGGGGAAAGTGGGGTCCGCACGTGGGATGAAGGGCTTTTCACCTCTAACATTTAAAATTGAAGGGGAAAAAGCTAGAAATGTAAAAAAACAAAGCTCTATATTGAATCAAAATTGGATCAACTGTATGTACAAATTGTGAAAAAAGAAAAACCATGTAAAGGTTTTTCACATGGAGCACAAATGGCTTCTTCAAAATCCATGCACAAGTATTTGTTGGTTGGCCTGTTCTTGTTGAAGCAAGGATGATGAATACCAACACCTTCCAGTGCGGAAATGACCAAAGCCTTCTCCACTTCTTCACACACACATCTTTCAACTAAGGACATAACATAATCCATGAACACCCCATCACAAGGCAATTTAATTGGTCCATTGCCTGGTAATCCAAACTCTTCTTCAGACATCTTTAAAAGCTCTATGAAGATGGGGTTCTCAAGATATGACAATGGAACCGCGAAACGCCTTCCATCAGCAGTGTACACAACAAAATTTCCCTTCTCCGGTCTCGATTTGCTGATCGTAGTTGAGTTCTTCGAAGAATCATTTCTTGGTAACATGATTCTTCTTCTTCTCCCTATTGCAGCTACTTTGCTGGCCATGTTTACAAGTCTTCTGGGGTTCACCATCTTTTCCTCTTTTTAGGCTAAAAGAAATATTTCAACAGAAGAGATCTGAGTTTGGGTCTTGGACTGCCAATGAAATTGTCTTAGTATTTATACACACAAAAGGGTAGATATTGCATTGAGGTGTGGCTTTCCTAGTGTTGGGCAATAGAGGATACAAGGCCATGTGATGTTCAGGTGGGTGAGTAGTTGTTGGATGAAGCCATGTTTGGAGTATGTTTTAGTCATCGCGTGGAGGTGGTAGACATGGCAATGTCTCTTTTTCAAATCATTTGAAGTTAGGAATTTATATGGGTCTCATTGTTCTTTATCTATATGCTGTGAGACAGGCTCCACAGCTGTTGAAGTGGCTCTTTCCCAACTCAAAATATGTCTGCAATCTGTTGCTTACTTTGGCCCACTATCACATGTTTGTGTATCTGCACAAGGTTTCTACCGGTCTAAAATGGATGGTTCAAATAGAATGAAATTTGGATAGCCAATCAGGATGATTTTTAGGATGTAGGGGATCGATCCTCCATGAGGAGAGAGAGAGAGAGAGAGAGAGAGAGAGAGAGAGAGAGAGAGAGAGAGAGAGAGAGTATGAACCCTCTGTGAGAAATGCTGGCTCTTTCTTTATTTGAACATGTATTCGATCGGAAGCTTCACCTCCAACCATAAAATTAACATGCTGGTCTTCAAAAGCTCTTCTCATCAGCTTATAGCATCACATGGTTTCCGGATCCTTCGCTGAATGGAGAAAGCTGGAAGCTAAAGTAGTTACGCATGTGAACTTTTCCATGCCAATGTCATTCTCTACTCACCACAATACCATCTATATAAAAATGTAATTACACACATTCTCTCTCTCACACGCGCACACACACACAAAAGTCATAGATAAAAGGGATTTTATGGATTAATTCCTTCTAAACTTGGGTCCACTAGATAATAATAAAAGTTTCCATAATAACAATAGAGTCGCTTGACTCTCATCAATCATTGACATTGCGTCTCACTATATCATGGGTTTCCACATTTAAAATAAAAAAACACTATAAAACACGAGAGACCATAAAAGTTGGATAGAGAGAGAAGTGACAAGAGAGAAGGGGTCGGTGATTGAGTGGTGGCGAGAAAGAGAACATTCAATCAAGTGGGAGAAAAGAAGTATTGGATTCTCGTATTTTCGATATTAGGAACTTGATGAGTCATTTTGAAAGAAATAAGTGCAATTATGTCCCTAGGATTTTGAATGGTGCAGCTCAGTTAGTAGCTAATTTTGCTAAATTATATAATGGGTGATCCCATGAGAGAATTTATTAAAAAGAACTTGCAGATTTACATCTCCCACTAAATGATTCCCAAATGGGGATTTTGTTTTATCAAAACTCAATATATGGTAAAAAAAATAAAAATGCATTTTTCTTACTGTTTACAATCACTATATTTAAAAAAAAAAGCTGATAAATCCCATGGTTTTTTTTTTTTTTTTTTTTTGCAGAGTTGTATATAAAAATCTTCGTAGATTTATAGCTATGAATGAATGATTACATATGTGGATTTCTTTTTTTAAAACTCGATAAAGAGGGTAGAACGTGGGCTTCAAATAAAAAGGAAAAGAATACCAAAAAGGTATTCATGTCACAAGGTATGAGTCCAGAAGAAAAAAATTTATAATTCATGTCAACTGCGTAATGAAACGCTTCACATACTTATATAGAGTTTTTATTGGAATTACTTCTTTCAATATTCTAGTATAAAAATCAAGAATGTCTCCTAGGGAGTCCAAAGGTCACTTTGGAAAGTTTAAAGGTCAAAAGTCATCTAGAAAAGCTAAACATCATGTGACTTTATTGTTATCTTGGAATATGTAAAGTCATGTCTTTTGGAAGTGTTTTTTAGTAGACCATATCAGGTTGTATTATAGTTGTTTTCTAGCGTGTGAAGGAAGTGTGTGAGACAAGAGTGTGTGATGTGAAGGTCTGGGAGATTGTCCAAGTGATTTGGTATAGAGAAATCTATTGTTATCTTAAAGTTTGAATTAGAGACAAGTGTTTTGTTCATTTGATTTAGAGCAAGAGCTCTGTATGGTCCTTTGGTCATACAACCCCACATACACACACACTCCACACCTTCACATTTCTTTTGAAGTGTTATTAGATTATGGTTCCTACAAATTGGTGTCGGAGCATTTCTTTAATTAGAGTGGAATTAGATCGTGTTTTTTTCATTTCTTCGCTTTAGTAAAGCATTCTAATTTCAACTAGAATGGCTTGACTAGGGCTTAACCATTTTTTGGCTGGATGGGCAACGTTATGCACTTATGGGATGATCCAGGCTTGATCTTATGGTTTAAAAGTTGGGCAGGGCCTGGATATTCCTTATCCTGCTCCGACCCAACCCATGAACACCCCTAATTTGGAGATAGGTGGAGAGGAGGAATATAACAAGGAAAGAATAAACACTCAGGGAGCTTTCGTGCTGGGGAGAAAGGCCCTGGACCAGATTGTGGTGGCTAAGGAAATGATCCATGTCATGTCCAGGCAGAAAGGTTGCTGTGCCACAGTGGCTGTAAAACTTGACGTCGAAAAGGCCTATGATACTTTCCATTGGGATTTCCTTCAAGCTTGCCTCACTCAACTTGGATTTGATCGGTCATTCACTACAAAAATTATGCTTTTTGTTTCCTCGGTCAAATTCACGATCCGAGTTAACGGTAGGCATACAGAGAAGCTCCGGCCAGAGCACGGCTTTCGCCAAGGTGACCCACTGCCACCGTACATTTACATCTTATGTGCCGAAACATTGAGCAAGCAAGTTGATAAAATGGCGGCATCCAAGAGAATGCTCTTCCCTAAAATCGCTCCAAACGGAGGTCGGGTTGGTCTGCTGCAGTTTACGGACGATCTTCTCTTATTCCTTTGTCTGAATGCCCACACCATTCTAGGCCTTCACCGGCTCCTCACCAAATTTGAAGAGGAAGCGGGTCAGGCATCAATTGAACCAAGAGCCAACTCCTGTTCTCAAAAAATGCATCCCCAAGGACAGTTCGCTTAACCAAAGACGTGCTCCACATTCAGAGGGATGTCAATTCCTTCGACTACCTAGGCACCGCTCTCGAACTCAAAAGTAATCAAAGAACTTCCTGGGTTAACACCATCCGCCGAGTCCAATCTTGGATTGCAGGATGACGGGGTAGTTCCCTCTCCCCTGCAGGTATGAAAGTCCTAATCGAATCAATCACCACTGCTATCCCCATATACCGGTTAGGTCATCACACCATCCCAGGGAAGGTGCTAAAACAAATTAATGAAATTAATTCTAATTACCTGGTCTGGAACAAGCATATCCCAAGGTTTACACCCTATAGCTTAGGACAAAGTCACCCCACACAACTTTGAAGGCGGTCTACGTCTAAGAGACCTTAAGTCCCAATCCAAAGCCCTCCTAACCCACCTAGTCTGGCGCTTCTATACCAATCCAAACGCGCAATGGGTCACAGTTCTCTCACAAAAATACCTTCATCACACTACCTTTAGAGATTACACCCCAAAGGCCAAGGATTCAACCCTCTAGAAGAAAATGTTGAAGTACAGACATCACATCCTCAACAACTAATTTTGGTATGTTGGAGACGGGACTCGCATTGATGCCTTTAAAGATCGATGGATCTCCGGTCTTGGGGGTGGTTTCCCAGAACCAAGACATCCAACTCCCTGCCAACCTCTAACTGTTAGTAGCCTCAGCAATAGAGACCAACATCTCCTCCTAAGTTGGAACATAGAAGCTCTCCGGTCGTGGTGGGACGAGAACACGGTGGCAAACATCCTTACAATTCCTTTAGCAGACAAAGAATGTTGGAAAAACGAAACCGCCAGGACATGTTAAAGTAAACCTCTATACAAGCACTTTACCCCTCGCACGATGGGACCGCATAAGCCATGGACTGCCTTATGGTCTCTCCTTATGCCCTCAAAACACAAACTCTTCCTCTAGAAATGCCTACACAACCGGCTACCTATAAGGGTCCGCTTACTGAGGTTTATCCCTGCCATTAATCCTATTTGTGTTGTTTGCCATCTTGCACCCGAGACCACCACACACACAACCCCCACCCCCCCACCCCCCACCCCGACTCCGGTTGGTACCTGGTTCTAGAGCCAGAATACTAATTGCCAAGTTGTGGTTGGCTGGCTTTGGTGGTAATCTCTGGAAGGCCAAAAATAACATCTGTTAGGATTTTATGTGTTGGCTAAATTCATGGGCTGAACAAAACTCTAGGGGCCCATTGAGTTGTATTTCATATTTATAAAAAGGGTTCTGAAGATAGAAGACTTGACGAATTAGAAAAAGAAAGATGGGAGAAAAAGTGTTGAAATTGCTAAAAGTTCGAATCTACAGAATGTGGTTCGTTCGAGCGACCCGTTCCTTCGCTCAAGCGAACCCCAGACAGAAGTTGTTTCGCTCGACCTACCTTTTGTGATCGCTCAAGCCATGATCTGATATTCAAATACAGTGGCTTGTTCGCTCGAGCGAACTCCTAGGTCGCTCGAGCAAACCTGGGCGTAAAATTAGAAACTTGCACAGTTTTCTCTCCTGATTTGTCTCAAGTTTGTGTTGCTGATTCCTAAACATATTATAACACTTGAGGCATGAATCCAAGGCTATTTAAATGACTCAAGGGCTATTCTAAAGACACACATCACCTCTCAAAGTTCTGAGTTAGATATTTAATTGAGAGAATTCTTCTCTAGAGATTTATTAAGAAGTTGTACTGCCAAGTTCTCTAAAGTCAGCATCTTCTGCATCCTTTATAGAAGATTATCTTCTTGTGAGAAGATTTGAAGAGTCAAGCGCTGGATTGAGTCTGTTGCAATCAGCGGTGTGAAGTCGTTGAAGCGTGAAGCGACACAAAGTAACTTCAGTCCTTAGGTAGGGGGTATCTGGGAAAGAAATATGATTTTCTTGTAATTGCGAGATTCATAATGCTTGATTAGATCCAGTTTGGATCCGTAGTTTTTCACACCGGTTAGGGTTTTCCACGTAAAAGTCTGGTGTCCTTGTGGTGTGTGCTTGTGAATTTATTTCCGCTGCATATTTATTATTTTTGCACACTTTTGAGTTGATTAATTGAGTGGACCAATCTAGAGATCTTGCGAACCCTAAACTTTCAATTGGTATCAGAGCAGGTTGCACTAAGTTATTGTGTTTGATCTAAAAAGATTTTTAGAATGTCACTCAATCGAGAAGGGACATCAACTTCTATGCCCTCTTTGCTAGATGGTTCCAATTATGGATATTGGAGGCAAATGATGATTGGGTTCCTTAAGTCAATAGATGATGATGTCTGGGATATTGTTGATGAGGGCTGCTCCAAACTAACAATTGTGGCTAATGGACAAACTGTTCTTAAACCTAAAGCCCAATGGACTAAAGATGAGAAGCATGACTCTAATTGTAATAACAAGGCTGTGAATGGAATATACAGTGGAGTATCTGCTGAAGAGTTTCGTAGGATTTCCACTTATAAAACTGCAAAAGAAGCATGGAAAGTCTTACAGACAGTGTATAAGGGTACAGACACGGTAAAGCAATCAAAATTACAAAGGCTGACCAAAGAATTTGAAACCATCGTGATGGAAGAAGATGAGACCTCCGATCAATTCTATGCTAAGCTGAATAATATTGTCAATTTTGTTTTCATTATGGTTGAGGAAATTCAAGAAAACAAGATTGTCAAGAAGATTCTGAGGTCTTTGCCTTCGATGCTCGATTTTAAGGTTGATGATATAAAAAAAAATAAGATCTTGATACCCTCAAGGTAAACCAGCTAGTTGGAAATCATCAGACATTTGAAGCAGACCGTTAGGATATAGGAAAATCAAAAGAGAAAGGTATTGCTTTGAAAGCCATTTCAGAATCAAGAAAGAAGCTTGAAAAGAAAATTGAGCCTGATTCTGACTCTGAGGCTCAAGATGATATGGCTAAATTGTTTAATTGCTTCAAAAAGTATATGAAGTCAAAATAAGCCAAGTAAAAGAGTTTCAAGTTTGAAAAGAATGATTCTCCAAGTGTTTTGAGTGCCAAGGCTATGGACACTATGCTAATGAGTATGCTATCAAGAAAAATGATACAAAGAAAAAGGTTGTTAAGTCCGCAACCTTACTGGGTCAATTGGGCCATATAGCACGCCCGCTGACCTGTTTATTTTGTTATTATTATAATTAATTATATTGCTAGATAATTAGGTGGGTTTAGATTAAGAGCGAGTTTCTTTTAGCATTAGAATAATATCTACGAAGTTTCATGCGATTCCAAGTTCGTTTGAGTCTAGCAGGGGGTAGTTTGCAATTTAAGGAAAATTGAGTGTTTTTCCTGAAAATTCCAATCACCGTGATTTTGGGTTCATTGGAAAGATCTCGTCGCGCTGATTGTTTTTGTCTCTTGGCTCGTCACGATCCGACGATCAGAAAACTTTTAAGTGACCCATTTGTTCACCGAACCCACTTAAGGATAAACTAGTCCTTTTTCCTCTCTTTCCTTTTTCCTCTCTTCTTCTCCTTAAGCAGAGATTAACCCTAATCTCATTCTCATTCTCTGCAACGAAGCTACACCAACCCCTTTCTTCTTCCTCAGTTGTTCAAGCTTTAGAACTCCTTCCCCGAGAGATCATCTCCTCGATCCGAGCCGCTCATCTTCTTCCCCGCAACCTCCTCTTTCCATTAATCTTGGTTTGGTAAGCTTTCTCTCACATTCATATTTTCAATCATCTTCTCTTTTGGTTAGATTCAGATTGTTCTTGATCCTTTTCTTCCATTCCTTCTCCTTTGCGTGTTAGATTGTGCTTGGTTGGGATAGATTTGTGGATTTTCGTGGTAGAAGGCTTCTCCTCAAGCTTTTTCCCTTTTTTCATCTTCTTCTTGGTTGAGGTAAGTAGATATGCATTGCATATTTAAAATATGTGTGTTTGTTTTCGATTAATTGGTTATGCTTTTTTGTTAGAATCCCCAAATTACAAGCCTGTTTATGATATTGATTGGGTTTAATATGCTAGACTAGGTTTTGGGTTGGTTTAATTTGAAATTGGTGAATCTTAGTTTGTTTTTATTTGCTGAAAATATTGTAATGATGAATTGGGAGCATGGTGGCTCAATTTTCTGCAGGTTAAACATAGAATGGCCTGAAGAGGAAGAGGCCAGAAACCCAATTTCATGGCTGTAGGTTCTCTGTCCGATCGAACGATCGCTCTATGCGATCGATCGGACGGAGGATATGCCTCAGTTAACCGAGGGTTGTCCAATGTCCGATTGATTAGACACTATGTGCGATCGATCGGATAGAGGAAACCCGCAGCTAACTGGAAGGTGCCCAGGTCCGATCGATCGGGTACTCTGTCCGATCGATCGGATAGGGTGCACTAACTGGGAGCTGTTCAGTGCCGATCGATCGGACCTTCTGTCCGATCGATCGGAGGGTGTAGGTTCACTGGACGTGACAACTTGGAATCTCCGTAACTTGTATCCGCCCGTTGGAATTCTACATGTAATATATTGTTGGAAAGCTCTTGAGACGTATAATTAAATGGTTCTGGTTTCGTTACGATCGGAGATCGGGAAGTGATGCAATTTCTTGGATTACTGATTCATCTCTTGTTTTATTTTAAATGAGACCGGTAACCTAGGTTTGGGCCTTAGATATTGGAAACCATGAACTTACTTTCACATGACCAATAATGGAGTTGAAATCGATGCACTTGGCTTGGTGTGCTTCGATGGGTTGTCTAGGTATTCGTGTATTAAACATGGGGTAACCGAATGCGTATGGAACTGAATTAATAGATGCTTAACATGATTGTACACCAAGGGATTTCCTCAGAAGCATTGCTGATCCAATTCCACACGTACTCCGTCAGACCATGTAAGATACAGGGATGACACCACTTGCCTAGATTTGGTTTGTAATTCCTCTTTGACTTATGAATCGTATCCGTTGTTATTGCTCCTTGTACACTCACTTGGCATAAAATACATAATTAATTATAAAACATAAATTCTTGTAGAACTAGGATATGGAGCTGACTTAGAGTATATCGTAGGAACCGTGCGTCATGTATTGATAAACATGACTGGCTAGCATGTAAGGGATTATCGTGTGTTTGACTTGTCTTGTATTGTTTTGAATGAGATATTCCCTATGAGCATGTCTTGTATATTGAACTAGCCAGACTTGCTTGTCTTGGTTTTCCCTCGTGTCAGCACCACTTTATTATTATTATTTGCATGTCTTGGCCAACTGCAATTTGGGGTTTTATTGATGGGCCGGTTATTCGGACATCGGGGTGGGCAGTCGACTTTGGACAGCATCCATGGCGTTGAATAGTTGGGAGCGGGCTTGGACCGTGCTACTATTCCCAGGACCGGGAGCTTGGATCCCCCTAGAGCCGGACTTCCGGATTGGATCGTTATTGGTACCCAGGGAGATGGCTTGGACATCGTTGGAGTCTCCTTCTTGATACTTATATTGCATTGCATTGCATGGATAGTGGTGATTGTTAGTTTTGCTAGGATTCTTGTTATTGTTTATAATGATATTTATTCATGCTTTTTGCCTAGCATTTTTCCTTGTATTCACCTGATTATATTCTGTCATTACTCTTATATTTGATACATGTCATGTTCATTTATATCTTGCTTATCTATTGCCGATGACGTAGAGTAGCGTCATCCTACTCGGCACATGAGAAACTCATATGGGACTTCACTAGAATTTGATTCATTCATTTGTTATTCATCGTTGGATATTTATTTCATTGACTTCACTTGTGTTTGATGGCCTTTAGTTACTGGGATGGTCATTGTAAATAAATTAACTCTTTGAATAACTTAAATTGTTTCTTACAACTTTAAATTCTCAATGAGATTATTATTCATTATTGATATCCACATATACCTTGAATTGTATGAATTCCGCAGTTTTTATATTAATTGAGGTTTGAAATACAATATCCTCACAGCAGACTTACGATTCTTGGGCATAAAGGGCAAACATTTTAATTAACCCTAAATTTTACTCCCCGGTTCCAGTTTATTTTCTAATCGGGTTCGAGGAACGGGACAAAGGCTCTCAACACAACACGGGCTGAAGAGTCATCAGAAGAAGAAGAAAAAGATACTGGGGCTGATTCTTCAGAAAATATGAATGGCAAGTTTGTAGCTTTCAAGGCTAAGTCTCTGTCTTACAATGATACTGATGAAGATCATGATAATGAGATATCAAATCAAGAGGAAGATTATGAAGAGTTGTACCATACTACATATGTTAATTGCGTCAAGATGACTAAGTATGACAACAAGATCACTATCAAGTTTAAGGCTGCTCAAGAAGAAAATTTTGCATTGAAAATTGAATTAGAGCAAGCGCTTGAACAGGTTCATCTCTTGGAAAGTCAGAAGAGCTGTATAGCTGAAAATTTGACTATTGAGGGTCAAAAATTCGAGAAGGCTGAACAAGAGATTGAGACTATGAAAACGGAGTTGCAGATAGTTAAATCTGAAAAAGAAAATTTACAAGGAAGACTGAATATCACTCTTTCTGAGTTATAAGTCAAACAGGCCTCTTTAAATAAGATGAACACTGGTTCGAAGAATCTTACAAATATCTTGTGCAGTCAGAAGTCTACTTTTGACAGAAGCGGTCTTGGTTATGATCATTGTGCATCAACTTCAAATGCTAAAGGTGAAACAATTTTTGTTTCAAGTGTTGCACATACTACTCCACATACTGCACATGTTACTAATGTGTCAAGTAGTATCAAGAAAAATAATGTGCCATGTGCTGCATGCACATCCACTTGTCATCATTGTGGAAAGAAATGATACATTCGTCCCCATTGCAAGAAGCTGAATAACTCTACCTAAGACCATGCAATGGTGGAAGAATTTTTCTCCACTCAAGACAACTCCAATTTGGGTTAGAAAATCTGATTTGCCTAAGGAGTTTGCTCACACTATACAGAATGATCAAACTACACAAGTGTGGGTAGCTACATATAAAAAGCCTTTATCAAGAAGGTCACGCCCCCACCCCCAGTGCTGATATGAAGATACATTCAGGGGGAGTTGAAATTGAGGGAGAGCTAATGCATCCAGATTGACAAAAGTTGCATAATATTTGTTTGTCAATTATGGACAAAAAGGGAGAGAAAGGTGACAAATCGAGGGAGAGTACAAGAAGTCAGAGACAATGTAGATCTACATTAGCTGCTTGTAAGTTTTTGTGCTGATTGCCAATTTTTTTTAAAATTCAATGTATTTTGGGTTTTCTTGAAATTGTTGGGAGAAAAATTGTTGAAATTGTTGAAAGTTCGAATATACAGAATGTGGTTCGCTCGAGCGACCAGTTCTTTCACTCGAGCGAACTCCAGACAGAAGTTATTTCGGTCGACCCACCTTTTGTGATCGCTCGAGCCATAATTTGATATTCAAATACAGTGGCTTATTCGCTCGAGCGAACTCCCCGGTCGCTCGAGCAAACCTAGGCTCAAAATTAGAAACTTGCCCAGTTTTCTCTCCTAATTTGTCTCAAGTTTGTATTGCTGATTCCTAATCATATTATAAAGCTTGAGGCACGAATCCAAGGCTATTTAAATGACTCAAGGGCTATTCTAAAGACACACATCACCTCTCAAAGTTCTGAGTTAGAGATTTAATTAAGAGAATTCTTCTCTAGAGATTTATTAAGAAGTTGTGCTGCCAAGTTCTTTAGAGCCAGCATGTTCTGCATCATCTGTAGAAGATTATCTTCTTGCGAGAAGATTTGAGAAGTCAAGCGCTGGATTGAGTCTGTTGCAATCAGCGGTGTAAAGTCGTTGAAGCGTGAAGCGAGACAAGGTAACTTCAGTCCTTAAGTAGGGAATATCTGAGGAAGAAATCTGAATTTCTTGTAATTGCGAGATTCATAGTGCTTGATTAGATCCATTTTGGATCCGTGGTTTTTCACCTCGGTTAGGGTTTTCCATGTAAAAATCCGGTGTGCTTATGATGTGTGCTTGTGATTTTATTTCCTCTGCATATTTATTATTTTTGCACACTTTTGGGCTGATTAATTGAGTGGACCAATCTAGAGATCTTGCAAAGCCTAAACTTTCAACATCATCTTTCGTCACCAGCCATGGCAACCCCCATCAGTTCTCAAACAGGTCTCCCAAGCAATGCACGAGTGGTGGGTTGCTACAGACCTCATAAAGGCCTCTCTTCCCAGAGGCATCCTTGCAACTACCTGGGAACCACTTCCTCCAAACATTCCCAAGCCCAACGTTGATGGCTCCTTCAACCCCCAGACCAACACCTCAGGTATAGGTGGTGTCCTCCGTGACCATCAAGGACCACTTATCCAGGCCTTTGCTACCACTGCTCATGCGAATTCCACACTGGAGGGAATACTACAGGCCATCCTGCGAGGCACAAAGATGTGCCTGGATCTTAGTTTAATAGAGGTCATTATTGAAGGCGACTCTTTCATCATTTGGAACAATATCAATTGCGATTCTGGAATGCCCTGGAGACTGATGAATTTGTGGAAAAATCTTCGCCGCACTCTAGCCCATATTTCCTCGATGGCAGGTCCTCCTAACCCGACGGACCACCAACAGGCTGGCTGACGCACTGGCCAAGTTGGGACCCCCGCAAGAAATCATTTTTACCTCCACCCTGCCGATACACATAAACGACATTTACTTACATGATCTTTGTATGCAAGAAGAGAGGAATCTGAACCCGGAAGCATCTCGTATGGCGACTAATCTCATGGAACACACAACGCATGGATTGAGTAACAAATATGGGGGAGAGCATCATATGGTGTCAGCAGAAATCACAGATCTTCAAGCTATCCAATGTAATATTGAGGGCCGAAGGAGGCAATCTTTTGTAACAACCTTTTATCAGCATTAATATAATATCCATTATGAGCACAAAAAAAAAAAAAAAAAAGATTTAAAAAAAAGATTAAAAAAAAAAAAGATAAGAAAAAACAGGGGAAAAGATATACAAAAAGGGCCCTGCACATGGAAAAAAACTCAAAAAGATATCATGTGTGCCATCCACGCCCAACATTTAAAATCCTAGGAAAAAGGAGATGGAAATGCAAAAAATCAAGCTCTATATTGAATCAAATTCGAATCAGTATTGTACAGACTGTAAAACAAAAGTATATAAAGTGATCACTGTAAATGTTTTTCACATGCAGGTAAAACGGCTTCTTCAAAATCCATGAACAAGTATTGATTTGTTGGTTGCCCTGTTCTTGTTGAAGCAAGGATGATGTATAACAGCACCTTCCAAAGCCCATGGAAATTACCAAAGCCTTCTCCACATCTTCACACACACACATCTCTGAACTAAGGACACAACATAATCCATAAAGACCCCATCACAAGGCAATGTAATTTGCGCATTGCCTGATAGGCCAAACTCTTCTTCAGACATCTTCAACAGCTCTATGAAGATGGGGTTCTCAAGATATGCCAATGGAACCGCAAAGCGTCTTCCATCAGCAGTATACACAGCAAAATTTCCCTTCTCCGGTCTCGATTTGCTTGTCGCAGTCGAGTCCTTGGCAGAATCATTTCTGGGTAACATGATTCTTCTTCTTCCCCTAATGGAAGCTACCTTACTGGCCATGGTTACAAGTTTTCTGGGGTTCGCCATCTTTTACTCTTTTTAGGCTAAAAGAAGCACTTCAGCTAAAAGGAGATCTGGGTGTGGATCTTGTATTTCCAATGAAGTGATCTAAAGTCATCAAGCATATATATATATATATATATATACAAGGCTCTCCTAAGCTCAAGCTTAGGATAAAATTTTGTAAGCTCCATGCTTGTGGGGCCTATCTTTGGTTCATCCAAATGGACCAAACACATGACTCCCCTAAATTGCACATATCCGCCAACTTTCAATTAGATCCAAATTATCTAAACCGTTGGATCGACTATGTATCGATTCAAAGGGACCGTTGACCATTAAACTTTTGGGCCCATATGGAGATGATAGAAATCACGGTTGGAGCTGTTTTTTGCAGAGAGAAGGATCCCACGGAGTCCTTAAAATCCCCCCATCCCCATCCCCATGTGGGTCCCCAGGTGGGCCCCACCACATACTTGAGCTTACCTTATCCTAAGCTTGAGCTTAGAAGAGCTAGCCCCTATATATATAAATATATATATACACAAAAAGGTAGATGTTGCAGTTGTAGCTTTCCTAGTGTTGGGTAGTAGAGGATACATGGTCTGTCAGTCAAACACTGACTCATCCAGAACTTTCTTTCTCTCCTTGTTTTTCTGGAATAGTCCTCATACACAATCTTATGGAGAGACATCTAGAAACACATTCCAGAATACTCCATCGCCGACTTCAACTTGTGAAGACCGAGTGGGCCACGTTAACAACTTAAGAGCCACATGCTCTTAACCAACTCAAGTTCCATTTGGCTATAAATAGAGGTGCATGGCATGTAGTGAAGTCAAGTGAAGAGAAACACAAGAGTGAAGTGAGAAGAACAAGTGAGGTGAAGACTAGCTCAAGTAGTGAGTGAAGTGTGGAGAGTTCAAGTGTGTAGTGGAGTGAAGTGTGTAGTGAGAAATTCGTGTGAGTGCTCCCTTTGTAGTAAGTGAGTGTATTGAGAAAAGTGTTTAGTGAGAGTCTCTTTTTTTGTAAGTGTGTAGGCTTAAAAGTGTATTCCTTTTGTAATAGTGTATTTGTAAGAAATTTATAAAGTGAGTTCTTGTTTTTAGTGTAATTTGTAATTAAGCTGTAGCTAGTATGTATCTCTCATTGTCCAACAAAGTGGTATCAGAGCCAGGTTCCTCTACAAGCAAAGATGGCCTCAAGCTTGGTTCAACCCTAGATCCCGAAGCTGACGAAGGAGAACTATGAGAACTGGAGTATACAGATGAAGGCGTTATTCGGATCACATGATTTATGGGAGATCGTCACCGAAGGATACATGGAGCCCACTGCAGATCAAGAAGCTGCCTACACCGCGGAGCAGAAGACTGCCCTCAAGGACCAAAGGAAGAAAGATAAGAAGGCTTTGTTCCTACTCTATCAAGGAGTAGATGAACTAACCTTCGAAAAGATTGCTGAAGCACCATCAAGCAAAAAAGCATGGGAGATCCTGAGCACTGTCTTCAAAGGTGTTGATCGCGTTAAGAGGGTACGTTGCAAACTCTCCGAGCAGAATTTGAAGCTACTCATATGAAGGAAGGTGAGAATATTTCTGATTATTTCTCACGATTACTTGTAATAGTAAATCAAATGAAGAGAAATGGTGAAAAAATAGAAGATATTCGAGTTGTAGAAAAAGCATTAAGATCCCTCACAACCAAATTTGAGCATGTGGTTGTGGCTATTGAGGAATCAAAAGATTTAGAGACTCTCTCAATAGAAGAATTAATGGGATCACTCCAAGTCCATGAGCAACGTTTACAAAAGAATAGTGGCTCCATGGTCTTGGAACAAGCACTAGAGTCAAAACTAACTCTAAGTGAGCAAAAGCCCAGTCGCGGAAGTTCGAAGCGGGGCGGTAGAACAAATAGTAATCGCGGTAGAGGTAAAGGGGGAGCAAACACTCAAAGCCAAGGGCAATCTCAATCGAGGAGCTCCAACAATCGCAGAAGAGGAGCTGGCCGAGGAGGATTCACTCGAGGTCGTGGGAATTTAAGAAGTGTCCAATGCTACAACTGTAATAAGTTTGGACACTATGCCTCGGAGTGCTGGAGCAAACCCGCGGAACAGGAAGAGCGATCTAACTTCGCAGAAGCAAGAGATGGAGAAAAAGAAGTGTCCACAGTTCTTCTAGCACAAGAGGAAGGCCATGGCCAAGAGAATGTATGGTACCTAGATTCCGGCGCTAGCAACCACATGTGCGGGAAGAAGGAACTCTTTGAAGAGCTTGCAGAAGATGTTCGTGGCAAAGTAAGTCTCGGAGACTCAACACAGCTTCCCGTACAAGGTAAGGGAAATATTAAGATTTATCAGAAAGATGATGTGCCTACATATATCTCAAATGTGTATTACGTGCCCAACATGAAAAGTAACATCCTTAGTCTAGGGCAACTTCTAGAGAATGGTTATGTAATACACATGGAGAATCTCTCTTTGTCATTGAGAGATGTACATGGGAGGCATATAGCTCGAGTCCAAATGGCTAAGAATCGCATGTTCCCACTATATCTTAACACTAGGCTAGAGAAGTGCTTCCATGGACTTATAAACAATGAGTCATGGAAGTGGCATTTTAGATATGGCATCTTCACTTCAATGGGCTCAAGCTATTATCCACTGCAAACATGGTGCATGGCTTACCTACGATCGAAAAGCCCAAGCATGTGTGTGAGGCATGCACTCTTGGCAAGCAACAAAGAAACTCATTTCCAGTAGGGAAATCATGGAGAGCAAAAGCACCATTGCAGTTGGTTCACACAGATATTTGTGGACCATTTGAGACACCTTCTCTTGGAGGTAATAGATACATCATCACTTTTATAGATGACTTCAGCAGAAAGCTCTGGGTATTCTTTATCAAAGAGAAGTCTGCAGCATTCACTACCTTCAAGAATTTCAAAGCCCGTGTAGAAGTAGAGAGTGGTTGCAAAATAAAGACACTTAGATCTGATAGAGGTGGAGAGTACACCTCAAAAGAATTTCAAGAGTACTGTAGACAATGGGGCATCAGGCATCAATTTACAACTACCTATACACCGCAGCAGAATGGGATAGCGGAAAGGAAAAACCGCACCATCCTCGATATGACGAGGACCATGCTTAAAGAAAAAGGTCTGCCAAAAGAATATTGGGCAGAAGCAGCTGCGTGTACAGCCTACTTACTCAACAGATGCCCTACAAAAAGTGTCAGGAATAAGACACCGCAAGAGGCATGGAACGATCACAAACCAAGTGTGGCCCATCTAAAAATATTTGGGTGTGTTGCATATGCCCAAGTACCAGAGGCAAAAAGGAAGAAGCTTGATGATCGTGGAGAAAAATGTATCTTTATTGGATACAGTGAGGAGTCTAAAGCCTATAAACTCTACAACCCACTCACAAAAAAAAGTGGTGGTAAGCAGAGATGTAGTCTTTAGTAAAGAGGAAGCATGGAAGTGGAATGAAGAAAACACAGCCCAAGAAAAGCCTCTTGAAATAGAAGAACAAGAGACACATCCTCAAAACCAAGAAGGCCCGCGACAAGATCACGCAACATCTCCACATACAACATCACTAGTTCGAAGGAGTCCTGAAGGACAAGATGGATCATCAGCAAGCAGCTCATCAGCTCGAAGCTCTTCCTCCTCCATCACACCAATCAAGATGAGAAGCCTAAGAGACATCTATGAGGAAACTGAAGGGATCAATCTCTTATGTCTCTATGCTGACCATGAGCCTCTTACCTTCCAAGAAGCATTGAACAAAGACTATTGGAGAAGAACCATGGAAGAAGAGATTCACGCCATCGAGAATAATGATGCTTGGGAACTTACTACACTCCCTCCAGGACAGAAAGCTATCGGTGTCAAGTGGGTATATAAGATCAAGTGCACGATCGATGGAGAGATCGAGCGATATAAGGCGAGGCTTGTAGCTAAAGGCTACAAACAGCAATATGGCGTGGATTATGAAGAAGTCTTTGCTCCTGTTGCTCGACTTGATACGGTAAGAATGCTTATCTCTCTTGCAGCACATCACAATTGGAAAATATACCAACTAGATGTTAAGTCAGTATTCCTAAATGGAATACTTGATGAAGAAGTATATGTAGAACATCCAGAAGGCTTTATAGTAGGAGAGGAGCAAAAAGTATACCGCTTAAAGAAAGCATTATATGGGCTAAAGCAGGCCCCACGAGCATGGAATGCTATAGATAGCTATCTGGAGAAAAACGGGTTTTCCAAAAGCCTGTATGAGCATTCAGTCTATATAAAAAGAAATGCACAATGAGAAATGCTCATAGCATGCCTTTACGTTAATGACTTATTATTCACTAGGAATAGTCCCCAGATGTTCGAAGAATTCAAGCATGCTATGTTCAAGGAGTTCAAGATGACCGACTACAGACTAATGTCCTTCTTCCTTGGTATAGAGGTCAAGCAACAACAAGATGGCATTTCCATCTCACAGAAAAAATATGCTAAAAAACTCCTTGAGAAATTCAGAATGAGCAACTGCAATCTTGTAAGCACACCTGTAGCAACAGGCCTGAGACTAACAAAAGAAGGAGAAGGAATAGACATTAATCCGACACTATTCAAAAGCCTGATTGGAAGCTTAAGGTATCTCACAATCACAAGGCCAGACATTGTCTATGGTGTCGGACTTTTGAGCCGATATATGGAAAGGCCAAAGGAGTCGCATTGGGTTGCAGCTAAAAGAATCTTACGGTACATCAAAGGTACCATGGATCTTGGTCTTTTCTATGGCTATGGCAAAGAAGCAAAGTTATATGGACATTCAGATAGTGACTGGGGAGGTGATCAAGATGAAAGAAAGAGCACTACAGGGTATGTGTTCTATCTTGGACCGACAGCTTTCACATGGGCATCCAAAAAGCAAAGTATAGTAGCCCTGTCTTCATGTGAAGCCGAATACGTAGCAGCGTCAGCAGCAGTCTGCGAAGCTATATGGCTGAGAAATCTTCTGGAAGAATTTGATCACCCACAAGATGAATCCACAACTATACATGTGGACAATAAGTCTGCCATTGAACTCGCTAAGAATCCTATACAGCATGGAATAAGTGCCATTGAACTCGCTAAGAATCCTATACAGCATGGAATAAGTAAGCATATTGACATCAGGTATCATTTCATAAGAGACCATGTAAAGCAGAAGACAGTGAAACTGAAGTACTGCAGCACCACAGAACAAGTGGCAGACATTTTTACCAAAGCTTTGCCAACAGACACATTCACAAAACTAAGAGCAAAGCTTGGCATGAAGACTCTCAGTATAAAAGATTAAAAACGTCAGTGTTTGAGGGGGAGTAATGTCAGTCAAACACTGACTCATCCAGAACTTTCTTTCTCTCCTTGTTTTTCTGGAATAGTCCTCATACACAATCTTATGGAGAGACATCTAGAAACACATTCCAGAATACTCCATCGCCGACTTCAACTTGTGAAGACCGAGTGGGCCACGTTAACAACTTAAGAGCCACATGCTCTTAACCAACTCAAGTTCCATTTGGCTATAAATAGAGGTGCATGGCATGTAGTGAAGTCAAGTGAAGAGAAACACAAGAGTGAAGTGAGAAGAACAAGTGAGGTGAAGACTAGCTCAAGTAGTGAGTGAAGTGTGGAGAGTTCAAGTGTGTAGTGGAGTGTGTAGTGAGAAATTCGTGTGAGTGCTCCCTTTGTAGTAAGTGAGTGTATTGAGAAAAGTGTTTAGTGAGAGTCTCTTTCTTTGTAAGTGTGTAGGCTTAAAAGTGTATTCCTTTTGTAATAGTGTATTTGTAAGAAATTTATAAAGTGGGTTCTTGTTTTTAGTGTAATTTGTAATTAAGCTGTAGCTAGTGTGTATCTCCCATTGTCCAACAAGGTCATGTGATGCTCAGGTGGGTGAGTAGTTTTTGGATGAAGCCATATATGGAGTATGTCAAGTCATCATCTGGATGTGGTAGACACAGCAATATGTCCTTTTCAAATCATTTGAAGGAAGAAATGTATATGGTCTTTTTTCTTATCTATATGTTGTGAGACAGGCTCCACAGCCGTTGAAGTGGATTCTTTCCCAACTTAAAATTTGTCTGCAGTCAGTTGCTTTCTTTGGCCCACCATCACATGTTTTTTTTATCTGCACAAGGGTACTAATTGTCTAAATTGGATGGTTGAAATAGAAAGAAATCTGAATAGCCAATCATAAGGATTTTTAGGATGTATTGGGGTCCACCATGCGGTGAGGAAGAAAAAGAGTTCTACCAATCTAAGTGAGATGCTAGCTCTTTTGACTGTTGAAAATTTATGATTTTGGTCTTTGTGCCTTTCTTTATTTGAACATGCATTTCATCATAAGCTTCACGTCCAACTACACGATTAATTACACCGGACTTCAAATTAAAAGCTCTTCACATCAGCTTATAGCATCACATGGTTCCCCGCATCCTTCGCTGAATAGAGAGCAATGCTACTAATGTCATTCTCTACTCACCACAATACAATTTATAACACTCTAACCAATCTCTCTCTCTCTCTCTCTCTCTCACTACGTGTGGTCTTGTATGCTAACATTAGTCCTCACATCAACCATTGCTTACTGTTAGCTTTAAATTAAAAAAAAAGAGTGATGCATTTTAAGACAATTAAACTTGATGGCCATGCCAATCAATTGATAAGTTCAAAGATGGCCAATTTACCAGTAGCCCCGGTAGGTGAGGCACCTCCTTTCAAGTGAAATAACCATGGATCAATGCCCGGCTATACCAGTGATGGTGAGAGACTTGTGTGAGTATGTAATTACTTAACTTACAAAAAATAAAATAAAAAGACCTTGATGACCATAGATTGAGGGGTTACAATGATATAATGGAGCAGTTTGTTTTCACAGACTTAGATCTCATTGAGATCCTTTCTTCCCCTACCTCCAGCATGACTAGAATGTTTCATGTGGGCTTCATAGGGAAGTGAGTTTGCATATATAGTAGAATTTATGGATGGTTCTCGACAGAATAGGACTTTAGTTACATAAAATTATCCAGGTGAGAATCATCCACATACAAGAATCGTGCTGTTTTGACTTATTATGGTGCTACTTAGCCCACCTATGATCGATTTATCCCCCTCATGCATACTATCCATTGTAAATTGCCACAAGCCAATTAAACACTCATCCAACTGTTACCGGTGGATTGAAATCCAAGAGGAGAAAAAAAGGACTTTTCCTTTTAAAAGCATTACAGCTGGGAATATTTAAACTTGGCTAGCTAGTTCTCATTTACATCTTGTCATCCCTCCATATGGGCCCCAAAAATCAACGGCTTAAAAACAAATTATGAGGCAAATCTACTGGTAAGGAAATTCATGATGAGCATTAAATTGGGTCTTTTGTGTGTGGTTTGACCAAAAAAATAAAATCAGACCACAATATATATGGGTCGATCACGAGTTAAGACACCCCAGCCCTCATTTAAATGGGTTGGGTTAGGGTCAACTCACTCATCATGAATGAGCTATTTAAATGGGTTGGGTTAGAGTCGGCTCGCATATCTAAACCCATTCAAATAATTTGGTGGTTTAATATTTCAGAACTAAGAATACTCTACTTTTATGGAAAGAGTCAAGCTTTTGCTTGCCTATTTGTTTATTTATTTTGCATGTAATCTAACTTAAATATAGCCTTAATATTTGAAATTGATAGGCTTTGAGCCAAGAATCTACAGGTTGGGCTGAGTTAAATAGTTGGCCTGCATTGAATGCGGATTGGGTCAGGTAGATCCGTATCAGGTGCAAGTTGGAGTTACTTGATTCATTTTAGAAACGGGTCAGATATGGGCTAGGTTTTAACCTATAGAGACCCCTTGTTAACCCTACTCACATTGACCTGGCCCAACATGTTTGCCGCCCCTAGTTGTGGCACATCACATTGTGGGAGGATGAAAGGTGGGCTCGTAAGGCCCAGACCCAGCACATATTACCTATCTACATGGTCATCTCTTACTTACCTCCGTCAACCATCCAAGCCCATTGGCACCTTGATCGCACTAGTAATTTCAACCTTTGCTGTCGTTGACCATGTGGAAGCTCCTATGGTCGAGTGCATTTGATTAGGGGTGTTCATGAGCTGGACCGGATTAAGTCATTTCAGGCCCGACCCAAGCCCAACACAGGCAGTAAAAGTCAGGCATGAGTTCACCGCTTTCCTAGTGTTGGGTGGTAGAGAATACAGATTACAGAACCATGTGATTGTTCAGATGGGTGAGTAGTTTTGGAGGTGGGTATGTTTGGAGTTAGTTGGGCTATCATCTGAAGAAGTTGAGAATACAAATATATCTTTATTTATTTGAAATAGGAATTCATGTGGACCTCATTGTTCCGTTCCTCTGTTGTGAGACAAGCTCTTACCCCCACTCAAAAAATGTCTCTAACTCATTACTTTCTTGGGCCCATCCATCACATGGATCTCCATATGCAAAAGGGACTTAGTGGTTTGCAATAGATTTCAAATCCAATTTATGGATCTCCAATCAGAGTGTATGTTGTGATATACTAGGACCACAATGCTGGAAAGTGCAGACATCTAATTTATATATATGAAAGGGACTATTTCCAATTGAGATCAATTAAGAATCAGCCTCCCGATTTTGATTGCCAAATCATTTTGACTATTATTTAAAAGAATCTTCTCTCGTGTTTAAAAGACTGCTCGAGTCTCAATTAGTTTTTGTAACCATTCACAACTCTTTTAACTCTTCCCCTCTTCTTACATGGAACCAAAAAAAAAAAAAACATCTTCTCTTTATGTCTACATGCATCCAAAAGGATGATGTACTTTTTGAATTCTCGACTTCAGTTCTCTGCATTCAACTCAAACCTGGTTTCCAAACATGGGATCACATGTAAGATCACATCATCCTCTCTCTCTTGGCCTAAGACCGATCTTTATTTTATGATTCCTCTTGTGAAATTGCTGAGGTTAATTTGTATATATTTTCTCTACTTATTGATTTCTTCTTGTGAATTAGGGATTCTTATGCCAAGAATTGTATAATCTTTTCGGTTATAATCGACCTCTCAAGTCATTTCATTTTCCTTTGTGTCACTTAGATGTCAAGACAGGACACTATATTTGTTTGTCAGGGCTAGGTTTGTTTTATTATTATTTTCAAATCTTGGGTTTATTAATAAATTTTAATTAGTTCTAATTGTCACATGTTCTTAGCAGGAAGAATGATGTCGGTTTTTGGATTTAGTAAGCCCATTTTGTTATATTATATATCAAGTCACAATCTGCAAATTTTTCTGCCTGATTTCTAGACTTTGAGATCGGTGTAAGAAATGTGGAATAATGGAGAAAGAAATTTGTATTTTGGAGTCATCTTGCTCTCAAGGCAGGTTGTTGAATTATATTGTCCTAGAAGTCTTGAGAAGTGTGTTGGATGCTATGGATCCTCCCCATCCGGTGGTATTAATTTAGCACCCTCCTCTTTTGGATTCGTACCCATTTGAGTTTTCGGAATGAAAAGTTTTACTCTATTATTTCTTTTTTTTTTAGTGTCTCTAAGTTAGATTTTTGCCTCTAAGTCTAATTATTTCTTAATCTTTTAGATGATTTTGATGCCAGGAGATTTTATTTGCACAGTCTATAAGGTTATACAAAATGTCCGAAAAGGCGATCATCTTAAGAAAAATCTATGCACGGTGAGAGATTTTATAGCTACGTAGATCGTTTTTTTTTTTTTTTTTTTTTTTTTTAATGTTTGGTGTTTATGATATTTGAGAATGTCGTCAACTATAAACTTAGATTAAGCAAATTGAGAAATTTAATGTGCCGCTACTCTATGTTGGTGCATACAAATGTTGATTTTTAATATAAATCCCAATCAACTAAAAGATTCTATTAATATTTGCTGGAACCATTGGGCATCGAGAAATTGTGGACTAGAAACTTTGATAGTTTAGTTTTGAATAAAGTTGTGGGCATTGCTCATGTGCTTTTGATGTTTCATTTTTTTCTACTTTCAATCTAAGTCACATTGGCGGGTATACTTTTTAATCCCATAAATTCACAATGCCAATAATTATTTATTCTCTCCTCCAACATCATTGTCTAGGGCTTAGAAGCCAAATTCCTAAAACCTGATACCTGTTTCCTTGGTGACACTTTTCATATCATTTCTGAAAAATGCTTTGGAGAAAGTGGGACTAGCCTATTATACAAAGGGTGATTAAGATGTCAATTCAAGCTTCCATGAATTAAGAAACTAATTGCAAGCAAAATGAAAATTATATGAAATCTGAATTACTATATGACATTTAAAATGGTTTTAGATTTCTACTTCACTCCTCTTTTCTCTAATATCAATAATTCCAAATTTTGTTTAATATATCCATTTCCATATTTATGCTCATTTCTTTATCAAATATACTCTAGCAACTACGTTCCAAGGTGCATTTGCAATTTACTTGAAACTCCAACCAGTTTGAATTTTTCTCTGACATTTTGTCATTATATGGTTGCTATGTCTAATATTGACTTGAAGGGATAGTATATAGAAAAATAATATCCCATCATGTGTGATTTTTACTTTCGGTGCTGCCCCAACAATGTACTTTAAAATGAATAAAACATGTTCTTCCAAAACACTCTAAGCACTTGTGATTTTTGTTCTCTTTATTTAGACATGTCTTCTCTCTTACCTATATGAAATGGTACATAGAGCGGCAGAAGCAGAGCTCACTCTCACTATAGAGAGTCCCAATAAGCTTGCACTTATTCAGTAGCAGTGTGTTCCATGATGACAATGATGACATTTTTTTTTCTATGTGCATTTTTGGGTTTGTAATATGGCTTATTGGAAAATGGGTGGGGAGTAATAGGTAGGAATAAAATAAAAGAGAAACAAAATTGGAAGATGGTTCATTGGGAAAGGATATCAATAAATCAAAATTGGAAGACATGTATGTGGATGTGAGGAGCTGCACTCAAGTTATGTTGACATTTTCTTTTTTTTTTTGCATGTTCATAGAGGCGGCAACTTTTGATCAACATGCGACTAACTTTACTGTTGTGTTTCTCTAAATACAGGAAAACAGAGGTCCTTCGATTGAAGCTCACCGGTTAGAGGCATAGGGTACGGATGGGGATTGTATTGAGACAATATATGCTTTGTACATTTAGGAAAAGGAAAGGACATCATATTTGAGACAACGGTAGGTTGTTGTGAAATGGGTGTTGCTGTATTGTTACTTCACATACTTTTCTAAAGATATATCTATTTCATGGTAGAATATCATTAATTTAATTTATCAAATGCAATGTAATTGACATGCAACGGAAAAGATCTCATCTGCCATCTCTCTCTACAAATTATGTATTGCAGATGTTGTTGATTTCTTGCCCGTGCTTAGCTAGTATAAATGATACCTCCTTTGGCTGTAGAAAAATCTATGCTTTATGTGTCAGATTATCCTTGGTGGAGATTTGCGGATCTTTTTTCATAAGCGTCACTTCCAAGTTCCAACCACACATTCAAAAGGTGCAATCGGTTCAAATCAAAAGCCCTCCTCACAATTAAACGCAGAGGGATTATGCACCCTTTGTAGGCCAATCGACATTTAGGAAGTTAAACTAAATGTCTGTTCTTCCAAGGTTTTGTTTGAAAAGATTACCACCATCCATAACAATCCAACATCTCTATTTTATATATAGGGTACTTGGATTCATTGAGATATGAATAGTGATGAAAATGGGTCTCTAAACACCGAAATACCTAGAGGCCCCCGAAGGTATGGGTCCAATAGTTGCACCGAGGGCCGGACCTACATGATAACCATCTGGAGCGGTCTCCCCAGATCAGATCAAAAAATCTCCTAAACCTTCTAATAGCCCCTTACAATGCCCCACCTATTTCAAAACGTATGCCTTTCTTATTGAAGACTTGTATTGCAAGACTAGTATTGGAGTCTTGTATTGCAGTCTTACCATATATTAGAGTCTTTTTAGTATGGTTGAGCAATCTTGTATTGCAATCTTATTTGGGCTAGCCATTATTTCATTGGAGAAGTTGGAAAAGAAATATATATATATATATATATATAGAGAGAGAGAGAGAGAAATAGATTAAATGAGAATTGAGTGTTGGAAAAGAAGAGGTTGTTTTATAAAGAGAATGGATAATATAGAAAGATATGGGAATTAGGGGATTGGAAAAAAAAAAAGAGATTAATATTTAAAAGGAGAATGGTGTGTTTGTCTTAGAGGAGTGTGATTTATAAATTATTAAAATGTCATAAGCATCTAGAATTCTCATTAACTTTATATGTATTATGTGTGAGATCTAGGTTTTTTTGATTTGATGAGATTGAGTGAGCATTTTAAATTAATTAATGGCTGTGTCACATTATTGGCATTCCCAATCTTCGAATCCTCTTTTACATAGGAGTTTGCTCTTTCTACTTCTTTTTTCTTTTAAAAGAAAGTATGTAGCAACAAAATTATCGAAATTGAACTTTAACTAGCAAAAAAATTATAGAAATTGGACTTTAACTACTTATTATTCCTCCTTCTTGAAACCCTTTTCTTGGACCATAAAAAGATGTTGATTTCATGCGCATGTACATGCGCATGTACCTGAATACCCAACACTACACCATATATTTTATATAGATAGATACGTGTCCATCAAGTGTCATAACCAACATTATCAAAGCCTGGCCCCAACCTAAGTTGGCCTCACGATTTACCGAGTCGGATATTATCCAAAATCGATTGATACAAGAGAATCGCACGTGGGATGAAAGGTCATTTGGGTGAATTTCAGGGGAAAAAGTCTAGAGATGTCAAAAATCAACCTCTATATTGAATCAAAATTGGACCAGCTATTGTACAAATTGTTAAAAAAATAAAAATAAAATCTCTGTAAAGGTTTTTCACATTCAGCTCAAATGGCTTCTTCAAAATCCATGAACGAGAATTTGTTGGTGGGCCTGTTCTTGTTGAACCATGGATGACGAATAACAGCAGCTGTCAGTGCCTATGGAAATGACCAAAGCCTCCACATCTTCACACACACACACATCTCTGAACTAAGCACACAACATAATCCATGAACACCCCATCACAAGGCAATGTAATTGGCCCATTGCCTGGTAATCCAAACTCTTCTTCAGACATCTTCAACAGCTCTACGAAGATGGGGTTATGAAAATATGCCAGTGGGAGCACAAAACGCCTTCCATCGGCGGTGTACACAGCAGGATTTCCCTTTTCTGGTCTCGATTTTCCTGTCACAGTCGAGTCCTTGGCAGAATCATTTCTTGGTACCACGATTCTTCTTCTTCTCCCCATGGCAGCTACTTTGCTGGCCATGTTTACAAGTCTTTTGGGGTTCACCATCTTTCCCTCTTTTTTTTAGGCCAACAGAAACACTACAGCTAAGAGGAGATTTGGGTCTAGCTCTTGGTTTGCCAATGAAGTGGTCTAAGCCAAGTGTATATATATACACGGAAGGGTAGATATTGCATTTGGCTGTAGCTTTCCTAGTGTTGGGTAGTAGAGGATGCAAGGCCTTCTGATGTTCAGGTGGGTGAGTAGTTTCTGGATGAAGCCATGTTTGGAGTATGTCAAGTCATCATGTTGACATGACATAGCATTATGTATCTTTTTTTCAAATCATTGGAAGTTAGGAATTTATATGGGTCATATTGTTCATTCTCTATATGATGTGAGACAGGCTCCGCAGCTGCTGTTGATGTGGCTTCTTTCCCAACTCGACATGTATGTCTGCAGTCTGCTACTTTCTTTGGTCCACAATCACATGTTTGTGTATCAGCACAGGGGTACTACTGGTCAAGAATGGATGGTTGAAATATAATGAAGTTTGAATAGCCAATCATAATCATTTTTAGGATGTAGTGGGGTCCACCATGTGGTGAGAAAAAAAGAAGTCTTAGCAATCTAAGATCTGAGAGAAATTCAAGCGCTTTACTCGAACATGTATTTGATCAGAAGCTTCATCTCCAACCGCACAATTAAATGTGCCACTTCAAATTAAAGCTCTCCACAGAGCTTCTATAGCATCACATGGTTTCCGCACCTTTCTCTGAATAAAGAGAGCTGAAGCTAAAGTAGATATGTGACCTTTTCAATGCTAGTAAAGACACCAGATTTTGTGAGGTTTTATCCCATGGTGAATGTGACTGGACCAGCAGACTATCCCATGGTGATGTGGCTTACTGTAATAGGTCCACTTACGGTTACCCTGAATCAAGACCCTAAGAGGATGCCGACCCCCTTGTCAATAACCGCAAGCCCGTTCCAACACTCATCCTACTGTTGCTGCTGGATTGAAATGGAAGGAGAAAAGGAGCCATGTCTTTTAAAACCATTAAACCTGAAATAAAGTTTGTGCACCCTAGTTCTTATTGACATTCATCCCCCGCCCTCATGATTGAAATAGCCTTAAGTAGGCTGTCACGACCCGGGCCCGAGTTACGATAATCCGGGGCCGTGAACCATACTTACTCCTGTAAACTCTGAATTAACCGAAGTTAAAACGAAATTCACAAGGGATAACATTCATTCGATCATACCTGTCAATTGTACAACTTGCGAAAATACACATTGACAATTAATTCAAAATGTACATGTATACAAAATGAAGTTCTTTATACATGTATAGTCCATTTGCTTTCTTTTATCAATCATTGCATATTCAAATACTATGCATAGTGATGACTATTCAAATTCTCAAAATATTACATTCCAAAATGAATTTCAACTATTCAAAAGAATTCACAAAATGAATCTCCCAAAACATCATAGTTTGCTTGCGCACTCAAACACCCAAATCAATTGGTATTCCGACCATCCCACTCTATCAATCCTCTCGGATGAATCGCAACGGTCTCCTCCGCTGCCGCCGGGGCTGTTGCCAGACCGGCATGGGCAGTCGGGCCTGTAATGTCATCAATAGCACTAATGAACACGACGATTCAACAATGTAAAAACAAAACTTGTAATAGTAAATGTTAATACATCACTAGATTCATCCAATATACTTAGTGAACAATTCCAATTCTAGACAATGGGGGAGCATAATAAGTCAATCAATAAGTATGTACAAGATTGCAACTACCATAGCTTTCATTTCATTTCTGTTCATGTTATTTCATTTCATTTCATTTCATATACCATCTTCCCTCAAATGAAGGATTCATCTTCCAAATGGAAGGCATCAATCAGTACCCGTAGATACGATCGGAAATTGTGGGACTTACCAGTGTCCGGGCCAGGGACACTAGCATCACCACGGAGCTCCGGAACGCCCCCAAATCATCTACTGCAGTAGGAATAGTCATTTGGCTCAGGGCGGAAGGGCGCACCATTCATGACCCTGGCCTCATGTACATAATCATTTATTAATTCATTTAGAATTCCATACAATAGCTAGGTAGTGCCAGACTCAAGGGTCAATACATTTCATTATTAATCCATTTATGGATTCAATTCTATACAGTGATTCCATTCTTAACAATGGAAAAGAGACAAACAATACCATCAATCTTGTGAGATTGGAATGAAGCGATACAGAACATAATGGCATGAGAGAATCACTGACTATCCGATTCTACTCATTTCTATTCCAGTTCCTACCCACCATTTGTGTGTAACCATTGGTTATCCAATGTACGTGTTATTTTCGATGGACATCACATTTGTATTTATATGTACATTGGAGTCCCCGTGATTAACACTCATAGAGGTATAGTCTACAACAAATTATCATTTAACCCATTATTAATCCAAGGGTTCAATTCTCAAGTTTCAATTTCATTGTCCAATCCCCATCAATCTCTAATTTTGCATTAATTAGCCACGAAGCTAAATTTAGAGGACACATAAATGTCCAAAAAGTACCCATGTTTCCTACGAAATCCAAAACCAACCCCGATCGATCGGACCGTTAGGTCTGATCGATTGGCCAAATTTTCGGCCTCAATCAATGCCCTGTCCGCTATCAGGTTCGCTTGAGCGGACTTAAGTTTGCTCGAGCGGACCCAAACAGAGAAGTAGTCGCTAGAGCGAACCCAAAGTTCGCTCGAGCGAACTCAAACAAAGAAATGGTCGCTCAAGCAGACCCTTGTCCGCTCGAGCGCCTTCATCCAGAGAGTGGTTCACTCGAGCGAACACAAAGTTCGCTCGAGCGAATGCTTCAAAACTTCACTCTGTTCATCTAGAGAGTGGTTCGCTCGAGCGAATGCTTCAGAAAACCAGTTCGGATTTCTGCAACTCTCTCTCTTCTTCATTCATTCCTCCATTCATTACCACAACCACTTGCAATCAATTTTGGACCTCCTGTCCACTCCTCATTCATCATTCAATCCCCACATTAATGACATTTCTAATCATTCAATCAACCCATAACAATCTATTATAAGGAAATCAATGGGAAAAATGCATACAAACCCATTTACATTTACAATACTAACAATAATCACAAGTAGGGTTTATACTTGCCTCTTTAGAAGCTTCTTTGACCAAAAAGCCCATTTTGCTTGGCTAAGTTTGGCACAACCTCTCCCAAGCAAACTCCAAGCTTTCAACAATGGAGGATGCACTTGAAGAAGAAGATGAAGATGATGATGTTTCCACCCAAAATCACTTGGAATCCTCCCCAAATCTCCACTCTTGGTGTAGAAAATGGAAGAGAAAGGAAGGAAGTTGCCTAGGGTTTGTAAAATGGGGCAAAGGCTCATCTCTTAGCTTATATAAGTGGAATTTTTGCACTTAATTCCCCGTCCACTTTCTTATTCACATGTTGGGTCAAATGAAGACCCACTTGACCAACCTTAGGTCAAATGAAACTAAATGCATTATGAAAGTTGACGTACTCTTCGAGATACACACGTTGGTATCAAGAATTTCTGTATTCGACGAAATACGTAAAAACTCGTATTTACAAAAAGGTCCTTACTCTATCTTGCTTGAGTTTAAACTCATTCTTATCAACTCAATCCCATTCAAATTCATTTCATTAGGCTTAATTCAATCATTTGAGACTAACCCAATTCATTTTGTTCATTAATCACAATGAGCACAATTAATCATGCTTCCAATCTAGCCTCCCCCTTCCTTGCATATGTGAGTTGCTAAACCTCACATGTGTGAGGTGTCTCTCCTTGTATGTGCGAGTGTCATGGGTTCCCAGGCCTTAGCTGGAAAAAAAAAAAAAAAAAAAAGGAAAGTCATGATGAGTATTAAATTGGGTCTTGTGGCTAGGCGTGGCAAAATCTAATATGACTCGCTAACTCGACTTGAACTCAACCCGCATTTCACTGGGATAACCCGACCACAATATGCATGGGTCAGTAATGGGTCCGGACAACCCAACCTTCATATAAAGGGGTCGAGTTAAGCTCAACTCACTAGACTCGCATAACATATTTAAATGAGTTGGGTTAGAGTCCATCCTTATATCTAAACATTTAAAATAATTTGGTGGTTTAATATTTCAGTACTTAGAATACTCTATTTTTGTGGAATGTGCGGAGCTTTTATTGGGCATTTGTTGGCCTACATTTTGACTCAAATATAGTCTTAATATTTGAAATGGATTGGGTTTGAGCCACAATTCTATAGTTAGGGTCAAATTAAACGGTTGGACTACATTAAATGCTGGTTATGCAGGTCTGGTTGTGTTGATCCACATCCGGCGCAAGTTGGAGTTACTCGACCCGTTTTAAAGATGGACCACATATGGGTTGGACTTCAACATGTAGATACGCCTTGTTAATTACCTGATCTTGACCCAATCCAACCTCTTTGCCCCCCATTACTCGTGACACACTGACACATCATATTGGGTGAGAATGAAGGCTGGCCCCCATTAGGCTCTCACCTAACACGTTACCCATCCACATGATCATCCCGCCCACCTTGTACAGCCATCCAAGTCCATTCGCACCTTCACCTCACTAGCATCTTCAACCCATGATGTCGTCGACCGCGTGGAAACTCCTATTCTCAAGAGTGCATCTGACCCAAATGGGATCACCTTGGCTTGATCCAACTCACTTTTATTTCATGCTTACTATAAATATGGATTGGCCCAAACTTTCAGCTCAGCAAGACAACTTTTTTGAATCACACACATGCTTACACTTCTAAGTACTATTTATAGGAGAATATGGCACTTACGAGTTGGCATCTAAATGAAACTCACGAATTGGAGTACTGCATATGAGAAATAGCAGAACATTGCCCCTATTTATAGATCATCAACTGAATAAGATAAGACTATTCAAAGATTCAAATGCCCCATTCACTGCATCTTTTCATCAGCGTACACATTATTTCAACTCATGACAAGGCCACGAGGATAGGACCTTTTCAGTTTTGTTCTTTACCCATCACATATGATTAACAATTTTTTACTAGTTTAGTTCATGCCCTAGGAGCTTGCCCAACTTCTATCTTATGTATTTCAATGTGGTTGCACTGTTTAACTTAAAAAATGAAGGAATGAAAGTAGTCTTGGAGTCTGTCCAATTTAGAATCTGTCAAATCCTCCTCTTGAATGAACGTGCGGGTATGCCACACATCAGTCACTCTAACATTCCCAGCAGCAGATCCATTGTTTCACAAAACTAAGAATACAAGTAAATTTTATATGGTTGGACAATATACTTACATAAAAAAATATAAAAGCATTTTACACTATCTCAAAGAGATTCAGTTAGAATATAATGGGTTTCACTCTCAATTGACGCATGGCACCACCAGGCGTAAATTTGAGGCACCACCAGGCAAAACCAAAGTAAAATTTGCAGCAAGGAGAATATGAGAAAATTTTAAAATTTTAGGATTCCAAATTATAGAATTTCTACAAAGTCTAATTCCAAGAGAATTTGCTACCAGATGGCCCTAAACTATAATAATCAACTCATTATATTGTTTGAAAAAAATGCTCGACAAGTTTTTATTTTGTAATTCTTACATGGAAAGAAAATTGATTATTTTTTCTAATTACCAATTTAACGATGTACGGTAGGTACAGCCTTGAAAGGTACACCCAATTTGGCCAAGTAGAATAGAGTTTTTGTGTGTATGTGTGTGTGTGAGTTCCACATGGGCAAAGGGTGAAAAAACCAACCTTAACACAGGCTCAAGTCCCAATAACTCAAACTCTATTAGATTTCAATAAAGAAGAAAAACTTTTGAAACTTCACCCTAATGCAAATGAAAATCAAGCAATCACACATGGAACAGAACACACGATGTATACGTGGAAAAACCCTACACGGGAAAAAACGACGGGCCTTATTGTATACGCCAATAGACAACCAAGCACTATATCAATTGAAAGTTACAAGTAAGAACTCACACCCCTTTCCCAGTTGGTGACTCAACCTAAGGACTATGCTCACTTGCCGACCACTCGCCGTACACTTTCGTCATGCTTGAACAGATCATCTTGAATGCCTCTTCAAGATGATTCAACCTCGGATAAGAAGAAGAACTCCAATGCTCAGAACTTCAGATCAGCAGAGTATAAGCTTTGGAGAAGGATCAAATCTCTCTTTGAATGATGCTAGGGCCTGAGAACAAGAGAGTAGTCAAAAAGATATCTCAAGACGGGTATTTGTGCTCAATATATATTTAGGTCATCCCAGAATGGCGTAGCACAAGGAAGAGAAAAAATTTGTTAGATCTGGATTTTTCTCAGCCTAGCCGCTCGAGCGCACGATGCTTCTGTCTCTAACTTGCACATTTCTTCCTTTGCGCGCTCGAGCGGATTTACTTGCGCTCGATCGGGTGAAGCCTCTGTCTCTAACTTGCAAATTTTCTTCCTTTACGCGCTCGAGCGGGTGAAGTCTCTGTCTGGCCTAAAGAAGCAGTCTCTTGAAGCAGTCCTTCTAACAATTACATTGTAAAATTCATTTCTGGTTTTGTCCACAACCCAATGAATTAGCCAACATACTCATAAAACCTAACAAAGGGAACTTCAAGCAGGATAATCTGACCAAATCACTAATAATATACTTTTCTATTTATGGTACAAGCTAGAAATAGTTTACAATGAAATGGAGTGTGATGTGGGGAATAATTATAGCATGGAAGATATTCAGTGAGTGATATGGGAAATGATTACAGCATGGCTATGACCATTGAATTGAACAAGGGACACTGAAAGAGAGGCTATCTTCAAATATAGTCAACGGAATGGATTAACATTGAACTCATTGAAGTGGGGCAATAAAAATTGAAAAAGAAAGATGTCTACTATAAATCTTAATAAAAATAAAATAGAGGCCATGGTTTTGCAACATCAAAATTGGGAAACTATAGGATTATCCATTGAATAAAAAGGATGTACAAATTGTTTACAAATTTAAGGAAAGAACACAGGCAATTCAAAATCCATAGATGAGTATTTGTCTGTTCCCCTGTCTTTCGTGTGGATGAATCATAGATGAAGTAGAGCATCCTCGATTTGCTAGAGTGAAAACCAAAGATTTCTCAGCTTCTTTAGAAAAATGTTTCCTCTTAACCAATTCCACAACATGCTCCATAAAGACCCCATCACAAGGCAAGGTGGTAGGCCCATTGTATGTTAGTCCAAATGCCTCTTCAGACATTCTAAACAGTTCTATGAAGACCGGGCTCTTCAGATGTTGCAAAGGAAGCACAAAGCGTCTTCCATCAACAGTGTACACCACAAAATGACCCTTGTCAGCTACTGATTTGTTGCAAAATTTCCTATCCATTGAGATTCTTCTCCTCCCTGTAGCAGGTATCTTCTGCCATTTCTTAAAAATGGCAACAAGCCTCTTGGAATCAATCATCTTTAGCTCTTTGGGTCGAAGACAGGTTTTGAGAAACAAAGGGGAGAATGTGAGTATCTGGGTCAAGGGGAGATCTATTCAGTCAGGCCTTGTGCTGCCAATTAAGTGGTTTGAGTATAATATATATGCACACAAAAGGTAGATGTTGTATTTGAGTGTAGCTTTCCTCATGTTGGGTGGTAGAGGATACAGAACCATGTGAAGTTCAGATGGGTGAGAAGGTTTTTGTGGGGGGCATGTAATGTAGTTTGTTGGGTCATCAGATGGAGAAGAATTAAACTGAAATATGACTTAATTTTGAACCAATTGAAATAGGAATTCATGTGGACCTCATTGCTCCTTTCCTCTGTTGTGAGACAGGCTCTTACCCCACTCAAAATATGTGCACTACCCATCACATGTATCTCTGCTCTGCAAAGGGCAGTTGGCGGTATTGATGGTTCAAAATCCAATGGTGGTAGGATCTTAAGTCAGGATTTACGTTGGGATATACTAGGACCATAATGTTAGTGGTTGGAAAGTACAGACATCTAATATAAATGGCATCTTTGGCCGTAGAAAATCTATGACTTGGGTATGGGTGCATTTCCTTCATATAGATGTACAGGTTTTTTTTTTTCATGAGCTTCACTTCCAACCACAAACTCAACTCAAAGGTGCCGTCCTTCAAATCAAAAGCTCTCCCCACAATTAAAAGCATTGCAGGGCTCTGCATCTTTTGCAGGCCGACATTTAGGAGGTTAAACTAAATGTCTGTTCCTTCTTCCATAGCTTTGTTTAAAAAAAGAATTCCCTTCATTTCGCTCTCTTAGCATTTCCAGCAACACCATCCATTCATTCAACATCTCTATCTTATATATGGGGAACTCAGACTTACATTTAAGCATGTTAAAACAATGTGGTAACAAAAACTGAGATATGATTTAGGATGAAAATGGGTGGCTGAAAAAACCTGACTCTTTAAAATGTGATACACAAGCTAAATATTTCTTGCAGTTAAGAGTCAAACCTAGAAAAAAGAAAATAGAAAAAAAAAAAAATGTCTGTCCTGCATCTTAATTCCAATCGGCCTAATACAAGCTAATACAGACTGCTGTGGGCGGATACAGTCTGGCAGAGGCCAACAAAGATCCAAGGGCCCTGAAATAGTCACCAGCCTGCAAGAATGGCCCGATCTGGACTCAAGATCCTCAATCAGGCCAACTTTCATCAAAATAACAATGGCAGAGCAACCCCTTCTAAGCAAATTAAAAAATGAAAAGTAAAAGATGTATTGCTCCACAACTCTAATAGGAAGACTGGGCAATAATGTGAAATGCTAAGAGAAGTGGTAGAGGAAACATTGAAATGGACATATGCTATAATTTCAAAATACCATCATCTATCCATTATTACATTGACCTGAGTCTAAAGCACCAATGGGCAAGTGCCTTTGTGAGTGATCGGACCCAATTTCTTGTGTTCTTCTTCTTCTTTCAAATCCTTTTTAGACCTTTAATTTCCATTAGTGTGGTAAATCATTGTTTCATCGGCTTACTGCCATAATGCCCACTCCCTTCATAAAGTGACAAATCCTCCTTCAACGACCTTTTATCTGTTGCTTTGACTCCACCAAGAGTCCCAAGTCAACAATGCTCCTCCGACATCTATAAGGGTTGGTGTGACGCTACTTGTGATAGTTACTCCACATGAGCAATGAATTATCGATTATTTATCGAGATTCTTCTAAAAAACCCTTTGTGATTTGTTTCAATTTCTGAAAAACACTCCTTTCTGAAAAACTGGGGTTTTTACATATAACAATATATACTTTTGGCATTTTTTTTAGGTTAACTGCCTGCTTTTTAATGTCCTAGCAATCTCTATCAGACCACCTTGACCGGAAAAGCCCTTTCTTTTCCGCAGAAACGGGTGTACACAAACGTCCCTTCAAATTAGGCTTAGCTCAAATTTGCATAAGAAAAGTTCTAAGTCGTACAAAACTAAGCTTAGGTTATCTTGTATAAAGCCCTAGAAGAGTTTTTTCCCATATATGATTTTCTCACTAACACATGCTATCACCCTACTAAATCAATCCATTCCCCTCAAACAATGAGCCCACCATTAATTGGACAGTTACGAAGTTTCCATTATTCAATCAATCCCATCTTTTAAACCTCTAGATACGATTTTCAAAATTCAGTATATCAAATGTGATTATATTTGAGATTTTTCATAATTACTCACATCACACACATATAATTACGTACAATTTCATTCCGTTTTATCCACTAGAGGGAGACTTTGGTGCCACTGAAGAGGTGGTTTCCCTTTCTCGTGCACAAATGGCTCCTAAAAGGAAACAAAAATCCGATCACAAGACATACAATAATGAGCGCTTCAAAGTTATTCCATTTCTAACAACTACATAAAATTAGAGAAGAGTCGATTTTTTTTCTTTATTGTTAATTGCAGGTGAGAGTGGTGGCCTATTAAATTTGGATAAATCTCAAATTTCAAGTGATCAAAGTTCAGGGGATTAGTTAGGGTACATTTGAATAACCACCGTTTCAAAGAAATGCCGTAAAAAGGGACATTTTTTCGTAGAAAGGTTTTTTCATCATTTAATGTGCTTTTTCTTTTGCAAGAAAAAAACATCAAAACAAGTACTAGTTCGTGGGGTTAGGAAAAGAATTTGCTTTGTGAAGGATCTAAAAACATGGGAAAACTAACTCCATGGAGATTGGAAGCACCAGTGTTCAAGCTCTGCTCATCAATTAGGAAGACTTTTATGTAAACTAGAATGTTGACCAAAAAAATGTAGGGTCCTTGCCAGTGTTCATGATCTGGTGCAACTCGGAAACATACCCAACTTCTAAAGTGAGCCGCCTTTGTTTCTAAAATGGGCTCTAGTTGAGTTATTTTACCATTTTAAAATACTATATGATGGCAAGTCATGAATCTAATCATTTAGCACGTTTAATTTGACTTGGTATAAGTATTAAGTAGGCAACTCTAGGCTAGTGGATAGAAATGGGTCCCAATAACCATAGGCCTGACGTGGAAAATATCTATATGGGTTCAAGTTTTTTACTATGTTTGAATGTTGATGAGATCAAATATGAATCCAAACAAAATTCAGGTTAGACCCGGGTTCAAAAGGTCAATACCAGGTGACCCAAATACAGAGTAGCACACTAGCACTACAATAATATTTATGATGTTTAGATATATATAGTAAGGCCCCCATTTGATTCATGTAACTGAATTCCTATGAAATTTAATATTATATATTTTGAAACTGATTAAGACTAGAAGAACGGAGGTGAGTATTTAAAAATAGACCATGAATAATCTCTCTTTTAATATAAAAGTAATGAATCAAAAAGAGGTGGGAAATGAATACCCCACCGTCACCATAGTAATTCAGGAGTTTAGATCCCATCCCATGAAAGTCAAGGTTCCTTTAAATACCTATGCATTCAATTCCATGCAAACAAGAAGGACCTTCAGTGCGGACACTGTATCGTGAATTACGTCTAGGTCAGGGCTTTGTATCCTGAACAGGTCTACTAAGGTAAGTCTTGGATAATGCCTGATCTAAGGTGGGCCTTATGGAATTAATGGTATATACCTACTTGATATTGGCCATCTGTATGAAGTCAAAATTGGGGCAACAGAGACCCAGTTGACCCTCTCCACCTTGCATCAATAGATCCATTTCCATCCCTTTCCATGTACAATATTTAGTAAACATGTAACCATCACCCTTGGTTGGTTGAATCAATAAGATGTAAATGTGCCTACCTTACCAATTGCCTACAAACATGCCTTAACGGTGACCTCCACAAATAAAGATGGGGGGATGAAAATGGGTCAGGTCAGGTTGGGGCAGGGTCCATTTTGTATGTAGACCTGAACTTGAATTACAAATAGGACTCCACTTTAGCCATATAGACTCATGCCATATCCCAATTCAAATCACAGAACCGAACCCAGACCTGGACTAGAATAAGGCACTGTACCTGTGCCTATATTGAGATCCCAATACTTTTAGACAAATATTATAGACTTGTAAAACTATAGGAATGATGACATAAGATTGATCATGGCATGTGGTAGAGTAAGGTTGAGTCAAATCTTATGGTTTGCATGTGAAGATCCTTGGGAGGGTAGGTTTTGTTTGACAACAAAAATGTGATTCAATCACATACTAATCAAGATTCAAACCGTCAGTTCAATCCCAAATTTCAAACAACGCTTCAAATCTATTGAAACCCAACCCAGCCCTAGTGTAGACCTAAACAATTAAGTTGGGCACTCACTGACTGGGCCACCCTTTTGATCCAAGCCTAGCTCGCGTTGATCTGAATCTCAGTTGTGTTTATGCCCATTGGTGGGTCGTCCAAGCTCATTTTTGGGGCCCAATGGTTAAATAGGCATGGGGTTCATATTTATCACAAATATGTTTTTATACTCACAGATGGGCAGGACCTGGACCTGATTTCTAGGGATGTTGGGGCAGGATTTGGACATGGCTCGACCCTGCCAATCCGGCCCATGAAAACCAGAGAAAGGAAGGGAGGGAGGTGGGTAGGTAGGAGTTGTATTTTGTTCAGTTGGGTTGATTATAGGTAGAGGTTCAAGTCATTCATTTTGACGTTTGAACTAGTGAAAGGGACCAAAGATAGTTTAGATCATCTGCTGACCTTTCAAGGAAAGTATTTATTATAGCTAGAGTTTTAACTTTCTATGTCATTCACTTCGAGTGTATTGTTTAGATCACTTGTTGACCTTTCAATGAAAGTATTTACTCCCAGCAAACTGATTTTGACTTAATGAACTAAATCCAGATGGATTTAAAAAGGGTAGCACTAGAAGATATTACCAGAAAAATCACCTTAGATGCAAACTACACCAAAAGGCCATCTTAATTTTTCTCGTACAAAAGTGGTCCACTGCCACCACTTCCATTTTATTTTAAATGAGATATACGTCGATATCGACCCTCCACACGCGAGAAATATTGTTTCTGGTAACCCTCCTCTTCCTCTCTTCCTCAAACCCAACCCAGTGAGAAAAGAAAACCGAATAAAGAGAAAAGGTCATATCGGTTTGAAGATGTTGTTTTTTAAATAATATGAGGATTCCTGCGAAGGAAGAAGATGAGGGTTTCCAGTTTGGAATGAAGAAGAAAAAGACATTCGATTCCCGTGGAGGAAGAAGATGAGATTTGTAGAGGTTCCAATCTCAGACAAAGATGTACATGAGATATAGTTATTTTCTTCATTCCCAACTGACCGTGCAAATCTCCTCTTCTTCCTTTGAGGAAGTCGAATGTACTCTTTTTTTTTCATCCTAAATTGGAACCCTTGCAAATTTCCTCCTCTTCCTCTATGGGAGTCCTCATATTATCTAAAAAATCAAATCTCCAAACCAATATGGTGTTTTCTCTTCATTTGGCCTTCCCCATTGGGTTCGGTTTGGGGAAGAGAGGAGGAAGATAACGGAAAACTATATTCTTCATGTGCGGAGGGTCTATATCGACGTACATCTCATTTCACCAAAAAAAAAAAAGCAGTCCTAGGGGACCACTTCCGTGTAATGAAAATTAAGAAAGACTTGTTTGTGTAGTCCGCATCTCAGGTGATTTTTTTTTTTTTTTAAATTCTCTAGATCCTACAAAACTAACTATAAAATAATTAGGAGAAACACCATAAGAACTAGGGCAAAACCACAATACAACAATGCTAAATTTTATTAATTGCAGCACCCTTTCTAATCTTATATCTATATCTAGGCTCACCTTTCAAAAATCCAAACCCATTTAGAAAACCCTAAAATCTATCTTTTGACAAATGACAATGTCCAACACAACAAGGTTCACATACATTTTTACATGTAATAATCATGGATCTAACATGTAATCAATCCAACTATCCTTCTTAAACTGATTTATCAAAGATTTATATATACCACTGAGAAGAAAGGTAATATTTTTTTTACTAGTCAAATATACACACCAACCAACCCAAGGCTGTCAAACTTGTCTTATATTCTAATATTATTATCTACAATCAAGGCAGCCTTTCCACATGATTCCCTTGGTCAAGCATCCACACCCACCTACCATCTTCCTAATACATGTTGACCTACACTTGCATTACATAAGATATATATGTACATATGGGGAAGAGATCCTTAACCCTTCAAAGCAGCTGATAGAGAAGAGTGTGTCTGAAAGAGCCATGGAGGAGATGGGAGAGGTGGTATCCATTCCTGCAACACCCCGAAATGTGGGGCGGGCAACACCTCCGATCTCGGCCCCGCCATCGAACCTCCACTCGCCTTCCCTGACCCGTTCTCCTCTGCTCCAATCTGGCCCGAGGACGCCGAGGACCCCACGAACACCGCGCTTCATCACGCCCTTGGCTAGCCCAATGAGGAAGGCGATTGTGAGCATGAAAGGGTACTTGGAGGACATGGGTCACCTAACCAAGCTCGACCCACAAGATGCATGGCTTCCTATTACTGAGTCAAGGAATGGCAATGCCTTCTATGCAGCCTTCCACACACTCACTGCTGGAATTGGTGCCCAGGCACTGGTGCTTCCAGTTGCCTTCACTTTCCTGGGATGGTAAGTAATCAGCTATATAATACCCTCTGTAGTTTTCTTAGAGCATTCTTTTACGCTTGAAAAAGCTCATCATTAGATTGTTAGGAGTATGGTTGAAAATCGCGGTGGGGGACATTATTATTATTAGAGCAGAAAACCTTTAACTGCTGATGTAATGGCCTACATAGTTTTCTTGGGTTTTTCGGTTAAACTTGGAAATCTGTTTGCTAAAAACATTTAGAAAAATGAAATTTTTGTAGACGTACATCCAATCATAAGATTTCTTGGAGTGCTTTGGATTAAACAAATGAAATATAACAATAAAAGCATCTTTTCACTCATTATTATAAATAGGTTGCCTTTTTATGCAGCGTGCTTTTTTTTCCAAGTGAAAGTTCCATACTTGTGAAGTACAGGATTTTCAATCCCCGCTGTCCAAATAATGGGATCCCTCTAAAATAAAGTCAGACATCAAAAATCTCACACGGCAACCATGCAAGACTCTAAGGGAGAAATCCCCTTTTCATAAAATGATCAAATCTCCTCATTTTGTCGTTGAAAATATCCCGGCTAATTTTAACCATATTCCAGTGCCCTTTTTATGTCATGCTTGTGGTCCCATTTTATGCAATAAATAAAAAAAAACTAAAAACTTCATTTTCTAAGATTGCAGTTTCTATTGTTTGGTACACTGAAACATTTCTTTTCAATAAATATGTTCCTACCTGTCGTCTAAAACTTCAAAAAAGGTGTCCAAAATTGCTTTTTTAAAAAAATAAAAAATCAGGTCAACCCCACTTTAGTGAAAAAAAAAAAAAATTCACAAAATATTAACCCAAATCCATGGATTAATCCACTCTCCATTAAAACCTATTTTCATTTTCCATAAAAACTGGTCCAAACAAACATGCCCAAGGAAAAAGACTGAAACAAGTAAACAACCTTGTTTTAAAAAAGATCCGTATCCTATCTATATAATTAAAGAACTATTATCAAGATTACCTACCTGGAGTTTTATGCGCATGCCATTATCATAGAATATAGTACCTTTGGATTTCATATATTTTTTTGCTAGTGGGGGTTTTATATATATATATATATATATATATATATATATTTCATGCCCCTGGCTTATATATTACTTTACGATCAACTTTGACCAAAGAATACTCCACAAATTAGCATGTTTGTGTAACCTAATTCATACTTAGGTGCTGTTATCGGAAAGTGTTTTTTGTAGGAAAAGTTTTCTTTCGAAAGACTTTTAGTTTTTTATTTTGGTATATGATAAGACGTCGTACCAAAGAACACTCCACAAATTAGCATGTTTGTGTAACGAAATTTATGCTTAGGTGCTCATATCGGAAAGTGTTTTCTGTAGGAGAAGTTTTCTTTGGAAAGGCTTTTAGTTTTTCCTTTCGTATATGATAAGACGTCATACCAAAGAAGACTCCACAAATTAGCATGTTTGTGTAACGTAATTTATGCTTAATTGCTGTTATCGGAAAGCATTTTTTATAGGTAAAGTTTTCTTTCGAAAGACTTTTAGGTTTTTCTTTCGGTGAAATATGATAAGACGTCGTACGAAATCACGAAAAAGTATAAATTTTTTAATTATATATCAAATCGTCCTAATATTTCAAAGGCACCGTAGATTGATGAATCTTTTGTTGCAGGACATGGGGGATTTTGAGCTTGACGTTCGCCTTCTTCTGGCAGCTCTACACTCTCTGGATCCTGACTCAGCTCCATGAATCCGTGCCTGGAACTCGCTACTGCAGATACCTGCATCTTTCCAAGGCTGCTTTCGGTTAGTTTACTTCCTGCATGTGAATCAATCATCATACATTGGGACCCACCTGTTGCTGTCTCCACCTATCCGGCCTGACTTTTAGCTCTGGGTGGGCCCCGCAATCAGCAGGTGTCACTTCACATTGATGACATCCATAGGCGGTGCAATTGAGTCAATCAGTAGGATAAATTGGGGCCTACCTGACTGAGCCGACACCTTAAAAATTCAAACCAAGTGGGCCCACTTTCATAACAAGTTGCAGGATCCTGATCCATTATACCGCTGCCTTGATGTAAAGCTATCAATGGGCCTGGGCAACATGTGTGCGAGTCCATTTATGTGGCTCTGGACATGAGTCTGGATCCAATGGGCTGGACTTGGATCCATGTTTAAGGTATGAAACCTTTACAGAGCGAATGCAACCTTAAGGTCTCAGGCCTGATGGACTCGGATCAAACCCAAATATATTAGATGGGAGGACTTGGGCCTTCCCATTTCCCAAGCACTGGGGTCCATGTGAAACCCAGAAAGCAACTTCGACTTCTCAATTGTTAATGGTCTCAGCCCTGGACACTATTGAGTCTTAGCCCAAATCCAGCCTGTTGACAGCCTTAGTCTGATGGGGTCCAACAGTAAGGCAGAATCAATGGCTAGAATCTTCCAAGATGAAAGGCTTTTGGGACACCCACATCACTTCTGGGGTCTGTAAGATCAACGATCATGGGCCCAGTTGTTACATATAAACACTTTGTTTTGACTGGAATCCAAACTGTGTAATTACCTCAGAACCAAATCCAACCTCTCTCTCCCTCCATGTAACAGGTGAAAAGCTAGGTGCATGGCTGGCCCTATTTCCCACCATGTATCTATCAGCGGGCACATGCACGGCCCTGGTCATCATAGGGGGGAGCAGCATGAAGCTCTTCTTCCAGATTGTATGCGGATCATCATGCAAATCACAGCCGTTGACGACCGTAGAATGGTACTTGGTCTTTACGTGCTTGGCTGTGGTCCTGTCTCAACTGCCCAATTTGAACTCCATTGCTGGGATCTCTATAATCGGCGCGATCACAGCCGTTTGCTATTGTACACTGATATGGGTAATGTCCATAAGCAAGAGCAGGCCTCCTGGTGTTTCCTATGACCCGTTGAGGCCCAAATCAGAGCTAGCTAGAACCTTGGGCATCCTCAATGCTCTTGGAATCATTGCTTTTGCTTTCAGAGGCCACAATCTTACACTAGAGATTCAGGTGTGTATCTGTGAAATTCTTCTCTTATGTTCTTCTCATTTTGTTCAGCACATTTTGTTCATCTGTTTTATGTTTCTTATTGCAGGCAACAATGCCTTCCACACTAAAACATCCATCCTATGTACCCATGTGGAGAGGGGTGAAGTCTGCATACCTCATCATTGCCATGTGCTTATTTCCCATTGCAATTGGAGGCTATTGGGCCTATGGCCATTTGGTAAGTTCTCTTTTCAAAAATATATATAATTAATTAAAAGGTAGTGAGGAACAGAACTCAATGCTTCCCCGTGATCAGATGGGGAACCATCTAAATCCATTCTGAGGTTTCAATTATGGGTTAGGATAAGTTGGGTCGGATCCAAGAGTGTGGGCTCTCTCATGGGTCCCAGCCTCCTTGGCTGAGGTAAAAAATTAAAAAAAAAAAACCTACTTTTGGTTATAGAAATGCTCCTCATCAAAAGGGTTTTCAACCGAGTAGTCTGATGCGAATTTCGAATTCCTGACAGCCCAAATTTGTGGGTGAGAAATGCAATTAAACAAGCTCCATTTTGGGTGAGAAATGCAAAATAATAATATTATGTGGTCTTTGATACTACTAGATATAATGATCAAGCAGGGATCATTGAGCTTTAAACTATGATCACTGGATATACACTGCATCTAGCAGATGAGATCCTTTTTTCAACTTATAGTAAGAATTTAAACCATGTTCTAATTCATTTCTGTCATGATTGATGATCAGATACCTGCCAATGGGATCTTGACTGCCTTGTACCAGTTCCATGGCAATGACACTTCCAAGGCAGCGTTAGGATTAACCTTCTTGCTTGTGGTGATTAACTGCCTAAGCTCCTTCCAAATCTACGCCATGCCGGTGTTCGACAGCATGGAGGCTGGATACACCAGCAAGCACAACAAGCCCTGCCCATGGTGGCTGCGGTCCGGGTTGCGGGCGTTCTTCGGTGCTGTCTCCTTCTTCATAGCAGTGGCATTCCCCTTCTTGTCAAGTCTGGCGGGCCTGGTGGGCGGGGTCGCATTACCGGTCACCTTGGCTTATCCTTGTTTCATGTGGATTGTGATTAAGAAACCCAAGAGGTATAGCGCCATATGGTACATTAATTTGGGATTAGGAAGCTTGGGTGTGGTTCTAAGTATTCTACTGGTTGCTGGAGGGGTGTGGAGTATAGTTGATCAAGGACTTAAACTTAATTTCTTCAAGCCTCAATGAAGAGAAGCAGCAAGAAATCTCATGAAGGAGGATATTCAGATTGACTTTGGTGTATGTGAATATTGAGAGAGAAAGAGAGAGAGAGAGAGAGAGAGAGAGAGAGAGAGATCATATATAAAATATATATTTCTCAAAGGGTGTGAAAGTAAAGTTGGACTCTCTGATAAAAAATACTGTACTGTGAAAATCCTTCGGTTATATTAAGGAGTTGTGTGTATTAAGTACATCTTTCAATTGTATTAAAGAGAGAAGCAGAAGGACATAAGACCTTTAATTTACAGAAGACATGTCTGGGTTCCCTTCAACGGGCACAATCTTCTACAATGAAGTTCATTGAATCATATCCCAAAGTGATATTACACCAGAAAATGTGTGAACTAACAGTTAGAAAAATAAGCTCGAGATGAAGTCGTACTTTGTCTTAGTGAGAAGAAGAGTTCTTTTGTTTCAGTTCGATAATAAGTATTAGTTTGACCTTAATTGGAAGTAGTGAGAGTGTTTCAACAAACACAAGCTCTACTCTGTATATGCAATGGAATAAGGGGAAAAAATGGTGTTTGAGTTGTTCCATTTTCTACATGTATATGATTTTGATTTAAGTTTTTTTGCATCTTTTATGCTTTGATCTGTAGTTCTTAATCTATCATATTTGTGTTGCACTGAAGCATATGGTATACCCTAACTTGTAATCCTTTGGGGCAAACTGCATTTCACAATGGACAAAATAAAGGCCCTTCATGGTGGAAAAGCTCAGTTTCTTTTTTAAACTTGTGACTTCAAAAATCATGTTTAATAATCATGAGCACCATGTAATGATTTGATGGACCAATTAAAGGTGGTATATCCCAACCTGACCCACAAATCAAGTACAATTCTCCGTACTTTTTTATTGGGTTTCGGTTGACATTTCCAATGCAATTAATAAACGGGCTGGACCTGGTGAGACATCCATTCTTACTCTTCGACCCACCAACCTGACCTTACATGTATAGGCTGAACCCAAACTAGACACAGTTAATACTAGGTTGAAAACGGCACCCAAAAACTAATCTGAGAGTTAAAAAGAGTCAACCCAAAGCCTTCATTAACTACTTTGGGCTGGGTTCGTGGTCACAGTATAAATGGAGATGTTGGGTTCATTTCAGTTGGTGGGTCACTACAGTCCAAAATTGCACCATACTCAAGAGTATCTTTAATTACATAAATTAATATTTTAGATAGCTTTGATTCCCAAGTTTGGATCCAATGGGTACGACAGCCAATGTCATGACAGTGGATCCAAGGTTTCTTAAATCCAAACTGTCAAATCAATCATTTCAATCAAAGCAATGGTCACCCTTGGATTCATCACACCTAAATGCATGATTAGTCACAAGTTTGTGGCAAGGATAAACCACTATGATGGACCAACTCTAATCAAAGTGAGATTTAGAGATCCTGCAAATCCCGATAGCTAAAATCAAAATTTAAACTCAAATGTAAACACAAAAATCATTTCCTGCCCACCTTGTGTCTCAATAAAACCATCCATTGCGCTGAAAGAGAGAAAAAAAGGTATAAATCATAATTAAATGAATCATAAACTGCCTGAAAAACATCCTCAACAATATCATGAAGTTAAAAAAAAATGCTCAGAGGTGGAAAAAAGTTACATTACAAAAATATGGGATTGCGACGAAGGAACCTAGGTGAAAATGCTTGTGGGATAAAAATGGGAAACACTTTTCTAACACAATCCCATGCTACCAGCATCTAAATATTAAATATATTAGCAACAACGACAGGAAACAATGTCCATGCATGTGTAAGGTCTTGCTCTGTATTCCAGCTCTTGAGCTGGAGGCAATGGTTCAATGGCATAGATGCTGCTGTGAGCCCAGCAGAAGTCATAGAGATTTCTGCAGATACCTTTACTAAATGGATAGACCCTTTCAGGAACAGCCCTGCATTTGGAGAAGATGCTTTTCACATAAATTTGCATGAAATTAATGAGAAAGAAACCATCTTGTTGGTGCCCAAACAGCAATACAGTATAATATATCGGCATAACATGTATAGCGATCAATTCCACTGTGCAATAGGGACAACATGGAAATTGGAAATTACACCAATAGGATGCCGTTTTTCTAATGTTTTCCCCGAAATAAAACCGGCAATCAGCACCCGATGTTTAGGGATGGTTAAGAGAAAACCACAGTATCCCCATCTAAAGTGGTTTTCAAACACGAGAACAGTGAACCACGCCATTCAGCAAAATTATTGAAACCAGTTTATCCCCTAGCCCTACATGGAAGCATAGGCAAAGGCAATTCATTACTGCAACAGATTTACCAATGCACATGGTTCTAAATCTCAGACTTTAGGAGTAACTCGGTTGCCCCCGTGTTGTACCCAAAGCCCAATTAAAACCTATAAGATGATAGGAAAAACCTTAAAATTTTGTTAAAATAGCCTATGAGTATGGTAATTGTTTTCAATGAATCCAAGTAGTTGCAAGAGATCTGTTCCCAAGTCTCATTACAAACAGTATGAGTCAAAGCCTAGGATCTTGCATTAAAATGTGTTCTGATCTCCCAAAACTTAGCAGATACCTCCACAACTTCAAACAAAAGAATGGGCAAAAGAAATCATAGTTGTAAATTATTACAGGATGCATCTGAATACATGTTTCAAGGGAGAGACCTAATTCAGTAGGGTTTGAGTCCAATGAACTTGGCCAAGTCGAAGAGTAGTGGTCGAGTCCAAATGAACTTGGCTGAGTCAACTTGGACTCCATCTATTTTTAAGGCCATGACAACTCAAATATCATGAGTATGATTTCTTGCATTTGACATGCAAAATATTGCAGAAGGCATCACATTTATAGGTTTTTAATGAGGGAAATCATTTCTATAAGGAAAATCTCTTCTAAGGAAGCTGAAACTGATGTACATAGGGACACAGTCATGCTACTCATATTAACACTCAAACCAGGAACACTGGATGCTCATCTCTGCATACCTCAAATATGAATTGCGACGCCTCCTCAAAAGTTCGTAAGTAGTCTGATTTGTCAGTACCAAGTAACTGCAGAACGACATTGAGACCTGCTAATCAGTACTTGACAACCGGGATGACGTCTTAATCTACCTATCACATAGGAAAGGTACTATGATGCACCACCACTGACAAATTATAATGAACAAGTAACAGATACAATAAAGAAAGCAGGGAAAGATTAAATGCTAACATAGATAATGTGTCAGCAAGAAAACCATAAATGATCTGCATGAGTACCGAAATTACTGACAGAAAAATACTCCTTAAAATGAATAGCAAAGTTATAAAATAAATAAAGAAACATTGCAACAACGAGTAGAAACCAAAAGTTGCACCAAAGATGATGAATGCACATGGAACACAACTGTGACCTATACTCAGTTTCAAAAAACAAAGCAACATTTCATTGAGATTTTCATGTAAAATAACACATCGGACCCGGTTGACTATACTGACCTGTGGAAAAGAAGCAACAAGAGCAGAAAAATAACAGAAATGGCCAAAACAATCAAAAGCAGTATCACCACAGCATCCTTCCACCTGAAGAAAAATTCAATTCCATGATCCAATCAGACACCACTAACCAAATGAAAAAATAAAAATAAAAAGTACCTTCAAATGATAAAGCCACTCCCAAAAATCTTTTCTATATTCGTTATCAAAAAAAAAAAAACACTTTTCTATATTATATTTGAAGACAAAAAACATCTTTGCCCTATCCCATCAATCTAGAGTTCACAATGGGAGAGTTCTATAATAAATCTATACATAAACTATGGCATCTTATATTATAACTACCAAATAGCGGTGCAGAGAACTCTCTGTGTGTCCCTAAGAGAATGAGTATATTAGAGACAGATTTGTGAAAGGGAAGGCTAGTTCCATAGAAAGGCATTCCAAAAGGAAATACTAATACACCATGCATACCCTGATAAGGACTATCACAAAAGCACCTTATATAAAATTTGGATTGGGCTTGTTCAAGTTTGGGTCAGGATCGGGCACAGATTTTGAAACCAACATGGAATTCAGGTCAGGTTCAGGTTTAGGCTTCGAGTGCCCGAATTCAACCTGAGTGCCCAACTTGTCTACGGATATACATATATATTGTATCATTAATAGTCTATGCTTGTACTATATTTATAATATAATCATTTTCAGAATTTTACACACATTGGAAAGCAAGTGAAACCAAGAATTAGGGTAACCAAACCGACATGAGTCAATCCTACCCAACTCGAGTTGCACAAGGGTAGGGAATTTACAATTCTAGTCGGTTTGGTCTCGGCTTGGGTTTGAGTTGGCTTCGGGTTTGGGTTTCCCTACATATAAGGTGGGTTGGGCTTGAGTTGATCCAATATCTGACCCGACCCACCCAAGTTGCACACCCAGTAAATCTGTTGTTTTCAATTTTGCCCATTGCCACTAAACTGGCACTCCATATATTCTCTGTCTATACTACTAAATTTCACTCCATGAGACTCAAATTTCTTTCTCGAAAGCTCCAACTTATTATTTGCTTGCTTCCTTGTCTGACAAATTAGTACCACATCAGCTATGAATAGCATATGGATAGGAACTTCATCTTGGCAACCTTCCATTAAGTTGGTGATAACCAAGGCCAATAAGAGCAAAATGCAGAAACTTGGTACAATCCAACTCCCACCGACACCTCACATGTCACTCCGCACACGGTTCTCAACTAGTTGCTACTCTTTCACACATGTCTAATATATAACCAATAAGGATGTCTTTCTCCTTCAATGTCCACCAAATTAATTGCCTTAGAACCTTATCATACACTTGCTCTAAGTCAATAAAAACCATATATAAATTTTTCTTCTACTTTCAAACTTTTCCATGAATTGTCTTAACAAGAAAAAAAAAATAGTATATGAACAGGCGCATGCGTATTTGGCAGTCAACTCTCAAAAATATTATAAAAAAAAAAAAAGATCACAAATTGAATTCACATTTCAAAACTATTAATAGCATCTGATAACGATAATGGAACACATGATTAAACTATAATATAAATTTTCTTTTCAAGAATAAATTGAAAATCTGAGGAGAGAGTTATACAAACCAATGCCTTGTGATATTGGCTTTTAAAAAAGTGATGTACAAGGCGCCAGTCCAAATGCATAATATGGCTTCCTCAAAAATGTACCACCTGTAGCAAAAAAATAAAAGAAAACATGTCAGAACCGAAAAGAAAGCTCATGAGATATGGAAACATTTGGGTAGAAGTGCATCAAGATATACATCTGTTAAGATTAATTTAATGTAAAGGAATATTAGAGCAATCAATGCGCAGGCTTAGCTTATATAAGGGCAGAGATTTTGGTTGTTATACCACTCTAGTTTGAGTCACTTTCTTAATTTTATTTTTTTTGTATTTTATTCTATTTGTTTCTACAAATATAGTGGGTGGACATGCCCATGCTCGGCACAATTATTGTGCTGGTCTGTATTAAGCCCTTCTTACCCAAGCATCACCATGCATATTGATTGACAACGAGGGCCTACTCTATGGGTTGGGCCACAATTGGAATCCTGTCAGTTGGATTGATCATTACTCTTATTCATATATAATTTGAGTACATGTATTATTTATATAAACATATTGTGCATCTTAAAGTTTTAACTCAATCAGAATTCATTCGAGTCTGTGAGTTGACTTGATCTGGTAGGCTATTGAGTCAAGACTTTGTGTCAATTTTTTGAACTATGGTTGATACTAATCAAACATCCATTCATATAATTTGATGTCAAAAAAATAAAAAGTCAGCAGAATGGTAGAATTCAAGTATAAAATTATCAAAAGATGAGATTTTACCCAAAAATAAGAAGCAAAACTCACCAAAATCGGCAATGGTTACCCTGGCCAATGCATGTTCCAAGCCAAACACAGTGATGATCAAATTGGAGAACACATTTTTCACAATCATGGCAATGCTTTGCGCGGGGCGGCTGCAAGGACATTATATATAACGTAAAAAAACCCATCCAAGTTATTAAATATACACCTAGAAATTCAATTTATAAACTGTAATGAAAATTTCAAGTTAAATTCTTATAATGCCAAGCTATCAACTATAGGATTCTAGTTGCCATTGTAAGGAATGAAAAATCTAATCTATCATGATTCTTTTGCCTAGATAAATTGCTTGAAGATTTTGGGAGCAATTGCCAAAAATAAGTACAATAATCAAATACCTCAGACCCAAATGTCCAAAGATTGGAACCTGGCTCTGCTATGGAGAAGCAGATTTTCACGAGGATCCCATTGGCCAACTTCCTCGTAGGGCAGTCCATACTCCATAGGGCCAATTACACTTGTGTTCAACCCAACGTATTACTGCTAAATTCATTCTTAAGGGTTAAAACACTTTCTTGAAATTTTAGATTCATAGGACAACAATTTCTTTTCTTTAAAGATATTTATCATTTTAACAAAAGTTTTTAGGGTTTTTGGGCTCTAGGGTGCAACTTGAACCAACTCGGCTAAGTCCCATGTGAATTAACTCAACTGGAGAGGGACCGAGTCCCCTAATGAAACCAAGTCATTAAACCTTGGGTACAATGGCACTTCACTTATGCTTAAGATTGGATAAATCAAGCAGCGCTTGTTCAATTTAGGCTCGGCCCATGAATTAAGCACTCTAGGGATTTGGAATTAGCCATGGCTACTTTTTTATAGAGAAAAATAAAAAAAATTATTAAAAGGAACACAAAACAAGGTAACAGCCTACAACCAAGGACGCCAACAATTATGGTATAAAAGGATTATAACAAAGCACATAAGATACAATGCCACATAGCACAAAAAGAAAACACATTATCCTACTTCTGTACATATATTTGAAACTTTGTCCACCCCTTGTTTCGCTAAACTGTCAGCCATACACATTACCCTTCTACACATTACTCGACTTGCTAATGATATGGGCACAGGATGGATCCATCTGACTTGTCAGCAATACACCCAATTCACTAGTGTGAAAATAAGTCATGGGAGACTTGGACTTCCACATTTCGGCAAAAAAATCTATTCCCCCTCCTCCCCCCCACCCCCCCAAAAAAAAAAAAGAGACAAAATCCAAAACCGGAAACACTTTTCCGTAAAATCGTGGAAGATTGCACTGATTTTGATGTTTTTTCCTCATGTTTGTGTAATGCTATGTTTCCTCTACCTTGGAAACACGTTTCTGATGGGGGGAGATCAAAGTTTCCAATCTTCACTTATGAGGAAAAATGTTGATTTTTGTTTGTTTTCTACAACGTAATGGCCTGCACCAAACAAGAGAAATGCGAACAAAGCTGAAAGGGTTTTACTTCCTCAGAAATCGGGGTGCATTTGGGTGCATCCAAACAATGGGAAAAATTTTCGTGGATAAGTGTCCCATTTTTCTGCAGCGTTCCACCAAAAGGTAGCTACACAAACATGCCCTTAAGGAAAGATAGACGTGGTCACAACCACAATGAATATTGCCTATGAAATTTCATCATCTCTAATGCAAAACAGAAAAGAGATGCAAGGCAGGAAAGGTAGAGATGGAGAAATAGGGGGATAGGTCAAGCTTTCACCTGAAAATTTGCCTCACGCCAAACTCCAATCCAACAGGCAAAGAGATCTCAAAGAGAACTCAAAGAAAAGTTGGGGAAGAACCCAGGCCAAAAGCACTTTTTTTCATTAATCATCAAACATTATTGAGCTAAAGAGGCTTCCAATTCTTTAAAATAAGAAAAAACATAACCCTAAAGCTAATCTGGACCATCCAAACACGTTGATGGTCAGGATTAAAATATCCTTATTTAAAAGACATAAACCATAATAAAACAACTCTAACTAACTCTAAATAAAATAAATAATCATGAATAGCATGAGCCGGACCCAATGGACTTGCTCAACCCATGGGAACAAGGGTCTATCCTACGTCAACTTCTCCCATCTTGGAGAGAACTCAACCTTGAGTTTTGTAGACATCCTGTTGGATCAAAGCGTATATATCTTTAGTGTTCCTAGCGATCTTTATGTTATTTGCATCGCTTGACTTTGATAAAAGAGATGTGGGGCGGGCAAGGTAGAGATGGAGAGATATAGGCATAGGTCAAGCTTTCACGTGAAAATTGGCCTCACGCCAAACTCCAATCTAGAAGGTAAAGAGATCTAGGAGAGAGCTCAAAGAGAACTTGGGGAAGATCCCAATGCGATCCCAATGCACTGGAATTTCTTTCATTGATCATTAACAATTATTGAGTCAAAGAGGCTTACAGTGCTTTAAATAAGCAAAAACATAACCCTAAAGCTAATTTGGACCATCCAAACAGGATGATGGCCCAGATTAAAGCATCCTTACTTAAATGACATAAACCATAATAAAAACAACTCAAAAAGACTCTAAATAAAATAAACAATCATAAATTGAATGGGCTGGGTTCAATGGACTAGGTCGTCCCATGGGGACATGGGCCTGTCCTGCATTACTCTTCAAACCTACAAATCCACAAGGATCAAACCCAGCCAAAAGCAAGATGTGTAGAGACCAATTCCAGGCCCATCCAATCATGTTAGGCATTTGAAACTCATTAATTCATGTACTTGGGAAATGAATCATGATGTCACCACACAAATAGTATTGTATGAACAACTCGTTATGGGAAAATTAGTAACAAAAAATTAACTAAGCAAATTTATGTTTCACAAATTCATTCACAACTGCCAAAGCCAAATTAAACATTCATTGTTTCAATTACTGTGGGGAACTATGAATCAAAAAGAAAAAAAAATACTGGAACGAAGAACAGACACATTCAAAAAAAAAAAAATTCATAAACTCAACATGCAATGGCATGATCTTCTAAGGCAGTCATTTATAGATTGCATGCACAGAAAATAAAAATGGTAATCTTTTTCTAATATTTCCCTAGTATATGGAACAAAAAAATAGTTATAGTGAATCCTCCAATATTACCCCAATATATGGAACAAGACAATAGTGAAAACGGATCCAAAGAAAAAAAAATTAGTATAAAGAAGATAAAATGGCGTGGGATTATACCTGTATAACATTACAGTAAGTGCATGTCCAATGACTGCCACAAACAAGAGGAAAGAATTAGTTAATGAAGTAAATTAAAGGGAATTTTCGAGAGGGAACCAGATTCTTATTCCAAATAAGGAACTTCCAAAGGGGCAACCCCTGATGAATCAAAACCTCACATATACTTGACCATCCCCACACCGACCGCATGCATTGCGACTTACCCAAATTTGACACTCATAACTGATAACCATGTTTAGATTACATCATCACAAAATAATATGCACTTTTTCTAAGGATTGAGCTTTAAAATTTTGAGGCCCCTAAATCAAGGCTTAGGATGATTTGAATGGGACCAATTTTTTCTGCTGCCCCTAATATACATGTGGCCCAACCGGCCCCCTCCCCTCTAAAATAAATATATATAAAATCAAGGGTCGGGATGATAAATGATTTGATTGGGCCCATTTGTTGACCCTCTCTCCTCCCACATAATTGGCAGTTATATGCATCTATGTTTCTGTATATGTATACAGCGGGGGTGGGGGTGGAGAGAGAGAGAGAGAGAGAGAGAGAGAGAGAGAGAGAGAGAGAGAGGAGAAACTAACTCAAACGACCTTGGGCATGCCAATTGGGACCATGACAATTCATGGGGCCCTGGGAAAAAAGAGGTTCCACTGAAATCATAAATACCCAAAAATCACTTTGATTAGATGCCAGTAGTTTTCATTATGCAGCAGTTCAATCCAAGAGCAATTGGATTTGACTAAAGGGATCTTCCAGCACATGTGAATTCATCAGCAGTGGGTTTCTACAGGTGTGAACCACTATGTTGTGACATTCCCATGGATATAATAATTGTGTGTGAGCAAGGATACAAAGGTTACCAGCATGTATTTTTATTTGCAAAACAATATAATAAATCTGCAGCCTTGAAAGATTCTCTCTACCTGCTAGATGATCCTGGAGGGTACACGTTCATCACTAGCGTTCCCCAGGAGGTTGGATTCATTCCATGAACATTTCTTCCTGGATGATGACCACCAATGGGGTGGTAAGCCAAGCTTCCATTTCTGCCTGAAGCAGATTGCCTTTTCTTGATTGCCAGAAAATTAAGTAGTAAGCTGTTGTAATTAATTAAAGCTCATGCATGATAATGCTATTGTACTACAACTTATGCTACTAACTAAAAAAACAAAAGGAAGAAAGATGAAAGAAGAAAAACTCTTAAAGAAAACTTCATTTTTTTATAAATAATAAAAGGAAAAGCTCTTACTCAGAATCACTTGATGTCTTATTTATCATGGGTTGTGTTTCATTCCAAGCTCTCATTGCATCAATGACATACCTAACATAAAAGAAATGCATGCATCAACATCATACCGTAAAAAAAACACATAAGAAAACAAGAACTTGTAAATTGGAACTCAGTCATTGAAGATAAGTTGGGAAGACAAAAGAATAACAATTACCCTGGAGATGAAGACGATGTAATGAAATACTGGGCCAAGGTTGCAACAAAAAGCACCAAGTATATTGCCGTATACCTAAAAGTTAAAATAAAAAATAGGTCACCTCAAAAAACAAGCTTTAGATCAAAAACATTTTATTGAACCAAATATCATACTCATCCCATGATCAACCGATACAGCAGGCCCCTCTATGATTGACCCTACTTGCTAGGATAGATTCTAGTTGTTAAATTCTTATTTGGGAAAAAAATAGTCTTTTTCAGAGTCTTTATCATATTAGGACTTCATTATTCATCAATCTAAAAAATAAAAGATAAAAGAAACAGACTTCAGTGTTTAGTTGCTTACTTTTATTTATCAAATTACTAGACAAAGGGAAGGAAGTCGTGGGTTTTTTTTCCTTCTATTTCTTTGATCAGTGAAATCACTTGAACCATCATCTCTGTGGTTGCAACAATAAGCACCTTCCAACTGTACCATGGGTTCCTTTAAATAGGATTCTCATATTTTGTGTCGTGGAAACTTCTTAGTTCTATGTCATTTTTTATTTTAGAGATAAGAAAGGCATGTGGTGATGTAGTTAGTGTTGGACCGTGTGGGCCTGATGGGCCCAACACAGTTTGCCCATAAGCCTTAAAGATAAGGTCAAAGCAAATCCCTTGAATCAAGCACACGTTTAGCATAATCCGGAGACGTTTCTCCTGCGTTAATGGTGAAATCCGCCCCTCCTTGAAATGCTATTTATATGGCATGAAAGACTCTATGTGATATACAAGGAATTGAATACACAGTAGAAGGGGTTGTGTGAGAAACCATATCGCCGGTGATCACTAGCCTAGCGGCATTCATCTCCGGGCGTGTGTACACTTCAAATCAGATTCATCACTGGTATCAGAGCCTGTGGTCGGAATCAACGATTTGCGTTTTCTCTGCTCATCCTTCGAGTTTTTCTTCTTTTTTTTTCCCTCTCTGTTACTTTTGTACAGAGGAAGAAAAAAGACTTGCAGAAACAGAAACGAAGAGAAACAAAAGAGATAAGGTGGTTTTCTTTTTGGTGCCCTTAAGCACCACGATTTTGTGTGTGCCAAAAAGACTACTTTTTTGGGTAGTCACACAGCAAGGTCCAGAGAAGCTCAAAGTACGTATATGAAAACCAATCACAAGGGACAAAGAGGCATATGAATTATTTTTTTTATTCTCAAAGTACGCCTCTCTTCGGGAGTTTCAACTCTTGCAGGAGATTTGCTCAGTGACGAGCAACTTGCCACGTGATCTCTATTCCAAGGCATAAAAGTCTCTTCTGCAACGAGTTTCTCTGGGAGATTCATCAAGACAGAGAAAGAGATAAAAGAATCCACGCAAATCGGGTAACAAAGTCTTCTGATCTGCTCGGTAATCTAACCCATTTATTTTATTTTAAATTTTTATCATTCAATCAAATGGGTAGTAGAGCAGTAAATTCCGAATTAAGTAAAACTGAAAAATTAAATGGTACAAATTTCTCTACTTGGAAGCGTAAAATCAGGCATGTTTTATTTCAAGACAAAGTTGAATATACTCTTGAGACCCCTATGCCTAATGATCCTGGCCCTAAGTCTAATGCTGCAAATAGAAGAATGTACCAAAAATTCATTGATGATGATAAGCTTGCTAGAAATGATATGTTAACTTTTATGGAACCTGATATTGAAATATTATTTGAAGAACATAAAACAGCAAAAGAAATGTTTGATGCTATTTCTGCAACTTATTCAAGTTCATCAGAAATCTATGTGCAAATGCTAATTGAAAAATACAATTCTAGTAAGATGTTGGACTCTGAAGCTGTGGCTGACCATATAAATAAAATGACAGTAATTGCTAAAGAGCTTGCAACTCTAGGGAATCCAATTCCTGAAAGAATGCAAGTTTCCACAACTTTAAGTAGTTTGCCTGATTCTTGGGAACAAGTAGTTATTTCTATAAACATGTCTTTAACTGGTGTTACTATGAAAAATCTTCCCATGCTTTTAACTCTGGAATATGAAAGAAGAAATAAAAGGAAACAATCTGAAGCATTGATGATTGGAAACACTTCAACCAAAAAAATGATTGAGGAACCAAAACAATCCCATGCTAATTTTAGCAAAAATAAAAACAAGTGAACTCAAAAGAAAGGAATGAAAAGGAAGAGATTTTCTGGAAACTGCTATAATTGTGGAAAACCAGGTCACCAAAAGAAAGATTGTAGGGTCAAAAATAACAATCAAAACAATAATAATAATCGGCCCAATAATCAGAAAAGGGACCTGATTTGTGTGGTTTCTGAGTCTTTACTTGCGGATTGTGATACTAATGCATGGTGGATAGATTCTGGTTCATCTCGACATGTGGCCAAATCTCGAGAAGATTTTGTAGCATTGAAGGAAGTTAAAACGGGCGATCATCGCGTGTATATGGGTAATAACACTTACTACGATGTGATGGGAATTGGAACAGTTCGTATTTCCTTGCCTGGTGAAAATAACATCCTGCTGACTGAGACTCTATATGCTCCTTCAATGCGAAGAAATCTGATTTCTATGCCGCGCTTGGATGAAAAAGGTTTTGAAGTTCGTTTCCATTCTGGAAAAGTATCAGTTGGAAAACATAGCCGTATTTTATTTTGGGGAATAAAAGTTGATGGCTTGCATAAACTCAATTTTTCTGATAATAAACCTGCAGCTAGCTCTTCTTCTTATATTGATGTTTCTATGTTTGTTGATGATCCTTAAATATGGCATCTCAGATTAGGACATATAAATAAAGATAAAATGAAAAGAATGTCCAAAAGTGGATTAATACCTAATTTAGATGTTGAATTCCCCACATGTGAATCTTGTTTATCGGGAAAAATGACTAGGCTACCATTTCCGAAAGGACAAAGATCAACTGAATTGTTAGCTATAATACACTCAGATGTATGTGGGCCTCTAAATGTCAAAACACATAGAGGAATGGAGTATTTTGTCACTTTTACTGATGACTACTCTAGATTTGGCTCTATTTATTTAATGCAGAAAAAATCAGAAGTGTTAGAATTATTTAAAGAATATAAGAATTTGGTGGAAAAACAATTGGGTAGAGACATAAAACTTCTTAGAAGTGATAGAGGAGGTGAGTATACCTCAGAATTATTTGAAAACTATTGCAAACAAAATTCCATAATACATCAAGTAACAATGAGTTACACCCCACAACAAAATGGAATGTCAGAAAGAAGAAATCGAACTCTACTTGATATGGTTAGATCAATGTTATCTCATTCTAACTTAGGAATCAATTATTGGGGAGAGGCTCTAGCTGCTGCAACTTATATTTTAAATCAAGTTCCCACAAAAACAACTAATACAACACCATATGAACTTTGGACTGGTCGAAAACCAGACCTAAGTGAATTGAAAGTTTGGGGCTCATCTGCTCAAGTTTTGATCCCCAGTCAACTTAGGAGAAAACTAGATGACAAATCAATAAAATGTACTTTTATAGGATATTCAGAGAACTCAAAAGGATACAGATTCATAAGGCATCATTCTGATGGTAGTGTCAATGTTATAGAAAGTAGAGATGCTCATTTTCTAGAAGAACAAATAGACACTAGAAACCCAAAGAAATTGGTAGAATTATTTGAAATAGAAAAAGAGAAGAATTCTACTAATAAAATCTTAAAAGAGGTAGTTGATGTACCAAAATATGACACCATATCAAGAATTCATAGAGAAAGATGTCCTCCTAATTATTTAAAAGATTATTTTTCTTTAATGTCTAATTTATTTGAACAAAATCCTCCCAGTTTCTTTGAGGATTATTATACTTTAATGTCTAATGTGTTTGAAGATAGTATAGATCCTATGAATTATTATGAAAGTTTAATAACTAATATTTTGGAGGAGTTTGAAGATCCATTAAATTATGATGATGCTTTAAAGTCAAATGAATCTGCTAAATGGCTTAAAGCCATGGATGAAGAAATTGAATCTATTGTAAAAAACGATGTTTGGGAACTTAGTGATTTACCCAAAGATAGAAAAGCTATTGGTTGCAAATGGGTATTTAAAAGAAAATTAAATTCAGATGGCTCCATAGATAAATATAAAGCCAGATTAGTGGCAAAAGGCTTTACTCAAATTGAAGGAATTGATTATGTTGATACTTACTCTCCTGTTGCTAAATTTATATCCATAAGAATTATTCTTGCTATAGTAGCCTATTTTGATTTAGATCTTTTTCAATTAGATGTAAAAACTGCTTTCTTAAATGGAGAGCTCAATGAGGATCTATATATGAAACAACCAGAAGGTTTCATAATTAAAGGACAAGAAAATAAAGTATATAAGTTAAAAAGGTCCTTATATGGTTTGAAACAATCATCACGTCAATGGTATAGAACTTTTCATTTAGCAATGATTGAATTTGGTTTTGTAGTAAATAGATTAGATCATTGTGTGTATATTATGAAAAGTGGGAGTAGCTTTACCATCTTGTCTCTATATGTTGATGATATATTATTAGCAAGTAATGATTTAAATATGATACAAAGTATAAAGTCATGGCTAAATTCTAAATTTGAAATGAAAGACATGGGAGAAGCATCATATGTATTGGGGATTAAGATAATGAGAAATAGAAAACGCAGAAATTATGTTTAAGTCAAGAAAGATATCTTGACACCATTCTCAAACGTTTTAGAATGGAAAACTGCAAACCAATTTCTACTCCTGTTGAAAAAGGATTAAAATTATCTAAAGGAGATTGTCCAAGAGATGATCAAAATAAATTAGAAGCACCTTATGCTCAGGCTATTGGTAGTCTTATGTATGCAATGTTATGCACTAGGCCTGACATTAGTTATGCTCTTGGCATAGTCAGTAGATACCAAAATAATCCAGGTATCAAACACTGGCAAGCAGTGAAAAGAATATTTAGACATATCAAGGGGACAAAACACTTGAAATTATGTTTCCAAGCTAATAGGCTTGAAGTTATAGTTTTTTCAGATTCAGATTTTGCTGGGGATAGGGACAACTGTAAGTCCACCTCAGGTCATGTTTTTCCTCTTTGGAGGTGCAGCCATTTCTTGGTCAAGTAAAAAACAGTGTTGTGTTACCCGCTATACTCAAGAAGCAGAGTATGTAGCATGTAGTATTGCAACAACCTTTGCCGTTTGGATAAAACGCTTCATAAAAGATTTGAAGCTTGATATAGCCAACGGGCCTGTCCACATGTATTGTGACAATCAGTCCACGATTAGATTAATAAAAAGTGGCCCCAATAGTTCAAAGGGCAAACACATAGATGTGGACTACCATTATATTCAAGATATTGTTGAAAGAAATGAAGTAACAGTAAGTTTCTTGCCTTCAGCTGATATGGTAGCTAACCCCTTAACAAAGGGAATAAATGCAGAATGCTTTACAAAGCATGTAAGCCTGATGGGACTTAGGGAAGCATAAGTCATAAGATTTTCTAAAGTTTATCATGAGTAATATATCCGTAAAAGGCGTGAAAAATCTCATGATAATTATATGTCAAAAATGGAGAAAATCACAATAGTGGGAGTTCAAGCTTACAACATATATGTTGATTGTCAATGGTAAAATATCCTTGACATGTTTTTCGTCTCCATGGTCAATCGTCAATGGTAAAATAACCTTGATGTGATTTTGAGTTTTTTGACTCTATGTACAATGGCAAATGGTTGAATCCATTAATAGTGGGAGTAAAACCTTTAGATTGTTTTTTGGCTTTATGGTCAAGTGGGAGATGTTGGACCGTGTGGGCCTGATGGGCCCAACACAGTTTGCCCATAAGCCTTAAAGATAAGGTCAAAGCAAATCCCTTGAATCAAGCACACGTTTAGCATAATCCGGAGACGTTTCTCCCGCGTTAATGGTGAAATTCGCCCCTCCTTGAAATGCTATTTATATGGCATGAAAGACTATGTGATATACAAGGAATAGAATACATAGTAGCAGGGGTTGTGTGAGAAACCATATCGCCGGCGATCACTAGCCTAGCGGCATTCATCTCCGGGCGTGCGTACACTTCAAATCAGATTCATCAATTAGGGTAATAAAGAAAGGCATGTGGTGATGTAGTAAGGATTCTTAATCCTACTGGCAGAAAGTTCAAAGTCTCCCCATATGTATTGTGCGACCAAATCAAAAGAATAATATAAGGTAAATTACTTTCGTATGTCATGCTTTTGCTTCTCTGTGTAGTGTGATTCCATGAAACTCCTTGGTGAACACACTCCTAGCACCCTTACAAGTGACTCAAAGGATCTATTCAATACTGAAGCTTAAAGTGTGGCTCAAGTAGATTTCCATGGTGCCCTCTTCAAGACAGATCTACATCCAAATTATTCCTGATGCATTTCAAGTTTTTGAACAATCCAGTATACAAGATCTACCATTTTCATGGACACCACTGTCAAGAGTTTGTATGAAACTCGAAACAGATTGATAGAACACATTCAGTACACAGTAGTCTTTCCCTAAAAGATTAGAGACCCTAGAGAACAAAAGGAGCTGAGAGATTGTTGCTCTGTGTGTTACCATTAGTCCATTACAGCATTACCAATAAAAAAGAAAATGCTTACTCTATTTTGGATTCAAGAAAAAACTAAATTTGAGCTGGTTTTGTAACATAAACCATTAGAAACAGTGTTTATCTATTTTCACATATCCAACTTTCAATACCTTATATCGGTAATTTACATGATTGATGATCTTCGTTTTTTACTTTTTTATTTTTATTGGTAATGATGAACTTCATTAAAGATAAAAATATGCAAAGAGACGGCATGAGAGACTTGTACACAAAATTAATAATAATAAAATAAAAAACAGATGCACCAATAAAATTAGCATTATGCTGTAAAACCTATGAAGGCCAGCTCTATCTACCCCCGCTTAGCCAACAAACTCACAAGATCATTTGCGGAACAAGCAACACACTCGTTGAAAATAAAATGAAACTTCTAGGGCCCTTAGTCAGAGCTAGCAACCAAAATAATATAGCATTGGAAGAGCCACTTTCAACAATAAGCACCTCATGAAAAGAAAAGGAATAAATCCTCAACGCCGAAAAAATAGCCACTGCCTCATTAGAATCTTTGAAACCTACAAATATCTGGATTTTCATTGCTCCCACATATATCTAGATGTCCGAATAGTTGTGTCCTACTAAATGAATGTTCATGAATCTAGCCAGTCATTTGCACACCAGATGCATTTGGATCCCACTTCTCATAGGATATTCCCGCATGGTTTTGATCAAAATGAAGAAAGGGAAGGTAACTTCTATTGATGTTGGGGATTCTTTTAAGATGCCCAATCCCTGATTACCAATAAAAAAATCAGATATCCAGTACCACACTAAATTAATAGAGGCTGAAGGCTCTTGAAAAGAAACTGCAAAATGCGGAAAGACCGAACTAGATGAGTAAGTCCAGCCCATAATGCCCATTATCCATGTAAGAAAAAAAAAATGGATCATATGTGAAGTACTGGATCATCATCCATGTGAGATGAGTTAAAAACATTTTACATTGGATGAAGAAATGAAAAGAAGAATCCTAGTGGAAGACCATAAGCTATTCCTATAATGACCTGCACCCACTAGCTCGATATCCACCAAACTAGCAAGGTACAAAAGCTTTATCAAAACAGGAATATAGATTACCACATTACACTATGAGGTACGAAACAGTATACTAGTTGGAAGATCCTTTCACAACCAACATTTCCACATATCAAACTGCTTGTATCTTTGCAATGACAGACACTAATCCTTATAACCCGCAAATAAAAACTGAAAGGCAGAGGATATTGTAAATCAAAATTCAACAAATCACAACTTCACAAGTATAAAATGCAATGAGCATTTACAGTTAATTCAACAACTTGGGCACCCATTAATCCTTTTCTCTTTTCTTTTTTTTTCCCCCATAAAAATAATAAAATAATTTAAAAAAAACCGCAGGTTTGGATTCTATTTCTACCTCACCTACTAGTTTGCAGATTCAATAAAAAAATTAAAAAAATAAAAACCACAAACAGCATATAAAGTCGGCATAATTTCAACAGAGTTAGCTCTAACAAATCATTTTCCACGAAATCAAGGAAAAGAAAGCAATACCATGGCTCCTTCCGAGTCTTCGCTATCATGTCCCCATCAAACAAAAACAAAACACCCACATAGACAATATGAAGCACTACCAGAGCCACTTTCAAACACAAAGAAGTTCTCCTCCCTGAAAAAACCCACACACCCAAATGCCAAACCATCAAAAGGGTTTGTTCCATTTGCCAAAAGAAACAAAACCCAGAATCCAAAATGCAAAAAAGATGATTGGCGAAAGAGATACCTGGATCCGACAGACATGGGAAGAGCTGAAAGCACTTCTCCCTCGCCCGCTCTCGAGCGTCCCGAACCGGGCCGCAGAAACCGACCATTATCATTGAAATGCAAGCATCAAAGAGCCCAGAAGGAAGAATCGAGCGAAGGAATCGATTCAAAAGAGCATTGAATTTGAAGGTGGGGTGGGGGCGGCGGGGGCAGAGGAAGTGTACGCACCCTAGACTTAGCGTATCTGTCTTGCTGTCCGACATGAAAAGGGTTGGTTGACTGTTGGATGGAGATACTAAGGAAATAGATGATCTGGCCAGCTACCCATACAGAATAGATACAGAGCAGTTGGATTTTGTGGTTACATGGTGCTCGGTGGGACTCAGCCTGTTTGTGTCATGTCATGATACTTTTGTGAGGATTACTTTATAAGTTTATGGAAAAGGTGTGCTAGTAAAGAATATTTAAGAAGCTTGGCTATTGGATCATGATGAGTTTTTATGGAGTCTGTATTTGATTAGGGTTACGTTAGATTTATGATATAATTAAGGTTAGAGAAATTAAAGGGATTTTGACTGTATAGTTATACATAGACTTGGGTTTTGTCTAATAAATACATTGACATTTAAATAATCCCGTATAGAATGGTTTGAGGATGAGAATTTGGGCAATCTCTTACTAGTGCAAGATATCCTATCAATGAATATTATGTGATATACTATAAGTATAGAATATTACACATTATATGGATAAAATCATCATTTTTTCAATTTCATTTATCATACGAACCATTATACATAAGTTTTTAAAGTGTCAACACCTACAAGATAAAAGTCATGTCTTATAGGGCATCTACCGGTCAAAACCCTAAATTAAGTTATTATGTGATTACTTTATTAAGAGTTTGTTTAAATTGAAGTTTATTATATTCTAGAAAAAATTATTAGCTATTCTCAATCAAATACCACATAAAGTTTTCTAGGTTTTTTACATAAATTTCCCCACATGAAGTAGGGATGGCAATGGGTGGGTGTCGGATAGGGCACCCCAATTAGGGGTAGGATTTGGGTGGTGAGGGTTTGAAGTGGGCATGATTTCATGGATTTTTAACTCCCATACCCTTTAATGAACTATTTACATATTTATTTTTAAAATATTTAATACTCCTTTTAAATCAGGGAGGATACTCCAACTAGGACCTGACCTAGTCCATGCCCAACACAGGGCAGGTTTAGTATCACGCCCGTATCAGAGTGAGTCCTTGGTTATGGGTTTAGCCCAACTCAAGCCAAACTTGACCTAGGGAGGCCATCTTTCAGTGAATGACATTTTGGTAAGCTTAGGGTTAACAGTTTAGTTTTGGGAATGGACCAAGATCACGGGCATGAAAGATAGATCTGAGCCCACTAAAGCTAGTTATCATTAAATATGTTAGGATGGTTCAAGAACATCTGAGGACTTTGCTATAAATTGGCCCAAACTCAGCTTAGATACTTGGGCAATATTTAAGCCCACCGGCTTTACCTAAAACTTAAAAGGTTGTTTGTTTGCACTTATTTTATATAATCCTTATACATAATCACATTTGTTTGCGCTCATTTATACATGTGATGGTAGTGAATGAAGCCATTTTCAGCTTCCCATTTACACACTTTTTTTTTTATAGAGCCCGGTACATCCGGGAAGGAAAACTACCAAAGTGGGAAGAAAGCCCAGCACATCCGGGAAGGAAGCCCACCGAGGTGGGAAGAAAGCCCGCATATACACATACAGGAATATATAGTGGAGGAGGTGGGGGTTGAACCCCAGACCTCCCCAATAAAAACCCAACTCCTTACCAGTGGGGTGACGAGTAGTTCTTCCCAAATTGGTAGTTATAGCGGATATGTTCTTTAACTTTAAGACAAAAATATAATAGTTCTCATCTCATTGATTTACTTTTCAGTACTTTTGTAGCCTCCAATTTCATATCTTTAAATCTTTGTAGATTTTGAAAAACTTGTGGAAAATGTCTAAAAAACGCAACCTATAGATCTAATTTTTTGCACTTTTGTAGACCTCAAATTCATGATCACAACCATTCAAAACATTTTTATATTTTAAGATAGGCATCAAGTTATTGTGTTTCATTCATATCAGTCTAGATCAGGATTATCTAGATCATGAGATTGAGGTTCATTGTGCAAGGGTCGTAGTTCGCCTCATGTTAGTGATCTCAACTTGTAACTTGCCATGGATATGGATTGAAATGATTCAGATGGATTGAATATTGCATGACTACTACAATTGCTTTAAATTTATTAGTCGATCCAGTTAGGTTTGAAGATTTCAAGTTAATGATATGATAGGGCCACGTTCCATGGATTTTAAATTTTGAAATTTTGAGTCACAAATTAAGAGGATTAAGTTTAACAGTTGACTATGCTTGTAACCAAAATAAAGTAGATTGTTAAATGCATGATCTGGTTTTCTGAGATCCTGATCAAGGATCCCAGGATAGAATAGAGATGAAAGTAACCCTGTCCCTACCATTCTTTCAACTTGGCCCTACAAAATTAATCGAACGAATTGGTTCACAACATGCAATCCTCTCATCTTCTTTTTATCTCTGAACCCAATTTCCATCATTGATGTCAGACAGTGCCAATTTTGGAGTTGGCCTAGCTGAGAGAGAAAAAGATTTACAATATTTTGAATTGGGGTGGGGGCGAAACCAGAAAATATGCCTCAGGGAGGCCCACTATTTGAAAATAAAAAATCTTGGGGGCCAATATAACAAAAAACTAAGAGGGTTATCAAAATTTTCAGAGGGACAAATTAAGAAAACTCAGAAGGTAGCCTTGGCCATCCCCATCCCCACTCCTGTTTCACCTCTTATTGGGGTTGGTCTCTTAAATTTAGCAGGTCTGGTTTGCCTTCTTCTCAAGTTAATCTAGGACATCCCCTTAATATGCATTTGCTTGACACTAGCAATTTCCATAGAAGAGAAATGAAGAAGTTACTTTCCGCGTTCAACGTTGTTTTGCAGTTTTGTGAAGTGCCTTGGTGAATGTGGTGAGTCGAGAAGTGTTTCCGTAATAGTTGGAGTTTTTGGAACATCACGTCCCTTAGCATTTTCAAATCCCTTGTTTTTTATTTAGAATTTCTAAATTCCAACACATGAAAGGTTTCGGTTGACCTTTGAGAATTCAAGAATTATACCCTCTTTATATTTAGGTGGAATTCTCAGATGCTCAAGTCCAAATGAGCATTCGGGAATTCCACCTAAACATAAATTTAGAAATTTCCCGGACAGAAATTTCTGAATTCTAGTAAATAAATAAGCCCTAAAGATGTCTTAAAAATTCCTCTTCCCTTTTCCATGCACATCGATTTTCTACAATTTGGCGTGATGCTAATTTTAGCATAAAGAAAATGACAAAAAAGTAACTACTTAAACAATTCCTCATTTCCATTGGGAGGGGCTGGAGGGATAATGAAAATTGGAGTGCAAAATCCTCTCGCCCTACAAACCATTCCAGTGTAGTGATTGTGACTTTCTTTGTAAAACAGGTACATCAAGGATCATAACTCTGGAATATGCAATTAAAGAAACAAAAATTTTATTAATAACTACGGATCATCCCCATTATAATTATAATATATGAAGCGAACTGTTTTTAGAATCAATTTTGAGGTTGATTTCCGATTTGATTTTGACCGTCCATTAGAATCTTGACTTGGTTTTAATATTGCATACTAATGTCACTTCCTCAAAAATTAATATTAAAGTTTGTCCCTTAGTCTCATTTCCATTTTAATTCTTTTATTTTAAAACATCACTACTCTCTCCCCATCCATTATGAATGGTAAATGACGCTATTAAATCTCTTTTAAGTCTCCTTTTCTTAATCTCTCATTTAAATCTCTTTTTAGCCTTGATTAAACAACTATCCATTTCTGCATATCCAAATATATGGAAATCTCTCACCGAGTGGATTGCCTTCTTATTTTTATCTTCTCCAAATACGCAAAAGCCTCTCTTGAAATCCCAACCCCCAAACCGTAAAGTCAAGTCTTTTGTGGAAGGCACTGGGACTAATGGATTGGACCATGTTCATTATCATCACCATATTACCATCTTTTTTTATAGAAATTATCTTGCGATTGAGGTAAGATAGGTGGTATAGCATTTCAGTAATTTTGTCATGAACTTTATTTGAACTATGCATCATGTTGGTTTTATCCATCGTACCCTAAAAAATTATTTGATTTGAGAATTCTACCCATCTCTACGATAATAGTTTTTTAACGGTGTTGGTTGTTGTTTTTCATAGATATATATTAAATAAATAATTGTTGTTTACCAATATCAACAAAACCAAGTAACTGGTCAATAGTTATTTCTTATGATTGTTACTTACGGTAAAGTCATATAAACTTAGGGTGTGAAATGAGTAATTTTTTCTAGAGCTATTAGAATATTTTGCAAAGCAAGAATGCAATTTTAGTAAGCATGGGAATATAAATTATTTTATTTGATTTACTTTTAAGCTTCATCACACCAAATCGTTGACTAATATTGTTGTGTTTTCCTTTTTTTTTTTAATTTCTCATTTCAACCAAAATTGTTGACTGCTTTGGAAATATCATATGAATTAGATGGAGTCATACAAGCCATAGAAAACCAAAAAGGAAAAACAAAAGGCCTTTATAACATTTTGTAAAGTAAGAATGTAATTTCAAAATGCATGGAAATATAATTACTTTTACTTGCTTCACTTCCAAGTTTCAAAATATCAAATTATTGACTAATGTTGCTAATCCTTTTGTTTTTTTCATTCTTTATAAATTTACTTGAGACTATAGACTGCTTTGGAAAGTCATACAAAAAGAAAAAAGAAAAAAAAAATTGCAATTCAATCCATGAAGTACCTATGTTCCAGAAATGTCATTTAGCCATGAATAGTCTATCCACCATATCTACCATTCTTTTTACTTCTTTATTTATTTTTATTTTTACAATATTAATAGTTTTCGATTTCTTGTGTATTTCTTGTTTGTGTCTTCTTCTACTACTACTACTATTATTTGGATATTTGAGGGTTACAAGGATGCGATTTGGAGCTCCAAATTAAGGTAGTAAATGGTACTTTTTATTCTCATTTGGGGTGGATTTTTTTTCTAATTTATTAAAAAATATAATAATTTAGAATTAACGCTGGACTAGCAACGACATTTACTATAAATCAGCTGGCTTTTTTTCCTAAATAGGTATTAGGGTGTTTTTTTATTTTTTGGGCTTTATATTCCATTCGAACTCACACATCTATGCAGATGTAGAAAATTCTAGAGATATTATTTTTCTACTTTATTCATATAAGATTTTCACCAATCGTCGTCGTCGTCATCATCATCCTCTCTTTCTATAATTCTTCTATATCAATTTCAAGCCTAGATGTCATTAGTGTTTCAGTCTGACTTTTATAAAAAAAATTATCGCGGACCTTTTTTGCTAGTATACATATGAAAGGGACTATTTCAATTGAGAAATCAATCCTGATTTGTTCAATTGATTTTGACCACCATAATGTTTGTCAATGACTGTTGGTTCTACTTTTTAACTTATTTAAGCCATAATAAATGCAAAACAAAACTGCTCCATAATGCCTACTAGTATTTATATATTTATTTAAATTAATTAGGTGGAGCCCACTCTTTTAAGTTATTCGAAACCATAACAATTGTGAGATCCAAATGGCTACATGATTGCAAATAAAAATTGTTGATCCAGATGGCCATAATGAATGCAAACTGGAACTGCTCCATGGTACCTGCTGTTAATTATATAGCCATTTAAATTAATCACATGGGACCTACTCTTTTAACTTATCAAGGACATGATAGTTGTGGGATTGAAATGGCCATGGTGATTGCTTGTAAAAACTTCTCCATGCTACTTGCTTTTAATTAATTATACCTGCTCCATGATATAAGGATTAGACATTCAATATCAACCAGTCATCCAAAGTCCCCTTAATCCATATTCCAAATCTCCATTCTCATTTTTGTATTTAACTTCCAAGTTTATAATCAAACAAAAACATGGACAATTTCATTGAGAATATTGGCTTCTTCAACCACATGCATTTAGAATTTCTTGCGGCAACAGAGTCCACCTCTCTCCAACGTTTCTTCCCTTCATATGTTTCTCTTCGGGTACTATTCTAATACAGCTATCGTTTTTCTCTTTCCTTTTTAATTTGTATGAAAATAAGATCCCTTGTAATCTTGCCATCTATATATGGGTTGTCTTGATTATAAATTTTACCACTAACTCTGATTAATCAGTTAAAGAAGAAGGCACCTAGCTTTATCTCGGTATGTAAAAAACACGTATAGATTGTCGAATCTACAGAGCATTCAATGTGTTTCTTTTCCCCCCGTAAGGCCCCATTTTGGGTTATTCAAATGTGTAGCTGTGAGAAAAAACATAACAAGTAAGCCTTTCAATAAGGCAACGTAGATTGTGACTCTTCCCTTTTTGGGCTACGCTTAGTTTCTGTTGAGAGAGCTCATTTTTCGTAGGCTTGAGACTGGCCCAAAAAATAAGGTAAATTAGAAGCTGAATCCATTGATAATAGCAACAGTTAGAGAAATTATGATGATGGGTAGTCTTTGTTAGGACCCGTCCCTAGAAATACTTAGTGAGGCCTAATTTGACCAAGTCAACTTTAGGTTATCCTATTTAATAGATGATTAGCATGAGTAATTGGTAATTCTCATTAATTTAGCCTAGATTATAAGATTAAAACTCTTCTGAGATTAATAGTGGTTTCCTAGAATTAATTTTCCAATTATAAGCCTTAGTTGTAATCTTAACCATATATGGGTTTTCCTTAGAGAGTTGTGCAATTTATCTTAGAATGACCCAACTACCTATGTCCTAACCCATTAACCCATTTATTATCTGAGGGTACTCTAGTCCTTCCAACCATACATTTTTTTTCCTTTTTGAAGATCCCAATACCTTAAATGACCTTGGACTTCTTTATTGTCAACCAAGCAAACATGAGCACTTTTGTCCTTATAAATAGCATACCTTTATTGCCCTTAGGCTCCTTTATTCACAACCACTCATTTGAGGATACTTTAGCAATTAAATGTGAGTACCTAAACTACCCTAGTCCTTATCTTTTATTTCTATTAGCAACCAATGACCTTTTGGTCATTCCATTTTAATCTTGCTCAAATACCCTCATCCTTATCCTAAACTTACATTAGAAGAGAGGGCATTTTAGACTATAACCCAACTCCTTTCCTATAAAAGAAACCCCTCTCATCCATTTTTCTCATTTCACTATAATTTTCCTCCCATCTCTCTCTCTAAGTTAGAGATTAGAGTTTCTCTCTCTAGATCTTAGCCCTCCAATTACTAGAAGCAAGAGCATCATTTACATCTAGCCATCTACAAGCTCAGGAGCTCATCTCATCTCCTAGATCTCTCTTTCCTCTCCAAGTAAAGAGATTGTGGATTCAGCTATTGGGGTGATCTTAGAGCATTTGGAGTGAAGCCAAGCTATTTGAGGAGCTTTCTTCTTAATTAGGCAAGTAGACATGCTTAGATTCTTTAATTAAATTGATTAATATGCTTAGGTTGTTAATTACTGTCTTTTATGATTATTTGGCATGATTTCTGTATTTGGATAGTTGATTGGATGATATGATGTATGTGATTGTTACTCTAAGCTCTTGTATTGTGTATTTGGCCATTGATGGATGACAATCCCCCACTTGGAAGATTAAAGGCTCATTAGTGATGAGATCATGATGTGGGAGGTGTGTATGATGTTTGGAGATGATCAATGTAGATTTTGGTTGGATTTGATGGAGTTTTGATAGAAAATGGAAAAGGACAGAATTTTGAAATTTATGGTTTCGTGTGTACCGGGTCGACCTAGTCACTCAGGATGTTGACCGGGCACACAGTGAACTGACATACAACTGAGAGCAGAAAACCACACACAGGGTACAGAACCCAGTGTACCCGGTCGACCGGCCACACTGAGGATCCCCTCACTTGCCAGATGTTTGTGGAAATGCCAGTAGTTCACCCGGTCGACTGGGGACACTACAGCCTGTGTTTTCTAACTCCCAGTTAGTTGTCCACTTTCATAGAGTACGAGGTCGACCCGTGGACCTATAATGTCGACCCGGTATACTGTAAATAGTATATTTCCCATATTTGGATCATTTTATGATTTGATCATGTGTGGGCCCCGTTGACCTTCCATTTGGACTGTTTGGGATACGCTAAACACGAGTCAAGGGTCGTGCTTAACCTTGACCCGTGTAGCCACCTAAGTAGGGTCTAGGGTTGTAAGCGGAACCTGATTCAATGGTTATGGATGTCTTATGATGCTAAATACTTTCAGGAGCACCAATGATACTTAATAAGCATCTGGGACTCCGTGATCACTGTCTTAGGTAAAGTGGGACCGTAGACCTGAATAGAGAGGCTGCGATCATTGATAGATTTGTGACATGTACTTATGTTGATGAAACGGACACTGAGGCTGGCTAGTAGATCCGAATCTTGAATGTCGGCTTTGAGAGGTACTAAAATCAGGGCATTGCACTTAGGCTCTGATCCATGATCACAGTCCGTATTGGATGAGATATCAGAACATGGCACTTGAAGTCCCGACCTGTAATATTGGGAACTTAACGGTAGATATTGATGGACGGACTGTATAATGAGATAATGTTAATTAAGTGTATCAAGAAACGAAGTTTACAAGGGTATGCAATATTAATTGTTGGGAATCGTAAGGATGGATTACTTATACCCGAACTCCGTGCCTCATGCCCTTGACTAATATCGTCTCATATTAATTATGATAAGGCTATCCAATTCGGAGTACCCCTACCTAGTGATTTGTAGGATTTGTGGATGTACGATTGGTCTGCCGAGGGTTATGACGCCGGTATGGACATTGATATTGAGATATTGTTGGATGACACAGTAGGTATCAGTGTGGGAGGGGTACTGAAACCGCTGGCGCTCAGACCAGGTGTAGGACGGTGATGTTGATCTAGCACATAAGACCAATGGCTGGGACTTGGCTGTGGCTATGGATGAGTGATTGAATACGTAAGACCAATGGCTGGGACTTGGCTGTGGCTATGGATATTGATAAACTCTTGTACGCTCCTATTCGATGTGACGACAACGATGGGTAGTTATGACCCCCATGGTTGATGTCCATCGACAATTGTCAGGACGACAACGTCGATGGGCGGCTGGCTTTGACCTCCCACGTCCCTTGTACTTCAACTGTGGACGTGCCCTTGTGTGATCCTACGTATGTATATTGGTTGAATGATTATTAAGTGTTGAGGATGTTGTTGTTTAGTGTCTTGAACTGCTAACATTGTTATGGATGGATCTAGAGATGATGGTTATGGATATTGTAGGGCTACTTCCCCCTGTTACTTCTATTACTGGTGACATTGCTGTGCTTATATGAATTATATGGTTTATTGATGATGATGGCTTCTATTATCTACTTGATATGGTGTATCCAACATCTGTTATATTACTATCTCGATTATCGTTCAAGCACTACACTCCACAATGTTTCTATTGTACTCTGATATTCTATATTGTTATCAAGGTACTAATCACGCAGGTACAGCTGGGATCATGTATGGTCTTCTTCCTTATTTGTTAATATAATGTATTGCCATCTAAACATGCCTATTTGCCTAGCTCATCAAGCCTGACCCAATTATTGGTGTTTTTAGGTATCTTCTATTCCATTTTCTTTGATTGGTAGAATTGCTTGGCGGCTGATCCGTTGCCGCAGGGTTCGGAGAGCGATGCAGTTAGTGCATCGAGAGGCGTCTATCATATAGATCTTTAATCTTTCCTTTTTCTTGTAGCTGGCCGTGTTGGCCTAGGATTGAATAGTGAGCTTAATTACGGAAAGTACCTTCTAGTCCCTTAGAGTGAAGTAAAATTTTACGGTTTTGTCCATTTACTTGCTTATATGAGATTTATACTTGATTATATTATTGGATTTTTCGCATCTCTTGGGTACTTTCTCGTAGCGTCCCGAGATCTTGGGGCATTACGGTCTTTGTGTTTAACCGGATGTACTTTTCATTGATTTCTTTACCAATATGTTTTCTTCTATATGTTTTGGATCCTTCAATTTTTTGATTCTATTTTCTCTTTTTTTTTTATTATGTTAGCTTTTCTGATTTTATATTGTTTTGTGATTATAAATAATTATTAATAAAATTTATTTTTCATTTTTTTACAGAGCAAAATCATCATTGGTGAAACTATATAATCATTAGAAATGACACCAAGGGAAGATTGGGATTCTGTTGAGTTTTTTTTTTTTTGGCATTAGCCTCTTGTAGATTTGTCGTCTTTCCTATTTTTTCTTTTTCTATTTTTTAACTTTTGATCACCTTCTCTTTTAGATGTACAGATAATTTGTTCTTATGCAGAAAAAAGCCTGGTAAACAAAAACTCTTAATCAATGTCGGACAAGAGAGTGTAGTAAATGTTAAAGGAGTAAAGTGCAAAGACAATTTGGACCCTAAACTTTGACTTTACGTGCTCCATCTTTCCATTTTTTAAAGGATATATTACCTAATTAAAGAAATAGTACAGAAGGTAACCTGGCCCAAATACAAGCTATATAAGCAGAAGTCATAGGATATGTAGAACCATTGCCTTTTGATAAATAAAAATCTTAACTTCAATTATCAAGTTTATAATTAAGTTTTGTAATTAATAGTAAAGAAAAGTTCTCTTTCTAAATCTGAATTTCTAGCTATTGCAAAATTGATCACTAAAATAGAAACTAATATATAGAATTTTTAAATAATTTCTATAGAATAATTTAAAAAACATTGTATTTATTTTTTAAGTCAATAATTATCTTAGATCATATTTTCAAAATACGGCCCGGGCAACATGGATTCAATGTATTCTTTTCAAGTTTCATATTAATTTTTTCTTTTTACCCAATGAATTCCCTTTATTAGATTTTTTTATAATTTTTAGTTAAGTTTGCCACAAAGTTTAAATGATCTTAGTTTATTTTCCTAACCAATCAAAGGGGGTCGCAATTTGATGTAAAAAGTTAGTAATGTTTTTAGAGCCCGGGCTTAGCACGTACGGGCAATATTTTTAGAGCCCAGGCTTAGCACAGACTTTTGTTGCTAATACAATATTATGAAAACTGGATAAAAATCGATTATTGCAATAGGTTAGAATCTCATGCTTTTACTGGAAAAAAAATTTGGAAATTTCACTCCAAGTCCATGGAGATTTACCAAATCATTCGAGGCTTTTCTTTGGAAATCGCCCCACCACAAACATCACATCTGTGACTTTGAAATAGATTAATCAATTAAGGAGGAATGGAAACACGACCAGGTTTTTGTAGTCACACCAGGCCTATATCTAGAATTTGGGTCCGTTTAACATTTAGGCCCGACTTCGATTAAATGATAGAAAGCCAGAAGCCCAGCTTTATCGAGATTGGTCCAAAATTTGAGGCGGGTTAGGTTCGGACCGGACACTTTTGGCCGATGTTGGGTTTCGATCGAAAATGGACCTATGTTTTTAAATTCGGGCCGGGCCTAAATATGATTGAGTCTGGCCCTACCCAGTCCATGAAAACCCCTCCAGAGTACAAACACATGCATTTCTAACGGGAAAAGGGCAGGAACATTCCCTGTTTGATTTGTTTTTATTGCACCCACCCAGAAAAAAAATAAATTTCCTATGACTTGGTAGTGGAACAACACAATAAGTCCTTAAGTTGCATGTGCCTCGCAATTATGAGAATACCTAAAATTGGTCTTCTTCTCTATTATTTAACACACAGCTCACATCTGAGTCTTTGCTCTTTAGCCAACCAACATATCACATGGGGGGAGATCAGTTGCCAATAACAAGGCTTTAAAATGGTGGTAACTAATTCAATTTTTTGTTGACAGGATGTCAATCTGTCTGCCAGCAATGTGAACTTTTCATCAGCAATGTTGATTGGATGACCCTCTCCTTCAAATTGGTGGGCCATCCGACAGTTGGTTTTATGTGTCTACAGTCTCAATTCAATGGACGTGATGAGAAAGAGAGAAAAGAAAGGCCAAGATATTTAGGGGCCACCTTTTGAATGATTGGGTTGATATTCAGACATGCATTGCCACACTTTAAAAAGGATGGGGAAATGCACCTTTATGGGACCCTTTTAAGATGGTGTGGTCATCACACCGACCACTTTATAGATGGTTGCTATATGTACGGAATATATTCATAGCTGGATGGTGTCCTTGAACATTTGAATGTATAGATACTCAAAGTTCAAGTTTTATTAAGGGGTGGCTTCTCTTTGACACAAACCATCATAAAGGAATTTTCCTTTCTATAAGTTTACTCATCTAACTTTTGTTACAGGGTAAGTTTGCCATTATTATTTTTAATATATGATAACTTTACCCATATGGTCTATTTGCAAGATACTATTTGAAATAGCACTGCTCCAAACAGATCTTAATTGAACTAGATCAAACATGCCAAAAAGTTTAAACATATGTGTATATATATTTAGGTTGTGTTATGATTTTAGACTTGATTGTTAGATCAAAACATGAATTGGATTCAGAATATTTTTAAAAAAAAATTCTAGAATAAATATCTTGAATCATATTTGAATTTCTATTCATCGTTAGCTAGGTTTTATATCAATTTATTTTCAGATTATAGAATTTGATTCCTTACATACTCGGCACCATTGAGAACCCTAGTCTTACCTAAAAGGATCAAAATCATCGTATACCTAAAAGGATCAAAATTATCATAAAGCCCAATGTCCCCTTGAAGAAGGAAACATGGTGGGGGCATACTAAAATGACCAAACAAACATTTTAAAGCTCGCCCACATCTCATCATTATTGTTAATCATACATAACAGAACAACACATCTTCATAGGGATGGATGGCTACAATGAGTTCTGAGGACAGCCCTGCACGTAATGTTTGGATCATTTTCCTAACAATTTTAGAGGCCCATATATAAATTTTTTTCCAAAAATAAGTGAGCATTTCTTTTCATCTGATATTAATGTGAAATCTTCAGCTATATAAATCTTTAATAAAGAATCATTATTTCAAAGATAGAAGGAATTCTCGTATATGTAAATTCCTCACATGTTGCCAAATATGCTTAACAAAATATCATAAACATGACCCTTTACAATGCCTGGTCAAAGCGGTTGACATCACACATATCTTTTATATATATATATATATATATATAGAGGAATATTCATATGCATATTTTCCTCACCATAGGATAAGAGATACTATCATTTTTGTGCATGAAAATAAGAAAGTATATCTCACCTTATGTACTTGAAAAGTACATTTTGTACTTGAAAATGTCCAATAAGGATGAGAAAAAAATGGATGTGAACATTTCCTCTATATATATAAATTAAATCAGATTTACAAGTCATTTCCTCTGCATAAGTACTGGTGAATGACTAATGAGTTGTCTTCATATTCTAGGAGTTGAGCCAGGGCGAGCCTACAATCGATAGTTACATTCCAGTGAAGTACGAATAAAAAAAAGCATGTAAGCAGCATGTGAAGAGAACAGCAAGTCATGGGCCCACCCCACCACTCGGCTCCCTCACCCGCCACTTCTCTAGTTCTCTCCCTCTCTGTAACGCACTAAATACCAATCCATCCAGCTTCTATCTTCCTCGTATCATCATCATCACTTTTGTGTCATTCCCACCCTCCGCTTATATACACATCTCTTTCTTTAGTCCAAGGCCCAAGAATTGAAGCCTTGAAAGAGGGAAGAAGGCAATCAAACCCCATCTTCTCATTTCCCTCATCCTCTTCTTCTTAAAAGAGAATGCTGCTAAATCTAGCAGCCTTTGCTCTCATTCTCTCCACTCTTTCCTCTCTGTCCTACCTCAAAATTGTTAGTGGTGAAGACCCATATAGATTCTTCACATGGAATGTCACTTATGGAGACATCTATCCTCTTGGAGTCAGGCAACGGGTAAAGCAACTTAAATCTCATTCCTATCATACATAGTGGTCTTGAATTTGGAAAAAGGACCCAAAAAACTTCAGACCCTTTCATTCTATTTATGTTTTTCCAATTTGGTCTCCACAGTTTTTATCTCTTTTTTCTTCTCATAGAATTATGTGAAATTGGAGAGGAGACCTACAAAACCTCAGCACCATTGCTTCGAACTAAATATTTCCCAAAGGGGACTCTGCAAATTCTTTTTTTTCTTTTTGTTCTGTAAATCAACCCACAATGGAGAAAAATCACACTCCCCTTTATTAGAGAGGAAACCTCAGATTCATTTCTTCAAATTAAGAGTTACCCAAATGAGTCTCTAGATATCCTTTTTGGCTTCTCAAAATTAACCCACCATAGAGAAAAATATCATTTCTGTTAGACAGTCATGCTGAAATAGAGTGGAGAACCACAAAAGCTAAGGCCCATGGATTCCATTTAAGTGTTTCCCAAATGGGCCTATGCAAATTCTCTCTTCCTCTTTTTATTTTTTTATTTTTACTCAATCAACCTTCTATAGAGGAAGAACTCATTAGACTTCTATTGATTCAAGTCACCCCACAAAATTCCATCATTAACTTACTTTCCTGGAGACAAATCAATCACATTGTAGGTATTTTACTCTGTGAACCAATGTTGTTTTTGCAGGGCATACTCATCAACGGCCAATTCCCGGGCCCTGACATCTACTCTCAGACCAATGACAACCTTATTATAAACGTTTACAACAGCTTGCCAGAGCCTTTCCTCCTCTCATGGTAATCTTCTTCTTCTTCTCTCTCAAAAGTCATTTCCAATAGACAAATTTCCATCCATATATGTTCATGAATTCTGTGGCTGATTTTCTTTATAAAATGTAAGCGAATGTCATGTGTTTTAGTCTGTTTTGAAGTTGAAATGCTGAAATGGGTTTTATCAGATCAGCATACTTTATTGGAGAATTTATTGCATTTTAGTGTGATTTGGACTTACAGGTCAAATGGGTATTTACTAGATCCACACTTTTTCAGCAGAATCTCTCTGCCCTCCTTACCATGACTGTTCTTGTTTGATACCCAAGTTCCCAAGACAAAGGCTTGGGTTCTTGCCTTTTCTCCTGTCCTCCATTGTAGACTTTTCTACACCCTATTTTTACAACCACCATGTGGGTGGGCCACTTTTAGAAACAAAAGATGGAATAGTTGATCGGCTGCTTCCCAAAGATCCATTACTTAAATCCATCAAATGGAAGATCAAAACTGAGACTTTTCTCTCAATAGATTCAGATTGAAAGGACCAAAACATCCAATCTTGTCTGATTTTATGTAAATTGCTGATGAACATATATTTGTGGCCACCAACACCACAAACGCCCCGCGTGTTGTATGTTTGGGAAAACAAAGTCACCCGTGTTTAATGTATACAAGCTTTTGAGTTCAAAACTATTCCACCGACAGCATATTTGTCCTGTTCTGTACACTGCTGGAGTAGCACTTGAGATAGTCCACAAGTTCCTAAGTGTGCACCCCACCATATTTCACATATCGGTCCCACCTGTCCTAAAATGAGGACTGCCTAATATCATACCATTTTCTCCTGTGCACTGTGCATTGGTGGGGTTTGTCATGCCGGACTTGGTGAAATTTACAAGGGACCCCGCTTTGGAGATGGTTCAAAATCAGCTCCATGAAGCTCACTAGGGCCATCTCAGCTCCTTTCACATTTTACGCTTATGACCTGGCATCGTGACAGTTTCATGCTCATCAAACCTCTGCGGGAATGAATCTAAAATAATTTATAGCATTAAATTTTGAGGTCTTTAAATTTAAAACGAGGTGGTCCACTCTAGCACCTAAGGTGGTCCGCTCGTATGTGAAAAAAATTCTCCCAGTAACCTTTCATTGGTTGTCTGTTTTCTCTCTACCGACACTGGCGTGTGAATGTGATAGACCACATTATTTTAATTTCATGTGGATGATAGAATCTACTTTCTGCAGTTGTTTGTTTGTACTCCTTTTCACTTTTTATCTCAGCACTTTTCAGTAGTTCTAATACTAAAAGGTAATCGGAAATCATTCATGGACATCTGCCCAATTATAGGTGGGAAATTTAATTGCATTGGGGTCTTGAATAACAAATATCACTGTTCAGTTGGCACTAAAAGGGATAAATGGATGATTAGAAATGTCGGGTCCATGTTTAAATTCTAAGGATCACTTGAAAGATAAGGTTTTTCTAGTTTTTACCTGTTGGCCAATTGGAAAAAGTACATTGACTCAAATGAATGGCCTTGATTTGTGATAGGGGTAATCCAAGCAATTGGATGCAATGTATTGCTCTCATTTGGAGGGATGTAAAATGTGAGGTGCCTAAAGTCTAATGGCACTAAAGAAATTTTTTTTTTTTTAAATGGGACTTCTAGTGTTGAAGGTTTCTTCATTTTTTCTTGTTACAAATGTGTTTTAAGGTGCATTAAATCATCATCTGCTTTTGAGATTACTGAAAGGGATGGAAACGGGTTGAGTCTGGGTCATAATGCAGTGAGCCAGGACCCAAGTTACTAAAGAATGGTCTATAGATGCAGTTGCAAAATGGTTCCAATGTACATGACCCATACCCATAACTGAACGCTATTTTGAGGATCCAGACTATGATCATGACCCGATTTATATTTTTGTTGGGTAGGCTGCCATATTAAACCCTGGTGCGCCATATGAGAGTGCTCTCATCAAGGTCTGCTTGCAGGAAAAATAGGAACAAATTTCAGGTTCAAAATACTTCCACACATAATTAATATATTTATACAATTTTTTGGGGTCCATGCAGAGGGCCCTAATCGAGACCCATATCCGATCACTTTATGTTGGGCCCTTCGGACACTAGGGTGGCCTCCATTTTTTTCTAAGTTGGGCCAATGATCAAGAGTGATACTTCAAACTTGAAGACCAAGAGATCAATCATGCGCATGTGTGTGAGGCCTAAGGTGTCAATGACACTCAACCATGCGCGTGTTAGCCCTAGGGTGCCCATCTTATTCCCTAGTTGAGAATTGAAACGTAATTAAAAAAAAAAAAAAAAAAGGTCCACATACAGACCCATTACTTGTTGTGTGATTCAGGACTGATTTGAGATGGTCTGTAAACAGGAATGGGATTCAACAGAGGAGGAATTCATGGCAAGATGGTGTTTATGGGACCAACTGCCCCATCCCTCCAGGAAAGAACTTCACCTATGCTCTTCAAGTGAAGGATCAGATTGGCACCTGCTTCTACTTCCCCTCTCTAGCCTTCCACAAGGCTGCAGGCGCGTTTGGAGGTATCCGGATCCTCAGCAGGCCCAGGATTCCGGTCCCATTCCCGGATCCTGCTGGAGATATCACCCTTCTTATCGGCGATTGGTACAAAGCTAATCACACGGTAATTATCTAATTCTCTTGCTGCTGCTGCTGCAGTGACTAAAAAAATGGGCTAGCCCATGTGATACAGAAGCCCATTGAGTAATTGAGGTAGTGGGTCAAAATCTGCTCCGTCTAGCGTCCGACCCGTTTAACCTGGCACAAACTCTATCCCCACCATGTATGGGTCAAGTTATAGGTCAGAAATTAAACGGGTTGGATACAAGTTGATCTGTTTGATCCATCTAATCTACTCCACCCTCTCTTTTTCTGAATAGACCTTATAGCTGACTTGGTCGGTTCAAATTTGGTCACATGTGATAGCACCATTACAAAAAAGACTATTGTGTTAGGGTCGTAAATAGTTATAAGACTTGATGTGACTTGTTCTATCCGCCCCGAGGTGGGTTTTATACATTGGTGAAGTCCATAACATTTGATATAAGAACTAATTTCATCGTCTTGAATTTGAGTCATGGAAATGGCTACCTAGAGTCTAAAAAAAATGCTAATCATTTATTAGGTTTGAAATCCTTGAAATGTCTCGTATATTTTTAGAAGTGTAATTTTGAGGCCACCAGAAAAAATGACCATCAGCTTGAACAATTTAGGTTTCAAAGATGGGGCCACTTATGAAGGTGATGTGAGCCATAAAGTGAAGGGGAGAGGGTAAGATCCATGTGCCTCGTCTGGCCATGTGGGTGGACAGGTGGGACCCAGTGGTCGAACCGATCCTCATCCAACAAAGTGAACAAACTCGTGGCTGAAACGGTGTAGGTGCACTCGGTTGTACCTAATAAGGTGGGCCCCAGTGCTCCATTGATTGATGATTGAAAGGAATGGATACAGCTGTATAGAATAGAGCAACTATCCCAGCTGTGAGAAAGATAAACATGGTTGGAAGTTGGCACCCACTCCAATTCCTGCCTGCCCCATGATCTCATCCCAATGGGCTCATGGCTTTTCACATGGCCCACCAGGACACCCTAGACATACAATGCATTAAGCTGCTCATTAGGGTTAATGGGCAGCAAATGGGTATCCGATTTCCCGATTACTCGAAAGTTTCAACCCGTAAAAAACTGAGTTTGGAACCTATTTTGGATTCCAATTCATAAACGAGTTCGGGTTTGGAACCCAATTTAGGTTCCGATTGATAAACGGATCCGGTTCTAGGTCCATATAAGTTCCGACCCGTGGATTCGGTATCCGATTTAGGTTCTGATTCATAAAATTGTCCGATTATGAGTTTTTGATATTGCAAACTGTACCTTAAAGAAAATTTTGGATATTTTTCTATATAATACTAAAGATAGTAGACTTGATGCACTGTGATAAGTTGAATGATATGCTCATTTTAAGAATGCATTGTGTTATAAGTTGGATAATATGCTTATTTTAAGAGAAAAATAAAAAATAAATAAAAATTTAACCGATTTTTAAACTAGATTCCAGTCCTCTAGGTAGACCTGGTTCTAGAACCGGAACCGGATCCGGGTTTTCCTATCGAAAATGGGTCCGGAACCAACAAAATAGGTTCTGAACCAAAACGAGACTTGAAACCAGAACCATTATTTAGAAACCCGTCCGGGTTTGGGTCCAGTATGGTTCCGACCCAGATTTGTTCCGTTAGCAACCCTACTGCCCATGGTAAGGATGGAAATGGGTCGGGTTCAGTTTGGGTTGGGTAAACCCATACCCATTTCTTGCTCTCACTTGACCGGTCCCATGACTAGACTCACCCCTAATCCAACTCGGATCAAAATCTATAAACCTAAACCTACGCCTGTTCTAAACTCATCGAACCACTGCCATGCCTACCCCTATCTAGCAGGGGTGGGTACTAGCTTAACCAGACCCACTGCCCTTTGTAGCCCATGGGGTCGACCTGCTCATTTGAGGAGACCATTGTGATTTGGCCCACCCGTATTAACATCCAGACCATCGAGAGCATTGGTATGGTGACCCACTTTGTGGTGATTCCATTGCCTAAAGGTAAATCAAATGATGATTGAAGTTCAAGTTCTATCCTTCGACCATAAGCTGGGATTTGGTCGACCCTTAAAGCTCCCAGAAGGCATAGTAATCTGTCGTCTATTGAGTGTACTCTTAGCCTTTGGATCATCTAAGACTTGAAACACATAAGTGGTTGGGCCCACCAGTTGAATGGTTCTAATCATGTTGACATTGTGTGGGTCGCGGATGGACCCTATCAGCAGTTATCTAAAAGGCCATGGACCCTACCAGCAGTTATCTAAAAGGCCACCTTCCAAGCATTCGTTCTCCCTGGGAGTGAAAAGAGGTCAGGTTTGGCTTGCATTCATTATGTATCTGGATCCAAACCCAGACTAGTAGTGAGCGACCCAGGCCCGACTGAGTTCAGGTTAGAAGACCCAGACTCAGGTCTGTATTTGAATTGACGACAAGACTGAACCTGAACCTGGGCCTGAATAAGGGCCTATGAACGTTGCCCGAGTACAATTCTTCTTCCATGATTTACTGAACCATTTGTTACTAATACTTTCATGACTGACTTCTGATTTCAGTACCTGAGAGCCATCCTTGACCGTGGTAACAGGCTGCCTTTCCCAGATGCCATTCTGATCAATGGCCGCGGCCCAAATGGTGTATCTTTCACCGTCGATCAAGGTACCATTAATCTTCCAAAACCCAATCCTCATCTTCATGATTTGGGGCTCCTTTAATTGAGGAGAAGCAACTAGGAAGTGTCTAACCTTGCCTAAGTGTAAAACCAAACAAAGGCTCACTAATAAGGCCCCAGGAGGAAGTTTTCGGCCCGATACATCGTAATGGGCCAGGCTGCCCTGGTGGGCCTATGATTGGACTCCTTGTTTATGAGCTGGGCATGAACAATTACATCCATTGTAAGGAAAATGAAATTTTTTTTAAGGCCTGATGTGATCAGTTTAAAATCCAGGTCTAAAATTATTGAGGCTGACTCATTGAATGCTTTTGTAAAAACACTGTCAAGAGTGAGCTAGTGATAACCATAGTGGAAAAACTCAGAAAGTTGATTGAACTCGGAAGGCCACTAGGTTGATAGGCTCAGTAACTCAGGCAAGTCTGGCTGAGTATTTGGTCTAAAGATTTCAAAAAAGAATGTAGTATTATCATATTGCCTACACACAGTAATATAAGCTCATGTTTAACCATGACATGTATGTTGCTGACAATGAGATTTCCGTTATCAGGAAAAACTTACAGATTCAGGATATCAAATGTGGGGTTGCAAAACTCCCTAAACATCCGTTTCCAAGGCCACACAATGAAGCTGGTTGAAGTGGAAGGCACACACACCCTCCAAACTACCTACTCTTCTCTTGATGTTCATGTGGGCCAGTCCTACTCCGTTCTAGTCACCATGGATCAACCAGGCCAGGACTACTACATTGTTGCCTCCAGCCGCTTCACCAACCCGGTTCTCACCACCACCGGCATTCTGCACTACAGTAACTCAGCGGGTAGAGTATCAGGCCCACCTCCTGGCGGTCCTACAATCCAGATCGATTGGTCCCTCAACCAGGCCCGCTCCATCCGGTATAGAATTATCAAGCAAATCCTCTATCACCTTCCCAAATAATGTTTTTGTGGAGCAAAAATTATGCTAAAATAATAATTATGGGCCACAAACCTGATTAGTCAGGTGGAGATAGTCCCAGTTTGTGAAAGTGTTGGGATTTAGGGCCTTCAATGGGCAGGGGCCAGTGGAGGAAAATTGAGATTTCTAATCATCAGGCCCGGCTACCAAGCTCAAATCCTAGTCCTAACCCAATCCAAATTTGGTCCATTGACCGCTCAATTCTGCTTGTGCTGTCGCTGTGCAACCAAAGAAAATTTGAGGACTACTATGTTCTGTCAGTATACTACCTCCCTCCTAAAGTTAAATTCTAGGCCTAACTCGATCCGAATTTGGCTCGTTAACCGCTGAAGCTCATTTGTGGAACTACCTGTACCACCGAAGAAAATTTGAGGACTATTAGTTACTTTTAGTATATTTTTAACGTCCTAAAATCAAATTGTAACCCCATGTGTGCCCCAACTGTGCAACCAAAGAAAATTTGAGGACTACTAGTTACAGTTAGTATGTATCTTTGCCCTGCTCAAGTTTGAAAGTTTGAACTGCAAAAGCACACACCATCAACTCAACCTTTCTCTTTGAATCCCAGGACTAACCTCACCGCAAGTGGGCCTAGACCGAACCCACAAGGCTCGTACCACTACGGCCTCATCAACACCACCCGCACCATCATACTTGCCAATTCGGCTGGCCAAGTCAATGGCAAGCAGAGATATGGAGTCAACAGTGTTTCATTTGTTCCAGGAGATACGCCCCTGAAAATTGCAGATTTCTACAAGATTAGTGGCGTCTTTCGTCTTGGGAGCATCTCAGACAGGCCCACGGGCGGGGGCCTGTACCAAGACACTTCGGTGATGGCAGCTGATTTCAGGGCTTACATAGAGATAGTGTTTCAGAATGATGAAGGCATTGTCCAGAGCTGGCACCTTGATGGCTATTCCTTCTTTGTAGTCGGGTAATTACATCACTATTTTTTTTGTGCCATGAGGTGTGAGTAAATGCACACCATTAACATCATCATCATCATCATAAGAGCTTTAACTCAACAATCTGGGTGTCTTAATGCATTCTACTCAAAAAACAAACAAGCTATGACTATATCCTATGTTCCTAGCATTTTGGTAGACAACATATGCATGTAAATTAAATGAGAAGACTACTTTGCCATTACATGTTATAGCTGGACTTGATGAAAAACCAGAATCAGGTGGCATCAGTGGTTGTTATCCTTGTGTGTTTTTAAAATGCTAATACCACTTGCACACAATCATTAATGTGTTGTACAGATCATATATAGCTTTTTTTTGTTCATCTGTTCAAACATCTCCTCTCATTTTACTGAATACATGTTGTAGGATGGATGGAGGACAGTGGACGGCTGCTAGTAGGAATGGATACAACCTTAGAGACGCTGTGGCCCGCTGCACCACACAAGTGAGAATAACCTTATTGCTTTTGAGTTTCTCTCGAATACATTTTTCTATAGGGGGAGGGAAGTGCTTATCTTACATATCCATGTGAAGAAAATTCAAATGTCAGATGGTGTGACGCACATGACAATCCACTCACATGGGTGTGTGGGATTATCATTTTGTATGAATGAGGTCCTAATCCTTTGTGGACTCTGTTTTGGCCATGACCCATCAATTTGGCAAATCATGTGACTTGGATGATTTGTAGTCTGAGAGCTACTGCTGTGAAGTTTTAGTTTGGTAATTGAACAGCTCAAATATGATCATCACACGAGTTGTGAATATATGGGAAGAAAATCATCACATGTTCTCTAATTGTTTCAGGTATATCCCAAGTCATGGACAGCAGTTTATATGGCACTGGACAATGTGGGTATGTGGAACTTAAGGTCTGAGTTCTGGGCGCGCCAGTACCTGGGTCAACAGTTTTATCTGCGCGTTTATTCTCCGGTGGAATCTATCAGGGATGAGTACCCCATCCCAAGGAATGCGCTTCTCTGTGGAAGGGCTGCTGGTCGTCACACCCGCCCTCTCTAAACTGCTACTGAACCTCTTAAGAGTTAGTGTGCGCTCTTTAAGTAAGGTGCTAGCACTTGGGTAGTAGGACTTGTGATTCCACATTTCATTTTGGATGTTTACCTAATCATTAATTATGCCTCCAAACATTATATTATTAGTGATAATGACCCCATCTCGAGGTCACATTCTTTTGTTTAGGGGAGCTCTGTCCTGGACTGTGCCCTTCTTTGTTGTAATTTAATATGAATTGTTAGGGAAATGAAAGCCAATTCAATGATTCGAGTTGTTTCCTTCAATTTTATGAAAATAAGATGTATGAAATAGTTAGCTCCTCAAATCTTATAACATTATTGGATGCTTTTAAATTACAGGTTCTGATTTCATGTGGTTTGACTGAATTATCATGTTAGTTTTTGTGCTAATGGTGTGGATTGTCCTTTTTCGAGCTACCCGAAAAAATGTGCAGCAATGTTGCAGCTCTAAATCAAGAACAATATATCGAATTCTACATTACATCTATAATTTAACTTTTTTGTTGGGTGTCTTAGATAGATCTAAAATGGAATTTGATTAGTTAGAAACCAACACCAACCAACACCCACCCCCCCCCCCCCCCCCCCCCCCCCTATTAGGTGTTAATGGAGTTTCAGCTTAAGTTCATTTACACCACAAAAATGGCTTAACCCACAGCCTAATTTTTTACATGATGGCTGTTGTCCAGACCATGGATGCAGAAATTTGGCATAGGATTAGGCTGAATCTTAGGGGTGGAACTAGGTGGGGCAAATTTCCCAGTTCCGCCCTTGCTGAATCTTAACCTTTTAGGGCAATGTTCATGTGTATCCAACTTTCCATTGAAAGAAGGGAGACAAAGGCCTTATAAAGGATAAACACATAAGGATCAAGGGTGGAGATCTACAAGGATCTGATTTTATCTTCACGAGAGGAGAGAGATCTAGTTAAGAGAATCGACTATCCAAACTGAAAATGAAGACCAAGACAAAATAAGGTCACGTTTTATTATTATTATTATTGTTGTTGTTGTTGTTGTTGTTGCTAACAAACTAATTCATTAAAAGGAGAAAACAATACAAGGAGGAAAAAACAAGAAAGAATAAGAAGGTACAATCATAACAAGTCATAACAAGGTACAAGATGATTGTACCCCTTCCCATGCCTCAATTACAAAACTATGCCCTCTTAAGGAGAAGTTCTATTAATCCCCTGTTTAGCAAGCACATTTGCCGTGTGGTTTGCCAATCTAAGCTCATGATGAAAGACCAATTTAATGGAGGAGGATAGAGCTCGAATTTCATGGAAGAGAAATTGGAATTTCCACGGATTTACTTTCTGATTTTACACCCAAGCAATGGTGTTGGAAGAGTCACTCTCTACAATAAGACTTCCTCGAAACATTCTTGAAAAACACTGCAGAGCTTCTAAAATAGCTAACACTTCTGCTTCATTGGAATCACGAACCTCAACATACTTAGAAAACATGAACAAAACCTCACTGAAAGTAGCCCTTACTAGAATGGAATGCTAATGCAAATACCAAACCATGGCAGAATAAAATCAAACCAAACGGAACTAGCAAATAAATCTATCAATCACATACCACAAGAAGACAGACACAATCTGTTACGTGGAAACCCTAACCAAGAAGAAAAACTACGATCTAAAATCAATAACTATTGAATAGTTACAAGATATACTCACAGCTCCCTCTTCCAGTCAGTACGTCGACCTAAGGATTGTAGTTGTTCTTGCACAACTTCTCATTTTGCCACGATTTACCTGCCGTGCACCGCTCCCCACACTTGATCCAGTAGCACCTTAAGAACCAAAATGTACCAATCTTCTACAAAAGAGTAGAAGCAACGAACCTTCTAGAGCAAATATTTAGCACAACCTATCAATGATGGCACTAGATAATCAAAGAATCTCTCCTGGGGTTTTCTCACCTCAGAACAATGAGAGAATTACTTGATGTATATTTTAGGGTTGAGAGAAACCCCCTTTATATAGCCCCAAATTCATGCCTCGGTATTAAAATACAAATAGGACTCAAAGTGGGAAACACTAGTTGCAAAAGGAAAAAAAATCCACGCACCCCATTCTAGAATTTTCCCGAGATCCGATCAATCGGGTCAGCCACGTCCAATCGATCCGACCACCATCCGATTGATCGAGCCTCGTGGGTTCACCCAAGGTTTTTCTGATTTCTTCTTTATCTTCGCTTCAGTTCTTCTAGTGACTCAACCACAATCCATTCTAAAATAAATAGAAAATGCAAATCAATGGACTCATATTTTTGACCAACCCATGAATTAGCCAACACAAATAAAATCCTAACAATACCTTTACTGTTACGAAGGACATCTCCAATCCCTGTCGGCCCTGGCTTACTACCCCTTATGGCACCGTCAAAATATGGACACATTTGTGTAAAGGGTTTTACGCGGACCAGGAAAGGAAAAGTGGTCCCTTTTTTGGCTAACTTGCTTTGTCATCATTTGATTTGGACAATTTTATGCGAGGCAAAGCGTCTTTTAGCTTGATTTTTCAAGAATTCATAGAAAAGCCTCTCTCTAAGGGACTATAGAAAAGGTGGAGTGACAACATCCATGACAAAGCGGAAGTCAGGAGACATTATCAAAACATGCATGTTTGGTTGCAAGCTGGGGATTTCTTGTCAAGATTATTTGGAGTTCCTCCAAATGTCGTCTGTCAAGTGAAATTCCAAAAATGCTCAAGGGGTGTCTAGCATTTTATACTCCTCGTTTTTATCATCTTACATGAAAGTAAAGTAAAGGAGACAAAGTCGAGGAGGGGTAATTGACCCTCCTCGACCCCCCTTCCCTCCACCACTGGTCAATGAGCTTTTTCTTTAGTAGAAAATCAAGATTCACAATACTTCAAGGCACTTAACCATGACCATTAACCTTTCTCACCACTTTTAGTTTCTAAACTTTCACGCTTTAATGAGGGCATTTGGCTTGGAACATTCAACAAACCTTCAATCACATATTAAGACAGGTAATGAAATCTCTTCGTTTGTCTTTTACGCGTGGGATATGTAAATACAATTTACACATGTAAATGATGAATATTCAAATTTTAAGTATGTAACGTTTACACATGTGTTTCTTATTACAACTTTGTCTAATAACACTATTTTCACATCATTTATACATGTGATTCATTTTTCTATGTTTGTTTCAATGATATGTGTATATGTATTAAACGATTTTGTAAATGATACTTATTAATCATTAAATTATATTCTACTATAATGAAATGAAAAGGAGACAAAAAAGGTCTGATTTATATCAAAGTTTTCATTTGCATTTTAGATCCTTAAAAAATAAGATGTCTTTCAACATGAAATATACTTTTCAAAAATATATATTTCTACCAATAATCACATTTAAAAAAAAAATGTATTCCAACATGTTTGGTTAAGGAAATATTATAGTCTAATGGTTAAGAAAAATAGGATTATTATCAATATCTTTATTAATTAATATTAGTTCAATATTATCTTAATTCATTATTCAATTTGCATAAAACTTAACCCATGCATCTCACTGGCTTTATGCTAATATTAATCAATTATATAAAGTTCTTAAAATGAGTGTTTTGTTGCTAAGTCCAATTATATTAAAAGTATCACAAATTTATTATGGTTGGATAAAATCGCATTTATACATTTTTTTTAATGATACCATCATGTTATATAAAATACTTTCTTCCTTTTCTCTTACATTCATTTATACATGTTTAAATATTTTTAAAGTAATTTTAGAAAAATCATTGAGCTATTGGAAAAAAACTAAAATAATAAGGTAATTGTTCTAGTTAAAAGTTGATAGAAAAATCATTGAGATATTTATCTTGCAAATCGTCCCTTAAAATTCTTACTATCAATACTTTTTACTTTTTTTTTTTTTGGTCTTACAAATTTTGTTACTTAAAAATCATTTGAGCCACTTTCAAGTCTCATCATCCAACACGTGAAAAAGAGAAAATCTAAAAGGAGAAGAGAAGATAGAGAATCAAATTTTGAAAGAATAAACCTACAGAGTAAATAGATTTTATAAAGTTTTTTTCTTTCTTTTTTTTTATAGCAAGGCAAGAGAGAGAAATAAAGATGTTACCTTCATAAAAGGGAATGAGATGCAGGGAGGGTTTTCATTCATATGTTTCATCGGTCTTGACGCATCTTCTATTATTACTTTGTAAATGCTTTGGAGGGGGGTTTCGAATATAGAACCTCTTTGATGGAAATGCTTTTTTTTTATTATTTTCTTAAATGCGTTGGGGTTCGAACCCAAAACCTCGTTGACAGAAACTGCCCCAAAACCAAACTGTCCACCTCCAACAAGCATTCTTTGAAATCGTATGTGGTTTGGTATTCTCTTTTCCCACCTAAATAGGTGTTCAAATCTTGGTGTGAAAATGGGCTCATTTGACACCATTTACGCATCTGATTTACACACAAGATGCTTAAACTTGTAGACAAACATGCCTGATGCGTAAATATTACGTATATTCACCATTTACATACGTAAATGAGTGTATACAAATGGCCCTTAATATAAATTAAAAGACTGCATGACAAAATAGAAGATCACAATCATCAGATCTGCTGATTTTGTTTCTACTTTCAATTCAATCTATGTTGCAGTTTTATAGTGTGGTTGGCTGTAACACAAACGCACACCAATGAGCCCATCTTTCTGGAACCCCTTGGAAACTTGACAAATAACAGGAACCGGTAGAATGATTGGTTCGGTCCAAAGTCCAAACTGGTCTGCGTATTCAAAGTTGAAACCATTGTCGCAAATGACATTTACTGACATTCAATTTATAAACCGGAGACCTGACAGTTTTGAGTTTTTCTTACGAGGAAAATAAACATGTGACAATAAAGTAATTCAAATCAAATCAAATCAAATTACTAAAAATGGCATAGCCTCTCCGGCTTACCCCGCGAGCTCACATGTGTGGGTCCCACTGTCGGTGCATCCAAGTGGACCATGCAACAGGGACCCTCCGGCTGTCACGGGCCTTGGAGTTTGACATTCATCCGAATGGACTAAACTATTGGATTGACTTTGCAACTAATTTTGGAGTTTGACATTCTTCCGAATGGACTAAACTATTGGATTGCATTTGCAACTAATTTGGAAGTGGAAAACTTGCTGGCCATTGATCAAGGGGCCATAAAAAATATATATAATATATATCATTTTACAAGCAAAATCATAATGTTCTCGAATGGGGTAAAAATAACCTGGATTGAGATTTGTTAGTCGTGTATTAAAAACTTGAAGAAATAACAAAATTCTACTTTAATTGTATTAGAGATCATTTGATTATTATAATTAAAAGTTTTCATTTGCTTGGAAGCGATTTTGAGTTTAAGCCATTTACAGCTTGTTTTAAGATTGACTACAATTTGGGCATCATAAGGAACTTTTTTCTTTTTAATGATGGTGGAAAGTATGCAAATCATAACAAGATCTTTATTTTGGTAAACTACTATAGAAATCAAACAGCAGAAAATAAAGTTTAGTTTTTGTTTGTTTTTTACATACAAAATAAAACCTAAAATACTAATATCTTTAGTTATTCTTCATAGTAACATGTTATTATTATTATTATTATTATTTTATTTTTTTTGCAAATAATATATATAATTTAGTTGTATATATTTAAAACAATGAAGTTATATGCGTCATTTATTCAACGAACTCAATTGCGCTGTCAATAAATAAATAAATAAATAATACTTCAAAAATATAGCAGACCTCGACCCGTTCAACTTCTGAGCCCATGTGTTTGCTTGGAATTGAGTTCCTAAAATCCATGACATAATGAATCCCAATGCAATAATCTTAATGAGCCAAAGGGGGAAAGAGGTGAGGGTGAAGACATGCATGGATGCGATTTTCCTATGATTTGACTTATCAGAGTGGGTCATCATAAGGAGGAAAAATTATTTGATGGCAATTTGTGCTTGCCTTTTTTTTTTTTTTTTTTTTAAATTCCAAGGGCTAGTTGAGTTGACTTAGGACTATGGTTTGCCCTTGCAGGTTGATGGTTCAAAACTCCACCATCACACTGGGATCACAGGAAATTTCGCTGCTTCCTTTGGGCCTGAATGATTAATCAGCCAAAAGGGCTCCCATATAAAAATAAAATAAAATAAAATTTTACAACATGATTTCGAGTATTGGATAGAAAATAATAACAATAATAATTCTATGCATATTAAAGGGGATTATGCAACTATGGTGAGAGTTGATTTTTCTCTCTCTCTCTCTCTCTTTTCATTAATTGGACCGGTAGAAGGTGATGGACCCGGTTGGGAGGTCCGGTTTTCAAACCAATGTTATAAAACCCTAATTCTTGAGGGCAAATGTAGCAGAGAACACAACTTCACTCATCTCTCTCTCTCTCTCTCTCCGATACAGCAGAAAGTAACAGTTGCAGATCCCCCGAAAATCAATGGCGGTAAGATCTTTTGCCTCTCCTCCTTTTTCTTCTTTCATTTCCGTGATTCCATTCATTGTACGAAATGGAGAAGGCGTTTTGAATTTATGGTTGCAGATCGAGAGACTCTTCAAAGATGAAGCCACCGAAGAGAAAGGAGAACGTGCGAGAATGGTAACCCTCTTCTTCATCTTCCTCTTACTATTCCTCATCTGTTTCTCTGTTTCATTGAGTTAAAACGGAAATGGGACGATTTCAATAGAGATGTTTGTACCGAAACTACTGTGGGATTTACCCATGACAGTATACTTTGAGGGATGGAAGGATGGTGAGCCAGGAAGCCCATATTCTGTCCCCCAAATGGCCTAACAAACTGAACCCACCAGACAGGCTTTGAAATCGATTAGACCCTTTTGGTTAGTGGGTGTAGAATTGGTAAGATTTCTAAGAAATGGGTTTCTATTAAAGGGGCTAGAAGTGAAGGATTGGATTGATTATGTGTGATTAAGATGAGAGCATTGATCATATTAATTCTTATGATGGTGTAATGGTGAAGGACAATTAAAAATAAAAAAAATTAAAAGGGCGAAATTTATTGGTTGGAAAGAAGAGGACTTTTTGAGCATTTGAGATAAAAATGTGTTACTTTGAAGGATAGAATATCTGGGCAAGCGAAAGAGCAACTAGGGTTAAATGGATAAGAATAAAGAGGAATGGTGGAGATTTAGGCTTAAAATATAGTTAATGATGATGAATTGGTTGGATTAGGAAGAACAAGAAATTGGATTCTATTTTTTTTCCCTTTTTCCATTCAAGTGTGTGTGTGTGTGAGAGAGAGAGATAATAGTATAAGTGAAAAGTGTTGATTGTGGTGATTTGGTGAGGCTTAATGGCTTATTATTACTATTAGTTAAGATCTGAAGCTCCCATATGATATTTGCGTATTGAATGCAATTGACTGGTAAATAGTATGTGGAGATGGAACAGAAGAAAATAGGGTGAAACGGATTCCCTTATGTAGCTAGAGTAGGGCATTTCACTTCACAAATGAAGGATTCAAGTGACCATTAGCCACAAATTATCTTATATCAATTAAAAAAAAAACATTAGAGTAGTCGATCCAGTATCTGTATAAAAAAGTGGTGTCCAATATTTGAGGTGAATTGTCTTAAAATATGTTTATCTTAAGGAGCATAGAGACAACGAAGGATATTATTTTCTACTGCAACAGCATTATTGGTTTTTGGTGCTTGCCTTCATTTTTTCAGAGGGCAATCTTTGAGTGCCTTTATGTGGAGATGGAACAGAAGAAAATAGGGTGAAACGGATTCCCTTATGTAGCTAGAGTAGGGCATTTCACTTCACAAATGAAGGGTTCAAGTGACCATTAGCCACAAATTATCTTATATCAATTAAAAAAAAACATTAGAGTAGTCGATCCAGTATCTGTATAAAAAAGTGGTGTCCAATATTTGAGGTGAATTGTCTTAAAATATGTTTATCTTAAGGAGCATAGAGACAACGAAGGATATTATTTTCTACTGCAACAGCATTATTGGTTTTTGGTGCTTGCCTTCATTTTTTCAGAGGGCAATCTTTGAGTGCCTTTATGTATGCTTGTGAATTTTGTTTTTATCAATAAATTTTGGTGCTGTTTGGCAAGTCTATTTTGAACCTCCATTTCACTTAAAACTGGTTCAAATAGACTATTTGGGAAATATCTATTCCCTTTCTGCTTCAATCTGTGTTAAAACATTTTTGCTTGGTTTGAAAATGCAATAGGGAGGTGAATTGAAACAGACATCCATTATCTGAAGTGGGTAGATATTTTTCCTTTATATTTTGACAAGTTTGCTCATAAGTCTTTTATGATATGACAAGTTTTCCCATATGTAGGCCACCATTCACCTCATTAACCCTCTCCTTCAGAAATCAACAGCAGCTTTCCTTGACAAAAAAACTCTAGCATCTCATTCATCTCTCCTTCAAAAATCAGCAACAGATTTTCCTTGATAAATACCTTTGCAGAGAACTAGATCGTGTCTTTCGAAGTTCGCACTTTTTAAAACTCTCTCTCTCTCTCTCTCTCTCTCTCTTGTTTATGTGAGTGAAAATAGTGGAGTTGAATGCATCCAATTCACATCCCAAATTCTGTGTTTTTGTTGATTTTGAAGTACAAATGGAGAAAGAGAAGAAGTTTTGTTTTTTTTTTTTGTAGAAATTTTGCTTTACCCCTTTCAGATTTCCTGTAAATGTTCTACATTGCCTTGTGTTTTGTGTTATGCTTTCTGCATTCATTAAGATATGATCTGGTCATGTTCTAGTAAGGGGAAGTAAAGATTTTGTGGGCTGTTTTTTGTTGCAAGAGATGAGTCTTGGTAGAAATTGAGGTGTAGGTTTGGGCACCTTGCAATGTCAGTTAGTGGCTAGGATTGGGTTGTGTGCTTTGATTGACTTCTTTGAGTTGTGAGATTAAGGTGTTGATGGGCTATTTGCAGATCTCGAGGTGTTGCTCACCACCATGAACAAGGCCATGGCTGCTTACCTACATGTGCTTGGATACACAGCCAAATGCTATCTGTGGATCTCTTTGATTCTTCAATTTTTGTAGTTGGCAACTATTGTGGCAAAGTGTTGATGATTCATCCTTGTAATAAGCTCTTATTTGTATGTTTACTGAACAACATTTTTCAATAAATCTAATTGAATAAGGTATGCTAATGTGTCTCACCAAACAGTCTATTTGTAAAAGTGCCTATTCGAAACAGCTCTGTTTCAAATAGATCAGATTTGCCAAACAGTCCCTTAGTGTTGTCATATCATATAACTTTCCATGTGTACATCCAATTATACACAAGTAAGTAATTCCAATTATTGACAAAAGAAAACATTAAAAGAGTTCAAAAAATACTCTAGTATTGAGTGGTGGGTGCAGTAGCTATGTGCCTATTTCATGTATTTTTCTCTCAAGGTTTTCACTTATTATGCTGTAGTTGTTTTTTTATTTTTATTTTTTGGTGAACAAAAACTCATTTTACCATACTTTAATATCAAACATGTATTGATTGTCATCCTGTGCAGGCATCGTTTGTTGGTGCTATGGCCATTGCAGATTTGGTCAAGACCACATTGGGGCCAAAAGGAATGGTAAACTTACTTTCTTTTTTGTTTTATTTTATTTATTTCCTGTATCACCATGAGTCACCAAATTGAAAATTGAAATTCACAATCAACTTATGAGCATTGGCTTTGCTTGGATGAAATAGCCTCCTAGTTTTGTTTTTTTGCATTTCATCTAAAAAATAAATAAATGTTTGCTTTGTAGGATAAAATCTTACAGTCGACTGGCCGAGGGCATAATGTTACTGTTACAAATGACGGTGCCACGATATTAAAGTCTCTTCATATTGACAACCCAGCAGCTAAAGTTCTTGTTGGTATCCTTTTGCTTTGATTTATTGTGTGGTTGTCAATTGATATCCATTTAGGGGGATTTATTGTTTCCATTTCGTACTGGATTTGATCAATGAATTTTGTGAAATGGGTATATAGTTTGGTGTGCACTTGTGGAGGGAGCACTGAAGAAGATTTGGTTTTAGTACACATAGACTACCATTTTGTATACTTTTGTACAATACCCAGTACTATACCCGTATGTATGCTATTCTCTTCAGTATAAATTTTGGTATTGGAATTAGTTTTTTGAGCTAAATTTCAACATCAGTCTGTGGAAGTCACTTTGCATGATTGGCTGTCTTTGGTGGGGCCCCTAAGTCACAATTGGAAGCAACTGTTGAAGTCTGATCTCTGATCCTCTGATCTCTGATCCTTAAAGTGCTTAGTAGTTTATGAATTGTAGTGAATTTTCCTTTTTTTGCTTCTTCTTTTTCCAATTTAGGGGGATCGGCTGGTTAGAGGCACAAAATGCCTCCCTTCTTCTTTTTGAAGTAATAAATGTATTCATTAACAATAAATGACCAAAGATATGGCAAAATATTTATGCATCATGTAATGGATCATCGTGGGAAGCACCATCTTTGCCCAACTTATTGGCTAGCTGAAAGTTACTAGTGTCGTGTAATTTATGTTTTCGCTTAATTAAAATATCAGACATTTCAAAAGTTCAAGATGATGAGGTTGGTGATGGTACAACTTCTGTTGTTGTGTTGGCCGGGGAGCTTTTAAGAGAGGCAGAAAAATTGGTTGCATCAAAGATCCATCCTATGACAATCATTTCAGGTTTGTTTACATGTTGCAATCACAATTCACAAATACAGTCCATAGGCTTACATGTGCTTTAATTAAGGGATTGTGTATGGTCAGAGTAATATGCAAGGATGCCACCTATCATAAGTGAAAGGTTGAGATCCCATGACTTGCCTTGATGAAAGTGGGGACATCATATAGAGATTGTAAAATGCCCGTTAGTATCACGATGCTTATACTGGTGAAGATATCTAACCATTTCTCCTGACTGATTTGGTAACCCTACCAATACCAAAAGTAAACCTTACAGGGAAGCACCTTTTGTTAAGGCAAGCAGTTTCCATGGGTCTGAATGTCGCTCTGACCAAGGTGATACTCCCGCGTGGCTTGAATTTTTCAGAATGTATTACTACCTGATAGATCCCTATCTTGAATGTGGTTTTCATTATTTCAGAGTAATATAGTTGTGAGAATTTTTGTTCAGATCCTATCTGGTCTCATCTCTCCCAATGTACTTTGGTAGGTTACAGAATGGCAGCGGAATGTGCACGCAATGCCTTGCTGCAGAAGGTCGTGGATAATAAAGACGATCCAGGTATTGACTACTGAGTGCATAAATACAGCTACTTAATTCATATCTTTCCTCAGTTGCACCTCTTAAATGCTTACTTGGCATGCTACTTGATTCATATCTTTCCTCAGTTGCACCTCTTAAATGATTAGTTGGCATGTTAAAGTGTTACTCATATAACTCCTGATACAATCCATATGATTGGAAGGCCTAATGAGCCTACTATTCACATGGACCCACCTAACTTGTGTGCATACCACAAATTGGGTTTTGCTAATGTGCAAGCCAAGTCTTTCATGAGTTTTCTTATTCTTTTTATGGTCTAGTCAGCATAGCCTATTAGTTAGGTTCTATCTAGTGTCTTTGGAGTCAAGTCAAACATGCTATTTGTGTAAAGAGTCCCAAGTGTCATGTCTTAAGAATCCTAGTAGAGTGTTTTAAGTGATTGCATTATGAATAGTGTAGAGTGGATGACTACATGTAAATGGGTTTGCCCAAATCCTTCATTCAGCAACATATCTTTTAGCATACATGTACATGACCATCACTAAAAGAATAGACTTTTATCTTGTGAAAATTGGGTTTTCTCCTAGTTATCTGTGTTGATGGTTATGGTTATGGTGTGAAGCCATACCTCCAACCTACCTCATTGTGTGAAACCACAGGCACTTGTTCAAGAGAAGACGGGGTGTGATTCCGGAGATCTCTTGCATCACCTCCTCCCAAGAAGTTCTTGATGATAAGTCTTTATGTTTGCAGAAGTTTGATATGCAGATTTTTAGTTTCAATCTGAATCGTTCAGCATAAAACTGATTCATATGACTTGTGCTGTAATATTTTATGCATATTTTCAATTCTGTTATATCTCAAATTTGCTATTCCTTTACTGGTAGTAGTTGAAACATAATGTCAGTTAGTTTTATTATCATTACACAACTTCTGTTGTTCCTGGCTGGTTTCTCATTCCTTTTATTTTCTCGTCACAAGCAGAGAAGTTTAAGTCAGACTTGATGAAGATAGCAATGACAACTTTGAGTTCGAAAATACTTTCCCAGGATAAGGAACACTTTGCGAAACTAGCTGTTGACGCTGTACTGAGGCTCAAGGTAAGAATGCATCCAAAGTTGATGATCTCCCTGATTATGTGTTCTTGCCTATCCCATAATGAAATTGAATATGTAAAAGGATCTGCTTACTTATCATGTAGCTAATTTTTAGAACTATAGCCCATGACAGAACTGGAAGGGGCTCATTGGGGTTCAGTCCCAAACCAATCCCAAGTCCCAACTATGAGCCTTTTTCTGTTCCCTCTTTGTCTCATGCCTATTTCCTTGTAATCCTTTTCTCTAAGGAAAAAAAGGGAACGGGTCAAATGTCCTACGTGCTTTTCTGTTTGAAAAATTATCTTACTGTCATATAGCGTTGCAAGTTCCTATGATTAAAAGCACAGTTAACCAATTGAAGCCTTGGTGTTATATACCTTGATCTCTGGATTCATATATATGCTTCTAGAGCAGCCCTTCAGAACGATCTCTCAATGGCTCTAGAGAATAAACTCTTTTAAAGATATCTCTAACTCAGATTAATGAGAGTGGTGGTGTATATTTAGGGTTGAGAGAAACACCCAATAAATAGCCTCAAGTTCGTGCATAAGGCTCCTAATCATAATCCACTCAGAATAGCAGTTTGTGTCAAACTTCTTATAAGAGTCCGGATCAGATCTGTCTTCACCGCCCAGGCTCGCTATAGCGAGCTTATGTCTCGCTCTAGCGAGACCCTGTTCTGGAACGCTCCTGCATCAGTCTCTACTCTCGCTATAGCGAGAAGAAGTCTCGCTCGAGCGAGACATGAAACTGTCTCCAATTCTGCCAACGAATGGGTTTACCTCTGACAGCCCTCTTCTTTGACTATTGGCCTAACAATCTCCCCCTTTTAGCAATTCTTGGACAAAATCCCCTAGAAAAATACAATTTGATCTACCCAAAAATAAAACCCAAAATACATTGAATTTTAAAATAAAGAAATTCAGCACTGTAGATCTTGTATAGCCTTTGCTTGAACATGCAACTCTTGAATTGCCTTGACTTGTAAAGCTCCCATCCTTCTCCCCTTGCATTTGTCCACAATTGACAAACAAATATCATCATGCAACTTTTGTCAATCCGGATGCAGTAGCTCCCCCTCAATATTGACTTCCCCTCAATATGATCTTCATATCAGCACTGGGGTGGGGGCTCAATCTTGCAGATCAGGGGTGATGAAGCTTACGCACACACTTGTAAATTGAAAAATTTCAGCATAGTGTGTACCAATATAGAAGAGAGGTCTTCTTTCTTGACCCAGACAGCTTTCGTAGTCTTCTTTTTCAGCTTAGCCTTCTGCGTTTTCCATTGCTTTTGATTTTGTAAACTTCGCAGCTTATTGCAATGGGGTCGAATGTGTCCTTTAATTCCACAATGATGGCACATGGGAATTCGTTTAGGATGTGACACATTTTACTTCTTTGGAGCTTGCTTTGCAACACTAACAACAGGATTCGTAACAACTGAATTTTTAACAAAACAATTTTGACCTTTGGCATTCGAAGTAGATGCTCCGTCAGCGTAGCCAATGCCATGCTTGTCAGTGTGTGCCTTTTGACTGCACAGGATGTCATCTAATGTTTTCGATCCAGTGTTCATCCTATTCAATGAAGCTTTAGCGGTATTTAACTCAGATATCCTTTCATATTTAGGCCATTATTTCATATAGAGCAGTACCAATAAAAAAGAAGTTTTCTTACTTTTCTATGTGATAGTTTTGGTAACAAATGTAAACAACAATATTTTCACTAATCCGCAACATTAGATTGCGGAGTCACATACCCATTCCACATGTGTGTCCATTTTCATATCAGCATCTGGGCATCGTAGGTCATATATGTGGTGATCAAAATTAGTGTGTTGTAATGTAAATAATATGCAAAGTTATCCTAAATTGGTTATTTTGCTTATCCTTGCATTGTTACTCATTGGCATACAATGTTAGTCTGAATAAAAAGTTCACCTTATAAAAAAAAAAAGGACTATTTTATCCACTTTGAACTGCATAAATTGCCTCAATAACTCAATGGGCTGTGTTGTCTTTTCCAAGTGACAATCTACTGTAGCATTCCATGAAGACTTATGAGGGTGTACTGCTAACAAAAGTCATAGACTGCAGTTCTCTTTTCTAATTTCCTTAGCTGTTATCATTTTCAATTGGTTCTGTCTGATTCATCAGCTCTTGCTAATGGACAGGGCAGTACAAACCTCGAGTCCATCCAAATCATAAAGAAGGCTGGAGGATCTTTAAAGGATTCATTTCTTGATGAAGGGTAGGCATCTTTTTTCTGTTTTTTTGAAATTTAATACACATCCACTCTTACTATGAACACTAGCACCTATTCCTACTCTGTGATTTTGACATCAACTCTGGAGTCTCAATCCCATCAAAGCTTAAATAAGTGTTGTTTTGTGACAAGATAATCCTTTGGTAGTTTAAATGATCTGTCTATTTTTTGATATATGTTACTGGAATTATTGCTAGTAATTCGACCATTTTCATTTCAGTTAATAACTTCTCTTATCTTTTTTAATGCTGAAATGCTTAGAAGGACTGTAAATGGGTCAGGTACTCAAACCCAATAGCTGACTGAGCCTAACCAAAATAAATAAATAAAATCACGGATTGGCCCAAGTCTGGGCCTGATGGGCCTTTAGTAAGACCCATGAGCCTAAATAGTAAATACTATGATAGGATGTGACCTAGCCAGTAGTGATTAGATTCTCCACAACCCTTAATGATCCAATGTTAGATCTATTGTACTTTTCTTAAGGTGTTTGTCACGCTGGCAAGCCTGTTCTGTTTGAGGTCTTTACCTTGGATGACTCTTAAAGTAGGTATACCTATCCTGGATTAGTATGTGCCAAGGCATTGAGTGTTCTGCAAGATCATATATTGTACTTTTGGCACTAGCCTTGTTGAGTGTATGTACACTTGTCTCCTATTCCCGTTGCTCCTTTTAATATATCGTGCATTTTTCATGATGAATTAAACACTTTACTCTGTTTATCTCTTGATTTCTGTTCTATTAGTGAATTAGGATTAAAAACTTTGCAAGTACTGGCATGATTTCACTGAAATTATATACTTATTTCCTTGGCAAACTAATGTTTTTTTGGCTGTTATTGCTTCATTATCTCCATATTGACAGCATTTTGTTCTCTGGATGCAGATTTATACTAGACAAAAAAATAGGCCTTGGCCAACCAAAACGCATAGAAAATGCAAAGATTTTGGTGGCAAATACTGCTATGGACACAGACAAAGTAAAAATATATGGTGCCCGTGTTCGTGTTGATTCTATGTCTAAAGTTGCTCAGATTGAGGGAGCTGAAAAGGAGAAAATGAAAGAGAAGGTGCAAAAGATCATTGGTCATGGGATTAATTGCTTTGTCAACAGACAGTTGATTTACAACTTCCCCGAGGAACTTTTTGCTGATGCAGGGATACTTGCAATTGAGCATGCTGATTTTGATGGAATTGAGCGCCTAGCCCTGGTAACTGGTGGTGAAATTGCATCTACATTTGACAATCCGGAGTCTGTTAAGCTTGGCCACTGCAAGCTCATTGAAGAAATCATGATTGGCGAGGACAGGTTGATTCATTTCTCTGGGGTTGCAATGGGCCAAGCATGTACCATAGTATTAAGAGGGGCCAGGTATGTTATGTTCTTCAGCCTTTGCAATGTTTTAATGCTGTTCTGAAAGGACTATATGCCTTTAAATTAAGGACATTTTTTCTGCTTTTGAACATTTAACATTTATAATTACTTTTGTAGTTACATTGTTCATTGGTCCTCCCCTAGAGAGAGAGTAAACATGTGGTGGCATTTCTTACATTATGTAAGGCTTCATTAAAATGCTGATGATGCTGCCATGGAAAGAATGTTGGAAGAAAGTCATTCGACAAATTTTCTTGTGTCCCCCCGTCCCCCCCCCCCCCCCCCCCCCACACACACACCATGACAACTTCAGATTCTTGTCTCTTTCTGGAGAATATCCTGCAATAATACTGATGCTGAATGAATAAAGCCTAACTTTTGAATTTTTGGATTAAGTGCCTCCTAATATTTAGCATCCAAATGTAAACCTAAACATAATGCATCTTCCCTGGAATACCTTGCTTCTTCATTATTCTCTTCATTACCCATGGTGAATTATTTTATACCCATTAGACAATGCAACCCTGCCCACTGGGTGGATCAGTTTGTTTAAAACTGGGTTCAATGTAGTTTGTGCATATCCATATTTCATTTTCTATTAGTGCCTCTTGATGTTATTTCCTTAGTTCTTCATCATTTCTTTTAACCATGATTTTATTGTTATTTTTTTGTTCTCATAAATTGCTCTTGTAGAGAGAAGGGAATATTTCTGAACAGGAAGTGGGTTTTTTTTTTTCTTTTTTTCGAAAGAAATTCTTGTTAGTTTCACATGATGATTTGATTTAGCAGTTGTAGACCTATTGCCCTGAGAACAATCAGCCGGGGCCTTCAATTTAATGAAATGGGCTGTTTCTCCTTTTTAAGCCTTCTGGTTTTCGGGGTGAAATGGATTGCAGGAATAGCTTTTGCAGCTACCCAGGGTTCCAGGTTGCTTTTAGGAGTTCCATCCCTCGACCAACCCCAAACCTAAACCGTCCTGACTGAAAAAGAACGAAAAAAGCCTTGTCCATTTCAAATAAACCCTGCATCGAACAGGTCCAAAAAGTCTGATGGGAAGTTTCCAAGTCCAGGATTATTCCAATTGATAGTCTACTCTCTTATCTGTTGTTTTTCCTGTTAAAATCCATTCAAGCACAGCTCCATGGACGTTCTGGAAGATGTTGGTTGTGGCCATAATCTGATCAAACCCCAAAGTTGAATTCATGTTGTTGGTATATATGATCTTGACAAGGCATTTATCCATTTCTATCTTTGCAGTTTCCACGTGCTAGACGAAGCCGAGAGATCTTTGCATGACGCTTTATGTGTGCTGTCTCAGACAGTGATCGACAGTAGGGTTTTGCTTGGTGGTGGATGGCCCGAGATGGTGATGGCGAAAGATGTGGATGAACTAGCACGGAAGACACCTGGAAAAAAATCTTTGGCCATGGAGGCCTTTTCACGTGCTCTCCAGGCGATACCAACAATCATTGCTGACAATGCTGGTTTGGACAGTGCAGAATTGATTGCTCAGCTACGTGCTGAGCACCACAAAGAAAGATCAACTGCTGGAATTGATGTTATTTCAGGGGCTGTAAGTACTAAATAGTTTGCTTCCACTCTCCAGTTCAAGAGAGTTTTAGCATGGACATCTGTGGTGTACAGGCATTTACTTGTGTTTTGCTTCTTGGTCTTGCTTGTTTCAGGTGGGAGATATGGAGAAGCTGGGTATATCAGAGGCATTTAAAGTGAAACAAGCAGTACTGCTTTCTGCAACAGAGGCTGCCGAGATGATACTCAGGGTCGACGAGATCATCACCTGTGCCCCACGCAGGAGAGAGGATAGAATGTGAGAAGCTGATTTAGTCCTCTTTTTCATGGTCGTCCATTTATTGGAAAACATTGTGTTTGAAGCTTTTTGATATGTGAAATTGTGAAAGGATGGGTTCTTTTTCAACAATCTTCGTGTATTAGTTTGATAGAATCCATCAATCATGGAACTCCATCCAGCCTAATCCAAAGAGGTGAATTTTGAGAGTACTAAGCAGGGTATCAATGAAAATAGGGCTTCTTCATGTACTTTGTTGATCCATGGGCCCAACCATGCACCAAAACTCAGGTTAGAATATCCTTCCTAGTCACAAAAACTCAGGTCTTGGGTGTTTGTTTGAAAGTTGTTGGGTCTTCAATTTTCTCAGAGCGCTGTCTCAAGTGTGATTGGCTTGTGTTATTTTTACCTAGTGGAATTAAAAATATGGTTTGGCCAATTTGTCTTTTTGTTTTTTTACCGTTTATGTTTTTCTTTGGCTGAAGAGGTGATCCATAGCAGAAAAAAATGACACATGGTTGAAGAAAAATTTGGAAAGGGGCATTAGAGCAGCCATGGAAAGGACAGAATCCTTTTCATAGAAAAAGGGACCTCAGCGCAGCCATGGAATGGAAATGATCATGTAAAGCCAGATAGTGGCCGTGGACAAAGAAAGAATTGGACAGAAATTGGAGAGGAGGATGGGTGGTGCACCAACCAAAATATGTGCTGCTTGTCTTTTTTGAGGGAATTATTGTGGTCTTTATACTTTAGAATGGAGGGAACTGGTTTAGAAGTTTACACAAACTTGATTGGTTCATCATCATCAAAGTCTTGTCACAATTATGTTTGGGTTGGTTATATGAATTGTGTTTCTCGCATCTCATAATTCATGTTTGGGTAGCACTAATACCTTGTGCTGGCTGTCAGCAACACAACCGTCTTTGAACGGGCTTCGGACTACAATGAAAACTGGAGAAGTACCAACTTGTTGGTTCGCAGACACTATTGTTTGTTTTGTTTATCATACGAACCCTATGGTTGGTTGGTTGGGTCGGTCCATCCATGGTCAAAATATATTTTTTTACCTGTCTACTAATATTTGGACTGTGATTAGCATTCATCAAGATGAACCCCATGGTATGGTTTACAAATTTGCTTGTCACCACCAATTCAAAGCCATATTTTGGCCCTATAAAATGTTTTGTCCAAACAAACTATACATCCTTCATCGCAATGTCTTTCATGCTGAAGTTGCAAAATTGCAACCTGGAGCCTGCCGGACCCACCCTCATGATGCCATATATCACCTATTTAAATCACAAACTTGCATTGCAACCTATAGACAGGTGCTAATGCACTGGGCCTGTCTGAACCCACCTTGTGTTTGGCCACATTGGAAGGCCTACAGAGGGGGAGCTTTGCCCAATTTACTGCTTCAATAGCTGAAGAGGGTGTGACTCACGCTTACAATTTAAAAGGCCTACCATCAAAGAAACGCAGGATTTTTTATTTTTTATTTTTTTGAATTCATTTTAGAGTATGAACTTCTTAAGCGTTGGGTTGCAAGGGGGCTGGACAGAGATCAGATCCTGAAGGGTCCATGATGTCGTGAATAATGTAGAGATATTACGGATAAAGTCTATGAATAGGGTAAAGTAGATAGAGCCCAGAAGGTTCTCATTCTAGGATGAGTAAACATGGGAAATAATGCTGACCACTAGTTGTATAGATTAGGCCTATAAATATGTCATTTCCAAATTCATTTGCTCCATGCAAGTCCGAAGAAGCCATAGAAGCTCTATTTGCTCTAAATGTTCTTTCTTATTGGGTCATGTGCTTAAAAAAAATGAAATGAAAGGAAAAAAAGATATGTATTAACTGATTATTGAGCCCCAGAGTGAATGTAGTTGATTTATTAAACTGAAATGAAAGGTTACTAAACTTAATATTTTTCTCCAAGTTACTTCCTAAAATGGTTGATTTCCCAACTTCAATCAGGCAATAATCTTGTCTTGGGAAAGCACTCTTGAGCACAAAGGCAAACCTACAGCGCCAAGAAAGAATTGCCAGTTTCAACCAACATGCTACAAGGCATATACACGGCCACTATGATTTGGCAACAGAATACACGACCCTCGGTTGGCATTCATCCCGAGCTCTCAACCAATGTACACAACCATAAGCAACAAACAGATAGATTGTAACTGAAGACAAACTGTGTATTTAAATCCCTTCTTTGATGCTAAAAAAACAATCTGTCCACATGGTATACTCCAAGATTTCAGACTAATGAAAGTTGACAATGGCTTCCCTTTGGCACAATACAACCCGAATGTTGTATTTCAAGACCTCATCAACGTCTTTTCTTCCTTTCTTCCTTTTCTTGGTGGATGACACCATCAATGTAAATGCAAATCTTGAAAAATAGGAAAAAGGAAAAAGTTGTTCAGTTTTTAGTTGTATAAAGCACCCATACGATGTGCCTTCTGGTGTTTTTTTTCCTCCTCATTTTGGCATTCTACAGTGAGGAAGCTTGGTTGATCCAAGAAACTCCCAGCATTTTAGCCATAAAACTGTAACGATCAGCAGCTTCATCGATCTAGAATAGAAGAACAAGGACACATGTTAGATTGCCACTGGATAACGTATCTGAAATATCTATTCTGATAGTAAAAAACTAACTCTACCAATTTCTGGGTAGGCCGTCCAGCTCCATGTCCAGCTTTGCAGTCAATGCGGGCAATAATTGGATTGGTCTGTGGGCTGTTCTCCAAGCTTGTGCAGAGGATATATTGCATTGTCTGAGGAATTTAAGTTGCCACCAACATTTAGAAGCAATGGGGCAAAGGAATATTAAAATATATGTGAAATACATGCTAAGATGATGATGTAAGAGAATGATACCATACTAAATGAAAGCTAAAAGAGCCACAATTAACTTAGCAACAAGCCGAACCACTGAATAGCTCAGTGGTAGAGGCACTTCATTTCCCAGGGACTACAGGAAGTAGATCCCTGGTAACAATACTATACCACTCACATCCAATGTAGCAGAAAACTTTACTGTAGCAACAAAAACCAACTAGAAATGTATATAAGTAATTGTTGAAAGTCAAACCACTGAATAGCTCAGTGGTAAGAGTCATTTTCACTTCCTAGGGACGACAGGAGGTAGATCCCCGATACCCTAGATGAGCTCCACACAACTGTACCACTCATCCAATGTAGCAAAAAGAAGTAGCTGTCTGAATAATGATATTAGAAATTCATATCCCAGTGCCATTTCCTGAATTCTTACAACAATAAACCTGATCTATGTAAGTCCAGAAAAGGAGAAAAGGCAGAGGCATTAACCAAACAATGAGACAACTTTCTTGAAAGCTAATATAATTTTTTACTTTTATAAGTGGTAATTATTTCATTATGTAACAAATAATACAACTGCAGTAATTGGAAAAGGCACCAAGAGCCCTGCAAGATCAGAATAAACTACATAGGCAAACTAATCTCATTCCTAAAAAAAATGAGAAGTAATATTTCACCAAATAAAGGAAAGATAATGTGAAGTTACTCAAGAAAAAAATATTGATACAAAGAAATCGGTCCTTTTATTTTCTTTAAGGGGAGGGGAAAAGGAGAAAAGGCAGAGGCATTAACCAAACAATGAGACAACTTTCTTGAAAGATAATATAATTTTTTACTTTTAATGAGTGGTAATTATTTCATTATGTAACAAATAATACAACTGCAGTAATTGGAAAAGGCACCAAGAGCCCAGCAAGATCAGAATAAACTACATAGGCAAACTACTCTCATTCCTAAAAAAAATGAGAAGTAATATTTTACCAAATAAAGGAAAGATAATATGAAGTTACTCAAGAAAAAAATATCGATACAAAGAAATCGGTCCTTTTGAAATAAAAGGTATCACTTTATCTACGACTGGATGTATAGGGCCCAAAAGCAGGTATTAAAAAGCAAGGCTCAGTCCAAGTCCGATTGCATCTTCTTCTTCTTTTTTGTGTGTGTTGTGTTTCAGAGAGAGAGAGGGTTCATTCAGTTAGGGTTTGAAAGTGGGTTCGAGAGAGGGTTCGAGAGAGGATTTGCAGGGTTAGGGTTTAATGGAGGGCGCGAGGAGGGTATCAAGAGAGGTTTTGAAAGGGGACTTTTTGAGTTAGGGTTTGAAAGAGGGCTTGTTAAGAAGAAGAAAGGGTTTAAGAGAGATTCTTGAGGAAAAGAAAAGGATTGAGAGGAAAATGGAGTTTCCATGGGGACTTTGCCAAGCCCAATCCAAGCCGGCTCAGGTAAAGCCGAGTTCAAGTTGAGTCAGCTAGGTCGACTCGGACTCATAGCCAATTTTTAAATCCCCGCCCAAAAGGCCCCATCTAACAACCTCCAATGTGTTTCCAACATTGAAATTTGTCTTACAATTCCCAATTTGGAAAATGAATCAGCTTTCCGTTTTGTACCTTCACACATAAAAAAAAAAGATAACTCCATTATGGAAGTAGTTTTTCTAACTTCATTTAGTATCAAATGTATTCCCTTTTACCTTTCTCACAACCCACAATGTAGCATCCTTAAAAGAGTCTCCTATCATATTGATTGGACCAACCCAACCACCTCTAAGACACCCTTTGTTTTTTGGGTTAGAGGAATAACATTGGAACTTGTATCAAGATAAAGAGCAGAATCCTTTTTTTTTTATTATCAGCGAAGTAGAGTTTTATTGAAAAGGGTTGAAGATAGTACAAGGCTTAACCATCAATGTAGAACAAAAAGATGAAGAGCATAATGGCCTTCATAAAATGAAAATAAAAAAAGAAAAAATTAAAATGAATGAGAGACACTAGAAACATGCACTAAACAATCCCTGTTTATCTAGAACCATCCTCCTCTTAATTTCAAGAACGTGCCGAAAAACCGCCCGTTTGGGAATTTACTATTAAAGTGAAGGTGAAATAAAGCCTCCATTTGCCAAACAAGAAAAGACTAGGGGGTCATATCAAAAGTACACAAATTCAAAATCCCCTCCTGTTTCAAAAAAAAGTCAAAAAGCAACCCCCTTTCTCCACTAAATGACAAAAACATCCACTTTTTACACAAAAAACCAAATAAATTCCCTATCAAGCCACTAAAGACAAAAGACCATCATACCTACTTATATTTTATTCTCTCTTGATTTGAGGCTTCACTTCACTTCATTCTACATGTAAAGTTCCCAAATGGTTAGAAGACAAGGATTTAACTCTGTTGAGATACTATGAAACTTTCAAAGCCCAAGAAATCACGTTGGACAAGTTGTTTTCAATTATCATCAGTTCTTGGAAAGATCCCACATACAATCTCAACACCTCTAGGATCGACAATGTCTTGGGTTCATTAGAATCTTCAATGCCGATGGGTTTACAAAAGCAGAGCCTTTTCTTCCTCCTTATTGCAAACAGCCAAACATTATGACTTGAACCCACAGCCCTCAAAGTTGCAATAGTGAGCACCTTCCACTGTGCCACGTGCTCTTTGAAGGTGAGCATCATGTGACTTCAAAATTGTGAAGAATTCCACCTATATCCGTTGGGCCTGGTTTGCCTCTAGCTGCTCTGTCAAATTAAATTTCAATATCCATAGCAGAAGGGGATGGCCATCTCTCAATGCTTACTCACATTGGGATAACACCACCCAAACACGCCTCCCAATTATGTAGCAGTGAAAAGTCAACTCACAACATTCTTTTTTAACCTACAGCACAATTACCTATCTTAGCTGTCCCCAAATACAAATATCACCTGGAGATGATTCCATTCCATTGAAGGTCTTGTCACTCATTTCTCTCCTTCCACACCAACTAAAGAATCACGTACGGAATAAACCTTCACAGAAGCAACCTGTTCACCAACCCTCCAAGATAAAACCATATCACATAGATCCCGGGATACACCAAACCGATCCACACTTAAAAAAACAATAAAGAAAAAATTCTCCAAACGCTGTATGAGAATCACACTGAAGAACAAGACGATCAATCTACTCATGCTACCTTTTACATGTGACACGTCTGAGATAGCATCAAAAGAGAAACCATGCTGCTTTCCTATAGAGCATGATGCCGTCACCTTAGAGCCGAAAATTGTTGTTTAAATCCTAGGATTTGTTTCTTGAATTCCACGATTCATAGCCTAAGAAAAAAGATTCTTATCGATGCAATGAAATCCTATTTACAAGTGAATCTTAAGACTATGTCGTGAATCTTACGATTTGATATTTGTTTTTATCAAATCTTATGATTTAGGTGATTTCTCTTGTACTGCTTGCTTCTTTTTTTTCTTTTTTTTTTTTTAATGAAAGTAACCATTCAAAATAAATAAATAAATAAATAAAAAATCTAGGTGGAATAGCCAATAGCTGAATAGGTAATATTATTAACTTTTTTCTTCATTTTTCTTCCTTCCTTTCTTTTGGTTAGGCCCAGTTTGTTTGAAAGAATGCATAGGAATTGAATACATACCATTTATGCCATAAGTGGTTAAAAATGAAGAACGGAGGTGAATTTCATAAATAAGCATAACATTTCCTTTTAGGGCAATAGAATCAAAGGAAGATGGGAAATGAATAATTAAGGGTGATGGCTGGTTGTTCATTTCCCAACTTCCTTTGGTTCTATTTTCATAGAAGAAAAGGTTATTTGATGCTCATTTTTGGAAATTGACCTGTGGGCTTCATTTTTAACTACTTATGACATAAATCCTATGTATTAAATTCCTATATATTTTAATGCAAGCAAACAAATCACACATCTTAAAAATCTGTGAGACTTTGGAGAGGTTTAGAGATAAATAAAAAAGCATGCATGTTACTAGGGCGTTCATTTATATGTATGGGTTTCATCCTGCATTCTTTTTATTACATTTTCTTTGTTTTTCCCTTATGAACACTTCTTTAACTTTAGGAGACATCCTAACCATGTAAAATTAATATCTTAACCGTGTGCATCTTATTTTTGTTCTTTGATCTGGGGGTGGGGGGGGTGGGGTGGTGGGTGTTGGGGTGGGGTGGGGTGTGAACATTGCCTCTTGGGATACTGAGATCCTTGTAATTTTGGGATGTAGAAAGCTCTATCGGACGTGAAAACTAGACGAGTATGATAAGAAGAATTTCTTTGCTCCCAAAGAGGGACGAACCAAACATGTCAATTTGAATATTGTAAACCAAGATAAATCTGTTTACATGTAAAACATAGTTCATGAATTTGGACTATGGATGCTCTGAGTAACCAGTAAGTGACAGTGGTTTTGTCCTTGCCATAACCAATTAAAGATCAACAAAGTGATAAGAAAGCAAAATACAGGGCAGTCGAGTTCTAAGGATTCAAACAAGGCCAAACCATAACATGTAAACATAACCTTCACCAAGAACTCAAAAGTAAAAATACATAAACAAATAAAATAGAAGACAACCTGATACCTATTTAAAATGATGATAACTTACCGCCAATAACTTCAATGAGTGCAATGGCACTACCCGATCATCGTGATCAGCTGTTAATAACATGATAGGTGGATATTGGCATGACTCATGACCAAGCTGTTCCCATGGTCGCTTAACATTGTGAAGTGGAGAGTATCTGAAAGTGACATTTCCAAGAGGAGAAAAGGAAAATATCAGAGTAAAAAGAAGCAAGACTTGGAAAAGTGCATGAAGGAACTTGCATTTTATTTTATTTTTTGATGACGTGGGAATCCCTTATGTCCTTGACCCAACAGCACTATTCCCTCAGGTGGCACCCGCTAAACCCACACAAATGCACACTGGGCAAATCTAGGGTGGTTTTGAACACAAGACTTGAGGAGCAAACCCATGCCTTATGCAACTCCACCAATTCCCAGGTGGGTAGGAACTTGCATTTTATGAAGGCAAGAGTAAGGAATTCATAAACTATTCCTTTTTTCTTACAAAATTAACAGACAAATGGTACATTTTCTACGACATACAGAAGAAAAAAGAGTACAATAACTCATGATTTCTATGAATACTACCGCAACTATAGTCATAAATAATGCAGCATGAACTCGATCTGGAACTAAAGATGAGCATGCCTCTAAAAACTAAGATAACTGAAAATGGAACAGAAGCTGGGTTCTATCCTTGCTTACATGCCAGCTTTATGCCAAAGATTAAAAAGCATGAAAATGTAATGCCGATCAAGATGGCCTAGGGTTCAAAGAACATGTCATTGCCTATGAATGGAGTACATGAATAGGTTTGATTTAACCTAGGGGATCCTGACCCGTGCATGGGCATGCTTAGGCCATTTCAGACCATGGTTCACACATTTGGAGACTGTGGTTTGGTGGAGTGGCAACATCTGGAGTTACTTTTATGTCTTCAAGCTTTCAGGTGTCAAATGTTGTTTAAATGACATGGTCAGTTGAATGGATTATTCAATTACCTTTCCAACGAACCCAAGTTTGTAACATTCTGACCTGTATTGGCCAAGTTATGACACATTTTCTGGCATGGTGTGGTGTAAGGGAAAGGCGAGTTTATGGAGGTTATTTCCAATTTTCTTTGCCCATTAGTAATTTTCTTGTTATTTTATTACTAAATAGCTAAGAATGAAACATCATTCATTAGTTTTAGATTACATCCACGGTTCAGCATTCAGGTTGTAACTAGCGCCAAAAATCATAGAAAAGTCCATATAGTGGAACATACACCCTAAATTCAAGTTCTGCAAATCCCTTATAAGGATTTGGTGTCTTGTGGTTGAGATTCAAGACCTCATGGATTTCTGAGGTTCTTACATTGCTAAATGTGTTGAAAAGTACTGGCTACTACCCTTTGTTGCTAGTAGACATTTGCGTGTGAGGTCTCATTTAAAGGGCTCAATATGGAGAGACCAGCCTATTTTGTAAGTTTAGCCTTCTAGTTGGGAAAATCCTGGATCGAATTGGTATTAGACCCAATTCCATTAAGTTTTGACTTTTGTGCTTCCACGACATGCACAATGTCATGTGAAAGAGGTAGAGGCTGAGCTACAAGACACAACTAAGGAGACAATGATCCTTATCAAGAATAATTCCCAACACTCAATGAGGCAAATGCAGACCATCATCACACAATTGGTCGCAGGAAGGAAACCATTGACTCCTAGCAGCGCGAAGATGATTCCATCTGTTCTATGCAGCCGCTCCTCATAGGGAGCCTCGACGAATGGGGAGGCAAGGACTTGCACTAAAATTAGCTATTGAATTTCAAGCTATGATATCAACAGATGTGCACCTATGTGAAGAATGTGGATATTCTACAACCATAGGACACAAGGAAGAAGTATACTACGTATTCAGATATTGAGTAGGACCCAGAGTCAGGTCCAGTTGGATCCAGCGAGCGACAGAGCATGGAGTGTGAGATCGATAAAGCTGCTGTTGCTTATAATGAAACACAATGTGTTACAAAAATCGACAGTTTTGATCTCAACATAGAAGAGCACAAGGATCCATTTTAGAAAAGGATTCTACAAAAGGGTGGCAACGTTAAAAGAACCCCATGAGCAATATTATGAATACCCACATTTTAGGTGATGATGTTTTTAGCACATATAGCTCAAATGGAGTAATTACTTCAACAATTGCTACCACACATGACAGAAGGTCAAGCAAAGAAGAAGCAAACAGAAGTTGAAGTGAAAGCAAAGCGAAAAGAGGAAGCGTAGCTGCAAGTGCAAGCAACATGAATCTAACTCAAGGTCTGCTTCTCTCCAAACCAGTGATGATGATGTGGGACCAAGATGTTCAGGGGTTCAAAGTTCATGTCATTGCCAATGCACTGGTTTACACTGAGAGGTTTGACTGAGCCAAGGGAAATTGGGCCCTTGCATGGGCAGGCTTGGGCCTTGCCAGGACCATGCCATGGTCCCAACATTTGGACAATAATGGGGCCTCATGGCTACATGTTTTGGAGTGACAATAATTGGAGTCATTTTTGTGCTTCAATATACTGTCAGATTTATGTGTAAAACAATGTCCAAATGAAATAAAATTTGGATCCGTTGGATAAATTATTCAGTTACTTTTCCGACAACCCAAAGTTTATCATTTTTATCAAGTGACAAGTTTATGGTCGTTATTTCTTTTATTTGCTTTGCTTGCTTAATAAAGTTTGGAAATGGTATATGAACTGTCTTTATATTTAATGGTTCAATGGCTACAATTAAAACAATGTTCCTTGTAACTACAATGAAGGGACAGAATTAGAACATCTTTTCTTAGTAGTTCTACGTTTCTATGTCAGATGTACATTGTAACTACAATTGAAAACCTTAAGTTAACTCATATGATGCAATACAGAGGGACTTCCACCCTAATTAGATGTTCTCTTTGTTCAAATCCCTTCTAAGGTAATTGTGTTTTGTAGTTACGATGCAGGTTCATTTGCAAGATCTCATGAATTTTAGATTCCTTACACAGCTCTACAAGTTGGTAAGCACTGATTCCCTTTCTTCATTGATAGGGAATTAATCTATGTGTGGCGTTTTCATTGGAGGCTTAATCTAGGAGATCTAGTTGAGGAAACCTGCACCAGTAGTTCAAGAAGCTCTCAACAAGTAAACCCAGACAGTAATCCAAAATTTTTTTTTTTCCTTACATGCTACCTAAAAAATAAACACAAGATAACAATAATTCCCATACTTCATAAGCCAGTGGAAATCTTCCTCCTTGTCTGAGCAACCATAATCAGAAGTCCATGCATGGCCTGAAAATAGAATCAAATCAATACATCAGAAAAGGACACGAAATCATGCTGATATGGAATAATGTATGGCTTGAATGATAACAAGTGGAACCTTACCTATAGTGAACCTATGAAAACGCAGCATGTCCATAACTCCAACATGTGCAAGAGCACAACCAAAAAGATCAGGTCGCTGCCACCACAAAATCTCTGATTCATTTAGTTCAAAACTTATGATTTTGACAACAGTACATTAAAATTGGAAATACCAGCAGCCCAACATGAATTTACCTACATGAAAATTACTTCAATTTATTCATCAATAGCACTAGAAAACAGATCCAGTGGCTTGGTAATAATGACATGCTCAGTACCTGATTTACACAAGCTGCAACCAGAAGACCCCCATTGCTTCCACCTTCAATACACAGCTTTCTGGGCTCAGTATAACCAGCAGAGACAAGAAATTCAGCAGCAGAAATGAAATCATCGAAACAATTTTGTTTCTTCGATAGTGATCCTGCTTTATGCCACTCCTCTCCATACTCTCCACCACCACGAATATTTGCAATGGAGAAGACAACACCCAAATGTCTCATAAGGATTATACGGCTTACGGTAAATGATGGGGTTATACTAATATTGAATCCCCCATAACCATACAACAAACAAGGATGTGAGCTGTCCAAAATGATATTCTTCCTGGACACAATAAACATAGGTATCCTGGTACCATCTTTACTGGATACAAAAACCTGAGGAAATCAAACATAAGAAAAGATAAAGTATTAGAGACCAAGCTGGTGTAGGAAACCTTGCTTTCTTTAGGACAACTTTATTGTTGTAGCTTTCCACGAGGTTTACATTAGTAAATTTTGTATCATTTATCAATCCATAAATAAATAAATCAAACTGGTGTGTGACCATCACTTTCTTAGAGCAACTCAAAATAGCTTATAGAGAAAAGCTCCAAGAGTGGAAATTGCCAACTTGTCAACAAATTAGCAGATACAGTTCTCTAATATGCCATATATTTACTTAGACAAAAACTAAAAAAGAAAAAGAAAAAGGAAAGGCACTTAGATATGTTTTATAACACTTAAAATCTGACTACAAGGGCATTTATCCACTGCGTCTGTGAGGAAGTACGAAAATAATCCGTAGACACTTTTTAAGTGGCAGAAAACAGATTACAAGCAACATGATTACCTGATTAACCTGGAAATCTGTTCGATCAAATCCAGAAACAACAATTTCTCGGAATATCTTCATTTCTGGAACCTCAGTTGCTAAGTTGCACTGGTAAATTATACCAGGGGTAAGGAAGCCGGTGAAGCCAAGAAAAACCTCACTGTCTTTGCGCTGTCCAGAAATCCCAGAAATACTACCAATGTCTAAGGGCAAATTATATATAAACAAACCTGTTTCCAGATCCCTTATCTGCACAACATACTTGACATCACTCAAGTAGCATACCAGAAGTTGGTTGCCATTTACAGCATCAGCTGATTCCAGCACATCTTTCTCAGCTTCTGGAAGCACATCCGTCCATATTTCTGGTTCTCTGAGGTCTACCCGAACTAGCTTATACCTCGGAGCATCTTTATTTGTCAAAAAGGTAAACCGACTGTTATCGTTTGAAACAGCCTCATAACTTGCTTCGAACTTATCAACAAGCTTTACAAAGGGGAGCATGTCATTTCTCTTTCCAAACTCATCAAGCCCATAAGGAAGCACAGACAAGTCACAGTAGTAAACTTTATTGACAGGATCGCAACTCTCAAATATAGACAGAATAACATACTGCATAGACCAACAAAATGAGTCAGATGGTAGATCTTTATTCAGTTCTTCCAATCTCAATACCAAAGAAAAGGTGCAGCCCATGATGAGGTACTTACACCACACACAAAAGGTTGCAACTCAAAATCTCAATTCTAACTAGGTGATGCCATTAAAATGACTTCTTTCAATTTAAAATTCCACATGCAATCAGATGAGCTATAATGGCGTTGAAGAAACTTCTACCCTAATTGACAAGAAAAATCAGCTGCCATCCAACTGAGCAAATTGAAAGATAAGTAATGCAGCTATATGGGTCCTGTAGATGGTGTCACACAAACTCTTGCTTTGAAACCAGTTGATCATTATGAGTATCATTTGGTTTTAAACTAAAAAATACTTTGCAATCTATAATTTAATTACTCATGCTCAGCTTCATATTTGACATATTTCCTTATGCATGAAATCAAAGTTCTTTACAATAAATTATGGTTTGGCAAAACTCTCTTTTGCCCACAACTGGATATTAACCTAGGTAACTTGAAGACCAGATGGATGACAACCTAGGCTTTACAGGCTGTCTGAATACCTTGGTACAAGAAATTGAGGGTCAAGGAGCAAGGGATGGCATTATATATATATATATATATATAGAGAGAGAGAGAGAGAGAGCAAAAATTGAGGGTAGATAAAATAATTAAGCAACAGGGGACACCTCAACAACAGTCATTCATAGAAAGATACCATCCAATATTCATTTCTATATATTAAATAAAGTTTACCAACCAAAAGTCCACGCTTGCTTGAAAGGGTTAACAGATAGGATAAAGTAATTAATCTGATTAATGATGACTAGGATACAATCGAATTGAGCCTTGATTTTCTTGATGCAACCCATGGAGTTGGTCCCAAAAATTAGACCACATCAAAGTGGACATCAAGCTATTCATGATCCATGTTCCACTAATGGAATAATTTCTTCTCTGTTATACTTCTTTGCTTGAATCAAATTTATGGCACCTAGTAAATAGAAGGTGATTTGTTAGCTTTAGGATTTAGTTTTTATCATTATTAGAAGTAAGAAGGTTTTAGAGCTATCAATTTAAAAAGGGATATACAAAAACAAAGGAAATTTACAAAGTTGTACCAATAATCATGGGATTAAAATTATGAGTAAGCCTATGAAACTGGGGGAGAGAGTAATGGAACAAAGGCCTGGACAAGTAACCAAGATATCTGAAAATCAATTTGGTTTCATGCCAAGGAGGTCATCTATGAAAGCTATCTTCTCATTTAGGCAATTAATGGAAAAATACTGAGAGAAGAGAACTCTTCATATGGCCTTCATCGATCTAGAGAAAGCCTACATTAGGGTACCTAGAATTTTGATTTAGTGGGTTTTAAATAAAACGAGTGTACCAAGAGAGGCTATAATGACATCATTAAGGACATGTATGGGGGAGCGGTCATTAAAAAAAAAAAAAAAAATTGTATGAGGGAATAGTTAACGAATGCAATAACTGCATGTGCAGAGACAATGAGTTTCCAGTAACCATAGGTTCGCATCAAAGTTCGGCTTTAAGCCTCTATCTCGTTGTACTAATTATGGATGAGTTAAGTCGCATATATTCAAGGAAAACAACCTTAGCATATGTTGTTTACAAATGATACAGTGTTGGTGGATGAATTGAGAGATGACGTGAATGCAAAACTTGAAAGATGACGGAAGGCTTTAGAACCCAAGGGCTATAAAATAAATTATACAAAGACAAAATCTATGAATTACAACTTCAGTAGAGATGTGTATAGAGCTCAAACACATGTGAGAATAAAAGCTCAAGAGATACCATAAAAAAATTCATTTTGATACTTTGGCTCGATAATTAGTAAGGATGGAGAGATTGAGGAAGATATTGACTATAAGTACAGCGAAATGGTTGAAGTTGAGACTTGGTTTTAGAGTACATTATGATCGGCACGTACCAACATGATTGAAGGAAAATTTTTACAAGACAACGATTAGACTAGCTATGACTTATGGTGTATAATGTTGGCTAGTCAAGAGGCAACACATACAGAAAATAAATGTGGCAGAGATGAGAACGTTGAGATGGATGTGTGGTAAATCAAGGAAACATAGAAATAGAAATGAGTGCATTAGGAAGCATTTAGGGGTATCATCAATGTGTTTAATGAACTCCGCCAATTTTTTTTACTACCGATCCCAAGCCTAGGTAAAGGAGGGTTGCATTAGGTAGGTTGATAGCCAGCGTAAAATTGTCACAACCCAAACATAAATTCTGAGATCATGTTAGGGCATTCCCCGCTTTAAGCAACGCATTCCAGCGTCAGCTGGTCGCAGTGGAAAGTGGGCAAGGGCCACCGCACCATTCTGGACGAGTGAGGCTAAAGAAGTTAGTCTAGCAACAAAAGAAAAAGAAGATAGATTCGACTTGCTACTTGGACTATAGGAACCTTGATCGGCTAGAGCATGGAGTTACTTGAGGTAATGAAAAGAAGAAGAGTTAGTGTAGCATGTCTACAGGAGACAAAGTGAAAGGGGGGATAAAGCTAAGGAGCTCGCTGATGGTTATAAACTTTTTTATGCAGGAAAGAACAACAGAAGAAATGGAGTCAATATAATTGTAGATAAGGATTTGAAAAAAAAAAAATTGTTGGGGTAAGGAGATTGGGTGATAAAATTATAGCAATTAAACTAGTGCTAGAGGAAGATATAATTCATATCATTATTGCATATGCTCCCCAAGCAAGATAAGATGAAAGTGTCAAGAGCCAATTTTGAGAGGAGATGGATGGTTTACTATGAGAAATTCCAACTAGTGAACAGATTTTCCTACGAGGGGACTTAAATGGGCATGTAGGAAAGGATACTAGAGGATATAAGAAAGTGTAGGGAGCACAAGGATTTGGAGAAAATAATGAGTTAGGAGATACTGTCTTAAACTTTGCATTAGCATTTGAACTTGTAATAGCAAATACTTGCTTTAAAAGGAGAGATAAGCATTTAATTACTTATAAAGTGGAACTACCAAGAGCCAAGTAGACTTTTTTCTAGTTAGAAAATATGACCGATTGGATTGTAAAAATTGTAAGGTTATTCCAGGAGAGAGTTTGACTACGCAACATAGGCTAGTAGTTTTAGATATTTGCTTTAGAAGTAGAAAGAGAAGGATAGTAAATAAAATGTACCCTAAAACAAGGTCGAGAGATTTGAAAGGAGAAAGAATGACAATATTTAAAGATAAAGCAATTGATGAAAGAGAATGGAATTTTGAAGGAAAATCTATAGAGATGTGGAATCAAATGGCTAATTGTATTACGAAGGTTGCTAAAGAGGTGCTTGAAGAGTCGGAAGGGAAGAGACAAGATAATGAAGAAACCTGGTGATGGAGTATAGAGGCTCGGGAAGCTGTTCGGGAGAAGAGAAGTTACAAAGTTTGGCAAAGTACAAGGAATATGGAAAACTATGAGATGTACAAGAAGGCAAAGAAAGAAGCTAAGAAAGTAGTAAGTGATTCAAAGTGCAATGCATATGATGACTTAAATAATAGGTTGGGAGTATGAGAAGGGGAGAACGATATTTTTAAGCTTGCAAAAATAAGAGAAAGGAAAAGTAGGGACTTAGATCATGTCAAATGTATTAAGAGCAATGACCAAAAGTTTCTACTTTCTACTGAAGGACAACAATATCAAAGAAATGCGGAGGGAATATTTTAGCATACTTTTAAATGAAGACTATATAGGAGACATAAGAACAAAAGAGAATACTTCATTAGCAAAGCATAGTTTTTTCGTAGAATTAGGGTGGTGGAAATGAGAAGACCATTAAAATGAATGAAAACAAGAAAGGCTACGGGTCCAGATGACATCCCGATTGAGGCTTGGAAATGCTCAGGAGAAGTTGGGTAGATTTGGTTAACTAGACTCTTCAATAAAATATTAATGACAAAGCAAATGTCAGATAAATGGAGAAGAAGTGTTGTAGTACCTATATATAAGAACAAGGGGGATATACAAAACTGTACCAACTATGATGGGATTAAACTTATGAATCATACTATGAAGCTATGAGAGAGAGAATGGAACAAAGACTTAGAAGACCAAAATATCTGAAAATCAATTTGGTTTTATGCCAAGGAGGTCAACAATGGAAGCTATCTTCTCACTTAGGCAATTAATGGAAAAATATCAAGCGAGGAGAAAAATCTGCATATGGTCTTCATCAATTTAGAAAAAGCCTACGACATGGTATTTAGATTTAATTTGGTGGGATTTAAATGAAAGGAATGTTCCAAGAGGTTATATTGAAATTATTAAAGATATATATGAAGGAGCAGTAACGAGTGTGAGAATTACTTGTGTATAGACATGAGAATTCCCAGTGACCATAGGTTTGCATTAGGGGTCAACCCAAAGCCCTTTATCTCTTTGCACTGATTATGGATAAGTTAAATTCAAGAAAAGGTACCTTGGTGCATGTTTTTTGCAGATGATATTGTGTTGGTAGATAAATAAAGAGATGGTGTGAATGCAGAACTTGAGATGCAACGGGAGGCTTTAGAATCCAAAGGCTTTAAAATAAGCCGTATAAAGACGGAATATATGAATTGTAGCTTCAGTGGGCATATAGAAAGAGCTGAAACTACTGTGAGAATTGAAGACCATGAGATACCACAAAGTGATTCTTTCCATTACCTTGGCTCTATAATTAGTAAGGATAGGGAGATTGATGAAAAAGGCGAACATAAGATAAAAGCGGGATGGTTGAAGTGGAGACTTGCTTTGATGCAGCCCGATCCAGATCCAAGACCAGGGCTGTCCACAGAACCTGATGGACCCACCCTGATGGACCGACCCTGATAGGGTCCACATGATTGTCTAGAATTAGTAGTTTATTTGCTTATTTCTAGATTAGTAGGTTGCTTAATTATCTAGGAAGGTTTCCTTTTCTAAATTATATGTTGATTAGGATTAGATATTTCCTTTATTGCTTATTTAGGAACAATATTTCTCTATATATAGAGTAGCTTATTATTGTGATGGTTATGCATTATTCAATCAAATTAATTAACGTGAGTTATTCCCATGAGTTCATGGCTGTGAGTGTTCTGTGTGGAATCCTTTTGTTGGATTCAATCAACCTCGTTTGAAAGGTTGGTCTATTCGATCGAAGGTCCGGGGCTGCGCCAGATTAGTATCAGAGCCCAGATCCGGTCCCTGGGGAAACGACTGTCTTCCCCGGTTCATCATCAGTCCCTCAATCTCTCCAACCCCTTCCCTCACCCACCCTCTCTAGCCAATCTCTTCACCGAGACCCTAATCCACCGTCCACCACTCCCTTCCTCTCTTCCCAGCAACCACCGAGCCCAGCCCCATCCACATTCCCCCCAAATCATCCCCAAATCCACAAACCCCTAATCGATATCCCCACTCCTTCCCATCAGCCCAATCGTCCAACTCGCCCCTCATACCCCAACCGAACTTCACCCTCTCGTTTCCATCCCCATACCCAGAGAAGAATTCAAAAAAAAAAAAAAAAAAAAACAAGAAGTTGCAGCAGAAAGAAGAAGTAGATAGAAGGAGGAAGATATCTAAGTTGAGAAGATACCTTGCACTGACGTCAGTCCAACCAGCAGCGACGCCTCTCCACTTCGTCGCACCCACCTGCACGGATATCATGCCCTGTCGGGAAGCTTCGCCTCGCCATCTACCTCCATCGCAAGCCAATCTGCCGCCTTGCCCTTTTCATCCTCCCATCATCAATCATTGCATCGTCTGTACTTCGTTTTTTTCCTTCTTGCAAGTCGAAACAGGTAAAAGTCTAAAGCCCTTCTTATTTCTCTCTGCGCACAAAGCCCAAGGACAGTAGAAGATAGTTTTTCCCTCCCTCTGTTTCACACGTGGCTGGAAGCATTGCAATGGGCCTGAGTTTTGGGCCTGATTTGAGTCCAGACCTGACCCAGCTCACTTAAAAAAAAAAAAAAAAAAAAAAGCTTTTTCCAGCCATACCTAGAAAAGGAGATGATCTCAGTCATTGGCTCACAGACAAAGAATGTGATAAACAATTATTCAAACTGGGCCAACATATGGATGAGGTAATGTATCATCTACGCACCGTAGAAACCGCACTTATTGAATTGCAAAGTAAACAGTTGGTTGCAAAAGAAGGGTCTTCCACTACCTCACAAATAATCACCCCCATCCAAATAGAACGACTTGAGCAACTTGAAACCATGCGTGACTTTGTACAGCATCTCATCGTTGAACGAGACACCACAGGTCCCCTAGTTACACCCCGCAATGATGATATCACAAAGAAAGTTAAAATTGATGTGGCTGATTTCTCTGGAGATGCTAGTCCGAAAGTTTTTGTTGATTGGCTTAATTCTCTGGAAGATTATTTTGCCTGCTATAGCATGAATGATGAGTAGCGAATAGCCTTTACAAAGGTTAAGCTTAAGGGCCCTGCTAGAATCTGGTGGTATGGTGTTGAAAATAACGAACTTGCCTTGGGGCAACCCATTACTAGATGGTCCAACATGAAAGAAAGGCTCAAGAGCAATTTCCTTCCTTCTGATTACATTGACACGCTGCACCAAGAGTATCTTACCCTCCAACAAGGCAATCTATCTGTGGAAGAATATACAAACAAGTTTCGCGAATATATTGTTCGTTGTAATTTGAAAACAGATGATCATCTAACTATCACTAGATTTCGGGATAGATTATGAAATGATATCAGACGAGAAGTTGCTATGTTTGATTACACCAGAGTTGATGAGGTACTTTGTAAAGCCCGGAAAGCTTAGCATGAACTTCAGTTGCGGAGACACGACACGTTTCAAGTCGGAGAGTCTTCCACTAGAAGAGGACTCTAAACTACCTTCAATCGTACTCAAACGCAAGGTTATCGTCCTCCGCCCCCTAAACCATTCTAGCAAACACCGCAGAGGCCACAACAAGCCATTCCACAAAGGCAGGCTCTTCCACAGCAAAATCAGCGAGTGCCGCAGAATCAGAATGATAACCGTGCCCGCAGAAGAGTAGATAAGAAAGATATTGTTTGTCATGCCTACAAACAAAAGGGACATTATGCAGCTGAGTGTTCACATAGAAATTTATATGCTACTAATGAGCCCGTTCAATGCAGAGCCTCAATATGAAACCATAGAAGATCAATTGCACGATACAGAAGCTGATGACGGCTCACCTCTACTTTTTCTTGACCATCGTCTGTTAGTAGCTGATTCTAAGGAAGAAAATGAAGACTAGAGTCTGGAATCATGCCTCCATTTTCCGGTCACGAGTCAACTGCAAGGGCAAGTCTTGTAACATGATCATTGATGGAGGCAGTGCAATAAATGTTATCTCTCAAGAAGCCGTAGAGAAACTCACGCTACCAACAGTGAAGCATCCAAGGCCTTATAAAGTTGCATGGGTCAACAATTACTCCATTCTCGTCCGTAAGCAATGTGTAGTCCTTTTCCGGATTGGCAAGTATGAAGATACAATTCGATGTGACGTCAATGAACGTTACACACATTCTCTTCGGGCGACCATGGCTACAGAAACTTAAGGTCATTACAGATCATGAGCACAATGCTTATACTTTCAACTGGAAAGGATGCAAGATCAGGTTGCTTCCATTGCCCGCTAAATCTTCCTCATCCACATCTGATATAGCTCCAACACTTCCTATCTTAACTATGCGGAAGTTTGAAAAAGAAAGCAAAGAGCAGGGCGTCATGTATGCCTTGATCGCTAGGCAAGTTCCAGAAGAATCCCCTAATATATCTGTCCCACAAGAAGTAGAGCCCCTTCTGAAGAAGTTTGCTGATCTAGTTCCAGATGAGCTGCCTAAGGAGCTACCTCCATTACGTAATATCCAACATGCCATTGATCTTGTACCGGGAGCTTCATTGCCAAATTTGCTTGCATACTGGATGAGTCCCATGGAGCATACATAATTAAGAAGGCAAGTTGATGATCTTTTACAAAGGAGATATATCAGGGAAAGCCTCAGTCCCTGTGGAGTACCTGCACTCCTCGCTCCAAAGAAAGACAGAAGCTGGCACATGTGCGTTGACAGTCGTGCAATCAATAAAATCACGGTATAGTACCGCTTCCCAATCCCTAGATTAGATGATATGCTAGATTTGATGACTGGTGCATGCATTTTTTCTAAAATTGATATGCGAAGTGGTTATCATCAAATCCGGGTAAGGCTAGGTGATGAATGGAAGACTGCATTTAAAATCAAAGATGGCCCTTATGAATGGTTGGTTATGCCCTTCGGGTTAACCAAAGCACCCAATACTTTCATGCGGGTCATGAAACAACTATTGCAGCCTTATATTGGGAAGTTTGTCGTCATTTACCTCGACGATATCTTAATCTACAGCAGGAACTAAATAAAGCATCTTCAGCATCTGGATGCAATCCGCCAGCTCCTTCGCTGAGAGCTTTTCTATATTAATCTCAAGAAATGTACATTTCTGAGAGATTCTGTTATTTTCTTGGGATATGTTGTGTCGGCACAAGGAATTAAAATAGACCCTGATAAGGTCAAAGCAATTCTTGATTGGCCCATTCCCACTACACTCACTGAAGTTTGAAGTCTTCATGGTCTTGCAAACTTTTACAAGAGATTCATTCGAAACTTCAGTAGTATCATGGCTCCGATCACATAATGCATGAAGAAGGTGACTTTAGGTGGACTAGTCATGCCAAAGCCTTTGAGGAAAGTGTACAATCACAAAGGCACCAGTTTTGCAAATTCCAAATTTTGACAAGGTCTTCGAAGTTGCTTGTAATGCATCACATGTCGGTATTGGGGGTGTTGTTCTTAGTCAAGAGTGACACCCGATTGCATTTCTCAGCAAGAAACTTTATGATGCCAAGAAAAAGTATTCTTCTTATGATTTAGAATTCTATGCTATGGTACAATCACTTCGTCATTGGAGACATTACCTGATTGGCAAAGAGTTCGTTCTTTATTCAGATAATAATGCTTTGTGACACCTCCATTCGCGGCAGAATGTTAGTGCCAACCGTGCTAAGTGGAGTGCTTAATGTTAGTGCCAACCGTGCTAAGTGGAGTGCTTATATACAAGAGTTCGGTTTCAGCATTCGTCATACAACAGGCAAAGATAACTTGATAGCTGATGCACTCAGTCGACGAAAGCATTTGTTAACAACTATGTCTGTTAGTGTACCAGATTTTGAACAACTCAAGCTAGATTATGCTGATGACCAAGACTTTGGCACTATCTATGCAGACCTCGACAATGGTGATCTTGGTAAGCATCCTCATTATAGCATTCATGATGGTTTCTTGTTTAAAAGTACATAACTCTGCCTTCTTGCCACGTCCATTCGTGAGTATGTTGTCCGCGAGTTGCATTCTGGAGGATGTAGTGGCCATTTGGGACGCGACAAAACTCTTGCTCTTGCTAGCGACAGATATTATTGGCCCTAAATGAAAACCACTATTATTCGCGTTTGCGAGAGATGTAGGACATGCCAAATAGCCAAAGGTACCAAGAAAAACACTGGACTTTATCAGCCTTTGCCTGTTCCTCATACTCCGTGGGAAGATATTAGCATGGATTTTGTGCTTGGTTTGCCAAAGACTCAACGAAAAGTTGATTCTATTGTTGTGGTCGTTGATCGCTTCTCAAAGATAGCACATTTTATTCCATGTACTTCAACTAGTGATGCCTACAAGATTGCCAAGCTCTTTTTCAAAGAAGTTGTTCGTCTACATGGCCTTCCAAAGACTATTGTTTCTTATCGCGACACAAAGTTCGTGAGTTATTTTTGGAAGACTTTATGGATGTTGTCCAATACCAAACTCAAATTCTCTACAGCTTGCCACCCGCAAACTGATGGCCAAGCAGAAGTGGTAAATAGAAGTCTAGGACAATTGCTACGCTGCCTTGTTCATGATCACATCACAACTTGGGATCAAGCGTTACCTATGGCTGAGTTTGCGTACAATAACTCGGTCAATCGATCTACTGGTATTTCTCCATTTGAAGCCATGACAGGAGTTTGCCCACGACTACCTATTGATCTTGTACCTTTGCCTGTAGATGCAAGAATTAGTGCTGATGCAGAAAGCTTCTTTCAACACATGCAAAAAGTGCACAATGAAGTCCCCCGGCATATATCTGCCAGTAATGCCACTTATAAACAATAAGCTGACAAGCATCGTCGATTTATTGAATTTGCTGAAGGGGATATGGTCATGGTCTGTATCCGTCCAGAACGTATGCCTCCTGGCGCATCTAAAAAGTTGCATCCATGGAATACTGGTCCATACAAGATTCTCAAAAAGATTGGCTCCAATGCTTTTGTGCTAGACCTACCATCTGATTCAGGTATCAGTTATACTTTCAACGTTGAGGATCTTACACTCTACCGTGGTCATGACAATGATGGAGAAACTGAAGAGTAGACTATTGCTCTACCTTCTAATCTTCCATCTGTTGATGAGATTGTTGATGTGCTTGATGATAAGATTGTTTCCACTCGTCAAGGAGGTTTTCAAAAGTTCTGTCCTTTGGAAGAACTGACATCTCTTCGATGCTACGTGGATCATTGCAACAGATTTTTAGCGATTGAATCCTGATCTTAATGAACGCTATCAAGCATTTAACTCGCCGGAGTCGAGTTCTTTCAAGTCGGGGAGAGTTGATACAGCTCGATCCAGATAAAAAACCAGGGCTGTCCACATAACCCGATGGACCCGCCCTGATGCGCCTAATGGGGTCCACATGATTGTCTAGAATTTGTAGTTTATTTGCTTATTTCTAGATTAGTAGGTTGCTTAATTATCTAGGAAGGTTTCATTTTCTAAATTATGTGTTGATTATGATTAGATATTTCCTTTATTGCTTATTTAGGAACAATACTGCTCTATATATAGAGTAGCTTATTATTGTGATGGTTATGCATTATTCAATCAAATTAATTAACGTGAGTTATTCCCATGAGTTCATGGCTGTGAGTGTTCTGTGTGGAATCCTTTTGTTGGATTCGATCAACCTCGTCTGAAAGGTTGGTCCATTCGATCGAAGGTCCGAGGCTGCGCCATGCTTCTAAAGTGCTTTGTGACCGACAAATACCAACAAAATTGGAGGAAAATTTTACAGGATAGCAATTAGACCAGCTATGACCTATAGAGCAGATTGTTGGCCAATCAAAAAGAAACATATGCACAAAATGGGTATATAGCAGAGATGAGAGTGTTGAGGTGGATGTGTGGAAAAACTAATAAGATAAAATTAGAAATGAGTGCTTTCGAGAGCATTTAGGAGTAGCAACAATAGGGGATAAAATAAGATAAATCCGTTTGAGATGGTTTGGGCATGTCCAACATAGGCCGGCAACGGCGCTAGTAAGGAAAAGTTTGGGTATGAAGGTTGATTGCTCACCAAGGGAAATGGGTAGGCCAAAAAAGATGTGGATAGAGATAGTAAAATAGATATGAAGAAGTCTAATTTATCTAAGAATTTGACTCAAGATAGATTGTAATGGAGAAACAAAATTTCTTTAGCCGACCCCAACATAGTTGGGAGTTGGGACAAGGCTTTGATGATGATGATGATGATGATGATGAATGGTGTTTAATGAAGAGAAACTTGTTTGAGATGATTGAGACATGTCAAACACAGGCCAGCTACAACGCTAGTGACAAAGTCTTTATATGCAAGCTAATGGCCTAACAACGAAAAGGGGTAGGCCAAAGATGGCATGAATGTAAGTAGCAAGGTTACATATGAAGAAGCGCAACCTATCCGAGGATTTGGCCTAGGATAGATTAGAATGGAGAAACTAAATTCATGTAGCCTACCCCAACATTAATGGGACAATGCTTTGATGATGATGATAAAAAGATATAACTGAATCGAGACAAATTTTGGAAGAAGATTTCTTCTTTGGTAAGGTTAATTCTGAAGCGTTTTCTTTGCAAAAGGGCTGCAACAACCTTTTGGATGTGATCCATTCAAAATAGACCAGGCCAGTAAGGTCAACCCATCTGGTTGTCTTCCTCATGTGATTTGGCGGTTAGATTTGGAGAGGCCATATGATCAAGAATAATAGCATTATTCAGATAGTTGGACACCATCAATCTTGCATCAATTCTTCACCGCAGAGAGCAGCACATATGCATTATAAGCTTGACAAGGTATCAGAAGCCTTACATTTTAAGGGGATTCGGTATTGACTTCAAAATGAAAGATTTACAAAATGAGGGCCAATTTTGTTGCTTGGGATTTGCTCCTAAGAGCTCATCTTTACCATGCCAGCCACTAAAATTGTGTTTGGTAACGAATAAAACCCATGTTGGGTTATGCTTCATGTTGGTTTCCAGCATTATATGGAATAAAATTGTGTTTGGTAACGAATAAAACCCATGTTGGGTTATGCTTCATGTTGGTTTCCAGCATTATATGGAAGTCTACCCCAACATAAATGCAAGATTGGCCCACCAAGGAAAAGGATTTATATGCAAGCAAATGGGCTGCCAAGGAAAAGGGTAGGCCAAAGATGACATGGATGGAAATAGTAAGGTTACATATGAAGTGCAAACTACTCAAGGATTTGGCCGGTGATAGACTAAATGGAGAAAATGTGTTCAGTACGAATAAAACACATGTTGGGTTCTATTTCATGTCGGTTTCCAGTTTCCACCTTTATACATATTTAATGCTTCACCTAAGCTGAACTGATTCCACCTATACCTAAATGTAGAACCCTGGATTATCAAAGTCCATGGAATCAAATCAAGACTGTCTAAAAGCATGATGTTAGTTTTATGGTCTCAATCCATAAGATTGATGAAATAAATTGATTAATTTCTTTATTTATCAATATATTCATGCTTTCCTTTCATGAGATGAATGGTGTTTTATTAAGTGTTTGCACATAACTAATACGAATGACATGCTGGTTCATGAGATGAACCGGAGTCCATAAGTATACTAGATGCAATACATGTGTATGGATGAGATCCACATACTGGAGACATGTATAGCAAATCTTATACTTCAATATCTTCACAACCAGTGATAATGGCTAGACATCTCATCTGACAAGGTTGCAGTACTTTGATTACTATGAGATAGTGTGATTTGTCTCGATCATTAGAATGTAAGATTCTGGATCATAGTATTGGTACATTGGATGTATTGAAGGACCATGAGAAGCACCTTATGAACAGTGTCTTTACTTTAAGGTATGCTCTCATAATTCCCTAGCAATAGACTCTCAATCCTGAGACATTAATGAACTCAAGTTTCTATCTATTCATTTACTTTGAGTCACTAATGAGTGAGGCCAATTGTAGGTCAATACCTCGGTGATTTGGGTATGTGGTAGTAGAGCTGTGGGAACATTCAATGGTTAAGATGGAATCTATCTTTAATATCCCCTTGTGCCAATTAATGAATTTATCATTGGTAAGTGCGCACCCATTTCGATTAAGAGTTAATTGGAAAGATACCTATGATCATTATAATTAATTGGGGCTCAAGGATAATAAGATATGGATTTAGTTTGGAAGATAGGTCCAATTGATCCATGGATATTGATGGAAGGGCCTACTAGTGGACATAGGGAAGTTTAGGGTCTTCTATGTAATTTATTCCTAAGACTGGAGTTCAATTGCATTTATATAGTGGAGTTATTTGCAATTAACTATGGGCCCAGATTGCACATGAGATGTGGGGTCGCGAGTCCCAGTTGGAGCCAGCTTTCTAAGGAATCCCTAGTGGTCCCTAGCTAGCCTAAGTTATTGGAAAGATACTAATTCTAGTAGAACTCTAAAAGGAAATAGAAAGTTACAATTTCTATTTGAAGCGAGACTTCTAATAGTGGTAAAAGTAAGTTACTAATTATTAATGGATGTGAGACTTCTATTTTAATTAGAAAAGGAGAAAGTTACTAATTATAATGGAAGTGAGACTTCTATTTAAATTAGTAAGAAGAGGGTTACTAATTGTTAGAAAAGTGAGACTTCTATTTCAATTAGACAATGAAGAGGTTGGAAAAAAAAGCTATAAATAAGAGAGGAGAGGTGACTTGGATGTCCCTAATGCATTGGATGCCCTAGGAATCCACACCCACCTCCCCTTAGTGAAGAGTTGCACCTCTCCTCTCCTCTCTTCCCTCTTCTAGTTCCTTTTCTAGTTTCCTTAAGAGCTTTCTCTTGGAGATCCTACCTATCTTCTTGAGAAAAGAGAATTTGAAACGGGTCATAGCGTGGAAGACGATTGAGTTTTGGAGATTCTAATTTGGTTTGTGAAAGTGTTTCATCATTAAAGAAAGAAATCAACTCCTCCCTTAGAGCACAACCGAGCTCTATAGGTATGATCTACTTCCTTGTAAGTTGTGGATTTCGTGGTTGCTTGTATGTTGCTATTTCTATCTTCTAGATAGAGTTTATTACTGTACATGGTGATGAGAAAGAGGCCATGGATTCTGGATTGGGCTTTGTAACCTTCTGGATAGTTGATCCTTGAGTCAAGTGGGTCAAAAATTTTGAAAACCTATCCTAGAGGCCCACCCACTTCCATCAATTATATGCAAGTCTACCCCAACATAAATGCAAGATTGGCCCACCAAGGAAAAGGATTTATATGCAAGCAAATGGCCTGCCAAGGAAAAGGGTAGGCCAAAGATGACATGAATGGAAATAGTAGGGTTACATATGAAGAAGTGCAAACTACCCAAGGATTTGGCCGGTGATAGACTAAATGGAGAAAATGTGTTCAGTAACGAATAAAACACATGTTGGGTTCTATTTCATGTCGGTTTCAGTTTCCACCTTTATACATATTTAATGCTTCACCTAAGCTGAACTGAATCCACCTATACCCAAATGCAGAACCCTGGATTATCAAAGTCCATGGAATCAAATCAAGACTGTCTAAAAGCATGCATTATCTTTGACTGAAAGGATAAATAACTTTTAAAGTTTTGAATTGGAAGCAACAAATATCTCTTTAAGTGCTTTTTGAGTTAAGACACTGCAATTACTTTTTGGTAAAGACATTCATTATACTAATGTTTCCAGAAGTGTAAATTGCTACAAATAGTCAACCGTCAATATTCTCAAATACCATCTTCATGTTAACTAAAGACGAGACTGCTGAAGAGCATCTGACCTTTCCATCTTCAGTGACTTCGGTTCCAAATGTCCATTTTGGATGCTCTGCATCTTTCCAGCACAAAATATCTTGTGATTGATCCGTACCCAAATAGTGATAGTATACCTCATGATTAAGGTTGATATTTGTTTCAGTCCCAGCATCCAGTTGTTCCCCTTCCCTAGGCACAGTCAGAGCAGAATGTATTGTGAATTTAAAAAGATATCCAAAAGAAAGAAACTTAAAAAATCATATTAGCACATACATTTAGCCGGGAAATTTTCCGGGATTCACTTACTTAGGAGTTGGATAGCGACAATAGAAAAACCCTTTGTTGTCATGTGTCCAGCTAATAGAAGAAAACTTAACCTATGACAAGTAAATACGCAAACATAGTCACAAATCCACTAACATAACAAGTAACAACATAAACACATTTCACTTATCAACCAATAAATACTCAATTATTTGATATCAAACGGAGAAAATACCATAAAACATCTTTTCCCTAAAAAGGACATGCACAGAATACCATAAAACATCTTTTCCCTAAAGAGGACATGCACAGCAGCATTTCAACCACTGCAGTTTCCACAAAAGAGAACAAAAAACTCGACTCTTCGCCATTTTGGGAACAAAGAAAATTTCCCGCTATCTTATAAGACTTTTCTACTAGATAATTCCCTTGCTCAAAGGAAAACTGTGAAAATATCATCCACTGATGTTCGTTGGTCAGCACAATCAACAGGCCACTCCAGCAGCGGGGAAATCATTACTAATGATTTGGCCAACCAAAACAAGGCTCCAAGCCTACACAAAATATAATCCACATGCAGCCCCCACCATTGCTGAACTAATCTCCTTTGCTGAAGGTCTCAAACATACACAGAAGCTGCAGGTGAACCATGTTCTGATCCAATGGGACTGTCCCCAAAAAAAAAAAAAAACAGAGTGCTGAAAGATCAACCAGAAGTGAGACAGATTCAAAAGTGATGGTACAGGGAGCACGGAGCAGTCTAGTTCAGACACAGACATGGAAGACCATTCTTCTTCCCCGCAAAGAGAACCATGTGGCAGATGCTGTAGCCAAGATCTACCTGCTTGATTCGTAAAATGCTACAGCTCACTTGAAGTTGCAGGTACGCAGTGGCTATGATAGACCCACAAACTTTCGGCAGGTTGGACCCTGCAGAAAACAAGAACTCTTTCTTTGCGGATCCTCTAATTAGGTATTCGGTGCAACTGTCTTCCTCGGAAAAACATCACCCACTCCACCCGGTTTTTCTTATGGGACGGATTTGGAGTTCCTATGGCCCCCCATCGGAAACCGATTTCTGCGATACTCCAAGCCTCCATATTAAAACTACAGAAACGCACCATTTCCGCTGCGACAAAAAAAGCAAACCCTTGTTTCACTTCTCTCTCGAAGCGGTGAGGATAAACTCTCACTTCCTTCTCTCTCTTCTCCCACCCGCCCACACCCGCATGCTGCCACCCCCTTTTCTCCCTTCTCTCTATAAAACCTGTGGCAGTGAGAAGTGAAGTTTCATCTCCTGTGGAATAGTAGCCTCTGAGAGGAGTCTCTTTTCTTAAAGATGAGCTCCTCGCCACAAATTCAGGAGAGGGAGAGAGAGAGAGAGCTGACATGCCCAAATCTACAAATCAAAACCCCATCACTTCCCTCGCTCCAACCCCCAAAGTGGTGACCAGATTTTTAGCCTCTGCAGTTTGCCTCAAACCCTAGCTCTAGATGGATTGATTTCTAAGTAGCAGCAGCAAAGGACTCTGTCTCTCTCTTGATCATACCGCTTTCCAAATATTGCTACTTTTACAAGTCTAAAAGTGATTTGAGGTATGGGTAGAATCGGCTCATTTCAAAATTTGCTATTCTGTTTGAGCAAAAGGGATTGTCCCCAATATGTTTGAAGCTCATTTGGTTTGGTTTGGAACCAATTGTTTTGATAATATTTGATATTGATATCCTATAGATTAACATGTTGGATTCACATTAGTAACTGATGAGAACACATGACCCCAAATCCTGAATGTGCAACTGTTATACACCAATTTTGGGTGCTCTTCATGTGAGGCATTTTGGAAGATTTCTACATCTTGCTGTCATAGATAGAGGTAGATAAAAGGAAACGAGAAAAAGAATTATCTTTAAATTATTTAAATTGTAGTTTAAAGCCAATGTTAATGACAATCTTCGATTGTACTGACATATGAAAGTATTATTGTTGTTATTAATGTGCTTTATATGACAACCAAGCTGCAGTAGCCTCAATGAGTTAATTTGATGATGAGTAGATACCTAAGTTGGGGCTTTAAGCATTTATTGGCTAATTTTTGAGCCAAGGAATTAAACTCAATTAATTTTCTAAGGGATTGTTTGATGGGGCCCACATTATTTGATGAATGTACTCAAGTTTGTTAATGTGTTGTATTAGATAATAAATCTTTTATGTAAATCTTTAATAATTTCTAATAAATATTACTTTATATACATTTTTAATCATTTTAATAAGCTTAAGAAATTTTCCAGCAACAGTTTTTTTTTTTTTTTTTTTTTTTAACAGTAAATTTTATTTCCACAAAAAAAAAAAAAAACAAAGAATACGAGCAAAGAATCCAACGAAACTCAGCCAAAACGCAAACTTAAAGAGAAAACGAAGAAAAAGAAAACACTAGACATCAAATAGAATAGAAGAGCGTAACACTCCCTCTTTAGCAAGAGCATCTGGCATGACATTTGCCTCCCTATGAACATGATGAAATGAGGCTCCAAGCTGTTTAACAATATCCTGCACTTCCTCTACCAAATCCGTCAATCTCCAAGGATGAGAAGCCTTTCCAGAACCCCACTGAACCTTTCCAATGCAACAAAATGTTGCACCAAACATCAACACTTAGGAATCATCAAGGATTCTACTGTTGCACAAAACAACAACTCTGAGAAATTCGGTTCTTTGCTTCACCAAACATAGAAAAAACAATACCACGAATTATTGTTTCTATGGTTTTCAAGTGCCAAGGAAAATGAGGCTCCAAGGATTCCACTCAGGTCGGATTCCGCTCTTTGCACAAGCGTGCCCTTAGTTAATTTTGTTAGGTTATGGTAGCTTTCGATGGTTGCAATTAGTCTTCAGTTGGTGTGTTTGCTTGTTATGGTGTGTTTCTGTTGAACTATGTCATTTGTTCTGGCTAATGAAATGGTATATTACATCCAGTTAAGACCAATGCTCTAACTTTCATGAAGAAATTTAAACCCCCCTCCCTCCCAACCCAAAAAAATAAATAAATCATGAAGAAACCAATTTCCTTTTGGATGAGTAATAAAGCTATTAAACCAATACAGTAAATTGAGCCTTTTTTTTTTTTTAATGGTAAACTCAGCTTTTTCCTGAAAGGGTAAGACAATATTAGTGAAATCAACAACTAATAGTAGCAGAGAGGGAAAAAACAAATAACCTTAATGCAGTGACCAAAAATTCATAAATAACCAAACACTGGATAGTCAGTACATCCAAACAAATTGCAAAATTTTAAATTCTACATTTTAGAAAATGTGTTTTGTGGGTACCCATTTCAAAAGCATAACTTACCCACGACAGTGAGTCGGGCTCAACATTCTTATCCTCAATGCACATTAATTTGATTGTCATCCAATCACTACCGCTGGTGCTAAGCCCATACACCAAGAACTTGGCATCTTCGCTCACAGAAGATATACTCAAAGCGACCGTACCATCCTCGCTCAAGCTATTTGGGTCAAGCAAAACCTCTGCCTCTCCCTCCAAATCATTCTAAAAAGTAAAACAACAACAAATATTCAGAACTCAGCATTTTGCAGTTTCCATTTTTTATTTTTTTTTTCGCATAAAGCAACACTTCCCATGCTGAAATGTGTTTCTACCACCTGTGTAAAGACCACAAAAAAAAAAAAAAAAAAAAAAAAAAAAGAACACCCGATCTTCTACCGCTTGGTTCCTGCGAAGAACAGCTTTCCATGACATTTTATTTCCAAGTGATTTTACTATCTGCAGATAATGAAAAAAGGAGACTCCATATTGTCCAGCTTCAATTTCTATCATCGTGCAGCAAAAAAATTACAGACAGTGAAATCTGTATATAACTCCTATCTAAGACTTCAGAAAATGGTCCTCCACCTCTCTTGGGTCTGAATTTACTTTCCAAAAGTTCCATAAAATGCTTTCACCTCAAAATATGACAACCCCAGATAATTCCAAGATGGAACAACAGAAAATCACGCTTGAAAATCGTTTTCCTTTCCCACTGAAAAACGCCCTACAAGGGGTACTTTCACGGGGAGGGCAAATGGTTTTCTGATGTTCCCATATTAACATTTCTCACAATTAGCATCTTCCAACATAAAATCATTTTCTCGCAGTTTTCCCCCATAAAAAGTAATCAGACCATCACTGGAGTTGAAAGAACCATTTTCACCCAAAAAATCGTTTCCCTGCACCAAAATTAAAAATCGAAACTTTATAAAATGAAATCACTCCCACCAATCTGATATAAAAACTGAAGCTGTAGAAAATGAAATTATTCACAAACAATGCCCTAAAGAAAGGAAACAGAAAATGCCATGATGGAACTCAGAAAACCCCAATTCCAGAAAATGTTTCGCTGCACCAAACAATAAAAATTGAAACTTTACAAAATCAAATCACTCCCACAACATACCCTTAAAAGGAAGGTTGTAGAAAATGAAACTACACCCACAAACATGCCCTAAAAGATTAAACAGACCCCCCCAAGAAAGAATTCAAAAACCCCACATCACACCTGCATGTAGAGAACGCTCTGCGCCTGGAGTCCAGTGTTATGAAAGTAAAAGTACTTGCCCCCTTTCTTGAATGGAATCTCAAATCTGGGGTGATCGAAGAGAGTGGTTATTTGGCTTCTGAGCTTCTCCCTCGTCTCGCAGGTCTCGAGCAGCGATTGCGTTAGATTCACCTGCTTCTCCACGAATTCCTTCACTTCATCTGCATCCGGGTCTTCGAGCCTGATACAAAAAAAAAAAACTCGAATTGAGAGAGAGAGAGAGATTGAGAAGAGGAATTAGAGAAAGAAGAATGAGGATTTGGATCTAGTACCAGCGATAGGGATCTGGGACTGGAATTCCGTGGTAATTGTCGATGATTGAATCGTCTCTGCGAGCAAGAGGGACGGATGGCTGTTCCTTTAGGGCTGAGATAGACCCCATTTTAGGGTTTTGGAGGTGGAGGTGGAGGTGGAGGAGAAGGAGAAGGAGAAGGAGAAATGGGGAACAAGGGTTTTGGGAGATCGAGATTGGAGAGGGAGAAGGAGATTTTGTAGACTTGACTTGGACTTGGACGCAAACAGCGAGAGGAAATCGAAAGGAGGGAAATTTGTAAGGTTAGAGAGTTGAGAACGGCAAAGTCATGTGGGCCAGATATTTAAATCCCTTGTAATGAATGGTTAAATCTCATGCTAATTAAATATTTAGATTAATTATTAATTAATATTAGGTGACTCAATAAATTTCTTTTCTTCTTTAATAGAAGTTTAATGCAACAAAAGCGAATTATATCATTGGGTAGATTTTGGTGTTGAATACTTATCACTTAAGAAATTTAAAAAATACGAAGTGGAAATCTTGGAGAAAAGTCCGCGAAAGAGATTGTCGCCAATTATGAGGTGAAAACGCCCTAATATGAGGCGAGAATATGAGTTTTCCGACAACTTTTTTTCTCCATTTTCATTAAATAAACAACTTCTCATAGCTTCTCCTTCTTCGCCATTGGAACTTGTTGTATTGCCAATTAGTGGCATAAAGTGATCCCTAGTTTCATCTTGCCTCATTTTATCTTCACAAGACTTTTTTAAAATGATTTTCGTGCAGGAAGGTCATTTTTCTCTTTTCATATTTGTGAAGATGAGTGTTTTATTATTAAAAGATGATTTATCCTTTTGTTTTTTTTAATGAAGAAGTTGGTGCACCAGCTCTTGAACTCCCAACCCCATTGGCTTGCTCCTAATCATACAACCATAGGCCCGTTTGGTGATTTAATTTGTAAAATAAAGTGTAGTAAGGCATCAATCAAGAGAGAATAAAATATAAAGATGTTATGATTGTATTTTATTTTTAGTTGTTTGATATGGAATTTTTTAAACTTTTTGTATAGAAAAGTTGAGCTTTTTTGTCTTTTAGTGGAAAATGGAATTTACTTTTTTACTTTTTTTTTTTTTTTACATGAAGGGAGTTTTGAATTAAAGTGATATTGATGTGAGCACTTGTCTGAAAAATAAAAGCTTTATTTAACTTTTACTAATCTTGTAAAGTGTCAAACGAGCCCAAATAGAATATAAAGTTAATCATTTAATATTGGTTTTTTTTTATCCTACATAAATATAGCTCAATTGTGATCGTAGTAGAGAACAATTATAGGAGAAAATTGTGATAGTAGTAGAGAACAATTAGTCTCTCCACCCCCACCCCTATTTTATCTCATTCAAACAGGTCTAAGGAATTCATCCATGTATTTTCTTAATTTCCAAAATGCGTGCAGTGTAAGGGGTGTTTTGCTAATTGTATTATAAGCAACTACTTTAACACAATACACTAATTACAATTAAAAATAAATATAACCGAATAAAAATAATCCATCGTCTTGAAAAAACCTCATCCCATCTATTTGTGCTAAAGAAAACGACCATAAAAGGCAAATATAAAGGATAAAAGCTAAAAAATAAAATCTAACTTCATTGTGCAACATCAAACTCTTTACAGCCCAGAAACAATACTCCGTGAGAAAAGTCATATGACATTCCAATCATAGGCTTAAACTTTTTATTTATTTATTTATAACAGGGGGTGTTTTAGTCCTTTGGACCAGAATAATCTCTATGGGCTCAGGGGGAGTTGTGTAAATCCCATGTGGCCCCATTGTAGTAGTGCAATTTCGAATCCTCAACCTCTGGTGCAAACCGTGGTCCTATACCAACTTAGATATATACATTTGAGAAGCAGAGACCAGTGAATGATGAATGAGTACGTAAAGATAACACATGGTCCTCCACCACCTTCATCACCACACATTCCTCTCTAACATCCCATCACATCCACTCCAACATTCCACCACCGAGTACACCTCCAACCACTGCCTCCTTGTAGGATAATTTGGAAATGCAGAATGAAGAGGGAGCTGAGAGAGGCCTTTACCCATTATTGGTGAGAAACGGAGAGGAGAAAATGGTTTTGGAGGATATAGCAAAGAGATGGACCTAAGCCATCATTATGTGGCCCTAAGCCCTGATTCTCGACAGGATCAAAAAGTAACCAAAGAAAAAAAAAATGGTTTGCCGGTTTATGAGTGTCAATGCAAGATTTTTTCCACTTCGAGAGTAGGAAAAGTTGCAAATGAACTTAACTGCCTCTACCAGCTGCGGTAAAGCTGCAAGAGTGCCCGGACGCCATGTCCCCCAAAATGAAACTTTTCCTCTGATTTGGGAGGAATACAAGAGTAGTGGTACTGCCCAAACGAACCTTAAAACTAGCCGAGCCCAAAAATGAAATATGGTATTGAAATTTAAATATTTGTAGAAATATCTTAAGAGAGGAAAATCTAAAATAAATTAATATATTATTATCTATTTTTCATCATTATCAAAATAAATGGCTGTCCACTGAATGAGGAATCCTCATATTTTTCCCTAATAAAACTTGGCCCCACCATGACATTGACTATTTGATTAAAAATATAATCAATATAATGTCATGCTTATTCATTAATCACGTTCCTATCAAATGGCCAATCTTACCAGGGGGTACTTTCTCTTCTTGAGGTAAAATTTATTGATGGATAACCAGTACAGTGGGAGGGCATTTATTTCAATTTATTTTATTTCAATAGAAGCTAATTATTCTTGTTGCCCCACTATGGAAGTTCCCTCTGCCTTAAAGTCAAGCATGTTGTAGCAACTTTTATATTTTGAACCAACACTAATTACGGCAATCTTTCTGGGAAAAACTGAAGATATTAGTTCATTTTTTCCATTTGTTAGTTATGAAGGTGGTTCAACAGATGGTCCATGGAAGTCAGGATGCATGGATTTAAAAAAAAGAAAGAAGAAAAAGCATGTGTGGACCCAGCATGAATTAACCTATTCATTAATCAAGATGTAAACTGGAATACAATATAGAAATAAAATAGATTGACCCAAAACCTGAATTATCAAATCAGATTTGGGTTGGGTTACTTCGTCAGGCGCAATGAAGGTCGGACCGACCATCGAAGGTTGCTGGTATTGTTGAATATGGGAGAAAATAGAAATGGTAATGAGATAAGATTATAACTAACCCTAAGATTAAGGGAGGAAATTTGTTCGGGATGAGTATAGTGGCCCACATCAAAGCCTCAGCTGTGCATTTTTTCTTTCTTGTGTGTTTTCTCCAAAGGAGAGCTCCCTACGTGGTGGCATGGGGCCCTCTCTAATCCACCTCCATACTGCTTTAATATATGTGATGAAAGAATCAATATTTGCATTTCTTCTTCTAGTCCATATCCAGTAAGCTGACATCTGATAATCAGAAAGAGAAAAAATCACAGTAGCAAACTTTGGCAGTTGACACAGGCCTTAATATTCCATATAACATGAATTGAAAGAATCAAGATACGAGGCATTTCTTTGAGTAGACCATAGCTAGGTGAACTGCAAATTTAGGATGCAACTCATTCACCAAGTAATCAAAGTTTATGTGGCATAGTGATCAAACATGAGGATTAATTAGTGAAAGGGAGAGATGAGATAACAGGTGGCCCCATTGGGCCTTTTTTTTTTTTTTTTTTCCATCCATATACCCTATAAGGCATAAGATGCCGCACGGAGAGTATTTATGGCCGATTTAGAATACTTTAGATCTTATAACATATTAGGAAGTGGACCTAATATCACTATTGTAGGATATGATGTATCATTAGCGGAACCAAGGAGGGGCTGGCAGTGGGCATGGCCCCTCCAAAATTCCTAAAAACCCCTATATGTTTTATAAAAGAATTTTTCATTTTTCTCCGTTTTGCCCCACATAAATTTTCAAACAAACCCTCATATATTTTTAAAACTACATGCTTTTTTTTTTATACATGGCACTCCCAAGAACTTTTTTCAACATACTGCCCCCAAGGAAGAATTAATGCCCCCCCCGCCCCCCCGGCTATATATATATTATTAAATAGAAATCCACTCTATCGCAGAGAATTAATTTCACTTTTGAGATGTAAATAAGTAAATGAACCCACCCCCCGCTATATATATTATTAAATAGAAATCCACTTTCACACGGAGACTTAATTTCTCTTTTGTCATGTAAATAAATAAATGAAATTTCTCTCGATTCTTAATGTAGAGGTCTTGCATTGCAGTACCTCACCAATCAAACCCATATTATATATAAAGTCGTTTTTTGAACTTTTTTTCAATGATCAATATTTTGTTGGTTTCAGTTATATTCTTAATTTGAGATATCATGATCTATGGTTTCTGATGGCAACATGCTTTTTTCCCTTTATAAACTTGTCCAAAGAATCAAATATTTCATAGAAATAAAGCTATTTTCATGTACTGCAACGTTGGAGTAACATGACATGCATCCAATTTAGGACAATAGAGTAGAACTTGGACCTTATACTCGACATGTATTACGCCAAAAGGTCCCATTTTCTTTTCTTTTCTTTTTTTTAAATGGAAACCTCTACTAATAATCAGATGAGAGATGCAATTAGAGGTTCATATAACAATCTAAAAACTAAATAGGATTTGAAAGATGAAATAAGAGCTTATTTTGGAAACTCACAAATTAACACCTTTTCTGCCTTTTATTAATTTTAAGATAATTCACAAGACATTAGCTCATCTTTTTTCTAGCCATTTGTTTGAATTTTCTTTTTTCCTTTTTCTTTTTGAAAGAAGATACTATTAAATTTTGGCTAGCTTAAATAACCAGTCTTTCACTGTGCTGCAAATTACAAATTTGTTGGGGTAAGGAGTTGGATTGCAAATAGAATGGTTCCGGATCAGAACCATAGTGGACCCGGACCCGTTTCTAAATAACGATTCTGGTTCTGACTCGGAACCTGTTTTGTTGGTTGCGGACCCGGTTCCGATAAGAAACTCCGGATCCGGTTCTAAAACTGGGCCCTCTTAAGGGACCGGAATCTAGTAACCAATTTGGTTCTAATTTCTCTTTATTCTGTAATTTTTCTTAAAATAAGCATATCATTCAACTTATAACAGTGCATCAAGTCTACTACCTCCAGTATTATATATAAAAATGTCTAAAAAAAATTGATTTTGGGGTAAAATCTGCAATATCAAAAACTCGTATGCCGGGTCCTGGGTCGGAACCTATATGGACCCGGACCTGTTTCTGAATCGGAACCTAAATTGGAAAGCGGACTAGGTTTCTTGTGGGTCGGAACTTTTGGGTAATTGGAGAATCGGATACCCTCTTGCAACCTAGTAAGGAGGGGTTCAACCAATTTTTTTATGTTAATATGTAAGCTCTCAACATCATTTTCCTGTTATTGTAATAAATATAAACTAGCACAGTAACCCATGCTTTGCGCAGGCATGACCCACGTGGCTAGGGTTTCCACTCTATCTAACTACTTTTGAAATCTCCCTGAAAAATAATTACATATTAGTCTTGTGTTGTGCAGTAATTAATTTAGTTTTTTTTTTTAAATAAAAGTGATTATCAGCTCTCACGTATTTTTTCATAGAAAATGGACCAAACTCACTCTAGCCATAATAATAATCTTGATCGATCGTATATGGATACATAGTTGATGTAGAAAATACAACCATGTGTATATATCACCATGGTTGGAGTGCGACTCGGGCCATGGCCTCAAAGCGCTTCAAGCGCCATCTATATATAATTTTTTTGCACCTTTCTTTGCCCCTAATTCATGTATGAATTGTTCAATCGTATCATATCAAAGATACGAATTAAGGCATTTATGTCGTTATAAAAAACTCCGTAGATTTTGAGATCCATGTAAAAGGCACAAAAGTTCTAAAACTATTGGATGTACCCAGGCTCCTGTTAAATTGTGAGTTTGCAAACATGGTAATGTGTTTCACATATGTAACAATTTCATATGAAAATATTATATATAAACCCTAAACATGTGTAAAAAGATACATTCTCATGCCACTGAATGGCAAAAAAAGAAAAAAAAGGCTCCAGGTTTTCAAGGACCGGGCTGGGTTAGGTCGAGGAATGTCCAAAAGGGTCCGACTTCTAAACTAGAAGCCTAAGGCCGCCCAAGCTTGAGTCAGGCCTGAAGTTGCTGGTGTGACCCTAGCCCATATGGAAATAATGAAGCCCGAGCCCGACCCATGTTAGACTTATAGAACAAAAAAATGAGTTTCTTACCATATCCTAGGCCAGCTCATCTGGTATGATCATATTACCATCTGTCAGTGGTCAGACACCCCCCCCCCCCCCCGTTGCTACTCTCTCCCTTATAATTATATGTATATTTTGGCATGGCGGGGATTCCGGCTCTCAACCACTAAGTCCAAATAAAAGAAATTTGAGCACGAACCATCTATTATAACCTAAACGCCATGCACAACCCAAAGGGGCCATGCCTGATCCATGAGCACCCTTACACAAAAAAAAAAAAAAAAAAAAAAAAAAAAAAAAAAAAAAAACCCTTCTTTTTAAAAGAAAAATAAAAAAAAACTACTCTCTCACATTCTGATTTGACCAAACCTTTTGTTTTTTCTATCTTGTGTAAACCATTAAGATCACTTCACAAGTAAAGTAAATTTACCAAACAAGCAATATATTTTGTATTTGTTTTGATTTAATAATATTGCATTTAAATGTTAATTATACATGCCCATCCATCATTGTATGGACCTAAGCCCCGACCCACGGCTGGATCAAGAAGTGACCAGAGAAAAACAAATGCTATGCCGGTGTACCAGCGCCAATGCAAGATTTCCTCTCCACTTAGAGAGGAGGAAAAGTTGCAAAAGGATTTTTCCACCTCTAATAGAAGCGGTAAAACTGCATGACCCCCAAAATTGCAACTTTTCCTCCTCTTAGAAAGGAGGAAAAGTAGCAAGTGCGAATTTACCACCATTAAGAGCAGCGGTAGTGCCCAAACGAACCTTAAGACTAGCCGGGCCCAAAAATGAAAATATGGTATTGAAATTTAAATATTTGTAGAAATATCTTAGGAGAGGCAAATCTAAAAGAAATTAATAAATTATTATCTATTTTTCATCATTATCAAAATAAATGGTCCTCCACTGAATGAGGAATCCTCATATTCTTCCCTAATAAAACTCAGCCCCACCATGACATTGACTATTTGATTAAAAATATAAACAACATAATCCCATGCTTATTCATTAATCACATTTCCTGTCAAATGGCCAATCTTACCAAGGGGACTTTCTCTTCTTGAGGTAAAATTTATTGATGGATAACCAGTACAGTGGGAGGGCATTTATTTCGATTTTATAGAAGCTAATTATTCTTGTTGCCCCACTATGGTAGTTCACTCTGCCTTAAAGTCAAGTATGTTGTAGGCTACATAAAGCAACTTTTATATTTTGAACTAACACTAATTACGACAATCTTTTCTGAGAAAAACTGAAGATATTAGTTCATCTTTTCCATTTGTTAGTTATTAAGGTGGTTCCATAGATGGTCCATGGAAGTCAACATGTATGGATTTAAATAAAAAATAAAAAATAAAAAGCATGTGTGGACCCAGCATGAACTAACCTATTCATTCATCAAGATGTAAACTGGAATACAATATAGAAGTATAATAGATTGACCCAAAACCTGAATTATCAAATCAGCTGGTTTGGGTTGGGTTACTTCGTCAGGCGCAATGAAGGTCGAACTGACCATCAAAGGTTGCAGGTATTGTTGAATATGGGAGAAATTAGAAATGGTAATGAGATAAGATTATAACTAATCCTAAGATTAAGGGAGGAGATTTGTTTGGGATGAGTATAGTGGCCCACATCAAAGCCTTGGCTGTGCATATTTTCTTTCTTTTGTGTTTTCTCGAAAGGAGAGCTCCCTACGTGGTAGCGTGGGGCCCTCTCTAATCCACCTCCATATTGCTTTAATATAAATAATGAAAGAATCAATAGTTGCATTTCTTCTTCTAGTCCATATCTCGTGAGCTGCCATCTGATAATTAGAAAGGGAAAAAATCGAAGTAGCAAACTTTGGCAGTTGACACGAGCCTTAATATTCCATATAACATCAATTGAAAGAATCAAGATATGAGGCACTCCTTTGAGTAGACCATAGCTAGGTGAACTGCAAATTTAGGATGCAGCTCATTCACCAGGTAATCAAAGTATATGTGGCAAAGTGATCAAACATGAGGATTAATTAGAGAAAGGGAGAGATGAGAAAACGTGTGGCCCAATTGTGGGCCTTTTTTATTCCATACATATAGACTATAAGGCATACGATGGCGCACGGAGAGTATCTATGGCCGATTCAGAATACTTTAGATCTTATAACATATTAGGAAGCGGACCTAGTATCATTATTGTAGGATATGATGTATCACTGGCGGAACCAAGGAGGGGCTGGCAGTGGCCATGGTCCCTCCAAAAGTCCTAAAAACCACTATAGGTTTTATTAAAGAATTTTTCATTTTTCTCCATTTGGCCACACCGAAATTTTCAAAGAAACCCTCATATATTTTTAAAACTACATGCATTTTTTTATACACGGCACTCCCAATAACTTTTTTCAACATAGTGGCCCCCCAAGGAAGAATTTATGGCTCCCCCCCGCCCCCCCACCCCCCACCCCTCGCTATATATATATATATATATATTATTAAATAGAAATCTACTCTATCACGGAGAATTAATTTCACTTTTGGGATGTAAAAAAATAAATGAAATTTCTCTCGATTCTCAATGTAGAGGTCTTGCATTGCAGTACTTCACCTATCAAACCCATATTATATATATAGTCGTTTTCTGAACTTTTTTTCTGTAATCAATATTTTGTTGGTTTCAATTATATTCTTAATCTGAGATATCAGGCTCTATGGTTTCTGATGGCAACATGTTTTTTCCCTTTATAATCTTGTCCAAGAATCAAATATTTCATAGAAATAAAGCTATGTTCATGTATTGCTACTTTGGAGTAACATGACATGCATTCAATTTAGGTCAATAGAGTAGAACTTGGACCTAATAATCGACATGTATTTTGATTGTTTTATGCCAAAAGGTCCCAATTTTTGTTTCTTTTTTAAAGCGGGAACCTCTACTTATTTATAATCATATGAGAGATGAAATTATCTAGAGGTTCATGTAACACTTTAAAAACTAAATAGGATCTAAAAGATGAAATAAGAGCTTATTTTTTAAATTCCCAAATTAACACATTAGCTGCCTTTTTATTGATTTTAAAATAATTCACAAGACTTCTACTCATCTTTTTTCTAGCCATTTGTATGAATTTTCTTTTTTCTTTTTGTTTTTGAGAGAAGATACTATTAAAATTTGGCTAACTTAAATAACTAGTCTTTCACTGTGCTGCAAATTACATATTTGTTGGGGGTAAGGAGTGGGGTTGCAAACGGGACGGTTCCTGATTGGAACCAAAGTGGACCCCGACCCATTTCTAAATAACGGTTCTAGTTCTGACTCGGAACCTGTTTTGTTGGTTCCGGACCCGATTCCGGTTTCGGAACCGGGTCCACCCAAGGGACTGGAATCCGAAACCAGGTCCACCTAAGGGACTAGAATCTAGTTCCAAAGTCGGTTCTAGTTTCTCTTTATTCCTTATTTTTTCCTTAAAACAAGCATATCATTCAACTTATAACAGTGCATCAAGTCTACTACCTCTACTATTATACATAAAAATGTCTAAAAAAGTTGATTTTGAGGTAAAATCTATAATATCAAAGACTCATATGCCGGGTCCCGGGTTAGAACCTATATGGACCAGGAACTGGACCCATTTATCAATCGAAACCTAAATTGGGTTCCAGACCTTGACCCGTTTATGAATCGGGACCTAATTTGGGAACCGGACTCGGTTTCCTGTGGGTTGGGACTTCCGGGTAAATAGAGAATTGGATATCCATTTGCAACACTAGTAAGGAGGGGTTCAACCGATTTTTTTATGTTAATATGTAAGCTCTTAATGTCATTTTGCTGTTACTGCAATAAATATAAACTAGCACAGTAACCCATGCTTAGCGCTGGCATGACCCACGTGGCTAGGGTTTCCACTCTATCTAACTACTTTTGAAATCTCCCTGAAAAATAATTACATATTAGTTTTGGGTTGTGCAGTGGTTAATTTAGTTTTTTTAAAAATAAAAGTGATTATTAGCTCTCACTTATTTTTTCATAGAAAATGGACCAAACTCACTCCAGCCATAATAATAATCTTGATCGATCGTATATGGATACATAGTTGATGTAAAAAATACAACCATGTGTATATATCACCATGTTTGGAGTGAGACTCGGGCCATGGCCTCAAAGCGCCTCAAGCGCCATCTATATATAATTTTTTTGCACCTTTCTTTGCCCCTAATTATGTATGAATTGTTCAATCGTATCATATCAAAGATACGAATTAAGGCGTTTATGTCGTTATAAAAAACTCTATAGATTTTGAGATCCATGTAAAAGGCACAAAAATTCTAAAACTATTGGATGTACCCAAGCTCTTGTTAAATTGTGAGTTTGCAAACATGGTAATGTGTTTCACACATGTAACATTATCATATGAAAATATTATATATAAACCCTAAACATTACATTCTCATGCCACTGAATGGCAAAAAAATAAAAAAAAATTACGGGTTTTCAAGGACCGTGCTAGGCTAGGCCGAGGAATGTCAAAAAGGTTCTGACTTCTAAACTAGAAACCTAAGCCTGCCCAAGCTTGAGTCAGGCCTGAAGTTACTGGCGTGACCCTAGCCCATATGGAAATAATAAAGCCTAAGGCCGACCCATGTTAGACATATTTAACAAAAAATGAGTTCTTACCATGTCCTAGACTTATAGGACAAAAAAATGAGTTTCTTTCCCTGTCCTAGCCTCAAGAGCCATATATATATATATATAATTTTTTGGCACCTTTCTTGGCCCCTAATTCATGTATGAATTGTTCAATATTCTCATATCAAAGATACAAATTAAGGCGTTTATGTTGTTATCAAAAGCTCTGTAGATTTTGAGATCCATGTTAAAGGCACAGAAATTCTAAAGCTATTGGATGAACCCAAGCTCTTGTGAAATTGTGAGTTTGCAAACATGGTAATGTGTTTCACATATGTAATATTTTCAAATGAAAAAGTTATATATAAACCCTATACATATGTTAAAAGATACATTCTTATGCCACTGAATGGGGAAAAAGAAAAAAAAAATTGCGAGTTTTCAAGGACATGGCTGGGCTAGGCAATGGAATGTCCAAAACAACCCGATTTCTAAACTAGAAGCCTATGCTTGGCCCAAGCTTGAGTCAGGCCTGAAGTTGCTGGCATGACCCTAGCCCATATGGAAATAATGAAGCCCGAGCCCGACCCATGTTAGACATATCTAACAAAAAAAGGAAGCTGCTATTGGCACACAATTTTTTTCCCTTCCCACACATGCATTTAAAAAAAAAAAAAAACCTTGCAAAATTACCTTTTTGCCCACCCTCTCCCTTTCTCTCTCCCCACTTCCCCTTTCACCTCCTGCTCCGGCCAGGATTGTCTAGAACCGGTCTCTCTCCTCCCCTTCTCTCTCTCCCTCCCCTCTCTCCCCATTGTTTTCTCTCTCTCCTTCCCTCTCTCCTTTCCTCCCTCTCCCTCCCCACTGTTTTCTCTCTTTCCTCCTCCCTTTCTCTCCCCCCACCCTCTCCCTCCCCATCTCTCTCGCTCTCCTTCTTTCTCTCCCTTCTCCCCATCTCTCCCTCTCCCTTCCTTTCCCCGGTTGGCGGCAGATCGAACAACCTGGCGATCACACGCCGGTCTGCCGCCGGCTGGGGAAAGGAAGGGAGAGGGAGAGATGCGCGGGGAGAAGGGAGAGAAAGAAGGAGAGGGAGAGAGATGGGGAGGGAGAGACAATGGGGAGGGAGAGGATGGGGGGAGAGAAAGGGAGGAGAGAGAGAGAGAGAACAGTGGGGAGGGAGGGGAAGAGGGAAAGAGAAAAAGAATGGGGAGGAAGAGGGAGAGAAGAGGAGGAGAGGGATTGGCCGAAGCTCGCCGGTCCTGGCGGAGCTGGAGGTGAAGGGGAAGGTGGGGGGGGGAGAGAAAGGGAAGAGGAAAGAGAGAAAACAGTGGGGAGGGAGGGGGAGGAAGGGAGAGAGGGAAGTAGAGAGAGAGAAAACAGTGGGGGGGGAGGAGAGGGAGAGAGAAGGAAAAGGGAGGAGAGGGATCGACGCCGGCCTATCCTGGCCGGAGTCGGAGGAGAAAGGGGAGTGGGGAGAGAGAAAGGGAGAGGATGGGCAAAAAAGTAATTTCACAGGAATTTTTCTTTAAAAAATATATGTGTGTGAAGGGAGAAAAATTGTGTGCCAATAGCACAGCCCCAAAAAAATGAGTTTCTTATCATGTCCTAGACTTATAGAACAAAAAAATGAGTTTATTTCCATGTCCTAGCCTCAAGCGCCATATATAAAAAAAAAAATTTTGCATCTTTCTTGGCCCCTAATTCATGTATGAATTGTTCAATATTCTCATATTAAAGATACAAATCAAGGCGTTTCTTTTATTATCAAAAGCTCTATAGATTTTGAGATCCATGTAAAAGGCACAAAAATTCCAAAACTATTGGATGTACCCAAGCCCCTGTTAAATTGTGAGTTAGCAAACATGGTAATGTGTGCAACGCCCTAATTCCGAATATCGAAGATAACACTAAGGTATCCGAAGTTGGTGTGCTACTTCCCAGAAAATCTGAGAACTTCCAAGATCGTAGTCTACAGTGATGTCAGATTTTTAAAACTTTTTAAACAACATCATAATCAACAGTTATATTGTGGAAGCGTAATAAAAGATAGCGGAAGCAATAGTATCATGTATTAAATCAGATAAAACAATGCGGAAGTCTAATATAGATCTTAAGTGTAAATATCAAAGTGTTTATACATATCTGTCAATCTACCCCAACTCACTACAAAATCTCTCAAAATCCCAAATAAACTGCACTCAGTCCCCCTGTGCAGGCTCTCCATCCTCCGGCTCGACCACTTGGTCAGCCGGCCCCCACCCGTAGTCACCTACTACAAGCGTCTCGTAGATCGCGTCACCCGCGGGATTAAGGTCTGGACCTAAGTACCAAAGATGGGTCAGATCCAAAGATCTGTCAAGGTTTCATATGCAGATAGCACAAGATATATACAACAAAAGAAAGTAACGACAGGTACGTAATCATAAGAGTAAACAAAGTACATGATCTACGCAGTTGAGCAGTAATAGCAGTTTATAATCAGAAATGTAAAGTACACTAATCTAATCAGACAACAAAGGGCACATTCACATAAGCTAAATACACCGCGGGATATTATGTCGCAGCCCTTCCATACTGTAAACGTCCCATACCATAAACCATTTGCGGTGGGGAAAGGGTAATAACCAAGCAAGGGATAACATCCCTGAAATAATCATAACATACAATATACAACACCGATCACACCCCTTTATCTCACCAATCACACCCCTTTATCAGATTAACCCGGACGCGGTATCACACCGTCCGTCTAATCACAGCTCATCATGATAGCTCTAAGTAACCAAAACATAGCTCCTACTAGAGATGATCAGTCAACTGGCTGAGCTTAGAACAACTGAGTGAATGTTCAGTGCCGACTCAGGAAACAAGTACAGGTCTGTGTCTGTCTAGGCTTATCTTGCATGAGCAAGGTCCTAACCAAGTCTCTAAGAGGTTTAAATACATTAACATGGAACACAGTCCAATATCCAAGTCCAACAACATTGGATCCACTCCAAGGCTCACAACTGTGGCCTGAGGCAACACAAGTACCATTCCATATCCATTCCACAAGTATTCATCCTAGGCTCATACATAATGAGCTAACCAATCCCTTAGAACTAACCTCTTCATATTATAGTTCCACATCCCCAACCTTAGGCCGTATGAGGGCCCGCCTAGACACAGACACAAGTCAATTATCTCCAAATACAACTTAGGGTCACCACTAAGTAATCCTAAGTTCAGGTCCTCCAATTTCCATTAATTAATATGTTTAAGACAACAATAAGGATAAGAAAAAAGAATAACATAAGAAGTCCTCAAAACATGGAATCAAGTGGAAATAAACAAAGGACCAGTTTTAGGTAATGGTCCACTCATGGTTCAGACCTCATCATGTGATTGGATCCTTAACGGTAGTCTCAGGTGTCAAAAATGGTAATTCTTGTGCTCCTAAAGTTGTGGACACCATGGACTACAATTAAGGGTCGAATCATTGATGATTCGAATCCCAAAACCTCAATTGGTGGACCCCACGAGTCAAGGCTGAGCCATGCCATTGATTCGTGTGTGGCATACTTAATGGAAGGCTATTTGGATGGTCAATGGACCCCACATATGGTCAAACATCACAAATACAGAAGTCTGGAAAATCACTGATCTCAGTTTGCCCGGTCGACATCACACCCTGGGATGTCGATCGGGTGAACTGGATGTTGACCTCCCAGGTTGGCATCCTACAGTGTCCCCAGTTGACATCATGGCCGTGATGTCGACCGGGTCCATTAGGACCTGGTGTCAAGCAGTTGGGGGGTTCTGCAGGAAATGCTGTGTATCCGGTCGACATCATGGCTGTGATGTCGACCGGGTACACAAAGTTTCTGCTCTGACTGAGAAACACATGTCCCAGTTATTTCCTATAGGTCATGTGTGCCCGGTTGACCGAGACAGGGTCTGGTCGACCGGGTACACTGTCTGTGCGCATTTCAGAAGAGAATAACTGAGACTTGTATTCCTGCCATTTTAGTGTGCCTGGTCGACCGAGACAGGGTCTGGTCGACCGGGTACACGCAGACAGCTGAATTCCAGATTTCTGGGATTTTTCCATTTTCAATCCAATTCTCATCCAATCTAACCCAAACCTCCTCCATTCATCACAAGATCATACAAAACATAGAAAACACTTCTATAATCCATTCATCCATCCATCCGGGCCATTGATCTTCCAAATGGGAGAACCCATCCAACAATGGCCATTTTTCCATGAAACAAGCTCAAAGAGAAGATCTACACATGTATTATCATCTAATAGAACTGAAATTACAGAAATAAGAAAGAGAAGCATGCATCTAATGAAATTGCATAAGGTACTTGCCTTAGTGAAGAAGAAAGGAAAATTGAAGTGAGAGAGGAGATCCAATAGGGTGATAGTTGCAAATTGGGATTGTGCTGGGATTTTGGGGAATTAAGGTTGCTTGGGGAAGAAGATAGGTTAATTGAGAGAGATGGGTGGAAATTAGGGTTTTGGGTAATGTTACAATAACTTAGGTTTTATAACTTAGGGTTTTAGGCTAATGACCAAAAGAGTATTTTGGTTGTAAATGGAAATGCAATGGGGCCATGGGTATTTAGGTAATTTGGTGGGGTTTCTAGAATGTTCTAATTCTCAAGCCCTTCCCATTAGTGCTAATGTTAATCAAAGCCTAATCTAATCCAATCTATTAAATTAAATAAAAGCTACATTCTAAAACTTAGGAACATTAAAACTATACTACTAATTCCTAATAATTAGCATATTTAGAGTAGAAAATACCTTATTAATTATTATTTAAATCAAACTGAGGGCCCACAAGGGGTGGGGCCTCACAATGTGTTTCACACATGTAACATTTTCATATGCAAAAGTTATATATAAACCCTATACATGTGTAAAAAGATACAATCCCATGCCATTAAATAACAAAAAAAGGAAAAAAAAATTGAGGGTTTTCAAGGACCTAGGCTAGGCCGAGAAATGTCCAAAAGGGTCCGACTTCTAATCTAGAAGCCTAAGCCTGGCCCAAGCTTGGGTCAGGCCTCAAGTTGATGGCGTGACCCTAGCCCATATGGAAATAATGAAGCCTAAGCCCGACCCATATTAGACTTATAGAACAAAAAAATGAGTTATGTATCATGTCCTAGGTCAACTCAACTGGTTTGATCATATTACCATTTGTCAGTGGTCAGACCCCCACTCCCCCGTTACTACTATCTCCCTTATAATTATATGTTTATTTGGGCGGGACGGGGATTCCGGCCTCTCAACCACTAAGGCCAAATAAAAGAGATTTGAGCACAAACCATCTATCATAACCTAAACGCCATGCCCGACCCAAAGGGGCCTGGCCTAATACATGAGCATCCTTACAAAACAAAAGGCCTTCTTTTTAAAAGAAAAATTAAAAAAAAAAAAAAAAACTTACTCTCTCACCTTCTGATTTGACCAAACCTTTAGTTTTGTTCTATCTTGTATTGACCATTAAGTTCACATCACAAGTAAAGTAAATTTACCAAACAAGCAATATATTTTGTCTTTGTTGTGATTTAATAATATTGCGTTTAATCGTTGCTTATACATGCCCACCCATCATTGGTTTACAAGTATATCAGCATCAATGCAAGAATTTCTCCGCTTAGAGAGGAGGAAAAGTTGCAAGCGCGAATTTACCGCCACTGAGAGCAGCGATAGTGCCCATACGACCCTTAAAACTAGCTGGGCCCAAAAATGAAAATTTGGTATTGAAATTTAAATATTTGTAGAAATATCTTAAGAGAGGAAAATCTAAAATAAATTAATATACTATTATCTATTTTTCATCATTATCAAAATAAATGGTTGTCCACTGAATGAGGGCATTTATGTTGAGATTTTTTTTATTTCAATAGGAGCTAATTATTCTTGTTGCCCCACTATGGAAGTTCCCTCTGCCTTAAAGTCATGCATGTTGTACGCTACATAAAGCGACTTTTATATTTAGAGCTAAAACAAATCACGGCAATCTTTTTTGGGAAAAACAGAAGATATTAGTTCATTTTTTCCATTGTTAGTCATTAAGGTGATTCCATATATGGTCCATGGAAGTCAGCATGTATGGATTAAAAAATAAAAAAAAGCATGTGTGAACCCAACATGAACTAACCTATTCGTTAATCAAGATGTAAACTTGAATATAATATAGAAGTAAAATAGATTGACCCAAAACCTGAATTATCAAATCAGGTTTGGGTTGGGTTACTTGGCCAAGTGCAATGAAGGTCGGGCCGACAATCGAAGGTTGCAGGTATTGTTGAATATGGGAGAAATTAGAAATGGTATTGAGATAAGATTATAACTAATCCTAAGATTAAGGGAGGAGATTTGTTTGGGTCGAAATTTTTAAGGGAGGAGATTTGTTTGGGATGAGTATAGTGGCCCACATCAAAGCCTAGGCTGTGCATTTTTCTTTCTTTTGTGTTTTCTCGAAAGGAGAGCTCCCTACGTGGTGGCGTGGGGCCCTCTCTAATCAACCTCCATATTGCTTTAATATATAATGAAAGAATCAATAGTTGCATTCTTCTTTTAGTCCGTATCCAGTGAGCTGCCATCTAATAATCAAAAAGGGAAAAGATCACAGCAGCAAAACTTGGCAGTTGACACGGGCCTTAATGTTCCCTATAACATGAATTGAAAGAATCAAGATACGAGGCATTCCTTTTAGTAGACTATAGCTAGGTGAACTACAAATTTAGGATGCAGCTCATTCACCAGGTAATCAAAGTATCTGTGGCATGGTGATTGAACATGAGGATTAATTAGCGAAAGGGAGAGAAGAGATAACGGGTGGCCCCATTGGGTCTTTTTTTCATCCATATAGCCTATAAGGCATACGATGGCGTAAGGAGATTTTCTATGGCCCATTCAGAACACTATAGATCTTATAATATATTAGGAAGTGGACCTACTATCACTATTGTAGGATATGATGTGGTGAAACCAAGGAGGGTCTGGTAGTGGCCATGGCCCCTCTGAAATTCCTAAAAACCATATAGGTTTTATAAAAGAATTTTTTGTTTTTCTCCATTTGGCCCCACCGAGATTTTCAAAGAAACCCTTATATATTCTTAAAATTAGATGCGTTTTTTTTTTTTTTTTTTTTTATGCATGGCACTCCCAAGAACTTTTCTCAACATAGTGGCCCCCAAAGGAAGAATTTATGGTTCCAGCCCCACTGCTATATAAATATATATATTATTAAATTGAAATCCACTCTATCATGGAGAATTAATTTCTTTTTGGGGATGTAAAAAAATATATGAAATTTCTCTCGATTCTCAATGTAGAGGTCTTGCATTGCAGTACCTTAGCAATCAAACCCATAATATATATAGTCGTTTTCTGAACTTTTTTTCTGTAATAAATATTTTGTTGGTTTCAGTTATATTCTTAATCTTATATATCGGTATCTATGATTTCTAATGGCAACATGTTTTTCTCTTTACAAACTTGTCCAAGAATAAGATATTTCATAGAAATAAAGCTATGTTCATGTACTGCTACTTGGAGTAACATGACATGCATTCAATTTAGGTCAATAGAGTAGAACTTGGACCTAATACTCAACATGTATTTTGATTGTTTTATGCCAAAAGGTCCCATTTTTTTTTCTTTTTTAAAATGGGAACCTCTACTTACAATCATATGAGAGATGAAATTACCTAGAGGTTCATGTAACACTCTAAAAACTAAATAGGATCTAAAAGATGAAATAAGAGCTTATTTTTTAAATTCCCAAATTAACACCTTAGCTGCCTTTTATTGATTTTAAGATAATTCACAAGACTTCGGCTCATCTTTTTTCTAGCCATTTGTGTGAATTTTCTTTTTTCCTTTTGTTTTTGAGAGAAGATACTATTAAATTTTGCCTAACTTTAATAACTAGTCTTTCACTGTGTTGCAAATTACATATTTGTTGGGGTAAGAGTGGGGTTGCAAACTGGACAGTTCCTGATCAGAACCAAAGTGGACCTAGACCTGGACCCATTTCTAAATAACGGTTCCAATTCTGACTCGAAACTTGCTTTGTTGGTTCTAGATCCGGACCGGTTTCGATAGGAAACTCCAGATCCTGTTTCGGAATCGGGTCCACATAAGGGACCAGAATTTAGTTCCAAAATCGGTTCTATTTTCTCTTTATCCTTTATTTTTTTCTTAAAATAAGCATACCATTCAACTTATAACATGGCATCAAGTCTACTACTTCGAGTATTATACATAAAAATGTCTAAAAAAAGTTGATTTTGTGGAGAAATCTGCAATATGAAAGACTCATATGTTGGGTCCCCGGTCGGAACCTATATGGACTTGGAACTGGAGCCGTATATCAATCGAAACCTGAATTGGGTTATGGACCCGGACCCGTTTATGAATCAAAACCTAAATTGGGAACCGGACTCAGTTTCTTGCAGGTCGAAACTTTCAGGTTATCGGAGAATCGGATATCCATTTGCAACCCTACAAAGAAGGGTTCAAACGATTTTTTATGTTAATATGTAAGCTCTCAACGTCATTTTGTTGTTACTGTAATAAATATAAACTAGAACGGTAACCCGTGCTTAGCGTTGGCATGACCCACGTGGCTAGGGTTTCCACTCTATCTAACTACTTTTGAAATCTCCCTGAAAAATAATTACATATTAGTATTGTGTTGTGTAGTGGTTAATTTAGTTTTTTTTTAAAATAAAAGTGATTATGAGCTCGAAAATATTTTTCATAGAAAATGGACCAGACTCACTCCAGCCATAATAATAATCTTGATCGATCGTATATGGATAGATAGCTGGTGTAGAAAATCCAACCATGTGTATATATCACTGTGGTTGGAGCAAGACTCGGGCCATGGCCTTAAGCGCCATATATATATATATATATAATATTTTTTTGCACCTTTCTTTGCCCTAATTCATGTATGAATTGTTCAATATTCTCATATCAAAGATACGAATTAAGGCGTTTATGTCGTTATCAAAAGCTCTATAGATTTTGAGATCCATGTAGAAGGCGCAGAAATTCTAAAACTATTGGATGTGCCCAAGCTCCTGTTAAATTGTGAGTTTGCAAACATGGTAACATGTTTCACACATGTAACATTTTCGTATGAAAAAGTTATATATAAATCCTATACATGTGTAAAATGATACATTCCCATGCCACTGAATGGTAAAAAAAGAAAAAAAAAACGGTAGGTTTTCAAGGACCGAGTTAGGCTAGGCCGAGGAATGTCCAAAAGGGCCCGACTTCTAAACTAGAAGCCTAAGCATGGCCCAAGCTTGAGTCAGGCCTGAAGTTGCTTGCTTGACCCTAGCCCATATGGAAATAATGAAGCCCGAGCCCGACCCATGTTAGACTTATAGACCGAAAAAATGAGTTTCTTACCATGTCCTAGGCTAGCTCAACTGGTCTGATCATATTACCATTTGTCAGTGGTTAGACCCCCACTCCCCCATTACTGCTCTCTCCCTTATAATTATATGTATATTTGGGCCAGGCAGGGATTCCGGCTCTCGACCACTAAGTCCAAATAAAAGAAATTTGAGCACGAACCATCTATTATAACCTAAACACCACTGAGTCCAAATAAAATAAGTTTGAGCACGAACCATCTATTATAACCTAAACACCATGCCCAACCCAAAGGGGCCCGGCCAAATCCATGAGCACCCTTACCAAAAAAAAAGAAAAACCCTTCTTTTTAAAAGAAAAATAAAACAACCACTCTCTCACATTCTGATTTGACCAAACCTTTAGTTTTTTCTATCTTGTGTTAACCATTAAGATCACTTCACAAGTAAAGTAAATTTACCAAACAAGCAATTTATTATGTATTTTTTATTTAATAATATTGCATTTAAACATTAATTATACTTGCCCATCCATCATTGTGTGGACCTAAGCCCCGACTCACAGTCGGATCAAGAAGTAAACAGAGAAAAACAAATGGTTTTCAGGTTTATCAGAGCCAATGCAAGATTTCCTCCACTTAGAGAGGAGGAAAAGTCACAAAACGGTTTTCCCTCCTCTAACAGTAGCGGTAAAACTACATGTCCTCCCAAATTGCAACTTTTCCTCTAGTTAGAGAGGAGGAAAAGTTGCAAGTACGAATTTACCTCCATTAAGAGCAGCGGTAGTGCCCAAACGAACCATATAACTAGCAGGGCCCAAAAATGAAAATATGGTATTGAAATTTAAATATTTGTAGAAATATCTTAGGAGAGGCAAATCTAAAAGAAATTAATATATTATTATCTATTTTTCATCATTAGTATTTATCAAAATAAATGGTTGTCCATTGAACAATGAATCCTCATATTTCCCCTAATAAAACTTGGCCCCACCATGACATTGACTATTTGTTTAAAAAATATAATCAACATAACCCGTGATTATATAATTTGAAGTTTGTTTTTGCATGGTCAGTTCAATGAAGGTAAATCTATTAAACCAAAGATCAAGTTCAAACACAATTGGGCTAATTGCAATGGATTGCTTTTGAAACATTTCATTCAGACCCAATAAACAACTATCACGATCGAGATCACTACAAACTTATAAATATAAAATAAATTGCAATGGTTGATTACAACATGTTAGGTCTTGGTCATGTGTGGGCCACCTTTCAATAAAATTAAATAAAACTAAAGTGAGATCATTTTATTAAGTCTTTTTAGTGATGAGAATTAATAAGAGCTTTATCATAAGTCATTGATTTAATAACTACAATCCCTTAATTGGATAAAGTCTTGGAATATATATATTGGCAGGAGTAGAAATTTTGACCCACCACACCAACCTTATTTGAGCCCCACTTAGTAATTCAAAGTTAGAGCTAATCATTCCTATTTTATTTAAGGTTTGAGTTAATATTTCTAACTAAATTAACCAATGGATTAGGTTGCAATTAAGCTAATACATGCTATTTGACCTCCCAACCCAACTTAATTTGGTGTTGTTCTTGGGCCTCTGACAATTGAACTTAAATGCGACCTATTCATTAAGAGTTGGGCTAATATATGAAGCGAACTGTTTTTAGAATCAATTTTGAGGTTGATTTCCTATTTGATTTTGACCATCCATTAGAATCTTGACTCGCTATTAATATTGCATACTAGTGTCACTTCCTCAAAACTTCATAGTAATGTTTGTCTCTTAGTCTCCTTTCCATCTTAATTCTTTTATTTTAAAATATCACTACTCTCTCCCCCATCCATTATGAATGATAAATGACACTATTAAATCTCTTTTAAGTCTCCTCTCCTCTTCTTAATCTCTCATTTAAATCTCCTTTTATCCTTGACTAAACAACTATCCATTTCTGCATATCCAAATATATGGAAATCTCTCATTGAGTGGAATGCCTTCTTATTTTTCTCTTCTCCAAATATGCAAAAGCCTCTCTTGAAATCTCAACTCCCAAACCGTAAAGTCAAGTCTTTTGTGGAAGACACTGAGACTAATGGATTGGACCATGTTCACTATCATCGATCACCATATTACCATTTGTTTTTTGTTTTTAATATAAATTCTTTTGCGATTGAGGTAAGATAGGTGTATAGCATTTCGGTAATTTTTTCATGAACTTTATTTGAACTATGCACCATGTTGGTTTTGTCCATCATACCCTAGAAGATTATTTGATTTGAGAATTCTACCCATCTCTACGATAATAGTTTTTTAATAGTGTTGGTTGTTGTTTTTCGAAGAAATATATTAAATAAATAATTATTGTTTACCAATGTCAGCAAAACCAAGTAACTTGTCAATAATTATTTTTTATGAATGGTACTTATGGTAAAGTCATATGAACATAGGGTGTGAAATGAGTAATTTTTTCTAGAGCTATTAGAATATTTTGCAAATCATGAATGCAATTTTAGTAAGCATGGAAAGGTAAATTATTTTATTTGATTTACTTTTAGGCTTCATCACACCAAATCGTTGACTAATATTGTTGTGTTTTCCTTTTTTTTTTTTTTTAAATCTTTCTCATTTCAACCAATATTGTCGATTGCTTTGGAAATGTCATATGAATTAGATGGGGTCATGCAAGCTATGTAAAACCAAAAAGAAAAAAAGGAAAGCCTTTATTTCAAAATGCATGGAAATATAATTACCTTTACTTGATTCACTTCCAAGTTTCAAAATATCAAATAATTGACTCATGTAGCTAATTTTTTTTTTCAGTCTTTATAAATTTACCTGAGATTATAGACTGCTTTCTGAAGTCATACATAAAGAAAAGGGAAATTTTCAAAATAGGGCTTAAGTTTTTGTCATATTTCAAATCAGGACAATGAAAAACTTACATTTCAATACAGGACTTAAGTCTTCTATATTGATTACAAATCAGGACATTTGGTAAGACAGTAGGTATTCCAGTGATTTTCTTCTCCATTTTTATGAAAATACCCATAATGCGCTTTTTTCCTTCGCTTCCTATCTTCCATTTCTGCAACCACACCTTCCAATCCCCCTAACCAAACAACCAACACATTCACCCATCTTCCTCATCCATCCAAGCCCTAAGACCATCTTCTCATAAAAAAGGGACATTTTTGGGATTTTTATGGAAATACCCATTTGAAATTCATCCAAGGGCTGTGGTTTCGGTAGGTGTCTGGGGTGTTGCCAAGCATGTTGGGGACAATGGGTTGATGGCCCATAGAAGACTGATGTGTCGGATTTTCTCAAGTAGATTTTAGTTCTATCCATGGTTGCAACCCCGCAAGGAAAGCTCCAACCATTAGCATGTGCGTTGGGTAGGGTGCCCGCCTCTGTTTGCTGCAATTTACATGTCAGAAAGAGACCATAAGACATCTACAGTTGGTAGTTGCTGCTTAGACTTTCTGCAGGAATAGAATTGGCTGAGTTCAAGTGTGGCTCGTACCTACCCAACTGCAAACCCACCTTCTCTCGGTGCATATATAGATTGGCCGCTTCACAACCATCAAAATCATCAATGAATGGGTGGGAGTGGGCTACACCTTTCAGAGAGGAGGTCATTCCAAAGGTGGAGTCAAAGATCATGGACGACCATTCACTTTTGGGTATTGCCCATTTGAATCCCAAATCACCCTTCTAAATTAAAAATTTTAAAATGTGTCTTATTGCTAACACCAAGGTGCCCAACGTTTTCATAGTGGTCTTCGATGATTTGGTGAGAGACGAAGTGGATTGTTGGCAAAATGATGAATGGAGGAAAACAGAGAGTAGGGGTGTAGGGTTGATGGGTTGTGCAGAGTTTCATAATTGATTGTGGCTCCTGTTTGGTTCCATTGGTGTGTTGCCAGCCTAGGAGATGGATTAGAGGGTGGGAGGTGATGGGAAAAGGATGGTGTTGGTGTTTGGAGGGAAGAAGAGGAAAGGATAGGGAGAGAGGAGGGATGGGTTCCGGGAGGGCATTTTGGGTATTTTAAAATAAAATGAAATGAAACTCACCCGAAAACCTTATTTCTTGCCGATGTTTTGATCTGAAATGAAATGAATATGAAGAACTTAAGTCCTGCATTCATATGTAATTTTTTTTCTGTCCTGATTTGAAATCTAAGAAAAACTTGAGCCCTATTTTGAAATTTTCCCCAAAGAAAAAAAAAAGATGCAATTCAATCCATGGAGTGGTTGTGTTCCAGAAATGTCATGTAGCCATTCTTTTACTTCTTTACTATAAATCAGCTTGCTTTTTTTCCTAAATAGGTATTGGGATGTTTTTATTTTTATTTTTTGGGATTTATATTACATTCGAACTCACACATCTATGCAAATGTAGAAAATTCTAGAGATATTATTTTTCTACTTTATTTAAATAAGATTTTCACCAATCATCATAATCATCATTCTCTCTTTCTATAATTCTTCTATATCAATTTCAAACCTAGACGTCGTTAGTGTTTCAATCTAACTTTTATAAAAAAAAAATTATCGCAAACCTTTTTTGCTAAATAATATGTTTATTTATTTTTAATTTATCTTTTTATCAGTAATATTTCAAAAAAAAAAAAAACCACTAAATTTGATTATATTTTAATTTTCTCTTGCCCAGGCTTAGCCCGGGCCTTTGTTGCTAGTAAATGAATAAAGTTTGAATTCAACACACACTACTTACACTAATCACACTGTTCAACATATTTAATCCCATCTCTGTATCTTCAAACTATCTTTTCCTTCTTTCTTTTTTTTACAGTTGTTATATCCCTATTGGCGAGATAATTTAGATGAGTAACACTAGGAATCAAACTTTTTTTTTATAACAATTAGATCAATGACACTTGTCAATCATTTATCACTCGTATCTTTAATTAACTATACATTTGTATGACACTTGTTATCATCCTTTTTGTATGATTTTTAGATGAGTGACATTTGGAGTCATAACTTATTTAACATCAATTGACTAGATGACACTTGTCAATCATTTATGACTCCCTTCGCTCATAATTATGCTATTCTATTTCAGCCAATATACTCTCACTTATTTTTCAAGCATTTGTCTTTCACCTTCATTCTCACCAACAAATTTTTTTTTTCTTGAAAAGCTAATATTATAGTATTTTCCAAGGCAAATCTGGCCAACTTCGGCAAGGGGTGCTTAAGTCCATGCAAAATGAACGTGAATTCTTTAAAAATCTTCATTTCAATGGTTTCAATTTTACTTGTTATTTTTTTATGTAAGTGTTATATTATGTACATATGTTAACAAAATAGCATACCGTACGTAATAGAGCTGAGATTTTATGATTTTTATTATATATTTTAACCAATTCAGCTAGTCCTATAATGTAGATACAAGTCAAAGTATACTAATTGAGGAACGTGGGTGTTTCCATTTTCGTAGACTAAAAGATAAATATGGATACAAATGTGGGATGAATGGAGCTCGTTGATCAAATATAGTTTTGGAAATCAATGAAACCATGTTGAAAGGACTATTTTAGATATGCCTTTTCAATTTTATGTTTATTTCTTCTTTTGATTTACACATATTATTTTGAATTTTTACCTTATGCTTTTTTAACATCCTCCATAACCATGATGAGATCATTTATAAAATAAATTATAAACGTTTTGTTAATTTTTTTCTAAATTGCAGTCATGAAATCTTTATCGAGAATGGGTGGCATAGGAAAAAGGTATGTCTAAATCTTTCTTGTTTAAGAAATTACATCCCAGCTTAATCTAACTTCATATTTTTCTATTTTTTTTACTTATTTAGTAAATAAAACTTCTACCCAATCAATAGTAAATGAAAATTTACTCCCTGACTCATTTGTGGGCCTCACAATGATATGGTAACCTCATTTTACTATTGATACTTGTTACTTCATTATAGATAATAATCTACAAATATATATGGCGAGGGACATTCATGTGCGAGGGACATATATATATATTTATATATATATATATATATATTGGGATGTTCAGGTGAGGGATGGACCTGAAGATTCATTCGCATCCATCCCTCACTTGAATATCCCACTATATATATATTTCAAGAATACTATATATTCAATGCAAAGCTTCCCATTATATGTTATCCTAAGCTGAAGCAGTACTGGTCCCACAAATCAAAGTGTAATATCTCTATTTTTGGCATGATGGATATTTCAAAGTCAAGATAAATCCAATTAAAACTGGATTTTTCAGTTCCAATGTGCCAAAAACAGAGTGTAATCAGCTTAGCCATGCTCACTATACTCATAGCGTTTATGCTCCTTCATAGACATCCAATGTCCATTTTGTTGGAGCATTCTTTTTCTAAAGTGTATTGTGTAGGGATGTGGATTAGTAACAACTAGCAACCTTTTAAGCTGGAAGGTTTCATTTACTGTGGTTAGATATTTAATAGCATAAATCTTTCATATTGTAGGATATATCAGGATGCGGGGAAGTCAATACTTGAGATAACGAGGAGCTACGCATTGAACATATATTATGGCAAGGATGGATTATTACATTGATAAATTAGGTGAATAAAGTACCCCCATCGAATTTATTCTAATACAGTTAGTGTTTGTATATGTTTTGGTCATTTTTGTATTTTACTTTTCCAACAAAATTTCGCATTTTGTGTGGGTTAGAACTTACCTGACAAGGAATTCCGCTACCTTATGACTGTTAAAAATAATTGTACCAGCCTCAAGAAGCCTAATGACCACTTCATATTTCATAGTAGTTATAAAATGATTAAGTTTCTTCAAGTTTTAGATTCCATCTAGGATTTCTTTTTTCACTAAATGGCAAGATGATGAATATTAAGAAGAATTTAAAATAAACTTTCCGCTTTTAAAAAGGGAGCTGCAATATACACATCCACAATTGCTCTATGCACATCCATCCATGGGACCCCTCTAAAAAAAGGCCAAAATACCCGTTTCTGTTCTCTCCCTCTCCCTGCTCGGCCGCCCACCTACGCCTGGCAGGCGCCTCCCTTCTCTCTCCCTCTCCCTCCCCTCCCTCTTCTTTCTCCCTCCCTCTCCTTCTCCCCAATCGTCATCCCTCTCCCTCCCTCTCCCGTTCATCCACTAGGGCCAAACAAATGAGTATATTGTTTGGGATGGCGACCAGGGATAAGGCGAGGGAGAGTAGGAGGGGGTAGAGTTGGGTAGCAAGAAGGGAGAGCGAGACAAACAGGGAGAATGGGAGGGAGAGAGGAGGGAGAGGGAGAGGGAGAGAGGAGGGCAGTGGCTGCCGGGCGGAGGTGGGCAGCCAAGCAAGGAGAGGGAGAGGGAAGAAGGGGGGTATTTTGATATTTTTTGGAGGGCTCCCGTGAATGGATGTGCACCAAGCAACTTTGAATGTACATATAGCAGCTCCCTTTAAAAAAAGAAAAAAAAAACATTTCAAAATGGGACTCAAGTCTTACCCAATTTTCAAATTAGGACAATAAAAAACTCATATTTCAAAAGAGAGCTTAAAGTTTTCCATTAACATTTCAAATGAGGACATCATGTGAGAATGGGTGTTTTCCGACCACTTTGCTTGTCATTTTCTTCAAAATACCCAAAATGCCTTAAGCCACTTATTCTTCCCCTCTAAAGTCCTCCCAACTTTTATCCCGAACCCTCTTGACCACCTGTGCAAGCTACTCAACCTATCTAGATGAAAACCACCCCTCCTCCACAACCTCAAGCGGCCTTCCCTCTAGTTAGTCAACCTGACCACCATCAACGTTGCCTTGAGTCTCTTGAACATCCCCCGAGTAGTATTGGATGATTTCTGGAGGTGGGTGAAAGGGACATTGATGTGGCTCGGAGGATTTGACTTGGACATGCGCTACTTCACTAGCATGAACATGACGTTGTCGATGCATAACTAGCTTGGCCATGGTAGTGGCACCGGGAATATGAGCTAACGTGATCGCCAACGCGCAACAGTAGAACCAACTCTAAGGTTGGAGTGTCACGTGATCTCTGTGTAAGGCCTAAAATTGATGGCAGCTGCTCGATAAAGCGAGCATAGCAGATGCAGCAAGCCCAGTTTGATCAAGACTCTATGAAAGAGTTTGAAAATGACTTCTTTCCTGATTGGATTATTATTAGGAGTCTCTAGCACGGATTTAGGGCTATATATTGGGTGTTTCTCATAACCCAAACAGACAGAGATTATCTCTCAAGTTCTGAATTAGAGATCTAATTGAGAGAAATTTTCTTTAGAGATTTATTGAAGAATTGTGCTATCAAGTACTCTAGAGAGCTAGTGTGAAGCCCCACCCCTTTGTGGGCCCTCAATTTGATTTGATTAATTATTAATGTTATAATAGTTACCTTATTATACTATTTAATAGGGTCTAATAGGATAGTTTAATTTTGTTTCTAAGTTTTAGAATCAGATCTTGTATATTTCTTATAGATTTAGAAGAGTTTTGTAATTTAATTAGGATTTTTAGATAGATTAGGACTTAGCTAGTAATTAGTCTAATAGGAGGGGCGTTAAGAGTTAATGAAGCTTCTAGAATCCCTAAGATTGACCAATTTGCTCTTACCCTCATTCCCTATTCTATTTAAACCCCAAGGGCCTTTTGTAATCATTTACCAACCCTAACCTATATATACACAACTATTGCAAATGAAGCCTAAACCCTAATTCACTCTCACTCATCCCTCACCTTCTCTAACTCACTCTCTATAACCCTATTTCCCAATTCCAGCAACAAGGAGATTAGGAGATCAGCCCCAATTACAACACCAACTCTATTTCAGCTATTGGATCTTCTCTTTGACTCTATTTCCATTTCTATTGATCAAAGGCAAGTACCCTATATTAATACCACAGAATGCATGATCTCTTTCTCTTAATTCTACTGTTTCAATTTAATCTATGTTCATATGTGTTTAGATCTTCCTTTTTGAGCTAGTCTTTTGGGTTTATCGCCATTTGATGAATGGGTTCTCCCATTTGGAAGATCAATGGCCCGGTTTTGTGATGGATGGATGGATGGACTTAGAAGTGTTTTACTGTTTTTATATGTTCTAGTGATGAATGGAAGAGATTGGTGGTGAATTGAATGACAAATGGGTTGAAGAAGGAGAATTCCAGAAATCTAAAATTTTACTACAGAGTGTGTACCCGGTCGACCGACTTGCAGCCCGATTGACCGGATAAACTAGAAACTGAGAAAATCAGGTCTCAGTTATTTTCTCTGTGAACTTTCAGTCTCGTGTACCCAGTCGACCGGACCCTGTGCTTGGTCGTCCGGATACACAGGTTTTTGTAGGAAAAGCTGATACTTGAATTTCTCAGTCTGTCCAGGAATCCATATGGACTCGGTCGACATCATGGCCATGATGTCGATCGGGAACACTGTGAATTCTGAGAACATAAAAAATTACCCCCCAACGTTTGGCTTCAGGTCCATGTGGACCCGGTCGACACCATGGCCACAATGTCGCACATCCAATGTACCCGGTCGACATCCCTATGGATGATGTCGACCGGATACACTGAGAAAAGTGAAATTCCATTCTTCTGTATATTCTGATGTTTGATCAATTTTGGGGCCACTGACCATCCAAATAGACTTTTATTAATGTGCCAAGCACGAGCCAATGGTGTGGCTCAACATTTGACTCGTGGGGACCACCAAATAAGTTTTTGGGATTAGAATTATCGGTGATTCGAACCTTAAACGTAGTCAAGGATGTCCGTAACTTCAAGAGTACCAGATATAGCATCTTTTGATATCTGAGACTACAGTTAGGGATCCAATTACATGATGAGGCCCTGAACCAAGAGTGGACCATTACCTAGGGTGGACCCTTGCCTTATTCCATTTGATTCTTTCGTTTGGAGGTTATTAAACATTGTGCTTCTCATATCTTTGTTATTATTATAACCTATTAATTAAATGAGAATTGGAGGACCTAAACCTAGTATTACTTAGTGGTGACCCAATGATGTAATTGGAGATAAACGACCCGTGTCTGTGGCTAGGCGGGCCCTCATACAGCCTAAGTTGGGTGTGTGGTACCTAGAATGAAGTGGTTGGTCATGATGTATGGTTGTAAATGGGTATGGATTGGTTACTTATATTGTTATAGACTAAGGCCATAGTTGTGGGCCTAGTGTGGATCCAATGATTATTGGACTTGGACTTGGATGTTAGACTGTGTTCCATGATATTGTACTTTAACCTCTTAGAGACTTTGTTAGGACCTTGCTAATGCGAAACAAGCTTAGACGGACACAGACCTATATTTGTTTCTATGAGTTGGCACTAGACATTTACTAAGCTGATCTAAGTTTAGCCTATTGACTGATCATCACTGGTAGGAGCTATATTGGTTGTAACTAGAGCTATCATGATGAGCTGTGATTAGGCGGATTGTGTGATACCGGGTCCGGTCTAATCTGATAAAGGAGTGTGATCGGTGCGATAAAGGGGTGTGATCGATGCGATAAATGGGTGTAATCGGTGTTATATATATTGTTATTATCAGGGCTGTTATCCCTTGCATGTTTATTATACTATCCCCGCTGCGACTGTTTACAGTATGGGAGAGTCGCAGCATAATATCCCGCGGTATATCCAGCTTGTGTGAATGTGCCATATTGATATCTATTAGATTAGATTACTTATATTTCTGATTCTAAACTGCTATTTACTGCTCAATTGCCTAATTTATGTTTTCCTGTTACTCTTATGATTACATGATCGTCTCTATTCTCTTTTGTTGCATACATCCTGTGTTATATGTATATGGTGCCTTGTCATATCCTTGGATTTGACCTATCTTTGGTGCTTAGGTCTCAACCTTGACCCTGCCGGTGACGCATATCACAAGGTGCTTGTAGTTGGCGAGTACGGTTGGGGACTGGTTGACCATGTGGTCGAACCGGAGGATGGAGCGCTTGCACAACGTATTTGAGTGCAGTTTATTTTGGGCTTTTGAGAGTTATTGTAGTGAGCAAGGCATTATCCAAATATGCAATTAAGTTGGTTAACTATACTTTGATATTTTGTTAGATTTCAGCCATGTTCCATTCGATGCATTTTATATGGCACTTATTGCGTCCGCTATCTTTTCTTATGCTTTCTGATGTGATCAATATCAATCATAAAATACCGCAAGTGCACGGGTGTCTTGATGAGACAATAGCAAGAACGGGTCGAACCCACAAGAAGCTAATTAAAGAAATTTTTAGATTAAGAAAACTAATTAACTACAATCAAGGAAAGTTTTGAGTATTTAGATATAAAATCAAGCAACTAATTTAGAAAGATGAAAAACTATAAATTAATAAAAGTGATTAGAGCATAGGAATCCAATAAGCATCCGCAAATTATTTATCAAGTAATCCTAATTTGTTCCGATTTTTACTTCAAATCAAAGACAAATCAATGTTTTTAATTTGGAAAATCTAACTTTTAAAATCCCTTTTCAATCATAAAAATTCATAACTCAAGACTTCCTTCATCTCATAAAAGAATAAAAATAATTTAAGAACTACTCATCAAAAGTAAGCATAAACCATCAAAAGATCTAAATCCTAAGCATGGCCTATCAAACCTAAGCATGAATAGTCAAAAACCAATTTTTATTTTCAGAATTTAAGAATGGAGATTTACCTAGGGCACGAAGACAAGCCTATTAATCATTAAGCACATAATCATGGAACACAAATTAGAATTACTAAATAAATAAAAAGAAGTTACTCACCTTCATCCATAGCTCCAATCAAGAAAATTAGCCCGCCATTGCAAAGAATGCTTCTTGATTTTTCATTAAAAATTGCATCTTTACAACTTCTCCTTCACAAAAATTCTCCTTCAAAATAAATCCTTGGACATGGCCCAAGGCTACCAAAATAAAATAAATAAAGAAAATACTAATGGAAAACAAGAAAGGAAGAAAAGAAAGAAGGGAATTGGAGAGAGGGCTGGATGTGTGTGTTCTTGCATCCCCTTTTGGGTTAGTTTTATAGATGTTGATGCCTCTTTTTTAGAAAAGAATCTCCTCTCTTTTAGGACTTGTTTCCTTATTTGGAGAGATTTCCTGCTTAGGACTCAAGTTAGGCTTCACACTTAGAAAGAATTTGAATTGGAGATGATTTCTTACTAAGTGTGGTCTTGAGCTCCAAGTCTTACCAAATTGAAATTCTCAAACATCTCTCATGTTGCCAATTTTGAAAACTTATTGTAATTCCCGTATAGAATTATAACATATAACTTTCCAAGGTCATATCTCCCTCAATATAGCTTCGATTTATACAATCTTCTACTCCACGAATATCTACTCAAAAAGAGCTTTCCAACGATAGGTAGATTGCACCAATCCGATACTGGGTTTGAGAGTTATGGCCATTTCAATTTGCTGCCCCTGAAAAATCCGGGAATAATTGTGCAATTAAGGAAACTTCTATGTTTGGCATGCTATGCGATGTGTGGGACCCATGTTGAACGTCCAAGGCATGCTTGGACTCTTTCTTTGCTTGCTTATTTGATTCCCTTTCCATCTTTGAGAATTTCCAATCTTTCCAACTCCACCAAGATGTCAAGATATGTGGGCCTACCATGAAGCGTATCCCGCCTTTGATCTCTCTCAAATTTCATCAATGCAGGTTCCATTCTTGGTTTCTCCTACAAAAATAAAATTAAATAATGTCAATAATAATCAAGTGTGAGGAATCCAGATGGACTATGCATGGGACCCTACATGCCTACTTAATGCACCAAAAAAACCAAACTCTCCAAAAATAACACATGGTGTCAAAATTAGCAGGTATGCATTAGTGAAGCGAAAAGAACTAATTTTTGGGTGATGACTGAGATGAAAATCCCTAATTTCACAAAAGTCATGCAATGTAATGAATTTTGACCAAATTTGACTTAGATTCCAACTTTGATGCTCAAATGCATGAAAACATGAAATTAGGTGTAATTCTATGCAATTAACCTAATTAAATCTACAAATGCATATGAAATGATGAATGAAAGCTACAATTTTGTGGACTTATCACTTTCGCAGTACAACTGTTAATTATATTATTGTTCAAAATATTTTAAAAAAATTGACCTCACTGCAGACTGTGATCTTGGAAGTTCTCAGATTTTCCGGAAAAGTAACGCGCCAAATTCAGGTACCTTAGTGATAACTTCTGTATTCGGAATTGGGGGGTTACAGCCAGGTTCTTCTGCATCCCTGGTACAAGATCATCTTCTTGCATAGAAGATTTAAGGTGTCAAGTGTAGGATTGAGTCTGTTGTAATCAATGGTGTGAAGTCGTTGAAGCGTGAAGCGACACAAGGTAACTTTAATTCTTAAGGTAGGGGATATCTAGAGAGGAAATCTGAATTTCTTGTAATTGCGAGATTCATAGTGCTTGATTGTTAATCTAGTTCGGATCTATGGTTTTTCACCCGGTTAAGGTTTTCCAAGCTAAATCTGATGTCCTTGTGGTGTGTGTTTTTTTAGTTTATTTTCCGCTACATAGTTTATTATTTTTGCACACTGTTGGATTGATTTATTGAGCGGACCAATCTAGAGATCTCGTACCCAAAACTTTCACTCTATATCTGATTATGGGATGGAGAAAATGCTGACGGCATTTTGGGTATTTAAAATAAAATGCGGAGAATATTGTTTGCACAACACCTATTATCACCGAATGTCTTGATTTGAAATGTTCATGAAAAACTTAAGCCTTGTTTTGAAATGTTAGGGACAAACCTTACCCTTGTTTTGATATTTTCCCTTTAAAAAAAGACTAGGTGACTTTACAGGCTCCACAGAATCCAAGAATAATAGAAATAAAACAAAAAGCTCAAGACACCTCAGGTTAGAGGTAAACTCCAAAAAAAGAGTCCAAAGGTAAGCCTCAATTGTGCTGATAATAGCAAACTAAAATTCTCCAGGTGAGTAGAGCTTATTTTTGTTGAAAATAATTTCATTCCTGCCATACCAGATGATGGAGATGAGGTGGAAGAAAATTAAGGTAACACCTTTCTGTAGGATCTTACACTCCATTAATGTACCACTTATCCCAAAACCAATTGGTAATAGGAAACGGCACAACAATAGTTTTATGATGAGAGCGAGAACTTGACCACAATTATGACCGCTCATGAGCAAGGGTGGACGTTGACCTCAACACTTTCCTTCTGTCTCATCTCTAACATGAGAGACCGAGAGAGCTCTCTAAATAACACATGAAGAGATAGATGCAGCCAATGGCCGAAACAGAAAATATACCTTGTGAGGCCATTAATACAAAAATTTCTAAAGGGGAACAATGTAAGCTAGAAATCTCTACTAGATTGAGGGGTTTTCTGAATTTCAGGGGGCCATGGTCACCCCAGACCCCAAGTTCCACCTCTTGATGTGGTTAGAGATTGTCCATATACAGAGAGAATCCAAGACCCAAACAGCAATTGCATAGGACCATTCGAAACAGATATGAGAGTCGGGCCTCTTCTTCAGATCTGCATAACGGACATCTTGATGCCAATTTTAACTCCCACGGTTTGTGCCTGTAAATTTTTTTTCCGGGTTGAAAAAATTATACTCAGACACAACTACCTTCTCAAAGTTGCCTAAATATAACAAGGCCTTGGAACTTTCAATCTGAGTCCAATTATTACATCCAAAGGCCTGCTTAAGAAATCCAAGCCACTCGAAAGCACTACAGCTCTATGCAGTAACATTAGTCATATCCAGTTCCAATCAGAATTGGCCCTGCCTTAGGATTGATCTCCTATAAGCGTATAATTCTACTGTGATTTTCTTCTAACAATGGATTTCATACATGCTCAATCTCAATCTAATGACGGGCCTAACTTATATTTAAGTAAAAATTTACCCAAGAAGTTATCGAATGTTTTGGATTTTAGATTTGGGTTGTAATGATGTATTTATTGCATGGATGCAGATTAGCTTGTGGAACCCTGATGAACCTACTCTAATGAATTTTCTGATCGAATTCAGCCTAAAATTAGGAATTGCTTTCAGTGACGAGTAATAATTCCAAGTTTCCAAATTATTCTCTGAGCTAGAGCATATTGACCCAACAAATAAACTGTGGCATGGGTAGGAAAAGCTTTGGATAGTCATAACCTGGCACATCCCCTGCCCTTTTTCTTTGTGTTGAATACACTCTATGAGCATACATTTTCAACTACAAGAGTAAAATAATATTCCACATTGACCATATCAGCAGTCAGTAACGGTATTTCAGTAAAGGTCCTATTACAATTACAGTGATAACTCTGGGCTAGTTTCTTAAAAACCAATTCTCGCGGGCCCGTGATTCACTTGATCCAAACACATTAACCAAGTTTTAAGTACCTCGAATTGAAGGATACCTTTATAGCTGAAGAGAACTTCAAAAAAAGGTAGAGAAAATTAAGGGGGAAGAAAACTGTCCAATACAAACTTATACTGTAGACTGGACAGTTCGCCGCCGCCTCGGAATAACCAATTCTGCTAATAATAATGATGACGATGACAACACATTCATGTTTGATTGGTGTGGGCACCACACATATACCTAGGGATAGCTAGTAGTCCAACCTAGCGGGAAAAAAGTTATAAATAATAATTATAATAAAACAATTTATAATAAAGAAAAAAATGACATACCTCTCTAGTGAAATAAATGATTCAAGTTAATTTCTCCTACATTCAGTTGCCTGGAGATTTTACTTGAAAGAAGAGGTAAGCCTTCACAAGAAGATTCTCCATCTCTGGATTTCTTCTTTTTCTGCTATCCGAGGATTTCTCACTTGTCATTTTCTCCTCGTACAAATTGGTCCAAATAAACACGAGCCTGCATAATTAGCACTAACCAGAAGTCCCATTTGCAAAAAAAAAAAAGAAAAAAAAGCGAAAGAGAAACTTGATTCTCAAGAAGGTGGTCTTGGTCTTTGGAGAATTTCCAAAATCAATGAAGCTTGTATGCTGAAGCTTGACTGCACTGCTGCAACTTCTTCCTTATGGTCTACTTGGTTCCAGAACTGATATTTTAAGAACTCATCCCTATGGCATCCGCAGACAACAATGATGGGCTCCTGTCTATGGAATAAAATTAGGAATCTTCCCTTCTTTCTCTAGTAGAACAGCCACTGGGAGGTTGGAAATGGTTCCTTGACTAACTTGTGGTTTGACAGATGGTTAGAACAATCAGCAATTGCAACAAAATTACCTGAATTCTGGTTCTCCGCCCTTTGCCAAAGTCCCCTCTCGTAGTTGATAATGAATGAAGAATTCCTTTAGATGTTCCTTCAAAAGTCGCTGCCTTTCTCTCCAATGCTGAATCTTTTCCTCCACATGTCCCACCTGAATACTCTATTGTGGTTGCCAACCTCTAAGTTCTGATTGCTAACAAGTTAGTTTGCCACACCTTTAATGCCCAGGCATTTTGGGTTATATTGGTTAGCAACTTGAGATGGTATCACAGCCAATACGTCCCTGAGTCAAATCTGGGTAGGGCAAAAAAAGGCCTCATGCCACATCTTGTGCAAGCTTGTACTTGGAGTCCAAACAGTGTCCCACCTGAGGGAGAGTTGTTAAGTAGTTAGTTTGTAGCACCTTTAATGCTCAGGCATTTTTGGTGTATTGGTTCGCTACTCGAGACCAGCTTGTCTGGGTGTTTGGGACTCTGTTTGTTCTAGATCCAGTAACAAAACCTGGGGAAATCTGGTTCAGAACCAGTGATGACCCCAAGACTATCCTGGTTCTCATGGTGCCTCCTTCACAGGAGGACTCCCAATGGACATGTAGGCTCAAAAAATTGGGATAATCTCTCTTCAAGTTGTGTTCTCTGCTCCCAGAATGTTTAAGAGGACATACACTTGTTCCTATCTTGCCCTTTTGCTGAAGCTCTCTGGTGTTGGACCCTGCAGTATGCAGATTGCCATTCCATTGCAAATCCAATTGCCAGTCACATATGCGGCTCTCACTTCTTCATGTCATAAAATTGCTAGGCCCAGAATTGTGTAGTTTTCTTCTTCACAATCTATTCAATTGTGATCACTAGGAATGAAGCTCACTTTGATGGCACAGATCTCGTTCGCTATCCTCTACTAAAAAGTTTCTCTTAATCTGTCTCAATTAAGAATTGGATTGTTTGTCTAAGCCTTTTATTGGTCATTCCCTCTCCTCAATTCTAAATTTTTTGGGAGATTATCCTCTATTGTAATTACTCTATTTTTGGCTTTGCTCAGGCCTTCTATAGTGCATTTTCATGTTGCTGTTTTTGGGAGCTATTTTCTTAGATATTCCCCTCCTTTCTCTTAATACATCATTTACAAAAAGAAAAAAGAAAGAATCTCCCTTGATTTTTGGTAGTAGTTCAGTTTTGATATAGACAAGGAAGACCACAAGTTGTCCTTGGTCAAACTAGGTCATGCTTAGAAAGTATGCCAACACATTAATTCATATCAACACATCAAAGCTAACCTAGCAGTGCACAGCAACAAAGGTATACAGCAACATGGCAATGGCAACCCAGCACAACTTACGCTGGAAGGTTTTGACCGATCGGCATCTCATGACAACACAACAGAGCGGCACAGCCAGCAATGCAAATCGATGGGTAGCAAGCCAGTCGACCACAGGATACTCTAAAGATTCTGGTTTATGTTTTTCCAATACTGCACTACACTGTAAACTTTCAATATATGAAGAACCATTATATAAGTAAACAATACAACATAAATACAATCAAATGAAAGAGGGTTCACCTCACTTTTAGTTGGTGAACGCCTATATGCTTTCCCACAGATTCTCTCTATTATTATTTCTTTTTTCACAGATATCACCAAGGACTTGTTGGAAATTTTTTGTAAGACGAGAATTCACGATATAGCATAGCGGAAAACCACTCCCATTTTTCACATAGATCAATTATGTTGTTTGTCTGGCAATTCTGTATCCAGAAAAACCACATCATTGAGCCATTTGTTTTTCAATAGGTATAAAAAATTCGCAAGGCATAAAACTACTATGAAACACACAAAATAAAAGAATATAGATAAAGCTAATATGAAAGAAAGAAAGTAAAAAACACAAACGTGAAGAGGAGAAAGTTACAGGGATGTATGGCCAAACATACTCAATAGGATTACCCTCCAATTACTTTGGTTTTACATTTCATTTGTTTCCAAATGCATTTCTTGATTCAAAGAACATTGCTAACTGTAGCAATCTAAGGTGCTAGGCCAAACTCTCTCTCTCTCTCTCTCTCTCTCAAATTCACTTTCCATTCTATCAGGTAACTCTCTCCCTCTCTGAAATTCACATTCCATTCTATCAGGTAAAGTGAAATTTAACTAGACTTTGGCATGCAGATTAGATAGATAATATGAAACATACAGCAAATATTGGCATTCACTATAACTAGATTTTGAATTATGAAAGACTCAAAACATATCAAGAGAAAAATACTCCATAATCTGTGTTTTAAAAGTACAGAGAATTGGAAAGGAGTACAGACAAATAATACCTCAAGTTTCTAGATCCAATCACCCATCACAGTACCCATCTTCTATCATCTGCCTTGTGTCTAAAGTTGTATCTGACTCGTGACAATGGGCTCATAGTTAAGATGCTTTCTGAACCAAGAACCAAGCTTACGACAATGGGTGGTTAATTAAATTCTTAATAGTTCTACACATAAAAATATCATGTTTGATTACAGAGTGGTAGAGAACATTCCCTTCAATAAGTGCGAGGGGAGATGAGATAAGGCTTTGCCAATGAGAAAAGCAAGACATGGGACAAGTTCTGAAATTGTTTTTCTTTGTTGCTAAGCCACCAAATTTTCTAACTGTTCCAACATCAGAAAGATCCTAGAACTTGGTAAATGCTGAGAAAAGTCCTTAACTATAAAATATGCTTAATGCCTGCACATAAAAGCTAAAATGCACCCAAGGCACTTCCACTTCCTATACAGAAGAAGTTAGAAATAAAAAAAAAAAAAGGAGTGGGCATCAGGAAATGAATTTAGAATTACCGCAAGCAGTGAAATGTGGGTAATCACTGAGCAAGAGAATGCTCCCTGGTTTTCATTTCATCCCAAGGAAAGGCACAACAGACATATCTTTATTGTGAGTCAGTGACCGAACAACATAACTTGTGCATTTGCACCACAAATGAATACAAAAGAAAAGTCGATGCCGCCATATCACAACAAACATTTACATCAACTCCAATTGCAATTATGAAACATATGATACTCAAAAACTAGAACAGACTAATAGGAAAATGACACAAGCCTTATAAACCAGACCTTTAATTCATTTAGGTTCATTGCGTCTTCTCTTTCCACCTCTACATTTAACTTATCATTATAGTTCTTTAAGAAAAAAAATACATAGGTAGACCTCACTCAAAAAGGTAATCGCAATTCCAGCAGATCATACAACAGCTCCCACTTGAATGATGATATCTACTTAAAAGTATTAAGAAGGAGATGGTTGCCAATGAGCCATTACTCTCTTTATTGGGTGTTCAGTCTCATAGTTTTTAAGAGTGGAATCGTATCTTAAATCGTTCATACCTATGAATTGAATCGAATAGCGAATCACAGGGTTTTTTATTTTTGTAATAAAAATGAAAATTAATTAAAAACTAAAAGAAATGAAAAAAAGTAATTATTCATAACCATCCATTTTCCCATTTATAGTAGTATAAATATAATAACAAGTAAGTCTATCATACAATCGTATCTAGAACATCATGACATATATATATATATATATATGAAATAAATGATGTGTAAATAGTTAAATAAGTTGAAAGTATCAATATATATATATATTTTTTATTATCTTTAAATCAAAACATAAAAATAAAATAAAATCCAAACTATCAATCTTACACAGTAGGATCTCTCTTAACATGAAGAAAGTATTCATGAAGAAAAAAAATCAAAATAGATTTAAAAAAGAAGATATAGAAAAGCACCATATGTAGAATGCTTTAGTTAAATGCGTATTCTTTATTCATCTTTAAAACCTTATCAGAGCCGCCAAAGATTCTTATGAGCTATGATACCCGGATACTTGTACAAGTCCAACGTATCTATATCAGACCTATACGACACTTGTATTGGTACTTGATACTATACTGATATTTTTAGGGAATAATCTTAACACATCCTACTTATAAAGTCATTTATTTCATACAGTTCTTTTAATATTTTTACTTTTCACCGTAAAAAATGCTAAAAAAGGATGAAAACAATGATAATTTCATTAATTCAAAAGTGCTTCAAAGAAAAAATTAGGAAACCCGTATCCGTATCCTAGATTTTCATAAGGAGTCGTATCCCTGGCCCGATCCACGTATCGGTGTCTGTATCCATATCCGTATCTGGGCACTATAGCTTACGAAGTTTCGTTAACTACTAAATAACCTTTTAAAAATACAAGCAGTAAAACAAAGAGAGAATAAAGAAAGAAAAAAGGTAAAAGATTGTCAAAATTAACTTATTGGCAGTAGCAAATTAGCTATTCTCACTTAGCCAAATTGCTTGAATTGTAAGATTCAATGAAACAAGTATTGAATTGTAGGATTCACACCCGAATTCCAAGATTCATTTGTAAATGAGATTCATTACATAGATATAAATCATTTTCCTTAAGATTCAAAATACGAATCATACGATTCTAATAACAATATTCAGTCTAACTATCATAGAATTGAGTGTGAATAAAAGATGTGGACCACCAACAAGTTCCACTAGTCCTTGTTTCCATTCCCAAGTATCTTTCTTTGTTTCGTCTTACTTGGGAAAAGCCCTATCCAAATAAAAGAGATGTTGCATCCATACTTGGCATACAAGGAGTTTTGCCATCTTGAGAATCTATATCTTTCCAAAGATGCCCCTATAATTAGATAGCAAGGTAAACCATCTTTTGCATACAAATTATCGCCCAAACTCTAGCACACACTCAAGACTTTTTTATTGTCATACTTGTGCCTTCTATTTTACATAGAGTAGGAACAACGAAGAATAAAATTACACATGCATGAGAGAGAGAGAATCATCTGGACAATCCCTCGGGTTCTCTACAATCTACCCAATGACCTCACACACCCGAGAGACCAATAATATTACCACATGAATGCTCATTTCATGGATGTTTCAAGGTACACTTTCTGATATTTTTATTGCCATAAATGTATTATACAATAGCATATTATTGCCATAAATGTATTATACAATAGTATACTCATCATCATCATCATCTACCATCCTCTTTGTAAGCTTTGTTATACATGTATTTTGTACGTGATATCATAAGACACAAAAGAAGAAAAAACTCTAAAACCAAAAAGTGCATTTATATGTACCCCCTTTCCCTTCTCATTGTTTGGAAAAAAAAAAAAACCACATGGATTTTAAAGGATTCTTAAACCTTAAAAATCAAAAGGCCATGCCTATCAAGAAACTTTCATGCTCTGGCCAGAAAAGCTCTTGCGTCAGTTTTCCTATCAGGTGCTTTCTTCTTATGGAAAGCAAGAAATGATAAATTATTTAAAGGAATACTTACTTCTCAGTCAAGAATCAGGAATTGGTTACAACATTTGCCGCTTGTCTCCTTGGGTCACATTGCCAAGCCTTTCAATGGGTTCCAACTTAAAAACTTAATTCATTTTTTTGGGAGTTCATACTCCTCTATCTAGCTCATCTTTTTTTTTTTTTTGTTTTTTTGGCTCCTTTCTCTTTTCCCTTTTGTTCTTCTGCCTCTGGGGACTTTTCTCTAAAAGTCTTTGTTCTGTTCTTTACTTTTTCAATACAATCCTTTCGGAAGAAAAAAAAAAAAAAGAAGGCCATGCCTATGAAAAAGTCCTTCCAGACTGCTTTCAAAAGTCTAGCCCCACTGCAAGTCCTGTATCATGATCAAACATCATTAAGAGCAGAAAAGAAAAAAAAAAGAAGAACAAAGGCATGGAAAAGGAGATGGAAGGAGGAAAAGAATTAAAAAAGAAATAGAAAAAAAAGCTAATATACCAAATGAGTAAGTACTGCATGCTGCTGCAGTATGATGAAAAGTGCAACATCTTCAACATCCAGAAAGGGATAGAGAGGGGAGATGAAATGATAAGGATAAAAGGATAATAGAGGAAATAATACCTTCGTGGATTTTACCTTTTAAGAGAACTATGGGTAGATACTAAGATTATCACATGAGTTTCACAAAGAGATGCCAACAGAGCTCAGTTGGCAGGATGCCCACCTCCATTTCCCACAAACAGTACATGGGTCTCTCTCTTTATTGGAGGTGGACAGAATGCCAATAAACTCTGTAAGAAACCCTTTGATAAACCCACGTGATACTGGATGATGAAGCTGCAGACCTTCCACACGACCTTCACTGAGTACACCCACATGATACTGGATGATGAGCTCCAGACCTTCCACACCATCTTCACTGAGTACATAAACGTTTATAGAGAGAGAGAGGCCTCCATTTGACAAACTGTACATGGGTTTCTCTTTACATGGAGCTGCTAAGAAATCTCTTGATAAGCTACATGATATTGAATGGATTACAGTCTACGGATTCCCCACACGGCCACACCTCCTGCACGGGGTCTATATAAGAAAAGAGAGAGAGAGGGTTTACATGAGAGAGAGAGAGAGAGAGAGAGAGAGAGAGAGAGCTCCTTTTGACATCATCAGTACATGGGTTTCTCCATATTTGGAGGTGGTAAGAAACCCTTTCGATAAACACGCATGAACCTGGATGGATTGCAGACCTTCCTCACCTCCATATCACTGAAACTGGGAAGAGAGGGATGGGTCTCCAACTACTCAACATGGCATAGGAATATATGGAGAGAGAGAGCGAGAGAGGGAGTAATGAAGAGAGCGATTTGAATGTACTTGCTGTCAATGAATAAGCAGCAGAATCATCCTCCGGATCCTCGTTATTGATGCAAGAAAACCAATCTTTCTTGCCTTCCACACCCACTAATCCTTCTCTTTCCCACCTCGTTTCTGATGCAAACTCCACTTTGTCTCTCATAAAAAAAAAATAAGTCTACCACCGTCAAAACCATGAGAAAGGGCAGATTCAGGAAGCTTCCTTTTTATCTATCTACTCTCAATATTCATCAAAATTAGGGTGGTCGGATTTACATGGCAAAAGTTTGATAAGCATACGCTGGAGATGCTGTGTATGCACCATTAACCCAACTTAGGGTCGTCAGTGGACGATAGGGATGAGTGGGGGATCCACCCACATCGCAACTGCCTGCAATTATTTTTCTGGCATGTAAGATGGCGACCATTGAATTTCCCTAAATTAAAACACATAATAAACTTCTCGTGGTTTTTATGGTTTGGAATAAAAATGGAGGGCCCTATTGAATAATGGTGAATAAATGAATAAAAATGACACGTTGCTTTTTCTTTATCCCTTGCATGCAAATGGGAGGAAAGTTAATTATTATTATTATTTGCATGTAATGTCACCATTAGCCATGAATATCACTATATGCTGGATGGATTAAAAAGATTTTCATTTTTGTGATATTGCAAAAAACTTTATTCGATATCATAAATATTTTATGTGATATTGTACAAAAATTCATGCGATATCGCATAAAGTTTTTTTTATAAAGTCAACAGGTGCCTTTCTGCTTATATTTTTATCCACTTTTGCATCATTCTTTCTTTGCTTTTTACTGTCGCTTTTTCATCTTACTCTTCCAGTGAAGTATGTTTCTCCCTTTTAGCCTTTTTATTATATATATATATATATATGTGCGCTTGTGTGTGTGTGATGTTTTAGTTAAGGTGGCTCAGACACAGGGTGCCAAGATGGCTCAATCACAAGGTAGCCCACACATGTAGGAATAGGAGGCCACACATGTGGGAGGCAGCTTACAAATGTTGGAAGAGTGCCACTTGGGGATTGATCCCTAGGTAGTCAGGTGACAGCAGTGATTATGAACCAACTAAGCCACCCCAATGTCATCACTCTTTTTTTTTTTTTTAATCTAAAGGCGTGTTTTATGGTATATTTTTCTTTTTTCAAATATAGAAAATTAGCACCCAAGAGATGTAGATCAAATGTTGGAAGAATATCTAGGTGTAGAATTCATTTGGATAATGCATTATTATTTGGTTGTTAATATGAAGGAAATATGTAGCTTTATATTGTTTTTAATGTCAACGCTTAGATTTTAAACTTTTAAGTTGGCATGTACATTTGGAGTATAGGAATTTCTTTAATATTTCTCAGCTTTCATTTTTCTTAATATCAATGGACCTCGAAATATATCATAATCCAAAGCATTCGTCTTATTTACTAAAGATGTTGACAAGCGGAGAGGGGAGCAAAAACGTTGGGAGAGAGGAGTTACAGATGATGAAATGGGAAAAAGACGGTGCTAGAGGGTATAAAAAAAGGTTTACCTTTCCCGATATCGCATAAACTTCTTGAGAAATCGCATAAAGTAAACTTTTGTGATTTCGCATAAATTAGACTTTTTTGCGAAATCACAAAATTTTTTTTTTTTCTTACCATTTTCCAAGTACAATGAGTACAGAGAACATATAGGAAAATACATGGACTTTGGTCGCCAGATGGGAATAATCACAATTAATGGTGATTGTATAGAAAAAAACCCCAAATTTAATTTCGCATGTCCAATAAATTACTTTCACGACTCTCCTAAATGGAAAATGCTCACCTCCAAATTGCATATAGCTTATATGTAGTCCAATTTATGAAACTCACTTAGATGCAAGTTTAATAATTGACGGACGGCAGACTAAAAGGCCTCCTCGTGGACAATAGAGATAAAAGAAAAAAAAATCAACTCCATCATATTATTCTTGCCCTTAATTAAGGGCCTTCAAGTTTAATGATATCTTAACTATAGATCTTATTGAGATTCAATTTAATGGTGACCGTAGGTTTAACGAAAAAAATTAGGCCTAATGATAAATCATGCAATGGAAAGACTATCAAAGAGGGTTGCATCGATGAAAGGTGGGCCCACCATAATATTGAAATGCACCGATGGTTGTTTATAGGAGAACATTTCTCCTTGTAAATATGTTAAAATATCTTACTCTATACTGAGCTTTATTGTATAGGTGACCCTACTTGATGATGATAATGGTATATAACTTTATTGGTTTGGTGTGATTTTAGCATATTTACTTGTGAACACGTGATTATAGTTAAAAAGAGATTGATTTTTTTCTTTTTATGTGCGCCTGATGTTTACGAAACGGCTTTGATCTTTGATTCACTGTCTAGAGCTCAAACCCTTTGCTAAAACAAAAATGCTAACTCCAATGGAACCTTTGGGCATATCCTAAGTGTAATGAACCTAAGTACTCTATTTATAGCGAGATGAAATTTCTTCCTTAAAATTAGATTATTTCCAATTTAACTCATATTTAAAATCAAAATTTAAAAAACTCAAAATCCGATGACAACTTAAATGTAGAAGTATTCAAAAAGTGCAATTATGAGTACTAAACTTAAAAGGATTTAGATTACATGATTAATAAAGAAAAGAGAAAAAGAAGAAGAAATAGAAGCAATGCACAAATATCTTTTTTGAGCAGTAGGAAGTGAAGCCCTCATGAAAAAATATTGAAAGTACTAGACTTTATTGTTATTTTAAAAAGATGAAAAAGTAAAAACAGAAATTTCATGTATTTGGAAGGTTTGGTCAAGATTAAGGATTGGAAAAGTCATTTGACAAGTTTTTCTAATATAAAAGTAAAATATATAACTACCCTTAGTGCTCTAAAACTTACATTATATGTGGCAAAAGATAAATAGGTTGATGAGTGGTAAGTAAGAAGAAAAATAGTTGAGGAGAGGCTTTGTCCCCCTCGCGCCCTAAGCCGCTTTTAAGGACGTATTAAACCTTAGTCCTTCAATCAAAGAGGGAGGTACCATTAGAGGTGGGAATATAGGTGGGCTGTACTGGCCTATCGCACGGTCAAGCTCTACACGAATAAAATTCATGTCGTGCTAGGCCAGCATCCCAGCCCATGGGGCATGGCCCAGGCCCAACAGTCTGAGTTTTTGAAACCCCTTCCCACCTTTAAAAACTGGAGTTCCTATTTCCATTAATGTTATCCACGAGACTAAGGCCAATGACATTTACGTCCACCTGAAAAGGAAAAGTGGGTTATTTCAGTGCCCCATATCAGCCCGACCAATGAAAGTGGGAAGATGAATTTTTTGATGCGAAATTATCAAAGTCCAACTGGTTGGATGCATTTGTTTGTATTGGGACAAGATGATGATGATCATCTAGTAATTTTATCATCATATTTTGGTCTAAGTCGGTCATAGTATCCGGGCTGATTCTTGGGCGTCATACATGGACCTGATAAAAGCACTGAGTCTGAACTAGCTCCAGATCTTTTATTTGTTTTGGGTTGTAATTAGGCATCCGATTACTTAGTATGCAAAGGATATGGTTCAAATATAGCGGGTATGAAATTTATTTTTGAATCAAGGATAAATTCAGATATAAATTCGGGTCCATACATAGTCCAGAGCATTCGAATGTATATGTTTTAATATGAGGATCTAGATCAAGACGACTATATTTACATACTGAAAATTATAGAAAGATTTTAAGGGCCTATGTAGCAAGCTATATCCATGATTGAGAGTATGCATAGTTTTAAGGTTGTAATTTATTTTTTAGAATGTATCATAGGTTTTCAAAGTTGTAATTTATATATTTTAGAATGTATCATAGGTTTTTAAAGTTGTAATCTTTTATTTTTTTTTCATTTGTTATAAGGTTTGAATTTCATTATATATTGATCTAAGTTCAGACTTGTAATTTTTTTAAACTTTTGTAACTTAAATTTCAAGGAATTATAATCTATTTGATGTATTTTTTCAAAACATCATTAGTGTTATTCTACTTATTTATTTCTATTAATTTGTTTATTTTAATGAAACTGATCCAAGAATCTAAGTCCAAGTTCGTGTCCCTCTAAGTCCAACTTAAAAAAAAATTAAAAAAAAAGGGGAGGGGGAGTTGTGGGCTGCCCACTGGCAGTGCCACCTAGGCCCGACTAGGGCATGGCCTAGCACGGCATGACACAGCCCGTATAATTTTCATGGGTCGTGCCGGCCTGGCATGGGCACGATTGGGCCCGGTAATGAGTGGCGGCACGTCCCAAATTTACATGCCTACGTACCAGACTACAAGCTAACAATGGATTGTTGATGGCTTGGTTTTCATTTTCAAATACATTCAAGACAATTGCAAGTGTAGGATAAATGAGTGCTTCAATGGGATGGCATAAAATTGAAGTGAATAAAAATCACTCACAACTTACTAAAAAAACAAAACCTTAACATTTAATGTTTTGTTAGAGGCCCTAATGAGCAATCTTGACCTTCAAAAATTCGTTTGGACTTTACTCCCATTTGAGCTTGTCGTGCAGAAAATATAAAAACAAAAGCTTTATGTATGGACAAAAAAACACTTCAACCAGGGCTATAAACCTAAATTATGTTTTGCACTAATATAGCTCAGATAAAAATCCTTTTTGTTTCTAGCTCTATTAATTGATAACTTGAGAGATTTCAAAAAGGTATAAAACTTTTGGCTTATTTTTTAAAAAGTACAAGAAATTTGAATATTTTAAAAAAGTATAAAAGTTTTTTATAATTCTTTTAGTCAAGTCCTCTCCATAAAAATCAATTTTGAGAAATGATAAAAAAACACCCTTATGTCATATTTAAAATTTTATTCTTTAATAAATCATTTAAGAGAAATGATCAAGTCCAACCCAAATGACCTAATAAGGCCCACTTCAACTACCTTTATGCATAAAATGGTTAGAAAAGGGATTCCTAATGACTAAAATACTAGGTTCATTAAAGAGTTACGATAATAGAAAAGAAGATGGCTAGTTTTGAAAATTGTCATTTCTCAACAAAAATTTATGAAGAAGACTTGATTGGAAGAATTAGGAAAAACTTTCATACTTTTTTGAAATCCTTAGATTTTCATTTACTTTTTTTAAAATGACCCAAAAATTTTATATTTTTTTAAAAACCACCCTTGAGAAATTCAAGTGGGCTCTCCACAACAAAAATATTTTCTTAGCACAAGAACATTGGCAGGTTGTAAGCTTGTAGCTTGCTAAATTAAACACAGAAAAATATATATCTCAGAAATTAAGGAAAAGGAAAATCTCAATACTTTTTCCTACCAAAAAAAAAAAACTAAAAAAAAACTCTCAAAAAAAAAAAAAAAAAAAAACCCCTCAATACTTCAATGTTGAAAAAAACACCCTCAATGAAAATACATTGTCAAAAACTATAAAAGGGTCTTCCTTTTTGCATATGGTAAAATACCATTATTATCACCGCATATTCAAATATAGGTAGACTCCAACCCGAAGAAAAAGGTGGAGAGAAAGACGGGTTGAAGAGAAAGAGGAGTTAAGAGTCCCAATCCATCATCCTCATTGTCGTCTGATATGTCACATTAAATAGTACTCACTGCACCCACAAACGCCTGCATCCCATTTAATAAGGACTCACAGCCAGCCCCCCACCAGTTTTTTATTTTTATTTTTATTTTTCAAGGTTTGAACCCACTCACTCATGCAATGCATTGTGCATTTAGTAGATACAAATCTGCCCCCAACTGCACCCCATCAATTTCATGTATGATAGGGAAAGACAACAATCAAAGGGTAAAGAGAAGTATAACATAATAGCAATACACTAATGTCCTGCTGCTTTAATAGTGATAATGATTCACCAACCTGCTTTCCTCTCTTTTTCATCTACATAAACAATGGAGAGAGAGATGCCCATTACAATGCTTGTGTGCATGGCCAGCTCACCACCTTCCCTTTCCCGAATCTCCTCTTCTGCGGCACACTCAGGAGCTCTTTTTTCAAGAGAAATGATTTGGCCCTAACTGGTCGGACTATAATAGCTTACCAAAACCAAACCATCCTTGTGGGTTTACGGTGCAGTCATTTTTATCAATTGTGAGATTGTGAATGGTCATGCAGTAGAAGGACAATTATGGCTCACTGTAGGCACCTATCACCTGCATAATAAATGGCCAGTTACGTAGATTTTAAATAGATTTGATGGTCACAGGGATTGAGATAAAAGGGACAATTTTCGTACAATACTTGTTAAATCTTACAATCGCTCCAAAATTATCGAAAAGCATGTAACTAGATCTCAAAATTGTTCTACAGTATCCTAGAGATGCACTAGATTGTACTAACTGAAGCAGAAAGATTTATGGAGCTACAGTGATATGGACGTTAATGCCCTCCTCAATGTTTTGTTTAATTTTTATTAAACTATGTAACCATTAATGATGATCCAAATCGTTTGAAATATTAATACTATCAAACACGGCTCATATTCTAGATTTCAACTATTGATGTGTCTCGGATCTCGAAATATTTGATAAAAATTGAATAACCACACCTTTTTTTTAAAATTTTTGTGGGACCCATTACACAATCAAGATCGTGAATCTTCTTTGAAATAATAAAAACGGCTAGCCATAAAATTCTCTGCCTCTGATTTAATATATAGCTACCAAAAATGAAGAAAAACCTTAGAACCGTTGATTTCACATGTGACATTATCACAGTAGAATAAATTAAATTTGAATAGTCCATTTTTTTTTTATTTTTTTCCTTGACTATAGGACCACCAAACTACCATCCAAACCGTTGGATAGCTGTATGAGTGTAAGAACTAATATGACACCAAATCTGAACCATTAATCTATCACTTTTCTTGAAAATTTCTCAATAACTTTTCTTGAAGATTTTTACAATCGATCATCTTTCCATTTTTCCCCTTTAAATCTTCCTCCTTTACCCCATCTCCTTCATCGATTTCAACCAAACTAGTCACAAGCGCTCTCCATCAATTGCAATAATGCTTCCTCTTCCACGTTTTTCACATCCAAGCAAACACGAGGTTTTTCCAAGTTGTATTTTTCCTCTTCGTGGCCCACAACTTGTTGGGGACCAATGACGGATTGTGCAGAGCTCGAAACCTAACCATATTCCACTATTGCGACATATAATATGTGAGGTTTTGATTTGAACTTAAGTTATTGGAGTTGGAGGAAGGAGGAGGAGGAAGATGAGAAAATGAGTGGAGGAAGGAAGAGGATGAAGAAGAAGAAAAATGAGCGAGGACAATCGCGGGTGAGCGGTAATATCCCTACTCAGAATGTGACGCTATATGTGATGAACGGTGATATCCCCGCTCATGACAGATTTTTTTCTTAGGGATGAACACACCTATGTAAGAGTTTAACCTTTTATGTGAGGGGATATTCTTGCTCAATATATGAAGTTTATATGTGATAGGCAGCGATATTCCCTATCATGACAGATTTTTCCAAGGGATGAATTGAGAGCTTAAGCTTTTACATGAGGGGATGTCCCTGCTCAATATATGATGTTTATATGTGATGAGTGACAATATCCTTACCCACGACAAAATTCTTTTAATGGATGAATACCCCCATTTGAGAGCTACAACTTTTCATAGCGACGATATGTGGAGTTTATTTGTGATGATCGGTGATATCCCTACCCATGACATAATTTTTCTAATGCATGAACATACTCTTATGAGAGCTGCCCTCTTTATGAGTGGGGATATTCCCGATCACTTGCTATTGTCCCTGCTCGTTTTTCTTCTTCTTTCTCCTCCGCTCATCTTTTTATCTTCCTCCTTCTTCCTCCAACTCCAACTCAAACTCCAAACCAAACGTCATATTAAACGTTGCAATAATGGAATAGGGTTGGGTTTTGAGTTCTGCACAAGCCCTCTTTGATCTCCAACGAGTTGTGGGCCACGAAGAGGAAAAAGACAATTAGGATCTCCGTGTGCTTACTATAAGGTGAAAAGGGGTGGAAGAGGAAGCATTGCAATCGATGGGAAGCGCCAGGGACCAGTTGGATTGAGATTGATGGAGGAGGTGACGGAAATGAGTAAGATGAAAAGGGGAAAAAGGGGATATGATCGATTGTAAAAAGACAAGATGAGCGGTAATATCCTCTCTCAACGGAAATTGGGAAGATTTAAACCAAATCAGGCCTCCTGTACCACTGCGGTGTGCAGTGACTTTTTGAGCCATTTTTTTTTTTTTTTTTTATCTTCAATAAGTCTAAGGGGATTTTTCTGATAAAATATAGATTGTAAAACATTGTTCAAACCTTTGATAGCTTTTCTATTTTCCTGTCTTCTTTTAATTCTCTTGCAATAATTTTATTTTTTGACAGTTTCTTGAAAATATCTCATGATATTGTTTTTTTTAATACATTTTATAAATATCAGTATTTTTAAAATATCATGGTACTTATGATTGTGCTTATAAGATGGTTGTGATGAACAAATGAAAGCAACCTGTTCTTTTCCTTTTTTTTTTCCCATATGCAATCTGTGTAACACCCTGCTTATTCAGTCATTGGTTGTGCTTATAGTAATCAAAATGGGTAAAAGTTTTACACTAATAGTTTAATTTAGAAAAAAATAATGAAAAGTGACACTTTTAAGTCTTGAAACTGAGACTGATTACAATATCTAATTTTAAATTTATTTGTTAACAAGATCTACTGGTTTGAACCAAAGACAGTTCAGTCCTTCAACTAACAACTTGGCAGTTTTAATTGAATCCAATCAAGCTATGTTGCATTTTTAATTGAATCCAATCCAGGACTAGATGATCCTGATAATCATTTTAGGCGTCCATGGCCTCTCAATCCAGAACTATTTCCGAGGCAGTGGGGCTCACCATTGTATCAGGCATGTTTTTTGAAGTCCCCTCAAAAACGATTTGCACAATACGCTCCTATGATTACATGATATTCCATGTCCAATCAATCAAAACCGGCATCCTGATGGGACAACTGAAATGGTTTGAAAGCATCTAGTTTAGAATGAGGGTGACAATTCTTCATAGAAGCTGATCGTTTCCTTTTAATTAGGGTTTGATTTTGTGTCTACATTTCTGACTCACTAATGAATGGATATGATTCGGATAAACCGATTAAGATAATACTGGTTAGCCATCCTCCCAACCTGACCAATCTGTCTTCGAACCATCTAGCTCATTTTTTAAAGGTATAACCGAGCCCAAGGGCCAAGGATCCAATTGTGAGCCTGTACAAAGGCGGAAAGACAGCAAACTTAAGTGGAGAGGGAGCCCGCGTATGTAGGAGAAAGCTCATACAAGTGAAAAGAAAGCCCATTGGGTTTGCCAACCTTGCTGGGTTTCATGCTTTTTATCCAACTAAGTAGGACCGATCCCTAAGTCTTGTCCAGATGTGTGTGTAGGTGTTACTGTGATTTTAGTGGATCTCGCATGTGTCAAACCCCTTGGCTATAGGGTCCAAAAGAAAAAAAAAAATGTCACTTTGTTTTATTTTTGGTTTTTTCTTTGTAAGGACTCGAATTCACACGATTGCATCCATGTCTTGAATCAGCTCAACTAAACTATTAACTTTTTTAGGGAAAAACTAAACCATTACCTAATGGCACATTTGTGCATGCCGCTTTCATGGAAAGAAGCGAGATAATCATTTAGTGCAAAGATTTTGCTGTAGAAAATGGGACGAAAGTCTCTTTTATTTTTCACTTCAGAGGAAGTCCATATCTGGTCGCCCTCCTTAGGACTCCCATTTTAGCAAAAAAGGAATGTGGGTTTTCTCTTCTGTGGCTTTACGCAAACAAGCCATTATATAAGACTTCATGGAGTTAAATTCTTAGGAACTTATGCTAAAAGATGGTTTCAGAAAGGAATATTAAAAAGTGAGAAGCTCAATCCCCAACTTTCTCGGGATCTATTTTTTTAGGTGATGGTTGGGTATTTATTTTTCATCTTCTTTAATCATTTTATATTTAATGGAAGACTATTTGATATTCATTTATAAAGTTTCACCGTTGTTTCTTCCATTTTAATTGCATTTAAGAATACATTTAACAGGATTCTTAGAAATTCAATTCCATGGCAAAAAAGAAAAAAAGTTCCTTAGTTTTGGTTTTCTCTTTTGATTTCTTGCTTAGGTTTGGGTTAAGATTTTTTTCACCCTGACTAATAAACGTGGGATTACATTTGGTTTAAACATAAATAAGGTTAGAAGGCTGCCCAAATTCGAGCAACTCAACCTGACTTACAAAACTTGCCCCGAGCTCAAGCCTTTCAATTTTAATATGGCGGACCCACTTGCAATCAACCAATCTCTTGACACGCATGCATTATTAATCAATCAGCACATGTCTCCATTTGATCCATCAACATTATTTATACAGCCTTATGACCCTAAAATTAAGGTCTGGAACCATTTAATGGGATTGGGATTGCAACTAGGGTCAGATTTAATCCACGTCCATATCTATTGATTCCCAACTATTTATGCTGTCAACTAAGTAGGCCCAGCAAGAAATGAAACTTTTCCAGGCTCAGGATTTTGTAATTAGGATGTTGATATTTGTATAATGATTCAACCAAATTAAACATCACATTTTTGGTTCTTGGGATAGTATCAATGGATTGATTTTGAATATTGTTTGAGATATTATTGGAAATATTGTGCATGGTATATGAATAAAAAACTTTAAATTTAATTTTTGAATTTATTCAAAACTTTATACCTCCTATTCAATGACGAGTCTATCCAATGGTGAAAACGATAACATGGCTACAAAATGATAGTATGTTCCATATCATGGTGATCCATGAATGGTGGAAACACTAAAAATATATATATATATATTTATTTATTAATAGTGAATTTTAGCAGCAGAAAAAAATGCTGTGTAAGTTTTTTTTTTTTTGGGATAACCCAGTTTTTCTACCACTGAAAATGAGAGGTGCCTACCTTTTAGTGGCAGGAAAAAAAAAAATGCATTCGAGGGTAAAAAAGAATTATTTTCAAAATTTGCAAGCTTTCCAAGCCCATTTTTCTCATTGCGATGAATCTACTATGAGCAATGTTGCACAACGACATTTTGAATTTATCATGATAATATTAAGATATTTTCTTGGGAATATCTCAATGCAATATTATTTTAACAAGTTCAATTCAGTGTTAAATTAGTTTTTACCCTAATATCATTGCGGATTTTATGCAATTATAGGATGAGAGATATCACTGGCGGAGGACCCAGTTTCGGTCACACATGTTTCAACTGGTTAGCCCATTCCATTTTTGATAACACCCATGGGACATGAAGCCACATTTGCAGGGGTAAAAAAAAAATAAAAATAGAATAGTTCTTCCTTTTGCTAGTTGGTGGGGGTTCGTAAGAGAAGAAACGCACAATCAATTTATGTGTAAAAGTGAATTGTGTTGTGAATGTGTAAATCCCATATGAATAAATCTCATATATGTATATACATAAATCATTACATTAGTTGCAGGGCTTATTCCCCTTCTGGATTGACCATATTCTGTCAAAATGTAGAGGATGTTGACTATATGTTGACTTTCAGGCCTCTCGGTCATTAAAAGTCTCTCAACTTTTTTGTTTCTTTTGCCATTTAACCTCTTTTGAGTAGTGGGGCACATTGAGCATGTAGCAGATTATTAGTAACTTTACCCTAGGATTCCTTGTTTTGTTGCACTGCTCAATGCAGTGTTATTTTTATGATTGCATCTTGAAGAACTTTAAGCCATTGCACAGGGATTATTCTGCTTTTGTTTTCGCTATGATGGCTTGGTGTGTGTTTAGTTGTGGTGCTGTTTTCGTGTTCCACTGTATTCTGTGTTCTTATCATCAAAGACCCTGATAACACAAACTACAAAATACTATCAGCCTTTTTCGGCAATCTAAAGAGTCAACTGGAGGAAAGTTCTATAGGAAAACATCTTTTTATCTCATTTGGTTTTGTTCTAGTGGGGATAGGTAATTTTGTTTTTCTCTTGACTAACTTTTGAGGAAAGTAGAATAAAGGGATCTATTCTCAATGATGTTGAAAAATATCATTTCTTTAGTGAAAGTAACTTTTTATTTTATAAAAGAGAGATTTGACCAATTAATTGTTATTTATATATGTAAAATAGATTAAAAAATTATATACTCCCACATAGCTTTCTTTTCTTTAAATTGAAACACCATAGTGAACAGCCAGTAAAGAAAGGTCAATCTCCATCCACAAAGAGGACTCCCGGTCCTTAGTTTTCTCCAAATTTATATGTGTATACAATAATTTTCTATTAAAGAGGTACCTTACCACTTGTGTGAGGGGAAACCATCTTTAACTTTTATGTGGCCTGCTTGGATGTATGACGATCTTATGGGTTAGGATAATAAAACGGTTTCATATGGATTATTTGAGGGAAAACAGGAACTAGTTTGATTAGGTATTCCAACTCATAATTTAAGGGCCTAAAAAATTTTCAATTTGTTTTCCTTTTTTCTTTTTTGCTTTGAGGGAAAACAAGAACTAGTTTGATTAGGTATTCCAACCCATAACTTAAGGGCCTAAAAAATTTTCAATTTGTTTTCCTTTTTCTTTTTGGCTTTGAGGGAAAACAAGAACTAGTTTGATTAGGTATTCCAACCCATAATTTAAGGGCCTAAAAAATTCTCAATTTGTTTTCCTTTCTCTTTTTTGCTTTGAGGGAATACAAGAACTAGTTTGATTACGTATTCCAACCCATAATTTAAGGGCCTCAGAAATTTTCAATTTTTTTCCTTTTTCTTTTTTGCTTAAAGGGTAAACACCCCCACACCCAAAAAAAAAAAAAAAAGAAAAGAAAAAAAAAGGCTATAACATGTACTAGCAGGTTGTATTAAAATTCTTTAGGTTTGTTGAATTTCATTTTCCTTTATTGAATCCAACAACTGTAGGTTGCATTAATAATAAGCATTAATGATAAATTGGGGTGAGTGCCAATCTACTAAGGGATAGGTATTAGGGAGTGTGAAGTGGTTTTATTGATTATGTTGTGCATATGGTAGGAGTTTAAATAGTTTCTTCGGTGGGTCCAACAAGTAGTTAAAATAATTTCCTCTCGTGTATTGAAAGGAAACATCATATGCCCTTATGTGGCCCACTTATTTTTATATGAATTACAGGAGTAAGGGTGATAGTAAGGCCACTTTGAGCGATAAATGGATTCCGTGATAATGAAGAAACCTAATTTGATTTTCCATGCAACACAAAGTTCCATCGTTATGTACACAACTTTTTTTTTCACGAAAGAGGGAAACAAATAAACTAATTTTCTCTAATAAAAAAGATTTTGATTTTCTATACAAGAGAGTAGGAGAATAAAGTTCCTTTCTCCCATGAAACATAAATAAGTGGAGCGCAGAATAGTCTAGTTGCACAAATAAGTTCTGTATCTTTCTACAAAAGAAAGTCCTAAATCTCATTGCACAGTAGAAAGGACAAAGCCTTTTAACATAATTAACATATTGTCATCATTGTATCCTAATTCCATGTTTTTGGGTTGCTGAATTTGGATAATCGGATAGTAGGGTTCACTTCCATCCTGGTTGAGACATCCCTGCTGTAATCGGACAATGGCGACCATTCACAACCTCCTTAAATGCTGTGTTCTGGCAATGGATATGGAAAATAGCACAACTGAACAAGAACAATAATCTCACAAGAACTAGCACCATTGAAAAGAAAAGATAAGAATTAAACATGATTCACCAATCACCACTAAAATTTACTTCTATAGGGGAAAGTGGAAAAAAAAGCTTTCCACTCTATCTCAAAGAATAAAAACGACGGCTTTGTACAAAGGTCTCTTGCAATATGCAATGCACAAAACAACTGTCTCTCTCTCACCCACCCACTCAAACAAACTTTTACCTTCCTAATATTTTTGGACAAGTCAACTTTGAACCAAAAGACCCTTTTTCTTACAATAAAAGAGAGGGCATATTTGATTCCAAATTAGACCCAAGACCCAAATTTGATAGTCAAGGGTTTCTCTATCAGTAGCTAAACATTTATTTGAGGGCCACCAGGCGGAGATAAATGGAGTACTTTTTTTTTTTGCTTGAAGATACTTGGAGTGCATCAAGTGGGCTCCAGCTTATCAACATTCAGGAACATCACATAGTGAGTCCTTGCATTTCTGTATTGGAACTCAAATTTGAAGAAAGGATATACTTTAGATTGTTGGAAGGCTGACATTTTAATATCATGTTAGAGGCTTTAGGGTTTTGATTCTCAGTTAGGAGTCGTCGGATTGTTGAGTAGCAGAATCCAAGTACTTGGTCAAGTTTACTTGATTACGATGAGATTCAAGTCCAAACTTGACTGTCATAACCTTAAAAACTGACCCAAATGGAATCGATTTGAGTCTGACCAAGTCTGCCAAAAACCTAGTTAAACTCACCCAAGTGGCTGAGTCAACTCATTGCCCTGTGGAGTCAGTTGGGCTGAGTCAAGTTAGAAATTGTGGTCAAATAAGAATTGGTTTCTGGCAAATGTGCAAGGAAAGAGCCAAAAAAGAGTAGCATAGCATGTGAAGAATGATGGGTGTGGCAGGTGGTCACATGAGTGATGATGAATGGAGTGGGGACTGGGGAGTCTGTTGTTGCATATTTTAAGCCATGGGAGCTTTGAGTTGGAAAGAAGTTCAGTTTCAAAGACAAGAATGATGAAGGTGATGACTTTGATGATGTTGTTAATGATGATGTGGGTCTTTGCAATTGCATGTGACCCCAATAACCTCCCCACATTGTCTCTGTGTGTGTGTGTGTGTGAGAGAGAGAGAGAGAGAGAGAGAGAGAGAGGTATGTTTGGTTGTAGATGATAGCATCAACATCATAAAAAAGAGGTACAGAAAGAACAACTCCGAAAAGATGATGGAAGGAAAAAGGCATTGAAGATTGCTGGTGGAGTGATGTCCAAAAGTAGCATAGGACATATAGACGGATAATCAGAATCTCTTTTAAACGTTCATCAGATCCTGCTCATTTGGCAAGTCCATCAGCATACACAAAGACTTTTATTTTTATTTATTTTTCTTAATGATTTTTCTCATGAATTAGAAGGCTAGAAAAGAAGGCAAGTTATCAAGAAAGCCTGGATAATCTACCGTTATTTTATAAGATAGTGGAGCCTACCTAATGATCAACGCTAGTTTCCCACTAATCTACCTTTGGGGTTAAAAGTACAAAACTGATGATGGTTGTTTTCTCCCCCTAATAGGCCTGTGCGGCTCACAAGTCTCACAAGCACTGCACAAGTGTTATTCTTCTATGGGTAGGTATTTTTTTTTTTTGCCCTACTACTCCTCTGAGAAATTAGAATCTCTACTTGTATTGGAAGGTCTGGAAATTTTTTAGAGTGTCCGTTTACATACATTCATACCATGCAAGGCTCACAGGTCAAGTATATTGTTGCAGCAAATTAAACTAAATCTGCATCATCTGTAGCAGTGATTAATATTGGCATTGCTCCAGTGTCCACATAATTTTGAAAAGGGTGAAAAATCAGAAAAAGTTTATATGAAATTAAATAAGAAAAATAGAAAGTATTAACATTCACATATTTTTAGAGGTTGTCTTCCCTCTTTAAATTGTGACTTTACAACACTACAAGCATTAATATATGCAACAATTCTTAAAAAAAAAAAAAAAAAAAACAGTAACCAGTGGCAAATCTTATAGATAGAATGACTCTTTCATTTTCTCATAAGATATTGAAAATTCCTTTCTTATTTGTTTTTTTTTTTTTTTTTTTTTTTGAGCAGGTTGATCGAGTGCAAATGAAATTTAGACAGAAGAGGGCATTTGTATCCAATGGGTGATTTTGTTGAAAACCTTTGCCATGGGCTTCTATTGAAAACCTATGCTAGTCCCTAATTCTCTTTTACCTTTACTAGTCCAATAGCTAGAAAATCATTAAAATTTTTAATTAGAAATATTTCTAAATATTTAAATAAATTATAAATGAATATTAATATATAATTCATAATAAAGATGGAAACTCATTAGAGAAATAAAGATGAAATGTTGCATTGCAAAAAGTTTGAGGATGCACCACGTGTCCCTCTCCAAGGAAGTCACCTGCTATCTTTTATTATATAATTTATAACACTTTTACCTTTACTTACAACACTGTATTCTGCGCTTAATTCTTTACTTCTTGGTTATCAATATTCTATATATACAAATTTATTCTATTTGATAGCAACCCAGATTTTATTGCTCTTCAAAAAGCACAAGGGAGCTGGTGATGGAGGGGTTTCCTGTGGAATTAGGGGCATCCTCAATATCAGTTGGAGCAAATGATTTGAGCCCTAAAGTTTCACTCCTCAAATTTCAATAGCTAGATTTCATGTAAATTTATTATTATAAAATCCAATATGACTAATGTTCAGATTAGTCTCAAATCAAGAATGATGCTAATTTAAAGGAGATAGGTTTTTATTTATGAAAAAAAAAAAAAAAGCATCCATGCATAAAAAATGGGGTGGCATGGGGAATTGTCATTGTCTTTCTCATGTTATAGGGAGAACAAATAACCTAATTTTATGGGATTTTTCCATGGCATAAGGTTGAGGCTTCATTTTGTAATAGTTATGTTTTCAGTAATTACTATCTTTAATTACACTATACTCACACACACTCACCATAACATATTCAAATCCCTCACACTCACTAGCTTTTGTAAATTTGTACTTACCCTAATTTGATACTAATCTAAATAACAATTACAGTTGGACTTCACACCTTGTCCAAACTTTACTTGTCCATGACGGGTCAAAAATGAAATCCTCAATTCTCACCTTCTTTAATTAATGCCCACCACCAGCTGCGTTACATGCGTTTGTGTGTAAATACCTATTTACAAACAACTAATCACAAATATTGGTTTTTAGGGGGGTGGGGGTGGGGGCTTGAAGTTGAAAAGACCACTGCCAAACACACTCCTAAAGGAAGGAGGTTAGGTAGATCACCCCTCAAACCTGTTGCCATATCTAGCTACAACAAGATAGTTTCAATCAAGAACGGCTCCTTACTCGAGAGGTAATGAGCATCAGTTTGAACCATTGGTATGTCACATCTTCTCATTTGTGCTGGTTCCTTTTTCACTTGTGTTGGCTTTTTTCCAACATAAATGGATTTCCTTCCCACTTGAGTGGGCTGCGTTCTCGTGTGCATACGGACTGTCTCTAGGTCCCGGCCTCCCTTGGCTAGAGTAAAAGAAAAGAAGTTTCAATCATAAGGTGATTGAATTCTAGTGTATACAAGTGGCTCATCTGGCCTTCGACTTGTTAGCTGGGAGAAGTGGCACGTTGTTGTAGGTGCGCTGTATGTACATTAGGAGTGTTGACAATTTATTATTATTATTATCAGACATTGCTAGTTATGCAGTTAAGGAGGCAAGGCAAGTGGAACACAGTGGCTATAAATGTCTAATGTGGTTCATTTTTTATGGACCCCTAAACCACAGCCCATCCCCGAGCCATTAATCTGCTACCATCTAATAAATGAAAATGCAGCTCTTATATCATCAGACTTTGTTTTCCTTACATGGAGAGCTAGCATCTGATCAGAGTGATATTTGACTGAGTCACACCACTGACACATCCATCACGCAGTCATCATCCTATTTTCAGCAGTTGTCAGACATTTAGGTGGCCCCCACAGTAAGGGTGTCTGTAAAAAAAGAAAATGCTGTCATGTTCTAATAATAAACACAGTGAATGAACAAGAAAATTTATGAGAGAGAATTAAAAGTTAAAGCTGTCTGATCAGCATTGTCCTATCCATGGTAGTTTTGTTGTTCAGCAAATTGATCACATTGGAGGCTGGGTAGCCTTCTGGGTAAAGAATAATGATAATGAAAGGAGGAACAAACCTGATTGAGATCTACTTTGCTTCACCATCTTGTGGCTACAATGGGTCCAGACCTAGTTCAATTTTTCTGGGTCTAGACACATCAAAAGGAAAAACATAAAATGCAGTGCAACAAAAAACCGTTCAAAAACAGCTCTGGATTTTCAATTAATTATCATCTTTGTTATCATCTTCATCTTAGTATTAATCCATCGCCCGGATTGACAAATTATGCGACTCGAACCAAGTCGGCATAAATTTGGCTTAAACTCCCATGAGTTTAGGGATGATAATGTGTGGATTCTGTCATGGGTTTGGCTAAACTTGAATCTTCCCCATCTCACACCTGCCTCCCTGACTCGATCTGTGATGGGTTTCCAATTTGCATTATCACCCTAATCGTAGCGGGTTGAGGAAGGTCGCCTGATCAACCTGACCCGTAGCCATCTAGAATCTAACCTACTTCTTGGGCCTAGCATTCAGGTCCAAATCCAGCCCGTCTGCTCAAAATTAACGACAGCTTAAGTCATTTGCAAAAGATTAAGCCCCAGGTGGCCTATAGGCTGTCAGCATATACAACCTCATATAATCACATATGACAATAGGGATGGACAAAATGTTCAGATCCAGTCTACAGGTGAAAAGTTGGAATTGGTAAAAGACTGGCCAGGTTGGGCCGAGTTATACCTGGGCAACAAGCCTATTTAATTCATTCAGTTAATCCAATCCTTGATTGTATTCTGAACGTTTTCTATGCATGTACATAAAAACAAAAGGCAAGCATGCAAATGAAGGTAGGCTTGTTGGGCTTACATTACATGGCGTTGAACTTCTTCCCGGTCTTGGGCCTAGGCCTCGATGCCACACTTCTTTTTGAGGCTTCACCATATTTAAGAAGATAGAAGCTACAATATAATGGGGGACATTCATGTGCATCCATTCCTCACCTTAGGGTGAGGGAACTTTCCATTTTTGCACATGAATATTTCTTTTATGCATATGACCATATATGACTTTTCCTCTTTTGCACATGAAAATTTTCAATTATGGAAGTGCTTCTCATCCAATGGTGAGGGATGGATGCACATAAATATTCTTCCAATATAATATATGGATTCTAAAATCCTTGGGTTTCTTTCTATACCGAACAAGAGACCATAACTGGACCTAGACCCAGACCCAAACAGGGGTCCATGTTTTAGGATGTTACCCTCATCGCATTTAACTGAAGACCCAAATCTCGACCAAAACCCAAATAAAAGCCTTGACTCATGGGCTAGGCTAAGGCATATCTAGGCCTTGCCTTAATTTACAAACGCGGACCGACATCTGGTCCAAGCGCGGTGTGGGCCATGAGTGCTTGACTCCAGCCCTACCGCCTCATACATGCCTGGCACAAGCCCTCCCAATTTGAAGATAGAGCCTGGCCAGGCCAAGCTTTCTATTGCTTGATCAGGCTTCTATCACCTTTGGGTAAACATTCAATAAACTACCCGCACGACTTATTCAGGCTGGGTTGGGTCAGGGTTTTGGCTTTCTATTACTTAATCCAGGCCGGCCCAAGTGCTAAAACTTGTTGTACCCACCTCAGAGTGGGCTGGGTGAAGGTCAGCCAATGTGGGCCAACCCATGAGCACCCTTCCACTGCAGCATATCCAAAAACATGGTGGACATTGGACAAGAAGGAATCGGACAGTAAATGGCTCAAGTATTTGGATGATTCAGGCCTTGCAAATCTTTGATTCAATGGATATGATGATCAAGTCTATGGACTGCCTACCTATGGAACCATCTCAAGTACATGCCAGTGGTTAAAGTGGGTCCAACTGATCCACTGTCTGTCACTATATCAGTGAGGCCCATGACTTACTATCATTTTTGGCAAGCTTGCGAGGTTTTAAGGCATTTGTGTCATATTATCAGTCATTCATTAAGACAGGAGTACTAGTCAGTTTTAGAACCAAAACTTTGTGGAACACTCCCTCCTGACTAACAGCAGGTGGGAAAGTTAGGGTTGTAATGGACTCGGGTCCTGTCAATGCATGCAAGGCCCGTTTCCAATAACAAGGGACTTGGTTATGGGTCCAATAGGCCAAATTGATTGTACCTCAACTCACTTTCAAGCAAATTCTCATCGAACCGGACTCTCCTATTTATTTTTTGGGTACCCCAGTGAAAGTGTGGGACACAAGAGCTCACAAGCATGAGTAAAGGAAGTCCACATACGTAGAAAGAGTGCCAGACCCAAGAATCCCACCCCCCCTCCCCCGCCCCCCGAGTGAGATGCATGCCAGGTTGCCAACCAGCTCGGCAACCCTTTGTTCTCTTTTTGGGTGGACTTTAATATGAAGTTAACTTTTGTTGGACTCAGCCATGTATCAGTTGGACTTAGCATTCATTAGACGGACTGGGACCACCTATGAGGCCATTACCCTCAATAAAGTGAGACTTGGTATTGGGCTCAGTGATACTAAGAGTCAAGTTCGAGCCATAAAATCTTATCAAGTCAAATTGATGTTTTTACCAAAAGAAAAAAAAAAGAAAGAGAGACAAATTGATGTTGCTGGAGATTCAGATCTGTGTTGGTTTTTAAGAATAGGCAATATGGTCCGTGAGACACCCAGTAGCGCCACCAAATGCATGGAATTGCAACAAGAGAGAGATATCCAAGTCCAACGGATATTGCTGACAATCTAATTAGGATATGAACTATTGCAAAAGCTGTAGGGACCTGAATCCAATTGTAAATATATCCACTATTGTTAGATCCACATCCGAAATAAAAATTGCACAAAATTACTATCCCTTCTCATACTAATTCCCTGCAAAATATGACCCCTTTCTTCATTCCAAATAATTAGAAAATCTCACCCCCATTTTTTTTTTGTCAACCCCCAATTTGAGTTGGCCCTACTTTCAAATTAACAAGGAATAAAGTTTGGATCCTAGAGAATAAAAACAGGAATGGGGATATCAGGGGTTTAACTCTCAGGTAGACCCCACTGAGGTATCTGGGCAAAGACAACTATATCGGGTCTCAATTGACCACATTCCAAACCTGATCAAGGTGCACACTCCACACCCTTCATGCTGATAATGAGTAACAAGCTATGGTTACATTTGTGGAAGACCAACATACTAGTCAATTCAATCTAATATCGACGGGAGACAAAAAAAAGAGTTGGGCCAATTTGGCATCATTTTTTAGAATGTTACATTTTGAAAATAAATGAAGAGAAACTTATTTTTATATATATTTTCTCATTCTCTCTCTCTCTCTCTATATATATATAATCTTTCATTTAGATTTTCGTTCCAAACAGGCCTTTAATTCTCATTTTTAGGATTTAATTTGGGAGTGACTATTTGCACTTTCTTTCTTGCTCGGTGCACATCCATTCATGGGACCCCTCTAGTATATTCCCAAAATACCTTTGTCCCTTTCCTCTCCTTGCTCGCGCACCCCTGCTCCCACCTCCGCCTTCCCTCCCCTTCCTTCTCTCTCCCTCCCTTTATCTCCCTATCCTTCTCTTGTCTCTGTCGAGCTTCTTCTCCCTGCTCGCAAGCCAACTTCACCCGGTGCCTACCTCCACCCTCCTCGTCTGCTTCTCCTTGTCTCTCCCTCCTTTTCTTTCCCTCTCTCCTTCTCCATGATCTCGTCCCTCTCCCGTTCGGCCAAGCGGACCGAGCAAATGAGTATATTGTTCGGTACATGGCCGAACAATATACAATAAACTCATTTGCTCGGTCCCGCTTGGCCGAACGGGAGAGGGGTGGCTATCAAGGAGAAGGAGAGAGAGAAAGGGGGAGAGAGAGAGGGAGAGGGAGAGAGATAAAAAAAAAAGGAGAAGGAGATAGACATGACATGGAGCAGGAGGGAGGGAGGGAGCGGGGAGGTGGAAGTCCAGCTGTGCGCCGCTTGAGAGAAGGAGGGGATAAGGGTATTTTGCAAAGGTGTTAGAGAGGTCCACGAGGGATCCCTTGAAAGGATGTGCACCATGCAAAAAGGGGATGTGCAAATACTTGCTCCTTTAAATTTTCACTCATCTTTCAATTAAGTATATCCGGTCATAATCAGTCATATGAATTTTTGCCCAAAAATTTTCAATATGACCAAATTTTTTGTGTCCTTCTTTTGAAATTAGGGCAAAACTTAAGCCCTATTTGAAAATTTCCCAATTCCCAATAAATAGCACTCTTCATCATTTCTATACTAGACTGATAAACCCTACCTCTCCCCCCTGCTTGTTTGCTCCCATGGAAAGAAGTAGAGCTAAACCAAAACCCTACTCCTCTTTCTAAAACCCATGGATTCTTCAATCCCTTCTTCTTCTCCTCCACCTCCAAAAAAGCCCAAAATGTCTGCAACAACAACATCAGATGATGAAGAAAACCCTAATTTCTCCGAAGAATCCTCGAAGAAGCCGCAGCGTTTCAAGCGGCGGAAGATCGCCATCTTCCTCGCATACTGCGGCGTCGGTTACCAGGGAATGCAGAAAAACCCCGGTGCAAAAACCATCGAAGCTGACCTCGAGGAGGCCCTCTTCCACTCCGGCGCCGTCCCCACCCCCGACCGCGGAAACCCCAAGCGCTTCGATTGGGCACGCTCCGCCCGCACCGATAAGGGCGTCTCCGCCGTCGGTCAGGTCGTCTCCGGTCGATTCTACGTCGACCCCCCCGGCCTCGTCGCCCGCCTCAATTCTCACCTCCCGCCCCAGATCAGGATCTTCGGCTACAAGCGCGTCACCGCCTCCTTCAATGCGAAGAAGTTCTGTGATCGGCGTAGGTATGTGTATCTTCTCCCTGTGTTCGCTCTCGACCCCAATTGCCATCGCGATCGGGAGAGCGTAATTGCGAGCGCTGGATCCGGAAATGAGCTTGTTAAGTGCTTGGAATGCTCTGAGCGCGGCCGCAAGGTCGCTGGAATCATGGGTCGCCGGAGAGCGGACGGAGAAAATAGTGATAGCTCTGTTCTTGAGTCTATGGTTTTTCCCGAGGTCGAAACGTGTTCGAAAAATGAAGGGTTGATAGAGATCAAAGGTGGTGGTCATGCCCCAGAGACTAGGATTGGTTGTGAGCAAGGGAAAATTGAAGTTAATGTGGGAGCAATGGAAAACAATGATGGGTCTGTTATAGAACTAAAGAATTCATCTGAAGAAGAAAAAAATGAAGAAACTGATGCAAGTTTAAATGAAGGATTGAATGGTAAAGATGGTGGTCCTGCTCTAGAGACTAGGGTTAATTTTGAGGTAGGAAAGAGTGAAGTAACTGTAGAGACAGTTGAAAATAATGATAGGTCTGCGTTGGAGCTGAAGAATTCATCTGAGGAAGAAAATATCGAAGAAATTGAGGCGAGTTCAAGAAGAAAAGGCGGTCCTCCTGTAGTGTCTATGTTTTCATGTGAGGAAGGGAAAAGTGAGAAAAATGGAGAAATTGAGGGCAATGTTAGGGATGCTGTGTTTGATGATGGAGTTTCTTTCAAGGATGAGAAAACAGGAAAGACTGGTCCCTTTTGTAGTGAGAGTGGAGAATTGACGGGAGCAATCAAGGGTGGGGAATTCTGTTATGGAGAGAAGGAGAGGGAGAGGTTTAATGGGATTCTCAAGCGCTATGTGGGGACCCACAACTTCCACAATTTCACTACTAGGACCAAGGCTGAAGACCCTTCTGCACGCCGCTACATTGTGTCGTTCAATGCGGATGATGTTGTTAGCATTGATGGGATGGAGTTTGTCCGGTGTGAGGTCGTTGGGCAGAGTTTCATGCTTCATCAGATACGGAAGTTGATCGGGCTTGCGGTTGCTGCAATGAGGAACTGTGCTCCAGAGGCGCTGATAGAGACTGCCCTGAAAAAGTAAGCAATTTATACTGAATTTTAATATGATTTGTGGTGTTTTGTTTTTCTAGTTGCAAAATTTTGAGTTGGCGAGTGGAAATTTTCAGGGATGTAAATGTGAATGTTCCGACCGCGCCTGAGGTTGGGTTGTATTTGGATGAATGTTTATTCACTTCATATAACCAGAAGTGGAAAGATTCTCATGAAGAGGTGTCCATGGAAGTGTATAAGGAAGAGGCGGAGGACTTCAAAATGAATTATATTTACTCCCATATTGCATCCATGGAACAGAAGGAAGGAGTTGTGGCCCTTTGGTTGCATTCCCTAAACCATCGCAATTATCCTGATTTCCACTTGGTTGAGGCCAATGGAACGTGTGCCGATATGAATTGCACTCAAGAAGCCAAAATGGAGGAATAACTCCTTCAATGGAAATCAGCGCCTAACCTTGGAGCACAGCTTGTCCTGCTATCTTCATTTTTCATCTCTTACCAGTTTTTTGGAGGGATTGACTAACAACTACTCGCTATGCAATGTATGCTTTTGTGTTTACATTTGGATGCTCTCTCCTATAAGTTAAAAAATGATGTGTCAAAATTTTGTTTTTTCTTTTCTTAAAGAAAATCATGACACGATTTTGGATCTTTGTTATAGCAACTTAGAAAAGATGAATGGTTGCAATTTGCATAGTTAATATCCTATGTTGGCTTACCACATAGCTCCAATTTGTATGCACTTTTATTTTGACTTTTTGAGTTTTTATTGATGCTGGGAAATGTGGAAATCTTCTTAGTTCTTTCATAGTTGGTGCAATCCAGTAATGTGCAAAATTGTAATATAACGTGGAATATAAGTTGCCTAAAGAGATCCCCCATCCTGTTTCTTTTCTTGGATTTTCTTCAAATCTTCTACATGCTTACTGTTGTAGAAATTTGGTATTTTCATGCGGATAGATGAACATGTGTGTTTGCAATAGAGTTTAATGGGAATAAACATCTGCATGTGTATGCACCAACTGATTTTGCACTTAAATTAAAATGTAAAAAATGTACTGTAATTGAACATGATATTATTTTTGAGATCATCATTTTCGAAAGACTGATAGAAGTATGTATTTGAAAGGAAAGGAACTTGATTATTTTAGTTGTAGCTAGATTTTAACAAGGTAAATTTGACTTTGTTTTGAATTTTGTTTTCTCATTTCTTCCAATTGGTTTAGTTTAGGATATTTTTTTTAAGGGTCGTTGAGTTTAGGAGCTGATGTTTTTTTTAAAGGATAAGAAAATGAAAGAGAAAGTGCATTATGAACATGTTAGGTTATAGGCATGGAGATGTCTACAATTGATCTGTCTAGATGGAGAACAAATCAGAAGCAAGATTAAAAGGTGGGGAGGGAGGGAGGTAGGGAGGGAGGGAACACTGTCAGTATGAATCTGGTTCAGTCTGTTCTGAAGATGCCTAGATGTTCAAGCCTCCATTGGCCTTATCCAGAAGATCTCTCTCTACAGCAGACTTGAGGTACAGAGCAATAAGCCTTACAGCATGGGCCAAAAGACTGTTGTAACCAAACATGGACGTCATCCAACCCAATCTGCATCAGTAAATGTCTATATATCTTGGTCGCTATTGGGCTTATACAGAAGATCTCTTCCTAGAGGAGCATATGCGGGATACGAAGTTGGAAAAGAAGGAAAGAAAGAAATAAGAAGAATTTTTAAATCTCACATCATCATTGTACACTATGATAATTATCTTCAAACTCCTGTTGATAATTTTAGTGTTATCCTATATCACTATCACTTGTTACAATGATGTACACTAGGATAATTATCTTCAAACTCCTCCTGAAAATAACATTTTAAGGCAAATAAACCCAACTCTCGTTGCAATATAGCTTGTTATACATCTGTGAGGCTTGTGGTGACTACTTCATGCTGCGAATGGTTTTTTTTTCCTTCACAAACAAAGTTTTTCGGAAGATAATCCCATATCACCATTGTACAATAGAATAATTATCTTCAAACTCCTTAAGAAGATAATCTTTAAGGGCATATTTTGTAAACAGAGAGAGGATTCCTTCGTTCCTTTGGAACCATACTATCCTCTATGTGGATTTTTAATGAGAGGAATCACTACATTCCAGGTTTGGAAAACACCTATGAGGAGTCACTTCTTGTAATTAGGGCCTTTTTGCCTTTGTGGATTTGCAAAATTCGATGGGGGCAGGTGGAGACGGAGGAATCAATGGAAGAGAGGATTGTTGATGGGTTTGGAGGATTTGGAAACTCCTCTCACTTTTCCTCTTTTCAACCAAATGTGGATTTTCCTCACAATCAAGGAAAATCAGAGAGGATTCCTCTCCGAGCACATTATCCAAACACGCCCTAGGGACACCAAAAATCTTTTCTCCAAAGATTTGGTTGCCAAACGTGACCTAAGGCTAATAATCCCATTTCATCATTACCTGCTACCATGATTGTCAAAATCCTAGGATTCATATCCTGAATCCAACTATTCACATTGAATCATAAGAAAAATGTTTCATGTCTATACAACGAATCTCATTTAGAAATGAATCCTAGGATTCAAGTGGGAATCTTATGATTTGATACTTTTTTTTTTTAATCTTACGATTCAAGCAATTCGCCTAGGTGAGAGTAGCCATTAGCCAAAGCTAAATGGCTAATATTAATTCACTTTTACTTTTTTGTATATTAGTGTTTTTTATTTTCAAAAGGTTATTTAGTGACTAATGAAACCTCTCAAGAATTGCCGGATTTTGAGGAGGTTTTAGAGACAAAGAATCGGCATGGGATTGAAGTGTTTGATTGTACACATGGGTTTTTGTCATAAACACTTTTTAAACTTAAAAGAGTGAGATTGATGATTTGGATTTTTTAGAATTTTTGGTTTTTTTTTTTTATTTTTATAAAAAAACTGCAAGTTGTTTTTTTTTTTTTTTTTTTTTCTTTCTATTCACACATTTATTTATGATACATAAATATATACCACTGATTTCTTTATGTGATTATATCAGTCTTTTTTGCTTCTATTAATGCTACTATGGATGCAGGATGAATAACTACTTCATGTTCTTTTTTTTTTTTGAAAATAAATTTGTTACTCTTTTCTTTTTTCCATGATACGATTCAATTCAACCCCTTAAACAATTTGTGATATGATGTCGATTTTCAGAAGAATGCCTATTATAATAATGTTCGTTGTTTAATTCAATGAGGCTTCTGGTGACTCTGCAAGTAAGCCACCCACTTTGAGGCTCAGAGGTGGTGTATTAGATAGATTGGTTGGAGATAATCTTTTGTAGATGCTATCCTTTGCTGTGGCTATCTGGTCTTTATGAGGAACAGAATGAGAGGTGTTTTAAGAGTAAAGATGTTAGCATTGATGTCATGATAACATGATATCGCGAGTTAGACATCGAATAATCTCTTGGGTTTGGGTGGTATCAACCTACTGGCTGTTGGTGTTTTAATTGCCTTGGTGGACAGATGTTGAAATGAAGTAATATAAGACTCTTCCCCATTGAATGGTTCGCATAAGTTAAATTTCAACAGTGAGATGTTTCTGAGTCCTAATATGTTTGAAGTGATACAATGGTGTGGAGCTGGTTGTGTTGGTCATTGGAGTCTGTGAAGGTGTCTGGTAAAATTTATGTCTGCTGATCGTTGAGGGCGACTCTTTTATTGTTACTTGCTGCGCTTCAGGCAGGTATGGTACTCCTTTGAGAGTGGAAATGCTTTATAGACGTGCTTAAGGATCTAACCAGGGACCAGTCGGTGTTTTTTGCTTGTGTTGTGAGGGGCAAATGATGTAGCTGATCGCCTTGCAGAAAGAGTGCAGTGCTAGTTAAATGACAGGGTTTGGCAAATGTGATCCTCTTGTATATTTTTTTTGAATGTTAACTAGTATTAATCAAAGGCTAAACAGTACAAAAGAGATATACTAGAAAGCAATGAAGAATTACCACAACAAACAAAGAAAAAAAAAACAGCACTACAAACCAAGCCTAACAAGAGAACTCTATACAAAAAGGCGAGCAAAACCACCCAAAAAATTAAGAAATCACCTCGCTCCAATTACAAATGATAGTGTCTATAGGCAGTCCCCAGAACTCTTGAAGAATAGACACCCAAGAAGCAGCCATAAGTTTGGACTTGGAAATAACAACGGCTGGCTTAGAACATCTCGAGTTCCTTTCTTTCTAAATAGCCCACATGGTTGAAAAAAAAGAAGCACGCTATAGCAGTCTCCTTTTGTGGGAACCAAACACAAACTTCCATGCTCCAAAGAGGTCGTGAATGGATGAAGGGAGAACCCAGGACAGATGAAAAGACTGGACGAGTGAATTCCAAATTTCATTTGCCATTGGGTAGCGTAGAAGAAGGTGGTCGACTGATTCTTCAACTGACAAACAAAGGGGGTAGGCGTTGACCACTATCACTTTTCAATGCCGGCGATAAACGAAGGTAAGGATACTGCCTCGAAGCACCAGCCGAGCAAAAGCCAATACTCTTGTGGGTACCTTTGATTTCCAAAGGAAGTTGTAGTGGCTGTGAGTGGTAGAAGTAGCAGTCATGGCCGAATCCTCCTAGGAGTTGCATAAGCTCTCTCTCCTCGTTTTCTCGTAAGTGTCTTCTGAAAATCGGGGTCCAAACAGTATTGTCATTTATCTTTACCTGTGATCCTCTTGTATATGTTTTACTCGACATATGCTTTATTGTTTCACTTTGTCATTAGGGATGTATATTGAAGTAGATTAGTTTTTAGGTTGACCTGTTCGAATGGTGACGTTGGCTATATCAGTATCACTTCTTTTCTTGAAGGGGGAGAAAAGAAAAGAAATTAATGCTTGAAGAGTTTCCTGGGGAAGGGATTTGACAGTAAGTACCTTGTTTTCTCTTCTGCTCGTTGAGTCAGAGAAATGCTTCCTCTTCTATTCAACCTACTACATCAGACTATGTTTCAAGGTTCAGTGCCCTCTCAATGGCTGAAGGTGGATCTGGCGGTGGTCTCCAGCAGCAGGTCAAAGAATTGAAGTTTCTGTAATTCCTTTTTGCTGCTGTGGTCCTTTTGGCTGGCCTGGGGGTCTCTGGTTTTTGGTTATGTTGTTAGTAATTGGTATAAGTTTAGGTCTGTTGGTTTAGGTTTTGATTTTACTTTGTTCATTGGTCTTGTTCTGTTTTTATTTGTTGGCTTGTGCTTCTGGGTCTTTTGGGTTTTGTGCTCGGTCTGTTTGTAACTCTTTCACATGAAGCAAAAAGGAAAAAAAAGTACCTTGTTTTCTTGAAGTACTGCTTGGGCATCAAAGTTGCTGGTTATATTAGCAAGGGGATTATGATTTCACAATGGAAACATGCTCAATGTCTAGGTCTGTCGAAATCTAGCAGAATCTTTGGTTTCACATATGAAGTGGTGATCTTCTGACAATTCCCAACCAGTATCAGAGAGTCGGGAAATAACTTACTTATTTACCTAACTTAATCTAGAAATATCTTCTGTCACTACTGTACACTTTTTTGTGCATTCCCCTGACTATCTGGATGCTATCCATTGTAGTATATATTTTTAGAGGTTCTTTCAGCCAAGGTATTCTCTTCTCTGATCAATGACATCATGTTGAATTGGCATTTATCTAGAATTCATTCCAATGTGTATCCCAATGTTAGATTGATCACATGTAAAATTGCAATATTCCATTGGAGTCAGTCATGCATTTTAGTTATAACCAATCCAAAGGTGGTTCCTACTTCCAACTCTTACTGAAGTAAGGTTTTTTTAATGGTGGCTATACAATATGCATTCATGATTGTGTGATATGAGCTCCGTAGATAGGAACAGTGAGCCAGTATATAGGTTTTGAAAAAGTGTGAGCATACTCAGTTTTGAAAGTAGGGGCATGCTCTCTCTCTCTCTCTCTCTCTCTCTCTCTCTGCATCTCTTCTAACTTTATTTCATGATGTAGTTTCTTGTAACATTTTCCTGTAGTTCCTGTAACCTTTGTTGATATAGTAGTTCAGCGGGCGCATGTTGTGTCATCTGTGTGTTCTACCTTCCTGGTTCTAACTTTATTTCGTTAATATAATTTTGTGTATATGTTGTTCCTGTGTAGTAACTTGAAGAACTGCCTAACAACTGTTCTTGTGGATTAAAGAATTCTTTTAAGTTTTAACTCATATTTTGTGTTCAGGTTAACATATATATATCAATGTCATTTATGATGGGGAGTCTCTATATAGGCCTTTCCCCTGTTACCTTTTCTCGGTCAACTACCATCAAGAATGTACTTTTCTATCAAGCCGATAGCTAATTTAATTGAACATTGCACTATATAATGTTTTGATTTTGTCTTTTATTTTTCAAGAATGTTATGGAAGTGTAGTATGTGATCTTTTCATTACTTACGATCCCATAGTGTTTTTATGGATTGTGAATTGAAGTAAAGTAAGGTGAAGCATCATAACAAGAGAGAATAAAATATAAGGGGTTATGACGGTTTTTTGTTTTTAGATGTTTGATAGGGAATATTTTTAACTTTTTGTGTAAAAAGATGATTTTTTTTACTTAGTGGATAAAAGAGGTTGCTTTCTGACTTTTTTTTTTTTTTTTTCAAAGGAAGGGGAACGTTGAATATGTGTACTTTTGATATGATCCCAAGTCTTTTCTTGCTTGGATAATGGAGGTTTTACCTCACTTTACTTTAATTCACCATCCATCCAAACAAGCTTCGCATCCTAAAGAAAATTCATTCAGGGGCGTTACTTCATAATATTGGAATTATGGAATGACTGAAAAGATCCTTGGGATGCACTGTTGTATCATACATACTCTTGAGCTAGACCAAACTTGAGCTTGTCTTGTAAAACCGTAACGTTATATCAAGTAATCACCTTCACCCATATTAAATTGTCAACTTTCTTCCAAGAGTCTTACCATCACTGTCAATGTCAATGGATACCAAAATTTGAGCAACTAAGAAGGGTGAAACTTTGAATTGGACCGTTCACTACCCACCATAAAATACAAGTTTTGCGCATAATAATTTACTAAGCATACGTGGGCTAGTTGTAAATGGAGAGAGCCGGGATAGGCGTGGGCTGTCGGGTAGTAAAGCTCTGGATTGGACTTTTAAACCCTAAGCTTGCTTCCAAGCCAACCTGATAACCCCACTACCAAACAACAACATTGGAAGTCACTGTTTTTAAGCATGAACCTTTGCCGTCCCAGTCTCCACATTACGATGTAATTCAGTCTGATTACTCTGGTACAGTCATACAGTTGGTCTATCACGGATCGGGATTCTCTGAGGGTTTTGATCCATGGTGACTGTGAGTAGACTAATCACATGGTGATGTGGTGAACCGTGATAAGACTCACGGTCACAGTGGGGTAAACCCTCCCAAGATCTGGACTTGTCTATCAATGTTCACTGAGAATTTTTTTAATGAAATGGATGTCCACTGAGAATTCTTTTTATGGATAGGATGTCCACTGAGAATTTTTTTTTGATGAAATGGATGTCCACTGAGAATTTTTTTTATGAAATGGATGTCCACTGAGAAATTTTAAGCCTTCCATTCCTTAAGTTGGTCTATCACTGTCAAGTGTCAACTGAAAATTTTCAAAGTCTCTAATGTTTTGTTATCTTACTGAGATATTTCAAAAGTCTAGTCTTCTTTGCATCTGCTTTTTCTGTGTGACAGTGCAGGAGATTATTTTCCGATGAGTTTCGCGACATGGCCCATACCCAAGCTTTTTCCAACCTATGCCCTCTCATTACTAATCTCCCTTGAGTTAGAATAATATACTTCAATTACACAATTGAATCGATTAATGTTGAGGAAGGGAGCGCTTGTTTGCATGGAATTGAATTCTTAGAAAATCTGGTAAATGTATTTTGAAAATTAGTTGAAAAATTAAGAAACAAAAGCAAAGATCTATTTTCAGAAAAAAGAAAACAAGAAAAAAAAAGAAAGATTTATAAATGGCTATCAAATAATCTCCCCTTTAATGAAAATGAATCAAGAAAAGATGAAAAATGTATACCCGATCATCACAATAATAGATCAAATCTTACGAGGGTCCCATCTACACTTCCATCTTATGTTCTCTCACATTTTTAATGATTATTTCTTAGAACTAATTTTATTGTGAAATGGTATTTAATTCTATCCTAATAAGGCCCCCAATGGATAATCTTTTTTTCACATATTTACCATTTGATGTTGAGTATTATTCTATTTCAGTGAATTTTTGGGTGTTTTGGTGGGGAGGGAGGAGTGAATGAGATTTCCAATGGATGAATTTTGAAATGATACGCGACTTGCAACATGCAGATAAACAAAACTGTGATTTGATCAAAATTGATGCTTCCACTAATGCAGATATCGGATGGATTGAGAATTTCGATTTTTAATAGTCCCTCTTAATCTGACTTTGAGGCGTAAGGTCCTATTGAGTTCTTACATTTTTAACTTCTGCTATCCAGCTCATTCGATTACTACAGGGATGATTCTAATTTGAAATATGAACCATAAAATAATATACTTATTGAATTAATCACAAGAATACCCAGTTACAAATTTTTTCAATCGGTAACATATGATTATATCGCAATGGAGCACCTAATTTCACGGTCCCATGAGCTCATTGTCATCATCATTCCCCACAGTTCTTTGCCTCTTCAAGGAATATGGTAGATAATGAAAATTGCCCAGTCACTACGGCAGAATTTTGTTCTTGTAAATAAGTGCTACACTGGTCCGTACTGATTTGAATTCTCCTGTTACATAAAGTGATCGATTGCTTATAAAGCTAATGAGTGGTAGCTCAGTTGGCCAAAGGACCCTTCACCTCAAGGATTGGAGAGGTCTTGTATTTGACACCTATCTTAGTTGGTCACCTTCCATAGTTTTACCCAGTGATGTGTAGAGGTGGGTTTGCGTGTGTCTTTACAGATTAGTTTTTGGCAGTGCTGTTGAAGATTAAGTAAAGACCCATTTTAAATTTGTGCTCAGGTCCAGTCCCATGGATTCGTAGCTTTCTTTATGAGAATTTCTTTTACACAAAAAGCCACCAAGGAGAGAACCAAAGATAGCCTCAATGCCTCATTCATAGCCTTCCAAAAAAAGAGAGAACATGGTAGAAAAAAGTTAGTAATTTCCTTTCTAGCTGCCACAGCTAGAAGGTAAGACCTCCAAAAGAGAAGAAGCATTGAAAATCTGGAAAAATCTCCCTTGGCTAGCCATCTTAAAACTATTTTCGTTTCCCACACTCCAATTTTGTTTTTCTTTTTGACCAATTAACGACCTTCGATTTTGTTAAAAGGCAAAGAGACATATCTGCCCCAATATCATCCAATTACTGTTGGGATTATCCTAATCTTGCAATATGAATTGTAAAAGAAATACCTGTTGAACCGATTACCGGAATATCGCTTACACTATAGTGATTAAAATTGTGGACTCGAACTCGAACTCGACCATGCAACTTGGCTGAGTTGGGAATAGTCCAAGGAGGAGGATTGAGTTGAAGGAAATATATTTGAGCAAGCAAACGAAGCAATATATGTGATCTTGATCCAACTTACTGTTCAGGACTAATGCAGTTATGGTTGAATTAAGAATTCAAATTTGAATTACCACTCTGAGGGGTAAGTTCCTATTGAGTTTTCCTCTTACATGAATACAACCTGAGCCATCCTATTTCCATAGGAGAATTATCCCAATCTCTGAATATAAACCCCCAAAGCCACAAAAAAAAAAAAAAAAAAAAAAAAAAAAACTATTAAACCCATTACCTAGAACTCAGCATAGAGAGCAGGTGGAGCCCCACAGGAGTCAATAGATTTTTATGTCAATACATGATCATTCCTGTTTACTTTCCCTCTGTTTCTCGTGACAACTTACAAATGATGTGACTCGAGCACCTTCCTCAGTGCATCGCCTCATCATGGATGCAAAGGCTAACCATTCTTTTGTTGTTTTTTTTTTTTTTTTTTTTTTTTTTTTTTTTTTTTAATCTCAGGTAAAGGAATCCTAACCATCCACGCTAAGTTTTTAAACTTATACTACTTGTGGACTCATTATTAGTCCCAAATGCTCTGGCTAGGGTCAAATTAAATTAAATTGGATGTGTCAAAATTAATTAGAGCGAATTGGAACTGATTTTAATTTATATATATATATATTTATATATGCGAAGTGGTTTTAAATTGAAATCAGTTCCAATTTGCTCTAATTGATTTTGACTCATTCAAATTTAATTTAGTTTAGCAAATGGGTTCGATTAGGGTAAATTAGGCTGGGGCAGAGATAAATCACACTTTTTGGACCTAACCTGAACCGTATATTTTTAATGACGTGGTAAAAATTAATTATGACATGTGCCAAGACTTGAACTCAGGACAATATGAATTTCAAAGGAGTGACCCTACCACTACACCACAGAACATATTTTTATTAATAGTTATCAACAAAACCTTAAAATTAGTTAACGAGGAAGGGATTGAGTCTCACTTTGAAATATTGACCAGTAGTTGGAATTTATCTATGAGGTATTTATAAAAATAACTATATTTTTAGAATATTGACCCCTATAAATACTGTTGTTATTATTTTCATACTTATGGATTGTACTTTAAGCATAGGTGATCAAACTTTTGAAATAACTATTTTATATGATTTTCTATATTATCATTGATTTTCTATAACAACCATCTTACAATAAAACTAAACTCAAATAAATATATAATATTTGGAATTGATCAACAAAAATAATAAGTTTCATACTTAATAGGAAAATGATAATATTATTGAAAAAAGAAAAACTCGCGATAACAACGTGGAGCTAAAGAGGAGGCAAAAAACTTTTTATATAACTGATGTGCTACCTTGCATACTCGCCGAGGGAGAAATAGTGGAGTTTGGTTTTTTTCTTTTTTAATTGTGTGGCTTAAACTTTTATAAATCTTGCTATAAATGAAGTGGAATACTACAATAGACCCAATCTATTAAAAATCACAATTATTTAGCCCTTTGATTTGGCCCGAAAAAATTAGATACAGATATGAGCTTTGGGATTTCTGGTACGTCTTTAGTTGAACACAAATGTGAAAGTAAAAGTTCTTTGTCTAAGTCATTATTACACGGGCCCCACTGCAGCTCGTCCGGAATGCAAGTCATTTTGCGAAAGCATGGCATCTGGTCACGTGGTGTTAGAGAAAAACCATGGATCGATGGTTTCACACCGTCGTTAGTTCATGACCAACCCATTTCATGAAATCTATATATATATAAATATATATATATATACACACAAATACATACACGAGAGAAGAATATAGGAATTAGAGTTGATATGTTTTGCCATTAATTGCAGTGAGTGGGTGTAGTTGTTGGGTTTTGTTGCGTTGAGTGGAGCACCTCAAACTACCTTTCCTGCTTGTAAGAGAGGCGACATTTGAAGATGGAGCCCTCATGTAATATTTTTGTTGTTGCATGGTGCTTTTTGTTATTTCTCATCCATGCTATCCTTCTCATGTCACCCACGGTGGAATCCATTACTACTACAACAAAAGAGTCACCAAACGCAACTGATGCACTTGCTCTACTTGCTTTCAAGCAAAGGAATGGTCCTTTTAATTCTTTGAGCACATGGAATGACTCTCTCCCTTTCTGCCAGTGGCAAGAAATCAGGTGCAGTCGACGCCATCCTCTAAGGGTCATTGCCATGAACTTGACCGGACTTCAGTTGATAGGCCCATTGTCACCATTCATCGCAAACCTTACATTCTTTCGTGCAATCCGATTGAGTTGAAGGAGATACATTTGAGAGAGAAAACGAAGCAATATATATGATCTTGATCCAAATTACTGTTCAGGACTAATGCAGTTATGGTTGAATTAAGAATTCAAATTTGAATTACCACTCTGAGGGGTAAGTTCCTATTGAGTTTTTCTCTGACATGAATACAACCTGAGCCATCCTATTACTATAGGAGAATTATCCCAATCTCTGAATATAAACCACCAAAGAAAAAAAAAAAACTATTAAACCCATTACCTAGAACTCAGCACAGAGAGCAGGTGGAGCTCCACAGGAGTCAATACATTTGATGTCAATGCACAGGAGTCAATATGTGATCTTTCCGGTTTACTTTCCCTCTCTTTCTCGTGACAATTTACAAATGATGTGACTCGAGCACCTTCCTCAGGGCATCGCCTCATCATGGATGCAAAGGCTAACCATTCTTTTTATTTTTTTTTATTTTTTTTATTTCAGATAAAGGAATCCTAACCATCCACGCCAAGTTTTTAAACTTATACTACTTCCGGACTCATTACTGGTATTGGTCCCAAACGCTCAATACCATTGATTTGGCCTGAAAAAATTAGATACAGATCTGAGTTTTGGGACTTCTGGTACGTTTTTAGTAGAATACTATTGTAAAAGTAAAAGTTCTTTGTATGGACGTCATTCACACGTCAAAGTCCAAGTCTAAGTCTTTATGTACACAGACCCCACTACAGCTCGTCATGAATGCAAGTCATGTTGCAAAAGCATGGCATCTGGTCATGTGGTGTTAGAGAAAAACCATGGATCGATGGTTTCACACCGTCTTTAGTTCATGACCAACCCATTTCATGAAATCTATATATATATATATATGTATACATACATGAGAGTATAATGTAGGAAATAGAGTTGATATGTTTTGCCATGAATTGCAGTGAGTGTAGTTGTTGGGTTTTGTTGTGTTGAGTGGAGCACCTCAAACTACCTTTCCTGCTTGTAAGAGAGGCAACATTTGATGATGGAGTCCTCATGTAATATTTTTGTTGTTGCATGGTGCTTTTTGTTATTTCTCATCCATGCTATCCTTCTCATGTCATCGACGGTGGAATCCATTACTACTAAAACAAAAGAGTCACCAAACGCAACTGATGCACTTGCTCTACTTGCTTTCAAGCAAAGGAATGATCCTTTTAATTCTCTGAGCACATGGAATGACTCTGTCCCTTTCTGCCAGTGGCAAGGAATCACGTGCAGTCGACGCCATCCTCTAAGGGTCGTCGCCATGAACGTGACCGGGCTTCAGTTGGAAGGCCCTTTGTCACCCTTCATCGCAAACCTTACATTCCTTCGTGCAATCGACCTCAGCAACAATAAACTCATTGGCCAGATCCCCGCAGAAATTGGTCGTTTGTTCAGGCTCAGGTACCTCTATCTTAACGAAAACTCGTTGGAAGGAGAAATTCCAGCCAATTTGACCCGATGTTGGAGACTCAGAGTCATCAATTTTGATACCAATGCACTCATTGGCAGGATCCCAGTTGAGCTAGGCTCCATGTCTAGGCTCAATGAGCTCGTCCTTGGTGAAAACAATCTCACAGGAAGCATCCCCACTTCACTTGGGAACCTTTCATCTCTCTCCTATTTCTCTCTAAGGAGAAATGGATTAGAGGGAAACATACCAGAAGAGTTAGGCCAGATTAGGAGCCTTTCTACTTTCAGGGTAGGAGAAAATAAGCTATCTGGAACTATTCCTCCTGCCCTTTACAATCTCTCATCTATGGCTGTGTTTTCAATCGTTCAAAACCAATTGCATGGAAGACTTCCAGTTGACCTCGGTATCACTCTTCCCAATATCGTTGGGTTTTTTGTAGGAGGGAACCGATTTATAGGACCAATCCCAATGTCACTGAACAATGCCTCGAGACTTGAACACCTGGAACTTAGCTCAAACCGATTTACGGGACCGATTCCTATGAACCTAGGAAGGTTGGAAGGCCTCCGTTACCTAAATTTGGAAAGCAATATACTTGGAAGTGGGGAAGTTGAGGACATGGGCTCTCTCTCTTCTCTGACCAATTGTAGCCTTCTTGAGATTTTATCAGTAAGCGACAATAGGCTCAGAGGTGCATTGCCCACCTCCATAGCCAATCTCTCAACTAATCTTCACAACCTCCATTTAGGGTTGAATCAGATCTATGGGAGCATCCCTTCAGATATAGGTAATTTGTTCAACCTGATCCTTTTGGGCTTGTCTTACAACTTTATGACTGGTACGATTCCAAAGGGTATTGGAAAGATGAGCAAGTTACAAGTTTTAGAATTGGCTATAAACGACTTCTCCAAGGAATTTCCATCTTTCATCGGCAACAACACTCAGTTGTTTGCGATGGATCTTGATGGGAACAATTTTGAGGGAAGCATACCTTCAACTCTCGAGAACTGTCGACGGCTATCAGAATTATATCTTAGTCACAATAATCTCAATGGTTACTTGCACAAACAAATTTTTAACATCACAACTTTACGAATTCTCGATCTGAAGGCAAATTCTTTGGTTGGGTCCTTGCCAATGGAAGTAGGCAACTTGAAAGGCCTTAGGATATTAATTATTTCTGAGAACAAATTGTCTGGTGAAATTCCTAGAAGCCTAGATAATTGTTTTAGTTTGGAAAACCTCTATATAGAGGGTAACTTCTTTCGAGGAACTTTCCCATCTTTGAGTTCTTTGAAAGGTATGTTACAAATGGATATTTCCCGCAATAACTTCTCAGGGGAGATACCTGAATATATTGAAAACATTCGTTATTTGCAATATCTAAATCTATCTTATAATGACTTTGAGGGAGAAGTACCACAAGAAGGGATCTTTAAGAATGCAAGTGCAGTTTCAGTCATCGGCAACAAAAAGCTCTGTGGGGGAAGTCCAGCACTGTTGTTACCTGCATGCTCGAGCCAAGAAAGTAAGAAGCAGAGGCGGCGATTTTCTCGAAGAAGATTGATTGCAATAGTCATTGGTTCAGTTCTCTGTTCGGTTTTGCTATTGTCCCTCCTTTTTTATTATTACATAAGAAGGCCAAAGAAGAAGCATCCAGAGCCTCATTTGGTAATGAACCCCTTGGAGGACCAACTTCTGCAAATTTCTTATGGGGATCTTTCTAGAGCAACTAATGGGTTTTCACAAGCTAATTTGATTGGGGTGGGAAGCTATGGCTCTGTCTATAAAGGTTCTTTGGATCGCATTGGAAAGATTGTGGCAGTGAAGGTGCTTAATCTTGAGCGGCGAGGAGCTTCTAAGAGCTTCATAGCTGAATGTAGAGCTTTGAGGAATATTCGGCATCGAAATCTTCTAAAAATCCATACTGTTTGCTCAAGCATCGATTCTAAAGGTAATGATTTCAAAGCTATGGTTTTTGACTACATGGCTAATGGGAATCTGGAGCAGTGGTTGCATCCAAGCATGGATGAGCAAAATCAATCCAAGAATCTAACCCTTATTCAAAGGTTGAATATAGCTGTCGATGTGGCTTCTGCATTGAACTATCTTCATAATTCTTGCGAGAAATCAATAGTGCACTGTGATCTAAAACCAAGCAATATTCTTCTCGATGATGACATGAATGCTCACGTAGGAGATTTTGGATTAGCGAGGTTCCTTTTTGAAGCTACCAGCAGCTGTTCTCAGAACCATACCAACTCACCTGGCATAAAAGGAACTATTGGATATCTTGCTCCAGGTGATACGCTTTATCTTTTACTTGTTGTTTACTAACATACATTAGTTATAAGCATTGATAAATTTCTCTACCTTCCATGCCATCATAAATTTAAGATAAGTAAATAAAAACATTATAGTAAATAATTGAACATATATATGCAAATCCCCGTATCAAACACCACCCACCCCCCACACCCCCCCCACCCCAAACAAAAGATTTCAAAAAAGCCCTTTTGAAAGCTTATATAATTTATATATATACCCACCAACATTTTTAGGAAAGCTCCTCTATATATTTTGAAAACTACATTCATTTTTTATATGCGGCCATCTCCCTGCCCCATATCTCTCTATCACCGGAAAAAAAATGACGAGCATAACATTGAGAGCTCATACAATAGAGTGAATTTATCGAAGATGTTAACATTATTTTCATCATCTACTAAATTGATCTTTGTCTTTAGGAAAGAAATTTTAGTTAAATCAATTAAATGACAAGCATGTCAAACGCCGCATAGTTTTACAGAAAAAAAGGAAAACAATCCTTCAAAGGAGTAAGGTATAAAGACAAAATGAAATGATCAAGAAATGCTAATTTATCTATTTTTCACAATAAATTGATTGGTACATGGTTTTACAAAGATTCATTATATCCAACCAACGAGTTGTCGGTTGAGTTTCCAATATTACTTCTATTGAGGATTATAATTAAGCACTAATTTTTTTCTAAACATTGGTTGGAATATCCATTCCTTACTATTATAGTCTTAGATCATTGACACATAAAACAGTTTTGTCATTTGTCTATCAATGTGAAGTAGGTGATTCGTTATACATGCTAGAGTTCTCTTTTGTTGGTTTTGTAGCTAGCGTTTCGCTGAATATATAGAACTTGCCACTTTTGGAGCATATTAGAATGTTGTGACAACTATTATAGTATGAATGTATGATGGAATAAAATCAGATATGATGGGACATTGTGACAACTATTTACCTGGCTCTCCCCTTTGGGCCCAGAGGAATTAGTCTGCCTCAAAGGGCTGGGACACCCTCTGTCAACCAAAGGAAAAGAAAAAAATCACATAGTAGATTTCAAGCCAATCACTGGAATCCATTAAAAAACTATTATTTATCCTTATTTCCATATTTTTTGAGTCTTGCATTCCTTTCTTGAATTGAGTCTTAATCATTGCAATTATTCGGAGTCAAATAATGGCAGAGTACGGAATGGGTGGTGAAGCATCAACATTTGGAGACATCTACAGTTATGGGATTCTTCTTTTGGAGATGTTCACCGGAAAGAAACCAACTGATGAGATCTTTAATGGAAGTTTAAGCCTTCACCAATTTGCTAAGATGGCGTTACCGGAACGAGTGAGGCAGATTGTTGATCAAAGACTGCTCTCAGTAGAAGCTGAAGCGCTTAATGAAAGTCGAACTCCCACAAATGCAGAAAGAAAACTTGAAATGTGTTTAATATCTACATTTAAAGTTGGCATAGTCTGTTCTATGATATCTATAAAGGACCGAATGGCGATAGGAGATGCTACGGTGGAGATGCTTCGTATTAGGAATTCATATCTGGGAGTTGGAATCCATGCGAGGAATAACTGAAGGTTACATTGGCAAAAGGTACATGTTGCCTGAGTAATAGATATTGTTTAGTTCTAACACTGAAAATATTATAGTAGAAGGTGAAGTGGTTGAGAAATCTTAGGTTTTGTCCTATACATGTGGTTTCTCCTCAACGTGACTGTGTATATATGGTAGTGAAAAAGCGCTATCAAAACAAGCCTTAGTTTGGCCGTAATTGGACATATTTGTGCCTAGATTGGCTTGACATTCTTATATTCCATCCTGTTAGATTGTGTATACCGTACATGCATAATGACAATGGAAATTTTCAAATATGGTTTGAAGTTTTAATAATTTTTTAAATTAGGACCTAAGTTTTTTAGTAAGTTGTCAATTAAGGACAATCGGCCATTTAAAGCTATTTTCCAGTGACCTTTTCCCACTATTCTTTAAAATAACCAAATTACCCATCACTAAAACAAAATTAACCACTTTCTACATCTTCTCCTCATTTTCCTCACTAGCGTTCTCATGGGGATTGACGACAACTATCATCTCCACAATGATTAGTGGCATGTAACGGCTACAGGATGCATGTCATGGCTTTAAATGATGGGTAATTTGGGTATTTAAAAAATTGAGGAAAAATAGTCGCAGGATAATGCAATTAAATGGCTAGATGTTCTTAATTGAAAACATATTCAAAAACTTAGTCCCTAACCTAAAAAGTTTTGAAACTTGTGTTCTTTCGAAATAAGACAAAAAACTAAGACCGTATTTGAAAATCTCTCTAATAACAAAAGTGAACACTTTTAAAGTTTCTTTTAAAGAAACAAAATAAGCCCACACTATATTATCTTCGGCACTAAAAATATGACTATTTCTTCTCAACAAGTGGTCTGGAATCTTTTGTCTTCAAATAAACTCCTATTTTCAATCTTGGTACAAAGATAGTGAGGTTCATTATTTTCTCATATTGTGTTTTTCAAAGAAGACGGGGAGACAACTTCTAAATATGTCATTATTTATAATGTCTCTCTTGTTGGTGCAGGTGCCATTGGATCGAAGTGATGATGTGCAATACGAGGAAGAGAGGATTCTCAATAGCGCTTGTCCTATTAGATTTAGTTAATGTGATAAAACAGATTAATAGAGTTGAGGATTGGAGTTTAAAGACCCATGTTTCGGACATCGACGAGTTGGTGTCTTCTTTTTCTAAAATTAGTTTCATGCATGTTGCTATAGGACTTTTAATGGTGCTCTTATTTGGCCTCCAATTATGAACAATCGTGTGTAGATGGTGTGGAGTGGTGCGACTATTTCTCATAGTGGTTCACTATGGCCCTCTTGTGATTTCTTTCTTATTTGTTTTTTTTTTTTTTTTTTGGTAACCTAGCCAAAGGGTTTGTGATCTACGAGAAGAAGGCCCACACAAGTGGAAAAATGTGGAGTACCCAGAATTTGAACGTTGGACAGCTAGGTGAGAATTGCCGCCACTTACCAGTGAGGTAAGTGGCTTTTTGTTGTTTGGTCATGTTTGTTGTCTCTTTAGTTCTAGTGAGTTTCCCAAATTTCCCTTTATAATATATATATATAGAGAGAGAGGCAGAAAGAGGATTTCCTGGTTCGGCTGCTAGTGTGCACGGTGCTCACCTGACCATGGGGCCCACTAGTGATAAATCTGAGGCAAAATCTGACCACCTTACTAGTGACTTATCACATGGTTTTTTTAGCCATCTGAATGGATTGGACCGTTGGATCGAAGTGAATTTCTTTTAAGATATAAACAATTGAAACTTGGGGGCATTTTATCAAAAGGAGCACATGACCATGTGCAACACCGGCCCTGAGATTTTTGGGGCTTCAAAGCGGGCTCCCTTATATATTGTATACAAAATTTAGCTTAAAAAAATGGGTCATAAATTAATCATTACCAAAATTCAAAACATATATATAGAAAAATCAATAGTCATTACATCACTTCAAATTCATTTAAACACTACTCTTTTAGCATTTTTGCTGCAAATGTACTAATCAAAGTTGGGTAATCAATCTTATCAACTATGGCCTTCTCAATTGACAACATAGCTAATCCATTCAATCTTTCCTGTGACATGGTTGAATGAAGGTAAGACTTGATCAACTTTAACTTTGAAAAACTTCTTTCCCCAGAGGCAACTGTAATTGGTATAGTTAGCAATATTCTGTATGCAATTCATGTATTGGGAAAACAACCATCCATCACCTTCAAATAATTGAACACATCAATTGGCTTTGTGGTTTCTTTTGGCAAAACTTCTTTCAACACTTTCAATTTTGAAAATAAGTCTCTCCCATCATTATCAGAAAGCGCATCCTTGCTCAAAAAAGTTTCAAGATCAGCACAATAGGACATCAAAGCTTCATCATTGGTAGCATTTGAATCCTTTAAATCAAACAAAAATCCAAAAGTTTTCTTATATACTCGAAACTGTTCGAACTGGCTTTGAAGTGATGAAAGAGCTTGATCTACAATATAAAAGAAATATTTCACTCTAAAAGATTCTTCAGCTGACTGTGTTGCCTTTTCACTATTGTTCTCATCAAATTGCCTCTTTCTATATATGATTCGTTTTTCTTGAAATGCCGGCTCAATATTCATTATAGCCGCAACCTCTTTAGCTTCAATCATAGCATCTACAAATCCAGTTTCTCTATAATTTTCAATAAATGTAATAAGTCCTTTCAATTGATCAACAACAACATCTATGTGCATGTCTTCGTTTTGAAAAACCTTGCTAACGAAATTAACAGCAAATAATAGATTGTGCCAAATAATCATGCCAACTAAAAACTCAAAACTGCCAATTCCATGTTCTGCTAAGGACTCCGCATCATTCTTTGTTTTTAAATCTTCAGTAATGTGGGCAAATTCAACTAAAGCATCTCTTATTTGTGGGGCTTGGTATCTTATAACTTTCCACACGACTTTTCCAACGTGTTTCCGACAATGGTTTGACCATAAGACCTTCTACATCATCTTTCAACGCTTTCCACCTCTTTGGTGAAGATGAAAACAATAAGTATATTCTTTGTACCACTCCAAAGAAAGATGTAGCCTTAGGACAAGAGTTAGCCATATCACAAAGTGCAAGGTTAAGACTATGACAACCACAAGGTGTATAGAATGCTCTAGGATTTATGTTGAGTACCTTATTTTGTACATCCTTGTGTTTTCCTTTCATATTAGATCCATTGTCATATCCTTGTCCTCTTATATTATCAAAATCAAGTTCAAGAGTACTCAACGCTTCTTGAAGTACATTGAAAAGCCCTAACCCCGTTGTATCTTTCACCTTTAAAAATTCTAAACAGAATTCTTCCACCTTTATTGGACTTGTTGAAATATCCACACAATGAATCACAAGAGACATTTATTCTTCATGGCTTACATTTGGAGTACAATCAAGTATAATCGAGAAATATTTTGCTTCTTTGATTCTTGCAATGATTGCATTCTTAATCTCACAAGCTAACAATTGTATCAATTCATTTTGAATTTTGTGGCTAAGATAATGGTAATGAACCTCATTACTTTCAATTCACCGAAGGTGCTCTTGCATTGTTGGATCAAATTCGGCAATCATTTCACTTATGCTTAAAAAAATTCCATTCCTTTCTTGATAAATCTTCTCATTGTCCCCACGAAAAGCTAAGTCATTTTGGCAAGTGTTTTCACCACAGCCATTATCCTTCGCAACACTCTTTTCCAATGTTCTTTCTCTCTATTGATTTGTTATTGCACGCTTTTATCAATGGTTTCATTTTTGTGCAATCTCATATCTAATTCAATCCATTTACTCATGCACATGAGATGCTCATTATTATTTTCATGAATTTTTAACCTTTTACCAATATTTCTCCAATCTCCAAGTCTAACATTAGCCAATAAAGTCTTATTCCCGTCTTCCTTAAACAACTTACAACAAAAATAAAATACTTTATCCAAAACATCCGAATATAAAATCCAATTTCTATCATGTTTCTCTCCATTGGATAAATGTCGGATGTAGTGTGTGGAGTAGAAGTGTGTATTAAGATCATCTATAGGATAATTGACATCGTCAACTCTTCTTTTAGGACCCCTTTCTACTAAAAAGTCTCGTAAATTCTGATCCGTCTTATCCCGGCCAATTACTCGGATCATCAACATTTGAAGGCTGAAATTCTACATTTTGGTCTTCATGTTGACTACCATCATTCTCATTGTCATTTTCATTAATCCACTGATTAATTTCCTCATCAAGTGTCTCTTCATACTTTTCATTTACTGAATCTATAAATTCTTCATTCTCAAAATTTTCAGCTGGAACTAAATCATCTGTTTGTTTCTTAGCAACAACAAACTTATCAAGAGCTCGTGATTGAGAATGAATAAGTGCATCAACTTTTCATTTTTTTTTTCTTTTTTTAGACCCTTAGGCACTTTCTAGGATGCATGAAAACAATCTAATGTAGAACTTAAGAACCAACAATCAATCCAAATTCAAAAGCTTCAAATTTAGGTAAAATTATCGAGGTTGCAAAACAATAGAGTGCTAGGCCAGCATCAATAACTCAATGTCTCAATCAATATCATAAGAGCATCTATAAATCATTAAATCAAATAAACAACAATCAACAAATTTTCCAAACATAACCCATCTACAAATTATTTGTATTTTCATAATGCGATGAGTCAACTGACTTTTTTCTTCATAATAAGCGAAAGATCATTTGATTCAATTGATATTGTGGTTACACTTACTGGTACCTTTTCTTATCCTTTTATTTTTATGTAGAGTTTATGTATACAACAATTTTTTATATAACAAAAAAAATATGTTAATCACTAGTCTTGTCCCCTTAAAAATCAAAAAGATTAAAAGAACAGATAAAAAAAATAATTGCTCATTTTTAAAATATTATTTGAAACTTGGAAAGGAGAGAATGTTCAATCACCTGATTCTCTTCCTAGCTCATCGGCACAAAGCAGTGAAACACATAAACGGAAAGTCAAAAACGGTTTTGCAGTCCAAAAACCCAATTTTAATTGGGAATAAGGATACCCAGTTTTGATTGTGAATAAGAGGGGATACCCAGTTTTGATTGTGAATAAGGGGGGAGAGAGAGAGAGAGAGAGAGAGAGAGAGAGACGGGGTGTATTTGATCTCTGAAGTCGAAAGTGAATCGGCATCCAAAACTACTCTATAATAGCCGACCTAATCTTTTCCAATTTCCAAAGTTTCATACTTTTTTTTCCAATTTTTTTACTTTTAAATATAACACAAAATCATTAATTTAGGGCCCTTTTGTAATGGGCTGTTTAGAAATTGGGCCTTTTTTCATGTCTTGGAAAGCCTTTTTTTTATTTTTTTACAGACCTATATATTATATGAGCTAAAGAAATTTGGGCCCAAAAAATGGACAAAAATTGGGGGCCTAAAGCGGCGGCTTTCTAGGCTTTAGCCCAAGGCCGGCTCTGACCATGTGAGCCTCTTCACGTAGAAAGTTAGATGTAAGCTAGGACCTAAAGAAAAGAAAGCCCACAACAGTAAAAACAGGTGGCGTACCCAGGATTTGAACCTTGGACAGCCATGTGAGAACTGCCGCCACTTACTCGTGAGGTAAGTGGTTGTTAGTTGTTTGGTCATGTTTGTTTTCTCTTTAGTTCTAGTGAGTTTCTCGAATTTTCTTTTCTAATATATATAAATATATAGAGAGAGAGAGAGGTGCTCACCTGACCATGGGGCCCATTAGTGATCCATCTGAGGGGTCCACAAAATTTGACAACCTTAATAGTGACCGATCGCATGGCTTTTTTAGCCATCCGAATGGATTGAACCATTGGATCGAAGTAAATTTTTTTAAGATATAAAACCGTACGTTGAAACTTGGGGGCATTTGATCAGAAGGAGCACATGACCATGTAAGCCCTCATCACATAGATAGTTAGATGTAAGTTTATCAATGGGAGGATTGCAGCTTGAACGGTCTCCTCAAAGAGCGGGGATAAAAAAAATTAGCCACACTAGATTATCCTAGTCCTTTATTTATAACCATCTATAATTTAATCTTATCTTAACCATATATTTTCTTGAGATTCAATCCCACAGTGAGGCTACCTTAACGAAAGCTGGGCTTCATTAATTCCTACATATTATTCAAGTGTGTGGGTCGTCTGTAGGTTTCCTTGGTGAGAGGTCATGTATAGACTTGAGTCAGGTCTGGTTTTTCCACGCCTTTGGGCCTGGTAATTTACTGGGCTGGGACTCGAAACACTTTGATCGCTTTTTCTTAGCATGTTGGATCAAGCAAACCTGGCCCCATATATACGGGGGTAAATTTTTTTTTTTATTTTTTTAAGGGCAATATTGTCAGCACGTAGCTGCCATCGATTTACTGCTCCCTGGGAGTCAATTCCGGGAACAAGGGATGGTGCATTTTTGTTGTTTTCATATAATTATTAGAGCTCGCATTTTTATTTGAATCTCTGGATCTTTCATTGTATAAAACTTGTTGTCCCATGGGTTTACCCTCTGGCCTCTACAGAGTGGCTTCAATAGGAGTAAGAAGTAACAGTATCCAGACTAATAGGAGTAAGAAGAGCTAACATTATCCAGTCTAATCTAGTTGATGATTTTTTCTTTTTAATTGTGGGTCAATCTATAAACTCTGTATACATGCTAAGTTATAATCGTTAAAATATATTTTTATCTACCTTTATTGAACCTCCTAAGTCCAGTTTTACTCTTAACATAATTTCATGGCCTAAAACAATCATATGTTATCTTTAACGTGAATCGTTGCATAGACTAAGACAAAAACAAATTTATTTAAAAGAGTTTGCGATCATTGCACTATTTGCGTAATCTTCATAATGATTTTATTATTTAGGTGTGCAATCCTACGATTTAATTTGATTGACACTCAATAATTGATTATGCAATCACTTCATGTATTTTTTTTTTTTTATTAATAAACACTTAAGCTGGATATCAATTTATATTTATTATTTAAACAGCATGCGATTTATCCATTAGTTGCATGGGTTTTATGTTAGCATATATATTTTATTCACATATTATGTTATGCGTACTGGAGTGAGGAATGATCGTTCCTAGAGCGAGGTCTGATAACGATCATCATCCCAATTTTTCTAAGGACTGTCCGTACACACGGGTCGATTCCAAATTAAATAAAATTAACTGTATTTGTGTGGGTAAAACACCGTAATGACGAAGTTAAGCAAAGATTACAGCTAAACTCGCCGAACACCTCGGCCTCTGTGGTAAAAGCTCGTTAGCTCGGCAGCTCGGTTAATAGCTCGGTAGCTCGGCACCACGGTTCGGTAGCTCGGCATAAATGCCAGCTCAGTATAAGGGCACGCCACGGCAAAGCCATCCTTGGTCTCAGACCAGAATGCTAGAGTCAGAGTGGGCCGCCACCTTCCTGCTGGAAATACGGCGCGCCCAGACAGATATGAGCAGTCATTTATGACGATAGGATCGCTCATTTATGGCGATAAGAAGTTCGCTTTATCAGCCCTGTACGCCAACTGACTGAAGGCGTGGAAAGAGAGGATGGGGTGTTGCCCATTTTACCTACTGCTGCCAGTCAGGGTAAGGATCGATGGGACCTCACCTCACCTAACCCCACTCACAGAGAGAATGAACGAGGAACGCTCACTTATATATACACATGGGATCAGTCCCATAAGAGGTACGCAATACACAACTCACAAGACTCCACATCATCTCATTCCCATCTTCCTCCTCCTGTTTAGTTTTCTCAGAACTAACTCAGGCATCGGAGTGCCTTCAGCTCACGGCAGCCAAGGACTCTGACTCTAGCCTTTCTCCTTCCTTTTCAGGTTCTTGGCGTTCAGCATTCCCCGTCCTAAGGAGTTTTACCTACAATCTCATCTCAATCTAAGTAGGTGTCGTTTTTACCGCTTACAGTATTCATGGGCTGCCTACACAAACCCGCCCTTTCAACACTTGCCTCATCATATATTGACCATAGGTTTATAATTTGTATTACCAAATTGCATGAAAGGCACGAGTTCGGTCGGGTTTGATACTGGTTTTTGGTATTCTTACAAGGATACGGGTCTTCCTTATTTATTCAATCCACAATCGCCAATTGTGAAAATTTTGTTTATTGATTTATTCATTCCAAGAAAGCAAGTGAGAGAGTGCATTCGCTGATCTAAGAGGACGATGCAAGCGGGGGCGACCTCCCTTATCCGACGACGGGCGGAGACGGCGGAGACTCCGGCGATGGGCGAAAACAGCGTGGTGGGGCCCAGCCGAACCTAAAACCGCCCAAAACGGTCCTGAACTTCAAACAGTAAGAACGGCTTTCCTTCCTCCGATCAGCGCCCTATTTCTTCCTCCGATCAGCGCCGGCGACATGTAACGGCAGCGATTCTCAGGCGACAAGAACGGTAGCAGCAAGAATCGCCGGGTCTTCTTCTCCGGTTTCTGCACGATGACGTGAGCAACAATGCTCAGCAGCGACGATCAGCGGCAGCTACGATCTACTCCTTTGTTCTACGATTTGTGTGGCCCACCAATTCTTTTCACCGATCAACCCTCTCAAATCCGATCCGACGGATTTCTTCCGATCACGACAATTATCTCTGATACCAGTTTGTTGAGATCTAGGGCCTATGGAAAGAGATCAATCACACACAAGAACACGGAGATTTACGTGGTTCGGCTTTTGGCCTACGTCCACGGGGAAGACGGGAGAACTCACTATATAATCTGAAGAAGGTGTACATCATAGAGACCCTAAGTCTCTATTTATAATATCAACCCAATACCCAATTACACCCAAACACTACTTCTAATCACAGTAGACCTATGATAATAGACCTACTTCTAATCACAGTAGAACATGGGCAATACAGGGGCCCAGTTTATTTATTATTTATTCAATTGAGCCAAACAAATAACAGATTACTATAGGGATGATTCTAATTTGAAATATGAACCATAAAATAATATACAAATTGAATTAATCACAAGAATACCCAGTTACAATTTTTTTCAATCGGTAACATATGATTATATCACAATGGAGCACCTAATTTGACGGTGCCATGAGCTCATTGTCATCATCATTCCCTACTGTTCTTTGCCTCATCAAGGAATATGGTAGATAATGAATATTGCCCCAGTCACTACGGCAAAATTTTGTTCTTGTAAATAGGTGGTCCACTGGTCCGTACACATGAATTCTCCTGTTACATGAAGTGATTGATTGCTTATAAAACCAATGAGTGGTAGCTCAGTTGGCCAAAGGACCCTTTGCCTCAAGGAATGGAGAGGTCTTGTATTTGACACTGGCCTTAGTTGGTCACCTCTTGTACCTTTACCCGGTGGATGTGCAGAGGAGGGCTTGCATGTGTCTCTAGGGATTAGTTTTTAGCTGTGCTGTTGAAGATTAGGTATAGACCCATTTTTAATTTGTGCCCACGTCCAGTCCCATGGATTTGTAGCTTTCTTTATGAGAATTTCTTTTGACACAAAAGGCCACTAAGGAGAGAACCAAAGATAGCCTCAGTGCCTCATTGTTGGCCTTCCAATTGGAGTGAATGGGAACTGATTTCAATTTGATACCACTTTGCTTGAGCGAAGTGGTTTCAAGTGAAGTGGTTTTAAATTGAAACCAGTTCCAATTTATATATATATATATATATAGTTATATGCGAAGCGATTTCAAGCGAAGTGGTTTCAAATATATATATATATATGCGAAGTGGTTTCAAATTGAAATCAGTTCCAATTCGCTCTAATTAATTTTGACTTATCCAAATTTAATTTAAATGATCATTCCTGTTTACTTTCCCTTTCTTTCTCGTGACAACTTACAAATGATGTGACTCGAGCACCTTCCTCAGTGCATCGCCTCATCATGGATTTTTTTTGCTAATGGTAAATTGGTATATAAAGAAAAGAAGGGCTGAAGCCCAAAGAGCAAGAGGAATATGAATACAGCTGGAGAACTATCCATAAAAAACAGGGCACCTCCACAACAGGGGGCATACATAATGGCCTCCAACCAACACAAAATGGACAAACCACAAAGATAACGAGGAGAGAGTCCCTACTACAACTGAATACATTGAAATGGAAAGAAGGAGCCCTGATATAAAAGCAGAACCCAAAATTGCAACCACTGCTACTACCCTGGGCCTTCCCTCACACCACAAAATCCTATCTGCAGGAAGCCAACCTACAAGGATAAGAAGGCAGCCTAGAGAGGAGGGAGAGAAGAGGGGTAGCTAATAGCCCCACCCTAAGGCCCTGAAGATAGGATGGGAGGGAGCAGCCACACCTAAGGACGAGCAGGTCGTTCCATTGCAGCTGTCGATGAAGACATTCTGAGCTTTCACCAACGAAGGCTGCTTGCTACGGTGCTTTGCTTCATTCCTTAAGAATCAAAGGGTGTAGATGGCTTGGACATCGCCTCATCATGGATGCAAAAGCTAACCATTTTTCTTGTTTTTTTTTTTTTTTTTTTTATCTCAGATAAAGGAATCCTAACCATCCATGTCAAGTTTTTAAACTTATACTACTTCTGGATTCATCACTGGTATTGGTCCCAAATGCTCTGGTTAGGGTCAAATTAAATTAAATTGGATGTGTCAAAATCAATTGGAGCGAATTGAAACTGATTTCAATTTGAAACCACTTTGCTTCAATTATATATATATATATATATAATTGAAGCAAAGTGGTTTCAAATTATCCAAATTTAATTTAGTTTAGCAAATGGGTTGGGTAAGGGTAAATTAGGTCGGGACAGAGATAAAGCGCACTTTTTTGACCTAACCTGAACCGTGTATTTTTAATGACGTAGTATAAATTAATTATAGTATGTGCTGAGACTTGAACTCAGGACAATATGGATTTCAAATGACCGACCCTACCACTACACCACAGATCATCTTTTTATTAATAGTTATCAACAAAACCTTAAAATTAGTTAATGAGGAAGGGACCCAGCCCCACTTTGAAAAATTGACCGGGAGTTGGAATTTATCTATCAAGTATTTATAAAAATAATTATATTTTTAGAATATTGACCCATATAAATACTGTTATTATTTTCATACTTATGCATTGTACTTTGAGCATATGAGATCAAACTTTTGAAGTAACTATTTTATATGATTTCCTATATAGTCATTTATTTTCTATCACAACCATTTTTACAATAAAACTAAACTCAAATGAATATATAATATTTGGAATTGATCAACAAAAATAATAAGTTTCATAATTAATAAGAAAATGACAATATTATTGAAAAAAAAAAAAACTTGCGACAACAACGTGGAGCTAAAAAGGAAGCGAGAAACTTTCAATGTAACAGATGTGATACCATGGACGCTTGTCAAGAGAAAATGGTGGAGTTTGAATTTTTTACTTCTTACATATGTGGTTTTAAATTTTATAAATTATGATGTAAATGGAGTGAAATACTACTTAGATTGCATCAATAAAAAATAACGATTATTAAGACCTTTGATTTGGCCTGAAAAAGTTTCAGATCTGAGTTTTGGGACTTCTGGTACGTCTTTAGTAGCATACAAATGTAAAAGTAAAAGTTCTCGCCGAGGTCGGGCTCGCCCCGCCGAGGTCGCTGAGGGAGGGCGACCCGAGAAGAGGGCAAGGGTCTAGGCCTCGCCTGGCCCCTCCTTGCCTCCGCCTGCTGGTGGGACGATCTTGCCTCCTCCTCCGGCTCCATGGAGGCCGGCCATCGAGGAGGTTCTGGGGAGGCCGCTGGCCGAGACAGACCGCGCCACCGATCCCCAAGTGGTCGCAGCGCTAGGACGAGCCTGCGCCCTTCCTCAAGATATGGCAAGGTGGGCCGAGATGGACAACGAGTCACTCCTGCTCTACTCGATGCGATCCCTGGTGTCGGTAAGTGCAGTGTTCTTCCCTCAGCTTTTAGTCCAGTGTCGTTTTATTGACATCGGGTTCTCATCTTGCAGCTGTTGCAGAGGTGCCAAATGGGCATTGAGAGGCTCGATGCAGCAGAGGCGAGGGAGGCGGAATGGGTGGTTGAGAGGGACGAGCTGCGGGCGTCCTTGGCGTCTAAGGACGCGACGCTGGCAGAGGTGGCGGCCAGGAAAGCCGGCCTCGTCTTTGATTTCAAGGAGTCAAAGGTCGAGGTCGAGCGCCTCAAGGACGAGCTGGAGGACGAGAAGAGCGAGAACCCCCATCTTGCCTTTGAGCTCGACGATCTCCGGATTGCGGCAAAGCGACTGGAAGACGACCTGGAGAGTGCGAAGGGGACAAACAGGAGGCTCCTCTCCCAGCGGAACCAGGCGCAAGGTTCCCTGGAGATGGTGCTGAGGGGGAAGGCGGCCGAGATTGAGTCTGCTCTGGCAAAACAAGAGGCCAGGCTCAAGGAGGAGTTCCTTGCTGAGCATGACTCCATCATGGGGGAGGAGGTCGGCAGGCTGTCTGCTGATTACAAGGCTCAGCTGCCGGGGATCCGGGACCGAGCCTGGGAGCTTGGGTGGAAGGCAGCCTTGCACAAGGCTGGGGTCCCCGAGGATAGCCCTCTTTTCCTAAATCCCCCAAATTTCTCCTGCTCGGACTCGGGACTCGCGGCCGTGTCTCGGGTTTTTAACCTTCCTTCGACAGCGTGTCCGGAGGCGAACGCCGCTCCCGGGGCGCCTCAAGAGGCTCCAGCTGCCAGCGCTGATCCCGAGGGCTACCAAGTGGCTGCGGTCGTCGAGGCCCCTCCTGAAGCTGTCGCTCCCGAGGCTAGTGTTCCTGAAGCGGGCGCGGCCGTTCCTGAAGCTACCTCGACCGCTCCCGAGGCCAGTGCGGTCGTGGCTGAGGTCCCTCCAGAGATTGACTGCAATGTGGAAGCTGCAGCCCTCTGAGGCTTTTTGTAATTTTTCTTTTAATGTATCTCCATTTATCTTGTAATCAGAGTCCTTGATTAATGAAAACATTCTTCACAATCTGACTTCCTTTCTCCTTGTCTTTGATGAAATGTGTGTGGTCGACCTTATGTCGCATTGCTTTTCTGTTGAGTTGTTGGTCCGGATAGCCGAACTCCTGGCCATTCTCAGAATTGAAACATCCGCCAATGACCGAGACCCGGTGCATGAACCGTGGTCTCGGTCTGCTGTGTACCCATAATCTCCCCCCCCCCCCAGCTTTTGACCTGTGAGCTCCTTGGAGCAGGTCGGAAGCTGAGTGGCTTTGTCAGGCCGGGAATGCAGCTAATCTTTAAGAGTACCCGGTTTGTGATGCATTGCCGAGATGGCGGGGTCTCGGTTCGGGGGGGGGGGGATTCCTCCTTATCACCTTTTGCTGACGTGGAGTGCCTCATTGAATTCTCTTCGCCAGTCGAGGCATTTGCCCGTTCGTCTGTCGAGGCATTTATTCTCTCGTATGTCGCGACATTTAATAGCCCTCTGGAAATGCTGTGCCGGTGCCACGTGTCGCCTCTCCAAAGGGCACGCAATCATATCTGCAGGACGCCTGGGCTGCCCGAGACGACGTTAGGGCTATTCGAGGGAACGCCTCATTAAAGGCTTCTCTTGAAATCTGAAACGGCGCCCCCAACCCTTATAAATTAGGGCACCTTCTCCGCCTTCCTTCTTTTCGATCCTCAGAATCCCTGTTGCATTCTGCTGAAGAACAGTACTACCTGCGAGCACTCTTGTTTGCACGGCCTGTCATCGTAGGATTTCTTCCTTCTGTCTTCTCCCTTTCTAGTAGGTAGTTCTCCGTCTAGGGTAAAGAATGGGCGTTCACAGGCACTGGCTAGGGGACCCACTGTCCATAGGCCTGTTTAGGGAGGCATACCAGGTCCCTGCGAATGTAGAAGTCAGGCCAGACGGCCCTGACGATGGCATCTCATACAGCGACGGCTGGATGCCATTTTGGCTAGTGTCCGTCGTGGAGGGAGGGGTCCGGTTCCTCCTTCACCCACTCCTCAGGGACTGTCTCTGGGAGTGGGGGTTGAGCCCCTGCCAGTTACTTCCCAATGCGTATAAGATCATCATGGGAGTAGTGCGGCTGAACGAGATACTGTCAATCAACCTCGGTGTCCCGGACATCGAGGAGGCGTATGACCTCTGCAAATCCGCAGAAGGGCATACGTACTACCTCCAGCTAAGGGTCCACCGAACTGCCTTCGTGACCGCGTTGGAAGATTCCTATAAGTACGCGGGGGAGGACCGTGTCTTTGTCCGCGGGGCATGGGAGTTTGGCGAGGCGGAGTCCAGCAATATGTCTCCTGTTAAACATTGCTCTGTTTCTGCAGGTTTTCGACAGAGAAGGGAGTTCGCCAGAAGGAACCGGTGGAAGGTGAACAGCGACTGGCACGAGACGGTGCGGAAGTACCGCGGCCATCACTGCCGAGCCGCGTTCTCGCTCCTGGGGTACACACCTCACTACAAGTCTTTCATCACCCCAAGGCGGGTGACCGGGATTGACTCCGTGCTGCACGGGGAAAACATTTTCCCGAACACCGTACAGACCGAAGTCCCCATCTCGGAGATGGTGACTGTTGCGATTCCCAGCGGGATTCCGGCAGAATCGAGCGAAGAGTCTCAGGGTCGTGAACCAACAGGGATTGTGAGAGCCGAGACCGGGCGCAAGCGGCAGAGGCAGAAATTTGTCATTTCCAGCGCGTCTCGGAGTTCATCCAGCTCGGACGAATCTGAAGTTGAGATGTTACGCAGTCGTCGCCAGCGCTTCGTGGCCGAGGACATGTCCGCGGCAGCCTTTGGGGACATAGGGGGGAGACCTCGGACCCTTTTCGGGGAGCGAGTGTCGCCCCGACTACGACGCCCGTGGCTGCTACAGAGGTACTTGCTCCCGCGGCCGAGACGGGACCAGAAGCTGTTGGCGGGGCCCAATCCGGCCCTCCCGTCGCGGTCGGGGTCAGCGCCGATCCTCCGGCCATAGTCGTTGACAAGTCGCCCTCCGACTCAGGCAGAGAGGGTCCTGCCGAGGTCGTCGAGGCGCGCAGGCCGGAGAAGAGGCCGAGGGTCGAACTCCCACCTGCCCCGGAACCTCCTGTGTCGGTCGGGGGATCCGCCACTCCCTCCTATTTTGTCCCTTGGAGACCGGACATCGAGGGAGTGCTGGGGAGGCAACTAGCCGAGTCGGACCGAGCGGTCAACCTTGAAGTGGTTGCCGCACTGGGATGAGCTTGCGCCCTTCCCCAGGACATGGCAAGGTGGGCACAGATGGATAATGAGTCGCTGCTGCTTTCCTCAATGCGGTCCTTGGTAGCGGTGCGTCACCTTACCCTTCATATTCCTCTCTTTTCTGCTGGTTTTTTTTTAGCTGACACACTGTTCTTACTGCAGCTCTTGCAAAAGTGTCAGACTGGCATAGGGAGGCTGGACGCAGTTGAGGCCAGGGCAGCAGTCTGGGCGGCGGAGAAAGAGGAGCTGCTGAAGTCCCTAGCGGCAAAGGACGCAATGCTGGCAGTGGAGGCGAGCAGGAATGCAGATCTTTTTGCCCAGCTCGACGCAGCCCGGGCCTTGGCCGAGCACCTCAAAGAGGAGGCAAAGGAGGCGGCGGATCAAAACGCCCACCTTTCCTGTGAGCTAGACGAGGTCCGGCTTGCGTTGTCGTGGCAGGAGGAAGATATGCAGATGCTGCGGGGGACGAACAAAAGGCTCACCTCCGAGAGAAGGCTAGCTGAAAGAAAGCTGGAGATGGCTCTGGAGGGGAAGGCGGCCGAGCTCGAACTGGCTCTGAGAAGGCAGGAGGCCAAACTCAAGGAAGAGTATCGAGTCGAGCACGAGGCCGTGATGAACGAGGAGGTCGACAAACTGGCAGCTGACTATAAAGGGCAGTTGCCAGGAATCCGAGACCGGGCATGGACACTTGGGTGGAAAGCGGCCTTAAAAAGGGTTGGAGTCTCTATGGACAGCCCTATTTTCCAGAATTCCCCCAGGTTTCCACGCTCGGACTCGGAGTTGCAAGCCGTCTCGGAATTCAGCCCAGTTCCTTCAGCCTCGGAGGTTGCCCCAGCTCCCTCCTCATTGGAAGTCGCCCCTGCTCCCCCAGTGGTTCCCGAGACTGCCTCGGCCGTTCCCAGCGAGAGCGCTACCGGGACCAATTGTAATAAGGGAGCTGCAGCTCCGTGAATTTTGTATTCTTTTTTCTTTTTCCATACATTGTATTCAGCCAGATCTTTTCGTAATTAAACAGTATTTTTTCCACATGTTTTGTGCATGATCCTTGTCTTGTTTGTGGTGGAATGAGTATCGACACAAGCAGTCTGCCGAGTAGTTTAATAGGTACTAAGCGAGGGCGGTTGGCCCTCTGAACAGAGGAGCCGAGCCGCGAGGGTGGTACTGGTACCGGACCCTGATGCTTTTGGCTGTGCCGCCCAGGCTGGTGCAGGCACCGAGCTGAGGGCGGTTGGCCCACTGAACAGAGGCGCCGAGCCGCGATGGTGGTACTGATACCGGACCCTGATGCGCATATGGCTGTGCCGCCTAAGCTGGTGCAGGCACCGAGCTGAGGGTGGTTGGCCCTCTGAACAGAGGCGCCGAGCCGCGAGGGTGGTACTGATACCAGACCCTGATGTGCATATGGCTGTGCCGCCCAAGCTGGTGGAGGCACCGAGCTGAGGGCGGTTGGCCCTCTGAACAGAGGCGCCGAGCCGCGAGGGTGGTACTGATACCGGACCCTGATGTGCATATGGCTGTGCCGCCCAAGTTGGTGGAGGCACTGAGCTGAGGGCGGTTGGCCCTCTGAACAGAGGCGCCGAGCCGCGAGGGTGGTACTGATACCGGACCCTGATGTGCATATGGCTGTGCCGCCCAAGCTGGTGCAGGCACCGAGCTGAGGGCGGTTGGCCCTCTGAACAGAGGCGCCGAGCCGCGAGGGTGGTACTGATACCGGACCCTGATGTGCATATGGCTGTGCCGCCCAAGCTGGTGCAGGCACCGAGCTAAGGGCGGTTGGCCCTCTGAACAGAGGCGCTGAGCCGCGAGGGTGGTACTGATACCGGACCCTGATGTGCATGGTTCTGTCGAAGCTGGCGATGGCGCCGAGCTGACAGTTGATACTCCGAATCAGAGGGGTCGAGCCGTGGTGAATCTCAAAGCAATGCAAAGACTCATTCCAGAAAAATCGCCTTTTATTGATATTTGATTTCTTTAATACATTTTTCAGAAGTAGAATTTTTTGAGTTGCGTCGCATTCCATGGTCGCGGGAGCGCCTTCCCCTCCATATCTTAGAGTCGGTAGGCAGATTTCCCGGCCGTAAAGGTTATTCTGAACGGTCCCTGCCAGTTGGGCGCCAGCTTGCCTTCGTTAGGATCTCGGTCGCCAGGAAGTGTTTTCTTCAAGACCAACTCTCCTATCGCGAATCTTCTTTCCTTGACCTTCGGGTTGTATCCCCTGGCCAACTGTTGTTGGTAGGCGGCCAGGCGGATAGCTGCCGCCTCTCTTCGTTCTTCAGCCAAGTCCAGCTCTCGCGCTACGTTCAGATCATTCAGACCCTGATCACAGAGTTCCGACCTCAAGGTCGGGAGGCCGACCTCAAGGGGAATAACTGCTTCCATGCCGTAGGCAAGCGAGAACGGGGTAGCCGAGGTGGAACGCCTTGGAGTAGTTCTGTAGGCCCATAGAACACTTGGCAGCTCCTCTGCCCATCGGCCTTTGGCTCGGTCGAGTCTCTTTTTAATTCCGTCGAGGAGCACTTTGTTCGAGATCTCGGCCTGACCGTTGCTTTGAGGATACGCCGGGGTGGAGTAGACATTGCGAATGCCGTACTCTTGGCAGAAGCTTTTGAAGAAGTTGGAATCGAACTGCGTTCCGTTGTCGGAAATGAGAGTACGGGGAATTCCAAATCTGGTGATGATGTTCTTCCACACAAAGTTCTTCGTGTCTAATTTGGTGATGGAGGACAAGGGTTCAGCTTCGACCCATTTCGTGAAGTAGTCCGTGGCCACTATCAACCATCTTTTGTTCCCTAGAGTTCGGTGGAGTGGTCCGATGATGTCCAGGCCCCACTGGGCGAAGGGCCACGGACTGGAGAGGGAGCTCAGGTCCTGGGCTGGCTGGTGGAGAGAGTGAGAGAACTTCTGGTACTTCTCACATTTTCTGGCATAGAGCTGGGCGTCCTTTTGCATGTACGGCCACCAGTAACCCTGGCTGATAGCCCGGTAAGCAAGAGACCGACCTCTTATATGACTGTCGCAGATTCCTTCGTGAATTTCGTAGAGGAAATCGTCGACTTTGCTGGGGTGAACGCATTGGAGGTAGGGCCCTGTGAATGACTTTCTGTAGAGATTGCTGTCTGGGGAGAGCCAGAACCGGGTCGCCTTCAATCTGACCTTTCGAGCTTCAGTCCTGTCCTCGGGTAGCTGGTCGTCCTTCAGGTATGCAATGATGGGGTCCATCCAGCTCGGGCCGAGATCAAGGCACATGAGCTGCCGAGGTCGCTGGAGGTCGATGCTGGGCTCCCGCAGCGTTTCTACTTCGATAGTTCTTTTGTCACCGGCTTCCACTGCCGAGGCGAGGCTGGCGAGGGCGTCTGCATGGGAGTTGGATTCTCTGCCGATCTGCCGGACCTTGGCCTTTTCAAACTGGGAGAGAAGTCCCCTGGCGTGGGCAAGGTAGGCTGCCATCCTGTCATCCCGAGCTTGGTAGTCTCCGCTGAGCTGACTTGTCACCAGCTGGGAATCGCTGAAAACCACAACGGACCGGGCTTCCAAGATTTTGGCACTGTTAAGTCCGGCAATGAGCGCTTCATACTCGGCCTTGTTATTAGATGCCTTAAAACCAAGTGTCAGAGCTTGTTCGATGACGAGGCCTTCTGGGGATTAGAGGACTATGCCAGCGCCAGCTCTTTTGGATGTTGAGGATTCGTCGACAAAGACTTTCCAGGACGAGTCTAGGAGCTCTCTCCAGGACTGTTCTTGCTCAGTCTCGGTTACAACCTCTGCACCCCTATCGCGCCCCCAGTTCGGTGTCGAGCGTGGTCGGTGCCGAACTCTGAGGAGTAAATTCCATAATGAAGTCCGCTAGGACTTGAGCCTTGATGGCCGTCCTGGGCTGATAGCTGATGTCATACTGCCCCAGCTCGACAGCCCATTTGGAGATCCGTCCGGAGAAATCTGCCTTCCGGAGGAGAGCCTTCAGTGGGTATTCTGTTACGACCACTATTGTGAAGGTTTGGAAGTAGTGAGAGAGCTTTCGAGAGGCGCTAACGAGCGCCAAGGCGAGCTTTTCGAGCAGAAAATACCGGGTCTCGGCGTCTAGCAGGGTTTTGCTCGTGTAATAGATAGGCCTTTGCTGGCCGTTGTCCTCTCTGATGAGCACCGAGCTCACCGCATGGTCCGAAACCGACAGGTACAAGAACAGTGCCTCTCCAAAAGTCGGGGTTGACAGCAGCGGTAGAGAAGAAAGGTATTGTTTTAGCTGTTGCAGCGCCTGAGAACAATCCGACGTCCACTGGAACTTGGAGCCCTTTCGTAAGAGTTGGAAGAAAGGTCGGCACTTGTCCGAAGCTCGGCTGATAAATCGGTTCAGGGCGGCAGCCATTCCGGTCAGCCGCTGAACTTGTTTTGCCGAGGTCGGACACTGGAGCTCCTGGATCGCCGTGATCTGGTCAGGGTTCGCTTCGATCCCCCTTCTTGTGACCAGGCTCCCTAGGAACTTGCCGGAACCGACACCAAAGGCGCACTTGGATGCATTTAGCTTCAACTGGTACTGGTGAAGGATGCAAAAAATCTGGCGGAGGTCGGTCAAGTGGTCCTGCGACCTCTTGGATTTGACGACCATATCATCGATGTAGACCTCCACCGTCTTCCCGAGCTGGGCCTGGAACATCTTTGTCACCAACCGCTGGTACGTCGCTCCCGCATTCTTTAGCCCGAAGGGCATCACCTTGTAACAATAGGTGCCCCTAGGAGTGATGAAAGCTGTCTTCTCCTGGTCTGCCGCGTACAGGGGGATCTGATGGTACCCCCGGTAGGCATCCAGGAAACTCATCCTGTCATGTCCGGCAATGGCGTCGATGAGCTGGTCGATCTTCGGAAGAGGGAAGCTGTCTTTGGGACAGGCCTTATTGAGGTCGGTGAAGTCCACGCAGACCCTCCATTTTCCCGTCTTCTTTTTGACCACCACGGTGTTGGCTAGCCACTGTGGATAGTGGACCTCTTTTATTGCGCCTGCCTCGAAGAGTTTCTGAACTTCCTCAACCACGGCCTCAGTCTGCCGGACCCCAGTCCGGCGCGGTTTTTGAAGCACGGGCTTATGGTCGGGGTCCACCTTCAGTTCATGGCAGATGACTGTCGGGTCAATGCCGGGCATCTCGTAGGGTGTCCAGGCAAAGACCGCCTTATTCTCCACGAAGAGGTCAAGCAGTTCTGTCTTCTCGGACTCGGGGAACTGGCTTCCAACGAGGAAGAATCTGTCGGGGTCGGCGGGATCAATGTTGACCTTGGTGAGGTCCCCGATGCTTTTCTGCGCCGGAGCCCTGCCGACGTCCCCGAGCTCGGCCTCTCTATCCAGTTCGGCCACATTGACTTAGGATGGCTCAGCCTCACCAGGCAGCACGGCCAGCAGGCATTGCCTGGCCATGTGCTGGTCGCCTCTAACGGTGATCACATCCGTTCGGCCCGACTGGTTTTCCAAAGGGAATTTGAGCTTCTGATGTCGGGTGGAGGGCACCGCCTCCATGCTATGCAGCCACGTCCTTCCCATTATGACATTGTATGGGGAGGGGACATCGACTACTAGGAATTCAACTTGCCTGCAGGCGCCACCCACCTGGACTCTGAGGGAGATCTTACCCTTGGGATAAACAGGCTTGGAGCTGAAGCCGACCAGAGGGGTACGGGCAGCCTGGAGGTCCTCGTCCTTCAGTTTTAACTTCTTGAAGCAATCGCAGTAGAGGACTTCGGACGAACTGCCCGGGTCGATAAGGGCTCTCTGAACCAAGAAGTTTTGCAGCTTCAAGGTAAGCACTAGAGCGTAGTTTTGTGGGAGCTCGACGTCTTCCAAGTCCTTGTCAGAAAACCATATTCTGACCCCCTCTGTTTTGGCTTTCTTCGCGGCCGGCTCTGGTGCCGCGGTCGGCACCTGTTTCTGATGGGAGGCGCGCCTGGCCTCGGCGCGAGCCTGAGAGCTCTTCTTAGGTGGGGCGGCGAGGTGAATGACGTTGATGATGCCTTCTGGCTCGCTGTCCTGGTTGTCAGCGTGTCACGACCCGGGCCCGAGATTAGGGTTACCACGGCCAAACCCCGAGTCGTGATGCCATACTTACTCCCGTAAACCTCGCATCACCGTAGTCGATACGAGATTCACAAGGGATCTTACATACACCTGTCAAGTGTACATTGTTTTGCGGAAATCAAATACATACATTGACATTCAACTTTAATGTGTACAAAGTCTTTACAGAAAGTAAAGTTCACTTATACATCTCATGTCTTATTCAAATCAACCATGCATATTCAAATACAATGCATGTGATCACTATTTACAACAAAACGAATCTATTCAAAATGTTTCCAAAAATTTCTAAACCGGTCGCCTCCGATTTATACCCATTCGTTCAACCCTCCTGGGGGAACCGAACTGGTCTCCTCCGCTGGCGGCGCGGTCTCTGTACCACTGGAATGGCCAACTGGGCCTGTCATGTCATCAATAACACTGTGAACACGACGGTTCAACAATGTATACACAATTCTATGATACTTGCATGTTAGCAATTTGATTTCAATTTATATATAACAATAATATTCAAATCAATTCAAGTTCAATTTACTTCAATTCAATTCCATTCATATAGTTCTTCCCTGAAGGAAGCATTCAGTTGATGTAGTTCTCCCCTGAAGAGAGCAGTCAATTCATGTATACACTTTACCAAGTGTCTTTTCGTTGTCCTATAGCATAGGCGGAAGGCGCACCATTCACAACCCAGCCTTTCAAGGACTCATTTCATTTCATTAGTGCTCACTTTATTAAGTGGCTTTTCAAATGGTTACGCACTTTATTAGGTGGCTTATCAAATGTGTGGGATTTACCAGTGTCTTGATCAGAGATCACCGGCATCACCACGGAGCTCCGGAACGCTCCATCTACTGCAGCAGACTTAATCTTTCATACATTTCAATGTCTGTTCATTTCAGTTCTTTTCTTTTCATTTCATTGCATTTCAGTGTATTCATTCAATACATTATTCAATGAAGCTCAACAAGGAGCATACAGTAATAGACGAGAGAGGACAAGCCAACTCAAGTCCAGAACAAGTAAATTTCCTAAAACAACATTCGGGTGAAACGTTCATTATGCAATGTAGGTGTTATTTTAGATGACATCACTTTTTAGTGAAATTTACATTCACATAAGTTTAGCTAACACCCATGAAGGTTTAGGAAATTATCAGAAATAAATTCTGATATTCCCTCAATTTCGGTCACCTCGGTGGTTACCTAACGGTTAGCCGCATGAGGGGTTTCGGCTGACCGAACCACATTCGGTCAGCTTCCAGAATTCCTCAATTGTACAGGACATTTTGCCCAATTCGGTCACCTCTACGGTCACCCTCACGGCTGGCCGAAATTCAAATTTCGGTTAGCCGAATTTATTCGGTTAGCTTACGGTTCGTTTTCCAGAAGCTCGATTTCTGATGGAAAACCCTGACAAGACTTTCGGTCACCTTACGGTTAACCCGCGGCTAGCCGAGCTCACAAATGCGGCTAGCCGACCTATGTCGGTCAGCTCTCGGTTAAGTGTCGGTCAGCCTGGCGGCTGACCGAATTGCGCCCAGAAGTTCAGAAAATTCTGAACCGAATTTTCTATAAATGAACTCCTTGAGTTCTAACAAATCACCTAACAATTGAAATCAATGAAATTGAGTATACTTGCCTTGTTTGGACACTTCTTAGTAAGAAGTCCCTTGTCTAGCTTGAATCCAAGCTGAATTCCTCAAATCAAAGCTTTTTTTGAACCTAAAATCCAAAATCAATTCACAAACCAGAATTCTTGTGAATTCTTTGAGCCATAACTCACTACTGAAACCATGGAAAGTGCTGAATTCACTCAACACTTACTTGTAGCTTCTTTGATGGAAATCTTGAGCTCTTCTCAAGTTGAAACTCCAAGAAAGTAAGCACAAAGAGATGGAGAATAGGATGGTGAAGCTGGAATCCTCTTCACAACCCTTGACAATTCTCTCAATCACACCCTTAAGGAAGAAAACGTGGAAGAAAGAAAAAGAAGAGAAAGAAAGAGAAGAAGAGATCGGCTGCTGGGATGATGAATGAACTCAAATGAGTTCATCATTATCTTATAAATCCCATTTTTGCATTAAACCCCCTCCTATTTCCTCTAATTACAATTCAAGTCAATTGCTTGGTCATATAAACCAATTCACGTCGAATGAAAATAATACATTTACGGAAGTTAACGTACTCCTCAAGATACACGTGTGAGTATCAAGAGTTTCCGTATTCGACGAAATACGTATAATTTCGTATTTACGAAAAAGTCCTTACATCGCATGGTTTAACCTAAATCCATTTCAAGTCACCCATAACCTTCACTATTCATTTCATTAAGGTCAATTTGACCACTTGAGCCAAAGTCTTATCAATTTAGCCATTAATCAACATTAATTCCATAAATCATGTTGAATTAGCATTAATCCCGATTAATTAGAGTTAATCTTAATTAACTCGGGACAGGGTGTTACACAGCGTCTCGCCGCGGAGGTCGGTCATCACCTCGGCCTTCCTGCTTGATGTACTCCCTGATGTGCCCCTCCTTCACGAGGTTTTCCAGGTGGAACTTGTAGCTCCTACATTCGTCAGTTCTGTGCCCATTTTGCTTGTGGTAAGCACAGAACTTACTTTGGTCCCGGGAGGAGGGGTCGGTCGTCATCGGCCGCGGCCACTTGAAGAAAGGCTGCGCTTTTATTTTGTTGAGGAGCCTATAGATCGGCTCCTTAAATATGGTATTTACTGCCATGTAGGAGGTCGGCTTGTGGCCCGACCTTCTGCCGTTCCCTGATCCCGCTGCCGAGGCAGAGGGGGTTCGGCGCTGCTCCGAGGTCCGGGCCTTGGGCCGATCCGGGGATGGATCTCCGCGATGATCCTCCCTCCTGGAGGACCTGCTGTCTCCCTTGGCTGGTTGGCTCTTCTTAGTGAGGCCGAAGTTTTCCCGACCTCGCACCTCGTCTTCTTCTGCCAGGATGAACCGGTTCGCTCGGGTCATCTGTTCCTTCATGGTGGTCACGGGGTACATGACCAGCTGTGTCCGAAGCGGGATGCCTGGCTGCAGAGCCAGCTGGAAGGACCTCACTGCTAGCTCCTCAGAAGCGCACTCGATCTGGCTGTAGACAGTCCAGAACCGGCGAGCAAACTGGGTGACATTCTCGTTCTCCTGCATTCGGAGGGCCATCAGGTCGGCATCGGTCTTCGGGATGACGCGAATGAGCCTGAAATTTTCCCAGGAAGGAGGTCCGGAGCTGCCGCCAACTGGAGATGGAATCTTCAGGAAGCGAGCAAAACCACCGCAGAGGGAGATCCGCCAAACTGGAGGAGAAAACTCGACAGTTTAGGGAATCGTCACCCCCCCAGACCGACATCCTCTGGACGTAATGTCGGAGGTGAGCAGCAGGGTCCGAGGTTCCGTCATACAGGGTGAACCTCGGGACGCTGAACTTCTCAGGGAGTGTGTATTTTCTTATCTCCCTAGAGAAAGGAGACGCGCCAGTGTCCTCAGCTTCAAAGGCGGTATACTGGTCTCGGTCGATACCAGCAGTCTCCATATTCTGGCGGATCGTCTGCCTCACCTGCTGGTCGATCCACTTCTTCAGCTCTTCGTCTTCCGAAACCTGGCGTTGCTTCTTCGGCCCTTCATGCATGTGACTGCTGCTGGAGCCTTCTTCCCCTTGGTCTTGGTCGCGCCTCTTACTGTTGAGGACGTGCCTCAGGTCTCGCCCGTGGCCCAGGCGCCTGGGCGGCGGGCTTTGACCCTTCTTGTCGTCGAGCTGTTGCCTGAGCCGTTGGATAAGCTCATGCTGTTCCTGGATGAGGCGGTTCTGGGCCCTAATGTCATCCAGGCGGGGGTCTTCGTTTTGATCGAGGCTGGCCTGATGGTGTGACTGCGATCCAGCCCGCGCTGGCTTCTCATGTGGCTTGGTGACTGACTTATCGCCTTGCATGGCCCGTTTATGGCTATGGTGGGGTTGCTCCGGAGGTGGGACGTCGCTAAGGGAGAGCATGGTCACTCCCCTAGACCGCGACTGTGTCTGGACCGTGGGAGACCTCCCCCCAGACCTCCTTTGCTGAGGGGGTGGAGGTGGAAGATCCTGCGCCAGCGTAGGCTGTATGGACAAAGCCTTGCCTCTGGAGGGTCCTTCGCCATTTCTGGCTTTTGGAGGCATAGTGTTTACAAGCTTTTTGTTCAGTTCCCACAGACGGCGCCAAACTGTAGGCGGTAAAAACGACACTTACTTAGATCGAGATGAGATCGGGGTAAACTTCTTAGGACGGGAAATGCTGAACGCCAAGAACCTGAAAAGGAAGGAGAAAGGCTAGAGTCAGAGCCCCTGGCTGCCTTGAGCCGAAGGCACTCCGATGCCTGAGTTAGTTCTGAGAAAACTAAACAGGAAGAGGAAGAGGGGAATGAGACGATGTGGAGTATTGTGAGTTGTGTATTGCGTACCTCTCATGGGACTGATCCCGTGTGTATATATAAGTGAGCGTTCCTCGTTCATTCTCTCTGTGAGTGGGGGTAGGTGAGGTGAGGTCCCATCGATCCTTACCCTGACTGGCAGTAGTAGGTGAAATGGGCAACACCCCTCCCTCTCTTTCCACGCCTTCAGCCAGTTGGCGTACAGGGCTGATAAAGCGCACTTCTTATCGCCATAAATGAGCGATCCTATCGCCATAAATGACTGCTCATATCTGTCTGGGCGCGCCGTATTTCCAGGAGGAAGGTGGCGGCCCACTCTGATTCTAGCATTCTGGTCTGAGGCCAAGGATGGCATGGCCGTGGTATGCCTTCGTACTGAGCTGGCATCTATGCCGAGCTGCCGAACCGTGGTGCTGAGCTACCGAGCTTTTGACCGAGCTGCCGAGCTATTGACCGAGCTGCCGAGCTAACGAGCTTCTACCACAGAGGCTGAGGTGTTCGGCGAGTTTAGCTGTAATCCTTGCTTAACTTCGTCATTACGGTGTTTTACCCACACAATATACACACATGAGAGTATAATGTAGGAATCAGAGTTGATATGTTTTGCCATGAATTGCAGTGAGTGAGTGTAGTTGTTGGGTTTTGTTGTGTTGAGTGGAGCACCTCAAGCTACCTTTCCTACTTGTAAGAGAGGCGACATTTGATGATGGAGCCCTCATGTAATATTTTTGTTGTTGCATGGTGCCTTTTGTTTTTTCTCATACATGCTATCCTTTTAATGTCACCCACGGTGGAATCCATTACTAGTACAACAAAAGAGTCACCAAACGCAACTGATGCACTTGCTCAAGCAAATGAGTGATCCTTATAATTCTCTAAGCACTTGGAATGACTCTTTCCCTTTTTGCCAGTGGCAAGGAATTATGTACAGTCGACGCCATCCTCTGAGGGTTGTCACCATGAACCTGACCGGGCTTCAGTTGGCAGGTTCTTTGTCCCCCTTCGTTCCAAACCTCACATTCCTTCACGCAATCGACCTCAGCAATAATAAACTCATCGGCCAGATCCCCACAGAAATTGGTCTTTTGTTCAGGCTCAGGTACCTCTATCTTCCTAATAACTCATTGGAAGGAGAAATTCCAGCCAATCTGACCTGATGTTCGAGACTCAGAGTCATCAATTTCCGTACCAATGCACTCGTTGGCAGGATCCCAGTTGAGCTAGGCTCCTTCTCTAGGCTCAATTGGCTCAACCTTGGTGGAAACAATCTCATTGGAAGCATCCCAAATTCACTTAGGAACCTTTCATCTCTCAGCCATCTCAGTCTATGGACAAGTGGATTAGAAGGAAGCATACCAGAAGAGCTGGGCCAGATTAGGAGCCTTTCTATTTTCTCCGTAACAGGAAATAAGCTATCTGGCACTATTCCTCTTGCCCTTCGCAATCTCTCATCTATGGCCGTCTTTTCTGTCACTCAAAATCAATTGCATGGAAACCTTCCACTTGACCTCGGCATCACTCTACCCAACATCGTTGAGTTTTATGTAGCCAAAAACCAATTTACAGGACCCATCCCAACCTCATTGAACAATGCCTCAAGGCTTGAACTGCTGGAACTTAGCTTAAACCGATTGACGGGAGCGATTCCTATGAACCTAGGAAGGTTGGAAGGCCTCCGTAGCCTAAATTTGGAAAATAATACACTTGGAAGCGGGAAAGTTGAGGACCTGGGCTCTCTCTCTTCTCTGACCAATTGTAGCCTTCTTGAGATTTTGTCGGTGAGCTACAACAGGCTCAGAGGTGCATTGCCCACCTCCATAGCCAATTTCTCAGCTACTCTTCAATATCTCTATTTAGGGAAGAATCAGATCCTTGGGAACATTCCTTCAGGGATAGGCAATTTGTTCAACTTGATCATATTGCACATCTCTATTTGTTCAATAGTTCACTGTGATCTAAAACCAAGCAATATTCTTCTCGACGATGACATGAATGCTCACGTTGGAGATTTTGGATTAGCGAGGTTCCTTTCTGAAGCTACCAGCAGCTGTTCTCAGGACCATACCAACTCACTTCGCATAAAAGGAACTATTGGATATCTTGCTCCAGGTGACATGCTTTATCTTTTACTTTTTGTTTACTAACCTACATTAGTTATAAGCATTGATAAATTTCTTTACCTTCCATGCTATCATAAATTTAAGATGAGTAAATAAAAACATTATATTAAATAATTAAAGATATATACGCAAATCCCAGTATCAAAAGCCCCCACCAACCCCCCACCACCCACATCCCAAAAAAGAAAAAAAAAATCAAAAAATCCCTTTAACTTTTTAACGCTTATATAATTTATATATATATATATACCCACCAAAATGTTTAAAAAAGCTCCCATATATTTTTGAAAACTACATTCATTTTTTATATGCAGCCATCTTGAAAAAAAAACATCTACATAGTGCCCCAACACCAACACCACCCCCCCACCCCTCCCCCCCCCCTCCACCCAAAATTGCCTGGGTCCACCCCTGCCCCATATCTTTCTATCACTGGAAAAAAAATGACAAGCATAACATTGAGAGCTCATACAATAGAGTGAATTTATCAAAGATGTTAACATTATTTACATCATCAACTAAATTGATCTTTGTCTTTAGGAAAGAAATTTTACTTAAATCAATTAAATGACAAGCATGTCAAACGCCACATAGTTTTACAGAAAAAAAGGAAAACAATCCTTCAAAAGTGTAAGGTATAAAGACAAAATGAAATGATCAAGAAATGCTAATTTATCTATTTTTCACAATAAATTTATTGGTACATGATTTTACAAAGATTCATTATATCCAACCAACGAGTTCTTGGTTGAGTTTCTAACATTACTTCTATTGAGGATTATAATTAAGCACTAATTTTATTTCTAAACATTGGTTGGAATATCCATTCCATACTATTATAGTCTTATATCATTGACAAATAAAACAGTTTTGTCATTAGTGCTAGGACACCCTCTGTCAGCCAAAGAAAAAAAAATAAAAATAAAAACACGTAGTAGATTCCAAACCAAACACTGGAATCGATTAAAAAATATTATTTATCCTTATTTCAATATATTTTGAGTTTTGCATTCTTTTCTTGAATTGAGTCTTACTTATTGCAATTATTCGGAGTAAAAAAATGGCGGAGTACGGAATGGGTGGCGAAGCATCAACATTTGGAGACATCTACAGTTATGGGATCCTTCTTTTGGAGATGTTCATAGGAAAGAAACCAACCGATGAGATCTTTAATGGAAGTTTAAGCCTTCACCAATTTGCTAAGATGGCATTACCAGAACGAGTGATGGAGATTGTTGATCAAAGACTGCGCTCAGTAGAAGCTGAAGCGCTTAATGAATGCCAAACCCCTACAAATGCAGAATGCAAACTTGAAATGTGCTTAATATCTACATTCAAAGTTGGTGTAGCTTGTTCCATGATATCTATAAAGGACCGAATGGCGATAGGAGATGCTACAGTGGAGATGCTTTGCATTAGGAATTCATATCTGGGAGTTGGAATCCATGCGAAGAATAACTGAAGGTTACATTGGCAAAAGGTACACGTTACTTGAGTAATAGATATTGTTTAGTACTAAGACTGAAAATATTATAGTAGAAGATGAAGTGGTTGGGAAATCTTAGGTTTTGTCCTATAATGTGGTTTCTCCTCAACATGATTGTGTATATATGGTAGTGAGAAAGATCTATCAAACCAAGCCTTAGTTTGGCCTCAATTGGACATATTTGTGCCCAGATTGGCTTGACATTCTTATATTTCATCCTGTTAGATTGTGTATATGCTACATGCATCATGACAATGGAAAATTTCAAATAAGGTCTTAAGTTTTAATAATTTTTTAAATTAGGACCTATGTTTTTTTGGTAAGTTGTCAATTAAGGACAACCGGCCATTTAAAGCTATTTTCCAGTGACCTTTTCCCACTATTCTTTAAAATAACCAAATTACCTATCACTGAAACAAAACCATCATTCACTTCCTCCATCGTCTTCTCATTTTCCTCACTGATGTTCTAATGGTGATTGATGACAACTATCATCTCCACAGTGATTAGCTGCATGTAACGGCTACAGGATGCATGATGGCTTTAAATGATGGGTAATTTGGGTATTTTAAAAAATCGAGGAAAAATAGTCATAGGAGAATGCATTTAAATGGCTGGATGTTCTTAATTGAAAACTGATTGGAAAACTTAGTTTTGAAACTTGTGTTCTTTTTTAAATAAGAAGGAGAATGCATTTAAATGGCTGGATGTTCTTAACTGAAAACTTATTGGAAAACTTAGTTTTGAAACTTGTGTTCTTTTTGAAATAAGACAAAAAACTAAGACCGTATTTGAAAATCTCTCTAACAACAGAAGTGAACACTTTTAAAGTTCCTTTTAAAGAAACAAAATAAGCCCACACTATATTATCTTGGGCAATAAAAATATGACTATTTCTTCTCAACAAGTGGTCAAGAATCTTTTGTATTTAAATAAACTCCTATTTTCAATCTTGGGACAAAGATAGTGAGGTTTATTATTTTCTCATATTGTGTTTTTCAAAGAAGACGGATAGACAACTTCTAAATGTGTCATGATTTATAATGTCTCTCTTATTGGAGCAGGTCCCACTGAAGGACGTATGATGTGCTTACCCAAAGAAGCTGAAAGGAGGGCGATTTTCTTTGTGTGCAATGTGAGGAAGAGAGGATACTCAGTAGCGCTTGTCCTACTAGATTTAGTTAATGTGGTGAAAGAGATTAATAGAGTTGAGGATTGGAGTTCAAGGACCCATGTTTCGGACATCGACAAGTTGGTGTCTTCTTTTGCTAAAATTAGTTTCATGCATGTTGCTATAGGACTTTTAATGGTGCTCTTATTTGGCCGCCAATTATGGACAATTGTGTGTAGTGTAAAATATCACTCGTGATAAGGCTAAAACTCATCCTCCATGATTCACTCTGATCCTCTCCTTGTAAATAGGATCTCAATCTGATCCTGTCTTTGTAAACAAGATCTCACTTATATGAGTTTCCCATATTGTAATGTATCACTGTATTCTATTTATACTCGATGAAATCAAGGGAGAACCTATCGTGGAAATTCATTATGTAGATGGTGTGGAGTGGTGCGACTATTTCTTATAGTGTTTCACTATGGCCCTCTTGTGACTTATTTCTTATTAGTTTTTTTCTTTGGTAACCCAGCGAAGGGAGTTGGGACCTAAGAGAAGAAGGCCCACACAAGTGGGAAAAGATGGCGAACCCAGAATTTGAACGTTAGATAGCTAGGTGAGAATTGCTGCCACTTACCAGTGAGGTAAGTGGTTGTTTGTTGTTTTGTCATGTTTGTTGTCTCTTTAGTTCTAGTGAGTTTCCCGAATTTCCCTTTATAATATATATATGTTTATATATGTACATTTATATATATATATATAGAGAGAGAGAGAGGGAGAGAGAGGATTTCTTGGTCCGGCTAGTGTGCACGGTGCTCACCTGACCATGGGGCCCACTCATGATCAATCTGAGGGGTCCACAAAATCTGACCACCTTAATAGTGACTTATCGCATGGTTTTTTTAGCCATCTGGATGGATTGGACCATTGGATCAAAGTGAATTTTTTTAAGAAATGAAACTGTTGAAACTTGGGGGCATTTTATCAAAAAAGGGCACATGACTATGTGAGCCCTCATCACTTAGATAGTTAGATGTAAGTTTATCAATGGGAGGAGGATTGCGGCTTGAATGGTCTCCTCAAAGACAACAGGAATAAAAAAACTTAGCCACACTAGATTATCCTATTCCTTTATTTATAACTATCTTATAATTTAATCTTATCTTAACCATAGATTTTTTTGAGATTCAATCCCAAAGTGAGGCTTCCTTAATGAAAGCTGGGCTTCATTAATTCCTACATATTATTCAAGTGTGTGGGTGGTCTGTAGGTTTCCTTGGTGAGAGGTGTATAGCCTTGAGTCTGGTCTGGTTTTTTCCACACCTTTGGGCCTGGTAATTTAGTGAGCTGGGACCCGAAAAACTTTGGTCGCTTTTTCTTAGAATGTTGGATCAAGCAAACCTGGCACCTTATATACGGGGAAAGGCGTTTTTTTTTTTTTTTTTCCGCTAATAATATACAGGGTAATATTGTCATCACTTAGCTGCCATCGATTTACTGCTCCCTGGGAGTCAATTCCTGGAACAAGGGATGGTGCATTTTTGTTGTTTTCATATAATTAGAGTTAGCATTTTATTTGAATCTCTTTCATTGTATCATACCTGTTGCCGCATGGGTGTATCTCTGGCCTCTACACCGTGGTTTCAATTGGAGTAAGAAGAGCTAACCTTATCCAGTCTAATCTAGTTGATTTTTTCATTTTATCGTGGCTCAATCTATGAACTCTGTACACATGCTAAGTTATAATCATGAAAAAAATATTTTTATCTACCATTATTGAACCTCCTAAGTCCAGTTTTACTCTTAACATAATTTCATGGCCTAAAACATAATGTTATCTTTAATGTGAATCGTTGCATAGACTAAGACAAAAACAAATTTATTTAAAAGAGTTCACGATCATTGCACTATTTGCATAATCTCCATAATGATTTTATTATTTAGGTGTGCAATCCTACGATTTAATTTGATTGACACTCAATAATTAATAAGCAACCCAAATACCGACCTCAACCCATCTCCATGTATATGAGATACCATCTTACCCAACCCATCTAACTATTCACATATTTCATCAAGGTCTCATAGGTGGATAGATTAGCTGATCTTATCATATGGGTCGACTTACTTAAGAGAGCCACTTTCATTACACTATCTACGTGATCCCACAATGTTCGTGTTATTTGGGTGGGATCACCTTAACATTTGAATCTGATTGTCAGTCAAACTACATTTTGGTAATTCAGAACTCATTTCCTCACACAAGTAGATTTCTGTGAACATTTAATTAAACATACTGAACAAAGTTCAAGCTTATATAAATATTTAATATTTATACAACTAGTCTAAGTTAGAACAGTCACAAATTAATTTACAGATGTTTACTCATATATTGTATATGGCTTTCCTGTTAAATATTAATTATGTTATAATATGAATTTATATTTTGATGACAATGCAAATGGATTGATTATGCAATCAATTCATGTATTTCTTATTAATCAATTCATGGGGAGGGAGGAGTGAGTGGGATTTCCAATGGATGAATTTTGAAATGATACATGACCTGCAACATGCAGATAAACAAAACTATGATTTGATCAAAATTGATGCTTCCACTACCGCAGATATCGGATGAATTGAGAATTTCGATTTAAATTGTCCCTCTTAATCTAACTTAATTTGGGGGGTATGGTCTTATTGAGTTCTTACGTTTTTAACTTCTCCAATCTAGCTCATTCGATTACTATAGGGATGATTCTAATTTGAAATATGAACCATAAAATATTTAAAAGGATGTGGTGAACCGTGATAGACTCACGGTCACAGTGGGGTATCCCAAGATCTGGACTTGTCTATCAATGTTCACTGAGAATTTTTTTAATGAAATGGATGTCCACTGAGAATTTTTTTTTATGTCCACTGAGATTTTTTTTTATGTCCCTTGAGAATTTTTTTTATGAAATGGATGTCCACTGAGAATTTTTTTATGAAATGGATGTCCACTGAGAATTTTTTTTATGAAATGGATGTCCACTGAGAAATTCTAAGCCTTCCATTCCTAGAGTTGGTCTATCACTGTCACGTGTCAACTGAGAAATTTCAAAGTCTCCTCTAATGTTTTGTTATCTTACTCAGATATTTCAAAAGTCTAGTCTTCTTTGCATCTGCTTTTACTGTGTGACAGTGCAGGAGATTATTTTCCGATGAGTTTCGTGACGTGGCCCATACCTAAGCTTTTTCCAACCTATGCCCTCTCATTACTAATTTCCCTTGAGTTAGAATAACATACTTCAATTACACCATTGAATTGGTTAATGTTGAGGAAGGGAGAGTTTGATTACATTCGCTCGTTTGCATGGAATTGAATTCTTAGAAAATCTGATAAATGTATTTTGAAAATTAGTTGAAAAATAAAAAAACAAAAGCAAAGCTCTATTTTCAGAAAAAAGAAAATAAGAAAAAACGAAAGATTTATAAATGGCTATCAAATAATCTCCCCTTTGATGAAAATGAATCAAGAAAAGATGAAAAATGTATACATGATCATCACAATAATAGATCAAATCTTACGAGGGTCCCATCTACAGTTCCATCTTATGTTCTCTCACATTTTTAATGATTATTTCTTAGAACTAATCTTATTGTGAATTAGTATTTAATTCTACCCTACTAAGGTCCCCAATGGTTAATCTTTTTTTCACATATTTATCATTTAATGTTTAATATCATTTTGTTTAAGCGAAGTTTTGGGTGTTTTGGCACGGAGGGAGGAATGAATGGGATTTCCAATGGATGAATTTTGAAATGATACATGACCTGCAACATGCAGATATAAACTAAACTGTGATTTGATCAAAATTGATGCTTCCACTAATGCAGATATCGGATGGATTGAGAATTTCGATTTGAATAGTCCCTCTAAATCTGACTTTGAGGGGTAAGGTCCTATTGAGTTCTCACATTTTTAACTTCTGCTATCCAGCTCATTCGATTACGACAGGGATGATTCTAATTTGAAATATGAACCATAAAATAATATACATATTGAATTAATCACAAGAATACCTAGTTACAAATTTTTTCAATGGGTAACATTACCTATTAAACCCATTACCTGGAACTCAGCATAGAAAGCGGGTGGAGCTCCACAGGAGTCAATACATTCGATGTCAATACACACGAGTCAATACATGGTCATTCCTGTTTACTTTCTCACTCTTTCTCGTGACAACTTACAAATGATGTGACTCGAGCACCTTCCTCGGTGCACCGCCTCATCATGGATGCAAACGCTAACCATTCTTTTTTTTTTTTTTTTTGTTTTCTTATCTCAGATCAAGGAATCCTAACCATCCATGCCAAGTTTTTTAACTTATACTACTTCTGGACTCATTACTGGTGTCGGTTCCAAATGCTCTGGCTAAGGTCAAACTAAATTAAATTGGACGAGTCAAAGTTAATTGGAGCGAATTGGAACTAATTTCAATTTGAAACCACTTTGCTTGAGCAAAGTGGTTTCAAATTGAAATCAGTTCCAATTCACTCTGATTTTGACTCATCCAAATTCAATTTACATGATCATTCCTGTTTACTTTCCCTCTCTTTCTCATGACAACTTATCAATGATGTGACTTGAGCACCTTCCTTAGTGCTTCGCCTCATCATGGATGCAAAGGCCAACCATTCTTTTTTTCTTTTTGGATCTCAGATAAAGGAACCCTAACCATCCACGCCAAGTTTTTAAATTTATACTACTTCTGGACTCATTACTGGTATTGGTCCCAAATGCTTTGGCTAGGTCAAACTAAATTAAATTGGATGAGTCGAAATCAATTGGAGCAAATTAGAATTGATTTCAGTTTGAAACCACTTCGCTTCAATTATATATACTAGCAACGAAGGCCCGTGCTTAGCCTGGGCCTTAATAAAAAAAAATTAAGTAATTTATTTCAAAATTTATAAAAAATATATTAAAATTTAGAAATATATATGCTATTATTCTCATCTTAGATACTCATTGAGAAATATTAGTTAATAATTTTTATTATTGCATATATTTCAAAATATCATTTCATATCAACCCTTATACTATTTCACGTGTATATAATTAGAAATGAAATGTATTCTTAATATGCATTTTAGTAACAAATAAAATTATTTCTAGCAACTCTTTATTTCCTGTAGGAGTACTGAAAAGGATTTATATGCATAATATTATGTTCACCTGTATATTAATGTTGATATTAATCATGTGTTCAATCTAATAGTGTGGTCACAAAAAAGAAAAAAGAAAAACCGTACTCATAACTACCAAATAAGCTTGTCTAGCCCATGATCATAGCAAAAAATAAATAATAAAAATAGATGATTAGTTCCACGAAATACTCATTTTTACATTAAACCTAGATGAAAAAAAAAAATAGCCATAGCTCCCTTAATATTGTCGTTTAAGGCCTCTCATCTATAAGATTTTTGGTTAAGGCCTCTAGTCTATGCGCCAAGACTTATTTTAGGTGGATGTCCCTAAGTATGATAGATCATACATTTGTATGACTTATTTGGCCTTCTGACCCTCTGAAGTTATGTCTCAATTTAATCTGTAGTTTTAAGCTCATTAACATGATATTTCATGACTGATATTCCCCTCTAACGGATTTTATTTTCTAATTTTAGATGAAGTTTCAAAATTCAAATGGGAGGGAATAGATCAAGTTTCGGAATTCAAATAGGAGGGAACGAAATCCCTAGTTTTAGATGATGTTTCGAAATTTCTCGATTTCCCTTTCTTCTTCTAGTTCCTTTTTGTATTGGATTTTGGGAATTCATGGATTTCTACAAGTGGTGTTCTTGGCTGTTTGCTATTCTTTTGGTCTTCAGTGCTGGTCTTATTGAAGGAGGCAACATCATTCATGATGGCAAGGATCTCCCAACCGGCCCGGATGTGAGAATAACTTCGTTCTGGTAGTATACTGAGATGTGGGTCTTGTTTTTCCTTGTGAAATTCAGGTTGGGGTCTTGAGTTTTTTTTCTTTTTTTGTGTGATTGGATTTGAAGAAAGGGTGGAGAGTGGGTTTTTTCCTATGAGAATGTAGATTTGATCTATCCTTTTCTGAATTTATCTAAGTTTGGTATTGCAAAAGGTCTTCTTCAACAATATTAAGGGACCCGTATACAATCCAGTCATGTCATTCGCTATAAGTTTATCTGAGTTTATGTGACAAATTCAGATAAACTCATATGTCGCTAACTTGGATAAATTTATCTGAATTTTGGAACAAATTTTTCTGAGTTTTGAAATAAATTTATCTGAGTTCTTGAACAAATTTATCTGAGTTCTGGAACAAATTTATCTGACTTTTGGAACAATTTAATTGGATACAAGGCACGGATGCTTCCAATTAAGGCCGCTCATTTGTTGTGCCCCACTATGAATAGGGCATTTTAGGGGACATTGGTTTTGATTGGGCAATGAGAGCCGCCTGATCGATGGCCGACGAATGGGCGGTAGATCTTTATATTTGGTACTGTCAGTTTTTTGTGGGATGTTTTTCACCAATTTGAAAGTCACGAAGGTCTAGTTTGATTTGATTTGTTTATCGATGCCCATCCATGGTGGGATCCACATGATGAACTGTCTTCTTCCCTGATTTACTTTAATTCTCCTTGCGCCCGATGTTTAAAACCCTTAATTTCTTGCTTTCGTTCCTTCTTTAATAAGTTACTGTGATTTTAGGCTTAGCATTTTTTTTATAGAGATGAGAGATTATGAGGGCATTATTGTCCTTTCAAGTATATGAAAAGGTGAAAGGACATTTGCTTTTACGAAATTAATTCGTGGACCGTTTGCAATAAAAACCAATATTGAGGAACCTTGGGCCCAACGCCCCAACATAGATTGGTAATGTCTTTCTAATTGTATCATGTTTAAGCATATACTTAATTTGGTCTTACTTGTATGGTGTCTTCTCTGCCACCTCACCAGAGGCTTCGTCGATAGCACTGTACAATCCACAGCTATCTCATTCTTCATGTACATGTATGCCATGTGTGGGACATTAGAGGACCTGGGTGGTTTGATTGTAGTGGTGGGCCAAGCATGTCGATGAAATCAGATGGATTTTCATATACTATAATTATTGTGAATTCACTCTTTAACCTTGATTCTTGTATATTTATCCGTATATAAATAAACTATAATGGGCATTAGAATTGGGTGACGTTATCTATGATGGTGGGCCATGGCTAATCATGATGGAGGGTTTTTAGGAAAACCAAAAAGCACACGATTATGCGCAATCGTTTAAAGAACATAGAATGGATTTGGAGCTTAACAAATTGAGTTTGTACTTCTATGGCCCACCTTGACTATTGATGATCAAAGTCCATTAATTTACGTTCGTTGAACGTTGGATTCCACTTTGTAATAAACAGTCTAGATCACGAAACTAATGGTCTTGATACGACTCCATATCGGTTGGTCCCTTTTGTTGGGTGTTCCATCACCCATGCCGTTGGTTTGATGGGCCAAGCTGGATAGTGGTGCTTTTTTTATGGTGTCTATCAATCGGGAGATCCAAGTGGTCCCCATGGTTAGACAGATTTTAGGATAGCTTAAGATTAAAAAGTGATATGAGGATTAAGATAAAAAGGGAAAATCGAAAAGTTAGGAAAAGAGAGATTTAGGGAGGAGATTTGGGAGGTGTAGTGGCCCACATTAAACCTAAAGCTTTGTTTGTTTTTATAACTAATTTTTTCAAAGGGGAAATTATGGGTGCTGATGTAGCGGCCTCCACAGCCCTCCTCCCCGTTTACTATAATATATACTAGCAACAAACGCCCGTGCTAAGCTAGGGCCAAAATGAAAATATATTAAAATTTAAGAATTCTTTTCAAATATTATTAAGATAAAATAAATCTAAACTAAAGAAATTTATTGTCTTTGAATATTAAAATCTTTTAACATGTAATGAGAATAAATATAAGATGAAGTAAGCTTACATAACATGACAACCCCTTGAATTTAAAGGCATTGACTATTACACAAGTATGAATGCGTATCTATATGGGACAACTCTTCTAAGCTATAGCTTATGATAAGGTAAGCTCAAGTGTGTGGCGGGGCTCACATGGGGGTAGGGATGGGGGGATTTCAGGGACTCCATAAGACCTTTCTCTTTGTAAAAAAAAAATAGTCACAACTGTAGTTTCTACCATCTCCATTTGACCCGAGATTTTAATGGTCAACGGTCCATTCGAATCAGTACACAGTCGATCCAACGGTCCAATAAATCCAGATTTGACCAAAAGCTTGTGGACATGTGCAATTTAGGGGGGTCGTGTGTTTGGCTCATTTGGATCGACCAAGGGTGGGCCCCACAAACGTAAACGTACTGAATTAAATAGATAGGTATCCAAGCTAAAATGATATAATAAAATATGTGATTCTTTTCTGACGAGTCATTGGAAAAGAATATATTTTACAGAAATAAATAAATAATTTATATTTATTATATATATAAGATATATATATATTTAATACTTTATTTCCTTAATATGACATTTTATGCAATGAGTTTACCACCAAAACCAAACCCAGCCCATTACATATTGTGTAGGTGTGTGTGGCCATGGCGTTCAATGGAAGGCCATAGAGCAGGCTTGAAATTAATGACATAAGACCCACTATGAAGTGACATAGGTTTAGGATGTCAAATGAGGTGGGTATAAAATTAGTATGACCCAATCATTACCCACCTCATTGCCATCCCTATATAAGACCATCTAAGCCATTCACGAAGCTTACCAAACCCTCAAAGAAACATAAAAGGATGACCATCCACTTAATATCATTATAAATTCAGAATTAAAAAGTGTATTTGTTTCCCTAAATTGAGTTCTTTAATTATATAAACTCCAACTCCTTCCAAAATTCAGTTCGAAGGAGTGCATTTCTTTTATTATAAAATCTAACAGTGCCTCAAAGAAGAAATTAGCATGATCAATAATATGCATTCGCAAATGTATATTATTTTCTTTTTGGCCTATTTGTTCCCCCATTGATCATCCAACTCCCTTGGTCCTCCTCAAATCAAGGTTAATTTCTATGGATTAATGACATGTGGTGGGCCACTTCAAGTATACTTCAAGCCTTGTGAAGTAAAATCTCTCATTTAGGGCTTAGGAATTTCTTATAAGACTTACATTGGTAAAAATCTCAGAGCTTTATGCATATCATTGGGTTATGAGTTTTTATATGATTAATGGCATATAGTGGGCCACTTCAATTGGGCTTCATGCCTTTATAAAATAGCAATCTCATATGTGGGGCCTGTAGTGAAGTCGTGTAGCCAATTAGAAACCAAAAGGCGTGGAAACTAGCAGCAATTGCACACCAATAATTATGTGAGGCCCACCTTGTGGATCTTAATCACATGGATAAGAGGATTTGTTAGACAGATTTTAGGATGGATTAAGATTAGAGAGTGATTTGAGGATTAAGATAAGGAGATAAAAAAAGAGAGATTTTAGGGGAAATTAGAAGGATTTTAGAAAAGTAGGTTTATAAAACCATAATCTTAATTTAATGGAGAGATTTAGGGAGGAGATTTAGGAGGTGTAGTGGCCCACATTAAATCCTATGTGTTTTTATAAGTTTTTTTCTGAAAGGAGAAATTATAGGTGTTGACGTGGCACCCTCCACAACCCACCTCCTTGTTTGCTTTAATATAATATATATATAATTGAAGCGAAGTCGTTTCAAATTAAAATTAATTATGGTATATGCCGAGACTTGAACTCAAGACAATATGGATTTCAAAGGCACGACCCTGCCACTACACCACAGACCATCATTTTATTAATAGTTATCAACAAAACCTTAAAATTAGTTAATGAGGAAGGGACCTAGCCCCACTTTAAAATATTGACCGAGAGTTGGAATTTATCTATGAGTTATTTATAAAAATAATTATATTTTTAGAATATTGACCCCTATAAATATTGTTGTTATTATTTTCATACTTATGCATTGTATTTTAAGCACAGGTGATCAAACTTTTGAAATAACTATTTTATATGATTTCCTATATAGTATTGATTTTTTATGACAGCCATTTTACAATAAAACTAAACTCAAATGAATATATAATATTTGGAATTGATCAACAAAAACAATAAGCTTCATAATTAATAAGAAAATGATAGTATTATTGAAAAAGAAAAACTCGCGACAACAACGTGGAACTAAAGAGGAGATGTGAAACTTTTTATGTAACTGATGTGCTATCATGCACGCTTGCCGAGGTAGAAATGGAGGATTTTTTTTTTTTTTTTTGTATGTGACTTTAATTTTTATAAATCATGATGTAAATAAAGTGGAGCACTAAGAGAGATCCATCTATTAAAAATCACAATCATTAAGACCTTCGATTTGGCCTAAACAAGTTAGATAAAGATATGAGTTGTGGGACTTCTGGTACGTCTTTAGTAGCGTTCAAATGTAAAAGTAAAAGTTCTTTGTGTGGACGTCATTCACACGTCAAAGTCCAAGTCTAAGTCATTAAGTACACAGACCCCACTGAGCTCGTCATGAATGCAAGTCACGTTGCAAAAGCATGGCATATGGTCATGTGCTGTAAGAGAAAAACCATGGATCGATGGCTTCACACCGCCGTTTGCTCAGGACCAACCCATTGCAAAGGCTCTTCAATGTTGGTATCTCGCTGAGATATTTCAGAGTCTAGTCTTCTTTTCATCCGCTTTTTTTGTGTGACTGTGCAGGAGATTATTTTCCGTTGAGTTTCGTGACACGGCCCATATCCAAACCTTTTCCAACCTATGCCCTCTCATTACTAATTTACCTTGAGTTAGAATAATATACTTCAATTGCACCGCTGGATTAATTAATACCTGGTCTCACTAACTTTACTTGAAATTGTTAGATGGAACCCACTAGCTTCCATCCATTTGCCTTGATATCTATCAAGATTTATCAAATTCATCCAAATTAAGAAGTCCTCCACAATTAAAGTTTGCATATGGGAGTCTGAGTTTCTATAGATGAAATCATAGGTTGCATGCGATACAGTTTCTTCAAATAGGTGTTGATTAAAAGGGACATTAGTAGTGGTGTTGGTGTGTTGGATTACAAGGCGGACCTTCCCTCCTTTGGCAAACTTAAACATGACTTGACCTAACTCCTGCTCAGCTAAAGTGGCACTCCGTGTTTATATTACTTTCTTTAATTACAATTTACAACCTACCCCAATCACAACCTAAAGTCCTAAACCATAGCCAGCTTCAAATCGGGTTTGATTGGGTAGGTCAGTTGGGTTCTAATAAGGCCCGACCAAAGTTTTACCTCTACAGTGATGTTTTCATATTTGTTATAAAACACATATTTAAAGTCAAGAAAAACCATTATAAGATTATTTTATATTTAAGAGCAGCAGTAAATTTTTCTTTCTTTGTCGTTTTTCTATACTGTAGTACTGTTCACTAGAGTATTCCATATACGGAAAAAAGAAAAGAAGAAATGTTACTCTACCATGGGCCAGTTATGATGCATAGATTTGATCTATTTAATTTTGGGGTGTATGCAAAACTTAGTATGGTTGTATGCAATTTGGGGGTGCATGTAACTTGAGTTGTGAAAAAATAAAGTAGAGCTATTTTGCTATTATAATTTTATGGGGTCTATTTAGTTTTTGGGCATAGACTTAAAGTGAAAAAGGGCTGCTTGCAGCTGAAATTATTTTGCAGGATCTATCTCAACTTTACAAAGTAGAGGACTTGTATTGTGCTGGACCATTAGTGAGGGCCACTGCAATGGGCGTGGGATGTAGGACCCAAAAGGCATTAACGACATTTCATTTTCCTTTTATGATAGATAACAAGTCACATCATAAAAAAGATAAAAACAGAAATCCAATACATCTCCAAAAAAGCAAAAGAGGAATCACTGCAGCCCTCCACTAGCATCAGTCTTTCATTGTTTGGTGCTCTATAGACATACTGTAAAAAATTAGATGCAGAACTGAGTTGTGGGATTTCTGGTACGTCTTTGGTTGAATACAACTGTAAAAGTAAAAGTTCTTTGTATGGACGTCATTCACTCGTCAAAGTCCAAGTCTAAGTCATTGAGTACACAGACCCCAGTGCAGCTCGCCGTGAATGCTAGTCATGTTGCAAAAGCATGGCATCTGGTCATGTGCTGTTAGAGAAAAGCCATGGATCGATGGTTTCACACTGTCGTTGGTTCATGACCAACCCATTTCGAAGTCTCCTCAATGTTGGTATCTCACTGAAATATTTCAAAGTCTAGTCTTCTTTGCATTCGCTTTTTCTGTGCGACAGTGCAGGAGATTATTTTCTGATGAATTTCGTGACATGGCCCATACCCAAACCTTCTCCAACCTATGCCCTCTCTTTGTTAATTTCCAAAATAATCTCCCCTTTAATGAAAAATTAATCAAGAAAAGATGAAAAATATATGCCCGATCATCACAATGATAGATCAAATCTTATGAGGGTCCCATCTACAGTTCTATCTTATGTTCTCTCACATTCTTAGTGATTATTCATTGGGAATCTTATTGTGAATTAGTATTTAATTCTATCCTACTAAGGTCCCCAATGGTTAATCTTTTTTGCACATGTAGAGAAAAACAATAATCTAGATCTGAAAAACTTTGATAAATTAAGATCCTCCATGTCAAATCATTGAGAGATGTAAAGCGGAAACATACCTTGTTCCATAGAATGATATTATTTACAGGTTGTTGATTTTCCAATCCAATATGGCTATTCAGAGAAACTCTATTGATTCTTTCTGATGATGGGGTGTCAGAGAGAATTGGAACTCACCATCTGAATTGGGGACCATATCCCTAATATATAATAATAAGATTATCATAAGTTTGCTATTTCTAATTTGGCTCCTCATAAAATTAGATATAGCATTCTGGTATCTACACATTAATCCCATGACAATTATACCCTTAAGCCTTAGAACTTTAAGTCTTAATTAGATTACTTTAATTTAGGCTCAACCAAAGATAGCACAACACATTTAATATTTACATGTGTGGTCCCACATGATGGAATTTTCCAACAATCTCCCACTGGGCCATATATGTAACTTAACAAATGTGTATGACTGTATCAGCTCCAAAAGTTTGCTATCATAATTTTAGGATATATCCGAACAATCTCGTCCATTGATTATGCCGGTATAGGATCAAAGGGGTTTTCGTCATTTTGTTTTTAACATGGCTAAACCCATCAATGGTCGCGTACACCAACATAACCAAATGACATAGATCGATTATGGATGCGTAGCATAGAAAGTACATGCAATGTGATCTATACATGTCTATTTCCAACTGGTCCTACTGTATTCCTTAGTGAGATCAATATTTAACATAATGTAACAAAGTGAAATGAACTGAATATTTTATTTCTGATCAGAAAAATATCCAAATACATAAATGCATAAGTATGTTCAAAATCAAACATAAAGCAATAAAATGATACAAACTCTCACTATAATGTGATATCCTTACACAAAATAACACTGATACGAGCAGTGTGCTCATGAAAGACCTTGGGTGGTAATCCCTTTGTAAGCGGATCCGCAATCATGGAGTTTGTCCCAATGTGTGCTATGGATATCTGTCTATCCTGTATGCTCTCCTTCACAACTAGGAACTTAGTGGCAATATGTTTTGATCTAATTGAACTCCTGCTATTGTTGGAATATAGCACTGCTGACTTATTGTCACAATATAGTTTGAGTGGTCTGTCAATACCCTCTAGAATTCGCGGCCCAGTGACAAAATTCCGCAGCCATATTCGATGCTTGGATGCCTCATAGCATACTACAAACTTTGCTGCCATGGTGGAATCAGTTACGAGTGTCTGTTTGGCACTCCTCCAAGATATAGCTCCGCCAGCTAATAGGTAGATGTAGCATGATATGGATTTCATACTGTCTTGGCATCCAGTGTAATCGGAGTCGGAATACACTATGATCTCCAACTGATCCGATTTCCTATATGTGAGCATATGATCTTTTGTTCTCTATAAATACCTTATAACCCGCTTGACTGCTTTCCAATGATCCATCCCAGGATTGCTTAAATATCTGCCTAACATACCAACAGTGTACGCAATTTCCGAACGTGTACACACCATAGCATACATTAGACTCCCTACAGCTGATGCATAGGGAATCTTCTGCATTTCCCTAACTTCAAGGTTAGTTTTAGGGCACTGATTGAGATTGAACTTGTCTCCCTTAGAGATAGGGGTGTCACCCCTGTCTTGCATGCCAAACCTTTTGAGCACTTTATCGATATAGCTTCTTTGTGATAATCCAAAAATACCCCGAGAGCGATCTCGTTGTATCAGGATCCCTAAGACAAAGGAGGCGTCACCATGATCTTTCATCTCAAAATTCTTTAATAGAAATCTCTTGGTTTCATGAAACATGCCTATATCATTTGTGGCAAGCAGTATGTCATTGACATACAAAACCAGGAATATGTGCTTACTCCCACTGAATTTGTGATACACACAATTATCAACAACGCTTGTCTCAAAACCAAAAGAAATAATCACTTGATGAAACTTGTGATACCATTGACGAGAAACTTGCTTGAGTCCATAGATGGACTTTGTCAATTTACAGACCATATTCTTTGGGTTTCCTGACTCAAAGTTTTCTGGCTGCACCATATAAATTGTTTCGTCAATGTCACAATTGAGAAACACTGTCTTGATATCCATTTGACGAAACTCAAGATCAAAATGTGCAACAAGTGCCATGATTGTCTTAAAAGAGTCTTTAGATGAAACCGGAGAGAAAGTCTCTTTAAAGTCAATCCCTTCCTTTTGGGTAAAGCCTTTAGCTATAAGACGAGTCTTATACCCCTCCACATTACCTTTCGAATCCCTTTTGGTTTTAAAAATCCATTTACAAACAATGGGCTTCGCACCTTCTAGTAATGGGACAAGTTCCCAAACTTTATTGTCTTGCATAGACTTATGCTCCTCATTCATGGCATCAATCCACTTCTGAGAGTTGGAACCTTGCATGGCTTGATGGAAGTTGATTGGATCATTTTCTACCATTCCTGTTTCTTTCTCATGTTCTTGGAGAAATACGAACAAATCGTCCAGAATAGCATTTCTCCTTTCTCTAGTGGATCGCCTTAATGGCACTGGTTCTTGAGGTTGTTGAGTTTGTTCATCAGGAACAATTATCTCATCTTGAATGGGGGGTTGATTAACATTGTCTTGTTGAGGATCCAGATTCGCTTCTTGATCATTGACAGGTATAGAAACCTGCACATTGTCAAAAGCAATAGTGGGAATCAAAACCGATTCTTCCTCAAAGACAATGTCTCTAACCTTATTTCTCCCCCCAAACTCAACATCCTAAAAAAATATTGCAGTTCTCGTCTCAAAAATTGACCTAAGTGTGGGATCATAAAACTTATAGCCCTTAGATCGCTTAGAGTAGCCAATGAAGTATCTGCTCACAATTTTGGACTCCAATTTCTTTTCATGTGGCCTGTAAGGCCTTGCCTCAGCAGGACATCCACAAATGTGAAAATGTTTTATACTGGGCTTTCTGCTTGTCCAAAGCTCATAAGGTGTTTTTGCAGCTGCTTTAGTTGGCACTCTATTAAGAATGTAAGCTGCTGTTTTGAGTGCTTCGCCCCAGAGTGACTCTGGTAGAGAGGATTGACTAATCATACTCCGTACAATATCCTTAAGAGTCCGGTTTCGCCTTTTAGCTACACCATTCATGCTAGGTGACCCTGGCATGGTGAACTGTGGGACGATTCCACATTCCTCTAGGAATTTAGCAAACGGTCTCGGACGTTGTTCACCTGAACCGTCATATTTGCCGTAGTATTCACCACCACGGTCAGACTTGACCCATTTTATTCTTTTATTGAGTTGGTTCTCAATTTCAGCTTTAAATGTTTTGAACACGTCCAAAGACTATGATTTCTCACGAATGAGATATAGGTACCCATAGCAAGAGTAATCGCCTATGAATCATATGAAATACTGTTGGCCATTCCAGGAAGCCGTAGAGAATGGTCCACATATATCTTTTTGTTTCAATTCTAAAACGTCTTTAGTTCTATTGGCACCTAATTTCTTCATTTTTGTCTGTTTTCCCTTGATGCAAGCAATACAAACGTCAAAATTTGTAGAGTCAAGGGAATCTAAAATCCCATCAGATACAAGTCGCTTAACTCTAGTCTTAGAGATGTGACCTAAACGTTTGTGCCATAATGTGGCTGAATTATCTTTACTCAGTTTGCATTTAGTACCTCGTGATTCCACATGCAAGAATTCATTATAAGAAACAATTGTATCAAGCAAATAGAAGTTGTCATATATACATAAAAAACCAGTTCCAACAACATTTGAATTTATAGATAAACCGAATTGATTGTTTCCAAATGAACAAAAATAACCGAACTTGTCCAATAAAGAAACTGAAACCAAATTCCGTCTAAATGACGGTACAATAAAAGTATCTAATAAATCCAAATAATAACCAGTTTTTAATAACAACCTAAAATGCCCTATTGCCTCTACTGCTACCGACTTGCCATCGCCCACAAAGATGTGTCTTTCAGCATCATTTGGCTTTTGGTAGCTTAGGCAACCCTGCATAGAAACACTAATGTGAGTAGTAGCACCAAAATCTAACCACCACGTGTTTCTAGGTATTGAAGCTAAATTTACCTTAAAACAGACCAAAGCAAGGAAGGTACCTTTCTTTGCACGCCAAGCGTGATACTTGGTATAGTCTTTCTTCACATGTCCAGGCTTGTTGCAAAATAAATAACCCTCAGTTGCTTGCTGTTGTTTCTTTTGGGCTGGATCCTTAGCAGCGTCATTATTTTTCCTCTTTTTGCCCTTATCCTTAGAGGTGCTAGCCAAATGAGCACTTTCGGTTCTGTCTTGCTTCAATCTCTCTTCCTCTTGCACATAGTAAGAAATGAGCTCATTAAGAGTCCATTTCTCCTTTTGATAGTTGTAATTGACCTTAAATTGACTGTATAGTATAGGAAGTGATATTAATACCAAATGCACGAGCAAGTCGTCAAAAAGCTTGAGCTTCAGTGCCTTAAGCTTAGAAGCAATATGAGACGTTCCCATAATGTACTCCTGTATGTTCCCCTTGCCATTGTACTTCATAGAAATCAAGTTTTGCAAAAGCGTGCTTGTTTCTGCCTTATCGTTTTTCGCAAAACACTTTCCAATTTCGGCTAGGAATTCTTTGGCTTTGGTTAGCTTTTCAGATACCGCACCTCTAAATGCTTCCGGAATGCCGCGCTTGATGATCATAAGACTTATGCGATTTGAGTGATCCCACTTCTCAAAGTTCTTCTTGTCATCAGGAGAACATGTATCTGTAAGAGAAGCGGGCTGCTCAATCCGTAGTGCAAGGTCTAGATCCATGCAGCCAAGAACAATTTCTATGTTCTCTTTCCAATCCTTAAAGTTGGTCCCATTAAGTACATGTATTGAGTTGTTATTAGCATACATAGTAGAAACACTAGCTGTAAAGAGAATAAAAAAACAAACACACAAACATGCTCATATTATTAACCAAATACAATAATCAACAAATTCAAATAATGGTAAGTCTCATCTCAAGGTACCTAGCACAACATTAATATCAAGTCTTTGGACAGTAATATTACTTGTAAATGGTACTCTTGTTGTAGTAATCAAACATTGACAATAATTCATGTCAAATAATAAATCTATCTTTGGATCGACTTATTATTCACAGGTAAAAACTGTATAATCGTCACATGTTTACCGCCGCAGGTGTGTGCCAAGTACTAATCTTCCTTTGGGCCGACTAAGACCCTCAAGAATTTATACACACACAAACATCCAATATTCCTCACAAACAATCTACACAAGAGAGGTTACTTTGGTGACATTTTGTTTCAATTAGCCCATTTAGAATAATGGACTATTTTATTTAACCATAAAAGATATACAATAAAATATTTGAATTGGCGTTGAAGAAAACCAATTAGTTCTCTCCACATGTCACCACATACGAAAAACCATTTTTTTTTATTATAATACCCCGGACCACCGAACCACCCATCACCTTCCTTCACCCAAAATCGTTCTGTAACAGAACATGACAAAAAGTACAGAACTATCGCTTGGGATATGGAGGCTATTGGAAGCATGGGACCCGCTGATCAAAACCAAGATCAGGCTGTACTATCATGGTCGCCCAGGCCCCTTTTTGAAGATCCATGGTCCTGATTACTATTGGTGTACTGCCCTTTGATCGGACCAGATCTTGATCCATGTCAAACAATGGGTCCCGCCACATGATGCAACACACAGAAGTGGAAAAGAAACAACATACATAAGTCATCCATGGCGTTATGCAACAGCACATGTCCCGAGGAGAAACAAAAAATAAATAAATAAACAATATATCATCAAGAGATGGCTTGATCCATAGAAAAGAAAATCAACAGAAGTTGATGATTCACTCAAATCATGAAAAAAACATACAGAACCCAATTGCTAGAGATCTGGATTAGAAAAATAAAATACTAGATTCCTAATGGCTTAACATGGAGATGCTCTGATACCAATTGTAGAGAAAAATAATAATCTAGATCTGAAAAACTTTGATAAACTAAGATCCGCCACGTCAAATCATTGAGAGATGTAAAGCGGAAACATACCTTGATCCATAGAATGATATTATTTACAGGTTGTTGATCTTCCAATCCAATATGGCTATCCAGAGAAACCCTCTTGATTCTTTCTGATAATGGGATGTTAGAGAGAATAGGAACTCACCATCTGAATTGGGGACCATAACCCTAATATATAATAATAAGATTATCATAAGTTTGCTATCTCTAATTTGGCTCTCATCAAATTAGATATAGCATTCTGGTATCTACAAATTAATCCCATGACAATTAGATCCTTAAGCCTTAGAACTTTAAGTCTTAATTAGATTACTTTAATTTAGGCTCAACCAAAGATAGCATAACACATTTAATATTTACATGTGTGGCCCCACATGATAGAATTTTCCAACAGCACATATTTATCATTTGATGTTGAATATTATTTTGTTTAAGCGAATTTTTGGGTGTTTTGGCGGGGAGGGAGGAATGAGTGGGATTTCCAATGGATGAATTTTGAAATGGTACATGATATGCAACATGCAGACGAATAAAAATTGTGCAACTTAATCAAAATGTATGCTTCCACTAATGCAGTTATGAGGATGAATTGAGAATCTGAGTTTGAGGGGTAAGATCCTAACGTCTGCTATCCGGCCCATTTGATGACTACAGGGCTAATTCTAATTTGAAATATGAACCATAAAATAATTTGCATATTGAATTAATCACAAGACTACCGGTTACAATTTTTTTTTCAGTCGGTAACAAATGATTAAATCGCAATGGAGCACCTAATTAATTTCACGGTATCATGAGCTCATTGTCATCATCATTCCTCACTGTTCTTTGCCTCATCATGGAATGGTAGATAATGAATATTGCCCCACTCAACTACGGGAGAATTATATACATTTGAATTCTCCGGTCACATGAAGTGATTGATTGCTTATAATGGGTCCCATTTTAAATTTGTTCTCTGGTCCTGGGCCATGGATTTGTAGCTTTTTTATGAGAGCGCTTTTTTACAGGAAAAACCACTGGGCTAAAAGATAGCCTCAATGCCTTCCAAAGAGAGAACGTGGTAGAATCTTTTTATAGTAATTTTGAATGTGTATTTTTGTTGTCTCTTTATTTGAAATGAAGGCTTTATGTTATTTTTATTAACCTAGTAAAATGCCAAATGGTGTGAATAAAAATGAAAAAGTAAAACAACTTTGTATGGACGTCATGCACATGTGAAAGTCAAGTCCAAGTCATTCTGTACACGGGTCCTGCTGCAGCTCAATCCTTCCATTTTACCTACCTCTTTTGTTTTTTCTTTTTAGCAACCCATCTAGAGGTGATGAGAACTCACACAAGCAGCAAGGAGAAACACACAACTCACAAATGTAAGATAATGAAAACTCATACATGCGAGGAAAATGAACACAACTCACATATGTAAAGAGGGAGAAGGCATATTTGAACCAAAAACCTCTCAATGATGATTAGGTCTCCTTACCCGAACACCTTCCTCTCTTGAAAGAAGACTGGACAAACTCGTCATGATTCCAAGTCATACTAGAAAAGCAGGGCATCTGGTCATGTGGTGTAAGAGAAAACCATGGATGGTTTCACACCGTTTGTTCATGACCGACCCATTTCGTGAAATCTATATATATACATGAGAGTATAATGAAGTTATTATAGTCGATTTGTTTTGCCATGAATTGCAGTGAGTGCTTGTAATTGTGTGTTTCAATTGTCTTGTTGAGTGCATCACCTCAAACTACCTTTCCTACTTGTAAGAGAGGCGACATTTGATGATGGAGCCCTCATGTAATATTTTTGTTGTTGCATGGTGCGGTTTGTTATTTCTCATCCATGCTATCCTTCTCAAGTCACCCGCGGTGGAAGCGATTAGTATAACAGAAGAGTCACCAAACGCAACTGATGCACTTGCTCTACTTGCTTTCAAGCAACAGATAAGTAATGATCCTTTTCATTCTCTGAGCACATGGAATGACTCTCTCCCTTTCTGCCAGTGGCAAGGAATCACGTGCAGTCGACGCCATCCTCTGAGGGTCGTCGCCATGAACCTGACTGGGCTTCAGTTGGCAGGCCCTTTGTCACCCTTCATCTCAAACCTTACATTCCTTCGTGTAGTTGACCTCAGCCACAATAAACTCATTGGCCAAATCCCCGCAGAAATTGGCCGTTTGTTCAGGCTCAGGCACCTCTCTCTTTATGATAACTCATTGGAAGGAGAAATTCCAGCCAATCTGACTCGATGTTGGAGACTCAGAGTCATCGATTTTGATACCAATGCACTCATTGGCAGGATCCCAGTTGAGCTAGGCTCTTTGTCTAGGCTCAATAGGATCTTCCTTGGTCGAAATAATCTCACAGGAAGCATCCCCACTTCACTTGGGAACCTTTCATCTCTCACCCATTTCCTTGCGGGGGCTAATCAATTAGAAGGAAACATACCAAAAGAGCTTGGCGAGATTAGGAGCCTATATTTTCTTCAAATACAAGAAAACAAGCTATCTGGCACTATTCCTCCTGCATTTTACAATTCCTCAACTTTGGCTTACTTTTCTATCACTGCAAACCAATTGAATGGAAGCCTTCCACTCGACCTTGGCATCGGTCTTCCCAATCTCATTCTTTTTCATATTGCAGGAAACCAATTTACTGGAGCCATCCCAATGTCACTGTCCAATGCCTCGAGACTTGAACAACTAGGTATGAGCGGAAACCAATTCAGTGGACCGATTCCTACAAGTCTAGGAAGGCTAGGAAGTCTCCGTTGGTTAAACTTGGAATATAATTCACTCGGAACTGGGGAAGAAGCAGTGGACATGGGCTCTCTCTCTTCTCTAACCAATTGTAGCTCTCTTGAGGACTTGTCATTAAGCTTCAACCGGCTTAGAGGTGTATTGCCCAGCTCCATAGCCAATTTTTCGACTACTCTAGAACAACTCTTTTTAGCAGAGAATCAGATCTTAGGGAGCATCCCTTCAGGACTGGGCAATTTGTTCAACTTGTATACATTGAGCATGGCTTCCAACTCTTTGAAAGGTACGATTCCAGAGGGTATGGGAAAGATTAACAAGTTACAGGGCTTGAGTTTGTTTGATAATAGTTTATCAGGTGAAATTCCATCTTTCTTAGGTAACAACACTCAATTGAACATATTGTATCTTGATCAAAACAACTTTGAAGGAATCATACCCCCAACTCTGGGGGACTGTCAACAACTATCAGAATTAAACCTTTCTCGCAATAATCTCAGTGGTTATATACCGAAACAGATTTTTGACATTACAACTCTTCGAATTCTCAATCTAGAGGAGAATTCTTTGGTTGGGTCCTTGCCAACGGAAGTAGGCAATTCTCAGAACCTTGAATTGCTTAGTGTTTATGACAACAAATTGTCAGGTGGAATTCCCAAAAGCCTAGATAAATGTCTTGGCTTGAAAAACCTTTATATAAATGGTAACTCCTTTCAAGGACCATTTCCATCCTTGGGTTCTTTGAAAAATATGTTAGAAATGGACATTTCACGTAATAACTTCTCTGGGTTGATTCCAGCGGATCTTGAAAAGCTTCTTCTTCTTCAGTATGTAAATCTATCTTATAATGATTTTGAGGGAGAAGTACCACGAGAAGGAATCTTTAAGAATGCAAGTGGAGTGTCAATCGTCGGCAACAAGAAGCTCTGCGGGGGAAATCCAGTACTGTTGTTGCCTCTATGCCCGAGCAAAGATGGTAAGAAACAGAGGCGACGCTTTTCTCGAAGACAAATGATTGCAATACTCGTCAGTTCAATCATTTGTTTGGTTTTCCTTTCATCCCTTCTTTTTAATTTTTACATAAGAAGGCCAAAGAAGAAGCATCCGCATCCTGATGGTTCAATAATAAACCCCTTGGAGGAACAACTTCAGAAAATTTCTTATGGGGATCTTTCTAGAGCAACTGATGGGTTTTCTCAAGCTAATTTGATTGGGGTGGGAAGCTATGGCTCTGTCTATAAAGGACATTTGGATAGCATCGGAAAGATTGTGGCAGTGAAGGTGCTTAATCTTCAGCGGCGAGGAGCATCTAAGAGTTTCATAGCAGAATGTAGAGCTTTGAAAAATATTCGGCATCGAAATCTTCTAAAAATCCAAACTGTCTGCTCAAGCATCAATTTTAAAGGTGATGATTTCAAAGCTCTGGTTTTCGACTACATGGCTAATGGGAATTTGGAGCAGTGGTTGCATCCAAGCATGGATGAGCAAAATCAATCCAAGAATCTAACCCTTATTCAAAGGTTAAATATAGCTGTCGATGTAGCTTCTGCATTGAATTATCTTCATAATTCTTGCGAGAAATCAATAGTTCATTGTGATCTAAAACCAAGCAATATTCTTCTTGACGATGACATGAATGCTCACGTTGGAGATTTTGGATTAGCAAGGTTTCTTTCTGAAGCTACTAGCAGCTGTTCTAAGAGCCATACTAACTCACCTAGCATAAAAGGAACTATTGGATATCTTGCTCCAGGTGACATGCTTTCATCTTTTACATTTTTGTTGCTAACATACATTAGTTATAACCATTGATAAATTTCTCTACCTTCCATGCCATCATGAATTTCAAATAAGAAAATAAAAACATTAAAGTAAGTAACTGAACATATATAAACAAGTCCCCGTATCAAACCCGCCCCCCCTTGTATTTCATAAAACCCTTTTACTTTTTAAATCTTTATAATTTTTTATATATAGCCCCCAAAATTTTAAGAAAAGTTCCTATATATTTTGAAAACTACATTCATTTTTTATATGTGGCCATCCCAATTTTTTTTTTCTACATAGTTGTCCCCTAAGGAAGAATTCATGCGTCCGCCCCTGCCCTGTATATCTCAATCACTGGAAAAAAATGACAAGCACAACATTGAGAGCTATTACAATAGAGTAACTTCGTCAAAAATGTTAATATTTTTTGCATCATCTACTAAATTGTTCTTTGTTTCTAGGATGAAATTTTACTTATATAAATTAAATCACATCCAACCAGTCATTTGTTGGATGATTATTGAATATTATTCTTTTAGGTGATAATATTAAACATTACATCACTGAGAATCTTCTTTGTCAAACACCGCATAGTTTTATAGGGAAAAAGGAAAACAATCCTTCAAAGAGTAAGGTATAAAGACAAAATGGAATTATCAATAAATGCTAATTTATCTGTTTTTTCACAATAAATTGACTGGCACATGATTTTCAAAGACTTATTAAATCCAACCAATGTGTTGTTGGATGAGTTTCTAACATTACTTTTTTGAGGATTAGAATTGAACACTTTTTTTTCTAAACTTTGCTTGGAATCTCATTTGTTTACCATTGTAGTCTAACATCATCGGCAAATAAAACAGCTTCGTCATTTGTCTATCAATGCAAAGTAGGTGGTTCCTTATACATGGTAAATGTGGGGTGTACTTAAGAAAGTTATCTTTAGCTGACAACTATTATGGTATGATGGAATAAAATCACCTAGTTGAACTCAAACCAATCACTGGAAGACTGGTATATATATTTCATCCATTAAAAAATCATTACCTTATTTCCATTGATTTTGAGTCATGCATTCTTTTCTTGAATTGAATCTTAATCATTGCAATTATTTGGAGTCAAATAATGGCAGAGTACGGAATGGGTGGCGAAGCATCAACATTTGGAGACATCTACAGTTATGGGATCCTTCTTTTGGAGATGTTCATTGGAAAGAAACCAACTGATGAGATCTTTAATGGAAGTTTAAGCCTTCACCAATTTGTTAAAATGGCATTACCAGAACAAGTGATGGAGATTGTTGATCAAAGATTGCTCTCCATAGAAGCTAAAGCGCTTAATGAAAGACAAACTCCCACAAATGCAGAAAGCAAACTTGAAATATGCTTAATATCTACTTTCAAAGTTGGCGTAGCCTGTTCCACGATATCTATAAAGGACCGAATGGCGATAGGAGATGCTACGGTGGAGATGCTTCGTATTAGGAATTCATATCTGGGAGTTGGAATCCATGCGTGGAATAACTGAAGGTTACATTGGCAAAAGGTACATGTTACCTAAGTAATCGATATTGTTTAGTACTAAAACTGAGAATATTATAGTAGAAGAGATGAAGTTGGTTTAGAAATCTTACATTTTTCTCATATACATGTGGTTTCTCCTCAACGTCATTTGTATATATGGCAGTAAAAAATAGCTATCAAAACAAGCCTTAGTTTGTCCTTAATTGGACATATTTGAGCTCAAATTGGTTTGACATTCTTATATATCCATTGCAAACTTTAAATAATTTATGACATGTAAAGGTTTTTGACATACAATTAGGTGGCCCCATAGATATCTCCTAAGAGAGAAGTGAGTACTTTTAACCCAAATGCTATACATATGTCTACAATACATGCCTAATAACAAAAGAAAATTTCAAATAAGGCCTTGGTTTTTTTTTTTTTTTTTTTTTTTGTTTTCTTTTTTGTTTTTTTGTCTTTTAAAAAAAGGCCATAAGTTTAAGAACCTTTCAAATTAGGACCTAAGTTTTCCAGTAAAATCTCAATTAATGACAAATGGCCATTAATTAAAGATATTTCCCGATGGCATTTTCCCTTAATTTTTTAAAACACCTAAATTACCCTTCATTGAAATAAAAATCTCATTCATTTCCTCCATCTTCTCTTCATTTCCTTCACCGGCATCCTCATGGTGATTGATGACAACTAGTATCTCCACATCGATTAGCGGTAGGTAATGGCTAATGTATGCATGCCATGGCTTTATATGATGTGTAATTTGGGTATTTTAGAAAATTGATGAAAAAAGTCTCCGGAGAATACATTTAAATGGTTGCATGTCCTTAATAAGACCCTAATTTGAAGAATTTTGAAACTCGTGTCCTTTTTTTTTAAAAAAGGCAAAGAGTTAAGGCCCTATTTAAAATTTTCCTAATAACAAAAGTGAGAACTTTTGAAGTTCCTTTTAAAGATACAAAACAAGCCCACAATATATTATCTTGGGCACTAAAAATGTAATTCTTTCTTCTCAACAAGTGGTTAAGAACCTTTTGTATTCAAATAAACCCCCTCGCACCGATGTTTTGACTCTTGGGACAAAGATAGTGTGGCCTTATTATTTTCTCATATTGTGTTTTTCAAAGAAGATGGGCAGACAGCTTCTAAATATGTCATGGTTTACAATGATTCTCTTATTGGTGTAGGTGCCACTAAAGGGTGTACGATGTGCTTGGCCAAGGAAGCTGAAGGGAGGGTGATCTTCACATGCAATGTGAGGAAGAGAGGATTCTCGATAGCGTTTGTCCTATTAGATTTAGTTAATGTGATTAAAGAGATTTTCATATCTGAGGATTGGTGTTGAAAGACTTAATATCTCATACATCAAAGCATTGGTGTCTTATTTTGCTAAAATTAGTTTCATGCATATTCCTATAGGACTTTTAATATTGGTGCTCTTATTTGGCCGCCAAATATGGACAATCATGTGTAGATGGTGTGGAGAGGTGTGATTATTTTCTAGAGCGGTTTGCTATGACCCTCCCTTGGCTTCTTTCTTATATGTTTGAGTATCTATTATTGGTTAGGACGGGATTCATCTTGAACATTCTGGATTATTTCTATGTGAGCCCCGGATGGAGTTTAAGGAATATGTTATCTCGTTTGCGTGTAATAGTTGTGACAGAGGATTCAAACTCCCCACCTCATCTCTATTTTACCATTTTCATACTCCACCTCTTTAATAATTCTTTGTTGGAACACATGTTTACTTATCATGAATTCCGTGGTACTCAATTATATTCAAACAAGCTGGCCCTCGATGGTTAAATTTTATTTTCACTCATTATCCAATTTGACGTTGAACTTCATTCAAGTTCAGCGAAATTTGGGCCAATATTTTTGGGTGTTTCGATTGGAGGTGCGAAAGAGTGGGGTTAGGTTAGATGAATCTCTTGAAATGATACATGACTTGCAGGCCGTAGCAAGCGAACAACCTAAACTATATGATTTAATCAAAATTGTAGTTTTGATTAATGCAAGTATGGATGAATTAAAAATTCCAATTTGAATCACCCCGTCTAATTTGAGTGGTAAGTTCATACTTTTTCACCTCTACAGTCTGTCTCATCTAATTACTCTATATAGGAATGATTCCAAATACCTAATGAACTGACTGGAGGAATATGATGCGACTTGAATATGCAATTGCTAAGTTGTAACTGGCTCAAATCCATTGGAAACAAAAATCCAAAATTCGATGGTTAAAGGATGGTGATAGGAACACCAAGTTCTTCCACCTGTCTGCCAAGTTCAGGAGCTTTATAAACAGAATTGACAGAATTTCCGTGGATGGGAATATAATAAAGGATGCTGAGCAAATAAGAGTTCAAGCCTGCTCTTTTTTCTCCAACCTGATGCAGTCCTCCTCCTCAATTCCAGATGAAGCTCTTTTCCCTATATTAGGGCCTGCAGTTTTAGAAGAGCGGAACAATATCCTAGTGGCAGCTCCATCTATAGCAGAAATCAACGAAGCTGTTTTTTCTCTCAAGAGATCCAGCTCTCTAGGGCCAGATGGTTGTTCGAGCGTGTTCTTTACTCATTATTGGGATATTGTTGGCCCTGATGTGATCAAGGCAGTTACCCATTTTTTTCAAAATATGTAGGTTGCTCAGAGCCACCAATGCCTTCTTCCTTACTCTTCTTCCTAAAAAGGAATCTCCTACTACTTTCTCAAATTTTAGAGCTATCAGTCTCCTCAATTTCACCTATAAGATTATATCCAAAATCCTAGCTTTTAGGCTATCTAATATTCTCCCTGTCCTGATCTCCAATCATCAGTCTACTTTTGCCAAAGGTAAAACAATCCATCACCATGTAGCCCTTGCCCATGACCTACTTCAGAAACTTAAGTCTTCTAACAGAGGGGGTTCAGTTTGTATGAAGTTGGATATCTCAAAGGCTTTTGACAAGCTACAATGGAACTATTTGTTCAGGGCTCTCCAATTCTTCTACTTCTCTTCAAAGTGGATCAATCTCATGAGAGAGCTGGTTTGTACTAGTAAAGGCTCGGTTTTGGTTAACAAAAGTCCAAGTGGTTTTTTTAGTTCATCTTGTGGTTTGCGCCAAGGAGATCCGCTCTCCCCTTACCTCTTTATTCTAGCCGAGGAGATCCTCAACTTAAATGTGGAAGAGCTAAGGTTTGAAGGCTCAATATTTCCAATCTCCCAGGTTAGCTCCACCCCCTGCCACTTAATCTATGCAGTTAACATCATGATTGTTCTTAAAGGTTACAAGAGAGGTCTAAGGCGGCTTCAAGAATTGCTCCACTTATATCAAGACTCTTCAAGCCAATGTTTTAATCTTCAGAAAAGCCACCTTTTCCTTGGCAAATGTAGTGTCCGGAAAGCCAACATGATTTATGAGCTTTTGCAGATTAGAGTTGCCCGTATGCCTACTATCTACCTTGGGGTGCCTCTTTTTTTCGGTTGTGCCAGGCACAACCACTTTAGCTTTATGTTGGATTCCTTAAGAGCTAGACTAGCAGGTTGGAAGATGAAATGCCTCTCATTTGTAGGTAGACTGACTCTTGTGAGACATGTGCTAGCTTCCATTCCTCTCCATATAGCCCTTATTTTGCCTCTACCTAGCAAAACTTGCCTTCAAATCGAGCGTTTAATGAGGAACTTCCTTTGGTCAACTAATCTGAATAAATTGAAAGCCAATTTGGTTAGATGGGATTTGTTCTGTCTTCCTAAATAAGAGGGTGGGTTGGGTCTTCGTCGGGTGAAAGAATTCAATGAAGCCTGCCTAAGGTATTTGCCCTGGTCTGCTATCATTGCTACTTCCTTGTGGGCAGTCTGGTTTAGAGAAATGTATCTCAGGGACCCCTCATTCTGGAATTTGAGGAATAATAGGAGGGACTCTTGCATTTGGAAGAAGCTCAGTTCTCATCTCCCTTAACTTCAAAAGGAAAGCAAGTGGCTCATAGCTATAGGCAGGTCCATCAGTGTTTGGTTCGATAATTGGATAGATTCCAATCCAATTGTGCCAAGGTTCCCCTCTCTCTAGTTCTCGAAAGATGATTTAGTAGCTGACTTAATTGTAGACAATGCTTGGAGTATTCCCATCCAGCTGCCTATAGAGCTAAAGGAGTTTCTTTCACTATCAACTAGCTTAAAGTCCAGAATCGAACCCCGGGGGGGGGGGGGGGGGGGGGGGGGGGGTGGGGGTGAACTCTAAAAACTAGACCAATTCTTTTTAAATCCTATGTCAATTATGCTTTGAAGATTTATCATCTTGTTTATAAGGAGGTTTCTAATAACAAGTAAAGAACCCAACTAAATATTCAAGATAAACATTTAAAAAGAAACATTGATCATAAGCATATCAACCACATCAATCACCATGACAAGCAAATTTATAGTGGTTTAGCCAAACAAGCCTACATCCATTCTCGGATTCCCTACCGGTATTTCCATTATCAACTTAAGGTTTAGGCTAACCTTCAACCTTACAACATATGCTTTTACACAAGGCTAAGCAATAACCTTTTACAATCTCATATGTTTTTCAATAGGCTGAACATTAACTTTTACAACATAAGATTTTATCTCAATAAACTATGCCTAAACAAGCATAAGATGAGATGCAAGTGTATACATATTGATGCCTCTTAACATAGGCTGATAATGAAATTGAAACCCTATCTAAGACATATGCATGATGAATGTAAAGATTTACGTGAGATACATATGCCTTAAAGACTTCTTCTATCTCTTTTGAAAATCAATGCTAAAAAATGATGCAAATGTGAGATAGAAGAGATTTACACATGTTTTTGAAAAAATGAAACAATTGTTTTGAACAATCTAACATGAAACTAGCATGTTTGTTATAAAGAAAACGTTAAATGACTAACATGTGAAGTCCTATTCAAATGATGAGGTTTAAATGAAAAACATATTTTAAAGTCAAAGCATGTTTAAACAATCAACATTTGAACACTTTGAACACTTTAATCATGCCATTGAAGAAAACAAAGATTTAAAGACAAGCATGAATAAAATAAGTTAAGAGAGGTAAACCCATTGAAGAATCAAAGGTTTGAAATGATTGATTTGCCCTCCTAGCTTCCCTCTAGCCAGCTTGAATGTCCCACCTTCCTTGGCCTTCAAAAGTGTTGGCACAAATCCCAAGGAAATGTTCTTTTTATAAGAAAAAGTTTCTCCAACGAATCTCTTGTCGGTTAATTGACACTTGGGGTTCGGTCGACCAAACTCAATGGTTATATCCCAATGGTCATATTTTGAAATTTACGGACCGAAATATGCCTGTCAGTTCACCGAATATAAGTTCAGTCGACCGACAGCTGACTGACATGAGATCGACAGTTGACCAAACTTCCCTGATAAAATAGGTTTTACATTTTGGAATCGAAACCGACAGCTGACCGACACCTGTTTGGCTGACCAAACTTTCCCTGATTTTAAAAGACTTGAAAAATGTATTTCGAAGGGAAACTTGGTCTTGGAGAACTAGGCTTGACTAGAGGCTAATATATTTGAAGAAATGAGTTTTTAAAATGCAATTTAAAACATGTTTGAACATGCTTTCATAAAATCTTTTGATGATATGATTAAAAACTAATAAAAATGAAGATTCCAATATTTTAAGAAGTATAAGTGCATTAGAGATCCAACTAATAAAAATGAATGCATCCAATTAAATTGCAAACTAATGAAAACCCAACACTATCCTCATTCCCATAGAACATAATAAGGCCTCAGACTCTCTCTCTCTCTCTTGGCCTGGGAGCCCCTTAGGAGCCTACTCCATTAAGGCTACCTGGAACTTGCTAAGAACTTTAACTGCTGCCACTCCTTGGTCTAAGTTTATTTGGAACAAATACATCAACCCCTGAGTTGGCTGAGCTGGTGATTGATCCATAGAATAACACCGACGGACAACTAGGCCAAATCTAAAGGCTGCTCTATTGCTTCCAAGTGCCATAACAGCTTCAACAATGAGGAATCACACTTACACTTGTTTTTCTCCTGCGATCTAGCATCAAACTTTTGGCTACGGTCGCTCTCTCCTTGTGGAGCAAAACCTTCCTCTTCTATTTTTGTTTCTTTTATTTGGTCATCCCTGAACTCAGCCGGAGATGTCCAAGGAAGACAATGTGATGCTGCTATCCTCTTCCGCTCCATCTCCTTCTTATGGTTTCTCCGTAATGACTCTAAGCATAATTCCAAGAAGCGCACTCAAGAGAGAGCCAAAGTGATCTTCCTAGACAGTTTGAAGGGTATGGCCATCTTAGTTAAAGAGCTGCATCCTCACCCTATTTTAGTTGCTTTTGGAATTCTCTGTTAGCTTCTCTCTCTGTTCTTCTCTCTTTCAATTTCTGTTTAGTTTTTTTCCTTTCTTCTTGGCTTCCCCTGTTAATGGGTCTGTAAGTTGTGGTTCTCTGTTCTAGGGGCTCCCCCACCCCCCCTGTTTTTTTTTTCTCAATACAAATTTACCATTGTAAAGTCAAAAGAAGCTTGTCAAGCCTCATGTCTCAAATAGCTGTCAGGACATAAAGTTGAAATCCGAGACAGTACGTAGTCTCGCTATAGCGAGACTGATTCTCACTATAGCGAGAGTATCGAACAGTCCCATGGCAGAATGACACCTCGCCATAGCGAGGATGAAGCTCGTTATAGCAAGGGTGGCGCAACAAGTGTAGTTTGATCCGAACTCTTGAGTGAAATTTGAGATGGACTGCTATTCTGAGTGAATTATGATTAGAAGTCTTAAGCACGAATCTGGGGTAATAAATTGGGTGTTTCTCACAACCCAAAGAGACACAGATCATCTCTCAAGTTCTGAGTTGATGATTTAATTGAGATAGATTTTCTCTAGAGAGTCAATTTCTTCTGCATCCCTTGTAGAAGATCATCTTCTTGAGTATAACATTTAAGGAGTCAAGCGTGGGATGGAGTCTGTTGCAATCAACGGTGTGAAGTTGTTGAAGCGTGAAGCGACACAAGGTAACTTCAGTCCTTAGGTAGGGGATATTTGGGGAAGAAATCTGAGTTTCTTGTAATTGCGAGATTCATAGTGCTTGATTAGATCCAGTTCGGATCCCTGGGTTTTCACCCGGTTAAGGTTTTCCACGTAAAGATCTGGTGTCCTTGTAATGTGTGCTTGTGATTTTATTTCCGCTGCATATTTATTATTTTTGCATACTTTTTGGGTTGTTTTATTGAGTGGACCAACCTAGAGATCCTGTGAACCCTACACTTTCAATTGGTATCAGAGTGGGTTGCACTAAGTTATTGTGTTTGATCAAAAGAGATTTCTACGATGGTACTCAATCGAGAAGGGACATCAACTTCTAAGCCCCATTTGCTAGATGGTTCTAATTATGCATATTGGAAGCAAAGGATGATTGGGTTTCTTAAGTCCATCGATGATGATGTTTGGGATATTGTTGAGGAGGGCTATTTCAGACCAACAATTGTGGCTAATAGACAAACTGTTCATAAACCTAAAGCCCAATGGACTAAGGATAAGAAGCATACCTCCAATTGTAATAACAAGGCGATGAATGGTATATACAATGGAGTGTCTGCTGAAGAGTTCTGTAGGATTTCCACTTGCAAAACTGCAAAAGAAGCATGAGAAGTCTTACAGATAGTGTATGAGGGTACAGACACAGTGAAGCAATCTAAATTGCAAAGGCCGACTAAAGAATTTAAAACCATCGTGATGGAAGAAGATGAGACATTCGGTCAATTTTATGCGAAGCTGAATGATATTGTCAATTCTGTTTTCATTCTAGGTGAGGAAATTCAAGAAAACAAGATTGTCAAGAAAATTCCGAGGTCTCTACCTTCGAGGTTCGATTCTAAGGTTCATACTATAGAAGAAAATAAGAATCTTGATACCTTCAAGGTAAACCAGCTAGTTGGAAATCTTCAGACCTTTGAAGCAAATCGTTTGGATAAAGGAAAATCTAAAGAGAAAGGTATTACTTTGAAAACTAGCAAAGAATCAAGAAAGAAGCCTGAAAAGAAAATTAAGTCTGATAGTGAATCTACGGCTAAAGATGATATGGTTGAATTGTTAAATTACTTTAAGAGGTACATGAAGTCAAAACAAGTCAAGTGGAAGAGTTCAAAATCTGAGAAGAAGGATTTTACGAAAGGAACAAAGTGTTTTGAGTGCCAAGGCTACGGTCACTATGCTAATAAGTGTGCCAACAAGAAAAATGGTACAAAGCAAAAGCCCCTCAACACAACTTGGGATGAAGAATCATCCGAAGAAGAAAAAGATCCTGAGGCTAATTCTTTAGAAAATGTGAATGGGAAGTTTGTGGCTTTTATGGCTAAGTTTCTGTAAGACAATGATACTGATGAAGATCATGATGATGAGATGTCAGACCAAGAGAAAGATTATGAAGAGTTGTATCATACTATATATGTTGATTGCGTCAATATGACAAAGTATGGCAACAAGATTACCATCAAGTTTAAGGCTGCTCAAGAAGAAAATTTTGCACTGAAGATTAAATTAGAGCAAGCGCTTAAACAGGTTCATCTCTTGAAAAGTCAGAAAAATTGCATAACTGAAAATTTAACTACTAAGGGTTAGAAATTCAAGAAGGTTGAATAAGAGATTGAGACTCTACAAAAAGAGTTACAGAAGGTGAATTCTGAAAAAGAAGATTTGCAAGGAAGATAGAAGATCACTCTATCTGACTTAGAAGTGAAACAAGCTTCACTAAACAAGATGAACACTGGTTCAGTGACTCTTACAAACACTTTGTGCAGTCAAAAGTCTCATTTTGATAGAAGCGGTCTCGGTTATAATCATGGTGCATCCACTTCAAATGCTAAAGGTAAAACAATTTTTATTTCAAGTGTTTCACATACTACTCCACATGTTGCACATGTTACTAACGTGTCAAGTAGTTTCAAGAAAAAGAATGTGTCATGCGCTGCATGCACATCCACTTGTCACAATTGTGGAAAAAAAGGATACATTCGTCCTCATTGCAAGAAGCTGCAAAGTCTACCCAAGACCAAGCAATGGCGGAAGAATTTTTCTCCACCCAAGACGACTCCAATTTGGGTTAGAAAATCTGATTTGTCAAAGGAGTTTGCTCACACTATGCTGAGCGATCAAATTACACAAGTGTGGGTGACTACATATAAAAAGCCCTCATCAAGGAGGTCAAGCTCCCACCCCCAGTGCTGCTACGAAGAAACATTCAAGGGGAGTTGAAATTAAGGGGGAGCTACTGCATCCTGATTTACAGAAGCTGCACGATGATATTTGTTTGTCAATTTTGGACAAATAAAGGGGGAGAAGAATGAAGTCAGGGGGAGCTTGACAAGCCAAGACAATTCAAAATCTGAAAAGTTCAAGCAAAGCCCATACAAGATCTACAATGTTGATTTTTTTTTTGTTTTAAATTCAATGTATTTTGGGTTTTTCTTTTGGGTAGATCATATTGTATTGTTCTAGGGAGATTTGTCCAAGAATTGCCAAAAGGGGAGATTGTAAAGTCAAAAAAAGCTTGTCAGGCCTCATGTCTCAAATAGCTGTCAGGACATAAAGTTGAAATCCGAGACAGTGTGTAGTGTCACTATAGCGAGACTAATTCTCGCTATAGCGAGAGTGGCAAATAGTCCTAAGGCAGAATGACACTTCACTATAGCAAGGATGAAGCTCGCTATAGCGAGGGTGGCGCAGCAAGTGCAGTTTGATCCGAAATCTTGAATGAGATTTGAGATGGACTACTATTTTGAGTGGATTATGATTAAAAGTCTTAAGTACGGATTTGAGGCTATAAATTGGGTGTTTTTCACAACCTAAAGAGACACAGATCATCTCTCAAGTTCTGAATTGAGGATTTAATTTAGAGAAATTTCTCTAGAGATTTTTGAAGAGTTGTGTTGCCAAGTACTCTAGAAAGCCAGCTTCTTCTGCATCCCTTGTAAAAGATCATTTGCTTGAGTAGAAGATTTGAGGAGTCAAGCGCGGGATTAAGTCTGTTACAATCAACGGTGTGAAGTCGTTGAAGCGTGAAGCAACACAAGGTAACTTTAATCCTTAGGTAGGGGATATCTGGGGAAGAAAATATGAGTTTTTTGTAATTGCGGGATTCATAGTGCTTGATTAGATCCAATTCGAATCTGTGGTTTTTCAACCGGTTAGGGTTTTCCATGTAAAAATCTGGTGTCATTGTAGTGTGTGCTTGTGAATTTATTTCCACTGCATTTTTTTTTTTTTTTTTGTACACCTTTTGGGCTGTTTTATTAAGTGGACTAATCTAGAGATCTTGCGAACCCTAAACTTTCAACCATTAAGCAAAAAAAAAAAAAACTGATATAAGGAATCACTTCAGTCGACCCCATTCATTCTATCTATATAACAATGGGTTGACTCATTCTACAAATCCACAGCAGCAACCAATTTCACACTACAACAGCTTACATGAGAATGTGAGATCAAGCTACGCACAGAGACTAATCTCCTTTCACGAAGCAACCAAAGATACCCTTGCCCACATAGAGTCGACTGTCACATCAATGCAACAGCCTAAGTAGAAAGAGCTCCTGCCGACATAGAAAGGCCTTCTTGACAGCAACACTTGACCAGAGCCGACTCAGCACTACAACAAAATAGATGACTGGATAAGCTGCCTCAATATGGTCCTTTCATGATCTGTAGATTGCTTTTTATCTTTTAACTCAAGGGTAAGTAAATTGAGTTTTTCTTAAAAAAAGGGTATATATGTTGGTAAAAAGAAGAGGGATTATATAAAAAAAATACAAAATTTAAAAAATCACCTCTTCTCTTTAAAAAAAAAATGATACCTTCGCATGCTACTAAATGATAAAAACTCTTTTTTTTTACCAAAAAAATAAAAAAAAATATCTTCTATTGCCACTAACATTACTTTTTGTCATTTAGCACTTTTTTATTTGACCCATCTTCTTTTATTCTATCTTGATTTGGCTGGTTTTCTCACTTCAATTTACAAGTAAATTACCCAAAGAAGTATGGACATGTGGTTTTTTTCTATCTTCTAAGTTCAGCCATTTAAACAAATTCTTAAATATCCTTTACAACAGGGAGCGCCTTTCACGCGAGCTCATTGTCACCATCATCCCTCATTTTTCTTTGCCTCATGATGGATGCAGACGGTAACTAATCATTTTAGGTTTCTGGCTGTAGGAATGTTAAGAATCGGGATCCTTTGAGGGTTTTGATCCACGGTGATGTGGAGGACTATAATAGGACTCACGGTCATCGTGGGGTAAATCCTTAGAGGATATGGACTCGAATATCAACCGTCCACAGAAGAAGAATTTTCTCAATATGGCACAATATTGATGTTGTATATAGGTGGTCTACAATCCTTTGAGTTCTCCTTTCACATGAATTGATGGATTGCTGGTAATGAGTCCTAGAAATGCTGATTTGGCCTGAGAAAGTTAGATACATATCTACTAGGCCAACTAAAAGCTTCCTCTACTAAGTGTCTTAAACCTATTTTGGCTCCCCTCTGATGTTTTTCTTTTTTTCAATTTACCCCTTATTCCATGTCGTTAAAAACTGGAGAGGTATGCACCCCCAACGAATAGTCCTTGCTTGTCAGAATTGGGTAATTCTCGGGCTAGAGGCCAAAGGTTAGGCTAGTGAGGGATACCTTGTGTTATGAAAAAATAATTACTTAGAGGTATTTGCCCCTAACTGTCATCCACAATGACTTCATGTTACTCTCTACCGAGAAAGAAGGACTTCCTGTTGCTTCATTCGCTTGTAATTTCTAAAGCTTTGAAAATGCAAAAGATTGAATCCATGTATGTCATGGTTAGAATTCACTTTTCTAAAACTTGGGACAAGGTCTCACCAAATGAGACACAGTGAGGCAAGAGGTTGTCATTGCTGCTGACACAGGGGGCGAATATGTTTTTCTCGAAGTAAATTGGTAAAATAAAGAAACAATTGGAGGGGTCGATTTGCATTTTAAAAAATGGAAAAAAAATAAAAAAAACAGAGGTACAAGGGCCCCAGAACAATAACAGAGGAGGAGACCAAAGAAATACGAGAAGACTGTCAAAAAGGAAGGAAAGACCTTTTAACTATTAACATATGGAATTGCTTTAAGTTCCCAAAAAAGAAGAAGAAGATGCTGAAGTTGATCGATATAGAAAGGTTTTGAGATTTTTTTTGGGACCAAAGTAGTTGCTATATATAATTTTAGTCAATGGAGATTTTAGTCTAAATACGAAATATAAGGGCATTTATGAATGAATGAAAAATGTAGTGAATTCTGGTGAAAAAGTCTCTTGAGAAATATACTCGAGAGTTGAGTATGAGACTTTTGAGTCTTTCTATAAGAAAAAAAAAATGAAAAAGAAAAAAAGTACTTGTATGGATGTCATGCACACTAGTAGGAAGCCTCCAATGCGATGCACAGGTTAAGTCTCGTGTGATCTGAAAAATCAAATCCATTTATTTGAATTTTATAAAACTAATATCCCTTTCATATAAATCCATTTCTAAAAAATAATTAAAAAATTCAAATCAACCAAGAAATTATGAAAATCATCCATTTATTCCCTTAATCCAGGTCAGCATACACGTTTCATCTTAAAAACAAAAGGTTCGTATGCATTTCTACTCATTTTAAATACTATATGAAAACTTTGAAAATAACCTTATTTTATAGAGTTGGAAGGCATCCCTTTGAATTGGATCACATCCACAAAAATGGGCTTAGGAGACACATTTTATCGAAGAGGAACATATGCATTTTTTAAAAAAACACATTCACAAATGAAACCTAAAAGGGGGCATAAATGGGTCCCAATTAGCTAACGTGGCTTTTCCTAATGCCAAAATTGAGTCTTTTTCTCCAACTGTTGTACAACTTTAAAGAGTAAGGTAGTTCAGGTTAAAGTCGAGTCATACTCCATGTGGGTCCCACTACAGTGCATTGCCATTCAATTTTCTTCCTGCCAGACAACTGGATGTGTCATGGCTCATCGACACAAGTCATGCTGTGAAAGCATGGTAATAAGCGAGTCCGGATCTTCTGAGGATTTCCCCCACGGTGACCGTGAGTGGACAAATCAAGGTCTGCCATGTCACCGCAGGTAGCTTGGCATACATCCGGGCAAGAGCTGCCCATGGTAACATGGCGGACCATGATTGGTCCATTCACGGTTACCGTGGGGGAAATCCTTAGATAATCCTAATACGGTAATAAGCAGGTCTATCTCCTCTCATTCCACACTATTGGAAATACTGCCTTTTCCAAGATGTCATTGTTGTCCCTTCCCCATTCTTACCCTCTCCTCCTTTCCAACCAATTCTTTCTAGATTCCGCACTGCGTAACAAATGATGCTTGTGCACGCCCGCCAGAATAGAAAATCGCGTTTCCCGTTCCAAGGACACCCTTTAAATTCCACCGAAAAAGGTGGTTATAGAGTTCCTAACTCATCCTAGAAAAAATAGGCCAAAAGGTCACATCTTCTTGGCTGAAAGACAGCCATATCAAATGCATTCTTGTCCGAGCCTTCTTTTTCTATTTCCTTTCCATGGCACGGCATGCAATTACACGGAGATTCTCCTAGTGGTCTTTCTTGTGGTGAAAGATGAAACCCAAACATTTGAAATTTTGCTTCTCAATTGCTGTGAAAATTCACAGTAGCTCAAGACTCAAACTAAGAAGAGAGAAAAACAACAATCAAAAGATAAAGGGGGAAAAGTACAACTTCATTAAAAAGATAACATTACATGTTTCGTGGGAGGCCACCACTTGCACAGGACATGGACTTATTGATGTAACTTCACACTCCTCTCTACTTGCTCGTAGGTTTCTTGGACATTAAAATGAAGTGGCCGCTCACATGTATGTATAGGTAATTGAGAATATTGCTAGCATAATGAGGTAGTTGCATGAGAAAGAAATATTATTAGTGAAGGATCATGTGAAAGCTGTGACATGGTTAAATAGAAGTAATGAGACGTATAAGACGCCTAAGATTGGTGTATGGAGAAGTGCGAGGAGTAAAGAAGTATATGAGGGAAATGGTTTGGTATATAGAGAATTGGATGTGAGTAATGAAGCAAATGAGAAATGTACCTTGGGATATGGAAAAGTGGATGGGAATGATGAAGTACATGGAAAGTGTGGCATTGTACATGGAGAAGTGGATGGGAGTAATGAGGCGTGCGTGGGAAAATGCATGTTAGTAATGACTTGATGAGGATAATGGCATGGAAACATGGAAAGATGGAGAAGTAGTTGGGAGGAGAAAATCTAAGATAGAGAGTGTGTGGCATGTGTCATCCACACACGTGCAAGTATCACCCATTTACGAAAGACCCCAAATAGAAAATTACATAATAGCCCCACTACAACACTAAAAATAAAAAAATAATAATAATAGGAAATTATACGAAGAAAACTCTAGAAAATGCACTTTAAAATTTAACACTTCTTTCCAGTCTTTTCGTGAGTGAGATGTAAGGCACTCTACCATGGAGCCCGCTTATTGATAATTTCAGATTGTTTGAGAAATGTCATCCCCTCAAATGATATATCCTCAAATTTTACTTCAATAAAAGTTGATTGTACTATAAAATATAAAATTAAGCACATGAATTGTAATGAGATTAGCACAATCTTTGTTAAAAGGGATGACATTCATTTTGATCCTATCCAGATTATCAATAAGTGGGCCTACGGAAGAGTTTCATACATCCATACTCATAGGAAGCCTGTAGGAGAACAACTAGGCGATCCAGAGTCCTGTCATGTGGACCACGTCATCTGTCTCTCTCCTCAAGTGACATTCTCACCTTGCTATCCAACCCGACTTTATGCATGGACTGGTAGCAGAAAACGTGGCCCATTAGTTCATGACCGACCTATTTCATGAACTCTGTATACATATACATGAGAGTATTATGTGAACATTCAGTTCGTGATATATTTTGAGTGTAAGAGAAATTTAATGAATTGCAGTGACTATTTGTAGTTGTGGGTTGTGTCGTGTTGAGTAGAAAGCGTCAAAACTCCTACAAGCAGTTGATGATGGAACCCTCATGTAAAATTGTTATTGTAGGTTGGTTTTGGTTATTCGTCATCCGTGCAACACTTCTCATGTCACCTGTAATGATCCTTTTCATTGTCTGAGCACATGGAATTACTCTCTCCCTTTCTGCCAGTGGCATGGAATCACCTGCAGCCGACGCCATCCTCTAAGTATAGTGGCTATGAACCTTGCGGGGCTTCAGGTTGTAGGCACTCTATCGCCCTTCATAGCGAACCTTACATGGCTTCGTAAAATCGACCTTAGCCACAATGAACTCTATGGCCAAATCCCCCAGGAATTTGGTCGTTTGTTTAGGCTTACGTACCTCAATCTCAGCTATAACTCATTGGAAGGATTCCTGTTGAGTTGGGCGGTTTGTCAAGGCTCAATAGGCTCTACCTGGTCGGAAACAACCTCACAGGAAGCATCCCCACTTCATTTGGGAACCTTTCATCTCTCACCCATCTCGGTCTAGGGACTAATCAACTACAGGGAAACATACCTAAAGAGCTTGGTCAGATTAGGAGCCTATTTTTATTCTCAGTACAAGTAAGTAAGATATCTGGTACTATTCCTTCTACATTTTACAATCTCACATCTATGGCTTTCTTTACTGTTGTTGTAAACCAACTTAGCGGAAGCCTTCCACCTGATCTCGGAGTCATTCTTCCCAATCTAATAGGGTTTTATGTAGGAGGTAACCGATTTACAGGACCCATTCCAATCTCACTGTATAATGCCTCAAGACTTGAAGAACTTGAATTGAGCTCAATCCAATTTAGTGGATCGATTCCTATGAAACTAGGAAGGTTGGGAGGTCTCCGTTTGCTAAATTTGAAAAACAATATTCTTGGAAGTGGGGAAGCTGAGGATATGGGCTCACTCTCTTCTCTGGCCAATTGCAGCCTCCTTCAGATTTTGTCAGTAACCATCAACCAGCTCACAGGTGCATTACCTGGCTCCACAGCCAATCTCTCATCTAATCTTCTGCATCTCTATTTAGGGGAGAATCAATTGTTTAGGAGCATTCCATCTGGAATAGACAATTTGCACAACTTGACTGCATTGACAATGGACTCCATCTTTATGATTGGTAGGATTCCTGAGGGTATTGGAAAGCTTAGCAAGTTACAGCTTTTGCATTTGCATAAGAACAATTTCTTAGGGGAATTTCCATCATTTATTGGCAACAACACTCAGTTGTTCAGCTTGTTTCTTGGCGAGAACAATTTAGAATGAAGCATACCTTCAATTCTGGAGAACTGTCAACAGCTATCAAAATTAGACGTTGCTTACAACAATCTTAATGTTTATTTGCGGGAAAAGATTTTTCATATTGCAACTCTCCAATTTCTCAATCTAGAAGCAAATTCTTTGGTTGGGTCCTTCCCAAGGGAAATAGGTAACTGAAAAGGCCTTCAAACAATAATTGTTTCTAATAATAAATTGACGGGTGAAATTCCCAACAGCTTAGATAATTGTCATAGTTTGGAAATCCTTTTGACACATAGTAACTTTTTCCATGGAACATTTCCTTCTTTGAGTTCTTTGAAAGGTATGTTACAAATGGTTATTTCATGCAATAACTTCTCAAGGTTGATTCAAGAGTAACTTGAAAAGCTTCGTCATCTACAATATATGAACCCATCTTACAATAATTTTGAGGGTGAAGCAACACAAGAAGGAATCTTTAAGAATGCAAGTGCAGTTTCAGTCATCAGCAACAAGAAGCTCTGTGGAGGAAGTCCAGCACTGTTGTTGCCTAGATGCCCTTGTCAATATGGTAAGAAACAGAGGCGAGGCTTTTCTTCAAGATGAATGATTGCAATACTAATTGGTTCTTTTCTCTGTTCAGTTTTGCTATTGTCCCTCCTTTTTTATTATAGACTAAAATTAAAGAAGCATCCACATGGACCACATGATCATCATCCAATTATGTACAGACCCCTTGGAGCAACAACTTTTGAGAATTTCTTATGAGGATCTTTATAAAGAAACTGATGGTTTTTTTTTTCAGGCAATTTGATTGGGGTGGGAAGTTATGGCTTTGTGTATAAGGGATATTTGAATTGCATTGGGAAGATAGTGACAGTGAAGGTGCTTAATCTTCAACAAGGAGGAGCTTCGAAAAGTTTCATAGCTGAATGTAGAGCTATGAGTAATATTCGGCACTGAACTCTTCTCAAAATCCTTACTGTTTGCTCAAGCATTGATTCTAAAGGTGATGATTTCAAAGCTTTGGTTTTCGACTACATGGCTAATGGGAATTTGGAGCAGTGGTTGCATCCAAGCTTGGATGAGCAACATCAATCCAAGAATTTAACCTTTATTCAAAGGTTGAATATAGCTGTTGACATTGCTTCCGCATTGAATTATCTTCATAATTCTTGTGAGAAGCCAGTTGTTCACTGTTATCTAAAACCAAGCAATATTCTTCTTGACGACGACATGAATGCCCATGTTGGAGATTTTGGATTAGCGAGGTTCCTTTCTGAAGCCAGTAGCAGCTGCTTTCAAAACCATGCTAAATCAACAAACATAAAAGGAACTATTGGTTATGTTGCTCTAGGTGACATGCTTTCATTTTCTAATTTTTTGTTACGATTAGATAACCATTGATTGATTTCTCTACCTTCACCATCATTAATTTTAAATAAGTAAATAAAATAATTATAGTAAACAATTATATATTGATCAACCAATCCCAATATCCTTTTATCACTTATAAAACAAATAAATAAACAAATGACATGGATAACATGGAAAGCTACAATTGAGTAAGCTTAAATTTATATATTAAGTCATATCCGTTCATTTATTTGTTGTATGATTGTTGAATATTATTCTTTTTGGCGATAATATTAAACATTACACCTTTTGAAAAAAGGAGAAAATAACCCTTTTTAAGGAGTAAAGTACAAAGAAAAATTGGAAATATCAATAAATGTTAGAGTTACCTCCTTTTTACACTAAATTGACTAGTATGTTGTTTTACGTAAGTTCTTCAAATCCTAATTCTTCATACTGCTTAAGTATCATTCTGAGCACTAATTATTTTCTAAATTACTTTAGGAACATCCGTACTCTTCACTATTGTGACTAGTCAAACAACTTGGTGATTTGTCTACACATATCAAAACCGGGTGTTCCTTATAATGACAAATGTGGGGGCTGCTTGAGGGAGATCTCTTTTGTTGGTTTTGTGGTATATATTTATATTTTGCTTAATATATGGAACATGCATCTTTTGGAACCTTATTATAATATTATGACTATAGAATGTTGAAAATCATGTGGCTTACATGCTATGGATCCCACATCAGATCAAGCATGACAGTGGCTAATAAATAAATTAATATCCCACTATAAACAAATGACTTGATTTGTTCCCATAGATAAAGCTCCCAATCAAATTAGTAGGATGTGGGTTTCTGATGAAAAAGTCTTCAGAAAGGGACTAACCTATATAAGAAATATGCGAGCCCTATGGTCGGTATTCTGTTCAATTCCATCCTATAGGTAGGGGCAGAGGTGAAGAGATCCGCGAAACTTTCCAATCACCGGAATACATACAGATCTCCAGCTGTGTATCAGAGTCTCGCACATCTATATCTATCGTAGAAGACGTTAGTCCAATGACGGGATCAAACATATCAAATCAACTGACGCATAGCCCATCCCATATTGCATGCAACATGAAAGATCCTACACTTCTATAGTGACAACTCTATAATTCAATTGAAATAAATTTTTTAGTACTCAAGACTTCAAATTCAGCTACTGGAAGATTGGTATATTATATCCATTGAAAAACTATTCCCTTTCATTTTCTTAGATATTGAGTCTTGCATTTTTCTTCTTGAATGCAATCCTAACCATTGAAAATATTTGGAGTCAAATAATGGCAGAGTATGGAATGGGTGGTGAAGTATCTACATTTGGAGACATCTATAGTTATGGGATCCTTCTTTTAGAGATATTCACAGGAAAGAAACCAACCGATGAGATCTTTAATAAAAGTGTAACCCTTCATCAATTTGCTAAGCTGGCTTCACCTGAACGAGTGATGGAGATTGTTGACCAAAACTTGCAATCAGGAAAAGTTGAAGGTCTTATTGAGAGCCAAACTCATACAAATGCAGAAAGCAGACTTGAGATGTGCTTAATATCAACTGTTACAGTTTGTATAGCCTGTTCCATGATAACTGTGAAGGGCCGAATGGATATAAGAGATGTTATGGTGGAGATACAGGGCATTCGGGACTTATATTTTGGAGCTGGAATTCATTCTATGAATAACTGAAGCCTACAATGACCAAAGGTACATATTACTATGGTAATTTTTGAGATATTGTTTACTGGTATTCCTGAGAATAATTATGTAGAAGACCAAGTGGTTGAAAAATCTCACGTTTTGTTTTGTTATATAAATGAGTTTTTCTCCTTAATGTGTTTGCGTAAAGATGCCAGTATGCTAGTACTATCAATAGGTATGGATTTAAGCTTCATTGGACATATTAAGCTTAGATTAGTTTTACTTTTACATGCTCATATGCTACCTTAGTCGATATTGGATCCTAATTCGGCAACTGGGTTTGTCACTCTTAGATTCCCATCAGTAGTGATCCAACATGAGCCGCGTGCATGGGCTCCCTCAATATCGGGCCCACATGGGAAGGAACAGAAGGGGGTTGGAATATTTGGGTGGGCCCTACTAGTGTACGAAATTGGAGGTCCACCTGAACAATGGCTTCATCAATGGCCCATAAATTTAAATGACTTTATATTAAAAGATATTAGTCAATCCAATAGTCTAGTCCATTTTGGCCCAGATTTGAAGTTTCTGTAATTCCCTTTTGCTGCTGTGGTTCTTTTGGCTGGCCTGGGGTTTTGTGGTTTTTGGTTCTGTTGTTGGTGTGGGTTTTAGGTCTGTTGGTTTTGGTTTCGGTTGTTCTTTGTTACCATCAAAAAAAAAGAAAAGAAGAAGATTGTTCTTTGTTCATTGGTCTTGTTCTGTTTTTGTTTGTTGGCTTGTGCTAATGGGTCTTTTGTGTTCTTTGCCTGGTCTGTCTGTACTTAAATTTGAAGTTCCTCTAATTAATACTAGTTTTCCCTGACACAATGAAAGTAAGCTTTGGTCATTGCCCAACCTTAGATTTCATACCTACTTACCAAGTCCCATTTGCATTAAGCAATAGTAAATGAAAAAATGAAAACAGAAAAGAGAAAAAATTGTGCTAAACCTGCGGAGCACAATCATCTTAAGAGGATCGTCGCCCATGAACTTCTTTAAATTCAATAATGCTATGAGATTCTAGGTTTTTCCCTCGAATCCATGCCGGATTCATATGGTTCTTCTTAGGTTTTGTTCTAACTGTAATCTGACTTAGTTTCATGATTAAATCTCTGTTTTCCCTTCACTTTTTGGTGGGCAATTTTAATATTGTTTCTTGATTTATATGCGTTGAAGAACCTATATCCTAGCTGGCTGTGGATGTGCGTAGGAGATTCAACATAGGGTATTGATCCATACTTGTTACATCCCTCAATCTTGTACATTTTGCTCTATGGAACAGAGTTTTAATGATGTGAAAAGGCCCAAATCAAATGAACATCCAAAAGAAGGGACGACCCCATGACTGTGACCTATATGGAGGATTACAAGAACCGATTGGCATGATTTCTTGCACCCATTGTTGATTACAATGGCAGAGTTTGATGAATTTCCTTGGGTCTCGTATTATTGTAATTCGCCCATGATCTACTCATGTTCTAATGAATCTAAGTCGTGATACTTGCTGCCCAAAATACCTTCCATATTACATCTTAATTCCAATTTTCTTGAATTGCAACTTTAAATTGTTCATTGTTCCACTCTCATGGTGGAACTCGCCTGCTACTTGTAGTGTAGTTAAATCTATATTGGATTGTTCCTATGTCAATAAAATTCTGGATGTGGTGTATGAGGTGTGTAGGGCTTAATCTTGTTCTTTATGAACTTTAGGATTATCGCCTATTTCTTCATTGGAATTTTGAGATTTTGAGAATTTCTGTGGAATTCCTGAATGCTTATTTGTAACATTCCAAAATCTCACTTGAAACCAAATGGGTTGGACTTCCTAAATTCCGAAGGTCATTTGATATATTTTAGGTGGCAAGAATTCTGGTGAAGAAACATGGCCACTCAGTGATGATGTTAGTGGCCATCCATCTAAACTTTCAAACATTAGTAGTTTTGTATTAATGGTAAAAACCAGTCTAATTGGTGACAATTTGAATTTCCTTTTCATTGAAAAAATATGTTGGTGTTGGACAAACGTAAAATTAGACATAGGTGACAATATTAGGATCTATCAAGATTTCCATCAAACGATTTTTACCTAAGATTTCATTATTATCTTTTGACAAGATATTAAGGCTCCATCATTAATCTCTAATTAGAGTGGTTTTTTAATTATTCTTTTGGTAAAAACCCCTATATATATTAAATATTATTGACTTTACATATTAATAGATAAAGGGCTGAGGGCCGTCTAAGTCAAGCCCAGCTCGACCCTTAAAGTTGTGAGCTCTTTAAATTTATGGGATTTTGAGGGCTGAGCAAGAGCCCCCTCGTCAAAGGACAAGATTGCACAACCTGATAAACCCAATAACAAGCAACAGGGGAAAGTCACTTCTTTCAACATGACCCTTCGCCGTCCCAGTCTCCACGCTACAATGTAATTCAGTCTCGTTAAAGTTCTAACATTTTGCTCTATCCCTGTCCACTGAGAAATTTCTAGGTCTCCCAAGCCTCTTGATTGGTCTATCGCTGTCAAGTGCGGACTGAGAAATTTCAAAGTCTCTTTATGTTGGTATCTCACTGGGATATTTCAAAGTCTTCCACGTGATCATAGCTTTCTATTTAATTACACGTCTTCTTTTCATCTGCGTTTTCTGTGGGTCGTGCGTTAGATTTTTCTCTGATGGGTTTCATGACATGGGCCATACCCAGGCTTGTACCAACCCAAGCCAATATCATTTGATTTTATGATGAAAATAAAAATCTTGATTTAAATTTCACGTGTTTATATTATATCAAATCTAAAATAGAAGTATTTCTCACTAACAAAAAACTTACAAGCTTTCTTAAAAGCACACAATTAAAATTTGAAATAAATAAAAAATATAAAAAATGAAAATTTTAGTAGGAAAGTGAAATATGATATTTATACTTGGCAACTGGTGGGGGTCATGCACCAGGTAATACATCCTTGGGCTTTGATCGTTTTCCTTTGCATCACCTTCACTCTCGAGTCATCTAAAACCTGTATCATAACAAAAAAAAAAAAGCAAAAGAAAGAAAAAAAAAAAAAGAGGGAGACCAAGCTTGCTTGGGGACCGTGACAAAGAGATAGAAAGGTGTACCTAAGAGAGAGAGAGAAGATGAGTTGCTAAGGGAAGAGCCTTTTGGGAAGGGGGAAAGACGGGGAGCGAGGAATAAATGACATTTTATTCAATTAAATTAGACTAAATAAGATTAAAAGAGAATTGGGTATTGGAATTGAATTAAATTAAATAAGATTAAAAGAGAATTGGGTATTGGAATTGAATTAGATTAATTAAGACTAAAAAAGAATTGGGTATTAGAATTGATGATGTTCCTTAGGTCAAAACTGTGGGGGGATTGTCAAAATCAGTAGGAGTTGATTTCAATTTGACACTGGTCTCTTTCGTATATAATAATTACCCTTTAGTTAGAATAATATAATCCAATTACACCATTGGAATGATTAATGTTGTAGAAGAGAGAATTTGATTACATTTGTTTGTTTGCATGAAATTAAATTCTTAGAAAATACGAGAAATGTATTTTAAAAATTAGCTAAAATCAAATGTATTTAGAAGAGCACGCGTAGCTTCACAGGAGTCGATACATGATCATTCCTGTTGATTTTCACCCTCTTTCTCTATCGTGACAAATGATGTGACTCGAGCACTTTCCTCATTGCATCCCCTCATCGTGGATGTAAAGGCCAACCATTCTTATTGGATCTCAGAGAAGGAATCCTAGACATCACGCACATGTCAAGGTCCAAGTCATTCTGTATACGGGTCCCACTACAGCTCAGTTCTTTCATTTTTCCTTCCTCTGTTAAAAGAAGATTGAACGGGTGCGCCCCACCCCACACCCACCAAAAAAAAACCTCCCTACCTATTCCAGTGACTTCTGACCTTTCAATAAAAACAGACCTTAAATTCTCCGGTAGCATAAAACATCAGTAGTTTCACGCGGTTAGTTCATTACCGACCCATTATATATAAACACAATCCCATAAGCGTTATATAATGTCTGGGTATTTTTTAGAAAAACACGCCCATTTTAATTGGGACTACTGAGATGCATGACAATCGTGGAAATTTATTTGATGGAAAAATCTACAGGAGGCCCTATCTATACCTATATGCAAAATCTTGAGCCCATAAGAACATCCTAACATTTTGATCCATGACTCTAAAATTGGTTTAAAAGCATCATTTTATCAAGATTTCAACCCCACATTGAGAAAAAGTTAGATGAGTGCCAAACTTGGACTTGCGGCTATTAACAGCGGAGTAGTGTGTGTGAGAAGATTAAATTGACTCAACATGGGCCCCATTACTAAAAATAAGAGGGCCGGAAAAAGAGGTGTGTTTAAAGTGTGGCATTTTTTAGAATATATGTATATATATAGGCCACGCTCTCCTAAGCTTAAGCTTAGAATAAGATTCCTTAAGCTAACTCTTCCAGAGCCCACCCTTGATCCATCCAAATGGATCAAACACATGAACCCCCTAAGTTGCTCATGTCCACCAACTTTTGGTCAAGTCCAAATTTACTGGACCGTTGGATCGACTGTGTACCGATCCGAATGGATTGTTGACCATTGAAATTTTTGTGCCCAAATGGAGATGATAGAAATCACGGTTGGAGCTGATATTTTATATTGAGAAATTTCTTAAGTCTTCCATGCGTACCATGCCTAAAGTTGGTCTATCACCCTCAAGCGACAACTGAGAACTTTCAAAGTCTCCTCTAATGTTTGTATCTTATTGAGATCTTTCAAAGTCTTCACATGATCCATAGCTTTCTATTTAATTAGAAGTCTTCTTTGCATTTGCTTTTTATGTGTGTTGGTGCAGGAGATTACTTGTCAATGACTTGGGCTTGTTTGGTAAATTTACTTTACTAGAGAAGTTGGGTGAATGGTCATTTCAAGAGAATAAAAAAAAGAGGTTAAATATGAAATTACCATATTTCAAAAAATACCTCTACTTTTTACAAAAAAATACCTCTACTTTTTTATCACACTTATTCGGTCCTTTTTCTTCCATTAGAGAGAGAAGGGTGGGAGGGAGAGAGGGGGGAAGAGAGAGGGTCTACCGAGCTGATTCCAAATTATGCCAAGTAGAAGGCAAAAACGACAAATAAGGTACTCTGCCCATAGAATAGATGTTTGTTTCTTCTCTTTTGTTTCTGTCTTATAACTTAAAATAAAACCGAGACTTTTCCTCTGCTTTATTTTTCTTCTTGTTGGGCTATTATAATTTATACATGCATAGCTTATATACTAATGTACATGAGTTCAGTCACTTCCATTGGAGTGGGTACAAGTACATATATGTGTGTCCTGGTAAGTTCAATTTGTTTCCACATTGGGCTTTGAAAACTGCCCTTTTAAATGCCATCAGGGATTAAATGTCTGCTTCAAATTTTAATAACATGCAAGACTGCAATGACTAATGGAATGGTAAATATTCATTCAAAAAGAGCAGTGCCTCACAGGTCACAACCCAGTAGCAAAAAGGTGTCTCTTCCCCATGCAGCGGCAACCAATTAAGTTGGTTGGATATCTTATTTCTCACCCAATTGTCGAGGCCAAATTCTTGGTTCTTTCCTTGCATGTGGAAGCCCTCTCACCCTCCGGTGATTAAAATCGTCGACTAGAACTCGACCTCGACCATGCAACTTGGCTGAGTTGCAAACTCTAGTTTCTCCAATTGGTTGCAGAATAGTTGTCACGACCCGGGCCCGAGATTAGGACTACCACGGCCAACCCCAAGTCGCAAACACCATATTTACTCCTAGTAAACCTCGCATCACCAGAGCCATCACGAGATTCACAAGGGATCTTACATATATCTGTCAAATATACATTTTTGCAGAATATATAGATATACATTGACAACCAACTTTAACCTGTACAAGTTCTTTACATAAAGTAAAGTTTACTTACACATTTCATTTCCTATTTAAGTCAACCATGCATATTCAAATACAATGCATGTGATTACTATTTACATCAAAATGAATCTATTCAAAATGCTTATAAAATATTCTAAACCGGTTGCCTTCAGAGCTACATCCACTCATTTAGTCCTCCTGGAGGAACCGGATTGGTTTCCTCCGCCGGCGGTGGGGTCTCTGCACTATTGGGACGGGTAACTTGGCCTGTAACGTCATCAATAACATTGTGAACGCGACGGTTCAACAATGTATACATAATTCTATCATAATCATATGTTTAGCAATTCTAAACAATTCAAACAATTCAAATCAAGTCAATTCAATTCATGTATATTTATCATTCATGTAGTTCTCCTATGAATGAAGCATTCAATTCATTATGTACACTTTATCAAGTGTCTTTTCGTTGTCCTCTGGCATAGGCGGAAGGGCGCACCATTCATGACCCAGCCTTAAGAAGGAGTCATTTCATTTCAATATTACACACTTTATTAAGTAGCTTTTCAAATGTGTGGGATTTACAAGTGTCTTGATCAGAGATCGCCGGCATCACGACGGAGCTCCGGAACGCTCCATCTACTGTAGCAGACTTGATCTTTAATTCATTACAGTGGTTGTTCATTTCAGTTCTTTTCCTTTCATTTCATTGCATTTCATTTCATTAATTTGATACATTATTCAATGGTAGCTCAACAAGGAGCACAACAGTACTAGACATGAGAGGACATGCCAACTCAAGTCTGAAATCGTTAAACAAGAAAACTTTCCTAAAACAACATTCGGGTGAACGTTCGTTATGCAATGTATGTGTTATTCTAGATGACATTACTTTGTAGTGAATTTTACCTCCGCATAACTTTAGCTAACACCCACGAAGGTTTAGTGAATGTGTTATTTAATATACGTGTTATTCTAGATGACATCACTTTGTAGTGAATTTTACATCCACATAACTTTAGCTAACACCCACGAAGGTTTAGTAAAATATCAGAAATCAATTCTGATACCCCCTCAGTTTCGGTCACCTCATCGGTTACCTAGCTGTTAACCGAAACACAAAATTCGGCTGATCGAACCACATTCGGTCAGCTTTCCAGAATCTCATAAATTACAGATCATTTCGCTCAATTCGGTCACCTGTTCGGTCACCTACTCTGCTGACCGAAATTCAAATTTCGGTTAGTCGAATTACTCTCGGTCACCATTCGGTCTGTTTTCCAGAAGCTCAACCTCTGTTGGAAAAACCCTGACAAGATTTTTGGTTACCTTGGGGTCAACCCTCGGCTAGCCGAACTTACAATTTCGGCTAGCCGAGCTATGTTGGTCAGCTTACGGTCAGGTGTCGGTCAGTCTGTTGGCTGACCGAACTGTGTCTAAAAGTTCAGAAATTTCTGAACCGAATTTTCTAGAATTGAACTCCTTGAGTTCTAACAAGTTTATGAACATCTGAAATCAATAGAATTGAGTACACTTGCCTTGTTTGAAGATTACTTAGCACGAATCTCCTTTGCTAGCTTGAATCCAAGATGAAATCCTCAAGCCAAACCCTCTTTTGAACCTAAAAACCAAAACCAGTCCACAAAATAGAACTCTTATGAATTTTTTGGGCCATAATCATTCTATCTCAATAATAAAAACCTGGAAGTTCTGAATTTAACTCAAACACTTACTTGTAGTCTCTTTGGAGGGAGTTCTTGAGATCTTCTCAAGCTTAAAACTCCAATAAATCAAGAAAAGAGATGAAGAAAGTGATGAAGATGATGCATCCTCTTCAAACACACTTGTTAAGTCTCCAATTCACTAATCAATGGAGAGAAATTGGAAGAAGGAAAAAAAAGAGAAAGAAATAGAGAGAGAGTAGGTCGGCTGGGATGAAGGAATGAAGTCAGATAAAGGAATCCTAACCATCCACGCGAAGTTTTTAAACTTACACTACTTCTGGACTCATTACTGTTATTGGTTCCAAACGCTCAATGCCATTGATTGGGCCTGAAAAAATTAGATACAGTTCTGAGTTTTGGGACTTCTAGTACGTCTTTAGTAGAATACAAATGTAAAAGTAAAAGTTCTTTGTATGGACGTCATTCACACGTCAAAGTCAAAGTCAAAGTCTAAGTCTCTATGTACACAGACCCCACTGCAGCTCGTCATGAATGCAAGTCATGTTGACAAAGCAAGGCATCTGGTCATGTGGTGTAAGAGAAAAACCATGGATCGATGGTTTCACACTGTCGTTAGTTCATGACCAACTCATTTCATGAAATCTATATCTATAAATACATGAGAGTATAACGAAGGAATTATAGTCGATTTGTTTTGCCATGAATAGCAGTGAGTGCTTGTAATTGTGGGTTTTAATTGTCTTGTTGAGTGCAGCACCTCAAACTACCTTTCCTACTTGTAAGAGGGGCGACATTTGATGATGGAGCCCTCATGTAATATTTTTGTTGTTGCATGGTGCTTTTTGTTATTTCTCATCCATGCTATCCTTCTCATGTCACCGACGGTGGAATCCATTTCTAGTACAACAAAAGAGTTACCAAAGGCAACTGATGCACTTGCTCTACTTGCTTTCAAGCAAAGGAATGATCCTTTTAATTCTCTGAGCACATGGAATCACTCTCTCCCTTTCTGCCAGTGGCAAGGAATCACGTGCGGTCGACGCCATCCTCTGAGGGTTGTCGCCATGAACCTGACCGGGCTTAAGTTGGCAGGCCCTTTGTCTCCCTTCATCGCAAACCTTACATTCCTTCGTGCAATCAACCTCAGCAACAATAAACTCATTGGCCAGATCCCCACAGAAATTGGTCGTTTGTTCAGGCTCAGGTACCTCTATCTTAATGATAACTCATTGGAAGGAGAAATTCCAGCCAATTTGACCCGATGTTGGAGACTCAGAGTCATCGATTTTGGTACCAATGCACTCATTGGCAGGATCCCAGTTGAGCTAGGCTCTTTGTCTAGGCTCAATAGGATCTCCCTTTGTGGAAACAATCTCACAGGAAGCATCCCCACTTCACTTGGGAACCTTTCATCTCTCACCGGTCTCTTGCTAGGTAGAAATGGATTAGAGGGAAACATACCAGAAGAGCTGGGCCAGATTAGAAGCCTTTCTATTTTCGTCGTAGGACAAAATAAGCTATCTGGCACTATTCCTCGTGCCCTTTACAACTTTTCATCTATGGCTTTCTTTTCTGTCACTCATAACCAATTGATTGGAAGCCTTCCAATTGACCTCGGTATCACTCTTCCCAACATCGTTGAGTTTTATGCAGCGCGTAACCAATTTACAGGACCCATCCCAACCTCACTGAACAATGCCTCAAGACTTGAATTGTTGGGACTTAGCTCAAACCGATTCACGGGACCGATTCCTATGAACCTAGGAAGGTTGGAAGGCCTCCGTTACCTAAATTTGGAAAACAATACACTTGGAATTGGGGAAGTTGAGGACATGGGCCCTCTCTCTTCTCTGACCAATTGTAGCCTTCTTCGGACCTTGTCAGTAAGCGGCAACAGGCTCAGAGGTGCATTGCCTGCCTCCATATCCAATCTCTCAATTAATCTTCAAGGGCTCTATTTAGGGAAGAATCAGATCTTTGGGAGCATCCCTTCAGGAATAGGCAATTTGTTCAACTTGATCACATTAAGCATGTCTTACAACTTTATGACAGGTACGATTCCAGAGGGTATTGGAAAGATGAGCAAGTTACAAGGTTTAGGATTGCGGGCAAACAACTTCTCCAAGGAATTTCCATCTTTCATTGGCAACAACACTCAGTTGATTGTGATGGACCTTCGTGAAAACAATTTTGAGGGAAGCATACCTTCAACTATGGAGAACTGTCGACTACTATCAGTATTATTTCTTAGTCACAATAATCTCAACGGTTACTTGCCCAAACAAATTTTTAATATCACAACTCTACAAATTCTCGATCTGGAGGCAGATTCTTTTGTTGGGTCCTTGCCAATGGAAGTAGGCAACTTGAAAGGCCTTAGGATACTAATTATTTCTGAGAACAAATTGTCTGGTGAAATTCCTAGAAGCCTAGACAATTGTCATAATTTGGAAAACCTTTACATAGAGGGCAACTTCTTTCGAGGAACTTTCCCATCTTTGAGTTCTTTGAAAGGTATGTTACAAATGGATATTTCCCGCAATAACTTCTCAGGGGAGATTCCTGAAAATATTGAAAATATTCGTTACTTGCAATATCTAAATCTATCTTATAATGATTTTGAGGGAGAAGTTCCACAAGAAGGGATCTTTAAGAATGCAAGTGCAGTTTCAGTCATCGGCAACAAGAAGCTCTGCGGGGGAAGTCCAGCACTATTATTGCCTGCATGCCCGAGCCAAGATAGTAAGAAACAAAGGCGACGCTTTTCTCGAAGACAAATGCTTGCAATTATCATCTGTTCAGTCATCTGTTTGGTTTTGCTATTGTCCCTCCTCCTTTATTATTACGTAGGAAAGCCAAAGAAGAAGCATCCAGAGCCTCATTTGGTAATGAACCCCTTGGAGGAACAACTTCTGCAAATTTCTTATGGGGATCTTTCTAGAGCAACTGATGGGTTTTCAGAAGCTAATTTGATTGGGGTGGGAAGTTATGGCTCTGTCTATAAAGGGTCTTTGGATCGTATTGGAAAGATTGTGGCAGTGAAGGTGCTTAATCTGGAGCGACGAGGAGCTTTTAAGAGCTTCATAGCCGAATGTAGAGCTTTGAGGAATATTCGGCATCGAAATCTTCTAAAAATTCATACTGTTTGCTCAAGCATTGATTCTAAAGGTGATGATTTCAAAGCTCTGGTTTTCGACTACATGGCTAATGGAAATTTGGAGCAGTGGTTGCATCGAAGCATGGATGAGCAAAATCAATCCAAGAATCTAACCCTTATTCAAAGGTTGAATATAGCTGTCGATGTGGCTTCCGCATTGAATTATCTTCATAATTCTTGCGAGAAATCAATAGTTCACTGTGATCTAAAACCAAGCAATATTCTTCTCGACGATGATATGAATGCTCACATTGGAGATTTTGGATTAGCGAGGTTTCTTTCTGAAGCTACCAGCAGCTGTTCTCAAAGCCATACTAACTCACCTAGCGTAAAAGGAACTATTGGATATCTTGCTCCAGGTGACACGCTTTATCTTTTACTTTTTATTTACTAACATACATTAGTTATAAGCATTGATAAATTTCTCTACCTTCCATGCCATCATAAATTTAAGATAAGTAAATAAAAACATAATAGTAAATAATTGAACATATATACGCAAATCCCGATAAAAAGACCCACACCCCCCCCCCGCCCCCCCCACCACCACCACCACACACACACACTCACACACACAAGATTTCAAAAAACCCCTTTAACTTTTTAAAGCTTTTATAATTTTTTTATATATACCCACCAAAATCTTTTAAAAAAGCTCCTATATTTTGAAAACTACATTCATTTTTTATATGCGGCCATCTCGAAAAAAAATAAAATTCTACATAGTGCGCCCGCGCCCGCCCCCCCCCCCCCCCCCCCAAGAAGAATTCCTAGGTCCACACTTGCCCCGTATCTTTCTATTACTGGAAAAAAAATGACAAGCATAAAATTGAGAGCTCATACAATAGAGTGAATTTATCGAAGATGTTAACTTTGTTTACATCGTCTACTAAATTGATCTTTGTCTTTTGGAAAGAAACTTTACATAAATCAATTAAATGACAAGCATGTCAAACGCCGCATAACATTACTTCTATTGAGGATTATAATTAAGCACTAATTTTTTGTTATAGTCTTACATCATTGACACATAAAACAGTTTTGTCATTTGTCTATCAATGTGAAGTAGGTGATTCCTTATACATGATAGAGTTCTCTTTTGTTGGTTTTGTCGCTAGCGTTTCACTTAATATATAGAACTTGCCACTTTTGGAGCATATTGGAATGTTGTGACAAATTTTATAGTATGAATGTATGATGGAATAAAATCACATATGATGGGATATTGTGACAGCTATTAACCTGGCTTCCCTTTGAGCCTAGAGGGATTAATCCGGTTCAAAGGACTGGGACACCCTCTGTCAGCAAAAAGAAAAAAAAAATCACCTAGTAGAATTCAAACCAATCACTGGAACCCATTAATTAAAAAATTATTATTTATCCTTATTTCCTTATATTTTGAGTCTTGCATTTTTTTTCTTGAATTGAGTCCTAATCATTGTAATTATTCGGAGTCAAATAATGGCAGAGTACGGAATGGGTGCCGAAGCATCAACATTTGGAGACATCTACAGTTATGGAATCCTTCTTTTGGAGATGTTCACAGGAAAGAAACCAACTGATAAGATCTTTAATGGAAGTCTAAGCCTTCATCAATTTGCTAAGCTGGCTTTACTAGAGCGAGTGATGGAGATTGTTGATCAAAGATTGCTCTCGTTAGAAGTTGAAGCGCTTAATGAAAGCCAAACTCCCACAAATGCAGAAACAAAACTTGAAATGTGCTTAATATCTACATTCAAAGTTGGTGTAGCATGTTCCATCATATCTATAAAGGACCGAATGGCGATAGGAGATGCTACGGTGGAGATGCTTCGTATTAGGGATTCATATCTGTGAGTTGGAACCCATGCAAGGAATAATTGAAGGTTACATTGGCAAAAGGTACATGTTACCTGAGTAATAGATTTTGTTTAGTACTAATACTGAGAATATTTTAGTAGAAGATGAAGAGATCTTAGGTTTTTGTCCTATACATGTGGTTTCTCCTCAACATGATTGTGTATATATGGTAGTGAAAATCAGCTATCAAAACAAGCCTGAGTTTGACCTTAATTTCACATATTTGTGCTTAAATTGGCTTGACATGCTTATATATCTTCCATCCTGCTAGATTGTGTATGCAATACATGCATAATGACAATGGAAATTTTCAAATAAGTTCTTAAGTTTTAATAATTTTTAAAATTAGGACCTAAGTTTTTTAGTAAGTTGTCAATTAAGGACAACCGGCCATTTAAAGCTACTTTCGAGTGACCTTTTCCCACTATTCTTTAAAATAACCAAATTACTGATCATCATTGAAACAAAACCATGATTTACTTCCTCCATCTTCTCTCATTTTCCTCACTAGCGTTCTCATGGTGATTGACGACAGCTATCATCTCCACAGTGATTAGCGGCGTGTAACGGCTACAGGATGCATGTCATGGCATTAAATGATGGGTAATTTAGGTATTTTAAAAAATCAAGGAAAAATAGTCGCAAGAGAATGCATTTGAATGGCTGGATGTTCTTAATTGAAAACTTATTGGAAAACTTAGTCCCTAATTTGAAAAGTTTTGAAACTTGTGTTCTTTGTTAAATAAGACAAAAAACTAAGACCGTATTTGAAAATCTCTCTAATAACAAAAGTGAACACTTTTAAAGTTCCTTTTAAAGAAACAAAATAAGCCCACACTATATTATCATGGTCACTAAAAATATGACTATTTCTTCTCAACAAGTGGTCAGGAATCTTTCGTGTTCAAATAAACTCCTATTTTCAAAGGACATATGATGCGCTTGCCTAAAGAAGCTGAAAGGAGGGCGAGTTTCTTTGTGTGCAATTCGAGGAAGAGAGGATTCTCAATAGCGCTTGTCCTATTAGATTTAGTTAATGTGATAAAACCGATTAATAGAGTTGAGGATTGGAGTTTAAAGACCCATGTTTCGGACACCAACAAGTTGGTGTCTTCTTTTGCTAAAATTAGTTTCATGCATGTTGCTATAGGACTTTTACTGGTGCTCTTATTTGGCCGCCAATTATGAACAATCGTGTGTAGATGGTGTGGAGTGGTGCGACTATTTCTCATAGTGGTTCACTACGGTCCTCTTGTGACTTCTTTCTTATTTGGTTTTTTCTTTGGTATCCTAGCCAAGGGGTTTGGGACCTAAGAGAAGAAGTCCCACACAAGTGGGAAACGGTGGCGTACCCAGAATTTGAACATTGGATAGCTAGGTGGGAATTGCTGCCACTTACTAGTGAGGTAAGTGGTTGTTTGTTGTTTAGTCACACTACTAGAGAATGTGGTATTGGCGCAGGAAGAGGCGGGCGGCCGCCTATGGCCGTCGCAAAAAGCATTATTTGCGACCGCTATTGCGGGCACAATAGGCGGTTGCTAAAAGTCCTCTTAATACACCCCCACCGAAACCCACTTTTCTTTCCCTCCTCCTCTCTTTTCCCCTCCCGCGGTCGAGACTGTGCAGCCCTCCCGCATGCTTTTCCCCGTCTCTCGCAGCACCAGCCCCGCCACCGACGGAGCGCCTGACCCGGAGCCGACACTAGTTCCCTCTCTCTCCCTCCCTCTATCTCTCCCTCTCTCTCTATTTCTCTCACTCTTTCCGCCTGTCTTTCTGTCTCCCTCAACGACGCCGGAGCCGATGCCGCTGCTGCTCACTCTCCCTCACCAACAATCTCTCTCTTTCCCTCACTCTTCCTCTGTTTTCTGTCCGCCATTAAACCTCAAAGACGAAGAACAGTTTCTGAAACATGCTTCTTTCCGTACACTCTGATGGGTTGGTGAAGCCTGATTTAGAGGTGAAGCCTGATTTAGACTTTATTTTATTATAGGGGTTTATCTGTAATGTGTCGGTTTAATCTGGACCATCTGTTATGAGGCCAGATCCGACGGTTATGGGTGTCTAGAGGTTTAGGGTTTCATGTATTTATACTGGGTGGTGAGAGCATTGTTATTATGGGAAATTGAGAGAGAACAAGAGAGACAGTGAGTGCTTGTACTCTTGTGGGAATCTCCAATAATAGTGAACGGCGTGAATCTCCCGTGGACGTAGGCAATCTTGCCGAACCACGTAAATCCGTGTCTCGTGGATTGACTGTGTGATTGATTGATTGTTTCTCGTAGATCGTGCATGTGTTTCCATCCCTAACAACTGGTATCAGAGCCAAGTTTCGCGCGCGATCAGGATCAGATTGGGTTTAATCCCGGAGAAGAGATCATCTTGATCTCTTGATTCGCAGCACATTAATCAGAAAAAAGGGGGGGTTTGGGCACTATTGCAGATTAACGATCAGAGGTGTTCTGATTAATCAAGTGGGCCGCGCTCGAATCCTGCTTTGCTTGTCGTTCCCACTGTTGCCATCCATCACCGCCCAGCACCGCCGGAGAAGAAGGAAGTCGTAGTCGCCGAAACCGGAAGGGAGAGAGTTGTTATCACCGTCCTCTGTCGTCGCCACCGGAGCAGGAAAAGGAAAAAAAAGGGGTTTCTGCCGCTGTCCACATTGCCGTCGTAGCCGTTGCCGGACGCTGCCGTCTTCCGTCGCCGACACAGTTGTCTCGCTAGTCCGGCGGCCCTTCTCACCATCGGCAAAGAAGACAATCGCAGAAGGAGGCACATCTTCTGTTGCAGGCGTTGGGAGGAAGAAGACCCAGTTGGGTCAGTCCCAGGTCTTGGGTTGGTTCAGGTCAGGTCCGACCTGACCCACTGCAAAAGCCCAACAATACTTGGGTCAGTTTCCAGGCCAGGTTCTAGTCCAGGTCAGGTCTGACTCGGCCCAGTCCGTGAAGGAGAAGCCCAACAGCCAGCCAGACACTGACGTCATCCTGACGCAGTAGTACGGTCAACAGCCTAGTTTGACCGGATTCAAGGGCCAGAATTGTTTCTTGATTTCTGAAGCCATCCGGACTTCGAATTCCGATTCGTTTTATTGGTTAGATTCGTATCAACGAGATCTACAAGGTAGATGGAACGGATTGATAGTTTGACCAGCAGAATTTATATCAAGTAGATAGAGCTTGATTTGAGTGAGAGCAATGACGGACGACATGAAGCTCACGATTGAGAAGATCAATGGCACAAACTTCGCATACTGGAAGATGCAGATTGAAGATCTCCTCTACCAGAAGAGTTTCTACTTGCCACTTGGAGGAAAAGCCAAGAAACCTGCAACAATGTCAGATGCAGAATGGGAGGTACTCGACAGGAAAGCCTTAGGTACTGTTAGTCTCTCTCTATCAAAGTCTGTTACATTCAATATATCAAAGGAGAAAACCACTAAAGATGTTATGGATGCCCTATCTCAAATGTATGAAAAACCTTCCGCCTCAAATAAAGTTTTCTTGATGAGAAAGTTGTTTAACATGAAGATGGTTGAAGGTGGGGTTGTTGCTGAACACCTGAACGAGTTTAACACGGTCATGAGCCAATTGTCCTCTGTTAACGTACAATTCGAAGATGAAATTTGGGCTTTGTTGGTCTTGTCTTCTTTACCAGACAGGTGGAATGGTATGGTTACATCACTGAGTAATTCTTCAGGATCAACCAAATTGAAATTTGATGATGTTGTGAGTGCTATCCTCGATGAGGAAATTCGCAGGAAAGCTTTAGGTGAATCATCAGGAAGTGTATTGAATGTGGGAAACAGAGGAAGGTCATCTGAGAGAGCAAAGTCATGGAAGATCAAAATCACAGAGCAAGTCAAGATCTTTAAAAGGTAAAATCGAGGGCTGGAATTGTGGCAAAAAAGGACATCTGAAAAAGGATTGCAGAGCTCCACCAAAGAAGAATAAGCAAAAGAACGGTAATAAGGATAACGAAGCTTCCGCAAATGTCGCAGGTGATGCTGTTCAAGATGCCTTAATTCTTGCTTTTGATTATAAGTCTGAATCTTGGGTTATAGATTCGGGTGCGTCCTTTCATGCCACTGCACATAAAGATTATCTCAAAAATTATGTACAAGGTGATTTTGGAAAAGTCTATCTCGGTGATGATGAACCTTGTGACATAATTGGCAAGGGAGATGTTTAGATTAAATTGCCAAACGGTAGTATATGGCAATTGAATGATGTCAGGCATGTACCCAGCTTGAAGAGAAACCTCGTATCAGTTGGTCAGATTGCTAGCTCTGGTCACGTAACTGTTTTTGCAGATGATTTCTGGAAAGTTACAAAAGGGAGTATGGTTGTTGCTCGCGGTAAGAAAGAAGGAACTCTTTATTTGACCAACAGCTCTACAAGTTCCATTGCAGTTGCAGATAAAAGCATTGACTCAAACACATGGCACTACAGACTCGGACACATGAGTGAGAAAGGGATGAAGATTCTTCATTCTAAAGGTAAGCTAGAAGGACTCAAGTCCTTGGACTTAGAGTTCTTTGAAGACTGTGTTTTCTGAAAGCAGAAGAAAGTTACATTCTCTAAAGTAGGCAGGCCACCGAAGTCAGAAAGGTTGGAACTAGTACACACGGATGTGTGGGGACAAACTCAGGTACCTTCTCTTGGTGGATCTTCTTACTTTGTTATATTCATTGATGATGCTACCAGGAAATTATGGGTATATCCCATGAAACACAAGTCTGACGTGTTTGATGTTTTCAAGAAGTGGAAAGCTTTGGTTGAAAACGAAACAGGTTTGAAACTGAAATGCCTAAGGTCTGATAATGGGGGAGAGTACTACAGCAAAGAACTTGAGGAGTATTGCGCAAAAAATGGCATTAAGCGAGAGAAGTCCATTCCCAATACACCACAGCAAAATGGTGTGGCTGAGCGCATGAACAGGACAATTGTTGAGCGTGCCAGAAGTATGAGGCTACATGCTGGATTGCCTAAGCAGTTTTGGGCGGAAGCAGTGAATACTACTGCATACTTGATCAATCGAGGGCCTTCAGTACCTTTGGATGGTGGACTACCAGAGGAAGCTTGGACCGGAAAAGAGGTAAACCTTTCACACTTAAAAGTATTTGGTTGTATCTCTTATGTTCATGTTGATGCTGAAGAAAGAGACAAACTAGATTCTAAATCTAGGAAATGCACTTTCATTGGATATGGTTCTGATGAGTTTGGTTACCGCTTCTGGGATGAAGAAAATAGAAAAATCATTAGAAGCAGAAATGTTATATTCAATGAGAAAGTGATGCACAAAAACAAGGACAATGTGCATGAGGACAGCAATGAATATTTTGAACTGGATGACACTTCTGAAAATTATGTACCTGAAGTACATGAAAATGAAAACCCGCAGGTGGACCCTCAAACACCTGCCCCAGTAAGAAGGTCATCTAGGACTCCTAAGCCTACAAAGCGTTATTCACCTTCTTTGTTTTACTTGTTGTTAACTGATGGTGGTGAGCTAGAATGTTATGAAGAAGCATTGCAGGTTGAAACTCGGGCAAGGTGGGAACAAGCCATGGAAGATGAGATGAAATCTTTATCATCAAACCAGACATGGGACTTAGCTCAGTTGCCTAAGGGAAAGAAAGCATTGCACAACAAGTGGGTGTACAAATTGAAGGAAGAACATAACGGTAGCAAGCGATACAAAGCCAGATTAGTTGCAAAAGGCTTCTAGCAGAAGGCAAGTATTGATTACTCTGAGTTATTTTCTCCTGTGGTTAAATTGAACACAATCAGAAGTGTGTTGAGCATTGTGGTGGTAGAAAATTTACATCTTGAGCAATTAGGTGTGAAAAATGCGTTTCTCCATGGTGACTTGGAAGAAGACATCTATATGCATCAGCCACCGGGATATGCTGTGCTAGGGAAGGAGGAAATGGTGTGTAAGATCAAAAAGAGTTTATACGGTCTGAAGCAAGCCGCAAGACAATGGTATATTAAATTTGACAGGTTTATGTACAACACAGGTTACAAACGATGTCATGCAGACCATTGTTGTTATTTTAAAAGTTTTGATGACTGTTACATTATTCTACTCTTGTACGTAGATGATATGCTCGTTGCAGGTTCAAATATGCATGCAATAAATAATTTGAAGAAACAGTTGTCACAGGAATTTGAAATGAAGGATTTGGGTGCTGCAAATCAGATTCTCGGTATGAGAATTAGTAGAGACATGAAAAATCGCACATTGAAGTTGTCTCAGGCAGAATATGTTGAAAAGGTTCTAAACAAGTTCAACATGCATGGTGATAAGCCAGTTAGCACTCCGCTAGCCAGCCACTTCAAACTCTCAAAAGAGTTGTCTCCTAAGACAGAACAGGAGAAGGAGAACATGTCCAAGGTCCCATATGCTTCAGCTGTTGGTAGCTTGATGTATGCTATGGTTTGCACTAGACCAGACATTGCTCATGCAGTGGGAGTTGTAAGCAGATTTATGAGTAATCTGGGAAAAATGCATTGGGAAGCAGTTAAGTGGATTCTCAGATATCTGAGAGGCACCACAAAGGCAGCATTGCATTTTGGAGGATCAGAGATTAAATTGCATGGCTATGTTGATTCGGACTTGGCAGGAGATCTTGATAGAAGCAGAAGCACTACAGGATATGTCTTCACATTGGCTAGTGCAGCAGTCAGTTGGAAATCTCAATTACAGGATGTCGTTGCACTTTCAACCACAGAAGCAGAGTATGTTGCCGCTACAGAAGCTAGTAAGGAAATGATTTGGTTACAGGAGTTAATGGAAGAGTTGGGTAAGAAGCAAGAGTCTAGCAGGCTTTACAGTGACAGTAAGAGTGCCATCCATCTTGCAAAGAATTCAACCTTTCATCCAAAAACCAAACATATTCGGATCATATATCACTTCATACGATGGAATCTGGAAGAAAAAGTGTTGAAACTGGAGAAGATTTTATTAAGTGAGAATCCTGCAGATATGTTTACAAAGGTGGTAACTACTAGAAAAACTGAAGCTGTGCTCAGTTTCAGTTGGTCTTCAAGCATGAAGATGAGGTATCGAGATTCTTAGCCGTGTTCTGTTATTGTCAAAGCCATTCAGTATGACCAGTCTTCAAGTGGGAGATTGATGGGTTGGTGAAGCCTGACTTAGACTTTATTTTATTACAGGGGCTTATCTATAATGTGTCGGTTTAATCTGGACCATCTGTTATGAGGCCAGATCCGACGGTTGTGGGTGTCTAGAGGTTTAGGGTTTCATGTATTTATACTTGGTGGTGACAGCATTGTTATTATGGAAAATTGAGAGAGAACAAGAGACACAGTGAGTGCTTGTACTATTGTGGGAATCTCCAATAATAGTGAACGGCGTGAATCTCCCATGGGCGTAGGCAATCTTGCCGAACCACGTAAATCTGTGTCTCGTGGATTGACTGTGTAATTGATTGATTGTTTCTCGTAGATCGTGCGTGTGTTTCCATCCCTAACACACTCTGCATCAAAATCATTTCCAGGTATATATGTTAATGATCTATTCCCACTTTCAAGTTCTTTCCAGATCTTGTATTTTTTTTTTTAAATGTAGATTAGAGCTTCGAAGTGATCGTCATTGCACATGTTTGTTTCTGGGTTTTTTTTTTTTTTTTTTTTTTTTTTTTTATCTGATTTGTTAGGGGCTTTGGCACAGAGCTTTTGGATCAAAACGGGAATTCCTCTCTTCTATCTCTTGTGACATTGTGTTCTAGAAGCGGTTTTGACCATGTTAGATAGAAACTTAGTTCTGAGTGTGGGGATCTATGATGCCCTTTTGACCATTCATCATCAAAAAATAGTTTTCAACCTGAAATCATGAGTTTCTCTTCTTTATCCCATCCTCAATCGCTCTCTCTCCGGCCTTATGATGGATTCAATTATGTAACTTTTATTTTATGATTCATTCTTCTTTTTTATTTTTTTTTGTTTGTTTTGATTTTGTTATTTTTATTTTTCAGACTTGTTTCTTACCATCCTCCTTATGGCAAACACAAGTTCCAAGTCAAAATTGAGCACTTGATGTGCACATTATCTAGCAGAATATGCGAGCATAGTTCCGAGTTCAACTTCAAATACATACATGGAAGGAGAATGTTTCATTGGCACTGCCCACAGTTTGGGGCCCATGTCTGATTCAGCTCAATCAAAGCAATTGAATTCATTGAAATACACGCAAAACAGAGGAAAGAAAACAGGGCTACTCAGCTGTCAATGTTCATTCTTTTTTTTTTTTTATAACATTATAGCGGATAGAAACAGAATATGGCCATTCGACTGGAGTGGAGTTAGAGAGTAGAAATTTGGAAATTCTCAGGCATAATAATACAGATGATACTTGAACAAAAACCACTGCCAAGGCAATAGAAGTTGTCACGTAGAGATCCAGAATCACCACAAAAATGGTTTATGAATTATGGACCAGAAAAAAATTGAGTTAAATCACGATTTGGAGACACACCCAACCAGGTCATGGCTATATGCTATACAACTTGGCATTTGTTGTTCCATCAAGAAACAAACAGGTAGGCCACTGTGATTCAGATGGTTGACCTCAGCAGACCCACAATTTGGGTCCTATAACTTCGACCTAGTTGAAAAATCTTGCCCATATGGTCAAATTGATTTAGTTTAGAGTTATTTAGTGTACAACCAAATAGTTCAGATTGTTGACAGGAGGAGAATTTTAGGCGTACTCCAATATTCACAATGGAGCTAACTAAACGTGTGAACTGAAAAGTTCAGGCCCACCCCCACCTAACTGATGCTTGACAGAGTTAAAACTACAGAACCCTTTTCAGTCATTTTCTGTTCCTTTTCTCATCAAACAAATAGTCTTGTTTTCATGCACTAAAGAACATGATTTAGCTATTTGACTAGTCATAAAAAGGCATGTCCAAAGCCCTGTACTAAAGATGAAGAAGTGCACCTAACTCATCTAGATTCCCTGTGGAAGGTTACAATTCGGGGGTGAGGTTACCATTTCTTTTTTGATAGTAAGCATGGTTTCAAAACTGGCCAAAACCAAGTTGTTTCCCTGATTTGTTAAGATTTGGCCATTTAACTAATAACCATTTTTAAAAGGTTTTGTCTTTAGAAAGGATATGCCTGTTAAACAACTAGCAAGTTGACATAGTTTTCTTGGATTAGAGTTGCAAGGCACCTAAGGAATTTTAACACAGTCAAACACTGATGATAGCTTATCCATTATTCTTGATTTTTGGGTGTTTCTTTTTGGCTCTTCCTTTGTAGCCCAGGCCGTGGGTTTCATTAGCTTGGCCTGACCTGTGGGTGGTTTTGAGTTGACCCAATTGTGTCTTTGGTGTTTTTGCTTCTAATTTGGTTGCTGTTTTTTTTTTCTGAATTGTTTGCTCTTTTTTTTTCTGATTTGTTTGCTGTTTTTTTTTTTTGGGTGGGCTGATTTGTTCACTGATTTATTTGGAATGATGTGAGTTTTTTCTGATTTATTTGTTTGCTACTTAATTTACTTAATAGTTTGGCCATTAGAAACCTGAGCGAGTTGTTAGGTTTGCTACACTAATTTTTTCTTGTTGGGTTGTGTTGGTTGAATTTGAAGATGAGAGAATGAGGGTTTTTTCTACCAATTTGGGAATGAGAGTTTGATTTTTGGGGGTTGTTGCTTAATTGATTTAGTATGCATGCAATCTGTTTCTTCCACTACTAGAGAATTTGCTTTTGGCGGCGGAAAAGGCGGGCGGCCGCCAGTGGCGGTCTCCAAAAGGTACCATTTGCGACTGCCTCTGGCGGCAGCATCAGCGGTCGCTAAAGACCCTTTAAAACCATCCCACGTTTTTTCTTCCCTGTTTTTCTTTCCCCCTCCCACGCTTTGCTTTCCCCCATCCTTTTATTTTGTGTTTGGATACAGTGTTGAATTGGGTTATGTGATAATCAACTTTCTTTAACTTCGTGTGGTCTTGGATGCAACATTGCAATTTAAATGCTCATTTACCTATTCCACATTGACACTTAATTTAGAACTGTTATAGATGGTTTTATATTTGAAGATTTCATTGGTTGTGAACCTTTCATTATCAACTTTTATTCATTTGCATGCATTAGTGAAACTTAGACCCGTTCGAGAATTGTGTACGACACCTGTTCGGTAATCCTTGACGCAACGGATTGGGTCTTTGACTAGATTCGTTGTTCTTGTGAAGTACATTCGAACTTTGTCATATAGGATTCTTGAATTGTCCAGTTCGGACAGTTTGAGAATGCAACTATCCATCTTATACTCAATAACTCATGCAAGTCTGATGTTAGATAGAGTTTCGGTTGATGTCCCATTGTTCTCTGGGTACATAAATAGGTACGACTGATGTTGTACCTATGTCGTGTACTTCGAGAACCACACGAACATGCTGCTGAAATTTTGTTTGACTAGGGGACGAAGCATTCGAGTTGTTGAGTGCAAGTTGGGTATTGCATTCTCGAATGGGATAGGACCAACCACCCTATAGTAAGGAGCTTGTAGTTTATGGATAGGTGACTTGCATGATGCACTGTTCCTTAGGCCAATTGTACTTGCTCATTTTATATTTCCACAGAAATAGTTACTGAGATGGACAAGAGTTGGATTGATTTACCGAATAGGATGTCTAGGGAATACATGGATGGGATTAACCAGTTCATGGAATTTACCAATGGGTTTGACAATGAGTTCATCAGTTGTCCATGTAGAAAATGTGCGAATCGGTATTATTACAGAAGAGAGTTTGTCCAAGAGCATCTGATTTTGAACGGATTCTCGAAGCAGTACAAGAATTGGATAAGACATGGAGAAGAGTATGTTTCTTGTTGCAGAGAGGAAAGAGATGACATTGAGGTGGATGATATGTCAGAGGCTGATTCGATGATCGCAATGCTAAATGATATCGCGTGCGGGTTGGCACCCGAATACACAAGCTGTGAGACTGAGGGGGCGGGTGGGAGTAATCCTCGCTCCGGTGCCGATGAAGAAGCCTTGAGATATTTTGAAATCTAGACGATGCACAGACAGAATTGTATCCTGGATGCAGGGACTTCAGTAAATTGTCCTTTATCGTTGAGTTGTTACATTTGAAGGCATTGAATCAGTGGTCTGACACGTCCTTCGATATGCTCCTCCAGCTGTTGCATCAAGTGCTCCCATCCGGTGCAAAACTTGCTGAGTCCTACTACTAGGCTCGCAAGTTAACTGAAAATTTAGGCTTCACATATGAGACTTTGGATGCATGTCCAAACAATTGTATGTTGTTCAGGAATGAGAATGCCCATCTTGATACGTGCATTGTCTGTCAGACTTCGAGATGGAAGGAGGACGGGGTTGGTTACAATTGTCAGAATAGTTCTACAAGTGTTGTCAATCGTGGCAAATGTGTGGCAGCAAAGCAAGTGAGATATTTCCCACTTAAGCCAAGGTTGAAGAGGCTTTTTATGTCATCAAAGATTTCTAAACTGATGAGATGGCATGCCAAGAACTGTAGGGACGATGGTAAGTTAACCCATCCAGCAGATTCCCCAGCGTGGAAAGACTTCGATCGGAGGAATCTAGACTTTGCCTTGGATTGTCGCAGTGTGCGGCTTGGTTTGGCTGCAGATGGTTTTAGTCTATTCAGGTCCATGACTGGTGCAAATCACAGTATGTGGCCAGTTGTTTTGGTACCTTATAATCTCCTGCCATGGATGTGTATGAAGCAACCTTTTTTGATCATATCCACACTTATTGATGGACCAAGAGGACCAGGGGACAAGATTGATGTATATATGCAACCTTTGATTGATGAGTTGAATGAATTATGGGCTGATGGTCTGATGACATTTGATGCCGAAAGTAATGAAATATTTAAACTCCGCGCTGGATTATTGTGGACAATCAACTACTTCCTAGCATATGCTAACTTGTTGGGTTGGAGCACAAAGGGAGAGTTTGCATGTCCTTGTTGCAATAAAGAGAAGAAGTCAACTTGGTTGAAGCACGGTAGAAAATGGGTATACACGGGTCATAGACGTTTTCTACCTCCATTGCATAGGTTCAGGAGGGACAAAGTGTCATTTGATGGCATTCGAGAATATGGTCCAGCACCTCGAACAATGATGGGAGTTGAATTGTTGTCATAGCTCGAGCAGGAGCAAATACGTACTGTGTATGATTTTCAAGATTTACTGGCCCCCCCGCTGCCTTATATTCCCAGTGCAAATAGAAGGCGAAGTCATAATTGGAAGAAAAAAAGTATTTTCTACGATCTACCATACTGGAAAGATAACTTACTCAGGCACAACTTAGATGTTATGCACATCGAGAAGAACGTATGTGATAATATATTGTGGACCATTCTCGGTGTTCAGGGGAAGTCAAAGGATGGTGTCAATGTACACCGTGACTTGGAAGAAATGGGCTTGAGAAAACCATTGCACTTGCAACTGAGAGAGTCTAACAAGGCAAACATGCCTCCTACGCAGTACACGATGAGTAAAGATGAGAAAGATGTCTTCCTCTCTATTCTGAAGGGTGTCAAGGTTCCTGACGGGTACTGTTCGAATATCGCTAAGCGTGTAAACATGAAAAAAAGAACATTACAGGTTTGAAGAGTCATGACAATCATATTCTCATTCAACAGTTACTGCCTATCTCCATACGGAATTGTTTGCCTAAGAATGTTGTAGCGCCGTTGATTGAAGTTAGTAACTTCTTCAGACAACTGTGTTCTAGAGTTCACCGAATAGATGAGTTGAATGGTCTGCAAGAGAGGATTGCTGTGACATTGTGTCATCTAGAAAAAAAAAATTCCACTTGCATTTTTCGATGTCATGGTTCACTTGACCATACACTTAACCAGTGAAGCCCTGCTTGGTGGCCCCGTCCAATTCAGATGGATGTATCCGATTGAGAGGTACATGAACACATTGAAGAGGTATGTTAGAAATAGGGCTCGTCCAGATGCATCAATAGCTAAGGGGTATTTGATGGATGAGTGCACCAATTTCTGCGCATCATATCTTAATGATAATATTGAAACAAAGTTTACTAGGCCATCGCGGATTAATGATGGTCCAGTTGGGGAGGGCACGCCATTTGATCTCAATAATATTGAGTGGATTCAAGCTCACCGGTGGGTGTTGTTCAACACCCCATATGTTGTGGCTTTGACTCGGTGAGTTATCACTCATTCATTAGAGTAACTCGTCAATTTTTTGCCTAAATTATCGTACTTGTCATTAACACGTGTTACGCATCGCAGGACACACATCGATGAGCTCAAATGGGACATGCCTCGTGTTATAGAGAATCAAATTCATCAGTCCCATTATCGGTCATTTCACGAATGGTTCAAGAATCACATACATATTCAATCATTAGGAGTAGTTTCACTTGTTCCTGACTTGTCAATCTCACGTAGTGATATTCAGTGATTACATGCATTGCGTAGGTGTGTAACTTACGAAGAACCAACGATCCTAATTTGACCGATGAAATGAACCAGTTAGCTGATGGTCCCTTTCTAACGGCCCGATGTTACACAACTTGTGATGTCAACGGTTTTCGGTTCCGCATCAAGGATGTAGATGAGAAACGAGCGACTCAAAATAGTGGGATTGGTTGTCCGTCTGTTGATGCTGGTTACTACTATGGCCTTCTGAAGGATATTGTTGAAGTTGTATACAATCACGGGTTAAAATTTCTATTGTTTAAGTGTGATTGGGTGGATCCCATACGAGGGGTGAAAACAGATAATTACCAGTTTACATTGGTAAATTTTAAAAATTTGTTACATCATGATGATCGAATAAGTGCCGAACCCTACATACTGTCCTCAATGGCGGAGCAAGTATACTATGTCAGAGATCCGAAAGATCCTAACTGGCAGGTTGCAGTTAAAATGTCAAGGAGGGCAGTGTATCAGATTGAATGTAATGAGCCAGATATTGATGCATTTGCCCAACAAGTTCTTGACCAGAAGTCAGCTGTTCAACGTGATGAAGATGTTAATTGGGTTCGGGAAACCATCGAAGGAGATATAGTTGACTTACATGAACAGTGAACGGTTGTGAATTAATTCACCAATGTTAAATTTCAGTGTAAATGATTTTTAAATGTTAATTTCAATTATCTTGTTAAATTAATTTATCTTACAAACATTTGAACAGATATGTCAGGGAGAAAAAGGAGAGATCGTCCGCGGACGATCAACGAGCTGCTGCACCAGACCCAGTCCAGTATGCCATCTAGGGACCCTGGGCATACACCGGGTGCCGCCCAGCCTAGTTCGATGGCCCCACCGTGTAGGCCATCAACCTCTCATCCCTGTCCATTGACCTCCGGGCCGAGGCCATCGTCCCCGATTGAGCGACCATCCCTATCCACCTCAGTGGGACCTTTCGCCTCGACTGCTTCGGCTTCACCGTCTCGGCTTGCATCAGCGACACACAGACATGTATAAGTTTATTTAATTAAAACATTTTAATTCTAGCTAATTATTTTATTTTAAATTAATTGGATTATCTCTAATTTGAACAGAGTCTTTGAGCACGGGCCCATCTTCCAACAGGGGGAGAGGCCCTGCCAGAGGGATCCGGACGTGGAATTCCGGATCTCCCATTGATGTGGATTTTGATGAGACATATCATCCGGTGGGTCCGCATGCTCGCCAGCTCATTAGCCATTTGGGACATATGGTCTGGGATCCATATGCATTCCCGTTGACTACACTTGATTGGGAGGCATTCCCGGTGGAGACAGTAGATCGTATGTGGATGCAGGTTAAGGTAATAATTTAACATTTCTCCGCAGGATGTGTCAGTTTAAACCATAAACTTAATAAAAAATTATTTGTCCTTTTCAGGACAATTTGAGGGCATGTCCTGAGCTCTTCCGGCCAGTTTGCATGTCGAAGTGCCGAAAGATGTGGAAAGATCATAAAAATAAAATAAAGACGCAGCACTGGAGGCCACATGGGGATGCCCCCGACATACTAGAGCGAGTTCCGAAGGGCGTTCTCCAGGATCAATGGACTCAGCTCGTCGGGTACTGGACGAGCGAGGAGGCAAAGGTGGGAAACTTGTAATGTTTTTATTTGAATTTTAACAATTTACTAGTGACTAAAAGTAACTAACAAAAATTAACTGATAAATATTAAAAACAGAAAGAGGCAGCTACGAATGCGCGGAACCGCGCAATGCAGGGTCCCGCACATAGGTTGGGGACTCGACACATCACCCAGGTCCGCCACGAGGTAAGAAGTTAGATCGTACATGTTTAATATATTTTTGTCATTTTGTATGATATGATACTAATAATTTAACTCTCCACCAAATAGTTGGGTGCCACAGGCAGCCTGGTCGACAGGATGTCCGTTTGGATGCATTCTCGAAATCCTCGCCACCCGGAGGTTGCAGCTATCTTCGTAAGTTTTTATATTGAACCGCTTAAATTATCTGTCTATTACTATGTCTTGTTATGCATGATAATATATTACATGAATCTACTACACAGGCCCAGTTTCAGTCTAAACTGGAGGCATTACCCGAAGAGGAGCGCAGTTTGCCAACGCGAAGGGATGAGATATTCCACTCCATCGTTGGCCGGGACGGGCACGGATACATGCTCACGTATGGGACGGGCATTCCACGTTCCCACATCGCGCGAGCGGAGTCATCAGGTGCTAGCTCCTCCCAGGGCTTGCGCTTCTGTACAGATGAGGAGGTCGAGGAGTTGCTGCAGTCTATGAAGGCAGCGATCAGAGAGGAGGTGACAACAGAGGTGAGGGCAGAGATAAGAGCGAAGTTGACAGAGCTGGAGGCTCGTCTATCACAGAGTCGTGGCCCCATCTCTTCAAACCCACCCCCCATTACTCAGGTTAGTAAGAAAACATTTTGTACGTTCATATTGTCAATTATGTCATTGGTCTGATGATATTTTTTTTAATTGGTTTTAAATGTATAATAAATAATTACAGGCACCTGACGCTGGCAGCGGCAACATGGAGAGACGTGACTCGGTTGGAGAGCACAGTCATGATCCGTCAGGCTCGACTGATCCTGACGAGGTATAAATATTTTTTTAATTCAAGATTTCAACATGTATAGAAATTTTCTCCTGGATAGTTAGAAAATGGCACGCCGGGGGTCCAGAACGGGAAACGGGCATCGAAAAAATCGGAAACCTGCACGAGCACTTCGCTCAGGGGTAGAGTAACCTGTAGGAACTGGCGGCTCGCAAATAGGACTCCCGGTTAGAGAATTAGAAGCGAAATTGTAGTCTTTTCCTACACTTAGGCTCGAAAACGGCCCGCCGGGGGTCCGAAATGGGAAACGGGCAGCGGAAAAATCAGAAACCGGCACGAGCACTTTGCTCGAGGGTAGAGTAACCTATAGCATCTAACGGCTTGCAAATAGGACTCCCGGTCAGAGAATTAGAAGCGAAAACGTAGTCTTTTCCAACACTTAGGCTCCAAAACGGCCCGCCAGGGGTCCTGAATGGGAAACGGGCATCAGAAAAATTAGAAACCGGCACGATCAATCCGGTCGGGGGTAGAGTAACCTGTAGGATCTGACGGCTCACAAATAGGACTCCTGGTTAGATTATTAGAAGCGAAAACGTAATCTTTTCCAACACTTAGGCTCCAAAACGGCCCGTCGGGGCTCCGGAACAGGAAACGGGCATAAGAAAAATCAGAAACCGGCACAAGCAATCCGTTCGGGGGTAGAGTAACCTGTAGGATTTGACGGCTCACAAATAGGACTCCCAGTTAGATTATTAGAAGCGAAAACGTAGTTTTTTCCAACATTTAGCCTCGAAAACGGCCCGCCGAGGGTCCGAAACAAGAAACGAGCATCTGAAAAAACAGAAACAGGCACGAGCACTTCGCTCGGGGGTAGAGTAACCTATAGGATCTGACGGCTCACAAATAAGACTCCCGGTTAGAGAATTAGAAGCGAAAACGTAGTCTTTCCCAACACTTAAGCTCAAAAAGGGCCCGCCGGGGGTCCGGAACGGTATACGGGCATCAGAAAAATCAAAAACCTGCACGAGCACTTTGCTCGGGGGTAGAGTAACCTGTAGGATCTGACGGCTTGCAAATAAGACTCCCGGTTAGAGAATTAGAAGCGAAAATGTAGCCTTTTCCAACACCTAGGCTCCAAAACAGCCCGCCGGGGGTCCGAAAAGGGAAACGGGCATCGGAAAAATAAGAAACCGGCACGAGCAATCTGCTCGGGGGTAGAGTAACCTGTAGGGTCTGACGGCTCGCAAATAGGACTCCCGGTTAGAGAATTAAAAGTGAAGACGAAGTCTTTCCCAACACTTAGGCTCAAAAACGGCCCGCCAGGTATCCGGAACGGGATACGGGCATTGAAAAAATTAGAAACCTACACGAGCACTTTGGTCGGGGGTAGAGTAACCTGTAGCATCTGACGGCTCGCAAATAGGACTCCCGGTTAGAGAATTAGAAACGAAAACGTGGTCTTTTGCAACACTCATGCTTGGAAACGGCCAACCGGGGGTCCGGAACGGGAAACGGGCATTGAAAAAATCGAAAACAGGCACGAGCACTTCGTTCGGGGGTAGAGTAACCTGTAGGATCTGACGACTCGCAAATAGGACTGCCGGTTAGAGAATTAGAAGCGAAAACATAATCTTTCCTAACACTTAGGCTTAAAAACGGCCCGCCGGAGGTCGGGAACAGGATACGGGCATCGAAAAAATCGGAAGCCGGCACAAGTAATCCGCTCGGGGGAAGAGTAACCTGTAGGATCTGACGGCTCGCAAATAGGACAACCGGTTAGAGAATTAGAAGCGAAAACGTAGTCTTTTCCAACACTTAGGCTCCAAAACGGCCCGCCGGGGGTCCGGAACGGGAAACGGGTATCGGAAAAATCGGGAATCGGAACGAGCAATCCCCTCGGGGTTAGAGTAACCTGTAGGATCTGTCGGCTCGCAAATAGGACTCCCGGTTAGAGAGTTAGAAGCGAAAACGAAGTCTTTCTCAACACTTAGGCTCAAAAACTGCCCGCCGGGAGTCCGGAACAGGATACGGGCATAAAAAAAATCAAAAACCGGCACGAGCACTTCGCTCGGGGTAAAGTAACCTGTAGCATCTGACGGCTCGCAAATAGGACTCCCGGTTAGAGAATTTGAAGCAAAAACGTAGTCTTTTGCAACACTTAGGCTTGAAAACGGCCAACCGGGGGTCCGGAACAGGAAACGGGCCTTGGAAAAATCTAAAACAGGCACGAGCACTTCGCTCGAGGGTAGAGTAACTTGTAGGATCTGACGGCTCGCGAATAGGACTGCCGGTTAGAGAATTAGAAGCGAAAACGTAGTCTTTCCTTACACTTAGGCTTAAAAATGGCCCGCTGGGGGTCGGGAATGGGATACGGGCATCGGAAAAATCAAAAACCGGCACGAGCAATCCGCTCGGGGGTAGAGTAACCTGTAGGATCTGACGGCTCGCAAATAGGACTCCCGTTTAGAGAATTAGAAGTGAAAACGTAGTCTTTTCCAACACTTAGGCTCCAAAACGGCCCGCCGGGGGTTCGGAACAGGAAACGGGCATCGGAAAAATCGAAAACTGGAACGAGCAATCCACTGGGGTGTAGAGTAACCTGTAGGATCTGACGGCTCGCAAATAGGACTCCCGGTTAGAGAATTAGAAGCGAAAACGAAGTCTTTCCCAACACTTAGGCTCAAAAACGGCCCGCCGGGGGTCCGAAACGGGATATGCGCATCGAAAAAATCAAAAACTGGCACGAGCACTTCGCTCAGGGGTAGAGTAACATGTAGCATTTGACGGATCGCAAATAAGACTCCCGGTTAGAGAATTAGAAGTGAAAACGTAGTCTTTTGCAATAGTTATGCTCGAAAACGGCCAACCGGGGGTCCGGAACGGGAAACGTGTATTGGAACAATAGGAAACAGGCACGAACACTTCGCTCGGGGGCAGAGTAACCTATAGGATCTGACGGCTCGCAAATAGGACTCCCGGTTAGAGAATTAGAATCGAAAACGTAGTCTTTCCAACACTTAGGCTCGAAAACGTCCCGCCGGGGGCCCGGAAAAGAAAACGGGCAACGGAAAAAATAAGAAACCTACACAAGCACATCGCTCGGGGGTAGAGTAACTTGTAGGATCTGACGGCTCGCAAATAGGACTCCCGGTTAGAGAATTAAAAGCGAAAACGTAGTCTTTTCCTACCCTTAGGCTCAAAAACGGCCCGTCGGGGGTCCGAAACGGGAAACGGGCATCGGAAAAATTGGAAACCGGCACGAGCAATCCGCTCGGGGGTAGAGTAACCTGTAGGATCTGATGGCTCGAAAATAAGACTCCCGATTAGAGAATTAGAAGCGAAAACGTAGTCTTTTCCAACACTTAGGCTCGAAAACGGCCCACCGGGGGTCCGAAAATGGGAAATGGGCATAAAAAAAATTGGAAACCGGCACGACCACTTCGCTCGGGAGTAGAGTAACCTGTAGGATCTTACGGCTCGCAAATAGGACTCCCGGTTAGAGAATTAGAAGCGAAAACGTAGTCTTTCCCTACACTTATGCTCGAAAACGGCCTGCCGGGGGTCCGGAACTGGAAACGGGCATCGGAAAAATTGGAAACCGGCACGAGCAATCCGCTAAAGGGTAGAGTAACATGTAGGAACTGACGGCTCAAGAATTCGATCCCGGATTGCTCGTTGTGTTGAAAAGTAGGTTTAAGTTTAAACGTAAACTTAAAACTTAGGAAAGTAGCCTCCGGGTGCCTAAAACGAGCAAACGGGCTCCATTGCCCGTGAAACATGATGGGCATGGGCCCGTAGTTATTCACGACTTGCAGGAACTGATGGAACTCGATTCCGACTCCTGGATTGCTCATAGTGTTGAAACATAGGTTTAAGTTCAATCGTTAACTTAAAACTTAGGAAGGTAGCCTCTGGACGCCCAAAATGAGCAAATGGGCTCTGTTGCCTGTGAAACTTGACGGGCACAAGCCCGTAGTTATTCCAGACTTGCAGGAACTAATGGAACTCGATTCCGACTCCCGGCTTGCTCGTAGTGTTGAAACGTAGGTTTAAGTTCAACCGTTAACTTAAAACTTAGGAAGGTAGCCTCCGAGAGCCCAAAACGAGCAAACGGGCTCTATTGCCCATGAAACTTGGCGGGCATGGGCCCGTAGTCATTCTAGACTTGTAGGAACAAACGGAACTCGATTCCGACTCCCGGATTGCACGTTGTGTTGAAACATAGGTTTAAGTTGAACCGTTAACTTAAAACTTAAGAAAGTAGCCTCTAGGCGCCCAAAACAAGCAAACGGGCTCCGTTGCCCGTGAAACTTGACGGGCATGGGCCCGTACTTAGTCCAGACTTGCACGAACTGACGGAACTCGATTTTAACTCCCAGATTGCTCGTAGAGTTGAAACGTAGGTTTAAGTTGAACCATTAACTTAAAACTTAGGAAAGTAGCCTCCGGGCGCCCAAAACGAGCAAACGGGCTCCGTTGCCTGTGAAACTTGACAGGCACTAGCCCGTAGTCATTCCTGACTTGTAGGAACTGACAAAACTCGATTCTGACTCCCGGAATGCTCGTAGAGTGGAAACGTAGGTTTAAGTTGAACCGTTAACTTAAAACTTAGGAAAGTAGCCTTCGGGCGCTCAAAATGAGGAAACAGGCTCCGTTGCCCGTGAAACTTGACGAGTACGGGACTGTAGTCATTTTTGACTTGCAGGAACTGACGGAACTCGATTCTGACTCCCGGATTGCTCGTAGTGTTGAAACGTAGGTTTAAGTTGAACCGTTAACTTAAAACTTAGGAAAGTAGCATCCGGCAGCCCAAAACAAGGAAACGGGCTCCGTTGCCCATGAAACTTGACGGGCACGGGCCCGTAGTCATTCCAGACTTACAGGAACTGACGGAACTCGATTCCGACTCCCGGATTGCTCGTAGAGTTAAAACGTAGGTTTAAGTTGAACCGTTAACTTAAAACTTAAGAAAGTAGCCTCCGGGCGCCCAACATGAGCAAACGGGCTTCGTTGCCCATGAAACTTGAAGGGCAAGGGCCCGTAGTCATTCCAGACTTACAGGAACTCTCGGAACTCGATTCCAACTCCCGGATTGCTTGTAGTGTTGAAACGTAGGTTTAAGTTGGACCGTTAACTTAAAACTTAGGAAAGTAGCATTCGGGCGCCCAAAATGAGCAAACGGGTTCTGTTGCCAGTGAAACTTGACGGGCCCGGGCCCATAGTCATTCCTGACTTGCAGGAACTGACGGAACTCGATTCCGACTCCCGGATTGCTCGTAGAGTTGAAACGTAGGTTTAGGTTGAACCGTTAAATTAAAACTTAGGAAAGTAGCTTCCGGGTGCCCAAAACGAGCAAACGGGCTCCGTTGCCGGTGAAACTTGACGGGCACGGGCCCGTAGTCATTCCCGACTTGTAGGAACTGACGGAACTCGATTTCGACTCCCGGATTGCTCGTAGAGTTGAAACGTAGGTTTAAATTTATAAATTTTAGTTTTGCTTCTTAATTTTTTTATATTTAGTATAAATTGCGAATTTTTATAATTAACTATTAATATTTATTTTCCTTTTTGTGTTCAGGTTTGAGAGCATCGGATCTACCACGTTCCGGACAATATGTTTTTGTTTGTTTTTTTTGTTTTTTCTATAATTGTAATGGATATAATTTGTTGAATTTTTTGTAATGTTTTGAGTGTCATTAATATAGGACTTTCTTTTGTTATTAGTAATTTTAACTGATAGTAGTAGCTGTATATAATATATTTAGGTACAGGTATAAAAAGCAGGGAAAAAATTGTGAATTTTAACGATTTAAAAAAAAAATTCTCATCTTTAGTGGCGGTCGCTAAAAATAAAAAAAATTAAGTATTAGCGACCGCTAATACTTTTAAATTTAAAAAAAAATTAAAAATTTTAAAAATTTAAGTATTAGCGACCGCAATGGCGGCCGCTAATACTTTACAAAAATTTTCAATTTTTTTCGGCGACGGCTTTTCTACTTTTAGCGACGGCTATGGCGGCCGCTAAAGGTCCTTAAAATTTTTTTTAAAAATTATTTGCGACCGCCAGGTGGCGGTCGCTAATACTTTTAGAGACGGAATAATTGGCTCGCACTCTTGGTTGTCGGTTGACGGTCGCTAAAGAGTATTAGCGACCGCCTCCACTCTTTTAGTGATAGTGTTTGGCGGTCGCTAAAAGTCCTTTTCCTAGTAGTGTTTGCCCCACTCACTGTGGCAGAATCTTGTTCTTGTAGGTGATCCACTGGTTCAGATACATTTGAATTCTCCTGTCACATGAAGTGATTGATTGCTTATAATGGGTCCCATTTTAAATTTGTGCTCAGGTCCTGTCCCATGGATTCATAGCTTTTTTATGAGAATGCACTTTTACAAGAAAAAACACTCCAAAGAGAGAGCGTGGTAGAATTTTATTTATAATAATTTTGAATAAGTATATTTTTGTTGTAATCCTTTATTTAAAAATAAAGGTTTTATGTTATTTTTTCTAATCTAGTAAATTATTAATTGATGAGAATAAAAATGAGAAAGTAAAAAATCTTTGTACGGACATCATGCACATGTGAAAGTCAAATCTAAGTCATTCTGTACTACAGTTCCACTGCAGCTCAATCCTTTCATTTTTTTTTCCTTCCTCTCTCAAAAGAAGACTCGACTAGTCATGTTGCAAAAGCATGGCATCTGGTCATGTGGTGTTAGAGAAAATCCATGGATCGATCATTTTACCCCGTCGTTGGTTCACGACCAACCCATTTCAAAGTCTCCTCTAATGTTGGTATCTCACTGAGATATTTCAAAGTCTAGTCTTCTTTGCATCTGCTTCTTCTGTGTGACAGTGCAGGAGATTATTTTCCGATGAGTTTCGTGACATGGCCCGTACCCAAACCTTTTCCAACCTATGCCCTCTCATTACTAATTTCCCAAATAGTCTCCCCTTTAATAAAAAATGAATCAAGAAAAGTTGAAAAATGTATACGTGATCATCACAATGATAGATCAAATCTTATGAGGGTCCCATCTACAGTTCTATCTTATGTTCTCTCACTTTTTTAGTAATTATTCATTGGAACTAATCTTGTTGTGAATTAGTATTTAATTCTATCCTACTAAGGTCCCCAATGGTTAATCTTTTTTTTTTTTTCCACATATTCATCATTTGATGTTGAATATTATTTTGTTTAAGCGAATTTTTGGGTGTTTTGGCGGGGAGGGAGGAATGAGTGGGATTTCCAATGGATGAAATTTGAAATGATACATGATCCGCAACATGCAGACGAATAAAAATTATGCGACTTAATCAAAATTGATGCTTCCACTAATGCAGTTATGGGGATGATTTGAGAATTTCCATTTAAATTGTCCCTCTTAATTTGAGTCTGAGGGGTAAGGTCCTAACGTCTACTATCCAGCCCATTTGATTACTACAGGGATGATTCTAATTTGAAATACGAGCCATAAAATAATTTGCATATTGAATTAATCACAAGACTACCAGTTACAAATTTTTTCAATCGGTAACATATGATTATATCGCAATGAGCTCATTGTCATCATCATTCCTCACTGTTCTTTGCCTCATCATGGAGTGGTAGATAATGAATATTGCCCTAGTCACTACGGCAGAATCTTGTTCTTGGAAATAGGTGGTCCACTGAACCGTACACATTTGAATTCTAGTGTTACATCTAGTCATGATACGCTTACTAAAAAAAAAACCTCCTATAATGATATCAGAAAGGTCTCAAATGCTATTTGGAATTCTTCAAATCCCTAACCTTTTTGGCATTTGCATATGTTACGCTCAAAATGGGGGAATTAGGAATTCCACCAAGGTGGCGTCTTTTGGAGCAGAGAAAATAGGCCCTAAAAACTTATTAAGATTGTCCACCCACTGATGAATCGGTGGTATAGGGGCACCTTGACCAATGAGCCAAACTAGCATAAAAGTCTTATTAGGAGTTTCGATCCATAAGAAATGCAATATATATATATATATGAAGCGACCTGAGGGCATTTTTGTGCAAACTAGTTATTATTTTATTATAATTATTATTTTTTGTTTCATGAATCTGACTCTAGATAGGAAATAATATTCTAAAAGCTCAAAGAAAATTAAATAGTTTACGTTTTACTTTATAGCACAGAAAAATGCAACATCGAACCAAGGAAAAATGGCACACAAAAAAAGAGTGAACAATTTTCTAAGATCCAGTTATGCACTTATTAGTCTTTGAATCTTTTTTTTCCACTCACCACATCCATACGTGCCTTTTTCTTGTGTTTGGAGAGAGAGAGAGATGCTTTTTATAGGGTAACATGAATGTGTTCCAGTTCACACTTATCCGGTCCTTTTTCTTCCATTAGAGAAAAAAGGGTGGGAGAGAGAGAGGGTCTACCGAGCTGATTCCAAATTATGCCAAGTAGAAGGCAAAAACGACAAATAACGTACTGTGCCCATAGAAAAGATGTTTGTTTCTTCTCTTTTGTTTCTGTCTTAAAACCTTAAATAAAACTGTGAGTTTTCCTCTGCTTTATTTTCTTCTTGTTGGGTTATTATAATTTATACATGCATAGCTTATATACTAATACACATGAGTTCCGTCACTTCCACTGGAGTGGGGTACCAGTACATATATGTGTGTTCTGGTAAGTTCAATTTGTTTCCACATTGGGCATTGAAAAATGCCCTTTTAAATGCCGTCAGGGATTAAATGTCTGCTTCAAATTTTAATAACATGCGAGACTGCAATGACTAATGGAATGGTAAATATTCATTTAAAAAGAGCAGTGCCTCAGACCCAGCAGCAAAAAGTTGTCTCTTCCCCATGCAGCGATAACCAAGTTGGTTGGATATCTTATTTCTCACCCCACAATTGTCCAAGGCCAAATTCTGGATTCTTTCCTTGCATGTGGAAGCCCTCTCACCCTCCAGTGATTAAAATGGTCTTCTAGAACTCGACCTCAACCATGCAACTTGGCTGAGTTGCAAACTTTATTTTCCCCAATTGGTTGCAGAATAGTCCAAGGAGGAGGATTGAGTCGAAGGAGATATATTTGAGCAAGCAAACGAAGCAATATATGTCATCTTGATCCAAATTTCTGTTCAGGACTAATGCAGTTAATGGTTGAATTAAGAATTCAAATTTGAATTACCACTTTGAGGGATAAGTTCGTATTGAGTTTTTCTCTTACATGAATACAACCTTAGCTATCCTATTACTATAGGAGAATTATCCCAATCTCTGAATATAAACCACCCAAAAAAAAAACCTATTAAACCCATTACCTAGAACTCAGCATAGAGAGCAGGTGGAGCTCCACAGGAGTCAATACACACGAGTCAATACATGATCATTCCTGTTTACTTTCCCTCTCTTTCTCGTGACAATTTACAAATGATGTGACTCGAGCACCTTCCTCAGTGCATCGCCTCATCATGGATGCAATGGCTAAACCGTCATTTTTTTCGGATCTCATATAAAGGAATCCTAACCATCCACGCCAGGTTTTTAAACTTTTACTACTTCTGGACTCATTACTGGTATTGGTCCCAAACGCTCAATACCATTGATTTGGCCTGAAAAAATTAGATACAGATCTGAGTTTTGGGACTTCTGGTACGTCTTTAGTAGAATACAAATGTGAAAGTAAAAGTTCTTTGTATGGACGTCATTCACGCGTCAAAGTCCAAGTCTAACTCATTATTTACACAGACCCCACTGCATCTCATCATGAATGCAAGCCTTGTTGCAAAAGCAAGGCATCTGGTCATGTGGTGTTAGAGAAAAACCATGGATCGATGGTTTCACACCGTGGTTAGTTCATGACCAACCCATTTCTTGAAATCTATATATATACATGAGATTATAATGTAGGAATTAGAGTTGATATGTTTTGCCATGAATTGCAGTGAGAGTGAGTGTAGTTGTTGGGATTTGTTCTGTTGAGTGGAGCACCTCAAACTACCTTTCCTGCTTGTAAGAGAGGTGATATTGATGATGGAGACCTCATGTAATACTTTTGTTGTTGCATGGTGCTTTCTGTTATTTCTCATCCATGCTATCCTTCTCATGCCACCCACGGTGGAATCCATTACTAGTACAGCAAAAGAGTCACCAAACGCAATTGATGCACTTGCTTTCAAGCAAAGGAATGATCCTTTTAATTCTCTGAGCACATGGAATGAGACTCTCCCTTTCTGCCAGTGGCAAGGAATCACGTGCGGTCGACACCATCCTCTAAGGGTCGTGGCCATGAACCTGACTTGGCATTAGTTGGCAGGCCCTTTGTCACCCTTCATTGCAAACCTTACACTCCTTCATGCAATCGACCTCAGCAACAATAAACTCATTGGCTAGATCCCTGCAGAAATTGGTCATTTGTTCAGACTCAGGTACCTCTATCTTAATGATAACTCATTGGAAGGAGAAATTCCAGCCAATCTGACCCAATGTTGGAGACTCAGAGACATCGATTTTAATTACAATGCTCTCATTGGCAGGATCCCAGTTGAGCTAGGCTCTTTGTCTAGGCTCAATAGGATCTTCCTTGGTGGAAACAATCTCACTGGAAGCATCCCCACGTCACTTGGGAACCTTTCATCTCTCACTGCTCTCTTGCTAGGTAGAAATGGATTAGAGGGAAACATACCAGAAGAGCTGGGCCAGATTAAGAGCCTTTCTATTTTCGGCGTAGGACAAAATAAGCTATCTGGCACTATTCCTCGTGCCCTTTACAATCTTTCATCTATGGCTTTCTTTTCTGTCACTCATAACCAATTGATTGGAAGCCTTCCAGTTGACCTTGGTATCACTCTTCCCAACATCATTGAGTTTTATGCAGCACGTAACCAATTTACAGGACCCATTCCAACCTCACTGAACAATGCCTCGAGACTTGAATTGTTGGGACTTAGCTCAAACCGATTCACGGGACCGATTCCTATGAACCTAGGAAGGTTGGAAGGCCTCCGTCACCTAAATTTGGAAAAGAATACACTTGGAGCTGGGGAAGTTGAGGACATGTGCCCTCTCTCTTCTCTGACCAATTGTAGCCGTCTTCGGACCTTGTCAGTAAGTGGCAACAGGCTCAAAGGTGCATTGCCTACCTCCATAGCAAATCTCTCAACTAATCTTCAAGGGCTCTATTTAGGGAGGAATCAGATCTTTGGGAGCATCCCTTCAGGAATTGGCAATTTGTTCAACTTGATCTCATTAAGTATGTCTCATAACTTTATGACAGGTACGATTCCAGAGGGTATTGGAAAGATGAGCAAGTTACAAGGTTTAGGATTGCGGGCAAACAACTTCTCCAAGGAATTTCCATCTTTTATCGGCAACAACACTCAGTTGTTTGTGATGGACCTTCATGAAAACAATTTTGAGGGAAGCATACCTTCAACTCTGGAGAACTATCGACTACTATCACTCTTATTTCTTAGTCACAATAATCTCAACGGTTACTTGCCCAAACAAATTTTTAATATCACAACTCTACAAATTCTCGATATGGAGGCAAATTCTTTGGTTGGGTCCTTGCCAATGGAAGTAGGCAACTTGAAAGGCCTTAGGATATTAGATATTTCTGAGAACAAATTGTCTGGTGAAATTCCTAGAAGCCTAGATAATTGTCATAATTTGGAAAACCTTTATATAGAGGGAAACTTCTTTCGAGGAACTTTCCCATCTTTGAGTTCTTTGAAAGGTATGTTACAAATGGATATTTCCCACAATAACTTCTTAGGGGAGATTCCTGAATATATTGAAAATATTCGTTATTTGCAATATCTAAATCTATCTTATAATGATTTTGAGGGAAAAGTACCAGAAGAAGGAATCTTTAAGAATGCAAGTGAAATTTCAGTAATCGGCAACAAGAAGCTCTACGGGGGAAGTCCAGTACTATTGTTGCCTGCATGCCCGAGCCAAGAAAGTAAGAAACAATGGCGACGCTTTTCTCGAAGACGAATGCTTGCAATAATCATCAGTTCAGTCATCTATTCGGTTTTGCTATTGTCCCTCCTTTATTATTACGTAAGAAAGCCAAAGAAGAAGCATCCAGAGACCCATTTGGTAATGAACCCCTTGGAGGAACAACTTTTGCAAATTTCTTATGGGGATCTTTCTAGAGCAACTGATGGGTTTTCAGAAACTAATTTGATTGGGGTGGAAAGTTTTGGCTCTGTCTATAAAGGGGGTTTAGATCGCATTGGAAAGATTGTGGCAGTGAAGGTGCTCAATCTGGAGCGACGAGGAGCTTTTAAGAGCTTTGTAGCCTAATGTAGAGCTTTGAGGAATATTCGGCATCGAAATCTTCTAAAAATTTAAACTGTTTGCTCGAGCATTGATTCTAAAGGTAATGATTTCAAAGCTCTGGTTTTCGACTACATGGCTAATGGGAATCTGGAGCACTGGTTGCATCCAAGCATGAATGAGCAAAATCAATCCAAGAATCTAACCCTTATTCAAAGGCTGAGTATAGCTGTCGATGTGGCTTCCGCATTGAATTATCTTCATAATTCTTGCGAGAAATCAATAGTTCACTGTGATCTAAAACCAAGCAATATTCTTCTCGACGATGACATGAATGCTCATGTTGGAGATTTTGGATTAGCCAGGTTTCTTTCTGAAGCTACCAGCAGCTGTTCTCAGAGCCATACTAACTCACCAAGCATAAAAGGAACTATTGGATATCTTGCTCCAGGTGACACGCTTTATCTTTTACTTTTTATTTACTAACATACATTAGTTATAAGCATTGAAAAGCTCCTCTACCTTCCATGCCATCATAAATTTAAGATAAGTCAATAAAAATATAATAGTAAATAATTGAACATATATACGCAAATCCCGATATCAAAGACGCCCCCCCACCCACCCACCCACCCACGATTTCAAAAAACCCCTTTAACTTTTTAAAGCATTTATAATTTTTTTATATATACCCACCAAATTTTTTTTAAAAAGCTCCTATATATTTTGAAAACTACATTCATTTTTTATATGCGGCCATCTCGAAAAAAATTAAAATTCTACATAGTGCACGCCGCCGCCGCACCCCCCCCCCCCCCCCCCCCCCCCCCAGAAGAATTCCAAGGTCCACCCCTACTCCGTATCTTTCTATTACCGGAAAAAAAAAATGACAAGCATAACATTGAGAGCTCATACAATAGAGTGAATTTATCGAAGATGTTAACATTATTTACATCATCTACTAAATTGATCTTTGTCTTTAGGAAAGAAATTTTACATAAATCAATTAAATGACAAGCATGTCAAACGCCACATAACATTACTTCTATTGAGGATTATAATTAAGCACTAATTTTTTGTTATAGTCTTGCATCTTTGACACATAAGACAGTTTTGTCATTTGTCTATCAATGTGAAGTAGGTGATTCCTTATACATGATAGAGTTCTCTTTTGTTGGTTTTGTCGCTAGCATTTCACTTAATATATAGAACTTGCAACTTTCGGAGCATATTAGAATGTTGTGACAACTCTTATAGTATGAATGTATGATGGAATAAAATCACATATGATTGGATATTGTGTGACAACTATTTACCTGGCTTCCCTTTGAGCCCAGAGGGATTAATCCGGTTTAAAGGACTGGGACACCCTCTGTCAACAAACAGAAAAAAAATCACCTAGTAGTATTTAAACCAATCACTGGAATCCATTAATTAAAAAATTATTATTTATCCTTATTTCCATATATTTTGAGTCTTGCATTTTTTTTTTCTTGAATTGAGTCTTAATCATTGTTATTATTCGGAGTCAAATAATGGCAGAGTACGGAATGGGTGCTAAAGCATCAACATTTGGAGACATCTACAGTGATGGGATCCTTCTTTTGGAGATGTTCATAGGAAAGAAACCAATTGATGAGATCTTTAATGGAAGTCTAAGCCTTCATCAATTTGCTAAGCTGGCTTAACTAGAGCGAGTGATGGAGATTGTTGATCAAGGATTACTCTCATTAGAAGTTGAAGTGCTTAATGAAAGCCAAACTCCCACAAATGCAGAAAGAAAACTTGAAATGTGCTTAATATCTACATTCAAAGTTGGTGTAGCTTGTTCCATGATATCTATAAAGGACCAAATGGCGATAGGAGATGCTACGGTGGAGATGCTTCGTATTAGGAATTCATATCTGGGAGTTGGAACCCATGCGAGGAATAACTGAAGGTTACATTGGCAAAAGGTACATGTTACCTGAGTAATAGATTTTGTTTAGTACTAATACTGAGAATATTTTAGTAGAAGATGAAGTGGTTGAGAAATCTTAGGTTTTTGTCCTATACATGTGGTTTCTCCTCAATGTGATTGTGTATATATGGTAGTGAAAAATAGTTATCAAAACAAGCTTGAGTTTGACCTTAATTTGACATATTTGTGCTCAGATTGGCTTGACATTCTTATATTCCATCCTGCTAGATTGTGTACACAAAACATGCATAATGACAATGGAAATTTTCAAATCAGGTCTTAAGTTTTAATAATTTTTTAAATTAGGACCTAAGTTTTTTAGTAAGTTGTCAATTAAGGACAACCGGCCATTTAAAGCTGTTTTCCAATGACCTTTTCTCACTATTCTTTAAAATAACCAAATTACTCATCACTGAAAGAAAACCATCATTCACTTCCTCCATCTTCTCCTCATTTTCTTTACTGGCGTTCTCATGGTGATTGACGACAACTATCATCTCCACAGTGATCAGCGGCGTGTAACGGCTACAGGATGCATGTCATGGCTTTAAATGATGGGTAATTTGGGTATTTTAAAAAATTGAGTAAAAATAGTCGCAGGAGAATACATTTAAATGGCTGGATGTTCTTAATTGAAAACTTAGTCCCTAATTTGAAATGTTGTGAAACTTGTGTTCTTTTTTAAATAAGACAAAAAACTAAGACCATATTTGAAAATCTCTCTAATAACAAAAGTGAACACTTTTTAAGTTCCTTTTAAAGAAACAAAATAAGCCCACACTATATTATCTTAGGCACTAAAAATATGACTATTTCTTCTCAACAAGTGGTCAAGAATCTTTCGTGTTCAAATAAACTCCTATTTTCAATCCTGGGACAAAGTTAGTGCGGTTTATTATTTTCTCATATTGTGTTTTTCGAAGAAGATGGGTAGACATTCACTAAGGTTCAGTTTGGCTTCTCTACTTTTGCCCTCTTATTGGCTTAGACCTGTTTAAATCTGATTTTAGCATGTTTGGTTGTTAGTTTTCCTGTGTCCATTTCAAATGGCATTAAGACCATTTATGTCTGTTTCATGAAGTCAACAAAAGGGGCATAATCCAATCAGAGAATGTTGTCTGAAGAGGATAGATGAAATTCTGCACAGTGATTTGGACGTCCTCATAGGACAGTCCGGTTTTTATTTTTTTTTAATTTATGGGACCCACAATCATGATCTAGACCATTGGAAAGATTTAGAAGATCAAACACGGCCATGTATCCAAATTTGGGTCGTTGGATCTTCATATATATTGAGGTATTTGAAAAATCCTCTAGGCCCTTTGATCTACTTTTTTTACTTTTGTAGGCCCCAAATGTTAGATCTGAGCCGTTAGTTCTCTTTGTAAGGTCAATCACGGCTATGCTACCAAGTTTTAATATTTGATTCCTCACGGATCTCAAGGAATTTAAGAAACATCATGGACCGTTGGTTTAAAAATAATTGGCAGTTAAGTTTTTAAAGGGTCCATGGGCGGTCTTTTTTTTTTTTATGTATTTTTTATAAGTTGTGGGACCATAGATCATGATCCAAACCATTGGATATATTAAGAAGGCCTTACACGACTATAGATCCAAATTCTAGCCATTGGATCATCATAAGTTGTGAGATATTGGCAAAAAAACCTAGGTATTTTTATCTATTTTTCAAAAAACTATGGGCTCCAAATGCATGATCCAAACCGGTAATTCTCTTGGTAAGACTAAACATGGTTATGGAACTAAATCTCAAAGCCTAATTCCTTATGCATCTCGAGATATTTATGAAAAGACTTTCAGCCATTGCTTTAGAAAGATCTATTTCAATCATTTTTTTTTTTTTTTTTTTTTGTGTTATCAAACACACTATTTTTAAAATATCTATTTCAAATGGGGCCATTTGAAACAAATCTATTCTATGCATATCTATTTTACATACATAAGATTTGCCAAACAGGCCTGAGATATTTTCATCTAAGCATGAGTGACGACGACTCCTGATCCCCCCCAAATTCCAAACCTTGATCTTGCTCCCCAACAGCCCACCCTGCTCCCCAAAATCCTACAGAACCCTTTCCGTGGCGAGATTTCTTCACCAAACTCTCTCCCTGTTTCTAATGCGACCCCTGCTTCTGGATCCAAAACCCATCTTCTCCCTAACCCTCTTTCGGCTCCAAAGATTCCCAGTTCTAGTCATCCTTCTGGATTTAAGAAACCTCTTCGGTCACCAGCGGTCCCCTACTCGAAGCTCAGCTGCCATGGGACTCTGCTTAACTTCAGCTCCTGCACTCGCACCTGGACAGCCTTCTCAATAACTCCCAAGCTCAGCCTGGCCATCTTCAACTTGAAGAATCTTCAGTACCTCAGATGATAGTTCCTCAGAGATCCTACGCCAGCTTCCTATCTCCTACGACTATTGCTCAACCCCTTTCTATCCCTCCTCCGGTTTGGAAAGACTACAAGCTAACCTTGTGTATCCCTCAGCAGATGGTCTCTACTAGTAAGGATTCTTTTTCCTTCACAGCTATAGGAAAATTTGTAGGTAGACGCCCTTCCCTAGAGAGGTTGGAGCAATGGGTTTACAGTTCTTGGAGAATTGCCAGACCCAGTTTCATTTCGCTTACAGAGAGAGGCCATTTCCTATTCAGATTCAGCACTAAGGAGGAGAGAGATAGCCCGATAAATCAGCGTCCTCTACACATGGATAGGAAAAAACTTCTCCTTCTTCCTTGGTCTCCAGGTCAGGATGAAGATGTTTGGCCAGCAGTTACTCCAGTTTGGATCCGGTTGAAAGGCATCCCCTATCACTGCTGGAGCAGTGACATCCTTCTCTCCGTAGCAGCTTCGATTGGCAAGCCCCTTCGTCTTGATGAAACCACTGCCTCCCAAAGATTATTGTCTTATGCTAGAGTTTTGGTTAATTTCGATTTGGCAAAAACTAATCCTTGTTCTCTAACAGTGGATTTGGAAGGTGAAGCAGTTGTGGAGGTAGAAGTTTACTATGAAAACACCCCAGTTCTGTATGTCTTTCTACAGGTCACCCCTTTTCTAAATGCCCTTTTTCAATAAAGCCAGCATCATTGAAGACTCCTGATTCTGTACAAAGACACAGGATTCATGGTTACCAAACACAGGATTCATGGTTACTCGAGTGTATAGAAACTTTTGTTTCAGCAGGTATGATTATAGCAATATCTTATGAGATTTTCTACACTTTTAGCTCTTCTTAGTCACAGTTGTGAAACTAATCAACTCAAGGCTTGACAGCCATTCGAACCATTGGGTCATCTTAGAGGGACTCAGACAAACTTAAATTGGAAGAAGTTTTCTTCTCTAGATTTATGTTTTCTTCTCTAGATTTATTGTTGGTACTGCTGCTATTTCTTGTTATGCAGGTTTTGGTAGGATTGGAAGGCTAGTATTACGTATAGCTATGAGTAGGGATGATGTTGAGGTGGTAGCTATAAATGATCCGTTCATTGATGCTAAATACATGGTAAGGAAGCACATTTATACTTATTTTTCTGATGCCAATGGAACTAAAAATGTCTTCACAGATTGAAGTATTGAAGATGTGTGGTTTCACTTGAATGTCATACCACTTCTCTACAACATCGCCATTCGTGGGTTTATTACGACTATTTTTCTCAACATACACCTTGCTTGTGTTATTCTGGGCAGAAATATTTCACTAGGTATAATTTATTGTATAAGTTTTTAAGCTACTTCAACTGTTAACTATGCAAAAAATGCAAAATCTGACTTTGTTAGTAATTTTTATGTTGGCACATTCGATTTCAAGCAAGAAGCCTTCCCATTGATTGAAACCTACATATTTGACAATTAATGGAATCGTTTATTTCATACAGGCAAGTGGATACACTCATTCCTTTTCAAAATTTTTGTGTACTTGAGTCTTCTGACTAATTGATGAATATATATCTAGTGATTTGTTGCAATCAGTTATGTACTTGGTCACTTGCAATTGTACTATGATGGCAGGTTTGCATGTGGGCATATGTAAAACAAAGTGCAAATCCTGTAGCAGTTGAAGTTGCAAAACTCTTCTTAGCAGGTCACTGATCCTTTGCTCTATTTGGTATATTTCTGCTTTTTCTCATAGTTCAGTCCTCTTAACTCTTTGGAGACTATTCCTTAAGTTGAACACATCTGCTTTATAGGGAGTAGCAACTTTTACATGGTTTTGTGCCAAAATTATAATTCCTTTTTTTCTTCTAAGCAGCTGTTTCATTCTTCACGGCATTGGGATTTTTGATATATGGTGGGAGGTAACGCGACTTAACCCAGTGAATATGATATGTTGATTATTTGCATCAGGTCCCTTCCTAATTCCTACTCCCTCTTTGCCATATCTAATATATACCTATGCTTTTAGGTTATTCTTCAAGCTGAGACGCTTCCCAATTGAATCTAAAGGACGTCGCAGAAAGCTAAATGAGGTTGGCATTGAGAGTTGTTTTTTACTGAGTGCCATCTGAAGTTCTGGAAGTGTTCAAAATAGTGCATCCTTTCCTGTTGTAACAAATCTAGAAAGCAGCGGGCATTTGTGGGTTTCTTTCTAATTGAAGCAGCAGTAAATTATTTAATGCAGGAACTGAGTCAACCATTTGAATCTTCTGAAGATATATCAATTTCTAGTTTGAGGACCTGTTCTAATTTTTTTTTACTCGTGTAACACAGACACAGTGGTGTTAGGCATAGGTATCTGGTCCTACCACACAAAGGGGCCCTTGAGAATCCATACACTCCCAAATGCATACAATAGTAGTAATTACAAAATCTTTTAGTCTGTAGAGTATTGTCTATGAAAAAAAGTTTTTTTTCTCTGTCATTGACATGAATAATAGGTAAATTTACATAGGAGTAGAGTAGCTTTGTTTATGATTCCTAAAAACAATAACAGCATAGCAGAATGTTTGGAAAAAAAGTCAGAGTCAGTGAAGTTATAAAATTCCCTCCAACAAAAACAAAAAGAGAAAAGAATAATAATAATAACAACAACACAGAGAAGAATAAAAAGAGGCTACTTGACAGCATTTTTGCATTAAATTAAAACGTGCTCAAATGCATATGTAGACCCTCAGTTAGCAATTTATGTAGAAATTCTTATTGCTTCATATGCATTGGTTCCAGCTCTTAGGTTACCATCATGTACTAGTGTTGAAGATGACTTATGATTTATATATATACACTTAGGCTCGAATTAGAAGCGAAAAGATTCTAATTTATAATTTATATATATACATGTATATCTTTCATTTATAATTTAATTTATTGAAAATATTCTAATGTTGTTTTTGTCATTATAGATTGATGGGCGTTTTGGGATCGGTTGCATACTTTGCGGGTGTTTTATTCTTTTTAGTTGATTTGTATATGTATATTGAACATTTTTATGGGACTGTATCATTATTGATTAATGTAATATTTGATTAATGAGATCAATGATTTGATGAAAAATGGCAATGGTTGTTTGTTTATTTAGCAACATTTGTTTGCATGCATTTTTAATATTGAATATAGGAACACGAGCAAGTTTATTTTTTAATACAGGTGTGATACAACTGTTTAAACAGGTTTACAGGTAGTTTTGATTGAAAAAACAAATAAAACCTTAAAAAAAATACTTTCACCGACTTTTTTTTCGTCGGTGAAAGTCTTTTTAATTTTTTAAGTTCTTTTTACTGACAAAAAAAAAAAAAAAAAACATCGGTGAAAGTCTTTTTAATTTTTTTTATTTTCTTTTTCCTTTTACCGATGAAAAAAAAACGTCGGTGAAAGTCTTTTTAATTTTTTAATTTTCTTTTTCCTTTTACCAACGAAAAAAAAAATGTTGGTGAAAGACTTTAATTTTTTTTTATTTTCTTTTTCCTTTTACCGACGAAAACAAAATGTTGGTATAAGTCTTTTTAATTTTTTTAATTTTCCTTTTTCATTTTACCAACAAAAAAAAACGTCAGTGAAAGTCTTTTTAATTTTTTTTATTTTCTTTTTTCCTTTTACCGACGAAACAAAAACGTCGGGGAAAGTCTTTTTAATTTTTTAATTTTCTTTTTTCATTTTACAGACAGAAATAAACGTCGCTAAATTTTTTTTATTATTTTTTTATTTTTCTTTAATCTTTTGCCGATGAAAAAAAAAACGTCGGTAAAAGGTTTATAATCGTCGATAAAAATTTAATTTTTGTCAACGGATTAGTATTTCGTTGGTAAAAGGTTTTGTCCATGTCTTTTTACCGACGTCTGGCCGACGAAAATATTTTCGTCGGTAAAGGTCTTCACCGACGTTTTTTTGACCTTTGGCGACGAAAAATTTCGTCGCTTAATGTGTAAATTGTTGTAGTGATTACAGCCCCATTCTCCTCTCTCACAAAATCCGCTTTTCCCATAAAAACACCCCTTTCAAATTTGAGGAAATGTGGTTATCTCATGCTTCTTTCCCTGCAGTAGTTGAGGATAGTTGGGCAACTCCCTGCTTTGGTAACCCCCAATTCATCTTGGCTAATAAGCTAAAAACCCTTAAAAACAACCTCAAGGTTTGGAATTTTGAGGCCCTTGGGCAGCTGAAAAAGCATATTGCAGGAGCGGAGAAATCTATTTTGGAAGCTCAAATTGCTTTTAACGCTAATCCTAGTGATCCCCTCCTTCAGACCCTTTAACTCTAAAAAGTCCCTCCTCTATAACTGGCTCAATGCAAAAGCAGTTCATTGGAAGCAAAGGTCTAGAATTCGATGGCTTCAAGATGATGACAGGAACACTAAATTTTTCCATCTCTCAGCTAAGTCTAGAAGTATTTGGAATCGCATTGACAGTATTTCGGTTGGGGACACTCTGTTTAAGGATGAAGAGCAGATTAGAGATCAGGCATGTATCCACTTCTCAAAGCTTCTGCAGTCCTCTTTTTCCATTCCCGATGAATCCCTTTTCAACATGGCTGGGCCTTCAGTCAAAGAGGAACAAAATGGCATTCTGGTAGCCATCCCCTCTGCTACAAAAATTAGAGATGCAGTCTTTGGCCTAAAGAGGAATGTTGCTCCTGGTCCGGATGGTTTCTCTGATGCTTTTTTCACCAACTGCTGGGTTATTGTAGGGTCGGATGTGATTAAAGTAGTTTCTCACTTCTTCACTTCAGATAGGTTGTTGAGAGAATCCAACGCCTATTTCCTCACCCTCATGCCTAAGATTCAGTCTCCTAAGTTCTTCCCTTCCTCATTTCAAACCATCAATCTGCCTTCATCAGAGGTAGATCTAATCATCACCATGTGGCGCTTGCTCATGATCTTCTCCAGAAACTCAAGACCAAAATCTCAGGCAGCTGGTTTTGTCTAAAATTGGACATTTCCAAGGCCTTTGATAAGCTACCATGGAACTTTCTATTCAGAACACTTCTCTTTTTCAAGTTCTCTCCTAAGTGGATTAACATAATCAAAGATCTGGTTTGCAGCAGTAGGGGCTTAGTTTTGATTAACAAAACTCCCTGTGGGTTCTCCAGCTCCTCATGCGGTCTGCAATAGGGGACCCCCTCTCCCCCTATCTCTTCATTCTTGCAGAGGAAATTCTCAGTCTCAAGTTGGATATGCTTCGGAATGGTGGCCATATTTCTCCGACCTCCCTAATCAGCTCAACTCCCTGTCACCTCTTATTCGCAGATGACATTCTGCTCTTCCTCAAAGCTCATAAGTCTGGTATTAGGAGGCTTCAAGACCTGCTAAGGTTGTACCAAGATTCTCGAGTCAGTGTTTCAACCTCCGGAAAAGTTTTATGTTCCTTGGAAAATGCAATGCCAGGAGGACTAATATGGTTACTGGTCTTCTCCAAATTAATGCTTCTCCTTTGCCCTCTATCTACCTTGGAGTACCCCTGTTCTATGGTTTAGCCCAGCACATCCACTTCCAAAAGATCTTGGACTCAATTAGATGCAAGTTGGCAGGATGGAAGACTAAATGTCTTTCCTTCTTAGGTAGATTGACTATGGTTAGGCATGTTCTATCCTCCATCCCTCTTCACATCTCTCTTGTTCTTCCTCTTCCTAGCGAGACCCGTCTCCAAATTGAGCGGCTCATGAGAAACTTTCTTTGGTCTGCCAATCCGGACAAATCAAGATCTAACCTGGTTAGATGGGATACTATTTGTCTGCCTAAAGCTGAAGGTGGTCTGGGCCTTCGCAGGGTGAGGGAGTTTAATTATGCCTGCCTTCTTTACCTTGCTTGGTCAGCTATTTATGCAGATTCGATCTAGGCAAAATGGTTTCGTGGCAGGTATTTCAAGGGCCTTCCGATCTGGTACTCGAAGAATCCTAGGAGTGGATCCTCTATTTGGAAGAGGTTGTGAGGTTTGTCTTCTTTGCTTCAGAAGGACTGCAAGTGGATTGTGAGCAATGGTCGGTAAATTAATCTTTGGTTTTATTTGACAATTGGACCGACCATGACCAAATTGCCTTCAGGTTCCCTGATTTCCATTTCTCAGAGAAAGACTTTGTTGCAGACATCATAGAGGACAATAGGTGGCTCATTCCTGGACATCTTCCTACAGAGTTGCAGGAGTTCCTATCCAACTCTACTAATAGTATCTCCTTAGGTGATTTTTTTGTCTCAGATAAACTCTCTTGGCAAGGCAACTCCTCTAGCTCCTTTTCCATCCGTGAAGCCGGGCATCTTCTGAGATCCAAAGCAGCTGATCTTCCATGGTGTACTCTGGTCTGGAGCAAATTTTTTTCACCTCGTCTGTCTTGCTTGAGCTAGCGCATCCTGCATAGGAAGACTCTAATAGATTTCTGGGCCAAATGTAAAGGGTAGTTGTTGGCCTCTAGATGTTATAACGGTTACAGTGGGGAGGAAACTGATCTTCATCTATTTTTATCTTGCAAGTTGGCTCAACAGCTATGGTTACTGCTTCTCACCCCTTGTGGTATCCAGCTATCCCCCCTTCTCACAGCTTTTATGATCTAGAAGATAATTGCAGCTGATGGAGATGTCTATGGAAGAAAATTAGCAGCAACTCTCTTCATCCTTGCCATCTCTGTTTTATGGACAATCCAGAACGACTCCAAACACAATTCAAAGCAGCCTTCCCCGAAAGTTAAGCAATTCTTCTTGGACCGCTTGAAAGGTATGACAAGCTCAATCCCAGGTCTGAATTGCTCCCAGCCTGCGCATTCTATCCTTACATTCTTACTGTGAATTCCTCTTTCTCCTGCTCTCTTTTTTTGTCTTGTAATTTCTCTTTTGCCTTTCTGTTGTTTGCTTTTTGCATTTTGCCTTGTTTGGGTTTCCCCTTTTGTATCTTAGCCTTCTTTAGGCTTTCTGGGGGCTTATGCCCTTTTTCTTTTAATACAAATTTTACCTTATAGGGAAAAAAAAAAAAAAGAAAAGAAAAGAAAATGGGTAGACAACTTCTAAATGTGTCATGTTTTATAATGTCTCTCTTATTGGTGCAGGTGCCACCAAAGGACGTATGATGTGCTTGCCCAAAGAAGCTGAAAGGAGGGCGATTTTCTTTGTGTGTGCAATGCGAGGAAGAGAGGATTCTCAATAGCGCTTGTCCTATTAGACTTAGTTAATGTGGTAAAAGAGATTAATAGAGTTGAGGATTGGAGTTTAAAGACCCATGTTTCGGACACCAACGAGTTGGTGTCTTCTTTTGCTAAAATTAGTTTCATGCATGTTGCTATTGGACTTTTAATGGTGCTCTTATTTGGCCGCCAATTATGAACAATCGTGTGTAGATAGTGTGGAGTAGTGCGACTATTTCTCATAGTGGTTCACTATGGCCCTCTTTTGACTTCTTTCTTATTTGTTTTTTTCTTTGGTATCCTAGCCAAGGGGTTTGGGACCTAAGAGAAGAAGGCCCACACAAGTGGGAAAAGGTAGTGTTCCCAGAATTTGTATGTTAGATAGCTAAGTGAGAATTGTCGTCACTTACCAGTGAGGTAAGTGGTTGTTTGTTGTTTAGTCATGTTTGTTGTCTATTTAGTTCTAGTGATTTTCCCGAATTTCCCTTTATAATACATATATATATATATATAGAGAGAGAGAGGATTTCCTGGTTCGGCTCACGGTGCTCACTTGACCATGGGGCCCACTAGTGATCAATATGAGGGGTCCACAAAATCTGACCCCCTTAATAGTGACTTATCGCATGGTTTTTTTAGCCATTTGAATGGATTGGACCATTGGATCGAAGTGAGTTTCTTTTTTTTAAGATATAAAACCATTGAAACTTGGGGGCATTTTATCAAATGGAGCACATGACCCGGTGAGCCGTCATCACCTAGATAGTTAGATGTAAGTTTATCAATGGGAGGAATGCAGCTTGAATGGTCTCCTCAAAGATAGTAGGGATAAAAAAAATTAGCCACACTAAATTATCCTAGTCCTTTATTTATAATTATTTTATAATTTAATTTTATCTTAACCATAGATTTTCTTGAGATTCAATCCAACAATGAGGCTTCCTTAATGAAAGCTAAGGCTTCACTAATTCCTACATATTATTCAAGTGTGTGGGTTGTCTGTAGGTTTCCTTGGTGAGAGGTGTATAGACTTGGGTCTGGTCAGTTTTTTCCATGCCTTTGGGCCTGGTAAATTAGTGGGTTGGGACCTGAAAAACTTTGGTCGCTTTTTCTTAGCATGTTGGATCAAGCAAACCTGGCCCTTATATATGGGGTAAGGGTTTTTTTTTTTTTTTTTTTTTCTGCTAATAATATACAGGGTAATATTGTCAGCACTTAGCTGCGATCGATTTTCTGCTCCCTGGAGTCAATTCCGGGAACAAGGGATGGTGCATTTTTGTTGTCTTCATATAAGTAGAGTTAGCATTTTATTTGAATCTCTTTCATTGTATCAAACTTGTTGTTGCATGGGTGTACCTCCGGCCTCTAATCTAGTTGATTTTTTTTTTCGTGGCTCAATCTATAAACTCTGTACACATGCTAAGTTATAATCATTAAAATATATTTGTAGCTACCTTTATTGAACCTCCTAAGTCCAGTTTTACTCTTAACGTAATTTCTTAAGATGCTACCATACTTTTTAAATCATATGTTATCTTTAAAGTGAATCGTTGCATGGCCTAAGACAAAAACAAATTTATTTAAAAGAGTTCGCGATCATTGCACTATTTACGTAATCTCCACAATGATTTTATTATTTAGGTGTGCAATCCTACGATTTAATTTAATTGACACTCAATAATTAATAAGCAACCCACATACCGACCTCAACCTTTGTCTCCATGTATATGAAATCCATCATACCCAACCCATATAACTATTCGCATATTTCAGCAAGGTCTAATAGGTGGATATATTAGCTGATCTTATCATATGAGTCGACTTATTTAAGAGAGCCACTTTCATTACACTATCAACGTGATCCCACAATGTTAATGTTATTTGGGTGGGCTCACCTTAACATTTGAATCTGATTGTCAGTCAAAATATATTTTGGTAATTCAGAACTCATTTCCTCATACAAGTAGATTTCTGTGAACATTTAATTAAACATACTGAACAAAGTTCAAGCTTATATAAATATGTAATATTTATATAAGTAGTCTAAGTTAGAAGAGTCACAAATTAATTTACAGATGTTTACTTATATATTGCATCTGGTTTTCTTTTTAATTAATTATGTTATAATATGAATTTATATTTTGATTACAATACAAATGGATTGGTTATGCAATCAATTCATTTATTTTTTTTTTATTAATAAACACTTAAGCTGGATATCAATTTATAATTATTATTTGAAAAGCATGCGATTTATCTATTAGTTGCATGGGTTTTATGTTACTATATATATTTTATTCACATATTATGTTATGCGTACTAAGTGTATTAAATGTGCTTAATAATATGTATAATATTTTGTGTCCTCATTTGGATCTTGGGCCAGGCCCTTTATTTTAAGGTGATGTAGGTGTGCCACTTAAGTTGAGATTTAGGTGTGGTAGATGTCCTCTAACCTAGAGTGAGGAATGATCGTTCCTAGAGTGAGGTCTGATAACGAGCACCATCCCATTTTTTCTAAGGATGGTACCTATACACGGGACAATTCCAAATTAAATAAAATTAACTTTCTCCATGGATTGCCTAGCTACACGAACCCGCCTTTTCAACATTTGCCTCGTAATATATTGACCATAGGTTTATAATTTGTATTACCAAATTGCATTAAAGGTACGAGTTCGGTCAGGTTTGATATTGGTTTTTCATATTTTTATTAGAGTATGGATCCTCCTTATTCATCTAATCCACAATTGTTAACTGTGTAAAATTTATTCCTTTAACTTTTTCATTCCAAGAAAGCAAGTGAGAGAGTGCATTCGCTGAGATAAGATTTTTTACAGTTGGCGAATGTGGATTGGATGAAATAGCATCTCTCTATTTCTACAAGCTTAGAGAAAAAGAAAATGCACAAAAAGCCAAAGATTCTGCATGGTCCGCTCTATGTTCGGTCGAAACGCGCTCCGAGAATGGTCGAACCACGTTACAAAGACGGTTCCACTTCGAAAACACCGATCCTCGTTTTCGAAGTTGGATCGAGAAGGCTGCGAGAAGGTTCCGGGCACTAAGATCATGCCATTTAAATGATTATAACCTTTGGGTTTTGGCCCTCATAAAATATTAAGTAATTTCTAATAATTCTAGCCTTTGGTTATTTGTTCTCATATGGTATTGAGCTATTTCTATAATGCATCCTTTGTGTTTTGGTGATCTCAAAGTTTAAGGAGCAAAATTGCTTTTAATATTGATATGCATGGCATAATATAAATAACTACCATTTTATTTGAATTTGTTAGTTGTTTATTTTGTCTTAAATGTTCTACTTATAGCCTTTTTCTTATTATGCAGGAATTGGAAGGAGCTGAGAATATTTGAGCTTAATTCGGAGAGGTTTAAAGCTAAGACCCCATTTGGGAAAAGTTATATACAAAGAGCATATAGGCTTGTTGGAGGATAGTTGGAATTTCAAGTTAAAGGTCATGAGTTCAAGACTTGGCATAATCACCTTTTATTTTTGTGAAGACCGAATTTGGTGGCCCCCACCATATCTAATGCTTGATAATGGTTGCTAAAACTTAGCAATCAACTTTGCAAGAAATGGAAGGAATCTCATGGACATCAATAAGAAAGTTATTGTTTAGCAAGTGATCAAATCATGAAGGAAAGAAGATTTTCGGAATTATAGCCATCCTGCGCAAGCTTTACTATTTTTATCATAACTTGTGACTCAAGACTCCGATTAAGGCAAGGTCAGATGCGTTGGAAAGAGGACTCAAAGGAAAGGAATATCATGTCTCACGGGGATCTCCCAATTCTGACGTTTTGGGGGTCAAAACAGGCTGTCAAGTAGAGGGATATGAGGGATGACGAATTTGAGTGATTTCTTTTTCTTTCTCTTCTTGTATTTTTCTTCTTTTTAAGGGGAGGCTCTCTTTTGCTCTAGGGTGAATTTTATTTTTCTTTAATCTTTGTTAGAAATTGAGGGTGGAGATTGAGTGGTATAATAGACAACTTGAAGGCTTTCAATAATGACAATTTGCTTCATTGTTATTGTTTGTTCTACAATGCTTGGCTAATCCGTGGATTAGGGTGGAGGAGGAAACCAAAACCGGTGAGTTCGTTCCTTATTATTCTTCTATGTCTTTCCCTCATTATGCTTAATGATTTAATAGGTTCTCCTTCATGAATGTTATTCAACTTCTGGTTTTGTAAAGGTTATTTGGAATGTCTTTTACTTTTTATGCTTGATCTTGACATATCATGTTTAGGTTAAATTCCTTTAATGGTTTGTGCTTGATCTTGATAAATAGTTATTAGAGTTTCAATATATTGAAGTGAAGGGAGTCTTAGGTACTATTTAGGTAGTTGGATTTTTCTTCAAGAAAAATGGTTTTCAAAGTTAAATCTTCCGATCCAAGGCAATTGCTTGCACATTGGATTGAGTTTTATTAGGATATGATTATGAAGTAATTTTGGATTAATTAAATCTGTTTTGGTGAAATCCGATACTCTGATCTCTCTTTCTCTGATCAAGTTTGTGTTTTGATTTCTTTTGATATCAGTTTAGTTATTATTTCCTTGATTAATTGTGGTTTTAAAATCTCTAGTGTGAAAACTGATTAAGGATTTTTTGATCTTGTTTCTACAAATTTCTGTGGATCGACCCGTATTTGCCATTATCTACTTAATAGAAATTTGTGCGATTTCGGTTAACTATTTTGAGCACATCAAAATTTGGCGCCGTTGCCGGGGATTTGTTCTTGAAAATTATTTCAAAAATCTGATTTCTGATTTTTACTCTAGTTTAGTTTAAGATTTTATTTTATTACTTTTTTTTTGTTTTTTTTTTAATTCCTTTTAGGATTTTAACTAATTAGCATTTTTTTTTTTTTTTACACTTTGGTATTGTTGATTTTGCAGGATTGAAAAAAAGAAAAAGAAAAAAAAGAAGGAGCATTTGTAGCAAGGAGTTACAAGATTTGGAGCACAAAGAATCTTCGATTAAGTTGCCAAAATAACAAAAATAATAATAAAGAGAAGAATCTTGCAAAGAAAGCAACTCAAAGCGGGAAAGAAATTTTAGTTTTAGTAGTAGTATCTTTTTTTTAGATCCATTGTAGTAGGACTTTCAAAGTGTAATAATTTTAATTATTTTTAAATTCTGGGAAGGCCCAGATTGTAATAGTTAGGGGCAGGGAAGGATGACAGTTCGACGATACTGTCTCTGCACCTTAGGTTGGTACACTGGGTCTAGGTATCAGTGGCCCGAGTCGACTCAACCAGATCTTCCCCCATCTTGAGTGGGAGGTGAGTACTGAAACCTTACCCACGCCTCTTTAGTAAGTGGGTTAATTCATGGTTGTTTAACTTTGGCAAAAGTGTAATTGATTGAATGTACACATTGATTAAATTGGAATCACACACTTAGTAAGGGCAATCATACCTCCAACAAGATAAGGATTGGATTTCATCACCATTTCCGTGCCCATAGGAATTTATTTTCCTCACTACTTAGGAATCCTTAGCCTTTAATAAAATTTTAGTAGAAACGTGACCTTAGGTCCCGAGCTCATTAGGAGAAGACCATCAAAGGTTGTACCATTTGCGCTCTTTGACGGAAATCGATGCCTAGAATAGCCTTGTCCCTTAAGGGAGACAGTTCATTTGTTCTAGGAGTTTGGTATTTAAGCGAAACCTTTGCCACGAGCATCGTGATCCCACCAATCCCCTGGGGGCTTGCCTGGCCGACTAAGTTTCATAGGACCGGTTTGGAGGCCTGGGTGTACTCTTCACAGTTAGGAGCTGTCTAGTTAACATAGGCTAGCCCATTAGATTGTTTGTGTGTTAACATTAAGGTGTGCTTCCTTAAAAAAATAATAATAATAAAAATAAAAAAAAAATAAAAAACAATTTAAGGTGTGCTTGGTTTATGCAAACTTGGACACGTGAGAGAGGTCGTCTAGCCCGAATTGAATTATTTGAGGTACCCATCACGTTTGTAGAAAGTTTCTCAATTGATCCCAAAATGGAAAACCAAGAGAGAACTCTGAATGAGATGTTCGCACCCGCTTCTGCTACCCCACCCACTTGCATAGTTCTACCTGCAACCACTGCAACCCAGTTTGAGATTAGAGATGCTACCATTAACATGCTTCCTAAGTTCCATGGTTTTGAGAGTGAGCAACCGTACATCCATTTGAACAAATTTCTGACAATTTGTCAGACATTAGATGAAGAAAATGTCAAGTTAAGGCTCTTTCCCCTATCCTTAGAAGACCATGCTGCGGCATGGTTGAATTCTCTTGCTCCTAATTCCATAACAACATGGGATGGGTTGTCAAAGAAATTCATGGCAAAATTTTACCCAATGGCCAAGACAGAGAAAATGAAGGATGCCATTAGGAACTTTAGGGGACGGCCTGACGAAAAGTTTTCTCAAACTTGGGAAAGGTTTCACGACCTTCTTGTCAAATGCCCACACCACGGGCTTGACAAGGCCCAGTTTGTCCATTTCTTCTATAGAGGACTAACCACTGCACAACGTACCTTGATTGAGTCTATGCATAAAGGGAAATTTATGAATCAGACTCCCAATCAAGCGTACGACTTCCTCGTAGAGCTGGCTGAAAATTCCCAAAATTGGAGTAGCAATGGTGGAGGATATGAGAGAGAAGAGATAGGGTCCAGAAAGCAAGGACTTTATGAGATGAAAACAGACCCTGATCTTAAGAATGTAATGGCTAGTCTGGTCAATGGGGTGAACAATCTAAGTAAGAAATTTGATGCATTTACAGTGATGGCCAACAGGAACTCCCACCAAGACCAGGATTCTTTGATGAATGTTGCATCTGAGCCAAGTGCCATGTGTGTCCTTTGTGATAGTTCAGAGCACATGGTGGAGTGTTGCCCAAATTTGCCGGTCGATAAAGTTGAGCAAGCCAATGCCATCAATGGATATAATACCTTTAGGAAACCTACACCAAATTCTTTTAGTTGGACTTACCATCCTGGCAATAGGTTTCACCCGAATTTCTCCTATAGGCAGAGTGAACCTATTCGGCAACAAAGTGGTGGTCCTCCAGGTTTCCAAAGGAACTTTTCAAGGGAAGGCTCTTCTCAATACCCTCAGACAAACCAAGCTTTAGTTCCTCAACAGCCATATGTTGCTCCTCAACAGCCCAACAACTGTAGATCTCTAGTTCCTAACCCAATGACAAATTACTCTCCCTCTGTCCCACAACAGTCTTCATCCTTGGAAACTATGATGACTGATATGATGAAGCTGCAACAATAATTCATCCAACAACAGCAGCAAACCAACACAACCCAAGCCCAGTTGAATCAGGCTACTGCCCAGGCCATTGCCAAAATGGAAGTCCAGCTTGGCCAGTTAGCAATATCAGTAGGAGGGAGAGAGAAAGGGTAATTTCCCAGTCAAACAATTCCTAATCCCAAGGTCCATCCCAATGCTCAGAATGCTCTTAGAGGCCAATTTGGAATAGATAGTTCCCCAGGACTACTCCATGATGAGGTACAAGCTATCCACACCTTGAGGTCTGGTAAGCAGGTGGACAACCAAGTCAGAATGTCTGAGGAAAAGAATGTAAATGTGGGTGAATCAAACAAGGACAAGGGGCAAGATGTCCAAAAGAAAGGGGAGGTGAACCAGGCTCCTATAGAGAACCATCCAGTGACACCCTACATACCCAAGGCTCCTTATCCCCAGCGCCTGCAAGACAATAGGAAGAATAAACACTTCGAGGGGATCTTAGAGGTGTTTAAGAATGTTCAAATCAATATTCCTCTCTTGGATGCCATCAAGCAGATACCTTCGTATTCCAAATTTCTGAAAGATCTGATCACTCTTAAGAGAAAGACTTCTGTCCCTAGGGAGGCTGTGATGGCAGCTCAGGCTTCAGGGCTGATCCAGCAAACAATTGTTCCCAAATATAAAGACCCTGGATGCCCTACAATCTCTATCAGAATTGGAGACACGATGGTTGATAAATGTCTTTTGGATCTTGGGGCAAGTGTGAACCTTTTGCCTTACTCAGTATACAAACAATTAGGCTTGGGGGAGCTCAAGCCCACAGATATAACTTTGAGTCTAGCAGATCGGTCAGTCAAAGTTCCCAAGGGGATAGTGGAGGATGTCATAGTAAAGGTGAATGAGTTTTATTTCCCTGCAGACTTTGTCGTCCTAGATACCAAACCTGTCATGAATCCAGGCTATCACATTCCTGTGATTTTGGGCCGCCCATTCTTTGCCACTTCCGATGCAGTTATCAGATGTAGGAATAGAGTAATGACGTTGGCCTTTGGTAACATGAAGTTGAAATTGAATGTCTTCAATAATGGATTCCAGTCCCTTGAGATGGATGATGAGGAAGAAGTGAACATGATTGATGTCCTGATAGGTCAGACAATACAGGAGTCCTGTTATCAGGACCCTTTGGAGCAATGTTTCGCCCAATTCGACTTTGATATTGACATTGATGAATCCATTCGCGAGGTCAATGCAATGTTGGACTCAACCCATCAAATGGATATTGGTTGTTGGAGAGAGAGAATAGAGCCCTTACCGGTTTCTATTTCGGTACCTGTGCCTTCCATTGTCGAGCCTCCTAAGGTAGAGCTCAAACCATTGCCTGAGTCATTAAAGTATGCTTTCCTTGGTAATGCCGAGACATTACCTGTCATCATTGCCTCAGATTTAGAGAAAGATCAAGAGGGGAAGTTACTTGGTGTGCTTCGCGCTCATTAAGAAGCTATTGGGTGGACCATTGCTGACATCAAAGGGATTAGCCCATCTGTGGTAATGCACCAAATTTATCTTGAAGAGAATGCAAATCCCTCAAGAGAACCACAGAGACGGCTAAACCCTGTTTTGAAGGAAGTAGTTCGGGGTGAAGTGATGAAACTACTAGATGCAGGTATTATATGCCCCATCTCTGATAGTAAGTGGGTTAGCCCTGTCCAAGTTGTACCCAAGAAGTCTGGTGTCACCGTAGTTGCCAACCAACATGATGAATTGGTCCCCACTCGTGTCCAAACTGGTTGGCGAGTATGTATTGATTATCAAAGGTTGAATGCAATGACTAGGAAGGACCATTTTCCCTTACCTTTCATTGATCAGATGTTGGAGCGTCTAGCTGGTCATGCATACTACTGCTTCTTAGATGGTTATTCTGGATATAACCAAATCCCAATTGCCCCTGAGGACCAAGAGAAAACAACATTCACCTGTCCCTTTGGCACATTTGCCTATAGACGCATGCCTTTTGGGCTATGCAATGCACCCGCGACATTTCAACGGTGCATGTTAAGTATTTTTTCTGACATGGTGGAGAGGTTTTTGGAAGTCTTCATGGATGATTTCTCTGTCTTTGGGTCTAGCTTTGAAGAATGTTTATCTCATTTGACACTTGTGCTAAAGAGACGTGAAGAAAAGAACTTAGTACTCAATTGGGAGAAGTGTCATTTCATGGTGAAATCGGGAATTGTCTTGGGACACATAGTGTCAAAGAAGGGAATAGAAGTTGATAAGGCGAAGGTAGATTTAATTGCAACCCTACCACCTCCTAAGACAGTGAGGGAGGTGAGATCCTTCTTGGGCCATGCTGGCTTCTACCGTCGTTTTATCAAGGACTTCAGTAAGATCTCAAAACCTCTCTGTGATTTGTTGTCCAAAGATGCCTCATTTGAATTTACTCCTGATTGCTTCGCTACCTTTGAAAAGCTAAGAATGGAATTGACCTCAACACCTATCATTTGGCCTCCTGATTGGACTCTACCGTTTGAGGTCATGTGTGATGCCTCCAATTATGCAATTGGTGCCATCTTAGGGCAAAGAGTTAACAAGCTACCTCATGTGATTAATTACGCTAGTAAGACTCTAAACGACACTCAACTTAACTATTCCACCACGGAAAAGGAGTCGTTGGCAGTCGTATTTGCTCTGGAAACGTTTAGACCCTACCTGATAGGTTCAAAAGTACTTGTATTCACCGATCATGCTGCCCTTAAGTTCCTTCTAACAAAGAAGGATGCGAAAGCCAGGCCGATTCGGTGGATTCTCTTATTGCAAGAATTTGATCTCGAGATTCGAGATAAGAAAGGGTCAGAAAATGTGGTGGCTGATCATGTGTCTCGATTACTTGTAGAGCCTCATGTTGAGTCCTTGCTTATCTTAGAAACATTTCCTGATGAGCAGCTTATGTCAGTCTCACATGCAGAAATCCCATGGTATGCAGACATTGTGAATTACCTTGTTACAGAGCAAATGCCAAGTTCTTAGACTAAGCAAGAAAAGTGTCGTTTTCTATCTATGGCAAAATGGTATTTTTGGGATGAGCCGTATTTGTTCAAGTATTGCCCCGACCAAATCATTCGACGGTGCATCCCCAAATGTGACCAAAGGAAAATTCTTGCGTTTTGCCATGATCATGCTTGTGGAGGACATTTTGGGGGAAAGAAAACCGCTGCAAAAGTTTTGCAGTGTGGATTTTATTGGCCCTCCCTATTCCGTGATTCACATGATTATTGCAAAACCTGTGATCGTTGTCAATGATTAGGGAGAATCACAAAACGGAATGAGATGCCCCAACACCCAATCCTGATAATCGAAATTTTTGATGTATGGGGCATTGACTTCATGGGCCCTTTCCCAGTGTCATATGGCTACCAGTACATTTTAGTTGCTGTGGATTACATGTCAAAATGGGTAGAGGCAATAGCTTGCAAAACAAATGACCACAAGGTGATAGTTCAGTTTCTCAAGGAAACTGTATTTGCTCGTTTTGGTATTCCCCATGCAATCATCAGTGATGGGGGAAAGCATTTTTGTAATCGGGTCTTTGCGACCTTGATGGGGAAATACTTTATTACTCATAAAGTAGCCACCTCATATCATCCCCAGACGAGCGGTCAGGTCGAAATCTCCAACAGGGAGATTAAGACCATCCTTGAGAAGACAGTCAATCCCACTAGAAAGGACTGGTCATTACACTTGAGTGATGCTCTATGGGCATATAGGACCGCATATAAGACTCCAAACGGAATGTCCCCTTACAGATTGGTCTTTGGGAAGGCTTGTCACCTCCCTGCTGAGTTGGAACATAGGGCATATTGGGCGATCAAACGCTTCAACTTTGCTCTCGATAAAGCAGGAGAGACCAGGAAACTTCAGCTTGATGAGCTGGAGGAGCTCCGAAATGATGCTTATGATTGCGCCAAAAACTACAAAGACCGAATGAAAGCCATGCATGATAGGCATATTCTCAGGAAAGAGTTTCACCTTGGCCAGAAAGTCCTATTGTACAATTCCAGGTTGCACTTATTCCCTGGAAAGTTGAAGTCTCGTTGGACTGGACCTTACATTGTTCATATTGTTCATCCCCATGGTGCGGTTGAGGTCCAAAGTCCCAAGGATGGTGATATTTTCAAAGTCAATGGTCAAAGGTTGAAACCATTCTTAGAGACTGTTGTTTCGAAGGCTGAATCTGCATCTCTGGAAGATCCCGCCTATCAAGACTGATTGAGCACTGGATCTGACAATGTATTTTCTGTGTATATTATATACAGTGGTTACCTGCTTTTATTTTTTATATTATTTATTATTTTGTCTAACTTTGGCATGATGTTGCAGTTCCAAGTCTTATAATTCTCAGGTGCCCTCCTGTACTTTTATTCCCTATGTTTCCTTGATCATTGCATCTCACTTATTTAAACATCGAGGACGATGTTCATGCTAGGTTGGGGGGTGAGAACAAACACACTTGTCCATCTTTAGACAAGAATTTCACATTTTTTTTTTGTTTGATTTTCTAGGATTTTTAGAAAAATTTTCAAAAAATAAAAAAAAAAATTGCTATTTGTGTTTGAGAAAGGAAACTTCAAAGAGAATTTTTTGAAACGAAGATACCTCGAATTTTGGAATTCTCGATGCTATGGGCAAAAGAAAACAATGGTTTGCTGTTCTGTTTTAGGAAAGGATTTTTGGAAAAGTGCTGAATCTTGATCCTTCACTTTTACACAGGTGGTATATATTTGCAAGGTTTTGAATGTGAAGCTATGATTTCCGATTTTCTTTGACGATTGGATTAAAAATATGATGAAAAACCGACCTTTAGTATACAGTTTCCTGGTTCAACTGGTGAATTAATGAGGGCACATGGAAAGGGCTGCCTATTGTTGGGGACCGCAAAAAAAAAAAAAAAAGTTTAGTTAGAAGTATTAAAAAGAATGAAAAGTTTTGTGACTAGTTTGGGTTCGTAGCCTTTTTAACCCGAGCCAGTAAGCCCGTAGGGGTATTTACATACCTAGTGCCCTAAAAACGTCTGGTTTGGGAGTCATTGGCCTAATGCTCGTTACATGTGTTAATTAGAAAGCTTAAGGGACCTAGGCATTGCACAGTCACATGTGTGTTTGAAATATATATATATATATATGGCCTTTGAAAAAACAATAGTGCGAAAGCCGTCATGGTCGCCTTGAGAGGAAACTGTTTTTCTTTGCTAAAGTTAAGTTGCCCAAAATTTTGAATTGAAAATCGTTTCCATGGAAGTTTCTAGCTAATCATTTGAAACTTATGTCTTTTTACGTGTACACACTTTTCACTGTGCACGATCAACTTAGCATGATTTTGAGAATTTCTGACAAAATGATAGGATTTGTGAACCGAATTCCATACTTAACTTTGAAAATTCTGAGAATCGAGAATATCGGGTGTTTATAAATCTTCTTTTGGAAAAATTTCCTTTGGTTTTTACTCTGATTGATTAAAAAAAAAAAAAGAATTTTGTGGGTAAATTCACTGCAAACCCTCACGAGACAACACTCGTCCACTAGAGGTAATCTAGGGGTTTAACGGCTTGTTGCATATGCTAAATGCAACCGCGATTCCTATGAAAGTGAGTTAGGATTTCTAGTTTCAACATTTAATTTTACTTTGTTTTGTTCGAGGACTAGTAAACTTTAGGTTTATGGGTATTTGATATGCATGGCATAATATAAATAACTACCCTTTTATTTGAATTTGTTAGTTGTTTATTTTGTCTTAAATGTTCTACTTATAGCCTTTTTCTTAATACGCAGGAATTGGAAGGAGCTGAGAATATTTGAGCTTAATTCGGAGAGGTTTAAAACTAAAACCCCATTTGGGAAAAGTTATACACAAAGAGCATATAGGCTTGTTGGAGGATAGTTGGAATTTCAAGTTAAAGGTCATGAGTTCAAGACTTTGAACAATCAGCTTTTATTTTTGTAAAGACCGAATTTGGTGGCCCCCACCATATCTAATGCTTGATAATGGTTGCTAAAACTTAGCAATCAACTTTGCAAGGAATGGAAGGAATCTCATGGACATCAATAAGAAAGTCATTGTTTAGCAAGTGATCAAATTATGAAGGAAAGAAGATTTTCGGAATTGTAGCCATCCTGCACAAGCTTTACTATTTTGACCATAACTTGTGACTCAAGACTCCGAATAAGGCAAGGTCAGATGCGTTGGAAAGAGGACTCAAAGGAAAGGAATATCATGTCTCACGAGAATCTCCCAATTCTGATGTTTTGGGGGTCAAAATAGGCTGTCAAGTGGAGGGATATGAGGGATGACGAATTTGAGTGATTTCTCTTTCTTTTTCTTCTTGTATTTTTCTTCTTTTTAAGGGGAGGCTCTCTTTTGCTCTAGGGTGAATTTTATTTTTCTTTAATCTTTGTTAGAAATTGAGGGTGGAGATTGAGTGGTGTAATAGACAACTTGAAGGCTTTCAATAATGACAATTTGCTTCATTGTTATTGTTTGTTCTACAATGCTTGGCTAATCCGTGGATTAGGGTGGAGGAGGAAACTAAAACCGGTGATGTCGTTCCTTATTATTCTTCTATGTCTTTCCCTCATTATGCTTAATGATTTAATAGGTTCTCCTTTATGAATGTTATTCAACTTCTGGTTTTGTAAATGTTATTTGGAATGTCTTTTACTTCTTATGCTTGATCTTGACATATCATGTTTAGGTTAAATTCCTTTAATGGTTTGTGCTTGATCTTGATAAATAGTTATTAGAGTTTCAACATATTGAAGTGAAGGGAGTCTTAGGTACTATTTAGATAATTGGATTTTTTTTCAAGAAAAAGGGTTTTCAAAGTTATATCTTCCGATCCAAGGCAATTGCTTGCACATTGGATTGAGTTTTATTAGGATATGACTATGAAGTAATTTTGGAATGATTAAATCTGTTTTGGTGAAATCTGATACTCTGATCTCTCTTTCTCTGATCAAGTTTGTGTTTAGATTTCTTTTGATATCAGTTTAGTTATTATTTCCTTGATTAATTGTGGTTTTAAAATCTCTAGTGTGAAAACTGATTAAGGATTTTTGGATCTTGTTTCTACAAATCTCTGTGGATCAACCCGTATTTGCCATTATCTACTTAATAGAAATTTGTGCGATTGCGGTTAATTATTTGGAAAACATCAAATATTTTGACTCAAGGGTAAGTAAATTGCGCTTTTCTGAAGGTAAGTTAGCCATGAAAATTAGAGCATTTAGTTACCATTTCCTAATTTAAATGTTAGTCAAATGATTTTTTAGTAATTAGAAAAAACTAAATCAAAATAAAGGTTTGGGATGTGATTCAAACAAGGCTGAGCCAGATTTGAGTAAATGAGTGCAATATGATACAAAAAGAAAAAAAAAAAAAAACTTCATTCTTAATCACTCTTCCATTTTAAATCATGGGTACAACACATGAAAGTAGGTAACTAAAAGATCGTACGTCCTTTTGAGCCACGACATTCATGAAGAATTTATTTGTAAAATGAAGGGAAGTAAGGAAAGAGAAGAAAGGGTAAGGGGTGCTCGGGCTTGTGCCTAACTTTTTAGCGCTAGGGCTGGGTCTCGATAAAAATCTTGGCCCGTTTAATATATTGGCCGCTCATATTAACTTGTAGAAAGCTTGAAGCCCCGCCCGACCCGAGTGCTAGGCACTGTTTAAGTAACTAAGAGTGAGTTTGGCATTGTGCCATTTAGATGTTCTCATGTTCCCACGAGATGAGGCTACAAAAACATGTTTAGTTAATGTAAATTATTGTTCCCAATTTTGGTCTCACGGGAAGGAATCCCAAGATCATAACCCGCTGGCATAAGAAAGTTGGAACAAAAAATCTTTATTTTTTTTAAGAAACAACTTTCTGGCACAGTTAGTTCCTACTTATCTCTTACATTTTAAATAGGTCATTTAAAAAGATTTCAAATCCTCTCACTTATCTTAATGGTAGGCCCCATGTTCACAATCCCAAAGAAGGTGGCCCCACTTTGTAATTCTTGAAGGTGGGTCACATAGTCACAATCACAAAAGGTGGACCCAAATTATAATTCTTATAATGGTGGGACCACATTATAAGGCCCCATGTTCTATTTTCTAAAGGTGGGCACCACTTGTAATTTCTAAACGTGGGTCATGTATTTACAATCAATCAAAAGATGGCCCCACATTATAAATTCTATAAAGGTGGGCCCACATTGTAAATCCTATGAACATGTCCTCATATTATCATTTCTAAAGGTGGGCACCACATTGTAATTTCTAAAGATATGTTATATGTCCACAATCACAAAAAATGTGTCACCACTTTGTCATTCTTAAACGTGGATCACGATCACAATCACAAAAGGTGAACCCACACTGTGAATTTTATGAATGTGGGCTCATAATCTAATTTCTAAAGGTATGTACGATGTTGTAATTTCTAAAGGTGGGTCCCATATTTACATTTACAAAAAAGGTGGCCCCACATTATAATTCTTATAAAGTGGCCCATATCGTAAATCCTATAAATATGGGCCCCGTGTTCTAATTTTTAAAGGTGGTACCAACTTATAATTTCACAGGTGGGTCTCATATACGACAATAATAGTTCTGCGGATAATAAAAGGTGGGTCCCACATTATAAATCGTATGATTCTTTTGCTTCCGTTCTTTAGAGCAAAACTTTAATAATGTTACTAAACAAGTTCTGAACAACATATTCTCAACAGAATAATTTAATATAATGTTGCCAAATAAGATTTGGAGAATATAGTCTCGGCACAACCCGATCTCGGAACAACCTGATATGAGTATAAAACTAGGAACAGCAAGAGAACGATGCCAAACAGGCCCTAAGTATCTTTTTGTAAAAGGGAGGAGTTAAACACGCATCCTCCAACTCATGAACAAACAACTTAACCAAGTTAGCTACAAGTTGGGTCATTTAACCTGAGTCGGGCTTCATATTTATATTTATAAAATATAATAGACTTGGGCTATGGCCGGGCGGGCACTTCTGGCCTGAGTCGGTCTTCATAAGTGAGCTAGTTGTAAATGGCGAGAGTCGGGATAGGCGTGGGCTGTTGGGCAGTACAGCTCTGAATTGGACTTGTGTCAGAATTTTAAAGCCTATGCCTACTTCCAATCCAACCTGATAACCCCCACTGCCAAACAACATAGAAAGTCACGTTTTTAAGCATGAACCTTTGCCGTCCCAGGAACACCACGAATAGGGATTGTTGACGATTTTAATCCGCGGATACTGTGAGTGGACCAACCACATACTGTCTCATGGTGATACGATGCACTATGATAGTCTCACGGTCATGGGCCAACCCTCCCATGATCGGACTTGTCTATCAATGTCCACTGAGTATTTTGTTTTTATTGAAATGGATGTCCACTGGGAGATTTCGTAAGCCTTCCATTCCTAAAGTTGGTCTATCACTGTCAAGTGTCAACTGCGAAATTTCGAAGTCTCCTCTAATGTTGGTATCCCACCGAGATAATTCAAAGTCTAGTCTTCTTTGCATCCGCTTTTTCCGTGTGACAGTGCAAGAGATTATTTTCCGATGAGTTTCGTGACATGGCCCATACCCAAACCTTTTCCAACCTATGCCCTCTCATTACTAATTTCCCTTGAGTTAGAATAATATACTTGAATTACACCATTGGATTGATTAATGTTAAGGAAGGGAGAGTTTGATTATGTTTGTTTGTTGGCATGGAATCTAATTCTAAGAAAATCTGAGAAATGTATTTTGAAAATTAATTAGTTAAAATATAAAAAAAAAAGTAAATATCTATTTTCGGCATTAAAAAAAAAGGAAAGATTTATAAATGAATATCAAATTATCTCCCCTTTAATGAAAAATGAATCAATGAAAGATGAAAAATGTATACCCGATCATCACAATAATAGATCAAATCTTCCGAGGGTCCCATCTACAGTTCTATCTTATGTTCTCTCACCTTTTTAGTGATTATTCCTTGGAACTAATCTTATTGTGAATTAGTATTTAATTCTATCCTACTAAGGTCCCCAATGGTTAATCTTTTTTTCACATATTTATCATTTGATGTTGTATATTATTTTGTTTAAGCGAATTTTTGGGTGTTTTGGCAGGGAGGAAGGAATGAGTGGGATTTCCAATGGATGAATTTTGAAACGATACATGACCTGCAACATGCAGATATAAACAAAACTGTGGTTTTATGAAAATTGATGCTTCCACTAATGCAGATATCGGATGAATTGAGAATTTCAATTTGAATTGTCCCTCTTAATCTGACTTTGAGGGGTAAGGTCCTATTGAGTTCTTACATTTTTAACTTCTGCTATCCAGCTCATTCGATTACTACAGGGATGATTCTAATTTGAAATATGAACCTAATTTACAAATACGATACATATTGAATTAATCACAAGAATACCCATTTACAAATTTTTTCAATCGGTAACATATGATTATATCGCAATGGAGCACCTAATTTGACGGTGCCATGAGCTCATTGTCATCATCATTCCCCACTGTTCTTTGCCTCATCATGGAATATGGTAGATAATGAATATTGCCCCAGTCACTACGGCAGCATCTTGTTCTTGTAAATAGGTGGTCCACTGGTCCATACACATTTGAATTCTCCTGTTACATGAAGTGATTGATTGCTTATAAAACCAATGAGTGGAAGCTCATTTTGCAGAGGACCCTTCACCACAAGGAATGGAGAGGTATTGTATTTGACACCTACCTTAGTTGGCCACCTCTCATAGTTTTACCCGGTGGATGTGTAGAGGAGGATTTGCATGTGTCTCTAGGGATTAGTTTTTTGCTGTGTTGTTGAAGATTAGGTACAGACCCATTTTAAATTTGTGCTAGGTCCAGTCCCATGGATTAGTACCTTTCTTTATGAGAATCTCTTTTACACAAAAAGCCACTAAGGGGAGAACCAAAGAATAGCCTCAATGCCTCATTCAAGGCCATCCAAAAAAAGAGAGAACATGGTAGAAAAAAGTTAGTAATTTCCTTTCTAGCTGTCACAGTTAGAAGATAAGACCTCCCAAAGAGAAGAAGCATTGAAAATCCGGAAAAATCTCCCTTGGCTAGCCATCTTAAAACTATTTTCGTTCCCACACTCCATTTTTTTTCTCTTTTTGACCAATTAACGACCTTCAATTTTGTTAAAAGGCATAGGGACATGTCTGCCCCTATATCATCCAATTACTGTAGGGATTATCCTAATCTTGCAATATGAATTGTAAAAGAAATACCTGTTGAACCGATCACCGGAATATCGCTTACACTATAGTGATTAAAATTGTGGACTCGAACTCGAACACGACCATGCAACTTGGCTGAGTTGCATACTTTATTTTCCCCAATTGGTTGCAGAATAGTCCAAGGAGGAGGATTGAGTTGAAGGAGATATATTTGAGAAAGCAAACGAAGCAATATATGTGATCTTGATCCAAATTACTGTTCAGGACTAATGCAGTTATGGTAGAATTAAGAATTCAAATTTGAATTACCACTCTGAGGGGTAAGTTCCTATTGAGTTTTTCTCTGACATGAATACAACCTGAGCCATCCTATTACCGTAGGAGAATTATCCCAATGTCTGAATATAAACCACCAAAAAAAAAAAAAAAAACCTATTAAACCCATTACCTAGAACTCAGCATAGAGAGCAGGTGTAGCTCCACGGGAGTCAATACATTTGATGTCAATACACCAGAGTCAATACATGATCATTCCTGTTTACTTTCCCTCTCTTTCTCGTGACAATTTACAAATGATGTTACTCAAGCACCTTCCTCAGTGCATTGCCTCATAATGGCCGCAAAGGCTACGGCCATGTTTGGCATCTCTATTCTTTTTTTATTGACAGACTATTTCAGATAGAGCTATTAAAAAAGGGGAGGTGCTTTTATGAGAGACACTCTCACCAAATTTATGAGAGATTGGTAGGGGCCCTCACTTCCATATCCACTCTCACCAACTTAAATGCAAGGACCCTAAATATAGAAGTGAGGGCCCCTACCCATCTCTCATAGACTTGGTGAGAGTGTCTCTCATAGGAGCACCTCCCTAAAAAAAGAGCTATAAAAAAAAGAGGGCATTTCAATTTTAGAGGATTTACCTCTATCTTTTTTAGAGCCTATGCCTCTATTTTTTACATCCCCAGAAAGTGGGCATTTCAATTTTAGAGGATTTACCTCTACTCCTCTAAAATAGGAAGAGGATAAAGTCATTTACCAAACGCTCTAATTTTTATTACCTTTATCCGATTTAGACAAATAGACAAATAGAGGTGAACAATAGAGACACCAAACATGCACTAACTATTCCTTTTTTTGGATCTCGGATAAAGGAATCATGACCATCCACACCAGTTTTTAAACTTATACTACTTCTGGATTCATTAATGCTATTGGTCCCAAATGCTCAATTATATATATATATATATGGGGGTATTCTTATGCATCCATTTTGGTGAGGGATAGATGCATAGGAATACCCCCCTATATATATGGGAATTCTCAAAAACTCCCCATGTCAAAAGGGGGCGTTTACACCACTCTAAAACATTCAATAAGAATCATTTATTTACTGTTGAGTATCATGTTTGATTGAATGTCCAGCTAAATCAAGGGACATAAAGAGAAAAGCAAGGAGTCATTTAACGTCAGCTATGCAGGTTTTTAGGGACTCATTTATTTGTAACTTTCCCCCATGGGGTCTCCAAATCGATGAAAATAAATTGCTAGATTTTTATGAGCCCCCATTTACACAAATAAGTGTTTGGCCCACTGGTAGATTTTGAAATTCTAAGTTTTCTATAATAAGCATTCTGATGGTGGGCCAATCCTACTTGGAAAAAAATTCTGCGGGCCCACAAAAGATGAGGGCATTCAATTTGATTGAATTAGATTTTTTATTAGTGGCCCGTAACAATTCGTACAAATCACCATATGTTTTGATCATTGAGGATTTTATAAGTGGGTCATTTTTCATTTTTATAAGTGTCCCCCGCCGTAAAAATGACTTACACACACGATGAATGGGTGTTGCTTTTACTTGTTTGGTAAGACAAATAAGGTAACTTGAAGCAAATTTTTAGTCATTAAAGATCTACAAGTATTTAAATTTAAACAGCCTCATAAGATAGTTAAAGTTTAGGGTGCAAAATCTCTAGATTAGTCTACTCAATAAATCAGCCAAAAAGTGTGCAAAAACAATAAATATGTAGCAGAAATAAAATCACAAGCACACACCATAAGGACACCAGATTTTGCATGGAAAACCCTAACCGAGTGAAAAATCACGGATCCGAACTGGATCGTTAATCAAGCACTATGAATCTCTCAATTATAAGAAACTCAAATTTCCTCCCCAGATATCTCCTACGGACTGAAGTTACCTTGTGTTGTTTCACGCTTCAACCACTTCACACCGCTGATTGCAACAAACTTAATCCCGCGCTTGACTCCTCAAGTCTTCTACGCAAGAAAATGATTTTTTACAAAGAGTGCAGAAGAGACTGGCTCTAGAAAACATGGCAGCACAACTTCTTAATAAATCTCTAGAAAAGAATTCTCTTAATTAAATCTCTAACTCAGAACTTTGAGAGGTGAGATGTCTCTTTAGAATAGCCCTTGAGTCCTTTAAATAGCCCTTGGGACGTGCTTAAGGTTGCCTAACTTGATTAGGATTAAAACAAGCAGTTTTGGCACAATTAGAAATAAGTTTCTAGTTTTCGTAGGACTTTGTCACCTTGTCCGCTCGAGCGAACCATCCATCCGTTCGAGCGGATGAGGTTCTGTTTCAACGTGTGGCCATTCTGACACATGTCCGCTTGAGCGGATGAAGTGGTGGCTCGAACGAGTCCTATTCTGGTTGATCTGGAAATTCGGCAGCTTTCTTTTTCTAATTCGTTCAAACTTTCTTCTTCAGAGTCCTTCTTGTCTTCTATCTTCAGAGTCTTTTTCTAAACAAAGATTACAACTGAAAAGACCCCCAGAGTTTTGTCCAACCCATGAATTTAGCCAACACTCAAAATCCTAACAATCTCACCCTTTGGCAATTCATGGACAAAACTTGTAGGACAATACAATATGATCTACCCAAAAGAGAAACCCAAAATATATCTAATTCTAAACAACAACAAAAAAAATCAGAAATTGACACTGTAGATTTTGAATTGCCTTAGCTTGTAGAAATCCCCCTTGCTTCATTCTTCTTCCCCTGTATTTGTCCATAATTGACAAACAAATAGCATCATGCAGCTGCTGTCAATTTAGATATAGTAGCTCCCCCTCAATTTCAACTCCCCCATAATGTATCTTCGTAGCAACGTTAGGTGTGAGAGCTTGAACTCATTGATCAGGGCTTTTTATATGTAGCCACCCACACTTGTGTAGTTTAATCTTTCAGCAGAGTGTGAGCAACCTCCTTAGGTAAATCAGACTTTCTAACCCAAATTTCTAGCCCAAATTGGAGTCGTTTTGGGTGGAGAAAAATTCTTTCGCCATTGCTTGGTCTTAAAAAGACTTTGCAGCATCTTGCAATGGGGACGAATGTGTCATTTCTTTCCAGAGTAGTGACAAGTGGATATGCGTACAGCATGTGACACATTCTTTTTCTTGAAACTACTCGACACATTATATATATGTGCTGTATGTGGAGTAGTATGTGCAACACTTGAAACAAAAACTGTTTTGCCTTTAATACCTGAGGTGGATGCACCATAATCATAACCGAGACCGCTTCTATCAAAACAAGACTTCTGATTGCACAAGATGTTCCTAAGAGTCTTCGAACTAGTGTTCATCTTGTTTAGAGAATCCTATTTGACTTCTAGCTCAGACAGAGTGATTCAGTCCTTCTTGCAGGTCTTTATTTTCAGCTTTCATCATCACTATCTCTTTCTTTAGATTCACTACTTCTTTTTCAGCCTTCTCAAATTTTGACCATCAGTAGTCAAATTTTTAGTCATGCAATTTTTTTAACTTTCCAAGGGATGAACCTATTTTAGCGCTTACTCTAATTCAATCTTCAGTGCAGAATTTTCTTCTTGAGCAGCCTTAAACTTGATAGTGATCTTGTTGCCATACTTGGTCATGCTTAGACAACCAGCATATGTAGTATGGTACAACTCTTCCCAATCTTTCTCTTGATCTAACATCTCATCATCATTATCACCATCGGTATTATTGTCGGATAGAGAATTAGCCTTGAATGCCAAAAACTTGCTATTCACATTTTCAGAAGAATTAGCCTCAAGATCTTTTTCTTCTTCGTTTTCTTCTTCAAAAGATTCTTCATCCCAAGTTGTGTTGATAACCTTTTGCTTTATACCCCTTTTTTTGTTGGCACAGTCATTAGCATAGTGACCATAGCCTTGGCACTCGAAACACTTTGTTCCTTTTGCAGAATCCTTCTTCATGAACTTAGAAATTTTCAACTTGACTTGTTTTGATTTCATGTACTTCTTGAAGCAATTAAACAATCCAGTCATTTCATCTTTAGCCTCAGATTCAGAGTCAGACTCAATTTTCTTTTCAGGTTTCTTTCTTGATTCCGGGATGGCTATCAAAGCAATACCTTTTTCTTTTGATTTTCCTTTATCTAAACGGTTAGCTTCAAATGTCTGAAGATTTCCAACCAGCTGGTTTACCTTGAGGGTATCAAGATTCTTATTTTCTTCTCTAACATCAAATTTAGAATCGAACCTCGAAGGTAGAGACCTCAGAGTTTTCTTAACAATCTTGTTTTCTGAAATTTCCTCACCCAGATTAAAAACATTATTGACAATATCATTCAGCTTCGCATAAAATTGATCAAAATTCTCATCTTCTTCCATCACGATGGTTTCAAATTCTTTAGTTAGCATTTGCAATTTAGATTGCCTCACCATGTCTGTACCCTCATACACTGTCTGTAATACTTCTCATGCTTCTTTTGCAGTTTTGCAAGTGGAAATCCTACGGAACTCTTCAGCAGACACTCCATTGTATATTTCATTCATCGCCTTGTTATTACAATTGGAGGCATGCTTCTCATCCTTAGTCCATTGGGCTTTAGGTTTATGAACAATCTTCCCATCAGCCACAATTGTTGGTTTGGAGTAGCCCTCCTCAATAATATCCCAAACATCACCTTCAATGGACTTAAGGAACCCAATCATCATTGGCTTCCAATATGCATAATTAGAACCATCTAGCAAAGGGGACTTAGAAGTTGATGTCCCCTCTTGATTTAGTACCATTCTAAAATCTCTCAGGATCAATACACAACAACTTAGTGCAACCTGCTCTGACACCAATTGAAAGTTTAGGGTACGAGATCTCTATATTAGTCTCCTCAATAAACCAGTCAAAAATTGTGTAAAAACAATAAATATGCAGCAGAAATAAAATCACAAGCACACACCACAAGGACGCCAAATTTTACGTGGAAAACCATAATCGGGCAAAAAACCACAAATCCGAACTCAACCGTTAATCAAGCACTATGAATCTTGTAATTACAAGAAATTCAAATTTCCTCCCCAGATATCTCCTACCTAAGGACTGAAGTTATCTTATGTCGTTTCACGTTTCAATAACTTTACACTGCTGATTGCAACAGACTCAATCCTACGCTTGATTCCTCAAATCTTCTACGCAAGAAAATTATCTTTTACAAAGGATGCAGAAGAGACTGGCTCTAGAGAACTTGGCAGCACAACTTCTTAATAAATCTCTAGGAAAGAATTATCTCAATTACATCTCTAAATCAGAACTTTGAGAGGTGATGTGTCTCTTTAGAATAGCCCTTGGGACGTGCTTAAGGTTGCCTAACTTGATTAGGGTTAAAACAAGCGGTTTGGGCACAATTAGAAATAAATTTTTAATTTTCGTAAGGCTCTGCCGCATTGTTCGCTCGAGCGGACCATCCATCCGCTTGAGCAAATGAGGTTCTATTTCAATGTATAGCCATTCTGACACATGTCCGCTTGAGCGGATGAAATGGTCGCTCGAGCGGACCCCACTTTGGTTGATCTGGAAATTTAGCAGCTTTCTTCTTCTGATTTGTTCAGACTTTCTTCTTCTGAGTCCTTCTTGTCTTCTACCTTTAGTGTCATTTCCTACATAAAGATTGCAACTCAAAAGACCCCCAGAGTTTTGTCCAACCTACGAATTTAGCCAACACTCAAAATCCTAACGGATATGATTCATCATTATCTCCAATTTATCAAATTTTTAGGCATTCCAGATATGAAAGCATTTTGAAGTTGTAAAGTCAATAAAAGAGGGAGAAAAAGTAGCACATAACTCCATCTCACTCGTTAAACATGGGGCATTTTTGCTTCACAAAATTCCCAGGGCGTTTTGTAGCTCTCTCCCTCTCTCAATATATATATATATATATATATATATATATGTGAAGCGAAGTGGTTTCTTTCCAGAGTCTTACCATCATGTCAATGAATGCCAAAATTTGAGCAACCAAGAAGGCTACAACTCTGAATTGGACTGTTCAGTACGTACCGACCATAGAACACAAGTTTTGTAAATAATAATTTACTAAGTACTAAGGCTCTGAATTGGACTTGTGTCAGAATTTTAAAACCTATGCTTGCTTCCAATCCAACCTGAGAACGCCACTACCAAACAACAGAGGAAGTCACTTTTTTAAGCATGAACCTTTAACGTCCCAGTCTTCACGCTCCGATGTAATTCACTCCGGTAAAGTTATAAGTTGGTCTATCATGAATCGGGATCGCTGAGGGTTTTGGTCCGTGACTGTGAGTGGACTAACCACATGTTGCCCTACAGTGATACGGTGGGCTGTGATAAACTCATGGTCATGAGGTAAACCCTCCCATGATCCGGACTTGTCTATCAATGTCCACTGAGAAATTTCTTTTGAAATGGATGTCCACTGAGAAATTTGTTAAGCCTTCCATGTCTAATGTTGGTCTATCACTGTCGAGTGTCAACTGAGAAATTTCAAAGTCTCCTCTAATGTTGGTATCTCATTGAGATATTTCAAAGTCTAGTCTTCTTTGCATCTGCTTTTTCTGTGTGACAGTGCAGGATATTATTTTCCGATGAGTTTGGTGACATGGGGCCATACCCAAACCTCTTCCAACCTACGCCCTCTCACTCATTACTTGTTTCCCAAATAATCTCCCCTTTAATGAAAAATGAATCAAGGAAAGATGAAAAATGTATATCCGATCATCACAATAATAGATCAAAACTTATGAGGGTCCCATCTGCAGTTCTATCTTATGTTCACTCACCTTTTTAGTGATTATTCCTTGGAGCTAATCTTATTGTGAATTAGTATTTAATTTTATCCTACTAAGGTCCCCAATGGTTAATCTTTTTTTCACATATTTATCATTTGATGTTGAATATTATTTTGTTTAAGCGAATTTGTGGGTGTTTCGGTGGGGAGGGAGGAATGCGTGGGATTTCCAATGGATGAATTTTGAAATGATACATGATCCGCAACATGCAGACGAATAAAAATTATGCGTCTTAATCAAAATTGATGCTTCCACTAATGCAGTTATGGGGATGAATTGAGAATTTCCATTTGAATTGTCCCTCTTAATCTGAGTTTGAGGGGTTAAGGTCCTAACGTCTGCTATCCAGCCCATTCGATTATTACATGGATGATTCTAATTTGAAATATGAACCATAAAATAATTTGCATATTGAATTAATCACAAGACTACCAGTTACAATTTTTTTCAATCGGTAACATATGATTGTATCGCAATGAAGCACCTAATTAATTTCACGGTGCCATGAGCTCATTGTCATCATCATTTCTCACTGTTCTGTGCCTCATCATGCATGGAATCGTAGATAATGAATATTGCCCCAGTCACTACGGCAGAATTCTATACATTTGAATTCTCCGGTCACATGAAGTGATTGATTGCTTATAATGGGTCCCATTTTAAATTTGTGCTCAGGTCCTATCCCATGGATTTGTAGCTTTTTTTATGAGATGAGAAAGCTTTTTTACAGGAAAAACCACTGGGCTAAAAGATAGCATCAATGCCTCATTCATGCCCTTCCAAAGAGAGAACGTGGTAGAATTTTTTTTATAGCAATTTTGAATATGTGTATTTTTGTTGTGACTCTATAGTTGAAAATGATTACTTTACGTTACTGCTATTAATTTAGTAAATTTCCAAATGGTGTCAATAAAAATGAAAAAGTAAAAACCTCCCTACCTATTCAACTGACTTCTGACCTTTCAATAAAAACAGACCTTACATTTTCCGGTAGCATAAAACATGAATACTTTCACGCGGTTAGTTCAGGACCGACCCATTATATATAAACACATGAGCGCTACACAATGTCCGGGCATTTTTTAGGAAAACACGCCCATTTTAATTGGGACTACTGAGACGCATGACAATCGTCGAAATTTATTTGATGGAAAGATCTACAAGAAGCCCTACCTATATGCAAAATCTTGAGCCCATAAGAACATCCTAATCTTTTGATCCATGACCCTAAAATTTAATAGTTTAAAAGCATCATTTTATCATGATTTCAACCAAACATTAAGAAAAAGTTAAAAGAGTACCAAACTTGGACTTGTGACTATTAACAGGGGTGTAGTGTGTGTGAGAAAATTAAATTGTGGCCCCATGACTAAAAATAAGAGGGCCGGAAAAAGAGGTATGTTTAAAGTGGGGCATTTTTTAGAATATATATATATATATATATGGGCCACGCTCTTCTAAGCTTAAGCTTAAGCTTAGAATAAGATTTCGTAAGCTAATGCTTCTGGGGCCCACCCTTGGTCCATCCAAACGGACCAAAAACATGAGCCTCCAAAACTGCTCATGTCCACCAACTTTTGGTCAGGTCCGAATTTATTGGACCGTTGGATCAACTATGTACCGATCCGAATGGACTGTTGACCATTAAAATTTTGGTGCCCAAATGGAGATGATAGAAACCACGGTTGGGGTTAATGTTTTGCATCGAGAAATTTCTTAAGTCTTCCTTGCAACTATGCCTAAAGTTGATCTATCACACTCAAGCGTCAACTGAGAATTTTCGAAGTCTCCTCTAATGTTTGTATCTCACAGGGATCTTTCAAAGTCTTCACATGATCCATAGCTTTCTATTTAATTAGAAGTCTTCTTTGCATCTGCTTTTTATGTCTGTTGGTGCAGGAGATTGCTTTTCAATGACTTGGGCTTGTTTAATAAATTTATTTTACTAGAGAAGTGAGGTGAATGGTCATTTCAAGATAATTGAAAAAAGAGGTTAAATATGAAATTACCATATTTCAAAAAATACCTCTACTTTTTACAAAAAAAAAAAAGAAAAGAAAAAAGTTATTTTCCCACACCACATAGATGACAAATAACCTTCTTTAAAAAAAAAAAAAAACTACATTCTCATTTCACTAAATGACAAAAGGCCATTACTTTTTTATTTGACCCATCTTCTTTCTTATCTCATAGCTTTACCCTTCACCTCATTTCACTTTACTAGTAAAGTTACCAACCAAGCCCAGGTTAGGAGTGATATACTCAATTACACCATTGGACTGATTATTAACGTTGAGGAAGGGAGAATTTGATTACGTACGTTTTCTTGTTTGCATGAAAGTGAATTCCTAGAAAATCTTAGAAGTGTATTCTAAATATTAGTTAAAAATCGAAGAAATAAAAGAAAATACTTATAAATGACTATCGAATAATGAATCAATGAAAGATGGAAAATGTATACCCTGTCATCACCTTCATAAATGTAATCTTAGGAAAGTCTGACTCCAATCTACAGCTCTATCTTATGTTCTCTCACCTCTTTAATGATTGTTTTTTCGAACTAATTTTATCATGGGTATTTAATTATATCCTAGTAAGGTCCCCAATGGATAATCTTTGTTTTTCACATATTTACCATTTGTTGTTGAATATAATTCTGTTTCAGTGAGTTCTTGGGTGGTGTTTTTATTTATTTATTTTTTTTTTTTTGGGTTTTTGTTTTTAGGGGTGGGGTGAACAAAACTATGTGGTTTGATCAAAACTGATGCTTCCACTAATGCAGGTATGGGATGAATTGAGAATTTCGATTTGAATGGTCGGTCCCTCTTAATCTGAATTTGAGGGTCCTATTGTGTTATTACATTAATTTTAACGTTTGCAATCCAACTTATTCGATTCCCATCGGGATGATTCCAATTTGAAATATGAACAAGAGCACCAGTTACAAAATTCCTCAATCGCTTACATATGATTTGATGGCAATTGAACAAGAGTAATTTCACGCTGCCATGAGCTCCTTGTCATTATCATTCCTCACTGTCCTTTGCCCCACTCACTACGGCAAAATCTTGTTCTTGGAAAGGTGATCCACTGGTCCATATACATGTGAACTCTCCTTGTCACATGAAGTGATTGATCGCTTATGATGGGTCCCATTTTAAATTTGTGCTCAGGTCCTATCCCATTTTTTATGAGAATGCTTTTTTTACAGGAAAACCCGGGCTAAAAGATAGCCTTCACGTCCTTTCAAAGAGAAAACGTGGTGGAATATTTTTTATAGTAATTTTTAATGGAAAATATTCATATGTATTTTTTCCTCACCAAAGGATAAGAGATACTTTTATTTTTTAGTCTTTTCAAGTACAAAAAACCCCACCCAATGTACTTGAAAAGTCACTTTTATACTTGAAAAGATCAAAAAATGGAAGTATCCCTCACCCTATGGTGAGAAAAAGATGCATATGATCATTCCCCATTTTTAATATGTATATTTTTGTTGTGGCTCTTTATTTAAAAATAAAGGCTTTACGTTACTTTTATTATTCTAGTAAATTGTTAAATGGTGTGAATAAAATTGAAAAGGTAAAAAATCTTTGTATGGACGTCATGCACATGTGAAAGTCAAGTCTAAGTCATTCTGTACACGGGTCCCGCTGCAGCTTAATCCTTTCATTTTTTCTTCCTCTTTTTTTTTTTTTTTATAGCAATTCAGTGTGAGGTGATGGGAACTCACACATGCGAGGTGATATAAACTCATATATGCAAAGAGACAAACACACAACTCACATATAAAAGGTTATAAAAGCTCACACATACAAGGAAAATAAACACAATTCACACATGTGAGTTAATAAAACTCACATATGCAAAGAGAGAGGAGACAGGATTCAAATCCAAGACCTCTAAATGAGAACTAGATCTCCTTACCCAAGACCTTCCTCTCTTTAAAGAAGACTGGACTGGACTGGCTCGTCATGATTGCAAGTCATGTTGGAAAAGCATGGCATCTGGTCATGTGGTGTAAGAGAAAACCATGGAAGGTTTCACACCGTTAGTTCATGACCGTCCCATTTCATGAAATCTATATATATTCATGAGAGTATAATGAAGGAATTATAGTCGATTTGTTTTGCCATGAATTGCAGTGAGTGCCTGTGATTGTGGGTTTTAATTATCTTGTTGAGTGCAGCACCTCAACCTACCTTTCCTACCTGTAAGAGAGGCAGGCGACATTTGATGATGGAGCCCTCATGTAATATTTTTGTTGTTGCATGGTGCTTTTTGTTATTTCTCATCCATGCTATCCTCCTCATGTCACCCACGGTGGAATCCATTACGAGTACAACAGAAGAGTCACCAAACGCAACTGATGCACTTGCTCTACTTGCTTTCAAGCAAAGGAATGATCCTTTTAATTCTCTGAGCACATGGAATCACTCTCTCCCTTTCTGCCAGTGGCAAGGAATCACGTGCGGTCGACGCCATCCTCTGAGGGTCGTCGCCATGAACCTGACAGGGCATCAGTTGGCAGGCCCTTTGTCTCCCTTCATCGCAAACCTTACATCCCTTCGTGCAATCGACCTCACCAAAAATAAACTCAATGGCCAGATCCTCCCAGAAATTGGTCGTTTGTTCAGGCTCAGGTACCTCTATCTTAGTGATAACTCATTACAAGGAGAAATTCCAGCCAATCTGACCCATTGTTGGAGGCTTCAAGTCATCGATTTTGATACCAATGCACTCGTTGGCAGGATCCCAATTGAGCTAGGCTCTCTGTCTCGGCTCAATAAGATCTTCCTTGGTGGAAACAATCTCACAGGAAGCATCCCCACTTCACTTGGGAACCTTTCATCTCTCACCCATTTCTTTGCAGGGACTAATCAATTAGAGGGAAACATACCAAAAGAGGTTGGCGAGATTAGGAGCCTATATTTTCTTGAAATAAAAGAAAACAAGCTATCTGGCACTATTCCTCCTGCATTTTACAATTCCTCGACTTTGGCTTACTTTTCTATCACTGCAAACCAACTGAATGGAAGCCTTCCACCCGACCTCGGCATCGGTTTTCCCAATCTCATTCGTTTTCATATTGCAAGAAACCAGTTTACTGGACCCATCCCAATGTCACTGTCCAATGCCTCCAGACTTGAACAACTTGGTATGAGTAGAAACCAATTCAGTGGACCGATTCCTACGAGTCTAGGAAGGTTAGGAAGTCTCCGTTGGTTAAACTTGGAAAATAATTCACTCGGAACTGGGGAAGAAGCCGTGGACATGGGCTCTCTCTCTTCTCTAACCAATTGTAGCTCTCTTGAGGTCTTGTCATTAAGCATCAATTGGCTTAGAGGTGTATTGCCCAACTCCATAGCCAATTTTTCGACTACTCTAGAACAACTCTTTTTAGCAGAGAATCAGATCATGGGGAGCATCCCTTCAGGACTGGGCAATTTGTTCAACTTGTATGTATTGAGCATGTTTTCCAACTCTTTGAAAGGTACGATTCCAGAGGATATGGGAAAGATTAACAAGTTACAGGGCTTGGGTTTGTTTGATAACAATTTATCAGGTGAAATTCCATATTTCTTAGGTAACAACACTTAATTGTCCATATTATATCTTGATCAAAACAATTTTGAAGGAATCATACCCCCAACTCTGGGGGATTGTCAACAACTATCAGAATTATTCCTTGCTCAGAATAATCTCAGTGGTTATATACCGAAACGGATTTTTAGTATTACAACTCTTCTAATCCTCAAACTAGAGGAGAATTCTTTGGTTGGGTCCTTGCCAACGGAAGTAGGCAACTTGAAAAATTTTTGATTGCTGAATGTTTCTTATAACATATTGTCAGGTGAAATTCCCCAAAGCCTAGATAAATGTCTTGTCTTGGAAAGCCTTGATATAAAAGGTAACTCCTTTCAAGGACCAGTTCCACCTTTGAGTTCTTTGGTAGTCATGGTAGAAATGGATATTTCACGCAATTACTTCTCAGGGTTGATTCCACCGTATCTTGAAATGCTTCATCATTTGCGATATCTAAATCTTTCTTATAATGACTTTGAGGGAGAAGTACCACAAGAAGGAATCTTTAAGACTTTAAAAGCAATTTCAGTCATCGGCAACAAGAAGGTCTGTGCGGGAAGTTCAGCAATGTTGTTATCTAGATGCCCGAGTCATGATAGTAAGAAACAGAGGCATCGCTTTCCTCAAAGACAAATGAGTGCAACACTCATTAGTTCAATTATTTGTTCGGTTTTGCTACTGTCGCTCCTTCTTTATTATTACATAAGAAAGTCAAAGAAGAAGCATCCACATCCTGCTCATTTGGTGTTATTTGTTTGGCTCAATTGAATAAATTATAAATAAACCGGGCCCCTGTATTGCCCATGTTCTACTGAGATTAGAAGTAGGTCTATTATCATAGGTCTACTGTGATTAGAAGTAATGTTTGGGTGTAACTGGGTATTGGGCTGATATTATAAATAAAGACTTAGGGTCTCTATGATGTACACCTTCTTCTGATTATAAAGTGAGTTCTCCCGTCTTCCCCGTGGACGTAGGCCAAAAGCCGAACCACGTAAATCTCCGTGTTCTTGTGTGTGATTGATCTCTTTCCATAGGCCCTAGATCCCAACAAACTGGTATCAGAGCTAATTGTCGTGATCGGAAGAAATCTGATGGATCAGATTTGAGAGGGTCGATCTAGAAGTGGGCCACGGAAGATCATCGAAGAAGAAGGAGAGAAAAGAGATCAGATCAGACGATCCGGGCTGTTTCGTTTTCTGGTAGGATTGATCGGAGAAGAAGATCGGACGTCGCCGGAGTTGTTGCACGCCGGAAACGAAGGAGGAGCACCGCCGCTGCGTGTCGTTGTCTCGTCGTCGTGCAAGAAATCGCAGGCTGCCCAACGGAGTTTCCGCTGTTACCAAGCCGGAATTTTTGCTGCCATCACGCCGCCGCCTGTCTCCGGACTCCTTGCCGCTGCCACCGCCGTTGCCGGAGAAGAAGCGCTACCTGCGCTGCATGACGCCTGCGCCGTTGACATGAAAAAGGAATTTTGGAACCGTCCTCTGTTGCAGAACAGAACGGTTGAAGAAGAAGAGGTAGTGGGCCTGGGCTCGCAACAGTTCCGGGTCGATTTCAGGTCAGGTCAAGCCTGACCCGCTTCAGAAGCCCATTTGCTAGATCCAGGTTCGGGTCGGGTTGGGCCAGGTCGACCTGACCCGTAAACTAGAAGCCCAGAACTAAAGCAGCAGTGACGTCAGCATCTCTGACGTCAGCAGATCGTACGGTCAAAGCCAGTTTGACCAAATCAAAGGCTGAAATTTGTTTTCGTGATATCTTGACGATCCGGAGTCCGATCTGAGATCCGTTTGAACCTACGGACTCGTTGCGAGCAGATCTACGTTGTTGTGGAAGAAGATTGGTTGTTCAACGGTCAACGAAAGAGATTGACTAATCGGAGCGCAGAAACTTATTTCTGCGATATCTTAGCCGTCCAAAGTCGGATTTCAGATCCATTTCTTCCAGCGTGCTCGTGGTGACCAGATCTACACAGTTCCAGTGAAAGATTTGCGGAATGGCTGCTAAATTCGATATTGAAAAATTCGACGGTAATAATGACTTCGGTCTTTGGCGTCTGAAGATGCATGCTTTGTTGGTCCAGAATGGGTTGCATAAAGCTTTGAGGGGAAAGAATGCTCTATCTGAAAAATTGTCAAATGAAGAGAAGGATGAGTTGCTGGAAAAGGCGTATGGTCAGATTCTGTTGTTCTTGAGTGATGGTGTACTGCGAAAGGTTGTTCAGGAAAAAACTGTTGCTGGCATATGACAAAGGTTGGAGAACTTGTACATCACAAAATCTCTCACGAATCGCTTGTATTTGAAAAGGCGATTGTTCACTTTACAAATGCAGGAAGGTACGTCTGTTTCAACTCATATTGATTCTTTTACAAAAGCTATTTTAGATCTTGAAAATATAGATGTCAAAATTGATGATGAGGACCAAGCTATCATGTTGCTATGCTCTTTACCACCCTCGTATGAGAACTTTGTTGATACCATGATGTACGGTAGAGAAATTCTTTCTAAGGAAGATGTTGAGTCAGCCTTGAACTCCAAGGAGTTAAAGAAAAAGGTTGCAATTGAAAACCATGACAGTTCTGGTGAGGGTTTGGTAGCGCGTGGCAGAACAGAGAAGAAAGAGCATAATAGAAGAGGCCGATCTAGGTCAAAATCAAAAACTAGAAAATTAAAGTGCTTCAAATGTCACAAGGAAGGGCATTTTAGAAAAGATTGTCCAGAGCGTAAAGGGAAAGAGAAATTTAATTCTGGAGAAATTGCCGGAGTTGCAACCGATGTTGCAGAGACTAATTCTGATGGTGCAGAAGTTCTTTCGGTTACTGTTGGTAGCTCAGCCACTGAGTGGATTCTTGATTCAGGCTGTTCCTATCATATGTGTCCTTACAGAGATTGATTTACCAATTATCAATCGATTGATGGTGGTAAAGTGTTTATGGGAAATAATGCAGTTTGTAAGGTTGTTGGGATAGGTGCAATCAAAATTAAGATGCATGACGGTATTGTGAGAACATTGTCAGATGTTAGGCATATTCGAGAGTTGAAGAAAAACTTGATTTCCTTGGGTACGCTTGACTCCAATGGTTGTACCTACAAAGCTGGAGGTGGAGTTATGAGAATCTCGAAGGGTGCTCTTGTAGTGATGAAGGGACTGAAGCAGAATGGTCTTTACTTTCTTCAAGGTAGTACAATTACAGGTGCTGCAGCTGTATCGTCCTCAGATTCAGATTCAGAAATTACCAAGTTATGGCATATGCGACTTGGGCATATGAGTGAGAGGGGTATGGATGAGTTGACTAAACAGGGTTTACTGTCTGGTCAGAAAACAGGAAAGCTGGACTTCTGTGAGCATTGTATCTTCGGAAAGTAATGTAGAGTCAAGTTCAGGACTGCTGTTCATCGGACAAAGGGTACTTTGGATTATATCCACTCTGATCTTTGGGGTCCCTCTCGTGTTCCATCTCTTGGTGGTGGTTTATACATGTTGACCTTTATTGATGACTATTCTCGGAAGGTCTGGGTGTATATCTTAAAGCACAAACATGAAGCTTTTGCACAGTTCAAGCAATGGAAGGCTATGGTCGAGAAGCAGACAGGTAAACAGCTCAAGCGCTTGAGAACTGACAATGGCTTGGAATTCTGTAATAGTGCTTTTAATGAGTTCTGCAAGAATGAAGGTATTGTGAGACATCACAGTCAGAAATACACCGCAACAGAACGGAGTTGCAGAACGGATGAACAGGACTATTCTAGAGAAGACCCGGTCCATTCTCGCTAATGCAGGGTTTCCTAGGAAGTTTTGGGCGGAAGCTGTTAACACAGCTTGTTATCTGATAAACCGGTCTCCATCAACAGCTATAGAATGCAAAACTCCTGTAGAGGTATGGTCTGGAGCTCCTGCTGATTACACCAACTTGCGGATATTTGGTTGTCCTGCCTATGCTCATGTGAATGATGGAAAGCTTGAACCAAGGGCAAGAAAGTGCATATTTCTAGGATATGCAGATGGTGTTAAAGGATATAGGCTGTGGTGCGTAGATGGGAAATCTCCCAAATGCATTATAAGCAGAGATGTGACCTTTGATGAGTCTGCTATGTTGAAACGGAAGGAGTGTCAAGATGCTAGAAAGGTGGAGGATCAAAACGGTGTCAGTAAACAGGTGGAGCTTGAGAAGGAAGCTCCAGAAAAATTGCAGGATAAAGTGCAAACAGATGTCCCAGTTCAACAAGATGTAGAGGAGATGCAAAGCTCAAACGAGGAAAGTGCAGTTCCGGATGATTACATACTTACTTGGGACAGAGAAAGGAGGCAGATTAAGAAACCTCAAAGATACGGGTATAAAGATATTGTTGCCTACGCTCTTAATACAGCTGAGAGTATTGAGTCTGAGCTGGTTACATATCGAGATGCCATCACTAGCAAAGAATCAGTAAAATGGGCCGTAGCCATGGGTGAGGAGATTGAATCTCTTCACAAGAATCAGACTTGGGAGTTAGTAAAACCTTCGAAAGGCTAGAAGATTGTTGGATGCAAATGGGTCTTCAAGAAAAAGGAAGGAACTCCAGGGGTGGAAGAGACTAGGTTCAAAGCATGACTGGTTGCAAAAGGCTATACTCAGAGGGAGGGTGTTGACTTCAATGAAGTGTTCTCTCCTATGGTGAAGCATAGTTCTATCAGGGTGCTACTTGCTATGGTTGCTAAATTCAATTTAGAGTTGGAGCAACTTGATGTCAAGACTGCGTTTTTACATGGCGAGCTAGATGAACAGATTTATATGCATCAACCAGAGGGGTTTGAAATTCATGGAAAGGAAGACCACGTTTGTTTGCTAAAGAAATCGTTGTATGGTCTGAAGCAGTCTCCTAGGTAGTGGTACAAGCGTTTCGACACCTTTATGGTTGGAAACGGTTATTGCAGGAGTGCATACGACAATTGTGTATACCACAAGAAGCACTCCAATGGCTCGTATGTCTATCTGCTGCTATATGTTGATGACATGTTGATTGCTGCAAAGGACATGTCTGAGATCAACAGGTTGAAAACTCAGTTGAGTGGTGAATTTGAGATGAAAGACTTAGGTGCTGCAAAGAAAATTCTTGGAATGGAGATTCAAAGGGACCGGAAAGCGGGCAAATTGTCTGTCACAAAAGGGGTACCTTGAGAAGGTTATGGAGCGCTTTGGTATGCAAAGTTCGAAACCTGTGAATACTCCATTGGCAGCCCATTTCAAACTTTCCGCTGCTTTGTCACCACAAACTACGGAAGAGGTGGAGCATATGTCTCATGTTCCTTATGCTAGTGCAGTTGGGAGTATCATGTATGCCATGGTTTGCACGAGGCTAGATATTTCACATGCGGTTAGTGTAGTTAGCAGATACATGGATAACCCCGGAAAGGCCCATTGGCAGGCAGTGAAATGGATACTCCGTTACTTGAGAGGTGCTACTGATGTTGGGATAATTTATGACAGAAGTAATAACACTTCTGGAAGTGTTGTTGGATATGTTGATTCAGATTTTGCTGGAGATTTAGACAGAAGAAGGTCCCTGACAGGTTATGTCTTCACTTTTGCTAGCGGTGCCATTAGTTGGAAGGCAGCATTGCAATCCAAAGCTGTCTTGTCTACCACTGAAGCAGAATATATGGCAGCTACAGAGGCAGTGAAGGAAGCTATTTGGCTGACAGGCTTGGTTGAAGATCTGGGATTGGAACGGAAGCTAGTTACTGTTTTCTGTGACAGTCAGAGTGCGATCGATCTGACACATAATCCAAAGTATCATGAAAAGACCAAGCACATAGATGTAAGGGCTCATTTCATTCGAGATGTCATCGCCGAGGGTGCTATTGCAATAATTAAAATTGCTACGGCGGAGAATCCAGCAGACATGATGACCAAGACTATTCCAACAGTCAAGTTCACTACAACAAAATACAGTTTTGCCAACGCAGTCACCGCATCTGGAAAGGTAGGTTTTGTGTCGGGAAAGGATTTCCCAACGCATTTCAGTGCGTCGGCTGCGCGTCGGCAACCATGTGTAGCCAAATCCATAGCCGATGCTATTTTAACTGCGTTGGCAGATCCCTATACAATTACCAACGCACTGCAGCGTCGGCCAATGCATCGGCGAAGAGATGTGCGTTGGCAAAAGTCCAATCTTCTTGATTCGAAAGCCATATTTGCCAACGCAGAACCAACGTCAGCAAAATAAACACCGACGTAGGTAGTGCGTTGGGAGTTCCTTGTATTGGCCAACGCTGGCACTGTGTCGGGAATTCACGGTAATGGCCGACGATGGCAGTGCGTTGGGAATTCGTGGTAATGGCCGACAAGGGCAGTGCGTTGGGAATCCATGGTAATGGGCGACGATGATGAAGCGTTGGGAATTCATTAAATAGCTGACGCTACCAATGCGTTGGGATTGCATGAAATAGCCGACACCACGAATGCATTGGGAATTCATGAAATAGCCAACACTACTAATGCGTTGGGAATGTGCTATATCTTTGGGCTAACATATTGGGAAATACAACTTTGCCGACGCACAAATCACGTTGGTAAATGTTGTAATACCTTTTTTTTTTTTACAACTCATGCCGGTGCGTCAGGAAAGCTTAATATTATTTTTTTTTAATTAAATTTTCATTTCTCCCTGTATACACAAATAAAAATCTGATTAAATTTCAAACCAACAAACTTGATGCACAACCCAATTTAAAATAGGTTCATCAATAAATCGAAAATAACATCCACAACCAAATATCCCACATTTATAAAACCAAAATAAACCCACAAATCTCTAAAATACACAAATATTACTACTTTATCATTTCCAAAAATCTCTAACATCCACAAATGTCTGTGATCAAAATAAAAAAGCTAATCCCTAAGAGCCCGCAGCCAGCACAATGAAATCCAAAACCAATCTGCAAATCAAAAAAAAAAAAAAAAAAAAAAACATCATCAGAATAGAAGTAGCAATAAATTCTTACAAGGCAAAGCATTCACTACAAAAAAGATCTTGGGATAATGAGACAATATTAAATTAGCATAATAATTTTATATAATCACTTTGCAGTAGTACCCATATGACAATAACAAAAACTCACCTGGAGAGTATCCTATCCAAAAGCTCCCTACCTTCACATAACCTGAACATGTGAAAATGAGACATCAAGTTCTAAATCACTAAGCATGTGTTTACCTAATAGTAATAGTAAATGAAAATGAGAAAGGAGAGAAACAATCCATTTCACTTTGGACTTCCTACCCAAAAAACTATTCCAACTACATTTCCTCAGCAGAGATCAAGCAAGAATACCAACTCAACAATGTATTGACCACCTGAGCATTCGACTTGAAGACAGGCCCCACTAGCAACTTTTACCACTTTTCTGGTTCCCCAAAAATTCTACCTAAACCGCCTAATCTCCTAAGATTCCCTAGGCTCACTTGCAGAACCCCAAGTTTGTAAATGAAGCACAGGTAATATACATCATTATTCGTTATTCCCAGCTCTGGTCTCCATCATTTAAAATTAGTCATATTCTGACATCTTTCTCTAAAAATTCAAGTGAAATCTAGATGTCACGGCAAAATAGAAGATCTTAATAGTCTTTAAGCCATATTTCAAACAATTATTATCCAATTAAAATGGAGTAAATATCACACATAGTCAAATAAATTTCCTCACAGTACTTGGGTCGGCAAGATCTTGATCTGAAAATGTTGTCTTCGAATGAAAAACCTGAAAAAGCGAACTCATTATTATGATTAGGCAGTATGTGACACAATTAGGTAACCTGTGACTCAAGCGATCCATGACAACTAAAATAGATTTAATGGTATCTTCGAAAAATTGCTTTTGTTTATGGCCCCCCCATGAGACAACTATGTGATTAACACCTAATCTTAGTGGTGGGAATAGATACTCAATTGCATAATGGTGGTTTTATACCCACCACTCAAATCTCAAAAAAGAAAAGGTTACCTAGCATCTCTGCATGATAGCATTAATCTTCCCCATAGGCACAAACACACATACACCTTAATTCAAATGGTGATGACGCCCACCATCCTCTTGTTTAGACGAGGTTGAGAGAATGTTGGGGCCCACCAATGCAAATAAAGAAGTAAAGAACCAGATATTCCAAAAAGGAAAAACCAACATCAACCAATCATGGGCACGAACTGCTTTATTCACTTGGATGGGCTGTCGGCCAGATTGAATAAGAAACTGCTTCCTAAATCTCAATAAAAGATGATGTCCCTCAGTCCCTGCATCCATTTATTCATGAAAAGAAAATGTATGTATGACTCCAACACAAATTAAATGCATTTCAACTAATATATGATCTCTGGTTGTACCAAACATCGAAAATTGGTTGAATTTCGACTAAAAAAATAGTAGAAATAAAGAGAAAATAAAAAGGGAAGCTAGTAAGAAATATCATAAAATTGAAACACAAACAAACACAATTAACCATTGCAAACAACATGTGAAGGATGATGTTAGACTGACTCAGTGAACATAGCATTCTTCATACGTCAGCAAAGAAAAGTTCCTCCTGTTTTACATTAGAATAGAAAGAGAGTAGCCCATGAAGTTCCTCCTACTGCTACAGCTACTGCTTCCACTACTAGCTGGACATGAAGAAAAAAAAGGTGCACACAGGTCTCAAAATATGTCCCATCAAAGAAGAATTGAATTACATGGCAAAAAAAAACAGTAAATAGAAAACAAGTATCAGATTCCTAAATGGAAACAATTCATACAGCTACAGCAACTAAGAACAGGCATAAAATTCCTCAATTACCACCAATCAAACAGGCATTGGGAGAGTGAACATTATGCTATAAAATTCCTCAATTACCTGCTATAAAATTCCCTCTTCTTACCAAACAAGATTACTTCTCCTAGGTGGCCCATAGTTCAGAATGACAAATGAGTACAAGCAAGAATAACTCCAATGCTAATCTGTTGTTCGATGCAATTAATTTTGTTTATATCTAACAAACAGAAATTGTCAGTAAAAAAAATTGAATTACTTAGGATGGTAATAATGAACAAAGCCCCATCTAAGAAGACAAGATAAGGAAGGGTATTTAAATGCGAAGATTCCTATGTTAGCTTTGGCTTGCATATATATTGATAAGACAGTTATGTCATGCTGCTCCAATTGATGCAATCCTCCATAGACTCATTGATATAGGGCCAATCTGTGCTGTTGGGGGAGAGTCTTCCATCATTCAAAAAAACCTGTAGTAGGTTGGCAGCCCCTTTTCATTTACCTTCACTATGCCATCTTTTATGACTTCTGGATCAATAGATGATCCAGCCCAACCTGATAGAACCCTTCTTTCTAATAAGAGTTTTAAGACCCAACAAAGCTTTGATATGTCTAAATCTTAAAGATATATCCATTCATTTATAACAGCTTGGTCACATAATCCATATGGAGAAACGAGACAAAGCAGGGGATGAAGAATGTGGAGTGGTCACAATCACATGCGGCTAGAGGTGGGTTACTGACCAAGATTTACCTAACACTCATCCTAATCCTATTCATGTCTGAAACATAATCTGTTTGATTCGATCTCTATTTATTAAATTCTATACCTAAAAAACCTATTCTGCTAAGATCTCATCTTATCCAGATCCAACCCCAAGTGATCTGAATCTTTGTTCCTCCCCCAAAATGACTTGCCTTGAACTGTTCAAAAAATATTAATAATAATAACAGGATGTTACCACCTCATCAACAATATAAAGATAATCTTTTCCCCAATGGCCAAGCCCTGTCCTCCGTGATCAAACCCCTCTTAAAATTCCAATCTGCATAACACATACAATGCCTCCTCTTACCAGAAAATTCAATGTAAAAAAAAAAAAAAAAAATACTAAGCAGGACATACTTTGCAGCCCCAAAAGCAATGCTTATACTTTCAGTTTGTAATTCAGGTATAATCTATGCCTCCTCTTACCAGAAAAATTCACTTCCAGTAAACACTTAGCAGCCCAACCTCATTGGTCTGCAACTTCCTCTACTACTCATACACAGAAAACATTAATACTCAACGAACCTCATATTGAGCATGAGTTGTAGCCCACAGCTAACATAATATTATAAAGCCAAGATGCAAAGACTTCACATAATTTTGCAAGTAGTTTGAGGAAACGGACAGCATCTTAAACATATAATGGAATGATATCTATTTATACTGCAGAAAACTCCAATCTGCATAACACATACTGTGCCTCCTCTTACCAGAAAATTCAGTGTAAAAAAAAAAAAAAAAAAACTTAGCAGGACATACTTTGCAGCCCCGAAAGCAATGCTTATACTTCTAGTTTGTAATTCAGGTATAATCTATGCCTCCTCTTATCAGAAAAATTCACTTCTACTAAACACTTAGCAGCCTAACCTCATTGGTCTGCCTCTACTACTCATACACAAAAAACATTAATACTCAACAAACCTCATATTGAGCATGAGTTGTAGCCCACAGCTAACATAATATTATAAAGCCAAGATGCAAAGACTTCACATAATTTTGCAAGTAGTTTGTGGAAACGGACAGCATCTTAAACATATAATGGAATGATATCTATCTATACTGCAGAAAATGAGTTCAAAGACCAAGTCAATTGGTTGTCAGTAAATAAAATTAAAGATATTTGCTGCACATTCATCAAATCATTACAAAAAAAGACCATGCAAGCATAATATTTAGACACATACCTCGGAGAGCACTTCTCTCCAATGAAAAAGGGTATCCAGCCAAATGGATAGGCAACAAAGAACTTTGCCAAAAAGTTCAGATTTTTCCAATAGGACCAAAAAACCATAAGATAAAACCAAGATGTACCAAAAAAATCACCTCACCAAAAATCTACCAAAAGAAGAAAATCCAACATTCACAACGAAAAACATTGCCTATGCCCAAAAAAGATCAGATCTTTCCAATAGAACCAAAAAACCATAAGATAAAACCAATACGTACCAAAAAAACCTATGTTTCTGCTACATGTATGTGTGTATAATATAAATTTAATGTTGAATCATATATCCTTGTGAATAAACCTATACTGTGGTATCACTTCTATATGTATATTAGCAGATGGTAAGTGTATCTAAAACATGAAGAAGATCTAAACACATATAATTGATGTGAACAGGGTTTTACAGAATTAATGAATATGAATTGTGAGCAATTGGATAGAAGACTTATATGAAGCAGAAGGTATCAAATCTGAATCATATTTTTAAATGTTATTATCACTGATAATCACTAGCTGTAATTACCTCAACAAATCTCTAGCTGCCCGTGGAGCCCGAACCGATCAAGCCGGCTCGCTGGAGCAGCATCTGAATTTGACTCGCCTGTGTAGCTGCCTATTCTTGCATCACTTCCTGTTGTCGTCGCGAATCTTCTTGTCCCTTTTGCCCCTCTTCATACTGTCGTCGCAACTCCTCTTGTCCCTTCTGCGCCTCTTCACATTGTCGCCACAACTCCTCTTGTGCACTCTGTGACTCAGCTAGCTGTTGCCGTAAGCTTATCACCTCAGTTGCCGCCACATTACTGTTGGGTATTGATGCTGGGCCCCTCGAGCGGTACCCTTGCCTCCTCGCGACCCTCTTCCCTAGCACCCCCTCTATCAATTGTTGTTGCGCCACTGGGGAGTCACTCACCTCAGGCTGCGACAGTCCCTGCTCCAACCTTTGCTGCATTCTCAAAGCATTTATATAAAATTATAATATATGTAAATACCACTATATAAAGTATGACATACTAATGAATTTTCAATAACTCACATATGTCGCTTCAGCATGAGGTGTGATCCACTTGTTCATCTTCTTACTCCAGTGTTGTTGCCGGTATAACTCCGCTTGGGTCGATGGAACTTTCTCAGTAGGCGTGATTGACACCCGCTGTGCAAACGACTGAGAGCCAGAGGTATGAGTCGTCTTCACTTGTTTCCGGCTCATTGAATTCCTATGTGATTGTTGCTGCAAATTATAAGTAAAAAAGAATGCAGTTAGCTTATTTAGAAAAGGCTCGAGGGAACAAAACAACGGACTTAGTTACCTTCCACTCAGGTGTCTCCCATTTATGCTCTATCATCGATATCCACTGGGCCGCCCTCTGCGGATCTAGTGGGTACTGCTTCGGATCACATCCCTCTCCCAACAATTGCTTATACTTCTTGTGAAGCTCAGACCTAAACTCCCTATATATATGCATGGCAAGTTTGTGAACGGCAACTTTCACCGGCTGGTCGGTCTTCCAATCACCAAAGTCAAACTTTTGTTGTCATTTCAAACTCCGTAAGTTGAGTAATAAACAATGATGCATATAAAAGGCAACAAAACAAATCAAATTCCACAAACATAAGATAATTTCAAGTAATTATCTACATGAGTGCCTAAAGGGAAGCAACTAAAAAATTCAAAACAAAGGGAATAGGAAGTCAAAGTTCGTTTTATTACTGACGCCACCATGTAAACTGCCTCCCTGGTCCCATCATCAACCACTGACCATGTTGGTTTGTCATAAGGTGCAATCCTCCGTAAATGACTGCCTAGCTCAACCACGAATGTGGAGGCATTTACACCCTCGAATGCCCCCGACATTTCACCTAACGGAACAATCAACTTAACACCAAGAGCCTTCATCCTCTTCTCCGCCGCTGAGCCCACCACCTTGCCCCGCACACGTCGAGAGGTTGATGCTACAACCATAAAAAATAAATCTAAGTGTTACTTTAAACAAAAACAAATGAAGTTTGGAATATAATAGGGTCCAATATTACTTACCAACGCTACTATCCGTACTATGAGCAATAGACAAATCGGGATCTGTGACCGCGCGCGCTCTAACACTGATTTCCGTAGACTGACTGGCAGCACGCTCTGGGACCGTAGACTGACTGGCAGCACGCTCTGGGACCGTAGACTGACTGACAGCATGCTCTGGGACCGTATGCTGACTGGCCGCACGCTGCACCTGACTGACGGCACTGCGATGTCTCTGTCTCCCTTGACCAACCATGTTTGCGAACTAAATAACAAAATCAATGAGCATATATTAAAAAACAATAAGTCACATAATTGAAAGATGTTTGATGACCTATAAATTAAAATGTAACATTAATGATCTACCACACTCACAATACTATTACCTCATCTTCCAAGTCATCTTCACCAGAGGAACTCAACTCTTCCTCACTCCTGGATGGCCTGTACTCCATGTTGAAGTCATCATCTTCGTCTTCAGGTGTGACCCTGCGTCGAGTTGGACCTTCAAGTGCCTGTTCCAATGTATGTGCACCCAGCTCATTTAATCTGGGGATTTTCCTTTGAATGTTACTATTTCTATTTGGCCCGTAATAATTTTTCTCCTTGGTTAATGCTCCGGGCTTGACATATAGTTTTCTTTTGGGAGGCATTTTTGGCTGCAGTGACTAAAAAGTTAACATAAAATAAAACATATATGCTTAGAACACACATGCGGGAGGAACAACTTAAATATAAAAAGACAAATTAAATGGCCGACTAAAATGTAAATTAATGTTTTCATAGCATTAAAATACTTGTCCACACATATGAAAAAAACATATTTACATATATTCCATATCAGAATCAATATCAGCCTCAGACTGATCAGTTTCATCTTCATTTACGTATTCTGCCAATGTATCATCCTCATTATCACCATTATCGGCAATGGGTTCATCACGGCTGGCTGTTGGTTCATCATCATCAAGGATGATCTCCGGTTCAATGTCATCCCTAGTGTAAGGAAAGGAAAAATCCTCTTGAACAGTGACCGAGACACTTTCATTGGTTTCTTCCTGTTGGTATAGCTCATTTGTCACATTTTGTCCACTATCTTCGTCTCGCTTTGGCACATCCCAAATTCCTCGATGCTTGACACGTTCCACGACTTTCCAATTTGGGCCTAATTTGGTATCATTGACGTAGAAGACCTGATTTACCTGATTTGGCAATGCAAATGGATCCTCCTCAAACCACCGACCCCTAACATCAATAGTTGTGACATGTGCATCAATATGTAGCCTATCTTTACCCCCGGTATTATACCACTCACATTTGAACAAAACCACTTTAGAACCATTAATGTATGTCAATTCATATATGATGGATACGTAACCAAAAAAGTCAATTATTTGGCCATCGTGTTCCCCCTCAACGACCAACCCACTATTCTGGCTCTTGTGACGGTTGTCGCGATCTCTAGTGAGGAAACGCACACCATTGACCATACAACCAGAATATTGATGCACTAGACAATTAGGACCATTTGCCAATGCCCACAGTTCATCGGTTGCATATCGAGACCCTTGAGATCTCAGTTGATTCATCTGCATTAATTAATAGAGCATGAAACATATAAATTAGGTTACGCGAGTGCTTAATGTTTTGGATTGACAACATTTATTGTGAATTTATCCTACGTACATGATTTTTGAACCATCCAGAGAACTCTTCCCGTTGTATATTAGTGATGTTGTGTCCCCCAGGCACGTGCACTTGCCTCCTGTGCTCCCTTCTCAAGGCATTAGTGACAAACAGTGATATTAGTGACACAGAGGGAGATAAAAAAAAAAAAATACATGTTATGATGAGTTAAACTGAACCACTTACTCTAGATAAGGTATGACCTCAGGAGTATTATACAACACAAACCAATGGGCCAGGTTGCGTTCCCTAGGTGACACGTTGGGAGCCCTCGTGATAGGTGCAAAGGGACGGACGCGTTGGGTGAAGACGTCCAACCCCGGGCCTCGGTCGCCCCCATCGTCATTCCGTTCTTCAAGAAATTCTCCCTTTAGGTACCTCTTGATAAAATTAACACTCTCTTTGGCAATGTATGCCTCGGCAATCAAACCTTCTGGCCGAGCTCGATTGGTTACGTATCTCTTAAGGGTTCCAAGAAACCTATAGACACAGTGATCAACAATTAAGATTAGAAAAACTAAAATACCGTTAGACATCAACAATATAAAGATGGGTAATGCAATCACCTCTCAATTGGATACATCCATCGATATTGCACCGGTCCAGCAAGCATGGCCTCGCGCGGCAAGTGAACTGCCAAATGGACCATCACATCAAAAAATGCAGGAGGAAAAATCCTCTCCAACTTACACAATATGAGTACTATCTTTTTCTCAAGTACTTCCAAGTGGCTCCGTCTTAATGTCTTCGAGCAAATGTCCTCGAAGAAGCTACCCAACTCAAATAGTGTTGTGCATATCTCGTTGTTAGCATACCCACGCATGCCAATCGGAAGAAGACGTTGCAGAAGAACATGGCAGTCATGGCTTTTCAGGCCCGATAATTTCCCGTTCTTTGATGTCACACATCTCGATAGATTCGCAGCATACCCATCTGGGTACTTGATTGATTTCAGATATTCAAAAAATCCATCTCTCTCCTTTGGGGCTAATGTGTATGACGCAGGGGGCTTCTCATATCCCCGTCCATTACTTCTACTCCGAAGATGCAATTCTGGCCTAATATTCATATCTGCCAAATCCAGACGGGCATACTCAGTGTCCTTGTTCTTCTTGTCCATGCCCAACATTGTGCCAAGATGACTTTCACATATATTCTTCTCTACGTGCATGACATCAATGTTGTGCCGAACCTTTAGTTTCTTAAAATACGGAAGCTCATACAAAATGCTTTTCTTCTTCCAGTTCAAGTCTTCAGGATCATGAGGTCTTTTCTTGTTGCTAGAGTGCTTCCCAAACCTTGTATCCGGCAACCGATCCAATTGTGCTTGTACCTTTTCCATCGACGGCAACTCCAATGACTTCACCCGATTCTCATTCTTACCATTAAAGTCCTTAAGGCGTCGCCATGTGTGCTTCTTTGGCAAGTAAGCTCGATGGCCCGTATAACCAACCTTCCTTTTCAACTTAACCGCTAAGAAATCATCATTACAAGGGGGACAAGCCATGTAACCTTTCGTGCTCCACCCAGACAAGTTACCATATGCAGGAAAGTCGTTTATGGTCCACAACAGGGCCACACGCATATTGAAGGTTTGTTTGCTGTAGGCATCGTAAGTTTCAACACCTTTTTCCCATAACTCCTTCAACTCATCAATCATGGGTCGGAGATAAACATCGATATCATTCCCAGGTTGACGCGGCCCAGGAATAAGCAATGACATCATGAAGAATGGCTCCTTCATGCACATCCAGGGTGGCAAGTTGTACGGCATAAGTATGACAGGCCACATACTGTAGGAAGTGCTCATGTCCCCGAAAGGGTTGAACCCATCGGAGGCTAGATCCAGCCTTATGTTACGAGTCTCCGCTGCAAAATCCGGATTCTCCTTGTCAAAATCCTTCCATTCATCACAATCGGCTGGATGCCTACATATCCCGTCATCTCTGCGTTTGTCACTATGCCATCTCATGTGTTCAGCAGTCTTTCGGGACATGTAGAGTCTCCGTAACCTCGGTATCAATGGGAAGTACCGCAACACTTTATGAGGTATCTTCTTGCCCTTTCCAATATTGATTCTATATCTGGACTCATTGCATACTGGGCATTTATCCAAACCTGCATTCTCCTTCCAAAACATTACGCAATCATTCTCACAAGCATCAATGTGCTCGTACCCCAATCCCAAGTCACGCAGTATCTTCTTCGCAGCATAAATAGACTCAGGAACCAAATTATTGTCTGGCATAATAGCCCTCTGTATTTGCATCAAATTGTTGAACGACTTGTTGCTCCACTTTCCCTCAACCTTCTGGTCTATCATCTTAACAACAAAGTCTAGCAGAGTGTTATCTGGAGAGCAGCCCGGGTACAAAGGGCACTGAGCAGCATCCAAAATCCTTTCGAAGTGACGTATAGCGTTACTGTCGATGGTCTTAGCCTCAGCGTAAGTTCCCATGTAATGGTCATGCATCATTTCTGGATATTCATCCCGATCCTCATAGTCACTATCAATATCCTCATGTCCCGGTTCGACTACTTCATTCACTGGAGGTGTTGTTTCTCCATGGTAGATCCAGGTCGTGTAGGATTCTTGCATACCCTTATGGATAATATGAAATTTCACAGTAGCAAAGTCATACCTACGACTGTTCAAACAAACCCTACACGGACAATAAATCTGAGTAGCATCCCCCACATTCGCCTTTGCAAAATCAATAAATGACTTCACCCCTCTCTGATATTCCTGACCAAGTCTTGCCATCTTATTTTGACTATCCAGTGTCATCCAAGTCTTGTCCATATCTACTCTTTTTAATAGAAAAATCTAAACAAGATATTTATACAAATTAAAAGCATGCTTTCATCAAACCGATGGAAGAAAAAAAATCATAAACAAAGATTTCTATGGATGACTCAGATTGGCTATTGGGATTATTAATTTTATGGGTATTCCTATTATTCACTTCATCAAAATAGCATGTATTTTCTTTCATGGTAAAAGCCATCATCATCATCGTCACTATAATGATGAAAGCCTTGTCCCACCTATGTTGGGGTCAGCTATGTGAATTCTGTTTCACATAACTCAAGAAAACAAAAGTTAAATCTTAAAAAATACTCATTATAAAGTATGTGTTGCTTTAAAATACATATTATTTGTTTGATTGTTGTTCATTGAAGAGGAAATTCAGATATACCAAAATTTCTCTGTAAAGATGATTAGTTGCTATTTGCTTGTCTAATGTGATAAAGGTTTAGGACTCCAATCGCAGTGGATTACTAAAATAAGAAGGGAATTTAGGAAAGACCAGAATATTATGTAGTACAAATAAATCAAGTAAGTTCATAGAAGTTTATAAAAATGTAATATAAGTCTTGTATTAAAAACTGATATTTTAGTGAGTAAGGATAACATTAAAAGTATATCAGAAATCCTTTTTCATACAGGTAGACAACATAATAAAATTATACAGGAATAAACAGAGGCCAACTACTCTATTAAAATATACCATAATATTTCACAATAAAAGGAGCATAAATATTGTCAATATACCAAGAAAACACACATATGCTCCAACAGATGCCAAATTAAATGCAAGGTATCTATCCCATAAAAGTAAACTAACATCACAAATAATCTATATCCGTATAAGAGCAGCAATGTCACCATGTTACACATGGTGACAGAGCTGCTGCTACTTTTTAATTATAATATTGGAATGGTTCTACAGTGCAAACAACCAATTAATCAGAATGAGATGAATTGGTATTTGGTAAGGCTACCAAACCCACAAGAGAGCTAATTTCATGGACAACAAACATCTCAAAACATATTTTACTTCAGCTAATACTTTAGATTGTACACACCATCTTTTCTAACTTCTTTACTAGAGTAATATAAACAAACACATGGTAAGCACTCTTTACAAATATCAATACCCATATTAAAAATTAGAAGATTCTTTTTCTGGATTCTTTAACAGAGGAATATAAATAAACACATGGTAAGCACTCTTTACAAATAAAGAGAAATATTACAGTAACATAAAACAAATTAACAGATGATTCATAATACCTTAGAAAGGAAAAACAGTTTACAGTAACTGAATAGAAATTTTATAGATATAATTTCTTGTCTGTAATGCCAATGAGCCATTCTAGATTTCATTAGCATGAAGGGCCCTTTTCCTTCTTCTGTTGACCAAGACAATACCAAACAAAGAAATCAACCAAAGGCAAGATTTCATCGGATCCCATGTAATTCTATTCAACTAGTAAAAATACCAACAAACCCATAACTCAATTCCTGAAGAAACCAAAGATCCCATTCATTCCCAGATGAAAACTATAATGAAAAAAAAAAGAAAAAAGAAACCTTGCAACTGGGTTTCCCTCAAAAGGATTAAAAAGTCATCTCGATACCATATGACTCGCATCTAATCATTGAAGAATCAGGAAACCAAGTTCTCACATTTCGTTCCTGAAGAAAAACAAGAACTCCAATACGGCCAGATGGAAAAATCGATCTCTCAACCGAGTTTTGAAAATCTGGAGTCTGGGTTTCTAATATTTAAGGTAAAAAGATCTCAACTTTATCAGAAACCGCAATCAATGTAATTCAAATTTCTAGTAAAAAAGCACAAACATAGATTGTTTTCTATTCTCAACTAAAATAGATGAAGAAAAGCTGAGATATCGATTGAAACTGTACCTTTGGCAGGAGGCAGGGAAGGTGGGGGAAGAGGGAGGAGGCAGGGGACGTGACGGAAGAGGGAGGAGGCAGGGGAGGTGACGGAAGAGGGAGGAGGCAGGGCTTGGCTTGCTGTAGTTGCCAGAAGACGAATCGGAAGAAGCGTTTGCCTGCAGTTGCAAGATAGAAAGAGCTTTGGAAGAAGAAACCGGCTGGCTATAGTTGCAAGAAGAATAAAATCTGAAGAAGGGTTTAGTTATAGAAGGAGAATAAGGGCATCATTCTTATATAATGCTGGAACTTTTAGCGGGAGATACTATGGCCCACCAAATATCAGATTTAGTTCACCCAATATATAATACTAGCCGCTAAATATATATCTTTAGTCTCAATAGGCCGCCGCAAAACATTAGACGCTAAAAACTAAAAAATCTAATTTCCACCAAAATTTTGCGCCATTAGAGTGGGATTTCTACAGGCAGCCACTACTACGGGAGCCGCTAAAAGTTAATTAAAATTGACTTTTAGCGAAGGTGGGTTGAGATTTTTAAATTAGGTTTTTAAGTGGTGCTTACGGGCTCAAAATATAGGCCTTATGCGTTTTTTTCAAGTTGGGTGGGGGCTTTCCTTATATATAAGTCTGACCTTCGATGAATAACCACCATACATTTATAAGGCATCGTCAATCTCATTTTGAATAGAGGTTATCTCATCGTACGATTGAACACACAAAAAAAGTTGATAAAACAACATTTTTCTAGCTATGGTTTTTTGTTTGGTCAATCTTACAGTGGTTTAAACTCAATTCTAAAAAAAATTGGGATACCCCATATATAAATGTGTTTGATTATTTTGAACGACTCTGATTTTTCATATATGGGCACGAGTGGGACCCACCCAAAAAAGTTCACAGCATACTCCGATACAAGCTATTGTAGTTGCCCCCAGAATTTAAAAAAAAAAAAAATGAAAAAGTTAGAGAGTTGGGAATAAATAAAATAGCTTAAAACGGTGTCCTATATTATTTTGGCAAAAAGGAATTTTACTAAATGGGGCTTTGCGGACGCAGACCTATGCATCGCCCGTAGGCAAAATAATTGTTAACGCATTAATGCATCGCTAGTATAAAAACACGCATTGGCAAAACTATCATACTCTTTTGGGGGAAATCTTTGGAGCTAATGTATGTTTTCTACAACTTTTGCCAACGCGGTTTTACTTGTGTCGGTAAAAGTAGCAATTCTTTGTGACTTTTGCCAACGCAGTCCAAATATGCATCGAAAATAAGACTTTTACCAACGCCAATTTCTACTACATCGGTAAATAGTGTCGAAAAAGTTTTTCCACGGCTTTTGCCAACGCGGTCTTATTTGTGACGGTAAAAGTAGCAATTCTCTATGACTTTTGCCAATGCAAATTTTCACTGCGCCGGCAAATAGTGTTGGGAAATGTAAGTTCGTCAAAGATGGGGCTTTGCGGACCCAACTCCTGCGTTGGCAATGGTGTGAATAAAAACTCAGAGCTTTCCCAACGCACACCTGTGCATCGCCAGTAGGCAAGATAATTGTCAACGCATTATTGCGTCGCCATTAGAAAAACACGCGTTGGCAAAACTTTCCCTTTCTTTTCGAGGAAATTTTTGTTGGCGCCAATGTGGTTTCCACAGGTTTTGCCAACGCGGTCTTACTTGCGTTGGTAAAATTAGCAATTTTTGTGACTTTTGCCAACGCAGTCTAAATATGCATTGGAAATAAGACTTTTGCCAACGCGAATTTTCACTGCTTCAGCAACTTGTGTCTGGAAAGGTGCATTTTGTTGTAGTGGTTCAAGCATTGCTTGGACTTGATTAATGTGATCAGTACCTGAGTGCCCTAAGGGGCAGGTGGAGACGGTGAGACATGTTTAGTGCATGAGGATCAGCTTCAATGTTCGCCAAGGTGGAGATTTGTTATTTGTTTGGCTCAATTGAATAAATTATAAATAAACCGGGCCCCTGTATTGCCCATGTTCTACTGAGATTAGAAGTAGGTCTATTATCATAGGTCTACTGTGATTAGAAGTAATGTTTGGGTGTAACTAGGTATTGGGCTGATATTATAAATAGAGACTTAGGGTCTCTATGATGTACACCTTCTTCTGATTATAAAGTGAGATCTCCCGTCTTCCCCGTGGACGTAGGCCAAAAGCCGAACCACGTAAATCTCAGTGTTCTTGTATGTAATTGATCTCTTTCCATAGGCCCTAGATCCCAACATTTGGTAATAAACCCATTGAAGGAACAACTTCTGCAAATTTCTTATGGGGATCTTTCTAGAGCAACTGATGGGTTTTCTCAAGCCAATTTGATTGGGGTGGGAAGTTATGGCTTTGTCTATAAAGGGCATTTGGATCGCATCGGAAAGATTGTGGCAGCGAAGGTGCTTAATTTTGAGTGGCGAGGAGCTTCTAAGCGTTTCATAGATGAATGCAGAGCTTTGAGAAACATTCGCCACCGAAATCTTCTAAAAATCCATACTGTTTGCTCAAGCATCAATTCTGAAGGTGATGATTTCAAAGCTCTGGTTTTCGACTACATGGCTAATGGGAATCTGGAGCAGCGGTTGCATCCAAGCAAGGATGAGCAACATCAATCCAAGAATTTAACCATTATTCAAAGGTTGAATATAGCTGTTGATGTGGCTTCCGCATTGAATTATCTTCATAACTCTTGCGAGAAATCAGTAGTTCATTGTGATCTAAAACCAAGCAATATTCTTCTCGACGATGACATGAATGCCCATGTTGGAGATTTTGGATTAGTGAGATTCCTTTTTGAAGTTACCGGCAGTTGTTCTCAGAATCATACCAACTCCCCTAGCATAAAAGGAACTATTGGATATCTTGCTCTAGGTGACATGATTTCATCTTTTGGCTTTTTGTTTCTAACATACATTAGTTATAACCATTGATAAATTCCTCTACCTTCCATGCCATCATGAATTTCAAATAAGAAAAAGAAAACATAATAGTAAATAATTGAACATATATACAAAAATCACCCCCCGACCCCGCCCCGCCACCCCCCCCCCCCCCCCCCCATGCCATCATGAACTTCAAATAAGAAAAAGAAAACATAATAGTAAATAATTGAACATATATAAAAAAATTCCCCCCCCACCCCCCCCCCCCCCCCCCACATGCCATCATGAATTTCAAATAAGAAAAAGAAAACATAATAGTAAATAATTGAACATATATAAAAAAATTCCCCTCCCCACCACCCCCCCCCCCCCCCCCCCCCCCCCCCCCCCACCCCGCCAACAATACTTCATAAAACCCCTTTAACTTTTTAAGATTTTTATAATTTATTATATATACCCTCAAAATTTTAAGAAACGTTCCTATATTTTGAAAACTACATTTATTTTTTATACGAGGCACTCCCATTTTTATTTTCTACATAGCGCCCCTTAAGGAAGAATTCATGCATCCGCCCCTGCCCCCGCCCCTGCCCGTATCTTTTAATCACCGGAAAAAGATGACAAGCATAACATTGAGAGCTAATACAATAGAGTACATTTATAAAAAATGTTAATGTTATTTACATCATCTACTAAATTGTTCTTTGTTTCTAGGTATGAAATTTTACTTATATCAATTAAATCATATCCAACCAGTCATTTGTTGTATGACTATTGAATTATATTCTTTTAGTTGATCATATTAAACATTACATAATTTAGAATCTTCGATGTCAAACGCTGCATAATTTTACAGAAAAAAAGGGAAAAAAATCCTTCAAAGGAGTAAGGTATAAAGACAAAATGGAATTATCAATAAATGCTAATTTATCTATTTTTTTCACAATAAATTGACTGGTACATGATTTTCAAAGACACATTAAATCCAACCAACGTGTTGTCGGATGAGTTTCTAACATTACTTTTATTGAGGATTATCAGTAAACACTATTTTTTTTCTTCTAAACTTTGCTTGGAATCTCATTTGTTTACCATTGCAATCTAACATCATTGGCAATTAAAACGTCATTTATCTATCAATGCGAAGTAGGTGGTTCTTTATACATGATAAATGTGGGGGGTACTTAAGAAAGTTCTCTTTTGCTGACAACTATTATAGTGTGATGGAATAAAATCACCTAGTAGAACTCAAACCAATCACTGGAATATTGATATATTTATCCATTAAAAGATCATTACCTTATTTCCATTGATTTTGAGTCTTGCATTCTTTTCTTGAATTGAATCTTAATCATTGCAATTATTCGGAGTCAAATAATGGCAGAGTACGGAATGGGTGGCGAAGCATCAACATTTGGAGACATCTATAGCTATGGGATCCTTCTTTTGGAGATGTTCATAGGAAATAAACCAACTGATGAGATCTTCAATAGAAGTTTAAGCCTTCACCAATTTGCTAATATGGCATTACCAGAATGAGTGATGGAGATTGTTGATCAAAGATTGCTCTCAGTAGAAGCTGAAGCGCTTAATGAAAGCCAAACTCCCACAAATGCAGAAAGCAAACTTGAAATGTGCTTAATATCTACATTCAAAGTTGGCGTAGCCTGTTCCATGATATCTATAGAGGACCGAATGGCGATAAGAGATGCTATGGTGGAGATGCTTCGTATTAGATTCATATATGGGAGTTGGAATCCATGCGAGGAATAACTGAAGGTTACATGGGCATCAGGTACATGTTACCTGAGTAATAGATATTGTTTAGTACTAATACTGAGAATATTATAGTAGAAGAGATGAAGTGGTTGAGAAATCTTACATTTTTTTCATATACATGTGGTCTCTCCTCAACTTGATTTTGTATATACGGCAGTAAAAAATAGCTATGAAAACAAGCCCTAGTTTGGCCTTAATTGGACATATTTGAGCTCAAATTGGTTTGACATTCCTATATATCCATTGAAAACTTTAAATAATTTATGACATGTAAAGGTTTTTGACATACAATTAGGTGGCCCCATAGATATCTCCTAAGAGAGAAGTGAGTACTTTTTACCCAAATGCTATACATATGTATACAATACATGCCTAATAACAAAAGAAAATTTCAAATAAGGCCTTAGGTTTTTGTTTTCTTTTAAAAAAAGGCAATAAGTTTCAGAACCTTTCAAATTAGGACCTAAGTTTTCTAGTAAAATCTCAATTAATGACAAATGGCCATTTAAAGCTATTTCCTAATGACATTTTCCCTTAATTTTTTAAAACACCCGAATTACCCTTCACCAAAATAAAAATCTCATTCATTTCCTCCATCTTCTCTTCACTTCCTTCATTGGCATCCTCATGGTGATTGATGACAACTATTGATGACAACTAGCATCTCCACATCGATTAGCGGTAGGTAACGGCTAATGGATGCATGCCACGGCCTTATATGATGTGTAATTTGGGTATTTTAGAAAATTGAGGAAAAAAACTCTCTGGAGAATACATTTAAATGGTTGGATGTCCTTAATAAGACCATAATTTGAAGAATTTTGAAACTCGGGTCCTTTTTGAAAAAAGGCAAAGAGTTAAGGCCTTATTTGAATTTTCTCTTAATAACAAAAGTGAGCACTTTTGAAGTTCCTTTTAAAGATACGAAACAGGCCCACAATATATTATCTTGGGCACTAAAAATATAATTCTTTCTTCTCAACAAGTGGTTAAGAACCTTTTGTATTCAAATAAACCTCCTCACCCATGTTTTCACTCTTGGGACAAATATGGTGATGTCTTATTATTTTCTCATATTGTGTTTTTCAAAGAAGACGGCAGACAGCTTCTAAATATGTCATGGTTTACAATGATTCTCTTATTGGTGTAGGTGCCACTAAAGGACGTAGGATGTGCTTGCCCAAGGGAGCTGAAGGGAGGGGATCTTCTTCGCATGCAATGCGAGGAAGAGAGGATTCTGGATAGCGTTTGTCCTATTAGATTTAGTTAATCTGATTAAAGAGATTTTCATATCTGAGGATTGGTGTTGAAAGACTTAATATCTCATACATCAAAGTGTTGGTGTCTTCTTTTGCTAAAATTAGTTTCATGCATATTCCTACAGGACTTTTAATAGTGCTCTTATTTGGCCGCCAAATATGGACAATCGTGTGTAGATGGTGTGGAATGGGGTGATTATTTCCCAGAGTGGTACGCCATGACCCTCCCATGACTTACTTCTTTTTTGTTTGAGTATCTATCATTGGATAGGATGGGATTGATCTTGAACATTTTGGACTATTTCTATATGAGCCACAGGATGGAGTTTCAGAAATATGTTATTTTGTTTCTGTGTAATATTTGTGACAGAGGATTCAAACTCCGCACCTGATCTCTATTTTACCATTTTCATCATCCACCTCCTTAATAATCTTTTGTTGGAACACATGTTTACTTAAGAAAGAAAAATAACAATTAAAAGATAAAAGGAGAAACGAACAACTTCATTAAAGATAACATTACAAGTTTAGCGTGAGGCCACCACTTGCACAGGATATGGACTTGTCGATGTAACTCCACACTCCTCTCTACTTTCTCATATGTTTCTTGGACATTAAAATGAAGAGGCCGCTCACATGTATATATAGGTAATTTAGAATATTGCTAGCATCATGAGGTAGTTGCATAAGAAATGAAAATTATTAGTGAAGGATCAGGGGAAAGATATGAAATGGTTAATTAGTAGTGATCAGGGGAAAGATATGACATTAAAATGAAGAGGCCGCTCACAAGTATATGAGGGAAATGGTTTGGTATATAGAGAATTTGATGGGAGTAATGAAGTAAATGGGAAATGTAGCTTGGGATATGAAAAAGTGGATGGGAGTAATGAAGTACATGGAAAGTGTGGCATTGTTTATGGAGAAGTGGATGGGAGTAATGAGGCGTGTGTGGCAAAATGCATCTAAGTAATGACTTGGTGAGGATAATGGCGTGGAAACATGGAAAGATGGAGAAGTGGTTGGGTAGAGAAAAGTTAAAATAGAGTGTGTGGAATGTGTCATCGACACATGTTACCCATTTACAAACGACCCCCAATACAAAATTACATAATAGCCCCACAACAACACTCAAAATAAAAAACTAATAAAACAAGAAATTATACAAAGAAAACTCTAGAAAATGTACTTTAAAATTTAACATTTCTTTCCACTCTTTTTGTGAGTGAGATGTAAGATACTCTACCATGAAGCCCGCCTATTGATAACGAGAAATGTCATACCCTCAAATGACATCCTCAAATCACTACTAGGAAAAGGGGTATTAGCGGCCGCCAAAAGCCGTCCCTAATAGTGTCTTGGCGGTCGCTAATAGCCTTTAGCAACGGCTTAGCGACCGCCAACAGACCGTCGCAAAAACTTCGTCGCAGAAGACTATTAGCGACCGCCATAGGGGGTCGCAACACTTTTAGCGACCGTGAGTAGAAAAATGTGCAAAACTTTAGCGACTGCCAAACGCCGTCGCTAAAAAGAAAAAAGATGGCCGCTAATGCTCAATCTAAAAATTTTAAACCCTTTAGCGACCGCTCTTGCACTTTTTGCGACTGCCTGTGCTAATGCTTTAGTAAAGACTTTTAGCGACCGCCAGTGGCGGCCGCTAAAGCTTATATTTTTTTTTTAATTTTCATTTAATTTTCCAATTTTGTACCTGCTTTTTATACCTGTACCTGAACATATTATATACAAATACTACAATCAATTAAAAATACTAATAACAGAATAAAATCTTATATTAATGATATTCAAAACATTACAAAAGTTCCAACAAATTATATTCATTACATTTCCAGCAAAAAAAACAAAAAAAACAAAAATAAACGTGTCGTCTGAGCAGGGTGCCGTGATCAATCCGATGCTCTCAAACCTGAAGACAAAAAGGAAAATAAATATTAATAGTTAATTATAAGAATTGGCAATATATAGTAAATATAAACTAAATTAAGAATTAAAAATCAAATTTTAAAAGTTAAACCTATGTTTCAACTTTACGAGCAATCCGGGAGTCCAATTCTCGAGCCGTCAGCTCTGGCAAATCACGAATGACTAGGGGCTCTTGCCCGTCCGGTTTCATGAGCAACGGAGCCCGTTTGGCCGGTTTGGGCGCTCGGAGGGCATATTTCTAAGTTTTAATGTCACGTTTAGGGCGAAACCTACATTTCAATTTTACGAGCAAGCCGGGAGTCCAATTCTCGAGCTGTCGGCTCCAGCAAGTCACGAATGACGAGGGGCTCGTGCCAGTCCGGTTTCAAGGTCAACGGAGCCCATTTGCGCTCGGAGGCCATTTTTCCAGTTTTAAGGTCACGTTTAAGGCGAAACCTACGTTTCAACTTTACGAGCAAGCCGAGAGTCCAATTCTCGAGCCGTCAGCTTCGGCAAGTCACAAATGACTAGGGGCTCGTGCCCGTTCGGTTTCACTGTCAACGGAGCCCGTTTGCCCGGTTTGGGCGCCCGGAGGCCACTTTTCCAAGTTTTAAGGTCACGTTTAAGGCGAAACTTACGTTTCAACTTTACGAGCAAGCCGGGAGTCCAATTCTCTAGCCGTCAGCTCCGGCAAGTCACGAATGACTACGGGCTCGTGCCCGTCCGGTTTCACGGGCAACGGAGCCCGTTTGTCCGGTTTGGGCGCTCGGAGGCCACTTTTCCAAGTTTTAAAATCAAGTTTAAGGCGAAACCTACGTTTCGACTTTATGAGCAATCTGGGAGTCCAATTCTCGAGCCGTCAGCTCCGGCAAGTCACGAATGACTAGGGGCTCATGCCCGTCCGGTTTCAAGGGCAACGGAGCCCGTTTGCCCGGTTTGGGCGCTCGGAGGCCGTTTTTTCCAAGTTTTAAAGTCACGTTTAAGGCGAAACCTACGTTTCGACTTTACGAGCAATCCGGGAGTCCAATTCTCGAGCCGTCAGCTCCAGCAAGTCACGAATGACTAGGGGCTCGTGCCCATCCGGTTTCACGGGCAACGGAGGCCGTTTGCCCGGTTTAGACGCTCGGAGGCCATTTTTCCTAACCTTCTGCTGAGAAAATCTGTTCCATATTGACCACATAATGTTAACATCAAGAATAGTTAAGTTCAAGTGTCATGTAACTAACAGGGAGTTCATAAAGGTAAGACCAAGAGGAGATATATTGGAGAACAAAGTTATTGGACTCTTAGCTGAATGGCACTAAAATGGCCCCAACTTTAAGTAAAATAGGCTGTTGAGTGTTGACGACATGAATCTCACGTTCCCAGAAAAACCTTGACTTGCCTGAGTCAACACTACTCGGTTCAATCTGAAATCTGAAAGGGATTTTGGAAAGAATCAACCCCACTCAATCAACCCTTTTAAGTCACTTTGAAACTTTGAGAATTTGCACTGGCATTTCAATTGCAGCATTACAACAATACAAAGATACTATAACATGAAAGAAATAAAAGAGAGTTGAATAGTTGACCATAAACATATAATTGCACACCCTACCCTACAGCTAGCCAGCATCTATAAAAACACCAAACCCATTATCATTATCCTCATCTCATTAGAACCCAACCCCCAAGAGAAAACTCAGTCAGTCCCATCTCTTCTTCATTCTTAATCCAAAAGTTGATATTGTTAATAACACACACTATTCACATATAAATACATACAGAAACTCAGAAACAAAACCAAAGTAAAGTACCAATAATAATAATACAAAAAAAAACACCTTTTAAAGTCGCCCGGGTTCATGATTCTTCTAGATTGAGGAGATTCTTAATAAGATATATAATAATTGAGATAAAAAAGCACCTTCAGAGTTGTTTAGTTCTGAGAGATTATGCAATGCAACCATGTGAAGATGAGAAATGGGAATTCCCATTAAGATTTCAGAGAGCCCATGTGAAGTTGCCTAATGCGATGGATCAATGCTTCACCGTTCAGTTATATGCATGTGATGTGGTTTTGTTACCTTCTGCCAGAAAGGAGAATGTATGATTGTCATCAGGAGTGGGATGCTTGCAACTTATATTTAAGGGCACTGTCTGGGGTGAGTATGGGCAGATAGAATCCATAGGTATTGTCATTTCACCAGCAGGACCATTGGATTTGGAGACCAGCCAACCATCTTTCTTTCTTAGTACCAAAAGTGATATTGAAGAAATTTTGGTTTGTTTTGACCTAATGGCCGGGTCAACCAAATCACATGTGAGATACGGGTTAGGATTTACCAAAATCTAGCAATCAATTGGAAGAACAATAAAAAGATTTATTCGTCTGTCATTGTTTTATATTGACCTTTACATAACTTTTTAATATGTGAAGTAGAAATATTTAATAGAACTGATTCAATGAATTTAATATAGAATCTTTTAATTAATTATGTGTTTATAGTGAGTATTATATACAAGCAAGGAATATTATCTTGTGTATCAATAAGAGAGGATTAAGCTTCTCTTCCTAATCACATACCTATATTCTTCATTGCAAGCTAACCCGAAAGAATGGGTCTACTTTAGACAGAAGGATTGAGTAGATTAGACCAACTCTCCATCCCTGTTAATGGCTTGAACCACATCCATTTTTAAGTTTTAAGTTCACGTTTAAGGCTTAACCTGCGTTCAACTTTACGAGCAATCCGGGAGTCCAATTCTCGAGCTGTCAGTTCCGGCAAGTCACGAATGACTAGGGGCTCGTGCCCGTCCAGTTTTACGAGCAACGGAGACCATTTGCCTGGTTTGGGCCGCCAAAGGCCATTTTTCCAAGTTTTAAATTCACGTTGATAGTGAAACCTACGTTTCAACTTTACAAGCAATCCGGGAGTCCAATTCTCGAGCCGTCAGCTCCGGCAAGTCATGAATGACTAGGGGCTCATGCTCATCCGGTTTCACAGGCAACGGAGACCGTTTGCCCGGTTTGGACGTCGAAGGCTATTTTTCCAAGTTTTAAGGTCACGTTTAAGGCGAAACCTACGTTTCGACTTTACGAGCAATCCGGGAGTCCAGTTCTCGAGCCGTCAGCTCCAGCAAGTCACAAATGACTAGAGGCTCATGCCCGTCCGGTTTCAAGGGCAACGGAGCCCGTTTGCCCAATTTGGGCGCTCGGAGGCCGTTTGCCCAAGTTGAGTACTTGAAGAGTCTTGGACTCTTGGTACAAGCACAATAAGGAGAGGAAGTGCAAGCCTCTGTACATACTTGTAGTACCTTCAATTTTAATAAACTATTTAGCAATAAGGAGAGGAAGTGTAAGCTTCTGTATATACATGTAATCCCTTCAATTTCAACGAAATATTTGATTACTGATTTACTAATAATTTGGTGTGTTGATTCCATTGTTGTACTTCATGTATGGGTGAAATGCTTAAGTGCATCCCCAACTCAATCCATATACAGAGAAGAAGGTATGCATCCCAAAATAACAATTACCATCACTCCAAACAGAGACAAAGGGAGAACTTAAAAAAAAAAGGAAAAAGCAAACCAAACACATAGATGACTGTAATCACCTTCAAAAAGCGCCCCCTTTTATTCTCACCAATGTCAAAGTAAAACACCTGAAAACACAAACAATTCCAATATCAAATCCACACCAAACAACCCAGAAATCACAAATCCAATAAGAAAACAGAAATCAAAACCCTAGTTCAAACAAAACCCAGATTTTAAAAAAATACTAAATCTCAAATCGAAATGAACCCAACAAGGAAAAATTGCACAACCATTCCAATTATACCTTGGCGTCCAGCTGCAATTCCTTACTGAAAACTTCTTGATCGTCGTTGTTGACGTAGTAATCGAAGAGATCGAGGAACCAAACAATTGCGCCGATCTCCCAAGCCCCACCCAAATCCTCATCCAAAGCCCACCTGTGACATTTGAGGAATTCTAATGATGGAGTTTCTCACAAGAATTTTAGAGGATTTTTAAATTCTTTAAATATAAATACTTTAAAGTATTGCTACCAAATAGACTCTCAGGGCACATTTGCCCAAGCAAGTTTCTGCAGAAAGGGGAAGGTATGTTCTATGTGTTTTCTTTTTTCTTTTCTTATTTTATGTTCTATAATAATGGGTTTTTCATGGAAAATCTCTATTTTTGTTGGATCTTTTCTGTGCCCAATAAGAAACTACTTGCATTTTCAGTGAAGTTTCCTCTTCTGTGGTGTCATACAGAAGAGACCATTAAAGACCATTTTACTAACATTTGAAATCCAGATTTCTTTTGTTGAGAGTTCCGATAAGGAACTTCTTAATTATTACCCTTGTCATTGATTCAACCCCAAATGACAAAAGGGCTTACTTGTATGAAATAGCACTTTTAGCCATCAAAATTCTCCAAGTCTTACCTGACAGTGGAGCAGTTTCCAATCTAGAAGAGATAGCAATTAAATAATTAGAATGACCAAACTGAATTTCTAAATCACATCAATTTCTTCTAATCAAACAAACCATTATACACAATTTCAAACTGTTCACCCTAATCCAAATGTTATAGTGCTGCAATTGTAGCAATTTTTAGATAGCCCATGATCCATTCATTTGCCTAGAACATCAGGCTGCTTCACAGAGTATGAGTGTGTGTGTGTGTGTGAGAGAGAGAGAGAGAGAGAGATACAGAGATCCATAGGGGTTCCATAGTAAACACATACTAGCTACTCTTGTACTAAATTTATCAATATTTACTCTTCATCAACTAGAAAGAAAAAATTAAAATCTCAAAAAAGAGAAGAACTAGTGAGATGTGGCTAGCACTGCTACTGGGTCCATTTCTTCCTACTCTACCACATTCAATTTTCAGAGGCCCGCGGGCCGCGCCACACACAAAAATGGAGAGAGGGAGAGAGAGAGAGAGAGAGAGAGATCACGCACACTAAATCACCTGACATTCATAAATCGCATAGGTAAATTACTCAGCAATTTGATACTTCCTTTCCTTTTCTTGAGAAAGCATCTATACTGTTTTTGACATTTCATCTTGGTCACAAATGTGGTTTTTCAATCTATGAGTTGTATGGACATGCTAGGCAGGTAGAGGCTAGAGCATCAAAGGCATGCCCTCTCAACTATCATGAGATAGCTCAGGCTTCAAAGTTCACATGCATATGCACTCAATAAAAATAAAACAGCACATTGCCTTCGATGGGTGTGTTGGTATGAAAGAGTTGAGGATCAGACAATGAGTATTGTAGGGAAGATCAACCAGAAATGGAAATGCAATACTCTGAAGTCCAAAAGTTATGTACAAAGTTACAAACTCCTTGTGCAGTAGTTCTGCTTGACGCTCCTCTGTTCTTATCAACTTCAGCCCACAAAAATGTAGGATTCTGATCTGACTATGTTGCATGTTCTTTTAAAAAAAAACTTTTGCCCTTTGATGCTGTTTGCTCCATAAGAATCAATGGCATAATTATATCTGATACTCTTAACCTAGGCAAATGTTCTAGTGAAAGAATGATCACCAGCCAACTGGATCTGTATGCTCCTAGAAATGGAAGAATAGAGAGGGGGCATTGAAGAACGCATTTATATTGCGTATTGATACTTCTGAGGAACCTGTACCATGTGTTTGGATGAACCAATGAACACAATTTGATTGGAATATGGGGGTGGCCACCCCCAACTCATTCGGAAACTATGTTTGGAGCCGCATCGAAATCAAAAACCAGATTACAGACTTCTACCTGTATTATATTCAATTGATGATTTTAACATAACCAATAAATGAATACTAATTCTGTTGGATATATCATATCAATAGTTAGCATACAACTCATGATCCTAGCTTGTTTCTTTATTATTTGAATATAAAGATGACACAGTCCAATCTCAATGGGAATAAATCTAACATGATATTTGTCAAAGCCATTTACACAATCTAAAATGAGAATAATATTTTATTAACCCGTCAAGATCAAGGTAGCTATGGACTCTCTCTTATACTTTACACGATAGTAGAACACTTAATGTCGCTTTGTAACTTTGACGGGGTGGTTTGTTCATAATTCTCGAGCCGTCAGTTCCTGTTATAACTTTCAAAGTTTCTACATTTATAAGTTTCTAACTTTTAAGTTTCAAAATCTATAAGTTTCTAACACAACTTAGAAAATTTATATACATGTTGAAATCTTGAATTAAAAAAATATTTATACTTGGTCAGGATCAGTCGAGCCTGACAGATCATGACTGCCCTCTCCAACCGAGTCATGTCTCGCCCTGTGGCCACTGCCAGCGTCAGGTGCCTGTAATTATTTATTATACAGTTAAAAACTTAAAAAAAAAAAAAACAACATAAATATTGACACATCAATGACATAATTGATAATTGATAACGTACAAAATGTTTTCTTACTAACTTGAGTAGCCGGTGGTGGGTCTGAAGCGATGGGGCTGCGACTCTGTGATAGACGAGCCTCCAACGATGTCAACTCCGCTCTCAACTCGGCCCTCATCTCTGCCCTCACCTCATTTGTCACCTCCTCTCTGATCGCTGCCTTCATGGACTGTAGCAACTCCTCAACCTCCTCATCTGTACGAAGGCGCAAGCCCTGGGAGGAGCTAGCATCGGATGACCCCGCTCGCGCAACGTGCGAGCGTGGAATGCTCGTCCCATACGTGAGCGTGTATCCGTGCCCGTCCCAGCCAACGACGGAGTGGAATATCTCATCCCTCTGTGATGGCAAACTGCGTTCCTCCTCGGGCAACGCCTCCAGGCGTGACTGAAACTGGGCCTGCGTACATTAATATATTATCATGCATAACAAGACATAGTAATAGACAGATAATTTAAGCGGTTCAATATAAAAACTTACGAAGATAGCTGCAACCTCCAGGTGGCGAGGATCTCGAGAACGCATCCAGACGGACATCCTGTCTACCGGACCGCCCTCGGCACGCAACTGTTTGGTGGAGAGTTATATTTTTAGTACAATATCATACAAAATGACAAATATAAATTACATGTATGATCTAACTCTTTACCTCGTGGCAGACCTGGGTGATGTGTCGAGTCCCCAACCTGTGTGCGGGACCCTGCATTGTCCGGTTCCGCGCATTCGTTGCTGCCTCTTTCTGTTTTCAATATTTATCAGTTAATTTTTGTTAGTTACGATAGTCACTAGTAAATTGTTAAAATTAAAATAAAAAAATTACAAGTTTCTCACCTTTGCCTCCTCAGTCGTCCAGTATCGGACGAGCTGAGGCCACTGATCCGGGAGAACGCCCTTCGGAACTCGCTCAAGTATGTCGGGGGCATCCTGATGTCACTTCCAGTGATGCGTCTTTATTTTATTTTTATGATCTTTCCACATCTTCCGGCACTTCGACATGCAAACTGGCCGGAAGAGCTCAGGACATGCCCTCAAATTGTCCTGAAAAGGACAAATATTTTTTCATTAAGTTATGGTTTTAATCGACACATCCTGCGGAGAAATGTTAAATTATTACCTTAACCTGCTGGAACATACGATCTAATGTCTCCACCGGAAATGCATCCCAATCAAGTGTAGTCAAAGGGAATGCATATGGATCCCGGACCATATGTCCCAAATGGCTGATGAGGTGGCGAGCATGCGGGCCCACCGGATGATATGTCTCATCAAACTCCACGTCAATAAGAGATCCGGAATTCCACGTCCGGATCCCTCTAGTAGTGCCTCTCCCCCTGCTGGAAGATGGGCCAGTGCTCATAGAATCTGTTCAAATTACAAATAATCTAATTAAATTGAAATAAAATAATTTGCTAGAATTAAAAAGTTTTAATTAAATAAACTTATATCGGTGCATTCATCGGCTGATGCGAGCATCGATGGTGAAGTTGAAGCAGTCGACGCCGAAGGCCCCACTGGGGTGGATGGCCTCGGCCCGAATGTCGATGGACTCGAATGGGAGGTCGAGGGCCTACTCGGTGGGGGAATCGAGCTAGGCTGGGCGGCACCCGCTGTAGGTCTAGAGCTCCCAGATGGCATACTGGCCTGGGCCTGGCGCAGCAGCTCGTCCATCGTCCACGGACGATGTCTCCTCTTTCGCCCTGACATATCTGTTCAAATGTTTGTAATATAAATTAATTTAACAAGATAATTGAAATTAACATTTAAAAATTATTTATACTGAAATCTAACATTGGTGAATTAGTTAACAACCGTTCATTGTTCAGAGAGCTGTATAAGAAAGGTAATAAAATAAAAGTTCAAATCATTCAAACAAGCACAAACATTTCAAACAGAAAATTCTAATTAATCAAATGGGATTCCTTCAAAATACCGCAAATACATAAATTTCAATAAAGACTAAGGAAACCCTTGAATCAAAGTACAAGAAAACCAGAGCACAACAACACAAATGAATAGAGATAGAGAAAAAGATATTCCAATCACATGGGTCTTCATGATTCACCAATCAACACACACCAAAAGGCAGTAATGAAAACATCAACATCATCAGGACCTAAATCCACAAGGTTTGGTATGATTTTCTTTTCTTTTCTTTTTTTTATGAAATACTCGGAGATGAATAAAAGAGTGTCTTCCTTACATGGCAACAGATTCAATGTAATCAAGGTGGACCTCATTTCTTGTTCTTTTGTGATGGGATTCTAGTAGCAATATTGATACTTGTATGGGTTAAAAATCCCTCTCTTGAAATATGTTGCTAAGATGAGAACAAACAGAAGATGAACAGAATTTTAAAGGCCCTCGTCTGACTCCAAAAATGTCAGCAATGAAGGTGTTACGTTTGAGCGGGGATTCAACAAATAAGCATTTATTTATTCACTACTGCATCATGTAATAAACAATCATTCTAGAGAAAATGACAATTATCTGAAGAACTTCCTTTCTCTACTCTTCCTGATAATCCATAGAAGGAAATTAATCCATAGAAGGAACTTCCTTTGTTCCAATGCATTTCACTACAGGAGAACAACTAAATTTGATCATGTAATGTTGATTGCTATCTGTCCCTGGGTGTGGGAATTATCTGCATTTTTTTTTTCTTTCTTGTACCGGTTTTGTGGGCTTATTTCTTAAGTTCCTGTCTCCATTTTGAGATAGGATTGCTTCTTTTTTTTTTTTTCTTGTACATTAAGGGTTTTTAACCATTTCCATAATAAACCCTACTTACCATACAAAAAAATAAAAAAATCGCAGAGCACGCCACATCCCAAACCTAGACCACACCCAGGACATGATAGAGATAAGCTTGTGTAAAGACTTGACCATCATTGATCAACCAAATTAAGCAAGCTTGACCATCATTGAGTACCCATTCGTTTTTCTTAAACTAAAGTAGGATCATCTCCCACTTGCTAAGGTTAGTTTCAAAAACTGCTGCTCCATCTCTTGGGACTCCCCAACAGCTCATTGTGAATAAACCAGCTCATTTTACCACATTTTAAACTGCCCAAACAAAATATACCCCCACGACATACTGTGTGCCAATTTTTTTTATCCCCAGTGACTAATTATGCTTTCAAGTTACCAATCAACATTCTAATCCTAAAACTTTCACATGGAAAATTGCCCCCAAATGGGAAAAACCCAAACAAGCTAAGAAAAATAGCTTGATTTCACATTCTACATAAAATGGCCAAACAAAAAAAAAAAAGGAACGGCTTGGGCATCATCAGGCTATGATCAGTGAGGACCACTTACACAAACTGAACAGAAACAAGCATACCACACATTTATAAATTAAATCCCACCATTCCAACTTACACATTCGAATATCCAATGACTTCATTCGTCTCAAAACGAACAGAAAGCATGATCGCAAAATAGTAAATGAGAAAAGTGTTTAAATCCCTACGGGCAATGGTTTCTTTTCATTTGTGAAAAGTTCTGATCTTTACAATACGAGCCCTGGGTAAATCCATTATATCCTAAATGTTAGAGAAAGGGTTTTCATAGCATTGGAAAAAGATGCTTTTTTCAATACTAGCTAGAACCGGAAAAAAAAAAAAAAAAACAAAGAAAAAATAGAGAGAGCGAGCAACAGCGGCAAAGAGGAGATTAACGAACCTTTGTGGATGTGGTGAGGGAGAGCGAGCAGCAGCGGCGGTAAGGGAGAAGGAGTCCTCGATCGACGACGTTGAGGGAGACGGAAAGACCGGCGGAAAGAGAGAGAGAAATAGAGAGAGAGAGAGAGAGGGAGAGGGAGCGAGAGAGAGGGAACCAGTGTTGTCTCTGGCGTAGGCTGGCTCCAGCGGAGGGATGGCTGGTGCGGCGGGACAGGGCAGAGCGCGGGAAGGCAGAGAGCGGCAGGGGAAAGAGGAAGTGAGGGCAGAGCGCGGGAGGGGAAAAAAAGTGAAGAGAGGAAGTGAAAGTGGGTTTCGCGTGGAGAGACTTAAAAGGACTATTAGCGACCGCTTGTGGCGGTCGCAAATGACCCTTTTGCGACCGCGCGCCACCAGCGGCCGCCTGCTTTCTTCCTGCGCCAAAGCCTCATTCTCTAGTAGTGAATTTTACTTTAATAAAAGTTGATTGCACTATAAGATAAAATATTAAGCACATGACTTGTAATGCGATTAGCACAATCTTTATTAAAGGGAATAACCCTCATTTTGACCCTATCCAGATTATCAATAGGTGGGCCAGTGGAAGAGTTTCATACATGGCACTCATAGGAAGCCTGTAGGAGAACACCTAGGCGATCCAGAGCCCTGTGATGTGGATCGGACCACGTCATCTGTCTCTCTCGTCAACTGACATTCTCACCTCGCCAATAGTTGCCATCCAACCCGACCTTCTGCATGGACTGGTAGCAGAAAACGTGGACATGTTGCCCACCATTAGTTCCTGACAGACCTATTTCATGAAATCTGTACGCATACATGAGAGTATTATGTAAATTAAACATTCCGTTTCTGATATATTTTTGACTGAAAGAGAAATTTAATGAATTGCAGTGACTATTTATCGGGGTGGTTGTGTTATGTGTTGAGTAGAAAGCGGAAAACTCCTACAGGCACTTGGTGATGGAGACCTCATGTAAAATTGTTATTGTAAGTAGGTTTTGGTTATTCGCTAAGTAATAGGCTTGACATGTCTTAATATACTTGTATGGCCTTCCACCTAACAGCTTAAGCTTTTAGGTTGGTATATGGTTTATTACATAGTATCAGAGTGAATTCCGATCCCGTTATTCTTGTGTAGCCCACATGGCCGTCGTTTCTGTATAGCCCACGTGACAGGCCCGTCCATGAAATCTATTGAGCCTGCATGTGAGAGGGAGTGTTGGGAAGTCCCACATCCCACGTCGCCTAACTAATAGGCTTGACATGCCTTAATATACCTGTATGACCCTTCCACCTAATAGCTAAAGCTTTTGGATTGGTATATGGCTTCCTGAGTTTTAGGTGTGTTGGTTGAGGTTTTGATTGTTCTTTGCTACCATTCAAAAAAAAAAAAAGCAATGAGATTGTTCTTTGTTCATCGGTCTTGTTCTGTTTTGGTTTGTTGGCTTGTGCTTTTGGTCTTTTGTGTTCTGTTCCTGGTCTGTCTATTCTTAAATTTGAAGTTCCTTTAATTAATACTATTTTTCCCTGGCACAATGAATGTAAGCTTTGGTCATTGCCCAACCTTAGATTGCATGCCTACTTACCAAGTCCCACTTGCATTAAGCAATAGTAAATGAAAAAATGAAAACAGAAAAGAGAAAATTTTGTGCTATACCTGCGGGGCACAATCATCTGAAGAGGATCGCGCCCATGAACTTCTTTAAATTCAATAATGCTATGAGATTCTAGGTTTTTCCCTTGAATCCATGCCGGATTCATATGGTTCTTCTTAGGTTTTGTTCTAGCTGTAATCTGACTTAGTTTCATGATAAAATCTCTGTTTTCCCCTCACTTGTTGGTGGGCAATTTTAATATTGTTTCGTGATTTATATGCGTTGAAGAACCTATGTCTGTTGTGTGTAGGAGCTTCACCATAGGGTATTGGTCCATACTTATTACATTCCTCACTCTTGTGCATTTTGGGCTGTGGAGCAGAGTTTTAATGATGCAAAAAGGCCCAAATCAAATGAACATCCAAAAGAAGGGACGACCCCATGACTGTGGCCTATATGGAGGATTACAAGAACCGATTGGCATGAGTTCTTGCACCCATTGTTGACTAGTCTTTTTGAATCATAGAGTTCGATTTTAAGGGGTTTGCTGCACAGTTGGATGAATTTCCTTTTAGGGGTCTTGTATTATTGTAATTCGCTCATCTTCTAATGATTCCAAGTCATTATACTTGCTGCCCAAAATACCTTCCATCTTACATCTTAACTCCAATTTTCTTGAATTGCAACTTTAAATTGTCCATTGTTTGACTCTCATGGTGGAACTCGCCTGCTACTTGTAGTGTAGTTAAATCTATATTGGATTGTTTCCTATGTTAATAAGATTCTGGATGCGCTGTATGAGGTGTGTAGGGCTTAATCTTGTTCTTTATGAACTTTATGCCAGTTTCACGCTGCCATGAGCTCATTGTCATTATCATTCTTCACTGGCCTTTGCCCCACTCACTACGGCAGAATCTTGTTCTTGGAAAATAGGTGGTCCGTATACATTTAAATTCTCCAGTCACATGAAGTGATTAATTGCTTATAATGGGTCCCATTTTAAATTTGTGCTCAGGTCCAGTCCCATGGATTCGTAGCTTTTTTATGAGAACGCATTTTTACAAGAAAAACCACTAAGCTAAAAGAAAGCCTCAATGCCTTCCCAAGAGAGAACGTGGTCGAACTTCATTTATAGTAATTTTGATCACGTGTATTTTTGTTGTGATTCTTTATTTAAAAAACAAAGGATTTACTTTATTTTTACTAACTTAGTAAATTACCAAATGATGAGAATAAAAATAAAAAAGTAAAAAAAAATCTTTGTATGGACATCATGCACATGTGAAAGTCAAGTCTATGTCATTCTGTACTATGGTTCCACTGCAGCTCAATCCTTTCATTTTTCCTTCCTCTCTCAACAAAAGACTCGACTCAAAAGCGTCAACTGAGAAATTTCAAAGTCTCCTCTAATGTTTGTATCTCACTGAGATCTTTAAAAGTATTCACATGATCCATAGCTTTCTATTTAATTAGAAGTCTTCTTTGCATCTGCTTTTTATGTGTGTGGGTGCAGGAGATTACTTTTCAATGACTTGGGCTTGTTTAGTAAATTTACTTTATTAAAGAAGTAAGGTGAATGATCATTTCAAGAGACTAAAAAAAACAGGCTAAATATGAAATTACTATATTTCAAAAAATACCTCTACTTTTTACAAAAATATAAAAATAAAAATAAAAAATAAAAAGCTATTTTCCCACACCACATAGATGACAAATAACCTTCTTTTATTAAAAAAAAAAAAACCTACAATCTCATTTCACTAAATAACAAATGGCCATCACTTTTTTATTCAATCCATCTTCTTTTCTTATCTCTTAACTTTACCCTTCACCTCATTTCACTTTACTAGTGAAGTTACCAAGCAAGCCAAGGTTAGAGTGATATACTCAATTACACCATTGGACTGATTATTAACGTTGACGAAGGGAGAATCTGATTTCGTATGTTTTCTTGTTTGCATGAAAGTGAATTCTTAGAAAAACTTAGAAATGTATTTTTAAAAATTAGTTAAAAATCGAAGAAATAAAAGCAAATACTTATAAATAACTATCGAATAATGAATCAATGAAAGATGGAAAATGTATACCCTATCATAACCTTCATAAATGTAATTTTAGGAAAGTCAGAGTTCAATCTACAGCTCTATCTTATATTCTATCACATCTTTAATGATTGTTTTTTTGAACTAATTTTATCATCGGTATTTTATTATATCCTAATAAGGTCCCCAATAGTTAATTTTTGTTTTTCACATATTTTCCATTAGTTGTTGAATATTACTCTGTTTCAATGAGTTCTTGGGTGTTTTTGGGGGAAGGGAGGAATGAGTGGGATTTCCGAATGGATGAAATTTGAAATGATACATGACCCTCAACATGCAGATGAACAAAACTATGTAATTTGATCAAAATTGATGCTTCCACTAATGCAGGTATGGGATGAATTGAGAATTTCGATTTGAATGGTCGGTCCCTCTTAATCTGAATTTGAGGGTCCTATTGTGCTCTTACATTGTAACGTTTGCAATCCAACTTATTCGATTACTATTGGGATGATTCCAATTTGAAATATGAACAAGAGTACCAGTCACAAAATTCCTCAATCGCTTACATATGATTTGATGGCAATTGAACAAGAGTACCAGTTTCACAATGCCACGAGCTCATTGTCATTATCATTCCTCACTGTCCTTTGCCCCACTCACTAGGGCAGAATCTTGTTCTTGAAAAATACAGGGACAATTATCGTACAGACTACCTTAAAACTGATAATTACTACAGAATAGTTGGAAAAAAATTATTTACCTTAGAGCAGTCCGATCCAAAGGATATCGCAAGCTGCGATATCCTATGGAAGTAGGATATCCTATAATCAAAAGATGAAAAATTTGAATAGTTAGTTTTTTTTTTTTTTTTCTTAGCTGTGGGACCACCAAACCACCATCCAAACCGTTGAATAACTGTATGAGTATAAAAGCTAATATCACACCAAATTTAAACCATTGATCTATCACGATTATCTAAAAATTTGTAAAAAGTCACACTATTCTGTAAATTATAAAAATAAATTTTAAGTCATATTTTTTTTTTATTATAAATTTTGTGGTAAATAAATGTTTTTCAACTGTTATAAGCTAATTGTTTATTTTAAAGTAATTCATTCGGTAATTATCCCGAAAATATAGTTGGTACACCGGACCGTATACATTTCAATTCTCCTGTCACATGAAGTGATTGATTGCTTATAATGGGTCCCATTTTATATTTGTGCTCACGTCCTGTCCCATGGATCACGCTGCTGCCATGAGCTCATTGTCAATTGTCATTATCATTCCTCACTGTCCTTCGCCCCACTCACTGCGGCAAAACCTTGTTCTTGGAAATTAGGTGATCCACTGGTTCATATACATGTGAATTCTCCTGTCACATGAAGTGATTGATTGCTTATAATGGGTCCCATTTTAAATTTGTGCTCAGGTCCTGTCCCATGGATTCGTGGCGTTTTTATGAGAATGCACTTTTACAAGAAAAAACACTCGGAAGAGAGGACGTGGTAGAATTTTATTTATAATAATTTTGAATATGTATATTTTTATTGTAATTCTTTATTTAAAAATAAAGGTTTTATGTTATTTTTACTAATCTAATAAATTATCAAATGATGAGAATAAAAATGAGAAAGTAAAAAATCTTTGTATGGACATCATGCACATGTGAAAGTCAAGTCTAAGTAATTCTGTACTATGGTTCCACACCAGCTCAATCCTTTCATGTTTTCCTACCTCTCCCAAAAGAAGACTCGACTAGTCATGTTGCAAAAGCATGGCATCTGGTCTTGTGGTGTTAGAGAAAATCCATGGATTGATCGTTTTACACCGTCGTTAGTTCATGACTAACCCATTTCAAAGTCTCCTCTAATGTTGGTATCTCATTGAGATATTTCAAAGTCCAGTCTTCTTTGCATCGGCCTTTTCTGTGTGACAGTGCAGGAGATTATTTTCCGATGAGTTTCGTGACATGGCCCATACCCAAACCTTTTCCAACCTATGCCCTCTCATTACTAATTTCCCAGATAATCTCCCTTTAATGAAAAATACATCAAGAAAAGATAAAAAACTGTATACCCCCCGATCATCACAATAATTTCCTTGGGCGGCGGGGGGGGGGGGGGGGGGGGGGGGGGGGGGGGGGGTTGGTCCCATCTATAGTTCTATCTTATGTTCTCTCACCTTTTTAGTGATTATTCCTTGGAACTAATCTTATTGTGAATTAGTATTTAATTCTATCCTACTAAGGTCCCCAACGGTTAATCTTTTTTTAACATATTTATCATTTGAGGTTGGATATTATTTTGTTTTAGTGAATTTTTGGGTGTTTTGGCGGGGAGGGAGGAATGAGTGGGATTTCCAATGGATGAATTTTGAAATGATGCATGATCCGCAATGTGTAGACGAATAAAAATTATGCGACTTAATCAAAATTGATGCTCCCACTAATGCAGTTATGGGGATGAATTGAGAATTTCCATTTGAGTTGTCCCTCTTAATCTGAGTTTGAGGGGTAAGGTCCTAACGTCTCCTATCCAGCCCATTCAATTACTACAGGGATGATTCTAATCTGAAATATGAACCATAAAATAATTTGCATATTGAATTAATCACAAGACTACCAGTTTCAAAAATTTCCAATCGGTAACATATGATTCTATCGCAATGGAGCACCTAATTTCACGGTGCCATGAGCTCATTGTCATCATCATTCCTCGCTGTTCTTTGCCTCATCATGGATGGAATGGCAGATAATGAATATTGCCCCAGTCACTACGGCAGAATTCTATACATTTGAATTCTCCAGTCACATGAAGTGATTGATTGCTTGTAATGGGTCCCATTTTAAATTTGTGCTCAGGTCCTGTCGCATGGATTTGTAGCTTTTTTTATGAGAATGCTTTTTTACAGGAAAAACTGTGCTCAGATCCACAACATGCAACCTCTATGCCGCCTTCCAAAGAGAGAACGCGGTAGAGTTTTTTTTTTTATAGTAGTTTTTAATATGTATATTTTTGTTGTGACTTTTTATTTGAAAATGAAGGTTTTACATTAATTTTATTATTTTAGTAAATTGTCAAATGGTGTGAATAAAACTGAAAAGGTAAAAAATCTTTGTATGGACGTTATGCACATGTGAAAGTCAAGTCTTAGTCATTCTGTACATGGGTCCAACTGCTGCTCAATCTTTTCATTTTCCTTTCTCTATTTTTTTTTTCTTTATAGCAATCCGGTGTAAGGTGATGAGAACTCACACGTGCGAGGTGATGGAAACTCATATATGTAAAGAGACAAACACACAACTCACATATGTAAGGTTATAAAAGCGAAAGAAAATAAACACAATTCACACATGTGAGTTTATATGCATAGAGAGAGGAGGCAGGATTCAAATCCAAGACCTCTAAATGAGAACAAGATATCCTTACCCAAGACCTTCCTCTCTTTAAAGAAGACTGGACTGGCTCGTCATGATTGCAAGTCATGTTGGAAAAGCATGGCATCCGGTCATGTGGTGTAAGAGAAAACCATGGAAGGTTTCACACCGTTAGTTCATGACCGTCCCATTTCATGAAATCTATATATATTCATGAGAGTATAATGAAGGAATTATAGTCGATTTGTTTTGCCATGAATTGCAGTGAGTGCCTGTGATTGTGGGTTTTAATTGTCTTGTTGAGTGCAGCACCTCAACCTACCTTTCCTACTTGTAAGAGAGGCGACATTTGATGATGGAGCCCTCATGTAATATTTTTATTGTTGCATGGTGCTTTATGTTATTTCTCATCCATGCTATCCTCCTCATGTCACCCACGGTGGAATCCATTACAAGTACAACAGAAGAGTCACCAAACGCCACTGATGCACTTGCTCTACTTGCTTTCAAGCAAAGGAATGATCCTTTTAATTCCCTGAGCACATGGAATCACTCTCTCCCTTTCTGCCAGTGGCAAGGAATCATGTGCGGTCGACGCCATCCTTTGAGGGTCGTCGCCATGAACCTGACCGGGCATCAGTTGGCAGGCCCTTTGTCTCCCTTCATCGCAAACCTTACATTCCTTCGTGCAATCGACCTCAGCAAAAATAAACTCAATGGCCAGATCCCCCCAGAAATTGGTCGTTTGTTCAGGCTCAGGTACCTCTATCTTAGTGAAAACTCATTACAAGGAGAAATTCCAGCCAATCTGACCCATTGTTGGAGGCTTCAAGTCATCGATTTTGATACCAATGCACTCGTTGGCAGGATCCCAATTGAGCTAGGCTCTCTGTCTCGGCTCAATAAGATCTTCCTTGGTGGAAACAATCTCACAGGAAGCATCCCCACTTCACTTGGGAACCTTTCATCTCTCACCCATTTCTTTGCAGGGACTAATCAATTAGAGGGAAACATACCAAAAGAGGTTGGCGAGATTAGGAGGCTATATTTTCTTGAAATAAAAGAAAACAAGCTATCTGGCACTATTCCTCCTGCATTTTACAATTCCTCAACTTTGGCTTACTTTTCTATCACTGCAAACCAACTGAATGGAATCCTTCCACCCGACCTCGGCATCGGTCTTCCTAATCTCACTCATTTTCATATTGCAAGAAACCAATTCACTGGGCCCATCCCAATGTCACTGTCTAATGCCTCGAAACTTGAACAACTTGGTATGAGCAGAAACCAATTCAGTGGACCGATTCCTACGAGTCTAGGGAGGTTACAAAGTCTCCGTTGGTTAAACTTGGAAAATAATTCACTCGGAACTGGGGAAGAAGCTGTGGACATGGGCTCTCTCTCTTCTCTAACCAATTGTAGCTCTCTTGAGGTCTTGTCATTAAGCATCAACCGACTTAGAGGTGTATTGCCCAACTCCATAGCCAATTTTTCGACTACTCTAGAACAACTGTTTTTAGCAGAGAATCGGATCTTGGGGAGCATCCCTTTAGGACTGGGCAATTTGTTCAACTTGTATACATTAAGCATGGGTTCCAACTCTTTGAAAGGTACGATTCCAGAGGATATGGGAAAGATTAACAAGTTACAGGGCTTGAGTTTGTTTGATAACAGTTTATCAGGTGAAATTCCATCTTTCTTAGGTAACAACACTCAATTGTCCATATTGCATCTTGATCAAAACAAATTTGAAGGAATCATACCCCCAACTCTGGGGGATTGTCAACTGCTATCAGAATTATTCCTTTCTCAGAATAATCTCAGTGGTTATATACCGAAACAGATTTTTAATATTACAACTCTTGTACAACTCAAACTAGAGGAGAATTCTTTGGTTGGGTCCTTGCCAACGGAAGTAGGCAATTCTCAGAACCTTGGATTGCTTAGTGTTTATGATAACAAATTGTCAGGTGAAATTCCCAAAAGCCTACATAAATGTCTTGGCTTGGAAAACCTTTCTATAAATGGTAACTCCTTTCAAGGACCATTTCCATCCTTGGGTTCTTTGAAAAATCTGTTAGAAATGGACATTTCACGTAATAACTTCTCAGGGTTGATTCCAGCGGATCTTGAAAAGCTTCTTCTTCTTCAATATGTAAATCTATCTTATAATGATTTTGAGGGAGAAGTACCACGAGAAGGAGTCTTTAAGAATGCACGTGGAGTTTCAATCGTCGGCAACAAGAAGCTCTGTGGGGGAAATCCAGCACTGTTGTTGCCTCCATGCCCAAGCAAAGATGGTAAGGAACAGAGGCGACGCTTTTCTCGAAGACGAGTGATTGCAATACTCATCAGTTCAATCATTTGTTCGGTTTTCCTTTCATCCCTCCTTTTTTATTATTTCATAAGAAAGTCAAAGAAGAAGCATCCACATCCTGATGATTCGATAATAAACCCCTTAGAGGAACAGCTTCAGAAAATTTCTTATGGGGATCTTTCTAAAGCAACTGATGGGTTTTCTCAAGCTAATCTAATTGGGGTGGGAAGCTATGGCTCTGTCTATAAAGGACATTTGGATAGCATCGGAAAGATTGTGGCAGTGAAGGTGCTTAATCTTCAGCGGCGAGGAGCATCTAAGAGTTTTATAGCAGAATGTAGAGCTTTGAAAAATATTCGGCATCGAAATCTTCTAAAAATTCAAACTGTTTGCTCAAGCATCGATTTTAAAGGTGATGATTTCAAAGCTCTGGTTTTCGACTACATGGCTAATGGGAATTTGGAGCAGTGGTTGCATCCAAGCATGGATGAGCAAAATCAATCTAAGAATCTAACCCTTATTGAAAGGTTGAATATAGCTGTTGATGTGGCTTCCGCATTGAATTATCTTCATAATTCTTGCGAGAAATCAATAGTTCACTGTGATCTAAAACCAAGCAATATTCTTCTCGACGATGACATGAATGCCCACGTTGGAGATTTTGGATTAGCAAGGTTTCTTTCTGAAGCTACCAGCAGCTGTTCTCAGAGCCATACCAACTCACCTAGCATAAAAGGAACTATTGGATATCTTGCTCCAGGTGACATGCTTTCCATCTTTTACATTTTTGTTGCTAACATACATTAGTTATAAACATTGATAAATTTCTCTACCTTCCATGCCATCATGAATTTCAAATAAGAAAATAAACACATTATAATAAGTAATTGAAAATATATAAACAGGTCCCCATATCAAACCACCCACTGCCCCCCCCCCGCCCCCCCAACCCCAAAAAAAAAAAAATTCTTAAAACCCCTTTAACTTTTTAAGACTTTTATAATTTTTTATATATTACCGCCGGAAATTTTAAGAAAAGCTCCTATATATTTTGAAAACTACATTCATTTTTTATATGTGGCCCTCCCTTTTTTTTTCTACATAGTGCCCCCTAAGGAAGAATTCATGGGTCCGGCCCTGCCCCGTACTGCCCCGCATACCTCAATCATCGGAAAAAAAGACAAGCATAACATTGAGAGCTAATACAACAAAGTAACTTTATCAAAAATGTTAATGTTATTTAGATCATCTACTAAATTGTTCTTTGTTTCTAGGATGAAATTTTACTTATATAAATTAAAGCACATCCAACCAGTCATTTGTTGGATGGTTATTGAATGTTATTCTGTTAGGTGATAATATTAAACATTACATCATCGAGAATCTTCTTTGTCAAACACCGCATAGTTTTACAGTAAAAAAGGAAACCAATCCTAGAGTAAGGTATAAAGACAAAATGGAATTATCAATAAATGCTAATTTATCTGGGTTTTTTTTTAAAATAAATTGACTGGTACATGATTTTCAAAGACTCATTACATCCAACAAATGTGTTGTCGGATGATTTTCTAACATTAATTTTATTGAGGATTATAATTAAATACTATTTTTTAAAAAACTTTGCTTGGAATCTCATTTGTATACCATTATAGTCTAACATCATTGGCAAATAAAACAGCATTGTCATTTGTCTATCAATGTAAAGTAGGTGGTTCCTTATACATGATAAATGTGGGGGTACTTAAGAAAGTTCTCTTTTGCTGACAACTATTATATATGATGGAATAAAATCACATAGTAGAACTTGGGAGATGCTCCTATGAGAGATATCTCTCACCTTACTATGAGAGATATGGTGGGGGCCCTCTCATTTAAATTCTTGGCATTAGATATGGATGTGAGGGCCCCCACCTTATCTCTCATAATACTGTGAGAGCATCTCTCGTAGGAGCATCTCCCCTAGAACTCAAACCAATCACTGGAATACTGATATATTTTATCCATTAGAAAATCATTACCTTATTTCCATTGATTTTAAGTCTTGCATTCTTTTCTTGAATTGAATCTTAATCATTGCAACTATTCGGAGTCAAATAATGGCAGAGTACGGAATGGGTGGCGAAGCATCAACATTTGGAGACATCTACAGTTATGGGATCCTTCTTTTGGAGATGTTCATAGGAAAGAAACCAACTGATGAGATCTTTAATGGAAGTTTAAGTCTTCACCAATTTGCTAAGATGGCATTATCAGAACGAGTGATGGAAATTGTTGATCAAAGATTGCTCTCAGTAGAAGCTGAAGCGCTTAATGAAAACCAAACTGCCACAAATGCAGAAAGAAAACTTGAAACGTGCTTAATATCTACATTCAAAATTGGCGTAGCCTGTTCCATGATATCTATAAAGGACCGAATGGCGATAGGAGATGCTACAGTGGAGATGCTTCGTATTAGGAATTCATATCTGGGAGTTGGAATCCATGCAAGGAATAACTGAAGGTTACATTGGCAAAAGGTACATGTTACCTGAGTAATAGATATTTTTTAGTACTAATACTATAGTAGAAGAGATGAAGTTGGTTTAGAAATCTTACATCTTTTTCATATACATGTGGTTTCTCCTCAATGTGATTTGTATATATGGCAGTAAAAAATAGCTATCAAAACAAGCCTTAGTTTGGCCTTAATTGGACCAATTTGAGCTCAAATTGGTGTGACATTCTTATATATCCATTGAAAACTTTAAATAATTTATGACATGTAAAGGTTTTTGACATACAATTAGGTGGCCCCATAGATATCTCCTAAGAGAGAAGTGAGTACTTTTTACCCAAATGCTATACATATGTCTACAATACATGCCTAATAACAAAAGAAAATTTCAAATAAGGCCTTAGGTCTTTTTTTTTTTTTTTTTTTTTTTTTGTCTTTTAAAGAAAGGCCATAAGTTTCAGAACCTTTCAAATTAGGACCTAAGTTTTCTAGTAAAATCTCAATTAATGACAAACGGCCATTTAAAGCTATTTCCCGATGACATTTTCCCTTAATTTTTTAAAACACCTAAACTACCCTTCACTGAAATAAAAATCTCATTCATTTCCTCCGTCTTCTCTTCATTTCCTTCACTGGCTCCTCATGGTGATTGATAACGACTAGTATTTCCACATCGATTAGCGATAGGTAACAGCTAATGGATGCATGCCATGGCTTTATATGATGTGTAATTTGGGTATTTTAGAAAATTGAGGAAAAAAGTCTCCGGAGAATACACTTGAATGGTTGCATGTCCTCAATAAGACCCTAATTTGAAGAATTTTGAAACTCGTGTGATTTTTGAAAAAAAGGCAAAGGGTTAAGGCCTTATTTGAATTTTTCCTAATAACAAACGTGAGTACTTTTGAAGTTCCTTTCAAAGATACAAAACAAGCCCACAATATATTTTCTTGGGCACTAGAAATATAATTCTTTCTTCTCAACAAGCGGTTAAGAACTTTTGTATTCAAATAAACCCCCTCACACCCATGTTTTCACTCTTGGGACAAAGATAGCGTGGTCTTATTATTTTCTCATATTGTGTTTTTCAAAGAAGATGGGCAGACAGCTTCTAAATATGTCATGGTTTACAATGATTCTCTTATTGGTGTAGGTGCCACTCAAGGACGTAGGATGTGCTTGCCCAAGGAAGCTGAAGGGAGGGTGATCTTTTTCACATGCAATGCGAGGAAGAGAGGATTCTCGATAGCGTCTGTCCTATTAGATTTAGTTAATGTGATTAAAGAGATTTTCATATCTGAGGATTGGTGTTGAAAGACTTAATATCTCGTACATCAAAGCATTGGTGTCTTATTTTGCTAAAATTAGATTCATGCATATTCCTGTAGGACTTTTAATATTGGTGCTCTTATTTGGCCGCCAAATATGGACAATCGTGTGTAGATGGTGTGGAGTGGTGTGATTATTTTCTAGAGCGGTTTGCTATGACCCTCCCTCGGCTTCTTTCTTATATGTTTGAGTATCTATTATTGGTTAGGATGGAATTCATCTTGAACATTCTGGATTATTTCTATGTGAGCCTCGGATGGAGTTTAAGGAATATGTTATCTCGTTTCCGTGTAATAGTTGTGACGAAGGATTCAAACTCCCCACCTCATCTCTATTTTACCATTTTCATCCTCCACCTCTTTAATAATCCTTTGTTGGAACATATGTTTACTTATCATGAATTCCGTAGTACTCAATTATATTCAAACAAGCTGGCCCTCAATGGTTAATTTTTATTTTCACTCATTACCCAATTTGACGTTGAACGTCATTCAAGTTCAATGAAATTTAGGCCAATATTTTTGGGTGTTTCGATTGCAGGTGAAAAAGAGTGGGGTTAGGTTGGATGAATCTCTTGAAATGATACATGACTGGCAGGCCACAGCAAGCGAACGACCTAAACTATATGATTTAATCAAAATTATAGTTTTGACTAATGCATGTATGGGTGAATTAAAAATTCCAATTTGAATCACCCGTCTGATTTGAGTGGTAAGTTCTTACTTTTTCACCTCTACAGTCTATCTCATCTGATTACTATAGGGATGATTCCAAATACCTATTGAACCGATTGGAAGAATATGATGTGACTTGAATCTACAATTGCTAAGTTGCGACTGATATAAGGAATCACTTTAGTTGACCCCATTCATTCTGTGCATATAACAATGGGTGGACTCATTCTACAAGTCCACTGCAGCGGCCAATTTCACACAACAACAGCTTACATGAGAATGTGAGATCAAGCTACGCACAGAGATAAATCTCCTTTCAAAAATCAACCCAAGATACGCTTGCCCACATAGGGTTTACTGTCACGTCAAAGCAGCAGCCTACGTAGAAAGAGCTCCTGCCTATAAAGAAAGACCTTCTTGACAGTAGGGGTGTACAAAAAATCCGTCAATCCGATCCGATCTGCAGATTTTGATCCGATCCGAAGGCCAACGGATTGATGACGGATTGGAAATTGTGTAATCCGTTTGCAACGGATCGGTGGAGGATTTCATCCTTAATTCGCAGATTCAATTCGATCCGATCCATTGTCATTAAATATAAATAAATAAATATATATATATATATATAATAAGAAAAAAATGTAAGGAGTCACTAACCTGAATAGAATAGGCATACAACTCCCAACTAATGCCCCTTTGATTCAATGGTTTCAAAATTCATAGGTTTTTTCTTCTTTCTTTTTCCATATAATGTACATAAACAGATTGAAATGATTAATCTGATCCGATCTGTTTCTCCACGGGTCGGATCGGATCGGATTTGAACAGTAACGGATTGGTGACGGATTACAAATTCATCAATTCGTAGGCAACGGATTGGTGACGGATTTGGCTCAATCCACACCAATCCGATTCGTGTACACCTCTACTTGGCAGCAACACTTGACCAAAGCCGACTCAGTGCTACAACAAAATAGATGACTGGAGGAGCTGCCTCAATAAAAGGGCAAGTAAATTGATTTTTTCTTAAGAAAGGGTATGTTGGTAAATAGAAGAGGGATCATGTAAAAAAATAAAAAATAAAAAAAATCACATCTTCTCTTTTGGAAAAAAAAAAATGATACATTCGCATGTTACTAAATGATAAAAATCCTCTGTTTTAACTAAAAAAATAAAAAAAAAATCTTCTCTTGCAAAAACCCTTTGTTTTAACTTTAAAAAAAAAAAAAAGTTTTTCTCTTGCCACTAACATTACGTTTTGTCATTTAGCACTTTTTTATTTGACTCATCTTCTTTTATTCTATCTTGATTTCGTTCGTTTTCTCGCTTCATTCTACAAGTAAGTAACCCAAACAAGCATGAACGTATGGTTTTTTTCTATCTTCTAAGTTCAACCATTTAAACAAATTCTTAAATATCCTTTACAACAGGAAGCGCCTTTCATGTGAGCTCATTGTCACCATCATCCCTCATTTTCTTTGCCTCATGATGGATGCAGACGCTAAATTATCATTTTAGGTTTCTGACTGTAGGAATTTTAAGAATCGGGATCCTCTAAGGGTTTTGATCTACGGTGATGTGGCAGACCATGATAGGACTCACGGTCATCGTGGGGTAAATCCTCAGTGGATCCATACTCGAATTTTAACCGTCCACGGAAGAAGAATTTTCTCAATATGGCACAATCTTGATCTTGTATATAGGTGGTCTACAACCCTTTGAGTTCTTCTCTGACATGAATTGATGGATTGCTAGTAATGAGTCCTAGAAATGTTGATTTGGCCTGAGAAAGTTAGATACATATCTACTAGGCCAACTAAAAGCTTCCTCTACTAACCGTCTTAAACCTATTTTGGCTCCCATCCAATGTTTTTCTTTTTATCAATTTACCCCTTCCATGTCGTTAAAAAATGGAGATGTATGTACCCCCAATGAATAGTCCTTGCTCGTCAAAATTGGGTAACTCTCGGGCTGTAGGCCAAAGGTTAGGCTAGCGACGGATACCCCGAGTCATAAAAAAATAATTACAGAGAGGTATTTGCCCCTATATCATCCACAATGACTTCATGTTGCTCTCTACCGAGAAAGAAGGACTTCCTGTTGCTCCATTCGCTTGTAAGTTGTGATTTCTAAAGCTTTGAAAATGCAAAAGATTGAATCCATGTATGTCATGGTTAGAATTCACTTTTTTAAAACTTGGGACAAGGTCTCACCAAATGAGAGACAGGGAGGGAGGAGGTTGTCCTTGTGGATGACAGAGGGGGCGAATATGTTTTTCTCGAAGTAAATTGGTAGAAAAAAAAGAAAAAGAAACAATTGGAGGGTCGATTTGCATTTTTAAGAAAGGAAAACATGAAAAAAACAGAGGCACAAGGGCCCCAGAACAGTAACAGAGGACGAGACCAAAGAAATACAAGAAGACTGTCAAAAAGGAAGGAAAGACCTATTAACTATTAACATATGGAATTGCTTTAAGTTCCTAAAAAAGAAGAAGATGCTGAAGTTGATCACTATAGAAAGGTTTTGAGATTTTTTTGGGACCAAAGTAGTTGCTATATGTAATTTTAGTCAATGGAGATTTTAGTCTAAATACGAAATATAGGGGCATTTATGAATGAATGAATAGTGAATTCTGGTGAAAAAGTCTCTTGAGAAATATACTCGAGAGTTGAGTATGAGACTTTTGAGTCTTTTTATAAGATAAAAAATGAAAAAGAAAAAAAGTATTTGTATGGACGTCATGCACACTAGCATGAAGCGCCCCAGTGCAATGCATCTCATGTGATTTGAAAAATCAAATCCATTTATTTGATTTTCATAAAACTAATATCCCTTTCATATAAATTCATTTATAAAAAATAATTAAAAATTTCAAATCAACCAATAAAATTATGAAAATCAAACATTTATTCTCTTAATCCACGTCAGCATACACGTTTCATCTTAAAAAAAACAAAGGATTCATATGCGTTTCTGCACGTTTCAAACACTATATAAAAACTTTGAAAATAACCTTATTTTATAGAGTTGGAAGGCATCCCTTTGAATTGGATCACATCCACAAAAATGAATTTGGGAGACACATTTTATTGAAGAGACACATGTAATTTAAAAAAGACACATATTTTAAAAAGACACATTCACGTAGGAGTTCTAAAAAGAGGCACAAATGGGCCCGAGTAGCTAAAGTGGCTTCTTCTAATGCCATAATTGAGGGTTTTTTTGGTTTTTTTTTTTTGCTCTTTCTCCTGCGACAGGACAGCTGCTCAGCTTTAAAGAGAAAGATGTTTTAGGTTAAAGTCAAGTCATACTCCATGTGGGTCCCACTACAGCGCATTGCCATTCATTTTTCTTCCTGTCAGACAGCTAGCTGGATGTGTTATGACTCATCAACACAAGTCATGTTGCGAAAGCGTGGCAATAAACAGGACTATCTCCTCTCATTCCACACTATTAGGTAATACTGCCTTTTCGAAGATGTCATTGTTGTCCCTTCCCCACGTTCTCACGCATCTCCCATTTTCCAACCAATTCTGCAGTGCGTAACAAATGATGTTTGTGCACGCCCGCCAGAATTGAAAATCGCGTTTCCCGTTCCAAGGACAACCTTTAAAATTTAAATTCCACTGAAAAAGGTCGTAATAAAGTTTCTAACTCATCCTAGAAAAATTTAGGCCGAAAGGTCACATCATCGTGGCTGAAAGGCAGCCATGTCAAACACAAATGCATTCTTGTCCGAGCCTTCGTTTTCTATTTCCTTTCCATGGCACGGCATGCAGTCACACGGAGATTCTCGTAGTGGTCTTTGTTGTGGTGAAAGATAAAACCCAAACATTTGAAATTTTGCTTCTCAAGTGCTGTGAAAATTCACAGTGGCTCAAGATTCAAACTAAGAAGAAAGAAAAAACAACGATCAAAAGATAAATGGGAAAAAAAATAACTTCATTAAGGAGACGTTTGGCAAGCATCCTCTCTGAAGATTTCTCTTATGTTTTTTGCGATTTCGTGGAAAATCCACATTTGGCAATGCAAGGAAAACTGCCTCAAAGAATCCATGCACCCATGGATAACCCTGATCAGACCATTCCCCCTCTGAAAGACAAAATCCACAGAGCTGATGAAAGGCGGAGCTACGGTGCTGAGAGATGATGGTAGTACAGGGTTCACCTTTTTTTAAAAATCTGACCTTTTCTAGGCCCCACAAGTAAGATCTGAACCGATAGTATTGTTTAAAAGGCCCAAAAAGGCTGGGACGTCAAATATCAACCGTTGATTGTTAAAACGTCCAGACAATTGGATGGCAATTTATGAAATTCTGTGGGGCCCATTTGCGAAATCCAAACCGTCCAATCTCTTCAAAATGCCTAAAACTGCTTTAGGTCCAAATTTGGTAGCCTGATTCAATATGGATCATGAGAAATTGGCCAAAAACTATTGACCATTGATTTCACACAAGGCAAAAAAGGAGATGAAAAACAATAAGTTTTTTTCATTTTTTTGGCTCCTATGGGGCCCATAATCATGATATAAACCGTGAGCTATCTCTAGAAGGTAAAAAACAGCTAGTTGATCAAATTTCAGTCGTTGATCATGTCTGAATATTGAGATATTTGCAAAAACGTCTAGATTCTAAAAAATATTTTTTTTTAAATTTTTGTGGGGCCCCTTTGCACGATCCGAACCGTTCAAATACACTAGATGGCCCAAATTGACTTTGAGTAAAAAGTTACGGTCCTGATTTGTCATAGATCTTGAGTTATTTAAAAAAAAACTTACAACTATTGTATTACATATTTTATTGATGGTTGGAATCCATTGTCAATGCTAAACCTAAAACCCTCTTTACAAATCCTATATGAGGATGGCTTGATTCCACTGGAATAAAGGAATCATTAGGATCATAAAATCCCCTCCCTACCATGGATGCTTACCAAACGTCCCCCAAAAGATAACATGACATGTTTAGTAAAAGGCCACAACTTGCATAGGATATGGATTTATTGATGTAACTTCACACTCCTCTCTGCTTGCTCGTTGGTTTCTCGGACATTAAAATGAAGTGGCCACTCACATGTATATATAGGTAATTTAGAATATTGCTAGCATAATGGGGTAGTTGCATGAGAAAAAAATATTTTTAGTGAAGGATCATGTGAAAGATGTGACATGGTTAAATAGAAGTAATGAGATGTATGAGGAGTCTAAGATTAGTATATGGAGAAGTCAGAGGAGTAAAGAAGTATATGAGGAAAATGGTTTGGTATATAGAGAATTGGATAGTTGTAATGAAGCAAATGAGAAATGTAGCTTGGGATATAGAAAAGTGGATGGGAGTAATGAAGTATATGGAAAGTGTGGCATTGTATAAGAAGAAGTGGATGGGAGTAATGAGGTGTGTGTGGGAAAATGCATGTTAGTAAAGACTTGGTGAGGATAATGGCGTGGAAACATGGAAAGATAGAGAAGTGGTTGGCTGGAGAAAAGTTATGATAGAGAGTGTGTGGCATGTGTCTTCCACACATGTGCAAATATCATCCATTTACAATATATATATATATATATATATATATATATGGGGAGTGCTCTCCTCGGCTGCAGTGGATGTTAATATCCGCTGTGCAGCGTGTGGGGGAACGCAGCGTGTGGGTTGATATCAGGTGAGTTTTCGATCCGCCCGCCCATTTTTCGTTTCCCTCTTCTCATCTTAGACCTAAGTCTAACTCGCTTCTCCCTTGTCTCTCCTCTGTCTCTCGCCTCTCTCTCTTAACGAAGCTCTCGTTTTTCGCTTGATCTCGCTGCTGCTCTCTCCCATCGACGAACTGCGCCCGTCTCTCCCTCGCCGGACTCTCCCTCGCTGCTGCTCTCCCTTCTCCCTCTCTCGGTTGGGTAGCCGGATTAACTCTTTTCCATATTATGCGGCTGTAATGAAGAAGATCCAGAAAAATCTGCAACCCCTCCTCTCTCGACTAACTCTATCTGCGAAGAAGATCCAGTAACCCTCTTTACTGTGCATCGCCTCCTCTCTCTCCCTCTCTTGAAGTCGATTTCCCTCCTCTTCTCTGCTGCGAATAACCTCCTCTCTCGACCTCGACCTATCTGCGACGTTGCGCAACGCATCCCCTCTCTCCTTCTCTGCGAAGCTGGGGAGTCCCATCTACGCCCAGGCCAGACCCATCAGCGCAGCCCCATCTCCGCCTAAGCCAGACCCATCTGCGCAGCCCCATCAAATGGGTTATGCATTTCCGTATTCTCCTCTCTCCCTCTCTCCATTGCGCCGCCCATCGTCCCCCTCTCCACTTGCCTAGCCCAAAAAAAAAAAAAAACTGCAGCCCAGCCCCATCAGAGATCTGCACAGTCGACTGCGACTGTTTTTGCCAATTGTAGATTCGGGATTGGGTCTTCACTTCTGCTGGCTCCCCTTCTCTTCTTTCCATTTTAGAGGAGTGATCAAGTGCGATGAATCCCAACCCACCCAAACCCCATCATCCACGCCTATCCATTTGAGGCGGTTTCTTTTCCTACTTCTAACTTTCTTATGAGATGAGTACTATGGGTTTTAGGTTATTGTCATTGATTCTGTGATGGGTCTTGCTTCTGAACTTCATTCTTCTCTTTTAATTGCATAGATTTTTCTCCTTTTGTATAGTTAGTCCCTTAAAATTTATTTTTTTAACCAATTCCTATATTCTAAAATGGGTGATTTTTAAAGTTTTACATGCTCTGTGATCTTTGTCTCCTCTTCATTTCTGAAATGGGTTTTTTTATGATATATATGCAATTTTTTGTGTGTAGATTACACGAACGTTCTCTCTCTAACTTCCCTTTGGGATTTTTTCATTGATTATATGAATTCGGTATGTTTTATCCATGAATACTTGTAACACCCAAGTACCATTTTTTCCCCTCTTTCATATAATATTAAACAGAAGAAATTGGAAAAAAGCCATTGATTTTTGCAGTTGCTTATTTGAGGGAGATTCTCTTATTTTGATTGATTATAAGGAAATGGTAATTTTATGGGAATAATTTTATTTCTAATTGTGATCAAATTCTTAGCTATTTTATTCACTTTATTCATATAAAATATACAACCGAGAGATATGCAGGAGAGTTCAACTAAATCACAAAGAAGTAGAGGATAAGACTAAATGGGTAGTAGTGCTTATCCTTAACCAAACAAAACATGTAAACTAGTCCTAATCCTTAACAGGGTGATTTAGATGCAAATAAAGCAACAAAACTTATTATAGAACTAGCGAGGATCATGGTTTTAATAACTTAGCTTTGGACAGAGTTATCGACATTGGTTTGAGACATTTATGTATGGCTCATATAGCTTTGAAAATTGATTTTTTTACCCAACTGGTGCAGACTGTGAGAGAATCATTAAGGCTGGCAAGGTAGAGGAAACATTCAGCAGCGGGCACCTTAGAGCATCCACGGCCTTTTTTGGGAATTCCTACTCCATAACAGTTTTTGGAAAGTTTGTCGCTTTAAGCAGTCCATGACATCATAATTCTATCTTTCATTCTATCCATTGTTTTTCCTTTTTTTTTTTTTTTCTGTTTAGCCATTCTTTTGTCTTGTACATGGCCTTTTTTGGTATACGGGAATATGGAATCTTGTTGAAATCTATTGTAATCGAAGCTGTTTTGCATCAGCCATATTTTCTTTTTGTAATCTGATGTAATTGGGGCTGTATTCAGATTTATAATTGTTGATTCAGTGAGCATGTTTATGTGTTGTTAGAATTTGATGTATACATTATGCTCATTTCTTATCTTCTTCAATTCCTATGAAAAACTTCAAATCACCTCAATTTATAATGTTTGAAAGCAACCTTTGAGATTGGGTTACATCCACTCAAATGGGCCCAAAAGACACATCTCATCCAAAGGGCACAAAACACTTGATTTTGAAAAGACACATTCAAATGTCTCTTGGAAATTATTTTTTAAATAATTGGGTTTTAGAAAATATCCAACATGTTTCACATGGAGCTCCCTGTGGCCCACTTTGCTCCTACTTGTTGACAAGGCAGACTTGCAGAAATCCCATTTTCAATTTTAAAAACTCCCCAAATGGTTCAAATTACCTTGTATAGGATCACATTTTGGCCCCAACACATTTTGTTTAGTCTGTTCAAAGAAGGATATATGGCTGGCCCCGAAGACAGTTTATAAAATATTGAATGAATGTAGAGATTTTGAGACAGTTGATGAATATTGAATGAATGTAGAGACAAAGCTCTGGTTCGAAAGAGTTTGTGAAACATTTGCTTTGAGATGCCATCATTCTATATGAATGAACACAAAAACAGACATCAACATTGCTACTATTCAGTAAAACTTAAGATGGAACAACATGAATGTTTTCAATTCCTTTTTATTAAACACCACAACTGCCCAATGCTCAGAGGCAAAAAAAAAAAAAAGGTCATATAGAACCACAAAGCAAATTAACAAAAAGCTCTATTTACAGAACCGTTGTATACACCAAAAGCTAGTTATCCAGTGAATACTTTCAAGACTCCCACTTTTGCTCTCCATGTCTACTTCTCATAACCACTAATGGTCTTCGTCATTAACTTCAATCCAAATATGTCTTGGCTTCATTAAATCTCTTTCACTAATAAGCTCCCTCAGACCAGCTGCATCATCCTAACATCCTCCTCCTGCAAATACATTTGATAATAATATGTAACTGGGACAATGTGTTGCGCAGCTTAATAAGGAACTTAGATGAGAATTAAAAGAACAGAAAAAAGAAAAAGAACTTTCACTTCTTTCCTCTTGTTTTCAACTTCTATTTTCAAATAAAAACTCACAAAAAGCACAAATAAGATGAAATTCATTATTAGGATTTCATATTAAAGTTCCAACCTGGCAATGCAATTGAAGGAAGAGACTTTGCCCATGCAAGATCTTGGCAATACATCAGTTCATCCTCAATCCATCAACATTTATATCCAATCCAATGGATACCATAACAAGATAACAAGCAAAACAAAGCTACTTCAAATTCCATTTCTCATCCATCCATCTGTGTCCCATTTCGACAAAAAAACCCAAGTTAGAAAATATTGAAAAGAAAAACTCTGCCTATGCCTTTAGCAACACAAATCATAAAAAATGATCATTCTAAGTTTACATTTAAGTTTTATAACAAAAAGAGAACCGATAAAATTCATTATAGGTACAAAGCCCAAGTAATTAGGTTCTTCATTATGAAGATAAAATTCCCAAACTGATGTCAGAGAGAGAGAGAGAGAGAGAGAGAGAGGAATGTCCATTTAATCCATAGAAAACCCATAAAACCAGAAAAAAAGGAAAAAAAAAAAATCTTACCTTAGTCAAGTTGTTTCTTCTTCCCTCATTTTTTCTTCCTTTTTTCCATCACTTCTTCATTCCCTTTCTTTCCCTATTTTGCAACTCTAGGACGGTCATGGGAGAAAGATAAAAGAAAGATAGGGTTGGGCGGTGGGGGTTTTGGTGGGTTGGGGTTCATTGCACCTGATCACTCCTCTAAAATGGAAATAAAGGAAGGGGAGCCAGCAGAAGTGAAGACCCAATCCCAAATCTACAATTGGCAAAAACAGTCGCAGTCGACTGTGCAGATCTCTGATGGGGCTGGGCCGCAGTTCTTTTTTTTGGGCTGGGCAAGTGGAGAGGGGGATGATGGGCGGCGCAATGGAGAGAGGGAGAGAGGAGAATACGGAAATGCATAACCCATTTGATGGGGCTGCGCAGATGGGTCTGGCTTAGGTGAAGATGGGGCTGCGCTGATGGGTCTGGCCTGGGCGTGGATGGGACTCCCTAGCTTCGCAGAGAGGGAGAGAGGGGATGCGTTGCGCAACATCGCAGATAGGTCGAGGTCGAGAGAGGAGGTTATTCGCAACAGAGAAGAGGGAAATCGACTTCAAGAGAGGGAGAGAGAGGAGGCGATGCGCAGTAGAGAGTGTTACTGGATCTTCTTCGCAGATAGAGTTGGTCGAGAGAGGAGGGGTTGTAGATTTTTCTGGATCTTCTTCATTAGAGCCGCATAAGATGGAAAAAAGTTAATCCGGCTACCCAACCGAGAGAGGGAGAAGGGAGAGCAGCAGCGAGGGAAAGTCCGGCGAGGGAGAGACGGGCGCAGTTCGTCAATGGGAGAGAGCAGCAGCGAGATCAAGCGAAAAACGAGAGCTTCTTTGAGAGAGAGGCGAGAGATAGAGGAGAGACAAGGGAGAAGAGAGTTAGACTTAGGTCTAAGATGAGAAGAGGGAAACGAAAAATGGGCGGGCTGATCGAAAACTCACCTGATATCAACCCACACGCTGCGTTCCCCCACACGCTGCACAGTGGATATTAACATCCGCTGCAGCCGAGGAGAGCACTCCCCTATATATATACATACAAAATTACATAATAGCCCCACTACAACACTCAAAATAAAAGAAAAGAAATAAAACAAGAAATTATACAAAGAAAACTCAAGAAAATGCACTTTAAAATTTAACATTTCTTTCCACTCTTTTCGTGAGTGAGATGTAAGGCACTCTACCATGGAGCCCGCCAATTGATAATTTTAGATTGTTCGAGGAATGTCATCCCCTCAAATGATATATCATCAAATTTTACTTCAATAAAAATTTGTTGCAATATAAGATATAATATTAAGCACATGAGTTGTAATGCCATTAGCACAATCTTTGACCGTATCCAAATTATCAATAGGTGGGCCAACGGAAGAATTTATACATGGCACTCATAGGAAGCCTGTAGGAGAACACCAGAGTCCTGTCATGTGGACCACGCCATCTGTCTCTCTCCTCAACTGACATTCTCACCTTGCCAATAGTTGGCATCCAACCCGACTTTATGCATGGACTAGTAGCAGAAAACGTGGACATGTTGCCCACCATTAGTTCATGACCGACCTATTTCATGAAATCTGTATACATACATGAGAGTATTATGTAAACATTCACTTCATGATATATTTTGAGTGTGAGAGAAATTTAATGAATTGCAGTGACTATTTGTAGTTGTGGGTTGTGTCATGTGTTGAGTAGGAAACGCAAAACTCCTACAGGCACTTGATGATGGAGCCCTCACATAAAATTGTTATTGTAGGTTGGTTTTGGTTATTCTGTTGGTTAGTCCCATATTCCACGTTGCCTAAGTAATAGGATTGATATGTCTTAATATAATTGTATATGCCTTTCACCTAACAGTTTAAGCTTTTTGATTGGTATATGGTTTCTTATATGGTATCAGAGTGGATTTTGATCCTATTATTCTTGTGTAGCCCACATGGCCGTCGTTCCTGTGTAGCTCACGTTACAGGTTCGCCCATGAAATTTGTTGGGCCTGTACGTGAGAGGGAGTGTTGGGAAGTCCCACATCTCACGTTGCTTAACTAATAGGCTTGACATGCTTTAATATACCTGTATGAGTCTTTCACCAGACCACTTAAGCTTTTGGGTTGGTATATAATTTTTTTTACAGTTGGTATGGTTTTTGGTCAGTTGGTTTAGGTTTTGATTGTTCTTTGCTACCATTCGAAAAAAAACAAAGATTGTTCTTTGTTCATCGGTCTTGTTCTGTTTTGGTTTGTTGGCTTGTGCTTCTGGGTCTTTTGTGTACTCTGCGTGGTCTGTCTGTACTTAAATTTGAAGTTCCTTTAATTAATACTAGTTTTCCCTGACACAATGAAAGTAAGCTTTGGTCATTGCCCAACCTTAGATTTCATACCTACTTACCAAGTCCCATTTGCATTAAGCAATAGTAAATGAAAAAATGAAAACAGAAAAGAGAAAAAATTGTGCTATACCTGCGCGGCACAATCATCTTAAGAGGATCGCGCCCATGAACTTCTTCAAATTCAATAATGCTATGAAATTCTAGGTTTTTCCCTTGAATACATGCCGGATTCATATGGTTCTTCTTAGGTTTTGTTCTAACTGTAATCTGACTTAGTTTCATGATTAAATCTCTGTTTTCCCCTCACTTGTTGGTGGGCAATTTTAATATTTTTCGTGATTTATATGCATTGAAGAACCTATGTCCGTTGTGTACGTGTAGGAGCTTCACCATAGGGTATTGATCCATACTTATTACATTCCTTAATCTTGTGCATTTTGCGCTATGGAACAGAGTTTTAACGATGCAAAAAGGCCCAAATCAAATGAACATCCAAAAGAAGGGACGACCCCATGACTGTGGCCTATATGGACGATTACAAGAACCGATTGACATGAGTTCTTGCACCCATTGTTGACTAGTCCTTTTGAATCATAGAGTTCGATTTTAAGGGGTTTGCTGCACAGTTGGATGAATTTCCTTTTAGGGGTCTTGTATTATTGTAATTCGCTCATCTTCTAATGATTCCAAGTCATGATACTTTGCTGCCCAAAATACCTTCCATATTACATCTTAACTCCAATTTTCTTGAATTGCAACTTTAAATTGTCCATTGTTTAACTCTCACGGTGGAACTCGCCTCCTGCTTGTAGTGTAGCTAAATCGATATTGGATTGTTTCCTATGTAAATAAAATTCTGGATGCGCTGTATGAGGTGTGTAGGGCTTAATCTTGTTCTTTATGAACTTTATGATCAGGGTCTGTTTCTTTATTGGAACTTAGAGATTTGGAGAATTTCTGAATTCCCATACATGGTAGAATTCTTCAATGCTTCCTGAAATTTCACTTGAAAGCAATGGGTCTGGAATTCCTGAAGTTCCAAAGGTCATTAGAGACATTTTATGTGGTAAGAATTCTAGTGAAAAAACATGACAATAGCAAAAACATCGTGTCATAATTTCCTCAACACATCAATTTTTTATTAGGAATTCTAGTAAAGAAACATGCCATAAGTGATTTATATGTGGCTTTGATTCATGTTCTTTAAATCATACATAATTCTTGCATATACTGGGTTTGACACTGCAACCTAATGCTCCACATTAGGACCGTTCACTACCCACTATGGAACACAAGCTTTATGTATTATAATTTACTAAGCATACGTCAAGTAGTTATAAATGGAAACAGCCGGGATGAGCTTGTGCTGGGCTGTAAAATTCTGAATTGGACTTGTGTCAGAATTTTAAAACCTATGCTTGCTTCCAATCCAACCTGATAAACCTACTACCAAACATTAGAAGAAGTCACTTCTTCAAATATGAACTTTTGCCGTCCCAGTCTTCACGCTACGATCTAAAGTTGGTCTATTACCAATTGGGATCCTCTGAGGGTTTTGACTCACCGGCGTATCGTGGTTGGTCCACTCACGATCACGGGTTAAACCCTCATGGGATCTGGACTCTCGTCTATCACTGTGCATTGAGAAATTTCTTAAGTCTTTCTCAAGTCTTCCATGCGGATCATGCCTAAAGTTGGTCAATCACCCTCAAGCGTCAACTGAGAAATTTCAAAGTCTCCTCTAATGTTTGTATCTCACTGAGATTTTTCAAAGTCTTCACATGATCCATAGCTTTCTATTTAATTAGAAGTCTTCTTTGCATCTGCTTTTTATGTGTGTTGGTGCAGGAGATTACTTTTCAATGACTTGGGCTTGTTTGATAAATTTACTTTACTAGAGAAGTGAGGTAAATTGTCATTTTAAGAGAATAAAAAAAGGGGTTAAATATGAAATTACCGTATTTCAAAAAATACCTCTACTTTTTACAAAAGAATAAAAATAAAAAATAAAAAAGTTATTTTCCCACACCACGTATGTTGAGGTCAACGTCCACTCTCGCTCTTGAACTGTCATAATCGTGGTCGAGCCCTCGCCCTCACCATAAAACTACTGTTGTGCCGTTTCCTATCACCAATTGATTTTGGGATAAGTGGCACCTCAATGGGGTGTAAGATCCTATAAGTGGTATCAGAGACTGGTAGGTCGGGTATTCTAGTTTCGGGACACGTGTTTTGCGAGTTCGCAGCAGGAGTCATGGCGGGTGTGCCGTTGATCGTTGAAGGAGGGATTGTTGAGGTCAACGTCCGCCCTCGCTCTTGAGTAGTCATAATCGTGGTCGAGCTCTCGCCCTCACCATAAAACTATTGTTGTACCGTTTCCTATCACCAATTTGTTTTGGGATAAGTGGTACCTAAATGGAGTGTAAGATCCTACAACGTAGATGACAAATAACCTTCTTTTCTTAAAAAAAAAAAAAAGAAAAAAAAAAAACACTACATCCTTATTTCACTAAATGACAAAAGGCCATCATTTTTTTATTCGATCCATCTTCTTTTCTTATCTCTTCATTTGACCATTCACCTCATTTCACTTTACTAGTAAAGTTACCAAGCAAGCCCAGGTTAGAGTAATATACTCAATTACACCATTGGACTGATTATTAACGTTGAGGAAGGGAGAATTTGATTACGCACGTTTTCTTGTTTGCATGAAATTGAATTATTAGAAAAACTTAGAAATGTATTTTGAAAATTAGTTAAAAATCAAAGAAATTAAAGCAAAGGCTTATAAATGACTATCGAATTATAATGAATCAATGAAAGATGGAAAATATATACCCCATCATCAACCTTATAAATGTAATCTTAGGAAAGTCAGGGTCCAATCTACAGCTGTGTCTTACGTTCTCTCACTCTTTAAAGATTGTTTTTCGAACTAATTTTATTGCGAATTGGTATTTAATTATATCCTAATAAGGTCCCTAATGGTTAATCTTTTTTTCCACATATTTACCATTTGTTGTTGAATATTATTCTATTTCAGTGAATTCTCGGGGGTTTTGGTGGGGAGGAAGGAGTGATGGGATTTTCAATGGATGAAATTTGAAATGATACATGACCCTCCACACACTGATGAACAAAACTATGTGATTTGATCAAAATTGATGCTTCCACTAATGCTGTAATGGGATGAATTGAGAATTTCGATTTGAATTGTCCCTCTCAATCTGAATTTGAGGGTCCTATTGAGTTCGCAATCCAACTTATTCGATTACTATCGGGATCACGATTCCAATTTGAAATATGAGCAAGAGTCCCAGTTACAAAATTCTTCAGTCGCTTACATATGATTAGGAGTTCGGATCCCCTGTTTCGTTGAAACAGGGGGAGCCTGTTTGGAGTAATCCGCACGCGCCACGTGGAAAATTGGCCACCTCAGCTATGACCCTTTTTTGGAATGAATAAAAAAACGGCAGGGTTGTTTTTGCAAACATAAAAATTCTGCCTCTCCTCTAGCCCTCTCCTCTCACAGTAAATCGGAGAAGAGGCAACTACCGTCTGCAACTCCTACGATTTCTGCACTGCAAAGCCTCAAGCAAAATCCGAACCAGTAGTCTGAATCCCTTGCAAGCAAACACCAGAAAAGAAAGTTCGATCTCCTTTGCAATATGCTTTCTTCTCCGTCAACGATGATCAATATTTGACAGGGCCCGGCTGCATCTTCTTCTCCGACGGTTTCCAATACAAAAGAAACTTGTCTCAGCCTCTGTTTTCTCTGAAACCGAGGATCCCAGAAACACCAAGAAGAGCTGAGATTGAGAGGAAATCTCCTCTACTTGATTTATCCATCCTATTTGAAACATGGGTTCTTCTGGGTTTTTTATTTGCTGGTGAGATGCGGAAGAAATCGGTAGAATATGGTAGAAAATGCGTCGTCGGCGGGGCGAATTCAGTTGGTTGGTTCGGAGGAGATTGACTCGTTTGATCCTGGGGCTTCTTGGGTTGTTTCTGATTGGAAGTCTGACACTGTTTGTCGTTCATCATGGCCATCGATCAAGTGGAGTTTTAACCGAGGTCATAGCTATAACTAAAAGGGAATTCTCATTGTCACTTTGTCTCTGCTTTTTTATTTTTATTTTGTTTTGATTCATTGTGTCTTGGAATTGTTTGTGGTGATTGAATGGATCTTGATTTGATAAATGTGTAAGAATCTTGATTTAACAGAAAAAAAAAAAAAAGGTGGGTGTAGATCTCCATTGGGCTACACAGATCTGAAGACATAAGAGGTGTCGATAAAAGGTGGGCCCCGCTTCAGATCTGATCAACTGAGGAGAAACGCAAAGCACGGCAAGGTTTTTCGCACAGTGGGTTCCATCCAACGTTCCCGGAGAAGAAGATGCAGCAGGGCCTGTCAATCATCGTTGACGGAGAAGAAGGCGTGTTGCAGAGGAGACTGGATTTTTTTTTCTGGTCTATGTTTGCAGAGGATCCGGACTGCTGCTTCGGATTTCGCTCGATGTTTTGCATTGCAGAAATCGCACGAGTTGCAGACAGCAAGGGCCTTTTCTCCGACTTACCAAGTGCGGGAGGAGAGACAAGTTTTTTATGTTTGCAAAAACAACCCTGCCATTTTTCTTATTCATTCCAAAAATAGGGCCATAGCAGAGGTGGCCAAGTTGCCACGTGGCACGTGCGAATTAGTCCAAACAGTCTCCCCCTGTTTCAACGAAACAGGGATCCGAACTCATATGATTAGATGGCAATTGGACAAGAGTGCCAGTTTCACGCTGCCATGAGCTGGTTGTCATTATCATTCCTCAGTGACCTTTGTCCCACTAACTGCGGCATAATCTTGTTCTTGGAAAATAAAGGTGATCCACTCGTCCGTATACATTTGAATTCTCCTGTCACATGAAGTGATTGATTGCTTATAATGGGTCCCATTTTAAATTTGTGCTTAGGTCCTGTCCCATGGATCCGTAGCTTTTTTTTTTTTGAGAAAATGCTTTTTTACAAAAGAAACCACTAGGCTAAAAGATAGCCCCTCAATGGCTCATCCATTGCCGTCCAAAGAGAGAGCGTGGTAGAATTTAGTTTATAGTAATTTTGAATATGTGTATTTTTATTGCCCACTGTTCTTTGCCTCATCAAGAAATGGTAGATAATGAATATTGCCCCAGTCACTACGGCAGAATCTTGTTCTTGGAAATAGGTGGTCCACTGATCCGTACACATTTGAATTCTAGTGTCATGATAGGCTTACTGAAAAAAAAAAGAAAAAAAAAAATCCTATCCTGATATTAGAAAGGTCTCAAATGCTATTTGGAATTCTTTAAATCCCTAACTTTTTGGCATTTGCATATGTTACACCAAGAATGGGGAAATTAGGAAATTCCACCAAGGTGGCGTCTTTTGAAGCCGAAAAAATAGGTCCTAAAGACTTATTGAGATTGTCCAACCACGGATGAATCGGTGGAATAGGGGCACCTTTACCAATGAGCCAAACTAGCATAAAAGTCTTATTAGGATTTTCGATCAATAAGAAATGCAATTAAAAAAAAAAAAAAAAAGGAAACGAAAGGCATGTTTATGCAAACTAGTTATTATTTTATTATAATAATAATTTTTTGTTTCATGAATCCGACTCTCGATAGGAAATAATATTCTAAAAGCTCAAAGAAAATTAAATAGTTTACTTTTTACTTTATAGCACATAAAAATGCCATATCGAACCAAGGAAAAATGGCACACATAAAAAAGTGAATAATTTTCTAAGAACCAGTTATGCACTTATTGTTTTCTATGGATATTTTTTTCCACTCACCACTTCCATACGTGCCTTTTTCTTGTGTTTAGAGAGAGAGAGAGAGAGAGAGATTCTTTTTATAGGGTAACATGGATGGGTTCGAGGTCACCTATTCGCTCCTTCTGCCATTGGAGAGAAAAGGGTGGGACTGTGGGAGCGAGAGGGTCTACCGAGAAGATTCCAAATTATGCCAAGTAGAAGGCAAAAACGACAAATAAGGTCCTGTGCCCATAGAAAAGATATTTTGAAAACTACGATTCCGGATCCCTGTTTCGTCCAAACAGGGGGCGACACATGGGGGCAGAGGAGAGGAAAAGCACTTTTTTTTTTCTCCGCCCCCCTTCGGCCCCCATGTGTCGCCCCTTGATTCGTCCAAACAGGGCTCCCCTGTTTGGACGAAATAGGGGATCCGGTTCCGAAAACTACATATATACCCAGTCTAGTTGATGTTTTTTTATTATTACTGTGGCTCAATCTTTAAACTCTGTACTCATGCTAAGTTATAATCATTAAAAAATATTTTTATCTACCTGCATTGAAGCTCCTAAGTCCAATTTTACTCTTAGCATAATTTCTTAAGAGGCTACCAGAAGCTATCCCCAACCTCACTACCCTGTCTTTTTCATGGCTTAAAACAATCATATGTTATCTTTAATGTGAATCGTTGCATGGACTAATCTCCATAATGATTTTATTATTTAGGTGTGCAATCCTAAGATTTTATTTGATTGAGACTCAATAATTAATAAGCAACCCACAAACCGACCTCAGCCTTTGTCTCCATGTATATGAGATCCATCATACCCAACCCATCTAACTATTGGCATATTTCATCAAGGTCTCGTAGGTGGATAGATTAGCTGATCTTATCATATGGGTCGACTTATTTAAGAGAGCCACTTTCATTACACTATCTACGTGATCCCACAATGTTAATGTTATTTGGGTGGGCTCACCTTAACATTTGAATCTGATTGTCGGTCAAAATATATTTTGGTAATTCAGAACTCATTGCCTCATACATGTAGATTTCTGTGAACATTTAATTAAACATACTGAACAAAGTTCAAGCTTATATAAATATTTAATATTTATATAAGTAGTCTAAGTTAGAAGAGTCACAAATTAATTTACAGATGTTTACTTATATATTGCATATGGTTTTCTTTTTAATTAATTATGTTATAATATGAATTTGTATTTTGATTACAATACAAATGGATTGATTATGCAATCAATTCATGTATTTTTTTTTATTAATAAACCCTTTAGCTGGATATCAATTTATATTTATTATTTAAACAGCATGCGATTTATCCATTAGCTGCATGGGTTTTATGTTACTATATATATTTTATTCACATATTATGTTATGCGTACTAAGTGTATTAAATATGCTTAATAATATGTATAATGTTTTGTGTCCTCATTTGGATCTTGGGCCAGGCCCTTTATTTTAAGGTGATGTAGGTGTGCCACTTAAGTTGAGATTTAGGTGTGGTAGATGTCCTCTAACCTAGAGTGAGGAATGATCGTTCCAAGAGTAAGGTCTGATAACGATCATCATCCCAATTTTTCTAAGGATGGTCCGTATACAGGGGACAATTCCAAATTAAATAAAATTAACTTTGTTCGTGGGCCGCCTACACAAACCCGCCCTTTCAACACTTGCCTCATCATATATTGACCATAGGTTTATAATTTGTATTACCAAATTGCATGAAAGGTACGAGTTCGGTCAGGTTTGATATTGGTTTTTGGTATTCTTACGAGAGTATGGATCTTCCATATTCATTCAATCCACAATCGCCAATTGTGTAATTTTCTTTCTTAATTTTTTCATTCCAAGAAAGCAAGTGAGAGAGTGCATTTGCTGAGATAAGATTTTACACAGTTTGCAAATGTGGATTGTATGAAATAGCATCTTCCTATTTCTACGAGCTTAGAGGAAAAAAATGCACAAAAAGTCAAATATTCTACAAGTTCCGCTTTACGTTCAGTCGAATCGCGCTCCGAGAATGGTCAAACCATGCTACGAGGATGGTTGCACTCCAAAAACACCATCCTCATTTTTGAAGTAGGATCGAGAAGGCTGAAAGAAGATTCCGGGCACTAAGATTAAGCCATTTAAATGATTATAACCTTTGGGTTTTGGCCCTCATAAAATATTAAGTAATTTCTAATAATTCTAGCCTTTGGTTATTTGCTCTCATATGGTATTGAGCTATTTTTATAATCCAGCCTCTGTTTTTTGGTGATCTCAAAGTTTAAGGAGCAAAATTGCTTTTAATCTTTTAACTCAAGGGTAAGTAAGAACCACTCCTTACCCCACTGGTAAGGAGTTGGGTTCTTATTGGGGAGGTCTGGGGTTCAACCCCCACCTCCTCCACAATATGTTCCTGCATGTGTATATGCGGGCTTTCTTCCCGGGTGTACTGGGCTCTATTAAAATATATATATATATATATAAAGAAAAAAAAAATCATTCTTAATCACTCGTCTATTACTAAAAGATCATACGTCCTTTTGAGCCCCGACATTATTGTCTGGGCTTTCGTGAAGAATTTATTTCTAAAATGAAGGGAAGTGGGAAAAGAGAAGAAAGGGTAAGGGGTGCTCGGGCTTGAGCCCAATTTTTTAGTGCTAGGAATGGGTCTCGATAAAAATTTGGGCCCATTTAATATATGGGCCGCTCAGATTAAGTGGTAGAAAGCTCGAAGCCCGGCCTGACCCGAGTGCTAGGCACTGTTTAAGTAAATAAGTATCTTTTTTGTAAAAGGGAGGAGTTAAACAAGCATCCTCCGACTCACGATCAAACAACTTAACCAGGTTAGCTACAAGTTGGGTCATTAAACCTTTTCCGTTTTCTATATAAAATATAAAAGACTTGGGTTATGGCCGGGCACTTCTGGCCTGAGTCCGGCTTCCTACGTGAGCTAGTTGTAAATGGAGAGAGCTGGGATAGGCGTGGGCTGTTGGGTAGTAAAGCTCTGAATTGGACTTGTGTCAGAATTTTTAAGCCCATGCTTGCTTCCAATCCAACCTGATAACCCCCACTACCAAACAACCTAGAAAGTCACTTTTTTAAGCATGAACCCTTGCCGTCCCAGTCTTCACGCAATGATGTAATTCACGAATCGGGATCGTTAAGGATTTTGATCCACGGAGACTGTGAGTGGACCAACCACATGCTGCCTCACGGTAATACGATGGGCCAACCCTCCCATGATCGGACTTGTCTACCAATGTCCACTGAATATATATATATATTTTTATTGAAATGGATGTCCACTGAGAGATTTGTAAGCCTTCCATTCCTAAAGTTGGTCTATCACTGTCAGGTGTCAATTGAAAATTTTCAAAGTCTCCTCTAATGTTGGTATCTCACTGAGATAATTCAAAGTCTAGTCTTCTTTGCATCCGCTTTTTCTGTGTGACAGTGCAAGAGATTGTTTTCCGATGAGTTTCGTGCATGGCCCATACCCAAACCTTTTCCAACCTATGCCCTCTCATTACTAATTTCCCTTGGGTTGGAATAATATACTTCAATTACACCATTGGATTGATTAATGTTGAGGAAGAGAGAGTTAGATTATGTTTGCTTGTTTGCATGGAATTTAATTCTTAGAAAATTTGATAAATGTATTTTGAAAATTAATTAGTTAAAAAATGAAAAAAAAGAAGCAAATATCTATTTTCAGCATAAAAAAAAAGATTTATAAATGACTATCAAATAATCTCCCCTTTAATGAAAAACGAATCAATGAAAGATGAAAAATGTATACCCAATCATCACAATAATAGATCAAATCTTACGAGGGTCCCATCTACAGTTCTATCTTATGTTCTCTCACCTTTTTAGTGATTATTCCTTGGAACTAATCTTATTGTGAATTAGTATTTAATTCTATCCTACTAAGGTCCCCAATGGTTAATCTTTTTTTCACGTATTTATCATTTGATGTTGAATATTATTTTGTTTAAGTGAATTTTTGGGTGTTTTGGCAGGGAGGGAGGAATGAGTGGTATTTCCAGTGGATGAATTTTGAAATGATACATGACCTGCAACATGCAGATAAACAAAACTGTGATTTGATCAAAATTGATGCTTCCACTAATGCAGATATCGGATGAATTGGGAATTTCGATTTGAATTGTCCCTCTTAATCTGACTTGGAGGGGTAAGGTCCTATTGAGTTCTTACATTTTTAACTTCTGCTATCCAGCCCATTCGATTACTATAGGGATGATTCTAATTTGAAATATGAACCATAAAATAATATACAAATTGAATTAATCACAAGAATACCCAGTTACAATTTTTTTCAATCGGTAACATATGATTATATCACAATGGAGCACCTAATTTGACGGTGCCATGAGCTCATTGTCATCATCATTCCCCACTGTTCTTTGCCTCATCATGGGATATGGTAGATAATGAATATTGCCCCAGTCACTACGGCAGAATTTTGTTCTTGTAAATAGGTGGTCCGCTGGTCCGTACACATATGAATTCTCCTGTTACATGAAGTGATTGATTGCTTATAAAACCAATGAGTGGTAGCTCAGTTGGCCAAAGGACCCTTTGCCTCAAGGAATGGAGAGGTCTTGTATTTGACACTAGCCTTAGTTGGCCACCTCTCGTACCTTTACCCGGTGGATGTGCAGAGGAGGGCTTGCATGTGTCTCTAAGGATTAGTTTTTAGCTGTGCTGTTGAAGATTAGGTACAGATCCATTTTTAATTTGTGCTCATGTCCAGTCCCATGGATTCGTAGCTTTCTTTATGAGAATTTCTTTTGACACAAAAGGCCACTAAAGAGAGAACCAAAGATAGCCTCAATGCCTCATTGTTGGCCTTCCAATTGGAGTGAGTGGGAACTGATTTCAATTTGATACCACTTTGCTAAAAAGCGGTTCAAGTGAAGTGGTTTCAAATTGAAATCAGTTCCAATTCATATATATAAATATATATATATATATATATATATAAATGCCAAGTGGTTTCGAATTGAAATCAGTTCCAATTCGCTCTAATTAATTTTGACTTATCCAAATTTAATTTAAATGATCATTCCTGTTTACTTTCCCTCTGTTTCTCGTGACAACTTACAAATGATGTGACTCGAGCACCTTCCTCAGTGCATCGCCTCATCATGGATTTTTTTTGCTAATGGTAAATTGGTATATAAAGAAAAGAAGGGCTGAAGCCCAAAGAGCAAGAGGAATATGAATACAGCTGGAGAACTATCCATAAAAAACAGGGCACCTCCACAACAGGGGGCCTACAGAATGGCCTCCAACCAACACAAAATGGACAAACCACAAAGATAACGAGGAGAGAGTCCCTACTACAACTGAATACATTGAAATGGAAAGAAGGAGCCCTAATATAAAAGCAGAACCCAAAATTGCAACCACTGCTACTACCCTGGGCCTTCCCTCACACCACAAAATCCTATCTGCAGGAAGCCAACCTACAAGGATAAGAAGGCAGCCTAGAGAGGAGGGAGAGAAGAGGGGTAGCTAATAGCCCCACCCTAAGGCCCTGAAGATAGGATGGGAGGGAGCAGCCACACCTAAGGACGAGCAGGTCATTCCATTGCAGCTGTCGATGAAGACATTCTGAGCTTTCACCAACGAAGGCTGCTTGCTACGGTGCTTTGCTTCATTCCTTAAGAATCAAAGGGTGTAGATGGCTTGGACATTGCCTCATCATGGATGCAAAAGCTAACCATTCTTCTTGTTTTTTTTATTTTTTATTTTTTATCTCAGATAAAGAAATCCTAACCATCCACGTCAAATTTTTAAACTCATACTACTTCTGGATTCATCACTGGTATTGGTCCCAAATGCTCTGGTTAGGGTCAAATTAAATTAAATTGGACGTTTCAAAATTAATTGGAGCGAATTGGAACTGATTTCAATTTGAAACCAATTCACTTTAATTATATATATATATAAATATATAATTAAAGCAAAGTGGTTTCAAATTGAAATCAGTTGAATTCATTTCCTATTCGCTCTAATTGATTTTGACTTATCCAAATTTAATTTAGTTTAGCAAACGGGTCGGGTCAGGGTAAATTAGGTCGGGACAGAGATAAAGTACACTTTTTGAACCTAACCTGAACCGTGTATTTTTAATGACGTAGTAAAAATTAATTATGGTATGTGCTGAGACTTGAACTCAGCACAATATGAATTTCAAATGACTGACCCTACCACTACACCACAGATCATCTTTTTATTAATAGTTATCAATAAAACCTTAAAATTAGTTAATGAGGAAGGGACCTAGCCCCACTTTGAAAAATTGGCCGGGAGTTGGAATTTATCTATCAGGTATTTATAAAAATAATTATATTTTTAGAATATTGACCCATATAAATACTGTTGTTATTATTTTCATACTTATGCGTTGTACTTTGAGCATATGCAATCAAACTTTTGAAGTAACTATTTTATATGATTTCCTATATAGTCATTTATTTTCTATCACAACCATTTTTACAATAAAACTAAACTCAAATGAATATATAATATTTGGAATTGATCAACAAAAATAATAAGTTTCATAATTAATAAGAAAATGACAATATTATTGAAAAAAAAAAAAACTCGCGACAACAACATAGAGCTGAAGAGGAGGCAGAAAACTTTCAATGTAATAGATGTGATACCATAAACGCTTGTTGAAAGAAAATGGAGTTTGAATTTTTTATTTTTTATATATGTGGCTTTAAATTTTATAAATTGTGATATAAATGGAGTGGAATATTGTGTATTCCATCAATAAAAAATTACGATTATTAAGACCTTTGATTTGGCCTGAAAAAGTTGGATACAGATCTGAGTTTTGGGACTTCTGGTACGTCTTTAGTAGCATACAAATGTAAAAGTAAAAGTTCTTGGAATGGACGTCATTCCAACGTCAAAGTCCAAGTCTAAGTCATTAAGTACACAGACCCCACTGCAGCTCGTCATGAATGCCATGTTGCAAAAGCATGGCATCTGGTCATGTGCTGTTAGAGAAAAACCATGGATCGATGATGGTTTCACACCGTCGTTAGTTCATGACCAACCCATTTCAAAGTCTTCACTAGTGTTGGTATCTCACTGAGATATTTCAAAAGTCTAGTCTTCTTTGCATCCGCTTTTTCCATGTGACAGTGCAGGAGATGATTTTCCGATGCGTTTCGTGACATGGCCCATACCCAAACCTTTTCCAACCTATGCCCTCTCATTACTAATTTTCCAAATAATTTCGCCTTTAATAAAAAATGAATCAAGAAAAGATGAAAAATATATACCTAATCATCACAATGATAGATCAAATCTCACGAGGGTTCCATCTACAGTTCTATCTTATGTTCTCTCACCTTTTAAGTGATTATTCCTTGGAACTAATCTTATCGTAAATATTTAATTCTATCCTACTAAGGTCCCCAATGGTTAATATTTTTTTCACATATTTATCATTTGATGTTGAATATTATTTTGTTTAAGCGAATTTTTGGGTGTTTTGGTTGGGAGGGAGGAATGAATGGGATTTCCAATGGATGAATTTTGAAATGATACATGATTCGCAACATGCAGACGAATAAAAATTATGCGACTTAATCAAAATTGATGCTTCCACTAATGCAGTTATGGGGATGAATTGAGAATTTCCATTTGAATTGTCCCTCTTAATCTGAGTTTGAGGGGTAAGGTCCTAACGTCTGCTATCGAGCCCTTTTAATTACTACAGGGATGATTCTAACCTGAAATATGAACCATAAAATAATTTGCATATTGAATTAATCACAAGATACTAGTACCAGTTACAAATTTTTTCAATCGGTAACAAATGATTATATCGCAATGGAGCACCTAATTAATTTCAAGTTACCATGGGCTCATTGTCATCATCATTCCTTACTGTTCTTTGCCTCTTCATGGAATGGTAGATAATGAATATTGCCCCAGTCACTACGGCAGAATCTTGTTCTTGGAAATAGGTGGTCCACTGATCCGTACACATTTGAATTCTAGTGTTACATCTAGTCATGATACGCTTACTAAAAAAAAAAAAAACCTCCTGTAATGATATCAGAAAGGTCTCAAATGCTATTTGGAATTCTTTAAATCCCTAACTTTTTTGGCATTTGCATATGCTACACCCAAAATGGGGAAATTAGGAATTCCACCAAGGTGGCGTCTTTTGGAGCAGAAAAAATAGACCATAAAAACTTATTAAGATTGTCCACCCACGGATGAATCGGTGGTATAGGGGCACCTCTACCAATGAGCCAAGCTAGCATAAAAGTCTTATTAGGATTTTAGATCAATAAGAAATGCAATATAAAAGAAATAATAAAGCGAACTAAGGGCATGTTTGTGCAAAATAGTTTTTATTTTATTATAATTATTATTTTTTGTTTCATGAATCCGACTCTCAATAGGAAATAATATTCTAAAAGCTCAAAGAAAATTAAATATTTTACTTTCTACATTATAGCACAGAAAAATGCCATATCGAACCAAGGAAGAATGGCACACATAAAAAAGTAAATAATTTTCTAAGAACCAGTTATGCACTTATTTTTCTTTGAATCTTTTTTTTCCACTCACCACATCCATACGTGCCTTTTTCTTGTGTTTGGAGAGGGAGAGAGGGAGAGAGAGAGAGATGCTTTTTATAGGGTAACATGAATGTGTTCCAGTTTACACTTAATTCGGTCCTTTTTCTTCCATTAGAGAAAAAAAGGTGGGAGAGAGAGAGGGTCTACCGAGCAGTTCCAAATTATGCCAAGTAGAAGGCAAAAACGACAAATAAGATACTGTGTGGATATAATACCGTAATGACGAGATTAAGTGAGGACCACGGTAATACACCGGCCTTTCACCTCGGTCTCAGTAATCACAGCCAGCAGTTTCGCGGCTTGGTAAGAAGCGTCAGCTCAAGAGCCTCGACAGTTCGGCAGCTCAGTTAAGAGTGCCAGCTCAGCGTCTATCAGTTCGGCAGCTCGACGTAAGCACCAGCCCTGCCAGACCATTCATGGTCCCGGTAAAAGTACTGAAAGCAGAGTGGGTCATCACCCCTCCTATGAGAAGTACGGGCGCGCCCTAGCAGATAGGGGCGCTCATTTATGGCGATAGGATCGCTCATTTATGACGATAAGAAGTTGGCTTTATCATTCCTTAACATCAACTGACCGAAAGCATGGAAGATTCTAATGGGATGTGTCATTTCTACCTATCGCCGAATGTCAGGATAAGGCCCGATGGGACCTTACCCCACCTAGCCCCACTCACAGAGAATGAACGAGGAATCCTCTACATATACACATGGGATCAGCCCCATGAAGGTACGCATTAGACAATACACAATATACGATCTCTCATTCTCTTCCTCCTCCTACTTAGTTTTCTCAGAACTAACTCAGGCATTGGAGTGCCTTTGGCTCACGGCAGCCATGGGCTCTGACCCAAGCCATTTTCCTTCCCTTTTCAGGTTCTCGGCGTTCAGTCTTCCCTGATCTACAAAGTTCATCTTAATCTAAGTGGGTGTCGTGTTTTCACCGCCTACAGGTACTGTGCTCATTGAAAAGATGTTTGTTTCTGTCTTAAAACCTAAAATAAAACTGTGAGTTTTCCTCTGCTTTATTTTCTTCTTGTTGGGTTATTATAATTTATACATGCATAGCTTATATACTAATACACATGAGTTCAGTCACTTCCACTGGAGTGGGGTACCAGTACATATATGTGTGTTCTGGTAAGTTCAATTTGTTTCCACATTGGGCATTGAAAACTGCCCTTTTAAATGCCATCAGGGATTAAATGTCTGCTTCAAATTTTAATAACATGCAAGACTGCAATGACTAATGGAATGGTAAATATTCATTTAAAAAGAGCAGTGCCTCACAAGTCACAACCCAGTAGCAAAAAGGTGTCTCTTCCCCATGCAGCCATGACCAAGTTGGTTGGATATCTTACTTCGCACCCAATTGTCCAACGCCAAATTCTCGTTCTTTCCTTGCATGTGGAAGCCCCCTCACCCTCCAGTAATTAAAATCGTCGACTAGAACTCAGCCTCGACCGTGCAACTTGGCTGAGTTGCATACTCTATTTTCCCTAATTGGTTGCAGAATAGTCCAAGGAGGAGGATTGAGTTAAAGGAATATATTTGAGAAAGCAAACGAAGCAATATATGTGATCTTGATCCAAATTACTGTTCAGGACTAATGCAGTTATGGTTGAATTAAGAATTCAAATTTGAATTACCACTCTGAGGGATAAGTTCCTATTGAGTTTTCCTCTTACATGAATACAACCTGAGCCATCCTATTACTATAGGAGAATTATACCCATCTGTTGTGATCTAGGGCCTACGAAGAGAGATCAAGCACACACAAGAACACGGGAGATTTACGTGGTTCGGCTTTTGGCCTACGTCGACGAGGAAAGACAGGAGAATTCACTATGCAATCAGAAGAGGTTGTACATCATAGAGACCCTAAGTCTCTATTTATAATATCAGCCCCAAAACCCTGTTACACTCAAATACTACTTCTAATCACAGTAGACCTATAACAGTTCCACTTCTAATCACAGTACAGAATGGGCAATCCAGGGGGGCCGGTTAACCAAGATTTATTGACTTCTATTGAGCCATACAAACTAACAAATCTCCACCTTGGCGAACATTGAAGCTGATCCTCATGCACATAACACATCTCACCTCTCCACCTGCACCTACCCCTTAGGGCACTCAGATACTGATCACATTAATCAAGTCCAAGCAATGCTTAAACTTGACTGCTGGAATAGTCTTGGTCATCATGTCAGCTGGATTCTTCGCCGTAGCAATCTTAATTATTGCAATAGCACCCTCGGCGATGACAACTCGAATGAAATGAGCCCTAACATCGATGTGCTTGGTCTTTTCATGATACTTTGGATTATGGGTCAGATCGATCACACTCTGACTGTCACAGAAAATAGTAACCATCTTCTGTTCTAATCCCAGATCTCCAATCAAGCCTGTCAGCCAAATAGCTTCCTTCACTGCCTGTGTAGCTGCCATATATTCTGCTTCAGTGGTAGACAAGACAGCTTTGGATTGCAATGCTGCCTTCCAACTAATGGCACCGCTAGCAAAAGTGAAGACATAACCTGTCAAGGACCTTATTCTGTCTAAAATTCCAGCAAAATCTGAATCAACATATCCAGTAATACTTCCAGAAGTGTTGTTGCTTCTGTCATAAACTATCCTAACATCAGTAGTACCTCTCAAGTAACGAAGTATCCATTTCACTGCCTGCAAATGGGCCTTTCTAGGGTTATCCATGTATCTGCTAACTACACTAACAGCATGTGAAATATTTGGCCTAGTGCAAACCATGGCATACATGATACTCCCAACTGCACTAGCATAAGGAACACGAGACATGTGCTCCACCTCTTCCTCAGTTTGTGGTGACAAAGCAGCGGAAAGTTTGAAATGGGCTGCCAATGGAGTATTCACGGGTTTCGAACTTTGCATACCAAAGCGCTCCATAACTTTCTCAAGGTACCCCTTTTGTGACAAAGACAATTTGCCCGCTTTCCGGTCCTTTTGAATCTCCATTCCAAGAATTTTTTTCACAGCACCTAAGTCTTTCATCTCAAATTCACCACTGAACTGAGTTTTCAACCTGTTGATCTCAGACATGTCCTTTGCAGCAATCAACATGTCATCAACATATAGCAACAAATAGACATACGAGCCATTGGAGTGTTTCTTGTGGCATACACAATTGTCATATGCACTCCTGCAATAACCGTTTCCAACCATAAAGGTGTCAAAACGCTTGTACCATTTCCTTGGAGACTGCTTTAGACCATATAACGATTTCTTTAGCAAACAGACGTGGTCTTCCTTTCGATGAATTTCAAACCCCTCTGGTTGATGCATATAAATCTGTTCATCTAGCTTGCCATGTAAAAACGCAGTCTTGACATCAAGCTCTTCCAACTCTAAATTGAATTTAGCAACCATAGCAAGTAGCACCCCAATAGAACTATGCTTCACCATAGGAGAGAACACTTCATTGAAGTCAACACCCTCCCTTTGAGCATAGCCTTTTGCAACCAGTCGTGCTTTGAACCTAGCATCTTCCACCCCTGGAGTTCCTTCCTTTTTCTTGAAGACCCATTTGCATCCAACAATCTTTTGGCCTTTCGGAGGTTTCACCAGCTCCCAAGTCTGATTCTTGTGAAGAGATTCCATCTCCTCACTCATGGCTATGGCCCATTTTACTGACTCTTTGCTAGTGATGGCATCCCGATATGTAACCGGCTCAGACTCAATACTCTCAGCTATATTAAGAGCGTAGGCAACAACATCTTCATACCCGTATCTCAGAGGTTTCTTAATTTTCCTCCTTTCTCTGCCCCGAGTGAGCATGTAATCATCCGGAGCTGCACTTTCCTCGTTTGAGCTTTGCATCTCCTCTACATCTTGTTGAACTGGGACATCTACTTGCACCTTATCCTGCAATTTTTCTGGGGCTTTCTTCTCAAGCTCCACCTGTTTACTGACACCATTTTGATCATCCATCTTTCCAGCATCATGACACTCCTTTGGTTTCAACATAGCAGACTCATCAAAGGTCACATCTCTGCTTATAATGCATCTGGGAGATTTCCCATCTAGGCACCACAACCTATATCCTTTAACACCATCTGCATACCCTAGAAATATGCACTTTCTTGCCCTTGATTCAAGCAATCCATCATTCACATGAGCATAGGCAGGACAACCAAATATCCGCAAGTTGGTGTAATCAGCAGGAGATCCAGACCATACCTCTACAGGAGTTTTACATTCTATAGCTGTTGATGGAGACTGGTTTATCAGATAACAAGCTGTGTTAACAGCTTCCGCCCAAAACTTCCTAGGTAACCCTGCATTAGAGAGAATGCACCGGGTCTTCTCTAGAATAGTCCTGTTCATCCGTTCTGCAACTCCATTCTGTTGCGGTGTATTTCTGACTGTGCGATGTCTCACAATACCTTCATTCTTGCAGAACTCATTAAAAGCATTATTACAGAATTCCAAGCCATTGTCAGTCCTCAAGTGCTTAAGCTGTTTACCTGTCTGCTTCTCAATCATAGCCTTTCATTACTTGAACTGTGCAAAAGCTTCATGTGTGTGCTTTAAGATATACACCCAGACCTTCCGAGAATAGTCATCAATAAAGGTCAACATGTATAAACCACCACCAAGAGATGGAACACGAGAGGAACCCCAAAGATCAGAGTGGATATAATCCAAAGTACCCTTTGTCCGATGAACAGTGGTCCTGAACTTGACTCGGCATTGCTTTCCGAAAATACAATGCTCACAGAAGTCCAGCTTTCCTATTTTCTGACCACACAGCAAACTCTGTTTAGTCAACTCATCCATACCCCTCTCACTCATATGCCCAAGTCGCATATGCCATAACTTGGTAATTTCTGAATCTGAATCTGAGGACGATATAGCTGCAGCACCTGTAATTGTACTACCTTGAAGAAAGTAAAGACCATTCTGCTTCAGTCCCTTCATCACTACAAGAGCACCATTCGAGATTCTCATTACTCCACCTCCAGCTTTGTAGGTATAACCGTTGGAGTCAAGCGTACCCAAGGAAATCAGATTTTTCTTCAACTCTGGAATATGTCGAACATCTGACAAAGTTCTCACAATACCATCATGCATCTTAATTTTGATTGCACTTATCCCAACAACCTTACAAACTGCATTATTTCCCATAAGCACTTTACCACCATCAATAGATTGATAATTGGTAAACCAATCTTTATAAGGACACATATGATAGGAACACCCCGAATCAAGAATCCACACAGTGACTGAGCTACCAACAGTAACCGAAAGAACTTCTGCACCATCAGAATTAGTCTCTGCAACACCGGTTACAACTCCGGCAACTTCTCCAGAATCAGATTTCTCCTTCCCTTTACGCTCTGGACAATCTTTTCTAAAATGCCATTCCTTGTGACATTTGAAGTATTTTAATTTTCTAGTTTTTTATTTTGACCTAGATCGGCCTCTTCTATTCTGCTCTTTCTTCTCTATTCTGCCACGCGCTACCAAACCCTCACTAGAACTGCCAGTGTTTTTAGTTGCAACCTTTTTCTTCAACTCCTTGGAGTTCAAGGCTGACTCAACATCTTCCTTAGAAAGAGTTTCTCTACCATACATCATGGTATCAACAAAGTTCTCATACGAGGGTGGTAAAGAGGATAGCAACATGATAGCTTGGTCATCATCAACAATTTTGACATCTATATTTTCAAGATCTAAAATAGCTTTTGTGAAAGAATCAACGTGAGTTGAAACAGACGTACCTTCCTATATTTGCAACGTCAACAATCGCTTTTTCAGATACAAGCGATTCGTGAGAGACTTCGTGATGTACAAGTTCTCCAACTTTTGCCATATGCCAGCAGCAGTTTTCTCCTTAACAACTTTTCGCAGTACACCATTACTAAAAAACAGCAGAATCTGACCATACGCCTTTTCCAGCAACTCATCATTTTCTTCATCTGACAATTTTTCAGATAGAGCATTCTTTTCCTTCAAAGCTTTATGTAACCCATTCTGAACCAACAAAGCATGCATCTTCAGACGCCAAAGACCGAAGTCATTATTACCGTCGAATTTTTAAATCTCAAATTTAGTAGTCATTCCACAAATCTTTTATTGTACCTGCGTAGATCTCCTCGAAACGAATCCGTAGGTTCAAACGGATCTCAGATCGGACTTCGGATCGTCAAGATATCGCGAAAAAAAATTTCAGCCTTCGATTTGGTCAAACTGTGTTGACCGGAAGAACCTGCTGACGTTAGCGCTGTCGTCAGCACGTTTTTACTGCTGGTTCTGGGCTTCTTATGTATGGGTCAGGTCAACTTGGACTTGACCTGAGCTGAACTGGAGAATGGGCTTTTCAAGTGGGTCAGGTTTGACCTGACCTGGACTCAAACCCACCGAAAAACAACCCAGCAGATGGGTTTTCTTCTTCCTCAAAACAGATCGTCCTCTGTTTCTTCCTGTTCTGCAACAGAACTGATCCGTCAACAGCGCAAGCAACACGCTACAGCGCATGGCGCTTGTTCTCCGGCGGTGGCCTGTTGTCCTCGGCGGCATGGTGGGGCTGCGTGGTGGGGCCCAGCCGAAAAAAAAAAAAACCCAAACCAAATCGCTGTTTGCAGCGATCTGATTTCTGCCGCGATGGCGACACACAGCAACAGTGCCCCTCCTTCGTTTCCGGCGTGCAAAAACTCCGGCGATGTCCGATCTTCTTCTCCAGTCAGTCCTACCAGAAAATGAAAAAGTCCGGATCCTATTTGGAAAACACTGATCTATCCGATCAGATCTCTTCTCTCTACGATTTGTGTGGCCCATCGAGATCACACGATCTCCCTCGCACGATCCAGGAAACACTATCTCAATCTTGAGATCTAATCTGTCGATCACAAGAGATCAAGCACACACAAGAACACGGGAGATTTACGTGGTTCGGCTTTTGGCCTACGTCCACGGGGAAGACAGGAGAATTCACTATGCAATCAGAAGAGGTTGTACATCATAAAGACCCTAAGTCTTTATTTATAATATTAACCCCAAAACCCTGTTACACCCAAATACTACTTCTAATAACAGTAGACCTATAACAGGCCCACTTCTAATCACAGTACAGAATGGGCAATCCAGGGGGTCGGTTAACCAAGATTTATTAACTTCTATTGAGCCATACAAACTAACACCATCTCTGAATATAAACCACCCAAAAAAAAAAAAAAAACCTATTAAACCCATTACCTAGAACTCAGCATAGAGAGCAGGTGGAGCACCACAGGAGTCAATACATTTGATGTCAGTACACACGAGTCAATACATGATCATTCCAGTTTACTTTCCCTCTCTTTGACTCTTTCTCATGAAAATTTACAAATGATGTGAGTCGAGCACCTTCCTCATTGCGTCGCCTTATCATGGATGCAAAGGCTAAACAGTCTTTCTTTTTTTATCTTAGATAAAGGAATCCTAACCATCCACGCCAAGTTTTTAAACTTATATTACTTCTGGACTCATTACTGGTATTGGTCCCAAACGCTCAATACCATTGATTTGGCCTGAAAAAATTAGATACAGATCTGAGTTTTGGGACTTCTGGTACGTCTTTAGTAGCATACAAATGTAAAAGTAAAAGTTCTTTGTATGGACGTCATTCACACGTCAAAGTCCAAGTCTAAGTCATTAAGTACACAGACCCCACTGAGCTCGTCACGAATGCAAGTTATGTTGCAAAAGCATGGCATCTGGTCATGTGCTGCTAGAGAAAACCATCAATGGTTTCACCCCGTTAGTTCATTCCGACCCATTTCATGAAATCGATATATATATATACATGAGAGTATAATGTAGGAATCAGAGTTGATATGTTTTGCCATGAATTGCAGTGAGTGAGTGTAGTTGTTGGGTTTTGTTGTGTTGAGTGGAGCACCTCAAGCTACCTTTCCTGCTTGTAAGAGAGGCGACATTTGATGATGGAGCCCTCATGTAATATTTTTGTTGTTGCATGGTGCCTTTTGTTTTTTCTCATCCATGCTATCCTTTTCATGTCACCCACGGTGGAATCCATTACTAGTACAACAAAAGAGTCACCAAACGCAACTGATGCACTTGCTCTACTAGCTTTCAAGCAAATGAGCGATCCTTATAATTCTCTGAGCACTTGGAATGACTCTCTCCCTTTCTGCCAGTGGCAAGGAATTATGTGCAGTCGACGCCATCCTCTGAGGGTTGTCGCCATGAACCTGACCGGGCTTCAGTTGGCAGGCCCTTTGTCCCCCTTCGTTGCAAACCTCACATTCCTTCGCGCAATCGACCTCGGCAATAATAAACTCATCGGCCAGATCCCCCCAGAAATTGGTCGTTTGTTCAGGCTCAGGTACCTCTATCTTCCTAATAACTCATTGGAAGGAGAAATTCCAGCCAATCTGACCCGATGTTGGAGACTCAGAGTCATCAATTTCCGTACCAATGCACTCATTTGCAGGATCCCAGTTGAGCTAGGCTCCTTGTCTAGGCTCAATTGGTTCAACCTTGGTGGAAACAATCTCCCTGGAAGCATCCCAAATTCACTTGGGAACCTTTCATCTCTCAGCCATCTCAGTCTATGGACAAATGGATTAGAAGGAAACATACTAGAAGAGCTAGGCCAGATTAGAGGCCTTTCTATTTTCTCCGTAATAGGAAATAAGCTATCTGGCACTATTCCTCCTGCCCTTTACAATCTCTCATATATGGCCATCTTTTCTGTCACTCAAAATCAATTGCATGGAAACCTTCCACTTGACCTCGGCATCACTCTACCCAACATCGTTGAGTTTTATGTAGCCAATAACCAATTTACAGGACCCATCCCAACCTCATTGAACAATGCCTCAAGACTTGAACTGCTGGAACTTAGCTTAAACCGATTGACGGGACCGATTCCTATGAACCTAGGAAGGTTGGAAGGCCTCCGTAGCCTAAATTTGGAAAAGAATACACTTGGAAGCGGGGAAGTTGAGGACATGGGCTCTCTCTCTTCTCTGACCAATTGTAGCCTTCTTGAGATTTTGTCGGTAAGCTACAACAGGCTCAGAGGTGCATTGCCCACCTCCATAGCCAATTTCTCAGCTACTGTTCAATATCTCTATTTAGGGAAGAATCAGATCTTTGGGAGCATTCCTTCAGGGATAGGCAATTTGTTCAACTTGATCATATTGCACATGTCTGACAACTTTATGACAGGTACGATTCCAGAGGGTATTGGAAAGGTGAGCAAGTTACAAGTTTTAGCATTAGGTAGAAACAACTTCTCCAAGGAATTTCCATTTTTCATCGGCAACAACACTCAGTTGTTTGGGATGGATCTTGGTGGGAACAATTTTGAGGAAGCATACCTTCAACTTTAGAGAACTGTCGACTGCTATCACTATTATATCTTAGTCACGATAATATCAATGGTTACTTGCCCAAACAAATTTTTAATATCACAACTCTACAAATTCTCGATTTGGAGGCAAATTCTTTGGTTGGGTCCTTGCCAATGGAAGTAGGTAACTTGAATGGCCTTGGGATATTAATTATTTCTGAGAACAAATTGTCTGGTGAAATTCCAAGAAGCCTAGATAATTGTCATAGTTTGGAAAACCTTTATATAGAGGGAAACTTCTTTCAAGGAACTTTCCCATCTTTGAGTTCTTTGAAAGGTATGCTACAAATGGATATTTCCCGCAATAACTTCTCAGGGGAGATTCCTGAATATATTGAAAATATTCGTTATTTGCAATATCTAAATCTATCTTATAATGATTTTGAGGGAGAAGTACCACAAGAAGGGATCTTTAAGAATGCAAGTGCAGTTTCAGTTATCGGCAACAAGAAGCTCTGTGAGGGAAGTCCAGCATTGTTGTTGCCTGCATGCCCGAGCCAAGATAGTAAGAAACAGGGGCAACACTTTTTTCAAGGACGAATGCTTACAATAATCATCAGTTCAGTCATCTGTTTGATTTTGTTATTGTCCCTCCTTCTTTATCATTACATAAGAAAGCCAAAGAAGAAGCATCCAGAGCCTCATTTGGTAATGATCCCCTTGGAGGATCAACTTCTTCAAATTTCTTTTGGGGATCTTTATAGAGTAACTGATGGGTTTTCACAAGCTAATTTGATTGGGGTGGGAAGTTATGGCTCTGTCTATAAAGGTTCTTTGGATCACATTGGAAAGATTGTGGCAGTGAAGGTGCTTAATCTGGAGCGGCGAGGAGCTTCTAAGAGCTTCATAGCTGAATGTAGAGCTTTGAGGAATATTCAGCATCGAAATCTTCTAAAAATCCATACTGTTTGCTCAAGCATCGATTCTAAAGGTGATGATTTCAAAGCCCTGGTTTTCGACTACATGGCTAATGGGAATCTGGAGCAGTGGTTGCATCCAAGCAGGGATGAGCAGCATCAATCCAAGAATTTAACGATTACTCAAAGGTTGAATATAGCTGTTGATGTGGCTTCCGCATTGAATTATCTTCATAATTATTGTGAGAAATCAATAGTTCACTGTGATCTAAAACCAAGCAATATTCTTCTCGACGATGACATGAATGCTCACGTTGGAGATTTTGGATTAGCCAGGTTTCTTTCTGAAGCTACCAGCAGCTGTTCTCAGAGCCATACTAACTCACCAAGCGTAAAAGGAACTATTGGATATCTTGCTCCAGGTGACATGCTTTATCTTTTATTTTTTGTTTTCTAACCTACATTAGTTATAAGCATTGATAAATTTCTCTACCTTCCATGCTATCATAAATTTAAGATAAGTAAATAAAAACATTATATTAAATAATTAAAGATATATACGCAAATCCCAGTATCAAAAGCCCCCACCACACCCCCACCCTCCCACCCCACAAAAAAAAAAAAAAAAAGATTTCAAAAAATCCCCTTAACTTTTTAAATATATACCCACCAAAATGTTTAAAAAAGCTCCCATATATTTTGAAAACTACATTCATTTTTTATATGCAGCCATCTTGAAAAAAAATATCTACATAGTGCCCGCCCCCCCCCCCCCCCCCAAAAAAAAAAATTCCTGGGTCCACCCCTGCCCCGTATCTTTCTATCACCGGAAAAAAAATGAAAAGCATAACATTGAGAGCTCATACTATAGAGTGAATTTATCACAGATGTTAACATTATTTACATCATCAACTAAATTGATCTTTGTCTTTAGGAAAGAAATTTTATTTAAATCAATTGAATGACAAGCATGTCAAATGCCACATAGTTTTACAGAAAAAAAGGAAAACAATCCTTCAAAAGTGTAAGGTATAAAGACAAAATGAAATAATCAAGAAATGCTAATTTATCTATTTTTCACAATAAATTTATTGGTACATGATTTTACAAAGATTCATTATATCCAACCAATGAGTTCTTGGTTGAGTTTCTAACATTACTTCTATTGAGGATTATAATTAAGCACTAATTTTATTTCTAAACATTGGTTGGAACATCCATTCCTTACTATTATAGTCTTACATCATTGACAAATAAAACAGTTTTGTCATTAGTCCGCCTCAAAGGGCTGGGACACCCTCTGTCAGCCAAAGAAAAAAAAAAAAAATCACGTAGTAGATTTCAAACCAATCACCGGAATCGATTAAAAAAATATTATTTATCCTTATTTCAATATATTTTGATTCTTGCATTCTTTTCTTGAATTGAGTCTTAATCATTGCAATTATTCGGAGTAAAAAAATGGCACAGTACGGAATGGGTGGCGAAGCATCAACATTTGGAGACATCTACAGTTATGGGATCCTTCTTTTGGAGATATTCATAGGAAAGAAACCAATTGATGATATCTTTAATGGAAGTTTAAGCCTTCACCAATTTGCTAAGATGGCATTACCAGAATGAGTGATGGAGATTGTTGATCAAAGACTGCGCTCAGTAGAAGCTGAAGCGCTTAATGAATGCCAAACTCCCACAAATGCAGAATGCAAACTTGAGATGTGCTTAATATCTACATTCAAAGTTGGTGTAGCCTGTTCCATGATATCTATAAAGGACCAAATGGCGATAGGAGATGCTACAGTGGAGATGCTTCACATTAGGAATTCATATCTGGGAGTTGGAATCCATGCGAGGAATAACTGAAGGTTACATTGGCAAAAGGTACACGTTACTTGAGTAATAGATATTGTTTAGTACTAAGACTGAAAATATTACAGTAGAAGATGAAGTGGTTGAGAAATCTTAGGTTTTGTCCTATAATGTGGTTTCTCCTCAATGTGATTGTGTATATATGGTAGTGAGAAAGATCTATCAAACCAAGCCTTAGTTTGGCCTTAATTGGACATATTTGTGCCCAGATTGGCTTGACATTCTTATATTTCATCCTGTTAGATTGTGTATATGCTACATGCATCATGACAATGGAAAATTTCAAATAAGGTCTTAAGTTTTAATAATTTTTTAAATTAGGACCTAAGTTTTTTTGGTAAGTTGTCAATTAAGGACAACCGGCCATTTAAAGCTATTTTCCAATGACCTTTTCCCTCTATTCTTTAAAATAACCAAATTACCCATCACTGAAACAAAACCATCATTCACTTCCTCCATCTTCTTCTCATTTTCCTCACTGGCTTTCTCACGGTGATTGATGACAACTATCATCTCCACAGTGATTAGTTGCATGTAACAGCTACAGGATGCATGATGACTTTAAATGATGGGTAATTTGGGTATTTTAAAAAATCGAGGAAAAATAGTCATAGGAGAATGCATTTAAATGGCTGGATGTTCTTAATTGAAAACCTATTGGAAAACTTTGTTTTGAAACTTGTGTTCTTTTTGAAATAAGACAAAAAACTAAGACCGTATTTGAAAATCTCTCTAATAACAGAAGTGAACACTTTTAAAGTTCCTTTTAAAGAAACAAAATAAGCCCACACTATATTATCTTGGGCACTAAAAATATGACTATTTCTTCTCAACAAGTGGTCAAGAATCTTTTGTATTTAAATAAACTCCTATTTTCAATCTTGGGACAAAGATAGTGAGGTTTATTATTTTCTCATATTGTGTTTTTCAAAGAAGACGGATAGACAACTTCTAAATGTGTCATGATTTATAATGCCTCTCTTATTGGTCCAGGTGCCACTGAAGGACGTATGATGTGCTTGCCCAAAGAAGCTGAAAGGATGGCGATTTTCTTTGTGTGCAACGTGAGGAAGAGAGGATTCTCAATAGCGCTTGTCCTACTAGATTTAGTTAGTGTGGTGAAAGAGATTAATAGAGTTGAGGATTGGAGTTCAAAGACCCATGTTTCGGACATCGACAAGTTGGTGTCTTCTTTTGCTAAAATTAGTTTCATGCATGTTGCTATAGGACTTTTAATGGTGCTCTTATTTGGCCGCCAATTATGAACAATTGTGTGTAGTGTAAAGATATCACTCGTGATAAGGCTAAAACTCATTCTCCATGATTCACTCTGATCCTTTCCTTGTAAATAGGATCTCAATATGATCCTCTCCTTGTAAATAAGATCTCACTTATATGAGTTTCCTATATTGTAATGTAACACTATATTCTATTTATACTCAATGAAATCAAGGGAGAACCTATCGTGGAAATTCATTATGGTATCAAAGCGTTGATCTGCCTATTTCTTCTCCACGTTCTTTTTTTTTTTTTTTTTCTGTTTCTTCTTCAAACAGCAGACGTGCAGCACCCTGTTTCTTCTTCTACCTTCTTCTTCTTCCTCTCTTCATCTTCGCTCCTCCTCACCACATGACATCTTCACTTATGGCTACCTCTCTTACTCATAATGTCTCTAGTTTGGTCCCAATCAAACTGAGCCCTGACAACTACTTGCTATGGCACTCTCTGTTTCTCTCGGTGCTGCACAGCCATGACGTTCTTGGATACGTCGATGGTACACTCCACTGCCCAGCCATGTATCTCACTGACTCCAACGGCAAGCCGGAAACTACTCTTAATCCACTTTAAACGAGTTGGGTAAAGACGGATCAGACAATACTCACATGGATTAATGCAACTCTCACTGACAGCATTCTTCCTTATATTGTTGGTTTGACCACGTCTCGTGCTGTCTGGAATGCTTTAGAGACGCGTTTTGGATCTCTCTCTCGATCTCACATTCATTAGTTGAAAACACAGCTTCAATCTGTAAAGAAGGGCACACTGTTCGTCGCTGAGTATCTTCACAAAATTAAGTCCATTGCCGATAGCCTTGCTGCCGCTTCATGCCCTATTGATGATGAAGATCTCATCATCCTCACTCTCAACGGGTTGCCTCCTGAATATGGCCCTTTCAAAATCGCCATTCGGACTCACTCCCGTGCAGATGTCGTTCCTTTAGACGAGTTGCACGCTCTTCTCCTCAGTGAAGAACTGAGTGTTGCAGACCAACAAACTCAGTTAGTTGGATCCGATAACGTGACCACTGACTGCTCTTGTTGCTACAAGCACCATACAATCAGCCTCTACTCCAGGCCGAGGCTTTGGTCACAGCCGTGGTCGCGGTGGTCGCTCCTCCAATGGACAGCTCACTCCAACTGACAATGCCTCCTCTTCCACCCATTGGGAATGACCCACCTGTCAGATCTGTGGTAAGCTTGGTCACATCGCTATTGACTGCTATAACAGGATGAATCATGCCTACCAAGGCCGGATCTCTACTCCACGACTATAGGCTATGGTTGCTACTCAAGGATCACCACTCAACAACGCATGGTACATGGACACTGGGGCAACGAACCATGTCACTGTTGTTTTTCCAGAGGATGATCAAAAGAAGTAATGAAGAGAAGATGATGACTCTTAAGATACATTTTTATTTAATAACAGGGATATGGCTTTTATAGCCTTACATGGAAATAACAGAATAAAAAAAAATAGGCAAAGAACGTGGATGCAGTAACTCTCCAACGTTCATCAACAACCTAACAACAAACTCCTACAATTATGCATTACCATAAGACTTATTCAACTAGATAAAATAAGCCCTAGAACTTAGCTAATAATCCAACGTTCTAGTTTATCCAAGGCAGCTGCTGATGTGGACTGAACCTTGGACTTTGATTACCTTCAACACACCCCCTTAATCAAAGTTCTCTAACTCCAATTTTCTCGACAAAGAACTGATGTTTGCCGGAGCTTAGAGCCTTTGTGAACAGATCTGCACTCTGACAATTTGTTCCACAGAACCTTAAGATAATCTTCTCATCTGTCACCAACTTTCTGATATAATGATGCTGGATCTCAATATGCTTTGTCCTTGCGTGATAAACTGGATTTTTGGTCATAGCAATGGCCGACTGATTATCACACCACAATTCTGTTGCACCCTTTTGCTCAAAACACAGATCTTTCAATAACTTTCTAAGCCAAATTGCTTGTTTGGCTGCAGCCCCTGCTGCTACATACTCTGCCTCCGCTGATGATAGTGCAATACTATCTTGCTTCTTTGAACACCATGTGATTGCTCCAGATCCTAGATTAAACACTGATCCAGAAGTGCTTTTTCTGTCATCAATTGAACCTGCCCAGTCACTATCTGTGAAGCCACTCAGTTTTGGATCTTCTACACTTTCATACCAGACTCCCTTCTTGAGTGTGCCAGCTATGTATTTCAGGATCCTCTTTGCTGCACCAATATGTTGCTTGCTTGGAGCATGCATAAACCTGGAAACCATGCTCACACTGTACATTATATCAGGCCGAGAGTGAGTTAGGTAGTTTAATCCACCTACAAGACTTCTGAATTCTTTTTCATTCCCTTTGCCAGTACCATCTTCCTTCTGCAGCTTTTCACCAGTGTTCATTGGAGTCTTTGCACCATCTTCAAATCTGATGTTGAACTTCTTTAACAACTCAGTGGCATACTTCTTTTGACTCATGAAAATACCACTCTCATCTTGTGAAATTTCAAGACCTAGGAAGTACTTTAACCTTCCTAAATCTGTCATTTCAAACTGCTGCATCATGGATTCTTTAAATTCTGTTAGCATGCTAGATGAGGAGCTAAGATAAATAATGTCATCCACATATAGACACACTATTAGAAATTCAGACTCGTCCCTCCTCTTAACATACAGTGTAGGCTCATTTTCACTCCTTGTAAAATTATTTTGAGCAAAGAATGAGTCAATTTTTCCATACCAGGCACGAGGAGCTTGTTTAAGCCCATACAAGGCTTTGTGCAGCTTGAAAACTTTGTGTTCTTCACCCTTCTTTGTGAATCCTTGTGGCTGATCTACATAAACTTCTTCCTGAAGATCACCATTCAAGAATGCTGACTTTACATCCAACTGAAACACTTGCAACTTCCATTGTGCTGCTAGAGCTAGTACCACCCTGATGGTTTCGAATCTTGCAACTGGAGAGAAGGTCTCCTCATAGTCTATGCCCTCAACTTGAGCATATCCTTTTGCTACAAGGCGTGCTTTACACCTGTTTATACTGCCATCAGCATTCAGTTTGGTCTTGAAAATCCATTTCAAGCCAATTATATTTCTTCCTTCAGGCAACTCCACTAAGCTCCAAGTTGCATTCTTGGTTATAGCATTCATTTCTTCCTTCATTGCTTCTTGCCATTTCTCCTCTTTGACAGCTTCTTCATAGCAATCTGGTTCAGCTGTCATCAGTGCAAATCCACACGTCTCGACATCTAGTCTGTCATAAATGCTTGCCAGATTCCTCACCCTGCTAGAAGGAACTTCACTGGATGAAGTAGAAGTGCTGTTAGATCCTTGACTAAGGTTGGGAAATGGCAGAGGACTTACATTATTATTTGCTGGTCTACTAGGAGACGAAGGAATGCTAGGTGACGATGATGAAGTGTCATGCACGACTTCTTGAGGTTCAGCAAAGATGACTGTTTTTTCTCCTCTTCTTCTGTCATCACTGTTTTCCTTCCATTCCCATTGTGCCTTCTCATTGAACTCTACATTTCTACTAATCACCACTGTTTTTTTAGTAGGATTGTAGAGCCTGTATGCTTTGGACTGATGAGAATAGCCTATGAAGATACACTTCTCACTTTTCTCTTCAAGCTTGGTTCTCAGATTCACTAGTGCATATGCAATGCACCCAAATACCCTTAGGTGGCCAACTCTTGGTTTCTTTCCCCTCCATGCCTCAAAGGGAGTAACATCTTGGACTGCTCGAGTTGGTGAGATATTAAGCACATAGACAGCTGTTGCAACAGCTTCACTCCAGAAGGAGTCAGGGAGACCCTTAGCTTTGAGCATACATCGAGCCATCTCTACTATTGTGCGATTCTTCCTTTCTGCAACTCCATTTTGCTCTGGAGAGTAAGGAGCTGTCAGTTCCCTCCTTATTCCTTGTTCATCACAGAATGAGTTGAATTCTTTGGACACGAACTCTCCTCCTCTGTCTGTCCTTACACACTTGATCACTTCTTTAGATTGCTTCTCAACCATGATTTTGAAAATCTTAAACCTTTCAAAGGCTTCAGATTTTGCTGATAAGAAATAGACCCAACTGAATCTACTGTAATCATCTATGATCAACAAGAAGTACTTACTTCCACCAAGTGAAGATGTTGACATTGGGCCACAGAGATCTGCATGTAAGAGCTCCAAGATTTTGCTAGCCCTCCATGCCTTGCCAGTTGGAAAGCTTGCTCGTGTTTGTTTCCCATATAGGCATCCTTCACACACCTCAAATTCTCCAACTTCAGGTAGCCCGAGTACCATCTCCTTAGTACTCAACACCTTCAATCCCTTTGCATGTAGATGCCCATATCTGTGATGCCAGAGTACTGCTTGCTCAGTTCCTGTAACAACTAAGGCCTTGCTTCCTTTATTGAACTCCACTGGGAACATTCTGTTGGTGCTCATCTTTATTCTCAAGACAGGTTTGTGAGTCTCTGCATCACTGATCTCACATTGGTTTGCTCCAAACCTTACTGAGTAACCTGCCTCCACTAGTTGCCTCACGCTGAGTAGGTTATGAGCCAAACTTGGCACATATTGAACATTGTGGATGAGCTTGCTCTCACCCCCTGATGTCTTGACAGCAACTGTTCCTCTCCCTTCCACTTCTAAGAGTTTTCCATCACCAACTCTCACTTTACTTTTCAACGACTCATTCAAGTCTTTAAAACTAGATTTAGTACTTGACATGTGATTTGAGCAGCCACTGTCAACATACCAAACCTCTCCATTGTCACAGTTTGATGAAGATTGGGCAAGAAACAGTTTAGACTCACCTTCTGCTGCACATGATTTCTGTCCACCCTTTGCTTCATCTTCTTCTTTTTTCCAGCAATCAGCCTCCTTATGCCCAGGCTTCTTGCAGTAGTAACATTTGAACAACTTCCTACCATCTTGTGGTTTGTTGTCTCTGCCTTCTCCACTGCTCTGTCCTCTTCCTCTTCCCCTTGATCCTCCACGACCCTGTCTTCTTGCACTTGACTGGTCCTTTTCTTTAGCATTTTCAGTCTTTGCCTGAAATGCTCTCTCTTCATTCTTTTCTCCACTTCTGTTTAGTCTGTCCTCGTGAGCTTGTAAGGATCCCATGAGCTCATCAAAGGTGTACTCCTTCATATCTTTGGACTCCTCAATTGCAGCTACAACGTGATCAAATTTTGAGGTTAAGCTCCTCAAAACTTTGCTCACTACATGCTCATTTGTCATATTTTCACCATATGACTTCATGAGATGTACTATGCCCGACACCCTTGATAAATACTCTTGGACCTTCTCTTTCTCCTTCATGGCTGCCGTCTCAAAGTCTCTTCTTAAGGATTGTAATCTCACCATTACAACCTTCTTGTCACCAAGAAATTCTTGTTTCAAGGTGTCCCACGCTTGCTTTGAAATGGTGGCTGAGGCAATCCTGGGAAATATTTCATCATCAAGTGCCTGCTGGATGAGAAAGAGGGCTTTTGAATCCTTCTTTCTCTTCTCCTTTATCTCTGGTGTAGGTTCCCCTGTGGTGCTGTCCACAAACCCATCCTTTACAAAATCCCATAACTCTTGAGATTTAAATAGAGTTGTCATCCTCAAACTCCAAAAATGGTAGTTAATGCCTTTGAATATGGGCAATTGCTGCAGCCCATTCCCTGTACCATTTGTATTGGATGACATGGTTTTGCACTCGTGTTTCCCTTGTGTTTGCCTCACAAATCACTCACTGATTCCCAAGATTTTGAACCCGGAACTGTTAGTGGCTTTGATACCATATGTTGTTTTTCTAGAGGATGATCAAAAGAAGTAATGAAGAGAAGATGATGACTCTTAAGATACATTTTTATTTAATAACAGGGATATGGCTTTTATAGCCTTACATGGAAATAACAGAATAAAAAAAAATAGGCAAAGAACGTGGATGCAGTAACTCTCCAACGTTCATCAACAACCTAACAACAAACTCCTACAATTATGCATTACCATAAGACTTATTCAACTAGATAAAATAAGCCCTAGAACTTAGCTATTAATCCAACGTTCTAGTTTATCCAAGGCAGCTGCTGATGTGGACTGAACCTTAGACTTTGATTACCTTCAACAGTCACTGCGGATCTTTCCAATCTCTCTCTCCGCTCGGGCTACAATGGTGATGACAAACTACAAGTGGGCAACAGTCAAGGTTTGGATATCATGCACACCGGTTCCACTATTCTTCCCACTCCTTCTCTTCCTTTGTCTCTTAACCATGTTTTACATGTCCCTCACATTTTTGCAAATTTGTTATCTGTGTCACAACTTGTCAAAGATAACTCTTGCACTATTTCCTTTGACTCATCTGGTTTCATTATGAAGGACAACAAGTCGGGGAAGATCCTTTTCCGCAGGTCGAGTGAGCGAGGTCTTTATCCTCTCCATCTTTCAAGTCCAAGTCATGCACACCCACGATCAGCTTTTCTTGGCAAACGGGTCTCCGTCTCCACCTGGCACCCACGTTTGGGCCATCCATCTGTACCAGTCTTGCGCACCATTCTGAATCATCCTGATGTTATGGTTCGGGGCTCCACTTCTAATTTTTCTTTTTGCAATTCTTGTGCTTTACGGAAAAGTAGGAAACTTTCTTTTTCGCATTCTACTACTGTTTCTAACTCTCCTCTTCAGTTAATTCATATGGATGTATGGGGGCCAGCTCCAACGCCTTCTATTTCTGGTTTTAAATATTACCTTTGTTGTGTGGATGACTGGTCTCGCTATTGTTGGCGTTTTCCTTTATTTGCGAAGTCTGACGTTTTCTCAATTTTTGTTAATTTTAAAACCAAGATTGAAAATTTAATTCAAACAAAAATCAGGTCCATTCGCTCCGATGGTGGGGGTGAATTCACAGGACTAAGGTTTAAGAATTTTCTTTCTCAACATGGCAACACTCATCAATTTTCCTGCCCACATACACCTGAACAAAATGGTGTTGCTGAAAGAAAGCATCGTCATATCGTAGACACCGGTCTCACATTACAGGCCCACTCACCCACTCCTCCTTGTTATTGGGTAGAGGGTTTCCAAACAGCAGTTTTTCTTATTAATCGAATGCCCAGCCCCCTCCTTCATCATGTCTCCCCATATGAAAAATTATTTAACAACAAATCTGCTTATTCCATTTGCAAAGTGTTTGGCAGTGCGTGTCATCCTTGGCTGCGATCGTATGCTCACAATAAGTTTGATCGTCGCACCATTCCATGCGTCTTCATCGGATATAGCCTTGACCGCAAAGGCTATCGTTACTTGGACCCCACATCCGGACGGGTTTACATCTCTCGGCATGTATTATTTGATGAACTAACATTTCCTTTCCAACAGGTTCATAGTTCGTCATCACATAAAACCAATGCACCCGCGCTATTGGACACATCCACACTTTGGTTCACCACCAACGTGCCTACAACCACACCTGGTCCTGCAGCTGATACTACTGTGCCTTTATCAGGCCCACGGGATGCAAGCCCATCCTCATCATGCCCAATGTCTGCAACAATGCATAATGTCTGCGACATTATGCCCAGTGCCCCGAGCCAAGCAATGTCTCCATTGCTGCCCACGTCTCCCTCTACTGCAGCAACTGTCCCTACCATCTCCACTACAGCAGCCACATCCTCGATCAATTTGCCGCATCCTCATGAGAACGTCCTGACTCAACCACTCCACCCTCCTTCCATTAATGCCGAACTTATTGTCTCTACTGCACCTTCCAATGCTAAACCTATTGTCTTTTATGCACCTTCCACATTGTCCCAAGTCACTACCCCACATCCTACCTCCTCTTCCACCTCTGCCCCTACTCATCCCATGATCACCAGATCCAAAGATGGCACTAGGCGTCCAAAAATTCTTCTCACCTCCAAGCATCCCTTACCCATAGCACTTGTTGCCATTCAAAAATCATCTGTGCCTGAACCTACCTCTTTTACCCAGGCTTCCAACGATAAGGAGTGGCGCTCTGCTATGAGTCAGGAGTTCACCGCTCTCCTTCATAACGGGACGTGGACTCTCGTTCCTCCTCACCATCGTATGAATACTATTGGCTGCAAATGGATTTTCAAGATAAAACGGAAAGCGGATGGCTCCATCGAACGATACAAAGCTCGCCTTGTGGCGAAAGGGTTCAACCAACAAGAAGGTCTTGACTTCAATGAGACCTTCAGTCCTGTGGTTAAGCCAACCACAGTGCGATTTGTTCTTTCTATAGCACTTTCACAAGGCTAGCCCATCCGTCAACTTAACGTTCATAATGCATTTTTTCATGGTTATCTCAATGAGGAAGTGTATATTTCCCAACCTGCTGGCTTTGTGGACCCTCATCAACCAAATTAATCATGTATGTCGTCTTCATAAATCTATCTAAGGCCTGAAACAGTCCCCAAGAACTTGGTTTGCCCGTCTCAGTTCCTTCCTACTTGAGCATGCCTTCACTGGATCCAAAACTGACAGCTCTCTCTTTATTTTCAATCACCATGGGATCATCATCTACATCCTCATCTATGTGGATGACATCATTGTCACTGGTAACAGTCCAAAAGCAATTACAACTTTCTTTGCAAAAATTGCTAAAAACCTTTGCCATTAAAGATCTTGGAGATTTACATTTCTTTCTCGGCACTGAAGTCGTTCCACTTTCAAATGGCCTACTGCTTTCCCAACGGCGCTATATTTTGGACTTGTTAACCCGAACAAAAATGGGGGACTGCAAGCCGATCTCCACCCCCATGGTGTCCACCATCAAATTATCCAGGTCCACAGGTGAACTTTTTGAAGATGCAGCCTTATATCAGAGTATTGTCGGTGCTCTTCAGTATCTCACAATTACTCGTCCGGACATTGCCTTCGCTGTCAACAAAGTCTGCCAATTTATGCACAAGCCTACACTTACTCATTGGATTGCAGTCAAACGCATTCTTCGTTATCTGAAAAGCACTATCAATCATGGACTATCTTTTGGCTGATCCAATCAGCAATCTTTGTCCGCCTTTTCTGATGCTGATTGGGCGGGGCGTTCGGATGATCGTAAGTCTACAGGAGGCTATGCTATCTATTTTGGGCCAAATCTCGTCTCTTGGAGTTCACACAAATAACCTACTGTTGCTCGATCTAGCACTGAGGCCGAATATAGATCACTAGCCAATGCTGCTGCTGAACTCACTTGGCTCCAATCTCTCCTCAAGGAACTTGGTCTCTTCTTACCTCAACCACCTAACTTATGGTGTGATAACATTGGTGCAACTTATTTGACAGCAAATCCAGTGTTTCATGCTCGTACCAAACATGGGAGATCGATTTCCATTTTGTCCGGGACAAAGTTGCCAAGAGTTATCTTGTGGTCCATTTCATTTCTACAGAAGATCAATTAGCTGATGTTCTCACTAAAGCTCTATCATCCCAACAGTTTCTCTCCTTGCGGGACAAACTCAACGTCCGATCTGCCGTTGAAATTGAGGGGGCGTGTAAAGATATCACTCGTGATAAGGCTAAAACTCATCCTCCATGATTCACTCCGATCCTCTCCTCGTAAATAGGATCTCAATCTGATCCTCTCCTTGTAAATAGGAGCTCACTTATATGAGTTTCCTATATTGTAATGTAACACTGTATTCTACTTATACTCAATGAAATCAAGGGAGAACCTATCGTGGAAATTCATTATGTAGATGGTGTGGAGTGGTGCGACTATTTCTTATAGTGGTTCACTATGGCCCTCTCGTGACTTATTTCTTATTAGTTTTTTTCTTTGGTAACCTAGCGAAGGGAGTTGGGACCTAAGAGAAGAAGGCCCACACAAGTGGGAAAAGATGGCGTACCTAGAATTTGAACGTTAGATAGCCAGGTGAGAATTGCTGCCACTTACCAGTGAGGTAAGTGGTTGTTTGTTGTTTGGTCATGTTTGTTGTCTCTTTAGTTCTAGTGAGTTTCCCGAATTTCCCTTTATAATATATATATATATATGTATATTTATATATATATATGTAGAGAGAGTGAGAGAGGGAGAGAGAGGATTTCCTGGTTCGGCTAGTGTGCACGGTGCTCACCTGACCATGGGGCCCACTCATGATCAATCTGAGGGGTCCACAAAATCTGACCACCTTAATAGTGACTTATCGCATGGTTGTTTTAGCCATCTGAATGGATTGGACCATTGGATCAAAGTGAATTTTTTAAAGATATAAAACTGTTGAAACTTGGGGGCATTTTATCAAAAAGAGCACATGACTATGTGAGCCCTCATCACTTAGATAGTTAGATGTAAGTTTATCAATGGGAGGAGGATTGCAGCTTGAATGGTCTCCTCAAAGACAGCAGGAATAAAAAAAATTAGCCACACTAGATTATCTTATTCCTTTATTTATAACTATCTTATAATTTAATCTTATCTTAACCATAGATTTTCTTGAGATTCAATCCTACAGTGAGGCTTCCTTAATGAAAGCTGGGCTTCATTAATTCCTACATATTATTCAAGTGTGTGGGTCGTCTGTAGGTTTCCTTGGTGAGAGGTGTATAGCATTGAGTCTGGTCTGGTTTTTCCACGCCTTTGGGCTTGGTAATTTAGTGAACTGGGACCCGAAAAACTTTGGTCGCTTTTTCTTAGAATGTTGGATCAAGCAAACCTGGCACCTTATATACAGGGTAAGGTGTTTTTTTTTTTTTCCCCCGCTAATAATATACAGGGTAATATTGTCATCACTTAGCTACCATCGATTTACTGCTCCCTGGGAGTCAATTCCTGGAACAAGGGATGGTGCATTTTTGTTGTTTTCATATAATTAGAGTTAGCATTTTATTTGAATCTCTTTCATTGTATCATACCTGTTGCCGCATGGGTGTATGTCACGACCCGGGCCCGAGTTACGATAATCCAGGGCCGTGAGTCATACTTACTACTGCGAACTTTGAATTAACCTAAGCTAAAACAGAATCCACAAGGGATAACATTCATTCTTACATATTTGTCAATTGTACAATTTGCAGAAATACACATTGACAATTAATTCAAAATATACATGTATACAAAATAAAGTTCTTTATACATGTATCGCTCCTTTGCTTTCTTTCATCAACTCAAGCGTATCTAAACACTATGTAAATTGATGACTGTACAAGTTCCCAAAATATTACATTTCAAAAAGAAATCTCAAAAAGGAATTTTCCCAAAATATCATTCGCCCATTTGCGCACTCAAATACCCATCTCAAACGGTATTCCGACCGTTCCATTCGATCAATCCTCTCGGAGAAACCACAACGGCCTCCTCCGCTGCCGCTGGGGCTGCTGCCGGACCGGCATGGGCAATCGAGCCTGTAATGCCATCAATAACACGAGTAAACACGACGGTTCAACAAAGCATAAACAAGACTTGTGAAGCACATGTTAGTACATTTACTAAATTCATTCAATATATTTAGTAAACAGTTCCAGTTCTAGACAAGTCTAGATAATTCCTACAATGACCATGGTTGAGCATCAGAAGTCAATCAACAATTATGTACAAGATGGCAACTACCATAGCTTTCATTTTATTTCATTCCATTTCATTTCATGTCATTCCATGTCATTTCATTTCATATACCATCTTCCCTTAAAGGAAGGATTCATCTTCCAAATGGAAGGCATCAATCAGTACCCGTAGATACGATCGAAATTTGTGGGACTTACCAGTGTCCGGGCCAGGGACATTAGCATCACCACGGAGCTCCGGAACGCCCCCAAATCCATCTACTGCAGTAGGAATAGTCATTTGGCTCAGGGCGGAAGGGCACACCATTCATGACCCCGGCCTTATGAACATAATCATTTATTAATTCATTTAGAATTTCATACAATAGCTAGGTAGCGCCAGACTCAAGGGTCAATGCATCTCATTACCAATCCATTTCTGGATTCAATTCAATACAGTGATTCCATTCTTAACAATGGAAAGGAAACAAACAATGCCATCAATCTTGTAAGATTAGAATGAAGTGATACAGAACACAAGGGCATGAGAGAATCACTGACTACCCGATTCTACTAATTTCTATTCCAGTTCCTACCCACCATTTGGGTGTAACAATTGGTTATCCAATGTACGTGTTATTCTCGATGGACATCACATTTGTATTTATATGTACATTGGAGTCCCCTTGATTAACACTCATAGAGGTATAGTCTATAATCAATTATCATTTAACCCATTATTAATCCATGGGTTCAATTCTCACAGTTTCTATTTCATTATCCACAATCCCAATCAATCTCTATTTTTTCATTAATTAGCCACAAAGCTAATTTAGAGGACACATAAGTGTCCAAAAGTATCCATGCTTCTTGCGAAATCCAAAACCAACTGGACTCTAACGGAGTCCCTCAATCGATCGGGCAGACCCAAACAGAGAAGTGGTCGCTTGAGCAAATCCAAAGTTCGCTCAAGTGAACTCAAACAGAGAAATGGTCGCTCGAGCAGACCCTTGTCCGCTCGAGCGCCTTCATCCAGAGAGTGGTTCGCTCGAGAGAATATTTCAGAACTTCACTCCGTTCATCCAGAGAGTGGTTCGCTCGAGCGAATGCTTCAGAAAACCCAATCCGGATTTCTGCAACTCTCTCTCTTCTTTACTCCTTTCTCCATTCATTACCACAACCACCTGCAATAACTTTGGACCTCCTCTCCACTTCCCACTCACACCATTCACATTTTACATGGCACTTCTAATCCATTCATCAATCTACTAACAATCCATTCAAACATTTAAGGAAAATAAATACAAATCCAAAATCAATAAATCTTCATTAACATCTATAATACTAACACATTCACAAGCAATATTTATACTTGCCTCCTTAAGCTTCTTTGATAAAAACCCCATTTTCTTTGCTTGGCTTGTCACAATCCCTCTCCAAGAATCTTCCAAGTTCTTCAATAGTGGAGGATGCACTTGAAGAAGAAGATGAAGATGATGATGCCTCTTCAAAATCTCTCCCAACTTTCAATCCTCACTCTTGATGGAGAAGAAATGGAAGAGAAGGAAGAATGAGCCTAGGGTTTGCTAAAAATGGGAAGTGAACCATCTCTTAGCTTATATAAGTTGACTTTTTTGTACTTAAGTCCCCTTCTATTTTTCTTATTCACGATTTGGGTCAAATGAAGACCCATTTGGTCAACCTTAAGTCAAATGAAACTAAGTGTATTATGAAAGTTGACGTGCTCTTCGAGATACACACGTTGGTATCAAGAATTTCCGTATTTAATGAAATACGTGAAAACTCGTATTTACAAAAAAGTCCTTAGTTTACCTTGTTTGAGTTTAAACTCTTTTTAATCAACTCAACCCCTTTCAAGTTCACTTCATTAAGCTTAACTAAATCATTTAAGACTAACCCAACTCATTTTGTTCACTAATCACAATTAGCATAATTAATCATGCTTAAGTAACACTAATTGGGATTAATTAGTCTTAATTACGATTAATCTGGGGTGGGGCCTAACAGTGTACCTCTGGCCTCTACATAGTGGTTTCAATTGGAGTAAGAAGAGCTAACCTTATCCAGTCTAATCTAGTTGATTTTTTTTTTTTTTTTTATCGTGGCTCAATCTATAAACTCTGTACACATGCTAAGTTATAATCATGAAAATATATTTTTATCTACCATTATTGAACCTCCTAAGTCCAGTTTTACTCTTAACATAATTTCATGGCCTAAAACAATCATATTTAAAAGAGTTCGCAATCATTGCACTATTTGCGTAATCTCCATAATGATTTTATTATTTAGGTGTGCAATCCTACGATTTAATTTGATTGACACTCAATAATTAATAAGCAACCCAAATACCGACCTCAACCCATCTCCATGTATATGAGATCCATCTTACCCAACCCATCTAACTATTCGCATATTTCATCAAGGTCTCAAAGGTGGATAGATTAGCTGATCTTATCATATGGGTCGACTTACTTAAGAGAGCCACTTTCATTACACTATCTACGTGATCCCACAATGTTCATGTTATTTGGGTGGGATCACCTTAACATTTGAATCTGATTGTCAGTCAAACTACATTTTGGTAATTCAGAACTCATTTCCTCACACAAGTAGATTTCTGTGAACATTTAATTAAACATACTCAACAAAGTTCAAGCTTATATAAATATTTAATATTTATACAACTAGTCTAAGTTAGAACAGTCACAAATTAATTTACAGATTTTTACTCATATATTGTATATGGCTTTCCTTTTAAATATTAATTATGTTATAATATGAATTTATATTTTGATGACAATGCAAATGGATTGATTATGCAATTAATTCATGTATTTCTTATTAATCAATTCATGGGGAGGGAGGAGTGAGTGGGATTTCCAATGGATGAATTTTGAAATGATACATGACCTGCAACATGCAGATAAACAAAACTATGATTTGATCAAAATTGATGCTTCCACTACCGCAGATATCGGATGAATTGAGAATTTCGATTTTAATTGTCCCTCTTAATCTGACTTAATGTGGGGGGTATGGTCCTATTGAGTTCTTACATTTTTAACTTCTCCAATCTAGCTCATTCGATTACTATAGGGATGATTCTAATTTGAAATATGAACCATAAAATATTTAAAAGGATGTGGTGAACCGTGATAGACTCACGGTCACAGTGGGGTATCCCAAGATCTGGACTTGTCTATCAATGTTCACTGAGAATTTTTTTAATGAAATGGATGTCCACTGAGAATTCTTTTTATGGATAGGATGCCCACTGAGAATTTTTTTTTATGTCCACTGAGATTTTTTTTTATGTCCCTTGAGAATTTTTTTTATGAAATGGATGTCCACTGAGAATTTTTTTTATGAAATGGATGTCCACTGAGAAATTTTAAGCCTTCCATTCCTAAAGTTGGTCTATCACTGTCAAGTGTCAACTGAGAAATTTCAAAGTCTCCTCTAATGTTTTGTTATCTTACTCAGCTATTTCAAAAGTCTAGTCTTCTTTGCATCTGCTTTTACTGTGTGACAGTGCAGGAGATTATTTTCCGATGAGTTTCGTGACATGGCCCATACCCAAGCTTTTTCCAACCAATGCCCTCTCATTACTAATTTCCCTTGAGTTAGAATAACATACTTCAATTACACCATTGAATTGATTAATGTTGAGGAAGGGAGAGTTTGATTACGTTCACTTGTTTGCATGGAATTGAATTCTTAGAAAATCTGATAAATGTATTTTGAGAATTAGTTGAAAAATAAAGAAACAAAACCAAAGCTCTATTTTCAGAAAAAAGAAAACAAGAAAAAAAGAAAGATTTATAAATGGCTATCAAATAATCTCCCCTTTGATGAAAATGAATCAAGAAAAGATGAAAAATGTATACCTGATCATCACAATAATATATCAAATCTTACGAGGGTCCCATCTACAGTTCCATCTTATGTTCTCTCACATTTTTAATGATTATTTCTTAGAACTAATCTTATTGTGAATTAGTATTTAATTCTACCCTACTAAGGTCCCCAATGGTTAATCTTTTTTTCACATATTTATCATTTAATGTTTAATATCATTTTGTTTAAGCGAAGTTTTGGGTGTTTTGGCACGGAGGGAGGAATGAGTGGGATTTCCAATGGATGAATTTTGAAATGATACATGACCTGCAACATGCAGATATAAACTAAACTGTGATTTGATCAAAATTGATGCTTCCACTAATGCAGATATCGGATGGATTGAGAATTTCGATTTGAATAGTCCCTCTAAATCTGACTTTGAGGGGTAAGGTCCTATTGAGTTCTTACATTTTTAACTTCTGCTATCCAACTCATTCGATTACGACAGGGATGATTCTAATTTGAAATATGAACCATAAAATAATATACATATTTGTAGGCGGTAAAAACGACACCTACTTAGATTGAGGAGATGAACCTCTTAGATCAGGGAAGACCGAACGCCGGGAGCCTCCGCGGGGTCGAAGAACCTGAAAAGGGAAGGAGAAAGACTTGGGTCAGAGGCCCTGGCTGCCGTGAGCCGAAGGCACTCCGATGCCTGAGTTAGCTCTGAGAAAACTAAACAGGAGGAGGAAGGGAGGAATGAGAGTCCCTCCTATCCCCCGTTGTGGGTTGCATGTTGCATACCTCTTTGGGGCTGATCCCAGGCGTGTATATCAAGGAGTTTACTCGTGCATTCACTGTGAGTGGGGGTAGGTGGGGTAAGGTCCCATCAGCCTTACCCTGACATCCGGCGGTAGGTAAAAAGGGCTCTTCCCATCAGTAACTTTTGGTCAGTTGACGTGAGGGGAAGAACAAGCCGACTTCTTATCGCCATAAATGAGCGCCCCTAGCTGTCAGGGCACGCCCGCGCTTTTGGTAGGTGTGATGGCCCACTTTTTGCCTTCGTACTCTTGCCGGGACCAGGAGCGGTCTGGCTCTGGCTCTCCGCTGGCACAAATGCCGAGCAGCCCCTGCCGAACTGGCACTCTGAACAGAGCTACCGAGCTGCCTGCCGAGCTGGATTGCTGAGCTGGCACAGACGCCGGGCTGCCGAGCTGCAGCGTAGTGCCTCTTGGGACAGCGCTCCGCACCGAGCCGCTGGCTATCGGGCTATGCTCGCCGAGACCGAGGTGGTATTGCCGTGATCCTCGCTTAATCTCGTCATTACGGTATTTTTCCCACACAATTGCCCCCTAGCTTTTGACCTCTGAAAGTGCTCCAACTTGTGGAGGTCGGAAGCTAAGTAACTGCCGGGCTGGGACCGCTACCGAGCTGGGGAGAAGGTTGCCGAAGTCAAATGTTCGCGATGTTTTTGGCTTTACCGCCGTCGCTGGTGCTGGCACCGAGCTAAGGACAGTTGGTACTCCGACCGAGCTGCCGAACCGGGTGGTACTGCTACCGGACCCTGAGGTGCATATGGCTGTGCCGCCAGAGCTGGTGCAGGCACCGCGCTAAGGACGGTTGGCTCTCTGAACAGAGGCGCCGAGCCGCGGGGGTGGTACTGCTACCGGACCCTGAGGTGCATATGGCTGTGCCGCCAGAGCTGGTGCAGGCACCGCGCTAAGGACGGTTGGCTCTCTGAACAGAGGCGCCGAGCCGCGGGGGTGGTACTGCTACCGGACCCTGAGGTGCATATGGCTGTGCCGCCAGAGCTGGTGCAGGCACCGCGCTAAGGACGGTTGGCTCTCTGAACAGAGGCGCCGAGCCGCGGGGGTGGTACTGCTACCGGACCCCTGAATCTTCTGGCATTGACGCTGAGCTGGACGGGGTCGATTCCTCTTGAAGGAGCTCGTCGGTCTCAGGGGGCCGACCCTCGTAGTGGCTGCCATGGTTATCCCGTCCTCGAGCCTCGTCTTCTTCTGCCTTGATGAACCGACTCGCTAGGGTCATCAATTCATTCATTGTGGCCACGGGGAACATGACCAGATGCTCCCGTAGTTTCGTGCCCGGTCGCAGAGCCTGCTGGAAGGACTTAACAGCTACTTCATCGGAAGCGCCATCAATCTGGCTATAGACAGTCCAGAATCGTCGGCTGAACTGGGTGACGCTCTCGTCCTCTCGCATCCTGAGGGTCATCAGGTCGGCGCACGCCCTCGGGATGATCCTGTTGGCCTGGAACTTGACTAAGAAGGAGTGTCGGAGCTGCTGCCAACTGGAGATGGAGCCTGCGGGGAGTGTGCAGAACCATCTCAGGGGGAGATCTCCCAAACTGGAGGAAAAGGCTCGACAGTTCAGGAAATCGTTGTCGCCCCACACCGACATTCTCTGGACGAAGTGTCGGAGGTGCGCTGCGGGGTCCGCGGTTCCATCGTACAAGGTGAACCTCGGGACGTCGAATTTTTCAGGGAGGGCGAGCCTGCGGATCTCTCTGGAGAAGGGAGATGCGCCCGAGTCTTCAGCTCCGAAGATGCCGAACTGGTCTGGTGCGACACCGGCAGTCTCCATATCTTGGCGGACGGCCTGCCTGATATGCTTGTCAATCCAATGCTTGAGCTCCTCTTCGTCTTCTGCCGTCCGGCGCTGCTTTTCTGGCCCTTCAAGCACATGGTCGCTGCTGGAGTCTTCTTCTCGGTGGACGCGCTTCAGGTCTCGCTCGTGAGTCGGAGCTTGGCCGTGCCTGCGTAGAGGACCCGAAGCACGGCTATGCGCAGGAGGCGGGCTCGGGGCCCTTCTATCCCGGAGCTGCTGCTTGAGCCTCCGGATGAGCTCTCTTTGCTCCTGGATGAGGAGGTTTCGAGCCAGGACAGCATCATGGAGAGGATCTTCCTGGTCGCCGGGAGTGGTCTGATGACGAGACTTAGCCCGCGCGGACTTCGCACCTGGTTGGGTGGCGGATCTGTCACCTTGCCCGGTGTGCTCTTTGTCGTGGCCCTTGCCCTTGGAGGGCTCTTCGCCGTTCCTGGTTTTTGGAGGCATGGCGCTTACAAGCTTTTAGTTCAGTTTTCCCACAGACGGCGCCAAACTGTAGGCGGTAAAAACGACACCTACTTAGATTGAGGAGATGAACCTCTTAGATCAGGGAAGACCGAACGCCGGGAGCCTCCGCGGGGTCGAAGAACCTGAAAAGGGAAGGAGAAAGACTTGGGTCAGAGGCCCTGGCTGCCGTGAGCCGAAGGCACTCCGATGCCTGAGTTAGCTCTGAGAAAACTAAACAGGAGGAGGAAGGGAGGAATGAGAGTCCCCCATATCCCCCGTTGTGGGTTGCATGTTGCATACCTCTTTGGGGCTGATCCCAGGCGTGTATATCAAGGAGTTTACTCGTGCATTCACTGTGAGTGGGGGTAGGTGGGGTAAGGTCCCATCAGCCTTACCCTGACATCCGGCGGTAGGTAAAAAGGGCTCGTTCCATCAGTAACTTTTGGTCAGTTGACGTGAGGGGAAGAACAAGCCGACTTCTTATCGCCATAAATGAGCGCCCCTAGCTGTCAGGGCACGCCCGCGCTTTTGGTAGGTGTGATGGCCCACTTTTTGCCTTCGTACTCTTGCCGGGACCAGGAGCGGTCTGGCTCTGGCTCTCCGCTGGCACAAATGCCGAGCAGCCCCTGCCGAACTGGCACTCTGAACAGAGCTACCGAGCTGCCTGCCGAGCTGGATTGCTGAGCTGGCACAGACGCCGGGCTGCCGAGCTGCAGCATAGTGCCTCTTGGGACGGCGCTCCGCACCGAGCCGCTGGCTATCGGGCTATGCTCGCCGAGACCGAGGTGGTATTGCCGTGATCCTCGCTTAATCTCGTCATTACGGTATTTTTCCCACACAATATTGAATTAATCACAAGAATACCTAGTTACAAAGTTTCTCAATCGGTAACATTACCTATTAAACCCATTACCTAGAACTCAGCATAGAAAGCAGGTGGAGCTCCACAGGAGTCAATACATTCGATGTCAATACACACGAGTCAATACATGGTCATTTCTGTTTACTTTCTCTCTCTTTCTCGTGACAACTTACAAATGATGTGACTCGAGCACTTCCTCAGTGCACCGCCTCATCATGGATGCAAAGGCTAACCATTCTTTTGTTTTTTTTTTTTTTTTTGTTTTCTTATCTCAGATCAAGGAATCCTAACCATCCATGCCAAGTTTTTCAACTTATACTACTTATGGACTCATTACTGGTGTTGGTTCCAAATGCTCTGGCTAAGGTCAAACTAAATTAAATTGGATGAGTCAAAGTCAATTGGAGCAAATTGGAACTAATTTCAATTTAAAACCACTTCGCTTGAGCAAAGTGGTTTCAAGCAAAGTGGTTTCAAATTGAAATCAATTCCAATTCACCCTGATTTTGACTCATCCAAATTCAATTTACATGATCATTCCTGTTTACTTTCCCTCTCTTTCTCATGACAACTTATCAATGATGTGACTCGAGCACCTTCCTTAGTGCTTCGCCTCATCATGGATGCAAAGGCCAACCATTCTTTTTTTTTTTTTTTGGGTCTCAGATAAAGGAACCCTAGCCATCCACGCCAAGTTTTTAAATTTATACTACTTCTGGAATCATTATTGGTATTGGTCCCAAATGCTCTGGCTAGGGTCAAACTAAATTAAATTGGATGAGTCAAAATCAATTGGAGCGAATTGGAATTGATTTCAATTTGAAACCAATTCGCTTCAATTATATATACTAGCAACGAAGGCCCGTGCTTAGCCTGGGCCTTAATAAAAAAAAATTAAGTAATTTATTTCAAAATTTATAAAAAATATATTAAAATTTAGAAATATATATGCTATTATTCTCATCTTAGATACTCATTGAGAAATATTAGTTAATAATTTTTATTATTGCATATATTTCAAAATATCATTTCATATCAACCCTTATCCTATTTCACGTGTATATAATTAGAAATGAAATGTATTCTTAATATGCATTTTAGTAACAAATATAATTATTTCTAGCAACTCTTTATTTCCTATAGGAGTACTGAAAAGGATTTATATGCATAATATTATGTTCACCTGTATATTAATGTTGATATTAATCATGTGTTCAATCTAATAGTGTGGTCACAAAAAAGAAAAAAGAAAAACCGTACTCATAACTACCAAATAAGCTTGTCTAGCCCATGATCATAGCAAAAAATAAATAATAAAAAATAGATGATTAGTTCCACGAAATACTCAACTCATTTTTACATTAAACCTAGATGAAAAAAAAAAATAGCCATAGCTCCCTTAATATTGTCGTTTAAGGCCTCTCATCTATAGGATTTTTGGTTAAGGCCTCTAGTCCATGCGCCAAGACTTATTTTAGGTGGATGTCTCTAAGTATGACAGATCATACATTTGTATGACTTATTTGGCCTTCTAACCCTCTGAAGTTATGTCTCGAATTTAATCCGTAGTTTTAAGCTCATTAACATGATATTTCATGACTGATATTCCCCTCTAACGGATTTTATTTTCTAATTTTAGATGAAGTTTCAAAATTCAAATGGGAGGGAATAGATCAAGTTTCGGAATTCAAATAGGAGGGAACGAAATCCCTAGTTTTAGATGATGTTTCGAAATTTCTCGATTTCCCTTTCTTCTTCTAGTTCCTTTTTGTATTGGATTTTGGGAATTCATGGATTTCTACAGGTGGTGTTCTTGGCTGTTTGCTATTCTTTTGGTCTTCAGTGCTGGTCTTATTGAAGGAGGCAACATCATTCATGATGGCAAGGATCTCCCAACCGGCCAGGATGTGAGAATAACTTCGTTCTGGTAGTATTTTGAGATGTGGGTCTTGTTTTTTCTTGTGAAATTCAGGTTGGGGTCTTGAGTTTTTTTTCTTTTTTTGTGTGATTGGATTTGAAGGAAGGGTGGAGAGTGGGTCTTTTTCTATGAGAATGTAGATTTGATCTATCCTTTTCTGAATTTATCTAAGTTTGGTATCGCAAAAGGTCTCAAACAACAATATTAAGGGACCCCTATACAATCCAATCATGTCATTCGCTATAAGTTTATCTGAGTTTATGTGACAAACTCAGATAAACTCATATGTCGCTAACTAGGATAAATTTATTTGAATTTTGGAAAAAATTTATTTGAGTTTTGAAATAAATTTATCTGAGTTCTTGGACAAATTTATCTGAGTTCTAGAACAAATTTATCTGACTTTTGGAACAATTTAATTGGATACAAGGCACATATGCTTCCAATTAAGGCCGTTCATTTGTTGTGCCCCACTATAAACAGGGCATTTTAGGGGACATTGATTTTGATTGGGCAATGTTAGCCGCCTGATCGATGGGCGACGAATGGATGGTAGATCTTTATATTTGGTACTGTTAGTTTTTTGTGGGATGTTTTTCACCAATTTGAAAGTCACGAAGGTCTGGTCTGGTTTGATTTGTTTATCAATGCCCATCCATGGTGGATCCACCTGATGAACTGTCTCCTTCCCTGATTCACTTTAATTCTCCATGCGCCCGATGTTTAAAACCCCTAATTTCTCGTTTTCGTTCCTTCTTTAGTAAGTTACCGCGATTTTAGGCTTAGCATTTTTTTATAGAGATGAGAGATTATGAGGGCATTATTGTCCTTTCAAGTATATGAAAGGGTGAAAGGACTTTTGCTTCTACGAAATTAATTCGTGGACCGTTTGCAATAAAAACCAATATTGAGGAACCTTGGGCCCAACGCCCCAACATAGATTGGTAATGTCTTTCTAATTGTATGATGTTTAAGCATATACTTAATTTGGTCTTACTTGTATGGTGTCTTCTCCGCCACCTCACCAGAGGCTTCGTCGATAGCACTGTACAATCCACACCTATCTCATTCTTCAGGTACATGTATGCCATGTGTGGGACATTAGAGGATCTGGATGGTTTGATTGTAGTGGTGGGCCAAGCATGTCGATGAAATCAGATGGATTTTCATATACTATAATTATTGTGAATTCACTCTTTAACCTTGAATCTTGTATATTTATCCGTATATAAATAAACTATAATGGGCATTAGAATTGGGTGACTTTATCTATGATGGTGGGCCATGGCTAATCATGATGGAGGGTTTTTAGGAAAACCAAAAAGCATACGATTATGCACAATCGTTTACAAGAACATGGAATGGATTTGGAGCTTAACAAATTGAGTTTGTACTTCTATGGCCCACCTTGACTATTGATGATCAAAAGTCCATTATTTTATGTTCGTTGAACGTTGGATTCCACCTTCTAATAAACAATCTAGATCACGAAACTAATGGTCTTGATACGACTCCATATTGGTTGGTCCCTTTTGTTGGGTGTTCCATCACCCATGTCGTTGGTTTGATGGGCCAAGTTGGATGGTGGTGCTTTTTTATGGTGTCTATCAATCGGGAGATCCAAGTGGTCCCCATGGTTAGACAGATTTTAGGATAGCTTAAGATTAGAAAGTGATCTGAGGATTAAGATAAAAAGGGAAAATAGAAAAGTTAGGAGAAGAGAGATTTAGGGAGGAGATTTGAGAGGTGTAGTGGCCCACATTAAACCTAAAGCTTTGTTTGTTTTTATAACTAATTTTTTCAAAGGGGAAATTATGGGTGTTGATGTAGCGGCCTCCACAGCCCTCCTCCCCATTTACTTTAATATATACTAGCAACAAACGCCCGTGCTAAGCCAGGGCCAAAATGAAAATATATTAAAATTTAAGAATTCTTTTCAAATATTATTAAGATAAAATAAATCTAAACTAAAGAAATTTATTGTCTTTGAATATTAAAAATCTTTTAACATGTAATGAGAATAAATATAAGATGAATTAAGCTTACATAACATGACGACCCCTTGAATTTAAAGGCATTGACTATTACACAAGTATGAATGCGTATCTATATGGAACAGCTCTCCTAAGCTAATGCTTAAGACAAAGTAAGCTCAAGTGTGTGGTGGGGCTCACATGGGGGTGGGGATGGGGGGATTTCAGGGACTCCATAGGACCCTTCTCTTTGTAAAAAAAAAATAGTCACAATTGTGGTTTCTACTGTCTCCATCTGGCCCTAGAAGTTTAATGGTCAACGGTCCATTCGAATTGGTACACGATCGATCCAACGGTCCAGTAAATCCAGATCTGACCAAAAGCTAGTGGACATGTGCGATTTAGGGGGGTCGTGTGTTTGGCTCATTTGGATGGACCAAGGGTGGGCCCCGCAAACGTAAGCTTACAGAATTAAATAGATAAGTATCCGAGCTAAAATGATCTAATGAAATATGTGATTCTTTTCTGATGTGTTATTGGAAAAGAATATATTTTACATAAATAAATAAATAATTTATATTTATTATATATATATAAGATATATATATTTAATATTTTATTTCTTTAATGTGGCATTTTATGTAATGAGTTTACCACCAAAATCAAACCCAGCCCATTACATATTGTGTAGGTGTGTGTGACCATGGCGTTTAATGGAAGGCCATGGAGCAGGCTTGAAATTAATGACATAAGACCTACTATGAAGTGACATAGGTTTAGGATGTCAAATGAGGTGGGTATAAAATTAGTATGACCCAATCATGACCCACCTCATTGCCATCCCTATATAAGACCATCTAAGCCATTCACGAAGCTTACCAAACCCTCAAAGAAACATAAAAGGATGACCATCCACTTAATATCATTATAAATTCAGTATAAAAAAGTGCATTTGTTTTCCTAAATTGAGTTCTTTAATCATATAAACTCCAACTCCTTCCAAAATTCAGTCCGAAGGAGTGCATTTCTTTTATTATAAAATCTAACAATGCCTCAAAGAAGAAATTAGCATGATCAATAATATGCATTCGCAAATGTATATTATTTTCTTTTTGGGCCTATTTGTTCCCCTATTGATCATCCAACTCCCTTGGTCCTCCTCAAATCAAGGTTAATTTCTATGGATTAATGACATGTGGCGGGCCACTTCAAGTATACTTCAAGCCTTGTGAAGTAAAATCTCTCATTTAGGGCTTAGGAATTTCTTATAAGATTTACATTGGTAAAAATCTCAGAGCTTTATGCATATCATTGGGTTATGAGTTTTTATGTGATTAATGGCATATAGTGGGGCACTTCAATTGGGCTTCATGCCTTTATAAAATAGCAATCTCACATGTGGGGCCTGTAGTGAAGCCGTGTAGCCAATTAGAAACCAAAGGACGTGGAAACTAGCAGCAATTGCACACCAATAATTATGTGAGGCCCACCTTGTGGATCTTAATCACATAGATAAGAGGATTTGTTAGACAGATTTTATGATGGATTAAGATTAGAGAGTGATTTGAGGATTAAGATAAGGAGATAAAAAAAGAGAGATTTTAGGGGAAATTAGAAGGATTTTAGAAAAGTAGGTTTATGAAACCATAATATTGATTTAATGGAGAGATTTAGGGAGGAGATTTAGGAGGTGTAGTGGCCCACATTAAATCCTATGTGTTTTTATAAGTATTTTTCTGAAAGGAGAAATTATAAGTGCTGATGTGGCACCCTCCACAGCCCACCTCCCTGTTTGCTTTAATATAATATATATATATATATAATTGAAGCGAAGTCGTTTCAAATTAAAATTAATTATGGTATATGCCGAGACTCGAACTCAAGACAATATCGATTTCAAAGGCGCGACCCTGCCACTACACCACAGACCATCTTTTTATTAATAGTTATCAACAAAACCTTAAAATTAGTTAATGAGGAAGGGACCTAGCCCCACTTTGAAATATTGACCGAGAGTTGGAATTTATCTATGAGGTATTTATAAAAATAACTATATTTTTAGAATATTGACCCCTATAAATACTGTTGTTATTATTTTCATACTTATGCATTGTACTTTAAGCACAGGTGATCAAACTTTTGAAATAACTATTTTATATGATTTCCTATATAGTATTGATTTTTTATGACAACCATTTTACAATAAAACTAAACTCAAATGAATATATAATATTTGGAATTGATCAACAAAAATAATAAGCTTTATAATTAATAAGAAAATGATAGTATTATTGAAAAAGAAGAACTCGCGACAACAACATGGAACTAAAGAGGAGATGTGAAACTTTTTATGTAACTGATGTACTACCATGTATGCTTGCCGAGGTAGAAATGGTGGAGTTTTGTTTTTTTTTTTTTTTATATGTGACTTTAATTTTTATAAATCATGATGTAAATAGAGTGGAGCACTACGAGATATCCATCTATTAAAAATCACAATTATTAAGACCTTCGATTTGGCATAAAAAAGTTAGATAAAGATATGAGTTGTGGGACTTCTGGTACGTCTTTAGTAGCGTACAAATGTAAAAGTAAAAGTTCTTTGTGTGGACGTCATTCACACGTCAAAGTCCAAGTCTAAGTCATTAAGTACACAGACCCCACTGAGCTCGTCATGAATGCAAGTCACGTTGCAAAAGCATGGATCGATGGCTTCACACCGCCGTTTGCTCGGGACCAACCCATTGCAAAGGCTCCTCAATGTTGGTATCTCGCTGAGTTAGTTCAGAGTCTAGTCTTCTTTTCATCCGCTTTTTCTGTGTGACAGTGCAGGAGATTATTTTCCGTTGAGCTTCGTGACACGGCCCATATTCAAACCTTTTCCAACCTATGCCCTCTCATTACTAATTTCCCTTGAGTTAGAATAATATACTTCAATTACACTGCTGGATTAATTAATACCTGGTCTCACTAACTTTACTTGAAATTGTTAGATGGAACCCACTAGCTTCCATCCATTTGCCTTGATATCTATCGAAATTTATCAAATTCATCCAAATTAAGAAGTCCTCCACAATTAAAGTTTGCATGTGGGAGTTTGAGTTTCTATAGATGAAATCATAGGCTGCATGCGATACAGTTTCTTCAAATAGGTGTTGATTCAAAGGGATATTAGTAGTGGTGTTGGTGTGTTGGATTACAAGGCGGACCTTCCCTCCTTTGGCAAACTTAAACATGACTTGACCTAACTCCTGCTCAGCTAAAGTGGCACTCCGTGTTTATATTACTTTCTTAATTACAATTTACAACCTACCCCAATCACAACTTAAAGTCCTAAACCATAGCCAGCTTCAAATCGGGTTTGATTGGGTAGGTCAGTTGGGTTTTAATAAGGCCCGACCCAAGTTTTACCTCTACAGTGATGTTTTTATATTTGTTATAAAACACATATTTAAAGTCAAGAAAAACCATTATAAGATTATTTTATATTTGGGAGCAGCAGTAAATTTTTCTTTCTTTGTCGTTTTTCTATACTGTAGTACTGTTCACTAGAGTATTCCATATACGGAAAAAAGAAAAAAAGAAATGTTACTCTACCATGGGCCAGTTATGATGCATAGATTTGATCTATTTAATTTTGGGGTGTATGCAAAACTTAGCATGGTTGTATGCAATTTTGGGCTGTATGTAACTTGAGTTGTGAAAAATTAAAGTAGAGCTATTTTGCTATTATAATTTTATGGGGCCTATTTTGTTTTTGGGCATAGACTTAAAGTGAAAAAGGGCTGTTTGCAGCTGAAATTATTTTGCAGGATCTATCTCAACTGTACAAAGTATATGACTTGTATTGTGCTAGACCATTAGTGGGGGCCACTGCAATGGGTGTGGGATGTAGGACCCAAAAGGCATTAACGACATTTCATCTTCTTTTTATGATAGATAACAAGTCGCATCATAAAAAAGATAAAAAAAGAAATCCAATACATCTCCAAAAAGCAAAAGACGAATCATTGCAGCCCTCCACCAGCATCAGTTTTTCATTGTTTGGTGCTCTATAGACTTACTGTAAAATATTAGATGCAGAACTGAGTTGTGGGATTTCTGGTACGTCTTTGGTTGAATACAACTGTAAAAGTAAAAGTTCTTTGTATGGACGTCATTCACTCGTCAAAGTCCAAGTCTAAGTCATTGAGTACACAGACCCCAGTGCAGCTCGTCGTGAATGCTAGTCATGTTGCAAAAGCATGGCATCTGGTCATGTGCTGTTAGAGAAAAGCCATGGATCGATGGTTTCACACTGTCGTTAGTTCATGACCAACCCATTTCGAAGTCTCCTCAATGTTGGTATCTCACTGAAATATTTCAAAGTCTAGTCTTCTTTGCATCCGCTTTTTCTGTGTGACAGTGTAGGAGATTATTTTCTGATGAATTTCGTGACATGGCCCATACCCAAACCTTCTCCAACCTATGCCCTCTCTTTGTTAATTTCCAAAATAATCTCCCCTTTAATGAAAAATTAATCAAGAAAAGATGAAAAATATATGCCCGATCATCGCAATGATAGATCTAATCTTATGAGGGTCGCATCTACAGTTCTATCTTATGTTCTCTCACATTTTTAGTGATTATTCATTGGGAATCTTATTATGAATTAGTATTTAATTCTATCCTACTAAGGTCCCCAATGGTTAATCTTTTTTGCACATGTAGAGAAAAACAATAATCTAGATTTGAAAAACTTTGATAAACTAAGATCCTCCATGTCAAATCATTGAGAGATATAAAGTGGAAACATACCTTGCTCCATAGAATGATATTATTTACAGGTTGTTGATCTTCCAATCCAATATGGCTATCCAGAGAAACCCTCTTGATTCTTTCTGATGATGGGGTGTCAGAGAGAATTGGAACTCACCATCTGAATTGGGGACCATATCCCTAATATATAATAATAAGATTATCATAAGTTTGCTATTTCTAATTTGGCCCCTCATCAAATTAGATATAACATTCTGGTATCTATACATTAATCCCATGACAATTATACCCTTAAGCCTTAGAACTTTAAGTCTTAATTAGATCACTTTAATTTAGGCTTAACCAAAGATTCCAACAATCTCCCACTGGGCCATATATGTAACTTAACAAATGTGTATGACTGTATGAGCTCCAAAAGTTTGCTATCATAATTTTAGGATATATCCGAACAATCTCGTCCATTGATTATGCCGTTATAGGATCAAAGCGGTTTTCGTCATTTTGTTTTTAACATGACTAAACCCATCAATGGTCACGTACACCAACATAACCAAATGACATAGATCAATTATGGATGCGTAGCATGGAAAGTACATGCAATGCGATCTGTACATATCTATTTCCAATTGGTCCTACTGTATTCCTTAGTGAGATCAATATTTAACACAATGTAACAGAGTGAAATGAACTGAATACTTTATTTCTTATCAGAAAAATATCCAAATACATAAATGCATAAGTATGTTCAAAATCAAACATAAAGCAATAAAATGATACAACTCCCACTATAATGTGATATCATTACACAAAATAACACCCATATGAGCGGTGTGCTCATGAAAGACCTTGGGTGGTAATCCCTTTGTAAGTGGATCCGCAATCATGGAGTTTGTCCCAATGTGCGCTATGGATATTTGTCCATCCTGTATGCTCTCCTTCACAACTAGGAACTTAGTGGCAATATGTTTTGATCTAATTGAACTCCTGTTGTTGTTGGAATATAGCACTGCTGACTTATTGTCACAATATAGTTTGAGTGGTCTTTCAATACCCTCCAGAATTCGCAGCCCAGTAACAAAATTCCGCAGCCATATTCCATGGTTGGATGCCTTATAGCATGCTACAAACTCTGCTGCCATGATAGGATCAGTTACGAGTGTCTGTTTGGCACTCCTCCAAGATATAGCTCCACCAGCTAACAGGTAGATGTAGCCCGATGTGGATTTCATATTGTCTTGGCATCCAGCGTAATCGAAGTCAGAATACCCTATGATCTCCAACTGATCCGATCTCCTATATGTGAGCATATGATCTTTTGTTCTCTGTAAATACCTCATAACCTGCTTGGCTGCTTTCCAATGATCCATCTCAAGATTGCTTAATTATCTGCCTAACATACCAACAATGTACGCATTATCCGAACGCGTACAAACCATAGCATACATTAGACTCCCTACAGCTGATGCATAGGGAATATTCTGCATTTCCTTAACTTCAAGGTTAGTTTTAGGGCATTGATTGAGATTGAACTTGTCTCCCTTAGAGACAGGGGTGTCACCTGGTTTGCTGTCCTGCATGCCAAACCTTTTGAGCACTTTATCGATATAGCTTCTTTGTGATAATCTAAGAATACCTCGAGAGCGATCTCGTTGTATCAGGATCTGTAAGACAAAGGAGGCATCACCAAGATCTTTCATCTTAAAATTCTTTGATAGAAATCTCTTGGTTTCATGCAACATGCCTATATCATTTGTGGCAAGCAGTATGTCATCGACATACAAAACCAGGAATATGTGCTTTCTCCCACTGCATTTGTGATACACATAATTATCAACATTGTTTGTCTCAAAACCAAACGAGATAATCACTTGATGAAACTTGTGATACCACTGACGAGAAGCTTGCTTGAGTCCATAGATGGACTTTGTCAATTTACAGACCATATTCTTTGGGTCTCCCGACTCAAATTTTTCTGGCTGCACCATATAAATTGTTTCGTCAATGTCACCATTGAGAAATGCTGTCTTGACATCCATTTGACGAACCTCAAGATCAAAATGTGTAACAAGTGCCATGATTGTCCTAAAAGAGTCTTTCAATGAAACCGAAGAGAAAGTCTCTTTAAAGTCAATCCGTTCCTTTTGGGTAAAGCCTTTAGCTACAAGACGAGCCTTATACCTCTCCACATTTCCTTTCGAATCCCTTTTGGTTTTAAAAATCCATTTACAACTAATAGGCTTCGCACCTTCTGGTAATGGGACAAGTTCCCAAACTTTATTGTCTTGCATAGACTTATACTCTTCATTCATGGTATCAATCCACTTTTGAGAGTTGGAACCTTGCATGGCTTGATGGAAGTTGATTGGATCATTTTCCAGCATTCCTGCTTCTTCCTCATGTTCTTGGAGAAATATGAAAAAATCGTCAAGAATAGCATTTCTCCTTTCTCTAGTGGATCGCCATAATGGCACTGGTTCTTGAGGTTGTTGAGTTTGTTCCTCAGGAACAATTATCTCATCTTGAATGGGGGGTTGATTAACATTGTCTTGAATGGGAATCGAAACTGATTCTTCCTCAAAGACAATGTCTCTAACCTTATTTCTCCCCCCAAACTCAACATCCTCAAAAAATGTTGCAGTTCCCGTCTCAAAAATTGACCTAAGTATGGGATCATAAAACTTATAGCCCCTAGATTGCTCAGAGTAGCCAATGAAGTAACTGCTCACAGTTTTGGAGTCCAATTTCTTTTCATGTGGCATGTAAGGCCTTACCTCAGCAAGACATCCCCAAATGTGAAAATATTTTAGATTGGGCTTTCTTCCTGTCCAAAGCTCATAAGGTGTTTTTGCAGCTGCTTTAGTTGGCACTCTATTAAGAATGTAAGCTGCTATTTTGAGTGCTTCGCCCCAGAGTGACTCTGGTAGAGAGGATTGACTAATCATACTCCGTACAATATCCTTAAGAGTCCGGTTTCGCCTTTCATCTACACCATTCATGCTAGGTGACCCTGGCATGGTGTACTGTGGGGCGATTCCACATTCTTCTAGGAATTTAGCGAACGGCCCTAGACTTTGTTCACCTATACCGTCATATCTGCCGTAGTATTCACCACCACGGTCAGACCTGACACTTTTTATTCTTTTATTGAGTTGGTTCTCAACTTCAGCTTTAAATGTTTTGAACACGTCCAAAGACTGTGATTTCTCATGAATGAGAAATAGGTACCCATAGCGAGAGTAATCGTTTATGAATCATATGAAATACCGTTGGCCATTCCAGGAAGCCGTAGGGAATGGTCCACAGATATCTGTGTGTATTAATTCTAAAACGTCTTTAGTTCTGTTGGCACCTAATTTCTTCATTTTGGTCTGTTTTTCCTTGATGCAAGCAATACAAACATCAAAAATCTGTAAAGTCAAGGAATCTAAAATCCCATCAGACACAAGTCGCTCAACTCTAGTCTTAGCGATGTGACCTAAGCGTTTGTGCCATAATGTGGTTGAATTATCGTAACTTAGTTTGCGTTTAGTACCTCGTGATTCCACATGCAAGGATTCATTATAAGAAACAATTGTATCAAGCAAATATAAGTTGTCATATACACATAAAAAACCAGTTCCAACAACATTTGAATTTATAGATAAACTGAATTGATTGTTTTCAAATGAACAAAAATAACCAAACTCGTCCAATAAAGAAACTGAAAGCAAATTCCGTCTAAAAGGTGGTACAATAAAAGTATCTAATAGATCCAAATAATAACCAGTTTTTAATAACAACCTAAAATGCCCTATTGCCTCTACTGCTACCGACTTGCCATCGCCTACAAAGATGTGTCTTTCAGCATCATTTGGCTTTCATGAACTCAGGCAACCCTGCATAGAAATACTAATGTGAGTAGTAGCACTAGAATCTAACCACGATGTGTTTCTAGGTACTGAAGCTAAATTTACCTCAGAACAGACCAAAGCAAGGAAGGTACCTTTCTTTGCACGCCAAACATGATACTTGGTACAGTCTTTCTTCACATGTCCAGGCTTGTTGCAAAAGAAACAACCCTCAGTTGCTGGCTGTTGTTTCTTTTGGGCTGGATCCTTAGCAGCGTCATTATTTTTCTTCTTTTTGCCCTTATCCTTAGAGGTGCTAGCCAAATGAGCACTTTCGGTTTTGTCTTGCTTCAATCTCTCTTCCTCTTGCACATAGTAAGAAATGAGCTCATTAAGAGTCCATTTCTCCTTTTGACAGTTGTAATTGACCTTAAATTGACTGTATAGTGCAGGAAGTGATATTAATACCAAATGCACGAGCAAGTCGTCAGATAGCTCGAGCTTCAGTGCCTTAAGCTTAGAAGCAATATGAAACATTCCCATAATGTACTCCTGTATGTTCCCCTTGCCATTGTACTTCATAGAAATCAAGCTTTGCAAAAGCGTGCTTGTTTCTGCCTTATCGTTTTTCACAAAACGCTTTCCAATTTCGGCTAGGAATTCTTTGGCTTTGGTTAGCTTTTCAGATACCGCACCCCTAAATGCTTCCGGAATGCCGCGCTTGATGATCATAAGACTCATGCGATTTGAGCGATCCCACTTCTCAAAGTTCTTCTTGTCATCAGGAGAACTTGCATCCGTAAGAGAAGCGGGTTGCTCAATCCGTAGTGCAAGGTCCAGATCCATGCAGCCGAGAACAATTTCTATGTTCTCTTTCCAATCCTTAAAGTTGGTCCCATTAAGTACAGGTATTGAATTGATATTAGCAAATATAGTAGAAACACTAGCTGTAAAGAGAATAAAAAACAAACAGACAAACATGCTCATATTATTAACCAAATACAATAATCAACAAATTCAAATAATGGTAAGTCTCATCTCAAGGTACCTAGCACAACATTAATATGAAGTCTTTGGACAGTAATATTACTTGTAAATGGTACTCTTGTTGTAGTAATCAAACATTGACAATAATTCATGTCAAATAATAAATCTATCTTTGGATCGACTTATTATTCACAGGTAAAAACTGTATAATCGTCACATGTTTACCACCACAGGTTTGTATACAATTTAGCCAAGTATTAACCTTCTTTTAGGCCGACTAAGACCCGCATGAATTTACACACACACAAACATCCAATATTCCTCATGAACAATCTACACAAGAGAGGTCACTTTGGTGACATTTTGTTTCAATTAGCCCATTTAGAATAATGGACTATTTTATTTAACAATAAACGATATACCATAAAATATTTGAATTGGCGTTGAAGAAAACCAATTAGTTCTCTCCACATGTCACCACATACGAAAAACCTATTTTTTTTTTATTATAATACCCCGGACCACCGAACCACCCATCACCTTCCTTCACCCAAAATCGTTCTGTAACATAACATGACAAAAAATACAGAACCATCGCCTGGGATATGGAGGCTACTGGAAGCATGGGACCCGCTGATCAGAACCAAGATCAGGTTGTACTATCATGGTCATCCAGGCCCCTTTTTGAAGATCTATGGTCTTGATTACTATTGGTGTACTGCCCTTTGATCGGACCAGATCTCGATCCATGTCAAACAATGGGTCCCGCCACATGATGCAACACATAGAAGTAGAAAAGAAACAATATACAGAAGTCATCCATGGCGTTATGCAACAGCACATGTCCCAAGGAGAAACAAAAAATAAATAAATAAACAATATATCATCAAGAGATGGCTTGATCCATAGAAAAGAAAATCAACAGAAGTTGATGATTCACGCAAACCACGAAAAAAACATACAGAACCCAATTGCTAGAGATCTGGGTTAGAAAAATAAAATACTAGATTCCCAATGGCTTAACATGGAGATGCTCTGATACCAATTGTAGAGAAAAACAATAATCTAGATCTGAAAAACTTTGATAAACTAAGATCCTCCATGTCAAATCATTGAGAGATGTAAAGCGGAAACATACCTTGATCCATAGAATGATATTATTTACAGGTTGTTGATCTTCCAATCCAATATGACTATCCAGAGAAACCTTCTTGATTCTTTCTGATGATGGGATGTCAGAGAGAATAGGAACTCACCATCTGAATTGGGGACCATAACCCTAATATATAATAATAAGATTATCATAAGTTTGCTATTTCTAATTTGGCCCCTCATCAAATTAGATATAGCATTCTGGTATCTACACATTAATCCCATGACAATTATACCCTTAAGCCTTAGAACTTTAAGTCTTAATTAGATCACTTTAATTTAAGCTTAACCAAAGATAGCATAACACATTTAATATTTACTTGTGTGGCCCCACATCATGGAATTTTCCAACAGCCCATATTTATCATTTGATGTTGAATATTATTTTTTTTAAACGAATTTTTGGGTGTTTTGGCGGGGAGGGAGGAATGAGTGGGATTTCCAATGGATAAATTTTGAAATGATACATGATCCGCAACATGCAGACGAACAAAAATTGTGCAACTTAATCAAAATTGATGCTTCCTCTAACGCAGTTATGAGGAAGAATTGATAATCTCCATTTGAATTGTCCCTCTTAATCTGAGTTTGAGGGGTAAGATGCTAACGTCTGCTATCCAGCCCATTCGATTAATACAGGGATGATTCTAATTTGAAATATGAACCATAAAATAATTTGCATATTGAATTAATCACAAGACTACTGGTTACAAATGATTATATCGCAATGGAGCACCTAATTAATTTCACGGTACCATGAGCTCATTGTCATCATCATTCCTTACTGTTCTTTGCCTCATCATGGAATGGTAGATAATGAATATATTATTGCCCCACTCAACTACGGGAGAATTATATACATTTGAATTCTCTGGTCCCATTTTAAATTTGTGCTCAGGTCCTGGCCCATGGATTTGTAGCTCTTTTATGAGAACGCATTTTTACAGGAAAAACCACTGGGCTAAAAGATAGCCTCAATGCCTCATTCATGGCCTTCCAAAGAGAGAACGTGGTAGAATTTTTTTATAGTAATTTTGAATATGATTATTTTTGTTGTGACTCTTTATTTGAATTTTTTTATAGTAATTTTGAATAAAAGTGAAAAAGTAAAACATCTTTGTATGGACGCCATGCACATGTGAAAGTCAAGTCTAAGTCATTCTATACACGTGTCCCATGCAGCTCAATCCTTTCATTTTTCCCACCTCTTTTGTTTTTTCATTTTAGCAATCCAGTGTGAGGTGATGAGAACTCACACATACAGCAAGGAGACAAACACACAACTCACACATGTAAAGAGGGAGGAGGTAGGGTTCAAACCCAAGACCTCTCAGTGAGAATTAGATCTCCTTACCCAAGACCTTCGTCTCTTGAAAGGAGACTGGACTAGCTCGTCATGATTGCAAGTCGTATTAGAAAAGCAGGGCATCTGGTCGTGTGGTGTAAGAGAAAACCATGGATGGTTTCACACTGTTAGTTCATGACCGACCCATTTCGTAAAATCTATATATATACATGAGAGTATAATGAAGGAATTATAGTCGATTTGTTCTGCCATGAATTGCAGTGAGTGCCTGTGATTGTGGGTTTTAATTGTCTTGTTGAGTGCAGCACCTCAAACTACCTTTCCTACTTGTAAGAGAGGCGACATTTGATGATGGAGCCCTCATGTAATATTTTTGTTGTTGCATGGTGCGGTTTGTTATTTCTCATCCATGCTATCCTTCTCAAGTCACCCGCGGTGGAAGCGATTAGTACAACAGAAGAGTCACCAAACGCAACTGATGCACTTGCTCTACTTGCTTTCAAGCAACAGATAAGTAATGATCCTTTTCATTCTCTGAGCACATGGAATGACTCTCTCCCTTTCTGCCAGTGGCAAGGAATCACGTGCAGTCGACGCCATCCTCTGAGGGTCGTCGCCATGAACCTGACCGGGCTTCAGTTGGCAGGCCCTTTGTCACCCTTCATCTCAAACCTTACATTCCTTCGTGTAGTCGACCTCAGCCACAATAAACTCATTGGCCAGATCCCCGCAGAAATTGGCCGTTTGTTCAGGCTCAGGTACCTCTCTCTTTATGATAACTCATTGGAAGGAGAAATTCCAGCCAATCTGACCCGATGTTGGAGACTCAGAGTCATCGATTTTGATACCAATGCACTCATTGGCAGGATCCCAGTTGAGCTAGGCTCTTTGTCTAGGCTCAATAGGATCTTCCTTGGTCGAAACAATCTCACAGGAAGCATCCCCACTTCACTTGGGAACCTTTCATCTCTCACCCATTTCCTTGCGGGGGCTAATCAATTAGAAGGAAACATACCAAAAGAGCTTGGCGAGATTAGGAGCCTATATTTTCTTCAAATACAAGAAAACAAGCTATCTGGCACTATTCCTCCTGCATTTTACAATTCCTCAACTTTGGCTTACTTTTCTATCACTGCAAACCAATTGAATGGAAGCCTTCCACTCGACCTTGGCATCGGTCTTCCCAATCTCATTCTTTTTCATATTGCAGGAAACCAATTTACTGGAGCCATCCCAATGTCACTGTCCAATGCCTCGAGACTTGAACAACTAGGTATGAGCGGAAACCAATTCAGTGGACCGATTCCTACGAGTCTAGGAAGGCTAGGAAGTCTCCGTTGGTTAAACTTGGAATATAATTCACTCGGAACTGGGGAAGAAGCAGTGGACATGGGCTCTCTCTCTTCTCTAACCAATTGTAGCTCTCTTGAGGACTTGTCATTAAGCTTCAACCGGCTTAGAGGTGTATTGCCCAGCTCCATAGCCAATTTTTCGACTACTCTAGAACAACTCTTTTTAACAGAGAATCGGATCTTGGGGAGCATCCCTTCAGGACTGGGCAATTTGTTCAACTTGTATACATTGAGCATGGCTTCCAACTCTTTGAAAGGTACGATTCCAGAGGGTATGGGAAAGATTAACAAGTTACAGGGCTTGAGTTTGTTTGATAATAGTTTATCAGGTGAAATTCCATCTTTCTTAGGTAACAACACTCAATTGAACATATTGTATCTTGATCAAAACAACTTTGAAGGAATCATACCCCCAACTCTGGGGGACTGTCAACAACTATCAGAATTAAACCTTTCTCGCAATAATCTCAGTGGTTATATACCGAAACAGATTTTTGACATTACAACTCTTCGAATTCTCAATCTAGAGGAGAATTCTTTGGTTGGGTCCTTGCCAACGGAAGTAGGCAATTCTCAGAACCTTGAATTGCTTAGTGTTTATGATAACAAATTGTCAGGTGGAATTCCCAAAAGCCTAGATAAATGTCTTGGATTGAAAAACCTTTATATAAATGGTAACTCCTTTCAAGGACCATTTCCATCCTTGGGTTCTTTGAAAAATATGTTAGAAATGGACATTTCACGTAATAACTTCTCTGGGTTGATTCCAGTGGATCTTGAAAAGCTTCTTCTTCTTCAATATGTAAATCTATCTTATAATGATTTTGAGGGAGAAGTACCACGAGAAGGAATCTTTAAGAATGCAAGTGGAGTTTCAATCGTCGGCAACAAGAAGCTCTGTGGGGGAAATCCAGTACTGTTGTTGCCTCCATGCCCGAGCAAAGATGGTAAGAAACAGAGGCGACGCTTTTCTCGAAGACGAATGATTGCAATACTCATCAGTTCAATCATTTGTTTGGTTTTCCTTTCATCCCTCCTTTTTAATTATTACATAAGAACGTCAAAGAAGAAGCATCCACATCTTGATGATTCGACAATAAACCCCTTGGAGGAACAACTTCAGAAAATTTCTTATGGCGATCTTTCTAGAGCAACTGATGGGTTTTCTCAAGCTAATTTGATTGGGGAGGGAAGCTATGGCTCTGTCTATAAAGGACATTTGGATAGCATCGGAAAGATTGTGGCAGTGAAGGTGCTTAATCTTCAGCGGCAAGGAGCATTTAAGAGTTTCATAGCAGAATGTAGAGCTTTGAAAAATATTCGGCATCGAAATCTTCTAAAAATCCAAACTGTCTGCTCAAGCATCAATTTTAAAGGTGATGATTTCAAAGCTCTGGTTTTCGAATACATGGCTAATGGGAATTTGGAGCAGTGGTTGCATCCAAGCATGGATGAGCAAAATCAATCCAAGAATCTAACCCTTATTCAAAGGTTAAATATAGCTGTCGATGTGGCTTCCGCATTGAATTATCTTCATAATTCTTGCAAGAAATCAATAGTTCACTGTGATTTAAAACCAAGCAATATTCTTCTTGACGATGACATGAATGCTCACGTTGGAGATTTTGGATTAGCGAGGTTTCTTTCTGAAGCTACAAGCAGCTGTTCTCACAGCCATACCAACTCACCTAGCATAAAAGGAACTATTGGATATCTTGCTCCAGGTGACATGCTTTCATCTTTTACATTTTTGTTGCTAACATACATTAGTTATAACCATTGATAAATTTCTCTACCTTCCATGCCATCATGAATTTCAAATAAGAAAATAAAAACATTATAGTAAGTAATTGAACATATATAAACAAGTCCCCGTATCAAACCTGCCTCCTCCCCCACCCCCCCCGCCCCCCTTGTATTTCATAAAACCTCTTTACTTTTTAAATTTTTGTAATTTTTTATATATACCCCCCAAAATTTTAAGAAAAGCTCCTATATATTTTGAAAACTACATTAATTTTTTATATGTGGCCCTCCCAATTTTTTTTTTCTACATAGTGCCCCCTAAGGAAGAATTCATGCGTCCGCCCCTACGCCGTATATCTCAATCTCCGGAAAAAAATGACAAGCATAACATTGAGAGCTAATACAATAGAGTAACTTTATCAAAAATGTTAATATTTTTTACATCATCTACTAAATTGTTCTTTGTTTCTAGGATGAAATTTTACTTATATAAATTAAATCACATCCAACCAGTCATTTGTTGGATGATTATTGAATATTATTCTTCTAGGTGCATGATACTATTAAACATTACATCATTGAGAATCTTCTTTGTCAAACACCGCATAGTTTTACAGAAAAAAAGGAAAACAATCCTTTAAAAAGGAGTAAGGAATAAAGACAAAATGGAATTATCAATAAATGCTAATTTTTCTGTTTTTTTCACAATAAATTGAATGGCACATGATTTTCAAAGACTCATTAAATCCAACCAATGTGTTGTCGGATGATTTTCTAACATTAATTTTATTGAGGATTATAATTAAATACTATTTTTTTTAAAAACTTTGCTTGGAATCTCATTTGTATACCATTATAGCCTAACATCATTGGCAAATAAAACAACTTTGTCATTTGTCTATCAATGCAAAGTAGGTGGTTCCTTATACATGATAAATGTGGGGTGTACTTAAGAAAGTTCTCTTTTGCTGACAACTATTATAGTATGATGGAATAAAATCACCTAGTTGAACTCAAACCAATCACTGGAAGACTGATAAATTTTATCCATTAAAAAATCATTACCTTATTTCCATTGATTTTGAGTCATGCATTCTTTTCTTGAATTGAATCTTAATCATTGCAATTATTTGGAGTCAAATAATGGCAGAGTACGGAATGGGTGGCGAAGCATCAACATTTGGAGACATCTACAGTTATGGGATCCTTCTTTTGGAGATGTTCATTGGAAAGAAACCAACTGATGAGATCTTTAATGGAAGTTTAAGCCTTCACCAATTTGCTAAGATGGCATTACCAGAACGCGTGATGGAGATTGTTGATCAAAGATTGCTCTCAGTAGAAGCTAAAGCGCTTAATGAAAGACAAACTCCCACAAATGCAGAAAGCAAACTTGAAATGTGCTTAATATCTACTTTCAAAGTTGGCGTAGCCTGTTCCACGATATCTATAAAGGACCGAATGGTGATAGGAGATGCTACGGTGGAGATGCTTCGTATTAGGAATTCATATCTGGGAGTTGGAATCCATGCGAGGAATAACTGAAGGTTACATTGCCAAAAGGTACATGTTACCTGAGTAATAGATATTGTTTAGTACTAATACTGAGAATATCATAGTAGAAGAGATGAAGTTGGTTTAGAAATTTTACATTTTTTTTCATATACATGTGGTTTCTCCTCAACGTGATTTGTATATATGGCAGCGAAAAATAGCTATGAAAACAAGCCTTAGTTTGGCCTTAATTGGACATATTTGAGCTCAAATTGGTTTGACCTTCCTATATATCCATTGAAAACTTTAAATAATTTATGACATGTAAAGGTTTTTGACATACAATTAGGTGGCCCCATAGATATCTCCTAAGAGAGAAGTGAGTACTTTTTACCCAAATGCTATACATATGTCTACAATACATGCCTAATAACAAAAGAAATTTTCAAATAAGTCCTTAGGTTTTTTTTTTCCTTTAAAAAAAATGGCCATAAGTTGCAGAACCTATCAAATTAGGGCCTAAGTTTTCTAGTAAAATCTCAATTAATAACAAATGGCCATTTAAAGCTATTTCCCGATGACATTTTCCCTTAATTTTTTAAAACACCTAAATTACCCTTCACTGAAATAAAAATCTCATTCATTTCCTCCATCTCCTCTTCATTTCCTTCACTGGCATCCTCATGGTAATTGATGACAACTAGTATCTCCTCATCGATTAGTGTTAGGTAACGGCTAATGGAAGCATGCCATGGCTTTATATGAAGTGTAATTTGGGTATTTTAGAAAATTGAGGAAAAGAAGTCTATGGAGAATACATTTAAATCGTTGCATGTCCTGAATAAGACCCTAATTTGAAGAATTTTGAAACTCGTGTCCTTTTTGATAAAAAAGGGAAAGAGTTAAGGCCCTATTTAAATTTTTCCTAATAACAAAAGTAAGAACTTTTGAAGTTCCTTTTAAAGATACACAACAAGCCCACAATATATTATCTTGGGCACTAAAAATGTAATTCTTTCTTGTCAACAAGCGGTTAAGAACCTTTTGTATTCAAATAAACCCCCTCACACTGATGTTTTCACTCTTGGGACAAAGATAGTGTGGTCTTATTATTTTCTCATATTGTGTTTTTCAAAGAAGATGGGCAGACAGCTTCTAAATATGTCATGGTTTACAATGATTCTCTTATTGGTGTAGGTGCCACTAAAGGGCGTAGGATGTGCTTGGCCAAGGAAGCTGAAGGGAGGGTGATCTTCTTCACATGCAATGCGAGGAAGAGAGGATTCTCGATAGCGTTGTCCTATTAGATTTAGTTAATGTGATTAAAGAGATTTTCATATCTGAGGATTGGTGTTGAAAGACTTAATATCTCATACATCAAAGCATTGGTGTCTTATTTTGCTAAAATTAGTTTCATGCATATTCCTATAGGACTTTTAATATTGATGCTCTTATTTGGCCGCCAAATATGCACAACCGTGTGTAGATGGTGTGGAGTGATGTGATTATTTTCTAGAGCGGTTTGCTATGACCCTCCCTTGGCTTCTTTCTTATATGTTTGAGTATCAATTATTGGTTAGGATGGGATTCATCTTACATTCTGGATTATTTCTATGTGAGTCCCCAGATGGAGTTTAAGGAATATGTTATCTCGTTTCCATGTAATAGTTGTGATAGAGGATTCAAACTCCCCACCTCATCTCTATTTTGCCATTTTCATCCTCCACCTCTTTAATAATCCTTTGTTGGAACACATGTTTACTTATCATGAATTCCGTTGTACTCAATTATATTCAAACAAGCTGGCGTCAATTTTTAATTTTTTTTTTTCACTCATTATCCAATTTGACGTTGAACTTCATTCAAGTTCAACGAAATTTGGGCCAATATTTTTGGGTGTTTTGATTGGAGGTGCAAAAGAGTGGGGTTAGGTTAGATGAATCTCTTGAAATGATACATGACTCGGAGGCCGTAGCATTAAGCGTGCCTCCAATTATAATAACAAGGCGATAAATGGTATATACAATGGAGTGTCTGCTGAAAAGTTCCGTAGGATTTCCACTTGCAAAACTGCAAAAAAAAGCATGGAAAGTCTTACAGATAGTGTATGAGGGTACAAACACAGTGAAGCAATCAAATTGCAAAGGCTGACTAAAGAATTTGAAACCATCGTGATGGAAGAAGATAAGACATTCGATCAATTTTATGCGAAGCTGAATGATATTGTCAATTTTGTTTTCATTCTGGGTAAGGAAATTCAAGAAAACAAGATTGTCAAGAAAATTCTGAGGTCTCTACCTTCGAGGTTCGACTCTAAGGTTGATGCTATAGAAAAAAATAAGAATCTTGATACCTTCAAGGTAAACCAGCTGGTTGTAAATCTTCAGACCTTTGAAGCAAACCGTTTGGATAAAGGAAAATCTAAAGAGAAAGATATTGCTTTGAAAACTAGCAAAGAATCAAGAAAGAAGCCTGAAAAGAAAATTGAGTTTGATTCTGAATCTGAGGCTGAAGATGATATGGCTGAATTGTTAAATTACTTCAAGAAGTACATAAAGTCAAAACAAGCCATGTGGAAGAGTTCTAAATCTACGAAACGAACAAAGTGTTTTGAGTGCCAAGGCTATAGTCACTATGCTAATGAGTGTGCCAACAAGAAAAATGATACAAAGCAAAAGGCTCTCAACACAACTTGGGATGAAGAATCTTCCGAAGAAGAAAAAGATTCTGAGGCTAATTCTTTAGAAAATGTGAATGGGAAGTTTAAGGCTTTCATGGCTAAGTCTCTGTCTAACAATAATATTGTTGAAGATCACGATGATGAGATGTCAGACCAAGAGAAAGATTATTAAGAGTTGTATCATATTACATATGCTGATTGCGTCAGGATGACAAAGTATGGCAAAAAGATTACCATCGAGTTTAAGGCTACTCAAAAAGAAAACTCTGCACTGAAGATTAAATTAGAGCAAGCGCTTAAACAGGTTCATCTCTTAGAAAGTCAGAAAAACTGCATAGCTAAAAATTTGACTACTGAGGGTTAGAAATTCAAGAAGGCTAAACAAGAGATTGAGACCTACAAAAATAGTTATAAAAGGTGAATTCTGAAAAAGAAAATTTGCAAGGAAGACTGAAGATCACTTTGTCTGACTTATAAGTGAAACAAGCTTCACTAAACAAGATGAACACTGGTTCGAGGACTCTTACAAACATTTTGTGCAATCAGAAGTCTCCTTTTGACAGAAGCGGTCTCGGTTATAATCATGGTGCATCCACTTCAAATGCTAAAGGTAAAACAATTTATTTTTCAAGTGTTACACATACTACTCCACATGCCGCACATGTTACTAACGTCTCGAGTAGTTTCAAGAAAAAAAATGTGTCATGCGCTGCATGCACATCCACTTGTCACCATTGTAGAAAGAAAGGACACATTCGTCCTCATTGCAAGAAGCTGCAAAGTCTACCCAATACCAAGCAATGGCGGAAGAATTTTTCTCTACCCAAGATGACTCCAATTTGGGTTAGAAAATCTGATTTGTCAAAGGAGTTTGCTCACACTATGCCAAAAGATCAAACTACACGAGTGTGGGTGGCTACATATAAAAAACCCTGATCAAGGTGGTCAAGCTCCCACCCCCAGTACTACTACGAAGATACATTCAAGGGGAGTTAAAATTGAGGGGGAGCCACTGCATCTTGATTGACAGAAGCTGCACGATGATATTTGTTTTTCAATTTTGGACAAATAAAGGGGGAGAAGAATGAAGCCTAGGGGAGCTTTACAAGCCAAAACAATTCAAGATCTGAAACGTTCAAGCAAAGGCCATACAAGATCTACAATGCTGATTTTTTTTTTTTAAATTCAATGTATTTTGGGTTTTTCTTTTGGGTAGATCATATTGTATTGTTCTAAGGAGATTTGTCCAAAAATTCCCAAAAGGGGGAAATTGTAAAGTCAAAAGAAGCTTGTCAGGCCTCATGTCTCAAATAGCTGTCAGGACATAAAGTTGAAATCCGAGACAGTATGTAGTCTTGCTATAGCGAGACTAATACTTGCTATAGCGAGAGTGGCGAACAGTCCTAAGGCAGAATGACACTTCGCTATAGCGAGGATGAAGCTCGCTCTAGTAAGGGTGGCACAGCAAGTGCAGTTTGATCCAAACTCTTGAATGAAATTTGAGATAGACTACTATTTTGAGTGGATTATGATTAGAAGTCTTCAGCACGGATTTGGGGCTATAAATTGGGTGTTTCTTACAACCCAAAGAGATACAGATCATCTCTCAAGTTCTGAATTGATAATCTAATTGAGAGAAATTTTCTCTAGAGATTTTTGAAGAGTAGTTGTCACGCCCCAAGATCCGATAACATGGATCCGAATGTGATGCCAGATGACCCAGTCATCTAAGGCCACTCAATTGTTCCAATAGTGGGCCATTTTTTTATTTATTTATAATCATACGTAAAGCACATTGTCCATTCATATATCAGGTAAGCCAAAATCATAACCATAAATAACAATCCAACAATTATTACATCAATAAACCAAACACGCGTATTATCTAAATACATCAATCCCAACATAAACTAATAAAGTCTTAAACTTAATGTCTTGAATTCTCATAATTTAAATATATTTATTTTAACCATCCAGAATGGCATCATCATAGCCATACTGTGGCACAGTCTCATATTCCTCTTCACCCTCAATCCCTGGGTCCTGTACATCCTCACTCTCCTGCACATCATCTGTAGTGGTGGAATGAATGAGCACAACGGTACTCCGCAAGATAACAATTACAAACCAAAACATATATTATAAAAGGTATAAGATAATAATGATGTACATATGATAAACAATAAATGACATGACATTACTATAATGACAATTTTTCATAAAATAAATATTGGGGCACCAACATTTCTTGAAATGTCATATAATATAAGTCACTTCCCGATATGGAATATAGGGTCCCAACACTACATTTGAACCATTCATTAGAACTCATGTGACAATACACTACACTTAGCACTATTCACTTGTCACTTAGCCATTTTAATACTTCGAGACCTTCCCTTCCATATTGGTCAATCACTCACATAACAATCATTACAAAATATCAATCCTTACACTAAGTTGGGTCTTTGTGTCACTGACCAGTTCAACAGTGCACCCATCTGCGAAGTGTCTTAGAATTTAACCCCTCCAAGACAAAGGTCATTTTCGGAATACCCGCTATAGGTAACCGATCACTAATCACTACACTGCACTGGACCACCACACAGTAAGATGTCCTCCCGTGGGGGGTATACAACGTAGTGGGGCTGTGGAACTGGGGTCCCTACTTTCGTTTGTTTTCTAACATGTCATTTATTTTAATTAGTTTAGACCTAATTAGAATAAAGCATATTATATGCATACTTATCCTCAAGCGTCCCATGCCACTTGACTTCCATATGCACTCTTATGGTTCATCCCTTTCGATCAATATTATTAATTAATATTTTATGGAGTGGGTGTTACAATCATTTATCATCAACACATGAGGGTATCATTATACATTTTTCAATGTTAAAAGAATGCCATACAAACTTTCCATAAATAGCATGTTATGCAAAACCTGCAAATAAATGACAACATATAGAAATTTTCATAATTAGAATGCTAGGCAGCATACCATAATGTCCATAACACTATTACCATATCACCAATTACGTATATACATTTTTTAGAAAGTAATTGAAACTTGCCTTTTATGGAGCTTTACTAACCACTTGAGAAATGGCGTTAAAATGTGAATTATGCTGCAAAAATAAGTTATAATTATTAAACACAAATTATTTAAATCTTAGTTATTAACCATATTTTAGAATCAATTAAATCCAATTTCTTAACCAATTAATCATCTAAGTGAGGACTAACCCACCAAGGTCCACTAGGGAACCTAGTCTAGCCATTTAACATTCTAAACTTACTAATTATTAAATCTTATAATTTAAGGTGGGGTTCATATGATTTATAAAGTGTCCTAAGGTCCATAACAACACTTAACAGTACCATAAAGAGGAATTAAGTATAATACATCAGTCACTAAACCACACCTAGACTTACCAACCACTAGCCAATGATGCCTAGTCTAGGTATTCTGGCTTCTTAATCTCCACTAATAAAGGGATTTAACCTACTGACCAGCGACTTAATTAAAGTGTATGACTACTGATTATGGCCCCATTTAATTCATAAAAACTCATTTTAGCCACTACAATGCATGACCTAGCATAACCAACTAGACTAGTCCACTAGTCTAGCCAAAATGGCTTCTAACTTAGCCAAGGGTGTGGCCACACTTCCTATTTCATTTAAACAACTATTAAAAATTTAATTTGGTCCTTTAATTAAATTTAACATATAAATATCAGAAAAGAAAAACAATACAATTTGTCCATATGTGATCAATTGGTGTACTAGGGTTAGGTTTTGGGCTTAGCCCATAAACCAAGACTCATTTATATTTAAGTCCACCATTCCAGCACCTTAAAACCATTAAAACAGAACCTTATAGTTGCTGGAATTTAATCATATTCATACCAAAATTAATATTTAATCCGAGATCAACAAACGGTGCACCAAGGGATCATATAGAGTCAAATTGGTTAACCCAAAAAGGGTCCCAATGATTCAACACCTAAAATCATGATTAAAACGGAAACTAAAAGTTTAATTAAAACCCTTGATTTCTAGTTATTTCAAAGATCCAAACTATTAAAAACTTTACATATATCAGTGAGAACATTCCTAGAATTTTTTTGGGTCCGATCTGACCGTTGATTTGTCAAATCCAAGGGTTCAAAAAAAAAAAAAAATATTTCTTCTTTATCATGAATATTTAGAATATCCAAAACACATTTTTTTTCCCATGATATGGATCTTTAAAATAAACTAGCTTATAATACAATGGCTGAAAGCATAACAATTTCTTTTATAAAAAAAAAATAGATTTTAGAAAAGATGAAATACGATAATTATTAAACCCTGTGATCATTAAAACCAATAAATCTAACTCTAATGGTTTATTAAAAATAAAAGAAAATAAATCCAATCTTCAAAAATCTAGTCCCCAAAATACATCTAAACCATCAAATTCAGATTTCACCATTTTCCTATCCAAACACTGGTGATGATCCAAGCCTAATCAATAATCGAAACCATGAACTTGGATCCCCTCTTCCTTTGGCCAATCTCATTAAAGAAAATGACAGGGTTGTTTATTTTTATTTATTTATTTATTAAGGATCACTGCTTCATCATGGTGCTAAAAACACCATTAATGGCCATCAATAAATATGGAAGAGGGCAAGCATTAGAGAAGAAAATGGTGAAAGAAATTAAATAATAAAATATGTAAGAAAATGAAAAGAAAACCTACCTCAAAGAAGTCCACCTCCAAGCCAAGCTTCTTCCTTCTCTCTTCTCTCTTCTCTCTTCTCTCTCTCTTTCTTCCTTTTCCTTTCTTCCCTTAAGCCACACGTCCAACCCTCTCTCTAGTTCTAAAACACACACACACGATGGATGTTTTCCTAACTAAATGAAAGCCTAACCACTCCCTCCCTTTATGGAACTAGATCTAATTACATCCATTGGTTAGATATGTAGACTATCATACCCCTCCATTTAAATTCTCTAAAGATCCTAGCCCTATATTAGTCATCATAGATCCCTAATCATCTCCATTTGCAACTAATCAAGGGGTGTCCAATTTGGAGAGAAATCTCCATGCTCTCAATTATAGTTAGGTCAAACCAATTAGGGATAATTTAGTGCCCTAATTCCTCAATTAGATTAATGATTGGCAATTAATTAATGGGGTTTCCAATTAAGTTTGAAATTTGAAATAAAATGGAAAGTAAGGAGGAGGGAAACAAAGTGCCACATCACCCTCCACTTGGGACAAATCAAAGTGGGGCCCTAAACGCTCACCATCTACAAGAACTTTCCGAATTTAGCATTAATTGTTATTATTATAAATATATATATTTTTTATAATGTGTGTGGGTCCACTAAATTAGATTTAAGCATTAATTATATAACTCTCTAATCTAATTAAAATGACACTTTAATTAGCAACAAAAGAATGAATAATAATTGATGAAAATGAAGAAAAAGAAGTGCATGGACAATTAAATAAAAGGTATGAAGTCAAAATTAAATGCATGCAAACAATGAATTAAATACATGTAATAATCATAATAATAATTAAATTTCTATTAAAATAACTACTGTGAAATAAATTGAAAAACACCCTAGTCATAGGTCTCTAGTGGGTCTAGGGTTGGGCCCAAAGGTGAATCCGAGTCAGGGTCATTACAGTAGTGCTGCCAAGTACTCTAGAGAGCCAGTTTCTTCTGCATTTCTTGTAGAAGATCATCTTCTTGAATAGAAGATTTGAGAAGTCAAGCGCGGGATTGAGTCTGTTGCAGTCAACGGTGTGAAGTTATTGAAGCGTGAAGCGACACAGGGTAACTTCAATCCTTAGGTAGGGGATATCTGAGAAAGAAATTTGAGTTTTTTGTAATTGCGAGATTCATAATGCTTGATTAAATCTAGTTCGGATCCGTGGTTTTTCACCCGATTAGAATTTTCCACGTAAAAATCTGGTGTCCTTGTGGTGTGTGCTTGTGATTTTATTTCCGCTGCATATTTATTTTTTTTTCACACCTTTTGGGCTGTTTTATTGAATGGGCTAATCTAGAGATTTTGCGAACCCTAAACTTTCAACCATTAAGCAAAAAAAAAAATACTTATATATGGAATCACTTCAGTCGACCCCATTCATTCTGTCCATATAACAATGGGTGGACTCATTCTAGAAATCTGCAGTAGCAGCCAATTTCACACTACAGCAGCTTACATGAGAAAGTGAGATCAAGGTACGCACAAAGATAAATCTTCTTTCACAAATCAACCAAAGATACGCTTGCCCACATAGAGCTGACTGTCACATGCGTCAATGCAGCAGCCTAAGTAGAAAGAGCTCCTGCCGACATAGAAAGACCTTCTTGACAGCAACACTTGACCAGAGCCGACTCTGCACGACAACAAAATAGATGACTGGATGAGCTGCCTCAATGTGGTCCTTTCATGATCTGTAGATTGCTTTTTATCGTTTAACTCAAGGGTAAGTAAATTGAGTTTTTCTTAATAAAAGGGTATGTTGGTAAAAAGAAGAGGGATCATATAAAAAAATATAAAATTAAAAAAAAAAAAACCTCTTCTCTTTAAAAAAAAAATGATACCTTCACATGCTACTAAATGATAAAAACTCTCTTTTTTAACCAAAAATAAATAAAAAAATGTCTTCTCTTGCCACTAACATTACTTTTTGTCATTTAGCACTTTTTTATTTGACCCATCTTCTTTTATTCTATCTTGATTTGGCTCGTTTTCTCACTTCACTTTACAAGTAAATTACCCAAACAAGCATGAACATGTGGGTTTTTTCTATCTTCTAAGTTCAGCAATTTAAACAAATTCTTAAATATACTTTACAACAGGGAGCGCCTTACACGCTAGCTCATTGTCACCATCATCCCTCATTTTTCTTTGCCTCATGATGGATGCAGACGGTAACTAATCATTTTAGGTTTCCGGCTGTAGGAATTTTAAGAATCGGGATCCTTTCAGGGTTTTGATCCATGGTGATGTGGCGGACTATGATAGGACTCACGGTCATCGTGGGGTAAATCCTTAGAGGATCTAGACTCGAATTTTAACCATCCACAGAAGAAGAATTTTCTCAATATGGCACGATCTTGATGTTGTATATAGGTGGCCTATAACCCTTTGAGTTCTCCTCTCACATGAATTGATGGATTGCTGGTAATGAGTCCTAGAAATGCTGATTTGGCCAGAGAAAGTTAGATACATATCTACTAGGCCAACTAAAAGCTTCCTCTACTAGCCGTCTTAAACCTATTTTGGCTCCCCTCCGACGTTTTTCTTTTTATCAATTTACCCCTTCCATGTCGTTAAAAAATGGAGAGGTATGCACCCCCAACGAATAGTCCTTGCTCGTCAGAATTGGGTAACTCTCGGGCTAGAGGCCAAAGGTTAGGTTAGTGAGGGATACCTTGAGTTATGAAAAAATAATTACTTAGCGGTATTTGCCCCTATATCATCCACAATGACTTCATGTTGCTCTCTACCGAGAAAGAAGGACTTCTTGTTGCTTCATTCGCTTGTAATTTCTAAAGCTTTGAAAATGCAAAAGATTGAATTCATGTATGTCATGGTCTCACTTTTCTAAAACTTGGGACAAGGTCTCATCAAATGAGAGACAGTGTGGCAAGTGGTTGTCACTGCTGATGACAGAGGGGGCGAATATGTTTTTCTCGAAGTAAATTGGTAAATAAAGAAACAATTGGAGGGGTCGATTTTCATTTTAAAATATGGAAAAAAAAAATAAAAAAACCAAAGGCACAAGGGCCCCAGAACAGTAACAGAGGAGGAGACCAAAGAAATACAAGAAGACTATCAAAAAGGAAGGAAAGACCTATTAACTATTAACATATGGAATTGCTTTAAGTTCCTAAAAAAGAAGAAGATGCCGAAGTTGATCACTATAGAAAGGTTTTGAGATTTTTTTGGGACCAAAGTAGTTGCTATATATAATTTTAGTCAATGGAGATTTTAGTCTAAATACGAAATATAGGGGCATTTATGAATGAATGAATAGTGAATTCTGGTGAAAAAGTCTCCTGAGAAATATACTCGAGAGTTGAGTATGAGACTTTTGAGTCTTTTTATAAGAAAAAAAATGAGAAATATACCCAGTTCCATAGCCAATCTCTCAACTAATCTTCTACATCTCTATTTAGGGGAGAATCAGTTGTTTGGGAGCATTCCATCTGGAATAGGCAATTTGCACAACTTGACTGCATTGACAATGGACTCCAACTTCATGATTGGTAGGATTCCTGAGGGTATTGGAAAGCTCAACAAGTTACAGCTTTTGCATTTGCATAAGAAAATTTTCGCAGGGGAGTTTCCATCATTTATTGGCAACAACACTCAGTTGTTCAGCTTGTTTCTTGGCAAGAACAATTTAGAAGGAAGCATACCTTCAACTATGGAGAACTGTCAACAGCTATCAAAATTAGACGTTGCTTTCAATAGTCTTAATGGTTATTTGCCGGGAAAGATTTTTCGTATTGCAGCTCTCCAATTTCTGAATCTAGAAGCAAATTCTTTGGTTGGGTCCTTGCCAAGGGAAGTAGGCAACTCAAAAGGCCTTCAAACAATAATTGTTTCTAATAATAAATTGTCGGGTGAAATTCCCAACAGCTTAGATAATTGTCATACTTTGGAAATCCTTTTGATACATAGTAACTTTTTCCATGGAACATTTCCTTCTCTGAGTTCTTTGAAAGGTATGTTACAAATGGGTATTTCATGCAATAACTTCTCAGGGTTGACTCCAGAGTATCTTGAAAAGCTTCGTCATCTACAATATCTGAACCTATCTTACAATAATTTTGAAGGTGAAGTACCACAAGAAGGAATCTTTTAGAATGCAAGTATCTATATATGGAGACATCTATAGTTATGGGATCCTTCTTCTAGAGATATTCACAGGAAAGAAACCAACTGATGAAATTTTTAATGGAAGTCTAACCCTTCATCAATTTGCTAAGCTGGCTTCACCTGAATGAGTGATGGAGATTGTTGACCAAAAATTGCTCTCAGGAAAAGTTGAAGGTCTTATTGAGAGCCGAACTCAAACAAATGCAGAAAGCAAACTTGAGATGTGCTTAATATCTACTGTTAAAGTTGGTATAGCCTGTTCCATGATAACTGTAAAGGACCGAATGGATGTAAGAGATGCTAAGGTGGAGATGCAGGGCATTCGGGACTTATATTTTGGAGTTGGAATCCATTCTAGGAATAACTGAAGCCAACAATGACCAAAGGTACATATTACTATAGTAATTTTTGAGATATAGTTTACTGGTATTCCTGAGAATAATTATGTAGAAGACCAAGTGGTTGAAAAATCTCACGTTTTGTTTTGTTATATAAATGAGTTTTTCTCCTCAATGTGTTTGCGTAAAGATGCCAGTATGCTAGTACTATCAACAGGCATGAATTTAAGCTTCATTGGACATATTAAGCTTAGATTATTTTTACTTTTACATGCTCAGATGCTACCTTAGTCGATATTGGATCCTAGTTCGGCAACTGGGTTTGTCACTCTTAGATTTCCATCAGTAGTGATCCAACATGAGCCGCTTGCATGGGGTCCCTCGATATCTGGCCCACATGGGAAGGAACAGAAGGGGGTTGGAATATTTGGGTGGGCCCTACTAGTGTACGAAATTGGAGGTCCTCCTGAACAATGGCTTCATCAATGGCCCATAAATTTAAATGACTTTATATTAAACGATATCAGTCAATCTAATACTCTAGTCCATTTTGGCCCAGAATTGAAGTTTCTGTAATTCCCTTTTTCTGCTGTGGTCCTTCTGGCTGACCTGGGGGTTTGTGGTTTTTGGTTCTGTTGTTGGTATGGGTTTTAGGTCTGTTGGTTTTGGTTTGGGTTGTTCTTTGTTACCATTAAAAAAAAAAAAAAAAGATTGTTCTTTGTTCATTGGTCTTGTTCTGTTTTTGTTTGTTGGTTTGTGCTTATGGGTTTTTCGTGTTCTTTGCCTGGTCTGTCTGTACTTAAATTTGAAGTTCCCTGACACAATGAAAGTAAGCTTTGGTCATTGCCCAACCTTAGATTTCATGCCTACTTACCAACTCCCATTTGCATTAAGCAATAGTAAATGCAAAAATCAAAACAGGAAAGAGAAAAAATTGTGCTAAACTTGCGGGGCACAATCATCTTAAGAGGATTGTCGCCCATGAACTTCTTTAAATTCAATAATGCTACGAGATTCTAGGTTTTTCCCTTGAATCCATGCTGGATTCATATGGTTCTTCTCAGGTTTTGTTCTAACTGTAATCCGACTTAGTTTCATGATTAAATCTCTGTTTTCCCTTCACTTTTTGGTGGGCAATTTTAATATTGTTTCTTGATTTATATGCGTTGAAGAACCTATATCCTAGCTGGCTGTGGATGTGTGTAGGAGCTTCAACATAGGGTATTGATCCATACTTGTTACATTCCTCAATCTTGTGCATTTTGCGCTATGGAACAGAGTTTTAATGATGCGAAAAGGCCCAAATCAAATGAACATCCAAAAGAAGGGATGACCCCATGACTGTGACCTATATGGAGAATTACAAGAACCGTTTGGCATGAGGTTTTTCCTTTTTTTTTTTTTTTTTTTTTTCTTTTTTGAATGTTAACTTTCATATTGATCGAACTTAACAGTACACGAGGGAATACTGAAAAGCCAAGAAGGAAAGAAAAGAGAAGCACAAACCATCACCACCAAAATACAACCCACAACCACAAAACGAAGAGAGAGAAAGAAAGAGGCAGTAACAACTGATGCAACAAGAAACTTTAAAAGAAGACCACCTCCTTCCAATTCCTCAAAATGATATCAATAGAAATCCCATGAAATTGAGGAAGGAAGGACACCCATGAGGCGATGGTGAATCTGAGCTTGTACGCAAGATCTTCAGCCGAAGTACTAGAGTCTTCAAAGCATCGAGAATTTCTCTCCTTCCAAACGATCCATAGAAGTGCCAGGAAGGCAGTTCTCCACATAATCCTTCATTTGATCGATCACACCTCCAACAACCATGCCTAAAATAATCCACAGATGGACGTCGGAAGTGCCCAACTACAATGAAACCAGCTTAGGACTTCAGACCAAAGCCCTTGTGCTGCTTTACAATTCAATAAGAGATGATCAATTCATTCCTCATCTGCTAAGCACATAGGACACGCATTGACTATGATTTTTCTACTCCGACAAAGGTTATCCATAGTCAAAATACCACCTCGCAATGCCAACCAATTGAACACCATGACCCTTGGCGGAATCTTCAACTTCCAAATTCTATACAAAGAATTTATTGGAGAATGATCTCCTGACATAGCCGCGAAGAAAGAAGATACCGAGAAGATCCCTTCTTTGGAGGCTGTCCAAATCCTGCAATCTTCCAAGTTTTGATTAATGGAGACTTGGCTAATGTCACGACTTAGGCCCGAGTTACGATAATCGTGGGCCGCGATCCATACTTACTCCCGTAAATTCTAAATTAACCGAAGTTAAAATAGAATCCACAAGGGATAACATTCATTCATACTTGTCAATTGTTTGATTTGCGGAAATATAAATTCACAAAATCAATTCAGTATTTATACTTGTTTACAAAATAAAGTTGCCTTATACATGTATAATTCTATCATTTTCCTTCTTTCATCAACCACTGCATATTCAAATACAATGCAGGCTGATATCTATTCATGTTCTCAAAACATTACATCCCAAAATGAATCCTCAAAAAGAATCTTCAAAAGAAAACACTCTTAATTCATTTTCGCACTCGAATGCCTATATCAAATGGTATTCTGTCCATCTCATTCGATTAGTCCTCTTGGAGGAACTGAAGTGGTCTCCTCCACTGCCGCTGGGGCCGCCACTGGACCGGTATGAGCAATCGAGCCTGTAATGCCATCAATAACACTAATGAACATAACTGTTCAACAATGTATAAACAGAATTTATGATAGCACATGTTAGTATACATACTAAACTCATTCAATCTATTTAGCAAACAATTCCTACAATGACAATAGATGAGCACAAAAAATCAATTAATAAACATGTACAAAACGGCCACTACCATAGCATTCATTTCATTGCATTTCATTTCAATTTCATTTCATTTACCATCTTCCCTCAAAGGAAGGATTCATATTCCAAATGGAATGCATCAATTAGTACCCATAGATACGATCGGAATTTGTGGGACTTACCAGTGTCAGGGCCAAGGACACTAGCATCACCACAGAGCTCCAGAACGCCCCAAATCCATCTACTGTAGTAGGAATAGTCATTTATTTACATTTCAATTCATTTTATTGCGTTTAGCTCTTTTAAAGCTTTAATACAATAACTATATAGTGCCAGACTCTAGAGTCAATACATTTAATACATTTCTTCATTCAACTCAATTCAATAGTTCCATTCTTAATAACGGAAATGAATAAACCGTAACATCAATCTTATAAGATAGGAACACAATAATACGGAATACAATACAATGAAAGAATTACTAATTACACAATTCTACTCGTTCCTATTTCAGTTCCAACCAACCATTTAGGTGTAATCGTTGGTTATCCAATGGACGTGTTATTCTCGATGGACATCACATTTATATATTATATGTACATTGGAGTCCCCGTAATTATCACCTATGGAGGTTTAGTCCATAATCAATTAGCCATTAAGGCAATAGTTCAATTACAAAATTCTCTTCTTATTGTTTGTAATTCTCAACAGTCTCAATTACTTCATGATTAGCCTTAAAACTAATTCAAAGGGGCACTTAGGTACTCAAGAAGCATCCATGTTTTCTACAAGATCCAAATTTTACTCGCAGTCAATGCCCTGTCCAGCATCAGATTCGCTCAAGCGGACTCAAGTTCGCTCGATTGGACTCAGACAGAGAAGTGGTCGCTCGAGCGGACTCAAACAGAACATGGTTCGCTCGAGCAGATCCATATCCGCTTGAGCGGACTCATCCAAAGAGCGGGTTACTCGAGCGAACTCTTGTTCGCTCGAGCGAATGCTTCAGAATTTCATTCCGAAATTCTGCAACTCTCTCTCTTCTACTCTTCCTTCTCCATTCCATTACCACAACCTACAATAGCATTGGAACCTCTTGTTCCCTCCTCAATGCTCACACCTTTCACACAGTAACAACACTTCTAATCATTCCATCAATCCATAAACAGTCCATTCTAAAAATCAATGGAAAATATACACAAACCCAATTTCTATGAAATCTCCATTAACATCTACAATACTAACAACATTCACAAGTAAATGCTTGTACTTGCCTCCTTTGAAGCTTCTTTGACAAAAAGCCCTTTTTGCTTAGTTGATTTGAGACAACTATTTCCCCAAACTCAAACCCTAATCCAAGCAAACATGCAAAAGGGTGTCCCATGAGCCAACTATTCTAGAATCCATCTCTAAGCACTTAGAAGAACTTGGAAATCCTACAAAAACACTAATCACTTACTTATAACTCAAGGGAAGAAACTTTGAGCTCTCTTCCAAGCTTCAAACACTTCAAAAATGGAGGATGACTTGAGGAAGAATCACTCTAAACCCAATCTTGATGAAGAAAATAGAAGAAAAGAGGAGAAGAGCCTAGGGTTTGTCTTGAGATGGAGATGAGTGAATGAATGAGTTCATTTCATTCTAATATAAGGTGTCTTCACACTAAAACCCCCATCATTAAGTCTATTTACATTTTGAGTCAAATGAATGCTCATTTGACTAATTTGAAGTCAAACACAATCGAGTCTATTATGAAAATTAATGTACTCTTCAAGATACATGCATTGATATCAAGAATTCCCGTATTTGACGAAATACACGAAAACCCGTATTTACAAAAAGGTCCTTAGTTGACCTTGTTAAGTCTAAACTCATTTTAATTAAACTAGTTTCATGTAAACCCATGCCATTATGCCTAATGCATCATTTAAGACTCATTTGTCTCTCTTTGGTCATTAACTATCATTATTTCAATCAACCATGCTTAATTAGCATTAATATCAATTAATTAGCCTTAATCATGATTAGTTGGGGTCGGGGTGTAACAACTAAGAATGTCGTGGAGGGAGGATAAATTATTCTCCTCGGTCTCCGTGAGAATTCTTCCAAATGCAGGGCCTCAGCTCACCTCCTCATCGTTGCTATTAATGTAGGAAGAGACTATCGCTTTACGATCTGTAGCAACTGCAAACAAGCTAGGGAAAGCTTCAACCAAGGGTTTATCACCAACCCAGTTATCTAGCTTAAACAACACTTTCTCGCCTGAGCCCACTCTAAATTTGATGTTGGCAACAAAAGCATCTCTAGACGAGACAATCCCTCTCCATAACCTAAAAGAACGATAATTAGGATGTTGGATATCCCAACCATCTCTCAAAATTCCATTTTCCGCTACCCAGGCCCACTTCCATAAGGAGTCCTCGTCTTCCCCGATCCTCCACAACCTCTTCCCTAGGAGAGCACAGTTCATCTGATGAATAGGTCTTAATCCTAGATCCCCTTCCTTCTTCGACCTGCATACATTATCCCACTTAACCAAATGATATTTCTTTGACCTATCCTTACCATGCCACAGAAAGTCACGTTGCAATCTCTCAATACAGTCCACATGGACAGATAGTTTGCTTTCCAAGTAGAAAACTTCTTTTCAATCCTCTCTACCACCGTGTTCCAAATAGATTTCAGAGAGTTTCCCCTACACAAAGGAAGGCCGAGGTAAGTAGCGGGAAAAGAGCCAACCATGCACCCCAAGATATCCGCCAAATAGGAAATGGTAGGGTCATCCACCCTCACTGAAAGCAATTGGCTTTTGTTAAAATTCACCTTTAAACCCGATACGGCTTCGAAACACAATAGAATCGCCTTGACATTTTTTACCTGGTCTTCATTGGCATTGCAAAAAATAATTGTGTCATCTGCAAATTGAAGATGAGAGATCACTAGGGAATTTGGAGCAGGAGTGAAGCCTTGAATAAATCTCCCCGTTGCCGCTGCTGCAAGCATCCGACTAAATACTTCCCCTACAATGAGAAATAGGAACGAGGAGAGTGGATCCCCTTGTCTTAAGCCTCTTTGAGAAGGAAAAAACGCTTTAGGAGACCCATTGATAATAATGGAGAACCAAGAAGAAGAAATACAGTACATAATCTAACCTCTCCATCTCTAACCAAACCCCATTCTACGAAGCACATATAGAAGGAAGCCCCAGTCCACCCTGTCATATGCTTTCTTGAGGTCCAACTTACATAGCAGGCCCGGCTTGCCTTGTTTGAATCTAGAGTGCACACATTCATTTGCAATGAGAACACCATCTAAGATTTGCTTTCCATGAATAAAGGCACCTTGAGTAGGCGAAATGATAGAAGGAAGGACTTTTAAGATTCTACTTGCCAACACTTTTGCTAGGATTTTATGGGCGCTGCATATCAAACTGATAGGTCTAAAATCAGAAATGTTGTCGGCACCCGGCTCCTTAGGAACAAGAGTTATGAAGGAGGCCCCTAAATTTTTAGAAATCTTTCCTCTAGAGTGGAACTCAACTAGGAAAGCCATGATATCATCTTTGACCTCCTTCCAGAAAGTTTGGAAAAATACCATTAGAAAGCCATCAGGACCAGGAGCTTTATTTCTCCCCAAGGCAACAACAGCAGCATGGACTTCTTCTTCTCCAAAAGGCCTCTCCAACCAAGAAGCGTATTCATCCCCTAAAGAGGCAAACTCGAAGTTATTCAATAATGGATGAACCATGTCTTCTCTAGAGTAGAGTGAGGAGAAAAAATCCAGAATGTGCCTGATGATTTCTTCCTTTTTTTCTATCCTCTCTTCCCCATTCATCAAGACATTGATTCTATTGGTTCTTGATCGTGCCGAAGCCATACCGTGGAAGAATTTCGTATTTCTGTCTCCATCTTTCAACCATTGACAACGAGATCTCTGCTTCCACTTGATTTCTTCCTCTCTCACCTTATTGAGATAATCCTCTTTGAGAGGCACTCTTCTCCCAAAGTCATCTTTGGAAAGATCTCCCAGTTCTTATGTCTTGTCAATAGATTGGATTTCATCAAGGATTCTAGCTTTAGGCTCCCCTACCTCCTCTATATTATTGGCAACCCAAGATTTAACTTTGCTTTTCAACAGCTTTAGCTTAACGCCCAACTGATAACCAGCCCATCCTACCGCCCTTATTTCTGCCCACCAACCCTCAACAATAGATGAAAAAACCTTTATTCCCAAGCTAGGCCAACTCGAAGCGAAAAGGTACTGCACCCCCACCTTTCTGGTTTAGAGTCAAGAACAATTGGACAATGTCACGCCCCCGAACCCGATTAGTAATTAAACCGGATCCGGAGTGTGAAATTTAGGGCTAATTAAAATTTTTGCCCTTAATGCCCAAGGATCGAAGTCCGCTGTGAGGATTGTATAGTTGCCTCATTATCAGTTTAGTCAACAGGGCTTGTCCGGTAAATGCATTCATCAGACCTGTAGAGATATCGAAGCAAGTATGAATTTCATTCCATTAAATTTTCAAGTTTCAAAATAAAAACATATAAAGTTTATAAACATCAGAACCATCCCAAAAACTTAGGCCCTGGTACAAAAGATATACAAAAGTATGGTAGTTACAAAATATCTAGACCAAAAGATGAAACGAGGTGGCACGATGAGAAATATCCCCGTGTTACGCCCGCTAGTGCCGGAAGTGATGACGCTAAGCTACGTCATCGGCACCCCACTCTCGTACCTCGTCCTCCTCCCCCGGTTGAGGATCCTCTGGGATTGCCTCGGCATCCGGGTCGGCGTGAGGGTAGTAATAGGTGTCCTCTGCACACCATGGAATAAAGATCAACAACATGTCGGCAAGAAGATAAGCAATATACATTATTCATAACATGCTTCAAAGGAGAGTAAAGACAAATACATGATCATAAGATAACAAGGTACAAGCTAGGCAATAAGCATGAATAATACAAGAATCAAGTAAAAAGATAAGTCCTAGCAAGATAACATGAAATGCAATGCAAGCAAGAGGAGACTCCGAGGATGTCCAATGCCATCTCCCGGGGGTATAAATGACGTTCGAGCCGACTACAAATACCCAAAGTCCGGCTCTAGGGGGATCCTAGCTCCCGGTCCTAGGAATAGCAGCACGGTCCTAGCCCGCTCCCAGCTATTCACGCCATGGACGCCGTCCAAAGCCGACTGTCCACCCTAGTGTCCGGTATCCGGCCCACTCAAGAATCATCAGACTGCAGCTGGTATGAATGCAAGATGATGGTGATGGTTTGTATACGACACAAGTTCCAAGACAATTACACGTGGATAAGTTTCCAAGTACAAGATAATAAGTCGAGGGCTACTCCAAGTCAAGCCAAGATACAAGTCAAGTCCAAGTTCCATGAGTAGTCCTCTTTCAAGTCTATCCACAAGTGTCCGTCAATACAAGGCAAGGTACCTACGGATACACTCTAAGTCCGGTCCAACCCTAATTCTATAAGTTAAATTACAGTTATACAAGTATTCAAGATAGAGTGTACAAGGTACGACGTGCTACGGATACGAGATTCAAGAGTCGAGAATGAAGGACAAGCCAAACCTAGGTCAAGGGCTGTCAACCGTGTACTAAACGTATCCCCAACAGAGGACGTATGGAGAATGAGTCATTGGTGTCCTAATTTGGCGGGCCCATGGTGTACGGAAGTTATTGGGCACCAATTAACTCAATACCACACGCATTCAGCCAAGTAACGTCAATATACGGAATCCCGGACAACCAACGAAGCACACCAAGCCAATCGTGCCCCGTTTCCATATTTTCCAATTAGTCATGTAAGGGTAGGGTCAAGGGGTCCCACATATAAAGTCAAGACCTAGGGCAAAAGTCCAAATTTCAAGGACAGTTTTCTGAGAAGGCGGCTAGCCGCCTGGGGGTGGTCGGCTGACCGCTAGGTCGCTGAGTGGTGACCGACGGGTCACCGCGTGTAGTGCAGACACTACTCGGTTGAGATTTCGTCAGGTCGGCCAGCCACGCGAGGACCGTTGGGTCACCGCGGGCAAGACAGAACCCGGAAGGGTTCTGTTATGATTAGGCGGTCAGCCGAGAGCTGACCGCGGGTGTAGCCGCGTGAACAACTGCCTCTAGTTTCTGTGTAGACGGTCAGCCGCTGGCTGACCGCGTGGTGACCGCCCGTGCAGAACATGGAGTTTCTGAAGCTATTCTCAGTCAGATTCCAAGATACACCTACTGAGCTTCAGAGACCTCACGATCCATACCTCTAAACCATCCATATCATTTAACAAACACCCACCCATTCCATTTGAGTCCATTACATTATTTACTTAATTAACATGTGAAATCCAATGAACATAAAACAAGCTTGGAATTTGGGGACTTCGGGGACTTCTATCAATTGCATTGCCAAGAATGAAGTAAAAATACATGCATGAACAATACATAGAGCTAATCAACTTGCCTTCACCAAAGGGGATGGAAGAGAGGGAGATTAGAGAGAGAAACTTGAGGAGGAGAGCTCCCTACACACTCTAGCCAAACCCACCTTCCAAAACTCTTCTCCTACACCCAATGAATACCAAGGAAGAAGAAAAGAGGGAAGCCATGAACATGCTACGCATTTACAGCCATGAAAACGAAATGGGGAGGGAAGGAGAAGGGGAAAACTCACCAAATTTACATCAAGAGGTAGAGGAAGAAGAGAGGAAGAAGATGATGTGCTTGGTTTCTCTTGGGATGCTTTCAATCCACACTTGCAAGGAGAGAGATGAAGGAGGAAGAAGAAGGAGCTCCAGCAGTTGCAATGAAGAAAGGGACGAATGGTAGGGCTGGGTTTAGGGTTTAAAATGAGGGTTGGAGGGGAAAAGTCCAAAATGCCCCTTTGAGTGAAATGAGAGAAAATCAATTATTTGAGGGACTTCGGGGCGTCAAATCATGACGAGCCAAGAACGAAAGATGACGAGCGCGACGGGATCTTTCCAACGAGCCCAAATTCGGCGAAAACGGAACTTTTTTGGAAAAATACCCAATTTTCCTATTAATGACAACCTAACCCCCTATTAAGACTAATCGCACTCGGAATCGAATGGAACTTCGGGAACATCTTTATAATGATAAAAGAAACTCGTTTAGCCACTAAACCCGCCTAATTAGCTAAAATCATAATTAATTAGGCTAATTGCCGATATTAAGAAATTAAACACCCTATTAAGGTCGGGGACCTTACTGACAATGATCGAAAGCCGGCTTCAGAAGGGCCAATTGACAAACCTCTGGGTAGAAACCAAGCCAGTCTACTGAGACAAGGAATTTGTCCAATCTTGACATTGAAGGAGGTGCTGATGGTTGGATCAGGTAAAAGAAGCTCCTCCTAGCTGCAGATCGATAAGGGAATGAGAGTTCATCCAATCTGAGAGCATGCTCATAGCAGTAGAACTATGCCCTCCTCCTAGCTTTTCGCTTGGGAAACGAACAATATTCCAATCACCTCCCACACACCAAGCTCCATTCCAGCTTACTCTAATTGAGTTCAACTCCCTCCATAGATCATGGCTTTTAGAATTAGAGTTGGGCCCATACACCGAAGTTATCAACCACCTCTTGTTGATAGCTAAATCTTCAACTTCAATAGACACAGAGAATTCTCCTTTAGAAGTATTGGAGACTGCCACATATCTTGAGTCCCAGAACAGGAGGATAGCTCCCGCCGAGCCAACTGCATCAATAGCAGTCCACCTCACATATTTACTGCCCCACACCTCTCGAACAATTTTATCAGACATAGAGCTTAACCTCGTTTCCTGGATGAGAGCTATTTGCACTTTATTGCTTCGGAGAGTTTCCTTGACAACTAGTCTGCGAGCAGCCCCTTCCAAATCGTGAACAATCCATGATAAGATCTTCATTTATAACCTGAACCTCCCTCCTGAATTTTCTTCTTCCCTCTGCTTTTACGGAGCCTGACCTCTGAAGAACCCCCACCCTTGTCATAATTAATTGAAATTGCCAGCCTATTCAACTCTCTTCTTACTGAAGCCTGAATGTTCTGATTCTCCCACTCTTGCACAAAAGCCAGTAGATGACTCCAACCCTCCTTTGAGTTATCAACAGAGATCCCTACTATCTTGTCACATACTTTAATTTTGGAAGGCAACCAATTAGAATTGATGCCACCAACAGAGGGAATAGGTCCTTCTGAATCCTCCACACAACCCCCTAGGTTGCAAATTCGAATGGATATAACTAAGACTCATTCATCTTAGAATCTGCTCTATCCATTGGGTCCATTTCCATAATGGAGATAGATACTCTATCACAACTTACCGGAGAGGATCCCGAAGCCGTCGATGGAGCGCTAAGGGCCTTCTTCCAGCCACCTTCCACACCTTGCTTGATGACTGAAACCCACCTAGCGTCCCGCCTTTCTAGGAGGGATAGAGGACTTGACTGTAGGCCTTTTGACAGAACACCACAAAAAGGTCAAGGGTTAGTAATTCCTCTATAAGCTGAGAACCCCATTCATAAATAGAGATAGGAGAGGGTTCCGTGTCACAATCGTAAGCACATGCCTCCTTCATAGGTGAAAAAAAGTCATCCGAGTTCGACGAATAGGGAACCAACCTTTTGATAGGGGGAGGACGTCTGGGGATTTCTTGGATTGAGAAGAACACTCAGGTCTCTAGCTGCTGTACACGACATGTCCGGACGAGGTGGTTGGAGTGTTGAAGCCAGCTGAGTTAATCGGTGTTGTAGTTGAGGAAGGGACGATCTGCAACTCCTTGCTATCCTCCTCCCAATTGCCTAAGGCTTCCACAGGTGAGGAAGGATAAGAGTTGAAATCATCAGGGGTAGACCTCTCCAACCAGAAAAGAGCTCTTGGACCGGTATTAACTATCGAGCCTAGAGTCAATCCATGGTCTAATTCGAAGCCTAGATCCAGGCCGTTTCCCAGGTAACCTATGTCCAAGTGAAGGCCCAGCTCGTTTGACCGACCCTGCAAAATGAGATTGAACTCATCCTCTGAAGAGGGAGATTTAAAATTTGAAAATTCGTTAATCGGCCTGACGTCATCATCGTTTTCTTCGTCGACGGATCCACTGTTTGCAATCAACGATTCTCTCATGTTGTTGCTGCCACTGCCAGGAACCCCTTCAAAAACAATGCTTACATCGTCTTCCTCCACAACCACAGAAGTCATCAGAGTGAGAGTTTTGTCGGTAGTTGAACATCACCTCCAAGCATAACCTTAACCCTTCCGAAAACCAGAGACTCTTTGTCGATGGTCTTTGTTGAGATCTAGGGCCTATGAGAAGAGATCAAGCACACACAAGAACACGGAAATTTACGTGGTTCGGCTTTTGACCTACGTCCACGGAGAAGACGGGAGAATTCACTATGCAATTAGAAGAGGGTTATACATCATAGAGACCCTTAATCTCTATTTATAATATCAGCCCAATACCCAGTTACACCTAAACACTACTTCTAATCACAGTAGACCTATGATAATAGACCTACTTCTAATCACAGTAGAACATGGGCAAAACAGGGGCCCGATTTATTTATTATTTATTCAATTGAGCCAAACAAATAACAAATCTCCACCTTGGCGAACATTGAAGCTGATCCTCATGTACTAAACACGTCTCACCGTCTCCACCTGCCCCTTAGGGCACTCAGGTACTGAGCACACCGATCAAGTCCAAGCAATGCTTGAACTTGAAATTAAACCATTCCTTCATGAGTGCACCAAATCGTTTATACCATTGTCCAGAAGCTTGCTTCGACACGTACAATGATTTCTTTAAACTACATACATGATTAGGAACCTTAAACTGCACTCCACCTGTACTGGAAGCTCCTTCATCTTCCTCATAGAACCGCTTGCATCCGATGGCCTGATTTTCCTTATCAAAAGAGTCCATCTCTTCAGTTATAGTTGCTGCCTGTTAACTACTTTCTAGCCCTTCCATTAATTCAAGAGACTCAGTCGTCAATGCGTATGCAACCACATCATCACGGCCACTGTTTGATGTCGACGCGTACATCGTCATATCTTCAAAACCGTATCTAACTAGTGGTTTCCTTTCTCTCTGCGGTCTACCCGTCTGCGGCATCTGCGGCTCTGTCTGCTGCATCTGCTGCACAGTCTGACGATCCCCTGTATTTCGGGAGGAGTCGGATGCACTCTCCTTCTTCACTAGGATGTCGGACTCCACCTGAACGGTGTCACTGCTGCTACCTACTTCTGTCCTCTCCACCTGCTTTCTCGATTCGAGTAAAGCATCCTCATGAAATGTAACATCCCTGCTGATGATAAATCTGGGTGAATCTTGATCAGTACACCACAACCTGTATCCTTTCACCCCGGAAGCATATCCCACCAAGATGCACTCAACAACCCTTGGTTCTAACTTATCGGTTTTCACGCGAGCATAAGCCGGACAACCGAAGATCCTCAAGTTAGAATAATCAGCTGGATTACCTGACCACATTTCTTCCGGTGTTTTGCAACCAATCTTTGTATGTGGAGACCTATTTATCAAATAGCCTGCAGCATTTACTGCCTCAGCCCAAAAGTCCTTGGACAATCCTGCAATAAACAACATACAACGAGCTCTTTCCAAGATCGTTCTGTTCATCCTCTTTATAACTCCTTTCTACTGCGGATTTTCTGTAGTGGTGTAATGCCGAATGCTATGATCCGTGCAATAGTTCTCAAACTCTGTCGATCTGTACTCCTTGCCATTACCTGTCTTCAACTTCTTCACCTTTCTGCCAGTCTGTTTCTCAACCATTTCCTTCCATCGCTTGAATGTAACAAAGGTCTGATCCTTCGTCTTCAGAGTATAAACCCAAATTTTCCTTGAATAATCATCAATAAAAGTCAGCATAAACCGCATGTATAGCCAAGTAAATCTCTAGCAATGATCTCTTCTCATAGGCCAAAAGTCGAACCACGTAAATCTCTCATGTTGATTACACCAACTTGCGAATATTTGGTTGTCCTGCCTATGCTCATGTGAATGATGGAAAGCTTGAACCAAGGGCAAGAAAGTGCATATTTCTAGGGTATGCAGATGGTGTTAAAGGATATAGGCTGTGGTGCCTAGATGGGAAATCTCCCAAATGCATTATAAGCAGAGATGTGACCTTTGATGAGTCTGCTATGTTGAAACCAAAGGAGTGTCAAGATGCTGGAAAGGTGATCGATAGAGTTTCAGAACAGTTTGGAACACCCACCCAAATCGAAGCCTGCGATGACTCCTCTTCGATTGCTCTCTGATCACTGTCGTCGACCCTCAGCGATTCTGGCCGGACTTCTCCAAATTCGAGCAAACCGATCAAGAACCGAACCTTCTTCCTCGAAACAAATTGTCCTCTGTTGCTTTCGATTCTGCAACAGAACTGATCCGTCAACAGCAGGCAACACGCTACAGCGCAGTGAGCGCTTCTTCTCCTGTGACGCCCAACGGCCGCGGCGAAGAATTCCGGCAGGTTTTCTTCTCGGCGAGGTGGCGAGGTGGGGCCCAGCCGAGTGCAAGAAACCCAAACCGCCCAAATCAAATCACGCAAGGTGTGATTTTGCTGCCAGAACAAATAACAGGGAGCAGTCCAGATCCTCTTTCTCTTCTCCGATCAACCCTTTGAAATCCGATCCGTCGGATTTCTTTCGATCATGCCAAATTGCTTTGATACCAGTTTGTTGAGATCTAGGGCCTATGAGAAGAGATCAAGCACACACAAGAACAGAATATTTACGTGGTTTGGCTTTTGGCCTACGTCCACGGGAAGACAGGAGAATTCACTATGCAATCAGAAGAGGTCATACATCATAGAGACCCTAAGTCTCTATTTATAATATCAGCCCAATACCCAGTTACACCCAAACACTACTTCTAATCGCAGTAGACCTCTGATAATAGACCTACTTCTAATCACAATAGAACATGGGCAATACAGGGGCCCGGTTAACCAGATTTATTACTTCAATAGAGCCATACAACCTAACAGTCTTCTTGTCAACCTTGAGAGTACGACCCAAACAGTCTCCAACTTTCAGAAAACACTCTTTCTCTCTAAACATGTATAGACACACCTTTCATCCTCACCTAGCACGGATGAGGAGGTCTTCCCACTACCCCCATGCGTCTCTCAATAGCTTGAAATGGAGAAGAACCCGAACTATTCATTGCACTTCTAAGGGCGGCATCTGTGAGACCCCACCCCTGGTGGGCCCTCAGTTTAAATTTTATAATAATTAATAAGGTATGTTCTATCTTTAATATGCTATTTAATAGGGAATTAGTAGAATAGTTTATAATATCCCTAAGTTTTAGATATAGTTTTAATTTAATTTATGTTAGGTTTGATTAGATTAGAGATTAATTATAATTAGCACTAATGGAATGGGTTTGAGAGTGGGACTTTCTAGAACCCACCTAATTACCCAACTACCCATGGCCCCATTTCAATTCCATTTAGAACCAAAATACCCTTTAGGTAATTAGCCTAAAACCCTAATCTATATAAACCTAAGCTATTGCAAAAGAGCCTAAAACCCTAATTGCCTCTCATCTTCCCCAATTAACCTACCTTCCTCCCCAAGCAACCCCAATTTCCCCCAAATCCTAGCACAAGGAGGCTAGAGACTCTCCCCATTGGCAACTATCACTCCATTGGATCTCTCTCTCACCTCAATTTCCTTTTCCTTCTTCACTAAGGCAAGTACCCTATGCAATTTCATTAGATGCATACTCTTATTCCTTGGTTGTGTAATTACATTTCAATGTTTTGATAATGCTAGTCTAGATCTTCTTTTGAGCTTGTTTTCATGGTAAAATGACCATTGATGGATGGGTGTACCCATTTGGAAGATCAATGGTCCGGATGGATTGATGGATGGTTGGGCATTGAAGTGATTTTATGGTCTTGTATATGTATGTGATGAAATGTAATGGATGGTGAATGAGTTGAAGGAAAATCCAGGATTCAGCTACTGTAACCGTAGATGAAACAGTGAAGGGGTGAATGGGTTGTTTATTCAGTTGAGGCCGGGACCCAGGTGGGCCACCCGATGATCGATCCGATCCGTAGATCTGAAAGAGGACCCACGGGCGACCCTAGAGAAGCGGGTCCCATGGTGAGAGGACACCCCTTGGCCCACTATCCAGCGTCTGATTAGAGGGAGAGAGAACTTTTAGTAGAAAACCAGTTTTGGCTTCGATTGATTGTGGGGCCCACTAGATGATCCGATTGTGAATCGGGTCCCCACATCTGATAGGGGACCCATGGGCGACCTCAGGGGTGTGGACCCGTGAGGAGTGGGTCCCGTTTGACCCACCATCCAAGCCTCTCAATTGTTGCAGACGGTAGTAAGATAGAAAGAGGGCAGATTCGTTTTGGGATTGTGGGGCCCAGGTGGGCCACCGATTGCAGATCAGACCCCTACATCTTCTAGTGGGGCCCTGGGCGACCTTGGAGAGCAGGTCCCATCATGGATTGGGCGAGTGGACCCCACCATCCAAGTTTCCCAGTTGTTGCAGGCATGAGGCGGATGGGTTCTGTGGACAACTTTCAGAGGCTGATGGGTTGGAATAGAAAAAGAGAAAAGAGAGGAAAGAAGAGAGAAAGAGGGTGACGTGTGGGGATAGAGATAAGATAGTGGTATGGTAGAATGGGGGTGCATGGGAAACTTTAGCCATTACCTTTTTACTTTTAACTTTGGTACTTTGCCCCCATTTGTTTCAAAAATTAGGAAAAGAAGCCCAGTAGTCTTTTATAAACTCCAAACTAGACTTTTGACTTATTTTTTAGAATAAAATAAAGAAAGAGAGGGGGTGATGGCTGGGGCATGTTTTGGATGGGTCCATTTGTTTTGGACTTATTTTAAACATGGGCACAACATATTATTAGTGAATTAATTACCTAACCATTAGTTTAGGAAATTTGAAATAAAAGACTCATTAGTCTTTAATAGAACTAATTGGAATTTAGACCCTTAAGATTGTTACTTTTAGGAAAATTATATTAGATTTTAGAATTAGAATAAGCCCTGAGCATTGTAGGAACCTAATTGGAATTCTAGTGTATGACCTGGATTTTCCCTCAAACCCAGAGTTCAACGTGCGGGGTCGACATGACACATTAAAAGCCGCAGAAGTTGAGATTTGGCCTGGAATCTGTTGATTCAGGTAAACCTGTGTATCAGGTCGACCGGCTGGCCACCTGGTCGATCAGGTACACTAGAAATTCCAGGATCCAAGCTAAGTCCCAACCCTGATTCCTGTGGAGCAGATTGACCCAGCAACATTGTAAACAGTAAGTTGTGAGTTTAGTTTAGGTTTTGTGATTGATAGATTGTGGGGCCCATTGACCATCCAAATGAACTTCCATCAATGTGCCAAGCACGAGTCAATGGTGTGGCTCAGCCTTGACTCGTGGGGGTCCACCAATTGAGGTTTTAGGATTCGAATCATCATTGACTCGAACCTTAATTGTAGCCCATGGTGTCTATAACTTCAGGAGCACCAGATTTATTATCTTTGACATCAGAGGCTATAATTAGGGATCTAATCACATGATGAGGCCTGAACCGAGAGTGGACCATTACCTAGGATTGGACCTTTGTCTATTTCCACTTGATTCCATGATTTTGAGGATTTCATATGATGTTCTTCTCTCTTATCCTTATTGTTGTCATAAACCTTTTAATTAATGGGAATTAGAGGACCTGAACCTAGGATTTCTTAGAGGTGACCCTATGGGGTGTTTGGAGATAATTGACCCGTGTCTGTGTCTAGGCGGGCCCTCATACGGCCTAAGATTGGGAATGTGGTACCCTAGATTGGAGAGGTTAGCCTTTAATGGTTGGTTAGCTCATTGTGTATGAGCATAGGATAAATGGTTGTGGAATGGATATAGTATGGTACTTGTGTTACCTCAGGCCACGGTTGTGAGCCTTGGAGTAGATCCAATGTTGTTGGACTTGGACTTGTTGTTAGACTGTGTTCCAGGTTGTACCTTAACCTCTTAGAGACCTGGGTAGGACCTTGCTCACGCAAGATAAGCCTGGACAGACACAGACCTGTACTTAGTTCCCGAGTCGGCACTAAACATCCACTCAGTTGTTTTAAGCTCAGCCAGTTGACTGATCATCTCTGGTAGGAGCTATGTTCTGGTTACTTAGAGCTATCATGATGAGCTGTGGTTGGACGGACGGTGTGATACCAAGTCCGGGCTAATCTGATAAAGGGGTGTGATCGGTGTGATAAAGGGGTGTGATCGGTGTTATGTATATTGTATGTTATATTTATCAGGGCTGTCATCCCTTGTATGGATATTACCCTATCCCCACCGCAAACTGTTTATGGTATGGGACGTTTACAGTACGGGAGGGCCACGGCATAATATCCCGCGGTGTATCTAGCTTGTGTGAATGTGCCACCTTGTTGTCTGTTTAGATTAGATACTTTATCTTTCTGATTCTAAACTACTATCACTGCTCAACTGCCTAGATTATGTATTCTGTTCACTCATATGATTATGTACCTGTCATTACTCTCTTTTGTTGTGTACATCTGGTGTTATCTGCATATGGTGCCTTGCCAGATCTTTAGATCTGACCCATCTTTGGTGCTTAGGTCCAGACCTTGATTCCGCGGGTGACGCGATCCACGAGACGCCTGTAGTCGGGGACTACGGATGGGGGCCGGCTGACCAAGTGGTCGAGCCGGAGGACGGAGAGCCTGCACTGGAGGGTTAAGTGCAGATGTGTTTTGGGATTTGAGAGTCCATTTTTGTAGTGAGATTGGGTAGGTTAGACTGATATGTATATACACTTGATATTCACACTTTGAGATTATTATCAGGCTTCCGCACTTTTACATCTGATATATATATTTGATACCCTTGCTTTCGCTATCTTTTATTTCGCTTCCGCATATAACTGTTGATTATGATGTTGTTTAAAAAGTTTTAAAATTTGACCTCACTGCGGACTACGATCTTGGAAGTTCTCGGTTTTTTCGGGAAGTAGCGCGCCAACTTCGGATACCTTAGCGTTATCTTCGGTATTCGGAATTGGGGCGTTACAGCATCAGCCTCCGCTTCAGATGCAAATAGCATCCAAATCGCCCAGTCATCCATCAATGCCAGCCGAACAGGCAGTAAGACATGGGCTTTGGCAAGCCAATTATTCACCCTCTGAAGACCATCTTTATTCGATGTAAGGAACCCAACCAAGGCTCTTTAAAGGTACTTTTTCCCCTCTTTCGAGACCCAATGAGCAACTGTAACCCCCGAGCCAAAGCTATCCTTCATAGCAACCACCTCAGTGAAACTCTTCTGGCACAGAGTGGGAAGCCTCCCTCCTCCACGATCTACTTCAATCACCCTCTTCTGAATAGGTGGAGCAGAGAACTGAGCATTAGAAGACGAGGTAGTAAAGTCAGCAACCTTCACCTGAATCTTCTTGCCACCACCACCAACCCCAACCCCCCCTCCCCCCCACTCATCCGAATGGACTATATACCATTGGTTCGATAGCACACTCGGCTAAATGGATTGTACACCCATGAAACTTGTTGGCCCCAGATGGATCCAAACTTAATAAGTAGATTGGTCCTACCCAAATCTCAAAAACCCTCCGGGGCTGGGGCTTCACAACTCGATGTGCACGGAACTCTAGTACACGTGCTCACTGGATGTATGGCTCCTTTATATATGTATATATGTATGGGAGATACTCCTATGAGAGGCACTCTCACCAAGTTGGTGAGAGATGGATGGGGGCCCTGACTTCCATATCCACTCTCACCAACTTAATTAAATGAGGGGACCCCCAACTTAAATGTGAGGGGCCCCCACTCATCTCTCACCAACTTGGTGAGAGTGCCTCTCATAGGAGCATCTTCCTATATGTATATGTGTAGATATACAAGGTGGAGTTTCCAACATGTCCATGCTTATGTGGGCACTAGTGTATCTTGCAAAATGGTTCCTTGAACCATAGTTGATGGTTGGATTTATACATCAATGAGGTTTGGCAGATGGAGTTAGATACATGTTCGTGGGTTTTAGGTGGGGGTGGTGCTGGTTTTTGTTTTTGTTTTTTTCTTTGAATTCATGACATGATGTGATGATCCCTATACTAACAATTGTTTTGGATAGGGGTGTTCATCGGCCAGGCTGGGCCGAGCTAAGGCATATCCAGACCCGGCCCGACTTTAAAAATATTGGCCTAGACCAAACATGGGCCATAAAAGTTAGCCCCGAGCGTGCCCATTTAATCAATCGGGCCAGGCAAAATCGGACTTTTTATCACTTTTATGGGCATTTGAGCAATTGTTTGGACTAATTAAATTAAATTACAAGCATCTCTTACACGGGCCGGGCCCCAGACGGTCTTTGAGCTATAACTTAATCCAAACCGGCCCAATTATTAAACAGGTTCTAATTACATATCCAAGCCTGGCCCAAAGCAGGCTGAGCCTGGATGGGGCTTGGGATGGCCCGGCCCTGAGCACCCCTAGTTTTGGAAGATTTTGGACTTTACAAACCTGCTTATAAATAGATTGATTTTTCTGGTCACTCTCCAACTGAAGAACTTGATATTGTTAATTGAGTGTAGAAGTGCTATGTGGTTGTATGAATTGTGTACAGTCTTATTGGTGTTATGAGACTCGTCCTCATCACATGGATGGTACCAGGAATATGGTATTTGAAAACAAAAAATTCCAAAATACATGACTCTTTTGAATGAGCATTAGACCACTTTTGAATGAGCATTAACCCTGACTTGTAATTCTTTGTAACATTAAAATTGGATTTTATAACAAAATAATTAAACTTTTACTACCTAGGCCGAATGACAGATGATTTTATGCATCTGAACATAGGTCAAAGTCACAAATAACTTTATATGTGTGAATGAAGCAATAATCATGGAAGTAATGTGATAGAAAGATATTGACATCGATCAATGACTAGCGGCTTAAAGCTCAACACCACTCAGTGATGATGTTGATGGCCAACTATCTAAACTTTCAAACATTAGTAGTTTTGTATTAATGGTAAAAACCAGTTTAATCGGTGACAACTTGAATTTCCTTTTCACTGAAAAATATGTTGGTGTTGGGTAAACGTAAAATCGGACATAGGTGGCAATATTAGGATCTATCGGGATATCCATCAAAGGATTTTTACCTAATTAGATTTGGTTATTATTTTTTGACAAGATATTAAGGTTCCATCATTAATTTCTAATTAGAGTGGTTTTTTAATTATTCTTTTAGTAAAAAACCCTACATATATTAGGCTCAGTGATGTTGTTGATGGCCATCCATCTAAACATTCAAACATTAGTAGTCTTGTATTAGTGGTAAAAACCAGTTTAATCAGTATGTTGGTGTTGGGCAAATGTAAAATCAGGCATAGGTGACAATATTAGGATCTCAAAGGATTTTTTCCTAAGATTTGGTTATTATTTTTTGAAAAGATATTAAGCCTCTATCATTAATTTCTAATTAGAGTGATTTTTTTTAATTATTCTTTTGGTAAAAATCCCTACATATTTATATATATTATATATTATTTACTTTTCATATTAATAGATAAAGGGCTGAGGGCCTCTCAAAGTTGCGAGCTTTTCAAAATTAGGCCCTATTGCTTTATGGAATTTTGAGGCTGAGCAAGAGCCCCCCGTCAAAGGACAAGATTGACAGCCTGATAAACCCAATAGCAAATAACAGGGGAAAGTAACTTCTTTAAACATAACCCTTTGCCGTCCCAGTCTCCACGCTACAATGTAATTGAGTCCCGTTCTATCCATTGAGAAATTTCTAGGTCTCCCATCCCTCTTGATTGGTCCATCGCTGTCAAGTGCGGACTGAGAAATTTCAAAGTCTCCATTAATTTTGGTATCTCACTGGGATATTTCAAAGCTTTTTATTTAATGACAAGTCTTCTCTTCATCTGCGTTTTCTGTGGGTCGTGCGAAAGATTTTTCTCTGATGGGTTTTGTGACATGGGCCATACCCAAGCTTTTGCCAACCCAAGCCAATATCATTTGATTTTATGATTAAAAAAAAATCTTGATTTTAATTTCACGTGTTTATATTATATAAAATCTAAAATAGAAATATTTCTCACTAACAAAAAAACTTACAAGCTTTCTTAAAAGCACACAATCAAAATTTGAAATAAATAAAAAATATAAAAAATGAGAATTTTAGTAGGAACATGAAATATGATATTTATACTTGGCAATTGGTGGAGGTAATGCACCGGGTAATACATCCTTGGGCTTCGATCGTTTTCCTTTGCATCGCTTTCACGCTCAAGTCATCTAAAACTTGTATCATGACGGAAAAAAAAAGAAAAAAAAAAAAAAAAAAAAAGAGGGAGACCAAGCTTGCTTGGGGACCGTGACAAAGAGATAGAAAGGTGTACCTAGGAGAGAGAGAGAGAGAGAGAGAGGGAGAGAGAAGATGAGTTGCTAAGGGAAGAGCCATTTGGGAAGGGGGAAAGACGGGGAGCGAGGAAAAAATGACATTTTATTCAATTAAATTAGACTAAATAAGATTAAAAGAGAATTGGGTATTGGAATTGAATTAAATTAAATAAGATTAAAAGAGAATTGGGTATTGGAATTGAATTAGATTAAAAAAGAACTGGGAATTATAATTGATGATGGTCTTCAGGTCAAAATTGCGGGGGATTGTCAAAATCAGTTGGAGTTTATTTCAATTTGACACCAGTCTCTTTTATGTATAATAATTACCCTTGAGTTAGAATAATATACTCCAATTACAGCATTGGACTGATTAATGTTGTGGAACGGAGAATTTGATTACATTTGCTTGTTTATATGGAATTGAATTCTTAGAAAATATGAGAAATGTGTTTTGGAGATTAGCTTAAAATTGGAGAAACAAAAGCAAAGATATGTAAATGGCTATCGAATCACCTCTCCTTTAATGAAAAATGAAACAAGGAAGGATAGAAAATATATACCCTATCATCACCATAATAAATCAAATGTTAGGAAAGTCAGTCCCATCTACAGCTTGGAACTAATTTTACAGTGATCATGAATTGGCATTTAACTCTATCCTAATAAGCCCCCCCAGGTGGTTAATCTTTTTTTTTTTTCCCACATATTTACCATTTAATGTTGAATATTATTCTGTTTAAGCGAATTTTTGGGTGTTTTGGTGGGGAAGGGGGGAGTGAGTGGGATTTCTATGGGATGAGTTTTGAAATGATGCATGTCCCGCAACATGCAGATGAACAAAACTACGTGATTTGATCAAAATTGATGCTTTTGACTAATGCAGTTATGTAATGAATTGGGAACTTCAATATGAATTGCCCCTCTTAATCTTATCTCGAAGGGTAAAGTCCTATTAAGTTCTTGCATTTTTCATGCCTGCAGTCCAGTTTTTTCGATTACTATAGGCATGATTCCAATTTGAAATATAAACCATAAAAGCATATACATATTGAATTAATCACAAGAATACAATATTGTACAGATTTTTTAAATCAGTACCAGTGAAGGCTTTAGACGCTTACCGAAACACGGATTGCGTCGGCTTGGACCAAGGAGAGACATGTGACTGCTTACGAAAGATCGTTCACATATATGATTCACCTCTTCATGATCCAAGGACAAGGATAGACACCCTGGATGTTGAAAATGATGATGGACGGTTCAGACCTAGTGGAAGAAGAGGGAAAAGTCTTTTCTCTTCGCGATCTAAGGGCAAGGATAAACACCCCGCATGTAGAAGATAATGATGAACGGTTATGATTTAGTGCAAGAAGTGGTAAAAGGCTTTGCAGAATGATCTTTCTCTATTCCTTCTGCTATTATTTGTAATTGAATATGATTGTATGGGATCATATGTCGAGATCATCTACTGCCACTATTTTCCATATCTATATATAGCTTTTTTCGCTTACTGGGTAATAAAGAAAGTGAGTTAGTGGAGAGATAATAAAGCCTTGTTCGGTATTTCTACTCTTTTTTGGATAAACCTAGCTATCAAAATAAAGCTATTAAAAAAAGAGTTATAAAAAAGAGGCCAAATTCAAAAGAAGTGTTTGATAATATAAGGATCCATGTTAAATAGACTTTTTATATCAATGGTTGAAAGTTTTTCACAATTCTCTTGAGACCTGTAAGGTATCAAGCCTTTAGAATTGACCCTAGGACAGTGTTCAGCCTTACAAAGAGATCTAACGGTTTGAATCTTGTGTTTAGGGCCCACATAATCCAGAAAATCGCATTTAATGGCTCTCGTTTTTTGCACATATATCGAGATTGTTGATGATCCAATGGCTGGGATTTGGTCTCATGGTCATGTTTCATCTTATGAACATTTCCGACAGTTTGACTCTTGATTTACACTCCTGAAAATAAAAAGAGAAATAGAAAAACATTACTGCTCATGGACAAATTCAATATTGAGTATAATACATTAATGACTGATATTGTTTTGCAAATATATCAAGATCCATAAGGTATCAAGTCTTAAAAATCGACCACATTGCCATTTTCAGCCTTTCAAAGAGACTAATGGTTAGGATTTTGCGTTTGAGGCCGATTGATGCTAGAAGATTACATCCACTGGCTCACTTGTTTTTTCACATATCTTAAAATTGGTGGTGATCCAATTGCTGAGATTTGGTCTCATGGCAGTATTTGTCCTTGCGAACATTTCCAACAGTTTAGATTTTGATTTACACTCTCGGATTTAAAAAAAAAAAACGAACTAGGGCGTGAATGGGCGTTGATAGAACACTCTTTACCCACTTCTATTTTGTTTCCTCTACTTTCTACCTGCATCAAATGGTGGATGGTGGGTTGTGGGATAGAGAGGCATTGCGCATTGTTTCTACTCCTCTACACCATTTATAGGCTGTCAAACTCTGTTAAACGCATCTATTCTCAAAATTTGTACCCAATTTAGAGATTTTTAAAAGTAAAAGCAAAAAGTAGTGTTGCCAAAGAGGGGCTGAGGACACGAAAATTAAAGAGACTCCTTGTGAGGGGCGTCTTTTTGTGATTGTGCATATCTGCCCACTTGTAAATACAAGTGGGCCCCATAACAGATGCCAACTAACACATTAATAGATCACAATGGAGCACCAAATTTCACGGTGCCATGAGCTCGTTGTCATCATCATTCCTCACTGTTCTTTGCCCCAGTCACTACTGCAAAATCTTTTTCTTGGAAATAGGTGGTCCACTGGTCGCATACATTTGAATTTTCCTGCCACATAAAGTGATTGATTGCTTATACTGGGTCCCAAACTGGGCAATTACCGCTGCAGATTTGCTCTGAGAAAATTAGATACAGACCCATTTTAAATTTGTACTCAGGTCCTGTCCCATGGATTCGTAGCTTTTCTATGAGAATCTTTTTTGACAAAAAAATTGTCACTAGGAGAGAGAACCATTTAAAGATAGCTTCATTCATGGCCTTCCAAAGAGAGAACATGGTAGAGAGAAAAAAAAAAATAGTAATTTCATTTCTATCCAAGCTGTCATAGTTAGAACTTAGAAGAAAAGACTTCCCAAAGAGAAGAATCTAAGAAAACCATTTTCATTCCCACTTTCCATTTTTTTTCTTCCACACTCCATTTTTTTTTTTTTTTTTTTATCAATTTATGACCTTCGGTTTTGTTAAAAGACAAAGAGACATATCTGCCCCTATATCATCCAATTACTGTAGGGATTATCCAAATCTTGCAATATGAATTGTAAAAGAAGTACCTATTGAACCCGTCACAGGAATATCGCTTACAATATGGTGATTAAAATCGTCGACTTGGACTCGAACTCGACCAAGCAACTTGGCTGAGTTGCATACCTAATTTTCCCCAATTGGTTGCAGAATAGTCCAAGGAGGAGGATCGGGTTGAAGGAGATATATGTGACGCAGGCAAACGAAGCTATGTGATTTTGATCCAAAGTACTGTTCAGGAATAATGCAGTTATGGATGCATTAAGAACTCAAATTCGAATTACCACTCCGAGGGGTAAGTTCCTATTGAGTTATGAATACAATCTGAGTCATCCTATTACTATAGGAGAATTATCCCAATCTTTGAATATAAACCCATCAGAGAAATATCACTTGTAGGTACCTACGAGCATTGAGAGGAAGTGGAGCTTCACAGGAGTCAATACATGATCATTGATGTTTATTTTCACCCTCTTTCTCATCGTGACAAATGATGTGACTCGAACACCTTCCTCAGTGCATCCCCCTCATTATGGATGCAAAGGCTAACCATTCTTATTGGATCTCAGATAAGGAATCCTAACCATCCACACCAAGTTATTAAATTTGTACTAGTTTTCGATTCATTACTGGTGCTGGCCCCAAATGCTCTGTACCATTGATTTGGGCTGAAAAACTCAGATACAGACCTGCGCTTTGGGACAATCGGGTACTTATGAGAGAAAAGAAAACAGAAAAAAGTCTTTCTTATGGACATCATGCACACGTGAAAGTCCAAGTCATTCTGTATAGGGGCCCCACTGCAGCTCAATCCTTTCGTTTTTCCTTCCCCTCTCAAAAGAAGACTCGACTAGTCATGAAAGCAAGTCAAGTTGCAAAAGCATGGCATCTGGTCATGTGGTGTTAGAGAAAACCACGTCCCGCACGCTCCATTTAACTGACTTTTACCTTTCCATAAAAACAGACCTTACACATTCTCCGGTAACATAAAACCAGGATGGTTTCACACCGCTAGTTCATGACCGGCCCGTTTCATGAAATCTATATATATACACATTAACATGAGAGTATAATGTAGGAATTAAAATATCTAAATCATTAAAAAGCGACCTCCTCATCTTGTCTCTTAAAGCTGTTCCAAACTCGAGATTTACTCGTTTCTACTGTCTAATGATATTATCTCCTATTGCAGAGGTTTCCTCTCCTTTGAAAGCAGAGAGAGAGAGAGAGAGATCAAACGTCATACATCTCATTCCTGTAATTACGCATGGGAAAGCATCAATCCCGAAGTGGAACCAAACGATTTGGTATAGTGGATTGTAGATGGGTATATCCCATCCAACGGCTAAGATTGTCCAGCTCAGAAAGAGAAAAATGAGAGAACCTTGAGGAGAGATTCCGATGAAGGAGAAATTTAATGGACGGGAGTACGTAGTTGAGTTCCAGGCTTTTTTTTTTTTTTTTTTTTTTTTTTCATCATTTATAAAAGACGATGAAGATGGAGACAAGGAGGTGCTGGATTTTAATTGGGAAATAGCACAATAATTCGTGCTGAACATGAGTAGGCCCAAACATTACAAACTAAGACTAAACAATCGAAAAGAAAATCAAATGGACATAAATATATAGACATAAAGATTTAAGAAAAACTAACTCATAGATTCAATTCCTTCTAATAAAAACCTTCAAACCATCATCAACGGCCAGTCTTATTCCTATATTTTAGGAAGAAAACAAAACGTCAAAAGTAAATGCTCGCAAGGTATGAGAGCTTAGTGGGGTAGAATGGGAATAGAAAATTTGGGGCAGAAAGATAAAAGAAAAGGTGGGCAGGGAGAACCCGGAGTCTTTGAAAAAAAGGATTACTTCTAGTCAAAGCTGCCAAAACCCTTGACCTTAATATATTATAATGGTTGAATTGCTGTGTATCTTTATCTCTTGGCGAAGTGGGATTCTCCCTCTCACGGTGAGAGATCAAACATTGAAATGAGTTAAACGCTGGCCCTACCCCTGGAAATGAATTGGCTGAAGCTCAAATTTAGTACTAATCCAAATGCTATATTTTATTAAATTGAATTTCACGGAAAATGATTTCTTCTAAAACTATTAAACGAAATGCCCAAGAGTCAAAAGGTCAAGATAATCTATGGAGTTGAGATTTTGCAAATATGTAGCTCTCATTGAGGTCTTTCAATCCCTCCATATCTCCCATGATTGGCATAGCCCCACCCCCCAAGTGATCCCCCCTAAGCGAGTTTTAGAGACAGCCTCACCGGAGATTCTTGTGGACCCAAAAAAAAAAAAAAATTTGAGTTTTCTAATTGAAAACTATTTTATGGAGCCACTAATAATGGATGAAAGGAGGATTGGAAGTTTTATGTATGAATGATGGGTGGCCCCAAAAATCATTATAATTATATTATGAAAGGACTTTGAAGCCCCAAGGATCTACAGTGAAAGAACATGAAACATAATTTGATCGGGGTAGATTTGTTTTAAATTAGGGTGAGTGTGTGATGAGTGTCAATTCTTAACAAGATGGTCAAAAAGGGCCGCCACATATCGGTTCTCACAAAATTTATGTGAGGACGGTTCTAAAATTAAAATTCTTGAAGGGTTTTTTTTTTTCCTTTTGTTTTTGCTCTGGGAGAGAATTCAAGGAACAAACAGTCAAAGATAAGACTATGACGAACCCATATAGAAAAAGAACCCAACCAGAAAAATTCTTGGAGGGTTCTCACAATAAAACTTTGAACCGTGTGTATATATATATATATATATATATAGAGGAATGTTCATGTGCATCTTTCTCTCACCATAGAATGAGGGACACTTCCCTTTTTGCACATGAAAACAAAGAAGTGTACCTAAGCCTATGTACTTGAAAAGTACATTAATTTTGTATTTGAAAATATCCAAAAAAGGAAGCGTCCCTCACCTTATGGTGAGAAAAATATGCATGTGAACATTCCCCATATATATATATATATATATATATATATAAAGAGAGCGCTTTTTTGTGGACTCATCGTATTGGGCCCAGATCCCCCCAACACGCTCCCCACAACCCAAAATAAAATAAAATAAAATAAAAAAGGATACCTTCTTTAAAATTCCACCAGTACAAATGTGACACTCATGGGAGTTATTGCATCACTTTATTTAATTGCTTATGATTTTTTTATTTAATTGCTAGCGACAACTTTTGACGCCCTCAAAATAGCACTCTTGTGGTTGTGGATGGTTCCCTTCTTCTTCACACCAACACACCCAGGTGAATCATAGGCAGACATTTCAACCTCCAACATCCAATATGATTGTCAAGCATAAGTTTCAGCTGAGCCCCACAAGATAGGTTCTTCATTGCAAAGGAATGGTCCCACTATTCCTGAAGAAAACTCATGCCTAACAAATGATTACGTCTTGTCATCAGTATAGAGCCTAATTAATTATGTTTGGAGCAACTTCGTTATTTGATTGAACCTGCTCATTTCACACGGCCCCCTCAACATGGAACTTGTCAAATTTCACCTAAAATGGAGTGGCATACACCATATATGCAAAATATATATGTAATGGTTCATGTCATTCTGATTGAAGTGAGATTTGGGCTTGGTCGAATAGTCGAATTAGTCAATGCAAGCATTGCTCGTGCTCAAGTAATTAGCTATTGGTAATCCAGATCATTCAAAATGAATATGTTCCTCTCCATTGGCACATCCTTAAAATTTACTTCAGTACGAGTTGGTAAATTTAGCATGAAATTGATAACATAATAATGCATATGATTAACAATACACAAGACTGTGCTAAGCACGAAAAACAGGCTTCATGACTAAAATTGGTCTATCAACTGTAAGTGTCAATTGAGAAATCTCAAAGTCTCCTCTGAAGTATGTCTCTCAATGAGATATTTCAAAGTCTTCCCCGTGATCCATAGCCTGATATTTTCAAAGTCTCCTTTTTTTTTTTTTAAGGGAACCCGCCGACTCCCTTTCTGTTGACCATTGGTAAACCCACGGATATATAGAACCACCCACTAGCCTTATGTACCGTGTTAGGCCTTATAGAGGTTCAAAGGTAGAATCTTCAGGTTAAAACTGAACTTCCTAACCACATAAATATTTTAAGTGCGGGTAACATTTTAAGTGCGGGCATCTGCTATTTCTTTGTGTGTGCAAGAGATTATTTTCCGACTGAGTCTGGTGACATGAGGCCTTTATCAACCTATGCCTCTTATTACCAATTTCCCTTGAGTCAGAATAATATGCTCCAATTACACCATTGGACTTATTAATGTTAAGGGAGAGTTTTATAGGTTTGCCTGTTTCATTAATGTAATTGAGTTCTTGGAAAGTTTGAGAAATGTATTTTGATAAGTAGTTAAATATTGAAGAAACAGAAGCAAAGATCCATATATGACTTTCTAATAATCTTCCCTTTAATAAAAAAAATAAATTAAGGAAAGATGAAAAATGTATACCCTATCATTACCCCCAAATAAATTAAATCTTAGTAAAGTTAAGGTCCCATCTATCTTACATTTTCTCACCTCTTTAATGATTGTTAATTGTTGGAACCAAGTTTATCATGAATTCCTAGGTATTTAATTCAATTCTAATCATGTCCCCAATTGTTAATCTTTTTTTTTTTCACATATTTACCATTAGAAGTTGACTATTATTCTAATTCAGCGAAATCTTCGGTGTTTTGGTAGGGAGGGAGGAGTGCTGAGTGGGATTTTCATCGGACGAATCTTGAAATGATACATGACCTGCAACATGCAGATGAACAAAACTATGTGATTTGAACAATATTGATACTTCGACTAATGCAGTTATGGGATGAATTGAGAATTTCTAGCTATTTGAATTGCCCCTCTCAATCTGATTTTGAAGGGTAAAGTCCTATGAAGTTCTTACATTTTTCATGTCTGCAGTTGTCACGACCAGGGCCCGAATTATGATAATCCAGGGCCGTGAACCATACTTACTCCCGTAAACTCTGAATTAACCGAAATTAAAACAGAATTCACAAGGGATGACATTCAATCCATACATACCTGTCAATTGTACAATTTGCGGAAATACACATTAACAATTAATACAAATTGTACATGTATACAAAATAAGGTTCTTTATACATGTATCGATCATTTGCTTTCTTTCATCAACTCAAGCATATCTAAACACTATGCAAGTTGACAGCTATTCAATTCTCAAAATACTTACATTTCCAAAAGTATTTCAACTATTACAAAAAGAATTCTCAAAAGAATTTTCCAAAATATCCCTAGTCCACTTTGCGTACTCGAATACCCATATCAATTGGTATTCCGACCGTCCCACTCTATCAATCCTCCCGGAGGAACCGCAATGGTCTCCTCCGCTACCGCCGGGGCCGCTGCTGGGCCGACACGGGCAAGCAGGTCTGTAATGCCATCAATAACACCAGTGAACACGACGGTTCAACAAAGCATAAACGCAACTTGTGATAGCACATGTTAGTACATTTACTAAATTCATTCAATATATCTAGGGAATAATTCCAATTCTAGATAATGGATGAGCATAATAAGTCAATCAATAAGCATGCACAAGATGGCAACTACCATAGCTTTCATTTCAATTCATTTTATTCTATTTCTTTTCATGTCATTTCATTTTATATCCCATCTTTCCTCAAATGAATGATTCATCTTCCAAATAAAAGGCATCAATCAGTACCCGAAGATACGATCAGAATTTGTGGGACTTACCAGTATTCGGGTCAGGGACATTAGCATCACCACGGAGCTCCGGAACGCCCCCAAATCCATCTACTGCAGTATGAATAGTTATTTGGCTCAGGGCGGAAGGGCGCATCATTCATGACCCTGGCCTCATGTACATAATCATTTATTAATTCATTTAGAATTTCATATAATAGCTAGGTAGTGCCAGACTCAAGAGTCAATACATTTCATTATCAATTCATTTCTGGATTCAATTTAATACAGTAATTTCATTCTTAACAACAGAAAGGAAACAACAATGACATCAATCTTGTGAGATTGGAATGAAGTGATACAGAACACAAAAAGGCATGAGAGAATTACTGACTACCCGATTCTACTAATTTCTATTCCAGTTCCTACCCACCATTTGTGTGTAACCATTGGTTATCCAATGTACGTGTTATTCTCGATGGACATCACATTTGTATTTATATGTACATTGGAGTCCCCATACTTTAACACCTATAGAGGTATAGTCTATAATCAATTAACACTCAACCCATTACTAATTCAAGGGTTCAATTCTTAAGGCTTCTATTCCATTAACCAATCCTCACCAAATCTCTATTTGCATTAATTAGCCACAAAGCTAATTTAGAGGACACATAAGTGTCCAAAAGTATCCATGCTTCTTGCGAAATCCAAAACCAACTGATCGGACCGTTAAGTCCGATCGATTGGCCAAATTTTCGGCCCCAATCAATGCCCTGTCCAGTATCAGGTTCGCTCGAGCGGACTCAAGTTCGCTCGAGCGGACCCAGACAAAGAGGTGGTCGCTCGAGGGAACCCAAAGTTCACTCGAGTGAACTCAAACAGAAAAGTGGTCGCTCGAGCAGGCCTTTGTCCGCTCGAGCGCCTTCATCCAGAGAGTGATTCGCTCGAGCGAACTTCAAGTTCGCTCGAGCGAATGCTTCAGAACTTCACTCCGTACATCCAGAGAGTGGTTCGCTCGAGTGAACATCAAGTTCGCTCGAGTGAACATCAAGTTCGCTCGAGCGAATGCTTCAGAAAACCCAATCCGGATTCCTGCAACTCTCTCTCTTCTTCACTCCTTACTCCATTCATTACCACAACCACCTGCAATAACTTTGGACCTCCTGTCCACTCCTCATTCATCATTTAATACACACATCTAATCCATTTCATCAATCCATAACAACCCATTTCAACATTCAATGAAATATACACAACCCACATTTATGAAATCTCCATTCACATTCACAATACTAACAACAATCATAAGTAGGGTTTATACTTGCCTCCTTAAGCTTCTTTGATAAAAAAAACCCCCTTTTCTTTACTTGGCTTGTCACAATCCCTCTCCAAGAATCTTCCAAGTTCTTCGATAATGGGGGATGCACTTGAAGAAGAAGATGAAGATGATGATGCCTCTTCAAAATCTCTCCCCACTTTCAATCCTCACTCTTGATGGGGAAGAAATGGAAGAGAAGGAAGAATGAGCCTAGGGTTTACTAAAAATGGGAAATGCTCATCTCTTAGCTTATATAAGTGGGATTTTTGCACTTAAGCCCCCTTCTATTTCTCTTATTCACCATTTGGGTCAAATGAAGACTCATTTGATCGACCTTAAGTCAAATGAAACTAAGTGTATTATGAAAGTTGACGTACTCTTCGAGATACATACGTTGGTATCAAGAATTTCCGTATTAACGAAATACGAGAAAATTCGTATTTACAAAAAGGTCCTTAGTTTACCTTGTTTGAGTTTATAAACTCTTTTTAATCAACTCAATCCCTTTCAAGTTCACTTCATTAAGCTTAATTCAATCATTTGGGACTAACCCAACTCATTTAGTTCATCAATCACAATTAGCACAATTAATCATGCTTAATTAACACTAATTGGGATTAATTAGTCTTAATTACGATTAGTCCGGGGCGGGGCCTAATGGCAGTCCAGCTTATTCAATTACTAGGCATGATTCCAATTTGAAATATGAACCATACATTGAATTAATCACAAGAATACCAATAACAATATCTTTATTCCTTGAATACCATTAACAATATCTACATTTATTTCTTCTTTTTTAATCGGTAACATATAAATAAATCGCAATGGAGCACCCAATCTCAAGGTGCCATTCTCATAGTCCGGATCAAACCGGGCAACCTGTGCAATTCTCACTTTAGCGAGCAAGAGTCTCGCTATACATTCAGCCGCCTTGACAGATTTTGGCCTTGCATCATTCCTCATTGTTCCATACCTCACATTGGAATGGTAAAGAATTCTAAGCATCCAAGACAGTTTTCTTTCTTGATGAATATTGCCCCAGTCACCACACAGCTCAGTCTCCACGGCACAGTCTCAGTCTCCACATCAGAAGTCTAAGCTAAGCATCCAAGACAGTTTTCTTGATGAATATTGCCCCAGTCACTACACAATCTCAGTCTCCACACGGCAGAATTCTAAGTCTCCACGGCACATTCTCAGTCTCGGCACAATCTCAGTCTCCACGGCACAATCTCAGTCTCCACACGGCACAGCTCAGTCTCCACGGCACAATCTCAGTCTCCACACGGCACAGCTCAGTCTCCACGGCACAATCTCAGTCTCCACAGCAGAAGTCTAAGCATCCAAGACAGTTTTCTTGATGAGTATTGCCCCGGTCACTACACAATCTCAGTCTCCACGGCAGAATATTTCTTGGCATCCGACATAGTTTTCTTGATGAACATTACTTGATGTAATTACCATGCCCATAATGATTGTATTCTCGAACGGAGAAACTATCTATTGCAAATGAACATGAACGTTTTGAAATCAAAACATAAGATAATAGAAGTAAGAATCCATACCTTTGTATGGACCAATCTTATGTTCTCTTTGAAGTTAGTATCTATTATAATCTTTGTATGGACTAAATTAAAATGAATTTATTTAAAAGAGTCCACTATCATTACACTGGTTATGTGATCCCACAATAATGTTATTAAGGTGGGCTAACCTTTATTGTCAGTCCACGACAGAGAGTCTTCCACCATCTGCTACTTTAAAATAATTCATACTCCACTAAAAGGCTTTTAATCTTCAACCATAGTCTTCCACCATCTACTACTTTAAAATCATTCACAATCCACTACGGCTTTTTAAATCTACAACTATTTACCCAGTTTCTTCCTCATAATAGCATGCACGCAACGTCAAGAATCCATTATCCACCACAATCAGCGTCCCAATCAAAGCTAAACCAAAGAATCTTAGTCCAGTCATCCCCGATTTTTCCGACGTCCTAGAATTATCATATGCCGTCCCCTTACCAATTTCTGTCTTATTACACGTTGGCCTCATTAACGTGCAAGAAGGGAGAAATAGATCAGGCCTATTTGGTTTCATGGAATTGAATTTCTAATGAGAATTCTAAGAAATGTATTTTGAAAAGTGGTTAAAATTGAAAAAATAAATGTGTAGATCTATAAATGGTGATCAAATAATCGCCCTTTATAATGAAAAATGAATCAAGAAAAGAGGGCAAATGAATACCCTCTCATCACCTTAGTAAAGCATTTCTTAGGAAAGTTAGGGTCCCACGTACATCTTTTATCTTACATTCTTCACCCTTCACCTCTTTAATAATCTTTAGTGTCAGAATTAATTTTTACCATGAATGAATCGTTGGGTATTCAATTCTATGCAAACAATCAGGCCTCCATTGGTTAATTGACCAATCAGATGTCGAACACTATTCAGATTCAGCAAAATTTGCGTCAATATTCTTGCGGGGTGTGGGCCAAAGAAAAAAGAGTTTGTATGATGATGATACGTGGTGGACATGTTTCAGGTCCCAAGTCAAGTCATTCTGCACGTCGGTTCTTCTTCCACTACAATCCAGTAGTCCATGTATTTCTTCCTCTCGAAGCATGGCATCTGGTATAGATAGGTCCAGGAGATTCTGCCTGGCCTCATTCCACACCCTTTTGTACTTGTGATAAAAGAACCACCGGTGATGATGGAGCTCTCATATGCTAATATTGTTTTTGTAAGATGGTTTTGGTTATTCCTCATCCATGCAACCCTTCTCATGTCACCCGTGGTGGAATCGATTATTACAACAGAAGATGCTGCAAAAGCAACAGATGCACTCACCCTACTTTCTTTCAAGCAACAGATAAGAAATGATCCTTTCCATTCTCTGAGCACATGGAATGACTCTCTTCCTTTCTGTCAGTGGCATGGAATAACATGCGGTCGACGCCATCCTCATAGGGTCATGACCATGAACCTGACTGGCCTTCAATTGTTTGGTCCTTTGTCACCCTTGATAGCGAACCTTACATTCCTTCGTGGAATCGACCTTAGCCACAACAAACTCCATGGCCAGATCCCCCAGGAACTTGGTCTCTTGTTCAGGCTCAGGTACTTCTATCTTAGGAATAACTCATTAGGAGGAGAGATTCCAGTCATATACCCAAACAGGTCTTTAAGATTAAGCCTCTCCGATATCTCAACATAGAGGCAAATTCTTTGGAGGGGTCCTTGCCAACTGAAGTAGGCAATGCGAAGAACCTTGAAACATTAATTGTTTCTAATAACAAATTGTCGGGTGAAATTCCCAACAGCCTAGATAATTGTCTTAGTCTGGAAAACCTTCAATTGGATGGTAACTTCTTCCAAGGATCATTTCCAACTTTGGATTCTTTGAAAGGTATGTTACACATGGATATTTCACGCAATGAGTTCACGCAATGAGTTCTCAGGGCAGATTCCGGAGTATCTTGAAAAGCTTCATTATCTAAGATATCTAAACCTATCTTATAATGATTTTGAGGGTGAAGTGCCACAAGAAGGAATCTTTAGGAATGCAAGTGCAATATCAGTCATCAGCAATAGAAAGCTATGTGGGGGAAGTCCAGCACTGCATGTTGTTGCCCACATGTCATAGCCTGGATTATAAAAAACACGGGAGGAGGTTTTCTTCAAGACAAATCATTGGAATGCTCATTGGTTCGGTTCTCTGTTTACTTTTTCTAATGTCCCTCCTTTATTATTTTATAAGAAAATCAAAGAAGCATCCACGTCCTCATTCAATAACACACCCCTTAGAGGAACAACTTTTAAAAATTTCTTATGGGGATCTTTTTAAAGCAATTGATGGGTTTTCTTCAGCCAATTTGATTGGGGTGGGAAGTTATGGCTCCGTTTATAAAGGATTTTTAGATGGCGTCAGAAAGGATGTGGCAGTGAAGGTGCTTAATCTTAATCGGCGAGGAGCTTCTCAGAGTTTCATAGCTGAATGTAAAGCATTGAGAAATGTTCGGCACCGAAATCTTCTAAAAATCCTTACTGTTTGCTCAAGCATTGATTATAAAGGTGATGATTTCAAGGCTCTAGTATTTGACTACATGGCTAATGGGGACCTGGAGCAGTGGTTGCATTCAAGTATGGATGAGCAACATCAATCCAAGAATCTAACCCTTATTCAAAGGTTAAATATAGCTATTGATGTGGCTTTTGCATTGAATTATCTACATAACTCTTGCGAGAAATCAATCGTTCACTGTGATTTAAAACTAAGTAATATTCTTCTCAACCATGACATGAATGCCCATGTAGGAGATTTTGGATTAGTGAGGTTCCTTTCTGAAGCTGCTAGTAGCTGCTCTCAAAATCAAACCGACTCACCTAGCATACAAGGAACTATTGGATATGTTGCTCCAGGTGATATGCTTTTATCATTTGTTTTTTCTTTATGAGCATGCTTTAGTTATAACCATTGATAAATTCTCTGCCTTCAAAGTTTAACATCATCATGTCTTTTAATCAAGTAAATAAAGTAATTATAGTAAATAATTACATATTTATAAACAAATCCCCATATGTTTCTATAAACCAAAATTAAAAAAAGGGATAATTTTTTTTTATTTTTTTATTTTGCTTAAAGGTAAGATTTTGTATTAAAAAAGAAGGAAAGAAATGGGCACATAGCCCCCAAAAGGAGATAGAAAAACTGAACAAGCTCCATGAGAGCACTAAAAAAATGAGGAAGTTAAAACAACATAAAGATCAAAAGGTAGTTGAGGAGAGGTTCCCGAAAAGAGAAAGAGAGCGTCATTATACAGCCTCTGAACATTACTTGGCAAGGTTCGGATTGAGTCGTAAAGGTGTTCAGTCAGTCATTGCTTAGCTTGCTCTATAGAAACCACTATGCTGAAAATAGCTTCATTCCAGCACCTCATATGGAAAGCTAACGTGATGGATCAAAATTATTGAAATTACTTCGTCTAATAAATTGATATCTTACTTGAGCATAGTAATTCTATTTAAATTTATTAAACATACGCATCATTGACTTGTTGGATGATTATTGAATATTATTGTTTTTAGTGATAATATAAAAATTACAACTTTTGAAATCTCCTTTATAAAACACCCCATACTTTTCGAGACAAAAGGAAAAAAAAAGGTAAGCTGCGTGTGTGTGTATATACAAAGACAAGAGAAATTGATCGGTACATTATTTTACAAAAGTAGTTCAAATTCAACAAATCAAAGGTCAGATGACTTGCTAATACTATTTCTGTTGAGGGTTGTGTAAAGCAATAATTTTTTCTAAACTTTTTTAGGAATATCCTTTCTTTTACTATTTCAGTCTAACTTCATTGCCAAGTAAAACAGTTTTGTCAATTGTTTACAATTGTGAAGCAAGTGATTCATTGTAATTGAAAAATGTGGGTGTGGTGTTTAAGGAAGATATCTTTTTAGTTTTGTTTAGTTTAATCTATAGAACTTGCCTCTTTTGGAACTTATTAGAATATTGTGACAACCTTATAGTATGATGGAATAAAATGTTCTACTACTCGAGAACTCAAATTCAGTCAGTTGAACACTGGTATATTAAACTGATTGATTCAGAATTTATTACATTTCTTCCTTTCTATAGATATTGAGTCTTGCATCGTTCTCTTGAATTGAATCTTAACCATTGTAACTATTCTTAGTCAAATAATGGCAGAGTATGGAAGGGGCGGCGAAGTATCCATATTTGGAGACATCTACAGTTATGGCATCCTTCTTTTGGAAATATTCACAGGAAAGAAACCAACTGATGAGATCTTTAATGGAAGTCTAAGCCTTCACCAATTTGCTAAGCTGGCTTTACCAGAGCAAGTAATGGAGATTGTTGATCAAAGCTTGCTCTCAATACAAGTTGAAGCTCTTAATGAAAGCCAAACTCCCACAATTGCAGAAAGCAAACTTGAAATGTGCTTAATATCTACTTTCAAAGTTGGTGTGGCCTGTTCTATGATATCTATAAAGGACCGAATGGCGATAGGAGATGCTATGGTGGAGATGCAGCGTCTGGGAATTGGAATGCATGCTGGGAATAACTGAATCCTACAATGGTTAAAGGTATTGTTTAATAGTATTACTGAGAATATTCGAGTAGAAGATGAATTGGTTGAGAAATCTTACATTTTTTCATATACATGTGGTTTCTCCTCAACGTGATTGTGTACATATGGTAGTAGAAAAGAGCTATTAAAACAAGCATGAGTTTGACCTCAATTGCACATATTTAAGCTCAGATTGGTTTGACGGTCACCCTGTTAGATAGACAACGTGGATCCTAATTCAGCAACTAAGCTTGCCACTCTTATATATCCATCGAAAATCTTAAATAATTTATGAAATATAAAGGTTTTCAAACAAAATAACTGAAAATGGAAACTCATTTGTGGGGTCCACCTTTCATCGATCTGACCCCATACAACAGGTATACCTCACATTCAATAAAATGACACTAGTGAACTGTGATCTTTATAGGAGTAATTTCAATCATTGATTTTATGATGAAATTGAATTTTATTTAAACTCTAAAGGCTTCAATTTTTCAAACATTGAGGCCACTAAATCTTGGGCTTGGATGGTAAGGAGGTACTTGCATACACGCAGACCTTTCCACTCCCATGACTAACATTCATTTAGGTAGCCCCCATGACTAACATGCATTTAGGTGGCCCCACAGATATCTCCTAAGAGAGAAGTGACTTTGTACGCAAAAGTTATACATATGTATACAGTACATGCACTATACAAACAAACACATATGCAAAAGTATAGCACTTTTGAAGTTCGTTTTAAAGATACTAAATAAGCCCACAATATATTATATTGGGCTCTAAAAGTATGATTCTTCTCAACAAGTGGTCAAGAGCCTTTTGTGATCAAATCCGCCCCCTAACCCATGTTTTCACTATTGGGACAAAGAGAGTGAGGTCTTATTACTTTCTCATATTGTACTTTTCAATGAAGACGGGCAGACAACTTCTAAATATGTCATAGCTTATAATGGTTCTCTTATTAGTGTAGGTGCCACTAAAGGACGTAGGATGTGCTTGCCCAAAGAACCGAAAGGGAAGGCGATCTTCTTTGCATGCAATGAGAGGAAGAGAGGTTTCTCGAAAGCATTTGTCCTATTAGATATAGATAAGGTGATTAAAGAGATTAATTGAGCTGAGAATTGATGCTTTAAGACTCGTATTTTGGATGTCAAAGAGTTGGTGCATTTGGCCACCAATTAATATGGCTATGAGCCTCGGGTGACCTCATCTATTTTGTTTGTTGTTTCTTTGCTTCTAGTTAGGGATGTAAATAGGTCGGTTTTGGTTTGGGTCCATAGTGGATCTGGATCCAGAACCATTTAGGAGAAGGCGGACCTGGACCCAGAATTGGAACCAAAAACCATATATGGGGCGGGTTTGGGTCTGGGTCCTGGTCGGGGTCTGGGTAGAGAATGGTATGAGGAAAAATATAATTTTAAGGAGAAATTCTAGAAAATTGAGGTAAAGTGTCGGATCCCATGTCCACGGGTCCGAACCAATGTGGAATTGAAACCGGACCCGTTTAGGTAACGGGTCCAAAAAACAGGACCTGGACCTGGACCCGGACCCATTTACTTAGCAGGGCCTAAATAAGGCCCCATTTTCTGGTTTTTAACAGGTCAGAACATCCGGCTAATCGAAGAATCAACGACCCATTTACATCCCTACTTCTAGTAAGTTTCCCTTTACAAAAAAAATTGGATACAATATATATATGAGAGCTTTTTTGGTGTGGCTAGTGTGCATGATGTTAGTTTTATGGTCTCAATCCATTAAGATTGATGTATTAAATTGATTAACTTCTTTATTTATCAATATATTCATGCTTTCCTTTCATGAGATGAATGGTGTTTTATTACTTATTTGCACATAACCAATACAAATGACATGATGGTTCATGAGATGAACCGGGAGTTCATGAGTATACCAGATGCAATATATGTGTATGGATGAGATCCATATACAGGAGACATGTATAGCAAATCTTATACTTAAATATCTTCATAACCAGTGATGAAACTAGACATCTCATCTGACAAAGTTGTAGTACTTTGATTGCTATGAAATAACGTGATTTGTCTCGATCGGCAGATTGTAAGATTCTGGATCATAGTGTTGGTATATTGGATGTATTGAAGGACCATGAGAAGCACTTTATGAATACTGTCTTTCCTTTAAGGTCTACTCTCATAATTCCCTAGCAATAGGCTCTCAATCCTGAGACATTGATAAACTTAAGTTTATATTTATTCATTTTCTTTGAGTCTCCAATGAGTGAGGCCAACTGTAGGTCAACACCTAAGTATCTTATGTACGTGGTAGTGAGACTGTGACAACATTTAATGGTCAAGATGGAATCTATCTTTGTTATCCCCTTGTGCTAATTAATGGATTTATCATTGGTAAGTGTACACCCATCTCAATTAAGAGTTAATTGGATGGTACTAATGATCACTGTGATTAATTGAGACTCAAGGATAATAAGATATGGATCTTAATTGGTGGGACAGTTTATCCAATTGATTCATGGATATTAATGGAGGGGCCTACTTGTGGTGATAAGGACTTTTAGAGTCTTCATGTAATTTATTCCTAAGACTAGAGTTCAATTGCATTTGAGTCCGGATCCCCTAATTCATTGAAAACGGGGATCCCTGTTCCGCCATATCTCAGAGTGCCACATTTCAAATGTGTCTGGTCAACATTGTTCTCTTTTCATCTGCTGCATTGAAGGAATAAACAAAAAGGAGAGGGATCTTTTACAAATAAAATGAAACAAACCCTCGTCAAAACAGGCCCTCTCCACGCCGTTCCTTTTCTCCTTGATTTCTTTGGCAATCATCTCCTGGTCTTTGACTCTTTCTTCCAAGACACGGTTGAGCCGAGGAACGAGTCTTTGACTGTTTGATCCGGGCCAGACTGCAGGAAGAACTCGTTTGGCTTTTTCCCTGAAAATAAGTTGGCAAAATCCGAGTCCTCGATCTAGGCTAAAGATCTGAGGTAGATGGAGACTTTCTTGCATAGCTGATTTTCTTAGAAGTCGTCGTTGAATTTGTGGGTTTTGTAGAACTGATAAACTTGACATTGATCTTCCAACCATCTCTAGCATCAGCTCACAAGAGAACGTTGGAATCCCGTAAAATGAGAATTTTAAGAATCAGGATTCCGCTTTTACCAACCAAAAAAAAAATACAATCACGATTCCGAATTCGATGGCAGACACAGGAGAAGTAGCCCTTAAAAATATTTCTCTTCATTTCTCATAAAAATGGGTCTAATCAAACCTCTAACCAACCCCAAAACCCAAAAAGAGATTCTGTTTCATGGGTTCTTTGAAATCATTGAATTCCAATAACACAATCAAACTCCCCAGGAATTCGTAAAACCCATTGCAAATTCGAAAAAGGATTTGAAAGAGAAATACCCCAATAGCATTTGTTTTCTTGACTTATTATTATTTGCAGATAATTGTTTTAGAGTTAAAATGGCTAAGGAAGAAGAAGTGGGTGCTCAAAACGAAACTATTATTTGGGATGATGGGAATGGATTAGATAGGGATAGAAAGATTGTTGACAGTAAAAAGCTGAAGAGGAAGAAAGATAAGAAGATGAGAAGGTTTTTTAAGGAAGCTGCAATGGCTGATAAGCGTGGAGTTTGTTATTTGGCTGATAAAACCTGTTTTGGCATCTGTAACATGGGGCCCACATGGACGGCCACCAAGTTATCCGCCCTCGCTGAGCTCTCCTTCGGTCGCGTCATCGGACGGCTGCCGAAAGCCCTCTCCCAATGCAACCTCTGCTTTCTCGCCGTTAGCCGGAACTTCCACGTATCTCTTGGAGAAGACGATTGGATTTTTTTTTTTTTGTTACACCTAATTTTTGTATTTTCAAAAAGGACCCTCTTCTTTCCATTTTTTCATTCCAAAACGCAGTTGAGAGGTCCATAGCTTACATGTCATTTATTTTACATGTGCGCTCAAATATAGGGCCTGTTTTGCTAAAACAAGGACCCGGACTCATTGAATTTATTTAGTGGAGTTATTTGCAATTAACTGCGGGCCTGGATTGCACATGAGATGTGGGGTCGCGGTGTCTCAGTTAGAGTCAGCTTTCTATGGAATCCCTAGTGGTCCCCACGCTAGCCTAAGATTGGATCATTACTAATTCTATTTAAACTCAAAAGGAAAGTTACTATTTCTATTTGAAGTGAGACTTCTAATAGTGGTAATAGTAGGAAGTGAGACTTCTAATAATAAACGAATATGAGGTTGCTTAAAGCTATAAATAGAGGGGAATAGTGGCTTGGACGTCCATGCATGTTTTCCTCCTAGGGATTCACGCCCAAACCCCCCTGCGTAAGAGTTGCACTCCTCTCTTCTACCTCTCTCTTCTAGTTTCTCTTCCGGTTTCCCTTGAGGTTCTAATTGGTTTTTATCTTGGAGATTCCACCATCTTCCTTGAGGAAAGAGATCTGAGACGTGTCATAGGGTGAAAGATGATTGAGTCTTGGAGATTCTGATTTGGTTTGCGAAAGAGTTTCTCAAAGAAAGAAATCAACTCCTCCATTAGAGCACAACCGAGCTCCATAGGTATAATCTACTACTTGTATGTTGTAGAATTTCGTGGTTGCTTGTTAGGTGCTGTTTCTATCTTCTAAATAGAGGTTATTGCTGATCATGGTTGATGAGGTTAAGTTTTGGATCCTGGATTTGGTTTCATGGCCTTATGGATACTTGATTCCTTAGTCAAGTGGGTCAAAAGTTTTAAAAACCTATCCACGAGGCCCACCCACTTCCAACACGGGAAGCTGACATTATCATGGGGCCCACTAGTGATTGATCCAAGGGGTCCACAGCATTGTACCACCTTGATAGTAACTAATCGCATGGTTTTTTACCCATTTGAATGGATTAGACATTTGGGTTGAGGTGATTTTTCTAAATATGTAAAACCGTAGAAACTCTCAGGCCTTTTAAATCTAGAGGAGCACATGATCATGTGAACCCTTGTCACTTAGATATGAGTTTATCAACGGGAGGAGGGCAGCTGAAAAGATCTCCTACTGGACGATGGCGACATAAAAAAACAAAACCCACCTGATTATCCTAGCAAGTGGCGAAGTCAGGATTCTCTTTCAAAGAGGGCAGTGATGATCAATCAATACATAAGTGGGGCCCACTTATGAAAAGTAAGTCATCCAAAAAAATGTCCCTTCCCTCATAATCTTTGTAACATATCGCATAATAGCGTGCCCACTAATAATTTTAAGGTTCACTGATGTTATCCACATAATAGAGATAGAAAAAATTGAAGAAAAAGTAAAGAATGATAGAAAAGCTCTATAATAATGGACCCACTTATAAAACATCTAAATCATTAAAAAAAATTGACCTTAAATAGTCCTCAGCAAATTCCACTTAAATGGCAGATTGGTTCTCTTCTTTTTCATGTGATGGGATGGATTCTTCGACGGTTTTTCCATGAAATCGTGGCAGTTCCAAAATCGAGATTTCCTCATTTTTACTGTCTAATGATATTTATACATCTAATGTTGCAGATCTCCGATTCAGAGGGGGCTCCTCTCCTCTCAAAGCAGAGAGAGAGAGAGAGATCATACGTCAATACATTTCAATTCTGAAATTAAGCATTGGTAAAGCATCAAGATCCCATCCAATGGCAAAGATTGTTTAATTAGGGATAATTTAGGGATATTTAATTATTAATAAGATTAGAGGAGATGAAGATTAGAAACCATCCATTAAAGATAGATTTGATTAATTGATTAAGGAGAGATATTGTAGGATTTATTAAAGAGAGTTATGACAGGGGAGTGGGGGAACATACCTCCACAATTAATCTCATTTAAAAACCTACATCAAACCCCGTAATTCAAAGGCCGAGGCAGTTTTGAGGCCGATTTCAATTGAAATCAATGTGGTTAACATTGAATGGAATAGTCAAAATAAATCAGCCTCTTTCATATATAATAATGGGCCAAATGGGACCTCACATATCAGTTCTTACAAAATTTATGTGAGGACGGTTCTCAAATTAAAATTTTTTGAATGGTTTTCACTATAAAATTTTTGAACAATATATATACAAATAAATATAATAGCTTTTGAGGACTCAGCGGATGGGGCCCAGATCGATCCCACCCCCCCACCCCAAAAATAAATAAATAAATAAGGAAAACCTTGTTTAAAATTTGACCAGTACAAATGTAATAGTCGTGGGAGTTTTTCAGGCCCTCCAATTGATCACAAAATAATTGCTTCACTTTTTTTGCTAATGATTTTTCATTTAATTGCTAATGATTTTTTTTTTTATTTAATTGCTAGCGATTGGACACAACTTAGACACCCTCGAAATAGCACTCTTGTGATTGGATGATTTCCTTTTTTTTCCCACAGGTGAGTCATAAGCAGACCTTTCAACCTCCTAACTTCAACATGATTATCAAGCATATATAAGTTTCAGCTGAACCCCACAAGATAGGTTCGTCATTGCAAAGGAACGGTCCCACTATTCCTGAAGAAAACTCATGCCTAACAAATGATCACATCTTGTCATCACTATAGAGCCTAATTAATTATGTTTGGAGCACAACTTTATTTGATCGAACCTGCTCATTACGCACGGAACCCTCTACATGGAAATTGTCAAATTTCACCTAAAACAGAGTGGCATACCCCATATATGCAAAATATATGTGTAATGGTACATGTCATTCCGATTAAAGTGAGATTTGGGCTTGCTCGAATTAGTCAGTGCAAGCATTGCTCGTGCTCAAGTAATTAGCTATTGGTAATCCAGATCATTCAAAATGAATTTGTTACTCTCCATTGGCACATCCTCAAAACTTACTTCAGTGCTAATCAATACACAAGACTCTGTTAATCACATTACCAGTCATATGCTAAACTAGGGCCTATCATGGGCTGGGCTAGCCCAAGCCATATCTGGGCCCAACCCGCTTTGCTCCGGGCCTGGGTTTGTAACCTAGGCCCGTTTAATGTTTGGGCTGGGCTTGGATTAATTGATAGAAAGCCCAAAGCCCGGCCTGGTCCAGCCCTAGTAAGCAGTGATTATAATTTAATTTAATTTAATTTAATTTAATTTAATTTAATTTAATTTGTCCAAGCAATTGCTAGAAACCCCCAAAAAAAAAAAAAAAAGATAAAAAGCCCAATTCATCCTGGCCTGATTGCTTAAATGGGCAGGCTCGACCCTGACTTTTTCAGCCTGTGTCTGACTTGGGCATGGCTGGGCCTGTGATTCCATAGTCTGGCTGGGCCTGGATATCCCTCAGGCCCTCATCTTTAGGTGGGGATCAACTCCTATTGAAATTTGGGGATATGTCTGTGGAGGGGAAATAATTAATTCATTACAAACGGTCCAGATCATAAATAGGTGGGCCCCATAGTGGGTTTTCACACATCTCACTCATGGAAAGCATGTGGGACACAATTAGGGGATCTGGACTCGTGTTCTGTATAAAGTGGAAAAAGGGCTGTATTAAGAGCTAGTCGCTGGATTGGAAACTTTCTTTCACATGAAAATCGCCAAACAACGTTCAACGCGCAACGTGCATTCTACGAGAAAATGTTCACTGGAACTACCAACAAATCTCAGAGGATTTAAGCAATCTATAAACAATAGATTCAGCAAACAATGCATATATCTTACAGAACAAAGGGGGTTATTTGATCAATGATGCAAATGCAAAATGTCATATTTTTCTCCCTTAATGTTTAGTGCTTTATACTTCTTTGATGCGTAAATGTACTCATTATTCTTGTACTTTTATTTAGGTGCAAATGGAGGCATTAAGTGCAAAACGAAGCTAATTGGGCGATTCTGGACAGTTTGGACATCGATTCGTAATCTGTGTATAACTCTCTCATCCGAGCTCCAATTGAGGTGATTCAAGATGCTATGGAACGCCAAGAAAAATATCTACAACTTTCATGTTTTAACTTTTGAGAGATACTGGCTGCATCAAGGTTGAAATCGGGCTTGAAGTTACTGCTCGTACTAGATGCTAAATGGATGAAAAATCAAGCAGAATGGCATTATGGTAAATTTGAAGAAATCAGGAGTTCGTCGAAACATATCCAATATTGGGCTCATATTGTGCAGAACGAAAAATGGTGCAACTTTAATTCTTGGGTCGAGTCCAACAGAAGCCCGAGTGAGAAGATATTGTCAAAAAGAAGATTTTGACTAAGTTAGAATTTAATTAATTATTTTATTCCATCTCCAATCCCACACCACTTCAAATTCTTTCAAAACTCACGGGTGCATTCTCCAATGTAGTTTTTTCTATTCTCTCTTTCATCTTTCATCCTCTCCTACTTTATCTCTCCCTCATTCCTTTTCTCTCCATTACATGGGCCCAACTACCTATTTTTTCTCTCCTAACTCTACCCTACTTCACATCTATAAATACCACACATTCTCTACCCTAGAGAGGCCTCATCTTATTCTCTCCTTCCACGTATTCTCTCTCCCTCTCTCTCTTTCTTCTTTCTCTTTCTTCTTTTCTTTTATTAGTTTTGCAAGTTTCTTTTATGGCCCTGCGTGGCTAATTTCCGGTAATTGGTCGAAGGAGACTGAAGCCTCGGAATAAATACTGTGAGATCTAATTTATTTTCATTGTTCAATTTATGCTTTGAATATGGGTTGTTCTTCTATGTTTAATTTGTTATCATGATTGTTTCGTTTAATTGCTAGGATGCATATTAGTATATTTTTCGTTGCAATCTACTGCTAAATTAGAAATCAAATCCATAATTGTTTGATATCTCTAATTTGCGAAGCAACTGATATTTAATAAATTACTGCGTCAGTGATTGTTAGATATTAGGAAGAACACTTGGCTAAATTAAATGCAACCGCGTGTGCTTGTGTTATTTGGGTTCATCGATCTCTCTAATTTTAATGCTGTTACTAAATTAAATCTATAGCGCTTGTCTTAGGTTGTTTAGTAATTAGGGTTAATTAGAGTGCGTGTTTTCTAATTAACTAATTAAGGAGGTAGGAATTTAATTCCAATGATGAATATTCAAAGTGTTAGTTGATTTATTTTTGCATCAATGATCAGTTCTGAATTTCCGATGGTGGATGTTAACTTTGACCAATGCTTGCTCATTTAATTGAATTCGTTACTTTGTTGCTCTTTGTTTGCTTTTATTTATTTTTTTCTTTCTTTCAGCATAAAAAAAATACCCCCTCATCTTTAATCACATAGCATGAAATTTGACTAAACACTCTCCGTGGGAACGATCCTTACTCGCACTACTACATATATTTTTAGGAGTAAAGGTTTTATTATTTTTGGGTGCCTGCGACAGCACGACCAATCAACCTCTGGAAACTTATTTAATTGATCAAATGATTTAGACATATACTACTTCATAATATAAACTCTTTAACAATAATTATATTTGTTGAAGCCAAATCCTCGATCGAGTCGGCTGCAGCAAGGTCCCTCTTACTCAAGAAAATCGAGAAAATAAATTAAGTTAATCATGTGTTGTACATGTTGTAGGGTCTTTAATTTCTTTGGTGCAATGGTAAGAATATTCTCAGGTGCCATGGGTGATACTGTAGATTTAAGAGCTGCGAGTAGCCAATTTGCGCATTAATTAATGACCTTTTTTTATATATTTTATATGTACTCAATCTAATTTTGTCTTTACTAAAAGTAAAGAAGATGGGAGTTATCCTAAAAAATGGGAGATCTCTTTTTCTTTTTTCTTTTTTTGAAAGACAAAAGATGGAGATCTTGATGGAATATTTAACTACCACACCACTCTTGCTTTCTTTCTTTTTTATGTGGTATTGTTGTCAACTTGAAGACGCAGAGATCGGTCCCTAAACAAATGTGTGACGCTGAGGTACAAACACCAATACACCAATGTCTTGTCACAATGATGCGAATGAAGGAAGAGTCCTGAACTTACAACCGAGCTAGGAGGCAACGGCTCAAGATGGATAGAGCTAGCATCCAACCTGGCTCTAGTGGGGCGGGTGGTCCACGTGGCAGCCCAAACCATGCAAATGAAGACCATGCAGACATAAATCATGCAGAGATGACATGTGATAATGACAACCATGCAGATGGGTTACATGCAGAAGATAAGGAGAAGATGGTGGGATAGGAATCTATCACACTTAATTAGGAGAAGATGGTGGAATAGGAATCTATCACACTAAATTAGGGATTTCTAATTATAATTATCTTAAATAAGGAGACAATCAGCAGTTATTGTGTTTGTCAATCATTAGGAGTTAATTAGCTTAATTCAAGGCTTTTGTTTAGGAGTCGTTTAAGATTAAGGCTATATATTTAGCTTTTGTCAACTCTGGGAATTATCAATGAAAATATCAAAAAAACCATGAGATTTTATCTCAACCTTTTTGGTTTGTGCTTTCAACCTGTGTTCCCAGCATAACCTTGTTCTTGATAATACGGTTTCCATCACACAACCACGCCTCTCAATAGATTGATGGCATGATGCTACCTTTGTATTTCCTTCTGGTAGATCGGGCAGAATCATGATGAATGAGGATCTGTATTTATAAGTCCCCATATAGATCCATCGCGGAACTTATACGTCATATCTGGATCCGACATCAATTTAAAAAATGGACAACAGTTCTGGATTTGGCTCCGAAATATTACGTAGAGTGCATGAGTGAGTTGCTATTTTAGTTAACATGTGTGAGTTGTTTCTTCTTGCATGTATGAGTTCTTGTTACCTCGCATGTATGCGTTATGTTTTCTTGCATGTATGAGTTTCCATCATCTCGCATGTGCAAGTTTTTCAGGGTCCAACCCCTTAGCTGGATTAAACAAAAAAAAAGAAAAAAAAAAGAAGAAGAAATAATACGTACAGTGCTAGTATGATTGTATACAAAAGCTTTAATTTTTTTAATACAAGTAAGACTATTAAATTGCATATGGCTAAGGCTAAATAGACTATCAACTATGAATATATTTAAGCTATTTAGACCCTTAAAACTTAGATATGCTTCTACTAGGAGAATATAACCATCGCATATCCGGACCCTCGGGTTGGAAGTTGGAACATACAAGTATCTGTGATTGATCTGAATATTTTGGATCCTATTTGCATGGATTTTTACCCGGATCCAAATTTCTCATGATCCAAAATAAGTTTTATAACCACTGTATTTGGGGCCGTAGACTTCTTGGATACCCATTTGGAACCTTACCTTCTAGAAATTTTATGGAAGCTACACTCAATACTTATAAGATGTTCAGATTTTATGATATTCTCAATTTTTATGATAATTTGGGGTGTTTGAGTATCCTTGTCTACCCTGCTTTTAAGGCACTAATGGCTAATTTCGCCATGTCTTTTATGTCCCTTTATTAACTGATCGAGCTACACAGGGATACTATATCTGAGCTAGTTCTTTACATCTGGGGAATAATGTCTAAGAAAAAAAAAACATTGGGAATAAAAGTATTATTACTTGTTGAACAGTATGTTAATACTGGTGCCATCTGTCAGTGTTTATATGTAACAATAGGTTCCTGCTGCACTATTTTACACACAATGAACGCCACTTCTAGTATCCCAGAACCTTGATCTGGATCTGGTGGGCCATCACACAAGTGGAGAATACTCCACTACCAATGGAAGGCTAAGATAAAGGTGCAGCAATGTTATAGAAATAAAAAAGGATCTCACCATCAGATCATTCATCAGTACCAATAAAATCTCTCTTTTCTTTTTTCTTTTGGTTGATGTTCCCTTAGCCCGTCCTTGGTACTATAACAATAATATGAAAACTTAAGAAATGAATAGTCATTTACATGTTATAATATATATACAGGCTTATGTACCTATATAGCACATACATGTCTGTCAAGGGCCTCTGAGAGAGATGAGTGAGGAGGAGCAAGCTAAAATTGAGATATGGAACTATATATTTGGGTTCATAGACCCACTAGTGGTAAAATGTGCCGTCGAGCTTGGCATCGCCGATACTATCAGGGCAACAGGGCGACCGATGAAACTTGATGAGCTATCGGCCGCAATTGGATGTGCACCGGGCCCCCTCTACCGCATAATGCTGTTTCTCGTTCACCGGCGTGTGTTTGGAGAAACACGCGCCGGGGGTGAAGGGGGCTCGGCGAGCTACACCCTCACGCCCATCTCTCACCTCCTAGTGAGAGATGGGCAGCAAAGCATGGCTGCACTTGTGCTACTAATGTGTAGTCCAACCATGCTCGGTACATGGCACGCCTTGAGCGCTTTTGTCCGAGGTGGGGCACCCCCGGCCTTTCTCGCTTCGCATGGGGACGATGTGTGGGGCTATGCTGCGGGGAACCCCGCACATAGCAAGCTCATCAACGACGCCATGGCTTGTAATGCCTCAATGGTGGTGCCCGCCATTGTTGATGGGTGCACTGGAGTGTTTGAGGGATTAGCCACAGTGGTGGATGTGGGTGGAGGCAATGGTACTACACTGCAAACATTGGTAAAGGCTATTCCTTGGATTAACGGCATCAACTTCGACCTTCCCCATGTTATAGATGCGGCGCCAAAGCATGATGGTGTGGAGCATGTTGGTGGTGACATGTTTCTTTCTATACCAAAAGCAGATGCAGTTTTTATGAAGGTGAGGGGTGTGTCCTATTGTAGTGACTAAGGTTCCATTTGGCCAGTCTGTTTTTGTGTTCATTTGATTTAAACTCGATTCAAATAAATATAAGTGATTTATACTATTGAATTGGCGTTGAGACATTTTGCCTCTTTCTCAAAAAGTAACCAAGTGGTAATTCTTTTAAATAGACATGAATATCTATAGTGTCTTTTGTTTTGTTATTGATAAGTTTGCCCATATAACTTCTATGATATGACAATTTTACATATACAACTTTTACTTTAATATAATTTCCCATGTACAACCTTTACTACTTGACAACTCTTCCCATGTAATTTTTATAATAGGATTGGTTGGCTTTTCTAATTGAACCAGACATGCCAACCGTCTACTTATAAAAGAACAGTAATTAAGCAAAACTTATTTCAAACAAACCTATTTGAATCATACATGACTTGCCAAACAAGCTCAACATCATTATCCTTTTATCTTTGTTTTTTTTTTTTTTTGAATGGTAAGCCCAACATCATTATCATTATCGCTTTATCTCATCTATATAGGTCTTTTGAACCTTAGGATTGCAAGTCCATTCGTACTTATGCATGCTATTTCTTATTTTTATTTTAAATTCTTTGAAATTTATTGTGATTGTGTTTTAAATTGCTCAGTGGGTGCTACATGATTGGGGAGATGAGGATTGCATTAGGATCTTGAGAAACTGCAAAGAGGCCATTCCAGAGGATAAAGGTAAGGTGATTATAGTAGAAGCTGTGATTGTGGAGGAAGACAGAAGCCGTGGCCTTAGTGATGTAAGACTCATGGTGGACATGGTGATGATGGCCCACACCAACAACGGCAAGGAGAGAACTGAAGCTGAATGGAAGAGTCTTCTTTCTGCTGCGGGGTTCAGTCGATACAAGATCAAGCCCATTCCTGCAGTGCAATCTGTCATTGAGGCTTATCCTTGACTTGACTGTCAAAGCCATTATAAGTTGAATTGATGTGTCGATATTGTAGCATCTGTTGGGAGTCCATATCATGAGACCCAGATCGACTTTAAGTAATGGGCTCCTCCATGGGGTTAACTATTAAAAATCTAGACTGCACAAAACAAAATAAATGTACCTCTTATATGTGGCGCCGGATTTGGAAAAAAGAACTCTAATACAAGTAAATCATATTGTTAAGTCGATCACATATTTATACATGATTGGAAATTACTGAAAATTAACTTGTTCTCATTGTGACCCATCCTACAGTGGGCTTTTTGCTTAATGGAGTGAATTTTAGCCATGGCCTATGCAAGATAGACCGTTTTATTTTGAGTGTCTTAGATTCTCAGTAGATTGGTCATGAGTTCGAGCATCAAAGAGTGACTCTCTTTCCTGGGTTAGTTGGCTTAGTTGGCATATAACTTTCCATTGTCGTTACCCTCTTCTCTATTTTTATTAGGATGTTTTCCTAGAATTTCTAAGCAAGTATTTATTTTCAGTTTTTCTAATTCTTAATAAATGAGCACCACTGCAGAGTTCTACTCCTTCCACCCACAAGAACCTGAGTGAGACACTGAAGATGTAGGCTTTATATTAAGAATCAGTTGAAAAGATGAAATTTTAAAATTTAAATTAAGAGCAATTTACTCGAAAAAGGACCTTAGATGATTACTAAATGAAAAAGCGTCCACTAGTTCATATGATATGAAACTGGTATCCTTGCCAAACTTTTCTCGTTTTTTGCCCTTTTTCGACGAGCGTCGACGTCGTCGCTCATTTCAATGGGACCAAGCATCTTAAGATTTTGCGGAGCCACGGCATCGCCGCTCATTTCAATGGGACCAAGTGTTTCAAGATTCTGTGAAGAAATGGCGTCGTCGCTTATTCTACTCCTTCAGCAAGACTTCATAAAAAGATTGGGCAACGACGTCGACGCTGATCAGAAGTAGGAAAATTGGTGGATCTTTTAACCAAGTATTTTTTTTCCCTTTTTACATTACTTTTTATTGTGGGGTCCTATTAATGATGGTTGCTTTTTTTAGTTATCATCTTATGGGGCATTCAGAAGTAAGAAAATTGGTGGGTCTTTGAATGGAATCAATCTAGGAATTTATAGGCTTGAAGCTGAGCAAATTGTAAAGGAATTACGATATGTTATCATAAATATCGAAGGCTTAATAGGAAATGATATGTTTCATTTAAAAGTCATGTTTCATTAAGGTTTGGACTTTGGAGTCCCAAACTTAGCTTCAGGGAGTTCAGTTCACCATTCCAAATTTTAATGGTTCAGTTCACATGGTTTGAGTTGATTGTATCCTTTTTTCATGGCCCAAAAATTGTTTAAAGGAAATAATTTATTGTTTATTTTATATTTTTAGGAGCCCTCTGCCATGGCTTATACACAATTAAAAGTGGTTGTAGCAGAAAAATGATCAATGGGAGCATCATTTGTTGCATTTCAATGGATCTCTAAACACAAACTGGGATGTCTGGTATTATTGGGGGGCATCATTCGTTTATTCCTTCAATATTAAGAGTGCAAAAAAAAAAAAAAAAAAGTTATTTTGTTTATGGTACACTCAACTACACCATCATCTACTTCTTCTAGTCATTCATCATGGAAAAGATGCAATGACATGATTCAATCATGGCTTCTAGCCACATATCCTTCTGATATCCCCAATAGGGTTATGTACACTACTACTATATCATTCAGACGCCCAGTCAAGAAGGAAAAAATGGAGGGACTGATTAATAAGTTAATTCATCGCAAAAAACACGTGTAGTGCACGAATATTAATAATTTTATGTTACTATATTGAAAATAGGTTGAAGGAAATTGTAAGAAGATGAAGAAACCCACAAGAATCGTTATTTTGAAAAACAAACAATGGGTGAACGACAAAAAGAATACCTCCACATGATATGATGCTTCAATCCAAACAGGTTGAAAAACAACCTCTAAGATCATATTGCAAACTGTTGAGGAAGGAGGTAACAAAATCACCAGACGGGGGAAAACGATGGGGAGGAAGAAAGGAAAAATAGGATTTCAGGGGTTTTGTAAGGTTTAAAAGAGCGACAACGTCGTAACTCAATGAAAACTCCAATAAAAAAAACGAAAGTGGTCTCAGGGGACTACTTTCGTATCATATGAACCAGTGGACGCTTTTTCGTTTGGTGACTATCTAAGGTCCTTTTTGAAGTAAATTCCTCTTAAATTAAAATAAGATACACATGGAAATTTGAAAATGAAAGTATCTGGATACTTAATGTTCTTGATAAATTACATGGAAACCATTGAAGACAAATGAGCACTTTCTAAATCCTTGACAGTTGTTCAATTGGTCAGGGACATGAGTGTGCACAAGAGTGGCTAGAGTTCCCACGAAAAAGAGCACTTAAAATAATGATGATGTGATTCATAGTGTCCAATTCGAGAATGGTTTTAACTTTAGATGCACTTGAAAGCATGACAAATATGATGAGTTTAGGCGTGTGAAAAGTCTTCCTATTACTTGTGAATTATGTTCCTATGAATGCATTCAGGAGAAGTACCACCCTTGCTTCATAGTTTGTCTTACTCATAAAGAGTTAGATAACATGGAATGCATTTCAAAACTTGCATGATCAATTGGAGAGCCTGCACAACTTAGGTGAGTGTCAGAATTTAATGAATGCGAGTGTCAATGAATTTGAAAGGCTTAAATTGCACTTGGGAGTGGGCAGATGGTCCTCCAAGCTCTACTAGACTGTTTCTAATCTAGGAACAGTATGAGTATTCCTAAATATTTAAGCCATTCCATAACAATAAATAATTTAGTTTCCAATGATGGATGTAATTAAAAATTGGACAACTGATCAAATGAGCGTCAGATTTGGATTTGTGCTGTTAACAATGAGCGAGTGTAAAACCCTTAGATTAATGATAAGGGAGGGGTACCTAGGTGGAGCTCACAAGCTGTACCTTTTTAAACGAGGAATGGATAGGCTGTTCCTAAAAATTTGCACAGTTCCATGATCATGAACGATTTGTAAAGAATACTTCTTTTCCCTTTAATTTTGGAAATCTCCACCTTGAATTTGACTTAGTTCCTTATTTCACATAATTTCTTACTATTCATAAACCCAATTATATTTTTAAATTTCAACTTCCTGTCAATACTACTATGACTGTTTTTTTTTTTTTTTTTTTTTAATGCACATTTACGCCGATGCTTTAAGCATTGATGGTCAAGCTAGTATGAATTAGTCCCACCAAATCCTGAATTACCGGGTTGGTTTTGGACTAGGTGCCTCGCATAATGGGTCAGGCATTGCCATCCCTACCTCTTGGAACATTTTAATCCCAGCAAGAGTTCAACTCACTGAGTTGGAAGTGCATTGGATAGCAGAATAGACATTGAACACATATTTAGTTATTTACCACGTCCTTCTCAAGATTGCAGGTCCTGCAACCTTTGTCAATGTATGGTGGAAGGTACTTCTTTTTAGGAAAGAAAAGGAGCACATGCAAAAGTAAATGTAACTAAGGAAAAAAAGAAAGGTGCCTTCCCTTATACTCCAATAAAATTTGGCTATAATCTGAAAAAAATAAAAAAGAAAGAGACTTTGCCACAAGGATGGATGGAAATCCTTTTTTTGTTTTTTTTGTTTTTTTAAGGATGGAGATCTTAATGGAATATATAGCAAAAATGTGACTCTCGGGGAAGTTTCAGTACAATAAGAAGATGGAAATGGTTGATGAAAGCATCTTTGCGCCTTGGGGCAATGATGCAGCTAGTGAGGTTATAACTGAGGCGCGTCAATTGCTGGTTGAAAACTATTTCCAAACCCCCTCTTTGGCCTGGGTTCAGCCCTGTGCCACTGAGAATTTCTTGGAGGGCCCCCTCTAAACAAGAGTAAAGCCCTACAGTCTTCAATTTCAATTGATTCCTTCTAAGAGTTCAATTGAGTTATTGCTTCAGAATTGGGTCTATAGGTGTAACTTAGTTGGCTACGTTTGGAAAGGACTTTGGCCTGAGCCATGTTTTTTAGGTGCTAATCATTTGAAGTGACCATGGAGGTAGTTAAACCCATTGGCGAGTTGGACCAAGCAAAGTTTTCTTTAGAGTGGAATAGTTGTGTCAAGAAGTCTGAGTTCGAAAGGGTCAGATCCAGTGCGAAACCATGGTAGATCCAAACCCAGATCTGTTTTATATAATCTGGGATCCCACGTGGAACACTTTTCTTTTTTTATTTGGCTCAAAACTTAAAATGAAAAAAAAAAAAACAGAGAGGATCTTGTTCCAATTTTGGGTCCAAAACAAGAAGTAGACTTCATTAGTATAATTGGATAAAAGAGCTTAAAAATAAATTATTCAGACATACAGGAAGTACTATTGAATCATAGATGATTAAAGTTAAGTGGACTCTCAAATATGAATATAATCAAGCTATATATGCCCTTGAGACCTATATAGATCTTATATGTTAATGTAATCATCATGCATTCGGATCTTTGGTTTGGAACATACTAGGGTCAATTATGGATCTGGATCCAAATCTAAGTTTATCTTGAATCTAAAAAAAAGTTCTAGACCCGCTTTATTCAGATTCGAAGATTTTGGATACTCAAGATGATTGAATACCTATTCGAGTCCCTTGTACAGCTAAAAAAGAAAAAAAAAATTAAAAATGAAAATTGCAGGGGTCAGAGAATGGGATGTTTATTTTTGTTATTTTCATATATCTAGAACTGAAATTTTGATTGAACTTCATCCATTTATCTAATACTTGTCCCACTGTCCCCTACCCTCTAAAAGTAGACACAATAAGAGTTCGTTTACACATCTGATTTACAACTGATTTTTGGTTGTTAGGTAATCTATAAGTATAATCTCTCTCTCTCTCTCTCTCTCTCTCTCTCTCTCTCTCTCTCTCTCTCTCTCTCTGTGATTGGGTGACATAATAAACTCTATACACATGCAAATAAAAGTGAAGAGCTAACATTATCCAATCCAATACAACTGATTTTTGGTTGTTACCTAATCTATAATCTCTCTATGATTGGGTGAAAGATAATAAACTCTATACACATGCAAGCAAAAGTGCAGCACCAAATAGCATTGAAATGGAAAACACAAAATAAATAAATGAATGAATAAATAAGATAAAAGGATTTTCTGTGCTATCAAGCAGTCCTGTGTGTTTCATAGACATGTCCTAAATGATATGGATCATTCTTCAACTTCCATAAAATGATGCTTTTTGCTTCTTTCTAAACTAGGGCAGTATGCAATTTGTAGGGCCCATTGGCCAACAAGATAGTAGAGGGATTTAGATCTAGTCAACTATAATAAATCTAGTCCCTCAGAATCCAGCCATTACAGAAAAAACAAATCTAGTTTGTTGGAACTCAGCTAGATAATTCCAGCTGCTTAATTTAAGGCAAGTAAAATTTCATCTTAACCATCTTCATGATCTTCAATCAAACAGCTGGAAAAAAATCAATGAACTTGATTTTTCATGGATGACTAGATATAAAAGCCCTCTTATAACAGGTAGGGCGTTGAGCTCACAAATAGTACTATGACTCTGTAATCACTTTACCAAGTAACTACTTTCCAGTAATTTAAAATTGCTCAGTTTACATGAAGAGTGTCCCAATTGGGTCTGGCATTTCAGAGGTTGGGTCAAAGTAAGTCTGAGTCAAGCCAACCTAACCCGAGTTTCATCTAGATTTAGCTCAAGCCCTTTATATTATTCATGGTGCAACCATATCAGCTACTGTTGCATGAAAAATAACTCAAGCCCACATCCATGGACATTCCAATTCCTCTTCAGCTTTCATTGTTGTTGTTTGTTAAAGTTGTAATACTTCCAAAGAAAAGATGCCAATTCTCCAAAATCAGATAAGAGAATTTGAACATATATAGAATAAAAGGAACCGAATTCACCTAATGTAAACAGCCCAAAAGGCATCCCTTGTCCTCTTCAGAGTTGCACTCTCTTTACTCTATGATCTATCTTTTCTATCTTTATAGTTGGTGTATTTGTACAATCATGCAAAAGTACCCCAAGTGGATGGAAGCCTTGTTGAGGACAACTCAGGCATGTTTCGGACATTGATGTCGAGGCGGCAAGCGGTACTCTATGTCAAGCTCCCTTAAGACTTTAACCATCTCTTCAACCAAGCTGGCTCTCCTCACCCACCTCTCATGCATGTCCTGGTAATTCATGCGGTGCTTCAACCACACCTCTATTTTCAGCTTGTTCATGTCTTCAACATCCTTGACCAGAACAGTTGGGTTTGGGTGCCAGTGCTCTTGTTTTCTCTCTATGTACCTGCCATAACAGCAAGTAAAAGAAAATTCCAATCATGTATAAATTAAATGGACATCCAATATAGTTTTCCTAAATCTAAGTAGTTTTATGTTTCTTATCGGCATTTCTTTTCCCTTTTTCTCCCAAAGAAGTGAATTTTAGAACTGATCAACAGGAATATGATCTAATAAAATAAAAAAAAACTCTATTCAGAACAACTATTGCTATGTGGCCCATGAAAGTCCACTTAGTCGTAATTTTGGCATCAATTTTTTTTTTAATTTTAAATTTTAAATTGGATCTTATCATATCCAAGTAAATTCCATTATCCCTTAGAATGAGAAATCAAAAGAGAAATTGTTAGTAAATTGATTATAATTGCCAATAGAGATTTGAGGAGCTTCAAAAGAAATCCCCTCCTCCAGCTATAAATACCCCCGTCTCCTCTCCCTTCTCAATATGGACGCCTAGCCATACCCAATTTTGTGTGACTTCTGTGAGGAGCAGAGATGTAGAGGTCAGATCGAGATTGTGGCTAAAACAAAATAGGCCCTCGTGTACATTTATCCTGGGATAGCTCCCCTAACAGGGGAATACCTCAACCATCGCTCTATTCACATAGTAAATAAATCATTACCAATTGTGTACTTGGTAATTTCAGATGATTATTTTGCTGAACATCGTAGTTTTTTCCTAAACCGATCAATTTTAATAAACTTTTTAAATTACTTTTAGTTTTCAACATATATTTAATATTTTGATTATTGCCTTTAGTGACACTTAAAAATATAGTTTACCCGATTTTATACCAAGAAAAGCTGAATTTTTGTAGAATGTCAGGAAATCTCTTCTTTTTTTTTTTTTAAATGTTAACCTTCATTAAAGAGACTTAACAGTACAACTCTGATGACAATTTGCTAAGAATACCATATGAATGCTCTTTAGTAACTAGATCCATCATCCATTATCTCTAGTTCCTATGAGGTACTGATGTCCTCATCAGCAGTTATCTCCTGTTCCATCTCTGTGTGACCAACAAGCCATTTAATAACCATTGCCACCACCGCCCAGAAACACCCACAAGTTATACTTGTATAAATGACATGATTGCCATTCTTGTGTTTTGGGGATGCAAGAAATTTGGTCTCAAGGAAAAGTAGATGTCCCGCCAACATGCAGCAGGCACTCACAAGACAGCAGGACGGTCTATTGGGCCATGTGCATTTCAAGCTTGTGGAGATGGTTTAGCGATAGTTTATGCCCTATAAGTTGAAAACAACAGCAAAATAGAGATGGGTTTTGTTAATTACCCCTTAATTCTTTTTTTCATAGTAGCAACTTTTTCTACTGGAGTTGAAACGTGGATACAGAACTCAACTGCTTCCCCCATATCTGGACTTCGGTAGAAATTACTGATCAGTTTGGTAGCGAGTAGACTGTTTGGATATATTATCTTTTTGTTGTCATGCCTCAGGAAGACCGTCGTAAGGATGTTCATCTCCTCAACTATCATCTGTAATTTACACATGTATGCAAAAACATTAATATGTTTCAGAGAAATAGGATAAGTAAAATAGTATAATTTTGATAAAACATACAATGCTATATCGTATTATTTTCTTTGTCCTGTACAATCTTCATGCAGGGCGTCACCTTTTGAGAATCATAAACCACTGAAAATATGGGATTCATATTGAAAATAAATTTGCCCCACCTCTCCCTTATTGGATGATCCTAAACATCAAATTTAGCCTCATCGAATTGGACCATAGGCACTAATTATACATCAGTCAATCGCCAATCAGATAGTTAGGATAAACAAAAAAGGGAGATAATATAAGGGAATGAGCCATATTGTAGTGAGGTCCATCATATTAGTAGTTCAGATCATTAAAAGGTCGGTGCCACCTCTAGTGCCTTCTGCAGGACCAAGGAATTGTTGCTTAACCATGAAAGCAGTATACAGTACCTCTTTCTGTGGAAGTTTTGATGGTTATATCCCCATCAACTTCACAGCGTTCACCCACGTCGAACAGATGCATTGCAAAAAAGGAAGATAATTGCTTCAAAGACAATCTTACATACAATGCTCAATCATAGTATCTTCTTTGCCCTCTACAATCTTAATGCAGGAGTCACCTTTTGATGATCATAAACCATTGAAAATATGGGATTCACAGTGAAAATGAATTTGCCCCATCTCTCCCTTATTGGATGATTCTAAATAACAAATTTATCCACATCGACTATGGACCATAGGCTCTAATCATACATCAATCAATCACCAATCAGGTAGTTAGGATAAACCAAAAGGGAGATACTATAAGGGAAATGGGCCACTTTGTAATGAGGTCCATCAGATTAGTAGCTCAGGTCATTAAAAGGTTGGTGTCACCTCTAGTAGTTCTTTCTGGGCCATGGAATTGTTGCTTATCCATGCAAGCAGTATGCAATACCTCTAATAGTGGAAGTTTTGATGGTTATATACCTGTACTCCGTCAACTTCACAGCGAACACCGAAATCGAATGGATGTGTTGCAAAAAGGAGGACAATTGCTTCAAAGACCGTCTTACAAGCATTTCCGAAGACAAAAACCAGCAGCAGTGTCTCAGAGCTGATAACAACTAAAAGATGGGTGGTTGCAATTCCAAGAATGAGGAGCCAGATAACCACCAAAATAATGGCCACAGCAATGTTTACCATATTGTGGAGCTTGTTTACTGCAGTTTTTGTATCGTTTAGGGTCAATGAGAGGGCTCTCCTTTCTCTGAATGCATTCACCTGGGAATGGAGAGGTGTAAAGTCACTAAGTTGACACATTACATGTAAACATGTTCAATCTTCAATCCAGCACATTCAGGTTCAGCAACATGTTGCCAGTGTGGTAGAAGTGTGATATGGAAAGGAAAGCATGCATCAGTTGGGCCAGTCATGTGTGAAGTGATGGATACCCCTCAATGGTCCTCATTCAATTACATGTATGACCCACCCTTTTTTTACCTGAAAACCTACAACATGGGGGTGGACTGTGACTGCATATGAACCATGCTATAGAGCCAAGTATGATGCAGCCAATGGAAGTAGACCTTAAAATTTACAGGGAGACACAGACAATCGCCCAAGCCCATTCCTCTAAGCCTAACTTTGTTATCCGGTGTCCAAGGCTTTAAAAAAGTGGACTTGGTGGGCGACTTAGTCCGCTTCAAGTTGCTGCATAGAGCCTAAAACCCCTTAAAAGTATTGAAGTTAATATATAATAAAAATCTAAAAATCTGAAAAACAAGGTCCTGTAAATATAGAATTTTAAGACTCATCATGTCTTAAACAGTAAGAACAAATTTAAGAATGAATAGATGTTGTTACTTGTTTTTCACTCAATCGAATAAACAGGACATCAGAACATTGAATGCTTAAATATGTCATAAAATCAGTGTAAAAGATTTCCAAAAGCCACACAAAGCTCTTTTTCAATAAGATCATAAGAAGAAAAGATATGTTAACTCTGGTTTTATACATACATACATATATGGTTTTATACATACATACATACATATGTTCATGTGCATCCATCCCTCACCATATTATGGCGAGGGACAACTTGATGGGCCCCAGGTGGGCCAGACTGATCATGGGTACTGAGGTGGGGATGGAAAGAGATATTTTGGATGGACCTAGATATCAAGTTTTGGGTCAATCATATGCCTCTAAGCCATTCATCCATGGCCCACAAGTTTAACGACTCTATATTAAAGAATTTTTTTTATCCTCAATCCAACAGTCGAATTCATTTGGATCGGTAAAAACTCGATGGATCCAGTGTAATTCAAGGGGTCCTGTGATTGTGGATGGTTCAGATGGGTCATAAAGTCAGGCCCACTATGGTCCCTCACCCTATGGAGAGGGATGGATGTACATTAATATTTCCCATATTTAATATAAACACACACACATATCTATATAAATATATATAGAGAGAGAGACACACACACATAGAACTTGGTAGTACGAGGCTCGGAGGATGACTCGGCCGATTTTTAAAACTATGCTAGTATAACAGCATGTTTCAGCCTGCTTGGAGACGATGCATGATATCCTCTTCATCTTCCTCTCCATCTTCTCCACCCATCCCCTACCCACATTGCCATTTCATTAAACAACTGCCCCACACCATTCCAAATCCACTCATACCTCACCATCAAAATTGCACAAACCACCCACTTTCTTCTCCCACAAACTGCGGGAATACAGAGCTATCTGTCAACCATACCCATTCTTACATCTCATAAACCAGATCTGACAGCTTGGATCTCAGCAGACATTGTTTCCATAGTTGCAGTTAACCTACAGAACCCACTGAAGTTCCTAACCATCAGCCTTGCATATCGTCACAACCAAGCTCATATATGATCTAATCTGATCATGAACTCAGACCTTAATTATCAACCACTAAACTCCCTTCAATTCAATATATTTTCTACTCATCTCTTCCCTCCATCTTCATCGTCCCCTCACATTATCTTCATGTGAAAGATTTGCACATTCTTCACACTTCCATCACTTGGAGCATGCTGCCCTCACCACCCCATCTTCACCATTCATTTCCTTATCCATCACCTCCACCAATCATAGTCACAGCGCTATTTGCTCTGCTTTGCAGCTTTCCTAACCCCTCTCACCTCTATCTCTTACCCTCCCATAACCAGATCACTACAATTGAAGTAAAGGTTGGGGAAACTAGCAACTCACCCCCTATTTTAAGACAGACCCTTTTAAATAAACTCACTTCAATAAAAAAAAAAATAAAATACAACAAGATCCTCACCTTCTACATCCTATACATTTCAAGTCCTTCCTTGGTGACCGGAATCACATCGTGTGAATTTGGCTGACCAAATCACATCCCAAATGACCGTGGACTCCTACCTCCGTAACTTTGTAATCAAGGGATTGAATTTCCAAGCTCAAATTCATTCAAGTTTAGCTTGTTTAGCATTCAAAATTGAGATAAAGCTAGTCCAGAAGTTAAAGTTGAATCCCTCCCCTCTTCTTGCCAAATTAGAGTGGTTGTTACTTGTTATAACCTTTGAGCTTTAAAGCTTACAAAAATAAGTCAAGAATGCCCTAGAGTGGTCCAGTTGCAAAAAAAAGATCGATGAGCAATCAAAACAAATCGATAGTGATCAAATTGGCCATTGTTCCAGCACTGATCATTATGAAAGATCCTGATGCGAAGATGACACAAAAATTTATACCCCATAATTTGTACTTTAAAAATTCCATTGAGGTTTCAAAATTGAGGCAAAGCTATGCCAGAAGTTAAAGTTGGATTCCTCTCCTCTTCTTGCCAAATTAGAGTGACCTTTGAGCTTTAAAGCTTACAAAAATAAGTCAAGAATGCCCTAGAGTGGTCCAGTTGAAAAAACAGATCGATGAGCAGTCAAAACAAATCGATAGTGATCAAATTGGCCGATGTTCTAGCACTGATCATTATGAAAGATCCTGATGCAAAGATGACAAAGAAATTTATACCCCATAATTTGTACTTTAAAAATTCCATTGAGGTGCCTCCACCGATACTAAGAAGACTGGATGATATCAAAACTGAAAGTGAACTTGTTAAATTCAATATCAACATGATAAGATCTATGACAACTTGCACTGAAATTCACAAGTTAAAAGGAAACTCCTTGCTTATGTGGTGTACAGATGAACTGCATCCAAGAAAAGGAGCATCCAAGAAATATTATATCCAAGCATCCAACCATTCAAAAACAAAACACACAGAGGCTTGCTTTTTTTACAGGGAAGGAAATGTGCTGGAATATTTATAGTAGATTGATATATTGAATTGTTCTTTGAATGAGAATACTTGAACAGAAGATCAGAAAGTACGATTTCTAACTTCAAGGCTTAGTGAATATGCCCTCACAAGATGGAAAAAACAACTGGTGAGTCGTGGAAAAAGGGATGTAAAGAAATTCAACAAGTGGAGCAAGATGAAAGAAAAGAAGAGAAGTTCATACCGCCAAATTACTCTCCAGGCTTGTGACAACAGTCTTGATGAAGACTAATTAAAGTGCCTAAAGATGAAGGATAAGTTCGACATTTCTCACAACCATGAACTCTTTGCAGTCTTCGATTTTGAAATGCAGTCAAGACACAGAAACATTCAAAGGATCATTAACTTCTAGTGAACTAGTTTGATGCGAGAGAAACCTATAATTACTTCAGAAGATTATAGAAGGAAAGGATAGTAGCATGTTAACTCTAAGGAAGAAATTGTGGAAGAAGTCTCACCATGAAAAGGTCATCCAATTCTAGAATTGTAGAATATACTGGATATTGAGGAGTGGGCTCCACCCAAGGGGGAATATTGAAAAGTATTTCCGCTGCCTCTATTATTGCCTTGAGGTTTTGGTAGGAATGGCTTGCTGAGGAAATTCAAAATGGTATCGAAGCTAACCGGTCGTGAGTCCGAATCCCAGGAGGAACGACTAAGCGCAAAAAAAAAAAAAAAAAAAAAAAAAAACCTTGTCGCTAAAAGTACGGCGGCCGGGTTCCACCTGAGGGGGAGTATTTAGGAGTGGGCTCCACCCAAGGGGGAATATTGAAAAGTATTTCTGCTACCTCTACTAATGCCTTGAGGTTTTGGTAGGAATGGCTAGCTGAAGAAATTCAAGACTAGAGATGATAAAGAGAATTTGATGGTCATAAAATGCTTACGTTCTCCAATTGTATATTGCAACGGTCTCCAAGGGAAAACAAAATAATGTTCATGATGTGAAACCCAGTGCAGGAAAGAAATTAAAACATTACTCTCAGAAGATGAAATAAATAGCTACGTCTAAGGGCTGCATTGAGGAGGTTTTTTTTTTTTTTTCTTCTGGTGAGGTGAAACCCCCTAGCCCCTCAGAGGCAACAACCAAATGGAATAGAAACTCAAACAAAGGAATAACTGCAACAACAAAAGCCCAAGAGCATGATAAATAAGGGTTAAAGAGTGGGTACCATAGTCGTATGTTTGTAACTATGGAGAACATAGGAGAAATTCATGCCTAAGAGGTTTATAGAGGCATTCATGACAACGATGAAGACAATGCTAGAGTTATTGAAGACAGAAAACACGAATGCCAAAAACTCAAAGTCAAATCGCAGTCATGACGCTGCAACTGAACAACCAAAGGAACGTGTATCAGCACCACTGCAGCATTTGATTGCTCCACCACTGAATGCATTATAAGTACATTTCAAGGTTTACAAGAATGACACTACATAGGAGACGAGCAACAAGTACGCCCTCACCAGAAGCCAAGATGATCAAATAAATGACGCTCCAGCAGTTCAACCTTTCTCAGTGACAGTCTCTATCTATGATGATACTATGAGGCCCTACTTTCCTCTCGTATCATGGAAAGAAAACATTCATCCATTATTCATCGATGAGTAAGAAAATTCAATGATAGGTGCACAGCAGTGGTTTTTGACAACCATCCAATGAGAATCAAGCGTTGAGAAGTTGTCCACTCATTTTTTGTGTTACCACAAGCAGTAACCATGGCTGAGAATAATGGAGTTTTATAGTTGTTGCAACAATACTTCAGGGATCCATTCGACCCAGGGTACCCTCAGAGCCACCTCTACAATGTGTAAAAGGCCTAATCATGGACTATTGAGAAAGAAAACCATTGGGCATAGTAGATGGATGTCGTAAGGAGAAACTGCAAATTCACCACTTACAGTAATGGTACAAGGAAATGCCCCCACCTTTTCCTATCCTGCTCTTTGAGTTTGAGGATAACTTTTTTATGGGCAAGAGAATGATGCACCCAATGACCTAGGCCTCACCATTGACCCACATAAGGAGCCTACGCAAACTTTCATAGGCAGCCACATGAATGATAAGAGGACCAAGCCAATCCTCTATGCCCGCTTTATCTTCTCTAGTTTGTTGTGTCAGTGTTATATTAACCCTGAAACTGATGTATGTATAATATCTTTTGAAAGGAAATAGGAAGGTTCTTCCTCCTTGGGAACACAACCTTAGAGAGTTCACCTCTCTTGGTGACATTGGCATGGAGGTCTCCGTCCACCCTTTTATGAGTGAATCCTCTGCTCAAACCCTTGTGTGAGTGTGCAACCTAATCCTGCTTCGGCCACATACTTTGATCTTGTTGCGCTCCCAGGCACAACAGCCAAATGCAGGTTTAGGAAAGCTCATTGACAAAATTAATCAACAAAGAACTGAGAATCATATAAAGGTCAAAAACAAATAAAACCACTACCACCCAGTTCTTGAGAGCAGTTTTACTGACTCTGTTGTTCTCATTTGCTCCGTCAAAGAGATTTATAGCTTTTGTAGCTTCATCTTCTCTCATGAAACGCATCAGATCAACGAGGTAGATATACCTGCAATTGTCATGTTTATGTTAAATATGAGAAATTAGCAACAATATGTGAATAGGTGATTACTATGCAAGAAAATATCAAAAAACGGACAAAATCATGTTGACTTACGTTTTGAGTATATTACAAAATAAAGGGAATTTATCCCAAGTGCGGCGCTCCAATTAAATTATCCAATACATCACTCTAAGAAAGACAAATTGTATATTCGTCAGTATGGTTGGGAGACACTGGACTATGCATAGAGTGGATTTATTGTAAATCGGTCATAATAGACAAAACTCACTGGCCAGGCAAGGCAACCTTAGCCATCTGATCAGCTACGTGCAAATGGGCGAAAGAAAATTTGCAAAAATGGTTAACATGGCACAATGAAATGTCTAACAATCCTAATAATCTGACTTATCCCAAATAGAGTTTCTAAGCAATTCAAATTTCAACATTTGTATTTGAATTGCAGATTGAAAGCCTTGTACAATACTATAAATACATGTAAATGAGCCTAAGAGAATACAACACAACATTACATCAAAACCTCTAGCATATTCTTGGTATCAGAGCTTTAACGCTCACGTCTCAAAAATTTTGAACATCCCAACTACAAAAACCCTTTGTTCTATCCAATATCTCACATCTAGTCCCAATCAAACTCGATAGCGGTTAACTATCACCTTTGGTGGTCTTTATTTTTACCTATCCTACGGGCACATAATCTGTTGGGTTTTCTTGATGGAACCTCAATATGTCCACCTCAATTTCTATAAGATTCTGAACGAAGGCTCTCCACCATTGTCAATCCCAAGCAATCGTCAATCCCGCGTTTAGGGATTGGATTACAAAAGATCAAAATCTCCTTATGTGGATCAACTAGCTCGGTCAAAAGTTTTCTTCCCTACGTTATTGGATTACAAACTTCAAAGGATGTTTAGACTTATCTTGACAATGGTATGTGTCTGTGTTGTATTCTCATATTCTGCAGCCTATGAAACAACTTCAATCTGTGAAGAAAGCACCTCTTCTATGAAAGATTATATTCAGCAGATTAAAAGCTTGGTCAATAAAGTTGCTGCGGCTGTGATGCATCTTTTGATGAAGATGATATCATTCTTCACATGTAGATGGTCTTCCTATTGAATATCAAGCATTGAAGACCTCTATTCGAACCCACTTGCAGTCTGATCCTATCCTAGGAAGAACTTCGAACTCTTCTCATTTGTGAAGAGTTAAGTGTTGAAGACACTCAAAATGTTGTCACTATTCCTGATCCCACCACTGCCCTTACTGACGCACATGTTCCCTCAGAATTATTTGTAGGCCAGAGTTGCAGAGGTGGCTGTGGTTGTGGCCGTGGACGTGGTGGATCTAGTAATGGAAATGAGCCTCCCGTTCAAGGTCATCTGGGTTCCCTCGAAACGTTGAACCTGCCAAATTTGTAATCGGATTGGACATCTTGCCATTGATTGTCATCATAGGATGGATCCTGCACACAAGGATGAATGCATCCGCAAAAGCTCACTACAATGGTAGCTTCTAATTCTCCTAAAGATGATCAAATATGGTTCTGTTGGCAGTACCAAATCCCATGACATCACCTCTGACCAGGTAAACATATTGGTTCACTCTGATTATTAAGGAGATGATCAAGTTCAAGTAGGCAATGGTCAAGGTTTGCCCATCACACACACGCACACCAGTTCATCCATTCTCCATACTTCTTATTCTCATTTTCAACTTCGTGATATTTTACATAGTCCTGAAGCCCCGATTTATCTTCTCTCAGTTCAAAATCTTTCTAAAGATAATAATGGTTTTGTTGTGAAGGACAAAAACCCGGTGAGGGTTCTTTTACACTGGCAGATCAAAAAAGGACTACACCCCTAACACCTATCAACAAATCCGGACCTGCTGCTTTTCTTGGAAAACACATTTCTGCTCCCATTTGGCATTCAAGACTAGACCATCCTTCTTCACCAATACTACAAGACATTCTCTCTTAAGTCGGTCGTTAAATATTCAAGACCATCCAAGCCTCTTTCCAATTGTTATTCATGCCAACTCATCCAATCCGAAGAAATGCAGTTAGTGTGTGACAACCATCCTACAAACTGAACAGACAATGGGTGTAATATGTCACACTGTAATAATTGACAAAATGGATATAATTTTACCAGAGCAGTGTTTACAAATTATATTTTTCCTGGTTAAGATCTTTAACCACCATTACGTAAATGGCCCAATGCTTGACCCAGGCTGCGCAAGGAACTACCTTGATGCACAAGTTTTTTTTTATATTTTATTCCTAAAAAATGAATGGTTATTCATTCCGCTATGAGTTTGAATTTTGAAACAATAGTGGAAAATCCAAAATATATCCTTACCAACAGAGACATGCTCAGAACACGAGGCTGCTACTCTATTTTGAAAATAGCGGCACTACGGTCTTAAATCCCAGTATAGCCAAGGAGTTTTAATTTAAAACATTGTTTTCCCTATTCCTTCTCCTCAATGGCCTTTCCTAAAGTTGTCTCTACGTTTATATAGTTCCAAATCACTAAAACAACACAAGATTGGCTACTACAAGATTTCAATCTTTTTGTCACTTAAAAAATTCATGCCGCTATGTATCACCTGCTACATAACATTTTGGCCATTGGCCACTACACCCGCTGCAACCTCTATTCTGATCCTTGGCTCAGAAGAACAGTTCCCTATCAATTATGTTTTATTTTGTCCACTCTACTACAAATGTGGTTACCATTCTGCCAAAATATTGACATGGGGTATACATATGAAAGCTAAATTCATTTTTCCAAGCCATAACCTGTTTCAAGTGCTCTAGTGAAAGATTGCATTTTCTTTGAAGGTGGGACCATCTAACAGGTAAGGAATCATGCAAATTCAATTGGAGGATTTTCGTATCTTGAGGGGAAAGAAGATAGTCTTTGCCAAACAGAACAGTTGGAGGCACACATGATAATCCTACTGAAGCAAGTTAAATCTTTCATCAGCTAATTCACAAACCAAATAACACCCCACCCACAAAGCAGATTAGTTTTTTCATCATTGCAATCCAACTGAAAGAGATTAATCTAAGTAGCCTTCAACAAACAGCTTCCGCACTAAGGAGCATATCCATAACGCTGACAGATCAAATTCTAGATTAAAACAAGCAACATGAAACACAAAGTCTGAAAGCAAAAGATAAAAATATCAACTTACTTAGATCCAGGCTTGGCTACATTGTGAAAAATCTTTTTCACAGCAGCTTTGGCCTCATACTCGCTCCGGATCTGCATCGCAGACTCATCCTCATGATTCTCATCTTGGATCCGTTCATCCAGAGTAGACAAAACCCCATGTCTGACAATATTTACCTACCACTTCATGTTCCAAGCTGATATATTCTTCTGGTTGAGCCTGTGAAGATGCTCTACAGTTATCTCCCTGTCCTCCATCTTAGAATCCCCTATTGACAGCCTTGGGCTTTGCACAATCTTAGGGCTCCTCTGGATCTGCCACTCCCAATCACCCTCCCACTTGTAAATGCTGCAGATTTGAGGTCAGCAGGCATCTTAGCACCAGCATTCTTAAGCTTCTGAACTTCATCCATGAGCTTCTCTCCCTCTTCCTGAATGTTCCGTCTTTCAATCAAAGGTGGACCTGACAGAGTCTAGATCACATATTGGTTAAACAGCGAGACCTGAATATGGTCGAAGTATGTACTCACATGGAAGGAGGAGGCCAACACCTTAACAAGAAGCGTTTTTACAAGCCAAATTAATGTACTCACCAAAAGACAGACTAGAATCTTAGTTACAATGGGTAAAATCTTGTTTTTCATCTTCCTTTCAACCTTCTTATCGAAAATGTAGTTCCAGGCAATCAAAACTAGACCCAGCCAAAGGCAATTTTGAACTGCTTTCCTCACGCCATAGACGAAATACAGGATGCGCTTTCGTAAAAGTAAGTTTCTCCCTATGAGGTAGACAACAATCCTAATTCCCCAAACAGAGACCAACCGTCCACATATAAGAACCAAAACCATAACAACCCACTTCCATAGATGCAAATCCCATACCATCTTTAGGGTTAAGAACGGGACTGTGAGGCTGCAAACTAGAGCTGCCAAGATGACAAAGAGGCTTAACCATTGGAGAATTGTAGCTGCACCAAGCTTCTCTTGTTTGAATCTTTCAGGGAGGTCCTCACCGAGGAAAGGGTCTTCATTATCTTCCTCGATCCTCCCTAACACTCCTGATTTCAAGATCCCGGACTTCACCAGTTTCACTTGCCCAGATTTTGTTGTCTTCCCAGATTTTTTCGCCTCATCTTTGAGTGAAGGAGGCGGGTCCATCAGCCTTGACTTATTCTTGGTTTGTAATATGCCTGAGTTCCGCCTCGATGAAGCATTTGATGTACGCTTCAAGACCTCCCCTGAATTCATTGGTATTCTATTTTGCTTTCTGCCACCACGTTCACTTTCACCATCTTCATCCTCTGAAGAATCATATTTACTCTGCCTGACAGGTACCGAGGTGATCTCAAACTGTTGCATTGATGGGTCTTGGAAGGAGACTTTGAGCTCCTTTGGGGAAAGGGACTGCCGTCGGCTTGAATTCTCCAATAGAGAGGGGAGGGGGTGGTCATGCCTTAGTTCATCCATCTCCAAATCCATGTCCAAGGAGATATCACCTGATGCCTTTTGCTTATGCAAGAACTGCCCAATGAGCTTCGACTGGGGGTCATCATGTAATGGCCAATGCTGGAAGTTGGATTCACCACTTTCTATGGAATTCCCCAAATGTGAAATTCCACTACCATCCCTATTGTTGTCTTTCCAAAACTCATAGCTTGATCCCCTCCATAGCTCGTTGTTATTATATATGGTAGCGTTTCCATTTTTGTTATTCACATTGCCTGCTTCAATGTCTACTACCAAATCCCTCTGATCGATGGATTTTTCTGCTTCTCCCTCGTGATCTAAGAGGATGGGTTGCTCTTCTGAATTATCAGCTGATTTTCTACCCATGTGTTTGTAAGAACCTTTAGTTGATAAGGTTTTTTCTCAGAGAATCCATACACAAACTTTTTCATGAACCAGAAGTGTATGTAAAAGGAACTGATGAAATACCCAGTTCAATTTTGATATGGGGTTCTGATTTTTCAGCTCTTCTTCTTTACGTCACAGGCACCTACCAATATTTTTCCATCAAATGCTAAAAAACAAAGGTGAAATAACAAAATACATGCCCAAAACGCCAAAACCATATTTCATGCATCAGATGTAGATAATTAAAATGGAATCGATCAGTATCAATTTTGATGTGGGCTTCTGGTTCCTGTACCCGTTATTTTATTCTGACATGTATCTAGGAAAAACAAACACCAATAAAAGAGCTGAAATAAAGGAGAAAACGGCAATGCAGAACAACAGAACCCGCAGCCAAAATATTTCTCATGCATTGGAGATAAACAGAAACCAAGTATAACGTATACCCATCTAGGATTCTGACCTGGATTCACGATTTTCTTCTTTATTCTATCTTTTCTGAAATGTTCCTTTCGAGTTCCACAAACACCTGCCCACAATCAATCAAGCTTTATCAAAGACAAGTAGAAGGAAAATAAACATGGAAAACCAGAAGAGATTCAATATTCATTAACAAAAGTCTTCATGCATGAAGTTCTCTGATTAAAAACAATGAAGAAACTACTGCCCAAGAGGAGAAGAAGCACAGAAACCACTACCGGTGATGGAGTTCTGACATGGGTTTATGGAAACAAGAAAAATGCAGAAACAGAGAACTAATAGGGTGAGGCCTCACATACATCACATTGCCAACTGGGATTTTGTGACTGTATATAGCTGTTGCCTTCTAATTCTGTCCCATGCAGCTATAAGAAATTGGGGTTTTTTTTCCCAAAAACCCCTGAATTTAAAAGCAACCTCAAAAAGACCCCTGAAATATTTGTTTTTCAAACAGTAAAAGTATAATTTTTGAACAAAAGATACCCTTGATAAACACCCTAAATTTATCTTATTCATTTACATTTTATATTACAATTTATTGCTACAAATGAAGATTGCATGCTTATATTCATCCATCATATTGTCAATTTTTCCTGAAAATATTCATTTTTTATGCTTAATCAATCATTTATTAACCATAGGGAATTAACTTGTGTAAGCTATTCTCAAAGATAGAATGATAAGAAAAGCCATAGTTTTAACAGCAAGAATTCTGACATAGATTAGCATTACTGTAGTGGGATTGTAAAGGGAGGCTTTCGTAGAGGGAAACAATAGATGGGCCTTTTTGAAGTTGCTTGAAAAGATGGGAACTTTATCAAAAAGAAGTTCTTACAAATCTAGAAAAGATAACGAAGGAACTAAATATGGAAAGGTTCAATACAGCAAGGGAGGTGTATGAGTGTATCTAACCACTACAATGCCCCCTCTTTCTCTACAGGGCCAGCTCAACTATGTTTCACATTACCTTACCTTTTCACACTTAATCAGGCCATTTCCTCATTTGTGTTTATGGTAGAGATGTCAAACGGGCCATGTCAGCCCAACCCGCCAGATGGAGTGGGCTAGGCCGTGCCGGCCCTTCTTGCCTGTCGTGCTCGTCGTGCCTCTTTTAATTTTTTTTTCGATTAATTTTTTTATTATTTTCGGTATTAAAATTAAAAAATAATACACAAGCACGGAAAATGACAAAGATATTTAAGTAGTTCGGTCAAACTCGACCTACTCCACTGAGAAGAATGGGAGGGTTCGAGTATTTATAGACTTTGTAAAATTGAAAAGGATACAAAATACCCCTTATATGACCGTTTTATGGCTTGGGGGGGTGTAAAATGGATAATTTTTTAAAAAATAGTCATTTTTTAGCGGGCCAGGACTGTCGTGCTTGGCAAGCCGTTCCTAGCGGGCCTGGTAGGTCGTAGGGGTCGGCCCACGTGCCTGGCGGGCCAAACGGGCCTGATGTGCTTGGTACCCTCGGCCCGGCCCAGCCCGGCCCATTTGACATCTCTAGTTTATGGGTGCTTCTATCCTATTTGGGCCCCACTAGGGCACATCCAATTAAGGAAATTGGAGTATAAGGGTGTGTCAAATATCACTTTGATCAGATAACTCTTAAACATTTATTTTTGGAGTCTAAATATTGAATAATTTTGGAAGTAATATTTATTTATAGTTGGATAAGAGTGCCAAATTCAACAAGGGTAAATGAATGTGAACATATTTTGTTCAGTGGGTGGAACCGACATACTAAATATGGAATGAGGGGGACCGGATAGAATTGGGTGGATTTAAGGAAAAATGTAACAGTCATGAGTCATTATACGCCATTCCTATGCTTGAAACACCTTAGACTATGGGCTGTGGGGTCCATTTAAAAGCATGCAAATCACGGGCCGGGGTTTTAAAAAGGAGTTCGGATCTCTTGTTTCATTCAACCAAGCAGATACTGTTTCATCCAATCAAGATTTGCCAACAATATAAAATCTTAGCTTTTTTTTTTTTTTTTCTCCTTATTCAAAAGAAGCAATTGAGAGGATGCATTAGCTGGCATGAAAAAGTTAAATCAAGCACATGTGTCAAAATAGTGGCATATGCAGCAAGTTGAAACTATAATTGGGTCTTTTTAAGTTCACAAAAACATAGAAAAGACACTTTCTTTTACAAAAAAAGACCTACTGCTGCAGGAATGTTTGTATCTCCCACTGTTCCAAGATTTTGCTCTCTCCCATTGCTCTCTCCTATTGTGAGAATCCTCTCAACACCTTTTCTTTTAGATGATATATAGTCACACTCACATGCATAAAATCAAAAACACTTGTGCCACCTAGGGCTGTATCTTGGGCCAGTCCAAGCCTGAGCCCACATGTCCCAGAATTCTCAGAAAGAGAATTCGGGTTTAGCCTTGTCCGTGGATCTTGAAGCCCGAGTTGATTCGGACTTAGCCTTGAAACTCTGAATTGGGCCGGGTTACTCAATTATATATACTAGCGAAATTTTTAGGACGACCTGGAAGTTAAAGAGTGGAATGACCCAGCTTTTGGGGCCCTACAAATCGAATATTGATATCCTTTATTTCTGTAAATCTCAACTTAATTTTGTGCTTGTCATTAAACTCAAAAGACTACTCTTACTCTTGACTTCAATACAAGTGTGCCTATTGATAGCTCTTGAAGCTAAAAAAAGCCAAAACACCATAGCATTTAAACCAACCCTTCCAGCCCTTTTAACCTTTGAACCTATTACCGGTGCTAAACATCCCTTCATCCCCTTTGCCCATCCTCAATGCTATAACTATATTAAACTTTGGTGCCCATAAACGAGGGGACCAAATTCACAATGAGACCTTTACATCCTCCTTACCCTTTCTTATTGTCATGAATCAAGGTGGAACCTAGAAGACCAATTAGCGCTGGATGTCGATTTTTTTTTTATTTATTTATTTTTTGCTAGTTGGCCCAGTGGCCAGAAAGAGGGGAAAAACCTGCCCACACAAGGATCTATCCCTGGGTGGAGCTATGTGAGCGAGTGTACGTGCTACAGCGACACTCTGAGATTCCCCTTGAAATGAAGTTCTTGATTGATTGGAAATAGGATCCATTTCAACTGTTGCAAGTTGCTCTTCCATTGGTCCTTAAATGTAGCTCAAGCTAGTTAGGGACGTGGTTGTACAATTGAGAGTGTGTGAGTTGAACAATTCAGTGCTTTTGGGCAAAGTCTGAAAAAGTTAGTTTAGTTGTCCCATTTTTAGGTCCTCCCACCCCACAATAGAATTTTGAAATCTTCACTTTTGTGAATTTACATGTTGATACCAATTTTCTCAACTATATGCATCTATATACACCATTATTGATGTGAAATTCTCAGCTACACAAATCCTCAAGGAGGAATTCATATTCAAATTCCTCATTTGTCATCATGTATGCCCTAAATTCTTCACATCCTCATAGATAGCTTGTTTCACACTGTTTAGTGATTTTCAAGTGGATAAGTCTTTTCTCAATGAAAGGAAATCTTATTGAACCAACAAACAATAAACTACACAAACAGACTTGACAAACATTCAGAGTATTTGCCATCTCTCAAACCAATGAAATTGAGATCTTTAACAAACTAAGCTTAACTAAATACCATGCTGCCCCATTAAACCTCCTAGAAACATAATTAAAGTCCAAACTATCAAAGTTCCCAACAAACTCAACAACATAAAATAAAATAAAAAAGACAGAATTAATTGACCAATCAACATTGCCCTTAACCGCTTTATTCACTTCACAAGCATCGGACAGAATCTGAATGTTTGAGTAACCTCCATCTTTGGCTTGTTTTTAGCGCAAGGAGGACCATTGTCCTTCCACTTCTTTAAGAAAAAAAAGGTTCGGCCCTTTGGACGCTCCTCCTGCATCATGAAGAAAAGAGCCATTATATAACATCAAGAAACCAATAGCAGATAAGCCATTTGAAGCTTTAAAAGATACATCCGTAAATATCAACACAACATTCTTCATCTCCCGTGTCTCAAAATGTCTCAAGGCCATTACCACTTTGCACTTTATCCTCAGTAAGATCATTAGAGAAAAGAACCATGCTTTTGCTATGTGCAATAATTTTGTCAAGGCAAAACAAATGCCCCTAAATATAAATTCGGGGCCAACTCTCCTAAGCTGAAGCTTAGGATAAGGTAAGTTGAAGTAAGCTCAATTGTGTAGTGGGGTCCACCTAGGGACCCACATGGGGATTTTGTGAGGGGGGGGGGGTTGTTTAAAGGACTCCATGGGACCCTCATTCTTGCAAAAAAATCAATCTCAAACGTGGCTTCTATCATCCCCATTTGGGCACCAAAAGTTTAATAGTCAACGGTCCATTTGGATCGGTACACAATTGATCCAATAGTCTAGTAAATTTGGATCTGACCAAAAGTTAGTGGGCATGTGCAATTTAGGGGGGGTCGTGTGTTTGGTCCATTTGGGTAGACCAAGGATAGGCCCCAGAAGGGTTAGCTTACGAAATCTTATCCTAAACTTAAGCTTAGGAAAGCCTTGCCCTATAAATTCATTTCTAGCTTTTCAAATTGCCCACCATAAGCTAGAATCCATAATATAGGGAGGTTGTTGTTGAGGGGTAGATCCAGTTGATTGGAGTCAAACCCTTCTTTCCATCAATCCAGAATACCATTTTCTAGAATATTAGGAAATAACAAGTTAAATAGGTGCAAGCCAAACCATAATGCATGCTCTCACAAAATTACAGCAAAAAAGAGCATGCTCAATTATATCCATCCACTTTTCACAAATAGAACATAAATCATTCAAGTAAAAAATCTTAGAACTGATCGAGGATCTTACTATAATAATCTTTTTGAAGCATTTCAAACATCCTTTGACAGCTTTATATAATAATCTTAGAACTGAGTTTGAAGAATTTTGTAAAGAAAATGGAATTTGACATCCTTTGACAGCTTCATATAAACCTCAGCAGAACGGTGCTGCAGAACGGTGTTGCGGAGAGAAGAAATCAAACCATCATGAACATGGCACGGAGCATGTTGAAAAGCAAGAAGATGGCAAAAGAGTTGTGAGCTGAAGCAGTCGACTGTGCTGCATACTTGCTGAATCGTTGTCCAACTAGAAATGTGTGGAACAAAACACCACTTGAAGCATGGAGTGGAATCAAGCCAGGTATTTCACATCTGCGAGCCTTCGGAAGCATAGTTTATGCACATGTGCCAGATCAAAAAAGATCAAAGCTTGATGACAAAAGTGCCAAGTATGTTTTTATTGGCTATGATGCCCAAACAAAAGGTTACAAGCTCTATGACCCCATTATGAAGAAGTTAATAATAAGTAGAGATGTGGAGTTCGATGAGAAAGCTTCATGGGATTGGAATATTCCAGAAGAAGAAATTTATGATTTCTTTTCCCTATTCGATGATGAAGAAAGAGAACACTGAGGAGTTTGAGAACCACAATCTCCTTCTTCTCCCCAAACTCCAGTGACAGCAAATCAAGATGAATCAAGCTCACAATCTCCAAATTCTTCACCATATCTTGGAAAGTCAAGTTCAAGTGTGGGACCAAGAGACATGAAGTAAAAATCTTAAGGATGTCCTCAACATATCTTTCATATATTTTTACACAAAAAAAAAAAAAAAAAAAAAAAACAAAACAAAACAAAACATCTTTAATATTATTAAAGCATAAATGAATTTTAATTTTATCCCAAATCCTTTTGGAATTTAAGAGGTCTCTAACGAGAAGATTAGGATTTGAACTATTCGCGATAAAACTTTCTAAGACCATTTTCACATGGAATCCAGTTACAATATCAAACCGAAAGTCTTTCTCCATTTCTAATAATCCATCTAACACTTTCAATAACAAGGTTTAGGGCTCCCATGAAACCTTTCGAAAATCATGAATTCCCTTTCCTGCACTCCACCTCCCACAGTGATTTATTCATGTTGCCTCTAGCTTTAAGGATCTTGATATAAAGCAGGTTGGCATTGTCCAAATACCTCCAGCTGAGGGGGTCCCACATTCAAACCCAGTCTCCTGAATGTCATAAGCCCTAGGTTTTATACTTTTCTTACTCACTATTGGATTGAAAAAAAAAAAAAAAAACCCTTCTAGAATCATCAAACTTAGGACGATCCAATGGACTTGAAATTGCACATGGGTGGGTCCCATCTGGGATCTGTCAATCTCCCACATCCCCACGATTGTCAAGCCCCGAGTGGACCCCACAAGGCTGTCCATATAGACAATTTAAGTAAATTGTCTGTAAGAGAGGATGTATTGTGTGTATATAACCCATTTCTCCTGTGCATCTGTCTCATGCAGTCCAATTGTGTGACACAGTATGTGGGGCCCAACTAGTGATCAATTCGATTGAACCATATAAATCTCCATTATATCTCATGTATCCAATGGATTTTGCACCGATCAATTGGGAGGGAACAGTTGGATCAACTATTTAAAATTTTTTTTTTTATTTAAAGTTGTTATACTTGTAGGCTACTGATGAAGGGGTTAATATTATTGGATTGACTTGAGATTTTATATCTAAGGTGGCCCACTTAGATCTTTCCATCCTCACTCTACCATAATCGATGGGGTCGAAAATGAACCCCAACAGCTAGTATGCAAGAGGTGCATCTCTCTCTCTCTCGACCACAACCCCCCCCCCCCCCCCCCCCCCCCCCGGCCTTTCTTTTGTGAGGTAGCTTACTAGGGCCCACAGATCATGGGACCAGGAGATTGAAAGATCCATGCGTATAGGGTCCACATATCAAATCTCAGGTCAATATCTCTCCCTTGACCCATAAATCCGTGACACACAAATTTAATGACTTTATATATAAAAAATTGACCCTTAATGGTTCAGTCCATTCACATCGGTGCCAACCCATGGGATTTGATGACCTGTAGGGGTGGGGGTTTGGATGGTCCATTTAGACTAGAATCAGGTGGGCCTCATATCCTACTTTGCATAGTCAGATCCATGAGAGGTTAATGCACGGGAAAATTGGCCTTAGATATAAAAATAAATAGAGCATATTATGCATGTATGTATGTTTGCAAAAACTATCCGGTGCATACCTTTTCCACGGGTCTTACCACATCTCTAAGTGAGACCACCTGATCACTCATCGAATGGACCCCACACACCCCCTTGATAGTTATCAATCCCATTTCTTTTACACCCGAATGGACTGAATTATTGGATCGACAGTCGTTTTTATATAAAATCGTTGAACTTGTGGGGTAAGAATTGGTTTTTTTTTTTTTTTGGGGGGGTGGGGGCAAAAATATGTTAGCACTTTCAGGTCTTTTTCTATAAAATAATCATAAAAAAAAAAAAAAACCCTTGATGTACCATAATTTAGTTTCAAATTCTCAATGGATCAATTTTCGAATTAGGACACAACTTGTTTATCTACCAGGGTGGGATCTAAGCCTGTTGAATCCAATCTAAGCTCAAATATGTCCAATTAATGTTAAAATCATGCCTGTAGATGGCCCTAGTTTACAACCATCTTTACACAATCATACTAAGAAGAAACCACATTATAGAACAAAAGGTGATATATTTCATGCACACTACCTTCTGTTTGAATATTCTTAGTAATACCCATAAACAAAATCTCAATAATTACTCAAGTAAAAAAAGATATACCTTTGGCCACAGAGGCTTCAATTGTTTGTATCATTTATTCCAACTCCAAGGTATAAATCTCTAATGCGTTGCATCTCCACCGTAGCATCTTCTATGTCCATTCGGTCCTTCATAGATATCGCAGAACATGCTACACCAACTGTGATGGTAGATATTAAGCACTTCTCAAGTTTACCTTTTGCATTTGTGTGAGTTTGGCTTTCATTAAGACCTTCAACTTCTGCTGAGAGTAGGTTTTGATCAACAATCTCCATCACTCGCTCAGGTAAAGCCAGCTTAGCAAATTGATGGAGGCTTAAACTTCCAGTAAAGATTTCATCAGTTGGTTTCTTTCCGGTGAATATCTCCAAGAAAAGGATTCCATAGCTATAAATATCTCCAACTGTGGATACTTCATTGCCGATTCCGTACTCTGTCATTATTTGACTCCAAATATCTTTTATGGTTATGATTTAATTCAAGAAAAAAGAATGCAAGACTTAATATGTACGAAAACAAAAGTAAAGAATTTTTCAATGGGTATAATAAACTAGTGTTCCAGTGATTGAGCATGAATTCTTCAGTACTGAAAAACTTTATTCTATCGTACCATAAAGTTGTCATAATATTATTCTAACAAATAAACTCCAAAAGCGGAAAATACCATAGATTAAGCTAAATATAAACTACAAAACCATCAAAGCGGATCCCTCGCATTTGTCATTTATATGGCAACATCTACTTCACATTTGTAGACAACTGAAAATTTTGTTTTACTTGTAAGTGAAGTTAGACTACTATAGTGAAGCACAGACATTCCTAACAAAGTTTTAAAAAAATTAGTGCATAACAAAAATCGCCAACAAAAGTTGTATTTGCAAAGCATCCAAAAAATGATTGGTTAGATTTAACTTTTGTAAAATAGTATACAGGCCAATTTATGGAAAAAAGGGAGTAACAAGTCAATTTATTGAAAAAAGAGGCAACTCTCAAAAAAGAAGAATATTCATTTAAGTAAATTTACTTTGTCAAAGTATAAAATCGTTTTATTAATTGGAATAAATAGCTTTGAAATGTTCAATAATTTTAATATATACTGTCTCAGTTTTCCATGTTATCCTTGTCATTTTTTTATTTGTTTTGGTTGTTGTTGTTGTTGTTGTTGTGGTGAAAGAATGATCTGGGGATTTGTTGATAAATATGTGATTGCTTCCTATTATCATTTTATTTACTCATTTACACAAATTAAAACTCATGATGGTATTTTATGAAAATGAATTTACTAATGGTTATAGCTAATTATGCTTGTAAAAATAAAAGTGAAAGATAAAGAATGTCACCTGGAGCTACATATCCAATAGTTCCTTTTATGCCAAGTGAGTTGGTATCGTTCTGAGATACATTGCTGGTAGCTTTAGAGAGGAACCTTGCTAATCCAAAATCTCCAACAAGGGCGTTCATATCGTCATCAAGAAGAATATTGCTTGGTTTTAGATCACAATGAACTATTGGTTTCTCACAACAAGTATGAAGATAATTCAATGCGGAACCCACATCAACAACTATATTTAACCTTTGAATAAGGTTTAAATTCTTTGGTTGATCTTGCTCATCCATGCCTGGGTGCAACCACTGCTCCAGATTCCCATTAGCCATGTAGTCGAAAACCAGAGCTTTGAAATCATCACCTTTAAAATCAATGCTTGAGCAAATAGTAAGAACTTTTAGAAGATTTCGATGCCGAATATTTCTCAAAGCTTTACATTCGACTATGAAACTCTTGGAAGCTCCTTGCCGCTGAAGATTAAGCACCTTCACTGCCACAATCTTCATAATGTGATCTAAATAGCCTTTATAGACTAATCCATAACTTCCAACCCCAATCAAGTTGGCCGAAGAAAACCCATCGGTTGCTTTACAAAGATCTCCATAAGAGATTTTCATAAGTTGTTCCTCCAAGGGGTGCGTTATTGAAAGAGGATGTGGATGCTTCTTTGATTTTCTTACACAATAATAATAAAGGAGGAGCAATAGCAAAACCGAACAAAGGACTGAACCGATGAGTATGGCAATCATTTGTTTTTTCAGAAAGTGTTGGCTCTGTTTCTTACCATCTTCACTAGGGCATTCAGACAACAACAGTACTGGACTTCCCCCACAGAGCTTTTTGTTGCCTGTGACTGAAATTGCACTTGCAATTTTAAAGATTCCTTCTTCTGGTACTTTGCCTTCAAAATCATTATAAGATAGGTTTAGATTTTGTAGATGACGAAGCTTTTCAAGATAGTATGGAATCTGCCCCGAGAAGTTATTATGTGAAATATCTATTCGTAACATACCTTTCAAGGCACTCAAAGATGAAAATGCTCCTTGAAAGAAGTTACCCTCTATAAAAAGGTTCTCCAAACTAAGAAAATTATCTAGGCTTTTGGGAATTTCACCAGATAATTTGTTATCAGAAACATTTAGCAATTGAAGGCTCTTTGAGTTGCCTACTTCCATTGGCAAGGACCCGACCAAAGAATTTGCCCCTAGATCGAGAATTCGGAGAGTTGTAATGCTAAAAATTTGTTTCAGAATCTCACCAGTTAGATCATTGTGATCAAGGTATAATTTTGATAGTCGTTGACAGTTCTTAAGAGTCGAAGGTATGATTCCTTGTAAGTTGTTTCCACCAAAAGACAAACCAGACAATTGAGTGTTGTTGCTAATGGAAGCTAGAATTTCACCCGAGAAATTATTATAACTCAAACTCAAACCCTGTAACTTGTTAAGCTTTCCAATACTCTCTGGAATCATACCAGTCATGAAGTTGTTATGCATGCCCAATAAAAACAAGTTTTGCAAATTACCTATTCCTGAAGGGATGCTTCCAAATATATGATTTCTCCCTAAATTGAACTTTTGAAGATTAGTAGAGAGATTGGCTATAGAATTGGGCAATGCACCTATGAGCCGGTTGCCGGGTAGTGACAAGGTATTGAGAAGGCTACAATTGGTTAGAGAAGAGAGAAAACCCATATCCTCGTCTCCCCCACTTCCGAGTAGATTGTTGTGCAACTCTAATTTACGGAGACCTCGCAACCTTCCTAGGTTCATAGGAATCGATCCAGCGAATAGATTATCGCCCAATCCAAGTATTTCAAGTCGCGAGGCATTGGGCAATGAGATGGGGATGGGTCCTGTAAATCGGTTTCCTCCCACGTAAAACCCAATGAGGTTAGGAAGAGTGACTCCGAGATCGGTTGGAAGGCTTCCACTCAGTTGGTTTTGAGTGATAGAAAATCTAGCCATAGATGAGAGATTGTAAAGTGTGGGAGGAATAGTGCCAGATAGCTTATTATTTGCTATGCTGAAAACGAGTAGGTTCCTAATCTGGCCGAGCTCTTCTGGTATGTTTCCCTCTAATTCATTATCCCACACAGAGAAATGAGTGAGAGATGAAAGGTTCCCCAATGAAGTGGGGATACTTCCTGTGAGACTATTGCTAATAAGACGGAGCCTACTGAGCCTTGACAAAGAGCCTAGCTCAACAGGAATCCTGCCAGTGAGCTTGTTGCGATTGAAATCGATGGCTATGAGTCTCCAACAATGGTTCAGATTGGTTGGAATTTCTCCTCCCACCAAGTTATCGCTGAGATTGAGGTACCTAAGCCTGGACAAACTACCAAATTCGTGGGGGATTTGGCCAAATAGCTTATTGCGGCTAAGGTCAATTACACGAAGGAACGTAAGATTTGTGATGAAGGGTGACAAAGGACCTACCAGCTGAAGCCCAGCCAGATTCATGGCCACGACCCTCTAAGAATGGCGCCGACCGCACGTGATTCCTTGCCACTGGCAGAAAGAGAGAGAATCATTCCAAGTGCTAAAGGAATCGCTCCATAGCCGATGCTTGAAAGCAAGTAGAGCAAGTACATCGGTTGCATTTGTTGAATCTTTTGTCGTAACCGAACCCACCACAGGCCACATGAGAAGCGTTGCATGGATGAAGAAGAATAACCAAAGCCAACTCACAAGAACAACAACAAAATTACATGAGAGCTCCATCACCAACTGTTGCTAGCTCTCTTACATTGCGTAGTGCAACCGTGGAAATTAAGGGTGTGCGGATTGTGGAATGAGGCAAGACAAAATCCCATGCCACCTATTTATAGCAGATGCCATGCTGTTTCAACATGACTTGCGAAGAACGCAAACTAGTCCAATTTTCCGCATGATAAAGTAACAATGAATGCAAGGACTGGACAGTACTGGGACCCATTTGCATAATGACTTTAGACTTGGTGTGCACCGTCTCCCAAGTTACGTTCATGACTCAGTCCAGTTTTCTACGATAATAAAATAACAATGAATGCATGGACTAGACAGTAGTGGGAACCATTTGCAGAGTGACTTAGACTTGAAAGTTGGACCTGAAAAGCGTAGTGTGCATCACGTTCATACAAGTACTGTTTTCCCTTTTTTCTATATCTTTATGATGAGAGGGATTCAAAGTTAGAAGTGGATTTTAGCGAAAAAATAAATAAATAAATAAAAACTTTAGGTGATCAGTGGGCCTAAAATATCATTTTAACCTATCTTGCACTAGATCAGTCTTTTTGCCTCAAAAGATTTTTTTTTTTTTTTTTTTTTTTTGCACTTTCAACTAGCGTCTCTAGGGACCTTAGTTTTATAATACTAAGAGTCCCTACGAATCCTGCTGTGTACACAAATTAGTTTCTTCATCATGACAGCTTATTCTGTTTTACAGTATTCATTTTTATTTTTACAGAACTCTATACAATATTTCATGTGTTCAATGTCTCCAAGTAATAATTCCATTCAATAATGTATAATATACAACATGCACTTTCATCATGACAGCAGATCATGCATTTGTCTCTGCCCATTGTCTTACAAAATGGGCAAACGCCATTTTTAGGGCATTTTTCTTGCTATGAGGGGTAATGCTACACAAGGAAAACAAAGAGACCCTTTAACAAAGCGATTTTAGAGTGGAGAGTAGATGTATGCCATGAGGAAATATTAACCAAACCAAAAGACAAGGATACACATATACCTTCGACAAAGGCTGAGCCCAACCTAGACGACAATCCAGCCCAAGCGATTCAGAAAAAGGCCAAAAGGGAGCATCCAACAGCATATACTTTCGACAAAGAGGATGTGAAAGGGGACCACAGTTGGTAGGAGGGCGAGGAGCAGGAGCAGCAGACAAAGAGGATGTTGGAGGGGACCACAGTTGGACGGCTGGGTCGAAAGAAATAAGAGCAGACGAACGTGGTGAAGGAAAATAGACTTGTTGACAACGAAACACGAGGAAACACGCCTATTTTATTCTAATTAGTGTACACCGCAGGGTCCCTAAAGACACTTAGCGTCATAAAACTAAAGTCTCTGGAGACGCTAGTTGAAAGTGCTAAAAAAGCAATCAATCACTTCATGTGACAGGAGAATTCAAATGTATACGCACCAGTGGACAACCTTTTTTCCAAGAACAAGATTCTGCCGTAGTGAGTGGGGCAAAGGACGGTGAGGAATGATAATGACAATGAGCTCATGGCAGCGTGAAACTGGGACTCGTCATCAAATCATATGTATGCGTTTGAAGAATTTTGTAACTGGTACTCTTGTTCACATTTCAAATTGGAATCATCCCGAGAGTAATCGAATAAGTTGGATTGCATACGGTAAAATGTAAGAACTCAATAGGACCCTCAAATTCAGATTAAGAGGGACCGACCATTCAAATCGAATTTCTCAATTCATCCCATACCTGCATTAGTGGAAGCATCAATTTTGATCAAATCACATAGTTTTTTTCATCTGCATGCTGAGGGTCATGTATCACCACCCCCCCCCACCACCGCGTGTTTTTTTCATCTGCATGCTGAGGGTCATGTATCCCCCCCCACCCCCACCCCCCCCCCCCCCCCCCCCCCCCCCCCCCCCCCAAATGGTAAATATGTGAAAAACAAAGATTAACCATTGGGGACCTTATATAATTAAAGACCGATTCATGATAAAATTAGTTCGAAAAAACAATCATTAAAGAGTTGAGAGAACATAAGATAGAGCTGTAGATTGGACTCTGACTTTCCTAAGATTACATTTATGAAGGTGATGATAGGGTATACATTTTCCAAAGATTACATTTATGAAGGTGATGATAGGGTATACATTTTCCATCTTTCATTGATTCATTATTCGATAGTCATTTATAAGTATTTGCTTATATTTCTTTGATTTTTAACTAATTTTTAAAATACATTTCTAAGTTTTTCTAGGAATTCACTTTCATGCAAACAAGAAAACGTATGTAATCAAATTCTCCCTTCCTCAACGTTAATAATCAGTCCAATGGTGTAATTGAGTATATCACTCTAACTTGGGCTTGGTTGGTAACTTCACTAGTAAAGTTAAATGAGGTGAAGGGTAAAGTTAAGAGATAAGAAAAGAAGATGGGTCGAATAAAAAAGTGATGGCCTTTTGTCATTTAGTGAAATGAGAATGTAGTTTTTTTTTTTTTTTTTTTTTTATTTAAGAAAAGAAGGTTATTTGTCATCTACGTGGTGTGGGAAAATAACTTTTTATTTTTTATTTTTATTTTTTTGTAAAAAGTAGAGGCATTTTTTGAAATATGATAATTTCATATTTAACCATTTTTTTTATTCTCCTGAAATGATCATTCACCTCACTTCTCTAGTAAAGTAAATTTACCAAACAAGCCTAAGTCATTGAAAAGTAATCTCCTGCACCAACACACATAAAAAGCAGATGCAAAGAAGACTTCTAATTAAATAGAAAGCTATGGATCATGTGAAGACTTTGAAAGATCTCAGTGAGATACAAACATTAGAGAAGACTTTGAAATTTCTCAGTTGACGCTTGAGGGTGATAGACCAACTTTAGGCATGGTCCGCATGGAAGACTTAAGCAAAACTTAAGAAATTTCTTAATGCAAAACATCAACCCCAACCGTGGTTACTATCATCTCCATTTGGGCACCAAAATCTTAATGGTCAACAGTTCATTCGGATCAGTACACAGTCGATCCAATGGTCCAGTAAATTCGGACCTGACCAAAAGTTGGTGGACATGAGCAGTTTAAGGGGCTCATGTGTTTGGTCCATTTGGATAGACCAAGGGTGGGCCCCAAAAGCGTTAGCTTACGGAATCTTATCATAAGCTTCAGCTTAGGAAAGCGTGGCCCATATTGAGTCATGGGGCCCATGTTGAGTCAATTTAATTTTCTCACACACACTACTCCCATGTTAATAGTCACAAGTCCAAGTTTGGCACTAATCTAACTTTTTCTTACTATTGGGTTGAAATCATGATAAAATGATGCTTTTAAACCATTAAATTTTAGGGTCATGGATCAAAATGTTAAGATGTTCTTATGGGCTCAAGATTTTGCATATAGGTAGGGCCTCTTGTAGATCTTTCCATGAAATAAATTTCCACAATTGTCATGCGTATGGTAGGCCCAATTAAGATGGGCGTATTTTCCTTTTAAATGTCCGTACATTATGTAGCGCTTGTATTTATATATGATGGGTCGTCCCTGAACTAACCGCGTGAAACTATTCAAGCTTTATGCTACCGGAAAATGTAAGGTCTGTTTTTCTTCAAAGGTCAGAAGTCAGTTGAAAAGGTAGGGAGGTTGTTTTTTTTTTCCCGGGGGGGTGGGGGGGCGGGGGGCGGCGCTCACCGGTCCAATCTTCTTTTAACAGAGGAAGGAAAAATGAAAGAACTAAGCTGTAGTGGGACCCGTATACAGAATGACCTGGACCTTGACATGTGCGCATGGTATAAAATATCGGCCGATACCGGTTCATATCGGCCGATATGAACCGGTATCGGCCGGTTCCGAGTCGATATTTTGCCTGCGATACCGGTTTCGGTATCGCAGGCAAAATATCGCCAAAATATCGGCCGATATTTTGAAAATATCGACAGAACCGATATCTCGGCCGATATTTTCAAAATATCGGCCGAGATGATATATAATGCAAAAAACCATACTTTTTGTTAAAAATTTCTCAATCTTCCTCTTCTTCTCCTCTCCTCTCATCTTCTTACTCCTTAGGGGCTGCAACTACTCTCCATCTTGCATCTTTTCAAATCTCACATTTATTTCTTAAATAAAATATTATTCAAGCCTCAAGGTAAGAGAAAATCAATTTATACCATTTTATTATGTGTTTTTTGTTTTTTATTTTTAGATGAAGCATAGAAATGATCATTTGGTTTGTCACTTTGGTTGTGTTCTCCACTTAGAAGTTAGATCTACATACTTTCATGCTAGATCTACTCATACACATGATTTTTATATTTTTATTTTAATTATTTTATTTTCGGATTTTTCAATATTTAAATTATAATATATCATTTTTTGGGGATTTCATCATAAATATGTTGTTTTAATTATTCATGATCATTGTGTGGTTTATAAATGATTGATTTATATACTTTTATGCTAGATCTATATATTTAGTATTTTGAAAATGATTTTATTAAATCTTAATTTTTCTAAAAATAATTGTTGTTACTTGGTCTTGAATTTCTTAATTTATTTGTTGATTGAGTTAGTATTAAATGATGATTGATATGTTATTTTTATTTTCTTATATTTTATACTAATAAATTGATCATGAGCATCAATAATGGTTGTATTATATGAAATACTGGAAAAGACAGCGAACTGTAATATAGACAGGACTCATAACTTAAGGTGACCGAGATTTTGATTTATTGTTGTTACTAATGGAAAAAAATATTGTTTTCCAGCATTTTCTAATATTCTGGATTTTTTGGATATTTTTGGAAATTTTATTGGATTAAAAAAAAAATTCACACCGCGACGGACCGATATCCGCGACCGATACCGATATCATATCGGTTTTTCGGCCCGACCGAGACCACGACCGAAACCGAGATTTTAAACCATGCATGTGCGTGATGTCCATAAGAAAGTCTGTTTTTTTTTTTTTTTTTTCCTCTCATTCAGACCCAATAGTCCCAAAACTCAGGTCTGTATCTGATTTTCTCAAGCGGCCAAATCGATGGAACGGAGCGTTTGGAACCAATACCAGTAATGAATCGAGAACTAGTATAAATTTAAAAAATTGCTGTGGATGGTTAGGATTCCTTACCTGAGATCCAAAAAGAATGGTTGGCCTTTGCATCCACCATGAAGGGATGCACTGAGGAAGGTGCACGAGTCACATCATTTGTCACGTTAGAGAAAGAGGGTGAAAATAAACAGGAATGATCATGTATTGACTTCTGTGAAGCTACACGTACTCTCCAGAATACATTTGATTTTAGCTAATCTCCAAAATACATTTCTCATATTTTTTAAGAATTTAACTCCATACAAACAAGCAAATGTAATCAAATTCTCGCTTCCGCAACATTAATTAGTGCAATGGTGTAATTGGAGTATATTATTCTAACTCAAGGGTAATTATTATATATGAAAGAGACCGGTGTCAAATTGAAATCAACTCCAACTAATTTTGACAATCCACCGCAATTTTGACCTAAGGACCATCATCAATTCTAATACCCAATTCTTTTTTTAATCTTAATTAATCTAATTCAATTCCAATACCCAATTCTCTTTTAATCTTATTTAATTTAATTCAATTCCAATACTCAATTCTCTTTTAATCTTATTTAATCTAATTTAATTGAATAAAATGTCATTTATTCCTCGCTCCCGTCTTTACCCCTTCCCAAACGGCTCTTCCCTTAGCAACTCATCTTCTCTCCCCCCCTCTCTCTCTCCTAGGTACACATTTCTATCTCTTTGTCACGGTCCCCAAGCAAGCTTGTTCTCCCTCTTTTCTTTTTTTTTTTCTTTTTTTTTTCTTTTTTTTGCTTTTTTTTTTTTCTCATAATACAAGTTTTAGATGACTCGAGCGTGAAGGCGATGCAAAGGAAAACGATCGAAGCCCAAGGATGTATTACCTGGTGCATTACCTCCACGACTTGCCAAGTATAAATATCATATTTCATGTTCCTACTAAAATTCTCATTTTTTATATTTTTTATTTATTTCAAGTTTTAATTGTGTGCTTTTAAGAAAGCTTGCAAGTTTTTTGTTAGTGAGAAATACTTCTATTTTAGATTTTATATAATATAAACATGTGAAATTAAAATCAAGATTTTTATTTTCATCATAAAATCAAATGATCTAGTTAGCAATGAGAGGGCATGGGTTGGGAAAAGCTTGGGTATGGCCCATGTCACGAAACCCCTCAGAGAAAAATCTCCCGAGATGAAAAGAAGACTTGTAATTAAATAGAAATCTATGGATCACGTGGAAGACTTTGAAATATCCCAGTGAGATACCCAACATTAAAAGGAGACTTTGAAATTTCTCAGTCTGCACTTGACAGCGATAGACCAATTAGGAGGCATGGAAGACCTAGAGATTTCTCAGTGGACAGTGATAGAGCAATGTTAGAACTTAATCGAGACTGAATTACATTGTAGCGTCGAGACTGGGACGGCTAGGGGTGAAAATCTGGCCGAGACCGGGCCCAGTCGTGCCGGGCCCGGCCTGCACGGCCTATGTCTGAGATGCGGGCCATGCCGTGTCGGGACCAACCTCTTGGGGGTCAGCCCAGCACGGCCCAGGGCACGGCACTACTGGCCGGGCCCCACATGGGCCTGGCCGTGCAGCCCATGGGTGGCCCACAGATCCCCCTTTCCTTCTTTTTTTTTTTATTTTTTTTAAATTTTTTTAAAAATTGGACGGAGACGAAGTCACAAACTTGGACTTAGACTCTTGGACCAATTTCATTAAAATAAAGAAATTAAGAGAAATAAATAAGTAAAATAACACTAATGATGTTTTGAAAAAATACATCAAATAAATTGTATTTTCTTGAAATTTAAGTTACAAAAGATCAAAAAAATTACAAGTTTGAACTTGGAGTCTTGGATCAATATATATATAATGAAATTCAAACCTTCTGATAAATGAAAAAAGAATTACAACTTTGGAAACCTATGATACATTCTAAAAAATAAATTACAACTTTGAAAACTTATGATATATTTTAAAAAATAAATTACAACTTTAAAAACCTATGATACATTCTAAAAAATAAATTACAAGTTAAAAGCCTATAATACATTCTAAAAAATAAATTACAAGTTAAAAGCGTATGATTCATTCTAAAAAATAAATTACAAGTTAAAAGCCTATTATACATTCTAAAAAAAATTATACTATGATATATGCAACGCTGCTAGCTCGTCTTCTATCTCGAATTCTTCATCGATGTGTTGTTCTCTATCCTCTGCTAGGTACCAATCCCATAAGCACATGCAGGTCTCAACGGTTTTTTCTTGAAGCATAGTTCTCCTAGGGTCAATAAGGCGCCCACTTGCACTAAATGCTTGCTCTGATGTAACTGTAGACGTTGATTGTTAGTATATCACAGGTAATGGCAAAAAGCACAGGAAACTTAGTTTCAAATGATTTCCACCATGCCAAAAAATCAAAAGCATCTTCTTCATCATCCAAGATTGGAACAGGATCGCTCCCCAGGTACATTGTTAATTCATTAAGGTTGTAAGATAATCCTCCGAAAGAAGAGGAGTTACTTCTGTGAGATTTCCTCATAATACTCCAAATGACCTTCTTTTTCCCTTTATTTACTTGGGGAGGGCCTGTTGGGACCGTGGGTGCTATGGATTTACCTGATCGGGTAGTATAATCCAAATAAAGTGTTTCTAATTGTGTTTTAACTGTAGATATATCATTTATATTAGTTGTATTCATGTTAGAGTTTATTTCATCAAGAAGGATTTCTACACATTTTAATTTCAATCCAGGGTCCACTACGTCAAAAAGACAAATAAACCACCCCTACACGTTGGTTTCACCGACTGTCCGGGGCAGTCCTATTTTATTGACTGACTTTTAATGTTTATTACTGCCCATGGCAGTCGTTTCTGTGAAATAAAAAAATAAAAAATAAGAATCAAAACCCTCCTCTTCTTACTCATAAACGACTCCCAGCCCTAACTCGCTCGATCTCTTCCCCTATCTTCCTGGCGCGGCTCCACTCTTCCCTCTTTTTCTCCCTCTCTCTCGGGCAACACCCATCTCTCCCCCCTCCTCTCCCTCTCTCCCCCTCCACTGTAAACTCCTCCTTCAACGTTGACCTCCTGGAGCCTTCATCATCTTTCCCCTCCTTCCACAACAGCGTCAGAAACATCCCCTTCTCTTTCCGGTGCTCCAGCGCCGGTTGGCACCATCTTCTTTGGTGAACCTCTAGCCGACGCCTCAGATGGCAACAGCCGATTGTCTCCCATTTTCCATCGATGATCGCGGAATCCAGGTAAGGAGGGTTTTATGGGGTTTTAGATCTTGGGATCTGCAGCATAAATAAAAGTACGGGTTTGCAAGATGTAGGGCTCAATCAGATTTGAATTTGGATCTGGGTTTTTTCTGGGGTTAAAGAAGTTACACATTTGAGTTTAATCTGATCTTGTAGGAGGCCACATTGGTGAGACTGGTTGTAAATGCATTACAAGGTGTAAAATCAGCACTTGATGATATCGAAAAGCTTTCTACAGTATTTTGTTCCAATCCCGCAGCTTAATCTTCTCCACTCTCTTCGTCTCTTTGCCATCTCCTTCACAGGTATTTAGGGCTTCCAGAATATGAATGTAATTTGTTTACTTTCTATTTTGAGACTTCATATTAAATGGGTTAGATTTGTTTTACTTTGAAAGAATTATTCTTTGGATTGACAAATTGATCGCTTCGTTTGGTGCTTGGTTGGCATTGGGGGTTGGTGGTGGGTTGATGTCTGAAATTGGCATTTATTCGATTATTTTAATCTTTTGTTGCTGATTGATTTGGGGGGATTTTATTTGTTAGTTTGGGTAATTCATTTATTCATGAATCATGAATTGAAGGAGAAGAAAGAAGAAGGTCTTGTGGAAGGAGAGTGAAGGGTCTCTTTCTGTTTCTGGTATTTCTTTGTTTTAATCCAGGGAATTTATTTTCTTCATTTAGTGATTTCTTGATTTCTAGGTTGTCTTATTTTCTGGCGGCACTGGAGATTTTCAGGTAGGCATAATATCATGCTGCAATAGTCGATCTCTTCATTAGCCAATTCCAAGCTTGGATGTCTGCATTTCCTTATAGTACCTAGAAGCTAAATACATAATTTTGTTTCATTTTACGAGATTTACATTTTAACTTGAGCTACATTTGCACTTTGACTGTTGTTTGAATTGCAGGCTACAATTGGCATTGATTTTCTGTCAAAAACAATGTACCTTGAAGATCGGACAGTTCATTTGCAGCTTTGGTAGGACATTCATATCCTAATTATCATATGATTCATCTAATCATATTTGTATGCAATTATATCCAATCTTCCACACAGTTGAAGGGAAATCAGTCATAAACTACTAAGAAAGTTCCCCCGGATATGCATCTTGGAAATGATTGGGTTGCTCCCAAAAATTTGTAGTTTGGGGAATGCAACGGAAACCAGGTGAAGTGAGGGAAAAATACGAAGAAATGAATCGAACACCTTAGAGAATTTGAAGCTTTTCCTGAGAAAAGAGTGTGGATGATGAATTTGTTCATGTAGCCAAGTTCTCCAATGGTTCATATCTTAAAATATATGGAACCTTTCCCATTAGTCAAGCAAAACAGATTTGAGGATTTGTTGTTCCTGAACCAAACATTACTTGTGTGCAAACACATATTACTTGACCAACTTACATATGCACTATGCCTTTGCACCTTCAGTGTATATGGAACAGCTGCAGTACTTCTTGTCTGTACTGCTTTCTACAGATCCTGTAGTGTCTGAACAGCTATGCAAGCACATCATAAAAGATGCTGGATATAGACAACAGTTGTTATATTGCTTGCATCATAAGAAAGTTTATAGCAGCTAGATGTTTTTGCTCTGTGTTATTCTCTTAGATATGGATGAGTTTTGGGATTCTGATTGCCTGTCAGATGGCTTTTCCAAGCTCATAATGTTAATTTAGTCCTGCTGAATCTGACTCACTTTCATGTTTTGAAAGTTTCTCATCTACATTTCAGCGGCATATATATTTTTTTCAGATGCCCTATAATTTTTCATTGCTTATATCCTTCTTCCAATGCCTTTTAATTTAAATCATGTATTTCATTTTACTCTGTTTTAATGTAGGCATATTTTACAATGATCTTGAATGTTATATTCTCATGTTACAGGGATACCGCTGGACAAGAGAGATTTAGGAGTCTCATTCCAAGCTACATTAGGGATTCCTCTGTTGCAGTAATTGTCTATGATGTAGCTAGTGAGTAATGGTTCTATTGGATGAAATTTTCAATTTCTATGTTTTCTTGAAACTCTCTTAATCCTTTAGCCATCCTTTCTTGTATAAAATCTCACATGCATTATGAACGAAATATGCAAAGTAAATGGGTTTAGGCATGCAATCAAAAGCCTCAAATTCATCATATCGTTGAAGTCTTATCCCATCATCGTGATTGTGGTTTTGCTTCAAGAAGCGGCATAGGGATGTGTGATCTAGTGCGATGCTTTACAGAATTTTTAGGACCCGCTAGGTGCACCAAATCAAAAGGGGAGTGTCTGAATTGTGTAGATTGCATGGGTGAAATTCCATGCCAATCAGAGCATTGGAGCTGTGTGGTTTAGGGCTTCAAAAAATGGACACTCAGACAAAATCACATTCCCTAGGCCCAAATCACATGGATACGCCCAAGTGGAGGCCCACAACCTAAAATTTTCATTTCAACATCTCATTGGTTACTAGATCACTACTCCCCTTACTGGTCACTAGATCACTACTCCCCTTACTGGTCACTAGATCACTACTCATTACCTACCTATCTATCTATATGCACATAGACAGTCATTTCTAAACACTTCAAAGTGGATAGAAGAGGTGCGCACAGAACGTGGCATTGATGTCATTATTGTAGTTGTTAGAAACAAAACTGATTTTGTTCATCTCATCCAAGGACTTTACAAGTTCCAATGCAAAAATGGTGCAGAGGTTGGATCTTATTGGTTTTTATTTATATATTTTGCTCTACTTAAAAACAAAGCTGGATATAGTATCTACTCTAATATTCAACATTGAGTTCCTTCTTTACTTCTTTTTTTGTTCCCTCTCTACCTGGGTTTACAAGTAATTATTTCTAGGACTTGAGAGCTTTTTTCAATCACCTATGACTTCACAGGTGTGGAAAATGTACAAAAGATCATGACCATTCATACATTACCCTCTACTGTGGATTTGAAATAACTCTTATCACAAATGTCAATGATCCAAGCTGCTGACTTGTTGAATGCTGGGCAGACTTTTTATTTTTTCTCCAACAATCAATTTATGAACATTGAAAGGCCTTTATAGGATCATCTGAACTTTGTGGTTCTTATAGGACTGGCCATTGACCAAAGACCCTAATAGATGAACATGTGTTGAACAAGTTAACTTACTGTATGTGATTGAAACCTTTTCTTCTCTTCTTTGATCTTCTATAGAAAAAAAAAACAAAAAAAAAAAACATACATCTGTCACTTGCTAATTGGTTGAGCAAGAGCATGAATATGTGGATAATTGGGTAGATGTGGCCACCCACCAGATCAATGGTTGTGATCGCCCTATATACTATAATGATTCATCCGAATATCTAGCATTGTTGCCTTGCAAAACTTCTAGCAAAACCTTCTGGGAAGGTGGTCAACAGAATATCCAACAAGGTTTGCACATGGTACCTAATACTCTTTGTTTGAATACAACTGTATACTTAAGCACATTGACATCTGTACTTCTTCCATCTATGATGATGAAGGTCAGATCAGATATGTGGCATAGTCTACTCCCCTAAGACCCCATCACAGGGGAACTAGTCTAACCACAACCAATTTCAGTGGTGTTGCAGTGATTGTTCTGGCAATCAGCTGCACTATTGCAGTTCAGAAGTTGGGTGCTGAGCGTATTTCTTGTCCTTCGTTTACACACTCTTTTCCGGATATGATAGGAGAGCCCATGGATGTGTTACTTGGTCTTGTTTCAATGGATAAATTGCAAAATTTGCATCAAAGGCAGGGTTTGAACACGAGTTCCTTGCTCATTTTGGTTCAAATGTATTGTTGTATCATGATACAAGCTGCGAGGTTGTATTTTGGGTCAGTATGGCTTGGAGAAAGCTTATATTTGCATTTTTGAAGGTAGACATTGTCTGGTTTAGTTTTTTCTTGTTCTTCTTTCTTTCTTTCTTTCTTTTTTTCCTCCCTCTTTTTCTGATTGAGAACACAGTAATTAACCTAACAAAGACCGAATAAGACTAAGATAGTGGTGGCGATGACATAAGACAGAGAAACGAAAAGAAAATGAAAATGAATGCCAGAGAAAAATCAATAAAAATCAAGGATATTCTGTCCATAAGGTTAAAACTGAAGTATCAAATAAGATTCCCAGCCAAAGAAACGAAAAGAAAATGAAAATGAATGCCAGTATTTATTATTTTGATGTAGCAGGTTATCATGAGTCTCTTTGGGATCCTTATGATTTGTACCTCTCATGCATTATAAATGTTGTTTACATCTTTTATATATGCAGGCATGCTAGTGGTAACTCTTGCTCTGCACAGATTAAAGCCTAGGGTCTCTATAGGTTGTATGAAGTCAGGACCAGTTTTGGCACAGAAGTAATCCTCTTGGAGCTCTTATGCAACATGTTCTGTGGGACGCCCCAAGGTTAGAGTGGTAAGACATAGTAAAAATATATATTTTTTAGTTTGTTTGTGTTGGTGATATATTTGAATTCTGTTGTGAAATGGAACTGGTTAATGAGTATATGAACTTTGCTCTGATTTTTTTAAGTTCATGACTTGTCTTAAGATTATTAGATTTAAGTTCACAGGTTGTATGGATTATGGACTATAGGGAGAATTGAAAGATGATGATCGATATTAGATGAAATTGGTATTAATTTTTGGTGCATAGTTTCCGCTGCCATTAATAAGATGACGTACATGAACATTGGAGTGGTGTGACTTTAATGTGAAGAAACTTATATACAGGTGCACACTTCACGAGGGCACACTTCATGGGTTGTATGGATTCGACTGCTGCAGATTTTGTGTTTTCAGGTTGCCAAAAATGCAGCATTGGGTAAGTGGAATCATCAGGTCACTTGAAGTTCACTGTAGGAATTGGATGCCGTTAAAAAGGTTAGAAAGGGGCTAATTAAGATTTACTTGGTGACAGTGGTTGACTTGAGAAGGTAACAGAACAGATGAACCTAATAGTGGAAAGGATGCATGATGCAGCATGTGGTGGGTGTACTTGTGTATGCATGCATGTAATGGTTTCAATTCCCAAATGGTATCATGAGATGATGCCATGGGAAGCAGATCTTTAGGCAATCAAATAAATTTGCCTCCCATCTGAGACTCCGAACTATTCAGGATATGGTAATAGCACATGATTTAGCAATGTGAAAGTTATGGTTTGTTAAAATCTGTCTTGATTTAATCATATCAAGTTGTATTACTACTATGTACGTTTGGAATAAGGCCATTGCCAGTTCCACATACACTCTTAACCTTTTGCTTTACCTGAAGTTCAACTTGCAATTCTTTTCTAGAAGTTATCATAGTTTCTTTTTCACTGTGGAAATCCTAATTCTATGGTGATTTACTGGAAGAATTTCTGCTGTGTGCATTATCCAGTCCTTCTTCCGAGAAAATTCTTTGATTTTTATTTCTTTTAGAAATGAACTGGGAAGCAGACCATGAACATGTCTCAAAATAGCAATGATCAAGTGGGCTGCACATGCAAATCATCCTTTTTTCCTTTTCCTTTTTAACCCTCATCTCCTTACCTTCAAATTTTTTCTCATCAAGTGGCCATGTAAATTATCTTTTGCATTTCTCAAGTACCTTTTATTACCTTTCCTTTGTATTCTTTGCTTCTTTTGACTGTGATTAAGCTCTTTTTGAAACCTGTGACTTTTGTATTTCTTCTCCTAGGAGCTCTCAAGTCCCATCTACATTGAATAAGATATTTCATGTTCAAACTCTTACATATGACAAACATTAACTCATTGAACTTTTGTGGGTCAGAGTTTCTTTCTTGGAATACCACTGATCCAAGGCCCTTTTTATTTTTCCTGTAACAGGTAAGGTTCTTCTGTTTGTTACTGAACCTGTTAGAGTGTGAGCAAAGATCACAAGAATACTTTAAAGGTATGTTTGTGCACAGCAATTTTTTGTGGAATGAAAATTTAGATTGTATATTTATGTGATTTCAATTTTCAATTTTCACAGTTTGATGCTGGACACCTTTTTTTCACACCAAATCAAATGTGTTTTTATCACTTGTGTAGGGACTGTAAAAGATGGATTGTTTATATGAAGTGTTTTTTTGTTATGTACAGGTACTTAGCAGGTTTTAAAAAAAAAAAAAAAATCTCACATGTACAGGGGAGGCTATGCCGAAATTTCTAAAAATCTTTTAAATTAGAAAATTTTCTTAGGAACATTTTTATGAAGTATACGTTAATGTTTGCCAAAATGTGTTTATGCTTCTTATTTACCCTTTTTTGTTAATGCAGGATGTTATTACTGCATGTGAATCTGACAGCTCGGTGGCGCAAGGTGATTTAGACCGTGATGCAATTACAAATGTATCTTTTTATTGCTTGTTGATCATAATATCTTTTAATGTTAGTAATATTTAATTTTGTGGGTTTATGGTATAATTGGTTTTTTTTTTTCCATAGGTCTTTGGTCGTGATAGCCGAGGACGAGTACGTGGCTTAGGCACTGTTTCAAAAACGGCAATAAAGACTTTTGGGGATGAGATCTTGAAGTTTGACATAGAGTTGTTAGGCGGAGAAAAGACTTTTGTGGATCTCACCATGGGTGATATCATTTCATGGCCCAGATATACAACTGTGTTTGGCTAGTTTCAAAGCCCACATAATTTACTGTTAAATGACTTTATTTGTAGTATTTACTTTGATGTGTGTGATCGTGAACGTGAACGTGGTTTTTGTTAATTTTCTACCATTTAATGTAGCTACTTTGATGGTTTAAATTTTAAGTGGATGGATTATTTCTTAGCTTATTTGAGTTCTTTATTTGATGGATAATGGATGTTTGTATGGTTGATGTTAATTTACAGTTTTGAGAATTACATGATTTTTATTAGAAAAATATAAAGTTTAAAAATTAATTATGAAATATATATATTTTTTAAAAACCCTCTAAAAAAACGACTGCTCTGGGCAGTCGTTAATTGAATGATAAGTCCTTTTTTATATAATTTTTTAAAAAATGACTTCCAAAATTTTCGACTGCCGAAGTCCGTCTTTAAAAAAATTGACTGTTGTGGGCAGTCGTTAATCTGACAAATTTTCGACTGCTAACAGCAGTCGTTTTCCAAAAACGACTGCGATTTTAACGACTGCCCGTTCGACTGCTCTTAGCAGTCGTTTTTTAAGAAAAATGACTGTCGTCGACAGTCATTTTTTGGCTTTTTTGACGTAGTGGTCTAATGTAGCAGCTATACAAAATGTTAAAGGAGCTATTCTCCAATACTGTGAAAACTTTGCCTCTATTTGTACACACATAAGTTGAAAAATGTGAAAATCTCTATACTTTTTAAAACTAAGACTTATTTCATAAATATGTGTTAAAAATTGATTTGATGTAGGATAATATAACCCGGAAAAAAAACAATGTTGCATCATGAAAAACTTTTAAAAAATTTCTTATTTTTTCAAGAAGGGTCCATCTATCATCACTTATAAAAATATTTTCATGTTCCAAATAAAGTTGACAATATTGATTTAGTGCCATTTTATAGGCACATGCTTCTTTTAGCATTTTATAGGTAAAATTCCATCTATGCTTTACATCTTGTGATATTTTCTTTGGTCTTGGACCCAGATTTACACATATGTCCCTCCACCATTGTTTTCGCGAGGGAGAACAAAAAATGTATCCTACAATCCATTTAATGCTCTCTAAATCATCTCTAATAGATTTTACCCCTACTTGTACGATAAGATTTATGATGTGGCATGCACATCTATTGTGAAATAGAGATCCATTTAAATCAAGTTGAATCGTAGGTTTTGGTAAATCTGCTGCGACATTAATGCTAGTGCTTGCATTATCTAAAGTTATAGAAGTTATTTTATTTTCAATTTCATATTCTCTAGGTTTTTTAAGGATGGTGGACCTTATCCTAGCACCAGTGTGTGGGAACTCTCATAAAGAAAACGCAATCATTCTTTTCTGCATCACCCAATCACTATCAATATAATATGATGTGATTGTAATGTACCCCAAATTTTGTTTAAATGTCCATAAATCTGAAGTCAAAGCCACTTTTCCAGGTATATTTTTAAAAACCTGTTTTAAACTCTCTTTTTCTTTCAAAAAAGTTTTTTTTGCATCATTTCTAGCAGTAACTCTAGATATTTTATATCATGAAGGAACAAAGGCTGACCTATAATATCTTTCAAAAGCTCGGTCTTCGGCAAGTATAAATGGTAATTGGCGAACTATTATAAACTTAATAAGTTGATATCTAGCATTATTAGGGTCATAGTGAAAAACTCCTAAACCACCAGATGAATCTGTTTGAGAAAGTTGTGTTTGGATGAGCCCACTTCTGTTTGAGGGTCGAATCAGGGCTTGACTTAGCAGTCCTTCAGCCCTTTATGTATTAATATGCATGTAAAGTAAATAATATATATATTTATAAATAGGGAGATGCTCCTATGAGAGATATCTCTCACCTTAAATGAGAGATTGGGTGGGGCCCTCACATCCATATACAATGCAAACAACTTAAATGTGAGGGCCCCCACCCCTATCTCTCATATAAGGTGAGAGATATCTCTCATAGGAGCATCTCATATATATATATATATATATATATAGGGTTTTTACCAAAAGAATAATTAAAAACCACTCTAATTAGAAATTAATGATAGAGCCTTAATATCTTGTCAAAAGATAATAACCAGATCTTAGGTAAAAATCCTTTGATAAATATCCCGATAAATCCTAATATTGCCACCTATGTCCGATTTTACGTTTTCCCAACACCAACATATTTTTCAATGAAAAGGAAATTCAAGTTGTCGCCAATTAGACTGGGTTTTATCATTAATACAAACTACTAATGTCTGAAACTTTAGGTGGATGGCCATCAACATCATCATTGAGTGGTGTTGAGCTTTAAGCCACTAGTCATTGATCGATGTCAATTTCTTTCTATCCCATTACTTCCATGATTATTGCTTCGTTCAAGTGGACCCCACATATAGAGTTAAAGTTTGTGACTTTGACCCATGTTCAGATGCATAAAATCATCTGTCATTCGGCATAGGTAGTAAAAGTTTAATGACTTTGTTATAAAATCCAATTTTAATGTTACAAAGAATTACAAGTCAAGGTTAATGCTCATTCAAAAGTGGCCTAATGCTCATTCAAAAGAGTCACGTATTTTGGAATTTTTTGTTTTCAATTACCATATTCCTGGCACCATCCATGTGATGAGGACGAGTCTCATAACACCACTATGAATGTACACAATTCATACGACCACATAGCACTCCTACTCTCAATTAACAATATCAAGTTCTTCAGTTGGAGAGTGACCAGCCATTTCAAAATCAATCTATTTATAAGTAGGTTTGTAAAGTCCAAAATCTTCCAAAACTAGGGGTGCTCAGGGCCGGGCCATCCCAAGCCCGATCCAGGCCCAGCCCGCTTTGGGCCAGGCTTGGATATGTAATTAGAACCTGTTTAATAATTGGGTCAGTTTGGATTAAGTGATAGAAAGCTCAAAGCCCAGCTTGACCCGGCCCGTGTAAGAGATGCATGTAATTTAATTTAATTAGTCCAAACAATTGCTCAAATGCCCATAAAGTGATAAAAGTCCGATTTGGCCCGACCCGATTGATTAAATGGGCAGGCTCGGGGCTAACTTTTTACGGCCTATGTTGGGTCTAGGCCAATATTTTTAAAGTCGGCCTGGATATGCCTTAGCTCGGCCCGGCTTGGCCGATGAGCACCCCTTTCCAAAACAATTGTCAGCATAGGGATCATCACATCATGTCATGAATTTCAAACAAAAAAAAAAAACTAGCACCGCGCTCACCTGAAACCCACGAACATGTATTTAAGTCCACCCACCTTTTACCAAAAAAAAAAATAAAGTCCACCCACCAAACCCCATTGATGTATAAATCCATCCATCAACTATGGTTCAAGGAACCATTTTGCAGGATACACTGGAGCCCACATACGCATGGACATGTTGGAAACTCCACCTTGTAGGCCTGCACAGGTACACATATACATATATACACATATAAAGGAGCCATCCAATGAGCGCGTGCACTGGAGCTCCTCGCACATTGAGCTGTGGAGCCCCGGCCCCGGAGCGTTTTTGAGATTTGGGTAGGACCTATCTACCTATCAAGTTTGGGTCCAACTGATGATCTTATCATCTTCATCCGGGGCCGACAAGTTTAATGTGTGTACAATCCATTCAGCTGAGTGTGCAGTCGAACCAACGGTATATAGTCCATTAGGATGGGCGCAAACCCAGTCGGACCCATGAACATTTTTAGAGTGAGCAACATGTAGTCATTGTGGATGATATAGGGGCAAATACCTCCCTGTAAATTTTTTTTTTTTATGACTCAGGGTATCCTTCGCTAGCCTTACCTTTGCCCTCTAGCCCGAGAGTTACCCAATTCTGATGAGCAAGGATTGTTCGTTGGGGGTACATACCACTCCGTTTTTTAACGACATGGAAGGGGTAAATTGATAAAAAGAAAAACATCGAAGGGGAGCCAAAATATGTTTAAGACAGTTAGTAGAGGAAGCTTTTAGTTGGCCTAGTAGATATGTATCTTACTTTCTCAGGCCAAATCAGCATTTCTAGGACTCATTACCAGCAATCCATCAATTCATGTGAGAGGAGAACTCAAGGGGTTGTAGACCACCTATATACAACATCAAGATTGTGCCATATTGAGAAAATTCTTCTTCCGTGGATGGTTAAAATTCGAGTCCGGATCCTCTGAGGATTTACCTCACGATGACCGTGAGACCTATCACAGTCCACCACATCACTGTGGATCAAATGCCTCAGAGGATCCCGATTCTTAAAATTCCTACAGTCGGAAACCTAAAATGATTAGTTACCGTCTACATCCATCATGAGGCAAAGAAAAATGAGGGATGATGGTGACAATGAGCTCGCGTGAAAGGCGCACCCTATTGTAACGTATATTTAAGAATTTGTTTAAATGGCTGAACTTAGAAGATATAAGAAAACCACATGTTCATGCTTGTTTGGGTAATTTACTTGTAGAGTGAAGTGAAAAAATGAGCCAAATCAAGATAGCATAAAAGAAGATGGGTCAAATAAAAAAGTGTTAAATGACAAAAAGTAATGTTAGCGGCAAGAGAAGACGGTTTTTTTTTTTTTTTTGTTTAAAAAAGAGGGTTTTTATCAATTAGTAGCATGCAAAGGTGTGTGTGTGTGTGTGTATATATATATTTAAGAAAAGAGGTGATTTTATAAATTTTGTATTTTTTTATGTGATCCCTCTTCTTTTTACCAACATACCCTTTTATTAAGAAAAACTCAATTTATTTACCCTTGAGTTAAAAGATAAAAAGCAATCTACAGATCATGAAAGGACCATATTGAGGCAGCTCATCCAGTCATCTATTTTGTTTAAGTGCTGAGTCGGCTCTGGTCAAGTGTTGCTGTCAAGAAGGCCTTTCTATGTCGGCAGGAGCTCTTTCTACTTAGGCTGCTGGATTGATGTGACAGTCAACTCTATGTGGGCAAGCGTATCTTTGGTTGATTTGTGAAAGGAGATTTATCTCTGTGCGTAGCGTGATCTCACATTCTCATGTAAGCTGTTGTAGTGTGAAATTGGCCGCTGCAGTGGATTTGTAGAATGAGTACACCCATTGTTATATGGACAGAATGAATGGGGTCGACTGAAGTGATTCCTTATTTCAGTTGCAACTTAGCAATTGTAGATTCAAGTCACATCATATTCCTCCAATCGGTTCAATAGGTATTTGGGATCATCCCTATATAGTGTAACCAGACGAGACAGACTGTAGAGGTGAAATTTTTAATTGGAATTTACCACTCAAATCAGACGGGTGATTCAAATTGGAATTTTAAATTCATCCATACTTGCATTAGTCAAAACTACAATTTTGATTAAATCATGTAGTTTAGGTTGTTGGCTTGCTGCGGCCTGCGAGTCATGTATCATTTCAAGAGATTCATCCAACATAAACCCTCTCTTTCGCACCTCCAATCAAAACACCCAAAAATATTGGCCCAAATTTCGTTGAACTTAAATGATGTTCAATGTCAGATTGGATAATAAATGAAAATAAGATTAACCATTGAGGGCCAACTTGTTTGAATATAATTGAGTTCCACAGAATTCATGATAAGTAAATATGTATTCCAACAAAGGATTATTAAAGAGGTGAAAGATGAAAATGGTAAAATAGAGAAATAGTTGGGGAGTTTGAATCCTCTGTCACAACTATTACACGGGAACAAGATAACATATTCCTTAAACTCCATCCGGGGCTCACATAGAAATAATCCAGAATGTTCAAGATGAATCCCATCCTAACCAATAATAGATACCCAAACATATAAGAAAGAAGCCACGGGAGGGTCACAGCAAACCACTCTAGAAAATAATCACACCACTCCACACCATCTACACACGATTGTCCATATTTGGCGGCCAAAGAAGAGCACCAATATTAAAAGTCCAATAGGAATATGCATGAAACTAATTTTAGCAAAATAAGACACCACTGCTTTGATGTATGAGATATTAAGTCTTTCAACACCAATCCTCAAATATGAAAATTTCTTTAATCAGATTAACTAAATCTAATAGGACAAACGCTATTGAGAATCCTCTCTTCCTCGCATTGCATGTAAAGAAGATCACCCTCCCTTCAGCTTCCTTGGGCAAGCACTCCTTTAGTAAACCATGACATATTTAGAAGCTGTCTCCCCATCTCCTTTGAAAAACACAATATGAGAAAATAATAAAACCACACTATCTTTGTCCCAAGAGTGAAAACATGGGTGTGAGGGGGTTTATTTGAATACCAAGGGTTCTTAACCGCTTGTTGAGAAGAAAGAATTATATTTTTAGTGCCCAAGATAATATGTTGTGGGCTTGTTTTGTATCTTTAAAAGGAACTTCAAAAGTGCTCACTTTTGTTATTAGGAAAAAATCCAAATAAGGCCTTAACTCTTTGCCTTTTTTTTTTTCAAAAAGGACACGAGTTTCAAAATTCTTCAAGTTAGGGTCTTATTAAGGACATACAACCATTTAAATGTATTCTCCGGAGACTTTTTTCCTCAACTTTCTAAAATACCCAAATTACACATCATATAAAGCCATGGCATGCATCCATTAGCCACTACCTACGGCTAATCGATGTGGAGATGCTAGTTGTCATCAATCACCATGAGGATGCCGCTGAAGGAAATGAAGAGAAAATGGAGGAAATGAATGAGATATTTATTTCAGTGAAGGGTAATTTGGGTGTTTTAAAAAATTAAGGGAAAATGTCATTGGGAAATAGCTTTAAATGGTCATTTGTCATTAATTGAGATTTTACTAGAAAACTTAGGTCCTAAGTTGAAAGGTTCTAAAATTTATGGCCTTTTTTTAAAAGAAAACAAAAACCTAAGGCCTTATTTGAAATTTTCTTTTGTTATTAGGCATGTCTTGTATACATATGTATAGCATTTGGGTAAAAAGTACTCACTTCTCTCTTAGGAGATATCTATGGGGCCACCTCATTGTATGTCAAAAACCTTTACATTTCATTAATTATTTAAAGTTTTCAATGGATGTATAAGAATATCAAACCAATTTGAGCTCAAATATGTCCAATTAAGACCAAACTAAGGCTTGTTTTGATAGCTATTTTTTACTGCCATATATACAAAATTACGTTGACGAGAGACCACATGTATATGAAAAAAATGTAAGATTTCTCAACCACTTCATCTTCTACTATAATATTCTCAGTATTGATACTAAACAATATCTATTACTCAGGTAACATGTACCTTCTACCAATGTAACCTTTAGTTTTTCCTCGCATGGATTCCAACTCCCATATATGAATTCCTAATACGAAGCATCTCCTATCGCCATTCGGTCATTTATAGATATCATGGAACAGGCTACACCAACTTTGAAGGTAGATATTAAGCACATTTCAAGTTTGCTTTCTACATTTGTCGGAGTTTGGCTTTCATTAAGCACTTCAGCTTCTACTGAGAGCAATCTTTGATCAACAATCTCTATCACTCGTTCTGGTAATGCCATCTTAGCAAATTGATGAAGGCTTAAACTTCCATTAAATATCTCATCAGTTGGTTTCTTTCCTATGAACATCTCCAAAAGAAGGATCCCATAACTGTAGATGTCTCCAAATGTTGATGCTTCGCCACCCATTCCGTACTTTGGCATTATTTGACTCCGAATAATTGTAATGATTAAGATTCAATTCAAGAAAAGAATGCAAGACTCAAAATATATGGAAATAAGGTAAAGATTTTTTAATGGATAAAATATATCAGTATTCCAGTGATTGGTTTGAGTTCTACTAGGGGATTTTATTCCATCATACTATAATATTTGTTAGCAAAAGAGAACTTTCTTAAGCGCCCCCCACATTTATCATGTATAAGGAATCACCTACTTCGCATTGATAGACAAATGACAAAACTGTTTTATTTGTCAATGATGTTAGACTACAATGGTAAAGAATGGAGATTCCAAGCAAAGTTTAGAAAAAAAATAGTGTTTAATTATAATCCTCCATAAAAGTAATGTTAGAAACTCACCCGCTCCGACAACTCATTGGTTGGATTTAATGAGTCTTTGAAAATCATGTACCAGTCAATTTATTGTGAAAAAAGAGAGATAAATTTGCATTTATTGGTAATTTCATTTTGTCTTTATACCTTACTCCTTTGAAGGATTGTTTTCCCTTTTTTCCTATAAAACTATGCGGCGTTTGACAAAGAAGATTCTCAATGATGTAATGTTTAATATTATCACCTAAAAGAATAATATTCAATAATCATCCAACAAATGAGTGGTTCAATATGATTTAATTGATATAAGTAAAATTTCATTCCTATAAACAAAGAAGAATTTAGTATGTATATGAGGTAAATAACATTAACATTGTTGATAAATTTACTATATTGTATTAGCTCTCAATGCTATGCTTGTCATTTTTCCGGTGATTCACTACAACAAAACAGCCTATCTGATATGTGGTCGCACGCGGTCGCTGATATGTAATAGTGACCGAATACAGTCGCTGATAGTGGTCGCAGATTATCTGGTCGTTGGGTGGACACCGGCGACCGACATCAATGACCGAATTATCAATGACCGATTATAGCGACCGATGCTGTCCCTAAAATGAGTCAGATTTTCACGTTGATGTGGCGTGACATGGCTCCACGTGTCAGCGACCGTTATCAGCGACCGTATTCCGTCGCTGATATCTGGCGTCGCTAATAGTAGTAGCGACGGGATTCCGTCGCTATAATAATAATTGCGACCGCATGCAGTCGCTAATAATTGAATTAGTAAAATTAAAAAAATATCCTTTTCGATCGCAGAAACGTTTTAGCGACCGAATGCGATCACTGATAGTAAAAAATAATTGAATTAAGAAATTAAAAAAAATATCCTTTTTGGTCGCAGAAGCTTTTTAGCGACTGAATGCGGTCGCTGATAGTGAAAAATAACTGAATTAAAAAAATTAAAAAAAGATTGTTTCGGTCGCAGAAGCGTTTTAGCGACCAAATGCGGTCGCGGATAGTGAAAAATAAAAAAAAATTGCCTATTTTCTAGATTTCCCAAAAAAAAATGTACCTGCTTTATATCCCAACACACAGCAGTTCATATATATAAAGTAACTCCAACACGTGGTAATATCAACCTCATTCGAAATATCAAAATATATAACACAATTCATCCAAATTGAAATAGAAATAAACCAAATCAAAATTTATATACATCCAATAAACATCCATGCCTAAAGTACGTAGATCAATACAAACATCCATCATCGTCCAATAAACATCAATGTCTAAAGTAACAAAGGTATAACAAAATGAAGAGAATACATGAATAGATCTCACGCATTATCGTCCAAACGTGCCTGTAACAAAAGAATAAAACATGTTAAATATATAGTATATAATATATAATTAAGTGATTAAGTTGATTGTACTAAATAGTAAGATTACCTCGTCATCATTCTCCTGTTGTGCTGCTGTCGCCACTGCATCTGCTAACTCATCAGGATCCAAGGACTGCAGATGCACACGCAGTGTACGAAGGAGATCACAATCTCGACAGATCACTCTCACACAGTCAGCAGCAGTATGTGGCATCGGCTGGCATGATGACTGCATAGACTGGCTACCAGAGTTGCCTATGCCACTGATAGTCGGTCGTCGTCGTTGTCCTTGGCCTTTAACGTAGTTTTTCTTGACAACCGACGCCCTCTCCCACAACTCTTGATCTATAGGCGGCCGCGAGGTGCCCTTAGGATAGCGCTCGTCCATCAATGTATTATAAGTCTCCTGTCATCAGGTTAAGTATATATATATGTGTGCTATAAATAAATAATTACCCTAAAGAATGACGTTAAAAATTATAAACAACATAGACAAGTTATAAAAACTTACAACTATCTGGACAGCCTCAGGCAGACCATCGCGGGTCGCCACGTAAACATCCAGTCAATGGATAGCCTGACCCTAGGAACTAGCCTCCTACACATATAACTCGGGATCCACACATATGTATATATATGAATCACATGCTCTCATACTAATACCATGACTGTAAACATAAAAAAAAAAAAAAAAAAACTTTGCAAAATACGTACCCTGGCAGCAACATGCTGCAGCTGGGATATATGCCACCTTTATACGTGCCTGGTGCCTTGTTGCCTTCAGGTGCACCTGAGGCTCTATTCACGGCGGCAGTCCTGCGTCTCTTAACCCAGCTTTCAGCTTTCCATTGCTCACACATGCCAGCCCATATGGTGGGGGCACACCACTAAGGGCTGTACTCGTGCATGTACTCCTCAGCCTACCCTGGATGGTCGATCTGAGCATTCTGCAAAGCTTTTTGTCGTTATTTACTCAAATTATCTTTTGTTCGGACGGCGCACTTTTGCTAGAAAATTGTCTGTATCATTGATGCGTGCGCGTCGTCCCATCTATACCTTTTCTGCAAATAAAAATACAATAACCATTAATATTAAAACCGTGATAATACAATCCAACACTATTAAACAATATTAGTTCATTAATGATATTATCTTATAGAATTAATAAAAAATACCTGAAATTCTACCCAAACTGCATCCTTGTGGGCGAGAGGTGTGCTCGCCCACGTAATCACTGGCGTAGGCCAGTTCTGCAAACAAAGCTGCGAAATGCACTTCACAATCTTGCTATCTGTAAAATCACTAAAATATACAACAATTTACATTAAAGATAATAAATCTTATTTTAAACGGGATGAGGTATATAACTTACGTGCTGTCGAGATGAGGTTGCATCTGAATGAGAATCCGCTCATCCAGATTAACCGGGGCCTTCGGGATATGATTCGGACCCCGACACAAGCCGCGCTTTTTTGGTGCTGATGAAGAAGACATCTACATAAATAAAAATTTCATGATGTTATTATGACTTATATGATCTATACATACACAAATAAAATGACAATAATAACATGTAATTGTTTGCAATAGTTAACTACGACAACTATAAATGAAAGGTACATGAATATGTCAAATATATAGAGAACATGTATATATGTAACTATACGTAATGCAAGTAAAATTAAACATACAGTTTAATGAAAATCGTTGTCTGATTCAGAATCATCTTGAACATCATGTGGAGATTCATAACCATCATCTTCTTCAGATTCAGTGTCAGTGTTAGCTTCAGTCAATAACTCTTCTTCCTCAGTGTCACTGTCAACTGGCACAGGTACTGACTCGGGATCCAATTCATCAGGTTCATCTCCACCTACTAACCGATTCAATTCATTGTTGTCGTCCACATTTATTACAGGAGGTCTATGTAACATCTCCTCTTGGTAGAACTCCCCGTCTACTAATTGGACACGAGTGCGCGCAGGAGTATGAATTACAACTTGCCAATCTACAGGCGGTCTATCCCTTTTCCTAATAGGACTAGGAGTGTAGTAGACTTGTAGTGTTTGAGTTGGCAACACAAATGGTGCATTGGCGTACGTGGACCTATGGACGTCAATATCGGCGATTCCATGTCGATCGACACGTATCCCTTTTTCTGAATCAAACCAACGACACTTGAACAAATTAATCTGACCCCCATAAGTACCCTTGTACGACAACTCAATGATTTCCTCCAACTCCCCGTAAAAGGTACGACCAAGCTCATTGTAACAATCTCCTTGAACACACACTCCAGTGTTAGTTGTTCTTTTTCCGCGGGCGTATGTCTTTGTATGAAAGTCATAGCCATTTACTTTATAACCATTGCGGCAGACTTGGTCCCTGTCTAGGCCCATAGCTAGGACTTGTACATTTGAAGGAATCGAAACGTCATTAAGAGCCTACACAAAATTTAATAACTTGCAAATTATCACTTAATAAATTCAATTAAATTAAATGAATTCATAAATTAACTTAACTAACTTACTTTGTCCTTTAGCCATAGTGCAAAATTTTGATCACGACTGAGTTGAATATCTTTATCAGTGATGCCGCTTTGATTTGCTTTTAACTCATCATCGTATGATCTATACATATATTATAACAATGAACATATAAATATATGAGATTGCAGGATAAAACATAAAGTTAAATCTCTATTTATCATGTATACCTTACAAAGTCGTCAATCTGCTCGCAGTTGAAAAGAATGTAAGTATGTGCAGCATGTAGTTCTTGCTCAGAGAGGAATATGGGCTTCCCTTTTCCATAAGCGCGACCCGGTAGACCAAATACAGAAAGCCGACCATTTAGTCAACATTGCCCCCATCATCATGTCTCGGGATTCGATGGGCCTTTGTCAACACTTCGTCGGGAAAATAGTCTGAGACAAACATAGATATCTCATCGAAACTGTATGCCTTACATATAGACCCCTCGATGTAAACTCTATTTTTCACCTTCCTCTTAAGGTTTCCCATCACCCTCTCAAAAGGATACATCCATCTATATTGAACTGGACCACCAACACGAGCTTCATAGGGTAGATGGATTTGTAAATGCTCCATGGAGTCAAAAAAACTAGGTGGGAATATTTTTTCAAGCTTACACGTGATCTCAATGATGTTCTTCTCAAGTATAGACATGTCCTTTTCATTTAACGCTTTTGAACATATGTCTCTGAAGAAACGACTAAGATCAGTCAAAGCATCCCATATTGGTTTATCAAGTAAGTCCCGGAATGCTAGAGGCATGAGTCTCTCCATGAACACGTGACAGTCATGACTCTTCATCCCTTGCAATTTCCCACCGGTAACACACCTTGCAATATTTGAGGCATATCCATCTGGTAGTTTCAGAGACTTAATCCATGTGCACACATCTTCAACCTATTTTTTGGACAATGTGTACTTTGCATGCGGTTTGGTTATCTTACCATTAGGAGTTTCATATAGTTCTAATCCAGGACGCTTACAGATGTCTTTGATGTCCAACCGTGCCTTATCATTATCTTTCGTCTTGCCCGGAACACCCATCACGGTACTAAATACATTGTCGAACACATTCTTCTCAATATGCATCACATCCAGATTATGACGAATCAAATTTGTAGACCAATAAGGCAGTTCCCAAAAGATGCTTCTTCGAACCCAATTATGAGAATCGCCAAATCCATTAATTATTTTTGAGGCAGCAATCTTACCGAATTGAATGACTGGCAATCTCATCACACGATCAAGCCTCTCGGTCCCAGACAGCTGTGGTGCAGGCATATCATTCTCTACTTTCCCTTTCCTGAAATTTTCTCTATTTCTTCAAAATGGGTGATCTACTGGCAAGAAATGACGATGACAGTCAAACCAGCAAGGCTTTCGACCATGTGATAGATTGAAAGACTTTGTATGCTCTATACAATATGGACAAGCCATCTTTCCGTGTGTACTCCATCCAGATAACATACCATAAGCAGGAAAGTCACTGATAGTCCACATAACGGCTGCCCTAAGGTTGAAATTTGATTTCGTGGAGACATCCCAAGTCTATACTCCATCCTCCCACAATACCTTCAACTCGTCTATAAGAGGTCTCAAGTAAACATCTAGATTCTTTCCAGGACTCTTGGGACCAGGAATCACGAGTGAAAGAAACAAGTATGGTTGTTTCATACACATCCAAGGAGGCAAGTTGTATGGAGTAGCAATCACAGGCCAGCAGGAGTACGGAACAGCTGAGTGGCCAAAAGGGTTGAAACCATCAGTGGACAATCCGAGCCTCACATTTCTGGGTTCCATTGCAGACTCAGGATGTGCTAACTTGAAATCTTTCCAAGCCTTCCCATCTGTAGGATGGTTAAGTTCCCCATCTTTAGCTGGAGATCTCGCATGCCAAGTCATATGTTTAGCTGTTTTGGAAGACATGTACAGTCTTTTTAGTCGATGTGTAATTGAAAATACCTTAAAATCTTAAAAGGTATATTTGTCTTTTTTGTAGTCACACCCTCTTTATTAGGCCTGAACCAATCATGAAACGTGCACTTTGTCTTATGTTCATTTTCCTTATAAAACTGCACACAATCGTTCGGACATGCATCGATCTTTTGGTATCCAAGACCCAACTTTTTCACCATTTTCTTACAAAAGTAGTAGTTATCCGGAAATTTTTCACCGTCAGGCAACATACTCTTAATTGCTTTCAAGAGTGACTCGAAACACTCATGGCTCATGTTGTGATCAGCCTTCATATTAAGTAATGTCGCCACTGCAGACAATGGAGCTTGCTTGGTGCAATCAGGCCACAATGGTTCGCTACCCTCGTCTAATAACTTAAAGAACGCTTTGGCATCAGAATTCATAACTTGCTCTTTGTCTTGTTCCCAATCAAAATCAGGCCCTGCAATATCATGAACCATGTCATTCATACGATGCGTACTGCTGCCGAGATTATGTACTTGGGCGATGCCACTGTCTCTTCTCTGCCCATGTGCCCACCAGCAGTCTTCATAATTATTCATGAACCCCTTAACAAGTAAATGATAGGCGACCATGTCTCTGTCCATATAATTCACATTCTTACACTCCAAACAAGGGCATCTTATCTTGTTCTGGCCGTTGACACATTCCGGGTGACTATACGCATAATTCAGAAACACTTGGCAACCAGTTCTAAATTTAGCTGTAGCACCTATCTAGGCACTTGACTTACACCTTCTCATCCAACTACGGTCTGAATAGTAATCCATGATACTACGATACCTATTTTGACAAGAGATATTGTATTAAACTATGTCATCTTTAGGTATAATTAATGCATGGTTCCTATCTAAATATGTCTCCACCCTTATTACACCAGTTAGGCTTCTATCCCATTCTTGTATGCGACGTCCCACTAATGTCAACAACTCAAACAAATGCATCTATTGTTCAAAAGAAATTTCGGCAGCATCTCCCATCGATCTCCAAGTACACGAAATAGACTATAATTTATACAGTCTAAGTATGCACCCGGAGAACAATAGAAGATAAACAAACCAAAATTTCTTTATAACAAACAGATACATTTGCTTCAGTCATTGACTCAAGCCTAAGTGGGAGCATGACATACAAGAACAGTCCCAAACCGAGGACTATTCAAAATTCACTCCTAATAAGTGACTTTTGAATGGGTTTCTAAGCTGAACATGTCCTATTGTTTTAAATTATATCATTGACAGAGACCTCATTCTAACCGTTTGAGCTCGGGCAATCTCGGACGAATTAGTGCCCATCCACCGCCGCCACTATACCTTCAACCGTTAGAATGAGGTTTCTGTCATGATATAATTTAAACGGGTTTCTAAGCTGAATGTGATCCTCTACATGCAACAATCTTAACTAATATGATCCTATTCATGCAATATTATATTATTTGTATTTTTTTTATTTTTTCTTTCATTTTAATTTTATTATATTATATTATTGTATATTGACAATTAAATTATATTATATTATTTTAGATCATATTATATTATTTTATTTTAAATTATATTATATTATTTTGTATTATATTATATTATTTTATTTTATTTTATTTTGATCTATATCATATCATATTATTTGTATTTTTTAATTTTTTTATATCATTTTAATTGTATTATATTATAATATTTTATATAATATAATATGATATTTAAAATTAAATTAAATTCTATTATTTTATTTTATTTGAAATTATATTATTGGGGGTAGTGGGCAGTGGATATTCATCATACAAGTATACTAGACATCAATCTAAAGTGTTGGCAGTACCTTGGAAGTGGGTGACTTTTCCCCTCAAGATGCTCACGAAGCAAGAACAAGGAACTTTCAAGGTCTCAAATAGAATTGGATTATGAAAAAAGAGGATGTAAACAATGAAAAAAGAGGATATAAACAATGAAGATCATCAAACTTAGCCATAAATGGGGGAATTACTTCATAGGGTATAGGCAGAAAAAAGATCATTTTCATCAAAGGTGAAAAACTGGTCACTTACATAATAATCACAGTACCTACAATCACCCATTTGATAAATGTTATTTTCCTATGTAAATAATGGGAAGATGACGTTTTTATAGGATACGGCATTCATCTTATACATAGAAGAGATGAATGAATCACTCTTCATCTTGGATTTTCATTTTTTTAATTGAATGAAAAAGTTCGATAGGGTTGAGAACCCTTAAAGGCTTGGATCCAACTTGCATGGGTCGCCAACACTAAATAGTCTCTAGGGAAAAATCCAGACGAAACATTTGCAATTTATATTATGGTCAATCATGGATTGTGCTCGGACATGCCTCCAAATGAGAACAATAGGTTCCAACACATGGAACCATATTTGGACTTTGATGGTTACTGGCCTTCCTATTGATGAAATGCCATGATAGTAGTATAAGTAGGATTTTCTGTAATGGTACAAGTTTTTTCTTTCATTCAGTGAAGTAATGAAATTTCACTTCCTATCCCAACTTTACTTATATATAAAAGAGAGATATAAGGTTAATATTACCAAAAGGCAAGTGACTAGGTGAGATATATATGCACCTTCCAAAAATTGAAACTGTTTTGTGTTTATCTCTGTGCAGGTGAACTTCAGATTGATCATCACCATTGGATTGGAAAAATAAAAAGAAGTGTGCTTGAATCCCACAAAATATAATGATATTTTAATATACTAGCTTGCACGTGCAGTTCGAAACACAATAAACACTGTTCCTTGAACATTTTCTTCACCTTTCCAGAATTCTCTATTGAGCAATCCAAACCATGTCATTTGACCGACAAATCAAAGATACAATTACAATACATTCAAAAGAAAAACTTAACATTTGCAATCAATCAAATTTGACATGATATAAATATGTATGTATGAGCAAAAAATGATACGAAGTTGTGTAAACTTGAAAGAAAAATAATTTAGGTTACCAATAATTTTTTACATTTTGCTGTTTTTCAACATACAATATAATTAGAAACTAATTCAATATTTTGATAGTGATAGAGACATTGGCATATCTGGATTCTTTTAAGAGCATTGCCCTGCATCTATCTGTGTGCCCAACACAGAGAAGTGGCTGTGTCCAAGTTACCGAATTACAATCAAGTCAAATAAATATAAGTGCAGTACCTGGTATGCAATAATAGCACTGCAATTTGTATCTTTGCGCTACTGAAATAGAAAAGCTGTGGCATTATTGAGGAAATCAACAGAGGCACTAATAAGAAAATGAAATGGATGAATGATAGTTATGCAAATCCCAACCATGGAACTTGAAGATGAAATGTAGGAAGGAAAGAATCCCGTACCCCTTTTCAAGATCCTGACTTATAAAATGCTGTTGATACGAATGCCCATCACAACCATGTATAATAGAAAAATTCTCTCCCTACACATATGCAACAGTCCTCATCAATAAAAAGCAAAGTCTCTCTCCAAATTATATTGGACATTAGAATAAGCAACTTAAGACAATTAAAACACCTTGCACAGAGGGCACAACAAGGAAGATTTCAAGCTGCTGCGATGCTTGCTAGCAACTAACTTGGCCCAATGAGCAATACAATCAGAGCAGAATTTATCTGTGAAAGAGATACTGGAATTCAACACAAGTTAAAAGTGAAGAAAATTAGGGAGATTATAAGGCTCTTGCTTCACTTCAGAGTCAATGTCGCAGGTGGTCCACTCATAAATTAGGGAGATTATAAGGCTCTTGCTTCACTTCAGATATGGGGATGGACAATTCTATTGGCCCCTCCGGCAAGCTCGTGTCCCCCAGATCCTTAAACTGGCCAACAGGCTGAGTCTCCCAAAACGCATGCCTTTTCCCCATAGAAAGCGATTCCTGCACCCTTCTTGCAAGGATTTCAAGAGACCCATCGTTTTCAGATGGGGTATTTGCATTTGCATTTAATTTCCCATCAGATTCAGCGTTAGGTTTTTTATCAGGAGAACCCGAAGAAGGATTACTTCCATCCATATCTATCTATAAACACTTCAGATAAATGGATATATTGTATCTAACTAGATCGAAAACAACAGAACGGAATCAAAATTAAGATTAAACGGATGAAACCTAAGAATTCTCTTATCCAAATATCAACATTTCAAGGAGATTTTTTCGATTGAACACATCAACTCAAACGATTAAATGAAAAAAAAAAACTGCCTAATTCAAGAAGCCAAAATGAAAAGTGATGAGATCGATTCGATTACCTGTGGAATATGCAGCGATTGATTGAAGCCCAGATCTTGAAACCAGAGATTAGGGTTTCGAATGTCGGATTAGCGAGAGGGGATAGATTTGAGAAGTGAAGGTTTTGGATGGAAATCTAGGGTTTTAAAGGGGAGTGGAAGGTAGAGATCGTGGGGTGGTCCGGCTCGTTAATGCAGAAGAAAGAAAAGGGTGAGCGTGAGCCTCAGCCAGCCCTCTCTGCAGTACTTTGACTTGAACGAAAAGAGATGGAGTTGAAGGTGAGGACGATGGCGATGTTGGGAGATGAAGGCGCTGGTGGTCGAAGGTGATGGAGAAGCAGATGACGACAATGACAATGGTCGAGACCGTCATAGCGGTGGCTTGACTGCACTGGTCTGTTGCCAGTTACGCCGGACTTCTTCTTTTTCTTCATTGTCTCTACTTCTCTCTTCTTCTCCTTCTCTTCTTCTCCTTCTTCTTTTTCTTTCTTATTTCCTTTTGGGGGATATAAGAACCATCAGCGACCACTTTCTGCGACCGCACGCGGTCACTGATTATCATTAGCGACCGCCACGCGGTCGCTATTATTATATGGTCGCAACCGGTCTTCCCGCCAGCTGTAGTGCCAATTTTTGTGGTGGGAAAAACATATCAACGACCAATCAGCGACCGCAGACCGGTCGCTGATAGAAATAGCGACCCATTTTGTAGGTGGTTGCTATTATCCTCATTAGCGACCGAATAGTGTGGTCGCGGAAACTTTTGGTCTCTATTGGGCCTTTTTCTTGTAGTGATTGAAAGATACGGGGAAGGGGCAAACGCATGAATTCTTCCTTAGGGGGCATATGTCTATGTGGGAGGGGCACATATAAAAAATAAATGTAGTTTTCAAAATATATAGGAGCTTTTCTTAATATTTTGGGGGATATGTATATTAAACTATAAAAATCTTAAAAAGTTAAAGGGGTTTTATGAAATATTGCAGGGGTGATATGGGGACTTGTTTATATATGTTCAATTATTTACTATAATGTTTTTATTTTCTTATTTGAAATTCATGATGGCATGGAAAGTTGAGAAATTTATCAATGGTTATAACTAATGTATGTCAGCAACAAAAATGTAAAAGATGAAAGCATGTCACTTGGACCAAGATATCCAATAGTTCCTTTTATGCTAGGTGAGTTGGTATGGCTCTGAGAACAACTGCTGGTACCTTCGGAAAGAAACCTTGCTAATCCAAAATCTCCAACGTGAGCATTCATGTCATCATCAAGAAGATTAATATTGCTTGGTTTTAGATCACAGTGAACTATTGATTTCTCGTAAGATCTATGAAGATAATTCAATGCGGAAGCCACATCAACAACTATATTCGACCTTTGAATAAGGGTTAGATTCTTGGATTGATTTGCTCATCCATGCTTGGATGCAACCACTGCTCCAAATTCCCGTTAGCCATGTAGTCGAAAACCAGAGCTTTGAAATCATCACCTTTAAAATCGATGCTTGAGCAAACAACTTGAATTTTTAGAAGATTTCGATGCCGAATATTTTTCAAAGCTCTACATTTTGCTATGAAACTCTTAGATGCTCTTCGCCGCTGAAGATTAAGCACCTTCACTGCCACAATCTTTCCGATGCTATACAAATGTCCTTTATAGACAGAGCCATTGCTTCCCACCCCAATCAAATTAGCTTGAGAAAACCCATCAGTTGCTCTAAAAAGATCCCCATAAAAATTTTTCTGAAGTTGTTCCTCCAAGGGGTTTATTATCGAATCATCAGGATGTGGATGCTTCTTCTTTGACTTTCTTATGTAATAAAAAAAAAAGGAGGGATGAAAGGAAAACCGAACAAATGATTGAACTGATGAGTATTGCAATCATTCGTCTTCGAGAAAAGCGTCACTTCTATTTTTTACCATCTTTGCTCGGGCATGGAGGCAACAATAGTGCTGGATTTCCCCCACAGAGCTTCTTGTTGCCGATGATTGAAACTCCACTTGCATTCTTAAAGATTCCTTCTCGTGGTACTTCTCCCTCAAAATCATTATAAGATAGATTTGGATATTGAAGAAGAAGAAGAAGCTTTTCAAGATCCGCTGGAATCAACCCTGAGAAGTTATTACGTGAAATGTCCATTTCTAACATATTTTTCAAAGAACCCAAAGGTGGAAATGGTCCTTGAAAGGAGTTACCATTTATATCAAGGTTTTTCAAGCTAAGACATTTATCTAGGCCGTTGGGAATTTCACCTGACAATTTGTTATCATAAACACTAAGCAATTCAAGGTTATGAGAATTGCCTACTTTCGTTGGCAAGGACCCAACCAAAGAATTCTCCTCTAGATTGAGAATTCGAAGAGTTGTAATACTAAAAATCTGTTTTGGTATATAACCACTGAGATTATTCTGGGCAAGGTATAATTCTAATAGTTGTTGACAGTTCCCCAGAGTTGGGGGTATGCTTCCTTCAAAATTGTTTTGATCAAGATACAACAGGGACAATTGAGTGTTGTTACCTAAGAAAGATGGAATTTCACCTGATAAACTGTTATCAAACAAATTCAAGCCCTGTAACTTGTTAATCTTTCCCATATCCTCGGGAATTGTACCTTTCAAAGATTTGGAAGCCATGCTCAATGCATACAAGTTGAACAAATTGCCCAGTCCTGAAGGGATGCTCCCTAAGATCTGATTCTCTGCTAAAAAGAGTCGTTCTAGAGTAGTCGAAAAATTGGCTATGGAGTTGGGCAATACATCTCTAAGCCGGTTGATGCTTAATGACAAGACCTAAAGAGAGCTACAATTGGTTAGAGAAGAGAGAGAGCCCATGTCCACGGGCCGAGTGAATTATTTTCCAAGTTTAACCAACGGAGACTTCCTAGCCTTCCTAGACTCATAGGAATTGGTCCACTGAATTGGTTTTTGCTCATACCAAGTTGTTCAAGTCTCGAGGCATTGGACAGTGCCATTGGGATGGATTCAGTAAATTGGTTTCTTGCAAAATGAAAATGAGTGAGATTGGGAAGACTAACGCCAAGGTCGGGTGGAAGGCTTCCATTCAGTTGGTTTGCAGTGATAGAAAAGTAAGCCAAAGTTGAGGAATTGTAAAATGCAGGAGGAATAGTGCCAGACAGCTTGTTTTCTTTTATTTCAAGAAAATATAGGCTCCTAATCTCGCCAGGCTCTTTTGGTATGTTTCCCTCTAATTGATTAGTCCCTACAAAGAAATGGGTGAGAGATGAAAGGTTCCCAAGTGAAGTGGGGATGCTTCCTATGAGATTGTTTCCACCAAGGAAGATCCTATTGAGCCTAGACAAAGAGCGTAGCTCAACTGGGATCCTGCCAATGAGTGCATTGGTATCAAAATCGATGACTCTGAGTCTCCAACATACAGATTGGCTGGAATTTCTCCTTCCAATGAGGAATGATGGCGACAATGAGCTCACGGCACCGTGAAATTAATTAGGAGCTCCATTGCGATATAATCATATGTTAACGATTGAAAAAAATTTGTACCTGGTTGTCTTGTGATTAATTCAATATGCAAATTATTTCATGGTTCATATTTTAAATTAGAATCATCCCTGTAGTAATCGAATGGGCTGGATAGCAGACGTTAGGACCTTACCCCTCAAACTTAGATTAAGAGGGACAATCCAAATGGAGATTCTCAATTCATCCCCATAACTGCATTAGTGGAAGCATCAATTTTGATTAAATCGCATAATTTTTATTCATCTGCATGTTGAGGATCATGTATCCTTTCAAAATTCATCCATCGGAAATCCCACTCATTCCTCCCTCCCTGCCAAAACACCCAAAAATTCGCTTTAACAAAATAATATTCAACATCAAATGATAAATATGTGAAAGAAAGATTAACCATTGAGGACCTTAGTTGGATAGAATTAAATACTAATTCACAATAAGATTAGTTCCAAGGAATAATCACTAAAAAGGTGAGATAACATAAGATAGAACTGTAGATGGGACCCTCGTAAGATTTGATCTATTATTGTGATGATCAGGTATATATTTTTCATCTTTTCTTTATTCATTTTTCATTAAAGGGGAGATTATTTGGGAAATTAGTAATGAGAGGGCATAGGTTGGAAAAGGTTTGGGTGTGGGCCATGTCACGAAACTCATGGGAAAATAATCTCCTGCACTGTCACATAGAAAAAGCAGATGTAAAGAAGACCAAACTTTGAAATATCTCAGTGAGATACCAACATTAGAGGAGACTTTGAAATGGGTTGGTCATGAACTAACGACGGTGTAAAACAATCGATCCATGGATTTTTTCTAACACCACCTGACCAGATGCCATGCTTTTGCAACATGACTAGTCGAGTCTTCTTTTGAGAGAGGAAGGAAAAATGAAAGGATTGAGCTGCAGTGGAACCATAGTACAGAATGACTTAGACTTGACTTTCACATGTGCATGATGTCCATACAAAGATTTTTTTTTACTTTTTCATTTTTATTCTCATCATTTGGTAATTTACTAAGTTAGTAAAAATAACGTAAAGCCTTTATTTTTAAATAAAGGATCACAACAAAAATATACATACTCAAAATTACTATAAATAAAATTCTACCACGTTCTCTCTTTGGAAGGCCATGAATGAGGCATTGAGGCTATCTTTTAGCCTAGTGGTTTTTCTTGTAAAAATGCATTCTCATAAAAAAAAGGTAGAGGATTTTACAAAAAAAAAAAAAAAAAAAAAAAAAAAAAAAAAAAAAAAAAAACCACTTTAGGTGACCAGTGAGCCTAAAAGATCATTTTGACCGACCTTGCACCAGATCAGTCATTTTGCCTGAAAAGGTGGTTTTTTTTTAGCACTTTCAACTAACGTCCCTAGGAACCTTAGTTTTATGACACTAAGAGTCCCAAGGAATCCTGCTATGTACACAAATTAGTTTCTCATCATAACAGCTTATTCTGTTTTACAGTATTCTTTTTTGTTTTTATAGAACTCTATAGAATATTTCATATGTTCAGTGTCTCCAAGTAATGATTCCATTCAATAATGTATAATCTACAACGTGCACTTTCATCATGACAACATATCATGCATTTGTCTCTGTCCATTGTCTTCCAAAAAGGGCAAACGCCATTTTTAGGGCATTTTTCTTGCTATGTGGGGTAATGCTACACAAGGAAGACAAAGTGACCCTTTTAGAAAGCGATTTTAGAGTGGAGAGTAGATGTCTACCACGAGAAAATATTAACCAAACCAAAAGGCAAGGAGACGCAATAAGGGCCCAACCTAGATGACAATCCAGCCAAGACGACTCAGAAAAAGGCCAAAGGGGAGCATCCAACAACATATACCTTCGACAAAGAGGATGTGGGAGGGGACCACAGTTGGTAGGAGTGCGAGGAGCAGGAGCAGCAGACGAAGAGGATGTTGGAGGGGACCACAGTTGGATGGCTGGGTCGGAAGAAATGTGCACAGACGAATGTGGTGAAGGAAAATAAACTTGTTGACAACGAAACACGAGGAAACGCGCCTATTTTACTCTAATTTGTATATACCGCATGGTCCTTAGGGACAATTAGTGTCATAAGACTAAGGTCCCTAGAGACGTTAGTTAAAAGTGCTAAAAAAAACACCTTTTTAGGCAAGATGACTGATTTAGTGTAAGGTTGGTTAAAATGATCTTTTAGGCCCACTGGTCACCTAAAGAGTGTGGTTTTTTATTTTATTTATTTTATTTTTTTTGGTAAAATCCTCATACTTCTATCCCGGGGAAATTGCTTAAGTTTTATTTTGAAAATTTTACCAAAAAAATCAGATTAGGTGACCATCATATAAAAAAAGGTAATTTTAAGTGCCCATATACCAAATCAGTCATTTTGCCCGAAAACGTATTTTTTTCAACATTTTCTACTAGGGTCCCTATCGACCTTTTTTTTTTTTTTTTTAATGGTAAGGGTCTCTAGCGACCCTGAGTTCCATCCTAACCTTCACAAAACTCACATTTACTTTATTTGTAGGGTCACAGGTTTGAGAAGAAGGCTAGAGTAGTCACTTTGAGGAGCTTTTATCTCTGCAACTCTCACTACCTCGTCTCTCTCTCTCTCTCTCTCTCTGACCAGATTCAGAAAATCTCCGCCCTACGCTCCTATCTCCAGCCATCGATTCGCCCACAACAAATAGTACAAACCACCCCCACAAACCCAGAGACGTTTTCCCCATATCGTGCTCACCATGCAAGAGACGAGCCCTTGTGTCTCCCGCCGGCCTCTCAGCCTTTTTCTCTTTCCCATTCTCTCTCACTGTCCTTGCTCTCTCTCTCTCTCTCTCTCTCTCTCTCTCTCTCTAGCTCTCAATGTCTCCACTCGAACCAAAGTTCCTCTATTGTCTTGCATTCTCTCCAGCTCACCCTCTCTCCACCCAAATTAGTCCGGGCCAATTAACCAATTGAGTACAAGGTCATTTTGGCTTATGTTTTTTAACTTTCCTTTATGTTATTTGACATGCAATCTTAAGAACTACATCCGGTAAAAGTTCATTATTGGTTTTACAATAACCACGATTGCTTAACTATTACACATGTTCAATAGAAGCATGAAAGGGTTTCTTTTTTTATTATTTATTTATTTATTTTTGGTACATTGGGGACTCAAATATATGCATTCTCACTCAGACACTGATGACCCAACCAAGCGACAGCTTGGAAATCTTTCCTCTTTTTTTCTGTTTTTATTTTTTATTTTTTGTGCATGTGTAAAAGGGTGGACCTATGGTGTGCTTTAACCTTGCAACTGTGCTATGAACTTTTGTCAATGTAGGGTGGAAGGTACTTCTTTTAGGAAAGAAAAGGGGGACGTGCAGAAGATAGGAAAAAAAGAAAGGTGCTTTCCCTTCTACTCAAATAAAATTTTTCTGTAATCTGAAAAAAAAAAAAGAGAAAAAAATTAAAGGAAAGTAAAAAAGAAAGAAACTTTTCCACAAGAATGGAGATCTTTCTTTCTTCTTTTTTTTTTTGGTAAGAATGATGGTGATCTTAATGGAATATATAGCAACCATGTGACTCTCGGGACTTTTATGGAGATTTTCAATTTTAGGGCTATCTTCAAATTTTGTACAATTTTCACAATATTTCAGACCTTTGATGATCTTTGATATATTGTGTTTGTAATCCTAATTTACAATGTTATTAAGGTCCTAATGTTTGATTTCTCCCTGACTAGAGCTTGAACCTGTGTACCTACCACCTCTAATTACCTTCAATATTCCTTTACAAGCTGAACTACTATAAGGACCATCGCCTAGATTTTGACATTTTAGAAAACGAGACAAGCTATTCCTAATTGGCAACCGCACATCTCATCTCACCTATAGCTACCAGAGGATCTATTTCCATTTGTGTGGGCTCTCCTTCCCTTCCTACGGGGTATGGTTCCTCTTCTCCCTTGTGTGGGCTCTCTTGCGTCCCAAACCCCTTGGCTGGTAAATAAAAAAAATAGAAATAAAACATGTTATTATATGTTAATCGGGTATTTTGGAAATACTGCCACTCACTTTTTATGACATAAACTCTTGATCCCTGACAAAGGGCTGCTAAGATGAAGATGCAGCAATATTAGAGTAAAAAGTAGGATCTCTCATTCAGCATGAGACCAATATCGATCAGGACCAATAGAATGAACAGTCATTTACATGTTATAGTATAAATACATGCAAATGTAAACATACAAGTCATGGGTGTTTGTCAAGGGCCTCTGAGAGAGATGGATGAGGAGCAAGCTAAAACTGAGATATGGAACTACATATTTGGGTTCACAGACCCCTTAGTTTTAAAATGCGCCATCGAGCTTGGCATTGCTGATGCTATTGAGGTGGCCGGGCGACCGATGACCCTCAATGAGCTATCGGCCGCAATTGGGTGTGCACCGGACCCCCTCTACCGCATCATGCGGTTTCTGGTCCACCGGCGTGTTTTTGGAGAAACATGCACTAGTGATGACAGGGGGGACTTGGCAAGTTACGCTCTCACACCCCTCTCTCGCCTCTTGGTGAGAGATGGCCAGAATAGCATGGCAGCGCTTGTGCTGTTTGAGACTAGTCCTGTGATGCTCACTCCATGGCATGCCCTGAGTGCCTATATCCGAGGTGGAGCGCCCCCCTCATTTCTTGCTTCTCATGGGGACCATGTGTGGGGCCACGCTGCAGGGAACCCTGAGCATAGCAAGCTCATCAACGATGCCATGGCTTGCGATGCATCGATCGTGGTACCCGCCATTGTTAATGGGTGCATTGGGGTGTTTGATGGATTGGCCACAGTGGTGGATGTGGGAGGAGGCAATGGTGCTACACTGCACATGTTGGTAAAGGCCTGTCCTTGGATTAAGGGTATCAATTTTGACGTCCCCCATGTTGTAGACGCAGCACCAGAGCATAATGGCGTCAAGCACATTGGAGGAGACATGTTCCTTACTATACCAAAAGCAGATGCTGTTCTCATGAAGGTGAGGGGGTATCCTTTTGTGTTGAGTAACATCATTATCATCAACATTGAAGCTTTATCTCATCTAATATATATCAGGATTGTGAGTTAAACTGCAGTGGGTGCTACATAACTGGGGGGATGAAGCTTGTATTAGGATCTTGAGAAACTGCAAGGAGGCCATTCCTGAGGATAGAGGTAAGGTGATTATAGTAGATGCTGTGGTTGTGGAGGAAGACAGAAGCGGGGGCCTCAATGATGTGAGACTGATGCTGGACATTCTGATGATGATCCACACCAATGGCAAAGAGAGAACTGAAGCTGAATGGAAAAGTCTTCTTACTGCTGCAGGATTCAGTCGATACACGGTAACGTCCATTCCCACGGTGCAATCAGTCATCGAGGCCTATCCTTGATCATTATGTCTCCATCATCAAGGCTTGCTTAAGTTGAATTGATGCATTTTTACCATGTAGTGTTTTGCATTTGTTGAGAGCATCTCTGTTCAATAAGCGTCGAATTTCTAAGATTTATATGCAATAACATTTCTATCAAAGGGGTTAAAAGTGAACATCCACAAGTCTCAAATTGTAGCTCAGATGAAAGGGACACCAAAAGTCCTCCGAGGGGAACAAGTTTTGATGGGAACGAGAGGTACTTGCGAGTTACGACTAGCACCTTGAAAAATATAGGTCCAATGGGATAGCTTAGGAGGCAGCAGATTAGGATTAGGCTGAGAATCCACAAGGGGGTCACTGAATGATTTCTGTTTGGAAATGATCTTCCAGCCACCACTCCTACCTCTCTAATACGTACTCATATTCCATAAAATCTCTCTTACTATGACCTTTCAGTTGGGAAGAAGCACTAATAAAAATGAGTGTCACAGATGATCCAAACTTGACTTAAAGCCCAGATATAGATTCCACACAGACATTATGTGTATGCAGAAGTTTTCTGCCCAAGAGATTCCGCCCTTATAAGACCCACCTACAATCAATCTAAACCCTTCTCAGTCACTACCCTGCACTTGCCCCAATTTGGCACTCGTCAGACCAATACTTACTGTAAAATTAAGCTTAAGTAAATATATATATATATATATATCAACAAACGTAAAGTTTGAGGCCCATATATAAAGGATTGTGATGACCCATTAGAGCTGGTTTTTCACCTAACTTTTAATCCACAATGGGATATTTCGGTTACCTATTTCCATTATTGGCATTCATCCAAGTGGATCTAATAAAATTGTTTCTTCTCATAAAGGCCATCAGAAGTACTTACTAGCAGAAAATTGTTGGGCATATATATAAGTATCTTTTCTATCATCATGATGATAATATTAGTCTAAAATGTAATCAATAAATATGTATAACAATATATATCCTATATGCATAATTATTGAATCGCATTTCATTGCAACCAGTATCTTCACTCATTCATCTTAAATCAGGATGATGGTAAAAGATCAGTGAACATCTGGCCGTTGAATCGGCTGGACCCGCCATTAATTATTTGCAAATATTTTTGAGAATTTCTTTTGCTATTTTTTATGTCACAATTAGCTTAACTTTGATGTCTGAACCAGGTTAGAGCTAATCATCGACTCCACCAGTTTGCCCTTCACTCTAGATTTTGAAACATTAATGGTCACATGAAGACTAGCTAACATCCGAAGATACAGTAGGTCATCTGTTTGATGTTTTAGATTGGGGAATGGGAATATTGTATTAACTTCCCAAATGGGATGTGGGGAAAGAGAGAACGGGGGGAAGTTTCAGTACAATAAGAAGATGGAAATGGTTGATGAAAGCATCATGTGCGCCTTGGGGTAATGATGAAGCTAGTGAGGTTATAACTGAGGTGCGTCAATTGCCGGTTGAAAACTATTTCCAAACCCCCTCTTTGGCCTGGGTTCAGCCCTGTGCGACTGAGAATTTCTTGAAGTGCTCCCTCTAAACAAGAGTAAAGCCCTACGGTCTTCAATTTCAATTGTTTCCTTCTGAGAGTTCAATTGAGTGTATTGCTTCAGAATTGGGTCTATAGGTGTAATTTAGTTGGCTACGTTTGGAAACGACTTTGGCCTGAGCCATGTTTTTTAGGTGCTAATCATTTGAAGTGACCATGGAGGTAGTTAAACCTGTTGGCAAGTTGGACCAAGCAAAGCTGGGCCGCTCATATAAAGCGTAAACTTTTCTTTAGAGTGGAATAGTTATGTCAAGAAGTCTGAGTTCGAACGGGTCAGATCCATTGCGAAATCATGGTAGATCCAAACCCAGACTTGTTTTATATAATCTGGGATCCCACTTGGAACACTTTTCTTTTTTTATTTGGCTCAAAACTTAAAATGAAAAAAAAAGAGAGGATCTTGTTCGAATTTTGGGTCCAAAACAAAATGTAGACTTCATTAGTATAATTGGATAAAAGAGCTCAAAAATAAATTATTCAGACATGCAGGTAGTACTATTGAATAGTAGATGATTAAAGTTAAGTGGACTCTCAAATATGAATATAATCAAGCTATATATGCCCTTGAGACCTATATAGATCTTATGTGTTAATGTAATCATCATGCATTCGGATCCTTGGTTTGGAACATACTAGGGTCAATTATGGATCTGGATCCAAATCTAAGTTTATCTTGGATCTAAAAAAAAGTTCTAGACCCGCTTTATTCAGATTCGAAGACTTTGGATGATTGAATACCTATTTGAGTCCCTTGTACAGCTAAAAAAGGAAAAAAAAAAAAAAAAAAAAAAACACACTTAAAAATGAAAATTGCAGGGGTCAGAGAATAGGATGTATATTTTTGTTATTTTCGTATATCTAGAACTGAAATTTTGAATGGACTTCATCCATTTATCTAATACTTGTCACACTGTCCCCTACCCTCTAAAAGTAGACACAGTAAGAGTTCGTTTACACACCTGCACTCTAGAGTACGTCTTTAGATTGAAGAGCTGACATTATCCAATCCAATACATCTGATTTACAACTGATTTTTGGTTGTTAGGTAATCTATAAGTATAATCTCTCTCTCTCTCTCTCTCTCTGATTGGGTGAGACAAAAAACTCTATACACATGCAAATAAAAGTGAAGAGCTAACATTATCCGATCCAATACAACTGATTTTTGGTTGTTACCTAATCTATAATCTCTCTCTGATTGGGTGAGAGATAATAAACTCTATACACATGCAAGTAAAGTGCAGCACCAAATTGCGTTGAAGTGGAAAACACAAATAAATAAATGAATGAATAAATAAGATAAAAGGATTTTCTGTGCTATCAAGTAATCCTCTGTGTTTCATAAACATGTCCTAAATGATATGGATCATTCCTCAACTTCCATAACATGATGCTTTTTGCTTCCTTCTAAACTAGGACAGTATGCAATTTGTAGGGCCCATTGGCCAACTAGCTACTAGAGGGATTGAGATCTAGTCAACTATAATAAATCTAGTCCCTCAGAATCCAGCCATTACAGAAAAAACAAATCTAGTTTGTTGGAACTCAGCTAGATAATTCCAGCTGCTTAATTTAAGGCAAGTAAAATTTCATCTTAACCATCTTCATGATCTTCAATCAAACAGCTGGAAAAAAATCAATGAACTTGATTTTTCATGGATGACTAGATCTAAAAGCCCTCTTATAACAGGTAGGGCATTGAGCTCACAAACAGTACTATGACTCTGTAATCACTTTACCAAGTAACTACTTTCCAGTAATTTAAAATTGCTCAGTTTACATGAAGAGTGTCCCAATTGGGTCTGGCATTTCAGAGGTTGGGTCAAAGTAAGTCTGAGTCAAGCCAACCTAACCCGAGTTTCATCTAGATTTAGCTCAAGCCCTTTATATTATTCATTTCCTCTTCAGCTTTCATTGTTACTGTTCGTTAAAGTTGTGACACTTCCAAAGAAAAGATGCCAATTCTCCATAATCAGATAAGAGAATTTGAACATATATAGAATAAAAGGAACGGAATTTACCTAATGTAAACAGCCCAAAAGGCATCCCTTGTCCTCTTCAGGGTTGCACTCTCTTCACTCTATGATCTATCTTTTATATCTTTATAGCTGGTGTATTTGTACAATCATGCAAAAGTAGCCCAAGTGGATGGAAGCCTTGTTTTGGACAACTCAGGCATGTTTCGGACATTGATGTCGAGAGGCGGCAAGCGGTACTCAATGTCAAGCTCCCTTAAGACTTTAACCATCTCTTCAACCAAGCTGGCTCTCCTCACCCACCTCTCACGCATGTCCTGGTAATTCATGCGGTGCTTCAACCACACCGCTATTTTCAGCTTGTTCATGTCTTCAACATCCTTGACCACGACAGTTGGGTTTGGGTGCCAGTGCTCTTGGTTGCTCTCTATGTACCTGCCATAACAGCAAGTAAAAGAAAATTCCAATCATGTATAAATTAAATGGACATCCAATATAGTTTTCCTAAATCTAAGTAGTTTTATGTTTCTTATCGGCATTTCTTTTCCCTTTTTCTGCCCAAAGAAGTGAATTCTAGAACTGATCAACAGGAATATGATCTAATAAAAAAAACTCTATTCAGAACAACTATTGCTATGTGGCCCATTTAAGTCCACTTAGTCATAATTTTGGCATCAATTTGTTTAAATTTTAAATTTTAAATTGGATCTTATTATATACATGTAAATTCCATTATCCCTTAGAATGAGCAATCAAAAGAGAAATTGTTAGTAAATTGATTATAATTGCCAATAGAGATTTGAGGAGCTTCAAAAGAAATCCCCTCCTTCAGCTATAAATACCCCCCCTGTCTCCTCTCCCTTCTCAATATGGATGCCTAGCCATACCCAATTTTGTGTGACTTCTGTGGGGAGTAGAGAAGTAGAGGTCAGATCGAGATTGTGGCTAAAACATAATAGGCCCTCGTGTACATTTATCCCAGGATAGCTCCCCTAACAGGGGAATACCTCAACCATCGCTCCATTCACGTAGTAAATAAATCATTATCAATTGTGTACTTGGTAATTTCAGATGGCTATTTTGCTGAACATCGTAGTTTTTTCCTAAACCGATCAATTTTAATAAACTTTTTAAATTAATTTTAGTTTTCAACATATATTTAATATTTTGATTATTGCCTTCAGTGACACTTAAAAATATAGCTTACCCGATTTTATACCAAGAAAAGCTGAATTTTTGTAGAATGTAAGGAAATCTCTCCGATGACAATTCGCTAAGAATAGCATTTGAATGCTCTTTAGTAACTAGAGCCATCATCCATTATCTCTAGTTCCTATGAGGTACTGATGTCCTCATCAGCAGTTATCTCCTGTTCCATCTCAGTGTGACCAACAAGTCATTTAATAACCATTGCCCACCGCCACCCAGAAACACCCACAAGTTATACTTGTATAAATGACATGATTGCCATTCTTGTGTTTTGGGGATGCAAGAAATTTGGACTCAAGGAAAAGTAGATGTCCCACCAACATGCAGCAGGCACTCACAAGACAGCAGGACGGTCTATTGGGCCATGTGCATTTCAAGCTTGTGGAGATGGTTTAGTGATAGTTTATGCCCTATAAGTTGAAAACAACAGCAAAATAGAGATGGGTTTTGTTAATTACCCCTTAATTCTTTCTTTCATAGTAGCAACTTTTTCTACTGGAGTTGAAACGTGGATACAGAACTCAACTGCTTCCCCCATATCTGGACTTCGGTAGAAATTACTGATCGGTTTGGTAGTGAGTACACTGTTTGGATATATTATCTTTTTGTTGTCATGCCTCAGGAAGACCGTTGTAAGGATGTTCATCTCCTCAACTATCATCTGTAATTTGCACATGTATGCAAAAACATTAATATGTTTCAGAGAAATAGGATAAGTAAAATAGTATAATTTTGATAAAACATACAATGCTATATCATATTATTTTCTCTGTCCTCTGCAATCTTCATGCAGGCGGTCACCTTTTGAGGATCATAAGCCATTGAAAATATGGGATTCATATTGAAAATAAATTTGCCCCACCTTTCCCTTATTGGATGATCCTAAACAACAAATTTACCCTCATCGAATTGGACCATAAGCACTAATTATACATCAGTCAAATAGTTAGGATAAACAAAAAAGGGAGATAATATAAGGGAATGAGCCATATTGTAGTGAGGTCCATCATATTAGTAGTTCAGATCATTAAAAGGTTGGCGCCACCTCTAGTGCCTTTTGCAGGACCAAGGAATTGTTGCTTAACCATGAAAGCAGTATACAGTACCTCTTTCTGTGGAAGTTTTGATGGTTATATCTCCATCGACTTCACAGCGTTCACCCATGTCGAACGGATGCATTGCAAAAAGGAAGATAATTGCTTCAAAGACAATCTTACATACAATGCTCAATCATACTATCTTCTTTGCCCTCTACAATCTTAATGCAGGAGTCACCTTTTGATGATCATAAACCATTGAAAATATGGGATTCACAGTGAAAATGAATTTGCCCCATCTCTCCCTTATTGGATGATTCTAAATAACAAATTTATCCTCATCGACAATGGACCCTAGGCTCTAATCATACATCAATCAATCACCAATCAGGTAGTTAGGATAAACCAAAAGGGAAATACTATAAGGGAATGGGCCACTTTGTAATGAGGTCCATCAGATTAGTAGCTCAGGGTTGGTGTCACCTCTAGTAGTTCTTTCTGGGCCAAGGAATTGTTGCTTATCCATGCAAGCAGTATGCAATATCTCTAATAGTGGAAGTTTTGATGGTTATATACCTGTACTCCATCAACTTCACAGCGATCACCCACATCGAATGGATGTGTTGCAAAAAGGAAGACAATTGCTTCAAAGACCGTCTTACAAGCATTTCCAAAGACAAAAACCAGCAGCAGTGTCTGAGAGCTGATAACAACTAAAAGATGGGTGGTTGCAATTCCAAGAATGAGGAGCCAGATAACCACCAAAATAATGGCCACAGCAATGTTTACCATATTGTGGAGCTTGTTTACTGCAGTTTTTGTATCGTTTAGGGTCAACGAGAGGGCTCTCCTTTCTCTGAATGCATTCACCTGGGAATAGAGAGGTGTAAAGTCACTACGTTTACATATTACCTGTAAACATGTTCAATCTTGAATCCAGCACATTCAGGTTCAGCAACATGTTGCCAGTGTGGTAGATGTGTGATATGGAAAGGAAAGCATGCATCAGTTGGGCCAGTCATGTGTGAAGTGATGGATACCTGAACAAACCCTCGATGGTCCTCATTCAATTACATGTGTGACCCACCCTTTTTTTACCTGAAAAACCTACAACATGGGGGTGGACTGTGACTGCATATGAACCATGCTATAGAGACAAGTATGATGCAGCCAATGGACGTAGACCTTAAGATTTACAGGGAGAGACAGACAATCGCCCAAGCCCATTCCTCTAAGCCCAACTTTGTTATCCGGTGTCCAAGGCTTTAAAAAAGTGGACTCGGTGGGCGACTCAGTCCCCTTCAAGTTGCTGCATAAAGCCTAAAACCCCTTAAAAGTATTGAAGTTAATATATGATACAATCTAAAAAACTGAAAAACAAGGTCCTGTAAATATAGAATTTTAAGACTCATCATGTCTTAAACAGTAAGAACAAATTTAAGAATGAATAGATGTTGTTACTTGTTTTTCACTCAATCGAATAAACAGTACATCAGAATATTGAATGCTTAAATATTTCATAAAATCAATGTAAAAGATTTCCAAAAGCCTCACAAAGCTCTTTTTCAATAAGATGATAAGAAGAAAAGATATGTTAACTCTGGTTTTATACATACATACATATATGGTTTTATACATACATACATACATATGTACATGTGCATCCATCCCTCACCATATTATGGCGAGGGACAACTTGATGGCTCCAGGTGGGCCCAACTGATCATGGGTACTGAGGTGGGGATGGAAAGAGATATTTTGGATGGACCTAGATATCAAGTTTTGGGTCAATCATATGCCTCTAACCCATTCATCCATGGCCCACAAGTTTAACGACTCTATATTAAAGAATTTTTTTTTATCCTCAATCCAACAGTCGAATCCATTTGGATCGGTAAAAACTCGATGGATCCAGTGTAATTCAAAGGGTCTTGTGCTTGTGGATGGTTCAGATGGGTCATAAAGTCAGGCCCACTATGTGTCCCTCACCCTATGGTGAGGGATGGATGTACATTAACATTTCCCATATATAATATAAACATACATATATATATATAGAGAGAGAGACACACACACATATAGAACTCGGTAGTATGAGGCTCGGAGTATGACTCGGCCGATATTTAAAGCCATGCTAGTATAATAGCATGTTTCAGCTAGCTTGGAGACGATGCATGATATCCTCTTCATCTTCTCCACCCATCCCCTGCCCACACTGCCATTTCATTAAACAACTGCCCCACACCATCCCAAATCCACTCATACCTCACCATCAAAATTGCACAAACCACCCACTTTCTTCTCCCTCAAACTGCAGGAATACAGAGCTATCTGTCAACCATACCCATTCTTACATCTCATAAACCAGATCTGACAGCTTGGATCTCAGCAGACGTTGTTTCCATAGTTGCAGTTGACCTACAGAAACCACTGAAGTTCCTAACCATCAGCCTTGCATATCGTCACAACCAAGCTCATATATGATCTAATCTGATCATGAACTCAGACCTTAATTATCAACAACACCTAAACTCCCTTCAATTCAATATATTTTCTACTCATCTCTTCCCTCCATCTTCATCTTCCCCTCACATCATCTTCATGTGAAAGATTTGCACATTCTTCAACTTCCATCACTCGGAGCATGCTGCCCTCACCACCCCATCTTCACCATTCATTCCCTTATCAATCACCTCCACCAATCATAGTCACAGCGCTATTTGTTCTGCTTTGCAGCTGCCCTACCCCCTCTCACCTCTATCTCTTACCCTCCCATAACCAGATCACTACAATTGAAGTAAAGGTTGGGGAAACTAGCAACTCACCCCCTATTTTAAGACAGACCCTTGTAAATAAACTCACTTCAATAAAAATAAAATAATATACAACAAGATCCTCACCTTTTACATCCTATACATTTTAAGTCCTTGCTTGGTGACCGGTATCACATCGTGTGAATTTGGCTGACCAAATCACATCCCAAATGACCGTGGACTCCTACCTCCGTAACTTTGTAATCAAGGGATTGAATTTCCAAGCTCAAATTCATTCAAGTTTAGCTTGTTTAGCATTCAAAATTGAGGCAAAGCTAGTCCAGAAGTTAAAGTTGAATCCTTCCCCTCTTCTTGCCAAATTAGAGTGGTTGTTACTTGTTACAACCTTTGAGCTTTAAAGCTTACAAAAATAAGTCAAGAACGCCCTAGAGTGGTCCAGTTGCAAAAAAAGATCGATGAGCATTCAAAACAAATCGATAGTGATCAAATTGGCCATTGTTCTAGCACTGATCATTTTGAAAGATCCTGATGCAAAGATGACACAGAAATTTATACCCCATAATTTGTACTTTAAAATTTCCATTGAGGTTTCAAAATTGAGGCAAAGCTATGCCAGAAGTTAAAGTTGGATCCCTCCCCTCTTCTTGCCAAATTAGAGTGGTTGTTACTTGTTACAACCTTTGAGCTTTAAAGCTTACAAAAATAAGTCAAGAACGCCCTAGAGTGGTCCAGTTGCAAAAAAAGATCGATGAGCTGTCAAAACAAATCGATAGTGATCAAATTGGCCATCGTTCCAGCACTGATCATTATGAAAGATCCTGATGCGAAGATGACACAGAAATTTATACCCCATAATTTGTACTTTAAAAATTCCATCGAGGTGCCTCCACCGATACTAAGAAGACTGGATGATATCGAAACTCAAAGTGAACTTGTCAAATTCAATATCAACATGATAAGATCTATGACAACTTGCACCGAAATTCAAAAGTTAAAAGGAAATTCCTTGCTTATGTGGTGTACAGATGAACTGCATCCAAGAAAAGGAGCATCCAAGAAATATTATATCCAAGCATCCAACCATTCAAAAACAAAACACACTGAGGCTAGCTTTTTTACTGGGAAGGAAATGTGCTGGAATATTTACAATAGATTGATATACTGAATTGTTCTTTGAATGAGAATACTTGAACAGAAGATCAGAAAGTATGATTTCTAACTTCAAGGCTTAGTGGATATGCCCACACAAGATGGAAAAAACGACAGGTGAGTCGTGGAAAAAGGGATGTAAAGAAAGTCAACATGTGGAGCAAAATGAAAGAAAAGAAGAGAAGTTTGTACCGCCGAATTACTCTCTAGGCTTGTGACAACAGTCTTGATGAAGAAAAATTAAAGTGCCTAAAGATGAAGGATAAGTTCGACATTTCTCACAACCATGACTCTTTGCAGTCTCCGACTTTGAAATGCAGTCAAGACACAGAAAGATTCAAAGGATCATTAACTTCTAGTGAACTAGTTTGATGCAAGAGAAACCTATAATTACTTCAGAAGATTATAGAAGGAAAGGATAGTAGCATGTTAACTCTAAGGAAGAAATTGTGGAAGAAGTCTCACCATGAAAAGGTCATCCAATTCTAGAATTGTAGAATATCCTGGATATTGAGGAGTGGTCTCCACCCAAGGGGGAATATTGAAAAGTATTTCCACTGCCTCTTCTAATGCCTTGAGGTTTTGATAGGAATGGCTAGCTCAAGAAGTTCAAAATGGTATTAGAGCTAACCGGTCGTGAGTTCGACTCCTAGGAAAAACGACTCAGCGCAAAAAGAAAAAAAAAATGCATGTCGCCAAAAGCGCGGCGGCCAAGTTCCACCTGAGGGGGAGTATTGAGGAGTGGGCTTCACCCAAGAGGGAATATTGAAAAGTATTTCCGCTACCTCTACTAACGCCTTGAGGTTTTGGTAGAAATGGCTAACTGAAGAAATTCAAGACTGGAGATGATAAAGAGAATTTGATGGTCATAAAATGCTTACGTTCTCCAATCATATATTGCAATGGTCTCCAAGAGAAAACAGAATAATGTTCATGATGTGAAACCTAGTGCAGGAAAGAAATTAAAACATTACTCTCAAAAGATGAAATGAATAGCTACGTCTAAGGGCTGCATTGATGAGGTATTTTTTTTTCTTCCGGTGAGATGAAACCCCCTAGACCCTCAGAGGCAACGACCAAATGGAATAGAAACTCAAACAAAGGAATAACTGCAACAACAGAAGCCCCAGAGCATGACAAACAAGGGTTGGAGAGTGGGTACCATAGTCATATGTTTGTAACTATCGAGAACATAGGAGAAATTCATGCCTAAGAGGTTTACAAAGGCATTCATGACAACGATGAAGACTATGCTAGGGTTATTGAAGACAGAAAACACGAACACCAAAAACTCAAAGTCAAATCGCAGTCATGACACTGCAACTGAACAACCAAAGGAATGTGTATCAGCAACCACTGCAGCATTTAATTGCTCCACCACCGAATGCATCATAAGTACATTTCAAGGTTTACAAGAATGTCACTACATAGGAGACGAGCAACAAGTACGCCCTCACCAAATGCCAAGATGATCAAATAAATGAGGCTCCAGCAGTTCAACCTTTCTCAGTGACAGACTGACAGTCTCTATCTATGATGATACTATGAGGCCCTACTTTCCTCTCGTATCGTGGAAAGAAATCATTCATCCATTATTCATCGATGAGTAAGAAAATTCAATGATAGGTGCACAGCAGTGGTTTTTGACAACCATCCAATGAGAATCAAGCGTTGAGAAGTTGTCCACTCATTTTTTGTGTTACCACAAGCAGCAACCATGGCTGAGAATAATGAAATTTTATAGTTGTTGCAACAATACGTCAGGGATCCATTCAACCCAAGGTACTCTCAGAGCCACCTCTACAATGTGTAAAAGGCCTAATCAAGGACTATTGAGAAAGAAAACCATTGGGCATAGTAGATGGATGTCGTAAGGAGATGCTGCAAATTCACCACTTACAGTAATGGTATAAGGAAATGCCCCCACCTTTTCCTATCCTGCTCTTTGAATTTAAGGATAACTTTTTTATGGGCCGGAGAATGATGCACCTAAGGACCTAGGCCTCAACATTGACCCACATAAGGAGCCTAAGCAAACTTTCATAGGCAGCCACAAGAATGACAAGAGGACCAAGCCAATCCTCTATGCCCGCTTTATCTTCTTTAGTTTGTTGTGTCAGTGTTATATTAACCCTGAAACTGATGTATGTATAATATCTTTTGAAAGGAAATAGGAAGGTTCTTCCTCCTTGGGAACACAACCTTAGAGAGTTCCCCTCTCTTGGTGACATTGGCATGGAGGTCTCCGTCCACATTTTTATGAGTGAATCCTCTGCTCAAACCCTTGTGTGAGTGTGCAACCTAATCCTGCTTCGGCCACATACTTTGATCTTGTTGCACTCCCAGGCACAGCCAAATGCAGGCTTAGGAAAGCTCTTTGACAAAATTAATCAACAAAGAACTGAGAATCATATAAAGGTCAAAAACAAATAAAACCATTACCACCCAGTTCTTAAGAGCAGTTTTGCTGACTCTGTTGTTCTCATTTGCTCCGTCAAAGAGATTTATAGCTTTTGTAGCTTCATCTTCTCTCATGAAACGCATCAGATCAACGAGGTAGATATACCTGCAATTGTCATGTTTATGTTAAATATGAGAAATTAGCAAAAGTATGTGAACAGGTGATTACTGTGCAAGAAAACATCTAAGAAAATATTAAAAAAAGGACAAAATCATGTTGACTTTCGTTTTCAGTATATTACAAAATAAAGGGAATTTATCCTAAGTGCGGCGCTCCAATTAAATTATCCAATACATCACCCTAAGAAAGACAAATTGTATATTCGTCAGTATGGTTGGGAGACACTGGACTATGCATAGAGTGGATTTATTGTAAATCGGTCACAATAGACAACACTCACTGGCCAGGCAATCTTAGCCATCTGATCAGCTACATGCAAATGGGCAGAAGAAAATTTGCAAAAATGGTTAACATGGCACAAGGAAATGTCTAACAATCCTAATAATCTGACTTATCCCAAATAGAGTTTCTAAGAAATTCAAATTTCAACATTTGTATTTGAATTGCAGATTGAAAGCCTTGTACAATACTATAAATACATGTAAATGAGCCTAAGAGAATACAACACAACATTACATCAAAACCTCTAGCATTTTCTTCGTATCAGAGCTTTAACGCTCACGTCTAAAAAATTTTGAACATCCCAATACAAAAACCCTTTGTTCTATCCAATATCTCACATCTAGTCCCAATCAAACTCGATAGCGGTAACTATCACCTTTGGTGGTCTTTATTTTTACCTATCCTATGAGCACATAATCTGTTGGGTTTTGTTGATGGAACCTCAATATGTCCACCTCAACTTCTATAAGATTCTGAACGAAGGCTCTCCACCATCGTCAATCCCAAGCCATCATCAATCCCAAGTTTAGGGATTGGATTACCAAGGATCAAAATCTCCTTATGTGGATCAACTAGCTCGCTCAAAAGTTTTCTTCCCTAAGTTATTGGACTACAAACTTCAAAGGATGTTTAGACTTATCTTGACAATGGTATGTGTCTTTGTTGTATTCTCATATTCTGCAGCCTAAGAAACAACTTCAATCTGTGAAGAAAGGCACCTCTTCTATGCAAGATTATATTGAGCAGATTAAAAGCTTGGCCAATAAAGTTGTTGCGGCTGTGATGCATCTTTTGATGAAGATGATATCATTCTTCACATGTAAATGGTCTTCCTATTGAATATCAAGCATTAAAGACCTCTATTCGAACCCACTTGCAGTCTGATCCTATCCTAGGAAGAACTTCGAACTCTTCTCTTTTGTGAAGAGTTAAGTGTTGAAGACACTCAAAATGTTGTCACTATTCTTGATCCCACCACTGCTCTAACTGACGCACAAGTTCCCTCAGAATTATTTGTAGGCCAGAGTTGCAGAGGTGGCTGTGGTTGTGGCCGTTGACGTGGTGGATCTAGTAATGGAAATAGGCCTCCCGTGCAAGGTCATCTGGGTTCCCTCGAACCGTTGAACCTGCTTGCAATCGGGTTGGACATCTTGCCATTGATTGTCATCATAGCAATGGTCAAGGTTTGACTATCAGTAACGGCACACACACACACCTTCAATGGCTCTTTCAGGCCTGGACTATCAATATCGGCTCCCCGATAAAAGCTTGTTATTGACATGAACCTCCTTCTCCTATTTTATCAAGTCTCCCCATCAGAGCACAACATGTCAGCACCCCAATTTTCATGATTCTGATCCTATCTTGATTACGTTTCACGCCCTTGTTCGACAAATGGCCCGCTCGTCAGTGGTAGAGCGGTTGGCTGTTAACTGACTGGTCGTAGGTTCGAATCCTACTTGGGGAGATTTGATGAATTCTTTAAGGAGATTTGATGAATTCTTAATTAAAGAATTTAGAATTACATAATTAAAGGGCTCGCTTTGACGATTAGGAGTAGGTAACCCGTTCCCTTTCTTTGTTTCTATTTTCACTCTATCTCATCACATTCTGTTCTGCGATATTTGAGAATCACCGTCAATACCTCGGTGTAGATCCGGGATAATCTTTTGTTCCATAGCCCTGGGGCTATTTACAACTAGCCAATTCATAATTCTCAGATGATGTACTAGCAGTGCATCAAAGATGCAGTCATTGATTCTCCCGAGAGGCCACAATTATCGCGAGCAAACATATTAATGACGAGGAACGCATTTTTTCTATGCTACTAATACTTGTATTTGCTCTGCTATTCTTCCCAAGCCTGGCTGAGGAAGAGTTACCATACGCTCCCATTTTTAATAAGATTCCCGTTAGAAGCATACATGTACTGTAATGTGCTTCTCCATGAGTATCTGGTAACCATGTATGTAGGGGTATAATCGGCGATTTGACAGCATAAGCAATAAGGAAGCCAAAATAGAAGATTATTCCCAATCCCAAAGGATACGATTGATTAGCCCATCTCAGACACAGACACACTGGTCAAGTTCAAGTAGGCAATGGTCAAGGTTTGCCCATCTCACACCAATTCATCCATTCTCCATGCCTCTTATTCTCATTTTCAACTTCGTGATATTTTACATAGTCTTGAAGCCCCAACTTATCTTCTCTCAGTTCACAATCTTTCTAAAGATAATAATGGTTTTGTTGTGAAGGTTAAATACCCGGTGAGGGTTCTTTTACACTGGCAGATCAAAAAAGGATTACAACCCTAACACCTATCAACAAATCCGGACCTGCTGCTTTTCTCAGACAACACATTTCTGCTCCCATTTGGCATTCAAGACAGGACCATCCTCCTTCACCAATACTACAAGACATTCTCTCTTAAGTCGGTTGTTAAATATTCAAGACCATCCAAGCCTCTTGCCAATTGTCATTCATGCCAACTCATCCAATCCAAAGAAATGCAGTTAGTGTGTGACAACCATCCAACAAACTGAATAGACAATGGGTGTAATATGTCAAACTGTAATAATTGACAAAATGGATATAATTTTACCAGAGCAGTGTGTACAAATTATATTTTCCCTGGTTAAGTCACAAAATTAAAATCTTTAACCACCATTACGTAAATGGCCCAATGTTTGACCAGGCTGCGCAAGGAAGTACCTTGATGCACAAGTTTTTTTTAATATTTTATTCCTGAAAAATGAATGGTTATTCATTCCGCTATGAGTTTGAATTTTGAAACAATAGTAGAAAATCTAAAATATATCCTTACCAACAGAGACATGCTCAGAACATGAGGTTGCTACTCTATATTGAAAATAGCGGCACTACGGTCTTAAATCCCAGTAGAGCCAAGGAGTTTTAATTTACACATTGTTTTCTCTATTTCTTCTCCTCAATGGCCTTTTCTAAAGTTGTCTCTATGCTTATATGGTTCCAAATCACTAAAACAACACAAGATTGGCTACTCCAAGATTTGAGTTTTTTTGTCACCTAAAAAATTCATGCTACTACGTAACATTTTGGCCACTGGCCGCTACACTCGCCGCAACCACTATTCTGATCCTTGGCTCAGACGAACAGTTCCCCATCAATTATGTTTTATTTTGTCCACTCTACTACAAATGTGGTTACCATTCTGCCAAAATATTGACACGGGGTATACATATGAAAGCTAAATTCAGTTTTCCAAGCCATAACCTGTTTCAAGTGCTCTAGTGAAAGATTGCATTTTCTTTGAAGGTGGGACCAGCTAATGGGTAAGGAATTATGCAAATTCAATTGGAGGATTTTCGTATCTTGAGGGGAAAGAAGACAGTCTTTGCCGAACAGAACAGTTGGAGGAACACATGATAATCCTACTGAAGCAAGTTAAATCTTTGATCAGCTGATTCACAAACCAAATAACACTCCACCCACAAAGCAGATTAATTTTTTCATCATTGCAATCCAACTGAAAGAGATTAATCTAAGTAGCCTTCAGCAATGCAAGTAACAGCTTCCGCACTAAGAAGCATATCCATAACGCTAACAGATCAAATTCTAGATTAAAACAAGCAACATGAAAAACAAAGTCTGAAAGCAAAAGATAAAAATATCAACTTACTTAGATCCAGGCTTGGCTACATTGTGAAAAATGTTTTTCGCAGCAGCTTTGGCCTCGTACTCGCTCCGGATCTGCATCGCAGACTCATCCTCATGATTCTCATCTTGGATCCGTTCATCCAGAGTAGACAAAACCCCATGTCTGACAATATTTATCAACCGCTTCATGTTCCAAGCTGATATATTCTTCTGGTTGAGCCTGTGAAGATGCTCTACAGTTATCTCCCTGTCCTCCATCTTAGAATCCCCTATTGACAGCCTTGGGCTTTGCACAATCTTAGGGCTCCTCTGGAGTCTGCCACTCCCAATCACCCTCCCACTTGTAAATGCTGCAGATTTGAGGTCAGCTGGCATCTTAGCACCAGCATTCTTAAGCTTCTGAACTTCATCCATGAGCTTCTCTTCCTCTTCCTGAATGTTCCGTCTTTCAATCAAAGGTGGACCTGACAGAGTCTGGATCACATATTGGTTAAACAGCGACTCCTGAATACGGTCAAAGTATGCACTCACATGGAAGGAGGAGGCCAACACCTTAACAAGAAGCGTTTTTACAAGCCAAATTAATGTACTCACCAAAAGACAGACTAGAATCTTAGTTACAATGGGTAAAATCTTGTTTTTCATCTTCCTTTCAACCTTCTTATCGAAAATGTAGTTCCAGGCAATCAAAACTAGACCCAGCCACAGGCAATTTTGAACTGCTTTCCTCACGCCATAGACGAAATACAGGACGCGCTTTCGTAAAAGGAAGTTTCTCTCTATGAGGTAGACAACAATCCTAATTCCCCAACCAGAGACCAACCGTCCACATATAAGAACCAAAACCATAACAACCCACTTCCATAGATGCAAATCCCATACCATTTTTCGGGTTAAGAACGGGACTGTGAGGCTGCAAACTAAAGCTGCCAAGATGACAAAGAGGCTTAACCATTGGAGAATTGTAGCTGCACCAAGCTTCTCTTGTTTGAATCTTTCAGGGAGGTCCTCACCGAGGAAAGGGTCTTCATCATCTTCCTCGATCCTCCCTAACACTCCTGATTTCAATATCCCGGACTTCACCGGTTTCACTTGCCCAGATTTTGTTGTCTTCCCAGATTTTTTCCCCTCATCTTTGAGTGAAGGCAGCGGGTCCATCAGCCTTGACTTATTCTTGGTTTGTAATATGCCTGAGTTCCGCCTAGATGAAGCATTTGATGTACGCTTCAAGACCTCCCCTGAATTCATTGGTATTCTATTGTGCTTTCTGCCACCACTTTCACTTTCACCATCTTCATCCTCTGAAGAATCATATTTACTCTGCCTGACAGGTACCGAGGTGATGTCAAACTGTTGCATTGATGGGTCTTGGAAGGAGACTTTGAGCTCCTTTGGGGAAAGGGACTGTCGTCGGCTTGAATTCTCCAATAGAGGGGGGAGGGGGTGGTCATGCCTTCGTTCATCCATCTCCAAATCCATGTCCAAGGACATATCACCTGATGCCTTTTGTTTATGCAAGAACTGCCCAATGAGCTTCGATGGGGGGTCATCATGTAATGGCCAATGCTGGAAGTTGGAGTCACCACTTTCTATGGAATTTCCCAAATGTGGAATTCCACTACCATCCCTATTGTTGTCTTTCCAAAACTCATAGCTTGATCCCCTCCATAGCTCGTTGTTATTATATATGGTAGCGTTTCCATTTTTGTTATTCACATTGCCTGCTTCAATGTCTACCACCAAATCCCTCTGATCGATGGATTTTTCTGCTTCTCCCTCGTGATCTAAGAGGATGGGTTGCTCTTCTGAATTATCAGCTGATTTTCTACCCATGTGTTTGTAAGAACCTTTAGTTGATAAGGTTTTTCTCAGAGAATCCATACACAAACTTTTTCATGAACCAGAAGTGTATGTAAAAGGAACTGATGAAATACCCAGTTCAATTTTGATATGGGGTTCTGATTTTTCAGCTCTTCTTCTTTACGTCACAGGCACCTACCAATATTTTTCCATCAAATGCTAAAAAACCAAAGGTGAAATAACAAAATACATGCCCAAAACGCCAAAACGATATTTCATTCATCAGATGTAGATAATTAAAACGGAATCGATCAGTATCAATTTTGATGTGGGCTTCTGGTTCCTGTACCCGTTATTATATTCTCACATGTATCTATGAAAAACAAACACCAATAAAAGAGCTGAAACAAAGGAGAAAACGGCAATGCAGAACAACAGAACCCACAGCCAAAATATTTCTCATGCATTGGAGATAGACAGAAAACAAGTATAACGTATACCCATCTAGGATTCTGACCTGGATTCACGATTTTCTTCTTTATTCTATCTTTTCTGAAATGTTCCTTTTGAGTTCCACAAACACCTGCCCACATTCAATCAAGCTTTATCAAAGACAAGTAGAAGGAAAATAAACATGGAAAACCAGAAGAGAATCAATATTCATTAACAAAAGTCTTCATGCATGAAGTTCTCTGATTAAAAACAATGAAGAAACTACTGCCCAAGAGGAGAAGAAGCACAGAAACCACTACCGGTGATGGAGTTCTGACATGGGTTTATGGAAACAAGAAAAATGCAGAAACAGAGAACTAATAGGGTGAGGCCTCACATACATCACATAGCCAACTGGGATTTTGTGACTGTATATAGCTGTTGCCTTCTAATTCTGTCCCATGCAGCTATAAGAAATTGGGGTTTTTTTTCCCAAAAACCCCTGAATTTAAAAGCAACCTCAAAAAGACCCCTGAAGTATTTGTTTTTCAAACAGTAAAAGTATAATTTTTGAACAAAAGATACCCTTGATAAACACCCTAAATTTATCTTATTCATTTACATTTTATATTACAATTTATTGCTACAAATGAAGATTGCATGCTTATATTCATCCATCATATTGTCAATTTTTCCTGAACATATTCATTTTTTATGCTTAATCAATCATTTATTAACCATAGGGAATTAACTTGTGTAAGCTATTCTCAAAGATAGAATGATAAGAAAAGCCATAGTTTTAACAGCAAGAATTCTGACATAGATTAGCATTACTGTAGTGGGATTGTAAAGGGAGGCTTTCGTAGAGGGAAACAATAGATGGGCCTTTTTGAAGTTGCTTGAAAGGATGGGAACTTTATCAAAAAGAAGTTCTTACAAATCTAGAAAAGATAACGAAGGAACTAAATATGGAAAGGTTAAATACAGCAAGGGAGGTGTATGACTACAATGCCCCTCTTTCTCTACAGGGCCAGCTTAACTATGTTTCACATCCCCACCAAAAAAAAACTATGTTTCACATCACCTTGCCTTTTCACACTGAATCAGGCCATTTCTTGGCCATTAGTGTTTGTGGGTGCTTCTATTCTATCTGGGCCCCACTAGGGCACATCCAATTAAGGAAACTGGAGTATAAATATTGAGTATTTTGGAAGTAATTTTTATTAGTAGTTGGATGAAAGTGCCAAATTCACCAAGGGTAAATGAATGAGAACATATTTTGTTCAGTGGGTGGGACCCACATACTAAATATGGAATGAGGGGGACCGGATACAATTGGGTGGATTTAAGGAAAAATGTATTAGTCATGAGTCATTATACGCCATTCCTATGCTTGAAACACCTTAACGCTGGGCTGTAGGTTTCATTTAAAAGCATGCAAATCACGGAGGGTTGGGGTTTTAAAATGGAGTTCGGATCTCCTATTTCGTTCAACCAGGCATATACTGTTTCATCCAACTAAGATTTGCCAACTGTATAAAATATCATCTTTTTTTTTTTTCATTCAAAAGAAGCCATTGAGAGGATGCATTAGCTTGCATGAAAAAGTAAAATCAAAGCACATATATCAAAACAGTGACATATGCAGCAAGTCGAAACCCACTGAAACCACAATTGGGTCTTAAGTGAACAAAAGCATAGACAAAACTACAGCCGCTGGAATGTTTGTATCTCCCACTGTTTCAAGATTTTGCTCTCTCCCATCGCTCTCTCCGATTGTGAGAATCCTCTCAACACCTTTTCTTTTAGATGATATATAGTCACACTCACATGCATAAAATCAAAAACACTTGTGCCACCTAGGGCTGTATCTTGGGCCAGTCCAAGCCTGAGCCCACATGTCCCAGAATGCTCAGAAAGAGAATTCGGGTTTAGCCTTGTCCGTGGATCTTGAAGCCCGAGTTGATTCGGACTTAGCCTTGAAACTCTGAATTGGGCCGGGGTACTCAATTATATATACTAGTGCAATTTTCAGGACGACCTGGAAGTTAAGAGTGGAATATTGACCCAGCTTTTGGGGCCCTACAAATCGAATATTGATATCCTTTATTTCTGTAAATTTCACTTTAATTTTGTGCTTGTCATTAAAATCAAAAGACTACTCTTACTCTTGACTTCAATACAAGTGTGCCTATTGATGGCTCTTGAAGCTAAAAAAAAGCCAAAACACCATAGCTTTTAAACCAACCCTTCCAGCCCTTTTAACCTCTGAACCTATTACCGGTACTAAACATCCCTTCATCCCTTTGCCCATCGTCAATGCTATAACTATATTAAACTTTGGGGCCCATAAACGAGGGGACCAAATTCACAATGAGACCTTTACATCCTCCTTACCCTTTCTTATTGTCATAAATCAAGGTGGAACCTAGAAGACCAATTAGCGCTGGATGTCGGTTTTTTTTGTTGCTAGTTGGAGTACCAGTGGCCAGGATTCCTGCCCACCCAGGGATGGACCTATTGGAGCAAGTGTGCGTACCACAGCGACACTCTATGATTCCCCTTGAAATAAAGTTCTTGTTTGATAGGAATTAGGATCCATTTCAGTTGTTGCAAGTTGCTCTTCCATTGGTCCTTAACTATAACTCAAGCTAGTTAGGGACATGGTTGTACAATTGAGAGTGTGTGAGTTGAACAATTCAGTGCCTTTGGTTAAAGTCCGAAAAAGCTAGTTTGGTTGTCCCCTTTTTAGGTCCCCCTACCCCACAATAGAATTTTGAAATCTTCACTTTCATGAATTTACATGTTGATACCAATTTTCTCAACTATATGCATCTACATACACCAATATTGATGTGAAATTCTCAGCTACACAAATCCTTAAGGAGGAATTCATATTCCAAGGGTAGCGAGGAATCCTCACATCTGCAAATTCCTCATTTGTCATCATGTATGCCCTTATAATCTTCACATTCTCATATACAGCGTGTTTCACACTGTTTAGTGACTTTCAAGTGGATAAGTCTTTTCTCAATGAAAGGAAATCTTATTGAACCAACAAACAATAAACTACACAAACAGACTTGACAAACATTCAGAGTATTTGCCATCTCTCAAACCAATGAAATTGAGAGCTTTAACAAAACTAAGGTTAACTAAATACCATGCTGCCTCATTAAACCTCCTAGGAACATAATTAAAGTCCAAACTATTAAAGTTCCCAACAAACTCCACAATATGAAAAAAATGACGGAATTAATTGACCAATCAACATTGTCCTAACTGCTTTATTCACTTCACAAGCATCTGACAGAATCTGAATGTTTGAGTAACCTCCATCTTTAGTTGGTTTTTATCGCAAGGAGGACCATTCTCGTTCTTCTTTAAGAGAAAAAAGCTTCAGCCCTTTGAACGCTCCTCCTGCATCATGAAGAAAAGAGCCATTATATAACATCAAGAAACCAATAGCAGATAAGCCATTTGGAGCTTTAAAAGCAACATCTGTAAATATGATCAACACAACATTCTTTATATCCCTTGTCTCAAAATGTCTCAAGGCCATTACCACCTTGCACTGTATCCTCACAAAGATCATTAGAGAAAAGAACCATGCTTTTGGTATGTGCAATAATTTTTATCAAGATAAAACAAATGCCCTTAAATATAAAATCATTTCTAGCTTTCCAAATTGCCCACCGTAAGCTAGAATCCATAGTATAGGGAGATTGTTGTGGAGGGGTAGATCCACTTGATTGGAGTCAAACCCTTCTTTCCATCAATCCAGAATACCATTTTCCAGAATATTAGGAGATAACAAGTTCATTAGGTGCAAGCCAAACCAGAATGCTCTCACAAAATTACAGCGAAAAAGAGCATGCTCAATTATATCCATCCACTTTTCACAGATAGTACATAAATCATTTAAGTAAAAAATCTTTGAACTGATGGAGGATCTTACTATAATAATCTTTTTGAAGTACCTCCAGCTGAGGGGGTCCCACATTCAAACCCAGTCTCCTGAATGTCACAAGCCCCAGGCTTTATACTTTTCTTACTCACTATTGAATCGAAGAAAAAAAAAAAAAAAAAAAAAAAAAAAAAAAAGGCCTTCTAGAATCATCAAACTTGGGACGATCCAATGGACTTAGAAATTTTGTATATGGGTGGGTCCCATCTGGGATCTGCCAATCTCCCACATCCCCATGATTGTCGAGCCTTGGGTGGACCCCACAAGGCTATCCATAAAGACAAGGGATTTTTACCAAAAAAGTGTTGCAAAACAGGTATTAGCCCATTTAAAGCAGAAATACACCAAAACACCCATATTGGTGTTTGTACACGCATTTTGGATGCTTTTACCCCTCATTCTGAGGACGACATCGTCATGAAATTATAACCCTAGCACCTCAATCGAATGATTTCGTTCTTCTTGTCTTCCCCAACTTTCTCCTCGCCCGCCTTTTCTCTCTTTCTCCTCCGCTCCCTCCTCTCTCTTGCCCTCATCCTGCTTATTTAAAGGTCGAATAACTCCCTAAATCTGTTTTTAGAGAGAGAGACATCATCGATTGGATGGTCAGGTATGTTGTTCATCTTTCTACTTGCTCTTGTTTTTTATTAAGTCGATTAACTATGGGAAGAGGCAGAGGATCTCAATTACTCTCTCTCTCTCTCTCTCTCTCTCTGAATCAGAAACTATGGGTTGGTGTCAATCAATCATATTCAAAGTTCTGTTTCTGTTTTTTTACCTATAGTTTGGTTGTTATTTCATATTTTCATTGGGGCGCTTTTGGTTTTTGATGATCTGATATCTGTCTACATTGACTTCATGGTTTCCTTTATATGGGTTTTTGGTGATGGATGTAGTTCTTGATTGTTTTTAAATCTTTTGAGTTATTTACATGTGGGTCTAATTTTAGACCGAGTTTTTCACTTGGGTCTTTTCCGAGTTATCATGAGCAGACGTGGTTGTTGTTTATATAAATTTAAAAGAGAATGTTTGGATTCACCATGTGGGTTTTTGTTATATTGAGTTACTGAAGGATTTCTGTTTCTAGGGTAGTCTTTTCTCGCTTTTCCTGGTGCCTATAGATGTGCAATGATTACATGGGAACCAATTAATTTAGATTTTCTTGTGTGGATTTTGATTACTTGGGTTATCTTCATCTTTTGAATTACTTGTATGGTTTTATATTCCTTGAAATCAGAATGGGATTTCTCTTTTTATATTTTATTTTTGTATTACTGTTTGTATACTTACTTCACCTTCAATTAGGTAAAATTAAAAAAATTGCAATCGTATTTATACTCATTTCACCTTTAACTAGGTTTTCTCAGCTTTTTGTGTAGTAACTTTTCAGATAAAAGCTTTTATGTCTTTTGGCTGCAGAAAAACTCAGCTTTTGTGTAGTGTTCTTTCAGATAAAAGCTTATATATCTTTTGGCTGCAGAAAAAATTCAAAGGAGGACCAATATTGGATACATGCCTTCAATGGTGACGTCTGCAGGCTACCTGCATGAGTTCCGGCTTCAACAATTTGAATATTTTGTGGTGATTGATTTTAAGCAACATGTGACAAAGAAAAGATTCCTCAGCCACAAGAGATCATCGAGTTCCCATCAGTTTTAGTGAATAGCGTGACTGGCCAGATGGAAGGTTCTTTTCAAACTTATGTGCGGCCTACATATCGTCCACTTCTAACCGATTTCTGCAAAGAGCTTACAGGCATTCAACAAAGTCAAGTAAGTTTATAATCTCTTTGGCCCTTCTTTTATCAGTATGTCCAATAATATGATCAATACCAGCTTCAGAATTGTATAATTTCTCTTCCTATATTGTGTAACAACCCTACTGTTGGCTGCATAGTTACTTTCGCTCACTGCATCAATGCAATGTTTAAAGGAACTTTATCAAGTGAACAAGCTTTATTGTATGATATATATGTGCATGAGTTGGGGCTTGTGTTTGTGTTATAAATGTCAAGAATATTTCTATGTAACTTTTAGCTATATGGTCTCCGTAACTTTTTTAGTCGAAAGTAGAAACATCAAATTACATTCCCTCAGTATTAAGCAGATATTTTGTTATGTATAGTTTAGGATCAGCAGAGTTTGATGCTCCGTTTTTTTCTAGATAGTTACCTCAAGTTCAGGTTTCGATTCTTTTGCGCGCGTTTCTAGTCTTTATTGTTTTGAAGACCCTTTTTTTTTTTTTTTTTGGTCTATTTAGATTATCCCCTTCCTTTAATATAATTCCATTTGCCTTCTAGTAAAAACATAATAAAATAAAATATGTTTCTCAAAGTTCTCATTTTGAGTTGAAAAATGTAGGGTTTGGAGACATAAGATGAAGGAGAATAAAGTTTAAAATGGGAATTTGTAAAAGGAAAAATTAAGGATTGCAGTGGAAAATTTTGTGTTTATCTACTGAAATTATCTTTATTAAATATGCTCTGAACCACTGAATAGGTCAGTGATAGCGGCACTTCATTTCCGATAGATGCCTGGGGGTCAATCCCTAGTACCCTATGTTACAGTACTGTACCACTCATCCAATGTAGCGAAGAAAAAAAGGTCTAGAATGTTAGTGCTCTACATCACTACAGCACAAACTAATAAGAATGAAAGTGTTTTTCCTTCTTTGCACTCATTTCCAGCAGCTGGAGCATGAATATCTGTCATCCCTTAGGTCATGGGAAGTACAATGAGGTGGTGATGTAAATGAGAAAGGAGCCTGATTTAACCCTAAACAATCTTTACCAATTCAACAAATATCTTTCCAAAATTGAAAATCTCCCAGCACCCGTTCATCTGAGCAAAAAATGCCCCTCTCTAAGGGCCAATAGCAATTTTAATGCTACTATATCATATGTTGGACTAATAATGTAAATCGTATATTTAAAACAGTGAATCACAGAATACAGAGATCTAGATTTCCACTTTTTAATTTTTTTTTTTTTTGGACTCATCTTTGAAGGAGAAAAAAAAACTCATTGATGAATGCCAAGACATTGGCCATATTGGATATACTTAGATATATATTTGCCTTATGGCTACTGTTTCCAATATTTAAAATAATTGTTGACATTGTATGTTAGTCCTTAGCAAATACAACTGATCAGCTTAGACTTGTTCATAGCCATTTGTTATGCTATATCAACGGATTTCATAGTGTTGCTGGAGAAGGGTACTACTAATTTTGTTTATGTTGTGAATAACTTGAACTACTAGTTTTATTAGCTATATGCCTTGACATCCATCCGATGAATACCTATATATAATTAGTCGTTTAATCCATTTGATATTTGATAAGAACCAAAGTAAATCCATATATTCACTTTCCATTTTTGGTTTCAGGTGGACAAAGGTGTTTCATTAAGTGAAGCTCTAGTTCTGCATGATAAATGGTTGGAAACTTGGAATACAAGGGAGTTAAGCGCACAAATTTTGCTGTAGTGACATGGAACTAACTGGGATTTAGATCCCAACTGTGTTAATTTGGAACTACTTTTGCGGCATCCTCTCACTTTCAGCATCATTTTGATTCTATTTCAATTTTCATGTTTAGGTGGATCAACTTAAAGCTTCCGTTCTAAAAGGTCTTAGGTGGTGTTCGCTGCAACCTTAAGGGGGCAGTTAAACTGGCCGGTCTAACCTGGGAAGGCCGTGCACACTATGGCCTGGATGATGCAATGAACACGGCCCGCTTGCTCACTCACCTCAAGAACCTTGGCTTTAGGTTCTCAATTACCAACTCACTGGTGGAGCAGTCTGTCCATACTCCATCATCTTTGCACCAACCATTGCCTGTCATCTATTGCCCTTGCCATGCAGACCCGGCTTCTACTTACTGCTTTTGTGGGGCCAAGAGCGGCAAATTCTTGATACCTAAGCCTCTAACAGAGCATGAGGGCCTCTTTTATGGATGTGGAAACTTCACAACCACAAGGGGTGCTCTCTGTCCTTACTTTGAATGGGTATATTGTTAGTGATGAACATCATAATTTGTTTCAAGACATTAGTTGTAAATGGTTGTTTTAGTTGTAAATAGTTGTTTCAATGAGTAAATTAAATGGAAACTAGTTGTGAAATGCTTGGGGCTTTGTTTTTCCTTTCGCATGTATTGGACGTTAGATTGTTACAGTGATTTTTCAAATCAGGTTTTTGTGAAGCCCGCAATGATGCATCATCTTAGCTTGAAATTAGATAGTTTAGCAAGGCACGATCAGAAGTAGGTTGCCTTGCACTCGGTTTATCTGTAAATCAAATCCCAGTAACTCTATATCTTATATATTACTAGTTGCGGCAATGATCAAAACAACCGTCACTAGTTACTCAGGTTATCCAAGCACATGAACTCTTATTACTCATAAACCAAGCAACTTAAATACAAATTATTAAGTAAAATCCAAATGAGCAGTGAAGTACAGGACCAGGTTCCAGCCAACTAACAGCCTGATTATAGAATCCAGCTTGCTGGATATCTTTTTAATTTAAGATGCCTTTTTAATTTGTCCTGTAACTTTGATTACCTGTTTGGTTCTCTTTGAGCATTTTCTTTTTGATAGAGTTCAGTTTTATAAAAACATTGTATGACCCAACTTCCTAATTCTATCCGTAGACATGATCATGAGCTCTCCAAAAAGAGAATTCCATATACACTGAGAAGCATTAACTCCGACTTCAAACTCAGCGACCCATCTTTTTTTCTCAATTTCAAGTCAGCCTGTGCCCATTGTTTAAAGATCCGACATATCAATCTGAGCAGCATCCATGAGACTTTTCCATTATTTAAATATTACATTTTAAAATCGAGGCCATCAACTTGCTGGATAACAAATTTGAGACTGAAATATCTAAAAGATGGTAAAGATTTCGTTGTTGGAATATTTGCAATTAGGTATTATTGGTAACCTCTGTGAGTCTTTTTCATTGTTTATGTATCTCAATATATAAAAAAGGCCAATCTCATTGCTGGACATCAACAAAAGGGACATAAAACTCTAAAGATCATAACAATATCGTTATCAAAATCTTTACAAGAAAAGCTGAGCTATTTTCTAGAGAACCCAAAGGTTCGAACTCTCAAGAGGAGAGTTCGAACCTTCCTGTAAGTGCACCCCCTGAGCCATTTTTCAGGGAGCCCAAAGGTTCGAATTCTTAAGATTAGAGTTCGAACCTTACTGTTAAGTGCAGGCGTTGAGCCATTTTCATTGTTTATGTATCTCAATTTATAGTCAGAGTTAGTCTTGTTGTTGGACAACAAATTGAGAGAAAAAGCTCTAAAGTATCGTAACGATATCGTTATTAAAAATTTTGGAAATCACTAATCTGGGTGAAATCCATGAGCTTTTTTCATTGTTTATGTATCTCAATTTATAGTCAGGGTCAGTATCATTGCTGGGCAACAAATTGAGAGAAAAAGCTCTAAAGGATTGTAACGATATCGTTATCAAAAAAATTTGGAAATCACCAGTCTGGGTGAAATCTGTGAACCTTGGCTGGGAGTACTCACCCCAAGTCATTTTCCAGAGGTGCCCATAATTTGAGTGAAATCCTTGAAATCTGGATCGAGCTCTTCTCTACATCACCTCGTAATGGGTTTTCCATTGGATATTTGGACATTTGATGAGTTCTGCTATAGAAGAAAAAAAAGGCCTGTTAGGGTCTTGGTGACTGGTGTAGCAGGCATGTGGAAATCCCTTCTTTTACAGGATCAAAGATTGGATTTTTTTCCCCATAGGGAATTGTGTTTCCTGCATCCTTGGGGTGTGGGGTTGTTAATATATCATTTTTTTTTCATCATAAATTTTTACTGAAACCTATGGAGGTATCCCCTAATGGAATTTGCATAGGCTTTTGTCTAAATTTGCATAGGAATTTTTTTTTCGTGTTTGGGTTTGTGGGTGGTGGGCGGTGTTTAATATATTTGATATGGAAAAGGTTTCCCATTTTTTTTAATGGAGCACAAATAAAGTCAAATGATTTTGTATTATTAGAGATCTACAAAAGTGTGTTTTTATAACGATAAAAAGTGTATTATTAGAGATCTACAAAAGTGTTTTTTTGATAACGATATTGTTAAGATCCTTTAGAACTTTTTCTCTTAATTTGTTGCCCAGCAATGAGACTGACCCTGACTATAAATTGAGATACATAAACAATGAAAATGGCTCAACGTGTACATTTAACAGTAAGGTTCGAACTCTAATCATGAGAGTTCGAACCTTTGGGCTCCCTGGAAAATGGCTCAGCGGGTGCACTTATAGAAAGGTTCGAACTCTCCTCTTGAGAGTTCGAACATTTTGGCTCTCTAGAAAATGACTCGGCTTTTCTTGTAAAGTTTTTAATAACGATATCATTATGATCTTTAGAGTTTTATGTCCCTTTTGTTGCTGTCCAGCAACGAGATTGGCCCTGACTATATATTGAGATACATAAACAATGAAAAATACTCACAGAGGTTACCAAGAATACCAAATTGCAAATATTCCAACAACGAAATCGTTACCGTCCTTTAGATATTTTAGTCTCAAATTTGTTATCCAGCAAGTTGATGTCCTCGATTTTAAAATGTGATATTTAAATAATGGGAAAGACCCATGGATGCTGCTCAGATTGATATGTCGGATCTTTAAACAAGGGGCACAGGCTGACTTGAAATTGAGAAAAAAAGTAGGGTGACTGAGTTTAAAGTCGGAGCTAATGCTTCTCAGTGTATATAGAATTCTCTTTTTGGAGAGCTCATGCTCATGTCTACGGATAGAATTAGGAAATTGGGTCATACAATGTTTGTCATACTATCTGTATTTGCCAACCACATCTTCATGCCACTGTTCAAACCAAAAATCATTAACTCTCAACACTATTTGGAGTTTGGACTCAATCCGGCAAAAAAATAAGACATGGCCCATTTTATTATGATCATACCTTCTTGTCAAAACACAACTATAAGATTCCAATGCAACAAATAAAAAGAATTCAGATTTTACACATAACACATGCAATACACACAAGAACAAAGCTAAAATAAATAGAGTATATGGCGTGGGAATAATCAACTCCAAAACTTCACTAAATACCGACCAAAAATAAAGCTAAGAATAGAATATAGATTTTTGCATTGATGCTTGGTCATTGGCTTCTTGTCTATGACTGCAGCCCAATTCTACAACCTTATTCAGGACAGGTTATACCATGCCTGCAGATCACCTCCCTCTTTCTGAAGAATACCCTCTACGATCGTCTTCCACTTATCAAAATCAGAAGGAAGTGGCTATATTCCTTGCAAATAAGCTTCAGGTACAAACTCACGTGGGCGCTTCTTGTCATCCATTTTCCTGAAGCTCATCTCACCTATAAGAGCAAGGTATGAAGTAGTAGTACATATAGCTCATAACTCAATGCTCATCTTCCTTATAAGAGTAACATGTAAAGGAGAACTCAATGAGTCAATGAGCAAGAAACTAATCTCCCTCTCCTTCAAAGAGAAACAAAACAAAGTAATATAACAAACCTAGGCAACATGAACTTACCAGAAGATGCAGAGATGCTGAAAGTAGCTGGCTTGCCTCTCACCACTGGATCTGGAGATATCTTGACTCCTTTGACCTCATCGTCATAGTCACCTCCCCTCTCTGCAATCATTATAAAATCAGAGAACACAATAACTGAACCCACTAACTGTTAACTGATCATCGAAAAAGATCAAAACTAGACCTTGCATTGAAGCATTTTTGTTTTCAATATTCATACCTATACATTTAGGAAACCTGAATCTCTCATAAGAAACACGATCAAAAAAATACTTTCAATAAAGCAACATCTACACACATTTTATCTCAAATATAAGCAAAAAAGCAACTCCAACCAATGAATTTACTATATCAATTGAAAGAAGAATCGAAAAAATTGGTAAAAGAATGATAATGATGATGATAACCGTGAACTTCTTAATTATCAATAGAGGAGTATTATTACCAGCAAAATGAAATCCATAGGTTTTTTTAGACAATTGCAAAATAATATAACTTAAGCTAATGACCAAAACCCAAAATAAAAAAAGGAATCAACATTATATGCAATACTTTGAAAACTTGAATGTTTCGTTATTCTATCCAAGTATTGCTCGAATCCATCACCCATCATGATCACAATCATCAAAGCCTTGATCCACCTGTCTTGGACCGGCTTTAGTTCCATTCTTCAACTCAACCCTCAAAAGCAGGTTCATCATATCTCTCCACAATCTATCATGCCATTCCCCACTACTTCATTCAAGGACTTCATTTCTCCCTCTCCTTCCTTGAACTTGTAATCTCCAACTGCATGATACAGGGGCTGGCTGTTGTGATCCAAAGCTTGCAAGCCAAAAACATCTCAAACAACATTACTATATTTTTTTACCTTTTTCTATTGGTTGGGAGTTAACTCTTATGTACTCATTCCTAGTTCTATTCTTGTAACTCCAAACATCCATCTTAGCATGTTGAAGCAATCTAATGGAGTCGAGCAAATTCTCCTAATTCTCCTTCTCAAACGGGCCTTATTAGTCCTTAATTGAAATAAGGTGAAAACATCATATGCGAAAACTCAGGGAAAATATTATTTGTTATTTTCTCTACATAATTATAACAAAAGTGTAGGTTTCAATTGGGACTTACTTATGCAGAGATACCTAAGCCAAGGGGAGCCGCACCTTTGAGATCCAAGCCATTTATCAGGCCTAACCCAGAAGCTCAGTTAGCCATGAAACAGGGGATATGACATGTTATTTAGAAAGGAATGGTCTTACAACAATCTAAAGTCTATGCCTTAGTCTTCCATCTGGACATAAGTAGATGTGGAGATATTATTGTTGACAGCAACTCCAAAAAAGAAAACATGGTGGTACGTGTATTTTCATATAGTGTCTACTAGCATAGTATTATACTAACAATTATTGAAAAAGGTTGGAGCTTTTATGAAATGTTTAAAGCATGGTATTAGTGTTAGTCTAATTATCTTGTTTCTTCCAAGCTTTTATGTTGGGCCTGATCTTTTCTAGGTGGTAGGATGTTTCTTTGTGGTTTCTTTATTGATCTGGCTGTGTGTATGATGCAAGTCTTAACATCGTTTGGTTGAAGTTCCTGCATTGTATCTATTGCTTACAATTGGTCTGAAGCATTATTATGTTTAGGATGTGGTGATAAAAACATCTTTTGGGGACAATTACTCTACCACTGTCACAAACAATTTTGGAAGAGTTAGAACAGGAGATTTCAATTTTTGGGTATTTCTCGTGTTATTATGGGGGAAATACTGTAAAAGTGACAATATTTAGAGATAATTACAGATAAATAAATATAGTTATATATATAAGAGTCCATCTAGCTTGCTCTCACTTCTTGATGGAATGATTTTCCGCCTTTTCTGAAACCCACATCTTGAGCCTACTAATCATAATCTAAGCTGCTCATATCACACAACAATGAATATATCCTTCAGGAACATGTTTTCCACCAAGCCAAACTATTGTACTATGAGACATGACAACAAAGTTGAGGGTATATATTAATGTTTTTTTATGCATAAAATTTATATATAAATCAGGAGTTTCATTCTCTTTCTTAATAAAATGAACCACCTTACATGATACAAATTCATTCTTTTTTTTATTATTCTTTTTTTTTTTCACTTCTACTATACAGTATATAAAACTATATAACTATGAAATAATTGATGTTGTTACACAAGAACTTATGATTAGACAGCCAATTAAAAGCACTTCTGCCTAGCACTTTCCCCAACAGACAGACACAGCCTGCAAGAAGCTGAAGATCCTCCTTGCAGTTACGATGGATGCCACTCTTGATTCTCCAAGAGCATCTTGGATTTCAGGAATCCTTCAATTTTCTCATCCCATTTTTTATCCATGAATTTGCAAGTCCTGGTTTGATCCACTTAGTGACTTCATCACCACACTAAAAGTCTATAAGCTCAAGAATCTTTAAATAAAAAAATCAATTCTGGTAAAAGCTCTTTAGAAAGATCTGGTGATAGTAGAAATACCATCTTACCATCTTGTGGAAGTGACGACCAGATCGAATTCTAAAACCTGAAAGATCATAAGCTTCTCATCATTGATTTGATGATTTAGATTATTAAAAAAAAAAAAAAAACAGATTTATGAAGAGGATTTGATACTATTCTACAACTATTTGAGCATCATTCTATCCGTAGGCTTCAAGGCAAAAGAGACGGAAGTTGATATAGGCTTTCACATTTTTAACATACTTCTTACTTCTAGTATGTGGTTCTATTTGATTCATTGAAGAGAGATTTGTGTCTTGATGTGTTACTCATAAAAGAATTTCACTTTTGAAAAAAAAAAAATTCTTTTAACATTTTATGAATTACAAGTAGGCTAGTCCATATCTGACATTGCTCCAATCATGTGCTAATTTGGGGGAAAAAACAATTTTCCCCAAATCCTGATTCCCCTTAATCCTAGAATCTCAAGTCCCATCAAATCTAATATCCTAAATCCCAATTCCCACAAAATTCCCAAAAAATGTCGAACCCAATGCCCTTCCTAAACCACAAAGCCATAACCCCAAATCCCTGTAGAACTATCTCCACCAATTTCCAAAACCCAAGCACCAAATCCCATTTCTTCTCCTCCCCATCGCGACTGCAACCCCAACCCGTCACCAAGCCCAAAAAAAAAAAAAAAAAAAAAAAAACAGAGGAGAAATCAAGAGAGGAGCAGAGAAAGAAAGAAAAGAAGAGGAAGATAATAGAGAAAGCTAAGGCAGAGAAGCGTACTTGGCATCTCGAGCGCCATTGTCGCTATCAAAGTCATAATCATCTTCGTCACTTCATAGTTTCGTCTCACCCCTCGATCTCCCTCTCGTCTAAACAGAGACCCAAAGGGCTCAAGCCTATCGCCGGAGAGGGAAAGGGAAACAAAGAGCAGCGAGTGGAGAGGGAGAAGGAAAGAGAGAGCAGGGAGAGCGGAGAGGGGAGGAGAAAGAGAGAAAGGGCGGGAGAGGAGAAATTTTGGGGAAGAACAGGAGAACAAAATCGTTCGATTCAGAGAAGAGATTAGGCTAATATCATGACGATGTCGTTCGCAAAGAGAGGGGTAAAACCATCCAAAAAGACAGTACGAAAACCAAAATGGGTGTTTATATGTATTTGTGTTTAAAATGGGATAATACATGTTTAAGGACACTTTTCTGGTAAAATTCCCTATAGACAATTTATGTGAATTGACTGTAAGAGAGGATGTATTGCGTGTATATAACCCATTTCTCCTGTGCATCTGTCACGTGCAGTCCTATTGTGTGACACAGTATGTGGGGCCCACCTAGTGATCAATCCGATTGAACCATATAAATCTCCATTATATCTCATGGATCCAATGGATTTTGCACCGGTCCATTGGGAGCGGACTGTTGGATCAACTATTAAAAGCTTTTTTTTATTTAAAGTTGTTAAACTTGTAGGCTACTGATGAAGGGGTTAGTATTATTAGATTAACTTGAAGTTTTACATCTAGGGTGGCCCATTTAGAGCTCTCTCTCTCTCTCTCCCTCTCCCTCTCTCTCTCTTGTTGTGCGAGGTAGCTTACTAGGGCCCACCTAGGGCCCCACAAATCATGGGACCAGGAGATTGAAAGATCCATGCGTATAGGGTTCACATATCAAATTTCAGGTCAATATATCTTGCCCTTAACCCATTCATCCGTGACCCATAAATTTAATGGCTCTATATAAAAAAAATTGACCCTTAATTCAATGGTTTAGTCCATTCACATCGGTGCAAACCCATGGGATTCAATGACATGTAGGGGTGGGGATTTGGATGGTCCATTCATATTAGAATCAAGTGGGCCTCATATCCAACCCCACATAGTAAGATTCGTGAGAAGTTAATGCATGGGAAAATTGGCCATAGATATAAAAATATACAAACCATATATGCATATATGTATGCTTGCAAAAACTATATATCTAGTGCATACCTTTTACATGGGTCTTACCTACACATCTCCAAGTGAGACCACCTGATGGACCCCACAAACAACCCTGATAGTTATCAATCCCATTTCTTTTACACCGCACCAAATGGACTGAACTATTGGACCGACTATCCTTTTATATAAAATCGTTGAACTTGTGCGGCAAGAATTGGTGGGGGGTGTGGGGAGTGGGGTGTTAGGATGATCTAATGAGGACTGAAATTTTATACATTTGTAGGGCCCATCCAAATATTTCAAACCTCTAAAATCCCATTGATTAGTGGGGCCCTAGATGTACGGCTTACCACCTAGCACATGATACACGAGATGAGTGGCATGTATTATTATGTTTTTGTGTGTATGTGTATATGTATGTGTATATATGTGTGTATATGTAAATATGTCAACGTGTATTTGTATGTATGATGCACGTACTATATACATATGTAAAAAAAATGCTTACTTCTCTTCTAGGAGGAATCTTTGTAGTGACACGTATTTAGAACGTTAGTCATGGGGAAGGGGACCAGAAAGGTCTCAATGTATGCCCCAACCTCCTCCTTTTCATTGAAACCCTTGATTTTCATGTCCTAAATGTTCAATAATTTAAAACCTTTAGAGTATAGATAAAATTCGATTGTCATGATAAAACTGAATATTAAAATTACTCCTGTCAATCACATTTTATCTAGAGCCATAGTATTAAGTCATACCCTTTGTACGAGGCTAGCTCGATAAAAGGTGGACCCCACAAATATGTTTGCACGTTCAAGTCTTTTTTTTTAAAAAAAACTTTATGTACCATAATTTAGTTTAAGATTTTCAATGGATCAGTTTTTGAATTAGGATACAACTTGTTTATCTACCGGGGTGGGATTTAAGCCTATCGAATCCAATCTAAGCTCAAATACGTCCAATTAATGTTAAAATCATGCCTGTGGATGGCCCTAGTTTACAACCATCTTTACACAATCACACCAAGAAAAAACCACATTATAGAACAAAAGGTAATATTTTCCAAGCGCACTACCTTCTGTTTGGATATTCTTAGTAATACCAATAAACAAAATCTCAATAATTACTCAGGTGAAGAAAGATATACCTTTGGCCAACATAGGCTTCAGTTGTTTGTAACATTGATTCCAACTCCAAGATATAAATCTCTAATGTGTTGCATCTCCACCATAGCATCTTCTATGTCCATTCGGTCCTTTATAGATATCGCAGAACATGCTACACCAACTGTGATGGCAGATATTAAGCACTTCTCTACTTTACTTTTTGCATTTGAGTGAGTTTGGCTTTCATTAAGACCTTCAACTTCTGCTGAGTGTAGGTTTTGATCAACAATCTCCATCACTCCCTCAGGTAAAGCTAGCTTAGCAAATTGATGAAGGCTTAAACTTCTATTAAAGATCTCATCAGTTGGTTTCTTTCTTGTGAATAACTCCAAGAGAAGGATTCCATAGCTATAAATATCTCCAAATGTGGACACTTCATTGCCAATTCCATACTCTGTCATTATTTGACTCCAAATATTTTTTATGGTTATGATTTAATTCAAGAAAAAAGAATGCAAGACTCAAAATCTACGAAAGCAAAAGTAAAGAATTTTTCAATGGGTATAATAAACCAGTTGTGTTCCAATGATTGAGTTTGAATTCCTGAGTACTGAAAAACTTTATTCTATCGTACCATAAAGTTGTCACAATATTCTAACAAATAAACTCCAAAAGTGGAAAATACCATAGATTAAGCTAAATATAAACTGCAAAACCATCAAAACAAATCTTCCTTAAGCACCCCTCACATTTGCCATTTATATGGCAACATCTACTTCACATTTGTAGACAAATGACAAAATTATTTTACTTATAAATGAAGTTAGACTACTATAGTGAAGAATAGACATTTCTAACAAAGTTTAAAAAAAATAAGTGCGTAACATAATCATCAACAAAAATTGTATTCGAAACGCATCCAATAAATGATTGGTTAGATATATTGAACTTTTGTAAACTAGTGTACAAGTCAATTTATTGAAAAGAAAGGGAGTTACAAGTCAATTTATTAAGAAAAAAGGGATAACTATAAAAGAGAATAATATTCATTTAAGTAAATTTAATTTTCCAAAGTATATAATCATTTTATTAGATGAAATAAATAACTTTGACACATTCAATAATTTTATTCTATTGTCTCAGTTTTCCATGTTATCCTAGTCCTTTTTCTTTTTCTTTTGGTGGTGAAAGAAAGATACGGTGATTTGTTGATGAATATGTGATTGCTTCCTATAATCATTTTATTTACTTGATTAAAACTCATGATGAAGTTAAAGGAAAAGGAGCTTGGTTATGGTTATAGCTTAGTATGCTTGTAAAAAACCACAGTGAAAGATAAACTGTGTACATGGAGCTACATATCCAATAGTTCCTCTTATGCCAGGTGAGTTGGTATCGTTCTGAGAGCCATTGTTGGTAGCTTCATAAAGGAACCTCGCTAATCCAAAATCTCCAACAAGGGCATTCATGTCATTGTCAAGAAGAATATTGCTTGGTTTTAGGTCACAATGAACAATTGGTTTCTCACAGCAAGTATAAAGATAATTCAATGCAAAAGCCACATCAACGGCTATATTCAACCTTTGAATAAGGCTTAAATTCTTGGGTTGATGTTGCTCATCCATGCTTGGATGCAACCACTGTTCCAGATTCCCATTAGCCATGTAGTCGAAAACCAAAGCTTTGAATTCATCACCTTTAAAATCAATGCTTGAGCACACAGTAAAAACTTTTAGAAGATTTTGATGCCGAATATTTCTCAAAGCTTTATATTCAACTATAAAACTCTTAGAAGCTCCTTGCCGCTGAAGATTAAGCACATTCACTGCCACAGTCTTCATGATGTGATCCAAATAGCCTTTATAGACAAATCCATAACTTCCAACCCCAATCAAATTGGCTGAAGAGAACCCATCAGTTGCTTTACAAAGATCTCCATAAAAAAATTTCGTAAGCTGTTCCTCCAAGGGGTGTGTTATTGAACGAGGATGTGGATGCTTCTTTGATTTTCTTATACAATAATAATAAATGACGAACAATAGAAAAATCAAACAAAGGATTGAACCGATGAGTATTGCAATCATTTGTTTTTTAGAAAAGTGCTGGCTCTGTTTTTTACTATCTTCGCTCGGGCATTTGGGCAACAACAGTGCTGGACCTCCCCCACAGAGCTTTTTGTTGCCTATGACTAAAATTGCATTTGCATTCTTAAAGATTCCTTCTTGTGGTACTTCTCCCTCAAAATCATTATAAGATAGATCTAGATATTACAGATGACGAAGCTTTTCAAGATACGTTGGAATCAACCCTGAGAAGTTATTGCCTGAAATATTCATATCTAACATGCCAACCAAAGAACTCAAAGGTGGGAATGTTCCTTGAAAGGAGTTACCCTTTATATCAAGGATTTCCAAACTATGACAATTATCTAGGCTTTTGGGAATTTCACCAGATAATTTGTTATTAGAAACATTTAGCAATTGAAGGGTCTTTGAGTTGCCTACTTTCGTTGGCAAGGATCCGACTAAAGAATTTGCCCCTAGATCGAGAATTCTAAGAGTTGCAATGCTAAAAATTTGTTTCGGGATATCACCAATTAGATTATTGTGAGCAAGGTGTAATTTTGATAGTCATCGATAGTTCTTAAGAGCTGAAGGTATAATTCCTTGTAAGTTGTTTCTACCAAGAAACAAAGCAGACAATTGAGTGTGGTTGTCGATGGAAGCTGGAATTTCACCCTAGAAATCATTATAACTCAAATTCAAAACTTGTAACTTGTTAAGCTTTCCAATAGTCTCTGGAATCATACATGTCATGAAGCTGGAATCCATGACCAATAAAATCAAGTTTTGCAAATTACCTATCCCTGAAGGGATGCTTCAAAATATCTGATTACACCCTAAATCGATCTCTTGAAGAGTAGTAGAGAGATTGGCTATAGAGTTGGGCAATGCACCTGTGAGGCAGTTGTTGGATAAAAACAAGCCATTGAGAAGGCTACAATTGGCTAGAGAAGAGAGAAAACCCATATCCTCGTCTCCCCCACTTCCGAGTAGATTTCTTTGCAAACCTAAATCACTGAGACGTTGCAACCTTCCTAGGTTCGTAGGAATCGATCCAGTGAATCGATTTTTGCTCAATCCAAGTCTTTCAAGTCGTGAGGCATTGGACAATGAGATAGGGATGGGTCCTGTAAATCGGTTTCCTCCTCCAAAAAACATAATGAGATTGGGAAGAGTGACTTCGAGATCTGGTATGTTTCCCTCTAATTCATTACCCCATACAGAGAAATAAGTGAGAGATGAAAGGTTCCCAAGCGAAGTGGGGATACTTCCTGTGAGACTGTTGCGAAAAAGGCTTAGCATACTGAGCCTTGACAAAGAGCCTAACTCAACAGGAATCCTACCTATGAGCTCATTGGTATCAAAAGAGATGGCCGTGAGTCTCCAACAGCGGGTCAAATTGACTGGAATTTCTCCCCCTAATGAGTTCTCATAAAGATAGAGGTGCCTGAGCCTTAACAAACGCCAAATTTCTGGGGGGATTTGGCCATGAAGTTTATTGCGGCTAAGGTCGATTTCACGAAGGAACGTAAGATTTGCAATAAAAGGTGACAAATGACCTACCAACTAAAGCCCAGTCAGATTCATGGCCACGATCCTCTGAGAATGGCGCCGACTGCAAGTGATTCCTTCCCACTGACAGAAAGGGAGAGAATCATTCGATGTGCTCAAGGAATCGCTCCGCAGCTGATGTTTGAAAGCGAGTAGAGCGAGTGCATCAGTTGCATTTGCTGAAGCTTTTGTCGTAACCGAACCCACGACAGGCCACATGAGAAGCGTTGCATTGATAAAGAAAAATAACCAAAGCCACATCACAACAACAACAACGACATTACATGAGAGCTCCATCACCACCGATTCTCTCTTACCAGTTCAGTGGAACCATGGAAAGGGTGTGGAGTATGGAGTTACCAATGCAGAATCCCTTCCCATGCCAATTATCTATAGCAAGATGCCATGCTTTTGCAACATGACTTGACTTGCGAAGTTACGTTCCAGTTTTCTACGATGATAAATGGATGACTAGACAGTAGTTGGAACCACACGCAGATGACTTGACTTGGGCATAAAGCGTGTGCATATGCATCACGTCATGCAAATACTTCTAGCCCTTTTATAGAGAGTTGGGGTGTGTGTGACTGGTCCAATTTTCTACGATAATAAATGCATGGACGTGAGAGTCGTTGGACCCTATGCAGATGACTTGGACTTGGACATGGTCATCAAACACGTGCCTATGCATCACGTTCATAGAAGAGTCCGGTATGGTGAGGGAAAACCACCGTGAGTTTGAGCGACCATTTACAGCGCCACGGACAGCCTGCGGAAGCTGCTGCAAGACAACCTTATGTAAGCCAACTCGGAGGATCCGATTCGTTCATACAAATATTTTTGCTCTTTTGTTAGGTTTGGTGTGTGCGACTTGACCAGTTTTCTACAATAATAAATGCATGAATTAGGTTGTAGGTAGGGTTGTAAATGGGTCCCCAATTCTCTGATTACCCGAAGGTTCCGACCCATTAGGTTCCGGGTCTGGGTCCTTTTTTTTATCCTGATAAGTAAATGGTTCCGGTTCTGGATCTTTTTTTTAGAACCGTTACCTAAACGGGTCCGGTTCCGGATCCGCACAGTGGCTCAGACCCGTGGACCCGAGACCTGACCCAATATACTATAACCTAAATATTTTAGTATCCCCTGTATGTTATGTAGTTTGTAGTGGTCATGTGAGAAGTGAACAAGAGTTTGGATTTGGATGTGATTTCTGAGTTTTTTTTTTTTTTTAACATACTGTCGCAACAAGGGTGCACTTGATGGAACCTACATGCACATGAATACACTATACCATTCATTGGTTAGAAGTAGGCTACGTGCTTGATTTGGCAAGTCAATTACAGCCTAACGGTCATATGTGAATAGTTGAAGGCCCCAACATAAAGGCTATTAAATCAAGTGTAAAAATAACTTCTTGAAGTTTTGTGTTTTTTTTTTTTTTTTAAAGTTTGTCAGACCTTGCCAGATGAACCCCAATATTAATCATTTTATTACTTTTTTTTTAACCAGAACCGGAACCAGACCTGCCTCGCAAACGGTTCTGGTTCTGGTTCCGGTTCCCACTAAAATAACCGGTTCCGGTTCCGGAACCAGTTTCCTGGTTCCGAACCGGGTCTGATTCCGGTCCCGGTTCCCCTTCTTAGTAAATGGTTCCGGTTCCGGGTCCACCCTGGACCCGAACCGGAACCGACCCGTTTACAACCCTAGCTGTAGGTGGATCCATATACTGGTGACTTGACTTGGACCTAAAACATGTGTATCGGTGTATGCATCACGTTCATACTTATATTCCTTTTTTTAGGGTTGGGGTGTGTGTCTTTAGGTTTCGTTTTCTTTGATATATAGGAGTGGACTAAAGAGTTTCAAAATCTTTTTGGGTGGGGGTTTTGGTTTTGGTTTTGATTTTCTTTCAAATTCAACTCTCATCTCAATGGAAAAAAAAAAAGGAAAAAAAGAAAGTAAAGGCACTCTCCACCTCTCATCTTTTTTCCTTTTTTATTTTCTACAGTCAGTATTTGGTTGGGCTTTTGTTATACCCTTGAATCCTTGCTTGCCTATGTTGTTAGGACTTAGGAGTTCCACCATATCCAAATATGCCTTTTTGTATAAATAAATAAATAAATAAACCATGAGGCCATGCCCATACCCATACCTATATACCCCTACCTCAATCAGATTCAGTTCCATATTTTCATAATAATAATTGATTTTATGCTTTATTTTTCCTTTTAGTTTTGGAAAGCTATGTCATCAAGAGCTTTTTTTCTTTCTTTTTTCGCAAAAATTCCATATATTTTCATACAGCATCATAAAAGCCACTCTATTTTGTATGCGTATAAAAATCTGTATTGACTAACAGTCAAAATGTACAACATAATTACTTCAGTTCCAATTCTCCAATTATTTCTTATTGACAAAATTAAAAGATAAAAATACATGTTTGCCCCTTATATCATTAATAGTGACGACATGTTGACTCCTCTGCTTGTAATTTATATATAAAACTTTGAAAAAGCAAATCACCGTGGCAGCCAAATGACGGATGAGACTGAGTCCCACTAATCAGATGGCTGATATCTATTACAAGCGTCAAGCGGTGCAATCGGATTTTAAATTGGGGCCAGAAAATTGGAAAAATGATAGAATTTTAAATTTCATAGTCACCAATATGATGATTGGAGCTATTGGGGCAGCCCATCATAGATGAAGTTGCTGTGGATGAGTCAAATAAATTCATCTCTTCTATAATTAGAGATGTCAATGGGTATCCATTCTCTAATTGCCCCGGACGTTCCGACCCATTAAAAACAGGATTTGGGTCCTTATTTAGGCCTAAATAAGTAAATGGGTCGGGCTCATTTGTGGACCCATGACCTAAACGGGTTCCGCTTTGTTTCCAACCCGTGGACCCATGACCCTACATATTACCTCAATTTTCAAGAATCCCTCCTTAAAATCAGATTTAGTTTCCATATCATTCTCTACATAAACCGGTTCCGGTTCTAGGCCCATCCTCTCATTAATGGTTTCGGTTTCAAAACCATGAAACTGGTTCCACCTTCTTATTAACGGTTTCTAGTCCGGGGGCACCATGGATCCAGACCGAAACCAACCCTTTTGCATCCCTATATATGATACTTTGTCTCACACCCATTTTACCATGATTTTTCTAGGAATTCAATTTCGTGAGAACAAAAATGCCACCATGAGTTATTAGTCAATTCAATTCCATGCAACAAGGTCATAGAAGAAAAGATCAAATACTTTCAAAGTATGAGCGCAATCTATGTCTCCATCTTAGATCATTCACCCTTCACCACTTTTAACAATCCTTTGTTGGAACCCATTTTGCTGTGAAGTTTTGGGAACTCAAATTCATATAAACAAACTGCCATGCCTATGGAGCCCCTATAGAAGGACGTTGGGTCTAAAGAGCATCTTCCAAGAGAAAGAGGGTGGGAAAAACTCTAAAGGACTGAGTATGCAAAACAAGCACCAATAAAAGAGCTGAAATTTTACCAAAAAATATAAAAGAGCTGAAACAAAGCCAATGGAGAATAATATAGCCAAAATTTTATTTATCATGCATTAGAGATAAACAGAAACCAAGTATAGCATATACCCATCTAGGATTCTGACCTGGATTCACGATTTTCTTCTTTATTCTATCTTTTCTGAAATGTTCCTTTTGAGTACCACAAACACCTGCCCACATTCAATCAAGCTTTTATCAAAGATAAGTAGAAAGAAGAGAATTTTACAAGAAAATGAGCCGTATTTGGCCGTTGCACAAAATAATAAAAAGTATTTTTCAATGCACAAACGTAGTCCGTTAGGCATTGTTTCATTGTTTCATTTTTTTTTTAACTTTGTGACTAGCAACGCTAGCTTTGCTCAAGTTATTCGTAAATCCTAGTTACCCTCGTTTGCTCCCATTTTTTCAGTTTTCTCCTTCATTCTTCTCCCACACTGGTTGTGTGTTTTGTTTTTAATGGCTTCAAATTAGTCGCATGAAGCAAATAACTGGATGCATTTAGTATTCCATGCCAATAATCCATTTCGAGTTGAGTAGCATTGGAGTTTGTGGTTTGAATGGTTTGGGGTTTTAAATCTACTGCGATGAAGCTATATGGGGTTTTTGTTTATGATCTTTAGTGACTTCAAATCTTTGTTTGAATGGACATTGCTGACATTTTTGTTTCTGCTTTTTAATGGCTTAAATCCATTTTTGTTTCTAATTAATGGGTTCCAAATGTATTTCGAGTTGGAATCGGTTTATCTCTCTGGAAAAGCTATATGAAAACAAGTTTTCCACTGTTATTATAGGTGGAAAAGCTGTGAATACAAGTTTTACATTGTTATTATAGGTGGAAAAGCTGTGAATATAAGTTTTTTACTTTTGATATAGGCGGAAAAGCTATATGGTGGTGGAGTAGTTGGAAATAGAGAAGGTCTGAAAAGGGATGAGGGAAAACGGGTGAGGATACGTTGGATTCGGGGCAAGGTATAAATAGAGAATAGAGATGTTAGCGTCGCCCATACTTATTTTGGGAGACACTATCGTCCCTTATAAAAAAAAAATGAAAAGAAAAAAGAAATACGTGGCGGGATGAACGATCTCGTGCAGCAGAAAATACTTTTCATTATTTCGTGCAACGGCCAAATACAGTTCATTTTCAGGTAAAATTCTCTAAAAAGAAAATAAACAAGGAAACTAGAAGAGAATCTATATTCATTAACAAAAGTCTTCTTACATGAAGTTCTCTATCTGATTAAAAACACTGAAAACACTATTGCCCAAGAGAACAAGAAGAACATTAACCACTACCAGTTATGGAATTCTGACATGGGTTATAATTTAGAAAGACAGTTATTTTACTTTAAAGTGTTTTACTAATGGGATGAAAACATTGTTTTCTAGTATTTAATAATATTACAGGCCACATTAAATTTATATTAGCTTTGTTAAAATTTCATTCTAATTAGAATTGGGTCCACCATCAAATTAACCCCGCCACATTATTAGAATCACACGCCCCATTGAGAGAGAAAAACGGCCCATTATCACTCTCTCCGCTCTCGTGGGAGCGTGGAAACTAGAAAGAGGCCCAGAATAGTGGCAGCCTCACACCGTAAGCTGTATCCTTAAAAGGGGAACTTTGCCTTCCTTCTCGCTGCTTCTAGATTGAAACGGACAAGGAAACAAAAAATGAAAAAAACAGAGGGAAAGAGAGAAGAAACGGAGAAGAGGAAGCGGGAAAGAGGAGTTGGAGGAGGAGATGAAAAGGAGAAAGGAGAAGAAAGATAACCAGTCAGCGGGAGCAGTGGCGGGCGGCGGTAGCGTACGGCGGACAGGTACTCCTCTCTTTGCAACTCGCCCTGCAACAATTTTCTTGAGGGTTTGGATTTTTGGTGTTTTTTTTTTTTATTTTTTTTATTTGGGGTGTTGATTTATTAGTGTTTAGAGATTGTTAGGAATTAGGATTTTGAAATGAGGTTTTAGAGCTTAAGGTTCTGAAAATAAACTTAATAGCGAAGATTTGTGATGCCTACCTAACTAAAATTGTGAAATGTGAAAATCAAGCTTCATGCACATATGCCAAAATACAAGTCGAGGAGGAATCCCTATTCCAAGGGTAACAAGGAATCCTCACATTTGAGAATTCCTCATTTGTTATCAAGCATGCCCCAAATCTTCACATTTTCATAGACGGCACGTTTCACGTTGTTGTTTAGTAGTTTTCAGTCGGATAAAAGGAAATTTCATTGAACCAACAAACAGCAAACTACACAAACAAAGTTGACAAACATTCTGAATATTTGCCATGTCTCAAACCACTGAAATCGACAGCTTTAACAAAACTAAGCTTTAACTAAATACTATGCTGCCTCATTCAGCCTCCTAGGAACATAAGTAAAGTCCAAACTGTCAAAGTTCCCAACAAACCCAACAATGCCCAAAAATGACAGAATTAATTGACCAATCAACATTGCCCTTAACTGCTGCAATCACTTCACAAGCATCGGACGAAATCTGAGTTTTTGCGTAACCTCCATCTTTAGCTTGTTTTTAGCGCAAGGAGGACCATTCTCCTTCTGCTTCTTTAAGAGAAAAAAGCTTCGGCCCTTTGAACGCTCCTCCTGCATCATGAAGAAAAGAGACATTGTACAACATCAAGAAACCAATAGCAGATAAGCCATTTGGAGCTTTAAAAGCAATATCCGTAAAGATCAACACAACATTCTTCATCTCCCTTGTCTCAAATTGTCTCAAGGCCATTAACACTTTGTACTTTGTCCTCAATTAAGATCGTTAGAGAAAAAAACCTTGCTTTTGGTACGTGCAATAATTTTATCAAGGTAAAACAGATGCCCCTAAATATAAAATCATCTCTAGCTTTCCACATTGCCCACCATAAAGATAGAATCCATAATATAGGGAGATAGTTGTTAAGGGGTAGATCTAGTTGATTGGGGTTAAGCCCTTCTTTCCGTCAATCCAGAGTACTATTTTCCATAATATTATGAGATAACAAGCTAATTAGGTGCAAGCCAAACCAGAATGCTATCACAAAATTACAGCAAAAAAGAGCATGCTCAATTGAGTCTATCCACTTTTCACAGATAGTACATAAATCATTTAAGTCAAAAATCTTAGAACTGATAGAGGATCTTACTATAATAGTCTTTTTGAAGCATTTCAAACCAAATAATAATAATAATAATAATCTTTGAGGAAGAGAAATCTTCCAAAGGGAGGGACGTCTAATAAACATTAGGTAGGGTCTCATTAGTATTGTTCTTCATAATTATTTTGTAAGCTGATTTATTAGTGATATGACTGTTTTTTAGTAAAGATCCGTGCTCTTTTGTCTTCTCTACTATGACACGAAGTAAAAATCTTAAGTATTTCCTCAACATCTTTCATATTTTTTAACAACAGAAAAAAAAAAAAAAAAAAAAAAAAGCATCTTCCATATTATTAAAGTATAATTGAATTTTAATTTTATCCCAATTTCTTTTGGAATTCAAGAGGTGTCCAACTAGAAGATTAGGATTTGAACTATTTGAGATAAGTTTTTCTCCTTTTCCAATAATCCATATATCATTTCCATTAACAATTTTTAGGGCTCCCAAGTCCCATGAAACCTTTCAAAAACCATGAATTCCCTCTCTTGCACTCCACCTCCCACAATGTGATGCGGAGCAGGGTACCAGGTGCGGGGCGGGTAGAGATGGAGAGACGAGAGATGAAGGGTGGAAGGGATATGTCAGGCTTTCGCCTAGAAATTGGCCTCATGCCAAACTCCCCATCACGGGCGAGGAAGAAGAGATAACTTGGGTAGCCCCAAAATCACTCGAACGAAATTTCATTAATCATCAACTGAGGGGCCAAAAGGCTTTACAATGTTCGATTTAAAGTTGTTAATCTTGTAGGCTACTGATGAAGGGGTTAGTATCATTGGATTGACTTGGAATTTTATATCTTGGGTGGTCCCACCTAGATCATTCCATCCCACTCTACGATGATCGGTGGAGTTGAAAATGTAGAGGTGGACCCAAGTTATGGCACGCGGGTGCGGTTGCACCCGTGCAATTTGAAAAAGGCCCATGATGGGCTATTAGCTATACTGCCCTCGCCCCACCTTCAAAACCAATCCCACCCTACTCACGACGATCAAAAATCAAAAACCTAATACCCAAATCGGCAAAACCCCTCCATCGAAAAGGTAACACCACATTTTTGGGATTGGTGAAAAGGGGGTTTTCTTCATTCTTTTGAGTGTTTTGAGTTTTCCTGCAATTGCTACGAGATAGCCTAGTTTTAAATTTTTTTCTTGTACATGATATTTTTCTACCCATTGTGGATGAGTCTTTTCTCTTTTTTGTATTAGGTTCTCCTAAGAACTTGGAAACTTGGGTATGCTATAAAATTTAATTTGACATTCGCAATTAACTACTTAAACAAAAATTTCGAGTCTGGCACTGCAAAAATGAACCCCAACAGCTGGTATCCACAAGAGCGTCATCTCTCTATGTGGGTGCATGTGTGTGCATATATATATATATATATGTATAGCCCTCTTCTTGTGCGAGGTAGCTTGCTAGGGCTCACCTAGGGCCCCACAGATCATGGGACTAGGAGATGGAAAAATCCATGTGTATAGGGTCCACAGATCAAATTTCAGGCCAATATCCCTTCCCCTTTCTGTGATCCCACAAGTTTAATGGCTTTATATCAAACAGAGTTGCCCCTCATATTTCAATGGTTTATTCCATTCAGATCAGTGCAAACCCATGGGATTCGATAACATGTAGGGGATGGGGGTTTGGATGGTCCATTCAAATTAGAATCAGGTGGGCCTCATATCCTACCTTGCACAGTAAGATGCGTGAGAGGTTAATGCGCAGGAAAATTGGCCATAGATATAAATATATATAAAGCATATATGCATATATACCTTTTCCATGGGTCTTACCTACACATCTCTAAGTGGGACCACCTGATCACTCAGTTGAATGGACCCCACACACACCCGTAATAGTTTCCCATCCCATTTATTTTACACTGCACCGAATGGACTCAACTGTTGGATCGACTGTCCTTTTTATATAAAATTTTTGAACTTATGGCTCATGGATTAAGGGGTTAAGATGATCTGATGAGAAATGAAATTTTATACATATGTAGGGCCCATCTAGATCATTCAAACCTCTCCAATCCCATTGATTAATGGGGCCCTAGGTGTATGGCTTACCACCTAGCGTAAGGCATAGAAGGGCTCAGTCCATGTATGTATCATGTTTTTGTGTGTATGTGTACATGTGTGTATGTGTTTGTGTGTGTTTATATGTATTATGCATGTACTATATACATATGTAAAAAAAAAAATGCCCACTTCTCTTCGAGGAGGAATCTTTGTAGGGCCACCTATGTAGCATGTTAGTCATGGGGAATGGGACCAGAAAGCTCTCAGTGTTTGCCTTATCATTCAAACCCTTGATTTCCATGGCCTCAATGTTCGATAATCTAAAAACGTTAGTGTAGATAAAGTTCAATTTTATCATGAATCAATTTTCATCTTTTCATGATAAAATTGAAGATTAAAATTACACCGGACGAGATCACATTTTATCTAGCGCCATGTTATTAAGTCATAGCCCTTATATGAGGTTAGAACGATAAAAGGTGGACCCCCCCACAAATATTTTTCCGCTATCTGGTCTTTAATAAAAAAACCCCTTCACATATCATAATTTAGTTTCAAATTTTCAATGGAGTAGTTTTCAAATTACTATACAACTTGTTTATCTAGTGGGGTGGGATCTAAGCCTGTCAAATCCAATCTAAGCTCAAATGTGTCCAATTTATGTTAAAATCATGCATGTAGATGGCCCTAGTTTACAACCATCTTTACACAATCACACCAAGAAGAAACCACATTATAGAACAAAAGGTTATATATTTCAAGCACACTACCGTTTCTTTGAATATTCTTAGTAATACCCATAAACAAAATCTCAATAATTACTCAGGTAAAAAAAGATATACCTTTGGCCAACATAGGCTTCAGTTGTTTGTATCATTTATTCCAACTCCAAGGTATAAATCTCTAATGCATTGCATCTTCACCGTAGCATCTTCTATGTCCATTCGGTCCTTCATAGATATCGCAGAACATGCTACCCCAACTGTGATGATAGATATTAAGCACTTCTCAAGTTTACTTTTTGCATTTGTGTGAGTTTGGCTTTCATCAAGACCTTCAAATTCTACTGAGAGTAGGTTTTGATCAACAATCTCCATCACTTGCTCGGGTAAAGCCAGCTTAGCTAATTGATGGAGGCTTAAACTTCCATTAAAGATCTCATCAGTTGGTTTCTTTCCTGTGAACATCTCCAAGAGAAGGATTCCATAGCTATAGATATCTCCAAATGTGGATACTTCATTGCCAATTCCGTACTCTGTCATTATTTGACTCCAAATATTTTGTATGATTATGATTTAATTCAATAAAAAAGAATGCAAGACTCAATATCTATGAAAACAAAAGTAAATAATTTTTCAATGGGTATAATAAACCAGTGTTCCAGTGATTGAGTTTGAATTCTTGAGTGCTGGAAAACTTTATTCTATCATACCATAAAGTTGTCACAATATTCTAACAAATAAACTCCAAAAGCGGCAAATACCATGGATTAAGCTAAATATAAACTACAAAACCATCAACATGGATCTTCCTTAAGCACCCCTCACATTTTTCATTTATATGGCAACATCTACTTCACATTTGTAGACAAATGACAAAACTGTTTTACTTGTAAATGAAGTTAGACTACGATAGTGAAGAATAGACATTCCTAACAAAGTTTTAAAAAAATTATTATGTAACAAAAATCACCAACAAAAATTGTATACGAAATGCATCCAATAAATGATTGGTTATTGTGAACTTTTGTAAAATAGTGTACAAATCAATTTATTGAAAAAAGGGAGTTAACAAGTCAATTTATTGAAAAAATGGGCATCTCTAAAAAAAGAATAATATTCATTTAATAAATTTACATTGTCAAAGGATAAAATCATTTTATTAATTGAAATAAATAGCTTTGACATGTTCAATAATTTTAATATACTGTCTCAGTTTTCCATATTATCCTTGTCATTTTTTGTTTTTTTATTTTTTGTGGTGAAAGAAAGATACGGGGATTTGTTGATAAATATGTGATTGCTTCCTTTAATCATTTTTTTTTACTTGATTAAAACTCATGATGGTGTTAAAGGAAAAGGAGTTTATTAATGGCTATAGCTAATTATGCTTGTGAAAAGCAGAGTGAATGATAAAGAGTGTCACCTGGAGCTACATATCCAATAGTTCCTATTATGCCGGGTGAGTTGGTAGCGTTCTGAGAGCCATTGCTGGTAACTTCAGAAAGGAACCTTGCTAATCCAAAATCTCCAACAAGGGCATTCATGTCGTCGTCAAGAAGAATATTGCTTGGTTTTAGATCACAATGAACTATTGGTTTCTCACAACAAGTATGAAGATAATTCAATGCGAAAGCGACATCAATGGCTATATTTAACCTTTGAATAAGGGTTAAATTCTTGGATTGATGTTGCTCATCCATGCTTGTATGCAACCACTGTTCCAGATTCCCATTAGCCATGTAGTCGAAAACCAGTGCTTTGAAATCATCACCTTTAAAATCAATGCTTGAGCACACAGTAAGAACTTTTAGAAGATTTCGATGCCGAATATTTCTCAAAGCTTTACATTCGACTATGAAACTCTTAGAAGCTCCTTGCCGCTGAAGATTAAGCACCTTCACTGCCACAATCTTCATAATGTGATCCAAATGGCCTTTATAGACTGATCCATAACTTCCAACCCCAATCAAGTTGGTTGAAGAAAACCCATCGGTTGCTTTACATAGATCTCCATAAGAGATTTTCGTAAGTTGTTCTTCCAAGGGGTGCGTTATTGAACGAGGATGTGGATGCTTCTTTGATTTTCTTATATAATAATAATAAAGGAGGAGCAATAGCAAAACTGAACAAATGACTGAACCGATGAGTATGACAATCATTTGTTTTTTCAGAAAGTGTTGGCTCTGTTTCTTACCATCTTTGCTTTGGCATTTGGGCAACAACAGTACTGGGCTTCCCCCACAAAGCTTTTTGTTGCCTGTGACTGAAACTGCACTTGCATTTTTAAATATTCCTTCTTCTGGTACTTTGCATTCAAAATCATTATAAGATAGGTTTAGATATTGTAGATAACGAAGCTTTTCAAGATAGTATGGAATTTTCCCCGAGAAGTTATTATGTGAAATATCTATTTGTAACATACCTTTCAAAGCACTCAAAGATGGAAATGCTCCTTGAAAGAAGTTACCCTCTATAAAAAGGTTCTCCAAACTAAAACAATTATCTAGGCTTTTGGGAATTTCACCAGATAATTTGTTGTAAGAAACATTTAGCAATTGAAGGCTCTTTGAGTTCCCTACTTCCGTTGGCAAGGACCCGACCAAAGAATTTGTCCCTAGATTGATAGTTCGGAGAGTTGTAATGCTAAAAATTTGTTTCGGCATATCACCAGTTAGATCATTGCGATCAAGGTATAATTTTGATAGTCGTTGACAGTTCTTAAGAGTTGAAGGTATGATTCCTTGTAAGTTGTTTCCACTAAGAAACAAATCAGACAATTGAGTGTGGTTGCCGATGGAGGCTGGAATTTCACCTGAGAAATCATTATAACTCAATTGCAAAACCTGTAACTTGTTAAGCTTTCCAATACTGTATGGAATCTTACCTGTCATGAAGTTGGAATGCATGGCCAATAAAATCAAGTCTTGCAAATTACCTATTCCTGAAGGGATGCTTCCAAATATCTGATTACTCCCTAAATTGATCCTTTGAAGATTAGTAGAGAGATTGGCTATAGAGTTGGGCAATACACCCGTGAGCCGGTTGGTGGCTAGTATCAAGACATTGAGAAGGCTACAATTGGTTAGAGAAGAGAGAAAGCCCATATCCTCTTCTCCCCCACTTCCGAGTAGATTTCTTTGCAAACCTAAATAACGGAGACGTCGCAACCTTCCTAGGTTCGTAGGAATCGATCCAGTGAGTTGATTTGTGCTCAATCCAAGTCTTTCGAGTCTCGAGGCATTGGACAATGAGATTGGGACGGGTCCTGTAAATCGGTTTCCTCCTGCATGAAACTCAATGAGATTGGGAAGAGTGACTCCAAGATTGGGTGGAAGGTTTCCACTCAGTTGGTTTTGAGTGAGAAATTCTTGCCATAGATGAGAGATTGTAAAGTGTGGGAGGAATAGTGCCAGATAGGTTATTTTCTCCTATGTTGAAAAGGAATAGGTTCCTAATCTGTCCCAGCTCTTCTGGTATGTTTCCCTCTAATTCATTACCTGCCACGGAAAAATGAGTGAGAGATGAAAGGTTCCCAAATGAAGCGGGGATCCTTCCTTTGAGATTGTTTGTGCGAAGATTGAGTGTACTGAGCCTTGACAAAGAGCCCAGCTCAACAGGAATCTTGCCTCTGAGCTCATTGTGGCTTAGATTAATGGTTTTGAGCCTCCAACACCGAGTTAGATTGGCTGGAATTTCGCCTCCCACCGAGTTATTGCTGAGATTGATGGACTGAAGCCTGAACAAACAACCAAGTTCCCGGGGGATTTGGCCATGGAGTTTGTTGTGGCTAAGGTCGATTACTCGAAGGAATGTAAGATTTGCAATGAAGGGTGGCAAAGGACCTACCAATTGAAGCCCAGTCAAATTCATGGCCACGACCCTCTGAGAATGGTGCCGATCGCATGTGATTCCTTCCCATTGGCAGAAAGGGAGAGACTCATTCCATGTGCTCAAGGAATTGCTCCACAGCTGATGCTTGAAAGCGAGTAGAGCGAGTGCATCGGTTGCATTTGCTGAAACTTTTGTCGTAACTGATTCCACCACAGGCCACATGAGAAGCTTTGTGTGGATGATGAAGATTAACCAAAGCCACCTCACAAGAAAAACAACAACAATATTACATGAGAGTTCCATCACCAACTGTTGATAGCTCTCTTACTAGTGGAAAGGGGGTGTGGATTGTGGAATGAGGCAAGACAGAATCCCATGCCACCTATTTATAGCAGATGCCATGCTCATGCTGGTGCAATTACATGACTTACCAAGTTACGTTCATGACCCGTCCAGTTTTATGCGATAATAAATGCATGGACTTGACAGTAGTTGGACCCATATGCAGTGACTTAGACTTGGACTTAAAATGTGTGCGTATGCATCACTTTCATACAAATACTTTGGTGGGGGTGTAGGTTTCATTTGCTTTGATAGGAGTGGACTCATAGAGTTTCAAAACCTCTTTGGGGGTATGGGTATGGGAATGGGTGTGGGTGTTTATTTTTGGGTTTTAAGTTTCATTTTCTTTGATAGAAGGACTCTAGAGAGTTTCAAACTCAACTCTCACCTACTAGCAGGGATGTTTGGTTGGGTTTTTGGTATACCCTTGCAGCCTTGCTCAGGCCTAGCCTATACCTGGACAGGCTTATTTGTTGCTAGGAGCTCCACCATATCCAAATTTACCTTTTATAATCCAAACCAATGGGGCCATGCCCATACCCATATCCATACCCCCCACCTCAATCAGATTCAGTGCCATATCTTCATATTAAGATTTTTTTTTTCTTTTTTCTTTTTGCACGAATTCCCTATATTTTCATTCAACAACATAAAAACCACTGTGTTTATTAAAATCTGTATTGACTTATAGTGAAAGTGTACACAACAATTACTTCAGTTCCCATTCTCCAATTCTTTCTTTTTGACATAATTAAAAGATAAAAAGATACGTTTGCCCCCTTCTATCATTAATGGTGATGACATGTTACCACTATGGTGATCGGAGCTATTGGGGCAGCCCCATAATGGATGAAGCTGATGTAGATGAGTCAAATAAAATCATCTATTATATAACCCATTTTACCATGAATTTTGTAGGAATTGAGTTTCACAATAACAAAAAAAGCGACCATGAGTTTCTTACTTAATTCAATTCCATGCAAAAGAGTCATGGAAGAAAAGATCAAACCCTTGCAAAGCATGAGAGTAATCTATTTCTCTATGTTATATCATTCACTCTTCACTACTGTAACAATCCTTTGTTGGAAGTCCATTTTGCCATGAATTTTTAGGAATTCAATTATTTGTAAACTAATAGGCCACAATGACTTCTTAGGAATTCAAATCCTTGCAAACAGTTAGGGTCACAGAACAAAATCTCATGTCTTTGGATAGAAAAGTCAGGGACTAATCTACAACTTCACCTACATCCTTCACAGAGGAAATACAAAAAGCAGTATTACAGGAGTTTTTCCAACAAAATACATGGGCCTTTTGTGAGGTTGTGTAAAACTGCTTTTGGGCTTTTTGTGAGAAATCCTCGTAAAAATAAAAAAGAAGATTTGAGCCCATGAGGCTGGTCCTGAGCCCAAACTTAAAATTCCATGAGAAGCTTTTGCAACATGACTTGACTAGCGAAGTTACGTTCATGACTCGTCAGTCCAGTTTTCTATGGATGGACTAGAGAGAAGTTGACTTGGACCCATATGCAGATGACTTGGACTTAAAACGTGTGCGTGTGCATCACGTTCGTACAAATACTTTTATCCCATGGGGGTTGTTTAGGTTTTATTTTCTTTGATAGGAGTGGACTCAGAGTTTCAAAGGGTGGTTGGGTTTAGGTTTCATTTTCTCTGATAGGAGTGGACTCAGTTTCAAAACCTCTTTTGGGGGTGTGGGTGTGTTGTGTGTTTAGGTTTTGGGTTTCATTTTCTTTGAGAGAATGACTAGGAGAGTTTCAAACTCAACCCTCACCTCATTTAAAGAAAGGAAAGAAAGAAAGAAAGAATAGGCATACTCCACCTATAGCAGGGATGGTTGGTGTTCTTAACCAGCCGAGCTTTAGTGTGTTACTTATTATTTAAAACTTTTTTTCCTTTTTTATTTTCACCATTCTCTCTCACATTTGTGCACAACAACAAAATATATATATATATATATATATATATAGTTTCATTATTTAAGAGCAAAAACGAAAAATGGGTCGTGTTTGGTTGGGTTTTTGGTATACCCTTGCAGCCTTGCCCAGGCCTAGCTTATACCTGAACGGTCTCACTCACTTTTTTGAGAGACATTCGATATTTTACTAAATACTCATCCTATCTAAAATTTCCTTGATTAAGAGTAACACCGGTGCCCCACCCCAAAAAGAAAAAAAAGAGGAGTAACACAGGTGAGATATTCAGTAGTTTACCACATCCTAATCCCTAGTTAAAATTTTGAATTTTGAAATTCTAACCAATGATAATAATTTGTAACTCTGTTCAACTTTCCAACTTCCGAAATCTCTTTCAATAATAGGCCTTCTCCATCACCGAACCCTCTTACGTATCCCATGACTAGAAGAAATTATTTTTTTTTACTTTTCAGTGTGTTGCTGGAGAACATGGTTCACATACCCCATCTCCAAACAGAAAATCCACCTACATTCCAACTTTACAGTATGTTGCGGGAGAACAGGTGAAATATGAGATTTCTGCTCTCCATCCTACTTTCTTTCCATGCATGGTATATGAAAATAGAATTTATATATCCTGCACAAGTATAATATAATAGACGCATCAATGCTTTCAAACCCAGGAGAGAAGATAGATTCTGGGTTTATTTGTACATAGCAACACACTCAACTTTTAAAACACGGGCCAAGAAAGCATGGTTCTCAAACCCATAACATTTTGCAGATTCTAAACTGTGTAATCAGATGAGTTTTATTTGCAGAAAGAAAATATAAATAATTACTTCTGCGGCACTTCTATGTATTTGTAAGATTAATATTTTCAAATGTCAGCATATTCCAATCACTGTAAATGATAATCGCCCAGTTGTTATCTGCACATATTTTCGAACTTTTATCATATTTACAGTAATTGGAATCTTAACATATTTTCAAACTCTTAAATCTTACAAATGCAGATTCCATGTGTCTTTACTTCAAACACATAGGCGATAAATATGTGCAGAGTCTGAAAATTATCAAATGAAAAGCTTACATTATAGATGATTATTGTCCGCAAATTAATAGGAGTAAACAATACAACGTACATCCTTCACAGAGGAATGACAAGAGCAGTATTACAGGAGTTAGGATTTCCAGAGGGTGGGTCATGGAGATTTTCTCTGCTAAAATTCTATCAGTGGATGATCACCTTTGCAATCCAAATGGCGCCTAGAACTCAACCCCAAATATATCTATTATTAAGTAGAATTCTAACTACATGGAAGGGCCAAATCTCATTGTGGATGATATAGGGGCAAATATGTCTCTTAAACGAGGAGACCCAAATTCACAATGAGACCTTTACACCTCCGTACCCTTCCTTATTGCCATGAATCAAGGTGGACCCTAGAAGACCGGTTAGCGCTGGATGTTAGTGCAATTATCCCCCTCTTGAAACAAAGTTCATTTTTTATAGAAAATATATGATATAATTTAGCTGTTGTAAGTTACTCTTCCATTGGGGCTCAAGCTAGTTAGAGATAATGGTTGTATGATTGAGAGTGTGGGTTGGAATTCAGGGCCATTTGGGTGAAGTCCGAAAAAGTAAGTTTGGCTTCCTGTGAGATTGTTTCTGGCAACATAGAGTGTACGGAGCCTTGATAAAGAGCCTAGCTCAACAGGAATCTTGCCTTTTAGCTTGTTAGGACTAAAATTAATGGTTCTGAGCCTCCAACACCATCTCAGATTGGCCGGAATCTCTCTTCCCATTGAGTTGTACCTGAGATTGATAGACGACCAAATTCCTGGGGGATTTGGCCATGAAGTTGATTGTTGCTAAGGTCAATTACACGAAGAAATGTAAGGTTCCCAATGAAAGGTGACAAAGGACATACCAACTGAAGTCAAGTTAGATTCAAGGCCACGTCCCTCTGGGAGTGGCGCCGACTACAAGTGATTCCTTCCCACGGGAAAAAGGGAGAGAATCATTTCATATGCTCAACAAATCACGCCGCAGCTGATGCTTGAAAGCGAGCAGAGCGTGCATTGGCTGTATTTGCTGAATCTGTTGAATCTTTTGTCATAGCCGAACCTACCACAGGCCACGTGAGAACCGGTGCATGGATGGAGAAGAATAACCAAAGCCACCTCACAACAACAACAATAATATTACATGAGAGCTCCTTCACCAACTGTTGCTAGCTCTCTTACTAGTGCCTAGTGCAACTGTGGAAAGTAACGGTGTGTGGATTGTGGAATGAGGCAAGACAGAATCCCATGCCACCAATTTATATCAGATGCCAGGCTGTTGCAATTTCATGACTTACCTTTTACCCAGTTACGTTCATGACTCGCCCAGTTTTCTAAAATTAACAATGAATACATGGACTAGACAGTAGTGGGACCCATTTGCAGAATGACTTAGACTTGGACCTGAAAAGTGTGATGTGCATCGCGTTCATACAAATACGTTTTACCCTTTTTTTAACTTTCTGATGAGAAGGATTCAAAGTCAGAAACTCAGACGTCACAATCTCACTCCTGTAACAGAGAACAAATATATTTATATATATATATATATATAATTAATGAAATAAAAAACAGCTGTCATCTCCTAATATGGATGTTTGGAGTTCTTAGTCAGTTGAGCTACAGCCTGTGACGTATTATTTGATTATTTTTAGTAATTCAATTCTATTGCAACAGGTCATTGAGGAGATTATCAAAACCTTGCAAAGTAGGGTCTTAATCATCTTATATTCTTCACCCTTCACCACTTTAACAATCCTTTATTATATATAACACATTTTACCATAAATTTTTTAGAATGCAATTCCATGCAACCATGACTACTGAGGAATGTAATTCGATGCTGAGGGTCGCATAATCTTATATCACGTCTTAGGAACGTCAGGGTCTAATTTAGAACTCCACGTCACGGAGGAATTACAGAAACATTATTACAGGAATTGGGTTTTTAGCCGTATGACCCACACCGTGGAAATCCTATCAGTGGATCAACGAAAGCATCAATTCCTGCATATGGCCGACAAGAAGATATGTTGGCAGGTCATAAAATACACCTATGCCGTACACGTGTCTAAGTTGGACGGATAATTGTCTGCCACGCTCTAAGTCGGAGAGGAAGGACGGAATTAGACAAAAGAAGAAAAAAAGGAAACGCGCGATCTGAAATCTGAACACAACTCGAGGGAAGTTTTTAATGTCATGTGTCGGTTAGAAAAAGCTTAGGTATGGCCAATGTCGTGAAGCTCATTTGAAAGTAATCTCCTGTGCTTCAGGTGGGAAAAGAAGGCTTAAGTTATGGTCATGCCACGAAATTCACTCGATGACTTCGAATTGCCAGAGTCTATCATTCATGTGGAAGACTTTGAAATTTATAAAAATCGAAAGAGAAATATCTAAAAATGACCACCAAATAATTATGAGACGATGAAAAATAAATTCACAATCATCTTAGTAATTCAAATGGTAGGAAAGTTAGGGTTTTATCTACATCACTACCTTATATCCTTTATCTCTCTCCGCTTTAATAATATTTTAGATGGGGTTTATTTCATCATAAATTCCTATGTATTTAATTCATATGTATACAATGCAAAGGGGCTCTAAATGTTAAATGTTAAATGTTATAGTTATGCAGAGCCTCGTTTGGATCCTTGAAACTCGATAATCCTTTACCCAGCTTACCCGTAAACTTATTTACCTATAATCTGATAACAAATAAACTTTAGGTTTACATGAAACTCAAGTTATCCATGCATATGAACCTTCATCGTAAACCGAGTTATTTGAACTCAGCTTACAAACATCCAAAACGGGCCTCTGGGCACAAAATTTAGGAACATACGGGGCCATTATTCGGTGATCCATACAATTGAGTATGATGAGACTATGGGGCCTTTTGTTTGAATTGAAAATGCATAGGAATTCAATATAGTGAATTTCCAAGAATAAGCATCAAATAACCTTTCCGTTCATGAAAATGGGCTCAAAGGAACATGTCCAATCAACTTATTGGCAAAAAAAGGGAAAGATGGGAAATGAATAACTACCCTTGGTCTTCATTTTTAACCATGTAATTTTTTTTAATGTATTTTAATGCAACCACCAGGCCCTAAATGGGAAATTCCAGGGGGGAAATGTTCTTCCAAATTGGGCGGTCGTTAAGGGAGAGGATGGGCTGAAATAACACAACATGGCCCAGAATTGATTGAATTGTGGACCATCCACCCATTATCTGGACTTGTTTTCTGGTGAACAATTATGTCTTTCTGTCTAATCTATGTTGTTAATTGGATTGGTCTGTATGCAACAGAGCACAAGAAGTCAACAGTCTGGAGTACACACACACACACAAAAAAAAAAAAAAAAAAAAAAAAGCCCTCATTCGTAGAAGATCATATTCCACTGGAGGGATTCGCTCTATTCCATACAATGAGACATATTCTAAGTCATATGATATACAGTATCGTTTGCGAAGCAGGAAAATGACTACAAATTAAAACTTGATATGGTTTGAAGTTGAAAGAAAGACATCAAAGCTCATGGGAAGATATGGAAATGTAGAAAGATCAGGCCATGCTTGGATGAAACAGAGGAAAGAGGAAGAACTCAGAAGTCATATCCACTGACTACAAAATTTGTAGTTAATTACCCATCTGATAATACTTGCTAACTGTACTAGGCGTCAATAAACAGTCATTAAGTAGCCAAATGGTGGTGTAGCAATGACCGTGGCAACTGCTAACAGATATTCACTTGCATGGTGAGCTTTACCACGCTCGAAGAATCGGTACCTTAACGCCATGTTTCGACAGCCATCCAGGAATGTGTATCAGCACCACTGCAGCATTTGATTGCTCCACCAGTGAATGCATCGTAAGTACATTTCAAGGTTGACAAGAATGACACTACATAGGAGACAAGCAACAAGTGCGCCCTGACCAGATGCCAAGATGATCAAATATATGATGCTTCAGCAGTTCAACCTCTCTCAGTGAGTCTCTATCTATGATCTTAATATGAGCCCCTACTTTCCTCTCACATTGTGGAAAGAAAACATTTCTCCATTATTCATAGATGAGTAAGAAAAATTCAATGATTGGTGCCAGCCAGGCAGGTTCTTCCTCCTCGAGAAAACAACCTTAGAGAGTTCACCTCTCTTGGTGACATTGGCCTGGAGGCCAGAGCGTCCCCCTTTTATGAGTTAATCCTCTGCTCAAACCCTTGTGTGAGTGAGCAACCTAATCCTGCTTCGGCCACATACTTTGAACTTGTTGCTCTCCCAGGCCAAGCCAAATGCAGGCTTAGGAAAGCTCCTCGACAAAATTATTCAACAAAGCATTGAGAATCATATAAAAGTCAAAAACATTAAAAAGAAAAGAAAAAAAAAAACCCATTTCCACCCAGTTCTTGAGAGCAGTTTTGCTGACTCTATTGTTCTCATTTGCTCCTGCAAAGAGATTTAGAGCTTTTGTAGCTTCTTCTTCTCTCATGAACCGCGTCAAATCAACCAGGTAGATACACCTGCGATTTTCATGTTTATGTCAAATATGAGAAATTAGCACCAGTATGTGCACAGGTGATTAGTATGAAAGAAAATATCCAAAAAAAATAAAATAACAAAATCATGTTGACTTGCGTTAGCTACTCAGTATGTTACAAAATAAAGAAAATTTATCCCAAGTGCAGTGCTCCAATTAAATTATTCAATACATCACTGTAAGAAAGACAAATTGCATATTCATATCGATATGGTTGGGAGACACTGGACTATGCAGAGTGGATTTATTGTAAATCAGTCACAATAGACAAAACTCACTGGCTAGGCAATCTTAGCCATCTGATCAGCTACATGCAAATGGACAGAAGAAAAATGACAAAAATGGTCGAAATGGCACAAGGAAATGGCCAAGGCTTATCCCAAATAGAGTTTCTAAGCAATTCAAATTTCAACATTTGTATTTGAATTGAAGATTGAATTGTTAAGTCTTGTGACCACAAAGCCTTGTACAATACTATAAATACATGTAAATGAGCCTAAGAGAATACAGTACAACTTTACATCAAAATCTCTAGCATATTCTTGGTATCAGAGCTTTAACACTCACGTCTCAAAAAATTTCGAACGTCCCAACAGCAAAAACCCTTTGTTCTATCCAATATCTCACATCTAGTCCCAATCAAACTGGATAGCGGTAACTATCACCTTTGGTGGTCTTTATTTTTACCGTCTCAAAAAATTTCGAACGTCCCAACAGCAAAAACCCTTTGTTCTATCCAATATCTCACATCTAGTCCCAATCAAACTGGATAGCGGTAACTATCACCTTTGGTGGTCTTTATTTTTACCTATCCTATGAGCATATGATCTGTTGGGTTTTGTTGATGGAACCTCAATATGTCCAGCTCAATTTCTATAAGATGCTGAAGGAAGGCTCTCCACCACCGTCAATCCCAAGTACAGGGATTGGATTACCACAGATCAAAATCTCCTTACGTGGATCAACTGCACTGTCTCAGAAGTCTTCTTCTCTACGTTATTGGATTACAAACTTCATAGGATGTTTAGACTGATCTTGACAATGGTATGCATCTTTGTTGCATTCTCATATTCTGCAGCCTAAGAAACAACTTCAATCTGTGAAGAAAGGCACCTCTTCTATGCAAGATTATCTCCAGCAGATTAAAAGCTTGGCCGATAAACTTGCTGCCTGTGATTCATCAGTTGATGAAGATGATATCATTCTTCACACAAAGACAGTCTTCCTATTGATTAGGGTCGAAGTATGTAATCACATGGAAGGAGGAGGCCAACACCTTAACAGGAAGCGTTTTTACAAGTCAAATTAATGTTCTCACCAAGACAGACTAGAATCTTTGTTACAATGGGTAAAATCTTTCTTTTCATCTTCCTTTCAACCTTCTTATCGAAAATGTAGTTCCAGGCAAGCAAAACTACACCCAGCCACAGGCAGTTTTGAACTGCTTTCCTCGCACCATAGACGAAATACAGGACAGGCTTTCGTAAAAGGAAGTTCCTCTCTATGAGGTAGACAACAATCCTAATTCCCCAACCAGAGAACAACCGTCCAAATATAAAAATCAAAACCATAACAATCCACTTCCATAGATGCAAATCCCATACCATCTTTCCGGTTAAGAACGGGACTATGAGGCTGCAAACTAGAGCTGCCAAGATGACAGAGGCTTAACCATTGGAGAATTGTAGCTGCATCAAGCTTCTCTTGTTTGAATCTTTCAGGGAGGTCCTCACTGAGGAAAGGGTCTTCTACATCTTCCTCAATCCTCCCTAACACTCCAGAGTTCAATATCCCGGACTTCACTGGTTTCACGTGCCCAGATTTTGCTGTCTTCCCAGATTTTTTCGCCTCATCTTTTAGTGAAGGCAGCAGTCCATCAGCCTTGGTTTATTCTTGGTTTGTAATAGGCCTGAGTTCCGCCTAAATGAAGCATTTGATGTACGCTTCAAGACCTCCCCTGAATTCATTGGTATTCTATTTTGCTTGCTGCCACCACTTTCACTTTCACCATCTTCATCCTCTGAAGAGTCATGTTTACTCTGCCTGACAGGTTCCGAGGTGATCTCAAACTGTTGCATTGATGGGTCTTGGAAGGAGACCTTGAGCACCTTTGGGAAAGGGACTGTTGTCGGCTTGAATTTTCCTTTACAGTGGGGAGGGGTGGTCGTGCCTTATTTCATCCATGTCCAAACCCATATCCAAGGACATATCACCTGATGCCTTCTGTTTATGCAAGAATTGCCCAATGAGCTTCTACTGGGGATCGTCATGTAATGGCCAATGCTGGAAGTTGGATTCACCGCTTTCTCCCACACTGGAGTTCCCCAAATGTGGAATTCCACTACAATCCCGATTGTTGTCTTTCCAAAATTCATAGCTTGATCTCCTCCATATCTTGGTGTTAATATTTATGATAGAGTTTCCATTTTTGTTATTCACATTGCCTGCTTCAAGGTCTGCCACCAAATCCCTCTGATCAATGGATTTTTCTGCTTCTCCCTCATGATCTAAGAGGATGGGTTGCTATTCTAAATCATCACCTAATTTTCTACCCATGTGTTTGTAAGAACCTTTAGTTGATAAGGTTTTTCTCAGAGAATCCATACACAAACTTTTTCATGAACCGAAAGTGTATGTAAAAGATACTGATGGAATACCCAGTTCAATTTTGATATGGGGTTCTGATTTTTCAGCTCTTCTTCTTTACTTCACAGGCACCTACCAATATTTTCTGTCAAATGCTAAAAAAAAAGGTAAAAATAACAAAATACACGCCGAAAAGGCCAAAACAATATTCCATGCATCAGATGTAGATAGTTAAAACGGAATCGATCATTATCAATTTTGATGTGGGCTTCTGGTTCCTGTAGCCGTTATTCTATTCTCACATGTATCCATGAAAAACAAACACCAATAAAAGAGCTGAAACAAAGGAGAAAACGGCAATGCAGAACAACAGAACCCACAGCCAAAATTTTTATCATGCATTAGAGGTAGACAGAAACCAAGTAAAACGTTTACCCATCTAGGATTCTGACCTGGATTCACGAATTTTTTCTTTATTATATCTTTTCTTAAATGTTGCTTTTGAGTTCCACGAACACCTGCCCATATTCAATCAAGCTTTATCAAAGGCAAGTACAAGGAAAATAAACATGGAAAACCAGGAGAAAATCAATATTCATTAACAAAAGTCTTCTTGCATGAAGTTCTCTGATTAAAACAATTAAGAAACTACTGCCGAAGAGGAGAAGAAGAACATGGGTTTATGGTATATATACTACCTGTAATATAAATATCTTCAAGTTCTCTGGCACAGATGCAAACAACAAAAATGCAGAAACAGAGAACAAATAGGGTAAGGCATCACATACATCACATACCCAACTGGGATTTTGTAATTGTATTGCTGTTACCTTCTAATTCTGTCCCATGAAGCTATAAGAAATTGGGTTTTTCTTCCCAAAAAACCCTGAATTTAAAAGCAACCTCAAACAGACCCCTGTAGTATTTGTTTTCCAAAGTATTCTTTGACTTCAGGTCAAACAGAAAAAGCATAATTTTTTTGAACAAAAGATACCCTTGATAAACACCCTAAATTTATCTTATTCTTTACATTTTATCATACAATTTATTGCTACAAATGAAGATTGCATACTTATATTCATCTATTTTACAGTCATTTTTTTTTCTGAAAACCTTCATTTTTTATGCTTAATTAATTATTTATTAGCCATAGGGAATTAACTTGTGTGAGCTATTCTCAAAGATAGAATGATAAGAAAAACCATAATTTTAACCGCAAGAGTTCTGACATAGATGAGCATTGCTGTAGTGGGATTGTAAGGGAGGCTCTTGTAGAGGGAAACAATAGATGGGCCTTTTAAGTTGTTTAAAAAGATAGAAACTTTATCCAAAAAGTTCTTACAAATCTAGAAAAGATAATGAGGGAGCTAAATATGGAAAGGTTAATAGCAGCAAATGGAGGTGTATCACTGTATCTAACCACTACAATGCTCCCTCTTTCTCTGCAGGGCCAGCTCAACTATGTTTCACATCACCTTGCCTTTTCACACTGAATCAGGCCATTTCTTGGCCATTTGTGTTTATGGGTGCTTCTTTCCTATCTGGGCCCCACTAGGGCACATCCAATTAAGGAAACTGGAGTACAAGGGGTGTGTCAAATATCACTTTGATCAGATAACTCTTAAAATTTAATTTTTGGAGTCTAAATATTGAGTGATTTTGGAAGTAATTTTTATTAGTAGTTGGATGAGAGTGTCAAATTCACCAAGGGTAAATGAATGTGAAAAGATTTTATTCAGTAGGTTGGACCCACATACTAAATATGGAAGGAGGGGGATTTGATGGAATTGGGTGGATTTAAGGAAAAATGTATTAGTCATGAGTCAGCATAGGCCATTCCTAAGCTTGAAACTCCTTAGGATGTGGGGCCCACTTAAAACTATGCAAATCACGAAGGGCTAGGGCTTCAAAATGTGTTCCAAGAGCTACTAGTGAGCTAGGATATGAAAATTATATGCGAAACTATTATTTCCAGAGCTTCAAACTTGACCATATCGTGGTCTTTAGATAAAACTGCGTTGGTGACAAATTTAGCACGGAAGTGAGGGTCCGCAAATGTTGAATCAGTGTAAGTCACGACATGTGGCACCCTGCCCTTTCCTTTTCTTTGGATTCTCGGCCCTATCTAGATGCATTATAACAAGAGAACACTTGGCCCTTGATAAGTTTGGATGTGCACATCCACCGATTGCTCCGATCCTAGGTTCTTAGAGTCAAACAGCTGCATATCATGCAAACTTCTTGTATTATAATCTAGCACCGACGGATAGGTGGATCAATGTAAAAATTATAACCAAATAAAGTGGGATAAGGGTTTCTTTACAAGGGATTGAATTTATTATAGGTGTGTTGAGATAGTTTAAAATGGCGATGCATCACGGTTCTCGGTCAACACGTCGCAGTTCGCAGTTGTTGTAGTCCATCGTGATGCAAATTTTTATTTGAATCTAAAAAAATATCACAAAATTTAGAATATTACAAAATACTAGAAAATAATTTTTTTTCTATTAATAAACACCTATAAAGTAAAATAACGGTCCCCTTAAGTCATAACATCATATAGCACTGTTATTTAATATTTGATTATGGAATCTAATTTAAAGATCCACCAATATAATTCATATTTCAAAATTCAAACACTCAAATAATTATCGCAATTTTTATTAGCTTAATTAAAATTTCACTTTAATTAGAATTGGACCCACCATCAAATTTACAATGGCGCATTATTAGAATCATATGCCTGCATAGAGAGAAAAAGGGCCCGTTTAACACTGTCTGGTGTGAGGGCAGAAACTAGAAAGAGTCCCAGAATAGTGGCAGCCTCACACCATAAGCTGTATTCTAAAAGTGGGGCTTTGCCCCCTTCTCGCTGCTTCTAGATCGAAACAGAAAGGGATACAAAAAGGAAAAAGAGGGAAAGAGGATGAGGAGGAGAAGAGAACCAGGCAGCGGTAGCAGTGGCGGGCTGCGGCAGGAAGCGGCGGTCGGCCAGGTACTCCTCTCTTTGCAATTCGCCCTGCAACAATTTTCTTTGGGGTTTGGATTGTGGGTATTTTTTTTATTTGGGGTGTTGATTTATTAGGATTTAGAAATTGTTAGGAATTAGGATTTTGAAATGGGGTTTTAGGGCTTAAGGTTCCGGTAATAAACTCTATTTTTTATGCATATTTCTTTCTCCCTCTTTCTCTGTTTGCAACCGATATGGACTTAATATCAGCCCTTATAACGGTTTGACCGATATTTTGTTATAACAGCCGTTGTTTTTGTAACGTCGCCGTTATCATGAAAATAACGTAACGGTAAGGGCCATTACCCACTGAGCTCCCACTAAAAACTGCACGTCTTACCCACTGAGGTAGCAGGCCGTTCTTGTAGCGAAGATTTGTGATGCCTGCCTATCTAAAATTGTGAAATGTGAAAGGCATAAATCCGTTAATGATATGCTCAGTTTATAAAGTTTTGAAAAAGCAAAATCAAGCTTCATGCACATATGTCAAAATACTGCCATATGCCGCAAGTGCAAACCCACTGAAACCAAGATTGCGTAAGCATGGAAAAGACACTTCTTTGACAAAAACGAACTACTTTTGGAATGTTTTTATCTCACATTGTTTCAAGATTTTGCTCTCTCCCATCGCCATCTCCTATTGTGAGAGTCCTCTTTAAGTCTTAACACCTTTTCTTTTAGATGATATACAGTCGCAGACATAAAATCGCAGCCACTTGTACCACCTAGGGCTGTATCTTGGGCCAGCCCAGGCCTGAGCCCACATGTCCCAGACTGCGTAGAAAGAAAATTGGGGTTTAGCCTTGTCCGTGGATCGCGAAGCCTGAGTTGATTTGGACTTAAGCTGGGAAACTCTGAATTGGGCAAGGGTACTCAATTATATATAGCAGTGAGATTTTTAGGATAACCTGGCAGTTAAGAGTAGAATGACCTGCTTTTGTGGCCCTACAAATTGAATATTGGTATCCTTTATTTCTCTAAATTTACTTTAATTTTGTGCTTGTCATTAAAATCAAAAGACTACCCTTGACTTCAATACAAGTGTGTCAATTGAAAGCTCTTGAAGCTTAAAAAAAGCCAAAACACCCTACCATTTAAAACAACCCGATGCCTTTAATATTCCAACCCTTTTAAAACCTTTGAACCCTTGACCGGTACCAAACCTCCCTTCATTCCCTTTGCCCATCCTCAATGCTTAACTATTAAACTTTGGGGCCCATAAACTAGGGGACCCAAATTCACAATGAGACCTTTACCTCCTCCTTACCCTTTCTTATTTCCATGAATCATGGCAGACCCTAGAAGAACAGTTAGCACTGGATGTGATTAGGGCAATGTTGAACCCCCTCTTGAAACCAAGGTTTGTTTTTTTTTTTTTTTTTGAAAAAACCGTCTTGAAACAAAGTTCTTGTTTGATAGGAAATAGGATCCACTTCAGCTGTTGCAAGTTCCTCTTCCATTGGTCCTTAACCATAGCTCAAGCTAGTTAGGGACATGCTTGTATGATTGGGATTGGGTGAGTTGAAATTCAGGGCTTTTGTGTGAAGTACGAGAAAGTTAGTTTGGCTGTCCCAGTTTTAGGCACCCCCCACCCTGCCAAAAAATAAAAATAAATATAGAATTTCGAAATCTTCATTTTTGTGAATTTATATGTCGTTACCAATTTTCTCAACTATATGCATCTACATATTGATGGGGACATCAAGCAAAGGAGCAAGAAAAAAATAGCGCACATGATCCCATTGTGGATGGATCACCCTTTCTTAGGGCTAATCCGTCAAGATCAGGAGAATCCACCGTTAGATCGAAGTTTGGAAGAAGATCTACAATCGGACGTGATGGACGGCTGGCTGAAGACTTCCCATGGCAATCATAAGGAAGGCCCCACATTGGGATGGGCCAAGGGGGAAGATATGTTGGTGATTCAAGATGTTCTAAGAGGATTGAGGGGCCCGAGAAGTTTTAAATGAGTTTAAGTTATAAAGAAGGGGCCCAAGGAGTATTGTGTTAAATAAAAGATGTAAAAGGGGGGGGACCCGCGACTTAAGTTTACTAGGGAGAAGTGCATGGGAAGACTTGAAACTCACGACCTTCCTCCCTCTCTGCTGTTTATTTATTTTATTGTCTTTGGTTCATTATTCTCATCTAAGGACTACTAAAGATGTTTTAATCTCAACCATCCATTGTTAGGGTTGAGTTCTTTTTTCTTTTAAGTCTGTAACTCTATTGTGGAGGCCAGTATTGAACTATTAACAAAGAATACTCTTCGATGGAAGCTTTCTTGAGTCCTCTCATGCAAGTTTTTCATATTTCCTCGCCCGAGATGGGGAGTTTGGCGTGAGGCCAAGGTTTTTGTCATCTCCAACCGGGTATTTCTCCCATCTCTTTCTTCTTCTTTCATTATTTACTGCTGTTATAACACAACCCTAGATCTAGTTCAACCCATCCATCCAAAATCCTAGATCTAGCCTCGATCCCTTTACCGAACTCTAAACCAAATCCAAAACCAACATCAGGCTTAAGAACCAGCCCCATAGGACCTGACTGATCACAGATCAGTCCCTATATTCACCTGGCTGAACCTGATCCAGTCCATCTGGGCTAATCAGACCTGGTCCAATCCACTTACAGTTGGGTCAGCCCATTTTTTGAAAGCCCAATTTACTATTTTATTGCTGTACAACCCCTTTAAAGCCTGAATTTCAGATTTAAATGCTCATATTTGGATTATCCCTAGACAAGCTGGAAGTCCTAGCTTCCCATCGGTCCTCTCTTTACTTCCTAAAGGTTCCGATTGCAGGACTCTAACTCGGTCTCGGATCCAGACATAATCACCTTTACTAATTTATTGTTGGAAATGTGTTTAGTGCCAATTTTGAGGATGATTATGGTTGCTAATAACTCAATATTTTGATCTCACATTTGCATTTTGTCAATTTAGTAGTAGGTCCTCCATCACATACACTAATATTGATGTCAAATCCTTAGCTATGCAAATTATCGATGAGGAATCCTTATTCCAAGGGTAGCAAGGAATCCTCCCATTTGCAAATTCTTCATTTGTTATCAAGCATGCCCTAAATCTTCACATTCTCATAGATGACACGTTTCATGTTGTTTAGTAGTTTTCAATTGGATAAAAGGAAATTTCATTGAGCACGTTTCACGTTGTTTAGTAGTTTTCAATTGGATAAGAGGAAATATCATTGAGCCAACAAACAGCAAACTACACAAACAAAGTTGACAAACATTCTGAATATTTGCCATCTCTCAAACCACTGAAAACGACAGCTTTAACAAAACTAAGCTTAACTAAATACTATTCTGCCTCATTCAACCTCCTGGGAACATAACTAAAGTCCAAACTATCAAAGTTCCCAACAAACTCAACAATATCAAAAAATGACAGAATTAATTGACCAATGAACATTGCCCTTAACTGCTTTAATAACTGCACAAGCATCTGACAAAATCTGAGTTTTTTAGCAACCTCCATCTTTAGCTTGTTTTTAGCACAAGGATATTCTCCTTCTGCCTCTTTAAAAGAAAAAAGCTTCGGCCCTTTGAATGCTCCTCTTGTATCAAGAAAAGAGCCATTACACAACATCAAGAAACCAGTAGCAGATAAGCCATTTGGAGATTTAAAAGCAGCATCTGTAGATATCAACACATCATTCGTCATCTCCCTTGTCTCAAATTGTCTCAAGGGCATTACCACTTTGTACTTTATCCTCAATAAGATCTTTAGAGAAAAAAACCTTGCTTTTGGTATGTGCAATAATTTTATTAAGGTAAAACAATTGCCTCTAAATATAAAATCATTTCCAGCTTTCCAAATTGCTCACCATAAAGCTAGAATCCATAATATAGGGAGATAGTTGTTAAGGGGTAGATCTAGTTGATTGGAGCTAAGCCATTCTTTCCATCAATCCAGATTCCAGAATACTATTTTCCATAATATTTTGAGATAACAAGCTAATTAGGTGCAAGCCAAACTAGAATTCTATCACAAAATTACAGCGAAAAAGAGCATGCTCAATTGAGTCTATCCACTTTTCACAGATAGTACATAAATCATTGAAGTCAAAATCTTAGAACTGATAGAGGTTCTTACTATAATAGTCTTTTTGAAGCATTTCAAACCAAAAAAAAAAAAAAAAAAATCTTTGAGGAAGAGAAATTTTCCAAAGGGTGGGACTTCTAATAAACATTAGGTAGGGTCTCGTTACTATTGTTCTTCATAATTATTTTGTAAGCTGATTTATTAGTGATATGATTATTCTTTAGTAAAGATCCGTGCTCTTTTGTCTTCTCCACTATGACACGAAGTAAAAATCTTAAGTATGTCCTCAACATCTTTCATATTTTTTAACACAAAAAAAAAAAAAAAAACATCTTCCATATTTTTAAAGTATAATTGAATTTTAATTTTAACCCAATTCCTTTCGGAATTCAAGAGGTGTCCAACTAGAAGATTAGGATTTGAACTATTGGAATTCAAGAGGTGTCCAACTAGAAGATTAGGATTTGAACTATTTGAGATAAGTTTTTCTCCATTTCCAATAATCCATCAAACATTTTTAGTAACAAGTTTTAAGGCTCCCAAGTCCCATGAAACCTTTCAAAAACCATGAATTCCCTTTCTTGTACTCCACCTCCCACAATGTGATGCGGAGCAGGGTACTAGGTGCGGGGCGGGTAGAGATGGAGAGACGAGAGATGTGGGGTGGAAGGGATATGTAAGGCGGTAGAGATGGAGAGACGAGAGATGGGGGGTGGAAGGGATATGTCAGGCTTTTGCTTGAAAATTGGCCTTACGCCATACTCCCCATTGCGGGTGAGGAAGAAGAGATAACTTGGGCTGCCCCAAAATCACTCAAACGAAATTTCTTTAATCATCAGCTGAGGAGCCAAAAGGCTTTACAATGCTTAAATATGTGTAAACATAACCCTAAAGCTAATATGGACCATCCAACTACACCGATGGCCATGATTAAAACATCCACCTAAATGCAACTTAAAACATAAATGAGTAAATAAAACACTATGATAGGTAGGCTAGGTCCAAAGAACACATCTCCCATGATTGTTGTGGCCCCAAGTGGACCCCACAAGGCTGTCCATGAAGACAATTTATGTAAATTGTCTGTAAGAGAGGATGTATTGTCTGTATATAACCCATTTCTCTTGTGCATGTGTCTCTAGTGGTATTATTGTGTGATGCAGCATGTGGGGCCCACCTAGTGATCAATCCAAATGAACTATATAAACCCCCATTATATCTCATGGATCCAATGGATTTTGCGCCGATCCAATAGGAGAGGATTGTTGGATCAACTATTAAAAGCTTTTTTGATTTAAAGTTGTTAAACTTGTAGGCTTCTGATGAAGGGGTTAGTATCATTGGATTGACTTGAAATTTTATATCTAGGGTTGTCCCACCTAGATCATTCCATCCCACTCTACCATGATCGGTGGAATCGAAAATGGACCCTAACACCTGGTATGCACAGGGGCGCTCTCTCTGTGTGTGGTGGGGTGGGGGGGGGGGGGGGGGGGGGGCGGGGGCGGGGTTTGTAGCCCTCTACTTTGTGCAAGGTAGCTTGCTAGGGCATGGGACTAGGAGATGGAAAGATCCGTGTTCATAGGGCGCACATATCAAATTTTAGGTCAATATCCCTTGCCCTTAACCTCTACATCCATGACCCGCAAGTTTAATGGCTTTATATCAAACATAATTAACCCTCAAATCTCAATGGTTTACGCAATTCAGATCGGTGCAAACCCATGGGATTCGATGACATGCAAGGGGTGGGGGGTTTGGATGGTCCATTCAGATTAGAATCAGGTGGGCCTCATATCCTACCTTGCACAGTAAGATCCGTGTGAGGTTAATGCGCTAGAAAATTGGCAATAGATATAAAAATATATAAAGCATATATGTATGTTCGCAGAAACTATCCAGTGCATTCCTTTTACATGGGTCTTACCTACACATCTCTAAGTGGGACCACCTGATCACTCATCTGAATGGTCCCCACACACACACCTCATAGTTATCAATCCCATTTCTTTTTCACAGCGCCAAATGGACTGAGCTGTTGCACAGACTGTACTCTTTATATAAAATTGTTGAACTCGTGGACCATGTATTAAGGGGTTAGGATGATCTGATGATGACTGAAGTTTTATACATATGTAGGGCCCATCCAGATCTTTCTAACCTCTACAATCCCATTGATTAGTGGGGCCCTAGGTGTACGGCTTACCAACTAGTGCAGGGCACACAAGGGATCAGTCACATGTATATATCATGTTTTTGTAAGTGTATATGTGTGTGTATGTGTCTGTATGTATTATGTATGTACTATATACATATGTGAAAAAAAATGCTGTAACGACCCTCTAGACTTGCTGTAACGACCCTCTAGACTATCTCAATTATTTAGCTTCTATATGATAATTATTCTCTTACTATTTTAGGATTTTCTCTTATGTAATTAGATTAGGGTTATCTCTTTATATTATTAGCATTTTTAACCCTATAAAAAGGGGCTTTATGACTTATGTATTTCATTAAGAAATTGTCAGTAAAATAGTTATGTGGAGGTGTCGAGTTCTCTCAAATGATCCGGGAGGTGTCGGGTTCCCTCGAATCATCCGAATTATCTGTTTCTTTTATTTTCCTCTATATTTTCTGGGTGGAACTGTTACAAATGCTCTCCTCTTCTAGGAGGAATCTTTGTAGGCCACCTGTTTAGCATGTTAGTCATGGGGAAGGGGACCAGAAAGGTCTCAGTGTATGCCACAACCTCCTCCTCATTCAAACCCTTGATTCCCATGGCCTCAATGTTCGATAGTTTAAAACCTATAGTGTAGATAAAATTTGATTTTCGTAAGAAAATTGAATATTAAAATTACTTCTGTCTCGATCACATTTTTTCTAGTGCCATGTTATTGAGTCATCGCCCTTGTATGAGATTAGATTGATAAAAGGTGGACCCCATTCCCCATTATCCACTTTTAGGCCTTCAAAACAAAAACCCTTTTAGTTTAAAATTTTTAACGGACCATTTATCGAATTAGGATACAACTTGTTTATCTACCGGGGTGGGATCTAAGCCTGTCGAATCCAATCTAAAGCTCAAATATGTCCAATTAATGTTAAACTCATGCCTGACAATCACCCCGAGAAGAAACCACATCATAGAACAAAAGGTAATACTTTTTAAGCACACTAGCTACCTTCTGTTTGAATATTCTTAGTAATACTAATAAATATTATCTCAATAATTACTCAAGTAAAAAAAGATATACCTTTGGCCAACATAGGCTTCAATTGTTTGTATCATTGATTCCAACTCCAAGATATAAATCTCTTAACATGTTGCATCTTGACCATAGCATCTTCTATATCCATTCGGTCCTTTATAGATACTGCAGAACATGCTACACCAACTGTAATGGTTGATATTAAGCACTTCTGAAGTTTGCTTTTTGCATTTGTGTGAGTTTGGCTTTCATTAAGACCTTCAACTTCTATTGAGAGCAAGTTTTGATCAACAATCTCCATCACTCACTCGGGTACAGCCGGCGTAGCAAATTGATGAAGGCTTAAACTTCCATTAAAGATCTCATTAGTTGGTTTCTTTCTTGTGAGTATCTCCAAAAGAAGGATTCCATAACTATAGATATCTCCAAATGTGGATACTGCACTGCCCGTTCCGAACTCTGCCATTGTTTGACTCCAAATATTTTCAATAGTTATGATTCAATTCAAGAAAAAAGAATGCAAGACTCAATATCTACGAAAACAGAAGTAAAGAATTTTTCAATGGGTACAATAAACCAGTGTTCCAGTGATTGAGTTTGATTGCTTGAGTACTAGGAAACTTTATTCCATCGTACCATAAAGTTGTCACGATATTCTAACAAATAAACTCCAAAAGTGGCAAATACCATAGATTAAGCTAAACATAAACTACAAAACCTCAAAAGGGTTTGAAGTAGCACAGGGGAGAGGAGGAAAGCTAACGGGCTATTCCCCAAGCTAAACGGCTTAGATAGGGTGTCTAGGTCTCACACCAAAGACAGAGAAACGCACGATTGAGAAAACTCAAATTTTTTATTTAATTTCTGTATTCCCAAGAGAGGGGATTACACCCTTTATATAATAGAGTCTAAGCACTAATTTAGCAATCAAGCCATTAAAATTAGAAACTCCCTAAATCTATCAATCTAGAAAACTTAGAAACTGCCTAATCACAATAATCACTCAACTTTAAGAAATCTACTAATTCTAGAAAGCCTATTAGGATCGGAAATTGCTGATAGAGAAATCTTGGAAAATTTCTTTATTGTTGGGACTTGTGGGCTTTGGGCCTTCTGGAATAAACTTTCAAACAGGGCCCATTGGTTCGGCTTGCATCAGCTCTCCCTGACTTGGAGAAACTCGACTCTGGCAAGTTGTTTGCTTGGTACTTCTCGTACAAATCTGGATTGAGTCGTTGAAAGTCTGTGGCGGTGATTCAAGTAGCTTCAAAAAATGGTTTACCTTTCCACTCGACCAAAAACTTGTGATATCCACTAGTTTTTGTTGACACTAGTTGGTCATCATAGACATCTTCAATTTCATCTGAGGAGCTGTAACTATGGGAAACCGGATATCTTGTTCTTCAAACGATTCATCTTGATAATGCCCATGATAAATTGTGAGATCTTTGACATTGAATGTAGAACTGATATTCATGTCCAGCGGAAGATCGAGCACATAGGCATTTGAGCTGATTTTCTTCAGAATCTTGAACGGACCTGCACTTCTGGGATAAAGCTTCTTGTTAGTGCCTGTGGGGAACTGTTCTGGCTTAATTCGCACCATGACCATGTCTCCATTAAATTCAACATGGCGTCTTTGAGTGTCCGCGTGCTCTTTGTAAGTCTCATTACTTTTGGCAATCTGTTGACGGACCTTATCATGAACGTCCTTCTTGCACCGAGCAAATTGTTCAACTTCTTGGCTAGGCCTGGCTTCAACTAGTGAAGGACTCAGGTCAATTGGAAGACGTGGCTGAATTCCTGTGACAACTTCAAATGGTGTTCTTCCAGTTGATTTGTTTACGGAGTTATTATAGGAAAACTCCGCCATGGGTAAAATAAGATCCCATGAAGCAATGTGTTCTCTGACGAGACATCGAAGAAGATTACCCAAGCTGCGATTGATGACCTTAGTCTGACCATCAGTCTGAGGATGGTAGGCACTGGATTACTGAAGCTTTGTCTTCATCGTATGCAATAAAGTTTTCTAGAAGAAGCTCATGAACTTAGTATCTTTGTTCGACACTATAGTCTTGGTAGGCCATGAAGACGAACAATCTCTTTGAAGAAAAGAGTGGCAACCTTTCTTCCATCTGCCGTGTTTGCATAAGGAATAAAGTGTGCCATTTTGGAAAACCTGTCCACCGTAACAAAAATAGAATCTACCCTTCTTGCAGTCTTTGGTAATCCCAAGACAAAATCCATGCTTAGATCTTGCCAAGGCTCATGGGGAATAGGAAGGGGCTGATACAATCTAGTGTTCTTCTTTTGTCCCTTTGTAAGCTGGCATACCTTGCATCGTTCACAAATTCGGGGTAACATCTGTCTTCAGGTGGGGCCAAAAGAAGAGGTCTTCCATAAGTGCCAACGTCTTATCTCGCCCTAGATGTCCACTGCATCCACCTCCATGCAACTCTAAGAGGACAAACTCGCGGATAGAAGTAGTTGGCAAACACAACTGATTTCCACGAAACAAATAACCATCATGTATAGAAAATTTGGGATGGTAAGAAAACTCACCATTAAGAAGATCTTTGTAGATGCGACCAAAGTTATGATCATCAGGATATTCTTTGCGAATCTCTTCAACGCCTGGAACTGTGACTGAAATTATTGTGAGCAGGTGAGAACGACGACTTAATGCATCTGTGATCTTGTTTTCCGTTCCTGACTTATGACGCAATGCAAATGTGAATTCCTGCAGATATCCGCTCCATTTGACACGGTTGGCGCTCATCTTCTTTTGTGAGTTCAGATGCTGTAAAGCTTCATGATCGGAGTACATTACAAATTCTTTTTCGATCAAATAATGGCACCAATGATGAAGAGCTTGTACAACTGCATAATATTCCACGTCATACGGCGAATACTTCTTACGAGAGTCATTCAATTTATCTCTAAAGTAAGCAACTGGGTGACCACCTTGACTTAAGACTCTGCCAACACCAACTTGCGAAGCATCACAATTGACTTCAATGACCTTGTCAAAATCTAGAAGTTTCAAAATAGGTGCTTCTGTAATTTTCTGCTTGATTTGTTCAAAAGCACGAGTGGTTGCCTTGGTCCAATTGAAGTCACCTTTCTTCATGCAATCGGTTATAGGAGTCATAATGGTGTTGAAATTGCGAATAAATCTCCTATAAAAGGTGGCCACTCCATGGAAACTTCGTACTTCATTGATAGTTTTGGGAATGGGCCAAGCAACGATTGCATTGATCTTCTTTGGATCAGCTTCTACTCCTAGGGCTGATACAACAAATCCCAATAATATAACTTTGGAACTTAAGAATGTACACTTCTTCAAATTAATGTAGAACTTTTCTTTGCGAAGTGCACGCATCACATATTTGAGGTGATCAAGATGTGCATCTTTGGACTTGCTAAAGATCAAGATGTCGTCAAAATACACAACGACAAATTTACTGAGGAAAGGTTGTAGAAGCTGTATCATAACTCATGAAAGTGCTGGGAGCATTGGATAAGCCGAACGGCATGACTAACCATTCATATAATCCATCATTAGTTTTGAAAGTTGTCTTCCATTCATCTCCCGTGCGAATGCATATTTGATGAAATCTGCTCTTAAGATCAATTTTGGAGAAGACGGAAGATTTGGCCATCATATCAAGCATGTCATCCAACCTAGGTATCGGAAACCTGTACTTAATGGCAATCTTGTTGATTGCTCAGCTGTGGACGCATTTTTCAAGAACCATCTTTCTTGGGTGTCAAGAGGGCCGGTACCGCACAAGGACTCATGCCTTCGCGAATGTAGCCTTTTTGGAGGAGCCCTTCAACTTGCTTTCTCAATTCTGTGTGTTCTGTAGGGCTCATGCGATAAGCGGGTAAATTTGGTAGCGATGACCCGGGGACCAGATCAATGGCATGCAGGATGTTCCTCAAAGGCGATAGCTCTTTTGGAAGATCTGCTGGAATCAAGTCTTTAAAATCATGCAACAAGGACTTGATTTCTGGTGGCGTAGAAATTGCTTTCACATCTTCTGCCTCTTTGATATCTTGTGGGATAAGGGCATGAACAACTCCTTGCTCTGTACTTTCTTCTTCAAATTTCTGCATTGAAAGGATGCGAGAACTAGGCTGTGATGTAGTTTGTTTTGCCAGAACTGATGGTGATTGCTTTGCTGGGGCAGTAGGAGGCTTAAGTGGAAGAAGAGTAACCTTGCGACCTTTATACTTAAAAGTATGGGTGTTTGCTTCTCCATCGCTTTGGACCTTGTTAAAAAAAAGCCAAGGTCTTCCCAACAGAATATGAGTAACATTCATAGGGATATTATCACACCAAATAAAATCTTCATATCCACCAATTTGAAATGTTACCTGGCACCGCTTGGTCACTGGAATTACTGAATCATTCACCCAAGAGACCTTGTAAGGCTTCGGGTTTTTTTTTTCTGGTGGAAGCTTCAATTTGTCAATTACCTCTTGGGATATCACATTCATCTCGCTTCCTCCATCTATGACGAGATTGCACAATCTGTCACGACATTTTGCCATAGAGCGAAATATAGTGGTTCGCCTCCAATCTTCAGCTTCCTCTTTGATAGTAATGAAGAGACGACGAATGAATAATGTCCGTCCTTCTGTTTCAGCTTGATAGAAGGAATGATCGTCTTGTTTGGGCGGAGTTGCCTGCTCTTCATATGGTGTTTCAGCTTCAATTTCTTCATCAACAGGCTCCGTATCATAGGCATCTTCTTCATTATGTGCATAGTAAAGATTCTTTGAACTTGGGCATTCAGAAGCATAGTGTCCCTTGCCTTTGCATCGAAAGCAATCGATGTCCTGCTTTGGTCGTGAAGAATTGACAACATTCTTCCATTTGTTTGCAAAATTTGCAAGTCTTGCTTGATTCTGAGGAGGTGCTGGCCTGTTGGAATTTTGTGGAGGAGGTTGGGTTGAGTTTTGTGCTAGAGTAACCCATTGATAAGTCGTATCGGAGGTCCTCCTTTGGAAAGGTTCACCAAAACGCCTTGAATATGGATATCGCAACTGATCTTCGACGCGGAGTGCCAAACGATGAACTTCTTCAATGCTGTAAAAGGTGAGTAGTCAATTCCCTTTGGATCTCTTTATGCAGTCCTTTCTTGTATCTGGTGATAGCCTGTCGATTAGTTTCAGACACTTTGCATCGCACCATGGGATCATGAAACATTTCTGTGAAATCATCTACAGTGGATGTTCCTTGTCTACTGTCAACTAGTTGATCATAAAGGGAATCAATATAGTCAACTGGTAGATGTTTATCCTCAAGTTTCTATTTCACCTCCTCCCATGTGCTAATAGGATGTCTCCCATAATTAGCTTTCCCGTCATCAATACTCCGCCACCAAACACGTGCTGCACCTTTCATCTTCATCTTGACAAAGGGAACACTTGTCTTCTTCCATTTTGTACCACTCGAAATAATTTTCAAGGGCTGCAATCCAGTCGATGAAGACTTTCACATCCATGCGCCCCAAGAAATCAGGAACATCAACACGTACCTTCTTGGTGATGTCCTCTCGTCGGCCATGATGGCCTTCATAATCAGTTCCATCTATAATGCGCTCCATAAATTGTCGACAAGTTTCTTGCGGTTCACCATTAATAGAATTTTCCACATCTGCTTGACGGTTGTTTCCCCCTCGTGCATTGCTACCGTCTTTGTTGCTAGAAGGTCCTGGGTTATCATTGTTCTGGTTGACCCAAGGAGGCGTGTTCCGAAGACGTCGTTGTTCAACTCTGTCCATTCTGTCCATTAATTACATTATGTAGGAATCACGTAGGCGGTCTGTGAATTTACCCCTGAATGTGGCTCCGGCGCGGCTAGTCGGGATTGGGGTAGACATGCTTACTTTTTTTTTTGTTTGCTACTTGATGTTGGGCCAGGCTCGATCCGGACTAGGGCCTTGAAGGTGGACTTGGGCTAAGAACCACGTGATCGCTGCTGCAGGTGAATTGGTCCACGTGTGGTGTCTTGGGACTGATGCCAGTAAAAAAGAAAATGACCTAACAAAGCCCTTTTGTGCCTTCTAAGGATGAGGAGAGGAGAGGAGGCCAGGAGAGTGGCGGCGGCGGCGACGAGGGCGCGGCATAAGTATGTACCATTTTCCGCTCCTTTCTTTTCTGTTCTCTCTTTCTCCATTTTTGTTCTCTCTCTATTTTTTTTCTCTTCTCTGGGGTATGGTGATGGAAACGAAGGAGTGAAGTTCGGTCGGGGTGTGCATGACAGAGGCAGGGGTGATTTGGGGATTTTAGGTTTTTGGGAAAATTGATGTAGGGCTGGGATTGAGTTCAGGAGTGGCTGGGGCTGGTTTCGGTTTCTGGGAAGGGATGTGGATGGGGCTGGTTTCGGTGGCTGCAGGGATGAGAGGAATGAGAGCGGTGGGTAGTGATGGGTTTCGTCTGGGTTTTGGATGGGGTCGTGTGATGCAGGGGCAGGTGGGGTGGGACAGGATGGGTATCGGTGGGTTTGCTGATGGGTTTTGAGGGATGGGTCGCGGGCCTTAGGGTTAGCAGTGAGTGTTGGTGATGAGGAGGATGAGGCTGATGAGGGGTGGTGATACATGTGACATAAAATAAAATAGGAAGGGTGGATATCGAATTACCTTGGATTGGCGACCGGAGACGGATCTCCGCTCTGATACCAATTGAAGCAAGGGAAAGGAGGAAAGCCAACGGGCTATTCCCCAAGCCAAATGGCTTAGATAAGGTGTCTAGGTCTCACACTGAAGATAGAGAAACACACGATTTAGAAAACTCAAATTTTTATTTAATTTCTGTATTCCCAAGAGAGGGGATTACACCCTTTATATAATAGAGTCTAAGCACTAATTTAGCAATCAAGCCATTAAAATTAGAAACTCCCTAAATCTATGAATCTAGAAAACTTTGAAAATGCCTATTCACTATAATCGCTAAACTCTGAGAAATCTACTAATTCTAGAAAGCCTATTAGAATAGGAAACTGCCGATAGAGAAATTTTGGAAAATTTCTTTATTTTTGGGACTTATGGGCTTTGGGCCTTCTGGAATAAACTTTTAAATGGGGCCCATTGGTTTGGCTTGCATCAAGGATCTTCCTTAAGCACCCCCTTGTTGTGCGCGTGTGTGCAGAAACGTGAATCATCGTGATTGACAATCAACAAGCCACACAAGAAGAGAGAAATTCATAGACAGATTTATGTGGTTCGACAAGCTTGCCTACGTCCACACGAAAGAAATTCAACTTTCCTTTGGGTTTTCCCCCTTATGTTTCACTCATGAGTTACAGATTACATCTATATATATAATCCACTCTTTCTTGGCATACAAACAACCCTTTCTTAGCCCCAAGAAAACCCCGTAAATTACCAAAATACCCATGACCCCAAACCCACTTGGCCAGCACCCATTACATTTATCATTTATATGGCTGCATCTACTTCACATTTGTAGACAAATGAAAAAATTGTTTTACTTATAAATGAAGCAAGACTACAATAGTGGAGAATAGACATTCGTAACAAAGTTTTTAAAAAATAGTGCTCAACATAATCCTCAACAAAAGTAGTATTAGAAATTCATCCAGTAAATGATTGGTTAGATTTAGTGAACTGCATAGTGTACGGGTTAATTTATTGAAAAAAGGGAGTTACAAGTCAATTTATGGAAAAAAGGGGTAACTCTAAAAAAGAATAATAATCATTTAAGTAAATTTAATTTTCCAAAGTATAAAATCATTTTATTAGATGAAATAAATAACTTTGACATATTCAATGTCCTTGTCATTTATTATTTTTTTATTTTTTTTGTGGTGATAGAAAGATATGGGGATTTGTTGATAAATATGTGATTGCTTCCTATAATCATTTTATTTACTTGATTAAAATTCATGATGGTGTTAAAGGAAAAGAAATTTATTAATGTTTATTGCTAAGGATGCTTGTCAAAAAAAAAAAAAAAAAAAAAAAGTGAGATAAACCGTGTCACCTGGAGCAACACATCCAATAGTTTCTCTTAGATACATTGCTGGTAGCTTTAGAAAGGAACCTCGCTAATCCAAAATCTCCAACAAGGGCATCCACATCGTCGTCAAGAAGAATAGTGCTTGGTTTTAGATCACAATGAACTATTTGTTTCTTCCAACTAGTATGAAGATAATCCAATGCGAAAGCAACATCAACAGCTATATTTAACCTTTGAATAAGGCTTAAATTCTTGGGTTGATCTTGCTCATCCATGCTTGTATGCAACAACTGCTCTAGATTCCCATTAGCCATGTAGTTAAAAACCAGGGCTTTGAAATCATCACCTTTAAATTCAATGCTTGAGCACACAGTTAGATCTTTTAGAAGATTTTGATACCGAATATTTCTCAAAGCTCTACATTTGACTATGAAACTCTTAGAAGCTCCTTGCTGCTGAAGATTAAGCACCTTCACTGCCGCAATCTTCATGATGTGATCCAAATAGCCTTTATAGACAGATCCATAACTTTCAACCCCAATCATGTTGGCTGAAGAAAACCCATCAGTTGCTTTACAAAGATCTCCATAAGAAATTTTCATAAGCTGCTCCTCCAAGGGGTGTGTTATTGAACGAGGATGTGGATCCTTCTTGGATTTTCTTATACAATAATAACAAAGGATGAACAATAGCAAAATCGAACAAAGGACTGAACCGATGAGTATTGCAATCATTTGTTTTTTAGGAAAGTGTTGGCTCTGTTTCTTAACATCTGCGCTTGGGCATTCGGGCAACAATAGTATTGGACTTCCCCCACAGAGCTTTTTGTTGCCTGTGATTGAAATTGCACTTGCATTTATAAAGATTCCTTCTTCTAGTACTTTGCCTTCAAAATCATTATAAGATAGGATTAGATATTGTAGATGACGAAGCTTTTCACGATAGTCTGGAATCTGCCTCGAGAAGTTATTATGTGATATATCCATTCGTAACATACCTTTCAAAGCACTCAAAGATGGAAATGCTCCTTGAAAGAAGTTACCCTATATAAAAAGGTTCTCCGACAACTATCTAGGCTTTTGGGAATTTCACTAGATAATTTGTTATCAGAAACATTTAGCAATTCAAGGCTCTTTGAGTTCCCTACTTCCATTGGGAAGGACCCGACCAAAGAATTTACCCCTAGATTGAGAATTCGGAAAGTGGTAACGCTAAAAATTTGTTTTGGCATATAACCAGTTAGATCATTGTGATCAAGGTGCAATTCTGATAGTCGTTGATAGTTCTTATCATGATTTCTTGTAAGTTGCTTCCACTAAGAAACAAATTAGACAATTGAGTATTGTTGCCGATGGAAGCTGGAATTTAACCTGAGAAATCATTATAACTCAAACGCAAAACCTGTAACTCGTTAAGCTTTCCAATACTGTCTGGAATCTTTCCTGTCATGAAGTTGGAATGCATGGCCAATAAAATCAAGTTTTTCAAATTACCTATTCCTGAAGGGATGCTTCCAAATATCTGATTACTCCCTAAATTGATCCTTTGATGATTAGTAAAGAGATTGGCTATAGAGTTAGGCAATACACCTGTGAGCCAGTTGGTGGCTAGTATCAAGACAATGAGAAGGCTACAATTGGTTAGAGAAGAGAGAAAGCCCATATCCTCTTCTCCCCCACTTCCGAGTAGATTTCTTTGCAAACCTAAATAACGGAGACCTCACAACCTTCCTAGGTTTGTAGGAATCGATCCAGTGAATCGATTTGTGCTCAATCCAAGTCTTTCAAGTCGCAAGGCATTGGACAATGAGATTGGGATGGGTCCTGTAAATCAGTTTCATCCTACATGAAACTCAATGAGTTTGGGAAGAGTGACTCCAAGATCGGGTGGAAGGCTTCCACTTGGTTTTGAGTGAGAAATTCTTGCCATAGATGAGAGATTGTGAAGTGTGGGAGGAATAGTGCCAGATAGCATATTTTCGCCTATGTTGAAAAAGAATAGGTTCCTAATATGGCCAAGCTCTTCTGGTATGTTTCCCTCTAATTCATTTCCCGCCACAGAAAAATGAGTGAGAGATGAAAGGTTCCCAAATGAAGTAGGGATGCCTCCTGCGAGATTGTTTCTGGGAAGATTGAGTGTGGTGAGCCTTGACAAAGAGAGTAGCTCAATAGGAATCTTGCCTCTGAGCTCATTGAATAAAAAATTAATGGTTTTGAGCCTCCAACACCGAGTCAGATTGGCTGGAATTTCGCCTCCCAACGAGTTATTGCTGAGATTGATGGACTAAAGTGTGAACAAACGACCAAGTTCCTGGGGGATTTGGCCATGGAGTTTGTTGTGGCTAAGGTCGATTACACGAAGGAACGTAAGATTCGCAATGAAGGGTGACAAAGGAACCTACTAACTGAAGCCCTGTCAGATTCATGGCCGCAACCCTCTGAGAATGGTGCCGATCGCATGTGATTCCTTGCCACTGGCAGAAAGGGAGAGAATCATTCCATGTGCTCAAGGAATCGCTCCGCAGCTGATGCTTGAAAGCGAGTAGAGCAAGTGCATCGGTTGCATTTGCTGAATCTTTTGTAGTAACCGATTCCACCACAGGCCACATGAGAAGCGTTGCACGGATGATGAAGAATAACGAAAGCCACCTCACAACAACAACAACAACAATATTACATGAGAGCTCCATCACCAACTGTTGCTAGCTCTCTTACTAGTGGAAAGGGGGTGTGGATTGTGGAATGAGGCAAGACAGAATCCCATGCCACCTATTTATAGCAGATGCCATGCTGATGCTGTTGCAATTACATGACTCACCAGGTTACGTTCATGACTCGTCCAGTCTTCTACGATAATAAATGCATGGACTTGACAGTAGTTGGACCCATATGCAGATGACTTGGACTTGGACTTAAAACGTGTGTATGCATCACGTTCATACAAATACTTTGTGGGGGCGTGGGTTTCATTTTCTTTGATAGGAGTGGACTCAAGAGTTTCAAAAGCTCTTTGGGGGTGGGGTTTTAGATTTCATTTCTTTGATAAAAGGACTCGAGAGTTTCAAACTCAACTCTCACCTCATTTATAAAAAAAAAAAGGGAAAGAAAGAAAGAAAGAAAAGGCACTGTCCACCTACTGGCAGGGATGTTTGGTTGGGTTATTGGTATGCCCTTGCAGCCTTGCTCAGCCTTATTTGTTGCTAGGAGCTCCACCATATCCAAATTTACCTTTTATGATTCAAACCAATGGGGCCAATGCCCATACCCATATCCATACCCCCTACCTCAATCAGATTCAGTGCCATATCTTCATATTAAGAATTAACTTTATGCTTTATTTTTCTTTTTAGTTTTGGAAAGCCATGTCATCAAGAGTTGTTTTTTTTTTTTTTTTTACAAGAATTCCCTATATTTTCATTCAACAGCATAAAAACCACTATGTTTATTAAAATCTGTATTGACTTATAGTTAAAAGATAAAAAGACATGTTTGCCCCCCTTCTATCATTAATGGTGATGGCATGTTACGAAATCTCCGTGGCAGCCAAATGACGGATGAGACTGAGTCCCACTAATCAGATGGCTGATCTCTATTACAAGCGGTATAATCAGATTCTAAATTCGGGCAAAAAAATTTGGAAAAATGATAGAATTTTAAATTTTATAATCACCAATATGGTGATCGGAGCTATTGGGCCAGCCCCATCATGGATGAAGCTGTTGCAGATGAGTCAAATAAAATCACCTAAATTATAGCCCATTATAATATATGAAGCGAACTGATTTTAATTTGAAATCAGCTCCAATTAGCTCCAATTGATTTTGACCATTCCATTGCTGACCTAATTACCATTGATTTAATACCCAATTGAATTTCATGATCCTTTCTTTTACTCAACGGTTTTTTGTCACTCATGTAACTCCTTTTCTCCTGTCACGTACAAATGTTTTTCTTCCTATTTATCTTCCCTCTTCCTTTTCTCCCTATTCATCTTCCCTCTTCCTTCCAAAGAAATGCCCTTACTTGATGGCAAGAGGGATCTGATGAATAGGAAATAAACAAAACGCTCCTCCAAGACTCTTCCTCTTCATCTTCCCTCTCCCATCATTCCCTGCTCGCTCGACGCTCTAGTCTCCTCGGCACCGATTTTTACACTCCCCATGGCTCCAACCCGACCCGAACTGGCCCGAAACCCAGGCACAAGTCTTCTTCTCCGCTCTTCTTCTTGACGACAGAACCTAGATCCTCTGTCTCTCTTAAATCTGGCAGTGAGTCTGGATTTCTTCCTATTCGATGTCTTCTCTAGAGACAGTGTAGCGCCGGTGATCTCGCCCTTTTTCTTCTCCGACAACGGTGAACCAAAGCCAGGTCCTCTGCACCATCTTCTTCTCCGACGGTGGCTGGGTGGTGCATTGTGCAGAGCCAGGGACACCTATCGCCCGAGTTCGAATCGTCTTCTCTGGCTGTGGCAAGTGGAACCAGCAGAGTCCGAATCTTCTCCGATGACGATGGCAGCTAACACGAGTAGGGCCCTTTGCTCTTCTACTCTGACCAGGATGAAGAGGACAAGACTAGATTCTCTCCTATCGCCTGCAAGTCTGGGGAGTCTTGTTCCTCTACACAGTCTGACAATGAGAAAAAAAATCAAAACAGCATCACCGACTGAACTGTGTACTGTGTGGCCCACTGATCAGATCAACTCCGATCTGACCTCCGTAGTCTGCAACAGGCAGCAAGTCGAACAACAGTCTTCTTCTCCGGGAACGAGCAACCCAGAGAGTCTGAGGCCTCTGCAGCAGGTCTTCGTCTTTGTTTCTACAGCAACCACTGAGGAGTCCGGATCTCTTCTTCGCCAATGGCCGACCTCTATTCTGTCTTCCCTGAGTGCGGTGGCCGGCGAGAAACTACCGCCTGCACTGTTTTCCATTTCAAAAACCTAGAACTCGAGATCAGTAAACAGAGCCCTGTCCTGTCTGCTTCCAAGCTCTCCTCTGTCAGTTTCGGGATCCTTGGCTCCTGTTAGATATTCTACATCAAGATGAGAGTGGTAATCATTGATACCTCGCCAAGTAGTTCAAGACCGTTGCCGACCAGGTTGGCAAGCCAATGCATCTACCCTTTTCGAGTCTTGAGATTGTCGTATTGGGAACGAAATAATACTCTGTTTTTTTATAAGGGTTTCTAAGTTAGATTTGGCTCTAAGTTTAATTATTTAGTTAAACTTTTTTTGATGATTCTGATGTCAGAAGATTTTTTTTGCAGAGTCTATAGGGTTATTAGCAACAACAGGCTACAATATAAAAGCCCTTCATGTTAGGCAACATCTATGCACGGTAAGAGATTTTTTTGCTTTCAGTTTCATTTTATTTTTTTAATGCTTTGGCGTTTGTGATACTTGAGAATGTCTCTGTCTAACAACGTGGATTTTGCAAATTTAGAGAGATTTACATTTACTGCACCTTTGCATTGGTACATTCTCATGTTGATCTCTTTTACAAATCCTAATATTGAAAGAATTAGTTACCGCTAGCTGTGTGTTGTTGCTACCATTCGATATATGGGAATTTTTCATTGAAAACTTTGATAGTTTAATTTTGAATAAAATTGTGGACATTACTCATGCTTTTGATATTTTATTTTTTAGTTTGAGTGTAAGGTGTTTGGTTAAATACCTGAAATAAATATGTTCTGTCAATTTGATTTTCATTTATTTCAATGTTTGTTTTGGGTTTTTTTGTATTTTTGGAATTGAGACTGAAACTGACTTCTTAAAGATTTAGACTCAGTTTTGTATAAGATGTTATGGGATTCTTTATATAAACTGGTTTTTTGCAGATTTAGACTCTTTTTTTTATAAAATATTATGGGTGGTTTATATTTCAAAACTTTTCCACTGTCAATGTTGAGATCCCTTGAAAAATCATGCCCCTTCCCCCCATCAATATCGAGTTCCTTTAAAAGATCCTGCCCTGGCCCTCTTGTACTTATAGCCCCGAGCTTCTCTTGCAAAATTATCGGATTAAAATGTTGATAAGTGACAAAGGGACAAAGATGGTGTGTTAGAGGAGATTGTTGGTTCCCATTGGACTATAGAGTTTTATATTCCTTATTAATACATATCATGTCAAATGATCTATGTATAGTTGAGATAATCGCGCTAGAAATGTACGCCTGAAAATTATATTATTGATATAATTAAAAACAAAATTCATAAAAAAAATGAAGGTATTAAATAAGTGCAACGTCCTAAATTCCATGTAGCCTGAAATGTGGGCAACAAGAATAAAACCAATTCAAAACCCTTGCATGTAACAGGCATCAACTCCATCACTCTTTAAGTAAAATAGGATTTGTGTTGTGTTCAACATACCTGTTCACTTTATTCTCAGGGAAACCAAGTTTGAAGGACCCTATGCAAATCTAATCACTTGGTTGCACTGCATTGAAATTCCATGTACAATAAAATGACTTGCTACTCATAGGTAATATAAGTTAGTCATAAAAGACCTCAATTGCATGTATGTTCTGCATTAGAAAAAATCGTAGCATTATGCATGTGTATATGTTTGGAAATATAGGTAAGCAAAGCTCATTTGCTTGTATATTCTTTATCTTTAAGATATTTGGTTGTTAATTGTTCTCCTTTTTTCACTCTAAATTGCATTATATATGATGAGTTTAGGTTATCACATTATTTCATGGGCTTATGCTGGCAAAAAGGTTATTGGTTGTAGTATTTCCAATATATATCTGAGATTGATGAATTGAGCTCCGTCAAAGAATTACGTAGTAGGGAAGATCTCAGCTCTTATTCTTTTTATTCAGTACAAACTTTGAAAACAATCGTTTTTTGCCATGAGTTTTGGATCTATTCTCATCCTTTGATTTAATTCTCATTTTGTTTTTCTTTCGGTGTACAGAACTAATCTGTTCCAATATTCAAATCAGAAAGGCTAGATCTTTTGCTTCTTTTTTTTTTTTTTTCTCCATTTTGATTTTCTAATTTATTTTCTCACATTGGTTATCTTATACTTTAAGTCAATGCAACTTTATTTTTCTTTTCTAAAATGTGAAGTAAATAACTCTTTCAATTTTGGACTAGGGATACAAGCTAAACAACTAATGTTGCTCGTGCTAAGCACGGGAGCTTTTGGCTAGTTTTACCATGAATTTTCTAGGAATTCAGTTTCGCGATAACAAAAATGGCCACCATGAGTTTCTTATTTAATTCAATTCCATGCAATAGAGTCATTGAAGAAAAGATCAAATCCTTGCAGAGCATGAGCATAATCTGTGTCTCTATCTTATATCGTTCACCCTTCACCAATGTAACAATCCTTTGTTAGAAGTCCATTTTGCTATGAATTTTTAGGAATTCAATTCTAGGTAAACAGACAGGCCACAATGACTTCTTAGGAATTCAAATCCTTGCAAACAGTCAGGGTCACAGAACAAAATATCATGTCTTTGGATAGAAAAGTATGTGACTAATCTACAACTCCACCTACATCCTTCATAGAGTTATTACAGAAGCAGTATTACAGGAGTTGAGATTTCCAGAGGGAGGGTCAGAGAGATTTTCTGACACCACTGGTAAAAGTCCCTCACGGGGACGACCTTTTCAATCCAACTGGCTAAAACTCAGTCCCACATAACTATCATGAATTAAGTAAAAAACTCTAACTAAAAAGGAAGGGGCAAATCTCATTGTGGACGTACGATATAGGGGGGACTAATTACATGGAAGGGTTCAATTGGTCAAAAAGAAAAAAAAAAAAAAGAAAAGAAAAAAAAAAAAAAAACCGGAGAGTGGAAAGTAAAATAGTTTTAAGAAGGTTAGTGACGGGAAGTTGCAGTCTTCAGGAGGCCCACTTAAATGCGCGTCCATCAGTGAGAACTAGGAGGAAGTTGAAAGGTCTCCCCGGAAAGGTGGGGACGACCCAAAAGCTCAGCCCGGTCTGATTATCCTAGCCCTTGATTTAACATTCTTAAAGTTTAATGTTAATGGTAGATTTATTTTAGTTTTAATCCAATGGTGAGTGAAGGTTCACTGAGACTAAAATCAGGCCTCATGCGAGAGTGTGGTATGATAGGATAATCAAAGGGGCCGTAATGATCAAAGGTGGGCCTAAGTGGCCCCATAGGTAGGAGAACATTTTCCTATAGTAAAAGCACAAAATACATGGGCCTTTTGTGAGGTTGTATTAACATACTTTTGGGCTTTTTGTGAGAAATCCTGATAAAAAAAATATGAGCCCATGAGGCTGGTCCCGAACCCAAACTTAAAATTGGTCCAAACCTTATATCCGTATGAGTATCTAATTTTCGCAGGCCGAATCAGCGGGATTTACCCCCACGGTGACTTGAGTCAAGAGGATCCCAATTCGATGAGAATCTTTTGCAGTGGGACTTTTTTTTTTTTTTTTTGCTGACCAGGGGTATTCAAGGCGTCTCTGAGCACCTAACTAATCTCCCAGAGTGGTGGCCTCCCCATGTTTCCATTCACCGAGTTCGTCGGGCTATATAATAGCCTGGGGTCCCAACGCTTGGCTGGCTTCGATGCTGAGACCTCCGGGTGGTTACGGACAGTGGCGGACCCAAGATTTTCGTTTGAGGGGTGCGAAATGATGGCAATTGAAAAAGTCCAAAAATATTATTTTGTGATAATTTCTTCACATTAATAATGACAAAAGAGAAAATCTATTGCATTTAAATGATTACAAAATATTCAAGTGTATCGACTAGCATTTTCTCATCAAAAGTCATATCTCAAATATACAACAAAGCTTTTACAATTGCCCTTGATGGTTTTTCATGTTTTGAAACAGTTGCATGATTGTTTTATTGTCAGTACTGTAAAATATGCCCCTTTCGATATATAGAAGTAAACAATCATTCATTCACTCATCTTCCATTCGATTGTGTAGTCGACTCTTCACAATTTTCATAGCAGAAAAAACTCTCTCAACAGTAGCAGTAGCAATTGGTAGAGTTAGCGCCATTCTCAAAAGCAAGAGAACCAAAGGATATAAAATGTCCTTTTTGTTTCAACCATCTTCTGAGCAAGGCTACTAATTCCTTTCATTTCTAAGAACTTGCTATTGGTTCGCATGTCATTAATGTAAATCTCCAGTTGATTATCAAGTATCAATCGATTTGAGTTTGAAAAATCATCTGGATAGAATTGAGAAAGGCGGATCAATTTTTCCTTGTTGAAGGCAGAGAATGAATCGCTTGGATTGAAGCATGCCACACAAAGAAGCAACTCGGTTGTCACCTCATTGAAGCGATCGTTGAGCTCTTTAAGTTGCATGTCAATAGTAGTATAGAATATTTCAACGCGGTAAAAATGTAGATTTGTTACTTCAGCTTTGCGTCGTGATCGCATTCGATCAACGAACAAATCATCCATATTCGGACTGGGGATTTCATATTTATTACAAAATAAATGAACTTCAGAAAGGAGAGAATCCCAACCATCGTCTCTCATCATTTGCAATTTTTGTTTTGATATTCTTACCATTTCCATGGCATTGACAATATCTTGATCTTTTCGTTGCAATGCCTTTGATAAAACATTCGTGATCCCCAAAATATTTGTCATCAAATGCATTTTAAATGCGAAATCAAAAGATTCTAATTGAAGCAATGAGTGAGCCGCACTACCCACATTTTCATTTGTATCATCTTTTACAATAATATCAAGCACATCAATCACAGAGGAGAACATGTGAATCAAGTTAATCAATGTACCATAATGCCAGCCACATTGTGTATCTCCCGGCCATTTGAGACTAGTCTTTTGATTCAAACCTTGTCCACTTTCAAGTTCACTGGTATTGAGTGCATCAACAACTTTAGCAGCTTGTATACTTTGGAGCATGTCATGACGTTTGCAAAAGCCTCCAACGACATTTATCGTATAGCAGACCGATTCGAAGAACATGGCAATTGGTATGTGTTTTTTTGCGACAGCAATGAGTGCTAATTAAAGCTGATGTGCAAAACAATGAATGTAAAACACAGTAGGATTCTCATTTTGAACGAGTGTTTTGGGACCATGAAGATGACCATGCATATTACTAGCTCCATCATAACCTTGCCAAACTTGTTATGTTCAATCCATGTTTGGAAAATATCGCATCAATTGCTGCTTTAAGTGATTGAGCAGTAGTGTTTGTGACATGTTCTACTAGCAAAAAGCACTAAATCACACATCCCCGCTCATCCACATAGCGTAAAACAATGGCCATTTGCTCTTTCATAGAGATGTCACGAGATTCATCCATCAAAAGAGCAAATGGTGCATCTCCAAGTTTAGAAATGATAGCTTGAGTGGTCTCCATAGAAGCCGCATTTACAATATCTTTCTGAATCTTAGGCAGGTAAGTTTCAAATTTTCAGGAGCATTTTCCAAAATGACTCTTAGTAGCTTCATTTTGATCGGCAATTACTTGCAAAAGCTCAAGGAAGTTACCCATGTTATTTGAATCCTCAGATTCATCATGACCGCGAAAAGGTAACCCTTGGCGTAGAAAAAAGCGAATGACATCAAGCGTTGCCTTTAAGCGGATTCGATACTCAGTTCGAGCTTGATCTGATTGCTTGACAATAATTGTCTTAATGTGTTGCTTTTGATTTAATAAATTTTGGCACTTCTCATATGCTTGATTGTGAGAACTCTTCGGGTCTCCCACGTGATTTCCAATTCTTTCTTTTTTCCTCCAATTTCTAAATCCTGGAGTTATAAAGGCATCATGATGTGCATGCTCTCCAAAAAGATAACAACATAAGCAAAATGCAGCATCTTTTTTTATGCTGTATTCCAACAAACTACCATAATCCTTAAACCAAGCTGGATTAAATCGCCTCTTATCTTGTGCAGACTCTGTAAAAGGAAATTCATGATCACAAGGCTGACAAGGACCCTTTTGTCGATACGCTCTTTGGATTTGGTCTTGATCCATAGGATGATAACTCAATATTGGATTTCGTAACCCAGGATTTGCAGGAAGATTTGCCAAGTTAATTTCTACACGACTTTTCTTCGAAGCTGATGACACTTGATCATTGTTATCATTCTCTAAAGTCGAACATGTTAGGCTAGGAGTTGATTTCTTTTGAAATAATTTTCCATATCTGATTCAAAGATGAAGAAAATTTCATCAAAATCAACGCCTGCCTAAAAACATGTAACTTATTAGAAACACATAACTTGATTGGAACAGAATTTAGTTCGAGCACATAACTTAATTGATTATTGGCAAGGTTGGGACACAAACACATGGGCATATGAAAATACTTAAGACACAAATCAGTCATGGCTACGCATATGTAAACCACATCCATCAAATTAAACAATATCATAGAAATATGAACATTTGTACATCAAATTGCCAGCATAGAGTTAAAAGCATAAAGCTCTAGATCAAATCCACAATTTATTTAAATACACTCTGAATTCTCCAAGTACTCTCATGAAGACAAATTTGTTCATAACTATTTTACAGTGGATTTCTTACTTTGGGGAATGGAAAAGATTCAATGATCCTAAACACCATGCTTCCAGACACAAATCTCTCATGTAATTAAAATGCAAAAGGAATCTCACATTAATCAATTCCTGATGAATTTGAGATTGTAATTTGAACTTGTAACAGCAGCATTAATGAACCGAGAGGTATTTCCAGACTTATACCTGTGTTTAAGAGGTATTGAGAGAAGGAATTTGCCTTCAATCCCAGAATACTCTCATTGAGGAACCCAATGCTTTTGTGGCTCCCCCATTTGAGGATGTGGCCCTTGAAACAACGCAAGGCCAGAAAGCCCAATATTTTGAATGCAAGGGATACAGTGTCACAGACATGTTGCATAGAATTGAGAAAAAAAAAAAACCTGTGATTATTGCAAACAAACAAGGCATATTATTTTAGAATGCACTAAGCGACCTTCTAGAAAGAATGATCAGACTTGCAATGTCCAGAACGTCATCAGACTTATCTACATGCCCAAACCCATCTTGTGAGGGATAAGGCTGTGAAAGGAGCTGCAATGAGCCAATGATCAAAGTCAAAGGTAAATCCAACTATCCAAGTGGACCCCAAAAAATTGAATTGCACATTTGCACATACAGTCCTCGTGTATAGCTCACTTTCAAATTGCAAACACTTACTATTAGAACTTAGAAGCTATTGGAAATGGGATCGTGTAAACAGCAAACAGAAAACCCAAAATCTGAATTTGGGAAAGTAGTGGGGAAGAAGAGCAACCTGATCACTGAAGAAGAGAGTGGTGCCGAGTGCCGACGACCATGAGTCTAAGAACTCCTGCCTCAATGGATTCGGGCAATGGGAACCTACAACAGAAGCTTTTTCTAGTGTCTAAAGAAGAGACAAAAGGCAATGGAGATGGGGAAATGGGAACTAGGGTTGTAATGGGACTGGCCCAAGTCAGTTAAAGAAGAGGGAATGGAAGGCAGGGACTCGATTCCCTTTACGCTTCTATGTCTCCACATCTGTAGGACTGCAAGTTTTTGAGCCTCGTCAGTCGTTGACTTGAAACCGTGCGCAAGAGAAACAGAGAGGGAGGGACTAGGGAGGGAGAGAGAAGGGAGAACTGTTGATTTGGTGCGTTGATGAAGAGTTTCCAATAGACATTGGAGAGGGAGAAGGGAGGGAGAGATACAAGGGTTTTCGATTTGGGGGAACTAGGTGGATTTCTTGATTGTTGATGTGGGTGGGTGCATTTTAACGATGGGTTTTAAATTGCGGGGGGTGGTGGTGGTTTGTGCAAGATGGATTTTTAAGTGGGGCAGGGGTGCATGACCCATATCCCTTTAAAAGGATTTTCAAAATTTACTGGGTGCACCTGCACCCAGGTGAATACATGTGGGTCCACCCCTGGTTACGGAGTGCTCCAACCAACGGCGCTACCAAGCGTTGTTTTTTGCAGCAGGACTTGACTTGCGAAGTTACGTTCATGACTCGTCCAGTTTTCTACGATGCTAAATGCTTGGTCCAGACAGTCCAGCTTTCTACGGATGGACTAGACAGTTGTTGGACTTGGACCCATATGCAGATGACTTGGCTTGGACTTAAAACGTGTGCGTATGCATCACGTTCATACAAATACTTTTATCAGGTTTCATTTTCTTTGATAGGAGTGGACTCGAGTTTCAAAGGGTGGGTGGGTTTAGGTTTCATTTTCTCTGATAGGAATGGACTCAGAGTTTCAAAACCTCTTTTGCGGGTGTGGGTGTGTTGTGTGTCTAGGTTTTAGGTTTCATTTTCTTTGATAGAATGACTCAGAGGGTTTCAAACTCAACCCTCACCTCATTTTAAAAAAAAAAAAGGGAAAGAGAAAGAAAAGGCACACTCCACCTACTAGTTGGGATGTTTAGTGTTCTTACTCAGCTGAGCTATAGTGTGTTACTTATTATATAAAATATTTTTTTCCTTTCTTATTATTTAAAATATTTTTTTATTATCACCATAAAGGAGAAATACAATGTCAGTATTTAAGAGCAAGAACGAAAAATGGGTCTTGTTTGGTTGGGTTTTTGTTATACTCTTCCAGCCTTGCTCAGGCCTAGCTTATACCCGAATGGTCATATATATATATAAGGGAGACGGTCCAGTGAGGACCGTCCTCACTCACCAAAATAAGGACCCAACATACCCGTTCGATGGAGACCCTCATCCAACTCATCCAACGGTGGTCATCAAGCATATAAAGCTAAAGGAAAAAAAAAGAAAAAAAAAGAAGAAGAGGGAAACGAAAAACAGAACAGCCCAAAGTCTTTCTGCAAGTGAGGCTTCCATCCCTTGCTCTTTGCTCTCTTCCTCATCCTTGGGCCCTCCCCTCGGATCATCTTCTTCTCCCTCCTCCCTCTTCTTTTACATCTCCTTCTCCATTGCAGGAATCATGATGGGGAATGGGTAGCTCTCTCTTCATTTCTCTCTGCCCCTCTTTTTTCATTTCTCCGTCTGTCTCTCTTGAGGAACTGGGGAACCATGGGAATTGAAAGGAAGAACCCCTTCATCATCTCTCTCGGTTGCCATCCCTCCACTCTTTCTGTCAAAGAAAATGAAGGAAAAAAAGAAAAAAAAAACACCCCAAATTGAATGAACGAAGAAACGCTGGTGCTCCAAACAATGTATACTACCTCCAAGAAACATTTGAAAAGGAACATGAAGGTCACCACTATTTTGACATTAGCAACCACCCGTTTTCCTTTTTTTAGCACAAGAACAAACAACAAAAATTATACAAAGTAGGACAAAATCCATATATCCTGTTATATTTCTAACCATTGAAATCTCCAAAAGTTTCCACGGAAAGTAAGATAAAGATATCATAGCAGTGACTCAATTTAAAGAAGTAAAGAAAACAGTCCATCTTCATTGAACATTGAACAATCTTCATTGATGCAAAAAACTACCATTGCTCAAGCATTTCTTCATTTTCTTAAATTACAACATCCAACATTAAATGGGAACATTTCAGTAAATCAGTCACAAAGCCCCTCATTCAGATATAAAAAAATATTTCCAATTTCATTACAAAATCCCAATACAACTTCCCCAATTCCATTACAACATCCAAACACAACATCCCCACATGAACAAAACTGCTACCTGTAACTGAAAATAATGAGATGTCAACCTTCTCCAAAAGAATTATAGCTTCAAACATCCTCAATACATTTCACTCCACATTCATTGATTCGAGCCCTACAAAATTCAAAACAAGGGAACCACAGGACAAAACATTAGATTAAACTATGCTTTCTAAAAGGTAGTGGAAATTGACTAGAGTTTTAGTAGCCAAGAGAGAGAAAGGGGGTTCTTGGTAAAATGCTCTGCTGGCTTAGAGGGACTGGCGGGAAGAGGGATAGTAGAAGAGGCAGCTGCTGTCCACTGCAGACCGACCGGAACTTGCAGGATCAATGGACTGACTGGAACATGTAGCTGGTGCAGAGTGTACGACGAGTGATGAACCCAAGTTGGTATTCGGCCATCAAGTGATGGAACAGTGCAGCCGGAGCTCGAGGCAGGGATCTCAGCTTTACTTCGTTCATTTGATTTGGGACTTTTTTTGCGACCGAAAGAGAAAGGAAGAAGGGCAACCGAAAGAGATGAGGAAGTGGTTTCTTCGTTCCGGTTCCCATGGTTCCTTCTGGTTCTCATCTAGAGAGATAGACTGAGAAATGAAGAAGGAGATGTGAAAGAAGAGGGAGGGGGAGAAGAAGATGATCCAATCACAAGGCCTGGGTTTGAGTTGAGTAGGTGCAAGGGCAAGGAAGAGGGCAAAGAGAAAGGGAAAGAACCCTTGCTGAAAGGTTTAGGGCGGTTTTGTTTTTCGTTTCCCTCATTTTTCCTCCTTTTGCTTTATATGCTTGATGACTACGATTGGATGAGGGTCTCCATCGGACGATGAGGCCGGGTCCTTATTTTGGTGAGTGAGGGTGGACCGTCTCCCTATATATTATAAATAATAACAGCTGTCTTCTTTGTGAGGGAGCGACACGTGGCACGTGGCCTCGGTACATTTTTCTCTAGAAGTGCAATGTCTTATAATATGGTCCCACTCACTGTTTTTTAGAGTAACACAATGAAGAGAGATTCGATATTTTACCTCATACTCATCCCTATCTTAAATTTCGTTTATTATGAGTAGCCCTGGCGAGATATTCAGTAGTTTACCTCATCCTAATGCCTATCTAAAATTTTGAATTTTGAAATTCTAACCAGTGAGAATAATTTGTAACTCCATCCAAATTTCCAATTTTCTAAATCTCTTTCAATAATTGGCCATCTCCATGACGGAACCCATCTCACATATCCCATCTCTAAAATAGAAAATCCACCCACAACCATTCCAACTTTACAGTATGTTTGCGGGAGAACAGGTGGAATATGAGATTTCTACTCCATCTTACTCTCTTTCCATGCATGGTATATGAAAATAGAATTTATATGTCCCGCACAAGTATAATATAATAGACGCACCAATGCTTTAAAACCCAGAACAGAGGATAGATTCTGGGTTTATTTGTACATAGCAACACACTCAACTTTTAAGACACGGGCCAAAAAAGCATGTATTTCGAACCCATGATATTTTGCAGATTCTAACCTGTGTAATCAGTGGATTTTATTTGCAGAAAGTGCATATAAATAATTACTACTGCGGCACTTCCATGTGTTTGTAAGATTAGTATTTTCAAATGTTATCATATGAGTGTTATCTGCACATATTTTCAAACCTTATCAGTAATTGGAATCTTTACATATTTTCAAACTCTTGACCTTACAAATCAGATTCCATGTGTCTTTACCTCAAACACATTGGCGATAAATATGTGCTGAGTCTGAAAATTATCAAATGAAAAGCTTACCTTATAGAGGATTATTGGCCGCAAAGTAATAGGAGTGAACAATACAATACGGAGGAGTAAACTTCACATTCACTACTCAAAGACTGCCCAATATGGGTCCCCATATGTAGCTCACAAGCATTAAGATCTACGAAATTTTTCCAAACAAATGACTTCAAACTCTAAATGTTCACAAAAGCATCCATCCCTTTCAACCTCGTTGGAAGCCACTGCAAAATTGAAAGAAAATCTTCATTTAGGCATTTAAGCGTACACCATACACCTCAAACTTGAACTATCGAACTCGTGGGAAGGAGGTGACCAATGTGTATAAACTAAGCATAGACCCACATACTAAAGGAAGATTGTTGAGTCTACTTAAGGAACACCACTGGGACATAAAAATGTAATGATTTTCATAATCTTTCTATCACTAGGTAGAAGAAAATGGAGTAGAAGATTGTTTTCTTCAATGAAAGTTGACGATATTGTCAACTTGGGTGACTTCGTCCAAGAAAACGTACGGACAATTATCTTGTCATTTTATAGTTTTTCTTAATAAAATCCTCTAAATAATGTTTAAGCTTCATTTTTTATGTAAAAATCCCCTAATTTTATGTTTTGTTTTTCTTATTATTTTAGGAAAGCAATGTCATCAAGAATTTTTTTTCTGTCTTTTGAAAAAATTCCCTATATTTTCATACGGCATCATAAATGCCACTCTATTTTGTCTGTTTATTAAAATTTGTATTGACTAAGACCCTGTTTGGCGTCTCTTATCTATATGAGACAGATCTGTATAGAACAGATCTGTTTTAAATGGCCCTGTTTCAAATAAATGGTGTATAAATAGTTTGTTTGGTTACATAGAAAAAATGATTAAAATAGATATTTTTAAAACAATGGTTGAAAATCTTTCATAAATATCTCAAGATCCATAAGGATTCAAGTATTGAAATTTGACGTCGTAGTTGTGTTTAGCCTTACAAAGAAAATTAATGGTTTGGATCTTGCATTTGGGGGCCATGGTTTTTAAAAAGGTAGATATAAATGTTTGTGGTTTCTTGTAAATATCTCAAAATCTATGATGATCCTACTGCTAAAATTTGGACTCGTAGTCGTGCATGATGTTGTGAATATATCCAATGGTTTGGATCATGACTTTTGGTGGCTGAATTTACAAAAGAAAAGAAAAAGGAAAAAACCACACTGCCTGTGTACAATTTTAGTGCCCAGTCGAAAATCATGGTACATCAACGGTAAAAAATGTTTTTATAAATATCTCAAAATCCGCTTGGACTTGGAGGCTAATTTTTGGACCTGTGGCCGTTTTTGTCCGTCCAAAGAGAATCAAAGATCATATCATGATTTTGGGCCGCACAATGTCTAGAATATTAGATCAAAGGGCTCACTTTTTTTGCAAATATCTCGAGATTTGGGGTAGATCAATAATTGAAATTTTGACATGTGACCGTATTTGACCTTTTGAATATTTCTAATGGCTTGGATCATGATTGTGGTCCCATAAATTAAAAAAAAAATTGAAAAACCGGATTGTCTAAGGAGGACGTCCATATCACTGTTGCATGTTACATCTATCCGCTTCAGACCACAAATTGGATTCTGCAACATTTTTAGACTTCATGGGACAGACCCTTTTTGTCTAAATGTCATATGAAATGGACACAGTAAAAACCCATACCAAACAACTAAAACTGGATTTAATCAGTTTTAAGCCAATAAGAGAGGAAAAATATAGATGCCAAACTGAACCTAATGATTAAAGTGTAAACAATAATTACTTCAATTCTTATTCTCCAATTATTTATGTGACATAATTAAAAGATAAAAAAACATGTTTGCCCCATGTATCATTAATAGTGACGACATGTCGACTCCTCTGCTTGTAATTTATACAAGAAGATTTTACCAAGAAAAATACTTTAGGTGGCCAGTGGGTCAAAAATGTCACGTACTAAGCACCGAACTGGCCTTCTCGCCTGAAGTTCTTCTTTTTTAAGCCGGTTTTTTCGAGGGTCGACGTTGACCCTCACTAGTTTAAGTGTGGGTTGATGCCGACCCTCGCTATAATAAGTGAGGATTGACGTTAATCTTGTGCAAGCGGAAAAAATAGTTTTCTTCACCTTCTTCATTCTTCCCCTCCAAATCCGATCCAGTGGGCAACCCAATGGAAAAAGATTATCATGAGGATTTACCATGTGAACAAATCTTATTAATCTCAAATGTGTTCATTAACCATAGAATTTAGTAGGGGTGTAACGGTTAGGCTAAACTTGTGTTTTGGGAAAACTGTAGACCAAACTGTATTTACGGTTTTCGGTTTTTTAAAATCGTAACCGTACCTAAAAAAACTGTTAAAAAACCAAACCGCGGTTAACCGTATTAGATAGTTCGGTTGTGGTTAATTGTTACTTAAAATACATTATTTTTGTAAGAATGCAAAATGCATATTCAAAAGTCAAAGCCAAGTATCCTAGATAACAAATTATATAATTCCAAAAGACTAAAATAGCATTAAAATATTCACAGAGACAAATGAAATAAGAAAGTCTATTTTTCCAGCAAACACAGCATTGATCCTTCACTTTTTCCTTTCTCATTTTTTGTTCCAACGATTATGGTTTAAAAGTTAAAAGGGGTTATTTAAATTATAAAATTACACAATACTATATAAGGTTTGGTTAACCTGTGTGTTTTGGGTGATCAAATAAACTAGAAGAAGGAGCATCCTGCATATCAGCTTGGAATGGGAAAAGGAGGAATCAAGTCAAAGAAGCGATATGGCATTTTGCAGTAAGAGGCTGGAAAGGTGATCAGATCAAAGCCCAGGTCAAAAACGGTGTTTTGAAAAATTCATTAATATCCCCATCTCCAGAAAACTTTGAGGACAGTCCTTTTTTTTTTGTTTTTTTTTGTAAAGTTGAGAAAGCTCTTACAAAGCTAGTACAGTACTACTGCTCATGCGTGTAAAATTTAATAAATTCATATCAAAAGGTTAAGACTTTAGAGATCTTGGCTCTCTTTTTTGGGTGTGCTATTTCATGTACAAACCATTCATATGATCAACCACAAGCTCCATTCCACCCACCTAGGTGGGCCATCTAAAGCCATCAATTGATTGCACAAACAGGTCATTACAACTAATCACCATTATAAATATAAAAAAGATCATTTATTGCAGGAAGTTCAGTAGTTGCCATGATAAATAAAAATAGAGAAAAATCAAACATCTTACCCTGCAAAGGGCCAACTTCTTCTAGGGTCTCGGGCAGAGAGACAGTGACGAGGACGATCAATAGAGAGAAGACGACCAATATCTTTATTTTCACGGTGAATTCTCATTTTATTCTTCTCTACTAGATTGGGTTTGGGAAAGAGAGGAAGAAGACGATGAGTGAAACTTTTTTTTTTTTTTTTTCCGTCTATGCAAGGTCGACGTTGACCCTCGTTATAGTGAGGGTCAATGTCTCAAAGAAACAGGTAAAAGAAAGAGGAATTTCAGGCAGGAAGGCTGGTTTGGTGCTATATCCCTAAAGTGATCTTTTTGGTCCACTGGCCACCTAAAGCGGGGTTTTTTTTTTTTTTTTGGTAAAATCCCCTTTATACAACTCTGAAAATGCAAATCACTGTGGCAGGCAAATGTCGAATGAGACTTATATCTATTACAAGCGGTGTAATCAGATTTTAAATTGGGGGCAAAAAATTGGAAAAATGATAGAATTTTAAATTTTACCAATATGGTGATCATAGCTATTAATAAAGTGGTTGTGGATGAGTCAAATAAAATTACCTCTTATATAATTAGGGATATAAATGGGTTCTTGATTCTCCAATTAACTGGAGATTCTAATTCATTAAAAACCAAGTTTGGGTCCTTATTTAGGCATCGATAAGTAAAGGGGTCCGGATCCATTTGTGGACCCGTGACCTAAACGGGTCCGGGTCTGCGTCCACATTTTTTCCGTATCATTCTCTGCCTATTCCTGCACTCGTACTTATCCCATATACAGAACCGGTTTCGGTTCCATCTTTTCATTAATGGTTCCGTTACAAAACCAAGAAACCGGTTCCGGTTCCATCTTCTCGTTAACTGGTTCCACATTCTTATTAACGGTTCTGGGTTCGGGTCCACCAAGGACCCAGACCAAAACCGAGCAGTTTATATCCCTATATATAATACTTTGTGTCAACCTATTTTACCACAATTTTTCTAGGAATTCAGTTTCACGATAACAAAAAACCCACCATGAATTCTTAGTTAATTCAATTCCATGCTACAGGGTCATAGAGGAAAGGATAAAATCTTTGCAAAGCATGAACGTAATCTATGTCTGCATCTTATATCATTTATCCTTCACCACTTTAACAATCCTTTTTTTTTTTTTTTTGTAACAATCCTTTGTTGGAACCCATTTTACTATGAATTCCTGTAAACTCAATTTTATGTAAACAAACAGGCGACAATGACTTCTTAGGAATTCAATTCCATGGAAATGATTAGGGTCATAGAAGAAAACATCATGTCTTTGGATAGGAAAGTCTGGGACTAATCTACAACTTCACGTACATCCTTCACAGAGGAATTAGAAAAGCAGTATTACAGGAGTTAGGATTTCCAGAGGGTGGAGTTAGGATTTCCAAAGAGTGGGTCATGGAGATTTTCTCTGCTACAAAATCCATCAGTTGATCACCTTTGCAAGCCAAATGGCTAAAACTCAATCCCAAATATATCTATCATTAAGTAGAATTCTAACTACATGAAAGGGCCAAATCTCATTGTGGATGATATAGGGGCAAATATGTCTCTTAAACGAGGGGACCCAAATTCACAATGAGTCCTTTACACCTCCGTACCCTTCATTATTGCCATGAAAATAAAGGTGGACCCTAGAAGACCAGTTAGCGCTGAATGTTAGGGCAATTATCCCCATCTTGAAACAAAGTTCTTTGTTGATAGAAAATATAGGATACAATTTAGCCGTTGTAAGTTTCTCTTCCATTGGGGCTCAACTATAGCTCAAGCTAGTTAGATATATGATTGTCTGATTGAGAGTGTGTGAGTAGGAATTCAGGGCTTTTTGGGCAAAGTCTGAAAAAGTAAGTTTGGCTGTCCCATTTTTAGGTCTAACCATCCACCCCAAACACACACCCCCACCACCTCTAAAAAAAAAAAATTCAAAATCTTCATTTTTATAAATTTATGTGTTGATATCAATTTTCTCAACTATATGCAGCTAAATACACCAATATTGATGTAAAATCCTCAGCTATACAAATCATCAATGAGGAATTCCTATTTCAAGGGTCGCAAGGAATCCTCGCATTCGCAAATTCCTCATTTGTCATCAAGCATGCCCTAAATCTTCAAATTCTAATAGATAGCACGTTTCACGTTGTTTACTAGTTTTCAATTGGATAAGTTTTTTTTCTCAATTAAAGGAGATTTTATTCAACCAACAAACATCAAACTACACAAACAAAGTTGACAAACATTCAGAATATTTGCCCTCTCTCGAACCACTGAAATTGATAGCTTTAACGAGACTAAGCTTAACTGAATATTATGTTGCCTCATTAAACCTCCTACGAACATAACTAAAGTCCAAACTATCAAAGTTACCAACAAACTCAACAATATAAAAAAATGACAATTAACTGACCAATCAACATTGCCCTTGACGGCTTTAGTAACTTCACAAGCTGACAAAATCTAAATTTTTGAGTAAACCTCCATCTTTAGCTTGTTTTTTGCTCAAGGAGGACCATTCTCCTTCTGCCTCTTTAAAGGAAAAAAGCTTCGGCCCTTTGCACACTCCTGCATCAAGAAAAGAGCCATTACACAACATCAAGAAACCAATAGCAGATAAGCCATTTGGAGTTTCAAAAGCAGCATCCGTAAATATCAACTCAACATTCTTCATCTCCCTTGTCTCAAATTGTCTCCCTTAGTGAGGCCCACCTAGTGATCTATCCAAATGAACTATATAAATTTCCATTTATATCTCATGGATCCAATGGATTATGCACTGATCTGGTAGGAGTGGATTGCTGGATCAACAATGAAAGCCTTTTTTATTTAAAGTTGTTATACTTGTGGGCTACTAATGAAGGGGTTGATATCATTGGATTGACTTGAACTATTATATCTAGGGTGGCCCCAACCACGTAGATCATTCCATCCCTACTCTACCACGACCGGTGGAGTTGAAAATGCAGAGGTGGACCTAGGGCTGTCAATCGTGTCGTGTTAACGAATTCGGGTTACGGGTTAATAAATTCGTTTTAAAATTACCTCAACTCGTATACAACCCGTTAACTTAACGTATAAAAAAAATCCAACCCGAACACGACCCGTTAATTTAATGAGTTACACGACCAAACTCATTAACCCGTTAAGCAATTAAGTCATTTCGAAAATTAAAAGAAAATTCATACAAAAAATATATAAGGAGAAAAATATATATAAGCCACACGAAACTGTAAGTAAGGATCTCGAGTATATTTCACCTAAAACCCCACTATAAAACAATAAATTCCAATTTATTCTTTACAAATATAAATTAAGTCTAGCTACACTTAGGGACTAAAAAAAATTTAACGGGTTAAGCAGATTGTTAATGGGTTACTAGTTTAATTCGTACACGACCTTTTAACTTAACGTGTTAACGAGTTTGACCCGTTAACAACCTAGACCCATTCAGAGCCCACTTGCACTCGTTAATATCATGTGGGCTCATGTCGTATAAACGGGCCGTGTGACATTTTGACAGCCCTAGGTGGACCCAAGTTAAGGCACGTGGGTGCAGTCGCACCCATGCAATTTGAAAAAAGTCGCATGATGTGCTATTAGCCATAATGCCTCGCCGCACCTTCAAAATCAATCCCACCCCACTCACGAAGATCAAAAGTAAAAAACCTAATACCCAAATCGGCAAAAACCCTCCATCTAAAAGGTAAGATTAAGTTTTTGTGAATATGATTGGTGAAAAGGAGGTTTTGAGTTTTCTTGCAATTGCTACAAGAAAGCCTAGTTTTCTTGTATTATACTAAAAATGCATGCCTACATCACTTAAATTAAACTACACTCTACAATCAACCATTTTCTTGTTTTCACTACATATGAATGGAAGTATGAAATCTTGACTAGAATGCTGCGGAATTGGAGCTGGAATTGGGACTGGAATGGGCCGGAATGTTGGGTTTATGTCTTGTATTCCAGGTTTACTGGATTGGTCCATTGGGTTAGCCATTGACCGGGCTCAGGGTTAAAGGTATTTTGGTCTTTGTACCGGGGCTTTCTTAAAGGCTAAGAAAGTAGAGATTATATATATGATGTAATCTGTAACCCTAGACCCTGAAGAGAGTTAAGATGTGAATGTTGCTCTCTTACCGTTGGTTTAAGCGGTTTTGCCGAACCACATAAAATCCTCGTCTCTCTTTTGTGTGGCATGATTGATCGATCGCACTTAGGCGCTTCTGCATACACGCACACAACACGGAATCAGGACAAAAAACTTTTACGGGGTCATTCCATTCCGTCCAAGGCTAATTCCATTACGTTCCATTGAATTCCGGTCGGAATAGAATGGAATTGACAACTATGCATCATAGAACAAATGGTAACATTTTTTAAGCACACTAGCTACCTTCTGTTTGAATATTCTTAGTAATACCAATAAACAATATCTCAATAATTACTCAAGTAAAAAGAGATATACCTTTGGCCAACATAGGCTTCAGTTGTTTGTATCATTGATTCCAACTCCAAGGTATAAATCTCTAACACACTGCATCTCCACCATAGCATCTTCTATGTCCATTCGGTCCTTTATAGATATCGCAGAACATGCTACCCCAACTGTGATGGCAGATATTAAGCACTTTTCAAGTTTACTATTTGCATTTGTGTTTGTTTGGCTTTCATTAAGACCTTCAACTTCTATTGAGAGCAAGTTTTGATCAACAATCTCCATCACTCGCTCGGGTAAAGCCAGCTTAGCAAATTGATGGAGGCTTAAACTTCCATTAAAGATCTCATCAGTTGGTTTCTTTCCCGTGAATATCTCCAAAAGAAGGATTCCATAACTATAGATGTCTCCAAATGTAGATACTTCACTGCCCATTCCGTATTCTGCCATTATTTGAATCCAAATATTCTCACTGGTTATGGTTCAATTCAAGAAAAGAATGCAAGACTCAATATCTAAGAAAAGAATGCAGGACTCAATATCTAAGAAAACAAAAGAATCCAGTGATGGGGTTTGAATTCTTAAGTACTATAAAACTTTAGTCCATCGTACCATAAAGTTGTCACAATATTCTAACAAATAAACTCCAAAAGCGGCAAGTACCATAGATTAAGCTAAATATAAACTACAAGACCATCAAAATGGATATTCCTTAAGCACCCCTCACATTTTTCATTTATATGGCAACATCTACTTCACATTTGTAGACAAATGACAAAATTGATTTACTTGTAAATGAAGTAAGACTACGACAGTGAAGAATAGACATCCCTAAAAAAGTTTTAAAAAAAGTAGTGCGCAACATATATAATCCTCAACAAAAATTGTATTAGAAATGCATCCAATAAATGATTGGTTAGATTTAGTGATCTTTTGTAAATGAGTGTACAGGTCAGTTTATTGAAACGAAAGGGAGTTACAAGTCAATTTATTGAGAAAAAAGGGGTAACTCTAAAAACGAGTAATATTCATTTAAGTAAATTTAATTTTCCAAAGTAGAAAATCATTTTATTAGATGAAATAAATAACATTGACATATTCAATAATTAAACTCTATTGTCTCAGTTTTACATGTTATCCTTGTCGTTTTTTATTTTTTGTTTTTTTTGTGGTGAAAGAAAGATATGGGGATTTGTTAATGAATATGTTATTGCTCCCTATATCATTTTATTTGCTTGATTAAAATTCATAATGGTGTTAAAGGAAAAGGAGTTTATTAATGATTATAACTAAGTATGCTTGTAAAAAACAAAGTGAAAGATAAAGTGTGTACCTGGAGCTACATATCCAATAGTTCCTCTTATGCCAGGTGAGTTGGTATCGTTTTGAGAGCCATTGCTAGTAGCTTCAGAAAGAAACCTTGCTAATCCAAAATCTCCAACAAGGGCATTCATGTCATCATCAAGAAGAATATTGCTTGGTTTTAGATCACAATGAACAATTGGTTTCTCACAACCAGTATGAAGATAGTTCAATGCGAAAGCCACATCAACAACTATGTTCAACCTTTGAATAAGGGTTAAATTCTTGGATTGATGTTACTCATCCATGCTCGTATGCAACCACTGCTCCAGATTCCCATTAGCCATGTAGTCGAAAACTAGAGCTTTGAAGTCATCACCTTTAAAATCAATGCTTGAGCACACAGTAAGAACTTTTAGAAGATTTCGATGTCGGATATTTCTCAAAGCTTTACATTCGACTATGAAACTCTTGGAAGCTCCTTGGCGCTGAAGATTAAGCACCTTCACTGCCACATTCTTCATAATGTGATCCAAATAGCCTTTATAGACAGATCCATAACTTCCAACTCCAATCAAATTGGCTGAAGAAAACCCTTCAGTTGCTTTACAAAGATCTCCATAAGAAATTTTCATAAGTTGTTCCTCCAAGGGGTTTGTTATTGAATGAGGATGTAGATGCTTCTTTGATTTTCTTATACAATAATAATAAAGGAGGAACAATAGCAAAACTGAACAAATGACTGAACCGATGAGTATTGCAATCATTTGTTTTTTAAGAAAGTGTTGGCTCTGTTTCTTACCATCTTCGCTTGGGCATTCTGGCAACAGCAGTACTGGACTTCCTCCACAGAGCTTTTTGTTGCCTATGACTGAAACTGCACTTGCATTCTTAAAGATTCCTTCTTGTGGTACTATGCCTTCAAAATCATTATAAGATAGGTTTAGATATTGTAGATGACGAAGCTTTTCGAGATAGTTTGGAATTTGCCCCGAGAAGTTATTATGTGAAATATCCATTCGTAACATACCTTTCAAAGCACTCAAAGATGGAAATGCTCCTTGAAAGAAGTTACCCTCTATAAAAAGGTCCTCCAAACTAAGACAATTATCTAGGCTTTTGGGAATTTCACCAGATAATTTGTTATCAGAAACATTTAGCAATTGAATGCTCTTTGAGTTGCCTACTTCCATTGGCAAGGACCCGACCAAAGAATTTGCCCCTAGATCGAGAATTCGGAGAGTTTTAATGCTAAAAATTTGTTTCGGCATATAACCAGTTAGATCATTGTGATCAAGGTATAATTGTGATAGTCGTTGACATTTCTCCAGAGTTGAAGGTATGATTCCTTGTAAGTTGTTTTTACCAAGAAACAAATTAGACAATTGAGTGTGGTTGCCGATGGAGGCTGGAATTTCACCTGAGAAATCATTATCACTCAAACTCAAAACCTGCAACTTGTTAAGCTTTCCAATACTCTCTGGAATCATACTTGTCATGAAGTTGGAATCCATGTCCAATAAAATCAAGTTTTGCAAATTACCTATTCCTGAAGGGATGCTCCCAAAAATCTGATTTCCCCCTAAAAGGAGCATTTGAAGATTAGTTGAGAGATTGGCTATGGAGCTGGGAAATGCACCTGTGAGTTGGTTGGTGGATAGTATCAAGGCATTGAGAAGGCTACAATTGGTTAGAGAGGAGACAAAGCCCATATCCTCTTCTCCCCCCGTTCCAAGTAGATTTGTTTGCAAACCTAAACCACGTAGACCTTGCAACCTTCCTAGGTTCGTAGGAATCGATCCAGTGAATTGATTTCCGCTCAATCCGAGTCTTTCAAGTCGTGAGGCATTTGTCAATGAGATAGGGATGGGTCCTGTAAATCGGTTATCTCCTACATAAAACTCAATGACATTGGGAAGAGTGACTCCGAGATCGGGTGGAAGGCTTCCACTCAGTTGGTTTTCAGTGACAGAGAATCTAGCCATAGATGAGAGATTGTAAAGTGTGGGAGGAATAGTGCCAGAGAGCTTATTTTTTGCTATGTTGAAAAAATGTAGGTTCCTAATCTGGCCAAGCTCTTCTGGTATGTTTCCCTCTAATCCATTACGCCCTATAGAGAGAAAAATGAGAGATGAAAGGTTCCCAAGTGAAGTGGGGATGCTTCCTGTGAGATTGTTTTCACTAAGTAAGAGCGCTTCGAGTCTTGACAAAGAGCCTAGCTCAACAGGAATCCCGCCGGTGAGCTTGTTGAAACTAAAAATGATGGCCATGAGTCTCCAACAATGGGTCATATTGGTTGGAATTTCGCCTCCCAGCGAGTTATCTCTGAGATTGAGGTACCTAAGCCTGAACAAACGACCAAATTCCTGGGGGATTTGGCCATCAAGTTTATTGAAGCTAAGGTCAATTACACGAAGGAATGTAAGATTCGTAATGAAGGGTGACAAAGGACCTACCAACTGAAGCCCAGACAAATTCATGGCCACGACCCTCTGAGAATGGCGCCGACTGCATGTAATTCCTTGCCAGTGGCAGAAAGGGAGAGAATCATTCCATGTGCTCAAGGAATCGCTCCACAGCTGATGCTTGAAAGCGAGTAGAGCGAGTGCGTCGGTTGCATTTGTTGAATCTTTTGTCGTAACTGAACCCACCACAGGCCACATGAGAAGCGTAGCATGGATGAAGAAGACTAACCAAAGCCACCTCACAACAACAACCGCAATATTACATGAGAGCTCCATCACCAACTAATGCTCTGTTACTAGCGCCTAGTGGAATTGTGGAAAGGGGGTGTGAATTGTGGAATGAGACAGGACGGAATCACATGCCACCTATTTATAGCAGATGCGGCGAAGTTACGTTCATGACTCGTCCAGTTTTCTACGATGATAAAGAGTCCAATGGATGGACTAGACAGTAGTTGTACCGATACGCAGATGACTTGACTCGGACTTAAAACGTGTGCGTATGCATCACGTTCCTACAAATACTTTTACCCCTTTTATACGGTTCGGCTGTGTCATGTGTGTGACTGGTCCAGTTTTCTACGATAATAAATGCATGGACTGGAGAGTGGTTGGACCCTATGCAGATGACTTGACTTGGACTTAAAAAACGTGTGCCTATGCATCAAGTTCATACTTCATACGAACACTTTTGTTCCGTTTATAGGGTTGGGGTGTGTGGGACCCGTCGAGTTTTCTACGATAGTAAATGCATGGACAAGACTGTAGTTGGATCCATATGCAGATGACTTGACTAGGACCTAAAACGTATATATATGCATCACGTTCATACAAATACTTTTATCCCTTTTTTAGGGTTGGGGTGTGTTTTTTTAGGTTTCGTTTTCTTTGATAGGAGTGGACTTAGGAGTTTCAAAATCATTTTGTGGGGTGTGGGCGGCGTGTGTGTTTAGGTTTTACTTTTCATTTTCTTTCAAACTCAACTCTCATCTCAATGAAGGAAAAAAAAAAAAAAGGAAAGGAAGAAAGAAAAGGCACTCTCCACCTACTAGCAGGGTGTTTGGAGTTCTTAATCGATCAACTACTTATTATTGAAAACTTTTTTTTTCCTTTTTTATTTTCTACAGTCAGTATTTTTTTAGCAAGAACGAAAAATGGGCCATATTTGGTTGGGCTTTTGTTATACCCTTGAATCCTTTCTCGCCTACGTTGTTAGGACTTAGGAGCTCCACCATATCCAAACATGCCTTTTATAAAATTTAAAAAAAAAGAAAAAGAAAAAAAACCATTAGGCCATGCCCATACCCATATCTATATATACCCCTACCTCAATCAGATTCAGTTCCATATTTTCATATTAATAATTAATTTTATGCTTTATTTTTCTTTTTAGTTTTGGAAAGCTATGTCATCAAGAGTATTTTTTCTTTCTTTCTTTTTTCAATAATTCCCTATATTTTCGTATAACATCATAAATCCACTCTATTTTGTATATTTATTAAAAGAACAATGACAATGTTTTACATAAAAACAAGTTAAAATAACATTAGCATGAAAATGTAAATAAATTCTTAAGAATTTGACTATTAAACTCAAGCATAAGAAGAAAAACTCTTTTTTAAGTGTTTGATGTGGTGTATGCCTAAGTAATGGCTACTATCCATTTGGAATTGAACTAGTGAGCTATGTAACTTATTGGTGTAGTTCAAGATTTATGGGTTGTATGAATTGAATATGCTAACTATATGGGTTATTAATTAGTTTTATATTGGACTCATTTTTCTCTAAAGGTTGGAATTGTCATATCCAATATCATCAACTAATTAATTGTAACAAACTAATAGTTATTACCTGTTTTTCTCAATTTAATTACAAAATAATTGTTTATTTGGTAACTAGAGTAAAGCCTACATAAATCCATTTTTATCAACATGTAGCCTATTTTCATATCCACATCGATCATAATGACAACCAACCTGTGTATTTATGATTGGTTATAATTAACCTTTATCTATACACGAACCATTGTTGATTGATGAAAGTTTCAAAACCCCTGAATAATAATGAGACACCGACACCCAATTTTGCTTAGGGATCGTTTGGTTAATAATGAGACGTACGTAAATGGGGTTGGGTGTGAAACTATTTCTCACCATTTATGTTTCTCTGCCTGATTTACACATCAATTATGAATAAATGCTGTGAAAATGGTGTGAAGACAGTGTGGTTTTTTCCTCTCGATTTTTCACATCTAAAGTGGTGTGAAACAAAATCACAGTGGCGGCATGAAAAGCGAAGCTGCAGTAGGTTTCATGTTAAAAAGGCCAGATTGTGGTCCCTACATGATGATCTGCCGCTCAAAATGTGTGTAAGGTAAAAAACGGCTATGATAAAAAAAAAAAAAAAAGTTCAACCGTTGGATTATCATGCTTTATGAAAAATGACTGAAAAACTCAAAACCATTGGATCTGCATTTCTGCACTTTATGGGTTCCATTTTCCTGATCTGGACCATTAAGACTCTTTAGAAGGCCAAACATGACTTTTATGATACAGGTCTTGATCAGTCATGGATTCATAGAAATCAGAGAAAAATGCAGAGCCATTGGATGCTTTTCTATTGCTACAGTGTAAATCAGGTTTAGTGAGAGCAGTCTTACTTTTTCAAGATTTTTAGTCCTTTTGGATACTAAAGCAAGATCTGAACTATTAGGCCTCTTTATAGGGCCCAAAAAAGCTAGTAAATCAAGTTTGAACTGTTGATGATTCATGGATTGTGAGATATTGTGAGAAAACCCAGACCATTGGATTTACCTTTTTATTTTATTTTATTTCTATAGACCTCATTTTCCCAATCCAACCCATTGATTCCCTTTAGAAAGCCAACAATGGCTAGTGAATCGAATCTCGTCACTTGATTTATCATGAACTTTTAAAAAATTGTGAAAAAAATAGTGAAAGACATTTGAGCCATTGGTTGGATTTAGATTTGCATGTGTAGAGGTGTAAAAAAGCAAACAATAGAATGTGCTTCATATGTGACTCATTTGCATATGTAAATGATTCACGTGTGAATAATTTACACATGTGAACCATTTTTTTATCATTTGTGAAATCAACAAATGACCCCTTGAGGACGTAAGGGCAAAGTTGTCATTTACATAAAAATTTAGTACGAAACTAACAATTATGGCATATTGTGGGTGTGAAAGTTATTAAAATGAAAAGGTAAGGAAGCATGACTAAATAGTTAAACCATAGGGGCCTATATAAAAAACAATTATTTTTGTTTTGTAAGAAAATTTGGACTCAAAGTCGAGAAAATGCCCCGACATAATAATCTAATAAGACTAGAATACATGGCAAATAAAGAATCCTGTATGTATCTGGTAACCATTATGAATAATTAATGCTTTCTTATGAATATTGTTAATCAACCACTTTCAATAGGAAGCCATCATTTTTGGGGGAGGTGCTTAGAAAAATATCAAGTCCCACCTTGAAAAGTTCAATCCACTAACGTCCATATATGGTCAAAGGTACACCTAACCTGCTCTAGTTTTGTTTGCTTGTGATTATTATTGACTACAAGATAGAACCATGGGGTTTTTACCGGAAAAAACACTTTAGGTGGGCACTAGACAGAATAGGGAATATTAGGCAAACATGCACCTAATAGGGAATCTGTAGAGAAAATCCAACTTTTTTTATAATTTTTTTGGGTGGTTGCTATCGACCTTCATTTTCTGTGTTGAGGGTCGACCGCGACCCTCGGCGACCCTTACTTATTATAGCGAGGGTCGCCGTCAACCCTGAGTAGGCATAAACTCCTAATCTTCTTCCTCCTTCATCTCTTTCCCAAATTCAGTCCAATGATGGAGAAGTCAATGCCTGCTCATTGCGTGTTTGGTTCATTTTCTCATGGGTTATCAAAATAAAAATGAAGGGACACTTTTGTCATTTAAAGGATGTTTAATTGGATGTCAAGGTATGTGTTCAAATCACCTATTTCATCATTCCACAAAAACTTCTTACCATTGGATGACTTTATTTGTAATTTTTTGGGGGTTTTTCTTTATGGCCAGTTGCACATCAACAATCATATACCAGTTTAAGAATGTCTTTAAAAGTACTTTGTATAAGATCCTAACCAATCATAATATGAGAGCTTCTTCTTTCACCTTTTCGATTCCTTGCCAAGCACAACCTTGAAGATTTTATACTTGACCATGTCTTTGTGAACTGTTTGTCCTAAGAGACTTTATTTGTTTTCATTATTTTGTATTTTTGGAATAAGGATAGTACTTTTAGGTGCGTTAGCCACATACTGAATTGAGTGGGACAACTCGGACCTGTCCGCCAACATGCCAAGTTCTCAGTTTCTCATAATCATCTAAAAAGTTTTATCCCCCTCATTTCATTGATGAACACCCAACGAATGCTTTTAGATACAATGCAGATAAATAGTTTATGCGTAAATGAAGGTTTGTGTTTTGGGTTCTTGATTAGTGACAGTTTTGTTCATATTTGCAACTAAATTAGGGTAGATAACATAGCAAAATAAATAAATAAAGGGGGAAAGGGGTGGGGCGGGCTCATCAAGTGAGCATGCATGGGCTTTTTCATCATTAGATTGGGTTTGGGGAAGAAAGGAAGAAGATGGGGACTTTTTATGCTTGCTCGGGGTCGACGGCGACCTTCAGTAGTTATAACGAAGGTTGCCGTCGACTCTCAACATACAAAATGAAGGTCCATAATGACCACTCAAAAAAATGGTTAAAAAAAGTTGGTTTTTCTGTATGGATTCCCTGTTAGGTGCATGTTTGCCTAATGTTTCATATTCGGTCTAGTACCCACCTAAAGTATTTTATCCGGTAAAAACCCCTATAAAATATAAATAAATATTTATTTACATGCATTCATCAATTCAAATTAATAAATTTATATATGCAAAAAGAAATTATAAAAAGAAAAAATAAAAGGAAAACCAGGCATACTACATAATTTGTCAATGCAAATATTGAATTTAAAAGATCAAGTCTAATGGATGATTATTTAAAAATAAATAGTAATTGTTTAAAATCAAATCTACCTATTATATAGTTTTGAATCCAAATAACTTATTAAAACGAGGTGACTCGAACGAGTCTCCAATGTATTTGACTCGATCCTTTATTAGGAGCTAACTCAGGGAGTTTTCCCACCTTGATTATTACAAGGAATTATACCTAGAGGCCTTAGAAGCAAATGGGCTCAAGCTTTTCCCCCGACCCACCCTGAGTGCAGGTCTAGGACATAGGCCTATACCCATCCTCATGGCCAACAAAGAATTAATAATAAAAGAGGCCATTAAAGTTCACCGACATGATCCAAATCTAAAGATCCAAAGTTCACTGACACGATCCAAATCTAAAGATCCCTTAACCAATGATCTTAATTAACTGTTAATTAAGGTAATGCATGAGTAAAGCACAAGAAATGCATAACTGCAAGATGTGGACAACAAAAGAAGGAACTCAGATCATGCTATCTACATCCTGAGGAAGCAATAGCAACAGGTTGATCCATGATCACGGTCCTTATTGAATGAAATGTCAGGACATTGCACTTGAAGTCCTGACCTATAATGTTGAGAACTTAACGGTAGGTATTGATGGACGGACTGTATAATGAGATAATGTTAATTAAGTGTATAGAGCAGCGGAGTGTACAAGGGTATATATTATTAACTATTGAAAATCACGAGGATGGATTAGCTACACTCGAACTTCGTGACTCGTACCATTGACTAATATCGTCTTATATTAATGATGATGAGGTGATCTGGCTTGGAGTACCCCCACCTAGTGGTCTGTGGGATTGTGGATGTACGGTTAGACTGCCGAGGGATTCTAGTACCGGCATGTATATTGTTATTGAGATGTGGTTGAGTACAGTAGGTGCCTTTAGGGTACCGAGATCGCCGACACTCAGGCCAGGTACGTGTGGATGGATATTGATGTTAAGATAGCACGTAAGACCAATGGTTGAGACTTGGTCGTGGTTATGGATATTAATGGTTGAGACAGCATGTAAGACCAGTGGCTAGGACTTGGCTGTGGTTATGGATATTGATGGATGAGATTGACTCTTGTACGCTCCTATTCAATGAGACGGCAGCGATGGGTGGCCATGATCCCCATGGTTGATGTCCATCGATAGTTGTTGGGACGATGACGATGGGCTAACTCTAACTCCCCACGTCACATGTACTTCAACCATGGACGTATCCTTTTGTGCTCCTTTGGATGTATATTGGATGTATGATTATCATGTATTATGGATGTTGTTGTTTAGTGTCTTCAACTGCCGACGTTGATACCTTTGGATCTAGATACGATGGTTATGAACACGATAAGGCTACTTACTCATTTTCATTACATGTTAAAAGATTCTAGAGAAAACTACTTGAAAAATCCCCATAGCACGCCTTAAGTAAGCAGAGGACCCAGCAAGAATTTAAGGAGGGGAGGGGTCCTTTGGCTTGGTTTCTGTATTTTTTTTTTTTTTTTGTCGTTTAATGATCTTGTCGATATCGACAATATAATTGTCGATATCGACCAATATGCATAAACCCTCTATACATCGACCCGTGTCTGCATGTTTTTGTCAGACCTTTTTCATCGACTGCAACATGTGCTCTGGCAATTTTCCTTTTTCATGTGCTTTGTTATTATTATTATTTTTATTTGACTAGATTTGCGGAAGCATGTAGCAAACAGAACTTGAAGTCCAACAACACACAACGTATCCAAGTCTCGTGTTAGAGTGAGAAACATAATTAGGCATACCCAAAGTTAAGGTTTAAGTTTTACAGCACCAAAGAAAGTAAGTTAAAATTATACATTCCCAAGGTTCAGCCAACAAAGGCTAGTAAAACAAAATCCCCAAAAATGAAGGTCATTCTGTGCCCTTCGAAAAAGAAAATCTGTCGTGATGATGATATGCGTGGCTGAGAGGTGAAAGAGTCTTTGTAGAAGCTTCATTTCTCATTTCATCTTTCGAACATTACAAAAAGACATGGAAACAACTCAATTACAACAAATAGGTCATCCCCACTTTTTATTTTTATATGGGTTCTTCACTGTTTCACCTTTTGAGTGCAGGTTGTTTATATTATTTTCTTTTTTTACAACCCACTCATCAGGCTTAGGAGATCAAGATAAAAGGAAAAAAAAAAGAGTTTGGGTTAAAGGAAGGGAGGAGAAAGTTCCTGTCTTCGAGGATTTGCTGGCGGTAGGATTGGAGAAGTCTTCAATCCATCTTTGTAATTCATCACCATTAATTGGAGATAAGGATTAAAACAAAGAGACCCGTTTCAGAACTGCAGAGGTCATCTCTATCTTTCCTCCGTAGTGAGAAGAACAAAGGGCGACTTTCAGAAGCTATCGCCCAAGGGCCATAAGAGGAGTGTTTATCACTACTTGATTCTCATCTAATAGATGAAGGAAATAGTTTTCGCAGCGACAGAGTTTATGAACTTCAGGATCCTAGAGACAGTAACCCTGTAAAGTCAAAAAGCTGTCAAGACACAAAGAAGGAAGATCAAGGCAGAATGTGCTCTCGCTATAGTGAGAATGGCAAACAGTCCCGAGATAGAATCATACCTCGCTATAGCTAGGGTGAACCTCGCTATAGTGAGGGTGGTGCTGGGAGCCTGGTTTGATCCGGACTCTTGAATGAAATTTAGATGGACTAGTATTCTGAGTGGATTATGATTAGAAGTCTTAAGCAAGGACTTGAGGCTATAAATTGGGTGTTTCTTACAACTCAAAGTGACACAGATCATCTCTCAATTTCTGAATTGGTGATTTAATTGAGAGAAATTTTCTCTAAAGGTTTTTAAAGAGTTGTGCTGCTAAGTACTTTAGAGAGCCAGGTTCTTTTGTATTCTTTTTTAAAAGATTATCTTCTTGCGAGAAGATTTGAGGAGTCAAGCGCTGGATTGAGTCTGTTGCAATCAAAGGTGTGAAGTCGTTGAAGCGTGAAGCAATATAAGGTAACTTCAGTCATTAGGTAGGGGATATCTGGGGAAGAAATCTGAGTTTCTTGTAATTGCGAGATTCATAGTGTTTGATTTGATCCAGTTCGCATCCGTGGTTTTTCACCCGGTTAGGGTTTTCCACGCAAGAATTTGGTGTCCTTGTGGTGTGTGCTTGTGATTTTATTTCCACTGCATATTTATTATTTTTGCACACTTTTTGGGCTGATTTATTGAGTGGACCAATAAAGAAATCTCGAACCCTAAACTCTCAATTGGTATTAGAGCGGGTTGCACTAAGTTATAGTGTTTGATCTTAAGAGATTTCTAGAATGATACTCAATCGAAAAGGGACATCAACTTCAAAGCTCCATTTGCTAGGTGGATCTAATTATGCATATTGGAAGCAAATGATGATTGGGTTCCTTAAGTCCATCGAGGATGATGTTTGGGATATTGTTGAGGAGAGCTACTCCAGACCAACAATTGTGGCTAATGGACAAACTGTTTCTAAACCTAAAACCCAATGGACTAAGGATGAGAAGCATGCCTCTAATTGTAATAACAAGGTGATGAATGGTATATACAATGGAGTGTCTGCTGAAGAGTTCCGTAGGATTTCCACTTGTAAAACTGCAAAAAAAGCATATGAAGTCTTACAGACAGTGTATGAGGGTACAAACACGGTGAAGCAATCTAAATTGTAAAGGCTGACTAAAGAATTTGAAACCATTGTGATGGAAGAAGATGAGACCTTTGATCAATTCTATGCTAAGCTGAATGATATTGTCAATTCTGTTTCCATTCTGGATGAAGAAATTCAAGAAAACAAGATTGTCAAGAAAATTCTGAGGTCTTTACCTTCGAGGTTTGATTCTAAGGTTGATGCTATAGAAGAAAATAAAAATCTTGATACTCTCATGGTCAATCAACTGGTTAGGAATCTTCAGACCTTTGAAGCAAACCGTCTAAATAAAGAAAAATCAAAAGATAAAGGTATTGCTTTAAAAGTCATCTCAGAATCAAGAAAGAAACCTGAAAAGAAAATTGAGCCTGATTTTGACTCTGAGGTTGGAGATGATATGGTTGAATTGTTAAATTACTTTAAGAAGTACATGAAGTCAAAACAAGCCAAGTGGAAGAGTTCTAAATCTGAGAAGAAGGATTCTGCGAAATGAACAAAGTGTTTTGAGTGCCAAGGCTATGGTCACTATGCTAATGAGTGTGCCAACAAGAAAAGGGTCCAAAGCAAAAGGCTCTTAACACAACTTGAGATGAAAAATCTTTCGAAGAAGAAAAAGATCGTGATGCTAATTCTTCAAAAAATGTGAATGGGGAGTTTGTGGCTTTCATGGCTAAGTCTCTGTCTGACAATGCTATTGATGAAGATAATGATGATGAGATGTTAGATGAAGAGAAAGATTATGAAGAGTTGTATCATACTACATATGTTGATTATGTAGGATGACCAAGTATGGCAACAAGGTCACAATCAAGTTAAAAGTTGCTCAAAAAGAAAATTCTGCATTAAAGAATGATTTAGAGTAAACACTTGAAAAGATTCGTTTCTTGGAAAGTCAGAAAAACTGCATGGCTGAAAATTTGACTACTGAGAGTCAAAAACTTGAAAAGGCTGAGCAAGAGATTGAGACTATGAAGACGGAGTTGCAGATTATTAAATCTGAAAAAGAAGATTTACAAGGAAGACTGAAGATCACTCTTTCTGAGGTAGAAGTCAAACATGTATATCTAAACAAGATGAACATTGGTTCGAAGACTCTTACAAACATCTTGTGTAGTCAGAAGTCTCCTTTAGATAGAAGCGGTCTCGGTTATGATCATGGTGCATCCACTTCAAATGCTAAAGGTAAAACAATTTTTGTTTCAAGTGTTGCACATACTACTCCATATGCTGCACATGTTACTAATGTGTCGAGTAGTTTCAAGAAAAAGAATGTGTTATGCGCTGCACGCACATTCATTTGTCACCATTGTGGAAAGAAAGGACACATTCATCCCCATTGCAAGAAGATGCAAAGTCTACCTATGACCAAGCAATGGTGGAAGAATTTTTCTCCACCCAACAGGACTCCAATTTGGATTAGAAAATCTGATTTGCCTAAGGAGTTTACTCACATTGTGCTGAAAGCTCAAACTACACAAGTGTGGGTGGCAACATATAAAAAGCCATGATCAAGGAGGTCAAAGCCCCACCCTTAGTGCTGATACGAAGATATATTCATGGGGAGTTGAAATTGAGGGGGATCTACGTCATCCAGATTGACAAAAGCTGCATGATGATTTTTGTTTGTCAATTATGGACAAATACAGGGGGAGAAGAATGAAGCCAGGGGGAGCTTTATAAGCCAAGGCAATTCCAGATCTGAAAAGTTTAAGCAAAGGATATACAAATCTACAGTGCTGATTTTTTTGTTTAAAATTCAATGTATTTTGGGTTTTTCTTTTGGATAGATCATATTGTATTGCTCTAGGAAAATTTGTCCAAGAATTGCCAAAAGGGGGAGATTGTAAAGTCAAAAAGCTGTCAGAAGCTGTCAAGACACAAAGAAAGAAGATCGAGGCAGAATGTGCTCTCGCTATAGCGAGAATGGCAAACAGTCCCGAGGCAGGATCATACCTCGCTATAGCGAGGGTGAACCTTGCTATAGTGAGGGTAGCGTTGGGAGCCTGGTTTGATCCGAACTCTTGAATGAAATTTGAGATGGACTATTATTCTGAGTGGATTATGATTAGAGGTCTTAAGCACATATTTGAGGCTATAAATTGGGTGTTTCTCACAACCCAAAGTGACACGGATCATCTCTCAAGTTCTGAATTGGGGATTTAATTAAGAGAAATTTTCTCTAGATGTTTTTGAAGATTTGTGCTGCTAAGTACTCTAGAGAGTCAGGTTCTTCTGCATCATTTGTAAAATATTATCTTCTTGCGAGAAGATTTGAGGAGTCAAGCGCTGGATTGAGTCTTTTGCAATCAAAGGTGTGAAGTCGTTGAAGCGTGAAGCGATATAAGGTAACTTCAGTCCTTAGGTAGGGGATATCTGGGTAAGAAATCTGAGTTTCTTATAATTGCGAGATTTATAGTGTTTAATTTAATCCAGTTCGAATCTGTGGTTTTTCACCCGGTATGGGTTTTCCACCCAAAAATCTGGTATCCTTGTAGTTTGTGCTTGTGATTTTATTTCCGCTGCATATTTATTATTTTTGCACACTTTTTGAGCTGATTTATTGAGTGGACCAATCGAGAAATCTCGAATCCTAAACTCTCAAACCCTTTTGAGCCAAAGGTAATTTTTTGCCGATCCCCTTCTTGGTCTTCTGATTCTTCGTTTTATAGCCTCTATGTGGCCATAACTGTAGGAGATCATGGAGGAGTGAATGTAGTTTTGAAATTGCTATTGATAGGCGTGTAACCATTCTTCCATTGCAGGTCCAGCGACCATTGGAAGAAATAACCAACCTTAAGTCGTGGGTGACTTGCAGCCTGGGAAGAAGGAGCTTAGCGGTCAATGTTTGGAGCCGTGCAACGTCCAGCGGCCACTCTTGCATTGTTGGGTGAAGTCGCCTAGCGGCCATTTCTTGAACGAAAGTCGGCGGCCACTCCCTTGTGTCGGGAGGTCTGTATTTTGAAGACTGCAGTGGCCGGTGACATTTTACAATCAATAGCCGTTGGATAATTCTTGTCGTAGCCGGCCAGATTCTAGCTGTCACCAAGTTGTTATCATATTTTTATGAAAATAGTATATTTTGCCTTGGAAAATGTTATACATGGCCAGATGGATTTTTTATGTGCCAACACATTCCCAAAAAGTGACACATGTCTCATAACCCAACCCGATGTCTAAATGACATCGTCGGGTTGCCACTCTCGAGGAAATGGCGGCTCAACCGCATCCTCCTCACGCTTCGCCTTATGAGCAACGAGATTGACATCTAGCACCAAACAAAGAAGCATTAGACATGACGATCTGGCAGGCGAATAATGCAGATAAGAGCATGACATGTGTAAACAAAATCACCTTTAAATATAATAGTACATTTGAAAGTTAAACATAAATAGTGATGAAATAACGGAATTAATATTGAAAACAAATATATAAAAAAGAAACAATTAAAAGGGTTCTTATAATGGAATAAAATCACGGTAACCACATTGAGCTATATTCTCCCATTACCTAAGTAACGAGAGCAAACAAAGTATAACCGTCGCCATACGAAATGGCCGAAACAAACATATAATACATATATAACCCGATATAGTTGGGCATCAAACATAATCCGCCGCGGAATTGATGACAAATAAACCGAATTTCCAAGCTATAGTTGGTGGAATTAATTAAGGATTTCAGGCAGCGTGATCAAACTGACTAGGCGACCCAAGCTTAGTGGCGCCAACCAAAAATCCGAGCAAACATAAATCAAATAAAAAGCACTATATTTCAAATCAATAAAAGGACTACTCTGAACATAGCATATATGGACATACGGAAAATGAAACAAACGAGTAGCCTTACCGAGATTTTTGCAACGTGGTGAACCACACAAAGCTATTAGAAATGTTTTATAAGAAAGCATGCAAAATGTTCAAACTTGGAATGAGATAATTGGTTATGTTGGAATGGCTTACCTAGGGCCATCTCAATGAACATTTGGTGTCCAAATGTCGGTTTATGAAATAAGAATTTGGTGCCTCTGAAGTTTGTCGACATTTGAGACCTCATAGTGTACATCGAGACTTCAATGAAGTTGTTATATTCCCCCGGTAAATAATTACAAAGGCTCCTTCTTTTACCCCTTGATTCCCATGGTCAACTATGTATTTAGATCCAAAATTTCCATCCCCCCTAGATAAATGGGTTGCTAGGAGCCTGCACCAATAAAACATGGGGAAACAATGCGTAGGAAAAGGCCCCAGGATAGAGCCCAAGTTCGCTCCAGCGAGGTTCCCTTCGCTCGAGCGGACCACCCAGAAGCTTTCTCGCTTGAGTGGGCCAAGCTTGCTCGAGCGGGCTGGCTTTCTGGCAGCTCCTCACTAGCTAGCGGCCTAGCTTGCTCGAGCGAGCTAGCCCACTGGCTGGAGCTCCTCAAGTGCGAATTGTCTGTCCTTTTTTAGAGGTTCAGAGCTCTCCTAGGCTTCAACCAATCCTTCGTTCAATCACAAACACACTATCCCATTTCATTCACAAGTCCAATGTAGAAAACAAACTGAAATCACAGAAAAATATATAATTCTGAAATGAATCCCCAACATCATAAAACAATCAAATGACAAAAAAACTCCTTGTTGTTATAGATAAAATCCTTTAGAAAACTTGCACATAAACCATACACTAGAAACACTTCCGAAATCAAACCACCCATGTTAAAAAGAATCAATTGCATGTATTAGAAATCCAAACTCAGAATTTTGAGAAGAAACCAAAATTTTGCTTGCATGCATTCCATTTTAGATTATTCAGTTGCCTTAGCACAATTTGGTTTCTAAGGATCACTCCAACCACTCCTCTCACAGCTGGAAGCTCCAATCTACAAAGACCCCAAGAAGACACCTCAAAAACCCCAACATTTTGAAAGAAGAAAGAGGACTCCAAGAAACTCCTTGCATGCATGATGGAAAACTTCACAAGGGTCTAAAGGACCCATATCTAAGAGTGGAAGTTCAGTGCTTACTTATAAAATCTCTAACCAAGAAGAAGAACTTGAAGAAGAGGATGATCCCAACAGAAATCCCTTAAAAATGGTGTCTTTGGAATTCTTAAGAGATGGGGAAGAAGAGTGGTGCACTCAAATCTCCATTTAGGCCAAAGAGCCCCAAGCATGCAGAGGAGAGAAGGAGGGAGAAAGAACTAGTTTTCTCTCTGGTTCTTGGCTGGTTTTTAAACACGAAAAATGAGGGAGGAGACATACGTGGGTTGACATGGATTTGAGTGAAGAGTGGGCTCCACTGGCCCCTAAGACTTCAAGGGCTTGGAACCATTTGTGGGTCTCGGATGAGATCAATGAAGAAGAGGATATTGATCGATGAAAAATCTAGTTTCCAAAAAATATATTTTTCACATGATTCGTAAACGTTGATAATCGTGCACATATTTTGATGTAAAAAGTCTATTTTCCCCATTTTGTTGAAAAATGGAATTTCTAGGGTTCGAACATGGACAAAGAAAATATAAAAGTTGTAGGGGCTGATATGACTCATCAAAAGAAGTACAAATTGGAATTTTTTTGAAATTAAGAATAAATCCCCCCACACACACGAGTCACACAAGCCACCCGGGCCGTCTTAGACTAAGCTCAACGGCTCTCAAAATTCCCCAAAGATATAGAAAATTCTAATCGGACTCACTTCCTAAGCCAAATGTCCCCTAATCCCGCTTAGAGCAGTAATATTCGGCTTAATTGACGCTGAACACATCAAACCTGGATCGAGGTCTTACAATAGAAATCAATCGAACGCAACCGTTCGTAAGAGTTGTTTCCAAAGGAATACGTCCATTTGGACAAGGGGCATTTGGACATAACTACCATGGTGGTTAAAGATAATAAATACCAAGCCAATTACCAAGTGCATATTGGCTACCTGGCCCATTATCAATTCTTAACCCAGAAGCAAGCCAATGAAAGCCAAATTGGATCTGGGCCAACGGGCCAACCCAATTTAGGCCCAAACCAACACAACTTAAATGGATATCAACTCAACCCGAGTTAGGCTCAATAAACAACAAAAGAGAGGGCTCCTTAATGATTAGTATAGCTCCAAGCTCAAACCCATGCCCTTCCAAATTCTTATTAGGGCTTATTTGGATGCACAAAAACACACAAGTAAAATTTAATAGAATATAATCTTTCTTTTTCTAAAGAAAAAAATGTTGTACGTTTGGTAACGCAAGAAAAAATTGAAGAAAGATTTTTTTTTCTTTCAAGAAGCTGAATAGTTTTTCCTACAACTCCCCCTTGTAGAAAAGTTTCTACAATATAAAAATCTTTCAAAATGACGATTACAAAGTGGTAGAGTAAAGTAAAGACCTTAGTTCACCAAAATCCATCATGATGTATTTGTTTACATATATGGTAAAGTAAAGTAAAAGTAAATGTCACGGCATGATAAAAGTGTGGTAAAGTAAATGTGGGATAAAATATATGGTGAAATAAAGTGGGAGGGAATTGTAAAGTAGTTTCTTTCTGTTGGACACATTATATTATAGTTTTATATGGTAAATAAAAAATGACTGTTTATGTCTGTGGTAAAGTAAAATAAAGATTGATGGCACATCATGCTAAAAGGTGAGATAGAGTAAGGTGAGATGAAGTATGTGGAGAAGTAAAGGGGGAGAGAGTTGTAAAGTAGTCGTTTTTTGTATTGACTTTACTTTATTATATTTAACCATGGTTTTATGTGATAAAAGAAATGTAAGTTATGGTAAAAAGGCGTGATAGTTGAACTTTACTTTACCACGCTACTTTTTTATCCAGATGTGGTAAATTACATACAAATTAAAGTATTTAATAAAAATAATTATAGTAATGTAACTTACTTCGACGTAGTACCTTCCAAACAACTTAATTTAGAATCTCTAAAATTCTTCAAAAATTGCCAAGCAAAAAAAATATTATAATATTATAATATTATATTAATATATTCTATACTGTTTTATCTTTGCAATAATTAAAGCTATAAATATTTTATTATGAAAACATACAAATGTCCTTTATTTCTTTAAAGTTGGGAAACGACTTATAAAAAGGAGTCCAAACTTTAAAGTTGGGAAACGGTTAAGAAAAAGGAGTCCAAATCTTTCTTTTCATTGAGTCACGTCGGCAACTTGGCAGATAATCATCAAATGGGTCATGAATAGATGGATGACTTCCTTCTCTTTAAAACTTGGAAAAGGCGTACCGTTTCATCTCTTAAAAACAAATGCAGAAACGACATTACTCATTTCATAAAATTTTGCAAGAAAGCCCCTGCAATGCAGGATTAAATATCATCCAAATAAAATAGTTAATAAATATTAATATTTAAATTAATTATCAACTAATAAAAAAGCCAGAAATATTCAATTAAAATCCAATAAAAATGAGATGTAATTTTTTCCTCTCAACCAGGTTATAGATACATCTAGGGACATGTATCCCTGCACTCCAACTGGCCAACTTCGAGGTAGGGCCGGCAAATGCGTACGGAGCATGGTGCCGAGTGTTGCGTCGCCGGCAAGATGTGTCCAGCCACAGTACAAGTGCTCTCGAAGCATCACAGGAATTGATACACACGTGCGATCATAACCATGGTTGTCATCTAGGACTGATGTAGGGCCCTCACATGACTACCAACTGTCGTGCCGTAACTACATAGTGGATGCATCCCCTACGGTGCGAAAGAGCTACTAACTCCCATGGTGGTTAGGAAAGACTATTAGTGTATAAATATATATATATATATATATATGCATCTTTCTCTCACAATAGGATGAGGGAGACTCCTTTTTTACATTTCTTTGTTTTTATGTGCAAAAAGGAGAGTGTCCCTCACCATATGATGAGAAAAAGATGCATAAAAACATTCCTCTATATATATATATTAAACAACTATAAAAACGGGATAATCAGATATTTATCATTGCTTGTAGAGTTCTCTCTTGAGGTGCTTATGTTGAGGAAGTGGGAGTGGCTTTAATATCTTTACAGATGGGTCGCGACTCCTGAGGGGCATGTCTCTTGGCTTTTTAGATGTGAAACGTTAAGACACTATTTTGCAAGGATAAGGAGATAGAGTCCCTTATTGTTGCTGATTTGGCACATGAATGCTGATGTGGCGCTAGGAAATATCAGATTTGGGGTTTTTTTCTAAATTGTTGTGATTTCTTTCCCTAACCGTTTTTAAACTTTCAAGAGAAGGAATTTTTGCGACTTTGACATGGCTCACCCCCGCTCCATCCATCTCATGCAGAAAGAAACCACGACAAAGATATCTTTGTCAGATCATTTATTCGGTTGGTAATTTCTGCTTTTGCTCTTTGCTAAAACATATTCGCAGTGATCTCATGCATTGCCTCAGTTCTTGGGTCAGATCTGATTGGGTTTTCTTGCTTTTTACTTCAATGGGTTCTTTTGCTTTTTTGATTTGCGTTGATACAATCCTTTAAATTGGGGTTGTTTCTGTTATTGTATGGGATAGTCAATTGAAAAAGAAAATGCTTTTGGGGTGTTTTTAGAAAAAAAACCCAGAAGCAGGAGACTCCTAATTTTCTTGTCCGAAACCGATTCATAGTGGAGAAAGGAAGCATGGAACAAGTTTCCTGGAATAAATTCTGCCTAATCGAACTATTTGGGTGTTGGAATTCGGAGGAAGTTGTTAAAGTTTGAATTTTGATGCAGACTGCAAATATCAAATGAAGCCCCAATATGAAAAACCCACTTGGGCCCACGTAGAAGCTAATGGCTTTCTCAAAAAATAGTTGCTTCTTTCATATATTTTCTTTATTAGCAGACAGTGTAAGTTGATTAAGGTAGGTTTGAACTAGGATGGTTAAACAAGGAACTACACAGTTCATCCACATGTATAATTAGTTGCAAAATTCTACCATTTGGTTTGTTATGATTTCTGTTTTTAAATTTTTATGTCCGTGTTTTTGGGTTGATCAAATACGTTGGTAAGGTTCATGGGTTGATGGAAAAAAAAAAAAAAAAAAAGAAGCTTCAGGGATATTTTTATATGAGTCAGACCCGAAAACAATCCTTTTCTGGTTTGAGTCCCAATTCTTGCTCCTTGAAGTTGGGAAACAATTGAAACCAAAAAGCTCCACTCTCGATCCTGCACAGGCCAGGTCAGCCTCCTCATTTAGAAGCCAAACGACCGTTTCATCTTCCTCTCCCTCTCACAAGAAATGCATTTTAAAGGAAATGACGTTCCTTTTAAACAACTCCCATTGGAAACTCCTTTCATCCTCTTTTAGGGCAAAAAGATAAAGAATCATAGAAACAATTTTAATCCTCACGTCACTATTCTAATGCGATGAATTGATCCATCCAACTTTCTTGATGTAGAAATGGAACATTAAATTATATGATAGATATTATCACGTACATTATATTACATTTCTGAACAAATGGTTCAAGCCATGTCTTTTAGTCATTCCATTTACATTCTTAATAAGTCTTTGCAAAGTGTTATTTTATTCACACCGCAACTTTGAGACACTAAACACCTTCACTCCGCTCTCAGATTATGAGAATTCATCTTCTCTGTCCTTTTCTTCTAAAGCAAACAAGCTTCAGGGCTGTCGAAATAGCAGCCAAGAATCGATTTTGAATCCTAAGTCGTTCAATGTAACTAAAAAGAGCGTATTCTGATCACCATCTTTATAAATTCTGGAGTAAATTGATTTAATTTGGAATTTGTGGGTTTTTTCTTTTTCTAATTTCTCACGTGTTGGGCTAATTTTTTAGTATTTTTAATTGGTTCCTTGATTAACTCCAATTTAGTAAATCACGGTTTCAAGTGTGATCTTTCAATGACGGTTTATCCCTTTATTGGACCTAGTTCATGGAGAGGCACGTGCTATATATATATATGAGCAGAGTTAATTTATCATAGGTGGGCTCATTGAACATATTTTAAAGGCGCAGCCAAAATCAATCCATACACTTGTGTACTCATATTTCTTGCTTAGACAATCATGTTGTGATTTTTGAGTTAAGGATGTATCAAATCTATCAACATTCATCCCTCGAGACTGTGAGTGGCTTGCTGGAAATGTTGTTGTCTAGATCAAACTTTAATATATGATTAATTCAATTGTCACACCAACTCCAATTTCAGTGAAAATCTTAATATACATATTTTTGCTTCTAATGTTATTAAGAATTTAATTCAAACATTATCATGTTCTTTTTAGTTAATTATTGATTATATGAATTTATATTTTGAGATTAGACAAATGGACCTATCATTAGTCAATTAGTATTTTTATTAATTAATACTTAATTTAGATATTACATTTAACCTATTTCTCAATTTGCATAAGATTTAACCGTGAATCGCACAGGGCCTTTTGCTAGTCAACTCAATAGAGTTACACTAAGAAGAGCATAAATAAATGACATTTTATTTTTCATCATTTCTGATGTAGGATTCTAGAAATAAGGTCTAAACGGTTTTTTACTATTTTGATAATTTCCAACATTTATATCCTTCACCCTTCACCATTTCAACAAATATATGTTGGAACACATTTTACAATGAATTTCTAGAGTACAATTCCATGTAAACAAACAGGCTACCATGACTTTTCAGGCTGTAATTCCGTGCAAAGGGTCGTAGAAGATTATATCATGCCCTAGGAAAGTCAAGGCCTAATCTACAACTCTACATGCATCCTTCACAGAGGAATTACAAGAGCAGTATTATAGGAGTTAGGATTTCCAGAGTGTGCGTCATATAGAGATTTTCTAACACCACTGCTAAAAACCCATAAATGGATAGCCTTTGCAATCCAAATGGCCTCTTAATTGTTTGGAAGAATTGTGAAAATTCTTGCCGGGGAGAATTGTGAGAATTCCAAATGCTGCCCCTTGAAGTAGAACTCTAAATGCTAAACTCCCCTCTAACTTTTGAATTGCTGGAATTCTTGAAATTCATAAGGCAAGAGCTTGTTTCTTTACTAGAATTCTTAACAAGAATTCACTATGTCGGTGATTTTGGGACATGATGTGACATCTTGTCTCCTGGCATTTACAAATGCTATGTTTCTTCACAAGTATTTTAAAATTTCAGCCATATGAAATGTCTCAAATGACATTTGGGAATTTAGAAATTCCAGCTCCTGCCTTTTGGTGGAATTTTTGGATGCCTAAGTACAAGGGAGAATCTAAGAACTCCACTATCTCTAAGAATTTAGGAATCTCCCAAATAGGAATTCATTGAATTCTAGCAAAGAAACAAGCCCAAAATGTCCTCAGAATGTCACTCGAGAGCCGTCCAACGGTATGTTCAGTTTCTGCAGTCATAACACTAGATTAAGTTTTCACCCTGGCAACTCCAAAATCAGCAACCTTGACAAGCCGCAAGATGAAGCTTTAAGTGTTAAGACACTTATATAAAAATTGTTAAGTAATAATATAAGTAAAATAAATAATCACCATAATCTTGATTGTGGTATCTACATATCATCATCATTTTAGCAAATTGGGCAGATGATGATTTTCAAAAAGAAGTATGTTCAAAGATGCAGATGAAAAAGATGTTGATGATGGTTGTGGTGGTGATGATGATGATGGATTTAACCACAGCATTGGGCACCTCCAAATCATGCCGTTAGCTTGAACCAAATCATGCCACTAGACACGTATATGTACTGCCACACATTATATTTTTCCAAATCATGCCAATAGCCTAAAGAAGTTGGGGGCCTTGGTCTTGGCAATCTAGATTTAAAAAATTAGGCTCTTTTAACTAATGTTTGTGGAGGTTTGGAGATAAAAGAGAATCACCTCATTTGTAAGTATGGGGTTGATGAGTGGGGTTGGTTGCCTATGAAAATCCTCGGTATCAGTCGTCCAGGCTAAAAGGAACTATTTCTACGTGGAGGATATGTCTAGTGTTTGGAGCTCTTTTCTAAGGGCTTGTGTTTTTTTGTTGGAAATGGGAGTATTAGGCTTTGGTTTGATGATTGAGTGGGCGTGTGCCTTTTTTTTTTTTTTTTTTCTATTAGATACTATGTACAAACCTAAAAGTTTAAGCTGATAAGTGAAAGGTTCAAACAGGTTTATGAAGCAATGTCAAACTCATTATTTGGGTGATATGGGATGCGGGCCTTTCCGAACACTCACCCTCGTATACAGGCCCAACAAATTTCATGGACGGGCCTATCCCGTGGGCTCCACTAAAATAACAAAAACTAGAATGGGGCTGTGATAACACGTAAAAAAACCGTGTACTCCAGGTTATATAAAAGAAAGCCGAGTAACCCACGTTGCAATCGATAGCGATAAGAGGGAGATATGACAAAGATAGCTGTATGTCGATGAAAATAACAAAAGCTGAACGAGGGGTGACAAAGGCGATTGCTGTGACGCCCCGGAGTCCCACATCGACTATAGAGAGGAAAGTGAATGGGTTTATATGTAGAGCCTACACCCTTACCTTGCATGAGGCCTTTTGATGGGTTCATCAGAAACAAAACCGTGAGGCCCGTGGGCCAAAGCGGACAATATCATGCATGCGTGTAGGGTGGGGCGTTACAAATGGTATCAGAGCCGACTCTCGACTGGTTCGAGTGTGGGTCCCCTGCCGTGGTCTGGTGTAAGTGGGCGGGTTTCCATGTGGGCGGGCCAAGAGGGCTGGCAGGCTACAGGGACTGGCAGGCTACTGCACAGGGACGTGCAGCCTTAAGGGGGGTGGATTGTGACGCCCCGGAGTCCCACATCGACTATAGAGAGGAAAGTGAATGGGTTTATATGTAGAGCCTACACCCTTACCTTGCATGAGGCCTTTTGATGGGTTCATCAGAAACAAAACCGTGAGGCCCGTGGGCCAAAGCGGACAATATCATGCATGCGTGTAGGGTGGGGCGTTACAATTGCAGCCCCAGGTTGATTCGTCACTCTGAGGATGCAGAGAAATTGTAGCAACTCACTTACACCGAAGTCGAGATGGAGACTAAAGCCTCAGTTTGAAATTTCAGTCGAAAATCCCAAGCACGCAGGCCAAACTGAAGAGAGATCTGATGTCGAGAGAAGAAATATATAGCAGCAGTCTACTGTGCATCAAAAAAATCCAAAACCCAGTATGCAGCCAATAGTGATAAGAGGCAGTCTGCAAAGAGAAGTCGTGTGAACAAAGTAGAAGTCGATACTTGTGTAAGCTATGCTCAATGATTGAATGATAATAAAAACCATAATTTTAACAAGAAGAATTCTGATACAGATGAGCATCGCTGTAGTGGGAATGTAAGGGAGGCTTTTGTGGAGGGAAACAATACATGGGGCCTTTTTGAAGTTGTTTGAAAAGACGGGAACTTCATAAAAAAAAATGTCCTCACCAATCTAGAAAAAATTAAAAACGAACTAAATATGGAAAGGTCAAATGCAGCAAAGGAGGTGTATCTAACCGAATTGGGATCCTCATAGTAGTATACGCACGGTGATCGTGGGTGGACAAACCATAGTCTGCCACGTTACTGTGGGGCAGCCCTGCCCTAGACACGAGCAGCTGTCCGCGAGCAAGGCAGGCTGCCCTACGGTGACATTGTAGACTGTAGTTGGTTCTAGACCTTTCAAAGTACCAAGCCCGCCCGACCCATCCTAGGTCAGAAAATATAAGGCTTTTAAAAAAGATTTGAGCCCGGCGGGCAGGGCTTGAAAAATGATTCTAAAGCTCCACCAAAATGGGATTGGGAATGGGTAGGGCTGGCCCGGCCCATCCAGACCAGGCCTGCCACAGGGAAATTTATCTAATTTTTTGTGAATTTGTCGAAACTGCCCCTCCTAGTGGCTAATTAGGAAGGGCAATTTTGTAACTTCTTCGGTTAGGTATTTTTTGCATTGATCTGTACGTCAATAAAACAAGGCCTCTTTTTTTTTTTTTTTTATGGTACAAGGTAGTTGGATTCACGCTATTAGATGAAATCGTACTGAAAGACATGATTCAAGTCATTATAGCTGGTCTTCTGTTTTGATATACTTAATCTAACATTTGATCAGCCTCTTATGGATCTGCAGTGATCCTCCACATTATGTTCCAAGCCTTTTGGTTGATTGCTTTTTTCCAAATCAATTTATGTCTTTCATGTGTTGTAGCTGTGAATCTTGGTATTGATACACATCCCTGCGATGGGAGGGGCATGGATTCGAATCTGTGGTAGGTCATTTCCATGTCCCTGGAGTCCCTTTTACCATGAGGTAGCACACTAAATTATTTTTTATTTTTTGAATTGAAAAGTTTAATGATGGTTATTTTGCATTTGGATAGTTCCAGGCTTGTGGTTTTGTTATATTTTGTTTATAATGTTAACAGATTACAATGTTGGGTTAGCTTGAATCATTTTGAACATAAATTCAAGCAAGACATCGTAGAGTTAATTGATTTACATGGTGGAGTAGAGTTGGTCCTATTTTGGGATAGTTGAAGAAGAAAAAGGGGGATGGAGATATTTGAATTTTCTCTCTTTCTTTAAGCATCTTATACAAAGTAGCCTTCAAAGACCGTTGATGGTGAGACCCTATAAGAAAAACCACTCAGATCTGCAGTTTCATTCTAGTCATGCTTTAGATCAATTTTTAAGTCTAGCTTATATTCAAGCGAATATTTAGCTTATATTCAAGATTGTGCTGAGCTCTAGCCCTGCCCGGGCACGCATGAGATGGGATTTGGTATAGGCCCGTTTAATTTAGGGTCGGGACTGAACAACCCTCGGCAGGCCCACCTAATATTGGGGACAAGATTGCATAGCCCAGGCCCGGCTCATTGACAGGCCTAGTTGGTCCACCTCCTGTGGAGTTTTACCTCACCTGATGGCTCTAACTAACCACTACAATGCCCCCTCTTTCTCGGCAGGGCCAGCTCAACTATGTTTCACATTGCCTTGCCTTCTCAGTTTTCACAATGAATCAGGCCATTTCTTTGCCGTTTGTGTTTATGGGTGCTTCTTTCCTATCCGGCCCCACTAGTCACATCCAATTAAGGAAACTGGAGTATAAGGGGTGGGTCAAGTATCACTTTGATCAAATAACTCTAAAAATTTATTTTTGGAGTCTAAATATTGGATAATTTTGGAAGTAATATTTATGTATAGTTGGATGAGAGTGCCGGATTCACCAAGGGTAAATAAATGTGAAAAGATTTTATTCAGTAGGTGGGACCCACATACTAAATATGGAAGGAGGGGGATTGGATAGAATTGGGTGGCTATAAGGAAAAATGTATTAGTCATGAGTCATTATACACCATTCCTAAGCTTGAAACACCTTAGAATGTGGGGGCCACTTAAAAGTGTGCAGATCGCGAAGGGTTAGGGTTTCAAAATATGTCCCAAGAGCTTTATAGAAACCATATGTAAAACTATCAAAGTTGACCATAGCATAGCCTTTAGATAAAACTGAATTGGTGACAAGCTTAGCACGAAACTAAGGGTCCACAAATGTTGAATGGGTGTAGCGTCAAGTTTGGATGTGCACATCGATCGATTTCTCCTATCCTAGATCTTAGAGCTAAACGGCTGCATATCATGCTAACTTGTTGTATTGTAGCACCAACGGATAAGTGAATCAATGTAAAAAATTATAATAAAATAAAGCGATACAAGGGTGTCGGTGCGAAGGGATTCAATTGATCATACGTGTGTTGAAATTGTTCAAAATTATGGTCACGGTCGTTATTGCGGTCATCGTGTCACATTTGTGTGTCTCTTTCAACATTGCGATTCACGGCCATCGTGGTGCAAATTTTAATTTGATCTTGATTTTTTTTTAAAATAATAAAAATCCAAAATATTATAAAATACTATAAAATAATATTTTTTTCCATTATTGAACACTTTAAATGAAAATAAGGGCCCCCCTATATCATAACATCATGTATCACTGTTGTTAAATCTTTGACTATTGAATATACTATGTTTTAGTTTTTAATATTTTGCCCCATCCTCATAATTTATAGATCGATCAATATAATTTATATTTTAAAATCCAAAACACTTAAATAATTATCAAAATTCATATTAATTGTGTCAAAACTTCACACTAATTTGAGTTGGCGACTTGGCCCGACCATCAAATTGACAATGCTCCACTATTAGAATCATAGGCGTGTACAGAGAGAAAAGGCCATGGCTCTCTCTTTTGTGCGAGTGTGGAAACTTGGAAAGAGGCCCAGAATAGTGGCAGCCTCACACCGTAAGCTGAATTCTCTGAAATGGGGAGTTTGCCCCCTTTCGCAGCTTTTGGATTGAAATAGAAAGGGTAACGAAAAGGCGAAAAAGAGGGAAAGATAGAAGAAAAGGAGAAGAGGAGGAGGGAAAGGGAAGGAGGAGGAGAGAGAGAACCAGGGAGCGGTAGCGGCGGCGGCGGCGGAAGTGGCGGGCGGCCAGGTACTCCTCTCTCTCTCTCTGCAACTCGCCCCTGCAAGATTTTTTTTTGGGTGTTTGGGTTTTTGGTATTTTTGGTTTTGTTTTGGGTGTTGATTTATTAGGATTTAGAAGCTGTTAGGGTTAAGATTTTGAAACGAGGTTTTAGGGCTTAAGGTTCTGGACATCTGCAAACCAAGATGGGAGTTTGAATGCACAATTTGAATGTGCCAAAGGGGGCGCCATTGGACAAAAGATTCAAATTCTTCAAAGGGGCAGTCATGTCTTATGATTTATGATATATTATCACCTTATTTGAAGGACATGTTTGTTTCTTTGCCTAGAATTGAATTTTGAGAAATTTTAAGGAATGTAGGAGTTAGAACTGAAAGGTGAAAATTCATAAATGGCCATCAAAGAATTTCCTTTTTAATGGAAAGTGACCTAAGTGGCGATGGTAACTAAATACCAGTAAATCAATTTCCTCAAGTCTCACCTTCATCGCCACTTTGTATCATTCACCCCTCACCTCGTTAATTTCCTTGGTTGCTTTTGCATTCATCCTCTTTTTCTTTTTTCTTTTTTCTTTTTACTGCTATAGACTACTTGGGTGTTTTTTTTTTTCCTCCGGGTACCCAGCTATAGGGCCTGGGATCCTACCCTCTGGTGAGGTGATGGAGCCCTCGGGTGAGCGAAGGAGACCTCATCGGGTGAGGTGATGGAGCCCTCGGGTGAGCGAAGGAGACCTGGGATGAGGTGAGAGCTCTTAGTGAGGGGAATACGGCAGTGAGAACTGACACCTCTTGCCACTGTGGCAAGAGATCATTCTGTTATAAAAAATACTAGTTAGAATATTACAGTGACACTTATTAGCTCAGGGATCAACCCCTGTAGCGTATAAGGTGTCACACCTCTATTGGGGATCCTGCTTTTGAATCATAAATAATAATTCAATTTTTGCTCCTACTTTCTAAAGTACTTACAATAGGCCCACTGATTATAAATCCGATTCACTTGAACCACATGCCCCCTCCTATTAAATTGCACAAATCCAAAAATTTCTTGATTGGAAGTGCACACAATTTATTTCATGAAAATGGATTATGTAACTTAGATATGCTTACTCCAATCATGGTTATCAGTCGGATAGAAATGAAGATTTAGGATGCCTACCTATCTAAAATTGTGAAATGTGAAAGGCATAAATCAATTTATGATATGCCCAGTATATAAAACTTTTGAAAAAGTAAAATCAAACTTCATGCACACATGTGAAAATATTGCCATATGCGGCAAGTCGAAACCCACTGAAACCAAGATTGGGTAAGCATGGAAAAGACACTTCTTTGAAAAAAACGAACTGCTGCTGGAATGTTTCTATCTCCCATTGTTTCAAGATTTTGCTCTCTCCCACCGCCATCTCCTACTGTGAGCGTCCTCGTAAGTCTTAACACCTTTTCTTTTAGATGATATATAGTCCCAGGCATAAAATCACAAACCCTTGTACCACCTAGGGCTGTATCTTGAAGCCCAAGTTTGATTCGGACTTTCCCTTGAAACTTTGAATTGGACAGGGGTACTCAATTATATATAGCAGTGAAATTTTTATGATGACCTGGCAGTTAAGAATGGAATGACCCTGCTTTTGTGGCCCTACAAATTGAATGTTGATATCCTTTATTTCTCTAAATTTCCTTTAATTTTGTGCGTGTCATTAAAATCAAAAGACTGCCGTTGACTTCAATATAAGTATGTCAATTGAAGGCTCTTGAAGCTTAAAAAAAAAGGCCAAAACACCCTGGCATTTAAAACAACCCGATGCCCCTTTAATATTCCAACCCTTTTAAAACCTTTGACCGGTACCAAACCTCCATTCCCTTTGCCCATCCTCAATGCTTAACTATTAGACTTTGGGACCCATAAACTAGGGGACCCAAATTCACAATGAGACCTTTACATCCTCCTTATCCTTTCTTATTTCCATGAATCATGGCAGACCCTAGAAGAACAGTTAGCTCTGGTTGTGATTAGGGCAATATTGAACCCCATCTTGAAACAGAGTTTTTTTTTTTTTGGAAAAACCCTCTTGAAACAAAGTTCTTGTTTGATAGTAAATAAGATCCAGTTCAGCTGTTGCAAGTTCCTCTTTCATTGGTCCTTAACTATAGCTCAAGCTAGCGAGGGACATAGTTGTATGATTGAGAGTGTGTGAGTTGGAGTTCAGGGCTTCTGAGTAAAGTCTGAAAAAGTTAGTTTGGCTGTCTCATTTGTAGTTTGGCTATTCCAAGGGTAGCGAGGAACCATCACATTTGCAAATTCCTCATTTGTCATCAAGCATGCCCTAAAACTTCACATTCTCATAGACAGCAGGTTTCACGTTGTTTAGAAGTTTTCAATTGGATAGGTTTTTTCTCAATAAAAGGAAATTTTATTGAACCACAGCGAACTACACAAACAAACTTGACAAACATTCAGAATATTTGCCATATCTCAAACCACTGAAATTGACAGCTTTAAAAAAACTGAGCTTAACTAAATACTATGCTGCCTCATTAAACTTCCTAGGAGCATAACTAAAGTCCAAACTATCAAAGTTCCCAACAAATTCAGCAATATCTGAAAATAACTGAATTAATTGACCAATCAACATTGCCCTTAACGGCTTTAATAACTTCGCAAGCATCTGACGAAATCTGAATTTGTGAGTAACCTCTATCTTTAGCTTTTTTTTAGCACAAGGAGGACCATTCTCCTTCTGCCTCTTTAAAAGACAAAAAGCTTTGACCCTTTGAACGATCCTGCATCAAGAAAAGAGCCATTACACAACATAAAGAAACCAATAGCAGATATGCCATTGGCGCTTTAAAAGCAGCATCCGTAAATATCAACACAACATTCTTCATTTCCCTGTCTCAAAATGTCTCCCTTACTCTTAGTGAGGCCCACCTAGTGATCAATCCAAATGAACTATGTAAATCTCCGTTATATCTCATGGATCCAATGGATTTTGAACCCATCTGGTAGGAGTGGATTGTTGGATCAACTATTGAAAGCTTTTTCTATTTAAAGTTGTTAAACTTGAAAGCCACTGATGAAGGAAGGGGTTAGTATCTTTTGATTGACTTGAAATTTTATATCTAGGGTGGTCCCACATAGATCATACCACTTGAGAACCGTTGCATGGATGAAGAAGAATAATAACCAAAGCCACCTTACAGCAACAGCAACAATATTAATTGCGAACTCCATCACCAACTGTTTGCTCTCTTACCAGTAGAATTGTGGAAAGGGTGTGGACTGTGGAATGAGGCAAGACAGAATCCCATGCCTGCCACCTATCTATAGCAGATGCCATACTTTTGCGACAGGACTTGGCTTGCGAAGTTACGTTCATCGGTTCATGACTCGTCCGGTTTTCTACGAAAATAAATGGATGGTCTAGACAGTAGTTGGACCCATATGCAGATAACATGGGCATTTATGTCGTCATCAAGAAGAATATTGCTTGGTTTTAGATCACAATGAACAATTGGTTTCTCACAACAAGTATGAAGATAATTCAATGCGAAAGCCACATCAACAGTTATATTCAATCTTTGAATAAGGGTTAAATTCTTGGATTGATGTTGCTCATCCATGCATTTATGCAACGCCTGTTCCAGATTCCCATTAGCCATGTAGGCAAAAACTAGAGCTTTGAAGTCATCACCTTTAAAATCGATGCTTGAGTAGACAGTCAAAACTTTTAGAAGATTTCGATGCCGAATATTTTTCAAAGCTTTACATTCGACTATGAAACTCTTGGAAGCTCCTTGCCGCTGAAGATTAAGCACTTTCACTGCCACAATCTTCATAATGTGATCCAAATACCCTTTATAGACAGATTCATAACTTCCAACCCCAATCAAATTGGCTGAAGAAAACCCATCAGTTGCTTTACAAAGATCTCCGTAAGAGATTTTCGTAAGTTGTTCCTCCAAGGGGTGCGTTATTGAATGAGGATGTGGATGCTTCTTTGATTTTCTTATGCAATAATTATAAAGGAGGAACAATAGCAACACCGCACAAATGACTGAATCGATGAGTATTGCAATCATTTGTTTTTCAAGAAAGTGTTGGCTCTGTTTCTTACCATCTTCGCTCGGGCATTTTGGCAATAGCAGTACTGGACTTCTCCCACATAGCTTTTTGTTGCCTATGATTGAAATTGCACTTGCACTCTTAAAGATTCCTTCTTGTGGTACTTTGCCTTCAAAATCATTAGAAGATAGGTTTAGATATTGTAGATGGCGAAGCTTTTCAAGATAGTCTAGAATCTGCCCCGAGAAGTTGTTGTGTGAAACATCCATTCGTAACATACCTTTCAAAGCACTCAAAGATGGAGATGCTCCTTGAAAGAAGTTTCCCTCTATTAAAAGGTCTCCAAACTATGACAATTATCTAGGCTTTTGGGAATTTCACCAGATAATTTGTTATTAGAGACATTTAGCAATTGAAGGCTCTTTGAGTTTCTTACCTCCGTTGGTAAGGACCCGACCAAAGAATTTGCTCCTAGATTGAGAACTCGGAGAGTTGTAATGCTAAAAATTTGTTTTGGGATATCACCAATTAAATCATTGTGCGCAAGGTATAATTTTGATAGTCGTTGACAGTTCTTAAGAGTTGAAGGTATGAGTCCTTGTAACTTGTTTCTATGCAGAAACACGACAATTGAGTGTGGTTGCCGATGGAAGCTGGAATTTCACCCGAGAAATCATTATAACTCAAACCCAAAGACTGTAACTTGTTAAGCTTTCCAATACTCTATGGAATCATGCCAGTCATGAAGTTGGAATGCATGGCCAATGAAACCAAGTTTTGCAAATTACCTATTCCTGAAGGGATGCTTCCAAATATCTGATTAGACCCTAAATTGATCTTTTGAAGATTAGTAGAGAGATTGGCTATAGAGTTGGGCAATGCACCTGTGAGCTGATTGTTGCATAGTAACAAGTGAATGAGATGGCTACAATTAGTTAGAGAAGAGAGAAAGCCCATATCCTCTTCACCGTCACTTCCGAGTAGATTTCTTAAGCTAAAATACAGAGACCTCGCAACCTTCCTAGGTTTGTAGGAATTGATCCAGCGAATCGATTTCCGCTCAATCCAAGTCTTTCAAGTCGCGAGGCATTGGACAATGAGATAGGGACGGGTCCTGTAAATCGGTTTCCTCCTCCAAAAAACACAACGAGATTGGGAAGAGTGACTCCAAGATCAGGTGGAAGGCTTCCACTCAGTTGGTTTTGAGTAACACAAAAGACATGTGTAGATGAGAGATTGTAAAGTGTGGGAGGAATAGTGCCAGATAGCTTATTGCTTGATATGTAGAAAAAGTATAGGTTCCTAATATGGCCAAGCTCTTCTGGTATGTTTCCCTCTAATTCATTAGCCCTCACAGAGAAATGAGTGAGAGATGAAAGGTTCCCAAATGAAGCGGGGATGCTTCCGGTGAGATTGTTTCTGGCAACATAGAGTGTACGGAGCCTTGACAAAGAGCCTAGCTCAACAGGAATCCTACCTATGAGCTCATTCATATCAAAATCGATGGTTCTGAGTCTCCAACAGCGGGTCAAATTGACTGGAATTTCTCCCTCTAATGAGTTATCATAAAGAGAGAGGTGCCTGAGCCTGAACAAATGTCACGACCCGGGCCCGAGATTAGGGTTACCATGGCCAAACCCCGAGTCGCGAACGCCATACTTACTCCCGTAAACCTCCCATAACCGAAGCCATTACGAGATTCACAAGGGATCTTACATATACCTATTAAATGTACATCTTTGCGGAAATATATACATACATTGACATCCAACTTTAATATGTACAAGTCCTTTACATACAGTAAAGTTTACTTACACATCTCATTTCCTATTTAAATCGATCATGCATATTCAAATACAATGCATGTGATCACTATTTACAACCAAAATGAATCTATTCAAAATGTTTCCAAAACTCGCTAAACCGGTCGCCTCCGATTCACATCCATTCATTCAATCCTCCTGGAGGAACTGGATTGGTCTCCTCCGTTGGCGGCGCGGTCTCGAAACCACTGGAACGGGCAACTTAGCCTGTAATGTCATCAATAACATTGTGAACACGACGGTTCAACAATGTATACACAATTTCTATGATAATCACATGTTTAGCAATGTTAAACAATTTATATCAATTCAATTCAATTCAATTCAATGCATATAGTTCTTTCTTGAAGGGAGCATTTAATTCATGTAGTTCTCCCCTGAAGGGAGTATTCAATTCATGTAGTTCTCCCCTGAAGGAAGCATTCAATTCATTACATACACTTTATCAAGTGTCTTTTCGTTGTCCTCTGGCATAGGCGGAAGGCGCACCATTCACAACCCAGCCTTTCAAGGACTCATTTCATTTCAATATTACTCACTTTATTAAGTGGCTTTTCAAATGTGTGGGATTTACCAGTGTCTTGATCATAGATCACCGGCATCACCACGGAGCTCCGGAACGCTCTATCTACTGCAGCAGACTTAATCTTTCATATATTATAGTGTTTGTTCATTTCAGTTCTTTTCTTTTCATTTCATTACATTTCATTTCATAAGTCAACACATTATTCAATGGTAGCTCAACAATGAGCATAACAGTAGTAGACGAGAGAGGACAAGCCAACTCAAGTCATAAACAATTAAATTTCCTAAAACAACATTCGGGTGAAACGTTCATTATGCAATGTAGGTGTTATTTTAGATGACATCACTTTTTAGTGAAATTTACATTCACATAAGTTTAGCTAACACCCATGGAGGTTTAGGAAAATATCAGAAATCAATTCTGATATTCCCTCAATTTCGGTCACCTCGTCGGTTAGCCGCATTATGGCTTTCGAGAATTTGCTCATTTCGGTCACCTGTTCGGTCACCTACTCGGCTGACCGAAATTCAAATTTCGGTTAGCCGAATTTCTCGCGGTCAGCTTACAGTTCGTTTTCCAGAAGCTAAACTTCTGATGGAAAAACCCTGACAAGAGTTTCAGTTACCTTGCGGTCAACCCTTGGCTAGCCGAATTCATAATTTCGGCTAGCCGACCTATGTCGGTCAGCTCTCGATCAGGTGTCGGTCATCCTGGCGGCGGACCGAATTGTGCCCAAAAGTTCAGAAAATTCTGAACCGAATTTTTTGTAACTGAACTCCTTGAGTTCTAACAAGTCAATTAACATTTGAAATCAATATAATTGAGTATACTTGCCTTGTTTGGAAACTAATCAGCAAGAATTCCCTTGTCTAGCTCGAATCCAAGATGAAATCCTCAAGCCAAACCTTCTTTTGAACCTAAAACCCAAAATCAATCTACAAAATAGAATTCTTGTGAATTCCTTGGGCCATAACCATTCCATCTCAATAAATAAAACATGGAAGTGCTGAATTCAACTCAAACACTTACTTGTAGCCTCTTTGGTGGAAATCTTGAGATCTTCTCAAGCTTGAACTCTAAGAAAGTAAAAAAAAGAGATGAAGAAGATGATGGTGAAGATGGAGTCCCTCTTCACACACTTGTCAATTTTCTAAATCACCACTCAATGAAGAGAACTTGAAAGAAAGAAGAAGAAGAGAAAGAGAAGAAGAGAAAGAGCTGCTCGGATGATGAATGAACTCAAATGAGTTCATCATTATCTTATAATCCCAATTTTTGCATTGAACCCCCTCCTATTTCTCTAATCACAATTTAAGTCAAATGAATGGTCATTTGAACCAATTCACGCTGAATGGAATCATTACATTTACGGAAGTTAACGTACTCCTCGAGATATACGTGTGAGTATCAAGAGTTTCCGTATTCGACGAAATACGTGTAATTTCGTATTTACGAAAAAGTCTTTACATCACTCAATTTGGCCTAAAACCATTTCTAATCTATTCAAAACCTTCACTATTCTTTTCATTAAGTTCAATTTGACCATTTGAGCCAAATTCTATATCAATTTAGCCATTAATTAACATTAACCAATAAAACATGTTGAATTAGCATTAATCCCGATTAATTAGAGTTAATCTTAATTAACTCGGGACAGGGTGTTACAAAAAACGGCCGATTTCTGAGGGGATTTGGCCAAATAGCTTATTGTGGCTAAGGTCAATTAAACGAAGGAACGTAAGATTAGCAATGAAGGATGACAAAGGACCTACCAATTGAAGCCCAGTGAGATTCATGGCGACAACCCTCTGAGAATGGCGCCGACTACAAGTGATTCCTTCCCACTGGCAGAAAGGGAGAGAATCATTCCATGTGCTCGAGGAATCGCTCCACAACTGATGCTTGAATGCGAGTAAAGCGAGTGCATCGGTTGCATTTGCTGAATCTTTTGTCTTAACCGAACCCACCACAGGCCACATGAGAAGCGTTGCATGTATGAAAAAGAATAACCAAAGCCACCTCACAACAACAACCACAACAATATTACATGAGAGCTCCATCACCAACTGATTCTCTCTTACCAGTGGAACTGTGGAAAGGGTGTGGCAGAATCCCTTCCCATGCCACCTATCTATAGCAGATGCCATGCTTTCGCAACATGACTTAGACTTGCAAAGTTACCTTCATGACTCGTCTAGTTGGACTAGACGGTAGTGGGACCCAGTTTAAGAATGACTTAGACTACTTGGACATGAAAAGTGTGCATCACGTTCATACAAGTACTTTTTACCCTTTTTTTTTTTTATTCCTTTAGGCTAGTTTGGCACTTTACTAATATAGTAAAAGTTAAGTGAAGTATCCATTTTTCAGGCAAAATGTTACTTAAAAAGCACTTTAATTCAAATCCACCCATCTTTTTCAAAAAAAAGCAAAAAAACTACTACCTTTATCCATTAAAATACAAAAAAACTTCACTTTTCTATACAAAAAGTAAAAAAGATTCCATAACAAACGACTAAAAACAAAATAGCATCATAACCCACTTATATTTCATTCTTTCTTCAAAATCAACTTTACTTTACTTGACTCTATTAGTAAAGTTGCGAAACTGGCCCTTAAGGTTTCTTAGAAGGATTCAGAGTTACAAACTCCGCTCTCACAATCTCACATCCTTTAACAGAAAATATGTATATAAAAATATTTAATAAAATAAAAAACAGTTGTCACCTCCTAGCATGGATGTTTGGAGTCCCCAATTAGCTCAGCCACAGTCTGTGACTTATAATTTAAATTTTTTTTTCTTTTTTTCATTTTAAGTTTCACCATTCTTTTGGTTGGGTCACTGTTATAACCTTGCCCGGGCCCGGCTTATATCTGAATGGCCATATATATATATATATATATATATATATATATATCTAGGTGATTCTTTTTCATCTGACTTAAATTTTTTGAACTTCAAAATCACATAAATTCTTGGATGATGTGTCGGAGTGTTATTGGTCCACTTACGGTAAAGGTTTAACAAATGCGATAGGTGATCCAGACTCGCAAACATAGGAAACCATGTTGACTCATGTGGGCCCCACCATCCCTACCTGCTAGTATTCATGTGATTAGTTCAATAGGTATTTTCTTTTACCGTTCATGGATTGGACCCGTATGCAGATGGGTCAGACTTGGACTTAAAACGTGTGCGTATGCATCACGTTCATACAAATACTTTGTGGGGGTGTAGATTTCATTTTCTTTGATAGGAGTAGACTCACAGTTTCAAAACCTCTTTGGGGGTGGGGGTGGAGGTGTGGGTGTTTGTTTTGGGGTTTTGGGTTTCATTTTCTTCATATTAAGAACTAATTTTATGCTTTATTTTTCTTATTAGTTTTGGAAAGCTATGTCATCATGAGTTTTTCTTTTCTTTTTTCTTTTTCGCAAGAATTCCCTGTATTTTCATTCAACAGCATAAAAACCATTATGTTTATTAAAATCTGTATTGACTTGTAGTGAAAGTGTACACAACAATTACTTCAGTTCCCATTCTCCAATTATTTCTTTTTGACATAATTAAAAGATAAAAAGACATGTTTGCCCCTTCTATCATTAATGGTGATGGCATGTTAACAAATCACCGCCGATATCTATTACAAGCGGTGTAATCAGATTCTAAATTGGGGCAAAATTTTTTGTAAAAAGATAGAATTTTAAATTTTATAATCACCAATATAGTGATCGGAGCTATTGGGGCAGCCCCATCTTGGATGAAGCTGATGTAGACGAGTCAAATAAAATCACCTATTATATAACCCATTTTACCATGAATTTTCTAGGAATTCAGTTTCACGATAACAAAAAAAGCCACCATGAGTTTCTTATTTAATTCAATTCCATGCAAAAGAGTCATAGAAGAAAAGATCAAATCCTTGCAAAGCATGAGCATAATATATGTCTCTATCTCATATCATTCACTCTTCACCACTGTAACAATCCTTTGTTGGAAGTCCATTTTACCATGAATTTTTAAGAATTCAATTCTATGTAAACAAACAGGCCACGTTGACTTCTTAGGAATTCAATTCCTTGCAACCAGTCAGGGTCACAGAAGAAAATATCATGTCTTTAGATAGGAAAGTTAGGGACTAATCTACAACTCAGCCTACATCCTTCAGAGGAATTGCAAAGGCAGTATTACAGGAGTTTTTCAACAAAATACATGGGCCTTTTGTGAGGTTGTATAAAACTGCTTTTGGGCTTTTGTGGGAACTCCTCATAAAAAAACAAAAAAGAAGATATGAGCCCATGAGTTTGGCCCTGAACCCAAACTTAAAATTGGCCCAAACTTTAAATGAGCCCATGAGTATCTAATTTTCGCAGGCCAAATCAGCGTGATTTACCCCCACGGTGACCGTGGGTCAAGAGGATCCCTATTCAATGAGAAGCTTTTGCAACATGACTTGACTTGCGAAGACGTTCATGACTCGTCTTGTTTTCTCCGATGGTAAATGCATGGAATAGACAGTCCAGTTTTGTATGGATGGACTAGACAGAAGTTGACTTGGACTTAAAACGTGTGCGTATGCATCACGTTCATACAATTACTTTTACCACAGGGGGTTGTTTAGGTTTTATTTTCTTTGATAGGAGTGGACTCAGTCTCAAAGGGTGGGTGGGTTTAGGTTTCATTTTCTCTGATAGGAGTCGACTAGAGTTTCAATTTCTCTTTTGGGTGTGTTGTGTGTTGAGGTTTTGGGTTTCATTTTGTTTGATAGAATGACTCAGAGAGTTTCAAACTCAACCCTCGCCTCATTTAAAAAAATAGGAAAAAAAGAAAAGGCACACTCCACCTACTAGCAGGGATGTTAGGAGTGTGTTACATATAATTTAAAACTTTTTTTTCCTTTTTTATTTTCTCCATGTTCTCTCACATTTGTGCACAAGAAAAGAAAACAAGATTTACGGTGTCAGTACTTTAAAGCAAGAACGAAAAATGGGTCTCGTTTGGTTGGGTTTTTGTTATACCCTGGCAGCCTTGCTCAGGCCTGGCTTATACCTGATCATCTCTCTCTCTCTCTCTATATATATATATATATATATATATATAACTGTTCGGAATGCTTACTGTAGCCCACTTTATGACCTATCTAAATTGATCACTCATTCATAACCCTCTTATAGGCACTGAATCCTACGAATTTGCATGGATTCGGATGAACTAGACCGTTGGATTGATGGTCAATTTTTCTTATTTGATATGAAGTTATTAAACTTGTGGACCATGGATGAAGGGGTTAGAGGTATTAGATTGACTTCAAATTTGATATGTAAGTTGGCCCCACTTTGATATTTCAATCCCCCCCTTTTCCCATGACTTGTGGGGTCTCATGGTGGGCCCCAATAGGCAATCCGCACAGTAAACCGCCGCACAGTAAACCGTAAGGATGGTCCTTACAGGACTGCCTCCCATATATATAGAGTAGGGCTCTCTTAAGTTGAAACTTACTTTATCCTAAACTGAAATAGTGCTAGTCTCACGAATCAAAGTTGATTATATCTGCCTTTTACATGATGGAATTGGTAAATCCAATTCTTATTAGATTTATCTTGATTTTGGAGACAATCATGATGCAAAAAATAACGATAATCGACTTTAATTTGTGGGACCGGTGCTGTTTTAGCTTAGGATAAGGTAAGCTTCAGCTTAGGAGAGCTGGCCCCATATATGTATATATGTTATATATTTATTAAAGAAAATGGGGAGGTTGACTGTGGAGGGTGCCACGTCAGCATCGAAGGAGTTCTCCTTTTAAATAAATATACACAAAAAACTCGCAGTGATTTAAGGAGCCATGTCATCACATTCACTATTTTTTTCTTTAAAAGTATTGCTATCCATATCTTCTATCTCCTAAAATCTCTCAATCAATATCCCCTAAAATCTCTTTCAATTGCAATAAAATGGAATTGATTGAGTTCATTGACATCATCTAAAATGGAATATTCTGTTTTCTGTGGCCCACGCGTAGTGGCTAAGAAAGACACAGCAATGCAAAATGCAAGTATGGTGAGAATCTCCAATCAACCATGGGACCAACCACATCAGCTCTGTGGTTCATTGGAACCTTGACAGAGCCATTTGTTCAATGGGCTATTACATAACAACGCAATGGACCGAGGTCATGGTTAATTAGATACAAATATCAGTCGATCTAGCCCATCAAAATGTGGGTCCCAACATGGTGTATACACTATTGAGTGACCTATATATTCATCACCTATTTAGCTTCCCATACATGTCTAAATTTGCCACATCACTTTTGGGCCCATTTTGTAAGTAGGTTCAAAACGAGTGGGTAGTGTTTTGGGGGCATTGGTGTGGGTCTGGTGAGTGAGAAAGGAGCCTACAAGTTTGCTTTGACAAAATCTTATGATAGAATTTATTTGGCTTTTTTGTGGAAGTTTGTTTACTGATATGTAAATTACCTTGTGTTCAAGATCCATGGTTCAGATGTACACGAGAATGGTAATACATTCTTAATTTCTAGATCGATTCATCTTTACTGAGATGCTCTAAAGGATGATGGCATCTTTGATTTGATTTGTACCTTATTTCTCTACAGGAAGGTGAAAACTAGGATTGATTTCCTTTATTTATTTATTTTACTTCATTATTTTTCTTTTTCTTTTTCTTTTAAGGGACTCATCTCAGCCACACTTACACTCCACACGATGTACCTAACAGATTGAGTCCCAGCTGGGTATTAATGTGTTTGTAGGAAAATGGACGCATTTTTCTTTTCCTTCTTTGAACTGTATCATTTTTTCTTTTTGCTTTCATCTAGAATTTTCTCTTTTTTAGTGGGGACTTTCAACCCATACATTTTTACAATTTACAAAGATTTTATAGGTGTGATATTACAAGATTCTCATTATTATTTTTCACGATAATTTCTTTCTTTTACAATAAAATCTTAAGATCTTTTTCCACTTTATTTTCTTCTAAAAATAATAATAGTGGATTCTTCTTTTGTAGTTTTAATTATTATAATAATTTACTATATCTTTATTTTGGCCCGGGTTCAGCACGGGCGTTTGTTGCTAGTATGTATACATATATATATATATATGTATATATAGAGGCCCCCTATCCTCAGCTCAAGGACAGCCCTCTCCCGTCCGCTCGAGCTGAGGAGAGGAAAAGGAGAAAATGGCGGGAGAGGAAAAAGTGAGGGGAAGAAAGTAGAACGAAATGGGTGAATGAGGTGAATGACATGACAATGTTGTTCGGCTCACTTGAGGGTAAAGTCGTCCAAAACCATCATACGAACACTAAGTAAGGCATTTTTGTGTATTTTTTTATTAAAAACGGCGTATACATGTTTAGGAATACTTATATGGTAAAAATCTCAAAAATCTAGAGCAAAGCACTTACTTATATTATAAGACCAAAAGTTTGATGCTTGGCAATTGCAATTGGCTATTCTCAACATTTAATACACAGAAACATCATCATTGTAGGCGGGAAAAACGACACCTACTTAGATTGAGGAGATGAACCTCTTAGATCAGGGGAGACCGAACGCCGGGAGCCTCCACGGGGCCGACGAACCTGAAAAGGGGCGGAAAAAGGCTTGGGTCAGAGCCCCTGGCTGCCGTGAGCCGAAGGCGCTCCGATGCCTGAGTTAGTTCTGAAAAAACTAAGCAGGAAGAGGAAGAAGCGAATGAGGGAGGGTCTGGAGTATTGCCAGTTGCGTCTCGCGTACCTTCATGGGGCTCATCCCATGTGTATATGAAGGAGAATTGTTTGTGCATTCTTTGTGAGTGGGGGTAGATGGGGTAAGGTCCCATCAGCCTTACCCTGACATTCGGCGGTAGGTAAAAAGAGCGCATCCCATCAGTAACTTTTGGTCAGTTGATGTGAGGGGATGATGAAGCCGACTTCTTATCGCCATAAATGAGCGCCCCTAACTGTAAGGGCACGCCCGTGCTTTGGGTAAGTGTGATGGCCTACTCTTTGCCTTCGTACTTTTACCTGGACCAGGAACGGTCTGGCTGAGCTGATTCTCTGCTGGCACACATGCCGAGCAGCCGAGCTGCCCCCTGCCGAGCTGGCACTCTGAACAGAGCTACCGAGCTGCTGAGTTGAAACAATGAGCTGGCACTCTTTATCCGAGCTGCCGAGCTGAATTGCTGAGCTGGCACTCCTAGCCGAGCTGCCGAGCCGCAGCGTGGTGCCTCTTAAGCCAGCGCTCCTCACCGAGCCGCCGAACTTTCGGGCTATGCTTGCCGAGACTAAGGTGAAGGTCGGTGGATTACCGTGATCCTCGCTTAATCTCGTCATTTCGGTATTTTTCCCACACAATTACCCCCTAGCTTTTGATCTTTGAAAGTTCTCCAACTTGTGGAGGTCAGAAGCTAAGTAACTGCCTGGCTGGGGCCTCTACCGAGTTGGAGAGATGGTTGCCGAAGTCAAATGTCCGCGATGTTTTTGGCTTTACCGCCGTGGCTGATGCTGGCACCGAGCTAAGGACGGTTGGCACTCTGACCGAGCTGCCGAGCTGGGGGTGTTGTCACCGAACTTTGAGAAGCTTATGGCTGTGCCGGCAAAGCTGGTGGAGGCATCGAGCTAAGGACGGTTGGCTTTCTTAACAGAGGCGCCGAGTCGCGGGGGTGGTACTGCTACCGGACCCTGAGGTACATATGGCTGTACCGCCAAAGCTGGTGCAGGCATCGAGCTAAGGACGGTTGGCTCTCTGAACAGAGGCGCCGGGCCGCGGGGGTGGTACTGCTACCGGACCTTGAGGTGCATATGGCTGTGCCGCTAAAGCTGGTGCAGGCACCGAGTTAAGGACGGTTGGCTCTTTGAACAGAGGCGCCGAGCCGCGGGGGTGGTACTGCTACCAGACCTTGAGGTGCATATGGCTGTACGGCCAAAGCTGGTGCAGGCAACGAGCTAAGGACGATTGGCTCTCTGAACAGAGGCGCCGAGCCGCAGGGGTGGTATTGCTACCGAACCCTGAGGTGCATATGGCCGTGCCGCCAAAGCTGGTGCAGGCACCAAGCTAAGGACGATTGGCTCTCTGAACAGAGGCGCCGAGCCGCGGGGGTGGTACTGCTACCGGACCCTTGAATCTTCTGGCATTGATGCTGTTTCTCTGACCTTTCAGGCACATGGCCGTTGCTAGAGTCTTCTTCTCTGTGGACGCGCTTCAGGTCTCGCTCGTGAGTCGGAGCTTGGTCGTGCTTGGGTGGAGGACCCGAAGCACGACAATGCACAGGAGGCGGGCTCGGAGCCCTTTCATCCCGGAGCTGCTGCTTGAGCCTCCGGATGAGCTCTCTTTGTTCCTGGATGAGGAGGTTTCGAGCCAGGACAGGATCCTAGAGAGGATCTTCCTGGTCGTCGGGAGCGGTCTGATGACGAGACTTAGCCCGCGCGGACTTCGCACCTGGTTGGGTGACAGATCTGTCACGTTGCCCGCTGTGCTCTTTGTCGTGGCCCTTGCCCTTGGAGGGTCCTTCACCATTTCTGGTTTTTAGAGGCATGGTGTTTGAAAACTTTTCGTTCAGTTTCCCACAGACGGCGCCAAACTGTACGCGGGAAAAACGACACCTACTTAGATTTAGGAGATGAACCTCTTAGATCAGGGAAGACCGAACGCCGGGAGCCTCCACGGGGCCGACGAACCTGAAAAGGGGCGGAAAAAGGCTTGGGTCAGAGCCCCTGGCTGCCGTGAGCCGAAGGCGCTCCGATGCCTGAGTTAGTTCTGAGAAAACTAAGCAGGAAGAGGAAGAAGCGAATGAGGGAGGGTCTGGAGTATTGCCAGTTGCGTGTCGCGTACCTTCATGGGGCTCATCCCATGTGTATATGAAGGAGAATTGTTTGTGCATTCTCTGTGAGTGGGGGTAGATGGGGTAAGGTCCCATCAGCCTTACCCTGACATTCGGCGGTAGGTACAAAGGGCGCATCCCATCAGTAACTTTTGGTCAGTTGACGTGAGGGGATGATGAAGCCGACTTCTTATCGCCATAAATGAGCGCCCTTAACTGTCAGGGCACGCCCGTGCTTTGGGTAGGTGTGATGGCACACTGATGGCCTACTCTTTGCCTTCGTACTTTTATCTGGACCAGGAACGGTCTGGCTGAGCTGGTTCTCTACTGGCACACATGCCGAGCAGCCGAGCTGCCCCCTGCCGAGCTGGCACTCTGAACAGAGCTACCGAGCTGCTGAGTTGAAACAATGAGCTGGCACTCTTTATCCGAGCTGCCGAGTTGAATTGCTGAGCTGGCACTCCTAGTCGAGTTGCTGAGCCGCAGCGTGGTGCCTCTTGAGCCGGCGCTCCTCACCGAGCCGCCGAACTTCCGGGCTATGCTTGCCGAGACTGAAGTGAAGGTCGGTGGATTACCGTGATCCTCGCTTAATCTCGTCATTTCGGTATTTCTCCCACACAGTCTACATCACCCCATGGGTTTGGAAGCTATGAGGGAGATGGTCTACATCATTCCAGTCCCACTTTGTTGATCATTTGAATCAGTTGCAACTCCAATGTCGAGCTTCTCTGTCTTACTTGGTGGCATTGATTGGACAATGTTTGGAGGAATTGTCACTGGCGTATTAGTAGCTTGGGAATTAGATAAAATGTCAGCAATATTCCTGAGCTTTTTGGTTAACTGTGGAGCAATATCTGGCAGAGAAGTGGATTGAGAATGCAAGCTTGTCACTGCCTGCTTGCCTTGCTTTGTGGCTGCTATGTTGTGCTTGCCAACCTGTGCAATTGATGGAATGACTCCAACTGTTTTAAACTGATCTGAAACTGAGTTCTCACTCCTCTGAACTATATTATTGTGAAGTATCCGGCGAGAATCACGGGGTTTCATGCGAACTTTTCCCGATTCACTCTGAGAGTTCTGTGGATAGGTTAAATAATCATGAGACCAACAGACACTTTAAATGATCATGAGACCAACGGACACTAATTTACTTGCAAGAGTCCACAGAGACTGCAACAACTTCAAAAACCAAAAGCATCAAATCAATGATATCCTTGATACCCTTGCCCATCAAAAACAAACCAAAGCACATCAGACAAAGCAATGATATACAGGATATATAACACAATAAAGGGACCAATACAGCCAAATCTGACATAAATCTTATTAATAGTTGTAGGCATAATGAAATCATGCTTCCCATATCCATTTGACCAACAATTACTTCCTATTTATATTTAAATTTACTTTCAACTAACCTCTCTCTCTATCAAATATCCACACCCTATGAATGGAAAGGCATAAAGGTATATGAGGTTCTCCAAAAGATGGTGACCAATATTGAAGTTCCTATATAATTGTATTAAATGTAGTTTGTTTGGTTACTCGGTGTCTACTTTCAATTTAAATTGGGTTTTCCTTCGATGAATTAAAGGCTCGTGTTCGGCGCCGGCCCTGAAGCGCTAGTTGTATAATAAAAGACAGCAGGTGACTTCCTTGGAGAGCGACACGTGGTGCATTACAAAACTTTTTGCAACGCCACATTCCGGAATTGCCCTTCTAATGTAATCTCACCAAAACAACTATTTTCTAATTTTCCTACATAATAGGAACGAATCTAAATTCTCTAACCGGTCATTGCAAAGGCCTAAAAAGATGCCACCAGAATGTCAATCCGTTGAGACTTGAGAGTTGAGACCCCATATCAATGCATTCAAGAAGACATTCCACATGGAAGACAAAATGTGGCAATACATATCTCAAACACATGAAGCATTATTCGGTACACGTTATAAGGGTTAGTGGTTCGCAGTCCTGGTATATTATGTTTGGTGCAACCATAAATCCCACAAAGCCCACCATTTTATGTAATGCAGTTAAGTTACTTTAGAGTTAACCCATTTACAGTCAATGAAGCAAAGCTTGTATATGATTCTCACGGGTCGGGGTGGACGAGTCAAAACCGGTCAGGTTAGAGTCGGGTTAGTGGGGTTGAGTAGCATTTTGCCACCTCTAGATGAATATGGCTAATGGGTGTGTGAGCCAAGGCAAAGGGAGACATGGATTTGCCCGTTTCCAATGTCAAAAAGCCCTTATCTACCCCATCACTTCCTACTTATGATCGATAAAAAAAACCATATAAAATAGGAGGGGAATCAAGTTCCACCACAATCCACACTTCAACAGTTTACACTTTCAGCGACGAATTTTTTTGTCGCCAAAGATCAGAAAAACGTCGGTGAAGGTATTTACCAACGAAAAAAAAATCGTCGCCCAGACGTCGGCCAAAATACGTCAACAAAACATTTTACCGACGAAAAAAAATTCCGTCGGCCAAAATACATTTTTTACCGATGCTTTATAGACCTTTTACTGACGTTTTTTTTCGTCGGCAAAATTTTAAAGAAAACTAAATAAAAAATAAAAATATATTTACCGACGTTTTTTTTCCGTTGGCAAAAGATTAAAGAAAACTAAATTAAAAATAAAAATATATTTACCGAAATTTTTTTTCGTCGGCAAAAGATTAAAGAAAACTAAATAAAAAATAAAAATATATTTACCGACGTTTTCGTTTCGTCGGCAAAAGATTAAAGAAAACTAGATAAAAAATAAAAATATATTTACCGACGTTTTTTTTTTTCGTCTGCAAAAGATTAAAGAAAACTAAATAAAAAATAAAAATATATTTACCGACGTTTTCGTTTCGTCGGCAAAAGATTAAAGAAAACTAGATAAAAAACAAAAATATATTTACCGACGTTTTTTTTTTCGTTGGCAAAAGATTAAAGAAAACAAAAGAAAAAATAAAAATATATTTACCGACATTTTTGTTTCGTCAGCAAAAGATTAAAGAAAGCTAAATACAAAATATAAATTTATTTACCGACGTTTTCTTTTTATCGGTAAAATGAAAAAAGAAAATAACAAAAATTAATACAATTGTTACCGACGTTTTTATTTGGTCTCTAAAAATGAAAAAAGAAAATTAAAAAGACTAATGAGACTTTCACCGACATTTATTTATCATCAGTAAAAAGTAAAATAGAAAATAAATACAATAAATAGACGTTCCCCAACATTTAATTTTAGTCGCTAAAAGGAAAAAAGAAAATAAAAAAAATTAATAATACTTTCACCGACGTTTTATTTGCGTCGGTAAAAATAAACAATTAAAAAATAAAAAGACTTTCACCGATGAAAAAAAAAACGTCGGTGAAAGTCTTTTTAATTTTTTAAGGTTTTATTCATTTTTTCAATAAAAATTCCTTGTAAACCCATTTATACACCTGTATCAAAATATAAACCCGTTCATATACTATAAACTTGTTCATATACCTATATTCAATACTAAAAATGCTTACAAACAAATATTGCTCAAACAACCATCGCCATTTCTCATCAATCCATTGATCTCATTAATCAAATATTTCATCAATCAACAATGAAACAGTCCCATAAAAATGTCCAATATACAAATACAAATAAACTAGAAAGAATAAAACACCCGCAAAGTCTGCAACTGATCCTAAAACGTCCATCAATCTGCAATGACAAAAACAACATTAGAATATTTTCAATCAATTAAATTATAAAAGAAAGGTTTACATGTATATATATAAACTATAAATTAGAATCTTTTTACTCTACCCTTGTTAATTTTCGCTCCTAAGTCCCTAACCGTGAGTCCTATTTGTGAACCGTCAGTTCCTACAGGTTACTCTCATATCGAGTGAAGTGCCCTTGCCAGTTTTGGATTTTTCCAGTAGCCGGTTCCCGTTCTGGACCCCCGGCGGCCCGTTTTCGAGCCTAAGTGTCGAAAAAGGGTCCCTTTTCGCTCCAAACTCCCTAAATGTGAGTCCTATTTGCGAGCCGTCAGTTCCTGCATGTTACTCTCATCTCGAGCGAAGTGCCCGTGCCAGTTTCAAGATTTTTCCGGTATTCGGTTCCCGTTCCGGACCCCCGGCGGGCCGTTTTCGAGCCTAAATGTCGGAAAAGCCACCCTTTTCGCTCCAAACTCCCTAACCAGGAGTCGTATTTGTGAGCCGTCAGTTCCTACAGGTTACTCTCATCTCGAGCGAAGTGCTCGTGCCAGTTTCGGATTTTTCCAGTCGTCGGTTCCCGTTCCGGACCGCCGGCGGGCCGTTTTCGAGCCTAAGTGTCGGAAAAGCATCCCTTTTCGCTCCAAACTTCCTAACCGTGAGTCCTATTTGCGAGCCGTCAGTTCCTACTAGTTACTCTCATCTTGAGCGAAGTACCCGTGCTGGTTTTAGAATTTTCCGGTTGCCAGTTCCCTTCCGGACCCCCCGCGGGCCGTTTTGGAGCCAAAGTGTTGGAAAAGCGTCCCTTTTTTCTCCAAACTCCCTAACCGTGAGTCCTATTTGTGAGCCGTCAGTTCCTACAGGTTACTCTCATCTCAAGCGAAGTATCAGTACAAGTTTTGGATTTTTCTGGTAGCCGGTTCCCGTTCCGGACCCCCCGCGGGCCGTTTTCGAGCCTAAGTGTCGGAAAAGCGGCCCTTTTCGCTCCTAACTCCCTAACCGTGAGTCCTATTTTTGAGCCATCAGTTCTTACACGTTACTCTCATCTCAAACGAAGTGCCCGTGTCGGTTTTGGATTTTTCCGGTCGCCGATTCCCATTCCGGACCCCCCGCGGGCCGTTTTCGAGCCGAAGTGTTAGAAAAGCGGCCCTTTTCGCTCCTAACTCCCTAACCGTGAGTCCTATTTGTGAGCCGTCAGTTCTTATAGGTTACTCTCATCTCGAGCGAAGTGCCCGTGCCGGTTTCGGATTTTTCCGGTCGCCGGTTCCCATTCCGAACCCCCGGCGGGCCGTTTTCGAGCCTAAGTATCGGAAAAGCGTCCCTTTTTGCTCCTAAGTCCCTAACTGGGAGTCCTATCTGGGAGCTGTCAGTTCCTACAGGTTACTCTCATCTCGAGCGAAGTGCCCGTGCTGGTTTCGAATTTTTCCGGGAGCCGGTTCCCGTTCCAGACCCCCGGCGGGCCGTTTTCGAGCCTAAGTGTCGGAAAAGCGGCCCTTTTCGTTCCAAACTCTCTAACCGTGAGTCCTATTTGCGAGCCGTCAGATCCTACAGGTTACTCTCATCTCGAGCGAAGTGCCCGTGCTGGTTTCGGATTTTTCCGGTCGCCGGTTCCAGTTCCGGACCCCCGGCAGGCCATTTTCGAGCCTAAGTGTCGGAAAAGCATCCCTTTTCGCTCCAAACTCCCTAACCGTGAGTCCTATTTGCAAGCCGTCAGTTTCTACAAGTTACTCTCACCTCGAGCGAAGTGCTCGTGCCAGTTTCCGATTTTTCCGATCACCGGTTCCCGTTCCAGACCCCCGGCGGGCCGTTTTCGAGCCTAAGTGTTGGAAAAGGAATCCAAAGTTTTCAATGAAGAAATCTATTGTTCCAATTTTAACATGGCTCAGATAAAGGAAAAGTTCCATGGAACACTTTGACCTGTTGTGGGTTAAGGTTTGTGATTCAATCCAACAATTGGGAAAACCAAAGCATGCATAGTTTAATGAGGTTGTGTCAATTAGTTTCAGGTTGGATCAGGTCAACTAAGCCCTCAACCTCAACTCATCCAATACTTAATTCAGGTTGTGCTTTTGAAGCCCAAACCTAACCCCAATCTGAAAGAGTCTGACTGTTCAAGAGCCTAAGTGTCGGAAAGTTATTATGAATAGTTTTCGAATAGTTATGATGTTAAATTTCAACTGTTTATAATTTTCAAATAGTTATTATGTTAAAATTTCAAGAGTAATCTACTAACCAAAGAGTCGCATCATGATCTCCAGTAGCTGTGCCATCACCAGCAGAAGTGGTCCCTTTCGTGATGTCGAAATAGCTGGAGGGATCTATCCCTATCGCAGCTGCCAACTGCTGAACGAGGGCCTCAAGTGCATGTGTTCTCCTGTCCTGCTCAGCCTGCCTCCTGTCCTGCTCAGCCTGCCTCGCAGCCTGCTCAGCCTGCTGCTTCCTCAGGGTGATCACCTCAGGATTCGGCGCCCTAGACTATGGGGAAGATGAAGAGGTCCTCGCGTATATCCCATACCCTTTTACATATCCCGACCTCTTCCCAAGCACATCAGCAGCAATCTGCTCCTCAGTCATCGGAGTTGTGACAGAGGGTTGCAACTGCTCCTCAGTCCGCTGCACATAGGCCTCCTGCCATTTAAATCAATAAGTGATTTAGAATGCTTTTATGGAATTATTGATCATATTTGATGTTTAATTAAACGTACATGTCTCTGCTGAGCCACCTCATTTACCCACTCATTACTCGTTTGTCTGTAGTGGGTGTCGTGGAAGAACTGAGTAATAGGCGGTGCTTGACCGGCATTTTGTGTCGTCTATCATTTGAAATAGCTTTGCATTAGATATAAACCCAGCAACATATCTATAAATTAATAAACTTAATCAAGTTTCTTCATATGAATATAATTAGTACCATCAGAGACATCCTCGATGCAAATGACCTAGAGCCGCTGGTATGATTATATGGCAGCTTGGCTCGACTCTCTTGAGCTTTTTTCGATTTCGCCTACATAGAAAACAACGTACAAAGCCATTTTAAGCATGGACAAAAAGAGAAACAAATGAAGCAAGAACATAATTAAACAAGGAATTAAGTAGGCAAGTAGATTTTTGTAGATAACATCCAAATGTTACCTTCCAGGTTGGTGATTCCCAGCACTGTGAGGCCATAAGCTGCCAATCAGCTAGACCACAACCCTCTGCCGGGTGGTCCTGGGGTCGAGGAACCCCCTGCTCCAAAAGCTCGAGATAGTGAGTATACAGCTCATATTTCCAACTCCTATACAAAACTCTGCATTGGCAGTCAATGTCCGCCCGCAGCTACATATCACCTTCATAGTCCCCGATATCAAAAAATTGCTGCAATTAGGGGAGAGCCATATAAAGATTAGTAATCACAAAATATAATCAAATATTGTAATGAGGATCACAACTATAATCATTTTGGTTGATATTTCTTGTTTCAGTTTACCTTAACAGCAGTGATGACGGCAAGGTTGATCCGACTGTCAAGCTTCTTCCAGCCATGGGGCCTGACCGGGGCAACCTCTCTAATGGCTAACCCAAGATGGTTAACCAGTGATGGGGCATGTTCCCCTTCTGGCCTATGACTGGAGATGGAGATCGACACTGGGATGTTATGACCTAGCTGTCTCCTCAGCTTTGTCACATTCTTCCCTTGTGTAACACCACTTACACAGCTCGGAACCTCCAAGGCTGAGGATGATGCTGCTAAGATGACAGTGCTAAATGAGTTAGTGAACACAAATCAATAAATTGAGGTGAACCATTTTGAAATTTTAAAGGTCATAATTTTCTCACCTATGCTCCTCCTGACTGTATGAGGGCTCGTGGAAGGCTGGGACGACTGAGGCTGGGTCGGCGGGGGATGTGCGGTCAGAGGCTGAATCGGCAAAGGCTGGGGGGCTGCCAAATCACGGGTGCTCCATGATCCTCCAAACCGTGTAACCTCAAGAGCAGCTGGCGGAGGTTGTGTCGAGGGCTCAGGTGTGCTCTCTACAGGAGCTAACCTAAGTGCAGCTGCGATCTGCCGAGCACATTTCACCCTCTTTTCCCAAGGCATATCTGCAATCTGGCTTAAAGCAAAGTGACAAGGAAAATAAATAATTAAGCACAAATCAATAATATTAGTAAAGTGAATGTCAGCAATTTACATTAAATGGAAATGGAAATCATTTTAGCATGAGTGTCACCAACTTGAAACTAATATTTTCAAGTACACGTCATAGACATTCACATAAAGATTACCTCATCCGATTGAGACCAAGATGTCTCGTCATCTACATCATCATCTTCGGGGGGAATGTAGTTCTCATCCTTATCATTCCCATTAACATTCCTCTTTCCCTTCTCGTTTGTCCCTTTAGCCGAACCAAATATAGTACATGCGGTCGGCGGGAGCCGTAGAGATGCAAGTTTTTTTGCATTCTGCTTAATTGTCTTTTTTCTCTTTAATAAATAATTGGATGCTTGCACTTGACGGGATAGTTCTCCTGGTTTGACCCATTTTTTCCCTCTGTTTGGCATCTTTTGCAAAATAAGAATAAAATGTGAAATGTAGAAATGTCTTATCCATATATGAACAAATCAGAAGAGAAAATGAAATTGAAGACAATGTCAATATGTAAGAGAAGATCTTTATTAATTTACTTAATCGTTACATATGCAAAACCTGAAACAAACACTACATGTCATATTCCATGTCATCATCTTCCTGACTATGAACATCATTTTCTTCATCATCTTCGTACTCCGCCAGTGTTTCATCCTCGTCTTGGCCATCCTCGTCTACTAACTCATCACTGAGAACGATCTCAGGATCTATATCATCCATAGAGTATTGGACACTAGTACCATCGACAAGGACTAGGACAACAAATGTCGTTTCGTCCTACTGAAATGCATCATTAGGCACATCATCATCATCATCGCCGTCATCCTGCTTAGCGGGTACATCCCATACTCCCCGAGGCTTGACCCATTCTACGACTCTCCAATTTTTTCCTCTGCTGTTGTCATTGACGTAGAAGACTTGTGTCACCTAACTTGGTAGGACAAAGGATCATCCTTACACCAATGACCCGTGATATCAATGCTTGTAACATGGTCTTCGATGTTTATCTTGTGCTTGGTACTAGTGTTGTACCATTCACATTCAAATAAGACCACCTTACCCCTGTGTCGATAGGACAATTCCCAGACTTTGCAGATGTAGCCATAGTAGTCATGTTTTACCCCTTCGTATTCCCCTTCTACGACTAAGCCGCTACTCTGGCTCCTACGACATTTCTCACGGTCTATAGTGTAGTATCATATGCAATTGCAATCACACCCCTGATAAAGATTCACTAGGGATCTAGGGTCATTTGCTAATGACCACATCTCATCAAAAGCTTCTGGTGACCCTAGAGTTCGCAATTGATTCATCTACATAAGCAGATTAAGACAAATGAATTAGACTAACCGTGTCATTTGAAGTGTAATCCAATAATATCTAGCAATTAAAATGACAATATTTTATATGTCTTACACGTTGTTTAAACCATTCTGCAAATTCTTTTCGTTGTATCTGCCCGACATCTCCACCTCTTTGATCTTGCACTAATTTCTTGTGTTCCCTACTCAAGATAGCTTTTAATGAATAAATACGAGCAGAGAATGAATAAAGGAGTTAACAAGCAATGCATAAATATGGCTAGATTGAAGCACATACTGTAGATACGGCTCCACCTCGGGGCAATTATTCAGCACAAACCAATGAGCATTGTCATGCTCTCTTTGAGAAGGATCATGTGCCCTTGGCATCAGTCCGATGGGACGAACAGTTTGTGTGAAGACCGACATCCCCGGGCCACGTTTGCCACCATCATCATACCGCTCAACTCGATCAGTCTGCCTTAAATACATTGAGCAAAAAGTGAGACACTCATTAACAATGTAAGCCTCGGCAATCGAACCTTCAGGCTGAGCTCGGTTACGAACGTACCCTTTTAGGGTCTTTAGAAACCTTTAAACAACCAATGATAACAATTACGATTTTCAATGCAAAACAATTGCACTAATACATAAATAATTTATCAATGGTCATCAACTATTACCTTTCTATCGGGTACATCCACCGATATTGCACCGGTCCACCAAGCATGGCCTCTCATGGCAAGTGAACCGATAGATGAACCATCACATCAAAGAAAGCAGGAGGAAAAATCATCTCCAGCTTGCACAATATTAAAACTATCTGCTCCTCCATTTTTTTCAAATCATTGTGTCTCTGTGTTTTCTAGTAGAGGTCTTGGAAAAAGCTGCCTAACTCGAACAATGTTGTACAGATATCCTTATTCAGAAAGCCGCGCATGCCAATAGGAAGGATGCGTTGGACAAGGATGTGGCAATCATGGCTCTTTAAACCAGCTAATTTATCATTTTTCAAGGTTACACACCTCGAAAGGTTTGCCGCATAGCCGTCTAGGTATTTGATCGACTTCAAGAATTCATAAAAGCCATCTCTATGTTTTGGTTCCAGAGTGTAAGAGGCGTGCGGCTTCAAGCTGGATCCATCGCCCCTCTCCACTAGATGCAATTCTGGCCTGATGCCTATATTTTTCAAATCCTTGCGCGCTTTCTCGGTGTCCTTGTTTTTGCCCTTTATGCCCAAAATAGCTCCAACCAAAGCTACACATATGTTCTTCTCAATGTGCACAGGATCAAGGTTATGTCGGAGTTTTTTGCACTTCCAGTAGGGCCATTCAAATAGGATGCTTTTCTTTGTCCAATTCAGTTCTCCATAGTCACGCGGTCTTTTGTTATTCTTGCCAAACTTGACCGGCGCTAGTTCTTCTAGCTGGTCTAGTACCTTTTGGCCCGGTAAATCCAAAGACTTCTTTTCACGCTCAGGCTGACCATTGAAGGCCTTGCTTCTACGCCATTGGTGGTTCAGTTCCAAGTATTTTCGATGGCCAATGTACCCAATCTTATCTTTCAACTTCACCCCTAGCGAGCTGTCGTTACACGAGGGGCAAGCGTCATAACCTTTTGTGCTCCACCCAGACAAGTTACCATATGCAGGAAAGTCATTTATTGTCCACATCACAACCGCATGCATTTGAAAGGTCTGTTTAGTGGAGGCATCATAAGGCGATACACCATGATCCCACAACTCCTTCAACTCATCAACCAAGGGCCTCAGATATACATCGATATCATTTCCCAGTGAGTTTGGTCCTGGAATAAGTAATGACATCATCGAGAATGACTCCTTCATGCACATCCATGGTGGCAAATTATAGGGTATAAGTATGACAGGCCACATGCTATAAGAGGTGCTCGTGTTACCGAAAGGATTGAATCCATCGGTCGCTAACCCCAGCCTCACATTACGTGTCTCTTGGGCAAACTCTGGATATTTCTTATCAAATTCTTTCCATTCCACTGAATCAGCCGAATGTCGCTATCCCATCATCAACGCGCTTCTCACTGTGCCATCTCATCTCTGTGGCTGTCTTCCTTGACATATACAATCTGCGTAACCTCGGTGTCAATGGGAAGTAACGGAGCACCTTATGAGGGACCTTCTTTCGCTTGTCATCATTGACCTTGTACCTAGGCTCTTCACATTCTGGACATTTATCCAATTGAGCATTCTCCTTCCAATACAACACACAATTGTGTTTGCAGGCATCTATGTTCTTGTATCCCATGCCCAAGTCACGTAATAATTTCTTCGCCTCATAAACTGATTCCGGCACCACGTGACCTTCGGGTAAAAAGTCCTTAAAAATCTGAAGAACCTTGTCGAACGACTTATTGCTACACCCACTTTCTACCTTCACATGCAATATCTTGATGACAAACGATAACAAAGTATCTGAGTTTTTGCATCCTGGGTACAAGCCACGCTGAGAAGCCTTCAACAAATTTTCAAAATCCTGCACATCATCCCTCTCTTGAGTATCTTCCTCCAAGTAAGTTCCTCTACGATGGTCCTCTATCAACTCATCGTATTCAGCTTGATTCTCTTCTGATTCATCCTCGCTCTCATCCGAATCATCAGGTTGAACTATAGGTTCCCCGTGATATATCCACTGCAGGTATGAGACCATCATTCCTTGAATGTGCAGATGACTTCTAACGGTTACATAGTCATGCTTCCGATGGTTACAACAATGGTTACACAGGCAGTTAATCAACATTGCCCCGCCCGAATTCGCCTTTGCATAATCAATAAATGAGTTCACCCCAGCTATGTACTCCGCACTAAATCGGTTCTGATAATGTAATATCCAACTCCTGTCCATATCTGACCTAATCACAAGTAATTAGAAATTACATATAGAATCTGGTCACCAATATCTGACCTAATCACAAGTGATCTAAGTATGAAAGTAGACTTCCCAAACAACTCCGAGACTTGGTTTAAAAACTCCTAAATACAAGCTTCAGCTTCATTTTAAGTCTTGAATTTGTGAATAGAGGACTCAGATTCAGCAAGTTCCACTGTTAAATACATATTTACATTCACAAAGTATTGAGTCTTTTTATTATATCTATTTTGAATTACCATTAATGAATTCAGGGCTTTTGAGGGCTGATTCTAGAATTAACAAGTTAAGGATTTTCAGAACATGTGCCAACACTGTCCAACAATGTTCTGAGATGCCTCAGGTGGCACTCAAATGCAGGACCAACAGTCTTGAGTGAATGAGTTCTAGGTAATCAATCAACCAACGGATCCCCACATTGAAGATACAGGAGATCAAAGGCCTGCTTCTTTGCTCAATCATCATCACTTGATTGAATGACTTGGCCCTTTAAAAGCAGAAACGATCTTAACTTGAGCATTAGAAAAGTGGTTTTAGCTTGAATCATATGAGTGAGCTTCCTCACTTGTACATATTGGAAAGTCTCCTTGCAACAAATTCACATTTATATTTCTTAAGATATTAGTATCTTTGAAGTTTTGAAAACTTTCCTTTACGAATTGGCACATCCAAAATAACCGAAATTGGAGTTCATAATCCATCTAACATGGTATTCTATTCAACTGTTAATATCACCATGATTAGAGTAATAATAGCAATCCTGCCAATTACAGAGAAGTTACTTGATGAGCTTTTAGACAACCACAATGCTACTGTTGACATTGGAATTGGATGGTCTCTCTGTCATGTTAAGATTTGGTGCATGACATTGAAGTAATCATGGCCCCAACCAGGTGGAGTTCGCTGCTTCACGGCCACAAGTCAGTGACTCAGTCATGACTGGGTGGCGGTTTCATAATAGACAAAGTGTGCTAAAAACTCCAAATCAATCTCAGAGAATAGCATCCAAGACAACTCATTTTAAAATCTTCATTCATTTTTCTACTTACTTTCTACTCATCAAGACCAACATCAATGAATCAAAAGTATTCACCACATAAAAATAAAAAGCAACAGGGAATCCCATATGAAGTTTAAAAAAAAAAAAAGAAAAGAAAAAAGAAGACTAGTGTGGGGAGAAACGAGCAGTTGTACCTGGAATGAGATGAGCAGCGGGTAGCAGGGTAAAAGACGAGCAGCCCAGCAGCAGGGAGAAGACTAGCAGCCCAGCAACGAACGATTTCTTCTCTTCTTCTTCTTCGTTTTCTTCTCCTCTTTTTTCTTTTTTCCTTTCAATAGATGTAGGGTCTTCTTCCCCGCAAAGGCAGCAACGGAAGAGAGGGTCTCAACCGGTGATCGGTTTTAGGCAGAGAGAGAGCAGTGAGAGCGAGAGAGAGAAAGATAGAGATAGAGCGAGAGAGAGGTATAGCAGAGAGAGCAAGAGTGAGAGAGCAGAGAGCAAGAGTGAGAGACAGCAGAGAGAGCGAGAGTGAGAGAGCAAAGAGAGCGAGAGTGAGAGAGCAGACGGAGCGAGAGTGAGAGAGAGCAGAGAGAGCGAGAGTGAGAGAGGCACAGGAGAGATTGAAAAGGGCTTTTGGTGGCGTGAGAGAGAAAAGAAGGGGAGAGAGTGAAAAGAGGGGTTGTGGTGGCGAGAAGAGGGAAAAGAATGTGGGAATTTTGCCGACAAATTTTTTTCGTCACAAAAAATATAATTTTCGTCTGTAAAAAAATAATTTAAATTTTTTTTAAAGTAAAAAAGTCTATAACCTTTACCGATGTTTTATATTAAACGTCAGTGATAAAATGTCCGACGCTAATTTTCGTCGGTAAAAAAAAATTCGTCAGTAAAAGACTCTGATTTTTAATTTTCCTAAAAAAAATTTTAAACATTACCGACATTTTAGAAAAAATGCCGCTAAATGTTCATTTTACCAACGTCGTACAATTCATCGATAATAGTCTCTGATAGTTTTACCAATGTAAAATAAAAATTAAAAAGGATTTTCTGACACTTAGGCTCTAAAATGGTCCGCCGGGGGTCCAGAACGGGAAACGGCACCCCGAAAAAATTGGGGCCTCCAGCGCGAGCACTTTGCTCGAGGGTAACATAACTTGGCGGAACTGACAGTTCGCAAATAGGACTCACGGTTAAAGAATTAGAAGCGAAACACAGGATTTTCCGACACTTAGACTCGAAAATGGCCCACCAGGGGTCCGGAATGGGAAAAGGCTCCTGAAAAATCGGAAACCGGCACGAGCACCTCGCTCGAGGCGAAATTAACTTCCAAGAACTGACGGCTCGTAAATCGGACTCCTGGTTAACGAATTAGACTTAAAGCCGTTGGATTCTTAACACTTAGGTTCAGTTTGACATCTCTACTTTTCTCCTCTTATTGACTTAAAACAGATTGAATCCGTTTCTAGCATGTTTAGTTCAAGCTTTTACTGTGTCCATTCAAATGGCATTAAGACAAATAATGTTTGTTTCGAAGTCATGAAGTAAAAAAAAGTGGCAGATTCCAATCAGACAAACTCGTCTGAAGAGGATAGATGGTTGTCACTACAGTGATATGGACGTCCTCATTGGACAGTCTGGTTTTTCATTTTTTTTTTTAATTTATGGGACCTGAAATCATGATCCGAACCGTTAGATATGTGGAGCAGGTCAAACATGGCCATATTTCTTTAAATGAAATCACTAGGGATTTCTACTATTCCCTGAACTCCATCAATTTTCGTTTATTTAATTGTACATGCACATCTTCACTTGACTAAATTTTATTTTATTTTCGTATACACTGCACGAATCATTCTTGATTTTCACACGTACCTCTCCCTCCTTTTTCTTTAAGAGGTGTCACGATCGTCGTCTTGAACCGGAGGATCAGAACTACCTAAGAATGTGTGTGATAGCTACCACTTGATTGGTAATTTTCATTTGGAGAAGGCTACCATGTTCATTAGTGTGAAAGTCACCTATGATGGTTCGTCTCTTTGTCCAGCTTGTGCAAAAATAAAAAATAATATGACGTTTGTCACAAAAAGTGACTTGGTATAGTAAATGGAAATCACAAAAAAAAAAAAAGGGGCATCATATACAAGAAAAAGATTGATTATCTAACTTGTTTTTTATGGGTACGCTCCCTATGCAACAATGAAGTTCATCTTAAGGAGATTTAGGGGGAGTTGTTCAAACACAAGTTTTATTTTTTTAAATTTTTTTTCTTTTTTGGTCATAATTTTCACATATGCACTGTACAATTAGATTAGGGAAAATTTTCACTTCTTACTGTATGTTATTGAGCAATTTGGGGTGTTTTGAACAATGTATAGCCGTTAGTGGTTTTTCGCGTGCTGCAATGAAGAAGTTAGAGTTTTAAGGAGTTTGCTCGAGCGAACGTTACATTCGCTCGAGTGAACCTGTGCAATAACTGCACCCAACGGTTTTCTCCTTTTCTTCCGTTCTTCCTTCATTTCTCTCTTCATCTTCGTTTTTCTCTGCGTTTTTGCCCTTTTTCTGCAGTGCCCTTCATCTCTTCCTTCCAGTTCGTTACCCTTGATTAAAGGTATGGTTTTCCATTTTTGTTCATCTATTAATCATGCTCCTTGCTAGGTTTTTCGTTTTCCCTCATTTGTTCAGTTGATTTCATTAGGTTAGGGTATTTTTTTAGGATTTATCATGCCATTTTCAGTCTCATGCATCATTCATTCCTCTTTTTAATTTTTTTTGTGGAATATGTATTATTGGTTGCACTCTAATCTAGTTGGCATGATTGTGAGTTGGATATCTTGAGATTTGGTATTATTGCGATTTGGATGTTTTGTGAAGTGGAAATATTGTGAACTCTTGTTATGGTTTGTTACTGGTTATTTGGTGGAAATATTGTGGAGTTGTGATTTTTTTCATGGCTTCTAACTAGTGACTGTTGGAGGTATGCTGGTGTTTCTTGGAAGTGCCTGTGGTTGTAGAAGGAGGTGTTTGGTTTTTGGTAGTGCACCCACTCTGTTTTTTGCAGGAATCTGTGGAGTTGTGCAAGGTTGTGCAGTGGATAAATTCTGGACAAATTGTGCAGTGAATAACTTGTGTTCTTTCACACCGTTTTTTTGTGAAACCAATTTCTTTTTGGTAATGGTATATATTTCCTGGACTGCCTTTTGATGCAAAGTTGGTTGGATGCTGTGTTGGTGCTTGTGGAACTGATTGTGGAAACAGGAGAGATATTTGGAATGTGGAGTGGGTGGTGAAACCCAATTTTTTTTGCAGGGATTTGTGGAAGTGTTAGTCTTTGCAGGGATTTGTGGCTTTGCGGAAGTTTTGTGGTAGTTTTAGGGTTTGTACAGTGGTTTTCTGCATTAACTGAGCTTGTTAGTTTGTGCTTCAATTTGTTTTCTCAGACTTTCCACATGGCACCCAAAAAGAGGCCTCATGCTGAATCATCGTCTTCTCAACCTGCTTATGATCAAACTCAATTTCCATCTTTGGGCAAAGCAAGTAAGCTTAATGAGCAATTTCGTTCACGAAGTGTAGAATCAGAACGAGAAGTCGCTGAGGAGCTTCATGATAAACTTGTTTTTAGGAGCCTTGCAACCCGCAATTGGTTCCCGTTGGTTACTTTCCATTCTAAGCAAATGTATGTGGACTGGGTTAGGGAATTCTACAACAACATGGAGATATAAGATTCTGGGAATCTCAAAACTTATGTACGGGGCAAGTGGATTACAATTTCTGCATCTGATCTAGCAGACTTCATCGATATTCCAGAGGTTGAGAACCCAGACTACCCCATCCCAGCAAATACTCAGATTTACTATGACTTGGTGGGCTCAACAATTTGTGGCGAGCCTACGGCTTGGCCAGGTGGATTAATCCCTCATGGGAATTTGACCGATGAATACCGGTTTTTAAATCGATTTGTCTGTCACAATTTGGAGCCAAGGGGTCACACGTCTGATGTTGCCCAAAAGAATGGTTATCTTCTATATTGCATTGGGACGGGTAGACGTGCTAATATTCCTCAGATCATTCTGAATGCCATAGTCTGAACTTTAAGTGCAAAGAAGAATTCCATTCTTCCACTTGGTGTGCTGATTTCTGAGTTCCTCGCTCACAAAGGGGTTCCCAAAAAGTCCAGTGATGTACTCCAAAAAATTCGGAATCCGATAAACTCTCGCACTCTCACCCTCTCTACTTCTCATGTCCAGCATGCTCAAGGTGATGAAGCTCCTAGAGAAGCACCTGCACCAGCTGCACCAGTTCAAGGTGAGCAACAAGGACCCCCCAACCAAGTTACCCAACTTGTAGCCGATGTTCAGGGTTTGCGAGTGCATATGGATGAACGATTCAACAGAATTGATGAAACTCTTGCTGCCATTCTGACTCGTTTGGGACCTCCTCAATGATCATTTTTCCTTTTACTGGGACACTTCATAACCTTGGTGGCTTACTATCTTCTCTTTGTTTCTCTTGCACTTTGTCTTCTACTGTCATTCTTTTTCCTGACTTTCTCTTTTGTCTTGTTCTTCTGCACTTTGTCAATCCCCGGCAAAAAGGGAGAGTAATTTGACGAATTTGAAGATGTGTTTCGCTTATGCTTTCTTTATGCTAATGCTTATGTTTTTCGCTGTTTATAATTTTTTATTCAACTTCTATGATAAACGCATTTGGTTTTGTTTATGGGTTGGAAGTGGTTTCAGGTTGGCAGGTTCAGTCCGTTTCTGTTTAGTTGGTACGGTTTTGGGTAGAATTTTTTGTGTAATTAGGGTTTTGTCCATGAATTGCTAAAGGGGGAGATTGTTAGATTTTAGGTTGGCTAATTCATTGGGTTATGGACAAAATCGGGTTTCTTTTCAGTGTATTTTGTGATTAGAAAAGGACTGCTCAAACCGTGTGTACAGAAGTCTAATTCTTTCAGGACTGTCACTGGTCGCTCAAGCGAACATCTATTCGCTCGAGCAAACCCTTACAGAACATCCTTCGCTCAAGCTCTCCTAGCAGTTCGCTCGACCCAACGCCCAGAGTCAAGACAGAATGCAGTTCGCGCGACCATATGGTCGCTCGAGCGAACAGCTTACAGAACGTTGGTCGCTCAAGCCACATCTATCTTCACTCGAGCCAATCCTTTTCCGGAAGACAGTAAGCAGTTCGCTTGAGCGAACCCTCCTGGTCGCTCGAGCAAACGCAAGACAGAACCTTCATCGGTCGACCCTAGCTTCTTCTCGCTCAAGCCATCATCTGAACCTCCAGGCAGAAGCTTGGTCGCTCAAGCGAACATCTTGATCGCTCGAGCGAACCTTGGCGCAAATTTAATAAATTGCCCAGAATTGCTCTCCTTCTTTGTTTCAAAGTGCCAAGATGTTTCCTAATAAGATTACACCCCTAAGGCACGAACCCGCTTTAAATTTTAGTCCATCTCGGCTTAAGTTTCAGATTTCAGCCGATTTAAGCCAAAATTTGGATTTCGGCCGAAATGAAATTTTACATAATTAATTTTTTTTATTTCTTAAATTTTTATACTTATATATTCTTTGTATTTCTTATATTTGCCCAAAATATAATTCCAAAAAGTTTTACTAGAATGAATTAAATCCATATTTCTTGTTTTAATTTTTAAAATTTTTCTACATATATATAAATATATTTTTTTATATTTTCCCAAAATATAATTCCAAGAAATCTCGCCGAAATCCCGAATCGTATGAAACATTTCATTTTGAAGGTTAGGCTTAAATGGGGTCCAAAAAGATATCGGCAACTATATTTCCAAGTTCTCATGCAATAAATATGAAGATAAAATTAAGGATGTCAAGAGATTGGATCGGGTAACAATATGTGTTCCTCATACCGGATCCAAGCCATGAAGAGCTTTGTAGTCTATAATACCAAATCCACCCTGTGACAAATACAAGTTGGGTCGAGATTAACACTAATTTCGTTTTTTCTTAAAATCTTAAAAAATATTTAAAAGTAATAAACATGTAGGAGGTGAGGGTCAAATTTGCTGCCTCGAACTTGTACCTGGAATCTCTCTAAAACAAATAATATGTGTAAATATATATTGTATATGAACAGAGCGGGGCCAAGTATAAAATCGAATGCTAGCCAGGACCCAGACATACTACCAAGCATGCCATCTATAGAATCAAGTCAGGCAAGTCCCATCAAACCCATCCCATTGCAATCCATAGGTCAAATCATGACATGTCCACAAAGTGGTCTTACATCAGAGGTTAGGCATTAAAAAAAAAACCCAAAAAAACAGAAGGAAAAGTTAAAGAAATCCATCTTGAAGGAACGCCTATAAAACGAGGCCTATTTAAAGGTTTTATCTCTCTATTCTACCTTACCTCTCAATCAAAGATTACACCCTAGAGAGAACTTGAGAGATCCATCTTCCCCCAAACCACCAACCCACTCCCAAACCCAAGCCTAATAGGTTTTGTATGAAACGAATCACAGTTGACCCGCATTATCTGGTTGTGATAATGAAGTTGGTAGGAAGAGGGTAACATAACAAATAAAATATATATATATATTTGACCTTTTTTTTTTGTTAGTAAAATGAAAAAAAATAAATTAAAAACACTTTCGCCGACGTTTATAAAAAACGTCGGTAAAAGGCAGTTTAGGCCTACGTTTTTTTGTAAAAAACGTCGGCCAAAGTTGTTTTCCCCGACGTTTTAAAAAAAGTCGGTAAAAGATATATTAATTTTTTTAAAAAAAAGTATAAAAGGGCTAAGTTTACCGACGTAATTTAAAATGTCGGTAATAATCATATTTGCCGACGTTTTTCCTTAAAACGTCGGCGACATTTGTTTTCACCGACGTTTTAAAAACGTCGATAAACTATATGTTTTTTTTTTATTTTAAAAAAATAAAAAAATTCTCAGTTTGCCGACGTAACTAGAAACGTCGGTAATAACCATATTTACCGACGTTTTTTTAAAAAACGTCGGCCAAAGTTATTTTCACCGACGTTTTATAAAACGTCAGTACAAGATATATTATTTTTCAATTTAAAAAAAGTAAAGAGTATTTCTTTTGCCGACGAAATTAGAAAACGTCGGTGAAGAGTCATATTTGCAGATGTTTTTTATAAAAACATCGGCCAAAGTGTATCTTTCAGCGACGTTTTAAGTGAAACGTTGGTAAAAGTGATACTTTTGGCGACGAAATTATATACGTCGGTAAAGATTACTCTTTACCGACGAATTTTGAAAAAAGTCGCTAAAAAACGTCGCTAAAAGTACGCCTTGTTGTAGTGCCAAGACCTCTATAGCCTAGGGAATTAGGATTGTATTTTACCAATTTTCATTGCAAAATAGAATGTAGCCTTCATATGATTGGGTCATGAGTCAAAAGAATTCATGTTTTTTTTTTCCAATGAGACCAAGTAGAAATTCGAGCTTTCTTTTCAAACAAATTTCCCACTCTTTGTGGGTTTTTTTTTTATTTAATATAAAAGATGAAGAACAGGATGCCCACTTCATGTGCTGGCTTGGATGTTTGGTTACTATAAAAGGGATTGAGGAATGGGTCAATTTGAATGCTTGGATAAGCGGTCTGCCCAATATCATCTTTGAGATCTTAGCATGATACCATCAGTGTGAGCTTAGTAATTTTATTTTCTACTTCTAACATCAAACAATGTGACAAGGATTAAACAAGTGGAAATTTGAAATTTAGTACATTTTTTTTTACATTGAAACGAATGTGTGTTTATCTTTTCATTGATACAGTATAATTGATGCATGGATATCTGTTTTAAATATGAGTTATGCAATGTGAAGTATAAAAGTTCATTGCTTCCAACAATTGGTTTTTTATCTTGATGATGACTCAGGCATTCAGCTGTCAAATCTAGAGTCGCCCTTTTCAATATTGCAACAATTGCTATGTGTCTACATTCCATTGCCCATTCTTTTGTAAATGTAGATAAGATCATCTTCAGTTTGTAGACAGGTTTCATGTCAGTACTGCTCTTTTCGCTTCTATTTAATTACTACATTCTATAGAAAGTCGGCTCTAATGCTTAGGTTTAGGTTTATTCTTTACTAACCTAAGCCTCACTCATATATTAAAGGGTATGTTTAGGTTTATAGTTTCCAAACCATGTTAGGTTTAATTTTGGTCATTCCAAATCACTTTGCTAACCTAATCCTTCCCCATTTATTAATAGGATTGAAAATGTAAACACTATTATCGATGTAGCATGGAAGTTCAGGTTAGGTTGGTGGGTTATAATAATAAAGTAGATGGAACATGGAAGTTCAGGTTAGGTTGGTGGTTATAGTAATAAAGTTAGTCATTTTGTAGTCTTTGGGTTAGTTTGGTAGAAAAACCCAAAAAAACTGAATTCATCTGTTAAATGGATCGTTTGGAGAAGTTTACTTCTTTCCTTTTTTATTTGTTTATAAGTTGTAATTTTTTTTTTTTTTTTGTCATTTATATTTGTTTAAATTGTCCTGAGACTTTATCAGTTTGCTACCCCTTATTAATTTTCCAAAATGTGCAGATACATATGTCTGATGATTGAGATCATTGTTTGCTTATCAAGAATAACAAGTGGAGAATTGCAATTGAGACTTCATTTGACATAAAAAATACAATATACGGTAATTTATATGTTCTATACGTAATTAAGAATCTTTCTTCCGTTTTAGTAAATGTTTTTCTTTTATATATTTTTTATATACTCATTCAATTTACTTAATCATTAAAATATTTGCTTTTAAATTTTTGTATTTTTTTTCTGCTCTCCATTTTGCTTTCTCTTTCTCAATCTTATAAGGTTCATTTAACATCTATGCATGGAATATGAAAGTAGAATTTTTAGTTATTCCATTCCAGAATGAAGCGTCAACATCAACCTCCTCTCCGATTGCAACCCAGCGTATGTTGCATAGCAGAGACAGCTCTAGCATCGTCGCCTTTGATATCATAAAGAACACGGTTAGTTTGATCTCGAATATGATTCAATGTTTTGATATTGATGATTGATTTAGATTTATATATAAGATTTCTTTAAATAAATTCTCCTCTTTAAAATAAGCATGCCTCCCAATTGCATTTGACAATCAATTTGTTCCTATTTATATTTAAATTTACTTTCAACTAACCTCTCTCTCCATCCAATATCCATGCCCCATGAATGTAAAGGGATAAAGGTAAATGGGGTTCTCCAAAAGATGATGACTAATTCTGAATTTTATATATAATTATTTTAAATGGAGTTTGTTTATGTACTCGGTGTTTACTTTTTAAGTTAAATTGGGTTTTCCCACTATGAATTAAAGGCTTGTGTTGGACGTGGGCCCTGAAGCGCTAGTTATATATATATTATATAATAAAAGACAGCAGGTAATTCTCCCGGGGAGCGACACGTGGCGCATCCCCAGACTTTTTCTAATGCCACATTCCGGAATTACCCTTTTCATCTAATCTCTTCTCATCTAATCTCATAACCTAAAATATCTCAATGCAAATCTAACATATTCTTGAAATAAGATACTTATCTCTTCCCTAAAATATAGCATAAAATAATAAATTCTCTTTAGTTACCTTTAATGGGCCCCATGTTCAATTTGTGGGACCCTCATGTCAGATCCGTACATTAATTTTCACCAATGTCATTGGGTTTTTATCATTATATTTGTAAATAAATTTATATTATTGAACATCGTCCAATTAATGGCCCACCTGATCAACACCCATTGACCACCACAGATTAAATACTCAAGCAACCCACCGACACCGGTCAAACTTTCTCCCGGTCAAACTGTCATCAACCCACAGAACCACCAACACTCTCCTCCAAAAAACAAGGTGTGGCCCATTAAAAATTCAAACTTTTAATTAATTACCAAAACAGGAAATTATCTGAACGGTCGTTACTCACAGATGGCCCACCTACCTGATTGTGGAATTGAACTAACTCCAATCAAAATCAAGTTTTTCAATAGGCCCCACTATTATTAAACTAACAAAAAAAACAAAGAATAAAGGCTCAATCGCTATGATTTTAGTGATCGATGAACATTAGTTACTTTCAATGGGCCCCACGTATTATTAAACTAACAAAAAATAAAAGAATAAAGGCTCTTTGGCTATGATTTTAGTGATCGGTGAACATGTATGTATTAAATGTTGTTGCATATCAATTTGTGGGACCCTCATGTCAGATCCAAGTTGCAGAAATTTGGGGCACTTTCGTAGGCAGTATTTTGCTGCTTTTTTTTTTCATATTTTTTTCTTTCAGTATTTGGTATGGTTAATCCGTGGAGACCATTGTGAAAGCGAGTTAATTTCAAAATCCATACTTAATATATAATCATTTATATTTACTAATTTAACCAAATAAGTTTTCTCTCATGAGTCTCCATCTTTGTCACAATTTTTTATTATCACTTATATTTGCTAATTTAACCAAATAAATCTATGAGTCCCATTATGAAATCGAAGTCTTCTTTATTTCCAAACTCACAATTTATGGGGGGCACTTTTTTTTATACCAACACACAAAGAACTTTTTTTATGCCAGAGCGGGGGCCACTTTCATAGGCTGTATTCTGCTACTTTTTTCTCCTTATTTTCCTTTCAATATTCAGTAAGATTAATCTATGGCGCCCATTATGGACATTTTTCTCCTTAGTTTTCTTTAGATATTTGGTATGATTAATTAATCTATGTGGCCCATTGTAAAAGCCAATTAATTCCAAAATCCATATTTAATTCTGAAATGGCACTCAATTTATGGCTAAGCACAAATATAATCAGACCAATGTCCTAAAATCTTTACTATTTACTTGATCTTTCCCTAAATATTTTCAGCTGCCTATAATTTCTCTAATGAGTTTCCATCTTTATTACGAATTATATATTAATATTTATTTATAGTTTATTTAAACATTTAGAAATATATCTAATTATATATTTTCATAATTTTTTAATTATGGCGCAAGCCTATTGCATATCAATATTCACGAAGAGCTTTTTTGATACTAGAGGCGGGGCCACCTTCATAGGCTATACTCTGCTACTTTTTCTCCTTATTTTCTTTTCAATATTCAGTAAGATTAATCTATGGGGCCCATTATGAATATTTTTCTCCTTACTTTTCTTTGGATATTTGGTAGGATTAATTAATCTATAGGGCCCATTGTGAAAGCCAATTAATTCTAAAATCCACATTTAATTCTGAAATGACACTCAATTTATGGCTAAGCACAAATATAATCAAACCAAGGTCCCAAAATCTTTACTTCTTACTTGATCTTTCCTTAAATATTTCCAGCTACCTAAAGTTTCTCTAATGAGTTTTCGTCTTTATTTTAAATTACATAATAATATTTATTTATAATTTATTTAAATATTTAGAAATATTTTAATTAGAAATTTTAATTATTTTTTAATTATGGCTTGCGTTGGGCGCAGGCCTATTGCACTAGTATATATATAATGACATCAACCCTCTTCATAGGAGAGCGGCACGTGGCACTGCTTTCTTTCTTGAGGGCGCCATGTAATTGCACTTTGCTCTTAAACTTTGTGGGCCATTCATCTCATCAGGTTTTCATCCTTTAATGGCAACTCCAATTCCACCTCATCAAAATCTCCATCCTTATCATCTCTCCTAAAATATCTTTTAAATAATTGGTTGCCATCCTTATAGCATATGTGATATGTCGTTTCATGAAACAAATAGTTTTTTTTTCCCCGGATGCTAATCCTAATCTCTCCAACTACTTTTTAAAATCTCTCTAAAAATTTTAAGTCTCTCTTTCACTTCCTAAAATCACGAGTTAATGATCTATTGGTGTCATCATTCATGGACTTTTTTTTTTAAATCTCATTTCGTTAGTTCCCCTTTCTATTTAACTAGCAAAAAACACCCGTGCTAAGCCCGGCCCCAAATAAAATTTATTTAGAATACTTCATTTTTTCTAAAACACTATATATAACTTATATTTAAAAGTTAAATTAAAATCTAGAATACATTATAAAATTTATAGTATTTTATTAGATTTACATTAAATATCTAGCACTTTTGTAAATAACAGAATTCAATAAAAACAACATCAATGCATTTTGGAAGACACAGTTTTAGATTATTTACTTGAACAACCCTTTAATTTTCTAACTTTATTAAGGATATGAAATTAAACATCCATCTAAGAAGGCATAGTCTTAAATTTATTTTTAAGTTAATCACCTTTCTAACCCTTAATTTTCTAACTTTCTTTAAAACTTGATAAGAAAGTACATTAGAGGAAAAATACGACCTATAAAATATAATCTTAAAATCCAAATTGAAAGATATTGTGGTGCTTGAAAAACTAATTAATAGAAAAAAATGAGAAACAAATTAATAGAAAAAGTATAAATCTAAGAAAAACAAGAGTTGCCATTTATTAAAAAAATAATTGTATGTTCCTATTGCAAGTTGTGACAATAAACCAAAAACATGATTTATGGAAAAAAATAATATAATAATTTTGAAATCATGATGTAAATATAAAAAAAAAATCTAAAATTTCCATAATATACAATGCCACAATATATATAAGTTTCCTAATTTGTTATCGTGATCAAATTACTTGCACTGAAGCCATATACACCTTTGTACTCCATGCCCCACTTGAGTTAGTGGAAAGGATTTTCTGAATCATCATCATTTTTTAGTTATAGTGTGGAAGGAAAAAGGGTCGTTGGGGCTTCTGTAGATAATATCACTACATTTGCCTCTACTTCTCTTGGTATGGTACTAAATATATCTTGGTATAATAATAATCTATAAAAAGGATAATGAGAGAGAGAGAGAGAGAGAGAGAGAGAGAGAAGAGTACTAACTGTCATCTAAACCTGTGATTTGAAGATGATAAATCTTAGCTCTAAAGATTAGATTAGAAAATCAAATTCTCCACCATTATAAAAAATTTAAATGACCAAATTTAGGGAGGAGATGTAGAGAGGTGTGGTGCGCGGCTAAATAAATAAGAATATAATGAAATTACGATTTTTTTTATCTAAGATGTTATTGGAAAAGAATAGATTTTACAGAAATGAATAAATTATTTATATTTATTATATATATAACTTTAATAATAAAAAAAAGAATAACCAACTTGGTGGGGTCACATGATGTAACATCTAAAGGCAGGCCTCATATCCTAATTCCTTTAAGGTGTGTCCAATTGGACAGTGGGACCTTGCTGATGTGGAATTCCGAGGATCCTTAGTGGGTCACATGATATAACATCTAAAGGTAGGCTCCATATCCAAATCTCTAAAGGTGTGTCCAATTGGACATTTGGACAGTATGCTCTTGTTGATGTGGTGTTCCAAGGAGCTGTGGTAGGACACTTGATATAATATTTAAAAGTGGGCCTGTTATCCTAATTTATAAAGGTGCATCATGTTGTGTTTAAAGATGACAGGTCTCATGTATTTTTTACAGGTGGTGAGCAAGTTCAAGTATTCCTCGTCCTGCCACATCATCAAAAATTGAATGGACCGGATGGATAGTATTTCGTACAGCTAGATGTCCTAGATCAATTAACAGGTATTAACAACCAATGGAAGATCAAGCCAAGATGGGCATGCATTAATGGGACCGCATGAATAATTAGGCACGCCCATGTAGCAATTGGACAGTCCAGATTGCCTTGCACTCTTTTTATGGACAGATAAGATCACTATAAGACCATCTATGTATCTAAATTCCAAATTCTGTTTTTGTGCTTTATTTAGATGATAAAGTTTCCTACTATTGAGAAGAGATTTTAGGAATTCAAAGAGATATTTTAGTCCTTAGAGAGAAAGTTTTGGAGATTCAAAATTCATATACAAGTATTCCATGTATTAGTGAGGAGGGATTGTTGGATGAACTTAAAGTATGCATTCTTTTTCTTCTATATTTCTTTGAAATGAGAAACTTTATAGGGATGACGTGGCACCCCTCACAGCCCACCACTCCCTTTGCTTTAATATATATAATATATAATGTGTTTCGATGTCTTCTTTGTTTTTGTGCTCAAACAAAAAAAATGATTTTCATTTTTTTTTTTTTTCCATTTCTTCCTCAATGGTGTTTGTGCACCATATTCATTTAAATATTGATTGATCTTTTATTTTGTCTCACTTTTGTTCTCCTTCACATTGATTGGAAGGGATTGGGTCATATAAACTATCATGATTTCTATATCTGTTTTATATAAATCTTTTATGTTTTATCATGGCCACCATACATTTCAGTTACATTGATTTGTATTTATATTTTAAAGATCTACTATTAACTATGTTAAGTTTATATTAACAAAAAAAAAAGCAATTATAATTCATCCAAATTGATCTGAACATCAAAATCTATGTATATCATAAATTTTAACTCTTAATAAAATTTGTTAAAATATTAGAATAGTGTTTAAAGTAAATTAACTGCCTTTGCTGCATCTTTGTTACTGTTTTCTTATGGACCGTGTTGTACGCGAGGCTCTGTTTTGCTAGAATGTCAAAATAGTGCCTCGAAACCCACTGAAACCACGATTTGGGTCTTCGTAAGTCAACAAAAGCATAGAAAGGACACTTTCTTTCACAAAAAACATGAGCTGCTGACTGCTGGAATGTTGTATCTCCCACTGTTTCAAGATTTTGCATTCTCCCATCGCTTTCTGAGCCCACATGTACCGGGCTCCGTAGAAATAAAATTCGGGTTTAGCTTTGTCTGTGGGTCTTGAAACCCAAGTTGATTCGGACTTCGCCTTGAAACTCTGAATTGGGTTATATATGCCAGTGAAATTTGTAGGATAACCTGGCAGTTAAGAGAGGAATGACCCAGCTTTTGGGGCCCTACAAATTGAATATTAAGATCCTTTACTTACCTAAATTTTACTTTAATTTTGTGCTTGTCATTAAAATCAAAAGACTTCCCTTGACTTCAATACAAGTGTGTCAATTGAAGGCTCTTGAAGCTTTAAAAAAGGCCAAAACACCATGGCATTTAAAACAACACCATGCCCCTTTAATATTACAACCGTTTTAAAACCTTTGAACCTTTTACCGGTACCAAACCTCCCTTCATTCCCTTGGCCCATCCTCAATGCTATACCAATTAAACTTTGGGGCCCATAAACGAGGGGACCCAAATTCACAATGAGACCTTTACATCTTACTTACCCTTCCTTATTGACATGAATCGGGGTGGACCCTAGACGACCAGTTAGCGCTGGATGTTAGGGCATGATCCCCCTCCTTGCTACAAAGTTCTTGTTTGATAGGAAATAGGATCCATTTCAGCTGTTGTAAGTTGCTCTTCCAATGGTCCTTAATTATAGCTCAAGCTAGTTAGGGACATGTTGTATGATTAAGAGTGTGAGTTAGAATTAATGACTTTTGGATAAAGTCCGAAAAAGTTAGTTTGGCTGTCCCAACAGCCATTTTTAGGTTCTCTCCCCAACTGCAAACAATAGAATTTCGAAATCTTCATTTTTTTTTTAATTTACTTGTCGATACCAACTTTCTCAACTATATGCATCTACATACACCAATATTGATGTGAAACCCTCAGCTATAAAAATCTTCAATGAGGAGTTCCTATTCCAGGGGTAGCAAGGAATCCTCAAATTTGGAAATTCCTAATTGATTACCAAGCATGCCCTAAATCTTCACATTCTCATAGACAGCACCTCAATTGGATAAGTTTTTTCTCAATAAAAGGAAATCTTATTGAACCAACAAACAGCAAACTACACAAACAAACTTGACAAACATTTAGAATATTTGCCATCTCTCAAACTACTGAAATTTACATCTTGAACAAAACTAAGCTTTACTAAATACTATGCTGCCTCATTAAACCTCCCGGGAACATAACTAAAGTCCAAACTATCAAAGTTCCCAACAAACTCAACAATATCCAAAAATGACAGAATTAATTGACCAATCCACATTGCCCTTAGCGGCTTTAATAACTTCGCAAGCATCTAACAAAATCTGAATTTTTGAGTAACCTTCATCTTTAGCTTGTTTTTCGTAGGGAGGACCATCAAGAAAAGAGTCTTACACAACATCAAGAAACTAATAGTATATAAGCCATTTGGAGTTTTAAAAGCAGCATCCGTAGTAAATATCAACACGACATTCTTCATCTCCGTTGTCTCAAAATGTCTTCCTTAGTGAGGCCCACCTAGTGATCAATCCAAATGAACTATATAAATCCCCATTATATCTCATGGATCCAATGGATTTTGCACCGATCCGGTAGGAGTGGATTATTGGATCAACTATTGAAATCTTTTTTCATTTAATGTTTTAAACTTGTGGGCTACTGATGAAGGGGTTAGTATCATTGGATTGACTTGAAATTTTATATCTAGGGTGGTCCCACGTAGATCATTCCATCCCCACTCTATCATGATCGGTGGAGTTGAAAATGCAGAGGCTGACCCAAGTTATGGAATGCAGGTGCGGTCGCACCCGTGCAATTTGAGAAAGTCCCATGATGGGCTATTAGACGTACTGCCCTCGCCCCACCTTCAAAACCAAACCCGCCCCACTCACGAAGATCAAAAGTAAAAAACCTAATACCCAAATCGGCAAAACCCCTCTATCGAAAAGGTAAGATTACATTTTTGTGATTAGTGAAAAGAGGATTTTCTTCATTATTTTGAGTGTTGAATTTTCCTTCAATTGCTACAATATAGCCTAGTTTTAATTTCTTTTTATCTTGTACATGATATTTTTCTACTACCGCTGTGAATGATTCTCTTTTCTTTTTTGTATTGGGTTCTCCTAAGAACTTTTGAAAACTTGGGTATGCTATAATTTAATTTGACATTTTCAATTAACTACTTGAACAAAAATCCCAAGTCTGGCATTGCGAAAATGGACCCCAACAGCTGGTATCCACAAGAGCGTCATATCTCTCTCTGTACATGTGTGTGCATGCGCGCTCGCACGCGCGTGTGCGTGCATATAATAAATAGCCCTCTTCTTGTGCGAGGTAGCTTGCTAGGGCCCACCTATGGCCCCATAGATCATGGGACTAGGAGATGGAAAGATCCATGTGTATAGGGTCCACATATCAAATTTCAGGCCAGTATCCCTTTCCCTTAATCTCTAACTCTGCGATTCCACAAGTTTAATGGCGTTATATCAAATAGAGTTGACCCTCAACTTTAATGGTTTATTCCATTTAGATTAGTGCAAGCCCATGGGATTCAATAACATGTAGGTGTCTCATGTTGGGCCCAGGCAGGCCCACAATTAGTGCTTACCTGATGGCAATACTGCAAAGATATAATTGGCTTATGACTTATGAGCGATTCCTATGAGATACAGAGACCGGCAATAAAGAAAGAAATGATTCATTATTCACATGAATATGTATAAAACTAATCTACACTAGGTCTAGTTTTAGTATATAAGTACATTTGATAGTATAATGAGTATGGGTACACTGTACACAGCGTTACAACAATGAGCTTGAACATAAAACGATTTCTATTTACCTGCCTTTTTACAAACAGAAACAGGATCACTGGGTTCGAAGCCAACTTATATATAGGACTGCAAATTTGCAATGTCCTGGGTGTATGATGATTAAAGCCACTATTTGTCTAAATCCAGCCCATTTAATTACTGGCTCTAATGTTTAGATCTGGATTCAGTGCAGGGGGCTTCAGTGTCTGGCTTGGACCAGGCCTTATGGTAATATATAAAAGTCTAGTGTGCTAGGCGTGGTCATCTTATCTGGTCTATACACGAGATTTGGGCGGGCCGGGCTGGGCCGGGCATCCCAAACCTCAATGTTCGATAATCTAAAAACTTTAGAGTGTAGATAAAGTTCAATTTTCATCTTTTCATGATAAAATTGAAGATTAAAATTACACTGGTCGGGATCACATTTTATTTAGTGCCATATTATTCAGTCATAGCCCTTATATGAGGTTAGAACGATAAAAGGTGGACCCCACAAATATGTTTCCGCTATCAGGTCTTTAATAAAAAAACCCCTTTATGTATCATAATTTTGTTTAAAATTTTCAATGGACTATACAACTTGTTTATCTACCGAGGTGGGATCTAAGCCTGTCGAATCCAATCTAAGCTCAAATGTGTCCAATTAATGTTAAAATCATGCCTGTAGATGGCCCTAGTTTACAACAATCTTTGCACAATCACACCGAGAAGAAACCACATTATAGAACAAAAGGTGATATATTTCAAGCACACCATCTTCTTTTTGAATATTCTTAGTAATACCAATAAATAATATCTCAATAATTACTCAGGTAAAAAAGATATACCTTTCGCCAACATAGGCTTCAGTTGTTTGTATCATTGATTCCGACTCCAAGATATAAATCTCTAATACGTTGCATCCCCACCATTGCATCTTCTATGTCCATTCGGTCCTTTATAGATATCGCAGAACATGCTACACCAACTATGATAGTAGATATTAAGAACTTCTCAAGTTTACTTTTTGCATTTGTGTGAGTTTGGTTTTCGTTAAGACCTTCAACTTCTACTGAGAGTAGGTTTTGATCAACAATCTCCATCACTCGCTCGGGTAAAGCCAGCTTAGCAAATTGATGAAGGCTTAAACTTCCATTAAGGATCTCATCGGTTGGTTTCTTTTCTGTGCATATCTCCAAGAGAAGGATTTCATAGCTAAAGATATCTCCAAATGTGGATACTTCATTGCCTATTCCGTACTTTGTCATTATTTGACTCCAAATAGTTTTTATGGTTATGATGTAATTCAAGAAAAAAGAATGCAAGACGCAATATCGATGAAAACAAAAGTAAAGAATTTTTCAATGGGTATAATACGCTAGTGTTCCAGTGACTGAGTTTGAATTCTTGAGAGCTGAAAAACTTTATTTGATCGTACCATAAAGTTGTCACAATATTCTAACAAATATTAAACTCCAAAAGAGGTAAATACCATAGATTAAGCTAAATATAAACTACAAAACCATCAAAACAGATCTTCCTTAAGCACCCCTCACATTTGTCATTTATATGGCAACATCTACTTCACATTTGTAGACAAATGACAAAATTGTTTTACTTGTAAATGAAGTTAGACTACAATAGTGAAGAATAGACATTCCTAACAAAGTTCTTAAAAATTAAGTGTGTAACAAAAATCGCCAACAAAAATTGTATTTGTAACGCATCCAATAAATGATTGGTCAGATTTAGCGAACTTTTGTAAAATAGTGTACAAGTCAATTTATTGAAAAAGGGGGCAACTATAAAAAATGAATAATATACATGTAAGCAAATTTACTTTGTCAAAGTATAAAATCATTTTATTAATTGAAATAAATAGCTTTGACGTGTTCAATAATTTTAATATACTGTCTCAGTTTTCCATGTTATCCTTGTTATTCTTTGTTTTTTTATTTTTTTGTGGTGAAAGAAAGATATGGGGATTTGTTGATAAATATGTGATTGCTTCCTGTAATCATTTTATGTACTTGATTAAAATTCAAGAGGGTGTTAAAGGAAAAGGAATTTACTAATGGTTATAGCTAATTATGCTTGTAAAAATAAAAGTGAAAGATAAGGAGTGTCACCTGGAGCTACATATCCAATAGTTCCTCTTATGCCAAGTGAGTTGGTATCCTTCTAAGATACATTGCTGGTAGCTTAGGAAAGGAACCTCACTAATCCAAAATCTCCAACAAGGGCGTTCATGTCGTCATCAAGAAGAATATTGCTTGGTTTTAGATCACAATGAACTATTGGTTTCTCACAACAAGTATGAAGATAATTCAATGCGGAAACCACATCAACATCAATATTTAACCTTTGGATAAGGTTTAAATTCTTGGGTTGATCTTGCTCGTCCATACTTGGATGCAACCACTACTCCAGATTCCCTTTAGCCATGTAGTCGAAGACCAAAGCTTTGAAATCATCACCTTTAAAATCAATGCTTGAGCACACAATAAGAACTTTTAGAAGATTTTGATGCCGAATATTTCTCAAAGCTTTACATTCGACTATGAAACTCTTAGAAGCTCCGTGCCGCTCAAGATTTAACACCTTCACTGCCACAATCTTCATAATGTGATCCAGATACCCTTTATAAACGGATCCATAACTTCCAACCCCGATCAAATTGGCTGAAGAAAACCCATCAGTTGCTTTACAAAGATCTCCATAAGAGATTTTCATAAGTTGTTTCTCCAAGGGGTGCATTATTGAACGAGGATGTGGATGCTTCTTTGATTTTCTTATACAATAATAATAAAGGAAGAACAATAGCAAAACCGAACAAAGGACTGAACCGATGAGTATTGCAATCATTTGTTTTTTAAGAAAGTGTTGGCTCTGTTTCTTACCATCTTCGCTTGGGCATTCTCGCAACAGTAAGACTGGACTTCCCCCACGGAGCTTTTTGTTGCCTATGACTGAAATTGCACTTGCATTTTTAAAGATTCCTTCTTGTGGTACTTTGCCTTCAAAATCATTATAAGATAGGTTTAGATATTGTAGATGACGAAGCTTTTCAAGATAGTCTGGAATCTGCCATGAGAAGTTATTATGTGAAATATCCATTCGTAACATGCCTTAATTTCAAAGCACTCAAAGATGGAAATGCTCCTTGAAAGAAGTTACCCTCTATAAAAAGGTGCTCCAAATTAAGACAATTATCTAGGTTTTTGGGAATTTCACCAGATAATTTGTTATCATAAACATTTAGCAATTGAAGGCTCTTTGAGTTGCCTACTTCTGTTGGCAAGGACCCGACCAAAAAATTTGCCCCTAGATAGAGAATTCGGAGAGTTGTAATGCTGGAAATTTGTTTCGGGATATCACCAGTTAGATCATTGTTGAGCAAGCAGTAATGTTGAAGGTATGATTCCTTGTAAATTATTTCTATCAAGAAACAAAATAGATAATTGAGTGTGGTTGCTGATGGAAGCTGGAATCTCACCTGAGAAATCATTTTTACTCAAACCCAAACCCAAACCCTGTAACTTGTTAAGTTTTCCAATACTCTCTAGAATCATACCGGTCACGAAGTTGGAATGCATGGCCAATGAAATCAAGTTTTGCAAATTACCTATTCCTGAAGGGGTGCTTCCAAATATTTGATTGTCCACTAAATAGAGATCTTGAAGATTAGTTGAGAGATTGGCTATAGAGTTGGGCAATGCACCTGTGAGCTGGTTCCTGGATTAACAAGGTATTGAGAAGGCTACAATTGGTTAGAGGAGAGAAAGCCCATATCCTCTTCTCCCCCACTTCCGAGTAGATGTGCAAACCTAAAAAATGGAGACCTCGCAACCTTCCTCGGTTTGTAGGAATCGATTCGGTGAATCGATTTCCACTCAATTCAAGTCTTTCAAGTCGCGTGGCATTGGACAATGAGACTGGGGATGGGTCCTGTAAATTGGTTTTTTCCTACCAAAAAATAAATGAGATTGGGGAGAGTGACTCCGAGGTCGGGTGGAAGGCTTCCACTCAGTCGGTTTTTATTGATAGAAAAGAAACGTATAGATGAGAGATTGTAAAGTGTGGGAGGAATAGTGCCAGATAGCTTATTTTGTCCTATGCTGAAAAAGAATAGGTTCTTAATATGGCCGAGTTCTTCCGGTATGTTTCCCTTTAATTCATTATCCCGCACAGAGAAATGAGTAAGAGATGAAAGGTTCCCAAATGAAGCGGGGATACTTCATGTGAGATTGTTTCTGGCAACATAGACTATACGGAGCCTTGACAAAGAGCCTAGCTCAACAAAAATCCTACCTATGAGCTCATTGGTATAAAAATTGATGGTTCTGAGTCTCCAACAGCGGGTCAAATTGACTGGAATTTCTCCCCCTAATGAGAGCTCCATCACCAACTGTTGCTAGCTCTCTTACTAGTACCTATCGCAACTGTGGAAATTAAGGGTGTGTGGATTGTGGAATGAGGTGAGACAGAATCCCATGCAACCTATTTATAGCAGATGCCATGCTGTCGCAATTACATGACTCACCGTTTACCAAGTTACGTTCATGCGTCGTCCAGTTTTCTTCAAAAAACAATGAATACATGGACTAGACAGTATGGGGAACAAAAAACTCAGCCCTACCACATTATTCTAGACATTGATTTAAACATTAACGTTTAATGTCATCTTAACCGTAGATTATTTAATCTTTAGTTCAACAGTGAGTGAAGATTCAATGAGTGTAAAATCAGGCCGGATATCTGAACATGGGATGATGAGATTATCAAAGGATCGTGTTTGATCAAAGGTGGGCCCAAGTGGGCCCCATAGGTTGGGGACCATTTTCCTTTAGTAAAAGCACAAAACACATGGGCCCCTTGTGAGGTTGTATAAAACTATATTTTTTAGCCTTCTGTGAAAAATCCTCATAAAAAAGATATGACCCCATCAGCCTGGTCGTGAACCCAAATTTAGAATGGGACAAGTCCAAGATCTGTATCTGATTTTCTAAGGCCAAATCAGCGGGATTTGGCCATTTGGGACCCATTGCCAGCAATCAATCACTTCATGTGAGAGGAGAGAGGCCGGATCCAGTGTCTCAACTAAATAGGAAAATATTGTTTTGTCCTTCTCCAAATGCCACCCGTAGAAAATGCCATATCACTCTCAATTGCTTCATTCTAGATCCTTTGTTTTATAGAAATAAAGAGATACTGTTTCATCCAATCTTAAATCACCATTGGTGTAAAATCTCCTCCTTAATTTTCCTTGAATTAGGAGATCCGGACAGAGAGAATGAAAATGTACATTGACCACCTCTTAAAAAAAACGACTGTCGTGGAAACTTAAGATTGAGTAGCGACCGGGGCAATATTAATTGAAAATTTTGGTTTGAATTCCTGATCATGTATCATGAGGCGAAGAAAAATGAGGAATGATGTTGACAATCAGCCCGTGGCACACGTGCAACCATAGGGACCTATGTTGACTCATGTGGGCCCCACCATCCCTCCTTGCTTATAGGTACTATAACTAGTATTCATGTGATAAGTTCAATAGGTATTTTCTTTTCCCATTCATCGATTGGTAGCATCTTAGTAATAATCAAATAGCATAATAGCCCGTGCGGATATGGCCAACATTACAATTTAAATATTTATAAATTTAAAAAATTATAAATTTTAGAATGAAAATAAAAGAAAAAAAATATAAGAGAGTACTTATTTGTGTAATCTAAAAGCTAGTGGCGTAGAAAGGACAGGAGAATCTGAGTAGAAAGGAACGGTAGATTTTGGATAGAAATGGAGTATTGCAAAAAAAAGAAACGCGAAATTTTGAAAACCAAGGAGTGGTTATTATTGTTTTTTATAATGGGATAAAGTAAATAGTTACATGGGGTAGAAAGTGGGAAGTTGTTGCATAAAATAAGTGGGGGGACAAGATTCGGAAAAAAAATAAATTTAAGATCAAAATCCAAACCAACAGTCTAAATTATTGCCAAAACCCTTGGCTTTAATATAATATAATACAATATGACCTTAGCCCTCGACTCAGATAGAAAAATGATTAAAATTGCAATTCCCAAAGTCATCCATAACTGCATAAGTTTTTTGGTAGAATAACTTTGATCAAATCACATAGTTTCGTTTGTTTGCATTAGCGGGCCCTGTATTGTTTCTAGATCATTGAAGGCCGGAAAGTTTGGAACTTGGATAGAAATTAATAGAAAATAATCTCCTGTACTAGGTTGGAAAAAGCTTAGTCATGGTCAAGTCACGAAATTCACTCGAAATAAACAGTTATAAAATAATAAAAAAAAGATACCCAGAAGACTTTGAATTACCAGGTAGAACCGTAGAAGGCTATGAAATTGCTCAGCAATAGGCTGGTCAATCATCAAATAAGTTCCCCATGGTCAAGTCACGAAATTCACCCGAAAATAAACAGATGTATAAAAAAAAAAAAAGATACCCAGAAGACTTTGAAGTACCAGGTGGAACCGTAGAAGCCTATGAAATTGCTCAGCAATAGATAAGCAAACCAACCCACCCACCCCCAAAAAAAAAAAAGGAAATTGAATCGGGAAACATGGAAAATGAATACATGGCCGTCCTTGTAATTCAAATTGTGGGAAGTGAGTCCTATCTACATCACTACCTTAAATCCTTCATCTTTCACCTCTTTAAAAATCTTTTCGATGGGGTTCATTTGATCATAAATTCCTATCTATTTAATTCATATGAATACAATGCAAAGAGCCCCTAAACGTTATATGTTATAGTTATGCAGAGCGTCGTTTGGATACTCCAAACTCAATAATCCTCCACTCTGTTTACCTATAAAGCTATTTACCTGTAATCAGTTAGCAAATAACCTTTAGATTTCTCAAGTTATCCATACACATGAACCCTAATAGTAAACTGAGTTACTTGAACTCAGCTTACGAATATCCAAAACAGTCCTCTGGCACAATTTAGGAGTATACGGGGCCCATTATTCAGCGATCCATACAATTGAATATGATGAGAGTAGGGTCTCATTCGTTTGAATTGAAAATACATTGGAATTCAATACATTGGATGTTTTTTAAGCCATTAAAAATCAAGATCAAAAGTGAATTTAAAAAAATGAGCATTAAATAACCTTTTTTTTTATGAAAATAGACTGAAAGGAAGATGGGAAATGAATAAGTAGCCTTTGGTTTTCATTTTTAACCACTTAAAAAAAAATCTTACGTATTTTTATGCAAGAACAGGCCCTAAATGGGAAATTCCAGGGGGGAAATGTTCTTCCAGATCGGGTGGTAGATAAGGGAGAGGATGGGCTAGATTCAATTCTGGATCATGCACACATCATCTGGACTTGTTTTCTGGTGAAGAATTATAACTCATTCTATCTACTCTAGGTTGTTAATTGGATTGGTCTATATGCAGCACAGCACAAGAAATCAACAGTCTGGAGAACCAAAAAGAAAACAAAAGGCCCTTACTCCTAGAAGATCATATTCCACTGCTGGGGTTCTCTCTATTCCATACAATGAGGCATATTTTTAAGTCACATGATTTACAATATTGCTTGCTAATCAGGAAAATGACTACAAATTAAAGCTTGATAGAGTTTGAAGTTGAAAGAATGACATCAAAGCTAATTGGAAGACATGGAAATGTAGAAAAATCAGTCAATGCTTAGATGAAACAGAGGAAAGAGGAAGAACTGAGAAGTCATATCCAATGACTACAAAATTTATAGGCAATTACCCATCTGATAGTACTTGCTAATTGTACTGGGCGATCAATAAACTGTCATAAAGCAGCCAACTGGTGGCGTAGCAATGACCAACTGTGGTATCTGCTAACAGATATTCACTTGCTCGGTGAGCTTTACCACACTAACAAATTGCAGCAATGACCATGTGTCTACAGCCATCCAGTAATATATATATATATATATATATATATATATATATGAGAATATTCACGTGCATCCATTACTCACCATAGGTTGAGGGACACTTTCATAATTAGGAATTTTCAAGTACAAAAGAGAATTTTCAAGTACATAGGGTGAGGTACACTTTCATAATTCATGTGCAAAAAGGGAAAGTGCCCTTACCCTATGGTAAGGGATAGATGCACATGAATGCCCCCCATATATAAATATATATATATAAAAGACTTGACACCCTGATATTAAAACCTCAAACTGAATAATTAACCCAAAAAATTAATCTATTATTTTGGCACTGTTTGGATGCAGTAATTCTGCAAAATTTTAAAGCGATGAAGGGTTTTTTTTTTTTTTAATGGAAAAAGCGAAAAAGGTGGCCGAGATGTCTGCCAGCCCAAAAATAAATCAAGATTACTGTAACAACCCAGTTCCGAATACCGAAGATAATGCTAAGGTACCCGAAGTTGGCGCGCTGCTACTCGGAAAAACTGAGAACTTCCAAGATTGTAGTTCGCAGTGAGGTCAAAATTTAAAACTTTTTAGACAACATTATAATCAACAGTTGAAATGCGGAAGTGCAATAAAAGATAGCGGAAGCAATAATATCATGTATATATATCATATGTAAAGTGCGGAAGCCTGATAGTAATCTCAAAGTAGTTATCAAATGTTTATACATATCAACTATCTACCCATGTCTCACTATGAAAATGTACTCTCAAATCCCAAAACCAACTGCACTCAACCCTCCTGTGTAGGCTCTCCATCCTCCGGCTCGACCACTTGGCCAGCCGATCCCCATCCGTAGTCACCAACTACGGGCGCCTTGTGGATCGCGTCACCCTCGGGATCATGGTCGGGACCTAAGCACCAAAGATGGGTCAGATCCAAGGATCTGGCAAGGCACCATATGCAGATAACACTAGATGTACACAACAAAAGAGAGTAATGACAGGTACATAATCATAAGAGTAACAAGAAAACATGATCTAGGCAGTTGAGCAGTAATAAACAGTTTAGAGACAGAAAGATAAAGTATCTAATCTAAACAGACAACAAGAGGCACATTCACACAAGATAGATACACCGCGGGATATTATGCCGCGACCCTCCTGTACTGTAAACGTCCCATACCATAAACAGTTTGCGGTGGAGAAAGGGTAATAACCATGCAAGGGATAACGGCCCTGATAATAATCATAACATACAATATACATAACACCGATAACACCCTTTTATCGCACCGATCACACCCCTTTATCGGATTAGCCCAGACTTGGTATTACACCGTCTGTCCAACCACAGCTCATCATAATAGCTCTAAGTAACCAGAACATAACTCCTACCAGAGATGATCAGTCAACTGGCTGAGCTTAGAACAACTGAGTGAATGTTTAGTGCCGACTCGGGTATGAAGTACGGGTCTGTGTCTGTCTAGGCTTATCTTGCGTGAGTAAGGTCCTAACCAAGTCTCTAAGAGGTTCAGGTACAACATGAAACACAGTCTAACAACAAGTCCAAGTTCAACAACATTGGATCCACTCCAAGGCTCACAATTGTGGCCTGAGGTAACACAAGTACCATACTATGTCCATTCCATAAACATTCATCATTTGCTCATATACAATGAGTTAACCAACCATTAAAGACTAACCTCTCTAGTCTAGGGTTCCACATCCCCAATCTTAGGCCGTATGAAAGCCCGCCTAGACACAGACACGGGTCAATTATTCCTAAATACAACATAGGGTCACCTCTAAGAGATCCTAGGTTTAGGTCCTACAATTTCCATTAATTAATAGGTTAAGACAATAACAAGGACAAGAGAGAAGAATAACACAAGAGTCCTCAAAACATGGAATCAAATGGAAATAGACAAAGGACCAATCCTAGGTAGTGGTCCACTCTTGGTTCAGGCCTCACTACATGATTGGATCCGTAACTGTGGCCTCAGGTGTCAAAAAATGGTAATTCTGGTGCTCCTGAAGTTGCGGACACCATGGGCTACAATTAAGGTTCGAGTCAACGATGATTCGAATCCTAAATCCACAATTGGTGGACCCCACGAGTCAAGGCTGAGCCATGCCATTGATTCGTGTGTGGCACACTTGATGGAAGTCATTTGGATGGTCAATGGACCCTACAAGTCATCAACATAAAAAATATAGAAGTCTGGGAATTTCACTAATCACAGTTTGCCCGGTCGACATCACACCCTGGGATGTCGACCAGGTGAACTGGATGTTGACCTCCCAGGTCGACATCCTGCAGTGTCCCCGGTCGACATCATGGCCATGATGTCGACCGGGTACACTAGGACCTGGTGTTAAATAGCTGGGAGGTCTTACAGAATTCTCTGTGTATCCGGTCGACATCATGGCCGTGATATCGACCGGGTACACACGAAACCTGTCCTGCTGTGAAAATTCAGGTCTCAGCTATTTTCTGTATTTTCTTGTGTGCCCGGTCGACCGAGACAGGGTCCGGTTGACCGGGTACACTGTCTGTGTAGAGTTTCAAAAATATAACTGGGACTTAGTTTTTCATCAATTTCAGTGTGCCCGGTCGACCGAGTACAAGTAGAAAGCTGAAATCCAGATTTCTGGGATTTTTCCCATTTCAATCCAATTCTCATTCCATTCCTCCCAATTCACCTCCATACAACACAAGTCCATACAAAACATAGAAAACACTTCTATAATCCATCCCTCCATCAATCCATCAATCCATCCGGACCATTGATCTTCCAAATGGGCAAATCCATCCATCAATGGCCATTTTCACCATGAAAACAAGCTCAAGAGAGAATCTAAACATGTATTATCATCTACTAGAACTACAATTACAGAGATAAGAAGGAAAAGCATGCATCTAATGAAATTGCGTAAGGTACTTGCCTTAGTGAAGAAGAAATGGAAATTGAAATCAGAGAGATGATCCAATAGAGTGTTGATTGCAAAATGGGAGAGTCTCTAGCCTCCTTGTGCTGGGATTTGGGGGAATTAGGGTTACTTGGGGAAGAAGATAGGTTAATTGAGAGAAATGAGAGGCACTTAGGGTTTTGGGAAATGTTACAATAGTTTAGGTTTTATAACTTAGGGTTTTAGGCTAATTACCTAAAGGGTATTTTGGTTCCAAATGGAAATGAAATGGGACCATGGGCATTTGGGTAATTTGGTAAGACTCTAGAATGTTCTAACTCTCATGCCCTCCTATTAGTACTAATGAAAGCCAAATCTTAATCTAATCCAAATTTAATATAAATTAAATAAAAGCTATATCTAAAACTTAGGAATATTAGAACTATACTACCAATTCCCTATTAATTAGCATATTAAAATTAGAAATTACCTTATTAATTATTATTTAAATCAAACTGAGAGCCCACCAGGGGTGGGGCCTCACATCACTCCCTTATTTTAAAACATTTGTCCCCAAATGTGAAAAACAAATTCAGGGCATACCTGAGGTAGAAGATGTGGATAGTCTCTCTCCACCTAGTCGCGAAGCTCCCACGTAGCCTCCTCTGGAGTGTGATGCTCCCACTAGACCTTCACCCAATGGATGGTTCGGGTCCGAAGCACCTGCTCTTTAGTGTCGATGATGGCAACTGGCTTGGCGATGTACGAGGCATCTGGTTGAATGTCAAGTGGCTGATAGTGCAGAACGTGAGTAGGATCCTCAACGTACTTCTTCAACATGGAAACATGAAAGACATCGTGAACTCCTGACAACTCTGGGGGTAACTAAAGCTTGTACGCAACATCTCCGATCCTGATCCAAATCTCGAGCGGTCCAACATATCTCCGCGCTAACTTACCCTTCTCGCCGAATCTGAGGGTACCTCTGGCTGGGGAAACCTTCAGAAACATTTTGTCTCCCTACTGAAACTCGAGAGGTCTGCGTCGGTTGTCTGCATAGCTCTTCTGGCGGCTGCGGCTAACTTTCAGATTCTCGACTATCTATCGGATCTTCTCGCTAGTGTCGCCGATCAAGGATGGTCCATGGAAACTCCTAACTCCAACCTCTTCTCAGCAAACTGGGGTCCTACATCTCCTGCCATACAACGCCTCGAAAGGTGTCATCTTAATGCTCGAATGGTAGCTGTTGTTGTAGGCAAACTCGCAGAGTGGTAGACAATCTTCCCAGTTCTCCTTGTAGTCCAAGACACAAGCTCTCAACATATCCTCAAGTGTCTGGTTGGTACGCTCGGTCTGCCCATCTGTCTGGGGGTGGTAAGCGGTGCTGAAGCTCAACTTAGTGCCCAAAGCCTGCTGTAAACTCTCCCAGAAGTGTGAAGTGAAACATGGGTCTTTGTATGATACAATCGATGCTGGAACTCCATGAAAAGAGACGATCTCGTCCACGTACAACTTAGCTAGGACATCAAGTCCTGCTCTCATCGAGACTGGCAAGAAATGAGCTGACTTAGTTAGCCGGTCCACTATAACCCATATGCCATCACTACGCCTCCTGGTAGTCGGAAGTCCTGCGATGAAGTCCATCGTGATATGCTTCCACTTCCACTAGGGTATGTCAAGCTGGTGTAGTAGTCCTAGTGGCTTCTGATGTTCGGCTTTGATCTGCTGGCACGTCAAGCATCTGGATACGTAGCCTGCAATCTCCTTCTCCATGTTGTTCCACCAGTAGTAGCTCCTCAGGTTCTGGTACATCTTGGTGCTGCCTGGGTGAATCGAGTATCTGCCATGATGCGCATCTGCTAGGATCTCGTCCTTCAGCTCTCAAACATCTGGCACGCACAATCGGTCCTGATAATAGAGCACTCCACCAATAAGTCTGAACTCTGGCCTCCGGTCAATCTGCTCGATCACTCTAACAAGGTCAGGATCGCTGCGTTGACTGTCCTTGACCTTTCCCAACAACTCTGGTTCCCATGCGGACATGGTAACAAGCATGACTCTGTCGCTGAGTGGTTGAAACTGAACATCTAGGTCTTTGAAGACATCGGTCCATACCCCCTCTGCTGCTAGAAAACTAACTAGGGCGGTCTTCCTGCTCAAAGCGTCTGCCACGACATTCGCCTTACCCGGATAGTATTTGACAGGGAAGTCGTAATCCTTAATGTACTCCATCCATCGCCTCTGACGGTTGTTGAGGTCGCTCTGGGTAAATAGATACTGCAAGCTACGTTGGTCCGAATGAACTTCGAACTGCTCCCCATAAAGATAGTGACATCACGTCTTCAGTGCAAACACAACTGCTGCTAGCTCCAAATCGTGTGTAGCGTACTTCTTCTCGTGTTCCTTCAGCTGTCGTGATCCGTAGGTGATAACCTTTATGTGCTACATCAAGACACATCCAAGGCCTATCCCTGAGGCGTCTGTAAAGATAACGAATCCACCACTCCCGGATGGTAACGACAATCTCGGCGCTGACGTCAATCTATCCTTCAGCTCTTGAAAGCTGTCCTCGCAAGCGTCAGACCATACAAACGGTACATCCTTCCTCGTCAACTTGGTCAATGGTGCTGAGACTGTAGAGAAGCTCTTAACGAATATGCGGAAGTAGCCTGCTAAAGTAAGAAAACTCCGAATCTCGGTGACGTTCTCCGGTCTCTTCCAACTCACTACTGCGTCGACCTTGGTTGGATCCACTGCCAATCCATCCTTGGAGATGATGATATGTCTGAGGAAAACCACTTTCTCTAAATAAAACTCACACTTACTAAGCTTCGCGTATAGTTGGTTGTCGTGCAACAACTGCAGAGACGTCCTCAAATACTGCTCGTGCTCCTCTCTAGATTATGAGTAGACTAGCATGTCATCGATGAATACAACTATGAAGCTGTCGAGGTACGGTGCAAAGATCTTGTTCATTAAGGCCATGAACACTGCTGGTGCATTCGTCAATCCGAACAGCATCAATAGGAACTCGTAGTGCCAATAGCGTGTGCGAAACGCTATCTTCTACACATCTTGCTCTTTGACTCGCAGCTGATGGTATCCCGATCTCAAGTCTATCTTCGAAAAGTGCTCAGCACCCTGAAGCTGGTCAAAGAGCTCGTCGATCCGCGGAAGAGGATATCTGTTCTTCACTGTCGCTTGGTTCAGCTGGCAGTAGTCGATGCACATCCTCATCAATCCATCCTTCTTCTTTACGAAGAGCACTGGCGCACCCCATGGTGACATGGTCGGCCTGATAAATCCCTTGTCTAGCAACTCCTCTAGTTGGGTCTTCAACTCTCGCAGCTCTGCCGGAGCCATGCGATAAGGAGCCCTGGAGATAGGTGCTGTGCCTCGTGCTAGCTTGATGGTGAAGTCAATCTCTCTAACTGGAGGTAATCCTGGGATCTCGTCGGGAAATACATCTGGAAACTCGCACACTACAGGGATCTCGCCTACTCCCTTGGACTTCTTGTCCTCAAATATAAACGCAATGTAGCCCTCGCATCCTGCCTTCATCATCCTCTCAGCCTTCAGTGCTGAGATCATCCTGGTGCTGGGTGGTCTCCTCTCGCCCACAAACTCTACCATATCATCTGAACCGTCAATAACTAATCTGACCATCTTCTCGAAGCAATCCATCACTGCTCGGTGTCTGGCCAACCAGTCCATCCCCAAAATGACGTTGAAGTCATGCATGGGTAACACGATCAGATCTGCAAACAGAATGCACTCCCCAATCTGCACTCGGCATCTGGGGTGGTAAGTCTGGCATACTACACTCCTACCCACGGGTGTAGAAACTATAAGTGTGCAAGGCAACTCCTCTCCTACTCTACCCAGAACCAATGCAAAGACTGAAGATACATAGGAATGCGTCGCACCGGGGTCGAATAATACTCTAGCATGCTGATCACAAATGAAAGTGTACCTTCGACCACATTCCCGGTGGCTCGGCATCCTCACGGGTGAGCGTGAAGACCTGCCCTGCTGCCTGCAGCCTCTGCTGCTGGCGCTGCTGTCCATGGTGCCTCTTGTGACGCCCACGCTGATAGTGCTGCCCTCGTGGCTGCTGCTGTGGAGTGCATGCCTGTTGTTGGGCACGATACTGCTGCTGCGATGGCTGGGCTGCTGGGGCAACCTGACGGATGGGCTAAGCGGTAACTGGAGTTGGGGCTCTCAGAGGTGCAGGAAGCTGTAGCATAAGGGGCTGCTCTCGGTGGAGGGGGCAAAGCCTGACAATATGCACAGGGTCGCCACAATCATAACTCGCGCTGTGCGGGTGGTGCTGCTGTCGCTGGGGGTACTGTGCCGCCTGGCCTGCTGGCCCATGTCTCTGATACTGCTGCTGCTGCTGCCGATGTACTAAGGGCTACTGTCAAGGGGGAGCGGTCCTAACCCGCTTCTGCTGGTGCATGACCTCAACCTGCTGCAAATGCTCCTCGACCCAATAGGCCTTCCTCACTGCATACTCGTAGGTAATGTCATCAACACACGCCATGTGCAACTGAATATCAGCCCTCAATCCCTTGATGAAGCGTCGAACTCTCTGAGACTTTGGCGTGATAAGGTCCTTGGCAAATCAAGAGAGCTGGGTGAAACAGAGCTTGTACTGATAGACAGTCATGTCGCCCTGGACAAGGTCCTGGAACTCCCTCATCTTCTAATCTCTGATGTGGACGGGAATGAACTTTCGGAGGAAGTCTGTCCGGAAAGCGGTCCATGCTGCATCATCTCCAATCAGCTCATAAGGACGTTGCACGGTCCTCCACCAATCCTCGGCCACGCTCCTAAACATATAGGTTGCCAGCTGCACCCTCTGACGTCCTGAACACTCGAAGACTCTGAAAATCTTCTCCATCCTCACTATCCAGTCATCAGCAACTAAGGGATCCTCTGTGCCCGTGAACTTTGGTAGCCTCCTCTTCAGGAACTTCTCAAAAATGACGTTCAGGTCCACCTCCCAAATAGGAACTGCCTGCTCTGGGCGAGCTACCCTCTCCACAACATCTAGGACCTGCACCTGAAACTACACAAAATCCTCGGTCTGCCGCTGATGTTCCAAAGCCTGTGTCTCCTGCGAGACAAGGAAAGCCTGGAGAAACTGGTGAAACCTCGCCTCGAAATCTTATGGATCACTGGCTGCTGGTGTCATCGGCGGTGGCCCGTCTCCCGACACCTGTCAAGAGAATGTAATTGTATTAGTTTAGTTATAACACTTAGGACTTAAACTGATTCTACCCAATCTATCGTCCTTACACGTAACCCAATGCTAAAATCCTCACTACGTCCTAAAGTTTCTAGTGTATTTTATTTCCTAGAGACTTGCCCGCTCTAATACCAAAAAATATTTAACGCCCCAATTCCGAATATTGAAGATAACACTAAGGTACCCAAAATTGCGCGCTACTTCCCGGAAAAACCGAGAACTTCCAACATCGTAGTCTGCAGTGAGGTCAAAACTTAAAACCTTTTAGACAACATTATAATCAACAGTTGAAATGCGAAAGCGCAATAAAAGATAGTGGAAGCAATAATATCATGCATATATATCAGATGTAAAAGCCTAATAGTAATCTCAAAGTAGTTATCAAATGTTTATACATATCAACTATCTACCCATGTCTCACTATGAAAATGTACTCTCAAATCCCAAAAACAACTGAAACTCAACCCTCCTGTGTAGGCTCTCCATCCTCCGGCTCCACCACTTGGGCAGCCGGTCCCCATCCGTAGTCACCAACTACGGGCGCCTCGTGGATCGTGTCACCCTTGGGATCACGGTCGGGACCTAAGCACCAAAGATGGGTCAGATCCAAGGATCTGGCAAGGCACCATATGCAGATAACACTAGATGTACACAACAAAAGAGAGTAATGACAGGTACATAATCATAAGAGTAACAAGAAAACATGATCTAGGCAGTTGAGCAGTAATAAGCAGTTTAGAGACAGAAAGATAAAGTATCTAATCTAAACAGACAACAAGAGGCACATTCACACAAGATAGATACACCGCGGGATATTATGCCGCGACCCTCCTGTACTGTAAACGTCCCATACCATAAACAGTTTGCGGTGGAGAAAGGGTAATAACCATGCAAGGGATAACGACCCTGATAATAATCATAACATACAATATACATAACACCGATCACACCCTTTTATCGCACCGATAACACCCTTTTATCGCACCGATCACACCCCTTTATCGGATTAGCCCAGACTTGGTATTACACCGTCTGTCCAACCACAGCTCATCATAATAGCTCTAAGTAACCAGAACATAACTCCTACCAGAGATGATCAGTCAACTGGCTGAGCTTAGAACAACTGAGTGAATGTTTAGTGCCGACTCGGGTATGAAGTACGGGTCTGTGTCTGTCTAGGCTTATCTTGCGTGAGTAAGGTCCTAACCAAGTCTCTAAGAGGTTCAGGTACAACATGAAACACAGTCTAACAACAAGTCCAAGTTCAACAACATTGGATCCACTCCAAGGCTCACAATTGTGGCCTGAGGTAACACAAGTACCATACTATGTCCATTCCATAAACATTCATCATTTGCTCATATACAATGAGTTAACCAACCATTAAAGACTAACCTCTCTAGTCTAGGGTTCCACATCCCCAATCTTAGGCCGTATGAAAGCCCGCCTAGACACAGACACGGGTCAATTATTCCTAAATACAACATAGGGTCACCTCTAAGAGATCCTAGGTTTAGGTCCTACAATTTCCATTAATTAATAGGTTAAGACAATAACAAGGACAAGAGAGAAGAATAACACAAGAGTCCTCAAAACATGGAATCAAATGGAAATAGACAAAGGACCAATCCTAGGTAGTGGTCCACTCTTGGTTCAGGCCTCACCACATGATTGGATCCGTAACTGTGGCCTCAGGTGTCAAAAAATGGTAATTCTGGTGCTCCTGAAGTTGCGGACACCATGGGCTACAATTAAGGTTCGAGTCAACGATGATTCGAATCCTAAATCCACAATTGGTGGACCCCACGAGTCAAGGCTGAGCCATGCCATTGATTCGTGTGTGGCACACTTGATGGAAGTCATTTGGATGGTCAATGGACCCTACAAGTCATCAACATAAAAAATATAGAAGTCTGGGAATTTCACTAATCACAGTTTGCCCGGTCGACATCACACCCTGGGATGTCGACCAGGTGAACTGGATGTTGACCTCCCAGGTCGACATCCTGCAGTGTCCCCGGTCGACATCATGGCCATGATGTCGACCGGGTACACTAGGACCTGGTGTTAAATAGCTGGGAGGTCTTACAGAATTCTCTGTGTATCCGGTCGACATCATGGTCGTGATGTCGACCGGGTACACACGAAACCTATCCTTCTGTGAAAATTCAGGTCTCAGCTATTCTCTATATTTTCCTGTGTGCCCGGTCAACCGAGTATACTGTCTGTGTACAGTTTCAGAAATATAACTGGGACTTGGTTTTTCATCAATTTCAGTGTGCCCGGTCAACCGAGGTAGGGTCCGATCGACCGGGTACACGTAGAAAGCTGAAATCCAGATTTCTGGGATTTTTCCCATTTCAATCCAATTCTCATTCCATTCCTCCCAATTCACTTCCATACAACACAAGTCCATACAAAACATAGAAAACACTTCTATAATCCATCCCTCCATCAATCCATCAATCCATCCGGACCATTGATCTTCCAAATGGGCAAATCCATCCATCAATGGCCATTTTCACCATGAAAACAAGCTCAAGAGAGAATCTAAACATGTATTATCATCTACTAGAACTACAATTACAGAGACAAGAAGGAAAAGCATGCATCTAATGAAATTGCATAAGGTACTTGCCTTAGTGAAGAAGAAATGGAAATTGAAATGAGAGAGAAGATCCAATAGAGTGTTGATTGCAAAATGGGGGAGTCTCTAGCCTCCTTGTGCTGGGATTTGGGGGAATTAGGGTTACTTGGGGAAGAAGATAGGTTAATTGAGAGAAATGAGAGGCACTTAGGGTTTTGGGAAATGTTACAATAGTTTAGGTTTTATAACTTAGGGTTTTAGGCTAATTACCTAAAGGGTATTTTGTTTCCAAATGGAAATGAAATGGGACCATGGGCATTTGGGTAATTTGATAAGACTCTAGAATGTTCTACGTGCCCTCCTATTGGTGCTAATGAAAGCCAAATCCTAATCTAATCCAAATCTAATATAAATTAAATAAAAGCTATATCTAAAACTTAGGAATATTAGAACTATACTACTAATTCCCTATTAATTAGCATATTAAAATTAGAAATTACCTTATTAATTATTATTTAAATCAAACTAAGGGCCCACCAAGGGTGGGGTGTCACAATTACTGTCTGAAAGGTAGCACTGTATAGCACGTACAAAAGAATTCCTGGAACAGGAATAGCCACATGATGAAGCATAGATACACATTAACAATTTGTTCCAGTTGGTGGATTCGTTTGAGGGCTGAAAGGAATCTATGGGCGGTCTTCTCTTTTCGTTTTTCCTCACCATCAGAACCAACCTGTTGTGAAAATTTGTCGGAAACCAAAATGTTGAATTATAGGGATATTAATCTTCACCTTGAATGTGATACCTCGTTCGCAATGAGCTACAGGAGCTCAATGATTTTGGAGCAGTCAGGTCTTAGGGATGGGTTTTGCTGCCAACATCTCTCAAGCAGTTCTGCAAGCTTTGGATGAGTATGTTTTGGAATTGTAGGAAGTAATCCCTAAATATCATAAAGGTATAGAAATAAAAGATTATAAGGATAACAGCATGCAACTATCTATGTTTAAGTCCCTATCTGTTTCTCAACTGGTAGGGATATGTGGAGTATGTATAGGCGTGTGAGTTCAAGTCCCTTGTAAGATAAAAATAAAAAAATAAAAAACTATCTATGTTTCAAGAAAAAAGTAACATTGCAACTCTTAGGCTTGTTTGGATAGGTAAAAAATAGAGTAGAGTGAAGTTAAATGGGCCCTAACAGTCTAAAATTTCAACTCTACTATGTTTGGATGAGTCTAGCCCGATAGATGAAGTAATGTTGTGAGCCACATGTACTCCATTTCACATCAACTCTAAATGCTTTCATTTCCTTGAGTAAAAGTTGATTATACTCCAAACCTTAACTTTAAAATAAGCATCCAAATGGAGTAAAGTGAAGTACTCTACGTTAACTTTATCATACTTCTCTTCCACTCCGCTCCACTCCATATGTGAAATCCACTTCATTCAACTCCACTCCTCAGTTTTCCAAACAGGCCCCATGATTTTCAAAGGCAAACAAGTTTCCATTGTTTTTGAAGACAAAATGGCAAAAAGCTGATCACACCATTACTCTGTATTATGAATAAAACCAATATGACATCGAAGTTGTAGCAAGAGAAATTCATCTTCTAGATTCAACTTGCATGCAATCAAGTTTCATGCAAGAGTTAACATGGGAGATGATCAGATCTTTCTTTTCAATATTTTTGTTTAACGAGTTACAATTCTAGACGAGCTGCCATCTTACTAGTGATCCAAATAGTATATAAGCCTGCTGCTACCCAAGCCATGGTGATTTCCACGGGAAAAGTTCAGGTAGGAGCATACTGCATTAGCTTATATGCAGTCCAGCCATAGGGCCCACTCAGATGCAATTTTACCAATAGGAAGAGGGCAGATTGGGAGGTCTCTTCATTGACAAGGGGGATCCAAAACATCAGCCTCACCAGATTATCCTAGCCTTTGATTTAATAGCTCTAAAGTTTAATGATATCCTAGCAATTGATTTTCTTGAAATTCAATCCAATGGTGAGTAAATGTTTAATGGGTGTAAAATTGGGATTGATGCCAGATCATGGGATGAAAAGACTACCAAAGGAGCTGCACTGATAAAAGGCATTCTTTCGTGGGCACCACAGTGCTAGCCTGCACTTGCAGTTGCTCGCATGAGAACATTTCTTAATTTTCCACACCTTCCAATGGAAAGAAACCAAAAAGTCCTTCCCTTCTAAGGCCATCATTTCCATAGTTAATACCACATTTAAGAACTCATTTTTTTAATCTATTCATTCTCATTTAATCATCAGTTTTTTTTTTGGGTTATGTAAAATACAATAGGCATATTAATACAGGGGAAAGAAAGTGACTTTTGAATCCAAAGGCATGTCTTGATCATTAGAATCCAAAGGGACTGCCTTGGGAATGTTTAGAACCATTATGGGATTAAAGCCTCTTGCAGGTCATTTCCTTTGAGGAGAATAAGCTGAATGCTGATAATTAGGATCAAATCCAGAAACATCAACAGGCTTTGGAGATAAATGAACTCGTTACAAACATGTTGTACATCCTCTATCTTAAATTCAGGATTTAAACTTCTCAAGCAACCCTGTGACAGACCCTAACTCCAATGAAATCTAAGCCTGCAGAAAAGTGGCGCAAAAGATTTCCATCCACTTTAGGGGTTTAGTAGAGCAACTTTAAAAGCCTGATACATAGTGTCATATGTGTGTTGTGTCAGTGTGTGTGTTGCGTGCGTTCACAACACGTGTTAAGCCAAACCCTTTTATTTCATTCCCCAACGTACTTTTTTTCTATTTTTATTCTCTTTTGGCTCCTTTTGTTATGAGCCATTAGATTGACTCTAATCCAAGGGTTGTACTCGTAGGGCTTGCTTCTTTCAAAAAATTTCATTGTAGAGAATGCGAGAGAAAACAAGAGAGGGGTTTCTTCAAGAAGACCAAGAAAGGGGAGGAGAGAAGCTTTATGGGAAGCTTGTATTTAGTATGTGGATTCTCTAGACTTCACTTGGTTGCCTTGTTATCTCCATTAAAGAGTAAGGAAAGCTTTGCACTGTTATCCCATTGATGTAGGTCACATACTGTGTTTGAACCACGTATATCTTGTGTCTTGATTGATCATGATGTTTTCTTATCTCTACTTTTATGGTGGTTTGATCATTGCAGCTTTAGTTGCATTCCCACAAGCATTTGGCTAGAGATTAAGTTGTTCCCAAAGTGTTTGTATAAATTCTATAATAACACATAGATGTAGCCATAAAAATATAATCATATGATAAATGTTAATGATTTAAAGAAATCATATATCCAGGGCCTTACCCACATATATTGTAATGGGGGCGGTTGCCCATATCAAACTTGGGCCCACTATCAAAATTCATATGAAAACTCCAGGTTTGCTGCCAAAACTCATGCGAAAATCCTAGCTTTGCCCACAAAATATAACTACATGTTTGGGTCCGCCCTTCAAATGAAGATTTTGGGTCTACCACTGTATATATGTAAAATTGCTTCTTTAAGGAGAAAAAGTACATAAGCTAGAAGTGGAAAGATCTGACCAAACCTAACTCAAATCTCAAATATAACCTAAATATTTGAAATGGATTTGGCTTGGGCCAAACTTCTAGAAGTTGGGCTAGCTCGGATCTGAGTTAAATGGATTGAAATAGGTTTGATATGGGTTATAGAGGGCGGATGCGAGTGGACCCGCATTTGCTATGCGTTAGGATTACCTTATCTATTTTCAAAACGGGTCAAATATGGGTACTTAGGCTTTAATATCTATACAGCCCAAGTTAACCCTAACCTGCTTGCTTTGACCCTACCTGCTTGCCTACCCCTACATACAACTATAAATAGAATATCATCACTGTGAAAGCCTTGTTCCACCTATGTTGAGGTCGGCTATATGAGTTTTATTTCTCTACTCTGATCTATCCTAAGCCAAAACCTCGGATAGGTTGCATTTCTATATAAGGATAGCATTATTTTGAGGCAAAATGTACATAAATGCTAATATAAGAAGTAAAGGGGAGATTACACAAAGAAATTATTAACATAATTTTTCATCATTATAAGTATCCAAGAGTACCAAAGTGCCTAATACGAATACAAGTATCAAAGTTAATGCTTCTACAAAGTGTCAGCCCCTTGCTTTGCTGAGGCATCCACCAATGTCATTGGCGAACCTACCGATTTGATGCCTAAAGCGTCTAGGGCATACTTGATCTCATTTAACTAGAATTGCAATTTTCGTAATCCCCTTGGAATTCAACCAGGAGAGATGTGGGATCAAAAGCTTTCCAAAGTTCAAATATTGGGGAAATAATGCGAATAAATCCAAAGTTTGTCAATAATAGACAACACTTTGTTCAAATCCTTTACTCCCGCCTGCTTGGAAAACATAAATAGCATTTTCCTTTATGACTTTAAAGAAAATCACCATCACCTGCACGCCTTGGCCTACCTCTAGTTGGGCCATTGATGCATGCCCTAGGGTTAGGGCTTGCAAGAAGTGCCGAAGCACAATAGACGCCAAAGTGCTTGTCCACAGACACCTCAAATTAGTCTCCGCAGAAGCGATAAACGAGGACGCACCTCACTGGGGAAAACCCAAAATCAATTAATCAACTCTCTGAAAATAATTGTCTATAATGCCATATAAATAGTAAAAGAAGACTTATGTCCAAAGAAACCTAATTAAACTAAGAAACTAAATAAATTGAAAATTACCTAATCCTAAATGCAACTCATCAAATAAAACCACTAACTAATAACTATTAAATAAATAGAAAAAATCATAAATATACTTGGGCCCTACACATGTGGCCTGATGTCCATTTGCATTATTCTCCTCGGCTTGGAAAGAACTCGACCTTGAGTTCAGTAAAAGTCCACTTTGATCGAAGATCAATATGACGAACTGCCAGTTTGTTGGTTGATCTGCAACTTCTGTGCACAGCCTCATGTATAGCTGTTTGTGATGGTTGAAATTTGTGTTGATGTGAAATTGAATCGTTGGATGCCTTACTTGTAGAACTTGCACCATTAAATCACAATCTCTTACTATCCGTTGGTCATCTCCAAGTTTACATTATTGATCCCCAGAGAAAAATCAATATGAGAATTAATGTGGAGAATTTCAAAAACTGATGCTTCTTCTCTAGCCGCATGTATATTACCATTTCCCATAGAAGTGTCTTCCTCTCGCTTCTTAGTTTGAATATCTTCTACCACTGGTTACTCAACATTGTGGTATGCTATTATTTGAGGCAATTGTCCATCTTGAGGCATAACGTTGCCTAGGTGAGACTGTTTAAGCATGCGCTCTACATAAATTGCTTTCCAATATGCCTCATGAGTCATGAATGGTCTTGCTGTCAGTCATTCTCTCCACTATGTCCGGTTTCAAGACTCTTACAAAACTAATAAAATCATGTTCTTCATCATCCTCCATTCCACATGCATCTTGAAGCCTTGAAAATTGGTCGGAATATTCAAGAACAGACAACTCTTCTTATTTCAAATCAAGAAATTGTTGAAAATAATTTTTATATGCAGCGTATCGTATTCCATATTTAAGTGCATATATGGCTCCTTGAAGTGCATTGCAAAATTGACTGATATGGAATTTCATAATGGACTAACCTGATGTGTAAAGCTCATCTCCACGAAAAGGAAGGTAGAAACGGATTTTAAATCTGACAATGGATGACTCTGGTATCGCGAAAAGAAGATTGAACTATTGATCAGGTGAAATCCGCCGTTGATCAGATTCTGCTGGTGCAAAGATGATGTCAACACAACTCTACTTGGCTACAGTTCAAACAGGGTTGGATCCTTTAAATAAACATAGACTTGAACTCGACCCAAACTGATTCGGATCTAGAAACTAGCTAGGCCCAACTAATCAGGCCCACTAGTATAATTGAGTTTGGCACCTGTTACAGTTAGACACGTGAGGGCCTTTTGGTGCTCCTCATGTTCTGTGCGGAGAAGAAACAAATGGCCAAAACCCCTTCTTTTTCTTGTTTTCCAATCTTTGTTTGTTGACGGAGAAGAGAAAAGGGGCTAAAACCCTTTTACTGCGATGGAGACGGAGGTTGAGGGACAAAAGGTTCGTTTGGGTTGGGGTTGGGATTTGCAGAGATGTGTGCTCTCTCTCTATTTCCTTTTTTTTTTTTTTTTTTGATTTGTCGAAAGGAACAGAGCGGGGTCTTCTCACTTCGGGATGGCTTTGGGGCAGCAATGGTTTTGGGTAAGGATTAGGGGTCTTGAGTTGGAGATTTGGGGATTTTGTATTTTGGTTGCAGGATCCAGGGATTTTGGATCGATGAAGGGGATAGGGGTTCTATGGCGGGACGATCGACAGAGTTGTATATATTTTTTTCCAGAGAAGTGGTGATGGCGGTGGAAGGATGACGGGACACGGATGGTGATGGTTTGGGATATGGTAGCGGATGGATTGAGAGGGTGACAATGGATGATGGATAGACTCCGGTCGGTCTGGGATGGATCGGACATCGGAGCGATAGGGATCTTAGCTATCTGATACCGACTGATACATGCCCACGAGAACACGCCTCACAAGGAAAAAACCAAAATAAATTAAAAACTCTGTGAAAACAATTGCCTAGAATGCCATATATATAGTAGAAGAGGAATTAAGTCCTAAAAAATCTAATTAAGCAAGAAAATTAAATAAATTAAAATTTTAATCCAATAAAACTACTAACTAATAATAATTAAATACATTAAAAAATTCTTAATACACTTAGGCCCTACACATGTGGTGGCCTGAGGTCCATCTGCATTAGCCATTCACATAAAATTTGAGTACTCTATTTGGAGAATACCACCAAATGACTGTCGAGCTTTCCAATTGTGAAGGGCATTATAAAGCTTCAAAGTGGAGAACTCCTTCCAGTAGTACATTTTCCAATTCTCATAACCACAGTTGATCAAAAAGCATCCAAAAACAAATGTCTTTTTATTCCTTAAGATAAAACTAAGCTAAAGAACGGAAAAATGAATGACCCTCCAAGGCACCAACCGGGGAGCCATAAAACGCTGCCACCCTCCTCACTTTAACCATTTCTTTTAATGAACTAGGAAAACACCATGCTACTCCACAACCATTGAGAAAATGACCCCAAATGTTAGAGGCTTTGTCAGAGTGCGTAAATAAATGATTGATTGGCTCCATTTCCCTCCGGCATAAACAGCATGTATCCGAAACAAAGATGCAACCTTTCTCATAAGATTGTCCATTATCTTGTCTCCTGCAAGCCAAAAATAAGTCTCAACGCTAGGAGTAAAGCGTATTCAGACCTAAAGCACATGGAGATCAAACCAATATTGATGTACCAAGGGCCCTGTAAAAGGATTTATGAGATGACGTTCCAAAAAAATCTGGCTTCAAGATGCGATTGTTTGCTTCATCCCAGCAAATAAAAATGTTAGAAAGGAGACTTGACAACAAATCAAACTCTTTTAACTAAGACTTACATAGGACTCTCCCACCACACACTTCCCTTAGCTCCTCATCCCCTACCCAAACCTAAAACTCTTTTATTAATTATGAGGAATGACACATTACCCTAAGACAGCGTTTGGTTCGTTGGAATGGTTTTAGGCAGAAATGAAATGGATAGTGGAATGAGTCTGGAATGGAATGAGGCATGAATAGTTATTTCCATTCCAGCGTTTGGTACGCTGAGGAATCAACTCAGTAATAGAGTTCTGGATTCCTCTTCTTGTGTTTGGTATGCTAGAATGATGCTCAGAATGGAATAAAATTTATATAAAACTGACCTTACATAAAGGAATTGAATGGCCATTCCTTCCCCTCCCCAATGGAATGATGATTCCCTTACATAAAGGAATGGTGATTCCGGAGGTAATGGTCATTCCGCCACTTTTTTGCGAACCAAACGCGGGAATAATCATTCCATTGGAATTACCATTCCATTCCGACAATCATTACAGCGAACCAAACGCTACCTAAAGAACCTAGGACTTACCCCCACCCAAAGAACAAGCCAAAATCAAACGCTTTCTGTTTCTCAACTTAAAATGCATTCTCTAAATAAGAAATTTCCTCTAACATTGGACACATCCCCAAAGTTAGAGATAACACCCCTCATACTGAATGCTCCATATCGAGGGGCATTTCTGGAACCCATCCCCCGTTGTCCAAATCATAGATAGATACCATGGATTTTAGTAATGTGATTGAAATATGATTTTAATAAATTCTATAATTTACAATTGTTATTCATTATAAATAGTACAATTCATCCCTCGTTATGATTAATATCATCCATTTGAGTTGATGTGCAATGATCCAGCTTGAATTGAACAATAGAAACAGAGTAAAATGATTATCATGAGATCGGGCATGCCTATGTTGAAGCACAGATGGAGTCCTCTTTATCCTGTTGTGATCAAAGAAAATGATAGTTGCATTTTAAAGTTGAGAAATATAGGCAGCCTGCAATCACCTAACGAGGCCACAAATTGCAGGATCTATCAATTTTGTTTTAAGACTAGTTAGTTCAGTTTGGCTTAATTGTGTTGCTATATACGTCACTGCTCTGGGCAATCGGTGATTGGGATTCTGTCCTCATCCAAGCATCTGTAGAAGAAATCGTGTGGGATCCACTGTGATTCTCTACAGCATCACACTAGTCAATCATTTTCAGGCCCACGTATCCTCTCTCATCTCCCTTCCCAATAACCCTGGCCAGGTCATTTCAAGTAAAAGATTTTATGTCACTAATCTTTTCAGCTTTGGTGGCTACTATCAATCACTTTAGATGCCGTGTCAATTACTGTAGATTTTGCTTCCCCTCTAAGGATATAAAAATACTCCAAAATCATATATTGATCAGCATGAAACATCTTGAACAATTCTAAACGTTCTCCAAGCAAAAATAGTCGAGTCTATAACGGTGGCAACAAAGAATCACTAACCAACATAAGTAACCAAGACAAAACGTCCTCAGAATGTCACCTCGGAAGCCATCCAACGGTTTGGTCCGCGTTCTGCTGTCATAACACCAGATCGAGTTGCTTTTGAGGTTCTTTCACGGCAATTTTATTATGGAGAGTGATTATTTTAATGTTGTTGCATGGGTCTCTAATTAGAAGACTAACCCTTGAAAACTTTAATTTATCTTCAACGAGATTTGGGTTTTATATGCCTCCATTAATATATATCGTCTTTTGACATGAGTTTAGATCAGCCAATTCTATGGCCAATGCACTAGCTAAACAAGGGGTTGAGATAATATCTCCATCGGAGGGTATTATTTGTTAGCTGGGTGTGAGTGGGGTACAACATTCTTGTACCTTCTTGTTCTTGTTGTTTTCTCACTTTGTTTTCTGCTTTCTTTAAGATAAGTTTATGTTACCGTTCAAAACAATAAAATAACACCAGATTGAGTTCGCACCTGGCAACTCCAAAAACAGCAACCTTGACAACCTGCAACATGAAGCTTTTAAGTGTTAGGACACTTGGACATAAAAATTGTTAAGCAATTTAAGTAAAATAAATAATCACCATAATCTTGATTGTGGTATTTACATATCATCATCATATTTGCAAATTGGGCGGATGATGATTTTGACAAATAAGTATATTCAAAGATACATATGACAACGATGTTGATGATGGAAGTGGTGGTGGTGATGATGATGATGGAATATTTAACCACAGCATTGGGCACCTCCAAATCATGCAGTTAGCTTAAACCCAATCATGCAACTAGACACAATATATGTACTGTCCCACATTATATTTTTCCAAATCGCTATTTGTGATGCCTATGATTGGATGCACAAGAAAACATAAGAAGATAATATTTTATAGAATATAATATTTCATTTTCAATAGAACAAAATCTTGCTCGTTTGGTAACCCAAGAAAAATTTGAAGAAAATATTTTTTTTCTTTAAAAAAGCTCAATATTTTCTCCTACAACTCTCCCTTGTAAAAAACTTTCTACAAAATAATAATCTTTCAAAATAACGATTACAAAGTGGTAGAGTAAAGTGAAGACTTTAGTTCACCAAATCCATCATGATGTGTTTGTTTACATATATGGTAAAGTAAATTAAAAGTAAATGTTACAACAAGGTAAAGGTGGGGTAAATTAAAGGTGCATAAAGTATATGGTGAAGTAAAGTGGGAAGGGATGGTAAAATAGTTTCTTTTTTTTTTAACTTTACTTTATCACATTTTATCGTAGTTTTATACGGTAAATAAAAAGTGACTTGTTTACAAGTGTGGTAAAGTAAAATAAAGATTGATGTCATATCTTGGTAAAAGGTGAGATAAAGTAAGGTCAGATAAAGTATGTGGTAAAGTAAAGTGGGAGAGAGAGTTCTAAAGTAGTTTTTTTTAATTGACTTTACTTTACTATACTTTACTACGGTTTTATGTGATAAAGGAAAAGTAACTTACGGAAAAATAACTTACGATTAAAACATAACAGTTGAACTTTACTTTACCACATTATTTTTTTATCCAGACGTGGTAAATTACATAAATTAAAATATTTAATAAAAAAAATTATAATAATGTAATTTACTTTAATCATAGCTCCTTCCAAAACAACTTGATATAAAATCTGTAATATTCTTCAAAAATTGCCAAACAGTTAAAACATTATACTATTATGATATTGCATTATTCTAATCTATACTATTTTATTCTTACAATATTTAAATATGTACTTATTTTATTTTGTAAACATTCAAACGGGCCCTAACTATCAAAATTTGTGAAATGTGAACGGCTTAAATCCGTTAATATGCCCAGTATATAAAGTTATGAAAAAGTAAAATGAAGCTGCATGCACATATTTCGGAATAATGCCAAATGCGGCAAGTCGAAACCCACAAAAACCACGATTGGGTCTTTTGAAGTCAACAAAAGCATAGAAAAGACACTTTCTTTGGTAAAAATATAATATTTCGATAGCCTCCACATTGAAATATTTCGATATTTCAGAATTTCGACGAACTTTTTTTGGAGCAATTTTTCATGAAAAAGAAAAAAATAATATATATAATAAGAAAATAAAAGATAAAATATATATAAAAAATTAAAAAAAAGATAACTAAAACCCTAATAGTGTTTTTCAAGCACATTCAAGAGATTGGAACCCCACCCAGTCTATATAACATTTAATAAAACCTATGTTGAAGAAAGAAAAAAAATGAACTATGTTGAACTTGTTGAGAGTTGAGATGGGCCATGCATCACTAGAATGTGTTGAGTGGACATGGATCAGAGGGAGGATCTCTTGCCGCTGGGTGCAAAAGGATTACATCGATTGCGATTTTTCCTTGAGTCTAGTGGAGGACGGATTAGTACCTATTATTTAATTTCAGTATTATATATTTTATTATAATATTTTATTTAGTTATTAGTTTTATTAGGATTTTTAATTATATTTAAAATAGTGTTGTCCAGATTTTATGTAAATATGCTTTACTTATGTGGAGGAGTAGAGAGATAGTGGGTTAGTGGTAGAGTAGTCGTAACGGTTATGGAATATGTATAAATATTTGTAAATACCATATGGTTGAAGATATGAATGAAGAACAATTCAAGGCTTTGCTATTGTCTTAAGAGTTGTGGTTCTCCTCGAATTGAACCTTAGGAGGTCTCTGTCCCCCTTGAAGTGGACTCTTTTTTTCGCATTCTAAATTTTTATTTTATTATGTAAAAGTGTACGTATCAAGAACTGGAGGTGCAGATTGAGATGGAGGGCTTGGACAGGAAGGGGGAGGTGGCGGAGATGGATAATGCAAAGCTGAAGGGCTTGGATTGTATGATTCCACCACTTCTTTTGGCAACTCTGATTACAGAATGGGACACTCTTGCCCTCTTCCTCTCCTCCTCTTTCTCCTTTTTTCTTCTTTCTTTTCGTTTAAAAAAACGAAAAATAGGATTTTGGCCATTTCGGTGGAAATCCATGATTGTGTGCATGCGTGCGTGCGTGCGTGCGTGTGTGTGTGTGGTACTGAATTAACCCTCAAATTTCAATTGTTTATTCCATTCGGATCAGTGCAAACCCATGGGATTCGATAACATGTAGGGGGTGGGGGTTTGGATGGTTCATTCATATTAGAATCTGGTGGGCTTCATATCCTACCTTGCACAATAAGATCCATGACATGTTAATGCGCAGGAAAATTGGCCATAGATATAAAAATATATAAAGCATATATGCATATATGTATGCTTGCAGACACTATCCAGTGCATACCTTTTCCACAGGTCTTACATACCCATCTTTAAGTAGGACCACCTAATCACTCATCTAAATGGACCCCACACTCACCGCTAATAGTTATCCATCCCATTTCTTTTACACCACACCGGATGGACTTAACTATTGAATCGACTGTCCTTTTATATAAAATTGTTGAACTTATGGGTCACGGATTATAAGGGGCTAAGATGATCTGATGAGGACTGAAATTTTAAACATACGTAGGGCCCATCCAGATCTTTCAAACCTCTAAAATCCCATTGATTAGTGGGGGCCTAGGTGTACGACTTACCACCTAGCATAGAGCACACATGGGATCAATCAAATATATGTATCGTGGTGTTGTGTGTGTGTGTACATAAAGAAAAAAAAATACTCCTCTTCTAGGAGGAATCTTTGTAAGGCCACCTATTTAGAACGTTAGTCATGGGGAAGGGGACTGGAAAGGTCTCAGTGTATGCCACAACTTCCTCCTTATCATTCAGACCCTTTAGAGTGTAGATAAAATTCTCTTTTCATTATAAAATTGAATATTAAAATTACTCTAGTAGATCACATTTTATCTAGTGCCATATTATTAAGTCACAGCCCTTGTATGAGGTTAGATCGATAAAAGGTGGACCCCTCAAATATGTTTGCACTTTCAGGTCTTTTCGGAAAAAAAAAAAAAAACCCTTTTATGTATCATAATTTAGTTTAAAATTTTTAGTGGACCAGTTCAAGAATTAGGTTACAACTAGCTTGTTTATCTACTGAGGTGGGATCTAAGGCTGTCGAATCCAATCTAAGCTCAGATATGTCCAATTAATGTTAAACACATGCATATAGATAGCCCTAGTTTGCTATCATCTTTACACAATCAAATTTAGAAGAAACCACATCATAGAACAAAAGTTAATAATTTTTAAGCACACTAGCTACCTTCTGTTTAAATATTCTTAGTAATACTAATAAATAATAGGAGTTTTTACCGGAAAAATAACTTTAAGTGACCACTGCACCAAATAGGGAACTTTAGCCAGTAGTGCACCAAATAGGGAACTTTAGCCAGTAGTGCACCAAATAGGGAGTCTGTACAGAAAAAGTAACTTTTTTCACCATTTTTTTAGGTGGTCGCATTTGACCTTCATTTCTGTGTTGAGGGTCGAATTTGACTTTCAGTTTCAGCGCTGGAGGTCGAATTCGACCCTCAAATAGAATTCATTATATATCGAATCCAGTCTTTCCTTCGTGCTTACCCTTACGAATCATGTTCTAGAAGATGAAAAGTGCTTTAAAGGCAGTCTTTGTTTGCTTCCACCTCCCTTGGGCATCTTTCCTCTGATCTAAGGTACATATGCACTGAATGAGTAAGAATATGAGCAAGGCTGGACTTCTCATAGATTTTAAATGAATTTTTGCTGTTTTGGGCAGCTTCCTCTAAGGTTTAGATGCTGTTTTTCTTGTATCCGTGGTCTCAACAGTTTCCTTGAGTTTCGATGGGAATTCAAGCACTAGTTTATTGTTTTATGCATTTGCATTTCATACAAAGAAGTTAAAAAACGCAGGAAACTAAATAAGCTCTAAAAACGTATTTTTTGACCTAACTTTTTACCACATTTACCATGAATTGGCAGTATAAAGGAAGTTCTTTAACTCATGTCTAATAATCACAGTTTGTAAAATTATTGAATTCGAATTTTATTTACATTAAATGTAATTTGAATGTTGTATGTAAATGAATTAAGGCTGTCTTTGTTAATTGTTGTATTTAGATTTTGGAAGGTTTTATTGACTTTGGAATGGTTGTATTTTGATTGACAGGTTTCTGAGAATGGAATTTATTTTTTTTACTACTTTCCTCCCAGCGAAAGTAGTGAAAAAAAAAATGCAGATTAGCATTGTGGTATATCAAAATTATTATACATAATAATATTTTAAAAAATTGTTTCTTTCGGCCTTGACCTGGCTAGGGCCTGGTAGGTTAAGGACTTCGGTACTGTAGGCCCGTCGAGAGCTTTGGCTCGACCTAGGCAGCCCATAGACATGAGGGTAGGGTAATGGTTTACACCATCTTGGACCGGGCTCGGCCTTTTGACAGCCATACTCCCACTGTTTCAAGATTTTGCCATCTCCCATCGCTATCTCCTATTGTGAGTGTCCTATGAACACCTTTTTCTTGTCCCAGGCATAAAATTACAGACTTGTACGACCTAGGGCTCTGTCTTCGGCCGGTTAAAGCCTGAGCCCATTTGTCCCAGACTGCGTGGAAATAAAATTCGAGTTAAGCCTTGTCTGTGGATCTTGAAGCCCAAGTTGATTTGGACTTAGCCTTGAAACTCTGAATTGGGGTGGGGTACTCAATTATAAATACGGGTGCAATTTTTAGGAAAACCTGGCAGTTGAGCGGAATGACCCAGCCTTTGGAGCCCCACAAATTGAATATTGATATCCTTTATTTTTCTAAATTTTACTTTAGTTTTGTGATTGTCATTAAAATCAAAAGACTGGCCTCGACTTCAATACAAGTGTGTCAACTGAAGGCTCTTGAAGCTAAAAATGCCAAAACGCCATGGCATAAAAAAGAACCCGAGGCTCCTTTAATATTCCAACCTTTAAAAACCTTTGACCCTTTGACTGGTACCAGGCCTCCCTTCAATCCCTTTGCCCATCCTTCATGCTATAACTATAAAACTTTGGGGCCCAAATTCACAATGAGACCTTTTCATCCTCCTTACCCTTCCATATTGCCATGAATTAAGGTGGACCCTAAAAGACCAATTAGCGCTTGATGTTATGGCAATGATCCCCATCTTGAAATCAAGTTCTTGTTTGATAGGAAATAGGATCCATTTCAGCTGTTGCAAGTTGCTCTTCCCTTGGTCTTTGACTATACCGCAAGCTAGTGAGGGACATGGTTGTATGATTGAGAGTGCATGAGTTCCAATTCAGGGCTTTTGGGTAAAGTCTGAAAAAGTTAGTTTGGCTGTCTCATTTTTAGTTTGGCTATTCCAAGGATAGGGAGGAATCCTCACATTTGCAAATTCCTCATTTTTCATAAAGCATGCCCTAAATCTTCACATTCTCATAGACAACACATTTCACGTTGTTTAGTAGTTTTCAATTGGATCAGGTTTTTCTCAATAAAAGTAGATTTTATTGAACCAACAAACAACAAACAACAAACTACACAAACATTCAAAATATTTGTCATCTGTCAAACCAAGTGAAATTGACAGCTTTAACAAAACTAAGCTTAACTAAATACCATGCTGCCTCATCAAACCTCCTAGGAACATAACTAAAGTCCAAACTATCAAAGTTCCCAACAGACTCAACAATATCCAAAAATGACAGAATTAATTGACCAATCAACATTGCCCTTAACGGCTTGAATAACTTTGCAAGCATCTGAAAAAATCTGAATCTTTGAGTAACCTCCAGCTTTAGCTTGATTTTAGGACAAGCAGGACCATTCTCCTTCTGCCTCTTTAAAAGAGAAAAGCCTCGGCCCTTTGAACGGTCCTACGTCAAGAAAAGTGCCATTACAAAACATTAAGAAACCAGTAGCAAATAAGCCGTTTGGAGCTTTAAAAGCAACATCGATCCGTAAATATCAACACAACATTCTTCATCCCCCTTGTCTCAAAATGTCTCCCTTATTAGTGAAGCCCACCTAGTGATCAATCCAAATGAACAAAAAGAATCTCCATTATATCTCAAGGATCCAATGGATTTTGCACAGATCGAGTAGGAGTGGATTGTTGGATCGACTATTGAAAGCTTTTTTTTTTATTTAAAGTTATGAAACTTGTAGGCGGTTGATGAAGGGGTTAGTATCATTGGATTGACTTGAAATTTTATATCTAGGGTGGTCCCACGTAGATCATTCCATTGCCACTCTACAATGATCGGTGGAGTAAAAAATGCACAGGCGGACCCAAGTTATGGAACGCGGGTGCGGTTGCACCCGTGCAATTTGAAAAAGGGCCATGATGGGCTATTAGCATTACTGCTCTCGCCCCACCTTCAAAACCAATCTCGCCTCACTCACGAAGATCAAAAGTCAAAAACTTAATACCCAAATCGGTAAAACCCCTCCATCGAAAAGGTAAGATTACATTTTTTTATTTTTATTTGTGAAAAGTGGGTTTTCTTCATTCTTTCGAGTATTTTGAATTTTCCTGCAATTGCTAGAAGAAAGCCTAGTTTTAAAATTTTTTTTCTTGTACAGGGTATTTTTTCTACCACCGTTGTGGATGAGTCTCTTCTCTTTTTTGTATGGGTTCTCCTAAGAACTTGAAAACTTGGGTATGCTACAAAATTTAATTTGACATTTTCGAGTAACCATGATCCGCCCCACTCAAACAAAACCCCCTAGTCCACCATTGCAAAAATGGACCCCAACAGCTGTTATGCTATGGCCCACCTAGTGCCCCCCAGATCATCGGATAGGAGATGAGAAGATCCACATGTATAGGGTCCACATATCAAATTTCAGGTCAGTATCCCTTTCCCTTAACCTCTTAATCTATGACCCACAAGTTTAATGGCTTTATATCAAACTGAATTGACCCTCAATTTTCAATGGTTTATTCCATTCAGATCAGTGCAAACCCATGGGATATGATGGGGGGGGGGGGGGGGGGGGGGGGGGGGGGGGGCGTTGTTTGGATGGTCCATTCAGATTAGAATCCGGTGGGATTCATATCCTACCTTGCACACTAAGATCCATGACAGGTTAATGCGCAGGAAAACTGGCCATAGATATTAGAATATATTAAGCATATATGCATATATGCATGCTTGCAGAAACTATCCAATGCATACCTTTTCCATGGGTCTTACATACCCATCTCTAAGTACGACCACCTAATCACTCATCTGAATGAACCCCACACACACCCCTAATACTTATCCATCCCATTTCTTTTACACCACACCGGACGGACTTAACTGTTGGATCGATTGTCCTTTTTATATAAAATTGTTGAACTTATGGGTCATGGATTATAAGGGGTTAAGATGATCTGATGAGGACTGAAATTTTAAACATACGTAGGGCCCATCCAGATCTTTCAAACCTCTACAATCCCATTGATTAGTGGGGGCCTAGGTGTACGACTAACCACCTAGCGTAGGGCACACAAGGGATCAATCAAATATATGTATCGTGGTGGGTTTTTTTTTTTTTTTTTTGTGTGTGTGTGTGCATAAAAAAAATACTCCTCTTCTAGGAGGAATCTTTGTAAGGCCACCTATTTAGAACGTTAGTCATGGGGAAGGGGACCGGAAAGGTCTTAGTGTATGCCACAACTTCCTCCTTATCATTCAACCCTTGATTTCCATGGCCTTAATGTTCAATAATTTAAAACCTTTAGAGAGTAGATAAAATCCGTTTTTCATCATAAAATTGAATATTAGAATTCCCTAGTCGATCACATTTTATCTAGTGTCATATTATTAAGTCATAGCCCTTATATGAGGTTAGATCGATAAAAGGTGGACCCCACAAATATGTTTGCACTTTCAAGTCTTTTCGAAAAAAAAAAAAACCTTTATGTATCATAATTTAGTTTAAAATTTTCAATGGACAGGTTCAAGAATTAGGATACAACTAGCTTGTTTATCTACCGGGGTGGGATCTAAGGCTGTCGAATCCAATGTAAGCTCAAATATGTCCAATTAATGTTAAACACATGCATGTAGATGGCCCTAGTTTACGGTCATCTTTACACAATCACATTTAGAAGAAACCACATCATAGAACAAAAGGTAATATTTTTTAAGCACACTAGCTACCTTCTGTTTGAATATTCTTAGTAATACTAATATATAGTATCTCAGTAATTACTCAAGCGAAAAAAGATATACCTTTGGCCAACATAGGCTTCAGTTATTTGTATCATTGATTCCAACTCCAAGATATATATCTCTAACACGTTGCATCTCCACCATAGCATCTTCTATGTCCATTCGATCCTTCATTGATATCGCAGAACATGCTAACCCAACTGTGATGGCAGATATTAAGCACTTTTCAAGTTTACTATTTGCATTTGTGTGAATTTGGCTTTCATTAAGACCTTCGACTTCTATTGAAAGCAAGTTTTGATCAACAATCTCCAACACTCGCTCGGGTAAAGCCAGCTTAGCAAATTGATGAAGGCTTAAACCTCCATTAAAGATCTCATCAGTCGGTTTCTTTCCTGTGAATATCTCCAAAAGAAGGATCCCATAACTATAGATGTCTCCGAATATAGATACTTCACTCCCCATTCCGTACTCTGCCATTTTTTTACTCCAAATATTCTCAATGGTTATGATTCAATTCAAGAAAACAGAATGCAAGACTCAATGTCTACAAAAACAAAAGTAAAGAATTTTTCAATGGGTATAAAAAAACCAGTGTTCCAGTTATTGAGTTTGAGTTCTTGAGTACTAGAAAACTTTATTCCATCGTACCATAAAGTTGTCACAATATTCTAACAAATAAACTCCAAAAGCGGCAAATAGCATAGATTAAGCTAAATATGAACTACGAAACCTTCAAAACGGATCTCCCTTAAGCACCCCTCACATCTGTCATTTATATTGCAACATCTACTTCACATTTTTAGACAAATGACAAAATTGTTTTACTTGTAAATGAAGTAAGACAACTATAGTGAAGAATAGACATTCCTAACAAAGTTTTTAAAGTATTAGTGCGTAACATAATCGTCAATAAAAATTGTATTCGAAATGCATCCAATAAATGATTGGTTAGATATATTGAACTTTTGTAAAATAGTGTACAAGTCAATTGATTGAAAAGAAAGGGAGTTACAAGTCAATTTATTAAGAAAATAGGGGCAACTCTAAAAGAGAATAATATTCATTTAAGTAAATTTAATTTTCCAAAGTATAAAATCATTTTATTTGATGAACTAAATAACTTTGACACATTCAATAATTTTATTCTTTTGTCTCAGTTTTCCATGTTATCCTAGTCAGTTTTTTAATTATTTTTTGTGGTGAAAGAAATATACGGGGATTTGTTGATGAATATGTGATTGCTTCCTATAATCATTTTATTTACTTGATTAAAACTCATGATGGTGTTAAAGGAAAAGGAGCTTAGTAATTATTATAGCTAAGTATGCTTGTAAAAAAGAAAACACAGTGAAAGATAAAGTGTGTACCTGGAGCTACATATCCAATAGTTCCTCTTATGCTAGGCGAGTTGGTATCGTTCTGAAAGCCATTGTTGATAGCTTCAGAAAGGAACCTCGCTAATCCAAAATCTCCAACAAGGGCATTCATGTCATCATCAAGAAGAATATTGCTTGGTTTTATATCACAATGAACAATAGGTTTCTCACAACAAGTATGAAGATAATTCAATGCGAAAGCTACATCAACGGCTATATTCAACCTTTGAATAAGGGTTAAATTCTTAGATTGGTGTTGCTCATCCATGCTTGGATGCAACCACTGCTCCAGATTCCCATTAGCCATGTAGTCGAAAACCAGAGCTTTGAAATCATCACCTTTAAAATCGATGCTTGAACACACAGTGAGAACTTTTAGAAGATTTCGATGCCGAATATTTCTCAAAGCTTTACATTCGACTATGAAACTCTTGGAAGCTCCTTGCCGCTGAAGATTAAGTACCTTCACTGCCACACTCTTCGTAATGTGATCCAAATAGCCTTTATAGACCGATCCATAACTTCCAACCCCAATCAAGTTGGTTGAAGAAAACCCATCGGTTGCTTTACAAAGATCTCCATAAGAGATTTTCGTAAATTGTTCCTCCAAGGGGTGCTTTATTGAATGAGGATGTGGATGCTTCTTTGATTTTCTTATATAATAATAATAAAGGAGGAACAATAGCAAAACCGAACAAAGGACTGAACCGATGAGTATGGCAATCATTTGTTTTTTAGAAAAGTGTTGGCTCTGTTTCTTACCATCTTCGCTCGGGCATTCTGGCAATAGCAGTACTGGACTTCCCCCACAGAGCTTTTTGTTGCCTATGACTGAAATTGCACTTGCATTCTTAAATATTCCTCCTTGTGGTACTTTGCCTTCAAAATCATTATAAGATAGGTTTAGATATTGTAGATGACGAAGCTTTTCAAGATAGTCTGGAAACTTCCCCGAGAAGTTATTATGTGAAATATCCATTCGTAACATGCCTTTCAAAGCACTCAAAGATGGAAATGCTCCTTGAAAGAAGTTACCCTCTATAAAAAGGTTCTCCAAACTAAGACAATTATCTAGGCTTTTGGGAATTTCACCAGATAATTTGTTATTAGAGACACCTAGCAATTGAAGGCTCTTTGAGTTGCCTACCTCCGTTGGCAAGGATCCGACCAAAGAATTTGCCACTAGATTGAGACTTCGGAGAGTTGTAATGCTAAAAATTTGTTTCGGGATATTACCAGTTAGATTATTGTGCCCAAGGTATAATTTTGATAGTCGTTGACAGTTCTTAAGAGTTGAAGGTATGATTCCTTGTAAGTTGTTTGTATGAAGAAACAAAATAGACAATTGAGTGTGGTTGCCGATGGAAGCTGGAATTTCACCTGAGAAATTATTATAACTGCAAGTCAAAACCTGTAACTTGTTAAGCTTTCCAATACCCTCTGGAATCATACCCGTTATGAAGTTGGAATGCATGCCCAATAAAATCAAGTTTTGCAAATTACCTATTCCTGAAGGGATGCTTCCAAATATCTGATTATCCCCTAAATTGATGTCTTGAAGAGTAGTAGAGAGATTGGCTACAGAGTTGGGCAACGCACCTGTGAGCCGGTTGTTGCACAGTGACAAGCTTTTGAGAAGGCTGCAATTGGTTAGAGAAGAGAGAAAGCTCATATCCTGGTCTCCCCCACTTTCGAGTAGATTTCTTTGCAAACCTAATTGACGGAGACCTTGCAACCTTCCTAGGTTCGTAGGAATCGATCCAGTGAATCGATTTGTGCTCAATTCAAATATTTCAAGTCGCGAGGCATTGGACAATGAGATTGGGATGGGTCCTGTAAATTGGTTTCCTCCTGCAAAAAACTGAACGAGATTGGGAAGAGTGACTCCAAAATCAGGTGGAAGGCTTCCACTCAGTCGGTTTTGAGAGACAGAAAATGTAGCCATTGATGAGAGATTGTAAAGTGTGGGGGGAATAGTGCCAGATAGCTTATTTTTTTGTATGTTGAAAAAGAATAGGTTTGTAATCTGGCCGAGCTCTTTTGGTATGTTTCCCTCTAATTCAGTACTCCCCACAGAGAAATGAGTGAGAGATGAAAGGTTCCCAAGTGAAGTGGGGATACTTCCTGTGAGCCTGTTCCTAGAAAGACGAAGCGTATTGAGCTTTGACAAAAAGCCTAGCTCAACAGGAATCCTGCCAGTGAGCTTGTTGCGATTGAAATCGATGGCTATGAGTCTCCAACAATGGGTCAGATTGGTTGGGATTTCTCCTCCCACTGAGTTATTGCTGAGATTGAGGTACCTGAGCCTGAACAAACGACCAATTTCTTGGGGGATTTGGCCGGTGAGTTTATTGTTACTTAGGTCGATTACACGAAGGAATGTAAGGTTTGCGATGAAGGGTGACAAAGGACCTACCAGCCGAAGCCTAGTCAGATTCATGGCCACGACCCTCTGAGAATGGCGCCGACCGCATGCGATTCCTTGCCACTGGCACAAAGGGAGAGAATCATTCCATGTGCTCAAGGAATCGCTCCGCAGCTGATGCTTGAAAGCGAGTAGAGCGAGTGCATCGGTTGCATTTGCTGAATCTTTTGTTGTAACCGAACCCACCACAGGCCACATGAGAAGCGTTGCATGGATGAAGAAGAATAACCAAAGCCACCTCACAACAACAACAGCAATATTACTTGAGAGCTCCATCACCAACTGTTGCTAGCTCGCTTACTAGTACCTATTGCAACTGTGGAAATTAAGGGGTGGAATGAGGCGAGACAGAATCCCATGCAACCTATTTATAGCAGATGCCATGCTGTTGCAATTACATGACTTACCGTTTACCAAGTCACGTTCATGACTCGTCCATTTTTCTACGATAATAAAGTAACAATGAATACATGGACTAGACTTAGACTTGGACCTGAAAAGTGTGATGTGCATCACGTTCATACAAATATTTTTTTCCCCTTTTTTTAATCTTTCTGATGAGAAGGATTCAAAGTTACAAACTCAGCCCTCACAATCTCACCTCCTTTTAACAGAAAACAAATATATATAATAAAATTAAAAATAACTATCACCTCCTAGCTAGCATTGATATTAATTTAGAGTCCCCAATCAGTTGAGCTATAGTGTGTGACTTATTATTTGAAACTTTTTTTCTTTTATTCATTTTTAGTTTCACCTTTCTCTTGAGTGGGAACAAAAAATGGGTATAATTTTGGTTGGGTTACCGTTATAACCTTGCTCGGGCCCAGCTTATATCTGAATGACCATATATGTTGTTAGGACTTGGGGGCTATTCCATCCGCAAACATACCTTTTATAATCCGAACCCATAGCTAGGGCGATGCCCATACCCGGCCATATCCATGACAGTCAAAGTGTACATAGTAATTACAATCGGTTCGATCGTCCAATTATTTATTTTTGACGGATTTGCCTATTTCATTTAATTAAATTATAAAAATACATGCTAACCAACTGAGGTAGCTCAGTTGGCCAGCCCTCCCGGGTGAAGGTGTAGGAGCAGGGCATGCAGCCAAAGGCTTTGAGGTTCTAGTTTCCAAACCTCTGTGCATTAAATGGTGACTCATGTGTGGGGCCATGTGAGTTACTCCTAGGGATTAGTTTGTGCATGCCAATACGGGTCATAGCCCTGGGCCATAAGGCTGGTCACATGGGAACCCTGGGCATCAAAGGAAAAAAAAAAAAAAAAAGAATGACATTTTTGTCCCTTATATCATTGAGGGTGACAAATGACGGTGGTAGTTTATACAACATTGAAAATGCCGAATTACGGTTGACTCTCATAGACAAGCACAACCAAGCTTCCTTCGTAGAGTGGTGGGAATATTCATTAGAACAATTCACCAAAACTATCCTTCAACTAAATGATATTATTCGACTTGGGTTTACATTATGGAAGATATGATTAGCTTGTAACCCCAAAGTTTACAATAACAGGCAGCTGAATATTGCATTGAGGTTATCCAAGCTACCAACTGCTCTACTGAGGAATGAATTGCATCTATATATAGAGGAGAGAAATGATGCAACTGTTCAGGAAAAGGATTGCGAACGAGATGACAATTCCAGCAACGAGGATATTACAAAATTCGATTTTTTCTATGATGGAGTTGTGGACAAGGACTCTAAAAAATTGGGTCTAGGTTGTATTGCACTCAAGCGTGATGGACAGGTTATAGTACAGTTTTCATGACTGAAGCAGGGCGGTTCTTCTTTGATAGCTGAAATCTTTGCAATAGAAGAGGCTATAGACTTGGCTGTACAACTCGGATGGAGGAAAGTTAGCGGCGATCCTATGTAATTCGTTGATGTCTATAGATTCGATTAACTCAAATGTAAATGAACCACCTTGTAAGATGTTAGGTTGTATGGCTCAATTGAGATAATAAATTTGGTAAACCAGGCCCATGTATTGCACATGTTCTACTGTGATTAGAAGTAGGTCTATTATCATAGGTCTACTGTCATTAGAAGTAGTGTTTGGGTGTAATTGGGTTTTGGGCTGATATTATAAATAAAGACTTAGGGTCTTTATGATGTACAACCTCTTCTGATTGCATAGTGAATTCTCTTGTCTTTCCCGTGGACGTAGGCCAAAAGCCGAACCACGTAAATCTCCGTGTTCTTGTGTGTGCTTGATCTCTCCTCGTAGGCCTTAGATCACAACAAATTGGTATCAGAGCAAACATATATCCAATAGGAAAAACATTGAATGTTATTATTGCCATAAGAAAAGGCACATCAGAAAAAACTGTCCCGAAAGGCAGAGGAAAGGGAAAGAAATAGAAGATTCGACATCTAATGATAATTCAGTCAGTGTTGCAGATGGAAGATCAGATTATGATTTCGACAATGCACTTTCTGTGATTGAAAATGGTATTCGTCCTAAGGATGAATGGATTCTTGATTCGGGTTGTTCTTACCATATGTGTCCCAATAGAGACTAGTTTACCACTTATAGAGAAATCAACGATGGTAGTGTCTTGATGGGCAACAATGTTGCATGTAAGACGGTTGGGATTGGAACAGTTAAAATCAAGATGTATGATGGAATCGTCAGAACGTTAGCAGAAGTTCGGCATGTTCCTGATCTGAAGAAGAATCTTATTTCTTTTGGTGCCTTGGACTCCGATGGTTGTAAATTCTCACCTGAAGGTGGAGTCATGAAGGTTGTGAAGGGTGCTCTGGTTCTTATGAAAGGTAATAGAGTTGGAAACTTGTATGTTTTGTCTAGAAATACAGTTACAGGTGGAGCTGCAGTGTCTTCCTCAGATGACCATGAATCTGTCTCAACACGCTGATGGCACTTGCGCCTGGGTCACATGAGTGAGAAGGGATTAACAATACTGAGCAATTACAATTTGCTATCTGGCATGAAGACAGGCAAGTTGGATTTCTGTGAGAGATGCGTCTTCGGGAAGCATCGAAAGGTCAGTTTCAAGACAGGTATTCATCGCACGAAAGGTATCCTTGATTATGTTCATTCAGATGTATGGGGGCCTTCTAAGGTTTACTCCAAGGGCGGGTCCCGGTTTATGGTGACTTTTATTGATGATTATTCAAGGAAAGTTTGGGTTTATACTCTAAAGACGAAGGATCAGACCTTTGTTACATTCAAGCGATGGAAAGAAATGGTTGAGAAACAGACTGGCAGAAAGGTGAAGAAGTTGAAGACAAGTAATGGCAACGAGTACAGATTGACAGAGTTTGAGAACTATTGCACGAATCATAGCATAGTTTGGCATTACACCACTACAGAAACTCCGCAACAAAATGGAGTTGCAAAGAGGATGAACAGAACGATCTTGGAAAGAGCTCGTTGTATGTTGTTTACTGCAGGATTGTCTAAGGACTTTTGGGCTGAGGCAGTAAATGCTGCAGGCTACTTGATAAATAGGTCTCCACACACAAAGATTGGCTGTAAAACACCGGAAGAGATGTGGTCAGGTAATCCAACTGATTATTCTAACTTAAGGATCTTCGGTTGTCCGGCTTATGCTCGCATAAAAACCGATAAGTTAGAACCAAGGGCTGTTAAGTGCATCTTGGTGGGATATGCTTCTGGGGTGAAAGGATACAGATTGTGGTGTGCTGATCAAGATTCACCCAGATTTATCATTAGCAGGGATGTTACATTTCATGAGGATGCTTTACTCGAAGCGAGAAAGCCGGTGGAGAGGACAGAAGTAGATAGCAGCAGTGACACCGTTCAGGTGGAGTCCAACATCCTAGTGAGGAAGGAGAGTACATCCGACTCCTCCAGGGATACAAGGGATCGTCAGACTGTGCAACAGATGCAGCAGACAGAGCCGCAGATGCCGCAGACGAGTAGACCGCAGAGAGAAAGGAAACCGCCGGTTAGATACAATTTCGAGGATATGACGACGTACGCGTTGACATCAGACAGTGACCGTGATGATATGGTTGCATACGCATTGACGACTGAGTCTCTTGAATTAATGGAAGGGCTGGAAAGTAGTCAACAGGCAACAACTATAACTGAAGAGATGGACTCTCTTGATGAGGAAAATCAAGCCATCGGATGTAAGCGGTTCTATGAGGAAGATAAAGGAGCTTCCAGTGTAGGTAGAGTGCAGTTTAAGGTTCCTGATCATGTATGCGGTTTAAAGAAATCATTGTACGGGTCGAAGCAAGCTTCTGGACAATGGTACAAGCGATTTGGTGCACTCATGAAGGAATGGTTTAAATTCAAGTTCAAGCATTGCTTGGACTTGATCGGTGTGCTTAGTACCTGAGTGCCCTAAGGGGCAGGTGGAGACGGTGAGACGTATTTAGTGCATGAGGATCAGCTTCAATGTTCGCCAAGGTGGAGATTTGTTAGGTTGTATGGCTCAATTGAGATAATAAATCTGGTAAACCGGGCCCCTGTATTGCCCATGTTCTACTGTGATTAGAAGTAGGTCTATTATCATAGGTCTACTGTCATTAGAAGTAGTGTTTGGGTGTAACTGGGTTTTGAGCTGATATTATAAATAGAAACTTAGGGTCTCTATAATGTACAACCTCTTCTGATTGCATAGTGAATTCTCCTGACTTCCCCGTGGACGTAGGCCAAAAGTCGAACCACGTAAATCTCCGTGTTCTTATGTGTGCTTGTTCTCTCCTCTTAGGCCCTAGATCACAACATAAGATTTATGCTCCAGTACAGAGGACAAGAGACAAGGCAAAAGGAAATTCACCGCAATGAAATTCAAGGCAATCCATAGAATTAATAATGTCAAAGCTCATGCTCTCACAAAAATACGTTGAAGTTCAAATTGTGATTGTTTGCCTATTACGAATGAAGTAGCATGTAATTATCTTTCTTGAATAAATCAACTATGTTTCCAACCAAGATTAAAAAGAAGAAGCTGTAGTCCAACAAGTAGGGCCACTTAGATGCATGTCTATTGGTGGGAACTGGGAGGAGGACAACTGGAAAGGTTGCCTTGGGAAGGGCGGGGAACTAAAAATCCAGCCCTACCAAATTATTCTGGACCTTAATTTAACAGCATTAAAGTTTAATGTCATCTTAACTGTAAATTTTTTAATCTTTAATTCAACAGTGAGTGAAGGTTCAATGAGTATAAACTCAGGCGGGATACCAGAACAGGGGATGATGAGATTAGCAAATGGTCGTGTTTGATCAAAGGTGGGCCCAAGTAGGCCCCTTAGGTTGAGAACATTTTCCTTTAGTAAATGCCCCAAACAAATGGTCCCTTCGTGAGGCGGTTTAAAAATAGTTTTTGGCCTCTTGCGACAAATCCTCATGTAAAAGATAAGAACCCATAAGGCTGGTCCTGAACCCAAATTTAAAATGGGACCAGAGCCTAGATCTGTATCTAATTTTCTAAGGCCAAATCAGCGGCATTTGGCCGTTCGGGACCCATTGCCAACAATCAATCACTCCATGTGAGACGGGAGAGTCCGGATCTACTGTGGGGGGGAATATTGTTTCGTACTCTCCCCAAACGCCATGTCACTCTCAATTGTTTGAGTGTGGATCCTCGGTTTCCTAGAAACTAAGAAGATACCGTTTCATCCAATTCTAAACCGTCAAATGCACATTGATCACCCTTTTAAAAGAAGATTGTGTCGTGGAAACTTTAGATTGAGTAGCGCCTGGGGCAATATTAATTGAAAATTTTATTTCGAGGATGGTTAGAATTCCTTACCATGCCATCGTGAGGCGAAGCAAAAGGAATGATGGTGACAATCAGACCGTGGCAAACATGCAACCATAGGCCCTTTTTTGACTCACGTGGGCCCCACATCCCTCCCTGCCATACAAATACTTTGTGGGGGTGTAGGTTTCATTTTCGTCGATAGGAGTGGACTCAAAAGTTTCAAAACCTCTTTGGGGGTGGGGGTGGGGGTGGGGATGGGGTTGGGGGGTGGGGGTGGGATTTTGGATTTTGGGTTTCATTTTCTTTGATAGAAGGACTCAAGAGAGTTTCAAACTCAACTCTCACCAACTAGCAGGGATGTTTCCTAGCCTATCCCTGGACAGCCTTATTTGTTGCTAGGGGCTTCACCATATCCAAATTTACCTTTTATAATCCAAACCAATGGGGCCATGCGCATACCCATATCCATAACCCCCTACCTCAATCAGATTCAGTGCCATATCTTCATATTAAGAATTAATTTTATGCTTTATATTTCTTTATAGTTTTGGAAAGCTATGTCATCAAGTGTGGTTTTCTTTTCTTTTTCTTTTATTTATTTTTTGTTTTTTGCAAGAATCCCCTTTATTTTCATTCAACAGCATAAAAATCACTGTGTTTATTAAAATCTGCATTGACTTATAAGGAAAGTGTACACAACAATTACTTCAGTTCCCATTCTCCAATTATTTCTTTTTGACATAATTAAAAGATTAAAAGACATGTTTGCCCCTTCTATCATTAGTGGTGATGGCTTGTTACCAAATCACCGTGGCAGCCAAATAACGGTTGAGACCGAGTCCCACTAATCAGATTCTAAGTTGGGGCAAAAAATTGGAAAAATGATGGAATTTTAAATTTTATAATCGATAGAATTCTAAATTTTATAATCTCCAATATGGTGATCGGAGCTATTGGGGCAGCCCCATCATGGATGAATCTGATGTAGATGAGTCAAATAAAATCACCTATTATATAACCCATTTTACCATGATTTTTCTAGCTAGGAATTTAGTTTCACGATAACATAAAAAAGAACCATAAGTTTCTTATTTAATTCAATTCCATGCAAAAGAGTCATAGAAGAAAAGATCAAATCCTTGTAAAGCATGAGCGTAATCTCTCTATTTTATATCATTCACTCTTCACTACTATAAGAATATTTTGTTGGAAGTCCATTTTGCCATGAATTTTTAGGAATTCAATTCTACGTAGACAAATAGGCCACAAAAAAAAGGTTAAAAAAGAAAAAAAAAAAAAAAAAAAGGTATGAGCCTATGAGGCTGGTCCTGAACCCAAACTTAAAATTGGCCTGAGCCTTAGATCTGTATGAGTATCGCATTTTCGCAGGCCGAAGTCAGCGTGATTTAGCCCCACGGTGCCGTCGGTCAAGAGGATCCCGATTCCATGTGAAGCTTTTGCAACATGACTTGACTTGCGAAGTTACGTTCGCGACTCGTCAGTCCAGTTTTCTATGATGGACTAGAAAGAAGTTGACTTGGACCCATATGCAGTGACTTAGACTTGGACTTAAAACGTGTGCGTATCCATCACGTTCATACATATACTTTTATCCTAGCGGGGTTGCTTTGGTTTTATTTTCTTTGATAGGAGTGGACGGTGGACCCCAGACTTTCAAGGGGTGGGTGGGTTTAGGTTTCATTTTCTCTCATAGGAGTGGACTCAAAGTTTCAAAACCTCTTCTTTTTTTTTTTTTTTTTTTGGGGGGGGGGGTTGGTTTGTTTATTTTCTTTGATAGAATGACTCATAGTTTCAAACTCGACCCTCACCTCGGTTTAAAAAAAGGAAAGAGAGAAAGAAAAGGCACACTCCACCTACTAGCAGGGATGTTTGGAGTGATTAATCAGCAGAGTTATAGTGTGTTACATATTATTTAAAACTTTATTTTTTTCCTTTTCTATTTTCACCATTCTCTCTCACATTTCTGCACAAGAAAAAAAGAGGAGGAGAAATGCAATGTCAGTGCTTTAAAGCAAGATAAAAAAATGGGTCTTGTTTGGTTGGGCTTTTGTTACACTATTACAACCTTGCTCAGGCCTAGCTTATACATGGCCATATATATAAATATATATATATATATATATATATATAAAATCAAGAACGAAAAGTGGGTCGTATTTGGTTTAGTTCTCTCCTAAACTCAAACTTAGGATAAAATCCTGTTAGCTCAGCTTGGGGGGCTACCCTTGGTCCATCCTAATGGACCAAACACATGACCCCTCTGAATTTCACATGTCTACTAGCTTTCGGTTAAATCTGAATTTAGTAGACCGTTGGATCAACTGTGTACCGATCTGAATGAACTTTTGACCACTAAACTTTGGGGGCCCAGATGGAGATGATAGAAACCATGACTGTGGCTGATTTTTTGCAGAGAGAAAAGTCTCAGGGAGTCCTTGAAATCCCTCCCATCCCCATCCCCATGTAGGCCTCACTACACACTTGAGCTTACCTTATTCTAAGCTTGAGCTTATGAGAGCTGTCCATAAATATATATATATATATATATATAAAGATAATTTAGTAGTTGCCATGATAAACAAAAATAGAGAAAGCTCAAACATCTTACGCTACAAAGGACCAACTTTTTCTAGGGTCAAGGTCTGGGCAAGAGAGACAGTGATGATGATGATCAATAGAGAGAAGACGACCAATATCTCCATTTTCATTGTAAATGTGGCAAGCTACCTTGAAAGGATATGTGTATATATATATATATATATATATATCATGGTGAATCCTCATTTTATCCTTTCCCATTGGATTGGGTTTGGGGAAGAGAGAAAGAAGATGAGTAAAACTATTTTTTCCATCTATGCAAGGCCAACGTCGACCCGACATCGACCCTCACTTGTTTTAGAAAGGGTCAATGTCAAACCTCGAAGAAACAGGTAAAAAAAAAGAAGAGGAGTTTCAAGCGGAAAGGCTGGTTAATTGGTGCTAAGTCCCCTAAAGTGACTTTTTTGGTCCACTAGCCACCATGAGTGTTTTTTCCAGTATAATCCCCTTAATACAACTTTGAAAATGTAAATCGGCAAGCAAATGATGATGGATGAGACTTATGTCTATTACAAGCGGTGTAATTAGATTTTAAATTGGGGCAAAAGATTGGAAAAATGATAGAATTTTAAGTTTTACCGATTTGGTGATCAGAGTTATTGATAAAGTGGTTGTGGATGAGTAAAATAAAATGACCTCTTATATAATAGGGATATAAATGGGTTTTCAATTCTCCGATTACCCAGAGGTTCCAATCCGTTAAAAACCAGGTTTGCGTCCTTATTTAAGCCCCGATAAGTAAATGGGGTGGTTCAGATCAATTGTGGACCCGTGACTTAAACGGGTCTAGGTTTGCTTCCACCTTGGTTCCGACCTGTGGATCCGTGACCTTATTTATTACCTCAATTCTCAAAAATCTCTCTTTAAAACTAGAATTTTTCCATATCTTCTCTACCTATATCCGCACTCGGACTTGTCCCATATACAGAATCGGTTCTGGTTCCATCTTCTCATTAATGGTTCTGGTTATAGAACCAGGAAACCGATTTCGGTTCTGGTTCCATCTTCTCATTAACTAGTTCCACATTCTCATTAACGGTTCCAGATCCGGGTCAGGGTCCACTATGGACCCCAACCAAAACCGACCCATTTATATCCCTATATATAATACTGTGTCAACACATTTTACCACAATTTTTTTAGGAATTCAGCTTCACAATAACAAAAAAGGGCACCATGAATTCTTAGTTAATTCAATTCCATGCAACAGGGCCATAGAGGAAAATATCAAGTCCTTGCAAAGCATGAACGTAATCTATGTCTCCATCTGATATCATTCACCCTTCGCCACTTTAACAATCCTCTTTTCTTTTTCTTTTTTTAACAATCCTTTGTTGGAACCCATTATACCATGAATTCCTGGAAACTCAATTTTAAGTAAATAAACAAGCCATGATGACTTCTTTGGAATTCAATTCCATGCAAACTATCAGGGTCACAGAAGAAAACATCATCTCTTTTGATAGGAAAGTCTGGGACTAATCTACAACTCCACATAGATCGATCCTTCATAGAGGAATTACAAAAGCAGTATTACAAGAGTTAGGATTTCCAAAGGATGGGTCATGGAGGTTTTCTCTACTAAAAATCCATCAGTGGATCACCTTTCAATCCAAATGGCTAAAACTCAATCCCAAATATATCTATCATTAAGTATAATTCTAACTACACGGAAGGGCCAAATCTCATTGTGGGTGATATAGGGGCAAATATGTCTCTTAAAAGAACCCAAATTCAATGAGGCCTTTACACCTCCTTACCCTTGCTTATTGCCATGAATCAAGGTGTGGACCCTAGAAGACCAATTAGCGCTGGATGTTAGGGCAATTATCCCCCTCTTGAAACGAAGTTCTTTTTTGATAGAAAATATAGGATACAATTTAGCGGTTGTAAGTTACTCTTCCATTGGGCCCCAACTATAGCTCAAGCTAGTTAGAGATATGGTTGTATGACTGAGAGTGTCTAAGCTAGAATTCAGGGCTTTTTGGGCAAAGTCCGAAAAAGTAAGTTCAAATGTCCATTTTTAGGTCTAACCACCCACCCCAAATACACACAAAACCATCACCTAAAAATATGAATTTTAAAATCTCCGTTTTTATAAATTTATGTGTTGATATCAATTTTCTCAACTATATGCATCTAAATACATCAATATTGGTGTGAAATCATCAGCTATACAAATCATCAATGAGGAATATTCCCTATTTCAAGGGTCACAAGGAATCTTCGCATTTACAAATTCCTCATTTGTCATCATCCATGCCCTAAATCTTCACATTCTCATAGACATCACGTTTCACGTTGTTTAGTAGTTTTCAATTGGATAAGTTTTTCCTCAATAGAAGGAAATTTTATTGAACCAACAAATAGCAAACAACACAAACAAACTTGACAAACATTGAGACTATCTGCCTTCTCTCAAACCACTGAAATTGACAGCTTTAATGAAACTAAGCTTAACTAAATACTATGCTACCTCATCAAACCTCCTAGGAACATATCTAAAGTTCAAACTATCAAAGTTGCCAACAAACTCAACAAGATCTAAAAATGACAGAATTGATTGACCAATCAACATTGCCCTTAACGGCTTTAATAACTTCGCAAGTATCTGACAAAATCTGAATTTTTGGTTGACCTCCATCTTTAGCTTGTTTTTAGCGCAAGGAGGACCATTCTCCTTTTGCCTCTTTAAAAGAAAAAAGCTTCAGCCCTTTGAACGCTCTTGCATCAAGAAAAGAGCCATTACACAACATCAAGAAACCAATAGCAGATTAGCCATTTGAAGCTTTAAGAGCAGTATCTGTAAATATCAACTCAACATTCTTCGTCTCCCTTGTCTCAAAATGTCTCCCTTGGTGAGGCCCACCTAGTGATCAATCCAAATGAACTATATAAATCCCCATTATATAGCGTGGATCCAATGGATTATGCATTGATCTAGTAGGAGTGGATCGTTGGATCAACTATTGAAAGCTTTTTTTATTTAAAGTCGTTAAATTTGTGGGCTATTGATGAAGGGGGTTAGTATCATTGGATTGATTTGAAATTTTATATCTAGGATGGCCCCTCCCATGTAGATATCATTCCATCCCCACTCTACCTTGATCGGGGGAGTTGAAAATGCAGAGGCAGACCCAAGTTATGGCGCGTGGGCGCGGTCACACCAATGCAATTTGAAAAAAAAGTCCCATAATGGGCTATTAGCCATAATGCCCTTGCCCCACCTTCAAAACCAATCTCACCCCACTCACTAAGACCAAAAGTAAAAATCCTAATACCCAATTCGGCAAAACCCCTCCATCGAAAAGGTGAGATTATGTTTCTATGAATGCGATTGGTGAAAATGGGGTTTTGAGTTTTCCTGCAATCGCAACAAGAAAGTCTAATTTTCTTGTATAATACTAAAAATGTATACTTACATCACTTAAATTAAACTACACTCTACAATTAACCATTTTCTAGTTTTCACTACATATGAATGGAAGTATGAAATCTTGGCCAAAATGAGGTGGAATTGGTCTGGAATTGGAGCTGGAATTAGGATTGGAATGGACCGGAATCAAGATCTAAAACTTTTAGGGGATCATTCCATTCCGCCCAAGGGTAATTCCAGAAAGTTCCAGCCGGATCCGACCAATTCTAGCTGGAACAGAACGGAATTGAAAACCATGCATCATAAAACAAATGGTATTTTTTTTAAGCACACTAGCTACCTTCTGTTTGAATATTCTTAGTAGTACCAATAAACAATATCTCAATAATTACTCAAGTAAAAAAAGATATACCTTTGACCAGCGTAGGCTTTAGTTGTTCGTATCATTGATTCCAACTCCAAGATATAAATCTCTAACACGTTGCATCTCCACCATAGCTTCTTCTATGTCCATTCGGTCCTTTATAGATATCGTAGAACATGCTACCCCAACTGTGATGGTAGATATTAAGCACTTTTCAAGTTTACTATTTTCATTTGTGTTTGTTTGGCTTTCATTAAGACCTTCAACTTTTATTGAGAGAATTTTTTTATCAACAATCTCCATCAGTCGCTTGGGTAAAGTCAGCTTAGCAAATTGATGGAGGCTTAAACTTCCATTAAAGATCTCATCAGTAGGTTTCTTTCCTATGAATATCTCCAAAAGAAGGATTCCATAACTATAGATGTCTCCAAATGTAGATACTTCACTCCCCATTCTGTATTCTGGCATTATTTGAATCCAAATATTCTCAATGGTTATGATTCAATTCAAGAAAAGAATCCAAGACTCAATATATAAGAAAACAAAAGTATCCAGTGATTGACTTTGAATTCTTGAGTACTAGAAAACTTTAGTCCATCGTATGTTGTCACAATATTCTAACAAATAAACTCCAAAAGCGGGAAATACCATATAGTAAGCTAAATATAAACTACAAAACCATCTAAACGGGTCTTCCTTAAGTACCCCTCACATTTGTCATTTGTATGGCAACATCTACTTCACATTGTAGACAAATGACAAAATTGTTGTGCATGCAAATCAAGTAAGACTACAATAGTGAAGAATAGACATTCGTAACAAAGTCTTAAAAAAATTAGTGCGTGACATATATAATCGTCAACAAGTCAATTCATTGAAAAGAAAGGGAGTTGCAAGTCAATTTATTGAGAAAAAAAGTGTTAACTCTCAAAAGAATAATATACAATTAAGTAAATTTACTTTGCCAAAGTATAAAATCATTTTATTAGATGAAAAAAATGACATTGACACATTCAATGATTTTACTCTATTGTCTCAGTTTTCCATGTTATCGTTGTCATTTTTGTTATTTATTTATTTTAATTGTGAAAGAAAGATACGGGGATTTGTTGATAAATATGTGATTGCTTCCTATTATCATTTTATGTACTTGATTAAAAGTCATGACGGTGTTAAAGGAAAAGGAGTTTATTAATAACTAAGTATGCTTGTAAAAAATAGAGTGAAAGATAAAGAGTGTACCAGGAGCTACATATCCAATAGTTCCTCTTATGTCGTATGAGTCGGTATCGTTCTGAGAGCCATTGCTAGTAGCTTCAGAAAGGGACCTCGCTAATCTAAAATCTCCAACAAGGGCATTCATGTCATCATCGAGAAGAATATTGCTTGGTTTTAGAGCACAGTGAATAATTGGTTTCTCACAACAAGTATGAATATAATTCAATGCGAAAGCCACATCAACATCTATATTCAACCTTTGAATCAAGGTTAAATTCTTGGATGGTGTTGCTCATCCATGCTTGGATGCAATCACTGCTCTAGATTCTCATTAGCAATGTAGCAAAAAACTAGAGCTTTGAAACCATCACCTCTAAAATTGATGCTCGACACACAGTAAGAACTTTTAGAAGATTTCGATGCCGAATACTTCTCAAATTCGACTATGAAACTTTTGGAAGCTCCTTGCCGCTAGAGATTAAGCACATTCACTGCCACAATCTTCATAATGTCATCCAAATACCCTTTATAGACGGATCCGTAGCTTCCAACTCCAATCAAATTAGCTGAAGAAAACCTTTCAGTTGCTTTACAAAGATCTCCATAAGAGATCTTCGTAAGTTGTTCCTCTAAGGGTGCGTTATTGAACAAGGATGTGGATGCTTCTTTGATTTTCTTATACAATAATAATAAAGGAGGAACAATAGCGAAATTGAACAAAGGATTGAACTGACGAGTATTGCAATCATTCGTTTTTCAGAAAAGTGTTGGCTCTGTTTCTTACTATCTTCACTCGGGCATTCGGGCAACAACAATATTGGACTCCCTATTGGCCCTTTGTTTTAGTTTGTAATTGTTGTCAAACCTAGGGTATTGGCATGGTGTTGGAAAGCAGTATGATGAAGGTTGCGGGCGTTCAAAGTGAAAACGGGGGTAACTGCATGTTCAGGTCATGTCAGCTAAGCATGTTTTTATGCTTATATCTTCTTATCTAAAATCTGGATTAAAAAGTGGTCAACATGACTTTTGTGCATCAGTGAGAGGGCTTGATTTTTGGTTTTGAAATCAGGTCGATCTGACTTCAGGTTTTAAAGTTATGGCCCGGACAGCGGGACAACTCTGCTTCACTCAGGTTGCTGTTTTTCTGTGACCAGTCAGCTTCAAGGTGATTTTACACTACTTTCCATTCAATCTGGGTTAAATCTCAAAACCTGAAAGTTATAGCCCTCTGATAAATCTTTCATTTGGCTCAAGAATCATTTGTTTTGAGCTCAGAAGAGAAAGTTATGAATTTTCTAGTTGAGACAAATTCTGCAGTTTTTCTGCACTACGAGATTAATTCTTCTTCTTGGTACTTTGTTGTGGGTCCCATTATGTGTCGGAATGTAATCAGCAGATGGCCCATCAGATTCATCTGACTCAAATAGTAGGTCAACCCAATCCAAACAAGGAATTGCTTGTTGGGTCCTTTTGTTTTGCAAGAAAGTCAACAATATATTCTTCCCATCCTTTTATTGTTAGCAACTTCTTCTATTGGCTAGAGATCCAACTTTTTAGGATCTGAGATAAGAGGTTGGAAAACGGAATGTAAAAAAAAGAAGAAGAAGGAAGGTGAAGTCGTGCTGGGTTTTGCCTTTTTGGAGTTTTCTTTGCAACTATGCGCTAGTAGCTTTTCTTCATGGTCTTGACCTACAGTTTATGAAAGAAAGAGGAGTGTTGTAGTGAGGGGCAATTTCTGAAATAGTAGTGTGCTGGCTTAGAGAAAATTGTAGAGTGTTGTTTTTAAGAGAAGTATCTACAGTGAAGAACGATCTCAGGTTGGTTTTCGTCGATCTGTTGCATCAGAATTTAAATAAATTCCTATTTCTGCATTAGATTTGTACTGCATTTTTGCATAGTGCAAAATTCTGAATAGTGGTGTGCAAGTCTTCCATTGTGGTTTTGTTGTTGGGTTTTGCTACATCAGAGATTCTGTTGAATTGTTTGGATCAAACGAATATTGCAGGATTTATAGGTGTTTGTTTTTTTTTTTTTTTTTGGTTGAGTGAAAATATTGTAAAGCATTTGCGTATGCCATTGGGATATTATTGTAAGACACCTACATCTGCATGTGTTAGATTATTTGATATTTTGTAATCACTCGAGTTGGGGCTTGAGTGTAGGGGTTGGTGCTCCTGTTCGTTAATGTGGGCGAAAATTATAAAGGGGTTGGTGCTCCTAGTAGTGGGTGCTGATAAATAGTGGAAGTGTGCACTTTGCACACCGTGAACGTAGCCTGTGAGTGAACCACGTAAAAATCCCTTGTGTTTTCTTGTGATTGCGTGATTGCCTATTGATTGCTTAAAAAGGTGCTTATCTAATTTGCATAATTAAAATTGAAATAAATTTCATATAAACGACCGTCACTGATTCACATCCCTCCCATGACCAATTGAACCTAACACTCCACCCATAGAGCTTTGTTGCCTATGACTGAAATTGCACTCGCATTTTTAAAGATTCCTTCTTTTGGTACTTTGCCTTTGAAATTATTATCAGATAGGTTTAGATATTATAGATGACGAAGCTTTTCAAAATAGTCCGAAATCAACCCTGAGAAGTTATTATGTGAAAAATCCATTCGTAACGTGCCTTTCAAAGCACTCAAAAGGAAATTGAATGACCCTCCAAGGCACCAACCAGGAGTCATAAAAAGCTGCCACCCTCCTCACATTAACCAATTCTTTTAAAGAAGTAGAAAAACACCATGCTACTCCACAACCATTGAGAAAGTGACCCCAAATGTCAGAGGCTTTGTCAGAGTGCATAAATAAATGATTGATTGGCTCCGTTTCCCTCCGGCATAACCAGCACATATACAAAACAAGGATGTACCCTTCCTCATCAGATTGTCCATTATCTTGCCTCCTGCAAGCCAAAAATAAGTCTCAACGCTTGGAGCAAGGCCCATTCAGAACTAAAAAGCACATGGAGATCAAACCAATAGTACCAAGGGCGGCCCTGTAAAAAGATTTATGAGAAGACGTTCCAAAAAATTCTGGCTTCAAGACGCGATTGTTTGCTTCATCCCGGCAAATAAAGATGTTATAAAAGAGACTTGACAACAAATCAAACTCATTTAACTCAGACTTACTTAGGACTCTCCCACCACCCACTTAGCGCACCTCATCCAGTCATCCCCTACCCAAACATGAAACTCCTTTATTAATGAGTAATGACACATTACCCTATAAAGAACCTAGGACTTACCCCGACCCAAAGAACTAGCCAAAATCGAACACTTTCTCCTTCTCAACTTTAAAATGCATTCCCTTAATAAGAAATTTCCTCTTACATTGGACACATCCCCAAAGTTAGAGATAACACCCCACATACCGAATGCTCTATAACGAGGGGCATTTCTGGAACCCATCCCCTCTCGTCCCAATCATAGATAGATTTTAATAATTTGATTGAAATATGATTTTAATAAATTTTATAATTTACAATTGTTATTCATTATAAACAGAACAATTCATCCCTAGTTATGAATAATATCATCCATTTGAGTTGATGTGCAATGATCCAACCTGAATTGAAAAATAGAAACAGAGTAATACGATTATCATGAGATCAGGTATGCCTACGGTGAAGCACAGATGAGAATCCTATTTATCCTGTATTGATCAATGAAAATGATAGGTTGCATTTTAAAGTTGAGAAATATAGGCAGCCTGCAATCACCTAAAGAGGCCACAAATTGCAGGATCTATCAATTTTGTTTTAGGACTATAAGTAGTTCAGTTTGGCTTAATTTTGTTGCTATATACGTCACTGCTCTGGGCACTCGGTGATTGGGATTCTGTCCTCATCCAAGCATCCGTAGAGAAAATCGTGTGGGATCCAGTATCATTCTCTGCAGCATCACACTAGTCCATCATTTTCAGGCCCACATATCCTCTCTCATCTCCCTTCCCAATAACCTGAAAGTCAGATTTCTTTGTCTCTCTGTGGTGGTGCGCAGGTCCCAGTTCTTTCTCCTGGTGGGTGGGTGACCGAGTGTGCCTTCTTTAACCCTGGCCTGGTCATTTCATGCAAGAGATTTTGTCACTAATCTTTTCCGCTTTGGGCTACTATCAATCACTTTAGATGCCATGTCAATCACTGTAGATTTTGCTTCCCCTCTAAGGATATAAAAATACTCCAAAATTATATATTAATCAGCATGAAACATCTTGAACAATTCTAACGTTCTTCAAGCAAAAATAGTCGACTCTATAACGGTGGCAACAATGAAACACTAACCAACATCAAGTAACCAAGAGAAAACGTCCTCAGAATGTCACCTCGGGAGCCATCCAACGGTATGTTCCAGTTTCTGCAGTCACAACACCAGATTGAGTTTGCACCCCGGCAACCCCAAATTCAGCAACCTCGACAACCTGCAAGATGAACCTTTTAAAGTGTTAGACACTTGGACATAAAAATTGTTAAGCAATATAAGTGTGTGGATAAAATACCATTGCACCGAGATTAATTAGGCGAGACCTCGGTAACAGTACCAGCAAGACGCTTGATCTCGGTACACTTCAGCTAGGCAGCTCGGTATAGAGTACCGGCTCTGCTAAGCGCTTCCTCAGCAAGCCCATTCCTGATCTCGGTAAAGGTACCAAAGTCCGGAAGTGGGCCATCGCACCTCTACAAGAAGTACGAGCGTGTTCTGGCAGACAGGGTGGCTCATTTATGGAAATAAGAAGTTGGCTTTATCATTCCGTCAAGTCAGCTGTCCGAGGGTTGAAAGCTTCTGATGGGATGTACCATTTTTACCTACCATTGGGTGTTAGGGTAAGGCCCGATGGGACCTACCCCACCTACCTCCACTCACTGGTCCATCTATAAATATGCATGGGATCGGCCCCACGAAGGTACGTGACATAACGCAACGCAAAATACTTGCACCACCTCACTTCTCTTCTCCACTCATCCCCTGCTTAGTTTCCAAAACTAACTCAGGCATCGGAGTGCCTTCGGCTGACAGCAGCCAGGGCCTCTGACCCAGCTTCTTTCCTTCCCCTTTCAGGTTTCCGACGTTTAGTCTTCCCTGATCATCAAGCTCTCCTCCTAATTAAAGTGAGTGTCATTTTTACCACCTACAATAAGTAAAATAAATAATCACCATAATCTTGATTGTGGTATCTACCTATCATCATCATATTTGCAAATTGGGCAGATGATGATTTTGACAAAGAAGTATATTCAAAGATACAGATGACAACGATGTTGATAATGGCAGTGGTAGTGGTGATGATGATATATTTAACCACAGCATAAGGCACCTCCAAATCATACAGTTAGCTTGAACCCGATCGTGCCACTAGACACATACATGTACTGTCACACATTATATTTTTCCAGATCGCTATTTGTGACGCCCAACTATAAAAAATTGTGAAACGTGAACGGCTTAAATCCGTTAATATGCCCAGTATATAAAGCTGTGAAAAAGTAAAATGAAGGTGCATGCACATATTTCAGAATAATGCCATGTTGTGATCTAGGGCCTATGGAAAGAGATCAATCACACACAAGAACACGGAGATTTACGTGGTTCGGCTTTTGGCCTACGTCCACGGGGAAGACGGGAGAATTCACTATGCAATCAGAAGAAGGTGTACATCATAGAGACCCTAAGTCTCTATTTATAATATCAGCCCAATACCCAATTACACCCAAACACTACTTCTAATCACAGTAGACCTATGATAATAGACCTACTTCTAATCTGAGTAGAACATGGGCAATACAGGGGCCCAATATATTTATTATTTATTCAATTGAGCCAAACAAATAACAAATCTCCACCTTGGCGAACATTGAAGCTGATCCTCATGCACTAAACACGTCTCACCGTCTCCACCTGCCCCTTAGGGTACTCAGGTACTGAGCACACCGATCAAGTCCAAGCAATGCTTGAACTTGAATTTAAACCATTCCTTCATGAGTGCACCAAATCGCTTGTACCATTGTCCAGAAGCTTGCTTCGACCCGTACAATGATTTCTTTAAACTGCATACATGATCAGGAACCTTAAACTGCACTCTACCTGCACTGGAAGCTCCTTCATCTTCCTCGTAGAACCGCTTGCATCCGATGGCCTGATTTTCCTCATCAAGAGACTCCATTTCTTCAGTCATAGTTGCTGCCTGTTGACTACTTTCCAGCCCTTTCATTAATTCAAGAGACTCAGTCGTCAATGCGTATGCAACCATATCATCACGGCCATTGTCTGATGTCGACGCGTACGTCGTCATATCCTCGAAACCGTATCTAACCGGCGGTTTCCTTTCTCTCTGCGGTCTACCCGTCTGCGGCATCTGCTGCTCTATCTGCTGCATCTGCTGCACAGTCTGACGATCCCCTGTATCCCGGGAGGAGTCTGATGCACTCTCCTTCTTCACTAGGATGTCGGACTCCACCTGAACGGTGTCACTACTGCTACCTACTTCTGTCCTCTCCACCTGCTTTCTCGATTCGAGTAAAGCATCTTCATGAAATGTAACATCCCTGCTGATGATAAATCTGGGTGAATCTTGATCAGTACACCACAATCTGTATCCTTTCACCCCAGAAGCATATCCCACCAAGATGCACTTGACAGCCCTTGGTTCTAACTTATCGGTTTTCACGCGAGCATAAGCCGGACAACCGAAGATCCTCAAGTTAGAATAATCAGCTGGATTACCTGACCACATTTCTTCCGGTATTTTGCAACCAATCTTTGTGTGTGGAGACCTATTTATCAAGTAGCCTGCAGCATTTACTGCCTCAGCCCAAAAGTCCTTGGACAATCCTGCAGTAAACAACATACAACGAGCTCTTTCCAAGATCGTTCTATTCATCCTCTTTGCAACTCCATTCTGCTGTGGATTTTCTGTAGTGGTGTAATTCCGAACTATGCTATGATCCGTGCAATAGTTCTCAAACTCTGTCGATCTGTACTCCTTGCCATTACCTGTCTTCAACTTCTTCACCTTTCTGCCAGTCTGTTTCTCAACCATTTCTTTCCATCGCTTGAATGTAACAAAGGTCTGATCCTTCGTCTTCAGAGTATAAACCCAGACTTTCCTTGAATAATCATCAATAAAAGTCAGCATAAACCGGGACCCGCCCTTAGAGTAAACCTTAGAAGGCCCCCATACATCTGAATGAACATAATCAAGGATACCTTTCGTGCGATTAAGACTTGTCTTGAAACTGACCTTTCGATGCTTCCCGAAGACGCATCTCTCACAGAAATCCAACTTGCTTGTCTTTGTGCCACATAGCAAATTCCGATTGCTCAGTATTGTCAATCCCTTCTCACTCATGTGACCCAGGCGCAAGTGCCATAAGCGTGTTGAGACAGATTCATGGTCATCTGAGGAAGACACTGCAGCTCCACCTGTAACTGTATTTCCAGACAAAACATATAAGTTTCCAACTCTATTGCCTCTCATAAGAACCAGAGCACCCTTCACAACCTTCATGACTCCACCTTCAGCTGAGAACTTACAACCATCGGAGTCTAAGGCACCAAGAGAAACAAGATTCTTTTTCAGATCAGGAACATGCCGAACTTCTACCAACATTCTGACGATTCCATCATACATCTTGATTTTAACTGTTCCAATTCCAACCGTCTTACATGCAACATTGTTGCCCATCAAGACACTACCACCGTTGATTTCTCTATAAGTGGTAAACCAGTCCCTATTGGGACACATATGGTAAGAACAACCAGAATCAAGAATCCATTCATCCTTAGAACGAATACCATTTTCAATCACAGAAAGTGCATTGTCGGAATCATAATCTGATCTTCCATCTGCAATACTGACTGAATTATCATCAGATGATGAATCTTCTATTTCTTTCCCTTTCCTCTGCCTTTCGGGACAGTTTTTTCTGATGTGCCCTTTCTTATGATAATAATAACATTCAATGTTTTTCCTGTTGGATCTATGTTTGCTCTTATTACTGGAGTCTTTTGTTCTTCTTCGTACTACCAAACCCTCACCCGAACTATCATTGTCAGCTGCAACCTTTTTCTTCAACTCTTTCGAATTCAAGGCTGCCTCTACATCCTCTTTGGAGAGAGTATCTCTACCATACATCATGGTATCAACAAAGTTCTCATACGAGGGTGGTAAAGAGCACAGCAACATAATAGCTTGGTCCTCATCATCAATTTCAACATTGATATTTTCCAAATCCATAATAGCTTTTGTGAAAGAATCAAGGTGAGTTGAAACAGACGTACCTTCCTGCATTTGTAACGTGAACAACCGCTTCTTTAGATACAAGCGATTCGTGAGAGATTTCGTGATGTACAAGTTCTCCAACTTTTGCCACATGCCAGCAGCAGTTTTCTCTTGAACAACCTTTCGCAGTACACCATCGCTCAAAAACAGCAAAATCTGACCATACGCCTTTTCCAGCAACTCATCCTTCTCTTCATCTGACAATTTTTCAGATAGAGCATTCTTTCCCCTCAAGGCTTTATGCAACCCGTTCTGAACCAACAAAGCATGCATCTTCAGACGCCAAAGACCGAAGTCATTATTACCATCGAATTTCTCAATGTCAAACTTCATAGCCATTCCGCAAATCTTTCACTAGAACTGTGTAGATCTGGTCACCACGAGCACGCTGGAAGAAACGGATCTGAAATCCGACTTTGGACGGCTAAGATATCGCAGAAATAAGTTTCTGCGCTCCGATCAGTCAATCTTCTTTGTTGACCGTTGAACAGCCAATCTTCTTCCTCAACAGCGTAGATCTGCTCGCAACGAGTCCGCAGGTTCAAACGGATCTCCGATCGGACTCTGGATCGTCAAGATATCGCGAAAACAATTTCAGCCTTTGATTTGGTCAAATCTGCCTTTGACCGTACGAATCTGCTGACGTCAGAGATGCTGACGTCACTGCTGCTTTAATTCTGGGCTTCTAGTTTGCGGGTCAGGTCGACCTGGCCCAAACTGACCCGAACCTGGATCTAGCGAACGGGCTTCTGAAGCGGGTCAGGCTTGACCTGTCGTGGCCCAACCCGTGAAACAACCCAACAGGTGGTTTCTTCTTCTTCCTCTGTCGTTCTGCAACTAGACTGTTGCAAGCAACAGCGCAGGCGGCGCTTCTCCTTGCTTCTCCGGCTCACGCAGCGACGACGGCGGCGAACACTCCGGCAATGCCCGGCGACACCCTACTGTCCTCGGCGTCGTGGTGGGGCCCAGCCTAAAGAAACACAAAGCCCAAATCGATCGCCCTTCCCTGCAGTCTTCTTCCTCTCCAGTTTCCTTCTTCTTCTTCCTCGGCAACAGCGCAACGGCGGCCCTTTCTCCGGTTCCGGAGATCTTCTTCTCCGGCGCGGTAGCAACAGGAATTCCTGGTCCTCTGTGCTGGTTGCGGTTTCTGCACGGCGACGAGAGCAGCAATGCTCAGCAGCAACGATCAGCGGCAGCGATGGATCTGATCGTTTGTGACCAGTTTGTTGCGATCTCAGTTTGTGGTGATCTGATTTCTGCAGCGATGACGACACGCAGCAACAACGCTCCTTCTGTAGCCGATCAGATCGATCTGATGGAACCCAGATCCTCTGCGTACCAATCCAAAACAGGGAGCGATCCCTTCTCTTCTCCGATCAACCCTTTGAAATCCGATCCGTCAGATTTCTTCCGATCATGCCAATTAGCTCTGATACCAGTTTGTTGTGATCTAGGGCCTATGGAAAGAGATCAATCACACACAAGAACACGGAGATTTACGTGGTTCGGCTTTTGGCCTACGTCCACGGGGAAGACGGGAGAATTCACTATGCAATCAGAAGAAGGTGTACATCATAGAGACCCTAAGTCTCTATTTATAATATCAGCCCAATACCCAATTACACCCAAACACTACTTCTAATCACAGTAGACCTATGATAATAGACCTACTTCTAATCTGAGTAGAACATGGGCAATACAGGGGCCCAATATATTTATTATTTATTCAATTGAGCCAAACAAATAACATGCCAAATACAGCAAGTCGAAACCCGCTGAAACAACGATTGGGTCTTTTGAAGTCAACAAAAGCATAGAAAAGACACTTTCTTTGTCAAAAAATTAAACGACTACTACCGGAATGCTTCCATCTCCCACTTAGGGCTGTCAATCATACCGTTTCGGAACCGTTTCAGTCTTAGCCTCCACAGTAAAATATTTTGATATTTCAGAATTTTGATGAAATTTTTTGGAGTAATTTTTCATGAAAAAGAAAAAAAATAATATATATAATAAGAAAATAAAACATAAAAAAATATATAAAAAATAAAAACAGAAATAAAATCCTAAATAGTGTTTTTCAAGCACATTCAAGAGATTGGAACCCCACCCACTCTATATAACATTTAATAAGAACTATGTTGAAGAAAGAAAAAGAATGAACTATGTTGAAACTTGTTGAGAGTTGAGGTGGGCCATGCATCACTAAATTGTGTTGAGTGGACTTGCATCAGTGAAACGTGCTGGGAATCTGAGATGTGCAGAGAACTCAAGAGTTACGATACTTCCAGAGAAGTATGGAGTTTCAGATCTCGGAAGAAATTTGGGGAAAGATTGAAAGGAGGATTTCTTGCCGCTGGGTGCAAATGGGATTACATCGACTGCGATTTTTCCTTGAGTCTAGTGGACAACTGGAGGTGCAGATTGAGATGGAGGGCTTGTACGAGAAGGGGGAGGTGGCGGAGATAGATAATGCAAAGGTGAAGGGCTTGGATTGTATGATTCCACCACCTCTTTTGGCCAACTTTGATTACAGAATGGGACGCTCTCGCCCTCTTCTTCTCCTCCTCTTTCTCCTTTTTTCTTCTTTCATTTCGTATTGAAAATAGGATTTTGGCCATTTTGGCGGAAATCCATGATTTTCATATGGAATCATGCATTCAGGCAGAAATGGTCCGAAATCCAGACCGAAAAGTTTTGACAGGCATTTCGTTGGAGTCGCATGACTGAAATGAAATTTTTCGCCCATTTCAGCTGAAAGGAAACGACATTTATAACTATGCCGTGAATCCAGCCCTTTGATAATGGGCCCGGCCCAGCTTAGCCCTCGAAAGTCCGTAAAGTGAGGGTTTTTTTTTTTTTTTTTGGTCATAAACTTGAGGGTAGGGGTGATGCTCAATTTTGAAAAGCCCGCAACTTTGACGGCCAAGTTAGGGCTTGACTTAGACGCCCCAAGTGTGCCCGGCCCAGCCCTCTATGTATTAATATAAAAAATAAATAATATGTATAGATTTTTACCAACAAAATAAAATAAAATAAAAAGCCTACTTAGTAATTAATGAAAGATTTAATATTTTGTCAAACAATAACAACTAAATCTTGGGTAAATTTTTTATGGATATCGTAATAGATCATAATTTTGCAACCTATGTTTGATTCTATGTTTATCCAATACGGAAATATGTTTCAGTGAAAAGGGAATTGATGATTAGACTGATTTTCACCATTAATATAAACTACTGAAATCTGAATGTTTAGATGGATGGCCGTCAACATCATCACCGAGTGGAGTTGAGCTTCAATCACTAGCCAATGACCAATGCCAATTTCTTTTTATCCCCTTTCTTCCATGATTGTTGTTTCATTCAAGTGGATCCCACATCTAAAGCTAAAGTTTGTGACTCTTACCCATGTTTACATACAACAAATCATCTTCATCATTCATGTTAGGTTGTCAAAGTCTCACTGCTTTATTATAAAACTCAATTACAAGTTTGGTTTAATGCAATTCAAAAGTGGTCTAATTCTATTTGAACCACACATACTAAATAATTTATTTTCAAAAGATCTAATGCCTATTTGGATTTTATGAGACTTATCAAACATGCACACTACAACAAAATACAGTTTTGCCAATCTAGTCACCGTGTCTGGAAAAATCAGAATTGCATCGGCAAAGGATTTCCCAACGCATTTCAGTACGTCGGCTGCGCGTCGGCAAATAGATGTAGCCAAATCCATAGCCGGCACTATTTTAATTGCTTCGGCAGATTCCTATATAATTGTCAACATATTGCAGAGTCGGTTAATACGTCGGCAAAGAGATGTGCGTCGGCATAAAGTTCAATTTTCCTAATTCAAAAACCATATTTGTCAATGCAATATCAGCGTCAGCAAAATAAACGTTGACTCTGGTAGTGCTTTTGGGAGTTCTTAGTAATTGCCGACGTTGGTAGTGCGTTGGGAATTCATAGTAATGGTCGACGCTTGTAGTGCGTTGGAAATTCCTGGTAATGGTTGACGCCGGTAGTGCGTTGGAAACTTATGGTAATGGCCGACAATGATTAAGAGTTGGGAATGCGCAATATCTTTGGGCTAACATATTGGGAAATGCAACTTGACCGACATACATATCACGTCGGGAAATATTGTAATACTTTTTCTTTTTTGCAACGCACGCTAGTGCGTTTGGAAAGATTATTTTTTTTATAAAAACAAAAAATAGATTTCCATTTCTGAATGTATACCGCAAATAAAAATCTGAATACATGTTCAAACCAATAGAATTGATACACAAACAAATTTAAAATATAGGTTCATAAATAATTCCAAAATAACATTCACAACTAAATATCTTACATCCGTAAACCAAAATAAATTCACAAATCTCTAATATACTTAAATATTGCTACTTGATCATTTCAAAGAATCTGTAAGATCTATGAATGTTTGTGATAAAAATAAACAGGGTAATCCCTAAGAGCCAGCATCTAGCACAATAAAATCCAAACCAATCTGCAAAACAAAAAAAAGAACACCATCATAATACAAGTAGCAATAAATTCTTATCAGGCCAAGCATTCACCCCAAAAACGATAATGTGACAATATTAAATTAGCACAATAATTTTATATAATCACTTTGCAATATCCATATGACAAATACTAAAAATCACCTGGAGAGTATTCTATCCAAAAGCTCCCCAGCATCACTTAACTTGAAACATGTGATAATGAGACATCAAGTTCTAAATCATTAAGCATGTGTTAAGCGGTCATTGTGAGATGAAATGTGCTTTTTGGGGCATTAAGGCTAGTGTCCAAAACATACTCCCAATTTACAAAACGAAATGGTTGACATACGAAAGAGATTCCATGAGAAGCATCCTTCTCCATATCACTGATTGTTCCCTGAGGAAAGTTTCAAGACAGAAATGAAAAAAAAATCATATGTTAATGAATGTGTTGTGCTTAGTGTGTACATACATAAGATTGGACTACAACATGGTTGAACCTGAATAAAAAGAAAACATTTGTAATCAATGCTTGCCACTATGACACCTTTTTCTGCTATATCTTGCCCCAAAAGAGCACCCCAAGCTTTATACCCACACTTCCAACATGTGTTAAGTAACTCGGTTTACCTATGAGAGTTCATGCTCAGTTTACAACATGTGGTCCTCTCGGATCTTCGTGAGCTAGGTGGGAAAAGCTTGGTGTATGTGGAAATGAGGGTTATCACTCTTGGATAACCTGCGCCGCACAAGTCACAGTTGTTTTGTTCTTTCACCATCATCAACATCATATCCTCGGACTTATCCTATCTATCTGCTGGTGGCTTTAAGCATTGTACTACTAGGAAGGAAAAAAAAAAAATTAAAAACAAAGGAAAAGATTGACCAAAATTCTTCCATTCGGACTACAAAAGTAGAGTGAGGTCTATGGGAAGATTAAAAGTCAGAATGACTCGATCAACCCACACTAATCTAACTTAATAACATGTACAAATACAATAATACCCCTATACATCACAATTACATAAATACCCATAAATAAACTATATACACACGTTGGCAAAACCATGCATATACATGATATTCACAATGACTCTTTGGCACCCAACTTAGTGAAGTCCCTCAGCCCCACAAAAGTGAAGTTGTCCTAAAGCCGTCTTAAAAGAACCACAGGGAAGTCCACAAATCATGGACCTCACCCATTAATTAGTCTTTGATTTTCACACGCACCTAGTGACCAAAGTCTCGGTTTTTCCCTAGAGGTTCTCTGTAACAAAACTTTAATGCGATATTATAAAACTTCATTAGATTATGCAGAGAAAAAATTGTACGTTGAATTTTAAGAAGTTAGTTTTATACTATATCATATAACACATTTTGCGATACTGCAATAAAATTTTGGGATATCGCAAAAATAGCATTAAAGAGAGCCACTAGAGAAATATCTCTGTTTTGATTACCAGGCGTGGAAATTGACTTCTAATGGTAACCTTAGAGGAAAACCCCTGGAAAAATCCGTATTACGCATACATCATCTAGTCAGTAATGGACTCCACTACCATTGAAGTCTCAAATCTGATAATTAAAAGTGACAAGAGAAAGAGAGGCCTTCAGAAAACACCTTTTACCCTTACAAATATTGGCTGCCGCTATATGTTGGACACTAAAAGTAAAAGTGTTCCCCGCAAAAACTTGGTGCCATCGAATTAAGGTTATTACCGACGTCCATAATGATGGCCGCCACTATAAGTGAGTTAGAAATTGCCTGTTAGCAGGGCCTGTTTTGGCCACCGCTATAAGTGACTTATAACGACGCTTTTGGCTGGCCCCCGCTTTAAGTTTGACGCTAAAAGTATATTTTCTTATAGTGACACCAATGTCGATGCGGGAGAGGAAGATCAAGGAAATAAGACTTTCACCATCACAAATTGTCACTGCGTCAGTAAATAGTGTCAGGAAAGGTGCAGTTTGTCATAGTTGGGGCTTTGTGGACGTAAATTATGCGTTAGCAATAGTGAGGATAAAAAGTTAGAGCTTTTCCAATGCACACCTGCGTGTCGCCAATTGGCAAAGTAATTGCCAAGGCATTATTATGTCGCCATTATGAAAACACGCATTGGCAAAACTTTCCCTTTTTTGGAGAAAATTTCTGTTGGCACTAACATGATTTCCACAGCTTTTGCCAACGTAGTCTTACTTGCGTCGGTAAAAGTAGCAATTCTCTGTGACTTTTGCCAACTCAATCCAAATGTGTGTCAGAAATAAGACTTTTAGCAATGCAAGTTTTCATTGCATCGGAAAATAGTGTCGGGACAAGTAAGTTTGTCATAGATGGGGCTTTACGGACGCAATTCATGCATTAGCAATGGTGCGAATAAAAACTCAGAGCTTTTCCAACGCATACTTGTGCGTCGCCAATAGGAAAAATAATTACCAATGGATTATTGTGTCGCCATTAGAAAAACACGCGTTGGCAAAACTTTTCCTCTCTTTTGGAGGAAATTTTTGTTGGCGCCTACAGGGTTTCTACAGCTTTTACCAATGCGGTCTTACATGCGTTGATAAAAGTAGCAATTTTTGTGACTTTTGCCAACGTAATCCAAATATGGGTTGGAAAGAAGACTTTTACCAACACAAATTTTCACTGCATCGGCAAATAGTGTCTGGAAATGTGTAATTTGTTATAGTGCTTATCGTCCATATTATTGCTTTATAAAAAAAAATGTAGTACATAAACTAGTAAAACTAATATAATTAGCAAAACTTCAACTGCAATTATCTTACTAATAGTATGACGACAAACAATACCTAATACATTACTTAAACTACTACTGTGCTAAGGTCATTAATAGAGTACGTCTTCTATGTCCTAATTTCATGTCACAATACTATCATATTAGCATACGTTATTTAATCATAAATAATATATGTTTTTTATGACAAAGCAACTTATTTTGTACATTCTTGGAGAGGTGAAACAAAAAGACTGACTTTTGCATTACATTAGTCCTTAGCTCGAAAAAAAAATGAGGATTAGCATTGTGGTATATAAAAATTATTATACATATATAATAATATTAAAAAAAAAAAAGTTTCTTTCGTCCTTAACCCGGCCCTAGCCTGGCAAGCTAGGTTATAAGGACTTTGGTACTATAGGCCCGCCGAGAGCTTTGAGGGCTTTGGCTCGACCTAGGCAGCCCACAGTCATGAGGGTTGGGTAAGGGTTTACACCATCCTAGACCGGGCTCGGCCCTTTGATAGCCGTACTCCCACTGTTTCAAGATATTGCTATCTCCCATTGCTATCTCCAATTGTGAGTGTCCTATTAACACCTTTTCCTGTCCCAGGCATAAAAGTACAAACACTTGTACAACCTAGGGCTGTGTCTTGGGCCGGTTAAAGCCTGAGCCCACATGTCCCCAGACTGCGTAGAAATAAAATTCCGGTTTAGCCTGTCTGCGGATCTCGAACCTGAGTTGAGTTGGACTTAGCCTTGAAACTCTGAATTGGGCCGGGGTACTCAATGATATATACCGGTGCTGTTTTTAGGACAACCCGGCAGTTGAGTGGAATGACCCAGCATTTGGAGCCCCACAAATTGAATATTGATATCCTTTATTTTTCTAAATTTTACTTTAGTTTTGTGATTGTCGTTAAAATCAAAAGACTGGCCTCAACTTCAATACAAGTGTGTCGATTGAAGGCTCTTGAAGCTAAAAATGCCAAAACGCCATGGCATAAAAAAGAACCCGATGCTCCTTTAATATTCCAACCTTTAAAAACCTTTGACCCTTTGACTGGTACCAGGCCTCCCTTCAATCTCTTTGCCCATCCTTCATGCTATAACTATAAAACTTTGAGGTCCAAATTCACAATGAGACCTTTACATCCTCCTTACCCTTCCATATTGCCATGAATTAAGGTGGACCCTAAAAGACCAATTAGCGCTTGATGTTATGGCAATGATCCCCCTCTTGAAATCAAGTTCTTGTTTGATAGGAAATAGGATCCATTTCAGCTGTTGCAAGTTGCTCTTCCCTTGGTCTTTAACTATACCTCAAGCTAGTGAGGGACATGGTTGTATGATTGAGAGTGCGTGAGTTCCAATTCAGGGCTTTTGGGTAAAGTCTGAAAAAGTTAGTTTGGCTGTTTCATTTTTAGTTTGGCTATTCCAAGGATAGGGAGGAATCCTCACATTTGCAAATTCCTCATTTTTCATAAAGCATGCCCTAAATCTTCACGTTCTCATAGACAACACATTTCACGTTGTTTAGTAGTTTTCAATTGGATCAGGTTTTTCTCAATAAAAGTAGATTTTATTGAACCAACAAACAACAAACTACACAAACATTCAAAATATTTGTCATCTCTCAAACTAGTGAAATTGGCAGCTTTAACAAAACTAATTGCTTAACTAAATACTATGCTGCCTCGTTAAACCTCCTAGGAACATAACTAAAGTCCAAACTATCAAAGTTCCCAACAGACTGTAACACCCTATCCCGAGTTAATTATGATTAACTCTAATTAATCGGGATTAATGCTAATTCAACATGTCTTATTAAATTAATGTTGATTAGTGGCTGAATTGATCTAGAATTTGGCTCAAATGGTCAATTTGAGCTTACTGAAAAGAGTAGTGAAGGTTATGAATGAATTCGATTGGTTTTAGGCTAACTCAAGTAATGCAAGGACTTTTTCGTAAATACGAAATTACGCGTGTTTCGTCGAATACGGAAACTCTTGATACTCGCATGTGTATCTCAAGGAGTACGTTAACTTCCGTAATTATAGCGATTCCATTCGGCGTAAATTGGTTCAAATGACCTTTCATTTGACTCAAATTGTAAATAGTGGAAAGGAGAGGGGCTGAACTGCAATTGACAGCTTATAAGATGAGGATGAACTCATTTGAGTTCATTCCTGCATCCCAGTCGATCTCTCTCTTTTTCTCTTCTTCTTCTTTTCTTCCAAGTTCTCTTCATTAATTAGTGATCTGGAAGCTTGACAAGTTTGTTGAAGAGGAATTCCATCTTCACCGTCATCTTCTCCATCTTGTTACTTGTTTCTTGAAGTTGGAAGCTTGAGACAAGACCAAAAAGTCTTTTAGGAGACTACAAGTAAGTGATTTGGATTGTTTGTAGAGTTGTTCAACTCTTCTTAGTGATGTGGAATGGTTTTTAGTATAAAGAACTCATTGGACTTCCGTCTATGAATTGATTTTGAGTTCTAGGTTCGAAAGAAGGTTTGGCTTGAAGGCTTCATCTTGGATTCAAGCTAGACAGGGGAATTCTTGCTCGTTAGTCTTCAAACAAGGCAAGTGTACTCAATTCTATTGATTTCAGATGTGATCAGATGTGATAGACCTATTAAAGCTCAAGGAGTTCAATTCCAGGGAGATTTGATTCAGAATTTTCTGAACTTCTGGGCGCAATTCGGTTAGCCTCTAGACTGACCGACAATTATCCGTAAACTGACTGACATAGTCCGGTTAGCCGTAACTGTGAGTTCAGCTAGCCAAAGCTTGACCGCAAGGTAATCAAAACTCTTGTCAACGTTTTTCGTCAGAAGTAGAGCTTCTGAAAAAACGGACCAAAGGGTGACCGAAATGAGTTCGGCTGGCCGAAATTTGAATTTCGGACTAGCCGAGTAGGTAGCCGAGCTCATGTATGGCCAAACTCCTGTGTGGCCGAGCTCCGATAGGACGGAGTCCAAGGGTGACCAACTGGCCGAGCTCGTGTATGACCGAGCTCAAGTGTGGTCAAGCTCAGAGCCAAGCTCAAGGATGACCGAGCTCACGTATGACTGAGCTCATGACCGAGCTCACGTATGACTGAGCTCATGACCGAGCTCAAGTATGATTGAACTCATGACTGAGTTCAAGTGACCAATGGCGAAGCTTGTATATGGCCGAGCTCCTGTGTGGCCAAGCTCGTGGGTGAGTGAGCATGTGTAACCGAGCATGGGTAACCGAGCATGTGTGACCGAGCTCAGATAGGACTGAGTTCAAGTGACTAACCCAGGTCAAGTATGATCGAGCTCAGATATGGCCGAGCTCATGTTGGCCAAGCTCAAGTGTGGCCAATTGATCGAGCTCATATGTGACCGAGCTCAAGCATGACTGAGCTCGTCAGGGTGACCGAACTGACGACGAGCTCGTCTGAGCTAAGAATGTATCGGAAAACTGAGTTTTTTGGAAGCTGACCAAACTTGAGGTGATATTAGAATTGATTTCTGATGTTTTCCTAAACCTTCATGGGTGTTAGCTTAACTTATGTGAATGTACATTTCACTAAAAAGTGACGTCATCTAGAATAACACTTACATTGCATAATGAACGTTTCACCCGAATGCTGTTTTAGGAAAACTTTAATTGTTTTCGACTTGAGTTGGCTTGTCCTCTCTCGTCTACTACAGTTATGCTCCTTGTTGAGCTACTATGGCATAATGTATGAATTAATGAAATGAAATGGAATGAAATGAAAAGTAAAGAATTGAAGTGAACAATCACTGTAATGAATTAAAGATCAAGTCTGCTGCAGTAGATGGAGCGTTCTGGAGCTCCGTGGTGATGTCGGTGATCTCTGATCAAGACACTGGTAAATCCCACACAATTGAAAAGCCATTTAATAAGTGAGTAATCTTGAAATGAAATGAGTCCTTTAAAGGCTGGGCTGTGAAAGGTGAGCCTTCCGCCTATGCCAGGGGACAACGAAAAGACACTTGATGAGTGTACATGAAATGAATGCTTCCTTCAGGGAAGAACTACATAATATAAATTATTTAAATTGCTAAACATATGGTTATCATAGAATTGTGTATACATTGTTGAACCGTCATGTTCATAGTGTTTTGATGACATTATAGGCCAAGTTGCCCGTCCCAGTGGTTCAGAGACCGCGCCGCCAGCGGAGGAGACCAATCCGGTTCCTCCAGGAGGATTGAATGAGTGGATGTAAATCGGAGGCGACCGGTTTAGCATGATTTACAATCATTTTAAATAGATTCATTTTGTTGTAATTAGTAATCACATGCATTGTATTTGAATATGCATGGTTGATTAGATGCGTAAGTAAACTAAAGAACTTGTACATGTTAAAGTTGGATGTCAATGTATATATATTTCCGCAAAAATGTACAATTGACAGGTGTATGTAAGATCCCTTGTGAATCTCGTATTGGCTTCGGTAATACGAGGTTTACGGGAGTAAGTAGTGTTCGCGACTCGGGGTTTGACCGTGGTAACCCTAATCTCGGGCCCGGGTTGTGACACAGACTCAACAATATCCAAAAATGACAGAATTTATTGACCAATCAACATTGCCCTTAACAGCTTGAATAACTTCACAAGCATCTGAAAAAAAAATGAATTTTTGAGTAACCTCCAGCTTTAGCTTGATTTTAGCACAAGCAGGACCATTCTCCTTCTGTCTCTTTAAAAGAAAAAAGCTTCGGCCCTTTGAACGGTCCTGCATCAAGAAAAGTGCCATTACAAAACATTAAGAAACTAGTAGCAGATAAGCCATTTGGAGCTTTAAAAGTAACATCGATCCTTAAATATCTACACAACATTCTTCATCCCCCTTGTCTCAAAATGTCTCCCTTATTAGTGAAGCCCACCTACTGATCAATACAAATGAACTATAAAAATCTCCATTAGATCTCATGGATCCAATGGATTTTGCATTGATCGAGTAGAAGTGGATTGTTGGATCAACTATTGAAAGCTTTTTTCATTTAAAGTTATTAAACTTGTAAGCGGTTGATGAAGGGGTTAGTATCATTGGATTGACTTGAAATTTTATATCTAGGTGGTCCAAAGTAGATCATTCCATCCCCACTCTACCATGATCGGTGGAGTAAAAAATTTAGAGGCAAACCCAAATTATGGCAAGTGGGTGTGGTCCCACCCCGTGCAATGTGAAAAAGGGCCATGATGGGCTATTATCCGTACTGCGCCCCCCGCCCAGCCCCCCCCCCCCCCCAACACACACACACACACACACACACACACTTCAGAACCAATCTAGCCCCACTCACGAAGATCAAAAGTCAAAAAGTTAATACCCAAATCGGTAAAACCCCTCCATCGAAAAGGTAAGATTACGTTTTCTTTTTTTTATTGGTGAAAATGGGTTTTCTTCACTCTTTCGAGCTTGTTGAATTTTCTTGCAATTGCTAGAAGAAAGCCTAGTTTTTTTTTTTTTTTTCTTGTACACGGTATTTTTCTACCACTGTTGTGGATGAGTCTCCTCCTTTTAGTATGGGTTCTCCTAAGAACTAGAAAACTTGGGTATGCTATAAATTTTAATTTGACATTTTCAAGTAACCATGGTCAGCCCCACTCAAACAAAAACCCCTAGTCCACCATTGCAAAAATGGACCCCAACAGCTGTTATGCACAGGAGCGACATATCTCTCTCTCTCTCTCTCTCTCTCTTTGTATGTGTATGTGTATTTGTATAGCCCTCTTCTTGTGCAAGGAAACTTGCTATGGCCCACCTAGTGCCCCATAGATCATGGGATAGGAGATGGGAAGATCCATGTGTATAGGGTCCACATATCAAATTTCACGTCAGTATCCCTTTCCCTTAACCTCTTAATTTGTGACCCACACATTTAATGGCTTTATATCAAACCGAATTGACCCTCAAATTTCAATGGTTTATTCCATTCAGATCAGTGCAAACCCATGGGATTTGATAACAGGTAGGGGGTGGGGGTTTGGATGGTCCATTCGGATTAGAATCTGTTGGGCTTCATATTCTACCTTGCATAGTAAGATCCATGATAGGTTAATGCGCAGGAAAACTGACCATAGATATAAGAATATATAAAGCATATATGCATATATGTATGCTTGCAGAACCTATCCAGTGCATACCTTTTCCATGGGTCTTACATTCCCATCTCTACGTAGGACCACCTGATCACTCATCTGAATGGACCCCACACACACCCCTAATAGTTATCCATACCATTTCTTTTACACCACACCGGATGGACTTAACTGTTGGATTGACTGTCCTTTTTATATAAAATTGTTGAACTTATGGGTCACGGATTATAAGGGGTTAAGATGATCTGATGAGGACTGGAATTTTAAACATACATAGGGCCCATCCAGATCTTTCAAACCTCCACAATCCCATTGATTAGTGGGGGCCTAGGTGTACGACTTACCACCTAGCATAGGGCACACGAGGAATCAATCAAATATATGTATCGTGGTGTTGTGTGTCTCTATGTGCATAAAAAAAAAAATACTCCTCTTCTAGGAGGAATCTTTGTAAGGCCACCTATTTAGAACATTAGTCATAGGGAAGGAGACCGGAAAGGTCTTAGTGTATGCCACAACTTCCTCCTTATCATTCAGACCCTTGATTTCCATGGCCTCAACGTTCAATAATTTAAAACCTTTAGAGTGTAGATAAAATTCGCTTTTCATCATAAAATTGAATATTAAAATTACTCTGGTTGGTCACATTTTATCTAGTGCCATATTATTAAGTCATAGCCCTTGTATGAGGTTGGGTCAATAAAAGGTGGACCCCACAAATATGTTTGCACTTTCAGGTCTTTTCGAAAACAAAAAAGGAACCTTTATCTATAATAATTTAGGTTAGAATTGTCAATGGACCTATTCAAGAATTAGGATACAACTAGCTTGTTTATCTACTAGGGTGGAATCTAAGGCTGTCAAATCCAAAGCTCAAATATGTCTAATTAATGTTAAACACATGCATGTAGATGGCCCTAGTGTACAGTCATCTTTACACAAGCACATTGAGAAGAAACCACATCATAATAGAACAAAAGGTAATATTTTTTAAGCACACTATCTACCTTCTGTTTGAATATTCTTAGTAATACTAATAAATAATATCTTAATAATTAATCAAGTAAAAAAAGATATACCTTTGGCCAACATAGGCTTTAGTTGTTTGTATCATTGATTCCAACTCGAAGATATAAATCTCTAACATGTTGCATCTCCACCATAGCATCTTCTATGTCCATTCGGTCCTTCATAGATATCGCAGAACATGCAACCCCAACTGTGATGGTAGATATTAAGCACCTTTTAAGTTTACTATTTGCATTTGTGTGAGCTTGGCTTTCATTGAGACCTTCGACTTCTATTGAGAGCAAGTTTTGATCAACAATCTCCATCACTCGCTCGGGTAAAGCCAGCTTAGCAAATTGATGAAGGCTTAAGCCTCCATTAAAGATCTCGTCAGATGGTTTCTTTCCTATGAATATCTCCAAAAGAAGGATCCCATAACTATAGATGTCTCCAAATGTAGATACTTCACTCCCCATTCCGTACTCTGCCATTTTTTTACTCCAAATATTCTCAATGGTTATGATTCAATTCAAGAAAACAGAATGCAAGACTCAATATCTACGAAAACAAAAGTAAAGAATTTTTCAATGGGTATAATAAACCAGTGTTCCAGTTATTGAGTTTGAATTCTTGAGTACTAGAAAACTTTATTCCATTGTACCATAAAGTTGTCACAATATTCTAACAAATAAACTCCAAAAGCAGCAAATACCATAGATTAAGCTAAATATAAACTGCAAAACCATCAAAACGGATCTTCCTTAAGCACCCTTCACATTTGTCATTTATATTGCAAGATCTACTTCACATTTGTAGACAAATGACAAAATTGTTTTACTTGTAAATGAACTAAGACTACTATAGTGAAGAATAGACATTCCTAACAAAGTTTTTAAAAAATTAGTGCGCAAAATCGTCAACAAAAATTGTATTCGAAATGCATCCAATAAATGATTGGTCAGATATATTGAACTTTTGTAAAATAGTGTACAAGTCAGTTTGTTGAAAAGAAAGGGAGTTACAAGTCAATTTATTAAGAAAAAAGGGGCAACTCTAAAAGGGAATAATATTCATTCAAGTAAATTTAAGTTTCCAAAGTATAAAATCATTTTATTAGATGAAATAAATAACTTTGACACATTCAATAATTTTATTCTGTTGTCTCAGTTTTCCATGTTATTCTAGTCTTTTTTTTTTTATTCTTTTATTTTCGTGGTGAAAGAAAGATACAGGGATTTGTTGATGAATATGTGATTGCTTCCTATAATCATTTTATTTACTTGATTAAAACTTATGATGGTGTTAAAGGAGAAGGAGCTTAGTAATGGTTATAGCTAAGTATGCTTGTAAAAAAAAAAACACAGTGAAAGATAGAGCGTGTACCTGGAGCTACATATCCAATAGTTCCTCTTATGCCAGGCGAGTTGGTATCGTTTTGAGAGCCATTGCTAGTAGCTTCAGAAAGGAACCTCGCTAATCCAAAATCTCCAACAAGGGCATTCATTTCAACATCGAGAAGAATATTGCTTGGTTTTAGATCACAGTGAACAATTGGTTTCTCACAACAAGTATGAAGATAATTCAATGCAAAAGCTACATCAATAACTATATTCAACCTTTGAATGGTTAAATTATTGGATTGGTGTTGCTCATCCATGCCTGGGTGCAACCACTGCTCCAGATTCCCATTAGCCATGTAGTCGAAAACTAGTGCTTTGAAATCATCACCTTTAAAATCGATGCTTGAGCAAACAGTAAGAACTTTTAGAAGATTTCGATGCCGAATATTTCTCAAAGCTTTACATTCGACTATGAAACTCTTGGAAGCTCCTTGCCGCTGAAGATTAAGTACCTTCACTGCCACACTCTTCGTAATGTGATCCAAATAGCCTTTATAGACTGATCCATAACTTCCAACCCCAATCAAGTTGGTTGAAGAAAACCCATCGGTTGCTTTACAAAGATCTCCATAAGAGATTTTCGTAAGTTGTTCCTCCAAGGGGTACGTTATTGAACGAGGATGTAGATGCTTCTTTGATTTTCTTATACAATAATAATAAAGGAGGAGCAATAGCAAAATCGAACAAAGGACTGAACCGATGAGTATGGCAATCACTTGTTTTTTCAAAAAGTGTTGGCTCTGTTTCTTACCATTTTCGCCTAAGCATTTGGACAACAGCAATACTGGACTTTCCCCACAGAGCTTTTTGTTGCCTATGACTGAAATTGCACTTGCATTCTTAAAGATTCCTTCTTGTGGTACTTTACCTTCAAAATCATTATAAGATAGATTTAGATATTGCAGATGACGAAGCTTCTCAAGATAGTCTGGAATCTTCCCTGAGAAGTTATTATGTGAAATATCCATTCGTAGCATGCCTTTCAAAGCACTCAAAGATGGAAATGCTCCTTGAAAGAAGTTACCCTCTATAAAAAGGTTCTCTAAACTAAGACAATTATCTAGGCTTTTGGGAATTTCACCAGATAATTTATTATCAGAAACATTTAGCAATTGAAGGCTCTTTGAGTTGCCTACTTCCATTGGCAAGGACCCAACCAAAGAATTTGCCCCTAGATGGAGAATTCGGAGAGTTGTAATGCTAAAAATTTGTTTCGGGATATCTCCAGTTAGATCATTGTGATCAAGGTATAATTTTGATAATCGTTGACAGTTCTTAATGGTTGAAGGTATGATTCCTTGTAAGTTGTTTCCACCAAAAGCCAAACCAAACAATTGAGTGTGGTTGCCGATGGAAGCTGGAATTTCACCTGAGAAATTATTATAACTTAAACTCAAACCCTGTAACTTGTTAAGCTTTCCAATACTCTCTGGAATCATACCGGTCATGTAGTTGTTATGCATGACTAATAAAAACAAGTTTTGCAAATTACCTATTCCTGAAGGGATGCTTCCAAATATCTGATTAAACCCTAAATTGAACCTTTGAAGATTAGTAGAGAGATTGGCTATAGAATTGGGCAATGCACCTGTGAGCCGGTTGCTGGGTAGTACCAAGGCATTGAGAAGGGTACAATTGGTTAGAGAAGAGAGAAACCCCATATCCTCGTCTCCCCCACTTCCGAGTAGATTGTTGTGCAACTCTAATCTACGGAGACCTCGCAACCTTCCTAGGTTCATAGGAATCGATCTAGCGAATCGATTATTGCCCAATCCAAGTATTTCAAGTCGCGAGGCATTGGACAATGAGATAGGGATGCGTCCTGTAAATCAGTTTAGTCCTGCATAAAATCCAATGAGATTGGGAAGAGTGACTCCGAGATCGGGTGGAAGGCTTCCACTCAGTTGGTTTTGAGTGATAGAAAATCTAGCCATAGATGAGAGATTGTAAAGCGTGGGAGGAATAGTGCCAGATAGCTTATTTTTTGCTATGCCAAAAAGGAGTAGGTTCTTAATCTGGCCAAGCTCTTCTGGTATGTTTCCCTCTAATTCATTACCCACCACAGTGAAATGAGTGAGAGATGAAAGGTTCCCCAATGAAGTAGGGATACTTCATGTGAGACTGTTGCTACTAAGACGGAGCCTACTGAGCCTTGACAAAGAGCCTAGCTCAACAGGAATTCTGCCAGTGAGCTTGTTGCGATAGAAATCGATGGCTATGAGTCTCCAACAATGGGTCAGATTGGTTGGAGTTTCTCCTCCCACCGAGTTAGCGCTAAGATTGAGGTACCTGAGCCTGGACAAACGACCAAATTCGCGGGGGATTTGGCCATGAAGTTTATTGCGGCTAAGGTCAATTACACGAAGGAACGTAAGATTTGCAATGAAGGGTGACAAAGGACCTACCAGCTGAAACCCAGTCAGATTCATGGCCACGACCCTTTGAGAATGGCGCCTACCGCATGTGATTCCTTGCCACTGGCACAAAGGGAGAGAATCATTCCACGCGCTCAAGGAATTGCTCCGCAGTTGATGCTTAAAAGCGCGTAGAGCGAGTGCATCGGTTGCATTTGCTAAATCTTTTGTCGTAATCGAACCCACCACAAGCCACATGAGAAGCGTTGCATGGATGAAGAAGAATAACCAAAGCCACCTCACAAGAACAGCAACAATATTACATGAGAGCTCCATCACCAACTGTTGCTAGCTCTCTTACCGGTGCCTAGTGCAAGTGAGGAAATTAAGGGTGTGTGGATTGTGGAATGAGGCAAGACAGAATCCCATGTGGAAATTAAGGGTGTGTGGATTGTGGAATGAGGCAAGACAAAATCCCATGCCACCTATTTATAGCAGATGCCATGATGTTTCAACATGACTTGGGTTCGTGACTAGTCCAATTATCCGCGTGATAAAATAACAATGAATGCAAGGAATAGACAGTACTCGGACCCATTTGCAGAATGACTTTAGACTTGGTGTGCACCGTCTCCCAAGTTACGTTCATGACTCGTCCAGTTTTCTAAGATTATAAAATAACAATGAATGCATGGACTAGACCGCAGTGGTACCCATTTGCAGAATGACTCATTAGACTTGGAAATTGGACCTGAAAAGTGCAGTGTGCATCACGTTCATACAAATACTTTTTTCCCTTTTTTTTTTTAATCTTTCCGATGAGAAGGATTCAAAGTTTAGAAACTCAGCCCTCACAGTCTCACCTCCTTTAAAGAAAACAAATATATATATATATATATATATAAAATAATATAGTAAAATAAAAAATAGCTATCACCTCCTAGCATGGATGTTTGGAGTCCCCAGTAGTAAGAAGACAAATGACGGTTGTAGTTTATACAACATTGAAAATGCCAAATTACGGTTGAGACTGAGTCCCACTAATCAGATGGCTGATATCTATTACAAGCGGTGTAATCGAATTTTAAATAGGGGCCAAAAGAATTGGGAAATGATACTATTTTAAATTTATAATCACCAATAAGGTGATTAGAGTTATTGGGGACAGCCCCATCGTAGATGGGGCATCCTCCCTACTGTAGGTGAGTCAAATAAAAACCACCACTTACACAGTAAATTGTCTTAACCCATTATACCATGAATTTTGTAGAAATTCAGTTTCACGATAACAAAAGGACTAACATGTATTCTTAGTAATTCAATTCCATGCACCAGGTCATTAAGGAAAATATCAAATCCTTGCAAAGCAGGGGCCTAATATGTGTCTTCATCTTTTATCCTTTATCCTTCACCACTTCAACAATTCTATGTTGAAACTCATTTTACCATGAATTACTACTAATACAATTTCATGTAAACAAACAGGCAACCATGACTTCTTAGGAATGCAATTCCATGCAAAGGGTCGCAGAAGATTATATCATGTCCTGGGAAACGCAGGGCCTCATCTACTACTCCACATGCATCCTTCACTGAGGAATTACAGTAGCAGTAATGCAGGAGTTAGGATTTCTAGAGGGGGGGTCAAAGATATTTTCTGACACCACTGGTAAAAATCCATCCGTGGATCATCACCTTTGCAATCCAAATGGCTAAAACTCAACCCCACATATATCTATCATTAACTAGAATTCTAACTACTTGTGGAAAATCAGCGGCATTTCGCCGTTTGGGACACATTGCCAATTCAATCACTTCATGTGAGAGGAGAGATTCCGGATCTACTGATGTCACTCTCAATTGTTTGAGTCTGGATCCTCTAATTCCTAGAAAATAAAGACATACTGTTTCAATCCAATTCTAAACCGCCAACCATCTAAAATCTCTCTCTCTTAATTTTCCTTAAAACAGGAGATCCGGGACAAGGAGAATGAAAATGTACATAGATCACCTTGTTAAAAGAAGATTGTGTCGTGGAAACTTTAGATTGAGTAGCGCCTTGGGCAAAATTAATTGCAAATTGCATTTCGAGGATGGTTAGAACTCCGGACCATGCCCAGCGTGAGGCTTAAGCAGAAGGAATGACGGTGACAGTCAGCCCGTGGCACACATGCAACCATAGGGACCTATGTTGACTCATGTGGGCCCCACCATCCCTCCCTGCTTATGGGTACTATAACCAGTATTAATGTGATTAGTTCAATAGGTATTTTCTTTTACCGTTCATGGATTGGACTCATAGGCAGATGACTTAGACTCGGACTTAAAACGTGTGCGTATGCATCACGTTCATACAAATACCCTGTGAAGTTTCAAAAATCTCTCTCTTTTTGTTTTTGGGGTGTGGTGGGTGGGGGTTGGTGTTCTTTGATAGGAGGACTCAAGAGAGTTTCAAACTCATCTCTCACGTACTTGCAGGGATGTTTCCTAGACTATACCTGGACAGCCTTATTTGTTGCTAGGAGCTCCACCGTAACCAAATTTACCTTTAATAATCCAAACCGTGGGGCCATGCCCATACCCATATCCATACCCCTCTACCTCAATCAGATTCAGTGCCATATCCTCATATTAAGAATTAATTTTATGCTTTATTTTTCTTTTTAGTTTTGGAAAGCTATGTCATTAAGTGTTTTTTTTTTTTTTTTTTTTTTTCCTTTTTAATTTTTTGCAAGAAGTCCCTATATTTTCATCTTACAGCATAAAAAACTCTATGTTTATTAAAATATGTATTGCCTTTATAGTGAAAGTGTACACAACAATTACTTCAGCTCCCATTCTCCAATTATTTCTTTTTGACATAATTAAAAGATAAAAAGACATGTTTGCCCCTTCTATCATTAATGGTGATGGCATGTTACCAAATCACCGTGGCAGCCAAATGACGGTTGAGACCGAGTCCCACTAATCAGATGGCCGATATCTATTACAAGCGGTCTAATCAGATTCTAAATTGGGACGAAAAAGATTGGAAAAATGATAGAGTTTCAAATTTTATAATCACCAATATGGTGATCGGAGCTATTGGGGCAGCCCCACCATGGATGAAGCCGATGTAGATGAGTCAAATAAAATCACCTATTATATAACTCATTTTACCATGAATTTTCTAAGAATTCAGTTTCACGAAAACAGAAAAAGCCACCATGAGTTTCTTATTTAATTCAATTCCATGCAAAAGAGTCATAGAAGAAAAGATTACATCCTTGCAAAGCATGAGCGTAAACTATGACTCTGTTTTATATCATTTACTCTTCACCACTGTAGCAATTTTTTTGTTGGAAGTCCATTTTACCATAAATTTTTAAGAATTCAATTCTACATAAACAAACAGGCCACAATGACCTCCTAGGAATTCAATTCCTTACCAACAGTCAGGGTTACAGAACAAAATATCATGTCTTTTGGTAGGAAAGTCATGGCCTTTTATGAGGTTGTATAAAACTGCTCTTGGGCTTTTTGTGAGAAATCTTCAACAAAAAAAAAAAAGAAGAAGATATGAACCCAAACCTAAAATTGGCCCAACCCTTAGATCTGTATGAGTATCTGATTTTTGCTGGCCGTATCAGAGTGATTTAGCCCCACGGTGACCGTGGGTCAAGAGGATCCCGATTCGATGAGAGGCTTTTGCAACATGACTTGACTTGCGAAGTTACGTTCATGACTCGTCGGTCCAGTTTTCTATGACTGTAAATGCATGGACTGGACAGTCCAGCTTTCTATGAATGGGCTACAGAAGTTGACTTGGACCCATATGCAGTGACTTAGACTTGGACTTAAAACGTGTGCGTATGCATCACGTTCATACAAATACTTTGATCCCAGTGGGGTTGTTTAGGTTTTATTTTCTTTGATTGGAGTGGACCCCAGAGTTTCAAAGGGTGGGTGGGTTTAGGTTTCATTTTCTTTTATAGGAGTGAACTCAAAGTTTCAAAACCTCTTTTGGGGGTCGGGGTGTGTTGATTCTCTCTCACATTGCTGCACAAGAAAAAAAGAGTAGGAGAAACGCAGTGTCAGTACTTTAAAGCAAGATCGAAAAATGGGTCTTGTTTGGTTGGGTTTTTGTTATTCCATTGCAGCCATGCTCAGGCCTAGCTTATACATGGCCATATATATATAATCAAGAACGAAAAATAGGTCTTATTTGGTTTATTTGGGCTCTCCCAAGCTCAAGTTTAAGATAAAATCTCATTAGCTCACTCTTTTGAGAGGGGTGGGGGACCCTTGGTCCATCAAAATGGACCAAACACACGACCCTCCTGAATTGCATATTTCTACCAACTTTCGGTTAGATTCGAATTTAATAGATCATATGATCGACCGTGTACGGATCTGAATGGACTTTTAACCATTAAACTTTTGGGGACCGGATGGAGATGATAGAAATCACGATTGTTGCTGATTTTTTGCCGAGAAAAAGGTCTCAAGGAGTCCTTAAAATCCCTCCCATCCTCATTCCCATGTGGGCCCCACCACACACTTAAGCATACTTTATCTTAAACTTGAGCTTAGGAGAGCTGCCCCCATATATATATATATATATATATAAGATAATTTATTACAGGAAGTTTAGTAGTTGCCATGATAAATAAAAATAGAGATAGCTCAAACATCTTACCCTGCAAAGAACCAACTTTTTCTAGGGTCAGTGTCTGGGAAAGAGTGACAGTGATGAAGATGAGTATATGTGTATATATATCACGGTGAATCCTCATTTTATCCTTCCCCATTGGATTGGGTTTGGGGAAGAGAGGAAGAAAACAATGAGTAAAACTATTTTTTCCGTCTATGCTGGGCCGACCCTCACTCGTTTTAGCAAGGGTCAATGTCGACCCTTGAAGAAACATGTGAAAAAAAGGAGGAGTTTCAAGCGGGAAGGGCCATTTAATTGGTGCTATGTCCCCTAAAGTGACTTATTTAGTCCACTGGCCACCTAAAGGTTTTTTTTTTTTTTTTTGGTATAATTCCCTTAATACAACTTTGAAAATGCAAGCCACAGTGGCAGGCAAATGATGGATGGGACTTATATCTAATTCAAGCGATGTAATCAGAATTTAAACTGGGGGAAAAATTGGAAAAATGATAGAATTTTAAGTTTTACCAATATGGTAATCAGAGCTATTGATAAAACAGTTGTGGATGAGTCAAATAAAATTACCTCTTATATAATAGGGATATAAATGGATCCCTAATTCTCCGATTGTCCAGAGGTTTCAGTCCGTTAAAAACCAAGTTTGGGTCCTTATTTAGGCCCCGATAAGTAAAGGGGTTCGGATCCATTGTGACCTCGTGACCTAAATGGGTCTGGGTTTGCTTCCACCTTGGTTCCAACCCGTGAATCCGTGACCCTATATATTTCCTCAATTCTCAAGAAGCTCTCTTTAAAACTAGAATTTTTCCATATCTTCTCTACCTATATCCGCACTTGGACTTGTCTCATATACAAAATCGGTTTTGGTTCCATCTTCTCATTAATGGTTCCGGTTATAGAACCAGGAAACCGGTTCTGGTTCCCGTTCCATCTTCTCATTAACCAGTTCCACATTCTCATTAACGGTTCCCGGTCTGGGTCCACCATGGACCCCGACCAAAACCAACTCGTTTCGATCCCTATATATAATACTGTGTCAACCCATTTTACCACAATTTTTTTAGGAATTCAGCTTCACGATAACAAAAAAGGCACCATGAATTCTTAGTTAATTCAATTCCATGCAACAGGTTCATAGAGGAAAATATCAAGTCCTTACAAAGCATGAATGTAATCTAGGTCTCCATCTTATATCATTCACCCTTCACCACTTTAACAATCCTTCTTTTTTTTTTAAACAATCCTTTGTTGGAACCCATTTTACCATGAATTTCTGGAAATTCAATTTTATGTAAATAAACAGGCACAACGACTTCTTTGGAATTCAATTCCATGCAAACGGTCAAGGTCACATAAGAAAACATCATGTCTTTGGATAGGAAAGTCTGGGACTAATCTACAACTCCACGTACATCCTTCACAGAGGAGTTACAAAAGCAGTATTACGAGAGTTAGGATTTCCAGAGGGTGGTTCATGGAGATTTTCGCTGCTAAAAATCCGTCAGTGGACCACCTTTGCAATCCAAATGGCTAAAACTCAATCCCAAATATATCTATCATTAAGTAGAATTCTAACTACATGGAAGGGCCAAATCTCATTGTGGGTGATATAGGGGCAAATATGTCTCTTAAACGAACCCAAATTCAATGAGGTCTTCACACCTCCTTACCCTTGCTTATTGCCATGAATCAAGGTGGACCCTAGAAGACCAGTTAGCGCTGGATGTTAGGGCAATTATCCCCCATTTGAAACAAAGTTCTTTTTTGATAGAAAATATAGAATACAATTTAGCTGTTGTACGTTACTCTTCCACTGGACCTCAACTATAGCTCAAGCTAGTTAGCGATATGGTTGTATGATTGAGAGTGTCTGAACTAGAATTCAGGGCTTTTTAGGCAAAGTCCAAAAAGTAGGTTCGGCTGTCCCATTTTTAGGTCTAACCACCCACCCCACACACACACAACCCCACCACCTAAAAAAATGAATTTTAAAATCTTCATTTTTATAAATTTATGTGTTGATATCAATTTTCTCAACTATATGCATCTAAATACATCGATATTAATGTGAAATCCTCAGCTATACGAATCATCAATGAGGAATCCCTATTTCAAGGGTCGCAATAAATCCTCACATTCACAAATTCCTCATTTGTCATCATCCATGCCCTAAATCTTCACATTCTCATAGACAGCACGTTTCACGTTGTTTAGTAGTTTTCGAATGGATAAGTTTTTCCTTAATAAAAAGAAATTTTATTGAACCAACAAACAACAAACAACACAAACAAACTGTAAGACCCCGCCCCAAGAGTTTCCGATTAGTGTTAATTAAGACGTGTTTTAGTTATAAGTGTGATTAGCGAGTTTTGGTTAAGTTTGGATTAGAATAGCTCTTTTATAACTTTGGTTTATTTTGAGGACTCTTTTGATCTAATGGGACCCTTTGGGGGTTCCTTTACCTCGTTTTGTGTGATTTTAGGATGTACGTGATATTCGGAAAAATCTATATCTTGCCCCGTTTGACTTATTTAATTGCTCCCGACAACTTTCATATTTGCCTCGTTTCCATTCGAGACCTCTAGACCTTACTTTGCTAATGATAGGGGTAAAACAGTCTTTTTACACAAAATCTAGACACTATTTTCGATGTATTCGAAACCAGTGAAATATATACTTTTTGGAAACTAGAAATTTCGACAACAATTCTTCCTTCTTCATCAAATCCATTCGAGGCACGGAAGTCGATGTTTTCAGCCCAATTAGATTCTTAAGTGGTGGGACCCATTCCCCCTCTCTTTATAAGGAAGAGCCTTCTTCTCTTCTTCCTTTTTCTTGCAACTTTCCCTTAAGAGATAGTGAGTTCCAGCCCTGGGGTTTCTTGCCCTTTCTTCTTGCTTCTTCATCTCTCAATCACTCTCAAACCCTTGCTAAAGGAACAATGGAGACTACAATCTTCTTCCTATCCATGAGAGCTTCCTCTTGATACCATTTTTAAAGAAAACCCTCCATTCTAAGATCCTCTTTGAGCAAGCCTTGTGTATTTGGAGGTTTTCCATGTAAGCTCTTCTCCTCATCTCTTAGATATGTGTTCTTCTAGTCTTTGCGAAGCGCCATCTCTATTATTGGGAGCTCTCTTACTCTATTTCTTGTTTTGCCATTTTAGGGTTTGAAATGAATGTTATTTTGGGGTTTTTTGTGTAGTTGTGGACTTTAAGCTTGGAGAGTGTGCTTAGAGCTTGATTACCTTATTGGGAGCCAAGGTAAGTGGATGAATAGAGTAATTTGATGATTTCATGTTTTATTTGAATTTCATTATTGTTTTCATTTATGATTCCATGGTTTATACAAGTATGCAAATGAATGTTTTGATGAGCATCTCCTTCTATTTAATCTTTTTGGAAATAAATGAGTGCATTGCTTTTAATTAAAAGGTATTGTGTCATTCTTTACATCTTCATTTATGTGGGTAGTTTCTTGCATTGAATGAAGTGGGCATCTTTGTGAATTAATGTGATATTTGGTTGCAATGGGATGGTTGTTGGAGGACTTGATGTGGTTGAAATGGGTGGTAGGAGAGCCATAAATATAGTATTAATGGTTGGCTTGAATGGGGTTTTGAAGAGAAGAGAAGTGAGGTTCAGACTGCTGAAACGGAGTGTTTCTAAAGCAGTTCGCTCGAGCGAACCTCTATTCGCTCGAGCGAACCCTTCACAGAACTTCAATTGCTTGAGCCAACCATCTTCTTAGCTCGAGCCTTCCTATTCCGGAGCAGTTCGCTTGAGCGAACTTAACCTTGCTCGAGCGAACCCTTTACAGAACCTTCATCGCTCGAGCCTCCCTCTGTCTTCGCTCGACCTATCCTGACTCGGAGTAGTCCGCTCGAGCGAACCCAACCTCGCTTGAGTGAACTCCTTCCAGAGACTTGTTCGCTTGAGCCATTTTCAGAGTTCGCTCGTCCCTCCCTGGCTCGGACCAGTTCGCTCGAGCGAACTTATATTCGTTCGAACGAACCCTTCCCAGAATGCTATTCGCTCGAACGAACCTTCCAGTTCGCTCGAGCAAACTATACAGAATTTCTGGGCCAATTCCAAGAATGATTAAAAGGTTGTTTTAAGGTCCGGTGAGGTTGGTTTGGAGCCTTAATATGATATGAAGGAATAAGAGGTGTTTTATAGAGACTGATTTGGAAAGGAACCCCAATTCCGGAGTTTATTGAGGATGATGGACTTATCAATTTGTATAGGGATCTCAGAATGTCTCAAACCTTCCGGAGTACCATGCCATCAACTTTAATTGACATATGAGACTCTTATACCTATTGTTTAAATCTTAAAACCTCATTATTCGAATTTAGGTAGGGTTTCATAGGGTCCGCTTTCATCGAATTCCATACGTTTTTTACAGTTTTCGCATATTAGTATAAGTGGCATTTCAAAACCACTGAAATCTCTAATTTGAGTTTCTGATCAGCCTTATGAATTTTGATAAGATATTATTGTGTTACATACGCTTACAAGCCTTCAGTTCAGTATGTTTTGGGTTTTATACACTCCTTTAGATATGTATATGTTTTGAATGCGTTTTGACCTATGAGTCAGCACCACTAAGCTTGGACGACCTTGTCGGTTTGATCCACCGACTTGGGTCCCCCCCTTTAGCTTCTATTAGCTGCAGTCTGAATTCTGTTCTATTTTGTCATCCAGTTCCGCGGCCGTGGTTTTGCTCAGTATATTTATATATGTATATAGTTGTTTCTCGCCACCTCGTGTGCTCCGAGAACAACGCCTTTAGTGTGCTTTCATCACATTAGTGATGGAGGATTTAGCTTGAGTGTGGTTGCCATCTTGTCAGTTCATGTTCCTTGATTACCTTCATGATTTATATTGCATTCATACTTTAAATAAAAAATGTATCCTTTTTTTATGACAATTATTGCTTTAACAAGATTTTATCATGTTTTAAGTTATGCTTTGATTTCCTTTATAGTATTATCTATTCACCTACCTGCCAGACCGTCGTGTCTGACCCATCTTTGTGGTATTCAGGTCCAGTTCCCGTCATTGCCTTTGAGGAGAAGTAGAAGGAGGTGGTCGGTGAGCTGCAACGTTTAGTAGAGTGGTAAGCTGACAATGTCATGTAGATATTGGATCGAGCTACGAATTGCTCAACATTTTGGGAAATATTAGAATGACATTGGATTTATACTTTTAGTTGTACTGGCCTTTATTGGCCATTATTTTTTAGGAATGTTAAATTAACTAATCTTTTGTTTAAACTTCTAACTTTATATTTTGAGATTAAGCCAATGAAATTATTGCTCACTCTGACATCATGGCAGTTACATGTATTTATCAGTCTTGTGTTGGGAAATGATTAAGAATTTGATTTGCTACACGCTTTCACACCAATGTAAATGTTTTATGAGTGTGTGTGAAATCCTCAACCCGGAAACCTGTTGGAAATTAAGTGAGTATGTATCCAAATGTATAATCATCGTATTCATGTAGTTTATCCTCACTCGCAGGCCTGGATCTCGGTCTGGGGTCACACCACAAACTTGACGAACATTGAGAATATCTGCCATCTCTCAAACCACTGAAATTGATAGCTTTAACGAAACTAAGCTTTAACTAAATACTATGCTACCTCATCAGACATCAATCCTCCTAGGAACATATCTAAAGTCCAAACTATCAAAGTTGGCAACAAACTCAACAAGATCCAAAAATGACAGAATTGATTGACCAATCAACATTGCCCTTGATGGCTTTAATAACTTTGCAAGCATCTGACAAAATCTAAATTTTTTATTAACCTCCATCTTGAGCTTGTTTTTAGCGCAAGGAGGACCATTCTCCTTCTGCCTCTTTAAAAGAAAAAAGCTTCGGCCCTTTGAAAGCTCCTGCATCAAGAAAAGAACCATTACATAACATCAAGAAACCAATAGCAGATAAGCCATTTGGAGCTTTAAATGCAGCATCTATAAATATCAACTCAACATTCTTCATCTCCCTTTGTCTCAAAATGTCTCCCTTGGTGAGGCCCACCTAGTGATCAATCCAAATGAACTATATAAATCCCCATTATATCGCATGGATCGAATGGATTATGCACCGATCTAGTAGGAGTGGATTGTTGGAGCAACTATTGAAAGCTTTTTTTATTTAAAGTCGTTAAATTTGTGGGCTATTGATGAAGGGGTTAGTATCATTGGATTGACTTGAAATTTTATATCTAGGATGGCCCCTCCTACGTAGATATCATTCCATCGCCACTCTACCATGACCGGTGGAGTTGAAAATGCAGAGACAGACCCAAGTTATGGCACGTGGGTGCGGTCACACCCATGCAATTTGAAAAAAAGGCCCATAATATGCTATTAGCCATAATGCCCTCGCCCCACCTTCAAAACCAATCTCACCCCACTCACTAGGACCAAAAGTAAAAATCCTAATAGCCAATTCGGCAAAACCCCTCCATCGAAAAGGTGAGATATTATGTTTCTATGAATGTGATTAGTGAAAAGGGGGTTTTGAGTTTTCTTGCAATTGCTACAAGAAAGCCTAATTTTCTTGTATAATACTAAAAATGCGTACTTACATCACTTAAATTAAACTACACTCTACAATTAACCATTTTCTAGTTTTCACTGCATATGAATGGAAGTATGAAATATTGGCCAGAATGAGGTGGAATTGGTCTAGAATCAAGATCTAAAACTTTTAGGAGGTTATTCTGTTCCGCCCAAGGGTAATTTCGGAACGTTCCGGCTATAACGGAACGGAATTGACAACTATGCATCATAAAACAAATGGTAATATATTTTAAGCATATTTTTTAAGAACGTTAGATTTTGGATAGAAATATTTCTATCCAAAATCTAATGGGATAAAGGAAAGTGAAAATTTGAAAACCGAGGGGTGGTTATTAATGCTTTTGATAATGGGATAAAGTGAATAGTTACATGGGATAGGAAGTGGGGAGTAGCTGCATAAAATAAGTGGGGAGAGAAGATTTGGAAAAAAAATCAAGGTAAAAATCCAAACCAACAGTCTAAATTATTGCCCCAGATAGAAAAATGATTCAAATTGGAATTCCAAAGTCATCCGTAACTGCATTAGTAGAACTATTTTAATCAAATCACATAGTTTCGTTTGTTTGCATTAGCAGGTCATGTATTGTTTCAAGATCATTGACCCCAATTCTATAATAAAAAAGATCTGGGCCCAAGTTTCACTGACTTGAATAATATTCGACATCAAAGTGGTCAATATGCAAAGAAGAAGACCAACAATTGAAGGCCCGAATGTTTGGGATTTGGATAGAAACGAATACATTGGAAAATAATCTCCTGTACTAGGTTGGAAAGGCTTAGTCAAGGTCAATTCACGCAACTCACCCAAAATAATCCCCAGTACGAACAAATATAAGCAGATACCCAGGAGACTTTAAATTACCAAGTAGAAACGAGGAAAGCAATCAAGTCACATGGACTCAGAACTCTATAATCCTTCCCTCAGTTTACCTGTAATCAGTTAACAAATAAACTTTATTATGTGTGCAGGAAACTCAAGTTACCCATGCACATGAACCCTGATAGTAAACCAAGTTACTTGAACTCAGATTATGAAGATGCACAAAACGCCTCTGGGCACAGTTTAGGAGTATACGGGGTCCATTATGCAGTGATCCATACAATTAAGTATGATAAGACTAGGGTCTAAAATACAGGTATTCAATACATTGGATGCTTTTGAAGCCATTAAAAATGAAAATGAAAAGTGAATTTCAAAAAATGATCATCAAATAACTTTTTTTTTTTTTTTAATGAAAATAGACCGAAAGGAGGATGGGAAATGAATAACTAGCCTTCGGTTATCATTTTTAACCACTTAAAAAAATCCCTATGTATTTTTATGCAAGAAAAAGCCCTAAATGGGAAATTACGGTGGGGAAATGTTCTTCCAGATCAGGTGGTAGATAAGGGAGAGGATGGGCTAGATTCAATTCCAGACGATGCACACATCATCTGGACTTGTTTTTCTGGTGAAGAATTATAACTCATTCTGTCAAATCTAGGTTGTTAATTGGATTGGTCTGTATGCAGCAGAGCACAAGAAATCAACGGTCCAGAGTACCAAAAAGAAAACAAAAGGCCCTTACTCCTAGAAGATCATATTCCACTGGAGGGGTTCTCTCTATTCCATAGAATGTGCATATTCTAAGTCATAGGATTTACAATATTGTTTGCTAATTAGGAAAATGACTTCAAATTAAAGGTTAATAGAGTTTGAAGTTGAAAGAACGACATCAAAGCTAATGGGAAGATGTGGAAATGTAGAAAAATCAGTCCATGCTTAGGTGACACAGAGGAAAGAAAAAGAACTTTGAGAAGTCATATCCAATGACTACAAAATTTATGGGCAATTACCCATCAGATAGTACTTGCTAATTGTACTGGGCGATCAACAAACTGTCATAAAGCAGCCAAATGGTGGTGTAGCATTGACCAACTGTGGTAACTGCTAACAGATATTCACTTGCACAGTGAGCTTTACCACTAGCAAATTGTAGCATTGATCATTGTTCTACAGCCATCCAATAATATATATATATATATAGGAAAATATTCACGCACATCCATTCTTCACCATATTATGGTGAGGGACAATATAGTGGGGCCGACTTTATGATACATTCGAACCATCTATTTATGTAAGACTTGACACCCCGATATTAAAACCTCAAACTGAATAATTAACCCAAAAAATTGATCTATTATTTTGGCACTGTTTGAATGAAGTAATTCTGCAAAATTTTACAGCAATGAAGGTTTTTTTTTATTTTATGGACAAAGCAAAAAAAGTGGCCGAGATGACTGCCAGCCCAAAAAAAATCAAGATTACTGTCTCATAGGTAGCACTGTACAGCACGGATAAAAGAATTCCTGGAACAGGAATAGCCACATGACGAAGCATAGATACACATTAACAATTTGTTCCAGTTAGTGGATTCGTTTGAGGGCTGAAAGGAATCTATAGGCTGTCTTCTCTTTTCGCTTTTCCTCACCATCAGAACCAACCTGTTGGGAAAATTTGTCAGAAACCAAAATGTTGAATTATAGGGATATTAATCTTCACCTTGAATGTGATACCTCGTTCACAATGAGCTGCAGGAGCTCTGTGACTTTCGAGAAGTCAGGTCTTAGAGATGGGCCTTGCTGCCAGCATCTCTCAAGCAGTTCTGCAAGCTTTGGATGAGTATGTTTTGGAATTGTTGGACGTAAGCCCTGAATATCATAAAGGTGTAGAAATAAAGATTATAAGGGTAACAGCATGCAATTATCTATGTTTAAGTCCATATCTGTTTCTGTAGTGTGTGTAAGTGCATGAGTTCAAGTCCCTTGTAAAATAAAAAAAATAAAACCAATCTTTGTTTCAAGAAAAAAGTTGCGTTGCAACTCTTAAAAGACACATTTAGCCCGTGCCATTTTCAAAGGCAGATAAGTTTGCATTGTTTTTTAAGACAAAATGGCAAAAGGCTGATCACACCATTACTCTGTAATATGAATAAAACCAATATGACGTCAAAGTTGTAGCAAAAGGAACTCATTTTTTAGATTCAACTTGCATGCAATCAAGTGTCATGTGAGACGAGTCAACATGGGAGCTGATCAGATCTGTCTTTTCAATATTTTTGTTTTACGAGCTCCAACTCTAGACTAGCACACATTTAACTCAGTGATCCAAATAATATATAAGACTGCTGTTACCCGAGCCATGGTGATTTTCCACTGGAAATGTTCACCTACAAGCAGACATTCAGCTTATATGTAGTCCAGCTCGTGGGGCCCACTCAGACGCAATTTTACCAATGGGAGGAGGGCAGATTGAAAGGTCTCCTCATGGACAAGGGGGATCCAAAAAATCAGCCTCGCCATATTATCCAAGCCCTTGATTTAACAGCCTTAAAGCTTAATGGCATCAAATCGATTGATTTTCTTGAGATTCAATCCAACCGTGAGTGAAGGTTTAGTGAGTGTAGAATTGGGGCTGATGCCAGATCATGGGATGAAAAGACTACCAAAGGAGCTGCACTGATAAAAGGCATGCTTTTGTGGGCACCATAGCGCTAGCCTACACTTTTCCAATGGAAAGAAACCAGAAAGTAGGCATGTAAATGGGTCCCTGATTCTCCGATTACCCGAAGATTCCGGCCCGTTAAAAATCGGGTCTGAGTTCTTATTTAGGCCCCGATAAGTAAATGGGTCCAGATCCGGTTCCACCTTGGTTCGGACCCGTAGACCCGAAACCCGATATATTACCTCAATTTTAAAAAATCTCTCCTAAAAACTATGCTCTTTTAACATTATTCTCTACCTAGATGCGGACCCGGATCCAGACTCGTCCCATAAATAGTTCTGATTCCGGTTCCGGAGATAAGAAACTGGTTCCGAAACGGTTCCGGGCTTGGATCTGGTTCCACCTTCTCCTTAACGGTTCCGGTTACGGTTCCGGGTCCACCATGGACCCGGACCGGAACTGACCCTACAACCCTACCAGAAAGTCCTTCCCTTCTAAGGGCAACATTTCCATGGTTAATACCACATTTAAGAACTCATTTTTTTAATCTATTTGCTCTCATTTAATCATCAGTTTTTTTCGGGTTGTGTTATACAAATCTCAGAGTAAGTCGCAGCTTATGATGAACAAGTGCATTTTGAACCATTGGGAGTATTCACACAAGGATCGTAAAATAGATACATACCTTTTGAAGTACACCTACAGCTGCCTGAATCTGAGGAAGTATACCAGTCATCTTCACAAAATGCGTGCCATCACAATCTAATAAAATGAACAATAAATGCCAATGCAGCAATAAATATTTCATTCTGATATCTAAAATATTTTTATAAGTTGTCACCTTTCCCGTGATGAGCTCCCACAAAAAAATCCCGATACTGAAAACATCGGCTTTGTGATCATGGGCTTGTGTTCTATAACCTTCAGTGAAAGAAGAAGACTAAGAAAAATAACTAAGCATTGTTTGTGTAAACTGCCAGAAAAAAATAAATTACTTCTATCCATCGCTTTAATTGTAAAATACAATAAGCATATTAATACAGGGAAAGAAAGTGAATTTTATTGAAGAAAAGGTCCATGAGAAAAAGGGTCCAGCAGAGATTCAATCCATCAAAACTCAAGCCCAAGAAACATTGGATCCATCACTTATCCAGTTTACCAAGTTTCAACAAACTCAGTCAAATAATGATCTCATCAACTGCAACATTCAGGGATAGTTTTCAAGCAACATTTCAAATTCAAAATAAACCACAATTGTAGGCCTATGCCCTGATTTTTCAAACTTTCATCTTATCATTGTATTCTCTCAAAGCTAGCATTATAAATTAAAATCATCTTATCTCTTCAGGTCATGAAGAGAGACAGTATTCAATTTCAGAAACTACAACTCACGTTTATATGGTATCAGAGTTGTAACGGATCACTCCTTTTTACTTGATGGCATCAACATCCAAATATTCCTATCCGGCAACGATTAACGTTGCAAACTTCGTCTCCTTGAAGCTCACACATACCAACTACCTTCTGTGGAAAACACAGATCATGTCTCTGATTGAAAGCCAAGCTGTTAGTGAATTTATCACTGGCACAATGGAAATTCCAGCCGAGGAAATTGACTCTGCTGATGGAAATACCAAAGTTAAGAATCCAGACTTTGCGCCTTGGGTTCGGACTGATCGATTGGTAAAAGCCTGGATTATAGGCACTCTCTGAGAGGATGTTTTAGGCCTCGTCGTGGGTCTAGAAACCTCTGTTGATATTTGGCATGCACTTGCAGCAACCTATGCTCAAAACTCCCAGGCACGGGAGTTTGCACTTCTCTCAAAATTACAACTTCTAAAGAAGGGTACGTCTCCTCTTTCTGTGTATCTTCGTGAATTTAAATCTATTTGTGATGAATTAAGTGGAATTGGGAAAACAGTGCCTGATCAAAGTAAGGTGTTTTGGCTATTGAATGGTGTAGGACCGAGTTATGAAACCTTCACAACAACAATGCTAAAAACCGTTGTTCCATCCTATGATGATGTTATCCCTCTATTACAAAGTCATGACCTTCGTAATAAAGGACATCAAATTTTTGGAGCCAATCCTGCTATGGCCTTTTATGGTCAGAAAAATAATGGTGGACACAGAAAAGGAGAAAATAATTTTAGTTCCAAGGGAAGAGGGTTTCCCCAAAGTGGTCAAAAGGCACCATTTTCTTTACCACAACATTCTCGTGCTCAAGGTTCTGACACCAAAGAAAAGTTGGGTGGTTCTTCTTATGCCAACCCCGTTGGCAAGCCTATTTTAATATGCCAGATTTGCCATGAGCGAGGGCACGTTGCACTCAAATGCTGGCATCGTTTTAATCATACATACCAGTCTACGGACATTCCTCAAGCTTTAGCTGCAATCAATCTCTTTGACACTCCTAATGCTCAATGGTTTCCTGATACAGGAGCAACTACTCATATAACTGATGACGCTGGTAAGGCTTTTCAACTAAAAACCTTATCATGGCTTTGACTCTGTTATGTTTGGAAATAGGAACCTTCTTAAAATCTCACATATCGGAGACGGCATCCTCAATCATGGTGATACTTCCATTCCTTTAAAGAATGTTTTCTTGGTTCCCAACATCAAAAAGAGCCTACTTTCTGTCTCTCAATTAACTTCAGATTCTCCTTGCTATTTTGAATTTAACAAATCTCAGTTTGCCATAAAGGATCTGATGACAAAAAGGGTCCTAGCGTCGGGAAGTTAGCATGATGGGTTGTATGCATCGGACAACTAAGGATTTGTAGCAGCCCACTTCTCATATCGTTTCAAAAGAGCTACTGCGGACATTTGACATCAACGCCTTGGGCATCCTCAGCCTCGCATCGTACATCATTTGCATAATAATGGCTCTGTTAGTATGAATAATTCAAAGTCTTTTCAGCTTTGCAATAGTTGTGAGATGAGTAAAAGTGTTCGACTTCATTTTTATGCATCGAATAATGAGTCCGATGAGCCTTTGTCTAAGGTCCACTGCTATCTTTGGGGCCCGGCTCCAATTAAATCTGTTCAAGGATTTAAAAATTATGCTTTGTTTGTGGATGATTTCACTCGGCTTAGTTGGCTATATCCGTTGCAACAGAAATCTGAATTTTTCAGATGCTTTGTTCTTTTTCATAAGCTTGTGGAGAAGCAATTTGGTAAACACATAAAAAAATTTCAGTCAGATGGGGGTGGGGAGTTTTCAAGCAAAGAGTTTTTACAATATCTTTAAGATAATGGGATTATACACCAGCCATCCTGTCCAGGCACGCATGAACAAAATGGTGTAGTCGAACGTAAACACCGCCGTGTTATTGAATTGGGTCTCGCAATGATGTATCATGCTTTTGTACCAAAATGCTACTAGGTCGAGGCGTTTGGGACCGCTGTTTATCTCATTAATAGACTGCCTACTCCAAGAATGGACATGATTTTTCCATTGCAAAAACTGATAAATAAGAAACCAGTTTACTCATCTTTTCGCGTTTCTGGCACCCGCTGCTTTCCATATTTAAGGGATTACACATCAAATAAATTTGACCAAGGTCCCTTCCATGTGTGTTTCTTGGCTACAATGACAAACATAAAGGCTATAGGTGTCTCTATCCTCCAACTGGGCGGGTCTATATCTCACGTCACGTTGTGTTTGATGAGTCCATATATCCATTTAAGCAACCCTCTGATCTATTTGCCCCAAGACAGGTTGATGGTGAATTATCAACATTTTCTGAGTGGGTTGATCCTACTGATCCTAGTGACAGTGCATTATCCTCAAGCTCTTTTACCCCAGCTCAACTTTCACAAATGTTCCCTAGGGAACCTATCATACCTATTCCACCAAGTGGCACTACATTGCCGCAGCCCACTGATGCAATAATTCCAACTGGAGTACACACAGTTACGACACCTACTGCCATACAAAATCAAGCCATGGGTTCTGGGTTGCCCCTTGATACCACTCCCATCACCATCCAGAATGGGACCCACACTAATGTATCCTTATCACAGCCCAACATCACTCCAGTTCAGATTGGGCCCCAATTAATTGCTACCAACATTGCCCCACCCGGGGTCCCCATGGATGCAATTACATCCCAATCAAGTGGCCAGCTCCCCACTGATGAGTCTTCCACCACGGTGAATCATCACCCAATGCTTACTAGGAGCAAAGATGGGGTGTATAAACCCAATCCTAAATATCTTCTTACTGCAGCTGTTACAAATATCCCATGTGAGCCCAAAACAGTTAAAAGTGCCCTTAGACATCCTGGCTGGCATACTGCCATGCTTGATGAAATTGATGCACTTGCTGAAAATCGCACTTGGGTACTTGTTCCTCCACGGATGAATGTTATTGGTTGCAAATGGGTCTTTAAGACCAAATTACATGCAGATGGCAGTGTTGAACAACTCAAAGCTCGACTAGTGGCCAAGGGCTATAATCAATAAGAGGGTCTTGATTTTTCTGAAACATTTAGCCCCGTCGTTAAGCCAAGTACTATTCGCACTATTTTGACCATTGCTACTGTTAAGCGGTGGCCCATTCATCAACTAGATGTGAAAAATGCATTTCTCAATGACTTTTTAATAGAGCAAGTTTTTATGGAACAACCTCCCGGTTTCATTGATATGGCTCGGCCCTCTCATGTATGTCATCTCAAATGTGCTCTCTATGGCCTCAAGCAGGCCCCGCAGGCTTGGTTTGATCGTTTTAGCATCTTTTTACTTCACCATGAATTTATTTGCAGTAAAGCAGATCCTTCCTTATTTGTGCGTCGGGCACCGGATGGTCTTCTTATTCTCTTATTATATGTGGATGATATAATCTTGACTGGGGATAACACTGCCTTCCTACTCTCGTTTCTTGACATCTTAAGCACTGAATTCCGCATGAAGGATCTTGGGCCATTGCATTATTTTCTTGGCATTGAAGCTCATATCGGCCCCACTAGTCTCTATCTTACTCAATCCAAGTATGCCAAGGATTTATTGTGTCGCACCGAGATGGATGCCTGCAAAAGTATTGGTACCCCTATGGCTGTTCGAACTAAACTTCTTCTCAAAAATCAAGATGCTCTTTATCCTGACCCATCTCATTATTGCAGTATTGTGGGTGCCCTTCAGTACCTTACTTTAACTAGGCCTGACTTGGCCTTCTCTGTTAATTCTGCATATCAGTTTATGCAGAATCCTACTATGGGTCAGTTTCAAGCAGTCAAAAGAATTTTGCGATATGTGCGGGGTACTCTCCATTTTGGTATTCGGCTCCTATCCAATAGTTCACTTAATCTATATGGATTTTCAGATGCTGATTGGGCGGGTTGTTCTTTGACCCGCCGCTCCACCACTGGTTATTGTATTCTTTTGGGCACAAATTGCATCTCTTGGAGTGCCAAGAAGTAACCCACAGTAGCACGGTCTAGCACGGAATCCGAATATCGTGTCATGGCATCCACTACTGCAGAGCTTATTTGGACTACTTTTCTTCTCAAAGACATTGGAATTCCGCTTCCTCACCCTCTTACTTTGTTTTGTGATAATATTAGTGCCTTGTATATGACTGTTAATCAAGTTTCTCATGCAAGGACTAAACATATAGAGGTGGACTACCATTTTATTCAAGAAAAAGTGGCTCTCGGCCCTTTGATCACGCGGTTTGTATCTTCTTCACAGCAACTCGCTGACATCTTTACTAAACCTTTAGCACGTGATGCCTTTCAAAACCTCTGTGACAAACTTGGTCTGTGCCATGCACCCCAGTCCAGTTTGAGGGAGGGTATTGAAGAAGAGGTCCATGAGAAAAAGGGTCCAGCAGAGATTCAGTCCATCAAACCTCAAGCCCAAGAAACATTGGATCCATCACTTATCCAGTTTACCAAGTTTCAACAAACTCAGTCAAACGATGATCTCAACAACTGCAACATTCAGGGACAGTTTTCAAGCAACATTTCAATTCAAAATAAACCACAATTGTAGGCCTATACCCTGATTTTTCAAACTTTCATCTTATCATTGTATTCTCTCAAAGCTAGCATTATAAATTAAAATCATCTTATCTCTTCAGGTCATGAAGAGAGACAGCATTCAATTTCAAAAACTACAACTCACGTTTATAACTTTTGAATCCAAAGGCATAAGTGACTTTTGAATCCAAAGGCATGTCTTGAGCATTAGAATCTAAAGGGACTGCCTTGGGAATGTTTAGAACCATTATGGGATTAAAGCCTCTTGCAGGTCATTTCCTTTGAGAAGAATAAGTTGAATGCTGATAATTAGGATAAGATCCATGAACACCAGTAGACTTTGGAGATAAATGAACTCGTTACAAACATGTTGTACCTCTATCTCTTAAATTCAGGATTTCCATGGTCCATCCAGAATTTTCAGAATCTGCATAAACTTCTCAAGCAACCCTGTGACAGACCCAAATTCCAATGAAATCTAAGCCTGCAGAAAAGTGACAAAAAAGATTTCCATCCACTTTAGGGGTTCAGTAGAGCAACTTTAGAAGCCTGATACATAGTGTCATATGTGTGTTGTGTGTGTGTTGCGTGCGTGCACAACACGTGTTAAGCCAAACCCTTTTATTTCATTCCCCCTCGTACTTTTTTTCTATTTCTATTCTCTTTAAGCTCCTTTTGTTATGAGGCATTGGATTGACTCTAATCCAAGCGTTGTAGGGCTTGCTCCTTTCAAAAAATTTCATTGTAGAGATTGGGAGAGAAAACAAGAGAGGGGTTTCTTCAAGAAGACCAAGAAAGGGGAGGAGAGAAGCTTTTTGGGAAGCTTGTATTTAGTATGTGGATTCTCTAGACTTCACTTGGTTGCCTTGTTTTCTCCATTAAAGAGTAAAGAAAGCTTTGCACTGTTATCCGATGGATGTAGGTCACATATTGTGGCTGAACCACGTATATCTTGTGTCTTGATTGATCATGATGTTTTCTTATCTCTACTTTTATGGTGGTTTGATCATTGTAGGTTTAGTTGCATTCCCATAAGCTTTTGGTTAGAGATTAAGTTGGAAAATACATTGTTCGCAAAGTGTTTGTATAAATTCTATAATCACACATAGATGTAGCCATAAAAATATAATCATATGATAAATGTTAATGATTTAAAGAAATCATATATCCAGGGCCTTACCCACATATATGGTAATGGGGTCGGTTGCCCATATCAGACTTGGGCCCACTATCAAAATTCATATGAAAACTCCAGGTCTGCCGCCAAAACTCACACGAAAATCCTAGGTTTGCCCACAAAATATAACTACATGTTTGGGTCCACCCTTCAAATGAAAATTTTGGGTCCACCACTGCATATATGTAAAATTGCTTCTTTAAGGAGAAAAGGTACATAAGCTAGAAGTGGAAAGATCTGACCAAACCTAACTCAAATCTCAAATATAACCTAAATATTTGAAATGGATTCAGCTTGGGCCAAACTTCTAGAAGTTGGGCTAGCTCGGATATGAGTTAAATGGGTTGAAATAGGTTTGATATGGGCTATAGAGGGCTGATGTGAGTGGACCCGCATTTGCTATACATTAGGATTACCTGATCTATTTTCAAAACGGGTCAAATATGTGTACTTAGGCTTCAACATCTATACAGCCCAGGTTAACCCCAACCTGCTTGCTTTGACCCAACCTGCTTGCCTACCCCTACATACAACTGTAAATAGCATATCATCATCACTGTCAAAGCCTTGTTCCACCTATGCTGAGGTCGGCTATATGAGTTGTATTTCTCTACGCCGATCTATCCTAAGCCAAAACATCGGATACGTTGCATTTCTTTAGAAGGATAGCATTATTTTGAGGCAAAATGTACATAAATGCTAATATAAGAAGTATAGGGGAGATTACGCATGGAAATTATTAACATAATTTTTCATCATTATAAGTATCCAAGAGTACCAAAGTGCCTAATATGTATACAAGTATCAAAGTTAATGCTTCTACAAAGTGCTAGCCCCTTGCTTTGCTAAGGCATCCACCATTGTCATTAGTGACCCTACCAATTTGATGCCTAAAGCGTCTAAGACATACTTGATCTCATTTAACTAGAATTGCAATATTTGTAATCCCCTTTTGGAATTCAACCAGGAGAGGTGTGGGATGAATTGCTTTCCAAAGTTAAAATATTGGGAAAATAATGCGAATAAATGCAAAGGGTGTCAATAATAGACAACACTTTGTTCAAATCCTTTACTCCCACCTGCTTAGAAAACATAAATAGGATTTTCCTTTATGACTTTTAAGAAAATCACCAACACCTGCGCACCTTGGCTTACTTCTAGTTGGGCCATTGATACATGACCTAGGGTTAGGGCTTGCGAGAAGTGTCGAAGCACAATAGACGCCTAAGCGCGCGTCCACAAACACCTCAAATTAGTCTTCGCAGAGGCGATAAATGAAGATGCACCTCACTGGGGAAAACCCAAAATCAATTAATCAACTCTCTAAAAATAATTATCTACAAAGCCATATAAATAGTAAAAGAAGACTTATGTCTTAAGAAACCTAATTAAACTAAGAAACTAAATAAATTGAAAATTACCTAATCCTAAATGCAACTCATCAAATAAAACCACTAACTAATAACAATTAAATAAATAAATAAAATCATAAATATACTTGGGCCCTACACATTTGGCCTGAGGTCCTTTTGCATCAGTCTCCTCGGCTTGGAAAGAACTCAACCTCGAGTTCGGTAAAGTTCCACCTGGATCGAAGATCCATATGATGAACTTCCAATTTGTTGGTTGATCTGCAACTTCCGTGGACAGCTTCATGTATAACTGTTTGTGATGGTTGAAAATCGTGTTGATGTGCAATTGAACCGTTGGATACCTTAGTTGTAGAACTTGCACCATTAAATCAGTATCTCTGACTATCCGCTTGTCATCTCCAAGTGTACATTATTGATCCCCAAAGAAAGAATTAGTATGAGAATTAGTGTGGAGAATTTCAAGAACTGATGCTTCTTCTCTAGCCGCATGTATATTACCATTTCCCATAGAAGTGTCTTCCTCAAGCTTCTTAGTCTGAATATCTTCTGCCATTTGTTCCTCAACATGATGGTCTGCTATTATTTGAGGTAATTGTCCATCTTGAGGTGTAACTTTGTATCGCGACCTGGGCCCGAGTTACGATAATCCAGGGCCGCGATCCATACTTACTCCCGTAAACTCTAAATTAACCAAAGTTAAAACAGAATCCACAAGGGATAACATTCATACCTGTCAATCGTATAATTTGCAGAAATATACATTGACAAAATCAATTTAAGATTTTACATGTATACAAAATAAAGTTCTTTATACATGTATCATTTCTATCATTCCTTTGCTTTCTTACATCAATCACTGCACATTCAAATACAATGCAGGCTGATATCTATTCATGTTTTCAAAACATTACATCCCAAAATAAATCCTCAAAAAAGAATTTAAAAAAAAGAAATTCTTAGTCCATTTGCACACTCGAATACCCATATCAAATGATATTCCGACCATCCCATTCGATTAGTCCCCTTGGAGGAACCGGAGCGGTCTCCTCCGCTGCCGTTGGGGCCGCCTCTGGACCGGCATGGGCAATCGGGCCTGTAATGCCATCAATAATAATAATGAACACGACGGTTCAACAATGTATAAACAGAACTTGTAACAGCACATGTTAGTACATATACTAAACTCATTCAATCTGTTTAGTAAACAATTCCAATTTTAGATAAGTCTAGATAATCCCTACAATGATAATGGTTCAGCACAACAAATCAATCAATAGACATGTACAAGATGACAACTACAATAGCATTCATTTCATTACATTTCATTTCATTTACCATCTTTCCTCAAAGGAATGATTCATCTTCCAAATGAAAGGCATCAATCAGTACCTATAGATACGATCGTAATTTGTTGGACTTACCAGTGTCTGGGCCAGAGATAACTGGTATCACCACGAAGCTCCGGAACGCCCCCAAATCGATCTACTGTAGTAGGAATAGTCATTTGGCTCAGGGCAGAAAGGTGCACCATTCATGACCCCGGCCTCAAGAAAGGAATCACTTGTTCCTTTATTAATTCATTTAGAACTTAATACAACAGCTAGGTAATGCCAGACTCAAGAGTCAATACATTAAATCCATTTCTAAATTCAACTCAATTCAGTAGTTCCATTCTTAACAATGGAAAAGAATAAACAGTGACATCAATCTTATGAGATTGGAACACAATGATAGGGAATACAATACAATAAGAGAATTACTAATTACACAATTCTACTCAATTCTATTTCAGTTCTAACCAACCATTTAGGTGCAACTGTTGGTTATCAAATGCACGTGTTATTCTCAATGGATATCACATTTATATTTTATATGTACATTGGAGTCCCCGTAATTATCACTTATGGAGGTTTAGTCCGTAATCAATTAACCATTAAAGCAATAGCTCAATTACAAAACTCTCTTCTCATTGTTCTTAATTCTCAATAGCCTCAATTACTCCATGATTAGTCTTAAAACTAATTCAAAGGACACTTAAGTACTCAAGAAGTATCCATGTTTCCTATAAAATCCAAAACCAATTTTCACCATCAATCAATGCTCTGTCTAGTACCAGATTCACTCGAGTGGACTCAAGTTCACTCGAGTGGACCCAGACAGAGAAGTGGTCACTCGAGTAAACTCAAGTTCGCTCGAGTGGACTCAAACAGAACGTGGGTCGCTCGAGCGGATCCCGATCTGCTCGAGCGGACTCATCCAAAGAGCAAGTCGCTCGAGTGAACTCTTGCTCGCTTGAGCGAACGCTTCAGAATTTCACTCCGAAATTCTGCAACTCTCTCTCTGTCTTTCAACTCTTCTTTCTCCATTACACTTCCACAACCTGCAATGGATTTGGACCTCCTGTCCACTCCTCATTTATCATCTAATACACACAATAACCATCTACTTCTACTCATTCCATCAATCCATAACATCAAACTCATTCAAACATTCAATGGAAATGCACAAAAGCTACAAATCTATGGAATACTATGAATCTTCTACAATAATCAACACTAATCACAAGTAAATATTTATACTTACCTCTATTGAAGCTTCTTAGACAAAAGCCATTCTTCTTTGGCTTGGTTTGACACAAATCTTCCTCAAAGGAAATCCCAAGCTCTTCAACAATGGAGGAAGCTTGATGGGGGAGATGAAGTCTTTTCTCCAACACTTGAAAATCTTCTCAATCTTCACCCTCAATGTAGAAAATGGAAGAGAAAGGAAGAAGAAGTGCCTAGGGTTTGCTAAAATGGGAAATGAACTCATCTCTTAGCTTAAACAAGTGGATTTTTCCACTTAAACCCTCTTCCACTTTTCTTATTTACATTCTAAGTCAAATGAAAGCTCATTTGATCAATCTTAGGTCAAATGGAATCAAGTGTATTATGAAAGTTGACGTACTTTTCGAGATACACACATTGGTATTAAGAATTTTCATATTTGACAAAATACGTGAAAACCCGTATTTACGAAAAAGCCCTCGTTTGAGCCTAAACTCATTTTATCTAAACTATTTCCATGTAAACCCATTCCATTATGCTTAACACATCTTTTGGGACTAATTTGTCTCTCTTTGGTCATTCACCATCATTAATTTAATTAACCATGCTTAATTAGCATTAATCCCAATTAATTAGCCTTAATCATGATTAGTTTGGGTCGGGGTGTAATACTTAGCCCAGGTGAGATTGTTTAAGCATGCGCTCCACACAAATTGCTTTCCAATATGCCTTATGAATGGTCTTGCTATCAGTCATTCTCTCCACTATGTACAGTTTCAAGACTCTTACAAAACTAATGAAATCATGTTGTTCATCATCCTCCATTCCACATGCATCTTGACGCCTTGAAAATTGGTCGGAATATTCAAGAACGGACAATTCTTCTTATTTCAAATCAAGAAATTGTTGAAAATAATTTTTATATGCAGCGTATCGTATTCCATATTTTAGCGCATATCTGGCTCCTTGAAGTGCATTGCAGAATTGGCTGATATGGAATTTCATAATGGACTGACCTAATGTAAAAAGCTCATCTCCACGAAAAGGAAGGTAGAAACGGATTTTAAATCTGACGATGGATGACTTTGGTATCATGAAAAAAAGATTGAACTATTGGTCGGGTCAAATCTGTCGTTGATTGGATTCTTCTGATGCCAAGATGATGTCAACACAACTCTATCGGGTTACAGTTCAAACAGGGTTGAATCCTTTAAATAAACCTAGACTTGAACTCGACCCAAACTAACCCGATTCTAGAAACTAGGCCCAACTGATGCAGGCCCATAGAATAATTGAGTTTGGCACGTGTCACAGTTAGACACATGAGGGCCTTTTGTCGCTCCTCATGTTCTGTGTGCAGAAGAAACAAATGGCCAAAACCCTTTTTGTTCTTGTTTTCCAATCTTTGTTTGTCGATGGAGAAGAGCAAAGGGGCTAAAACCCTTTTACTGTTTATGCTCGACGAAAGGAGAAGGAGAGCTCTGGTCAATGGTGGGGCAGTGATCGACGATGATGGCAACAGCCGTCCTCGGTGCACGGTACACTTTCTCTTCCCTCTTCTTCTTTTCGAAGGGGTGGGACTGGGATGGAGACGGAGGTTGAGGGACAAAGGGTTGGGGTTGAGATTTGCAGAGATGTGTGCTCTCTCTCTCTCTCTCTATTTCCTTTCCTTTTTTTGATTTGTCGAAAGGAACAGAGCGGGGTCTTCTCACTTCGGGATGGGTTTGGGGCAGCAATGGTTTTGGGTAAGGATCAGGGGTCTTGAATTGGAGATTTGGGGATTTTGTATTTTGGTTGTGGGATCCAGGGATTTTGGATCGATGAAGGGGATGGGGATTCTATGGCTGAGATTTTGGACGATCGACAGAGGTGTAGATTTTTTTTTTCCAGAGAAGTGGTGATGGCGGTGGAAGGATGATGGTACATGGATGGTGATTGTTTGGGATATGGTAGCGGATGGATTGAGAGGGTGACAATGGATGATGGATAGGTTCCGGTCTGCGATGGATCGGCGATCTGAGAGAACGCACCTCATTAGGAAAAACCCAAAATAAATTAATCTAACGCTCTGAAAACAATTGTCTAGAATGCCACATAAATAGTAAAAGAAGAATTAAGTCCTGAAAACTCTAATTAAACTAAAAAATTAAATAAATTGAGAATCTAATCCTAAATACAACTCATCAAATAAAGCCTGGCAGTTGAGTGGAATGACCCAAGTTTTGGAGCCCAACAAATTGAGTATTGATATCCTTTATTTTTCTAAATTTTACTTTAGTTTTGTGATTGTCATTAAAATCAATTGAAAGCTCCTGAAGCTAAAAATGCCAAAACAACATGGCATAAAAAAGAACCCGATGCTCCAAAAACCTTTTAACCATTGACCTCCCTTCAATCCCTTTGCCCATCCTTAATGCTATAACTATAAAACTTTGGCCCAAATTCACAATGAGACCTTTACATCCTCCTTACCCTTCCATATTGCCATGAATCAAGGTGGACCCTAGAAGACCAATTAGCACTAGATGTTATGGCAATGATCCCCCTCTTGATATCAAGTTCTTGTTTGATAGGAAATAGGATCCATTTCAGCTGTTGCAAGTTGCTCTTCCCTTGGTCTTTAACTATACCTCGAGCTAGTGAGGGACATGGTTGTATGTTTGAGAGTGCCTGAGTTCCAATTCAGGGCTTTTGGGTGAAGTCTGAAAAAGTTAGTTTGGCTGTCTCATTTTTAGTTTGGCTATTCCAAGGGTAGGGAGGAATCCTCACATTTGCAAATTCCTCATTTTTCATAAAGCATGCCCTAAATCTTCACGTTCTCATAGACAACACATTTCACGTTGTTTAGTAGTTTTTAATTGGATAAGTTTTTTTCTCAATAAAAGTATATTTTATTGAACCAACAAACAACAAACTACACAAACATTCAAAATATTTGTCATCTCTCAAACCATGGAAATTGACAGCTTTAACAAAACTAAGCTTAACTATATACTATGCTGCCTGATTAAACCTCCTAGGAATATAACTAAAGTCCAAACTATCAAAGTTGCCAATAGACTCAACAATATCAAAAAATGACAGAATTAATTGACCAATCAACATTGCCCTTAACAGCTTGAATAACTTCGTAAGCATCTGAAAAAAATCTGAATTTTTGAGTAACCTCCAATTTTAGCTTGATTTTAGCACAAGCAGGACCATTCTCCTTCTGCCTCTTTAAAAGAAAAAAGCTTAGGCCCTTTGAACGGTCCTGCATCAAGAAAAGTGCCATTACAAAACATTAAGAAACCAGTAGCAGGTAAGCCGTTTGGAGCTTTAAAAGCAACATTGATCCATAAATATCAACACAACATTCTTCATCTCCCTTGTCTCAAAATGTCTCCCTTATTAGTGAAGCCCACCTACTGATCAATCCAAATGAACTATAAAAATCTCCATTATATCTCAAGGATCCAATGGATTTTGCACCGATCGAGTAGGAGTGGATTGTTGGATCAACTATTGAAAGCCTTTTTTATTTAAAGTTATTAAACTTGTAGGCGGTTGATGAAGGGGTTAGTATCATTGGACTAATTTGAAATTTTATATTTATGGTGGTCCCACATAGATCATTCCATCCCCAATCTACTATGATCGGTGCAGTAAAAAATGCAGAGGCGGACCCAAGTGATGGCAAGCGGGTGCGGTCGCACTCGTGCAAAAAAGGGCCATGGTGGGCTATTAGCCGTACTGCTCTCGTCACACCTTCAAAACCAATCTCGCCTCACTCACGAAGATCGAAAGTCAAAAACTTAATGCCCAATTCGGTAAAACCCCTCCATCGAAAAGGTAAGATTACGTTTTTTTTGTTTTTGGTGAAAAGTGGGTTTTCTTCATTCTTTTGAGTATTTTGAGTTTTCCTGCAATTGCTAGAAGAAAGCCTAGTTTTAAATATATTTTTCTTGTGCACGCTATTTTTCTACCACCGTTGTGAATGAGTCTCTTCTCTTTTTTGTATGGGTTCTCCTAAAAACTTGAAAACGGACCCCAACAGCTGGTATGCACAGGAGTGCCATCTCTCTCTCTCTCTCTCTCTCTCTCTCTCTCTCTCTCTCTCTCTCTCTATGTGTATATGTATAGCCCTTTTCTCGTGCGAGGTAGCTTGCTATGGCCCACCTAGTGCCCCAAAGATCATGGGATAGGAGATGGGAAGATCCACGTGTATAGGGTCCACATATCAAATTTCAAGTCAATATCCCTTTCCCTTAACCTCTTAATCCGTGACCCACAAGTTTAATGGCTTTATATCAAACCGAATTGACCCTCAAATTTCAATGGTTTATTCCATTCAGATCAGTGCAAACCCATGGGATTCGATAACATGTATGGATGGTCCATTCAGATTAGAATATGGTGGCCTTCATAACCTACCTTGCACAGTAAGATCAATGATAGGTTAATGCGTAGGAAAATTGGCCATAGATATAAGAATATATAAAGCATATATGCATATATGCATGCTTGCAGAAACTATCAAGTGCATACCTTTTCCATGCGTCTTTCATACCCATCTCTAAGTAGGACCACCTGATCACTCATCTGGATGGATCCCACACACACCCCTAATAGTTATCCATCCCATTTCTTTTACTCCATACCAGATGGACTTAGCTGTTGGATCGACTGTTCTTTTTATATAAAATTGTTGAACTTATGAGTCACGGATTATAAGGGGTTAAGATGATCTAATGAGGACTGAAATTTTAAACATACATAGGGCCCATCCAGATCTTTCAAACCTCTACAACCCCATTGATTAGTGGGGGCCTAGGTGTACAACTTACCACCTAGCGTAGGGCACAAAAGGGATGTGCACGCGCATGTGCGTGTGTTTATAAAAAAAAATACTCCTCTTCTAGGAGGAATCATTGTAAGGCCACCTATTTAGAACGTTAGTCATGGGGAAGGGGACTGAAAAGGTCTCAATGTATGCCACAACTTCCTCCTTATCAGTCAGACCCTTGATTTCCATGGCCTCAATGTTCAATAATTTAAAACATTTAGAGTGTAGATAAAATCCGTTTTTCATCATAAAATTGAATATTAAAATTCTCTGGTCGATCACATTTTATCTAGTGCCATATTATTAAGTCATAGCCCTTGTATGAGGTTAGATCGATAAAAGGTGGACCCCCCAAATATGTTTGCACTTTCAGGTCTTTTCGGGAAAAAAAAAAAAAACCCTTTATGTATCATAATTTAGTTTAAAATTTTCAATGGACCCGTTCAAGAATTAGGATACAACTAGCTTGTTTATTTACCGGGTTGGGATCTAAGGCTGTCGAATCCAATCTATAAGCTCAAATATGTCCAATTAATGTTAAACGCATGCATGTAGATGGCCCTAGTTTTTAGTCATCTACTCATCCATACACAATCACATTGAGAAGAAAACACATCATAAAACAAAAGGTAATATTTTTTAAGCACACTAGCTCCCTTCTGTTTGAATATTCTTAGTAATACTAATAAATGATATCTCAATAATTACTCAAGTGTAAAAAGATATACCTCTAGCCAACATAGGCTTCAATTGTTTGTATCATTGATTCCAACTCCAAGATATAAATCTCTAACACGTTGCATCTCCACCATAGCATCTTCTATGTCCATTCGGTCCTTCATAGATATCACAGAACATGCTACCCCAACTGTGATGGTAGATATTAAGCACTTTTCAAGTTTACTATTTGCATTTGTGTGAGTTTGGCTTTCATTAAGACCTTCGACTTCTATTGAGAGCAAGTTTTTATCAACAATCTCCAACACTTGCTCTGGTAAAGCCAGCTTAGCAAATTGATAAAGGCTTAAACCTCCATTAAAGATCTCATCAGTTGGTTTCTTTCCTGTGAATACCTCCAAAAGAAGGATCCCATAACTGTAGATATCTCCGAATGTAGATACTTCACTCCCCATTTCGTACTCTGCCATTTTTTTACTCAAAATATTCTCAATGGTTGTGATTCAATTCAAGAAAACAGAATGCAATACTCAATATCTACGAAAACAAAAGTAAAGAATTTTTGAATGGGTATAATAAACCAGTGTTCCAGTTATTGAGTTTGAATTCTTGAGTACTAGAAAACTTTATTCCATCGTACCATAAAGTTTTCACAATATTTTAACAAATAAACTCCAAAAGCGGCAAATACCATAGATTAAGCTAAATATAAACTACAAGACCATCAAAACGGATCTTCCTTAAGCACCCCTTACATTTGTCATTTATATCGCAGCATCTACTTTACATTGTAGACAAATGAAAAAATTGTTTTTCTTGTAAATGAAGACTACTATAGTGAAGAATAGACATTCCTAACAAAGTTTTAAAAAAATTAGTGCATAACATAATCGTCAACAAAAATCGTATTCGAAACGCATCCAATAAATGATTGGTTAGATATATTGAACTTTTGTAAAATAGTGTACAAGTCAATTTATTGAAAAGAAAGGGAGTTATAAGTCAATTTATTAAGAAAAAAGGGGCAACTCTAAAAAAGAATAATATTCATTTAAGTAAATTTAATTTGCCAAAGTATAAAATCATTTTATTAGATGAAATAAATAACTTTGACACATTCAATAATTTTATTCTATTGTCTCAGTTTTCCACGTTATCCTAGTCATTTTTTATTTTTATTTTGTGGTGAAAGAAAGATACGGGGATTTGTTGATGAATATGTGATTGCTTCCTATAATCATTTTATTTACTTGATTAAAACTCATGATGGTGTTAAAGGAAAAGGAGCTTAGTAATGGTTTTAGCTAAGTATGCTTGTAAAAAAAAACACAGTGAAAGATAAAGTGTGTACCTGGAGCTACATATCCAATAGTTCCTCTTATGCCAAGCGAGTTGGTATCGTTCTGAGAGCCATTGCTTGTAGCTTCAGAAAGGAACCTTGCTAATCCAAAATCACCAACAAGGGCATTCATGTCATCATTGAGAAGAATATTGCTTGGTTTTAGATCACAATGAACAATTGGTTTCTCACAACAAGTATAAAGATAATTCAATGCAGAAGCTACATCAACAGCTATGTTCAACCTTTGAATAAGGGTTAAATTCTTGGATTGGTGTTGCTCATCCATGCTTGGATGCAACCACTGCTCCAGGTTCCCATTAGCCATGTAGTTGAAAACCAGAGCTTTGAAATTATCACCTTTAAAATCGATGCTCGAGCACACAGTAAGCACTTTTAGAAGATTTCGATGCTGAATACTTCTCAAAGCTTTACATTCGACTATGAAACTCGTAGAAGCTCCTTGCCGCTGAAGATTAAGCACCTTCACTGCCACAATCTTCATAATGTAATCCAAATACCCTTTATAGACATATCCGTAACTTCCAACCCCAATCAAGTTTGCTGAAGAAAACCCATTAGTTGCTTTACAAAGATCTCCATAAGAGACTTTCGTAAGTTGTTCCTCCAGGGGGTGCGTTATTGAACAAGGATGTGGATGCTTCTTTGATTTTCTTACACAATAATAATAAAGGAGGAACAATGGCAAAACCGAACGAAGGACTGAACCGATGAGTATTGCGATCATTTGTTTTTTTAAAAGGCGTTGGCTCTGTTTCTTACCATCTTTGCTGGGGCATTCTGGCAACAGCAGTACTGGATTTCCCCCACAGAGCTTTTTGTTGCCTACGACTGAAATTGCACTTGCATTCTTAAAGATTCCTTCTTGTGGTACTTTTCCTTCAAAATCATTATAAGATAGGTTTAGATATTGCAGATGACGAAGCTTTTCAAGATATTTTGGAATCTGCCCCGAGAAGTTATTGCGTGAAATATCCATTTGTAACATACCTTTCAAAGCTCTCAAAGATGGAAATGCTCCTTGAAAGAAGTTACCCTCTATTAAAAGGTACTCCAAACTATGACAATTATCTAGGCTTTTGGGAATTTCACCAGATAATTTGTTATCAGAGACATTTAGCAATTGAAGGCTCTTTGAGTTGCCTACTTCCGTTGGCAAGGACCCGACCAAAGAATTTGCCCCTAGATTGAGAACTCGGAGAGTTGTAATGCTAAAAATTTGTTTCGGCATATCACCAGTTAGATCATTGTGACCAAGGTGTAATATTGATAGTCGTTGGCAATTCTTAAGAGTTGAAGGTATGATTCCTTGTAAGTTATTTTTATGAAGAAGCAAAATAGACAATTGAGTGTGGTTGTCGATGGAAGCTGGAATTTCACCGGAGAAATCATTATTACCCAAACTCAAACCCTGTAACTTGTTAAGCTTTCCAATACTATCTGGAATCTTACCAGTCATGAAGTTGTGATGCATGGCCAATAAAATCAAGTTTTTCAAATTACCTATTCCTGAAGGGATGTTTCCAAATATCTGATTACGCCATAATTGGAAATCTTGAAGATCAGTAGAGAGATTGGCTCTAGAGTTGGGCAATACACCTGTGAGCCGGTTGTAGCTTACTAACAAGTCATTGAGAAGGCTACAATTGGTTAGAGAAGAGAGAAAGCCCATATCCTCTTCTCCCCCACTTCCAAGTAGATTGCCATGCAAATTTAAAGTACGGAGACTTCGCAACCTTCCTAGGTTTGTAGGAATCGATCCAGTGAATCGATTTGTGCTCAATTCAAATATTTCAAGTCGCAAGGCATTGGACAATGAGATAGGAATGGGTCCTGAAAATCGGTTCTTTGCTACATAAAACGCAATGAGATTGGGAAGAGAGACTTCGAGATCGGGTGGAAGGCTTCCACTCAGTTGGTTTCGAGCGACAGAAAATCTAGCCATAGATGAGGGATTGTAAAGTGTGGGAGGAATAGTGCCAGATAGCTTATTGTTTTGTATGTTGAAAAAGAATTGGTTTGTAATCTAGCTGAGCTCTTCTGGTATGTTTCCCTCTAATTCATTACTTCCCACAGAGAAATGAATGAGAGATGAAAGGTTCCCAAGTGAAGTGGGGATACTTCCTGTGAGCCTATTCCTATGAAGACGGAGCGTATTGAGCTTTGAAAAAGAGCCTAGCTCAACAGGAATCCTGCCAGTGAGCTTGTTGTGATTGAAATTGATGGCTATGAGTCTCCAACAATGGGTTAGATTGATTGGGATTTCTCCTCTCACCGAGTTATTACTGAGATTGAGGTACTTGAGCCTGAACAAACGCCCAATTTCTAGGGGGATTTGGCCAAGGAGTTTATTGTTACTGAGGTCGATTACACGAAGGAATGTAAGGTTTGCGATGAAGGGTGACAAAGGACCTACCAGCTGAAGTCCAGTCAGATTCATGGCCACGACCCTTTGAGAATGGCGCCGACCGCATGTGATTCCTTTCCACTGTTACAAAGGGAGAGAATCATTCCATGTGCTCAAGGAATCGCTCAGCAACTGATGCTTGAAAGCGAGTAGAGCGAGTGCATCGGTTGCATTTGCTGAATCTTTTGTCTTTACTGAAGCCGCCACATGCCACTTGAGAAGCGTTGCATGGATGAAGAAGAATAACCAAAGCCACCTCTCAAGAACATCAACAATATTACGTGAGAGCTCCATCACCAACTGTGGAAATTAAGGGTGTGTGGATTGTGGAATGAGGCAAGACAGAATCTGTAACACCCTGTTCCGAGTTAATTAAGATTAACTCTAATTAATCGGGATTAATGCTAATTCAACATGTTTTATTGGTTAAATGTTGATTAATGGCTAAAGTGATATATAATTTGGCTCAAATGGTCAAATTGAGCTTAATGGAAAGAGTAGTAAAGGTTCCGAATGAATTGACATGGTTTTAGGCTAAACTATGTGATGTAACGACTTTTTCGTAAATACGAATTTACGCGTATTTCGTCGAATACGGAAACTCTTGATACTTGCACGTATATCTTGAGGAGTACGTTAACTTCCGTAAATGTAATGATTCCATTCAATGTGAATTGGTTCAAATGACCATTCATTTGACTCAAATTGTAAATAGTGGAAAGGAGAGGGGCTAAAATGCAATTGAGGGCTTATAAGATGAGGATGAACTCATTTGAGTTCATTCCTTCATCCCAGCCGATCTCTCTTCTTCTCTTTCTCTTCTTCTTCTTTCTTCCAAGTTCTTTTCCTTGAGTGGTGATTTATTAGAGAATTGACGAGTGATTGTGAAGAGGAACTTCATCTTCTTCATATTCTCCATCTTCTTTCTTACTTTCTTGGAGTTTAAGCTTGAGAAGATCTCAAGTTTTCCACCAAAGAGGCTACAAGTAAGTGAATTATGTTGTTTTTAGGATTTCTGAGTTCACTTTGGTGATTTGGAATGGTTTCTTACATAAGAAACTCATTAGAATTTTCTTGAATGGATTGGTTGATCCTTAAGTTCAAAAGAAGGTTTGGCTTGAGGAATTCAGCTTGGATTCAAGCTAGATAAGGAAATTCTTGCTAAGAAGTTTCCAAACAAGGCAAGTATACTAAATTGTATTGATTTCAAATGTTAAGTGATTTGTTAGAACTCAAGGAGTTCAGTTACAGAAAATTCGGTTCAGAATTTTCTGCATTTCTGGGCACAATTCGGTCAGCCACCAGGCTGACCGACATCTGACCGAGAGCTGACCGACATAGGTCGGCTAGCCGAAATTGTGAGTTCGGCTAGCCAAGGGTTGACCGCAAGGTGACCGAGAATCTTGTCAGGGTTTTTCCATCAGAAGTTTAGCTTCTGGAAAACGAACCGTAAGCTGACCGAAGAAATTCGGCTAACCGAAATTTGAATTTCGGTCAGCCGAGTAGGTGACCGAATAGGTGATCGAATTGAGCAAATTATCCTGTAAATGGAGAAATTCTGGAAAGCTGACCGAATGTGGTTCGGTCAGCCGAAACCCCTAATGCGGCTAACCGCTAGGTAACCGACTAGGTGACCGAAATTGAGGGAATATCAGAATTGATTTCTGATAATTTCCTAAACCTTCATGGGTGTTAGCTAAACTTATGTGAATGTAAATTTCACTAAAAAGTGATGTCATCTAAAATAACACCTACATTGCATAATGAACGTTTCACCCGAATGTTGTTTTAGGAAGTTTACTTGTTTCTGACTTGAGTTGGCTTGTCCTCTCTCATCTACTACTGTTATGCTCCTTGTTGAGTTATCATTGAATAATGTGTTGAATTAATACAATGAAATGTAATGAAATGAAATGAAAAGAACTGAAATGAACAAACACTGTAATGTATGAAAGATTAAGTCTGCTGTAGTAGATGGAGCGTTCCGGAGCTCCGTGGTGATGCCGGTGATCTCTGATCAAGACACTGGTAAATCTCACACATTTGAAAAACCACTTAATAAAGTGAGTAACATTTGATAAGCCACTTAATAAAGTGAATAATATTGAAATGAAATGAGTCCTTGAAAGGCTGGGTTGTGAATGGTGCGCCTTCCGCCTATGCTAGAAGACAACGAAAAGACACTTGATAAAGTGTATATAATGCATTGAATGCTCTCTTTAGGGGAGAACTATATAAATTGAATGCTTCCTTCAGAGAAGAACTATATGCATTGAATTGAATTAAATTGAATTGAATTGACTTGAATAGAATTGTTATACATTGGAACCACAATGCTAAACATATGATATCATAGAATTGTGTATACATTGTTGAACCGTTGTGTTCACAGTGTTATTGATGATATTACAGGCCCAGTTGCCCGTGCCAGTGGTTCCGAGACCGTGCCGCCAGCGGAGGAGACCAATCTGGTTCCTCCAGGAGGATTGAATGAATGGACGTAAATCGGAGGCGACCGGTTTAGCGATATTTGGAAACATTTTGAATAGATTTATTTTGATTGTAAATAGTGATCACATGCATTGTATTTTAATATGCATGGTTGATTTAAATAGGAAGTGAGATGTGTAAGTAAACTTTACTTTCTGTAAATGACTTGTACATATTAATTTTGGATGTCAATGTATATATATATTTCCGCAAAATGTACATTTGATAGGTATATGTAAGATCCCTTGTGAATCTCGTATTGGCTTCGGCGATGCGAGGTTTACGGGAGTAAGTATGACGTTCGCGACTCGGGATTTGGCCGTGGTAACCCTAATCTCGGGCCCGAGTCGTGACAGAATCCCATGCCACCTATTTATAGCAGATGCATGCCATGCTGTTGCAATTACATGACTTTACCGTTTACTGAGTCTCGTTCATGACTCGTCCAGTCTTCTCCGATGATAAAAAAAACAATGAATACATGGAGTAGACAGTAGTGGGATGCATTTGCAGAATGACTTAAGACTTGGACCTGAAAAGTGTGATGTGCATCGTTCATGACTCGTCCAGTCTTCTATGTTTTTTTTTTTTTTTTTCTTTTCTTCATTTTTAGTCTCACCATTCTCTCGAGTAAGAACGAAAAATGGGTATTCAGCTTATATCTGAATGGCCATGTTGTTAGGACTTGGGAGCTATTCCATCCGCAAACCCATAGGGCCATGCTCCTATTATTCCTATTAAGAATTAATTTTGTGCTTTATTTTTCTATTTTACTTTTGAAAAGCTATGTCAATATAATAGAATAATGTGTTTGGGTCTGCAGCGCATTCGTCGAGAGGTTTTTTTCCCCCTCAGAAATTCCCTATATTTTCATACAACCTCATTTAAGCCCCTTTTTTTGTATATTTATCAAAATCTCCCTTTATAATTAACAGTCAAAGTGTACATAATAATTACAATCGATTCCATTGTCCAATTATTTATTTTTGACGTATTAATTACCTCTTTCTTTTAATTAAAAGATAAAAGTTAAGATATGTTTGTCCCTTATATCATTAAGGGTGACAAAATGTGTTCCTCCTCTGTTTGTAATTTATACAACTTTGAAAATGCCAAATGACGGGTGAGACTGAGTCGCACTAATCAGATGGTTCATATCTATTCCAAGCGGTGTAATCGAATTTTAAATTTATAATCACCAATAAGTGATTAGAGTTATTGGGGGCGGCCCCATACATAGTTGGGGCATCCTCCCAACTCTAGTTAGTCAAATAAAAACCACAAAACTTATATCATACATTGTCTGAACCCATTGTTCAGGAAAAGAAATGCGAACGTGATGACAATTCCGACGAAGAGGATACTACAGAAATTAAATTTTTCTGTAATGGAATTGTGGACAGGGGCTGTAATAAATTGAGTCTGGGTGGTAGTGCACTCAAGCGCGTTGGTCAGGTTCTAGTACAGTTTTCATGACTGAAGCAGGGCGGTTCTTCTCTGATAGCTGAAATCCATTCAATAGAAGAGGCTATAGACTTGGCTCTACAACGCGGATGGAGGAAAGTTAGCTTCCTAAGTAATTCGTTGTTGTTTATAGATGCGATTAACTCAAATGCAAATGATCCACCTTGTGAGATTTATACTCCAGCGCAAGAGATAAGCGACAAGGCAAAAGAATTCACCGCAGTGAAATTCAAGGCAATCCGTAGAATTGATAATGCCAAAGCTCATGCTCTCGCAAAAATAGGTTTAACTTCAAATTGTGATTGTTTGTCTATTACGGATGAAGTAGCATGTAATTATCTTTCTTTAATAAATCAACTATGTTTCCAACCATGAAAAAAAAAAAAAGAAGAAAGGAAGAAGAAGACGCAGTCCAACTAATGGGGCCACTTAGATGCATGTCCATTTGTGGGAACTGAGAGGAGGGCAGCTGAAATCGTCACCTAGGCAGGGTGGGGAACCAAAAACTCAGCCCACCAGATTATTCTAGACATTAATTTAACGGCATTAAAGTTTAATATCATTTTAACCGTAGATTTTTTAATCTTTAGTTCAATAGTGAGTGAAGGTTCAATGAGCGTAAAATCAGGCGGGATGCCAGAACGTCGGATGATGATATTATCAAAGAGTAGTGTTTGATCAAAGGTGGGCCCAAGTGGGCCCCATAGGTTGGATAACATTTTCCTCTAGTAAAAGTACAAAACACATGGGCCCTCTGTGAGTTTGTATAAAAATATTTTTTGGCCTTTTGTGAAAAATCCTCATAAAAAAGATATGAACCCAAATTTAAAATGGGACCAAATCCTAGATCTGTATCTAATTTTCTAAGCTGATTTGGCCGTTTGGGACCCATTGCCAACAATCAATCACTTCATGTGTTCATACGAGAGGAGAGAGTCCAGATCTGTTGTAAGGGGAATATTGTTTCGTCCTGTACCCAAATACCACATGTGTAAAATGTCATGTCACTCTCAATTGGTTAACCCGAAATCCTTTTTTTTATAGAAATAAAGAGATACTGTTTCATTCAATCCTATATTACCCACGTGTAAAATCCCTTCTTTGATTTTCCTTGAAACAGGAGACCCGGGGAGAGAGAATGAAAATTTACATTGGCCAGCTTTTTGAAAAAAAGATTGTGTCGTGGAAACTTAAGATCGAGTCGCCATTGGGGCAATATTAATTGAAAATTTTATTCGTGGATGGTTAGAATTCCTGACCATGTATCATGAGGTGAAGAAAAATGAGGAATGATGGTGACAACAGCCCGTGGCACACATGCAACCATAGGGACTTATGTTGACTCGTTTGGGCCCGACCATCCCTTGCTGCTGCTTCATATGATTAGTTCAATAGGTATTTTCTTTTACTGTTCATGGATTGGAAACATATTTGTAATAATCAAGCAGTATAATAATCTGCTGAGGACGGATATGGCAAACATTACAATTTAAATATTTATGTATTAAAAAAATTATAAATTTTAAAAATAAGATAAAAGAAAAAAAATATATAAGAGAGTACTTATTTGTGTAATCTAAAAGCTGGTGGCGTGGAAAGCACAAAGGAAAATCTGAGTAGAAAAGACTCTTAGATTTTGGATAGAAAGGGAGTGTGTTTGCAGAACACGAAAGTGTAAATCTGAAAATCGAGGGGTGATTATTATTGCTTTTGATAATGGGATAAAGAGAATAGTTACATGGGACATGGGATAGGAAGTGGGGAGCTGCATAAAATACGTGGGGGGGGGGGGGGGGGGGGGGGGGGGTTGGGGTTTGTACGGTCAAAATCCAAACCAACAGTCTAAATTATTGCCCAAACCCTTGGACCCCCCCTCAGATAGAAAAATGATTCAAATCGGAATTCCAAAGTCATCCATAACTGCATTAGTAGAACAATTTTAATCAAATCACATGGTTTCGTTTGTTTGCATTAGTGGGCCATGTATTGTTTCAAGATCATTGACCCCAATTCTATAATAAGAAAATCCGGGCCCAAGTTTCACTGATTTGAATAATATTCAACATCAAATTGATCAATATGTGAAGAAGAAGAACAACAATTGAAGGCCCGAATGTTTGGAATTTGGATAGAAATGAATACATCGGAAAATAATCTCCTGTACTAGGTTGGAAAAGGCTTAGTCAAGGTCCAAGTCACAAAACACGAATGACGAAACTCACGCCAAGATAATCCCCAGTACGAACAAATATAAAAAGCAGATACCCAGGAGACTTTAAATTACAAGGTAGAAACGTAGAAAGCGATCAAATCACATGGACTCAGAACTCGATAATCCTTCACTCAGTTTACCTGTAATGTTATTTACCTGTAATTAGTTAACAAATAAACTTTATGTGTGCAGGAAACTCAAGGTATCCCTGCACCTGGACCCTGATAGTAAATCGAGTTAATTGAACTCAGATTATGAAGATCCAAAAAAGGCCTCTGGGCACAGTTTAGGAGTATACGGGGTCGATTATGCAGTGATCCATACAATTGAGTACGATGAGACTGGGGTCTAAAATACATAGGTATTCAATACATTGGATGCTTTTGACGCCATTAAAAATGAAAATCAAAAGTGAATTTCAAAAAATTGAGCATTAAATAACATTTTCTTTTATGAAAATAGACCGAAGGGAAGATGGAAAATGAATAACTAGCCTTCGGTCTTCATTTTTAACCACTTAAAAAAATATCTATGTATTTTTATGCAAGAATAGGCCCTAAATGGGAAATTCCAGAGTGGGGATGTTCTTCCAGATCGGATGGTAGATGAGGGAGAGGATGGGCTACATTCAATTCTGCACCATGCACACATCATCTGTGACTTTTTTTCTGGTGCAGAATTATAACTCATTCTGTCTAATCTATAGGTTGTTAATTGGATTGGTCTGTATGCAGCAGAGGACAAGAAATCAACAGTCTAGAGTAGCAAAAAGAAAACAGAAGGCCCTTACTCCTAGAAGATCATATTCCACTGGAGGGGTTCTCTCTGTTCCATACAATGAGGCATATTCTAAGTCATAGGATTTACAATACTGTTTGCTAATTAGGAAAATGACTACAAATTAAAGGTTAATAGAGTTTGAAGTTGAAAGAATGACATCAAAGCTAATGGGGAGATATGGAAATGTAGAAAAATCAGTCCATGCTTAGATGAAGCAGGGGAAAGAGGAAGAACTGAGAAGTCATATTCAATGACTACAAAATTTATAGGCAACTACCCATCTGATAGTACTTGCTAATTGTACTGGGCAATCAATAAACTGTCATAAGCAGCCAAATGGTGGTGTTACTGGTGTAGCAAGGACCAACCATGGTAACAGCTTTACCACACTAGCAAATTGTAGCAATGACCATGTTTCTGCAGCCAGCTAGTGTGTGTGTGTATAAAAGACATGACACCCTATATTAAAACCTCAACCTGAATAATTAACCCAAAAAATTGATCTATTATTTTGGCAGTCCTTCTGTGAATACTCCAAATGGTTTAAAATGCACTTGTTCGTCATAAGCTGTGACTTCTATACTCTTCGAGATTTGTATAGCATTACCCAAAGAAAACTGACGATTAAATGAGAAGGAATAGATTAAAAAAATGGGTTCTTAAATGTTGGTATTAACTATGGTAATGCTGCCCTTAGTAGGGAAGGACTTTTTTTGTTTCCTTCCATTGGAAGATGTGGAAAATCAAAAAATGTTCTCCTTCGAGCAACTGCAAGTGAATAATTTATTCTTTCTAAGGAGTTTCAAACTCAACTCTCACCTCATTTTTAAAAAAAAAAAAAAAAAAAAAAAAAAAAGGGAAATAAAGAAGGAAAAGGCACTCTCCACCAACTAGCAGGAATGTTTGGTTGGGTTTTTTGGTTTACCCTTGCAGCCTTGCTCAAGCCTAGACAATACCCGGACAGCCTTATTTGTTGCTAGGGGCTCCACCATATCCAAATTTACCTTTTATTATAACCCAAACCAATGGGGCCATGCCAATACCCATATCCATACCCCCTACCTCAATCAGATTCAGTGCCATATCTTCATATTAAGAATTGATTTTATGCTTTATTTTTCTTTTTAGTTTTGGAAAGCTATGCCATTAAGAGTTTTCTTTTCTTTTTTTTTATTTTTTGCAAGAATTCCCTATATTTTCCATTCAACAGCATAAAAACCACTATGTTTATTAAAATCTGTATTGACTTTATAGTGAAAGTGTACACAACAATTACTTCAGTTCCCATTCTCCAATTATTTCTTTTTAACATAATTAAAAGATAAAAAAGACATGTTTGCCCCTTCTATCATTAATGGTGATGGCATGTTACCAAATCACCGTGGCAGCCAAATGACGGTTGAGACTGAGTCCCACTAATCAGATGGCCGATATCTATTACAAGCGGTGTAATCAGATTCTAAATTGGAGCCAAAAAAATTGGAAAAATGATAGAGTTTCAAATTTTATAATCACCAATATGGTGATCGGAGCTATTGGGGCAGCCCCATGATGGATGAATCTGATGTAGATGAGTCAAATAAAATCACCTATTATATGTATAACCCATTTTATCTTGAATTTTCTAGGAATTTAGTTTCACGAAAAAAAAAAAACAAAAAAAAGCCACCACGAGTTTCTTACTAAATTCAATTCCATGCAAAAGAGTCATGGAAGAAAAGATCAAATCCTTGCAAATTATGAGCGTAAACTATGTCTCTATTTTATATCATTCACTTTTCACCACTATAACAATCCTTGTTGGAAGTCCATTTTGCCGTGAATTTTAGGAATTCAATTCTATGTGAACAAATTCTATGTGAACAAACAGGCCACAATGACCTCCTGAGAATTCAATTCCTCGCAAACTCTCAGGGTCACATAACAAAATATGATGTCTTTGGATAGAAAAGTCGTGGGCCTTTTGGTTGGTTGTATAAAACTGCTTTTGGGCTTTTTTTTGAGAAATCTTAGTAAGAAAAAGAAAATATGAGCCTATGGGGCTGGTCCTGAACCCGAACTTAAAATTGGCCAAAACTTTAGATCTGTATGAGTATCTAATTTTCACGATCAATGCTACATGGACGTACTCTTGGTCTGAATTTTTGCCCGAATTGCATTGTAATGTCATATTTACCCTCAAATGGCCTTCACTCACTCACTCAAATGTCTTTTCACCTTTTTATTTACGGAATTCGGACCAGAATTCTGGTTGGGAGTTAGTCCAAGCAGCATTTTTCAATTTTCACAGGCCGAATCAGCGTAATTTAGCCCCGCGGCGACTGTGGGTCAAGAGGATCCCGATTCGATGAGAAGCTTTTGCAGCATGACTTGACTTGCGAAGTTACGTTCATGACTCGTCAATTTTCTACGATGGACTACAGAAGTTGACTTGGACCTATATGCAGATGACTTGACTCGGACTTCAAACGTGAGCGTGTGCATCACGTTCGTACAAATACTTTTATCCCGGGGGTTTGTTTAGGTCTTATTTTTAGAAATTTATCGAAAAAATCAGATTATCAAAAAGGTAATTTTAAGTGCCTTTACATTAAATCAATTATTTTTTCCAAAAACATATTCTTTTTTTCACATTTTCTACTAGGGTCTCTATCGACCCCTTTTTTTTAATATTAAAGTCCCTAGCAACACTTGGGTCCATCTTAACCTTCACAGAATTTTTATTTACTTTGATTGTAGGGTCACAGGTTTGAGAAAAATGCCAGAGTAGTCGTTTTGATGAGCTTTTCTCTCTACAACTCTCTCTCTCTCTTTCTCTCTCTCTCGTCTCCACCCCCTCTCTCCGGCCAAATCCAGAAAATTTGCAACTCTTCCTTCCTCCGGCCAGATCCAAAAAATCTCCGCCCTACACTCCCATCTTCAGCCATCGATCCGCCCACAACAAATTGTGCAAACCACCCCCACAAACCCAGATACGTTTTCAACGTATCATGTTTGCCGTGAGAAAGACAAGGCCTTGTAGCTCCTGCCGACCTCTCTGTCCTTTTCTCTTTCCCATTCTCTCTCACCGTCTCTGCTGGCTCTCTCTCTCTCTCTCTCTCTCTAGCTGTCAATTTCTCCACTCAAACCAAAGTTCCTCTATTGTCTTGTATTCTCTCCGGCTCACCCTCTCTCCACCCGAAAGACGGTTCAATCCTCAATGAGAGCTGGTACTTGTTTCTTCCAATGACATCACTCACTGATAAAAGAACAAGAACCAATTTACTTTCTCCCTGAAGAAATGACACATGGTTGCCTTAAAGCAAGATGCAACCCATGGCATTACAGTCTTCAGATCTTCTGAAACCCACTTCAAACTCTCATTTTATATGGTGGTCTGTGGCTTATGATCCGAGGCAGTTTTAGGTGGAATAATGAGTTGTGGCTGTATACTTCTTTTGAGTTTAGTCACCACCTGATGGTTCTATTAATCATGATTCATATCCATTATTGGTCCATCATATCGAAGGAAGTCTTAATCGTGGGTTCAAAGGACCTAAGCCCAACTCATGACTAAATGAGTTGGGCCGAGGACAACTCAAGCATCACCTGTTAACTAAAGGGTAAAAACTTATAGCACTCGCCCAACCTACAGGGCTACAACCCCAGTGTTATGCTTGAAACTCAAATCGACCAGTCCGAGAACAATTACTCAAATCGACCAGGTTGTGGGGCCTCACTCTGATTTGCACAAAATTTAATGTTTCTATTATTAATGGTGTTATAGTTTGTACGCAATTTTAAATTATATGGAAAATAGGCCTTACAAATATGTTCAATAGAAGCATGAAAGGGTTGCTTTTGGTACATTGGGGACTCAAACATAGCTAGGAACTCTTTCCTCTCTTTTTTATTTTTATTTTTATCTGTGCGTGTGCAAAAGGGTGGACCATTGATGGGCTTTTAACCTTGCAACTGTGCTATCAACTTTTGCCAGTGCAGGGTGGAACGTATTTCTTTTGGGAAAGTAAAGGGTGACGTGCATGAGGAAGGAAAAAAAGAAAGGTGCTTTCCCTTCTACTCTAATAAAATTTTGCTGTAATCTGAAAAATAAATAAATAAATAAAAAAGCAAGAGACTATGCCACAAGAATGGAGATCTTTCTTGTTTTTTTTTGGTAAGAAGGATGGAGATCTTAATGGAATATATAGCAACCATGTGACTCCCGGGACTTCGTGGAGATTTTCAATTTTATGGCTATCTTCAAATTTTGTGCAATTTTCACAATATTGATCAGGACCAATAGAATGAACAGTCATTTACATGTTACAGTATAAATACATGCAAATGAAAACATATAACTCATGGATGTTTGTTTGTCTAGGGCCTCTGAGAGAGAAGGATGAGAGAAAGCTAAAACTGAGACATGGAACTACATATTTGGGCTCGCAGACCCCTTAGTTTTAAAATGTGCCATGGAGCTTGGCATATTGATGATGCTATTGAGGTGGGCGGACGACCGATGACACTCGATGATCTATCGGCCGCAACCGGGTGTGCACCGGCCTGCTCTATTAGAAGGAAATCTTTTTTTTTTTTTTTTTTAAGAAGGATGGAGATCTTAATGGAATATATAGCAAAAATGTGACTCTCGGGACTTTGTGGGGATTTTCAATTTTAGGGCTATCTTTTGTGCAAGTTTCAACAATATTTCAGATCTTTGATATATTGCGTTTTAATCCTAATTTACAAAGTTGTTAAGGCCCTAATGTTTGATATCTCCCCGACTAGAGCTTGAACCTGTATACCTGCCTCCTCTAGTTACTTTTAATATTCCTTTACCAGCTACCTATGTTAGGACCATTACTTTTAATATTCCTCTAGTCACCAGAACCTGAGAGAGATGGATTTTGAGATGGATGATGCTGTCAATACTACTATGAAAATTTTTTTTTCTAGTTATTAATTAGTTGGACTTGTCAATTTGAATTTGACCCAGAAGTAAAAGGATTTCAAACCAAATTCTGAATTACCGGGTTGGTTCTGGACTAGGTGCCTCGCAAAATGGGTCAGGAATTGCCATCCCTACCTCTTGGAACATTTTAATCTCAACTAGAGCTCAACTCACCGAGTTGGAAGTTAATTGGGTAACAGAATAGACATTAATGAACACACATTTACCACGTCCCACTCAATATTGCAGGTCCTGCAACTTCATAGCCAACTAGAGAAGGCCAATCAAATCTGATAACTTTAGCAACTGCTCAATGCCTCTGTAAATGGGGGATATTTATAATAACTTAAAATCAATTCAATGATCGACATAATTTACATAGATGGTTATCAGTGTTTGACTGGACCCGATGCCTTCATTCATCCAGCTGCCTCTATCTTCCTTACCACTGTTTTTGCCATTTGGAAGTGTAGAAACGATGTGATTTTTCGCAACTCCATAACCTCCCAGACGAAGGTCAAATGATACCTGACTGAGCTTCTTTCAGCATCTCTCAGTTGTTTATTCATCATTACGCCTAGGCTTGTTTGGCCTCTGTTTTATTTTTTTCTCTTCCTCTTGTAAAGTGGCCTTGTGAGCTTCTTCTTTTGGAGCCTTTCGTCTCCTTTTTTCTTCTAATACAATTTGCCTTTTAGCCAAAAAAAAGAAAAAGAAAAGGTTAGATCGAAATTGGGATAATGTTAATAAACAACTAAAACCAATAGTTCAGCGAATTGATGAGGGTATTCCCAAGGTTTTCACCCGATAGGACTAATCCCCCCGGATGCACTCATGACTTCACAACTAGGTTGTGGGGCGTCACTCTAATTTGCACAAAATGTAATGTTTCTATTATTAATGGCATTATAGATTGTATGCAGTTTTATGGACCGACACATATGTGTTTAATAGGGTGGACCTATGGTGTGCTTTCCCTTCTACTCAAGTAAGGGAGATGCTCGTATGAGAGATATCTCTCACCTTATATGAGAAATAGGGATGGGTGCCCTCACACTTAAGTTTTTGGCATTGGATATGGATGTAAGGGCCCCCACTCTATCTCTCATATAAGGTGAGATATCTCTCGTAGGAGCATCTCCCCTCAAATAAAATTTTGCTGTAAAGAAGAAAAATTAAAGGAAAGTAAAAAAGAAAGAGACGTTGCCACAAGAATGGAGATCTTTCTTTTTTTCTTTGGTAAGAATGATGGTGATCTTAATGGAATATATAACAACCATGTGACCCTCGGGACTTTTATGGAGATTTTCAATTTTAGGGCTACCTTCAAATTTTGTGCAGTTTTCACAATATTTTAGACCTTTGATGATCTTTGACATATTGTGTTTTTAATCCTAATTTACAATGTTATTAAGGCCCTAATGTTTGATTTCTCCCCGACTAGAGCTTGAACCTGTGTACCAGCCTCCTCTAATTACCTTCAATATCCCTTTACCAGCTGAGCTACTATTAGGACCATCACCTAGATTTTAAGATTTTAGAAAACGAGACAAGCTATTCCTAATTGGCAACCCTGCATCTCATCTCACCTAGCTGCCCGGGGATCTATTTCCATTTGTGTGGGCTCTCCTTCCCTTCTTGCGGGGTCCTTCCCTTCTTGCGGGGTAAGGTTCCTCTTCTCCCTTGTGCGGGCTCTCTTGCGTCCTAACCCCTTTGGCTGGTAAATAAAGAAAAAAGAAATAAAACATGTTATTATATGTTAATCGGGTATTTTGGAAATACTGCCACTCACTTTTTATGACCTAAACTCTTGATCCCCGACAACGGGCTGCTAAGATGAAAATGCAGCAATATTCGAGTAAAAAGTAGGATCTCTCATTCACCATGAGACCAATATTGATCAGGACCAATAGAATGAGCAGTCATTTACATGTTATAGTATAAATACATGCAAATGTAAACATACAAGTCATGGGTGTTTGCCAAGGGCCTCTGAGAGATGGATGAGGAGCAAGATAAAATTGAGATATGGAACTACATATTTGGGTTCACAGACCCCTTGGTTTTAAAATGCGCCATCGAGCTTGGGATTGCAGATGCTATTGAGGTGGCCGGGTGGCCGGGTGACCGATGACCCTCCATGAGCTACCGGCCGCAATTGGGTGTGCACCGGACACCCTCTACCGCATCATGAGGTTTCTGGTCCACCAGTATGTTTTCCAGCGCTTGTGCTGTTTGAGACTAGTCCTGTGACGCTCACTCCATGGCATGCCCCTGAGCGCCTATATCCGAGGTGGAGCGCCCCCCCGCATTTCTTGCTTCTCATGGGGACCATGTGTGGGGCCACGCTGCAGGGAACCCTGACCATAGCAAGCTCATCAACGATGCCATGGCTTGCGATGCATCGATCGTGGTACCTGCCATTGTTAATGGATGCATTGGGGTGTTTGATGGATTGGCCACAGTGGTGGATGTGGGAGGAGGCAATGATGCTACACTGCACATGTTGGTAAAGGCCTGTCCTTGGATTAAGGGTATCAATTTTGACGTCCTCCATGTTGTAGACGCAGCAGCAGAGCATAATGGCGTCAAGCACATTGGAGGAGACATGTTCCTTACTATACCAAAAGCAGATGCTGTTCTCATGAAGGTGAGGGGGAATCCATTTGTGTTGAGTAACATCATTATCATCGTCATTGAAGCTTTATCTCATCTAATATATATCAGGATTGTGAGTTAAACTGCAGTGAGTGCTGCATAACCTGGGGGATGAAGAATGTATTAGGATCCTGAGAAACTGCAAGGAGGCCATTCCTGAGGATGGAGGTAAGGTGATTATAGTAGATGCTGTGGTTGTGGAGGAAGACAGAAGCGGGGGCCTCAATGATGTGAGACTGATGCTGGACATTCTGATGATGATCCACACCAATGGCAAAGAGAGAACTGAAGCTGAATGGAAGAGTCTTCTTACTGCTGCAGGATTCAGTCGATACACGGTAACGTCCATTCCCATGGTGCAATCAGTCATCGAGGCCTATCCTTGATCATTATGTCTCCATCATCAAGGCTTGCTTAAGTTGAATTGATGCATTTTTACCATGTAGTGTTTTGCATTTGTTGAGAGCATCTCTGTTCAATAAGCTCGAATTTCTAAGATTTATATGCAATAACATTTCTATCAAAGGGGTTAAAAGTGAACATCCACAAGTCTCAAATTGTAGCTCAGATGAAAGGGACACCAAAAGTCCTCCGAGGGGAACAAGTTTTGATGGGAACGAGAGGTACTTGCGAGTTACGACTAGCACCTTGAAAAATATAGGTCCAATGGGATAGCTTAGGAGGCAGCAGATTAGGATTAGGCTGAGAATCCACAAGGGGGTCACTGAATGATTTCTGTTTGGAAATGATCTTCCAGCCACCACTCCTACCTCTCTAATACGTACTCATATTCCATAAAATCTCTCTTACTATGAACTTTCAGTTGGGAAGAAGCACTAATAAAAATGAGTGTCACGGATGATCCAAACTTGACTTAAAGCCCAGATATAGATTCCACACAGACATTATGTGTATGCAGAAGTTTTCTGCTCAAGAGATTCCGCCCTTATAAGACCCGCCTACAATCACTCTAACCCCTTCTCAGTTACTACCCTGCACTTGCCCCAATTTGGCACTCATCAGACCAATACTTACTGTAAAATTAAGCTTAAGTAAATATATATATCAACAAACGTAAAGTTTGAGGCCCCTATTTAAAGGATTGTGATGACCCATTAGAGCTGGTTTTTCACCTAACTTTTAATCCACAATGGGATATTTCGGTTACCTATTTCCATTATTGGCATTCATCCAAGTGGATCTAATAAAATTGTTTCTTCTCATAAAGGCCATCAGAAGTACTTACTAGCAGAAAATTGTTGGGCATATATATAAGTATCTTTTCTATCATCATGATGATAATATTAGTCTAAAATGTAATCAATAAATATGTATAACAATATATATCCTATATGCATAATTATTGAACCGCGTTTCATTGCAACTAGTATATATCTTCACTCATTCATCTTAAATCAGGATGATGGTAAAAGATCAGTGAACGTCTGGCAGTTGAATCAGCTGGACCTGCCATTAATTATTTGCAAATATTTTTGAGAATTTCTTTTGCTAGTTTTTATGTCACAATTAGCTTAACTTTGATGTCTGAACCAGGTTAGAGCTAATCATCAACTCCACCACTTTGCCCTTCACTCTAGATTTTGAAACATTAATGGTCACATGAAGACTAGCTAACATCCAAAGATGCAGTAGGTCATCTGTTTGATGTTATAGATTGGGAAAAGGGAATATTGTATAAACTTCCCAAATGGGATGTGGGGAAACAGAGAACAGGGGGAAGTTTCTGTACAACAAGAAGATGGAAATGGTTGATGAAAGCATATTTGCGCCTTGGGGCAATGACGCAGCTAGTGAGGTTATAACTGAGGCGCGTCAATTGCTGGTTGAAAACTATTTCCAAACCCCCTCTTTGGCCTGGGTTCAGCCCTGTGCCACTGAGAATTTCTTGAAGGGCTCCCTCTAAACAAGAGTAAAGCCCTACAGTCTTCAATTTCAATTGATTCCTTCTAAGAGTTCAATTGAGTTATTGCTTCAGAATTGGGTCTATAGGTGTAACTTAGTTGGCTACGTTTGGAAAGGACTTTGGCCTGAGCCATGTTTTTTAGGTGCTAATCATTTGAAGTGACCATGGACGTAGTTAAACCTATTGGCAAGTTGGACCAAGCAAAGTTTTCTTTAGAGTGGAATAGTTATGTCAAGAAGTTTGAGTTCGAAAGGGTCAGATCCAGTGCGAAACCATGGTAGATCCAAACCCAGATCTGTTTTATATAATCTGGGATCCCACGTGGAACACTTTTCTTTTTTTATTTGGCTCAAAACTTAAAATGAAAAAAAAAAAAAAAAACAGAGGATCTTGTTCCAATTTTGGGTCCAAAACAAGAAGTAGACTTCATTAGTATAATTGGATAAAAGAGCTTAAAAATAAATTATTCAGACATACAGGAAGTACTATTGAATCATAGATGATTAAAGTTAAGTGGACTCTCAAATATGAATATAATCAAGCTATATATGCCCTTGAGACCTATATAGATCTTATATGTTAATGTAATCATCATGCATTCGGATCTTTGGTTTGGAACATACTAGGGTCAATTATGGATCTGGATCCAAATCTAAGTTTATCTTGGATCTAAAAAAAAGTTCTAGACCCGCTTTATTCAGATTCGAAGATTTTGGATACTCAAGATGATTGAATACCTATTCGAGTCCCTTGTACAGCTAAAAAAGAAAAAAAAATTAAAAATGAAAATTGCAGGGGTCAGAGAATAGGATGTTTATTTTTGTTATTTTCATATATCTAGAACTGAAATTTTGATTGAACTTCATCCATTTATCTAATACTTGTCCCACTGTCCCCTACCCTCTAAAAGTAGACACAGTAAGAGTTCGTTTACACATCTGATTTACAACTGATTTTTGGTTGTTAGGTAATCTACAAGTATAATCTCTCTCTCTCTCTCTCTCTCTCTCTCTCTGATTGGGTGAGATAATAAACTCTATACACATGCAAATAAAAGTAAAGAGCTAACATTATCCAATCCAATACAACTGATTTTTGGCTGTTACCTAATCTATATCTCTCTGATTGGGTGAGAGATAATAAACTCTCTACACATGCAAGTAAAAGTGCAGCACCAAATAGCGTTGAAGTGGAAAACACAAAAAAAAAAAAAAAAATGAATGAATAAATAAGATATAAGGATTTTCTGTGCTATCAAGCAATCCTCTGGGTTTCATAGACATGTCCTAAATGATATGGATCATTCTTCAACTTCCATAACATGATGCTTTTTGCTTCTTTCTAAACTAGGACAGTATGCAATTTGTAGGGCCCATTGGCCAACAAGATAGTAGAGGGATTGAGATCTAGTCAACTATAATAAATCTAGTCCCTCAGATTCCAGCCATTACAGAAAAAACAAATCTAGTTTGTTGGAACTCAGCAAGAGAATTCCAGCTGCTTAATTTAAGGCACGTAAAATTTCATCGTAACCATATCTTCATGATCTTCAATCAAACAACTGGAAAAAAATCAATGGACTTGATTTTTCATGGATGACTAGGTCTAAAAGCCCTCTTATAACAGGTAGGGCGTTCAGCCCACAAACAGTACTACTGCAATCACTTTACCAAGTAACTATTTTCCGGTAATTTAAAATTGCTCAGTTTACATGAAGAGTGTCCCAATTGGGTCTGGCATTTCAGAGGTTGGGTCAAAGCTAGTCTGAGTCAAGCCAACCTAACCCAAGTTTCATCTAGATTTAGCTCAAGCCCTTTATATTATTCAAGGTGCAACCATATCAGCTACTGTTGCATGAAAAATAACTAAAGCCCACATCCATGGACATTCCAATTCCTCTTCAGCTTTCATTGTTATTGTTTCTTAAAGTTGTAACACTTCCAAAGAAAAGATGCCAATTCTCCAAAATCAGATAAGAGAATTTGAACATATATAGAATAAAAGGAACCGAATTTACCTAATGTAAACAGCCCAAAAGGCATCCCTTGTCCTCTTCAGGGTTGCACTCTCTTCACTCTATGATCTATCTTTTCTATCTTTATAGCTGGTGTATTTGTACAATCATCCAAAAGTACCCCAAGTGGATGGAAGCCTTGTTGAGGACAACTCAGGCATGTTTCGGACATTGATGTCGAGAGGCGGCAAGCGGTACTCTATGTCAAGCTCCCTTAAGACTTTAACCATCTCTTCAACCAAGCTGGCTCTCCTCACCCACCTCTCACGCATGTCCTGGTAATTCATGCAGTGCTTCAACCACACCGCTATTTTCAGCTTGTTCATGTCTTCAACATCCTTGACCACAACAGTTGGGTTTGGGTGCCAGTGCTCTTGTTTGCTCTCTATGTACCTGCCATAACAGCAAGTAAAAGAAAATTCCAATCATGTATAAATTAAATGGACATCCAATATAGTTTTCCTAAATCTAAGTAGTTTTATGCTTGTTATCGGCATTTCTTTTCCCTTTTTCTGCCCAAAGAAGTGAATTTTAGAACTGATCAACAGAAATATGATCTAATAAAAAAAAAAAACTCTATTCAGAACAACTATTGCTATGTGGCCCATTTAAGTCCACTTAGTCGTAATTTTGGCATCAATTTGTTTTAATTTTAAATTTTAAATTGGATCTTATTATATCCATGTAAATTCCATTATCCCTTAGAATGAGCAATCAAAAGAGAAATTGTTAGTAAATTGATTATAATTGCCAATAGAGATTTGAGGAGCTTCAAAATAAATCCCATCCTTCAGCTATAAATACCCCCGTCTCCTCTCCCTTCTCAATATGGATGCCTAGCCATACCCTATTTTGTGTGACTTCTGTGAGGAGTAGAGAAGTAGAGGTCAGATCGAGATTGTGGCTAAAACATAATAGGCCCTCGTGTACATTTATCCTGGGATAGCTCCCCTAACAGGGGAATAGCTCAACCATCGCTCCATTCACATAGTAAATAAATCATTACCAATTGTGTACTTGGTAATTTCAGATGACTATTTTGCTGAACATTGTAGTTTTTTCCTAAACCGATCAATTTTAATAAACTTTTTAAATTACTTTTAGTTTTCAACATATATTTAATATTTTGATTATTGCCTTTAGTGACACTTAAAAATATAGTTTACCCGATTTTATACCAAGAAAAGCTGAATTTTTGTAGAATGTCAGGAAATCTCTCTGATGACAATTTGCAAAGAACAGCATTTGAATGCTCTTTAGTAACTAGAGCCATCATCCATTATCTGTAGTTCCTATGAGGTACTGATGCCCTCATCAGCAGTTATCTCCTGTTCCATCTCTGTGTGACCAACAAGCCATTTAATAACCATTGCCACCGCCACCCAGAAACACCCACAAGTTATACTTGTATAAACGACATGATTGCCATTCTTGTGTTTTGGGGATACAAGAAATTTGGTCTCAAGGAAAAGTAGATGTCCCACCAACATGCAGCAGGCACTCACAAGACAGCAGGACGGTCTATTGGGCCATGTGCATTTCAAGCTTGTGGAGATGGTTTAGTGATAGTTTATGCCCTATAAGTTGAAAGCAACAGCAAAATAGAGATGGGTTTTGTTAATTACCCCTTAATTCTTTCTTTCATAGTAGCAACTTTTTCTACTGGAGTTGAAACGTGGATACAGAACTCAACTGCTTCCCCCATATCTGGACTTCGGTAGAAATTACTGATCGGTTTGGTAGCGAGTACACTGTTTGGGTATATTATCTTTTTGTTGTCATGCCTCAGGAAGACGGTCGTAAGGATGTTCATCTCCTCAACTATCATCTGTAATTTGCACATGTATGCAAAAACATTAATATGTTTCAGAGAAATAGGACAAGTAAAATAGTATAATTTTGATAGAACATACAATGCTATATCGTATTATTTTCTTTGCCCTCTACAATCTTCATGCAGGGGGTCACCTTTTGAGGATCATAAACCATTGAAAATATGGGATTCATATTGAAAATAAATTTGCCCCACCTCTCCCTTAATGGATGATCCTAAACAACAAATTTATCCCCATCGAATTGGACCATAGGCACTAATTATACATCAGTCAATCGCCAATCAGATAGTTAGGATAAACAAAAGAGGGAGATAATATAAGGGAATGAGCCATACTGTAGTGAGGTCCATCATATTAGTAATTCAGATCATTAAAAGGTTGCTGCCACCTCTAGTGCCTTTTGCAGGACCAAGGAATTGTTGCTTAACCATGAAAGCAGTATACAGTACCTCTTTCTGTGGAAGTTTTGATGGTTTTATCTCCATCAACTTCACAGCGTTCACCCACGTCGAACGGATGCATTGCAAAAAGGAAGATAATTGCTTCAAACACAATCTTACATACAATGCTCAATCATACTATCTTCTTTGCCCTCTACAATCTTAATGCAGGAGTCACCTTTTGATGATCATAAACCATTGAAAATATGGGATTCGCAGTGAAAATGAATTTGCCCCATCTCTCACTTATTGGATGATTCTAAATAACAAATTTATCCTCATCGACTATGGACCATAGGCTCTAATCATACATCAATCAATCAGCAATCAGGTAGTTAGGATAAACCAAAAGGGAGATACTATAAGGGAATGGGCCACTTTGTGATGAGGTCCATCAGATTAGTAGCTCAGGTCATTAAAAGGTTGGTGTCACCTCTAGCAAGGATGAAAATAGCGGTAGCGGCGGGCGTAGCGGCCTGCCGCCAAAACGCTACGTAGCGGGCGATACGTAGCGTAGCGGCGCTACGTAGCGGCGTAGCGGTGCGATTTGGAAAAATCGTCAAAAAAATATGAAAAAATTCTAGAAAATCTAGAATATTGGAAAATGAGAGAAAATGTATTTTTTTTGCAAAAGTAACTAAGGTAAGGGGGCGTAGCGGTCCCCTCACTATATGAGGTCCTGTATCGCTGTATAAATAGAAAATAATAGTAATGATCCATGTGTTCATGTTGATTGATTATGCTAACTTAGAAACTAATGAAAGGCTCAGAAAAGAAAAAATTATATCATGAAATCAAGACTTAAGAGTACCTAGAGAAAAAAATACATCTACCAAAGGGGGTGTCTAATAGGATGTACTTAGAGAAGAACTCTTTGAATCGACTGTAATTCGGCGAGATTATGTGCTTTTTGGTGTTCTTTTAAACATAAAAGGGTAAAAGAGTTGTATAGAAATGTTATTTGAAGAGAAGAAGAAAAGAAATAATTCTTATTATGTATTTTTAAAAAAATTGAAAAGTAGGAATTTTTCTCACCCCGTAGCGGCCCCGTAGCGGTCCCGTAGCGGTCGTAGCGGCCCGTAGCGGGCCTGTAGCGGCCGTAGCGGCCCCGTAGCGGACGTAGCGGCCGCTACGGGTGCGGCGGCCGCTACGGCCGATATAGCGGCCGCTACGCTACGTAGCGGCCGCTATTTTCATCTATGACCTCTAGTAGTTCTTTCTGTGCCAAGGAATTGTTGCTTATCCATGCAAGCAGTATGCGATACCTCTAATATTGGAAGTTTTGATGGTTATATACCTGTACTCCGTCAACTTCACAGCGATCACCCACGTCGAATGGATGTGTTGCAAAAAGGAAGACAATTGCTTCAAAGACTGTCTTACAAGCATTTCCAAAGATAAAAACCAGCAGCAGTGTCTGAGAGCTGATAACAACTAAAAGATGGGTGGTTGCAATTCCTAGAATGAGGAGCCATATAACCACCAAAATAATGGCCACAGCAATGTTTACCATATTGTGGAGCTTGTTCACTGCAGTTTTTGTATCGTTTAGGGTCAACGAGAGGGCTCTCCTTTCTGTGAATGCATTCACCTGGGAATGGAGAGGTGTAAAGTCACTACGTTTACACATTACCTGTAAACATGTTCAATCTTGAATCCAGCACATTCAGGTTCAGCAACATGTTGCCAGTGTGGTAGAAGTGTGATATGGAAAGGAAAGCATGCATCAGTTGGGCCAGTCATGTGTGAAGTGATGGATACCTGAAGAAACCCTCAATGGTCCTCATTCAATTACATGTGTGACCCACCCTTTTTTTACCTGAAAACCTACAACATGGGGGTGGACTGTGACTGCATATGAACCATGCTATAAAGCCAGGTATGATGCAGCCAATGGACGTAGACCTTAACAGTTACGGGGAGAGACAGACAATCGCCCAAGCCCATTCCTCTAAGCCCAACTTTGTTATCCGGTGTCCAAGGCTTTAAAAAAGTAGACTCGGGGGGCGACTTAGTCCCCTTCAAGTTGCTTCATAGAGCCTAAAACCCTTAAAAGTATTGAAGTTAATATATGATACAAATCTAAAAAACCGAAAAACAAGGTCCTGTAAATATAGAATTTTAAGACTCAGCATGTTTAAACAGCAAGAACAAATTTAAGAATGGATAGATGTTGTTACTTGTTTTTCACTCAATCGAATAAACAGTACATCAGAACTTTGAACGCTTAAATACTTCATAAAATCAGCGTAAAAGATTTCCAAAAGCCTCACAAAGCTCTTTTTCAATAAGATGATAAGAAGAAAAGATATGTTAACTCTGGTTTTATGCATACATGCATATATGGTTTTATAGATACATACATACATATGTTCATGTGCATCCATCCCTCACCATATTATGGCGAGGGACAACTTGATGGGCCCCAGGTGGGCCCTACTGATCATGGGTACTGAGGTGGGGATGGAAAGAGATATTTTGGATGGACATAGATATCAAGTTTTGGGTCAATCATATGCCTCTAACCCATTCATCCATGGCCCACAAGTTTAACGACTCTATATTAAAGAATTTTTTTTATCCTCAATCCAACAGTCGAATCCATTTGGATCGGTAAAAACTCAATGGATCCAATGTAATTCAAGGGGTCCTTTGCTTATGGATGGTTCAGATGGATCATCTTATGGTGAGGGATGGATGTACATTAACATTTCCCATATATAATATAAACATATCTATATATATATATATAGAGAGAGAGAGAGACACACTCATATAGAACTTGGTAGTACGAGGCTCGAAGGATGACTCGGACGATTTTTAAAACCATGCTAGTATAATAGCATGTTTCAGCCTACTTGGAGACGATGCATGATATCCTCTTCATCTTCCTCCCCATCTTCTCCACCCATCCCCTACCCACACTGCCATTTCATTAAACAACCCCCACCCCCCCCCCCCCCCCAACCCAAAAAAAGAAAAAAAAAAAAACCATCCCAAATCCACTCATACCTCACCATCACAAAATTGCACAAACCACCCACTTTCTTCTCCCTCAAACTGCAGGAATACAGAGCTATCTGTCAACCATACCCATTCTTACATCTCATAAACCAGATCTGACAGCTTGGATCTCAGCAGACATTGTTTCCATAGTTGCAGTTGACCTACAGAACCCACTGAAGTTCCTAACCATCAGCCTTGCATATCGTCACAACCAAGCTCATATATGATCTAATCTAATCAGGAACTCAGACCTTAATTATCAACACCTAAACTCCCTTCAATTCAATATATTTTCTACTCATCTCTTCCCTCCATCTTCATCGTCCCCTCACATCATCTTCATGTGAAAGATTTGCACATTCTTCACACTTCCATCACTTGGAGCATGCTGCCCTCACCACCCCCATCTTCACCATTCGTTTCCTTACCCATTACCTCCACCAATCATAGTCACAGCGCTATTTGCTCTGCGTTGCAGCTGCTGTACCCCCTCTCACCTCTATCTCTTACCCTTGATCACTACAATTGAAGTAAAGGTTGGGGAAACTAGCAACTCACCCCCCATTTTAAGACAGACCCTTTTAAATAAACTCACTTCAATAAAAATAAAATAAAATACAACAAGATCCTCGCCTTTTACATCCTATACATTTTAAGTCCTTGCTTGGTGACCAGAATCACATCGTGTGAATTTGGCTGACCAAATGTAAATCACATCCCAAATGACCGTGGACTCCTACCTCCGTAACTTTGTAATCAAGGGATTGAATTTCCAAGCTCAAATTCATTCAAGTTTAGCTTGTTTAGCATTCAAAATTGAGGCAATGCTAGTCCAGAAGTTAAAGTTGAATCCCTCCCCTCTTCTTCTCAAATTAGAGTGGATGTTACTTGTTACAACCTTTGAGCTTTAAAGCTTACACAAATAAGTCAAGAACGCCCTAGAGTGGTCCAGTTGCAAAAAAAAGATCGATGAGCAGTCAAAACAAATCGATTGTGATCAAATTGGCCATTGTTCTAGCACTGATCATTATGAAAGATCCTGATGCAAAGATGACACAGAAATTTATATCCCATAATTTGCACTTTAAAAATTCCATTAAGGTTTCAAAATTGAGGCAAAGCTATGCCAGAAGTTAAAGTTGGATCCCTCCCCTCTTCTTGCCAAATTAGAGTGGTCGTTACTTGTTACAACCTTTGAGCTTTAAAGCTTACAAAAATAAGTCAAGAACGCCCTTGAGTGGTCCAGTTGCAAAAAAAGATCAATGAGCAGTCAAAACAAATCGATAGTGATCAAATTGGCCATTGTTCTAGCACTGATCATTATGAAAGATCCTGATACAAAGATGACACAGAAATTAATACCCCATAATTTGTACTTTAAAAATTCCATTGAGTGCCTCCACCGATACTAAGAAGACAGGATGATATCAAAACTCAAAGTGAACTTGTCAAATTCAATATCAACATGATAAGATCTATGACAACTTGCACCGAAATTCACAAGTTAAAAGGAAACTCTTTGCTTATGTGGTGTACAGATGAACTGCGTCCAAGAAAAGGAGCATCCAAGAAATATTATATCCAAGCATCCAACCATTCAAAAACAAAACACACTGAGGCTAGCTTTTTTACAGGGAAGGAAATGTGCTGGAATGTTTACAATAGATTGATATACTAAATTGTTCTTTGAATGAGAATACTTGAACAGAAGATCAGAAAGTACGATTTCTAACTTCAAGGCTTAGTGGATATGCCCTCACAAGATGAAAAAAACGACAGGTGAGTCATCGAAAAAGGGATGTAAAGAAAGTCAACATGTGGAGCAAGATGAAAGAAAAGAAGAGAAGTTCGTACCGCCAAATTACTCTCTAGGCTTGTGACAACAGTCTTGATTAAGACAAATTAAAGTGCCTAAAGATGAAGGATAAGTTCAACATTTCTCACAACCATGAACTCTTTGCAGTCTCCGACTTTGAAATGTAGTCAAGACACAGAAAGATTCAAAGGATCATTAACTTCTAGTGAACTAGTTTGATGCGAGAGAAACCTATAATTACTTCAGAAGATTATAGAAGGAAAGGATAGTTGCATGTTAACTCTAAGGAAGAAATTGTGGAAGAAGTCTAACCATGAAAAGGTCATCCAATTCTAGAATTGTAGAATATCCTGGATATTGAGGAGTGGGGTCCACCCAAGGGGGAATATTGAAAAGTATTTCTGCTACCTCTGCTAATGCCTTTAAGTTTTGGTAGGAATAGCTAGTTGGAGAAATTCAAAATGGTATCAGAGCCAACTGGTCGCGAGTTCAAATCCCAGGAGGAACGACTAGGTGCACAAAAAAAAAAAAAAAAATGCCTGTCGCCAAAAGTGCGGCGGCCAGGTTCCTCCTGAGGGGGAGGATTGAGGAGTGGGGTCCACCCAAGGGGGAATATTGAAAAGTATTTCCGCTGCCTCTACTAACGCCTCGAGGTTTTGGTAGGAATGGCTAGCTGAAGAAACTCAAGACCGGAGATGATAAAGAGAATTTGATGGTCATAAAATGCTTACATTCTCCAATTGTATATTGCAATGGTCTCCGAGGGAAAACAGAATAATGTTCATGATGTGAAACCTAGTGCAGGAAAGAAATTAAAACATTACTCTCAGAAGATGAAATGAATAGTTATGTCTAAGGGCTGCATTGAGGAAGTATTTTTTTTTTCTTCTGGTGAGATGAAACCCCCTAGACCCTCAGAGGCAACAACCAAATGGAATAGAAACTCAAACAAAGGAATAACTGCAATAACAGAAGCCCCAGAGCATGATAAACAAGGGTTGGAGAGTGGGTACCATAGTCGTATGTTTGTAACTACGGAGAACATAGGAGAAATTCATGCCTAAGAGGTTTACAGAGGCATTCATGACAACAAAGAAGACTATGCTAGAGTTATTGAAGACAGCAAACACAAACACCAAAAACTCAAAAGTCAAATCGCAGTCATGACGCTGCAACTGAACAACCAAAGGAATGTGTATCAGCACCACTGCAGCATTTGATTGCTCCACCATTGAATGCATCATAAGTACATTTCAAGGTTTACAAGAACGACACTACAGAGGAGACGAGCAACAAGTACGCCCTCACCAGATGCCAAGATGATCAAACAAATGACATTCCAGCAGTTCAACCTTTCTCAGTGACAGTCTCTATCTATGATGATACTATGAGGCCCTACTTTCCTCTCATATCGTGGAAAGAAAACATTCATCCATTATTCATCAATGAGTAAGAAAATTCAATGATATGTGCACAGCAGTGGTTTTTGACAACCATCCAATGAGAATCAAGCCTTGAGAAGTTGTCCACTCATTTTTTGCGTTACCACAAGCAGCAACCATGGCAGAGAATAATGGAATTTTATAGTTGTTGCAACAATACTTCAGGGATCCATTCGACCCAAGGTACCCTCAGAGCCACCTCTACAATGTGTAAAAGGCCTAATCATGGACTACTAAGAAAGAAAGCCACTGGGCATAGTAGATGGATGTCGTAAGGAGAACTGCAAATTCACCACTCACAGTAATGGTACAAGGAAATGCCCCCACCTTTTCCTATCCTGCTCTTTGAATTTGAGGATAAGGGCAGGAGAATGATGCACCTAAGGACCTAGGCCTCAACATTGACCCACATAAGGAGCCTAAACAAACTTTCATAGGCAGCCACATGAATGACAAGAGGACCAAGCCAATCCTCTATGCCCGCTTTGTCTTCTTTAGTCTGATGTATGTATAATACCTTTTGAAAGGAAATAGGAAGGTTCTTCCTCCTTGGGAACACAACCTTAGAGAGTTCACCTCTCTTGGTGACATTGGCATGGAGGTCTCCGTCCACCTTTTTATGAGTGAATCCTCTGCTCAAACCCTTGCGTGAGTGTGCAACCTAATCCTACTTCTGCCACATACTTTGATCTTGTTGCTCTCCCAGGCACAGCCAAATGCAGGCTTAGGAAAGCTCTGAGACAAAATTTATCAACAAAGAACAGAGAATCATATAAAGGTAAAAATAAAAAATAAAACCATTACCACCCAGTTCTTGAGAGCAGTTTTGCTGACTCTGTTGTTCTCATTTGCTCCGTCAAAGAGATTTATAGCTTTTGTAGCTTCATCTTCTCTCATGAAACGCATCAGATCAACGAGGTAGATATACCTGCAATTGTCATGTTTATGTTAAATATGAGAAATTAGCAACAATATGTGAATAGGTGATTACTATGCAAGCAAATATCCAAAAAAAGGACAAAATCATGTTGACTTGCGTTTCCAGTATATTACAAAATAAAGGGAATTTATCCCAAGTGCGGCGCTCCAATTAAATTATCCAATACATCACTCTAAGAAAGACAAATTGTATATTCATCAGTATGGTTGGGAGATACTGGACTATGTTAGAGTGGATTTATTGTAAATCAATCACAATAGACAAAACTCACTGGCCAGGCAATCTTAGCCATCTGATCATCTACATGCAAATGGGCAGAATAAAAATTTCAAAAATGGTTAACATGGCACAAGGAAATATCTAACAATCCTAATAATCTGACTTATCCCAAATAGAGTTTCTAAGCAATTCAAATTTCAACATTTGTATTGGAATTGCAGATTGAAAGCCTTGTACAATACTATAAATACATGTAAATGAGCCTAAGAGAATATAACACAACATTACATCAAAACCTCTAGCATTTTCTTGGTATCAGAGCTTTAAAGCTCACGTCTCAAAATTTTTGAACATCCCAACAACAAAAACCCTTTGTTCTATCCAATATCTCACATCTAGTCCCAATCAAACTCGATAGCAGTAACTATCACCTTTGGTGGTCTTTATTTTTACCTATCCTATGAGCACATAATCTGTTGGGTTTTGTCGATGGAACCTCAATATGTCCACCTCAATTTCTATAAGATTCTAAACGAAGGCTCTCTACCATCGTCAATCCCAAGCCATCGTCAAACCCAAGTTTAGGGATTGGATTACCAAAGATCAAAATCTCCTTATGTGGATCAACTAGCTCACTCAAAAGTCTTCTTCCCTACGTTACTGGATTACAAACTTCAAGGATGTTTAGACTGATCTCGACAATGGTATGTATCTTTGTTGTATTCTCATAGTCTGCAGCCTAAGAAACAACTTCAATCTGTGAAGAAAGGCACCGCTTCTATGCAAGATTATATTCAGCAGATTAAAAGCTTGGCCAATAAAGTTGCGGCGGCTGTGATGCATCTTTTGATGAAGATGATATCATTCTTCACATGTAGATGGTCTTCCTATTGAATATCAAGCATTAAAGACCTCTATTGGAACCCACTTGCAGTCTGATCCTATCCTAGGAACAACTTCAAACTCTTCTCATTTGTGAAGAGTTAGGTGCTGAAGACACTCAAAATGTTGTCACTATTCCTGATCCCACCACTGCTCTTACTGTCGCACATGTTCCCTCAGAATTATTTGTAGGCCAGAGTTGCAGAGGTGGCTGTGGTTGTGACCGTGGACGTGGTGGATCTAGTAATGGAAATAGGCCTCCCATGCAAGGTCATCTGGGTTCCCTCAAAACGTTGAACCTGCCAAATTTGAAATCGAGTTGGACTTCTTGCCATTGATTGTCATCACAGGATGGATCATGCACGCAAGGATGAATGCATCTGCAAAACCTCACTACTAATTCTCCTAATTAAAGATGATCAAATATGGTTCTGTTGGCAGTAGCAAATCCCATGACATCACCTCTGACCAGGGAAACATATTGGTTCACTCTGATTATTAAGGAGATGATCAAGTTCAAGTAGGCAATGGTCAAGGTTTGCCCATCACACACACACCAGTTCATCCATTCTCCATACTTCTTATCCTCATTTTCAACTTCGTGATATTTTACATAGTCCTGAAGCCCTAACTTATCCTCTCTCAGTTCAAAATCTTTCTAAAGATAATAATGGTTTTGTTGTGAAGGACAAAAACCTGGTGAGGGTTCTTTTACACTGGCAGATCAAAAAAGGATTACACCTCTAACACCTATCAACAAATCCAGACCTGCTGCTTTTCTTGGAAAACACATTTCTGCTCCCATTTGGCATTCAAGACTGGACCATCCTTCTTCACCAATACTACAAGACGTTCTCTCCTAAGTCGGTCGTTAAATATTCAAGACCATCCAAGCCTCTTTCCAATTGTCATTCATGCCAACTCATCCAATTCAAAGAAATGCAGTTAGTGTGTGACAACCATCCTACAAACTGAATGGACAATGGGTGTAATATGTCAAACTGTAATAATAGACAAAATGGATATAATTTTACCAGAGCAGTGTGTACAAATTATATTTTCCCTAGTTAAGTCACAAAATTAAAATCTTTAACCACCATTACATAAATGGCCCAATGTTTTACCCAGGCTGCGCAAGGAAGTACCATGATGCACAAGTTTTTTTTAATATTTTATTCCTGAAAAATGAATGGTTATTCATTCCGCTATGATTTTGAATTTTGAAACAATAATAGAAAATCCAAAATATATCCTTACCAACAGAGACATGCTCAGAACTAAGGCCGCTACTCTATTTTGAAAATAGCGGCACTATAGTCTTAAATCCCAGTAGAGCCAAGGAGTTATAATTTAAAACACTGTTTTCCCTATTTCTTCTCCTCAATGGCCTTTCCTAAAGTTGTCTCTACGCTTGTATGGTTCCAAATCACAAAAACAACACAAGATTGGCTACTACAAAATTGAGTTTTTTTGTCACTCAAAAAATTCATGCTGCTACGTATCACCCGCCATGTAACATTTTGGCCACTGGCCGCTACACCTGCCGCAACTGCTATTCTGATCCTTGGCTCAGAAGAACAGTTCCCCATCAATTATTTTTTATTTTGTCCACTCTACTGCAAATGTGGTTACCATTCTGCCAAAATATTGACATGGGGTATACATATGAAAGCTAAATTCATTTTTCCAAGCCATAACCTGTTTCAAGTGCTCTAGTGAAAGATTGCATTTTCTTTGAAGGTGGGACCATCTAACAGGTAAGGAATCATGCAAATTCAATTGGAGGATTTTCGTATCTTGAGGGGAAAGAAGAGAGTCTTTGCCGAACAGAACAGTTGGAGGAACACATGATAATCCTACTGAAGCAAGTTAAATCTATGATCAGCTAATTCACAAACCAAATAACACTCCACCCACAAAGCAGATTAATTTTTTCATCATTGCAATCCAACTGAAAGAGATTAATCTAAGTAGCCTTCAACAATGCAAGTAACAGCTTCCGCACTAAGGAGCATATCCATAACGCTAACAGATCAAATTCTAGATTAAAACAAGCAACATGAAACACAAAGTCTGAAAGCAGAAGATAAAAATATCAACTTACTTAGATCCAGGCTTGGCTACATTGTGAAAAATCTTTTTTGCAGCAGCTTTGGCCTCGTACTCGCTCCGGATCTGCATCGCAGACTCATCCTCATGATTCTCATCTTGGATCCGTTCATCGAGAGTAGACAAAACCCCATGTCTGACAATATTTATCAACCGCTTCATGTTCCAAGCTGATATATTCTTCTGGTTGAGCCTGTGAAGATGCTCTACAGTTATCTCCCTGTCCTCCATCTTAGAATCCCCTATTGACAGCCTTGGGCTTTGCACAATCTTAGGGCTCCTCTGGAGTCTGCCACTCCCAATCACCCTCCCACTTGTAAATGCTGCAGATTTGAGGTCAGTGGGCATCTTAGCACCAGCATTCTTAAGCTTCTGAACTTCATCCATGAGCTTCTCTTCCTCTTCCTGAATGTTCTGTCTTTCAATCAAAGGTGGACCTGACAGAGTCTGGATCACATATTGGTTAAACAGCGAGTCCTGAATACGGTCGAAGTATGTACTCACATGGAAGGAGGAGGCCAAAACCTTAACAAGAAGCGTTTTTACAAGCCAAATTAATGTACTCACCAAAAGACAGACTAGAATCTTAGTTACAATGGGTAAAATCTTGTTTTTCATCTTCCTTTCAACCTTCTTATCGAAAATGTAGTTCCAGGCAATCAAAACTAGACCCAGCCACAGGCAATTTTGAACTGCTTTCCTCAAGCCATAGACGAAATACAGGATGCGCTTTCGTAAAAGGAAGTTTCTCTTTATGAGGTAGACAACAATCCTAATTCCCCAACCAGAGACCAACCGTCCACATATAAGAACCAAAACCATAACTACCCACTTCCATAGATGCAAATCCCATACCATCTTTCGGGTTAAGAACGGGACTGTGAGGCTGCAAACTAGAGCTGCCAAGATGACAAAGAGGCTTAACCATTGGAGAATTGTAGCAGCACCAAGCTTCTTTTGTTTGAATCTTTCAGGGAGGTCCTCACCGAGGAAAGGGTCTTCATCATCTTCCTCGATCCTCCCTAACACTCCTGATTTCAATATCCCGGTCTTCACCGGTTTCACTTGCCCAGATTTTGTTGTCTTCCCAGATTTCTTCGCCTCATCTTTGTGTGAAGGCAGCGGGTCCATCAGCCTTGACTTATTCTTGGTTTGTAATATGCCTGAGTTCCACCTAGATGAAGTATTTGATGTACTCTTCAAGACCTCCCCTGAATTCATCGGTATTCTATTTTGCTTTCTGCCACCACTTTCACTTTCACCATCTTCATCCTCTGAAGAATCATATTTACTCTGCCTGACAGGTACCGAGGTGATCTCAAACTGTTGCATTGATGGGTCTTGGAAGGAGACTTTGAGCTCCTTTGGGGAAAGGGACTGTCGTCGGCTTGAATTCTCCAATAGAAAGGGGAGGGGGTGGTCATGCCTTAGTTCATCCATCTCCAAATCCATGTCCAAGGACATATCACCTGATGCCTTTTGTTTATGCAAGAACTGCCCAATGAGCTTCGACGGGGGGTCATCATGTAATGGCCAATGCTGGAAGTTGGAGTCACCACTTTCTATAGAATTCCCCAAATGTGGAATTCCACTACCATCCCTATTGTTGTCTTTCCAAAAATCATAGCTTGATCCCCTCCACAGCTCGTTGTTATTATATATGGTAGCATTTGCATTTTTGTTATTCACATTGCCTGCTCCATGTCTACCACCAAATCCCTCTGATCAATGGGTTTTTCTGCTTCTCCCTCGTGATCTAAGAGGATGGGTTGCTCTTCATCAGCTGATTTTCTACCCATGTGTTTGTAAGAACCTTTAGTTGATAAGGTTTTTCTCAGAGAATCCATACAGAAACTTTTTCATGAACCAGAAGTGTATGTAAAAGGAACTGATGAAATACCCAGTTCAATTTTGATATGGGGTTCTGATTTTTCAGCTCTTATGCTTTACTTCAGAGGCACCTACCAATATTTTTCCATCAAATGCTAAAAAACAAAGGTGAAATAACAAAATACATGCCCAAAACGCCAAAACCATATTTCATGCATCAGACGTAGATAATTAAAACGGAATCGATCAGTATCAATTTTGATGTGGGCTTCTGGTTCCTGTACCCGTTATTATATTCTCACATGTATCTATGAAAAACAAACACCAATAAAAGAGCTGAAACAAAGGAGAAAACGGCAATGCAGAACAACAGAACCCACAGCCAAAATATTTCTCATGCATTGGAGATAGACAGAAAACAAGTATAACGTATACCCATCTAGGATTCTGACCTGGATTCACGATTTTCTTCTTTATTCTATCTTTTCTGAAATGTTCCTTTTGAGTTCCACAAACACCTGCCCACATTCAATCAAGCTTTATCAAAGACAAGTAGAAGGAACATAAACATGGAAAACCAGAAGAGAATCAATATTCATTAACAAAAGTCTTCTTGCATGAAGTTCTCTGATTAAAAACAATGAAGAAACTACTGCCCAAGAGGAGAAGAAGAACAGAAACCACTACCGGTGATGGAGTTCTGACATGGGTTTATGGAAACAAGAAAAATGCAGAAACAGAGAACTAATAGGGTGAGGCCTCACATACATCACATACCCAACTGGGATTTTGTGACTGTATGTAGCTGTTGCCTTCTAATTCTGTCCCATGCAGCTATAAGAAATTGGGGTTTTTTTCCCAAAAACCCCTGAATTTAAAAGCGACCTCAAAAAGACCCCTGCAGTAATTGTTTTTCAAAGCCTTCTTTGACTTCAACTCAATCAGTTTATCTTCCAATTATCTAGAATTACTTAAACCATTTAATTTTAACTGTAGAGTTCGGGCCACAACTTTAAAACGCGTCATGTCGAATTAAGATGGTTTAGACTTATAAGTTCAGAGAGTCGGGACTTAGATATTTCTAATGAAGAACTTGGACAAAGCCTTATGATGATAACCGAGCCTTATGATAATAACGGAAACACTTCACTTTCATAAAAGCACCTGACTTGATCTTGCCTCAACGAATTACCCAGACGGATTGGGTATGTTACAATCATTTTTCCCCTGAAAACCTTCATTTTTTATGCTTAATAATTAATCATTTAGTAACCACAGGGAATTAACTTGTGTGAGCTATTCTCAAAGATAGAATGATAAAAAAAACCATAACTTTAACAGCATGAATTCTGACATAGATGAGCATCGCTGTAGTGGGATTGTAAGGGAGGCTTTTGTAGAGGGAAACAATAGATGGGCCTTTTTGAAGTTGTTTGAAAAGATGGGAACTTTATCAAAGAAGAAGTTCTAACAAATCTAGAAAAGATAACGAAGGAACTAAATATGGAAAGGTTAAATACAGCAAGGGAGGTGTATGAGTGTATCTAACCACTACAATGCCTCTCTTTCTCTGCAGGGCCAGCTGAACTATGTTTCACATTATCTTGTTTCACATTATCTTGCCTTTTCACACTGAATCAGGCCATTTCTTGGCCATTTTGTGTTTATGGGTGCTTCTATCCTATCTGGCCCCCACTAGGGCACATCCAATTAAGGAAACTGGAGTATAAATATTGAGTATTTTGAAAGTAATTTTTATTAGTAGTTGGATGGGAGTGCTAAATTCACCAAGGGTAAATGAATGAGAACATATTTTGTCAGTGGGTGGGACCCACATACCAAATATGGAATGAGGGTGACCGAATACAATTGGGTGGATTTAAGGAAAAATGTATTAGTCATGAGTCATTATACGCCATTCCTATGCTTGGGCTGTGGGGTCCATTTAAAAGCATGCAAATCACGGAGGCCGAGGTTTTAAAATGGAGTTTGGATCCCTTGTTTTGTTTAACCAGGTGGATACTATTTCTTCCGATCAAGATTTACCAACTATATAAAATCTCATCTCATTCAAGAAAAGCTATTGAGAGGATGCATTAGCTTGCATGAAAAAGTAAAATCAAGCACACATGTCAAAACAGTGACATATGCAGCAAGTCGAAACCCACTGAAACGACAATTGGGTCTTTTTTAAGTGAACAAAAGCATAGACCAAACTACTGCCGCTGGAATGTTTGCATCTCCCACTGTTTCAAGATTTTGCTCTCTCACATCGCTCTCTCCAATTGTGAGAGTCCTCTCAACACCTTTTTCTTTTAGATGATATATAGTCGCAGGCATAAAATCAAAAACACTTGTGCCACCTAGGGCTGTATCTTGGGCCAGTCCAACCCTGTGCCCACATGTCCCAGAATACGCAGAAAGAGAATACGGGTTTAGCCTTGTCCGTGGATCTTGAAGCCCGAGTTGATTCGGACTTGGCCTTGAAACTCTGAATTGGGCCGGGGTACTCAATTATATATACTAGTGAAATTTTCAGGTCGAACTGGAAGTTAAGAGTGGAATGGCCCAGATTTTGGGGCCCTACAAATCGAATATTGATATCCTTTATTTCTGTAAATTTCACTTTAATTTTGTGCTTGTCATTAAAATCAAAAGACTAGTCTTACTCTTGACTTCAATACAAGTGTGCCTATTGATGGCTCTTGAAGCTAAAAAAAAAGCCAAAACACCATAGCATTTAAACCAACCCTTCCAGCCCTTTTAAAACCTTTGAACCTATTACCGGTACTAAACATCCCTTCATCCCCTTTGCCCAACCTCAATGCTATAACTATATTAAACTTTGGGGCCCATAATCGAGGGGACCTCTATTCACGATGAGACCTTTACATCCTCCTTACCGTTTCTTATTGCCATGAATCAAGGTGGAACCTAGAAGACCAGTTAGCACTGGATATTGATCTTTTTTTTTTTTTGGCTAGTTGGCCCGGTGGCTAGGAAAAGGGGAAAAACCTGCCCACCCAGGGATCTATCCCTAGGTGGAGCTATGGGAGCGAGTGTACGTACCACAGCGACACTCTGTGATTCCCCTTAAAATGAAGTTCTTATTTAATAAGAATTAGGATCCATTTCAGCTGTTGCAAGTTACTCTTCCATTTGTCCTTAACTATAGCTCAAGCTAGTTAGGGACGTGGTTGTGCAATTGAGAGTGTATGAATTGAACAATTCAATGCTTTTGGATAAGGTCCGAAAAAGTTAGTTTGGTTGTCCCATTTTTAGGTCCCCACACCCCACAATAGAATTTTGAAATCTTCACTTTTATGAATTTACATGTTGATACCAATTTTCTCAACTATATGCATCTACATACACCAATATTGATGTGAAATTCTCAACTACACAAATCCTCAAGGAGGAATTCAGATTCAAATTCCTCATTTGTCATCATGTTACCCTAAAATCTTCACATTCTCATAGACAGCATGTTTCACACTATTTAGTGATTTTCAAGTGGATTTCTCAATGAAACGAAATCTTACTGAACCAACAAAAAATAAACTACACAAACAGAGTTGACAAACATTCAGAGTATTTGCCATCTCTCAAACCAATGAAATTGAGAGCTTTAACAAAACTAAGGTTAACTAAATACCATGCTGCCTCATTAAACCTCCTAGGAACATAATTAAAGTCCAAACTATCAAAGTTCCCAACAAACTCAACAATATCAAAAAACGACAGAATTAATTGACCAATCAACATTGCCCTTAACTACTTTATTCACTTCACAAGCATCTGACAGAATCTGAATGTTTGAGTAACCTCCATCTCTAGCTTCTTTTTAGCGCAAGGAGGACCATTCTCCTTCTGCTTCTTTAAGAGAAAAAAGTTTCAGCCCTTTGAACGCTCCTCCTGCATCATGAAGAAAAGAGCCATTATACAACATCAAGAAACCAATCACAGTTAAGCCATTGGGAGCTTTAAAAGATACATCCGTAAATATCAACACAACATTCTTCATCTCCCTCATCTCAAAATAAATGCCCCTAATTAAATATAAAATCATTTCTAACTTTTAAATTGCCCACCATAAGCTAGAATCTATAATATGGGGATGTTGTTGTTGAGGGGTAGATCTAGTTGATTGGAGTCAAACCCTTCTTTTCATCAATCCAGAATACCATTTTCTAGAATATTAGGAGACAACAAGTTAATTAGGGCAAGCCAAACCAGATTGCTCTCACAAAATTACAACGAAAAAGAGCATGCTCATTTATATCCATCCACGTTTCACAGATAGTACATAAATCATTTAAGTGAAAAATCTTAGAACTGATCGAGGATCTTACTATAATAATCTTTTTGAAGTACCTCCAACTGAGGGGGTCTCACATTCAAACCCAATCTCCTTAATGTCACAAGCCCCAGGTTTTATACTTTTCGTACTCACTATTGGAATGAAAAAAAAAAAAAAAAAAAAAAAAGCCTTCTGGAATCATCAAACTTGGGACGATCCAATGGACTTGAAATTTTGCATATGGGTGGGTCCCATCTGGGATCTGCCAATCTCCCACATCCCCATGATTGTCAAGCCCCAGGTGGACCCCACAAGGCTATCCATATAGACAATTTATGTAAATTGTCCGTAAGAGAGGATGTATTGTGTGTATATAACCCATTTCTCCTGTGCATCTGTCACGTGCAATCCTATTGTATGACGCAGTATGAGGGGCCCACCTAGTGATCAATCCGATTGAACCATATAGATCTCCATTATATCTCATGGATCCAATGGATTTTGCACCCATCCATTGGGAGCGGACTGTTGGATCAACTATTAAAAGCTTTTTTTATTTAAAGTTGTTAAACTTGTAGGCTAATGATGAAGGGGTTAATATTATTGGATGGACTTGAAGTTTTACATCTAGGGTGGCCCATTTAGAGAAATCTCTCTCCCTCTCTCTCTCTCTCTCTCTTCTTGTGCGGGGTAGCTTACTAGGGCCCACCTAGGGCCCCACAAATCATGGGACCAGGAGATTGAAAGATCCATGCATATAGGGTTCACATATCAAATTTCAGGTCAATATCTCTTGCCCTTAACCCGTACATCCGTGACCCACGAATTTAATGGCTTTGTATAAAAAAATTGACCCTTAATTCAATGGTTTAGCCATTCACGTTGGTGCAAACCCATGGGATTCGACGACATGTAAGGGTGGGGATTTGGATGGTCCATTCAAATTAGAATCAAGTGGGCCTCATATCCTACCCTGCATAGTAAGATCCGTGAGAAGTTAATGCACGGGAAAATTGGCCATTGATATAAAAATATACATAGCATATATGCATATATGTATGTTTGTAGAAACTATATATCAAGTGCATACCTTTTACATGGGTCTTACCTACACATCTCTAAGTGAGACCACCTGATCACTCATCGAGTGGACCCCACAAACAATCCTGCTAGTTATCAATCCCATTCCTTTTACACGCACCAAATGGATTGAACTATTGGACCGACTATCCTTTTATATAAAATCGTTGAACTTGTGCGGTAAGAATTGGTGGGAGACTGTGGGGTGTTGGGATGATCTAATGAGGACTGAAATTTTATACATTTGTAGGGCCCATCCAAATATTTCAAACCTCTAGAATCCCATTGAGTAGTGGGGCCCTAGACGTACGGCTTACCACCTAGCACAAGACACACAAGATATCAGTGGCATGTATTTATTATGTTTTTGAGTGGATGTGTATATGTACGTGTATATATGTGTGTGTGTATATATATATGTGTGTCGGTGTGTATTTGTATGTATGATGCATGTACTATATACATATGTAAAAAAAATGCTTACTTCTATTCTAGGAGGAATCTTTGTAGGGCCACCTATTTAGAACGTTAGTCATGGGGAAGGGGACCGGAAAGGTCTCGGTGTATGCCCCAACCTCCTCCCTTTCATTCAAACCCTTGATTTTCATGTCCTAAATGTTTGATAATTTAAAACCTTTAGAGTATAGATAAAATTTGATTTTCATGGTAAAAATGAATATTAAAATTACTCATGTCAATCACATTTTATATATCTAGTGCCGTATTATTAAGTCATAGTCTTTCTACGAGGCTAGATAGATAAAAGGTGGACCCTACAAATATGTTTGCACGTTCAAGTCTTAAAAAAAAAAAAAAAAACTTTTATGTACCATAATTTAGTTTAAGATTTTCAATGGAGCAATTTTCGAATTAGGATACAACTTGTTTATCTACTGGGGTGGGTTCTAAGCCTGTCGAATCCAATCTAAGCTCAGATACGTCCAATTAATGTTAAAATCATGCATGTAGATGGCCCTAGTTTACAACCATCTTTACACAATCACACCAAGAAGAAACCACATTATAGAACAAAAGGTAATATTTTTCTAGCACACTACCTTATGTTTGGATATTCTTAGTAATACCAATAAACAAAATCTCAATAATTACTTAGGTGAAAAAAAGATATACCTTTGGCCAACATAGGCTTCAGTTGTTTGTATCATTGATTTTAACTCCAAGATATAAATCTCTAATGTGTTGCATCTCCACCATAGCATCTTCTATGTCCATTCGGCCCTTTATAGATATCGCAGAACATGCTACACCAATTGTGATGGTAGATATTAAGCACTTCTCAAGTTTACTTTTTGTATTTGTGTGAGTTTGGCTTTCATTAAGACCTTCAACTTCTGTTGAGAGTAGGTTTTGATCAACAATCTCCATCACTCGCTCGGGTAAAGCCAGCTTAGCAAATTGATGGAGGCTTAAACTTCCATTAAAGATCTCATCAGTTGGTTTCTTTCCTATGAACATCTCCAAGAGAAGGATTCCATAGCTATAGATATCTCCAAATGTGGATACTTCATTGCCGATTCCGTACTCTGTCATTATTTGACTCCAAATATTTTTTATGGTTATGATTTAATTCAAGAAAAAAGAATGCAAGACTCAATATCTACGAAAACAAAAGTAAAGAATTTTTCAATGGGTATAATAAACCAGTTGTGTTCCAATGATTGAGTTTGAATTCTTGTATACTGAAAAACTTTATTCTATGGTACCATAAAGTTGTCACAATATTCTAACAAATAAACTCCAAAAGCGGAGAATACCATAGATTAAGCTAAATATAAACTACAAAACCATCAAAATGGATCTTCCTTAAACACCCCTCACATTTGTCATTTCTATGGCAACATCTACTTCACTTTGCAGACAAATGACAAAATTATTTTACTTATAAATGAAGTTAGACTACTATAGTGAAGAATAGACATTCCTAACAAAGTTTTTAAAAAATAAGTACGTAACATAATCGTCAACAAAAATTGTATTCGAAATGCATCCAATAAATGATTGGTTAGATATATTGAACTTTTGTAAAATAGTGTACAAGTCAATTTATTGAAAAGAAAGGGAGTTACAAGTCAATTTATTAAGAAAAAAGGGGAAACTATAAAAGAGAATAATATTCATTTAAGTAGATTTAATTTGCCAAAGTATAAAATCATTTTATTAGATGAAATAAATAACTTTGACACATTCAATAATTTTATTCTATTGTCTCAATTTTCCATGTTATCCTAGTCATTTTTTATTTTTATTTTTTTTTTGTGGTGAAAGAAAGATACAGGGATTTGTTGATGAATATGTGATTGCTTCGTATAGTCATTTTGTTTACTTGATTAAAACTCATGATGGAATTAAAGGAAAAGGAGCTTGGTAATGGTTATAGCTAAGTATGCTTGTAAAAAATCACATTGAAAGATAACGTGTGTACCTGGAGCTACATATCCAATAGTTCCTTTTATGCCAGGTGAGTTGGTATCGTTCTGAGAGCCATGGCTGGTGGCTTTAGAAAGGAACCTCACTAATCCAAAATCTCCAACAAGGGCATTCATGTCATCATCGAGAAGAATATTGCTTGGTTTTAGATCACAGTGAACAATTGGTTTCTTACAAGAAGTATGAAGATAATTCAATGCGACAGCCACATCAACAGCTATATTCAACCTTTGAATAAGGGTTAAATTCTTGGATTGGTGTTGCTCATCCATGCTTGGATACAACCACTGCTCCAGATTCCCATTAGCCATGTAGTCGAAAACCAGGGCTTTGAAATCATCACCTTTAAAATCGATGCTCGAGCACACAGTAAGCACTTTTAGAAGATTTCGATGCCGAATACTTCTCAAAGCTTTACATTCGACTATGAAACTCGTAGAAGCTCCTTGCCGCTGAAGATTAATCACCTTCACTGCTACAATCTTCATAATGTGATCCAAATACCCTTTATAGACAGATCCGTAACTTCCAACCCCAATCAAGTTGGCCGAAGAAAACCCATGGGTTGCTTTACAAAGATCTCCATAAGAGATTTTCATAATTTGTTCCTTCAAGGGGTGCGTTATTGAATGAGGATGTGGATGCTTCTTTGATTTTCTTATACAATAATAACAAAGGAGGAACAATAGAAAAACCAAACAAAGGACTGAACCGATGAGTATTGCAATCATTTGTTTTTTTAAAAAGTGTTGGCTCCGTTTCTTACCATCTTCTCTGGGGCATTCTGGCAACAACAGTACTGGACTTCCCCCCACAGAGCTTTTTGTTGCCTATGACTGAAATTGCACTTGCATTCTTAAAGATTCCTTCTTGTGGTACTTTTCCTTCAAAATCATTATAAGATAGGTTTAGATGTTGCAGATGACGAAGCTTTTCAAGATAGTCTGGAATTTGCCCCAAGAAGTTGTTACGTGAAATATCCATTCGTAGCATACCTTTTAAAGCACTCAAAGATGGAAATGCTCCTCGAAAGAAGTTACCCTCTATTAAAAGGTACTCCAAACTATGACAGTTATCTAGGCTTTTGGGAATTTCACAGGATAATTTGTTATTAGAGACATTTAGCAATTGAATGGTCTTTGAGTTGCCTACTTCCGTTGGCAAGGACCCGACCAAAGAATTTGCCCCTAGATCGAGAATTCGGAGAGTTGCAATGCTAAAAATTTGTTTGGGGATATCACCAATTAGATTATTGTGAGCAAGGTGTAATTTTGATAGTTGTTGACAGTTCTTCAGAGTTGAAGGTATGATTCCCTGTAAGTTGTTTCTACCAAGAAACAAAGCAGACAATTGAGTGTGGTTGTCGATGGAAGCTGGAATTTCACCTGAGAAATCATTATAACTCAAATTAAAAACCTGTAACTTGTTAAGCTTTCCAATACTCTCTGGAATCATACCTGTCATGAAGTTGGAATCCATGGCCAATGAAATCAAGTTTTGCAAATTACCTATCCCTGAAGGGATGCTTCCAAATATCTGATTACTCCCTAAATGGATGTGTTCAAGCGTAGTAGAGAGATTGGCTATAGAGTTGGGCAATGCACCTGTGAGGTGGTTGTTGGATAGTACCAAGATATTGAGAAGGCTACAATTGTTTAGAGAAGAGAGAAAGCGCATATCCTCTTCTCCTCCACTTCCGAGTAGATTTCTTTGCAAAACCAAACCATCGAGACCTTGTAACCTTCCTAGGTTCGCAGGAATCGGTCCAGTGAATCGATTATCGCACAACCCAAGTCTTTCAAGTCGTGAGGCATTGGACAATGAGATAGGGATGGGTCCTGTAAATTGGTTTAGTCCTCCATAAAAATGAATGAGATTGGGAAGAGTGACTCCGAGATCGGGTGGAAGGCTTCCACTCAGTTGGTTTTGAGTGACAGAAAAGAGACGTATAGATGAGAGATTGTAAAGTGTGGGAGGAACAATGCCAGATAGCTTATTTTTTGCTATCCTGAAAAAGAATAGGTTCCTAATTTGGCCGAGCTCCTCTGGTATGTTTCCCCCTAACTCATTACCCCATATAGAGAAATGAGTGAGAGATGAAAGGTTCCCAAGTGAAGTGGGGATACTTCCTGTGAGACTGTTGCTAGAAAGACGGAGCCAACTGAGCCTTGACAAAGAGCCTAGCTCAACAGGAATCCTACCTATGAGCTCATTGGTATAAAAATCGATGGTTCTGAGTCTCCAACAGCGGGTCAAATTGACAGGAATTTCTCCCCATAATGAGTTCTCATAAAGATAAAGGTGCCTGAGCCTGAACAAACACCCAATTTCTGGGGGGATTTGGCCATGAAGTTTATTGCGGCTAAAGTCAATTACACGAAGGAACGTAAGATTCGCAATAAAGGGTGACAAAGGACCTACCAATTGAAGCCCAGTCAGATTCATGGCCACGACCCTCTGAGAATGGCGCCGACCGCATGTGATTCCTTCCCACTGGCAGAAAGGGAGAGAATCATTCCATGTGCTCAAGGAATCGCTCCGCAGCTGATGCTTGAAAGCGAGTAGAGCGAGTGCATCGGTTGCATTTGCTGAAACTTTTGTCGTAACCACCACCGGCCACATAAGAACCGTTGCATTGATAAAGAAAAATAACCAAAGCCACCTCACAGCAGCAACAACAATATTACACGAGAGCTCCATCACCAACTGATTCTCTCTTACCAGTTCAGTGGAACTATGGAAAGGGTGTGGAGTATGGACTTAGCAGTGCAGAATCCATTCCCATGCGACCTATCTATAGCAGATGCCATGCTTTTGCAACATGACTAGACTTGCGAAGTTACGTTCCAGTTTTCTACGATGATAAATGGATGGACTAGACCGTAGTTGGACCCACACGCAGATGACTTGACATGGGCTTAAACCGGTCCAATTTTCTGCGGTAATAAATGCATGGATTAGAGAGTCGTTGGACCCTATGCAGATGACTCGACTTGGACTTCAAACGTGTGCCTGTTGCAACACGTTCGTAGAAGAGTCTGGTATGACGAGGGAAAATCACTGGAATCTTGAATGGACCAATTACTGTTCAGAGAAAGCCTGCGTGCAGTGATGTGACGGACACCTACAGTGATCCACTCTTGATCACCTTAATCCCCTGTTTCATCCAAACAGGAAAACAGGGATCCGGTTCCCCTTAGGTAACCCAATTCAGCGGATCTGATTTGTTCATACAAATATTTTTGCTCTTTTGTTAGGTTGGCGGTGTGTGAGACTCGACCAGTTTTCTACAATAATAAATGCATGGACTAGACTGTAGTTGGATCCATATGCAGATGACTTGACATGGACCTAAAACGTGTGTATCAGTGTATGCATCACGTTCATACAAATACTTTTATTCCATTTTTTAGGGTTGGGGTGTGTGTGTGTTTAGGTTTCGATTTTTATTATAGGAGTGGACTAAGAGCTTCAAAATCTTTTTGTGGGGTTTGTGTTTAGGTTTTAGGTTTCATTTTCTTTCAAACTCAACTCTCACCTCAATAAAAAAAAAAAAAAAGGGAAAGAAAGAAAGTAAGGGCACCCTCCACCTACTAGCAGGGATGTTTGGAGTTCTTAATGGATCAGCTACTTATTATTTAAAACTTTTTTTGCCCTTTTTCATTTTTTACGGTCAGTATTTTTTGAACAAGAACGAAAAATGGGCCGTATTTGATTGGGCTTTTGTGATACCCTTGAATCCTTGCTTGCCTATGTTGTTAGGACTTAGGAGCTCCACCATATCCAAATATGCCTTTTATAAAATAAATAAATAAACCCATGAGGCTATGCCCATACCCTTATCTATATACCCCTACCTCAATCAGATTCAGTTCCATATTTTCATATTAATAATGAATTTTATGCTTTATTTTTCATTTTAGTTTTGGAAAGCTATGTCATCAAGATTTTTTTTCTTTCTTTCTTTTTTCTCAAAAATTCCATATGTTTTCATTCAGCATCATAAAAGCAACTCTATTTTGTATGTTTATAAAAATCTGTATTGACTAACAGTCAAAATGTACAACATAATTACTTCAGTTCCAATTCTTTAATTATTTCTTATTGACATAATTAAAAGATAAAAAGACCTGTTTGCCCCTTATATCATTAATAGTGACGACGTGTTGACTCCTCTGCTTGTAATTTATGAAACTTTGAAAATGCAAATCACGGATGAGACTGAGGCCCACTAATCAGATGGCTCATATCTATTACAAGCGTCAAGCGGTGTAATCAGATTTTAAATTGGGGCCAGAAGATTGGAAAAATGATAGAATTTTAAATTTCAATATCACCAATATGGTGATCGGAGCTATTGGGGCAGCCCCATCATGGATGAAGCTGCTGTGGATAAGTCAAATAAAATCATCTCTTATATAATTAGAGATGTCAATGGGTACCTATTCTCCAATTGCCTGGGCGTTCCAACCCGTTGAAAACTGGGTTTAGGTCCTTATTTAGGCCCAGATAAGTAAATGGGTCTGGGTCCATTTGTGGACCCATGACCTAAGCGGGTTCCGCCTTATTTCCAAACCATGGACCTAGGACCTTACATATTACCTCAATTTTCAAAAATCCCTGCTTAAAATCATATTTAGTTTCCATATCATTCTCTACATATAACGGAACTGGTTCTGGTTCCGGTTCTGGGTCCATCTTCTCATTAATGGTTCCGGTTTCAGAACTAAGAAACTGATTCCACCTTCTCATTATCTTTTTTTGGTCCGGGTGCACCATGAACCCAGACTGGGACCAACCCATTTGCATCCCTATATATGATACTTTGTCTCAAACCCATTTTACCACTATTTTTCTAGGAATTCAATTTCGTGATAACAAAAAGGCCACCATGAGTTATTAGTCAATTCAATTCCATGCAAGGTCATAGAAGAAAAGATAAAAAGCATGAGAGCGATCTATGTCTCCATCTTATATCATTCACCCTTCGCCACTTTTAACAATCCTCTGTTGGAACCCATTTTATTGTGAAGTTTCGAGAACTCGATTTTATACAAACAAACTGCCACGCCTGTGGGCCCCCTATAGAAGGACGTTGGGTCCGAAAAGCATCCTCCAAGAGAGAGAGGGCGGGAAAAACTCTAAAAGAGTGAGTATGCAAAACAAACACCAAAAAAGTGCTGAAACTTTACGAATAAAAATAAATAACCTTTTCCATGGGTCTTACCTACACATCTCTAAGTGGGTCCACCTGATCACTCAGTTGAATGGACCCCACACACACCAGTAATAGTTACCCATCCCATTTATTTTACACCACACCGAATGGACTCAACTGTTGGATCGACTGTCCTTTTTATATAAAATTTTTGAACTTATGGCTCACGGATTAAGGGGTTAAGATGATCTGATGAGAACTGAAATTTTATACATATGTAGGGCCCATCTAGATCATTCAAACCTCTCCAATCCCATTGATTAATGGGGCCCTAGGTGTATGGCTTACCACCTAGTGTAAGGCATAGAAGGGCTCAGTCCATGTATGTATCATGTCTTTGTGTGTATGTGTATGTGTGTGTATGTGTTTGTGTGTGTTTATATGTATTATGCATGTACTATATACATATGTAAAAAAAAAAAAAAAAAGGCCCACTTCTCTTCGAGGAGGAATCTTTGTAGGGCCACCTATGTAGCAAGCTAGTCATGGGGAATGGGACCAGAAAGCTCTCAGTGTTTGCCTTATCATTCAGACCCTTGATTTCCATGGCCTCAATGTTCGATAATCTAAAAATGTTAGAGTGGAGATGAAGTTCAATTTTATCATGAATCAATTTTCATCTTTTCATGATAAGATTGAAGATTAAAATTACACCGGTCGAGATCACATTTTATCTAGCACCATATTATTAAGTCATAGCCCTTATATGAGGTTAGAACGATAAAAGGTGGACCCCGCAAATATTTTTCCGCTATCTGGTCTTTAATAAAAAAAAACCCTTCACGTATCATAATTTAGTTTCAAATTTTCAATGGACTAGATTTCGAATTACTTTACAACTTGCTTATTTAGCGGGGTGGGATCTAAGCCTGTTGAATCCAATCTAAGCTCAAATGTGTCCAATTTATGTTAAAATCATGCATGTAGATGGCCCTAGTTTACAACCATCTTTACACAATCACACCAAGAAGAAACCACATTATAGAACAAAAGGTGATATATTTCAAGCAAACTACCTTTTCTTTGAATATTCTTAGTAATACCCATAAACAAAATCTCAATAATTACTCAGGTGAAAAAAGATATACCTTTGGCCAACATAGGCTTCAGTTGTTTGTATCATTTATTCCAACTCCAAGGTATAAATCTCTAATGCATTGCATCTTCACCGTAGCATCTTCTATGTCCATTCTGTCCTTCTTAGATATCACAGAACATACTACCCCAACTGTGATGATAGATATTAAGCACTTCTCAAGTTTACCTTTTGCATTTGTGTGAGTTTGCCTTTCATTAAGACCTTCAAATTCCACTGAGAGTAGGTTTTGATCAACAATCTTCATCACTCGCTCGGGTAAAGCCAGCTTAGCAAATTGATGGAGGCTTAAAATTCCGTTAAAGATCTCATCAGTTGGTTTCTTTCCTGTGAACATCTCCAAGAGAAGGATTCCATAGCTATAGATATCTCCAAATGTGGATACTTCATTGCCCATTCCGTACTCTATCATTATTTGACTCCAAATATTTTGTATGTTTATGATTTAATGCAATAAAAAAGAATGCAAGACTCAATATCTACGAAAACAAAAGTAAATAATTTTTCAATGGGTATAATAAACCAGTGTTCCAGTGATTGAGTTTGAATTCTTGAGTGCTGGAAAACTTTATTCTATCATACCATAAAGTTGTCACAATATTCTAACAAATAAATTCCAAAAGCGGCAAATACCATGGATTAAGCTAAATATAAACTACAAAACCATCAAAACGGATCTTCCTTAAGCACCCCTCACATTTTTCATTTATATGGCGACATCTACTTCACATTTGTAGACAACTGACAAAACTGTTTTACTTGTAAATGAAGTTAGACTATGATAGTGAAGAATAGACATTCCTAACAAAGTTTTAAAAAAATTATTATGTAACAAAAATCACCAACAAAAATTGTATACGAAATGCATCCAATAAATGATTGGTTATTGTGAACTTTTGTAAAATAGTGTACAAGTCAATTTATTGAAAAAAGGGAGTTAACAAGTCAATTTATTGAAAAATGGGCATCTCTAAAAAAAGAATAATATTCATTTAATAAATTTACATTGTCAAAGGATAAAATCATTTTATTAATTGAAATAAATAGCTTTGACACGTTCGATAATTTGAATCTCAGTTTTCCATATTATCCTTGACATTTTTTTTTTTTTTATTGTGGTGAAAGAAAGATACGGGGATTTGTTGATAAATAAGTGATTGCTTCCTTTAATCATTTTTTTTACTTGATAAAAACTCATGATGGTGTTAAAAGAAAAGGAGTTTATTAATGGCTATAGCTAATTATGCTTGTGAAAAATAGAGTGAATGATAAAGAGTGTCACCTGGAGCTACATATCCAATAGTTCCTATTATGCCGGGTGAGTTGGTTGCGTTCAGAGAGCCATTGCTGGTAACTTCAGAAAGGAACTTCGCTAATCCAAAATCTCCAACAAGGGCATTCATGTCGTCGTCAAGAAGAATATTGCTTGGTTTTAGATCACAATGAACTATTGGTTTCTCACAACAAGTATGAAGATAATTCAATGCGAAAGCGACATCAATGGCTATATTTAACCTTTGAATAAGGGTTAAATTCTTGGATTGATGTTGCTCATCCATGCTTGTATGCAACCATTGCTCTAGATTCCCATTACCCATGTAGTCGAAAACCAGAGCTTTGAAATCATCACCTTTAAAATCAATGCTTGAGCACACAGTAAGAACTTTTAGAAGATTTCGATGCCGAATATTTCTCAAAGCTTTACATTTGACTATCAAACTCTTTGAAGCTCCATGCCGCTGAAGATTAAGCACCTTCACTGCCACAATCTTCATAATGTGATCCAAATGGCCTTTATAGACTGATCCATAACTTCCAACCCCAATCAAGTTGGTTGAAGAAAACCCATCAGTTGCTTTACAAAGATCTCCATAAGAGATTTTCGTAAGTTGTTCCTCCAAGGGGTGCGTTATTAAACAAGGATGTCGATGCTTCTTTGATTTTCTTATACAATAATAATAAAGGAGGAGCAATAGCAAAACTGAACAAATGACTGAACCGATGAGTATGACAATCATTTTTTTTTCAGAAAGTGTTGGCTCTGTTTCTTACCATCTTTGCTGGGGCATTCTGGCAACAGCAGTACTGGATTTCCCCCACAAAGCTTTTTGTTGCCTACGACTGAAATTGCACTTGCATTCTTAAAGATTCCTTCTTGTGGTACTTTTTCTTCAAAATCATTATAAGATAGGTTTAGATATTGCAGATGACGAAGCTTTTCAAGATATTTTGGAATCTGCCCCGAGAAGTTATTGCGTGAAATATCCATTTGTAACATACCTTTCAAAGCCCTCAAAGATGGAAATGCTCCTTGAAAGAAGTTACCCGCTATTAAAAGGTACTCCAAACTATGACAATTATCTAGGCTTTTGGGAATTTCACCAGATAATTTGTTATCAGAGACATTTAGCAATTGAAGGCTCTTTGAGTTGCCTACTTCCGTTGGCAAGGACCCGACCAAAGAATTTGCCCCTAGATTGAGAACTCGGAGAGTTGTAATGCTAAAAATTTGTTTCGGCATATCACCAGTTAGATCATTGCGATCAAGGTATATTTCTGATAGTCGTTGACAGTTCTTAAGAGTTGAAGGTATGATTCCTTGTAAGTTGTTTCCACTAAGAAACAAATCAGACAATTGAGTGTGGTTGCCGATGGAGGCTGGAATTTCACCTGCGAAATCATTATAACTCAATTGCAAAACTTGTAACTTGTTAAGCTTTCCAATTCTGTATGGAATCTTACCTGTTATGAAGTTGGAATGCATGGTCAATAAAATCAAGTCTTGCAAATTATCTATTCCTGAAGGGATGCTTCCAAATATCTGATTACTCCCTAAATTGATCCTTTGAAGATTAGTAGAGAGATTGGCTATAGAGTTGGGCAATACACCCGTGAGCCGGTTGGTGGCTACAATTGGTTAGAGAAGAGAGAAAGCCCATATCCTCTTCTCCCCCGCTTCCGAGTAGATTTCTTTGCAAACCTAAATAACAGAGACGTCGCAACCTTCCTAGGTTCGTAGGAATCGATCCGGTGAGTTGATTTGTGCTCAATCCAAATCTTTCGAGTCTCGAGGCATTGGACAATGAGATTGGGACGGGTCCTGTAAATCAGTTTCCTCCTGCATGAAACTCAATGAGATTGGAAAGAGTGACTCCAAGATCGGGTGGAAGGCTTCCACTCAGCTGGTTTTGAGTGAGAGAAATTCTTGCCATAGATGAGAGATTGTAAAGTGTGGGAGGAATAGTGCCAGATAGGTTATTTTCTCCTATGTTGAAAAGGAATAGGTTCCTAATCTGGCCAAGATCTTCTGGTATGTTTCCCTCTAATTCATTACCTGCCACGGAAAAATGAGTGAGAGATGAAAGGTTCCCAAATGAAGCGGGGATCCTTCCTGTGAGATTGTTTGTGCGAAGATTGAGTGTACTGAGCCTTGACAAAGAGCCCAGCTCAACATGAATCTTGCCTCTGAGCTCATTGTAGCTTAGATTAATTGTTTTGAGCCTCCAACACCGAGTTAGATTGGCTGGAATTTTGCCTCCCACCGAGTTGTTGCTGACATTGATGGACTGAAGCCTGAACAAACAACCAAGTTCCCGGGGGATTTGGCCATGGAGTTTGTTGTGGCTAAGGTCGATTACACGAAGGAATGTAAGATTCGCAATGAAGGGTGACAAAGGACCTACCAATTGAAGCCCAGTCAAATTCATGGCCGCGACTCTCTGAGAGCGGTGCCGATCGCACGTGATTCCTTTCCATTGGCAGAAAGGGAGAGAATCATTCCATGTGCTCAAGGAATTGCTTCACAGCTGATGCTTGAAAGCGAGTAGAGCGAGTGCATCGGTTGCATTTGCTGAATCTTTTGTCGTTACTGATACCACCGCGGGCCACATGAGAAGCTTTGTATGGATGATGAAGATTAACCAAAGCCACCTCACAAGAAAAACAACAACAATATTACATGAGAGCTCCATCACCAACTATTGATAGCTCTCTTACTAGTGGAAAGGGGGTGTGGTTTGTGGAATGAGGCAAGACAGAATCCCATGCCGCCTATTTATCGCAGATGCCATGCTCATGCTGGTGCAATTACATGACTTACCAAGTCACGTTCATGATCCCGTCCAGTTTTCTGCGATAATAAATGCATGGACTTGACAGTAGTTGGACCCATATGCAGTGACTTAGACTTGGACTTAAAATGTGTGCGTATGCATCACGTTCATACAAATACTTTGGTGGGTGTGTAGGGTTCATTTGCTTTGATAGGAGTGCACTCAGAGTTTCAAAACCTCTTTTGGGGTAGGGGTAGGGGTATGGGTATGGGTGTGGGTGTTTATTTTTGGGTCTTAGGTTTCATTTTCTTTGATAGAAGGACTCAAGAGAGTTTCAAACTCAACTCTCACCTACTAGCAGGGATGTTTGGTTGGGTTTTTGGCATACCCTTGCAGCCTTGCTCAGGCCTAACCTATACCTGGACAGGCTTATTTGTTGCTAGGAGCTCCACCATATCCAAATTTACTTTTTATAATCCAAACCAATGGGGCCATGCCCATACCCATATCCATACCCCCCGCCTCAATCAGATTCAGTGCCATATCTTCATATTAAGAATTTTTTTTTCTTTTTTCTTTTTTGCACGAATTCCCTATATTTTCATTCAACAACATAAAAACCACTTTGTTTATTAAAATCTGTATTGACTTTATAGTGAAAGTGTACACAACAATTACTTCAGTTCCCATTCTCCAATTATTTCTTTTTGACATAATTAAAAGATTAAAAGATACGTTTACCCCTTCTATCATTAATGGTGATGGCATGTTACCAATATGGTGATCGGAGCCATTGGGGCAGCCCCATAATGGATGAAGCTGATGTAGATGAGTCAAATAAAATCATCTATTATATAACCCATTTTACCATGAATTTTGTAGGAATTCAGTTTCACAATAACAAAAAAAGCCACCATGAGTTGCTTACTTAATTCAATTCCATGCAAAAGAGTCATAGAAGAAAAGATCAAATCCTTGCAAAACATGAGAGTAATCTATTTCTCTATATTGTATCATTCACTCTTCACCACTGTAACAATCCTTTGTTGGAAGTCCATTTTGCCATGAATTTTTAGGAATTCAATTATTTGTCAACTAATAGGCCACGATGACTTCTTAGGAATTCAAATCCTTGCAAACAGTCAGGGTCACAGAACAAAATCTCATGTCTTTGGATAGAAAAGTCAGGGACTAATCTACAACTTCACCTACATCCTTCACAGAGGAAATACAAAAAGCAGTATTACAGGAGTTTTTCCAACAAAATACATGGGCCTTTTGTGAGGTTGTGTAAAACTGCTTTTGGGCTTTTTGTGAGAAATCCTCATAAAAATAAAAATAAAAAGATTTGAGCCCATGAGGCTGGTCCTGAGCCCAAACTTAAAATTCCATGAGAAGCTTTTGCAACATGACTTGACTTGCGCAGTTGCGTACATGACTCGTCAGTCCAGTTTTCTATGGATGGACTAGAGAGAAGTTGACTTGGACCCATATGCAGATGACTTGGACTTAAAACGTGTGCGTGTGCATCACGTTCGTACAAATACTTTTATACCATGGGGGTTGTTTCGGTTTTATTTTCTTTGATAGGAGTGGACTCATAGTTTCAAAGGGTGGTTGGGTTTAGGTTTCATTTTCTCTGATAGGAGTGGACTCAGAGTTTCAAAACCTCTTTTGGGGGTGTGGGTGTGTTGTGTGTTTAGGTTTTGGGTTTCATTTTCTTTGAGAGAATGACTAGGAGAGTTTCAAACTCAAACTCAACCCTCACCGCATTTAAAGAAAGGAAAGAAAGAAAATGCTTACTCCACCAATAGCAGTGGTGTTCTTAACCAGCCGAGCTATAGTGTGTTACTTATTATTTAAAACTTTTTTTTCTTTTTTTATTTTCACCATTCTCTCTCACATTTGTGCACAACAACAATATATATATATATATATATAGTTCCATTATTTGAGAGCAAAAATGAAAAATGGGTTGTGTTTGGTTGGGTTTTTGTTATACCCTTGCAGCCTTGCCCAGGCCTAGCTTTTACAGTCTCACTCACTTTTTTGAGAGAGAGACATTCGATATTTTACCTCATACTCATCCTATCTAAAATTTCCTTGATTAAGAGTAACACAGGTGCCCCACCCCAAAAAAAGAAGAAAAGAGTAACACAGGTGAGATATTCAGTAGTTTACCACATCCTAATCCCTATTTAAAATTTTGAAATTTGAAATTCTAACCAATGATAATAATTTGTAACTCTGTTCAACTTTCCAACTTTCTAAATCTCTTTCAAAAATTGGCCATCCCCATCACCGAACCCTCTTACATATCCCATGACTAGAAGAAATTATTTTTTTTACTTTTCAGTGTGTTGCTGGAGAACATGGCTCACATACACCATCTCCAAGCAGAAAATCCACCTACATTCCAACTTTACAGTATGTTGCGGGAGAACAGGTGAAATATGAGATTTCTACTCTCCATCGTACTCTCTTTCCATGCATGGTATATGAAAATAGAATTTATATGTCCTGCACAAGTATAATATAATAGACGCATCAATGCTTTCAAACCCATGAGAGAAGATAGATTCTGGGTTTATTTGTACATAGCAACACACTCAACTTTTAAAACACGGGCCAAGAAAGCATGTATCTCAAACCCATAATATTTTGCAGATTCTAACCTGTACGTGTAATCAGATGGATTTTATTTGCAGAAAGAAAATATAAATAATTACTTCTGCGGCACTTCCATGTGTTTGTAAGATTAATATTTTCAAATGTCATCATTTTCCAGTTACTGTAAATAATTATCGCTCATTTGTTTTCTGCACATATTTTCGAACTTTATCATATTTACAGTAATTGGAATCTTAACATATTTTCAAACTCTTAATCTTACAAATGCAGATTCCATGTGTCTTAACTTCAAACACATAGGCGATAAATATGTGCAGAGTCTGAAAATTATCAAATGAAAAGCTTACATTATAGATGATTATTGGCCACAAATTAATAGGAGTAAACAATACAACGTACATCCTTCACAGAGGAATGACAAAAGCAGTATTACAGGAGCTAGGATTTCCAGAGGGTGGGTTATGGAGATTTTCTCTGCTAAAAATCCATCCGTGGATGATCACCTTTGCAATCCAAATGGCACCCAAAACTCAATCCCAAATATATCTATTATTAAGTAGAATTCTAACTATATGGAAGGGCCAAATCTCATTGTGGGTGATATGGGGGCAAATATGTCTCTTAAACGAGGAGACCCAAATTCACAATGAGACCTTTACACCTCCGTACCCTTCATTATTGCCATGAATCAAGGTGGACCCTAGAAGACCGGTTAGCGCTAGATGTTAGTGCAATTAAACCCCTCTTGAAACAAAGTTCTTTTTTTATAGAAAATATATGATATCATTTAGCTGTTGTAAGTTACTCTTCCATTGGGGCTCAAGCTAGTTAGAGATAATGGTTGTATGATTGAGAGTGGGTTGGAATTCAGGGCCATTTGGGTGAAGTCCGAAAAAGTAAGTTTGGCTTCCTGTGAGATTGTTTCTGGCAACATAGAGTGTACGGAGCCTTGACAAAGAGCCTAGCTCAATAGGAATCTTGCCTTTTAGCTTGTTAGGACTAAAATTAATGGTTCTGAGCCTCCAACACCAAGTCAGATTGGCCGGAATCTCACCTCCCATTGAGTTGTACCTGAGATTGATAGATGACCAAATTCCTGGGGGATTTGGCCATGAAGTTTGTGTGAGTAAAATACCGTAATGACGAGATTAAGTGAGGACCACGGTAATCCACTGACCCTTCACCTTGGTCTCGGTAATCAGAGCCAGCAGCTCGGGGCTCAATAAGAATAGTCAGCTCAGAGGCTCTGTAGTTCGGCAGCTCGGATAAAGAGCGCCAGCTCGGTATCGACTCAGCAGCTTGGCAGCTCTGTTCGGAGTGCCAGCTCGACGAGGGCAGCTCGGCAGCTCTGTTCAGAGTGCTAGCTCGGCAGGGAGTAGCTCGGCATGTGTGCCAGCAGAGAGTTAGCTCAGCTAGACTGTTCCTGGTCCAGGTAAAAGAACGAAGGCAAAGAGTGGGCCATCACACCTACCAAAAGAATGGGTGAGCCTTGACAGATAGGGGCGCTCATTTATGGTGATAAGAAGTGGGCTTTATCATCCCTTCACGTCAACTGACCAAAAGTTACTGATGGAATGCGTCCTTTTTACCTACCGCCGAATGTCAGGATAAGGCTGATGGGACCTTACCCCACCTACCCCCACTCACAGAGAATGTACAAATGATCTCCTTCATATACACACGGGATCAGCCCCATGGAGGTATGCAACACGCAATACGCAATATACAACTGACAATACACCAGACTCTCTCTTGGATTCTCCTCCCTCCTCCTGCTTAGTTTTCTCAGAACTAACTCAGGCATCGGAGCGCTTTCGGCTCACGGCAGCCAGGGGCTTTGACCCAAGCCTTTTTCCTTCCCTTTTCAGGTTCTTCGGCCCCGTGGAGGTTCCCAGCGTTCGGTCTTCCCTGATCTAAGAGGTTCATCTCCTCAATCTAAGTAAGTGTCGTTTTTCCTGCCTACAAAGTTGATTGTTGCTAAGGTCAATTACATGAAGGAATGTAAGGTTCCCAATGAAAGGTGACAAAGGACATACCAACTTAAGTCCAGTTAGATTCAAGGTTACGTCCCTCTGGGAGTGGCGCCGACTACAAGTGATTCCTTCCCACAGGAAAAAGGGAGAGAATCATTTCATATGCTCAACGAATCACGCCGCAGCTGATGCTTGAAAGCGAGCAGAGCGTGCGTTGGCTGTATTTGCTGAATCTGTTGAATCTTTTGTCAAAGCCGAACCCACCACAGGCCACGTGAGAAGCGTTGCATGGATGGGGAAGAATAACCAAAGCCACCTCACAACAACAACAATAATATTACATGAGAGCTCCATCACCAACTGTTGCTAGCTCTCTTACTAGTTCCTAGTGCAACTGTGGAAAGTAACGGTGTGTGGATTGTGGAATGAGGCAAGACAGAATCCCATGCCACCTATTTATATCAGATGCCAGGCTGTTGCAATTTCATGACTTTCCTTTTACCCAGTTACGTTCATGACTCGCCCAGTTTTCTAAAATTAATACTGAATACATGGACTAGACAGTAGTGGGACCCATTTGCAGAATGACTTAGACTTGGACCTGAAAAGTGTGATGTGCATCGCGTTCATACAAATACGTTTTACCCTTTTTTAAACTTTCTGATGAGAAGGATTCAAAGTCAGAAACTCACTCCTGTAACAGAGAACAAATATATTTATATATATATAATTAATGAAATAAAAAACAGCTGTCATCTCCTCACATGGATGTTTGGAGTTCTTAGTCAGATGAGCTACAGCCTGTGACGTATTATTTGATTATTTTTAGTAATTCAATTCTATTGCAACAGGTCATTGAGGAGATTATCAAAACCTTGCAAAGCATGCTCTTAATCATCTTATATTTTTCACCCTTCACCATTTTAACAATCCTTTATTATATATAAACCATTTTACCATGAATTTTTTAGAATGCAATTCCATACAACCATGACTTCTGAGGAATGTAATTCGATGCTGAGGGTCGCATAATCTTATATCACGTCTTAGGAACGTCAGAACTCCACGTCACGGAGGAATTACAGAAACATTATTACAGGAATTGGGTTTTTAGCCGTATGAACCACACCGTGGAAATCCTATCAGTGGATCAACGAAAGCATCAATTCCTGCATATGGCCGACAAGAAGATATGTTGGCAGGTCATAAAATACACCTATGCCGTACACGTGTCTAAGTTGGATGGATAATTATCTGCCACGCTCTAAGTCGGAGAGGAAGGACGGAATTAGACAAAAGAAGAAAAAAAGGAAACGCGCGAACTGAAATCTGAACGCAACTCGAGGGAAGTTTTTAATGTCATGTGTCGGTTAGAAAAAGCTTAGGTATGGCCAATGTCGTGAAGCTCATTTGAAAGTAATCTCCTGTACTTCAGGTGGGAAAAGAAGGCTTAAGTTATGGTCATGCCACGAAATTCACTCGATGACTTCGAATTGCCAGAGTCTATCAATCATGTGGAAGACTTTGAAATTTATAAAAACTGAAAGAGAAATATCTAAAAATGACCACCAAATAATTATGAGACGATGAAAAATAAATTTACAATCATCTTAGTAATTCAAATGGTAGGAAAGTTAGGATCCTATCTACATCACTACCTTATATCATTTATCTCTCTCCGCTTTAATAATATTTTAGATGGGGTTTATTTGATCATAAATTCCTATGTATTTAATTCATATGTATACAATGCAAAGGGGCCCTAAATGTTAAATGTTAAATGTTATAGTTATGCAGAGCCTCGTTTGGATCTTCGAAACTCGATAATCCTTCACTCAGCTTACGCGTAAACTTATTTACCTATAATCAGATAACAAATAAACTTTAGGTTTACATGAAACTCAAGTTATCCATGCATAGGAACCTTCATCGTAAACCGAGTTATTTGAACTCAGCTTACAAACATCCAAAACGGGGCTCTGGGCACAAAATTTAGGGACATACGGGGCCATTATTCGGTGATCCATACAATTGAGTATGATGAGACTATGGGGTCTCTTGTTTGAATTGAAAATGCATAGGAATTCAATATAGTGAATTTCCAAGAATAAACATCAAATAATATTTCCGTTCATGAAAATGGGCTCAAAGGAAGATGTCCAATCAACTTATTGGCAAAAAATGGGAAAGATGGGAAATGAATAACTACCCTTGGTCTTCATTTTTAACCATGTAATTTTTTTTAATGTATTTTAATGCAACCACCAGGCCCTAAATGGGAAATTCCGGTTTGGGGGGGGGGGGGGGGGGGGGGGTGGGGGGGAAATGTTCTTCCAAATTGGGCGGTCGTTAAGGGAGAGGATGGGCTGAAATAACACAACATGGCCCAGAATTGATTGAATTGTGGACCATCCACCCATTATCTGGACTTGTTTTCTGGTGAACAATTTTGTCATTCTGTCTAATCGATGTTGTTAATTGGATTGGCCTGTATGCAACAGAGCACAAGAAGTCAACAGTCTGGAGTGTACACACACACACAAAAAAAAAAAAAAAGGCCCTCATTCGTAGAAGATCATATTCCACTGGAGGGATTCGCTCTATTCCATACAACGAGACATATTCTAAGTCATATGATGTACAGTATCTTTTGCGAAGCAGGAAAATGACTACAAATTAAAACTTGTTAGGGTTTGAAGTTGAAAGAATGACATCAAAGCTCATGGGAAGATATGGAAATGTAGAAAAATCAGGCCATGCTTGGATGAAACAGAGGAAAGAGGAAGAACTCAGAAGTCATATCCACTGACTACAAAATTTGTAGGTAATTACCCATCTGATAATACTTGCTAATTGTACTAGGCATCAATAAACAGTCATAAAGTAGCCAAATGGTGGTGTAGCAATGACCGTGGTAACTGCTAACAGATATTCACTTGGATGGTGAGCTTTACCACGCTAGAAGAATCGGTACCTTAACGCCATGTTTCAACAGCCATCCAGGAATGTGTATCAGCACCACTGCTCCACCACTGAATGCATCATAAGTACATTTCAAGGTTGACAAGAATGACACTACATAGGAGACAAGCAACAAGTACGCCCTGACCAGATGCCAAGATGATCAAATATATGATGCTTCAGCAGTTCAACCTTTCTCAGTGAGTCTCTTATCTATGATCTTAATATGAGCCCCTACTTTCCTCTCACATTGTGGAAAGAAAACATCCGTCCATTATTCATAGATGAGTAGGAAAAATTCAATGATTGGTGCCAGCCATGCAGGTTCTTCCTCCTTGAGAAAACAACCTTAAGAGAGTTCACCTCTTTTGGTGACATTGGCCTGGAGGCCAGAGCGTCGCCCTTTTGTTAGGATGAGAGATGTGAGATGAGGTATCGAGATTCTTAGCTGTGTTTTGTTATTGTCAAAGCCATTCAGTATGATCAGTCTTCAAGTGGGAGATTGATGGGTTGGTGAAGCCTGATCTAAACTTTAGTTAATTACATGAGTTTATTTGTAATGTGTTGGTTTAATCTGGATCATCTATTAAATGGCTAAATCCGAAGGTTGTGGGTGTCTAAAGGTTTAGGGTTTTATATGTTTATACTAGGTAGTGAGAGCATTGTACTTATGATAGTGAAATTGAGTGAGAGCAAGAGAGACAATGAGTGCTTGTACTCTTGTGGGAATCTTCAATAATAATGAACGGCGTGAATCTCCCCGTGGACGTAGGCAATCTTGCCGAACCACGTAAATCTGTGTCTCGTGGATTATCTGTGTGTGAATTGATTGTCTTGTAGATCGTGCATGTGTTTCGATCCCTAACACTATTGTTGTCTTTCCAAAGTTCATAGCTTGATCCCCTCCATAGCTCGCTGTTATTATTTATGGTAGCGTTTCCATTTTTGTTATTCACATGGCCTGCCTCAATGTCTACCACAAAATCCCTCTGATCAATGGACTTTTCTGCTTCTCCCTCGTGATCTAAGAGGATGGGTTGCTATTCTGAATTATCAGCTTATTTGCTACCCATGTGTTTGTAAGAACCTTTAGTTGGTAACAGAGGCGGACCCAGGATTTTCGTTTAGGTGGGGCTAAACTTTTGCTAGAATTTTTTCACATCAACAATAACAAAAGAAAAAATATATTCCATGTAAATAGACGCAAAATATTTAACTATATCAACTTAATATATTTCTTGTTTGAAATGATGACATTCATTTCTCCAAAATTTACAGTATAAGTATACTGAAAACAAAAAGGTCTCCAAAAAAATGAGGGCAAACCAATCATCTCTAAAAAGAAAGGGTTTACAACCTCCAAAAAATTCGGGCATCAACCCGAAGAAAGAAGTACATATTAACTATTGGACATCAACTAACATACACTTCTCTCATCAAAAGTCACCTCAACTTCAAAACAAAGTTTTTTACAATTGCCCTCTACGGCTCTTCATGTTTTGAAAGCGTTGTATGATCGTCTCATCATCAATGCTATTGAATTTATCCTTTTTAATGTACACAAGCAAACAATCATTCATCCACTCATCTTCCATTCGATTGCGCAATCGATTTTTAACAATTTTCATAGCAGAAAACACCCTCTCAACTGTAGCAGTGGCAACTGGTAGGGTAGGGTTAGCGCTAATTTCAAGAGCAAATAAATTAAAGGATATACAATGTCCCTTTCTGTTTCAACCATGTTCTGAGCAAGGCCGTTGATTCCTTTCACTCCCAAAAACTTACTATTGGTGCGCATATCAATGATATAAGTCGAAAGCCGACTATCAAGTCTCACCCGATCTAAGTCTGAAAAATCATTTGGATATAATTGAGAGTGCCTGATCAATTTTTCCTTATCGAAAGCAGCAAATGAATCACTTGGATCCAAGCATGCCACACAAAGAAGCAAATCGGTATTCATCACATTAAAGTGGCGGTTGAGCTCTTGAAGTTGCAAATCAATAGTAGCATAGAATATGTCAACTCGAAATTGATGGAGATTTGTCAATTCAGCTTTATTTCGTGAACGCTTTCGTCCAACAAACATATGATTCATATTGGGAATGATGATTTCATACTTATCACAAAATGAATGGACTTCAAATAGGAGAGAATCCCACTGATCGTCTCTCATCATTTGCAGTCGTTGCTTCGACACTCTCACTAGTTCCATGGCAGTGATAATATTTTGATCTTTTCGCTGCAATAACTTTGATAATTCATTGGTGATCCCCAAAATATCTCTCATCAAATGCATTTTAAATGCAAAATCAGAATCATCCAATACACTCAATAAGTTAGTGGCAGCGCCCTTGTGTTCACTCACAAACCAAGTAAACAGGCTCCGTTGGCCGTGAAACCAGATGGGCACAAGCCCCTAGTCATTCATGAATTGCTGGAATTGATAACTCGAGAATTGGACTCCCGGATTGCTCGTAAAGTTGAAACGTAGGTTTCACCTTAAACGTGAATTTAAAATTTAGAAAAATAGCCTCCGAGCGCTCAAATTGGGCAAACGGCCTCCGTTGCCCGTGAAACCAGATGGGCACGAGCCCCTAGTCATTAGTGACTTGCCAAAACTGACGGCTCGAAAATTGGACTCTCGAATTGCTCGTAAAGTTGAGACGTAGGTTTCACTTTAAATGTGAACTTAAAACTTAGAAAAGTAGCCTCCGGGAACCCAAACAGGCAAACGGGCTCCGTTGCCCATTAAACCGAACGGGCACGAGCCCCTAATCATTCGTGACTGGCCGGAACTGTCGGCTCAAGAATTGGACTCTTGGATTGCTCGTAAAGTTGAAACGCAGGTTTCACCTTAAACGTGAACTTAAAACTTAGAAAAATAACCTCCGAGCGCCCAAACCGGGCAAAAGGGCTCCGTTGCCCGTGAAACCGAACTGGTACGAGTCGTGACTTGCCGAAACTGACGGCTCAAGAATTGGACTGCCGGATTGCTCGTAAAGTTGAAATGTAGGTTTCACCTTAAACGTGAACTTAAAACGTAGAAAAATAGACTCTGAGCGCCCAAACCTGGCAAACAGGCTCCGTTCCCTGTGAAACCGGATGGCCATGAGCTCCTAGACTTGTTGGAACTGACGGCTCGAGAATTGGACTCTCGGATTGCTCGTAAAGTTGAAACGTAGGTTTCACCTTAAACGTGAACTTAAAACTTAGAAAAATAGACTCCGAGCGCCCAAACCGGGCAAATGGGCTCTGTTGCCCGTGAACCGGACAGCCATGAGCTCCTAGTCATTCGTGACTTGCTGGAACTGACGGCTCTAGAATTGGACTCTCGGATTGCTTGTAAAGTTGAAACGTAGGTTCCACTTTAAACCTGAACTTAAAACTTAGAAACATAGCCTCTGAGCGCCCAAATAGGGCAAACGAGCTCTGTTGCCAGTGAAACCGGACGGGCAGGAGCCTCTAGTCATTCATGACTTGCCAGAACTGACGGCTCGAGAATTGGACAGCCGGATTACTCGTAAAGTTGAAACGTAGGTTTCACCTTAAACGTAAACTTAAAACTTAGAAAAATAGCCTATGAACGCCCAAACCAGGCAAACGGGCTCCGTTGCCCGTGAAACCGGACGGGTATGAGCCCTTAGTCATTTGTGACTTGCCGGAACTGACGACTCGAGAATTGGACTCCCAGATTGCTCGTAAAATTGAAACGTTGGTTTCACTTTTAATATGAACTTAAAACTTAGAAAAATAGCCTCCGAGCGCATAAACCGAGCAAATGGGCTCCGTTGCCTGTGAAACAGGACGGGCACGAGCTCCTAGTCATTCATGACTTGCTAGAACTAACGGTTCGAGAAATGGACTCCCGGATTGCTCGTAAACTTTAAACGTCGGTTTCACTTTAAACGTGAAATTAAAACTTAGAAAATTAGGCTCCAAGCGCCCAAACCGAGCAAACGGGCTCCGATGCCTTTGAAACGGGACGGGCACGAGCCCATAGTCATTTGTGACTTACCGGAACTGACGGCTCGAAAATCCGACTCCTGGATTGCTCGTAAAGTTGAAACATAGGTTTAACTTTCAAATTTTTAATTTTAATTCTTAATTTTGTTTATATTTACTATATATTGCCAATTCTTATAATTAACTATTAATATTTATTTTCCTTTTTGTCTTCAGGTTTGAGAGCATCGAATCGATCACGGCACCTTGCTCAGACAACATGTTTATTTTTGTTTTTTTTTTTGTGGAATTGTAATGAATATAATTTGTTGAAACTTTTGTAATGTTTTGAATATCATTAATATAAGACTTTATTTTGTTATTAGTATTTTTAACTGATTGTAGTAGTTGTATATAATATATTCAGGTATAGGTATAAAAAGCAGGAAAAAAATTGGGGAATTAGCTAAAAAAAAATATAAAAAATGTAGGCTTTAGCGGCCGCCATTGGCGGTCGCAAAAGGTATTAAAAATTAGAAAAAGGTATTAACGACCGCCTTTTGCTAGATTTAGCGGCCGCCATTGGCGGTCGCAATCGGTTTTAAAAAATTTTAAAAAACTATTAGCGACCGCCTTTGCTAGCTTTAGCGACGGCTTTTGCGGCCACTAAAAGTTCAGGCACACCATTTTCTTTACCGTGGCTAAGCCGTCGCAAAAAAATTTGCGACCGCAATGTGGCGGTCACTAATACTCTTTTGTAACAAATTTATTGCGCCGCTCTTTTGGCTGTCAGTGAACCGTCGTTAAAGATTATTAGCGACCGCCTCCTCACTTTTAGCGACGGTTTTTGGCAGCCGCTAATACCCTTTTTCTAGTAGTAAGTGGGAGATTGATGGGTTGGTGAAGCCTGATCTAGACTTTAGTTAATTACATGGGTTTATCTGTAATGTGTCGGTTTAATCTGGATCATCTGTTATATGGCAAGATCCGACGGTTGTGGGTATCTAGAGGTTTAGGGTTTCATATATTTATACTGAGTGGTGAGAGCATTGTACTTATGATAGTGAAATTGAGAGAAAGCAAGAGAGACAGTGAGTGCTTGTACTCTTGTAGGAATCTCCAATAATAGTAAACAACGTGAATCTCTCGTGGACGTAGGCAATCTCGCGGAACCATGTAAATCTGTGTCTCGTGGATTGTCTGTGTGTGGATTGATTGTCTCGTAGATCATGCGTGTGTTTCGATCCATAACACTATTGTTGTCTTTCCAAAATTCATAGCTTGATCCCCACCATAGCTCGCTGTTATCATTTATGGTAGCGTTTCCATTTTTGTTATTCGCATGGCCTGCCTCAATGTCTTCCACAAAATCCCTCTGATAAATGGACTTTTCTACTTCACCCTCATGATCTAAGAGGATGGGTTGCTCTTCTGAATTATCAGCTGATTTTCTGCCCATGTGTTTGTAAGAACCTTTAGTTGGTAAAGTTTTTCTCAGAGAATCCATACACAAACTTTTTCATGAACCAGTAGTGTATGTAAAAGGAACTGATGAAATACTCAGTTCAATTTTGATATGGGGTTCTGATTTTTCAGCTCTTCTTCTGTACTTCACAGGCACCAACCAATATTTTCCATCAAATGCAATTACAATTAGAAAAGGTGAAATAACAAAATACATGCCCAAAAGGCCAAAACCATATTTCACGCATCAGATGTAGATAATTAAAACGGAATCGATCAGTATCAATTTTGATGTGGACTGCTGGTTCCTGTAGCCGTAATTCTATTCTCACATGTATCTACGAAAAACAAGCACCAATAAAAGAGCTGAAACAAAGGAAAAAAGGCAATGCAGAACAGCAGAACCCACAGCCAAAAAATTTATCATGCGTTAGAGATAGACAAAAACCAAGTATAACGTATACCCATCTAGGATTCTGACCTGGATTCACGATTTTCTTCTTTATTCTATCTTTTCTGAAATGTTCCTTTTGAGTTCCACAAACACCTCCCCACATTCAATCAAGCTTTATCAAAGGTAGAAAGAAAATAAAAATGGAAAACCACAAGAGAATCAATATTCATTAACGAAAGTCTTCTTGCATGAAGTACTCTGATTAAAAACAATGAAGAAACTACTGCCCAAGAGGAGAAGAAGACCAGAAAACACTGCCAGTGATGGAGTTCTGACATGGGTTTATGGTGTACTACCTGTTACATCAATATCTTCAAGTTCTCTGGGACAGATGGAAACAAGAAAAATGCAGAAACAGAGACCTAATAGGGTGAGGCATCACATAACCAATTGGGATTTTGTGACTGTATAGCTGCCGCCTTCTAATTCTGTCCCATGCAGCTATAAGAAATTGGGGTTTTTAGGAATTTAAAAGCAACCTGAAAAAGACCCCTGTAGTATTTATTTGTTATCCAAAGCCTTCTTTGACTTCAAGTCAATCAGTTTATCTTCCAATTATCTAGAATTACTTAAACCATTTAAGTTTAACTTCAGAGTGCGGGGTTACACAGCTTTAAAACGCGTCATGTCGAATTAAGACGGTTTTGCCTTATAAGCTCTGAGTCAAGACTTAGATATTTCTAATGAGGAACTTGGGCAAAGCCTTATTAATGATAACCGAAACACTTCACTCTTACGGTAAAATGAAGACCACTACAGGATTGTTAAGGATATAAGGTAGTGACATGGATGAAAGCTTGACTTTTAAACGATTTGAATTATTACTTATTAGTCATTAGGGTGTTGTCTAGATATTCATTTCCCCATCTTCTATTAAATTTCCCTTAAAAGGAGGTTATTTAATGGTTATTTTTGGATATTCACCTATGATCTTTATTTTTAACTATTGAGGACATTAATTTGTGCGTACTCTATGCAAACAAACAAACAGGCCCTAGTAATAATGATTAAAAGTGTGACAAGGAAATGATGTTCATTTGGAGTTTAACCTATGACAACAAGATACAGCAGGGACTGAAATATGCTGCCTGCACTTTGAATGACTTACCAGGGAGCTGATCATTTTGAAATATTTGGGAGTGTTATGGACAAGGGCTCTTGCCTGAGCATCTGATCGATTAATTTGCTGTAATTCCATCCAGATTTCCCTTTTCAAATTCTAATTGTTTTTTGCAGGCCGACTAACCTACTCTTTTGTACACCCCTACTTTTACCCCAGCGGATCCCCCTTTATTGACTCATTAAATTACCTGACTTGATCTTGCCTCAACGAATTACCCAGACGGATTAGGTATGTTACAATCATTTTTTCCCCAAAAACCTTCATTTTTTCTGCTTAATTAATCATTTAGCAACCACAGGGAATTAACTTGTGTGAGCTATTCTCAAAGATAGAATGATAAAAAAAACCATAATTTTAACACCAAGAATTCTGACATAGATGAGCATCGCTGTAGTGGGATGCTTTTGTAGAGGGAAACAATAGATGGGCCCTTTTGAAGCTGTTTGAAAAGATGGGAACTTTATCAAAAAGAAGTTCTTACAAATCTAGAAAAAAGATAACGAAGGAACTAAATATGGAAAGATTAAATACAGCAAGGGAGGTGTATGAGTGTATCTAACCACTACAATACCCCCTTTCTCCGCAGGGCCAGCTCAACTATGTTTCACATTACCTTGCCTTCTCACACTTAACCAGTCCATTTCTTGGCCATTTGTGTTCATGGGTGCTTCTATCCTATCTGGGCCCCACTAGGGCACATCCAATTTAGGAAATTGGAGTACAAGGGTGTGTCAAATATCACTTCGATCAGATAACTCTTAAAGATTTATTTTTGGAGTCTAAATATTGAATAATTTTGGAAGTAATATTTATTTATAGTTGGATGAGAGTGCCGAATTCACCAAGGGTAAATGAATGTGAACATATTTTGTTCAGTGGGTGGGACCCACATACTAAATATGGAATGAGGGGGGTTGGATAGAATTGGGTGGATTTAAGGAAAAATGTATTAGTCATGAGTCATTATACGCCATTCCTATGCTTGAAGCACCTTAGACCGTGGGGTCCATTTAAAAGCATGCAAATCACGGAGGGCCATGCTGTTAAAAGGGAGTTCGGTTCTCCTATTTCGTTGAATGAGAGAGATATTGTTTCATCCAATTAAGATTTGCCAACTATAAAACAAATCATCTTTTTTTTTTTTTTTCATTCAAAAGAAGCTATTGAGAGGGTGCATTAAATCAAACACATATATCAAAATAGTGGCATATGCTGCAAGTCGAAACCCACTGAAACCACAATTGGGTCTTTGTAAGTCAACAAAAGCATAGAAAAGACACTTTCTTTGACAAAAACGAACTACTGCTGCTGGAATGTTTGCATCTCCCACTGTTTCAAGATTTTTCTCTCTCCCATTGTGAGAGTCCTCCCAACACCTTTTCTTGTAGATGATATAGAGTCGCAGGCATAAAATCAAAAACACTTGTGCCACCTAGGGCTGTATCTTGGGCGAGCCCTAGCCTGAGCCCACATGTTTTTCTTTTGATCCGTAACGGTCAAATATATTAAAGATTTAAGAAAGGTACAATAAAGAAGATGGAAAGAAAAAAAAAACTGCCTAGGTATTAGAGCTAAATATCAATACAAAACATGTCCCAGATGTCCCAGAATGCTCAGAAAGAGAATTCGGGTTTAGCCTTGTCCATGGATCTTGAAGCCCGAGTTGATTCAGACTTAGCCTTGAAACTCTGAATTGGGCCGGGGTACTCAATTATATATGCTAGTGAAATTTTTAGGACGACCTGGAAGTTGAGAGTGAATGACCCAGCTTTTGAAGCCCTACAAATTGAATATTGATATCCTTTATTTCTGTAAATTTTACTTTAATTTTGTGCTTGTACGTCATTAAACTCGAAAGACTACTCTTACTCTTGACTTCAATACAAGTTTTGTCTATCGATGGCTCTCGATGAAGCTATAAAAACCCAAAACACCATGGCATTTAAACCATCCCGATGTCCCTTTAAAACCTTTGAACCTATTACCGGTACTAAACGTCCCTTCATCCTCTTTGCCCATCCTCAATGCTATAACTATATTAAACTTTGGGGCTCTTAAACGAGGGAACCCCAATTCAAAATGACACCTTTACATCCTCCTTACCCTTTCTTATTGCCATGAATCAAGGTGGAACCTAGAAGACCAATTAGCACGGGATGTCGATTTTTTTTTCAGTTTTGCTAGTTGGCCCAGTGTCCAGGAAGAGGGAAAACCCTGCCCACCTAGGGATCTATCCCTAGGTGGAGCTATAGCAGCAAGTGTGCGTACCACAGTGACACTGTGATTCCCCTTGAAATGAAGTTCTTGTTTGACAGGAATTAGGATTCATTTCAGCTGTTGCAAGTTACTCCTCCATTCATCCTTAACTACAGCTCAAGCTAGTTAGGGACATTGTTGTACAATTGAGAGTGAGTGAGTTGAACAATTCAGTGCTTTTGGGTAAAGTCCGAAAAAGTTAGTTTGGTTGTCCCAGTTTTAGGAGCCCCCACGCCACAATAGAATTTTGAAATCTTCACTTTCATGGATTTACATGTTGATACCAACTTTCTCAACTATACGCACCTATATAAACCAATATTGATGTGAAATTCTCAGCTACACAAATCCTATGGGAGGAATTTATATTCCAAGGATAGCGAGGAATCCTCACATTTGCAAATTCCTCATTTGTCATCATGTATGCCCTAAAATCTTCACACTCTCAACGATGGCATGTTTCACACTGTTTAGTGATTTTCAAGTGGATAAGTTTTTTCTAAATGAAAGGAAATCTTATTGAACCAACAAACAATAAACTACACAAACAGACTTGACAAACATTCAGAGTTTGCCATCTCTCAAACCAATAAAATTGAGAGCTTTAACAAAACTAAGCTTAACTAAATACCATGCTGCCTCATTAAACCTCCTAGGAACATAATTAAAGTCCAAACTATCAAAGTTCCCAACAAACTCAACAAAATCAAAAAACGACAAAATTAGTTGACCAATCAACATTGCCCTTAACTGCTTTATTCACTTCACAAGCATCCGACAGAATGTTTGAGTAACCTCCATCTTTAGTTTGTTTTTAGCGCAAGGAGGACCATTCTCCTTCTGCTTCTTTAAAAGAAAGAAGCTTCGGCCCTTTGAACACTCCTCCTGCATCATGAAGAAAAGAGCCATTATACAACATCAAGAAACCAATAGCAGATAAGCCATTTGGAGCTTTAAAAGCAATATCCATAAATATCAACACGACATTCTTCATCTCCCTTGTCTCAAAATGTCTCAAGGCCATTACCACTTTGCAGTTTATCCTCATTAAGATCATTACAGAAAAGAACCATGCTTTTGGTATGTGCAATAATTTTATCAAGGCAAAACAAATGCCCCTAAATATAAAATCACTTCTAGCTTTCCAAATTGCCCACCATAAGCTAGAATCCATAATATAAGGAGATTGTTGTTGAGGGGTAGATTCATTTGATTGGAGTCAAACCCTTCTTTCCATCAATCCAGAATTCCATTTTCCAGAATATTATGAGATAACAAGCTAATTAGGTGCGAGCCAAACCAGAATGCTTTCACAAAATTACAGCGAAAAAGAGCATGCACAATTGAATCCATCCACTTTCCACGGATAGAACATAAATCATTCAAGTCAAAAATCTTAGAACTGATCGAGGATCTTACTATAATAATCTTTTTGAAGCATTTCAAACAAAAAAAATCTTTGAGGAAGAGCAATCTTCCTGGGAGGGACTGGTAATAAACAATAGGTGGGGTCTCATTAGTGTTGTTCTTCATAACTATTTTGTAAGCTGATTTATTAGTGATATGATTATTTTTAGTAAAGGTCCATACTCTTTTGTCTTCTCCACTATGACACGAAGTAAAAATCTTGAGGATGTCCTCAACATATCTTTCATATATTTTTACCAAGAAAAAAAAAACATCTTTCATATTATTAAAGCATAAATGAATTTTAATTTTATCCCAAATCCTCTCGGAATTTAAGAGGTCTCTAATGAGAAGATTAGGATTTGAACTACTTGAGATAACCTTTCTAAGACCATTTTCACACGGAATCCTGTTACAATATCAAACTGAAAGTCTTTCTTCATTTCTAATAATCCATCTAACACTTTCAATAACAAGTTTTAGGGCTCCCATGAAACCTTTTGAAAATCATGAATTCCCTTTCCTGCACTCCACCTCCCACAATGATTTATTCAGGTTGCCTTTAGCTTTAAGGATCTTGACCAAATACCTCCCACATTCTTAAGAAAAGGGGGTCCGCATAATGTCTATTGTGAGAGACATCTTTATTTGAGCCTCTACACGCGCATGCTCGCACGTGTGACTATAGACACAGATTTGCTCCCATATGGGCAATATTTATGGGAGCAACCATACGGATGCCCCATTTTTCACACCCACTACCCCCACCCCCAATCTCTAGAATGTTACAAGCCCCAGGTTTTATATTTTTCTTACTCACTATTGGATTGAAAAAAAAAAGCCTTCCAGAATCATCAAACTTGGGACGATCCAATGGACTTGCAATTTTGCGTATGGGTGGGTTCCATCTGGGATCTGCCAATCTCCCACATCCTCATAATTGTCAAGCCGCGGGTGGACCTCACAAGGCTATCCATATCGACAATTTATGTAAATTGTCTGTAAGAGAGGATGTATTGTGAGTATATAACCCATTTCTCCTGTGCATCTGTCTCGTACATTCCTATTGTGTGACGCAGTATGTGGGGCCCACCTAGTGATCAATCCGATTGAACCATATAAATCTCCATTATATCTCATGGATCCAATGGATCTTTCACCGTTCCATTGGGAGCGGACTGTTGGATCAACTATTAAAAGTTTTTTTTTTTATTTCAAGTTATTAAACTTGTAGGCTACTGATGAAGGGGTTAGTATTATTGGATTGACTTGAAATTTTATATTTAGGGTGGCCCACTTAGATCTTTCCGTCCCCACTCTACCATTATCGATGGGGTTGAAAATGAAACCCAACAGCTGGTATGCAGAGGTGCATCTCTCTCTCTCTCTCTCTCTCTTCCTCTTCTTGTGCTAGGGTCCACCTAGGGCCCCACAGATCATGGGCCCAGGAGACTGAAAGATCCAAACGTATAGGGTCCACATATCAAATTTCAGGTCAATATCTCTTGCCCTTAACCCCATACATCCGTGACACACAAATTTAATGGCTTTATATAAAAAAATTAACCCTTAATGGTTTAGTCCATTCACATCGGTACAAACCCATGGGATTCGATGACCTATAGTGGTGGGGGTTTGGATGGTCCATTCAGATTAGAACCAGGTGGGCCTCATATCCTGCCTCGCATAGTAAGATCCGTGAGAAGTTAATGCACGGGAAGATTGGCCATAGATATAAAAATATATAGAGCATATATGCATGTATGTATGTTTGCAGAGTGTATGTTTCCTTGGGTCTTACCTACACATCTCCAAGTAAGACCTCCTGACCACTCATCGAATGGACCCCACACACCCCCCTGATAGTTATCAATCTCATTTCTTTTACACCGTGCCGAATGGACTAAAGTATTGGATCGACTGTCCTTTAATATAAAATCATTGAACTTGTGTGGTAGGGTTTTTTTTTTTTTTTTTTGCAGGGGGGTGTAGGGCCCATCCAGATATTTCAAACCTCTACAATAGCATTGATTAGTGGGGCCCTGACGTACGGCTTACCACCTACCTCAAGGCACACAAGAGATCAATGGCATATGTTTATTGTGTTTTTGTGTGTATGTACATATATGTGCGTGCGCGTGTGCGTGTGCGCATTGGTTGGTTGTGTGTTTGATGTATGATGCACGTGCACGCACTCTTCTAGGAGGAATCTTTGTAGGGCCACCTATTTAGAACGTTAGTCATGGGGAAGGGGACTAGAAAGGTCTCTGTGTATGCGCCAACCTCTTCCTTATCATTCAAACGCTTGATTTTCATGGCCTAAATGCTCAATAATTTAAAACCTTTAGAGTATAGATAAAATTCGATTTCATTATACAATTGAATATTAAAATTGCTCCTATCGATCACATTTTATCTAGTGCCATATTATTAAGTCATAGTCCTTGTACGAGGTTAGATCTATAGAAGGGGGACCCCACAAATATGTTTGCACTTTCAGGCCTTTTTCTGAAAAAACCCTTTATGTACCATAATTTAGTTTAAAATTTTCAATGGATCGGTTTTTGAATTAGGACACAACTTGTTTATCTACCAGGGAGGGATCTAAGCTCGTCAAATCCAATCTAATCTCAAATATGTCCAATTAATGTTAAACTCATGCCTGCAGATGGCCCTAGTTAACAAGGATCTTTACAAAATCACAATAAGAAGAAACAACATTATAGAACAAAAGGTAAAATTTTTCAAGCACACTACCTTCTGTTTGAATATTCTTAGTAATACCAATAAACAATATCTCAATAATTACTCAGGTGAAAAAAGATTTACCTTTGGCCAACATAGGCTTCAGTTGTTTGTATCATTGATTTCAACTCTAATGTATAAATCTCTAATGCGTTGCATCTCCACCGTAGCATCTTCTATGTCCATTCGGTCCTTTATAGATATCGCAGAACATGCTACACCAACCGTGATGGTAGATATTAAGCACTTCTCAAGTTTGCTTTTTGCATTTGTGTGAGTTTGGCTTTCATTAAGACCTTCAAATTCTAGTGAGAGTAGGTTTTGATCAACAATCTCCATCACTCGCTCAGGTAGAGCCAGCTTAGCAAATTGATGGAGGCTTAAACTTCCATTAAAGATCTCATCAGTTGGTTTCTTTCCTGTGAATATCTCCAAGAGAAGGGTTCCATAGCTATAGATATCTCCAAATGTGGATACTTCATTACCCATTCCGTACTCTGTCATTATTTGATTCCAAATATTTTTGATGGTTATGATTTAATTCAAGAAAAGAAATGCAAGACTCAATATCTACGAAAACAAAAGTAAAGGATTTTTCAATGAGTATAATTAACTAGTGTTCCAGTGATTGAGCATGAATTCTTGAGTACTGAAAAACTTTATTCTATCGCACCATAAAGTTGTTACAATATTCTAACAAGTAAACTCCAAAAGCGGATAATACCATGGATTAAGCTAAATATAAACTACAAAACCATCAAAACGGATCCCTCACATTTGTCATTTATGTGGCAACATCTACTTCGCATTTGTAGACAAATGAAAAAATTGTTTTACTTTTAAATGAAGTTAGACTACTATAGTGAAGAACAGACATTCCTAACAAAGTTTTAAAAAAATTAGTGCGTACCATAATCCTCAGCAAAAATTGTATTTGAAACGCATCCAATAAATGATTGGTTAGATATATTGAACTTTTGTAAAATAGTGTACAAGTCAATTGATTGAAAAGAAAGGGAGTTACAAGTCAATTTATTAAGAACAAAGGGGCAACTCTAAAAGAGAATAATTTTCATTTAAGTAAATTTAATTTGCCAAAATATAAAATCATTTTAGCAGATGAAATAAATAACTTTGACACGTTCAATAATTTTACTCTATTGTCTCAGTTTTTCCATGTTATCCTTGTCTTTTTTATTTTTTATTTTTTATTTTGTGGTGAAAGAAAGATACGGGGATTTGTTGATGAATTTGTGATTGCTTCCTATAATCATTTTTTTCACTTGATTAAAACTCATGATGGAGTTAAAGGAAAAGGAGCTTAGTAATGGTTATAGCTAAGTATGCTTGCAAAAAAACACAGTGAAAGATAAAGTGTGTACCTGGAGCTACATATCCAATAGTTCCTCTTATGCCAGGTGAGTTGGTATCGTTCTGAGAGCCAATATTGGTACCTTCAGAAAGGAACCTCGCTAATCCAAAATCTCCAACCAGAGCATTCATGTCATTGTCAAGAAGAATATTGCTTGGTTTTAGATCACAATGAACTATTGTTTTCTCACAACAAGTATGAAGATAATTCAATGCGGAAGCCACATCAACAGCTATATTTAACCTTTGGATAAGGTTTAAATTCTTGGGTTGATCTTGCGCATCCATGCTTGGATGCAACCAATGCTCCAGATTTCCTTTAGCGATGTAGTCGAAAACTAGAGCTTTGAAGTCATCACCTTTAAAATCAATGCTTGAGCAAACAGTAAGAACTTTTAGAAGATTTCGATGCCGAATATTTCTCAAAGCTGTACATTCAACTATGAAACTCTTGGAAGCTCCTTGCCGCTGAAGATTAAGCACCTTCACTGCCACTATCTTCATAATGTGATCCAAATAGCCTTTATAGACTGATCCATAACTTCCAACCCCAATCAAGTTGGCTGAAGAAAACCCATCGGTTGCTTTACAAAGATCTCCATAAGAGATTTTCGTAAGTAGTTCCTCTAAGGGGTGCGTTATTGAACGAGGATGTGGTTGCTTCTTTGATTTTCTTATACAGTAATAATAAAGGATGAGAAATAGCAAAACCGAACAAATGACTGAACCGATTAGTATGGCAATCATTTGTTTTTTAGGAAAGTGTTGGCTCTGTTTCTTACTATCTTCGCTCGGGCATTTAGGCAACAACAGTGTTGGACTTGCCCCACAGAGCTTTTTGTTGCCTATGATTGAAATTGCACTTGCATTCTTAAAGATTCCTTCTTGTGGTACTTCTCCCTCAAAATCATTATAAGATAGATTTAGATATTGTAGATGACGAAGCTTTTCAAGATACGTTGGAATCAACCCTGAGAAGTTATTGCTTGAAATATCCATTCGTAACATACCTTTCAAAGCAATCAAAGATGGAAATGCTCCTTGAAAGAAGTTACCCTCTATAAAAAGGTGCTCCAAGCTAAGACAATTATCTAGGGTTTTGGGAATTTCACCAGATAATTTGTTATCAGAAACATGTAGCACTTGAAGGCTCTTTGAGTTGCCTACTTCCGTTGGCAAGGACCCGACCAAAGAATTTGCCCCTAGATCGAGAATTCGGAGAGTTGTAATGCTAAAAATTTGTTTCGGCATAACACCAGTCAGATCATTGTGATGAAGGAGCAATCTTGATAGTTGTTTACAGTTTTTAAGAGTTGAAGGTATGATTCCTTGTAAGCTATTTATATCAAGAAACAAATCAGACAATTGAGTAAGGTTGCCGATGGAAGCTGGAATTTCATCTGAGAAATCGTTTTTACTCAAACCTAAAGCCTGTAACTTGTTAAGCTTTTCAATACTCTCTGGAATCTTTCCGGTCATGAAGTTGGAATGCATGGCTAATGAAATCAAGTTTTGCAAATTACCTATTCCTGAAGGGAGGCTTCCAAATATCCGATTAAACCCTAAATTGATATTTTGAAGATTAGTAGAGAGATTGGTTATAGAGTTGGGCAATGCACCTGTGAGCCGGTTGTTGGATACGCACATAGTATTCAGAAGGCTACAATTGGTTAGAGAAGAGAGAAAACCCATATCCTCGTCTCCCCCACTTCCAAGTAGATTTTTTTGTAGACTTAAAGTATGGAGACGTCGCAACCTTCCTAGGTTCGTAGGAATCGATCCAGTGAATCGATTTTTGCTTAATCCAAGTATTTCAAGTCTCGAGGCATTGGATAATGAGATTGGGATGGGTCCTGTAAATTGGTTTGCTCCTACATAAAGCCCAATGAGGTTGGGCAGAGTGACTCCAAGATCGGGTGGAAGGCTTCCACTCAATTGGTTTTGAGTGATAGAAAATATAGCCATAGATGAGCAATTGTAAAGTGTGGGAGGAATAGTACCAGATAGCTTATTTACTGATATGCTGAAAATGAATAGGTTCCTAATCTGGCCAAGCTCTTCTGGTATGTTTCCCTCTAATTCATTACGATCCACAGAGAGATTAGTGAGAGATGAAAGGTTCCCAAATGAAGTGGGGATACTTCCTGTAAGACTGTTGAAAGAAAGAATGAGCTCATTGAGCCTTGACAAAGAGCCTAGCTCAACAGGAATCCTGCCAGTGAGGTTGTTGTGATTGAAATCGATGACTATGAGTCTCCAACAATGGGTCAGGTTGGTTGGAATTTCGCCTCCCAGCGAGTTACGTCTGAGGTTGAGGTGCCTGAGCCTGAACAAACGCCCAATTTCTGGGGGGATTTGGCCATGAAGTTTATTGCGGCTAAGGTCAATTACACGAATGAACGTAAGATTTGCAATGAAGGGTGACAAAGGACCTACCAGCTGAAGCCTAGTCAGATTCATGGCCACGACCCTCTGAGAATGGCGCCGACCGCATGTGATTCCTTGCCATTGGCAGAAATGGAGAGAATCATTCCATGTGCTCAAGGAATCGCTCAACAGCTGATGCTTGAAAGCGAGTAGAGCGAGTGCATCGGTTGCATTTGCTGAATCTTTTGAAGCAACGGATTCCACCACGGCCGACACGGGAAGAGTTGCATGGATGAAGAAGAACAACCAAAGCCACCTCGCAACAACAACAACAACAGTAATACATGAGAGCTCCATCACCAACTGATGCTCTCTTACCAGTGGAACTGTGGAAAGGGTGTTGCAGAATCCCTTCCCACGCCACCTATCTATAGCAGATGCCATGCTTTTGCAACATGACTTGACTTGCAAAGTTACGTTCACGATTCGTCAAGTTGGACTAGACGATAGTGGGACCCATTTGCAGAATGACTTAGACTAGGACGTGAAAAGTGTGCATCATGTTCATACAAATACCTTTTCACCCTTTTTTTTTTTTTTTCTTTTTTTTTAGGGATTCAGGGTTACAAACTCAGCTCTTACAATCTCACATCCTTTAACAGAAAATATATATAAATATATAAATAAAATATAATAAATTAAATGTTATTATTAAAGATTTTCTTCTTTTTTTCTTTTTTAGTTTCACCATTCTTTCGGTTGGGTCACTGTTATAACCTTGCTTGGGCCCGGCTTATATCTGCATGGCCATATATGTTGTTAGGACTTGGGAGCTATTCCATTCCCAAACATACCTTTTATTATCCGAACCCATAGGCCCATGCCCATGCCCATACTCATATCTATGCCCGTACCTCAACCGGTGCCATATTTTCATATTGAGAATTATTTTGTGCTTTATTTTTCTTTAATTGTTATTTTTTGCCTATTATGGATGAAGTAGCATGTAATTATCTTTCTTGAATAAATCAACTATATATGTGTCCAACCAAGAAAAAAGAAGAAGAAGTTGCAGTCCAACTAGTGGGGCCACTTAGATGCATGTCTAATGGTGGGAACTAGTAGGAGGGCAGTTGGAATGATTGCCTAGGCAGGGTGGGGAACCAAAAATTTAGCCCCACCAAATTATTCTAAACCTTGATTTAATGGCATTAAAATTTAATGTCATTTTAACTGTAGATTTTTTATATTTTAGTTCAACTGTGAGTGAAGGTTCAATTAGTATAAAATCAAGCTGGATGCCGGACCGTGGGATGATGAGAATATCAAAGGGTTGCGTTTGATCAAAGGTGGGCCCAAGTGGGGCGCCATAGGTTGGAGAACATTTTCCTTCAGTAAAAACACAAAACACATGGGCCTTTGTGAGTTTGTATAAAAATATTTTTTGGCCTTTTGCCAAAAATCCTCGTGTAATAGATATGAACCCATGAGGCTGGTCTTGAGCCCCAATTTAAAATGGGACCAAATCCTAGATCTGCATCTAATTTTTAAGGCCAAATCAGCGGCATTTGGCCGTTTGGGACCCATTGCGAACAATTAATCACTCCATGTGAGAGGAGAGAGTCTGGATCTATTGCGGGGAGAGGATTGTTTCGTCCTATCTCCAAATGCTGTCGGTATAAAATCTCATGTCTCATTTGTTTGAGTCTGGATCCTCTGTTTCCTAGAAAATAAAGAGATACTGTTGCATCCAATTTTAAATTACCAACTAATAAAAATCTCTTGATTTAATTTTCCTCGAAACAGGAGATCTGGATAGGGAGAATGAAATGTACATAGATCACCTTCTTAAAAGATGATTGTGTCGTGGAAACATTAGGTTGGGTAGCGCCTGGGGCAATAATAATTGAAATTTGCGCAATATTAATTGAAAATTTTATTTCGTGGATGGTTAGACTTCCTGTCCATCCCTCCCTGCTTATGGGTACTATAACTAGTCTTCATGCGATTAGTTCAATAGGTATTTTCTTTTACCGTTCATGGATTGGGCCCATATGCAAAAGACTCAGACTTGGACTTAAAACGTGTGCGTATGCATCACGTTCATACAAATACTTTGTGGGGGTGTAGGTTTCATTTTCTTTGATAGGAGTGGACTCAGAGTTTCAAAACCTCTTTAGGGGAGGGGTGGGCGTGGGGGTGGGGGTGTTTGTTTTTGGGTTTTGGATTTCATTTTCTATGATAGAAGGACTCAAGAGAGTTTCAAACTCATCTCTCACCTAATTGCAGGATGTTTCCTAGCATATTCCTCGACAGCCTTATTTGTTGCTAGGAGCTCCACCATATCCAAATTTACCTTTTATAATCCAAACCAATGGGGCCATGCCCATACCCATATCCATACCCCCTACCTCAATCAGATTCAGTGCCATATCTTCATATTAAGAATTAATTTTATGCTTTATTTGTCTTTTTAGTTTTGGAAAGCTATGTCATTAAGAGTTTTTCTTTTCTTTTCTTTTCTTTTTTGCAAGAATTCCCTATATTTTCCATTCAACAGCATAAAAACCACTATGTTTATTAAAATCTGTATTGACTTTATAGTGAAAGTGTACAGGACAATATTTACTTCAGTTCCCATTCTCCAATTATTTCTTTTTGACATAATTAAAAGCTAAAAAAGACATGTTCCCATTCTCCAATGGTGATGGCATGTTACCAAATCACCGTGGCAGCCAAATGATGGTTGAGACTGAGTCCCACTAATCAGATGGCCGATGTCTATTACAAGCGGTGTAATCAGATTCTAAATTGGGGCGAAAAAAATTGGAAATATGATAGAGTTTCAAATTTTATAATCACCAATATGGTGATCGGAGCTATTGGGGCAGCCCCATAATGGATGAAGCTGATGTAGTTGAGTCAAATAAAATCACCTATTATATAACCCATTTTACTATGAATTTTCTAGGAATTCAGTTTCGCGATAACAAAAAAAAGCCACCATGAGTTTCTTACTGAATTCAATTCCATGCAAAAGAGTCATGGAAGAAAAGATCAAATCCTTACAAAGCATGAGCGTAATCTATGTCTCTATTTTATATCAATCAATCTTCACCACTGTAACAATCCTTCGTTGGAAGTCCATTTTGCCATGAATTTTTAGGAATTCAATTCCTTGCAAACAGTCAGGGTCACAGAACAAAATATCATGTCTCTGGATAGAAAAGTCACGGGCCTTTTGTGAGGTTGTATAAAACTGCTTTTGGGCTTTTTATGAGAAATCCTCATAAAAAGAAGAAGATATGAGCCTATGAGGCTGGTCCTGAACCCAAACTTAAAATTGGCCTGAGCCTTTGATCTGTATGAGTATCGCATTTTCGCAGGCCGAATCAGCGTGATTTAGCCCCACGGTGCCGTGGATCAAGAGGATCCCGATTCGATGAGAAGCTTTTGCAACATGACTTGACTCGCGAAGTTACGTTCATGACTCGTTCGTCCAGTTTTCTATGATTGTAAATGCATGGACTAGACAGTACAGTTTCCTATGGATGGACTAGAGAGAAGTTGACTTGGACCCATATGCAGTGACTTGGACTTGGACCTAAAACGTGTGCGTATGCATCACGTTCATGTAAATACTTTTATCCCAGGGGGCTTGTTTAGGTTTTGTTCTCTTTGATAGGAGTGGACCCCAGAGTTTAAAAACCTCTTTTTTGTTTTTTGGGGTGGGGGGTTTTGGTTTTAGGTCAGCTCTTTTAAGCTGAAGCTTAGGATAAGGTAAGCTGAGGTAAGCTTAAGTGTGTGATAGGGCCACTTGGAGACCCACATGGGGGTGAGGATGGAGGGTATTTCAAGAAACTCCCTGAAACTATCCTCTATGCAAAACATCTGCCACAACCGTGGTTTCTATCACCTGCATCTGGGCCTCTAAAGTTTAATGGTCAATAGTTCATTCAGATCGGTACAGAGTTGATCCAACGGTCCAGTAAAATCATTTTATAGTTGACAAATATAGGCAGCCTGCATTCACCTAAGGAGTCCACAAATTGCAGGATCTATCAATTTTTCTTAAGACTAGTTAGTTCAGTTTGGCTTAATTGTGTCGCTATATACGTCACTGCTCTGGGCACTCGGTGATTGGGATTCTGTCCTCATCCAAGCATCTGTAGAGAAAATCGTGTGGGATCCACTATGATTCTCTACAGCATCACACTAATCAATCATTTTCAGGCCCGCATATCATTTCATGTAAAAGATTTTATGTCACTAATCTTTTCCGCTTTGGGGGCTACTATCAATCACTTTAGATGCCATGTCAATTACTGTAGATTTTGCTTCCCCCTCTAAGGATATAAAAATACTCCAAAATTATATATTGATCAGCATGAAACATCTTGAACAATTCTAAATGTTCTCCAAGCAAAAATAGTCGACTCTATAACGGTGGCAACAATGAATTACTAACCAACATTAAGTAACCAAGTCAAAACGTCCTCAGAATGTCACCTCGGGAGCCATCCAACGGTTTGTTCCACGTTCTGCAGTCATAACACCAGATTATGTCACTTTAATTTCGAGGTTCTTTCATGGCAATCTTGCTGTGGAGTTAGATTCTTTTAATGCTTTTGCATGGGTCTCTAAGTAGAATACCAACCCTTGGAAACTTCAATCTGTCTTCAACGAGATTCGGGTTGGCCTCCATTAATATCATCTTCTGTCATGAGCTTAGATCAGCCATTTTTATAGCCGTTGCACTGGCCAAACAAGGGGTTGAGATGATATTTCCATGGGAGGGTATTATTTGTTAGTTGGGTGTGAGTGGGGTGAACGCTCTTATACCTTATTGTTCTTGTTTTCTCCTCACTTTGTTTTCTCCTTTCTTTAAGATAAGTTTCTGCAGATTGAGTTTGCACCCTCGCAACTCCAAAATCAGCAACCTTGACAACCTGCAAGATGAAGCTTTAAGTGTTTGACAATTAAGATATAAAATTTGTTAAGTAATATAAGTAAAATAAATAATCACCATAATCTTGATAGTGGCATCTACATATCATCAACATATTAGCAACTAGCATATTAGCAAATTGAGCAGATGATGATTTTGACAAAGAAGTATATTCAAAGATGCAGATGACAAAGATGTTGACAGCGGCGGTGGTGATGGAGGAATTAACCACAACATTAGGCACCTCCAAATCATGCAGTTAGCTTGAACCCAATGATGCCACTAGACACGTATATGTACTGTCTCACACATTATATTTTTCCAAATCGCTATTTGTTATGCCTAATTATAAAAAATTGTGATATGTGAACGGCTTAAATCCGTTAATTTGCCCACTATATAAAGTTACGAAAAAGTAAAATGAAGCTGCATGGACAAATTTCAGAATAATGCCATATGCGGCAAGTCGAAACCGATTGGGTTTTTTGAAGTCAACCAAAGCATAAAAAGGACACTTTCTTTGTCAAAAAATAAACGACTACTACCGGAATGCTTCCATCTCCCACTTAGGGCTGTCAATCATACCGTTTCGGAACCATTTCGTTCTTAGCCTCCACAGTGAAATATTCCAATATTTCAGAATTTCGACGAAATTTTTTAGAGTAATTTTTCATGAAAAAGAAAAATATATATATAATAAGAAAATAAAACATAATATATATATAAAAAATAAAAAATAGATAATTAAAATCCTAATAGTGTTTTTCAAGCACATTCAAGAGATTGGAACCCCACTCACTCCATATAACATTTAATAAGAACTATGTTGAAGAAAGAAAAAAAATGAACCATGTTGAAACTTGTTGAGAGTTGAGATGGGCCATGCGTCACTAAAACGTGTTGAGCGGACATGCATCAGTGAAATGTGTTGGGAATCTGAGATCGGCAGAGAACTCGAGAGTCAAGTCTCCTTGTGAACCACCCCCCACCCCCCTGGAGCGATTTCTTCCCCCCAGTCAAGTCTCCTTGTGAAACCCCACCCCACACCCCCCCCCCCCCCCCCCCCCCCCGGAGCGATTTCTTGCCGCTGGGTGCAAATGGGATTACATCGACTGCGATTTTTCCTTGAGCCTATTGTGAGTGTCCTATTAACAACTTTTCTTGTCCCAGGCATAAAATTACAAACACTTGTACGACCTAGGGCTGTATCTTGGGCCGGTTAAAGACTGCGTAGAAATAAAATTCGGGTTTAGGCTTGTCTGTGGATCTTGAAGACCGAGTTGATTTGGACTTAGGCTTGAAACTCTGAATTGGGCCGGGGTAATCAATTATATATACCGGTGCAATTTTTGGAGCCCCACAAATTGAATATTGATATCCCTTATTTTTCTAAATTTTACTTTAGTTTTGTGATTGTCATTAAAATCAAAAGACTAGCCTTGACTTCAATACAAGTGTGTCAATTGAAGGCTCTTGAAGCAAAATATGCGAAAACACCATGGCATAAAAAAGAACCCGATGCTCCTTTAATATTCCAACCTTTAAAAACCTTTGAACCTTTGACCGGTACCAGACCTCCCTTCAATCCCTTTGCCCATCCTTAATGCTATAACTATAGAACTTTGGGGCCCAAATTCACAATGAGACCTTTACATCCTCCTTACGCTTCCATCTTGCCATGAATCAAGGTGGACCCTAGAAGACCAATTAGTGCTAGATGTTATGGCAATGATCCCCCTCTTGAAATCAAGTTCTTGTTTGATAGGAAATATGATCCATTTCAGCTGTTGCAAGTTGCTCTTCTCCTGGTCTTTAACTATACCTTGAGCTAGTGAGGGACATGGTTATATGATTGAGAGTGCGTGAGTTAGAATTCAGTGCTTTTGGGTGAAGTCTGAAAAAGTTAGTTTGGCAGTCTCATTTTTAGTTTGGCTATTCCAAGGGTAGCGAGGAATCCTCACATTTGCAAATTCCTCATTAAAGCATGCCCTAAATCTTCAAGTTCTCATAGACAACACATTTCACGTTGTTTAGTAGTTTTCAATTGGATAAGGTTTTTCTCAATAAAAGTAGATTTTATTGAACCAATAAACAACAAACTACACAAACATTCAAAATATTTGTCATATCTCAAACCAGTACTGTAATTGACAGCTTTAACAAAACCAAGCTTAACTAAATACTATGCTGCCTCATTAAACCTCTTAGGAACATAACTCAAGTCCAAACTATCAAAGTTCCCAACAGACTCAACAATATCCAAAAATGACAGAATTAATTGACCAATCAACATTGCCCTTAATGGCTTGAATAACTTCGCAAGCATATCTGAAAAAATCTGAATCTTTGAGTAACCTCCAGCTTTAGCTTTATTTTAGCACAAGCAGGACCAATCTTCTTCTGCCTCTTTAAAAGAAAAAAGCTTCGGCCCTTTGAACGGTCCTACATCAAGAAAAGTGCCATTACAAAACATTAAGAAACTAGTAGCAGACAAGCTGTTTGGAGCTTTAAAAGCAACATCGATCCGTAAATATCAACACAACATTCTTCATCCCCCTTGTCACAAAATGTCTCCCCTATTAGTGAAGCTCACCTAGTGATCAATCCAAATGAACTATAAAAATCTCCATTACATCTCATGGATCCAATGGATTTTGCACCGATCGAGTAGGAGTAGATTGTTGGATCAACTGTTGAAAGTTTTTTATTTATTTATTTATTTAAAGTTATTAAACTTGTATGCGGTTGATGAAATGGTTAGTATCATTGGATTGACTTGGAATTTTATATCTAGCGTGATGCCACATAGATCATTCCATCCCCACTCTACCATGATCAGTGGAGTAAAAAATACAGAGGCGGACCCAAGTTATGGCATGCGGGTGCCGTCGCACCTGTGCAATTTGAAAAAGGGCCATGATCGGCTATTAGCCGTACTACTCTCGCCCCACCTTCAAAACCAATCTCATCCCACTCACAAAGATCAAAAGTCAAAAAGTTAATACCCAAATAGGTAAAAACCCTCCATAGAAAAGAGGGCTTTCTTCATTCTTTCAAGTATTTTGAGTTTTCCTGCAATTGCTAGAAGAAAGCCTAGTTTTAAATTTTTTTTCTTGTACACGGTATTTTTCTACCACTGTTGTGGATGAATCTCTTCTCTTTTTTGTATGGGTTCTCCTAGGAACTTGAAAACTTGGGTATGCTATAAACTTTAATTTGACATTTTCAAGTAACCAGGGTTCACCCCACTCAAACAAAAACCCGGAGTCCACCATTGCAAAAATGGACCCCAGCAGCTGGTATGAACTGGAGCGCCATCTCTCTCTCTCTCTCTCTCTCTCTCTCTCTCTCTCTCTCTATGTGTGTGTGTGTGTGTGTATGTATAGCCCTCTTCTTGTGTGAGGTAGCTTGCTATGGCCCACCTAGTGCCCCACAGATCATGGGATAGGAGATGGGAAGATCCACGTGTATAAGGTCCACATATCAAATTTCAGGTCAGTATCCCTTTCCCTTAACCTCTTTATCTGTGACCCACAAATTTAATGGCTTTATATCAAACCGAATTGACGCTCAAATTTCAATTGTTTATTCCATTCGGATCAGTGCAAACCCATGGGACTCGATAACATGTAGGGGGTGGGGGCTTGGATGGTCCATTCATATTAGAATCTGGTGGGCTTCATATCCTACCTTGCACAGTAAGATCCATGACAGGTTAATGCACAGAAAAATTGGCCATAGATATAAAAATATATAAAGCATATATGCATATATGTATGCTTGCAGAAGCTAGCTAGTGCATACCTTTTCCATGGGTCTTACATACCCGTCTCTAAGTTGGACCACCTGATCACTCATCTGAATGGACCCCACACACACCCCCTAATAGTTATCTATCCCATTTCTTTTACACCACACTGGATGGACTTAACTGTTGGTACGACTGTCCTTTTATATAAAATTGTTGAACTTATGGGTCACGGATTATAAAGGGTTAAGATGATCTGATGAGGACCGAAATTTTAAACATACGTAGGGCCCATCCAGATCTATCAAACCTCTACAATCCCATTGATTAGTGGGGGCCTATGTGTAGGACTTACCACCTTGCATAGGGCACACAAGGGATCAATGAAATATATGCATCATGGTGTTGTGTGTGTATACGTGCGCGCATAAAAAAAATATTCCTCTTCAAGGAGGAATCTTTGTAAGGCCACCTATTTAGAACGTTAGTCATGGGGAAGGGGACCGGAAAGGTCACATTGTATGCCACAACTTCCTCCTTATCATTCAGACCCTGATTTCCATGGCCTCGATGTTCAATAATTAAAAACCTTTAGAGTGTAGATAAAATTTGCTTTTCATTATAAAATTGAATATTAAAATTACTCTGGTAGATCACATTTTATCTAGTGCCATATTATTAAGTACTCATAGCCCTTGTATGAGGTTAGATCGATAAAAGGTGGACCCCACAAATATGTTGGCACTTTCAGGTCTTTTCGACAAAAAAAAAAAAAAATACCCTTTATGTATCATAATTTAGTTTAAAATTTTCAGTGAACTAGTTCAAGAATTAGGATGCAACTAGCTTGTTTGTCTACTGGGGTGGGATCTAAGGCTGTCGAATCCAATCTAAGCTCAAATATGTCCAATTAATGTTAAACACATGCATGTAGATGGCCCTAGTTTACAGTCATCTTTACACAATCACATTGAGAAGAAACCACAATATAGAACAAAAGGTAATATTTTTTAAGCACACTAGCTACCTTCTGTTTGAATATTCTTAGTAATACTAATAAATAATGTCTCAATAATTACTCAAGTAAAAAAAGATATACCTTTGGCCAACATAGGCTTCAGTTGTTTGTATCACTGATTCCAACTCGAAGATATAAATCTCTAGCACGTTGCATCACCACCATAGCATCTTCTATGTCCATTCGGTCCTTCATAGATATCGCAGAACATGCTACCCCAACTGTGATGGTAGATATTAAGCACTTTTCAAGTTTGCTATTTGCATTTGTGTGAGTTTGGCTTTCATTAAGACCTTCGACTTCTATTGAGAGCAAGTTTTGATCAACAATCTCCATCACTCGCTCGGGTAAAGCCAGCTTAGCAAATTGATGAAGGCTTAAACCTTCATTAAACATCTCATCAGTTGGTTTCTTTCCTGTAAATATCTCCAAAAGAAGGATCCCATAACTATAGATGTCTCCGAATGTAGATACTTCACTCCCCATTCCGTACTCTGCCATTTTTTTACTCCAAATATTCTCAATGGTTATGATTCAATTCAAGAAAACAGAATGCAAGACTCAATATCTAAAAAAACAAAAGTAAAGAATTTTTCAATGGGTATAATAAACCAGTGTTCCAGTTATTGAGTTTGAATTCTTGAGTTCTAGAAAACTTTATTCCATCGTACTATAAAGTTGTCACAATATTCTAACAAATAAACTCCAAAAGAGGTAAATACCATAGATTAAGGTAAATATAAACTACAAAACCATCAAAACGGATCTTCCTTAAGCACCCCTCACATTTGTCATTTATATTGCAACATCTACTTCACATTTGTCGAAAAATGACAATTGTTTTACTTATCAATGACGTAAGAGTACTATAGTGAAGAATAGACATTCCTAACAAAGTTTGAAAAAAATTAGTGCGTAACATAATCGTCAACAAAAATTGTATTCGAAACACATCCGATAAATGATTGGTTAGATATATTGAACTTTTGTAAAATAGTGTACAAGTCTATTTTTTGAAAAGAAAGGGAGTTACAAGTCAATTTATTAAGGAAAAAAGAGGCAACTCTAAAACAGAATAATATTCATTTAAGTAAATTTAATTTGCCAAAGTATAAAATCATTTTATTAGATGAAATAAATAACTTTGACAAATTCAATAATTTTATTATATTGTTTAAGCTTTCCATGTTATCCTAGTCATTTTTTATTTTTTTTATGGTGAAAGAAAGATACGGGGATTTGTTGATAAATATGTGATTGCTTCCTATAATCATTTTATTTACTTGATTAGAACTCATGATGGTGTTAAAGGAAAAGGAGCTTAGTAATTGTTATAGCTAAGTATGCTTGTGAAAAAACACAGTGAGAGATAAAGTGTGTACCTGGAGCTACATATCCAATAGTTCCTCTTATGCCAGGCGAGTTGGTATCGTTCTGAGAGCTATTGCTGGTAGCTTTAGAAAGGAACCTCGCTAATCCAAAATCTCCAACAACGGCATTCATGTCATCATCGAGAAGAATATTGCTTGGTTTTAGATCACAATGAACAATTGGTTTCTCACAACAAGTATGAAGATAATTCAACGCAAAAGCTACATCAACGGCTATATTCAACCTTTGAATAAGGGTTAAATTCTTGGATTGGTGTTGCTCATCCATGCTTGGATGCAACCACTGCTCCAGATTCCCATTAGCCAGGTAGTCGAAAACCAGAGCTTTGAAATCATCACCTTTAAAGTCGATGCTCGAGCACACAGTAAGCACTTTTAGAAGGTTTCGATGCCGAATACTTTTCAAAGCTTTACATTCGACTATGAAACTCGTAGAAGCTCCTTGCCGCTGAAGATTAAGCACCTTCACTGCCACAACCTTCATAATGTGATCCAAATACCCTTTATAGACAAATCCGTAACTTCCAACCCCAATCAAATTGGTTGAAGAAAATCCATCAGTTGCTTTACAAAGATCTCCATAAGAGATTTTCGTAAGCTGTTCCTCCAAGGGGTGCGTTATTGAACGAGGATGTGGATGCTTCTTTGATTTTCTTATACAATAATAATAAAGGAGGAACAATAGCAAAACCGAACAAAGGACTGAACCGATGAGTATGGCAATCATTTGTTTTTTAGAAAAGTGTTGGCTCTGTTTCTTACCATCTTCGCTTGGGCATTCTGGCAACAGCAGTACTGGACTTCCCCCACAGAGCTTTTTGTTTCCTATGACTGAAATTGCACTTGCATTGTTAAAGATTCCTTCTTGTGGTACTTTTCCTTCAAAATCATTATAAGATAGGTTTAGATATTGTAGATGATGAAGCTTTTCAAGATAGTCTGGAATCAGCCCTGAGAAGTTGTTGCGTGAAATATCCATTCGTAACATACCTTTCAAAGCACTTAAAGATGGAAATGCTCCTTCAAAGAAGTTGCCATCTATTAAAAGGTACTCCAAACTAAGACAATTATCTAGGCTTTTGGGAATTTCGCCAGATAATTTGTTATCGGAAATATTTAGCACTTGAAGGCTCTTTAAGTTGCCTACTTCCGTTGGCAAGGACCCAACCAAAGAGTTTGCCTCTAGTTTGAGATTTCGGAGAGTTGTAATGTTAAGAATTTGTTTCGGGATATCACCAGTTAGATCATTGTGAGCAAGGTATAATCTTGATAGTCGTTGACAGTTCCTAAGAGTTGAAGGTATGATTCCTTGTAAGTTGTTTGTACCAAGAAACAGATAAGACAATTGAGTGTGGTTGCCAATGGAAGCTGGAATTTCACCTGAGAAACCATTATAACTCAAACTCAAAAACTGTAACTTGTTAAGCTGTCCAATACTCTCTGGAATCATACCAGTCATGAAGTTGTAATGCATGGCCAATGAAATTAAGTTTTGCAAATTACCTATCCCTGAAGGGATGCTTCCAAATATCTGATTACTCTCTAAATGGATGTCTTCAAGCGTAGTAGAGAGATTGACTATAGAGTTGGGCAATGCACCCATGAGCTGGTTGCTAGATAGTGACAAGACATTGAGAAGGCTACAATTGGTTAGAGTAGAGAGAAAGCCCATATCCTCGTCTCCCCCACTTCCGAGTAGATTGCTGTGCAAACTTAAAATACGGAGATCTCGCAACCTTCCTAGGTTCGCAGGAATCGATCCAGTGAATTGATTTGTGCTCAATCCAAGTCTTTCGAGTCGGGAGGCATTGGACAATGAGATAGGGATGCGTCCTGTAAATCGGTTTAGTCCTCCATAAAACACAATGAGATTGGGAAGAGTGACTCCGAGATCGGCTGGAAGGCTTCCACTCAGTTTGTTTTGAGTGAGAGAAATTGTTTCCATAGATGAGAGATTGTAAAGTGTGGGAGGAATAGTGCCAGATAGCTTATTTCCTGCTATGCTGAAAAAGAATAGGTTTGTAATCCGGCCGAGCTCTTCTGGTATGTTTCCCTCTAATTCATTAACTGCAACAGAGAAATGAGTGAGAGATGAAAGGTTCCCAAATGAAGCGGGGATGCTTCCTGTGAGATTATTTCTGGAAAGATAGAGTCTACTGAGCCTTGACCAAGAGCCTAGCTCAACAGGAATCCTGCCTATGAGCTCATTGGTATCAAAATCGAGGGTTTTGAGTCTCCAACAGCAAGTCAAATTGACTGGAATTTCTCCCCCTAATGAGTTCTCATTGAGATAGAGGTGCCTGAGCCTGAACAAATGCCCAAGTTCTGGGGGGATTTGGCCATGAAGCTTATTGCGGCTAAGGTCGATTACACGAAGGAATGTAAGATTTGCAATGAAGGGTGACAAAGGACCTACCAACTGAAGCTCAGTCAGATTCATGGCCACGACCCTCTGAGAATGGCGCCGACTGCACGTGATTCCTTCCCACTGGCAGAAAGGGAGAGAATCATTCCAAGTGCTCAAGGAATCGCTCCACAGCCGATGCTTGAAAGCGAGTAGAGCGAGTGCATCGGTTGCATTTGCTGAATCTTTTGTCTTTACCGAAGCCACCACATGCCACTTGAGAAGCGTTGCATGGATGAAGAAGAATAACCAAAGCCACCTCTCAAGAACAACAACAATATTACGTGAGAGCTCCATCACCAACTGTGGAAATTAAGGGTGTGTGGATTGTGGAATGAGGCAAGACAGAATCCCATGCCACCTATTTATAGCAGATGCCATGCTCATGCTGGTGCAATTACATGACTTACCGTTTACGAAGTCATGTTCATGACTCGTCTAGTCTTCTACGATGATAAAAAAAAAAACAATGAGTACATGGAGTAGACAGTAGTGGGACCCATTTGCAGAATGACTTAGACTTGGACCTGAAAAGTGTGATGTGCATCACGTTCATACAAATACTTTTTCCCACTCTCACAATCTCACATCCTTTAACAGAGAATATATATAAATATATATAATAAAATAAAAAAACAGCTATAACCTCCTAGCATCGATGTTTGGAGTCCCCAATCAACTGAGCCACGGTCTATGACTTATAATTTAAATATTTTTTTTCTTTTTTTCATTTTTAGTTTCACCATTCTTTTGGTTGGTTGGGTCACTGTTATAACCTTGCTCGGGCCCGGCTTATATCCGAAATTCTGAATGGCCATATATATGTTGTTAGGACTTGGGAGCTATTCCATCCCCAAACATACCTTTTATTATCCGAACCCATAGCTAGGGCCATGCCCCTACCTCAACCGGTGCCATATTTTCATATTAAGAATTATTTTTGTGCTTTATTTATTTTATTTTCATATTAAGAATTAATTTTGTGCTTTAATTTTTTATTTCACTTTTTGCCTATTACGGATGAAGTAGCATGTAATTATCTTTCTTGAACAAATCAACTATATATGTCTCCAGCCAAGAAAAAAAAAAAAGAAATTGTAGTCCAACTAGTTTGACCACTTAGATGCATGTCTATTGGTGGGAATTGGGAGGAGGGCAGCTGGAAAGATTGCCTGGGCAAGGTGGGGAACCAAAAATTCAGCCCCACCAAATTATTCTAGACCTTAATTTAACCGCATTAAAGTTTAATGTCATCTTAACCGTAATTTTGTTAATCTTTAGTTCAACCGTGACTGAAGGTTCAATGAGTATAAAATCAGGCTGGGTGCCAGAACGTGGGATGATGAGATTATCAAAGGGTCATGTTTGATCAAAGGTGGGCCCAAGTGGGCCCCATAGGTTGGAGAACATTTTCCTTTAGTAAAAGCACCAAACAAATGGGCCCTTTATGAGGCTGTTTAAAAATATTTTTTTGGCCTTTTGCGAAAAATCATCATGCAAAAGATAAGAACCCATGAGGCTGGTCCTGAACCCAAATTTAAAATGGGACCAAATCCAAGATCTGCATCTGATTTTCTAAGGCCAAATCAGTGGGATACACTGCCTCAATGAAATAGGGGAATATTATTTCGTCCTATCCCCAAATACCACCTGTATAAAATGTCATGTCACTTTCAATTGCTTGAGCCCAGATCCTCTGCTTTTATAGAAATAAGGAGATACTGTTCCGTCAAATTATAAATCACCAACTATGCAAAATCTCTTCCTTGATTTTCCTTAAAACACGAGATCTGGAGAGAGAGAATGAAAATGTACGTTGACCACCTTTTTAAAAATGGATTGTGTCGTGGAAACTTAAGATTGAGTAGCGACTGGGGCGATATTAATTGAAAATTTTATTCATGGATGGATAGAATTCCTGACCATGTATCATGAGGCGAAGAAAAATGAGGAATCAATCAGCCCGTGGCACACACGCAACCATGGGGACCTATGTTGACTCATGTGGGACCCACCATCCCTCCCTGCTTATAGGTACTATTACTAGTATTCATGTGATTAGTTCAATAGGTATTTTCTTTTGAGGTTCATGGATTGGAAACTTCTTTGTGATAATCAAGCAGCATAATAACCCGTGAGCATGGATATGGCCGACATTACAATTTAAATATTTATGTATTAAAAAAATCATAGATTTTAAAAAGAAAATAAAAGAAAAAAAGAGAGAGAGTACTTATTTGTGTAATCTAAAAGCTAATGGCATAGACAGGAGAGAGGAGAATCAAAATAGATAGGAATAGTAGATTTTGGATAGAAATAGAGAGTTCGGAGAAAAGGAAAAGTGAAACTTTGAAAACCGAGGAGTGGTTATTATTGCTTTTGATAATGGGATAAGGTGGATATTTACATAGGATAGGAAGTGGGGAGTAGTTACAAAAGATAAGTGGGGGAAAAATATTTAAAAAAAAAAAAAAAAAAAAAACCCTCTTTCGGTCAAAATGCAAACCAGCAATCTAAATTATTGATAAGACCCTTGACTTTAATATAATATAATATGACCTTTAGAAAAATGATTCAAATTGGAATTCCCAAGTCATCCATTCCTGCATAAGTTTTTTTGGTAGAACAACTTTGATCAAATCACATAGTTTCGTTTGTTTGCATTAGCGGGCCATGTATTGTTTCAAGACCATTGACCCCAATTCTATAATAAAAAATCTTGGGGCCCGAATGTTTGGAACTTGGATAGAAATGAATAGAAAATAATCTCCTGTACTAGGTTGGAAAAAGCATAGTCATGGTCAAGTCACGAAATTCACCCGAAAATAAATAGATATAAAATACAGATACCCAGAAGACTTTGAATTACCAGGTAGAACCGTAGAAGGCTATGAAATTGCTCAGCAATAGCGTGGTTAACCATTGATCAAGCGCCCCCCCACCCCACCACAACAAAAAAAAAAAAAAAAAAAAAGGGAAATTGAATCAGGGAAGATGGAAAATAAATACATGGCCATCCTTGTAATTCAAATTGGGAAATTGAATCAGGGAAGATGGAAAATAAATACCTGGCCATCCTTGTAATTCAAATTATGGGAAAATGAGAGTCCTATCTACGTCACTACCTTATAGGTTTACAGGAAACTCAAGTTATCCATGCACATGAACCTTGATAGTAAACCGAGTTACTTGAACTCAGCTTACGAAGATCCAAAACAGGCCTCCAGGCAAAGTTTAGGAGTATACGGGGTCCATTATGCCGTGATCCATACAGCTGAGTATGATGATACTAGGGTCCAAAATACATAGGAAGTCAGTACATTGGAAGTTTTTGAAGCCATTAAAAATGAAAATCAAAAGTGAATTTCAAAAAATGAGCATCAAATAACTTCTTCTTTTATGAAAATAGACTAAAAGGAAGATGGGAAATGAGTAACTAGCCTTCGGTCTTCATTTTTAACTACTTAAAAGAATCTTATGTATTTTTATGCAAGAACAGGCCCTAAACGGGAAATTCCAGGGGGGTAATGTTATTCTAGATCAGGTGATAGATAAGGGAGAGGATGGGCTAGATTCAATTCTGGACCATGCACACATCATCTGGACTTGTTTTCTGGTGAAGAATTATAACTCATTCTGTCTAATCTAGGTTGTTAATTGGATTGGTCTGCATGAAGCAGAGCACAAGAAATCAACAGTCTAGAGTAGCAAAAAGAAAACAAAAGGTCCTTACTCCTAGAAGATCATATTCCACTGGAGGGAATCTCTCTATTCCATACAATGAGGCATATTCTAAGTCATATGATTTACAGTATTGTTTGCTAATCAGGAAAATGACTACAAATTAAAACTTGATAGAGTTTGAAATTGAAAGAATGACATTAAAGCTAATGGGAAGATATGGAAATGTAGAAAATCAGTCCATGCTTAGATGAAACAGTGGAAAGAGGAAGAACTGAGAAGTCATATCCAATGACTACAAATTTATAGGCAATTGCCCATCTGATAGTACTTGCTAATTGTACTAGGCGATCAATAAACTGTCATAAAGCAGCCAAATGGTGGTGTAGCAATGAGCAACTGTGGAAACAGCTCACAGATATTCACTTGCACGGTGGGCTTTACCACACTAGCAAATTGTAGCAATGACCATTGTTCTGCAGCCATCCAATAATATATATATATATATATAGAGAGAGAGAGAGAAAAAAAAAAATTCATACGCATCCATCCCTTACCATATTATGGTGAGGGACAACATAGCGGGGCCGACTTTATGAACATCCAAACCACCCCGATATTAAAACCTCAAACTGAATAATTAACCAAAAAAATTGATCTATTATTTTGGCACTGTTTGATGCAGTAATTCTGCAAAATTTTACAGCAATGAAGGTTTTTTTTTATTATTGTTATTTTTATTTTTTATGGACAAAGCAAAAAAGGAGGCCGAGATGACTGCCAGCCCAAAAAAAATCAAGATTACTGTCTCATAGGTAGCACTGTACAGCACGGATAAAAGAAATCCCGGAACAGGAATAGCCACATGATGAAGCATAGATCCACATTAACAATTTGTTCCAGTTAGTGGATTCGTTTGAGGGCTGAAAGGAATCTATGGGCTGTCTTCTCTTTTCGTTTTTCCTCACCATCAGAGCCAACCTGTTGGGAAAATTTGTCAGAAACCAAAATGTTGAATTACAAGGATATTAATCTTAACCTTGAATGTGATACCTCGTTCGCAATGAGCTGCAGGACCTCTATGATTTTGGAGAAGTCAGGTCTTAGAGATGGGTCTTTCTGCCAGCATCTCTCAAGCAGTTCTGCAAGCTTTGGATGAGTATGTTTTGGAATTGTTGGACGTAAGCCCTGAATATCATAAAGATATAGAAATAAAAGATTATAAGGGTAACAGCATGCAACTATCTATGTTTAAGTCCATATCTGTTTCTCAGCTGGTAGGGATATGTGTAGTGTGTGTAGGCGTGTGAGTTCGAGTCCCTTGTCAAATAAAAAAAATAAAAATAAAAATAAAACCAATCTATGTTTCAAGACGAAAGTAACATTGCAACTCTTAAAGACACATTTAGCCCTTGCCATTTTCAAAGGCAGATAAGTTTCCATTGTTTTTGAAGACAAAATGGCAAAAAGCTGATCACACCATTACTCTGTATTATGAATAAAACCAATATGACATCAAAGTTGTAGCAAGAGGAACTCATCTTTTAGATTCAACTTGCATGCAATCAAGTGTCATGTGAGAGTCAACATGGGAGCTGATCAGATCTTTCTTTTCAATATTTTTGTTTTACGAGCTACAACTCTAGACGAGCACACATACATTTAACTCAGTGATCCAAATAATATATAAGACGGCCGTTACCCAAGCCATGGTGATTTTCCACCGGAAATGTTCACCTACAAGCAGACTGCATTCAGCTTACATGTAGTCCAGCTTGTGGGGCCCACTCAGATGCAATTTTACCAATGGGAGGAGGGCAGATTGAAAGGTCTCCTCATGGACAAGGGGAATCCAAAAAATCAGCCTCACCATATTATCCAAGCCTTTGATTTAACAGCCTTAAAGTTTAATGGCATCCTATCCGTTGATTTTCTAGAGATTCAATCCTATCGTGAGTGAAGGTTTAGTGAGTGTAAAATTGGGGTTGATGCCAGATCATGGGATGAAAAGACTACCAAAGGAGCTTCACCGTACTTGTAGTTGCTCGTAGGAGAACATTTCCTAATTTTCCCCATCTTTCAATGGAAAGGAACCAAAAAGTCCTTCCCTTCTAAGGGACGCATTTCTATAGTTAATAGTTAATACCACATTTAAGAACTCATTTTTTTAATCTATTCCTTCTCATTTAATCATCAGTTTTCTTCGGGTTATGTTATACAAATCTCAGAGTATAGAAGTCACAGCTGATGATGAACAAGTGCATTTTGAACCATTAGGAGTACTCACAGAAGGATTGCAAAGCAGATACATACCTTTTGAACTACACCTACAGCTGCCTGAAGTGGGGTTAAGTACTCATAGGGAACCTGAGGAGTACAGCAGTCATCATCACAAAATGAGTGCCATCACAATCTAATAAAATGAACAATAAATGCCAATGTAGCAGTAAATAGTTCATTCTGAAATCTAAAATATATTTATAAGTTGTCACCTTTCCTGTGATGAGCTCCCATAAAACAATCCCAAAACTGAAAACGTCGGCTTTGTGATCATAGGGCTTGTGTTCTATGACCTTCAGTGAATGAAGAAGAATAAGAAAATTAGCTAAGCATTGTTTGTATAAACTGCCAGAAAAAAAAAATTACATTTATCCATCCCTTCAATTATAAAATACAAGAAGCATATTAATATAGGGGGAAAAAGTGACTTTTGAATCCAAAGGCATGTCTTGAGCATTAGAATCCAAAGGGCCTGTCTTGGGAAGGTTTAGACCCATTATGGGATTTAAGACTCTTGTAGGTCATTTCCTTCAAGAAGAATAAGCTTGCTGATAATTAGGATCAGATCCAGAGACATCAGCAGACTTTGGAGATAAAGGAACTCTGGTACAAAGATGTTGTACCTCTATCCCAAGCAGTGGCGGAGCCAGGATATTTTTTCTAGAGGGTATTAAAAATATTTTTATATCTATTTATTTTTTACTTATAGTTTTAAAATAAACTTATTTATTTTTTAAAAAAAAATTCTTGATATCTTAAAAAATTCCTAAATTTGAAAGTTCTTCAATAGTTTTAAGAAAATAATTTCTCAATACTTTGAGGACAGTTAAAAATACAAAAATAATAGGGTTTGCCATAATAAATCCAAATCGCTCAAAAGAATCACTTACTCGTTGTTTTAGGATTGAGAGTTGTATCTCGCTCTAATCAAAATAGAGCGTATATCAGATTGATCGCATATAAACTCATCCACCCATAATGAATACATCTTGATTGGTTACTTATGACCGTTTAATGGGCCACGACGCCTATGATAGACATGGATGGTTGGAAATCCATTGATTGGTTACTTGTGATCGTTTGATGGGCTTTGATGCCCAGTGTATGCGTGGATGGTTGAGAGCACAACACTACCATTAAACAATGCTAAAAAAAAGTGAAGAGTTAAGGTATAATACACTTTCCTCAAAATTTTACTACAATAGGAGTTGGCCCCGCCATAAGATTGAGCATATCATATTTTAAACGTATGCACAAATACAGCAGGATCAACTCTTATTTGAATCTGAAGGATAGCTACATGCCCAAATTCAATTAGTTGTAGGGAAAGGCAGAGAAGAAATATCTCTTATGAAGACTTCCAATTTAGAGAGAGAAGGGGAGGGACGACGGAAGGCTTTACTTTAGCGGACTCCTTAAAACCTGGAGTTATCTTTTGGAAGCAAGCAAAAGACAAAAGGAACCTAAAAACTTTCTAAAACTCTCCTTTTATGAAAGAAAAAAAAACAAATGAGGGTCAACACCGCACACACACACACCTGACTGGTAATCTTAGGTTCAGAACTTTCAAGTCCCATCCAAAATTTTAGGATTCTGCATAAACTTCTCAAGAAACCCTGTGACAAGCCCTAATTCCAATGAGATCTAAGCCCGCAAAAATGCAGCACAAAAGATCGAAATCCACTTCTGGGGTTCAATAGAATAACTTTAAGAAGCCAGATACATGGTGCCATATGTGTGTTTTGTGTGTGTGCACGAGTTAAGCCAAATCCTTCTATCTCATTACCCCTTTGTACTTCTATTTTTTCTATTTGTATTCTCTTTTAGCTCCTTTTGTTATGAGCCATTGGATTGACTCTAATCCAAGGGTTGTAGAGCTTGCTCACTATAGAAAATTACATTGTAGAGGTTGCAGAGATTGGGAGAAAGAAAAAAAGAGAGAAATTTTCTACAAGAAGACCAAGAAAGGAGAGGAGAGTAGCTTTATAGTAAGCTTGTATTTAGTAAGTGGGTTCTCTAGACTTAACTTAGTTGCCCTGTAATCTCCATTAAAGAGTACGGAAAGCTTTGCATTGTTCCCCCGTAAATGTAGGTCACATATTGTGGTTGAACCACGTATATCTTGTGTCTTGATTGATCATGGTGATGTTTTCTTATCTCTACTTTTATGGTGGTTCGATCATTGTAGCTTTGGTTGCATTCCCATAAGCATTTGGTTAGAGATTAAGTTGGAAAATATATTGTTCACGAAGTGCCTGTATAAATTCTCCAATAACACATAGATGTACCCATACAAATATAATTATATGATAAATTTTAATGATTTAAAGAAATCATATATGCAGGGGCTTGCCCACATATATTGTAATGGGGGCTGTTGCCCCCATTAGACTTGGGTCCACTTTCAAAACTCACATGGAAAATCTTCGGTCCGCCTTCAAAACCCACATGAAAATTCCAGGTCTGCCCCCAAAACTCACATGAAAATCCTAGGTTTGCCCGCAAAACCCAACTGCATGTTTGCATCCGCCCCCTCCAAATGAAAATCCTGGGTCCTCCATAGCATATATGTAAAAAATGTTTCTTTAAGGATAGAAAAACATAAGCTAGGAGTGGGAAAATCTAACCAAACCTGACTCAAATAAAAAATATAACCTAAATATTTGAAATGGGTTGGACTTGGGCCAAACTTCTACAAGTTGGGCGAGCTTAGATCTAAGTTAAATGGGTTGAACTACATTTGATATGGGTTATAGAGGTCGGATGCGAGTGGACCCGCATTAGCTATGGGTTAGGGTTACCTCATATGTTTCGAAAAACAGGTCGGATATGGCTTAAGCTTCAAACTCCATACTGCCCAGGTTAACCCAACTCGCTTTGACCCGGTCCACTTGCCTACCCTTACATACAACTAAATAGAATATCATCATCACCGTCAAAGCCTAGTTCCACCTATATTTGAGGTCGGCTATATGAATTTTATTTCTCTATTCCAATCTATCCTAAGCCAAAACCTTGGATACGTTGCATTTCTATATAAGGATAATATTATTTTGAGTCAAAATGTACATAAATGCTAATCTAATAAGTAAAGGGGAGATCAAGCATAGAAATTATTAACATAGTAGTTTCTTTTTCTTTTTCTTTTTTTTGAATGGCTACTTTCATTAAAAGCAAGCAATACAAGAGTATTGTACTGACAAGCTAACACACAAAAGGGACATCAAGTACCCACATGGACATCACCTAAAAAGCTACACACCAACACGGAAAGAAGCTGGACAAGAACCATCCTACAACAGACGGGCTTGGGAGAAAGCCACTTCACCCAGTTATGCATAATTTGATCCACTAAGAAGGGTCTAAAATGTTCATCAATCATCACCCAGGATGCAACCAAGAACTTGATTTTTTTATATTAAAGAACCAACATTGTTGGACTTTCCCCTCAAAGCACCGTAAATTTCTTTCCTTCCAAATTGTCCAAATGACTGCAAGATAAGTCAGACCCCACATCGACCCCACATCTCCTTCCCTCTGTGCGATTGGACTAGAGACCTCCAAGCTTGGAATAGCTCCACGATACAAGTTGAAAAAACCCGACTACACCCAAAACAATCCATCACTGACCTCTAAAGTAGATGGGCAACTTTACAATTCAAAAGTAGATGATGCATTGTTTCCTCTTCACTTAGACACATAGAGCATCCATTGACAACAACCATTCCTCTCCGCCTTAGATTGTCCATTGTGAGGATTCTTTTCCTTGGAACAAGCCATTCAAAAACTACAACCTTAGGAGGAGCCTTGAGCTTCCACGTGCTCGATCTATCAATATACCTCGAAAAGTACAAAGAATTATGACCCCCATTCCACCGAAAATCCTAGGAATTCGTTGATGGTTGGAATAGATTCGTAGATCGGGACAACTGAAACGCTTTAAAATATTTCTATATGTTCCTTTCCTATTCCTTCTATGTCGCAGGGTTGAAACCAAGCTCCCATTATTAACATAGTTTTTCATCATTTTAAGTATCCAAGAGTACCAAAGTGCCTAATACGAATACGAGTACAAAGTTAATGTTTCTATCAAGTGCCAACCCCTTGCTTTGCCGAGGCATTCCCCAATGTCATTAGCAAAACGTGAGATCCCACCTGCCTAGGCTTGCATGTCTTTTTTGTTAGCTTGCTTGCCTCCTGGGGGGCTTGGACTACACTAAGTCCCATATCAGAAATATTCATGTCTTGACCCTGGGCATATAAGTGCAGCCTAGCCTTAACTCCACATGAGAAGTTTTAAAACCATCCAGCAAGATTGGGTTGAAATCCCATGAGCCAAAGCAAACAGTATCATGTGGATAGTGGGCCTGGGTCGTTACAGAATGGTATCAGAGCCCATGACGGCTTTATTTTCAGTGGGGGAGAGTGGCTCGGGTTGCAATCCCATGACCCAGCTTGGGCTTTCCTGTCTTGTCTATTAGCTTGCTTGTCTCCCAAGGGGCTTGGACTACACTAAGTCCCACATCGGAAATATTCACGTCCTAAGCCAAAGCGAACAATATCATGTGGATAATGGGCTCGAGTCGCCACAAGTGCGAGATCCGGCGAGCTTGGGCCAAGGTGGGAGTTCCAGTTAAAATTCGGTGTGCCCATCACCTGCCAAGAACAACCAGGATATAAAGGACTCCACCGTTCCCACATCGGAAATATCCAAGTCTTGACCCTAGGCTTATAAGTTAAACCCGTTTTAACTCAACATGACGCATTTAAAAGTCATGCGGTCCCGGATCCCATAAGAACTCCAGAGTTAAGCATGCTCAGGCGGGAGCAATACCTGGATGGGTGACCGCCTGGGAAGTCCTTACCTGTGCACATGGGCCAAAGAGGACCATATCATGTTGACACAAACCTACCAACTTAATGCCTAAAGCGTTCAATACATAATTGCTCTCATTTAACTAGAATTGCAATTTCTGTAAGCCCGTTTGGAATTCAACCATGAGAGGTGTAGGATGAATTACTTTCCAAAGTTAAACTGTTGGGGAAATAATTTGAATAAATCCAAAAGGAGTCAAGAATGGATAGCACTTCATTCAAATCCTTCACTCCCACTTGCTTGGAAAATATAAATAGCATTTCCGCTTTATGATTTTTAAGAAAACCACCAACACATGCAGGGACCTTGGATTACCTCTAGTTGGGCCATACACGATAAATTTGAGTACTCTATCTGGAGAATACCACCAAATGATTGTCTCTCTCTTCTCTAAGACCCAACATCATACAGGCTACCCAATTGTGAAGGGCATTATCAAGCCTCAAGATGGAGAATTCCTTCCAATAGTCCATTTTGTAGTCCTCATAAACACAGTTGATCAAAAAGCATCCAAAATCAAAATTCACCTCCTGAATATCCTTTTATTCCTCTCTTTCTAGATAATACCAAAGAAAGGAAAAATGAGGACCCTCCAAGGCACCAACCTGGAGCCATAAAAGTTGCCACCCTCCACACACTAACCATTTCTTTTTAATGAACTAGGAAAACACCATGACCATGCTACTCCACAACCATTGAGAAAGTGACCCAAATGTAAGATGCTATGTCATAGTGCAGAAATAAATGATGGATTGGCTCCCTTTCCCCCGGCATAAACAACACATATTCGAAACAATATCCAAGGATATACCCTTTCTCATAAGATTATCTATTATCTCGCCTCCTACTGCAAGCCAACAATAAGTCTCAACACTAGGAGCAAGGCCCATCCAGACCTAAAGCACATGGAGATCAAACCAATATAGATGTACCAAGAGCCCTGTAAAAAGATTTATTTAAAGACATTCCAAAAAAATATGGCTTCAAGATTCTGTAACATCCCGACTCTTAATCCTATATTATTATAATTAATTTCTTGTTAGTTAATTAAGTGTATTTAGAGTCTTAGTGGGTCGGATTTGACGTGTGGATCACGCGTGCGAAGTCTCGCACGGTTCCGAGTGTGTTTGGGCAGAGTAGGGGGTTGGTTTGCAATTTCGGAAAGTGTTCAGGGGGGATTTTATGAGATTATGAGTTTTTGTGAGTTTGGGTGCATTAGTTAGGTCTCATCATTTCATGAACTTTAGTCTTCTGTTGCGTTTCGATCTGACGCATCGAACAGGCCCGAATATTGTCATTAGTGAACCCAAGGACTTAAGTGTGATTTTCAAGCAATCCAAACCTAAGATAACCTCAATCGTTGGACTCATTCCATCCTCTCATTTCATTCTCTCATTACACTCTTTCTCTTCCAAACTCACCTCTTCACTGCCTCCTTGCCAATGACGACCACCGGAGCCCCATCTTCGCCGGCCAAGCTTTACATCTTCTTCCTCAAACCTCCAAGACCCCAACCATCTCTTTTTCCAAGCTTTCTATCCAATACCCATCTCAAGGTAAGCTCCCAAAGCTTTTAGGTCTGGCTATTCTTTTTCCTTTTGGTTAGAAATGGATTATAAAGACTCACCCCAACCCATTGCATGCATATTGTAGATTAACTTTGGGTTGAGAGTTGTTTCCTCCAATTTGAGCTCAAAAGAGGGATTTTCCCTAAAATTCCTTATTTTAGTCAAGCTCTTCATCATGGCAAGTTAATATATAAGTTTATGCTTTGATATGTTTGTTTCTTCCTTGATTTGATGATTGATGATGTTTAGATGACCATATGCTCAATTTGGTTTGATTTTGATGAAAACATGATAATTAGGCTAATTGTTTAATGGATTGGATTTTGCTCTACTTAGTTAGATTCAAGGATGAAAATAGCGGTGGCGGCGGGCGTAGCGGCCCGCCGCCAAACCGCTACGAAGTGGGCGATACGTAGCGTAGCGGGGATACGTAGCGGCGTAGCGGTGTGATTTGAAATACTCACCAAAAAAATCTGAAAAAATTCCAGAAAATCCAGAAAATTGTAAAATGAAAGAAAATGTGGTTCTTTTGCAAAAGTAAGTAAGAAAAGGGGGTGTAGCGGTGCCCTCAATATATAAGGTCCTGTATCGTTATATAAATAGAAAATAATAGTAATGATTAGTTTTTTCACATGTATTCATGTTCTTTAGTCATGCTAACTTAGAAAGTAATGAAAAGCTCATTAAAAAAAAAAAAAAAAAAAAAAAACTAGAACATGAAATAAAGGCATAAGACTTAAGAGTTAGGTCATTAGTGAACATTGAACAATCAATAGTAAATACTTTAAGCCTCAAGGTTAAAGGTTCAAATTCAATCAAGTGAATGAAGTGGTCAACACTTAACAACTCAACATTCAACACTAATTTAGAAATGAAGTGGTCAACACTCGTCCTCTCAGAAGATGACACATTCGATTAAGAGGAAGACTCCAAGGTCAACACATAAATCAATTACATCTCCTACAAAACAATGATGGAGACCGTGGGAACTTAAGAAGTTCCCTCTCGGGCCTCTCCCACTAAGTTATTTAACAATGAGGGTTCTTTTAAAACAGTTAAATTAAGACCAGTTTAAAATTTAGTAGTAATAGGTAACCATATCTATACTACTACACACATTCCAAATATAATAAAACATGCTTAATATCATATATTAACAAATAATGATAATAATAGACATCCAAGCACAACAAAGAAAGACAACCAGTAAAAGAGGCCTAGCTATCATGGTCAACTAGGATCCTTTTGTTTTCATGATTGTCACTTCTTTAAAACATGCGTTTCGCAAAGGGGGTCCGAGGGTATCCCCCGGCGGGGATCGAGCTGCCCGGTCAGCTCGCGGGGGCCCAGGGGGCAGCGCCCCCGGACCAGAAATTTTTTATGAAGTTCTTCCTTCGAAATCGAATTTTTGCTTTCAGAACCCGTGCCCCTCCTTAAAAGTTGTGATTCATAGTAGTTAGAGAGTGATAATCTCAAAAGTTGAAAAAAAGTGAAAAAGTCGTGTGGGGGGGGGGGGGGGGGGGGTGGGTTTGTTTAACACTGCTGATATGTATCGGCCGCCACCCGCTATTTTAATCCATGAGTCCTAGATGATGAATCTTCTTAAGATTCCTTAGAATAGTTGAATCTCTTGATTTTGTAGCAACTAGCAACAAATCTTGGCAAAATGGAGTTGGGACCACTAGGAGGACACACAAAGGGTTCACAGCAGTAAAAATGGAGAAAAAAGAGGAAGGAAGATGAAAAAAGTTGAAAAGGTAGAACGAAAAGTCATCAGGGGGGTTTTATTACCCCCCAGCGCCACGTAGCGGCCGCTACTGCCTGTAGCGGCCCGTAGCGGCCGCCACGCTTGCGTAGCGGCCGCTACGGGTGCGTTACCCGCTAAATACAAAGTAGCGTGGCGGCAGCTGCCGCCACGGCCGATATATTGGCCGCTACGCTACGTAGCGGCCGATATTTTCATCCCTGGTTAGATTGATGGAAATTATGGAATTAGAAGGGAAGGGGTTTTACCCTCTCATTTTGATTGCATCTCAGGTCAGGGTACTGAAATGTGGTCTCACCCCATTTCCACTGCAGACACAGAACTGGGTTCTGTTTCCACATTGTACCCGGTCGACCGGCCACACAGCGTCAGGTGCTGTGCACCTGACGAAATCACTGTTCACTCTTTTTATTTACAACCCCGGTCAACTGGACCAGATGGATGTCGACCGGGCACTCTGTGGGGGATGTCGACCGGCCAAGGAGGATGTCGACCAGGTGAACTGCGGGTTCCTTTCGGAAAAGCTCTTTTAGACCCTATCTTTGATGGACTTAGGGGGGACTTTGGCTACCCTTTTTGGACTCATTTGACTATGTGTGAGGATGTTTTGAGCCAACGTTCTTCACGGTTATTCTGATTACATCAGGATTCAACTTATCTCAATCTTGAACAGTACGAGACAATGTGATACCCTCTTTTATATCTATGCATGAAGATTATTTATACGAGTACCTCGAACCCAAATTCCTTTCGTTGACTGAGTAAGGATGTACGATGCTTCGGGCTTAACACTGTACTTAGGATTGGATTGTCTATCGCTTCTGATTCCAAATTGTATCGTCTGGTACTTGTCTGCATGCAATGTCCATGTTCATTAGCTCCATTTACTTTGCTTTGTTTGGGATCACATAAAGAACTTAGATGATGGACTTAGGATTCCTTTTGATGTTCTATTTGTTTCGAAGTTTGATTTAAGTGTTAAGTCTAGGCGGCTTTGATCGTAAAAGCTGGTTGAGAAATACTTATGATGATGATGTTTTGAAGAAGTTTGATGGTTTTGGTTTTGATTTGATGTTGGAAAGGCAGTTTCTCTTTTGGTTGATGAATCTTATTTATGTAAGAAAGTCTAGCCCTTCACTATTGTATGTTTAGGACTCTTTGTGTCAAGCAACACTCAGCTGTTAACATCCAACACAGCTAGGGCACCACTTGTGTGAGGGCTTTAGAATTCTGGGCCGTTTGCAGTTTGGATTTTTATATTTTAGATGGATATACACCATCAGATACCCCTTTTGAAAAGAAGTATTGAAGTTTCCTTTTGAAGGGTATCCTTTTGTTTGTTTGTTTGTTTGCCGGTTTTTTATCTCGTGCCCTGCTCAACTCTACCACAGCTCACGTGTAGAGTCGGGAGGGTGATGTTGAACTATCCCGTGGTGATTAGCATATGTGGACTGCCTATTTGTTAAGATGTTCATGTTAGTTTGTTTATGATTCGAATGCTATGCATTTCCTATGATCTTGTCTATCGTCTACTCTTATTCGCATTGCATATCTTTGATGATTTATATATATATATATGGCTTGCCGACCGTTGTGTCTGATGATATTACTCTTAGTTCATAGGTACCAAGCCCTTCTATCTCGAGGAGGAGACGATGGAGGAGATTCAGACGGATCAGTCTAATGACCTCCTAGACTACTCTACGAATGGCATTGTATAGCCGTATCGACCCCGCACTCGAGAGCCTTCATGATATACTTGTCTAGTTCATCTTTTGGTTCCTTTATCTTTTTTATTAGGCCCAAGTTTTAGTGTGGCCTTTAGTTGTACATAATGCTTTTGTTTTAAATGTTCAAACTTGAACTCTAGGTAATATATCAGTATTTGCTCTTAACTATACATCTTAAGATACCACTTGTATTTATGAAGCTTCCGTTATACGTTTTATGTATTCGAGGAAATGTTTATACCTCACAGCGATCTTCAATCCAAATGGGACATGATTGGGGCCAAGCAGTGTTTATTCATGTTGGAGAATTTTAATTGGCCCTGATCTCACACATAATCCCCGGTTTCACGATCGGGGGCATGACAGATACAATTGCTTGCTTCATCCCAGCAAATAAAAATCTTAGAAAGGAGACTTGACAACAAATCAAACTCTTTCAACTCAGATTTATAGAGGACTCTCCCACCACCCACTTCCCATGGCACGTCATCGCCTACCCAAGCCTAAAACTCTTTTATTAATGACACATTTCCCTAAACAACCTAGGACATAAATGACATCAAGGACTTACCCCACCCAAAGAACAAGCCAAAATTGAACAATTTTAAAATGCATTCCCTTGATAAGAAATTTCCACTAACATTGGACACATCCACAAAGTTAGAGATAACACTCCACACACTGAACATTCTATAACGAGGGGCATTTCTGGAACCCATTCCCTCTTGTCCTAATCATAGATAGATCCCATGTATTTTAGTAATGTGATTGAAACATGATTTTAATAAATTCTATAATTTACAATTGTTATTCATTATAAAAAGTACAATTCATCCCCAGTTATGATTAATATCATCCATTTGAATTGAGGTGCAATGATCCAACTTGAATTGAACAATACAAACGGAATAATAAGATTATCACGAGATCAGGCATGCCTATGTTGAAGCACATATGTAGTCCTACTTTATCCTGTATTGATCAATGAAAATGATAGGTTGCAAAGGCAGCCTGCAATCATCTAAGGAGGCCACAAATTGCAGGATCTATCAATTTTGTTTTGAGACTAATTAGTTCAGTTTGGCCTAATAGTGTTGCTATATAATTCACTTCTCTGGGAACTCGGTGATTGGGATTCTGTCATCATCCAAGCATCAAACTAGTCAATCATTTTCAGGCCCACATATCCTCTCTTATCTCCCATCCCAATAATCTGAAAGAAGATTTATTTGTGTTTCGAAAGTAGTCTATCCAGTGGTGCACAGGTCGGGGTGCTTTCTCCTAGTGGGTGAGTGACCAAGTGTGCATTCTCTAACCCTGGTCTGATCATTTCATGTAAAAGATTTTATGTCACTATTCTTTTTGGCTTTGAGGGCTACTATCAACCACTTTAGATGCCATGTCAATCACTGTAGATTTTGCTGCCCCTCTTAAGTATATAAGAATACTCCAAAATTATATATTGATTAACATGAAACATCTTGCACAATTCTAAATGTTCTCCATGAAAAATAGTCGAGTCCATAACAGTGGCAACAAAGAATCACTAACCAACACCAAGTAACCAAGACAAAACATCCTCAGAATGTCACCTCGGGAGCCATCCAACGGTATGTTCCAGTTTCTGCAGTCATAACACCAGATTGAATTTGCACCCTGGCAACTCCAAAATCAGCAACCTTGACAACCTGCAAGATGAAGCTTTAAGTGTTAGCCATAAGAATTGATAAGTAATATAAGTAAAATAAATAAGCACCATAATCTTGATTGTGGTATCTACATATCATCATCATATTAGCAAATTGGGCAGATGATGATTTTGACAAAGAAGTATATTTAAGGATGCAGATGGACTTAACTATAGCATTGGGCACCTCCAAATCATGCAGTTAGCTTGAACCAAATCGTGCCACTAAACACGTATATGTACTGCCACACACATTACATTTTTCCAAATCATGCCACTAGCTTGAACCATATCATTCCAGTAGCCTAAAGAAGTTGGGGGTCTTGGTCTTGGCAATCTAGATTTAAATAAATTGGACTCTTTTAACTAATGTTTGTGGAGGTCTGGAGATGAGAGAGAAGTACCTCATCTGTAAGTATGGGGTTGATTAGTGGGGTTTGTTGCTTCAGAAAATTCCCAGGTATCAGTCGTCTGGGCTATAAGGATTTATTTCTATGTGGGGGATATGTCCAATGTCTGCGGGAGGTCTTTTCTAAGGGGGTTGGGTTTTCTTGTTGGGAATGGGAAAGCATTAGGTTTTGGTTTGATGATTGAGTGGGCGTAGGTCCTTTTCATGTCTTATCTCCTAGAGTCTTGTCTATCAAAGAGTCTTCGATTTTGGATTCTTCTATGGCTGGGGATCCCAATGTGCCTTGGGATGTGTCATATAGGAGAGTCCTGCATCAATCTAAGGAGGTCCAGTATGGGGAGTGGTTGAGTCTACTTTCTAACGTTGTTTTGTGCAGAAATGACAGAGATGTTATCATATGAAAACTGTCACCTTCCGGTTGTTTCTCTGTGAAGGCCTTTTATTTAGCAAGAGAGTACTCGTATTCAAAGGGCAGCTTATGCTCTCGTGTGGTTGGGCTTGGCTCCTCAACGGAGGCTTTCTGTTGGTTGGTAATTGTAGGAAGGTGTAAGATTCTTTGAGGAGAGGCATCACGTCTGAAGCTATTTCAGACATTTGTGTTTTGTGCGAAGAGGAAGCCGAATCTATTAGTCATCTCTTCATTCATTGTAAGGTAACTTCTCTCATATGAAACTATTTCATTTTCAAGTGTGGATTGTTGGTGTTTTCCAAGGATTTTGATGAAGTTAGTGGAAACTCGGAGTTTTGGGGCTTTTATAGGGTGTAGTGTCTCTCTTTAGAGGATTATTCCTTGGTCTGTGTGGGGTGCTTCTTTTTCTCTTCTGAATCTTCTTTCAGCAACCAATCTAGGATAGCCAAGTGGATTTTAATTAGAAAGGGCTTCAAAGATTTCTGTGGATGATATTTTCGTCAATTGGGAGGTGTGTATGTTATGTGGTGTAAGCAAGGAGAGGAGACTGGATTCTTGGTGCCCTCCTCTGCCCGGGGTGATTTCAATGCTGATGTGGCTACTAGAGGAAAGCTCGGTCCGGCTATTATTGGAGGGGTTTTTTGGAATAGTAATGACGATGTGTTGGTCGTTATCTCCAAATGTATGGGGAGAAAAATACTCTAACAAAGATGAGGTGTTACCAATTCTTGAACCATTGTGGATCTCCTATGGTTCCTCTCATGGGCAGCATGGTGGAGTGATTCTTTGAAAGCTATCTCATGAGTGTCGTCTTCTGCATCAAAACCTTGTAAATTCCCATTTTCTTCTAATTAGATCAAGTTATTGGCTTCCCATTTGGATCTCCAATTCCATCATGTTCTTAGGTCAGCTAATAGTTTAGCAGATGGCCTAGCTGAGGGTTTCTCCTTGGGTGGGGTTTTCTATGTAATGTGGGCTTGGGTATATTTCTCTTACACCTGGTCTTCTTTTTTCCTGGGGTTCTTTCTTTGTACTGTATTATTGCTTTGTCTGTTTTCAGTCTTCTTTTTAATAATATTTGCCGTGATGATTTTAAAATATATATATATATATATGTTACATTTTTCCAATGCCACTCATATGCATTATTGTAAGGTAAACGACATCATGAAAGCCAGTATCATGAACTGACATGTTTTTTTTCCATTATGAACTACTACTGTAATATAAACCTTATGCTTGGAGACAAAATATTTATATTTATAAAAGACTAATATTAGTTCATTAACTTCTTTCTTCTAATTGGTAATGAGATTTCCTAGAAAGAAAAAACTAGAGATACAAAGCAAGACAAAAATTCCATATCAACAGCCCTTCAAGCATAGCTTGGTGGTAGAGACTTCTGCTCTCAAAGGCAGTATTGGGTTTGAGCCCTGCTCGACCCTTTGGAAACCAGTCACACCAGCGAGGGTGGAGACCTACCAAAAGAAATTCCATGTCCATAAATTTAATAATTCTGAAACATTCATTATTAAATAAAATGACGGGAGAAGGCACCTATGGAGATGATTTTTGTTTATTAAAATTCCCAATCATGTTGGTATACTGATCCAATGCAATACAATATAAAAAACAATCTTATGTTACCATCAGCAACAAACTAACAGTACTTAATATATGAAAGGACCCACCTTTGCTTGATTCAACCCGTTCACATCACATGCCTGTATATATATATATATATATATACACACACACATATGTATAACTCTCATTAAAGTGAAACTTGGGCTGGTTCCTAAAAATATTTGAGGCATGAGATGAATGGGTTAAACCCAGCAAACATGGGCCCCACTCATGAAAAATAATATATTAGTTGCTGTCAGCATAGTGCAGATGGCAGCATAGGATCATTTGCATCATGTTATATCAATAAATACATATGTACAAAAGCAAATTATAATGACTGATTAACATAAACACATTCGAGTAAATATAAAAAACTGTGAAAATACTATGACTGCCAAGTTTAACAAGACGGAGAGCCATTAATCGAAGTAAAATGTAAATTCCTTGCCTCATTTTCATCCATTAGAAGATTGGCAGCCTTCAAATCCCTGTGGATTATATTATTTTGGTGCAGATAGTTCATTCCCTTGGAAACATCAATTGCTACTCTGAGTAGAGATGGAAGTTTAAAGGTGCCCTTTTGTTTGTGCAAGAAGTCATACACACTTCCACCAGACATATATTCTGGATAGGAAAACAAACAAGAACAATAAAACCAATTATTGCTATAAATACTTTCAAAGAAAAATCATAAAATCTAGATTCCCTTATGATAAAGCTTCATATATTGGCACCAGACATAAGTCATTCAATCATCATACCAGTCACAATGCACAAGCTTGGGGCCCTGGTGCATGCACCAATGAATTGCACAACATTCTTGTGCCGAACTTTCCTGCAACAATTTAAAAAAAAAAAATTAAAACAAGGAAAAGAAAGCATACATGTTACTAGCAAAGGTCACTGGCAAGGAACGTACCCACCTACATACGAATGTCAGCAAGATGTTTTTCATTGTATATATCTCCTCTTACTTTAACCACACAATTAAGATTTCTATATATGTAGGTTTACGTTCGCTGTGAGACGTACTTTTTTCCCGCTGTGAGAGGTCCTTTTTTTTCCACCACATGGGACCTCCTATGACAAATTCAAACTCATTAACCTCCCATGATTTGGCGTTCACCCTAATCTGAATTTCACTCCACATTGGATTAAATTTCATAAAAAGTGTATCTTAAGAATCCATTAAACTTTAAGGCCCCAAAAGTAATGGTTGTGATCATCTGATTGAGATGGATTTTTCCCAAAATCAGAAGCACAATGAGACCTTTCCATCACACAACCCTCCCATTATTGGCACGCATCCAAGTGAGTCCCACAAGGTACTTAGAGTTCTACTCTCATGCGATCCATGAGAGATACCTCTTGGCAGGGGGTAACCATGTATGTGTATGTGTACTCATGTGATCCATGAGAGGTACATCTCTGGCAGGACGTAACCATGTATATGTATTTGTAATTGTGTATGTATATAGTTATATACACCCCAATGCTCCTATGCAGATATCTCTCACCATATGAAGCAACCTGTGGGGCCCCTTTCCCCCGCAAGAATGTCTCAGGCCCCATGTTGTTTTAGTCAATTTGAATGAGACTGACGGAAATGAAATTCTATATATGGGCCAGTCCCATCTAGATAAATAGATCCCCAACCTCACCCATGATTAGTGGGGCCCCATGGTTGTCTCGCATGGTTTCCCATGAGATACAACTGCACAGGAGCCCAACCCCATATATGTATGTGCATAGGTATATATTATTACATTTCCCTGACTCCTCTGGCTATGCAGAAGAAAGTGCTAGGAAGTAGGAACAACAGGTTTCATGCACCATAAAAGTTCTCCCTGTGGTCACTTAACCAGGCTACACTCTCAAGTACTAGGTAAAACTTGGAAGGTCCCATCAAAGCAAGCAGCTTTGTGTATAAGTTTGAGAAGTAAAAGATAAAGATTTTTACAGAATCAAGGCCCCTGTATTTTCATGTAATCTCAAAATGGCCCCTGTATTCTCATGTAATCTCAAAAAGGCCCCTGTATTTTGTAATTTTACCTAATCCTCCCTAGTTCGACTGTGAAATAAAAAACTATTTTTTTTTTAACGAAATGAAAAAACTTCCCTTCTAAATTAGTCGATAAATCCTTCCTTGAAGAAAGGTTTTTTCCACTTCCACAATCCTTTTGGCAGTGGCTCTTCCAGGGCTCTACCCTAAAACCATTACCTCTAAGGCTCTAACACATTTACTTAGGTGGAAGCAGACAAGAAATCCATAAGTCGTATACTACCACCGAATCCAGAGAGGGTTGGACTGAGCAGGAACATAGTTGATGCCTACAACTATATGCTGTATTTGGGTTATCTTAATTGCATTTTGTTTTGAAATTTTAAAGTGGCATTTATCTTGGAATTAGGTTGATGGGATGTATTCTCCATCTCCATGAACTAATGATCACTTCACCTAGGAATGCACACACGGCTATGATGCACGGATACGGCATGGATACGATAAGGACACGCCATAGACGCGACGGGGACACGGATTTTACACATAAAAAGTGAAGTATCGGATACGATATGACACGATACGTTGCCCATTTTGAAGTATCCGTGCATCATAGACACATGGTATTCAAGTGTACTCTCCATGCCGCTTAGCAGTAGCTTGGAACAGAAAAGACCATTCTTGGATGCGGTCTTTCCTTAGGCGAAATTCATGAATTCACATTTTAGAGAAGATAAATGGAGTCAAGACAAGGAAGCAGTTGATTTTAAATCCGCCTTCAGCTATGGTGACGAGGTCTTCAGGGAAGCCATTTATGCACTACGGGTTGGATGCCTCGGTGTCAATCTTTTGAACAGGGCTACCCCAATGTGGTCGGTATAGGTTGCTCGTAGCTTAATCCTATCACCTCTGAAGTGAAAGGTGAAGATCCTGTGCCAATGGCAAGCCTCGATGGTGTTTGAAGAGGTCGGCAGAGCCTGGTTCCCTGCATTAGTCCTCTCACATCAGTCCTCCCATTTACTGTTGTCATCACCGGCCATGCTCTCCTTTCCCATTATCGCCACAGTAAAAAAAGGGTATTTTTGTCAATTTATCATAAAAAAACCTAACATCTGTTTGTTTTACCGTTAGAACAGGGAAGTTCCAGTAAAAATACAAAATACAAGGGCTCTTTTGAGATTGTCTGAAAATACAAGGGCCTTATTGTAAAAAACTCTAAAAGATAATTGCCATGATTCACAATTCCTAGCTGAACATGTGAAGGTATAGCTTAAGCGTTAATCTATGTTTGATGAAGACACAGTGGTAACCAATTCTAAAAGGCTAATGTAACTGGTACATTGCTAATCAAAGACACAGGCATATACATTAGAAAGAAAGTGATTTATGTTCTTTGTTGTTTTCAATATTTTTTCTTCGGTAAGTAATCATAAAAATATGCTCGTTTTGTGTGCATGATAGATCTATATTCCTATGGATACATAGGTTTTTTTTACTGCACCTGTCACCAACACAGAGGTCACATTCAATGTTGGATAGAAGAAAGGTGATTGCCTTAGTTATTTTTAAATTGAATGGGAAAATTATATTAGAACCATTTAGAAATAAAAGAACATGAAGTTCCATGCACACACTTTCATGAAAAAGCGAACGGACACCTGGTGTTGTTGAGAGTGTGCGCCAAACCTCATAATATAAACTTCTTGAGCAAATTCTCGCTGCATATCCAGATTAATGCGCTCAGGCTTGAAAACTTTGATGGCTATGTCCTGACTACAATAGGTTCCTCTGTAGCTGAATCAGTGACTACATGATTAAGCAATGATTCAAAGTTCAAACCACAATAAAATTTATCCAAAATATATAGCTGGAAATACCTACAGATCACCAAATGACCCAGATGCTATTTTATTTTCAAACTTCAATAGCCGTGGATCTATTTCCCAGACATCACTCCCATCGGTAGGAATTTCAACATGATCTGGAACAGATACTACCCCAGTTTGGACATGATCCTTGATATCAGGAAATGAGTGAAGCTTCAACCAAGGCTGTTTCTGCAGTGCACTTCAAAGTACAATTAACAAACCTGTGTTTCATAGAGAATTAAACAACAGCAATGACAATAACAACAATATTGCGCCATGTGGATGCTTCATATGGTCCTGAAATTGGAACATAATTCTTTTTATATTGAGAGATAACAACGGATCTGTTAAGTTTTCAACAGGAAACTAAAGGACCATACAGGGATCCAACAGGAAGATGGACGTAAAGGGAAACATGTTTTCCTTGTTTCTTTTTCCTTTTTTTTTTTTTTTTTTACTTTTACAAGCTGCAGAAGAACTATTTTGAATGTTATTACACTTCCAACAACAAGATTCTCCCCCAGCTATCCTGCTTTTACTAGTACGTCAGTTCCATTCTAGCTTCTCTAGAAATAAGATGAAAAGCACGAAGTCATCCAACTCCACAGAGAGTAAGGTTTTAACTCCTTTAGGGTACATGGTTTAGGATTTATTAGATATAACTTTAGGAGAGACCAAAAGAATTTCCAAATGGGCTCGAGAGGAAATTGGGTTTCCGGACTACATGAAATACAAGGCCTTGCTTGAAAAGATATCTAGCAAGTTTGAATCCAAAAGTCAACCAGGGGATCATACTAAAATATATAAGCAAAACTTATCTAACTTAAACACTGATAATGTGCCTTGAGTTTCAGACACTTAACACAGGTTAAGGAGCCAACACAAGGACTCTAGAAGACTGAACATGACAGAACTGTATGCTAATATTGAAAATTAATTGCTATATAAAGTGATTAGTATTAATAAAAGCATATGGTATGTAAAAGAAAAAGGATGTATCTAGATCAATTAAAGTATACCAAAACAGCATAAAAGTATTTGTAAAGAAAACTATTGAACATGACAGCACCACTTAACAAATGTATTGTAAGAACCTCAACGAATAAAGAAAAAGTGTTCTATGCAATTTACCATTCCCATAGGTTCCTCAACACAAGGACACATTCTATATAATCAACAAGTTAAGCATTAATGACCAAACCTACAGAAAAATATGCACAAGAAAATAGAAAGGAAGACCAAAAGAGGTCTGTAATGCTTCATATAGACAAATCCTCTCTTCCCATTTGGATACATAAGCCATGCAAAAAACTAGATGACACCATACTATTTTTTTATCAGTATGACCCAATAACACAATATTAACAAATCTGTACTCAAAGTATCAATTGTTGGTTTCCAAAATAAATGGAAGAGATATTACCACAACCTTTGAAATTTCCCTCTCCAGTGTCTGTTTAAGCTGCTCAGTTTCCTAAAATTTTCAAAAAGGAAATTATTTGATCAGTTTGCAATCAAAAATCAGATTGAAGGAAACAAAAAAAGTCTCTCAGAATGAACTAATTTTATCATATCAACATTTGAGATAATCTCAAATAAGGTTTCAGCTAGAATAATCTCTTTATTTTTTAACAAACCACAACCATCGAAATTTTAATTAAATTGATTTTGGACATGTAGAAACGAATGCAAAGAAAAATGAAAGAAGAAGGGAAGGAGTGGCTACAAATTTCTTTTGATGTTTAGTATTCTTGTTTCTGTTTAGTTCTGCTTGAGGTGTCCTCTTCTTTTGTTTCCATTTTTTTTTTTTCGGAATAAAATTGACAGTTATAAAAAAAAAAAAAAAGGAAAAAAAATAAACAACAGCAAAAGTATTACATTATAACAAGTAACCAGCAATTAATAAAAGAAAATAACATATATAGCTGTAAAAGTATTTTCCGTAGTTCTCCCAGTTTAAAAAACATAAATATGTATCCGATCTAGTCCTACAATCCAGAATTATACTATAGACAAAATCTTATGCACACAATGTAAGACAAAGATGAGATGAAACAAAAAAATCCCTGCTCAAGGAAAGATATCACAAAACAATCTCTTACATAAATGTAAGAATCTCTCCATCCTAAATGTAAGAATCTCTATATCTGTTGACCCTTTCTAATTGAACCAAATATTATGATATGGTCCTCCTCGATCAATTTGTAGTCAATCTCAAAAGGTTCAAAGAACTTGACCTCGAGTTTTCATCACTTTCAAATTTTATCTTTTGATAAAAGAGCCAAGCTTTAGTAACCTTTCGATTTGGCATATCTGGTTTAGCTCTCGGCAAAAAATTTCTTCCTCTTCTATCATACGTTGGTCCTAGCCTGAGTTTGGATACAGGTAGCTGGGGATGTTTTTGAGTTACAGTTATTCAAGGAGTTTTTAATGTTATTCCGGTTTGAGTTTGTGTTTCTTCCACGTATTTGGTGGTGTTGGGGGATCCTTGGAGAGTGATTTATGAATTATTAGATTTCTTCCTTCCCTAAAATTGTGATCAAAACTGCATCAAGCTAACACAAGCTGCATAAAAAAGAGATGAACTAGTACAATATGAGATATGAGCACAAGCAGAAACAAGAAGCTTCTGCAACCTACAAAGATGATAAATCCTTCTTAAAATTATCACAACATGAACTTAATAAGACAGGTATTCGAACATAAAATAGTAGAGGAAATGGGATGGAAAAGATTTCCCCAATACATTTTATCCTTATTCATGATAGAATAGAACTACTGTTGGACTTGTGATAGGTCACATGATGAATGTGCTTCCCCATGAAAAAGAGGCACAACATGTTAGAAGTAAAAAAGGCAAAGGTGTAAAAGTACCTCATACGGCCAACCATCAACAACAAAGACATCTAATGAGTAGCCATCAACAGTTGAAAAAATATGAGCCTCTTGGATGTTGAGGCCAATCTCAGCAAGTAAAGCCGTCAACTAGAAGTACAAAGACAATAAAAATATAACTAAATAACCAAATCAAGAAAAAAATAAAATAAAGGGAGAGAGACTCACTTTAGTCAAAACTTGGTTTTTAAAAATATATATATATAAAAAAAATAAACATGAAGAAGCAGAAGATCAAAGGGATTTGGTCAATTACATGACTGAGAAGCTTCGGCCTGTCATCTGTTGAAAAGGTGATCTCATGCATGGTCCTACACAAAGTGTAATTCAAACTTAATACTGTGAGAATGGTAAAAACAACCATGAAGCAATTATTGCAGAAACTTAAAAATAAAGGGCTTAACATGTTGATGAAAAATGAATAACCATGAAACTAAAACAATCGGTACTGTTTCAGAACAACAGTAGAACAGTGGAAGACATTGTAGAGATAATTGTCAGGACTGTTTCAGAATGGGCAACTATGACAGAGGCGTTTCAAGGAGTTTTTTTGGATGATCTTAACAGGTCATGGGATGCTGTTTTAAAAGGGGGATGGCCTGTTAATTCGTCTCGTCAAATCAGTTGGATGCCTCCTCCAAGTGGTATTCTAAATCTTAATTTTGACGGGAGCTTTCACATATCATCTAGGCGAGGTGGTATAGGGTGTGTTATAAGGGATCATTCTGGTAATATTGTTAGGAGTTTTTCTGGGCCAGTGGAAGCCTCGAATGCTAATGAAGCTAAAATGTTTGCTATGTTAGTTGGTTGTCGGGAATTATTAAACCTGGGTGGTTATTTCTCTCTTATTGAAGGAGATTCTTTTTTCTGCTATTCAATGGGGATCAGGTAAGACCATGTATCCTTGAAGATTGGCAGATTGGGTGGAAGAGGTGCTGGATATTTCCAATCAGCTTCATGCTTCATTTCATCACATTCTTAGAGAGGCCAATGTGATAGCTGATGGTTTTACAAAGGAAGGACTCACTCGAGTATCTATCTTTTTTTATATCTAACGTTGTTTTTTGTAGATTGTCCCTTACTTACCTCATCCTTTTGTCTTTGTATTTTCCCTTTGCATTGAAATAAATTTTTATTGTTCTAAAAAAAAATCAAATGGAAAATACAATGAAACTAAACGATAGCAACCGAAATTTGTAGACCTACTACAAATTATAACCCTTTTTCCTTACATTTAGGCTTTTTTTTTGCGAAAATTGAAAAAAAAAAAATTTGGTTTCTTAAAATCTCAAGTTTTTTGGCAAAAATAAACCACTATAGAGGCTGATCTGTGGGTTTTTTTTATCAGTTCTAGCCTCTGGGCCCGTAGGCCCTTGGCCTGGTCCCATTGGGCCATGTATTGGAGTGCGTTTCTTCTATTTTGGCAAAATACAGCTGCACAAGGGACCCACGCTCCACAGCCATTCATCACTTTGATACTGCAACAAATAATAAAAGAGGAAATGAGTCATTGCAGAGTGACAAATCATCCACTTGAGTGCCTTTTATAATGAGGTGTGATACCCTTATTAATATACAAGTTAAACACCAATTTGTCCACCCAAAATTACGGAATTATAATCTGATTACAATCTTTGAAAATAATATGATCATAATATATGATTCTATTCTGATCTAAAAGATAACAATTAGTATGATAGGTTCTAGTGTACAAAATTTCAGTGCTATTGAGTTGAGTACGATCCTCCATAGAATTTTCTTTCAAAGAAAGGAGCATAATTTTATGAATTCTTGGGGGTACCTTACCAAACTTGACATATCACATTAAAACATAGACCTATGGATTGCTCAAGAGTTGTAGAGGTAATTCTACACTCTTGAGTGCCTTTCGAGACGAGGAGCTTCTCCCTTGATATACCAGAGCAATTTGGTCCTGGAAAGTAGATAATTTTAATCTATAAGAATGATATGACTCTAATTTAGAGCTAAAGCAATGCTGGTCTCCCCTCCCCTAGGGTCTTCAAAATTCAATGTTGATGGGGGCAGACAAAGATAAATCAAACCCGGCAGGCATTGATGGAGTTCATTACAATTTTGATAGTCATAGAATGATCTTCTTCTCAAAGTCTGTCTAAACTACAGGTTCCGTCAAGGTGGAGATTTTAGCTATTTTAGAAGCATTGAGACTATATGCAGGATCAATTTCAGGATCCTTTGATTATTGAAAGTGACTTGTCTAACACGATTTCATGGCCGTCGGGTGTGCTTTAGGGTCCCTGGAAACTCTATCTTCAACTCAACGAAATTAAAGCTCTAATATCTTCCCTTAAAAGGTGGTTTTCCAGTAATTTCCTCATGCTTCAAATGAGATGGCAGATAATTTGGCTAAGCAGGGAGCAGGGAGCATCGTATGGAGATCTTAGTGTTTTTCCTCTATGGCCTGTTTGTTTGGATTAGATTACCTAGGAATCAAATATCAAATACATAGGAATTCATGTTCAAATGACCTCCACCGAAGGATTAGTAAAGAGGCAAGAGGTGAAGGATATCCAGTGAGGAGGAAAGGATATAAGGTGGAGAATGGAGATGTAGATGGGACCTTGATTTTCCTCGGTACTGAATTACAATGGCTACGTATTCATTTCGCATCTTCCCTTAATTCAATTTTCGTCGAAGGGGAGGTAATTTGATGGTCATTTTTTTATACTCACATTTAGTCTTCAATTTTAACCACTTATGGCACAAATTCCTATGTACTCAATTCATATGTTCTATATTCAGACAAACATGCCCTTAGTGTTGTTTTATCGTGCTTGCTTTTGGCTTCTGTTGCCTAGGTGTTGAGTATAGTGCGCTTATACCTTCATCCTCCTTGGCTTGTTGTGTTGGCTTAATCGCTGTACTCCTTTCTGTTCATTAATATAACTTTCAGTTACCAATCAAAACAATATGATTCAAATCTATGATCAGTTACAATAAATATGATACAATTCTAGTGTACAAATGTCGGTGCTAGTGAGTGGGGTATGATACAGAATTTAGCACAATTCTATGTACTCTTGGAGAGAAGGTTAGCAAACTTATCACATTAAAACATAGACCTATTGATGCAAAGCCTGTGTGCCGAACACAGCCAGGCTCGTGGCAAACATGTGCGACATAAAGAAGTGTAGAATTTTGCTTCTTTAATAAGTTGTAACTATGACTAGCTAGTGGTGGGTCGTGATGGATTGGGAGTCTTCCTGATTAAGATCTCTTCTTGATCATGAAAGGAACATAAAGGAAAAAGAAACACAAGAAACAATCCTTTCTATCATTTGGTTCGCAGAGATAGAGAGAGAGAAGGAAAGAGTTTCTAGTTTCGCTGTTTCATTGACATTTCTATCTTCGTTCTTATATTTCCTATAACCTCCAAAAAGGACAGCACGGAAGGAAAGAAAAAGCCTCTTGGGGTTCTTTCCATTTTCTTGTCTCATCAGGTCAAAGATCTTTGACTACATAAAGGAAGAAAGGGGAAGAGAGAGGAACTGAGAGAGTTATTGGTACAAAGTTTAAGGGTAAGATAAGTCAGACCAACAAACAAGCAACTGTACCGTACAGGTGCATGTGCATGTCACAGGAAAAAACTAGTGCCTCATTCAGGCCAATAAGGCAGCGCTATCAGGTCAGATCTAGAATGGAATATGGACAGAGTGACCTGACCCATGCACAAAACCTAGCAATGGTTCAATGGTCATAATTGATCAGATCGACTATCAGGATTGATTTTCAATTTTTGGAGACATCCAGACCCAGATTTGTGATCCATTTTCACCTGTGCACCCTTGGCAACGAAATATATGCAGCAGGTTAGCCAATTTTACATTTTAGAATTTTTTATATATTATTCGAAAAGAAAAAAAAAATGCCTCAAAGAAATAAGTGAAAATGGCCATTTTGATTCTGGAACAAAAACATGAGAAAATCACACATTTGACACAAGAAGTAAATGAATTAAGAAATCAATTTTCCTCAACTAAAACATAATAGAACTTATGGTTGATTAATATAACAATTCTACTAATGCGCATATCCATTAAAATGTTATATTAAATGACAGGTAGGTTGATAAGACATGATAACGTACGTTATCATGCCATATAAAGAACAATTGTGGACAGATGACAAGCTTCAGTTGCATGACATGTGGCGTATTTAGGAGATCAAGAACCATTATGTACTTTTTGTCAAAGCCAGCAAGAAGAAGAAAGAAATATTGATGTGAATTCGATGATCCCTTTTGAGGGTCACAATGCTTCAATATATAGATTTCATGTTTCCAATGAGTTACAGTGATTGATGTAATTAACAAAATTACAGTCATCCTAATCTAATTATCATCTAATCATATCTCCTAATAAGGCAAAGAATCAATTACATAGCTGTACATATGAGACTTGTTTTGACCCACAAGTTGGGCTTTATTTGTCATGGGCTGTGACCCACTAGCCCATTTGACACCCCCCCTCAAATTGATGCGGGTGAATCCACGAGCATCAATTTGCCAACTAAGAATTGGTGCCGTGGCCGAGGAAGTCCTTTGGTAAATATATTTGCAATCTGAAGTCCTGTAGGAACATGAGGAAGAGTAATTGCTTTACGCACAAATTCATCACGTATGTAATGACAAGCCACTTCAATACGTTTTGTGCACTCATAGAAGACAGGATTTTCAGTAATCCGAATGGCACTGGTATTGTCGGCATAGAGAGGTGTAGGGCTAGATTGGGGAAAGCCAAGCTCAGAAAGAAGACCCCGAAGCCAGACAATTTCAGAGGTGGCGGCAGACATAGCATGATATTCTGCTTCTGTGGATGATTTGAAGACTTTATCTTGTTTCTTACACTTCAAGGAGATCAACGAGTCCCCTAAGAACATGCACCAACCCGTGATAGACCAGCGACTATCAGGACAACCAGCCCAGTCAGAATCTGAGTAAGCAATAAGAGAAGTTGATTACCCACAGGAAAGAAAAGGCCACGAAAAGGTGTATGAAGAACATATTGAAGAATGCACCGAACAGCAACAAGGTGGAGATGGCGTGGTTGTGTTATGAACTGACTAACCAGATTCACCGCATATGAGATATCAGGCCGGGTGATAGTCAAGTAGATCAAGCTGCCCACTAAACGACGATATAGTGTTGCATCAGGAAGATCACCTATATCGTGTGCGAGCTGAAGATTGGCCTCAACGGGTGTATCTACAGGGTTGGAGTTTTGAAGACCAGCCGTCTCAATGAGATCCATAGCATATTTGTGTTGATCGAGGATGAGCCCTTTCTCTGTCTGATAAACCTCAAGGCCTAAGAAGTATGTGAGTGGCCCTAAATCTTTCAGATGAAAAGATTCATGTAAGGAAGCTTGGAGGGGGGTGATCATGCCAGAATCTGTACCAGAGATGATGATATCATCCACGTAAACCAAGAGGACGGTAATCCCATCTGAGGAGCGATGAAGGAACATAGAAGGATCAGAGGCGCTTTGAGTGAATTGAAGATGAAGAAGAGCATCCCGAAAATTTTCAAATCAAGCGCGTGGGGCTTGCTTAAGACCATATAAAGAGCGTCGTAAGCGCGCACAGTCGCCTGTCGAGGCACCCGTAATTCCTTGAGGAAGTCACATATAGACTTCTTCCTTGAGATCACCATGAAGGAAGGCATTCTTGACATCGAATTGGTACAGAGACCATAAGTGAGAAGCAGCAATGGCCAAAACAGTACGGATAGTTGTCATTTTTGCAACGGGGGCAAACGTTTCTTCATAGTCGATACCATATTCCTGTCGGTTGCCCAAAGCTACTAACCATGCTTTATAGCGATTCAACGAGCCATCAGCTTTCAGTTTCACTGAAAAAATCCCATTTGCAGCCGATAGGTTTTGCTGAAAAGGGACATGGAACTATATCCCATGTATGATTATCCTGTAGGGCGGCTAATTCTTCTCACATAGCCTTTTGCCAACAGTCATGCTTCACCGCCTGTAAGTAAGAAGTAGGAATAGCAATGGAGGAGAGGGTAGCAAGCAAAGATGTGTGAGTGAACCTGTATTTTTTTAGAGGCTTGGAGAGACGAGAAGAACGTCGAAGCTGAACTGGAGGGGAGGCAACAGGTGAGGAGGCAGATGCAAGATCAGGTGTCGGCGAGGAGCGATCCGGTGGGGGAGGCAGTAGTGGAACATCCTTATGACGACGTTGTTCATAAACAATGAGTGGAGAAGAGATTGTGTCAGAAAAATCTGGTAGATGAGAAAAAGAAGGCGGTGAGGAATGGGTAGAAACAAACCGCTGGTTTTCGAAAAAAATGACATTTCGAGAGATGCGAAGGCGGTTGAGTACAGGATCATAGCAGAGATACCCCTTTTGATGAGATGCATAGCCAAGGAATGCACATTGGGCGGATTGAGCGGTTAATTTGGTACGTTCAGTAGGAGGAAGATGAACAAAACAGACACATCCAAAAATGCGCAGGTGGGTATAAGTAGAATCTTTATGAAAGAGACGAAAGTATGGTGTTTGATTGGAGAGGCTATGGGATGGTAAGCGATTGATTAAGTGAACCGCAGTGGCTAACGCTTCGGGCCAAAATTTCACAGGAACTAATGATTCTAAGAGAAGAGAACGGATAGTGTCGAGGAGATGTCTGTTTTTTTGTTCAACAACTCCATTTTGTTGACGAGTGTAAGGGCACGATCGCTGTGATAAAATCCCATGTTTTTGCAAATAAGTTTGAAATTGATGGGATATATATTCCCCTCCGGAATCAGAGCGGAGAACTTTTATGCGAATAGAAAACTGATTTTCAACATATGCCATAAATTTTTGGAAAGCGTCAAAGACTTCAGATTTAGAATGCAAGAAATAAACCCATGTGAATCTACTATGATCATCAATAAATGTGACAAAATATTTGAAATTTGTATGAGAGATGACAGGAGTAATCCCCCAGACGTCACTATGAATAATGTCAAAGCAGTTTGAAGCCATAGTAGATTTTGAAGAAAAGGGAAGGACTTTGCTTTTTCCAAGTTTGCAAACAGAACACTCATCAGGAATGTGACTAAAACAGGTTTTATTTTCATTAATACTACCATTGTTCAACATAAAAAATAACAATTTGGAATGAGGATGGCCTAATCTACCAGAGCCTCCAAACATCTTAAGGAGAAAAACAAGAGAAAGCAGAGATCTGGTTATTCTGAGAGGGAGGCAGAACAAGAGGAAACAGGCGTCCACACTTAGGCTCCGTCGCGATCACCGTCCCCGACACTTGATCCTGCACAACACAACCAGAGCGAGAAAAGGAAACATTACAATTATCATCAACCAGTTGGCTAACAGACAGAAGATTTGTAGTTAGATGAGGAGAGAGAAAGACATTTGTGAGAGGTAATGGATGAATAATATCACCAGTGGCTGTTATAGGAAGCCTTTGACCATCAGTAGTATGGACTTGCAAACTTCCATTGTATGGTTGTAGGTTAGAGAGATGAGTGGTGGAGGAAGTCATGTGATTTGAAGCTCCAGAATCAATAAAAAAAAGGGAGGAAGAGGATTGGTTTTTACCTGAAATGCCAAGTGCAGAGAAGGCATTAATGATCATTTGTTGAATAAGCTCGGGGGTGATCTGAGGAGCATTATTGGAGGCAGGAGGTGGTGAAGGCATGATCGGTGCTGAAGGACTATTGCTAGAAGTAGTAGCATCTACAGTAGTGACATGATATGCTCGTGGAGTGCGATTTTGTGGCCGCTTTTTGCAATCAGTAATAACATGACCATTTGATTTGCAGTAATTACAGAACTTGGTCTTACACTGTGAGGCATAGTGGAAATAACTCTTGCAGCCAAAGCACTGGATTTTGCTGAGATCTCTTGCAGGGGGTTGTCCTTTAGCAGCAGAAGTGTTATGATGAACGATCCCGCCTGGACCGTGAGAGACACCAGGGGTATAACTAGTAGTTGCAGCATATGCTACATCATGAGAGTTTCCTGAGGACTGCTGCTTCAGAACATGCTGAGTGAGCTGACTTTGTTCCTCGTGCAAGAGTTCAATAAGACACTCATTTAGGGATGGAGAGGAACCCTGCTCATCAAATTGGAACGAATGATCTCATATTCAGATCTCAATTTCATGAGGAACTGGTCTCTATGAGAAGTCACCTGTAATTTTTTAATCTCAGAAAGAGCTGCCTCAGATACATTGAGGTATTTGATGTCATCATATTCTACCCATAAATTGTAAAAACCTGTATAATAGTCCTGGATGGATGAGGTGCCTTGGGAAACTGAGCAATCTCCAGTTCAAGTTGGTATTGACCGGCAGAGTTCCCTTGGTGATACACTTGTTTCAGATATTCCCACATCTCCTTGGAGGTCTTATAAGGCTTGAGATTCAGGATATATTGTGGTTCAACAGAACCAAGAATCCGGGTTTTTATCTTGGCATCCTTCGTATTCCAAGAGAGTTTTTTTTTCTCATCTTCCTTAGGTCGTGGATCCCCTCCTGAAACAAGTCCCCACATTTCCTTTCCTTCAAGATAGACTTGAAATTGATAGGACCAGGAAGTGTAAGTCTTGCCATTAAATTTTCTCAAGGCAATTTCATGCTTTTCCATTTTAGTAATCAGTAGATCTATTAAACTGTGCAAGAAAATCCAACTGTACTTAAATCAGACTAAGAAGGAATGCTAATAAGATATGAGAAGACTTCCAATATTTCCAACTGATCAATCAAAGATGACAGCACTGAAAAAAACAATTTTTCACAAAAAAATGCCCCAGGCGAGCAAGATTTTCCAGACAGAATGGAGTGCAGCAGACAACAGGTGTGCTGCATGATCAATCAGAGATCATAGAGTGATGAAGAGACAAAATTCGCACCAAACAAGCTAGATTGCTCACCAAACAGAGCTAGATCCAAAAACTTGGATGGTTGTGATGAAAAGATACTGCAGAAACTGAAATTGATCTAGAAGGGGTAGAAAGCCTACCTCTGTGATGCCAAAAATCCTCAAAAAATGTCCAAAAATACCAGAAGAAGTAGACGACCAGAATGGTTGCAATCTCCAGATACTGGAGTGCTGATCTGGGGTGGGCCGCATATGATCACACCTTGATCAGACCAACGGATGAAGGTTTCTTGAGGTAGAGAAGACGCTGGACGACTTCCAATGCTTGGAAGATGGAGAAGATCACTCAGAAAACTCTGTATAGAGTTTAGTTTGCTCAAAGGTCTAATACCATGTCAAAGCCAGCAAGAAGAAGAAAGAAATATTGATGTGAATTCGATGATCCCTTTTGAGGGTCACGATGCTTCAATATATAGATTTCATGTTTCCATATGAGTTACAGTGATTGATGTAATTAACAAAATTATAGTCATCCTAATCTAATTACCATCTAATCATATCTCCTAATAAGGCAAAGAATCAATTACATAGCTGTACATACGAGACTTGTTTTGACCCACAAGTTGGGCTTTATTTGTCATGGGCTGTGACCCACTAGCCCATTTGACACTTTTGTATCACAACAAGATTTTATTAATAATGATAAAAGCTCAGTTTTAATAGAACATGTTGCAACAGCTTCATTGGTGAAGTCCTGCTAAATCAAATGGTCATACCAAAAGGACCCCTGCCAACTGTTGAGAAGAAATGGTTGTGGAATCATATCTTTCATTCAATAGATATGGTTGATGGGAAGTTAGCACTGTCATGATTGACCGGGGGAAGTTCTAACGACAGCATATCACAGCGTTTGTGGATCGTCTAAAGCTTAAGGTATGCAAGCACTATCACCCTTATTTGGTTTGTTGGTTAATGACAGGTGACAAGGCGGAAGCACAGCATACATGTCATGTTACTTCTACCATTGGTGAAGACTATACAGATTTCATATGGTGAGATGCAGCCCTGATGGATAGGGAAGATATTTTACTTAGAAGACCATGGATATACGACAAGAATGGGACACACGGAATGCAGGACGATACATACACGTTTGTCAAAATGGAAGCCCATCACCCCACATCCTATGCAGCGGAGCCACTAAAGAAAGGGTCAGGGCCAGGTGTAACAAAAGAAGTGCTTCAAGTATACCACATCTAAAGAGGAAGCGTAAATAAAACTTGAGTTTGACCTCTGTTGCAACTTGAGGAGAATGATGCAAAGCCGAGAAGCCATTGTGACAAGGCCCATGGCCCACGTGTGGGACCCAAGAAAGTCTAAGCATCTTGTTTCTTATTTCATTAATGAGTTGTAACTAGATTAGCTTTCTAATTTCAGTAGGATTCCTTGTTTAGTTTCCTAGTTTGATTAGGACTTAGGAGTCTTAGATTCAAGGGTTTCTTTTCCTATTTATATGGGCATTGAAGAAGGTTAGAGGTAATTTAGAATTGAATAAAATCTTCCTTCAGGGATTATCTTCTTCAAGATTCGTCCTCCTCTTTGTGAATCTCTTTGTTACGTGCATCGACACTTCGATCCAAACCCTTTCATAAAGTCTGCATCATAATATAAGTAGATAATACAAAAGGAACCGACAACCAAAAAAGCTAGACACATCACATAGAAAACATTGAACCAAACAAGAAAAGCAGCTTAGATTCCCTTTCTCAGGCCAAGGGATCAGAAGTTGGAACAATCAACCTTGGAATATAATATATATTTATAAATTTATTATATATAAAACTATCCCCTGCGTGTGCACCACATGGGGATTTCCATGCACACCTTTCTATGGGGCCCATCTGGGGATGGGGCTGTGAGATCGAATGATCTGGTTGGGGCCTACCTATGTGCAAAATAAGGGGTCCACCTGATCAACAGCCCAGGAATTTTCGTCCCTTCAAAAAACTTGCACAATTGATCAAATGGTGTAACTTGAAAGGTAAGAGTAGGCAATACTGCAATAGTCAAGACCATCTCAATGTAACAGTAAAAGATACTATTTCCCTCAAAAGGATAAGCAAGCATTTAATTAGTTGGAACTTATTTCAACACCACCTCTCCTTCACCTAAAATATTGGCTATGGTTAATAAAAATATGTTGTAAGATGTATTCGCGCCGCATGTACTTGATCTTTAGCATTGTGACAATGCCTCAATCAGTTGTCTTACACCCTTCCTTATCACAAATGCGATTTGTATTTGGATCATATTTACAATATTCATCTATTCGTCACGAAGTGCAGTGGATAAAAAATGAATTGCACAGTGGATCCAATGGTGTAGTCCATTCCGATGGTATATATATATGCCCCCAAAGCGTAACAATAGACCAGAACCTCATAGATTATCAACAAAGCACCATAGGGGACAAGTATTTTGTTTAGGTATCCAGCATAACATGCTTCACAAACTATAACAAGGGGAGCAATAATAAGCTAGAAAAATAATTCCAATTATAACATGAAAAATGAAAAGCATTCCTACCATAAAAAAAAAAAATATCCTTTATAGAAACTACCTAGAAAATACTCGATTTGCTTTCACCACACTATCTCCATCCTGAACATATGTTCTGTCATCTTCAAGAGCAAGGGCTTCAAGATTTAGAAATGAACCAAATGTTGGAGGTGGATGAATGCTACAGAATATGTGAAAACATGAAAGTACCAACATAAGAAAAATAGGGTAAACATTAGGGGACGAAAAGATCAAAATGCAAAGAAAGAGCAATACAAATATGCACAAGGGACAACCAGGCACAAGATTTGAGATAGTGTTGTCCCTCAATAAGAATACAAAGGACGCATGAATGAACAGAACATTATGAAACCTTTGTTTATTAAGTTGGCTAGAAGAACTTTGAGCATCTTCTTTCCTCAGAAAATCGGATTCAAAAGAATTATTTCCATTGTCATCTCTCAATGGAGGAACCTGCATGGAAAGGAATTTGATAATGGGCCATGAATCTAAAAGTAGCAACCAGTTACTCAGTCTCTCAATGCACATTAAAAAATAGATGAAGACCAAACATTAAAACTAAAAGGTCAATATAACAAGGGAGGCGTCTCATTGATGTCTTATGAAATGATTAAAAAGACAAAACAAAGAATAAAAATAATGAAGAAAGCAATTCCCGAAAAGTGCATCAAGCATAAAACAACAATGGCAGTGAGTTTAAATATTGGTGATGCCTTCAAAATCATTACAGAAATCTAATAGATTTTAACAAACATTCGTCAAAGAAGTTTAGTATTCTGTATGCTGATATTTCTATCAAGCAAACATTTTCAGCTCCTTACAAAGGATCCATGTGAATTTTCTTTTCTTTTTCTATTTAGTGTGCACATCTTTATCATGATTCAAAGAAAAGAACCCAAGAATAGAGCCATTGACACCATGCATGAAGGCTTTTTGTATTGATTTAATTTTAAATGGAAGGATTATTTAGAATAACCAAATTTGCAATAGAAAATGAGAAAAAGCAAACAGGATAATGCATCATAAAACAAGCCCCGCATCATCTTTAATGAGTCAATCTGCTACATAATTTTGAATTTGAATCACAATAGGATTCCTTAAATAGTAAAAACCAATTGATAATCCACACCACTCGTTTTTAGTAACAATGCCACCTCAATCAAGGATGGAATGGGTGTAAACACATCCACATTTGCTTCACTTCAAGAAGGTTCTGTTTCTCTTCTACGATAGAAATTCTGCACCATGTACTCCCCCTCTTCATCTTGCAACTTTGGACTACAATTGTGATATCCTGGGATTTCTAACTATCAGTACAAACCATTCGGAAGTTTTCATTTGAAATCCTCTCATTCCCCTTCCCAGGAACGAACAGCCCCGATTTAATGCAGAGATCACCTTTTTCCTTCACAACCATTGCAAAAGAATATCCAAATACTGCCCTCTGCATCAACTCCATACATGAGAAACAGCAATGATCAGTAGACAACCATATTCTAAGAAGTTTTTGTCAACAATCTTTTGGTCCACAATAGCTAGATCCTCAAGCTGATTCTAAACGGCTACAGAAACCTCCTTATTTCATGAATACAGCAGGACACCAATACAGTGCCCATAATCTTCTACATGTCTCAGGTGGAACTGGAACCATATGGGTCAAATGTGGTTCCCACCTAAGGAAACAAACATTTCCTTCCACAATAAGGTGTCCTTTGTAACGTTCCTCATCTCTGTTATATTGAATGTGAGGAGAAGCATATTCCCTCTCAAACATTTAATTGAAACCTCATGAGCCCCTAAATTTTGGGAGAAAAATCAGCCCCCATGAAAGTCTTAATTTACCCACCAAACTTCTTGCAAAGCACTGAGTTGTTTTTCATCACTGTTGTGACTTAATCACCAAGTTATTTATTTTTCAACTACCATCAGGCCCAGAAATGTCGTTTCCCAACGAGGGCGTAACTTCGACATATTTGATCATCAGTGCAAAAGCACCTCCATTCTGAGGTCCCCCATCAGGATCATCTGTGAGTCTCTTCATGTTTATGTAGGATGATCAATTATGGACCTTTAATCTTTAACCAGAAAATCAAGTCAAACTAGCAGGAGTCCATCATTGGGCCTAGACAAGCCCCAATCTAGTTCAGTTGCAAACTTGCAATGTTAAACCCAATGTACAACATTGATCTTAATCTTGCACCCTCAGAATAACCACATGGATCTAATAAGAAATAGAATTTCAGTAAGTATTCATCAAGTTTAATTTTTATGATTGTCATGCCGCAACTAGAAGACCATTAGTTGGTGAGATTCTTGCTAGGTTTTCAGTTTTCACCGATGTTAAGGACCCGTTAACAGTTAACATTGTTGTATTGCAGCAACTTAACTATAGACACAAAATATATATAATTGCAAGTCAAACCACATAGAGATTATATACTGTTATATTTTCCAAATGGTTACCCTTGATGTGATGATTGATTACATAATGTCGAGACGTGTCTGTGAATCTTGTCCATCCATCATATAGGAATGAAGATTCACCATCAAGTGAGTTGCCTTATTGTACCCTTGGGCTCTTCTAGCATATATTACCATGAAGGATCATTTTAGGTATCCAGTGATATATGCACATTGTATACAATTCATACAACACAATAGAATGTCCACCCTTATGTTTTCATTTTTTTTTTTTTTTTTTTTTTTTGACATGTTGCAAAGCTAGCTTAGCTTGGATGTTATGGACCACCCTATAAGATTCTAGCAATGGATGAGAAAGACATAAGTGTCCTGTAAGAGGACAACTGATCAAGCACATCCTTGATAGATCATGCAGACACCTCTTAGACAAAGTTTAGGCATTTGGGTTGTTGTCGCCAAGGAGCAGCCACACTCAACTTGTGTGGTTTGGAAGACTAGCTATCCTAATATTGAAACTCTCTTTCATGTATATGTGATTTGCATTATATGTGTTATCATCAGTAGCACACCTTAACAGAAGATATTTTCTTACTAACCAACCAAGGGAAAACTCGAGGGGTGAGGTGGGGGGTGGGGGGGTGTGGAACCCCTCAAGTGGAAACAATCCCACTATTGAAATACTCATCCCCAACCCTGCCAACCAGACATATGATAGCCAGGGGCTCTCCTAGGATTCCAATCCCACTCATTCTCACCATATTTCAAAACAACCACACTCCCCCCACAAGGCTTCTCTCTCCTCCCCATATTTCCACCACCATTTTGTAATTAATGTCCAATTTTTAAGTTCTAATTACGCCAAACCCAAATCCCCAACTACTCTAGTTTTATTCACATGCATCAAATGCAATTTCCTGTTGTCACAACATCCTTCCCATGGGAAATTTCTTTTAATATGATCTAGCCTCAACTTAACTGCCACCAGCATTTTAAATAGAGATATGTCGTGGATTGGCAAAGTGGAGAGCATGGATTTAATTAGAGTCAAACTTCCACCCACAGAAAGGGAATTCCTCTTCCACAAAGATCGTCTCAAAAATTTTCATTATTCGAATCCCAAAAAGTCTTCGATCTTGGATTATACCCAAGAGTAAGCAATTTACCAAGAAAATTCCTTTTCCACAAAGATTCTTCTGAAAAAAATTCATTGTTTGAGTCCCAAAAAGTCTTCGGCATTGGATTATCCCCAAGAGTCAGCAATGTTCCGACCTTAAAAGGAAGCTTCCTGGCCAAAGGTTGAATATCTTCATCGGCACATCCTACTCCCACCAACATGCTCTCGGCTAAATTAATTTTTAGCCAAGAAGATAACTCAAAGCATCTTGGGATTCTCTTCGCCACTTCCTTCCATCTAGAGGAGCTAAAAATAACAGTGTCAACTAAAAACTATAGGTAAACAGGTAAGTGATCGACACCCTATTACGACCAATATTAAATCCTTCTAAAAATCCCTATCCTTTTGCCTTCCCCAAAAGAGAGCTCAAGGGTTCGACCACAACTGTGTAGTCTGTGAGTGTGCGTGCAAGTTGAGTATTTATTAGAGGAAAAAAAAAGGCTCCATCACGAATTGAAAAGAAAGAATGCTTAGTAACTCGTGAACGTAGAACAACATATCTGCCCAGCAGCATCATCATTGCCTTATCCCATTGGTCCAAAGTCGGCTGAATGTGTTCTAATCAAGCAAGGAACCAAGTCAAGAGCATGTGTCCTATATTTGTAATATTGGTGCTCCATGTGTGTGTTTGTGCACGTGGTAGAACTGAATAAGAGAGAAAAGAAACGATAAAGGGTACAAGGGACGAACATTATCACCTTAACCGAAGGTCAACTAAGAACATAACCATAATCTTAATCAAGCAATCCCAAAACATGTGAAACACAATCTAGCAACAAGTCTCCATCTTTTTTCCCATAAAGTAAAGTGCATTCAACATTAAGAGGGCCAATAACTGGGTTTTTTAAAATCCATAACATGCAGAAGAAGAAAATGGGCATCCAAGAGCCAAGATCATTTTACCTGAACAAGATGAATGTTGAAAGCTGGTCTATTAGCTGGATCACGCGCCAGCTGTAGCAACTTCTTGTGCATGAGGACATCTTCTGCCCTCTCCACATTCACATCCAGAGCATACCTACAATACAAAACACAAACAGAAGCCCATTCCCAGTCATCAAACAGACTACATTTTACACACAGAGTAAAAGAAAGCATCCCATAGAAAGAATACAAGCAGCAGCAAATGAATTGTAAAACCAACATCTCGGAATCAAATCCTATCCATTGACCATACACTTTGACTGTCTTAAAGTGGAAAAATGCTTCTTCATCTGATTGATGAAGGGCAAACATGGTATGAGAATTGCCTTGGACCTTCCAATGCCTCATTGAGGCTATAAAAAACTTGTAAGTGGCAAGACCAAATTTTGACTATACTTCCATAGGACAGTCACAGATACCAGTTACATTTGAAATTACTGCAATATTCAATTGAAACAGTAGTCTCCCCAATAATATTGCAATATCTTCAATCATGAAAAATCGCAAATAACATCCAAACAAAATTTAAGGAAAATGGGGGGCTTGGAAATCTATAAAATAGCAATTTAACAATAGTTGTTATTTATTTTTTAATCAATAAAAGATTAACATCTTCCACATGAGAACACCCAATAAAACTCCAAATTTGATAATACCCCAACAATTTCTGGAGGAGATCATTTCCATAAACCGATAGTTTTGTGAAAAAGCAGCAATCTTTACATATCCCTCATTACCAGCAATGGGTTATAACATGACCAACATCTTCCAATCTAATCCATTAAACAAACACAAACACAAACACAAAAAAGATAATACTATGACAAAGCAAAGTGCTCGTAATCGTGAACAGAACCCAAAAAGAAAAAAACCATCAAACACTCAAACAAACAAAGAAACAAACATCTTGTGGTGGAAGAAGAAGATGTAATTATATAGACCTGGAGGGGAGGCGATTGAAATGAGACCAGAGCTCTTCCTCGAATCCGGGGAGATTGGCCTCTTCGATGGAGGATTGCTTGAGGCGGAGAAGGACTTCCTTGTACCCCTCCAGCTTGTGGCGCTCGTGCCGTGACAAATCTGTGTTTCCGCTGCTGCAGCTCTCGTTCTCTTCGATCGCCATTCGACCAACAAAGAGAAAGAGAAAGAGATGAATGAAAAAGATTGGGTTTTTCGAGATCACAAGGAAAGGAGAAGGAGAAGAGATCTCACGGTTTTACGTGAGAGAGAAAGATACGGAAGAGAAGGGAAAGAGAGTAGTGTGTGTTTTCATGCACCAGGATGACAGAAACATCGCCTTTTAATCATATACAGGTGTCAAAACCAACTCAATATCTGTGACATGGCTCTGAGTCATGAGAAAGGGATTAAAGGCTCTTATTTTATCATTCCAACGAAATTGAAATAACTCCTATATGAGACCCACCTCCTATGTTGGACCCACAAATTAATCTTTCTATATTGCGTTTTTTTTTTTTTTTTTTTCCAAATTTCACTAAGATAGGAGTTGAATCCACCGTCTAATTGATTACTCACTGAAAATGTTCTCGTACTAGCAACTCAATGTGCAGTCTTGCTCTTGGGGCTCATTTGGACCTACCATTGATTAGTGAAGCCTGGTTGATAATATTTAATATTTCCTTGATTTGTTGTTAGGCCTAATTTTAGACTTGTTAAACCTTTGCTCGCTTTTGAATTGAATCTCAATATATATATGGTTAAGATTCCATTAAATTTTGGATTTTTTAAGTTTAGAGCTAGTATTATCTGGTGGGGTTAATTTTATTTTTTGGCTACCCCAATTGTCCACAAGGAGACATTTCTATCTGCCCTCCTTCGAGTGATGGACATTCATCTAAGTATGTCTATCAACTAGACTGTCTGTAACTAATATCGAGTCTGCTCGTAGAAGAAAATTCTCAACTTATTATTTTATTCACCCATCTTACAAGTGGTCTCTCTTAATTTTGCAGGAGCAAATAGCGATAGCTCTTGTTACAAGAAATCTGAAGAGAATCATTTAAGAAGCAGCATTCATTTTGAATGATTTAAGATTTTGTTTGAGCCATGTAAACAAATTCAAACAAGAACTTGTGTGCTTTCAGCTTTTAAGTGTTGCAAAGCAGGCAGGTTGTAATAGCAGCCTAGCCTCTAGGGGCTTGGTTGGATACACCACAATCAAATCATCCTAACCCTCAGATTTGATACCTTAACAGCTGGGAGAAAAATAGTAAGTTTAGATTAGCACAATCAATGAGACCAAAGAAAATTATGAAACAAGAAGAAAGAAGAAAAGAAGAAGTCCAGTCGCGACACACATGGTTGCTTGAAGATTAAGTAGATTATGGATGGGCCAATATTAGTCTGATCAGATGATTTTGCGTTTATTTATAAGCCAAAACATCTAATGAATTGCTATAGATTAAGACTTTTTGCTCTAAATTGTGCGGCTGGTATTGATGAAAATCAACCCCAAATTAGGACCATTGCCAAGTTACAAAGTAGAGGCATGTGTAGAATGAATGGATTGATCACCCCTTTTTATGTCCATGGTCCAATTCCAGTGCAAGCATTCCAGTGACCATTGGGAATCTAGCAGTTTCAAATTGAAATGCAACAGCGGCTAGTTGTTCGCGCGTGCCGGCAGGTTCGGAGGTAGGCAGATATGTGATGATAAATACAGATTGGAGGTGTCCACATTCTAAGGCCACTCACAGAGAGAGTCCAGATCCTCTTGAAGCTTTGACTTTGAAATTTTATGTTCAAAGAATGGGAACTCAACAATAAAGCCACGGGCCCCTCCATTGGAAATCCGATTCACTCAAAATAAATATCCTCCTCCCAGAGTCAGCGATGATATCTCCAAATTTTTTTTCAATAAGAGTTGGTTGAACTATAGATTGACGAATGTGTTAAGTCTTTTTTGAAGAAATGATAAACCTTACTGCGGACTAACTCTTATTAGAGTAAATTTTAGAACATCCACATTTCACAGTTCAGCTCCTTTAACTTGGGATTTCTGAACTGGAAGCGTCATAGGATGTGAATCCCAAAACTCATATCTATTAGAAATATAAACTGGCCACTGCTTTTTTATGAACTCCTAAATAGATGGATCCATCATCAGATTAATCACTTAGAAAATTCAAGTAGAAATAGTTTAATGATGATCAATGTGATTGTGAGCCTAGCTTGAATATTTTTTATAATCCATGTAAGAGAAGATCATTTATTTTAAAACGGTTTAAATTTTAAATAAGTGAACCCTACTAAAAGAGTTGCAAACTTATGTGAGTTTGAGCCAAAGGTGATTTGGACTCAAATTAAGTAACTACAAGACATGTAACTTGCTCTAAAACTCAAGTTAGGCCCACTTGCCTTGTACAATTAATGTCTCAAACTTATCTAGTTGCATGATGATCTGCAAATTTCTCTATAATTATAATTTAGTAGTGACCGTGACAAGTGTTCAATCAGTGGTCAATCAAGAACGGCTCCTTACCCGAGTGGTAAGGAGTGTCAGTTCTTACCTTGCTGCCCAATATTCGAATCCCGGGTATGTCACCCGAACCCGCTTATGCGGGCTCTTCTCTCACTTGTGTGGGCTTTCTTTCCGCTTGTGCGTGCCTCCTTCACACTTAAGTGAGCTACTTTCCATATGTATGCAGGCTTTCTCTTGAGTCCTAGCTCCCTTGTCCGGGGTTTAAAAAAAAAAAAAAATCAGTGATCATTCTAAATTCGGACTAACTAATTTCTGGTGAAATTTCACGAGCCAATTCGCACATGGACACATCGGCATTTGGTTATTGGAACTCCAAGATTGGCCCATATGTTAGATTTATAGGCCTCACATTAGAGAATACTTAATGAGATAATGCTATTAGTAAGTTAAATGTAGTGAAGCTGATTTTCTGTTTAGACACTACTAGAAGATGTCCTGGCAGTGTCCGTCATTATCCGATGATGGGGCCCAGCTTTAATTCATCAATGGGGATGGCGTTCTATTTTGTCTTTGCAGAGTCAGGCCCTACAGTTTATTCGTCATTTGATTGGAAATGGTGCTATGACTCATTTATGGACTGATCCATGGTTGGGAAATGGGTGATCAATAGATCAGTATGGCCTCCAGCCAAGTATTGGGTTTGGTAATAATGTCCGTGTGAGTAATTATATTTGTGATGGTACTTTGTATTTTCCACCAAGAAGCAGGGTCTGCATCATATTTGAGAGCGTATTGCTACTAAATTTTTCTGATGAGATCATCTCAACCTTAGAGGAGAATGGGACATTTTCTTTTAAAGTTAGCTTATAACAAACTTTCAAATCTTATTGGTGATCCGGTCCCTCAGGCTACTCTCATTAAGAGTTGTATTCGAAAGCACTCCATTTGCTCCCCGATGGTGAAGACTGGCTGCCTAAAGAGAAGATTTTCTCATTCAGAAGAATATTCAATGCGACTCTGCATGTGCTTTGGTATGGCAAACTGGGAATCTAGTCAGCATATCTTTCTTCATTCTGCCTTCCACTACTAAGATTTGGAGATTTATGCTTCGTTTGGTTAATCTTCAACCAATTGCTTATGCTTCTCCTATTGAGATGGTAGAGTCCATTGTTCTTAGGGTGAATCCAAATGATAAATCTCTTATTACCTTGGGTAAATTAATTTCCCAGCTATTACTTGGAATGTGTGGCAAGAGAAAAATTCGTGCATATTTCATGGAATGAATATGGAATGGAGATCTGTGGCAAGTCGGATTTTATTCTTAGGACTTAATCTTCCAGACCGTATTTATTATCATTGGGATCTTCCCCCCGACCAAATCCAGCATCAAAGCATTGTTACAGGCCTTTACCTTTAATGTGGAGGATTACTATTGCTCAGTTAACTCGAATGGTCATGGGCATTTTATGGTATGATAGGGTTGCCCTATAGTGCTCTCTTCCTCATTGCAATTGATATTACTCATGATATGCAAGTAGTATTGGAATTAGCTCCACCTCACTTGAATCAGCTATGTTATAAAGTGGATGATGATTTACCAAAGGTTAAGAAATCTCCTTTACTGTCCACTTGGCAGTCCATATTCCCAATGCGCAAAGTACATGATATTCTTCATGCAAGTCATCCAATTCAAGTCCTTAGAGATATTCAAGCCATCTTGATGGCTTCTTCAAAGAATGAAAAGGTGTCCATCGCCCAAGAATTTTTTAGATTTGGAACTCCGTCAACTGCTTAATCTTTAGTTTGTTTGTGCCCAGGCTGTGGGCATTAGAATTTGATACTTGGCGGCTTTTCATTTAGCTCATATGTGAGCATTTTTTTCTCTTTTCTTTATCCTCTTTTGAGGACGAAGTATGTACTATTTTAGATTACACCCACTTTTAAATAGAATCCAACTTACTATCAAAAAAATTTAAATGCAAAACCCCTTATTCTTAAGTATGATACTTATTTTATTGGATTAATGCTTACCCAGTGAGAAATGAAACACCTAGCTTATAAGAAAATTGGCCAAATTCCCTTTTTGTTCAAATTACTCATATATTTAGAATGGGTTTCATCCAACGGTTGGCATTGCTTCCATCAAAGTAGGCACCACCAGTGCAATGAGTCAATGGCAGCTAAGCTTTCTGGGCTGATGGCACCTGGTGAGTGGTCAACGCCTAGATTGAGGCAGGAGGTTTCTGTTGGATCTGTTCTGAAATCTCTATCATAAAAGCTTGCCCCAAGGACCCGGTAACATACTAAATTTTGACTTATAATTTTCTTCACTTATTCATCCATGATCAATCTAACAATACGCCCAACTCCAATTAGATATGGTAAAAAAAAAGAAGCAATTGCAATATACATATATATGATTCTCATGGTTGAAGGAAAACATTCATGCAATCCCGAAGCCCAAAACATATGTCCAAAGAGAATGCGGGATAGCCTAGTGGTAAAGGGCATCTCGGCTCACCTGAAGTGCCAGGTTTCAACCCCTGGCACTACTGCAGAACACTGTGAAACATATCATGTCGTGGAGCATGGAGCACTTCGCACTAGAGTGGAGCAAGCCCCAAGGAATGGAGCGCTCCAAGGATTACCCTGGCCTGATACACTGGGCTAGTATACAATTTCTCCCATGTAGTAGAAAAAAATAGATCATATGTCCAGCAAAGTCATTTAATAAGTGACCTAACTTGTCATAATAACCCAATTAATGCGAACCACCTCTGCTTCCTTGCTTTCAAATGGTCCATCCATTATGGGCAATCTTAGTACAAAGTGGATTCAACCATAAAAAATTTAGGTGATTCTGACACGTAATGTACATACTGCATTTAAGAAAGCCACCCTATTTCGAATATTTAAACCTCCACCAACTGAGAGAGTACAAAAGAGAAGATAGAATCAGTAGCCAATGGTCTGATCATCAGTGTTCCTTTTAGATCTAAAAATTCTAATCAGTAATCAGAAAGCGATAACATACATGAGACCCAAACGCACGCACAAAAACTAGGAGAATGGAAGATTGCAAATTTTCCATTTCAGCCCAACCGAAAACAAATAGAGACCCTTAAATTAAATATGCCGATTAGACTTCCAGCGGAACAAAATACTCCATGGAAAATCCCATCAACTGTTGAAGGCTAAGAGAGAAGAATTAGATTTTGGAGAATTTTCTCCAACAAGCACACTACATGTACAGTCTGGTTCATGGGTCCACTAGGACCCACCTTTGATCAGTGGAACTCTATTCAGATTCTTATCTCCCCATGATTTAGCACAATGAACAATCTTATGTTCATAAAAAGTAAAAATAAAAACTTTCCTCACCTTTATATTGAAACTCAAAAAGATCTATTATTGAAAGGACATTAAATCAAGGGCTAGAATAATCTCATGGGGCTAATTGTATGACCTGCATCCATTTGGAGATCTTTCCATCTATCCAACCCGCAATGATAGGAACACATCCAAATAAGCCCCAGGAGGAGGGGCGGAAGTAGGGGTGTTATGAAAATATTCATTTCTTTTTACATTGGCCCTGAAGAAAATTGGAAAGACCCAATGTTGTAAAAAAAAAAAAAAAATTTGTTTCTTTTTATATTATAAACCTACCCCACCCCCACCCCCACCCCCACCCCCACCCCCACAACCCCAAATGTGGTAAAAAGTCTTTCCACAGGACTTTGAGCCCCTTGTGATGAAAAGTAATGACTGACGTGCAATTAACAAAACAAAGAGAGGAGGCATATATAATTAAAGACTTGCAACTTACATGCATTTATCCATAGTGGTTACAGTATACATGCTTATATGAAAAAGGCTGCATCACATTGACAATTGATTATATAAACTTATTATACTTCTTTACACGTTTTTGAAGGGATTAGCCTGGGAGATACATTAAAGTACTCTACTATTAAGTTCATTATGCATGTACTTGCATTCATTTACATAAATAAAACACAAACCTCAGTATATCCATTGGAAAAGTCAAATGAGAGAGAGAGAGAGAGAGGTGGGGGAAATTGAAAGAGTACTCAGATATTGGCGCGGCTCAATCAGAAGCTGCCTTTTTTTATTTTCCTTGTGCTTCCCTTGTACCATCTCTGAATGAGCCGGGCCAACATCACAGTAACCGTTTCATGAAGAAGACCAACGCTTTCTTTCTTTCCTTCCTTCATAGTTGATGTTCCTCGTTGCAGTTCAAAGAAAGGCATGAAAGAAATGGACTGTTCTATAAGAACAAGAGGCTCTGGGTAAGGTTTGAGGATGACCCAAAATATTCATGAAAGAAAAGAAGAAGATCAAAGAGAGGAAATGGTTGATAGTGTATGATGAAGAAGAGCAAGAAAATCAAATGCAGAGAGAGAGATGAAGAATGGGGAATGTCTTGCTTGAATTTAAGAAGGTTGGGAATGCAAGAGCATTTATAACTCTGTGCCACCAAACAAGGAGGACAGGGCAGAGCATTTATATGAAGTAGGAACTCTGCCATGAGACTCTCTCTCTCTCTCTCTCTCTCTGTGGAATATATGGGTATTGAAAGCTCTTGTCAAAATTTGGTGCATTTATGGTGAGATAACTGATTTCATGGAGAGAAGCATCTCGGCATGAGGAAGGACCATTTATTGTTTTTTATTGAAAGTCTCCAAAAGCATGGTGACCATTCATTTTCAGCTTTCAATTCTCAATCCAATGTAGTGCTGTTTGTTCAACCATTCCTTACCAACGCAATGCAATTTTCTCCTGCGTCCCTTCTCCCTCATTTGAATGTTGAAAAGGTTTTCATTGAATTCTTTACCTAAATGACAACTACTACTGCTTTGGTTCCCTCACACCACAAGTACTATTAGTTGCCACATACTATGCATGGGATGGGAGGAAAGAATCCTTGTTGGTAATAATCTGGAGTAGACCCCTCACTGGGGAGCCCCACTGTGGAATGGCCCAATGGGGATCAGTAACTTGGGGATGGAGTTGATCAAGATAGTTGTGTGCATAAATCTTGGTTTTGTTAAATTTTTTGAATAATTAAGAATAGTTTGATTCATCATGTGGGCTACATTTCTGCTCCGATTACAAATGGATGAGTCCAGTCAGACCCGTACTTGTCGAGTCCGGAAGGAGATACCGTTTCATATCAATAATCACCAACTGGGTAAAATTTTGTGCCAGCTTATTCACTCGCTCGATAGCTTTATTGAAATGAAAAAAAATCAAGGATGAGATTTTACATAATTAGTGATAATGGATTAAAGAAAACAGTATCTCTCTGTTTCTACGGAACAGGGGATCCAGACTCATACTTGTTGACCTCATCCTTCAGAGTTCAACCAATCGAGACCCAACCCATTCTATAGTTGTCATTGGTTGTTGTTAACATTAGGTTTGAGATAAAAGTTGGAATAGTTTTTTTGGTAAAAAAAATTGGTCCTTAGTTGAGACAGAGGTTGGTCCGTGCCCCGTTGTGAGTTATGGACTGTCTGGTACCATCAGAGAATGCACTTGTACCTATATTGTTACAAAGGGATATTTTTCAAAGAGTGTTCGGTATGGACTTATCTAGACCAAATGCATAGACAAATAGTTTGGCAAATAAATATATGCATATACAAATAGAGAAGTATAAAATCATATGGACTTCTTAAGAATAAATGCATATAGCCAGTTGCATTTTCTGGAGTCATTTATAACATCTTCCCTTTTTTTTTTTTTTTTTTTGTTTTTGTTAGAAGCATCTTCTTTTTTGTTAGAAACATCTTCCATAGATGGTTGGTTTTCCAAAACATTGCTCGGGACACTCACATGGCTCACAGCTGTAAACCTTTACCCTCTGTTTGGGAAGGAGGTAAAATGAGGGGTAGGAAAAAACAAGAGGGGAAAATGGAGGGAAAGTGGAAATTGAGGGAGTTTGGGAAGGGGGGAGGGAAAATGGGGGTAAAATTCGTGTGAGGCCCACCTTAAAATTTCCCCCTCAAAAATGGGGGGAAAGTATGAGGGAAAGCGGAGAATCTTTGTCATTTTACTAAACTGTCCTTTTCACTTTTTCACTTTTTCACAAAGTAAGGATAAATTGGTAATTTTCTCTCTACCTCACAAACAAACAAAACCCTACTTTCTCACTTTTCTTTCCCCTACTTTTTGACTATCCAAATAAGAGGAGGGGAAATTAATTTTCCCTCCCCTCCCCTCCCCTTCATTTTCCTTCCCCCTCAAATTTTCCCTCCCCTCCCCTTCTCCCTTCCCAAACATAGTGTTAAAGTCCTGTTCATGTTTAATACTGAGAATTTTAAAGATATCACCGGAAAGTTCTATTTTTTCCTTTGTTTACTGAGGTATTCTTCTACATGGAAAGAGAAAAGATTTGAGCTAAAATACCTTGATTCTATGAAAAACCATTTCTCAGCAAAAGGATCCACTCCTAGGTATGCCTTATGCTACTCCCACTCTGTCGACTTCATCTTCCCATTTGATTTTGTGAAAAGATCGAACCCTGGGTATGCCATATGCAGCTCTTCCCACGTGCGCAAGCTATCTTTCCCACTTTGTGTGCTTCATCTTCCCACTTGTGTGGGCTCTCTTGAGAGATTACCCACCACAAAACCGCCAGGGATCAATCCCTTCTTTCTCCTCTGAGAGTAAGGTGCCTTCCAGTGAACTATCAAAAAATTAGCATTTCTACACATTATAATATATTATAGTGAAGGCTATTTGAACTGATTTGGACTATTAGTGACAATTTTGACAATAAGTTATTTTTCTCTATTCCATTATCTCTCATAACCCACTTCTTATCCCATACAACACCTATTTTTTCTCATATAACTACCCATTTCAATCCCCCATTTTTTCCTCTTTTAATTTTGGTAAAACCCCTTTCCGTCCACATCTCTTATTCCATTTATGCATATTCACCCATTTTGTTCTACCTCATTTCTAATATTTTCTTTCTATTCTACCTACTCTCAATTGTGAACATAGGTACAGTCAGTGGCGGACCTACATATAGACAACTTGGGGCGGGTGCCCCATGTTGATTTTGAAATTGCGAAAAATTTAAATGGGCCTGACATGTCCTACATATATCGAATAAACAATCACCCCACGTCTAAACCTTATGATAGTCCCATGTCACAAAACCTTGGTGACCAAGAGTACCAGATCCTTTTAGTGTCATCCTCTTTTGACATCTTCTTTCTACTGAGAGTTTGAGATCCTTTTCGTGCCGATCGAGCTTCTCGTCGCCGGTCCTCTCATGATTAGTCTTTCTTTCACCAAATAACCCTAAATAAAATAATCTCCCTCCTTCTTCAGATTTAGTATAATCATAATAACTCTATATCTAAATCCAAGCCCTAAATCTCCAAATCCTAATTTCAAATGCTTAATTTCCAAATCCTAATCCAAACCCTATGCCCTAAATCACCTAATCTAAGCATATCTATAAGTCCGAAGATGACCAAATTACCACCGAGCACACTTTAATCTTCAATTCACAAATAAATCAGGCCTAGTTCATAGGTTTGGTTAACTTGAGTTATATTTAAATGACAAATTTTCTTCTTTGCCATGAGCCCATGACCAAATATAGGAAATTGTTTTTAGAGGTAGGTAAGTGCGGGCAACCAAATTTGTTAGATCGAAATAGAACCCTTTTGGAAACCCAAATTGGATAATTGAGTGCTCATCCAAATCACCGTTTCAAGGTATCCAAACGCATAGGATTAAAGAAAGTATTATCTTAGTTGTTTTGATGATGATGAATTGATTATCTCCTAAATTTGGGAAAGATAGTGGGAAGACCCTTTAATTAGGCAAGAGATCTCAGCATGGGAAAAAGCTTTGTGTCTATTTTAATGCAATACATTATCTCGTTAGGTACTTTTAATGTGAAAAAAGTTAGTAAAGTTTAGCCCCACCCAAACAAAAATCTTGGGTTCACAACTCGGTACAATCATATGTTTTCTTCTTCTTTTTTTTATTTCTAAAAATTTACTATTGTGCATTGTATTTGGGTTGCGAATCAAGTCAATGCTTATTTTACAATTGTATGAATATTTAACCTGCATTGTATGGGCATACTCGTGCTCAGCACGGGTTACTATGCTAGTTCTATCTTAACACAGAAATTGGTATTGGTCATGACAGGCACCTTTATATGTCATTCTCACATTAAATCCAGTTCATAGCCAAAATTGATTTTGTTGTCATTCTATCATTGAAAAATAACTTAATTGTTAAATATTTCCTTACCAAATTTTTTTTATAATATTTAAAAAATAATAAATAAGAATACTTTTGAAAAACATAGTTCTATAATTCCTGCATTTTTTTTTCTGATTCCCTAGTTATTTAGTTGTTATATTTTTGGGACATCACAATATTATCGACAAAATGCCATTTCAAGTAAGTGTCTCCAAGTTATCACGAATGCTCAAAAATATTGCTGAAAGTCTTTAAGTGCATTTCACATGCATTCGAAGAAGGGGTCATCCACTTGGTTTGAAACTCCGCCTCTCACTCGAATGACCAGAGATCAATCCCTAGACTTTACCCCGGTGTTTTCTCCATCCATGGGTGCTCTCTCTCCCCATATGCACAGGGGCAGAACTAAACCCCTTTAGATAAATTAAAATTTAAAAGTCATTTATATCAATGGCCCCGCAATGCATGTGCAGGTGCTCTCATTGGTCCCTTAACCACTGGGGTGTGGAAAAGAAAACATATCAGACGCTCAAGGCATACATGACCACTATAAGATACGTAAACTGATTAATTTGAACCTTAATCTCATTATTGATTGAGAACAAACTGTATGCTCAGACTTCACTTTCCATCAATCAGGCCCGAAAAAATGTTCTCATACCCCATTGTTCCGCAATTGACTCAAGAACTCAGTCAAGTACTAGACCTCTGGATACCCAGTATTCAAATATCAGCCAGATGTTTCTACCTAAAAAAAGACTGACATTTTAGCTCATCATGATGGTACCAACTTGACTTTCAGTAGCCCCTTGATAAAACCAGTTTTAGAGAATGGAAGGCAGATTCTTATCATCCGTAGGGCGGCCATTTCTTAGGTCTAAAGATTCCTCCTATATGCAAGAATATGTGGGTGTAATTCCTTCAGATTTTTACTTCACGAGTCATATGGTTTAAACTATATATGTCCCATATGGTTTAAACTCTGTTTGAAAACCAATTGTAGCTCTATTGATTAGTAACCCCGCATCTCACCCAGCTTCACATGATTTGATCCCGGGTGTACTGCCTACACCCTTTTCCACTTGTATGGGCTACTTTCCCCGCTTGCACCCCACTTGTATGGGTACGTTAACCCACATGCACCCCTCTTCCCACTTCTTGCGCAGGTGGCATCACAGGTCCCAACCCCCTTGTCAGGGGTCAAATAAAAAGAAAAAAAGAGCCTGCTGGGGACCATCCAATTAGATTGGTATTGGGTCAGATCCGTTTGGGCAAATCCGGCGGTAAGGTGAGGCAATTTGTTATTAGATTATTAGAGTATTTGAGTAGTTAATTACAATTTTAGTGGGAAGCAATTTATCAAGTATTGGGAACATGTATGTATTTATTCTAGGAGGTATGGGAAAGGCCCTCCTCGAATAGGATTACCCTATCATCTTAACCCGGTCCTAAGTCGTATTGTCTGTAGGTCAGAGAGGCAAAACAGCCCCATCAGAATACATAAAACCCCTATTTTGGGGCATTAAAATTTAATGGCCTTCTAACCACAAGAATTTTTTTAAGATTCACTATAACAGTGACTTGAAGGCCTAGCAAAAACTTGGAAATGGTGCCGGATCATGGAGGGGCCCTGATCAAAGGTGGAACCTAGCGAGGCCCATGAACGCTGTAAGTTTACACATTCTGTAGTGATATAACTGGAGCCGACACTAAAGCACTATTATCATTCATTAACAGAGCAACCCAGCACAAGTTCTGCACATTCCATATTAATAGAACTGGAAGAAATGCTTAAGCACTTTCATCATTTCATCAACAGGGCTTCCAGTAAGCCGTTCAACCATGAAATCCCCCCCTTTTTGTCAGCTGCTGAGAAAAATATCATAAACTCCACATCATGCCATTTCCACCTTAAGGCCCATGGCAATTCCTGACAATGACTCATTTTAAGAATATCAACTATGTATGATTTTTTTTTTCCCGGCAGAAAATATCAACAATGTTGAAGATGACCTCAATGCCCAACGACAAATAGTTGAGATGTCCTTAAAAGTACAAAACAATTCAGAAATGACACCTTAAAATCCATGATTTTCCAAAAGATTTCCTCTGAAAACAACTGTTCATAAAGTTTATGCAAGCAGGCTCCACAGTTGGATCGAAGGTAGAGCCTCTCTCTCTCTCTCTCTCTCTCTCTCTCTCTCTCTCTCTCTCTCTCTCACAAACACACACACACACGAATCAAACAAATATCAGAATCAGTCTTCTATTAGAGTCAAATAAAGTGGTTTCTCTCTCTCTCTCTCTCATGGATCAAACAAATATCAGAATCAGTCTTCTATTAGAGTAAAATAAAGTTCAAACACAGTGCAGAGGATATTTTTTTACCACAGAAAGGTCTTAACCGTCCGTCTTAACACGATAAATGGGAACATAAGATGAAGGAACAACCAACCTCACCTTGCATAAACACGACGCCCATAACCTCTCTCTGGGCTTTGATACGGAGAGTAGGGAAGGGACCTGGACCGTCTTGATCTACCACCATAAGGTGAGCGTCGAGGAGAATAATCACGGCCTCGGTAAGGGGAACGCCTTGGAGAGCGGCGGTGACCACCACCATAGTCATCACGGTCATAGCCTCCACGGTACCTGCCACGATCATGACGATGGCCTACCACATACAGAAGAAAATGAAACAAAGACAAATGAGTGAAAACAAGATTAATATTGGCTAAAAAGAAAGAAAAAAGAAAAGCTCACTGGGTTCTCGAATGTTCTTCACACCAAGGTAGTTTCCAGGTGTAGGCGTTCTAGGGCGTTTCCTCCTTGACTGAAAAGGAAACAAAAACACCTCAATGCTCTTTATATCTCACAAAGCGCTCTACCTCAAGCAAAGGATGCAATATTGTCAAAGAAAATAAAGATTAAAATATAAAGACAGAACACCAGCATTCTGTAGTGACGTTTGCCATGCCTGCACAGAATCAAGCTAGAATGCAAGTGCCACTGAGGGACGTGTTCAACAACTGTGAATCAGTTTGGCCAATCATTTGTGTTCTGGCTCAGAAACCAGATCAGTCCACTTATCAGATGAGTTGTGTGCATGTAAAATAAGCACTTAATAAAAAGATATCAGGGCAAAAAAATAAAATAAAAAATTCCATAGCCACTTCCATTCCACATCCAACATCCAGTGGATGTGCCCTACATGATTTGTGGACCGGGCCTGTTTTTGGGCCATGTAAGCCAAACTGAAGGATCCACCTTCGCACACCTTGAATGCGGTGTATCCATACAACACTAACATGCATGGCCACACATTGAACCAAATGAAGAGAGCCGTGTGTGGGCTTAGCAATCCTTTCTATAGAAATACAAAAATGAGCTGCAGCTTAACCATGCCACTGGAAAGGCAAAAAACACAAAAAGAACGAAAAAAACAAACATCCCATATGACTAATATCACCATTTAGATGAATGTCAGCTGTGAGGTACCATAAATGCCCGGTTAGAGAGAGTTGTTGGTAATGTCCGTTGATTAGTTGAGAGTTGAAGGTGAATGCTGAGGTTGTTTAGTTGGGAATATTTGCTATGTTTAGTTGATGAGATGCATTGAAAAAACCATTAGCTGGCCATTCATCAAGCTGTATAACTTAAGTTGAAATGGATGAACTCATCCTTCTTGATTGCTGCCAACATAGCTCGATGCAATGTCTTCTGAATATAACCAAAAACCTTCGAGTCAACAAGGAGGGATAACCAATCATAAACCTTCCGTGCAGTCATTTTTATCTTATCAAAGGTAGTATGAAATTACCTTCTCCACAGTTATGTACCGTCCCTCCAAAACAGACTGATTGAGATATTTGACACAACGATCAGCATCCTCCAGAGAGTCCATGGTCACAAATGCAAAACCTCGAGAGACTCTGGTGCGAGGCTCAACAACCAGATGACAATCGATCACCTACCAGAAGCAAATATATTTAGCATCACTGGATCCAAACAGCTAATGAAGGAAATGCAAGTACTAAACTCTTCTCTCTTCTTTTTTTTTTTTAATGGTAATGCAAGTACTAAACTTGCAGAACTTGGATATGGAGTCAAACAAAGCTGCAAAATATACATGCCATGCATGACACCTTATACATTGCTATGAAAGTTTCACCATCTCCAATCCATGATGCTCCATTCACAACTCCCCACCCCTGTTAAAATGCATGCCTGCCTATGCGTGTGTGCATGCATGCAAAATGATTGATTACAAGTAGCACGACAATGCAATGCAGCTGTGGCCACCTACACATGGGTGGAGCACTGTAGGATAGAGAGGGACCAACATGAGGAACATATTGGCCAATAATATAAACACGGAATGGATTTTTGTCAACAAAATGTTGTCAACATGAGGTACATATTGTGGGATTTTTCTTTGTAGATAAAAATGCCATCTTTAAAATGTTTCTCAACAAAATATATATGTGTAGAGTTGTATACCAATGGCTCGCAATAGAACCTAAACAGCTGTACTAATACTAAGATGTGATCCAATAATATAAACACGGAAGGGCTAACTGATTGATGGAAATATGGTACGACCACCCAATGACAAAAACTGCATTGGGCTAGACTATTATTGAATAAGTACACGATAGCACAAACTAATGATGGAAAACATGGTGAATATCCAACCAAAATATGGAGTCCGTGGCCCAACCACTAATGGAGACACGGTGCCACCACCCACTGATTGGAATCATGGTTCGGCCCACACTAGACTCTCAGAGATAAGAAATAATGTGGAACCAAGCTAATGATGGAGCCAAAGTGGGGCCTAACCAACAACAATTTAATCACACTTGGGTCATTCTAATGGAAATCAAATTGCAGTTCATCCAAATGGTGGACAGCAGGAGGGACATCCAACATTTTAAAATCAAGGGAAAACTCACATGAAGATTCATTGGGGCGTACTCAATGATAGAAAATGACTACCAGTAAAAAAAAAAGATGGTAAATGCCATAAAGCTTACATAATGATGGAAAACGCGGTCACCATAGAAAAAATGCAAAGGTTGATCATGTTTGCATCATTAGGCAGGTCCATGGCAGTTTCCAACATTGAATTGCGATACATAAGTAGGTGGAAACCAACATGATTTTGATTATTTTGTAGGAACAGCCATTTTCTCATCAGAGTGGGCCCAATCTGCTTTGCATCAACATGTACCATCTTGATTTTCAAAGATATGGTGACCACCATGATTCCACTCAACTGCTGCTTTGCATCGTAAGCCCATGAATCGCTTGGTTTATTTTCCAGTTAATCACAATTAGCCATCCCATTCTTGGTGAAATCAATGTTAAAGATTTAAAAAAAAAAAAAAAAAAAAAAAGACTGAATCGCTCACAATAAACATAAATAATGATATGGCAACATAAGTCCAACCCCAAACTTACATTGTACCTGGTAGTGTCGAGTTATGCACAAACTACAAACTCACTGACATGCCATATATCCAATTTTATGATAGTTGTCACTCATCAGATCATGATGGAAGTGTGTTTGTGTTGCGACCAGTTTTATATATACATATATAAAATATTATGATACAACTAAATAAATAATGTGAAATGAATCAAGGATTAAGGGTTGCTCAAATAGATGTGCTGGTGTTCCCCTGATGTCTCACAGCCACTTTAAATTTAATTAAGGAGAGAAAAGGAGCAGCGATTTGTTACATATCATTAAGCACTAACCTTGCCCTCCTTGGAGAAGTGATCTTCAAGGTCTCTTTCTCTGACTCTACTAGACAGGCCATGCACATAGAGAGTGTTTCCAGGATTTATAGCATCATTCCTGAAATTCATGTGAGGGATCATATCAGATAAAGCTAGAGTGATATTCAATTCAAAGATCTAAAGAGTTTGGATTTGTTCAAACCTGCCACGGCTTCTGGATCTGGATCTTGATCTGGAATGGGACCTGGCCCTCGATCTGGATACTGACCTGGACCTAGATCGTGATCTAGATCGGGACCGTTCTCTCCTAGGTGAAGGGGATCGTGAATACCTGATACATCAATTTAGTTCATTATTAACGCAGCAGTGCATGGAAAACGAAAACCAAAGAAAATATAAATAAAATAGAAGATAACATGCAATTTAATAGGGACTAAAAGTTATGGTCAATTCGATGTAAGTAGATAAGGCATGTTTCACACAAAAAAAGTGAGATGAGATTAGTTTCGCCCAACTCACTTGAAAATTTTGATGGAAATAGTGTTAATTGCAGAAGCGAATAGGTTCCATTTACCATGTGGAACCAACCACAAATCAATTTCCAGTTTCTTCCAAAGAATAGTATCACCCAACTCAATATTTTTGGTGGAAAAAGTGTTAATTGCAGAAGTGAATAGGTTCCATTTACCATGTGGAACCAACATTCCAACCACAATTTCCAGTTTCTTCCAAACAAGTTAAACAAATAGCCATCTCAATCATCTGATATGAATAGGGTAAATTGTTCTGTAGTGTGGATCTGCTAACAATAAACAAGCAAGTACAGAATAGTATTACAACTGATATAATTTAAATTGTCAAATTCATTTAATTTAATTGATTTTATAAAAAGGTCAGTTTTATTAATAGAATTTACAAGGGTCTATGACAGAAAGACAAAAGATATCCACCAACTCCGAACTATGCTCCATTTGATCTTGACAAGAAAAATCTCAGAAAAGCTATGCATCAGCCTAACTGTGGGCCAAAACATAGGGAAATCCTCAAAACATGAACCCTCGTACTTGAGAAAAACAGCCCAGCACTGACATACATGTTTCTTGAATTTAAAATGAAAGAAATACAGGAGCTGACCCAGAGGCTTCTTAGCCCAGAACATCCTAGGTATGCAAATATCAAAGGTGAAAGGAGGCTGACCACAGCCACATCCAGCCGTCTCTCATACAAATATAGTAATATCTTGTTTCTAATAGAAAAAAAGATTCAGGTTGTAATTTACAATTCTGTGCATGAATATAAGGATTCTTGTTTCAAAGAAACAACAATACACAGAAGATTGTAATTTATAAGTCTAATAACCAACTGCAAAAAATTTCAAGGAATTCTTGACATAAGTTTTCTATCTATTATGATATGATCTGCCTAAAATTATATTGTCAGCCCATACAAGTACTTCAGCCATTGCCGCATAATTTACAAACATATGAGACAGGAAAGCCTACAGCACTTCCAAACTCAAAGGCTTGTTCAAAATGGCTAATTTTCCACAAGGGGGTTAACTATGCAATGTCAAATAGAACCTACAGTTTGCTTGGAACAAGCATCATATACAAGAGGAAAACATCTTTCAGTAATCTAGACCATCATCTAGTGATATCCACCATAGGTATGCCACGAAAAAAATAATTCTACCAAGAGATAATTAGAAGCATCCAACCAGTGAAGCTTCTTGCAGTGGAACATGGACTGTTCTCTTTTTTTAGTCATCCACTTACAAGATAATTATCAGATGGTGATGAATGAACAGGAGGAAGATGTCTGCATCATTACAGCCACAGTAGAAGCACTAAATTAAACGGTCCAGATCACTAAAAACTAGGCCTCCCCAGCACGGAATACTTGGCCCTGATAAAATGTGGATTCTCAGAGGAAACCATGTACACATTCCCTTCCTACAGTCCATTTGCCACTAGCATTGTTTGATAATTGTATAGGAATTTGACAAGAGCACATGACACACTGGATGGTGCTCACTATTGCAACCTTGAAGTTCTGGTTTCAAGGCATGTTATTGTTCCCGATAAAAAAAGATAATAATAATTATATGGGAATTTAACAACTCATTGTACATCATACATTAAACTAGTTGTACATATATATGATGAACCAATCATTATGACTCATTTTTTGAATTTCATGCCATGGGTCCATTTACGATGAGCCCCACAAAACCAAAATAAAATAATTAAAAAAAGAAGAAGAAGAAGAAAGAAAGAAAGCGAGCTGGCCCTTAGTCACTCATCCAAAATACACTCCAATTAGATTGGACCACATGAATTGATCACATGTAAAAACGTGATTCATTCCATTAGAGTTAATCCACCGAAGTATTTTAGATGTGATCAATTCACCGATGGCATTCACTCCAAATGAAGTGGATTTTTTATGCGCTGTCCATATATTCGCAGTTGCATCGTATGGGTGGGGTTTAGATTCATGAACAATGAACCCAAGATGTAGGTTTTTCGAAAAGTGCAGCATATGCCTTTTTCAAAAGTGGGAACAAACTAAACGGACAGTAAAAATATGAAACTTTTCTAGAGAGATGCAACCTTAAGCGAAATACATATCCTACAAAAAGATTGATCAGAATTCGATTAAAACCTCATGAAAATTACTAAGATAACTATTGTTATTATCTAAAATGTCCATACAACATCATGATTATCAAACCAATCAAACTGATAGCCATGCCGGTTTTAGCTCAGATGGTTAGGGTTTCTGATCCATCCTTGATGAATATTGGGCCCCACAGCGCAGATCTGGACATATTTTGATCTATGTAGACAACAAAACCACCAAACCCTAGAATTCCAAAACAACATCGATTTCGTATCGGATATGGAAAAGGACCGATTGAATCAAAGAGTATGATAGCAACAAACCAAGATCTAAAGAAAAGGAAAGGAATTGCCAAAAGTCATATGATTTAAAGAGATAGGTTTTAGGGTTTACCTTCTGCGAGGGGAATCCGCCTGCAAAACCGATACGAGAAAGAAAACCGAACCGCGTTACGAAAAGATAGATATAGAGCGAAGAGAAAAGAGGAGAACAGAGGGAGAGGGAGTACCATTTCAGATGGTAGCGAAAGCTGAAACGCCAGAAACGAGGGAGCTCGGGACCGGGGAGACAAGGGGGTTGAAGATGGAAGGCGAAGACACGCCAAGTTATATAGTCCGCACCCTAAAAAGATAATTTTTTGATTAACCCCTGCCTTCTCTTCTTATTTTTATTTAGGTCTTTTGACCCTAATAAATGTTATTTTACACTTACGAAGGGCTGGTTTGGCAAATCTGAACCATATGGGAAAGACTGAGAAGGGGAAGGGCTTTGGCAACTTGAGTATGAACCATTTGGACCATGTGGCCTCTTAGGGATGAGTTCTTTTTGCTAGGGTTTTTAAAGAGGTATGTCATACAATAAATGTTATACTAGCATAATAATTGGTGTCAAGCGAGAATATGGCTATTATTGTAATTTAAAGATCCATGCATAGGAGATTCATAGATTTTAGAAAGAAAATAAAAGAATAAAAAGGCTATGAGAGTACCTGTTAATATAATCCAGGAGCTAGTGGTGGAAAGAAGAGAATTTGAGTACAACATGAGCAGTAGAATTTGGATTGAAATAGAGTTTTTTTGCAGTAAAAGAGAAGTGGGAGTGATTATAAGTGGTTTTGCTATTGAGATAAAGTGGGTAATTACATGAGTGAGGAAAGTAGATTTAAATATAATAACTTGCTGTCAAAATCCCAACAGACAGTCAAAATTAAAGCCATAACCTCCCTCTTTAATATAGTATCATATGAAACTTTCCTTTCAAAAAGGCATAAAATGGCTACTTCAGAGATTTTATGTCCGATTTAGATGTACTTTGGCTGATTTTAACCAACATGATAATATGTTTCACATTTGTAATGTTTGCATATGTAGTATTCATTTATATATGTAAATCTCATTTTCTTGCCACAAAAGCAGAAGGCAAATGATCCCCTAAATTTTACAACACACATTATCGTCATTATCAAAAACCTTGTACCAACTATGTTGGGATTCACAACGTGAATTTTATTTCTCCATTATGATTTATCATGAGCCCCTTAATTTCTTAAACTAATAAATTAAGACTCTTTTATGAAAATCAGCAAAAAAAACTTCAGGATGACTTTGAGATTTTCCTTCATTTATAAGATTCAAAGGGATGTACTTATCACTTATAAGGAAGGGTTAGAGTCATTGGATTAGGTTGCCCAAGCCAATAAACAGAATTGAATTAACCTCTTTCATTGTAAATTTTGACCCAAGTCTACCCTTGATCCAAATTAAAGCAACACTATCTAGCTAAAACGAAGATTAGATTATTATATGTCTTAAATTAGCCCTCACACCAAAACCCTTACACGAAGGTAAGAGTCCTTAAAATAAAATAAAGTTACATCCTACCAAAATAATCCCCACCACTCATCTTCACCACCGCCCAAAACCCTTCATGCAATCAACAGCGTAAATATTTAATCCAAACAATCGTCCAAATCGATCTATCTATCCCTTCCGTGGAGTTTGATACAGCGAAAGCTAGGAAGCCTCCAATCCCTGCCGTCCCTTCTCTCCTCATCAAATCCCTGCCGTCCACTCAAGCCGTTTCCACCGAATATCCAACGGCTCTGATATCGCTGCCTTTCTTCTTCCATCTCTTTCCTTCGTTTTCGCAGTCGCATTCATTCCTCAGATCGCTCGATCGAAGGAAAACATGAAGAAGATTCCGAAGAGGCGCCGTACGGTCGGCCGTGGAATCGAAGAGCTGTGGAAGAGAGAGGTCGGAGAGCTCCCCCCACGAACCTTCGCTCATCGAATCTGGGCATCTGAGGTAATGGGATGACTAATTTTGATCAAAGAATGTATGATAGCTCGCTCTGATTCCACGAGAGATACGACTAGATATTGAATTGCGATCCAATTGAATATTAAAGTTAGTGTGGGTATTCGGCAATGGAAACAAGTACTTAGTGGGCCACGCTTGTGACTGCCAGTTTGATGTAACAAGGATGGATTGAAATGGGGTTCGAATTGTAGCTATCTGGTTCAAACTAGCTAATTTGAGTAATTCTTAATAGTTGTATTCACTCAATAGTTGGATATTGATTCATTCTAGTTCGCAATTCATGTCAAAGTAGTTTTGATTTTAATTAAGACTAGGGCCTGTTTGTTTGCATTAGATTACATTGGAATCGAATATTTTGGAATTCATGTTCAAATGAGCTTCACTGAAGGATTGTTAAAGATGTGAGGGGTGAAGGATATGCGGTGGAGATGTAGATGCGTGCGACGGCGAACCTAGAGATTTAATTTGGTGAGTTTTAAATAAAATGATTGTTTCAAGAGGTTATATTGACATTACTAAAGACATGTACGGAGGAGGGGTAACGAGCATGGAAACTACTTGTGTGGTGGAGACATAGGAGTTCCCAATGACCATAGGTTTGCATCAGGGGTTAGACTTAAGCTTTTATCCCTTTGCACGATGAGTTAACTGCTGATATTCAAAAAGAGGTACGTTGGTGTGTGCTATTTGCAAATGATATAGTGTTAGGTAGATGAATGAAGAGATAGTGTGAATGAAAAACTCAAGAGACGACGGGAGGCTTTAGAATTCAAAAGCTTTAAACTAAGTCGTACAAAGACGGAATATATGGATTGTAACTTTAGTGGGTATATAGAAAGAGCTGAAACTACTGTGAGAAATTGAAGACCATGGCATATCATAAAATGATTCTTTTCATCACCTTGACTTTATAATTAGTAAGGATAGGGAGATTGATGAAGATGTCGAATATAGGATAGAAACGGGATGGTTGAAGTGGAGACTTGGTTCTGAAGTGTTTTATGACCGACAAATGCTAATAAAATTGAAGGAAAATTTTTACAAGACAACGATTAGAACAACTATGACTGATGTAGCAAAATGTTCGCCAATGAAGAAGCAACATGTGTACAAAATGAATGTAGCAGAGAAGAGAATGTTGAGGTGGATATGAGGTGAAAATAGGAAGGATAAAATTAGAAATGAGTGCTTTCAAGAGAATTTAGAGGTAGCAATAACGGGGGATAAAATTAGAGAAACCCGTTTGAGATGGTTTGAGCATGTCCAACCTAGGCTGGCAATGACGCCGGTAAGAAAAAAATTGTCTATGAAGAGGTTGATAGCCTACCAAGGGGAAGGGTTAAAAGAAGACGTGGATGAAAGTAGTAAAAATAGATATGAAGAAGTGTAACTTATCTGAGGATTTGACTCGAGATAGATCGGAATGGAGAAACAAAATTTGTGTAGCCGGCCCCAACATAGTTGGGACAAGGCTTTGATGACGATGAAGATGATGATGTAGATGTAACCTTGATTTTCCTAGGTATTGAATTGCTAGGGTGATGGTTGCGTATTCAATTCCATCATTCAATTTCCATTAAAGGGAAAGTTATCTGATGGTGATTTTTGTTCATCATTTTTAGCCACTTATAGCATGAATTCATATGTATTTAATTCCTATGTATTCTATGTAAACAAATAAGATTATTATAATAAAAAAGGGTAGAAAAATATTATAATCGAAAAAGCAACGAACACCACATTACATAGTGAAAGCAATCAAATCTAAAGATCTATCCACCCCTTGTTTAGCCAAGGTGTGGAAACAATCAAATTTCATAAACGATCAATTCAACACAAACTTTGACATTCTAAAATATAAAAAAGAGAGGATTGTGGAATGCCAAAGGACCCATGAGAGCTTTAGCTTCTCTTTATGGGTGACAGTATTAGACAAGATCCTTTCTATTAATCATCTCCAGTATTAGACAAGATCCTTTCTATTAATCATCTTCAGAGTAGTAGGATGTTGTTGTTATTATTATTATTATTATTGTTTTAATTGGTGGCATGGCTTAAACCCGCTACCTCAAGGTTGCAATAATGAACACCTTCCATTATGGCACAGTCTCTTGTTATGATGTGTTAGTTAATCTGTGCAGCTTTTGAAGTGGTGGGAATGTACATCATCCTTTTATTTTCTTTGTTAAGCAGGTTTGGGATACTTCATGAATCTTTTTGAAGTTTAGTAGGTGTGGCCTGAAACAGTGATGGAGTTAGCTTATAATTGGTCATTTTGCTATTTTAAAAAAGAGAGGCACCTATTTTGATATTGTTCTTTGGTGGAGATTCTTTTCACAATATAATTATAGAGGAATAATCAAATCTTCAACAAGTTTGATACTTCTATTGGTGTGGCAATTAAGGCTCGGGCTAAAATTGTTTCTTGGATGACTGCTTAGGAGTTTTTGGTGTGCCTTAATTGAAAATTTGGAGGGCTTGGGTAGCATGCAGTGGGGGGTTTCCCTTAATTCTTGAGAGTTTTTTTAAAGCTTATTTTGGTTTTTATCATGGATATATTATATTGGTTTAATACCATAAGTAGTAACCATGACAAGGTCATTACTGTCTAATCACTAATGTACTTGGTATATTGAAGGGAATCGTTTTAACATTAAAAAAAAAAAAAAAAACCCTAATGTACTTGGTATAAGGTACAATAACCACGACATACCTACAAATTCATTGAAAATCAAACTCATTCATTGAATTTGGTGATTTTGAATTACAATTTAGAAGATCCAAGACACCAACTGAATGAACCTACCTTAACAAATTAGTAAAATATTACAGGGACCAAATTGTGGATTGGGAACTTGAATGCATATCAGATGGACCACAAATCAAGCAAATATGGTTCACCATCTGTCTGAAAAAGTTCGAGAAAGAAGATACAAAGAGAGGTTTCATGCTATATAGAGAATGCAGGTAGAAGAAGGAACTAGAAAGAGAGAAGAGAATAATACCTGAAAGAGGGAGAGTCTGATGACTGTCAAGGGTGATGCACCCAAAAATAAAAAATAAAAAATACGTAACTCTTTTTTTTTTCCTTTTTTCCTTTTTAAGGGATCATGATTCATGAATTATATCGAATCAGATTTAGAGGCTGCTGAAATGCCATTAACTGTCCTATTTCATATGTTATGAACCCATTACTCCAGTGAAAGAATGCCTCTTTCACATAGACAAGATAATGAGCAACATGAACCTATGAACCCCCTTTATCCTACATATACCCAACAAAATTTATTTGTTTGTCTACATATGAGCAGGCCAATCATTATCCACTTAAAAAGAAAACAACAGAAGACTTGATCCTCTAATGAAGGAAAGTTGCTCCACCGTGAAAAAATTTCCCTTTAAATGAGATGATAATGGCCCATCCCATCAAGGTAAATTTACCTATTAAATAGATGATAATTTTTTTGCACTTGTTAAGTTTTTTTATTCATTGTGGAATTTTTAAGGTTGTATAAAGCAATTCTTGAGTTAAAAGAAAATTCCTTAATATAATTTCTTTTAGTATTATTTGTACATCTTTCTTTTGGAGTTCACGTTAAACTGCAGGGTTTTAAATACCGGACTCGGACTCGGACTCGGCTCGGGCCGAGTCCGAGTCGACTCGGCCGACTCGGCCGACCATATTTAGTAAAAAAAAAAAAAAAAAAAAAAAGGAAAAATTTTGTTTCTCCTTTTTTCCATCCAATCCATTCATAATTCCATATATAAAGTTTCACTCTCTTCATTGATCATTCTAATACGTTATTTAAGGATAGAAATATAGAATAATAATAACAAAATCGCAAGCCATTTTATAATTTAATTGCAATTAAAATTTAAAATTTAAAACTAAAAAGTAAAAAATACAATGTACATGTTTCCAACTTTCAATATCCACTCTCAAGTCTCAATTTAGTCAATTATCAAGTCAACTAGTAAGATTAATCATCAAAGATGTAACTAAGCTTCAAATTTCAATTATATTTATAGCATATAAAAATGTAAAACCATAGTATACCTTAGCTCTTTCTTGTTAAAATTTAAATGCTAATTCCATGTTGAATGCCTTGCGGGTTCTGGATCTTCATCTTCGTCGTTATTTTGACTTTGACGATAGTATTGAGCAACATCAAAATGAAAAAACCCTTGCCCCGCTCTTGGAGTTATAGGACCTTCTCCATAGTTTGATGATGGAGCCATAACTTGAAGTTGAGGATATTCATATGGCGGTTGCACTTGTGGGGGTGTTACTCCATACTGTTGTTGCCCATACCCATGCGAAGGACCACCGTATCCACCATACTGATGCGGCAGTCCATACTCAGACGAAGGATCATGAAATTGATCTCCATATTGTTGCCCATATCCGTATGAATTATCAGAACTTGTGATCCAAGGGCTTGATGCCATTTGATGCGGCTGAGGATATTCATCCGTTGGCTCACTTCCTTTTCCTTCACCTCTGCCCCCCTCACGTGACCCACCAGTAGGCTCACTTGGACTATAATATACATTAATGTTGTCATGTCCACCACCACGTCTATCATCACTACCTTCGTATGCCTCCTCGTTCTGGCCCTGTTCACCTCCTTCTCGTGAGCCACTCTTGCTAGAAGATGATGTTTTATGCTGTTCCACTTCTTCTTCATAAGTGGCCAACCTTTGGCCTTGTCTTGTCTTTGCATGAGTGCTCTTAGTCTTATCCTTTGACTTTCGCGTGTATTGGAAAGTTGGTTTTGATCTTTCTCTAGCCCCCTCGACATGTTCTGAAGTAGAACGTGTCAACTCTGGACCACGGTTATGACCACGTCCCGAGCCTTGCAATGACGAGGTTGCTACACCCTTACCCTTATCGCGCGCTGATCGCGCTGTAGAAGTAGCCGTAGCAGATCTGGAACTCGGCTGCTGCGGTGGGGAAATATGTGCTTCATTCGACTGAAATTGTTCAACATCAGCCATTGCTTCATCGAGGAATGTTGTATCATTTAATACTGGCTCCTCTCTTTCAGCCAACCATTCATCAAGAGGGTCATCTTCCTCGAATATATAATCCAAATTAATTGGTTCGTAGTCGCCGTTGTCTCTTCTCATCAGGTTCCTTGCCCGTAACCTCATGTTGTAATGGACAAAGACCAACTTCTCCAACTTAGCCATAGTAAGGCGATTACGGGTCTTAGTGTGTATCAAGCTGAATGTGCTCCAATTCCTTTCACATCCCGAAGATGAGGTTGTTTGGCTCAATATTCTTTTTGCAAAAGATCTTAAATGGGGAACCTCATCACCAAATGTAGCCCACCATTCAGCTGTGTTAAAAGACCAAAACAATAAAATCAATTGTTTGTTATAATTCATAAAAAACTATATTTCATCTAATTTAAGTACTGAAATTTGAGAATAATACCTGGATCCATCTGCTTACGACCCAATATGGCTGCGTCTGATCCAAAACTACCTAGAGCGCCCTTGTAGTTTTTCAACTATAAAAGTTAAGATTTAGAAGTTAGCACCTAGCAGTTAGCACTTTTTCAAATTTCAACTAATTTGTGAATAATAATGTCATGATCTATGACATCTTTACCTGGTTAAGAATTGTAACTTGATGTTGCGCGTTATTTGTCATAGCCTCTAACTTTTTTTCAAGCCACGGAAAACTTCTTCATGGTTAGAAAAGTGTTTGCTATAGAAGCAGCTTGGGTTCAAGTAGTACGCTGCATGCCATGACGTCATTAAGTAATAAGTATTGATTATTAGATTCCAAAATAAAGTAATAAACAATAACTAGTTAGTATTCTGTTTATAATAACCATAATAAATTAATAGTCAAAAATTACCTGCCGCATGTATGTCTTGATGCATCTGGTTGTCCCATCGATTATCAATGATTTTCCATATCTTCTTATAATAAGTCTCATACTTTCCTCTGGACCTTTGCTCTATAGCTAGCTTTGCTCTATCCATGGCATCATACACAAAGCCCATTGTGGGCTTCGTATCAGCATCCACTAGTTTCAAAACCAAGACAAGAGGCTCGAGTAAGTCAGTAATTCGTTCTGCCCTGTTCCAAAAATCCTCCCCAAGGACAATCTGTTATACTTTGCGTGCCAAAGGTTGACGTGAAAATTTTGATTTCACATATGCTGTACTGGTCCACATCTGCATTATGTTAGCCTTGGCACGACAAAGACTCTCAAGGGCTACGAAGTGCGTAGCAAAGCGTGTGATACCGGGCCTCAAAATCTCACGACCTTCGTTCATTTCTCTTAGTAGATCTGTCATGAACTGATGGTTATAGATCAAAGATGTCACCATCTTTCCCTCATCAATAGTCTCACGGACATCATCTAATTTGCCAATGTCCTCCAGCATGAGATCAATACAATGTGCCGCGCACGGCACCCAAATAATACCCTTACCCTTTTCACGCAATTTCTTCGCTGCGGCCTTAAAGTTAGGCGCATTATCTGTCACAATTGCAACAACATATTTGTGCCAATTGTTAACCATGGCCAAGGTATCATCAATTAAACTGTACAAATATTCAGCATCCATTCTATGTCCGCTTGTATCTACAGACCTGATAAAAACTGTTCTTGTTACACAGTAAGCCATGAAATTAATAATGTGCCGCCTATTGTTGCTTGTCCACCCATCACACATAAGCGTGCACCCATACTCCTCCCAAGTTTTGAAGTGATCTTCCAAGTATCTCCAATAATCAGAAACTTCCATGTCAAGATACTTTCCGCCAATCTCATAAGCGGATGGAGGTTTAACTCCGGGCCCCACCTCAGCTATAGTATCAACCATGGAGCGATAGTATGGTGAATTAGCAACATTCGGTGGAATCCGATTATAATGGAAGAACTTTGAGATGGCTCTCCCCATTTTCATGGCTCTAACTTTCATATCGCCCATGATAGAGCTACTAATCTTTGGTTGTTTTGTACTTTGAAACCGATGTAAGAATGGATCCATTGTCCCTCTCCTTGCTGTGTCCCGATAAGGGTCAGGAGGAGCTCTAGAAGAACCAGCCCCAGCCCGTGTCTCATCCATACGAGCCTGCTCAGAAGCAAATTGTTCACGGCTCGCTCTAAAAGCCCTCCTTAACTCCCTCGCCTCAACATCACCATCACCGTCAGAGTCATCCTCAGAATCAGAAGTGTCAATCCTCTGCATATTTACAACCCTCTCATCAAATTTTTTCTTCTTTTCTTTCTCATTCTTCTTTTCAAGCAACATGTCTCTCATTTCTTTCCTCACTTCAGTGGGGACATTTGCACATGGTCTAGCTTCCCCTTGTATACCTGCTAGGTGTTGTTTAAATCTGTGGATCCCACCACTGAGAATCTTATGACACCATTTGCATTTGACCTTATGACGGTCTCCTGCAACCATCTCCCCATGTTCCCATCCGGGGTCAACTTCTTTCTCTTTATTTTTTGGGGCCATTTGTGATATAATCTAACTATCTGAGTAATAGTAATCTGCACAATCATGAAAATCACATTCTTTTAACAAAAAAATAGTTGAAATTTCATCTACAAACAACCCACACATATAATCATCTACTCTACATAATTTAAGAATGTAAAATGCAAAAAATCCATATTATTAATAATTATTTTTACAAGAAAAAGTAAGGAAAATATTATTATTGCACATATATGCATAGATCTAGTGTTAGAACCATAGATCCATGTTATACAAACCCAAAATAATAATTTCATACAAAGAACATAAGTAAATAATAATAAAAAATTCGGATTTCTCATTATTTCTTTTTAAAATTACATCATAATCATGAAAATCACATTCTTTTAACAAAAAAATAGTTGAAATTTCATCTACAAACAACCCACACATGTAATCATCTACTCTACATAATTTAAGAATGTAAAATGCAAAAAATACATATTATTAATAATTATTTTTACAAGAAAAAGTAAGGAAAATATTATTATTGCACATATATGCATAGATCTAGTGTTAGAACCATAGATCCATGTTATACAAACCCAAAATAATAATTTCATACAAAGAACATAGGTAAATAATAATAAAAAATTCGGATTTCTCATTATTTCTTTTTAAAATTACATCATAATCATGAAAATCACATTCTTTTAACCAAAAAATAGTTGAAATTTCATCTACAAACAACCCACACATGTAATCATCTACTCTACATAATTTAAGAATGTAAAATGCAAAAAATACATATTATTAATAATTATTTTTACAAGAAAAAGTAAGGAAAATATTATTATTGCACATATATGCATAGATCTAGTGTTAGAACCATAGATCCATGTTATACAAACCCAAAATAATAATTTCATACAAAGAACATAAGTAAATAACAAAAAAAAATTCGGATTTCTTAATTTTTTTTTAAAAAAAAGACCCAAAAATTAAAAAAAATGCATTTTTAGAAAAAATAATGATCCTCCAAACCATCTTCAAGCAATATCTTCATCTTAGCATCTTCTCTAAACCATATATGCATGTAGAATCAAGAAAACAAACCTCAAAGTTGAGAAATAAAAAAACCCTCTTTGATGTGAATAGTGGTTGGATTCTTTGGTAGGCTTGATCTTCAAAAATGGATGGATTTGATGATGTTTGATGCTTGAAACACAATTTGGAAGTAGTCTCCTTCACTCTCCACAAAGTAGAATGGCAAAAAAATGAGCATTTTAGGGAGCCCCCCCCTTCGTCAACAGGAGGACTCGGACGAGTCCAGGGGGACTCGTCCGAGTCCCCCTGGACCTGTACCAAGTCCAGGGGACTCGGTTCGGTCCCTACCGAGTCGACTCGGACTCGGCCGATTTTTTTTTCCTTGCGTTAAAGTGATTGTTACTTCTCATGTCTCCTTAAGGGGGAAAAATCCTTCTATTTTCATGCTTGCTTAGATCAAAAGTGTCCAGGAAAAGACCCATATATGCCCTTTTCGCGGAGCAAAAGGACTTTGTTAGAACTGTCACGAGACAGTATATTGTCTCGCTATAGTGAGACTTATTCTCGCTATAGCGAGAGTGTCCCAGGAAGCTCCCAGAACAGGGTTTTGCTATAGCGAGACACAAGCTCGCTATAACGAGCATGGGCGGTAAAGACAGGTCTGATCCGGACTCTTATGAGAAGTTTGACACAAACTGTTATTCTGAGTGGATTATGATTAGGAGCCTTATGCACGAACTTGAGGCTATATATAGGGTGTTTCTCTTAACCCAAGAGCACAACACCACTCTCATTAATATGAGTCAGAGATATCTTAGAGAGAGATTCTTCTCTAGAGCCATTGAGAGATCGTTCTGAAGGGCTACTCTAGAAGGTGTTTGCTGCTTCTACTATCTTGTAGAAGATTGATCATCTTGTTTGCGAGGTGATCAAGTAAGGAGAACGAGGCACAGTGGATGTCGTGTTAGTGGATTCTTTACAAGAACAACTACAGTCCTTAGGTCGAAGTATAGACTGAGGTAAAGGAGCTTGTGAGTATATCTTGTAATTGTTCGTGAACTTTTGATTTTTGGTTCGTGGTTTTTCTCCCTGGATAGGGTTTCCACGCTAAATATTGTGTCTGCTTTCTTGTGGTGTGTGATTGGTAGATAGCTAGTTCTATTTTGTTTGATTGGTTATTTCCGCTGCATGTTGATTGGTTAAATTAAAATTAGTATTCCATTCTAATGGGTCCTGCAAAATCCTCAATTGGTATCAGAGTGAGTTACATTATTTTATTGTGTTGATCCAAATTTTGTGAGAATGGATATCTACCGCGAAGGCACTTCTATCCAAATCCCTAAATCTATTGTGAAGAAGAAATCTTCTAAAGGGATTAAGTGCTATAAGTGTGAAGGTTATGGACACATTACTAGTGATTGTGGTAATAGAAAATTAAAGACAAAGGCTTTTAATTTGAAAAGATCTGAATCTGAGAAGCCTGGCACTAGCAAGGAGAAATACATCGGTTTCATGGCAACTTCTGGTTCTGTTACTCCACAAGTTTATTCTGATGATGGAACTGATCATGATGATAGTGAGTCAAATGAAGAACCAGATTGGAAAGCTGAATATAAAACACTTTTCAAGAAAACCATGAAGATGGTTAAAGTGAATGAAAAAGTTGCTATCAACTGGAAAGTGTCTGAAGAGAAGAATTCCTCCTTGAAAGTTGAACTTGCAGAAGCACTTGCAAAAGTACAAAAATTGGAGGATGAAAATGATAAGTTGGCTGACAAATTGACTGCAGAATCACAAAAGTGTGACATACTTGATTATTTGATATGAAGACTTTGAAAGCAGAAAAGTCTGATCTGAATGAAAAACTCAAGATGGTTCTATCTGAGTTAAATACCGCTAAGGCTTCATTGAATAGGTTGAACACTGGATCGAAAACATTAGATGACATCCTGTGCAGTCAAAAGGCACACACTGACAAGCATGGCATTGGCTACGCTGACGGAGCATCCACTTTGAATGCCAAAGGTAAAAATTATTTTGTTCAAAATTCAATAGTTACTAACCCTGATGTTAGTGTTGCAAAGAAAGCTCCAAAGAAGAAGAATGTGTCACGTCCTGAACGAATTCCCACGTGCCATCATTGTGGAATTAAAGGACACATTCGACCCCATTGCAATAAGCTGCGAAGTTTACTGAATCAAAAGCAATGAAAAATGCAGAAGGCTGAGCTGAAAAAGAAGAATATGAAAACTGTCTGGGTCAAGAAAGAAGACCTCTCTTCTGTATTGGTACATACTTTGATGAAATATTTAAATTTACAAGTGTGTGTGCCTAATCTTCATCACCCCTGATCTGCAAGATCAAGCCCCCACCCCATTGCTGATACGAAGATCATATTGAGGGGGAGTCAATATTGAGGGGGAGCTACTGCATCCAGATTGACAGAAGCTGCATGATGATATTTGATTGTTAATTTTAGACAAATACAAGGGGAGAAGAATGGAGCTAGAGGGAGCTATACAAGATCTACAAGTTCAAGCAAAGACAATGCAAGATATACAGTGCTGAATTTCTTTATTTTAAAATTCAATGTATTTTGGGTTTTACTTTTGGGTAGATCAAATTGTATTTTTTCTAGGGGATTTTGTCCAAAAATTGCCAAAAGGGGGAGATTGTTAGAACTGTCACGAGACAGTAAATTGTCTCGCTATAGTGAGACTTATTCTCGCTATAGCGAGAGTGTCCCAGGAAGCTCCCATAACAGGGTCTTGCTATAGCGAGACACAAGCTCGCTATAGCGAGCATGGGCGGTAAAGACAGGTCTGATCCGGACTCTTATGAGAAGTTTAACACAAACTGCTATTCTGAGCGGATTATGATTAGGAGCCTTATGCACGAACTTGAGGCTATATATAGGGTGTTTCTCTCAACCCAAGAGCACAACACCACTCTCATTAATCTGAGTCAGAGATATCTTAGAGAGAGATTTTTCTCTAGAGCCATTGAGAGATCGTTCTGAAGGGTTGTTCTAGAAGGTGTTTGTTGCTTCTATTATCTTGTAGAAGATTGATCATCTTGTTTGATAAGGTGCGAGGAGATCAAGTAAGGAGAATGGGGCACGGTGGATGTCGTGTTAGTGGATTCTTTACAAGAACAACTACAGTCCGTAGATTGAGGTACAGACTGAGGTAAAGGAGTTTGTGAGTATATCTTGTAACTGTTCGTGAACTTTTGATTTCTGGTTCGTGGTTTTTCTCCCTGGATAGGGTTTCCACGCTAAATATTGTGTCTGCCTTCTTGTGGTTCGTGATTGGTAGATAGCTAGTTTTATTTTGTTTGATTGGTTATTTCCGCTGCATGTTGATTGGTTAAATTAGAACTAGTATTCCATTTTAGTGGGTCCTGCAAAATCCTCAGACTTAACTAAAATATTAGTATCTTTGACGAGGAAGCTCTTATTTCGGGTTAGAAGTTTCGAGAAATAGACTTGGAAACAATAATTTATTGGAGGCAGGAAGCAATGTGTTTATGAGATTCCAGGATCAACTTTGGACAATTATTATGAAGAAACTTAGTAGTTGTGCTCTATAATGGGGTTAGAGCTTTTGGCAGTTATCTGGAGTACCAAGTCCTATATCCCATAAATAATACCATGTAATTCATTTTGGGGGTAATGCATAATGTTCTTTGATCTTAGCGCCCAGGCCCACCACCCTCATTCCATTGTCTAATCGATTATTATCAGGTCTCTTTTGATCCAATGATTTTTATTTTGTTTTTATCGCGGGTCTGGACTTTGGACTCACCAGTCACCCACACACTAGTGATCTGCTGAGTGCTGTAGCTCGCCTTGTTCTGAGTGATAGCCCACAGGCTCACTTCAGTGCCTGTCAATTGTTAGGGATTCTTTTCCTCTTTCTTTTTCGTGTGAGGAGAGGATGGGAGTGGGATATGGAAAGCTCTAACTAGGATAAGGGGTGGACCAAGAATCAGTATGTGTGGCATATTATGACATGTATATGAAAGCCCTAAGATCAAGAGTAGAAAATCTGACTCTAGATATGTTCCGGTGAGTGTAAATTGGGTCTAGTGCGAATCCAAAGGGGAGATACTAGATACAGAGTTACTTTTTCATCAAGGTTTGTATAAAAAAGATATTGGTTTAGTTGCTTGGTAGCGGCATTCAACTTGCAAAACTAGGAAGCCTTGTTTTGTATCAGCCTATCAGGTTATACTTTTCTGGTGTTCATGTCTTAGGTTTTGCCCTTTAGTGTTTTTTTTTTTTAAATTACCTTCATTGTATTTTAACTAATTTTTTCCATTTTCTTTTCCCTCCCGCTTCCTTGTTTAGTAGCAGATGGAGTTTTTTGTTTGATCTTGGTGTTTGTGAAAAATGGGTTGTATATGATGTTTGAACATGGGTAGGATGTCAATAGCAATTGATACTCGTATGATGGGTATGCTGAAAAGTTCAGAACCTAATTCCACTTTGAATCAGGGTGTCTGCACAATGACTTGAGTGATGAGGATGAACGTCTTATCATTTGAAAATTATTATCATCCTGACTAACTGCTTGAACCAAAGAGAGATGCGATGTCCATATCTGCACCACTGCCACCAAGGAGTTACATTTATTATAAGGATCCTTTGAAACCATTTTGTCTGCATTTCCACGATAGGTATAATGGAGGATCAGATGGAATAACAAGATTCCATTTCCTTCCCAAGCACTATCCTTGGAAATTGAAGATGAGTTATTTCCAAACTAGAAAGATAATTGAAGATGAGTTATTTCCAAACTAGAAAGATCGATGTTGATTGGACATGGATCTCACAAAGTGCAATCAACGGTTCAAGATGGGAATTTTAACAGGAAAGGAACAATATGGAATAATTGGTGGTCATTTAGGTATGGACATACTCATTAGAAGCCCCAGATATTAATGCATAGTTAATGAACTATGTGGGATTGATCATCTCCTTCTTTGTTGAAGTATTTCATGTGACAGTGACATTAGACAAAAGACAAATCAAACAATTGCTCATGACTCACTTACCTTGCCAATTTGCCTACTATCATCATCATTATTATTGAATTCTTATCCATCTACTTGGAGCCAGCTTTGTGAGGTCTTCTTTTCCTCTCAACCCTATTTACAACCATATCTTTAGCAAATCCATGCAATCCATCATGTCCTTCCTCACTTGTTCATTTGAAAGTTTTCAATGGTCTATCCCTTTTTCCTTGTTCCTTGCTTCTTTTCTACATTTTACAAGGAGGTCTTTGTCGTAGTGATGGCATTGGGTTGGTTAACTTGGGTTAGATCGGGTTTGGGGTGGTTTGAGACTCATGTAATTCATTATGGTTGAGACTAATGTAATTGGGAACTTGGGTTAGATCAGGTTCGGGTTGGGTTGAGACTCATGTAATAGGTCTCTCCCTTTTCCTTGTTCCTTGCTCCTTTTCTACGTCTTACAAGGAGGCCTTTTTGGTAGTGATGGCATTGGGTTGGGCAACTCATGTTAGATCGGGTTTGGGTTGGGTTGAGACTCATGTAATGAAACTGGCCCATTTATTAAATAGGTTGTTTTTCCAACCCACACCTGATACGTTATTGAACAGGTAAAGCTGACCCGACCTGCATAATCATATTTATCCCCAATAGAAAATTAATGCATGTCCGATCCCCAAATGATATTAAAACTACTCATATGGTCTTCTTATTGCCTTAACTGGAAAGGGAGGAATGGATTTCCTACAATTGCATCTAACATATATGAAAACCTTCCTCATTTGGGCTAAGAAACAAATATTCAACAATGAAATAATAGTTTAGAAAAACCTCAAATCATAGCATCTATTAAGTGATGAATTAGGAAAACCCCAAATCATAGCATTTATTCAAGTGATAGATTAGCAAAATGCCCTGGTGGAGATCGTTTGGAATGTGTGACCGAAATGGTCCATTCTTTGAGCCTATGTTCTAGATGTTGTAGACCATTGGATGCATCATATGACATTCCCATTCTCTTAGTATTTTATAAGGTAGCTGGGGTGTAGTGGGATTAGGAGACTTGGTAGAACCTGCTTGGATATTTGATTAGTAGTCTTTTTTCTATTGAATAATAGAGATAATTTATTAAATAATAGAGAGAGTTTTAATTGTTTTTGGAATGCGTTAATGCTTAATAGTGAAGAGTTTGCATGGAGATTTGGCTCTCTTACATAAACCCAATTGATGGAATTGCATCTGGCATTCCATGCATTATGTTTTCTTATATGATGAAGTACGAGGAACAACTTGGCTATTTTGCATTGCCCTGGGCAAATTGCCCGTCTTCAGATGTGTGTTCCAACCTATTATGGCCAGATACAGATACTGATACTAGCTTGGATATGGGGATCGGGAATATGGCTCTGGATTTTTGAAAATCTAGGACACTGATACATATATGGCTGTCATAATTTTTTTATTTGGAACTTTTCATAATTAATGAAAACAGTGTTGCTTACATTATGAAATAATGGACCTGGTAACTAGGATATGCTAAACTTGTATGTCAGAAATATCGGTGTCGTATTGAGTACCGATACAAGTGTCATATTGGTTCGATATCATGGATATGCCAGGCATGTACAAGTATCCCAGTATGGTATGTCAACATTTGGTATGCATCTAAAAAGTTTGAAAATGATCACCTATATTGACTTGTGTGAGACTTTCAACTTTGTTTTAGGGGTTTTGTTTCCATTCGCAGATTGCATTGATCATAATTTTGCAATGTCGTCATGTTGACAAGTATTCAGTTGCTATTTACACAGTTGTTAGAATTGGATGGCTGACATTCTGATTTGTGGACAATCCAATTAATGGATCTGAACCGTTCTTTAGGTTTAACTTGACTCCATGTTCATCTTGCAAACAATTCATTCTGAATGCTCCTATCCATCTTTAATATATATATATATATATATATATATATTTTCTTTTTTTCTCCCTTCCACAACCGTAGTGCTATGCTTTGTATGCAATTTCCAACTCTTGTTTTGCATCATTATCATCTGGCCAAAGCTCCTGAGGATTTTACGTCAACCATCCATTTGTCATTCTGCAGATAGAATTGCCATAAAATTTACGATATCTTCATGTTGAGAAGTGCTCAAGTGGTTTCATACTTTTGCAAGTTAAACTTCTATGACTTGCATTTCAATTTTGAGACAATCCAAATCAATGGATCTGGAGTCAGGTCCTAAAGCCCACGAGGTTTTGAGTATTCATGCAGATTAGATGCTTCTTTGTATTGGATATTTCAACTTATTAGTCATCCATTTTTGACCCATGGATGGATGGGATGGTTGGGAATTGGGATGACTATATCCAATCACGTCTTATGAATCATAAGAAATCGAAGAAAGGTTCTTCCCATTAAATGATGCAAGTTGAGGTCAAGAACATCCTGCTTTGACTTCAGCGAACTTGAATTCTACTATCTGTTCTTGATTTCAACGATTGTTTTATGGCTCAGGATCTTGTTCTTCGTCTTGATATCCATAAGACGCTGGCCGAGCATAGAGGTTGTGTCAACACAGTGAGCTTCAATCAAGCTGGTGGCATTCTCATATCGGGTTCAGATGACAGAATGATAATGCTATGGAATTGGGATGCAGGATGTGTCAAACTATCGTTCCATTCTGGGCACACAGACAATGTTTTCCAAGCAAAGATTATGTCTTATTCTGATGATCGAAGTGTTGTTACTTGTGCTGCAGATGGCCAGGTATAACCTAAGGGTAGAATGATTCCATGCTTTGAACCTACTGTTTTAGCTTTCTTTTGTGACACTATACAAACAGTGTTTGTCTGCCCATGCATGTGTACCTTGACCATTGATGCATGGCTAGAATGCTATCGTGGAAAAGCATCATCTGGGCCTCAATGTGGGCAGCCCAAAGAGCGGACCTGTTCACTCACCATTCACTAGGTGGTGCACATGTAGAAAATAAATGGAGGCAAATGGCCCAGATTCAGTGTATGTGGGCAGCCAACATAAAGAGTGGTCCTGCCTTATTTTATGCCGAGGCTTTAAAATGGGTAACATCTATGGAGTCGTGTATGATGCTTCAAGTTTAATATATGTAAAAGTATGCACAAGCATCCTAACTATTTCAGCCATTTACGGACTTACCAAACCTTTCTATGAAGTGATTGGATAACAGAAATCTGTTTATACTGTTCCGCCAGGTGAGACATGCTCTCATAAGAGAAGATGGGCAGGTAGAGACTAAAAATTTGGGCAAGCATAGAGGCCGGGTTCATCAATTGGCTATTGAGCCCGGAAGTCCTCACATATTTTACAGCTGCGGTGAAGATGGGTTGGTTCAGCATGTGAGTTAGTCAATGGTTGTTTTTTTTCTTCTTTCATTTGGGAATTCCCCGAGTCTCAATTTTTCATGATATCCTAACTTCAAACTTTTGCAGTTTGATTTGAGAACAAGAGCAGCGACAGCTCTCTTCACCTGCCATTCGTTTCATGATAACTCACAATATGTGCCAATCCCAATTGTGCAACTAAATGCAATTGCAATAGACCCAAGGAATCCGAATATCTTTGGTATTGCGGGATCTGATGAATATGCTCGTCTGTATGACATCCGGAAGTGTAATTTGGATGGATCGACGAATTACGGCCACCCTGTAGATTGCTTCTGTCCTAAGCACCTGGTTGGGGATGATGAGGTTGGAATAACTGGCCTGGCCTTTTCAGACCAGAGTGAGTTACTTGTCTCTTACAATGATGAGCAGATCTATCTGTTCTCAAGGGATTTAGGACTGGGGCCAGATCCAGTTCCGGCATCTCAGTCATCCCCAGATGCAATTGCTGGGACGGGCTTGGACCCATCTAATCTGGATATTGATGCTAAAACTGGACCCCAGGTCTACAAGGGGCACCAGAATCATGCCACTGTGAAAGGTCCGAGTTTCTTTGGCCCCAATTGTGAGTATGTGGTGAGCGGGTCAGATTGCGGTCGAATTTTCATTTGGAGGAAGAAGGATGGGGAACTCTTGCGTGTGATGCCAGCTGACACTCATGTGGTGAACTGTGTTGAATGTCACCCACATGCCGCCATTCTTGCGAGCAGTGGAATTGAGCATGACATCAAGATGTGGACCCCGAAAGCTACTGAAAGGGCATCATTACCTGCAAATGTTGAAGAGGTAAGTGCATGTGAATTGTCTTCCAAATTTCAGTCTTCGGTCACTCGATCTGAAACTCTCTGAGGAATTGTAGGGTCCTGATACATGGGAGGTGCAATTTTTGCTAATGCACCCACTTCTCTGTGGGGCACTGGCTTGATCTAGACAGCCAGCCATACTCATTGGACAGTGGATGCCCTAACGATCTCCTAGATTGACGATCATAATCATTTCTTCAAAAGATCTTTGTTGCAGTTTTCTTTTAGCCAACTATTTCTAAACCACTGATCAGATAGTTGGGATATTCTAATCTGGGAGGTTTTAGGTCATCCATTATCCATATTCTGCCCATCAGCTTAACATAATGGTGAATGTAACTATGTGCACCGTGCGAAGGAACTCTGCACCTGAAAATGTTGTGCACATCCTTAGGGCAAGGACTCTACATCTTTCAAATTTCTGTTTGAACAGTAGAGGAAGTTCTAATTTCTCTGCTTTTCCTTGTGGAAAAGGTTCTGATGCCCAGTCAAATTGCTTTGTTCGCAATCAATGACGACGACGATGATTTCATTGTTGACGACGACGACGACAACGACGATGAAGATGACGACGATGACGATGAAGATGACAACGACGGGGATGACAGCAACGATGATGACGATGGCGACAATGATGCAGATGCTTGTTTCGACAAATCATTCTTATGATTGATGACTGACTGTGGGCTGTCGTCCTTGCTCAGCTGAAATACAAGAGTAGAAGATGGATCTCTTGGTTTTCTGGTGAAGATGTGATGATGCATATATTCTCATTGCTTCGGATCACATCGGATTTGGAAGGCAGGACTGATGATTTGACAGATGTGGCATTGGTGGGTTTTATTGATGGGGATGATGGTATCTGACTATCTGGTTTTACCATTGAACACATAACTAGAACCTATAAAAATTGTACATATCACTTGTCTCAGGTAATGAATTCTACATTCTGTTATTAGACTCTGTCCCCCCTTTGCATGGTCGGCACTGGTTCTGTTTATGGTGAGTGTATCTTCATGGTAGATAGAGCTCCATCGTTCTTAATTAGATTTATTAATGATTATCCAATTTTGATCGGATTCACTAATCTTTGCAGTGGTGTTGAATGTATTATTTGATTCAACCGGTTTGCTTGAGTACGAGATTTACCGATTATCCAATTATGCTATAAAGTTATGTGGTGATGGAGATTTTTTTGTTCTCTTTCTTTGAATGAACGTTCTTATAAGCTATTACCTCCAATTTGATACCTCATTGGATTATTACCGTTAATTTGAAATGATCTTTCTTTCATGTTTTGCCTTTGACTTTTGCAGCCTCAAACAATGCAGTTGTTAGGCGAATGTTCTCATTTTCCGTGGGCATCTTTAATTCAGAGGGGTCTACAATTTTGTGCCAGTCTCCGGTCTCTCTTTGATGGTTGGATGGAAACATAGGAGAAAATTTTGCAGTCCCTTAGGAGAAAATTACCCATTATGTTCATATCTGCTTAAAGTAAAGATTACGGTATTCCGGCCCTGATGGACAGTCCAAATTCAGTTAAGGGATTCAGACCTGACCTGTTGGTCCTGATGGGACGATCCTGAGTCCATTTTCAAACTTACATGTGATTGAATCCATTCACATCTTGGCCTGATTATGGTCCATTATGGGGATTCTAACAATCTAACCTAACTTGTTAGGCCTGATGGACCCTTTAAATCCCTGAGAGATTCTGAACCTAGCTCGTAAGGCCTGATGAGCCCGCTATTGAGTCCATTTACATAACTACATGTGATTAAATTCATTTGCTTTTCTTAGTCTTGAAAGAATGACAAATGAAAGTTTAAAGCGTAAAACAAGTGATCAATCTAATCTCAAGCTCTATTGCGATATAAGAAAATGAGCCCATTGAGAGGGAGGCTGAACTTGGAAATGTGGGCTCTCCCTTTTTTTTTTTACCTGCAGCCTCAGCTTTGATTCCAATTGCAAGTCTGAATGAGTTTACTTTGCATTCCAGACATCAATGATTGAGGTGATGATTCTAATCTCTCTATTTATATTTTAATCTAGGGGTTTACACCATTTACATGAGGTTTTAGGACAGTCTCCTCGTTTGAATGGATATCATCCACGGATTCTCCACATTCATAAACACGAATACATTTGGTGGATATGATCCAAACTTCACAATGCAATTTGTTATTAGGATACCGACGCGGGCCCAAGTAGCATCCAAGCCACACCCGCATCCAACAATGACCACATCCCCTACTTCACCAGCCTTCAGGCCAGCCTATGCACCCTAGCAATGGACTGCCAATGCCACAGCCTTCAGGCCAGGATGTGCATCATTAATGTATAAATTATATATTTTGTGACACTTACCCAATTCATAATGGACAATTGCAGGCCTTTATTTACACAACATTTCAAAACTAGAAAAATGTGCAGATCAAAACCAGATGAGTCAAGCAAACCCAAGTCATTTATAAGCTCAGACAATACGAGTATGCAAATGATAGAGAGATTGTTCACTCTATGGTTTGAGATAACAGAAACCTGCTCCTTCAGCCATTGTAATCGGCATCTTTCACATGAGAATTAGATCCTCAACTCTCAACTGGGCCAGTACTTGACCAATCTACAGTCCAGCATTGTGGTATTGATGGTGTAGCACAAAGATTGATGAATCATGACCATTCCAATACAGATTACAGAAATAGATCTTAGACTCAACTCTCTCTTCCATTAGTACAAAGTTTCAGATGAAGATCTTTGTATATGATAGGCAAAAAAGTAGTGCGTTTGGTGCACTCACAAGCTTATGGATTATGCTAGCATGTGGCTGGTGTCGATGACCTTACTACTTGAAATGGAGGGAGTAACTCTCATCATGATACTCTGTATGAAGGCTATCATCTGCATAAAAAAAATGCTGCATTGAATGGTGTATTTGATCATAGAGTTAAAGAAAGTGCATACATGAACTTCTTTACAGTGCGCTTACTGATGCTAATCCGATGCACATGATACTGAAACCAGGAAAATGAAATGGTGCTCTCTCTGACAGGAACAGAGCTGGAAGAATGCAATGAGATTAGTTAATGCGGGATCATTTCTGAACTAACGCAGGAAATCAAGTGAACAGGTTTACCTGTTAGAGGAGTGAATGCCAATGGAGCTATGATATTTGAGAAGGAACATATGCCTGATATGCACCCTTGAGCCTTTCCCTGCAATTAAGTTGTGATATTTTAGGGAATGCGATGAAGCACCGACATGCTGGAGCAGGCTTCAATGTGATGATGAAAAATAAGGGTAGCTTGCTTCAAAAGATAAATGATCAATGTAGAATACTAGATTCCCCACCCTGAAAGTTACCACTAACCCAGATTTCACTCTGATCAGAATTATTCTCACCACTGGATTCCCAGAAATCACTGTCATATGGTGATTTCATTGTATTTTTGGGTGATGAATATTTCTTCAATCCACCAATGAACATTACTCTAACCGGAATGATGTTCCATCTGGTCAAAATCCACCTGCTGTGATTCTGATCCCAAAAGTGAGGGTGAGTGATTTTTGTAATACTCTAGGCCCCACCTATTGTTTATTACTGTGGGAAAACAATTATTGAAAAAATGCAACATGGACTACATCTCAACATAAAGATAAAATCATGTATGACCCAAATATTGTTATCTACTGTTCTACAAAGCAATGGTTTGAAAAAGGAAGTTCATAAAAAGAAAAAAAAAAAGGGCCAAAAACAGGGGCATGAGATATTGCAATTCAATATGAATAAGAAGAACCAAGCATATCAAGTATCAACCAGAATCATGCTATATTTGCAGAGTAACTACCTGCTCATTTGTACCAACTTGTTTGGATACGATGCTTCTTATCTACAAACATGGAAAAGAAAAACAAACCTTAAGGTAATGCTAACATACCAATTAAACAGAACCGAGGACATTAAATACTTACACATGGGTCAGTGAAAACAAGCATCACTGTAAATGTACAAGCGATGTAAGGAACCTGCAATAAATCAAATGACAAAGAAGATAAATCATGACGACATGTAATAAAAAACAAATCAAGATGACATGTTAACAAAGCACTTATGGGTAATTATAAAATTGAAACAATTAGCACGTTCCACAATGAGGAATGGTGACAAGTCCCAAAAATCTTCGATTGGATAGGAACCAACAATTAGACAAGCATCCTCATCATCCAATCCATACTGTCAAGATTTTACTTGGCATGAAATTTTCTCAATTAGATATAACTTATCATTCTTCCATTATGTAGTGTTCTGTATTGTAGAGCTCTTATATCTACACTCCTTTCCTCGTTTTTATCCTTTGTAGTAAGCTTGCAATCATCCCCTTTCAGGGTGATCCATTTTTGTAATTTGAACTAGAGAAAGAATGGAAAAAAGAAACACAAAAGTTTTGATGAAATCACTGGACCAAGACAAAGACAAACCCATGTCTAAAAAGAGCATAGTAAATATTGATTGCAATAAAAAGGAAAAAACATTTCAGACTTAGTTTCAGAGTAGTACCCAAGAGGACCATGATAAGGCATAAAGAAATATCTGCAGCAGTTTAAACAAAAGCTCAGTTACTAGAAAATTTTCTATGAATATGAAAACATAATAAATCATGAAAGAGTGGAAACAGATAATGAAAGAGAAGGTGCAAAAGAAAATTACATGGGTCCAGCATGCAAAGAGCCCTATACTTAGCAGCTTCTGCTCTCCCAAAAGAGGTGCTAACATAGGCATAAGAAGCAACTGCATGGAAAATTCAGTATAATGTAATTCTTGAAAAAGATATGTACAAAAAATAGTTAAAAGAAATTTCAAAGTCCCAGTCAATTTTCAGCTTACTAGTGCACAACCATATCCTAGAATATTAGAATGTACCTGTGAGACGGCTCCTGCAATCGCAGATATCAGCAACAACTCAGCAAACTGATCTTTGTTGTAGTGAAACCGCGCTTTTAAATAGTACTGTATCAAAATAAATATTTAAAACTTGAATTAACAATCAATAGAACTTCATCAAGTTTAAAGCTATCAACTACTTTGAGCATAGAATGTGAAACAGAACAGCATCCCTTCCTTGGTCACAAATTTAATAAACTAGCCAAATGTTTCCATAATTTATTGGATATCAATAGCTATTGGGTACTACTGTTTCATGCTTGAAAAGGGACAATCCTAGGAACCCATAGAAGGTGGTTCATTTAGTTATATACATGCGTGAGCAGGTTTCTCTCCCCAGTGAGCGGGCATTATCGCCCATGGCTGGGGTCTCCCCCTTGGCTCGGTATCCAAAAAAAAAAAAAAAAAGGAAGCAAGTTAATGCTTGAAACATGTTAGAGAGATAGATACCAGCAAACAAGCTTGAAACCCGCTCTCCCCAAGATTGTAGAAGAATGCAACAATGGCTGCTTGCAACAATGTTTTACTGCATGAAAATCTCTTTTTACAATGTCAGAACACCAGTCATCAGCTGTACTAATTGATGCAAAAATTATCATGCAAAAGAGTAAAGAGTCATAAATAATAAATTAGCCTTGCTCCTAAATATTTAGCAAAGGTAATTGGAGGGAATGAAAACAGGTAGGGTAATAAGGATGGGATCCATGGTGTACCCTGGACTCAGACTGGACCTGGACCCATTAAGACTCATAAGCCTATCACAGTAAATTGTATTACATTTGTTAATTAGATTGTAAGAATGACTTAGAGAGCATTCTTCATCACCTTTAGAAAAGAAAAAAAAAATGCTCTAAATATTGTCCTTACCAAGAAATCTTAGAAAGTTTATTTTATATGTAAATACATCATCATTATCATCATCAAAGTCTTGTCCCAACAATGTTGGAGACGTCGCTACATGAATTCTGATTCTTCAATATTACCCATGGACTTTATATTATAAATGCACTAAATATTAACTAAAGATGTGTTATTTAGATATTCAAGTCCAAACCCCGATGGGCCCGAACCTGGACCCAGATTGAATTTAAAACGTTTCCAGATGTTGGGGGATAAAATTTCATTAAGGCCCAGTTGAATTAGTTCACCAAGTAGGTCACAACAAAGTGATAAATACCTTTGCTGGTTGCCAAGAAGTTGGTTTACACTTGTGGGACACTATTTTAGTGGGACCCTCATAATTTAAATGAATTTTTAGAGGACTTTTTGGGCTGGTCACACGAGGTGGGTTTGCGGGTAGGGTCAGGTTTTTGCCATTTTTAAGGCCTTAATTTTAGAGATGCATCAAGGATATTCTAGAGCTTATGATGAAGCAAAAAGAACTGGAAATGAGAAGTTGGGGTAATTAAAGAATGCACTCACCTACTCCTCAGTAAGCAGATCATATCCTGCACTGATGGAATTCTACTAAATATGTGACTCTTTGGAGAATCATCTGTCTCTAGAAGAGCCCCAGGACTCCTCCTCATGAACAGATGAGAAGTGTTATTGCTGCTTTTGGAATCAGTCAAGAAAGCCTTCATGTAAACTGCTGAGAGCACTGATGCAGACGCTGCAACCTGGATCAAGGTGTATAGAAGAAAATAAAGGATTTTGCATACAGACCTCCTAGCTCTTGATTATTTGTAAAAAAAACCCTAATAAATCAATAGTTGTATTAAAAACCCTCCCCTCTTGCTGAAATAATGTGCAGATCAAACTTTTCTAATGGGTTTTTGGCAAATTCTAACATGAATTTTTTTTCTCCAAAAAAGAAGCTATTTTTAACAATTACTTATAAAAAAACTATGAATTTTCGGTGGACTATCTAAAGATTTAGCTTTGAATAGATTGGAATGAAGAAACAGGATTCATGTAGTCGATCCCAACATAATTTGTACAATGCTTTGATGATGATGATAAATTATGAAAAAATATGAATTTTTGGTGGGGCTCACTCAAAATTATGGTCCTATCATCCCTAATGATAAAAATATGGTGGGGCCACTGGAATAATCCAAACAGTTTCAAAGCTTGGTAATGCACAGCTAAATGGTGGAGCAACACTTAAATATGGTGGGCGGTGGAGCCCACACATGGCTCACATCATGATCCATCACGCATCACACAGTAGCACACAATGCTTGGCTGGGATGCATGGTGATGGTGAGTTATGGGTAGATCTCACTGTTTTTAATCAACCAAAAAATAATTCGCAAACCTTTAAACTAGGATATTTTCACAAAGGCCCAAAAATTTTCAAGACTCACCTTGTTGACGTTTTATCATTTTGTGGTACAAAAATGAACTTTGTTTACTTTTTTTGGACAAGAAGATGACGCATTTTGTCATTTAGTAGAATGAGAGCATAACTTTTTGACTTTATAAAAAAGAAAAAACAGATTCAGTGATTTTTGAAGTTTTGTATTTTTGATTAACCCCTATTATCTTAGTGTCTCTTAAACTGACCGTTCACTTTAATTCACTTTACAAGTGAATTACCTAAACTGAATATATCGATAAAAAATAAGGTGCCTTTTGTAATTATTAATTTCTAACATCTAAGGAGGTTATTTTACAAATATATAAAAGTACAGGGGTAAATTAAGAGATCCCAAAACTCAATGAGGCATGAAGAAAAAGAAGAGAAACCTGGAAGGTAGAGGAAGAGGAAAGGAAACGAGATGTAAGGGTTCCCAAAACAAATGCAGCAGAAGTGATGCCCGACAGCAATCCGAAGGCTGATGCTCTTTGTCCCTCTCTAACTTTATCTGCCTATTCAAATCAGAAGAGACTTTGATTTCAGTCACAAGTTTTAAGTATCATTTCCCACTTTGATGATGCATGGATTATATCTACATGAATTCAACATTTCCCACTTTGATGATGGATGGATTATATTTACATGAATTCAACTTTCCCAACTGTATGTACAGGTGAATAGGGATGTTAATGGACCCACTTACAGCCTAAGCCCACCTGGCCACAGTTCGATAATTGAGGATTTGAACTGTCTAACAGGCCGCGAACACGTCCCATCTATTTTTCCACAAAAAAGGCAAGGAAAAGTTGGATGCTTTTTTTTTTTTTTTTTTTATATGAGAAATGTAAATATGAGCTAATTTTATGTGATACCACATAAAAGCATTTCCTTGGAAGGTTAGGAAAATTTCTTTTACTGCGGAAAAGCAATAGCCAATGAAACTGTTTTCCACGGATGAGACACAAACGTGCCTTTTGAGGTTATATACCTTATTGGGCTAAATTCGGTCTGCAGGCTTGATGAGCTCTAAATATAGATATATTTTTAATGCATGTGTATGTAAATATGTATATTTCTAAGTTTGTGAAGATGCATACCCTTTAAGTTTCTATTTTCTTGGTAAAAAGAGGGCTATTTGACTAAAAACAAGCTTTTAACAGGTCATGCTTCATATGGTCGCACTCCTTAACTTGGACTTGGGCCTTTAGCAGTAGGATTTAGCCTCCTACATTTCTTATGGTGGGCTTGTATTTGGGATGCAGAGTTTGTGTTGGACCAGGACCAAAACTCGGGCTATAGGTTTGGCCTGATTTTGACCCGTCGATAGCCCTAAAATCAGGGGGTTTTTGCTGTTGATCTGGTGAGCCCTCTCTCCAAAAGATGTATATGGTGATGATCCATTTGGCTTTCAGGCAAGGATAGTTGGGCCGTAACCTCGACATCTTTTCATACCTGTTGGGCCTCTTAAACAATCCAATCCAGTGCTATTGGATTAGGCTTAGAGGGATTCAGACTAGGCCCAATTCAGTTGACAGCCCCAGGCAAGCCAGTTGGGCCAAAATCTCGACAGCTTTTCCTATCCATTGAGCCTAGGGGGATGCTGGTAAGAGCCATCCAGTTGGGCCTAAGCATGGGGTCACAATCCATTATCTTCTTTTATCAAATCTCACCAGAATCTTCAAGAACTTGAGAAACAAGAGGATGTTTTGAAGTATTTACCACATAGGCAAGTGCAAGACACTGGACACTGCCCCCACAAACCATGCCAGTGAGGATGTTGAGTATGTAGTAAGCATAGAAGTAGTTCTTTGTCCTGCTGTAGGCCAATGTTACTGTAATCAAGTGCAATGGAGAAACCCACATCAGGCTTTAGATATTTTATTTTACACAAGAAAGGAAATTACATGGTTGCGATGAGTGCATACACTGAAATTTCAGTATACTATGTACATTCCAAAAATATCCAAGCTAGTGAAAAACAAAAAGGGAAACAGAGAGATAGAGGGTATTGAACCCATAGATGTAGGATTTAGATTCTACTAATCAACTTATATCAATATGTTATTAAGTACGACAAGAATGATTTTTGATAGATGTCTAATAGAAAGCCCACTTGTATGTTTAGCTTGTGAGCCGAACAACATACAACATGGCACATGATTAAGTGAGACTTGGCACCTTATACGGGACTTGGTTTGAGGGCCCATCAAAATAGTGGAGAAAGTATAGACAATGAGGTGGTTTTCATTACTCTCTCAAGCCTGACATGACTGTAATTCGGGCCAAGAAAAAAATAAAGAAAAAGTTAGATAGGCATCAGCAGTTTCTGTAGAAAGGTTGCAACTTGCAAGCACCACTCACTCATGGACCACTCAAAGGGAGATTCAAAAATGACATTGAAATGGAGGTCGATTGGAATTCCCACTTGGTTTTCCTTGTTTGGAATCCTCACTTGGGTTTCTTGGAATTGGTTAAAGTCAGCATCTATCCCAATCTATACCAAACCTTAAAACATCAATGAGAGGGTGTGACTGAATAGTCAATAATGGATCATATAAACTAAAGAAGCTGATGGTCTTTGGACATTGCAGGATGCAGCTGGCTAGCTGCTTTCATAGAAAGTAGAGAAACAAGTGCCCCTTTATTGCTTTGGCTATTTTATCATTGCCTCTTCTCGCCCAAACAGGATTTTGCTCCCAAAGCTTTTATTGTTTAAGTTCTTTGAATTTGATCATGATTCATTGGAGATCCAAACAAGGATGAGTGCAAAGGTTTTTAAAACTCGGACTCGGGCTGATTTGGTCTGCCCAAGTCGAGTCAAGTGCAAAAAGAAGTAAATATTTGAATGCATCTCCAATATCTGCTGTAGTCCAATGGCTAAGGTACCTCTCCTCCATGAAAACAAATGGGGATAGTGCTGACCATGTGGGAGAGTGTGAGTGTTTACTATTGAAAAAAAAAATGATATCTCCAATATTTGAGTGCTAAAGTCTTCTTTAAAAAAAGTTAAGCATCTTCTTACAGTATGATATTGGGAAAAAGTTATCAATTTTGCCACTTTTTCAAAGGAATCAATGGAAAGTAGAGTCTGAAACTTCTAAGGCTTTGCTTAGAGCTTAGAGAGACGATATTTTAAAAGAAGTGAAACTCTCCAGAGTGACTTACCTACTCCTGATCGCCCAAAATAAAAGCACTTACAAATTAAAATGCATCCCTAAATTTTACTCTAATAGAAGTTTATCGATCATTTGATTAAAAAAAAAGTAATTAATAAAATGGATAGTAAATGGCGTATTGAAACAAGTGGTTTATGTAAAAGTGGAATCCACTCTTATTCTAGTAAAATCTTGAAGGGCATATAGTGCAGAGCACTCGTAAAACACATGGGTGAGGCTAATTTTTTGAAAATCCAAACCGCTCATCACCCCTAACACCATTGCAGTGGCCAAATATAAAGTCTTATTCTAATCAATACAATGGCCACCGCTGGATTGAGTAAATATTGAATACTTTGTCGACTCCTCGTTTTTCTCCTTTTTTGCTTAGAGACAGAAAGAAAACAGCAGGTGTTAAAGAGTAACGAGACAATCGGATTTATATTAGATGGGCTCCGCCCATGTGCTTCACCAAGTTGCTTCACCAAGTTGCTGCATCGTAGCTGTGCCCAAAATTTGGAGTATCTTTTGTACAGAAAGAGAGTTTATTTTCAGTGGCTCAATTTTGCAACAGGTAGGCCCAACTGAGCCTGGAGATTTCTCTTTGTCAGAGCCTATCAGACAACGATCATAAGGCAATCTTCCGTACATAACGACATCACAGCAATGCTACAGACACCCCCACAAGTCTTCAGTCCCCTGTGCCATTTTCTACCACTTATTGTGCAGTCTTTAAAGACAAGGTCACATGAAATGATAATTAATGCAATGTAAGTGTTGGTATCTCTTTTCACATGTGTGTTGGGCTGAGTCATTCATCGTACAAAAGGGTTTGCATCTATCAGCAAATGTGTTCTTGGGGGTTACTCATCCACCGTACACTCATTCACATCCATTGTGTGGTGGCATTCATCAGATTCACTCAAGATTCAGATGGTCCCTACTGTGGTCCCTATGGATGGCTTGAAAAACACTTGTCAATGGCCAAAATTACTGTCCGCAAAAGTGGGCAAAAGCATGCTAAATGATAGATGTGGGCCTCACCCACTCCATTAATGAAGCTATCATGGCCTCCCTTGTCTAAAGTCTCCTCCAAAATAATGGAGGGAGTAGATTTTTTTTTTTTACTTTTTTTAGTTTATTTTTGTGCAGCGTATGCGGAGAATTGTTGATGTTGATTTCGTTTTTCAAAACTTCTGAAATTTGAATAGTCAAAAGATGAAAGTGACTTGCCAGAGGGATGGAAGTCAAAAAATTTAGTAAAAAGACTTGAAAACTTCCAAACGTAAAGACGACATCCACAGTACCATTGTCTAAAAAAACCCCAATGCCACAAATTTCTATTAGGCATTCTCCTAAGAAAATAGGGCCTTTAAAATGTCTAAGCTCCTTGGGGCCCACCTAGATGAACAACAATGAAGGAGGCAGCCATGTGGGTCCTATCTAGATGTGCAAAATCTCGATAAAAGCAAGTAAAGAATACATTGGCTTTGGATTACAAGTGTCAATAACATTAGGCTCAAAGTTGAATGACCATATATCATGCAAGTTTAATGTGATGAAATACACAGTGACTAATATTCGGATCAGTGCCAAGTTACCATCAATGGCAATTCAAGTGGGTCATGTGTATTGTGAAAGGACTGGATTCATCACAAATAAGCTAAAAAGGACCTCATTGAAAATTCATTATCATCAATCAATGTGATAAGATTTTACCTAGGGGAAAGACAGCGGCGGTGAGAGGAAGTGTCAGCAATGCTTTTCTCCCACACTCATCAGAGAGATTACCAACCAAAGGGGTCACCACCATAGTACCAATCCCTATGACCTGCATACAACCCAAGCTTCAAGACTCAAAACTCAAAACGGGGCATGGGGCTAATTAATTTAAATCTTGACCTTACCTGAACCGTTAATAAATGAGTTGGTTTTGGATTGAGTCCGTACTTACTGAAATTCGACTTGGCCGACTGCACCAGCCTATTTCGAACCGAACTTGGTAATTCAGGGTTCGGACAGATTGGGTTTTGTTGACATTTATAACCATTTGGTGAATGGATTGGTTCAGAATAGGTTCAACAAATACATGTTACATATAGTGGTACTCAACTTTGGGCTGACCCAAATTGTGAAATAGACCCATTGCACTCCCCGATGGGACTACAAATTAGTTGAGAAATTCATCTGTTTGTATTGAAAAGTCTAGTACAAGTAGTTGCATTTAAACTAATTAATGGTGCAGTACTCTCAGCATAAATCTGGACAGGTCTTAATGGTGCAGTACTCTCATCATAAATCTGGACAGTTACTTTTCTGTGCCATCTTACTCTCTGTCTGGGTCATCATTGGATTAGTCCATTGCATGACTCAAAGAGCAAGTAACTTTATATGAAAAAAAAAAAAAAAAAAAAAAAGAGGAAAGAAGAGCTAGTAACTTGGATCTTACTCATGCACAACAGAGTACAAATCCTTTGGTTCTTTGCGCCTAGTTACATGTAGAAAGGGTTCCTAGCTAGAAAGTGAAATATTACTTAGTTTTGGTGTCCAAATGGGACCTGAATCCTATAATTTGATTTAGTATTTCTTTTTCATTTGATTTCATCATTAGTTTTAGGCTTATCTTTTCATTTGGATTCTCTGTTTGATACTTTTGTTTTGAGCTTTTACAAGGAGAGGAAAAAATAAATGAAAAAGTAGACTAAATAAAAAAACCTTCATAAAACACTTTAGTTTTTTAAACCATTTTTTTCCAGGATTTCAAGAATTTAAAAGGAGAATGAAGAATATAGATGACTTGTGATATTTTATTCATGTTTCTTATTTGATCTTTAAAATAAAAACACAATGGACATGATCATGTCATTATTTTGTGTAATTTGTCTTTTTTAACTTTAGATCAATTATGTTTCTTATTATTCCAGTACCCCAACTAAGGGGGTTGGAACCCAAGAGAGCACCCACAAGGATAGAGAAAAATGTATTCAAAATCAGTTAGGTGAGAGATAAGGTTTCTTGCAAACCGTGCCAACCCTTGTTGTTCACTTTAGGTTAACTTTACTGCCGCCATTAGCATGTCGACATAGACATCAACTCCCAAAAGGTTTTACCAAAAAGAAAAAAAAACTCTCACAAGGAGCATCATTAATGTGTGAACATAATTTGGAGACTTGCCTTAGCCATGACCAAGTCCAAGAGTGAAAACATAGTCTAAATATATAGAGAAAGGAAATTTATAAAGTTTTTAAAGATTTGCATCCAAGTCATCTCACAAAACCTGTTTGAGGACCAAGTTTCTCAAAACTCCTCAGTTTTTCCACCGAGCTGAATAACTTAGTCGAGTTCCACTGAGTCTCAGTACCAACTTCCAAAATAGGCTATCAAAAGCTTAAAACATCAAGATCTGAAAAAAAATAACATCGAGATTTCTCTTCCTATAATTTTCCAAAGATGCTTAAACACACATGCACCAAAAGGCAATGCGACATTTAAGATGTGGTCCACTGTAGGACCTCTAAGAACCTATGAAATCACATTCACATGGAATGGTGTACTGGATCAAAACAAAAGAGGCTTCACCTTGTTTTTCTGTCTGTACTAAAATCAAACCTGATTGTGAAGATGTTTTTATTGAATTAAAGGGCCCGTGGGTCTGTAGTCTGCGGAGCGCGATTTCAGTTACAACATCCCGTTTAGGAAACTCTAATGATTGTTTTAAAATACTCGACCGAGCTCAAGAATTCTCTTAAGAATTTCAAAACCTCTATTGTAATAGCTTCTAATGTTAATCTCAAAAAAAAATTTGGAATTTCAAAATTTGGAGCATTTTTTGGAGTTTGTTTTTAATATTCTCTAGACGAAATAAGAGAACTTGAAAATCTTACATAAACAAGGTTTAGCTGGCTAGCTTTTGAAATTCTCAAACATTTTGAATTCTATGCTCAAACCTTTATGCATTGACTTAAATATTTGTTATGGACTACTATCTAGATTACATTAACCATTTTCTCTACAAAAAAATAAAAATAAATCCAAAAGTGTTATAAAATTTTAGAAAAATAAAAAAAAAATTTAAAGCTCAGTTTGTAGAAAAATGATTGAAAAAATAAATAAAAAAAGCGATGAGGCCGCATATTTGAATTCGATTGCTATTCCATTGCTGAATTTTGAGATCTTAACAAAAAATCAGTGTGAAAGGTAAATTATTTGGGTACTGAAGAGAATACATTTGATTATGAGAAATCTAAAAGATTCTATTCATGCACCAAATGGAAAGTATAATCTCATTGGAAATGATGTCTCCTGAAATTATTATTATTATTATTATTTATTTTGTTCTTTCCATCTGACATTCAACCAAAATCTCTGATCAAACGCACATTTACCTCTCAAACATTACGTAAGCAGTAAATAATAATTGTCACTAAGCATGGAACACATAAGTGCACATACATGCATTTTTTTATGGGCATGTCTACTTGTGAAGTACGACAGAAGCTCACACCAACAGGTTTAATGCTCTTAATGAAAATCTCATATCCCATATTCCATGTTGCTTTGATTTTACTTTTTCTACTAAATACCAAAGCCTATGTACTTCATATATATCAAACAAGGAATAATATATTACTTGATTGAGCCACTTTAGTGTTGCTTAATAACAAATGGTGGATTGACACCATTGGTATAAAGAAAGCAAAAGAGAAGAAGAAGAAGAAGAAGAAGAAGAAGAGTTCGTCTAAGAAAGCTTGAACTTAGTGGTGGAGAAAATCATACCACTTGTTGGATTCCGGCGAGATAAATGGTAAGCGCGCATTCGTCCTTGCCGGGGCAAAGTGCAGCCATGGTAACATCAGTGATTGCCGGAGCAACCAAGTATGAAGCATAGTAGTACAGGAATAGAGTCACAAACAGGTGCCCCAGCCCTGAGAGAAACTCCATTTAAATCTCTCTCTCTCTCTCTGCTGCTTTTCCAACTCTTCTGCTCTCTCTCTCTCTCTCTCTCTCTCTCTCTCTATCTCTCTCTCACTCTCTGCAACTTTTCCGATTGTTGTGCAATCTCCAGCATTACTCCAAGCATTTGGATCATTACTTATAGTTGTTATATTAGGTGCATCATCAATTTCATCGTCTAATAAGGAGTGGTTGGAACATTCTTGATGTGGGCCCCACCTTCAATCGTCGACAACACAAACAGAGTCCAGCCTACTATTACTGACCAATGATCTGGTGCGCCGAACTTATAGTACAGGTTGTTACATCCGAATCTGAAAATTGATGCCTCAAGATTACAGGGATGCAAAACGGGCTTTGCCGTGCCGTAAATGGGCCGGTCAGGGCTGGGTTGGCCCACATGTTTTTTCTACTTTGAGAAAAAAATATCTAGGAGCGTCATGAAGAAATATACAGAATTTCATTTAATTCACAGAAATAAAATGCTCAACTTGAAAGAAAACATCCATCGTTCATAATTAATTTCCTTGAAAAAATCTACAACTTCGAAATGTTTCCAACTTAAAAATAAAATTTAAAACAATGAGAAAATATAATTGTGATATTTGTTGGAATATTTCCACTTGAGAGAGATCTTTGATGGCTTAAACTTGGCCCCCCATACACTAATTGAATCTCTTTGAGCCTAGAGAGAGAGAGAGAGAGTATAGATGAGTTGCTCAATCATCTTGGCCCTTCCAAACACCAAATCTCTTTGATGGCTTAAAAATTTTGTAATATGGTCGTTATGGGCCTAAATGAGTTGTGCAGGGGTGGGCCATACTGTGGGTCGTGTTGCCCGGGCCTGGCCGTGCCTAGGAACTGGGTCGTGCCCATGTTGGGCCATGGTACGTTCATCGGCGTGCAGTGCCGTGTCGGGCTTGAGTGGCCCGCTCACTTTGCAGCCCTACTTTAAAACCCTTAGACTCGAGGGTTGTAATTGAGGGGTTATAATGATCTTATAAGGTTGGTATTTGTAACAATCATAACTTCCATTGAGGAGAACACAAGGTTGCTCGGTTGGTTAGCAATCTCACATATTAACTGGCTGTCGAGAGCAAGGTTGCTGTTGAGAGATCAATCCTTGTGTCTACCTTTCTTCCCATTCATGCGGGCTCTCATTTCTATGGTATGGGCTATCTATTTGCACGTCTGTGTGGCCTCTCTTGGATCCCAACCCCTTAGGCTCGCATACCAAAAAATTAAAAAGAAAAATCTCATTGAGATCTTTTCATCTTGCACTTCATGGTGATTGTCATGGCCCCAGGCGAGCCCCAATTTAGTTCATCACACCCACCCCACCATAAGCTAGTCACACAAGATCAAATCTCACTAGTAATTACTTCCCACTTAATTCATTATTCGAATAGGTTGAACTACAGTAGCAAACCCCACCCAACTCAACCCACTACAGTCAACCGCATTGATTGTGAATGGTAGGATAGGAATAAGACTGTAATGATTATAAGTGACCCAACATTTAAATTTGATTCTTCGACCATATATAGCCTTCAAACTTAGAGTATTCAATACAAATTGTTGAACCAAATTATTCTAGCTCATTCGGAGCCTGATTACATTGGCCATCCTGCAATTCAAGATCCTATATCTTCAAGATTTTCCACTAGGAGTGGGCCCATCTGGGCCAAACTTATGATCAATTTAACCCCTCATGATTACAGCCGTCCTCTCCCTAGCATGAATTGGTACTCTCCCTTGGATTCAATTTTAGAAATTTGTCCAAGTTAAAAACCAGTTGGATGTTAAGACAAATTACCTTCTATTATTGACATGCATCTATGCGGGGCCCACTGAGCTCCCACTCTATATTCTATGAACAAAAACAAGTGGTCCATAGGACATCACTTTCATGGTTACAAATTAGGTTGAAACTGTGATGGAGACATCACATATGATTAGTAGTACCAACCCATCTACCATGAGGCCCACAACTTGGAGGGATGGCTGGTGTATGTGCCACATGTACGGTCAAAATGTTAAAATAGACATTGTCATCTGAAAAGCATGAGTCCTGTGATACTTCTTTGCGGCCAACATTTGTTTGCAATAATTTTGAGAATTCTTGGCATAGGGTTTTAGAATTTCCCAAATGTTAGCCTTCGCGCCTGTTTGGGTAATTCACTTGAAATGGTCCTCCCCCGTCTGATTTTGTAAATCCACGAAAAACAAGAAAAGTGGAGCTCCAGGGACTTGCGTAGTAACTTAGAGGTTATACCGGTTTTGTGTTTGAAAACCTAATGTATTTTTGTCCCACACTTGAGATCCAATCCATTAATCATTTTTAAAAGGCCCAAAATGGCCATGTGATCAAATCTCAGTCGTTGATCCCTTATAGATTTTGAGATATTTGAAAAAAAGCTAAACCTGTGGGTCTCAATTTTTGGTCTTCTTTGGGCCCTTTTTGCAAAATTTGAACCTTTAAACCAATTCATAAGGCCAAAAACGACTAATGCGTTTTGAAAAATTTTAAAACTTTTAGCGACCGCCAAGAGCCGTCGCTAATGCGGATTCTAAAACTTTTTGCGACCGCCATTGTCGAATTTCAGGACCTTTAGCGACTGCCAATAGCGGCCGCTAAAAGTTATATATATATTTTTTATTTTCTGTTTCATTTTCCATATTTGTACCTGCTTTTTATACCTATGCCTGAATATATTATATACAACTACTGCAATCAATTAAAAATACTAATAACAGAATAAAGTCTTATATTAATGATATTCAAAACATTCAACAAATTATATTCATTACATTTCCAAGAACAAAAAAAAAAAAAAAAAACAAAAATAAACAAATAAACATGTTGTCTGAGCAGGGTGCCGTGATCAATCCGATGCTGTCAAACCTGAAGACAAAAAGAGAAATAAATATTAATAGTTAATTATAAGAATTGCCAATATATAGTAAATATAAACAAAATTAAGAATTAAAAATAAAATTTTGAAAGTTAAACCTACGTTTCGACTTTACGAGCAATCCGGGAGTCCAATTCTTGAGCCGTCAGCTCCGGCAAGTCACGAATGACTAGGGGGTCTTGCCCGTCCGGTTTCACCGGGAACGGAGACCGTTTGCCCGGTTTGGGCCGCCAAAGGCCATTTTTCCAAGTTTTAAATTCACGTTTATGGCGAAACCTACGTTTCGACTTTACGAGCAATCCGGGAGTCCAATTCTCGAGCCGTCAGCTCTGGCAAGTCACGAATGACTAGGGGGTCGTGCCCGTCCGGTTTCACGGGGAACGGAGACCGTTTGCCCTGTTTGGGCCGCCAAAGGCCATTTTTCCAAGTTTTAAATTCACGTTTATGGCGAAACCTACGTTTCGACTTTACGAGCAATCCGGGAGTCCAATTCTCGAGTCGTCAGCTCCGGCAAGTCACGAATGACTAGGGGCTTGTGCCCGTCCGGTTTCACAGGCAACGGAGACCGTTTGCCCGGTTTGGGCCACCAAATGCCATTTTTCCAAGTTTTAAGGTCACGTTTAAGGCGAAACCTACGTTTCGACTTTACGAGCAATCCGGGAGTTCAATTCTTGAGCTGTTAGCTCCGGCAAGTCACAAATGACTAGGGGCTCGTGTCCGTCCGGTTTCACGGGCAACCGAGACCATTTGCCAGGTTTGGGCAGCCAAATGCCATTTTTCCAAGTTTTAAATTCACGTTTATGGCAAAACCTACGTTTCGACTTTACGAGCAATCCGGGAGTCCAATTCTCGAGCCGTCAACTCCGGCAAGTCACGAATGACTAAGGACTCGTGCCCGTCCGGTTTCACGGGCAACGGAGACTGTTTGCCCGGTTTGGGCGGCCAAAGGCCATTTTTCCAAGTTTTAAATTCACGTTTATGGCGAAACCTACGTTTCGACTTTACGAGCAATCCAGGAGTCCAATTCTCGAGTCGTCAGCTCCGGTAAGTCACAAATGAATAGGGGCTCATGCCCGTCCGGTTTCACGGGCAACGGGGACCGTTTGTTCGGTTTGGGCGCTCGGAGGCTATTTTTCCAAATTTTAAAGTCACGTTTAAGCGAGTAATCCGGGAGTCCAATTCTCGAGCCGTCAACTCCGGCAAGTCACGAATAACTAAGGGGTCTTGCCCGTCCTGTTTCACGGGCAACGGAGACCGTTTGCCCCATTTGGGCTGCCAAAGGCCATTTTTCCAAGTTTTAAATTCACGTTTATAGTGAAACCTACGTTTCGACTTTACGAGCAATCCGGGAGTCCAATTCTCAAGCCGTCAGCTCCGGCAAGTCACGAATGACTAGGGGCTCGTGCCCGTTCGATTTCACGGGCAACGGGGACCGTTTGCTTGGTTTGGGCGCTTGAAGGCTATTTTTCCAAATTTTAAAATCACGTTTAAGTGAGTAATCCGGGAGTCCAATTCTCGAGCCGTCAGTTCCGGCAAGTCACGAATAACTAGGGGGTCGTGCCCATCCGGTTTCACGGGCAACGGAGACCGTTTGCCCCGTTTGGGCAGCCAAAGGCCATTTTTCCAAGTTTTAAATTCACGTTTATGGCGAAACCTACGTTTCGACTTTACGAGCAATCCGGGAGTCCAATTCTCGAGCCGTCAGCTCCGGCAAGTCACGAATGACTAGGGGCTCGTGCCCGTCCGGTTTCACGGGCAACGGAGACCGTTTGCCCGGTTTGGGCCGCCAAAGGCCATTTTTCCAAGTTTAAAGGACTGATCTGACCCATCATATATATGTATATTCAGCAATGGGTCGTACTAATTTACAAATTGGCTGAGGCACCACTGAAACCTATAAAGAAAGATAAGACCCAATATCTAAACAGGCTTGCCTTGAGCCTGTTTTGGTCCCTACCTACCCCATGACCACATTAGGAAGAAAACCAAGAAACAGGATTAATCCTCACCGTACACACCCAAGAACCATGAATAGAACCAGTGTTTCTGGTGGTCATTCAGACCGCTACACTAATTTAAATATCTAAGAAGAATCTCAATAGTATGCAAATTGCATGTTCAATGGATCGAGCTAGTGGTGCAGTCAGTAGTTTCTTCAAGTGCAGTGTATGGATTTTACCAAAAAAAAAAAAGTGCAATGTACGTATGGGCAACTTCCCATACAGAAAACAACAAAAATGCAGACGGTAAAAGTGCAATGTATGGTTTTGCATATTTTCGTCATTTATACTGATAAGTGATATTTACTAATCAATTTTGATCTTTGGTGGTTCCTTTTTCCACGTTTTTGCATTGACTTTTTTGAAGAGTATTTTTTTTGAAGAGTTTGACTTTTTGCATTGACTTTGATGTCTACTATTGCTGGATTTCCTTTTTCTGATTCTCAACTGTCGCTGAATATGTTCACTGTGGCTAAACCATTATTTAAAAACAAATTCTGACTCGACCTGACTCAGCCAAGTTAACTTGTCTTGACTCAATGAAATGGCGGGAGACTCGATTGAAAACTATCAACTATTGTTAGGCATGCTTTAGCTAGTGATACTTGTATTACCTTACCTTTGATACCACTTTTTGCCAGATATTAATGACTTTGTGAGGATCTAACTTTTTGCCAATTCCAGCCCGACTAACATTTTAATGGTTTCACTGTTGGGAAATATATTGACACAACAGTTGGAAGTAGCTGGCTTTAAGGTTTTGAAGGATAGTGGAATTCATTATTGTGGAAGGTCTACCTGGGTACAATGTAGCCATACACAATTACACATACAACCTTATGGTTCTTAAAGCTAAGATCAAAGAGTGGAGATAAGCAATTTACTATTATCATTTTCTTTTAGATATTTTCGGTAGAGATAAGAGAAAATATTTGACAGTGTGATGGAATGGATGAAGCAGAAAATCTTTTATTGGGGGAACAAAAGTGTTTGACACTCGAAGAAGATGGAAGAGGAAGATAAGGCAAGAAGAAATCTCCTGATATCGGTGGTCAGGGTTGAGTTAATCAGATTAGAGAGATAGAACATGAAGTTCTTTCTCAACATTACTTGTTCAGATGACTAACCATAAGCAAGGTGCTGTCAGCTGATACATAATCTGATAGACTTATGGACAAACCTGGTAAAACCTGGTTGATTGAGTGTGAGATGGTGCAAGCTGCCACATATCTGGCAGTACAAAGTCACTTTTAAGAGTAAATGAGCACTCTTTGCACTGGACTTCTTATTAATTACATGATTCAAAATGAGGTTGCTGTGGATCATAGAAAATCAAACAAGGTAAGTGTGTAAGTCTTCATGCATATTAAGGTCAGTTTTGGGTCCCATTCAGTCACACATGGGTTAGAACGCCACGTGCTTGATCATAGGCCTCCAAATACACTAGAGCTTCCGCATCAATATTTAATCATACAAAGTAGATATTAACTAATCTAAATAAAAAAAAAAAAAAAAAAAAAACTAAGAATAATCCCAGATGAAGGGGGCCATCTTCCTCGTAGATCAACAAACAGTCATCAAAGGTCATGAAGTCGTCTTTTGAGCTTAAGGATTGTATCAGTCAAAAGAAGGTTTATGTGGGGTTCTGTCTTGGTGTGGTTTTGTGAGGGTATAGGGCTTGCATTTGGCTATGGCTTGGGGTTTGATATGGGTATGATCAGGGACGACCTGATATTAGATACTGATGTAGAGATTAATAAGGTGTATTGGACAGCAAAAACAGTGTTGTGTGACTGATTAAAGGTTGCTTAATGATACAGAAATGATTGGATCTTGATGGAAGTTTATTAATATTTCCTGTCAGTAATAAAAAGGAAAAAAAGAGGAAGTCTCTTGATATGATCAGAGCTCAGATCTGGCAGTAGTGAATATGGGTTGGATTGTTTTGTAGGCATGAGATGCGGGGCTGGGCATTTTGAAAGGTCGAGTAAGGAATCTTGTGGACAGTTTTGATGCAGTGTAAATTGGTTTATAGACACACCTCTTTCACAACAATGTGAGGTTCATCTAGCAAGGTGTCTCAAAAGTCACAAGAGAACCTATTACAAATTTACAATGCAATTTCAAAACACTGAAGTTTTCGTGGGAGAGGTTTGGGCTAGAGATCCTATCATCAGGAAAAAGTTTGAAAGATGTAGTTTTAGCATTTCTGGGATAATCAGACCTCTCTCCATAGAAATTAGACTTGTTTAACTTAAGAACATTTTAGGACCTGCTTGCTTTTTTCTTCCCTATTGGCAAACAACTCCGAAATGAATGCCTCTGACATGGCTAACCAGGCAGGGTGGAAGTTAGGTGAGTTTCAGACACATTTTTCCATTGAGGAGATTGGCAGATTGAATTGTGCAGCCAAGTAATGAGGTTATCCCTTCCATCCAAAAGTAGTTGCATAGGCTGACCCTGAAGGGAATCCTTGCCAATATAAACTAGAATTTTCTCCTCAGAGCAAGGAGACTCAGTCTTGACCAAAACTGATACGGCTGGAGACAAATCCCCACATATTAGATCTCAACCAACCAACCAAACAAACAAGCCCCCTCCAAAAACAGAATAACCAGATCTGATCTTCCCCCCAATTAGACAAACATCTCCTAAAAAAATTAAAATTTGAAAAGGCAGAGATCCTACCAAAACATCACAAATCACATCCAGACACAACAACATAGAAACCTACGTTTACCTGAAAGTAGTTGAGAAACCAGTGAAGAGAGAGGAAGAAGATCTTGAGACTGAAATGGGAGATATCTGGCCCACCTTCCCAAATAAAGGGTTTGAAGAGTTATGGTGATTGAAGCCTTTGCATCAACTGCCCTTTTCCTCTCTCTCAACCTTCTCTTCTTCACCTTGGTCACATCCACCAAAGTCTGCCCACCTGTGACCCCTAAGCCCACTCCCAAGCCCCACCCAAATCCTCATCCAAAGCCCCACCCAAGTCCCCCAGCCTACCCTTCATGCCCCAGAGACACACTCAAGCTAGGTGTGTGTGCAGACGTGTTGGGGTTGGCGAATGTTGTTGTTGGCTCCCCACCAACTCTACAAGATTAATCTAAATTCTGATTCGAGTGCTTGGCTACTATCAGGAAAAATGCAGGAAAACCGCCATTTACATTTGAAGGTATGCTGCTATTACCATTTGGATCTATCAACTCCAAACTAGTAACTCATGATGCTTGTCTTCGATCTCTCAAACTCAACTTGAAACCAAATTTTTAGTTATGGTGGCCAAAACAAAAGCTAACATACAACTCATGATCCTAGCTTGTTTCTTTATTATTTGAATATAAAGATGACACAGTCCAATCTCAATGGGAATAAATCTAAGATGATATTTGACAAAGCCATTTACACAATCTAAAATGAGAATAATATTTTATTAACCCGTCAAATACTGGATTTTCATTAGTGTTGTGACCATTCTGGAGCTGTTAATTCATGAACATATATGATAGCAATGTATATGATATCAAAATCCTAAATCTTCTCAACGGATAGAACAAAACCCAAAACCTAACAAAAAGACTCTAAGGGCCCGTTTCTTTCCTAGAATTCCTGGAATTCATGTCTGGTGTCTGTCTGGGATTTTCAAATGCTGGAATTCTGAAATGCTACTAAATTCTGTCATTTCTGAATTCCCTGTTTCTTTTATGCCTGAATTCCTGCCTAAAAATTCCTGAATTTCTGAATTTCTTGAATTCTTTGTTTCATAACTATAAGAATTTCTGACTAGAATTTTACAAACCATGAGAGAGAGAGAGAGAGAGAGAGAGAGAGAGAGAGATTGGGCTTATATTATTTATGCAATCACCTGGGCTTGGGCTAATATTATTTTAATTTGGGTTCAAGCTTGGTTGTGGCCATTCACGTTGGGCTTCGGTTGACTGAATACCCAATTATCAATGCAATGAAAGAGGAAGATTAATTTTTCATTGAATGCATTAAATATAATACAGGGTACCATTTAAAAAAAAAAAAACAAAATATAATACATGGTAAGTTGTATAGGATGAGTAATAACACCTAATTAGATCAGCTGGCTTGGAGACAATCCAACAATGACAATAGCGATGATAGAGTTCTTTGAGGCTTGATGCTGCCGGAGTTCCTTTGAGGCTTCCCGGAATTCCTGAATTCCAAAATCCTTGTAGGAGGAATGGAATTTGAAAATGCTACATTTTTAGCATTTCGAAATGCTAGAATTTTGGAATTCCTAGAATTCTAATAAAAGAACAATGAATTCCTGACAGGAATTCCAGAATTCACAGACAACCGGAATTCCTGTCAGGAATTCTTGCAAAGAAACAGCCCCTAAAACATTACCCAAACTCCAATCACCTTCATCTCCTCACCCAGCAAAGAATCAGACTTCATTTCTCATCTTCTACTCCAACAATTCCTAACATTTGAAAATCATAATGACCATATCTGATCAAAACCAAACAAATCCCCACATATTAGATCTCAACCAACCAACCAAACAAACAAGCCCCCTCCAAAAATAGTGAAGAGAGAGTAAGAAGATCTTAAGACTGAAATATAAATCTAGAAAACCGATGAAATTCGTATACGCAAAGCGCTTTGCTTTCGAACACCATTACCTGGTGTTAATGCTTTATATCCTACTTGTGAGTTTTGGGAAGAAACGATAGTAGAACACTTAATGTTGCTTTGTAACTTTGACGGGGTGGTTTGTTAATAATTCTCGAGCCGTCAGTTCCGGTTATAACTTTCAAAGTTTCTACATTTATAAGTTTCTAACTTTTTAAGTTTCAAAATCTATAAGTTTCTAACACAACTTAGAAAATTTATATACATGTTGAAATCTTGAATTAAAAAAAAAATTATACCTGGTCAGGATCAATCGAGCCTGACGGATCATGACTGCCCTCTCCAACCGAGTCGTGTCTCGCCCTGTGGCCACTGCCAGCGTCAGGTGCCTGTAATTATTTATTATACAGTTAAAAACTTTAAACAAAAACATATATATTAACACATCAATGACATAATTGACAAGTAATAACGTACAAAATGTTTTCTTACTAACCTGAGTAGTGGGTGGTGGGTCTGAAGCGATGGGGCCTCGACTCTGTGATAGACGAGCCTCCAGTTCTATCAACTCCGCTCTCAACTCGGCCCTCATCCGTGTCCTCACCTCATTTGTCACCTCCTCCCTGATCGCTGCCTTCATAGACTGCAGCAACTCCTCAACCTCCTCATCTGTATGGAGGCGCAAGCCCTGGGAGGAGCTAGCAGCGAATGACCCCGCTCGTGTGATGTGCGAGCGTGGAATGCCCATCCCATACGTGAGCGTGTATCCATGCCCGTCCCGGCCAATGACGGAGTGGAATATCTCATCCCTCCGTGATGGCAAACTGCGCTCCTCATCGGGCAACACCTCCAGGCGTGATTAAAACTGGGCCTGCGTACATTAATATATTATCATGCATAAAAAGACATAGTAATAGATAGATAATTTAAGCAGTTCAACATAAAAACTTACGAAGATGGCTGCAACCTCCGGGTGGCGAGGATCTCGAGAACGCATCCAGACGGACATCCTGTCGACCGGACCGCCCTTGGCACGCAACTGTTTGGTGGAGAGTTATATTATTAGTATAATATCATACAAAATGACAAATATAAATTACATGTACGATCTAACTCTTTACCTCGTGGCGGACCTGGGTGATGTGTCGAGTCCCCAACCTATGTGCAGGACCCTGCATTGTCCGGTTCCTGGCATTCGCAACTGCCTCTTTCTGTTTTCAATATTTATCAGTTAATTTTTGTTAGTTACGATAGTCACTAGTAAATTGTTAAAATTAAAACAAATAAATTACAAGTTTCTCACCATTGCCTCCTCGCTCGTCCAGTACTGGACGAACTGAGGCCACTGATCCGGGAGAATGCCCTTCGGAACTCCCTCAAGTACATCGGGGGCATCCTGATGTGGCTTCCAGTGTTGCATCTTCACTTTATTTTTATGATCTTTCCACATCTTCCGGCACTTCGACATGCAAACTGGCCGGAAGAGCTCAGGACATGCCCTCAAATTGTCCTGAAAAGGACAAATAGTTTTTCATTAAGTTATGGTTTAAATTGACACATCCTGTGGAGAAATGTTAAATTATTACCTTAACTTGCTTCCACATACGATCTAATGTCTCCACCGGGAATGCATCCCAATCAAGTGTAGTCAAAGGGAATGCATATGGATCCCGGACCATATGTCCCAAATGGCTGATGAGCTGGCGAGCATGCGGACCCACCGGATGATATGTCTCATCAAACTCCACGTCGATAAGAGATCCAGAATTCCACGTCTGGATCCCTCTAGCAGCGCCTCTCCCCCTGCTGGAAGATGGGCCCGTGTTCATAGAATCTGTTGAAATTACAGATAATCTAATTAAATTGAAAAAAAAGAATTTGCTAGAATTAAAATGTTTTAATTAAATAAACTTATACCGGTGCGTGTATCGGCTGATGCAAGCATCGACGGTGAAGCTGAAGCAGTCAACGCCGAAGGCCCCACTGGGGTGGATGGGGATAGTCGATCAATCGGGGGGGGGGGGGGGTGGCGCGGAGACGATCGGTGCCTGGGTCGATGGACTCTGTCCGGAGGGCGATGGCCTCGGCCCGGATGTTGATGGACTCGAATGGGAGGTCGAGGGCCTACTCAGTGGACCAATCGACTAGGCTGGGCGGCACCCGGTGTAGGTCTAGGGTCCCCAGATGGCATACTGGCCTGGGCTTGGCGCAGCAGCTCGTCCATCGTCCGCGGACGATCTCTCCTTTTTCGCCCAGACATATCTATTCAAATGTTTGTAATATAAATTAATTTAGCAAGATAATTGAAATTAACATTTAAAAATTATTTATATTGAAATCTAACATTGGTGAATTAGTTAACAACCGTTCACTGTTCATGTAAGTCAATTTTATCTCCTTCAATGGTTTCACGAACCCAATTAACATCTTCATCACGTTGAACAACCGCATTCTGGTCAAGAACTTGTTGGGCGAATGCATCAATATTTGGCTCATCACATTCAATCTGATACACTCCCCTCCTTGACATTTTAACTGCAACCTGCCAGTTAGTGTAGTGTGTGTGTGAGTGTGTGAGAGAGAGAGAGAGAGAGAGAGAGAGAGAGAGAGAGAGAGAGATAGTGGAGTGGACCACTGAACATCACCCATTTATATTCATGGAGGAAGTCCCATCTCCATAGTAAAAAAACCAATTCATGCAAATATGAACAAAAAAATAAATTTGTTATGGTTCCTGATCAACTGGTTCAGACAATTGATTTACCGTCACTAGACTTGAGTTGTTTAAGCTTGACAAATGACTTCAATCAAGTGGAGTATCACCAGAAAGTCGATTAAACTCCTGTACCACTCAGCATGATTCAAAATGAAGTCCAATATTTGGTTCTTAATTTTAACAAAAGTCCAGATACCAAAATATCCGATGCAAGTCCCATGGTCCTCATAAAGAGTAATAAAAGGGCAATACAAATAGTAGTTGTTGTAGGTAGCCTGAACCTATGTCACAATGACCAACTAAGAAAAGAGACAAGCAGGCCAAAAGATAGTCTAAAGTTGAGTCTGACTTGACAGACTCTTGCAATCCATTCAACAGTGAATTTAGGCTATCACGGGCAAGGCCCGGGTCTGAGAAAACCCGAATGCCCACCAGGTCCAAACTGACCCTTATCCACTCCAAAGTGATAGCTAACAATTGATATTTAAAAGCTTTAAAACAGAGACATACCCTGGAAAGGTTGGATAGGTTATTAACACTTGAAAGGTGTTATACTTTTTTCTTCCTTTTTTTTTTTTGTTGTGTGATAGGTTGTTAACACAAGCTGTTATATGCCCAGTGATCTTGAATTCAATGTTCTTATGTGTTCAGTACATTCAAGGTTGTTAACACAAGTAGAAAAAGGCTAGAAAATGCTTTCACCTCTGAAAATGGAAACTGATGGAGTGTTCATATTAAGAAGGAACAATGGAAAAGGGGAAAAAGATTATCTTTATCAGTGAAAAATGCTCTGCGCAAAGAGAGATTCACCAATTCATTCAAGATCACCTTTTTTGGCTAAGTATCATCTTCCCTCTTATGGAAAATGAATCGAGAGAAGAGTGGATATGAATGCTCGGCCCACCACCACCCGTACTAATTCAAATCCTGAAGCAATGATAGTTTCATCTCCCTCAACTGATATATCCTTCACCCCATTTGACCATAAATTCTATGTAAACGTTACAAGCAGGCCCCAAGAGGACTAAAATAATTGCTTCAATAATTTGGTCACCAGTTCATATTTCAGCCATCGTCCGTGCTTGAGGTCGGGATTAATTCTCGCATAGAATTTGACCCAAGCACCCAAGTTGCTCTACCAAATTACATGAATATTAAAAGGGGAAGAAAGAAAAGGGGTATTTTCAGAGATTGTAGAAATAGGAAGAGAAAGAAACAACTCTGCAGAAATTGTAGGTCATAATACATTAATCCATTTTATTTTTAAATGGATAGATAAAAAAAACCCTATTTCTATTTGTACACCACCCAAATTACTAGATACGTTAGCTAAAGGTAAATAAAATGAATTTTGGCTATGTTGAAATTAACACTCCTTTAAATGGGTTGCATGGCTTAAAAAAAGTCTTCCTAGTCAAATCCACCTAAACACCACATGCCGTTCTTGTAGTGTCTCAGTGGTGTTTTGAATAATAAAAATACTGTAATGTCACTTTTTGCATAGAACAAATAATAGGAAGAGCACCTCTTCGTAAATTAGAATGATATCCTTACACTAAAGTGCCACAGAGATTTCATTAATAACATGTAAAACTATTGACAGAGGTAAATCAAGATCTTCCACGCTTGTGAGGGATTAAAAGATCAGACAGCTAAGGATCATTAGGAGTTGATACAGCCTACTCGTAGGGAATTGAGTTTTAAGGGTTTAGCATTCTCATCATCAATTGTTGGAACCATTTGTTTTCCTTTTCATCGGTAATAAAAATAAAAAAAGAAGATGGGAATGGGAGATATACAGAACCAACAAAAACAACATAAACCACCATTAAACTATGACAACCCAATTAAACCATGGGACCTACATACATAGCTGATCTATCTCAACTTAAACCATTCCCAGCATGGGTTGGCCTAGTGCTATTTTTCTCAAAGTAGTAGACTCACATTAGGTTTGGCAGGATTTTTTTTATGGCACTCCAACAACTACTACTCCCAGTTCTTGGTTTAGGAGGGAAGGAATATGTTAAGTTTTAGAGTGTTGTAACATGGAAATCATCAACTCAAGGGGGAAGAATTTCCTGAGAAAAAAGAATATAATCAACTTTAGAGCAAAAAGGTAGGAGGTTCCCCTTCATTTAAGGTCTCCAGACCAGAGCCATGCCTTTTGAATGGAAAAATTAACTGATAGATGAGTACAAAAGTAAAACATGATTATGCTGTTAGTATATGCACTGTGTGTTAAGTATTACAAGGTAGCTTCTGCACCCTAAGCATATAGAAATGTGGAGAAACCTCTCATTAAAAATAAAATAAAAAGAGGGAAAAGGAAACTGCAAGTAAAGGAGAAGAAAATGAGGTTTTAAAACAGTGTAACATATCCAAAAATAAATATATGATGACAAATATAAATTGATGCTATATAAAGATGACTTTATGTATTTAATACTATGTTTGACCAATTGATTCTTATAGTATTTCAGTTTTCTCACAATTTCCCAAAATATTTTCATTTTTTAGTATCTTTGAAATATTATTATATTATTTCAAAAATATTTTCAAAGTATCATTGAATATTTGTGGTACTAGTATCAGAATGTTTAGATTATGTACATTTATATATCCACGTATATCTATACATGTCCTGTGCTTCTCGCCCCACCATTGAAGGAAGAGGTGGGAGATGGAAAAATCTAAATGGGCTCAAGCCACACAACCCATATATTAAACTTCAAGTCAATCCCATCATCCTAATACTTTAATATGTAGACCTAAACCTGGAAACCCCTCTATCAATCTCCTCTATTGATTCTTCCTCCTCCAATCTCCTCATCTCTCCTATTTCAATTTTCCATCCTCTTCCAACCCTTCAAAAAACAAGAGTCAACCGACAAAAAAGGAGTCATCCCAACTCAACCCAACCCTGCAGAGTTGGATTTTTGAATCTTATATAAGGTGGGACAGCTTTGAGCTATTTGGATTTTAGAGAAAGGCTCCACTGATGGATTTATAGCTGCTTTAATAGATTTTGAATCACTGAAGACTAAAGTGGTCAAACCTATTCCAACTTTTGGCTGAGCTAGGGTGAATTTTCCACACAAAGAACAAAGAAAGAAAAGTTCTCTTATAAAGACAAAAAAAAAAAAAAAAAAAAAGTCACAATCAAGAATAGCCTACCTCTAGACTTAAGAGATAGGAAATTTCAGTATAATTTGCTATTCCAGAAAAAAAAAAAAAGAAGAAAAGAACAGAGTCTTGCTTAAGATATTCACTGTGTGGTGCTGAAAGTTTTAGCGAAAAAGAAAGTTTGGAAAATTTGAGATGGATGGAGACGGGTTAGATTTATAATTGTCTTATGGGGAAAAATTAGAGCTCTTTCTATTGTTGCATGTCCGTGAGTCAATGTGCGACATCCTGGTTCAGCCCATTCCAACCTAGGCCGTGCTAGATTTTTCATATGTGGGACCCCAAAGGATTTTTTATCTTTATAGTGGCCCCCCAAGAAAGAATTCCTAGGTCCGCCCCTATATATATACACACACACATGTCCCGTGCTCCTCGCCCCACCATTGAAGGAAGAGGCGGGAGATGGAAAAATGTAAATGGGCACAGCCCATATAAGTTTAAACTTCAAGTCAATCCCATCATCCTAATACTTTAATATATAGACCTAAACCTGGAAACCCCTCTCTCAATCTCCTCTGTTAATTCCTCCTCCTCCTCCAATCTCCTCTCCTATTTCAATTTTCCATCCCCTTCCAACCCTTAAAAAAACAAGAGTCAACTGGAAAAAAAAAGGAGTCAACCCAACTCAGCCCAACCCCTGCAGAGTCGGATTTTTTAATCTTATACAAGGTGGGACAGCTTTGAACTGTTTGGATTTTAGAGAAAGGCTCCACTGATGGATTTGTAGCTGCTGTAATAGATTGAATCACTGAAGACTAAAGTGGTCAAACCTATTCCAACTTTTGGCTTATCTAGGGCGAATTCTTCCATTAGCATGAAACAAATTTATATAAAAAATGACATTTTAAAATAAAAAAAAAATCAACAAACCTATTTAAAAAGTAATAGGATTTATAAAAAAAAAAGTAAAATTATAAAATAAGGGTTCGATTCCAAACAAAAATTTTGAAGCTTACCATTTTTAAAATCCCAAAAATTAAAGTTTAAAGTTTCAGATTCAAGACTCTGACATCCTTTTCTCTCTCTTTTTTTTGTTTCGTTGTTATATGGGAGGGAATAGTAAACTATCCTAATCTATCAGCTCAAGGGTCTTCCTAGATGGTCCAGGCATGTTTCTACCATAGAATCTTTTGTATCCACTCTCCACCTAAGTACGCCCTCCAACTGTGCTTGGGCTCAACCAATGCCACGGGTCAATCTGTCCACTGTGGGTGAGAAGTGATTGCCCGGGACAACTTAGGCATCTCACGCTCTCATATTTTTTCTTGGTTTTACTTGTCGGTCGGTTCTTAAGAAGATAGTGTCATACCCCCAAAACAGATTATTATATATATCATTATAATTTGAGGAATGGGTCATCAATCCAATGGGCCAGTTCATTTGAGTCTGTGCAAATCCATAGGATTAGGGGGTTGTGTATGTGAGATCCATTTGGATAGGTAATAAGGTGGGCCCCACTAAGCTTTTCCAACAATGAGGACCGTCCTCCCAGGTTCCCATATATGTGCTTGTAAATTCAGAGTCCATTAACATCCCCAAGCTATACTCTAGAAGGATAATGTTCTTCCACGAGCAGACTAGATATTACTAATAAGCAGTCCAGCTCGTGGGGCCCAATTATATGCACATTTCTCAATGGAGAAAGGGCAGAGAGAAAGGTCTCCTTGGAAGCTAAAAAATCATTTATGTTAGTAGCTACTCTCTTTTCATATTGTATTATTGGATAGTTTTACCAGATGGTTTTTAATCTGAAGTAGGTTTGCATTTCTGGATTATTTTTATGGAAATTTATGCTCTTTCAAGGGCCAGGAGGTATGATTTTTCCCAAAGGAAATCATCATCTCTAGAGTTGTTACACCTTTTATTTTATTGTTTAATTGGATAGTTTATATAGAGATCGTTTCATCTGAAATCAGTTTTTGTATTGTTAAATGTTGTTCAGAAAGATCTGTAGTATGTCTTAAGAGTTTTGGAGGTCTAGTAGTTCTGGAGTGGTGGGTTGGGTGTACATGAGATGCTGGTCAAGGCTGCTGGGTATGTTGACAAGGGGAGGGGAGAAGGGGATCTTTACGCCCCCATGTACATGATCCTCTGCAGAAAACCTGTTTCTTGAACTTGGAATTGGAAATTAAGAACTTGAGATCAATTAGAAAAACCCATTTCTAAGAATTTGGAGTTAGGAATTGAGAATTTGAGATGAAGAAGAAAGATGGTTGGAATTCAACAAAAGGTGGGATGGGGTACTACTCTCTCTTGTTCTATATCTTTTCCATATAGCTCTGGTAATTTTTATCAAGGATTTTGTTTCTAAGTTAATTGATTTTCTGTCTAGTTCTTTTTGTTGGGAAAGGGAATTAATGATAGGTTTAGTTATTTAAAGATGGTTATCAACAGACTAATTCTTGTCTCTTTTTTCTTCTGTTTGCTTGTATTTCTAATAAGGGTTTTAATTTTAAGTTGTTTGATGGTTTTTCTTGTTCTTGTTGTTGGGAAGGTGAGATTTGAGATGGGCCTTTTGTTTTCTAAAGATGGTTGGATTCGAGTACCAAGACAGACCACCTTCTTTCTTTCTTTCATCTCTGTTATTGTTTCTTTTTACGGTTAGAATGTTTGTTCTGTCATGTAAATTTTCTTCTTCTTTCTCTTCGTGTTCTTGTTGGATATGTTTTGAGGAAGTGACAAAACTGATGGACTAATTCTTTTGTTAAGACCTGGTCCCATTATCCACGTGATATTGTCCGCTTTAACTCATGTGCTTCTAACCCAATCTTGTTGTACGGTTTTAAAAGGCCTTGTGTGGAGTTAAAAGCATGACCTGGTCTTGCCTCAAAGGCGGATTGGGGTCTCACACTCTCTCCCAGCGGAAGTATAGCCGTTCTCAGCTCTGATACCATGTACGATACCATATACCAACAAAAAAGCTTAAGTTAATAGAAGGCCCAAATAGGTATATGAAGTCGTATTAGAGTGGGAGGTCGAGTGTTCGAATCCTCGGAGCTTTTGTGCCTTGTATTTTCTCATGGAGAGTGTGATTTCTGTGCAGAGCCCCTGTATTCTCCCATGAAAGATGTAATTCCCATGAAGGAGCCCGAACGTGCAAAGTGGGGGGGGGGGGGGGGGGGGGGGGGGGTGGTATTAGAGCGTGTTTCGACCCTATCATTCTTTTGTAGCCCACGTGGTAAGCCCGTCTATAAAATCTGTCAAGCTTGCACATCATTGGGAGTGTTGGGAAGGTCCCATATCCCATATCGCTCTAGTAATATGTTTGATATGGCTTCATATACTTATTTGGGCATTCCACTGTTCTCATGCTTTTTGAAAGATTTATAGATAAATGAATGTGGAAGAAAGGAAGGCTACAGTATGCTACAGATGTGTTTACTTTCTTTTCATCAGAATCTTCTCTTTATATGTGCGTTTCTTTCTGGAATTGAAATAGAGGCTGTTCGGATGTTTTTGAAATCTGAAGTTGCATTTAGTAAGTTTAGTCATCGAAAACTGGAAGGGGGTGAGTGGGATATTTAAATCCTGCACTCAAAAGGTCTAATTTTGGTTTTACATTGAATTACAAGTAAGTTTGTTTCTCCCTCACTTCCTTCGTATCAAGACTGTGCATTGCCCAACCAAAATGTACTCTCTTGTGTAACAAAGCCAATGAAAAAACCGGCCTTAACACGGGCTGAGGTCCCAATAACTAGATCTCTATTAGATCCCAAGAACAAGTGTTTAATCTGATAATTTATCCTAATTCAGATTAAAAATAATCAATCGACACAATGAGAAGGACACGCGATGTATACGTGAAAAACCCTACTCGGAAAAACCATGGGCCTTACCGTCTAGGCCAACAGACAACCAAGCACTATAAATCGAAAGTTACAAGAAAACTCACAACCCTTTCCCAGTTCCTGACTCAACCTAAGGATTGCTTTGATCTTGCTAACTGCTCACCGTACACCTTCACCGTGCTTGAACTAACCACCTTGAATGCCTCTTCAAGATGAATCTACTTCAGAAAAGTAAAAGAAAGAACTTCCAAAGACTTGAACTCCAGCGCAGCAACTTGAAGCTTTGGAGAGAAAATAATCTCTCAATAGATCTCTAGGTTTTTGGATGGGAGAGTAGTGCACTAGAGTTGAGAGAGGAAGACCATGTATAGGCTTTAATTCGTACCTTAATACTTATAGAGTAAGTATGACTCAAAATAGTATTTTGAGAGATATTAGAAAACAAAATCTTGAAGTGACTGAAATTCAGCGACCCAGGCTCTCGAGCGCCGCGTCGAGGCTCTGGCTCGCATGTTGAATCTCGCTAAAAGCTTTTCCACAAAGGCAACTGATGCATCACTCTGGGCACAAGGATCCCGTGACAGTCAATCACTTTAGCTTGCATTGTTTTTGAATTATTCTAACGTCAAGGCACACACGAGGCAAGACCTGATTGTGTTACCTCGATGTCTGTACACTAAGGTGAAAGTAGAATTAAAATTACCTTTTACGAGGATGACTTCAAGAGTGACTTCTGCAACTTCAAGATTGACTTCGTGCATAACATTTCCGGTCTCTGATTTTTTTTTTCTTTTCTTTTTCAATCTTCAAGAAACACCATAACAGTCCATCTAACAAATACATTATGAATTAAATTTCTGATTTTGTACATTACCCAATGAATTAGCCAACACTCAAATAAACCTTCCAGCCAGTCCGGTTATCAGTTCTCTACAAAATAGTATAATCAAGTGAGAAAATATATGTAATATATGATGTTTAGTCCCATCACTAATCTGTTATTTACTTTATTAGAGGAGAGAAACATGTGATTTGTGCATGGGTCATGAGACAACTCATGTGGATGGGTCATGAGACAACTCATGCGGGCCACTTTGGTTGTTGACTTAGATTATGCCCATCCTAAATTGCTTTGGGGCCAGGTGAAACTGAAATTGCAGGCTTAGTGCCTGAGCTCATTTAAGAAACTGAGCTGAAGCCTGGGCTCGGGCTGAGTTCACCCCAAGTTTCACCTGGTCTTAAAAATCTTGGGCCTGAGCCAAATATGGTTAGTCCAAATTTAGTGTTCACTCTGGACAGGAAAAGTGGGCTTGGACTTGTTCTCGCCCAGATTGACCCTGTGATCTGTTCTCTCTCGTACATGAGGAAGAATCTCTCCTTTATGTGCTCTAATGGGAATATGGGTATGAAATGCTGTAGCCCACTTCAGCTCTGGGGATTCCCTCTTAAAAGTTATGGTTCTAATAGAAGATATTTCACAGCATGAGATCCCAAAGAGAAGGTTTGCATGCTTATTTGTGGAGAAGAGACGTGGTTGCGGTCGTGACAAAGGTCTTGTCTCTTTGGGCATGTGGAAGGGGTGTGAAAGGCAAGTGGAGCCTATGAGCAGCCTTTCTAATATCTTGTGAGGTGGTTGTCTTAATTAGTTCATATAAAACATCTTAAATGATCAATTTTATATAGGTCTTTACCCATATTACTGCAATAATGGCTTATCTCATCGTTAAGTTGACTATATAGGATATAAATAATCAACAAATCCCGATTGGAATCGAGGGCTGGCCTTGTGGATATATGAAGCGCCCGCTCCCATAGCTCTCACTAGGTTTCAAATCCTAGTGGGAGCCCTTTACTTTCTATGTCCTGACCAATGGGTCAACTGAGTCTGATGGTGCTTGTAAAGTAAAAAAGGGAGGCTGAAGGTTAAAAAAAAAGAAAAAAAAAAGAAGTTGGCAGAATGTGCTCTCACTATAGGGGACTCCTTCTCGCTATAGCAAGAATGGAAAACAACCCGAGGCAGAATCATACCTCGCTATAGCGAGGATGAAGCTCACTATAGCGAGGGTGGCACAGCAAGTGCAGCTTGATCTGGACTCTTGAACGAAATTTGAGATGAACTATTATTACGAAGTGGATTATGATTAGAAGACTTAAGCACAGGTTTGAGGCTATGAATTGGGTGTTTCTCACAACCTAAAGAGACACAAATCATCTCTAAAGTTCTGAATTGTTGATTTAATTGAAAGAAATTTTCTCTAGAGATTTTTGAAGAGTTGTGCTGCTAAGTACTCTAGAGAGCCAAGTTCTTCTGCATTATTTGTAATATATTATCTTCTTGCAAGAAGATCTGAGGAGTCAAGCGCGGGATTGAGTATATTGCAATCAACGGTGTGAAGTCGTTGAAACGTGAAGCGACATAAGGTAACTTCAGTCCTTAGGTAGGGGATATATTGGGAAGAAATCTGAGTTTCTTGTAATTGTGAGATTCATAGTTCTTGATTAGATCTAGTTCGGATCCGTGGTTTTTCACCCGGTTAGGGTTTTCCACGTAAAAATCTAGTGTCCTTGTGGTGTGTGCTTGTGATTTTATTTCCGCTGCATATTTTCTGTTTTTGCACACTTTTTGGACTGATTTTTTTAGTGGACCAATCTAGAGATCTCGCACCCTAAACTCTCAATTGGTATTAGAGCGAGTAGCACTAAGTTGTTGTGTTTTATCCAAAGAGATTTCTAGAATGATACTCAATCGAGAAGGGACATCAACTTCTAAGCCCCCTTTGCTAGATGGTTCTAATTATGCATATTGGAAGCAAATGATGATTGGGTTCCTTAAGTCCATCAAGAATGATGTTTGGGAATTGTTGAGGATGGCTACTGCAGACCAACAATTGTGGCTAATGGACAAACTGTTCATAAACTTAAAGCTCAATGGACTAAGGATGAGAAGCATGCCTCCAATTGTAATAACAAGGCGATAAATGGTATATACAATGGAGTGTCTGCTGAAGAGTTCCGTAGGATTTCCACTTGTAAAATAGCAAAAGAAGCATATGAAGTCTTACAGACAGTGTATGAGGGTAGATACATATTGAAGCAATCTAAATTGCAAAGGCTGACTAAAGAATTTGAAACCATCGTGATGGAAGAAGATGAGACATTTGATTAATTCTATACTAAGTTGAATGATATTGTCAATTCTATTTTCATTCTGAGTGAAGAAATTCAAGAAAATAAGATTCTCAAGAAAATTTTGAGGTCTTTACCTTTGAGGTTCGATTCTAAAGTTGATGCTATAGAAGAAAATAAGAATCTTGATACCCTCAAGGTAAACCAGCTGGTTGGAAATCTTCAGACCTTTGAAGCAAACCGTTTGGATAAAGGAAAATCTAAAGAGAAAGGTATTGCTTTGAAAACTAGCAAAGAATCAAGAAAGAAGCCTGAAAAGAAAATTGAGTCTGATTTTGAATCTGAGGCTGAAGATGATATGGCTGAATTGTTAAATTACTTCAAGAAGTACATGAAGTCAAAACAAGCAAAGTGGAAGAGTTCTAAATATGAGAAGAATGATTCTGCAAAAGGAACAAAGTGTTTTGAGTGCCAAGGCTATGGTCACTATGCTAATGAGTGTGCCAACAAGAAAAATGGTCCAAAGCAAAAGGCTCTCAACACAACTTGGGATGAAGAATCTTCCGAAGAAGAAAAAGATCCTGAGGTTAATTCTTTCGAAAATGTGAATGGGAAGTTTGTGGCATTCATAGCTAAGTCTCTGTCTGACAATGATACTGATGAAGATCATGATGATGAAATGTCAGATCAAGAGAAAGATTATGAAGGATTGTATCATACTACATATGCTGATTGCGTTAGGACGACAAAGTATGCAATAAGATTACCATCAAGTTTAAGGCTGCTTAAGAAGAAAATTCTGCACTGAAGATTAAATTAGAGTAAGTGCTTAAACTGGTTTATCTCTTGGAAAGCAAAAAAAACTGCATAGTTGAAAATTTGACTACCGAGGGTCAGAAATTCAAGAAGGCTGAACAAGAGATTGAGACTTTGAAAATAGAGTTACAGAAGGTGAATTCTGAAAAAGAAGATTTGCAAGGAATACTGAAGATCACTCTATCTGAGCTAGAAGTGAAATAAGCTTCACTAAACAAGATGAACACTGGTTCGAAGACTCTTACAAACATCTTGTATAGTCAGAAGTCTCATTTTGACAGAAGCGGTCTCGATTATAATCATGGTGCATCCACTTTAAATGCTAAAGGTAAAACAATTTTTGTTTCAAGTGTTGCACATGCTACTCCACATACTGCACTTTCAAAGAATGTGCTGATTAGAACAAAGAAAAGAATGTGTTACACGTTGCACACACATCCACGTGTCACCATTGTGGAAAGAAAGAACACATTCGTCCCCATTGCAAGAAGCTACAAAGTCTATTCAAGACCAAGCAATGGCGGAAGAATTTTTCTCCACCCAAGACGACTTCAATTTGGGTTAGAAAATTTGATCTACCAAAGGAGTTTGCTCACACTGTGTTGAATGCTCAAACTACACAGGTGTGGGTGGCTACATATAAAAAGCCCTGATCAAGGAGGTTTAGCTCCCACCCCCAATGCTGCTACGAAGATACATTCATGGGGAGTTGAAATTGAGGGGGAGCTACTGCATCCAGATTGACAGAAGTTGCGTGATGATATTTGTTTGTCAATTATAGACAAATACAGGGGGAGAAGAATGAAGTCAGAAGGAGTTTTACAAGCCAAGGCAATTCAAGATCTGAAAAGTTCAAGCAAAGGCCATACAAGATCTACAGTGCTGATTTTTTTACTTTTTTGTTTTTAAATTCAATGTATTTTGGGTTTTTCTTTTGGGTAGATCATATTGTATTGTTCTAGAGAGATTTGTCCAAGAATTGCCAAAATGGGGAGATTGTAAAGTAAAAAAGGGAGGCTGAAGGTTAAAATAAAAAAAAAAAAAAGGAAGTTAGCAGAATGTGCTCTTGCTATAGCGAGACTCCTTCTCGCTATAGCGAGAATGGAAAACAGCCCGAGGCAGAATCATACCTCGCTATAGCGAGGATGAAGCTCACTATAGCGAGGGTGGCGCAGCAAGTGCAGTTTGATTCGGACTCTTGAACGAAATTTGAGATGAACTATTATTACGAAGTGGATTATGATTAGAAGACTTAAGCACGGATTTGAGGCTATAAATTGGGTGTTTCTCACAATCCAAAGAGACACAGACCATCTCTAAAGTTTTGAATTGCTGATTTAATTGAGAGAAATTTTCTCTAGAGATTTTTGAAGAGTTGTGCTGCCAAGTACTCTAGAGAGTCAGGTTCTTCTGCATCCTTTGTAGAAGATTATCTTCTTGCGAGAAGATCTGAGGAGTCAAGAGCGGGATTGAGTCTGTTGCAATCAACGGTGTAAAGTCGTTGAAGCGTAAAGCGACACAAGGTAACTTCAGTCCTTAGGTAGGGGATATATGGGGAAGAAATCTGAGTTTCTTGTAATTGCGAGATTCATAATGCTTGATTAGATCCAGTTCGGATCCGTGGTTTTTCACCCGGTTAGGGTTTTCCACGTAAAAATCTGGTGTCCTTGTGGTGTGTGCTTGTGATTTTATTTCCGCTACATATTTTCTGTTTCTGCACACTTTTTGGACTGATTTATTTAGTGGACCAATCTAGAAATCTCGCACCCTAAACTCTCAGTGCTCACAACTTATTGGAGTAAACATCAGCGAGGATTCATATAAGATTGGGGCATATGTTTTGTGCTTTTACAAGTGGGGCCAATGAGAATTCTTATCAATTACTCAAGTGACAGTTGTTTTATCTAATTCATAACCATCGGATGTTTTAATATGGTATCAGTGAACATTGGTATGGATTGATTAAACCCTGATCATAAGATATTATAGAGAGGCTTTTCAGTGGGGCCCAATGAGAGTTCTTATGGGTTACTGATGTGAAAGTTGTTTTAATTAGTCCATACCATCAAATGCTTTAATAGGATGCCGGTGAACATTGGTATGCTTGAGTAAAACCTGATGATAAGATATTAGACAAGCTCTTTAGTGAGCCCCGCTTGCAGAAATTTGAACTGCTCAAGATAGATGCACTAAATTAGTATGAATATTTTCTTCACTTTACTTCAATAAGAGCTGGGCCCATCTCATATTAAATTTATCACTTGTGTTTTAGAGTGATCAATCTAATAGGGGGTTCGACATCAACTGTTACTGGAGTAAGTACTTTGAGAAGGAGCCCTTAAAGATCAAGGGCATTTTTATTTTCAACAATTGGGAGGCCCATTGAAAAGCCTCACCAGTTTACTTGTGAGGGGTTTCTTTTTAAGAAGTCTTTACTATTGAAAAGGGAGGAAGAGCTGAAAGTCCGGACACCTTGCTAAGGCCACTCAGAGGATCCCGATTCCATGTGAACTTGATAGTGGCGTCCACTTGGGGTTGTATTCTTAAAAAAGGGGCATGCAAAATATCAATTATCCACCCCATTTGATGATCATACTATAAGTACACACCCAGCCATCCATGGGACATATATTATCTTCCATATGTGCATAATTTGAAATGTTCAAATTTATTTTTCTCTAAAACATGTAACATAGATAATATCTATAATAAATTGGGAATCATAAGGTTGTTGCTGTGGATAGCACACCCGATCGCACAGCTCCCTCCAGGGATAGATCCCTCGAAGGGTAACTTTCCTTCAAGTCTCCTGGCCACTAGGCCAATTACCAAGCTAAAAAAATATCTATAATACATGTAGCGATAGAGAGTAATTAACCCTACATAAACTCATTTTTATCAATACAGTTTTATTTAATCCAAATTAATAAATACTATAATTATAATACTATACTTGCACTCCCTACTGTTGGGTTGACTACTATACTATATGGCTTTATGTGCATTAGAAAGTTATTTAGAGAGAACCCACACCCGACTAAAAATCCTATTTATATACTCTCCTCACTCCGCATCTGCCCCCTGACGCCGTTTGTGAAGGTCATGGGAGTGACGGAGTCTTGGAATGGGGATGCAGATGGGAAGAAGAGGGATGCAAACCCAAATGAGAATAACTCTCATCACCATCCAATCCAAATGTGCATTTCTCTTCAGACTTTACAAGTGATGACCCCGGTATCCTATCCATAAATAGAGAAGAAAAGGCAAAAAAAAAAAAAAAATATATCAGAGGAAAAAATGTATTCTCGTAACATGAGCCAACATCAAGGATCTAAAAGTTGCAATCATTATTGATTAAAAAGACATAAAGAAGCACAAGAAATGAGGTCTTTCAAACAGAAAAAAACCTGATGAAACCCACAGTTAGACATAAATCTACAAAAAAAATGAGAATTTCCAAATCTAGGGGACGGTTTCAACCATGATAACATGGTCAAATTCTTGTGGGTTTATAATTGTCAAGTGTGAATTTTTCATGACTTGATAAAAAAAGGGTGAAGAATCTTCGAGAATTTAGACACCTAGCCTAACCCAAATGTATATCTACTGCAGAGATTGTTAGGGATTTTGTGTTTTACAATTTGATGGATGCATTATCATTTTAATCATCATTTGAATTTTCACATAACCATTAATTTAGAAAATCTTGAAATATTGATTTTCACATACATTGGTTTTTAAGACTTCTAAGAATCATGTTTCATGCATGTTTTGGTTTTTAAACTTGGATGCATTAAATTCTGAAAAGAAGTTTTTTTTTTAATCAAGCAAGCCTATGGTTTTAAAACTTTCAAATCCTCTTAGGCATTTTAGGTTTCATGTTTTTAAAACTCTTATATTGATTTAAAACATGTTTCTAGGCTTCTTTCCATGCCCCAAAGTCCCCCCAAGAAAATTACTTTGAAAAACACTCATGTGGGAAAGCAGGACTTATACCGGCGGCCAATATGGCACTTTTACCGGCGGCCTCGGCCCCCACTAAAAGCATATTTTCAAAAAAAATATGACCGTTGAACTAGCCGTTGGAGCCTCATTTTTTCTATAAAATGAGCCATTCATTGGGCTATTAAAGCATCCTTTGAGGCACTCTTTGGGGGAATTAAGTCTAAGCAAAAGGAAATGAGCAAAGGGAGGCTAGGGGGTCTTTTGGTGAGCTAAAGCTTGGATCAATGAAGTTAAATCTCTAAGTAAGCTTTACTTTTATTAATCATATGTTATATGCTTTGTTTAAATTATTGGTAAATGAATTTTAGCATGATAACTATGATGTGTTGAATCCATTCTTCATTTAATCTTTGATCTAAGTTGGATTGGATTTTTCACCTTGATTTCAAACCAAGTTTGTTTTAAAATCTTCTTTAATCATGCTTAGCCAAAATCTTTGATTTCTTTTACAGCATGATTCATTTACTTGGTTGAATCTTTATTTGTTGTTTTCATTCATTTGAACCTTAGTTAAATTAGTTTGGTTTTGAAAACAACATTGCACATGCATCACATGTTTAGAGTTAATTAGTTTCATACAACTTGTGAGCCTTTGATTTTCACTTCATCAACAAGTTAGTATTTATACATGTGATTTGCATTTCACTTCAATCAAAACTTTTTATGTGCCTTAAACTTTTAAATGCTTTGAGCATTTATTGATTGAGCTTACTTTTTAACTTGATTGAAGTTATCACAAACACACATCATGAGCATACACCTTGGCATTCATATAGTGTTTGTGTGAGTTAGATTTTCAATTTCATATCCGCCTATTTTAGAGGCATTGTAATTGAGCTCAAATTGTATCTCTTTTAGTGTTTGTGTAGACACTACTTTGAAAGAAAATATTCTTCTTGTAAAGGTTATTGCTTAGCCTAAGAAAAGCATAGCGTAGAGGTTATTGCTTAGCCTTTGAAAAGCATCTTATTAAGGTTATTGCTTAGCCTAGAAAATCACATTGATAGGTTGTTGTTTAGCCTAGAAAAACATCATTGTAAAGGTTATTGCTTAGCCAATTGAAAAGCATAGATAGTGGAAATCTGGTAGGGTGTTGGACCACAAGCCGGCAGTGGATGTAGGCATTGAGTCCGAACCACTATAAATCATTGTGTGATGGTGTATGCTTAGTGGTGATTGTTTTTGTTTAGCTTCCGCATTTAATTTTATAATCATCACTTGTGACTGGTTAATTTTAAAGAAGTTAAAATTGGTCATAATTGGTCATTAATTTGAAGCTCACCCTATTCACCCCCCCTCTAGGGTTCGATCCCGGACTTTCAGAGATCACAAGATAGTTTTGAATTATCTCATGCTCCTATCAATGCACCAATAGATGCACCAATGGCTTATTCGTGTAACACTACATTTCAATGGGAATATATATATATATATATAAAGTGGATTAGGGGAAAATTAGGTAAGATTTTTTCTCTATCCAATCTAAAAACTTTACACAAAAACTTCAAAAATGCTAGAATACCCAAAAAGTCAAAAATAAAAATAAATAAAGCATTTTCCACGGCACTGTGGGATCTTTTAATTTGGGTTCACATAAATGCTGCCTAAATGAAATCACATTTTAATGCCTATATAATAAATAGACAGAGACAACCATACTCTTTTAGTACTTGAGTGAGCACTAAGGGTGAATATCTATCAATAGTGAGTAGATTGCGGGTCCTTTATTATAGGAAAGTATGTGCTAACTTTCGTTCAGCGACCCCACTTTGTTGTGGAGTGTTAGGGCATGTCATTTGTCTGCGAATACATATTTCTCACAAAACTTGAAAAAACCATCTGACATATACTCCCGTCCATTGTCAGTTCTTTAAGCATTTGATTTTTGCACCAATGAACTTATAAAGAGCTTCACTTTTCTCCTTCATAAAGTCGGCCCATGTGTACCTTGAGAAGTCATACACTATCTCCAACATGTAGTGAAAACCACTATAACTTGGTATTCTAGTTGGCCCCATCACATCTGAGTGAACTAACTTAAATGGTTTAGTTCTTCGGTTCACTGATCTCTCAAATGAAAGATGATGAGATTTACCAAATTGACAAACTTGGAAAACAACATCTTGACATATGTCTCTCATAAGTGGGACACCGTCAATCAATCTGTTTGATGAAATCATATTCAACATTTGATAGCTGACATGCCCAAGTTTAGCATGGCAAATCGCCGCACTATCATTTTGGTTGGTCTTCTCCACATAGGCTTCACTTCCCGGCATTACAAACAATGACTTTTTTCTCATTTTTTCTGAGAAGAACATTATCATCAACATACTTCACATTCTCAAGAACCTTCACATGCGACAGTCCAAAGAGAACATACTTTTCAGAATCGGTGATTTGAAAAACTAAAACTAGATTTTTCTTCAAACCCGGCACATGATAAACATGCTTCAAGACAATTTCTCCATCACTTGAAGAATCTATCTTGACATTCACACTCCCTTCTTTTTCAGTGGGATAAACTGAATTATCCACTGTGACAATTGCTCAATTTTTATCATGTAGAAAGAATTCCGAAAACATGGAATCATTTTCAGTCAATGATGTGAACAATCAGAGTCAATGTTGGACTCCTCCCAGTGCAAAGGTGTGGCTATAGTAATAACTGGTGAGATCAGGTCGATGCACATGGAGCGATGTTGATTAAGCACTTTCCAACTTGAACATGTCCTAATTTAGAAACTAAATCTAACCTAAATAGAAACTAAACAAATTACAAAAGATTTCAAATAACTGAAAAAGAATGTTTAATTACAAAGTTTCCTACAAAATAAAAATCATGATCTAAGAAAAGAAACCTAATCTAGAAAACCTATGACTAACTAAAACCTGCAAAAACAACAAACAAATTAAAACAACCAATTTAATTTGGTAAATAATTAGAAAAATATAAATCTACTTTAAAAAATCCAATTTATGCAGTCATGGATGATTTATGCAACCCTAGAGTGCAAACAATGCAAATCTAACAAGTTTCTAATTATATGATGAATGCTGTAAAAAATTTTAATTATGAAAACTGTTGCGTAGGCCCAATTTTGATGGACTGTACGACCTACCTAGGATGACCTAAACCAAAAAATAATGGTTGGATTTAAACTTTGATAATGCATGAAAAAAAAAAAAAAAACCCTCCACTCAGAGAGGAGGAAAACTGGCAAGTGCAGGTTTGCCGCTCTTTGAGCAGGGGTAAAGCTGCAATTTGATCCCACTTCGTTCCAGCTCTATCTTTCATTTAGTTTTTTCACTTGTGGGGACGTGGCGCACAAACCCTTTAAATTTTCTTTTTCCACACCATGCACACTTCATCTTAGTGGGACACAACTATTGGCTCTTCCGAATGGACTGCACATAGAGGATGCCGTTGAATAAGGCCGATCCCGTATTTTACTCCCATTAGCGGGAAGATTTTCAATTGGAGTGAAATATTTGGGGGCAGTCCGTGAGATTGTAGGACGTTCAATTTAATGAGTTCGGTTTTTTTTCTACGAAATAAGAAATGATATCGGTCCAATAGATGGGCCCCATTTTGCATTTAGAGAGGAATCTTGTATTATTGATAATCGTGCATTTTCATATGGATCGTACAGTAGACCCAACCTTGACCTAGAGGGTTGAAAAAATTAGAAAAGTCGTAGGCTTTCTGCTGTTAAAGCAGTGGCAAAGTAGCACATGTAACATTTGCTCTGTTTATAGCAGAGGTAAAGATGCAGTTTGGATCCACACAGTTTTTACGTCTTTTTTGCCTCTGGGGGCCATATTTACATTATCTTCTCTAATTTCACTGCATTTTACTCCAAAGCAGGTCGAGCTGGTATAAGCTTAACCAGAACTATATCAACATCATCTTGGAATTGGCCTTTGCTCTTAGGGGTATGGGCAAAATCAGGGCCTAACTTATTTTTTAGCATAGCTAGCATTTGTTGAAGGAGTAAATGTACATATAATTTTCAATTGAGATCTGCATTAATTTTAGGGTCATGGCTAACTGTGGTCCTAGACTTAGGCCGAATGACCGAATGCTCCCCGTGTTTCACTCCATAGGTGCAGTCAATCTTACAGGGGACAATTTTCAATTAGAGAAGATTTGGGGTCACTCCATAAAAGGGATGACTTCTACTTTAACGAGCACTGATTCTTTTTTAAGATTTCATTCACTCAATCCTTTTTTTCCCCTTTGAAAACACAGAAAAAACTTATTCGAAAATTTTGGTCTTTAGTTTACTTGTTTGTTTTCTCGGAGAAAACCTCATCCTCCATTTATGCATACATGGGAGGATGGAGATGTAGGTCTTATGCAACGATCTTTAGTTCCACAAATAATAACAATATTATGAAAACTATTATTAGAAAAATGCTCTCACCGTATTTTCAAAATGCTGGTGAGATTCAAATGACATAAGAAAATCATGATTCAAAATATTACAAATAAGCTTATATTTAATAGCAATTTCTATTCAATCTTGAAAAGTTAATTTCTTTCTGCGATTATGTTTATATCCAATTTCGGAATGGTTGAGTTGAATAGAAGTAAAATATGTTTTATTATCTTTATCCCCCATGCAATGGTGTTAAGTACTGAAAATTCATTGAATAATTTTCGTAAGTTTTAATTGATAATTAATTTAAATAAAGACTTAAATTAGCTAATCAATCTCAATAAATTAATCAGTGCATTGCACAGAATTTAATGCTAGTAGAAATAATGCATTTTTCATATGGACCCTAGGGTGGATTCATCAACCCAGACATAGAGGCGAAAGAAAATGAAAATGTGCAGGTTTTGCTACACTCAAAGTGGAGGATAAGCAACAAATGCGGCTTTACTGCTACTCGAAAGGACTTGCTGCCCAAAACGGCGGAAAAGCTGCAAGTGCAGGTTTTCCTCCTCATGGAGGGGAGGAAAACTGGCAAGTGCAGGTATACCGTTGTTCGAAATAGCGGAAAAGCAGCAAGTGGGGGTTTTCGTCCTCTCGGAGGGGCAGAAAATAGGCAAGTGCAGGTTTGCCGCTCTTTGAGCAAGGGTAAAGCTGCAATTCGATCCCACTTCGTTCCAGCACTATCTTTCGTTTTGTTTTTTTACTTCTAGGGACGTGGCGCACAAAACCCTATGAATTTTCTTTTTCCACACCATGCACACATCATCTTAGTGGGATACAACTACTGGCTCATCCGAATGGACTGCACATAGAGGACACCGTTGGATCAGGCCGATCCCGTGTTTTACTCCGATTTTAATCAGGCTAATCCGCCGTTTTGAGCAGCGGTAAACCTGGACTTGCAAGTTTTCCTCCCCACCAAGAGGAGGAAAAGCTGCAAGTCGTTTTAAGTAGCAGTAAAGCCGCATTTGTAGCTTTTCCTCCACTTTGAGCATAGGAAAACCTGCACATTTTTATTTTCTTTCGCCTCTATGTCTGGGTTGAATCCGCTCTAGGGTCCATATGAAAAATGCATTATTTCTACTAGCATTAAATTGTGTGCAATGCACTGACTAATTTATTGAGATTAATTAGCTAATTTAAGTCTTTATTTAAATTAATTATCAATTAAAACTTACGAAAATTATTCAATGAATTGTCAGTTTTTAACGTCATTGCATGGGGGATAAAGATAATAAAACAGATTTTACTTCTATTCAACTCAATCATTCCAAAATTGGATATAAACATAATCGCAGAAAGAAATTAACTTTTCAAGATTGAATAGAAATTGCTATTAAATATAAGCTTATTTGTAATATTTTGAATCACGATTTTCTTATGTCATTTGAATCTCACCAGCATTTTGAAAATACGGTGAGAGCATTTTTCTAATAATAGTTTTCATAATATTGTTATTATTTGTGGAACTAAAGACCGTTGCATAAAACCTACATCTCCATCCTCCCATGTGTGCATAAATGGAGGATGAGGATTTGTCCGAGAAAACAAACAAGTAAACTAAAGACCAAAATTTTAGAATAAGTTTTTTCTGTGTTTTGAAAGGGGAAAAAAAGGATTGAGTGAATGAAATCTTAAAAAAGAATCAGTGCTCGTTAAAGTAGAAGTCATCCCTTTTATGGAGTGACCCCAAATCTTCTCTAATTGAAATTTGTCCCCCGTAAGATTGACTGCACCTATGGAGTGAAACACGGAGAGCATTCGGCCTAAGTCTAGGACCACACTTAGCCATGACCCTAAAATTAATGCAGACGCATATCTCAATTGGAAATTATATGTACTTTTACTCCTTCAACAAATGCTAGCTAGGCTAAAAAATAAGTTAGGCCCTGGTTTTGCCCATACCCCTAAGAGCAAAGGCCAATTCCAAGATGATGTTGATATAGTTCTGGTTAAGCTTATACTGGCTCGACCTACTTTGGAGTAAAATGCAGTGAAATTAGAGAAGATAATGTAAATATGGCCCCCAGAGGCAAAAAAGACGTAAAAACTGTGTGGATCCAAACTGCATCTTTACCTCCGCTATAAACAGAGCAAATGTTACATGTGCTACTTTGCCACTGCTTTAACAGCAGAAAGCCTACGACTTTTCTAATTTTTTCAACCCTCTAGGTCAAGGTTGGGTCTACTGTACGATCCATATGAAAATGCACGATTATCAATAATACAGGATTCCTCTCTAAATGCAAAATGGGGCCCATCTATTGGACTGATATCATTTCTTATTTCGTAGAAAAAAAACCAAACTCATTAAATTGAACGTCCTACAATTTCACGGACTGTCCCCAAATATTTCACTCCAATTGAAAATTTTCCCGCTAATTGGAGTAAAATACGGGATCGGCCTTATTCAACGGCGTCCTCTATGTGCAGTCCATTCGGAAGAGCCAATAGTTGTGTCCCACTAAGATGAAGTGTGCATGGTGTGGGAAAAGAAAATTTAAAGGGTTTTGTGCGTCACGTCCCCATAAGTGAAAAAACTAAATGAAAGATAGAGTTGGAACGAAGTGGGATCAAATTGCAGCTTTACCCCCTGCTCAAAGAGCGGCAAACCTGCACTTGCCAGTTTTCCTCCCCTCCGAGAGGAGGAAAACCTCCACTTGCCGCTTTTCCGCCGTTTTGAACAGCGGTATACCTGCACTTGCCAGTTTTCCTCTCCTCCATGAGGAGGAAAACTTGCACTTACAGCTTTGCCGCCGTTTTGAGCAGCAAGTCCTTTTCAGTAACAGTAAAGCCGCATTTGCTGCTTATCCTCCACTTTGAGTGTAGGAAAACCTGCACATTTTCATTTTCTTTCGCCTCTATGTCTAGGTTGAATATGCTCTAGGGTCCATATGAAAAATGCATTATTTCTACTAGCATTAAATTCTGTGCAATGCACTGATTAATTTATTGAGATTAATTAGCTAATTTAAGTCTTTGTTTAAATTAATTATCAATTAAAAGTTATGAAAATTATTCAATGAATTGTCAGTACTTAAAGCCATTGAATGGGGGATAAAGATAATAAAACATATTTTACTTCTATTCAACTCAACCATTCCAAAATTGGATATAAACATAATCGCAGAACGAAATTAACTTTTCAAGATTGAATAGAAATTGCTATTAAATATAAGCTTATATGTAATTCTAATATTTTGAATCATGATTTTCTTATGTCATTTGAATCTCACCAGCATTTTGAAAATACGATGAGAGCATTTTTCTAATAATAGTTTTCATAGTATTGTTATTATTTGTGGAACTAAAGAGTACCGCTGCTTAAAACCTACATCCCCATTCTCCCATGTATGCATAAATGGTGGATGAGGATTAGTCCGAGAAAACAAACAACTAAACTAAAGACCAAAATTTTTGTATAAGTTTTTGTATAACTAATAGAAATTTGTCCCCTGAAAGATTGACTGCTCCTATTGGAGTGAAACACGGGAAGCATTCGGTCATTCGGCCTAAGTCTAGGACCACACTTAGCCATGGCCCTAAAATTAATGCAGATGCCGATCTCAATTGAAAATTTTATGTACTTTTACTCCTACATATGCTAGCCAGGCTAAAAAATAAATTTGGCCCTTGTTTTGCCCATACGCCTAAGAGCAAATGCCAATTCCAAGATGATGTTGATAAAGTGCTGGTTGAGCTTATACCGGCTTGGCCTACTTTGGAGTAAAATGCAATGAAATTAGAGAAGATAATGTAAATATGCCCCGCAGAGACAAAAAAGACGTAAAAACAGGGTGGATCCAAACTGCATCTTTACCTCCGCTATAAACAAAGCAAATGTTGCATCTGCTACTTTACCACTGCCTTAACAGCAAAAAGCGTGCGAGTTTTCTAATTGGGATTTTTACAAAATAATTAAGCTTATAGTCTAATTAGACGGTTTTATAAAGAAAAATAATGAAACTACATATTGGTTGTTCGTACATTTCTTTTGGACAAAAATACCTCAGTTGACGATATCATTAGTTAGATTGACGATATCGCCAACTGCCTGTATAGCCAAAGACATCACAAAGTCCCGAATTTTCAATTGCATTTCATCTTCTCTCTATCTTTTTGTTCATTTCTTCAATTTTTGTGGGTAATCTACTTTCATTTCCCTTAGATTTTCCTTGAATTTAGTTTGCGAAGAAATGTGCATCAAGTGGAGAAAGAGATGATGGATGCTCTAATTGAGGTTGAAGATGAAAATGGTAGGAAATATCCCCACTAACAAACAAGCACAACCCGTTACCCATTCACAGAAGACAACCCCCACCTCATATTTCATCACCATTATCATCTTCTTCCTAACTCCATCTCAGATTTGCCATCTTCTCCCTTCTCTATCACCCCAACTGAACCATCTTCCTCATCCATCCCTCTTTCTCATCCTCATCCAACTTTCTCATCATCACCATACTCGAACATTTGAACCGACTTGTAAACGGCCAGCACCCATCTTCACCATCCACAATTGCAACTCCACTCTAGGACATTGCAACTTTCTCACCGCCAATTGCAAACAACTCCATCTTCCTCATCATCTCCCCCATCTCCATCTTCATACATCAAACACCAACCAACACTCCATTCCTTTTCTCCATCACATTTCAAACCCCTTAAACCAAACACAATAAATACCACCGCCACTTGCAACACCTTTGTTTTCATCTTTTTTCTTCTTCATCATCATCTCCAATTCATTCCATCATTTGAACCCAGCCTGCACGAACCTACATGAGACCAATCCATCTACATCCCTTCATCTCCAATACCGGCACACCTTCCCATCTTCTCTTTGTTCTACCAATCAAACACACACTATACAAATAAGATGAACAAAAGAAAACAAACAAATAAGATGAATGCAAGATCTATTCCTTCATGAAAATCGCATTTCAAGGGGAGGAAGACGAAGTGGGTTGCCGATTTGGGATTTTTTCCACCAAGGCTTTTTGACGATATCATTAACTATTGATGATATCGTCAACTGGGGCAAAATTGTCAAAATAAAATGTACAAACCACTCATTCGTATTTTTCTTATCATTCTTCGTCAAAACGTTTAATCACACTCTAAACTTAATTATTTCGTAAAAATCCCTTTCTAATTTTTTGAACCCTTTAGGTTTGAGTTGGGTCTACTGTACGATCCATATGAAAATGCACGATTATCAATAATACATGATTCTTCTTTAAATGCACAATGGGGCCCATCTATTGGACCGATATCATTTCTTATTTCGTAGAAAAAAATCCAAACTCATTAAATTAAACGTCCTACAATTTCACGAATTGTCTCCAAATTCACTCCAATTGAAATTATTCCCGCCAATTGGAGTAAAATACGGGATCGGCTTAATTCAATGGCGTCCTCTATGTGCAATCCATTCGGATGAACCAGTAGTTGTGTCGCGCTAAGATGACTTGTGCATGGTGTGGAAAAAGAAAATTTAAAGGGTTTTGTGCGCCACGTCCCCATAAGTGAAAAAACAAAATGAAAGATAGCGCTGGAACGAAGTGGGATCAAATTGCAGGCTTACCCCCGCTCAAAGAGCGGCAAACCTGCACTTGCCTGTTTTCCTCCCCTCTGAGAGGAGGAAAACCTGCACTTGCATCTTTTCTACCGTTTTGAGCAGCGGTAAACCTGCACTTGCAAGTTTTCCTCCCCTCCGAGAGGAGGATAACCTGCACTTGCAGCTTTTTCGCCGTTTTGAGCAGCGATAAACCTGCACGTGCAAGTTTTCCTCCCGTCCGAGAGGAGGAAAAGCTGCAAGTCGATTTGAGTAGTAGTAAAGCCACATTTGCAGCTTTTACTCTACTTTGACCATAGGAAAACCTGCACATTTTCATTTCCTTTCACCTCTATGTCTGGGTTGATTCCGCCCTAGGGTCCAAATGAAAAATGCATTATTTCTAATAGCAAGGAATTCTGTGCAATGCTTTAATTAATTTATCTAGGTTAATTAGCTAATTTAAGTCCTTATTTAATTAATTATCAGCTAAAAGTTACAAAAATTATTCAATGAATTGTCAGTACTTAACGCCATTGCATGGGGGATGAAGGTAATAAATGAGATTTTGCTTCTACACAACTCATCCGTTCCAAAATTTGATCTAAACATAATCGCAGAACGAAATTAACTTTTCAAGATTGAACATAAATTGCTATTAAATATAAGCTTATAAGTAATTCTAATATTTTGAATCACGATTTTCTTATGTCATTTGAATCTCACCAGCATTTTGAAAATACAGTGAGAGCATTTTTCAAATAATAGTTTTCATAATATTCTTATTATTAGTGGAACTAAAAACCGTTGCATACATCTCCATCCTCCCATGTATGCATAAATGAAGGATTAGGATTTGTCCGGGAAAACAAACAAGTAAACTAAAGGACAAAATTTTGGTATAAGTTTTTTCTATGTTTTCAAAGGGGAAAAAAGGATTGAGCGAATGAAATCTTAAAAAAGAATCTGAGCTCGTTAAAGTAGTTGTCCACCCTTTTATGGAGTGACCCCAAATCTTCTCTAATAGAAATTTGTCCCCTTTAAGATTGACTGCTCCTATTGGAGTGAAACACGGGAAGCATTCGGTCATTCGGCCTAAGTCTAGGATCACACTTAGCCACGGCCCTAAAATTATTGCAGTGGCCGATCGCAATCGAAGATTATATGTACTTTTACTCCTTCCACATATGCTAGCCAGGCTAAAAAATAAGTTCGGCCCGGTTTTCCCGATACACGTAAGAGCAAAGGCCAATTACAAGATGATGTTGATAAAGTTCTGGTTGACCTTATACCAGCTAGACCTACTTTGGAGTAAAAGGCAACGAAATTAAAGAAGATAACGTAAATATGCCCCCCATAGACAAAAAAGATGTAAAAACAGTGTGGACCCAAACTGCATCTTTACCTCCGCTATAAACGGAGCAAATGTTGCATGTGCTACTTTCCCACTGCTTTAACAGCAGAAAGCCTGCAAGTTTTCTAATTTTTTCAACACTCTAGGTCTGGGTACTGTACGATCCATACGAAAATGCACGAATATCAATAATACATGATTCCTCTCTAAATGCACAATGGGGCCCATCTATTGGACCGATATCATTTCTTATTTCATAGAAAAAAATCCGAACTCATTAAATTGAACGTCCTACAGTTTCACGGATAGTCCCCAAATTCAATCCAATTGAAAATTTTCCCGCAAATTGGAGTAAAATACGAGATCGTCTTGATTCAACAGCGTCCTCTATGTGCAGTCCATTCGGACGAGCCACTAGTTGTGTCCCACTAAGATGACGTGTGCATGGTGCGGAAAAAGAAATTTCAAACGGTTCTGTGCGCCACGTCCCCAGAAGTGAAAGAAAAAAAATGAAAGATAGCGCTGGAACAAAGCGGGATCAAATTGCAACTTTACCCTCGCGAAAAGAGCGGCAAACCTACACTGGCTAGTTTTCCTCCCCTCCGAGAGGAGGAAAACCTGCACTTACAACTTTTTTGCCGTTTCGAGCAGCGGTAAACCTGCACGTGCCAGTTTTCCTTCACTCTGAGAGGAGGAGAACCTACACTTACAGGTTTTCCGCCATTTTGAGCAGCGGTAAACCTGCACTAGCGAGTTTTCCTCCCCTTCGAGAGGAGGAAAAGCTGCAAGTCGACTTGAGTAGCAGTAAAGCCACATCTGCCGCTTTTACTCCACTTTGAGCGTTGGAAAACCTGTACATTTTCATTTTCTTTTGCCTCTACGTCTAGGTTGAATCCGCCCTGGGGTCCACTTGAAAAATGCATTATTCCTACTAGCATTAAATTCTGTGCAATCGTCGGATTAATTTATTGAGATTAATTAGCTAATTTAAGTCTTTATTTAAATCAATTATCAATTAAAAGTTACGAAAAGTATTCAATGAATTGTCAGTACTTAACGCCATTGCCATCGGGGATAAAGATAATAAAACAGATTTTGCTTCTATTCAACTCAACAGTTCCTAAATTGGATATAAATATAATCGCAGAACGAAATTAACTTTTCAAGATTGAATAGAAACTGCTACTAAATATAAGCTTATATGTAATTCTAATATTTTGAATCACGATTTTCTTATGTCTTTTGAGTCTCACCAGCATTTTGAAAATACGATGAGAGCAATTTTCTAATAATAGTTTTCATAATATTGTTATTATTTTTGGAACTAAAAACCATTGCATAAAACCTACATCTCCATCCTCCCATATATGCATAAATGGAGGATGAGGATTTGTCCGGGAAAACAAACAAGTAAACTAAAGGACAAACTTTTAGTACAAGTTTTTTCTGTGTTTTCAAAGGGAAAAAAAAGGATTGAGTGAATGAAATCTTAAAAAAGAATCTGAGCTCGTTAAAGTAGATGTCCTCCCTTTTATCGAGTGACCCCAAATCTACTCTAATAGAAATTTGTCCCCCTGTAAGATTGACCGCTCCTATTGGAGTGAAACAAGGGGAGCATTTGGTCATTCGGCCTAAGTCTAGGACCACACTTAGCCACGGCCCTAAAATTATTACAGTGGCCGATTGTAATTGAAAATTATATGTACTTTTACTCCTTCCACAAATGCTAGCCAGGCTAAAACATGTGTTGGTCCCTAGTTTTGCCGATACGCTTAACAGCAAAGGCCAATTCCAAGATGATGTTGATAAAGTTCGGGTTGAGCTTATACCGGCTAGACCTACTTTGGAGTAAAATGCAATGACATTAGAGAAGATAATGTAAATATTCCCCCCAGAGACCAAAAAGACGTAAAAACAGTGTGGACGCAAACTGCATCTTTACCTCCGCTATAAACGGAGCAGATGTTGCGTGTGCTACTTTCCCACTGCTTTAACAGCAGAAAGCCTGCAAGTTTTCTAATTTTTTCAACCATCTAGGCCTGGGTAGGGTCTACTGTACGATCCAGATGAAAATGCACGAATATCAATAATACAGGATTCCTCTCTAAATGCACAATGGGGCCCATCTATTGGACCGATATCATTTCCTATTAAGTAGAAAAAAATCCGAACTCATTAAATTGAACGTCCTACAATTTCACGGACTGTCCCCAAATTCACTCCAATTGTATTTTTTCCCGCTAATTGGAGTAAAATACGGGATCGGCTTAATTCAACGGCGTCCTCTATGTGCAGTCCATTCAGACGAGCCAGTAGTTGTGTCCCACTGAGATGACGTGTGCAAGGTGTGGAAAAGGAAAATTCAAACGGTTTTGTGCGCCACGTCCCCATAAGTGAAAGAAAAAAAACGAAAGATAGCGCTAGAACGAAGCGGAATCAAATTACAGCTTTTCCCTCGCGAAAAGAGCGGCAAACCTGCACTGGCCAGTTTTCTTCCCCACCGAGAGGAGGAAAACCTGCACTTGCAGCTTTCCCACAGTTTAGAGCAGCGGTAAACCTGCACTTGCCAGTTTTCCTCCACTTCGAGAGGAGGAAAACCTGCACTTGCAGGTTTTCTGCCGTTTTGATCAGCGGTAAACCTGCACTAGCAAGTTTTCCTCCCCTCCGAGAGGAGGAAAAGCAGCAAGTCGACTTGAGTAGCAGCAAAGCCGCATCTGCTGCCACTTTTACTCCAATTTGAGCGTTGGAAAACCTGCACATTTTCATTTTCTTTCGCCTCTATGTCTGGGTTGAAACCGCCCTAGGGTCCACTTGAAAAATGCATTATTCCTACTAGCATTAAATTCTGTGCAATCCACAGATTAATTTATTGAGATTAATTAGATAATTTAAGTTTTTTATTTAAATCAACTATCAATTAAAAGTTACGAAAACTATTCAATGAATTGTCAGTACTTAATGCCATTGCATGGGGGATAAAGATAATAAAACAGATTTTGCTTCTATTCAACTCAACAGTTCCCAAATTGGAGATAAACATAATCGTAGAACGAAATTAACTTTTCAAGATTGAATAGAAACTGCTATTAAATATAAGCTTATATGCAATTCTAATATTTTGAATCACGATTTTCTTATGTCATTTGAATCTCACCAGCATTTTGAAAATACGGTGAGAGAATTTTTCTAATAATAGTTTTCATAATATTATTATTATTTGTGGAACTAAAAACCGTTGCATAAAACCTACATCTCCATCCTCCCATATATGCATAAATGGAGGACGAGGATTTGTCCGGGAAAACAAACAAGTAAACTAAAGGACAAAATTTTAGTATACATTTTTTCTGTGTTTTCAAAGGGAAAGAAAAGGATTGAGTGAATGAAATCTTAAAAAAGAATATGAGCTCGTTAAAGTAGATGTCCTCCCTTTTATGGAGTGACCCCAAATATACTCTAATAGAAATTTGTCCCCTGTAAGATTGACTGCTCCTATTGGAGTAAAACAGGGGGAGCATTCGGTCATTCAGCCTAAGTCTAGGACCGCACTTAGCCATGGCCCTAAAATTAATGCAGAGGTCGATCGCAATTGAAACTTATATGTACTTTTACTCCTTCCACATATGCTAGCCAGGCTAAAACATGTGTTGGTCCCTAGTTTTGCCAATACGCCTAAGAGCAAAGGCCAATTCCAAGATGATGTTGATAAAGTTCTGGTTGAGCTTATACCGGCTAGACCTACTTTGGAGTAAAATGCAATGAAATTAGAGAAGGTAATGTAAATATGCCCCCCAGAGACAAAAAAGACGTAAAAACAGTGTGGATCCAAACTGCATCTTTACCTCCGCTATAAACGGAGCAAATCTTGCATGTGCTACTTTACCACTGCTTTAACAGCAGAAAGCCTGCAAGTTTTCTAATTTTTTCAACACTCTAGGTCTGGGTAGGGTCTACTGTACGATCCATACGAAAATGCACGAATATCAATAATACATGATTCCTCTCTAAATGCACAATGGGGCCCATCTATTGGACCGATATCATTTCTTATTTCATAGAAAAAAATCCAAACTCATTAAATTGAACGTCCTACAGTTTCACGGATAGTCCCCAAATTCACTCCAATTGAAAATTTTCCCGCTAATTGGAGTAAAATACGGGATCGGCTTGATTCAACGGCGTCCTCTATGTGCAGTCCATTCGGATGTGCCAGTTGTTGTGTCCCACTAAGATGACGTGTGCATGGTGTGGAAAAAGAAAATTCAAACGGTTTTGTGTGCCACGTCCCCATAAGTGAAAGAAGAAAAATGAAAGATAGCGCTGGAACGAAGCGGGATCAAATTGCAGCTTTACCCTCGTGAAAAGAGTGGCAAACCTGCACTGGCCAGTTTCCCTCCCCTTCGAGAGGAGGAAAACCTGCACTTGCAGCTTTTCTGCCATTTCGAACAGCCATAAACCTACACTTACCAGTTTTCCTCCACTCCGAGAGGAGGAAAACCTGCACTTGCAAGTTTTCCGCTTTTGTGAGCAGCGGTAAACCTGCACTAAGCAGGTTTTCCTCCCCTCCGAGAGGAGGAAAAGCTGCAAGTCGACTTGAGTAGCAGTAAAGCCGCATCTGCCGCTTTTACTCCACTTTGAGCGTCGGAAAACCTACACATTTTCAATTTCTTTCGCCTCTATGTCTGGGTTGAATCCGCCCTTGGGTCCATATGAAAAATGTATTATTTCTACTAGCGTTAAATTCTGTGCAATCCACGGATTAATTTATTGAGGCTAATTAGCTAATTTAATTCTTTATTTAAATCAATTATCAATTAAAAGTTACGAAAACTATTCAATGAATTGTCAGTACTTAACGCCATTGCATGGGGGATAAAGATAATAAAATAGATTTTGCTTCTATTCAACTCAACCGTTCCTAAATTGGATATTTACATAATCCCAGAACGAAATTAACTTTTCATGATTGAATAGAAATTGCTATTAAATATAAGCTTATATGTAATTCTAATATTTTGAATCACGATTTTCTTATGTCATTTGAATCTCACCAGCATTTTGGAAATACGGTGAGAGCATTTTCCTAATAATAGTTTTCATAATATTGTTATTATTTGTGGAACTAGAAACCGTTGCCTAAAACCTACATCTCCATCCACCCATATATGCATAAATGGTGGATGAGGATTTGTCCGGGAAAACAAACAAGTAAGCTAAAGGCCAAAATTTTAGTATAAGTTTTTTCTGTGCTTACAAAGGGGAAGAAAAAGATTGAGTGAATGGAATATTAAAAAAGAATCTGAGCTCGTTAAAGTAGATGTCCTCCCTTTTATTGAGTTACTCCAAATCTACTCTAATAGAAATTTGTCCCCTGTAAGATTGACTGCTCCTATTGGAGTGATACACAGGGAGCATTCAGTTATTCAACATACGTCTAGGACCACATTTAGCCATGGCCCTAAAATTAATGCAGAGGCCGATCGCAATTGAAAATTATATGTACTTTTACTCCTTCCACATATGCTAGCAAGCCTAAGAGATTAGTTAGGCCCTGGTTTTACTGATACGCCTAAGAGCAAAGGCCAATTCCAAGATGATGTTGATAAAGTTCTGGTTGAGCTTATACCGGCTAGACCCACTTTGGAGTAAAATGCAATGAAATTAGAGATGATCATGTAAATATGCCCCCCAAAGACAAAAAAGACGTAAAAATAGTGTGGATCCAAACTGCATCTTTACCTCCGCTATAAACGGAGCAAATGTTGCATGTGCTACTTTACCACTGCTTTAACAGCAGAAAGCCTGCGAGTTTTCTAATTTTTTCAACCCTCTAGGTCTGGGTAGGGTCTACTGTACGATCCATATGAAAATGCATGAATATCAATAATACAGGATTCCTCTCTAAATGCACAATGGGGCCTATCTATTGGACCGATATCTTTTCTTATTTCGTAGAAAAAAAATCGAACTAATTAAATTGAACGTCCTACAGTTTCACGGACAGTCCCCAAATTCACTTCAATTGAAATTTTTCCCGCTAATTGGAGTAAAATATGGGATCGGCTTGATTCAACGGCGTTCTCTATGTGCAGTTCATTCGGATGTGCTAGTTGTTGTGTCCCACTAAGATGACGTGTGCATGGTGTGGAAAAGGAAAATTCAAACGGTTTTGTGCGCCACGTCCCCATAAGTGAAAGATGAAAAATGAAAGATAGCGCTGGAACGAAACGGGATCAAATTGCAGCTTTACCCTCTTGAAAAGAGTGGCAAACCTGCACTGGCCAGTTTCCCTCCCCTTCAAGAGGATGAAAACCTGCACTTGCAGCTTTTCTGCCATTTCGAACAGCCATAAACCTGCACTTACCAGTTTTCCTCCACTCCGAGAGGAGGAAAACCTGCACTTGCAGGTTTTCCGCTTTTTTGAGCAGCGGTAAACCTGCACTAAGCAGGTTTTCCTCCCCTCCGAGAGGAGGAAAAGCTGCAAGTCGACTTGAGTAGCTGTAAAGCCGCATCTGCCGCTTTTACTCCACTTTGAGCGTCGGAAAACCTGCACATTTTCAATTTCTTTCGCCTCTATGTCTGGGTTGAATCCGCCCTAGGGTCCATATGAAAAATGTATTATTTCTACTAGCGTTAAATTCTGTGCAATCCACGGATTAATTTATTGAGGCTAATTAGCTAATTTAATTCTTTATTTAAATCAATTATCAATTAAAAGTTACGAAAACTATTCAATGAATTGTCAGTACTTAACACCATTGCGTGGGGGATAAAGATAACAAAATAGATTTTGCTTCTATTCAACTCAACCGTTCCTAAATTGGATATAAACATAATCCCAGAACGAAATCAACTTTTCATGATTGAATAGAAATTGCTATTAAATATAAGCTTATATGTAATTCTAATATTTTGAATCACGATTTTCTTATGTCATTTAAATCTCACCAGCATTTTGAAAATACAGTGAGAGCATTTTTCTAATAATAGTTTTCATAATATTGTTATTATTTGTGGAACTAAAAACCGTTGCATAAAACCTACATCTCCATCCTCCCATATATGCATAAATGGAGGATGAGGATTTGTCCGGGAAAACAAACAAGTAAACTAAAGGCCAAAATTTTAGTATAAGTTTTTTCTGTGCTTACAAAGGGGAAGAAAAGGTTTGAGTGAATGAAATCTTAAAAATGAATATGAGCTCGTTAAAGTAGAAGTCCTCCCTTTTATGGAGTGACCCCAATTCTTCTCTAATAGAAATTTGTCCCCTGGAAGATTGACTGCTCCTGTTGGTGTGAAACACGAGGAGCATTCGGTCATTCGGCCTAAATCTAGGACCACACTTAGCAATGGCCCTAAAATTAATGCAGAGGCCAATCTCAATTGAAAATTATATGTACTTTTACTCCTTCCACATATGCTAGCCAGGCTAAAAAATAAGTTAGGCCTTGGTTTTGCCCATACGCCTAAGAGCAATGGCCAATTCCAAGATGATGTTGATAAAGTTCAGGTTGAGCTTATACCGGCTTGACCTACTTTGAAGTAAAATGCAATGAAATTAGAGAAGATAATGTAAATATGTCTCCCATAGACAAAAAAAAGACGTAAAAAACGGTGTGGATCCAAACTGCATCTTTACCGCCGCAATAAACAGAGCAAATGTTGCAGTGCTACTTTACCACTGCTTTAACAGCAGAAAGCCTGCGAGTTTTCTATTTTTTTCAACCCTCTAGAGAGGGTTGGGTCTGCAGTACGATCCATATGAAAATGCGCGATTATCAATAATACAGGATTCCTCTCTAAATGCACAATGGGGCCCATCTCTTGGACCGATATCATTTCTTGTTTCGTAGAAAAAAATCAGAACTCATTAAATTGAACATCCTACACTTTCACGAACTGTCCCCAAACTCACTCCATTTGAAATTATTCCGCTAATTGGAGTAAAATACGGGATCGGCCTAATTCAACGGCGTCCTCTATGTGTTGTCCATTCAGATGAGCTAGTAGTTGTGTCCCACTAAGATGATGTGTGCATGATGTGTGCATGGTGTGGAAAAAGAAAATTCAAAGGATTTTGTGCGCCACGTCCCCATAAGTAAAAAAAAAAAATGAAAGATAGCGCTAGAACAAAGTAGGATCAAATTGCAGCTTTACCGCCACAAAGAGCAGAAAACCTACACTTGAAAGTTTTCCTCCACTCTTAGTGGAGGCAAACCTATACTTGCCAGTTTTCCACCCCTCCGAGAGGAGGAAAACCTGCACTTGCAGCTTTTGCACCGTTTTGAGCAGCGGTAAACCTGCACTTTCAAATTTTCCTCCCCTCCGAGAAGAGAAAAGGCTGCAAGTCGTTTTAAGTAGCAGCAAAGCCACATTTGCAGCTTTTCCTCCACTTTGAGCTTAGGAAAACCTGCACATTTTCATTTTCTTTGGGCTCTATGTCTGGGTTGAATCTGCCCTAGGGTCCATATGAAAAATGCATCATTTCTACTAGCATTAAATTATGTGCAATGCATTGATTAATTTATTGAGATTAATTAGCTAATTTAAGTCTTCAATTACATTAATTATCAATTAAAGTTTTGAAAATTATTCAATGAATTGTCAGTACTTACCTCCATTGCATGGTGGATGAAGATAATAAAATAGATTTTACTTCTATTCAACTCAATCGTTCCAAAATTGGATATAAACATAATCGCAGAACGAAATTAACTTCTCAAGATTGAATAGAAATTGATATTCAATATAGGCTTATATGTTATTCTAATATTTTGGATCACGATTTTCTTATGTCATTTGAATCTCACCAGCATTTTGGTAATACGGTGAGAGCATTTTTCTAATAATAGTTTTCATAATATTGTTATTATTTGTGGAACTAAAAACCGTTGCATAAAACCTACATCTCCATCCTCCCATATATGCATAAATGGAGGATGAGGATTTGTCCGGGAAAACAAAAAAATAAGCTAAAGACCATAATTTTAGTATAAGTTTTTTTTGTGTTTTCAAAGGGGAAAAAAAGGATTGAGTGAATGAAATCTTAAAAAAGAATCTGAGCTCGTTAAAGTAGATGTCCTCCCTTTTATGGAGTGACCCCAAATCTTCTCTAACAGAAATTTGTCGCCTGTAAGATTGACTACTCCTATTGTAGTGATACACAGGGAGTATTCGGTTATTCGACCTAAGTCTAGGACTACACTTAGCCATGGCCCTAAAATTAATGCAGAGGCCGATCTCAATTGAAAATTATATGTACTTTCACTCCTTCCACATTTGCTAGCGAGGCTAAAAAATAAGTTAGGCCCTGGTTTTGCCCATACACCTAAGAGCAAAGGCCAATTCCAAGATGATGTTGATAAAGTTCTGGTTGAGCTTATACCGGCTTTACCTACTTTGGAGAAAAATGCAACGAAATTAGAGAAGATAGTGTAAATATGTCCCCCAGAGACAAAAAAGACATAAAAATAGTGTGGATCCATACCGCATCTTTACCACCGCTATAAACAGAGCAAATGTTGCTTGTGCTACTTTACCACTGCTTTAACAGCAGAAAGCCTATGAGTTTTCAAAATTTTTCAACCCTTTAGGTTTGAGTTGGGTCTACAGTACGATCAACATGAAAATGCACGATTATCAATAATACAGGATTCCTCTCTAAATGCACAATGGGGCCCATCTATTGGACCGGTATCGTTTCTTATTTCATAGAAGAAAATCAAAACTCATTAAATTGAACGTCCTACAATTTCACGGACAGTCCCCAAATTCACTCCAATTGAAATTATTCCCGCTAATTGGAGTAAAATATGAGATCGACCTAATTCAACGGCGTCCTCTATGTGCGGTCCATTTGGATGAGCCAGTAGTTGTGTCCCACGAAGATGATGTGTGCATGGTGTGGAAATAGAAAATTCAAAGGGTTCTGTGCGCCACGTCCCCATAAGTAAAAAAAAAACAAAACAAAAGGTAGAGCTAGAATGAAGTGGGATCGAATTACAGCTTTACCCCCGTTCAAAGCGCGGCAAACCTGCACTTGCAGCTTTTTCACCATTTTGAACAGCAGTAAACTTGCACTTGCCAGTATTCCTCCCCTCCGAGTGTAGGAAAACCAGCACTTGCAGCTTTTCCGCCGTTTTGAGCAGCGGTAAACCTGCACTTGCAAGTTTTCCTCCCCTCTGAGAGGAGGAAAATCTGTAAGTCGTTTTGAGTAGCAGTAAAGCCGCATTTGCGGCTTTTCCTCCACTTTGAGCGTAGGAAAACCTGCTCATTTTCAGTTTCTTTCGCCTCTATGTCTGGGTTGAATCCGCCCTATGGTCCATATGAAAAATGCATTATTTCTACTTGCATTAAAAAAAAAAAAAAAAAAAAAAAAAAAAAAAAAAAAAACCAGAATTGGAAAAGGAGTTCAGATGAGAAACTTATTAATGCAACAAGATGTCTACTTTAACTAATTATGCTGCTGAATTCTGCAACAGGCTGTTCGAGTACCCCTGTTTAGGCCTCTCGAAAAGTAACTTTCCATTGTTGTTTTGAGCAGAAACTCTTAGGCTACAAAGGCATATCTCCAAAGTCCAAATCCGCAAAGTTTCAACGAAAAATAAGTTCATTATCCTGACTTTTTGAAGCACGTACTTTTGAAACACGATCACTTCAAATCTGTTGAAACTATGCAGAATTTTTCGGCTTTCAAGTTGCCAATTTTGTATCAATTCGAACTTAATCTTCTAAGCAGTCCACAAAACTTGGTTTCCAAGCACATAAAAATGGGTAATTGAAAAACCCTAAGTCTCATGCATGCGATGATCACTTTCCAGCCTTTGTGCATTGAATAAAATAGAAAGTTTCCAAACTTATCATAAAAGATGCAATTAGAAGTTTCTAAATTAGAATAATTGTCGTAAAATCAATCAGATAAATAGCTGGAAATAAAAATAAAAGTGGTGAAAAAAATAAAAGCGGAAAATTATGCCTCCAAGATCTTAGAATTCAACAATGGTCTAAGCATTGAAAATATGGGTATTATAGCCCTTGTCCTCTCTTCTTGGAGTAGGGAAAGAGGCAACCAATTTTAAGAAGCATGATTTCTCTAGACACTGATTCGCCAAACTGATTTTCAATGCCTGGTCTAAGCATATGATATATTGTCTCCAAAAATAACATATAAAAAACTAAAACAATAAACTCCTCTCTTCATTATTCTCTCAAACAAGCTTCTTGATCTATGCCTAAGAAGAACTAAAAGGGAGAAGTAATGAGGGGATGATGCAGGGGGGGTGTGGAGGGATGGAGTGAAGCCTTCACTTGTGCATAATGAAGCTTGGAGTTCCCTATTAGGGGCTGGCCTTATTTATAGTTTGTTTCCACCTCCTCTTGCTACAATTTGTTTCCTCTTTGGTTTGATTCTTGGCTAACTTCTAAGCGAGATCTCCTCATTGTTTCTATATTTGAAGAGAGTTCTAGCTTAGGCTTCAAGCAATCTTTCATGTTAGGAAACTGTTGTGATATAAGGCCTACGAGAGAAGATCAAGCATGCACAAGAGAACACAGAGATTTACGTGGTTCGGCTTTTGGCCTACGTCCATGAGGTAGACAGGAGAATTCACTATGCTCTCAGAAGAGGTGTACATCATAAAGGCTCTTAGCCTCTATTAATAATATCAGCCCCAAAACCCTATTACACCCAAACACTACTTCTAATCACAGTAGACCTGCAATAATAGACACACTTCTAATCACAGTAGAACACGGACAATGCAGGAGCCCGGTTTACCAAATTTATTACTTCTATTGAGCCATACAACCTAACAAATCTCAACCTTGGTGAATATTGAAGCTGATCCTCATGCACAGAACACATCTCACTGTCTCCACTTGCCCCTTAGGGCACTCAGGTACTAAGCACACCGATCAAAACTTTAATTTAACTCATCCCTTCATAAAAGCACCAAATCGCTTGTAACATTGTACAGAAGCTTGCTTCGACCCGTACAATGATTTCTTTAAATTGCATACATGATCAGGAACCTTAAACTGCACTCTACCTGCACTGAAAGCGTCGTAGAACCACTTGCATCCGATGGCCTGATTTTCCTTATCAAGAGACTATATCTCTTCATTCATAGTTGTTACCCGTTGACTACTTTTTAGCCCTTCCATTAATTCAAGAGACTTAGTCGTCAATGCGTATGCAACTATATCATCACGACCACTCTTTGATGTAGACGCGTACGTCATCATATCTTCGAAACTGTATCTAACCGGAGGTTTCCTTTCTCTTTGCGATCTACCAGTCTACAGCATTTGCGGCTCTGTCCGCTGCATCTGCTGCACAGTCTAACTATCCCATATATCCCGAGAGGAGCCGGATGCACTCTCCTTCTTCACTAGGATGTCGGACTCCACCTGAACGGTGTCCCTGCTGCTTCCCACTTTTGTCTTCTCCACCTGCTTTCTCGCTTCGAGTAAAGCATCATCATGAAATGTAACATCCCTGCTGATGATAAATCTGGGTGAATCATGATCGGTACACCACAACCTATATCCTTTACCTCGGAAGAATACCCACCAAGATGCACTCCACAATCTTTGGTTCTAACTTATCGGTTTTCACGCGAGCATAAGCCGGACAGCCGAAGATCCTCAAGTTAGAATAATCAGCTAGATTACCTTACCATATTTCTTCCGATGTTTTGCAAACAATCTTTGTGCGTGGAAACTTATTTATCAAGTAGCCTGCAACATTTACTGCCTCAGCCCAAAAGTCCTTGGACAATCTTGCAGTAAACAACATACAACGAGCTCTTTCCAAGATCGTTCTGTTCATCCTATTTGCAACTCCATTCTGTTGCGAAGTTTCAGTAATGGTGTAATATCAAACTATGCTATGATCATTGTAATAGTTCTCAAACTCTGTCATTCTGTACTCCTTGCCACTATGTGTCCTCAACTTCTTCATCTTGCTACCATTCTGTTTCTCAACCATCTCTTTCCATCGCTTGAATGTAACAAAGGTCTGATCCTTCGTCTTCAGAGTATAAACCCAGACTTTCCTTAAATAATCATGAATAAAAGTCAGCATAAACCGGGACCCGCCCTTGGAATAAGCCTTAGAAGGCCCAGGCCCCCATATATCTGAATGAATATAATCAAGGATACCTTTTGTGCAATGAATACATGTCTTGAAAATCCCAATTACACAAAATTCATACAATTCAATGAATTTTGACTGATTTTGACCTAATTTCCAAATTTATGCTCAAATGCATGAGATTATGAAACTGGGAGTAATTATATGCAATTAACCCTAATCAAGTTCACAAATGCACATGAAATGATGACTAAATGACCTATTTTTATGGACTTATCGATCAATGATCCACTCCTTCTCGTAGTCAATGGAAGCATTAGCATCAACTTCCTTTTCTTTGACAACGGAAGAAAAACATTTCTCCTAATCACTTTGCCGATCACCTTCATTTTCACAAACTGTGTTTGCATTCCCATCAGTTAACTTCACACGATAATTTTCTTTATATGACCAAAGCTTGCCACATCTATGACATGTAATAGGTTTAGGCCAATCACAAATATTCTCATCTCCATTAGAATTTTTATTAGAAATCCTCTCACCACTAGAGCTTGCTGTAGAATTTCTTACGTCATCTAATGAAGCTTTTAAAAACATTCTTTTTCTTCTTTTTTTCTTTTACAAACAGAATATCATTACATTTGGAGATAAACATGCCTGACGCTTGAGTCTCGACCATCCAACGCTTCTTGGTTTGCAAGCAAATTCTCCAAACACAACCCTTTGTATTGAATATTACTAATTAAGGCTTTGGACTTGCTGGTATTATGGGAAGAAAATCTGACTCAGGCCTAGGCCATTTAGTTATTTATTCCCATGCACAACAATATCAATTAGACTCAATAGCTTTCTGAAAATTAAGTTCGGCATGAAGCTGACAATTCCCCATTAGATGCAACCCTGACCTTGTAATATGGGTTCATGTTTATATGATGGGTGTTCTGTAAATCCTGACTCTCAGTCAAGGTTGAGATTTAAATCTGATGAATAAATGAGTAAAGTTCAGATTGATCGCATATATATTATCTATAATTTTTTGATGACATGGGTATCTCTGAGATCTTTGACCCAATGGGACTAATCTCCTAGGTAGCACCTCCCTATCCCAAATAAATGCACACCGGGCAAATCTGGGACAGGTTTGAACACTAGACGTGCGGAACAAATCCACCCCTTATGCCACTCTAACTCCCCATTGGCTATATATGTTATCTATGTTGCCAAACAAAACTATCATATGCTCCTACCCCTGATTCAGCCCCAATAAAATCTTCCCCAACTAAACAAGATATCAAGAAGAAGAAGACAAGAAGTTGATTATTACATGAGCTATAAACCACAAACCAAATGAGTGGATAAGGTTCCTTTGAGCTTCTAAAATCTAAGAGAACAATGGCGGAATATCCTATCATTCATCCCCCTTTTCCTTTTTCTCTTGGCCTCGTCCCTCCAAACACTACCTTTTATCATTCCTCACCCTTCAACCTTTCTCCTTCACAATTCACAAACCAAACATGGCTACTCTCACAAACTTCTTATCCAGACCCCCTTCTGCTCTTTCAACCTTCACCAAAATAGTTCCATCTTCATCCACATCAACTCTCTTCTTGTTCACTAGGCCCAGATATACAGCACCAAAGATTGCAACATTCTGGCCCAACTTAGCGCCCAAGGCGGCCGCAACACCGGCAAGCGGCACTCAAAAGCGCAAGGCTCCAAGCGACGAGCGAGTGAAGCAGGTCCATAGCATCGATGAGTTCGACGACGCCCTCCAAACAGCAAAGAACAAGCTGGTGGTGGTCGAGTATGCGGCAAGCCACAGCTACCACAGCCGCAAGATCTACCCGTTCATGGTTGATCTCAGCCGCACCTGCAACGACGTCGAATTCCTCCTGGTCATGGGTGATGAATCAGAGGAGACAAAGGCGCTCTGCGCAAGGGAGAAGATAGAGAAGGTACCCCACTTCAGCTTTTACAAGAGCATGGAGAAGATCCATGAAGAGGAGGGGATTGGGCCTGACGAGCTGATCGGCGATGTCCTCTACTACGGTGACAACCACTCGGCGGTGGTGCAACTCCATTGCCGGGAGGACGTCCAGGCGCTCATCGACGTCCATCAGAAGGATGGGAAGCTGATCGTTCTCGATGTGGGCCTGAAGCATTGTGGGCCTTGTGTGAAGGTCTATCCTACTGTGGTCAAGCTGTCTAAGCAGATGACTGATACTGTTGTGTTTGCTAGGATGAATGGTGATGAGAATGATAGCTGCATGCAGTTCTTGAAGGACATGGATGTTATAGAGGTGCCTACCTTCTTGTTTATAAAAGATGGAAAGATATCTGGAAGGTATGTGGGCTCAGGTAAAGGAGAGCTTATTGGAGAGATCCTTAGATACCAAGGAGTTAGAGTCACATAAGTTCATAAATCTTTTGTGATATAATTCAATCAGTTTATTGGAAGACTTAATGATAGTTTGGATTTCCATAGACTTTTGTGTTTTGACATTTGATATATACAAAAATCAATGAATTGTTCTTTCCGTTATGCTGAATTTTGATTCTGTTTTCACATGCCCTCATTGTGCTGGTGAAGCTGGCAGAAAATGTAAGCCCTGATGTGGGTTTTGGGCATTACACATGAGACCATGGGCTAAGGGCAAGAGGCGGCAATTCTCAACTGACCCGCCAACCCAATCCAAACCCAACCTCGAAAACTCAGGCAAGCATTTTCTTGTCATATTAATAAATAGGTTTGGTTTGGATTGAGACCATAGATGTTTTGCAAATACGATGGGACAAGAAATCACATCGTGTCTATAAATTTTTAATATACCAAATTTTTAGAAAAAATTATAATAAAAGAATAGGACCTAGGTCCTCAAGTTCTATATAAGTTTAGGACATGGGAGATCTGATAAGATATTTTAGTCGAATCAGAGTCTAAGCCAAAGTTGGGTTGGTGGCATCATGGCGATGTGTGGATTGTATATCAGGCTCATGACTGACTATGTAGTCAATAGTTTGCTTTAACCTGAAATGAGAACCTTTACACAAATGACCTGCATTAAGTGGCCCATGATCTTGAGGCCTAAAAATAAGAACCATTAGATTAAAGACTTGGTAGTCGCTGAGCCTTGGGTTAGGATTTGGGATTGAAAATAATGGTAGTATGTTAACAAAAAGGTCTATAACTTCAATCAGGTCTATATTGAGAACGCCCTGACCTTAGTGGTAAGAGGTGTCAGTTATCACTTAGCTCTCCAGAGTTCAAATCCCAAGCATGCCACCTTCTCTCACCCGAGGGCACCATCACCTCACGCATGGCCTACTATCCTGTCCGTCCCAACCCCATATGGCTGGGTACCAGAAAAAAAAAGTTCAATATGCTGTACTTTTAATTGGCTGCAATATGTGAACTATTTGGGGCTCTGGTCTTGAAGTTTTCTTTTCTTTTCTTTTGGGAATGATTCCTTCTTTTCAACTTTTTGCTCAATAAGCACGCCCATTTAGTTTTCCAGGATCATTTTCCGGAGACAGAGAGAAGAGAAGAGAGAGAGAGAGAGTGATTTGGTTTACCTCTTTTGATCATATGCATCTCCTCTATCTCATTTTTCATCCCCACCACTGCCTTTGTTGTTGTATGCTTTCATGAGGCCTAATGAAAAATTTTCTTAACCTACATGGAAGTAAAGGAGAAGCAACAGGGATGATCTCCCATCTCATTTGAATGAAGGGTGGGGGCCAATAAATAATATTATAAACCAATGGTCAGATTCTTAAGTTTACAATCCTCATAAGAGTTCATGACTAACAAAACATAAATATATCAGAAAAGACAAATCCCTAGCCCTGATGGTTACAATGCATGTTTCTATCAAACTTCCTGAACTGTAATCAAGGAAGTTGCTATTCGGTTTGCTGCAAATTTCTTCCAATCAGGGGTACTGGAAGGGAAAGTAAATGAAATACAGTCCTTATGTTCTGACTGTTACTATCTCTATCTATACTGTATTAAAATTTTCTATTACCAGAGGCCAATGGGCCTAGAGTCTGAGGCCCAAATTTTGCTCGATAAGAGATCTGAACTCTAAAGCTCAATTTGGACCAGCCCTTAGGCCCATGGAACAGTCCCAAATCCCAATCCTTCATTATTGAAATTGGGCTCCAGATACGTGGTTAGACCGGGTCCAATGCACCCTTACTCTAAATATTTAGGGTTTTTATATAAGGGCTTTGTTCTAGTGAGAACTGTTCTCACATAGTCACTATGAGAACTTTTTATGGGGCCAATTTGTGGGTCCCATTTAGGTATGGGACCATAAGGGATAGAAAGATCTATATGAGAGCACCACAAGTATCAAGTTTGACCATAACCCCATGCCTCTAACCCGTTCATCCATTGCCCATGAGTTTAATGGCTTCATATTAAGAAAAAATCCAATCATCCATCCAACGGCCCAGTGCATTTGATGGGAGTCAAACATTGGGATTAGTAACTATCAAGGGAGGTCATTGTTTATTAGCGGTTTGGATTGGTTTCTAGGTGGGCCCTACCAATAGTTCTCTTCAAAACATGGTAAGAGAACTAGTTCTCACTTGAATATTTCCATTTATATAAATCATCTTATACTTTTAGCAATTACAAATAACCATCTATCTTTGGTTTTAACAAATAGCTACCTCCATTAGTTTGAGAACTTTGGTCTGCTACCTTGACTCACAAACCAAGCCAGTTCTACATCATTGATGAAATCCAACATCACTCTCAGTGAAAGATGAAATTCTATTAGATAAAATTGATTCAAATTACTTGGGTGTTAATACTGATTAAAATTACTTAAATTGATGCTTACTTGGATCATCATCCCAAATTCAATTCAAATTAGGAGCAAATTTCAAATTCTCTGCACATGGGTTTTGCTAAAAGAGATGCCCTCATTGGGTCCTGCCTACAAATTCACGTTTTGTTCGTTTATGGGATTTAGCAATTTTCTACTCAAAATAAGTAGGCATTATATAAAAAAGATTCATGTATATTATTCATTTGCCCACTTTCTTGGACATGTAGATGGATTATAGTTTATTAAAATCCAAAATATTAAAATTATAGAGCCTAGCTAGAATTTTAATGCCTGAAAAGGCATTTCTTAATGAAGTATAAAAGATTTTGTTTCTTTTAAAAAACCTCTTTTACAGTTTTCAATTGAAGAAAGAAAATATGAAAAAAAAAAAAATCCTTTCTCAAATCTAATAGCTCTTCCGTTGGAGCCCCCGCCATAGTATCCTAGGTGGGCCTATAGCATTGATGATAGTAGTGAAATAGTTTTGATGAGATGTTATGTTTCTATTTTGGAGCGAAGAAGATAATGTTTTAGGGTTGTGTTTGAGCTTCTAAAAACTGCATTTAAAAAGAAGGGGTGTTTATTAAAAGAAACCTCAAATATCCATATATCTTCAAAAGCATTATCAAATGCATATAATGTCAAAAAACAGTTTATAGAAAATAATGTCTCTTCTTGCGAGTTTGAGACATAATACTCGCAAACCCAGGATTTATTGTCCAACATTATTCGCGAGCTTGGATTTACTGCTTTTGTTGAATTTCATTTATCAATATACCCGGAGCATTCATTTAGCTTCTCTATGGTAGATTGATTTATATTCTCTATAAATTCAACTAATGGCCTCATTTCGAATGTACTCTTACTATAATTAATCGAAAATACCAAGTTTGAGGGTTAAATAAAAAATAACAAGTGGCAAAATATTAAAATGTGTGAATGTGGTTCGCTCTTGACTTGGGTCCATGTTTGCTTGAGAGAAAGTGGGGGCTATTTGATTTAGAAAAGTATTAAGTGGTCTGCAGAAAAAGCTCCCCCTGCTTCCTACAATCAAAAACCTTCAAGCCAAGAGCACCAGAACCCTAGAAACTCGCTTCCGAAAAAACCCTAGTTCTGCAGAAGGAACCTCTCTTCCAGAGCTCTCTTCCAGCAATCAAAACCTGCAATTTGATTCGAGTTCGAAGACCCAAACATTGAATTAGGTAATTACAAAACCCTAGATTCCCCTCCTCAAAAACCCAATTTCAGCAGTGGAAAAAAAAACACCCCCTTTACCTAGAATCAAAATCCATTGATAGCAAAACCCTAAAAATCCTCTTTTGCAGCATCTCCAGCCATGGATGCAGCAGTAGAGATCGACCACTACGCCATCCTCGGCCTCCCATCAGGCGAAGAAGGCAAGAAGCTGTCCAAAGACGAAATCAAGAAGGCCTACAGAGCCAAAGCCCTCATCTCCCACCCCGACAAAAACCCCAACGACCCACTCGCCCACTCCAACTTCCAGAAGCTCAAAACCTCCTACGAGATCCTCTCCGATGCGACCGCCCGTGCCGCCTTCGACGCCCTCCTCGCCGCCAAGCTCGACCGCCTCCGCCACCATGCCCGCCTCGACTCCAAACGCAGGAGAATGATGGATGATCTCGACCAGCGGGAACGGGCCGCCGAGGCAGCCCCCGTCGACCCTGCTGAGCTCGGCCGGCGAAAGGAGGAGGCGGCTGCAAAGAAGTTCCAGCAGGAGGTGGCGAGAATTCGTGAGATGTACGCGAAGAAGATGGCGGAGGGAACTAGGAAGGGAGATGATAGAGATACCGCTGTTGGGGCGAATGCGGAGGCGGGGAATGAATTGGATAAAGAGAAGATTTTGAAGGTTTCTTGGGAGAGGGAGGGGGAGGACTACAGCGCGGCGAGGTTGAAGGAGGTGTTTGGGAGGTTTGGAGAGGTTGAGGATGTTGTAATTCGGGCAAAGGGATCGAAGAAGAGAAGGTCAGCGCTAATTGTCATGAAATCGAAGGCTGCGGCGGTATGTTCTTGTTAATTTGGCTATTGTTTATTTGTTTCAGTCATCATCTTATTTTAGCATTATCCCATCAATGTAGAGTTTGCTAAAGAGTTCTACTTAATGTAAAAACTTAAACCACAACACCAATTGGAAGTAATTGTGAACTGTTGATATTGTTGACAGCATAAAGGAACAGTTCAGAATAAGTGAATCCTAATTGGGAATTATGAAGGTTGGCTGAGCCAATTGGGACCATTCTTGGGATTGGCTTAATGGAATTTGAATAGATTAGGTTATTGTCCTAGTTCCTACGTGTCATTGACTGAATCTTTATGTTTGAATTAAGTAACCCTTGAGGCTAAGTGATCAGTCATTAAGTGATATTGATATGTGCCCTAGTTCCTCCCTGTTTTCTGATTTCATTATCATGCTTGTGTGTTATTGAATCTTTAAGGATTGAGCAGTGACTCTGGTAGCCGTAGAATTAGTTCCAATATCTTTCGGAGTTATTCTTTGATGTCAGAAATATGGGGCAGCAAGTGTTAATAGTTTGCTTTACTCAGATTCTTCATGTTTTAAACACCATCATGTCAAATGTATGCTGACGCATAATTGAACCGTCTAGTGAATATTTGTTTAGTACTCAAAAGGTTACTACATGAATTAATTGATTATGTCTAAGTAAGGCCTGGATCCATAATTGAAGAAAGGACAAGTGTTCTCTTCTGATATAAGAATTTCTTTTATTGATATGTTTGTGAACAATTGTCATGGTCCACCCCGGCATTTGTAAATGGAACCTAATCTGTTGTTTAAGGCACTATCAAATAGAATTGGTAAGCACAGTGGTTAGGCATTTGCCTTAACTGTGATGGGCATTTGGGCATTGGAAGGTGGGATCTTCTCTTTCACCATAATTATGACAAACAGCTAGCTGGTCTCTTATACTCAACAAGGGTTTCCTGCATAGTAGCCTAGTGCCATAGTTGTCAAGTTCGTTTTGGACCCTATTTCGGTTTGGCTCCAAAGTTAAACATTTTCAGCCGATTCGGACATTTCGCTTTCCAATTCGGGAATTCATTTTGGATAATTTAAAAAATTAAAAAATATATATCTACAAATATATATATATATATATATATAGAAACAATATACAAAATTCTATTCAACTAGTGGTGAGCCAGGGCCCAACGCTCAAATTTGCTAATCAAGATTTACACTGGGCCACTTATATAAAATCAAAACCAGTTAATTCTGCATAAACAGTACTAATTAAACATTATTGCTCTGCTCAAATTAAATGGCCCACTTTAGATTGATATTTTTAAAAATGATTTCATAAAATATTTAATAACACCAAACGTTACCATACTCAACTCGTGATGGGCCTTGATCATAAGAATTTTCTTTTTTTGGTCCCTTGATTTTTTTTTTTATTAAGTGGGCCTCTTAACTAAACACTAAGTATCATTCCAATTTCATCATTGATTAAATATAAGTGGGCCTGTGAAGAATTTCCCAGCAATTAAAAATTAATGGCCCTCACTTTCCAGAACTCGTTAGGACCTTCATTCATAAAGGCAACATCAAAATGCCTTTATAAAGATAGTATCCCGAGTTCCGAACCCCTTGCCCCTTTATCAAAACATACGACAGATAGAAAAACAAAACAGAAACAAGAAATGAAAGATGATGACGAGATTTGACATTCCTGGCATTCCAGCAAGAATTTTGCAAGGAAATCCAAGTTGGGCAGCAGTGACGAACTTCGGCGAGGGAGGAAATGCAGGAAGATAATCACGGTGGGGGCAAGGATTCACACTTTTGCTTTGGCAGTGAACAATCTCAAATGGAAATAGGGCAAGAGAAGATTCCGTGGTTGATATTTGCGGTTTCAAGTTCAATTTATAGATAGAAGGTTCCATGCTACCGAAGATGGAACAAAGGATCACCCGAAAAAAGTTATGTGCAATGATTTCATTTATTTGTTCAGATTTGTTCAAATGCCCAAATACAGTTTATCCTTCTTTTTTTTTCTACTTTTAATGTTTGGCCACTAGATTCATCCAAATCAATGGATTTAGAAATAGTTCGTCCGAAATTAGGTGTTTTGGATCGAAACCCTATATATCAGGCGAAATCAAATGAAATCTGAACCGAACATCTTCAAGCGGGATGTTCGGTTTGGTTTTGCTTTCGAAACGAACAAATTTGGACATTTCGTCCAAACTTAAACGAATTTGATAACTATGCCCAGTGCGCCCGCAAAGGGTTTTCGAGTGAGTGAAATTATCGTGTCTTGGTCAGGAGATCTTCCCCACCAAGGGGTGTGAAAGGAAAAGACGTTATGACCATTGGCAAACTGTGTAGGGTTTTAAAGGTAACATATTTTGGGGAGTCGCTGCCCGTTTTTGTGTGGATAAATTTTATTTTGTTTAGGCTTTGTAACTTATCAGTATAAAATAAATCCAATATCAGAATCCCATCTGCATGACCAGGTCCGGATTGATTTTGTAGGAAGTCTCTAATTTTCTCCCTTCTCTTCATGTACAATTGGCTGGCTGTTGGTTATTGTATCCTGGTTTGTTTTAGTTACTGTTATGGTTTGAAATTTACAAGAAGGAAGGTCCCATATCTGATCACTAATCCACTCGTATTTAGGGGGCTTATAGGAGACTCTAATATTAAATCAGAAGGTGGTGATGATCATTTAGGGGGTTGATAATGTTTAAATCGGAAGATGACTGAACACCAGAGAATTATGTATAACCTTGTTTTTCACATCAATTTCACAAGTATTTTGAATATTTAGTTGTTCGTAGGCAAATTCAGTCAAGTCTAGCTGTAAACTTGCAGATTGCTGATTTTTTTAGCATTGAGGTTCATTGTATTAAATTTAGATAGATGTAAGATGGTTCGTACCAAAGTGTCTTCTTTGTTGAATTAAGAACACACTGTCTTTGCACAAGTGGGTTATCAATACTCAATAGAACTTTGTTAGGTTAGTGACTCATCAACTTGAGGGTGTTGGTTTTCAACTAAAATTAGTAAAAAAATCTTGTCAGCATCATAGCCTGGGTTCATGATCCAATCAGTCAAAACTATCATCATGCAAATCTTACCACACACCTCAACATATTATGTTCAATTGCAGCTCAGAACAATGATCCCTGCAAAAAGATGTTGAAGATAGCGGTGAAATGTACTATTATCTTTATGCAGTTATTTCTCTAATTAATATATTCGGTCCAAAATTTATTTTTTGTTTATTTATCATTACCATCTTGATAGCTGCATTTGCTAAAATATGTATCTGTTCTTCTATGCGTATAACATTCTCCTTTATCTTGCAGGTTTCTGCGACACGAAACATGTGCGGGGATTTGTCAAACCCTTTGCTAGTTCTTCCTCTTCATTCCAATACTGCTGATTTACCAAGCGCTTCTCCTGCAAAATATGCTGAACCTGAAACTCCAAATTTAGGCAATCTTGTTGGTGCTGGATATCAGGCTTATGAAGATTCCATTTTAAAGAAGCTCCAAAAGGTTTGAGACTTTTGTCCTAGACTTCGGTGGTTTATTTTATACTCCATATTAGAGAACCCTCCTTTCTTGTTGATTTTTGCTTGTTAATTCCTCCTTTTCTTTGTTTTTAGATTATAAATGAGTTTTCTGAGAAGGTCTTGTGGAAAATAGGAAATCCAATAAAGATATCATGTTGTAGACAACATAAATTCTTTGCTAAAACACATGATTTATAACATTAATCTGATGTGATTGAAAGATGATTAGCATAGGGAAAAAGGGGGGAAATGGAAGCATCTATGCTTTCTGAATTTATTGTGGTAAAATGGCCAGAAATCAGATAGCTATCTAGATTTTAAATACTGGTTTATTTCTTTAGTTACTTTTTCTATCATTACCATTTCTTTTTCTATAATCAGGCTAATGGTAATTTCTTATTGTTGAACAGGCGGCAGAGAAGCAGAAATCGTGAAAAGCAAATGGTGTAACTAGCAGCTAGGCACCTCATACATTTTCACTCAAGTTGTGATCAGCCTTGGTTCCATATTCATCCTTGGTTCAAATTAACACTTTAGCCTTAGAGTGGGTATTTTGAAGTGATTGGAAATTAGAATTCAAGGAGGAAAACATGTATTGAAAGTAGATTCAGATTTGTTTACTTGTCTTACTGACGATTTCATTGAATGATCTGTAAAATTCTTTTGTAAGTTACTACATAAAATGGTATCATGTGACATGACATCTGTAATATTAAACGGCTTTTTACTAATTTTCATGATTTTGAAGACATCCACCAGAGGGAATGGAATTGAATGAATAGGCAGAGTACGTATGTGCGAATTTTTTGGGAACCGAAGATATCTTGCCCTTATTTTTCGATCCTGATTTGGAGAACGGCAGGTTAGAAGGCGGTCTGTGAAATCTCTTTGGAATTGCTGGATTTTCAGGAGCTGCAGAAATGTTGGCCTTTTGTTTTCCTTTATGTTACCAGATAATGTACACTCTTATATCACATTTACAGTTTCTACTTCCATAGCCAGAACACACTAAAAAACGATTGGATGTGTTTGAAACTTCTTAAGATTTAAGTTCTAAGAGAGAGAGGTAACACAGATCAATAGCATAATAATGCTTTCTTCGAAGCTTACTAGATCAGGCTGTGGGTTTATGGAACACTCGATCCAAATCCAGGAGAGTCGTCCCCCTGATGGGGAGAATGGCTTCTCTAATCAGCTGAGCTGCTCAGGCTGGGCTAGGATTCTATCATGTTGATGGTCTAATCCAAAACTGAGGCATGATCTTCATTAGGTGCGCAATGTGAGAAACAAATTTACAGTGGTGAGATAAAAGACATTTGGTAAAAGTCGACATGGAAGCTTCGCATGATGAATGGACTTTGGTGCACGGGTGCAACTGCTGCAGGAGGTGGAAAGTTGTTAGTTCTGTGCATACGATCCAATGTTGGCACACCAATTTATTCGGATGTAAAAGGGTGTTAGAAACGGTGGTATAGAAACTCTGTTCGAAGTTCGAGAAGATGGTTAGAGGGCTTGGGTACCCAGAACTCCATCATGGGGCCCACATGATGATCTGAATTGTTGATCTTGAACGTCCGTTACATCCGATGCCATATCCTAAGATTTCAGTTCAATAGAAGTGGGTCCCACCGTCGGATTGGGATCGAGCGGCCCTCCTCCTCTGGCCCTGTTTCAAAACTTCATACATACAGCATCCCTGAAATAAAAACGTGGGGTCCATATAATGATAATCTGACACAATCTTGAATCCCATCCCCTCCAATGATGCACCCTCAGATTTCATTCACACTATCGGATTGAGCTTAATCTTGTTCCAATCGTGTGCTCAATCTGAAGGTGGGATCCACTTATATTGAACTAAATTTGAGAACATTTCACAAGATGAACAGTTGGGATTATCATTATGTGTGCCCTACAGTGGATTCTTGGGCATCTAGACGCTACATAGGATCTCTTATATGCTAGATCAATCTGGCCGTCGTGCAAGGTGAGCAAAGTGGAGATAAACCAGCAGACTATCCTATGATTGGGGTGTCCGCTTACTTGCCTATGATGACTGAGGCTTAAATCATCATCCAAACCGCTTGATCAGCAGACAGGATCACTGGGATGATTATCAAGGGGAATTCCTATTTTATGGTCTACTCGGATGAATCATAAGCTAGGTTACCTAATAGGTATTTTGCAAAGCAGTGCTAGGCAAAAAGGGGATTCCCAATATTAGAAGTCCACTTTCTAATTTTAAATTTAGCATTGAATCCTCCTAAATCTCTATCGGCCCCACAAGAAATTGTACTCAGCACTCAGCAGAGTGGGCTCCTACTTCCTATTCCTAATATGATAAGGATTTCAAAAGATAACGAGACACTACTTCTTTCTCTCTCTATGTAGAGAGGGAGAGACGTCGAAGGTCAAGGGCCGCACCGCATATAGATAGATTTCACAATTGCACGTAAACGAAAACCGTCTGCACAAACAAGAACAAGAAAGAATGGCGCCCGAGAAAAATCCACCCCCGCTCGATGAAGACGACATCGCTCTGCTTAAAACTTACGTACGTAACGTAGCTTGAAACCCCATTCTCATCAATATCATGTCCCTTTTTCTCTAGCTAGGAGGTTTTCCATATCTTCTTCCTTGTTTCTCCCAGCGTTTAGTTTTGTTTTAATATGTTGCTCATTCTATTTATCTAAGAATTCATGTTTATGTTTATGCTTGGGTTGTGATAAAATTTTACGCTGATCATAAATCTAACTAACACAACTCTCCTTCTTTACCTCGGCTTGGAACAGACAGTGGAGTTACATGTAGCCGACCCATCATAGTTGGGACAAGACTTTGATGATGATGATGATGTTGCTCCTTTCTTTCTACGTTGTTACACGAGCAAGCTTAGTGATATTGGTATTTTGCATTCGTAGGAGCCTGTGTCATAATTCTGATTTTTTATTGTGTTTCTAATGGCAGGGACTGGGACCTCACTCTGCTTTCATAAAGAAAGTAGAGAAGGAAGTTAAGGAAATGGCCAAAAAGGTTAATGATCTATGTGGTATGCTTCTTGATCTTAGTTTGGGAAATACTCTTGCGGTTTTTCTTGATAAAGAAAAAAGTGAATAGAGATTAATGCCAAAAGTGAAACTATATGCAGATGTCATGAAAGAAGGGTTTTTTTTTATATATATATATATATTTTTAAAGATGGGTGAGCGGTACAAAAGGTGTGAGACAACCTATGAGCGGTACCCAATGTGTGCGACAACTTAATAGGATCTAAGGAGATCTAGGGATCGATCTCTCTGCAGCTGTGTAAGATGAGAAACCCTTGCCACCGGGCTGTCTCGAGTTTCTCAATCATGAAAGAAGTTTACTTACCCATGTCATATGTACATATGCAGTTCTATGGCTAATAAATCTCATGATTAGCTAAAACAGTCCCTTGATAACTAGTGAATCCCTCCTGAGTAAAACAATAGTGGCAAACCCACCAACATCCCAGATACTTATTTGCCATAGAAACGAATATGCAGGAGTTTCCTATTTGGTGATTTACTGCTTCCAGGAATTTAACTCTACTTGGTAAACTGCTACTGTTTAAATTGTTGCCGATTCTTCATCCTGTTTACTGAAACTAAGTTTTTGTTTATTTTTTAGTCACTATCAGTAAAATTCAATTGCTTATATTTGAACTGAGCAATTGTCCCCTTGACTTTCAATATAGAAATGATCACAGATCGCTGACTGATTCAGTTCTTGTTTGAGGCCATACATGTCAATATTATCTGAGTGTCATCTTGGGTATATTTCCAAGTTTAGTGTCTATTGCTACCAGTGATATCCTACCACTATTATGTGAGCAGTAGTTAGAATCCACCTTTTATTAGCTGATGTTGCCATTGCTATTTGTTACCATTTGTGCTATTTCTTGTCAGATTTTGCTAGTAGTGTAAAGGGATCGCTACATTAATTATGTCAGTAGCTGAATCTGCAAGTACCATTTCTAGTCCATGGCTTTGGTGCAAATGTGCCATCTATGAGTTTGGGTTTTTATTTTGGGCATCTGGCTCATTAAAGAACTTGATCACGTATAGTTGCTTTTTGGGTTTTTATTTTGGACATCTGACTTGTTAAAGAACTCGATCATGTATAGTTGCTTTATACATGAATTTGAATGCTTTGTGATTATCAACCTTGATTTTCATCTAAACAATAGGAATAAAAGAGCCTGACACTGGCTTAGCTGCACCTAGCCAGTGGGATCTGGTTTCTGACAAACAAATGATGCAGGAGGAGCAGCCGCTTCAGGCATGCCTTTGTTCTTTATTTATTTCTCAATCTAGTCACATGTTGTTCCTATATATCATACTTGAGGCATTGCTGGTGTTGACCAATAGGTTGCAAGATGCACAAAGATTATCAATCAAAACTCTGAGGATGCTAAGTATGTCATTAACGTGAAGCAAATTGCTAAGGTATATTCTCTCTTTGGAACTACCTTATTTTTATTGTCGGATGGTTTTAGATTTAAGAAACTTCAAGAACATCAGATCTAATTTATACTACGATACTAGCAGCTTGTTGTTGGTTTGGGTGACAAAGTTTCTCCTACTGACATTGAAGAAGGCATGCGTTTGGGGTAAGTGTGCACATCCTACACTCGAAAGAATAGCCAGAGTTATTTATATTTCTCCTTCTCCCTACCTCAATGATAAAAAGGATGTTTATTGGGAAGACCTGCAGAGTTCAAGGCTCATATTATCTCTATATGTAATGCTTTGTTGGAAACACATTCTTTTGGAATTCACTTCTTATTTCATCATGAGGGCAGCCTCTTATTTCATCATGGAAACTGTGTGTTTTCCCCTATAGTTTTAAAATTTGCATATTACAGAGTGTAATAGAAATATGAATGCTCATACAGCGAAGCTTTTAATTTTAACGGCATAGATAAATATGTAACTGCCTTTTCTTTTTCCTCCTTTTTTGCCATCTCTTGCTTTCTTTGATATTGTTTTTTTTTTTTTTTTTTTTTTTTTTTTTTCCGTTGCAGCATTGATCGAAACAAATATCAAATTCAAATTCCTCTACCTCCGAAAATCGATCCCAGTGTTACAATGATGACAGTAGAGGAAAAACCGGATGTTACATACAACGACGTTGGTGGATGCAAGGAACAGATTGAAAAGATGCGTGAAGTATGTATAGTAGTTATTGTCTCAAAGCTTAGATAAACATTTCCCCCTTTTCTGAACAAATATCTTGATGGTTGATCCTATAATTGTCATGTAACATGGGTACACATGCTTACATGGCATGTATAGATCTGTTGTTTATCTGTCAATACATTTCTCGCCACATATAAATATACATGAACATGATTGCATTTATCTAACCCAACTTGAGCGCAACCTTAGGTGTCACTTTCTCAACCTGAGTTGGTTGGGTTGTGTTTAATCGGGTCAAAGGCCAATCTACTCCCAAATTGAGTTCAAGCTCAAGTTTAGAATTTTCAGGATTGAGATCAACCTGACCCTGATCCAGCTCAAGCGGAAAAGTAAGAAGAACAGAGAAGAAGAAAGAGGAAAATAGGGGGGAGAAAGAGGAGGGGGGTCAATGATTACAAAGTGGACAGAAGTGTGGAATTGCCACTATCCTTTTAAGAAATGCATTTTTCTTAGGAAACATTAGGAAAGTGTCAAACGCCCCTAAATCTAATTTTCACTAAATGCAAAATTGTTGCCATTTGCATCTATAGTCTGTATACTCCTCAAGAGGATAATTGGGTGTGATTTTTCTCTTTCATTTGATGTTATTTTCTCTCATTGATCGGAAACAAATATAAACCTGCCACCATTGAGGTCAGTGCTTGCAATTAAGGAAACTTGATTAGCATTTTGTAGTCAATTGAGGTAGGTTTCTCTCATGTTTCTAGAGATTGCAGTGTGTATGCTGATCTTCTATATAAAGAAGGGGCGATTAGAACCCGATTGTGGAATTGGGAAATAACCAGGTATGGTTTTGAATTTTCTACTTATGAGTTTTGGCTTGGCCGGAGGTGTGGGCTCCCTTTTGTTTTTGCTTGGCCTGGGCTGTGGGCTTTGTTTGTCTGGGATTTGTTCTTTTCCTTTTGTGGCTCCCTTTCAGATGCTCCTCTGGCTTTTGAGCTGCAGCTGTGTGGGAACTCTCCACCTATTCTTTGTAATTATTACTTTTGGAATTACATACTTAACTTTCCCAAAGAAATTTTTGTGCTATTTTAGGTACATTACATGCGTGCTGAATTATTGAGTTCTTTTTATTTTTTCTCCAAGCAAAGAAGTTGGTTGCATAAACTGTGCTTACACTAAATTCCATTTTAATCTTATTCACTTATTGAGGCCATAATTTTTGCTCCTTACTAATTTGAAAAAATTGTTTGTTTCTCATACTGCATATAGATCCTTGGAACTTGAGTCTTCTTTTTTGGCTCAAGGTGGAACCCGTGAAACAATGTCATGACACTTTGAGAAATATGGGAACTTTTCATTAGTTTCCTCAAAGAGTTTTCCAAGGATTGTGGCCTTTAAAACCTGCCAAATCTGCAAAAATACATGACATGGTTTGTTCTTTCCATAGGTTGTAGAGCTGCCTATGCTCCACCCAGAGAAATTTGTGAAGCTTGGGATTGACCCTCCAAGGGGGGTTCTCTGCTATGGTCCACCGGGGACAGGTAAAACTCTCCTAGCTAGAGCTGTAGCAAACAGAACTGATGCTTGCTTTATTCGTGTTATTGGAAGTGAGCTTGTTCAGAAATACGTTGGGGAAGGGGCTCGAATGGTTCGTGAGCTTTTTCAGGTTGTATGTCATTCATTGCTTCATGATTGTCATATGATTATTTTTTATTGAATGTTTCTCAACATCTAATGTTTGTGGTACTGAGTCATATCATTTGTTATAGATGGCCCGGTCAAAGAAGGCTTGCATTCTTTTCTTTGATGAAGTAGATGCAATAGGTGGTGCTCGCTTTGATGATGGCGTGGGTGGTGACAATGAAGTCCAACGTACCATGCTTGAAATTGTGAATCAGCTCGACGGCTTTGATGTTAGAGGAAACATCAAAGTTCTTATGGCAACCAACAGGTTTGTCTGTTAGATAACCTGCATGGTCTAAAGCCAACGCTGATTAAGAGAAACATCAAATAATCTGGACATACTTAAAATGCCTTGGGGCCAGTTTTTTCCTTCTTGAAACTTGACTATATGCTATTTTTACTTGGCATTGCTATATTGCTTTTTTTCTGATTGACTTTTGTTTTTTATTGCTATCATTTCAGACCTGACACATTGGACCCTGCACTGCTACGTCCCGGTCGGCTAGACCGTAAGGTTGAGTTTGGGCTACCCAATCTGGAGAGCAGAACACAGATTTTTAAGATCCATACGCGAGCAATGAACTGTGATAGAGATATTCGGTTTGAGCTTTTGGCACGCCTCTGCCCCAACTCCACAGGTGAAGCCAGAGAGCTCTTGACAACCTGATATTTTTCATTTTCTGTTGTGCCACTCTTAAAGACCAATATCCCACCTGTATCGACACAAACTCATTGCCCCATAAGTTATAGTGTCTTGACTTTGTTTGGGTGGCCTATCTAAGCTTGATATATTTGCATCTTGATGATATTGTCCACAAGTAAATTCTTACAGCGATCCTCCTAATTTTCATTTTTGACCTCTGCAGGGGCAGACATCAGGAGTGTGTGCACTGAGGCAGGTATGTATGCCATCAGAGCCCGCAGGAAGACGGTCACTGAAAAAGATTTTCTTGATGCTGTCGATAAAGTTATCAAAGGCTACCAGAAGTTCAGTGCAACACCCAAGTACATGCTCTACAATTGATCGAGCTGTAGTTCTGCTAAAAAAAGATCATATCAAAGTGCTTGCTTGCTGTGTTCCATTTGACATGTGCTTGCTTTCTGTGTTCCATTTGACATTTACTTGATCTGTAATGTTTTTTTTTTTTGTTTTTTTCATGTTTTTAATCACAACAACAAGGTCAAAGTGGAGCTCCTTTGACCCACAAAATCTGATATTCCTTACGGAAAATTTCACGGGAGAAAATCTCCCTAGAGATACCTCTTTTAGATTTCTTGGAGAACGAAGAAGGTGGAGTGCCATGATTTTGTTGTGTGTTAATATCTAGCACCTCATGCTCAAATGAGCTCCACCGATTGTTTCCCATTTTATTCAATTTCCATTAGATGACATTTATGTGATTGTTAACTGTTGGATTTTTTTTTTATGATTTTTTTGTATATACCCCTTTGAGGTTTCTAGTATTTGTAAATAGCCCATGTGATTTCAGTGTTTGTAAATAGGCATTTTAATACCTTTCATGCCCCAAAATATGTCAAATGGATGGTAATGAGGAGAAAGCATTTGGGTTTAAAGCATTTTGACACTTTTACCCATGTCTTTATCTTTTATACATAATTCTTCAAAATGCCATTAGGAAAATTCTTTATATTCTAACAATAATTTTACCATTTTACTTTACTTTTTTTTTTTTTTTCGCTCACTTTCTTCCTCCCCCACTCCAGTGACCACTTGTAGATTAGCAAAGTTCCCTAAGATCAATTCATCTTCTTACTTAACCTAAGGCCTCACAAATGGAAATTACCTTTCGTTCTTTACCGTTTGTTTTTTTAATGAACAATCAGCATCTACAAGTGCTTCTCATGGCAATGGAATTGAATAAATATAAATGGTACAATTTTCTCTTGTTTGCTTTTTTCTTCCGGTTATTCATTTATAATATTTTATGAATTTAGTTTCCTGTCTTGGACTCTCGTTTCCTTTCTTTATTTCAATATAAATTACCCTTAAAGCAAAGAAAGAGAAAAAAGTTTTAAAAAAAAAAAAAAAAAAAAGACTTCAGTTTTCAAAGGGTCGCATGTTCTTCATCTTCTACTACTTTGTAGATTGTTTTTTAATCTTTCAAGAATAAGAGTCATTATAACCTAATTATAGCTAACATTTAGAATAATATACTCCTTAGGTAGTTTAAACAAGGAAAACCAAGTCTTTTTATTTCGTTTTTTGAAGAAAAATAAAGTTTAAATCTATTTAATTGATACACTCCTCTAAAAAATATTTAATAGCGGTGCAATGGACAAGTTAGGTGTGGTATTGCCTCGACTCAAGGCTTATAATAGTGGTATAATGGGCAAGTTAGGATGCTTATTGCCTCAACTCAGGGCTTATTCAAATGGGATGTAGGTAAATCCTTAACACGAAGCCAACCTAAACTCGAATAGAATTTTAAATTCCCCAATCATATTAGGCTGGGCACCTGTATATTAGAAACCTTAGGGCTAATGTAGAAATGTTAGAAACTTCAGGGAGGAATATACAAAAATAAATAAATAAAAATAAATAAATAAACCTTTTGTAAATAATAACTAGTGTTTAATGGATGTGAGGTCAAACTTTTCATTTTCATAAAAATTAATCATTCTACTCACGGTGGTTGCTCATTACCGGCAACTTGGATATATTTTGGGATATGAAAGGTATTAAAATAAAAAATAGGGGCGTATTTACAAATACTATAACCACAGAGGCCTATTTATAAATATCAGAAATCCTACTGAGGTATATACAAAAAAAACCTCTTTTTTTATTCATCCTCCGCTTATGGAAGTATACAATTTTGAATGCTAGAAAGTAGAAATTCCCTTCAATGAAACAAACTTTTTATTTATTTTTTTGGTAAATTATATGAAACAAACTAATTATATGAAACAAACTTTATCTTAATGTTGGGATGTTCTTCAAAGGTGGACAAGATTTTGCTTTATTAATTGGGTTGTTAATTCTTAGAAAACAATAAGTGATCACATGATACTCTTGCTAGTTTGTCTAGGATTAGATATATGTTTAAGTCTTCTTTTAGAGTTTAAAATTAACTAGCAATGATGGCCCGTGCTTAGCCTGAGCTAAACAATAAAAATATTTAATTTTATTGGCTTCTTTAAAATATTACTGATAAGAAATAAATAAAAATAAATATATATTATTTAGCAAAAAGACTAAACTAATTTATTTATAAGATTTAGATTGAAATGCTATTCTAAACCATTACATGATAGATATATGTTAACTCACGCTCTCTCCCAATGGCCATTTGCCAGGCAAAAGCCTGATTTACCTGGTGCGTAGGGAATAGTCGGTTCTTGAAGAGGCCGGACACCTTCGCTAGCAAAAAGAAAAAAAAATAGATATATGCTAATCTTTCATCAAATGAGGCCCGTAGATAATGTAAATAACATAAGGTGACTATGATATTTAATCTATCAAATCCTAGATAGATTAGTAAAATATTTATTTGGTAAGTCCTACTTATACATGGGCCAGATTTATTGAGTTCCATAAAATTTGTGTGGGATAACACATAAGTGAAAGAGGTTGATATTTTTGGCTAATAACATCTACATAGTAGGCCCCCTTAGAAGTGTCCTTTGTGTCTTAGAAGTGTCCTTTGTGTTATATTCGCAATATTGAACTTTAATTGCATTTTGCAACCACTTTATAGTAGCATGAGATTTTTATATGTGGGCCCACCAATGGATGATGATCTATGCACAGGGTATTACATACTTCTTTTTTGGACTATTGATCATTTAAATTATGGCCCACATGAAATAATATCAAAGGGATCCGTCCATGCAGCCACATTTAGTAATGATTTTCACATCCATTAGAAATTTCTATAGGGAGCCCACTATGGACGGCAGTACACATGCACCATAACACATGATCTTTCAAGATATTGTCCATTTAAATATGGACTACATCATGAAAGACCAAAATCAATAATCTAAGAAGATATTGGCCATTTTCATATTTGTAAAGAATTGATTTGAGAGATTTTAGGAGTGGAGTTGGAGATATATATTAACATGAGAGATTTTAGAGAATAAATTGAGTAAATGAACTTTGCATAATACAAAACATACGAGGATTTGTAGAGTTATTTTTAGAGCTTTTTGCATATACCACCCTAAGGTTTTAAGGATTTGTAAATAGGCCCCTATGGCTTTAGTATTTGTAAATTGGCCCCGGCTTTTTCAATTTAATAGCTTTCGTATCTTCAAAATCAGTAGCCTTCCAACCACCTAAGGTTTTTAGAGTGAAATGACACTTTTGTCCATCTCTTTATCCCTATATATAAATATATATATATATTTAAAGATTTAGACTTTTTTTTTCTAAAGCTTGTAACATTAATAATTATATTTAGTGGGAGAGAATAACTGCACATAAATTTATTTTTATCAGTATAGGGCCTATTTAATTAGATTCAAATCAATCATAATGACAATGAAAGCACATGCTTATAGTTGGTTATAATTGATTCAATTCATGCATGACCGACCGTTAGATTAATGAAAGTCTCAAAATACATTATTAGGCTCCATTTGCATTAAAGAGTTATTAAGAGAGAGAATTGGGAATTGGGAATTGGGATAAGATAATGGTATTTTTATAAATAATAATATACTCATTTTTATATAACAAATGTATAAAGGCAAAGCTGTCATTTTCATAGAAGTTCAACACAAATTTCATAGTGGTTATCCATTCTCATTAGGAATATTGATTTTGGAGACATGAAAGGATTGAAATGAAATAGTAAAGGCCTATTTACAAATACAAAAACTACAGGGGCCTATTTTCAAATCATACAAACCGTACGAGGGTATATAAAAAAAATCCTATTTTTATGAGATATTCTAGGACTTGTTAGAGAGAGATTTTAGGGGAGGTGACACTTTAAATAAGATAAATTTAAGGATAATACACACACACACACACATAAAGAGAGTATGGCTTAGGTAAGCTTCAAGCTTACCTTATCCTAAGCTAAAATAGGGTTAGTCCCACAAATCAAAGTCGATTATACCTGTTTTTTGCATGATGGAACTAAAGAATTCAATTCTAATTGGATTTATCTTGATTTTGGAGACAATCGTTACGCAAAAAACAACGATAATCAACTTTGAGTTGATTATATCTATTTTTTGCATGATGGAACTGAAAAAATTCAATTCTAATTGGATTTATCTTGATTTTGGAGACAATCGTTACGCAAAAAACAACGATAATCAACTTTGATTTGTAAAACCAGCACTGTTTCAACTTAGGGTAGCTGACCCCATATATATGTATGTATATATATATACATATATATATATATATATGAAGAATACTCTCCTAAGCTCAAGCTTAGGATAAGATAAACTCAAGTCTGTGGTGGGGCCCACCTGGGGACCCACATGGGGATGGGGGTGGGGGGGATTTCAAGGACTCTTTGGGATCTTCCTCTCTACAAAAAAATCAGCCCCAACTGTGATTTCTATCATCTCCATATGGGCTCAAAAGTTTAATGGTCAATAATCCATTCAGATCAATATATAGTCGATCCAACGGTCTAGTAAATTCAGATCTGACCGAAAATTGGTGGACAGGTGTAATTGAGAAGGGTCAAGTGTTTGATCCATTTGGATGGACCAAAGGTGGGCCCCACAAGCATGAGCTTATGGGATTTTATCCTAAGCTTGAACTTAGGAGAGCCTCTGTGTGTGTGTGTGTGTGTGTGTGTGTGTGTGTGTGTGGCTCTCCTAAGCTCAACCTTAGGAGAGCATAAGCTCAAGTGTGTGAGTCCCACGTGTGGGCAGGCTTAAGTGACATGAAAGCCCAAAAAGTTTCAAACTACCCGCCTCGTTTTCATTTTCCCCCTTTCCTGGTCTAATGCCCCAATCGAAAATACTCCTCTTTTGCGGCTCTCTCTCTCCCACATTCAAGTCAGCTCACAGTAATCGCTGGGAAGACGCTGCGCATCTCCTCCTCTATTGTAGCTCTCTCTCTCTCCACAGCCTGTGCATCTCCTCTTCTTTCGTAGATCTGCTCCAGAATCCAGCCAACCCACGTCCAGTCCGTCGATTAGCCAGCGATCTACGCCAGTGCAGCCAGGCCACGTTTGCCTTTTCAATCCGTCGATCAACCCAGACCAGAATCCATTAGTTGAAATTTGAATTCTATATTTTTTTTCTTGTGGATTCTGTTAGCTTTTTTATTTTTTTCATCTAAAATCCTTTTCAAATGAATATTCTTTTCACTATTCATTTGAAATCCATTTGACATGCCATTCGATTATTCTCCTCTGTTGCTATTGGCATGTGGGGAAAATGAGATGGGCAGTTTGAAACGTTTTGGGCTTTCATGCCACTTAAGCCCACATGTGGGACTCGCATACTTGTGCTTTTGCTTTCCCAAGCTTGAGCTTAGGAGAGCCATTCTAATATATATATATATATATATATATATATATAATTTGACTCACGCAAGCACCATGGGCATGTCCACCCACTATATTGGATAGAAATAAGTATTAATAAAAATATATGTGAATTTAAAAAATTGACTCAAATTAATTAGAGTGATATAAGAAGCCGAATGGCAGGCACTTCCTGCCTCATAACTGCGTCCACATAACTGCCATGAGTAGAACATTGTCTTTCTAGTTAATCCAGAGGGGACCCACCTGCATCCAAGGCTGGCAGTAGATTTCATGCAAGGGTCGGCTTGCATATGCTCGTAGAAAAATATATATATATATTGATATAAGTATCAACATAAAAGATTCACCCACAAAGTACTGAGTATGTCGTCAATAATACTTTAACCAAAAAAGAAAAAGTATGTCACTAATAACAATAGATATTTACAGGGTAAGAAATCGAGGAAAAACGAATTGAAAACCCTTTGCTATAATATATAACTAGCAAATGTTGCCCCGTGATTAGCACGGGCAATATAATTCATTATATAAGAAATATAAAACTCTCCTAGACTCAAGCTTAGGATAAGGTAAGCTCAAGTGTGTGATGAGGCTCACCTGGTGACCCACATGGGGATGAGGGTGGGGGGGATTTCAAGGACTCCCTGGAATATTTCTCTCTACGAAAAATCAACCGCAACCGTGATTTCCATCATCTCCATATGGGCCCAAAAGTTTAATAGTCAATACTCCATTCGGATCAATATATAGTCAATCCAACGGTCTAGTAAATTCGGATCTTACCGAAAATTGGTGGACATATGCAATTTAGAAGGGTCATGTGTTTGGTGGGCCCCACAAGCATGAGCTTACGAGATTTTATCCTAAACTTGAGCTTAGGAGAGCCTTGCTCGATTTATAATAAATTTAAAATATGGTATTTATTTGTATATATAGAGATTTTTTTTTATAAATAAAATAAAAACAAATATTGAAATAATGAAGCAATCTTTAATCCATCAATATGTAGATATAAAAACCCTAAACCCAACTTTCATCTAATAAAAAATCAAACAATATTCAAATAAGAGAATAACCCAACCGCATTTTCAAATCTTACTAACCCGAAGGCAGATCTCACAAGTGGTGGTTTTTTTTCTAGTCACACCACATTTTCATACATGGTTAGTTTACTGACAGCCGTGAGAAAGAGAATAAAATCATATATACTGGTAGGAAAAAAGAAGATTAATGATCATATGATTTGTAATATAGGGAAGAAGAAATTAGTGGGGTAGTGGAAGGCATGGATATAAAATGTAGAGATTTAAAACCATTTGGTAATTGCCTAAAAGATAGAGATTTTTTTTTTTTTTTTTTTGTAAACCAGTCAATAGACATTTAAAACCATTTAGTACCCACGAAATTAATTAAAAAATAATTAAACGCATAGAGATTTAAAAACATTTATTAACTGCCCATTAAGTTAAATGGTAATCAAATGCCTAATTTCAATTGAAATCAGTTTCAAAAATTGAAAGTTGAGTGGTTAAAATCAATTGTCAATTATATTAAAACCCTAAACCCAACTTTCATCTAATAAAAATTAGAAATACACCAACAGTATTCAAATAAGAGCTTAACCCAACCGCATTTTCAAATCTTACTAAACTGAAGGTAGACCTCATAAGTGGCGTTTGTTTTTCTAGTCACACTACCCTTGCATACATGGTCAGTTTACTAACAGCCGTGAGAAGAATAATAAAATCAGATATACCGGTAGGAAAGAAGAAGAAGAATGGTCATATGGTTTGTAATATAGGGAAGAAGAAAGTAGTGGGGTGGTGGAAGACATGGATATAAAATGTAGAGATTTAAAATCATTTAGTAATTGCCTAATCAATATATATTTTATTGTTTTGGTAAACCAATCAATAGAGATTTAAAACCATTTAGTACTTACAAAATTAATTAAAAAAAAAACTAAATGCACAGAGATTTAAAACCATTTATTAACCACCCATTCAGTTAAATGGTAATCAAATTCTTGATTTCAATTGAAATCAGTTTCAAAAATTGAAAGTCGATAAAATCATTTATTAACTGCACATTCAGTTAAATGGTAACCGAATGCCTGATTTCAATTGAAATCAATTTCGAAAATTGAAAGTTGAGTGGTCAAAATCAATTGTGTAGTCAAATTCAATTGGCAATTAAAAATAGCCCCATTCATGCATGTACTAAGTACTGGCAATATAATTTATAATATAAAAAATGCAAGAAAATGAAAAAAATATAAGAAATTTAAAATAAAATATTTTCCTTAAAAATCATATTGAGATAGAAAACTTTATAAGTACATTGCATTTTGATATTTCCCTATTAGGGGTGGGTTTGGTTTCAAGTAATTTGGGTTCAGGGTGGGTTTGGGATGAGTTCGAATATTGAGTTTCCTTAACTCACTCTTTATCGATAATTTTTTTACTTTTACTTAAAGTTGTAATAGCAGAGGCGGTGATAAGCAAAGTAGACCATTTTTTATTTTTTTTTGGATAAGCAAAGCATACCGTTCTTGAGGTCATAAGCAATTCCTATCCACCCACATGAATAAATTATCAGAAGAATTACTATTAAAAATAAATTTAAATAACATAAAAATCAAATATTCTTGAAGGCATCGTGTTCCATGTCTAGTAATAAACCTTCATACTAAACGGAAACTACACCTTCTTAGAGCACAAAATATTTGCATCTTATACACCAATGATTACCAATGATATTGCTTGATCATTGCCTTGTCTTTTGATAGTAGTTATTACCCCAATTTATTTATATAGAGTCCTTCAGAACAGCAACCAAAATAAATAAATAAATAAATAACTATCCAAAAAAAAAACCGAACAATGAAGGTGACTAAAAAAAAGAGAAAAAACCCTTACCATTTGATCAAGGCAAACATGAAAAGTAGATTTCTTCAAAAGAAAATGCTACAGAAACATAAATTTTAAGTAAGCATTAGAGAACCTAATAAAAAAAATAAAAAACCCATGGGAGTCATATAAAAATGTAGTTGGATTCAAATAAAGCTTCCGTAGCATACTTAGATACCTAGTTGTGGTTGCTCTTTTCCTTCAAGTTCTTCAACCAGACTCAAGCTGATTTTTCATCCAAATAAAAAGGAAAGAAATATGAGTTCATATATATGCACAACGTATCAATACAATGATAAAAATAGACATGCATATGTTGAATGTAAGTATAAAAATATAAACTTCACAACTGTACCAACTGCATTACAATATTGAGATAATTGTTCATGTAGCATTTTTTATTCACTATTAGAATAAAATCTCCCCACATTCCAAATGCATAGCAAAACACACATAACCTATTACACACCAATCGACCACAAAATATCAATCAAACAACTTCAAAACAATCAAATATATACAAAACAAATAAAAGAATCATTCTTTTAATATATTAATAGAAACCCAACTGAGATTTCAAAGAGGGCAATCCAAAAAATACTTCACCAAGCAGTTGAATTGAAATCTTTGGAGACAGAAAAAATTCCAGGTCATAGAAAATCTTTGGAGAAGATTTTAAAAAAATCGTACTCCAATGCCTAGGCGAGCAGTGTGATGTTGCACTTGAACATTAGTACCCACACAAACCCACTTTGCAGAAGAACTCACCTCTTCGACCTGCCCAGATCAAAATTAGGAAACCTCAGTGGCTATAATGTGCATGCCTACTGCACATCACCGACCTCTCACATATCATGGCACTAGATAAACCTCTGCTTCATTCACAGATGGAGCCAAGCCACCATAAGTGAGAAGTTGTCAAGAGAAAATACAAACTGGAGGAGAGAGACGACAGAGGCAAAGAAAACAAAAGAGGTGTTACATTAGTTACCGTAGCTCTAAATTAGAGATTAATGTATGGATTGGCAAAAACGTGTGGTGTAACTCACCTTTTAATAAAATGAAAGTGACCTTCATAGGATGAGGCAAGTGGAGGCGTGGGGATGAGAATGCCTTTTAGCTGAGATGAGAATGCGTTTTGGGTTAATAATGGAAAATGAAGAGACGTAAAGAAAGTTCCTGAGGAGTCTTGGAGAAGAATGTAGGAAAGGGGATTTGGGATTCAAAAAACATGCAAAGGAAAGTGAACGGTTGCAAGAGGAGTTAAGGATGAGGAGAAATCGTATTAGAGGAATTAAAGGAGTCATAGAATTTAAAATCAGAATTTAAAAGCTGTCAAAATAAATTGGACAGTCAAAATCAAATCTGAAATTGCCAATTGAAAACAGTCCCTTTCATATATAAGAATAGCCCTTCCGAAAAAGATATAATAGCACTTCTACAAAAATAACTAGGGATCAGTCGTTGGCCAGAGGCCCAGAGCGTTGATGGTGAGCGTCTTGGGGGTATGTGGTTGTGTGAGTATTTTCGAGAGCCAAAAAAAACACTTAAAATCGATGACTACACTTAAGCTTGAAGCATATTATTATTAGGTTAATTGGTGGTTAAGTAATCCTATGAGATAGTCATGTCAACACAGATTGACCGCTTAAACAATCCTACTAAGATGTCCACATATGATCACTTAAATGGACAAAACATGATCTAAATGTGACTCCACCTCAACTTGTAGGTTGTGTGGTCAATAAATTGTAACTCATTGTTAAGGAGTCATACAAGAATTGATCCCCTCCCATGTAAACCCCATATTATAATCCTAAATGGACAGGTGTTTTGTGTTTTTGTTGTTTTTTGTTTTTAAGTTTTACAGTAATATGCATGAATGACTATATCATTTTTGTGTTGGCCCACAGAATCTAATTTAAAGGGACTCTTAAATAATACTTAAATCAATTAAATAAGAATATTGTTGTTATACTTGTTGGGCAACTTTGGTCAAGATAACCGATGAAAGGTTGCAAGTTGGGTGTCTAACCCATTTAATACAAGAATTTTAAAGCTATTTGATAAACAGAATTGCATCTGTCCGATTAAAAATTTTGAAACCTAACATGGATGCATAATTTAGTTTGATAGGTTATAACAATCTTAAAGCCACATACATTGTAGTATTAGATTAATTAATTTTTTAGAAAAATCATACAATAAGTGGTCTATAACCAAGTTCATGAAATTTTAAACTGTCATAGATTTTTTTATGGTTAGAGTTGGACAAAATCATATTTATGCATGATTTATGAATGATGGCACAACAATATATATTTATATATATATATATATATAGAATACATCTTTCCTTCTCTCTTACGTTTATAAATACATGTTTAAAGTTTTTGAAGCAGCATGTCATACGCAAGAGATTGGACCTACACACTTGGGCCAAAATCAGCTCAAGATCTGAGTCCGAAGCCCATAATTCATATTAGAGCCTTCCAGAAGACCCAACAATTGTTAATAGGCTCAAACAAATATAGAAGGATCTTGAAGCTTTTTGTATCCGGTGTAGAGATAAAGGATGATGAGTTGTATAGATAAGGTTAGAAGATTCTAGACTATTCTTCCGCATTAGATTGTCATCTAAGCATTGCATTCTCTCAAATAGTTTAGAGATATTGGAAGAAAACTAAGAAAATAAGGTTTTCATTATTTTTTCTGTTTTACGCTTTTTCATATCTACCATTTTCATTATTTTTTCTGTTTTACACTTTTTCATAGCTACCATTAGACTTCTCATAACGCTAAAGCATAATTTATTTGTTATATACTTATATCATGTTTTAACTATTTTAATTTATTTGATATGTACTTATATAATGTTTGGACCATATACTTATATTATTTTTAGACCTAAATGAACTATAACACAACCTCTTTCAAAGTCCACATCCAATCGAATAAAATTCATTTATATTTTACTATTAAATTAACTAGTATTGCTTGGTCATATTGGAGCTATTCACAAGTAAATTGCCATATGATTATTTATTGGATCTTTCACTTGTTACAGATGGCCCAGTCAAAAAAGGCTTGTATCATCTCACTGAAGTGGATGAAAGAGCTGGCGCTCGATTTGATGATGGTGGCACGGTCACAAAGAAGTTCAACCTAATATGTTTTAAAATTATGAATCAGCTCGACGGTTTTGATGCTCGAGGAAACATCAAAATTATTATGGCAACAAACATAAATAACTTATATCTGTTAAATTTTGATGATATTTTGATCTTATGATATTTTAAAGTCATTTCTCCAACTATATTGCTGTTTAGTGATTGTTTTTTATTTTTTTTATTATCATCATTTCAATTTTCAAAGGTTTTGCTTACTCTTTGGAAAGAGGTTTTGCTGGGAAGATAGGTTGAAAGTATAGAGTTCTAAAAATTCACCAATCGCTCACTGATTCCGCCTGCCAAATGTAGGACGAGGTAGGAAGGTTCAAGAATGGGTCAAAGATTCACAATGATATTCAAACGTTTGTTCCATAATAACAGCTACTAAGCCTCATTTAGAATCTCTCCTCTTAATCTTATTATTCCCATAGAACCATCAAAATGGAGTCATTAAAAAAACCTATAAAAAAAAAAAAAAAAAAAAAAAAGGCTAGAGCTCTTATTTTTACAAGTCTAGCCTTTCATTTTACTTTTCTAAAGCAGGTAGAGGGTGGGATGACCTGCCAAATACTTTCATTTTCTAAGTTTCTATCCACTTCAGACATTTAGATACATAAAGGTTGGAAATAAAAATGCAAATATGGGCTAGGTCTGGAAACGTATATACCAAATTTTTATCAGAAATACTAGTAAAAAAACAGGCCCAAAACATCAAGTAATGCCAAAAAAATTAAAGAGAATTACATTGTATCTACATTTTGAAGGCACATCCCGAATTGCCCCATTTTTTAGCTCAATGATGAGGCACCTCTTGTCTACAAAAAGAACCTGGATTCAATCATTTGCAATGACATATTCCAAGTTTTAGGGCTTCCACTGTAAAGCTCGCCAATTACTTCATTAAGAGGTTGTGAATATCATGCGGATCAAGGCTTTAGTCAAATGCCATTCTAATCAATACATTCACTCTCGTGATTGTAGAATTTCGAAACTTAATAATTTTTTTAAAGTATATTTTCTTTGTGTTCAATCTAATGACTATAGTTGGTTCAGGGATAATTTTTGACATGAAAACTTCTAAGCACAATTTAGTTGTCTGAAGATTTCAAACGCTTGTGAGACCTCCTCTTCTTATTTTCAGAATCTAGATTTTACTAATGACTAAAGGCACATGACACATTTGGGTAGCAATAAATCAACAAAATAGTAGCGGAATAGGGATACAATATTTCGCACTTCATTTTTTCTTTTTGGTTCTTTGCGAAAGAGAAATCCAGAATATGAGGTTACGCCATCGGACTACTACTAAATTTACACGAGTGGCTCATTAGAATTTACACCGGTGATTCCACCACCTCGGCTCTACGGATCCAAACCATTCCCCACACAACTGACAAATTCACTCACCTCCATCTCTGCCTCTCTCTCCACGCTACAGAAAACTAACTCCTCTTTTTCGTTGTTTGTTTTTTCTCTGGCATTTTCAAGGCCGGAAACTCTGGGGAACGACGTGCTTCCTTCTTTAAGAAATCATTTTTTCTCTCCTCTCTCAATTATTGCATCCTTTCCTCTTTTTTTTTGAGATCTTCATAAACCAAGTTCAGGGGAATGGGTTCACATGTAAACAGGGGTTTACTCATTTGGATAAATCGAGTCACCTGTAAGTTGGGCTGTTCTCTTCTCCAGCACAACCAATTAAAGATTAAAGATTAAAAAAAAAAAAAAAAGGTGTTACGTGGAATTCGATTTATAGGAAAATTTTCAAAGGATCCACGCATGGCCTTAACTAACCATTGGAGAAGGACAGGACAGTCTCCTGCCTCCCATAAGCTCTACATTTGACCACTTGAAACTTGAGATTTTTCCAGTTAAAACCAGCTTCCCAATTCATTGGGTGACAATGCCATTCTCACAAGACATTCAATGATGGAATCATCATATATCTAAACATTAAAAAAAAAAAAAAAAAAAACACTAGTTTCTTTTTTCTTTTTCCATTTTTGAGGCACACAAATCTAATCAATCATGTAACAAAGAACCAATGACAATTAAATATTTCAGTTGCGATGTCATCTAAGAGTTACTTCCACTATGTCATCAATCATTTGTCATACAGTTGTATATTGTATAACAGCTGTGGTGCCAGAAGACCAGTCTTCCATTACTTCTCCAGCCACAATTTCCCTATTCTCACAAGAAAAGCCAGTTTTATTCGACTTTCAGTAAATCGTCTCGAGTTGGTGCCAGTCAGTAGCTACAATCTGTATCAAAATTGAAGCCATGTAGGAGCTGTAAAGAATGCATCATGCTTTAAAGGGCCCCAGACTGTGGCAGAAGCTTTTTCTAAAATGCTGTAAGACTACGGCACCATCATTTCAAAGACTCTAATAATCCACATGAATGAACTGAACTCATCATAATCTAACAAGCCTGCAAAAGGTAATATAAGTTATAATAAAAAAAAAAATTATCATGAATCAGAAAATAATAAGAAATTAATAATATAAGTTATAATAAAAAAAACAAAATCGTCTTGAATTAGAAAATAATAAGAAATTAATGATCTAACGAGAGGATGTGGCAGTATCCACTGGCCACTTCAGTGGAAGTGTTGAATAAAATAAAAAAAACACTAGCATTGTTATTATGTGATTTCATTCCATTCCCACTTATAAAACATCAAGCTGATACAACAGATATCATGATGCAAAAGGCTTTACTAGGAGATAGAAGGAACATGTATCACATGTACAAAACCTGAGACGATACCACCTGAATATCCTCCAATTCTTTTTTTTTTTTCCTTTCATGAATGTTTAGTGAATATTCTGCCATTAGTTTTGAAGATGAGGATGCGATATATAAATGATCAAGGTTACTACTTAATAAAAGTACAGGTCAAATAACCAGTGGGAAAAGACAAGCCTGATACAAATTCACTGGATTCTGTGCGGGTGAAGCTCAAATCACAATTAGAACTTGTAACAGAACAGACTGCATTTGAGCAACATGGAAAGCAGGTGCTCAATTAATTGATACTATCTCACATTTTCTGAAACAAATCAATATTCAGAACATTCATTGTCCTACCTAAACTGTTAAGAGATTAGTTCGGGTGAAAATAGTGCCAACCACCCAACCTCCAAAGGACAGTAGCAGCCTTTTTCAACGAATCAGCATATGTTACAAAACAGTGCTCATAGTGTAAGAGAATACTTTGGATAGAAGAAAATAGTCTCAACCACCCCAGGTGCAGAATGTGGGGGTTTCTCCAAAAATATAAGGTTAAACAGAAGTAATAAATTTTATTTAATGTAGCTGCCCAACATTCAAATTATAATTTCAATGATAATAGTACCAGAATATTTAACCAAAAAAGAAAATAATAGCACTAATAATAGAGAACAACAACAACAATTGAGGAGAACTTAATTAGCATGCAGAGTGAAAATAGTCAATCACAGCCAATCACATAGGCAGCCAACGCATAAAGGAGAAATCACAAAAGCATCAATAGAAAACCCAAACTAAGATCTAAATAAACATTTAAATCATGTGCAATGTTCAGGACCTGATGTCCTACAATTTAAAACCATTCATACTTTCATGAAAGAAGAATACAGCTTCATGCCAAATAAGGCATTCACACACCAAAGAATTTACATGTTAATTGTGCTTTGGAAAAGAAAAAAAAACAATAGATCAGGATCAACAATATCACAGGTGCACACCCCACAAACTTAAATATAATCAAAAGCTAGAGAAATAAAAGCCCAACTGCTATCTAAGTGATCGTGTTCTTTATAAACAACTAAGATAATTTAACACTAATCCTACTACCCTAATAAAACCAAAAAGAAAAGGCTACCAGTCAACATTAAGGAAGTTTAAAAAAAAAAGAATTTTCTAAAATATATAGATTTTCATGCCCCATGCCTCTGTTGACTGCAATCATGGATCCCATGTGGTCATCATGGGGCCCATCCTGAGATGTGCTGGTATAAAATTTAATCTGGCTGTCAAATTTCTATTGTGCATCTCAAAACTCTTTTCTAGAGGATTAGATCACATGTATTCACCAAAAAGAAATATTATCTCCAACAGCTGGGGAAACATAACACTGTGCTGGATATTAATATCCATGACCGCAAAAGCCTCATGGTCCCGAGTATGCCATCTTCCTATTCAATCTATCCTTGTTCTTTGGTCCTGTCCCATAAGCAACAAATTGTTGGGGGAGTGGTTTTGTGACAAGTTGAAGGCTCAGTAACATCAATAGAAAGGAAAGATTCTCAGCTAGGCTATGCAATTAAGGGTCACTGACATAACATAGCAACTTATGGAACGTACTCAGAACAATCGGAGAACAATCCTACGTGATGGATACAATATCACTAACAAATGACAAAATTTGGCAAGTTACCATATAAAAAGAGACAAAATTAGAGGTTTACATTATCAAATATTTTCCAAATAATCAAAAAGTAAGAAGAGAAAAATTACCTAAATTAAATCTTGTACTCATTGACACGCATCCACTTTGTAGATGACCACTTGTTCCCTTTAATCACAGGGCAACCACCTGGAAGAACACAAAATGAGAACAGCATAGACGATTAATTCAATTTTTTTACCAGTACGAACTTAGTTGACTTTGGACAACCACCACCAACAAAACACATCGTCATGAGGAATAACAAAAACTTCCAGTTAGAAGATTACATTGAAAGATAAAACCACCATACTAAAACTTGTAACAACTACATCCAAACCAAATATGTATTCTCACGGTAAAGCATATCTGTAGATAACAAATGAAGATCTAATAGCTTCTATCAGCCATATAAACAACTGACCATGCAAGCTTGATGGATCTGGAGTTGCATCAGGATTCATGCTCCAGAAAAGCAAAGCATCCCCCTTCTTCGGTTTGACTGAGAGGCCCTTCTTCCCACACTCAGATAACTCATTCCACCATGATACAGAACTAAAATTTCCTTTGGCAGCAGGGAACACTGTCTCGCCACCTTCTTCAACGTCTGACCTGGAGAGAGAGAGAAAGAGAGAGAGAGAGTCAAGAAGGCAATCCAATGCACATCCCATTGGAACATAAACCACTAGATGAAATGCATTTGTTTGGGAGTATGACTCATACAGATACATGAGAAGAGTGGCTATCCGCTGACCCCCATTCTTAGTATTATAGTCATCAAGGAAGTAGTCATAGTGAGGTTCATATTTTTGTCCAACTTCATAGTGGAGAATTTGGAGCCCTTCTCCATGGTCTGAAAATCAGAAGACACCAGCATTAGAAACAATTAAGTAAAATGTAAGGAAAAGTAAAATGAGGACGCACAGAAACCTACTTATCAAAAGAGACCATGAATGCAAGTTAAAATTTAAAGGAGCATCCAATGCCAAAGAATCGTACTCTAAGATTTGAGACACCAGCAGTAAAAGCAAACTATATGAAAAAGACCAAAAATAATATACTGTAAAACAAAGTTAGTAGATCAAAAACCATACAGTGAGTAGGCTCCCAAGCAGCTGGGTGCCTTTTTTTGTGGCATCTAAGATGAGTTTCTTCTGGAACATGTGGTATAAATTCAAAATCAAGTCACCGCCTTTCATTCGTTGGTGACAAATGTCACTTCGTTGGGCTTTCAGCACAAATTCTAGACACCCATATATATTCAGAACACAAGTGGTTAATGACTCCCAACAAGACATAAAAAACTTTATCCTTAGGCCAGTACGATCTCATTTATTGAACAAATGATGAAAAGATATGATGCCGACATAGATGAATGTCAATTCAAAAGGGTTAAGGGATGGGGGATGCGAAGGGGACGGAATTTACTGTAGGCATGGTTCAAAATAGCATAGAGGTTGAGGCCGCTGCACTATTTTGAAAATGGCAGCGCTATGGTCTTAAACCTAGTAGAGCCAATCAATTTTAGTTTAAAACATTATTTTTCCTATTTTTTCTCCTCAATAGTCTTTCCTAAAGTTGTCTCTAACCTTATATAGTTCAAAATCACTATAAAATAAAATTAAAAAAAAAAAAAAAAAAAAAGATTGGCTGCTATACAATATTTGAATTCTTTTGACCACTTGAAAAATTCACACTGCTACGCCGCTATGTATCACCGCAATCGCTATGTATCGCCCGTGACATAGTGTTTTAACCACTGGCCACTACGCCCACTGCCACTGCTATTTAAATCATTGATTGTGGGTGGTGAAATTTCACTTGGACCGGATGATCATAGCCTTGTGATCATGACTCTAAAAAGCATATTGTTGAAAATGTTTGGTCCAATTGTCCATTTTGCAAGCTCTAAAGTTATAAATGATAATCATTTAATCAAGCTAAACTTTAACCTGTCCCCAATCCATGCCCCTCCTTCACAACCCCACACCCTATTCAGTTGCAATTCATCCATGTAGGTCCCATAAGTTTTCCCTATATATAACATAAATGAAGTCTCTCTTTTTCTCCAACATATATAATGCTTTTTTAGGGCATTTATATAGAGTTTAAGAAAATTCTTATTTAAAGGCTATATTATTAGTTCAAGCAAGACTGGTAAAAGAATAAAACAGTGTGAGTTTATCTCAATGGTGCAAAATTGTGAGAATAAATACGAAAGATTTGTCCCCATGAATAGCAGGAACAAAAAGTGGTGTCTTCTAGAAAGTAGTGTTGTTCCAGTTTCTCACAAGCCTAGCCATCTCAGCATGTTTAGACAAAGGGTGTTGAGATTTATATGTCAATATGAGGGGTTATTGTAATTTCTTTTGTTTACAGGTTTTTTTTTATAATTTTTGTTTAGGTGGTTTTTTATGTTTCTGCAATTATCATGTTTTCCTAATACATATACTAAAGTGCATTTTTTAATGGTAATAAAGTGCAATTAGTAGTCTGATTTAAGAAACATACAGCTTCCCTTCCTTCTTACTCTCTCATTCTCCTGCTTTCTTCTTCAGTTCTTCTTTCCTTCTCTTTTCTTTCCGGTTTTCTCCATTTTCTTTGTCTGTAGAAGCACCACTTTGTGGACTATTTACTCCTAGCCTATGATGCCCAAATATGGCATGGATACGGTAGGGACACAAATTTTACACATAAAAAGTTAAGCATCAAATGCCATACAACACAATACATTCCCATTTTGAAGTATCCATGCATATCATAGCTCCCAGGCGGCAGCAAAGACAATTTATTTTTGGATAATTGCCAGAAATTTGTTGAGATCAAACAGTTACTAATCTTCTATGGTAAAATGATTTGATTTCTCTGATTCCTTGCCCTTGGAATAAAAAAAATACCATCTGTCTTTTAAAATCAAAGAGATCCCCCAAAACTTGGGATTTTTCTAGATCTGTGAGGATTTGTCTGAATAAGTTATACAACATACAGAAATCTATTGAAACTAGAGATCCTTGATGTCTTTGCTTCCCTAGAAAACATCCTTGGCATCAAAATAAACCTTTAGTTTCTCTTCTGAAAACCAATTCAGTTAATCTCTTCTATTTTTGGTAACTCAGGCACACCAAAAGTCCAAAACACTATACCAATCTAGGAGAAAAGATAGACCCCCAGTTACTTTTTCACATATAGTCCAGTGTTTGCAAATGGTGTTAGTTGTAATATTCGCTATTCATAAAAATAAAAATAAATTAAAGTCTTTCCATCTGCAGCTGTGGACCATATATGCATTTGTAACAATCAGTCAAAATAATATGAAAGTCCTTCAGTCTCTTACAAACCAGGAAAAGATGAACAAAATGAACTGGTATCAAACCCCTAAGTACTAAATGAGTACGCTGCCAGCAACTACATACCTACAGGTATGAAGGTGAAATCCGAAATCCTTTTCTCAATGTTCCTGATAATTTTGTCTCGTCCCCTCTTAAGAAACGTCCCCGAGCTTGTACGAACCCTGCAGAACAAAAGATTGTGATAAGGTACTTATTATGAGAAGAAATGCACTTCTCACTTCTCATTCAAAAACAGTGGAATTTGCAAACCTGCTGTCCTTACTCTGACCAGTTGCGCTATCAACAACTGTTGATTTTTCCATGTAAGGCTTAGCAAGATTGATCAGGTACTCGCATTCATCTTTTGACTGCTTGGAAATATAGCGATAAAAGCATATGAATGATCTAAACAGAAAATAAAAATTTGCACTTCTACAATACTGGGCTCAAAGCAAAAGCATAAGGCTTGTATGCAAATTACCCTGTGGAGTTCAAGCACTAAACAAAAATAAGACAGATTCAAATCTGAGCATTTTTAATGGTTTCTGACTGATACTGAGCACTTTTTCAAGGTTATTGTTTTTTTTAGCAAAGAATATACAACAGATTCAACAAATCTAAGCACATGCAAATAAAAGCAGACAAGGTAATCCCATAGTTTTACCAAGTGCGTGTGGATAGGAGGGTTTGCATGTGCCCATAGGGATTAGTTTTCGGCTGTCCAGAATCAAGTGTTCCTCGGCTCAGAGCCAAAGGCTCCTGGGCTGGACTGGGTGGGAGATACCCTAGGTTATAAAATTAAAAAAAGAGGTACCAAAGTGGTTTTTTTTTTTTTTTTGGCATATAATAATCGCTATACCACACTAAAGATGAGAACACAAATTACAAGCAACAGAAGAAACGCAAAAAGCATCCACCTCGACCAACTGAGCAGCACCTTGATTACCCAGTAGATGGAACCTGTCGAAGTGGGGATCTCACTCCAGATAAAGCTTTATCTGGAGTTTTCCCAAAAAAAATCCAGATAAAGCTTTCTAATTATCTATATCCATTGAGGGGCACACCAGGGTGAAGGGGCAACCGACAATGCCCATGATAATACACACAAAAGTCCCTGTAATGAAAAGCACACACATCTGCTTCATTAAAGTGCAAGCTACCACGTCCTAAGAAACACCAAACCCTTTTTCCCAAATGATTTTATGGGAACAATTGGAAAATCACAAGGAGTTCTTGAAATGGCTTCATCAAACATATTACAACTTAAGAGTATGGGTCAATGTGATTCCTAACAAGGCATTGAAGCTTTGTAAGGATTCAAATAAGACCAAAGGGAATGATGGCTTCAAATAAGGCAGAGGTAAGGATCATCAAGTAAGCATTGAAGAATTTCAGAGGTCTCTGTTCAGGGAGGTTCTTAATCAATGAGGTTTCCAAAATCTAATCACTAGGGAATCAGGCAAAAAGGACTCATTGATGCAGGCTTTTACTTTCAATGAAATCTGACAGCAACCGGAAATTCAATATTCACCGGATTCAAACCCCAAAATCCATAAACACAACTGAAACCAATTCCACATCAAAACAAACAAATAGACGACTCATACCAAAATCTATACAAACTAAAGCTTTAGTTTTGAGAGTCTCAAAGTTCCAATTGCTCTCATTAACACTTATAGAGTACTTGTCATGTATAGATCTCTGCTCATTGAGAATTAGAATACAAAAAAAGACTATAAGCACAGAAACCCAGACCAATTTCACCATATAAATATTTTATTTTTTTTACTTTTTTTTTAAAAGGCATACAAAGAGGAGGTTACATTAGCAAACTACATTAACTACAAGATTGCAAAACATAAAGTCAACAAAAAGAATTCAATGACTAAAATATCAAACCAATGCAAGTTAACCATATCCGCTATCAAAGTTTTCTCTTTATGAATTCGGACACTAGAACTCACAATGAGAAACCAGATCTCGACAACCATTTATGTAGTCTATTTCTGGATGTGAAGTATTTCTAATCACGGCAATCACAAAGCATGTTCATTGAAGTATTTCTAATCTCAACAATCATAAATCCACACAAAAGAAACACTCCTATACAAAATTCAACTACATCAAACGGAAATTCAAGGTTCTTCATAAATCAAACTTTAACTTCCATAAACACAACCAGAACCAAATCAACTCATACTAAGAGTCAACTAAATAAGAAACTTCGAACTCGGGCTTTGACTTTGGAGTCTAAAACTCTCAATTGCCATCATTAAACCTTACAGACTACTTGTTAAGTTTAGATCTCTCTCTTTGAAAATTTAAAACCCCTTCAAAGATCATAAACACACACTACATTACAATAATTACCAATAAACACATCGAAAACGCAAACAAAAATAGTTCTTTTCTCAAAAAGAAAGAACAAACAAAGAGGCAGCTAAGCTAAATTAGAAACTATAGTAACTACAAGATCAAAAAACACAAATTCAACAAAAACTTGCAATTCATTCATAATTTTCAAAATCGCACCAGAAAATTGTGATACAAGAACGCCCTCGGCTCCCACGACAGAATCTCCGTCCATTGCTTCCCTCCCCCTTCCGATTCCTCCAGTCTGCAACAAAATCAAAAGAACACAACAGCAAAAATTTTATAAAAAAATGTCAAATTCTCAGAGAAACGCATCGATCTGGAGATCCTTTGAACAGATCGAAATCCCGAAACCGAGAAAAAAAAAAAAACAAGGAAGAGAGAGAATAGATTGGAGCAGACGAACCGATCCGTGGTGGCCTTCATGACGGTGTTGAGATCGACGGCATTGGGAGAATCGCCTCCGGTGCTGACCGGGAGAGAGAGGATTCCGAGAGCGAGGAGGAGGAGGAGGAAGAGAGATAGGAGGAGGAGCATGGAGAGGACGAGAGTGGAAGTCGACGATCTTCGATAAGGGAAGAGTCGAGAGTGGCGTCCGGCTTTCGCCATTGAAGAAGAAGGAGGAGGAGAAACCCTAGCTTTTGATCGAAGAAGAAGAAGAAATCAATTTGTTTGTTGTTTGATGTTGTGGGGTTTCTTCTTCCTTTTAATGGCAAAGGGAAATGAAGTGTGAAGGGGAGTTGCAGAAGAGGAGAGAGAGTCTTCAGTCTTCACAGACATCTGCTTCTGTTATTATGGATAAATTACAGAATTGCCCATCGCTGTTTTTATTTTTGCTGTGGTATCAACATTTTGTGGGCTGAAAATTGAAAACAATGGGTGCACTGTTTTTTAATGCTGATGAATAAGGGGCTAAATCATGTTGTGGGGCTGATTTTTTATTTTTTTAGGGGGACTTTCCATCTATCCTACCTTCAAAAATGTATCCTACTGTGGGGTGGGGGGCATGATCTATAAGTACACTTTGTGATTTGCTTGCCAAGATGAAGATTTTCCCTCTTTTTTTTTTTTTCAAGTTTGAGCCGTTGTCATTACCTTGATAAAGTAAGAAGAGGGTTTGATAGATTGATGATTAATCCCATATGATAAGTCTCATGGACACTAAGGCTGGTATTTGAGCCATCCTTTTACTTTTATATTTAATATTTCTCATTAGCCTTTTTATTACGCTGCTAGTCTATTAGTGCTCAATCCTTGGGGCATAGGAGATACCTGGTTTTACTCTGGACCCGAAGGGATTAGTCTAGTCTAAAGAACTGGGACACTCTCTGTCAATTATTTATATATATATATATATATATATATTTATTAGGTAGCTATTAATATTTGATGAGACTGATTTTATTACACTAATCTAACCAACTCTCTTTTTAGAGTGAGATTACTAATAAATTGTTCTTTGCAGTGATTGAGAAAGTACATAGGAGCTATAAAATCAAAAGCCAGCCAAAGTTGTATGAGGGGTTTGATGTGGCCCAAGAATCCTAGTACGTAAGTGACAGTTTGATGGATTATTTATGTGTAAAGATTGGCCATTTGGCCTCATTGAACATTAATTAAAAATAATAATTTTACTGTCTACTTTTATTTCTTATTATTAATTGACTAATAATATAATATGATCATTTTTCAATTTAGCCATTGGTTGCATTTCTTGTGGGACCTGCTCTCCATGTAGAAAGACAAGTACAGGAAATGAGAAATTCCTTGCCTTGCAATTTCCGGTGTCCCTTCTGCCTGCCTTCAGTTTGAGGGCTTGTTTAGGTCATTCACATGTGGAGTGAATTCAAGTTAAGGGTCCACTTGTGGTTTGAATTCAAGTTAAGGGTCACTTTGCATCCGGAGTTAGTTTTGGACCCCTAGATAAGGTTTGATTATTTTTATCTGAAAATGTTGAAAATCTCTCTTAGAATCTGAATGCAGATTAAATGGAGACATTGGCTCAGGTTCAATGTTCTTATCTCAATATGCCTTGGATTTGATTCAAAACAGGTTTCAGTCTAATGAAATTCTGATCCTGTTTCATTGATCCAGATTCAACTTCAAAAAGATCCATCCTATGAAAATGGAGCCTATACAGCTCATATATGACCGAGATGGGGTCCACAACAAATAGGGACCACATAGACCCAAGTAGACAAGGTCTAGACCAGACCCAATCCGTTGACTCTATGGATTTTATATGAGCTTCCCATTACCACATTTTCCATGGTTTCTGGTTTCTGTGGTCTGGATGACTTTTCTAAAACCAGAGTTGGTGGCTTTTTTAGCCATCAAACCGCGTCTCGTGTATGAACAATTCTTGGTCCTCTCTCTCTCTACTAAGGTATCACTGGGGATAGAAAAAAATAAAAACTCATGCCTAGATATAAACGGGTCTATCCGTGAACTTAGAAGTCCTATATCTTGTCTGAGTTTGCCTCGCAGACTCGGGCTCAGGCCCTAGATTTTATTGGGCATGGGGTAGACTCAAGGGATGGCACCCAAGAGAGCCCGCGCAAGGGAAAAGAAAGACCGAAAAAATCCAAAAAAGTTGAAAGAGAAAGCCCACACAAATAGGAATGAGAGCCCTCAAAGTAAAAAAGAGTGGCATACACAAATAAGATCCCTCTTCATTTAGGACAATTTTTTGGGGAAAAATCAGTTGTGTCTTTTCTTCTTCTTTTTTCTTTTTCTTTTTTCAATAAAATTCAGTTATGACTCTTGGGCCAGTTTGGCAACTCTACTAATCGAGTCAAGTAAAGTAAAGTTGATTTTGAAGAAATAATAAAATATAAGTGGGTTATGATAGTATTTTATTTTTAGTTGTTTGTTATAAAATTTTTTTGACTTTTTGTATGGGAAAGTGGAGTTTTTTTGTATTTTAGTGGATAAAGGTGATTGCTTTTTGACTTTTTTTTTAAAAAAAGATTGAGGGAGTTTTGAATTAAAGTGCTTTTAACCTTTGACTCGTTTTTTTTTAAAAAAGTACATCTTAAGATATCTCTTGTTGAGAATGAGGGGATGTTCACTTGGTTGGCAATCCGGTACTTCACCCCAGCTGTCTAGAGATTGATGCCCACGCATGCCACTTTTCCCATGTGTGTTGGCAACCCCACATCTCACCAGACTGTCTAGAGATTGATGCCTACACACAACACTCTTCCCATGTGTGTTGTTTGCTTTTATATATATATATATATATATGAGGATATTCATATGCATCATTTCCTCACCATATAATGAGAGACAAACTTAATAGGGCCCATTTAGGACCCCACTGATCATGGGACTTGGGGGGACGAAAAAAGAAAACTTTGTTGGGCTCATATATCAAGTTTGGGGCCAATTCCATCCCTTTAACCCCTTCATCTGTAGCCCACAAATTTAATGATTTTATATTTAAAAAAAAAAATCCGACCTTCAATCCAACGGTCCAATCCATTTGGATAAGTGAAACCTTGATGTATCTAGTATACTTAAAGAGGTCCCATGTATGTAAATGGTCAGACGTACCAAAAAGTTGGCCCCAGTATGTTGTCACTCACGATAATTTGGTGAGGGATGGATCAGTGGGGTCCCTTCATCCCTCACCATAGGGTGAGTGACACTTACATAATTAAAATATTTGTTTGCAAAAGAGAAAAAAGAGAAATGTTCATGTGCAAAGCAGGATAAGAGAGGGATGGATGCACAGGAACATTCATTCAAGCTTTTCAATTGACCATATGCATGGAAGTAGGATCATTGTTAAAAGTAACTTTAGCTAGTGAAATTTGCTAAGTTTAAATGAGACTTATTTATATAATTTTATCTTAAAAAAATGGGTAGTTATATGTTACACCAGGCACCTAGGCCTGTCAATGGGACGCGTTGAGACGGGTAGAAAGCCCGACCCGTCCCATCCCAAGCCCGAAAATATGGGACTTTTAAAAAAAATTTAGCCCAGTGGGTTGGGCTTGGTCAATAATAGCAGAAGCCCGGCCAAAATGAGACTGAGACTGGGCAAAGGATGCCCAGCCCATTCAGGCCCGGCCCGGCCCGCTCTAAATAAATTTTGATAATTTTTTTATAGATTACCTAAATTGCCCCTCACTAACAGCATCAAACTGCTATTAGGAGGGGCATTCTCGTAAATTTTGGCCCCCCATCTGTTTTCACAAAACCAGGAAACCCTAGCATCACAATTCACAACATCAGCTCATTGAACAGTTCTCGTCTCGCCTTCTCTCTGCCTCCTTGCAATCTCTGCTAAGTGCGAACAGCTCTCTGGCCTCTGGCCTCTGCTCTCTCGTCTCGCCTCTCTGCTCTCTCCGCTCTACTCTCTCGGCTCGCCTCTCTGCTCTCAGATCTCCGCTCTGCTCTCAAGTCTCCCTCTGCTCTCTCGGCTCGCCTCTCAGCTCTCAGATCTCCACTCTGCTCTCTCGGCTCGCTTCTCTCCTCTTAGAGCTCCGCTCTGCTCTCTCGTTTCGCCTCTATGCTCTTTCGTCTCGCTCTCTGCGCTCTCGTCTCGCCTCTCTGCTCTTTCGTCTCGCTCTCTGCGCTCTCGTCTCGCCTCTCTGCTCTCAAATCTCACTCTCTGCTCTTAGATCTCACTCTCTGCTCTCAGATCTCTCAGCTCTCAGATCTCGCCTCTCAGCTCTCCCTCTCTGCTCTCTGCTCTCTGCTCTGCGCTCTCTCTGTTATTACCTCTCTGTCCCACACCAAAGAAGCACCAAAGATCTGAACCATTGGTTAATCAGGTATGCTCTCTAATCAGGTAAAATGCCAATTTTCATGCTAATCGAAGATGAAGCTTTGCTGGAAGCATCTATTCTAACTGTTTATCACCCATCTCAACATCATCTCCACAAGTTTCCACATACCAATTCCCAATGTCAACACAGTGAGAGTTGGTAACCATATCCATATCAACTCAGTTGAATGGATCAGTGATTTGGCCATCATCCAATGCAACGGTTCCCAATACATGATCCATCCAATGTTCATGAATGATCTTCATGATACTATGTCCCAGCCGTTCAAGTAGAGCCATCAGAAGATCACCATCAATCTCGGGGCCATCTTCAATAGCAGGCTCCCGTCCTTGAGAGGGCACAGAAGCCATTATCTTCTTCTTCTGAGAATGAATTGAAGATGCAAAGATTAAAAAAAAAAAAAAAAAAACAAAGAAGAAGAGAGGAATGAGAAGAAAAGGTCCTAAATTGTTTATGACCTTTTGGGTGGGATATATGTAGGCCAAAAAAATTCATGTCTATCCAATTTTGTTCTACGTATGTGACTGCATCATAAGAGTTTCAACTTTCACCAAATAATTTTTGAACTTAGTATTATAATTGGATCTTATAATAAAGACTGACATGAATTAATTTCTTTTTACTTGGCTAGATTTTGTCCTTTTTGGGTCAATTGTGTTGCTGTGACTGCTGTGCTTTCGGGATTGTAGGATACTAAGATACGTCTCTTGACTCTTCTTCTTTTAAATTTATTTACTTATTTAGTTGTGGATAGTAGAAACCGATTTACTTGTTTAGTTGTGGATAGCAGTTGTTTAGTTGTGGATATTAGGGATTGATAACTGCTTTACTTGTTTAGTTGTGAGTAGTTGTGGATAGTTGTGAATATTAGGGATTGATACTTGTTTTTTGTTTAAATTGTTAAATATGTCTTCTGATACTCCTGATACACCTTCTAGTAGTGTTGGTAGCATTTTTGTTCGTGCACATGTCCCCATCTCCATTAATGATGAGATGGGTAGTGGTGGTAGTGAGCAAGTGCCTCCCATTCCCTCTCCCAATGTTGAGCCTAATGCAAAAAAGCTTAAATCAGTGGTTTGGCAACACTTTGTAAAATCATATTTGACTGTGAAAGTTAATGGGAAGGATGTCCTTAAAGTTAAAGCGGTGTGCAACTATTGCAAGAAATCTCTAGTCAGTAGACTTGAGGATGGAACTTCACACCTGCATAGACACAGCAAATCGTGTGTTTGTAAACCAAGCACTGATAAGTCAAAAAAACAACCACTTTTAAGGACTGATGCTCAATCCAAAACCAGTGTTGGTATTTTTAAATTTGATCAAAAAAAGAGTTAAGAAGCCCTTGCAAAAATGTTGTTATTACATGATTATCCTTTTAATGTTGTTGAACAACGAGGTTTTAAAGAGTTATGTGCGACTTTACGACCTGAATTCAAGATTGTATCACATAACACTGTGAAGGCAGATTGTATGGAAATGTACAATGGAAAAAAGAATGAGATCTTTAAAGAATTCAAGGATCTCACTAGTAGGATTGCTCTCACAGTGGATATGTGGACATCCAATCAGCATTTAGGTTATATGGCTATTACAACACATTATTTTGACTCTGATTGGGTTCTTAAATCGCGTATAATTAACTTTCATAATGTTGATCCTCCGCACACTGGCCAAATGCTAGCTGACAATATTACTCTAAGTATACTTAATTGGAATATTGAGAATAAATTATCATGTTTGATATTAGATAATTGTTCTACAAATGATTGTATTGTAAGGACACTTCAAAACAACTTTTGAAAACCAATGCTCTCGTCTTGAATGGTAAATTTTTTCATATGCGTTGTGCTACACATATTCTTAACCTTATAGTGAAAGATGGACTTAAAGATATTGACCCAATTATTGAGAACATCAGGGAGGTAGTTAAATACATTAAGAATAGCTCGAATCGTATACATCAGTTTCGTGATATTGTAAGTGTGAAAGGGCTAAGTTCTACAAGGGGATTGCCTCTTGATGTTCAAACTAGATGGAACTCCACATATCTTATGGTTTCTTCAGCACTGTATTTTCGAGATGTTTTTTCTTATCTATCTCTAACATATGACTTACACTATAAGACTTTGATTCCTTCGGATGAGGAATGGGACAAGGTTGTTACTCTTAATGATTTTTTGGAAAGGTTCTATGAAGCGACAAATAGATTCTCTGCTAGAAAGTATCCAACCATTCATACCTTTTTGCTTGAAGTTTGTACAATACATAATGAGCTGGTACAAAAATTAGGTGATTTTGATTTTGTTTCTGCAAGAATGGCTAAAGTGATGATGGAAAATTTTGATAAATATTGGAAGAATTATAATCAAATGTTTGATATAGCCATATTGCTTGATCCCTCCTCTAAGATAGTGTGTTTGGAATGGGTTTTTAAGATATTATATGAAACAGTGGAATATAGAAATACTCGTATGGTTGAAGCTTGTAATCTATTTAAAAAGTTGTATGAGGAGTATTGTGTGAGATTTGGTGCTAAAGAAAGTGATTAGATAGTAAATAAAAATGATGCAACTAGTAGGCAATTTAAAAGAAAGGCCGGTGATGATGAACATGGAAAGGCTCGTTCTCTTTTTTTAGAGTATCGAAATGAAATCTCCAATAAGGCAGTTGTAAAAGAAAAAACAGAATTAGATCGTTATTTTGATGACAAGTCAGCAGAAGAAGATGACATGATAGATATATTACAATGGTGGAAATTAAATTCAACTAAGTATCCTATTTTATCTCATATGGCTCGTGATATTTTAGCTATTTCAGTTTCTACCATTGCTTCAGAGTCAGCATTTGGCTCTGGAGGGAGGGTACTTGACCCACATAGGACTTCTTTGAAACCAGATACAGTAGAAGCATTAGTTTGTGCCCAAGATTGGTTTAGTCATGACCCAACTAGGATTAATGATTTAGACAATGATGGGAATGCACTAACTGATGTTTTAGACATATTAAAAGAAAAATAATTTATGTTGATTTCTTTTTTATATTACTTGGCCCATATAGGATACTCATTCTCATTCATTTTATTGATTTTCTGATTTTCTACTTTCACCGGAAAAAAAAAAAGAGGTTTTAACCGTTCTTACATTACTTGACCCATATAGCCTATAGGATACTCATTCATTTCTATTGATTTTCTACTGTCACCGGAAAAAAAAAAAAGTTTTTAACTCCGTCATGTTGCTTGTAGTTGTTGCATTACATTGCCGGTCCCAAGTCCGGAAAAAAGGAGGAGGGTTTAAAGTCCGGTTTACACCAAGTGTCTGGTAACAGTAGGAATAATTAGAGAATGTTTTGCTTATGTTCAGGATCGGGCTAAGTCCAGGCCCAGCCCGGTCCCAGCCCGAGCCCGTACGGGACAGGATTTTATGTAGGCCCGTTCAATTTAGGGACGGGATTGGGTAACACTCAGCAGGCCCGTCCTATTTTCGGGACGGGATTGGACAACCCAAGCCCGGCCCGTCCCATTGACAGGCCTACAGGCACCTAACAAAAATACATACCACTATATTAAGATTTGATATTTGCCACATAGTTAAGTTTTCATATTTTTACTAGCTTTCTATTATTTTTTACTTTTCTAAACCTTTTAAGATTTTTTTGACACTTTTAGGAGCGACGCAGTCATATCGATTTGACATAGGCAGCACAGATTTGTCTCAATCCCAACTAGCATGAATACCTGCACCAAAATCTAAAACCACGAGTTAAAATTCTCATTTTGACGCATTGCCTTAAAAATGAGGAATTCCACACAAAATACTGAAAATTTCCTCCCTTATTATTTGTACAGCATACACAAATGAGAAATATAAATACTTATAAAATATAAGAAAGAATATTGCTTGTACAACTATCCTTAGACCCTACTTCGCCCCTAGCGGGTGAAAGTTTAAGTATTTTCCACAGTTGTTCATATAATATTCTAAGAATGTGTGATGTCCCACGCATCGTACCGTGCAATATCACACGCATCACCCTGTCTTTCATTATATTATAATGTTTATGAAAAATATTTAAACTTCAAACATTCACCGAAAAATATTAAGCCTGTTTGGATATCTATAGAATAAAATATTTACAGATTTAAATATTGCAAGAATAAAATATTATAGTATACAATAATACAATATTATAACAGTATAATATTTTTACTGTTTGGCAATTTTTGAAAAATATTACAGATTTTAAATTGAGCAGTTTGAAAGGTGTTATGATTAAAGTAAATTACATTATAAAAATATTTTTTTATTAAATATTTTAATTTATATGCAATTGATCACATCTAGATAAAAAAGTAATGTGGTAAAGTAAAGTTTAACTTTCATGTTTTTACCATAAGTTACTTTTCTTTTACACATAAAACCATGATAAAGTATAGTAAAGTAAAGTCAATAAAAAAAAGAACTACGTACTTTATAACTCTCTCTCTCTCCCAGTTTACTTTACCACATACTTCATCTGACCTTACTTTACCTCACCTTTTAACCATGATATGACATCAATCTTTATTTTACTTACCACACCCGTAAACAAGTCATTTTTTAGTTACCATATAAAATTACGATAAAATGTGATAAAGTAAAGTAAAGAAAAGAAACTACTTTACCATTCCTTTCCACTTTACTTCACCATGTACTTTATCTCACCTTTAGGGCCCGTTTGGATGTCTACGGAATAAAATATTTACACATTTAAATATTGCAAGAATAGAATAGTATAGAATACAATAATGCAATATTATAACAGTATAATATTTTTACTGTTTGGCAATTTTTTAAGAATATTACAGATTTTAAATTGAGCAATTTGGAAGGTGTTATGACTAAAGTAAATTACATTATAAGAATATTTTTTTATTAAATATTTTAATTTATATGTAATTTATCACATTTAGATAAAAAAAGTAATGTGGTAAAGTAAAATTTAACTTTCATGTTTTTATCATAAGTTACTTTTCTTTTATCACATAAAACCATGATAAAGTATAGTAAAGTAAAGTCAATAAAAAAAATAACTACTTTATAACTCTCTCTCTCTCCTAGTTTACTTAACCACATACTTCATCTGACCTTACTTTACCTCACCTTTAACTATGATATGATATCAATCTTTATTTTACTTTACCACAACCGTAAACAAGTCAGTTTTTATTTACCATATAAAACTACGATAAAATATGATAAAGTAAAGTAAATAAAATAAACTACTTTACCATTCCTTCACACTTTATTTCACCATGTACTTTATCTAACCTCTACCGTCCTGTGAGATTTACTTTTACTTTACTTTACCATATATGTAATCATACACATTATAATGGATTTGGTGAACTAAAATCTTTACTTAATTCTACCGCTTTGTAATAGTCATTTTAAAATATTCTTATCTTGTAGAAAGTTTTCTACAAAGGGGAGCTGTATAAAAGAATATTGAGCTTTTTGAAAGAAAAGAATCTTTTCTTCAAATTTTTCTTGAATAACCAAATGCACAAGATTTTATTCTTTAAAAAATGAAAGATTATATTCTATAAAATATTATTTTTTTGTATTTTCTTGTGCATCCAAACAGGCCCTTACTTTACCACACCTTTACCGTCCTGTGAGATTTACTTTTATTTTACTTTACCATATATGTAATCATACACATTATAATGGATTTGGTGAACTAAAATTTTTACTTTACTGAAAGCTTTCTATAGAGGGGAGTTGTAGGAGAGAATGTTGAGCTTTTTGAAAGAAAAGAATTTTTTCTTCAAATTTTTTTTGAGTTACCAAACGCACAAGATTTTTTTCTTTAAAAAATGAAAGATTATATTTTATAAAATATTATTTTCTCATATTTTTTTGTACATCCAAACAGGCGTATAAGTCTAAGGTTGCGCAGCGTAAATCTCTAAAATATAGAAAGGATCCAGAGACCCGTACCTAGGCCCAGATCCGGACCCAGATCACAACCCTATGTACCCGTAGCGTGGGATCTACGGTGCACTGCAGGAGTGCGGACCACATGTAAACTTCCTTCCAGCCTCCTATTTCTTCCCAGGCCGCCCTTCGAGCCTTGTTCTTCCTTCTCTCTCTCTCTCTTGCAAGAGAGACCGAAACCCTAACCCTAAAACCAGAAAAACCCAGATGTCGACCTCAACAACAGACCGAGCAAACCTCGACGACGAACGCCGCCGCCTCTACAACCCCTATCACGATCTCCAGATCCCCATCCAAAACCTCTACCAGCTCCCCACCTCGCCGGAATTCCTCTTCCAGGAGGAATCCGTCGCGCAGCGCCGCTCCTGGGGTGAGAATCTCACTTACTACACCGGTTGCGGCTACCTCTCCGGCGCCATCGCCGGTGCCGGCAAGGGCTTCGTCGACGGCGTCAGGTCTTCCGAGCCCGGAGACACCCTCAAGCTTCGCGTCAATCGGGTCCTCAACGCCTCCGGACACACCGGACGGAGGCTCGGCAACCGGCTTGGCGTGATCGGGCTGCTCTACGCCGGGCTGGAGAGCGGGATGGTTGAGATCAGAGGGAGTGATGATATCGTGAATAGCGTGGTCGCTGGGCTCGGCACTGGGGCGCTGTTCAAGGCGGCGTCGGGCCCGCGGTCTGCTGCGGTGGCGGGTGCTATTGGAGGGCTGATGGTTGGAGCTGCTGTCGCGGGGAAGCAGCTGGTGAAGAGATATGTTCCCATATGATGGTTTTGGTAATCTCTCTGCTGTTCCTGAATTTTTCAGTGATGAAAGATTAGGTCTTTTTGCCACTGATTAGATCTTTTTGACATGTTTTTCCTCTTCCTTGCTTTTAATTGGTATAATTGTAGAATGATGGGTGGATGAATAATTACAGGGAAGGGTGGATTAAAAGAGTTTTTTTTTCTTTCTCCGGCTTGATTTATAGGGTAACTTAATCTTTAATGTTTCTATGTATGATGAATGAATATGGTATGGAAATGACCAACTTTCTTTCTAATATGTGCATCATCTAGACATAATGAATCTCTCTTCTCTCTCATTTTCTTTTCCTTTTCATTTAGAATGAATGAATATGTTGTGGAAATTACCTAACTTTATATTTTTTTTTCCTAGTATGCGGTTTGTGGGTTTGTTTAATTGATACTAGAATGCTTGGTGGATAAACAATTACAGGGAAGGATGGACTGAAAGTGTTCTTTTTTCTGTTTCTTCTTCAGGCCTGACCTAAGTCATAATTAAGCTCTTCTCTGATTTGGTCTTTTTATATATTATGAATGCATACGGTATGGCAGTTACCGTCTTTGTAAAATGTGGTTGTGGCGATGTACTCTTGATTTTCTTTATAGAATGCTTGAAGAATTACTGAAATATGGATTGAGAGAGATCTTTTTTTTCATTTGCTTGATCTATAAGTATATATAGCTTTTCTCCGACTTGTTCTTTACGCTTATAAAGAATGTGGTGTGTTCCTTATGTTTTGACTAAATTTGGTTATAGGTTGGGAGTGGTTCTTGTTTGCCCGCGGTGACTGTAGAACTTTTGAAAAATAAATGGACTTGAGAATACAAGGTTTGAGAATCCATTATAAAAGGAAATCACACTGATATTTATTGCTCTCAGTAGTACTTGGCAAAATTTCACCATGATATGGATCCCATGCCGATATTTAAATTAAACCCATGTTTGAGAATCAAAGGTGGAGGAGAGGGGAGATGGAAGGAGGAGAAATGAGTTTTTATTATTGAGATATAGGTTGTATTATTTAAATTTGAGAGATGAGTCTTCATTTAGAAGGAGGAGGATGGAATCATGGGACTCTCAAAAAAATTTCAACATCCGGCATAACTGGCTGTCATGGTTTAAAGTACTAAATTAATATCCTTTCTCTTTTATTGAAGCCATCCGAAATTAATAGTTGTCTTTTCCTCTTCGTATATGAATACCCCTCTTCCTTTTGCTCTCTAAGTCTAACCTCTCTCTCTCTCTCTCTCTCTCTCTCTCACACACACACACACACACACACACACACAGAGACAGACACACGGGGAGAAAGAGAAACATTTCATTGATTCATTAGCTTTGTAGTCATATTCTTTAACTATGAAAGCTTTAAAAGCCAGCCTTATAACCACATTTCCTCAACTCTGAGTGAATTAGGTAGCCTTTAAAAGCCAAGCTCAATTTGTTCATGATGAATATGATCAAGCTCGAGTCTAAGCTGAGCTCAAGCCAAGTATGAGCTTTACTTACATGATTTGAGCTTCAAGCTTGGCTCAGCTTGTTTACATTCCTAATGTCAAGCGAGAGAAGTAGACTTATTACTTGTGCAGGTTTAACGGAAAAAAAAGTGAAGGTTCTTCAAAATTTGTCATCTTACAGTGGCATGAGTTAATTTTTACAGTGGGATGAATTAATTTTTATTTTAGGCCATTTAGGCCTTTAAATGGTTTGACTTTGAAATGTCTGCTTTGTATATCAACTTTATTTTGTCCTGGGTAGGATAAAGGGCATTGAAATTTAACATAAATGGGGGCACATCTTCATGAAATCTTTCTATGCTATTTCCAGTGTGGAGCTTTTGACCCCAAGTGTGAAGAATTAGGCCATTGCAAGGCCTCTCAGATTTGTTTCCTTTTGTTTTGGAACCACATTGAGTTCTTAGCATTAACCTCCTTCAAAGTTTCCATTACACCATGCCTAAGTTGTTGCTGTTTGTGTTCAAAGAGGCTGGAGTTACATGCTGGAACTTCGTGTGTGCGGTTTGGTGCTAGCTGCTTACAATTCTCGAAGGTTCTTGGTTGAAGCTGATGTCTATTACAAACTCGGGAACTTTATTTGAAGCTAACACCATGGATTATATCTATCTTAAAGGTTGGATTTTGTGTGTTTTTCTGTCTGGTGGTGTACTCATCTAGTCTAAATATTGGATGGGTTGTTTTAATGGAGTATTTTAAAATGTAGTCCAGTCTAAATATCTCATGAATATGTATCATCTAAAGCTAGATGAAGATTTATCTCTTAGGTTTTCGCTTTTAGTGAACCTTCTAATCCTAATAAGTATGATTTCGAGAGAGTGATGTTAAGTGGTTGATGACCAAATTGTTTGGTTTGGCATCCCTGTCTAAGATCTTTGATGCTCAGCTTTGATGGGATTTATTAGTGGTTGAAGTGGGGGTTGCAAATCCTTAATCACTGCCTAGAGGAGTCCATAGGAAGTTGTGTGGGAAGGTGTTTGGTGGTTTACTCAAGGTTGATATCCAAATTCCCTTACCTGGATGCATGATGATTTCAAGTTTTGGGTTTTTTGGTTAGATTGAACCAGTGCAATGATGAAATTGTGAACCATTTTGTTAGCTTCTCTAACTTGGGTTGAGATGTATTAAATGTTGTATCTTTTGGAGGCGATCCAGGAGTTCTGTAAATGTGCTAGATCAAGTTGGGGTTTGAATCCTACTTGCATCTTGGAAACTTGGGCCCGTTCGATAATTTTACTTGTCAAGTCAAGTCAAGTCAAGTCAAGTTAAGCATTAAATCAAAAGCACTTTAATTCAAAACTCCCTCATTCTTTTTCCAAAAAAGTCAAAAAACAACTACCTTTATTTACTAAAAGACAAAAAAACTCCATTTCATTCATACGAAAAGTAAAAAATATTCCATCCCAAACAAGTAAAAACAAAATACCATCATAACCAACTTATATTTTATTTCCTCTTTTTATTTTACTTCACTCAACTTTATTTTAAAAGTAAAATGCCAAACGGGCCCCAAGGGCCAGTTTGGCAACTCTACAAACAGAGTCAAGTGAAGTAAAGTTGATTTTGAAGAAAGAATAAAATATAAGTGAGTTATGATGGTATTTTGTTTTTCGTTGTTTGTTATGAAATCTTTTTTACTTTTTGTATGAGAAAGTAGAGTTTTTTTGTATTTTAGTAGATAAAAGTAATTGTTTTTTGACTTTTTTTAAAAAAGATGGAGGGAGATTTGAATTAAAGTACTTTTGATGTGACATCTTGTTTGAAAAATGGAGGCTTTACTTGACTTTTACTTTGCTAATAAAGTGCCAAACTAGCCCTAGGGAATATGGGTGGAACATTTTGGATGTATTGGAATCTTTTGATGCTAGTTGATTGAAAGTATTTTCTTTTCCGAGGACAAGTTTGTGCAACACTGAGGATTACTTGGTAGAACAGAAAAACATCCTATTTTCCCCGCTTGCCATTTTTTTGCTATTAGATGCAGCACTTTTCAGTGCAGAAAGAGTAAACATTGAACTACTTTTCTTCAACTCCGTGGAAGGCCATTTCCATGGGAGGGGTAGGAATTGCTTTTTTTTGCAGTGCCGCAAAATTCCAACATAGCACAAATGCGTCCTAGGGGCCTGTTTCTTTACCAGAATTCTTGACAAGAATTTGTGATGTTGGGGTTTTTTGGACATGATGTGACATCTTGTCCATAGGCATTTGTAAATGCCTTGTTTCTTCCTAAGCATTTCAGAATTCCAGTCACTTGAAAGGTCTCAAATGACCTTTGGGAATTCAGAAATTCCAGCACTTTTGCATTTTGGTGGAATTCCTAGATGCTCAAGTGCAAGGGAGCATCCAAGAATTCCGCCTTGTATTGGAATTCCTATATGGGGAATTCTAGCTGAGCGTGTTTTCTTTGGTGGAATTCATGGAATTCCTGTCTAGAGAATTTTGAAATTCTCAAACATAATGGAACTCCTGAAAGCTCCCTTGTACTTGAGCATCCAGAAATTCCACCAAAAAGCAAAGGGGCTGGAATTCCTAGATCCTCAAAGGTCATTTGAGACCTTTTAGGTGGCCGGAATTTTGAAATGCTTGTGAAGAAACATGACATTTGCAAATGCTAGGAGACAAGATGTCACATCATGTCCAAAAAACCCCAACATGGTAAATTCTTGTTAGAAATTCTTGTAAAGAAACGGGCCCTAAGAGCACGTTTGGCAAGAGGTGAGGAATCCGTAAACCTGAGGATTCTTCATTGCCCCTAGAACAGAGCTTCTCTACTGAGGATTTTACATCGATATTGGTGCATAACGATTCATATAGTTGAGAAAAAATGGTTTTAGTGTGCAAATCCTTACAAGTGAGGTTTTCCAAATCCTATGGGGGGAGATTGGACTTGAAAATCCTAACAAATGAGGATTTCCATAGTCCAAATCCTTTGGGATTTACTATTGCCAAGCGTGTGTTTTCCATGACTTTGTGGAAAGCGGAAATCTTTTCCTTGAAGATTTGGTTGCCAAATGCGACCTAAATCTGGTTACTTTTAAATGACCTTTGTGATGGATTGTCAAAATCATTAATGGTCTTCTTTTTGTTAATGAGAGGATACATTTGTAGAGAAATGACCAAATGGACCAGAACCTTTTGTAGGATATACTTAGAGAGTCTGCAATCATGTTTGTTAGAGATTCATAAACAATTTGTCAGGATGATGGGCTTTAATCATGGATGTAGCGTGATTAAAGGAAAAGAAGATGAAACCAATAGAAAAGGAATAGCAGATGAAAGAATTTATGTCAACCACTTTTTTTTTCCCTTCGGCTGTTACAGATCCAAGATATTCTCTATAAATAATTGCGCGATTGTTATTGAAACATCTTTATCCTTGTTCTCTTGGTTAGTTATTTTTTAAGGCAGCAGGGTGTGGGGGTGTGTGTGTGTTGTGGTGCATATTAATTTTTTAGGTAGAGGGACATGTCTCTTGTGTGTGTAAATTTTTGAAGTTTGATTTTTTTCATCTTGTTTCTCATTTGCGGTCAGCTTTGGGGTATTACTTGGTGGGATTTGGGTTAGGGGCAAATCATATTGTTTATCAAAGTGCCATGATGAGAGTTGCAGTTGAAGATGAAAGGAGGCATTGCTTCTTTGCCTCATAAGTTGAAGTATTTTTGTAATTTCTCATTGTTGGCTCCTATCAGATGTCGGTTCCTGCTGTTATCTCCATGCTAGACCTGGTGAGTGTTTTTTTAAAGTGGGTATGCCATTTGGCATATAAACTTGGGGAAGAAACTATATTTTGTTTAATGGAAGAGACAAAGAGTTAATAATAATTTACTTCAGTTCATCTTTTGTCAAATTTGAGCATACTGAGAGAGTAGACTAGCCTTTGTGAGATTTTCTTTGGGAAGGAAGAGGGGATAAACACAAATATGAAATTATGTTGGGGGTACTGGGAGAATTCAAGAAAGAAATTATCTATTAGCAAAGACGGTGATAGTTTACAGAATGGCCAAAAAAGGGTTTGATGAAACAGGTAGGAATAGAGGATGGGATTAGGGGAAGGTAGGATGATCAGGTCCATGGTTTGCAACAGTACAGTCGCGGGATTCTTAACCAGCATGGTGAAGGATTTTGAGGGAGGTATATGTTTTGTGTTGGGATGGGGATGGAACTATGTTTTTTGGGTGAATTGATGATTAGGAAGGATATCAAAGGATATATACAAAGTGTCATCTTCTAAGGAATTTTTGGCTATACAGTTAAAGTTATACTTGTTGTAGAGTCCGTTGTCCCATATAATTAATACTCTTCTTGGTCATAGTTCAGAACAATGTAAAAGCATAAGAGGTTTTATTATCCACTAGGGCAGGACAGAAACCAGTACATGATAACTCTCAGGCCTTGATTTGGAAGCGCTGCCCCATTTTCAATTTTGCATAATGCTTCTTGATAACTTATCAGCATCATTGCCACTGTCATTAACATCATCATCATCCTTATATGGGCAAGTAATATGGCCTTCTTCCTAATCTTTACATTGTTGGCATATGTATAAAGCCGCCTTCATCTTCCTCTTGTACTTCCCTATGATATGTGTGGTGAGCATTCCAAGCCCAAAAATATTGAAAATATTTCATTGGGATTTTAGTTCTAATTTAATACACAGTCCATTTCTAAAAGCAATGTTAGCCTTTTAGGTTTGTCAAGGAAAGTGCTTGGGGCTTTAAAACCATCTGATGTTTTGGGTATACACATTAATAAGGATGCAAAAGAGAATGAGAGACCATTAATAAGGATGCAAAAGAGAATGAGAGACCACCAGTTTTCGGCATTCTGAAGTTCGATATCATGAGGCAGCCAAAGGTTAGCTAGGGCCACCATGAATTGGAGGAATATTGAGAATCTCATCATAAAGGTGAAGCCATGTATGGTCTTAGGACTGGTCGAGGAGTTTAATGAAGCCAAAGTTATTGCAGTGTGTGAGGTGTTAAAGATATTCAATGAAAAGTTTCCAGAAAATCTCATTGTTGTGAGAGGTTCAAGGAATTCAGTCTCTTGGGCAATGAAGGAGAGTAGAGAACTGCGGCGTAGGCAAACATTTTTGTGAAAAATCTGGGATTTAGCATCCCCAGTTTCAGCTTCTTCCCGTTACATCTACAAATTGTGAATGAAGAGACTGATGGTTGGGGAAAAAAATAAACCTGCAACAGGAAGGCTGACAGTGTGGCAAAAGTGGGGGTTGAGCAAGAGTTGAAAGTTCTATGTTAAGTTGTTTCCATGTTTGTTTCTTGTTTTTTATGGTGGGGGAACTCTGTACAGACATACAATATAGGGGAATTATTAGAAAGGCCCCACTTTTTACCCTTTTCTCAGAGAGAATCCTTCTGACTTGATAGTTCGAAGGAAGTTGTCAAGTTCTTTTACTCAAGAAACCCTATTCTTTCTTTGACAAAAATACCATTTTCTTTCCATTACATTGAATCCCTGTCATTTTTTCTCAACCGAACATCCATTTTATTTTTCTCAACAAAGACTTCATCTCTTTTTTCAAAGAGACGTCTTTTCTTTTACGTTTTATATATCTTTCCATCTCAGAGTCGTTCCTTCTCCTTCTTTTTAACTTTGCCTTTTACAAGGACTCTTCAATGCAAGAGGACCTGTTATCGTGCTGCAACTAGTTGACATTATTGGTAGTGCCATGACTCCGATGTGGATGTTGAGATATAGCTTGTGGTAGGGCTGTGATTTTGGCGGTGGAGCCTTGGAGAGAGACCATGGGTTCAGATGTTTTGAGTAATTCCATCTCTGGTTGCTGCCGTGTGAGGTACTGAGGTCCTAAATCCATTTCCTCTTATTTTGAGAATGTAAATTGATATGGGTAGTTCTTCTGTAATCAAATGTGGTAAAAAAAGAACCCCATTTTGCATAGGTTTCATTCTTTAATTTTTGGGCATATTACTTCGTCATTTAAGTTTGAACTCATTCATGCAGTTGTGCTGAAATTGTTGGCTGCAAATTGTATTTTGCAGTTTTAAAAATGGGAAAGTCGAAAAAGATACTCTTGCCCCAAAGGTCTGAATCACAGGATACTTTAAAATGGGAAGTTGAAGATGAAAGGAAACAGATGAATATCTATGCTGGGAAGATATAAATGTAGGGAAAGGAATGCCTTTCTAAGAAAGATGGCCGAGGTCTATACTGGAGAAAAAGAGAAGGGATGTTCAGTTTTCATAAACGATCTTCTTTACAGAAGGGCAGAGGCTGTGGGCTTTTTTGGTGATTTCCCATTTCCCTAGATAATAAATCTTATAATGGATGCTTTAATGGATGAAGTGCAGCCATTCATTTTTGTCTAAAGAAAACGAAATCTCTTTGCGCTGCTTATAGAACATTTTCTTCTCTATATGTGTGAGGAACCCAATATATTTTTACGCTCACGAGAAATTTTTCAGATACCTTGTCTGTTGTCTTGTGCGCCGCTGTCCTTATCTGGACAAGGACGTGTTCCTCTTAGCAGGATCCATTAATCGCTGAGCTGGAGCTAGTGCTTTTTTAGATTTTCTGATGATCTGGAACCGTCCATGTTATATTCCTAGTTGGAAATGCATTTTGTTACATGAAGGTGTTTTCTTTGTCTAGTGAAGTGGAGTTCGACTATATGTTCTGCTAATGCTATGGCTGAGCAGGGGTGGTATAACTGTTGTATACCAAGTGTTTTTGGTCATCTGGGTTTGAACTTTTGGCATAAACTTCTGCCTCATTAGAATCTTTGACACCAATAGACTTAAAAGAACATCATTAAAACATCCCCTTTACAATTTTGTAAGACTTCTGCCTCGTTTATTTCATGTAATTGAATACCTAGTATTGCCGTTCACGTAATTGAATTGGTCATTCGATTTTGGGTTGGGTGAAAGTACGGGTTTTAGGGTCCAGTCTGAGTTAGTATATTTTAGATCTCACACCGGAACCTGAATCTACGGCGCATCTCATAGTCATTGAAGTTTCAAAAGGCAGATAAGATAATTTAGCATTGTTTTGTTTTGGAATACTTTCGAACCCAACTCAAATTTTGCCTAATATACAAATAAGTAATGAGATTCTCAAATCATTAAAAGCCCATGGAACATATATCTTTTAAAGTTCCCTGTTGAAGAACCTTTCAAAGTGAAAAAGATCCTCAAAGACCACTTTATATCAAAATATCTACTGACCCATCTCTCTATAAAAAGGGATTAAAAACGGAGGAGTTATGTATCCCAAAACAAGATTACCTGAATTGGGTGTTTTTTTTTGGTTATTACTAGGTTCATTCTAATGGCACTTCAGGCTCGAGGCGATTTGGAAAAAATAGGGAGGAGGGAAGCATTTGACCTCCTGGACCAATTCCAGAGCTGGAGGGGAGGCAGGCCTCCTCAACAAGCTCGTGGTGCTCCGTTGCGCCTGCTGTACTATGTACAAGCACCTCCACCAAATCCCCCTAGGAAGGATAAGGACGCCTAGATCAAACAAGCATCAGAAATAAATGAAGGTCTTGTTAATAGATACGAGTCTAAGTTTGCACCTTGCAAGGCCTTCTGGATTTGTTACTCTCATGTGTAGCTGTAGTCCATATAGATGCGTACCAGCTTTGTTATCTAAGGCCTAAGTTTGTTCCTCTTGTGTGCAGAGGAATGGCCAGAGGTGTCGAGCCTAATAGACTGTGTGTGTAAATGTTGTAGTTATCTGTACAAAATATTTTGTCTATATTTATAGTTGGTTTTAACTTCTGTTGAGATACTGGCCTCAAAGCGACTAAATCTGGATAAAGTTCCTTCACATGTAGTTCTTCACTGATTTTGTAGGACTTGAGAGGCCGGCCTTTTAAGTAAGACAAACTTTATGTTTTTTCTTTTTTGTTAGTTTAATATGTGATATTAGATTTGTTTTGTTGACCAAATTATTCACCAAAATATTGAGTACAAAGAGAATACTTGAAGGATACAAAACGAGCATCACTGCATCAGGATAGTTAAAGGATTCTTAGGTCTAACCTTATTGAGATTAGACCGAGTGTTAATCTTGTAAGTCTTAGCATAATGATTGACATTTTCAATCGACCACCGTCCACCCCCCTCAAATGAAAATCCTGGATCCACCATTGGTTGAAAATGAAGATGCAAAGGTGACTATTCAAATATGATAATCAAATATCCTCGCCTTGAAATCTAAGTTGAATCAGGGAATATGGAAAAATGAATACCCAGCCATTATAATCACATATGCGTAAGAATCGATCCCTGAGTCTTCAACTTTAAAACATCATTTATGAATCATCACTAGTAGTCTAATTTATTGGCCGGATAAACAAAAAAAAAAAAAAAAAAAGAAAAGAAAATAACCCTGCTTCGAAGGACCTCCCAAAAGACAGAATTCCAAGAAAATCGAAAAATGGACCCTGTTTATAAAGCGGATGATTGATGGGTCCGGTCAAGCTCATACCCAAATTGTTAAATACCCAAATACCCATGATGGGGACCTTGGGTGAGCTGTGAGCCTGAACCATTAAATTTTTTGAGTCAGATGATTGAAGGGGTCTATCTTGGGTCGGACACAATCCCTCACATCCCTTTTGAGTGGGTCCCTTATTAACTGTCTCTATCGAAGGGGCACCTTTGGAAGGCCAAAATCTTGGATCAAATAATCTTCCCAACAGACTAGATGCCTTCATGTTTCCTGGAAAATGAGTTTTCTTTACACTCACGCAACTTCGGCAGCCTTTGCTTACACGTTCCAGTCTGGCTGACCACATTATGTGGTCAATTAATCAAATCCCTATATTTGCAGTCCAATCTGTGAAAGATTTGAGTCATTCAATAGATGAGAAGACCCCTATTACCCATTTAGGCTCATAATTCACTGCAATGACCATCCCTTTGCTCAAACAGCAATATGTAATTTAGGTTGAATCACATGTTGATCACATTTTTTTTTTTTTTTCGAACAAAATCAAAATTTCCATAGAGCAAGGCCTATCTACCATGGATTCATACTGTAAATTTGGACATGCAAAAAAAAATGTAGATAAATTATCTTTGTCCAAGCCAACGGTGAAATATAATTGATTTCATATAATTAAGGAAAAGTGAAACTCCACATGCGAATGGTAGTCCAAGATCAAAATCGCCAAGGGCCTGTATGTTTGCATAAAATATATAGAAGTTAATATCATAAGTGGTTGAAAACAAAGATCAAAGGTGAATGTACAAAAATGTTCATCCTATTTAAAGGGAATTGAACAAGGAGTGATGGAAAGTGAATACCAACCATTACACTAGTAATTTAAATCTTAAAAAAATTAGCAGCGAGACTCTTACCACTTAGGAGAGTCAAATTTCTTATTTTCGTACTATGGATGATAGTCTTGGCTGTTGGTCAGCTACTCAAGGAGGCCAAATGCATGGCCCAACCCTAAGGCACAAGAGTGTGTAAGTTCAAAAATCCCTTGGGGCGAAAGTGTCTGAATTTGCGAGTTCTCCATGTAGATTCCCATTTGATGTTATATATATATATATATATATATATATATATATGAGAAATATTCATATGCATCTATCCCTCACTATAAGGTGAGGGATGCTTCCATAAATGGTATTTTTCAAGTACAAAAGGGGGATTTCAAGTATATAAGGTGAAGTGTGAAATGGGGATTCATGTGTAAAAAGGAAAAGTGCCCTCACTCTATGGTGAGGGATAGATGCGTATGAATGTCCCCCTATATATAGATATATATATATATATATTGTAAGGTTGGTAATCACACACCAACATACACTTACACAAGTCTCTCACTATCAGCGCTATAGTCGAAGATTTATCCTTGGTTATTTTTGTGGAAGGGAGGTGCATCACCAACTGAGATACCATTCTCATCAGGTTAAACACTCAACCATCCATAACCTACTTGAAACTCAACACAGCGGAATCAACCCAATTTTCTAATTTCCCTTTTTGAGCCATCATAATTGGATTCACCTTTAATCAATCCAATCCTTTTGCAAATGGAAACTCTCTTGAACGGGAAAAACCCTAAATTTTATATTATGTCAAGCAATATTTACCATTATATTTTAACATAAAAGAATTGCATGGTGTATAGTCATTGAACCTTTAGGATTAAAGACTAACGGATCATTAGAACAGCCAGATATCTCATATTCTACTCATTCACGTCTAAGCCTTATCATTGGAAGCATGGTTGGAAAACTCTCCGAGTTGTCTCTTGACTCTTCCGAGTTATCTCCCTTTGATAAAAGACCGAGTAAAAAAGAAGGAAGGGTTGGCCGAGTCATCTCATTTTAAAAAGTTGTTTACATTCCAAACCATTTAATAGGCAATTTTAATTTTAAATAATTAAAATTTATTTATAAGTAATCATGCATGAGGTTTGAAGTCAATAATTTAAAAATGATGACTATAATATAATTCAAAACTTATATTTGGTTCTTTATCTTTGATATTTGGACTAACCAATTATGTAATATACAATATTTTTCTTTATGTTCCTAATTGTAATAATTTTCGTGCATGTATAAATTTATTAATTTGAATTGATTATCATGAATGCATGTAAATAAATATGTTTTGATATTTTATAAGTAATGGATTCATTTTCAAAGATTTTTAAAATCATTTTTAAAAAAGACGTGGCTCTTCCGAGTGTCTGCATTGAATCTATCCGAGTCAAATTTTTTACATTGAAGGAGTCGGTCCCCGACTCAAGAGTTTTCCAACCTTGATTGGAAGGGGTTTCTTCCTCAAATTTTTAGATATATTGACTTTCGTGTTTTGTGGCCGACCTTTTAGACATATTGACGTTGGATATTGATCTTGGACTTGTCTAATGTTGGAATTGGACTTTCACTATTGCATTGTCATTTGTCATCCATCCGTGTAAAAACTTCCATCTGATTCCAACGGTCATGATAATCAATCCAAGGTACTGCTCTCATGACTTGGGCATTGACCAATCAGAAAATATGGCCAAGTCTCACCAAGTCCATCCCAAGTCAGCTTGGACCACAATGAAATTAGGGCTGTCAATGGGCTGGATTTGGGGGCAGGCTCACCTCTGTCCAGGTTTGAGTCTGTTTAAAATTGAAGAGTTGAGTCTAGGACTGTAGATTTATCTTACATGGACTCGGAGCTTGTATCCCAGATTTCGATTCCCTCTGTTTTGGATATATGGGCTTGCATAAGCCCCTTTTAGAATTTCAAGCCACAAGCATCTAGGCCCAGCCTTCTGAATCCAAATGCATGTCAATGTCAGCCTAAATGGACTCACCTCTGTGCCCGACATTGTCGGGATTCAGGCCTATTCAGTGGCGGACCCAGGATTTTTGTTTGACGGGTGCGTGTGCGGACCCTAATAGGTAGTTTGGCTTTGGTGGCAAATCGGGGATTTTCATGTGGACTTTTAGGGTGGACCTACAATTTTTATTGAAATTCTTTCAAAACGCACCATAGCTTAACAGGTGCAACGGCCCCTACATGCTTGTGCCTAGGTCCACCCTTGGGCCCATTGATGTTCTTAGACGAAAATGATGATGACCCCAATCTTCTTGGGTATATAGGCCATGGCTTATTTGGATCCTCATTAACTAGAAACTTCAGCCATATAAATCCATAAATCCATGCATATAATCCAATCCGCTTAAAATCAAAGTCCTCCTGTACTTGCATTTAACCAAGTTTCACTCCATGTGAAGTTCAGTCCACTCTAGGATTGATCAACCATAAAAATGTGCAATTCCGCATTCTTTTTTATCTATTATATTTTCTAATTAAAATGAATGTGCCCCACCTCCCAACTTCGATCGGAGTAAAACTTAATGCTAAGATAATTAATTGCAAGCAGGTTGGTTATATGAATTCTGTTTTTCCATTTCAATCCATAATAAACCAAATTCTAACATGAGTTCCACTTCTTCGTATCTATTATTACTAATTCCATTTCTTTAGCATATTTCTTTCCTTTGATGAGCCGTCAACTTGCGGAAAAAATAAAAAATACACAAACAAATAGTGTTATGCTTTATGCTAGCCAGGCCAATTAGAAGCAGGCCCGACAGATGGATTTATAGGGTGGGTTCAGAGGATCCAAATTGGACCTTGATCAATATAAAGTTAGACCTGAGACCTTCTGATAATATTCTCTACGGATAAATGTAGGGCCAGGAATGAAGATTCTTTTACCAACCTTGTCTTTTGAATTTTACTCGCTTTGGATTCCAGAAGTCACTCTTCGTTGGTACAACCAAAAGTCGTACTTAAAAATTTCAGTTTCTCTGGAATACATGTTTGTATGTTTGAAAAGTAGGAATCCAGTGTTTCTTTTCTTCCTTCTCTGACACCAATATGCGTAGAGAGAGACAGTGACAGGAGAAAGCGCTAGGCTTTCAAAAACAGCTTTAAATGTTTGACGTGTTGGCTTTTGGTATGGTGAAATATTTCTGATGCAGAAGGCAAGCCTACGGTTAAATATAATTGATTTCATATAATTAAGGAAAAGTGAAACTTCACATGTGAATGGTAGGCCAAGATCAAAATCACCGTGGGTCTGTATGTTTGCATAAAATATATAAAAATTAATATTACGAGTGGTTGAAAATGAAGAACAAAGGTAAATGTCCAACAATGTCCATCTATTTAATGTGAATTGAATAAGGAGTGATGGAAGGTGAATATCAACTATTACACTAGTAATTTAAAACCTAGAAAAGTTAGCAGCGAGACTCTTACCGCTCAGGAGAGTCAAATTTCTTATTTTTGAACTATGGATGTTAGTCTTGGCTGTTGGACAGCTACTCAAGGAGGCCAAATGCATGACGCAACCCAAAGGCATAAGAGTGTGTAAGTTCAAAAATCCCTTGGGGCAAAAGTGTGTGAATTTGTGAGTTCTCCATGTAGATTCCCTAAATTTTATATTATGTCAAGCAATATTTACCATTATATTTTATCATAAAAGAATTGCATGGTGTATAGGCATTGAGTAACAGATCATTTGAACAGCCAAATATCTCATATTTCCTCATTCACGTCTAAGCTTTATCATTGAAAGCATGGTTGGAAAACTCTCCGAGTTGACTCTTGATTCTTCCGAGTTATCTCCCTTTGATAAAGGACTAAGTGAAAAATAAAGAAGGCTCGGTTGAGTCATCTCATTTTAAAAGGTTGTTTACATTCCAAACCATTTAATAGGCAATTCTAATTTTAAATAATTGAACTTTATTTATATGTAATCATGCATGAGGTTTGCAGCCAGTGATTTAAAAATGATGACTAGAATGTAATTTAAAACTTATATTTGGTTCTTGATCTTGAGGGTAGACCTATGATCTTTATTGTATTTTTTTGAAGCGCACTACAATTTAACGGGTGCAACTGCACCGACGTGGTTGTGCCTAGGTCCACCCCTGGGCCCATTGATGTTATTAGACGAAAATGATGATGATCCCAATCTTCTTGTGTATATAGGCCATGGTTTATTCGGATCCTCCTTAACTAGACACTTGAGCCATATAAATCCATAAATCCATGCATATAATCCAATCCACTTAAAATCAAAGTCCTCCCGTAATTGCATTGTACCAAGTTTCACTCCATGTGAAGTTCAGTCCACTCTGGGATTGATCAACCATAAAAATGTGCAATTCCACATTCTTTTTTATCTATTACATTATTTTCTAATTAAAATGAATGTGTCCCACCTCCCAACTTCGATTGGAGCGAAACTTAATACGAGATAATCAATTGCAACTTGCAAGCATATTGGCTACATGAATTATGTTTCTCCATTTTAATCCATAATAAGCCAAATTCTCACATTGGTTCTATTTTTTCGTAGCTATTATTACTAATTCCATTTCTTTAGCAAACTCCTCTTCTATGGTGAGCCGTTAACTTGTAAAAAAAAAAAAACCCACAAACAATTAGTGTTATGCTTTACGCTAGCCAGGCCAATTAGAAGCAGGCCTGACAGATGGATTTATAGGGTGGGGGTCAGAGCATCCAAATTGGATCTTGATCAATATGAAGTTAGACATGAGACATTCTAAATTCTAATAATATCCTCTACGGATATATGTAGCGCCAGGAATGAAGATTCTTTTACCAACCTTGTTTGTTGAATTTTACTCGTTTTGGATTCCAGAAGTGGTCACTCTTCTTTGGGGACAACCAAAAGTCGTACTTAGAAATTTCAGTTTCTCTGGAATACATGTATGTATGTTTGAAAAGTAGGAATCCACTGTTTCTTTTCTTCCTTCTCTGACCCCAATATACGTAGAGAGAGACAGTGGCCGGAGAAAGATCTAGGATTTCAAAAACAGCTTTAAATGTTAGACGCGTTGGCTTTTCTGTTTTTCTCTCTTCTCTTGGCATTCACCAATCCCTCGTTCATTACTTAACAACAAAGTATCCTTTGATTCCATTGATTCTTTTCTACTTATAGTTCATACTTCTTGGGGTTCTCTGAATCTGTTTTCATTGCATTTCATCTCCCAGTAACTACTTTTTCTGCGGTTCTCTTTGATTCTCCAACAACAAGAAGCAAAGATGGAAACTTTTTGCACCCACCCATCTCTTACTTCCTTTTCTCCTCCTATGTTGCATACTTTTTCTTCTGATCAAAGCAGTTTGGCTGAAAGAGGAAGAGATGGTACTGGTTTCGGTATCTCTACAGTGCTTGGGAAGCTCATCTCTGCCATTTTCGTCTTAATTTTTGCATTGGGTTGGTCTCTTCTCTCCTACCTTCCTCATTTCTTTCTTTTCTATGAATTAATGGTTGGCAACTTGGTATTTATTCATGTAGAGAGTTGAGAAATAAATATAAAAAGGTGGCTGTTTTCTTTTGCAAAAGATTGCTTCTTTGTTCTGGTGCATGAGATTTTTAATGCTTCTGGGGGAACTAATTAAGGGATTTCAGGTGATATATGATGTGGGGCTTTTGCTATTATCTTTCTATGATTATGATTGGGTGTGATATGATGAGATGTTAATTTTTCATAAAAAAAAATGTTGCCCAATTGCTTGCTCTGTTCATCCCTGAAACTCTTCTTTACAAATGCCTTTTAAGAGCATTGATTCATGTATAACTGATCTGGCTCTTCCTTTGTTGAACTTGAGATTCTCATAGAGCAGATTTTCCATTATTCCCTTTTTGCCTTCTCTTTTGTTCTTCTGGGGTACCGTGTTAGGGGGTATTTCCTTCCATTTTATATCATTAGATCAATGGAGAACTGAAATGGATGATGATGGAAATCATGGAAAGATTGGATTTTGTACTCATAATCATTCATGCAAATGTCTAACTTTTGGAAGTTTGTGTTTTGCAGTGGGTTCTCTGATAGGGACCATGACAGGTGCATTTATCGGCCATGCAACAGAGAGTGGCTTCTTTCGCGGGGCTGCAGTCGGTGCCATTTCCGGAGCTGTTTTCTCCATTGAGGTCTTTGAATCATCTCTTCTGCTCTGGCAATCTGATGAATCAGGAGTTTGGAGTCTTCTGTACATGGTAATTACTGAATCCCTTTAGTACCTCGCGGACTCGTCTTCTTGTCCATCCATTCTTTTATAAGGCATGTTTGGGTGTTCCTCTTTTAGCAGATGGGTTGGTCTATACATCATCCAATGCTCCTCTGCTCTTTTCAGTCTTTCTCTCTGAGCCTGTTGTGCAGAACTAGTGCTTATTATCACTATCGTCATGCAATTTTCGATTTGAAAGATGGGAAAAAATTGTCCTATTTAGGGTCAGTTTGCCTGCTTCTTATTGATTTCTAGGAGTTATTAGGAAAGAGGTTTGTATTGAAGGAGGATTAAAGAGGTTAGACGTTAGAGTGAAGATTTGAAGTTGAAATCTAACTGGAACTATTACCTCCCTAGAATTTAATTTACTAGGTAATGGGTGGAGAATCATTTCCTCATCAAAGGTGAGATTATTCAATGGCCCCGCTTAGATCTTCACCTTTAGTCTTTCACTTTTAGCCCGTTAGATAGAAGGCCATTCATTAGAAATCCTGGAATTCATTACCAATTAAACAAATGGGCCCTTGGCATTCATCTCATTAGGCGCGTATATATTGCCACTTCTAATTGCATTGTTGGGGACATCCAAACAGGCCCATAGATATCATTCTTTGCAGTTTTTCACTTGGAATGAAGATCAATGGTGGTTTCGCGAAATTCCCAGTCAATGGTTTTTTGTATATCTGTAGGTATTATTGTATTAATTCACGTTTTTACCTGGTTCTCGCAGGTTGACGTCTTTTCGAATCTTTTGAGCGGTAGACTTGTTCGGGAGCAGGTCGGTCCTGTAATGTTTAGTGCAGTACAGAATCAGGTAACTTTCTTCAGCTGAATTTGGGATGCTCCAATGAAACTGAGAATTGCAATGTGATGCCAATTTTGGATGTCGTTTGAACAGATGAGTGCTGTTGAAAGAACTGCAGAAGAGGTTCCTGACATTTTTGCAATGGAGGGCACCAAAGGGCTCTCAGGAGAATCTGTCAACATGCTCCCAAAGATGAAGATTACAACCACAAACAATTTAGATGCTTCTGGGGAGCAAATTGGCTGTTCAGTGTGTCTGCAGGTTGGGTTCGTTAGCCATATAACCTACTAGACATCTCTTATATATGGTCAATTCTTAGTGTGAGGCGTTTATTTGTACCATTCATATGGTTGAACTTTCTGGATACAAGATACCTGAAAATCTTACCCTGTCAATGGTCCATAGTTCTAACCACTGATTTAAAAAAATAAAAATAAGTGTGAACTATTGGCCACCATTTCTGTGGTATTATGAAAATTGGCAATTTTTTTTTTTTTTTTTTGTTTTTAAATGTGAACTATTGGCCACCACTTGAGTGGTATTATGAAAATTGGCACCAGCACATTGATGGTTGAATCAAATCCCATGGAGTTGATTTGCTATTTTACTGTAAATTTACAGAGAATGGATTGTTATTCTAAAATGTTGTTTAGGCTTTGAATCTTACAGATGGATGTTATTGTTTTGCAATTTCAGGACTTCCAGGTTGGGGAGACAGTGCGGAGCTTGCCTCACTGTCAGCATATGTTTCATCTGCCTTGCATTGATAATTGGCTCATAAGGCATGCCTCTTGCCCATTGTGCAGATGTGATATCTAGATCTCCTACTGTAAATTTGACGTATTGAGTTGTGTATGCCATCTTGAGGCTATAGATTTGTTTCTTTCATCAGTTTTTGGTTCTTCATTTGTATCTCCTTTCTCCTTTCACCTGTTTGTAACTACTATTGTCTAATTTAGCTCAGATTCCCAAATTTCCGTTGTCTTTTCTTGTCTGTTGATTCTTTCATCAGCTGTATGATTAAAGAAATACAACTCTACAAGGATAACAATCTGAGTTTAATGTACATATGAAACATCTAGAATGTAGTCAATCTGAACTATGCAAACTGCTCACACCGCCGATGGACATTTGATCATTCTTGATTTGTCTTTCTGATGACGCATTTGATTGCTACTAATTAAAATTTCACAGGCTTGCTTACTGTCAGTGATTTTTGGACCATATATGCCTGCATTAAAATCTGGGTCCAGAATCTGTGGTTGGGGGATGACCTATTACCTGTGTTAAGGTGTGCAGTGTATGTGTTGTAGTACCATCTTGGTGAAATTATCCTATAATCAATCAATAAAAACTTCGACCATTACTGTTTGAAGTGGTTAATACTTGACATTGAAAACCCAAATATTGTCTCTAAAACTCTTTCAAGTATTAGTCAGTTTTCTTCGATTACTTTTTGTTGCTTACTTGTTTGACGCGGAGTTGGGACCAACATACGATGACATATGATGGAGGTATAGTCCAAGCAAATAGATCCTTAGTTGCAAGGTGGCATTGGTAGGCTGTAGCATATTAGAGGTTGTTGGATGTGAACCTATGATCCATGGAAAACGATACAATGCTTTACATTAAGCACTGAACGTCATTGTCTGCTTATCTTTATACTCTCTAATTTGTGGTGATTTGAAGAAAAAATCAAATTTGCTTCATGTCAAAGCAATTGGTACCTAATCCCTGAAATGTTAACAATCCAGAATTGCCTTAGCACCTGATATGACAAGTACGTTGATTTCCATTATCACATACAAACAATCACAGAAATAAAGAGAACAGGCCCTTTGTCTGATTTGTTTCAAAGAAGCCCATGAATTTGTAGTTTTATATTTTTGTTATCAAGTTCAATTCTGATTAGAGCCATTTTTGGGTGTAAACAGAGGGGCTATGTTAGAAATTGTTAAGACCTGTGTAGTTTTATGTTACTTTTGACAAATTATATATCCATGTAAGATGAATGATTCAGATGCATGCTAACCATGGAAATCTATGAATCTAATCCATGGTTTTAAAAGGGCAAATACCGCTTCTCGATGGGTGATGCATAATTTTGGCCATTACCTTTACAGATTTTTTGGTGGGGTTTGGTATAAACTTGCACTAAAATGGCATTTTTAAGGGTTTAAGATCCATGAGTTTATTTGGATCTAAACCATCCCAAAGATGAGGATTCCATCATAGAAATAGAGTTGTGGACTTGTTATGCCTAGAGCCTCAATGGGATGGATTCACATCAGTTGGTGTCCAGCCCAATAAGGATTTCAGGGCTCGAAACAGACTCAAGGATCTGGATCTTAAAATGTATAAGGAGTATTATGGCAGACCCACTTGTAAAAGGCTCGAGCTGACATGAGCCCAAGCCTGAAAAGGTTGAAGTTAGGATCTGGGTCTGTTCCATTTGGCCTATCAAACAGTCCAAATCAGGTGCCACCCTATTTTATATCAGCAGATCCCAACCAGACCTAGGTTTGTTGATGACCCTAGTCATGCTACTGCAGTCTGCAGTAGTAGTGCCACGCATGGTGGACCATACGAATGTTAATTTGCCAGATCCTCAGAAGTTTGGACTTATTCCTACTCAATAATGCATAAGTGGTGGTTAAGCATGGGCCAAGTTCTCAAATAGGATCAGGCTTGGCCTGATGAAGAATCAACCAATTGTATGATGTCAGTGGCCAGGTAGCAATTCCAGACCCAATCTTTGAACCCATCCAATAATTTAAGGTTCAGGTTAGGTCTATAGATGCCTCCTCAACATATGAATCTGACCTGATCCCACCCAGAATCAACCCATTTACCCTTGGGGTTGGAAAATTGGAAATGCCAAGTCGCGAATCTGGAAACCAAATCAAGTTCAGGTTGGATCAAGAATTGAAACCCCTACGTTTATGTCAGCTTAAGACTTGCTGCCAAGGATGTTAAAAGGTTGTGTTTAGTGAGTCCTGGACATGGAATCAGTTAATGCACAGTTGGGCCTGATCCATAAAGTTAGTCCATAAAGTTTTCTGCAAAAAATGAAAATGATTTCTGATGGAATGATTTTCAGTTGTTCTGCGTTAGCATTTTCTGTAATTTTCATTTTCTAAGATGAAAGCATTTTCTTTAGTTCTGTGGATCACAAGTTCACAACCCAAGAGGGAATAACCATTTTCTGCAACCTTAGATGAGGTAGAGATACATTTCACCATGGAAAATATTTCGCGCCAAATAATATAAATAAAAAAGATAGGAAATGAAGTCTTCAGTTTCATTTTCCACTGAATGTGAAATCCCTGCGAAAATAAAATGCAGGGAAAAACTGTCAATAAGAAACAAGCTCTAGAGAGAGAGAGAGAGAGAGAGAGAGAGGAAAACTTCTCTCTTCACTTATTTTCTTCCACTGCTATAGTGGGTCTGAGGTTCATTGATGAAGAATTAATAGCATCAATCATCTCTACCACACATTAAGATAATCAATATGCCTCATCCATTAATACTATTTTCTTATTCATACACTTCAGGCATGGTACTATGCAGTAAAATATTGATGGTGACAACCTATTAAAAGTTTTGATGGTGACAACATTCCACAACTCCAAATGGCTCGCTTCATCTTGAATATGGGCCTTTTAGCTATGTTTCTTTATTTCCTTTACAAGCTTGCATGTAGTAAAATATTACAAATGAATCTCGATGGTAGTTTAGTTGACCTACGACCATGGTTTGTTTCTGGAGGTTGAGGCTTTAAAATCGTACTATTACACTAGGGCCATAGGGGATTTACTCGGCTTCCCTTGGCTGTAGGGATTAGTTCAGCCCAAAGAGATGTATATATATTAATATTACAAATGAAGTTTAGATCAATTTCTAGAAAACTATAAACCAAATCATATTTCCATAATAGAAATGAATTCGAGATGTGATCCAAGAAATGGAAGGAGAAAGAAAGTGTCTGAAAAAGTTGTGAAACATAAAATGGGGATTCAAGTTATATAGGTTGGAAAAGAGCATTAGGAGCAACTGTGAAAAACACAGAAAACACTTCAAAAGCAATTGAGAAATGGACTATGAAACATATGACAAATGTTACACCCCGATCCGAACTAATTATGATTAAGGCTAATTAATTGAGATTAATACTAATTAAGCATGGTTAATTGAATTAATGATGGTTACTGACCAAAGAGAGACAAATTAGTCTCAAAATATGCATTAAGTATAATGGAATGGATTTACATGAAACTAGTTTAATTAAAATGAGTTTAGACTCAAACAAGGTAAACTAAGGACCTTTTTGTAAATACGGGTTTTCACGTATATCGTCAAATACGGAGATTATTGATACCAACGCATGTATCTCAAAGAGTACGTTAATTTTCATAATAGACTCGAGTGCGTTTGACTTGAAATTGGTCAAATGAGCCTTCATTTGACTCTAAATGTAAATAGACTTAATGATAGGGGTTTTAGTGTGAAGACACCCTATATTAGAATGAAATGAACTCATTCATTCACTCATCTCCATCTCAAGCCAAACCCTAGACTCTTCTCCTCTTTTCTTCTATTTTCTTCATCAAGATTGGGTTTAGAGTGATTCAAGTGAAGAAGATAGCTACTTCATATTTTTCCTCAAGTCAATCTTTCATTGTTAAGGAGTTAGAGCTTGAGAAAGGTATCAAGATTTCTTCCCTTCAGATCACAAGTGAGTGGGTTTGAGAAGAAGAGGTTTGGCCTCAAATCAAGCCAAGCAAAGAGGGGTTTTTGTCAAAGAAGCTTCAAAGGAGGCAAGTATAAACATTTACTTGTGAATGGCGTTAGTTATTGTAGATGTTATTGGAGATTTCATAAAAATTGGGTTGTGTATATTTTTCATTGATTTTTAGAATGGATTGTTTTATGGATTGATGGAATGATTAGAAGTGTTGTTAATGTGTGGATGATGTGAGTGTTAAGAGGGGAACATGAGGTTCCAATGCTATTGCAGTTTGTTGTAATGGTATGGAGAAAGGGGAGTAGAAATAGGAGAACGGTTCAGAATTTTGGGCATATAAGTGTCCTCTAAATTAGTGGTAAGACTAATTATGGGTGATTCGAGGTTGTTGAGAATTAAGAACAATAAGAGGAGAATTTATGATTAAACTATTGTTCTCATAATTAATTGATTATGGACTAAACCTCCATAGGTGTTAATTACGGGAACTCCAATGTACATCTAATATATAAATGTGATGTCCATCGAGAATAACACGTACATTGGATAACCAACGGTTACACCTAAATGGTTGGTTGGAACTGAAATAGAAATGAGTAGAATTGTGTAATTAGTAATTCTCTCATTCTATTGTATTCCGTGTCATTGTGTTCCAATCTCATAATATTGATGTTACTGTTTATTCCTTTCCGTTACTAAGAATGGAACTACTGAATTGAGTTGAATCCAGAAATGGATTAAATGTATTGACTCTTGAGTCTGGCACTACATAGCTATTGTATTAAAGCTTTAAAAGAGCTAAATGAAATAAAATGAATTGAAATGTAAATAAATGACCATTCCTACTGCAGTAGATGGATTTGGAGGCGTTTCGGAGCACCGTGGTGATGCTAGTGTCCCTGGCCCGGACACTGGTAAGTCCCATAAAATTCCAATCATATCTATGGGTAATGATTGATGCATTCCATTCGGAAGATGAATCCTTCCTTTGAGGGAATATGGTAAATGAAATGAAATGCAATGAAATGAATGCTATGGTAGTGGTCATTTTGTACATGTCTATTAATTGACTTTTTGTACTCATCTATTGTTATTGTAGGAATTATCTAGACTTGTCTAGAATTGGAATTGTTTACTAAACAAATTGAATGAATTTAGTATATGTACTAACATGTGCTATCACAAGTTATGTTTATACATTGTTGAATCGTCGTGTTCATTAGTGTTATTGATGTCATTACAGGCCTGATTGCCCGTACCGGTCCAGCGGCGGCCCCAATGACAGCGGAGGAGACCGCTCCGGTTCCTCTAGGAGGACTAATCGAATGGGATGGACAGAATACCGTTTGATACGGGCATTCGGGTGCGAAAACGAATTAAGAATGTTTTTTTTTTTTTGGAAATTCTTTTTGAGGATTCATTTTGGGATGTAATGTTTTGAGAACATGAATAGATATCAGCCTGTATTGTATTTGAATATGCAGTGGTTGATTAAAGAAAGAAAATGATAGAATTATACATGTATAAGGGAACTTTATTTTGTAAACATGTATAAATACTGAATTGATTTTGTCAATGTATATTTCCGCAAATTGTACAATTGACAGGTATGAATGAATGTTATCCCTTGTGGATTCTGTTTTAACTTCAGTTAATTTAAAATTTACAGGGGTAAGTATGGATCACGGCTCGGGATTATCGTAACTCGGGAACGGGTCGTGACAACAAATTACAAGTGCATTCTTCAACCTCGAAAGAAAAAAATAAATAATATTGTAATGTTTTTTTCCATATGTTGCATTTTGTATCTTGATCATTTCTATGGTGTTTCCTCATGATTCTAATTTGTTTTCCTGTTGTTTTTATTTTGCTTTGAATGAAAAAACATCTAGTTTTAGAAGCAAAATTTTAGGAATCAATTCTCCCTTCAATCCCATAACAAAATGTACAAGCAGTAGGCTCAGTTATGCAATTTACTGTAGAAGTAAACAAGAAAGCATAGCCTATGCTTGCATATTTTCTCCATAAATTTCACAAGCACAAGAGAGTGAAGAATTGTTCTGATTTCGCATAATCAAACTATCTTCCATATATACGGTCGCTGCTATCTGTGTCAGATTCCTCGCCGATTCCTACCAATGTATGTGGGTCAATGTCATCACCAATAATACTGTTCACCTCCAGGCACCTCATGCTTGTGCTTTGGAAGGATAGGCCCTCCATCTCAACATGAAATCTTTGAAGTTTAACACCATCTATGCTCACAAAGCTTTGAGAATCATCATGCTCTACAGATTTTCTAGGACCTCTGGAAGGTTGCTTGTGAATGAATGCCTCTGTGGAATGGAGTGCTTCCTCTAGTTCCTGCCACACTTGGGTCATGGTTGGGCGCTGTCGGGGAACCTTCACTACGCATCTCAGTCCTAATTGTCCCATCTTCAGCATCATCTCCTTGTTGCATTCTTGTCTCAGTAGATTTTCATCTAAGATGTCTTCTACAATGCCTTGCTCCAAGCTAGCTCTTGCCTGCAATGAAGTCGGAAGAGCCAAAATTTTAGGGAATTCTCTTCTTTTGGAGCCTTCTATGAAGTTCATAATTTAATGTTTCATGGTTAGAACAAGTGCTTGGGAAGACAAGTATAATCATGAATACTTCAGTAAGGGAAATTATGAATCTGAAATTTTTTTGTTTTTATCTATAGAATCCCAAAAAGGCAACAAATACAGAACAAAAGGTGTGCTCTTAGCAAGAACTCTACAGTAATATAATTTATATGCCTAGAAAGATGCGAGGTCAGATCTTTATATCAGGCACTATATATCTGTATCTGTGGCAAATATGGATGAGATCCGGTATCTCCATTTGGTGGGCCCTACTGTGGAAGGTCTTACACCCTTAATGAATCTCTCCTTTGGATGGTATGGATTTTAGGACTAGTTACAGAATCAGACAGTTTGAAAAAGTTCAAGCAGAGATTGAAATTCATCAATGGACAACTCTCCCAATTAGTGTCTAGGATCATCAAATGATGTGACTTGGGGTACAGCCGTTCACAGCAAGTGCCCACAGAATGGACTGGATCTCAGCATCTGTGCCAGCAAACACATAGAATGATTGGCAACTTAAGAGTTGGTGGTACAGATTCTTTTTCTTCTTTCTTTTTGGTAGTTCTGGGATTACAAAGAAACCACCAGATCTTTATACAAATTGGCAAGCTCTACAAAAGGCAATGTCAGATCGTAACAACAGGAGAACAACTTACCCACTCAGTGATATGATACTGAGAGTTATTTCTAGTTTTATCAACTGCAGGCTTAGCAGCCACAAGCTGTAGAAGTATAACCCCAAAGCTATAGACATCACTGAATGGAGTCAGGTGTAGACTAGCACAATAAGCAGGATCCAAGTAGCCTGGAGTCCCTTTGATTTGGCTACTGACATGCGATGCATCGCCCACAGGCCCCGATTTGACCAACCCAAAATCCGAAACCTTGGCTTCGAACCCATCTCCAACTAAAATGTTGCTTGGTTTGATATCCCGGTGAATTATGCTTGGTTTGACGCCTTCATGGAGAAAAGCAATGCCTGCAAAAACATCTCATAGTCATGTTTTGCTTGTAAAAGATAGAATATTAAACCATAAAAACATAGAAGAATGTGTTCGTTAAAAGAGTGGAGTGTTCTACCTTTAGCTGCCCCAATAGCTATGTTCACTCTCTGTCTCCAAGTTAATGCCTCTCCTTTTCTTCCTATAATGTTATCGCAAGCATTCAATGACCTTTTTCTTGGGATGCTCCATCAATGTTATTTGCTTTGTCATATTATAGTTAAACAGATGTATCTTACCAGTAATGTATTCAAGAAGAGATCCATTTGGTACATATTCATACACCAATATTCGCTGTCCTGCATAGTCCAAGAAGGTCTGTGAGAGGCATTTTCTAAATATTATGGTATTAAATTAAAAAAGAAATATAATGGTATGCATTAAATGATTGTAATGTCTTGATCTCCTATGAATTTTAAGGATTGCTCAAGGCCAGATTTTGATTATGTATCCGGGAACATGATATCATAGCAGATGTCAGGCTAGATCCAAGAGGCTGCTTAATTAATTCATTATTTATTGGCTGATATCGCCAAGCAGCATATGCATTAACTGCTGATATATCTATATATTTGAATCAGTATTCATCAACTACAGAGAAATCAGAGTTCTCTGTAGTTGAGTGTATAACTCATTGATTTTTAGAAATCACTAGGCAGTATTGTTATTATATTTTTGCTCTTATCTTCATAGATATTCATTACTTACCCACTTCTTCGCAGAAACCAACCAAGCCTAGAAGGTTCCTATGTTTTACTCTTGAAAGCAGTTCTACCTCTGGTTCAAAAACAAAAAAGAAAAAAAAAAAAAAAGAATCCACAATTTAATTGATACAGCCAATCAATATGTTACATGCTTATGCACACAAAACAAGTAATTAAATCCTAACCATTTCTGAATTCGTTGATGGTCTGATAAGACTTTGTATGCGCTCTCTTGATCGCAAGTGCTCTGTCTTCAAATGTTCCCTTATACACATTGCCAAAGGCACCCGAACCGACCAAACACTCTTTACTGAAATTCTTGGTAGCCTTCTCCAATTCTATCAGCTGGAAGCGTCTTATGTTTATCTTTGATCGCTGCAGAATGTCTGGTTAACTTTTTCGTGTTATTGGTCTAGTAGAAGAAATTAATAAAGCTATGAGTACCAAGTACAGATCTCACCTCTCCTCCATGGTCGCTTGAATATACCAAAGAAGCGCCTCCTGATGCAAACATATAGCATGATACCAACCAAAACAATCACCATTCCTACTGCAAAACCTCCCCATAGATACTTATGAGGGAAGCTTGGCTCCTTTCGTACTGAAAATGGTCGTGGGGGTGATGCTGTTGGAGCCACATAAGAGTACCTATGTATCATGCAAAGCTTCAGAAAGATCATTTTGCAAATATGAACTCAAAAAGGCGTTAACCTGACATTGTAGTAGATGTTTTGTCATGCAAGTATTACATTTTCTATTTTCAAGGAAATCAGCAAGGAGAAAATAGTAGTTCTTTTTTTCTTTGGTGAAACTAAAAGACGGGCGGATAAGTAGATTTAGTGTTACCATTGCCATGATCACCTTATAGTCATTTAAGAAATATTTGAGACATGGTATCAATAATTGATATCAATGTATGAGAGAGAAGAAACAGCATAGACCCAGCAAAGATTTTCACCTCATGATCAGTCCCTTGTGTCTCTTCTTGATGTTCTCTCAATGGAAGAATAAAGGAAGAGCATGTTCAACCAACATTGCCCCTTCAATGCATCCTCTCTCTTTTACATTCCCTTGCAACCATTTTACATGTCTTTTCCTTTGCATGAACATGCACACAAGGGGGGCAGAGAGCGAGAGGTTGTGTGTGTGTGTGTGTGTATGTGTGGAGGTTATTGAAGTGTTAGAATATGGAGTTGGTGAATACAAAATTGAAGCTATGAAGCGATTGCCGGCAAAAGATATAAGTATCCAAAAGTCATTTTCTCGCGTCATCTTTTGGCCTACATTTTCATGGAAGCATGAGAAATGGACTTGGTCCTAGTAATGGACGGCACATAAGACATTAGGCCGTTTACATTTAGTATGTGACCAGAGGTTCAGTGGTAGCCCACATGATAAACATCCAAGCCATGCAACAGTTGGACCCCAACTTTTTGATGACTTAGCAACAGTTGGACCCCAACTTTTTGATGACTTAGTCCAAAAGGCACTCCTTAGGTGGGTCATATAGTAAGATGAATGTGGTCATTAAGGAAGTTTTTCTAAGGGAGTTACTGATAAGTAATAACAGCATGTGATTTTGATAATTACAAGTAACCACATCCATCAATATGGCAATCTCAATAAACCATCTTGACTAGCAGTCAAATACTAATTTTCAAGAACTCAGCCTTTTATTTTTATTTTTTTGCCATGCGGGTTGATTTAGGACATTGACCTTGTTTGAATTAACTTGGGTTTACTGGATTTAGTGACTTGGTTAAATTTGGCCTTTGAGTGCAGTCAAGGTGGTGGTTCAGCAAGACAAGCAGAGTAGGATTCTAAGCTTGGCCCCTAGTAGAAAAATATGTGAGTCCTTAATTTCAAGACGAGAACCCCTTTACCTGGTTTGGAAAATGAATGAAGATTGTTCGTAATCAATTGCAAATTTCACTTTCTTTTTTTCGAAATCGCAAGAATTATTACGTAGGCCCATCACATTCTCAAATATTTTTGGGTTTTCTGTTTTCTTGATCTAGTTTGGTGTGTTTTATATTGGTCAAACTTGAATCGAAAACCTTCCACTGTAATACGTGTCACAGTAATTAGTGGAGATTAATTTGACAAATGCAGTAAGTTCTAGTTGTCAAGAAAAGTTTAGGTGGTTATTTGTAAATTATCTTTACCTATCCTACTGTTTAATCCATGTGGCATAGCTGATGAACCGATCCATCTGATATGGCAGGGTCCACCTTTTGGATGGCTTAGATGTGGCAAATGTGTGCCCTTTTGGCATGTGATTAGGGGGGGATGGTCACCAAATTGATCATGATCATGTTATGATAGTAAGAGTTGGTCAAATAAAGCAGATAGAATTCTAGAAACTAGCTTTAACTTATATGGAAGAAATGCAATTGATTGGATAAGGATAATTGGGAGACATGGTCTCATTATGAATTTGAAAGGCCTGGTGATGCCAAAAGGATGTCTTCTTATGGTTGTTTTATATCATTGACTGGATTAGTGGAGTCAACATTCAAGTGAGTTCCACCTTTGTTCCTTCTTTCATGGATGAAAGGTAGAGCATTTGATTAATTAATTAAGGAAACAGGTATATTAATCTAAGTTCTTACTTAGGGCTGGCCATGGACCCAGGTGCGACCCGAAGCCACCCGAGTCCAATAATGCTGCATTTGGACTGTCTGTGGGGCTTCGGGCCCAGCTTGAGACTAAATTTTTGAGGTCTGAAACCCTTATTGGGCTGGACTCGAATACTACAATGCACATTTCACTCTTAATGATGATGCTGAAAAGGGTGTGGGGATTGGGGCCAGATCCTGACTCATGTGTGTCCAGCCCAACTCTGTTCTGCACGTGGCCCAAGCGCAATGAAACTGAATTGCCCAACCCAAGCCTGAATAGATAGCATATGACCAATACAGGAGCCTAGGCCCAGCTCAAATTATACTTCTTCTTTAAAATCCACCCCAGGCCCAAAACCCAACGCGAACAAACCAACCCAAATTGCATTTCATGCTGGAGGAATCGTTTGGGCTCAAGCTTGGTCAGGCCCAAATTGTACCCCCAATCTAACTAGAACAGTTGGATCTTCATATGAAGGACTATCATCTTTTAGTGCCTTAAAAACACCATATAGAACTGTTTAGTAAGAGCACATGAGAACAGTTTATAATAGTAATAATAAGATGGTGGTGGTGGTGGTGGTGGTATCGTGGGTATCATTGAGGTCTTTGACCCAACAAAACTAATTTTCTGGCCGTAAACCCATACAAACACTGTTGGGCAAATTTGAGATAGTTTGAAACACAAGACACAGGAGCAAACTCACAACTTATGCACTCCACCAACTCATCATCATCTTAGGGTCTACATTTGGCATGTAGAGTGATTGTCAAATAAAAAAGTATGCATCTAAACATAATTCGGGGCATTTAAAATGGTTTTAAAACGGCTTCCAAGGTCTAAACATGCATTGGAGATATGTGTATGATTGAGGATTTGTTTCCAAGAATTTTACAAATTTTTCGTGGTTTTTTTTTTTTATTGAGTCGTGTAAGTGTACAAATATACCTTTTAAGTTTTTAACACTCAAAGCTGTTGCACACCCGAGGAGGAATCTGCAAATTTGAGAATTATTTTCTACTGCAAATTTGAAGATTCCTCGTCGAGGATTTGTATGGCGAAGGATTTTATAACAATATCAACAACGCACGTCTAGTTGAGAAAAACTCATATTGGTTCATGTATCCATAAAACTATGGATTCCCAACTATTGGGAGTGGTCAGATCAGAAAATCCTTAAAAATAAGGATTTCCGTTTGTCCAAATCCTTGAGGATTTACAATTACCAAATGTGAATTTTTTAAATCCTTCAGAAATACTCATGAGGAATGATTTGGTTGCCAAACACGATCTTACATCTACGCTAAGAATCCCTCTTCTCAGTGCATGAGGAAACTAGATTGGGCCCAACCCATGGGCCCAAATAGCAGCCTAATCCTCCTTGTGGGATCGATGCACGAACTTACGTATGTGGCGAATGGTCAGGTAAAAATGATATGCAGTTGATTATATATGGCTTGAATTTTATGTTCAATGTGATGATTATAACCGGTAAATAAAGAGCACACAAAATGAATGATTAATCAAGTTGTTCAACCTGGTTAACTCAGAGACCCCATGAGATGGTTGTGATCATCATTGAATCGAATGGAGGCAGTTACTCTGTCATTCTCAATCAATGCAATGCACTTCTTATCCAATGATTGACCTAGATAGCCGAAGTGGCCCCAGAAAATCAGTTAGACTATGGTCCACACTTTGACACTATGCAAAGTTGAACTCAAGCCTATATGATGAATGGTGAATGGTGAATGGTTCATGCATGAATGACATGCGGTTGATTATTTGTGGCCTAAATTCAATTTGATTTGATGTTCATTGTCACGAGATGAGATACTATGGGCCAAGATGCAAATCCATTAAATTTTTTGTGCGTGTGTGTTGGTTTTATTTTGTCTAAGGACTATTTCTTTACCTGAATTTTTTACTGGAATTCTAACGGCCTATTTCTTTACCAGAATTTCCGACTGGAATTTGTGCTCAAGTGGAGAGGAGGCTTTAGGAATTCTACTTCTATGGACAGCTTTTGGAGAATTAATATTTTTTTTGTGTATGAAATTGAATTCCTAAGAATTCCAAATAAGGAATATTAATGTGAAAAAAAGTAAATATATATAAAAAAGGAAGAGTAGATGAGACCTTTGAGTTTGTAGGATTTCATTGATCGGGGCTAGGTATTTATTTTCACCTCCCTTAATTTATTTTTATTTTTCAAGTGTGATTATTTGTGTAGCAATCTAGAGAGAGAGAGAGAGAGAGGTTATTTGATTGCCTTTAATGAATCTTTACCTTTGTTTCTCCAATTCTAGCTACTTTGAAAAACATATTACGTAGAATCAGTGGGAATTCAATACTTTTATTATGAATTCAATTACATGAAACAAATTGGCCCTAAGGACTTTCCCCATGTCTGGAAAAGTCATCACTTCTTAGAAGTAATCCTTTGATCAACATTGTAAAAAGGTGGACCATATGAGTTGGGGCTCATATGAACGGGATAATCACTATTCATTAATCCCATGATTTCAAGATTTTCCCCTCTCATTATTAGAAAGGGATTTTCTTGGCATTATTGTATCCCTTCCTTTATGCTTATTTGTAAGTAGCCCCCAAGAAACTGGTTAGTGTAAAGAGCCACCCTGCCGTTTATTCAAATGTCCAAAAAATGGAGAATAATACATCCCTTGGGCTCCATTATAATTATATTGACAAGTTCCAAACGGTCAACAAACCCACATCCACTAATTCTATTGCAAGCAGTCTTATTTATGAGGACCGATGAATCTTATTCTAGATGAGATTATATCCGTAAATGTGATTGAATCAAGGGAAGAGGGAAATAGATACTCACTCATCACCTAGTAAGTTAATCCTACGAAAGTCAAAAGTTTCATTTACGTCTCTGTCTCATATATATCCTTCTCCCTTCATCTGTTATTAATCATTTGTTGTATCTTTTTTTATTTACCATGAATTCCGATGTGTTCAATTTATGCAAAAAACGTGCATGTAATGCCAAGGAAAACATTATGATCTTCTGCATGAAAATCTTCTCTATCTTATCATAGGAAAGAAGGAGATTCTTAACCAATTTTCTTAATGTTATAAAAAAAAAACTTTTTTAACAGGGTTAATTCATAACTGCTCTTTTGAATTAGTATAATTTTCTTAATGTTATTAAAAAAAAACTTTTTTAACAGGGTTAATTCATAACTACTCTTTTGCATTAGTGTAGAATCATAGGGTTACTCTTTTTGCACCTTAGTATCATACACACGCCCAGTGATCTATCCTTGGTTTTCCAAGTTTGAACTGTCATTTCCGACCAGTAGTCCAACTTTATTTTGACAAAATAACAAGTTTACTTAGCCAAAACTATCATAATTTCTCAAAACAGTTTACTAAATAAAAATAATACTAGAAGATCAAGAGAAAAAAAAAATAGAAAGTAGGAAAAGTATATAAAAGTAATTTTCAACCTACTATATTTTTATCTCATATTTGTTTATATTTTGTTATCTAACAATTATTTCATTTGTCAAAGAATGTTTCCGATCATTCCCAAAAAAACCCTAGAATTGAAAATATTCAGACATTTTTATGGAATGATAATTTCTAGAGCACTGCGATAATGCTCCAACTTAATTGCAACCCTCCAGGGTAGTGCAATTAGCTTGGACCATGGCCAAGGAACTAGAGGATGCGGTTTTAAACTCAAGTACTCTCCTTGGGCAAGGCCAGAAGTGGTGTAGAGTTGTGATAAAAAAAAAAAAAAAAAGGCGAAAGGGGTGTAGAGTTCCGAAAAAGTTGAAAGTGCAACTTCTCCGCTAAGACCTTTGGAAAAGTCCGGAATTCAGCTTTTCCGCCGATCATATCTAAGGAAAAGTCTGCATTTCAACTTTTCCACGGATGCAATCCGCGTAAAGTCTTCACGTCTCCGTTTTTTGGTTGAGCTCGGTCAGGTCTGGATCCGTACAATATCTAAAACAAAGACCTGTATAATTTGCAAACGGGCTAGGCCTATAGATGAGTTTTAGGCCCATGTGCTAGAACCAAGCCTAACTATGAGGCCCGTGGGGCTGATTATGAACGAGCTTGCGCTGGTCCGACTCGGGCAATTAATGTCATTCCCTTAACCCATACCCATTGTCTCACAAAGGTCAACCCTACTTAATCCGACCTATTGCCACCCATAATCACCGTTACAAATATCAACATTGTTTTCAAGATATTATTATAATATATACCTGAAATGGTATTCGTTCGCCAAAACATTCATAGCTTAGTAGTGTTGGCATGACCTTAAGCAGGAAGTGTTGTATGTTCAATGTAAAAGTCTTTTTCACTTAAAATAAAAAAAAGTTGCATGTGGAACTTCTTGATCCCTTGAATAAAATAGAGGTCTTAGAATCTAGTAATACAAGAGATAGGGGTGGGGACCATTACATTTAAGTTGTTTGCATTGGATATGGATGTGAGATATCTCTCACATATAAGGTGAGAGATATCTCTCATAGTAGCATCTCCCTATAAAATATATCCATATAATATATACACACACATTAACAACAATTTGGAAAAAAAAAATATGTAATAAGATCTATCCCTTTAAAACTATAAAATAGTCATCATCATCATCAAAGCCTTGTCCCAATTATGTTGGGCTCATTAACTTCATGAAATTTATTTTTCCAACTTGATTTATCCTAAGCCAAATCCTTAAATAGGTTGCACTTCTTCAAATCTATCTTTATTGCCTTGATCCATGTCCTCTTTGATTTACCCCGTCTCTTTGGTGGGCTATCAATAAGTGACAAAACCTTTATATATATATATATAAATTTTCAAAAAAAAAAAAGAAAAAGAAAAAAAGAAAAGTGGCAGAACCGACATTTGACTTGAAGGCCACAATGTTAAAAGAAGTTGGTGGCAAAATATAAGAAATAATAAAATTTAACATAATAGTATGGGCTTTTCATGGCCCCCTACCCGCTAGTTCTGCTCTTGCTATCAAATTGCATATAATTTCCTTTTCAAAATGGTGTTGTAGTTAGTCCAAACCATCTCAAATGAGTTTCTTTTAATTTATCACCTATTGATGCTATTCCTAAATATTGTATGTAATTCTATCGTTCTTAGTTTTACCACACATCTATTTCAATATTCTCATCTTTGCTACATTTATTTTCTGCGTGTGTTGCTTTTTGATTGGCCAAAATTTTTCTTTATTGGTCATAAGTAGTCTAATTGTTGCCCAATAAAATTTCTCCTTCAATTTGTTAGTATGTGTGGATCACAAAGACTCCATAAGAAAGTCTTCACTTCAACTATGCCGTGGTTATTTATATTTAGCATCTTCCTCAATCTCTCCATTATTACTAAGGGTGTTTTTGGATCAAGGCATAATACAATATCACCATATTTGAATATTGCAAGATTTTATAAAAAAAACATAAAATAGTGTCATAGTGTAATACTATGCCACTTATGGTGTTGGTCAATTTCTAAAATTTTCACTGGATGATGCAACGAAACAAGATATGAAGAAAGAAATATGGATGACTAACCCAATGAGAACCCACTAACTAGTAGTCACGCTGAAGTGATTTAAGATTGATAACCATAATTTGACCCATATAATTAGAAAATTATTGGACTAAATGTTAAAAACCACAAGCAATGTTGTTTAATCCATGTGGGTCCACTAAATGTTGGCAACCACAATGCAATACATCAAATGATGATTATAACAAAGGGCCCTATCAAGTGCTAAATATCATTGAGGAGACCACCTATTAAAACCAATGTGGGACCCATTTGATGTTAATAGTCATATTAACAAAGCTAATTATAGTAATCATTAGGAAGCCATTAAACAATGGACTCATTTGATGATGACAAACCAATAATTAGTCACATATTTCAATATTGGTAATTAGTATGAGACCCACCTAATATTAGTAGTACAAGACTCACTTAATACTGATAATTATAACAGAAGTTATCTAGTATAACATTCATAAGACCTATCAATATTAGTAATTAACAAGTGAATTATGTAATTATGACATGGCTAATAAGGGACCCACATAACATTTATAAAACCAAAAGGGCTCATCTAATATTGAGAGTCACAGTAAGACTCCACTTGTAAACCATTAATGTTACCACCATGGTAGTAGTATCTCATGGACATCCACTTGTATGTTACCACCATGGTAGTAGTATCTCATGGACATCTACTCGTGTTTGCGAAAACTTTAGCTCTTGTTTTGAGTAGTTTTCTTAATAAAAGATTATTTTCTACGACATATACTTGAATATTTTAATAGAAAGGTTTTGTAAGAAAGTGAGTTACTGTAGGATATCTTCTAAGTACTCAAACACCTAGTTTTGAGGTATGTAGATTGTATTCTAAACTAGTAGACATTACAGTAAAATCCTTAAAAATATATAGATTGTATTCGAAACACCCTTTAATTATTGAGGCAAGTTATCATAATGAGTTTTTATATAGTATCTCTTGAGCTGTAATTCTCATAGCTCTTAAAATATTTTGGCCGAAGTTACAGTTCATATATTCTATCTTTGTAAGACTTCGTTTAAAGTGTCTTGCCATTGTACAAGTCTCACATTCAAACTATTTCTTGATTCATCTACCAACATTATATCATCTTCAAATAACACATATCAAGTTACCTCCCATAGAAAATTGAGTAGTAAACTCTTCCATAATCAATATAACGAGATCAATGCTTCAAAAGAGACTCCTAATGCAAATCCATTATCAACAGAAACTCACCTATAGTTCTACATGCAGGTCTTACATATCTTTAATGATTTCACTATAGACTCTTGGAACGCTCCTTTTATTCAAAACTTACAAAATTAAATATTTAAATACTATAGACAAAAAAAATTTATATATCGATAAAGATATTATAAATTTTGTAAATCTTCTCTTTAAATCTTTCCCTTACTTGCCACTCGTAAATTTAATCCCATGATGGTTGTTTTAACTTTGTATATCCCCTTTCTTTTTAATCAACAATCCCAACAATTTGCCCATTCAAGATCCCCACCAGATCCCCCGCCCCCCCCAAACTTTGCCAAATTTGATCAGCAAGCAACCATGTGATTACTGATAAGAAGATCATTGGTGTCCCCCCACATACACAAAATTACAACCATGCAGTGCAATCAATCAATCATGTAAACAGAAAAGAAAACCAGGTGTACAAGTAAGAAATCAATGGTAATATCACAATCCATAGTCCATCATACATCATTCTTCTACTCTTCTCTCTCTCTCTCTGTCTGACGTTGCAGTTGTCTTTTAAAGGGTAGGGACGCAGATTGAAATGAACTTCTGCGGTGGAAAAACACCAAGGACCCAAAAATCCCACATACACACAGAGAGAGGCACTCATAGTCGTTGAAGAGAGAGAGAGAGAGATATGAATGAAATGGCAGCCGCTCTCTCTATCAGACCCACCTGCGGCCTCCTCTACCGCACGCCGCACCGACCCAACTGGGCTCGCCGGGTCCAGGCGGCGCACGGCTCGCAGGACAGGAAGAGGCCGCGGCTGGGGCCCATCCTGCACCACCGGAGCAGGCTGGCGTCCGCCGCCGCGTCGAGGGCGGACGACTCGGCGCCGTTCGAGATGTCGGTGGAGAACGCCCTCAAGCTGCTGGGCGTAGCCGAGGGGGCCTCATTCGACGACATCCTTCGCGCCAAGAATTCGATCGCCGCGTCCTGCAAGGACGACCAGGAGGCCGTGGCGCAGGTTTGTTATCGTGCGCTCCCACCCCAGCCACCAGTCTTTTTTCATTCTTGTGTTTCCGTTTGAATGTTGAAATGGGGTTTCTGGTTTTGATGGGTTTGGGCTCTGTTTGTGGGGTGTTGGTTCGGAATTTGTGTGTTTTGATATGGGTTTTGGTTCCTTTCTTTTTAAATTGCACCATGTTGGATATGGGTGATGTTTGAATTCTGTTTGATGTAATGTCAATATTAAGATAGATGGTTGGCTTGGAGATTGGAAATTCTGTGTGGGTTTCTGAGTATGGAGATTTTACTATTGGTTTCTGGTTTTGGAGAATTGGGATGGTTGCGTATGAAGGAAATTCAATTTCTTGTTGGTATGGGGCTTTAATGAGATTATGGGAGGGTACTGAAGTTGGGAGATAAGGCTTTTGAATGATTGTTTTCAAAGACTAGTTTGTTCAAATGTCCAAAGAGATGGTGGGAGTGGAATGGGAAATTTGAGTTTTTAAACCTTTAAAGAACCTCATGGACTAAAATCTCGCTGTTGAAAACCCTTGTGAAATTGCAGAAGATAGGGCATTTGAGGGAGATGGGCGTGTATGGGCTGAGGAGGCTAGTTGAATCATCCAAGAAAATCCATTGTCTCAGCAATACATTCTAGTAATGGTTCTCAAATTTTTTTATATACAAAAGTGGTTTGCAAATTATTAGTTCCTTGTAAAATTAAGCCTTGCTGGATTGGTCTCCAACAGCTGAATGAGTGAGCGCCTTCATGGTCATTGCTCTTTCACTAGTCTCATTTGGGCTGCCTCTTCCTCATCTCTTGGGGCTGGAGTGCTCTATAATCTTTTGAAGTAAAGGGTCATATTTTATATAGAAGGGTGACTTTTGCAATTCCATGAGGTGTCTGGGAGGAGAGACCCAAGAGGATCATTGAAGGTAAAGGTTCAATATGGTTACTTCCTTTGCCTGTGTAATGATCAATCTTTGATTATTGATTGGGGTCTTCAAGCCAGGGAATTCCATTACATCTTGGAATTAGATTTCCACGAAGGATTGGAAATTTTCAATTGATGGTCTGTCATCACATGGCACAGGTACTTCCAAAGGGGTAGTGGATGGGAGTTCTAAACATGTAATTAAAACCCACTGAGTCTGAGTTGATTTGGGCAATTTGATTCAGAATCGGTCCTTATTGAGTCAAGCGAGGGACAACTCAAACTCAAATTTGAAATAGAGAGGCAGCTCACCCGAGTCATATAGGACTCAGGCGAGTCAGTCGAGTCACACAGTAAGCGACTCAGCGAGTATAGAGACTCATCTCCTCTCAAAACCATCATTCTAAGATTGGGAATTGCTTGGGGATGTCATTTTCTGGGATGGGTGGTTCAAATCTTCCATCTTTGAAGATCAAATCTCACTTTTCTTGAGAGATCTAGCTTAAACAACATTGAAGGCATTGATAATCCTCAAAACCCTCATTTTAAGAATTGGTTTTTGCTTGGGGACTGGGGACTGGGGAAGCGATTTTCAAGGGTGGAGAGATCAAATCTTCCATCTCTGAATATCAAATCCCACTTTTTGATAGATCAAGCCCAAACAAGATCAAAGGGTTCAACTGAAAGAGGGCTTTTGGATTCAAGAAATTTAAGGTTTTTTTTTTTTTTTTTTTTTTCATTTTTTTTCTCATAATTAATTATTTTTATTTATTCATTTTGAGTGGTTTTTAGAGACTTGGGACAACTTGGCCGTCTCTACTCGACTCTATGGGGGACTGAGTTGCCCCCGAGTCTGAGTTTTTAATCCTTGGCTCTAAAAGCAACTCGAGTCAATCTGGAATAGGTGGAATTTTAAAATTCATACCAGAGAAATTGGGATATCCTTCTTGGGGCTCTGTAAAAGTAAGGAATTCAAGTAGTGTAGTAATCTTAGCCATGAAAGGTCCCTAGTTAATTTCATCTCATTTCCCTGCTACCGGAAGGTACGGATATGGGCCAGTGGCAAGGTGAAGAGATCTTTTAGTTTCTTCTACATCTAAAATGAAAGAAACACTTTATACTTCTTCACAAATGCATCATTTTACCGTATCCCAAGAGTAAAATTGCAAAAGTAGACATTTTGGCAGAATCAGGGTAGATTGGCATAGTTTCAATGTTGCTTATGTCTTGGCTTTCTAACCGATTGTATCTTTTTGGTCTATATGGGCCCTGTCCATTTACTTGATGGGTTGCCCTACGTTGTCACTTTTCTCTCTTTTTTGTGTAATTTTTTGTTCTCTCTCTCTCTCTCTCTCTCAAAAAAAAAAAAAAAAAAAAAAAAGGTAAAAAAGTATGGAAAATGTGGTCGAGTGCATTCCTAGTTGGTTTGAGTTACACAAATTCAATTGCTTTTCTAATCCTTATATCCAATATGTGAAGTTGAGGATGGTTGAAATCTTTAATAATTTGTAGGAAATAACTCTGAGAGAGAGAGAGAGAGAGAGAGAGAGAGAGAGAGAGAGAGAGAGAGAGAGAGAGAGTCTAACTATTGTGGTTACCCCTCTATTTATTGATAACTTCCCTCAAACATATATTTATTTAGATCAGTTGAAGAAGCATGGGAAAAGAAAGAAGGAAAAGAGAAATTGATGGATTGGATTGTTCGACCCTTTGTTGGGTTCTATCCCTTTAAATAACCATCTTTACAACTGTTTGAAGTCATGTCAATTATGATCCTCTATGAAGCCAATCAAATCACTAATTATACAACGGTATCTTTAAGTGTCTGGTTGTCTTGGGGACTACACTTTTATGATATTGTCCATTTTTTGTATGATGCTCTTGGAGTGCATGGATTTTGGTGTACCATCATTTTGACACCCCCTTAAATTGACGCGGATGTTTGAGATGCATCAATTTGCTTATTAGAAAGTGAAGTCCATCTCGAGTGATGAAGCAACACTATCTGTCCGTTGGAACAAGTCTCGTAGTCCAATCGTGGGACCCAAGCAAGTTTAGGAATTCTTTAGTAATTGTTATTAGTTTCTAAATTTTATTTAAGAAGTTGCATTTAGGAGTAGTTTCTAATTTGGGTAGGAATTTTATTCTTGTTTCCTAGTTTGAGTAGGTTTGATTTCTTAGCTCCTAAGTTTCTTTTATTATAAATATAGCATTGTAGAGATCAATGATCTCAGTGAATTGAGTTAATAGAATTTTCCTGTTTGTGGGTTTATCGTTGGAGAGTTGCTTCTTCGATTGATTGTTTCGAGTGAACCCTAATTGTGCCTGGCACTTGCATCATAACCCTAGGTTGCATCAATTGGTATCAGAGCCGAACGATCCTTCGATCGTCGGCGTGTTACCTTATCCCCATCCCTACCTTCGTCCACCGTTATCATCCCATACCTCTCTCCCGAAACTCTTGTCCCGTCCCCGTCGCTGTCACTTCCCAACCCCAATCCATCTCCCTCATTAAAACCCAACTATTCAGGAAACCCATCTCTGCCAATCCCTAGCACTGAAAAAAAAAACAAAAAAAAAAAACCGACCCAAGAAACCCACTCATCCAGAACCATCCTCATCCCTTGCATCGCCCACCCACATCAGCCAGACAGCCAAAGTGAAAACCACAATCCCAAAATCCCAGACGCAAACCCGTTCCGCCTCCCACCCTTTACCCAAAATATATATATATATATATTGAGAGAAAAGGAGGATGGAAAGGCCGAGAAGAAGAAGAAGAAGAAGGGGAGAGGAAAGAAGAGTGTACCGTGCACCGAGGACGGCCACCATCGCTACATCTTCTCAGTCAAACCGTCACCATCTTCGTGCATCAAGAGCTCCAAAGCCTCCAGCCTTTTCCTTTCACCTTCTAGCACAGACAAAAGGGAAGCAAACGTGGTTGCATCAAACCCGAGGCACAACCCATGTGAGGCAACAGATCCCCATCTGGGCCATCAGTTGGGTTGAGTCCGACCCTTTTTCTTCTGTGGTGTGCTCCACACGTGCTGATTTATACTTTAGTTGGACCTTCAGGTGGATCCCACCCTTTGAAAAAAAAGCTTGCCAGCAGAATATATATACAGCAGAACAAGACCTGCTCAATCACAGATTTTGACCAGATCAACGGCCACAGGTTGTTTCTGCGATATTGGGCTCATCAAAGTCAGATTTGATATCCGTTTTCACCTACGTGCTCCTGACAAGCAAATCTACACATCAGGTCAGTTAATAATTTTAAATTTGCCTTAAATAAAAATGCCTCCCAATAAGCACATCGAAGTGGAGTCTTCCTCTAACAATGATGATGATTTACGGGGAACTGTTAATCAGTTATCAGTAATGATGGTTCAAATGCAAGAGACGCTTAGACGGATTGAAACTCGATTAACCCATTTGGAAACTAATCAGCATGAGGATAACCATCGGGATGATGGAGGACATAATCGGAATCAACGAGATCCACATGCAGTCAATGTTGATTGTGATTTTGTATTAAACTCGTGATTCCCGAATATGATGGAAAACTGAAACCAGATGAATTCATGGATTGGTTAGTGTGTGTTAAAAATATTTTTGCACACAAATCAGTGACGGATGGTCATAAGATCACACTAGTGGCAACTTGATTTCGTAATTATGCTGCGATATGGTGGGCCGAGTTGCAAAGGAAGAGAAGAAACCAACAAATTGACCCCGCTGACACATGGACCGAGATGAAAAATCTGTTGAAGCAAAAATTCCTCCCTGTCAACTATGCCAGAGATCTGCGTGCAAGTTTTCAATATTTGAAACAAGGATCTAAGACAGTTGTTGAGTATTCTGAGGAGTTTATGACCATGCAAGCTCGTTGTGGTTTCAATGAAGATGAGGATGTATTAGTTGACCGATACTTTAATGGGCTTACACTTGACATACAAAATATCCTCGCATTCAAGCATTTTGATAATGTTGATGAGATTGTTCAACATGTTATCAAAGCTGAGGGGATTGCAAACCATCAAGCTAGAAAACTTAATGCATCTAAATGGGTTATGCAGAAGAATTCCTCCATTGCAGGGTCTAAACCGAGTGATTCATCGAAGAAAGTTTTCACCAAGCACGAAGGTTTAAATAAGATTACATGCTTTAATTGTAAACAGCAAGGGCATCGTGCAGCGGAATGCCCAAAACGCATCCACTTCATTGAGAATGAAAGTGATGTGAAAGATGCAGTAGATGATGATCCCAAAGAGAACGACATCGAGAAAGTGCAGGACATTCTGCCCGAGGAGGATATTGATTCTCTCATGGTAATTACTAACACTCACTTAATTACTGAGAAGAAATGGTTGCAAGAAACTATTTTCCATTCCAAAGGAGTCTAGGGTCAAGAATGCACAGTAGTTATTGATGGCGGAAGTTCTCAGAACATTATATCTCAAGCTTTTGTGGATCGATTGCAGCTGAAAGTTCGAAAGCATCATCGTCCTTATTTTGCTAGGTGGTTAATGACAGGTGATGAAGTGCAAGTACAGTATGCACGTCCCGTTACCTTTTCTATGGGAGAAGACTATACAGATACAGTTTGGTGTAATATGGTGCCCATGGATAGTTGTGATATCTTGTTGGGTCGTCCATGGATGTATGACAAAAATGGCACTAATGGAATGCGTGACAACACGTACACATTCATGCATAGTGAAAACCAAGTAACACTCTGTCCTATGAATCCGGCACCACCAAAGAAAAGTTCAAGTTCTCGCCTCATCCAGGAAGTGCTTCAAGTGCACACTATTTACAAAAGCAACATCAATAAGAAGAGTCGAGTTCGAGGTCGAATTCTTTTCCAACCCGGGGAGAACGATGCAGCAGCACTATCTGTCCGTTGGAACAAGTCTCGTGGTCTAATTGTGGGACCCAAGCAAGTTTAGGAATTCTTTAGTAATTGTTATTAGTTTCTAAATTTTATTTAAGAAGTTGCATTTAGGAGTAGTTTCTAATTTGGGTAGGAATTTTATTCTTGTTTCCTAGTTTGAGTAGGTTTGATTTCTTAGCTCCTAAGTTTCTTTTATTATAAATATGGCATTGTAGAGATCAATGATCTCAAATTCTCAGTGAATTGAGTTAATAGAATTTTCCTGTTTGTGGGTTTATCGTTGGAGAGTTGCTTCTTCGATTGATTGTTCCGAGTGAACCCTAATTGTGCCCCGGCACTTGCGTCCTAACCCTAGGTTGCATCATCGAGTCGTAGCCTTAGTGGAAGCCTGTGCAAGCTGAAGACCAGAAGGCTCATGGAGAAGAGTGATCATGCCATTATCCACTTGTTCTCGTATCAAGTGGCAATTGACCTTAATATGTTTTGTATGCTTATGGAAAAAGGTGAGTACTTGCAATCTGAATGACACTTTTTTATCAACATGCAGTGAAGTGGGTGATGAGAATGAAACGCCTAACTCCTCTAACAACCCACGAAGGCAAAGAATTTCAAAGAAAGTTTAAGACATAGACCGATATTCTGCTTCGGTGTATGATTTAGAGACCCAAACCTGCTTTTTGCATTTCCATGAGGCCAAGGGGAGACCAAGAAACACACACCACCTTGTAGTTGACCATCTAGTGTTTGGACATCTAGCCCAATCAGTATCAGTATATGCTTTCAAGGCAAGAGGTAATTGAGATGGAAAGAAGAGCCCTGGTCCCGTGGTTCCCGCAAGATATCAAATGATGCACTGAACCACTACCATGTGTAAATGTGAAGTAGCAGACATAAACTAACTAAAGATATTGACAACATGAGAAATGTCTGAATGAGTAGCAGTGAGGTAGATGAGGCTGCCAATGAGGCATCTAGAAATCCAAGGGTCATCAAGAGGAGTGCCTTCATCTTTGCAGTACTTGACATTTAATTGTAATGTAATGTCAGCAGGCTTGGCATCTAGCAAGCGTCCCAAGCGAAGGAGGTCATGAGTTGTTTTTTTTTTTTTTTTTACAAACAAAGATTCTGACAGGAGAAGTCTGAACCCCAAGTCCGAAGGAATAAGTCAAACATCCTTAGATCTTTCATCTTGTGAGAAGATTGAAGATAGTTCTTGACTTGCTGAATCCCATTTAGATCGCTATGAGAAATTAGAATATCATCAACATGATAAAAGTGTAAGATCCTGTGGATATCGCCGAAGATATAACGAATGGTCATACTTGCTTTAAGGAAAACCAACAAAAGAATTGGTTCCTCTAAATGTTATAAACTAGGCATGAGGAGCCTGTTTAAGCCCATATAATTATTATCATAGCTGAAAAACCATATTAGCTGATGCTCTAGGATGCCTATGTGGAGGTCTTATAAAAACAGGTTCTTGAAGATCAACATATAGGAAGGCGTTCTTAACATCCATTTGAAACAAGGGCCATGATTTTGCAGCATCTATTGCAATAGGAGTCTTTACTGTGGTCATCTTTGTCACAAGAAAAATTGTTTCTCCATAGTCAATTCCATAATTCTGGCAATTTCTTAAGGCTTTGTAACAATCCAAAGAGTCATCAGACTTGGGCTTCACATTGTATACCCATTTGCAATCAACCAAATCATAGGTGTGATTAAATTCCAATGTCTGCAACCAAGGATCCAGCAGGTATTGGATAGTTCTTCAAAATGATAGAGGGGAGATTTTGTGGATGTTCTCTAAAGGGGTGGGTGTCTGAGATTCCAATGAAGCAGAGGTGTTGGTGATTCTGGAGGCCATGAGGATTTTCTCTAGCTCTTTGCAAGGAAGTTTGATTGCGGTGAGTGACTCCTTTAATGCAAATGCAATATCTTGGGTTACTTGTGATGAACCTAGGCCATAGAAGCTTCAATTTTGTTTCAATGAAATTAAAGCAATATCTTCCAATCTTCATGTGTTTTTGTCATGTGGTTAGAGTAGCCAATGGTTTGGCAGATGTATTAGCACAACAAGGGGTTGATAGATCTTCTCCTTTGTTTATGTCCTTAGTGTAATTGCATTCTAGGGTATGATTCTCTTCTAGCCATAGTGTTTGGTTTTTGCTGGTTGGTCATATTTGGCTTTTTCATGCAATAAAATTTGCCCTTTATTGATTAAAAAAAATAATCTTAGACATGGCTTTGCCCAACAATCATGTCGTAGAATCTGTTTATCGGGAAAGGGGATTTGATCAAAATTTAATGAGGCCAATAAAGAAGTAGGAAAATAGCCATAACGATCAAGTAGATGAGAAATGTGCGAAAATTGACATACCGAAGGTGGGGACTCATGGTTTGTGTTGGATCTGTATCTGTTGGAGCAAGATCTAAAGATCGCAGGGGCACACGACATTCTGCTTATGACTCGATACAATATGCCTTTGGAGAATTTATCAAATGAAACATCAGGACATCAAAAATAGGTAGGAAGGAAAGGGAAGAAGCTGAAGTAGATGGAGAAAAAAGGGAAATAATGGGGTGACATAACCAAGAAAGACAGAAGGAACAGACTATGGAGTGATTTTTGTATGTTCTTATGGAGGAAAAGAACAAAATAAATGCATCCCAAGGTATATGCACTTATGGAGTAACTCATAATTAGGATGCTTCTAAAAAAGATGAAAATAGGGTGAGTTGGTGACTGATGATGAAATTTGGAGGAAAATTGTCTATTAATAATATGAACAGCTGTAGAAACCTGCACCCAAAAAAGTGAGGGACCTTAGAGTATATCGTAAATGTGAGCACAGTTTCAAGAATATGATGTCCTTTCATTCAGAAACACCATTCTGCTGTGGTGTGTGAGGGCAAGACTATTGCGATATGACACCATTTTTCAGCTAGAAAAATTCGAAAGTCAGTGGAGAGATTCTCCCCTTGAATCAAAGCGAAGGATTTTGACACATTTCAAAAAGTTTGTTTGAATAATCATTTAAAAAATTGCAGATTTTTTTTTTAACAAGTGAAGGACTTAATCATGAATAAAGATAACACAATATTTAAAACCAGAATGTGAAATAACATGAGCTTTCCCAACATTACTAGTAACGAAATCAAAGGGAGCAACGGAAATATCATCATGTAAACTTGTAAAGGAAATGATAGTCTTTCCTTTACTCATATTACAACTGAAAATGGAGAGTCAATATCCAAAGCAGAGAAATGATGTGAAACATATAGCCGACCAGAATTCAATGTTTCAATTAATTTATTCAGATGTAAATGGCCGATAAGATAGAGTAAAATCAAAGAACTGTTGCTCCTTTGACAAGTAGGGCTTATTTCCACTGTAAAAGTTCGATGACTATGGCTCCAGCAGTTGGGAAAAGGGATACAGATGTGGGTCTTATTGGAAATTGGACCACTCAGAAGTAGATATTTTTCATGTATCCTTTTGCAGGCATCAAAGTCCTATTGTGCCTGATGTCCATAATGGCCCCCAGAATGCCACTCTCCTCCAACACCCATTACTCTTCCTGCTTCATCTAGCCTTGGTAGATATCATTTGTACCCACAACCAGATACAATATGCAAAAATAACTGTAGGAAATTGTTCCTTTATTTTGTATACGACGATGTTGTCTCCATAGTCATCACCACCGCCAGCGGTCCCTTCACATGGATGCATGTGAGAGATAGAAATTAGAACCTGTAAGTGCCGTTAAACAGCTGTGCTTCTGGTGATGGTGGGTGGTCTCATGCTCGAGCACAAGTTCAGGCTCACATCTATGCCTTCAACCAACCATGATATTTGAGAGTCTCTTGTCTGTCATATCCCATCTCTGCTGGCTTGGATGTGGATGCCAAGGTCAAAGCATCAACTTCTTGAACCAAAAGGAGTTCTCAAGTCATCGTGTTGATGCTTTAAGTAGATGGAGATAAGAACCAAACAGATGTTTGCTTGCACTATAATATCTGTTCCCTGTGAGCAGTCCTTCAAGCTACTTGTTTTTGGAAATTTATTTCTGAACCCTTACTTAGGGATAACTCTAGTTTGATTGTTTTATGCAGGCCCTAGCTCTAGGGCTTGCGTGGAGAGCCGAAGCACGTGTCTACAAACACCTCAAAACGTCTCCACAGAGACTTAACACGAGGACGCATCTCTCCGAAGGAAAAAAAACCTGCGATAATATTATTCCAATAATCAAAGCCCAAGAAAAAGAGTTCAACAATGCAATATAATTAGAAAAACAAACCTAGGGCCTAAGAAAACCTAATCCAATAATGGAAACTACCCTAATTGCAACTCTTTTAGTAAAATTAGAAGCCTAAAATAAAATATTATTAAACTATTTTAGGTCCCACTCTTCATCATTCCCCCCAGGTTGAAAGAGTTCGACCTCGAATTTGGGTTTTCTTCATGTTGCCTCTGTAGACACGGTGTACGAGAAGCACTTCCTTTGTGGCATTTGCCCTTGATCTCTTCTTCGGTGATTCTGGTTTCTTTGGATGGAGTGTAACTTGCTTTCCACTGTGCATGAATGTGTACGTGGTATCGCACATGCCATGAGTTCCATTCTTGTCGTACATCCATGGTTGACCCAATAGTATATCTCCATTATCCATTGGTAGCACATTACACTAAATTATATCTATATAATCATCTCTAATTGAAAAAGTAACTTGACATGTATGTCACACTTGCACTTCATCACCTATGATTTGCCATTTGAGAAAGTATGGGCGATTATGCTTGTAAACCTTCAGCTTCAAGCAATCAACTAGAGTTTGGGAGATGATGTTTTCACTACTTCCTCCATCAATCACAACGGTACATTTTTGTCCATGTACTGTACCTATTGAACGAAAAATATTTTTCCTCAACCACTTGTTTTCAGCAGTAGGTGTAGTTTCTTTGAGGACCATTGGGGATTCAAGATATTTAATGAAAGCAGTAGGCCTGCATCATTGTCTTTGTGAACCAAATTGAAGATATTTAACGAGTCAGCATGGTAGCATGTTCTGTTTATGAAAGCAGGCAATCTGAAATCAAAGCCAAGTTCTATTGAATGTTGGAGAAGTCCTCAGTCGAAGATTAATGGTTGAGGGTTATCATGGTGGTTCCAGCCTTAATGTAAAAATAAGTTTGATTGAGTTTCAAAAAGGAAAATGAGTGATATTGGTAATTAAATTCTTTAGTGTTTTGTACCTCTACTAAATCCACAGAAAAAGGTTTTGTTCCTCATTGTGAGAGCTTTGAAAGGTTGTCACTGATGACTGATTTCACTTCCAAGAATCAAAGTTAGACTGTCCAAGGGCTTTACTTTTGTGTGCTATTTCTACAAATGCCAATCATCGATGGAAATTGAATCTCTCCTTCAAAGAACGGCGGGCAAAAAAAGAAGGAAATAGGTTTATTAGAGTTCAAGGGGAAAGTATGACTGGAGTCCTTAAAATGGTAAAGAGAGGAAGTGGATGTCAATAGAGCTGGAAATATACTTGAAGAAAGTCAACAAGGAAAAATGAGAGAACTAAAGGAATCTTTAAGTCTTATATTTAAATAGAGACCAGAAAGAGTGTTGGATGCTTCTGGTTAATAGAGGGAACATACTCAAGTTTAAAGGTCTGCCAATAGGTGATCCCGTGATGGCAAAGTGAATACTAATTTTGGTGCACAAAGAAGGGATCTTTTTGGTGATGGTGAGTGTGCTTTGGTGATATGAAGAATGTTAAAGTCTTGTTTGATCATAACTACTAAGAAAATAGTTTGAAGGATGCCCACTAGAAGCCATTAAAAGATGTCCGTAAAATGGAGTTGGAAATGCAAGTGCTAGAATAAGCTAAGCCTTTATAAGAATGCAATTATAGTTTCTTTGTTGTGCCTGCCATACTCTCTTATGTGTCAAGGCCTCACTCTCACTAAAGTGCAGGCTTTCTTTGGGCTTGGAGTCCTGGATAGAGTGCCCACAGTGTACAGCTTGAAGCACAGGCGTCTAAACAATCCTCATTTAGTGGACATGCTCCCTTTGTAATGTGGGATACTTGTTCATGAACCCTATCTTCCTTCATTACTGTTTTGCTTAAGCCACTTTTTCAGATTGAGTAATTTGTGTTGGTATTTACTCATTAAATGGAGTTGATTGGCGAGGCGGCTCAAAGGTAGGAAGAGGCCCCTTTTCTAACAGAGGTCACATCATCTGGAAAATGGTGTTTTATGGTTATTCTTTGATCGATTTGGAAGAAAAGGAGTAACTGCATCTTTAACAACATGGAATCGTGGTTTGAAGAGGTGGTTGATACATCAGTTTTTGGAGTTTGACCATGAGCCATTAGTAATGAGAATTGATCGAGTTAGGATTTTAATAAGTTTTTCAGTAGTAGGGAGATTTTTCTTAGGAGGTGGTGCTCATCACACCAGGAGAAGTATAAGGTCACGTTTGGTAACAAAATCTGAGGTGAAAAGATTGTTGCTTTCCACGATTTTATGTTATATCCCAGTTTGGCAACTGCAAATCATCGCTAATTTTTTGCGCCTAAAATCTGCTATTGATATGATTTTGCGATCCGATCTCAAACCCAACACCACCCCACCACTCCCCCCCCCCCCCCAACCCCACACACACACACATCAAATATGAAAATCCTTCCTACAAAAGGGGGTGGATATAAAAGCCAAAATCCCACCCCCACTTCAAAAATAACCTACCCTCCCGATCTCTCCCACGAGCTCTCGAACTGGTTCCTCTACACAAACGTCTCTCTCACCAAACTAGTTCTACGTGAACGTCTCTCTATCACCCGTCTTCATTGTTGGGTATGGCCATCTCTCTCTCCCCCTTTCCCTACCTACTGTTGGCCTTTCTCTTCTTTGTTCAAATGAGATGAAAGGGTATGATGGATGGAAACAAGTTTAAGAAATCAGAGACATGTATGATTGAATGCCTGTACACTAACAAGTGTCAAAAATGGAACTAGGTTTTAGAAGGCGGCTTAAATAACTTAAACGTCCCTTTTAAGAGTATACAATGTTTTGTGATTTTCTGTCAATCCATTGCACTTGTTTATGCCGCTGCTTTTTTATTCTCTTTTTTTTTTTTGGAGTGGGGTTAGGGGGAGGGGGGGACAAATATTTTAACTTTGGTGTATTTTCATGAGTGATTATTGCAGAAAGTTGTGAAAAATAATTTAACTGATAAATTTAAAATACAGAAAATGGGTACAAACCAATATGAGAAATAACTTTTACATAGGTTTTTCCATTTGCTACCATTTTGATTTGATAACAACATGGTGTTCTTGCGTTTTGAAGTTGACATCTTATATTTTGATATTCTGAAAATGGTGTTCTTGCATATGTCTTGGTGATGACAAACCAGCCTCATATTACATGGGTTGTTTATTATCCACGGATTTTGGTGTTCAACACCAAACATGCATTGATGAAATCCTCGGTGTCTCTATAGTTGCAACCAATAGTTGCAACCAAACGTAGAATGCAAGGAATCATTAGCTATGCAAATCCTTGGCAAGGATTTTTCTTTTTCCTTGGAAGAGAGGAATCCTAAATCCTGCAGATTCCTCTCCGGTTACCAAACGTGCTCTAAAGTGGGATCCCCCTTCCCTCCAAACAAGCACAAATATAATGTTGATGGGGTGGCAAGGGGTAAGCTAGGACTAAAGGGTATTAGGGAGCATTATTTGATGAGGCCTACTGGTTTGAGCATCTTTGAGGCATTTTGGGGGTTAGAGACTTGCAATGAGGAAGTCTTGGCTAGCAAGGAAGCTCTCATGTTTTATGTGCTATTTTCCACCGTCATTATAGATACTGGCTCAGCAAATCCTATATGTGGATGCATTCAGCTGCTTCTAGGCCTTGGATAATGCACTTCTACTTTGTTGAATTTGAGGGATTTGCAAATTGATTCTCTTATGTATTTTTTTTTTTTTGCTGTTGTTGTTGGGGTAAAAGCAATTCTCCGTTGTTGATCTTGTGGACGTGGGATCATCATTTTAATATTCAATTTGAACAGACAACTATTGTATATTTAAGCAGAAGCTTTCAATTCAAGGAAAATTCCCTCTTGCGGGTGTGCTTTTGCAGGAGCACACATCTGGACCATCCCCAACAGCGGGACCCTCCAAAATTTATCAGGTCCTGCCATGATGACGCATGACGGCACTGCTCCGAATGGACTACAGAGCACAAGAGCGCAGGAGAAAATTGTCCTTCAATTCAATTTTGATCGTTACGTTTAATTTTGACTCTCACCAGAACCAACGTCGACCTGTTATTGTATATTATAGGGAATGCTTTCAATTCAATCTTGACCACTACCTAATAGTTTTGAATCTCACCAGACCCCACACCGACCTATTATATATTTTTACGTTTTGTTTTTTCTTTTTTTTTAAACTTCATTTGGATATAGATTCTAATTTTATTTTCCATTGCTTTCTTCTTCAGTGAGTGTGGTATATTATTTTTATATAGTTTCTTTATGATTTTGAACGCTAATATTTTATATTTTTAATTGTTTGTCTTACTGGACTTTATTTTTCATTTCATACATGCTTCATAAAACATTGTAATATACTTTGTGCCTTTGTTCCTTTATCTTGCTTGACAGTTATTTGGGTTCCCATCTTTATTTCTTATTTTGTTCAATTTGCAGTGCACACATTGATTTATTTTTTTTAAATTCCAAATTGGAGCTTTTCCAGTACTAATGTGATATTTTTACAAGTTCTGCCTTTCTTTGAGAATTCTAATCATTGCATTTTTTTTTTTAGAATTTCAAACTAAGTCATTTCTTAGTTTGATTTTAACTTGTTTTGTTTTGCATGACAATTGGTCATCTTTTCTTTTCTTTTCTTTTTAATTTCTCATTGCCTTATTTATTTTAATTCTCTTATTAGCTTTAAAGTTCAATATTTTCTTTTTAAATCTTTTTCCAATTGCCACTGCCAAGATAATTTTTTTATGTCACATTTTTTTGCTTTCTAATAGACTGTCGTGCTTCTTTTAATATTTTTAAAAGAGAATCCGTGTTGAATTTTACGTTCAGTGTCTGTGTTGCATTTATATATATGGTTTGCCCAAATAATTTTCAATGTGGTCACTTGGATATTTTGTGAATTTTTGTCATGGTTGACACTGGACATCGAATCATTACATTAGAAACCATTTCAAATAGCTATTACAAATATGAAATCCAACAAACTGTACCAGAGAAAGGACTAGAAAATAGTTGAAAAATGTGATGGGCCACTTAATGTTTCTCAATTTTAAAAACAAAATTGAAAATGAAATTTGCAATTGATCTTAAACAATTTTCATTCTTTTGAAATTAATCACTTATATGTTTTTAAGCTAGGGCCTGTGGCTTCTTTGCAAGTATATATACTGAGAAAGAAGGAAAATAACATTTTAAGTGCATTCCTAGTATTCCTACTTTCTATTTACCCCAAATGCATAGCAGAACAGATGACCATACATTCTGTGAAAGAGTCAAACCATATGTCCATATTTGCGCGGGATGAAAAGCAGATTGTTTTACTTTTTCTTTTTTGCTGAGGTGGCCCAGAGGCCAGGAACATGTAAGGGAACCTGCCCCTCCAGGGATCGATCCCTGGAGGGTGCTGTGGGAACGGGTGTTGCTATCCACAGCAACACCGTATGACACCCCAGCTTTTTTTACTTTATATTCTCTCCATTACTTGATAGAACTCATGGTTTGTGTTCTTGGATTCCCTGCTGGGTTCACTTATGCTCATGTGGTTCCGCACAATTATTTCATCCGTGAAATTAATATGGGTGCCTGTGTTTCAGGTAGAGGCTGCATATGACATGTTGCTTATGCAAAGTTTGACGCAGCGTAGGGCAGGTAAAGTTGTGAGTAGCAGCATTCGTTATGCTGATGTAAAACCTGTAAGTAGTCCAGGAATGAATGCAATGCCCCAGTGGCTACAGAAAACTGTGAAGAATGCACCAGTTTCAGTTGAAACACCCTCTACTGGTAGTTTGGGCATACAAGCAGGGGTTTACGGAGCATTGATGGTTTTCACATTTGTCAATGGAGCCTCCACATCTTCGGCAGGGCCTTATGCTGGAGCTGATGTTCCAGGCCTTATCTTGGCCACTAGCTTTGGAGCTTCATTGTACTTTTTAACCAAGAAGAACATTAACTTAGGTGAGAAACCATGGCCTCTGTTCTCCTTGCCTTTTCTTTTTGGGTAAACACTTGTCTGATTTTAATATCAAATTAACTAAAAACCTCTCAAGGACAGATTAGTCATGTGTAGACTAAAATTATTTGCAGTTGGAGTTGCTTTTATCAATCAACCTATCAAATGTCAAAGCCCTTTTCACTATTAATTATGCACACACTAAATTTGATCAAAATGCTTCAATAAAGAAAGCAGCTGCACTAGTGCAATTCAACTAACTGTTCCATCCTATTATATGTGTAAATTGCTAAAGAGCTTTTGACCCAAACATCTCTCAGGAGATATGGCCAGTATAGTCTGACATCCTTCTTCCCTGGATTGTTGTTGTGCTAACCTGAAATGCTCTAGGACTTAATGTGGCTCATCAAATGAAACTCTGGATCCTAGTTACTGAGAACCTTATATAATGGTGTGGACATTTTTCCATGGAAGTGTCTTGGAAATGAAATTATGCAATCTTTTATTTTATTTATTCTGTGATTTGATTCCAAAATGTAATTACTTTTGTGGAAATATATAGGAAACGGGTGAGAAACATTAAGAAAAATCTCGGTCCTTCTAACGATTTAGGCACGGATTGAAAAATATTTGTATGTGCAGTTCATTATTGCCGTATCAATTTCTGTTGTGGGTGAGTCTAAAACTACAGGAAGAAGGGGAAAAAAAAAAACAAAACAAAAGAAAAGAGGCCATTTGTTCAGTGTGCCTATCTATGATTAATCTAAACCATCATATGAATGTGTTCATAGTTTGCTTCTCAATTGCTTCCTAAATGTTTGCTTTGCAATTTTCTCATGCATTTCATAGTTGGATTTTCCCATTTGCCCCTCAGCTGTTTATCACTTGATTCATTGCTTCACATTACATATTCTTTCATGTCACTGTTTTCCACTTTGCTTCGTAAATTCATCTCTCCCTGGTAACTATGATCTCTATCCTATAAATCCTTCTCTCTTTCTTGGCATTTATTTATTTTTGGATTGTTGCTATGTTCTAATTTTCTTGACTCTTGTTGGTCTCTCAATTATGTAAGGTGCTAGTCTTCAACTTTTTTTCCAAAGCTGCTGCAAGTTCTTTTTCTTCTTGATTTTCATGTTTAATATATATATATATATATATTTTTTTATTTTTTATTTTTTTTGTTCTTTTTAAAAAAATGGCAGGAAAGGCTACTATCATTACAGTTGGGGGCCTGGTCGTTGGTGCAGTCATTGGATCGGCAGTTGAGAATTGGTTGCAGGTCGACATAGTCCCTGTTTTTGGCATACGTTCACCTGCTGCGATAGTAAGCGAATTCATTCTCTTTTCACAGCTCTTGGTATCACTCTATCTAAGATAGAATCTACAGCAGAGCATCAGAAGCTTTAAGTATTATTTTAACTGTATAATGTACCGTCCAGCATGATCGAACAAGCACCACTGTCTTGTTTCCTTAGGAATGTGACAATGTACAAAAGAAAGTACTGGAGCTTGCTTCCTTCCTGGATTGCTCTTAAGATTATTGACTGTGTACAGCAGTTCTTTTATGTCATACTATTAGGGGTCGGCTGCCTTTTACGCATGGGATATGAAAATGGGCTTTTTACATATAAAGGGTTCATATATAAATTTCTCATAGATGAATTTTACATGTAAAATATATTACCATGTTTTTGTTTGGAAGCACCATTTTCTCATAAGCAAATTAGAATGTCGAAAAGTCTTAGATGTGTTTGTGTTTCACATATTCAAAATCTACGAAAATTTACCATGTTACTTTCACTTTCTTTGAGAATATTGAACGGTTCGGTAATTGGGGGCTCACAAAAGTGCAAAAAACCAGATCTATAGGTTGGGAATTATACGGCATGTACACATATTTCTCAAAATTTATATGAAGATTTAAGATATGAAACTAAACATCTTGGGGCTTACAATGTTCAATAAAAAATGATGAACAGTTTGGATGATGAAATTGTGGCCCACCTACAAGACTTTAAACAAAGAAAAGAAAAGTGGTTTTATGGTATTTGAGCTCATGGCGTATTGCTGGGGGATGGTTTACCACTTAAAAGTGTGTAAATTTAGGGCTGAAAGTGGGCTCACTTGTACACCATTTTCACACGTAAATGAGTGCAAATAAATGGGAACATGCGTAACTGTTTCCTGCATGCAACATTTACCTATGTAAATGAGTGCAAACAAACAACCTTTTATGATTGGGATTCTGGTTGTTTGTTGTCATCACCATGGTGGTCGTCATCATGGATTGGGGATCTGCATATTTGGTTTCTGCTTGTTAAAGGACAGGTAAACTGCTTCTATCCAGAGTACTTTTGGTTCTCCGTTGCAGGAACTAAGACACAAATCCTACTTTGCTGCAAGTTGGCCTGATGCTTTAATTCTCTGGACCAGGGAGGCCTTTAGCCCCAGGTAGCCAATGAATGCCCTTTTTTTAGTTGTGTAAATAATGCAAGAAGCATTCTCTGTATAAGTAACATATATATATAGGGAGGTGCTTCTATGAGAGACACTCTCACCAAGTTTATGAGAGATGGGTGGGGGCCCTCACATTTAAGTTAGAGGTCCTTACATTTAAGTTAGTGATGTATATAAGATATAAGATTTATGCATAATATCGATGTATATATATTTTATGTGGGTATATTATCTAATGTACATATCTACATTGGGTCCAGGTCCAAAGGTACTTGGATTACCTGGACCTGGACCCTAGGGTTGCAAACGTGTATTCGATAATCTGAGTATCCAAAAGTCTTCTGTGAATAGAGCATGTATGGAACCTATTTTTGGAATGAGGAGAAATTCAGATTAAGATCAGGATCCATGTATATAGAAACTGGACTGGATCCATATAATATATTCCGACTTGATCCAGAGATCTAGGAGGGCTACATTCACATGTTAAAAATATATGTGACATTTAATAGCCCCACTTGTGGGATTATAGGGATGACCCAGTTGGTTGGGCATATCTCCCCATGGCTGCCGTCTCTCATGGCTCCTAGCCACCACTAGTATATTTAAGTTATCCAATTCCACCAATGCACTCCATATCTAGTTTCGGATCTGGAACCAATTCCATTTATAAGTTGATGCAGGATCCAGAAACAATACAATACACAATACAGGATTGTCAGATTGGGCCCGTCTAATATTATAGGTCTGAATTGGGTCTATTAAATTGGAAGTGACCGAAAATCACTCAGGTCAGTCTGGGTCCATCAGGAATGCAAATCATGGTGCATCCAGAGTTTGGGACCCAAATCCTGATTACTACACATAGATTCCACGTCCGATCCAGATCTGGGACCGACCGGATCCAGCATGGTTTTGCATCCCTAAAAATGGACCCAGACTGACCTGAATATCTTCGGTTCCAATTTAATAGAACCAAACAGACTTACAATTGGACCTTCCCAAGTCGAGTACCCACACCCTAATTTCATGGGCACCTGCACACCCCTTGGCTTATTAAACAAGCTCCGGAAACATCCACTGGGATTTTAGTAAACTAGAGATCAAAAACACTTCCAAGGTAACAGGGACTTGGGCCACAGAAAAGGGAAAAAAAATCAAATTTGTTTATGAGATGTTTAGATACATGGAAACTCAACACAGGTCCCAATTGGATCCCTTCCATGAAATGAGTGGTAAATCTATGATCCGTTGATCATTTTTTAGGACTATAATCCAGCTGACACCAAATACATAGGGTAGGCCTCTGATGATGATGAAATCCAGCCCTGCTGATTTTTCCTGAAAGGGGCCCAAGCCTAGCTACTGAGTCGTAAACAGGCCTCAACACAGGCTTTGACCCAATTACTAATAAAATTGCTGTAATTACGTTTAAGCCCAGGCCATTTATTGTGCTGCCTAAAGATCAGTTTCTTGTCCAAAAGCTGGAAGAGTAGGACACTGATACCCCCCACCCCCAGCTAGCAGAGTAGGACACTGTGAAACCCCCCACCCCCACCAAACCCAAGTGGAGAAATACTTGTAGCCTTGTTGATAGACTACATCAACCCAAGTGGAGAAATACTTATAGCCTTGTTAATAGACTACATATTAAATAGTGATTTTCAAGTATCTACTATATATGATGCATTTTTTTTTCTGGTGCTGGATGAAACCCATCTTAAATGATCATCTGAATGAGGAAATCTGCATAACAATAGAAACAAGTCAGCTTGGTGTTCGGTAAAAACAGGATTCTACAGCTCCAACAAAAGAACTGCTTTAGCGTCATAAACAGCATACTTTTTATAACAATGAACCTAACAAGTCCATAACTAAAAGTTTTTCTTGAATTGTTGCATGTGGGAGGCATCACCGTGAACATAGGTTGAGAACTCGCTCAGGAAACTTGGTACCCAATCAATCTAGTTAAGCAACTGAACCCCACTCAAAAAAAATAATAATAAAGAACATAATCTAACTTGTTACAACACATGCTGTCATTCCACCTCATGCCCTGGTGGATGGGTAGGATGGGTCAGGGTGATGCATCTCAGGGTTCAATGCCAGTATCAATGAGAAGTAGAACAAAACCCAGTATGAGAAACGTGCAGAATCACATATTCAAGGCAAGCTGAGCACAACATCATCCAAATTGGGGTTACACTAGAATACACAAGTCAGCCAGGGATCACTTCCATCTATAGGTCATCCAAAACTCAGTACTGTTTCTAAAAGCTTCACAGGAGAAAATACAAAGGAGAAACTACAAGTGCAAAAACAAAACATAAGCAAACTTTAGTTCATGGAGAATGGATGGACCCAGTACATTGAAAAGGAGAAACCATCTACAATTCTCTTGAGTTCTTTCACATGCCCATTTTAGCAATGACATCCCCTTCCTTGCACGTATCAGAAAGATGTCACCCTTGACGCCAGCATTCCCCTTTATTTCACTACAATGCTACATGCAAAGGGACACTTGATTTCCTTCTGATTCCCATCAAAGCACATTCGTTCAATCTCCTTCAATGGATCAGCAAGGACCTCATCAACTATTTTAATTCCTCGTCTGATGGCCACGATACGTCCCAGATGGAACTTGATACTGTTTTTAAGCTGAAACCCATCACCCAAAATATACATGTGTGGAGGGTAAAGGGTACTAAAAAGCAAGAATCTTAAAATACCAAGAAGGTTTCACACAATTTACAAAAGCCAATGACCTCCAAAGTTACCTTGAATATGTGAAGAAACTATCCTAAAAGATAATTTTACTGTTACCTTGAAGCACTTTTGTGCCTGCCCATAACCTACAGTGGAAGTAACTGTCTCTAATTATAAGCATGAGAGAATAAGATTTTCTGCAGGTTGATGTAACAGCCTAGAGAGTAAGGAATCAAACATGATTCCCATCTCCTTTTTCCAGTTATAGGAGATCCATAGCAGTCTTTTAATTAGTATGGTGGAGGAACATAAGCTGTCTTCAGGAAGTACTAAGTTCCATAGGTATGGCACAGGGGGCGAGAGAATTTGAGGGGACATTAATCCCTCCCCCTCTTAATGACACTGTAGGACCCCTGATTGAACTGGCCTTGCTTACAAGGTTAGAATCAAGAAACAGGACAATGACAGTGATGTCATCATGAAAATGCCGACGAACACCACGATCGATCTTCTTCAAGTCCGAATACCTCATTTCTCTTTTCTTAGCTGCTTCTTGAAGTGCAGCTTTCACGAGTCTCCGAGCACTTCCCTGCAAGATCAGTAGTGAATCAATTAATTTTCTTTTATGAGCATGCAGATACAGGCTATGGCAGATCATCATCATCAGTAAATAATATTAAACATAGAGGTTTCATCATCACCATCATCATTATCCAAGTCCTATTCCATCCATCCAAGGATCGAGGTTCCTAGTAAAGGGTTCGGCAAAAACATGTCCTGGAAAACCTTTTGGATTTTATACAGCCACGTACACAAGGTGATGTGTGTATGAAATATCCTAGCCACCCTGAAAATGGGCCCCAGAGTAGAGATCCCTAGCCAAAGAATAGGCCAGCTACTTACCTGTTGGTCAGAAAGTAGGAAACTGTTTGGCCTTGATAGGAGATAGAGGTAGTTATGGGATTTGATTTTAAATTTGGAGTCAGATGTGGAGATCGACATCTCTCGGTAATTTTTCATCCATATGGCCATCAAAGTAAATTGGAGTGGTAAGATGCATGAGGATAAGGACAGTTCAGTACAATTTTGAATTCTTATTTGAATTTTGAAGAGCTTATCTTGCTTATTTGAAAATCTATAAATAGCAATCATACAATTATGTGTGTGATTCAATGAAGCAATGAAGTGCAAGATGCCTATTAAAAAAAATCATCCATATAAGTGCATCAGGTTAGACAAACCTAGAGTTTCTTTTTGTGCAGTGCAAGGTCACAACACAATAAGAAACTCAAAATAAATTTACCTAGTACGGATTGCGCAAGCAAATGATCCTCAGTTGCATAAGCTGGAAAATAAAATCATATTATTGTCACAAGGTAACTAATGAAAATTTAACAAAACTTTCTAGAAGAATAACCCTCATTAAATCAACCCTAGAAAATTTACCCATCTACTACCCATCTCTCTCCAAAATCCCCGCAGAAGTAACTAATTTTCTTGAGAAGATTCAATGGAACTTTCTATATGATTGTAGGGAGATCAGAGGAAAGTGCATTTGGAAAATTGGCTTTCAGTGATAAGCCTGGGAATGGTAGCATAACTGCAAAGGCAAAGAAATTGGACTTTGCCATCAAAATGGCAGAGGAGGTTTAGCAATGAAGGCATCATGGGGAAAAATTATAGCACCAAAATATGGAATGTCAAACAAAGGTCAAAGACAAATGAAGGGGTATTGTGTGCGCTGGATGTGTGTAAACTTTAGTATATAAAATATTTGGAAGGGTGGGTAATATTTCATAGAAATCTCATGGACTGTGAAATTTCACAATTGGAAGAATGTAGGCATAGCCAGAATGGGAAAGCATAAGCACGTGTCCGCTGAGGAAGCTATTAGGATCTTCTCAAGAAGATCTACATTCACTCTAATCTCTCCCATCAAAGCCATATTGGAGATCTAAGTGTTTTGCTGAATTGACCCTCAAGTCTCTCAATTTTGCCATGCTCCATATATGCTTCCTATGTTGGTCCAAGGAGGAAGCAGTCAATCACATCATTATCTAAAACCTCTTCTACCACATCAGCTAATCACATTCTTCTTCACTCCCCTTCGCTAGACTAATTTGTTTCCCAAAGATGCTGAGTCAAGATAATTAGATTGATGCATGCGTAGCACGGTCTTTTGACAAGAAAACTATTGGATACACAAAATGACTAATTGACATTGCAGTCTCAATGGTCATGTCACACAACTGCCAACTGAAACAAGTCTGTTGTTGCAAAAATACAAGAAGAATTGCCCAATGGTCACATGCAACCGCAATGTGGTGATGGGAAGAGCAAGTTAGAAGATGTGTATCATGTGTCCAACTTGACAGAATTTGGCATAGGAATTGAAAATTAAAGTGACGGTCAAAAATGTGCTATTTGGACATTATAAGGTAAAGATATTAGGAGATGTCCAACAACCAGCAAAAAAAAAAAAAGAAGAAAGAAAGAAAGAAGCCATGTACATTCTATTAGCAAGAGAAGCATACTTAAATAAAGCTTGTCGCAGTGAAATGCCGGAATTGTGGCATGCACGTCTTGCTCATGATGCACATGACAAAAACTCATGAAAAATTGAAGCCTTGTTAGAGGCCTTCCACTTAAGAAGAACCATGGAGATAGCATTAATGTTGTATGGTGGAGAGAACTAAATTTCTAGTTGCCCTCTCGGTATCCACTAACCCAGCTTTTGGGGATTATACCATAGATCAGATTATGTCCCATTGGAAGGAGTTGGCTTTCTCAAGATCGAAGTAGTAGTTGGGTTGTTCTTGGGTTTTTTTCCTTCTTTTGTTTTCCTGTATCCTGCTTTTGTTTTTCAGTTCTCATCTCTTGTACTGCCTGTTTTTTATTTAATGAAAGTAACTGTTAAAAAAAAAAAAAAACACAGCATTAATGCTGGATGCCCATTTTGTAAAGCATATCATCAACCATTCCCTTCGTTGGAATTCCAATCAACAAGGCAAGTAGAATTTGGTTTGTTATCTAGTTAGATCATCTTCTCATTGACATGGGTCTCTCCCTCCCTCTCCCTCCCTCTCTCCCACACAAACGAAACCATGCGCACAATAAGAATATATATGAATGTTCTCACTTGATCAATGTACTCATTTTATTGACAAGGTCATTCCATCCAATACATTCAGCACGGACTCACAGAAGTGTCTGCACAATAAGAATATATTTGGACATTCTCACATGATCACTGCACTAACTTTATTGCCTAGGTCATTGAACTCCATACAACGAAGTCATATAGAAATTACCTAATATTCATAATCTTAAAAAAATTGCATAATAAATTACTAATCAAACCTGCTTCTGAAAGTACAGAATCAGTCCATTTTCTTATAGTCGGTATGAAGCCATACTGAGAATGAGCACTTACACTGCGCGGATGATTCTGAACAATATTGACAGCTTCCTGGTTGCTAAGATGTTCCCAAAGCCCATCAGATGCAAATATAAGAAATTGATCATGTGGCTGAAGAGGGTGCACAGACACCGATGGTTCAGCACTCAGTATTGGCCTTCGGAAAGGCTCACGAAGACGAAATTTAGCATACAAAGGTTCTCTGTTGAATTCAGCCTTCTTCAGATATACATCACCAATTGATCTAGAAACCTGGAAAAACAAATGCAGTATTGTTGAACATTAGAGGGAAACCAAATCCCATTTAAAACATAGCAGTGTTACAAATTTACAAACGAAAATAGTGTTCAAACTGTAGCTCACAATCTTTAAGCTGCAAAATCAGTCCAGTGATTAATGCAGTAGAATGGTGCAATCTAACATTAGTCTTCTCGACAAAGAGGCAATCATAGAATGCAAATTTGAGGTGGAAACCTCCAAGCATAGTATCATACAGTGACCACATGAGATATGTAACAGCTCGATCTGTCTTTCTTTTCTTTTTTTATTGGTAAGATCACTCAAACCTGCAACCTCTTGGTTGCAGCAATGAACACATTCCAACTGCGCAAAATCAGAGTGGTGCTCATTTTTCAATAAGTCAGATCATCCATAAAGTAATACCAATCATGCATAGGCAACAGAACACAATTATCCACCATGGGACAATTCTGCGATCGATTGGTCAAATTTTTACACAATTGGATATGGGCCATGGTTGTATTCAAGTTGACCCTCCATTTTAAAAACGAAATCTCAAATGGCAAAGATCTGTTGGAAAAGTTATTTGCAGCATCACCCATTCAAGGGGACCACTAAACAAATGACTGCTTTTTTCCTTTTTCTCTTTTTTTCATATAACCCACTAAACAAATGGTTACTATGATCACTAAAAGGTAGACCCCACCCATACAGAATTCTCGCTAGAATAAATTGTCTGTCCTTTTGGAAAAGGCATTGCATATTTGGCCACTGAAAATTCTCCACATGACAGAAATGGCCGTATTAGGATCCAGCATCTCCACTGCAAACATGGCCCACTTCTGGGGCAATGAGTTGTGAAGGGGCTAATTAGTGATCATTGTGATTGGATTTTATTTTTATTTTTTTTGTGCGAAGCGCTAATGCACCGGATCCCATCAAGACTTCTCAGTTAACCATGCTTGAACGAGTGTAATACCATGAAGGGTGACCTCCTAGAAAGTCTTTGACCATTAAAAAACATTTCATTTTTTTTTTCCTGCTTGGCCTAGTGGCCAACAGGGACTACTCAAACCTACTTGCACTCTCGTTATTGGTACAAGTTAAAATCAGATTATGGGCTTCGGAATAAACAATTAAAAATTTGAGCAGAAATGCACAACCAAATGAGAAACCATACTGATAATACAAATCAATGTGGATTTTGCGTTCGGTCCTGTGAATGTGGTAGCCCACAAGATCAATAGTTCCAAAGCCCTAATATGCTGCAACAATACAGATGCTGACACAGAGGGAAAGGGATCAATTCTTATCTCAAAATATAAAGCAAGATATAGAACTTACAGTACTTTCCAAATTACAAACTTGAATTCTTAAAAGATTAATATAAAACCACATACACTCAATGAGAATACATCATCTATGAACAAGAGATGAAAGCACAGCATAGATACTACCATCACTATCAGAACCCTACGATCCAAAATCCTAAGGAAAACAATTCATATATATGCTTTCACCGAATCTCACGATTAAAACAAATCGGCTAAGACTGAATATCCACATCCAAGATGTTAATATTAGTGATGTTCTAGTTTTTCTTGCTTTCTTCCATCTTTTTAACATTTCTATTTTTAAAAGGATCTTTAGCAATTAACGAATCCTCTTAAGAACTTTTGCAATTTTTGAGAGATTTTAGAGATTAATAAAGGAACAAGCATTTTTTTTTCTTTTAATATAGGAAGAAGCATTCAACTATAAGTATGGGGGTTTTGTCCTATATTAAATTTCTTTTCAATTGTTTTCAGTTTTTTTCTTCATGAACGCTTCTTTAACTTCAGGAGACATCCTACCATCTAAAATTGATGGTTTGGATTTTTTTTATTTATTTAAAGAGAACAAAAACGAAATATTACAGCTTTCTATTTTTCCTAATAACACTAATATCTTAAACATATTTTTAATTATTTACACAAATCATTAATGATATATTAATATATGTCAATGATGTTCTTCATATCACTTTATCAGTCTTATTTGTCGTTGTATTTATGATGCTATGGATGGAAAATAAATTGACTACGAATAACTACTATTCATTTATTCCTTTTTTTTATTTTTTATTTTTTATTTTTATTTTTAAAAGAAAAACAAAAAAAAAAAAATCCAAAGATTCACTATACGATTCAATTCATCCCCTCGAACAATTTGTGTTACAATTTCAATTTTCGGAACCATGTATACAGCAATAGACAAAGATGAACAACAACAAATCTTTTTTCTTAAATGGTTATAATAAACCATTTCGCTCATACAAAACTTATCAAGATCGATTTGATTCGACTGGAATGGATGAAATACTTCATTCTAGTAAAATCTCGTGTCAAGGGGTTTTTAGTTTTGGATCAACAAATAATTATAAACACAAACTAGCACAAATCCACCAAGACAACCAATCAATGAATGATGCTTCATCTCTAAATGTCCAATCTTCTAATGGTCGTTTTAGAGTAAGGGTTTTCTCCACCTTTGAGATGAAAGAGAGGCAATAGGGAAGCCTTCTCATTTTAGGGCTTCAATGACCAGACCCAAGCCCAAAACCAAACTGAAATTGCCCAGCCCAAGTTTTGGTTTGTTTGAGTAGGGTCATGCAAATTCAAGCTGTGACTCGGCCAAGTTGCACCAAGATGGGACCTAATCATGGATGGAGTCTTCACATATTCACCATGAATGCCCAGCTTTTGGAATTGTGTTGGCAACCCAAGGAGTCTTCATACAAGGAGAAGTGCTTGCTAAATGCAATCACAATCATGTGTGGGGAAAGGTAAATTCTCACTATATGTATAAATGAGAGAATACGTAACAAGGGAATGGATAAGAAGTTAAGATGAAGATTCTGCCCATTAGGGATCTTAGTTAGGATTTCTTTCCTCCCTCTGATATGATGAAACACCAATCTCCTTTTTCCTAAATACCCTTTCGCTCTCTTATTGATTACACGCCAATCAACTATCTTGTTAGATCTAGGAAATCGTCCTAAGATTTTCTAAATTAAGAACGTACATCTAAGAAATCTTCTAGAAATTAGTTAAAGTAGGAATGCAAACCTTAGAAATCTTCTATACAAAGAAGGCAGATATAGACAAATACTTGTGCCCAATGGGTAAACCGACCATGGGCTAGGTCCAATGGGCCAATCAACAATGGTCCCAATGGGCTGGCCAACTGTGGGCCGCCTCCTTTTGTAGGCTTTTGAGGCCCACGATGCACTTGGAATGCATCAGTTCTCCCCGGCTTGAAAGACCTCGTCTCCAATGAATTCATACAGGGGATTTGGAGGTGGCAACAGGCTAGGGGGTTTAAAAAGATGGGATGATAGGAACTCGGGAGGGTGGGCTTGGTATTGACCAAAGGGTGCAAAGCTAAAGAGAAGATGAAAATAGACAATTGACAAAGGGGTAAAGCTGGTGCTTTTCTATAAACTGCTTTCTATAAGGAGATCTGGATTCATCATTTAAAAACAAATGTGGATCCGGATACAACATGGTTCTATCTCGGACCCGACCCTTTGCAATCCTAACTCCATGTTGTGTCCTGATTATGAAGATGGGGTTTTAGGGTTGAACAAGGATGAAGCTGAAGACAGCAAAATAGAAATAAGAAAAGATGGGAAGGAATAAGGAAGATGATCGGAGAAGATGATAGTTATTAAAGGCGAAGAAGATAACTGCAATCAGAGGCTGAAGTCAATATCATTTAAGCACTGATACGGTGATACAAACTGGTGCAAGCACGGGCCTGGATGAGAGGCCTAACCCAATCGATCAATAAGAAACAACCCTAAACCAAGGACTGAATCATACCTACACAAGAGCAAGGCAATATTAAAATTCTTGCAACCTTTGCAAGACCAAAATGTCTCTCAACCTCTACAGCACGCACACTCAAGAAAAAGAATACACTCAATTCTTTGAGTCCAGCCAAGCATATCCTGAAAATTTCATTCAATCCCTATTGAGTACTCTGTTTACAAAGAAAGACCTAGTGAACAGAAAGTCAGAAACCCAAACCCCCAACATCTAATCATAATCTAATTCAAAATAGAAACTCAAATCAACTAGACATTAATCATATATTTACTGACAAAGACAAAGACAACACAAATATTTACTAGCAAACTTGGAAGGTGCTCAGTGCCGCAATCACAAGGTTACGAGTTCGGATCATGTACCATTAAAAAAATAACCTTGCTAATTCTAATGGATCTGCTTATGGTCTCCAATTTTGACCGCATTGGGCCTGCTACTTGGGCTTCCAAGTTCCAAAAGATTGTGAATGGGCCATGGGCCGAAGGATGCACCAGAGCCACAGACAATTAATATCACTGATGTACACCCCTATGGACACTGCAGTCGAAATTACAACATGCATGTCAACTGCTGAAAATGGTACAAAAATTTCATGCACTGAAGGAAGTAGGAACTGCAGGAAAGAAAAAAGAAATTAAAGATTTTGGAAAGTATCGATATATAAACAAGGGAACCCTGTCCTATCCTAGAAAAATTCAACACAGTTGATCAGACAATCAATCTGCTTTTGACATTTGCCTCACTCTGAAGATGAGTCAATATCAGGCCAGAATGGAAGTCAAAGTCATTCTAAACTTTAATTGGCTTCTGTTATATAGGGAAGAGCTCACCCGCTTGTTTAGCTTGCTCCACGAGGCCCTGCTGACATAGAACAGGTCCTCACATACCCTTAAACCTCTTCCTCTATTAACCACATGCTCTAAGGGCCAGTGTCCTCTGTGTGTGACCAGCCACATGGACAGAAATTACAATATGATTTAGGCCACAATTTATAATGGTAAAAGAGAATAATGAACTGCTGGCTGCAGTACTAAAACAGCGTTTTTGTGGAAATCTAATTCAGAAAAGTAAATGAACTTTTTAAGTGTGAATAGATCCGATAACAACAATCTTCAAGACATAAAAATCATCACAGCGAACAATCATATGATGCACTCAAGACCAAGTAAGTACTGGAAGAAGAATCTGCTCATTTTGACCAAGGGAGAACATGACAAAGGAAGCCGAAAATTCAAAATATTCAATGTCGTTCAATCATTTGCTTCACAGCTCTTAAACCAAAAGACCATCAAGTTAAAAGAACAGAGAACTCAAAAAGGCCCGAAATGAATCTTGTTGTCTTAAATATTTGAAGTACAAATCACTATCACAAACAAATGAGAGAGTACCTGTATGAGGCCCTTTATGCGCCAGACATTATGCTTTAAAACTACTATCTGTGAGTCATCTGGATGTAACGAGAACAATTCCTGTCTCACAGACTCAATACTAGCATTGTGCTCTGCTGACAGCTGAATGGCCAGAACCTCTCCAGTTGCCTTGACAAGTCTGCCTAATACGGCACGAGAGTCTCCAACATTTGCAACGTACAAAGTTTCACCACATATCACACCAACAAGACAACAAGATCCAACTGCAGCAATCTGGGGTTTCTTGGGCCACTGTTTAGTGACAAGAGAGAAAAAACCCTCTTCCGTTGCTTGGTATGCTTTCCGTATAACATCTGCTGACATTGACTGTTGCTCTGATGCAAACCCTGCAAATTAGCAGCCAAGTCATAACATGTATCTTGGCTGAATTGGCTGTCATCTTTGAAACTTAGTATTATAGCCTAATATAAGGAAATGAAAGGAAGAAGGAAAGACATGGTTAGAGAAATTCTAGCATGAAAAGCAAACATTGTGAGGAGAACCTATCAGCAAAGGAGAAAAGCACCAAAAAATCCAGAATAGCAGACAGATGTCACGGATCAAGTTTAATCACAGTTAACAAAATTCTCTGCTCTTTGAGCTGAAAAGAGATTTTTTATTTTTTGAATGGTAACTTGTATTAATCAAAAGCCACTTTCGGTAGGATGATGTTTTCTCCCTCCTTTTCTTCCCACGATTATTATCGATGGCCTTTTTTATTTTTTTAACGGAAAACCAATATCTCATTTATGGGTCATGCCAAACACAGAACAAAAGAGATAACCACAGAGGCCATAAAAAGTTCAAACCATTAGCAATAAGGGGCACCTCACACTACTTAGGAAAGGAAACATCCACACTTCAGGTACAAGAAAAGAATTCACTGCCTCTAAGACACAAGACAGCAGAAATTGTTGATCAGAACTTACATAGAACTAAGAGAAAGTAATGAAATGGATGTAATTCAAGCACAAGAACTAATGTCTTAGCATAGATTGCATTTCCAATCAGAATCCAAAACCCATATCATGAGACCAAAATAAGAGTAAGCTTCCATACTTCATAGGCTTTCCAATCTAGCAATTAAAATCTCAGACAATCAATACTAATATACTAAGCAGTGGGTTCTTACTCTTGAGGTGGTGGAAGAGGTGATCATTGATGTAGCGTGAAGTCTCAGGCCCCCCATGCCCATCATAGACCCCAACAAAGGTTCCGTAGGGCCCTGACTCCAAAGAGCTCAAGGGGCCGGACTCGATCTGGCTCTGATCCTCAAGCAAATTGTTTGCCTGAACTACAGCCATCGAGAATTCGCCGGTCAGGTGCTGCCCAGTGTCCTTGTACCAAAGAAGCCCGTCTTGCCGCCCCACGGGATCTGAACCAGCATGAATGTATCGATCCGATGACGGCCGCCAACAGGCTGTCAGAAGGTTCATCAACGCTGATAACATCCCTCATCTCATCCAGACCACCCTCTGATTTATACTCATCCAAAAGGATGCAATAAGATCCAACAACCAATACCACAATTCCTTTCTCTCAGCACTGTAACCAGCAAAACCCACCACAAAAACAATCCATTAGCACCAGAAAATCAAATTCCAATAAAACAAAACCCCTGAATCGTTGCAATTTTACAAAATTCTCAAAAACCCCACCACCCTTTTCCACTCTACAATCAAACCCAACAAAAACCAATCATCATCTACAGGAAAAGAAGTGCTAGAAAAGAAGCAATACGCCTTTCTTTGCTCTGAAACCATAAAAACCCACCTCCTTCTCTAACACTGAAAAAACCCCACAAGCACAGAATACCCAAAACCCAAAATCAAAAACCCATATCACCTTTCATTCAATGAAGAACACCCATAAAACAAAACGCCCAAAACCGCATCGCATAAAATCATACAAAGTTGGGATTTTTATCATTGCAAAAGGGAATTTTTTTAATAAAAAAAAAAGGTACAAAAGTGGAAGAAAGATCTCACCTTTTCCAACTGTTTTCCTCTACCAAGGCTTTTTAATTAGAGATTAGGTTGCTTGAGATGAGAAAGGTGTGGATCTGATGAGAAGGCAGCAGTCCATGTGATTTGGGGGGAGTTAGATCAAGAGATCCATCAAATCAAATGAAGAAAGAGATGGGTTGGTTTCTCTTCTTTCTCTCTCAACTTTTTTCTTTGTGGGAGAGAGAAAGAGAGAGGATTGAGAGAAAAGGAAAGAAGGGTTTTTTTTTTTTTTTTTTTTTTTGCAATCAGTGGATTTGGCGATGGGAACTGAAACTCTCTCTCGTCTCTCTCAGCAAAGCAGACAAAGCCATAAAATCAGGGAGGGTAGTGAAGGGTTAAAAGCCCGCAAAAGGAGAAGGCACTTCTCTTGGGTCCACACACATGCATACAGGTGTTGTTGTGATTGTGTTGTGTTGTGTGTGTGTGAGAGAGAGAGAGAGAGAGAGAGAGGAGATTTTCAGGCCTTGGTTTTATCCTTTCCTCACTGAAGATTTTATCCAACAATGAACCAACGAATTACTTTGGACTGGAGGACTAGAAACTTAACTCATTCTCATTGGCTTTTATTAGACGTCCTAAGAGCTCATCTTAATTCACTTTACTTTTATAAATATATTTTTTTCACCTTTGCAGGAAGAGAAAAAAGGAAACATGGGTAGCGGTAGCATAGAGGATAGCTGCTTATTCATGAAATCCAAATAGCCCAAGGTCTGCATCATGTTGTATATTGATGTTTGAGTCATATTTCACTCTAATATGTGTTAGTCTACTTAACGAAATTGATCAATTGTTGAAAGTGATTAAAATACACGCATTAGAAAAAGTAAGTTAAGCTGATAGCGTCCGATATATAATAAATCTTAAGGTGTCCTTCTCAATATGATCATGATTGAGTGGTGTTTCCACCTTAGCATTGCACATACGTCTAAGGATGAATCCCCAGGTGTTTCGATTTAAAATATTGCTCCTGGCCAATACCCAAACTTAGCAGAAGTATTATATATCTAAAGCCTCATGTTGTGATTAGAGTGAAATTTTTTATAAAACTAGTACAAGAGTTCTTAATTTGTAAGTGCTTTAGATTTTGTAAATGGACCCTATTAATTGATATGTAGAAAAACCTTCGCCTATGAGCAAGAAATATACTGTACTTTGGGTTCCAACTTGTGGGGTCTATTTGGTTGCAATTCTATTAGTGGGGTAAGATAGATGGAAAGGTCTTTTTAAAAATAAGCATCATGTGAAAAAGAGTCTCATTAAATTATTCTAGCCCTTGATTTATCACCCTTAAAGTTTAATGGTCTTTTAACAATAAATTATTTTAGATTCATTCTAATGGTGAATAAAGGTTTGATGAACATACAATTTGGCAAGTTTCCAAATCATGGTGAAATAAGAGTATAAAAGGCCATGATCGAAGGTGGACCTAGTGGACCCTAAAAGCTGGATTGCAGATGCAGCTCACTTGTAGGAGAAAGTTCTCGTAGATTTATATTTGACCTTGGAGAACTAAATGTTGTAGGGCCTTATTCATATCTCATTATTTTATGCAATAATCATAGCGATGATACCATATAACAAGTGGATTGACACATAGGGTTTTATGTAAGGTCATTCTATACCTAAAAGGGTTTTATAAATTATATAAGTTTTTTATTATTAAAATGTTAATATATCATTCTGTTATAATATGTTAAAAGTTGTTTTTTATTATATATGAACTTATATATATATATATATATACTATAACCAACCAACCATATATTCTGTGCTATTGAAGGGGTTTTTTTTTTTTTTTTTTTTGGTACCCCAGCTAGGGTTGCTGTGACCATTTTTTTTAATGTATTAATTTAAAGAGCCCGGTACACCCGGGAAGAAAGCCCACAAAGTCTCGGCATATCCGGGAAAGAAGCCTACCAAAATGGGAAGAAAGCCTGCATATTAAAAAGCATATAGAAATTCATGCTAACCAAACAACCTTCTGTTTTAATAAATTGCTTTTAAAAAGTAGCTTATAAGAAGATAGTTTTAGGAAAGTTGTTTTTAAAAAGTAGTTTATAACACGATAGTTTTAGGAAAGCTGCATTTGACTTTTAAGAAGCCCAACTAAAAACTTGTTGGGTGCTTAAAAAAGAAGAGAGAGAGAGAGAAGTGGATTGATTTTCATGACTTGAGAGAAGTGGATTAATGATTTTCATGACTTGGGTTTTTGAGTTCATGAGGCAAATCATTATTAGATTAGACCAAGCAATCAATTTAGTCTTTTTTTTTTTTGAATGGTAATCAATCTAGTCACCCAAGGGACTATTTCTTCCCTAGAGTTTTTGTTACAGAGATTTTGACTAAGATTTTTTAAATTCATTTCTGAAGTACTCACATGCGACTATTCCTTGCTTTTTAATAGTAAACTTTGAAAAAATCAGGAAATCAAGAACTCTCGTGTCCAAAATCAAGCATTCCTAAATCGCAAGCAAGTAATTAGGATTTTAGAATTCTGATTCCAGGGATTTGGAAACTTTGACTCCTCGACAATCATTTCAGACAAAGGCCCCACATGCAACTGTTGCATTTTTATAATTACATGGCACCAACATGCCTTCATATTGGATTGGATGAGAGTTTATTTCATATATTCAAATTTATTATTTTTAATTGTATATATCTTGACATTTTATTACGTAGGAATTCCATGTACCGTATTTCTTTTTTCTTGATTTCTAAAGTTGGGCCTCGTGTTTGAGTGTTTCAGTTTGTGATTATGTAGGCCCCATATAAGCACAATACAGTATTTATACATTAGTGAGACTCTACGATGCATTTCCTGATTTTTAAATGTAGTCCCCATATTTGATGTTCCACAATATAATATTTATACATTAGTGACTAATCTATGATTCTTTTCTTTATTTTTAAAGGTGGGCCAAACTTTAAAATGCTGCATTTTATGATTAAGCAGGACCTATGTATATAAGATACATAGAGAATGCATGTACAAGTGTAATTTCAGTCAGCTATATATACATTGGTGCATAACAAAGTTCCAAAATCTTTAACTTTTGACAAACATAGGTATCAGTGTATCACAAGTTTAAACAAAGAAACAACCCCTCAAATTGACCCAAGAGATCAATTCCGTCCAATTCACTCTACATGGTTCATGGTTAGAATCAACTCCTGATTCTAGAAATAAATAATGGGTGGTGATGATCTCTATAGATCTTCTTCCGACTTGCGTGTCTTACCAAAACCTACATATTTCTCTCTTTCTTTTTGTATGTGAAAGTGTAAGAAGTGGAACGAAGGGTTGTACATCCAGTTACCTGGTCAAACTTGGCTATTCCTTTTCACAAGTTGACTCATAATAGTCAATAGAAAGTTCTTAGATTTATGTAGGAGTCCATCCAACAAAAGAGAGATTGTTTAGAGGAAATCTCCAATTTAGAAGACTTGGGAGCAAAGCATGTAAGGAATGTCCCATACTGTTCTAGAGCCACCTACAGCTTGCTAATTTAGAATGCATTTGTCTGTAAGAGGAATGAGAGTTGAAAACCTACAGAAGGGGCTGATGATATGATGGAACGCTAGCTTTAGAAAATTATTTTCAGTGGCCTTAATTTGGACAAAGTGGACTCCAGTTTATTATAATATATTAAAGCCAAGGGTTTTAGATTCAATTTTGACCAAATCCCTTTAAATTTGGAAATTTTTTTTTATTGAGCATGTAAAAAGTTAAAAATGTATAGGTCAGGAGATTTGAACTTATGACCCTTGCCTTTTTAAATAACTAATCTAACAACTACACTGCCTAATCCTTGTGCGTATTTATTCTTAAAAAAATGTCAAAACTAATTAGACGGAGCGTGGACCTTAGCTACGTGGGTCATGCCCGTGCTTAGCACGGATTATTATGCTAGTTACTAATTAAATTGGCCGTTTGAGCTATGGACCAATTTAGCACTTGTTTTAGATGTATTCCTTTTTTTAAAAAAAACTGCATACTTAAATACCATTAAGTTCTAATGCTATTAATCAAATGTTAGGACATTCACATGAATTTGAGTTTTTACCCAAGTATCATTCATTCCATGATGATTCACATGCATTGAAGTAATAATACATAGAGAACGGTGATTTACCCGAGCTTTCCTCTTCCCGATCTCCTTGCTTGCATATGCGAGTTTCTCTCTCCTCACATGTGTGAGTTCGTCTCTCCTCGCATGTATGAGTTCTCTTCCCGCATTTACAGGTTCTTCTCCTCGTACGTGTGAGTCTATAGGAGACTCAGCCCCCCTTAGCAGGGATAAAATTTTTAAAAAAAAAAAAGTACAGAAAAACTAATGGGAGAAAGAGGTTGAAGTTAGTAGTAAAGCCCATCCATACCCCTTAGCTGCAAATCTTGTCTCTCCATCGTGATATCTCCCTCTCTCTATATGTTTGTGTGTGTTATAATAATTTCTGCCATCAATGAATCTTAAGACCTTTTTGAATGAAGAGAAAATGATAAGTGAATCTTTAAGTTGAGAAATGGGTAGAAATGTAAATGTGGAGAATCCCCTTATATAGAGATTTACCAATTTAGGAGTTATTGTCTATGGTGTTTGGATTTGAATGGAAAAGGCTACGGAGGAAAATCCTATTTTAAAATCTTTTTAAAACAAAATCAATTATTGAATAGTTAAAGGTCACTATCTAATTATAAAGAATGAAGCTCACATTAGAGTAAAGGTCTTTACACCCTTGTAAAGAGAATCACTTTTCATATATCTTGCTAAAATTAGATAAGAGTAAAGCAAATAGAAGATGGTGGCCCTACATTGCAATTCTTTAAGAGGAGTCTCATGTTCACAACCACAAAGGTGCCCCTACATTGTAATTTCTATAAAAGTGGGCTCCTATACGTTTTAATTCCTAAAGATAGATCTCATGCTTTTTTTTCCCCGATAAATTCCATAGGTCTCATGTTGTAACTATAGTATTAGAAAAACACTATTCTAGCTGAGTTAAATATTACCCCTCATTGGATTCCCTTTTAAGCATGAGTACTCTATTTTATTTGTACTTGGTCCAAATTATTGTACTTGGATTGATGACCATGAACAAGAGCTTTCATCTTTGAAAAATTGTCTAATGTTGCATCACATGTTGGAGTAAACGTGAAAAATGTTTTTTTTTTCCTTTTTCAGGGTCTTTGTTTCCATAGGCGTACAAACGACATACTCGTGCAATTACAGATTGTGTACCAAAGACTGCAAAGTTGGGCAGAAATCTTAAAAGGGTTTGTCAGTGTCAGCTGAGATTCTGGGCTCCTGGGATTTCCTTTGCCAGAGCAAAACAACAAAAGCAGGGTATGAATTATTGGAATGAAATTATCCTATCCGGTGATAAACTGGGCCACTTGAAAATGAAGATTTTTCCATCTCATAAGTAATTATGTGTCTCTAGAAATCTAAAATTCCAGGGGCACATTTGTTTGATCGCTTTTCTACCAAAATAAAATGGAAAATCGGGGCAGGGAATACCTTGTCCATCATTGCGAGGAAAAGCATAAAAAACCATAGATTTTTTGACAAAAAGTAACTTTTCACTTCTTTTTTTCTACGACCGCTACACAAATATAGCTTTTGAAGTGTCCTTTTATTTTCTATTTGTCTTATTTTTTTTAATTAGTCTAGATTAGATATAATGTTGTCGTGAGATGGATTCTACGAGTCATTTTCAATTATTCACCAAGCCGATAAATTTGATTACATTCTATTTAACTAGTTCTCCAGCCACACATCTTTGTTTGACTAGAGAAAGCCCCAAGTTGAACTCATAAGGGCATGTAAATGCTGTCAATTCAAATTTCACATTTGTCTGGGAGGATCTTAATTAGAATTCAAAGTGTAGTCTATTCAAATTTGTTTGGGAGAATTCCAATTAGAACCCAAAGTGTTGTTATGTATTCAAGTTTCACATTTGTTTAAGAAAATCTCAATTAGAATTCAGTCTCTTTTTTTGACTGCCTATTTAGAAACTATTGGCAGAATCTGTCTAATTTCTGGTATTGGTCACATTGCTGGGATTAGTCACAGTGAAATACCTTGTTAACCCTTTATAATTCATAATGTCCAAAAGCTCCAAATCAAAGAGCCCTGGGTATTGGTGTAAAACTGCGCTCACCCAAGTTCCCCAGAAATGCAATAAGTTGGCTAGACGAGTTTGAATGTGTTTTTCTGCAGACAAAAATCATGATCATTCAACTTGGTGCCCTTGCGAGTTGAGTCAAAACTTTAAACCGCCAATGTTGAGTTTTGAAGTCATGAGTTTCAAACTACTCGACTTGATAGTTAAAACGTGTAGGATTAGTGGGATGAGTCTGATCCGAGTTACTAAACTCACCTTCCCAGATTAGTTTTCTTTTCATACAGAGACTTTAAAGCACTCATCCTGCACACGTTAGTTTAGGGGGCTATCAGACACTTTGCAATTTTTAAGGTTGAAATAACGCCTAATAAAGAAGAATTCTCTTTCGTTTTCGTCGTTGTACCAAACAACAAGGATGAGGTGCGTACTCCCTTGCACACCGATACCATGAGTTTGGATTCATGTTCAACTCTAGAGTGGGCTCACTTAATTAAAAATCTAAATCACTCAAAATAATTATCCTCTTTTATGTAATATGCGGCAAAATTTTCATTGAAAAGAAGCTTGTCACTTGATAAGATTCATCATGCATATAAAACACGCAAATTAAATATAAAAAATACTTCATACATTATCAATAATAGGGTCAACTTATGGTGGGATGAACTCATGTGGGGAGTAAGTTTTTACCACATAACATACAATGGAAGGAAACTTCTTTTGTGCAGCTGAAACTTCTATTATGTAAACCTAAGTTTGATTTCCTCTTGAATCTCTCGTACATCTCATGAGCTTATCTATGCTTCAAAGGATTTACAGTGGCTTAGCTTCATCCCTGTGTGATTTTATTTTATTAACTTCATATGTACTATGTATTGTTTTAATTATTCAAAGATTAATTTATTTGGGATGATAGTTTTTCAACAATTAGCCTGACAAAAAACTTCAAATTTAACCATCTCTCAGTGGGGCACTAGATCAGATGGCAAAATAATTCTCTGATCTTCCTATTCACATACTCTTGATCCAATGCTTGGTGTGGTGAATGACTTCAATTGAAATCCAACCCTACAATCACCATTGAAACATTCCTAGGAGGCAATCCACCGTGGTAGTTGCAGTGGCCCCACAAGGCAGATTGGACTGGCTATGGTTGGCCTGGATCATTTCTCTTTCTTGAATTATTGTCATAATAAATTTAGTGGGACAGGGGACACCCTCTTCTCTGCTTTAAATGCAACTGACACCAAAATACTCTTTTTTTCACTGGTTGCTGTGTTTGATTGGATAGAATGGCGATAGATAGAATGGATATAGTACTAAAGAGACGTGGCCCCATATGCTTTCTTATCAACATAAGTGGGTCATGGGCTCATGGCTGATCTCTCTGATTAGATTGATTGAAGTGCATGAATCTATTGCATAAAGAATCCTATTGGAGGGTAGTTGTGGGCCCATTTATCATGGTTTCAACCTAACCACTTGTACGTAGGGGTGTACATGGATCGGATTGATTCGGATTGGGCCACATCCGTCACCAATCCGTTGCCTACGGATTGACGGATTTGTAATCCATCACCAATCCGTTACTATTGAAATCCAATCCGATCCGATACGTGGACAAGCGGATCGGATCGGATTAATCCGTTCAGTCCGTTACTGTACAATACATGTAAAAAAAAAAAAAAATCAATGAAAAAATTCAGATTCTTCCTCTACTCTCAACCATTCTAAGACTCATACTCCAACAATGCAATGAATAAAATAAGAAATTGAGAGATACTATAAGCAAGACAGATGGATGCATATGTAATCAAAATGTTTCACAATGTACATAATACTCACATGTACATAATACCCCATATGAGATTGGTGGCCATATTCTTTTGAAATGATCTGAAAGAGATAGAAATGTTCAAGTGGGAAAATGAAGGAATGAGGGAGACAAAAAGATAAGAAAATGCAAGTGTAAGCATGTGGAAGAGCAGAACACTAGTTAAGAGACTTTCAAAGGGTGGTGGTGACCTTTTGTCACTAAGCTAACCAGAATAAGCAAAATAATTGAACGTTGAAAGTAACCTGATGAGTTTTGGAATCCTCTTAGATCATTTCTAAAATATCATCAGTGTGTCCACAGCCAAAATTCAAACTGCAAAAAAAAATTATTATCACTTAAATACATTGTGACATATATTCTAAATTTTTTTCCTTATTTTAAATTTAGACACCTAATTTTTATTTAGACCCCTTATATATTTTTTATTTATATTTAATGACAACGGATCGGATCGGATTGAATCCACGGATTGAGAGTGAAATCCGCCACCGATCCGTTGCTAACGGATTACACAATATCCAATCCGCCACCAATCCGTTGGCCTTCGGATCAGATTGAAATCCGCGGATCGAATTGGATCGGATCGGATTGACGAATTGACGGATTTTTTGTGCACCCCTACTTGTATGTTGCTCCTTATTTTTTTAATGTTTTTATCACTCTTTTTTCCCTGACCCAACAAAACGATTGGTGAACAGTTGTATCACTTGATGATGCAGAGAAATGTCAATTATGTCATTTTGAGTCATCACAAGTGGGACCCAGTTTTAGTTGACTAAAGTATAGCCAAGTCAGGCTAGAAGAATGGGCTGTTTGTTTACTTTTCCATTTGGTTTGTTTTTAACATGATGTGGCATTTTGGTCTCTACAACTTGCAAATGCAATGTTTCTCTAAAGAGAACTCCAATATTCCAACCACTTAAAAGGGTTTAAATAAACTTTAGAATTTCTAAGTTTCATTCTCCTTTTACTTTGTTGCAGAATTTTTGAATGCTCAAATACAAAGAAGAATTTAAGAATTCCACTATGATAGATCATTTTAAAATTCTATAGATAGAAATTTTATAAATTTCAGTGAAAAAAATAGGCTCAAAGTGGAGTCTGTGAAGGGATTTTTTAGATATGACCTTTTATGAAAGTGGAAAGGATGATTTTTCTTTTCTTTCTTTTCTTATTTTTTTTAGAATTCCTAATTTAAAAAAGTATATGCACAAGTGAGAGATTTACACAAAAGAAAAAAAAAAACATCTGAAAGTTGAAATAAGAAGGGCCCAAACACTTCATATTGATGACAGAGTGCTTCCTGCCACTTTTTTCTCAAATTTGATCCATTTTGAGATATTATATAATGTTGGGTTATTCCGTGATATCTTCTCCTATTTTTCATAAAATCCGTATGTCAGGCTATTCCATGATATCACAAAATATTATGTTACTCCATGATACCATGGAAAGGGGGCCCTTTTGCTGTAATTACAAGCGTTTGGGCCCCCATCATTTTTTCTCAAGTTAAAAGAGAATTTTTTTTAGTTATTTGTAATGGATATATTCTCGGATGAGTTTCAAGAGGTTTTGAATATTTGACAATTGCACAAAACATCTGAATTTGGTCATTCAGGAACATGAATAACCCCCTTACCAGGAGCCTCATCATATGTTGCATTTTGGAAAACTCTAGTACACACAGGCAAGCTATGAGGTTGCAAGTCTAATCAGCTAGCTTTTAGTTACTTGCTTCACTTAATTTTCTTGATGATTTTGATCCTAGGTGAACATTAGACAATTGTTACTATTGAGTTTCTAAGTAAAATAGGGGATGGCCAGGATAGTCCAATCAGTGACTATTCTCAACCATGGCACATTCATTGCAAGGTCATAGACGGCTCTGATTGACCGCCATCCTCCATGTGGACTTACTAAAATTACATCCTAGGCAGTGATGGTCAATCTGTTTCCATCTCGTTACTTCCTAACTTAATATTATCAATCTTCATGGGAAAAAAGGTCGGGGAAAAAAAGAAATGAATCTTGATGTAGGACCTGCCATGAGGAATGTCGGTTGCTCGTTAGCTGATATTATGCGTTTTTATTGTGAATTAGAGGTGGGCAAAATACTAGTACTATTTGATGATAGTAACTATGTATTTAAGGAGCTCAAGATTTAATAATTTTGCAGGTGCATTCGCAACCGTTAAACTTTAGGGCTTTTATATAGATACTTATAATTGCCAAATTGTGTTAGCAGCGAGATCACCTCTATCTATATATATATATATATATATATATATATATTTGGCATTTTACCACTTCTATACATATTAAAACTTTTCGGCCTACTCTTTTGTTTTTTTCTTCTTCTAACGGAGGGTTCTCAATCCTTTAGGCTGGACTAATCCCTCTAGGCCCAGAGAGAAGTCAGGTAAAATCCATGTGACTCCCAAGTGGTAGCACAAGTGGACTCAACCTTCGGTTCATGGTCAGTCTACAGTTTTTGGTATACTTGACATACATTTGAGGTTGGCTACCGAACAAGTGGCAAAATTGATTTATATTAAGCTGGTTAGTAGGGGTGCGTTGGGTCGGGTTGGCTAAGTGTAGAGCCGGTTGGTAACATGTATAGCCTCAAACCAAACCCATTTATTAATTGATTTGATTATGTAAGTCTTAACTCAGCTCGAAAGTTAAAATGTCAATCCTATCCTAACCCTTAATTAATAGGATAGATACAACTTGATTTTGATGGTCATAGTACAATTAGTTAGGTTTTCGGTGGTCAAATAGCAATGGACCCAACCCGAACCCAACCCATCTATTTATTAGCTTAGAAAAGTCAGCTCCAACCTAGAAATGAAAAAGGATCAACCCAAACTTTGAATTTAGGTTAGAAGTTGGGTTTTGTAGGGCCAAGATCTAGAGTTGCCACCTTTAGATGGCACCCTACGCTCATTTTGTTTAATTTATTACATGAACACTCAACATGACAAAAAGCAATGATAAGACCAAAGCTTACAGACAATAATACAAAACTTCCCTTAAACTCCCGGGGCCAAAAAGGAGATGACCTAATCCAATTTGGAGTTTGTTGTTAAGATGTCATCTTCAAGGAATCGCTGTCTCCAACTATGTCAATGAAAATGATGTATCAATGTAGAAATATTATAGGGGTATGAGGCTAATGAAATGCACTTTGTTACATGATTTCTTAGTGATTCAAAATGGTTTGAGATGATAGGGCCACACAGGAGACCACTGCTTAATGTTGTGAAACATTGAATATAAAAGGTTTTGAACTTTTTCTTTGACAATGGATTTATTCATTTTTAGCAGTCTATCTATATTTGGGCTACCCAACAAGTGTGCTTGAGATCCATGCCATCCATCTGGTGGGTCAAATGTGGTTTTGAATATTGGCTATTGTCTGATATATTTGGCCTATTTGGCCTTCTAAGATTACATGATATGCAATATTTGTCACAGAGAGAGAGAGAGAGAGAGAGAGAGAGAGAGAGAGAGAGATTTTACGGGACATAAAATATATGTTACCTTCCATAATAAATTCATGGTCCCTGAATCTTGCATCAAGTAGGTGAGGAGACATTTCACACATACTACCCGTCCTTACTTGTATGCTTCTAGTTGGCACCAATAGGCTAGCCCATCTGATCTTAAAGAGAGTATAGTTGTTGCCCAACAAGCCCATATATGTACGCGTGTGCTGGTCCTTAAATAATCATCCATATTTGGACCCATTGGGTCAACTTGAATGAACAATATAATAAAAGTTAGTTCCTAATCATTTAACTATAAAAAAGAGAGGGGGATTCAGAAGCTCATTGAAACTTTTTGTTGACTTTCTCTTTACCATCAATTTCAGTTTCTTCTGTCCCAAGTCACCCAATTAGAAAGTTCAGATTGCTGACAGCTGAATTTTGCCAGCCCCTCTCTTGTTTTATTGATTAAAAGTTAAGCTTATGCCAAACAGATCATTTCCAGATGAAAAGAAGCTCCTCCAGTACGGTTAGGTATATATTGTCTTTAACACGGACAGGAAAAGTCAATCCACAAAACTGTTGCTTCCAGGAAAAGTCGTTTCACCCAAATCATCATCAGTTATTTTCCTTGAGCTGGAACCCATACTACCCCACCAGCAACATGTAATATATATTTTCCTGATATTGTTGCAATACTATTAGGAAATGTTAATTCTCAAATAATAAGATGATATTTTCAATACTGGTGTGGCTGAGAGTTTTCTGATAAAATTGCTAGAAAATCACAAGATTAAGTAATAACTATACAATGTCAACTTGTAATAGTAATCTTATTGACTTCTATTTTTTTTTTTTTTTGGCACTTATAGTTATTCAAAAATCAATTTATTTTCATGGCATTTTCTTATGATTCCTGAGAAAACCCCAAATTAAAGGTGTCCCAACATTTTATGGGCACCAAATTGTAATAGTAATCTTACAAGATTACTAGAAAATGTCAACTTGCTAGAAAATTGCTAGAAAATCACAAGATTAAGTAATAACTATACAATGTCAACTTGTAATAGTAATCTTATTGACTTCTATTTTTTTTTTTTTGGCACTTATAGTTATTCAAAAATCAATTTATTTTCATGGCATTTTCTTATGATTCCTGAGAAAACCCCAAATTAAAGGTGTCCCAACATTTTATGGGCACCAAATTGTAATAGTAATCTTACAAGATTACTAGAAAATGTCAACTTGCTAGAAAATTGCTAGAAAATCACAAGATTAAGTAATAACTATACAATGTCAACTTGTAATAGTAATCTTATTGACTTCTATTTTTTTTTTTTTGGCACTTATAGTTATTCAAAAATCAATTTATTTTCATGGCATTTTCTTATGATTCCTGAGAAAACCCCAAATTAAAGGTGTCCCAACATTTTATGGGCATTTGCAGCAATGGGCATAGAATTTGTAACACATACGTTCTCGGTATTAACTCCACCGATTCATTTACCGCCGGTCCCAAGCCCGGATAAAGGATGAGGGTTGTGTTAGGTAGGATGACAGTCAGTGTAAAACTGTCACAACCCAAACAAGAATTCTGAGATTACAACATTCTGAGATCGTACTATGGCGTTCCCCGTTTTAAGCTACGCATTGCAGCGTCGTCCGGTTGCAGTGGAAAGTAGGCAAGGGTTACCGCACCATTCTGGATAAGTGCAGCTAAAGAAGTTAGTCCAACAGCAGCAAAAGAAGATGAAGACTCGACTCGCTACTTGGAATATAGGAACCTTGATAGGTAAGAGTATGGAGTTAGTCGATGTAATGAAAAGGAAAATAGTTAGTGCGGTTTGTCTACAGGAGACAAAGTGGAAGGGGGATAAAGCTAAGGAGCTTGCTGATGGTTATAAATTTTTTTTATGCAAGAAAGAGCAACAGAAGAAATCGAGTGGGTATAGTTGTAAATAAGGATTTGAAAGAGAAAATCGTAGGGGTAAAAAGATTGGGTGATAGAATTATAGCGATTAAATTAGTATTTGAGGGAATATTTTTAGCATACTTTTAAATGAACACTATAAGAGACATAAGGACAAAAGATAATACTTCAGTAGAAAGGCATTTTTTTTTTCGAGAATTAGAGTGGTAAAAGTAAGTAAAGTATTAAAACAAATGAAGACATGAAAGGTTACGAGTTAAGATGACATCCTGATTGAGGTTTGGAAATGCTTAGGAGAAATTGAGGAGATTTGGCTAACTAGACTCTTCAATAAGATATTAATGACAAAAAAAAAATAAAAAATGATGGATGAATGGAGAAGAAGTGTTATGATACCTATTTATAAAAACAAGAGAGATATACAAATTTATACCAACTATCGTGGGATTAAACTTATGAGTCATACTATGAAACTATGGGAGAGAGTAATGGAGCAAAGACTTAGATAGAAGACCAATGTATCTGAAAATCAATTTGGTTTTATGCCAGGGAGGTCGCATGGAAGCTATATTCTCACTTGGGTAATTAATGGAAAAATATCGAGGAAAGAGGAAAAATTTGCATATAGTCTTCATCGATCTAGAAAAAGCCTACGACATGGTACCTAGAGATTGAATTTGGTAGGTTTTAAATAAGAGGAATATTCCAAGATGTTATATTGAAATTATTAAAGACATATATGAACGAGCGGTAACAAGTGTAAAAACTACTTGTTGAGAGACATGAGAGTTCCCAGTGACCATATGTTTGCATCAAGGGTCAGCCTTAAGCCCTTATCTATTTGCACATATTATGGATAAGGTAACTACTCATACTCAAGAAGAAGTATCTTGATGCATGCTATTTGCAGATGATATTGTATTAGTAGACGAATCAAGAGATGGTGTAAATGCAAAACTCGAAAGATGACAGAAGGTTTTAGAAATCCAAAGGCTTTAAAACAAAGCCTTTTAAAATTAGAATATATGGTTTATAACTTCAATGGGCATATAGAAATTGTTGAAACTACTGTGAGAATTGAAGGCTATGAGATACCACAAAGTGATTCTTTTCGCTACATTGGCTATATAATTAGCAAAGGTGGGGAGATTAATGAAGATGTCAAACATAGAATTAAAGTGGGATGGTTGAAGTGGAGTTTTGCTTCGGGAGTGCTTTGTTACTGACGAATGCCAATAAGATTGAAGGGGGAATTTTGCAGGACAGCGATTAGGCGAGTTATAACCTATGGAGCAGAATGCTGGCAAATTAAAAAACAACATATGCACAAAATGGATATAGCATAGATGAGAATGTTAAGGTGCGTTGTAAAACGAGGAATGATAGAATTAGAAATGAACTCTTTCGAGAGCATTTAGGGGTAGCAATAATTGAGGATAAAATTAAAAAAACTCGTTTGAGATGGTTTGGGCATATTCAACGTAGGCCGGTAACGATCAGTAAGGAAAAGTTTGGCCATGAAGGTTGACGGCTAACCAAGGGGAAGGGGTAGGACAAAGAGGACGTGGATAGAGATTGTAAAGATAGATATGAAGGAGTGTAACTTATCTGAGGATTTAACTCAAGATATATCGGAATGGAGAAATAGAATTTGTGTAGCTGACCCCAACATAGTTGGGACAAGGCTTTGATAATGATGATAGCATTCTCGATATTCGAGCTATGGGCTGGGACACTACGAGACTCGCACGTACGAGGTGACGGTAACTTGCATATGCAAGGAGACACAACTCAAATATGCGAGGGGAGGGGAGGCCAAGTTTGAAGTGTGGACCTCCCAACAAGAATTGTTACTCCTTACCACTGGGGTAAGGAAAAAAAAACACATAAGTTCTCGTGATAATGTCAAGATATATTCAATTTTAGTGTTTTCTAGGGTTGGTATTGGAAAACTGTCCCAGAAAAAGATCTATTCTTAACTAGTAAGAATATGATTAAAATTATAACAAAAATGTCATAATAAGAATGATTTTCATATAATTTTACTAGCTTATGCCATCTAATCTTTTCATGATTTCTTATTTTCTTTGCTGCTCTCACGCTATTTTCAAATTTCACAATAATTTAATCACAGAATCAGCTGTGATATTATTGTTTTGTGATGATATCTCGATAACAATATGTATAAAAAGTCAAAGGTGTCAACATAAGCAATGAAGGAAATAAAGTCTTTCAAAAGCTCAATAGTCATCTACTTTTGAGTTTCTTTTATATTGTTCTTTCTCTTACTTCTTGAGTTGAAGTCAAGTAGCACGTGAAAAGCATGCCGATTTCTTTTTAGGTTTTGAAATTAAACAATACAAGCATATTTGTCCATCTCTAGTAAGTATTTTCTTCATAAATAAAGTTCCACATGACTATTAGTATAATACTTTACAGCTTTTGAAAGGGAAGGAAAAAGAAAAAAAAATAAAATTCAAAGCTTGCTTCATTCATGATTCTTAGGTCACATCCAAAGATTACGGGGTAAATCTTCCTTGGATCACTTGCTTGAAGCATTAAACTCATTCGTCATAGTTATAAAATTTTACCCATAAAAAAACATTTTTAACCAATATTTGAATATTGAATCGGCTATCAAGGGATTATTAGACTTTTTTTGTACTTAAATTACATTTCGAAGCTTTCTGCTTGCTCACTATTTATTCCTTAACCCATAGTTTTACTAAGTAGATATGGACACGAGGGTTTGCATGTGCTCCTAGGTATTAGTTCTCAGTCATTCAGAATTCAGTATCCCTTTGCTTCAGGGCGAAAGGCTTTGGCTCTTGGACTGGACCGTGAGGGATGAGAGATACCCTGGATTATAAAAAAAAAAAAAGCCTTCCCATTAAGGGTTTACAACTGAAGGAGGAGATAATACAACTTGCCACCAAAGTGTCTCCTTTGATAGAATGTGATAAGACAGAGAAAGTAAGGGCCCATCTAGTAATCTAAATATCCACTATCCTTCATTTCCCTCTTTAATATTTCTTCATTACTTTCTCATACATTTCAATAAATTTAGTATTAAGTAATGCAACTAAGCCATAGGTTTTTGTAATGTTTAAAGTTTTATTAAATGTATAAAAAATTCTATTTTAAGATTCTATGGGTGAAAATGATATTAATTTCGTGTTTATAAATTTAATTTTTGATACTTCTTCCCAGTTTCAATCATTGGTGAAAATATGAAGTCTGTAAAGTGAAGCCTTTATGATCTGCTGTTGTGCTTACTGGGATATGGCAATTTGGCAATTCCTGTAGAAAGTCATCTGTAGACTAAAAATACAAACTGAGAAAAATTAACATAATCTAATCATAATCTTAACCATTATGACCCCTCCAGACATAGCACCATGGTTTAAAAAATCGGCCAATACCGATTTATTGGTTCGGTATCAACAAAGTATCGCCAAAATCTCGGCCGAAATGAAGATCATATCGGTATTACCGATATCTCGGCTGGTATTTTCAAAATATCGGCCGAGATATTGTATGGCTCACAAAAACCCTATTTTCCTTACTTTTTTCCCATCTTCTTCTCCTCTCCTCTCATCTCCTTAGAGTAGCAGCAGCCATCCATACTCTATAGCTCATCTCCATCACTATTTCTTGAAGAAAACATTTTATTTGGCAAATTTAATTGCTTTAATTTTATTATTATGTGTTTTTTATTTTTATTTTTAGATAAAGCATAGAAATAAATGTAAAGATCATTGGGTTTGTCACATGTGTTGTGTTCTTCACTTTGAAGTTAGATCTACACATTTTCTTACTAGATCTACTCACATATATCATATGATTTTGGGTGTAGAATTTTTTTTTTATTTTTTAGATCTTCTACTTTCAAACAAAAATAATTGTTAGAATATTTATGATACTAAATAGTAAATACTAAATACTAATGGCTTATTGGAATTAGGCCAATACCGAAGAAATGGTGATGATGATAATGATATCAAGCCTGCACAACACTCCGCTTGCAAGTAGGCTGTCAATCTGTCATACACCTATACTCATCAATCTCTCTCTCTAGTCTCTACTCTCTAATCCCCTCTAATTTCAGGTAAACCATGAACATTTTGATGCCCAAGTGCTTTATGATTTATCTTACTCACGATCATATTTCATATCTTAATATGTTATCTTCGTGATCTTGAATTTCACAACTTATTTACTGATTAGGTTAGTATTAAATGATGATTGATATGTTATCTTTATTTTCTTATATTTTACACTCATAAACTGATTATAAGCATCAATAATTATTACATTATATGAAATATTGGAAAAGACAGTGAACTGCAACACAGAGGGCACTCATAACTTAAGGTGACCGATATTTTAATTTATTGTTGTTACTAATAGAAAATAATATTGTTTTTCAGGATTTTCAAATATTCTGAATTTTTTGGATATTTTTGTTATTTTTTTTTAATTAAAAAAAAATTCACACCGTGGTGACCGTGACGGACCGATAACCGCGACCAAAACCAATATCATATCAATTTTTTGACCCAGCCAATACTGCGAACGAAACCACGGCACACAAACTGCACTGTCAATCTCCTTTGACCGGTCTTGGATTTTAACCCTACTAGCTCATGAAATACTGGTAATCAAAATTCGGTACTTGATCCTTCATGCATTCTTGCTTCATGTCTGCTCTGCTCAAAGTATAAGCATTGCTTACAAATGAGGGATAATAACCAGGGAGAGACTTCTTTCGACATTCAACTAATGAACCACTCAAAAACTACATGGTAAAAACAGCATTAACAAAACCAACCATTTTTTTTCCCTCACAAACAAAAACATTTGTTCTCAGTTTAAATCCTTGCGTGCAGTGGGCCAGATCCAGTTTTAAGGCATCTGATCCAGGTCAGGTTCACCGTCTTCGCATGCCTCTTCCACGGCCACGAAAAGCAGCTCCACCGCGCCCTCTACCCATTGCACTAGCAGCAGCCTCACCTTGAGCACTCTCCGACTGCATTGACATGAGCAGAGATTGATTAAAATGGAGAAAGTTGGAAACTCGAAGCCAAGCACATTGCACCTGATTAAAACAATGGTCCATGTACAAGAAATATAACCATGAGACTGTCATAGTCACAAGGAAAATATACCGGCTCTGGTTCCAAGTTTAGGGTCAGATACAGGTTAAGAGCAAAAGGCCTTAAGGACCCTAATAACATGGTATTCCTGAACGCAAAGATAACTGGAGACAGTTAAGCGCAGTATAAAGGAATATCTAAGTTGCTCTCACAGATTAAGGGATTCAACTGAAAATATTCAAAGGAATTCCCTTTGGCAATTTTAAGAATGAATGCTAACATGCATTGAGAAATCATTGGTGGCTCCATATCACTCACAAATCGAAGTCCTCAGTTTTGGACCTTGAAGTCTATTGGAAGCTTGTTCAGTAGTCTGGGTCATTCAGGTTGGGGTGGCCACAAAAGATGGAGATGGAAATCTAATCCATTCATTTTCAGGTCGAATTGGCAGTCTAGCGGAGAGGTCCTTGTTGAAGGCAGGGTAGATTCCACTCTGGTCGCAGTGGGCACACTATTGGATCAATCACAAACACCTGATTAACTCCATTCAGTTTGGGAGATTGTTCTCTCATCATCGTAGTAGGATAAAGGATCCTAGACAAGTTAGGGTTGATGTTAACACCACCTCATGTACCAGACAATGATATTATCTCATTCATTCACCCACACGCACTCACATGGGGCTTCATATATGGGTATTGTCAGATTAGCTTGGTTGGAGTCCTAGAGTAACAAACCCAGATTGAGGAGAGAGAAGGATTAGACAGTGCTGATGATGACGATGATGACGATATAATATTGGGATAACTTCTCCATACCTATTGCTTGGGGGTCAGGAGTCTTAGTTGGAAGAAGGCTGCATCTTGTGACCCTGTCCTCATTTGCACTAGGAATTCTAAATAGAATTGGAGTCCTTTTAAGAGTATTAGAATAGGAATAGGTTTTACACATATAGTTTTAACTACAATGAGGGTGATATACTTCTATTACTAATCAGCCTACGACTCTGTGTTGGCTGTCAAGCCCTTTTGTTCACTTTGGGCGTGTTCAATGTCCTAGGTTGGACAAGATTTAAATGCGCCCTTTCCCACCGAATTCATCTCATGTTCTCATGTTGAGGACTGCATCAGATTCTTTAGGAGAATAAAGGCCGGTGAAATGTGGGTGAACTGTGGACCTTCAGTTGACTTTTTCCTTCACTGTTCTTTTTCTTTCTTTTTCTTTCTAACCCCTTTTTTATCAGAATTCCTTTGAATGTTAAGTACAAATTTGTGTAGCACCAAGCATTACTGCTGCCGTGGAAGACTCGTAATTTCCCTCTGGCACCTTTATGTGAAAAAATAATAATATTAATAATAATTTGAACTAATTTTCTTTGAATATAGGCAAGAGGCCAAAACCATTTCCTATTGTATGGGGTTGGGGGCAGAACCGCATTCCCAACGCACTTTAGAAACAAAAGAACTGCAGCACGCAGACTTTCAGCATTACACAAACATGCCTTATAAAACCGGAGGGTTGTACAAACTACATCCAGTTTGATTTTTAGCCTATGGCCTACAAACATAATCAAATTTCACCAACACCATCCCAATCTTTTCCATTTAATTAAAAAAATTAAAACGACTCACCTTGGGGTTTTTCACAGTCTCATCCACACTCAGAATAAGACAAGCTGCTTCAGTTGCGGCATTTATTGCATTAATCTGCAATCAGCAATTCATAATCATGCTGTCAACACATTGCGAGTTAAGAGAAGTTGCCAAAGGATAAAAGTTTATATACTGCTAAGCTTTTCTTCTCTTCTTTTTTTCTTTTTTTTCCCCCTTTTTTGGGAAGGTATGCATTGGACTAATTATACCTTTACAACAGAGGGTTCCCACACAAAGTTAGCAAATGAATCTAAGATCCCACCGGTGTTGATATCCACACCATAAAGCGCACCTTCACCTGTAACAAACCATTTAGTATATCAATAAAAGAACATTGTGCATGGACAACCTTGAAAATTGGATGAGAACCTAACCAGATGGGAGAGCATGTTTTTGCCTGAGTTTATTCAGTACATCAGTTGCATCAAAACCGGCATTGTCACTCAACTGTCGAGGGATAACCTGCAAGAATAGAACAATGTTTTTTTTTTTCTTTCCATAAGAATAGAACAAATGTTGGCCACATTCATCCAAAATCAAGCAAAATAAGAGTATCAAAAGTCTCATTTGAATGCAAAGCACACAAAATGGTGCAATCCTTTCCTGGACAGAAACATGAGCCCCAGTTCCTGCAGGCAGGGTAGCAATTCACCTGTTATCCTACATCAAGTCCCAGCCGGTGTGACTGGGAAGAGTAGAGCACCAGTGCCACTAGTCATGTTCCATTGTGGCTAAAGGCAGTCTTGGATATTCCAAGATAAATACAATATAAAGAGCATTCAATTGAAATGAGTTAATTAACCATTTTAGATCCTTTGTACTCCAGCAAATCTTAAACATCTCCTGTACCAGCCTGAGAGCATCTAGGCCACCCCAATGTCTGCACCAGCCCCAAATGTTTTCCATTTTTATTGCAAGTGCAAAGCGCTCAAAGTTTCGTCGCCGAAGGCAGTCTGTGTGCTGTATTTGGATGGACCTACCTGGGCCTGAGTCAAGGTTGAGAACCAATTTCAATTCTATAGCCTTAAGTACAACCTGGCACATTGATTTCTCAATTCAATATTGCCTGGAATTTTCCAAACACGCTCTCCAACAGCTTTGCTTCATCCAAGGGCAATGGCAAAAGGTTTGGAACTGTAAATGGTTAGTAATCTACTGGTAATGGAACGGCAAGTACATCCCAGCCAATTCACAAGGGTGGGTGGAAGGAGTGAGAGATCACAGGTCCACGACAATAGAAGGGTGGGAGGAAGATGCCCCCATCTACCCATCTATTCACCTTAGGACCATAACCTAGGGCCTTGATAATTTTCAACTTTGCAACAACTAGTATTTTCATAACCCCAGATTAAACTGTCAGCGTAATTGGGTAGGGATGATTTTCCACTCACTCCCTGTTCACATGCTAACATACACGTCCCGCCCATCTTTTTAAATTGCCAACCAGCCATGTCATCATTAAACTCTGGTCTGCCTATAGCTACAACTACATGGATACCACCTTGGGCCCCACCTGCTTGCATACTTATGAATCCAAGGGTGGGATATTGAAAAGTCCATTACAACAAAGAGCGAAATCATCTGAAAGATGGGATGTTTAATTGAAGAAATAAAAGTCTGGATGAGGGTCAAATTTAGGGTGAGTGCCAGTTACAATTGTAGGGGGCATGGGTAGGGAGTGTGAAAGGAATGGATTGATCAAAGGTGGGCCCAGGTGGATCCCACAACGTGTTCACACATCTATGATAACTAGATACTTGCAAGTGGATTCCAACCCAACAACACCCCTCCCCGCCTCTCCCCTTCCCCCTCCCCATTTACTTTCTTTTCCCAATCTTTGGGATACCATTGCCATACCTCCTAACATAAGGAGAAATTTTCATTTGTTCATCTGCATAGGCATAATTTCTATAGAGGCATAAACAGATAGCTTAGTTGAGAAATAAGGAGCCCTACATGCGGTCTACCAAATAGACAGTCCAAACCCTTCAGATAAAAAAAAATCCCCCATATGTGCTTGTGTGTGTAGAGTTTTTTTTTTTTTTTAAATGTAGAGAGTAAAACTAGATTATAGATTACTGTAGTGCTCACCTCAAGTGCTTTGGCATATGAATTTATAAATAGCTGTGACTTCCCAGCTATTGTCCGTGCATGTTGCCTCAAGTACCGACTAATCTCCATCTACCAAAACAGCATTTAGAGTCAGAATTCAGAAATAACAACTTCTTACACAGAAGTCAACAAATGAGGCTCTCAATAGGATTCATCTGTTACATACATCTATAGCACCACCCCCAGCAACAACAGTGGAGTTCTTGAGAGCTCTTCTTACTATCATTATGGCATCATGCAGGCTTCGTTCAGCTTCCTCAATAAACTGAGGCAACAGGAATGAAGGGAAATGATAGAAAATGAACTTTATTAACGAACTTTATTAACTCATAGATATAACACACATCAAAACAGCATCCTTTGTACTAAAGTTGCACCTGATCTGCTCCACCCCGAAGAACAATGGTTGCCGTCAGAGCAGAAGGGCAGCCACTAAATATATTGAACCGTTCATTTCCCACTTGCTTCTCCTCAAAAACTTCACAGGATCCCAGGACCTTTTCCACAGACACCATTAGTCAGGGAGAAAGCTTTCAAAGTCAGGAAAGGTAATCAATAATATTACTGAAAACTTCCAAAATTGTCATATTCAATTGGAAATGAAATCTGAATGCCACCTGTGAAACTCCATTCAACAAAACAGAACAAAAAAATGTTGGTAAAAGAATGCATATTTCTAGCAAAAAGTTGAGCATAAAAGGAACCTCATCAACAATGTTGTTGACAGTAGTCTGCACAGTTCCACCCGTCGCTGCAGCAACACGTTGCAGATCCTCTTCTGTTACACGACCAGCACAGAAAATATCCCTATCTGCAAAGTACTGTACAACAACCAACAAGTGAGTACATGATGCCTCATTAATTTTTATTAGTTTTTCTTTATCCCCTTCTGGTGTATAATTTTTATTAGTTTTTCTTTTTTCCCTGTTTTTGGATGTTTGTTCTTTTTAGTGAAACATATTTTTTACTGTTATGATGTTATAAAAAAAAAATAAAAAAAAATGATAACTTCATATGGAACATCAGTTCAGCGAAGTAACCTGTGTTGCTAGATCACCAATTGCCAGTCGTGAAAGGACTATTTTGGCTCCACTCTGCACACATTTATCCAACTTGTCATAGATGATATTCCACTCAGCATCAACAATCGACTGATACTGCAATGGATCTGATAGTCTACAAATAGACAAGAAAAGGCACCATATTGTTAGGAAGAAGTGAACTTGAAGATGTTAATCAGCCCATGCAGAAATGATAATTAAATATAAGGATTGACTCGGAGCCACCTGATTTCAGCATTTTCTTTCTCTGACTTCAGTTCTAATTCAATGTTCAACAAAAGAATCTTTGGGCTTAGAAATTTCTTTGGCTGCTGCTCGAAACCAGCATAAGAGAATGTCTTCTTAAAAGCAACACCATTTACTAGAAAAGAATCCCGCATGTTACCCCCAGGAACCTACAGAAAGAAAGCAAAAATAAATCTCAGTTGTCAAACTCAGAAGCAAGAAGAAATATACATAAGGAAAAACTCATTTTGACATGGCTATATTGATATAACTAACAAAAGGTGTCTTTTCAACAACCAGGGATTGCTTGCTTTGCAGGCAACGCCGCTTGTCAACCAGCGGCTGCCCACTGATCGATCCTTGAGTATGCTACTCTTCCCACTAATCCCATGAAACAAGAAACATGCAAGCCTGAGCCCATTGTGAGTCCAAAAGTTTGGAAGGCATGGCTCATTCAGTTAACTAATCACAATAACAGTACATCACATTGCAACTGCAGCTTAAAATTAAAACAGAATGATTGCTAGTAATCAACATCTGTTAAAGGAAGACGAACCTTTTTTATGCCAATTAAATTTAATCTGTCATCATTTCCAATTGCAATCACAGCATCCACAACCATAGATGCAAAAAACTCCTTTTCACCACCAATAAGCTTCGAGGAGAGTGTTGTAGCAGCACACTTGGCCAACAAACCTTTCTTCTCTTCAAGACTTTTCCCCTCTATGCTAACAGCAAGCTCCTTAATTCTATTAATAGCCTGTGACAGAAGTTACTTAGCTCATGATCAATGAACTATCAATCGCATCAGTACTGATAAACAGAAGAAAACTTGAGATATGTACCAAATAGCTTGCAGTCCGGTAACTGCGTATAAGATTCTGAGGATGGACACCATCCTCTATGAATGGTTTTGCCTCCTTCAAAAACTCTCCAGCAAGAAGCACAACAGTCGTGGTTCCATCACCAACCTGAATAAAAACAGAACAAGTGAAGTAAACTTTCAACTGCCTTTTCTGAGTGTGAATGAGGCTATACGTCTGCTATCCAATATAAAAATATTGTTTGGCCACACCCACATCAAAAGAGAATGGAATGCAGAAATCGCCACATGGCCCACACCCACAGCTAATATTATTTTTTTATTCGTTGAACATGTGATCACTTGTTTATATTTGTCTACAAAAGTTAATAAGCACCATCAACACTCCTCAAGCAAAGAATACACACATTAACAATCATGTGGCAGTTACTGGGTAAAACATCCAACACTGTTGCCGAAGCAGGAGCTAATACTCCTAGTGTATCACTGATTTTGCTAACATTGAATATTTCTTTTTTAGATAGGAAATATGACTAAACCACAACCTCGTGATCATGACAAAGAGCACCTTCCGACTGTGCTACAGGCTCTTGTCAAACCGCATCTAATCCTTCCAAACTCCAAAAGCAAGATTGTGGTGTGAAGTATGCTTGGTGCATGTAGATCAATATGCTTTTCTAAATATTTCTTCCATTCTGTCTTGTTTTATTGATAACAAAAGGACTTTCACTGAAATAAATAAATGTACAAGCAGGAAGAAACAACCCTGCAACAGAATGAGCAATGTACGGTTACAAGCATCCCCACCCTTAACAATGATGCAACCTAGGGTTAGGATGCAAATGCCGGGCACAATTAGGGTTCACAAGGGAACAATCACTCGAAGAAGAAATTCTCCAACGACAAACCCACAAACGGGAAAATTCTATTAACTCAATTCACTGAGTTTATTAACCTCTACAATGTCATATATATAATAAAAGAAACTTCGAGTCTAAGAAATCAATCCTAATCAAACTAGGAAACCAAAAAATAATCCTATCCAAATTAGAAACTACTCCTAAATGCAACTTCTTAAATAAAAATTATAAACTAATAACAATTACTAAAGAATTTCTAAACTTGCTTGGGTCCCACAATTGGACCACGAGACTTGTCCCAACAGACAGATAGTGCTACTGCATCATTCTCCCCGGGTTGGAAAAGAGTTCGACCTCGAACTCGACTCTTCTTCTTAATAATGCTTTTGTAGATAGTGTGCACTTGAAGCGCTTCCTTGGTGAGAAGCAAACTTGACCCTCTCTTTGATGGTGTTAGCTTCATAAGACAGAGTGTTACTTGCTTTTCACCATGCATGAATGTGCATGTGTTGTCATACATTTCATTAGTACCATTATTGTCATACATCCATGGACGACCCAACAAGATATCACAACTATCCATGGGTACCACATTACACCAAAATGTATCTGTATAATCTTCACCAACAGAATAGGTAACTGAACATGCATACCGTACTTGCACTTCATCACCTGTCATTAACCATCTAGCAAAATGGGGACGATGATGCTTCCGAACTTTCAGCTGTAATCCATCCACAAGACCTTGAGATATAATGTTTTGACAACTTCCTCCATCAATGACTACCATGCATTCTTGACCCTTGACTGTTCCTTTGGAGCGGAAAATATTTTCTCGCAACCATTTCTTCTCAGTAGTTGAGGTAGTGTCAGTAATGACCATGAGAGAATCAAGATCCTCTTCTGGCAAAATGCCCTCCACTTTCTCTGTTTCATTCTCTTTAGGATCCTCTGGAGCATCTGTCACATCACTTTCATTCTCAATGAGGTGGATGCATTTTGGACATTCTGCCTCTACACGATGCCCTTGTTGTTTACAATTAAAGCATGTAATCATATTTGGACCTTCGGGCTTGGCGAAAACTTTCTCCAATGAATCACTCGGTTTAGAACCTACAATTGAGGAATTCTTCTGCATAACCCATTTAGATGCATTAAGTTTTCTGGCTTGATGGTTTGCAATCCCCTCAGCTTTGACAGCATGCCGAACAATCTCATCAACATTATCAAAATGCTTGAATGCGAGGATATCTTGTATGTCAAGTGTAAGCCCATGAAAGTATCAGTCAACTAATACATCCTCATCTTTATCTAAACCACAACGAGCTTGCATGATCATGAACTCCTCAGAATACTCAACAACCATCTTAGATCTTTGTTTCAAATATTGAAAACTAGCACGCAGATCTCTGGAATAATTGACAAGGAAGAATTTTTGCTTTAACTGATTTTTCATCTCGGTCCATGTGTCAACGGGGTCAATTTGCTGGTTTCTTCTCTTCCTTTGCAACTCGGCCCACCATATTGCAGCATAATTGCGAAATCGAGTTGCCACTATTGTAATCTTATGACCATCCGTCATTGATTTGTGTGCAAAAATATTTTTCAACACACACTAACCAATCTATAAATTCATCTGGTTTCAATTTTCCATCATATTCGGGAATCACGAATTTAATACCCAAATCATGATCAACATTGACGGCATGTGGATCTCAGTAATTCCGATTATGTCCTCCATCATCTCGATGATTATCCTCACGTCGATTATTTTCCAAATTGGTTAATCGGGTTTCAATCCTTGCAAGAGTCTCTTGCATTTGAACCATCCTTGCGGATATTTGATTAACAGTTACTGATAATTCCACAACGGTTCCCCTCAAATCATCATCATTAATGGAGGAAGACCGCACTTCTACATGCTTCTTGGGAGGCATTTTGTTTAATGCAAATTAAAATTTTTCTGACTGACCTGATCTATAGATTTGCTCACCACGATCACGCTGCGAAGACGGATTGAAAATCGGGCGTAAAATGGGTCCAAAATCGCGAGAATAAATCCTGGCCTTTGATCTCAGTTAAATGTTCAACTTGTGTGAGCACTGTGAGTCAGGAATGGGCTTCAAGCACAAACGGGTCAGATCAACTTGGGTCCAACAAGGAGTGTCAGAACTAAACACGTGGATAGCCTTGGACTTTGTGCAGAAGAGAATGAAACCAAAGAAGTTGATCTCGAGTTTACTGTTTAGCCGCAATGAAGAAGAAAAAAGAATAGGGCTCTAGCGATGGAGCAGCAATTTGGAGATCCGGAGAAAGTGGGCGACAGCGGCAGGGAGCCGATGCGATGATGAGGATGGAGAAGATGCTACTGGAGGTCAGCTCGATGCTTAGTGCGGGTAGGTACGCCTCTCTCTCGCTCTCTTCTTCTTTTTCTTTCTTCTCTTTGCTGGCTGTCTCACTCTCTCTTCTTCTTCTTCTTTTCCCTAGGTTTGGGATCTGGTCGAAAGGGGGGGCCGGGGGGCGCCGGGGGGGGGGGTGTGTGTGGTTTGTTTCTAGTTTTCACGATGGAGGGTTGGGGGTGTGGTTTGTTTCTAGTTTTCACAGTGGAGGGTTGGGTCAATGGGAATGGAGGACTTGGACGGCTAGCTTTGGTGTCAATGGAAGAGAAGGAAAAAAGAATTGGGGAGGGTTTCGGTGGTGCTGTGTGATTAGGAAAGGTTTGGCTGGGGTGATGGGGGAATTTGAAGAAAGTTCAGACGAAGGGTTTGGGTCTGAGGGGGGGCTCAGGGATGATGGGGGGCCAGTGGTTCCAGTCGGTTTTCTTTTTTGGTACGGGATGAAACGGATATGGAGTGATGGCTGGATTGGAGTGATTCAAGATGGCAAGGAAGGGTGGGGATTTTGGATTCGGTGACTGGGTGGGAGTCTGGTAGCGAAGGATGGCTAGGTTTTGCTAGAGTAGAGTGGGACGGGTGATGTGGAAAAATTGAAGGCGATGGAAGATGAACTGGATAAGTGGATGGGTGGTGATGGACGATAGGGGTAATCACGCCGACGATTGTGAGGATTGTGCAGCTCTAATACCATTTGATGCAACCTAGGGTTATGATGCAAGTGCCGGGGCACAATTAGGGTTCACAAGGGAACACTCATTCGAAGAAGAAATTCTCCAACGACAAACCCACAAAAGGGAAAATTCTATTAACTCAATTCACTGAGATTATTAACCTCCACAATGTCATATATATAATAAAAGAAACTTAGAGGCTAAGAAATCAATCCTAATCAAACTAGGAAACCAAATAATAATCATATCCAAATTAGAAACTACTCCTAAATGCAACTTCTTAAATAAAAATTAGAAACTAATAACAATTACTAAAGAATTCCTAAACTTACTTGGGTTCCACAATTGGACCACGAGACTTGTCCCAACGGACAGATAGTGCTGCTGCATCAAACAGCAAAAATTATACCCTCGTCAACTCATTACTACATTCAAATCAGATCTATCTACTCCCCCTTTAACCAAAGAACCAGCTCGCTTACTCCTGCTCATGCTCATGTTTCTTTCATTTCTTAGTAATCAAGAATCTGTTAAGCTCGCATTTGAGAGCCTTTTCTTGGTTAATTGTCAATGTGAAACATCCACCAATCATAGGAAGATCGATGAACTCATGAGCGTCAACAAGATCTGAGAACTTTCTCAAACTCGTGTTCACAGAAGTCTCCAAGGTATACATACAAAGGCTTATTGTCACCCCCTTAGACTAAGGTAAATTCCATCAAATATTAGCCCCCCTCTAGTGATTTCCAACATTCTGTTATATGTTTATAACTGGTAGAGCATATAATATAGAGGTGAAAACGTACTAGAACCCAGCAGATTTTAGTTTGAACTAGAGAAATGGAGAATACGCCTTTAAGGATATCATACGAAGATCAATGAACTCATGAGCGTCAACAAGATCTGAGAACTTTCTCAAATTCATGTTCACAAAAGTCTCCAAGTTATACATACAAAGTCTTATTGTCACCTCCATAGACTAAAAGGTAAATTCAATTATACTATATTAAAGTCAAGCATTCTCAATTTAATTTGGACCGTTGGTTACAATTTTGACCGTAAGTTATTATTCTCTCCTCCATTATCTTTTCTAACTACCCACTTCTCATCCTATGCAACACCTATTTTATCTCATATAACTACCCATGTCTATTGCCCACTTTTCCTCTTTTGATTTTGGTAAAACTCCTTTCTGTCCACATCTCCTATTCCATTTCTGAATATTCTCTCTTTTTTTTCCCTCACTTCTCATATTCTCTTTGTACTCTACCTACTTTCAATTATGAAAATAGGTACGGTCGTATATTTTCTTCTTTTATTTGATTTCTAAAATGTTGCTTTTGTACATTGTCTTTGGGCTGCCATTCAAGTCAATGCTTATTTTCCAATTATATGAATATTTGTATTATATGGACATACTCGTGCTCAGCACGGGTTATTGTGCTAGTCTAAATATTAGGCCCCCTCTAGTGATTTCCATTTTCCAATATTCTATTATATATTTATAACTGGTAGAGCATATAATATAGAGGTGAAAACATACTAGAACCCAGCAGATTTGAGTTTGAACTAGAGAAATGTAGAATAGGCATTTAAAGATATCTATCCTTCACTTCCAATACATTTTCATTCCACTCCAATAAAATTCACGTGGACCATTACTCTGACCATGTCTCATGAAGAATATCTCTAGATTTTTCACGTTTGGCAACTGATATATAGTATATTTATTTCATCGTGTAAAGAGAAGTCAGGCAGAATAGTACATTCGTCCCATGGATGTGACAGAAGTATGTAATGTGATACCCACCTCTGTAGGCAGTATAAAGGACACTCTCATTGGAAACTCAGTTTTCGTGCATTGATTTTTATTTTTTCCTAACAGTAACACTAAACTGGCACTTATGTTCTTCAATTCTTGACCTCTCCTATAATGGAAGTGTGCCTCACCATTTGCATTACACACCGGTTCGACCATTAATGGGTATTTTCTCGCTGTAGATTGCAGACCTTTCCATCATAGTGCCATAAAATAATTCCTATTACAAAAACTGAGATTTAGACTCTTCACAGAAAAATCACCGTCCTTTCCTCAGATCTCTTTCTACTTACATATTCTCCACCAAAGGCTCATTGATCTTAAATAACCGCTCCAAAGAATCATGTTTGGGCAACACAGTTACAGAACAACAAAGCAAATTCCTCATCAATGTACATTAAATTGTGGTGAAAAAGCTATAGGAATTAGCAACCCATACGAGCTCTCAGTCAAACTGTAACTGATCATAACAAAGAACAAAATAACTATAAATTACAGGTCTAAGATTATCCTTGGAAACACACAAACCCTCATTCTACATGAACAGAGTAACCTAAACTTAGTTTACAAAGATCCTGAAGGTCAAAACGGTTTGTCTTGCACTCAATACCTGTAAACCTAATTACCTACACTCGGTACCTGTAAATCTAATTACCCACAATTCTATTTGCCCATATTTGGTCATGACAAAAAGTAAACCAACCGTCACTTCCAGGTAACTCAAGCTATCCAATTGCAAGAACCCTCGCTCTTTCGCGTAAACCAATTCATTTAGTTCCAACTGGGGTACTAAATTTAGTAGCTTTCCTCACAATAAAGACATCCTCCCACTTCATCTCTCTAGAAATGCACCCAAGCCCTCACAATAAACCTAGTACCGGAATCAAATCAAATACAATAGCAGTGGCAATACCTCGGAGTCTTGGGACTTGGCGATATCGACGAGGACCTTAGAGGCGGGGTGGACGATGTCGAGGAGCTTCATGATGGTGGCGCCGTCGTTGGAGATAGTGGTGTTGCCCTTGTCGTCGTGGATGAGCTTGTCCATGCCCCGGGGGCCGAGGGTGGTGCGGACGGCGTCGGCGACGACGGTGCAGGCGTTGATGTTGCTCACCAGCTGGGCCTTACCTTGGGATGTGTCGGTCCCTTCCTTGAGAAGTATGATCTGGGGCTGCTGCTCTCGTCACAAACAGCAAAAGGATCAAATCACAGACAAAGAAGATGATGAGATCAGACAGAAGAAGATCGCATCAAATGAGAGAATTAGAGATAGAGATCTTACCAGCATTGTCGTCATTGGAGAGGATAGAGAGAGTTACGGTTAGGGTTTTAGTTGGAGAGAGAGAGAGAGAGAGAGAGAGAGAGAGAGAGAGAGAGAGAGAGAGATAATTAGGGTTTTAGTTGCAGAGAGAGATGGAGGTGTTAGGGTTTTGGTGCTTGTGGAAGAGGGAAATGGAAGTTTGTGTGTGGGCTTTGTTTGTAGGTTCGAATCTTTGGGACACCTACACGAGAAGAAAATTGGGCCGACTCGTTAAAGAGGTCACTTGGTGGGCCCAGAGAACAAAGCTGGTGCATATGGGTCCGTATTTTGAGCCGTTCATGGGTCGTTTGTTTGCACATATTTACATATATAATTAGTGAATATGGTAATGATTGTATACGAGTCATGCTTGTTTGCAATTATTTACACATGCGATGCGTCTATAGCAAGGTTGGAAATGGACCTAATTTTGATGTGAATTGGTTATAGCCACTTGTGGATTCGGCTTTTTCCAATGAGCGCAAAGGACCAAATCAAATTAAGGTCCAGGAGTATATTTCTGCTTGCATGAAATTGAATTCCCGTGAGTTCACATGATTAAATGACTTCTAATGAAGGGATGATAAAAGAAATAGTGCGAAGGATATAAAAGTTGAAGTTGTTAATAAGACTTGACTTTTCTAAGGCTCGGTTTATTAGAAGATGGCCATATAATCTACTTCTAGTAAAAGGAGAGATAAGGTCATTTGTGGATATTCATCTTTTTTTTTCTTTAATTTTAGCCATTTTAATAAAAATATATTTCTTTGAATTTCTAAAATCTTAATTTCATATCGACAAACATACCCATAATAATACTGATTTTACATTTTTTTTTATATAAAAAAATGGTTCTTCTTTATTGAAAAATGGACCTTTAATGGACTGGGGTCTTAATTCCACTGAGACCATAATCATAATTCATAACTAAGGCCTTTCATATTTCTTATTGCACAGGGGAAGGTTTGAACATTGGTTCTTAGGTGCACATTAGAGCCAAAGTAGCACTCAAGTTCAGGCCCAGACTCAAGCCACTCCTAACTAGGTTAGCTATAAGTTGGGTTAGAAAATGTGTTTTGGGTTAGAAAATGTGTTTTCTTTTATTTGTAAAATATAATAGATTCAGGCATAGGTTAAGTATATTATAGGTGGGCTAGGATCGGGCTAGGTACTTATAGCCCGAGTCGGGCTTACCCTGGGCTTGGGCATGATGTTTAAAAGCAGGCCTGGGCCTGAATATTGCTCAGCCTGCCCATGAACACCCCTAGATCCAATGACAAATCCAACCTCCTGAGTATCACTAAGCTCCTGGTGAATTAACGTTTAACTCAATCCTGACACTAATTTGAATAATAATCAGCATGGTGTTTTATTCAACAGTTGAAAATCATACCTCTTATGCAAATATTTGAATGGTCCTATGTACCAAACTATTTTTTTATTTTACCCATATATATGTCACTTTTTTAGGCTCTTGAAATATATAATGTAATTAGAACAATTTAGTGGGTGATGTTTGGCCTGCGTCTAATTAGCACAAAATATATTGGAATTTTTTTAATTTGAAGCTGTGAATAATAACCTTATATATTGATTTATAATAAGAGCCATGGTCGAGGATGAATGGATCTCTCTTTTTATGCTGTCCCATTACTAAACCAAAGTATAGTTATAATAAACTTCTAAAATCAGAATTTCACTCATACAGATGTCACTTTTCCACATGGTCAGCCTCCACACAAATGATAAATTCATGTGTGCTGCCAAAGTTCTAAATATGCATATGGCTATGTTTTTTTAATTTTCATGTATGCCACCCAGAGAAGTGTTTTTGCACGAGCCCATGGAGCCTATTTAGATGCAAGTTTATGAACGAGAGGAGAGTATATTGAAAGGTCTCCTAATAAGTAAGGGACATAAAAAAAATTAGCCCAATCGGATTATCCTAGCCCTTGATTTAACAACCACAAGTTAATGGAATTGTAAGCATAGATTTTATTTGAATTCAATCCAACTGCAAGTGAAGTTCTAGCGAGTGTAAAATTCGGCCTACTACTAGATTATGGGATGAAAATACTATCAAAGGGGCTATATTGTTGGAATGCACTCGTAGTTGCTTGTAGGAGAACATTTTCACGATCGCTTCTACTTTCTAATCTCTATTAAATTTGTTTGGTATTGTTGATGTTTACATATGAGAGCTGTCTTAGTCCTTGCTCTTGCTATTTTGTTGATAAACAAACCATTTTAGAAGTATATGTCACTTAAACATAAAATGAAATGTGTATATTTCAAATAGGTCGGCATCTTGAATAAAGTAAGGTAGGTCCTACTTAGGTCACCCTCACTTGTTGCATGTGAAAGTCATAAATACATTTTTTTTAAAACTTAAAAGTAGGGAAAATGTTAAAAAAGTATTCAATCTTTACCTCATTTTGAGCAAAAAAGTACATGAATGATTGAATATTTTAAAAAGATACAAAATTTTCTCACAATTCTTTCAATCAAATCCTCTTCATAAAAAATTGAGAGCTAACAAAAATAACCCATGCCATTTTTCAAAATCTTCCTTTAACAAATCAATAAAGAGAAATGATCAAGTACAACCCAAATGACCTTATGGGGTTACTTCAATTGACTTAATGCGTGGACAATGGTTGAAAAAAAGAATTTTAAATGACTAAATATTTAGCTTTGATAAATGGTTATAATCATCAAAATCAAAATGACTATTTTTGAGGAGGAAAGAGGTTAAGAAAAGATAAAAAACTCTTATAAAAGAAAAACGTTTTTATCATTTCTTAAAAATAAATTTAGAAATAAAATTTGATTGAAAGAATTATGAAAAACTTTTATACTTTTTTTTCTAATATTCAAACCTTCGTGTGCTTTCTTAGACTTAGACAAAAGTTCTAAACCTTTTGAAAAAATTCTCCAAAACAGCATCTAAATAGAAATTACCACAAAACTTGGGGACTAAAAAATAAATTCCCCTTCTGCTCTTTCCCATCTTCCTCCTCTTAAAACCCTAATCCCCAGAAACCCTAATCCCCATTGAAAAGATCTGCAATTTGGGGATTTCTCTCTACTAAATGCGTTCCCTTCTAGGGTTTATGAGGATTCTAGGGTTTTCCTAGCCATGTCTTCTCCTCCTTCTTCTTATGAGTTCCTGCTCCTCTTCTTCTTCCTCACCCTCTCGCTCCTGCAGAGCTGCTCCCTTGGCGCCACCACCTTCCGCCTCGATCTCCACCACCGCTTCTCCGAACCCGTCAAGCGGTGGGCAGAGGAGAGGTCCCTTGGCGGCGGATTCCGCCCCGAGGACTGGCCCGAAAGGGGCTCCGTCGATTACTACGCCGCCTTGGCTGCTCAGGATCGCGCAGTCCTCGGCCACCGGATGATGAGCTTCTCCGAAGGGAATTCGACGTTTCAGATCCGCACTTTGGGATTGTATGGTTTTGTTGGTTTCTCTGTCTCTGTGGTTTTGGTTTTGGTTTTATTCTTATTGGATTAGGATTTTTAGTCGGTTGCAGAGGATTTGGGATTGGAATTGAAGTTCTTTATTGGTTTGTTTTTGGGGGGAATTCAGCTTGCATTACACAACTGTTGCGCTGGGGATGCCGAGCCAGACGTATATGGTGGCACTCGACACCGGGAGCGATCTGTTTTGGGTGCCTTGTGATTGCATTAGATGCGCGCCTACTTCATCTGCCAGTTATGGATTTGTAAGTTTTCATTGTTTCCTTGTTTGATTGTTAAATTTTTTTTGTTGTCTTGTTATTTGTAATATGATTAGTATGTCTGAACTTTGTTTTTTTTTTTTTGTAGAAATCGTATGTATGTCCCTACTCCCTACACTGTTATGACGGTGACTTTTTAGATTGGGAGTGAAATGAGTCTTTGCCTTTTGGTGTTAGAGTTTGTTTTGTGGGTAGGCCATGGTCCAAAGGTTGCATCAATTGAGCAATCATGATTGTTTGTTTAGTGGGCAATCATGATTGAAGGCAGGGTCTGCATTCTATTTGCAGAATTCTTCATTTTGTGGAAGTTATGGATCATTCAGTTTGTGTGATTTTCATAGTGCTTCTCTGTGATTGACCTGATCAGGGATGGACGATTGTTTCATCTTGTACACAGAAATGCATATAGTGTTGATGTTGCTTTTCTGATTGGCCTCACATAAGTTGGATACATGCACAATAATTTTTTTGTTCTTCTCCTTTTGAATTGGGACTTGGGACATTATCATCATCATGGCCTTATCCTTTCCGTCCTGTCAGCCTTTTTTGGATTTGGATAATCTTAGACCAGTTTTGTAATTCAGCGTGTCTGAAATTTTGTTAGCAGTAACCTTTTCTGGATGTCAGTTTTCAGTTCTCTGTCTTTTGTTTTATTCCTTGTTATTTTCGTGATGTTTTTAATAGTAGGATGCCTTGTTATTTTTATTATAATTAGTATATTGATGTCCCTTATTCCTACAATATTGTGTTGGTGACTTTTGAAGTAGTATTTAAATCATTAAATGGGTTTTTCTTTTGGGATTGAGTTGTCTGGGCATCATTAAATTTGGACATCGTGATCATGATCATCATTGTGATGTTATCCCATCTATTTGGTCTTCCTTTGAATTTGGATAATTTTATTAATTTAGTATGCGTGAAATTCTTTTTATTCTATTGTTTACTGGATGTCTATTTCACTTATTTGTTTTCTGTTCCCTTATCCTTCCCTTTTAGGCAGTGAGCCGTACCACGTTTACAGAAAATTAAAACATATATGTTGAAACTAAATGAGAAAATTAAAGTGTAAGGTGAAGAGATGGGCTGGAACTTCAACGGCCGTCCTTAAAGTATTTTAGGTTACACCTAACCATCTTTTGAATGTGTGGTGCTGTTTGGTGATTTTTTATGGATGTTTGTGACCAACTGACCATGTTTGAGAATATTGAATTAATTGGATTTTCTATGTGAATTACATAAAGATTTTTTTTTTCACTTAAACTCCATATGGATTAGATTTTTTCTTGATGACTGCAGCTTTTACGAGATCATCATTTGATTCTTTGTTGTCTGAATGCTGCTATTTTATCCATCTGTGGCAAGGTTGACCATGCTAATGAAAACGGATGGATCTATTGCAACCTATGAGAGCACAATAAATGGGGAAGGTGGAAGGTTAACTCTTAAATGTAATGACTAGGACACCCCTCGAGGTGGTATCCCTTCAAATTTATGTAAATTTAGAAAAGTGTAAAAAAAAAATTTAATCATATAAACTATAAATATATAACTCATTCTACTTAATTAACAGTGCAATATGTTATATCTACATACCAAATAAACGAATCACCATCTTTATTATGGTGAAAGAAGAGAAGAAAGAAAGGAAAAGGAGCTCTCTGAGTTGCACAAGAAGAATAAGCAGAACTTTTGAATGGTGACATGACTCAAATGAAGAAGCAAAACAACGAAGGGAACAACTTCCTACATAAGGCTCTTTCACCAAAAAACCATCCATGCTGAGTCCTAATGGAGGGCATATTAGTAAAACACCAACTCAAATTATAAAAAAAAAAAAAAAAAAAAACGAGCTCCTCGTCTTTGGCAATTTCGGCTCAAATTTGAATCTCAGCCTGTGCAGCCATAATCTTTGATTTTGGAAGGAGATGCCAACTGGTTGGGTTTGGTAGTGATTGGGCTAAATCCTAATCCGCCTCGACTCACATAGTCACACACCCACAGACCAAAACAAACGAAAACGAGAACCAGGTGAGGGATGCTTTCCTTTAGAACCAATTCCCGGTACGCTTCACCTAGCTGCCTGCTCTAGTCCTCTTGTTAATGACCATATGGAAGCTGTCTGTGGATACATGGTCTGGAGTTTGACTTTTAGGTTCATCTTAATGGTGTGAAATTTGACCAGCTTGTGTTGCTCCTAAGACTCCTTGGATCTTTTTATATTTCTAGCTTAGGGGAAGACAAATGGATCTAGGCAAGTGATCCATTTGAACAGTTCTCTGTGCACTTCCTCTCTAGACCTATTGGGAGGAGGTCTCCCACCACTCCCTTAGCCAACATTTATGGTACACTGAGGCTCCTCCGAAGTCTTTCGCTTTTAGCTGGCTAGCCCTCCAAGGCATCCAAGACAGTTTCCTTACGATCAAGCACCTTAGAGTTGTCACAAATGTTGATAAACAAACAAAAAGGGAAAAGGGGAAAAACAAACAAACAAAAACAAACAAAAAACTTCAGGAGCTGATAGTATATCATTGTAAATGGCTGCCTCCCTTATATCTTGCGGAGACTAAGTCTGTGAATCATCTCTTCCATGCAAGGTTACCAGCTCTATGTGGACCTCTATTATCTTATGGTTTGGGGTCTCCTGGGAGCCCTGAAGACTTCAGAGACCGCCTCATTATCTGGAGATTTGGCACTAGGTCTGCTAGAGGCAATATTCTCTGGATGGTATCATTTTTGGCTACATTATGGTGTGTATTTGGAGTGAAAACAAACAACAAGTCTTCTGAATTGAAATGGCCTCCACGGCTCCACCCCGTCTGTTATATAACTATCATCAGTAAGCAAGCTCTATCTTGGGCTTTGACCTTATTTCATGCATTTTCAGCTAACACGTTGAAATCTTGGCTAGTAAGTAATTTCAGATTTTCATTTGTATCCTATGCCAACATGGTGTCTGCCTCCTACAGGCTCCTATAAGCTAAATTTTGATACTAGTGTGTTGGGGAATCCTAGATTGGCAGGGGTAGAAGGGTTATTCGCAATTCAAGTTCATCAGATATATGCTTCGCGGGTCTTATTAGTCTCAAGTGGGTCAATACAAGGTGACGACGACATTGATCGGACTTTGAGAGGCAGATGGACTCCACCTTGCCCTTCTTATACCAGAAGGTGACTCTTCTTATGTAATCAAATGGGCCACAGGTTCTTGTGCGGTTATGTGGCAGTTAGAGAATGTCTTTAAGAAGCTCTCATTATCTCTCACAGCACATCCATGTCTGCTTCTAACATACTCTGAGAAGTGCAATGAGGCCGCTGATGCCTAGAGAAAGGTTCTCATATTATCTTTTGTTATGGTGCTGTAATTCCTTGACCTTAAGAGGTTTATGTATTCTTTGCCCTCTTTGTAGTGGGTCCCTTTGTCTACCACTAGCGACCTATGCTATGTCACATTTTCCTTTCTCTTTTCATCAACAAAACTCCTACCATTTACCATTCAAAAATAAAAAGGTAACTAAGCTGTCTTACTAAACATGCATGGGCTTTTAACTTGTTCATGCAAATTTTCCAATCTAATCTGAATGTATATATGCTGATATGAATGTTTTGTGCAAGGCATGTCCGCTCAAAGCTCTTTTTGAATCTTTTGGATTGGTTTCCACTTAGCAGATTCATGTAAATATTTCCAAGATGTGTCTCACACCCTCAAGAACACCACCACAATTATTGACATGACCCACTGAAAGGCATCTCCTAAATTTGCCTAAATGGTAAAAGTCAGTAAAAAAAAGTACAAACTGATTTTCACATGAAACAGAAATTACTTCAGACAAAACTAGTTTTGATAATATCTGCCTCTTGAGGTTTCTTTATTTGTTCCATTACCATGGGAAGTGAAAAAAAAAAAAAAAAAAAAAAAGAGGAAGAAAAGACAAGCTGCATTACTGAAGTAAATTATAATCAAATGTTTAGGATTTGTTCCATGCTCTAATTTATGTTCCCTTATTTTCTTGATCACTTGTAATGGAATCACCTTTTTTTTCCTTTTCCTTTTCTTTTCTTTCTTGATTTTATTGTTTCTAATTAGCATTTCAGACTTAATAGTGATTTCAAGCATCTTTCTAATGAACATTTATTCTCCTGAATGTGCTTATTGTTTGTTTAACTACTTGTACAGTTGCAGAATTTCGAGCTAAATATTTACAGCCCTAATACATCATTAACAAGCAAAACGATCTTATGCACCAACAGTTTATGTGAAGCCCAACGTAAATGCTCTGGAGATTCCGATGTTTGTCCTTATAAGGTTGCATATGTTTCTAGCGATACCTCATCTGCTGGGGTTTTAGTGGAAGATGTTATGTACTTGACAACAGAAGATAGTTTCCATGAAGTTGTTAATGCCCGGGTAATATTTGGGTAGGATGCCTTTCCATTTCTTCCCAGAATTTTTTCATTAAACTTTTCTTCTTTTGAATTATTTGATAACCTCATTTAAGTTCTTTCCCATTCCTATGCTGATACGGGTGTTTAGGGTGCATATTTAAATAATTATGCCAAGTGAACCCAATTGCTTGGTGGAGTGGCTTTTTACCTGTTTCTGTATGTTGGAACAGATATAGGGAATTGCACCAGGGGTCACTCTTTCTCTACCCTAAATGAAGACTGGCAACATTTTGGGCTAGACATCTAACATAGCCAACTTTGTATTGGGTGGAGAAACACTCAATCTGTGGGATGAACTCGGGCTATTCAGCCACAGCCATAATCATTCTTGCTATTTTTTTTCTCTTTCTTTCTTGTTCTTAGCATCCCAACAACTCAAGTTTTCAGGTAGTGTCACTTTGGGTTTTGCAGTTGTGGGCAGGTTCAGAGTGGTTCATTTCTTGATATTGCTGCTCCTAATGGTTTATTGGGGCTTGGTATGGATAAACTATCTGTTCCAAGCATTTTATCAGCCGCGGGCCTGACAACAGATTCCTTCTCCATGTGCTTTGGAAGTGATGGAGTTGGAAGAATACTTTTTGGAGACAAAGGGAGCCCAGATCAAGCTGTGACTCCATTCAACCTTAGAGAATCACAGTGAGTGGGTAGAACTTAATTTCCTTGTTGCCATGTGCTTAGGAGTCTCAGCAATAGCTTCCACCAAAACAGGTGTTGATCACCCTACTTTTCCTGTTTGAATTTATTTGCCAGCCCAACTTACTATGTCAATGTGACTGGACTGCTTGTGGGGACAAGTGTTATTGATACAACGTTCAGTGCTCTCTTTGACACTGGTACCTCATTCACATATTTGGCAGATCCTGCTTATACACTTCTTTCTGAGAGCGTAAGTTTTAATGCTTTATCTTGAGTTAGGTCAGTGTTGAAAATGTTGTTTTACATGTCATATAAGAACGCATTTCACAATAAATCCAAATAAATTTGATATTTTGCTTGATATACAACTCTCTCTCTCTCTCTCTCTCTCTCTCTCTCTCTCTCTCTCTCTCTCATGTGTGTGTTTCTAGCTCAAACTATCAAGGGAAAATTCTGTTATATATGGAACCTCCTACATTTAACAGAATTATTTCTTATTTTTCTAAAAAACACAATTATTTCTTAATTATATGATTATAACTTTCAAAAATTATTTAAATGATTATAAACAAGAGGGGTGAGAACTAGTTACAAATAAAATCTAATGCATGCCAAGATAGCTTACCTCGACAACACTACAAGCTGTATACAGTACATTTAGTCCTAGCAAAATATTAAATGTGCTTGTATTCATGCATTTTGCAGTTCAATTCTCAGGCACGAGATAAGAGGCATTCGCCTGATTCTAGGATCCCCTTCGAATACTGTTATTTTAGGAGGTGGTCCACTTAAACTCAAGTTTCTGCTTTTGAGAAATGCCATTCCTTGTGCTCTCTCCTTGCTTGGCTCTTGTTTCTTTCCATGTGTTGATCCAAACCACTCGTCTGGGAGGTCCCAGCATCAATGAATTGAGTTCTTTAACATCCTTAATGTTCATGCAAGAAACAGTCTTTAATATTTCTGCATTTCACTTCTATATGAATTTTATGTCAGGTTAGTATATCTAAGGTTGTTCCTGCTAGTGACCTATCCAAAGAAGGACCTTCTAGATCAGTAGTTTGGAATTTTGATCCCCACATAGAAAGGATGAGGGCAATCAGAAAGGAACACAAGCCTACCTTTCTGTGTCTTTTCTTTTCACCATTTCTGAAACAGACTTAATTGGTTGAAGTATTTTTGCAGTCCCGTTGAGAATGATAGTGTGATACCCAGCATTACTCTGACAATGACAGGTGGAGGCCTGTTCTCTGTCTCCGAACCAGTATTTTTGATCTCTACGTGGGTAAGATCATGATTCTGCCAAAGATTAGTGCAATATGTTCTCCAACCTGGATAAATAATTTTCTGTCATTATTTTGCAGGTCTATTGCTTGGCTGTTGTTAAGAGTAGCAGTTTGAATATTATTGGCCGTAAGTTTTTCATTTCAAGTTCAAGTAACATTTACATGTAGTACCCTGTCATTTATTGACCATAGGGTCTGAAATGGGTGTGAGGTTTCGGTAGGGGATTTTGGTGGCTTGATTGAGGCTTAGGTAGGTTGCTGGGGTGATGGGGATTGGCAGAGATGGGTTTCGGGTGCTGGGTTCTGATGGAGTTGGATTCTGGGAGGGTTGGTAATGGGGATGGATGGATGCCGATCAGAGTGATGTGGATCTTCACTCAGATGCAAGCCCTAACACTAGGGCCTGCATTATTTATCTTGTTAATTGTCACAAATATCACTGTTGTACTGAAAATACCCTGTCATTTTTGTGTTTCTGTCTTAAATGAAGATGTGAAGATATTACAATAAATTAAAAAATGTTTTCAGAAATGTGATAATGGTGTGATATTGACTTAAAATACCAGTATATTTAGATATATATACATTTCAAGGAATTTAAATGTTTTCTATTTTTTTTTCCACTATTTTCTCATTAATATCATGAGAGAATCCTGAGATTTTGAAAGCATCCGGTATTTGTGACAATGATCTTGATGTGATTTCCATGTGCTTATTAATGGTGATCATGTGAATTTAGGGTGGATTTGGCACCTTATGCTGCAATATTTGCCATGAGTTTGATAAACTGGAGTTCCATACATATTGGTGGACACTGAAACGTGAAGGCAGAAATTTGCATATCTGCCAAACATTGCCATTTATTGATTGGAGTTGAATTTCCTATTTCTTTTCATATGATAATATTTGGCTGACGACAGAAGCCTTGAAATATTCAATTCTTTGGAAAATAATCTTATGCCTCTGAAGTAGCAAGGTTGATCCTATTTTATAACCAAATACACCGAAGGCACACGATGTGTTATTTTAAAGTGTGTGGGCATCGTAGTCACATCTGCTGATTTTCAGACTCTTGATTTTGATGCCCAGCCATGGATAGTGGATGGATGACTTCAAAATTTCCCAGATTGGATCATCCTAGTTCACTATTTTGAATTGTCCCTTTCTTGTCTACCAATGATGGTTTAGGGACAGGATGATTTCCTTCCGAAGACTACCGACTTTATAATGGATGTATCACTGGATATAGGTATGGGTATGGGATCAATCTGTGATCGCTATGGCTGTTGTTTTTTGAATTTATTAACTTTAAAATAAAACTATGCAAATGATTTTTTAATATTAAATACAGTTAAGTATAAATGTATGTAAAAATGAAAAAAATATAAATGTCAGCAATATAGTCATGGCCATGTTTTCAGGGCAAATGAGTTTGCTGCCTGTCCTCGTCCTCTTATCTCTACCCAACTCCATTATCATATTTTAAAAAAAAAGTGACAGTAATTGGACACGTCAAAACAAGCTTCAGTGCAGGGCCCCAAAGATCTAATTTTGCAAATAATGTTGAGCTTTTGCATGTGTACTATGCTTGTCTATCTGGGTAATGGTTATCTCTCTGCATGCAGAAAATTATATGACTGGCCAGCGCATTGTGTTTGATCGGGAAAAGCTTGTCTTGGGTTGGAAGGAGTTTGACTGTAAGTGCAGTAACGCCAAGATTTTATTACCATAGATTTCCATATGTCCACTAAGTCCTGTGACCTTTACTTTCTGCTAGGTTATGCTATGGAAGATTCAAGTACTCTCCCGATGAACCCGGAAAACCCTACTGCCCCAGGTAGTTACAGCCCAGAAGCAACTAAGCAAACCACGAATGAGTCTCAGGTTTCAGTACTACCAGTACCACCTATCCTCAGCTATTCTTCCCACGTTGGTTCATTGTTTGCACTCACTCACTTGATGGCATTTTTATTCTTGGCAGCCATTCTTTGATTTTTCCCTGTACTCATACAAGAGTGTATATTAACCTCAGTATCATAATATATATAATACCACTGTTCAGGTTTAGTTTATACTAAATTTATTGCATCTTTGGCATTTTTTTTGAAAAAATTCTTTTGAGGTTTAATGGATCATCTTGGACATGGTAGTTAATATGACTCAAATAATATAATATAGCAACATGCAGTTCAATTTCTATGTTTGTTTCCACGAGGAGAGTAGAATAAAATAAATGGTCAAATCATGAGAAAGAAAGAGGAGGGGATTGAGAGTAAAAATGCTCTAAATGACAAAAAAAAAACTACTCTTAGCAAGCACTAAATTACAAAAAACTATAAATTTTGAAGTAACTTTTTTGTCATTTAATGTCTTTTACTTAGTCCCCTTTTATTTCCTTTACTCTTGATTTAACCCTCTTATTTTATGCAAACAAAAAATAATGCTTGAAATGTGGCAGTAGTTTGTTCCTGGGCCATTCTATTGGGTTTGGAGTGCGGTCTGTTGGGATGTATTATTCAAAAAATTATACTCATCAGCAAGGTCCTGACTAAGCAATTTGCTAGGCTGTCTAGTGGGGTCTGCTTGGATGTATGGCCATCGTTGAGAAGTGCGTGGGCGTGGGATCCAAATGGTCTAGGCAAACATTGTGGGGGTGAATCATGTTCCTAACTTGAGAGTTTGAGAATTTTCAGCCTTTAAATGAGGTGGATGGGCAGAGGTTAGTTATGGTGTCTATCATGGTTTTGTGGTGCACACAAAACCGCCATTAATTAACAGTGACCTGGCTGCCATCCATAATCTACTCATTGTACTAATACTTGGTCAGAGAAAATTGTGTTTCTTTGGTGACCATCTGGATTTCCAAAATGCAGTCTTACTGGTATAGTGTTTCTTCAAGATTTTATTTAGAAGAAAGGGGGAGAAATTGGTGCAACAATGTCCCTTTCGGGTTGAGAAATCTGGACCATATCTATTCCTATGATTCCCGGGAAATGACATCATGGTTCTTTATTCTTTTGGGTTTTACTCAAAGAACCAGTATCTTCCCTGTTTGGGTATCCTCCAATCCAAAAATCAAGCAGGTTCATTTATTGAGGTGGCTGGGAAAAGCTTTTCAATTGTCTTGTGCAAATCGAGTACCAATTTTTCCCCGCTTTTGAGTTCTTTTACACATTATTTACTTAAAAATAATATGAAATATCAGGTCGAATACAATTCTAGCCATAGTTTTAGGCCCCTCAAAGTTTGATGACTCTGTGCATGTTTATTATAATAAAATTCAATGGTGACCAATGTCTTCCACAGTAAGAAATTACGTCATTGCCAAGTCGGTGTACGGAGAGTTTAGATTTATCAAAGGTACATGTGGGGTTATCCAGGGAACTGCCAGTGGTGACTTCATCAATGGGCCCGGCCCAACATGATTCAAGCATCACATTGCTAACCAACTCCCAACCATCCCCACCATCAAACCCTCCCTCTCCCCTGGGTTGTGACCATGTATTGCATCATTAAGTGGGTGCACTATGAGGACATCTAAGATGGGCTGCAGCTGGTCCTTACAAAGTTATAAAATAGATTGAGGCTTGAGAACATCTCATTCATCACCCACCAAAAACGGATGAAAATAGTAGCCAGATAGAAAGAAACAAATGGATATATATATATATATATATAAATAAAGTGAGAATGATGAAAATATTAGCTAGATATAGAGAGACAGAGAAAGAGACAAATTCGCCTATTTCGGATTCGAATTCACAATTTGTAATTTTACATTATTAGAAAAATTGAGTAAGGTTCATTTGATTTGCTTTTCCATTATTTTAATTTGGAGCTCGAGTTTGACAGTTCAATGAACTAATTCATCTGTGTTCATGGTGTAAACCACACTGGATTCACATCTAAAATTTAAACAACTTAAAATAAATGTCTTCCTCATATTACCTATGGTCTAAATTTTAGACCAATGGAAGTTGGGCATACCATTTGGTCACTAATAGAACACATGGTTAAAATATTAACCAAAGTAAAATTCCATGTTTAAATAGGCGATCAATCTTAAAGCAAGGCCGACGGGGGTTGGAGTTTGGTGCGGACTAATCTTAATACATAGGGTTGCAGTTCTTTTGAGTGGCTTGGACTTCTTAGGTGGGACCATATGATGGATTTAAGGACTCAACTCAGAAAACTACACAATAGTTCACAAATCAAACTGCTAATTGTTCAAAAAGGACTCTTTGCTGGCCTTCTCTCGATGTATATCAATGCAGTAAGAACTGTATTTTTTACAATGCAGACCCAATGAAATTTCTAAACGTACGTTTGATCTGTGGTGATGACTTACTGGCCGTTGGATCAGGAAACACTCTCCCTCCTGGCCTTCCCTTGATATGAAGGCCTAGCTAGAACATGGTTAAAGTTATAATAGATTGCTACATAGACAAGATAGAAGCACAAGTCCTAAGACAGAGTGAGAGAGTATACATGGCTTCATAGATGGCTAAAGAAGAACCCAATGAGCTGTTGCAGGCACAAACTACTGTATGGAACCTCACATACAGCTTCATAAGCTCGTTGTCTATCAAGTGTGCCATTCAGCTAGGGATACCAGACATCATCCACAATCATGGCCAACTCATCACCCTCTCTGAATTGGCCTCTTCCATTCCAATCACCCCCACAAAAACTGCCTTCCTGCCACTGTTCATTCGCCTTCTGGTCCACTCAGGCATCTTTGCTACACAGAAGAATGAAGATGATAAAGTAGAAAAAGAGCAAGGTTATGTGCTCACACGGCCATCATCCAGGATCTTCCTCTCGAAGAAGACCGGTTTGTCACCACTTTTATTAATGGCGACGAACCCAGTTGAAGTGTCACCATGGCACTTCCTCAGCGATTGGTTCGTAGGAGACCAGCCCACTGCCTTTTGAGACCATGCATGGTGTAACACCCCGTACCTAAACTCCGTATTAATTATAATTAATTGCTTGATTAGTTAGTAAGTGTGTTTAGAGTTTTAGCGAGTCGGGTTTGGCGTGTGGGTTGCGCGTGCGAAGTCTCGCGCGAGTCCGAATACGTTTGGGTAGAGTAGGGGGTTGGTTTGCAATTTCAGGAAGTTTTCAGGGGTTTTTATGAGATTATGAGTTTTGTGAGTTTGGGTGTATCGGATAGGTCTTGTCATTTCATAAACTTTAGTCTTCTGTCATGTTTCGATTCGATATCTACATTTAGCACACCAAGGACTAAACCCAAATTTCCACTTATCCTAACCTAATTATAAAACCTCATTCAAATGACTCATTCTTCACTCATCTCTACCTCTTTCACTTCACTACTATTCACTCTCTCATCTCCTCTCACTGTCTCCTTGCCAACGACGACCACCGGAGCTCCATCTTCGCCGACCAAGCCAACCATCTTCTTTCTCAAGCTTCTAAGAACTCAACCATCCATTTTTCTAAGCTTTTCATCAACAACCCATTACAAGGTAAGCTCTCCAAGCTATTAGACTTAGCTACTCTTCTTCCTTTTTGTTAGAAATGGACTAGGGAGACTCATAGCAAACCTTTGCATTCATTTGTGTAGAGAGATTTTGGGTTGTGAAGCTTTCCTCCAACTTTGAACTAAAAGTGAGATTATCCCCAATTTTCTTTTGGGTTTTTACTTAAGCTCTTCATCAAGGCAAGTTAATGTATATGTTCATGATTTGATATATTTTGTTTCTCCTTTGATTGATGATTGATGATGTTTAGATGACCGATTGCTCATTCAATTTGTTTTAGATGGAAAACATGATAATTATGATTGATTTGATTAAGAAATGGTTATGTTTAAATAGCTTGTTTAGATGAATGGTTAGGCTCACAATGGACTTCATTTTATCCTTGAATTGTTACTTTATCAGGTTCAGGGAATTTGTAAATGGATGGGATCCATTTCATTTCAGTTACAGAATTGAAGTTCTGTTTCTAGAGTGCACGCGGTTGATCGACCAGGGTCAAGCGGTCGACCGCCTGTACAGAATCAGGGGCTGAGCACTTGACGAGAACACTGTGCACCTATTTCACTTACAACTTGCGGTTGACTGACCAAGGGGCGTGGTCGACTGGCTGCATAGAACCAGGTGCTGGGTGCCTGGTGAAGATATTGTTCACCTCACACGCGGTCTACTGACCTGGGTCACGCGGTCGACCGCCCACTCAGAACTTGGTGATTTTTCACCTCTTTTTATTTTGAAAAATGTGGGTCCCCTTTTTGAAATGGACTTTTAGACCCTATCTTAGATGGACTTAGGTGGGACTTTGGCTACTCTGTTTGGACTCATTTGACTATGTGTGAAGATGTTTTGAGCCAACGTTCTTCACGTTATTCTGGTTATATCGGGAATCAATTCCACTCAATCTTGAATGGTACGGGACAACGGGATATTTTCTCTATATCTATGCACGAAGACTATACATTCAGGTATCACGAACCCTAAACCCTTTCGTTGACTAAGTAGGATTGTACGATGTTTCGGGTTTAACAATCGATTTAGGATTGGGTTGTTTATTGCCTTGGATTCTGAATTGTACCGTCTGGTACTGTTTACATGAAATGTTTATGTTCATTAACTCCGTTTACTTTATTTTGTTTTGGAATCGCTTTTGAGAACTTAGATGATGGACTTAGGATCCCCTTTGATGTTCCTTTTGTTTCGAAGTTTGATAATGTGTCGAGACTAGGCGGCTTTGATTGTAGAAGCTTGTTGAGAACTACCTATGATGAGGTTTGGAAGAAGTTTGATAGTTTTGGGTTTTCATTTAATGATGGAAAGGTAGCTTCTCTATTGTTGATGAATCTTGTTCACACAAGAAAGTTTAGCCCTTCAATATCGTTTGTTTAGAACTCTTTGTGTCGGGCACCACTCAATTGTTAACGCCCAATACAGATGGGGCACCATTCTGTGTGAGGACTTTGGATTGAACGTCTGCGCAGTACGACTTTTTATATTTTGATGGATGTACACCATCGGATACATATTGAACGCTTGACTTTGATGACTGTTAGCCTTTTGGTATCCATTTTGCTTGCTTGCTTGTCAGGTTTCATCCCGTGCCACTCTACCACAACTCTTATGTTGAGCTAGGAGGGTCATGTGAAACTATCTCGTGGTGCATTAGTTTATGTGGGTTGCCTATTTGTTAGATGTTTATGTTAGACTGATCTCGACTTGAATGCTACGCATTTCTTACGATCAAGATGCTACGCATGTATGATAATCTTGTTTATCACTTACTCTGATTCGTTCTACATATCTGGATAATTTTTATATATATATATATTGCTTGCCGACCTTCATGTCTGATGATGTTACTCTTGGTGCATAGGTACCGAGCTCTTCTTTACCGAGGAGGAGACGACGGAAGAAGTTTGGGCGAATCAGCCTGATGACTTCCTAGATTATAGTACGGACGACGTTGTATAGTCGTATCGACCCCGTACATGAGAGCCTTCACGTTATATTTGTTTAGCTTCATCTTTTGGTCTCTTTATCTTTTGATTAGGCCCGAGTTTTGGGTGTGGCCTATTATTATAAATAGTACTTTTGTTTAACTGTTTCAAACTTGAATTCTAGTTAATATATATTTCAGTTTTTGCTCTTAACTATACTTTAGGATGCCATTTTTACTATGAAGCTTCCGCTATACGTATTATGTATTCGAGGAAATATTTATACCTCACAGCGATCTTCGATCCATATTGGGACATGATTGGAGCCAAGTGTTGTTATTAACGTTGAAAAATTTTAATTGGTCATAATCTCACCCATAAACCTCGGTTTCATGATCGAGGGCGTGACACATGGGACTAGCATTTGGGGCTACACTGCCAGTCACCCTGAGTTCAACAACCTGTTTAATGAGGCCATGGCCAGTGACACACGGTTTGTGATGAGCATCATCGCTAATAAGTTTGCACCGGTCTTCCAAGGGCTTCAATCGTTGGTCGATGTCGGTGGTAGCACTGGTACTACAGCCAGGGGCGAACCGAAGTATAGGCATGTGAGTGCAGTTGCACCCGTCAAACCGTAGTGCGCGGTCCGCACCCATCAAAAGAAAATCCTAACTACAACGATGATCATCACACAGGCCCTCCCACAAGTGAAGTGCACCGTGTTCGGCCTCCCACATGTAATCGATGCCTTGCCACCAAAGAGTTGCATTATCAATGCTGTTGGAGTTGGGACATGTTTGAAATTTGAATCCATCCTTCATGCTCATGATGCAGTTTTCTTAAATGCACTTCTCTCCTTAGTAACTGAGTCTCCCAAAAAAAAAAAAAAAAACAGTTAGATTTTCATTTCCAGCGCTCACATTTGGTTCATGCTTCCACATAGATTATACTATTCAACATGTATCAAGATGAGGCACATTCATGCATTCACCTTCTCGCATTTCTGTGCTGCATCCATTTTTCTATTGTGATAACTATATGCTTCTTTCTTTACTTTTGTGGTGGGCATATGAATTTGTTCAATGTATCAGAAGCTGATTATAAGGTGATTACTGCATTAGGAAAAGGTTTAATGACATTTTGGAAGTCTCCTACCATCTATTCAAACAGTAGGAAAGGTCCATAAGAAATTTGGACCTTCCATGACACATGGGTTCCAACTTCCAAAATTGCTTCAGCTAAAGATGCAGCAAATCTCCCTCCCATGAGAGTTCATCTCGCAAGAAAAAAGTGTTCCTCTTGAAGGAAACATCTCTCTGTTGGGACCCATTTAGTAGGGAAGAAAAAAAGGAAATTTTGAAATCAATGATGTGATAAATTCAAGGACGTCAAGCATAATTCGTTTGTAACCAAATAGGGGTTCCTGGATTCCACCTATAACCAAATAGTGATTCTCTGATGATGGGTTGTTTGTTAAAAATTGTGTGGCCCGCCTGCGATGGAACCTATATCAAAATAAGCAATTGGTTAGGACCAAGGTTGATCTCCCCATTAAGCCTTAATCCGTAATCCCGTGAGAGTTTGGATTGAGATTGAACTCTTTTTAATGAGTTTTAGATGGCATCTAACTCATTGTGACTTCTCTCTCCACTAGTCAAGTGATGAGGAATTCTAAGAGGGCTAAACTTCCCTCGTGACTTCCAGATAGTTTGTGAGTTAAGGAATGCGTGTTGAAAGCCCCTGTTCTTCTAGAATCGTTAAGAGGACTGATGTGATCAATATCAATCATAAAATACCGCAAGTGCACGGGTGTCTTGATGAGACAATTGCAAGAACGGGTCGAACCCACAAGGAGCTAATTAAAGAAACTTTTAGATTAAGAAAACTAATTAACTACAATCAAGGAAAGTTTTGAGTATTTAGATATAAAATCAAGCAACTAATTTAGAAAGATGAAAAACTATAAATTAATAAAAGTGATTAGAGCATAGGAATCCAATAAGCATCCGCAAATTATTTATTAAGTAATCCTAATTTGTTCCAATTTTTACTTCATATCAAAGACAAATCAATGTTTTTAATTTCGAAAATCTAACTTTTAAGATCCCTTTTCAATCATAAAAATTCAAAACTCAAGACTTCCTTCATCTCATAAAAGAATAAAAATAATTTAAGAACTACCCATGAAAAGTAAGCATAAACCATCAAAAGATCTAAATCCTAAGCACGGCCTCTCAAACCTAAGCATGAATAGTGAAAAACCAATTTTTATTTTCAGGATTTAAGAATAGAGATTTACCTAGGGCATGAAGACAAGCCTATTAATCATCAAGCACATAATCATGGAACACAAATTAGAATTACTAAATAAATAAAAAGAAGTTACTTACCTTCATCCATAGCTTTAATCAAGAAAACTAGCCCGCCATTGCACAGAATGCTTCTTGATTTGTCATTAAAAATTGCATCTTTACAACTTCTCCTTCACAAAAATTCTTCTTCAAAATAAATCCTTAGACATGGCCCAAGGCTATCAAAATAAAATAAAGAAAATACTAATGGAAAACAAGAAAGGAAGAAAAGAAAGAAGGGAATTGGAGAGAGGGCTAGATGTGTGTGTTCTTCCATCCCCTTTTGGGTTGGTTTTATAGATGTTGATGCCTCCTTTCTAGAAAAGAATCTCCTCTCTTTTAGGACTTGTTTCCTTATTTGGAGAGATTTCTTGCTAAGGACTCAAATTAGGCTTCACACTTAGAAAGAATTTGAATTGGAGATGATTTGTTGCTAAGTGTGGTCTTGAGCTCCAAGTCTTACCAAATTGAAATTCTCAAACATCTCTCATGTTGCCAATTTTGAAAACTTCTTGTAATTCCCGCATAGAATTATAACATGTAACTTTTCGAGGTCATATCTCCCTTAATACAGCTCCGATTTATACAATTTTGGGCTCCACGGATATCTACTCGAAAAGAGCTTTCCAACGATAAGTAGATTGCACCAATCCGATACTGGGTTTGAAAGTTATGGCTATTTCAATTTGCTGCCCATGAAAAATCCGGGAATAATTGTGCAATTAAGGAAACTTCTATGTTTGGCATGCTATGGGATGTGTGGGACCCATATTGGACGTCCAAGGCATGCTTGGATTCTTTCTTTGCTTGCTTATTTGATTCCCTTTTCATCTTTGAAAATTTCCAATCTTTCCAATTCCACCAAGATGTCAAGATATGTGGGCCCACCATCAAGCGTGTCCTGCCTTTGATCTCTCTCAAATTTCATCAATGCAGGTTCCATTCTTGATTTCTCCTACAAAAATAAAATTAAAGGGCCCAGCAAAACCATGGACAGCCAAGGGGTGCCCAGCATGTCAGGTTAGGTCAAAACACAAGTCATTTTCCAGTTGTCATTCAGAATCTTCTTTTGAAAATGTTGTCATTCAATCCCTCAAAGTCATGTTTTTGTTTAATAAAATTTACCCCTTTTACAAAAAAAAAGAGAGAATTTTACGAGGAGAATCCCTTTACACTTTGTGAATAATAAAAAAATCCTCAAACTTCAATATTGATAAAAAAAAAAAAGAGGCCCCTGAACGTATGGGGATATCCTCGCTCGTGTATGAGGTGAAGTACAAAAAATGAGCGGCGATACCCTCGCTTATACAGGTGAGTTGTAATATTGCCACGAAGAAACGAGCGGGGATATCCTTGTTCAACAAAATTTTGGCCGATATTGAAGTTCAAGGATCTTTTTGGTCTTTACAAAGTTTAAGGGGATTCTTTTGTGTAAAATCCTTAAATAATAGTGTTATTTGTCCTTTTGTGGACAACTAACTCTTGATTTATTTTTATTTTTTTAGGATTTTACCGAAAAATGAATCCTATTTGGCCGTTGTAAGAAATAATAAAAAGAATTTTCCGTTGCACAAGATCGTTCATCCCGCCACCTTTTCTTTTATGGAAAAAAATGTTTCATTGGATTTGTTAGCCATTGTAACTCTTCGTAATTTTACCGAAAATAGAGGATTTTGCCAAAAACAATTCCCTTAGACTTGGCCTTGAATGGGATATTGCCGCTCGTTTCCTTTTTTCTATTTTGTTGTCACGAGCAGCAATATTGCTACTAAGCAAAATAAAAAAGAAAAAAAGAAAATAAAATAATTTTACCAAAACAATCTCCTTAGACTTAGAGAAGACAAAAAAAAGCCTTGAGCGGGGATATTGCATCTCGCTTTTTCTTTGTTTTGTTATTTTGCTGAGCGGCAATATCGTTATTATCTTTCATGAGCCGCAATATCGCTGCTCAACAAAACAAAAAAAGAAAAAAACAATAGAAGAAACAACAACAATATCTCCGCTTATGGCCTTTTTGGTTGATATTGAAATTCAATGGCCTTTTTTGTTTTCATCAAGTCTAAAGAAATTTTTTTGTAAAATCCCTAAAACAGGAACAAAAGTGCTGTGCACGATAACCCCTCTCGGGGCTTTTTTTTTTTTTTTTTTTGTTGGATTTTGAAATTTGAGGGTCTTTTTTGCTTCACCGAGTACAAGGGGATTTAAAAAAAAAAAAAAAAAACCGCTTTGCAACGTTTGCCATGTTTTATGGACAGTGCACCTTCCTCAAAAAAAGAAAAAGAAAAAAAAGACAGTAACTGATTTGACAAGATAGGATTGGGAATTGGTCCTGTCCCCTAACTTGCAATAGCAAGTCCTTCTCTGAGTCTACCCAGAAAGAGAGAGTACACTGCAACAAGCGCCTACCCAACTCCGGGCTGGAACTGGTGATGGCGATTGGCGGCATTGTGGGCATCACAATAATATTAGGGTTTTCACATTATTTGACACTTTCACAATAATATCCCAATCTTATCAAAAGGTCAAAACAATATTATTCTTTTGAAATTAACTTATTTCCCCCAACATTTTCCTTGTAATACCCCGTAAGAAAACCTCCAAATTTGTAAATATTGGACTAGGGAGACGATAATTTCTAGAACGTAATTGCAGTCATGATAGAGACAATGTGGAATTTCTAGCCTATTTGATCTACTACGGGGATGGCTTTGAGCCACTCGACAGGGAAAGACTCTCACTCCTATTATTTCTCTTAGCATGAAGTGCTAGACAACATTGTTAATTGAAGTTATAAATAGATAGATCTATGGAAAATAGATTTACTCTTAAGATGAGTGAGGGGATAGGAATGGCTCAAGAAGAGGGATCCAATGATCTGTTGCAAGCACATGCTCACGTGTGGAACCTCACATTCAGCTTCATAAGCTCCATGTCTCTCAAGTGTGCCATTCAGCTAGGCATACCAGACATTATCCACAACCATGGCCAACCCATCACCCTCTCTGAATTGGCAGCTTCCATTCCAATCACCCCCACAAAAACCGCCTTCCTGCAGCGGCTCATGCGCCTTCTGGTTCACTCAGGCATCTTTGCTATACAGAAAAATGAAGAAAACAAGGTAGAAAAAGAGCAAGGATATGTGCTCACACCATCATCTAAGATCTTGCTGTCGACGAGAACGGGTGTGTCGCCATATTTGTTAACGGTGACGGACTCAGTCCTAGTGTTGCCATGGCACTTCCTCAGCAGTTGGTTCATAGGGAATGAGCCTACCGCCTTTGAGACTGCGCATGGGACGAGTCTTTGGGGTTACACTGCCAATCACATTGAGTTCAACAACCTGTTTAATAAGGCCATGGCCAGTGACACACAGCTTGTGATGAGCATCATCGTTAAGGAGCTTGCACCAGTCTTCCATGGGCTTCGATCTTTGGTCTATGTCGGTGGTGGCACTGGGACTGCTGCGACGATCATCGCAGAGGCCTTCCCACAGGTGAAGTGCACTGTATTTGATCTCCCGCATGTTGTTGAAACCTTGCCAAAGGATAGCATTATACATGCTGTTGGAGGGGACATGTTTGAATCCATCCCTCATGCTGATGCAGTTTTCTTGAAGGTACTTTAAATTCTCTCCATAGTAGCGGCTATTACCTCAATAAAACACAAAAATAAACCTGGATTTTCGCTTTCCTACGCACACATTTCTTTCATGCTTCCACATAAATACTTGACAAAATGTTGTTAAGGCAACATTTGCTTTTTCCCATGGAGGGGTGCACATGGGTATATATACATCTGAGTATCTTGAGTCTCCGATTTTGAATAAAGCGGGTTTGGAATCTATTTTTCATTCCGGAGAAATTCAGATCCAGATCCGTTGGATGTGGAATCGGATCCTATTATGCTCTGACTCAAGCCTCCAAATACATGACAATAACATTTACATATAAACTTTATATGGGTTTTCTCTTTTAAAGGCCTACATAGCTTGATTTATATTCATATTTGAAAATTTATTTAACTTTAAATATAAAGTTATCATTTATTATTCCTACTTTTATTTCTAAAAGGATTTATTTTAAGCTCTTTTATCCAATTATACTAAGGCAATGTGTATTTTATTGTGGATCAGGATTCGTTTTTTTTTTTAAGTTGAAGCTGGAACCATATATATAAAAAATAGGTTACAAGTCATAACCAAAACCGGCTCCAAATTATTAAAAAGGGTACAGGTCTGATCCACCATGGTTTCATCCGCGGATCCGACCCAATTTGCGTCCCTTCCCTTCTCCCATTGCATCCTGTATCCATTTCCTAATGTGGCAACTATGGTTTTCCCTTTACCTTCGTGCCACATGCATTTGTTCAATATAACAGAAGCTGATTCTGAAGCTGTTACACCAGGAAAGGCCTGAACATACTTGGGTAGTTTCCAACCATCCCATTAAACACAGTAGGAAAAAGGCTAGAACAAACTTTCACTACGTCAAAAATGCTGGAAAATGACCCCTACGCTTTGATTTTACCGACTGACGTGGGCTGTCTTTTTTTTTCGACGGATAATCAACTGTTAGTGATGGCCCGTGGCAGTCGTTAATGGAAAAAAAAATCCAAAATCCCGGGCATATTTGGGCATTCTCTGCACCGCGAGCCCTTTCAAGCTTTTTCCCTCTCTCCTCCCTTTTTCAGTCTCTCCAGACAATCAAACCCTAACCCTAGAGAAGAAAGCAGTGGACGACTTCAAGGCCATCGATCCGACCTCTCTCCTGTCGGATTCACTACTCCTCCGCATCTTCTCTCTCCTCCCCTCCTCCCAGTACCTCCCAAACTCCCTCGTCTGCAAGCGCTGGCTCGCCCTCCACGGCCGCCTCCGCCGCTCCCTCAAGCTCCTCGACTCCAGCAGCTTCACCTCCCGCTTCTCCGACCTCACTGAGATCGACCTCATCGCCGCCTCCGTCCACTCCCAGTCCCCTCGCAGCAGCTCCTACATCTTCCTCACCCTCCCCATCCACTCCGACGACTCCGCCGCCCGCTTCGTCCTCGACGAGCTTTTCCTCCCGCCGGATTATATCGACATCGGACTCAGAACCCTCTCCAGCGGCTGCCCCAATCTCTGGAAGCTCACTCTCATCGCCGAAACCAAAGCTGGCCTCGCCTCCATTGCCGCCGAGTGCCCCACCCTTCAGGAGCTCGAGCTCCACCGCTGCACCAACGATGTCCTCTCCACGATCGCCTCCTTCGAGAATCTCCAGATCCTGAGGGTAATTGCGTTTGTTGAGGGATTGTATGACGATTCGTCGATTTCGGATGTTGGGCTGACCATCTTGGCCCACGACTGCCGGTGTCTGGTGAAGCCGGAGCTGAGCGGCTGCGAGGGGAGCTACGAAGGCATCAGTGCCATCGGGCCCTGCTGCCCCATGCTGGAGGAGCTGACACTCTGCGACCACTGGATGGATGGCGGGTGGCTCGCCCCCCTCTCCTTCTGCGGCAATCTGAAGACGTTGAGGCTGGAAGGATGTAAGAAGGTGGACGCCAATCCGGGTCAGGTGGAGCATCTGGGATTGTGCCTAGCCCTCAAGACTTTGCAGCTGCGGCGGTGCCAGCTGCAGGACAAGGAGAGCCTCAGCACCTTGTTCATTGTCTGCGCGACTGTTCGGGAGATTATCTTTCAGAATTTTTGGGGATTAGACAATGACATGTTCTCCATTGCCTCTATTTGCAGGTATTATGATGAATTCTTCTCTTGATAATTATGTAGGATTTGAATTTTGTAATGTGTTTGTTGGCTTGGGTTACTCCAGCACTCTGCAATGTTGTAGACTTTCTTATTGAAGTTAGTATTACATTGAAAACAAGCATAGATAGATGACTGGAATGTTGGGTTTAAGTAGTATTCAAGAATATGATCAAGTGTGGAGTATCTTTCATGTCAAGTTACAAGCTGAAGAGAATGTTTGAGACTTTGATTGAGAAACTTAAATGTCTTTGAGGATTGTGGGTCTACAAAGACGAAATGGGAGCATGGGTGTTCTCAATGATGCTTTAATTTTAGATGTTGCTGTCACTCTAGGTTTGTGAAATATATAAATGTTCAGATACTTTTAGCTGTTCATTGATCTAATGATCTTGCACTACCATCATTCTCAATATGTATTTCTTATCTAGAATGCTATAATTGAAATGGATACAGGGGGTGTTATCCCTTTGACTCCTCTTCTCACAATGCAGAATGTTTAATTGTTTAGTTTGTCTATCTACGTAAATTCTGTTTATGAATTCATCCTTGTAGCATTGCAAGCCTCTTAGATGTTGGTTAAGTCTCTTTGGGACCAGTCCCTTAGCTGGAATACCGGAAAAAAAAAAGTGCAACGTGGGATGATTGATACCTGTGCAGGGATGATCCTTTTGCACCAGATTTTATGAATGTGTTTCCGATGGGCAAAGATAAATTTGATGGGTTGCTTGTAAATCTTTATTTCAGTCTTATATCTTCAAATGGGTCTCATTCAATAGCCTTTCCTATTTCAAATGATCTATGTCGAGAGAAGATGAGAAACAAATATAACCGAAATCATGTCCCTGTTGCATAACCCTGGCACTTTAAACTGACAGAGAAACGTGAAATACGTTAAAAAGTAATAATAACGTGAGGCTGCTGAACATGGGCGGTTTGTAGTTATCAAAACTAGTCTCTTTTGATTACTGGTCTTGATTCAGAACTCTAGCTTTTGTTTCATTCTCAGCTTGTACTAACAAATCGTACCTGCACTCTCATGTCTTACAGGAGATATTTCAATAACACGTGACAATCAGTGGTTTGGCATCAAAGTGGCTTCTTTCTTATTTTTCTCCGTCCTCTTATTCTATAAGTTGTTCTTGTCATATGTGAAAGTTGTTAGGTGTGTGATCCTAGAAATTGGCTTGTACTGTTAACTATGGATTCATCAATGTGCTGTTAACTTGTTATGTTCGTTGCTTGATTTCAACTAGATAGTGCTATGTTGTCCTTGACTTTCTCCTTTCTGGGGTAGTAAATGAGGTTTGCCTGCTCTGCTCAATTAGGCCAAGGCTGAAGCTAAGCTCATGTAATAGTCAGTTTGAGCTCCAATGGCCTCACTTGTCTCATCAGTCAAACTAGCTTTGGAGCATATGTTGCTTAGCTCGGCTTAAACTCGGCCATTTAGGTGGTTGGTTCAGTTCTTTATATTTTTAGCATATATATTATAATATAAAGATAAAATAGGGATTTTTTTAATGGCAAAATGTTGTATTAAAACAAGGTAAGAACACCCCCAAAAGAATACAAACACCTCAAAGGGTGCAGCATAATCAAAACAGCCAGCAAGCCTACAGGAGGCAAAGTAGAAAAAAAAATATCAGAAAAATGAGGAGAACGTACAGAAGAGGAAAGAACTAGAGTATTAGATGGCTGTAACTTATTCCTGAAGCAAATCTTTCCAGGAAGAAACCCTTCAACAGCTTGCCCTTCAGAGTTGAAGGAAACAGGGAGAAAGATCTTTGAAAAATGTAGAGGTCTGCCACTAGCTATTTTGGTCTTAGGGGGTTGTCTTAGCAAGAAGAGATAAGACATTGAGTGCATGGTCTAGAGTTCTTGAGGGTGTAACTTCAAGCTCTGATCAATGTAAGGAAATATTAGCTTTGAGTTACAGGGATTTGCCTCATTACCTCAAACCAGGCTTTTTATATTTCGGCCTTTTCCCAACAGATTATGAAATCCATGCAAGGAGACTAGCCGGGCTGTGGATTGCAGTGGGTTTTATTCAGCAGAGAGAGACTGAGAACATGAAATTGGAAGACATTGCAGGAGGGTACTTGGAAGAGCTAGTGGACAGGAATGTGATTCAAGTGGCGAGAATGAGGTCTAGTGGAACTGTTAGGACATGCCGCATCCATGACATTTTCCATGAATTCACTATATCTGAAGCTGGAGAAAATAATTTCTTCATAATCCACAATGATAAAGGCATTGAATCATTTTCAACCAGTGCGAGGCTACTTGCACTACGTCAAAACTGGCATAGTTTGTGATGCCCTTTGATCTTCAAGGCAACACATGCCCTGTGCTTATTGATTTTAATTGTCATTTTATTATGCATGCATGAGTTAATTTTTTTGGAAGGGTATATATGAGTGATTTATGATAATATGAATGTTTCAGAAGCTACTACCAAATCGGTTTTGAGGCTGATGGGTCTAAAGGGGTTGACATTGTACCATTTGAAGAGCCATTTGCAGGTTTGTTGACCAAATCTCTCTCTCTCTCTCTCTCTCTCTCTCTCTCTCATGTGATGCTTGGTAATTCCAGTATTAAATTAGTCATAATGGGTTCAATTTAAATTGAATAAGTCTTTTCAACTGACAAAAGAACTGTGAGTTATTTAAAACATTTTTTAGTCAGCAACACCACACATTGCATGCTGGTATGTAATAGAATATTGGGTTCCATTAACTTTGAATGGTTTTCTCATCAAGGGGTGCATGATAGCCTCTCTTTTTTTTTTCCTTCATTTCAAAGATGCGTTGTAGGTTTCTTTTTTTTAATTTCAATCATTTCACTCCTCATGCTGCCTTCATGGAAGTTCAGTTATTGTGATTCTGCAATGCTTAAATCCTTGTATACGAGAATCACGTTTAATTCATAAGTGATGCAAACAGAGAAATTCCAGTAGCAGAGGCAATGAGGTATCAAATTGAAGTACAGAGGCAACTGCATGAACAACTGGAGGTAGTAAAGCTAGTGTGGATACTGTATGAGTATTGAGAATGTTAGTATATTTTTAAAATATCCCAATTTTTTTTTACAGGATGCAAAAAATCTGGATCAACCGTTTACTCGCACTTCTTGGCCACTCATAAAAGGAAGGATGAATCAGCATCAAGCCCCCATGTGGTGAGAGCCATTTTACTATAATTGGTAAATAGGTTATTAATTTGAATTGCTAGTTGAGAACCCTCTTATTTAATATTCGTGGTATATGTGTGAAGTAAATCATTGAAGCGCTATGGTTGAGTGGTGAATGTACAACAGAGAAAGGGAGATGAATGGTGGAAGGGCACTTGTAGTGGTGAATGACTAATGACGTAGTGGTGAATGACTTTGTAGTGTGTTGGGGCATTGGGTTGTTTATATGAAGTGTTTCTTTTTTTGTTATGTACAGGTACTTAGCAGGTTGTAAAAAAAAAATTGAATGTTACATGTACAGGGGAGATTATGCCGAAATTTCGAGAAATCTTTTACATTAGAAATTTTTCTTAGGCACATTTTTATGAAGTATACGTTAATGTTTGTCAAAATGTATTTATGCTTCTTATTTATCCTTTTTTGTTACTGTAGGATGATGTTATTACTGCATATGAATATGACAACTCGGTTGCTCAAGGTGATTTAGACCTTGATGCAATTACAAAGGTATCTTTTTATTAGTTGTTGATCATAATATCTTTTAATGTTAGTAATCTTTAATTTTGTGGGTTTTATGGTATACTCGGTTTTTTTTTTTCATAGGTCTTTGGTCGTGATAGCCGAGGACGCGTACATGGCGTAGGCATTGTTTGTCAACTGAGGAGGAAGGCTGCTATATTATCGTTATAGATGAGATTTTGAAGTTTTACGTAGAGTTGTTGGGTGGAGAAAAGACTTTTGGGGATCTCACCGTGGGTGATATCATTTCATGGTCCACATATAGAACCGTGTTTGGCTAGTTTCAAAGCCCACATGATTTACTGTCAAATAACTTTATTTGTAGTATTTACCTTGATGTGTGCTATCGTGAACATGAACGTGGTTTTTGTTAATTTTTTACCATTTAATATAACTACTTTGATGGTTTAAATTTTAAGTGGATGGACGATTTCTTAGCTTATTTGAGTTGTTTATCTGATGGATAATGGATGTTTGTATGGTTGATGTTAATTTACAGTTTTGAAAATTATAGGATTTTTATTAGAAAAATATAAATTTTAAAAATTAATTATGAAATTTTTTTTTAAAAACCCCCCTAAAAAAACGACTGCTCCAAGCAGTCGTTAATTGAATGATAAGTCCTTTTTTATATGGTTTTTAAAAAAATAATTTACAAAATTTTCGACTGCCGAAGTCCGTCTTAAAAAAAATGACTGCCGCGGGCAGTCGATAATCTGACAAATTTTCGACTGCTAACAGCAGTCGTTTTTGGAAAACGACTGCGATATTAACGACTGCCCGTTCGACTGCTCTTAGCAGTCGTTTTTTAAGAAAAATGACTGTCGTCGACAGTCATTTTTCGGCCTTTTTGACGTAGTGTTTGACTATCCACCTAATAGGTTCCAAAACTGCTTTAGCTAAATATGCAGCAAATGTCTATCTCATAAGAATTTATGGATAGAATCTTGGATAAAGTTCCTGCTGTTAGAATTCTGCTATTCCTATATCCACTATTAAACCCTGGAATGATCTGAAATTCAATAATAATTGAAGTTACACCAATTTTTAAGAATGAGGGCACGTTTGGTAAGGATCCTCAGCCAGGAAAACTACCTGATTTTCTGCAGATTTTCTGAAAATCCACATTTGGTAAAAGTCCACACGGAGGAACAGGAAAACCTAAATCTTCAAATATAGTTGATTTTGCAAGTCCGAAACACCCCACCCCAATTGGAACAGGCAAATCTGCACAAGTGGGGCTACAGTTAAATATATATATATATATATATATATTTGGAGGGACCATATTTTTTTTTTTACACACTATTATGGTTTTGTTGGCTCCTAAATCACAACCTAAAAGCATTCATCTTCTTTGGAAGGCTAAAAAGGTAGGAGGTCAAAATTTAGCGGTGATTCATAACGGATTTTGAGAAATTAGTGAAAAACTTTATACTATTAGATTAGTGTTTAGGGACTTTTATGGGCCCCTAGATAACAACTCAAACTGTTCATCTTCTTTGGAAGGTTGAAAATGACTAGGGTAGGGTTGCAAACCGAACGGTTCCGAGTCGAAATCATACTAGACCCATTACTAAATAATGGTTCCGGTTTCGGGTCCATGTGTCGGAACCTATATATATATATATATATATATATATAAATACCTAGAAACGGACCTGTTTATCAATTGCAACTTAAATTGGGTTCCAGATGTGGACCCGTTTATGAATCAAAACCTAAATAGGTTCTAGGCCCGATTTTTTGCGGGTCAAAACTTTCGGGTAATCGGATACCCGTTTGCAACCCTAGCTAGGGAGTCAAGCTTGATGTCTTAATTCATTAGGGATCTTCAAAAAACTACAAAAAAAATCCAGACCGTTGATCTATAAGGCCCATCACACCCATTTACATGCAGTCCTTTTTCTTTTAACTCTATTCATTCCTGTGGGCCTCTAATCACAATCAAAACCGTTCATCATCTACGGAAGGCCAAAATCTGCCAAGGGGTCAAATATCAACCATTTATTCATACATGGATTTTGAGATTATTGTGAAAAACTCCTAACCAATAGATGACCGTGTTTGGACTTATGTGGGCCCTAAATCACGATGCGAGCCGTTCATCTTCTTTAGAAGGTTAAAAACGGTTGAGGGGTTAAATTTCATATCTTGGTTCCTCCTGGTTTTTGAGGAACATGTGAAAAACGGTGAACCGTTGCATCTAGTATAGTGTTAATGGTTTGATTCCACTGTGCTATCCATGCATGGAATGTGTTGATTCCTCCTCTTAAAAATCCACAGTGAGGATAGCCTAATTTCAGAGGATGCAAAGAATCTTCTAAACTACCAAACGTGAAATGCATTTTGAAATCATGACAAGTTCATAATTACAGGTACTAGAAAATTTTCCTACTACCGACAACATCATATCAGTACTAGAAATTTTTCTCAGTGGAAAGTGAATGTTGTGTAAAATAGGAAGTAATGGAATTCATGGAATTCATGGAGTCTATTGGATTCCATCCAAAACCATTGATCTATAAGGCCCACAGGAATGAATAAAGTTAAAAGAATTTTTATATCTTGAAACACTCTACAAACCCATCAAATAGTTTCTCCCATGCTAGGAAGTGACTAGTTGGCCATCACCCTGGTAAATCAAATCCTAGGAAAGTTAGATAACACGGTCTTTAATATTTCTTTCTTTCTTTTTAATTCTATTCTCTATGAATTCATCGGAATTCAATATCAAGCAAACAGACGGACCCTTAAAATGGTAAGATGCACCAAAGAAAATTACATGTGAAACTAATTTTACTCACCATTACCTGAAAATTCGTCTACCCTCACAAATACTTGTGTTCCTCACTTTCTGTTCCTTGCATTTCTTTAATGCTTTTACATTATTATCGCAACAAATCAGGCACTTAAGGCATTTGATTCTAGCATATGATTTCTCACATTCATTTCTTAGTTCAGCAACTATTTTTTTTTACTGAAAGTCATTAAAAAGAATGAGAGAACTTCATACATAGAACTGTTTGATGATGCTTAAAAAGCGTAGAATCACTACTTGCAGTGGATTCTACACATTTGCAGCGATGAGGAATGTGTTAAGATACTGAGATGATGCAAGGAAGCGATTCCCTCAAAAGAAGATGGAGGAAAAGTGATCATCTTGGAAATGGTTCTGAATGCTAATAAAGATCACAAGCTGATGGAGACACAACTTTACTTTGATGTTCTGATGTTGGTGAATACAAAGGGAAGGGAGAGAGAAGAACATGAATGGCGAAAAATCTTCATGGATGCAGGTTTTGATGATTACAAGATTTCACCAGTGTTGGGTCTGAGGTCCCTAATTGAGGTCCACCCCTCCTGAGCACGAGGATCTAAAGCTGTTGGTGATACTGCTATTATTATGTTCTGTTCTATGATTGCGTATTTATGTATGGTTTGCATGGTTTCTCCGAGAAATTCTATGAAATGGAACATATAGCTATATGTTTCCAGTATTATAATAAGAAGAATGCTTAGTTTTTTTTTGGTAAATGTAGAGACATAAAACGTTTGTCACAACTCCAACAGGAATTATTAACCACATTTGTCACATGTGGGCCTCTGTTGATTATATATGTTACATAATTATAATCATGTATGGGAGATGCTCCTATGAGAGATATCTCTCACCTTAAATGAAAGATTGGGTGGGGGCCCTCACATCCACGTCCAATGCTAACAACTTAAATGTGAGGGCTCTCACCCCAATCTCTCATTTAAGGTTAGAGATATCTCTTATAGGAGCATCTCTCATAAGAGATATCTCGCATCTCCCATAAGAGATATCTCTCACCTTAAATGAGAGATTGGGTGGGGGCTCTCATATCCATATCCAATGTCAATAACTTAAATGTGAGGGCCCCCACCCCTATCTCTCATATAAGGTGAGAGATATCTCTCATATGAGCATCTCTCATAATATATGAGAAATATCTCTCACCTTGAATGAGGAATTGGGTGGGGGCCCCCACATCCATATCTAATGCCAACAACTTAAATGTGAGGGCCCCCCTATCTCTCACCTTAAATGAAAGATTGGGTAGGGGCTCTCACATCCATATCCAATGCCAACAACTTAAATGTGAGTTGATTAGTACGAAAATAGAGTTATGCTTACTTGACTCAATTCACATCTCTACAAACACGAACACCCCCTCCTCTAAACTTGTGTAACAAATAAAAGTTTTGAGGTTGTAAGAGCGTAGATTTTAACTAACTCAGGCATCGGAGTGCCTTCGGCTCACGGTAGCCAAGGGCTCTAACCCAAGTCATTTTCCTTCCCTTTCAGGTTCTTGGCGTTCGGTATTCCTTGATCTACAAAGTTCATCTCGATCTAAGTGGGTGTCGTGTTTTCACCGCCTACAGTTTGGAGCCGTCTGTGGGAAGCCTGAACAAAAAACTTTCAAACACCATGCCTCCAAAAACCAGAAATTGTGAAGGACCCTCCAAGGGCAAGGGCCCATCCATGCAGCCTGTGCTGATGCAGAATCCACCCCCTCGACAGAGAAGGTCAGGAGAAAGGTCCCTTACGGTCCAGTCAGTAGCGCAGTCTAGGGGGCTGACAATGCCTTCCCTTCAAGATGTTCCGCCTCCAGAGCAGCCCCACCATAGCAATGAGCACGCCAGGCGAGGTGACAAGTCAGACATCAAGTTGCGTGAAAAGTCAGCGCGGGCTGGATCTCAGTCCCACCATCAAGTCAACCTTGACGAAGACGAAGACCCTCACCTGGATGATATCAGGGCTTAGAACCGCCTCCTCCAGGAGCAGGACGAGCTTATCCGGCGGCTCAAGCTGCAGCTCCAGGAGAAGAGAAGGGCTCGGAGTCCACCTCCCGGGCGCAGCCATGCCTCGGGTCCTCCACCCAAGCACAGCCAGGCTCCTCCGGCCCAAGAGCGAGACCTGAGGCACGTCCTCAATAATAAGAGGCGTGATCGGGTCCACGGAGAAGAAGACTCCAGCAACAGCCACTTGCATGAAAGGCCGAAGAAGCAGCGCCAGATACCAGAAGACGAGGATGAGCTCAAGCAATGGATCGACCGGCAAGTCAAGCAGACTATCCGCCAGAATATGGAGACTGCTGGTATCGCTCGAGACCAGTACATCGCCTTTGAAGCTGAGGACACAGGCGCATCTCCTTTCTCCATGGAGATCAGAAGATACTCCCTCCCCGAGAAGTTCAACGTCCCGAGGTTCACCTTGTATAATGGAACCTCGAACCCTGCGGCTCACCTCCGACATTACATCCAGAGGATGTCGGTCTGGGGGGATGACGACTTCCTGAACTGTCGAGTCTTTTCCTCCAGTTTGGAAGATCGCCCCCTGCGATGGTTTCGTTCACTCCCTGAAGGCTCCATCTCCAGTTGGCGGCAACTCCGGACATCCTTCTTGGAGAAGTTCCAGGCTCATCGCATCATCCCAAAGACCGATGCTGATCTGATGGCCCACCGGATGAGAGAAGACGAGAACGTCGCCCAGTTCGCCCGTCAGTTCTAGACTGTCTACAGTCAGATCAAGTGCGCTTCTAAGGAGATGGCGGTGAAGTCCTTTCATCTGGCTCTGCGACCGGGCATCCAGCTTCAGGCGCAGTTGGTCATGTACCCCGTGGCCACTATGAAAGAGTTGATGACCCGGGCAAACCGGTTCATCCGGGCAGAAGAAGACGAGGTCCGAGGTCGGGAGAACTTCGGCCTCACCCAGAAGGACCGATCATCCAAGGGAGACAACAGGTCCTTCAAGAGGGAGGTCCATCGCAAAGACCCATCATCGGATCTGCGCAGGGCCCGGTCCTCAGATCGGCACCAGGCCCCCTCCACCTCGGCAGCAGCCTCGGGGAGCGGCAAGAGGTCAAGGCACGAAGCCGCCACCTTCAAGGTGGTGAATACGATCTTCAAGGAGCCAATCTATAAGCTCCTCAACAAAATAAAGGCGCAGGCCTTCTTCAAGTGGCCGCAGCCGATGAAAAGTGACCCCTCCTCCTGGGACCAGAGCAAGTTCTGTGCTTATCACAAGCAGAGTGGGCACAGAACTGATGAGTGCAAGAGCTTCAAGTCCCACATGGAGAACCTTGTGAGGGAGGGGCACATGAGGGATTACATCAAGGAGGAAGGCCGAGACAACATCAATGTCATCCACCTCGCTCCTCCGCCTAAGGGGAGCTCCCAGGCCCGTGCTGAGGCCAGAAGAGCCTCTCATTAGAAGTAGGTGTTGACTGCGGCACCAGAGCCAGCTGCAAAGAAAGCCAAGACGGAGGGGCCCAGAATATGGTTCTTTGACAGGGACCTAGAGGACGTCGAACTCCCACATAGCGACCTTCTAGTACTCACCGTGAAGCTGCAGAACTTCTTGGTTCAGAGAATCCTTGTCGACCCAGGCAGTTCGTCCGAGATCCTATACTATGATTGCTTTAAGAAGTTAAAACTCAAGGACGAGGACCTCCAGACTGCCAGTACCCCTCTGGTCGGCTTTAGCTCCAAGCCAGTGTACCCGAAGGGGAAGATCTCCCTCAAAGCCCAAGTAGGAGGCGCCTCCAGGCAGGTCGACTTCCTAAAAGTCGACGTTCCCTCCCCATACAATGTTATAATGGGAGGACGTGGCTGCATAGCATGGAGGCTGTGCCCTCCACCCGTCATCAAAAGCTCAAATTCCCTCTAGAGAACCAGTCTGGCCGGACGGACGTGATCACTGTCAGAGGCCACCAGCACATGGCTAGGCAATGCTTAATGGTTGTGCTGCCTGGTGAAGCCGAATCATCCCAAGTCCATGTGGCCGACCTGGACAGAGAGGCAGAGCTCGAGGATGTTGGCAGGGCTCCGGCGCAGAAGAGCATCGAGGACCTCGCCGAGGTCAAGATCGACCCCGCAGACCCAGACAGATTCTTCCTGATTGGAAGCCAGCTCCCCGAGCCCGAGAAAGCAGAGCTGCTCAACCTCATCGTGGAGAATAAAGAGGTCGCAGGACCACTTGACCAACCTCCGCCAGATTTTCGGCATCCTCCGCCAGTTCCAGTTGAAGCTGAACGCATCCAAGTGCGCTTTCGGTGTCGGTTCCGGTAAGTTCTTGGGGAGCCTGGTCACGAGAAGGGGGATTGAAGCTAACCCTGACCAGATCACGGCGATCCAGGAGCTCCATAGTCTGAGCTCGGCAAAACAAGTCCAGCGACTGACCGGCATGGCTGCCGCGCTCAACCGATTTATCAGCCGAGCTTCCGATAAATGCAGGCCTTTCTTCCAGCTCTTGTGAAAGGGCTCTAAATTCCAATGGACGCCGGACTGTGATCAAGCCATGCAGCAGCTCAAGTGCTACCTTTCTTCACCACCGCTGCCTTCCATCCGAGCTCCCAGCCTCGGTCCCGGATCCCTGGCAGTTGCGCCTCGTAGTTCGCAGCTAGCTGCTGCACCTCCTCCTCTATGATGGTGTTAAGCTCAGTCACGTACTTCTCCTCGAGCTCGGTTTTCTGCCTCGCCAGTGCAGACTCGAGCTCGGCCGCCTTCTCCCTCAGAGCAACCTCCACCTGGCCCCTAGCCTCATTCCGCTCAACGAGCAGCCGTGTGCTCAACCCTCGACTGGATAGCAGGTCCTTTTCCAGCCGCACCAGCGTGGCCCGGGCGCCACCGAGGTAGGAGGAAAGGTGAGCGTTCTAGGTCACCGCCGCCTCCGCTTCCTCCCTCAGCCGCGCCACCTTGGCCTGAGCCTAATCGAGGTCGGTAGCGAGACTGACGTTCTTGCTCACCTCTTTGCTCAGCAGTCCTCTCTTGGCCTCCAAGGTCTTCTGTAATTCCTCCTTTTCGGAATGCAACCTCTCCTTCTCAGCCGCCCACTCTGCTGCCCGGGCCTCCGCCCTTTCCATCCTCCCAAGCCAACGTGGCATTTCTGCATCACCTGCGAAATAAAAACGAAGTCAGAAGAAAAACGAGTGCTGGAATCAAAAAAAAATTCTGTGCGGGCTACTTACCGCAACCGCCAACCGCATCGCCGAGACCATCAACGAAGGATCGTCCATCCTCTCCCAGTTGGACACGTCCAATGGAAGGGCGCAAGCTCACCCCAGCGCAACGACCACATGGGGGCTGCCGCCAGCACGGTCCGTCACTGCCAGCGGCCTCCCCAACACGTTCTCAATGTCCGGTACCCATGGGACCATCGGAGGGGGCGGGTTGTCACTTCAACGGGCGGTGGCAATGAAGGGCCAGGCGGGACCTCAACCCTAGCCCTCTTCTCGGACCGACGCTCCTCGGTGTCCTCAGTAGAGCGGACTTGACCTTCTGCCCTTAGGGTATATCCAGGAGGCGAGTCATAAATGACAATTGCCACTACGGGCGGAGTGGATCCAACCTCAGCCGTGATGACAGGAGCGACCTCGACCACCGGGGGAGCAGAAGGGGTCTCGGCCGCAGCAACAATAGGCGTCGAGGCCGGAGCGACGCTGGCAGCATGGGGGGCATCCAGGGCCTCGCCCCTGACGTCCCCGAAAGCTGCGGCCGACAAGTCCTCTGACGCGTAGCGTGGGAGACGATGGCGCAACATCTCTTCCTCCTCTTCTTCCAAGCTGGAAGACGCCGAGCTCGAAGATGTGCTGGAGGATGCTACGAAGTTCTTCCTCAGCCGCAAAGGCTCGGCCTCGGCTGCCGAGGTCCCGGCAGGTTCTGGGTCTGGGAGCGGAGCTGAAGACCGGTCGCCGGATTCGACCAGACGACCAGTGGGGACCACGGCTATCACTGGCTCCGAACTGGGGACCGCGACCGTCTCTGGCTCCGAGTTGGTGCCTATCGGATGTGAATTTCGACCCCCCCCCCCCATTTTCCTCTCCAAGAGAGGCATGGTTTGGGGAAATCTCCATTCATTTATATATGCTATTTGAATTTTACATAGAGAATGAGGATTCCGACTACCCTCAAAATCGATGGATCACGATCGCCAGCTACGGTACGGCCGTAACACCGTTCTTTGACAAAAGTCGAAGAAATATGGGGAGAAAAATAATAAGGTGGGTTCTTCCTCTCGTCTAATGTGCTGCCGGCAACACACGACGGTTGTCCTGTCACATTAATTTGGGTCTCTTTGGGTCTCTTTTATTTTGGATCAATTCAGGGTCATGAGTTAAAGTCCGAATAAAGGTTAATCCTCACATAACATAATCATAATATATCCAAGTAAGATAAAATGACTAAAATAAAGAAAATAAAATAAAAGAGGGGAAGGTGCCAAATATTTAAGAAGAGGATCGGCCCCGTTCCCGGGTACCCCCTTCTGATCCCTTGGCAAAATAGGGTTCAAAGGCTAATTTTTCAAACCAAAATGATGATGCAAATGAGACTTTGACTTGTGATTTCTGTGTTTTTCGTGTGCGATACACGAGTGATAAAAGTAAAAGGCCGATGGGCCGTAATTAATTGAAGGTGGCCGATGGGCCAGGATTGATTGAAGATGGCCGATGGGCCAGTGTTTGTTTTAGGGTGGCCGATGGGCCGTGATTGATTAAAAGTGTGTGTGAAATCACTCATCTCATCTCGTTATTCTCATTTATTCAATTTTAGAAATCAGTTCTTTATTCCCTTTATCATTAAGTTCAATTAAATATCTGGCACCTGAGGTGGAGGAAGAAATAAAAGGAAAATCCTTTTGGGTTTATTTTGTTGGTTTTATAGTTTTTATGGCTTTTCAATATGGGGGCTAGAAGGGCCTAACTAGGGGATTTTATTTGGATTTACGTGATTAGTGCTTTACTACTGATCATCGGATTAACCCTAACCTAAGGTCCTAAACCGCCCACATCAGCTCTCCCAGTCCCCTTACGGAACAGGAAAAGTGATGGGGCGAAGCCTAATGCGCTAAGCTACCTAAAGGGGAAATCCAATATAATCCTAGGGTATGAACAGCCTGAGTTTGATGGTTCAGCGCCTAAGCAATTTATTAATTGTGATTTTTAATTGGTTCGGTTTGTTTTGAGTTGAAGATTAATTAAGAGGTGGATTGAATGTATTTTGGGGTTCTGTTTAAGTTGTTTAAGGTTCTGGAATTTATGGTTTTAATCTAAAACGTGAAATGATGTCAAAATCCGTGAAACGGGGTTGGCAGAAGACTTGGGCGCAAGGGGGGTGGCGCCTAGGATATTCTGGTGACTTGGGCGCCCAGACAGTGGCGCCTAAGTGGCTGTTTCTGGGTGGTTTGGCTAGCGACGATGGTATCGATGTTATTTTCAGAATCCAAGGGGTTCTTACTTGGTGAATTCTAATGTTTCAAATTGTTCTAATTCTCTGATGTTCAAATGTCAAAGGGGTTCGGATCCGGATTTTGAAACAAAATTTAGAATTCGCGTTTTAGTGCAAATGGGAGGATGGGCGCCAAGGGGGTGGCGCTCAGGTGGATGGCTTGAGATTTTCAGGTATTCCGGATGGGATTTGATATTGGTTTTCGGGTTTAGAGACTATTTTAGGTTCTGGTTTTAGTTAATTTAAGTGGTAATGTGTTTAGCTATTCGTTTTAAATTGAAGTTGTGAACCAAGGTTAGAGTGTACGATAGGGGCCACAGGGGTGGTGCCTAGGTGGTTGTTTGTTTGTTCGTAAAGGCTTTGGGAGCTAAGCCCGAATCGATTAAAGTTTCAAACGTTTTAAGTTAAAAGTGTTTTAATATGTTGATTTGGATTGGTTTAAATGTTAATTAATTATATTAAATTGTCGATTGGGGTACTTTATGAAAACAGGTAGGCTGGGCGCCCAGGGTGTGGCGCCTAGGTTGATTTGGTAGGATGGTTGCCCAAGGGGTGGCGCCCAGGTGACTGTGCTAAGGGTCGGTCGGTTCGGTATTTTTTAGGTCAATTTAAGTTTAAATTGGTTTAAGGGCTTAGTGTGTTTGGGTGTGGGATGCTATTCGTATTCAATTGGGATTTATTTAAACGCCAATTAATTGGGCTAAGTTATGAATCGGGTTTTTCTGAAAACAGGGAAGCTGGGCGCCTAGGGTGTGGTGCCCATGTGGATTTGACAGATGGGCGCCAAGGGTGTGGCGCCCAGGTGAATTATTCTGTGGTTCGGGTCGGTTCAGTATTTTTTAGGTTGATTTGCGATTGAGTTTTATGGTTTGATGTATTTTAAATTAAAAATGTTCTGTTGCGATGATTACGATTAAATTCCGTTTCAATTAATTTGGCTTTAGTGAAGGGAGAGGCTGGGCGCCCAGAGAGTGGTGCCTAAGTGGAGGTGACAGGATGGGCGCCCAGGGGGTGGCGCCCAAGTATCTGCCTTGTGCGTCCGAGTTGGTTCGATGTTTTAAGTCTATTCGGGTTTATGGTTCCGATTGTTTTAGATTTCAAGGGTGTTCCGGTGTGTTGATCGTGATTGACTTCGAATTTAATTTCAAGTGGGGTTTCCTAGTGATTGGGTAGGATGGGCGCCAGGAGGGTGGTGCCCAAGTGGATGCGGAAGGATAGGCACCAAGGGGGTGGCGCCCAAGTGGATGCGGAAGGATAGGCACCAAGGGGGTGGCGCCCAAGTGGATGTTTTGTGGTTTATTCGTTTTGTACTTTCTAAATTGGTTTGAGTCCATATTGATTAAGGTTTCGAGTCTTTTAGGTTTATAGTGTTTTAAGGTGTTAATTCAGGTTTAATCGATTAAGTTTAATTAAGTGGTGGTTTCTAAGGGAATGGGATAAGATAGGTGCCAGGAGGGTGGTGCCCAAGTGTAAAGGCAAGCTGGGAGCCCAGGGGGTGGCGCCCAGGTGGACTTTTTAGAGTTTTGTTGGTTTTGAGTTTTTTAGTTAATTAGAGATTAAGTTGATTAAGGTTTACATATTCTAGGTTTAAAATGTTTTACTGTGTTGATTCGGATTAGTTTAAAGTATTAACTAATTAACTTAAGCTTTAACCGGGTTGTCTTAGGGAATGAGTAGGCTGGGCGCCCAGAGGGTGGCGCCCAAGTGGCGCCCAAGTGGCTGTGGAAGGATGGGCGCCCAGGTGACTGTTTTTTTGGGTTTTGGTTTTTTTTGTGTTTTTAAAGTTCTTAGTTATTTCTAAATCCGAATTAATTAGGATCTTAATGTTTTAGAACTCTTAATGATGTAATGTTGCTTAAGTTTACTAATTATGTTGTTTTAATTAATCTTAGGATTTGTCCTACTTAGGCACTAAATTCAATAACTTAGACTATCTAACTATTCTTTTTGGGTTTTTTAGATATCTTTTAATTTGTTTTTGGTTTCTCCTCTAATTTACTAGAGAGTAAGGAAAGAAAAGAAGGGATTTTATGATTTTATGATTTTTTTGGGATTTTCTATGGATGTGTGGTTCAAATGATATGATGTGAAGTGTGACAAAAATGGTAATTCGAAGTTCAGAACATGTCAAACAGCCTAACATATCATTAATATGCAGTTTCTAAATGAACTAAATGCGGAAGATTTGAAGTTGTGCACAAAAGTGGAGAAATCCACTTAGGCGCCACCCCTGTGGTGCCTACTCTGCTCAGTCAGGGTTTTCAACCGAACACAACGAATGCACAAGAATCTTAGTGTTTTTAACACAACTTCCAATATTCAGCGACTGATGCGAATGTCTTAATTCAAACTACTAGCGATGCAACTAACAAAATTACGAGCAAACGACGCAACAGGCGGAGATCTAGAACCTGGACCCTGTCGCAGAAGGGTAGGCGCCCAGAGGGTGGCGCCCAGGTGATTCGAGATGGGCAAGCGCCCACTGGGTGGTGCCCAGATGATTTCGGAGAGGGCAGGCGCCCAGTGGGTGGCGCCCAGCCTTTCTGCCAAAGGCTGTTCGCGACCTCTTTGGTATAAATGATGATAATGATGATGCTAATGCAAGATCTAATCTAGCTATGCAATTAGAACCACGAAATCACAGCAAATCTACTATGTTAGAATGAACCTAAACATGTTCCTAATATGATGAGATGCTAATATTAGATTTATCACAAGTTAATGTAGATCTACGATGCTCAAATGGTCCTAAGCATATTTCTAAACATGAATGGTAATGGAATGTAGAAAAAGAAAGGAGAGATCTAGGAATACCGGTATGACGAAGCGTTTCTCAAGTTCCTAGATTGAAACCTTCGCAGAGATCCATAGCTCGAGTTGAAAATTTGGAAGCCTCCTCCTCTCTTTCTCCTTCCTCTACCATAGACCTCAAGTTCTTCTCTAATGGTGGCTACCTCTCTTCTTCTTGCTTATTCTCTCTTTTTGACTCTTTTCTTAGGGTTTTTGGGTAGCCTCCCTTGTAAATGAAGTTAAGAGGGATTATATAGGTTTGGGACGAGTTTTAGAAGGGCTAGGGCTTCACTATTTCGGGTTTCTAGAAGGTCTCACGCATCCCTAGGCGGCTTAAGTTGTTTTAGGGTGAACTAGGGTTTGGAGGGAGGAGGGGCGCCCATGGGGTGGCGCCCACATGGCCTGTGCAGTCTGGGCGCCCACAGGGTGGCGCCCAGGTGATCCTGGAGAAAGTGGGCGCCCACAGGGTGGCGCCCAGATGGTTCGTGCTTCGCTTTTGGTCCTTGGTCCCATTTGGAGTCGAGATTGAACGGATATATCTTCAGCTGGGGGGGGACCTACATTAGCACTTAATAGGCTGGGCGCCACATGGGTGGTGCCCAGATGGATTTCAAGGCTGGGCGCCACATGGGTGGTGCCCAGGTGAATTTAAAGGCTGGGCGCCACATGGGTGGTGCCTAGGTGGTTCGGTTCGTCTCCGATGCTTGGTCCTTACGTATGAGTGGTCCCGGTCTAATCTCGAACCAAACTAGTAAATTTTAAGGTGGGCACCCACCATGGGGTGCCTAGGTGATTCTAGGAAGTGTGGGCGCCACAGGGTTGGTGCCTATGTGGAACTTAGTAGGGTAGGTGCCACATGGGTGGTGCCTAGGTGGAGTCGATTCATTTTCGGAGTTCGGTCCTTACGTTGAGTGGTCCCGGGCTATTTTTAGGCCAACTAGTGAAATGTGGAGGCTGGCCGCCCACCATGGGGCGCCTAGGTGGTCCCGGGCTGTGTGGGCGCCCAGCATGGGGCGCCTAGATGAATTTTAGTGGGATGGGCGCCACATGGGTGGTGCCCAGATGGAGTTTCGTCATTTTTTCTAAGGCAAACTTCGGAAGCTCATAACTTTTGACTCGCTCATCGGATTTGGACGTTCTACATATCGCCGGAAAGCTCTCAAAGTGAGGAATTCAATGATCTAAGTATCTTGAAAAATAGGGGCTGAAAAATATGAGGGATCTCTGGACCAATGGATTCGATTTCCTAACTTAGGCTAATCGAGTGACATTTTGGCAAACTAAGTATGGTCTTTAGAGGGATTGGCCTAAGCATGTCTTAAGTGGTCCGGAAAGGGTTTGAGTGGTGTCATGGTTCACTCCTTGTGTGAGTAGTGGGTTGGGCTCAAGATCTTGACGCGACTCGGCTTCTCTCTCACGAATTTCTAGAAATCGTCGAACTAAGTTTAAAATTAGCAACAAGCATCTTCATTGTCGTTAATTAATCTGAATTATGTCTTTAACCATTCAATTATGGGTGAAATGGGGGCATCGCTATATATGATAGGTATTTAAGGCTATCATAGGAGCCAAATGAGGTGTCTACAGTGCCCTCTTTGCGCAACACGGAGTCTATCCCAGTCACCCTTCTTGAAGTGTTAAAGGATTTGTAGTGCGGCGTGTACCCTAGTAGTGACCACGCAGCTCGGCAGTTGTGACCGCGGTAATTCCTCACTTTCTTGTGACGGCCAATGTTCACCCTCCAGCGGTTTTTCTTGGCTACCTCCCTCCTCTGGCGAAAATCTGCATAAACAGAGAAGTTATTAGTCAGGTAGGCACAAAAGAAAGTGAAACTGCAAACCGAAAATACTTCGGCCTTTACTTGGAGGAATTCCTATATTTCGAGGAATCCGGACCACGGTGCTAGGCTCTGCTTCGCCGAACTCCCATCCTCCCTTGACGAACACTCGGTCCTCGCCCGCGTACTTGTTGGAGTCCTCCAGCGCGGTGACGAAGTCAGCCCGGCGAACCCTCAGCCGGAGATAATAGGTGTTCCCTTCTGCAGATCTGCAGAGGTCATACGTCTCCTCTATGTCCGGGACACCAAGGTTTATCCCCAAAATCTAGTTCAACCGCACTGCCCCGATAATGATCTTATAGCCATTGGGGAACAACTGGCAGGGGCTAAGGTTCCACTCCCAGAGATAGTCCCTGAGGAGTGGGTGCAGGGAAACCGGACCCCCGCTTCCACGACGGTGACGAGCCAAAATGGCATCCAGCCATCGTCCATAACGAAGACATCGTTAGGGCCGTCTGGTCTGACTTCTACTTTGGCAGGGATTTTGTACATGTTCCTAAAAAGGGTTATGGAGACTGGGTCTCCTACCAGGTGCCTGTAAACCCCCATTCTCTACCCAGACGAAAATCTACCTAGAAGAAAGGAAAGGAGAAAAGCAGAAAGAAACCCTACGAGAGGGACTACGCAGATGAGAATGCTATCAACTTGCAGGCGACAGAGAAGTTCTCTAGCAGCGTGCAACAGAAATTTCGACAGAGCGTAGAAGAAGAAGAAAGTAAGGACGAAGAAGAAGCCCTAATTTACAAGGGTCAGAGGCGCCGTTTCGGCTTTCGAGAAGCGTCTTTATTGAGGCGTCACCTCAAGCAGCCCTAACATCACCTCGCGCAGCCCTAACGTCCTTTAGAAATGATCGCGTGACTGTTGAAGAGGCGACATGTGCCACCAGCGGCACACTTCCTAAGGGCTGTTAAATGCCTCGGACAGGCGAATAGACATCTCGATAAGGACCGCACGTCAGCAACGGTCACAAGGATAAGAAGGGACCCTCTTTGAACCGAGACTCCACCATCTCGGTACCCTTTCCCACATTTCGGCAACCTTCCCTTAAGCTCGGTAGCGGTGCCGGCCAGACAGAATCACTTAGCTTCTGACCTCCTCAAAGTTGGAGAACTTTCAGAGATCAAAAGCTAGGGGGCAATTGTGTGGGTAAAACACCGCAATGACAAGATTAAGGTAGGATCACGGTAAGAGCACTAGCTGTTCACCCCGATCTTGGAAAGCACAGCCCAGCAGTTCGGCGGCTCGGCAGGGAGCGCCGACTCAAGAGGCCTCCACCCTGCAGCTCGGCAGCTCAGTTAGGAGTGCCAGCCCAACGGGTCAGCTTGGCAGCTCGGCGTGAATGCCAGCTCAGCACTGTGCCAGCACGGCAAGACCGTTCCTGGTCCCGGTAAAAGCGCTGAAGGCAGAGTGGGCCATCACCCTCCTCTGAGAAGTACGGGCGTGCCCTGTCAGATAAGAGCACTCATTTATGGCGATAGGATCGTTCATTTATGACGATAGGATTGCCCATTTATGGCGATAAGAAGTTGGCTTTATCATCCCTTAACATCAACTGACCGAAAGCATGGAAGGTTCTGATGGGATGTGCCCTTTTTACCTACCGCCGAATGTCAGGGTAAGGCCCGTGGGACCTTACCCCACCTACCCCCACTCACCGAGAGAATGAACGAGGAATATCTACATATATACATGGGATCAGCCCCATGGAGGTAGGCAACACGCAATCCTCAACATACCATCTCTCATTCTCTTCTTCCTCCTCCTCCTGTTTAGTTTTCTCAGAACCAACTCAGGCATCGGAGTGCCTTCGGCTCACGGCAGTCAAGGGCTCTAACCCAAGTCATTTTCCTTCCATTTTAGGTTCTTCGCATTCGGTATTCCCTGATCTACAAAGTTCATCTCGATCTAAGTGGGTGTCGTGTTTTCACCGCCTACAGTAACCACTTTTATTAATGGCGACGGACCCAGTTGAAGTGACACCATGTCACTTCCTGAGCACTTGGTTCGTAGGAGACGAGTCCACTGCCTTTGAGACCATGCCTGGGACTAGCATTTGGGGCTACATTGCCAGTCACCCTGAGTTCAACAACCTGTTTAATGAGGCCATGGCCAGTGACACAGGGTTTGTGATGAGCATCATCGCTAAAAAGTTTGCACCGGTCTACCAAGGGCTTCAATCGTTGGTCGATGTTGGTGGTGGCACCGGTACTACAGCCAGGGGTGGACAAAAGTACAGGCATTTGAGTGCGGTTGCACCCGTCAAACCGTAGTGCGCTGTCCACATCCCTTAAAAGAAAATCCTGGATCCACCACTAACTACAACGATGATCATCACACAGGACTTCCCACAAGTGAGGTGCACCGTGTTCTGGCTCCCACATGTAATCGATACCTTGCCAAAGAGTTGCATTATCAATGCTGTTGGAGTTGGGACATGTTCGAAATTTGAATCCATCCTTCATGCTCATGATGCAGTTTTCTTGAATGCACTTCTCTCCTTAGTAACTGAGTCTCCCAAAAAAAAAAAAGTTAGATTTTCATTTCCAGCGCTCACATCTGGTTCATGCTTCCACAAAGATGATACTATTCAAATTGTATCAAGATGAGGCACATTCATGCATTCGCTTTCTCGCATTTCTATCCTGTATCCATTTTTCTATTGTGATAACTATATGCTTCTTTATTTACTTTTGCGGTGGGCATATGAATTTGTTCAATGTATCATAAGCTGATTATAAAGTGATTACTACATTAGGAAAAGGTTTAATGACATTTTGGAAGTCTCCTACCATCTATTGAAATAGTAGGTGTTGGACAATAGGAGATACACACTAGCTACAACTTAATTACAAATTACACTAAGAACAAGAACCCACTTTAAAATTTTCACACAAGTACACTATTACAAAAGGAATACACTTTTAAGCCTACACACTTACACAAAGAGAATCACTACACTTTACTCAATACACTCACTTACTACAAAGGGAGCACTCACACAAATTTCTCACTACACACTTCACTCTCACTACACACTTCTGTGTGTCTCACTTCACTTTTCACTCACTACACTTGAGCTAGACTTGACTTCACTTGATGATCTCAAAGAGTGGCTGAGCACTACTATTTATAGGCACTCTACTAAAGTCGGTGATGGACCATGTGTGGAGGCCTGATCAACATGGCCTACTTTTTTACTATGCTTTATGTCGGTTTGCAAGGTCGGTGGGGAGTGTTCTGGTATAGACAAGCCAATGGGCTTTTTCTAGATAACTCTTAAAGCTGTTTCTAGAGTCTTCAAAAGTCAGTATTTGACTGACATTACTCCCCCTCAAATACTGACCTTCTTAATCTTTTATACTGATAGTCTTCATGCCAAGCTTTGCTCTTAGTTTTGTGAATGTGTCTGTTGGCAAAGCCTTGGTAAAGATGTCTGCCACTTGTTTTGTGGTACTGCGGTACTCCAACTTTACTGTCTTCTGCTTTACATGGTCTCTTATGAAATGAAATCTGATGTCAACGTGCTTACTCCTTCCATGATGTTTCGGATTCTTAGCTAGTTCAATGGCGAACTTGTTATCCACATGTATAGTTGTGGATTCATCTTGTGGATGATCGAATTCTTCTAGAAGATTTCTCAGCTATATAGCTTCGCAGATTGCTTCTGACGCTGCTACGTATTTGACTTCACATGAAGACAGGGCTACTATACTTTGCTTTTTGGATGCCCATGTGAAAGTTGTCGGTCCAAGATAGAACACATATCCTGTAGTGCTTTTTCTTTCATCTTGATCACCTCCCCAGTCACTGTCCAAATATCCATATAAGTTTGCTTCGTTACCATAGCCATAGAAAAGAACAAGATCCATGGTACCTTTGATGTACCGTACGATTCTTTTAGCTGCGACCCAATGCGAATTCTTTGGCCTTTCCATATATCGACTTAAAAGTCCGACATCATAGACAATAACTGGCCTAGTGATTATGAGATACCTTAAGCTTTCAATCAGGCTTTTAAATAGTGTCGGATTAATGTCTCTTCCATTTCCTTCTTTTGTTAGTCTCAGGCCTGTTGCTGCAGGTGTGCTTACAGGATTGCAGTTACTCATTCTGAATTTTTCAAGGAGTTCTTTAGCATATTTTTTCTGTAAGATGGAAAACCCATCTTATTGCTGCTTGACTTCTATACCGAGGAAGAAGGACATTAGTTCGCAGTCAGTCATCTCGAACTCCTTGAACATAACATGCTTAAATTCTTCAAATATCTGGGGGCTATTCCCAGTGAGTAGTAAGTCATCAACGTAGACGCATACTATGAGCATTTCTCTTTATATAGACTGAATGCTCGTACGGGCATTTGGAAAACCCGTTTTCCTCCAGATAGCTGTCTATACGAGCATTCCATGCTCGTGGGGCCTACTTTAGCCCATATAACGCGTTCTTTAAGCGGTATACTTTTTGCTCCTCTCCTTCTACTATGAAGCCTTCTGGTTTTTCTACATATACTTCTTCATCAAGTATACCATTTGAGAATGCTGACTTAACATCTAGTTGGTATATTTTCCAACTATGATGTGCTGCAAGAGAGATAAGCATTCTTACCATATCAAGTCGGGCAACAGGAGCAAAGACTTCTTCATAATCCACGCCATATTGTTGTTTGTGGCCTTTAGCTACAAGCCTCGCCTTATATCGATCGATCTCTCCATCGATCGTGCGCTTAATCTTATATACCCTCTTGACATCGATGGCTTTCTGGCCTGGAGGGAGTGTAGTAAGCTCCCAAGTGTTGTTCTTCTCGATGGCGTGAATCTCTTCTTCCATGGCTCTTCTTTAATAATCTTCGTTCAATGCTTCTTGGAAGGTAAGAGGCTCATGGTCATCATAGAGACATAAGAGATTGGTCTCTTCAGTTTCCTCATAGATGTCTCTTAGGCTTCTCATCTTGATTGGTGTGATGGAGGAGGAAGAGCTGATGAGCTGCTTGCTGACGATCCATCTTGTCCTTCAGGACTCCTTCGATGTCGTATGTGGAAATGTTGCGTGATCTTGTCGCGGGCCTTCATGGTTTTGAGGATGCGTCTCTTGTGCTTCTATTTCAAGAGGCTTTTCTTGGGCAGTGTTTTCTTCGTTCCATCGCCATGCTTCCTCTTCACTAAAGACTACATCTCTACTTACCACCACTTTTTTAGTAAGTGGGTTGTAGAGTTTATAGGCTTTAGACTCCTCACTGTATCCAATAAAGATACACTTTTCTCCACGATCATTAAGCTTCTTCCTCTTTGCTTTTGGTACTTGGGCATATGCAATACACCCAAATATTTTTAGATGGGCCACACTTGGTTTGTGACCGCTCCACGCCTCCTGCGGTGTCTTATTCCTGACACTTTTTGTAGGGCATCTGTTGAGTAAGTAGGCTGTACACGCTGCTACTTCTGCCCAATATTCTTTTGGAAGACCTTTCTCTTTAAGCATGGTCCTCGTCATGTCGAGGATGGTGCGGTTTTTCCTTTCCGCTATTCCATTCTGCTGCGGTGTATAGGTAGCTGTAAACTGATGCCTAATGCCCCACTGTCACGCCCCCGAACCCGATTAGTAATTAAACCGGATCCGGGGTGTGAAATTGAGGGCTAATTAAAAAATTTTGCCCTTAATGCCCACGGATCGAAGTCCGCTGTGAGGATTGTATAGTTGCCTCATTATCAGTTAACCAACAGGGCTTGTCCAATAAACGTATTCATTAAACCTGTAGAGATATCGAAGCAAGTATGGATTTCATTCCATTAAATTCCAAGTTTCCAATAAAACATATAAAGTTTATAAACATCAGGGCCATCCCAAAAACTTAGGCCCTGGTACAAAAGATATACAAAAGTATGGTGATTACAAAATGTTAAACCAAAAGATGAGACGGAGTGGCACGATGAGAAATATCCCCGTGTTACGCGCGCTAGTGCCGGAAGTGATGACGCTAAGCTACGTCATCGGCACCCCACTCTCGTACCTCGTCCTCCTCCCCCGGTTGAGGATCCTCTGGGATTGCCTCGGCATCCGGGTCGGCGTAAGGGTGGTAGTAGTAGGTGCCCTCTGCACACCATGGGATAAGGTCAACAACATGTTGGCAAGAAGATAAGCAATATACATTATTCATAACATGCTTCAAAGGAGAGTAAAGACAAATACATGATCATAAGATAGCAAGGTACAAGCTAGGCAATAAGCATGAATAACACGAGAATCAAGTAATAAGATAAGTCCTAGCAAGATAGACAAGAATAACCATCCATGAAATGCAATGCAAGCAAGAGGAGACTCCGAGGATGTCCAAAGCCATCTCCCGGGGGTATAAGTGACGTCCGAGCCAACTACAAATACCCAAAGTCCGGCTCTAGGGGGATCCTAGCTCCCGGTCCTAGGAATAGCAGCACGGTCCTAGCCCGCTCCCAGCTATTCACGCCATGGACGCCGTCCAAAGCCGACTGCCCACCCTAGTGTCCGGTATCCGGCCCACTCAAGAATCATCAGACTGCAGCTGGTATGAATGTAAGATGATGGTGATGGTTTGTATACTACACAAGTTCCAAGACAAATACACGTGGATAGGTTTCCAAGTACAAGACAATAAGCCGAGGGCTACTCCAAGTCAAGCCAAGATACAAGTCGAGTCCAAGTTCCATGAGTAGTCCCCTTTCAAGTCTATCCACACGTGTCCGTCAATACAAGGCAAGGTACCTACGGATACACTCTAAGTCCAGTCCAACCCTAATTCTACAAGTTAAATTACAATTATGCAAGTATTCAAGATAGAGCGTACAAGGTATAACGTGCTACGGCTACAAGATTCAAGAGTCAAGAATGAGGAACAAGCCAAACCTAGGTCAAGGGCTGTCAACCGTATACTAAACGTATCCCCAACGGAGGACGTATGGAGAATGAGTCATTGGTGTCCTAATTTGGCGGCTCATGGTGTACGGAAGTTATCGGGCACCAATCAACTCACTACCACACGCATTCGGCCAAGTAACGACAATATACGGAAATCCCGGACAACCAACGAAGCACACCAAGCCAATCATGCTCCGTTTCCATTTTTCCCAATTGATCAGGTAAGGGTAGGGTCAAGGGGTCCCACATATAAAGTCAAGACCTAGGGCAGAAATCCCATTTTCAGTAACAGTTTTCTGAGCAGGCGGTTAGCCGCCTGGGGTTGGTCGGCTGACCGCTAGGTCGCCGAGTGGTGACCGCCGGGTCACCGCGTGTAGTGCAGACACTACTGGGTTGGAAATTTCGTCAGGTCGGCTAGCCGCGCAAGGACCGCTGGGTCACCGCGGGCGAGACAGAACCTGAAGAGGTTCTGTTCTGATTAGGCGGTCAGCCGAAAGCTGACCGCGGGGGTAGCCGCGTGAACAACTGTCTGTGGTTTCTGGGTAGGCGGTCAGCCGCTGGGTGACCGCGTGGTAACCGCCCGTGCAGAACATGAAGTTTCTGAAGCTGTTCTCAGTCAGATTTCGAGATACACTCATGGAACCTCAGAGACTTCACATTCCACACCTGTAAACCATGCATATCATGCCACAAAACACCCATCCATTCCATCTAAGTCCATTAACATTATCCCTAATTACATGTGAAGTCCAATGAAACATAAAACAAGCTTGGAATTTGGTGGAAATCTAAGCAATACATTAACAAGAATGAAGTAAACATACATGCATGATTAACACACAATGCTAATCTACTTGCCTTCACCAAAGGCATGGAAGAGATGGAGATTAGAGAGAGAAATTTGAGGAGGAGAGCTCCCTACAAACTCTAGCCAAACCCACCTTCCAAAACTCTTCTCCTACACCCAATGAACACCAAAGAAGAAGAAAAGGGAGAAGCCATTAACATTCTACCCATTTGCAGCCATGAAAAACGAAATGGGGAGAGAAGGAGAAGGGGAAAACTCACCAAATTTAGATCAAGAGGTAGAGGAAGAAGAGAGGAAGAAGATGGTGTGCTTGGTTTCTCTTGGGAGGCTTTCAATCCACACTTGCAAGAAGGAAAATGAAGAAGGACGGAGAAGAAGAAGCTCCAGCAGTTGCAATGAAGAAGAGAAACGAAGGGTAGGGCTGGGTTTAGGGTTTAAATGAGGGTTGGAGGGGAAAAGTCCAAAATGCCCCTTTTGAGTGAAATGAGAGAAAATCAATTATTTGAGGGACTTCGGGGCGTCAAATCATGACGAGCCAAGAACGAAAGATGACGAGTGCGACGAGATCTTTCCAACGAGCCCAAATTCGGCGAAAACGGAACTTTTCGGAAAAATACCCAATTTTCCTATTAATCACAACCTAACCCCTTATTAAGACTAATCGCACTCGGAATCGAATGAAACTTCGGGAACATCTTTCTAATGATAAAAGAAACTTGCTTAGCCACTAAACCCGCCTAATTAGCTAAAATCACAATTAATTAGGCTAATTGCCAATATTAAGAAATTAAACACCCTATTAAGGTCGGGGACCTTACACCCACTGTCTGCAGTACTCTTGAAATTCTTTTGAGGTGTACTCTCCACCTCTGTCAGATCTAAGTGTCTTTATCTTGCAACCACTCTCTATTTCAACACGGGCATTCAAATTCTTGAAGGTAGTGAAGGCAGCAAACTTCTCTTTGATAAAAAATACCTATAGGTTTCTACTGAAGTCATCTATAAAAGTGATGATGTATCTATTACCTCCAAGAGAAGGTGTCTCCAATGGTCCACAAATATCTGTGTGAACCAACTGCAATGGTGCTTTTGCTTTCCATGATTTCCCTACTGGAAATGAGTTTCTTTGTTGCTTGCCAAGTGTGCAAGCCTCACACACATGCTTAGGCTTTTCAATAGTAGGCAAGCCATGCACCATGTTTGCAGTGGATAATAACTTAAGCCCATTAAAGTGAAGATGCCCATATCTAAGATGCCACTTCCATGACTCATTATTTATAAGTCCATAGAAGCACATCTCTAGCCTTGTGTTAAGATATAGTGGGAACATGCAATTCTTCAACATTTAGACTTGAGCTATATGCCTCCCATGTACATTTCTCAATGATAAAGAGAGATTCTCCATGTGTATTACATACCCCTTCTACAAGAGTTTCCCAAGACTAAGGATGTTACTTTTCATGTTGGGCACGTAATACACATTTGAGATATATACAAGCACACCATCTTTCTGATAAATCTTAATATTTCTCTTACCTCGTACAGGAAGCTTTGATGAGTCACCGAGACTTACTTTTCCGCTGACATCTTCCGCAAACTCTTCAAAGAGTTCATTCTTCCCACACATGTGGTTGCTCGCTTCGGAATCCAGGTACCAGACATTCTCTTGGCCATAGCCTTCCTCTTGTGCTAGAAGAACTGTGGAGACTTCTTTTTCTCCATCTCTTCCTTCTGCGAAGTTAGATCGCTCCTCCCGTTCCGCGGGTTTGCTCCAACACTCCGAGGCATAGTGTCCAAACTTGTTGCGGTTATAGCATTGAAGGCTCCTTGAATTACCTCGACCACGGGTGAATCCACCTCGGCTAGCTCCTCTTCCGCGATTGTTGGAGCTCCTCGATTGAAATTGCCCTTGGCTTTGAGTATTTGCTCCCCCTTTACCTCTACCGCTATTACTATTTGTGCTACCGCCTCGCTTCGAACTTCCGCGATCAGGCTTTTGCTCACTTAGAGTCAAATTTGACTCTAGTGCTTGTTCAAAGACCATGAAGCTACAATTCTTTTGCATACGTTGCTAATGGACTTGGAGTGATCCCATTAATTCTTCTATTGAGAGAGTCTCTAAATCTTTTGACTCCTCAATAGCCACAACCACATGCTCAAATTTGGTTGTGAGGGATTTTAATGCTTTTTCTACAACTCGAATATCTTTTATTTTTCTATCATTTCTCTTCATTTGATTTACTATTACAAGCAATCGCAAGAAATAATCAGAAATATTCTCACCTTTTATATGAGTAGCTTCAAACTCTGCTCGGAGAGCTTTCAACCAGACCCTCTTAATGCGATCAACACCTTTGAAGATAGTGCTCAGGGTCTCCCATGCTTTTCTACTTGATGATGCTTCCGCGATTTTTTCGAAAGTTGATTCATCTCCTCCTTGACAGAGTAGAAACAAAGCCTTCTTGTCTTTCTTCCTTTGATCATTGAGGGCAGCCTTCTGCTACGCAGTGTAGGCAGCTTCTTGCTCTGCAGTAGGCTCCACGTATCCTTCGGTGACGATCTCCCATGGATCTTGCGATCCGAATAATGCCTTCATCTGGATACTCCAGTTCTTATAGTTCTCCTTCGTCAGCTTTGCGATCTGCGGTTGAACCAAGCTTGAAGCCATCTCTGCTTGTAGGGGAACTTGGCTTTGATACCACTTTATTGGACAATGGAAGATACACACTAGCTACAACTTAATTACAAATTACACTAAGAACAAGAACTCACTTTAAAATTTTTACACAAATACACTATTACAAAAGGAATACACTTTTAAGCCTACACACTTACAAGAAAGAGAATCACTACACTTTACTCAATACACTCACTTACTACAAAGGGAGCACTCACACAAATTTCTCAGTACACACTTCTATGTGTCTCACTTCACTCTTCACTCACTACACTTGAGCTAGACTTGACTTCGCTTGATGATCTCAAAGAGTGGCTGAGCACTACTATAGGCACTCTACTAAAGTCGGTGATGGACCATGTGGTGGAGGCCACTTCCAAAATTGCTTCAGCTAAAGATGCATCAAATCCCCCTCCCACGAGAATTCATCTCGCAAGAAAAAAGTGTTCCTCTTAAAGGGAACATCTCTCTGTTGGGACCCATTCAGTAGTGAAAAAAAAAAGGAAATTTTGAAATCAATGATGTGATAAATTCAAGGAAGTTGAGCAGAATTCGTTTGTAACCAAATAGGGGTTCCTGGATTCAACGAATAACCAAATAGGTATTCTCTGATGAAGGGTTGTTTGTTAAAAATTATGTGGCCCGCCTGTGATGGAACCCATATCAATATAAGCGATTGGCTAGGACCAAGGTTGATCTCCCCATTAAGCCTTAATCCGTAATCCTGTGAGAGTTTGGATTGAGATTGAACTCTTTTTAATGAGTTTTAGACGGCATCTAACTCATTGTGACTTCCCTCTCCACTATTCAAATGATGGGGAATTCTAGGGGCAGGCTTCCATACAGCGACGCTGTAGCTTAATATGCTATAGCGTGGATGTATATCCAATTGAATGTCACCACGTACTTTGGGGATTTCCAAACTGCATTTGCAACCTGCAAAACTTCGTTGGAGATAATAAATGTGTTTTCTTTCCACTTTTACCCTTTCAACAAAAGAGTAATTTGCAATGTCTTTTTATCTTTTGATGAAAAAATAAGAGCCCCACCTCAACATTTTTCCTACAAAAATATAAAAATGAGACCCACCTCTCTCATGCTTACAAAAAAAGCTCCCCTAGGTTTCTCACCTCTTTAATAGTGACTATCAAATTAATTTTTTTATATAACCTTGAATTGAAATGGGACCCACCTTTAAATGGATTACCTATAAGCTTGATTAAGTTTATAAAGAATAAATAAATAATTGAATCAAATCAAATGGTATGCCTCTTATGGATGATACAACTCTCTTTAATTGAAATAGTATTTGGTCGTGGTAGGAATAATAGCACATGCATTGATGCACTATTTTTTTTAAATGGCCAATCCAAGGGCAAAAAAGCTTGGATTGAGATAAAATTTGAGGATGTCTTATATATTCGTAGGGATTTTGTTTCGAATGGTTTGGATTATAATAGGTGGGTTAGGTCCAGTGTGGAGAATCCGGATTCAATAATTTAAAAATGGGCCTGCCACACTGTGCGGTACACTCTCTCCTCCCATGGGCTTAGTGATAAAGGTCTATGACAAACTAAAAAACTCAATTTCTATAGAAAACAAAAAAAGTCTAATTAATTTGTATATGTAATACAGAAGTAATATTAAAATTAGTATTAATAGTAGTACATGTAAATTAAAAAAGGTTGGAAAAACAATTAATTCTCAATAGTGAACATAATATTAATATTATGAGTTAATTAAAAAAAAAGGGTAAATCTCATTATCAATATTTTTTATAAGTGGGCCTCATTGAGGAGAGTAATGATTTGTTGCTCACTATTAGATTATATGGGAATTCTAAGTAGACCAAATAATGCTTGAGCCCGTGCCACATTTTTAATACTTAATTGCTTGATTGTTGTACTCCAATGTGTAATTATTTTTATCATTAATTGCTTAATATTTGTTTAAAATGGGCAACATTTTTTTAATTTAATCTTCTCATTATTCATTTAAAAAGTGTAGCATAGTTTTTATTTAACAGATTAATCTTCTTTTTTTTTTCTTATCATGTATAACAGAACGATGATTTTGAGTAGTTTAGATGTTACAATGTTGGTTCATTATTAGTAAATTGGACCTACCTTTTTGAAATAGAACAAGGGGTCCACATTTAAGAATTATTTCATATGTTGCATTAAAAAAAAGGGTCCAGCTTTAAAAATAATAATATGAGATGCACATTTAGAAGTTATAACATGAAACCCAACTTTAATTAGGAATTACATATGGCCCACATTTTACAAAAATTCAAAGGCTGGACACTTTTTTTAATGTGGATATAGGTCCCACAATTAAGAATTATAACATGAATCCATCTTTAGAAATTATATTTGGCCTCATAGTTTTGGAATTATAATAAATGGGACCCACCTTTTCATCTCATAAATTGAGAGTTTGAAAAGGGTAGTATTGGAAATTATTTTGTTAAGGAATTAGCAAGGGTATTTTTGAAAATAATTAGATTTATTTAAGTACCCATGTTTTGAGGAGAAGCATATAAAAGCCCATCCCAGAATTCTAAGAGGGCTAAACTTTCCCCGTGACTTCCAGATAGTTTGTGAGTTAAGGAATGCGAGTTGAAAGCCAAATTTTAATGAATTTTAAATGGCATCATACTGGCTTGTAAATTCGTAAGATTTATCTCACACCGTACAAAGATTATTTAAGACTATCTTGTCAGCCACAGCTCTCGGACAACCAAATTTTATTCACTGTTCCCTGCAGATTCTGCTGTCTAACATCCACTTTAGTTTTTTGGTAGAACATCCGCTTGATGTGTGCCCTGGAAAAGAGGAAGTAGTGGAATCTTTTTTGGATTTCAATCGTAAATGAGTGGTGTTCTGTGGCAAAGGATAGAGGATTGTGGGCCAGCTCTACTGACAATCAAATACCATCCCATTTTTTCTTCTGGTTTCCACTCCCAGATGGGCAGCTCCATTAGTTGTTCAAACTTAAAATCTTTCTTGTGTTTTCTTCTAAAATTCGGCCTAAATCTTTCCTGTGTTGTCTTTTAAAACTTGGCCTAAAAGTTAGGTCTTCACTCTAACCGCTCATTTATTTGTTTAAAATTATATTTTAAGAATTCTAAGCAATGCCTCCCTATCCAAACAGAAATAGATGGTAAAAGCGAGAATCTACATATGAGCATAAAATATTCTCTCTTTTGCTAGGAAATGATTATTTGGCCATCATTTTGAACTATCAAATCCTACAAAAATGAGGGACACCTATACTTTTACCTCTTTTTTCTTGAGGATAAGTACTAAAGGGCCCAGCATAACCATGGACAGCGGAGGGGTGCCCAGCATGTCAGGTTTAGGTAAAAACAGAAGTCATTTTCCAGTTGTCATTCAGAATCTTCTTTTAAAAATGTTGTCATTCAATCCCTCAAAGTCACGTTTTTGTTTAATAAAATTTACCCCTTTTACCACAAAAAAGAGAATTTTACGATGAGAATCACTTTACACTTTGTGAATAATGAAAAGTATTCCCGCTGCACGAGATCGTTCATCCTGGCACTGTTTCTTTTATGGAAAACAAATGTTTCAGATTTTGCCAAAAACAACTCCCTTAGACTTGGTGAAGACAAAAAAAGGCCTTGGAATGGGATATTGCCGCTCGTTTCCTTTTTTCTATTTTGTGGTCACGAGCAGCGATGATTTGAGCCACATGACCGGGAAAGACTCTCACTCCTATTATTTCTCTTAGCAAGAACTGCTAGACAACATGGTTAAAGTTATAGATAGATAGATCTATGGAAAATAGATTGACTCTAAGATGAGTGACGGGGTAGGAATGGCTCAAGAAGAGGGATCCAATGATCTGTTGCAAGCACATGCTCATGTGTGGAACCTCACATTCAGCTTCATAAGCTCCATGTCTCTCAAGTGTGCCATTCAGCTAGGCATACCAGACATTATCCACAACCATGGCCAACCCATCACCCTCTCTGAACTGGCAGCTTCCATTCCAATCACCCCCACAAAAACCGCCTTCCTGCAGCGGCTCATGCGCCTTCTGGTTCACTCAGGCATCTTTGCTATACAGAAAAATGAAGAAAACAAGGTAGAAAAGGAGCAAGGTTATGTGCTCACACCATCATCTAAGATCTTGCTGTCGACGAGAACGGGTGTGTCGCCATTTTTGTTAATGATGACGGACTCAGTCCTAGTGTTGCCATGGCACTTCCTCAGCAGTTGGTTCATAGGCAATGAGCCTACTGCCTTTGAGACTGCGCATGGGACGAGTCTTTGGGGTTACACTGCCAATCACCCTGAGCACAACAACCTGTTTAATAAGGCCATGGCCAGTGACACACAGCTTGTGATGAGCATCATCGTTAAGGAGCTTGCATCAGTCTTCCATGGGCTTCGATCTTTGGTCGATGTCGGTGGTGGCACTGGGACTGCTGCGACGATCATCGCAGAGGCCTTCCCACAGGTGAAGTGCACTGTATTTGATCTCCCGCATGTTGTTGAAACCTTGCCAAAGGATAGCATTATACATGCTGTTGGAGGGGACATGTTTGAATCCATCCCTCATGCTGATGCAGTTTTCTTGAAGGTACTTTAAATTCTCTCCATAGTAGCGGCTATTACCCCAATAAAACACAAAAAAAAACTTGGATTTTCACTTTCCTACGCCCACAAAAATACTTGACAAAATGTTATTAAGGCAACGTATGCTTTTTCCCATGGATGGGTGCAAATGGGTGAGTATCCTTAAAAGTCTCTCGTTTTGAATAAAGCGGGTTTGGAATCTATTTTTCATCCCGGAGAAATTCAGATCCATTGGATGTGGAATCGGATCCTATTATGTTATGATTCAAGCCTCCAAATACATGACAATAACATTTACATATAAACTTTATATGGATTTTCTCTTTTAAACGCCTAAATAGCTTGAGTTATATTCATTTTAAAATTTATTTAACTTTAAGTATATAGTTATCATTTATTATTCCTACTTTTATTTTTAAAAGGATTTATTTTAAGCTCTTTTATCCAATTATACTAATGCAATGGGTATTTTATTTTGGATCAGGATTCGGTTTTTTAAGTTGAAGCTGTAACCATATATATAAAATATAGGTTACGAGTCAGAACCAAAACCGGTTCCAAATTATTAAAATGGGTACAGGTCTGATCCACCATGGTTTCATCCACAGATCTGACCCATGTGCATCCCTTCCCTTCCCCCATTGCTTCCTGTATCCATTTCCTAGTGTGGCAACTATGGTTTTCTCTTTACCTTGGTTCCACATGCATTTGTTCAATATAACAGAAGCTGATTCTGAAGCTGTTACACCAGGAAAGGCCTAATCATACTTGGGTAGTTTCCAACCATCCCATTAAACACAGCAGGAAAAAGGCTAGAACAAACTTTGACTATCCACCTAATAGGTTCCAAAACTGCTTTAGCTAAAGATGCAGCAAATGTCTATCTCATAAGAATTTATAGATAGAATCTTGGATAAAGTTCCTGCTGTTTGAATTCTGTTATTCCTATATCCACTATTAAACCCTGGAATGATCTGAAATTCAATAATAATTGAAGTTACACCAATTTTAGAGAATGAGGGCACATTTGGTAAGGATCCTCAGCAAGGAAAACTACCTGATTTTCTGCAGATTTTCTGAAAATCCACATTTGGTAAAAGTCCACACGGAGGAACAGGAAAACCTAAATCTTCAAATATAGTTGATTTTGCTAGTCCGAAACACCCCACCCCAATTGGAACAGGCAAATCTGCACAAGTGGGGCTACAGAAAAAAAAAAAAATTGGAGGGACCAAATTTTTTTTTACACACTTTTATGTTTTTGTTGGCTACTAATTCACGACCTAAAAGCATTCATCTTCTTCGGAAGGCTAAAAAGGTAGGGGGTCAAAATTTAGCGGTGATTCATAACGGATTTTGAGATATTAGTGAAAAAATCAAAACTATTAGATGAGTGTTTGTGAACTTTAATGGGCCCCTTGATAACAACCCAAACTGTTCAATCTTCTTTGGAATGTTGAAAATGACTAGGGTAGGGTTGCAAACCGAATGGTTCCGAGTCGAAACCATACTGGACCCGAACTCAGACCCGTTACTAAATAACGGTTCCAGTTTTGGGTCCATGTGTCGGAACCTATAAATATATATATATATATATATATACGTATATATAGACCCAAAAATGGACCTGTTTATCAATTAGAACTTAAATTGGGTTCCAGACGTGGACCCATTTATGAATCATAACCTAAATAGGTTCTCGACCTGATTTTTTGCTGGTCGAAACTTTTGGGTAATCGAATACCCGTTTGCAACCCAAGCTAGGGAGTCAAGCTTGATGTCTTAATTCATTATGGATCTTCAAAAAACTACAAAAAAAATCTAGACCGTTGATCTATAAGGGCCATCACACCCTTTTACATGCAGTCCCTTTTCTTTAAACTTTAATCATTCCTGTAGGCCTCTAATCACAATCAAAACCGTTCATCATCTACGGAAGGCCAAAATCAGCCAAGAGGTCAAATTTCAACCATTTATTCATCATGGATTTTGAGATTATTGTGAAAAACTCCTAACCGATAGACGACCGTGTTTGGACTTATGTGGGCCCTAAATTACGATGTGAGCTGTTCATCTTCTTTAGATGGTTAAAAACAGTTAAGGGGTCAAATTTCGTATCTTGGTTCCTCCTGGATTTTGAGGAACATGTGAAAAACGGTGAACCGTTGGATCTAGTATAGTGTTAACGGTTTGATTCCACTGTGCTGTCCATACATGGAATGTGTTGATTCCTCCTCTTAAAAATCAACAGTGAGGATAGCCTAATTTCAGAGGATGCAAAGAATCTTCTGAAGGACCAAACGTGAAATGCATTTTGAAATCATGACAAGTTCATAATTTCAGGTACTAGAAATTTTTCCTACTACTGACATTAGAAAATTTTCTCAGTGGAAAGCGAATGTTGTGTAAAATAGGAAGTAATGGAATTCATGGAGTCTATTGGATTCCATTCAAAACCATTGATCTATAAGGCCCACAGGAATGAATAAAGTTAAAAGAATTTTTATATCTTGAAACACTCGACAAACCCATCAAATAGTTTCTCCCATGGTAGGAAGTGACTACTTGGCCATTACCTGGTAAATCAAATCCTAGGAAAGCTAGACAACACGGTCTTTAATATTTCTTTCTTTTTAATTCTATTCTCTATGAATTCATCGGAATTCAATATCAAGCAACCAAACGGACCCTTAAAATGGTAAGATGCACCAAAGAAAATTACATGTGAAACTAATTTTACTCACCATTACTTGAAAATTTGTCTACCCTCACAAATACTTGTGTTCCTCACTTCCTGTTTCTTGCATTTCTTTAATGCTTTTACATTATTATCGTAACAAATCAGGCACTAAAGGCATTTGATCCTAGCATATCATTTATCACATTCATTTCTTAGTTCAGCAACTATTGTTTTACTAAAAGTCATTAAAAAGAATGAGAGAACTTCATACACCAGAACTGTTTGATGATGCTTAAAAAGCATAGTATCACTACTTGCAGTGGCTTCTACACGCTTGCAGTGATGAGGAATGTGTTAAGATACTGAGACGATGCAAGGAAGCGATTCCCTCAAAAGAAGAGGGAGGAAAAGTGATCATCTTGGAAATGGTTCTGAATGCTAATAAAGATCACAAGCCGATGGAGACACAACTTTACTTTGATGTTCTGATGTTGGTGAATACAAAGGGAAGGGAGAGAGAAGAACATGAATGGCGAAAAATCTTCATGGATGCAGGTTTTGATGATTACAAGATTTCACCAGTGTTGGGTCTTAGGTCCCTTATTGAGGTCTACCCCTCCTGAGCACGAGGATCTAAAGTTGTTGGTGATACTGCTATTATTATGTTCTGTTCTATGATTGTGTATTTATGTATGATTTGCATGGTTTCTCTTAGACATTCTATGAAATGGAATATATAGCTATATATTTCTAGTATTAAAATAAGAAGAATGCTTAGTTTTTTTTTGGTAAATGTAGAGACAAAACGTTTGTCACAACTCCAACATGAATTATTAACCACATTTATCATATGCGGGCCTCCGTTCATTATATATGTTACATAATTAATATCATACATGATTTATTGTGTGATGATATGTATAATTATGTATAACATATAGAACAAAGTAAGAAACAGGAAAAGCGAAATAGGCTCTAGCTCGAGCTCGGCTTGATTAGCACAAAAGCAGAGCTGTGCTTACTTGACTCAATTCACATCTCTACAAACAGAAACACCCCCTCCTCTAAACTTGTGTAACAAATAAGATTTCATAAGGTTAATGTAAAAGTTTTGAGGTAGTAACAGCATAGATTTTAATTCTGAGGAAAGGGGACTGAAACAGGATAAAAGTCAACTCTTTAGATATAAGACCGTCACAGTTTTAGCCATTAAAAAAAATAGTCACTGTGTTTTGTTAGTGATGAAGATGGGCAAGTAAGCTTTTGAAAGAGCAAAATAACAAGGATGCAACAAAAAAAGAATTTTCAAGCACATGAAAGACAAGAACCTTGGGACCAATTAAGGAAATGATTTTCAATGGCGGTGAAGATCAGTAGCTCATAACGAAGATGGGCTCATCAAAGTTAAGAAAAACCTTACAAGGAGTGATTTATAAAGGCGAGATGGCCAAACCAAGTAAATTTGAGAGGTCCAGTTATCAGAATTGATGATCAAATATCACAAGATTTTCAATTTGCTTGACAAGCAGGATGCTTGATCCAGTTCGAGAAGATGAAAAGGGGCTAACTTTGTACATTATCAACTTAACCAAACTACCTCATGTCTAACTTGGGAGAAAGGAACCATGCATCTACATCAGCCCACGATAGTGGATGAGAATACAGAAGTCTTAAGTTAGAACCCAACTGGGTCTTGACGCTGGGTGATACAGTCAATGAAATAGATTGTAGGAAGTTATATTAATAACATTTCATGCTCTAGCAGCTCCAGTGAGATAGTTGAAAGGCTACAAGTTACATATTGGAGATGCAAATTGTATAAGGGGTGTGGAAGGAAAGAAATAAAATAACATTAGAAGGGCAATGTTCATCTTTGGTATCAATTCTTTGTAAAACCATTCATTCATTCATTGACGGGCACTTTCTCCAAATTTCAGCTTTTGGATCTAAATTGGGATTCCACAGGTTCAATTGATGGTTCAGTGGTTGGCTCTAAAACCACCCTCCTATTGGGATCCTTCCTCTGGCCAGAGGGCTAAAGTTGAGCATTGATCAGAGTCAAAAGGGAAAGCGAGAATATTTTGCATGGCCGGGCGATGGGGTTATTAGAGATGAACTCAGTGAGATAATTTGGCTGTTTACAACCCCATCTGCTGTAACAGATATGATAGAACAGAAATCCAAGGAACGCATAAATATTATCCTAGTGGAAAAGGTATAGGAACCACTTCATGGTGGAAGGAATTCAAAGAATGCCAGATGCTGGATAAAAGTGTTGTTTCAACCCACCTTCTCTGTTTTTACGATGGAGTGAAAAAAAAATCAAGTTGAGTTGAGCAGGATATCTGATTCATGGAACAATCTCATCTCCAGAAAGGTATTCAGAAATGGATGCTTCTCAGAGATGGTTCTAAGAGGTTTGCTTCTTCCTCTTTTGTTTGGAGAGGGCTTGCATTCAGTGAATTTTGAAAGGATAGGAGAGGAACTGCAAATTTGCAATTTCTGCTTATAAAGTAGGAAGGTAGGTTTAGGTAGCCCACTAGCCCCCCTTGCCCTAGGCCAAATCAGCTGAAAAAAAAAGTCGAGAGGGGAGACAGAAGCAGAGCTGATGCCACTGCACCAAAAGCCATCCCAAATCCCAAATTCCATAGGACTTGGTCAAGTCCCTTCAGACCTGACTCATCCTTGACCAAATCCAGGGTCAACTCAGCCTTGGCTGAGTTTTAAAACACTGCTTCTTAACAAAATCAGGAACTTCGAGACCATCTTCTCATTGGAATCCTGCAAAATGCATTGGCATGTGCTTGTATTATCTTTGTGTTGCTTATACAACTTAATGTTTTATTCTCTCCCTCCCTCAAAAGAAAAAAGAAAAAAATTCACACAACCACGCGTATGTACGCATATTAGGCAAGTTGTGTGCAACATAAGAATGGAGTTAGCAGAAGGGACAAGAGTTATAACAGGAATGCTGAGATTTTGCTTTAGGAAGTCCACGATGAAAACTTTGCCTTCACTTCTGTTTCTCCTCCATCTATATCATAATTTCTCATATTCTATTTTACATATGAATCTACACTTGCTTTATCTTGGATCATTGCAGACACCTGAATAGTCTCGTGACAATAAAACCTGACAACAAGTATACCATTGCAGTGAAGAGAATAGCAAGAAGAATCAGGAAAACTGCTGCTAAAGTCCGACAGCAGACATCCATTTTAATGCTGACTCTATCAGAAGGGTGTACAGAGACTCTCCTAGGAGATAAAAGAACTAAGTCACGGAAGAAGTGGTCATCCAAGAGCTAGTACGAACGAACAACCATGAACCATGGAAATAATTGCAAAGGAATATTGAAACTCCATGAAAACTATAATAATTTTAGTTAAACTTTCTCTTCTTTGAAAGTTGATAGTAAGAAAAATTATAATCTTTATATTTAAAATTCCATATACTTTCAGTGTTTTAACACAGAGACATGCACATGCACACACATTCTGATTCCCGTTGGGAAACTTCTGCTGATGAAGTGTTCTCTTATTTCTGTGAAAATCACAGTTTGTAGTGGACCTTACCATTCATATATACTCCGGTTGTTTACTGTCTGTGCCTTTTCAAATCATTTTAACATGTTGGGATTTTTTTCTTCCATCACAAGATTCTTTTTCTTTCCCTTATTTGAGACTTTCCAAAATTTTACAAAGAGCTCAAAATCGAATTCCTAATGCAGTAAAGAGAGGACATGGAGATTAAGAATCGTTTGAGGAATCAAATTGAAGATTTCCATTGAGAATCACTCATTCCAAAAACTAATGGTTCACTCATTTCAGCACTTATCATTCTTTTTAACTTAAAACATTCCATGAAATCATTATACCTAAAGAAAAATAATAAAAGAAAATAACCACATTTTCCTACCATTTCTCCGAAACGCTGAAACATGTTCAGTTTCCTTTATAGATTCATCAAGTCCTACAAATTGATCTTTCTGCATACAACTAAATAAAACCCAAAAGAGTGTACAGATGAGAAATCAAAATTAAAATACCATCATCTCTCCTGTTCAGGCTCTATCTGAATTCAAAGGTCTTTAAACTTAAATAAAATAAATAACCCACAAAGAAAGCAATGGATTCTGCAGGTTTAGCCCTTTCGTTTCATTTGTATATCCTATTTTGAGAGAGAGAGAGAGAGATCATACATGGTTCTTAATGATTCTCCGCCTAGCAAGGAATCTTGATACAGCTGGGGTGAGAGCGATAGTGATTGGAACCCGAACAGGAAACAATGCCTTGTTGCAAAGGACAGCAAGGGCGAGGGCACCACCACTAGAAACAGCCAATTCAGTACTTCGGTTCTTCTTTTGCTCTGGCAGATCTGAAACTGGTGGGCAGTCTTCAAAGAAGACATCATCAGGCAAGTCGGGAAGGGAGACAGGGGCAGGGGTATTAGAAGCAGGATCTTGTTTGGAGTCACCAGAAAGACCAACCTTGCTGAGGAGGGATTCGACATCGACGTTGTTCTTTATTGCAACATAGAGGCCGCCGATGGAGACGGCAGAGACTGAAAGGTGGACCCCAAGGGCGACCTTCCCGTACTTCTTCAATAAGTCCCGAAATCGACCACCGAATGCCATTTTATCAGAGATAAATGATGAATAAGGCTTGGAGTCTGGGGTTTAGGGATACAGGTTTTGGTTTTATGAAGGGAATAGAGGAAGAGAAAAGGTACAAGTGTTTTTGGTTGGGAGATGATGCAGCGTAAGAGTTCTGTGAGGCATTGGCACAAATAACAGTAAGGTCTTAATAGAGATGGAGTTATTAATGGAAAACTTTCAAAAAATTTCCCAAAATAGTAATGAAAAAAATACCGTAGAAGTAACAAGGGCCCAAAGCAGTTGGGCCATGCTTATTTTACAACCACAAGGTTGCAGGTTGAGTCATGTTACCATTTTAAAAATAAAATAAAATAAAAATTGCAAAGACAAAGTATTTGAATAATGATAAGACATATCATTTATAAATGTATAAAGCCAAATATATGAACATTAGTTTTTTTCTAAATGATACAAGAAAATAAAAAAGAAGAAAAATTGAAACTATAATCCTTTCATAGGGCCTCTTTCTATCAAAGAATTCATGTCTGGAGAATTAGTAAATTCTGCAAAAGCTGTCCCCTGGGTGGAATTCCTGAACCCTCCTCTTGGCTGGAGCAAATGCTTGAGGAGGTTGAAATTTGAGAATTCCAAAAGATAAAAAAGACTTTCCCGTGGTTGGAATACAGAATTCTAGCAGAAAAAAAAAAAAAAAAAAAAAAAAGGAATGTGGAAATGCCAATGGGACAGCCATCACATCATTGTCCAGAAATCCCTGACACCACAAATTCCTGTTAGGAATTCTCCTAAAGAAATAGGCCCTGCATGTCCAAATCAGAAATCTGTTTTACGTATAAACCATTACTAATTGTGTCTTAATCAACATCAAATACAACTTCAACAAAAGCATCATCCAAAAGAATACCTCACTAAATATGATTATGTGAAACTAGGGAACAAAAGCATCATCCAAAAGAATACCTCGCTAAATATGATTATGTGAAACTAGGGAGTACAAAGGGGTTTGGGTTGGGTTGACGGTGGACCCAAGTCTAAACCCCAATTAGGGCATGTTTGTGTAACATGTTTTATGTGGACTCCGTCTTCCCATGTTCGTAGAGGTTTACTTTCCTTGAGGAAAAATGTCAAAAAGCAGTCCGTCCGATTTTTTTCAAATTTGCGGAAAACTGTTTCTAATTAGGGCGGGGATTGGAATGGAGGGTGAACTGGAAAGGCACCTTCGAAAAGCAGAAATCTGCAGAAGTAGCACAAACATGCCCATATTGTGTCCTGTGTACAATTGAAGTCTAATGTATCAAGTATAGGACATGGACCCAACTCCGATGCACTCCACCAGACCTGGACCTAACTCAAAGCCTCAGTATATTGTTTCGTGTTAAACTTTATATGCAGGGAAGTGCACATGTAACCATCTATAATTTTTAACAATTACATACAACTACTTATTACAAATAACCATCTCCATCTCGCTCCACCACCATAACTCACAATCGAAGACCAATTTTATTAGCAGATTAATCTGTTATGTAGTTTACTTGAAAGCAAGAATTCTTTCCTAGATTTAACCAGATTTAGATTAAATTGAGTGTTTAATAAAGATTGAATTGACTAGGATTTAATGGGTGCTTTTTTCATTAACCTCTTTGACATTAAACTGGGTTATGCTAAGAACTGTGGAAGATCTTTTTTCTTCAATGGCACATGGGGTGCAAATTTATTCGTGATAAAATTTTATTGAAGTTAGTGTTATATGCTACTGTTTGCAAGCTTTGGTAGGATCAGAATAATAGAGTTTTCAAGAATAAAAGTAAAACTACCAAGGCAATTATTGAGGCCATTGTTTGGACAGTGTCGGAGCGGGTGAGTACGAAAAAGGAGATTAAAGGATTTTCATTGGAAGCTATCAATAAATCTTGGAATTCAGTTTTTCAGGGGGGATGGCATTATAAATTTGTAAAAAGAATAATGTGGATTTGTCCCCCATATAAGTTGGATTTTGATGGTAGTTTCTTATAAAGCATTCAAAGAGGAGGTATCAGTGGTGTCATTAGGAATTGGAATGGAAATGTTTTAAGGAATTGTTCAGGGCCAGTGGATTCTTTAGATGCCAATGAAGCTGAAGTTTTTGCTTTGTTGATTGGATGTTGTGACTTGTGAGCAAGGATCAAAATAGCAATTGTGGCGGGTGTAGCAGTCGTTGGCCAAAAAGCTGCATAGTAGCGTAGTAGTGTGAATCGAAAAGGATATACAAAAACTTTGAAAAAAAATCTAAAAAATCCAGATATTGGAAAATGTTAGAATTTGATGCTTTTTTCCTTATAATAACTACGATAGGGGGTGTAACGGTCCCTTCAGTGCATAGAAGTTCTGTATCGCTGAATGATTATTTCAAAAAAATATTGATCTAATTTTTCCCATGTATTCATGTTAGTTAGCTTTACTAAGTAACAAACTATTATGCATTTCTAAATTTTGGAGAGGAGAAGAAAAGAAATAAGCATTATTATGCATTTTAAAAAGTTTTAGAGAGTAGCAGTCAATCTCACTCCGTAGTGACTCCATAGTGGGTGTAGCGGCCCCATAGCGGCCACTACAAATGAGAGCAGCGATAAAACCATTTAGCGAAGCGGTCTTCATTGTAGCGCAGCAGCCACTATTTTGATCCATGATTGTGAGTTGGCTAAAATGGGATGTTTAAATCCTGTTCTTGAAGGTGATTTTTTTTCATCTATCCAGTGCGGCTCTAGGAGGGCTATTCACCCTTAGAAGACTGCAAATTGGGAGAGGAGGTGCATGATATCTCAAGGCAGTTGAATGCTTCTTTCCATCATATTTTAAGAGAAGCTAATGCATTGGCGCCTGGCGGACGGCCTTGCTGGGGAAAGAGTTTTTCGACCTTCTATTTCATTTGATGTTTAGAATTTTTTAAGTTATTGGTTTTGATTGCATTGTGGCTCTTGTATTTTTCTTCTTTTTGTCGAAATAAAAGTTTAATGTTATCAAGAAAAAAAATACACAATGGATGTTGTCAAGGAAAATAGTTATTGATGGTCAAGGTGATTGGCGAAGATTTTTTTAGATTGGTAGAGTGATGAAGTTAAGGGAAGCCAACTACGACTGATGGATGGTGAGCCTAAATACCCCAATCTTTAATCAAACAAGAAGAAAATTAGATATCCACTCGCCGTTGATAGTAAAAATCCACAGTAGATATCTTCAATCAAATGGAAGACAGTCAACCAATAGGAGAAGAGACGGAAATTTATAAAGAAATTTTCTTGAAGATAAAAATATCATAAAAAAGTCTAGGGTTAGATCATAGATGTTCCTTTGCAATAATTAAGTAGTAATTAACAGTCCGTAAAACCCTAAAACATATCTAAATCATTCATTTCATTACTTAACAAATTTTAAAATAACATCTCAGCCATTGAAGAACTTCTAACAAAAGGGATACATCTATTGAATCCTCATTGGTGACACACATATTCTTAGATAGTGTGTGTGTCTCTGTGTATTTACTTTCAATTGAAGGAAATAAGGTTGTCTGACCTTTTATCCCTACCCTTTTTTTCCAAACTGCAACTGAAAAATCTGATCAAAGATCAGTTCTATACAGCACAGTTCTTTAGTTTAAGACTTGTTTTGAACATCTGTGGGTATTTATTGGGAATGTTAATAACATAAGAGTTTCATAATCTCTTCATTTGGATCATCGTGAGTATTCTTTGGAGAGTTAGTCAATTAAAAAAACTATCCTTTGCCATTCCAAAAAAAAAAAAAACTCCTTTTGTGTGATTTGTATTTATAATCTATCATATGACAATCTATGGGACAATTACTTTAAACAAAGTCAGTATGATCCCTCCATGAATTACTGCAATTTCCACAGGCATTGCACCTTCCTTTGATGTTGATAAATACTCATAAATAATAGTATTTTGGGTATACGGTAGCTACATGCATTCTTGAAGGTTTCCTTTGCCCATGGACCAAGGAATCATTACCTAGTTTTTAGGTCTTGAAATACCCAGATCCAAGAAAGGGATTTGTATTAATCAGCACAAGTATACTCAGGATATAACACTATTGCTCCATTGAATGATGCTAAACCAGTTGACACATCTTTAGAGTTGAATGTTAAGTACAGAAAGAATGAAGGGAACTTTATTTCCAATCCTATTCTTAATTGAAAACTAGTTTGAACCTGGAAGCCTTATAGATTTGACTATGGCAAACATGGCATCACTCATGCAGTTCATAGTCAGCATAAGTTTCCAACCAAGTGGGTTGACCAAATCCGACTGGTAACACGGTCGAGTTGACCAAGAGACTTGGCAGGTTATTAAATTAAGTTTTATGAAAAATATAAACATTATAATAGGTAACAAAGAAAACATGTAAAAAATAATAATAAACATATATATACACACTATCACATAAAAAAATGTATGATGAATTCTACATTCTAATGTATATATAGGTTACATAATTTTGCAAGTGACGCCTAGAAGAATATTCTAGCAAAAAAAAGGCATTAACAATCACAGAACTACACATTATAATAGGTAACAAAGAAAATTTGTAAAGAAATAATAAACATATATACACACTATCACATAAAAAAATGTATGATGAATTCTATATTCTAATGTATATATAGGTTACATAATTTTGCAAGTGATGCCTAGAAGAATATTCTACCGAAAAAAGGCATTGACGATGGCTGAACTACAAAAGAATATTCTATTGACAAATAGCATTTGCAAGGTGCAAATTTCAAAACCCTTGGTTCTCTCTCTAGTGCTTGTGAATAACTGACAACATATAAGGCCAAATAATAAAAAATGGTCAGAAAGAATTCTAAGGATTTTTTCTTGCAAACACAGAATGTCAGAGAGCACAGAAAATTAATCTAATGATTGTTTTCTTCTTAAAAAGGAGGAAAAGGAACTTTTTTATTTCGGGCTAAACTAAAGAGAAAGAAAGAGGGAGAGAAAAATATCAATATTTTCAATTTAGGATCTGAGCCAATTGCAAGGGGAAAAAGAAGAAGTAAAACAATACAGATAGTTTTCATATTCACATTAATTCCAAAAGGAGATCATAGAGAAAAAAATTCAAAAAAAAAAAAAAAAAAAGAAGAAGAAGAGATAGAGAGAGTTTCATTTTTATTCCACTCACAAAATGCGATCAGAAGAGATAGACGGCTGTGTGTGAGGTTTTATGGAGGGAAGTACAAAAAAGGCAGGGGTTTGGCTAGTTAGATTCTTGATATGGGTGTTTTTTTTTTAAACTTTTACTTGACTTCGATTTGGTGGACTCATCTCAACCAGATGAGTTGGGTGAGTTCCTAGTTGTCCAGCAGACCAATCAAGTTTGGGGCACAATTGCCCCAGCAGGGTTATACCTGACCCAGTCACCCCGTTAGCAACATACCCTACTCAAATTGTTTGAGTTCCCAGACACTCACCATGTCAGAAAACTATTGTTCATAAAACAAAAAAAAAAATCACCTATAATCAATAACTTTCGCATCAACAGTGGCAAAGAGATCAAAAAGTTTAAAGTTCAATCCAATGGTTAATACAATTCAGATGTGTATAAATATGAGTATGTTGTATATTCAAAAGAGAAACTGAGTGCGAGGGGAGAACAGTGCAAGCAGTGGACCACCCGCAGGCCAATGCTCAGGATGGTCCTATGTACGATGCAGCTATTTTAGTGTGTGCGCGCAAGCACGTGCATTCACCCACTCATGTGCATATGGGTGATGATCCTCACAATGGGACATGTGAATTCCTTCCAAAATAATCAAAGTTCTTGTGCATTATATACCACCATCATTGAACCTTGTCGTCTTTATTGTGCACTAGTCTTTCAAATCATTTAACAGTCCAAATCTACCCCTCTTAAAAAACAGGAGAGAAGAAAGAAGTCATTAGATCTCCAATAATAGCTTTGAAACAAGCACACTGCACAAACAAACAGAAGATTAAGCAATCTATATGCATCCAGCAAAAAACCCAACACATTCCCTGTATATGCACTATAAATCAAGGCCATAAATCAAAAACCCAAACAGATACCCAACTGATTCAATCTTCCGTACCAAGAAAGCATCAAACTCTAACATTAAAAGAGAAAAGCATCAAACTTTACCATGTACACAAAACTCAAGCACCGCCCCACCACCCATTCATCAATCAAACCCATGCCCATAAAATAATCACAGTAGAAGAAATCAAGACCCATGGCTTTTGGCTTGGGGCATGTACACATTAAAAAAAAACTACCGCATCCATCATTTCGAAAGAGGAAGAAGAAGAAGAAGAGGAATTAGAAGTTTTGGGATTTGGGTTTTGTTACCTGCAGCTGAGAGAATCGGCGAGAGGGTCTGGATCTTCCTAAAACCCTAGCAGAGAAAGCTGAAGTGTATAGCCTCAGAGTGGAGGATATTAAAATATTGTTGGAAAGCCCTACATAATGTTTGTTAGAAATGTAAGTATGAACTAATATGGTAATTAACCCCAAGGGTGGCTCGGTTGGCACAAGGCACGGACCGGTTTGCACCTGGAGGTTGTAGGTTTGAAACCTTACTAAGATATAAGGGCTACAGGAAGTTTATCTGGTTTTCCTTCGGACCCGAAGGAATTAGTCTAGTCCAAAAGGTTGAATCCTTTTTGAAAAAAAAAAAAAACTAACATGATTATTTTAAAAAAATTTCTCCTTCATCAGCGGGATTTCTTTCAAAGTCTGACCCGACCCGCCAGCCTGACCCAAACCTTAATATTGTTGGTTAGGGTCACACGAACTTAACTAGCAATTAAATGAGTCGGATTTGGGTTAAACAACATAATACATCTAACCCGCTTTAATGGGTTTGTTGTGATAGGTTTTTTTTATTTTTTTTAGCATGCAACTTAACCGACAAATATTAATGTTGGTAAGAAATGTAAGTATGAACTAATATGGTAATTTTGAAAGATTTTCTCCTTCCTCGGTAGGATTGCTTTCAAAACCTGACCTGACCTGCAAACCTGACCCGAACCTTAATATTGTCGGTTAGGGTCACGCGTACCTGACCTGCAATTAAATGAGTCGGATTAGGATTAAACAACACAATCCACCTAATCCATTTTTAATGGGTTTGTTTAGGGTTGACCCGAATATGTTAGCTCATTCAAACTATTTATGTTGAGTTTATTTTGTATGGAATGAGTCGCGCTTGTGTTAGGCTTTTTTAGCAGGTAATTTAACCCAAATATAGCCATACTATTAAAACGAAAAAGGGGGCAAGTTTTTATAGGGTCAGTTTAAATGGGCTGGCTCGCATTGAATGTGGGTTATACGGGTCGGATCAGATTGACCTGCATTAGGCTGGTAGAAATACTTGACTAGTTTTAACAAGAGATTGAATACAAGTTGTACTGTAATCTGTAAATACCCCTTATCAAGTTGACCCATTCTGAATAGACTCGGCCCGTTTGTCATCCCTACTTTCGAGTTTCAACTTTTGTAGGCTACATCCTTTTGATTCCTCAATATTACAATAAAAACCTTCTAAATTGAGAGTAATATAAACAGTTGGACTGAGTATGTGAAGAAATTGAAGTATGGGGCACATATTCATATGATTTATAATATGGTCCACCATTTTAGGAATTATAATACAACCCTCATCTTTTGTGACTGTGACTACGTGACCACCTTTGGAAATTGGTAAGTGGAGCCACTTTATTTGAGATCATGAATATAGGGACTATCTTTAGGATAAGTGAGAGGATTTGAAATCTTTGAATGACATTCTTTAAAAAGGTAAGAAGGAAGAGATGAGTATGATACACTTGTGCCAATGGATTGTTTCTTAAAATAAGGTTTTTTCGTTCTAAATTTCTTATTCTGGTTACGGTTTTGAAATTCCTTTTTTATGGATCTAAATTCGAAAGAGTGATTTACACGTACCAAACATGTTTCCACGACGCCAAGCTCGCCCTAATGGATGTATTGTAATCTCATGGTATACATACCATTAATTGGATGATGGGCCAACTCCTGTTGGAGTAAGTTTTGAACGGTTTAGATTTCACAAGTGGGTCCCGTTGGCCGATTATTGGGCCAGGAAAATTTCCCACATTCCACCCTCACTGTTCCATACAGGAGGTTGGCATTTTGCCACCGTATTCCCTCACTATTTTGCTCCCCATGCCATTTCCTGTTTCCTTTTTGTTCTTCTGCATCAACCCATCTTCACCTCTTTCATTTCCTTGTTCATCTCATACCAAAAAAGCGCAAGTCTTTGATCCATTTAATGTTCCCCAAGACCAATATGTACAGGTCTGATCTCCTCTTCTCAACCCCATCAATTAGAATTTTCATTTCTCAACTAAAAGTTTCTCAATTCACTATAAAGTCTTTGGGATTGATTACAGAATGGAAGCTTGATTTCATTCTATCAATTAACAAATGATATATTTGAGGCACTCCTTAATGCATCCAATCACAGGGTTAGAGGAAGATAAAAGGCACATTTTGGATTTGGGGTTGGCCAATTATCACACTAATCAAATCATTCTCACCATTATTTAGGCTCCCAGAGTTCATATTTTATCATGATTCAATCCAACTGTGCATAATGGCTGGATCAGTGTATTTGCCATGTGTGATAAGGACTTGGTATTGATTTTGGTATTTCCTCTAATAATATGCTTGATTAGATGATCACCTAATTCATGGGTTTTTATTCTCTTGTTCAATTCATGTTCAAATCAATTGCATACACTTTTAGAAGCACATACTATTATTCTTAAAGCTAATGTATAATATAATTGTGCAAGTCGTACTACTTGTTTCTTTTATTTAATATGTAAATAGACTAATAATCATCAGCACATGACACTTCTCATCTTTTTAATGATTTGGGCTTGGATTATTAACTTCTGTAATTTCATCACTTTACATCCATTTGATAACCTGCATTGCCTAGTAAATGCAAAATGAATATCTAATAATTATGATTGTGGAAATATTTCTAATTCCAATTTTTTTTTTTTTTTTTTTTGGTTTTCGATGGGCAACAGAGAGAACTTAATTTTAAAGATAGAAGTACAAAATACAAGTTATGCAATATTTTTTAGATACTGTAGATGAAGACAAAAAGAGAAATGCACTCCTTCTGTGACATGGTGTTTTTTTTTTTTTGGATAAATCCTGTGACACAGCTTTTGCCTGCTCCAATTCCCTGTTTTGCTAAAGCATTAGCCTCTATATTAGCTTCTCTATAAACATGAGAAAAAGTCATTGTCATTTATGAACGTATATGTGTATCTCATAAGTTGTATCTCCCTCAAAATGGAAGCCAGCCACCATGGTTCTATTTTTTCCTTGCCCACTTAATTGCCTTCTTTGAATCCCCTTCAATTATTGAATTGCATACATGTCTTTCCTTTGATTGTTCCAAATCAGTTTTAAGTGGTTGATATTTCCTTTATTGGAAGATAAGATATTGCTTTCTTTTGTTTACCCTTTTTTGCCATTTTTAAGTGCTTTGAGTTGATGATATTGGAAGTTACTTTCCAGTGGAACTTGATCAAGATAATTATGTTTGATCAAGTAAACTTTGTTTTCTCCATTTTTGTTACTAACCTGCATTGGTTCATCATTTGATATGGGAAGTTAGATGAGTCAACCAGCTATCTTTTTTTTTAATTTTATGTATGATTGATGGCTTTGGCGCTATTGTGTATTTTATTTTTTAGCAAGGGCAGAGCTGTGATATTCTATAGGTGGATTAGCTGCTAATGCTTTTACAGAAATGAAACATGAGCTGGCTCCAATTACTGATTAGATATGCATCTTTCTGATGGAACAAAACAGGTCACTATGTTTATGCAAATTGCATATTGTTAATAGTTATGCATACTAGTTTCAAAGTTAATAGAAAATTTGATGAGTCCTTTGAGTTGGAAAACTCCTATGCATGAATGTTTAGTGAAGTTTTCTTTAATTGCTCCCATATTTTGATTACTTGTAAATTGTCTTAAACCCAATGAACTTTTTCAATCCAACAGTTGATATTCCTTTCTTTTGAGAAGAGCTCAACCCTCCTCTGGATGAACAGGGTGGGGCTACAACTTGAATGTTTTGGATCTTTGAAAGTTGGAGGAAACCTGTAAGTGTTTCATTTGACCTTACTTGACCACACTATGTGGTCTATGTTCTGTTGTCACTCTCCTAGATAAATAGGTATATTTATAATATCATGTATCATTCGAGGATTTGGCCTCGTATAGACTGGAATGGAGAAACAGAGTTCATCTAGCTGGTCCCAACATATTTTTGGATATCAACTGATTCCAAAATAAAGAACCAGTTACATCCATATGAGGGCTATTCCTATTTAAGCCTTCACTCTAATAGACTGGTAATTGTGGTGGATCTACAATAGAACTGCCTGTCTTAACTGTTGTTTTGTTTATGAACTGCGTAGGTCTTGCTAGTGAGATGAGTGTACAGGCAAGACAAAAAGAGAAACCTTGCCACTTTGTACATGTGGCATTTGGGTGGCCCAGTTGTCCCATCAGATGCAATATTGTAGCTGATGCACATTTGTCAAAAAATGTCTCATATGTTCCCCAATTTTACTGCATCCTCTTTTGAATTCTGGCCTGAGCGCATGTCCAAGCTTGTCATGGCTGTAGTGGGTCCGATTAGAGTTTCAGGCATAAATGATAATCTGGGTTTGGCTTAATGGTGCTCTACTTACTTGAAAAAAGCTATGAAAGAAGTCTCATATTCCTGATGGCTAAAAAAGGCATTGTTGTTTAATGCATATTATTATTATTTTACGCCGGGGGTGGGGGGGTGTGCAAATTCTTATGCATATTATAACTTACAATATATATATATATATATATGGAATATCTTTTCACGGAAAAGGATTGCAAAAAATATGGTTGGTTGAAATTTTCATGCTTGTGTCAAGGTGACTTGGAGATGTGTGATTGTGTGAACTTGTTGTCCAGGTTGAACAATGAACTTCTTTGAAAGAAAATTTTATCATTCTCCAACTTCCAGATGGGACAGATTGTTGAAAGCCTTAGTGGATTGATTTTCTTTTATCCCCATCGTTCTTTCTTTTGACACCAAAGTATCTCCTTGGTGCACAGTGTTTTCTGGAATTTACCTGTTTCTTCCAATTTTGTTTCAGCCCTTTGGTTGCTCCTAATGACCCCTTCCGTTATTATAATTTAAATTCTCTCCTTTTTTTAATCATTTTACTCTCTACCTCAATTAATTCAAGAACCTCTATTCCGAGTTATTTTTGTTCAGACTTCCAAATGTTTGTGATTCCTTTTAAGTCTGCATCAAATTTTATCTTGTATCTCAAGTCACCAATACTTATGACCTATCGGAGTTTGGGGAACTGAACAACAACTTCGAAGTGAAATGACTCTTGTTCCAACTATCATTTCCTGTCATTAGTGTGATAAGAAGATGGTCTAATGAAGAAAATTTCAAAGTAGAGCAAGCCACGAGTGACCAAATTATATTTTTGCAGTCTACTGCAATTTCCATGTGCATATCATTGGTCTTAAATTTTATTTTTCCTCTCATTGCCTCTGAATTGTATTCATGCTAGGATAAACTGAAGAGAAAGTAGAAAAGGGCTTCTATATTGACATTTGAATTTCAAATTCTGTAACTTCTCCTGAACTTTAGTGAAAGAAAATTAAAGATCTTGATATGAACTTAGATGTGAATGCTACTAGACAGAATTCAAACAAACAAGAAATGATTACATGTTATACTGTCTTTCCAAGTATCAGCCGTCACCCTAAAACACGTACATCTGGCACATCCAGGAATAACTATAAGCTTACATCCCGAGTTAGATAGAGAGAGGGTATTTTGTACTAAATATTGACTACCTGAATTTTTAAGTGGATTTTCTCTCTTCTCCTCCATTTTTTTTCCTTTTTCTCTAAAAGTTGTTTGGAGAGGAATCAACTTCAATCTTATTATTATTTCATTTGTTTTCTCAATCCTTTTGAAAGCTAAATATGGGACAAATGACAGTTCATCTTGTTACTGTTTCTAAAACTTCTGAACTCTGTCCGTCTTTTATAACTCCAAGCGTTTAATCATTAGATCAATTAACTATCACATCCTTATTTAAGCTGGTGTTAATTCTTCCAATTTTTCTCATTGACTGTGTATTCTGTATTGAATCTTCAATGATCCGAAGCAGCTGCTTATTTTTCTCACCAGTTTCCTCTGCTGTTTCCCCTGTGTCATCTTGGTATTCTCTTCATTATTTGGAGCTGAGTTGAACACAAGCTCTCTTCTTTTTTTTAATATTTAGAATAGGGTTGGATGTGGGGTCACTTTGCTGAAACTATTTTGATCTTCCCATTGATTGGGCTTTTACATTTTTAGGTACCTATGATAGGGTGTCCAGGCAGTCAATTTGGTTGGCATGGAAGAAAAAAATGCATTATTAATGGTTATATACAAAGTAAACTAAGGCATGTAACTGACATGATATTTCATTTTATTCATGAATGTAACAGAAAAGTAATACCATATGAAAACTGAAGGATGGGACTATTTCAATAGTGAGCTACAAAATTTGTAATAAATGAAAGCAAGAAGATATGATAAGGAATTTAGAAGAAGGCGCGAGGAGATGTTTCTAGTTATTGAGCTCTAGATAGAAATTTGGAGATGTAAACTATTTGGACATCATACCTAATACAGTAGATAAAATAGAAAACATAACCCAAACATAATATAGAGTTGAGATTTGAACATAGTACAGTACAACTAAAATGTAAAGGTAGGAGCTTGTAATTGTGCTTATAATGCTCAAAACTAACCTTCAACACTGTAAAGAAGCGTTTCACCAACTCTTCTCTGGGAAAGCCATGGAAACCAAGTGAAGAAAAACTGAAAAAGGTGAAATTTCACTTTCAAGTTTGATGCTTTGGCTTGTTGAAGTCTGTATGAGTCCTCATATTGCTCCGTATTGGCTGATAGCATGACTCTCATCAAAACAGCATCCCGGTTAGGTTCAGTATGTGCTTCTCAGCCACATTATGTTATGCATGATTGCGAGATTTCAAAGAAAATGAGTTTAAAAAGGTTTAAGTGGCCAATAAAATAGAACCACTAAGCTGACCCATATAGATGAGATAAGGCTTTCATGACGGTGATGATAAAAGAATCACATTCTTCAAAACAAAAGAGATGAAGAAAGAGTATCTTCTTACCACGAAAGAAAAAAGAAAAGGGAAGGAAGAGAAAACAAAGAAAGACTATCTTCTTTCAAAAGGTATAGAGGTCTAATACGTGCAGTCAGTGGCACTTCAATAACATGGGGGTTTATCATCAGGAAATATGTTGTACTGAAATTAGATGAAGACTCGAATTGTGGGTCGGAATGACAGTGAACTGAGTGAAAGAAGCCATGATTTCAGCTAGGTTGAGTGGAAAAGTAGAGTTCATGAAGCTGGCCAGAATGGATAGGATAAGTTTCAATGATGGACAAGTGCCTGTAGCATAGTTGGGAGGGTGCTCAGTATTGCAACCACAAGGTTGCAGGTTCGGGTCTTGTTACCATTCAGAAAAAAATATCAGGGATAATGATGATGATGATAATGAAATTAGGTCTAAATGTAGTTTGCGGGGGAAAGATGAACTTCCAAGAAGGACCACTCAATATGTAAAAGACTTAAGATACTCTTGTTTAACGAGGCCAAAGTTTCTTGCTTTGACCATTCATTATCCGCCATCTGTTGGATGGCTAGGGTTGCTTAAACAGTGCAATTATTTTCTTTGGAGCCCATCCACTGTATGAACCATGTAGTGGGCGATCCAATTTAACTAAAAACTATCATTTTTAGTGTATGTTGGAAATCAGTGCGATGAAATTAAAGAAAGAAAATATAGTAGGGGTCCTCAATATAGAAGGAAAAATACATATGTCTCCATCAATTAATAATGTCACTCATATCAATACAAAGAAAAGTAACTGCAAGTTATATACATAACCCTTTTCTTTTTTCTAACTTTTTTTCTTGGAGGAGCATCAGGGATCAAGATTGTTGCATGCTGTCCTTTTCACATATGTACACACTGTTCATGTACATTTTTCCCCTCGCGGGAATGCTAGTGCTAAGTATTATACGGCTGTACAAAATATACAATGAAAGAAAAAAGGAGGGCCCCAATAGTAGAAATTACAAAGAAATCTTCAAGGCTGATATCATGATGAGTGCTGATGGTTCACTGCCATCTCTTTGATAACTAGCCTTCTCGCTTTGTTGATTGTAAGAAAGCACAGGTACAGATGTTCCTCCAACTCATCTAAATGCTCTAGAAAGCATGACTCATTGTTTCTAAGCTCCTTCACCACTTCTTTCAGTAGGCTCTTATTCCCAGTCCCCAGGCACATCTCAACGATAGCTTTGTTGTGATTTATCTCATCACACAACCTAGTTGTGAGTCGACCGATAGTGTCAAAATCCCTGTCAAGAATGTATGCCCCTTTGCCCGCAGCATCAAGCTGTGCAAGTCTCACAAGAGACCTCTCTTTGAACTTTTTGATGTTTATGAACTTGTACTTCAAGAAGGGATTAGCATAACCAATGACAATTGGTGTGGCTACAAGGCCGATAAACGTATGAGCAAGAACTATTGTCAAGGCAGTAAGTGCTCCGTATCCAGCTACGAGGCTCAGTCCTGTTGCTTTCTTGCAGATGTTGATGACCTTCACTTTTCTCTTGAGCTTCCTGCACTTGCTCATGAGCTTTTTGAGCATTGACCCATAAAGGTCATGAGTTTGCTGGAAGTCTACTGAGCTTGGGCCTGACAGAGGGTTTTCGAGCTTTGCAAATGACATGAACGCCGCAGTTATGAACTGGCATTGCTCATCAGTATAGTTGCCTTTCGCCTGTTTGGTATGCTGAAGAACTGTTTGAATTATGTGATAATTAGTGCGCATTTGAGTGATACAGTGCAGAAGGAAGTCACAAATCCGGCAGGCCTCCAAGCTGCCATTGAAGTAGTCGAGGACGAGGGCGTGGGGTTGTGAGTCATTGATCATTGCAAGCAGGGTTTCTTGTTGAGGTTCAAGAAGGAAGTCGGAGAGGTGGAAGCAAGGAGGGAAGGGAGATGATGAGTGGCATTCTTCTTCCCTTCTTTCGATTTGTGATTGAGCTTTGCTCCACATGTCCAGGTATGACTTTGTTCTAAAGGCTTGCATGTATTCCTCATTGACGTTTGACCTGCTGAACATGGTTGTGATGTCCTTTTCTTCTGAAAATCGATATACGAAGTATATAAAAAACCTTGTAACCAATTGAAATGGGATAATTTATGTGTATTGAAACTCATTAAATGGTACTCCTTTATATATGCAATGTCAATCTGCAAAATAGAAGGTATTTATACTAGGAAGAAAAACCTATCTAGGGGCTAAAGCAATCTCCTGGGGTATAATTTGTGAGCTTTAGTGGAGTTTCAGCTGAGATTAGTAGCACCTATCACTCCCTGTTTAAAGAAGGGAGAGCAAGATGCTGTTTTTAGTAGGGATGATTCTGAGGCAATTGTAGAGTTTAACAGGTAACATGTGTCTTGCAAAATTAGTAAAGGTTTTGGTGGTTATATGATCTTGTGACTTATCAAGAACCTATTAAATTGCTTCAGTAATCTGATATTAGGGAGAGGTATCTGAATAGCCAAACCCCATTGTAGGATATGTGGTTTCAAACAAAATTAAACCTCAGTTTATACGATGGCTATCAAAAGTAAAAAACTTCCTATGCAAAAATAGCATGTAGTGATCTGTGTGTGAACAAAAAACCAGTCCAGGGATTTTAATGGCCCTGCTTGCATGGCATGGTGTCAAGGACACAAAACGAAAAACGTTAACACTACCCATTATTGGCAGGAACAATTTCCTGATAAATTAGATATGATATCTGGTTTAATAAGTTTTTATGGATAGCTGCATGTCTTTTTGTATACAACCATCATATGTTGAGGCACAACACATAAAAGGAGTATTTCCAAGCAGAACGATCAAATAGAACATGAAACTGGTACATATGAGAGTCCATTTCTACATGACACCATCTCATCATTTGGTAATCTGATAACTATTTTGAAAAGACAATCTATCTCATGTCCTATTCAAGATTGAACACAAATAACACAAAAGGGAAAGAAAAATTCAAGAATCTTCAATGGCCATGAAAGGACTCGATCCTCTTTCTAGATTGGTCAAGAAAATGAAAACATGAAGAAAGCCTGCACCAAGACATTATCATTCCTTTCCCCACTCCATATGGTGAAGCAAAAAGTAGAAGGGGAGAGAGACCAAATCAATTTATCTACCCAAGGTTGTTTGGTTGCATGATTTCCATTTCATACCCAAATGGAAAGTGAGCATGTTTCTCATTGCCCATCTGCAATTCCATGTTTATGAAGAATTGCAATGGGGGCAAAGGATTGACATGTAGTCATGAACTTCCAATAGGGCTGCTATCTATTGGTTAGTATTGATGTGGTTTTATTTTCAACTAAATAGACCCTCATGACTATACCAACCTATAACAGCAATATGTATCTGTGATATAGGTGTGAATTGGGTATCACGCTTTATTTCAAAACCATGATTAATGGAAAAAAAGATGGATGCTTTCATTCTAACACTAGAGTGAGACACATTATTAGCCCACAAACACAAGGAGGGTAGATTGAAGAGCAGCAAAGAAGGATTGAATTTGGACTGGATACCATTAACTAATCCTCTTTTAGGAGTAGGTAGAGGATTGGATGATCTTAGCCATCTAACGACGGCTTTCTGAAAACAGATGCTTAGAACCACTGGGCCGAAATAGTCAATTTTCAGGCCCTTGATTTATCATACAATTAAGATGACCCGAGCCCATATCCAATCTGCAGTTTCACCTAAATTGCAGGAATAATCACATAACAATAGATCCAAGAGGAGGCTTTTACATAACATAATAATACCTACCACACTTATCTCTTGAAATGTCCCAAGTCCCAGCTGATTCCTTAGCTAGAGAGGAATGTTAATGTTATTTATAAGGCTTCTCTTCTTTCCTAGGAACAATGGAAGTGTCCTTCCAACGACACCTGCCCCTTATGTATACATATTTGTTGCCACCCAAGTCTTCCTTTTGTCTTATTTGTTCTTCTTTTGGACTTTTGATGGAAAAAAGGCTCTTTTCTGTTGTTGAGATTTCTTTTCTTCCACACTGCTACAATGCCAACTGCTCAGTAGTTATATAGAAATGAAACAGACAATTCTCTCTAATTTGCCATTGATTTTGGCTGTTTCACACGATTTCCTCACTCCTTGTCGTCCCCTTGTCCCCTTCTTTTTTTTTCTTTTTGTTTCTGCTATTTTTTGTTCTCACTTACTAATTTGTGCCAAAATTTGTGCCTGGGGATGCTCAAGGGCCTGCATGAAATTACAATTTGTATATTTTTATATTAACTAACCCACCCGGGAGGTGGTGGAGTGGCATAAGGCATGAGTTTACTCCCCACAGCTTGTGTTTGAAAAACCCGCTCAAGATTGCCCATTGTGCGTTGGTGTGGGTTTAGTGGGCAAGGGTGGATTCAGGAAATTCAACTTGAGGGCTCTGTGTAAAAGAAATACTGGGGGAAGGGGTAAATGTAAAAACACATTAATTTTTAGAATTTGTGTTTTTTTTTTAATTTTTAACATTTTTCAGGTATGGGTGGGCCCCATATACCTGGTCTTCCCTTGTTAGCAGATGCCACATGGGGGATTAATAGTCCTGTTGGGTTATAAATCTTAGAGATACCCACGTCATCAAAGAAGAAAAAAAACCAAGGAAAAAAATTAAACAATAGTCCATATCAGACTTGTAGTGGCCCGTATCAGCAATATTGACCTGATTATGATGGTAAAAATGTGAGTTCATTGTCACACCAATCCTTTGAATTGGTTTTTATGGGTCAATAATTATGTATCAGCCTATAAATAAAACCATAATATGAGAGGATGGTTCAATGCATGTTTTATATATATTTGTTTGCTCCTGCAAAAGAAAACTTTAAATCGGGTGATTGTGATCAGGGCCGGGTCAGAAAGGAAATACTTGGCCTTAATATTATGATGACACGAAGTTGAAAGAGGTTGTGAAGAAGAAGAAGAAGAAGAGGAAGAATGTGTGGGTATTCATAGAAAGCTTTTGCTTTAATTTTTTTTCCTTGATGCTTTTGCTTTATTTTTAAAACATGACAACTTATAGAGTTTTGCCGTATGCTCCAATCAAATACAAGATGCCTTTGAAATCTAACCATCTGGAAAAACAATAAAACCTCATATTCATTGAATTTTTCAATTGTGTGATATAGGGCCATGAATTGGACAAAGCATTTTGTAGTATTTCATTGGATGATTATATCCAATACAGTTGGGATAAGACTTTAATGATGATGATTATGATCATTAATATCCTATAAGATAGTGTTTTTGTGACCGGCTAACTTATAAAGCTTCCTATATTTGATGTGGCTAGTTGGTTTTAGAAAAACCTGCCACATGTCTTAATTTTAGGAGATGGCATGGTAATCATGCCAGCTGAGCGATTTTATTTATTTTTATTTTTTTTTTATGACGTGGGTATCTCTAAGGTCTTTGACCTAACAAGACTAATTCATCGGGTTGCAATCGCCAAACCCACGTAAATTCACACCATATAAATCTAAAATAGATTTTAAACACAAGACAGGAGTAGCAAATCCAGCCATATGTCACTCCACCATAAATGTCTAAATCAAAATCCTCTTTTCAAGTTACTAGGGCCATTAGATCAATCACATATCATGTGTCACACTAGGGTTCAATATTTATTACATCACACATGTGTTTGTGTTTGAACTTTGAACATATTGCGTGTGTTGTGCAATGTGTTTTTGTCACATGGTTTTTAGGCCGGCCAAATGTGTCTTTGTCACATGCTTTTTATGTGAGGGCCGAGTTTGTCCACTTTAGCCATGGATGTTCATTACCACTTACTTTTTTTCATGTACAATGTGGGCCCACCTACACACTCAGGGTCCCACATGTTGGGGCCTGTTTCAACCTCCACATGGGTTTTGCCTATGACTACATCACATGGAGAGGTTTTAGGTCAAGGATTTGGATCCCAACTATTGTCAATCCAATCCATTCACAAACATCTAATTCCTTTCAACTTGCACTGGTCCTAGTCTAGCTAGCTAACAGTAATCTAGAAGTAAAGTTGGATGGATTTTAATTACAATATATTTGCATGATTTGTAGCCATTGAACTTTGATGAGCCGAAATCAAGGGTTAAGATCTTTTGATGGGATTGAGATTAAGGCCTCCCCTAATCTATGTCATCACTTGTTGATCCCTCAATTTCTCTTGATTGGCACTTATCTAGTGGGGCTTTCATTGATTTACAGCATTAAAGGTTATTGATTTCAAAGGAGACATAGTTAATGAAATATTCCTGAGGATGCTACATTTATTTGAAAATCTTAATATCCTCATCAAGTTTGTATCTTGCATGTTGCACAATCAAGGCATCTCATCAACTTGGGTATTTTCACCGAACATCCACCACCCAACAGACCCTATTTCTTATAGTTTAGTTCTTCCTTGTTTGTATGCAGTCCACAAAACATGCCTCCAGGATCATGAAGTCCTCAAATTTGGCTAGTGTACACTTTTGCTAATTAAGGTGCTGCAACATGGGCCAATGGGCGTCGCAGTGGAAAACGTGAAAGAGCTAAGGACATAGATCATCACATTATGGATGTTAGAAACATAACATTGACTTATATATCATCCCAAGATTCCATCTTTCCCAAAATAGCAAAAGCTACTAAAAACAATAAAAAAAAACCCAAATTACATGAATTTTTTTTTTGAAGTAGACTCTAAATTAGCATTCAAGATCTTTGATGGGAATTCAAATAAAAAAAGACTTGAATACCTCTAAAATGAGAATAATAAAACATATTAGCAATAATGGAAAGTTCTATAGCGTTTTGATCCTCGAAATGGTCTCATTTTGTATTCGCCGAGAGCAATCAATGTGTCCATGTCAACAAGCATGTTGATAACTTAAAAATGAGTACTCGTGTGTAGCGAGGTAATATTGGGATCAAAAGTTATAGCCATTTAAAGTTGATACTATTATCCTCAGCATTTGAGATTTGTGGGGATACCTACTGACATTGGAATCCATTAGACAGAATGGTGAGATAGTTGTAAATAATCTAGCAGGGCCAATGGGACCATCTTCCTTATTTTCAATTTTCTTGATGGAATCATTCAGTAGTCAAATTTCACCAAGTGCCATTAAAATGGGTCTTTTGGGATGAGGTTCAGACTGTTGAGTCTCTAATGGTGGGCCACACAAAGTTCGTTAATAAGAAGAAGCTATACTGATACACCATTGCCAACTCAACTGCTCATGGAAAGAAACAGTTAGGACATGGGGGGCTGGAGACCCTAACAAGCAAATCAGTAAGATTAGAATAGATGCCACATGTCAAGGGGAAAGATTGGCCGTTGGTTGAAGAAAGCATTGATTGTGGGGGATCAGTTGTCATATAAAATCAAGGGAAAGTTGCTAGGAAAGAAAGAGAATGTGGAAAAGAAGGAAGGATTTGGTTGGCCCTTGGAGGTTGCGTGCACGGTTCAGATTTAAAGGGGAGAAATCATCGGGCCAGACTAGTTCCATGGATAGGTCGTAGATCATAGATGGCCTTTCTCTTGTTCTCATGCTTTTGATTTTCATCTCATGCTTTGGATGCATAATATAAGAGCATTATCTTTACTCAAAAGTTTTGCTCCGTTTAATTTTATTTATGATTTGTCTCTTACTTTTCATAATTATTTTTCATGCCAAACAAACAAGCCCCTAGTTAAAATTAGTTTGCTTTATTTAAGGCGGTGAGCTTAAATAGAATTGATAGTTGGCTTTAAGGGAATTTGTAGGATTGTGATTTGAACACAACCATTCAATCAGAATTCAGACACACCCTCTTTAAATAAATGAGAAATGACAAAAGTATTCCCTCCAGAAATCTCATATTCTCTATGTTTCTGGTCTGGTCCAGAAGAATAGTAAACAAGAAATGACACAGTAAATAATTGAAAATTGGTTCTACTTTTTGGCTTCCCATGGCTAATCCATTGAGCATTTTTGTGTCAAGGATGGAACTTAGCCCAAGACTGAACCAAATTGCATGGTGGTAAGCTCAAGCTTAAACCGGAGTTCTATATATAATTTGAGCCCAAGTGTAAGCCCAAGAAAGACCAAGTTTTTATAAATATAAAATGCATATTATATAAATCCAATTTGGTCCTGTGCATCTGTCTCACACATTCTTACAATGAAATGCAGCATATTGTCCCACCTTGTGATTAATTTGAATGGACCATATAAACCAACTCTATCGCCCATCCCAAAAATAAATAATTAATTAAATAATAAAAGCTTAAATGTGACGAATCTTATAGAGTTTGCACCGATCAGTTGGGAATGGACTTTTGGATCAAGCGTCAAGAAAAAAATTGATTTAAAATTGTTAATTGCGGGCCACTGATGAAGGGGTTAGGAATATTGGATTGTTGGATCGAATGTCAAAAATAATTTAATTTAGAATAATTGAAGTTGTGGGCCATAGGATCACCATATTGACTTGAAACTTGAGTCCCACCTTGATCTTTCCATCCCTACCCCTCCCATGATCTATGGGGCCCCAAGTGGGCCCCAGCAACCGGTGCCATAAGGATGCCCATGAGCATTCCTTTATGTAAATATTGTTATATGTACCCAAATTGTTATTACACATTTAAACATTAGCCATAGCTTTTACTTTTCTTTTCTTGAATAGTAATATTAGCCATAGTATATGTAATTCTTATACTCGAGCCCAATTAATGAAAAACACATAAGGCAACGAGACACACAATGATAGGTTGGAGGCTTATTGGAGTCACTTGTGCATCATAATCATCCAAACGAGGCACGCGCATATGATGGATGGACAGAATAACTCAGATTGATCAATGAAACAAGGGACTGGAAAATTCTAGAAGACTCTAGGGTAGCCCTTAGTTATGTAGAAACGCGAGGGCACATCATAGAAGGGTGTACATTATTGTAGAAGGGTGTGGACGAGTAATAGGGTAAAGTTCTGTTAAGATTCTTAAAATGGTCTAGGAAGTTCGTTTTCTTTAAATGAGTGACATATGGAATAATCTTAGCCATTGATTGTATAAGTATGACTATAAATAAGTGTCTTCACAATCATTTATAACAAAAACAATCATGCTACATAAGCTTTCATTTCTACCTATCATGGTGGGTAGAGTGATTTGGTCTAAAAGTTAAGACCGCAATCGAGAATTGCTAACTCTTATACATAGGCCACAATCGAGTGCGCACGACTGCACAAGCTTTAATCAAGTAGATTCACTCGGTCAATGAGACTCAGTATGATGTCAACTTGATTCTAGCCCGTGCGGCATTCGTATATCCCATGCACCATCAAGTTAGCATTACCAAATGATGATTTAACTCTTAGATTAAAACTCACTAATGCATGGGGAACAATGGAGTGCGCACGAGCTTAAGTCAAGTAGATTTGCTTAGTCTATGAGACTCAACTCGATGTCAACTTGATTCTAGCCCGTGCAGCACTCGTGTAGTTAGCCTTGCTAAATGGTGATTTAACTCTTAGACCAAGACTTTCTAATGCATGGGGTAAAGTCGAGTGCGCACGAGCTTTAATCTGTGAGACCCAGCTCGATGTCAACTTGATTCTAGCCCATGCGGCATTTGTTCATCCCATGCATTAGCAGGCCACCCTCCCAAATGGTCATTTAATTGACCAAACCTCGCTCGAGTCATTAAGCTGGATCCGAAATCCTCTCTGGGTTCATAATTCAAATAGTGTGAAACAAGCTCAGCCTCAACTGGGTTTTCATGCAAGCCATGTAGCAATTCTTGACCTGACCCTACTCATTTCAAGTCGGGCTCAGGTTACATATTTTATCTGATTCATAAATGGGTTAGGGTTTAGCTTCTATTCTTGCTATTCAAACTGCCAAACTGGGCCAACAACCAACTAATTGCACTATGACCCATCAACCCAATCCAGAACCAATTGATTAATTAATGGGTCACTTGACCCTTCAAAATCTTGGGTTGGTTCTGAATTGACATTCTCAACCTGATTAAGAAAATGGGTCAGATTGATTCTCTACATGTTACTATTAGTGATCAGCCCAGGCCAAGGCCACCTGTCTATCATGCACTCAAGTGGGCTGAAAGCTGTGATCATAATATACTCTAATATATTTAGAATCATACACAGAACGCTGATCCAATATTCAGTTCCTCAGATATAAAATCCATGGGCCCAAACTCATACTCATTTATTGGGTCAATGCAGTGGACCAAACCATGCCAAAATAAATACAGGCTCAAATTTTGGGTACCCATTTTTCTCAATTGGGCACAGGCTCAAACTTTGGATACCCATTTTTCTCAATTTGGGCATTCGGGTATTAGGGGACCCGTTTTATTCATGGGGAAAATCCATCAAAGATTTGAGTGCAGCTGGTGTTGAAAACTGATTTCAAAATGTTTTCAAGGAAAATTTATGTTTTAAGTTGCTACTAAAGAAAAATTAAGCATTTGCTCAAAACTTTTAGAAGCATCAAGTAAAATACCTCTCCCCCTTGTTAAGAGGGATGTGTGTTCCCTTCTTAAATAATTTGACTAACCATGCTGATGGAACTAAAAAAATTTGAAGTTTCATTATTATTGTTTGCCTTGCTCCTTCTAAATGGACCAAAGAATATCAACCTTCATGGGTCAAGTCACGCCTATCTCTATATATTGGTCCTTCCTAAGGCAGCAGACTTTGGCCTACAGAAGGGTGCCGCTATAGTTCCAACAGCTAGGCCTGAGTTTTTGCTAAAACTAAATGGGCTGGGTTTGGTTTTGTCTACCAAAAGGCCTGAGAATGAGATCCTTGGTCCATTACAAGTTTTTTCCAGACTTATTTGAAACTCAAAAGAAAAACACTGAAATGGTATTTCTATGTTTCCTATATAAACTCATGTTCCCTTTTTTTTTTTTAACCTTGATCACTCGGTCAAGACTCATCCGAGTTGGCTCAGCCTGGCAGCTGTCTGCACCAAGTTGTGTTCATGAGTTTTGGACAATAATCTGGCCCAGATCCATCTGGGCTTAGTCATACCCATCCCATTGCTTCACTAGTTTGAAATCTGTATATCTGTGGGATCAAAGCCTAATGATCCAACCGTTGACATTAAAAGAAGCCCCGAGATGGCCCAGTAACTGTTGAGATGGAGCCCATGAAGTGACAACATCTGGGACATAAATGGGTTGGGTCTGAGGTGAAACCATGGTGTATCCAGATCTGAAACTGTTTTCTTATAGGATGGTTAACCTCATGGATCCTATCTGATGGACCTCAATCTTGCATCAATTGAAAAACCAAAAATCTGCTTTGAATCCGCTCCAAGGCAAGAAATGGATCTTATATACGTAGTAGATTCATGTCATTGGGCCTCAAAATAGATTTGTTCTACAATTGTCTCAGGCAATAAGAGATGAGTATTCCTCTCTTAACCAACAGATGTACTTGAGGTCAGATCCAGATCTTCCAGTCAAAAACATCCATCCAGTCAGACAATTGAACCATATGTGATGTGCATATCAAAAGTAAAGGCCCATCGACCATCATGTAAAATCTCATTTTGACTTGACTACATAGATTCAGATTCATGGGCCACTGAATTGGGCTAGTCAAGTGAGCACTCGGCCAGACTTGATTTGATCTGTTGCCTTCCAAGTTGAGTGAGATTAATCAATGCTACTGATGCCATGCTTTGGGCATTGGTTCTTCATATGTCATGATGTTTGTTTTGACAAAAAAACCAAGAAAATCTGTCCCTAACCTGCACCCTGACCTTTTGCATTTGATGGGCCATCAGCGTGTGCAACAAAAGAGGTGCCCATGTGGGCACAATTTTCTACATTATAGAGCATCAAGGTCCAAACAGGTCCACACAAAAAAGTGAGAAGAGTCCTAGAATTGTGATCGATATATGAAAGTTAGTGTATACTGTCCTGTAAAACTAGTGGAACCTTTATGAAGTAAAAACAGTCTTTTGCTGTTACTCCCCTGCTTATGGACAGCAAATGCCACCCAGTGATAGATATATGAAAGTTAGTGTATACTTTCCTGTAAAACTAGTGGAACCTTTATGAAGTAAAAACAGTCTTTTGCTGTTACTCCCCTGCTTATGGACAGCAAATGCCACCCAGAGCGGGTTTTTGTTTTTTTTTTTTTTTTTACTAGCGGAGGGTTTTCAATTCTTTCGGTTGGACTAATCCCATCGGGCCCAGAGAGAAGCCGGGTAAACTCCCTTGTAGCCCTATTATGGTAGTGCAGATTCGAACCTACAACCTCCGGGTGCAAACAGTGATCCTAGGCCAACTTAGCTATCCTTTGGGCTTATGCCACCCAGAGAGGTAAGTGCGCAAGAATTTGACACACAAGGAAAAAAAAAAACAGAAAAACAAAGGGAAAAAACATGAGTGCAATTACATACTTTTTCATCCATAGTTAAGAGACGATTTTCATAAGGTTAGGAGCGGGTTAGATATTGATTTTGGGATTCAAGGTTGGTGTTTTGGCTGCTGCTGACCCTCATATGATCAATTCATTAACAGATTATATTATACACAGTCCACCTAACACAGTTGGCTGTGGATCTTTAATAAGTTGAGAGTGGTGAGATTGCAGGTTTGAGCCCTCTTAGGCATAGGATATAACTACAATGTTTACATTTTAATATTTCAAAGTAAAAATAAATAAATTTAGAGATAGGAATCATAAGTCAAGTTAGGCATGGGGTGGGGTAATGTGAGTTCGGATTTACTCCGACTTTTACCAAGCTTGACCTGCTACAATTTGTGGGGTCTAGTCTAACCCAATTAACAAAAATGTTAATGAGTTAGGTCCACCTCAGGTCTTAGTTAAGGATATAAAACCACGAGGCCTAGGCCCATACTTGATTAATGAGTCAGGACTCTTCCAGAGCTAGAGGTCCTGGTATCGATTCATGGTTCCCCCCTCGTCAAGAATTAAAGGTTGAGTCCATTAGTGCTACTACCTGGGGTCATAGGGGTTTACCCAGCTTTTCTCTGAGCCCGGAGGGATTAGTCCAAGTCAAAGGGTTGAAAACCCTCCGTTACGGAAAAAAAAAAAAAAAAGACACCTCGATTGAGACCCAAGATTAGATGGGTCAATAATAAATACTATAGAACCTATTTTCATGGGTAGAGAGTCAAGTCCCAGTAAATGCCTAAATGGACACTCACGACCACCCTTAGCCATCCCCACATAATGAGGAAAAAAAAAATTGGAAAAAAAAATTAAATAAGGCTTTAAGTTCTTGCTTTATTTCAAACAAGGACACAATTTTCAAAAAATCTCAAATCAGTCGTTAGGTTTTCCAGTAAGCCTTCAATTAAGGACATTTGGCCACTTAAAGGTATTTTTTGGTGACTTTTTTTCTCAATATTTTTTGGCAACATGGTTTCGGTAGCCACCGCACATGCAGCCGATTGCTGTGGAAATATTGGTTGTTCTTGATTACAATAAAGATGTTGGTAAAGGAAATGGTGAGGAAATAGAGGAAGCGAAGGAAAGTTTTATTTCAATGAAATGAAGTTTGAGTATTTTAAGAAGATTTTGGAGAAAACTTTAAATAGATGGATATCCTTAATTGAGAATTTCCAGCAAAATTTAGGGGCTAATTTGGAAAGTCTCGAAACTTTTGTCCTTTTTAAAATAAGGCATAAACTTAAGGACTTTTTTAAAATTTTCCTTTTTTTTCAATAGAGGAAGAGGAAATCCATTACACAATCACAGAGCAGCACAGGATAACCAAGATAGGATACCAAGACAAAAATCAGACACTCAACCACTCCAAACAGCAACCAGACTAACTAAACCCAACAAAAGTTGTACCACTAATGTGAGAGAGAGAGTCAAAAACAAAATGCAAGTTTTCTTGGCTATCAGTAATCTCCATCACAATGCAAGTTTTCTTGGGAATCAGTAGTAATCTCCATCACATAATGCTGCTTTCTTTCGGTATATTTGAACAGAAAGATTAAATCTCTCTCTCTCTCTCTCTCTCTATGTATCTTTTAGCCATTTCTAGTCATCATGAATAAAGGGACCTGCCAATGCCATCCATGTGACAACTCTATCCGTGACAAACAGAAAGAAGCCACGTGTCAGTTGCAGGCTCTAACATGCCTGGCAGCAGCAGCAGGAGCATGCAGCTATGAAGAAGGGCTAGAACAGAATCGTTTTAGAGCAAATATTGGTTTGTCGCTTTAAAAAAGGGAGAGGAACTACCTCTTTGTCTTTACACCATCTTTTGAAATGAGAAAAGATTTCATGTTGATAGCTTTACAGATAATAAGATGATTAAAAAGAAGAGTAAAAGAGGGACCATATAGAAAGGTTCTGGGTTTCTCTCCCTTTCTCATGTGATATGCCACCAAATTCGTCCTATCATCAATGTCTCATTCATGGTATCTTTGCCCCCACGCCATGCCATGACCCTCTTCATTTCTTTTCTTGCTGGTGGGGGGTGGCCAGGGACTAGGCAGAGGCTACTGCCCACCACAAGACCATGTGAAAGGACCCTACCTCAAAGAAAGTAGGGCATTTGCCTGGCTCATGCTTCTTTGAATTCTTGTCACTTTTTAAGCGTGTTAGATTTTGAATTTGAATTCATGAGAATCATATTTGGGTATAGGCCTGGGCTTGGGACATTTATTTGAGTTTGGGGTTTGGTCATCAAATAAAATTTTTAGGACTTGAAACTAAGGGTGGTAATAATTTGATTGGCTTAATATCTCATATTCGTCTCCTCTAGGTTTAAACGTTTTTTTAATATTATTATTGTCATGGCCTCCCTTGATTGTTATGAATTCAGATGAGCCCCAATGAATGGGACATTTTCATGTCAGCTTAGCTTTCTATAGAAAGCTTATATAAGTTCCCTCTTTGCCGAGAGGCACATCTCACACTTGTGTGAGAGGTAAAAATCTAAGCCATTTATGGAATTCTCTTGGATTTCAAGAAAGGCATAGATTAATGTCATGGCATGGAAATAATAAATATTTGTCTTATAAAATTGAGTTTGGATCACAATCTTTGCTGGCGCATTATATATAAAGTATCATATATCTTGTGAGTCCCAATCTTAAGTAGTCTTAACTGGAAACTCAAAATAGGTAGAAATCAGAGATAAATAAATATTAAAAAAAAACAACCATATTTGTGCATGGGATGAGAATCTGGATTCACGTAGATTTGATAATTCCAAAGCCTAAGCCCACCGGTGTGTCTGTCCAAATAAGAGAATTCTATGCTCGGCAAGGATTTTTGTTTCCACGGGAAAGAATAAATGTGGAATCCCACTCTTTTCGTAGAAAATCAAAATCTTTTCTATCAAGAAAAAAAAAAACTTTTTTCCTATACAATCAAGCAACGCACCAAACAAACTTTTTTCCTATACAATCAAGCAACGCACCAAACAATAAGAAGGGACTAGAGGGAATATCACTTCAATTTCTCTATTACAAAATCCTTTTGTCACATAATAAAGGTACCTTTAAAAAAAGAAAAAAGAAAAAAAAAACTTTCATGTACTGTCTGTGCTCATTCATGCTTAATTCAATTTTGAAACGTTGCTGTGTTTGAATTTCTTAGAAATTTTAGGCCAAATCTATATCAAAATATGGGCCTCCTCCATACCGGTTGGGCTGGATTTGCACCCCCCCTGCGCGCGATATACACGCAGGATGCGCGTCGCGGACGCACGCCTAGTTAAATATTTTCTTAACCAGCCTCCCTGGGTCAAGCCCGGCTTGCACGCGCGCATAGGGCCCATGGCAAAATGTTTCAAATTACTTTAAAGCTTATAGAAGTGAAACCACGTATAAAGGCATCTCAAGAGTTGAGTTTTAGTAATGTGGGATGCTTGATATTCGTATAATTTACACTACCCACATAAAGCAAAAGCACAAAAGACAAAATATCTTTTCAAAAACTTTCAAAAAACATCTTAGGAGTTTTTAAAACACCCAAAAAACCCAACAATGACTTCACCAAGTAAGCGACCAAATGGACATACAGGAGGAATAGAAAAGTCTTAGACCATACAAACTGTACTTATGCAGTTCAGCTCATGGTGGGGCACCTGGATGCATGCCTCTTATAGTAGAGATGGACTGCACTTTCAGAAACAATTCTCTCCTACCAGCCTAGTACATACACATACAAGCTCACTTATGCTAACATGCATCTCTGTCATTGAGAGTACCGGATTGGAACCATCATTTTATTCTAACCCTTGATTTATAAAGATTTAAATGAAGTGAAGATCAGATGACTGTAAAAGTTCTCCTACAAGCAGACTTGTCCAACTTGTGGGGGGCCTTAAATTTGAATTGTCTCATTTATAAAGATTTAAATTGAAGTGAAGCTCAGACGACTGTAAAGTCTTCCTATAAGCAGACTTGTCCAATTTGTAGAGCCCACTTAGATGTAAGAGTCAGCCAAAAAAATCTGCTCCACCTTTATTTTAACAACCTTAAAAAGTGGGCACCTGTAATGATCCAAGGTGAGCTGGAATGGTAAGCCAAAAAACCTAAAGGGTATATAAAAGCCAAAAAATTCTGCTCCACCAGATTATCTTAGCCTTTATTTTAACAACCTTGTACTGATTTCCAAAGTGAGCTGGAATGCACTTAAGAGAGCATTTTCCAGCATATGACATGAGATGGGATTCTTCTCAAGAGTGATCAAGTGGGCCCAAGAGCCCCATGGGATTCTTGTAAATATGTGAGTGCCAGATGCCCTTTCCTTTTCTTTTGAACCAGCCTTATTTTGTAAGCTAATTGATTACTATTACTCACAGCATCTATACCTACTGCCTTTTAAATTAACATTTCTTCTTTTGTCTCATATGACATTTAACAAAGGGAAGAGGAGAGAGAGGAAGGGAGGGAAGGGAGAAACTTTCAGAAAGAATTCATCTTCATAATTCACATAGAGATGGGATTCTTCTCAAGAGGGATCAAGTGGGCCCAAGAGCCCCATGGGATTCTTCTAAATATGTGAGTGCCAGATGCCCTTTCCTTTTCTTTTGAACCAGCCTTATTTTGTAAGCTAATTGATTACTATTACTGACAGCATCTATACCTACTGCCTTTTAAACTAACATTTCTTCTTTTGTCTCATATGACATTTAACAAAGGGAAGAGGAGAGGAAGGAAGGGAAGGGAGAAACTTTCAGAAAGAATTCATCTTCATAATTCACATAGAGAGTAAATAGCAAACACAGTAAAGGGTAAGGAAACAAAAGAACCCCCAATAATACAGAACACTTCCTCTAAAATAAAGACCCAACAACAAGATGAAAAAAAAGGAGTAAAATAAAACTCTTCCTCTCTCTTTCCACTTTTTCCAGTTTCCACTCCCACACATGCAGACAAATGGAAGTAATTCAGTTGGAAGGGTTGCTGCGGAAGGATCCAAGAGCTTTAATGGCTGCCGCTCTCAGAATGTATTGATGGTAGGCAGCTGCTGCCAGTGCCCCAACAAATGGCCCAACCCAGAAAATCCACTGCACACATCACAAGGAAAACACCAATCAGAACCCAAAAAATACATACAACCCAAATGAGAAAATGTAGCGTATATATATATAGAGAGAGAGAGAAAATGCAATATATATATATAGAGAGAGAGAGAGAGTGAGTGTTGTGTTTTACATGGTCATCCCAGGCCTTGTGATTGTTGTAGATCACAGCAGCTCCAAAGCTCCTTGCAGGGTTGATACCAGTTCCAGTGATAGGAATCGTCGCTAGGTGGACCATGAACACAGCAAACCCAATTGGCAGTGGGGCCAGGACCTGCATACAAAATATGGTTTTCAGAACACAGTTTCGGACACTCTATCGGCCGACATATCGGTACTGTAAAAGATGTAGTTAGAATACGACTGAAGTGACGAAATCAACGGAAACCCAGCATTGGTCATGGCCAAAAAGTTATATCGGGCGATAAAAACGATTTCGGCCGTGTTCTGTGACAGAACGACGCAAGCCAGAAGCCTTACGTTTCGGCCGAAATAACGGTTCCACACTGATACATCAGATTGTTTCAGCCCTTCTTTTTTATACATATGAAAGGAGGAGATGTATAAAAATCCGGTACCGTTCATATCCGAAATCACTAGTTCTCTTAAACCTTCCCCTGCTTCGAAGGCAAGAAAGCTGTCAAGAGAGACGTTACGGGAACACGTACCGGTACATGGGAGTCACGGGCGCTCCTCTTGGGATCGGTGGCGGAGAAGACAGTGTAGACAAGGACGAAGGTGCCGATGATCTCTGCACCCAAGGCCGTGCCTTTGGTGTAGCCGTGGGCGACCTCGTTAGCCCCACCTCCCAAACGGTTGTAGGGATGATGCATGAAAGCCTTCACCAACCCAACCCCGCAGATGGCTCCAAGGCACTGAGCCACCATGTAGAAGATCGCTCGTAGCAGCGATACCTTCCTCGCAAGAAAGAGACCGAATGTAACGGCCGGATTGATGTGTCCACCTGCCCAAAACCCAAAAGAGAGGATCAGAGACAGAGTCACAACTTACATACACATGAAAGTGCATTGAGAAGGGGAAGTTGAGAAGAGTATGAGAGCAGGAACCATGGTCTCAAAACCACGAATATCGGAAAATGCATCTGCCAAAACCGAAACACTTGTGTAATAACCGATATATCAGCAAAAAATTAACATATCGGCCTGTCTCAGCCCTCTTTCACGTGAAAATCGTTTCAAAGAGGGCAACAGCAGAAACCATGGCTTCAGAGACACGTGTTTCGGATTCTGCATCGCAGAAATCCAAAAACACTTAAGTATCGTCCGATCTATCGCCGGTATTTCCGAAAACGTTACGTTACGGGCGACACGATTAGCTTCGGCCGAAATTTGAAGAATGGAGAAAAGGGTGGGGAGGGTTCGGACCGGAGATGCCGGCGGTGCAGTAGACGAGGATGAAGATCATGCCACCGAAGGCCCAGGCGATGCCGAGGAGGCCGACCCCGCCGCAGGGGCCGTTCTGCTCCTTGTGGCCGATAACGGTGGCGACGGTGACGTAGAGGAAGAGCAAGGTGGCAATGAATTCGGCGATGAGAGCTCTGTAGAAGGACCAGAGCTTGAGCTCTCCCATGTCAAGGAGGGGAGCTGGTGGTGGGTCTCTGTAGTCCTTCCCATGCTGCTCAGACTCTACACTCACTTCCTTAGTCATCTTCTCCTTTCTCCTTCTTCTCTCTCTCTTTCTCTCTCTCTTTCTTTTTTTTTTTGTTCTAAGCTCTTTCTTTCTCTATGAGCTGTTGCAGAATGAGGAGATGGGAGAGGGGAGTGTGGGGTTTATATGGATAAGAAGTGGAAGGCTTTGTTGGAAGGAAAGTAATTATAAAATGGTCCTTTTGTAAAGAGCCCCTATATTTTTTAAAAACCTCAAAAAGCCCCTGATATAGTAACAAACCATGGAGGTATTTCTTTTTTTCTTGCTCCGGGAATTATAAAATCTCTTAAGTTTATTTTAGTTGTAAAAGAGTAAGTTCTGGTTTTGGCTCATGATGGACCCAGAATTAGAACCATTAAGGAAAAGGTGGAACTGGGTCCTAACCAAAAACCATTCCTGAACTAGTTTTTTGGCTTTTGAGCCGGAACTAGATGAAGAACAATATAAGGGACATGTTTTGTTCCATGTCTGGGTCTTGCTAGAGAATAATATTAAAAAAATATGAATTTTATGAGAGATTATCGAAAATTGAGATAATATGTCAGGTCTTAGATCCACAAGTCCGAACTAAGGTGGAACCGGACCCGAACTCATTTACTTATCGGAGCGTAAATAATGACTCATACCTAGTTTTTAACAAAAACTGGGTCGAAACCTCCGGACCATCAGAGAATCGGAACCCATTTACATCCTTAACTCTACCTTTCTAGTTTGTAAAAAAAGCTTTTTAAAATTCCCTCACCATATGGATCAAACAAGCATATTTTCTCTCCTAAGATGCGTGTTTTTCTTTCTTTACTAGTCTTTTTGTAAATGTCAAAAATATAAAATTTCACCTAGGATCACCGCATATTAGTGAAGTTTTTGCCGTCTTACTTAGATGCTTTATACTTACTACTAATCCGCACTGAATTACCAATTGATCCAATTCAACACGTGTGTAATCTTTACTAGATTACTTTTTAATGAAATATAAATGATGTGCTATAATTAAGACTTAAAGGCTATTGAATTGAATATTATGAGTCATTGGGGGAGGTGATTTTCTACCCACCTTTTTTCCATGATTAAACATTTCTATTTGTTCTACACCAACTATTACAAATGTATCTATGTGACCAGTAAGAACTAGACTGCATATAAGTAATATGCACTTAGGGTGGCTGCACAAATTTATAAGATACTTCATATGATATAATTGCCTATTTTCTTTAGTTACCAAACCCACCATTTTTATTCAATTCTACTAAACCAAGGCACCAAATAAAATTGGGTGAAAGAAACGTCTCTATTAGAACAGACTTAAACTCAACTCATTCTTCTACTTCTCTTTTGACCTTACAAGTTACTTTTCCTCCAATTTTGGGCCTCCATGTTATATTTGTCGCAGTCATTCCTTCTCTTCACTTTGAAGTTTGACACCATCATTTTTATGCTTACTAATTCATAAATCCACCAGATAACTGATGGAAGTTATTCAAAAGTAGACTACTTTCAAAGAGATTTTTTATTCTTTGAACTTAAAAAGTACACTTCAGCTCTGCATAATTAGTTTTACGGGAGGCCTTTTTAGTGATTGTTAGAGAGAACAGGGTTCTTGGTGTAAATAACCAATAATGGCACAATAAAGGGCTGTGAGGTGTGTTAGGTTGGGCCCAAGTGACAGCAAGACCATGTGAAGGCTAATCATCTGTTGCAGACTGGTCAGCCTGGCATCCAACCAAAAGATTTTCCAACCGTTACAAGTTGCCTTTTTCAGTTTTCTCTCTCTATCTTCTCTCTCTGGAAAGTGTTTTCCCAAGCTTGTTTGGCTGGATGGACCCCTGGTGGGGAAACGGTTACTTTACTTTCTTAGGGGCATGTTACAATTACAGGGTGCTGTACCACGGTATTGTAGAATGAAAAGACAAAAATGCCTTTAAAAAGTGAGGAGGTTTGTTTTAATATATAAAAAACTATTGTTGAAGTTCCAATGATATCAATGAAATAGTTATACTCTTATGTGGATTTTGACTCCTCCCTATTGAGGACAATTAATTTATTTTTTTTATTTCTGATAAGAAATATGTATTGTTTCAAACAATTGAAAAAAAGATTCTACGAAAAATCAGAATTTCCCTTGTAATGAATATTCATTTTGTCATGTAAACGCACTATTAGGGTCTGCTTAGTTGCAAGAATTTGTGATATCTTGTTTAAGGGAATTTCGAGTTCTCTATAATACTATACCTCTAAGTAGAATTCTAAATGCTTAGATCCTTCTAGTATTTTGAATCTTGGAATTATGAGAATTCAAAGAGCTAAAAAATTGGCTTGTGGGTACATATTTGGAATTCTAAAACCAAGCACTACATTTGGAATTATTCTGGAGAAAAGTTGAAACTAGTGTCGGAAACCCTCGTCCACCCAATTTGTTGTAAAAAATGACTTGAACCAAATTGGTCCTTAAAAAAAATGACTCAAAATAAAAAAATAAAATAAAATGGAAATGAACACTCATCTATGGTAAATCACATCCTAGCTACTAATGTCCAGAGCTTATCTTTTTCTTTTTTGTTATAATTTTGACATACTGATGCTCCATTTAGTGAGACTAGATGTGATCAACTTACGTGCCTACAGCTCGATCCCTTGAGGTCATGTGATACTTAGATGCCAACCTAACTGATAAGCTCGCAGTGCGTTCATTTTATGGATTCCTACTTAATATGGTTCGTTTCTAATCTCTTTAATGTGAATCTGCAAGATCTTAATTGACCATTGATTTCTAGAGATTAAAAAAAAAAATTGGCAAACGAATGACCCCAAAATATTGTCATGTTATATTCGTACTAGCCATTTTCTCCTACAATAGTCTTGCACAGCTAAAAATATTATCATGTGATATTTGAAGTCATTTTCTCTGACGGGAGCCCTGCATGCAATGTGAGATTTCCTTTTTTTATTATTATTATTATTATTTTAAGAAATGCAATTTCTACAAGCTTTTTCTTTCTCAATACCTGCTAGCTTGACCGAGCTGCATCTCTAATCATACAATAGTTGTGTCCAATGGGGTTCTGTTCATGAAGCTAGATAGCTAATGGAGGGCACTGCCAAGTTGCTCATTATAATTGAACGACGACAATACAAAGTGCAATTGAGGCAGGCCAAGCTTCAAAATGGATGACCCAACATGGCCCATGGTAAAAAAATTTAAGTTTGGGGTTTCCTAACATTATGTTCAAGTTTCAATGGGGCCAAGTTTGAATTCAAATTCACCCACAAGCAATTCGGGTCTTATCTTGTCTTGGGCCTTTGCACCATATGTTAAATAAATACCTCCACTTGTGCACTTGAATTGGTAATTGATGACGGTTGCATCACATCTTAACATTTTCTTCTTGTCTGTTTTCTTAATTTATCAGATGAATGGAAGGGAATGAACTTAGCAGCTAAGGATTTCCAAGTGGATACCACATGTAAAGGGTGGGCCACACCCAGCACCACACCCACCACATCATTCTCTGCTCAGCTGGTCTATCTGTAACGTCTTTTATTTGCATGATTGCCTTTTTTTTTTTTTTTTTTTTTTTTTTTGTTTTGTGCGAACTCGTTTGTGGTTGGTCACATGCAAATTGAAAAATAAAGTTCTAACCACCAAATTTTTTGGGTCTCTCTCAAATTATTTTGCCTAGACTTTACCACCTGCCCAAAAGGTTTTATCACATTAAAAAAATTAAAGCGGATAGTTTACCACACTCTCTCTAATTATTTTATACCACATTATAACAAAATTCATACAAAAAAAAAATCACTGCAAAAAATAAAATTCCGACAAAAAATAAGAGATTATGACCATATGACCATCCTTAGACCTTACACTTGTGGATTATTTTATTTTGGACGACCGTAGAATATCGTACGTGGTGATATGTGAGATATCACACTGTCCTAATATATCACACAGTGTATTTCATATGATATCGCACGACTTTAAAATATCGCAGGAACAATCGTACAAGAAATATTTAAACTTTAAAAATGTAAAGATAGGTTTACGAGCAATATCTCAAAAAATTATCTCATTAAAAATAAAATGTTTTTTTAATAAATCTCTTTCACTGATTGGACCTTTGATAATTAAAGGCGTGTTCTCCCCCATTTAAATGCTTTTTCTAGTTTCAGAATTATTTGCACATCATTCACCATAGAATCTCATTAAATTAAGTTTGCATCATATGCAGCCGTTAAAATTGACATTCATTCAATCTCATGCAGGTGGGCCACACCCACACACACATGAGATGGAACTCATATGGACAGAAGATCTCGAAGCATGCGTTCCGGGACAAGTCGATTTGATTTTAGTAGTTCATGTCACCATCATCATCGCGTGCAAAAGACGTTTATGTATGCCACGTGTCCGTTTCCATCTACTTCTAGAGACTTCTTCTTGTGACCGTTGGAAGGAAAGAGGGTTTGGTTTGGGGGGATCTCCATCCTCCTTCCAACGGGAAGAAATGAAATGTGTGGCTGAGGATGCATTCGATTTCGATTTCGAACGTTAAATCTGTCCCGTTGAAATTAAATGCAGGCACTGAAACTTGAAAGCGACCCTCCATTTTCCACAGCAGAGAGAGGGTAAAAAACAAGAAGTTGAGTATGTTCCTTTTTTGTCAGCATGGATACATAGCTTTCAACTATATTCTTATATAGTATCTTGGCTCTCCCCAAAATTAACCTCCTCCCCAATCAATAGAGTTTTCCCTCTGCATGTGTTTTTTAATAAAAAGTTTCTTTTATCAAAACAAATTTTGAAATTAACATCCATGAGCTCACGTACTTATATATATACATATATATATATATATATATTAATATGGGATTAGCTCTCCTAAGCTTAAACTTAGGATAAGATAAGCTCAAGTATGCGGTGGGGCTCACCTGGGGACCCACATGGAAATGGGGATGGGGGGATTTTAAGGACTCCGTGGGACCCTTCTCTCTGCAAAAAATCAGCCACAACCGTGATTTCTATCATCTCCATATGGGCCCAAAAGTTTAATGGTCAACGGTCCATTTGAATCGATACATAGCGGATCTAACGGTTTAGATAATTTGAATCTAACCGAAAGTTGGCGGATATGTGCAATTTAGGGGAGTCATGTGTTTGGTCAATTTGGATGAACCAAAGATGGGCCCCACAAGCATAGAGCTTACAAAAATTTATCCTAAGCTTGAGCTTAGGAAAGCCTTGCTCTATTAATATATAATAGGGAGATACAAGAGACAAATGATTTAGCGTTTAGGGTTCTGAATCCTGTAACACAATGATTGTGTGTGTCAGGGCTCGTCACTTCACCACGGGCAGCCTACCACTATCCATGGCACGGTTTGTCTACAGTGACGTGACAGATTATGAATGGAGAGCCTTGCTCTATTAATATATAATAGAGAGATACAAGAGACAAATGATTTAGCGTTTAGGGTTTTGAATCTTGTAACACAATGATTGTGTGTGTAAGGGCTCATCACTTCACCACGGGCAGCCTACCACTATCCATGGCACGGTTTGTCTACGATGACGTGGCAGATTATGAATGGTCTGCTCACGGTCATCGTGGGTAAAACCTTTTGAAAGAATCCCGATTTATTGGAAAGGGGTGTCTCATCTGATGTAGCCCACCTATAAATTGAACTTTTGGGCCTGTTTCCTTACTGGAATTAAGAGAATTTTTAATTGAGAAAATTTTGAATTCCCCGACACTGTGGAAATCTTGGATAGTCAATTTATACTTGAACATGTAGAAATTTTATCAAAAAGCAAAGGAGTTGTAATGTAAAAATTCTACCAAGGCATTTGAGAACTTTTAGGTGAGTGAGATTTTGAGATTCTTGTGAAGAAAATAAGGCATTTGCAAATGCAATGGGATAAGCCATCACATAATGTCCAAGAAATCCAAACACCACAAATTCTTGTTAGAAATTCGAGCAAAGATTCCAGCCCTTAGTCTGAATTATATTTCTTTTTGAGAGTTTTAATTGTGTTCTTTTTTAGTTCTTTTTTTAAAGTACTTTATTTAATCTCAATGGTCAACAATATTCCTTGGTCTCAATAGTATATCTTTCATATTCTCTAGTTGCCGTTCTGATGATGATCTTCTCTTGGGGTTGTTTGCCTTTTACACATGGTGCGAAAGTGATTTTTGCATATGTAAAGGATTTATATGGAAATCCTACATACGTTGGATGCATTATCTTGCTTGTCAAAATCACAATTTTCACATGAGTAAATGATTGCATCCAACAATTTTAGATGTGTTTGATTTTCTTCTTATGTTTTCATAAATTTCTTTAAACTCATGAAATTTTAAGCTATGAGACTAAATGTTGTGATTCACATTTTTAAAATTAGAATATTAAACACTTTTGGAGTTTGAATTACAAGCCCCATAAAAAAGTTCAAAAAATTGGATTTCTAGGTTGAGATTTTTTGGATGCTTCCACAGTTCTCTCAAAATCTTTGAGGAGTTAAAATATGAAATTAATTTTCTTAGGGTCAAGTACTAGTCAAATAAAGAAGAACAATTCAAATTATAAATTTAGGGTCCTCAAAAGCACAAAAATTATGGTTGAAGGGGTTTGGACCCACGACTTTAACCTGTACCACTGCTTCTTCTCATTTACATATATAATTGATTACATCATTTACATATGTAAATGAGTACGGCAAACATAAAACCCGTTTACAAACGGTGTGTGCCTATATAAAGATGAATTAAGGAGCATTGGCCTGAAAGCCATAAAACTTTTCCAAACCGAATTAATTTTGAGTGTACTATTCTATGAAATACCTTAGACTTGCAACATATTTGTGAGAGTTTTTTTTTTTTTTTTTTTTTTCTTGGTACCCTAACCAAAATGACACAGAAGTGAGAAGGAGTGCCCACAAAGTCGGATCACCAGCCCATAGAGGTGAAAAGAGTGTCATAACTAGATCCTTGGATAATTCATGCAACTATCTCCAAATTTCTACGACGCACAATTTTCTCTGGCAATAGTAACCAGGTGGGATTTTCAATGCCCTCTCTACAAAAGCGGACTCGCTGAGTTAAAGGCGCCTACCGAAATCACGTACGCCAAGAGGGATCTCATGTAGGAGGAATTCTTCCTTCATATGACCCCAAAATGACATGTCCTGATCAAGTTCTAATTCAAGTGGCGGTATACATCAGGTGGGCTGGTGAACGAAGTTATTGAGCAGTTTTTACTTCCTTTGCCTTAGAAGTTACTCAATTTACATTTTCTATCCTCATCTTTTGAAATGTATGTTTGAACCCCACTCCCTCTAATTTTAAAATCTTCAAAATGTGTTTATGTGGTCCATGAAAAATTTTCACACCAAACAACACATCCGTAGGGAAGTGTTTTTTTTTTTTTTAACTATCCACATGAACATGTTGCTGCACAACCGCGCCATTAAAGAAATTGTCAAAGGCAGTGATCTTCTTCAATAGAAAAATGATGGCGGTTAATAATATTTAAAAAAGACTATACTTCCCTCACTACATACAGCATACAGAACAAAGTTGCTGTATATTCTTCACTTTTTAGTGTGATTGGAGCATGTAAGGCACAAACAATCTCTCTATTCCACTAATTTGATTCTCATTAAACTAAATGATGATTAGGTGGGCATTAAGTATTCTTTAAAATATTGGGTTGAATGGTGTATGGATAAGAGTATTCAATTACACTCCCTTTTCTCCATACGCCCACTGATTTAATATGAAAGAGAACAACAAAGCATGGGCCCCTTAATCATTGAGAGCCAGAAGGTACTTTGGAATTGGTCGGCTATGGATGTGGCCACTCAGGGTTAGCATAAGCCTGATTAGTTTTATTAGAGTAGGATTAGACTTGGGATTTTTAAAACTAGGTCGGTAGAGTTGCATCTTTATGCTTCTCTTATCCATAGTTTGTTTGAATACAAAAGCCATGTGATCCTGACCAAAACCCTAATTTGGTTATGGACGTTTGAAGCTGTGTTTGGATGCATATAAGCATATTCCATTTGATCTGGAAGGATTTTCTTAACTGAAAGGGATGTGACCAACCTGTAATGACCCTTTCATGTATTGTTTATTTTGATGCACTGACGGGTCTAATGTGGGTTGGGGTGGGAATGGGTTGTGGATGGCATGTATTATTCCAACTTGAACCCAACCTATTTATCAATCGAATTGAAAACGCCAACTCAAATCCATCACAGAAAGGATCAACCTGAACCCTAATAAGTTGGGTTTGGCAGACTATAGGGCTGCTATTCAGGTCAGGTCAAGTTTTGGCTGTATTGACAGGTCAAAGAACAGGACTGGACTAAACCCAAATCCAACTCAATTGCTAACTGGGCTAGAAATGTCAACCTGAGCCCAAAGAAAAAAAGGGTCAACCTTAATCCTGAATTATCGGCTCAGGTCAGTCAAGAATCACCAGCTGTAACCATTGGTATAACTCAGTCGGAGGTGAGACTAAATAACTATAGATTACAGCAATACAGTGGTCTAAATACCCTCTGTATTTTGGGTCATAGATATCCTTATATTGATTTCGGTTTAAGAAAACCCATTTCTCTACAGAAACAATGCTAATCACCATCACCATCATCATCATTCGGAACATCTATACCAACCTACTGAAGAATTTAAGGCTCTAATGGGCTAGGCTGGGGCAAGCCCAGCTCATTTCAGATCAGTTTTGACACGTCGTTAAGGCCTGTGGGCTAGGACTAGCTTCTGGTTTCCGTTCTAGAGAAATGTTCTCCTACGAGCAAATGATGCATCCAAGAATATGTAAGCAACACACCATCTTTATCCCTGTTCCAATTGGAGGTTGGTGTGTCTAACCAGCTAAGTTGCAGCCCGGAATTTCTAAATGAATTTAGTTAAAAAATAAAACAATGCATGCATTGTAGAAGGCCTAAGCTTCTGGATTCGAACGTGGCACATGTAGAGCACATCCGTCTTGTTTAATTGGTCCCAAGTTCTCATGGGCAGGGCTAGCCGTACCAGGCCCTATTAGGCTGTATGTGGCCTCTATCTTTAGGCCCATGGGCTATACCTAGAATATTGTTTTGGACTAATTTTTAATTTAAATGGACCGGGCCGTCCGACCTTGTATATTTTACACAATGAGGTGTATATTTTTGGGACTGGGCTCAGCCTAGGCCTGATTTTCAACACAATGAGCTGTATATTTTTGCGAATGGGCTCAGCCTTGTCCTGATTTTCAGGCGTATGTAGGCATGACTGGGGGAACTGAATATGAATATTATTAGGTCAGAATGGCTTAATGGACTAGTTGACAAGCTTCAACCCAGCTGGCCTGTGAACACCCCTACTTTGTTAGATAGTAAATCAACCATAATTAAAAATCATTGATGTAAGTAAGAAATTCTAAAGCCTCTTAATGACCAATATTGATGAGGGGATTAACTTGTATGAATAGCTGCTTGTTTGATACCAATAATGACAGTCGCTTTGGTGCATGATCCAAATTTTATGAGACTAAATAGTCCCAGACAGGATCTTGATGCCCAAATAATCAAAAGAAGATTATGAACAGGTTTCAAATTATTAGAGAAGGCGTGTTAGAGGGTAAGACCTCACCTGAAGTCTACTTCCATCACCAAAGGGTTCCCTACCTCTACTGCCCCTCATAAGAGGGCTGTGTTCAGCCCCTAAGTCCAGGAAAAAAAAACAAAAAACAAAAAACAAAACAAAAAAAGAAAAAAAAAAAGAAGTAAGGGTAGCTCTTTGAACTTTGGGATTGAGTTTGAGTTCAGTATTTTAAACTGATCAACAAGTGGGACGGTTTTCATTGTGCCTATAAATGTTACATCAATAGTGAACCTAACCAGATGCATACCTATTCAGTGGCTATGATTTTCAAAAATTGCATAAATTTGTGCAGAGAGCATTCAAGGTGAGACTGAAGAATGAAACGGATCACATCTTTATTTTTTGATGAGGTAACAAATGTGTCCCACAATGCTAAATAAAATATATCACATGCACCACCTATAAATGCCCCCCCCCCCTTTCTTTTTCTTTTTTTTTATAACGCAGGGTTTCGGTCCTTTGAACCATAATAATTCCTACAGGGCCAGGAGAAAAAATTGGATAAAATTCTCTAATGACCTCAATATGAGATCGCAGTTTCAAACCAACAGCCACATTCCACTTCTGTTGAGCATGACCATCAAAGAGGGGATGGAGCCCAAATGGAGGGAGATACAGCTGTAAGTGGAATAAAAGTGTGGAAATAATATCACTGAATGGGATCATGTAATCTTAGCTATTAATATTTTTTTATGGACAGGACTGATTGATTATATCTGAGTACCACTAGAAAGTCAAGAAAACACAAGACTTCTTTTTCTGGACCGTCTGGAAATTTAATTCCGAGCCCTCTCTATGCACCTATCAGACAGAGTAGTACTGTTCCACTTCATTGCCATCTCAAGTGTGGAAGGCATGTAGAGGTAAACGCTGCAATCTCCACTCCCTAAAAAGGAGCAAGTAGGCAGCCAAGACCAACAAATCCCTGGAGCTGTCTCATCCAACCAGAGCCCGTTTTTTGGAACTTTCAACCCTGGTTTTGTCGTCTTCTGCTTTTCGCAATATAAATAAATATCATCTACAATAGCTTTGTTCCTGGTAAAATAGTTGGGTCAAAAGGCCAGTGAATCAATAACTGATCATGTCTCAAACCAACATGATTAGATGAATAATAACTTTTTAGGCTTTAAAAGTACGTTTGTTTGCGCCGGGTTGGATTCCCGTAACTGTGAGAAATGTATTCATATCAAATTGAAACCTATTAATATCAATTTGACTATAAAAGGGCATGTCATAATATTTTCATTCTTTTTTTTTTTTTTTTTTTCATAACGAAGGGTGTCGCAACTTTTTGGACTAGACTAATTCCATCAAGCCCAGAGAGAGCCGGATAAATCTCTCGTAGATATAGTGTGATAGCATAGTTCCGAATCCTCAACCTTCGGGAGCAATTCGTAAATATAGGCCGACTGAATTTTGAGCCCTCAAAACTAGCCACACAAGCATGTCCTAAATGAGGTGTTTTTTTTTTTTTTGGTAAGGGGTTGGGAGCCAATAAAGACTCTGTTGCAAGATATAACACCCACTTCCGTAGTAAGAAATTTCGTCCTTGGATTTAAGACTCGCTCATACGGCAAAAAACTCTATCTATCCTCGAATATAAGACTTAAACCCATGGGATACCAAGGGATCAATCTGTAGATACTAAGGTGAAAAGCGGGGTTTCCATTCAACTGGGTAACCGTTTGTTCTCACCAATTGAGTTAAATCCTTAGAAATCATGTGTATCTTCTATCTCTATGCCTTATGAGTGAATATCAATTTATGAGTGTAATGGTAGATTGATCGTGTGTGTAAGAGATAATGGGAATGGGTTTCATAGAGATAAGGGATTATTATAGTTTGTTTGAGCTTAGCGTTCATTTGAATTTGAAATATGCTTTTCTCTTGTATATCAAGGGAAGTTTGTGTAAATAAAATGCACAGTGAAATTTATTGAAATGTAGTGATTTTTGAAATTCTATATGGTATCAAAGTTGTGGTTCAATGGTGATCTCGAGATCAAGTTGGTCATGATCTCATCTTTTGTGCTTTTGCGGTAAGCTCACTATTTTTTTAATCCTATATAAAAAATGAAGCATCCATCCTCATCCGTGCTTTATCTAAACCTCATGATCTCATCATCATCACTAAGCTATCTTACGAATACTTTTTGGAAAATCATAATAGATCTAATATAGTGGGCTACTGATAGCTTCAAAAGAGCAAATAATGATTGTACAAGATATCAAGAGGGATCAAGGGTTTATATTGTTTCAAAGGTAACGATCGCACGATCCATTTTACATGAAAGAACTGTGATTAAGCGAGGGTTTTAGTTAGATATAAAGAATTATTATAGTTTGTTAAAGGCATGTACTGGTTTGAATTTGAATTATGCTTTTATCTTGTATATAACTAGCAATGCAGGCCAGTGCTTGTGGCCCGGGCCCAGAAATAAAGATATATTTAATTTGATGTTATCTTTTGAGTTACTAAATGAGAAAAAATTAAATCTAAAACAAACAAATATATCATTTTTTTTTCATTTTTTAAATTTTATAAGTCAAAATTGAGTTTACAAATTTTCCATATTTGATTTTTTATGTAGTTTTTAAGAACTTATATGAATATTATATTGTATGTTTCATTTGAGAATATTTTAAATTTAATTTTAAGTTAGTAATCTCAATATTTTAGTGACTGTCTGTGTGGGACTCATTGGCATTTAGTTTTTATTTATTTATTTATTCTGATGGGTTAGTGTTGATTGGCCATCCATCAAAATGTGGCATGTGAATGGGACCCAAGAGGCCCCATGAACCCAATATAAATTGTTAATAAGGCATATACTAAAAACCAATTTAAGGTATTTGACTATCAATTTTTGAGTGTTGTTAAGATTTAAGAATTGTTAGATGATTCACATTTTTTAGTAGATGGTTTTCATTTAATGGGTCAAATGGGCCTCACGTGGTAAGGGGTTGGAAAGTCCAAATCCATTGGATAGTTGAAGAGTTTTGGATGATGACGTAGAAAGATGGTGATAGAACTCAAATGGTTAGTTGGTGGTGGTGCAGGGATTTGGATACATTAATAGAGAAAATCAGTTTTGTTAAATGGTATCGATTATTGAGATACAATTTAATGCAGGGATGGGATAAGGTAATATTTTTATCCTATAATCATAAACATCAGATAAAATTTTCTTACACGTGTTGAACTCCCTCCCATAATGACACCGGTGTATTGAGTTTCAAGTAGATGCTATCTAGTATTATAGTGCCATTTGGTGGCTGTTTGATTTGACCTGTGTGGGGCCTACATTGGGTCGCCCAGCCCTACACGGCCATTGAACCTAGTTGCATCATGGACGTCAGACTGTTTCACGTCAGTTGCATCATGGACGTTAGTCCAGTGGGCCCCACTAAACCCAATCCCAAATCAACTCCACCATCTAGGTCGCCCAGCCCTACACGGCCACAAGATCGGAACCAATCATGGATCAGGTCATCCAGTGTGCCCCACAACATGATCAGTGCCCAGTTCTCTCTATTTCCTTGCTCTGTTCGGTTTGTTTTCTATGTGTTTGCGAAGTGCAGTGGAGTAAGAAGAAAGGATGTTGTGGTGCTGTGTGCAGGTGAGGGAGGAGAAGATGGGTAAGAAGAGGAAGAGAAGAAAGAAAAAAGAAAGAAAGAAAAGGCGAGGTGTAGTGGGTGCGCAGGTGGCGGAGTGTAGTGAGAAAAGGGAAAGAAGAAGTGTTCGGTGTTGCAAACGGGTTGTGTGCAGGGAGATGGAGTGAAGTGATGGAGGAAGAGAGAGGGTATGCAACAGGTGGGGTGCAACAGTGAAGCGAGGCAGAAGAAGATGGGGGAGAAGAGGAAGAGAAGAAAGAGAAAAAAAAATGAAAAAAAAAAAAAAGGAAAAGAAGGAGAAGGAAGAAGAAGGTGTGCAGGCGGGTGGTGGTTGGAGATAGAGATGGAGAGTGTTGGTGAGGGAGGTTGTAGCCAGAGGTTCTGCGAAGGATGGAGAGAGATTGGCATGAGATGATGGAGGGATAAAGATTGGCGTGCAGATTGGTTTGAGATTGCTGGGAGATTTGGTAATGCAAATGAGAGATTTTTTAGGACTCAAATCGTGGATTGATGGATCTCATATCTCTTAATTGAAGAGAGAGAGATATATATATTTTAGGAGTTTGAGAAGGCTCCACTTGAGAGTATCCAAACCCCTGAGAGTATTTGACCCTCCATCAAAGCCAAACTATCTCATGTTTTCTTTTGCGTTTCTCTGAAATGAGAGATTTTTCAGGTTTGAGGTAGCACCCCTCACAGCCCACCTCTTCCTTTGCTTTAATATATGTAAAGAGAAGTTTGTGTGAATAAAATGGACTGTGAATTTATCCCAAATGCTAGTGCCGTTTGAAAGTTTGAGTATGCTCATCCATGTGAGCCTTACAAGCTAGTTTTTACATGACTTATGTGAAGCTGTTATAGAAATTCTATTTTGTATATATAAACAGAGCTATGAGTATTTTGGGGTGATCTTGCCAACGAATATCACCAGCAAGAGCCCTCTGTCTGTCTCTACCTGGGTCTGTGGCCAGTACCAATAAATATAAGTTAATTACAAATATATATTTATGTCAACATGGAAGGGCTGCAACAAAAAAGCATGCGATTGACTGGTCCAAAACAATAAAAGCTGATTCTACAAGTCGCGAGTCTCAAGTACTGATGCAGCACTTGGCAGCTTTTAAGAAGAGACGCAAACCAGCAAAATACAAGAGAAGCTGAAGTCCAAAGAGATTCTAATTTGGAAATATAGAAATACAGAAGACTGCAACAGTAGTGCCTGTAGAATTTAGATAGAGTACCAGTTACACAACAAGTGACTTCCTCCTTTTCTACCCTACTCTTGCAACCATGAAAAGAAGAGAAAGTACGCACAGAGAGTGAGAGAGCATGGGTCATTCACTTAAAACCGTTTCAATTGGTGGAAGTGGAACATGGGAAGGGCTTGGATGACTTGAACTCTTCCTTAAGGCCAGTGCTTTTAATAGGGAAGAGTTCTAGGGTCTTGAGAGGCTTGCAAGACTTTGTGGGACACACATCCATCATCACCACCCAATCCTGTCCATATGCCATTGCAGGGTTCCCCATCTCCATTCCTTCTTTTTTCCAAATATTTGTTTGGCAGGTGAAGTTCACTTGGTTTGTTGTGTCCTACAGAGCTCCCTGATAAGTGGAGACTGATCGCAGCTCCAAGTGTAGAGCTTAGATTGCAGTAATAAAACTGGTGAAACTAGATCGATCCACAGAGAGCAATATAAACTAAGATTTCTCTTCAACTTGTACCTGTCCTAAATTAGAAATCTAAATTTAGTCTAATTAAAAACTAATTACAACCACCATTCCTACTTTCCAAAAATTAAATTAATTATAATCCAATGAAAAGAAAGCTTTCTAAATCTAAAAAATCATAAACTAAAAACTAAAATTGCTGCAGAATAATACACAAGTTAGAACTTCCAAAAGTAAAAAGTACAAAAAAAAAAAAACTAAGAAACTAAACTAGAAACAAAAGAAACCTAAGTTAGAAAGTTCGTAATGCAATGTATGCCATGAGATGCTGAAAAAAAAATCTAAGTCTAAAAAACTAGTATGCTGGGCTATTTTTATGCATGATTTTTCCTAATCTAATGCAACGAAAAACTTAGTTTAATGGCTGGATCTTGAACTATAATGTTGCGTGAATCAATTAAAAAAACGGAAGTGAAAAATGATTTAAATAAAGAAGATATGAGTGCATGAACATGACCTAAAAATTAGAACTGTGCAGAAATTCTGCACATAGACAGCCTAACATGCCATATTTAAGTCACTGGTTCACAAACCTCCTGAAATAGTTTTTCGCTGAAATTCTGGGACGTGATAGATCACACATTGAGCTTTAATTTCTCCAAATTTCACAGAAAAATACCATGATTTGACTAGTCTACATACTTCAAACTTTGTGCAAAAAAAAAAAAAAAAAAAATTCTGCAATTTTCTTGAAACTGTGCAGAAAGTGGGCTGTTTATGGCCTGTTTTTTGCCACATGAATGTTTAACATAAAAATATGAGAATCTGATTTCAGAATTCCACGTGAACGCCACTCTTAATGCTATGAAAAAAAACATGAAATAAATGCATGAGTCTAATGCACTTTCCAGCAGTTAACAGGTCTAAACAAAATTGTGTGACATAGAATTGTAAAAGGTGCAGGAATTAAAAGTGAAGTGCTGAAAATAAGGGTGGTGTGCACAAATCAAATGTGGCAGATAAAACTGAAATACAAAAGTGGTGAGTTACTTCTTTTAATTCATCTCGATCTTGAGCCTGAAAAAAATTAGAAGTGCAAACCTAGGGTCCCATTCTTCAACTTGGGTTGTCAATCTAAGTTGAGAATGAAAAATCCTCACTTTTTAATAAATAAATTTCACACTTGGGTTTTTTTTTTTTTATACTTTTCTTGGTAAATCCTCTTTAACTTCACATTGTATTGCCTCCAAAAATACTATATGTATCCATAGAAAACAAGGTATATTGTGAGAATGCTAAGGCGAGTTATTAGTAATTATTCCAAGCCAATTAAAAGTATTTAACAAAAAATAAGAACTAACCCTATTGCAAAACTAATATCAAGGTTCACAAGAAATCAATACAAGAATTAAAAAGAAACAATTTTATTAATACTAATATGCAATTGAGTACATAAGATTGAGAATTAAAAACAAAAAAAATACATACGAGGATGATTGAGAATCCCTCTTTCTAGTTGAGAAAACGAGGGTGGTGGTGTGGCCTTTGAGAAGAACCCCCTTGATGGCTTGAGATGAAAGGGAAGGGAGGGAGAGATGTAACGAAATTAAGCTAGACGGAGAGGTGGACGATTTCAACCATGAGAGAAGAAGGATGCTTCTTCCATCTATTTATAGATTTTTTATATCTTTTTTTCCTTCTTTGTTCCAAGTTTGTAGCATGCAATTTTCTTTGTATGGTAAGACACTTCCTTGGCCAACAAGTTCTCAAAGAAATAGCACGGTGAGTGAGAGATTTTTGTGATTTCAATGTTCAAAATTGCAATCCCAGTAGAATAATCGTACCAAATTCCAGAGGCCATATCTTCCTTGTTTTAGCTCCAATTGACACAATCTTGGGCTCCACAGATATCTACTCGAAAAGAGTTTTTCAACGGTGGGTAGATTACGCGATCTAATGGTCGGATTAAGAGTTATGCCCATCTTAATCTTGCTGCCCCTGAGAAATCCGAAAATAATTGTACACCTATGGTATGGTATGTTAGTTGTGCAACGGGGTATGTGGGACCCATGTGGATGCCCAAAGGGATCTTGGGATCTTTCTTTCCTTGTTTCTTGACTCCTTTTCCATCTTTGGTTTGCTTCCAAGCCTCTTTGATTGACTAGTCAACTCTTCTAGCACTCTTTTCTTTTCTTGAATTTCTTTCTTGATTTTTGAGTTTTGAAACTTAGTAAGAATTAGATCTTACCAAATTTGAAGTTTCCTTTATTGATCTTGAAATCACAAATCTAGCTTTCCATTGTTGACTTTTCAAACTCTCTAAAAATACCAAGATATGTGGGTCTCCCGTGAAAGATGTCCTACCCTTGATCTCTCCCAAATTTCACCAATGTGGGTCCCATTCTTAATTTCTCCTACACAAATTGGAATAAACAAATTAAATAATCATATGTGAGGAATTTGAATGGACTATGCATGAGACCCTACTTGATGCACCTAAAATAACCGACTTTCCAAAAATAGATTTCCAAAAATGGCAAGTTTCATAAATTTATGCAAAAAGTGTGATTTTTGAAAAAATTATGCATGAATGCACTACAATGAATCCTAAATGCATAAAAACATGATTTGACACTTAATGAAGCTCTTTAATATCAATAAGCCTTTAAAATGGTCCAAAATGTGTTTGAAAATATGCGCTTTTCAGGACTCATTAGAGACAAAATAAATGAGAGAATGTGAACATAAAAATGCAAAATCATTAGATAATCAAACCTAGAGTAACTTGTTATGGTCAGCTGAAGTAGCCCACAGGCCCATTGGACTGGGCAGACGGATCGAAATTGGATGGCTCTATTAGGCTAATTGAGTTTGACAAGCCCATTATCAACCCACAGAATCTAATTTAAATCCAAGTCTTTTCACCTGGAAGCCTTCTCTTCTTGACAAAATAACGACTAGAGTTTGAACTCTGATCTTTCAGGCGGGGATTTGAGCTTGATTGTATCACTTTACAAGCTCATGTCTTCCATTGTGGCGAAATCACAGCCATTCAAGATTTGATTATTTTAATTTGGGGTTATGTCACCCAGAGAGGTAAGTGCCCAAGAGTTTGACACACAAGGAAAAAAAAAAAAACAGAAAAAAAGGGTAAAAACATGAGTGCAATTACATACATTTTCATCCATAGTTAAGAGATAAGGTTAGGAGAGGGTTTGATATTGATTTTGGGATTCAGGGTTGGTGTTTTGGCTGCTGGTGCTCATATGATCAATTTATTAACAGATTATATTATACACAGTCCACCTAACACAGTTGGTTGTGGATCTTTAATAAGTTGAGAGTGGTGAGATTGCAGGTTTGAGCCCTCTTAGGCATAGGATATAACTACAATGTTTACATTTTAATATTTCAAAGTAAAAATAAATAAATTTGAAGTTAGGAATCATAAGTCAAGTTAGGCATGGAGTGGGGCAATGTGAGTTTGGATTTACTCCCACTTTTACCAAGCTTGTCCTGCTACAATTTGTGGGGTCTAGTCTAACCCAATTAACACAAATGTTATAATGATTTAGGTCCATCTCAGGCCTTAGTTCAGGATATAAAACCATGAGGCCTAGACCCATTTTTGATTATCTTGGGATCCAATTCAAGGGGTTGGCCGAGTGGTCAGGACCACGGTTCATCTCTCTTCCGGAGCTAGAGGTCCTAGTATCGATCCCCGGTTCCTCCCTCTTCAAGAACCGAATGTTGAATCCACTAGTGCTACCACCTGAGGGGCCACAGGGGTTCTACCTAGCTTTTCTTTGGGCCCGGAGGGAATAGTCGAGCAATGGAAACCCCTGGTTAGGAAAAAAAGAACTCAATTGAGACTCAAGATTAAATGGGTCAAAATAAATACTATTGAACCTATTTTCATGGGTAGAGAGTCCAGTCCTAGTAAATGCCTGAATGGACACTCATGACCACCCTTAGCCATTCCCACATAATGAAATGCTTTTTTTTTTTTTTGAAATAAATTTAAATAAGGCCTTAAGTTCTTGCCTTATTTCAAAAAAGGACACAAGTTTCAAAAAATCTCAAATCAGTCGTTAAGTTTTCCATTTAAAGGTATTTTTTGGCTATTTTTTTTCTCAATATTTTTTTGGCAACATGGTTTTGGTAGCCACCGTACATGCAGCCGATTGTTGTGGAAATACTGGTTGTCCTGGATCACCATGAGGACGTTGTTAAATGAAATGAAGGAAATTTTTATTTCAATGAAAGGAAATTGGATATTTTAAGAAGGTAAATATTCAAGTGAGAACTAGTTCTCACATATTATATGAGAACTTTTTTGTGGGGCCCAACTAGCAACCCATCCAAACTTAGCAACCAATAGGGAACCCTCTGATAGTCAATAATCCTAAGAATTGACACACATCCGAATGAGCTAAACTGTTGGATCGAGGGTTGAATATTTTTTTGAATATGAAGCCATTAAACTTGTGGGTCACGGATAAAGGGATGAGGAGCATGGGTTTGGAGCCAAACTTGATACTTTGGGTGGTCTCACATAGATCTTTCCACCCCCCAGGTCCCATCCCCAAATGGGGCCGACAATTGGGCGCCACAAAAAAGTTCTCACATAATATGTGAGAACAGTTCTCACCTGAATATTACTCTTTTAAGAAAATTTGGGAAAAAACTTAAAATGGATGGATGTCCTTAATCGAAAACTTCCTGTAAAACTTAGGGGCTAATTTGAAAAGTTTCGAAACTTTTGTCTTTTTTTAAATTTTCCCTTTTTTTCAATGGAGGAAGAGGAAAACCATTACACAATCACAGAGGAGCACAGGATACCAAGACAAAAATCACACTCAACCACTCCAAACAGCAACCAGACTAACTAAACCCAACAAAAATTGTACCACTAATGATAGAGAGAGAAAGTCAAAAATAAAATGCAGGTTTTCTTGGCTATCAGTAATCTCCATCACAATGCAAGTTTTCTTGGGAATCAGCAGTAATCTCCATCACATAATGCTGCTTTCTTTCAGTATATTTGAACAGAAACATGAAATATCTCTCTCTTTAGGGCTCCCACCCATCTTTCACCAATTCTGTGAGAGTCTCTCTCACATGAGCATTTTATATATATATATATATATATATATATTTATTGGCCATTTCTAATCATAATGAATAAAGGGACCTGCGAATGCCATCCATGTGACAACTCTATCCGTGACAAACAGAAAGAGGCCACGTGTCAGTTGCAGGCTCTAACATGCCTGGCAGCAGCAGCGCCCAGGAGCATGCAGCTATGAAGAAGGCCTAGAACAGAATCGTTTTAGAGCAAATATTGGTTTGTCGCTTTAAAAAAAAGGAGAGGAACTACCTCTTTGTCTTTACACCATCTTTTGAAATGAGAAAAGATTTCATGTTGATAGCTTTACAGATAATAAGATGATTAAAAGAAGAGTAAAAGAGGGACCGCATAGAAAGGTTCTGGGTTTCTCTCCCTTTCTCATGTGATAAGCCACCAAATTCGTCGTATCATCAATGTCTCATTCATGGTATCTTTGCTCCCACGCCATGACATGACCTTCTTCATTTCTTTTCTTTCTGGTGGGGGGTGGCCAGGGACTAGGCAGAGGCTACTGCCCACCACAAGACCATGTGAAAGGACCCTACCTCAAAGAAAGTAGGGCATTTGGTTTACTATTTGCCTGGCTCATGCTTCTTTGAATTCTTGTCACTTTTTAAGGGAGTTAGATTTTGAATTTGAATTCATGAGAATCATATTTGGATATAGGTCTGGACTTGGGACATTTATTTGACTTTGGGGTTTGGTCATCAAATAAAATTTTTAGGACTTGAAACTAAGGGTAGTAGGAATTTGATTGGCTCATTATCTCATATTAGTCTCTTCTAGGTTTAAACCTTTTTTTTTAATATTATTATTGTCATGGCCTCCCTTGATTGTTATGAATTCAGATGAGCCCCAATGAATGGGGCATTTTCATGTCAGCTTAGCTTTCTATAGAAAGCTTATGTAAGTTCCCTCTTTGCCAAGAGGCACATCTCACACTTCTGTGAGAGGTAAAAATCTAAACCGTTTATGGAATTCTCTTGGATTCCAAGAAAGGCATAGATTAATGTCATGGCATGGAAATAATAAATATTTATCTTATAAAATTGAGTTTGGATCACAATCTTTGCTGGCGCATTATATATAAAGTATCACATATCTTGTGAGTCCCAATCTTAAGTCGTCTTAACTGGAAACTCAAAATAGGTAGAAATCAGGGATAAATAAATATTAAAAAAAAAACAACCATATTTGTGCATGGGATGAGAATCTGGATTCACGTAGATTTGATAATTTCAAAGCCTAAGCCCACCGGTGTGATTGTCCAAATAAGAGAATTCTATGCTCGGCAAGGATTTTTGTTTCCACGGGAAAGAATAAATGTGGAATCCCATTCTTTTCGTGGAAAATCAAAATTTTTTCTATCAAGAAAAAAACAACTTTTTTCCTATACAATCAAGTAACGCACCAAACAATAAGAAGGGACTAGAGGGAATATCACTTCAATTTCTCTATTACAAAATCCTTTTGTCACATAATAAAGGTACCTTTAAAAAAAGAGAGAAAAAAAAAGCTTTCATGTAATGTCTGTGCTCATTCATGGTTGATTGTTAGGAAAACCTCCTTTGTTATTGTCCAGAAGACTTATTTAACCACTGACATGCCAATGACTTCACCAAATAAACGACCAAATGGACATTCAGGAGGACTAGAAAAGTCTTAGACCATACAAACTGTTCTTATGCGGTTCAGCTCATGGGGGGCCATCTGGATGCATGACTTTTATTGTAGAGATGCTAGACTGGACTTTCAGAAACAATTCTCTCCTACCAGCCTAGCACATACACATACACATACACATACAAGCTCATTTATGCTAACATGCATCTCTGTCATTGAGAGTACCGGATTGGAACCATCATTTTATTCTAACCCTTGATTTATAAAGATTTTAATGAAGTGAAGATCAGATGGCTGTAAAAGTTCTCCTACAAGCAGACTTGTCCAACTTGGGGGGGGCCTTAAATTTGAATTGTCTCATTTATAAAGTTTTCCTATTAGAAGACTTGTCCAATTTGTAGAGCCCACTTAGATGGAAGGGTCAGCCAAAAAAATATGCTCCACCAGATTAGCTTAGCCTTTATTTTAATAACCTTAAAAGGTGGGCACCTGTACTGATCCAAGGTGAGTAGGAATGCACTTTGTAACATCTTGGAATTTCAAAGTTGTAATTAGTCTAGTTAATTATTATTTTAGATAATTAAGCTTACTTATAAGCCAAACAAGTCCGATTAATCAGTAGGATCGCGTGTGCAAAGTTGGATTGAGATCTGAGCCTGTTTGGGTATGGTAGAGGTATCTGTCGCTATTTCCGAAAAGTTTCAAGGGCTTTTTAGTATTTTACACGTTTTGAAATTTTGGCACCATCGAATAAAACTCCTAATTTTTCGGACTTTATCCTTCCGTTGCATCCAGATCAAGACCCTTGAACCCGACCTGACCGAACCCAATTCAAGCCCATTGAATCATTTTAACAAAAAAGTCAAATCCACCCCCATTTCCCCTTCAAAACCACCACCAAAACACCCCACACCGCTATTAGGTCACATGACCATGACCACCCCTCCCTCTACTCATTCCACAACACAGCGGCGCCCCAACCCCCAATCCCCACACCCTCGTTCTCCGCTTCCCCTCCCAAGCTCCTTGCTGCCGCCGGATTCCGGGCGTCACCACCATGACCGAACTTCTCTCTCTTCTCCACTGTCTCATCCCATCTCTCTTTTCTCTCACTCATCTCTCCCTCTTCCCATCTCGTCGCTGCCCCACCGTCCCGGCACCACCACTGTCACCGTCGGCGACCACCACCAGCACTATCACCGCCGGCCACCACTGAACCCACCTCTCTATTTCTCTCTTTCTCTGTTCCTTTCTTCCTTTCCTTCCCTGTTTCTCTCTCCCTCTATTTCTCTTTCTCTCTGTTTTCATTCTTCTCTCTCTCTCTCTCTCCCCTCCCTGCCAACGTGGGTCTGCACCAACCATCTCACCCATTTCACCATTTCATTCTCTCTTATTTTCTATCTCTCACTTCACTCCCTGCCAATGTGACTGAGTACCCACCCATTCCGCCATTTCACTCATTCTCTCTTTCCTTGTTTTTCTTTTCTTCCTTCTTGCTGCCAACATGAGTAGGCTCTTTCCCCCACCCATTTCACTCCCATCTCTCTCTTGTTTCTTTCTCTTTTTCGTTCTTTCTTTCATTCTCTCTTCTTCCTTCTTCTTTTCAATGGGCCACCAATCAAGTGGGCCACAGATCAAGTGGGCCCCACAACCCCTCCATCTCAATTTCAGTCCTCTCTCTCATTCTCATTCTCTCAATCTCTCTCACCTACCTTGCTGGACATGGACTGCAAAGGCAGGCCCACCTTCGATTATCGCCATCATCTTTGCGTGGACCTTACGAGCTCATTCATCTCCAATTTGCAAGCCACCACTCCATCCACCCATCTAATTGGTAAGCTCTTCTTCCCCTTAGGTTTGGGTTAATATACTTTGGGTGTAGTAGTGTGTTTGGTAGCTTAGAGCTTCCCCTCTACTAATTTTATATTTAATTTAGTTTTATTTTGCTATTTATCCCTTAGTTTGGTTTGTTGGGCTTTGAGCTAGTGCTTATGGATTTGTGCAATTTCAACCAAAGGCAAGTAGATATTTATATATATGATTGGATATGTTTGTCTCTCCCTTGATTTGATGATTGATGACGATTTAGATGACCACATGCTCGTTGATACCTTAGCTGTTTGAAAACATGATAATTATGTTTATATGTTTAATGGAATGGATTCTTAATTGGATGGGATCGATTGGACTTATAATTTGGAGGATGTTTATTGTCATTGGAGAGGGCTAGGCCCTATTCTTGTGTTTGTCTGCAGGTGTGGATGAATATGGAGTTTTTCCCAAGTCCTGAAGCCACATGATTGACCGAGTGGGTTTGACCGGTCCACCGGTGTGTACCCGGTCGACCAGATGTCGACTGGCTATGAAGGAGGTCACACTACGTCAAAAACACTAAAAAACCACGGCCAATGGCCGTGGTTTTTCCAGTTTTGCCACAGATATGACCGTGGCAATTGCTGTGGCGAAGAATGGTGTAGTATTTCAAAAGCCACAGCTCAAACCTTTGGAAAATTTAAAAATTACCACAGCCATTACATGTGGATAACGATAAAATAAAACCACACACAAAACCGTGGTTGTTTTGACCTTTAAAAAAAAAAATCACTGCCAATGGCCGAGGTTTTTTTATTTTCATTTAAAAAAAATATTTTAAAAATAAAAAAAAATAAAAAATACACCTGTTTTATACCAATAACAATTAACTAAATGAGTCTTCCATAACAATAAACTAGATGGTTCTTCCAAAACATCAAACCGAAATATGTATATAATAATAAAACATCCAACATTATTTCAAACCACCATACAATAATATCAACCATCTATCAACTAAAACTTTAACATAATTAACAATGTAGCCATCCATCACTAAATTTAATGTCTCAAAATATTCAATTGAAAATGTTAAATGGAGATGATCCTAAATTCAGGCCAATCTATGGCATCGCCCAGTGTGAGATCTTCCATCTTGCCTTGTCCATTTATCTAGTCAACATTCCCATCAACGATCTCATCTAAAATGATCGTTTTCCAATTTGATTCTTCAGCAGACTCATTTGACTGTCTTCCATATGCGACACATGTATTTTTTATCAAATGCAACAATTTTAGCAAAGATGAACTTGATTAATCACTGGTTGCTTGGTCGGATTGTGCCTCCTGACATGAGGAATCTTGCCTTACCTACATATATTATATATTAGGAAAAGCAAGTAATTCATCAATAGGATATTTAATTATCTTAGGGAATATATTATTAATCTGAATATATTATTAATCTAAAAATTAATAAAGTACCTGAGATGAACTCCCATGATTACTCGAAAATCGCATCTGTCCCCCACCATGAGATGCAAGAATTTGTTGCATTTCCCTCATCTGCTCTTTCAGCTGTTCCACCTTAGTATGAAGGGGGACATTCGACTTCTTTTCCCGCTCTAATACTCTCTTATAAGCAGCTGAAAGCGACATGGCATATTTAGAAATTTCTGAACCCATGCCCTTCACATGTCCACGAGTATCACGACCACATACCCGTGCCGCCGGGTCTTGATCCAGATGTCCTTGTGCAAAGGAAGGGTTATTCTCATGCATTATGCGAACTCTTTCCTGTAAAATGAAAAACATAATAAGGTTTTAAACTCTAAACAATGATAAGGTTTTAAACTATGAACAAGTCTGCATTGCACGAAAATGATGCATGAACCCAAAAAAACGAAAATGAAAAAGGAATTAAGATGAAAATTTATGAATACCTAAAGTTGCCTAATTGACTGATTTATGTGTAGAATTTCTGCACAAATGTGTCTGCGTTTTATGGCTCTTCCACAAAGCCAGAAGCCACAGCTCACCTAGTATTTTTTATTATTGTTAACATTTAGCCTACAAGCCAAAGAAATTGGAGTCCATTCACCACTTTCCCACTACATATTCAAATAAGAAGTTCCACTGATTTCAAGGATGGAATAACTAAGATTAATCTAGTTGCCAGTCATCATGCTCTTCACAGACTCAGCCCATCCCTAAAAGTACTTCCCTCACCATCTATTTTACCAAGTGGCAAGTACGAAACACCTTAGCTATAAAGTTAAATGCAAACCGAGGAAAACATGAAAAACAGTACATAACCAATGAAAAGCATTGGTCATAAAATTTTCTTTTCTTCTTCACCTTCAGCTATCCATGCCATGGATCCGTGACCCATTGCTGCTTTACTTAGCTTCTCATAAGTGACAGCCATCCACATAATTATAGATCATAAAAAGATCAAACTTGATTTTCTAGCAACTTAAACATGGTTAAACAAAAAACACAACAATAATGAATTCCATGACCTAGTTTCCAACCATAAAATTATGCAGGGATGAAAATATCGGCCGCTACGTAGCGTAGCGGCCGATATATCGGCCGTGGCGGCAGTTGCCGCCACGCTAAATTGGATTTAGCGGGCAACGCACCCGTAGCGGCCCGTAGCGGCCGCTACGCAAGCGTGGCGGCCGCTACGGGCCGCTACAGGCCGTAGCGGCCGCTACGTGGCGTTGGGGGGTAATAAAACCCCCCTGACGACTTTTCGTTCTACCTTTTCAACTTTTTTCATCTTCCTTCCTCTTTTTTCTCCATTTTTACTGTTGTGAACCCTTTGTGTGTCCCCCTAGTGGTCCCAACTCCATTTTGTCAAGATTTGTTGCTACAAAATCAAGAGATTCAACTATTCTAAGGAATCTAAAGAAGATTCATCATCAAGGACTCATGGATTAAAATAGCGGGTGGCGGCCGATACATATCGGCAGTGTTAAACAAACCCCCCCCCCCCCCCCTTTTGAGATTATTACTCTCTAACTACTATGAATCACAACTTTTAAGGAGGGGCACAGGTTCTGAAAGCAGAAATTCGATTTCGAAGGAAGAACTTCATAAAAAATTTCTGGTCCGGGGGCGCTGCCCCCTGGGCCCCCGCGAGCTGACCGGGCAGCTCGATCCCCGCCGGGGGATACCCCCGGACCCCCTTTGCGAAATGCATGTTTTAAAGAAGTGGCAATCATGAAAACAAAAGGATCCTACTTGACCATGATAGCTAGGCCTCTTTTACTGGTTGTCTTTCTTTGTTGTGCTTGGATGTCTATTATTATCATTATTTGTTAATATATGATATTAAGCATGTTTAATTATATTTGGAATGTGTGTAGTAGTATAGATATGGTTACCTATTACTACTAAATTTTAAACTGGTCTTAATTTAACTGTTTTAAAAGAACCCTCATTGTTAAATAACTAAGTGGGAGAGGCCCGAGAGGGAACTTCTTAAGTTCCCACGGTCTCCATCATTGTTTTGCAAGAGATGTAATTGATTTATGTGTTGACCTTGGAGTCTTCCTCTTAATCGGATGTGTCATCTTTTGAGAGGACGAGTGTTGACCACTTCATTTCTAAATTAGTGTTGAATGTTGAGTTGTTGAGTGTTGACCACTTCATTCACTTGATTGAATTTGAACCTTTGACCTTGAGGCTTAAAGTATTGACTATTGATTGTTCAATGTTCACTAATGACCTAACTCTTAAGTCTTATGCCTTTATTTCATGTTCTAGTTTTTTTTTTTTTTAATGAGCTTTTCATTACTTTCTAAGTTAGCATGACTAAAGAACATGAATACATGTGAAAAAACTAATCATTACTATTATTTTCTATTTATATAGCGATACAGGACCTTATATATTGAGGGCACCGCTACACCCCATTTTCTTACTTACTTTTGCAAAAGAACCACATTTTCTTTCATTTTACAATTTTCTGGATTTTCTGGAATTTTTTCATATTTTTTTGGTGAGTATTTCAAATCACACCGCTACGCCGCTACGTATCCCCGCTACGCTACGTATCGCCCGCTTCGTAGCGGTTTGGCGGCGGGCCGCTACGCCCGCCGCCACCGCTATTTTCATCCTTGAAATTATGCATTAAATAAACTAGAAAAAATAGAAGTTATAACTTTAGAAAAATTTCGACAGAGTCTCCCCTGCATTTCGGACCCCGAAAAATATCTTGGGTGCACACCTGTATTACCTGTTAATAAAACACTTCATATATATAACTCCAATGCCCCTCAAAACTCCAATATCAACAAGCCATATCATCGCATCACATAGTACTTAAAACACTTCATATGTATAACTCCAATGCCCCCTCAAAACTCCAATATCAACAATCCATATCATCACATCACATAGTAGTACTTAAAACACTTCATATATATAACTCCAATGCACCTCAAAACTCCAATATCAACAATCCATATCATTACATCACATAGTAATTACATAATGAATTTAAGAATGAGAATTCTTATATATCTTTAAAAAAAAATCAATTTGGTGACTTGCAAATGTGATAATCCCCTAACTAAACTTAGTGCCAATGCAGTAAATTGGAATTAGGTTTTTCTTACCGCTTCTTCGCAGAAAGCAGAACCATCCTTCTTTGTATGAGTTTCAAGCCAGACATCTGTACGCATGATCTCCTTGTTAGGATTTTTTCGCCGCTGAAAAATGTTAGAAGCGAACACCCCGATTACATAAAAAAAAGTTGAAATATGGAAAAATAGGAAAATTCATAAATTGTGATTACCAGTTCATCGGCAACCCTTGCTTGCCCCTTCCTACTGGAGGTGTGTGGGCACCTCATAGCTTGCCTAGCAGCCTTCCCCAGCTTACTCTTTTCTTGTGCCGCTTATGTCGAGCACATGTCGATAAAACTCTCCCAATCCTCCTTCTTGACAAATTTAGGTACATTCTTTTTTCTATCTGCGTCTATGTGATAGTTAGAATATATGTAACGCTTCAGTTTTGACTTCCAATTCCTCCAACACTCATTTGCCTTCATAAGTACCCACTCTTTATTATTGATTGGGATTTCATATTTATTCTGCAGACTAGATTATTTAGCGAGATAAATCAACCAAAAAATGTAAATAATATATGAAAACTGCTTGAACCAAATGCACAATTACTTACAGTTACTATGTCCCACACTTTCTCCTTCATTACATCTGGCATGTTTGACCATTTATCGAATGAGGGTAGTATATTATTCTTCACAGACCGCCCTATCATTGTGGACAAACTAGCTGCATTGTCACCGATGGGTTGCCCATCAATGTTAAATGTCACCGGGGAGACATGACCTGTTACAAATGACATCAACTTATGAACATTAAAAAAGTTAATATCTCAAATTAACGTGAATTGGGATATGCATTTCATATTCTCACGAGAACCACATCCTTGTACTATAGACGCGGTTGCTGGCGATGGTTGATCATATGACATAATGCCTGCAACCACATATGTTAAATTTTAAATAGATGTTATTAAAATAAAATCAAGCAAAATTTTATATAAAAGATATCAAATTTTTACATTTATGATTATTTTACATTTAAAAATAATATCAACATGCAAAATGATACTGTAAAAATGCAATAAAGAGAACGTCGTACATGGATTTATAGTTCAGTCTCCACATTATCAATGATATCATCTAGCAGTGCTGCTGTTAAGTCATTTTCATTCTTCAAAAGAGTCCATATCCTGGTTTAGATTTCTTGGAACATCCAATACAACATGCCATTCTTCCGCAGGCCTACTATGATCTTTACAGTAGAAGACTTGAGTTGCTTGATTAGCTAAAAATAAATGGCTCATCATCTTCTTTTGTGTTTCTTTGCAACCTCCCTAAATTAACGTAGACCAAGTTCACTTCTGGATCAACTCTACATCCATGACTGTCTAGATGCACCCAATCACAATAGAATACTACCCGTTTAAAGTCATAATAATCCAGCTCTAGAATTTGTTTGACTATACCGTGGTAAGTAGATTCTTCATGCACAAGATTCATGTCCTTTGCACTTGCCCTGAAAGGGGTCAAGGCCATCAATGAGACTCCACTGTTTTGCGTCGTTTTGTTCATTTCTGCCTCCGCCATATAGAAGGCATATCCATTGACCATGTAAGATGTATACGAAATGGCTTGAAAGCTTGGTCCATCCACAAGCCTTTTGAGGGTACAATTTTCTTCATTCTCTAATTGCTTTCTAAGCCAAGGTATGTAATCTAATACCTTTTCAACGTGAGTGCTGCCTCTTCGATATTGATTACTAGATCTTAGGCTTTCGACGTATTCAGCACAAATCCTGTATTTATTTATGTAGTGTTAATGCTTTATATATTAAAATAATAAAGTAGTTCACATGATCATTAAAATATACTTACCGCTCCATCTCAACATTCTCAGTAGAATGCTTTAGTACCCATTTGCGTGCTTGCTGATATTGCACATTTTCAAGAATGTTGACCTTCCCATTTTTATCGATTGGATAGGCAACTTCACCTTCCTTGTCCATCCACTCCAACCTTCCTTGCTTATGGCTTTTTTTTTTGTGCCATCGGGCATGTAATTCATGGCGTACAACATTGCTTCATTTATGAGGTAACACTCAGAAATAGAACCCTCTGGATATGTTTGATTCACAACATATCGTTTGTATGTTTTCATCTTCCTGGTAAAAAAAATAACTAAATTAGATCACTGTGCTAACTTGTGATTAATATGAACAATCTCAAGCAATCAAGAATTTTATTTACCTCTCAAAAGGATACATCCATCGATATCTAACGGGCCCACAAACCTGCACCTCTGCCTCCAAGTGCACAATAAGGTGTGTCATGGAAACGAAAAATGAAGGAGGAAAATATTTTTCAAAACACACAATGTTTCCACAACTTTTTCTTTCATCTTTCTCAGTTTTGCACGATTGATAGCTTTTGAACATAAGACATTAAAGAATATTGATAGTTGCCGAATAGCGACATGTAATGGCTTATGGGACTGAAATGCGTGCATCAGCAACACTAGTAATAATTGTTGAAGTAGTATGTGATAATCATGTGACTTAATATTATTGAGCTCTCTATCCTCCAAGCTTACTTTGTGTCTCCAATTTGCACTATACCCAATAGGAACCGTCAGATGATACAACGTTTTACAACTTAAGTCTTTCTCACGTCGGTATAGAGTGTAAGGTGCTTCTGGACATGTCAACTGCCCATTATTTTCCATTGGCCATAATTTTTTTAAAATTTTCATAGCCTTACAGTCTTGGCGGGCTTCAAGGCCTGTTCATGATTGTTGCAAATAAAATTTCAGCAACATTTTTTTCCACGTGCATCACATTCAGATTGTGGCGAATAGGCAGATCCTATGAAAATAATAAATTTATATTAGTATGGCATTTTATTTGCTGCATTATTTTAACATATGGAATTAAAGTTAAGCACACATTCCAATATGGCAAGTCAAAAAAGATGAATCTCTTGGACCATGCAATCATCTCATTCTCCTCGTGATGTCTCTTCCTCTTCTTATTCTCTGCCTTCCCAAAAATTGCTATTAATGGTTTCCATTTTTAATAAGACTTCGGAGCCAGTCAAACGCCTAGGATGTTTCCCATTTTCTTCATTCCTAGGAAATTGGGATTTTTGGATTCTGAAAGGGTGGTTAGTTGGTAGGAATTTTCTCTGTCCCTTGTAGGTAAACTTCTTTCCATATTTTAGCCACACCGAATCAGTTCCTTCACTACACAAAGGACAACCATATTTACCTGCAGTCCTACAACCCGACAAATGACCATATGCTGGAAAATCATGTATAGCCCATAACAAAATTGCTTTCATTGAAAATCTACTCTTAGTGTGAGAATCATATGTTATGGCTCCTGTGGACCAATTCTTCTAGCTCAGTGATCAATGGTTGCAAATAAACATCAATGTCATGTCCTGGACCTTTCTTTTTGGGGATCAATAATGCTAACATGATGAACTCTTTCCTCGTGCATAGAGATGGTGGAAGATTGAACGGAACAATCATAACGGGCCAACAACTATAGGAGTTGCTATTGTTCCCAAAAGGATTGAATCCGTCCGTCGCTAGTCCCAAGCGTGTTAAAGTGTAAAATCGTATGATAATAGGCCCAACCCACTTGTATGATAATAGGACCAGCCCACTTGTAAATATGAGATCTAGTCATAACGTGTACAACAAGATAAAACCGTATATGCTAGGATGTCTTGCCATATTTAGAGATTTAATTAGGTTGTGTTTCCATGATTTGTAGCCTAAACTTAGGCAATGTAAAGTCCATATAAAGAAGAGAAATCCAAGAAGGCAGCAAGTCGAATTGGAGTATTTTCACAGAAATCTTTCTCTCTCGTTCTGGTATTCCTTTGAATGTGCCTCTGAATGTCATGGTATCAAAGTTGGTGAGATCTTTGCTCATGTAAGGAAGCACCAACAACTTTCGTGGATGTGAGCAGATTCTACTGATCCACTTGGTAACCTGTGATCGTAAAAAAAGGGAGCAAAGTCTACAGTTCTTTATGTGGCCCATCTGCGATCATCAGGAGGCATCTTCGTTGTGATACCACCTTGGTCGCTGCTATTATAGGGATTTTTGGTGATTTTTTGAATATTTTTTGAGCTTCAGAGGTAGGCCATCAGGACCTCTTTCGGAACTTACTGTTTTCTCGTATCTTTTTCATCAATACCGTCCAGTTTTTTGGATGTTGCTCTGTTTCAGTTGAAACTTGGATCTCTGGTTTCGACACTATTCCATCTACCTCTCTACAAGGTCTGATCTTGGATTCGATCAAACAGTGGGGTCCATAAAACTTGTTGACAGGTTTTTGAAGGCCGTTTTGGGCCTGTTTTTTGTTCTACAGTTTACAGATTCTGATATTCTGGAAATTTTTGGCTATACACTTCTATTTTGAATACTTTGGTTCTTTTATTGCTATCTCTGGTGGCTGTTAGTGTGTTTTCGAGTTGCAATTTATTGTGCTAGGATTGCTGCTTGTTGCTGGTTTTTTTTGCTAATCTTATCTCCGCATTAATATTATGGAGAAAGGTGATATCACTTTGATCAAGTTTAATGGTAAAAACTATACCACTTGGGCTTTTCAATTTCAAATTTACCTTAAGGGTAAAGAACTTTGGGGACATCTTGATGATTCGGATCCCAAACCTACTGATGAAAAGTTCCTCGCTAAATGGGAGGTTAAAGATTGGCAAATCATGACTTGGATATTGGGGTCCGTCGATGCACAGTTTATCTTGAACCTTCGCCCATACAAGACTGCCAAAGAAATGTGGCTCTATTTAAAGAAGATATATTTGCAGGAAAACTCTGCTCGAAGGTTTCATTTAGAACATGAAATCTCGCAGTTTGTTCAAGGGACCTTGTCGATACAGGATTACTACTCTCAATTTACTAGTCTGTGGACTAATTACACTGAGATTATTTATGCTGACCTCTCTGCTGCCTCCTTATCCTCTATTCAAGAGATCCATTAGACGAGTCAGCGGGATCAGTTACTGATAAAGTTATGGCCATAATTTGAAACTGTCCGCTCCAACTTAATGAGTTGGGTGCCATCTCCCTCACTCGAATCATGTTTGTGCGAACTCCTTAGAGAGGAACAGCGCTTGGTGACTCAGACAGCCCTTGCACAGAATGCTCCTCCTTCGGCTCCCATCGATGTTGTTTATATAGCGTGGGGTAAGCCTCAAGCTTGGGACATGAGCAAGGTCAGATGTTTTTTGCTGCCACAAACTCGGACATGTTTCCACTCAGTGCGACCAGAAGTTTTGTTCTTACTGCAAAACCAAAGGTCATGTTCTTTCAGAATGCCGAACGTGACCTCAGAATAGGCCACAACAACAGAGAGCCTACTTTGCACATCTTCCTGAACCTTCTTTACCAGTCATGCCTGCACCACCTGCTGCCACTTCTCCTACTCTTACTCCAAAAATGGTCCAACAAATGATCATAAATGCTTTCTCTGCACTTGGCCTATCAGGTAAACCAACATCTTCAGTATCCACCTGGTATATTGATTCAGGGGCCTCTAATCATGACACACACTCCTACCCATATGACTCATATTAGGGAGTATGATGGAGACCTCTGCATCAATACTACTGATGGGGGCAGTGTTCCCATTACTGTTGTTGGCCAGGTTCCTCACTCCTTGTCCTTGCATTATGTTTTTCTTTCCCCTCGCTTAACCACAAATTTGTAATTTGTTGGTCAACTTGTTGATAGTAATTGTTCCGTCCTTTTTTCTCGCTCTGGTTGTATTGTGCAGGATCAAGTATCGGGGAAGGTGCTAGCGACGGGCCCTAAGCAGGGACGACTGTTTTCTCTCCAGATTTCATCACAAGAAAGGCCCCCCTTAGAGTCTGCTTTGCTCTCCTCATTTTTAGTCATAATAAATGCCGGTTGTGGTATAATCGTTTAGGAAATCCTAATTCCAAAACTTTGATTTTTTTATTAAATTCTGGTTTGATTAATGATAATAAAGTTTCTTTTAAGGATGTTTCTTTAACTGTGATAGCTGCAAGATGGGGAAAGGGAAAACCCTTCCTTTTCCTCTTCATGATTCTTTAGCTCTGAATGTTTTGATATTGTTCATAGTGATGTTTGGGGTATGGCACCTGTTTTCTCTCATTCTCATTATAAATACTTTGTTACATTCATTGATGATTATAGTCGTTTTACCTGGATTTATTTTTTGCATTCTAAGTCTGATGTTTTCTCGGTTTTTAAAGTTTTATTGTCTTGTGTTGAGAATCAATTTTCCACTACCATTAAAATTCTTAGGTTTGATTCGGGGGGGAGTATGTTTCTAAGGACTTTCAAACATTCTTGCAATCCAAAGGTTTTATCTCCCAGCGATCTTGTCCTTACACCCCGCCAACAAAATGGTGTGTTTGAACGAAAAAACCGACATCTCTTAGATATTGCTCGTTCCCTTTTGTTAACTTATTTTGTTCCCACTAGGTTTTGGCCCGAAGCCCTCTCAACCGTTGTGTATGTCATAAATCGTTTACCTTACTCTAGACTAGACAACCAGACACCTTTTTTTATATTTTTTCAAAAACATCCTCTCTATGATCATTTTTATCCTTTTGGGTGTCTGTTTTGTTCTTTTTCCTCCCACTGAGCGCACTAAGTTAATAGCACAGTCCTCCATATGTGCCTTTCTTGGTTACGCTCTTAATAAAAAAAGCTATCTATGTTATGATCCTACAGCCAAAAGAATTTGGGTGTCTCGCAATGTTGTGTTTTTTGAAAATCAATATTTCTTTCCAAGGCATTGTGATTCGAATGACTTTGTCTCTTTATCTTTTTTACCACCCTTTTCAGATGCAATGCCTCCACTTGTTACTCGTTTTAAGCCGAATTTTGTGTATGAACGTCGGAAGGTTACAGATGATCTTGCCTCTGGGTCTCTCACTATGCCTACCATTCCTGCACTTGATCCTGCACTTGATCCACCTCCGGAGCCTCTGCTCTTCGCCGATCCACTCGCCACATAAAGCCCCCTGATCGTTATGGCTTTACTCATGCTTCATTATTAACCACTTTGTCTTCTGTTTCTATCCCTAACTCGTACTCTCAGGCAGTACATCATGATTGTTGGATACAGGCTATGCAGGAAGCATGGGACGTTGTTACTTGTCCTTCATCTGTCAAACCCATTGGATGTAATTGTGTATACTTGGTGAACTTGAAGTCTGATGGATCCTTGGATCGCTACAAAGCCCATCTGGTTGCACTTGAAAAGAGGCAGGAGTATGTTATCGACTATGAGGAGACTTTTATTCCGGTGGCCAAAATGACAACTGTATGTACAGTTCTTGCAATAGCTGCCTCTCAGTCGTGGCCCCTGTATCAGATGGATGTGAAGAATGCATTTCTTCATGGGGATCTTCAAGAGGAAGTCTACATGTGTCTCCCTCAAGGAATTCCTTCTTCTTCCAAGACCGATGTCGTTCATTTACGACGCTCCTTATATGGCCTTAAACAGGCACCCAGAGCCTGGTTCGACAAGTTCCAAACCCCTCTCCTTCGGCTTTCTTTTATACAGAGCTCGTATGATCCTTCAATGTTCACGCTTCATTCATCCAAAGGATCCACAATTCTCCTTGTGTATGTCGATGATATCATTATTACTGGCCCCCACAGTTATATGATTTGACAGATACAAGCCTTTCTGCAAGATAAGTTTCATTTGAAGGATTTGGGACCTTTGAATTATTTCTTGGGTTTAGAAGTTCATCAATCAAAGAAAGGTTTGTTTCTTCATCAGCACCAATATGCTACTGACCTAGTGGATCTCGCCGATCTAGGTGATTCTAGCCCAGTCGACACCCCGTTGGAAGTAAATGCCAAGCTTCGTCAACAAGACGGAGCTCTCCTTCTTGATCCTACATTCTATCGTCGGTTAGTTGGTAGCCTTGTCTACCTAACCATCACTAGACCAGATATCTCTTATGCTGTTAATCTGGTCCGTCAGTTTATGACAGCCCCGCGGCATCATCATTTGGCGGCAGTCAAACGGATTATTCGATATATCCTTGGTTCCTCTACCCGTGGCTTATTTTTTCCAGCTGGCACACCGTTTACACTCACTGCTTATTCTGATGCGGATTGGGCCGGTTGTCCGAACACACGCCGCTCTACCACAGGATGGTGTGTTTACTTGGGAGACGCCTTGATTTCCTGGAAATGTAAAAAGCATGATAAAGTATCAAAATCTTCCACGAAATTAGAATACTGAGCCATGTCTTCCGCTTGTTCTGAGATCCTATGGCTACGCGGGTTGCTCTCAGAGCTTGGATTCTCACAGACTCAATCGACTCCTTTTCATGCTGACAACATAAGTGCCATTCGAATCACTGAAAATCCTGTGTTTCATGAGTGGACCAAGCATATTGAAGTGGACTGTCACTTCATTCGGGACGAGTATGATCGCAAAGTGATTACTCTTCCCCATATTTCCACTGAGTTCCAGCTTGCTGATATCTTCACCAGCCCACTTGTGAATAGGCCCAGCCCACTTGTATGATAATAGGACCAGCCCACTTGTAAATATGAGATCTAGTTACAGCAAGATAAAACCGTAAATGCTAGTATGTCTTACCATATTTAGAGATTTAATTAGGTTGTGTTTCCATGATTTGTAGCCTAAACTTAGGCAGTGTAAAGTCTATATAAAGAAGAGAAAGCCAAGAAGGCAGCAAGTCGAATTGGAGTATTTTCACAGAAATCTTTCTCTCTCGTTCTGGTATTCCTTTGAATGTGCCTCTGAATGTCAAAGCGAACATTCCTTGGTTTAGCAGTAAAGTCAGCCCATTTATGATTAACTTGTGAACAACATGAAGAATCCATTGGATGACGCATTATGGCTTGATTTTGTACTAAACTTGCATTTGCGTGCCATGTCATATTCTCTGCAATCCACGGTACACTATACATTCTTTGCAACCGTTGTGTTAATGGAAAGTATTTTAGCTTTTTCCATGGCAAGCGTTTGCATCTTGGCTTCAAAATGTTCCTCGGTTGCCACCTGCTTACACCACACTTTGGACAATTGTTCCTATTTTCACGCATAGATAATCACGCATGGATAATCTTGCACTCCATATGTAAAGAATTGATCATCTGCTTGGTATATGTTTTCTCAGGCAATGTGTTCTCGCTTGGTAGAATATCTTTGATTAGTTGCAACAACTCTGTGAAACTCTTAGTAGACCATTGATATCTAGCCTTCATGCTCAACAAATCAACCGTCACCGACAACTTCGTATGTTCAACTCGGCATGAAGGATATAATGGTTTTACAGGATCCTCCATCAGCTTCTTGTACCAAATATTCTTTGGTGAATCCTCCTGTCCTTCAACAAAACCTTGATTGTTAGCTTCATCGGGGCATATAGAAGTACTACCCCCTACATGAGATTCAGGATCATCCTCATTACGAGCACGTCCAAATACGTCATTCACCATATCAACCGTTCTTGGGAACGAATCTTCATTATTAGTACTTGCTCCTATGTTTACATGACTTTGGGGATGGAGTTCTCCATGGTGGATCCATGTTGTGTAAGTCTTATCTATACCATCACAAATTAAATGTGTATGAATTTCTCCTAAGGTCTTTTTCTCTCTTATCAAATTGCGACATTTGACACAGGGGCAACAATATCAATCATCATCCCCTAATTCATCTTTATTAGCTCTTATGAACTCAGTGAATGATTCAACCCCTTTCAAGTATTCAAAAGAATTTCTTGGTGCCTTCATCCATTCCTTGTTTAGGGACATGTTCTGAAATATTAAAATCATAAAGTGAAACGTGCATTAAAAAGGTAGAACACAAGTACATCTTATGCAAGTATCACAAGTAAGGTAGAGCATACAGTCAAAAGGAAAGTATACAGTATACATGGACAAGATATACCACCCCAAGTTGTTTCAACAGGTCAGCTCACAGCATAAGATGACCTTCAAAAGAAAAACATTACATTACCTGGACCTCTTAAAGAAAAACATTTAGTTTCTGTGTGAGGAAATTCTGAAGTCCCTGGATTGAAAGATTTTAATCCTATCCATTATTTGGCCATTTTTCCAGGACTCTTTTTGAGCATTGAATCCTCCTCATGCTAGGTTTGCTGGTTTCTTGCTGTTTCTTTATTGCATTTACTTGTTTACTTGGTTTGGCAAGCTTTATGGAACAAAAAGATGGCCATTATCTGCATTGCACATAGGCTCTGAGGAGGCACAACATGTTAAAATGTTGCCAATGTGTTTGTTCTGCAGCTTTGTGATTCTTGTTGCTTATCAACATATATTTTGCTTATGATGACATATTGTGGCCAACATTTTGGCACATTTACCTCTAAAATTACGCAGGTCATTTTCCACTTCGAAAAACAAGAGGAGAGAGTCAAAGTTTATGTTTATTGTAAGGAACATGCAAGCAAAGCACAATATCACTAACAAAACAATTTTATTGTTGATACAATTATAAGTTCCAATAGTGTAAGCGGCTAAACAGATCCGAATTCAATGAAACAAACAGCTACAGAAGGTACAAACTAATGCTGCCTTCATCAAAGACTATTCCTATCTATAAAGGTCGGCAAAAAGTTATGTATACAGTACAATTTTTATCTTATTTATCCGAAAGGGTCAAAGTACAGGGGGTAGGTTTTGGAGTAAAAAAATGGGTCAAAGGGGAGAAAAGAACTAAAAACAGACTACGAAGTATCTGGGTGTAATTTACATTTACTTCACTATTATCAGAAGTTCTTAGTGTTCTTAGGTACGTGGGCCTTTTGTATCATTATCTTGGGTGATTGATATTTTCCAACATAAAAACTCCTTCAGGAACCCTGATTGTTTCATTTGCATCACACGTGTTATCTGATATTCATTCATTCCAGTGTTCTATTGTTAGCTTTACAGGAACTCATCTTGAATGTGGCTCTAGCTTGCAGCCATCTTGTGTCTCAAGGGACTAAACACCAGGTGCATGCTTTGAATGGTCCTTTTATTTCCTTATTCTCATTCTAATCAATATGTTCAAACCATAACTTCCAGACTAAAATAAATGTGAAAAGTGCATTACACAGATTGAGAAATGAGAAGTAAAATATGCATGCACCTGAGGTGAAATAGTGCATATTAAATCCTGTTTCATTCACAATACCGCCCAATCTCCAAGGTTTTGGATCTGATCCCTGAGCCCACCTTATAGTGTTTATAGAGTTAGCTTCAGTTAATAATAACATCAGACCAGAGTGCGATAATAATCTAACACCATCTCCAATTGACAAGATTTTTGATATATTTGAGCCCCCAACATTAGCTGGGACGAAGAATACAAGTAGGAGTACACCTTTACCATCTTTTGTCGCTCCATCCTCTCTCAAGTAGGAGCACACCTCTACCATCTTTTGTGGCTCCACCCTCTCTCAATGGTCCAGGTTTACCAAGTGCATTTTCATCCACATTGAGCTCCATTGATCTGGTTTAGTTTGAATTCTCACATTCTATGGCCCTTTAATCTCCACATTTCAAACAAAATGAAGAAGTGACTTGTTTCGATATCCTTCCCCTGATTTATATTTATAAAACTAACTAGTTGTTTTTTATGATGAGTAATTTCACTTGATACTGGATAACCATCCTGTAGGCTGTGCTAATATTATTCATATGTTTAGTTCTGTTACATTGATATCCTAGATACCTTTGGTCGTAAGACCATTTCACTCAGTCCAAAATATCTAATTTGTTGAAGAATGAACATCTCTTAGCTTCGTTTCATTCTCCTTGAGTAGTATTCTGTTTCTTAAGCAGTCTTTTGAAATCACTGATAATGCAATTCCCTCATTGTTTAGTTTGATTGATTGATAGGAAAACCCATTCACCATCCCACCACACTCAACCTGCTATCTGATTAAGAAAAAAAATTGTCTGCCCATTTGTATCATCTCAGCCCCCTCCATTTGTCCATTGCAACTATCACACCACCACCATCACAGGATACACAACCCATAGAAAAAAAAATCGCAGCCATACAAACACATTTACAACGTACATTTACGGAAAAGAAAAAAAAAGACCAGACCTGGGAGGGTTGTAGAAACTGTGAGCAGAGAGGGTTGCTGAGATTGAATAGATAGAGTGTTGCAAACCTGAGGAAGATGAGGAGGAATAATGAGAAAAGGAAAAAGAAAAGAAAAGAACAACAACACCACCAATAAAAAAGAAAAAGTGATAACCACTCATATTTGTCTAGGATGGGTAGAGGTGTTTGATTTCTAAGTCCCACTTTCAGATTTGTCTAGGACTGAAATGCGCGCATCAGCAACACTGAGATATGGTTGTAACTGGAGCTACACTTGTAACTGGAGTTATCACACTGTAGAAGGTTGATGCACAATGCATAAAAATGCATTAGGCATTGGCTGATGTTATCCATGAGAAGTACAAGTGTTCTCTACATAACATAGGGAATCAGATCTTGGTAGTTGGCAACATGTTAAACCACCACAAAATTTTCAAAATTGCCAATTAATTGGGTCTATCAATGTAGACTCATCAGATGGTTCAAACCCACCAACTGGTCTACACCAGTTTCTAATATTTATTGCCTTTTTTTTTTTCAACTTGCAGATCATCTCAGGCTTACATAATCTTAATAAAGAGAATGTTGCATCTGTTGTTACAGCTGCAGACCAGGTCGGTACATCTCCTTCATGTTCTTGTATTTCATTTGAGAATTATGGTTTTGAATGATAAAAAAACCTATATCATACACATGTACAGTCATGTATCCTTGGTAGATATAAATTTATTACTATCATGGTATAATAAGTTGAATATTGGAAGTTTGTTAAATAAATCATAGCTAATGAGTATTGTTTTTGCTCTGTTGACTTGGATTCAGTCAATGTTTCCAAGTAATATTCTGTTGCATGAGACAAATCTCTTTACAGTCTACACTATATGAATTGTTAGAAATTGTAGCTGATGATATTAGGGGGAAGCCTTTGCATCTTTAATGGCACATCTGGTTTGAATTGTTAAAAACTTGACTCATGTCTTCTCTTCTGATCTATTCTCAGAAAGACAGAAACTATAAACTCATTAAGGCTCTTTGATATTCCTTTAAAGAAACTGCAATATTAACATGTTGTCAACATAGTGGTACTTGTGATTGGCTTTCAGCTGATGTAATTTGGCCCTGCTCCTGCTTCTCTGATTGAGAACAACAGTTTCCTTTTATCAGGGAACTCTATAATGGAGCTTCTTCACATAGTTCTCCATGAGGCCATTACATTCCTTTTTTTTATTGGTAACAATGGATTCATTAAAGAGAGAAGAAACAAAGAAGGCACCAAATAAAAAGAAAGGGGCTCAAAGGCCAAAAACAAAAAAGAGAAACAAAAATCACATATATCCATTCCTGTTTATTTCACCATATCAATTACTTGGTACCAATAAAAAAAACAGTACTTATTTATAAGTTTGAATGTCTCTTTGTTTTATTTTTCCATTTTATTGGTCTCCAAGTTTGGAATGGAAGTATCATTTTTCCCCTTCTTTATTGTTCATTTTAGCTACACTATCTTTGTAAGTATCACTAATATCTTACAAAATGGGTGTATATTCTCCCTTGCTTTAGAGGATACTCTTTAGATCATATCGTGTATCATTGGAAAGAGCTGGCCTTTTCTTAGGACTCTTTTTTGTCTTTTTCTGCTTATGCTGTCTTCTGCTTTTAGTACTTCTCTCTTGTACTGTTTGCTTTTTTTTTTTAATGAAAGTAACCATTTCAAAAAAAAGAAAAATAAAATAAATAAATAAATAAAAAAATCTTACAGAATGTATGACAGGGTGGAGCAACCCATGTGGACATAGATTGTAATCCGGAGCTGGTTAAGTTTTGCCGTTAGCTTAACTTCTGTTCCAGTAATCTCACTACTATATTAGACCCAAGCAATTCCTCTTTTTTTTTTTTTTCATCTGTTGATGCTAATAAAATAATTTTGTGATAATTTTCCATTATTTCATAATTTTCCATTTATGAAGTTGTAACTGGTTGTATTCCATAGAAAAAGAAAATGTTGTCCTTCTTGGCATAGCAAACTCCCTGTGAGGCGTTTCAACAAACAAATAGTAGTTTTTCAGGAGTTTTTACTAACAGATTATAGTCTCTTAGGAATTTTTACAAACAGATAGATGTCAATTGCATTCAAAGTGAAAAGAAAATACCTTGAAAAAAGAAGATGATGGGTAGGTGATGACGGTTGGGTGAATCAGCGAGATGGGTTCAATATGAGGGCTTGTGAGAGTATGAGGGTAGTTGCTAGAGTCAAATTTAAGAAATAGCCAATCGAAAAATAAATCAAGTTTCTACCATGTAAAACAAACAAACAAACAAACTGAAGACGAAAAACTCAGTTTTCTTAGAAAAAAGAAGAGAAAAAGTTTACAAGCAGCCCTAGTTCAAATAGAGTGTTGGGAACTAAAGGAAAAAATAAAATCAAGAGATGTAGCAATATAAAGAAATCAGTCCCATAAACTAATGACACAAAGAAAAGTCTGGTTTTTATTGTGATATGCAGAAAAATAAGAAAATCAAGCTCCCATCAAAATGTACAAATAAATCCATATCTATATGTAACCAAGCCATCCTTGTTTCCTCGGTCATTGAGAATATTTTTGTGTGGTTTAATATACCATTATTATCTGAAAAATATTCAAATCCACGACCTGTTATGCTAGCATTGAACAATTTTAAACCACATGTATTCTTCAATCAACGTTTTAACCATTTACTTCCAAACAAGTTGTGCAGTATGAAGGGAGTACTACCAACCCTTCAATCCATGACATATTTTCATATACCCTTCAACCGGTCTAAAGAGTATACTTAACCAGAGTGGGGTGATTTGGAAGAGGTGGTTGCCACCTACCCATCTACAAAACTACCCACAGTTGTAATTAGCTTGGATCTCATACAATTTTAAACATGCACTAAAATATCAGAGATAGAAAAGCGAGCAAAGCGAAATTATGTTAACTAAAATAAATTATGAAAGTGAGAGAAACTGAAGTTTTAAGAGAAGACAACATATATGAGCCCTAATTTTCCACAAAATCTAATTCCAAACCTACAATCAATTTCTGCGATATCACTAAACAAATCTACTCAATAGTGCACATATATAAGTCCAACCCCAAAACAGCTAATTTCATGTATCATGCTGAGGTTTTGGCACATGAGGGTAAATCTACACTAAAGGGGGGGTTTTTCTTAAGAAGGGATTATTGTTTCAGGTTCTAGTATGGGTTATGCCAAGCTACAGAATGTCTACAACTACATGACTATGCCAATTGGCTTCCATATTTGGTTAGATTTCAATGAGATTAACCATATGTAAAGAGAATAAAAATAGATGAAGCACAGATTTGAAGGGCTTTCCCCATTTTAGGGTTCACAAATATGAGGAAATCATCAATGCAAAGTGGATCCGTGGAATAAAAAAAAGAAGAAAGACAATCAAAATGCACATGAAAGAAAGAAGAAAGACAATCAAAATGCACAGGTCTGTGCTTGAAGATGAAACCAAATTTGGAACTGCAAAGAATATGATGGAAGATGATGTAGAGGAGAGATGACATGAATCTATCAGAAACGAGTGAAGATGAAAGATGTACAAATAAATTCTGCACTTCCTTGAGTTGACAAATCCAAATCTGTAACTATGAAAAGAAAAAAATTACTTAAAAAACTACACAATCAAAAACATCACTGAACACAGCACAACAGAATCCATGTCGGTTTGCAACCTAAAATCTAGGCAAACACTGCCTCGGAGCATGTATGTAAAACTTAATACAAAAGAAAAAAGAGGAGATCTGCAGCGATTGGTAACTCGATCTGTAACTAGATCTAACAGGGCAAAACAAAAAAAAAACAAAAAAAAAAAATCAATCAACCTTATCTTCATAAGCATGCCCAAAATAAGTACAAGAGAGAGAATAGTTGATTTAGGGCAAACCAAATAAGGGTATAAAGAAGAAAAAAATGCAAACAATAATATACCAGTTGTACCTGAATGAATGGTTGATGAGTTTCGGGAGCTTTTCCAGTTTTTGAGATCGATTGAGAGGAAGGAAGAGGTAGGGTTCGATGATGGAGAGATAGGTTTCAGGGATTTTTTTATTTATTTTTGGAGATGGAATGATTGAAAGAGAAGAAGAGCAGAGGGCGGGAGAGAAAGAGGGCTAGAGGGCGGGAGAGAGTAAAGGGTTTTTTTTTTTTTTTTTTTTTCGCTCCTTTTTACATGAGATAAGCGACATAGCTGGGATGTGGTTTGTGAAAATGAATGTGGCTAAAAATGCTACAGCCATGGACGGAGGTATTTTGAACTTTAACGTTGTGGTTTTATGCACGTTTTCGACGTAGTGTCACTTGACCCTGTTTAAGGTCGACCGGATGAACTGGGGTTCTTTCTTAAGGGACTCTTTGACTTAAAACTGGATGAACTTAGGTGGGACCTTGGCTACCTCTTTTGACGACTCATTTGACTATGTGTGGGAATGTTTTGAGCCGATGTTTTCTCACGGTTATTCCGGTTGTATTGGGATTCAACCTATCTAAATCTTGAACGGTATGGGACAACGGGATACCCCCTTTTTATCTATGCACGAAGACTGTTTGTTTGGGTATCGCGAACCCTAATTCCTTTTGTATACTGAGTATGATTGTACGATGCATTTGGAATAACACTATGCTTAGGTTTAGATTGTCTATCGCTTATGTCACGAACATGTTCCTTAGCCTTGTTTACTTTGCTTTGTTTGGGATCACATGGAGAACTTACATGATGGACTTAGGATCCATTTTGATGTTCTGCTTGTTCCGTTGCTTGACTGAAGTGTTGAGGCTAGGTGGCTTGGATTGTAAAGGCTTGATGAGGACTGCTTTTGGTATTGATTATTTTGAAGAAAGCTTGCTTGTTTGGTCTTGATTTGATAATGAGAAAGTAGTCACTCCTTTGTAAACAAATCTTGTTCACGCAAGAAAGCCTAGCCCTTTACTATTGTATGATTAGGACTCTTGTGTCAGGTACCACTCAGCTATACCGTTAGACATAGCTGGGGCACCACTGTGATAGGACCGTTACTCTTGTACACCATCGGATACCTTTGGCTATGGGATGTCTTGATGATTGTTTACTTGTTCCCCATGTATCCACTCTTGCTTGCTTGGCCGGGCTTTTCTCCCTTGTATCTTCTCTACCACAACTTGGTTTGAGTTGGGAGGGCAGTGATACTATTCCGTGGTGATTAGGTTATGTGGACCGCCTATCTTGTTAGATGATTATGTTAGATTGATTATGATTCCAATGCTATGCAATTCTTACGATCAGGATGCTATGCAAGTTTTATGATCTTGTCTATTGTTTACTTTGATTTGTTTTGTATATTTATTGATGTTTTATATTTATATCTGCTTGCTGACCGTTGTGTCTGATGCTGCACTTGGTGCATAGGTACTGGTTACATTTACCTTTGGGAACGTGGAGGCGTCGCTTTAGGCAGTTTAGCCTAATGGTGAGTGCTTAAGTTTTGATAGAAGCCATTAATTAATATACTTTTGTTATCTTTTGCTAAACTTAAACTATAGAAAATGAAGATGTGCATACTCTAAAATGTTATATTGTTCTATTTGTTTATTATGATTTTCCGTTGTGTTTTACCGAGGAAATATTTATACCTCATCGTGGACTTCGTTCCTATGGGACATGATTGGGGCCAGGTTGCTTTTGATTAATGTTGGAAAAAAATTAATTGGCCCGAATCTCACGCATAACCCCCCTGTTTCACAAATGGGGGCGTGACACACTTAACAGCATTTTCCAGCATATGACATGAGATCGAGTGATCAATTGTATGCAGAGAGTTCCGGGGTGATTTATTTCAATTCTTCTATAGAGCAATCAAGTGGGCCCTAGAGCCCCATGGGATTCTTCTAAATATGTGAGTGCCAGATGCCTTTTCCTTTTCTTTTGAAACAGCCTTATTTTGTAAGCTAATTGATTACAATTACTCACACCCTCTACCTACTGCCTTCTAAACCAACATTTCTTCTTTTGTCTCATATGACATTTAACAAAGGGAAGGGAGAGAAGGGAGAAACTTTCAGAAGGAATTCATCTTCATAATTCACATAGAGAGTAAATAGCAAACACAGTAAAGGGGAAGGAAACAGAAGGACCCCCAATAATACAAAACACTTCCTCTAAAAGACCCAACAACAAGAAGATGAAAAAAAAAGGAGTAAAATAAAACTCTTCCTCTCTCTTGCCACTTTTTCCAGTTTTCAGTCCCACACATGCAAACAAATGGAAGTACTTCAGTTGGTAGGGTTGCTGCGGAAAGATCCAAGAGCTTTAATGGCTGCTGCTCTCAGAATGTATTGATGGTAGGCAGCTGCTGCCAGTGCCCCAACAAATGGCCCAACCCAGAAAATCCACTGCACACGTCACAAGGAAAACACCAATCAGAACCCAAAAAATACTTGCAACCAAATGAGAAAATGTAGCATAGAGAGAGAAAATGCAATATATATAGAAAGACAGAAAGATATATATATATGTATAGAGAGAGAGAGAGAGAGAGAGAGAGAGAGAGAGAGAGAGAGAGAGAGAGTTTTACATGGTCATCCCAGGCCTTGTGATTGTTGTAGATGACAGCGGCTCCAAAGCTCCTTGCAGGGTTGATACCAGTTCCAGTGATGGGAATCGTCGCAAGGTGGACCGTGAACACAGCAAACCCAATTGGCAGTGGGACCAGGACCTGCATACAAAATATGGTTTTGAGAACACAGTCTAGGACACTGTGTCGGCCGACATATCGGTATTGTAAAAGATGTAGTTAGAATACGATAGAAGTGACAAAATCAATGGAAAACCAGCATTGGTCATGGCCAAAAAGTTATATCGGGTGATAAAAAACGATTTCGGCCGTGTTCTGTGACAGAACAACGGAAGGCAAATTTTACGTTTTGGCCGAAATAACGGTTCCACACTAATACATGAGATTGTTTCAGCCCTTCTTTTTTTATACATATGAAAGAAGGAGATGTATAAAAAAACCGATACCGTTCATATCCGAAACCTTTACGTATCGGGAGATATAATATTTTTTCAGCCAAATTTGAGATTTTCAAGTGAGACCCACGTGAAATCACTAGTTCTCTTAAACCTTGCCTTGCTTCAAAGGCAAGAAAGCTGTCAAGAGAGATGTTACCGGAACACGTACCGGTACATAGGAGTCACGGGCGGTCCTCTTGGGATCGGTGGCGGAGAAGACAGTGTAGACAAGGACGAAGGTGCCGACAATCTCTGCACCCAAGGCCGTGCCTTTGGTGTAGCCGTGGGCGACCTCGTTAGCCCCACCTCCCCAACGGTTGTACGGATGATGCATTAAAGCCTTCACCAGCCCAGCCCCGCAGATGGCCCCAAGGCACTGAGCCACCATGTAGGAGATCGCTCGTAGCAACGATGCCTTCCTCGCAATAAAGAGACCAAATGTAACGGCCGGATTGATGTGTCCACCTGTCCAAAACCCAAAAGAGAGGATCAGAGACATGGTTAAAACTTACATACACAGGAAAGTGCATGGAGAAGGGGAAGTTGAGAAGAGGATGAGAGCATGAACCATGGTCTAAAAATCACGAATATCGGAAAATGCATCTTCCAAAACCGAAACACTTATGTAATGGCCGATATATCGGCAAATAACTAACATATCGGCCCATCTCAGCCCTCTTTCACATTAAAATAGTTTCAAGAGAGGGCAAAAGCAGAAACCATGGCATCCGAGACGTGTTTCGGATTTTGCATTGCAGAAATCCAAAGACACTTAAGTATCGTCCGATCAATCGCCGTTATTTTGGAAAACGTTACGTATTGGGCGACACGATTAGCCTAGGCAAAAATTTGAAGAATGGAGAAAAGGGTGGGGAGGGTTCGGACCGGAGATGCCGGCGGTGCAGTAGACGAGAATGAAGATCATGCCTCCGAAGGCCCAGGCGATGCCGAGGAGGCCGACCCCGCCACAGGGGCTGTTCTGCTCCTTGTGGCCGATGATGGTGGCTACGGTTACGTAGAGGAAGAGCAAGGTGGCAATGAATTCGGCGATGAGAGCTCTGTAGAAGGACCAGAGCTTGAGCTCTCCCATGTGAAGGAGGGGAACTGGTGGTGGGTCTGTGTAGGCTTTCTTCCCATGCTGCTCAGACTCTTCACTCACTTCCCTAGTCATCTTCTCCTCCTTTCTTCTTCTTCTTCTTCTCTCTCTTTCTCCTTTTTTTTTTTTTCCTAAGCTCTTTCTCTATGAGCTGTTGCAGAATGAGGAGTTGGGAGAGGGGAGTGTGGAGTTTATATGGATAAGTAGTGGAAGGGCTATGTTGGAAGGAAAGTAATAACAAAATGGTCTTTTTGTAAAGACCCCCTATATTTTTTATAAACCTCAAAAAGCCCCTGATATAGTAACAAAACAGGGAGATGATTCTAGTTTTCTTGGTCTGAGAATTATAAAAACTCTTAAGTTTATGTTAGAAACTAGGGCCGTAAACGGGTCTGTTCCGGTCCGGGTCTATGGTGGACTCGGAATCGGAACCGTTAAGGAGTAGGTGGAATCGAATCTAGACCAATAACTATTTCGAAACCAATTTCTTGGCTCTAGAACCGGAACCATATATGGCATGGATTTGGATCCAGGTCTGGGTCTAGGTAGAGAATGATATTAAAAAAATATTGGTTTTAGGAGAGATTCTCGAAAATTGAGGTAATATGTCAGGTGTTGGATCCACAGGTCTGAACTAATGTGGAACCGGACCCGGAGGCATTTACTTATCGGGGCCTAAATAAGGACCCAGACCCAGTTTTTAACGGGTCGGAAGCTCCGGGTAATCGAAGAATTGAGGCCCATTTACATCCCTAACTCTACCTTTTTAGTTTGTAAAAAAAGCTTTTTAAATAGCCCTCACCATATGGATCAAACAAGGATATTTTCTCTCCTAAGAGGCACGTTTTTTTTTTTTTTTTTTCTTTACTAATCTTTTTGTAAATGTTAAAAATATAAAATTTCACCTAGGATCACTGCATATTAGTGAAGTTTTTGCAGTCTGTCTTAGATGCTTTATACTTACTACTAATCCGCACTGAATTACCAATTGACCTGGTTCAACACGTGTGTAATCTTTACTAGATTACTTTTTAATGAAATATAAATGATGTGCCATAATTAAAACTTAAAGGCTATTGAATTGAATATTATGAGTCATTGGGTGAGGTGATTTTCTACCCACCTTTGATCCATGATTAAACCTTTCTATTTGTCCTACACCAACTATTACAAATGTATCTATCTGAGTCGTATGAACTAGACTGCATATAAGTAATATGCACTTAGGGTGGCTGCACAAATTTCTAAGATACTTCTTATGATATAAATGCCTATTTTCTTTAGTTACCAAACCCACCATTTTTATTCAATTCTACTATACCAAGGCACCAAATAAAATTGGGTGAAAGAAATGTCACTACTAGAATAGACTTAAAGTCAACTCATTCTTCTACTTCTCTTTTGACCTTACAAGTTACTTTTCCTCCAATTTGGGCCTCCATGTTATATTTGTTGCAGTCATTCCTTCTCTTCACTTTGAAGTTTGACACCATCATTTTTATGCTTACTAATTCATAAATCCACGATGGAAGTTATTCTAAAGTAGACCTTGTAAAGTTATTCTAAAGTAGACCATGCTTACTGACTCATGGAAGTTATTCTAAAGTAGACCATGCTTACTAACTAATGGAAGTTATTCAAAAGTAGTCCTTTCAAAGAGATTTCATTCTTTGAACTTAAAAAGGACACTGCAGCTCTGCATAATTAGTTTTACAGGAGGCCTTTTTAGAGATTGTTAGAGAGAACAGGGTTCTTGGTGTAAATAACCAATAATAGGACAATAAAGGGCTGTGAGGTGGGTTAGGTTGGCCCCAAGTGACAGCAAGGCCATGTGAAGGCTAATCATCTGTTGCAGACTGGTCAGCCTGGCATCCAACCAAAAGATTTTCCAACCGTTACAAGTTGCCTTTTTCAGTTCTCTCTCTATCTTCTCTCACTGGAAAGTGTTTTCTCAAGCTTGTTTGGCTGGATGGACCCCTTGGTGGGGAAATTACGGTTACTTTACTTTCATAGGGGCATGTTACAGGGTGCTGTACCACGGTAATGTAGAAAGAAAAGACAAAAATGCCTTTAAAAAGTTGGAATATTTCCCCCGTGGGGGGCGGGGCGGGGCGGGGCGGGGCGGATTAAAATATATAAAAAACTATTGTTGAAGTTCCAATGATATCAATGAAATAGTTATACTCTTATGTGGATATTGACTCTCCCTATCAAGGACAATTAATTCATTTTTTATTTTTGATAAGAAATATGTATTATATTGAACAATTGAAAAAGAGATTCTATGAAAAATCAGATTTCCCCTTGTAATGAGTATTCATTTTGTCATACAAATGCACCGTCAGGGTCTGCTTAGTTGCAAGAATTTGTGTTATCTTTTTTTAGGGGAATTTGAATTTCAAATGCTTAGGTCCCTCTACCATTCTGAAGTTTGGAATTATGAGAATTCAAAGAGCTAAAAAATTGGCCTTTTGGCGGGTAGATATTTGGAATTCTAAAACCAAACACCACATTTGTAATTATTCTGGAGAAAAATTGAAACTAGTGTCGGAAACCCTCATCCACCCAGATTCTTGTAAAAATGACATGAACCAAATTGGTCCTTAGACAAAATGACTAAAAAAATAAAAATGGAAATGAACACTCGTCTATGGTAAATCACATCCTAGCTACTAATGTCCAGAGCTTATCCTTTTCTTTTCTTTTATAATTTTGCCATACTGATGCTCCATTTAGTGAGACTAGATGTGATCAGCTTACGTGCCTAAAGCTCGATCCCTTGCGGTCATGTGATACTTAGATGCCAACCTAACTTATAAGCTGGCAGTGCGTTCGTTTTATGGATTCCTACTTAATATGGTTCGTTTCTCATCTCTTTAATGTGAATATGCCAGATCTTAATTGACCATTGATTTCTAGAGAGGAAAAAAAAAAAGGCAAACGAATGACCCCAAAATATTGTCATGTTATATTCGTGCTAGCCATTTTCTCCTACGATAGTCCTGCACAGCCAAAAATATTATCATGTGATATTTGAAGCCATTTTCTCAGACGGGAGCCCCACATGCAGTGTGAGATTTTCTTTTTTTTATTTTATTTTAAGAAATGTAATTTCTACAAGCTTTTTCATTCTCAATACCTGCTAGCTTGACCGAGCTGCATCTCCAATCATACAATAGTTGTGTCCAATGGGGTTCTGCTTGAATTGGTAATTGATGAAGGGTGGTACTGTAAGTACTGGTACTGTAGTTTTGCATCACATCTTTACATTTTCTTCTTGTCTGTTTTCTTCATTTATCAGATGAACAGAAGGGAATGACGTGTTGGGTAGGGGCTTAGCAGCTCAGGATTTCCATCCAAGTGGATTCCGCATGTATAAGGTAGCCTGCTAAGCCCAGGATTTCCATCCAAGTGGATTCCACATGTATAAGGTAGCCCACACCCACACCCACACCCACACCCACACCCACCACATCATTCTCTGCGCAGCTGGTCAATCTGTAATGTCACCCACCACATCATTCTCTGCGCAGCTGGTCTATCTGTAACGTCACATGCAACTTGAAAATTAAAGTTCTAACCACCAAAATTTTTGGGTCTCTCTCAAATTATTTTGCAGGGACTTTACCAGCTGCCGAAAAGGTTTCATCTCATTAAAAAAATTAAAGCGGATAGTTTACCACACTCTCTCTGATTATTTTATACCACTTTACAACGAAGTTCATACAAAAAATAAATTGCTGCAAAAAAAAAAAAAAAAAAAAAAAGAAATTCCGACAAAAAATAAGGTATGACGACCATATGACTATCCTTAGACCTTACATTTGTGGATTATTTTATATTGCACGACGGTAGAATATCGTACGCGGTGGTGATATGTGGGATACCACACTGCCCTAGTACATCGTGCGGTGTAATTTATGTGATATCGCACGGCTTTAGAATATCACACGAACAATTGTATGAGAAATACTTAAACTTCATAGGTTTAATGGCAATATCCCAAAAATTTATTTTATTAAAAATTAAATAATTTTTTTAATAAATCTCTTTAACTGATTGGACCTTTGATTATAAGAGGCTTGTTCTCCCCATTTAAATGCTTTTTCTAATTTCAGAATTATCTGCACATTATTCACCATAGAATGTGATTAAATTAAGTTTGCATCATATGCAGCCGTTAAAATTGACATTCAATCTCATGCAGGTGGGCCACACCCACACACACATGAGATGGAACTCATATGGACAAAAGCTCTCGAAGCATGCGTTCCGGGACAAGTCGATTTGATTTTAGTAGTTCATGCCACCATCATCTTCGCTTGCAAAAGCCGTTTATGTATGCCACGTGTCCGTTTCCATCAACTTTTCATTTCGATTTCGATTTCGATTTCAGAACGTTAAATCTGTCCCGTTGAAATTAAATGCAGGCACTGAAACCTGAAAGCGGCCCTCCATTTTCCAAAGCAGAGAGAGGGGGTAAAAATACAAGAAGATGAGTATTAGAATGTTGCTTCTCTGTCTGCATGGATACAGAGCTTTCAACCTTATTCTTCCATCTTGGTTCTCCCCAAACAAAATTTGAAATTAACATCCATGAGCTTACATACTTATATATTAATATATAACTAGTGGTAGGTACGTGCATTGCACGTAATATTTATTTCACTGTCGTCAAATATTAAGATGTTTTAGCTATAGTAATATAGATACTATCATATGCTTGTATTCTAGGTTAATTATTAGTTCATATTCATCCAAAAATAGATCATAACATTTGTTAATTTGGTTTTCATGTCTAAATAGGATTTCATTTAGGGGAAATAGAATCAAAAGAAGATTGGAAATGAATAGCAGCCATCATCCTAGTAATTCAATACTTAGAAAAGTGAAGGTTGTATTTACATTTCAACTTTATATCCTTCACCCTCCACCACATATACTTCATTCCCCACCTGCTTTTTTTTTTTTTTTTAAATCATTCCCCCGCGTCTTTAATTATCCTTTCTTAGAGTTCATTTCACTGTGAATCCCATGTATTTTAATTCATACAAACAAGTCCTATAGTGTTTGAAGGTGGAAACAAAGTAGAACTCTTTTGCAAGAATGCAAACAGTAGAGACACTGAAGTTTTACAAACAGAACCTAGAATAACAATTTTCCCGAGCATCACTTAGCAATGAGTTAAATTAAACCAAATGAAGAGGAGTTTATCCTATTCTTTATGTGATATAGGCTTGATTTGGTGTTGCGGCAGCGCCAACGTCATCAGTAGCAAGAAACTGTTTCCTTTTTTGATAAATAAGGAGAACTATACAAATTCACGTCCTCATAAGAGAAAATTAAATTTTGCTAAATAAGGAGAATTATACAAATTCATTTGTCATAGTAAACGTTGATAGTGAATTAGTGATCCTTAGTTATAAAAAAAGCCTACCACAATGAATTAGCTAAACAAATTGAACCTACAACAATGAATTAGCGAACTCCAATAGGTGGTGAGTGAAGTGCACACTGCGAACTTGAATTATTAGATGAGTTGCGAACTAAGTAACCATTGATTCATCTAGTAGCAAAGGAAGAAGCAAATAACTATTAAATTTCAAAAAGTATGATAAATTATCATACCTGGGGGGATATGCCCAAATGAATCGGACACTGCACTGATACTTGTGATGCCTCTTGATTGATCAATAGCTTAGATATCTCAATCTCACCAATCAAAGGGTTAAAATTGACATCTAAGAATACATTACTCAAGGAATTATCCAGATCGATAATAGCCACACTATGTAGGAAGGCTAGACCTTTTTCTATTTTAAATTTCCAATAGCTTTGACCTCAAATGATCACGACTGTCAGTTTTTTTTTATTGCAGAGTACTCATAGTTTTCAGGTGTAAATCAAGAAGCCAGATTTCAGTCCTGTGTAATAGGGGACTGTTGGTCATTTGCCCTTACCTAACAAACATAAGCACACTCTTTCAAACTGAAAATTAAAATCATTATAATATAACATTAAAAAGAGTAATATAGTAGACCTATTTTCAACTGAGGTTGATATCATTAATGTCATTCAAATCTTTTGCATCCATATTATCAGCATCAAGAAAATACATCTGTAGAAAAGATTTATTTATTTATTTATTTTTATTTTTTTTGAGTATCTCATAAGCATGCAAGGTTGTCAAAGGGTAGCACTCCAATAGTTTAGGACTGAATTTAAAGTCTGTTGATATGGCCACGCATATTAAAGACTCTGATTTGCTCAACCTCATCTTTGTCCATTGCTATACTAAAAATATCCATTTAACATGTTATATTTTTAAAAAGTTAGAAAAACAATAGCCTCTATTGGTAAAGAGAGTATGATAATAAAAATAGATTACACTAAAATGACCAGGACATAGTGGCACGGTTCTAGCAATTAGGATGACACGTTCAAAACTTTAGCAAATTTTGATACTTCACATTTTGTGTGTAAAATCCATGTGTCTGTGTCATCCATTGCATCTGTAGTATATCAAAGCTATATCAGGGTATCATATGTCCTCACATTCAATACTCAGTTGAAGTGGCACTTGTCCAAGTGGCCCAGAGGACTGATTGCACTATTCCAGGTGGCCCTAGATTATCATGTTTCCTAATTAAGTTAAGATAAATCAACAAAGTTCACAGAAGTTAGTAAAAATCAATGTAAGTCCAATATCAGAAACTCATTTCTTCATGAGTAAAGATAATAGAAGAACCGTTTGAGAAACCCATTTTGATATAGTTGGAAACATCATCAAATTATAACAGAAGAATCAAAGAAGAACTAATTCTAAAAAAAATCATCAAATTTATTAGGGAATAATAAATACTGTAACTCAACTGCAAAAATATAAATACACTTCAGCATATGCCAAATTAAATGGAAGTTAACCATTCCATAAAAGAAAACTGAGATAACAAAAATTAATTAAAAAGGCAGCAGTAGAAGTTCTATATCAAGGAGCCATTTTTTTTCGAGTAAGAATGACATAAAAACTCTCAGAAACTCATTTCATACACAACAAAAATAAGAGGCATGTTAAAATAGAATAAATAAAGACCACCCAATTCCTGAAACAACAGCATCGAATATCATATCATAAGAAACAATGAAAGAAGTCATACCTTGATGATGGTACAATGATAACATAGTTTCAAAGCTTAGGCAATGGGGGAGAAGCGGGTGTGTGTGTGTGAGAGAGAGAGAGAGAGAGAGAGAGAGAGAGAGAGGCCCGGTGTGGTTGGGGGGTGTGGGGGGGTGTGGTGGGGGGTTGGACACAGTAACTAACACATAAACCCTTTCCATGTAAGCTATAGCTAGGGGATAAATATAGCAATTAAATTAATTTGCATTGAAGGAAAATTAAATCCGTAATGGCAATTTGATATAATGCAAAAGGATAATATTTTGTGTAGCAAGAGTGTTTTTATGGTCTTTGTAAAGAAGAAAAATGGAAAAAGAACTAAATATGGATGAATATTACCATGGAATGATTTTATTCATTCTTCTTTATTTTGATATGTATCTCCGCTACAAATGGGTTTCTCCCAATAAGCATCATTTCAGAGGACGACCAATACGTCCTCTGTAACAAAATCTTTTTATTTTTGATAGCTTCTATTGCCGTGAGAAGAAATCGACCAAATGGAGTTTGCTAGTCATCCTAAAATAGAAAGTAGATACATATATTGATGCAGGATCAACAATTTGCTTGTGAAGGAGTTATGTTAGGCCATTTATTATAAGGAATTTCAGGTTTTTCATCATATATATTCACATGAAATATATATTCTAAAATTTATATCAATTATCTCCAAGTATGTTTATCTCATCTGGCCAGGAAAAAAAAAACCCCAAATCAGTCCATTGTGTACCAGGGTGACATGGTAATAAGCCTTGTCAAGTTACAAGAAATGACAAAAAAGAAACTACCTTAACGAAATGAACTAAGAAAACTGACAACAAAGGGGCATAACTAAATTTTGGAACATGGCTTATGAGGATGGAATACAATCTAACTTGTAACAAGTAGAATAATTAAGAAGATGTGAAAGGGAAAGAAAGACCCCATTAGGCATTGTTCCCATGTTTTTTCCAGTGTTATACTGAGACCAGTTTGTGTTGAGGCTATGCTGTGAAGAACTTGTTTGGTAACTTTATGTTGAACTGTTTTGCTAAGAATACGTTGTGTGGAACTTGTTTTGTGTGATTATAACAGTTTTGTTTTAAGGTGCTAGAACTTAAATCTATTGTTCATGCTAATGGGGAAGTTGGCAACACAAATTTATATTCTTATTGTTAACTAAGAAGATTTCTTTCTTCAGATTTTTAAGTGGAACTCACAGCATCACCATTAAAAAAAAAAAATGGTAAATACTCACACAACACCTGACATATAGTTTTCCATTCATCTCCACAGGCCTGCTAACTGATTTTTCAAAGTATAAAAAAAATATAAGTATAAATGAGGAAAAATATAAAAAATGGGAAAAAGCAAGGAGACCTTATAAGATGAAATTTCTTACCGCAGCTACCGATTTGTTGTTAGGTTGTTTTGTTCCTTTTTAAATATCTTCTGAAACTCCTTTAAAAAATAAAAATCAGATTCAGGTTGTTATATCTATAAGAAGCATAACCCAAAACAGAAAAACAGAAAAAAAAGAGAGAGAAATTGAGAAGAAAAAATCACTAACATAAAAATGAAGAAGGCACTTCGAGGCATCTTAGGCTTCTTTGGATCCTACTTTACCAGCTGTTTTACTGCTTGATTGTTTGATTTCTTCACAGATAACCTACATAACAGCTGAAAAGAGAGAGTGATGTGATTTAAATCAAAGCAACTAAAAATAATGGATCCTATATAGATATCATATATCAGGCATTCAAATAAGTACATAATGAAATAAAGTATAATGAATTTTCATGTGATTAGTACTACTTACAACAAGGAAATTTTCATTAAATACTTACAGATGACCTATAAAAAACAAGTGAGCTGTCATGAAATAAATTAAGAGTCAAATAAACTTGACCAGAATTCATTGAATCATAGTGAAATAGTACCGTGATTTCTAATTATAAATACAGAAAGGAATGAGATTTTAAGGAAAGTTGTAACTCTAGTTAGCATGAGTTAATTAATTTCTAACTTTGTCTCTTATTGGAAATTCCTCAAACTCGGAAATTTGAGTAGTACAACTGCTATCTCCCAACATAAAAGGAATATGAAGTCTTGAACAAGTGCATTATCCATATACTAAGGAAAATAAACAATAGAAAGCAATAAAAACATGACCTTAAAATGCACTTTCAATAGTTGGCAAGTCAGATGTAAAGCCCCAACAGGTTTGGGACCTTTCTGCTGCAAAACGCAAGCCAAGTGAGAAGATGTTAATGAAGACAAAAGCACAATTCGATATGCTTAAAGAAATTAAAGCTATCATAAAAAAATAAAATGATAAGGGGCAGTGACAAAGAATGTATTAGTGTATAGGATTGAACACATACTCATATACATAAATTGTATTGTGTTGTAAGTTACCAACTTCAATAAGCAATTAAAACACTTAGAAATTTGAAATTAATCGTTACAGAGAGTACCACAAGACAAGAGTACCCTCCAAAGGGAGTAGTTGTATATTGGAGAAATGCTTCATCTAAGCAGAGAGCAATTTTCTTCCTTGTGATAAATGCTGAAGAAGAAAATCTAACTTTCAGAGATAAAAGATGAGAAGTGCGGTATTTGATCATAATTTTGCATTAATATTTGCGTGGCCACAACATGATCATATAGAGAGAATGAAAGATGAAAAGGGAAATAAATTCATTCCAAGCTGTAGATCAACTGGTTAGGACATGGTCTATGAAAAAAAAAAAAAAAGGAGAGAGAGAGAGAGAGAGGAAAATAAATTGACACTTACAGTGTCCTCAATAGGAATGGATATATTCACATGGTGTTGATAGTAAAGTTCAATATAGCTTACACCAAGACGCATGAGACTTGCTTCCCAACATTTTTGAACATATTTTGTAGCATTGTTAATAACGATTTTTGCTTCCTCTATTTTGACAACCCCAAAGTTTATCGCCAATTGGACTTTTTCTTGAGGAAGCTATTTCAGGGCTTGTCAGTATTAAATTTAAATTCAGTAAGATTTCTATGAAAGGAGCAGCACCCATTGAGTTTTAATATATCTCAAGAAAATTTAAGCTTCTTAGAAACCTGAATTATTCTGTTGCAGATCAGAAGAACTAATAACACATCTATGATAGAAGCTTATAGACATAAAAGAACCCTTTGATGACAAAAAATTGCAATTCCAACATCAAAGCTGTGCTTCCAGTCTATGTTTTAAAAAGTCCAGGATAGACATCATCTAAGAAACTTACTCTTTGAATTATTAAGACATTAATACTTAAAATACTAAAAAAGAACTATTAGTATATGGCAATAATATTTGCAATGATTTAAACAACTGAGGTCTACTATTAAGATAAATCTTTTAATTCATAAACACAGTGATACATAGCCAAAGCGAGTTGGCAAGCAATGGTTCTAAACTTACCATATCCCACTTGTTGCATCTGTATATCCACACAAACAAGAACGTGCATATACAAGTAACACAACTTCTACTTAATATAAACTTTAGGCTTGCCACAATAGATCTCACAATACAATGAGAATGAGTTGCAGTTACTAAATTTTAAAGCATTTTGTTGGAGTCTAACCTATTTTTGTATGTAATTTTTATTTTCCTTTATTTAAGTGCCTGCCTCAAATGCCAAGATGAACATTTACCAACCAAGAGAGACCTTGAGAATGTTGACTAAAAATTTATGATGTGTGTTGTTGGTTGACTAATTAAATCCATGCATGGATGAAAATAGCGGCCACTACGTAGCGTAGCGGCCGCCACCGCTACGTTACGGCCGATTTATCGGCCGCCGCACCCGTAGCGGCCGTTACGTCTGCTACGGGGCCGCTACAAGCCCATTACGGGCTGCTACAACCACTACGGGGCCGCTACGGGATGAGAAAAATTCCTACTTTTCAATTTTTTTTTTAAAATGCATAATAAGACTTATTTCTTTTCTTCTTCTCTTCAAATAACATTTATACACAACTCTTCTACCCTTTTATTTTTAAAAGAACACAAAAAAATACATGATCTTGCCGAATTACGGTCGATATAGAGAGTTCTTCTCTAAGTACATCCTATTAGACACCCCCTTTGGTAGATGTATTTTTTTCTTTTGGTACTCTTAAGTCTTGATTTCAGGACGTAGTTTTTTCTTTTATGAGCCTTTCATTAGTTTCTAAGTTAGCATAACCAAGCAACATGAATCCATATGAAAAAAATGATCATTACTATTATTTTCTATTTATACAGCGATACAGGACCTCATATAGTGAGGGGACCGCTACGCCTTCTTACCTTAGTTACTTTTGCAAAAAAAGAAAAAAAAAACATTTTCTCTCATTTTCCAATATTCTAGATTTTCTAGAATTTTTTCATATTTTCTTGACGATTTTTCCAAATCGCACCGCTACGCTACGTATCGCCCGCTACGTAGCGTTTTGGCGGCAGGCCGCTACGCCCGCCGCTACCGCTATTTTCATCCTTGAACCCATGTGTAATGTGATTTCTGTTATTTGGTCTATCAAAACTGAACTGGAGCTCATGTAAAAGCTAAATTGTTGATGCAGACATACAAATTTGATGTAGTGTGTGTTGTACTTTAAATGTTGCAGTGTAGAAGTGTTAGATGATGCTCTCAAATTGTGTTTCATCATCTTGATGTTGTGTTAGATATATACATTTTCTTTTTTCCATGATAGTTCAAAAATATCATCATTATTTGAAAATTTTGATTCCACACATTGAATTTCTCAGCCTCCTGGAACCACTAATCTAATCAATAGCAGGATAATATTGTCTCTATTCTTGTTCTGCTTTAGGACTACTCAGGGAAAAGAATACATCAAAAAATGTGAAATTAAGTACCTCCTCCATCTCTTCTTTCTAATAGTATATAAGAAACCTCAAGAAAACACAATCAAGACAGAAACCCAAAAAAGAAAAACAAGGTACGTAAGAGATGCACATATATTAGGAAGCAAAAGTTCCAAATCATATCTAGGTATTATCCAAACAGACGCCAGATGGGATATATGAATGTATGCACAATTTACTAAATGTGTTTTAACGCCATGGCTCATAAGATTGGCAAATATTCCCACCTATTCAAATCAACAGGCAACAAAGGTGCATGGTCAATAACTGCTGTTTATATTACCAACCAATCAATCTAATTCAGAAATCCGTTTCATAGACTATATTGTTCACTCAATCTTATTTTTTCTGTAGAGTTGTGGCAGCAAAGGCAGTCCAGATGTACTCAATCTTATAGTACGTCCGTTGCACGTAGTTGTTGCTAAATGAGCCATCTGGTCTGAATTCCAAGAATTCAATCTCTACATTTACATGAAAGTAAACTGAATTCTTTTACAACATGTTTAAAAAGAAGTTAAAAATTAAAGTATGATAACAAGAAGCAAGGTTCTACTTGAGCTTTAAATAATTTCTACAAATCTATACATGGAGGGTTTTAGAGAAAAATTGTTGTTGTTCACTTTTGATGGGCTGCATCCTCCATTCTAAGTATGGTTAGCATGAAAAGCTCCATTCTCTGCACAACTTTAGCTTCAAAATGTAAATTTTCGTTTCCAACCTAATCAACCAGATTAACATTTTTAATTAGAGAAGTTTACAAAAATCTTTAAAGAAACCAAAAAAAATGCCCAACTGTTGAAACGATGTTTCTTTACCAATAAATCATGGGACCTAGGAATTGTAGTTTTCTCTATTTTTGCAGCAATAAATAAATATACAATAACTACAAGTTGATATTATAAGCCGAATCATTCACGGCTTCTGTTTCTGTAAATATCAAAGTTAATAAAAGATATCAAACATAAAAATGTTAAAAATTCAACTTCTATAGAATACAAGCAGAGGAAGCTTAAGAAAGGCAAGTAATCTGCAAAAAAAAAAAAAGAAGAGGAAGCATGTAAGAGAGAGAGTCTTAGATCTATTCGAAAAAGGAAAACTCACAAGTTCATAAGATGATAGAAACTGGTGAAGGTAATTTATTGAGCAATATGCAGTTAGTGGTCCAAAGCTGTAATGGGCACAAATCTGTTAAACCCAATGCAAAGACATCAAGAAGAAGAAGAAAAAAAAAAAAAAAAAAAAAAACCAATGAAGAAAGAATAAAGAGGAAAATATACATGGGTACAATAAAACATTAACATTAGAAGTTTCACAAATTCAAACAGGAAAGCAAGAATCCAAATCCAATTGACCAAATTATTACGATTGAAAATCATGTTTTGATACATTGTAGATATAAAAAAGAAAGAAGAATAACAGTGAAAACTTCATAATAATACATTATTGAAAATAAGAACAATTAGAAAAATATGAAATACGAACATTGATCCCAAATACAGAAATGAAAAAAAAAAAAAAAAAACACAAGCATTGTCGGCATTGATCCAGCTAAAAATAAAAAAACAAAGCCATTAAAAACTACCTGCTATTCAATCTAAAACCAGAAACCCCATACCATTAGTAAAATCCAATCAAATCTAATGACACCTTACACCTAGAATTCAAATCAGATCATTAACCGGACCACCAAAAGAGGTAATGTTCACTTTTTTTTTTTTTTTTTTTTTTTTTAAGGATCGTTTGGTTAAAAGAATTTGGCAAATTCATGTTTCTTGGCATTTAGAGAATTCAGAATGCTGCTAAACTCTTTTAGAATTCTAAATCATGTTTGATTCAACCTGGAATTTCTTGGTTGAAAACTCAATCCAGCCTGAGTTACAGAAACTTTCTATTCGATGACCTATGAGAATTCTGAACAAGAACTATACTTTGAGCACCAAACTCTCCTATAAATACTACAAGATTTAATCACCTTTAAAACATATAATTCCATTCTGAATTAAATATAAAAAAAAAAACTAATATACAAGATTGTTGTCAATTCTAAAAATCATTTAAAACAACTCATAAAACACAGATTGCATCTGGTGGGAAGCTGCTACTATTTTATTTTTCAGCCCCAAACAATATCAACAATGAATGCCAATAAGTATTTGGGGTAGAAGAGTTCCAAAGCAGTATCCCACCTTATTTTTTCATAGTGCACCAAATGAAAGGTGAAATGAATAATTCTCATTCTAAAAAAGATTCTACCTGTTGTGATTTGTGTCCAAGGAAAGCCTATCTGAGTTGGTGAGTTTAAAAAGATGTAAATTGACCATTAAATTTTACAACCTCAATGCATACTTCATGAAAGCAGAGAGTTGTTCACCAAGGCCTCATCCAAGTATATGAGCAGACCTGAATATCAAATTACCATATGAAAATTACAATTTTCATGTGCAAGAGAGTGTTTAAGAATGGATAGAATAACATAATGTATGCTTATAGAAAACAAGCAAACAAGTAAAGAGGATAGAAGATGAACCAAAACACGATATTTACTCAATTTGCCAAAGATTGAAAGCCACAACATTTTGGGAAAAAAGAAGGAACATGTGATCCATTTTCTTCTCATTTAAATGTTCTCTTTATTAGTTTTCTTTTTATTTCTATTTTTTGAAAGGTGAACTAACTCGAACTTGCAACTGCAACAAAGAGTACCCACTATTGTAACTTTTCCAATTTTGGGTTGTTTCTTTACAATCTAAAAATATTAGAGTAAATACATAATTGACGTTAACTCATCTTAAAAATATTCTATTGCATCCACTTTGTAAGCAAGGCAGAAAAGAAAAACATGCTTGGATAAAAATTTATAAAATCAGTGGCTGCCATGTTATTTTGAAGCTAAAAGATGAACTTAGATAAATATTATCAGAATGGTGCAAAAAGGTCATCCATAAACTGGCTTATAGATCAATATATAGTTTTGAGGTATTACATGGCCGGCTACAGAAATTAGAGAAGAGCCCAATATAGCATTGCCTTGTGGCATGAGCTTAAATGCCACTGATGTCCTGCAATCAAAATGCAAATGCAGTTTGAGCCTTGTTAGTTGAATAGAACTCTTCAACAATATAAATTCTTTTAAAAAAAGGAGAAATATAACCAGTATGAATTAACACCAAAGACCCAATGAATTTAAATGGACATAGTGCATAAATGAACTGTGCAAACACTAAACTTTCCAGCAGTAATGGTATTGGAAGAAAAGTCAGAAGCAGTTCTATATGAAGCAGCAGGACAAAAGACAGAAGTATCATGCCTGAGTGACCTACCTGTTAGGACTAAAACATCCTCAGGATCTGAGCCACTGTTTGCTAGGTACCAACGAGCGTTTGCGCCACATACCTATTCAAGAAATAACTGAAAAAGATGATTTAAGTATAACAATAAATTTAATGTCTTTGACATAGCAGGGATCATTTACATGGAAAACAAACATACAGTTCACTGTTTCACATATTCTGGATAAAGGACAATTACTGACGATGGATGGTAATAACAAGATACTTGAGAATATCCACTAAATTTTCAATAGGTAGCAAAAGAATACCCGAAGCCCAGGATTGTCTGATGGGTTTTGTTGATGATAAGAAACAGTAGAAATCTTCAAGAAAATTTTAAGAGGAAAAGTATTGGGTATAATTTTCAAATCTAGCAGTTTAGGGAATAATATATTCAAGGTAGGGCTCATCAGTTGAATGTTTTGAATAGCCAAAAGATGGGCCCATTAATAAATCTCAAGGCCTCGAGATGTAATGGAGATTTTCAATTTCGTGACTTATATTGTTACATGTTAATTATATATTTCATTTCTATTTCTTTGAAGTACCATATTTTAACCGGACTAACGGTTAAGCTGCTAATTATCACTTTTTTTTTTTTTTGCTTTTGACTGGTTTGTTTCTTGAACTCCATGGACATGTAGAACAGGAACTACCTATTGTATTATTATTGTTAGTGTTGTGTTAGCTCTGTCCTATTGATGTGGTGTGTTTCATGTACTTCTTAACTTTCAATCTATAAAGAAAATCGAAAGTTAGATTGTTATTTATCGATAAAAAAAAGTTTGGATTTTTTCTATTAAAGAAAACCAATAATTTGGAAAAAGTGAATTACAAAATGTACAATATAGTGAACATATGACTTTTGAATTACCAAAAGTACCTCCGAGACTGAGTTTAAAAATTATCCTCCTAAAATGTTCATCCTATAGTAAAATATAATCAACAGATGCATCCTATAGTAAGACATAATCAATAGATGCACATTTGGTTAAAATGGTAGTGTCAACTGTCAATATATTCAATAGAGTTATCTGGTTCATGTATAATGAATAGATATGTAGGTTATATATAATATATTATTAACTAAACTTTTAATAAATAAAGAGAAATGACTATAGTAAGATTATTTTCATATTAAAAAGATAAAATGAAGTGTATAAGATAACAATCTTAGAGTACATAATGATATTAAAAAAAAGAAGATTAAATAATATTTCAAGTTTAGCAATTCATACCTTATTGAAAACAATAGACCGGAAGCAAACAGGTATCTGATCAGATGAGGACTGTTGTTTAGAATAGTTTGCAAAACAACTGAAAAAAATAAAATTGTAAATTAAAAAGAAATTAAAAAAAAAATTCTTTGTTTAAGAGAGAAGATGATCACCTGGTCCTTTGTTGATGAATGTAATGTTGGTTTGGAATGTAAATTGCAATGGATTATTGAAACAATACGGGGATACAGGAAAGAGCATAAGTTTAGTAAGAGATGAATTTAACCTTTTAACACTTCATACGATTAATATATCATCTATGAGTTTAACGCCTTTCAAATTCTAAATTATCTTAAAGTATGAGAAAGTAAATCGGTAAACTTATATCAAACAAGTTGGGAGAAATTAATCAAAAATCAAGTGCTACACTTGCGCACAAAGAATAGTCAACAGAAACAAAACCCACATATTTATTAGATAATATATAGCTCTGTTATTGACATCATAACCCACCTTGCAATGTGAGACCAAGTGTGAGTTCTAATTGGAAAAGTAAAAAATAAAAAACAGAGGAAGGCCCTATATCCCCTATTTGTATTGATTGGGCATTAAGAATCACATATTAATTGCATGAGTGCAACAAAGGAGAAAATCTTCATTAACTGTTGGGTATATCTCTAAAATCCAGATGCAAATGAATTGAAAGTTGAAACACTTTCTTAGCTTCAAATATAGTATCATGGATGACAATGATCAGGATTATGAAGGAGTCATTAAAATTCTGCAAGGATAACTTCAATAGCATATGATCAAACAGTTGGTTTTCATATAAATGCACATGAATTGAAAGTTGAAACACTTTCTTAGTTTCAAATACAGTACCAGGCATAAACATGAACATAATTATTAAAGAGTCATTAACTATTCAATTTTTGGGTGTTATATGCAGAATTTAGATGCACATGAATTGAAAGTTGGAACACTTTCTTAGTTTCAAATACAATACCAAGTATGAACAAGAATAGAATTAGTAAAAAGTAATTAAAATTCTGGGAACCAATTGTAGATACCTGCAAATACATGATTATAAAAATATATAGAAGATTAGAATATCGAAGCATCTGCTCACCATTGTTGGAGCAAAAATGTAATGAACGAATCATTAGGTCCTCTGTTTCACAGTCCTGGTCTGATGTTATAATTTTTAAATGTTTCCATCAATTACATTAATAATAACTTAAAACGACCCTATTCTAAATTGAAGTGATTACTGCACAAGGCCCAAATACACCTAGCCAAGATGATTCACCATATTCAATTTATAAGTATCAATCACATATACACTATCTGAGGGGAAAAAATGACACAGGAAGAAAACAGAGAAAAGAAAACAAGAGGAAAGAGGAGGTGGAGGAAGAAGAAGAAGAAGAGAAAGAAGAGAGAACAAGAAGCACCTGGAGCCGAGAGAGGAATAACAACTTAAAAAAGACCCTATTCTAAATTGAAGTGATTACTGCACAAGGCCCAAATATACCCAGCCAAGATGATTCGGCATATTCAAGTTACAAGCATCAATCACATAAACACTATATGAGGGGGAAAAAATGACACATGAAAGAAAACAGAGAAAAGAAAAGGAGAGGGAAGAGGAGGTGGAGGAAGAAGAAGAAGAAGAGAAAGAAGAGAAAACAAGAAGCACCTGCAGTCGAGAAAGGAGACGGCTCCTGCGATCGATGGCTCGAGCTCCGGCAACCGATCGACGAGATAGGGCAGAGCAGCGCAAAGGGTTTCCTAACAAAAAGAAAAGAAAAGAAAGGGAGATGGAAGATGGAGGTCGGTCAGAGAGAAGAAGCTGATGAGAGAGAGACGTGAAGAGAAATTTTTCTCCAGAGAGCTTTGAGAAACAATTGAGAGAGGAAGAGAAGAAGGGAAGAGTGTGTTTGAAAATCTACTCTCCATTTGGCATGTGTTTATATATGAGACTTACCTCCATTTGGCACGTGTATGGGGTATCGAGTCGACGACAAACTACTGCTTTAATTATATGGTAAGGATAGGGAGATACAAGAGATAAAGAGTTTAGAGTTTAAGGTTTTAGGGTTTTGAATCCTGTAATATGATGATTGTTTGTGTCACGGCCCGTTGCGTCATCACGGGCAGCCTACCTCTATCCATGGCACGGTCTGTCCACGGTAACGTGGCAGACCATGAATGGTCTATTCACGGTCATCGTGGGTAAAACCCTTCAAAGGATCCTGATTCAATGGAAATGGGTGTTTCATCTGATGTAGCCCACCTATAAATTGGACTTTTGGGCCTGTTTCTTTATTGGAATTAAGAGAAATTTTAATTGAGAAAATTTTGAATTCCTCGACACAGTGGGAATCTTGGATACTCATTTATACTTGAACATGTAGAAATTTTATCAAAAAGCAAAGGAGTTGGAATGTAAAAATTCTACCAAGGCATTTGAGAACTTTTAGGTGAGTGAGATTTTAAGCTTCTTGTGAAGAAAATAAGGCGCTTGCAAATGCGATGGGATAAGTCATTACATAATGTCCAAAAAATCCAAACACTACAAATTCTTGTCAGAAATTCTAGCAAAGATTCCGGCCCTTAGTCCGAATTATATTTCTTTTTGAGATTTTTATTTTTGTTCTTTTTTAGTTCTTTTTTAAAGTACTTTATTTAATCTCAATGGTCAACAATATTCCTTGGTCTCAATAATATTTCTTTCATATTCTCTGGTTGCCGTTCTGATGATGATCTTCTCTTGGGGTTGTTTGCCTTTTACACGGTGCGAAAAGTGATTTTTGTATATGTAAAGGACTTATATGGAAATATTGCATACATCGGATGCATTATCTTGTTTGTCAAAATCACAATTCTCACATGAGTAAATGATTATACCCAACAATTTTATATGTGTTTGATTTTCTTCTTATGTTTTCATAAATTTCTTTAAGTTCATGAAAATTTAAGATATGAGACTAAATGTCGTGATACACATTTTTAAAATTAGAATATTGAACATTTTGGATTTTGAATTAGAGGCCCCATAAAAAGTTCAAAAAATTGGATTTCTAGGTTGAGATTTTTTGGATGCTTTCCACAGTTTTCTCAAAATCTTCGAGGAGTTAAAATATGAAATTAAATTTCTTAGGGTTAACTAGGCAAATAAAGAAGAACAAGTCTAATTATAAATTTAGGGTCCTCAAAAGGACAAAAATTATGGTTGAAGGGGGTTGGACCCACAACTTTAACCTGTACCATTGCTTCTTCTCATTTACATATGTAACTAATTACATTATTTACATAAGTACGACAAACATACAACCCATTTACAAACGGTGTGTGCCTATATAAAGATGAATTAAGGAGGATTGGCCTGAAAGCCATAAAACTTTTCCAAACCAAATTTTGAGTATATTATTCTATGAAATACCATCAGACTTGCAACATATTTTTGAGAGTCTTTTTTTTTTTTCCTCGGTACCCCAACCAATGAGGTTGGTACCTAATAGAGCTCACACAAGTGAGAAGGAGTGCCCACAAAGTGGGAAGAGAAGCCTATAGAGGTGAAAAGAGTGTTATAACCAGATCCTTGGATAATTCATGCAACTATCTCCAAATTTCTATGACACACAATTTTCTCCTGCAATAGTAACCGGGTGGGATTTTCAATGCGCTCTCCACAAAAGCGGACTCGCCCAGTTAAAGGCGCCTACCGAAAGCACGTATGCCATGAGCGATCTCATGTAGGAGAAATTCTTCCTTCATATGACCCCAAAATGACATGTCCTGATCAAGTTCTAATTCAAGTGGCGGTATACACCAGGTGGGCTGGTGAACGAAGTTATTGAGCAGTTTTTACTTCCTTTGCCTTAGAAGTTACTCAATTTACATTTTCTATCCTCATCTTTTGAAATGTATGTTGGAATCCCACTCCCTCTAATTTTAAAATCTTCAAAATGTGTTTATGTGGTCCATGAAAAATTTTCACACCAAACAACACATATGTAGGGAAGTTTTTCCATTTTTTTTCTTTCTAACTATCCACATGAAAATGCTGCTGCACAACCGCGCCATTAAAGAAATTGTCAAAGGCAGTGATCTTCTTCAATAGAAAAATGATGGCGGTTAATAATATTTAAAAAAGACTATACTTCCCTCACTACATACAGCATACAGAACAAAGTTGCTGTATATTCTTCACTTTTTAGTGTGATTGGAGCATGTAAGGCACAAACAATCTCTCTATTCCACTAATTTGATTCTCATTAAACTAAATGATGATTAGGTGGGCATTAAGTATTCTTTAAAATATTGGGTTGAATGGTGTATGGATAAGAGTATTCAATTACACTCCCTTTTCTCCATACGCCCACTGATTTAATATGAAAGAGAACAACAAAGCATGGGCCCCTTAATCATTGAGAGCCAGAAGGTACTTTGGAATTGGTCGGCTATGGATGTGGCCACTCAGGGTTAGCATAAGCCTGATTAGTTTTATTAGAGTAGGATTAGACTTGGGATTTTTAAAACTAGGTCGGTAGAGTTGCATCTTTATGCTTCTCTTATCCATAGTTTGTTTGAATACAAAAGCCATGTGATCCTGACCAAAACCCTAATTTGGTTATGGACGTTTGAAGCTGTGTTTGGATGCATATAAGCATATTCCATTTGATCTGGAAGGATTTTCTTAACTGAAAGGGATGTGACCAACCTGTAATGACCCTTTCATGTATTGTTTATTTTGATGCACTGATGGGTCTAATGTGGGTTGGGGTGGGAACGGGTTGTGGATGGCATGTATTATTCCAACTTGAACCCAACCTATTTATCAATCGAATTGAAAACGCCAACTCAAATCCATCACAGAAAGGATCAACCTGAACCCTAATAAGTTGGGTTTGGCAGACTATAGGGCTTTCAGGTCAGGTCAAGTTTTGGCTGTATTGACAGGTCAAAGAACAGGACTGGACTAAACCCAAATCCAACTCAATTGCTAACTGGGCTAGAAATGTCAACCTGAGCCCAAAGAAAAAAAGGGTCAACCTTAATCCTGAATTATCGGCTCAGGTCAGTCAAGAATCACCAGCTGTAACCATTGGTATAACTCAGTCGGAGGTGAGACTAAATAACTATAGATTACAGCAATACAGTGGTCTAAATACCCTCTGTATTTTGGGTCATAGATATCCTTATATTGATTTCGGTTTAAGAAAACCCATTTCTCTACAGAAACAATGCTAATCACCATCACCATCATCATCATTCGGAACATCTATACCAACCTACTGAAGAATTTAAGGCTCTAATGGGCTAGGCTGGGGCAAGCCCAGCTCATTTCAGATCAGTTTTGACACGTTGTTAAGGCCTGTGGGCTAGGACTAGCTTCTGGTTTCCGTTCTAGAGAAATGTTCTCCTACGAGCAAATGATGCATCCAAGAATATGTAAGCAACACCCCATCTTTATCCCTGTTCCAATTGGAGGTTGGTGTGTCTAACCAGCTAAGTTGCAGCCCGGAATTTCTAAATGAATTTAGTTAAAAAATAAAACAATGCATGCATTGTAGAAGGCCTAAGCTTCTGGATTCGAACGTGGCACATGTAGAGCACATCCTTCTTGTTTAATTGGTCCCAAGTTCTCATGGGCAGGGCTAGCCGTACCAGGCCCTATTAGGCTGTATGTGGCCTCTATCTTTAGGCCCATGGGCTATACCTAGAATATTGTTTTGGACTAATTTTTAATTTAAATGGACCGGGCCGTCCGACCTTGTATATTTTACACAATGAGGTGTATATTTTTGGGACTGGGCTCAGCCTAGGCCTGATTTTCAACACAATGAGCTGTATATTTTTGCGAATGGGCTCAGCCTTGTCCTGATTTTCAGGCGTATGTAGGCATGACTGGGGGAACTGAATATGAATATTATTAGGTCAGAATGGCTTAATGGACTAGTTGACAAGCTTCAACCCAGCTGGCCTGTGAACACCCCTACTTTGTTAGATAGTAAATCAACCATAATTAAAAATCATTGATGTAAGTAAGAAATTCTAAAGCCTCTTAATGACCAATATTGATGAGGGGATTTAACTTGTATGAATAGCTGCTTGTTTGATACCAATAATGACAGTCGCTTTGGTGCATGATCCAAATTTTATGAGACTAAATAGTCCCAGACAGGATCTTGATGCCCAAATAATCAACAGAAGATTATGAACAGGTTTCAAATTATTAGAGAAGGCGTGTTCGAGGGTAAGACCTCACCCGAAGTCTAGTTCTCCTCATAAGAGGGGCTGTGTTCAGACCCTAAGTCCGGAAAAAAAAAAAAAAAGAAAAGAAAAAGAAAAATGTAAGGGTAGCTCTTTTAACTTTGGGATTGAGTTTGGGTTCAGTATTTTAAACTGATCAATAAGTGGGACGGTTTTCATTGTGCCTATAAATGTTACATCAATAGTGACCCTAACCAGATGCATACCTATTCAGTGGCTATGATTTTCAAAAAATGCATAAATTTGTGCAGAGAGCATTCGAGGTGAGACTCGAAAAATGAACGATCACATCTTTTTTTTTTTTTTTTGATGAGGTAACAACTGTGTCCCACCTTATAATATGCCCTTTTTTATTTTTTGATAACAAGCTGGTAGCTTTTTGATCCAGAATAATCCTTACAGGCCCAGGAGAGAAAGTCGGATAAAATTCTCTAATAACTCAGCATGGTAGCGTAGTTTCAAACCCACAACCACATGCAACTTGTGTTGAGCATGACCATCGAAGAGGGATGGAGCCCAAATGGAGAGAGATACACCTGAAAGTGGAATAAAAGTGTAGAAATAATGTCACTGAATGGGATCAAGTAATCTCTGCCATTAATTTTTTCTTATGGACAGGACTGATTGACTATATCTGAGTACCACTGGAAAGTCAAGAAAACACAGGACTTCTTTTTTCTGGACTGTCTTGGAAATTTAATTCCGAGCCCTCACTATGCACCCTATCAGACAGAGTAGTACTGTTCCACTTCATTGCCATCTCAGGTGTGGAAGGCATGTAGAGGTAAACGCTGCAATCTCCACTCCCCAAAAAGGAGCAAGTAGGCAGCCAAGACCAACAAAACCCTGGAGCTGTCTTATCCAACCAGAGCCCATTTTTTGGAATTTTCATCCCTGGTTTTGTCGTCTTCTCCTCCTCTCAATATAAATAAATATAATCTACAATAGCTTTGTTCCTGGTAAAATAGTTGGGTGAAAAGGCCTGTGAATCAATAACTGATCATGTCTCAAACCAACATGATTAGATGAATAATAACTTTTTAGGCTTTAAAAGTACGTTTGTTAGCGCCGGGTTGGATTCCCATAACTGTAAGAAATGTATTCGTATCAAATTGAAACCTATAAATATCAATTTGACTACAAAAGGGCATGCCATAATCTTTCCATTCTTTATATATATATATATATATAAAGAAGGGTGTCACCGTCTTTTGGGTTAGACTAATCCCTTCAAGTCCAGAGGGAGCTAGATAAATCCCCCGTAGACACAGTGCTTTAACACAATTTTGAATCATCAAACTTTGGGAGCAATTTATAAATCTAGGCTGACTGAATTTCGAATCCTCAAAACCAGCCACACAAGCATGTCCTATAAATGAGGGTTTTTTTTTTTGGTAAGGGGTTGGGAACCGATAGAGACTCTGTTGCAGGATATAACACCCGCTTCCGTAGTAAGAAATTCTGTCCTAGATTTAAGTCTCGCTCCTGCTGTAAAGGACTCTATCTATCATCGAATATAAGACTTAAACCTGTAGGATACCAAGGGATCAATCCGTAGATACTAAGGTGAAAAGCGGGATTTCCAATCAACTAGGTAACCGTTTGTTCTCACCAATTTAGTTAAATCCTTAGAAATTGAGTGTATCTTCTACCTCTATGACTTATGAGTGAATATCATTTTATGAGTGTAATGGTAGATTGATCGTGTGTGTAAGAGATAATAGGAATAGGTTTCATAGAGATAAGGGTTATTATAGTTTGTTTGAGCTTAGCATTCATTTGAATTTGAAATATGCTTTTCTCTTGTATATCAAGGGAAGTTTGTGTAAATAAAATGCACAGTGAAATTTATTGAAATGTAGTGATTTTTGAAATTCCATATGGTATCGAAGTTGTAGCTCGATGGTGATCTTGAGATCAAGTTGGTCATGATCTCATCTTTTGTGCTTTTGCAGTAAGCTCGCTATTTTTTTTATCCTATATAAAAAATGAAGCATCCTTCCTTATATGTGCATTATCTAAACCTCATGATCTCATCATCTTCACTAAGCTAGCTGATGAATACTTTTTTGAAAAATCATAATAGATATGATCTAGTGACTGAAAGCTTTAAAAAGAGCAAATAATGATTGTGCAAGATATCAAGAGGGATCAAGGGTTTGTATTGTTTCAAAGGTAACGATCGCATGATCCATTTTACATGAAAGAACTGTGATTAAGCGAGGGTTTTAGTTAGATATAAATAATTATTATAGTTTGTTAAAAGCATGTATTGGTTTGAATTTGAATTATGCTTTTCTCCTGTATATAAAGAGAAGTTTGTGTGAATAAAATGCACTGTGAATTTATCCCAAATGCTAGTGCCGTTTGAAAGTTTGAGTATGCTCATCCATGTGAGCCTTACAAGCTAGTTTTTACATAACTTATGTGAAGCTGTTATAGAAATTCCATTTTGTATATATAGACACAGCTATGAGTATTTTGGAGTGATCTTGCCAACGAATATGACCAGCAAGAGCCCTCCGTCTGTCTCTACCTGGGTCTGTGGCCAGTACCAATAAATGTAAGTTAATTACAAATATATATTTATGTCAATATGGAAGGGCTGCAACAAAAAAGCATGCGATTGACTGGTCCAAAACAATAAAAGCTGATTCTACAAGTCGCAAGTCTCAAGTACTGATGCAGCACTTGGCAGCTTTTGAGAAGAGATGCAAACCAGAAAAAAACAAGACAAACTGAAGTCCAAAGAGATTCTAATTTGGAAATATAAAAATACAGAAGACTGCAACAGTAGTGCCAGTAGAATTTAGATAGAGTACCAGTTACACAACAAGTGACTTCCTCCTTTTCTACCCTACTCTTGCAACCATGAAAAGAAGAGATACTACGCACAGAGAGTGAGAGAGCACGGGTCATTCACTTAAAACCGTTTTAGTTGGTGGAAGTGGAACATGGGAAGGGCTTGGATGACTTGAACTCTTCCTTAAGGCCTGTGCTTTTAATAGGGAAGAGTTCTAGGGTCTTGAGAGGCCTGCAACACTTTGTGGGACACACATCCATCATCACCACCCAATCCTGTCCATATGCCATTGCAGGGTTCCCCATCTCCATTCCTTCTTTTTTCCAAATATTTGTTTGGCAGGTGAAGTTCACTTGGTTTGTTGTGTCCTCTAGAGCTCCCTGATAAGTGGAGACAAAATAAATGAGAGAATGTGAACATAAAAATGCAATATCATTAGATAATCAAACATAGAGTAACTTGTTATGGTCAGCTGAAGTAGCCCACAGGCCCATTGGACTGGGTAGACGGATCGAAATTGGATGGCTGTATTAGGCTAATTGAGTTTGACAAGCCCATTATCAACCCACAGAATTTAATTTAAATCCAAGTCTTTCCACTTGGGAGCCTTCTCTTCCTAACAAAATAACAACTAGAGTTTGAACTCTGATCTTTCCGGCGGGGATTTGAGCTTGATTGTATAACTTTATAAGCTCATGTCTTCCATTGTGGCTAAATCACAGCCATTCAAGATTTGATAATTTTAATTGTTGTTTCTGATAATAACAATATGCACTAGATTACAAAATATGTTAAAATAATAATTTTCTCTCACTCCTATCTTAGCTAAGAAAACCCAAGTCCTAAAAAGCTATACGGCAGTTACTATATTGTCTCAACAAAGTCCCAATATATGGCAAATGAAGCTATTTACACTTAAGACACCTACCTAGTACCTGGTCTGACTCTGGTAGCTCATGCAACCATAGCTTACAAAAAGCTATGTTCGTTGTAGTCTCGAGTCGGGTGCTCTAGGGATTGACATGCTTTAGTCACCTTTCTTTTGTTGAACACTTCGAGGTTTTCACCAAAAGATTGTGTAATCCGCAATGAAATATGTGAACTCTCTAGTCTCAAGCAGCTTATCAATCAGTTTAGGGACTTTGGGCTGACTAGAATAGTAAGGTCTTCGTGCAAATCTAACCACATGCTGTCTTATTTGCTTCTTCAAACTAGTTAACTTGTATGGTAGTCATCAAATAGTTATCTAGCTATCAAGAAGATGTTCACCCCACCCCCCACCCCACCCCAAAAAAAAAAAAAAAAAAAAAAAAAAAACAAAAAAGATGAAAAAGAAGAAGCTAGCAACAATATGGAGGTCACAGTGCTTAGGAAAGTGCATCTACCTCTAAATGCCCATCAATAGGGAGTCAACAGTGTGCATTACTGCAATACTGATGGGCGGTTCTCATCATCTTCATAGCAAATGCATTTAAAGATTTTGAGGTTTGCATTGGCATGCTTATGTTAAATGCACACGTATACCTCTTTTTGTACCCGTTCTAAATGTTTCTATCAATCCTTGAATTGTTTTCAGGAATAAACTACTTGATGGGTTGTTTCTCTTTTCTCCCTTAGCTGCCACTAATCTATTGTCAATGACAGTGAATCTAAGCTTGATACAAGTTATATGAACATAAGAAAACTTTGTACTAAAATCAGATAGTAGATGATCCCTCATGTGCTGACAAAAAGTGTGACAAACTAATCCAAGGATACATGCATGGGCCATACCACAAACAATGGCTAGATTGATCACAAATCCTATCCTTTCTTCTTGTGGGAGAAGTAGAGAGTCAACTACAAAGACACTCCATAATCATAAATCTTCTCTCTTACATCTTCCAATCAAATGGTTGTGATCATAACCACCAAGGAGTGTGATTCTACTTCCTATTTCATTACCCATCCAATTCAAGGCCTGCGCACTCGACATGCACCCATTACATGTGGATTTGTAAACAAGAATAAAATCTTAGTATTTGTTTGTAGTATCCATTATAAAATGGAGAATAGATGGATGGAATGCTTCAGGACCTACTATTATCAATCAACCTGCACTGAAGAATATGTTTATTATTATAGCCTTTTACCTTTTCAGTAAGCCTTTGGGTACTACTTCAGTTATAAACAAACATCAAAATCCTTCTTGTCATGAACAGTTCATTAATGGCGACGTTAAGCACCATGGTCACATCATCATCTATTCATATGAAAGTCCATTACAAGAAACAAAGCCCAGAGGAAAAAACATGAGAAAAAAGGGAAGAGAACATCCAACATAAACGAACAACAAAATGATAATGAAATGATACCTGGTGAAGAAACTGAGGTGGGTTTTCATTTGGAAGTCTAATGGCAGCAGCAGAATCTTCCATCTGCTGTTGTGTTTGTTGTTGTTGGTTCTGCTGCTGCTGCTGCTGTCTAATGAGTCTCCTTCTAAGCTTTTGCCTGTCTCTGGCCTTGTGGTTCTGAAACCAGTAAAAAACGTTCTTACCTTCAATCCTCCCATAAAAGGAAAGATGGGCAGTTATCTGTTGAATCTGAGACGCATTTGGAGTCCTTATCCCACCCCTATACATCTCTTCCAAGATCATCAGCTGCTCAGGTGTGGGACACCATCTTGTTGAAGCTACCTGAGGCATCTCTTTTGCTAGATTTTTTTCAAATAATCGGCTCTTCAGACCGCAGAGAATGTGAAGAAAGACAAAAGAGAAACAAGGGTAGAAGAGACAAAGATGAAGAAAAAAGAAGGGAATGGAAAGAGAGACAAAATGAATTGAGAGTGGAGACACAAGAGCTGATAATAATAAAATCAACGGGTTGAAGACAGGAAAAGTACTGACGCTTGTCATGCTGATGTTTGGCTAAGTTATTGAATTGTCTTCTTTTTCCTCCTCTTTTACTACTGCTTTTTTCTTATCCACAGAGAGAGAGAGAGAGAGAGAGAGAGAGTACTCATATTACAGGGTTTGTGTGCACGGGCTTTTCTGTTGGGTAGTAAATGATATGGTGATGATGACGAAATCATTCAAAGGAAACTAAGCTCGGTCTCTCTCCATCCATCTACAAGCACAGGTGGGCAATGCATTTGGTGTGTGTGAGCTGGACGGCTGGACCTCTTGAACCACAAATGCGTGATGGGTCGAGCCCCGACAGCTTTTGCGATGAACGAGAGCTTTAGGCCATTGATAATTAATGGTTGATACTGACAGGAAATTGATGGGCGGCACCACCTCTTGCTGATTCATGTGATCAGTCAATTAGTGCAGATGATATAGTACCTAGATTAGCTTGATTGGATGATCAAAGTCAACTGATTGGTTGCAATGCAGATAGATGGCTAAGACACTTTTGGTCGAACTCTAAATTTTGTCGAGTACTCATTTGTTTTTGAGGGCTGATGAATCAGTAATTAGACTTGTTTTTGGTGTGATTTGTCACCGGTGAATCTAATAAGATTGAAGGAAAATTTTTGTATGATAATAATTATATAAGTTATAATCTATGGAGTAGAATGCTGGCTAAACAAGAAACAATAAACGTACAAAATGTGGATATATATAGCATATATGAGAATGTTAAGATGGATGTGGTCAAGATAGAAAGAATAAAATTAGAATAGAGTGTTTTTGGGAGAATTTAGAAGTAGCATCAATGTGGGATAAAATTAGATAAACTAGTTTGAAATGGTTTTAGTATGTCTAATGTAAGCAGACAATGTCACTAATAAGAAAAAGCTTGGCTATGTAGATTAATGGCCTACCAAGGGGATGGAGTAGACTGAAGAGGACACAGATATATATAGTAAAATTAGACCTAAAAAAATGCAACTTATCTGCAACTTTTACTTAAAATAGATTGGAAGGAAAAAATTGAATTTATGTAGCCGATACCAACATAGTTGGAATATGGTTTTGATGATGATGATGATTGATCAATCAATGAAATGTGGGATATAGTGGTATCAAAGGTTTGAGCCCAAGGTTATCATTACCCTGCTCTCAATATATGTTACTTAGGCGTTTATCCTACCTTTGTGGGTTAGGTCTGGGCTTAGGACCTAAAAACAAGAAAATCAATTTTTAGTATTTTCTATATTGGCACATGGCATCGGTGTCAACCGAACGTTAACCTCATCTTTTATTTAGGCTTGGGGCTAAATTATATGCTTGCAATTAGCTGTGTGGTGGATTTATTTTCCTTTTGCACTGTTTGATAGCGATAGCATATTAGAAAGTATTTATTATGTTAAAACAATATGCAATAGAAATATGTCACTAATTAAGATTAGATCCTCTTCTTTTTCTGTTTGAAATAGGCAATATAGATTAGAGCCTTTTCTCATTATATTTCTCTTTTTTAATTTTTCACTTCAATTTTACATTGTTTGATGTGATTTTTACCTGTGGAGTTTATTTGGAGGGACCCTTTTCTAATTTTAGCTTAACATTTCTTTCCGTGATAAAAGACAAGGAAATCTAGAGTTGAAATCTAAACTAATACAATTCTAATTCAGATCATATCATAACATGATTCTAATCTAATCTTAATGTAATATAAGCGCATCTTTACCATAAAATTTCCAATATCTAGAGCTGCAGAATCAACAGCTTGATTGATTAACAACATAAATGCCACAGCCATTTCAACTCTAGTTCTCTTAGACCCCCGTCCATGGGTATTTTTGTGTTTCCTATAAGGTTAAAAAAATGATGATAAATTTCATGATCATGGATGAAACCTTTATCTAAACTTCGAAACCATGATCTGGATCCCCCATCACCAGCCATTGATCCCTACTTGTAGAGATGAAATGCTGAAAATTAATGACTACTGTATGTATAGTTTATCTGCTTTGATAAAGAAAAGAAGATAATGGGAAAAGAAATCCCAGGCAGAGAAGCAGTCAGTCTTAGTGGGGGCAAAATTAGGAAAGGGAGAGGTTCTATGTATGCAGTAAAGGACACATCCATGCAGTGAGAGAATTAGTGGTTGCAGTGAATCTATAATTAAATAACTGTGTTGTCTAATCTTATTTAATGACACGTGAAATTTTAAACACTCTACTATTTGAAGGACATCTTATGTTACTCTACATAAGATTGTCATTGAAAGAGGCACATTTATGTGGGGCGCACCTGGGGCCTCTTATGATCTATCCAATCTTGTCACCAACGGTCAGCCCAGTGGGTGGCTTTAATCCTCTCCAACATGGCCACTGAGCCATGCAGCAATAAATAAATAAATAAATAAATAAATAAATAAAATAGCTAGCTGCCCTCCTAATGTCAGCGATCACATGTTTTTAACACCGATCCTTGGGCATTTAAGTTGAACTTAGCACTTTGGCCGGTAGGCACCCCCCCCCCCCCCCCACACACACACACACACACACACACACATAACTTAGCACTTTGGCCAGCAGGCCAACCTAGCAATGGGGCTGGGCGTAGATGCAAAACGTGGAAGGGGTTGCCTCAGATCTCTGATCAGGATTGGCGATTAGGCGCAGAGAAAGCTCGAGAGGGTCCTTCACAACAGAGAGATCAAGAGGGTTCTTCGCATTAGAGAAATCGAGAGGGCCCTTCGCAGCGAAAATGAGGGAGGGGAAACGCAGAGGAGGGGTGGGCGATTTGGCCTGGCGAAAATGAGGGAGGGGAAAGGGTTTAGGTAATACGAAAAATGAGGGAGGGAAAGGGTATGTTTAAGTTTCATTTGGGCGCACAGGTGCAAATGGCACACTTCAGCTTATACTCTCCTAAGCTGCAGCTTAGCGGAGCCCCTCCCTATATATTTATAAATATATATATATTTATGGACACACACACAAAAAAATGTGAATAATAAATAACGGGAGGTGCTCCTATGAGAGGTACTCTCACCAAGTTGGTGAGAGATGGGTGGGGACCCTCACATTTTAGTTTGGGGGTCCTTACATTTAAGTTGGTGAGAGTGGATATAGAAGTGACGGCCCCCACCCATCTTTGACCAACTTAGTGAGAGTGCCTCTCATAAGAGTACTTCCCATATATAATTATGTTATAGTATATTTAAATTTTGAGTCCAGTACTTCAAACTATATCAAGTCAATCAGGTCCTTGCTATAGTTCCTAAACCAGACCTTGTCCAGTACTTCAAACTATATCAAGTTAATCAGGTCCTTGCTATAGTTCCTAAACCAGAACCTTTTTTTAGGATACAAGGTTCCAGCAATTCAGATGCTAAAAGAAGCCAATGGTATGTGAAAAGATCCCAATTGAAAAAAGGAGTGTACAAATTGAAGGGAAAGCTTTTGTGCTTGTCGAGGAATTCCTTTGTTGTGTAAGGAGATTGTCAACATATCGACACTGCTCATCTGCCACTATTTGGTTGTGAAATACTGTTCTAAAGTTTTTATTGTTTCCAAACCTGGTTTTTGTTAATTCACCTGCCCTCCTAAATTATTATTTCCTCACAAGGGCCTGCTTGGATCCTTTGAACTTGGGCACTCTGGAATTTGGGGTAGCCCCCAGTTGCTATGATTGTACTGGAAATTGGATCCATATAGGTGATCTTGGGTGGATGCATCTTTTGATGGCTTGGATGTGTCAAAGTGCATGTGGAATTGTGCATGACTTGAGTTTACTTGACCTTGTTATTAAAGCCAAACTTGTCTACTCCCCTCATGCAAGAACGTCCATGAGAAAGGGTATGTATAGTTTAAAACCATGACAATAATGTAGAGTTTAGGGGTTTGAAATGTCTCCATATGGCATAAATGTGTAAAAAAATGGTATCCGTTTTGAGGGCTTCAACCTTATTCAAATCTAACTTTTAATTAAAGTGAAATGGTGTCGAAATTTCTATGATCAGTTGGAGGGCCTTCACATTAGCTTGGCTGTGTCATATTTAGGTTATTGTTAATTTGTGGAGAAGAATATAAAGGAATTAGATTGATCATGGGAAGGGGTATATGAGCCCCACAGGCTGTCCCTACTCCGACATGGCATGTTCCCACTCCAACTTTCATGTGCACACCCCTCTGTTAGGATTGAGCATGGGCCACCAAGCATATGTCCGGCCCGTGAACCACCTGGTTTGGTAACAATAATATCCGTTTTGGGTCAGGAGAGGGCCAGGATTTCACAAGCCTGATTAGTAGTTGGGTTGGGCATGGACTCAACACTACAGGTCTAGCAGCCCGATGAGCCCAGCCCAAATTCAAAGTCTTTATATAGAAGATTTAGAACAGACGTTAAAGAGGGCTATATCAAGATTCTTCTGGGCTTTTCTAGGGCTTTACATGGGCCTTAATCAGGCTGTTTCTGGGCTTTAAACGGGTACCTATTGACATCAACCAGATGGTTCTACCAAAAATTAGATAGTAAGAAAAAAAAAGGTCCCTATTGGGCTGCACTTGTTCTGGGCTTTAGACTCAGCATTATTATTCTGCAGGCCTCGTGCCTCCCTTTAGAGGGTCGTTTCAGGCTCAGACCAAGCTTTTGGCTAGGGAGTCCAGATGTGGGCTGGGCTTGACACAAGCCCTGTCCACTGAGCGGCCCATTACCTTCTGTATGCATGAAATGCTTCACTCATGTTAATAAGTGTCACAATATCATGAATCATAATTTAAGTCTACTGAGCAGTAAAACCAGAAAAGAAGGGGCTCTCTGTATTAATGTGTAGTTTGAAAGAACCAAGAAGTAAGAGGTTCAGAGAATGAATCTTGGTACAAGCTAAAACTACCTTACAAGAGAACACTTTTTTTGATACCCCAGCCAAGGAGGCTGCGACCCAAGAGAGAGCCCGAGTACACGGGAAGACAGCCGACTCATGTAGGAAAGGAGCCAACACACTTGGGAAGAAAGCCCTTATAAGTGGGAAGGGAGCCTGCACAAGCGAGAATGTTCGAACATTGGGCAGTCAGGTGAGAACTACCGCTCCTTACCACTCGATTAAGGAGCCCTTAAGAGAACACTTATCAATTCTAAACATGTTAACCTTTCAAATGTATGCATATGTACAAGTCAATCCATGGTTTTTCAACTGCCCATGTATACTTCATGTGCGCTCCTCCTTTTCAAAAAAAAAAAAAAAAAAAACCCTTCATGTGCACTCCTCTGTATGATGAACTGATTCTTGTGTACATGTTTCTGATTTTAGTTGCATATTCCTGTAGATCTGTCCTAGAAGTTCTCCTTATGGAATTGGAAGCGCGTCGTGGTGTCATGGCTGAATTCAAGCGAAAGTTCTCTCAATTGTTCAACAAGTGTTGGGGGTCCACAATAGAAAACACCTGCAGTTCCATGGATATGAAAATGAATGCAGAACATTCAAAATTATGAAATAGAAATGAGCCGAAGCTCACCGATTCGGGAAGATTTATGGGCCTTAGCCACCTGAGTGAACACATTTCTCCAGTTAGGCCTTGCAAAGTGCGTTTGAATCTGCAATGATTTTGTAGAGAGAGAAGATCAAAATGTACCCCGCGACATGAAATAAAGTTGTAGGTTTTTCATGGAAGAATGTAACTAATTACCCGGCTTCCTGAAACAATATCTAGTCCATCTTTGGCATGTTGCAGTGATTGAATCATGGCGATGAGCGCTGATCGCACATCGCCTTCTTCATACACACTAGTCAAGTAGTTATGCATTTCTATAATATTCTGCAACCACGAGACCTTTCTAGTTAGCTTTCCTCACCTGTACGTATTCAGTGATGGCCAGCAAAGAGACAATGGAATAAGATTTACTGGTAGGAAATTTACATTTTTATCACTCTCGGCGACATCATTCATGACTCCTTTGAACCAATCAAAGGACTCTTGTTCCCTTGTAACCCAATAAAAGTAGGCTCTTGCAGGACCTTTGCCTTTGTTTCTGTTCTGGTCGACTGAATTTGTGACTAGACTTCCCTGCATTGTAAGTGTCCCCCTCACATGTTGGTAAAAAGTAGAGTGATATCTGCATATTCATTAAGGTCATGTTTGCCTACTTCCTGTTGAATTCCTAGAACTCCATAGTTGGTCCCATATTTTGAAAATCTGAGTGGCTAAAAATGAAGTATCTTTCCTTCATTAGGTGTCACCAAATTTCACACCAATTGCAGTTGGCCCTAGCGTATGATTAAGCATATGATTAAAACTGTAATGTGCTCGATCTGCAAGCTTTTGTGAGTGCTATTATTTTTGTCATTCAGCCGTCCTCACAAAATTTTGAGAAATAATATCTTTAAAAGTATTGAGATATTTTCAAATTTAGAATTCTCTTTGGCTATTAAAAAATCTGTAGAATTTTTTAAATGATTGGGAGCCCTAGAAGAAAACCCTGGTTTCTCTATTGCTTATATAAAGGGCCTTAAGGAAAGGGGCTAGGAGTAGCAAACTAAAAATGGAGATCCATCTAAGTATCTTTCCTATGATGGGATGTGACTGCCCCACTTCACACCTATGAAGGTAAATACTGGGAATTTGATGTTCCCTTGTAGACCTCCACCTTTCACTCTATATAGATAATAAGCCCTTTCCCATGACATTCTAGGAATTCAGTTGGAGTTTTCACAAACATTCACTAAAAGCCTGTATACTTATATTCCTCATTAGTTTCAGGATTTCCAAAAAAAATAGGCTTCTGTCTGGGGTGAGAGTGGAGAATGAAGGGTAGAGATATACATAGGACCATAAACAAATGTCTGGCCTTTGATAGGAAATAAATGCTTTACCATCACCCTATGAAATTAAACCCAAAGAACTTGATGGCCTCATCTAGATCTCCACCCTCAACCACTATTCACCTCTTCAATACCCCTAAAGCCACTTCTCTATGGTTCCTAGAAAAATGGTACAAATTAAGCAAACAGGACGTTATAGTGTATACTCACCTGATTGGTATAATTGGACTTGATGTGGTTAAGGAGATCCCTTAGTATGCTGATAAATGGCGTTGCACCAATTCCAAGACCAATAAGCAAAAGAATGTCATACTTCTTATAATTCTGAGCAGGGGCCCCATAAGGGCCATCAATGAGTAGTCTTGGAAATCTGTGACAGTAAAGAATTAGGACTTAATAAACAACGACACAATTGATTATTACTGATTTGAGAAAAACTGGTTGAAGTTATTTAGTTCCAATCACCTTTCTTGGGGAAGGGAATCTTCTGCAAATAGTGAGGTTTCTAATTTAGTGAGATCAGTCATCTTTGCATTAACAGAAGGTTCACAAACCTACAGAAGAGAGTCAAAATTATTCATTACCACTTATAAAATGATGTACACAGAGATTTTATATTGGTTGGTTCATTAATACTAAACCTCAGCAAATTTCTTCCGAAGCTCTGACGTCCAGTCACCAGAAGTTCGGATATGCACGCTAAGATAGTCATCTCCTGGTGCAGAAGTGATCGAGAAGGGATGCCTGTGAATATTTTTCATAAAAGCACAAGTGAGCAATCTAGAAGGAAAGAGATGTGTAGATTGGATATGTTTTTCCAAGCTAAAACATATGTTCAGTTACCATTCAAACGTCGACACATTAGGACACTTGACAAATAAGTACATTCCACTCTCATACTTGAATCCTGGAGGTTTGCTCATATATAATGAAAGTACATTTCCTGGATGTATTGCGGCCTGCACAATGCATGGTGAGGAGATCACTCTGATATGTGCTGGTTTGGACAAATTTAAACACTCCTACTAATATTGGTAAAACCTAGTTATGAATATCATTGGCTCCCAAAAGAACAAGAGTCCTAACGCAACATAAAGTCAAAAGCCACATTCTACAACTAATTTTCTACAAACCCTTTTATAATCACAGACCTTTACGATCCTGACAATGTAGTAGGTCGAGCGAAATGCTCTGACTATTCTCTCGCTAGTGTAAAGGAAGACTGGTACTGCAATATAGATCCATGTCTGCAAATTTGTTGGTAAATTAGTCCATATAATAACAATTGAGGATACTGATCTATTTGAAATTTGTATGTGAGAAATGCAAGTCATAACATTTTTTGGACATGCACAAGCACACACAAAAAGTGAAATTCTTAGCACTTTTATTCCTTCTTTTTTATGATTAGAATATAAGATGTAATAGTTTTCTACATGTATACATCTTATAAAGGGAAAACTCTTTTAAATGAACCCAGAAAGATGAGATAATGCTAATATGACGATGATAATGAAGGCCATGACTCACTGATTTTTTAAACCACTCCTTTGCAAGGAAAATGAAGGAGCCATGAATGATGAGGAGGATGTAGACGAGAGCCAACAGGTGATGGGCATACCAGAAGGCATTGAAGCCGGCCAAGCGATGGAAAGGCGACGAGAACTTGATGACATTTCTCCTGAACCAGTGTGTTGCTAATATGAAGGAATAAGACATTATAATGATTATGATGATACCAGTAACACCAGGAGGACTTGCCAATAGAGAAGCATATGAGGGTTGCTTGTAATCGAAAACTGATCCTAGAGTTCTATTGAATACAGAACCATCACATAAAATTAGCCTTGGAAAATTACATGCTAGATGAACTACCGTATGGACCAAACTCCACACTGCAATTCCTAATGCAATGACCTGCATTCTCCTCAAACAATAACAAAAAATGAAAATCATTAGAATTAAGGGTGATTCTTGAGCATTTAATCAATGTAGTTGAAAGAGAATAGTACCTTGTGAAAATTGATGTTGTCATCAAAAGGAACTATGGAGCTGATAAAGGTCGATCTAAGCTGAGTTATGATGTTTCGACATATAGGGAGGAGTATGATTGCCATGTTTAGATTTAGTGCCTCAGCAGCGCCCTTTGCCACGCAGACACAGTAGCCCATTACTTCGAACGCAGGCTTATATCTATACTGATTAAATTTCCAACCAAACAGAAGCATATTTGCACTAAACCATAGTAGAAGAATCCATATCCGCTTCAAATTCTCATGTAAGAAATCTGACATCCTTATGAGGAATATGTCAATTGAGTTTCTATATTGTTTTGGGAACATTTTGGCTGTTGTCGAGTTACGTCCAACAGATGGTTCGCTTGCTTTTGTGCTCAGCATTCCTTTTAGTAAGGTTGAAAGCTGCCATATCTAGAGACAGAACAGTGCCATCTCTACTTATTCCAAACATTTCATGTTTAAACACATCTGTTTTAATATTTTTAGTAAGGATTTAGATTCTCGAAATACCTGAATGTAACCCAATTTGTCAGGATCGAGTTCCTCCATTATCAAAGAGGCATAGGTAGCCGCATGTTGCTTGAGCTTTGCTAGTTTGTTCGTGGAGGCACTCATCATAACCACCTTCAATTCAGGATACGAGTTAATCATTTTGAGTGAAGATGAGAAGGATCTGAGAGAAGTTTATATGGTTTTTGATCTAACCTCCTCCACTTCATCTTCGGAAAGTTTTCCATCACCATTCTTATCGCATCTACAATTAAGATAAAAGAAAAAACAAAGAAACCAAGTGAACCAACTGTTCCAACTAGTATCATTTTTATTTATCGCTTTAAACAGGGCAGAGGCTGATTCTTACAAATCGAAAAAAATTTGAAGCCGGGACTCGAACTTTTGATCTGACAATTTGCTCCAAAACCCCTTTAGCTCATCTATCATTATACCATCGGTGCTTTCTACTTTCTGACGCCTTGCCAAGGCATCAAAGAGTTGCACCGCAAACTCCTTAGAATCAGCCATTCCTTCAATATATAGAGTAAATAAGGAACCTAAAGAAGGTGGCTAATTATATTCAAATCGCTCTTAAAATTCTTTTAAAAGAATGTCCAATTCTCACCAATGCAACGCCCGAAATTCGCTCGAGAGAGCCTCCCATCTACGGCATACTGCTTGAACCGCTTTTCGACGTTCTTCCATGCCTCTGGATTCTTCCCACAAGTTGACTTGTCCAGGAACTTTAAGCTTCTAATCCGGCATTCTTTTAGTTTTGGTTGAACAGAATCGCCTTGGGATTTTATTGATGATGATAGTCGACTCAACGATATTGATAGCCGATTCAGATTCAATGATGATGATAGCCGATTCAACGTCAATGACAGCCGATTTGTGCTATTAGATTGAGGAGAATTAGGTGAATTTAAGTCGACGAGAACTGACATCCTTTCAGGCTTTGGAGTAGAGAGGATACTCGTCAGAAGACAGAGCAAAGTTATCCAATTTTTCGTCGACAATGAACTTTTCGAACACTCATTTGGAGGGGTTGCTTGGAGATGGATCTTTTAGGCCGGAGGCGGCTTCTTTGGTTCTCTACAATTCTTCAGATATTGAAAACTAGTTAGTTAACTTACTTTTTAAAAACTTCCATATTTAGTGTCTGGTTAGGTAATTCAGTTATGAATTCATTTATAGACCATCCAGGTCAGTTACTAGCACTTGGCATATATATTGAACAATCTAAGTCATCTAAATTGCCATGGGTTCAGTATAGCACAAAACTTTCTGGAATCATTTCTTCCTAAGTGTCAAATAGGTATGACTCCAAATTTGATGGTTTAGATGAATGGCTAGAACTCACTCCACCAGTTTAAACTTTGTTGTTTTTAGTGCCAGTCCCAACCCTAATTAAAAGGTTGCATTAGGTAGGTTGACGGCCATCATAAAACTTTTATCACAATCCAATAATGAATTATAAAGGATAACATTACGTGAGATTAAAAATGGAGAAATAGATTCATGCACCGACTCCAGCATAGTTGGTACAAGGCTCTGATGGTCAAGACGGTGAGAGTAATAGTTGGGACTGCTTGATCTAAGTGATGAATTGATCTAGTTTAAAAAGCTATTAATTCGTCGAGCCCAAGTTTGACTTTTTGAGAAAAGGATTTTTTTTTTTTTTTTTTGCTATCATCGCCCAAGAAAGATAGTTATTCAGCCAAATAACGTTCTAATCCCATCAAGTCCCACACATATAGCAAAATCTTGGAAATTATCATTATAATTACAAAATGTCAATTCCCAATAATATCATTATTTCTCCAAATATAGGCAAAATTGTAAATAAAATCAAGAAAATTGTAGTTGATGGTATAAAATGGTAAAATCCAGTACAAATTATAAAAATTTCAATGCTCATAGTAGTTTTATATTTATTTGTCTAGTTTTTCAATTTTAAAATATATAAAAATTAGTTTAGTTCTCATATATTTTCCAGATAAACATCTCGAGAAACCCCCCAAATTTGAAAGTACCCTGAAATTCTCCCCAGATGATGATATCGTCAGAGTAGCTGCCATGCATGTGAAGAAGTGATTCCGTGTTTCACCTGCAAAGGGTGGGACCCATTTTTCAGGAATCAAGAACTTGGATTATGTGGGACCTACTTTGTCAGCAAGGATCCCTCGAATAGGGCAAAGGTAAATCCAACCCTTCATTTGGAGGCCACAGACATCATGGGTGGGGCCATACTATCCCTATCGTATTTGATAATTCACTTTTTATGAGTAAAATTGATGCACATGTTATAATTATGAAGTGTCCCTGCCGGATTCATGCTGTATCTGGGCATCATAGGCTATGACAAGTGGCGATCACAACCCTTCATTAGGTAGCCAGAGATCATCATTGGTGGGCCATCCTGCCGATCAAAGAAAGCAGGGTGGGGCAATCCTATTCCTGTCCATGCATTTTTGGATCATCGAAAACAAATCTCACCTTTACGTTTCGTAGCTTTTGTGGAGCGTAATGACTCAATGATCAATGCCTTCAAGAAGTTCCATCGATGTATTGGTTTTGAGGTTGGAGAATGAGGGATGAATGGGAGTTGACACAGCTGTTCTCTTCTTCACAAATAAACTTTTCATGGCTGTGAAAAGAAAAGGTCAGAGAGAGAGAGAGAGAGAGAGAGAGAGAGAGAGAGAGAGCTTTCTGTTCTCTTGAGGGTTGCTAATATTCCGGCTTTGGAAATGGGATGGTAATGCTTTGCAATGGGAATTGACAGGAGGTGGAGAAAATGGAGGACGTTAGGCAGGTTAAATAGGGTCCTAAATTTGGATTGAAGGGGCAAAATACTAAATAATAAAATTTTATTATGAATGGTTGTGTGGCAATGAGTTGGGTAAGGTTTGGGTCGAATTTGATTAAAAGGTTGAACTCGGGCTGGGTTCGATGGAATTGGTCGGTTTGATATAAGTTGGCAGGTCAAATAGCAAGAATGTTCTTAACCCACGTATGACTTTTTATTCATTGTTTAAGAAACATCAACCCACACTTTGAATGACATCGTTGGATAAATGGGTGAGTAAGGAATTACCCGCCTTGACAAAAGGGTAAAATCTGGTTTAATAGTCTGTACTTAATTCTAAAGCCTATTCTATACGGGGAAACAATTGTCCACAAATATTATGCAAATAATGGGAGAGCTGAAGTATGGAAAGATCTCAATGGAACTTAATTAGGAGTGCAAAATATCAACATGGTTAGATAGTTTATAATGCCTTGATCTCTGGCCCTCAAATTAAATGGTTTTAATAGACATCATTAATTTTTAATTGAGTTGTGCTTGATCATAGGTAGGCAGATGACCCAAAAGATTGTGATGAATTGCACGCAAGAACCATGCGATTATTTCTCATTCAAATATTTAAGTCCATTAATTATATTGTTTATTTTTTTTATTTTTTTGACTCGCTCTAATTGCCCTATTCGACATGGCATGATAAGTCACCTAATAAGGCAAATCTAAGGTCAGCTGAATCATGTAAAATTACTTCATAGAAGTTCCTTTGTATTTTTGGTACCAAAAGATAATATTCTTAAGAAGGAGAAAACAACAAGAAGTCAAAGAAAGCAAGAAGGAGTAAACATGTTTCTGTTCATTACTATCGATTTCCATAATTATCTACAATTTTGTTGGCTTGTTTGTTTGCATTAAAATACATAGGAGTTGAACGCATAAGATTAATGCCATTAGCAGTTAAAAATAAAGGCCATAGGTCAATTTAAAAAAAAAATAAGCATCAAATAACCCTTCCTTGCGTGGAAATAGCTGGAATAGAAGACATGCAAAGTGAATAACCAATCATCGCCTTAGTTATTTATTTTCCATTTTCTTTTGATTCTATTCCCATAAAAGGAAAGGTTGTTTGATGCTTATTTTTTAGAATTTAATTTGATTCTACAAGCTAGCCCCAGCACAACCCATTTAAAAATCAAGCCTCAATCCACTCCCCATGGGCCTAGATATTAAGACTCACATAACTGATGATTAAAATCCTAAGAATTTGTTAGGACCAGCATCGCTATCTACTGAAGCCTTTTGGTAACAAAACCAAGCCCAACTCATTTAGTTTTTAGCTAAAACTCAGGCCCAGCCCTTGGAACAACAGTGTCTCTCTCATGTAGCCCAGTGTGGGCTGTGTGAGAGTGTGTTTTCTCCCTGAGAATGGTGAGGTTGGCAGCAGTTGATATTCCTTGGTCCATTTAGGAGGAAGGAAAACATTAATACGGAAACTTCAAAATTTTTAGTTCTATCAAACATGGTTATGAAAAATCTTTTAAGGGAGGCACACACATCCCTCTAACAAGGGGAAGATACAAACCCTAGCTTTTATTTTATTATTTTTAGAATTTTGAGGATGTAACGATCGATTCCTGGGCTCCTGGGCAAGTTAGTTTGTGAGACCCAACGCCACTCAGTTGTGTTCGGGAAGAGGTTGTTTACTTGATGGTTCTCAAAGTGTGTGTAAATGTTTAGAATTCTCTTTAATAACTATTTAAAATATAGATTTTCTTCCAACATAATTTGTAATCAGTTTTCAACACCCGCTGCACTCAAATCTTTGCTGGATTCTTCCTATGAATAAAATGGGTCCCGAATACCGAAAGGACCCTAATTGAGAAAAATGGGCTTGCAAAACTTGAGCCTATTTATTATTTTGGCATGCATTTGGTCCACTGCATAGACCTGATGATAAAATTTGAATATGAGTTTTTGGGTGCATGAATTTCATATCCGAGGATCTCAATAACGGATGTATAAATAGAATTTATATTAGAGTGTGTTATGTATTTTATGATCTGCTAAGCATCATGCTCTGCATACTACTCAGTTGCCTGCGTTACAATCATGAGCAGGTGAGACAGAAAGATCAGGTTGCCCAACAGCTGTGCAAAAAGAAATCAGCATGGGGTTAGCAGGACCTCACATTTAGGAGTGGGAATGGCTCGGGTTCGGTTGAGCACTAATTTTAACATGTTGAGAATCAAGCAAAATCTGACCCATTTTGTTAATCAGATTTGAAAGGTAGACTTGATCCAACCCAAACCCAAAAGTTAAAATGGTCAACAGAGTAACAAGTTGGATTTGGATTGAGTTGATGGGTAATAATGCAATTAGTTGGTTGAGTTAATATTTAGGTCAGGTTCTCAAGTTGAATAGTAAGAATAGAAGGCTCAACCCCATACCCATTTATGAATTTGATAAAATATTTGAGTAGAACCCAACTTGAAATAAATAGGGTCAACTCGAACCCTACATTACAGGGTTGGGCTCGGGATCACCCTGCCTTTGGCCTACCTCTAGTCTGCATGTCCTAGTTTGCATGAAAACCCAATTGAGGCTGCGCTTGTTTGAGATGCTTGAATCTTGAAGCGTGAGGGAAGTTTGGATCAAGCTTAATGGCTTGAGTGAGTTTTTGGTCTAATAACCTTTTTTTTTATTTTTTTTTATTTTTTACGAAAATAATAGATTCACTAAAAAAGAAGAAAAATTGGGACAAGAAGACAGAAAAAGCAACCAAAGAAGACTTAAAAAAAAAAAAAAAAGACAACCATCCTCACCCCACAAAAAGTTTAGACCGGACTGAGTGCATTTAGCAAGGAAATGGGTTACTTTCTGAAGTCCTCTACAGATGAAAACAACCTCAAAATACTCAAAATCCTTGATTAATCAAGAGTTAAATCACCATTTGGGAGGGTGACCTACTAATGCATGGGATGAACAAATGCCGCATGGGCTAGAATCAAGTTGACATCAACCTGGGTCTCACAGACCAAGCGATCTACTTGATTAAAGCTCGTGCGCACTCGACTTTACCCCCATGCATTAGAAAGTTTTGGTCTAAGAGTTAAATCACCATTTAGCAAGGCTAACTACACGAGTGCTGCACGGGCTAGAATCAAGTTGACATCGAGTTGAGTCCCATAGACTAAGCGAATCTACTTGATTAAAGCTCGTGCGCACTCGATGATATGTGAATGCCACAGGGGATGATATATGAATGCCACAGGGGCTAGAATCAAGTGAATCAGGTTACAAGTGCATGGGATGATATATGAATGCCACAGGGGCTAGAATCAAGTTGACATCAAACTGATATATGAATGCCACAGGGGCTACAGGAATTCTCAATGGGGGTTCTAAACCCTTAAGACCCAAATCACACTACACACCAGTAAAAGAGAGAAATGAAAGCTTCTATGGCTTGAATGCCTTGGTTATTAATGAATATGAGGACTCCTATTTATAGTTATACTTTATAGAACCAATGGCTGAGATCATTGCACATGTCACTCATCTAATGGAAAAGAACTTTCTAGACCCTTTCAAGAATCTTATCCAGAACTCTACCCTATTACTCATCCCTACCATCCTACAATACTCTACGTACACATCCTTTATACATTTCTACAGTTTGCTAAGTAACCCATCATGTTTCTACATGACTCAAGGCTATCCTAGAGTCTTTCTAGACTCTTCCAGGCCGTTGCTCCATTGATCAATCTGAGTTATTCTGGCGGTCCATCATATGTACGTCCCCACTTTTGGATGATTATAATGCACAAGTGACTTTAGTAAGCCTCCATTGTACCAGTGTGTACCTCATTTTCTCCCATGTGTATCATTAATTAGGCTTGACTATGCTAATTATATATATTATGGCTAAGATTTTTTTTTTTTTTTTATTTTTATTTTTATTTTTTTTTTTTTTTTGTGTTGACCGGAGGTGGGTGTGTGTGTGGGGGGGGGGGGGGGGGGGGGGGGGGGTGGGGGGCGCTTAGAAACCTGACTAGTCCCCCGATGTGGTGGAGGCCTCTCCCCGTTTCCACTCACCGGGTTCGTTGGGTTATTTAATAGTCTGGGGTTCCAATGCATTGGCAAGCTTCGATGCTGAGACCTCTGGGTGGTTATAGAGTGCCCCAACCAACGGCGCTGTTAAGCGTTGGTCTATTATGGTTAAGAAGTAAATAGATGTAACAGATAATGCTCGTGTGCATGCATACCGGTTGTGTGGGCCCACTTGGGGCCCCATACCTCATAGGCGGGGTGGGGATGTAAAGAACAAGGCGGCCACCCCAAATATCAAATTTCTAGTCGATGTGGTGATCCTAACCCATTCAATTGTGGCCAACAATTTAAATAGTTTTAAGTCAAAGTTTTCTAAACATTTGATTCAACAACTCGAAGATCCTAACCCCTTAGCCCAAAGCTTAATGATTTTTAATAAATTCCTTTACACTCTATCCAACAGTCCATTCCTGACTAATCAATGCAAGCTCCCTAAGATCTTTGGCGCACACAAGTATGTATGGGGGAGGGGGGACGTTGGGGCTCATATTATTGCATTAAATTGGTTTTATATGATATTGCATTTTTACATATAGAAACTTGGTTCGGCTTGGGCTCGTATTATTAAACTCAGTTTTAGGCTTGAGCTTAGCAAGTTGGTCTTTTTTTTTTTTGGGTATCCCAGCATTGGGGGCTGCCCCCCTAGCTCTCTGGCAAGGGAGCCCTCGGGTAAGGAGAGTAAATATCGGGTGAGGCGGGGGGACCCTCTAATGAGGGGAGATGACTTCTAGGGAGGTAGCACATCCTCGAGTGAGGAAAGGTGCTTGTTTCAAGTTTGAACGCTGGGTAGGAAGGTAACAGCTGACACCTATTTTCCACTAGGGTAAGAGACTGTTTTTGGGTTAAGTTCCATCCTGGAGTCCCACCAGTCTCTTAATACAAAAGGCTTAGTGGATTAGCCGTGGGAAATGAGAGAAATAAAATCAATTTAACTATTTATTGCATGTCATTTCTTATTTATTATTATTCTTTTGATCCAGAAACGTAGATAATATGAAACAAAGGTTTTTTTTTTTTTTGGAAGGGACATTTTTATAATTTTTCATTTATTAGAAAGGGTGTGTCGGATTGAATGGGTGTATTCAAGTCACACTCCTCAAAAATTACCCTAGAGCAACATATCATGTTTTCTTTAAATTGTATATTTAATATCAGTTTAATACTCTTAAGAAAGACAGTCAATATTATTTTACTTTATTACCGATTATATCTCTCATTAAAGTTTCAAAAAGGTTGGCCCAATGATTACAATTTATAAAGGTAGGTCTCATGTTAATAATTCCAAAAAGTGGCCCCACTTTGAAATTCCTAAAGGTGGGTCCCATGTTTACAATCACAAAAGGTGGGGCCATATTATAACTCCGTTGAAGGTGGATCCACATTGTAATTCCTAAAGGAGCCCTATGTTCTAATCACTAAAGGTTGGCCCCATGTTATAAGGTTGGTCCCATTTACAGTAATTTACACAGTTGTCCTTGTTGTAATTTTTAAAGGTGGCCCCCCTTTGAAATTCCTAAAGGTGGGTCCCATGTTCACAATCACAAAAGGTGGGGCCATATTATAACTCCGTTAAAGGTGGATCCACATTGTAATTCCTAAAGGAGCCCTATGTTCTAATCACTAAAGGTTGGCCCCGTGTTATAAGGTTGGTCCCATTTACAGTAATTTACACAGTTGTCCTTGTTGTAATTTTTAAAGGTGGGCCCTATATTCTAGTTGCAATAAAAGTGGGCCTCACGTTCTAACTCCTAAAGGCAAGTTCCATATTTTAACCTCTAAAGGTGGGCCCCATGTAAGAGCAATCACGAAGGTAGGCCTACATTGTGATTCCCAAAGGTGGGTCTCATGTTCATAATAACAAAAGGTGCATGTTTATTTTAGTTCTCATAAAAGAGGGCTCCAATGTTTTTCTAAATATGTGTGATGTTATATTTTTACAAGCTCTTATTTGTATGTTCATCAAACACTGTATAGAAAAATAAAAAAGAATTCAAAAATAATTTTACCAAACATGCTAATTGTAAATTAAAACTTAAACTTTAGAGCTTTTATAATAGACCTTAATTTAATTAGCTTATTAGATTAGATTAGAGGTTCCAATCAGCCCCAAACAAGAGACTTAAGAAATTAGACCTTTCTTGCTGCAAACAAAAAAGGCCTATCATATTTATAGTACTGGTACTCTATATGATGGGGAAGGGGTAGGCCTAAGAGGATGTGGACAGACATAGTGAAGATAGATATGAAGAAGTGTAACTTATCTGAGGATTTTGTTCAAGATAGATAGGAATAGAGAAACAGAATTTGTATAGCCGATCCAAAGATAGTTGAGACAAAGCTTTGATGATGATGATAATGATGATGATGATGATGATGGTACTCTATATGATCAAAGGCTCGGCTAAATCCATCATGTGTGCCTTACTTGAGTGGAACATGGCTAATAAAATTACATTGAATGCAGCTCCAGCAGGTCTTCCTTGAGATACGTGGATTCCACCACCAGGCAATTAAATAAAGTTAAAGCAATTCTTCTCTCTAAACTCCAAATTGACCCACGAGTAATTTCAAATGTTCAAATAGAGTCCAGCGTTAACAAACTGGAATTTTATACTTAAAAGAAAGGTTGAAAGCAACATCTCTAGCAACCAAATGCACCATTTTTTTTTGTTCTTTTTTTGGCTGGAAAGGGGAATTTTTTTATTGAAGATGAAGGGACTTGCTTACAAAAGAAACAGGCAAAAGACAGCATAGCCTAGCTAGGCAGATAGCCTGAGAAACTTGTTACAAGAAGTGATAAATCCAAAATGAACATAACAAAATAGTATTTTCCAGTCATTCTTCTTGCTGCTCCAGACCTTCTTGCTCCTGTAAGTAATAGCTACCGATCTCCTGCACGTGCATATGCTGCTGCAGAGTAAGGTCATTGTGGTAAATAGCTAATAAGTGAACTGGAAGAGAGGAAGTAAATAGCATTTCCACTGGGGGCCCAAGTTTAGATAGGATATCAGCCAGCCATCTTATTAGCCGAGCTGCACCATTTGGACCATTTGGAATGCCTACCGCAGGACATGCACCAGGCCCCAGAAATATAATCCCAACTACTACAGTTCTTATCTGAATTACCTCCAAACAAACAGGCCCAACCCAAAGAGATACAAAAAAGGGGGAAAAGAGCTCAAGGCCACTACTATTCTTTTTCATAAAGGTCCTAGTACAGATTAATCCACAGTGGGTCCTTCTCATCATTGACAGTTAGAAGTGGGCCCCACCAATAAAACTGCTACTCCCTCTTTGTTTTTAAAAGTCCGTTGGGCAGTTTTTTTTCCTTGCCCCACCACACCGCACCCACCCCTCCCCACTTCTTCTCTCTTCTAACTACTCCAGTTGCCTTCTGGTACTGGCCATGGAACACATCTCAAAGCTCTCTCTCTCTCTCTCTCTCTCTCTCTCTCTCTCTCTCTCTTCTTCTCCCTCTTTGCAGCTCTATGCGGAGCCTGTGGCCATCAGTATGTAGCCTTTCAAATGAATTAGTAGCTAAAAGACATTAGAGTTCATAACCTGCCATTTTGTGATCTGGGTCCTGTTTAGAATCTCCACAACCCAATTGAATTTCCTCCTTCCTTAATCTATTCATGGATGCAGCTCACAATCTGTGATTTGTGATCTGGGTTCTGCTTAAAATCTTCGTTTTCTTGCTTATGTTACTCTTCTTAAGGATATATGAAAAAGAAACCAATTGAGTCCCTTCCTCCCTTGTCCTATTCATCCATATAGTTTGTGAACTAAGATTTTGAGATCTGGGTTCTGTTTGTAAATTTTCATTGTCATGCTCATTTAACCCAATAAAAAAAATAAATCGAATTTCCTTCTTTACATGGAGAGATGAGTTCTGGCAATAGTGGAGGAGTTCATGGAGTATAATTGGAGATCTAATAACAGAAATATGCGGCTCTTTTCAAGGAGAATTGGAGCTGCCTTCTCTGCAATGCTGGAGACTCTGTTTGGCTGGCGCAAGGCGTCTAAATGGTACAGAAGAAAGAAAATAAGAACCCCACTACCTTTTTCCTTTGTTTTTGTACCGAATTTTCATATGTTTGGATATTTAGTTTTGCTTATTTTTGGTGTGATTGTTGCGGAATCGGCATGCTATGATTCACAGTAAAGAGTTGATCAAGAGCATCCGATGCCGTCTGAAGCTACTAAGGAGCAAGAGAGACACCATTGTGCGACAACTGCGCGAGGATGTTGTTCAGCTTCTCAAGAATGGACAAAATGAAAGTGCCCTTACATGGGTTAGTTATTCCTCCTTTTTTTTTATTTTTTCATTCTCCCTTTGCCATCTCTATATTTCTATTACCATTTATAACTGCTTCTTTAATTTTTCACCATCAATTCCTCACAATTGAGATGGATACTAGAAACTGCATTGCAGGAACTTTCCCCCCTGTATCAATATGATAAAGGTATTCAAGAAAGAACAGTACATAACGAGCAATTCTAAGGGGCAGTTAATAGGTTTTCTATGCATGCCTTTTTTTCACAAGGAAAAAAGTGGAGGATTGAAGTTAAAGATTTACAAGGGTCCAACAAATGATATATCCTTTGATCTGAAATGATTACTCAAAACTCACCCATCACCTCATTAAATTAAATCCTAGGAAGGTAATGGTCTTGTCTGCACCACCTCCTTAGACCCTTTCACTCCTCCTTATAGGGAAGGACCCAAGTACAAGGGTCTGGGCCTTCCTTCAGCCCCCACCTAGACCTGCCGCAATTTCTGAAAATTAATTTTTTTATATTTTCCCTGTGCCCCAAGATATTTTTACATAGAAGCCCCAAGGAGAATTTCCTGGGTGCGCCCCTGCTCCTCGATACCCCTTTACTAATGAAACATGTTAATTTAGGCAAATGGGCTCTATATATGTACTTTTGTCATCCTGGTCTGATATTGGTACTTTCTTCACTTTCGATTTTTCACTAAACTTTGAAAAACCTTCTCTTTTCCCTCTTGATGGGCTGCCCCAGTGCCAGCAGGAGTGCAGGACTACTTAAAAGGGAGAACGAGAACAACCTACCAAGCAGTTGACATCACATTTAATCCTTCAATATTGATGCATGGCATGTCGACTGCTTGAAACTACAGATGAAACAATTCACAGTTATTCACTACCACTCATTTAGACATTACTTGTGTTGGGTTTTTGTCTTTTATTCCAGGTTAACTGGATACGCCCATTCAGTTAGCCAGGGACCAGGTTTTGGGTCTGACTTGTAACTTGTAAGCCCTCACATTGCTGAACCATGTAAATCTCCTGTGTATTTGTTTGTGTGGTTTGATTGCCAATTGCAGGTTTTGACTTTCATATACACGCACACAACAGCTTAATCGGAAGAGTGACTAGTGAGAACTGATTACGAGCTTTTCGGAAACATTTAAAGGCTGCTTTGCAAATTACTTTCCCATTCTATCATGTTATAATCAAGTTCAAACCTGAAATTGCACTAATTTATCTCATGATTTGCTTGCATACAACTCTTAATAAGAACAGGTATTAATGATCCATACTACTAAGATCTTGTTGAACAAGAAGTTTACCTTATTTGGTGTCTCAAGTATCAAATTGTAGCATTTCCTGATTCCATGCTACGATTTATGAGAATAACAATAGGAACCACTAAATTACTGCCCCTCCTTTAAGTTGGACAGTCATTTAGAAAGTAGATTGCAGGGTGAGAGAGGCAAAATCCCAGCTTTTAGTTCATATATAGGCAACAATTTTGCTTACTGTCATATTATTTTCCTTTGATGGCCCTCAGGAATTTTTTAGAAATAATTATAAAAAACTCATTGTAAAAAATTAGTTGCAGCACCTCTGATAAAAAGAAATTAGTCAGTTGCAGTACCACCGATAATATTGTTTTTGGATACTTCTCATCTCTTTTTATCTTTTTCTATCATTTAAGTTCTTATGATCTTCATCTCTTGTATTATGGATGCAATATGTTACCTGGATTTCATCAGGTATCTAAGATACATTACAAAAGATAGAACTAGAAAGAAGTGCATCAGAAGCAATTTTTTGAACAGCTGGAATTGAAGGCAGGAAAAAGAAAATAACCGAAGAATCTGATTTGAAATAGTTTGGGCACATTTTCAGAAACGCCAAAAACTTCCTTTATGAGACGAATTGAAGGTTTACTTGTGGAAGGTTCTAGGAGAAGATGGAGGCCATTTAAGAGTAAAGGCCTTGGGTGAAGCAGAGAGGATTGACATGATATTTTGCGGTGTTTCCCTCCATATATCTGAATGAATTAGTTATAAATAAAAAGGGAGTTTATGGCTCTTTCTAATTGACCAGAGGAACAAATTGAGGAATTACTTTTCAACTTGCAAATAGGTAAACAACAATTTGATAGAATTCTATAAGCACTGGAAGGAAACAGGCATCCGAATCATCAATGTCAAAAATCTACTGTGACCTTTTCTCCAATAAATGCAGATATAGGTACTGGCTGAGGTCAATTATGTTGTTCAAGAAAGTGCAGGCCATCAAATAGTCCAACAAAACCATTAGAATGGAATTCAAAGAGCATTGAGATCTGATGTGATATGCTGTGACACCTACCAGTTGAACTCATTAGGGATGGAGGTTGTGTTGCATGCTTGGGGAGGAGGAATGTCGCCTTGATATGCTTGGTTAAATCTATGATACCAGTTCTAGGTATTGTGATCAGCCTTGTTACTAACTTGAGAGACAACTAAAGGAATGGCTTGATTGGACTGATTCATCCCATTCAGAAGACAGCGTCCTTGAGATCTTGACCAAAATTGGATGCAGTTTGCTTGTTTCAAGATGGAGGAGCATGCCAAATTTTACGTTGATTAGACCCACGACCCCTTGATTGAGAGCATTTCATATTACAGTATTAGTCTACGGTCTCAAAGATAAAACATGTAGATTACTTTGAGAATGTTCCAGTCTACTCTCTTGATTCAAAAGAAAACCAATGCAATTCTTCCATAGAAATTGGAACTGATATTGTGCTTATGGAAGTGACATGTATCATACTCTGGATCTGGTTCTCTGAGAGATGACTGCAAGTCTATCAGTAATTAACTCTTCCTTTTGGATATGATCATCCGCAGTTAAGAGATTCACTCATCAGGGTTCGTAATTCAAGTCATAGCTGCACTACTCTTCCAGGAGCAAGAGGATCATGACTCAAGTCCTACAACATGAGCGATGATCCCTTCCGAGAGAGACAAGAGGATTCATCTAAGCAATGGTTTAACCTGGCACTGTCAATTAATGTAATCTAGATTGATTGTTGAGATTGGCTTTTGTTGTTCATCAAGGACAAAATTTTTAAGATATGGCAGTGCAATCAACATGTCTTAACAATTGGTGTCCTCTCAGTATGGCAGAAACTCTGAGCTCTGCAGCAGAAAATTGAACCATCAAGTGTAATTTTGACGATTGGTTGTGATCTTCCAGCTGAAGTGTAGAGGATAACAAAGAAAATCCTAAAAGTTATAACATGGATGGGTGGCTCAGGAGAAATCCTCAACTGAGAAAGTTCAATGAAAATAGAATTAGAAACACTGAGAACACCAGCAAGGTAGCAGCAGGAATACCCTTGGATCTTCAAGAGCACTTAAGAGCAGGGGCACAATTTGGTGACTTGATTTTAGGCCATGAGAGGAAACCAGCCTAAGAACTCCTAAGCCATGTTGAAGAGCTGATTAGATCTTGAAATCCAGAGTTTCATTCTCAAAGCGGATCTATTTGTGGACAGGATTATGAGTTGAATGATGCTTTTATAGATCCCAAATAAATCTGTTACACATGTTAAGGGGCTGACTCAACAACTAAGAAATGGAATGATAGATTCAATATTCAAAATTAAAAATCTTATCTGAATATTATTTCCTAATAAATGAATAAGGTTGAATCGAATGACAGAATCACAAAGTGACTTTAAAGTAGATGGAATCACAGTGTAAAAGATGAGTTCCTCACAATCTATAGCATCTATCATGTGCTAGGAAGAGAGAATTTCTCCTAACACATGCACATAGACATTTTGGTGGTGGTGGTGGTGGTGGGGGTGGGGGGGGGGGGGTGGGCGGGTGGTGTGGTTGGGGCGGCTAATGTTTTTGTTCACAATTGTTCTGTGGTCTTGGCTTTATTGGAGGGTGTGTTCTTTTTCTTTTTTCTCCTGAGGAGTTTTAGAGCAGAAATGTTTTAGCCCACAACATTGTTTTAGAGCAGATTCATAGAGTAAGGCTATAATTCTGATGATGATGAATTTTACTTTAAACTCATTCCAATGCCAATAATCCCTCTGAAGCTTAGCCTGCAACTATCCGAATAGCTCATTATTTTCTCCTATGCAGGTTGAGCAGCTCTTCAAGAACCAAAACATACTTGCAGCATATGATCTATTGGATGACTGTTGTGAATTTATCATCCTAAACCTTCCCTATATTCGCAGACACAGGTATGAGTTATTCATAGAATCATCTACTATAAAGCACTCTCTGTTTCATAATAATTGGACAACAATTAGACTTGCTTAGAAATCAATCTTTCGAATCTAGCAAATGTAGGTCTAATCAGATGATATTTTTCCTGAACTGTTTCTACAGGGATTTCCCCAATGACCTTAATGAAGCAGTGTCAAGTTTGATATTCGCTGCAACCCTATGTGTGGATCTGCCTGAGTTGCAGTCGCTGCGAAAGCTGTTTGGAGAGCGTTACGGGAATGATTTTGTGGTGGCAGCGGTAGAATTATGTCCTGGGAATCATGTGAACCAGAAGGTTTTCTTCTTCATCAGCTTAGACTTGGCTACTATTGCAGCACAATGAATAGTTTCTTAATATAGTCATTTGGATCCATTGAAATACAAAAGCTTCTATTTTGAAAAAATTCGAATTCATCCCTCATTTCCCTACTTTGCATTGAATTCTATGGACTCCATGGTAAATGGGGGTCTAATAAAGTAGTATGAAAAAGGCGAGTATAGGATAATAACGTAAAGATTTGGAACACGAACGACCCTCACCTTCCCAGGACTTGATTTACTAGGGTGATGGTTGGGCAATCATTTCCTACCAAACAAAGTGACTATTTGATGGCCCTTCGTGGATCTTCATTTCAGATTTAGCACCTTCAATAGGAAGGCACTCCTTAGGATTCTAGGAATTTGACTCCTGATCAAACAAACAGTCCCAAAATCCTTATGCTACAATGCATTCTGCAAAAAATACTTGTAAACCAAGCTAATTTTTTTTTTTCCAATCTATTTTCCATATAGATAAGTGAGAACCTTCGTGTAAGGACAATTTCATACGATGCGAAGCTCAAGTTAGTGGCGGAAATCGCCAAAGCTCACAACCTCCAACTTGGATGCCAAGATATAGAGGATGGGCGCAAATTGCAACAACAGCAAGTTCATTTCAATAAAGGATCTGTGAGTTCATCAAAGATGCTATACTCTCTTTCCTTTCATAAGAGTGAAAACGACATTTTGATGATTTTCCTTTCGTAATTTCTATTCACATCATCTTCACTGTATAATTTCAGGCGTATAATCCTTCTGTCAAAGGCAGTGATTGTGACTTAGAAAAGCAATTCTCCGAAAGAATCATTCAAGTCAGTTTTGGAGACATCAGAGGAGATCAGGTGAGATCTTCAAATGACAAAGAGAAGTTGCATAATTATCAGCAGAGGCATCTTGGACTCACCAAGCTTCTGCAGGAGAAGCCTAGAAGCGATCTTTTATTGCATCACAAGAAAACAGTGCCAAGTACTTGTCAGTCTCATGAGGGTTCTGATATAATTAGTTCCATTGATGTCTCGGATGTTTGTAAATGCGCATCATATATACTTCAGCCCCTCAACTCTACCACAATCCATACAAGCATGCAAGAAGTGGAGAAGCTAAATAAATTAGATCCTTCATATGAAAAAACCATAGTCTCTCCTGACGAAGCGGAGGATATTCTCTTCAGCATGCTAGCCTATGATGAACACAATGATGAGAGATGGTTAGCATCAACCAACTCACTTCCAAGTAACAAATGCAGGTTACCATATGAAGAGAAACACATCCCACAAAGCAGGTTGAATCGATCTAAAAACAAAATTGGAGTTTCCGGGTCACATGGAGAAGGAAACCATGCAAATAGTTACATTATCTATTGCAAGAGCCCCTCAAGAGCTAGTAGAGCCAGTTTATCAGGTTTGCATCATTTCAGTTGTTCTGAAATGATCAAAAAGTTTGGAGAAATGGATGATGGAAGTGTAAGCTATTGGGATTTTAGCAAGAGGAGGAAATCAGAGAGGACAAGGTCAAGAAAGAGAGAATCACATGTTGAATGTCCATATAGACATGAATCGGGTCATCTCTGCAAAAGACATGGAACACCATCTAGGAAGATTCACCAGCAACGGGACTATTCTATGTCAATGGCCACAAGTGTGAAGGATGTGGAATATGCGATGTATTATGATGAGTCTTGTAGAGATCCTGACGTAAATTTTATGAAATTAAATCACAAAATCGGCCAAGATCACCACCACCACCACTATATATTGAATTTAGCAGATGGATTGCACATGAACAAGATGTCAAGAAACAGGAGGAAACATTCCCTAGAATGTTATTATGCGCATAAAACATGGGGAGATGATATCAGCTGCACATCCCATGGATGTAGGGGACAATCATGCAACAGCTGCAGCTGGAAATATGATACAGTGCATGACTGTTGTTTGGAACACCCATGTTATTTCTTTGCTAGTGACGACAAGATTGATTGGGTAAGTCCCTCTCTCAAAAGGAGCTGTGTTACAACATTAACAGGCCCTTTCTGCAGCATTCAATTGCAGGAGCAGACAGATCCATGTTATCCACACAACCATGAATTTAACCGAATCAAAACAATCTACCGTCGAGCGACCCGTACCCATGTAGCCACTGAGGATGCAATGTGCGAAAGACCATGTATGGATTTGAATTCCAATATAATTCCATCCCAAAGTCTGAGGTCTCATAATGACAAGGAAGCCTTAAAAGAAGCATCAAATTGCAGCGATAAAAGTAATGGCTCTTCTTCCATCTCCTACTCAAATGAGAACCTGCCAGCTTCATCTGGGTCATGGACAAAGACGCATCCGCCATATTCAAGGGTCATGACAAACAAAACTCCGCACTCTGCTTCCTTCCTGTTTCAACAGCCCAACTGCCATGTCCATCCAAAGCTCCCGGACTACGATGACTTAGCAGCCAAATTTACTGCGCTCAAGAAAGAGCATTTGCAAAGCAAACGTTCTTCAGGTTAGTGACACTTATTTTAGCCTGATTCTGACCTGCTGGTACATGTCATTAGCTGGTTGATACCATAAACAACATGTTCATTCCATCTCCACATTCAGTTTACATTCTTTGGTAAAGCATACAAGAAAATCTTCTGATACAGATATACGTATGAATGTTTTATGGTTGGGTCACTGAAACATCCAAACAAATTATAGATTAGCCAGATTTGTTGGGTCTAATATCAAGCCCAGGCCTCTGTGTGTTAGATACAGTTCATTCCAGAGTTAAAATGAGCTAGGCTCCAATCAAGCCCCACTTCTAGCCTAGTCTGACCCTTAGTGCCCAGAGCGGGGAGCTGGAGCGCCGAAACGCTAAATTTTAAAATAATTATATGCCTGGAGCGTCTCCGGAGCACCTATACAACATAGTGCTTATGAGTTTACAAATAATTAACTAATGGGCACAAATATCTCTTATCCATATATTCAAGAATAAAAATTGGAGAAAAATATTAACTTTGCAATTTGATCGCATAAAATAGAAAATAATTAATAACTTAGAAGAAGTTTTTTAATTTAAAAGATAAATGTCAAGCTTATAGAAAAAGAAAATGTACATAAACTAAAGATTCTGCACGGTTCACTTTACATTCGGTTGATCCGCGCTCCAAGGATGGATCCGGCGTTTTCGGAGCGGGATTGTGGAGGGGCTGGGCTGTTCCGGTTACTAAGGTCTGCACATCCACGTCTGCAACATTCTGCCTCTGCAATTTGGCTTGATCCATGAACATTCATCTTGCACCGCATCGCATGGGCTTCAGATTGAATAGTGCCTGCCATGCCATCCAGGACACCTTGCCAGACATGAATTGTGCCTTGAGCAAAAGAGTTAGTTATTGAAACCAGCAGGAAAGTGAGAGGGGTGGAGGTAAAAGCAGTGGTGATCAAGCATGCCTTATTCTCTTCATTGTGAGTATGGGCGAGGACAACTAGCCAATTAGCAACAGTGGGCTTCTGTTCTCATGGGCTTGATTGGGCTACGTTTTCAGGCCCATGGTCTGTATCCAGGCCTGTTTATCTATCCCTTTCATCGATTGGAGCACGCTTCATCCAATCATCCTTCATTTCCTCACAGGCCCAGCATCAACTCTCGTATTTGACACAAAGGTGTATATGTTTTGTAATTGGGCTCGGCTTGAGCTTCATATCCAGGCCAGTCAGCTCGATTTGGGCCTCAATATTAGGCTCAATGACTACATGGGCCGGTCCTGGATAGTCTGCGACCCAGCCTGTTATGGCCCAATCCATTAACGCCTCTATGTAGACCACTTTACTTGCATGAGAAAATATAACTCAGTTAACTCCTTATCCATACTTTATTTCCTGGCCTTTGATTGAATGGTCAAATCTGAGATTACCCTTTTATCCACTAATACCAGCAGTCCATTTAATGACCTTAGATCTAATAAAGGCTGATATTCAATAAATTTAAAGTATTTGTGTTTGCCTTTACCCCAAGAGAGAAAAAAAGAAGAAGTATGTGTTTGGACTCCATGGTGGCTAGGCAAAATAAAAGTACAAAAAATGTCTGGTATCATTGATATGGATAGTCATATTGGGCATACTGTTGTGATTTTATTTTTAATTAAAGTTACAATAATAGTACATATCTTGTACCGTCAATATTAGTAATACAAGTTGGTATTGGCAATATTAATAGGGTGTTCATGGGCCAGGTTGAAACTTGTCCAAACCTGTTCAGTTTAATTATCTCGCCTAATATTCAGGACCTAATCCAGTCCATTGGCAACAACTATATAAGCCTTTGTTCTGAAAATGTTGGACCAAGAGAGGCCTCTAAGAAAACACAGGCCCAGACCTGGCCCGTTTAAACTTTGTGATAGGATATCTAGGCTGGGTCGGGTCTATAGGCCTCAAATCATAGCCCATATCCAAGTCCTTTGTGAACTGAGGTAAGTCGGGTTTGATCTGGCCCAACCCCAGAGCACTCCTAAATTCTTTTTATTTTCCCGAACAAAAGAGGACCCATCCAAGCACAGTGGGACAATGTCATCCCAAATAACATCTCCACCACTACTGCATACGGCCTCTAATGAAGTGGTAAGAGGCCGCGGTTCTTACTTGACTGCCCAGTGTTTAAAATTAGACAGTCACCTTTTCCCAACAAAGGGTTATCCTACCTCTCCTGCCTGAGAGCTTCCTTACCAAGTTCTACTATGAGAGGGCTAGGTCCGACCCCAAGTACATCACCTGCACAACTTTGTCCTATGTTGGCGTCCATTTGGGCTGCACCATTCAAAACTAGCACAATCAAAATGTTCTACAAAGTCCCAAAACGTCCATGGTCACACCTAAATTCATAAATGTTCATATTAATAACACTGTCCTTGTCTGTACAGGCCGATGCAAGACGATTCTCATCATTTGACCTCAAAATGAAATTACACTAATACGACATCTACACCTATATTAATGACACCAATATAGATATTGGCTTTTTGCTTGATGTCCTACTCTAAAAGACTTTGGAAGGAGTTTGCTTCCTATTTTTTCTCTTCTTCTTCTAATGGATTCTTCTTCTAATTGATGATCAATGTAAGCAATGAACTGCACATGTAAAAGATCAGAGTCCTTTTTTCTCCTCATCTAGGAAGAAAAAGATGAACTGGAAGAGCACATGAAATTTCAAGTGTTATAGGTAGAAATGGAGGCTAATGGATTCAAATAAGAATCATATAGCTTTAGATCTCATTCTCTGCATCAGGCTGATGGTCCTAGGACGCATTCAAGTATTCAACAAGGACTATGACACTTCTGCCTCATCTCCCTTCATTTCTCCCTCACTGGTTTCATGTTGGAGCAATTACTTTTTCCTTGATGTTGACATTGGTCTAAGATGACCTTACACAGTGATGGATATTAGATGTCATGACTAAATATTAGGCAAACTTTTTTACCACTCCTTTAATTCTGTTAAAGACTTTCCAATCCTACTCTGACGATGCATGATATCAAGGTAACCAGACCAATAGAAAAATAATAGGAGTTAATTTTGGGCCCTCAAAGCTTTACGGCTATACATTATAAAATCCTACTGTCATAAAATTCAATGGTGTCTGATGTCTAGAAAATCTGAAGTGCACATTCGAAGGGTTTTTTTTTTTTTTTTTTTTTTTTTTTTTTTTTTTTTTTTTTAGTAAATATGCATACATTCATTAAAAGGGAAGAACAAAAACAACAGATACAGGATAAATACAAAGAATAATGCTAAATCATCCTCCAGACGTAATAACAAAAGCACTTTCCTAACCTACATCCTGTCTAGTAGAGCAACAAAACTTAGCAAATATATGTGCCTGTTCAAGATCTCGAAAATATAATTAAAGTCTACAAAACAAAATAAAGAACCCATGACTTTAGAATTCAAAGGGTTAATGTGTTGGAAGGAATTGGATTAATCATAGTAATACATAGATGGAAAAAAGAAAATAAAAACCAAAAGGAGCCTCTACAAAAGTGGACCTTCTTGAGAATTTGCCTTTCGATAGCATTTATATATGTTGGGTTCATGTCTTGTATATCGGGTTAACCAGATTGATCTATTAGATTAGCTAGGTACTAAGGTAAGAAGTATTTTGGTAAATATATCAAGGCCTTTTTGGTGTAACATTTAACTATAAACCTGAAAAAGAGCGCAGAGTAAAGAATGGTTTCCCTCTTTATGTGTGATTGATTGTGGATTGGAGGTTATGCTCTTCCACACAGACGAGCAAATTAGTATATAAATGCTAACTAGTAAAATGTACCTGCTATGCGTGTGAGAGCTCATAAATCAAACAAATAGAAAAAGAAGAAAGTAGAAATAAAGGAAAAGAACAGAGGAAATCTTGTAATAATAAGCAAATTAGTGGTCAATCTACAGATAAGGATATGATAGAAATGCCTCCTCTCCACAATGAAAAAAGGAAGCTAGAAATATTTGATACCTGTTGGTTTGATTGATTTCCTTTGTGTTTATTCAGTTTTGGAAGTCGTGTATAAAAAAATAATTGTATGATCACTTATATGGTACCACTTTTAGAGCCCTGTTGTGTAATTATATGTTTGATTTGTTGCATTCATGTACTTATGTTCTTGTCGGCAGCTTACCAAGTCTTTAGTGTGTAATTAATATACTCTCATTTTCTCTTAACAAATTCCATTCAAAGCTTATGAAGATCTAAGATAATAAGCTTCAAAGTCTTGGGTTTATTAGTTCAGGAAATAAATTAAGTGGTTTGAACTTTGAACCATAAAATATGAGGCCCATAGGAAAAAAAATTAAAGGCCGTTGACAAGGCCAACAAGGAAAAAGTTGTTGAGGAGTTGGCTTCGCCCGATATATGTATACTGCTTTTACTAACCTCTTGAAGTTTTGGTAGGAATGGTTAGTTAAAAAAACTTAATATGGTATCAGAGTCAACCGGTCATGAGTTCTTAAAGGAATGACTCGGTGCTGAAAAAATAATGCGTGTCGCTAGTCATTTGTTTCCTTACATTTACGTGTGTAAATGGGTCTCCATGTGTAACTCTTTCATATCACCATGCTTGTTTATGATATTTACACATCAAGTGTGAAAAGTAGGTGAGAAAATCATGTGAAACAGGTGTGAAAAAAGTGGCGGAACTTTTCATACCTCAATAGGTGTGAAACCGAACCACACCATCCTCAAAAAGTGTGGAGTTACAGTAACCACGACGTTGAAATGCCATAATCACCGTTTTCAATTCTCTTTTTTTTTTTTATCAAAGTGGGTCCCTAAATCTTGATCTAGACCACTAATCATCTTAGTAAGGCCAAAAACGGCTGTGATGCAAAATTTCAGCCGTTGGATCAGTATAGATTATGAGGAATTCACAAAAAAAAAATCCAAACCATTAGAACTATTTTTTTAGATTTTTGTGGGCCCCACTTTTACGGTCCGAACGGTTAATCCTCCCTATATGAACAAATACGGCCATGGGGTCAAATTTAAGATGTTGATTCATCAATAATATTAAAAAAATCTTTGAGAAACGTATAGACCATTGGATGCACTTAGATACGCATATGAAGATGCGTGAAAATGACAAACAATGGAATGTGTTTCACTTGTGACTCATTTGCACATGAAAATAATTCATATGTGAATCATTTACACATGTGGACCATTTTCCTATCACGTGTGAAATTGACAAACGACCCCTTGCGCCAACTAGGTTCCCACCTGAGGGGGAGTGTTGAGGAGTAGGCTCCGCCCGATGGAAAGTATTGAGAAGTATTTATGCCGCCTTTACTAATGCCTCAAGATTTTGGTTAGCTATAAAAACTTAATAAAAGTCACTCGTAAGAGAGACCATACTCGCGCCATTTTGCAAGAGGGGGTGCAAATCACTTTCACACTTGCATAGGTCTGAAACTTTTGGTGTGTAAATCTTGCATTGGGTGTTAAGGAGTGGACTCCACCTAAGAGAGAGTATTCTAAAGTATTTATACTGTCTCTAGTAACACTCGAGGTTTTGGTAGCACTGGTTAGCTAAGTAAATTTAATATGGTACCAGAGCAATCAGCTGCAATTCAAATTCCATGATAAACAACTAGGCATGAAAAAATTTAATATATTATCATAGTGAACCAGTTGAGAGTTTGAATCCCAAGAGGAACGACTCAGGTAGAAAAAATTTTGTGCCTCAAAGAATGTGCCGACCGAATTTTCATAGGAGAGGAAGTGTTGATTAGTGGAATCTAACTTCAAGAGAGTATTGAAAAATATTTACGGTGCTTCTCCATCCATCCTTATTGGAGTATCATTTTCAGTGATTGAGATGTCCAACATTTGCCACTCAGAAACGAATCAACTTCTATCGTTGTCTTTTTTCCTCGTCCTACTACTGGCCCTTATCTCCCATGGAAATGATTGTGGTCCGTGAAAGCTCCTTCAAAAACTAAGTTCATTGTTTGGAAATTGAAGGCTTCTTCAAAGGCCGTTTAATGACAAGAGGCCAACTTGCAAATCTTATCATATCTGTGCCAGCAAATTGTACCAGATGCTCTCAATCGCTAGAGACAGAGGACCATTTATCTGTGAATTGGTCTTATTCTAGAAGAAATTTTTTAAGGGCCCTTGTTTGGAAAGTGGTTGTGGAGAGCCAAGGGACATTTTTTCAAAGGATGCGAATATCCTGATTCATCTAGAAATGGATACATTTTTAAACTATGGCCTTTAGGATCCGGAGTCCAACACATGCTTTTGTTCTACCAAAAAAAAAACACATGCTTGTGACTCAGATTCTAACTGATGGTGACTTTGCTCATTGCGTAAAAAACTCTTTTTCTATCATTGTCTTAAGATTATTTAATGAAGAGAGGAGAGTTTAATGAAGTCCCGTCCAAATTAGGCATGCAATTTTCTAAGGGTAGACTTCTTAGAATTCTCTCATTCCAACCAAGGTTGGAAGTGATTCGGACATATATATGTATTTACATGTAATAATAATAATAAGTTTGAATTATTAAATTCATCACATTTCAATTAACCATTTTTAAAAACCCAAAGCATTAATTACTTATATTTGATTGGGCTAAGTTTATATTATATTTAACTCGATCTTTTGTCAAAATGAGGTAATCGACAGAGTCACTAGTCAACTCGCCAAATCTTCCAAATTTGACTCTAACTGTCGGACCACCTTACCTCACATGAGGGTTCTCTCACTTTACCGGAGGTCTACTTTCCTCACTTGAGAGCTCCATCACTTCATCCAAGGTCTACTACCCTCACTCGAGGGCGGGGTTCAACCCCTCATAATTGGATGTGAGAAAAAAAAAAAAAACAGAAGAAAAAGAAAGAAACTGCTGGAACACCTTCGACTTTAGCTAATCAAAATTGTTGTTTCAAATTGTATTAGCTATATAGCCAAATATCAATCCAAAATGAGTCAGATCTCTGTCAAATATTTGATCAGCTCAAAGATCACATGATTCATCATTACCAACTTCATCATAGTCTAATGCAATTAACTTCATGGCTAAAAGATTAATAGAATTCTGGATTAATTGGTCTAAGACTTATTCCATGTTAGATCGGTCATTGGTTGCCATCTCCTTTTCTAATTGGATTGATTATAGAGACTTTTCAACAATTCGATTGATTACGGTTCTTGGATTGGTGATGAGACTTCTAACCACTATTGAATTGACGTTCTTAATGGCAATGATGTGATGTTTTTCTCTAGTAGATCAATACCTCGCTTCTTTACTATTTTGGATAGATCACCTAAGGCAGTTTTTACATTAGTTCGATGATTTTCTTCTTATAGTTGTTGGATCGATGACCTGAGACCTGAGACCTGAGACCTGAGACATTTCCCCCATTCCATCAATTATCCTCATCTTTTTGCATGTTCTTTTAACATGATTGGTGATTGAGGTTTTTTACTGTTTAATCAACAGTAATAATAAAAAGAGAGGCGTGACTTAACTAGAAATACAACTCAAACACTCAACACCTAGTGAGGATTTTAGATAACTAATAGCAATTCGTACGAACATGGTACGTATTAACTTATTTTGATTTAGTTTTTAACACTTCTTCTCCTGTAAGAAACTTGTTTGAAAGATGTCTCAAATTTTTTTTTTTATCCCAGCTCAGAAGGGGCTGGATCCTTAGCCCTCTTGTGTGGGACTATACCTCTGGTGGAGGTTGGACGCCCTAATGAGGTCGGGATAAAGACCTTGGATGATGTATTACAGTCCTTGGGCAAGAGAAGGTGATTGCCCAAGTTCAAAATAAGAACAGAAATACCTCTTACCACTGGAGTGCGAGGTCATTCTTGAAGTGCCTAACCAATGAATGATTTTTCAGCAACCACTACTTAAAAGGATTTCTAATTGGAAATCATCATTATCATCACCAAAAAGTTCTCCCCCAACTATATTGGGGAATCATCATCTGATTGAATACGTATGTAACAACTTAAAGTGGACCATGGCCAATCTGCAGCCTCTCTCTGGTTTTGCCCTTGTTTAAAAGATTTTTTGATTATATTTCTCGTGAACGCTTTTCTAATATTAAGCTCAAAGTTAAGTATATATAAAAATGTTGCCTACTAAGAAAGCAAAGGGAAAAAAAGTTAAAAAATGGCAGCTTGTAAGTGAGAAAGTTTTATGCTAAAATATGGGCACTATATAGAGAATTTCCCTGAAAAGAGGGACAGGTAAAGGGCGGGGCAGTCAAAGCAAGGCGGCTTGAAAGAAGGTGAACTTAAAAAAGGTTGTGACTTATGAGCCTGAGCCAAGCAAGGGGCGGCTCCAAAGTCAAAAAAGACAAGAGACATATGGATATCCTTTTTCTGACTAGTGTAGCCACCCTGGTCCATAAGCCACGTGAGGCTATCTATGATCTATCCATTTGGAATCACGAGTCCTATACGACAACCATTTGTTGAGACTGTCGGCAAGGGACAAAGTTGGGGACACCAGGTGGAGCTGGGGAGGCTCTTCACCTATAGTTTCACTTTCCAGCAGCTGCATTTATATCCATATGTGGAAGGGATTTTGACTGTAGGGGTGCCTACAGAGGGCATTTTGAGTGATGAAGGGGTGATGTTTAAATAATTTCTATAGAGCTATTGGATTGCCAAATGTCGCATGTGGCATGGTTTTCTACTAATTACTGTGTAGAAAATATTTAAACTTCCATCATTTATAGGTAAATATGAGATTTTGGAAGTAGCTGCATGGGCAAAATTCCCATATTAAAATGCGATCCAAATCTTAGTGTCAACTTGGAGGACAATGTTTTCCTCTGAGGACATTGCATATCAATTTATAGTCTAGCTTAGAGGGTCCACTTGTTAAACTGTTATTAACATGAATTCTAAGATCGTGAACAACATGATAATCACATGTAGGATTTAATCTTAAATAAATTAAAGAATACCTCCAGACATCCTGAAGCAGAGAGCTTTCCGATCCTGCAGTCTGGTGCTGTTACTGATTGATGCCGTGATCCGTCGAGGAAGAGACTAGATGAATGGTTTCGGTTTCTCTCTTCTTGCCTATAAACCCTAATGTGTTGAGTTTCGTGAGAGAGTATTAGTGATGGACGAAATACTCTATTTTATAGGTGAAGAGAGGACCGAATTTCCAATTAGGGTTTCCCTGGATTTAATCTCAACCGTCCATCAAGGTGGAGAATATTATGGAATACATCTCATTAAGAAACCGGTTTGAGTAAGTAATAGCATATATCCTATTGAAAACAGAATTCCTATAATGACCACAATTCGGGAAAGGGAAGGACTTGTGGTCCAAGTAATGGACCTAAAAGTAATTTTCTTACAGTCTCCCACTTGGTCGATAGGAAGATCCTTTAGTGTTTTTGTATGTTAGGAATCATAAGGCGCGCATTATAGGCTAAACACTTCTTTAGTCGGTTAACATAAGTGTCTTGGCTATTTCGGTGGTCAAGAGGAGTCATGGCGTGCACACATTATTTTGCAACATGCTTACTTCCATGTACTACGTCATTGACAACCTTCATAACTAGACCATAATAGGAGATTTACGTAATGGTCTCATAATGTCGTTGTTTAAAGACTGTTTCTGTTTACCATTCATCCAAACATAAATATGTACACAATGGAAAAGAACAGAAATAGCAGATGTAGAGTTGCATTAAGAGCTCAATAAATGTCAAATACAAGTACAGAAATAAAAGGCAGAAAATGATAATTAAGAACTATCGGCAAGACCCATGCTTTCAGTGTGTCCCTGAAAGGTCTTTGGAGGTAGTCCTTTCGTGAATATGTCTGCGACCATGAAATCTGTACGTATAGACTCAATGACAAATTTCTTTAATCTAACATCTTGCTTCAGTGATAGATATTTAAGGTCCATGTGTTTGGCTCCCTTAGATATCCTGTCATGCTTGGAGAAGAAGGTAGCAGCGTCATTGTCACAGTAAATAGTTAATGGCTTAGAGATGAAATTCAAAGCTCCAAACTGAGAGATAAAATTACGCAACCATGTGCCCTGAATTGCAGCCTCATAACATGCCACATATTCAGCCATCATGGTGGAATCGTAAATCAACTCGGATTTCTGGCTTTTCCATGATATGGCACCTCCACATAAGAGATACAAATAGCCAAGAGTGCAAAGTCTGGTGTCAGGACAACCAGCAAAATCTGAATCTGAATAACCAGTCACCTGTAGGTGACTTGATTTTCTGTATGTGAGCATATAATTCCTTGTTCCCTTGAGGTATCTCAGTACTTTCTTTGCAGCTTTCCAATGAGCGATTCCTGGGTTACTTTGAAATCTACCCAGCATGCCAACAGCATGACTAATGTCAGGTCTCGTACAAACCTGCGCATACATCAAACTCCCAACGAGAGAAGCATAAGGATATTTTTTCCATTTCGTTACGTTCCAATTCGTTCTGTGGACACTGCGTAAGATCAAGCTTATCTCCTTTATGCAGTGGAACAGGACTAGAGGAACATGTCATCATGCCAAATCTCTCTAGAACTTTGTCAATATATACTTTCTGAGACAATCCCAAAACACCAAGTGACCGGTCACGGAATATTTCTATTCCTATCACATAGGAAGCCTCACCCATATCTGTCATTTCAAAGTTCTTAAAGAGATAATCCTTTGTTGCATGTAATAAACCAAGGTCACTACTAGCCAGTAATATGTCATCAACATACAGAACCAAAAATATGAACTTACTCCCACTGATCTTGAGGTATATGCAAGGGTCAACTATGTTTTCTTTGAAATCGAAGTGAGTAATGATTTCATGAAACTTTAGGTACCATTGCCTCGAAGCTTGTTTCAGTCCATATATTGATTTCTTAAGTTTGCAGACCATGTCTGCCTGACCTTCAATTATGAAGCCTTCAGGTTGACTCATGTAGACTTCCTCTTCCAAGTCTCCATTAAGAAAGGCAGTTTTCACATCCATTTGATGTAACTCGAGGTCATAGTGAGCTACTAATGCCATGATAATTCTAAGAGAATCCTTCCTAGACACAGGGGAAAAAGTCTAAGTATAATCAATGCCTTCTTTCTGATTAAAACCTTTGGCAACAAGTCGGGCTTTATGTCGTTCAATATTGCCTTTGCAGTCGCGTTTGGTCTTGAAGACCCATTTACAGCCAACTGATTTGTGTCCTAGTGGCAATTGAACAACTTCCCATACTTGATTTTCATCCATAGATTTCAATTCATCCTTCATGGCATCAATCCATTTGCTAGAATTAACATCCTTAATGGCTTGTGAATAAGAAACCGGGTCTTTAATTGTCCATTCTTCAGATTCTATTTGGTAAAGCATGTAATCATCGGAAATGGCGGATCTCCTTTGTCTTTGAGACCTTCTTAATGCCGGTTCCTCTGGTGCATTATCCATATGTTCATTGGCGATAATCTCATTATGGAGTTGTTGATCATTTATTGGGTTTTCCTCATTGTTAAATGGTTCAACAACAGGAGGATTTCCAACATCTTTCGGAATAGAGGGTAAAAGGACAGGTACCCTAATTTCCTGAATGATCACATCTTGAGGTGTATTGCTCCCACTGATTTCGCCTTTCTCAAAGAATCTAGCATTACCGGTTTCAACAATTCTCGTACTATGGTTAGGGCAGTAAAACCTAAATCCTTTGGACTTTTCTGGGTAACCTATAAAGTAACCACTGATCGTTTTAAGATCCAATTTCTTTTCATGTGGATTGTAGACTCTAGCCTCAGCTGGGCAACCCCAGATTTGGAGATGTCGTAAACTAGGTTTCCATCCTTTCCATAGTTCAAAAGGTGTCTTTGGAACTGCCTTACTGGGAACTCTGTTCAAGATATAAACAGCTGTGCGTAGAGCATCCATCCACAAGGATATAGGTAAGTTAGCATGACTCATCATGGATCTAACCATTTCCATATATGTACGATTTCGCCTTTCAGCTACACCATTCTGCCATGGAGAACCAGGCGTTGTGTATTGGGCAACAATTCCAAGCTTTTGGAGAAGTTTTGCAAAAGGTCCAGGGTGTTGTCCTGTTTCGTCATACCTTCCATAAAATTCACCACCTCTATCTGACCTTATAATTTTCACTTTTCTATCTAGTTGCCTTTCGACTTCAGTAATGAACACTTGTACAGCATCCACAGACTGAGATTTGTCATGCAACAGATATAAATAACAATAACGTGAGTAATCATCAATAAAGGTAATGAAGTACTTTTCTCCTCCAAAGGTTGGAACATCAAAGGGTCCACAAATGTCTGTATGAATTATTTCAAGAAGCTGGGTACTTCTTGTAGCTCCTTTCTTTGTGTGTTTTGTTGTTTTACCTTTAATACAATCCACACATTCGTTAATATTAGTAAAATTTAGATCCGGAAGGACACCATCTTTTACTAATCTTTTGATTCTTTCACTGGATATGTGACCCAGTCTTTTATGCCACAAGAAATAAGAGTCGTTTTTAGATGACAGTCGTTTTGTTTCCTTAGAATGCAGGGCAAGATGGGTTTCAGCAAGTTGACTATCAAGATGAAACTTGTATAGCCCATCAATCAAAATTCCAGAACCAATACGACTAGAATTTTTAAATAAACTGAATTTACCATTTCCTAATTCAAACGAGTAACCAACTTTATCAAGTGCGCTTACAGAAACCAAATTACGGGAAATAGACGGAACATAAAGAGTTTGACATAAGTCTAACTGATAACCGCTATCTAAAACAAGACGAAAAGTGCCAATAGCTTCAACTGGAGCTTTGTCTTTGTTTCCCATGAAAAGGAAGTTCTCACTTGGGTTTATGGTTTGGATCGTAAGGAATCCCTGCATTGAATTGGAAACATGAACATTAGCACCAGTGTCAATCCACCAAGTGTCAGAAGAAACATAAGTAAGATTTGATTCAAAATAACTTACGAAACCCATAGGGTTACCTTTCTTTTCGAACCATTCTTTACGTTTAATGCAGTCTGCCTGAAAATGTCCAGGTTTCTTGCAAAATTTGCATACGTTTTCCTTCTTTTTCTTCTTGGGGTTCTGACTAACCTCATTAGATTTGGGTGGTGCCCTTTTCTGGCCTGAATTTTGCTTTCTCCCAGCTTTATGTCCAGCTCCTTGAACGAGATGAGCTACTTTAATACCTTGTTGATTCAGCCTGGCCTCCTCTTGAACCAGTTTGTTAGCCAATTCATTCACTGTCCACTTATCCGTAATAGTGTTGTAGTGAATTTGGAAAGGCCCGTACTGAGGAGGTAAACTATTTAGGATAAATTGGACAAGAAATGCCTCATCCACTGATAGTCCCAAATTCTTTAATTTAGCTGCAAGGTTGGTCATCTCAATGACATGCTCATGCATTGAGCGAGTGCCGTCAAACTTCATGGTTGTAAGATCTGCCATTAGTTTCCCAGCAAGGGATTTGTCTGCAGTCTTAAACCTATCTGTAATGGCCTTCATATAGTCCTTAGCATTCTCAGGTGTAGGAAGGGATGTTTTGATGTTGGCGGCAATAGTCATTCGCAAAAACATAGTGCTTAGTCTGTCAGACCTCTCCCAAGCATTAAAGAGGGTCTTTTCCTCAGGGGTACTTGTTTCAGTGAGTGAAGCTGGCTTATCTTTAAGAAGAGCCATATCCAGTTCAAGTACCCCCAAGGTGAACTCAACTTGCTCTTTCCATTCTGAGAAGTTGGTTCCATTGAGCTTAGTGACAGAGGTAGCATGCGAAGTTAGATTAGTGGGTGCAATAACTGCAATAGAGATATAACAATAAGATTTCAATAAAATTAAGACAACACATGCATAATTTATGAATATATATGACATAAAATTGAGGTGCTCCTGTGGGTAGTCACCATAATTTCTATACATTATACCATCGAAGGTCGTCATATTCAAGGTGGTGTAAATGAGTGATGTTACTCTTAATTAGGACAGGTAAGATATCTGTGGATATCTTTTGTCTACATATAAACAAACACTCCGTAATTATTGTTCAATCGCATGAATAGAATCCACCTGTGGGGGACTAAAAGCTTTATGCGCTTGAACAATATGTAATGTAAACATCATGTTGGTACGATTAGGGCCAAAATTCAGTGTTAAATTGTTAGGGTCACTGTGGTGAGACCTAACCCTAAGCATACAACTTTGGTAATCAAAATTAGCTTAATATGACTAGAAACATTATATATCGCATGCATTCATGATAGATCATTCGTTATATGAAAAGTACTGATAAAGAAGGCCGAGCCCCGGAGGGCAGTCCTCCGGCTCATTGGGGCTGAAAGCCCCATGTCGGAGGACTGCCCGACGTGGGCTGGCCCTTAAGGGCCGCCCACCATAAAGGCGGGGTTCGGGGCGGCAGCCCCGAAAATTTTTTTTTTTTTTTTTTTTTAGGCATTATATCATCGATTATAAAGAAATATACTAATGATAATCAGCATAATATGGAATGATTATGAAAATATGATCCAACTATATGGCCTATTTTCTGTCCTTCTTTTCGATCATCTGTCTTTATCTTCGACTGTTTCAAAACGCCATCTTCAGTCTCGAAACAGCCACCACTCCCAGACACGACGTTCTAGTTACAGATCTATTTAACTATTACATTGAATTTGTACTCACGCAGGAGTTTATACATAATTGAAAATTCAAAAAAAAAAAACTTAAATAAATCACGATCAAACAGTCGTGCCCAAATTAAAATTGCGGAATAACATAAATATAAACCATTCATGCAGGCCATAATAGTTGGATTGATACATTGCTGCAAAACAGAGTTAGAACGGATCTATATTCGCCGATTATGGCGATGCAAAGTTATCCTAATTAATGGACGATCATGTGTTCTAAAACTTGGCTCTGATACCACATGTTAAACTGTTATTAACATGAATCCTAAGATCGTGAACAACATGATAATCACATGTAGGATTTAATCTTAAATAAATTAAAGAATACCTCCAGACATCCTGAAGCTGAGAGCTTTCCGATCCTGCAGTCTGGTGTTGTTACTGATTGATGCCGTGATCCGTCGAGGAAGAGACTAGGTGAATGGTTTCGGTTTCTCTCTTCTTGCCTATAAACCCTAATGTGTTGAGTTTCGTGAGAGAGTATTAGTGATGGACGAAATACTCTATTTTATAGGTGAAGAGAGGACCGAATTTCCAATTAGGGTTTCCTTGGATTTAATCTCAACCGTCCATCAAGGTGGAGAATATTATGGAATACATCTCATTAAGAAACCGGTTTGAGTAAGTAATAGCATATATCCTATTGAAAACAGAATTCCTATAATGACCACAATTCGGGAAAGGGAAGGACTTGTGGTCCAAGTAATGGACCTAAAAGTAATTTTCTTACACCACTTAGATACATGTTTATCAACAAGAGTAAGGCAGATGGAAAGGTGAGTGAAGATGAAAAGTACTCCCCACCAAATTAGCCTGACCCTTGATATAGCCTTAAAGTTTAACAACGCTTTAATCGTAGATTTTTTATTTTTATTTTTGAGATTAGATCTAACAGTGAGTGAAGGTTTAATGAGTGCGAAACTGGTTTTCGTGCCACGTCATGAAATGACAAGAGCATCAATGGTAAAGCGCTAATCAAATGTTGGGCGCAAGTTGGCCCCATGGACTTGGACTGCGCATGTAGCACTCGCGGGAGAATATTCTAGCAACTTGGGTGCCTTTTTATCATTAGAGGTAATATGGATGGAAAGGTCTCCTTATGGCCAAGGGTCATGCCCACAATTAATGCCATCAAATTATCCCAGCCTAATAGCCTTAAAATTTATCAGTCCTTTTAACTATAGATTTGTTTATGAAAGCCAATCCAACAATTAATAAATATTTAATGAGCGAAAAACTAGGCATGATGACAGATCATTTTGGGATAAAGAGTGCGAAAAAGGTTGCACTTATTAAAGGTCGGTGGTGGGTCCAAGTGGCCCCCATAAAGTTGAACTTTACATGCTTAGACAGCCGCATCTTCTAATTTTATAAAAAATGCTGATGCGCTAACAAATCTGATTTTCTTTTTTTTGGTTACCCTGCGAAGGAGGCTGGGACTCAAGAGAGAGCCTGCAAACACATGGGAAGGCAGCCCACTCAAATAGAAAATAAGCCCACACAAGCGGGAAGAAAGCCCACCCGAGTGAGAAAGAAGCCTGTACAAGCCGGAAGAGGTGACATACTCCGAATTTGATAAGAACTAACGCTCCTTGCCTCTCGGATAAGAAGTCATTCTTACTAACAAATTTGATTTGCTGGAGGGATAATCCAATCGATCGGATTGGTTGTATATGTTAACAAGTCGAGCGGCAAGAATAGACTACACCTTTTATATATTAATTATACACTAATGAGGTCAAAAATGTTAATTTCAACTCAAATTGATAAAAGAAATTAATGTTAATTCCAGCCAACTATTTTGCCGAGTTGAACTAATGATTATGAGTAATGCTTTAAACCGGAAAACAACCATGTGTCTTATTCAAAGTTGCCAACACTACTCAACCATGAGTGGTGGTTTTTTTTTTTTCCTTCTTTTTTTAAGGTAAACAAACCATGAGTGTGTTGGTGACTCATCAAATGTTGATACTTTCTACCAATAAAATAAAATAAAATCAAATGTTTCTACTATAGATATTTGAAAGAAAATGAAGATTTTTATTTTGTCTTATTTAAAGTACACATCGATCCGAGGGGAGGCCTTGGTAGAACGTTAAGGTTGCTTCATTGTGACCTGGGCGTCATGGTTTCTAACTTTGGAAATAACCTCTCTGCTTGTGGGGGTAAGGCTATGTACCAGACCCTGCCGTAACGGGAGCTTCATGTATTTGTCTGCCCTTATATAGTTGACATCAATCCAAATACTACACTTTGGTCCATGTTGGATCTGGATCAGGATCGTAAACCAGATTCATGAAGATGGATCTAGGTATGGATCCACCATGGTCTCACCTTGAACCTGGCCCATTTACTTCCCTAGTGGCTTGGTGCATTTTTTGCACATGGACTCCAAGGTAAATTTTTATTGCTCTGCCACTGCCTTTTAGTTGAGTATGATGCCGAGTTAGGAAGCTCTGCTTATAATTAATTCCATTGCCAAAAGATCTAGGCTGGCACTTTTAAGATTCTTTTCTTTTATTTTAAGGGGTCGGGCCATAAAGTCCAAGATAACCTTGAAAGTACAAGTTAATCCAACACTAAGATGCCATTAATCTAATAAAAAAAGCTATTAGTATTTTAATGTTATGACTAATCACTATAGAGTCAACCGGACCTAATTAAATATAAACTGGTTGGAGTTAAGGAACTAGATTTATTGACACACCCACCATTTTCAGTCCTAATAAACAAGTAAAAAATCTTGTTCTCATGAATTTATGGTATTAAGAAAAAGTTGAGATACTTCTAGATTCTGGGTTTCTGAAGATATTTAGATTATTTTAGTTAGGATCATGCATGCAAAGAGTAAAAGCCAGCCTCAGTTAACCCAGTCAGGCTCAAACTCAGTTGAAGCTCAACATACATCTTTGGTTGCAATTCTGAAGGCTTGAAGAACTGACTTTGTCAAATGCTTCTCTATCATCTCTGTTCACTATCTTCTTTGATATTTCTGCTTCTATTTTATTCCGTTTCTATTTCCTTATAGATAGCTGAGTTGTAATAGAAACACAATATAAATATAATATTTGCGAGCTCTCAACTCTCATGCTCAGGGAGTATGAATTATTTTCTTACACTGAATTGCTTTTATGGTATTAGAGCCGACCAATTGCAAGTTTGAGTCCCAGGTAGAACAATTCGGAGCTAAAAAGGATGTGCGCCACCGGGTTCCACCCAAGGATTAGTGTTAAAAAAATTGGGTTTCATCCGAGGGGGAGAATTTAAAAGTATTTTCACTACCTCCAACTAACGCCTTGAGATCTTGGTAGGAATGGTTAGATGATGAAATTTAATATGTATTGGAACGAAAAGGAGTGTTGAGAAAGTATTTATGCTTCATCTATTGCCCAAGCTTTTTTGACTTTGTCAATGACTAACTTTGTCAATTGCTTCTCTATCATCTCTGTTAACTATCTTCTTTGGTATTTTTGTTTCCATTTTATTCCGTTAAATTTCCTATAGATATATAGTTTGGTTGTAAATGAACTATAGTATACATATAATATTTGTGACCTCTACCAATGCCTCCAAATTTTGATATAAATTGTTAGGTAAGAAAATTTAATATCTATCGGAACGAAAAGGAGTGTTGAGAAAGTAGTTATGCTTCATCTATTGCCCAAGCTTTTTTGACTTTGTCAATGACTAACTTTGTCAATTGCTTCTCTATCATCTCTGTTAACTATCTTCTTTGGTATTTTTGTTTCCATTTTATTCCGTTATAATTTCCTATAGATATATAGTTTGGTTGTAAATGAACTATAGTATAAATATAATATTTGTGACCTCTACCAAAGCCTCCAAATTTTGATATAAATTGTTAGGTAAGAAAATTTAATATGTATCAAAACGAGGAGTGTTAGAAAAGTATTTCTGCTTTAGCTACTGCCTAGGCTTTAATTTTTGACTTTGTCAATGACTAAGTTGAATAGTAAAATGCAACTTTATATACAAAATGTTTCATTTGGAATAGTAAGTTGTTTTTTGAATAGTAAGCCGTTTTTTTTTTTAATAGTAAGTTGTTTTTAGTCATCTTAAAAGAAGAATAAACAAAGAAACTTTCCATTTTTAAGATTGCTAGTAATAGAAGCCCTTTTGTATGCATTACAATTCATTCTCCAGCACTAAAAATGGTACTCCAAAAACATTCAGTTATTGAGGGTGAGCCAATGCAGCAGACCAACGGTGACATAAAATCCATTTCGGGCTCACTTAGTTATGAATTTTTTTTTTTGGTAAGTCAAGTTACGTTGATTTGAAAACAGAAAAATTCATGATCAAATGGACTCCTACAAGTCATTAATACTAATATTAGCCTGATATCGGTCAATAAACCAATAGATTGATTATGGAAAAGAGGTGCCACCAATGTAGCAAAGAGTCTGGATCCTCTAATGTCTCAGTCCTTAGTGAAATGAGTGGAACTTCAAAGTGGGGTCCACGCATAGAATATCCAATCTCTCAAAGATGAGTTAGTCCCACCATAGGATTAGCATATAATTAATAAAGAGGTTTTTTTTTTTATCATATGCTCAATTCTATAATAAGACCCACGTCTTTTGGACCAAGAATTGGAGACATCCAATGTACCAACGTACAAAGAGAGGTTAATTAACTCTAAGCATATCATGTATTCCATAAAATGGAGATTTAAAATAGACCTTGACTTTTCAAGGACTTAAATTACTAAGGTGTTGGGTGGACAACTTTCTGAATTTAGATTTTGTTTCATCGTTTTTAAACACTTTTAGAAGTATAAGTAGTGCAATGCAAGTTAGATGTAATAAAATGCCCTCTTTCATTTGATAATTTACTAGGTTAGTAAAAGTAATGTAAATGCTCTACTTTTCTTATAAGGGATCACATTAGAAGGATACATTTTCAAAATCTCCTTTTTTTTTCTTTTAAAAAAACCTGAAAAATCAACCTCCTGTTTACATTGAATGGCAAAAAAAAAAAAAACCACTAAAAAAAACATTATTATAATTTTCTTATATTTCATGCTCTTTTAATTTAATGCTTCACATGACTTTACTTTAATAGTAAATTGCCAAAAACTGAAAGATTTTGTGTGTATGGGAGCAAGCTTTTCCGTGGGAAAAGGGAAGAACTTGACTTCCTTTGGCTTTTGCAGGAAAGTCAGATTGGTACAGCTTTACCATGGCCTTTAGTCACGTGTGGAGTTTCAATTGGTTGGCTTTGCAACAGGAGCAGAGAACATAGAATTGGGGTGCAAACATAGAATTGGGGTGCAATAGATACAGCGAATGTTCTTGCATTTCACGAATGTGCCAACCGAGAGATGGACCCTCTACACGCCAAAATCCAAATATGAGATTAATCTGTAATAGAAAGAAATCAATGTATTAGGAATAAAATAGAGTAGGACCAAAGTCCGATTGGAGAGATTTGGCCACAGCTAAAACATACACAAATAATAATTAATTTTGAGTTATTTGAATTTAATAGGTGACTAACATTGATGGATCCATACATCGGAGCCAAAATCATTGGCAAACTATTATAAGAAGTCAATTATACTATTTTAAACCCATCGCTTTTGAAGGGAATTTTGACTATAACTTACCAGATTTTAACAAAGAGTTATATCCATTCTCCCCCCACTTCCAACATTGTAACCACTCGAGTTTTCTTTTCACTTTTTACTCTTTCTTTTGCAACATTTTCATTTATATCCCAAATCTCATAAACCTTTTCTTTTTACCTCATTTTTCATAAATTAGTCTTTACTCTATGAACTCTTGGATTGAGAGAAGAAGTACCATCACAATCTCCTCTTCTTTTATTTTCTTTTTAAAATTTATGCTCCATCTACACCAAATCATTGTGATTAGTAAGTATTTAGTGATTTTGCATGATATGAATTTCTTTTTAATGGAACATAGTTTTATGGTTATTTGTGTACATGCATGTGCTAAGCACGAGTTGATTTGCTAGTGACCTTTTATTTTAGGGAGAATTTTAAAAAAGTCCTTAAGTTTCTGCCTTATTTCAAAAAAGGACACAAGTTTCAAAACTTTTCAAATTAGTCCCTAAGTTTTTCAGGAAGTTTTCAATTAAGGACATCCATCTATTTAAAGTTATTTCACAGCAACTTTTTTCCTATTTTTTAATACCCAAGTTACGCTTTATTCTAATACAACTCTCATTCGCCTCTTTTATATTTTCCTTATTTCCCTCGCCAGTAACCTCACGGTGATCAAGGACACCCAGTATTCCCACAGCTATTGGCAGCATGTAATAGCTGCCAAAACCATGTCATGACTTTAAATGAAGGATAATTTGGGTATTTTCAAAATATTGAGGGAAAAAGTCACTAGGAAATATCTTTAAATGGCCAGATGCCCTTAATTGAAAATTTACTGGAAAGTTTATGGACTAATTTGAAAAGTTTCAAAACTTGTGTCTTTTTTTAAAATAAGGCAAAAACTTAAGGCCATATTTGAAAATTTTTCTTTATTTTAACGCACTTCATTTTTACCTTTTTTCAATGATTTGATATTCACTTTTATCGTTGCTCCTCCGACCCGCACACCTGTCTCAAAATCTATATCCCACCTTTTTTTTTTTTTTTTTTCCTTATAGCAACAAAGAGAGTTTTACTCTTGTAAGAATTAATAAAACAAATCATCACATTAATCATGTATAAGACCCGTGATTGGATTATCATGTCATTGGCTAACCAAATTATTTTTCTTTGTAACTAAGAAAGGTAGGATAATAATTTTGTTGGGTTTAAATTTCAAACGCATGCTGTGCTCTATTGATGAATTTACAGCGATTGGACAAAGAGAATCTCTAGGTCCCACAAAAGTGTGACAAAATCAAATGATATGAACCAAAGTTAAATGGATGACATCAAACGTTTTCTGATTTTCTCGGGCTAGCACACGGAATTGGTGAGCTGGAGCCTTGATGTTGATGGCCACCTTTCCTAAATGCAATTCTGCAGATGCGTGGGCCGCAACCCCACGAAATTAGACAAGTCAAACTTCATAATTCAAAGTCGTTGGAGGCGCAATGGAAAAACAAGGACACGGGAAAACGAGTGGGAAATCATCCCTCTCAGGACCCAAAATTTTCTAGTTATAAAAGCATTCACCTCTCCTCTGCAATCACACCATCCATAGACCATGGCTTTCACACTGAAAAGCACACCATCCCCGCTCGCTTCCTCCTCTTCAACCCCATTCCATCAGCAAGCCAAGAAGAAACCTCTTCTCCTTCCAAACCATCGACCCCACCACCTTCCTCAACCAATCTCCTGCAATAGCAGCAACAACAGTGAAAAAAATGAAACCCAAAACCATGGTAGAACTATCGATAGAAGAAATGTTCTTCTAGGCTTGGGAGGCCTCTATGGCGCTGCTACCGCCTTCTCCATCGACCCGAAGAAGGCCGCTGCGGCACCAGTTCTCCCACCTGATCTCTCCCAATGTGGAGCAGCAGATCTCCCGGCTGGTGCCACCCCCACCAACTGCTGCCCCCCCTTCACCCAAAAGATTGTGGATTTCAAGCTCCCCTCCCCCTCCTCCCCCATGCGCGTTCGCCCTGCCGCTCATCTTGCTGATAAAGAATACATAGCCAAGTATGAGAAGGCAATTGCACTCATGAAGGCTCTCCCAGCTGATGACCCCAGGAACTTCACTCAACAGGTGAATAAATTTTAAGCCCTACATTTCAAAAAAAAAAAAAAAAAATGGACCCTATTCTGTCTTATTAATTATAATAAGAAGCATCACATACAATACATAACAAAATTGAAGTCCTGCATTTATGCAGCAGGAGGATTTTACTCTCCGCAACTTTCATTTCAAAAGAGAGAGAGGAATACTGCATTTCAACTCTTAGTATACGAAAGCATGACCTTCTATAGTCTCATTTTTTTTCTTATGTTTTGCACCAAACGAACCAAAACAGAGGTTGAATAGAAAATGAGAACAATTTTCATCTCGCATTAATCTAACTCAAATCTATTCAAATTCTAATTCGAACCTTTGATATGGCAGGCCAACGTCCACTGTGCCTACTGCGACGGCGCCTACGACCAGGTTGGATTTCCTGACTTGGAGCTCCAAGTCCACAATGGGTGGCTCTTCTTACCCTTCCATCGTTACTACCTCTACTTCTATGAGAAGATCTTGGGCAAGTTGATTGGAGATGAGACATTTGCTCTCCCCTTCTGGAACTGGGATGCACCGGATGGAATGCCAATGCCGTCCATGTACGCCAAACCATCGTCGCCGCTCTACGACGAGCTGAGAGACGCCAAGCACCAGCCGCCGACGCTGGTGGATCTGGACTACAACTTCCAGGATCCCACCAACACCGACAAGCAGCAGATAGCCAGCAACCTCTCCATCATGTACCGGCAGGTGGTGTCGAATGGCAAGACGGCGCAGTTGTTCATGGGTGCGGCGTACCGGGCCGGCGGGGAGCCGGACCCCGGTGCCGGGTCGCTAGAGAACGTGCCGCATGGGCCGGTCCATATCTGGACCGGTGACCGGACTCAGCCCAACACGGAGAACATGGGGAACTTCTACTCGGCGGCAAGGGACCCCATCTTCTTCGCCCACCACTCGAACGTCGACCGGATGTGGAGCGTGTGGAAGACCCTGGGAGGGAAGAGGAAGGACTTCACTGACCCAGATTGGCTCAACTCGGGCTTCCTCTTCTATGATGAGAACAAGCAGCTGGTCCGAGTCAAGGTCAAGGACTGCCTCGACTCGGCTAATCTTCGGTAATTAAAGATCTGTCTTTCTCAGTTTCTTATTCTAACTATACTCTTCCAGATGCCTGATCCCAACTCCTCTTCCAAATTGGGTTTTAGGTCAGCAAATGGGATAATGCTTTTAGTGTTAGTAACCTAGTCTTTAAGTTTCAACTCTGAATTAACTTGTGAGGTTCCTCAGTGGGGCTTACTTGAAAAATCTTAAATCCTACCGGATGGATGTGCACGGGTTACTCCAATAGAAGTTGACCTTACCCTCAAATTGGTCACTGTAAAACATTTGAATATAGTGATTAAGCCGATGGTGGACCCAACTCGTATTGAAATTTGATGAGGACCAAAGCATTTATTTTGTGCCGTTTAAATATTCTTCCAAGTGATCCAACTGAGGAGCCTTGTGAATATTGCACCATGTCTGTCTGGCTTGAGAATCCTGACTTATAAAATTCTCGGTCAACAAAACTGAAGAGGTGAACACAGCTGAATTACATTTTATGTTACAGTTGAAAGTTTGATTTTACAACGCTCCTATTTGATCTCACATAAATATCTAAATTTTTCAAAATTAAATACCCTCTCTTGTACAAATTTCATTCAAATAAGAATTAATTACACATTCAGGTTGATAAGTCAGAAAACATTTATTGTAATCAATTTGATTTTGACAAAGATAAAATCTTGGGTTGGTTAGGTCTGAGTCAGTCAGTAAAGATCCTTGGAAGACTTTTCCTTGTACATTATTATTTCTTTGAATTTGGCTTCCTAATCCCATTAATCTCCGGTCCACCAAACACAGGTACACCTACCAAGATGTTGAAATCCCATGGCTCAAGTCCAGGCCAACGCCTCTGAAGAAGAAGACCGCCGCGAAGAAGGCCTTAAAAGGCAAGACCCCAACTGGGTTCCCTCGAGACCTCGACACAATAGTGAAGGCTACGGTCAAGAGGCCAAAGAAGGGAAGGAGCAAGAAGCAGAAGGAGGATGAAGAAGAAGTGCTGGTGATACAAGGCATAGAGCTGGAGAGGGACGTCCGGGTGAAGTTCGACGTGTTCTTAAACGTGGCCGAGGAAGACGAGGGCTCGTGCGGTCCGAGCTCGACCGAGTTTGTGGGGAGCTTCGTGAACGTGCCCCACAAGCATGGGAAGAAGACGACCAAGTTGCAGACGTCCCTGAGGCTGGGGATAACGGAGGTGTTGGAGGACCTGGAGGCTGATGATGATGATGATGTGGTGGTGACTCTGGTCCCACGCCAAGGGAAGGATGTGGTGTCTGTTGGAGGGTTGAAGATAGAATTTAGTACCTGAGAAGAAGGATAAGAAGAACAAGATGAAGAGGAGGAGCCTCAATGAACTGCTTTTGCAGCTGCCACACACATACCCCTTTGGTTTCTCGCGATTGATTCCATGTCATTTGTCTTTTTAGTTGACTGCTCATCTTTTGAAGTGATAAATAAACTTTGCATGTTCAATCAAAAACTATTTTAAATAAATAAATTGATCATGCATTTGATTAATTTTTAGTTAGCTGGCAGGGGCCTGCCTCTGTTTGCCAGAATTTCTGATGAGAATTCAAGTGCTTGGAAATAGTGAGGTGCATTTGGGATTTTCTCTTTCTACATTTGCCTTTTCATCACAACAGATAGACATGTGATTTAATTATTGATGACTGGTGAAAATCTTAATCCATATAGTTGTACCTTTGAACCCTCCTTTTTTGGCTTTTATATGGGCGCTCTCGCCTTTGATCAATTCATGAACTCATTCACACTCTTGAACCGATTCCATTTCAACACATAGAAGTATTTTTTGGAAATGATTCCATTTGATCAACTAGTTCACCTTTAAGAGATAATATATTGGACAGATCACATATTTGAATTTAGAGATTGAAAGGCCAAAAGTGTCATTCCGAGGGCTAAATTAATTTTCTTTTGGAAATTCTAACAATCATACATTGAATCCTAAGCGTTTTAGAGAACTAAGAAGCCAGTAACTTGGTGTTAGAAATTCCCAAAATGTAACAATCTTCTTCTTTTGAAAATTTTGACAGAAATTCTATGTGTTGAAAATTGTCTAACAGCAATGTCATCTATAAGATTCCTAAAACTCCTTGTTTGATTACTAGTTATCATTACAAAAATCTAGTCTTTAAAATATCACTTTCGACCTTTCGAATTCTCCAAATCCCAACATTCTAAATGTTTTGTGTGGGGGAGAACTTAGGGAATAGGGAGGAGATATTATTTGGAGTGCCAGCAACCAAACACCCCCTCCAGTTTTCTTCTCTTCTTAAAACGCTTGATGTAGGGATGAATGTTAACAAGCTGAGCCGAGCTGAACATGACCCAGCTTACACTAGTAGAGCGCGTGAGACAAGATCAGCTTGACACACTTTAATTGAATTCAACTCAGGTTTGCCAAAATCAAGTTAAGCTAATCAAGGCTTAAGCTTGGCTAACAGGATTAAGCTCAACACAAGCTCAAACATGTCATGAAATAAATTTGTTTTGTATGTGTAAACAATCTTACCAGGTGAATTGGATTATAAATCACCATTAGAGAATCATTCGATATTGCTCACTAGACACGACTACCCAACCATTTAATCAGATCAAGTTTCGGTAGGGCTAAACCTGAAAACAAACCCACCCTGGACCCAATTAATCATCAGTAACATATATTTAAATGTACTTGTGCAAACAAGTATTATAAATTAAATTAATGATCTAAACTAAACCTAAAGGTCCATCCAAGGTTCTCCCAGGTTCGCTCCGTTGAGAAAGTGCATAGCCGGGGCCCATTTAAAATCCATTCGGGCAGGGCATATGCTGCTCAAACCCAGGCCCAGCATGATCATAGAAAGCAGTCACTAGATTTGGACTCTGTTTTCAGGTCTGTGGGCTGGTATTAGTCTGCCCTGGGCCTATATATGCATAATGGTCTGTGTATAGGCCCGCCCAGTTGAAAATTATCACAAACAAGGACAGAAAAGTTTACATATGGACTGACCCAACATATCATGCCTTACAACTAAACAGTAAACAGGCTTTGGTCCGTTTAGGATGGATCTGATCAAGGAAGTAGAGTTCTTCTACAAGTTATTGTGGGGCCATGTCTCTAGATCAAAATGTACCAAATTTGTGGCCTATTGTTGCATATTAGGCGGGGCTGGCTGAGAATTTTGCAGAACCCATTAGAATGCATATTAGTTCTAATTTAATCAATCATTGTAGTGAAAATAACCAATCAGACAATATAGAACTAGTTATCCACCAATCACACACCACAAAAAAACAGACACAACATTTAGAGTGGAAACCCTTTTCAGGGAGAAAAACCACAATATAGAAATCAAGATTTAACGAACAGTTACAAGATATACTCACGGCTCTTTTCCTTCAGTCTGTACCTCGACCTAAGGACTGTAGTTGTTCTCACACATAATTCACTAACACGACTACCACCGTGCACCGTTCTCCTTACTTGATCTCCTCACACCTTATCAAGTAAGATGATCAATTTTTTATAAGAGAGTAGAAGCAGCACAACCTTCTAGAGCAACCATTCAGAACGATCTCTCAATGACTCTAGAGAAATAAAGAAATCTCTCTTAGGGTATTCTAACTTCAGATCAAGAGAGAGAATTAACTTCTTGTGTTCTATTTTTGGGTTAAAAAATACACCAAATAAATAGCCCCAAATTCGTGCCTTAGTCTTCTAATTATAATCCAATTAGAAGAGCAAACCTTTTCCAACTCTATCAAAGAGTTCTGAACGAACTGGGCATTGTCCGCCATGCTCTCTATAGCGAGCATGAGTCTTACTATAGCGAGATATCATTCTGCCAACAAGTTAATTTGGCTCTGACAGCACACAATTTTTGACCTTTGGCCTTACAATCTCCCCCTTTTGGCAATTTTTTGGACAAAACCTTCTAGAACAATTATGATCTACCCAAAAGTAACACCCAAAATATATTTAATTTAAAGAAAATAAAAATTCAGCACTGTAGATCTTGCATTGCCTTTGTTTAAACTTTTAGATCTTGAGTTGCATTGGCTTGTATAGCTCTCCCTATCTCCATTATTCTCCCCTTGCAATTGTCTATAATTGACAAACAGATATCATCATGCAGTTTCTGTCAATCTGAATGTAGTGGCTACCCCTCAAAATGATCTTCTTATCAACTGGGGTGGGGGCTTGATCTTGCAGATTAAAGGTGATGAAGCTTAGGCATATACACTTACACACTTGTAAATTTAAATATTTCAGCATAGTGTGTACCAATACAAAAGAGATGTCTTTTTTCTTGACCCATACATCTTTCGTTTTAATCAGAGACATTACCTTTTGTTTATTCCATTGCATTTGATTTAGTAAACTTTGCAGCTTCTTGCAATGGGGTCGAATGTGTCATTTAATTCCACAATGATGACAAGTGGGAATTCATTCAGGATGTGAGACATTAAACTTCTTTGGAGCTTTCTTTGCAACACTAACAATAGGATTAGTAACAACTGAATTTTTAATAAAACAATATTTACCTTTGGCATTCGAAGTGGATGCTCCATCAGGGTAGCCAATGCCATGTCTGTCAGTGTGTGCCTTTTGACTGCATAGGATGTCATCTAATTTTTTTGATTCGGTGTTCATCCTATTCAATGAAGCTTTAGCAGTATTTAACTCAGATAAAACCATCTAAAGTCTTCCATTTAGATCATAATTTTCTGCTTTCAAAGTCTTCATATCAGAATCAAGTATGTCACACTTTTGTGATTCTGCATTTAATTTGTCAGCTAACCTATTATTTTCATCCTCCAAGTTTTGTATTTTTGTAAATGCTTCTACAAGTTCAGCTTTCAAAAAGGAATTTATCTCTTCAGACACTTTCCAGTTAATAGCAACCTTTTCATTCACTTTAACCATCTTCATGGTTTTCTTGAAAGGTGTTTCATATTCAACTTTCCAATCCGGTTCTTCATCTGACTTAGTATCTTGATCGGTTTCAACTTCGGAAGAAACATGGGAAGCAACAGAACCAGATGTTGCCATAAAAGCAATAAACTTTTCCTTGCCAGTGTCAGGCTTGTCAGACTCAGGATTTTCATCATTCTCATCAGAAGTTTCATCTTCTCAAGTAGCATTCAAAGCATTCTTTTTAGATTTTTTGTTTCCGCAGTCATTAGCAACGTGTCAATAACCTTTACACTCATAGCATTGAATCCCTTTAAAAGATTTTTTTTTCCAGAATTTTTAGGGATTGCCACATTGGTTTTCTTCCCCTTCATAATTAAAAAGCTTGAATTGCTTCAGGAACTATATATCAACTTGGGGATCAATTTCTTCGAAATCTGAATCTTAATCGCTTGCAGCTTTCTTGTATGATTCCTTGGATGCTTTTAAAGCAAGACATTTAGATTGTGTCTTCTCATTAGACCTAAGGTTTGCTTCAAAAGTTTATAAGTTGTCAACCAACTCATCAACTTTGAGTGTATTCAGATTTTTACTTTCCTCTATATCCACACCCTTTGCATCAAACCTTTCTAGAAGAGACCGCATAATCTTTTTTACAATTCTAATCTCAGGAATTGGCTTTCCTAAAGTAAAGGTATCATTCACAATTGCATTCAGTTTCGAATTAAACTCATCAAAAGTTTCATCATCTTCCATCTTTATGGTTTCGAAGGTTGTATACAATTTCTGAAGTTTCGACTGTTTGACAATGTTAGTCCATTCATGCATAGTCTGCAGAATATCCCAAGCTTCTTTTGCAGTAGTACATGTAGAAATTCTGCGAAACTGAGACATGCTAACTCCATTATAAATAACATTCAAAGCCCTAGAGTTACAAGTGACAGCCAACTCTTCTTCCTTAGTCCGCTTATCTTCAGGTTTGGGAACAGTTACCCCATCAGTAGTAATAGTGAGCAATGAATAGTCATTCACAGCAGATTTCCAAACTTTCAGATTTATAACTTTCAAGAAGGCAACCATCTTGACTTTCCTATAAGCATAATTGTTACCATCCAACAAAGGAGGCTTATTGGTTGAAGTGCCTTCGCGGTAGATATCCATTCTAGCAAAAACAGAATTAATACAATAAAATAGTGTAACCCGCTCTGATACTAATTGAGAATTTTGCAGAACCCACTAGAATTGATACTAGTTCTATTTTAACCAATTAATGCAGCGGAAATAACTATCTACAAATCACACACTACAAAAAAACAGACACAATATTTAGCGTGGAAACTCTTTTCAGGGAGAAAAACCACGATCTATAAATCAAAATTTCACGAACAGCTACAAGATATACTCACAATTCATTTCCCTCAGTCTGTACCTCAACCTAAGGATTGTAGTTGTTCTTGCACAGAATCCACTAACACGACTATTACTGTACACCGTTCTCCTTACTTAATCTCCTCGCACCATGTCAAACAAGATAATCATTTTTTTATAAGAGAGTAGAAGCAGCACAACCTTCTAGAGCAGCCCTTCAGAACGATCTCTCAATGGCTTTAGAGAAATAAGTAAATCTCTCTTAGGGTATTCTAGCCTTAGATCAAGAGAGAGAATTAACTTCTTGTGTTTTATCGTCGGGTTGAGAAAAACACACCCATTAAATAGCCCCAAGTTCATGCCTTAGTCTTCTAATCATAATCCAATCAAAAGAGCAAACCTTTTCCAACTCTATCAAAGAGTGAACTGGGTATAGCGAGCATGAGTCTCGCTACAGCGGAGACATCATTCTGCTAATAAGTTGATTTGGCTCCGACAGACCACAACTTTTGACTTTTGGCCTTACACTTGCATTGAACATGGCCTTGACAAAAGACAGACGGATCATGAATCAATGTTATGAGTTATGCGCCCCAGGAGCCCAATCAAAACTGTAGCATTGGCAAACTCTTGGGCCTGTCAGCGGATCTAATTCAGGAAGTACATGATCTGATATTGATTGCAAGACCCGAATCCAACGGGCTGGATTTGGGTGGGATCCATGTGGAACTGTAGAGGCCCGGTATGGATTACAACACCCAAAACCTGTTGAAGGGTCAAGTAAAGAGATTGGAACCTAGATCTGAGTATGCCCCATAATGGTTAATGGAAAACGGATCCATTGAATGAAGGCCCTAGTCCAATTTAAATACAGGCATGTAAGTTTTTGTTTTCTTTGGTCAAAATGTTTCATCTTATAATATTTGCCTCTTTCTTCGAAAAAAAAAAAAATTTCACTCCAAAGCCTTTCTAAACGGGTCAATTAATTTCAAACCACACTTAATGCGGGTCAACTCGAACAACCCACATGACCCACATTCAATGTAGGTCAATCTGCTTTAGGCTCCAGCAGCAGCTTCTGGCTTCTCCCCTTTTTTTTTTTTTTTTTTTGGAGGTAGGTTAGTTCAATCTCCTTGTATATGGTTTCTTTCATTTGTGGGCTCTTGTGTTTTTATTTATTTTCTGGGGCCTAGTTCTCTAAGCTTTCTTTAATTTAATATACTTTTTCCATTAAAGAAAAAAAAAGAAGAATGCCATTGGTGTTTAAGTTTTCTTTCCACTTTTTACTCTTTCTTTTGCAACACCTTCATTTCTATCCCAAATCTCATAAATATTTTCTTTTTAGCCCATATTTTTCATAAATCAGTTTTTACTCTATGAACTCTTGGATTGAGAGAAGAAGTACCATCATAATCTCCTCTTCTTTTATTTTCTTTTTAAAACTTATACTCTATCAACACCAAATCATTGTGATTAGTAAGTATTTAGTGATTTTGCATGATATGAATCAAATCTCTTTTTAATGGAACATAGTTTTATGGTTATTTGTGTACATGCATGTGCTAAGCACGGGTTGATTTGCTAGTGACCTTTTATTTTAACGTACATTATTTTTACCTTTTTTTAATGATTTGATATTCACTTTTATCTTTACTCCTCCAACTTGCACGAGTGTCTCAAAATCTATATCCCACCTTTTTTTTTTATAGCAACAAAGAGAGTTTTACTCATGTAAGAATTAATAAAACAAATCATCACATTAATCATGTTTAAGACACATGATTGGATTACCATGTCATTGGCTAAACAAATTATTTTCCTTCGTAACTAAGAAAGGTAGGATAAAAAAAAAATTGGGTTTAAATTTCAAACGCATCCTATGCTCTATTGATGAATTTATAGCAATTGGACAAAAGAATCTCTAGGTCCCCCAAAAGTCTGTCAATATCAATTGCGACCTTTCTTAAATGCAATTCAATTCTACAAATGGGGTGGGACCCAACCCCACACAATTAGACAAAAAAAGAAAAAAAAAGACACAGGAAACGCGTGGGAAATTATCTCTCTGTAGACCCAAAATTTTCTAATTACAAAAGCATCCACCACCCTTCTGCAATCACACCATCCATAGACCATGGCTTTCACCCTGAGAAGCACACCAACCCCTCTCTCTACCTCCTCTTCAACCCCATTTCATCAGCAAGCCAAGAAGAAACCTCTTCTCCTTCCAAACCATCGACCCCATCACCTTCCTCAACCAGTCTCATGCAACAGCAGCAACAACAGTGAAAAAAATGAAACCCAAAACCATGGTAGAACAATTGATAGAAGAAATGTTCTTCTAGGCATGGGAGGCCTCTATGGCGCTGCTACCGCCTTCTCCATCGACCCGAAGAAGGCAGCTGCGGCACCAGTACTCCCACCTGATTTCTCCCAATGTGGAGCAGCAGATCTCCCGTCTGGTGCCACCCCCACCAACTGCTGCCCCCCCGTCCAAAAGCCGGTGCCTTTCGAGCTACCCTCCCCATCCTCCCCCATGCGCGTTCGCCCTGCCGCTCATCTTGCTGATAAAGAATACATAGCCAAGTATGAGAAGGCAATTGCACTCATGAAGGCTCTCCCAGCTGATGACCCCAGGAACTTCACTCAACAGGTGAATAAATTTTAAGCCCTACATTTCAAAAAAAATAAAAAATAAAAAAAAATGGACCCTATTCTGTCTTATTATAATAAGAAGCATCACATACAAGCTAGAACAAAATTGAAATCCTGCATTTATGCAGCAGGAGGATTCTACTCTCCGCAACTTTTATTTCAAAAGAGAGAGAGGAACACTATATTCCTACTCTTATTATACCAAAGCTTGACCTTCTTTAGTCTCATTTTTTTTATGTTTTGCACCAAACCGACTAAAATAGAAGCAGCACAGAAAACGAGAACAATTTTTATCTCATATTAAGCAAACTGAAATCTATTCTGGCAGGCCAACATCCACTGTGCCTACTGCAACGGCGCCTACGACCAAGTTGGATTTCCTGACTTGGAGCTCCAAGTCCACAATGGGTGGCTCTTCTTGCCCTTCCATCGTTTCTACCTCTACTTCTATGAGAAGATCTTGGGCAAGTTGATTGGAGATGAGACATTTGCTCTCCCCTTCTGGAACTGGGACGCACCGGACGGAATGCCAATGCCGTCCATGTACGCCAATTCTTCGTCGCCGCTCTACGACAAGCTGAGAGATGCCAAGCACCAGCCGCCGACGCTTGTGGATTTGGACTACAACTTCCAAGATCCCACCAACACCGATATGCAGCAGATATCCAGCAACCTGTCCGTCATGTACCAGCAGGTGGTGTCGAATGGCAAGACGGCGGAGTTGTTCATGGGTGCGGCGTACCGGGCCGGAGGGGAGCCGGACCCCGGTGCCGGGTCGCTAGAGAACGTGCCGCATGGGCCGATCCATATCTGGACCGGTGACCGGACTCAGCCCAACACGGAGAACATGGGGAACTTCTACTCGGCGGGAAGGGACCCCATCTTCTTCGCCCACCACTCGAACGTCGACCGGATGTGGGACGTGTGGAAGACCCTGGGAGGGAAGAGGAAGGACTTCACTGACGCGGATTGGCTCAACGCGGGCTTCCTCTTCTATGATGAGAACAAGCAGCTGGTCCAAGTCACGGTCAAGGACTGCCGCAACTCGGCTGATCTTCGGTAATTAAAGATCTGTCTTTCTCAGTTTCTTATTCTAACTACTCTTCCAAATGCCTGATCCCAAATACTCTTCCAAATTGGGTTTTAGGTCAGCAAATCGAATATGCTTTTAGTGTTAGTAGCCTAGTTTTTAAGTTTGAATTCTGAATTAACTTGTGAGGTTCCTCAGTGGGGCTCACTTGAAAAATCTTAAATCCTGCAAAATGAATGGCGAGTTACTCCAATAGAAGTTGGCCTCACTCTCAAATTGGTCACCGTAAAACATTTGAATTTGACGAGGACCTTACTACAAGAACATTTATTTTGAATAGATTAGATGTTCTTCCAAGTGATCCAACTGACGAGCCTTGTGAATATTGCACCATGTCCGTCTGCCTTGAGGATCTTGACTTATAAAATTCTAGGTCAACAAAACTGAGGAGGTGAACACAGCTGAATTACATTTTTTGTTACTGTTGAAAGTTTGATTTTACAACGCTCCTATTTGATCTCACATAAATATCTAAACTTGTCAAAATAAATGCCCTCCCTTGTACAGATTTCATTCAAACAAGAATTAATTACACATTCTTGTCATATTGATACCTCAGAAAACATTTATTGTAATCAATTTGATGTTGACAAAGATAAAATCTTGGGTTGGTTAGGTCTGAGTCAGTCAGTAAAGAACCTTGGAAGACTTTTCCTTGTACATTATTATTTCTTTGAATTTGGCTTCCTAATCTCATTAATCTCCTGTCCACCATACGCAGGTACACCTACCAAGATGTTGGTATCCCATGGCTCAAGTCCAGGCCAACCCCTCTGAAGAAGAAGACCGCCGCGAAGGCGGCCTTAAAAGGAAAAACCCCAACTGGGTTCCCTCGAGACCTCGACACCATAGTGAAGGCTACGGTCAAGAGGCCGAAGAGGGGAAGGAGCAAGAAGCAGAAGGAGGATGAAGAAGAAGTGCTGGTGATACAAGGCATAGAGCTGGAGAGGGACGTCCGGGTGAAGTTCGACGTGTTCTTAAACGTGGCCGAGGAAGACGAGGGCTCGTGCGGTCCGAGCTCGACCGAGTTCGTGGGGAGCTTCGTGAACGTGCCCCACAAGCATGGGAAGAAGACGACCAAGTTGCAGACGTCCCTGAGGCTGGGGATAACGGAGGTGTTGGAGGACCTGGATGCTGATAATGATGATGATGTGGTGGTGACTCTGGTCCCACGCCAAGGGAAGGATGTGGTGTCTATTGGCGGGTTGAAGATAGAATTTAGTACTTGAGAAGCAGAATAAGAAGAACAAGATAAGGAGGAGCCTCAGTGAAATACTTTTGCAGCTGCCACACACATGCCTCTCTGTTTTCTCATGTCATTTGTCTTTTTAGTTGTCTGCTCATCTTTTGAAAGGGATAAATCAACTTTTGCGCGTTCAATCAAACACTATTTTAAGTAAATAAACTGACCATGCATTTGATTTTTAGTTTGCTGGAGCCTCTGTTTGTTAGAATTTCTGATGAGAAGTTAAAACGCTTGGAAATAGTAAGGTGCTTTTGGGATTTTCTCTTTATGACTGATTTACTCATTTCCACCAAATAGACATGTGATTTATTGATGACTTGTATCCATATATTTGTAACTTTGAACCCTCCTTTTTTGGCTTTTATATGGGAGGCTCACCTTTCATCAATTCAACTCATTCACACTCTTGACCCTTTGATTGAACACATAGAAGTATTTTTTGGAAATGATTCCGTTTGGTCAACTAGTTCACCTATCTATGCATAATGGCCTGTGTATAGGCCCGCCCAGTTGAAAATTATCACAAACAAGGATAGAAAAGTTTACAAATGGGCTGACCCAACATATCATGCCTTAAATATAAACAATAAACAGGCTTTGGTCCGTTTAGGATGGAACTGATCAATGAAGTAGAGTTCTTCTGCAAGTTATTGTGGGGCCATGTCTCTAGATCAAAATGTACCAAATTTGTGGCCTATTGTTGCTTATTAGTCAGGGCTGGCATTGAACATGGCCTTGACAAAAGACAGACGGATCATGAATCAATGTTATGACTTATGCGCCCCAGGAGCCCAATCAACACTGTAGCATTGGCAAACTCTTGGGCCTGTCAGCAGATCGAATTCAGGAAGTACATGACCTGATATTGATTGCAAGACCCGAATTCAATTGCTTTTGGCATATTTATGGGATGCCAACGGGCTGGATTTGGGCCTGATCCATGTGGTACTGTTGAGGCCTGGTATGGATTACAACACCCAAAACCTGTTGAAGGGTCAAGTAAAGAGATTGGAACCTAGATCTGAGTATGCCCCATAATGGTTAATGGAAAATGGATCCATTGAATGAAGGCCCGAGTCCGATTTAAATACAGGCATGTAAGTTTTGGTTTTCTTTGGTCAAAATGTTTCATCTTATAATATTTGCCTCTTTCTTCGATAAAATTTTTTTTTCACTCCAAAGCCTTTCTAAACGGGTCAAGTAACTTCAAACCACACTTAATGTGGGTCAACTCGAACAACCCACGTGACCCACATTCAATGCAGGTCAATCTGCTTTTGGCTCCAGCAGCAGCTTCTGGCTTCTCCCCTTTTTTATTAAAATTTTTTTTTTCCTTGAGGTGGGTTAGTTCAATCTCCTTGTATATGGTTTCTTTCTTTAATTTAATATACAAATTTCCATTAAAGCAAAAAAAGAATGCCATAGGTGATTAACTAAATTTCCCTTTCATCTAAATGTTTATGTTGCAATATATGAATCTTTAATTTTTCAATACTGATATCTAATTTGTAGTGTATAGAAATGCTCGTTCTCAACCCGGATCATTGTGCCGGTGTAGATTTTAGAGGAACAAAACCATTATCAGGCAACGTTACATTACTCTTACAGCACACATCACAACACGTATCATGTACCCACTAGTCCAGCTATTTATCAAGTGGGACTCACATAAACAGTTTTCTATCCAATCACAAGCTGTACAAGTGTGATTGGGTGAAAAACTTGAGGGTATGTTTAACAACAGTATTTGCAATGGATTCTTCACTGCTTTTCTGTAATGGCTTGAAAAACCCACGTTTGGTTGAACAAAGAGAAGAAAAAGAGGAAGTCTGTCGTCCGTGTTTTTTTTTTTATTTTGCCGGTCAGACATCCTCAAATCTTGAAAATCAATGGAAGTGAAGAAAGGTGGACCTACAGTGCTCCAGATGGTAACCAGAGAGTTATCGGTTTTTTTGTTTTTTGAACCGGCACGACTCTAGCCCGAGATTTTGATTACACTGGGCAAACCCCTGAGTCGTGATCTACATACTTACTCCCGTAAACTCTGAATTAACTGAAATTAAAACGAAATCCATAAAGAATAACACACATTCATACCTGACAATGTATATTTTTGCGGAACACATATATATACATTGACAAAGCAATTAAAACAGTACTAGTTCTTAAAAGTAAAATCCAATATATACATCTCACTTTACTATCTAAATCCACCATTGCATATTCAAAATACCATGTAGGTGACAAATATTTACATTCCAAAATGAATATTCAAAAGTACTTCTCAAAATGTTTCCAAAATGTTCTAAATTGTTCGCCCTTTGATCTATGTCTACTCAATCAATCCTCTTGGAGGAATTTGATTGGCCTCCTCCACATGCAGCGCAGCCTTTGCATTACCGGTACATGTAACTTGGCCTGTAATGTCATCAATAACACTGTGAACACGACGTTTCAACAATGCATGCACAAGTCTATAATAGTACATGCTAATAAATCTGTTTATCAATTCTACAGTCAATAATTCAAGACAACTCCATTCAATAACCGTAACCTAGACATTTGAGTCAAGTAATAACAATTACTAATGTTGGCAACTACATTAGTGTACAGTTCATTCAGTTCTCCCCAAAAGGAAGTATTCAGTTATCCGATTAACGGATTCAGTCAGTAATATATTCATTATTTATTTAATTTTCAGTGAGTACACTTTATTAAGTGACTTATCATTCAATATGTGTGAGATCTACCAGTGTCTTGATCAAAGAACACTGACATCACCATGGAACTCTGGAACACCCCATCCATCTACTGCAGTAGGATTGTCCATTAATTCATTTATTATATCATTTCATTACGTCATTTCAGCTCAATAAAAGCTTCAGAAACTACTATGTAGTGCCAGACTTAAGAGTCAATAAAACCATTCAATGTTTTATCCATTTCTGGATTCAATTCAATGTTTAATCCCCTTTGAGGATTTAAGTCATTTCAATAATTCCACTCGTAACAATTGAAAGGAATATGTAGCAATCCTAACCACATTCGATTTGAGTCTTAATAATAAAAATACAACTGAATGAGAGAACGAAGATAATTAGCACTTCTAGTCATTCATATCTTAATTCTAAACAACCATTTAGGTGTAACAATTGGTTATCAAATGCACATGTTATTCTCGATGGACATCTCCTTTATATATATCATGTGTGCATTATAGTCCCCGTAATTATCACCTATGGAAGTTTAGTCCATAATCCTAATTTAGGGAGTACTTATATTCACAAGAAACACTCATGAACCAAACAAAACCCAAAATTTTGCCCAGTTAAGTTCGGTCAGCTTCTTGGTTAACCCTCGGTTGACCGAACTCTGTCAGTTAACCATTCGGTCACCTGTCGGTTCGCAATTCAGAAGCTTCAGATTTTCTAACACTTATGCAGTTGTACTTGTCACCTGTCGGTCGACCGAACACTCCTTTATTGGTTAACCGAACCTAAGTTCGGTCACATGTCAATTCACAATCTAGAGAGTCCATTTTCATGGAAAATGGCTTCAAATAAGTTCGGTCACCTGTCGGTTAACCGAACTGTGACTTTGGCTGATCGAACCTAGTTTGGTCAGCTTTCCAGTAGCTTCATTTTCTTCTGCAAGTGGTGCAGAAATGTCGATCACGACCGAACAGTGCCTAGGTGCACAGAAAATCCAGAATCCGAATTTTCTGAAATTGAACTCCATGAGTTTCTAAATGATTCCGAGCATCTTAAATCACAAGAAATGTATATACTTGCCTTTGTTTGGAGATTAATTAGCAAGAACCCCTCTACTTAGCTTGAGTTTGAGATGAAAATCTCCAACTTGAAACCTTCTTTGAACCTAAAATGAAAGCCAATTCACAAATAGAACTCCTATGAGTTCCTTGTAATAGAAAACACTCTAAACTTGGAAGTTTTGTAACTAACCAAAGTACTTACTTGTAGCTCTATAGAAAGAACTTTGAGCCTTTTCTCAAGCTCTAACTCCAAACAAATGGAAGATCTTGATGAAAAAGATGAAGTCTTCTTCAAAACCGCATACAAAGCTCCAAATCTTGGCACTTGATGGAGAGAAAATGGAAGAAAGAAGGTGAAAAGTGTCTAGGGCAAACCCTTTTGTTGGAGTGAGTGGAATGAACTCATTTGAGTTCATCTCAACCCCTATAAGCCCATGTTTGCACAAAAACCCCCTCCACTTCTACTATTTATATTTCGAGTCAAATGAAGACTCATTTGATCTAATTCTCAGTGAAAGAGTTCAAGTCTTATACGGAAATTAACATACTCTTTGAGATACATGTGTTGGTATCAAGAGTTACCGTATTCAACAAAATACACAGAAATTCGTATTTATGAAAAAGTCCTTGTTTTCCTTTGTTTAAGTCAAAAACCAATTCAAATCATTCAATAACATTCATTATCATTTCATTAAGCTCAACTAACCATTTGAGACTAATTCAATTCAAGTTGACCATTAACTACAATTAGCCTAATTAAGCATGGTTAATTAGCATTAATCCCAATCAATTAGAGTTAATCTTGATTAACTCAGGACGGGGTGTAACAGAAACCTACCATAAGGGTCCCATAACCACGATCTGAATTGTTAATCACATTTAGAATGTCCAAAATGACTAACAGATAAAAAAAGTTGACCACTGATTCATCATATATTTTTAAAAATTTACAAAAAAGTTCAGACCATTCAATCATATTATTAGGATTTCTGTAGGTCGTTTTTGCAAAATCCAAACGATTCAGTCTCTTCAAAATGCCTAAAACGACTGTGAGTTTAAATTTGGAAGCATGATTCATCATGGATCATGACAAAAATAACAAAAACATACCAGCTGCTGAAGATACTTTCAAATTGGAGAATGCAGAGACACTGCTATAGTGAAGAAACTAGTAACACATAGGTCACCTTGTTTTGCTTTGGAGCCCTGCTTTTTAGGTCCCACAATTAGGATCTGGACCATTAATAATGATTAGAATGTCCAAAACGGGTATTAGGTCCAATTTCATTTGTTGAGCCATCATGGATTTTGAGATATTTGTGAGAAGTCTATATTATAAAATATCAATTTTTGTATTCCAGTGGGTCCCATATGAAAGATCCGAACCGTTCAAGTTCTCTAGAGAGCCAAGATGGATTTGAGGTAAAGTCCTAGTCCTTGATTTTTCATGGATTTTGAGAAAATTACAAAAAAACTATATCTGTTGGTTCATATATCCCACATCTGGTATGAATCCTCTTTCTTACCAAACCTAGAACTTTCCTAAAAAATCCTCTCAGAGGATATGGTGGATCAAAGAGAACAAGGGAATCCTCCAAATAGAGAATTACTTTTTGTTTACTAAACGTGCCCTATGTTGGTTAGACCTAGCTAGAGATGACCACTTGTGCGAGTCTGAATTGGGTTTCAACCAGATGGGGTCCAGCTTGAGCCATGACAATCAAGGATAACACAAGGTAAGGTTTGAAGGCACACTAGGAAAATATGAAATATCAGTCCAATCAAAACCATCAGTTTTAAACCCACAAAAGTTGAATTGCTCTATTAAGGTCAAATTTGTTGGGATAAATCAAACATTGAATACTGAATAATATCTGGAACTGTGTGAAATTTTAATTTGGGCAATTTCATTAAGGGCTATGGAAGTGGATTAGATTGATTAAAGGTGGGCCTCATGTGTAAAAGCTAAAGAAGTGGTGCTACAAAAGTAGTTTCTTGAAGACTCAATGGATGGGTTAGAATATGTATCTAGCTTCGACTTGGGCTGAACCCGGAGACTTGTACCAAGCCCAAGGAGGCCATTGTATTTAATTTGAAATAGATTTTATCTAATTCCAATTTGATAAAGGTGACAGAGAGTATATATCATACCATATAATATATCTCCTATGATAAAGTCTAGGGGTGCACAAAAAAAACCTCTAAACTGCTAAACCAACCTGGACCGATCCGAAATCAGGCGGTTTGGATTGGTTTTGTAGTAGATTGGTTCAGATTTCATTCAAACAGTTCGGTTTAGTTTTCAGTTTGAATGTGTGGTTAAACCGCTCAAACTGAACCGAATCGAACCAATTATATAAATATATATTTTTTATAAAATATATAAAGGAATATAAAAGATTGCTTGAAGAAGACTCGAACCTTCACTCCTTTACTTAAAGTCTAACCTCTCTCACCAATTGAACTGCCCTTTTTTTGTGAAAAAAATAAAAGAAGTAAAAAAAAGAAAAAAAACTTAACTAAACCGAAATGGTTCCTTTCGGCTTGGTTTGAGGACACAGGCGATTCGAATCTATTTGGAAAAATAGAAAACTAATGGGTTCGATTTGGTTGATGATTTTCCCTCTAAACCAATCCGAGCTGCCCATATGCACATTAAAATCTATTGTTATAACAAGGACTAAACAATATATCACATAATACGCTACAGCATGTGCATGCGTTTTTTTAATAATCTATAGCTTGGCTTAGATATTCATGGTACGAAGCTATATGAACAAACCAAGGTTTTAGACATAAACCTAGAACCTGGACCCAAAATTTAAAGGATAAGAATCAAAGAAGTCTTACAATTAAGGCTATTAATCCATCAATTGGGCACATGCATTACATCCAAAGTTTTTAAAATTATGTGCATAAAGCTAAACCTGGCTCTAGCCTCTAGGAGAAGTTGGCCTAATAGGTCTTCGTAAAATAAATCAAGCAAAACAATGTGTTTTTATAAATGATTTATTTGATGTTGGTCTCAATTTATTTTTGGAGTAAACTCCAATGTGTTTTTATAAATGATTTATTTGATGATGGTCTCAGTTTATTTTTGGAGTAAAATTTGGCCCTAAGCCCATACACTCTAATTGTCTGACTTGAATTTTACAAGCTATTACTGCATCAATGGATTTACTGAAACAACCATATGATTTCATTTACTCTGTTTTGTTTTGCTGTTAATTAATACGTTTCTCCTTTTTTAGAAAAAAATAAATAAATGAAACGTTGTAGGCTTTAAAACAATAGAAAACTAATAAGCACCAAAGCATTGAAACTTCAGTGGCAAGGCACCTTAGTATCGCTAGAGAAACCAGGGATTGATCCCTTGTCCACACATTTAGAGTATCACTCCCCTACCACTATTCCAAACTGCTAAAATTTAAAAGAGCAATCAGTGGGCCTGGCATTTGTAGTTCAATACTTTTTTTGGAAAGAATCTTTTTTAATATTTGTAGTTCAATACTTGAAGATTTGGCCGTCTGTGGATATCTTCGTTTTTTAGGATTTTAAAGTCCAACCTCCCTTTATAAGACTTGAAAAAACAATTATGCAGATTTACATTATGATGTCAATTTTTCTCAACTAAATATATACTCGTAAACACTGATGTTGATGTGAAATTCATACCTTTACTAATCCTCACTGGGAAATCCTCAAATCTGTGGTAGAGAGGAATAATAAAATCAGTGGATTCTTTATGGATTCCTCACTTATCACCAAGCGTGCAAATCCTGAGTTGGAAGAGTGGACTCCACTGTTGGGTGCAACTACTAAAAATCAGAGCCACTCAAATATAAGACCTCCCAATATTTGGAGTATCTCCAAATCTTATCCTAAAATGAGTTGGTCCCATCATAAAACTGACAACTTGATAAAGACAAGTGATTATGAATAATGCATAAGATTGTGTTGATCACCTTTGTTTGTCAAATGGTCAAACTTACGGTAGAATCAACTCATAGTAGTTCGGTTGGTTAGGTGAGACCCTTCTACAACAACGACTAAGATCAATCCCTGGCTACAACGCTAATCGCAACGTGTTAAGTCCAGGGAATTGCACCATTTAAGCATCATTTTAGAGTGAATTAGGGACTTAATTAGGTTAAATGTATCAACTTTCACTTAATTTCATCATTTCAAGCAATTTTTACTTAGGAATTGGAAATTCCACATTTTCACACATTTTCTGCATTATTTAGCATTTTATGCAATTCTTCTTCGAAGAGTCCCAGTTGGAATAAAACTTCGTCCAAACGGGTCCCACTTCAAATTAGCCTCTTTAGCATTTTACAAGTTGAATTAGAATGTGCAAAAAATATATGACCCGCAGAACCCTAAAGAGGGCTTGGAGAACAGTCCTACAAACATTAGGACTTTGTAATGGGACCCACATCCCTCTTGGACGTCCCACACTCTCTCCCCTCATTCAAGAAGATTCCAGAAGCTTCTAGATTATTTCCCTATCCTTATCTCTCAAGAGGTTTGAAAGTTGCAGAAATTATCACAAAAGAAATACAGAGTTGGACTAAAATTGAAAGAAGATAGAAGAAACAAGGAAACAGAGTCCAAGAAGGACTCCACACTTGTTGGGACGTCAAACACTCTCCCATGGGCCCCAGCTCCCATGTATGGAAGAGTCCTATCACAAGAAGAAAGTCAATCCCGTTTTCTCAGGACTACCTATAATAAAATGGCAATAACTTTTGATCCGGCCTTCAGATCGATGAGATTCACCTACCGTTGGAAAGCTTATTCATAGTAGATATCCGTATAATCCACGATCAAGAAAATTGGAGCTGAAATGACCAAATTATGACCTCAGAAATTTGGCTATGAGTTTTCTACTCCGGATTACAATTAGTTACAACAAAAGCAGGCCCGATCTTTGTTCAAAGTTCAAATTAATTCCAGAAAGATTAGGAGATTGGAACTTTCTCTCATTTTATCTCATCCAAACTTGGAGCGCCCAATTGATTGTGCCTTATCTCATCCTCTCTTGAAGTTAATTGCAAGCAAGAGAAAGGAACAAGAAGAACTTCACGTTAAAAACTATTTAAGGGAACAACCCCCATGTGGATTGGCATAACTTCTCCTCCCTTAGGTGGGACAACCACCACTCAACTCCCTCTCTTCTCCACCTCTCTTCCCCCTATTATTTTTTGATTTTATCTTTTTTAAAGGTATTCTGGAGCATTGTTCCAAAAATTAGGATTTTTAGAAGAGAGATTTTTGAGAGACCATTATAAAAGGAGATGCTATCAATGAAATTATTTTTGAAGTTCTTTTCAATAGCTAGTTTGATTTCTGGATTGTAGCACACATATGAAGCTAAGTAGATATTTGATTTAATTTATGTGATTTGTTTATTTCTTTCTTGTCTCTTTTAAATGCATGCTTTCTTAGAACAATAGATCTGCCTTCATGCCTTAGGCAACCTCTGTTTTGATTCTAATGACATAGTTTGATGATTTGTGCTTGTTTTGATAGATTATGCTTAGGGGTTAGATCCTTTGATAGTTTATGCTTAATTTGATAAGTCATTCTTATGATTTTTCATTCTGTTATGAGTTGAAGAAGGTATTGGGTGGTGATATAATTCTTTTTATCAAAAAAATAACTTTTGCGAATGACAAAACCTCCTGATCATAAACATTGATTTATTTCTGATCTGAGTTATTTTTGAGACAAAGAGTAGAATAATTGCATGGATGGATTAATTATCTTGCTTGGTGGATTCTCGATGCTCTAATCTATTTTATTTATTGAAATCTTTGTACTTTTGATTAGTTTGTGTATGCCTTGTTTTTTTTAGTTTTTCTTATATCTCAATTGTTTTTTTTATATTTATTAATCTTTGATTTAAAAAAGCTTCAAAATTTTATTTTTAACTTAGTGGTGCTCTCTATGGGATCGACCTGTATTTGCCACTGTCCCAACAAGACAACTATGCACTTGCAGTTATTATTAGATTGAAATAAATTCTACATGACAAGGGAGATGGGTGATTCTGCGTAGGTGTGTGTGTAAGCACTTACCTTTCAAAAAAGAAAAGAAAAAAAGCTCCTATTGGGTTAAAGTTTAGAGATATCTGTTTTTTTCAAAAATGAAAAGGGGAATTTTATTCATTCTTGAATGTTTTACAGAAAGATGTGAAAACAACTTGCAAATGTATTTGATTGTGCTTTGAAAAGTTATCTCCACTCCATAAAACCATTGTTGTGCCGTTTTCCATCACCAACTGGTTTTTAGATAAGTGGTAGCTCAATGGCGTGTAAGATCCTACAACATACATATTTATATGTACTGCCCAATACAGGGTCATGGCCAAATACTTGTGCTCAAATATTAATTTTGTGCATCACAAGTTTGATTTAGATAGTCAGATTAAAATACACGCTAAGAACATTGAACCCATATCCAAGATTTTTAAACCCATCCCTTCTGGGTATTCGTGTGAATACTCGTTTTTCATTGCCAAAGATCAATCTTGTCTAAATCTTTCATGTGCATTCCCGGCAGTCCCCCTCCCCCGTTTCACATAAAAAAAGACAATCTGAGTGGATCTCGCATTTTCGTTTGAGGGGTGATAGATAGTTTGGTTTTGGGGCAAATTTAAGATCTTCATGTAGATTTAAAGGGTGGGTCCTTGAGTATTGTTGGATTTTTTGAAGTGTATATAGAATTTTTATATAGATTTCGGAAGTGCAATAACAGACTGCTATTTGAAGGGTGCAACTGCATTCACGTGCTTGTACCTGGGTCCAACCCTGATCTTACACGCACCTCATGGCTCATAGTGAGCCCATCTCATGACCGATAGAAACGGACCACATGCATGGGACTCCCCTGGACATCATGTCCCATTTTTTACACCCATCCAAATGACTTGTACTGTTGGATCGACGGGTCGACTTTCAAATGGCTGGAACTTATGTTATATAGGGGTTAGGATGATGAGATAGGGCCTATATTTTGTACACAAATAGGCCCCAACTATATGAAGAGATGCCCTCCAAACTCATGCCAAAGTAGGGCCTAGGTGAGCCACATTGAGGTGTACATGGAATCTTCCATGCACACCGAGTATATTGGACCCTCTTCTCATGATACTCCCTTGTACCAAGATTCATACCAAAACCTCGAGGCGTTACCAGAGGAGCATAAACAATTTTCAATACTCCCTCCACGTGAAGCTCACTCCTCCACAGTTCCCCTCAAGTGGAACCCCACCGACAAACTTTTGGTGGGACATATTATTTTTAGTACAAATTCATTCCTTGTGCAATTGTCTCTTATACCATATTAAATTTACTTAACTATCCATCCAAAACAAAAACTCAAGACGTTAGGGGTGAAATGCCACTCGAACCCAGAGCTAGCTGGTTCTCCCCGAAATGCGTTGAGGCGCAACAGTTGACTGGACATCTAGGGGTAAAGCGCTGTTTCGGTGCAGGCCGTGAGAGCGGTACCAAATCGAGACAAACTCTGAATACTAGGTATGACCCCAAAATAATAGAGGTCAAGTTCGGACAGTGAGACGATGGGGGATAAGCTTCATCGTCAGGAGGGAAACAACTCGGATCACCAGCTAAGGCCCCTAAATGACCGCTCAGTAATAAAGGAGGTAGGGGTGCAGAGACAGCCAGGAGGTTTGCCTAGAAGCAGCCAGTAGAGATGACATATATAGTTTCCAATACTCTCCTTAGTACTCAACAACTGGGACCTTTGTACCGGATAATCCCAAACCCATCACAAAGTGCAAGATGTATGAGGTGGGTCCAATTTTGATTTACCTTGCCTCGCCAAATCTGGGCTCATCATGATCCCACTGGTCAAGGATTCCTAGTTACAAAAGCATTCAATGGCATCTACAATGGATGGTCAACTACAATGGCATCTGTGCAAGATTTATAATCTCTTCTGATTTCTGTTAAAAACGTTGCTTTTTGTCTTTTATTCTTAAATAATTGTAATGGCCCAGCCTCTAAAGAGGCAGAGGGATATTAAAGTGGAGTAGCTAGACCCAGCATTTGCAAATAAGTCTTGTTCACGTGGTACATTATTTTTATGATTAAATAAGTTAACAATTACGGAAAGAGATTAGAATAATGACTCCAAATAAAAAATAAATAAATAAATAAAGAGAGTGGACTTGTGTTATTTAAAGTTCATATCAAGAAAACGTGACTAACACATTTTTAGGATGAAAAAAATAGAGATATTATAATAATGAGTCAACAAAAAGAAAGTCAAATTGTCAATATTTAAAACTCATATTAACGAAAAGCGACTAATATTATATTTACGATGAAATAAATTTTATTTATTTTTTTTTACTAGATTGGACTACTTGCCATGAGTGATACTATCAACTTAAAGGTCGTGGGATTGATCCCTGGATATATGTGTGTCACCAATAGGGGTGTTCATGGACTTGGCCGGGCCTAACTAAGGCATATCCTGGCCTAGTCGAACTTTAGAAACATAAGCCCAAGCTTGGCACAATCCAAAAATGGGCCATAAAAGTCAGGCCAGAGCCCAACCATTTAGTCAACCAGGCCGGACTGAACGGGGCTTTTAAGGTTTGGGCCGAGCCAGGCTTTGTGCTTTCTTTCGCTTAATCCAAGCCCGGGCTAGTTATTAAATGGGCTAAAATTACATATCCAAGCCCGGTCTAGAGTGGGCTAGGTCGACATTAGGCTCAAGGTGGCCCGACCTATAAATACCCCCAGTTACTAATGTGCCAACACTACTCAAACATGGCCATGTTGGCTAGATGAAATAAATTTTGATCTATAAAGAGAGAGAGATTAGAATAATAACTCCCCGAAAGAAAAAGAGGAAGTTGAAAAAACACAACAAAATGAACACTCATTAAAATGTTTTTATATGAAAAAAGGTCGGTTTGAATTATTAATTATCCTCACATGGCCCTTGTTTGCTCCCCGCTCCCCTTAAAAATCTTATGAGGCCTGCACCTAGAAATTATTAATATTAGAGGCTCAACAAGAGATCCGGGCATAGATCGAGACCCAAAACAAGGGCTCGAATATTTATCTTCAATAAAACATCCAAATATGTTTCCCTAAAATCAATCTCATTTTGGGTTTTCATATTGGGAGGCCACCTTTGATCAAAGCCACTTTCTCTTCTTCCTTTCTTCAGCTCCCTTCCTAAAATCCCTATCTTCTCTTCCTTGAGTCCTCCTTCCTGCCTTTCTCTGGGTTCTGCTCTTCACTCTCTCTCCTGTTTACTACATATAATAAGGTGATATCTGCCTGTGACCATGCCAGTTCCTAAAAAGGATGGTTTCGCAGATCAAATGGAATTGCGTGTCTTAGAAAAGTACAAGAAGGCAATCCAATTCATTGAGGATGTCACGAGTGACGCTGAAGAGGTTCAGAAGAGCGTTCTCTCTGAAATACTCACTCAGAATGGACATGTCGAGTACTTGCAGCGACATCGCCTAGATGGGCGGACCAACCAGGAGAGCTTCAAGAGGCTCCTTACCTGTTGTTGATTACGAGGACATGAAGCCAGACATACAGCGAATCACCAATGGCGATACTTCTCCCATCCTTTGTGGGAGACCCATCTCAGAGCTCCTAACCAGGTGGGTACCCTTGGGTCTAATTCAGTATATAAACTTATTCAATTATCTTTGGTGTTACCACCTCCATCTTTGTAGGACTAATCGGTAGTATGGGTTTTGTTTGTGCAGCTAAGGGGCATCGGCCGGGGAGGCAAAACTGATTCCATCGACAGAAGAAGAGCTCGAGAGGCGCTTCCTTCGGTACAAACTTTTGATGCCTGTGATGAACCAATTTGTTCAAGGTTTGGACAAAGGAAAAGGATTATACTTCTTATTTGTGAGGGCAGAAAATAAGACTACTGGAGGACTAGTGTCACGACCTGGGCCTGAGGTACGATTACCACCGAGCTAATCCCGAGCCGCGGTGCATACTTACTCCCGTAAACTCTGAATTAATCGAAGTTAAAACAGAATCCACTAGGGATAACATTCATTCATACATGTCAATTATACCATTTGCAGAATACAGATTCAACTGTACCAATTTACAATTGATCAGTTCTATACAAAATTAAAAGTCTTTATACATGTACAATGTCAACCACTGCATATTCAAATACAATACAAGGTGACAACTATTCAAGTTTTCAAAACATTAAATACCAAAATCCTTTTCAAAAAGAATCCTCAAAAGAATTTCTGGTCTATTTTACACTCGAATATTCATATCAAATGGTATCTCATCTATTCCATTCAATCAAAACTCCTCGAGTGGTCTCCTCTGCTGCCGCTGGGGCCTCTGCTGGACCGGCATTGGCAATCGGGCCTGTAATGCCATCAATGACACCAGTGAACACGACGGTTCAACAATGTATAAACAAATCTGTGATATCACATGTTAATACAAATACTAACTCCATTCAGTCTATCAATTAAACACTCAATTCCAGTTCTAGATAATTCTAGACAATTCATTCAATAGCAATAACATATGAGTTACATAGAGTCAAATAATAGACATTTACAAATTGGCAACTGCCATAGCATTTATTTTATTTGATCTCGATTCATTTCATTTCATTTACCATCTTTCCTCAAAGGAATGATTCATCTTCCAAATGGAATGCATCAATCAATACCCATAGATATGATCGGAAATGTGGGATTTGCCGGTGTCCGGGCCAGGGACAACTGCCATCACCTCGGAACTCCGGAACATCTCCAAATCCATCTACTGCAGTAGTAATAGTCATTTGTATATTTATTAATTTATTTAGCTCTTTTAGAGCTTTAACACAATAGCTATGCAGTGCCAGACCCAAGAATTTATACCCTTCAATCTTTAATCCATTTCTGGATTCAATTCATTTTCACAGGTTCCTTAAACACAATTAAGAAGGAGTAAATGTGATACAATATGAATACAATCCACGAGGGAATCAAGACAATGAACAATTCCCCTCATTTCTACCTTAGTTTAAACCAACTATTCAAGTGTAATTATTGGTTATCTAATACACGTGCTATTTTTTATGGACATCGCATTTATATTATATACGTGTACATTAGATTCCCCGTAATTATCACCTATGGAGGTTTAGTCCATAATCAATTAAATACTTAATACACTATTAGAATAACGGTTCAATCCCAAAAATCCTCCCTTTATTACTCTCAATCGTCAACAATCTTAAAACTAATTTAGGGAATACTCGTGCTCATAAAAGCACTCCTAACCCAAACAAAAACCAAAATCCACTGGGTCCGATTGATTGGATAGAAATTTGCTCCTAGTGCCCTGTCCTCCAATCGATCGGACAAAAAATATGTCCCAAATATTTCACTGTCCGATTGATCGGACAGGTTCGGAACTCAATTCCAGAACTTGAAACTAATTTATTTCTTCTCCTCATTTCTTTCAATTCTACACTTGCATGTAAATTAGGACCTCCTGTCCTCTCCTCATTCACTATCTCATGCATACACACATGCACAACTCTTTCTTCCATTTATTCCCTCAATCCACAAAATCATTCAATTCGAAATATCAATGGAAATTGTACACAAAATTCCAAATCAATGGTATATCAATAGTAATCAACATTAGCCACAAACAACTGTTTATACTTGCCTGTCTTAAGCCAATTAACAAAACCCCTCTGCTTAGCTTGATTTAGAGGCCAAATCTCCTCAATCCAAACCCTAATCCCATGATAACAAGAAAAACACATCTCTATGAGCTAATTGAACTAGAAATCAACTCTAACATTCAATAGAACTTCAAAGTTCTATAAGAAACTTAATAACTCACTTATAGCTTTAAGGAAGAAAGTTTAAGCTCTTTCTCAAGCTCTGAAGACTCCAAAAATGGAAGAAGCTTGATGGGGAAGATGAAGATGATGAAGTCTTCTCTCAAAACCACTTGAAATCCTTTCAATCTTCACACTTGTAGAAAATGGAAGAGAGAAAAAGAAAAGACTCTAGGGTTACTTTGTGCTGGAAATGAGTGAATGAACTCATTTGAGTTCATTCCTCTTATAAATCCATTTTTGCACATAAGCCCACTTCTTTTCATTTATTTACAACTTAAGTCAAATGAAGGGTCATTTGACCAATCTCAAGTCAAATGGACTCAAGTCTATTATGAAAGCTAATATGCTAATCGAGATACACACGATGGTATCAAGAGTTACCGCGTTTGACAAAATACGCGAAAATTTGTATTTACGAAAAAGTCATTGTTCTATCTCTTTTGGGTCTAAACTCAAGTCTATTAGCTTAATCTCATTCAATTTCAATTCATTAAGTACAATTCAATCATTTGAGACTAATTCATCTCATTTTGGTCATTAACCACAATTAGCTCAATTAATCATGTTTCACTTGCTCTAATCTAGTTTAATTAGCCTTAACCACAATCAGTTTGGGTCGGGGTGTAACAACTAGTTGTTCGCCCAATTCTAACAAGCTTCTACAAGAGCAAGCAATTCAATGACAGGGCTTATGATCCCTACGACATCTACACCAGCCCCATTGAAGCCATTCTCTGCTCGGATTCCTACCAAAGCATGTATTCTCAGTTGCTTTGTGGGCTTTACCAAAACAAACAAGTTGTTCGAATGGGGGCGGCATTTGCCACCGGTCTGGTTAAAGCGATCCAGTTCCTAGAGAAGAATTGGGCTAGTCTCTGCAATGACATACGATCTGGCACCTTAGACGCCCGAATCGCTGACCATTTGGGTGAGAGAAGCTGTCATGAAAATCCTAAAGCTCGACCATGAACTAGCAGAATTCGTGGAAAATGAATGCCGTAGAGATTCCTGGAAAGGAATCATAACTCGATTGTGGCCTAATACCAAGTACATAGAAGTTATTGTGACCGGGTCCATGTCCAAGTACATCCGAACACTTTATTTTTATAGCAATGGACTTCCCCTCGCATCGACCAAGTATGGATCTTCTGAGTGTTTTTGCTTGGTCAACCTAAATCCTCTTTGCAAGCCAAGTGAAGTTTCTTACACCTTCATCCCCACTGTGGCCTATTTTGAGTTCCTGCAGATTCACATCAACAATGGAGTTGTAGGTTGCATCTCAACACTCAAATCGCTCAACGAGAAGGAGAAGTCAGACTTGGTAGATCTTGTCGATGTGGAGCTTGGAAAGGAGTATGAGTTGTCACAACATACACTGGTTAGTGAAGTAGCTCTTTGATACTCAGTATTTTTACTAAATCTATTACTGGTATTTTTCTCATGTATCATGCTCAATTGTGCAGGTCTATATCGCTATAGAGTTAGGGATGTGCTCTAGGTCACCGGATTCAAGAACAAGGCCCCCCAATTCAACTTTGTATGTCGAAAGAATGTAGTCTTGAGCATCGATGCTGATAAAACCAATGAGGTGGATCTACAAAATGCAGTGAATAATGCCATAAAGCATTTAGAACCATTTGGAGCATCGCTCATTGAATACACAAGCTACGCCGACACCTCAAGCTTCCCTGGTCACTATGTTCTCTATTGGAAGCTCAGCATTTGTAAATCTCCCATACCATCAGCGGTCTTTTGAGGATTGTTGCCTTGCAGCAGAAGAATCTCTTAACAATGTGTACCGTGAAGTTCGATTTTAGACAAGGCAATTGGTCCCCTAGAGGTAAAGGTTGTTGAAATGGGCACCTTCGACAAGCTCGTGGACTATGCCTTGAGTCGAGGAGCATTAATGAATCAATACAAAACACCCCTCTGTGTGATATTGACACCGGCCATCGAGCTGCTGAACTCTAGGGTTCTTTCCAACTACTTCAGTCCTAAGTGCCCAAAATGGGTTCCAGGGCTTAAATAATAGGGAAACACTTCGAGCTCAATAAGGCTGGCTTTGATTATGGTTGTAAAAGAAAAGTACTTGAGTAGTTTGTGTAGGGAATGTTGATTCAAACATGAATGAGGTCCACTAAAGTGGGTCATTTAAATATTCTACGTGGGTTTGCTTTTAGGGTGTAGTGTTCTATGTAACATGCATATGTGCGTCTTGGTGTAGCCATTTCCTGTTTCTCAGCAAGTGTTCTATATAGCATAGTGGAATTCGTTCCTACTTGGAAGTAGTTCTTATCGATCTGTTTGTTTTTATTTTAGGGAAAATTTCAGAATAAGGCTTAACTTTTTGGGACATTTCAAATTAGGACAAAATAAAAGTCAGTTTTCAAAGTGCGTTAAGTTTCCCAAACTTCTTTCAAACCAAGACATTTGGCTACACCTCCTTGCCGCAGGTGAGTCTTGGTGCTTTTGGGCAAGAAATGTCCTAGAATGCCTTGAGCCTTGAGCTACTTTCCTCCCTCTTTTCCTCTTAGTCCTTACCTTTTCTTCTCCTCTCCCTCTTACCCTCCTTCACAAGCCTTCAACAACCATTGCCGGTAGCCGTGGCATGTGGGTTTTCTCAATTCTCACTGAAGAGGAAGATCATGGTCTTGTTATGGTTGTTGGTGCTAAGAAGCACTTGGGCTACGTTCCTGACAAACCCAGATGGAGGCCATGATCACCATCTCCAAACGCGACCCATCTCCATCCCTTCATCACAACATTCATTGCCTGCTCACATCATCACCGACCTTCACAGCCCACTTCAAACATTGACTTCTTCCACTACTGGGATATAGGTCGGCTCAGTTCAGAGGTTTGGTCTTTTTTCAATCTGATTATAGACCCATTAACCAAGGTCCAGCAAAATCATCAAAGGTGGGTCTGCTACAATCTAAGGTCGATTACATGAATCTCTCTCTAAGGCACATACAAATCAAGATATATGGAAATAGAGTTAGAAGAGTTAGAGGTTATGTTAGGTGCCTAACATTGCATGGGCCTTCATGTGTGGAATTGCATGGTTTGGACAAGTGGTTTGGAATAAGTCTGGTTGTTGAATTGGTTTAGTCAAATGTCGTTATTTTAGTTATTATTTTGTTGCCAGTTTTTAGCCATTAGCTACAGCTACCTCAAAGTGCCCTTCATTAATGGAAGCAGCCGAAGCTTTTCTGCAATATCTTGGCTTAAGAAGTTGTGAGTGCTTCTAGAGTCCACCAAAACTGTCACTACCAACCGCCCTATAATTCCCTTTATGCGCATTGTCTGCGGAACCTGGGTGCCATATATGGCATACAAAGAGATTTCTGGGGTGGTTTCTTCCACCTCGATGTGACCGCGCGCCTTGCACGTCATCATCTAAGAGGGTCTCCTCGTCCTCAGGCTAACAAGCTTCCAACGAAAGAAGTTTCTTGCATTTGTGACCAGGTCGGAACTTCTCGTTGCAATTGAAACATAGACCCTTATTGCGCCGTTCCTGGATTTGTTCAGGTGTCAGTCTTTTGATGGTTGATGAGCTTATGTGGACTGACATCGCAACTGGTGCTGAGACTACTCTCTTGCTTTTTGGATTTGCTAGCTGATGGTGTGTCAAACTCTTGGCTTCATAAAGTCTTGCCATTCCAACAGCTGCAGAAAGGGTGGCTTGTCGCGCAGCTTGGACATCGGCTCGCAAGTTCTCTCGGAGACCACTGACAAAACAACCCACTTGTAGTGCCGGAGTCAATTTTCCTACTCGAGAGAGAAGTCTTTCAAACTGGGTTTGATAACTCTTTAAATGACCCAGTTTGTTTGAGTTTTGTAAGGTCTCCAAAGAAATCTTCAAACTAGGTGGGGCCATACCTTGCATGCAAGCCTTCCTTTAACATATTCCAAGAGATCAGTTCTTCTTCTTCTTTAAGCAGTTGTTACCAAAGCTGGGCCTCCCCCTCCAGATGGTAGGCTGGCAAAGGAACTTGTTCCTTAGAGTGCCTTGGAATTCAAAGAACTGTTCGGCTCTGCAAATCCAACTGGTGGGATCCTCACTCCCGTTGAAGCGAGGCAAGTCAAGTTTAGCAAGTTTGGGAGCGAAGGTGTGGGATGGACCCCCTAAGTCACTACTCCGCCCATTTCGATTGTAGGAGTTTTCACCATGGGCTAGGCTTGCCAAAAGCTAATCAAAAAGCGCTTTCATGGCTGCAAAGATATCTTGCATTTCCATTAAGATTTTCTCCTGGCCAGAAGACAAAAAACGGACATCTGCTTCTAGTTTATCAATCCGATGTGCTGCCATGGCTGGCTCTGATACCAAACTGATAGGGACTTCTGTGAGTGAGTGGGTTTCTGAATTTAGATGAGCCTCAACTTGTTGATGTGTTCTTTGACCCTCTCTTGTCCTTAGCTATTTTGAAAATGTGTTTATGAAAAAAAATAGAATAAGAGGAACAAGAGAATGATTGATATCTTTGAGGGAAACCAACCTCCTTTAGTTTCACCGATGATCTTTTTTTCCTTCATGCCATGCAATTTATAAGGTAAGTTACATAGCTCATTTGAACGTTGAAATTAACTCCGAAAAACTGGCGACAAAATATTAACTAAAATAACAACATTTGACTAAACCAATTCAACAACTAGACTTATTCCAAACCACTTGTCCAAACCATGCAATTCCACACATGAAGGCCCATACAATGTCAGGCACGTAACAGGTTACCTTCTCTTAGGATGTATGACAAAGGTCCAACAGGAATGCTTTGGGATTCTTATTTTGAAAATGCTTTAAAGATTTGAATGCCCTAGATCTGTCCCACATATTTTTAATAAACAGGTGCCCCACTTGTAAACCTTGTTCTTGCCCCACATCCCAAAATATTATTGAAAACACTCATATTCTCTTTTGACATCTTCTCGCCGAGAGTACCGAAATCTTTTTGCGTTGTTCTCTCTCAACATCTTTTTTCTATTGAGAGTCTGAGATCCTCATCGCACCAATCGAGCTTCTCATCGCCAGTCCTATCATGGTTAGTATCTTTCTCTCACCAAATAATCCTAAATAAAGCAACCTTACTCCCCCCCCCCCCCCCCCCCCCCCCCCCCAAGATCTAGTATAATCTTAATCACTCTATACCTAAATCTGAACCCTTAATTTCCAAATCATAATTTCAAACCCTTAATCACCAAATCCTATTCCAAACCCTAAGCCTAAATCACCAAATCAGAGCGTACCTACAAGTCCAAAGATGACCAAATCACCATTGGGCACACTTTATTCTTCAACTCATACATAAATCAAGCCTTAGGGTTCATATGTTTGGATAACTTGAGCTATATTTAACTGAAAATCTTTGTTCTTTGCCATGAACCCACAACCAACTATAGAGAATTACTTTTACAACTAAGTTAAGTGTAGGCAACCAAATTCTTTAGATCCAAACATAACCCCTTTGGAAACCCAAATTGTGTAATTAGGTGCTCACCCAAATCATTGTTTCAGGGCATCCAAACAGCTATGATTAAAGAAAATGTTGTCTTAGGTTGTTTTGATGATCACTTGGGAGAGACGGTGGGAAGACCCTTCAATTGGACGGGAGATCCGAGCATGAAAAAAAGATTCTATATATTTAAATGAAATACATTTTTTCTTTTGATATTGTTAATGTGAAAAAAACCTAGCAAAACCGAGCAAAAATTTAGCCCCACCCAAATAAAAATCCTGGGTCCACCGCTGTATGCAACGATAATCATTATTTAATCATGCAGTCTTATTTTATAGCTTTTGCTATCTTAGTTCTTGTAACTTGCTTTTATCTAAGCATTTCTGATACTCTGTTTATGAAATCTTTATCTTTAACTTCAGCATTTAATCTATAACTATGTAATGCTTTGTTTCTATTGCAGGATACCTTGGAATGGGAAGCAGAATATATTGATTGACGGGTAAAAAGCTTGCTGTTTTATTAGCGACTTTGTCTTTATAGACATCATTATCAATTTCATGTTTCCTTTTGCCTTAGCAGATTCGATGGTTGTGCTTTCCTTGATTTTATTCGAGATTCTGATTCTAGAGTTTCTCGGGTCCAAGAGAAAACAGAGGAGGAAGAAGAACTAGAAGAGTTTGTTAATTTTGAGCATTATCGGGATTTAATTAAGCATCGCCGTAGAGGATGTCGGTACTTTTTTATTTTGATCATGTGTTACTATTCTTGAACTTGCCAATATTTTTCTTCAGTAACTTATCCCAGTTTAAGTTTTAATGATTAAAAAATCAATGTTATGGATCATTTACTCTTTGATATTGATGTTGTGATTCTGTATGGCTTCAATCTCATGTAACTTTTCACCTGCTGAGCCATGTCTATTTAACAGTTACTGATGAAGAGGGTTTGAAATATGTTAATAAAGAGTTGGAGGCAAAGGCTGCTGCTCCTTTTGCATCAGACAGGTGTGGAATATGCTTATCTTCTTGTTAGGGTCATATATGCTTCTTTTTATTCAAATTCAATGACCTTATTTTTTTATCCAAGCCAGGCTGTTCCATGATTAAGGAATGGCCTGGCTTAATATAATATGAAGTTTGAGAGCCCAACAAAAGGGAACAAAAATTTTCAAATGCTAGAATCACTTCTTGGAAGATCAGATTTGGGAATTCCTTCAAACTATTTAGTTGAAGTGGCCAAGAAACTGTCAAAGAGTGATCCTTAATTGCAATGCCATCCACCCTGACATATTTTTGGAAAGTGTTGTTCCATTCAAGCCAAATTGACAACAGAACAGTGCAACAACATATTTCCAGAATATTCCTTTTTGAGAGGAATATCAAAGCACCAACTTCCTATAAGAGTCTTAATCAATTAAGGCGTCATTCATTGCACTCCTAATTGCTGGGCATGACATATAACTTCATGCTTCTGTTTTATGCCATTCTCCTAGACGCTCAGAAAGCCATTTTCACCATATGAGTTTATGAGTTGAGTGCAGCTTGTTGAAATTACATATAGTTTATGTAAGCTCTTTTATTCACATCTAATACTACTGTTTCATGTTTGTCCCCAAGTAGATCATATACAGCACAGCCTCCACAAACCAAGGGTTAATATTCTAAGGTGGGATTTTCCTATGAAGGAGATGGGAAAGAAGAATCCCAGCAGTTGGAGACGGATGAGGATGAGGATGGTGATGTTGATGATGTTGAAAAAGAGATTAGCAGTGATGACAGAAATGATGAAGGAATGGATGCAATTGCAATAGAATTTGGAGTGAAGAGGTTTAACTGGCTTGTTTATATGGACAAAAACGCCAAAGAGGAGGAAAAGCGGCAAAAGGAAGTAGTTAAGGGGGATCCTGCAATTGTATGTTGATCACATTTTGTGGATACATTTTTTTATTTGGGTCTACTTTTCAAACTCCAGCACTTTTATGTCTACATGGTCTTCACATTCCCAATTTTGCAGAGAAAGCCGAGTCGGAAAGAAAGAAGAAAGGCATCTCAGTTGGAAAGGGAGAGGAAGAGGGAAGCTGCTCGTATAACAGGAAGCCGAGTGCTCTATCACGATCCCTACAGGTAAAAACTTACATGCTTATGCTTGTTCTATGTGTGCATTTTACATGAGAGATTTGCCTTTTGAAGGCTTATGATTTAAGCACCTCAGACCATGCAGTTACATATTGCTATAGAGTTCAATAATAATCACTCATCATTTGCAGGGAGGCCCGGCGAAGTCCCACATATGAAGCTTATGCTCGTTCCAGAATGTACTATGCACTAAAATCATGGATCATGGATACTGAGTTTATTTGTGTTCCTCTCTCAATATTGCCCTCACTATGTCATCATGAGATTTTTGTTTTCGCTCGTGGCAGATCAAGATCCAGATCACGGTTGTATTCGCCATCACACTCAAGACGACACGATCTTAGTCAGTATACTGTCAAAAAGCACTCTTTTTTTTTTTTGTGTGTGTAAAAAATTGAGGCTAAATGGATATTAGTCAGTATATTTCTTTTCAGGAAAGAAATATTAGTCAGTATATTCAACCGTCATTTACAAGAATTTTTTTTTATATTCAAATGGAATTAGACCTCTTGCTTCTTGGAGTTCTGAATGTGCTTTGTCTGGATTTTTTTAAATTTTTTATTGCAGATTTCCATAAGCTTAACAACAGGATTAAAGAAGTGAGAGTATAAATGAACTTCAGGCAATATTTTCTTAAAGTACTAATCTCACCTAATGGTACTCACGTTTTTGTGTAAGAATAATAAGAACCGAGTGGAAAACGGATAATGATGGTTGCCCTAATTCGAGGATGGACTAAACCTCCTTGTGCAAACACATATTTCTAGGACTAATTTCTGATATATTTCTAATTAATCTCCCTCCACTAAATAGCTAATGCTGCATACATAGATGGAAACAAATTTAAATTGACTCCTACAATTAAGGATAGTTATCACTAACTAGAAAGGAATTATGTGACAACTCATACTTGATCCCATCACCTAATTGATAAGTTGATACTACTCCTGCCAAGTCTTGCATGCATCCTACTCTGGATTGGCCCACCACAATAGCAGACCCATTGGCTTTTTTTGTGACTCAGCCCTTGCAAGTGCAGTTGGGCTGGGTTCCTATCAAAGAACTTTTATATCAATGTGTTTGTATCATATGACTTGTGTTTTTCTACTAAAAAAAAAAATGACTTGTGTTGTATAACTTATTCCCTGTGATACAGGGTCAGATGTTAAACCTTCCAAAAGAGGAACTACAGTTGAGGTCCCTCACCTTGGTACAAATCTCATCTACTATAATCTTTTACTAGAAGTAGAATTCATTCTGCTCTTTTTTTAATAGTTAAACCTGAATAATACTGTAGTTTTTACGTCTGCCAATCATGAATAAATACTTCAAACCTGAAGAACTGAGTCTGATGCCCCATTTTTGGATCCTTGGAACCAATTTCCGGGCATTCAGGTTACTTATAACTCTGATCACCTGCATTAGCTATGGTAAAGAATTAAAGGACTGACTGACAGGTTACATAGGTTTCCAAACAAATGAATGGCCATTTGCATTTACAAATGATCCAAATAGGCTCTAATTTCACCAAGTTCATCTCTACATAATCACACGATAGTTAGCAAAGCCCAAGAAACATCACATTTCTCTCTCTTAAGTTCATAACACCAGTTATAGTTCAGCTATATATGATGGTTTCAACTTTCAACAGCACTATTCATTTATTCGAAACTACAGAGGATTATGAAATATGTGGTAGCAATTGGCCCAAAACACAACTAATTGACATTGACTAATCATTGAAACACAGCCACGAAACATCAACTCGCGACATCGCAATCAGAGCTTGCTCCTTCTCAGCTCAAACATTCTACATAACCATGTTACTCTTATTAATCCATGGTTGCAATGAACCATTTCACCGTTAGTGTGTTATTGATTGAACTTGTTTGCTTTAATTTCATGATTTGTACAAGCTGTGACACCCCTAACATCCATATGGATACGGCTGGAACACAGATTTTACATTTGTGGGGAGCTCATGCTCTATTCTAGATATAAGAGTGAAGTATCATACACATGGTCATCTACCTATAAAAAAGGGATGTATACTCCCTATTCTCAGATCAATGATCTAGTCACGAATCAATTTAATTAGACTTGTAGGTTGCAATTTTGGCCTGGTCTCTGCAATGTTGTGTTCTCCTTTTGATCCACTGTGCTCATTCCTGATTTATTACCTCATGATTACATAATAGATGGGGACATTTCTTGTACTCGATACACATGAAAATGTTGAAGATGTTATCAACACTGGGCATTTAGCATTAATAAAAATGGAAGTATCATATTTTGTCAAGTTGATAAGTTGTGTACTGACTACTGAGCCTATTGCCTGGAATAGTCCATGACTTCAAAAATTTTCCATAAGTCATGAGATAATGATTTTCTCACTCTTGCCTTTTTTTTGGGAACAATAAAACTGGAACTCTTTGCACACGTGAGGATTCGTTGGTTAACTAGCAAAATGTTGTTTGACGCTGGCTCTGTTTGGGCTGCCATATTAGCTCTTTCTATGGAGGGTGTAGTTCTCATTAAAACCCTTCATTATAAATGGAGATTTCACTCAACTTCATATAATGAAGATTTCACTCAATTTCAAAAAAATAAAGTGCAACATCATCAAGATTCTTTTGCCTTTCATGCAGCACTTCAAATGGCAGAAAATATTTTGCTTTTCCTTTTCCATAGCACACACAATCGAGCCCTTGGCACATGGAGAATATGGAAAGGAAAGGCTTGGGTTATTAGAGAGGTCTTCTTATTTATCTGTGTTGTGCACTTGAGATCCATAAAGGAAGAGTAACTGGCAGTTTGCTAGAGTAGTAAACATTTACTCTATGAGGGAACATGATCAGAGTTCAATCATTTTATTGAGGACAATGATAAGATGATGCAATTTGGGTAGCATAGAGGCTTGAAAGCTACAATGGCTCACCAGAGTCTGAGATGGCCCCACATTGAGGTCAAAGTGTCATTTTTTTTTCACTTGTTTGAGTTGTGCAGCAAAAGGATAGAATCAACTCGTTGCGTAGTTTATTCTGGGTTTGGTAGTTTCTATTTATCTGCAAAATCCCTAGTAGTTACAGAGGCATAGTTATTATTGGAAAAGACAACTCGTTCTGTAGTTATTATTGCAAAATCACTAGCTAGTGGTTGGAAGCTGCACACCATCTAAACCATGAGGTTGCAGGTTTGAGTCGGTGTCATCAATAAAGAAAGGGTATGACAACTCTTTGGAGAAACTCCAAAGAGATTTCTTGTGGCAAGGAAATGAGGAAAAAAAGATTAATTGAGTAAAACAGAATGAGGTGGTAAAGCAAAAGAAAAGAGGAGGTTTGGGAGTGTAGATATGGGAAAGCATAGTAATCACATTGTCAAAGATGCTCTCAGAGAAGTTGAATTTCAGGGTAATGGATGCTCTTAAATAAGCAAAGTCCAAGGAACATTAATGGTTGGTCACTACTCAAGAACTTGTAGATAAATCAATTGCAGACATTGTCAACAATTGAAAAAGAAGTTTAGGGTGGTTCATCATCAGCAATCACATTGATAGCAAGGTGTCTGCACCACATTAATGGTTAGTCAGTACTAAAAAACTTGCAGATAAATCTATTGCAGACATTGTCAACAATTTAAAAAGAAGTTTAGGGTGGTTCATCATCAACAATCACATTGGTAGCAAGGTGGTCTGCACCACCTTCAGGGGTTTGCAAATTATATGATAATGGAGCGACAAGGAGAAGCTAAGGTCAGCAAGAATGGGAGGAATTCTGCATAGAATTGTTTTGAATGGTTTTAGTTTGATTAAGATATGATCAGGGTTGCAGTGGATGTCGATAGAACCCGTACTTCTCAGGCCTGTTAAAAGTGGAAAATTCAAACAAAGAAGTGAAGTATTTGGTAGTATCAGATATGGAGGTCCTCTATGTCAGTTGAGAGACTTGCTCCCCCAAAATATCTCTGCTCTGAAAGGTTCACCAACTGACCACATGCACCACTTATGTCTATTTATGTATGGAATCAAGAACCATTTTTTTTTTTTTTCAAACTGTTCTTCTCAGCTCAGATCTTTAACGTGTAGGTGGCTTTCTACGACATTTGCTGGGTATCGAAATTTTCTATAATTATTCTTCTTTTCTTATCACTTCATTTATTGGGTTTTCTTCTCTTTATTATGGATTTCATGATTGTATTTGGTTATGTTCTCGTGATCTTTGGCCAGTGTCACGCAGTATGTTTGCATTTGTCAAATTCAACTGTAGCCTCTTTCACTTTACATTTCTTGAATACAGGCAAATTATTTCCATGAAGTGCGGGAGGATATTGCTGCTTGCATATTGATGTCCACTTTGGTGCCAAATTCTTTTTAGAACTCTGAAATTTTTTTTCTCAAGTGCACTGATATTGATATTTCTATCATTTCTCATTTTCATTTACTACTACTATTAGGTAAACACATGCTTAATAATTTAGAACTTGACGTCTCATTATCGCATGTTCAGGTTATGTGAAGGTGGGGAGCTTTTGGATATGATATTCTCCAGGTGAGTTTTTGTTATTGTCATATGGGTATTGCAAAGTGATTATATAAAATTATTATGCTAATTTAATATTTTCTAATTGTCCCAAGATCTTTTTTATAGTGAATGCTTTGACTTGTAAGAATTTATTGCCACTTGTATTCTTATAGTGTTCTTTTTTGGTTTTGCAGATTGGTTTTAGATTTTATTGTGCTGCTTGCGGGCCCCTAGGGATTACTTTTTTTATTTTGATCACAGACATTTGTGGACGTTAGAGATTGTTGGAAATGATAAAGCAGTAATATTTGTGTATTTTAGGTATTTGTGGGTATATTTTGGTTTATGGATATGGGATATTTGGTTGTGGATTTTATTTTTGATTTATTGATGAACCTATTTTAAATTGGGTTGTGCATCAAGTTTGTTGGTTTGAAAATTATTCAGATTTTTATTTGTACTATACTTGGAAAATTGAAATTTTAATTTGAAAATAATAATAATAAGCTTTCCCAACCCACCAGCGTGCGTTATAAAAAAAAAAATGTATTACAACATTTACCAACGTGATTTGTGTGTCGGCGAAGTTGTATTTCCCAACACATTAGCCCAAAGATCTAGCGCATTCCCAACGCATTAGTAGCGTCGGCTATTTCATGAATTCCTAGTGCATTCGTAGCGTCGGCTATTTCATGCATTCCTAATGCATTGGTAGTGTTGGTTATTTCATGAATTCCTAACGCTTAATCGAGCATTACCATGAATTCCCAACGCACTACGCGCATCGGCAATTACTATGAATTTCCAACACACTGCCAGTGTCGGCCATTACAATAAATTCTGAACGCACTGCGGCCTGCTGCGTAGGCCATTACTATGAATTCCCAAAGCACTGCTAGCGTCGGCCATTACTATGAATTCCCAAAGCACTGCTAGCGTCGGCCATTACTATGAATTCCCAAAGCACTGCTAGCGTCGACTAGTACTAGGAACTCTCAACGCACTACCAGCGTCGGCGTTTATTTTGTTGATGCTGGTACAGCATTGGCAAATATGGTTTTCGAATAAGGAAAATTGGACTTTTGCCTACTCACATCTCTTTGCTGATGTATTGGTCGACGCTGCAATGCATTGGTAATTGTACCGGGATCTGCAAACGCAGTTAAAATAGCGTTAGCTATGGATTTGGCTACATCAATTTGCCGATGCGCGCCCAACGCACTGAAATGCGTAGAGAAATCTTTGCTGAGTTTGGAGACGCAATTTTGATTTTTCCAGACGCGATGACTACATTGGTAAAACTGTATTTTGTTGTAGTGCCTCATTATCTTATATGCATGAATGGAACCCTAAGGAGCAGCTTAGTTGGCTTATGACCACAATTTGTACACGGAGGTTGTAGGTTCGAAACTGTACTACTACACTAGGGTTACAGGGGAGTTTATCCGGCTTCCCTCTGGGCCCGGAGGGATTAGTCCAACCAAAGAGTTGGGGACCCTCTAATAGCAAAATAAATAAATAAAAATAAAAAATTAGTGCATGAATGTATCCATTTGGCACACATGCTGCTAAGTGGGTTCAAGGAAGGGATGTGTAGTTCACACACATGCTCTCCATTTGGCAAACTTGCTGCTAAGTGGTCCAAAAAGGGTGGTGTAGTTGGCACACATGGTGCTAAGTAGGCCAGGAAGGGACGTGTAGAGGAGAGGAAAGCAGTTGGAGAAACTGCTGCTTTTTATATATTATATATGGTATAGATATATAGATGCAGATCCATTTGGCACACATACTGCTAAGTGGGTTCGAGAAGGGATGTGTAGTTCACACACCATTTGGCAAACATGCTGCTAAGTGGTCCAAAAAGGGTTATGTAGTTGGCACACATGGTGCTAAGTGGGCCAGGAAGGGACCGGTAGAGGAGAGGAAAGCAGCATATGGTTTAGATTCGACCCCTTTTATGGATGGAAACATATCCAAGCCTAGATCTGTGCATAATAAAGTTCTGATTTTGGAACTGTATTTTAATCCACCACGAATCCTACGTGTTGTATTTTTTTTTTTTTTCTTTTTTTGGTAAAATACGTGTTGTATTTGAATCCAACAGCAACTTAAAAGACCTTCAAAATACCTTTTCTTTTGTTTAATTTGAAAAAAGAAATACAAGCAGGACTAGTAAATGTTAGATGATTAAAGTTAAGTAGATTCCAAAAAAGCATAATTATAACTTAAGCTATTTAGACCGTCAAACCTATATATTCTTTTAATATGTGAATGTAATAATTCAAAATTCAGATCCTTGGGGTCTAAGATTTCAGGCTCCAGAAAGTAGATTTCATACCTGTTTCTTTATTTGGAAATCACAGAGAGAGAGAGAGAGGGAACTCTGGCCTCTCTCCCAACCTCTATATAATGAGCTCCAATCTCCACCTATTCTCCACACCCAGGCCAAACAGAGACTCATCATTCCCCTCCATTTCCTTTGGTGGTGACCACGACATCCCTATCCTTCCTTTCCACCACCCAAACCTCTCTCCTCCTCCACCCCAGAAAGCCCCTTCAACCATCCCCACCCTACATTGCCCCCACAAGGCGCTTCCACACCTCTTGTAATAGTACTAGCAGTAACAACAACACTGCTAATACTACTAGTAACCCATGATACAATATACAGTAATCCAACATGTGAATTTATTTTTCCTGTTTTTAATATTCAAACCTAGGTTTGACTTCATGGGTACCAAGCGACGTGACAAAACCAAAATGTTAGCCGCAGCACACCCCGTGAAACTCACGGTAATAATGTAATATAGTAATCCAACATGTGCACTTATTTTTCCTGTTTTTAATATCTAACCCTAGGTTTGATTTCATGGATACCACGCTACATGACAAATTTACTGAGAAAAAAGTTCAGCAGCGTTCCTATTCAGTCGATCTTCAACCTTTTGGGATTTCAAATTCCTTAGTTCCACCTCTTCTCAGATTTGTATCTTTTGTTTGATCATGTTTTGTATAGCCCTCCCCTGTTTTTTTGTGGGCCTCTTTGTTCACTGATATACATTGGGGCTGGCTTCCAGCTCATGTAAATCATTTTTGTTTCTTAATACAAATACACTTGCCTTACATTAAAAAAAATAAAAATTCTGATGATGATCTCAGCTTATATTAGACTAAAATTTGACTCCAGGCCTATACAATATGACACATTTAATTGCCTAGTTTTGGGTTTTATAAGCTCCAGCTGCCTAGTTTGAATTTTATAAGCTCCAGCTGCACCAATGGATGCATTTGAACAACCATAGGACACTTTTATTACCCCTCCACATAATAAGCATAAGTAGTCAGTACCCTACGTATGTGTGTGGGGTATATGGATCAACTCTAGTTGAGCGGGTACCCCGATGCCATCTCTACAGTTAGAACATATGTGCCACGTGGGCAGATTTCCCCTCCCCTCATTTTCTTTGTATGCATGAATGGATCCCCAGAAAACATAAACCAATATCCCCCTTTCCCACCCATACCCTTCCTCCAATTACTACAAAACAAAAGAAGGGGGAGAGAGAGAGAGAGGGAAAGAGAGAGAGAGAGAGAGCCCTCTCCCTCTCACAACCTCTATATAAAGAGCTCATATCACCCTCTGGTCTCCACACCGAGCCCTAGAAAGAACCATTTGGTGACCATGGCATCTCTTTCCTTCCTTTCCACCACCCAAACCGCTCCCCTCCACCACCCCAGAAAGCCCCATCAACCATCTCCAACCTGCATTGCCCGCACAAGGCGTTTCCACACTTCTTGCAATAGTACCAGCAGTAACAACACCACTCCTAATACTACTAATACTACTGATACTTCCACCAAGAGAGGAGTACCCGGATCCGGATCCGGATCCGGATCTCCTCTCCGGTTGGACAGGCGCAATGTTCTCTTAGGCCTAGGAGGCCTCTATGGTGCAACCAGCCTCCCAGGCCGGGAGAAAATTGCGCTTGGAGCGCCAATATCTCCACCAGACCTCTCCAAATGCCACCTTGCCGACGGCGGCACCGGCGTCGGCAATGTTCAATGCTGCCCTCCTTACTCTAGTGACACTGTACCTATTGACTATCAGTTCCCGGCATCATCAAAGCCGCTGCGGATTCGCCGCCCAGCTCATTTGCTAGAGAAGGAGGAGATTGAGAAGTATAAGGAGGCAATAGCCAAGATGCGGGAACTGACTACCACGGATCCGAGTGACCCGAGAGGGTGGATGCAGCAGGCCAATGTCCATTGCCAGTACTGCAATGGCGCCTATGACCAGGTTGGCTACGACAATGTCCGGCTGCAGGTGCACTTCAGCTGGCTGTTCCTGCCATGGCACCGCTGGTACCTCCATTTCTATGAGAGAATTCTGGGGAACCTCATCGGCGACGATAGCTTCGCGCTCCCTTACTGGAATTGGGACACCCCACTTGGGATGTACGCACCAAGTATATTCGTCGACACCACCTCGTCGCTCTACGATGAGAATCGTAATCTTAGCCACTACCCGCCGGCGGTGCTCGACTACAAGTATGCCTATGGTGACGCCGTCCCATCCACAGAGGAAGCAGTGCAAGAGGTGAGCTTTGACACTATCTTAATTTGGAGCTTTTGAAAACAAAAATCAATAGACATGGAAGTATAGATAATCCATGCCTCATAAGAAGTATAGATGATCCATGTCTATAGAGTTTTCTTTTTCTAAAGAAGTGATGTGTGCTAACATGGTCTCTTGTGAGGTTAGGTGTAGGACTAAGACATTCTTCTTTAAAAAAAATGTGGTTAATTAAGGAGTGTGAGTGCTTTATGTGACCCTTTAATATTAACTATGACTTTTGGTTAAATGCATGTGTAAAAAGTATTAGAACACCTTTTCATTTCTTCGTCTTTTGGTGTTGTGTATCATGGGGACGACTTTTTGTACAACAAGTGGGATATTGTAATGAGTGAAAAATCTAATGATTTTCCATTTAGCATACTTTTCTCTTATTTGATGCCACACTTTCTCATATGGAAATGAGAAAAAATGAACTAATAGGCCTTGGTATAGAAAAGATTTCAATTTCCTATCAAAGAAGTAGATAAACAGCAGGTTTTCTGTGATTTTTTTTTAAATTTTTTTGCTACAGGTTGTTAATCAAAACCTATTGGAGCTGAGCAAGACGTACAAGGAGAGCTTGACCCTGCCCGAGCTGTTCATGGGGGACCCAATAAGGGCCGGGGAGGCAACTGAGACAGACACGGAAGCCTCATCAGGAAGGCTTGAGATCATACACAATGGGGTGCACCAGTGGACCGGGCCAGACACGGTCCCTTACATGGACATGGGCAACTTCTACTCGGCGGGCCGAGACCCTATCTTCTACTGCCACCACTCGAACGTGGATCGGATGTGGCAGATTTACAGGTCCATGAGGGGCAACAAGACCGAGTTCAAGGATGATGACTGGCTCAATTCCTCCTTCCTCTTTGTAGATGAGAACAAACAACTAGTGAAAGTGAAGGTAGCACTGCAATGACATTATATTAAAGCACTCTCTACATCATAGTTTTGGTTTTGCTTTTTTCTCTTTCCACACCCAAGCCATACATTGCATCTGTCCTTTTTTGGTTTTTCTAGTGGATCACTGAAGAAGATGCCTAGTCTATGCCACCAAGCCCACTATAGAAGACAGAGACCTCACCCACCCAAGCAATAGCTGGTCAAGAAAGTTCCTCTTTTTAATTCATAAAGAAAAAAAACAGATGGTCCCAACGAATCTAAAATTATAATTAAAATACAAGTGGATGATTAATTTTCATGATATTCGCCTAGGATCCTTTTGCACATGGACAGTGATTTCAGACTTTTTATACTTTTCAATAGAAGTAGTTAGATGAACAAATTAAACAATTAAGGATGTATAATTTGTTGTTGATGATATTTGAACATTTGTGGGTGGCACAGGTGCAGGACTGCTTCAACCCCCTCAAACTAAAATACTCCTACGAAGAAGTGGAGCTACCATGGGCCGAGGTGGGTATCCGCAAGAAACTGACCAAGGTCACGGCCAAGGCCAAGACACTGTCCTTGATCAAAGTAAGCGAGTTCGGGTCCGATCCGAAGACCCTTGACAAGGCCACCATCCGGGTCCTGGTGACCCGGCCCAAGAAGTCAAGATCCAAGACCGAGAAGGAGGGTGCTGTGGAGGTTCTTATCATCAAGGGCATCCAGGCACCCATCTTCGAGCCATCTAGGTTCGACGTCTACATCACTACCCCCTATGAGGGTGACCTAGTAGCCCCGAGCCTTGGTGAGTTTGCAGGCAGCTTCACAAAGCTGCCCCACCATGGCAGTGGGAAGGATACAGGTGCGACCAAGACCAAGAAGTCTAAGCTCAAGCTTGGTATCAACAACTTGCTGGAGGATATTGATGCTGAGGGGGCTGAGAAGCTGGTGGTGTCCTTGGTCCCACGTTTGGGGCAGGTTACTGTTGGTGGTGTAAGCATTGACCTCCTGAACACTTGAAGTTAAGATTGAGAGATCTTGACTTCGATTCCTCCTACTTTATTAGAGTAGAAATAAAGTTGTTCTTCAGTTTGTAATGGGTACCTATCTCCCATAACTAGGTGCATGGCTAGTATATTATGTAATGTATGTTTAATCGGTCATGTTGTGATTTGTTTGATTTTGTAATAAGAAAATTATCATGCTCTACTACTGGGTGTGAATTTTTCTTAAGTTGGTCTGTTTGTTATTCAATCTTCTTTTCTTTGCTTTTCTATTCTATATACATTGTCCTAAGTAATGTTAGCAGGTTTTTAATGGCAGAGTTAAAAAAAAAAAAAAAAAGGAGGTTTTAAGAAATAATAATAATAATAATGAAATTGTTATTGTATATTTAATTTCTTCTAAACTAGGCGGGCTTGTACATGTATTTTGTACCATATATGCAATTAGCGATTATTATTATTATTATTATATATTTAGTTTCTTCTAAACAAACACAAAGGTGATAATCTCAAATGGACTCTTGCATAGTAATTAAATTATCTTTTGTTCTTAATCATTTTGACTGTGGACTCTCCTTTGGTGGAAAGATTTGATTGGCTGTACCATAAATCAACAGCTTTTAGTGGAAATCCTAATCATTTGCACCTGTGCATGCCAGGGTGCATATAGAATGGTGTTTTTTTAGGAAATCATGTGGTCTAAATGCCATGGGTCCCAATCAAGCAGGGCTGATGCCAACAGAGAATACAATCTCACTTATTATAAGACTTAATTTGGTCCCACTAATAAGACTCTCAATAAGAATAGTGGATGTGAGTTTCTTGGCGAAGAAGTCTCTAGTAAGTGGGACACTTTGGGCTTTGTCTATATAAGATAAGGGAGCCCTAGGGTTGGGTATTAATCAATCTCATAGGACAGACAAGAGGCGACGAGATCAATGAAACTTCCCAATCTTCGGAACACACATAGATCTCTAGCCGTGTGTCGAAGTCTCCGTATCCAAATCCATCAATTGGTATTAGAGCCTGATACCGTGCATTTCGACGGTTTGGATCGCAAAGTCACGGTTTAGATCGGAGTAGATCTATGGTTTTCGTAGGACCCAGGCATCTTCGTTTTTCTCTGCAAACGCAAGATGAGGAAGAAGACGAGACACAATGGTCTTCGCCGGTAAACGCTCTAGAGAGAAAAGGGAGTAAAAAAAGGACATTTTAGTGGAAGCACCGCCATGGCACGTGCGGTTGTGTGTTCCATCTTCATCTGCCCTCGGGATGCGCGCCAAAAAGGAGAGGAGGTCAGGACTTAACCCACTGTAGTTTGGGTGGATCCGACCCGGTCTTAACCCAACCCGACGCGGTCCAACCCCACGCAAGTTGAGCTACACGGGTACAACACTGACGCAAGACAACGTCAGCAGCCGTACAGGCACAGGCTGCTGTACAGCTACGACGTCAGCAACGGCGTCGGTAGGGTGATTTCCAACCGTTAAACTCCGATATGTACAGCATCTAGACTTTGATCGACAAACGGTTTGGTTCTGCAAAATCTTTGCAAGCAGATCTACGCAGTAACGGCAAGAGGAAAATGATCCAGCATTCCAGAAAGAAAGGGTTATTTTTCTCCTTTAGCTGTCAGTGGTATCTAAACCTCTTTTGCAATTCAGTAATTATGTTTTCAAAATCAGCGTTGCATGATCTTGCCAAGGCTGATATTTTCAACAGCAAGAACTTAGCAGTATGAAAGCATTGGATGGATGCATTGCTGCACTTAACGGAATAACATATGTGATTAAATCCAATCCGATCTCCAAACCCGCTGATGATGCCCCTAAGGAAGATCCTGATGTGTATGAACAATGGCTATTTGATAACAAATCAACGAGGCATCTTCTAGTAGAATTCATATCCAACGATTTGGTAAAGCAGTTTGAGGACTTTAACGCTGCTAAAGAATTCTATGGCTATGCTATGGACAAATATGATGAAACTTCCAAATCTCACTTAATGGAGGCATTCAATGCATATGTTAACTATAAGATGCTAGAAGAATCATCTATAAGGGGTCACATTGATCAAATGGCGGTTCGATATAGTAACCTCGTAGCCTTGGAAAAAGAAATGGACGAGGATTTTCAAATTATGTACTTGCTGATGAGTATTCCACCTTCGTGGGAGAATGTATCTCAGATCCTTAGCCTCCAAAAGGGTGTAACCTCACTTAGCCTCCAAAAGGGCGTAACCCTCAGTGAGGTTGAAGCTAGATAGCTTTCTGAAGGATAAAAGCAGGGAGCCCGTGATGTAACACCAACAAACTCTGTTTTGATTGCTAAAACTAAGAATAATAACGGTACGTTAACTATCAATATGAAAAATTAAAAGAAAATTCAAAGGCAATAAAAAATGGAAATGGCCTAAGAATGGTGTTTGCTTTAACTACGGAAAGCCTCAACATTTTAGTTCTCAATGTAGAAAGAAAATTGGAGAGAGTGGCCAACAAGGTAAAGTGACCAAAGAACATGGTGATTATGTTGATATGGTCACAGAGTCCATGATGGTGAACACTAATGACAAGAATTTGTGGATTGATTCAGGAGCCACTAGGCACATTTTAAGAATCAAGGCTAGATTTGTTGAATTCAAAGAGATGAATCTAGGAGATCAGAGCATTTACGTAGAGAATGAAACATTCTATGATGTGTTGGGTGTAGGGAAAGTCAAAAATCCCTTACCAAATGGAAAATCCAAATATATCCCTGATGTTTTCTTTGCTCCAGCTATGAGGAGGAGCGTCGTCTCTATGAGCCAATTCATTATAAATGGATTTGAAATCAGATTAAAAGATAAGAAGGTTACAATTGGCATGCGCGGTCAAGTTTTAATCAATGCTTTTCTTCCTGATAAATTATATTTGCCGGACACTTTTAATGATAAAATGAAATCTTGTTCCCATTATTCTGTGTGTGTGAATGTGTGCATAAATGGTTTGGCAATGTTATGGCATATGAGATTAGTGCACATTAACAAAAATAGAATAAGTAGAATGGTTAGGGATGAACTCTTATCAGATTTAGGTAAAGTGGAGTACCCTATATGTGAACCATATATAAGTGGAAAAATAGTCAAGAAGCCATTTACAAAAGGAACTAGAAGTTCAGAAATATTAACCATAATTCATTCTGATATTTGTTGACCATTGAATGTGCAAAATAAAACAGGGGATGACTATTTTATTACATTTATTGATGGCTACAGCAGATATGGTTATGTATACCTAATTAAACACAAACATGAGGCCTTAAAAATGTTTCAATTATATGCTACTAAGGTCCAAAATCAAAAGCGCAAGAAAATAAAACGAGTTAAATCCAATAGGGGGTGAATATATATACCTCAGAATTATTTAAAGAATATTGTGCACGTGAGGAAATCATTCATGAATATTCAATTTCATATGCCCCACAACAAAATGGCATGACTGAGAGGAGGAATAGGACCTTAATAGATATGGTAAGGTCAATGATCAGCCACACGAGACTTAATTCCGTTGTATTTGTGGGGAGAAGCATTAAACACGGTACAATATATCTTGAACAGAGTACCCTTCAAAAGTGTGCCCAAGACTCCGTATGAATTATGGACTTGTGCTAAACGAAAATTAGAACATGTGAGAGTTTAGGGCTGCCTTGTATATGTCCTGCTACCACTACAGTAAAGATATAAACTGCAAGCACAAACGAAGAAAAATTATTCTTTTGTTGGCTACCCATTACATTCTAAAGGTATCGTGTGTATAATCATGATAATAGGATAATCATGGAATGCCGAGATGTGTTTTTCCTTTAAGGATTCAACGGTCAGTCCTAGTGTAGAACCACAGTGTGTGTGGAATTATATGAAATCTTTAAGGGCAAGGGGGTTCAAACAAGTGGGGGTTCCGACGAGGAGGATGTTGGACATAGAGTGACTGGCCAGGGCCCACTTGATCAGGTGATTAAACAACCTGATGAGCCGATTAGCTAGACAATTCGGGCAAGGAAACTGTCAGGCCCCATTTCAGGTTTGGTAAATTTTGTTATTTCTTTAATCGTGATTAGTCTTTAAGTGGGATTAGAGGACGATTAGTTTGGATTTTAGTAGATTAGAATTTCGAATAGCTTTGGGAAATTTTGAGCACATTGAGTCTAGTCTGACCGGGCCCGATATTTTATTATTTCTTTAATCGTGATTAGTCTTTAAGTGGGATTAGAGGACGATTAGTTTGGATTTTTAGTAGATTAGAATTTTGAATAGCTTTGGAAAATTTTGAGCGCGTTGAGTCTAGTCTGACTGGGTCCGGGGTGGCTCATGTGACGCGTGTTAGCGTGGGAATTTGATTTTTATTGATTTGAGCTTCGACTCCGAAAAATATTGACTTCCATATTTTTGAATTTGTTATTTTAAGCACAACTTTTATGTTCGCTTCATTTGCATTTGAGCTCCAGAAATCGCGTTTTTCAAGAAAAAAGTGCAAAGCAGTCTTTTTACACCCAGATCAGTGCATTAATTTCGAAATTTAAAAATCATGAGGAAAATATACTTTTTGAAAACTAGATTTTTCAGCGATCAATTTTCTCTTCTTCATCGACTTCATCCGGGACCCACAAACATGAGTTTTAAGCTCTCAAAGTTTTAGAGCCATTGGGGCCCACAACCCATTCATTTAAAAGAACCCAACCAACGTTGAACTCTTTCTTCTTCCCTCCTTCCTGCAACTCAACCCAAGAAAACTTTGTCTTTTTCTTACCTTCTCTCCTTTGCATGTCATTGGAATTGAGTCCCAATTGAAAAATGAATTACACCAAGCTCTTCTTCATCTTCCAAGCTTTCCATTAATATCATTTTCAAAGGATTTCAGCTGGGTTTTCCTTCTTCTCCAAGCTCTCCTTCTTGTTTAGAGATTGTCAAGGTAAGCAATGGCTTCCCCCTTTCACCCTTGAGTCTATTTGATCCTATAGAAGCCCATTATCATGCATGCAAGGAGTCTCTCGAAGAGCTCCTTTGTTTTCCAGATTTCTCAAGGATTTTGAGTTAGCTTTCATGGAGTTTGTTGTAGGATTAAGTTTGATCTTTGTAGGGAGGATTTTGGAGAGTTCTTGAGACCCATTCTAGTTGAGGCAAGTGAATATTCAAATTTAAGAATGCATGCTTTGGATTAAAATCAGTTTCTTCTTAGAGGAACTCTTAGTTGGACACTCTAACACTCTATTTTGGTTCTTTTATATGATTGGTTGAACATTTGAAATGTTTTAGAAATATGGTTTGTAATATATCCTCTATGAGTTGTTTTTTCATCTCCAGGTGGATTTGTCAATAATTGTTTGATTTTAATGGGATTGGAATCACCTCCCAGAATTTTTTAAAATTCTTATGATTTGGTTGTGTTTATGATTTTGAATGATGATTGGAATGGAGGTAATGTTGATGGATGAATGGAGTTGTTTGGACATGTATTGAACTCAGTTTTGTGCTATTGGAAAGGAAAAAGTTCTGAATGCAAGAAGAAAGAGTGGGAAATCTGACTTGAAAGAAACCTACACGCAACACGGCGGTTAGGTGTCGGTTAACCAAATAGGCTACCGCACGCCAGTTCGGCTAGCCGACAGCTGACCGACCTATGTTCGGTCGCAATTCCAGAATCACATATTTTGTCAGGAGATCCATTGGTCAGCACTGGGTTAACCGATAGGTAACCGAAGGCCAACCGAGGGGTGACCGACCTCCAATTCAGTTCCAATTCCAGAATACATCACTTCTTGATTTTTAGATCTGACGATCAGCCGTCGTCAGCTGGCGGTTAGCCGACATACCCTACCTCGGCTAGCCGACAGGTGACCGAGAGCTGACTGAACTTAAGTAGTGGAATTTTATTTGTAGGATTTTAATGGGACTGAAAACCCGTAATATTCTAAGAGTCTTCAACTTGATAATGTGCATTTAGGGCCTGGAATGTCGTTCTACTGTCGGGACACCAATCTATATACATAAACCTCGACATTCAAGTCCAACAAAATCCACAAGGATCAATTGATGTAATCTTAGTATATGTTTGGTGTATGAATTTTGAAAGGTTTGTTACTTTTGAAATAATCGATAAAACTACTCGTTTGATTGTCGGTATTTGTCCGTTTGTACTTGCTAAGAGTAGTTCTTTCATCAATTTTGGAAATGTATTATTAAGATCTGATTTATATCAATTCAGATTTTGTTTTGAAAGGCACCACTAAGCTTAGGTCACCATGTTGGGTTGATCACCCGGCTTGGGGATCTTTAAATTATCTACCAGCTGTAGTTTGGACCTCTGTCTGTTTGTTCCAGCATCCGCATTTGGCAACGGTTCTGTCTGGCCATTTTGCATGGCATTTTATCCGGCCATGTTATATGGCAATGGTTTCTATCTGTTTGCTCTCGTTACTTCGGTAATAGGAGAATATAGCTATATATGGGTTGCCGATGTTCTGTTTGTTTTAAATTGCTTCTTATTTAAATATGGCATTAATAAAACTTGTATACTTCATCTGTTTTATTCACCTGCCAGACCGTCGAGTTTGATACTTTTCTGTTTGGTGTCAGATGTTGGACCCTCAGCCGGTGAGGTGGAGCATGCGTTTGAGGCAGTAGAGCCTCCTCTGGAGCATGAGTGGCAGCCAAATGATGCCATGTTGGGTCTGGAGTTCCAAAAATGCTTTTCGGGGAAATGACTTTCTGTTGTTTTGGGAATTTTGTGATTAGCCTCTGTCGGCTATTTGGGATGTAAACTTTAACACACTTTCTTTTGTTCCTCACAACTTGAACTAACATTGGAATTGTGCTATGATTATATTTCCCCTTTTGGTACAAGTTCTCTTATTTATTATAAAATGTTGGATTTGATTTTGCTAGAAGCTTCCGCATATAGATATTATCTGTGAAATAGTTGTGATGGATTGTCAGAGAATCCTCATTGCGGAATCCTGTGGGAAAAGAATTAGCGCATGCGGGCGGAATTTTCTGACCCGTTGAGCTGCGACCCCCGGATTAAGGACTTGATTTTCAGGGCCTCGGTCTGGGGGCGTGACAGAAACAACCGGCATATTTAGATGATTATTGCAGTTTATTGGAAACTATGCATGATTCAAGCAATCAAAGCGCAGGATGAGCAGTATTGGTCAGAGGCTATGAGAGAAGAGATAGAATCAATTGCAAAGAACCAAATCTTCTAAAAGATCAAAAAGCCATTCAATGTAAATGGGTTCTTAGAAAGAAATTAAAGTCAGATGGATTCTTAGACAAATATAATGCACAACTAGTGGTTAAGGGATTCATACAAGTGGAAGGAATAGATTACGAGGAGACTTTTTCTCCGATCGTGAAATTTCAATCCATACGAACCTTAGTAGCATTGGTATCATGTCGTGACCTTGAATCGCACCAGATGATGTGAAAACCCCATTCTTGAACTGCGAATTGGAAAAAGAAATTTATATGAAACAACCCGAGGGGTTTGTGGTGCAAGGTCACAAGGACCAAGTGTACAAATTTAATAGGGCATTATATCGATTAAAACATGCCTCGAGACAATGGTAAAGAAAATTTCACCGAGTCATAGGTGAAATAGGATTTGCCCCCAATAATGCAGACACATGTTTCTATATTAAACGCAGTGGGAGTAGTTACTTATATTTGTCATTATATGTTGATGACATTTTGATCGCTAGTGATAAATTGGAAGCAGTAAATGAAATTAAACAATGGTAAAAGTCAAGATTCTAGATGAAAGACATGGGTGAGGCATAGTATGTCCTTGGTATTGAAATAACCCGTGATCGTTTGAATAGGCTATTGACTTTATCATAGGGATCATATTTGGAAACTATGTTGAAATGGTTTGATATGGCTATGTGTAAACTAATTGACACTCCCATCTCTAAAAGCATAAAATTGCCAAGCGATCAGGGACCTACAAACGAGCGGGATAAGGAAGTAATGAGAATGAAACCTTTTGCTTAAATTGTGGGCAGCATCATGTATGCGATGCTATGTACTAGACTAGACCTTGCATTCGCCGTGGGTCTCGTAAGCAGATTCCTTAGTAACCCGGGATTACAGCATTGGTATGCGGTTAAGAGGATTCCGCGGTGCATCAAGAATATGTTTGGTAACAGGTGCTGAATCCATAGATTTTATGATTCTTTACTACAACTAAAACAAGGATTCATCGCTGGGGATTTATATAGTTGAGGATCTCACATTGATATTGGTGTGTATTGATGGATATTATAGCTGAGAAAAATATAGTTTAGTGTGCAAATCCATTTAAGTGAGGATTTTCAAATCTTATAGGGGGTTGTCGGATTTGAAAATCCTATCAAATGAAGATTTCCATTCGTCCAAATCCTCAGGAATTTACAATTACCAAACATGGATTTTCTACAACTTTAGGAAAACTGAAAATCTTTTCCCTAAAGGTTTTGTTGCCAAACGTAACCCAAAGGAACAGTGAATCTTCGCCTATATTATCAATGTGAAGTCCTGGAACTGCATGGCTACTTAGATACAGATTGGGCCTGTATTTATGCCAGAAAAAGTCAACAACCAGCTATGTGTTTACCCTCGGAGGAGGTGCAGTTTCTTAGGATAGCAAGAAACAAAGCTCTACGGCTATGTCAATAGCCAAAGCAGAGTATACAACCTGCAGTACAGCAGTCCAGGAGGCTCTTTGGTTAAAATATTTCCTAACTTGGAGAAAAAGAGCCCATCTCAATGAACGTAGATAGCACATTTGCTATATTCATGGTGAATGAGCAAAAGTTCAACAACCGATCAAAACATGTTGAAATAAAGTATCACTTTATCAAAGAGAAGGCTGAAAAGATTGATATAAAAGAAATTTATATGCCTTCAGAGGAATTGATGGCTGATGCTCTCACTAAGGCTTTACCTGCAAAGGTTTTTGCAAGGCATGTGATGTGCATGTGACTGAGATATGTTTGATGTACATGGCATTCGTGCCAAGTGGGAGATTGTAGGAAATCGTGTGGCCAGAATGCCACAGGTCCCACGTCAGATCAAGCAGGACTAATACCAACAGAGAATACAATCTCACTTAATGTAAGACTTGATCTAGTCTCATTAATAAGACTCCCAATAGGATTAGTGGATGTTGATTTCTTGGCGAAGAAATCTCTAGTAAGTGTGACTCTTTGCGACTTGTCTCTATAAGACAAAGGAGCCCTAGGGTTGAGTATTATCCCATTCTATAGGAGAGACAAAAGGCAAAGAGTTCCGCAAAGCTTTCCAATCGCCGGAAATCACATAGATCACTGGCCAAGTATTGGAGTCTCAGCATCTAAATCCATCAGTTTTAAACTCTACGCTCCCGACGAAAGAATAGAATACAAAACTTAAAAGTGAAAACAGCTCTATTCTTGCTGTCTATATCAGCAAATGATACCTACCAATCTCTTAGTTGCTTAGTTTTGACAATGGCCTAGTTGGCATTATCTTCAGTGGGGAGTGGTCCATGTGGTTCATTAGGAGGATCCATTTCTAGCACGTGTAAAATATAACAAGGGCGGGCATTAATAATGGAATGAATCGTTATTGGCTTTTCCAGTTCTCCTTTTGTGTTTTTCCTTTTCATTTCTTTGCTACCAAAAAAGAGCCACTTGCGGCCCGATTAAAACTTTTGTAAAGTATGACACTGAAACATATGGATAGAGTTCAAGCTAAAAAAGAAACATCTGGGTAGAGCCAGGGAATGACCCAGGAAATTTACAATGGGGGTCGCTGAATGTTAAAAAAAGAAACTTTGGAAAAAATAATTAATTTTCAAATTTTATAGGGTTCTTTCTAGGCTTTTCCCCATTAGATTTCCGCAATATATATATATATATATATGCGCACGTGAGATTTGTAGGTAATTATAAGCTGTTCAGTAGCTTTTATTTTGGCCATCATTTTATGATTTAATTAGAGAAGTGAAGCCCATCAAATTATTTCTTGTCAGATTTGAAAGAATCTTGATGTCTAAAATAACTCGTCATGCGGCACTACCAGTAGATGACAGCAAGAACCAAGGGTCGCTTGGTTAGCAACTTCATCTCTCGGTCAACTGGTTAGGGCTCGATCCCTCCATGTACTGCACCCTTGCTATCTGTGTGGGCGAACTCTTTGACCTGTACGGGTTCTCATCCCATGTGCTGGTCTATATCCCTATGTGGGCATGCTCTTCCCACATGTGTGGTCTCTCTAATAGATCCCAGCCCAGGACCCATGAGAAGAAAAGAAAAAAAATAAATTCACAAATGTTGGGGAGAGTATAAAATAGATGGCCAAAAAATATATCTTCATGGATATTTTCATGATCCATGCCAAAAAAAAATAAAAGAAAAGCAAAAAAGCAGATGCCAGGTTAGATATTATAAACAAGTGGTCGGAAGATTTCCATGGAGATTTGCCCACTGTTTCCTGTTCTCTAGTACCTCTCTTTAGGTGGTTTTGTAGGTTAGCAATGCACAAACTGACAAGAGCATCATCCCAAAAGGATTTATTAAGGACAAACAAGATTAGATATTATCCCCCTGGATGGAAAAAAGGATAATATTAGTGGATTTGAATTGGCTGAAAATCTTTGATCACTTCTTACCAAATGTTAAAAGACAGCTTCATCCTCGCTCTAACTTGGCACAATCAACTCAGGTTAAAAGCGTGTCGAGTCTAATTAAGCCTATCAAAAGTACAACCACACTCAATCTCCCATTGAGTCACCCAAGTGTAGCAACTGAGGTTTCCAAACCACACTGTGGAGTCTCATTTGATGTGAGAACCAAGTACATATGAACAGCACTAACCAGAATAACACATGTTGTGATGTTAATTAAACCATGGTCAGAACGCCATTTTGGGCTCTGTTTTTGCATTGAATTGAATTCCTATGAATTCTAAGAAACATGTTCCTAAAGAAGTGGTTAAAATTGAAAAGATAGAGGTGAAGATCTACAAATAGCCCTCAAATAATTTCTCCTTGGGCGAAAAATGAATCCAAGTCATCTCCCTAGTTAATTAAATCATAAAAAAGTGAAAATTCCATCCACCTTCTATCGTTGACCTCTCATCTCTTTAGATCCCTCCATTGCAAACCTATTTTACAAGAACAGGTTGCACTTTAGTTCCATGAAAAAAATTGGACTAAACATTAAAATACAACGATTGTTCGGTTGGTTAGCAACCCTAAATGTCACCCAGGTTTGAACCGTGAGTACGTCGTCATTCCCATGTGTGTCGGCAAGGGCAGACCCGTGAAATCTCCCTTGAGGGGCCCGCTGCATTAAAAAGTTGTTGGGAAATAGGGGCTATATGTAAAACATGTATGATATGGGCACATGCAAAAACATATATAAGATTTTTCAAATCCCAAGAGAGCTGTCAAAAATTAGGCTTCTCTTCCCACTAGTGTGTCTCCCTTCGGTCCCAACCCCTGGTTACCAATAAAATACCTCAGAATGAAAACCTGCAAGCATGTTTAGGTCAGAAGACCCATCACAAGCTGGTAGTTGATGGACCAATCAAAGTGTCCAAATAATAATAAAAACTCAGGACCTGCCATCATTGAGACATTATATAAGAAGATCACCAGCAGCGCAGCGGGGTGATCACTGAGGAAACTATTCTTTCACCTTTTACTAATGAAGAAATTCAGAGTGGGGACCATGTAATCCACCATGAAATATAGTGTCCATTTATTCCTTTATTTATGAAAGGTACATAACCCTCCAACCCAACTGGGGGCTTTCTTTTGTTTTCCTTGAGAGATTCTCGGATAAAATTAACTTTATAGAAAAGGAAGATTAATTGGTTCTACTTCTCCACATCTCCATGCTGCCATTTTTTTCCTTTTTTTGCCTTCCTAACATGTGCTCTTATTATTTGTCGTTTGTAAGGTAAGGATTTTTGGAGTTCTCATTTTATATCTGCCTTTTTAAATTCTAGAACTTCGCTTTAGAGGTGCCTTGTAAGCTACCTTTAACTTCATGGAAGGAAAAATTCATTTTCTCCTAAGAGAACATTTTTTAGGACCTTCTTGTTTGCATTCTAATATATAAATTGAATACATAAGATTTATGTCGTAAGGTGTTAAAACGTAGACAAAAAGTGAGTTTTAAAACAAAAAACTTGAATATTAAATGGGCTTTCCTTTTGGTGGAATTAGAATTAAAGAAATATGGAAGCTAATAACTAGAGGTGATGGCCGGTTGGTTATTAATTCCTTTCTCATTTTTCTTTGATCTTCCTTTTAAAAAAGAAAAAATTATCAACGCCCGTTTTTTAAATTTGACAGATGGTTTTCATTTTTAACTACTTACGGCATAAAGGCTATGGATTCGAATTCTCGCGTATTTTAATGCAAACAAAGATGCCCTTAATGATGAAGAAAATTAGTAAAATATCACTCCAACAAGATTATTCTCCAATATGTGGCAGGTCTGGAAGAGTTTTTCTTGCCTCTTCATTTTCAAAGCATATACAATAAGCTCTAAAAGGTCGGGGGCTTTTGGGTGAGCCTAAAAGTCAATAGTAAGTTGGGAGAGCGCTTCTTTTATTCTTAGGCTAGTGGTTAAGTTTTTCTCTTGGGATTTTGGGCATTCTTTTGTTGAATGTTGCTTTTCTTTTCCTTTAATAAAATCTTTATTTACCAAATAAAATTCGATGGTTACGATACATTGAGTAGTATTGATCTCAGTTTGCTCATGAGTGGCTGTTCGTTTTTTACCATAAAAAAAAAAAATGTGGCATGGAAAGAGAGTGACCATCTTCAAAGTTTCTGTTTTTAAACCAAAAAGAAGAGAGTGCTCTTTTTGAAGTGGAGGGCATGTGCATTGAACTTGAAGACAGAGCACAACAATAAAAATAATAGCTTGAGCTACCAACTTTTGGAAGGTTTCATTGGAGCTATAGAACCTAAGTAGATGGAGTAACTTTTGGAAGCCGTACGGCTTGATTTTATTTATTTATGTCTGAGGTGGGTCCACTTTCTCTTTTCATGGCCGGTGGGAATCACTGTGCACCGACAAGTCTAGAGCTATCAATGGGCTCAATTCCAGTCGGACTGAGTTGGGCTGACCCAAAGGACCATGGAATCCAAAACTCATTCTTGACAATTGAATTCATGCTATGATGTGGGAGTTTTATGGTGAATGTTTTAATTATTTCAAATTTTCATCCTGTAGTTGCATAGTTATGTTGTTTTATTATTTTTGTTTAAGGTATGTATCATGGAACTTTGGACAATCTCTGTTTGGTAGATAGTGTCACTACACACACCATTCTGAAAAATCAAAAAATTTTCTCAGAATAAAAATGTATTCCACGAAAGGTATCCACCATAGCTGGACCTGTGCAGATAATTGAAGGCTCCGGACGAGCCCATATGCTGTTACCTAATAATACTCATCTGTTCATTAAAGATGCTATGTTCTCCAAATGTTTCCGAAGAAACTTGATTAGTTTCAAAGACATCAGAATGAATGGGTACCTCATCGAGACTGTAAGTGAATGTAACAATGAATACTTATGTATCATTACTAGTATTGGAAACCAGAAGCACATACTAGAAAAACTAAGTGCACTCTCCTCAGGGTTATATTATACGACAATCTCCAATGTTGAATCACATTCGGTTACGAGCACAACCACAAAACTAAGCTCGAAGCTTAAACTAAGCCCGAAGCTTAGTGATCCTAAGACTTTACAGCTTTGGCATGATAGGTTAGGTCACCCTGATGCTACTATGTTGAGAAAAATCGTATATAACTCATTTGGGCATTTCTTAGAGAACCATCAATTGACTATCCCTAGTGGGTTCTTATGTACCACATGTTCATAAGGAAAATTGATCACCCGGCCTTCTTTTACTAAGGTTGCATATGAATCCCCATCATTTCTACAGAGGATACAAGGTGACATTTGCGGACCCATCAATCCCCCTAGTGGACCCTTTAAGTATTTTATGGTTTTGATCGATGCCTCCACCCGTTCGTCGGATGTTTGCCTACTCTCAACTAGGAACGTAGCATTTGCCCGCCTATTAACTCAAATAATTAAATTGAGAGCTCACTTCCCTGATTATCCCGTTAAGTCTATAAGACTTGATAATACAGGCGAATTTACATCACAAGTTTTTGATGATTTTTGTTCATCTCTAGGAATTGTAGTCAAACATCCTGTCCCCCATGTCCACACCCAGAATGGCTTAGCTGAATCCATGATTAAGCGCATCCAACTTATTTCTAGAACTCTGCTGATGCAATCCAAATTACCAGTTAGTGCTTGGGGACATGCTGTGTTACATGCAGCAATGCTAACTCGACTTCGACCAACGGCCTATCATCAATATTCTCTGACTCAACTTATATCAGGACATCAACCCAATATTTCTCACTTGTGCAAGTTTGGTTGTGCAGTTCAAGTCCCAATACCACCTTCTAAGCGTACTAAGATGGGACCACAACGTAGATTGGGAATCTATGTCGGTTATGACTCTCTCTCGATTATTCGATATCTAGAACCAATGACAGGAGATGTCTTCACTGCTCGTTTTCTCAATTGTCGATTCTATGAGACGATATTCCCACTGTTAGGGGGAGATAAGATAGTTCCTGCAGAACGTATTGTTCATGTAGAACAACCCGTTCCTGAAGAACGGCGCAAATTAACATGAAATACCTCCACTTTGTCTCAACTGGATCCACGAACTTCACAATGTGAAAATGAAGTACGAAGAATTGTGCACTTGCAAGAAATTACAAACAGATTACCCGATGCATTTAATTAACGATGCAGCAAAGGTGACAAAGTCACATGTCCCAGCTATGAATGCACCTGCCAGAATTAATGTCCCTGTAGGACAAAGTCCATCAGCAAAAGAATCTACAATACGCCAGAAGCGTGGCAGGCCTATAGGTTCAAAGGACTCAGCCCCGCGGAAAAGGAGAAGTGAGCGATCATCATCATGTCCTCCTGAAGAGGCACGCAACCCTCTTGAAGAGGTTTCTCCCGAAGAGGCACGTAACGCTCCTAAAGAGGTTATGGTAAAATCTGTTCTCTCTAGAATAACGGAAGTCCCTAATGAGACTTTGAAAGCCCCTAAAGAGGCATCGGTACCGAATAACGAAGAGATCTCTATATTTTATAATTATTCAAGAGAAAGATGGAATAGAAATGAAATTATCATCGATGACGTATTTGCATATGTGGTAGCTACATAAATCTCCAAGGAAAATGATAATGATGATTGGGACACAGAACCACATTCTATAAATGAATGTCGATAAAGAAAAGATTGGCCAAAATGAGAAAGTGCCATCAAAGCAGAGTTCCATCAAAGCAGAGTTAGAGTCTCTCAACAAACGTGGTTTGTTCGGACCTATAGTACAAACCCCAAAAGATGTTAATCCTTTAGGTTACAAGTGGGTGTTTGTAAGAAAACGAAATGAAATGAATGAAATTACCAGATATAAGACACGATTAGTGGTACAAGATTTCCTGCAGAAACCTGGGATTGATTATGAGGAAACTTACTCCCCTGTTATGGATATAACAACATTTAGATATTTAATAAGTTTAGCAGTTTTTCAAAATCTAGAAATGAGACTCATGGATGTTGTAACTGTTTACTTATATGGGGACTTAGACACGGAAATTCACATGAAAATCCCGAAAGGATTTCCTTTGCATGAAGCAAAGCCAAGGAGTACGTACTCAATCCAATTAAGGCGATCATTGTACTGCCTGAAGCAATTCGGAAGAATGTAGTACAATCGTCTTAGTGAATTCTTGTCTAAAAGGGGGTATGAAAACAATCTCATTTGCCCGTGTCTATTTATAAAGAAATTCTTGAAGGGATTTGCAATATTAGCAGTTTATGTGGTTGATATAAATTTGATAGGAACTCCAGAAGAGCTCGAAGAAACTGCTGACTATTTAAAGAAAGAATTTAAAATGAAAGACCTTGGAAAAACGAAATTATGTCTCGGATTGCAAATCGAGAGAAATTCTAGTGGAATGCTGGTCAATCAATCTAATTATACCGAAAAAGTCTTAAAACAATTTGGTATGGACAAAGCACATCTATTAAGCACCCCCATAGTCGTCCGGTCTCTTGATATAAAGAAAGATCCATACTGTCCCATCAAGGAAAATGAAAAGGTATTCGGTCCGGAAGTACCATATTTAAGTGCTATTGGAGCCCTGATGTACTTGGCACAATGTACTAGACCGGACATTGCATTTTCTGTAAATCTACTTGCTAGGTATAGCTCCGCACAAACCCAAAGGCACTGGATTGGTATTAAGCACATCCTACAATATTTGCGTGGAACAACTGATTTAGGAATATTTTATTCTTATGATCGTAAAGATTTCAGTTTTGTAGGATATGCAGATTCGGGTTATCTTTCTGATCCTCATAAGGGTCGATCGCACACAGGTTATGTGTTTCATGATGGTAATGGCGTAATTTCTTTGCGTTCCACTAAACAGATTTTGGTAGCTACTTCCTTGAGCAATGCTGAGATCTTGGCCCTTTATGAAGCCAGTAGGGAATGTGTATGGCTAAGATCTTTGATTTAGCATGTTCGTAGTTCTTGTCAATTACCATCTATTGCAGGTATCCCGAATATTATCTATGAAAATAATAAAGCATGCATAAGACAGATTCGAAAATGTTTCGTTAAAGGAGACAAGACTAAGCATATAGCACCGAAGTTCTTCTTCACTTATGAACTTCAGAAAAACATTGAAATTGAAGTCAAACAAGTTCGTTCGAGTAACAATCTGGCTGACCTGTTTACCAAATATTTGCCAAAATCAGTATTCCAGAAGCTTATATATAAGATCGTCATGCGTAGAGTTCATCATCAAACTATGTAAATGACTGATATTATCAGGGGGAGTGATTTGCGAGGGGGCATTCTGAAGTATGCTACTGTGGACATTTGTGCGCTGTACTCTTTTTCCTTTTCTAGGTTTTATCTCACTGGGCTTTCCTAGTCAAGGTTTTAATGAGGCAGTATTATGCACGTCCAACACCAGTTCAAAGATCTTGAAGTGTGTTGTACTCTTTTTCCCTTCGCTTTGGTTTTTTTCCTTTGGGTTTTTCCTTAGCAAGGTTTTTAATGAGGCAACTGTCTTTGAATGGTGATCATCCAAGGGGGAGTGTTATAACATATGTATCTTGGGTGGATGCCCACTTGAGATGAGTCGCGGTTAGAAGTAGGGTTCTCCTCTTTTAGGTTTACTTTGCCTATAAATAGGCCTCTCCACCTTGCATTAACACACAATTAATGAGATAGTGAAAAACTCTCCCTTCTCCCTCTAATCTTCCTTTTCTCTTAATCTCTCTATTTTATAACAGTATGATATGGGCAAATGCGAAAACATGTGTAAGATTTTTCAAATGCCAAGAGGGCTGTCAAAATTAGGCTTCTCTTCCCAACTGGTGTGTCTCTCTTTTCGTTCCCAACCCCTGGGTACCAATAAGATACCTCAGAATGAAAACCTGCAAGCATGTTTAGGTTTTTTGGTAGCATGTGTTAGATCTGGGTCGTACTAAGCCAGATCCAGATGGGAGATTTTACCAAAAATGTATCCAAAGAGGATTTCTTTCCGTAACCTTCCTTTCCGTAAACTGTCTTACGAGATCTGTAGTCATTGGCACATTAACGGAGGTGTATTTATAGCAGTTTGGGTGGTTGAGATACTGGGGTCCACACAAGGGTTTTTTTTTTTAAAGAAAAATCAAGAAGGTTTGAAGACCCATCACAATCTGGCAGTTGAGATGGGGTTTTTTTTTTTTTTTTTTTTTTTTTTTTTTTTTTTTTTTAAATTGAAGAAGGTTAGAAGACCCATCACAGTCTGGTAGTTGAGATGGATGTACTCTTGATGATAAAAGAAAAATGATGGACCACTCAAGGTGCCCACAAATAATAGAAAAATCTCAGGACCTACCATCAGTGAGACATTATATAAGACGATCACTAGCGGCGGAGTGCGGTGAGCACTGAGGAAACTATTCTTTCGCCTTTTACTAGAGAAGAAATTAATTGAAGAAATTCAGAGTGGGGACCATATAATCCTCTATGAATTCTAGTGTCCATTTATTCCTTTGTTTATGAAAGGTCCATACCCCTCCAATGCAACTGGGGGCTTTCCTTTGTTCTCCTTGAAAGATTCCCGGATAATATTAACTTTATCGAAAAGGAAGATTAATTGGTTCTACTTCTCCACATCTCCATGCTGCCATTTTTTTCCCTTTTTTTTTGCCTTCCTAACATGTGCTCTTATTATTTGTCGTTTGTAAGGTAAGAGTTTTTGGAGTTCTCATTTTATTTCTGCCTTTTTAAATTCTAGAACTTCGCTTTAGAGGTGCCATGTAAGCTACCTTTAATTTCATGGAAGGAAAAATTCATTTTCCCCTAAGAGAACTTTGTTTAGGACCTTTTTTTTTGCATTCTAATATATGAATTGAATACATAAAATTTATGTCATAAGGGGTTAAAACGAAGACAAAAAGTGAGTTTTTTTTAAAAAAAAATTGAATATTAAATGGGCTTTCCTTTGGTGGAATTAGAATTAAAGAAATATGGAAGCTAATAACTAGAGGTGATGGCCGGTTGGTTATTAATTCCTTTCTCATTTTTCTTTGATCTTCCTTTTGAAAAAGAAAAAGTTATTTACGCACATTTTTTAAATTTGACAGATGGCTTTCATTTTTAACTACTTACAGCATAAAGGCTATGCATTCGAATTCTCACATATTTTAATGCAAACAAAGATGCCCCTAATGATGAAGAAAATTAGTAAACTATCACTCCAACAAGATTATTCTTCAATATGTGGCAGGTTTGGTAGAGTTTTTCTGCCTCTCCATTTTCAAAGCATATACAATAAGCTCTAAAAGGTTGGGGGCTATTGGGTGAGCCCAAAAGTCATTAGTAAGTTGGGAGAGCGCCTCTTTTATTCTTAGGTCTAGCGGTTAAGTTTTTTTCTTTAGTTTTTTGGCTTTCTTTTGTTGAATGTTGCTTTTCTTTTCCTTTAATAAATTCTTTATTTACCAAATAAAATTCGATGGTTACGATACATTGAGTTGTATTGATCTCACTCTGTTTCTAATAAATAAGTTAGGCCTCTAAAAACACAAAGTCTGAGATTTAATGAGATCACAAATTAGCTCTTTTATGTGACATCTATTATTTAAAAATACAATTTCTAAAATTGTTTACTGCTCGGGAATTTAAGCCTTTTTACAGCCAATATGCTGATATCACCATGGGATCAAGATCTATACCAATATTTGAGACCATGATGATATTGGTGGGTTTAGAAGATTAAGCACTTTAATGGTTAGTGTGGAATGTTTTTTATAATCTCCGGTTTGAATATCATTATGGAAGCCTTCCAAGTTGTGTGAAAAACAAAGGCACTTTTGGATTTCATAATGAAGGAAGGCCATAGCCTTTTTCAAATGTTTAGAAAGGCCAATCTTCGTTTTCAACGGAGGATAAATCTGTGTGGAACTTTACCCACTCAAGTAACCTAATTCACCAAAGCTCTCTACCAAAATAAATGAAACAAGCAAAAGCACAATGGAAGCTCTTGGTTCATGAGTGGCTGTTCGTTTTTTACCATAAGAAAAAAATGTGGCATGGAAGGAGAATGATCATCTTCAAAGTTTCTGTTTTTCAACCAAAAAGAAGAGAGTCATCTTTTTGAAGTGGAGGGCATGTGCATTGAACTTGAAGACACAGCACAACATTAAAATTGCTTGAGCTACCAACTTTTGGACGGTTTCATTGGAGCTATAGAACCTAAGTAGATGGGTTAACTTTTGGAAGCCGTACGGCTTGATTTTATTTATTTATGTCTGAGGTGGGTCCACTTTCTCTTTTCATGGCCAGTGGGAATCACTGTGCACCGACAAGTCTAGAGCTATCAATGGGCTCAATTCCTGTCGGACTGAGTTGGGCTGACCCAAAGGACCATGGAATCCAAAACTCATTCTTGACAATTGAATTCATGCTATGATGTGATAGCTTATCTCCTCGCATTTTAAATATTATATTTTCTTTTTTGCTGCCTAAAATGTATCAGATGACTTTGGGATTTGTGGAATTACATTCCCTTTGCTTTTTGGTAGGAATTTTGAATGATTAAGTATAAAACATTATTCATGAATTTCACTGCGCCTGAGAAATTCAAAGTTCTGTAAATGGGAATTAATTGAATTCTAGAAAAGAAACAGGTCATCGGGTGAAGGATTTGTAAAGGCTAAAGAGGCTGAAATTCCAAGAATTCAGACTTCTCAAATAGCTAGAATTTAAAATCTAATAAATAAATACGACATTTGTAAATGCCAAGGAAACAAGCCATCACCTTACATCATAAATTCCGATTATTAATTCTAGTATAAGAACATACCCAAGAGTTCAAACTCCTAATGGAAAAGACTTAGACCTTAGGCATTAGGATCATCGACTCATTTCGGTCTTACCTATTGAGCTAAATATCTAGTATTCTACGTCTATTGGTCTTTTGGGTCAATCAGGGCTTTATAAGCCAAGGTAATAAGTAAAATGCAAGCTTTACTCTAAACAGACATTCTCCCTCAATGTAAGAGTAAAAGGGACAGCTTTTTGAGAATTTATAAATTCTCACCGACATGAATTCCTGAATTCTACTAAAGAAACAGGCCCTAAGCTTTAGCTCAAAGTGAGCTAGGGGTGTAAATCCGGGCGGGCGGCCCAAGCCCAGCACGGAAAAACCGTGCCTGGGCCGTGCTTGGGCCCGTTGACTTGGTCAACGGCCCTCCCGGCAGTGCCCAGTGGACCGTGCTGGGCCAGTGATGCCAGGCCCCCCAAGCCCGCGGGCGGCCCGGCCCGGCACAAGGCACTCTCAGGCTCGCCCCAGGCAAGGCCTGGCCCACTCCAACGGTCATTTTTTTGAACCCACACCCCCCCCCCCCCCCTCAAAAAACGGTCAAAAAATTATTTTTTACCTTTTTAACCCCCCAACAGCTATAAATGGTCCCCTCCTCAAAAAATGGTCAAAAAATTATTTTTTACCTTTTTAACCCCCCAACAGCTATAAATGGTCCCCTCCTCAAAAAATGGTCAAAAAATTATTTTTTACCTTTTTAACCCCCCAACAGCTATAAATGGTCAAATGGGGGGGCGGGGGGGGGGGGGGGTATTAGTGTCTTTTGATCATTTTTTACCATTATACTCCCCCAACTGCTATAAAACGGTTATATGAGGGGGTATTTTATGTCATTTTATCACTTAGAAATTCTATAAATAGCCATCATTCCTTTCATTTCTCTACACTAATCTACTCTCTCATTTCTCACACTCGCTCTAAGGTTCTAATGCTCTAAGCTCTCTTAAATCTCATTCTAAAGTCTACGGCTCTAAGCTCTCTACAAAGTTTTCTAAGAAGTGAAGAGTGAGACTTACTTTTCTAAAGTGAAGGATTCAACTAAGGAGGACTTTTCCATTAGCTCTCCCTCTCTCATAAAGGTATTTATTATTTTTAATTTTGAGTTTTATTTAGTATTAATATACATAGTAATTTTATATATTAAGTCTCATCTTCTCCCCTTTCTTATATAAATTATCACAAAAAACACATTATACATAATTATTTATTTAAGTTTTTTTTGAAAATCTTTTAATTAGGGAAATGGCTGGACCATCACAACCTTTCGACTTTGGCTTCTCTCTAAATGAAGAAGATCCTGGATTTATTCATTTAGATCATAGTCAGGGCACAAAAGTAGATAGTCATAATCCCCAAGAATCCAAACCCATTGGTGGTGTAGAGCCAGCATGTTCGGCTTCTACAACTAAAAAGAAGAGAAAAACAAGATTGACTTCTCCTGTATGGTTTTATTTTGTTAAAGTTCAGGTCCCAAGTCCTACAGGAGGTATAGAGGAAAAGGCAGAATGTAAAATTTGCAAAGATCTCCTCAATGCCAAATCAGCAAATGGCACTGGCCACGTTAAACGGCACATGGATAAGTGTGTGCCCAAAACCACGAATACCGCTGGGGTCAGAGGTGGGCTCATCCAAACACAACTTTCTCAAACAGATTCATCTGGTGGTTTAGGAGTTTTTAACTATGACCCTAATAATGCTAGATATCAACTTATTAAGTTTATAATAGTTCGTCAATTACCATTTATACTTGCCGAAGACCGAGCCTTTGAAAGATATCATAGGTCAGCCTTTATTCCTTCATGGCAGAAAATATCTAGAATTACTGCTAAAAATGATGCAATAAAAACTTTTTTGAAAGAAAAAGAGAGTTTAAAATAGGTTTTTAAAAATATACCTAGGAAAGTGGCATTAACTTCAAATTTATGGACCTCTAAACAAAATTTGGGGAACATTGCAATCACATCACATTATATTGATAGTGATTGAGTGATGCAGAAAGAATGATTACGTTTTCTTTATTAGAGTTCCCATAGACTGGTGCAAGGATAGGGTCCACCAACTTTGAAAAACTTAGAGAATATGAAATTGAAAATAAAATAATTTCTATAACTTTAGATAATGCAAGCACTAACAATGTCGCAGCATATTTATTAAAGCCTGCGATTCAACTTGATTTAAATGGATCTCTATTTCACAATAGATGTACATGCCACATCATAAATCTTATCGTAGAAGTAGGAGTAAAATGTATTAGAGATGATTTAGAGAGCATTAGATGGATTGTAGGATACATTTTTTGTTCTCCCTCGCGAAAACAATAGTGGAGGGACATATGTGTAAATTTGGGTCTAAGACCAAAGAAAATATCACAAGATGTAAAGCATAGATGGAATTTTACCTATAAAATGTTAAAAGAAGCATGTGCCTATAAAATGGCACTAAATCAATATTGTCAACTTTATTTAGAACATGAAAATATTTTTGTAAGTGATGATAGATGGACCCTTCTTAAAATAATAAGAGATTTTTTAGAAGTTTTTCATGATGCAACATTATTTTTTTCCAGGGAATATTATCCCACATCAAATCAAGCTTTAACCCATTTTTATGAAATAAGTCTTACTTTTAAAAAGTATAGAGATTTTCACATTTTTTCAACTTATGTGTGTACAAATGGTGGCAAAGTTTTCACAATATTGGAGAATAGCTCATTTAACATTTTGTATAGCTGCTGCATTAGACCCTAGATTGAAATTAAAAGGTGTAGAAACCCTTATTGATGAAATAAACTCTAACATGAATACAACTAATATAAATGATATATCTACAGTTAAGACACAATTAGAAACACTTTTTTTGGATTATGCTATCCGATTAGGTAGATCCATAGCACCCACGGTCCCAACGGACCCTCCCCAAGTACATAAAGGGAAAAAGAAGGTCATTTGGAGTATTATGAGGAAATCTCACGGAAGTAACTCATCTTCTTCCAGAGGACCCTCTTACAACCTTAATGAATTAACAATGTACCTTGGGAGCGATCCTGTTCCAATTTCAGATGATAAAGAAGATGCTTTTGATCTTTTGGCATGGTGGAAATCATTTGAAAATAAGTTTCCTGTGCTTTCTGCTATTGCTCGTAATATACTAACAATATCAGCGTCGACAGTCGCATCAGAGTAGGCATTTAGTGCAAGTGGGCGCCTTATTGACCCTGGGAGGACTATGCTTCAAGAAGAAACCGTTGAGACCTGCATGTGTTTACAGGATTGGTACCTAGCGGAGAATAGAGAACAACACATCGATAAAGAATTCGAAATAGAAGATGAGTGATGCGTATTTTTCCGCAAGTATACGGTTGTCTCAAGTAATATAGACTATGGAAGTTCGAATATCGTTCCCACGAGGATCGTTACAAAGAAAATAACAATGATCTATGAAAAGGAGTATCAACTCAAATATAACTAACAAATTCAAATGAAAATAACAATGGAAACAAGAAACTAGATAATAACAAGGAAAATAAAAAATACAAACTAAAAGAAATCTAGAACTAGATAACAAAGAGAAGTTAGTAAAGAAAATGAGAACAAACCAAGAGCAATGTTAGTAACAAAGTTAATGACAAAAGAAAAATAACAAGGTTAATACAAAAACAATGGAGAAATGTTAGATAGATCAAATGAATAAGTGTGTGAAAATAACAAGTGAAATATAGAAAATGAGTGAATGGAGATAAAGAAATATGCTAAAGTGGTGTAAAATCAAATGTGGAATTGATGGTGTGAATAATAGAGAAATGGAGTGTGAGAACTAAAACTAGTGAATAAGTGTGTGGGAGTGTGAATAGAATCAAACTAAAGTAAGTAAAATAAACAACAAGCAATACTAATGGATAGATTGAATCGTCTAGAATCCACTAATCGTCTAGAATCCACTAAGTGACACCAATCCAACACTTATGCTCTTCTCTTTTCCAAAAAAAAAAAAAAAAAAACAATACTCAAATCTAATTACAAATCAATGCTTATATTTGGAAAATATAACTTTAAAGCTCTAAGATTGAAATTAACAATCTAATAGCTAAGATTTTCTTTCATTCATAAAAGAAAAGATTCCTAATGACTATCTATCAAAAGTAAGCATAAACCATCAAAAGATATTAACTCCTAAGCATGATTTATCAAACCTAAGCATAGATAGTAAAAAGAATGCAACTAAGCATGAAAGGTTGCACAATGCAATGAAGAAAAATCTACTCTAACATATTAAGCACATAAACGAGGGAATTTAAAAGAAAGAGCATAAGCAAAAGGAATGGGATCAACTTAGCTTAACCTAGAAGATCCAATCAAAGGAATTAGCAACCTATTGGAGAAGAAGCTTTCAATTTCATTCCAAATCTTTAATTTTACAAAGCTTTCCTCACTTTCTCTCTACAATTTGCTCTCAATTACATGAATAGCTTAAGTAAGAGGAGGAGGCTCTCCTTGCTTGTGTATCTAATGCCTAGAGCTCCATTCCTTATATAAAAACATTTACCTTGCTCTCTTTTGGTTTCTTTTCAATGTGGGACTTCACAAGAATGGAAATATGAACATATGTATATGATTCCAGTATTAGAAAATAGTCTCTGGATTAATGTACGATTTTGACCCTCGAAAAGTCCGAATTGGGAAAAATGTTGTGAAATATGATTTGTAGATATTTAAACAAGCTTTCCAATGCTTCTGAGATCACCTCAATCGGACACTCGAGTAAAAAGATATGGTCAAAATACCAACCCGGGTCTATCATGTTCCTTCTTATTATTGGCCTAACTTTGTCATTTCTTCATCCAATTGCCTTCCAAACTTTTCCTAACTCTCTTTAATTCTTGAATCTTAACTTTAATCTTCAAATTAATCTTCAATTAACACCTACAAAGAGAAATTAATCTAATTGAGAGTATAGAAGCCATTGGAACTCATATAAATGCATACAAATAACCATCTATAATGGAAAGATATGAGCAAAGATGATGGGGAGGAACTTTATGATTTTTATGCTAAAAATAGTGTTTTGAGTTCTTTTATCTTTGAAAACTCATAAAATAATGCTATAAAAGTGTATCTTTTGTGAACTTATCAACGAGCTAGCGGCGTTACATATATCATATTATAATTTTTTTTAGAATGTATAATAGGCTTTTAACTTGTAATTTATTTTTTAGAATGTATCATAGGCTTTTAACTTGTAATTTATTTTTTAGAATGTATCATAGGTTTTCAAAGTTGTAATTTATTTTTTAGAATATATCCTAGGTTTCTAAAGTTGTAATTCTTTTTTCATTTATCAGAAGGTTTGAATTTCATTATATATATATATTGATCCAAGACTCCAAGTTCAAACTTGTAATATTTTTTATCTTTTGTAACTTAAATTTCAAGGAAATACAATTTATTTGATGTATTTTTTCAAAACATCATTAGTGTTAGTCTACTTATTTATTTCTCTTAATTTGTTTATTTTAATGAGATTGGTCCAAGAGTCTTAGACTCTAAGTCTAAGTTTGTAAATTTGTGTCTGTCCGAAATCCAAATTTAAAAAAAAAAAAAAAAAAAAATCAGATGGGCCGCCCATGGGCTGCCCGGCCCAGGCCCGGCTAGGGCCCGGCCCAGCACTGCACGACCAAGGCCATGCTGGGCCGACCCCTAAGGAGGTGGGCCCGGCACGGCATGACCCGCATATCAGAGATGGGCCGTGCCGGCCCGGCCCGGGCACGAGTGGGCCCGGACTTCTGCAGGCCGTTTCGGCCCAGATTTACACCCCTAAAGTGAGCCCACTGTGGATGTCCAACAATCCAAATCATGGTTTTCATTTTTTATTGTTCTCCAACTATAAAAGGTATTATTTATAAAGTAATATTTAGATCCATTTCAAATTCAGTTTATCAATTTCTTTCTTTGTTTTCATTATAGTTGCGGTCGCTGTCACGTGCAGTAAGCATTGTCTTCATAATCCTCTTAATACACAATTGTATTCATATTTTCAAAAATATTATAGAAAATCAAGATTAGGCTTACATGATAATGTTTTAATCTGTTACGGAACCTTGGTTGTCGGATAAATCCAGGGTTTGTCTATGCAGGTGGCATCATCTGCTTTGTTATGGTTGTCAAATCTGTAATTTTAAAAATGAAATCCAATGGACAATCATTTGATTGAGACACGTGTTGTGGTAACAATTGACAAGAAAAATGAGCATGCTTTTCATGTCTGGTTTCTTTTTATATAACATTTTATCAATTCAAAATATATAGAGAGAAATTCCCAAAAGCTCCGAAATTTCAAAAAAGAGCTTTTTTGCCGTCTTTGACTTATCCAAAGAGATCATTTCACCTCGGACCGTTAGTACCACTTCACACTATTTACACCTTTACCCTCTGTTTTTTTTTTTTTTTTTTGGGTGTTCGGAACAGAGAGAAAGTAGAAATTGATAGTGTCTGGAAAGGGGGAGAAAAAATGGAGGGTAAAATTCTTGTGGGGCCCACCTTAGTATTTTTCTCTCAAAAATGGGGGAAAAGTATGAGGGAAAGAGGAGATTTTTTATAATTTTACTAAAATGCCCTTATCAGTTTTTTCACTTTTTCACAGAATAAGGGTAAATTAGTAATTTTCTCTCTACCTCACAAATAAATAAAATCCTACTATTTCACTTTTCTTTCCCCTACTTTTTTATTATCCAAACAAGAGGAGGTAAAATTAAATTTTCTTCCCATTCTCTCCCATCCCACCTTCCCAAACATAGGGTTAACCGTTTAGTAAAATATGTTTTGTTGGTTGATATCTTCTGTATATCAAATGATTGCCAACAAGATCCCACCTTATCCACCAATAATGGAGATGCCAGCAAGATCCCACCTTACCCAGCAATAACGGAGATCACATGTCTCTCCTTTTCCCACACGAATTAATGACACGTTGGGGGGGGTGGGGGGGGGACTTCAATTAGACTTCAACCATTTGTGAAGTAATTATCGCCCGTGTGGGGCATATGGATTTATTATAGAAATGCCATCAAAGAAAATCTAAGTGCTCCATGCATATTGTTAGGTTATGAGTTTTTTATGTATTAATATATGGTGGGCCACTTCAATTAGATTTCCAGCCTTTTGTGAAGTAGCATGTGGGGCCTAGGAATTTATTATAAGATTTCCATTAATAAATAAAATCTAAGGGCTTCATGCATCTTGTTGGGTTATGAATTATTATGGATTAATGGCAATTGATGGGCCACATCAATTAGACTTGAAGCCTTTGTAAAGTAACATTGTTCCATGTGGGGCCTAGGGATTTATTAGACGATTTCCATCAAAGAAAAATGTTAGGGTTCATGCATATTGTAAGAATGCACCAAGGAGAGATTAATAAAGTCTGTTGAATTAGTTAATTTTAAGGATATGAAATTGACTATAGAAAAAACAGAAAGTAGATTTAGCTAGTTTTAAGGAGGAGAGAATGGAAGCTGGAAATGGGCATTTAAGATTCTTATGCTAAGTGCTTACATGAGCATATCATTATCTCAACTCTTAATTCTTGTTGGCTATTGGGAAGGGATGTTTTCTTCATCAAAATACCCGAGAAGTTTTCTAATATTTTCCATATATATATATATATATATAAGGGAACCAATTTTTTTAGGATGGTCCTTACGGTCTTACCATGCAGACCAAGTAGATCCCGCATTGGGACCCTACTGATCATGGTAAAAGGGGGGACCAAAAGATCCAAGTGGGGGCGAACGCAGATATCAAATTTGAAGTCAATCTAATACCCTTAACCCCTTCATCCATGGTCCACAAGTTTAATGATTTTATATCAAACAATAAAAATTGACTTTCAATCCAGCGATCCAATCCATTCGAATTCATGCAAATCTATGGGATTTGGTGACTGTATTGGGGTTGGTATGTGTGGTCCATTTGGATGGTCCTTAGGTGGGCCCCACTAGGCAATATTTGGTGTGTGGACCATAAGGACTGTCCTCATAGGACCCGTTCCAATATATATATATATATATATATATAAGCATGGCTTTTCTAAGCTAAAACAGTTATGGTCCTACAAATCAAAGATGGTTGTTTATGTTTTTAGTATGATAGGACTGAAAAATCCAGTTTTGATTGGATTTATCTTGATTTTGGAGATGATCATTATGCAAAAAACAAAGATAATCGACTTTGATTTGTGGGACTATCACTATTTCAGCTTAATGGAGCCCCTATATATATATATATATATTTATATGGGAGATGCTTGTAGAAGGGACTATTTTCGGTATTGTATCTGTATCGTTTATCCCTATGACAGATGAAATAGAACAATCTTAGACTTAGAAGGGATATAATAAAATTCCTTGATTTGCTCTTCGTAGAAGAACGATCTATTTTATTTGATTGATGGTTCCCATATTATAATGAATTCAAAAAAAGAATGTTTTTATTCTTTGCGATTTTCAACCAATTACATGCTTTAATATAATTACCCGGAGTAAGCGTTATAGGTCGTTTCCAATATTCAATAGCTTGATTAGACCAAGTCTCTACAATTTTGAAATCTCCTTGCTGAATGGCCTATTCTCTCCGTCATAATAGGTGGGTTAATTCCTTCCCTTAGAATAGTACCTGAGAGTTTTCTACCTCATACGTCTTGATATTCCTTGGGTGTTCCATCCCGATGTACCATTGTTAACTGAGATGTGAGGGTCCTCACCCGTTACTCTCATAATACTATGAGAGTAACTTTCGTATAATCATCTTCCATATATATATATGGAGGTGCTCTTATGAGAAGTACTCTCACTAACCTAGTGAGAGATGGGTGGAAGCCCTCACTTCCATATCCACTCTCACCAACTTAAATACAAGAATCCTCAACTTAAAAGTGAGGCCCCCCACCCATCTCTCACCAAGTTGGTAAGAGTACTTCTCATAGGAGCACCTCCTATATATATATATATCTTAAATTTGTTCTAGCAAATTATCTTTATTTGAAACTTTGTTGGACAATCACAACACATTTCAAAGACAAAATGAAGGGAAGACATTGATAGGAGGGGGATATCCTTTATTATAAAGAAGGTTAGAAAGCGAATTATATCAAAGTACAAAATCGTCGAATTACTTAAGGCCGTGCAAGCAATAAACGGTAAAGAAAAGTGGTCTAACGGGGCCGCTCATCTTCTCGCTAAAGCTAGTAGTTATTCTTGGAGCCATGATTACGAGTGAATTGTTCCACTAAAATTTTGAATCTAGGTTGGAATGAGTAGCTCTTCTCATATCTAATCACTTCACAAACAAAACTATTTGGTAGAAACGTCCGGTTGATGTTAGGGTTACGATGAAAGTTGTTATCAAATATCAATACTGACCATATATAATATAAGGCAAAGAGACAAAAATAGTAAATGAAGTGGTTTTCTCGGGCCCACCTGCCACAACTTAGACGACAGCTATTTTTCCTTTTCTAGTGCTAGTGAAAGACTTGTACGACAGGTAGTGGGGCAATGACTCCTGACTGATGGGAGGATGGTCCAGTGCTGAATTCCCAGGCAGCACGTGGGCTGGCAAAAGCAAACCACGTGGGTTCGTCTGGTACATTTGATTAATTTACTATAGAAAGTAAAGTGGATGATTCTTTAAGAGAATTAAAAAAAACTTGGTTCGTCTGGTACATTTGATTAATTTACTATTGAAAGTAAAGTGGATGATTCTTTAAGAGAATTAAAAAAAAACTTGGTTCGTCTGGTACATTTGATTAATTTACTATAGAAAGTAAAGTGGATGATTCTTTAAGAGAATTAAAAAAAGTTATGTTAAATAAAAAGAATATATTATGATATAATGGAATTATCTTATGATATTATAACTTTTATGCTGTACTTAAGGTAGAATTTTTTTTTTAAATGATAGATACTTGGCGATGGTGGTTAGATATGTATTTACTTTTTAAATAATGTAATTATTTTTCTTATCCTATAAAAATTAAATTCACTTGTTGATTGCGGAAAGTGTATTATATAGATGCTGGTAAATCCCATAATATCATGGTATTTAAAACAAAAGAAATTAAAAAGTCGATGAATGGCCCACCCTACCCACATGGGCTGTATTCGATTCGAGTGACACGAATTTGGTGCACCAGTACTTTTAGGATAAATGATGGATGGCCCACCCTACAATCATATTTATTCCCCTTTATTTCTATCTGGTTTTGAGTTGGCACTTGGCAGTGGTCCACTGACCTGTTTGAAAAGAAAGAAGGGAGAAAGGTGTATTTATACATTGAACCAACACCTGACATGAAAACCACGTTTAGATCTAGAAGTGGACCCAGCCTGGTCGGGTATCCTCCAACAACCGACGTACCTCTCACGGAATTCCAAACAGGCAAGACTTGCCAAATGGGCTCTTCTCTAAAAGTCTCCATATGCATCCAAGCAATCACATGGAATGCTAAGGTGAAAAGGTCTAGCTGTGGATTAGATTTTAGGCGTGAAACATCATCATTCCAATCGATCATTGAATGTAACTGCAGCCGTAATTGTGTCAAACAATAATTTTTTTTTTCCAATGTCCTTTACAGGCCCAAGTCAATCAATGCCTTTAGAAGAAGAAGTGAAATAATCAAAGAGGAGAAAACTGCTCCCAATGCAAAATTGCAATGTGGCCAGTTATCTGCCTCTACTTCCTCCAAAGTCCAACCTCTTCACTGGTCTAAGCCAGACCCGCGATTAGACAATGAACGCCGTTATGGAGTGGACAAGCCCCAATAGATCCCCCCATTCAGGCCGGGTTTGATGGTTGTTGTCTCTCTTAGCCAACTGTACTACAAAGTGATGAGGCCCATGAAACATGGCTTTAAGTTGTCACTATTTCAGCTGTGGCCAAATGGGATCAATCGAAACTGCACAGTGGCTGTGTCTTCATCTATTAGAACTTGGATATTAAGGCATCTAACATTAAGTTGAATTCGATGTCCACCAGTTTAATAGGATCCTTGCCACTGGTCTAATAGTAGATTTGACAAACATATATTTTTTTTTCATATTGCTGCCTTCTTAAAATAAAATCAAACCCTATTGAAAAGTATTTATGTTGGCAATACTAATTACTTTAGGTTTTAGTATAATATTAAGGTATCAGAGTCTATTGGTCATAAGTTTGAATCCCATGAAGAATGCTGTTAGACCCAGGATTTTCACTGGAGGGGGGCTTACGATGGTCATATAGAAAATATTCTTTATATTACCGAAATCAATTGTGTTTTGTGTTCATCGCAGCAAGAGCATAATCAAATTAAGACTTTGGGTAAAGCAATGTGCAATCAAGTAAATTGTGTATTTGCATCCATTCCTGTGATATGAAAGTAATTCCAAGAGCCAGATCGTTTGCATGAGAAATAAAGTGAAATAGAATTAAAGTTTCAATTTAAACAGGAGATTAGAAAAAAACCTTTGAACAAAAAACAACAATGGGTTCTCTCATCCTGAATCTTCCTTTCGTTTATTTGTTCAAATCAAATCCAAAACTACTTTGTAAAACTCATTCTAAAACTTTTTCCTAAAACCCCAATACAAATCACAACTAAAAACAACCAAATATTATATTAAAACCAAATAAAATTAGTTAACAATCAATAACATGCATAAGTAGCTACAGTCAATAATGACGGATTGGATATAGACACCTCTCTCCCTCATCTCTAATTTGAGTATTTGCCTAATTTTTGTTGTTGAAATCAAATTCAACTCCATTAAGAGAACCCATTTCAATAATGGAGATTTTTAGGAAAATCCCCCATTTTAAGAAAATCTTTCATAATCAAGAGAACCCCTTTCAAACATTTGGATTTTCAGAAGATGGTTGATTTGCAGAAAACCCTTATTTCTAAGGTCACTATTTCTAAAAAATACTATTGGAGACCCAGCACCTACCAAAACATCCCCCTACAACACCTAAAAATTGTTTAAAACCGATATGCAAAAAAAGGGAGAGAGACCGCCATGGGCGTGATTTTGGGATTTCTTGAGAGAGAGAGTATTTTGTTCCATGGGGGCTGATGGGCTTTGCTCATGGAGCAGCCCCAGATAACCTTAATCGGTCTTTTTCCATATTTGTGGGGGCTCAAGCCCCCGTGCAAGTATACATGGGTCTGCCCCTCATTCTGCAACACTGGATAACCATTCAAAAAACATAATAATGGTAAATGATGCAACACTGGAAAAAAAAAAAAAAACCAATGTATCGCTAAAAGAATGGCAACTGAGTTCCACGCAAGCGTCAGTGTTGAAAAATGGGTAGCCCCACATGTGGCACTATTGGCTTGGTATCTTCCAGACTTTAATAACACCTACCAAGAATGAAGACTTCAATAACACCAATAGGTATTAGCTACAAGATCTGAACCCATGCGTTGTAGTTTTGCCCACACTCATCACAGTAATATCAAATCACCAGCTATGTTTTTTCGTTGCCTTTTCTTTTCTTTTCCTTTTTTTTAGTCTTACAGTTTGTCGTTTAGAATTTCTATGCAGGGATTTTTTCTCGTGCGAACTCACCGTGTGAATTTTCTCCGGGTCCCATCGGGCAATGGGGCCGGGGGGATGGAAAGATCCGGATGGACCCATCTACATACTAAATTTGGGACACAGCCGATCATTTTATAATCTTCATCCATGCCCTACAAGTTTAATAATGTATGGTTCATTAACATGGGTGTTCCATTACTGGATACGAGGGCGTTTATCTTTAGAAAATTTGTAAATTCTCAAAAAAGCTGCTTCTTGAGGGGAATTCTAGAACCCACCTACAAATGACAAGATTTCGAAAATCTCAAATAACATTTGGATCTTATAGGTGGTTGGAATTTAGAAATCTATTAGAGAAACATTGCATCTGGAAATGCTAAGGGTGGTAAAGAATTCCTATCATGATGAATTCCAGTAAAAAATTCAGTTAAAAGAACAGGCTCTACGGGTTCCTTGAGTTTTATATTTTTTTTCTTTGTGAATTTCTTTCTTACAGTTTACATCAGCATCAAATTAGGTAGAGCATCAATTTATTTGTGGTAGGGGGAGCTCCAGCGGAAGAGGTGAGAGACATCTCTCTTATAAAGATTTTAATTTACATATATATATATATATATATATTTTAATTCATTGTCATTGAAGCCTTGTCGCAAGTTGGTCCTTTGACTTTCCTCTTCTTTTCTTTGAGGGGGCATTAACCTGCATATGGACACATTTGCTAACATTGTCGTGGTTTGCGTGCTTTGGATATACTGAAATCATCTTCAACTCTCCTTTAATTTATCATATACCAATGCTTCCCTTCTTAGGATAAGACCGAAATGGAGAAATATAATTCATTTAGTCAACCTCAACATATTTAGAACAAGAATTTTATGATCATACTAATGCTGCCCCTAAACGCTCTTGGAGTTGAAAATGACTGGATGAATGTCAAATTTGTTGGTATGTTTGGGCCGGACAGGCTCCATATGGATTGACGGCCTCAGCTGCTCATTCATTGTAAGGATCACGTTAGCTTCCTTAGTTTCACACACATAGTACCAATAATCCGGAGAGTACCGTTTCACTGGATTGATGGAGAATACCCATCTCTTGAGCATTAGATACGTAGAAATTGAGATTCATGAAAAATACATAAAAATCTAGAGAGAGAGAGAGAGAGAGCCCATCGGCCGCAGATCACCAGCCCCATGGCAATCTCTGAATTGCACACGCAGATCTTTCAGGATTTAAGCTCATGAAGGTTGACTAGTAAGAGAAAACCACGGGTTAATATATGCGAGGAGGAGACCACAAGGGTTGCCAACCAATTGAGCAACCCCGGGACGGATCGATCCCTGGATGCACTCTTTCCGGTTGTGTGGGCTTCCTCTTCTCACGTATGTGGGCTCCATGTGTGCACTCTCTCATTGGCTTGGGTACAAAAAAAAATTAAATTTCGTAATTAGTTAACCAATCTTATCAAAACCTTGAGACTTTAGTAAATGTAGCATAAATACTTTTCAATACTCCCACTCGAGTTGAACCTGGTCGGTCAACATTTCGCAACACGCATATGTTTTCCAGCATCGAGACATTTTTCATGGGATTCGGATTCGCAACCGGTTGAATTTGATATCATATTAAGTTTCTTTAGGCCACTATTCATAAGAAAATGCTTTAGTAGAAAAAGCATAATTACTTTTCAATAAAAAATGTGAGGAGGGTAGCTCAGTGAGAAAGTTTTTGCTTCATTGGGTAAGTGGTCCGAGAGTGATACTTATATTTGATGACTGAGGGACCTATCCACGGGCATGTATGGAACTAACATGGCACCACCACCCAACCATGAGTGCTTTGGCTTGTCTTGTAACTACACATAAATTAATCTTCGATCAATAACAGAGTAAGATTTTTAGATATCTATTACTAAAGTCATGTACGGCCAGTTCCTATTGATGTGAATCTCCACGGAAATGAATTTCTATGTCAAGGGGCCAAGAATGAAGATCAAAGGTAGAGATCACTGTCCACTGGTCATAGAATGAAATTAAATCCTAGGAATTTGGTGGGCTCTTGTAGATTTCCACTCTTGACCCTTCACTCTTCATTCATTGGAAAATAGGCCCTAATAATTTGTTGGTCTGATAGGTTTGCCAATGAGGCTAGACCGAGCTGAAGCTTGTATGCCCATGTTGAATCCAGACCACTCATTAAGTATATCGGGTCCAAAGCCTAAGACCTAGGCCTCAGAGTCATCAAAGTTGAAATAAACAAAACCAAACCAAGCCAAACCGGCCTGTTAGGACTTTAGGTGCAGGCCAGTTAACTAAACCGCATGGCGCATGCATTCCTACTCCACACGTACTCCAAAAAGACAGGCCCAAGGTCCAGGCCCAGTAGTGAGTCTAGTTGTTTGCAAGAAAAGCTTAGGACAAAATGCAAGAGCAACCACAACTGCTAATCCACTGTGGGACCATATGCACAAGTAGAACCTGTTACCAGCAAGCTATTTCTGTTGTTGCAGCCATGTCATGCAAATGAACCTCTTAAAAAGATGGCACAAAAATGAGAAACAGCATAAATTGACTGGATACAATTTCTTAAGCAAACCACTTGACCTGTGATCAACAAATTTTCCCAACAATCGCATGTCTGAGATTCACTAACTAGTGTGGATTCTGGGTCACCCTGAAATCAAGGTTCAATCATACTAGAAATACAGAGGGAGATCGGGATGAACCACAAACCAGGCGTGTGCGGTTTGCCTGATGGATCAAGACTGCGGGGATCAAACATTTTCGAATGGTCCTGCTTTCTATTGCAAAGATTTAAAGAAATCCCCTGAATGCTTTATGAAGTTTCACTAATCATGATCGAAAAACAGGACCATCAAATAATACCTGCAACAGATGCATCCTCCCAAGACATTGTTTCTACACCAAAATATTCAAAGCATTGGGTTTCTTCTATATTTAATATCATAAGAACACATACATACTAATTCTCACATTGTAATCACAGACAAGAATAGAACTGGAGATGCTGTCGCCATTGAAGGCTGCACCTGATCGAAAGGTTTGGGTACTTTCAGACTAAACAATCAAGTACAAAGCACCCAATTAATAAGTAAAATCTGCAAACAGAATCAATCAATAGTGATTAGTAAATGTCTCTATTTCTTGAGCCAATTCTTTAGTCAACTTGTCAGCTCGATCATCCTGTCCACCCGCAAAATTATAGACCCGATATGCCAACTGAAACGCCTTCCAAAGAGACTGAGAGCAAGACTTCAGACGAGCATTGAGCTTGGTTTCACCTTCTCTATCAGCATCTGCCTTAACTTCATTGCTCTCCTGCAGAACAAGCCAAAAATTTGTCAAGTTTGACTCACTAGTTTCCAGTTTATCCTTAAAATGCTTTGACTGTATTGGATCTAGATATTGGTCTTCTAAGGCTAGGACCAGATTGTTTTCTCCATTTTTGTGATTGAAAAACAGCTACTGCAAGGTCCATCAAGAACTTGCCGGAAATTTATTTAAAAGGCAAACAAATTAAAAACAGATTCAATGTGCCTGAGGTTTGATATATTTAAGGAGTATATGTTCCTCTTTTGGATTCTTTTTGTTAGAGACAGGACCAAAGCAATGATTCAGGGTCAAACTGAGCCCTTAATTGATAGTTGGCAAGAACGAGGAGGCACAACTAAAAAGAACTAGCACCTATCACCCTCTGTGCACGCATGGGAGTAGACAACTTAAAGCTATTGAGATTCTGGATTTAAGTATAAAAGAGATTGGTTCGCCATTACATGGACCTACTCCAATTTATTTTAGCACAATATCTCAAGAGGTGGACATTGCACTGGCTCGTGAAGGGTTTTGAATAGAAGCGAACGCCTCCTATTCCAACGTCCCTAAAGCTAGCTTCTTTGGCTCAAAACATTGGCTGCTATGTAATGGGTATCAGTTGGTACTGGAAATTGCAAAGTCTTCAAATAGTAGAAATTTATGGTTTCATTGATTTTTATGTTCTTCTTTTCTGGGTAAACAAATGCACTAAACCAAGTAGTCGTCTACAATAGACACTGGAGCTCTTATGTCCTGTCCCTTCTACAGTCTGATAGTAAATGGTACAAAAGGAGGAGAGAGAGAGAGAGAGAGAGAGAGAGAGAGAGAGAGAGAGAGAGAGAGAGAGAGAGAGGTTTCTTGAAGATTAAAGTCTTTTCTGAGTGAGAAATGGAATATTGGTCTGACATGGATATGTCGGACTTATACAAGTATCCGGGTATCATAGGTTTTGAGATGAAAGTTTTGCAGTTTCGCTTTAGTTGGAGTCAAACTGGGGACAGGAATTGAGGGTTTTGAACATGGTTTGGGAAATGTAATTTGGAACTAACTCTAGGGTTACACATTTGGATATTTCAGAATTTTCTAGATGGGTGGATTTATGGGGAGTTTTTTTTATATAAAGTTAAGTAGTTTCTTGGTGATGGCTTTATAAGATTCCTTGATAGGTCTCTCTCTCTATCTATCTACAGCAAGCTCTCACAATAGCATTTCCATATATATATATATATATATATATAGGAGATGCTCCTATGAGAGCATCTCTCACCTTACTATGAGAGATAAGGTGGGGGGCCCTCACATTTAAGTTGTTGGCATTGGATATGGATGTGACGCCCCCACCTTGTCTCTCATAGTAAGGTGAGAGATGCTCTCATAGGAGCATCTCCCATATATATATATATATATATATATATATGAAAATTATTCTATGAACGCCCCGTGCGTAGTGTGAACTCCTAGTAGAGCCCACCTGATGATAGGGTTGGGTTGATTGGATGGGGCTGACTTTTTTTTTTACACAGGAGGGCCCCACCCAGATCTTCAAATTCCCCTAGCTCCAATCCTAAGGTGGGCCCCACAGTGCGGTGCGCATGGAGCATAGGATAACGACTATATATATATACACACACCCCCATTAATTTCATTTACCTTTTTCTACAATCAAGAAGAGGAACTGATTTCATTTCTATAAAAAACCGAAACAAGATGAGTACTCTTATTCTTCTCATCTCGCCCAGATACGACATGGACACGGCAAGGACACGCCATGGACATAGCAAGGACTTGGATTTTACACATAACAAGTGTAGTACCGGATACGATACGACATATACGTTGTCCATTTTAAAGTATCCATGCATCATAGATGAAGAGAGTATTGATTCTAGTACACCAGCAAAGCATGATATCTCTACGAATCTGAGAATCTCTAGATAACTACTTATAAATTAGATCTTCCCAAATTACCCTTGTATATATCCTCTCTTTAAACCCTTTCAAGAGGGCATTCATATAATTGTACTTTGTGAACATTAATATAAACACAGGGGCCTCCCTCTAAGAGGATACAAAGGGGTAGTTTTTATGCCACTTCCAAGATTGTCATGGTAGCAAAGCATTAAAATTAAGGTTAAGGTTTTTGGTACTCTCTTCACATATTGTTCTTTGTGGGGTTCTTCCTGAGTTCATTTTCTCTTAGTGGTCTTCTTAAGGTTCTACATGCTTTCATTTTCATTGTGGGATGTTGTTCTTTGACGAGTGTTTTGTTGAATGGCATCTCAAAAAAAAAAAAAAAAAAAAAAAAAAAAAAAGGATCTCAAGGAAGGAAAATCTTACGAGAATCATAAGCATATCCCTCTGACATAAGTCAGTCGAGATTCACATACCTTAAGCACCATCTCAATGCAGTTAGAAGAAACATCCACCATGAATTCCTTGATCCGCAACAGAAAGTCAAAATCAAACTCAATGTTATGACTTCGAAACCGCCTAGCTTCTTCATCCTTCTTGCATTCAATTGCATCCACTTCTGTTTTAATCTGTCCATGTTTATGGATAATGTGAAGTACATGAAGACAACAATGATGGTATCACACGAAGAAAGATAGATGTTAATATTTAAAAACATACCTTGTTGAAGTAGCATTCAACCTTTTTGAGGTGCTGAGCCATAGGAGCCTCTACCTTCCAGCTCTCCAAGTTGGTGGCTATACCATCAAGCCTTGAAAGCATTACTGATGCAGTCCTTATTGTTTCCAACTTCTTTGTAGGAAAATCATCAAACCTTGCTAGTACCTGAAAATCTTAGAAGGCATGGACATGGTTACATAAGGAGAAAGAGGCCAATGACAGCCAAGAAGAATAAAATCCAATTGAAAGAGTTCATCCCAAGTATGACCTGTGTTTCATCAGTAAGATTTTCAAGATGAAATTCCAAATATTGGTGAAATTTTTGCAAATCAGCCATGTTGTTAGTTTGAAATGAATTGATAGTGGATTTCATCTCCATGATTGAAGTTGCGTGCTTCTGAACATCTTCTTCAATTTTTTGGAAGTAAGCCGATCTGATAGGAAAAAACAGATAGAATCCACATTAAGAGTAAGCATCAGCTCAAACATTCTTAATCCATATCTTTTGATTCTGTTGTAAAATGTTAGAAAAAGGCACACCTCTTTGTTATCTCTGCCAGTGCATCAGCCATCCCTTGTGCCTTGTTATCAGCAGAACCTCCCAAAATTTTCCCATGAGACAACTTTCCACTGAGATTAGATCCTTCAACTTTCCCCTTGAGTAGTCTGTACAGGCTTCCCATCTGGGTTGATCTCTTCAACTTTGTACTTGCTTTCTTGGGGCGTAAGGATTTGTTTGCGCCAAGTGGAGGAGGTGGTGGCGGTGTTAATCCCTTCACCAGAATCACAGGTGATGATGGCAGTGGTGGGGCTGCAGATTTTTCTGGTGGAATCACTGGAGGTGAAGGTAGAGGTGGAAGGAGTGTGGATTCTTTAGGTGGAAGCATTGGTAGCTGTAGCAGTGTTGAGTGTGTAGATTGTTTTGCCAAAGGTAGTAGAAATGGTGATGAAGATTGCTTTAGTGGAAGCATAGGCGGTGGAGGTGCTGGTGGTGCAGATTGTTTTGGCTGAAGTAGTGGTGGTGTTGCAGATTGTATTGACTTAAGTGTAAGTTGAGGTTGTGGTAGTGGTGGAAGTGCAGATTCTTTTGCAAGAAGTATAGGTAGCGGCAGTGGATTTGGTGGCCGCACGCTTGATTTGGTAGACGTTCTGACATTATTATCAACTTTCTCACTCATGATATCATGAGAAACATGATTCAGGACTTTTGAAGTCTCATCCATTTGTGTCATGGAATTTTCTAAAGCAATTGATACATCCATGGGCAGAGCCTTGGAATCACTTCTTGTCTCACAGTGATCAGGATCCGATATCTCGTTACTTTGATTTGCTGGACTGAAGTTTTGAATGGATGCATGAGGCAACACGTGGAACGAAAAGCAATTTACATCAGTGGGCATCAACTTCTTTATGGCCTTTAGTCTGAGAGGCAAGAGAATAGGTTGTGAATAAGAAACATTTGGTAACTTCCCAATATTTTGAGAATAGGGGGTTGCATCAGTTAGGACTGAAGTTGGGGTGTGAGGAGATGTGGAGAGTTTGTTATAAAAACCAGAATTCTTTAAGAAGTCTTCAGATGCAGAATCTGGTGTGCTCTCAACAATGGGTGCATTTTCCTCATCTTTCTCATCCATCACATACAAAAATTCTTTTGCTACTGCATTCATATAACCAAGCCTGTCCATGACCATTTCACCTTCAACATAGCAAATCATCAATTACAACAGAGGAAAACACTTCCAATAAATTGTGACAGAAGAACAGGATGTTACAAAAATAGAAACTTCCATACCAAGCTGCTCCAAACTGGGGTCCTCAATAACATCTTTCTCATTATTGAATTCGTTACACCAATTATGAGTCTCAGTCCATGAATCTCCAACAGATTTAAGGGACTCGTAGAAATAATGGAGTACCTATATGGAGATTCTTTTTCTCAATTAATTAACAAACTATACAATTAACAATCTTAGAAGAAATAAATAAATTGTTAAACCTGATATGAAGAGGCTGTTGTCATATCAGACATTGGAGGACATGAGACAAAGTTGGGATACAGCTTTTGTAGGTTCCCCACTGTAACCATCAATAACTGCAAGAAAATGGCCCACAAACAAGTGTAAAAATGTAGCTGTCTTTGAGACAAGCAACTATCTTTTAATTATTTGAGTGCATGCATAATCAAACAAAGCGTAGGTGTTCTCTATGATTTTTTTTTCTGAAAAGAAAATCACTTATCAAGGAAACCTCATTCATGGGAGTGGATGCTTTGCAAGGAGAAAGGTCAAGAATGTCTCTAAATCTCATGATCCTGCTCCTGAGCTCCACCATCAGAAGGAAGTTTCCTGCCCGCCCACAAGAACCACCTGATGCCAAGCCTTGTTGATGTTGGAACACACCGGGGCTCCTGACCGGCTGCATTACAGTGCACATATATATAAATATACATACATACATGCAGGGCTATGTTAAGAGGTACCTCTCATAGACTTGCATGAGAGGTAACCTTTTTACCACCACCTGAGACACCGTGTCAAATCCATCCCCCTCATGTTCACTAATCCCGAATGAATTAATGCTCTCCAAAAGTTGGCACTAACCTGAATAAGAATCACCGTCGGCTTAAATTTCATGAAAAAAGTAACTTAGAAACTGTTGAAATTTAACCCGATGGTAATGATTATTTAGATTAGTGCCAAATTTGTGTGAGTGCTAATTCATGAGGGGCTAGTGAGTGTGAGGGGCTTGGATTTGTCATAGGGTGTCCCACGCAATCGTAAAAAGGTTAACTATCACACAAATCTATGAGAGGTACCTCCTAGCCAAATATTACCCAATAACATCATTAACATTTCCACTCTATACTATTACCCATATAACATCATTAACATTGCTACTCTATACTAGATAGGTACCTTATAAGAGATGACTATATCAATTAAGTTCTATAATAACCATGATTAGAAAACAGGTTTAGTATAGTATAGCTCAACAAGCTTAACTCAAGATTCATCACCGAAGTTGGATTATTAGTCAGGACTGATATCATCATCATCATCAAAGCCTTGTCCCAACTATGTTGGGGTCAGCTACATGAACTATGTTTCTCCATTCCGATCTATGCTAAGCTAAATTTTAAAATAAGTTGCACTTCTTCAAATCTATTTCTACTACCTCCGTCAACCTTCACCTTAGTGGGCCATCAACTTGTATACCTAAACTTTTTTTTACCGGCGACGTTGCTGGCCTTCGTTGGACGTGCCCGAACCCCAATTGATGCTACCCTTAAATGCTTTCAAAATTGCTCATTTCTAATTTTATCCTTCCTTGTTTTACCACACATCTACCTCAACATTCTCATATCTGCTACCTCCATTTTCTGCACATGTTGCTTTTTGATTGACCAACATTCTGCTCCATAGGAGACATGACTAATATCAACGATAATTTAAAAAAACAAACTCTAAAAATATTATAAATATATATATATATGCATACACACGTTTCTTATGCCAACCTCATTGGGGTCGGCTGCATAATTGTATTTCTTCACTCAAGTCTACCTTAGGTCAAATCCTAGGATATATTGCACTTTTTCAAATCTATCCTTATGCTACTTCCATCCATTTCTTCTTTGGCCTACCCCTTTCCCGTTGATGCTGATTTGTCACTATAATAATTTTATGCAGTAAACACAAAAATAAATTCTGCCCTGCACTACTGAATATATCAGAAAATACACATTTGCAAAATATTAAAAGTAGATGTCACATGTGAGATATCAGAAGTGTTACAAGGTCAGTCCCTTTAAATACTTATGACCATTGATAGATGGCTAGGTGATTGCAGGCTACATTCTTTAGAGACATAATGGGGGCTTGGTCATCCAATTGCTATTTCTGATTTGATTGGCATATTGGTCTTATTGAAACTGTAAAAGAGCTCGAGTACATAAGTTTTAGCAGTTGCCAGATACACAATTCAGCTCAGTTTGCTTCATTTGACAGCCCAGAATCCATGATTCCATAAGAATCCATTTCATACCATTTTCACTCCACTGATAGGAACAATTCAATAAGTTCATATGTTCAATTGTCATGATTCATGACATCAGTTCGCATTATTAGCTAGGAAACTTCTACTTCAGTCGCTCAGATCAGTGTTTTTAGAAGCAAGAGGCGCATCAAGGCGCTAAGGTCTCTTGGGGCCTAAGCGCTAAGGCACGAGGCGAGGCGCAGGCTTCATTGAAGCGAGGCGCACATTGTAGATAAAAAATAGATATTTTGGTATAGACAGATAATTCACAAATTAAAACAAAAAAGGCAAGGAATATTAGAAGAATTCTAAAAGCTATAAAGCATGACCATATCCACATCAAGGTGTATGAAGGATGTCATATACTCATATGTGCATGCATGAAGGTGCATAACAAATCGGCATGCCAAAGATTTTTATGCACTTTAAATTAGCAATCAACCAGATATCTGTTCATTTCAGTTTTTCAAATTCCAAGCCCAAGCATCACCGTCAACAACATCAAATTCACATGCCTTTCCTAGATGGCCGCTTACTGATATAACCCATTTGTGTAGTAGTACGTCCAATAGGCCACACGAACATGACATTGGTGCACTCTCAAGTCTCAAGTAGCCATTATATAGGATTGAAAAAAAAAAAAAAAAAACAGTAGTCAGGTCTGTGGACACCATGAACCTCCCATATGGACAAATGACAATAGGTCACATCATCACTTGTTTCAGATATCATTCCCAGCAGTATATATGTATATATATATATATATATATATATCATCACAATAAGTTCATCATGTTTTTCATTTTATTTTAAAACAGTTGCATAAACTCTTCTATCACTTTAAACATAATAAGACCAGTGGTGATAGCCTCAGATTTTCATCAGTAAGCTAGCACTTAAGAATTAAGGATTCACAAATTATAAGGGATTTGATAGAAAAGATAAAAAGAAATAGTAACAAATTTTGGAGAGAGAGAGAGAGAGAGAGAGAGAGAGAGAGATTGGACTTGTGAATAAAACCAGATCACTGCGCAATTTGAATGAAACTATTCACATACTTCAATAAAAACCATACTTTTATTATTAGATAGGCAACATCACTCGAACATATGATGCCTAGATACAACAAGGACATGCAACGGACACAGCAGGGACATGGATGTTGCACATTAACTTGATAAATTGAATGAGATATGATTCAGATACACTGTCAATTTTGAAGTACCCGGTATCATAGAACAAACAAACTCATGGTTGTGACAATGAGTAAGCATTGAAGCATGGCCATGAATTTCACTTGCAAGATAGGAGCACAAATCCTAAAACATGCCTCCCTTCTATACCTCCATGCCCATTCGACAAATTGACCATGACCTGTCCTATTTTTTTGTGTTCAAAGTAAAACAAGGTGTAATTTGTTTTTACATGAAATCCATAATGGGTTCCTCCCTTAGCATGGCCCATCAAATTCCAGTATATGGCACCACCATCCCGGGAAAAAAATTTCACATAATGTCATTGTTCAAAGTCATTTGAAACAATTCAGGTTCTCTACATCTACTCTGTCAAATTCTAAATGGATCATCTTAACATGAATCTACAAATTAAGAGAAAAACATAGGATGAGATGCTGAAATCATCCAAACCCATTACCAAATTTCTCTGATAAATGAATAACAACGCACCTCCTCTGCCCAAGAGCGAGGAAACAAGGGCGGCACACGGAAGAACCCCAAAGCCATTGCCTCCTCCTCCTTGTTGGAAATCAAAGAAGAACAGGTAAAAGACGAATACAAAAAAAGAAAAGAAAAGAAGAAGACGAAAGAAGAGGACCCTCCCTCCACTTTCAAATCTGCTGCTTCTCTAACCCAACTGAAGGCTGATAAATCAACTGCAACAGGTAGCATTTAAAGGTCACCCTTTCTATCCTGTCTCTCTGTATTATTATTAGTATGTAATGTTCCTATGAAAAATCTAATAAAACCCAAGAGAGCTTTGATTCTCAAAAGAAGGGGAAGGGGAGAGTGGGGAATGGGGACTCTCACTTTCCCTATCTCTCTTCTCTCTTTTCCACAACCACAACCTCAGCAACAATGACAATAACAAGAACAACAACAACAAGAAGACCAAAAGAAAACAAAGATTACCCTTCTGGGGTGGGGAGCTCCCAGGTGGAATCAAGATTTGGAGGAGTTGGGTTTGGCAGGGAAAAGAGATTGGGAGGAAATCTCTCCACACATTTCTCCTTTGGATGCTATTCTTAGGAGGGGAAGAGAACGCCATTACCCGCAAACAGCACAGGCAATCTCTCAAACAGCTGCATGCAGAAGAAGGTAACTAAAAGAGAGAGAGACAGCAACAGCATTCCGGTGGGATCGAAAGGATCTAACGTCTTTCTTTCCCTTTTTAAGCCATTACCCTCTCTTGTTTGAACAATGTTTTAAAAGGATTTTACGGAAAATTCCCCGTATATAGACGTTGATCGAAAAGGTCATTTAGTTGGGGTTTTATGAAAGGGTTTCGTTATTTTTTATATATATATATATATATATATATATATTTTTAACTTTAAGAGGAGTGACGCCAACATCGTTCATCTTTGACTTAGGCGACACTAGCGTTGGTCATCAACTAGAAAAAAATTATCTCTGAAAAAAAGTAAAATGTCACCTTGAAACCCTCTCATCTGATATGATATTGCATCTTTCTACCTTTCTCCTATCCCCATATAACCCTCTCCAAACCAACTCATTTCAAGCACACACAACAATAAGTTGACCATGAGCCGTCTCTCCTTCAACTTCTGCTGTCGTCTCTCCTTCAACTTTTCTCCTGCGACTGTACAGAGACAATCTCCCAAGCAAGCTACTCTGCATTGGTTTTCATTCACGAGTTTATAGTGTTCAAAGTCAGACAATGGCCAGTTTGTGTTAATTATCTCCTCCATGCCAAACAGAGGTTATTTTACTACATCAGTTGTACAACTTTGCAGGACAAAGTTCTCTTTGCATCCTTTGTGTGTGTTATTAGCATCCAAGTAAGTGTACCCATTTGGGCACAAGCAAGTAGTTCGGTTTCCATCAAGCCTACAGTAGCCGTTAAATCCACAAACTCCACCCTCCTACATCCACAACGGCTGCCCTGCATATGTCTTGAGGTGTTCCCTATCGAAACAGTGTTCCCTTGTGTGAGATTGAATCTACTTTTATTCTGTAGGGTGATGTAAAAGCTTTTACAATAAGCTCCATATGGATTTTTGCTGGGACGAAGGAACCCTTTTTCCCGGTCGGATGGGTCGAGGAGCAACGCTAGCGTCGCCTAAGTAGGAGACGAGCGACGCTAGCGTCACTCCTCTCAAAGTTAAAAAAAAGAGGCTTTTACCAAAAAATGAACGGTATTTGGCCATTGCACGAAATAGTGAAAACTATTTCCCGCTGCACTAGATCGTTCATTCTACCACCTTTTCTTTTCTTTCTTTTCCTTTTTTTCACAAGGGACGATAGCGTCGCCCAAAATAAATATGGGTGACGCTAGCGTCCCTCTTCGCTCCCCGAATTCAACTTTTCCTCATCCGTTTTCCCTCATTTCTTTTCTACTTGTTGCTTTTCCGCCTATATGAGAAGTGAAAAACTTGTGATTGCAACTTTTCCGCCTATACTAATAGTGGAAAACTTGTTTTTGCAATTTTTCCACCTATAATAACAGTGGAAAACTTGTTTTTGCACGTCACAAGTCATCTAGCAACATAATGTAGTAGGTCATCTATACAAGATTCCAATGATGAGAGAAATACACAGTCCATGCTGTAGACACTAAAAAGGGTGATCAGCATCAGGCTGTCATTTATACACATCTGCGTAGCATGACTATGGATGTTGAAACTAAATGTCTTCCATAAATGGGATATGCTTTTGCATGTGACCGACCACATGAATGGTTCAGATCACCACATGGCGATGCAATGCTCGCCAACATTTGTCCCCCTCACATAGAGAGGACATTTCTCCTCTTGTTCTTATAGATGTCAGATTTTGAAAAATACAGAAAGAGGCCCAGTTCAATGGCGCTGAGTCCTACTACAGGTTGCACTCGGAAGTTATAGGTTCGAAACTGTACTATTACATTGAGGGCTACAAGGGAGTTTACCAAGCTTTCCTCTGACCCTGCAGGAATTAGTTCAGTCCAAAGGGTTGAGAACCCTCTGATAGCAAAAAAAAAAAGAAAAAAAAAAGGGTAGTATTGATAAAAATGGGCAACCATAAAGTTTGTGGTGAAATTTTTTTATATAAAAGGATAGCTTTCGCCTTACATCCATTAAATAAAAATGGGGTATGTCATTATTTACACAAATATCTATAGTGTTATCTCAAGTCCCAATGGTTTTTCTCTAAATAGCCCTCCCATGTTGGAGAATTTGGTCCGAGTGACACCGTTAACCAAGAGGCGTAGCGCGTCAACCACGGACTTTAAACGGTGACTCTCCGTTAGCCCACATTGGAAATATCTAAGTCCTGACCCTGGACTTATAAGTCAAACCCTGTATTAACTCAGCATGAGGCCACAACTTATAAGTCAAACCTAGTATTAACTCAGCATGAGGCACCATGTGGCCCCGGAAACCACAAGAACTCCGAAGTTAAGCGTACTCGGCGGAATTCATAGTGAGTTGGGCGGGGCTGTGACACATGCACATGAAGGTCAATAATGATGTATTTTAAAGCCAATGGCGGACTCAGGATCTTCATTTGGGTGGTGCAGGCAATGATCAAATTAAGAAGTTAAATAAAAAAATAATTTTTTTAAGGTATTATTGAATAAATTTCTCGAATCTCGCGGTGCGGCCGCACCCGCGTGGTAACATGTAGGTTCGCCCCCGTTTAAAGCTTCCATCAAGCCAATGGTGGGCCATGCATGGATTGGGTCGGTTATAATCAATTATGAATACATGTGTTGATTGCCATTACGAACGATTTAGATTTAATGAAATGACCCCATATTGACAAAAAAAAAAAAAAAAAAGAAAGAAGAAGGATTTATGTAAGTTTATTCTCTCCCACTAATGTACCATAATTACTGCCAATATTATAGGCTTTAGATAAAAATAAATTCTACCTTTTGAAATTATGCATATAGTAATATGAAAATGGGAAAAAGTTGCATTTTACACTAAAAAAATATGGTAGTTGCAAACCTACTGATTTTTCAGTACATAAAAGGTATTAAAATGAAAAGCATAGATAAAAAGCTACTGAATACTGAAGCCACAAGAGCCTCTTTACAAATTCTAAGAATCTTAGGGGGTATATAAAAAAACTCAATAGTTTTTTTATCTATGGAATTGATCCAATGGTTTCGATTTTGAGAAAGAAGGCCCTGCATAATCATGATGGACAACAGTTAAAAATTTCAATTACGATCACGGCAATAAGAAAAAAAATCTGATAGTTAAAAGTACCAGCATCTACGAGTAGTACGGTTAAAATTGGTCGATATTTATTGCATTGTTGAAATCTAACAAATTTTGATAAAATTAATGAAATGATCTTATGATTTTTTTTATGTTCATGAAAATGTAAACTCTCGAATACTAACTTCTACAAGGAGAGAGGGACTCCAATCTTATCAAGTCATTGAGATTGTATGTAAGGGAGCAATGCATGCTGTTTAAAACCCAACAAGACATTGCTTGCGATTGTACCAAAATTCAAGTGCAAAACGAGTTTAGAGATTTTAGGCTCAAACTCGTTTCTTAAGTTGTAACTTAGTTGGTTAGAAACATCAAACCACTCACTCCAGGGAAGGAGATGGGAATTCATGAGTTCGAATCCTTCCTTGCACAAAAATTATAATGCACAAGTGTATCAGGGTCACTAATGTGGCGCACTTGCCTATGTGGCATTTTCAGTCATAAAATTTTAAATAAGTTTAATAAAAAGAAGACTAATATACATTTAAACAGGGGAACATTGTAGGTGAAGTTCTTACAGGTGCAAGTGGGGCAGATCGAGTTGGGGTATTGTGTGTGGGTATAAACCCAAACCATGACCAGAAACATACATTGCCAGAAGTCTACTGGAACTTAAGTGCAATTCTGGTTGAGTTGGGTTGACTCAGTTGGGGTCCTTTGGTACCTTAATTTCTCAGTTTAGTTTGCTTTTCAAAGGAAATATGAAGTTTAGAGAATGTTTATACTTTGTATATGGCATCGCATATATACCACGTATTATACTAACATGTCTATATACAACTCTGAAATCTTTGGAGAGCCCACAAGCTCTTAAGAGCTAAGAATGTTGTTGAGTCTGAAGGCCAATATATATGTACAAAAGAAATAGATCCACTGCCAAGATCCAGAGAAATACACACATTTCTATCTTTAGTATTCGCAACGACAACAACAACATCAAAAACATGCATCTCGGGCTTGCTTGAGCTGCATAAATGTGTAAAAATTAGAACCAAAGGATCTACGAATTCCACGACGTTCACATCTTAGCCGTAACTTCATAATCACTGGACAATATCTTAATCTCCTCATTTGGTGACAAGCTATTCACAATTAGATGGCAATCAACCAGCACCTTCACCTCCATCGTCTTGAGAGACCCAAAATCTAGTACTATTGGGGCCTTCACAGAGATGTCTAAGGGAATTCGACCAGTTTTCTTATTGCCCATGAGGGCTTCTTGAGGCCCAGACCCAAACACACTCTTCCCTTTTAGCACCAAATTCATGACTCTGGTGTTCTTATGGCCTTGTCGAAAACCTGGGAGTTTTCCAGAGCAGAGAGTTGAGTCCCTATAAGAGACCGAAACACTGCTCTTCTCGCCGTAAATGATGCTGATCTTCTCATTCGGGTTCTGGGCTTTCGCTGTGATAACCAATTCGGTGTTGAGGTCAAAGCTTTCGTCGACCTGGAACCTGGTGATGTTGAGCTTCTCCACCTTGTAGGAGGGGATCTTGGGTTGGTAGAGGGTGTAGAGGCAGGCAGTGAGTGCGACAATGATCAAGATGAAGATGAGGAGGAAGCAACAACAGCAGCAGATGCATCTACAGCAGCCACCCATGCGCTTGGAGTTGGAGTTGTAGCGGGGTACTTTGCGGCGATGTGGCCGAAGGTTTTTATCCCTACCGCCTTTAGACTCGACGTCCATGGTATATGTGAAAGGTCCACTTACAATGAGTTTACTGTGGAAGTAAACCAGAGGCGATGTCTGCTCTAGACCGCTGTGGTTCACACCAAGTGCTTCTAAATTTTTTGAAATGAATTAATCAGAACAACAAAAACTCTTTAGTTAGATCCCACCGTGCGACTCTTCACAACCTAATGGGATTAGGATATAATTGAATTGAATACTTCGCGAACACAAATCAAAATTGAATTACATTTGGGAGTGTTAAAAGCATCAAAGGCGCGCCTCTAGCACATGGGGGATGAGCCCTTTGGTGGTGGTTATAGTCCATTCACCAGATCTTGAGAGAGAGATAGGATCCGGGTGCAGGACAATGAGAATCTCACTCCCTCCTCCTCCCCTCAATGATAGAGACCTGGTGGATGGAGAGAATGAGAAGTGGTGCTTGTTGTTCTTTTGTGCTGTTTGAAGAATGGGAGGAGGTAATGTGATTCTATTCTCTCCGCCTTGGAATGTGGGGTGACCAACATGTGTGGAGAGGGAAAAAGATGAGAATGGAGGAGAAAGGAGAGCTGGTGGTTGGGCATGGATGGCTCCCTTTCCTTTGACCAGGGATGTGAATGGACCTCAGAGTACCCGATTATCCAAGCGGCCCGGCTAAAAAATACAGGTATGGACACCCTGATCTCTTTAGACCCCATTGATAATAGAGCCCAGGTCAATTCATATTTGTACGTGTGATTAACATGTATAAATCAATGATGGTTGGGATGATCTGATTTGATTAGTTATTGCCCAAAATTTAATCCAGAATGATACCTTTCTATGATCCTATTCCACACAATTGATATACATCCAAGTAGGCTGACAAGGGCTAACCTATTATTGAATCAGTGGCAAGGCAGCAGCTCAGTATTTAATCCTGCCAATAAAAAAAGAAGGCTTGCTGACCATTTGGGCAAGTGCCACGCCAAGCCAAAAAAAAAGAAGAAGAAGAAGGGACTATACAGAGTTCTAAGGTCCTCTTCTCCGGTCCATTGGACTCTGGTCGAGAGATAATAGTTTGTAACTCGACCCCCTCAAATCCCTACCTTTGATGACTAAATCAAGAGGAATCGAAGGTTTTCACAAAGTAAATTCCATGCAGAGGAGCAGGTATATCCTCTGTAGGTAGGCCACTCAATTCTCTAAATCACTAAAGTGTGGCCTACTTCTTAAATACCCGAATGGTCACCTGCATTGATATCTAATACTAGGCCCAAATCTCACTGCCATGAACGTTGGCCTAGAGGTTCCTTATGGTTTAGTTAGTGTTTAAATCACATACATTGGTGTACCATCCTCTGTTATATTTCCTACCTTGTGGTTTTCTTTTCTCGAAATCCTTAGTTCTTAAATTCTATTATCAGTTAAAATATAGCTCTCTGTATTTAAATTTCTTTAACAAATGACAGAAATGCCTCTCAATCTTGAAAAGGTTAAGCTCTTTTGATAATCCATCTACTTAAAGTATGATTTCCCAGCAAGGAAATTATTAATCCAAAAGCCTAATTAGGTAAACTAGAGGCAGCAAGACCGTAGTAATTATACCAAAACACCCAACCTACAATTTTAATTCCTTTTGTATCATATTATTCCATATCATATTTATTCTTCTTGTATGTTCTCCTTCAACATGTATCAGTCTCAAGTCCATATGTTAAGATTAAGAACGTAGGCATTAACCAACCAAATAGCCAATGGAGATTGCATTTATAGATGGATATTTTTTCGCATTAAGAGATTATCTGATATCCATTTATGGATATTCACGTTTATTTCTTTAACTTTAGTCATTTTTAGAATTACATCATCATAAAAACCTAGTCCAATTATGTTAGGGTGGGTTACATTAATTCTGTTTCTCCATTCTGATCTAACTTGAGCTAAATCTTCGAATAACCTATACTTCTTCATATTTATTTTTACTATTTCCATCTACGTCTTTTTCGGCCTATCTCTTCTATTAGATATAAATGGTTCCCATGACTACATGTATGATAATGTTAGGGCTCCATTTTATGTTAATTGATTCCTTTTATAAGCTTTCCCCTTTAGTTTTGGTTTTAATAAATCTGGCTTGCATTCACTTTAAGAAAGCCCAATTCATTTAGGATTCTTATTTGGCTAATCTTTGAGGGAACAAAAGAAATCTCTCTTGAGTTGTCTATAAAAGGGTTTTCTGGTTCGACTCTCAACTCGTGATTTATGCAAAAGTACCCATCTACTCTCATACATATCAAAGTGAGTGACAACGGAGATAGGAGAAAACTCAAACAATTTGTCACCAAGATCTTGGCGCATGGTACGCTTTTAGAATTTCATATTATCAATTGTTAATGCATAAATCAAGATCTTTAGATTTATTTGTGTTGCAAACCATATTAGATTTTACACATTCTCCTTGGTGGGCCATCAATTTGCATATCCAAAGTTTGCTGGTGCCATTGATGGCCTACATTAGACATGCTCATACCATTTCAAATAGATTTCACTAACTTTATCTCCCCATTTATACTACTTTTAAATGCTTTTGAAAGCACTCGCTTCTACTTTTATCCTTCCAATTCGAACAAACCAAATGGGTCTTAAAGAAACTAATAGATTCCCTTTCCTTTTCTTATTGTAATGAAATTCTAAAAGAATCAACATATTTTCTCTTCTTTTGTCATTATAGAAGTGCCCCAAAGAGTAACGGACACTAGCATCCTCTACAAAATAAAATAAAATAATAATAATAAATGAATAAATAAAAATTTAAGGCCCCCACTGGCCATAAAACTCGCCAAATCAAGTTTTCTATTAATATTAGACCAACTTTTTTTCATAATTCATGATGATATATATTAATACAACTTAATTCTCGAATAATGTCAACTGGAACTAAACACAATGAAGCAGATTTAGGTGGTCTTCTCTCCACAATGAATGAGAGAGAGAGAGAGAGAGAGAGAGAGAGAGAGAGAGTAATGGCAGTCACATTACATTCTCATCCCTTTGTTTCTATTAAATATCTAGTGTGGACATTTATGATGAGAAACTGGATGGTGGAAGAGACCCACATTTTCATTGCTTGCTTTCATTAATGAGCTCGTCTGGGCATCTGTTATGGGAAGAGGAAGAAACATCCGCGCCCCGTGTAGCACTAACAGAAATCATGCAACATCTCATGTCGAGCATTCTTTCTTCACAACTCTCCTGCCTCTGAGTTGTGACATCTCTCTCTCAAACCAACCCTGTTCATGTGAACCCAACAAACTCAGCCTGTGATGCTCTTCAATAGCTAATCCCTCTCATCCCACCTGTCCTTCATATATATATACACTTCTTCTCTTCCCCCTCTCTTCAATCCATCCCCAAAGTAATTAGTCTACTCAGGCAATACATCATCTACACCCACATGAAGATTTCTATATGTGCTGCTGCTCTTGTTGCATGTCTAGTTGTCCTTCCAGTGCTTGTCCCAGCAAGGCCTGTTGCCCGGACACACCCACGTATGTTCTGCTCTCTCATCATTTCCTTGCTTTGCTTTGCTTTGAAGGCTTTTAATTTTCTCACTTACATTGCTAATTCTTATTAAACGTTAGGGGTTGCTCATAACTGGCCAGGCCTGACCAAAGCTTCTCCACGTCCAGTCCATTTAGTTATTGGGCTTAGAATTCCTGCCCATATTAGTCCATGGGCCTAAATGCCCGGGTCTATCCCTTTTCAACTTGCTATAAATGAGGCCTGGCCATTTAATCAATTCAGACCGAAACAGTCTGGAAAAACAGTTCTAGTGGAGCCCCAGTGTGGGTTTGCGTAGCCCACAAACCATCTTGCTTGAATGTATCTCTGGATTCATATACTTTCGCCCATACATATGCATATATACTGTATGTTATGGCTTGCAATGGGTCACATTAAATGCAACCGGCCCCTACTTGGGGCAGATTTAGTAGTGTTTTTTTTTTTCTTTTCTTTTTTGTTTTTTTTTTTTTTCCTTTTTCCACTGGAGAACGCAAATTTTTTTAGCACGGTTCAAAAATTCGCATTTTCCATTCCATAGTTAAATTTTCTTTGTGACGATGCTCGCTCCGACTCAGCAGAGTTGACTCAACACAAAAGGCACATAGTTGAACGAGTCCAGCTGAGTTTGCCAAAGAAACTGATATAATCTGGCCCGAGTATTCAACTGAGTCACGCTTAAGTGAGTCGAAAACAATGCTTCAATTAGTTACCTGCAAAACCTTAAACAGGTACTTTTTTTTCTTCCATGTTTCAGATCATAGTCATCATCATCAATCCAAACATCCCAGACCAGTGAAAGGGGAGGCGGCAAAACTGAACTTGTACCAGGAGAGGGGGCAAGTGAGAGAAAGGAGTCCCGACACTGTTGAAGTTGCCGGATCAAGCTTACCCGACTGCTCGCACGCCTGCGGGTCATGCTCACCTTGCCGGCTGGTGATGGTGAGCTTCATCTGCGCGGCAGAGGCGGAGACATGTCCAATGGCATATAAATGCATGTGTCATAGCAAATCATACCCTGTTCCATGAGCAGAGTTTCCCTGTTCAGGTCGCACTACACAATAGAATCTCACTTCTATGTAGCATAGCAATAGTGTACAACTCTTACATCAGTGACAGAATTTCTTGTATTCAACTTCTCATCAAAGAGCTAACTTTTTATGGATTCTTACATGAAAACTTCAGGGTTTATTTTTCACTTGTTGAGGCCTACCCTTGATCAATGTTTTTTCACTACTCATCAAAAAAAAAAAAAAAAAAATCGTAAACATCCACCCAAAAGAATTCCACAAGTAATACCCGATTCCCTACCCTTGGCAAGACTAGGAGCTATATTGTTCTTATGCCGAGGAATATGTTTAATGTCAAAAACATCAAGGTCTCAATAAAATAGGCTGAATTAGACTGGTCCTTGTCATTCAATGCATTGACAACTTCGAGCACGTCAGAGAATATCCCCACTCTTGATAATCAGTGATTGCATGTGGCTTCCACCGAGAAGAGAAGCGCCCTCGCTTTTTCTTTATGACCATTTTATTTAATTGGTATTGAGTTTTCTAGGATTTGTTAGAAATCGCTTTTTATTAAAGGGGTCAAAGGTGAAGTGGATTAAAGATGAAGATCTACGGAGGGCCATTAAATAGTTTTTTATTTTATTGATAATGATCATCCACACATCATCCTAATAAATTAAGAGGTTTTTTTTTTTAAGATGCCACCCCAAGGTTTATATAATTTGTAAATAGGTTGCTGTGGTTTGAGTATTTAATGATACATTCCTACTTTTACATTTTAATACCTTCTATGCACCCAAAAGGTATAGTTATAATGAGAATGAGCAACCACCATGGGGTATGTGTAAAAATGATAGCTTTGCTCTTACATACATTAAACAAAAATTAATGTCATTATTTTAAAAAATATCATTTTTTCTATCCCTAGTCCTAATGCCCCCTCTCTCTTTCTATCGCTCAATAAACATCTCATGCACATGAAGCTTAATCATGTAATTTGAAACTTTCATCAATCCAATGGTGGGTTGTGGATGGCTTATTTCAATTATAACCATTTATAAGCATAGATGTTGATTGTCATTATGACCCATTTATATTTTATTAATAAAATGAGTCACATTGCTAAAAATGGATTTATGTAGGGTTATTTCCTTTTACTAGATGTATTATAGTAATTATCAATTTTACAAACTTTAGAAAGAAAAAATATAACCTTTTGAAATTATGCATAGAGGGGTAGATGAGCACAAGTATCCTCATTTCACTCTTATTAGTTATAGTGGTTGCAAGGCTATAGGTCTTGGGGGCATGGAATGTATTAAATGTAAACCAGGGATTTATTACTAGATACTGAAACAAATAGGAGCCTATTTAGAAATTATAGCAACCTTGGGGCGTAGGGGTGGGGTGGGGTTAATGCCCAAAGAACTCAACTAAAAAGTAGGAAAATCACTGTCTCCATCTACACAATATCACTTTAAATCCTTGACTTTGACCTTTTCATTATGGAAAACTCGGTCAACTCACTCTATAGAATGAATTCCTACGAATTCATAGGAAAGAGGCAAAGGAGAGGAGGGGCCCAAGTGTTTTGGCCAATTTATTGTAGCAATAGCATGATGAAATGGAGAAAACAGGAAGGATATAAGAATCTGAAATGAAATTTCATGGCAGCGCTTCTGCAGAAACAATCTCACTAATAAGATAATGTTTTGAGACCATCTGCCATTACTTCTACGTAGGGAAGGTTGGAATGATCTGGAAAGCTTCAAGCAAGAAACAACTAAGCAATGTCTCTCACGCGTTCATCTCAAACGGCATGTGATTTCCCTTCCATTTCATCATTTTTGTTTTTCAACTACTAGTTTTGAATAAAAGGTATGCATTCCCCACAGATACTTTTTACTGCCTAGGACTGTCAACAAGCAGAGCTGGCTAACCCAATAAATGTTCAGCTTAAGTTCTGCTAGATTCTGATGAGAGAACTGCCGCCATGTGCTTATCAGCATTTAATCCTATGTTTTTGGCTTCCTAACCCACCTATGAATCAATTTCCTCCCTCAATTAATGTTCTAACCACAGTGAATTTTCAAAGGTACAAATTTAACACTTACCCAATGGGTATTATGGCATTGAAATTCAAAGAAATGATGGTTTCAAAGACCATTACTAGATCAAAGGGTTAGCATGAAAATGACTATGATGAATCCAACCAAAGTGAGGATGGTTTACACTATCCTATATCACAACACCCTGTCCATCCTGTCCCCAGCTTTAACCTGTTTTGTTCATAATGTAGGGCCCACTTTGAGCTGGATTTCAAAGGGCCTTCAGGTTTGAGGGCTGATAAAAGGTTTATTTAGTAGAGCAAGCTGAATATGCTGAGCCTGGGCTGGGTCCAAACTTCATGATTACATGTCCTAGCCTGGCCGTGCAATTCTAAAATAAGTGGGTCTAATCAATTTTCAAAGCAATGGGCCCCGTCCTAGCCTCACCTGATGGATGGATCCAGGCCTACATATAAAACAACCCAATGTCGGATGAGGATGATCTTGGGTAAGCTTATAATCAGCCTGCATGAAGCCCTAATTTGCACATCACCGATCAAATGGTGACAATAACTCATTGTATTATCCATATATCCACAGTGGTCCTCATCCTATCAATCATCAGACCCTCAATAATATGATCCCATATCCTTAGGGTCCTCCATCAGTGAGGGAACAATTCTTAAATCACAGCCCTCCTACTGGATCTGGGACCACTCATGATGAAATTAGGCCTACCATCTAATTAATCATGTGTTAAACATACGACTAAATGGATTAAATCAATTATTCTATAAATAACAAATCTGATCACGGGCCCAACTCCAATCGGAGTGAAATTTGGAAAGGGGGGCTGTGATTTTGAGTTATATGAATTGAAGTGGTGGGACCCAGTGTGGGGTCTACAAAACTTTGGCAGCACGGTTTGAATCATACATGCATGATACACACATCGGCCCACTATCAGACAACGTACGTCTTTTCCTGATGTCGAAAGATCCACCGTACAGCAGCCAAAGAACAGGTAAAACTTTTGAGTTCCAACTTTCCAGAATGCAGAAACGTTCAAAACTTTGTCATACATGTAGTAAAGAAGGAAAGTGAGCCTGTCCCAGGTCCAAGTACGTTCGCACACATGAGATTTGAAAATAGAAAAAATTCTTTGACATGGGAGACCGGCACAAAACCCGCATCAAAACAAATCCCAGAGAGAGAGAGGACATGATAACAAAAGGCTCAAGGCCCACACATTTCACAGACCGTGTTTGAAGGTTTGGCATTAGCTTAACCCTCAAGCCGTTTGGAATTTTATACCACCCCCACATTCAAACATCCTATTCTATTCCTCCCCACCACCAAAGAATCAAAACAAGGAAGACACCCCTCTTTGAATTCTTTGAAATCAAAACCTTTCAGAAACGGAACCTTATCATGCATATATAAGACTCACACCACATGGAACCACCACAGATTAAAATCACCTTAGACACTTGCAACAAACAACATAATTCTATTTCCTTCCTTTTGCAGTAAGACCATGCAACGTTTTATTCCTAGCAGACTCTCACACACCGTGAAACAAATCGGGAGAGTGGGGATGGCGGGTCGGCCCTGCGACGTGTTCATCAACCACCGGGGGGTCGACACGAAGCGAACCGTCGCCGGTTTGCTCTATGACCGCCTCCTCCAGCATGACCTCCACCCCTTCTTGGATAACAAGAGCATGGAGCCTGGTGATAAGCTGTTTGATAGTATTGGGTCGGCGATAAAGCGGTGTAAGGTCGGGATCGCCGTCTTCTCGCCCCGGTACTGCGAGTCTTATTTCTGTTTACTTGAGTTGGCTAGGTTGGTTGAGGCCAAGAAGAAGGTGGTCCCAATATTTTGTGATGTTAAGCCATCAGAGCTACAGCTTTTGGAGCATAAGAAATGTACACCCAACGAGATTGAGAGGTTTAGAAGAGCTCTGGAGGAGGCCAAATACACTGTAGGGCTTACTTTCGACTCACAAAATGGGTAAGAACTAAGGAATCAAGTTCCCTCATTTTATTTTTATACAGTAGATGGCCTTAAATGGGTTTAATATATAACTGGCAAAATACGCCCGTGCTATATAATCCACAATATATAAAAAATTGTAGAAAGTTTAAAATTTTAAATGAAATTAAAAATATGACATTATATCTCTTATATTGAGAATGAAATTTTTATAGTAAGTTTATAATATTACATTTTTCTATTGGGGGCGAGTTTGGTAGTAATAACGAGGGAAAAATGTTTGAGAGGATGGAAAATATATATATATAGAGAGAGAGAGATGAAAAATTTGATAACCGTTTAGAAGAGTTATGAAACTAATATCAATCTATTTTACCTCTATTAACTTACCATTAATATCAATTAACTTAATTTTAATTAGAGTATAATTTTTGTTTGTTTTTGTATGTGTGTATGTGCGCGCGCGCGGAGGGGGGGGGGTGGCGGCGACGGGCTTGAGGACGTGAGGAGACATTTTGGCAGTCAATTATTTAGGAAGCGTCAAAATCAATTGATGTCAATTGGAATTGAATTGATGTTAATTTCTCAATTAGGATTAGTCCCTTTAGGGAGTGGGGACATGTACTTGAAGAGACATGCCACGAGTATTATAAATCATAATTAATGTGGGGAGGTTGAGGACGTGAGGAGATATTTTGAGAGTCAATTATTTAAGGAGTGTCAAAATCAATTGATGTCAATTGGAACTGAATTGATGTTGATTTCTCAATTAGGATTAGTCCCTTTCATATATAAGAATAGAAGCCATGCAAAAATATAAGCTAGAATAGATTAAATGAATTATTTACTTTGGGTTTATGGTAAAATCATGGTTTAGAATGCATATCGGCCAATATATCGTTCATGACTTACATCTCATTTTATTTCAGCGCTCTTTTTACTACATGAAAAGATTTTAAATGATGCTCAAAAATTAAAATTTTGCAAGTCTTCAATTTCAATCATTGCTACAGTTTTTAGGTGTTAAAAAAATGAAAGAAATAGAATGCAAGGGTGTTGGTTTGGACTAAACCGTATAAAGTGAGTGTCTTCATGGTCAAACCCTTGATATGAATTAGTTTTAGATGAGTTTTAAAACCATCAATAATATGCGTAATGTGATCAAATCTACTAACTCGATAAAATAATATCAATCCAACAATGAGTGCAACTTTATTCTTTGTGATATAGACATTTCTAGGCAATTGCTAATTTGTACAATAATATAAGATATTCATGACATTACTGTGGTAAATAATATAGTACTCATAGTAATACTATTTAAAATGGGGGGTCTTCTTATGCATACTTCCCTCACAATTTTGGTGAGGGACACTTTCATTATGGGAAGTTTTCAAGTACAAACCACATTTTTTAGTACATAGGGTGAGGTATTTTGTACTTAAAAACTCCCTATAATGAAAGTGTCCCTCACCAAAATAATGAGGGATGGATGCATAAGAAGACCCCCCATTTAAAATATTCTTCTATACTTTTTTTTTATTCTCTATAAATAATGCACAATCTCATGATGCTTAGTCGAATTGGTCTGACAACAACTAACATTTGATTTGACCTGTCCGATGGGGTAACAACATGGTGTCACTTGGTGCCAAAACCTTTTGTATTTGCCAATAAATTAGTTCAAAAATGCACTTTGAATTTTTTGGCTCCTTTTAAAAATACTTAAATCATAGAAGAAATTTTCAATCTTCCTTTTTTATTCTTTTATTAGGTATTTTCGATGTACTTATAATATAAAACAATATATAATATAAAGGTGATTAGAATATAGGTAACATAAAATCTGCAGTTAAGATGTCAATAAAACTTTGAGGCCGTTAATCATAGGAGAACAAGCTCAGCATATTTTATGCATACCTCAGTGTGTGGAAAAGTCAAATGAAAGTCCAACATTATAAACCATTATAAGGTTGATCATGAATTTAGAAAATGATTGTATATGTCACTTATGATCAATCTAAAAGTCTATGCCACTTTAATTAGAGTAAAATTTAGGCATTATTTTCACACAAGAAGGTATCTGATATGAGCCATCTTCGATCGAAAGGAGGTATTTATGTCAAAAGAAATGCTGAAATGTAGTGCCCCACCCCTTGGACGGTGATGCTTTCAGTAAAATATTTCACAGCAATGCGTACATGTCTTTGTTGTGTCCTCAACCTTGATTGTAAATTGTAACTATAGCGCATTTGTTCATCGGCCCCAACGCATAATATGACTGTTCTCTTAATGATACTTTTATTAAATGTTAGAGAATTTCTACGTAGCTATGCATACACACCCCTGCTTAATTTTAAGAGCACTAGGTAATTGTAGAAAACCTCTACCTATTTGTGAACTGTTTTAAAAAGCCCCGTTGAATGTTGGTCAAAATTCTTTGATGGATTTTGAGGGAATTTTGATCCAGTCTTTTTTTTCCTCAAAAGATTAAATATGATTGTTTATTTAAAATAAAAGGTCTTTTTTTTTTCTTTTTTTTTTTATAAAAGAAGATTGTATTTAGAACTACTTGAGAAAATGTATAAAATCTTTTTGCATGGGATTGGGCTATGAAAATATAGAGCATTTTAATGGGTCCACAACCCATAAACAAAATGGATATATTATGATTCAAAGACAATGTGGCCACCCACAGTTGATCAGCAACGTCTGTAGCTCATAGCACAGATGAACGACTCTATTTGAAAGGATGGACGTTGGATGATGAGTTTCAGTTTGGTAACATTGAGTTTGGATTATTTTCTAACCAAATTACTTTTTTCTTATAAAAAGAACACAAGGTTTTCTACTTGTATTTCTCTTATAAAAAGAACACAAGGGTTCTTTTATAATCAATAACTCATCAGTTGTTTTTATCACCAAATTCAACATGCTATGGAATTTCTCTCTCTCAAAGTAAATTAATCTCTCTCCCTCCTCTTTTTTGATCCTTCAGGAACTGGCCAGAGTTGATTAGAAGCGCCACAGACATCATCCTCAGGAGTGTATACGACGGCATATAAATGAAAGAGAGATTGACAGTGAAAGAAACGCCCATTCCCTTGATTTGAATTATTCTTTTCTGTACACAATAGACTCAGCAAATAAAGTAGTGTTAGGAAATGACCATTCTTTAAATCTTTGATTTATAGTTGTATATGTTTACCACGTCCAAGTTCCAACATTCCTCATGTATGAAACAAGTTGTCAATCTAACGGCAACTTGTTGTACAGAGACTGTCTCTCCACAGGAAGCGCGTCGGATTTCTTGGTCAAAGGCCCACGGACTTGATTGGACAAGGAAGAGGAGGAGTTGAATAACTGAGACGTGTACAAAGCAATCGAAACCATTCTTTTGTAATAAGAACTAATAAACAAATTTTGATGTTAATGTGCAGCATTGTGTATTTTTTTTTTTTTTTTCAATCTTTGATAGGACAATTGTGAGTTGTAACATTGTACCACTTCTTGATGTAACAAGCTTCATTAGTGTTTCTTTTCATTTTCCTCTCTCTCTCTCTCTCTCTCTCTCTCTCTGCTTGTGAGTAGGGTGGCAATGTGTGCCCATTTACCTTAACCCATGCATGCCTAACCAGTAAGTACTTATCTTGGACGGTTGGACCTATTTAACCTTCATGCCCAATTTTGGGTATGATGAGTTGGACCTGGAAAGGTTTGGATTTTGGGTTTGGGTCCATGAATATCCAGATCTTTGGACCCAGATGTGGACTTGAATAGAATTGTACATCAAAACCAATGTATAGAATTTGCATACAGTCTAATGAGGCTCACTTGGGGCCACCTAATTTCATAGGAAGTTGGGGACCGAAAGATCTAGATATGATCCACACGTGCAAAATCTTGTGTTCACTAAATCATCCTAATCCTTGGATCTATGACCATCAAGTTTATTGGTTTTACAATCCATTATTTTATTACTTCAATCCAACAGGTAATGTATGAGGTTCTTTTTCGTGCACGGGCCATCTTAGGGGTTTTTTCACGTAAAATCCGCTAATAAATAAGAAGTTCTAAATAAATTTAAAATCACTATTATGTATCAAATCAATGTTTAGCATATGATACCTTAACAAACTAGTAGACTATTAATGTATAACATGTGTGTATTATGATAGTTTTCATGGATTGGTACGTGCGTGCCTCTTGACTGGGATCCAAACAAGTCAAATTCAGAATTGGGGAACTTGACCTGGATTTGTCTCTATAGACTAGATCAGAATTGGGGAACTTGACCTGGATTTGTCTCTATAGACTAGATCAGAATTTGAGTCGAACGGACACCTATTTGCTAAATCCTGCAGATATTGCATGAACTATAAAAAGAGGGTTCCAATTTCATAATAAGAAGTGATGCTACATTCGTATAATTGGATAAAAGGGCTTCAAAATATTTTTTTTTGAATTTATATAAATGTAGCTATTAAATAGAACGTGATTAAAGCTAAGTAGACTATCTTAAATATCAATATGACTCAAGTTATGTAAGCCCTTAAAACTTACATATAATATTTGATATGTGAATGTAAAGTCCTAAATCTAGATCTGGATCCATATCAAAACGCACTGGATCCTAAATCATGGATACCATTTTGAATCCAAATTTCTCAAGGATACAAAAGTAAGATCCATGCCCACTTTATTGCAATCAGACCGAGAGTTGAATACTCGGATAATCAAATATCTATTTGCAACCATTCCTCTCATATACGTTATGAGAGGTAAAAATTTAAGTCTCTTATGTGAATGCATTCTAATCACCGGCGATGGTTTCATGGGAATGTTTAATGGTAGATAAGACTTTGGATAAAACACACCCCACCTTCTGTCGGATCCAGAACCACCATTAAGTGGGTCACCAATAAAACACATGATTAGATGTGATCTATCCTAGGTGGGCCCCACTCTCGTTGCTGTGAAATTTGGCCCTACCCAAGCCAATGGATCTTGTCTGAAGCTGCGTACATGTGCAGACCAAAGCGGGCTTGGGCTTAAAGTAATGACGGGCCAGAGTGGCCCATTTCCATTTTGTGTATTTCCAATTGATTTTGCAATCAAGAGAGGGGCACACTATTATGTCCAGTGACAAATCCCCATAACTAGAAAAAACTCAGTGGCCTCATCAATTAAGTAACAACTCGTACGTTCCATCGTTTCACCGGCAGGGCTCCACCCTCCAGGCATAGAAATGTTCAGGGGCTGGGTTGTCCAACCCAAATGTTATCTAAACCCTACCTGTTTATGCACAAGGCTTAATATTATGCCCAGATTCTATACAAAGGCATACTAGGTCTAGGCCTACCGTTTGCAATATAGGGCTTTGAAACCCGTTTTAAGTTCCAATTTATAAACGGGTTCAAGTCCGGAACCAAATTTAAGTTGCGATTGATAAATATATCCGGTTCTCAATACACATAAGTTGTTAGACCCTGACCCCGCATAAGTGTATTTAATGCCTAATTAATCTTGATTAGGTGTATAATATTTGTTTTGGTTGGTTTTATGTTGGATTAGTTAGATTGGTGGGGTTTGACATTGGTTAGGTAGAGTTTGACCTTTTAATAGTTTTATTAGTGTGTGTGTGTGTATAAATTTTATAGGTCTTCAGGTGCATTTCATTAAGCATGTCATTAGCATTGATTTTCATGTTTGGACCCAACTTAATTAGCCCAACCCAACTCATATCCAAGCCCAAATCAAACCAAAAGCCCCTTTTCAAGATTTATCTAGATAGCATGGGCTTGCATGCAATGGCCCAAACTCAATACCCATTTAATCAACCCAGCCACGTTTTTCCCCTCATTCCTTCCCTTCAGTCACTTCATCTGAAACAGAGAGAGTTTTTCCTCTCCTTCCTTTCTCCTCCATTTTCTTCATTTCCTTCTCCTTCTACTCACCTCTTCCAATTTACAGAGAGGGCTTTTCATGTGAGTGCTTTAGGTTACATCTTGTTCCCCATCTTCCAGCATCTCTACAAGCTTCCCTTCATTCCCATCTCCACTTCACACATTTCTTTGATGGAATCTCTACACCTTTCTAATGTCTTGGATGATTAACTAGAAGCCCTGCAAGAGGACTGTCCATGTTAGATTGAGGAACTATGAAGCTTTTCCCCAACCCAAGCGCATCATCTTCTTCACTGTCAAGCTTCCTCTCATCACCATATTCTCTATTGGTAAGAACCCATCTTCTAAATGACATTCTAAGCCTATTAAGGACTGTTTAGACTCATTTAAATTGCATGCATGTTAACTCATTTCCATTCATTACTTTTTCATTGTAGGGTTTAGCTTGAGCTTAGGAAATTGGGGGTTTTAGCTTCAATTAAGTTAAATGAAAGAATTAGAATGAAAAGCAACAAAAAGAGGCAAGTATGAGCAAATTGGATTTATGCATGTTAATTGATTCTTTGATTGAATGCTATATTTCTCTTGAATATCAGAATTTAGCCTTTTTAATTGAATGGGATTCATAATGTGAAATGGGTTCATAGATATGAGTGTTAATGGATAATGGAATGGATGTGGGTTGATAAAATTAGCTTGTACATGGAGCTTTGGGGGCTCAAATCATGTCTAATATGGCCTAAGAATGGTTGATAATTGAAATGGGAGAAGAATGGCTGTAACCCGACACTTTCAGACTCAGAAATTGCCCAGAATTGGGCCAGCCGGATTGGGCCCGTTCGGGCGGGTCGGCCCATTGGGCCCGACATGCCAACTTCGAATGGCCATAACTTTTTATCCGTATATCGAATTTCGGAGTTCCACATACCGTTGGAAAGCTCTTGAAGTGTGGAATCCAGTGGTATACACCACTTAATGACCAGGGATTGGGAGAGAAAGTAAATATTAGGACCATTGAAACGGGCCTTATCTCTTTTGGAAAAAGGGACTTTAACTCTAGTTGGACTCCTAGGTTGGAACCATTGGCCACTAAGGGAGTTAATCCCACTTCAAAAGGCCTAAACTCTTCATAATCAATCCCTGAGGATGATTGTGACATAAACACTAAACTAATAAGGTTTTTAGGTTGTAAAGGATTGACCTTGTAGGTCCATAGAATGGTACCCATCACCGATTATCATTGTCCAATGGAAATTGTAACACATGAGAATCTTGGGCTGAGATTATCTCATGTGCTTATCCGTCTCGTCTAGAACTTCACCATGGGTGTTGATTTAGAAGAATTCGATGTACCTCACACATACACAACGTGACATCAAGAAAATATAGCACGTGCATCGAATTATCTAAAGCTACATCGAAATGGAAGGTTAGAGACGACGGGTAATTAGATTAGGATTGGCTAGTAAATATTCTTGATTCCATTAATTTATTTGCATTCGCATATTGGGATTAATTCATTATTGCCCTTAAATATTCACATGATTATTATTATTATTGCATTATTCGTATTATTTCACAAATTGTATTACAAATGTTATCATCCATTGATGTATTATTTGAAAGGAGTATGTGATTTGATTCGATTAGAAATGATTTGAGACTAGGAAATGAAACAATGGATTCGATTAGAAATGATTCGATTCGTAAAGTCTTACTCCATTTTATTATTATTTGATTCGAATGGTTCGGCACTACTTAGCTTCGACCTTATGATACCTGACGGGGTTAAACTTGGTTTAGTTATTCGAGACTACTGCAGTATGTCGTCTGGAGCACCGGAACTCCAGAACCGGGTAGCCAGCTAACCTTTGGCCGGGCCGCTGGTGACATCCCAACTAAATTCGCTCTCTATCGGAGAGGATGGGCAAATGTAGTAGCCAGCTAGAAAGTGAGTATTCGATTATTGATTCGATAAAGCATGATTTATTCATAATGCACAATGTGCCTAGTTGACTTTTATTTGGTCTCTTTAATCTATTCATCTTTAAATTCGAAATTTGAATAACATGTGTTGAATCTTAATTGCTCATATATATTGTTGAATCGTCGTATTCATGGTGCTACACTCGGTGTCACAGGGATCCAGGACACCAAAGAAAATTACTAATAACCATTCAGATTATAGATTTGATTGATAAGCATATTGGTTAACTTTGACACCCGGAGTACGTATCAGAGTGGTCATCTTGGGTTTGAGACTAAGTATTTCATATTGCACTTAGCTTGAGGTAATACATATGATTAGTTTTATTTTGCATTTGTACTAGGATTATGTTCCATTGAGATAAGCATCTAAAGATATTCATTAGAGTATTTGTGTACTATGCTTTTAAGAGGTTTAAATTATTAGCTTTGTTATAGATTAATGGTAATATATTTGATTGATTAATAGACTGCTCATGGCTTTGTTATTGATGATATACATGCTTCCGCAAATAAATGTTGTTTGACAGGTGTCGGTGAGTAATCATCACACGTGAAATGTGGAAATTTCTCCTTCGTGAATTCGGATTTGGTACGGAACAGGTGCGAGTTCACGGGAGTACGCGTGTCACACCTCGGGTACCACCCTAATATGGGAATTCTCGGGACCGGGATGTGACATAAGTTCCGACCCCTAGACCCGGGATATGAGCGTTCTATGTTGAAAACTGTAGCTCAAAATCAAATTTTGTTGGAGGTAGTAGACTTGATTCACTATATGGATATGAGGGAGTCTCTAAAGTCAAAAAGTATGAAGGGTCAACAATAACGGCTGATAGATATATTGTCATAAGCCTTGAAACCGAGAGCATTCTCACTATAGCGAGAGTGGCGCTGAGGGCCAAGTTGGATCCGGATTCTATTTTAGAGTTTGAAAAATGACTCTTTTCTGATTGGATTATTATTAGGAGTTTTATGCACGGATTTTGGGCTATAAATTGGGTGTTACTCTCAACCCATAGAGATACAGATCGTCTCTCAAGTTCTGAATTAGTAATCTAATTGAGAGAAATTTTCTCTATAGATTTTTTGAAGAGTTGTGCTGCCAAGTACTCTAGAAAGCCAGTTTCTTCTGCATCCCTTATAGAAGATCATTTTCTTGCGTAGAATATTTGATGAGTCAAGTGCTGGATTGAGTTTGTTGCAATCAATGGAGTAAAGTTGTTGAAGCATGAAATGATACAAAGTAACTTCAGTCCTTAGGTAGGGGATATCTGGAAAGGAAATATGAGTTTCTTGTAATTTGCAAGAGTTATAGTGTTTAATTTGATCCAGTTCGGATCCATAGTTTTTCGCCCGATTAGGGTTTTCCACGTTAAATCTGGTGTCCTTGTGGTGTGTGCTTGTGATTTTTTTTTCTGCTGCGTAGATTATTGTTTTTTTACACACTATTGGACTAATTTATTGAGTGAACCAATTTAGAGATCTCATACCCTAAACCTTCAGAGTTAAGTTTCATTACAACAATTTACACATTTAGCTACGAAATTTTTGTCACTAAAAGTCAACAGAATGTCGGTAAAAACCTTTATCGACGTAAATGTTTTCGTCGGCTAGACGTCAGTAAAAACTCATGGACAAAATCTTTTACCGATGAAATTTTTTTCCGTCGGCAAAATTGAAATTTTTACCGACAATTATTTGACTTTTACTGACTTTGTCAAAACGTCAGTAAATTTATTTTACTTTTCTAAAAATTTAATATAACTTTTACTGACCTTTTTTTTTTTAAGAAAAAATCAAAAGGAAAATTAAATAAAAATAACAAATTATTTACCGACGTTTATTTTCTCCAGTAAAAGAAAAAATAAAAATAAATATAAAATAAAAAGAGCTTTACCGACGTTTATTTTTGTCGGCAAAAGGAAAAAGAAAATAAAAAAAATAAAAAAACTTTTATCGACATTTTTTTTCGTCTGCAAAAGAAAAAAGAAAAATAAATAAATAATAAAAATACTTTTACTGATTTTTTTTTTCATCGGTAAAACCAAAAAAAACAAAAAATAAAAATATTTTTTACCGACGATTATTTCCATCGGTAAAAAATGTTTTTATTTTTTATTTATTTTCTTTTTCTTTTGCCTACGAAAAAAATATTGGTAAAAGTATTTTATTTTTTTAAAATGTTATATTTGTTTTTTCAACATAATTTTCCTGTAAACCTGTTTATACACCTGTATCAGAAAATAAACCTGTTCGTGTACCTATATTCAATATAAAAAATACATGCAAACAAAAGTTGCTAAATAAACAAACAACCATCGCCATTTTTCATCAAATCATTTATCTCATTAAACAAATATTACAATCAATAATGATACAGTCCCATATAAATGTCCAATATACACAAACAAATAAACTAAAAAGAATAAAACACCCCCACAAGTCTGCAACTGACTCCAAAGCGTCCATCAATTTGCAATAACAAAAACAACATTAGAATCGTTTCAATGAATTAAATTATAAATGAAAGATAAACATGTATATATATATATATAAATTTTTTCCTAACTTTTTTGGCGGCCTGTTTTCCAGCCTAAGTGTTGAGAATTATGCGGTTTTTGTGTTTAATTCATTAACCGGAAGTCCGATCCACTAACTGTCAATTCTTACAAGTTACTTTGGCCTTGAACAAGGTACCTGTGCTGGTTTTTGCGTTGTCCGATGGCCGTTTCCCATTTTCGATCTCCGACAGCCTATTTTCGAGACTAAGTGTTAGGAATCCAATGTTTTTAGGTCTAATTCGTTAACCGGGAGTCCGATTTATGAGCCGTCAGTTCTTGCAAGTTGATTTAGCCTCGAGTGAGGTGCTCATGTAGGTTTCCAATTTTTCCGGGGGCCATTTCCCGTTCTAAACTCCCGGCGGGCCGTTTTCGAGCCAAAGTGTTGGAAAATCCTATGTTTTCGCTTCTAATTCTCTAACCGGGAGTCCTATTTGCGAACCGTCAGCTACTATAAGTTACTCTACCCTCGAGCGAAGTGCTCGTGTTGGTTTCCAATTTTTCCGAGGGCCATTTCCCGTTCCGAACCCTCGGCGGGCCGTTTTCGAGTCTAAGTATTGAAAAATCATCGATTTTCGCTTCTGATTCTCTAACCGGGAGTCCTATTTGTGAACCGTCAGTTCCTACAAGTTACTCTACCCTCGAGCGAAGTGCTCGTGCGGTTTCTAATTTTTTTGGGGGCTGTTTCCCGTTCTGGACCCCCAGCGGTCCGTTTTCAAGCCTAAGTGAATAAAATCCTATGGTTTCGCTTATAATTATCTAACCGAGAGTCCTATTTGCGAACTGTCAGTTTCTACAAGTTACTCTACCCTCGAGCGAAGTGCTCGTGCCGGTTTCTGATTTTTCTGGGGGCCGTTTCCCGTTTCGGACCCCTAGCAGGCCATTTTCGAGCCTAAATGTTGGAAAATCGTCGATTTTCGTTTCTAATTCTCTAACCGGGAGTCCTATTTGTGAACCGTCAGTTCCTACAAGTTACTCTACCCTTAAACAAAGTGTTCATGTCGGTTTCCAATTTTTCCAGCTGCCGCTTCCCATTCCGGACTCCCGACGGGCCGTTTTCAAGCCTAGGTGTTGTAAAATCCTATGTTTTCGCTTCTAATTCTCTAACCGGGAGTCCAATTTGCGAACCGTTAGTTCCTACAAGTTACTCTACCCTCAAGCGAAGTGCTCGTGCCAGTTTTTGATTTTTTCGGGGGACGTTTTCCGTTCCGGACCCTCAGCTGGCCATTTTCGAGCTTAAGTATTGGAAAATCGTCAAGGTGTATAACCTTCAAAGGTCAATATCTTAAAAACAAATTTCAGTATCCAAACTGCAAACACATCTTACACTATGCTAAACAACATAGAAATTCAAGTATAAATCCATGAAATTCACTAGAAACTTGACGCAATTCACTCCAAGTTTGTCACCAAGCAACTGTTACCATTCGAGTCGACTATATATAACCAGGACAAAGAAAAAAGCAAGTGAATAGATAGATATGTGTGCACCATTTGAAGAGTAAATACTAAGCTGGATAGGAACAGGGGATATCTATTTGCCCCTCCCAGTCATTCTATCTGTCTCATCTTGAATTTCCTTGCGCACCATAACTACATCCCTAGAAGAAAACACCAAACGACATCATAGAATTTCAGTCCTCTATCCAAGAAAATATAAAATCTAAGCATAAAAGCAATTGTGCAATTGTCGCGAACAGAATTCTGAAGAATAAAGCATAACAACAAACAGCAGTAACCACTACAGAGTTCTTAGAACCGCCACAATAAACAAGACACCATTATATCATGATCACTGAGAAATTCCTAAACAGTTTATACCCTGATCGAACTCATGCTAGAAAAACCTGGCTAGATCTGACTTTAACACAAAATTTGAACCAAACATGAAAAAAGCGTATCAATAGGAATATATCTTCATGAAAACAAATCTCTATCAGATAGATCTGATACAAAAACCACATAAAACATACAGAAATCTGTAAATCTCCTCTTTGGCAGATGAAGAAACTCTGCAAACTCCGCCTGACCTCCCTCTGTGTTAGGCCCTGACCCAGACTAATCATAGTTAAAAGCTCATTAATCCCAATTAGTGATACTTAAGCATGATTAATTGTGCTAATCGGGGTTAGTGAACAAAATGAAATGGGTTAATCTCAAAAGATTGAATTAAGCTTAATGAAGTGAAATTGAATGTGATTGAGTTGATTAAAATGGGTTTAAACTCAAACAAGGTAAACTAAGGACTTTTTTGTAAATACAAGTTTTCACGTATTTCGTCAAATGCGGAAATTCTTGATACCAACGTGTGTATCTCGAAGAGTATGTCAACTTTCATAATACACTTGGTTTCATTTGACCTAAGGTTGATCAAATGGGCCTTCGTTTGACTCAAAATGTGAATAAGAAAATGGAAGAGGGCTTAAGTGCAAAAAGTTCATTATATAAGCTAAGAGATGGGTTCCTTTTCCATTTTAGCAAGCCCTAGGCACTCTTCTTCATTCTCTTCCATTTCTTCTCCATTAAGAGTGAGGCTTGGGAGCTTGCAAGTAGCTTTTGAAGAAACTTGGTCATCTTCATCTTCTCCATTGAGCCATCCCCATTGTTGAAGATGGTAAAAGAAATGAAATGAAACGAAATGAAATGAAATGAATGCTATGGTAGTTGTCATCTTGTACATGTCTATTGATTGATTTATTATGTTCATCCATCGTCATTGTAGGAATTATCTAGACTTGTCTAAAATTGGAACTGTTTACTAAATATATTGAATGATGTAGTATATGTACTAACATGTGCTATCACAAGTTTTGTTTATGCATTGTTGAACCGTCGTGTTCATTAGTGTTATTGATAGCATTACAGGCCCGATTGCCCTTGCTGGCCCAGCGGCAGCCTCAGTGGCAGCAGAGGAAACCGCTCCGGTTCCTCCGGGAGGATTAATAGAATGGGACAGTCAGAATACCATTTGAGATGGATATTCGAGTGCGCAATTGGACTATGAATGTTTTGGGAGATTCTTTTTGAGGATTCATTTTGGAATGTAATATTTTGTGAACTTGAATAATCATCAATCTGCATAGTATTTAGATATGCTAGAGTTGATGAAAGAAAGCAAATGAATGATACATGTATAAAGAACTTTATTTTGTATACATGTGAATTTTGAATTATTTTGTCAATGTGTATTTCCGCAATTGTACAATTGACATGTATGGATTGAATGTTATCCCTTATGGATTTTGTTTTAACTTCGGTTAATTCAGAGTTCACGGGAGTAAGTATGGTCGTGGCTCTGGATTATCGTAACTCGGGCCCGAGTTGTGACACTTTGTCTTGTGAAGCTGCAAAATCAGAGTCCGCCTCGTCACGATCCCTATAAAAATCACCAAAAACACCGAACCGATAGTCAAATTGTAAAGAATCAAAGCAAAAAAAGAAAAAAACACAAAAAGTATTAAAGCTCAAAAACCCGAACCAGATCCCTTGGGAAGAAAATCGCGACCGATGATGCTCTCAAGAATTCCAGAACTCTGCAAAAACCAATCAGATCAAACATGCAATCGAGGAAATCGAACAAAACGAAGAAACATATGATGGTGTTGATGGAGAGATCAACCTGTCCTCTGACGACGGTGATGGACGGAAGGGCTTCCTAGGTGGGTGCAGGGCAGAACAGAGGAGGAAGCAAGGGAGAGGGAGAGGAACAGGGGAGGAAGAAGAGAATAGAGGGAGAGAAAGAGAGAGAGAGAGAGAGAGAGAACCGAGGGAGAGAGGGAGTGGTGTGCAAGTGGGCGCTGCAGCAAGCGCAGGCGAGGGGAGACAGGGGAGGAAGAATAAGAGAGGAAGGGAGGGAGGAGAACAGACAGAGAGGAAACAGGGAGATGGGGAACGAGGGAGAGAGAGAATAGAGAAGAAATAGAGAGGAGAGGGGGACTGGTGCACAGTGTGTGCGGTGTGCAGGAAGAGGGAGGGATGTACTTGGTGCAGGGGAGGTGTCCGGTAGCACGAGGAGGAAGATGAAGGCTCTGCGGGTGTCCGGGGGCTGCTGCGCGCTTGCCAGTGCTATTGTGGTCGTCTGGCGGAGGAAGATGAAGTGGGTCGTGCGCCTGGGAAAGGTCTGGAGAGGGAGGGAGAGATAGAAAGGGCGATGGAGATGGGTTCTGGAGGGCGAGATAGAAAGGGCTTTTGGAGGCGGGAGAGAGAAGTGAGTGAGGAGAGAGAAAGAAATAAGTGAGGAGAGGGAAAAGAGGGCTTTCGGAGGCTGGAGATGGAAAATAGACATTCACCGACGATAATATTAAACGTTGGTAAAAATTATTTTATTTTTATTATTTAAAAATAAGTAAAAAAGTCAACAACCTTTACCGATGTTTTATATTAAACGTCGGTAATAAATTTTCCGACACTAATTTTCGTCAGTAAAAAAAAATTCGTCAGTAAAGGTCTCTAATTTTTAATTTTCCTAAAAATCAAAATTAAACTTTACCGACGTTTTACAACCTTTTATCGACGTTTTATAATTCGTCAGTAATAATCTCTGATTTTTACCTTTCCTAAAAATGAAGTTAATTCCAAATTTAAACTTTGCCGATGTTTTATATAAAAAGTCACTAAAAATACCCTTTTACCGACGTTTTATACAAAACGTCAGTAAAAGTAAGGCTTTCAGCGACGTTTTCTATGAAACGTTGGTAAAATGTTGATTTTTAGCGAGAAATTATATACATTAGTAAATAATACTCTTTACCGACGAATTTATAAAAGTGTTGCCAAAACACGTCACTAAAAGTGCAAGTTGTTGTAGTGGGTACTAAGCCAAAAGAAATTGGATTGTTCTTATTATATTCGGGGTTGGATTTTGGGCAGTACAATTTGGGGAGACATCTAGCAATTTTGGATTGTAAAACTCATTTCTTGTACTTAAAGGATTTTTCTGTGATTTGGTGCCACCAAGGTGATAATCTTTCAATGAGGTGATGGTGGGGATGTTGATGAGAATAACAGGCTTTTGGGCCAATTAATATTTTAGCCATCCTCTTCCTTAAACCTTGACATATAGGATTCAAAACGATGCAATGATGTGGAGGAATTATGGAGAACAAAGAGCAGGTCAGCTGCAAATTATAGGAGGCCAGCCTGTTCCACTTGTGGCGCTATCTTAGGAAAAAGGATCAGGTGATTTCGACCAAAATCACCCACAGTAGAACAAGGCCTCGCTGCAGATGTAGAGGTAAGGTGGTAGTGGGCTTTCTAGTCTGAGACCACATCTGGGAATGATTTCGTTGGTGAGCTCCCATTAACTCAGATACACAAGACACAAGTAATCAATAGTGATGTACTCATACTCTAAGAAAGCTCAAGCTAATTTTCTCCTGTAGATGTCCCACGTATAGACGGGTGATATCATCACAGTTGGTCCATATCGGTGCCATGAGATTCAGTGGATGTTCGCATTGAAATTTCTTTTGCAGAAAAGCCAATGTGTAGAAGGCACCATTCTAAAACATGTCCATATGATGGTGTCATATGCTTTCCCCACGTTAAACTAAGTTGCTGCAACAGATAAATGATGTGAAACATTTTATTCGCAATGGCAATACGGTTGACTGCTCGTCGGCCACACATGAATGCTCGTTGATTTTAGCAGAGTTGCAAGTGTTTTATGCTCAAATGGATCAAATGTTGCTCTTTCGAAATAATGATTTTTTCCGTATTAATCCCAATCTTCTTGTTTGCCTGACAGTCACATTTTTCATTTAAAAACCTCCAATTCTTATATATAAAAGAGGCTGATTCCAATTGAGAAATCAAACAATGGGCTTGATATAAGTTTTGCATTGTCCTCATTGTTGGGGTCACCGAAATGCATTTGGGGTGTGGCGGAATTGGATGAAAGGGTTTGGCGTGAATAAATCGTGAGCAAAATGTCATTGCAATGAGATGATTCCAACTGGGCATGTCTAACAGGCCGGGCCAGCATGATCCACTAGGGTTTTTTCCTAGCACGGCACGGCCCGCTACGGGCCGGGATGAAGCGGGCTGGGCAGGGCCTTGTCGTGCTTCCGTGCCGAGCGTGTTTTTTTAATTTTTTTTTTCGCTATTAATTTTTTTCGTTTTTTCAGTATTAAAATTAAAAATTAAAATACAAGCACGGAAAATGACAAAGATATTTAAGTGGTTTGATCAAACTCAACTTACTCCACTGAGAAGAATGAGAGGGTTAAAGCATTTATAGACTTTATAAAATTGAAAAGGATATTATATGACCATTTTATGGCTGTTTGGGGGTGGGGGAGGGGGGGCTTAAGTAAACAATTTTTTAAAAAATAACCATTTGTGGGCGGGCCAGGCCCGTCGTGCTTGTCAGGCTGACCCTGATGGATGGGTCGGCCCATTATGGGCCATGCCGAAGAGGGCCGTGCCAAACGGGCCAGCCATGCCAGCCACCCTCGGCCTATGGCACGGGCAGTGCCTAGTGGGCCATGACGGACCGAAACCGAGCCGGCCCAGCCCATTTGACATCTCTAATTCCAACCCTTGATTTTTTAGGGCCTCAGAGTTTCATGGCCCCACACGATGTATAGCACTTTTCTTGACTCGGTGAGAAAGTGTCAAATTTGAGTGAAATACTACCACTCAGCCAGTGCAACCTTTTTCCACTAAAGCCTTCCTACCCAATCAATTAGATCTATTATCATGCCTAAATATTACAGTGTCCGAATATCAAGAGATTCCTAGCCTTTCAATTGAACCAACGTGTAACTTCAACTGATCCAATGTAAAGATATAGATTTGATTCAAAATTAGGACGGCAATCAACTCGCCAGAAGATTGTAGTATATGAATGAAGGGATCGATGATCAAACCCCATCCTTCAAAATTACAAATGATGGGTGCTAAATTTGTGGCGCAAAAGAAAAGAGGTTGACAGATTGGTTCCTTGGTTAGTGCAATTTTGTAATTGGGGTTGAGAGTGGTGCATTTGTTACTGTTAAAAGAAAAATTCCTAGCCCATGAATAATTCCAGAGAATGACTAGATCTTTTTTCCTTCTCTCTACATCCATTTTTCACTGGTCTAGTTTTATCCTCATTTCTCTCTCCTGTAAGTGATTTCCACTTTTATATTTCATCAAAATTTCAAACAATAAAACAAATGGTTTTGTTCACTGAGCCGCACATCTCAAGTGACCATCACGGTTGCTCATGTGGAGCTCAACTTTGATCATATCAACCAATTTGACAATCATCAAAAACATATCTCACTGTTGGATTTGACAATTTTCTCTTTTTTTCACCCATAAAAATTACATTGGCCACTCAAGTGATGTAAAAGATATCCAGTTGCCCAATGCCAGGAAAATGAGGGAAAACAAAGAAGAAACACAAGCAGCAGAAAGATCCTACAAAAGGGATCTTCTTGATTCCTTTACTTTCTTTAATTTCCATAAGAACAGATCAAACAGAAGATTTTTCATGGGGTATTAGACGTTAAAAGCATTAAACAAATTGACAAGAGATATTTCAGTACCAATGCAAGAAAGAAGCAGAGTAGGGAAGATAGGTGGCCGGAACCACAGAAGGCCTCCCTCTCACAATCCTGTACATGGCCCTGCACATAACTTCTGCCAGCTCTCCTGCATATCTCATCAGCAAAGGGCGTATGAACACTCCCCATAGACCAAACGCTGCAAGCAATATCTCTGCTCCAAGGCTCATCTTTTCCTTCTCCTGCATCTCTTCTTTTCTCCCCCTTCTGCTTTTAGCAGTGGTGCCTGTTTATTTTCTCTTGCTGACAAGGCCTTAGAACAGAAAATGATTTTTTGGGGGAAAGAAAGCAGAACTAGAATTTTCTAACACTGTCACCCCACCTGACCCTGTTACCATGAGCGCAATATCTGCCATTCTAACCTTACAGTCTTCCTTCTACTTCACTTCGAGAGGCCTTGACTTTAGTTTGGTGCACCCCCGGTGATTATTGGAATAGGTTTGATGATCTGGATTTTTTTTTTTTTGGTTTCAACTGTTCAGATTAAGGACTGACCATCTGAGGCCCTCAACCCATTGATTAGAAAACCTGCCCGTCTTCACAAGTTTGTACCACTCACCCGTACAGGAAAAGACATAAAAAAAAATAAAAAAAAAAACCTTGCAGCGGACCCATCATAGTTGGGACAATGCTATGATGATGATCATGATGATGGTCTAACTTTTTTTTTTTTTTTTTTAATTTGTAAATAGGCACCCTAAGCTTGAATAAAGGAGGAGGGTTGCATTAGGTAGGTTAATAGCTCGCGTAAAATTTTATCACAACCCAAGTAACTTATATGAGGATTTGATTCAAAATAGATCGAAATAGAAAAATAAAATTCACGTGGCCGGCCCTAATATAGTTGGCACAGGGCTTTGAAATGATGATGACGACGACATAAGTAGGCACACACATTAGAATCTATCTACGCTTGAATTGGCCAATTGAGTCCTCTGGACAATGTGAATCCGTGATTAGCAGACTTGGTACCAACTGTTCCAATAAGGTTGCTTCGGGCTCAGTTGACTACTATTAGTAACATGTGCAGGACTAACATAGTTAGGTAGTCTATGTGCTGAATTGGGTAGTTTGTTGTATTGTTTTGTGGTGTAGCTTTTTCTTTTTGTTTTCTTTGGTATAATCCTGTTATAGGGTCTTCTATTGGTGTTTTTCTTGTAGGCAGTGAGGCCATGTTTTCTCTCTACTGATTAGAATAAAAAAAAAAAAAAAAAAAAAAAACCAGTACAGGACCAACCTGAACATTAACAATTATTATTGGGTTAGAAAAATGTAAATCATGAGCCCAACTCGGAAGTTAAACCCAACACAATCCCTGTCCTACTCACTGGGGTGGTTCGGATTTGTTTGGCAGGTCATTATGCATTTGGTTGTGTTGGGTTCAGGTCAAGTTGGTAGATTTATGGACTAACCCTAATCCAACTTCTTTTGTTTTTGTTTTTCCTTTCTTTTTCAGTTTGGTTGGAATTGTAAACCAGATCCAGTTACGGACAAAAGGATCAACCTGAAATCTAGATTACCAAGTTAGGTTCTGATCAGGTTAGTGGGTCAGATCTAGCCACCGCAAAGTACATGCCAGTAAATTAGAAGAATAGCTCTCAAATTTAAATAGACCAAAGGCTTGGTGGTGGATCCAACATTGGTCTAGCAGACTGATGACCACTTCAGAGTCTCCCAAGTAAACTAGAAAAGGAGGAAATCCGTGGGGTCAGCTACATGAATTCCGTTTTCCAAGACAATTTATTTATTTCATGGCGAGGGTTGTTAACAAATATTTACCATCCGAAAAGAGGAAAGAACAGAGCGCTCCCAATGCAAAGAGCCAACCCAAACCCTAAATTACCCTAGTCATAATTAGGTTTAAGTTGGCGGATTGGTCAGGAATTGCCGGCCTTAAATTGCAATGGCAGAACATTACTTTGGCAACTTTGGATCTATTAACACAAATTTCCTTTCAGGATTGTGTATCTCAAAGATTTTTCCAGCTCTTAGAATTCAATTCATTCCAACAATCAGATCAACGTTCATCAAAAGCAACATTTACAACCCAACTCAATGTTCTTGGCTTCTCTGTTCGTCTCGTTTCAGATTTCTGTAACATGTAATTCAGTAGTACAAACAAAATGGCCTTCATAGATTATAACTCAAAACTAATGGACAATCTACCCCTTGCATCATAGGGAAGATAAAATGATGCTGAGAACTACAAAATAAAAGAAAAACAGCCCACTGAGACTAGCACAACCGCAATATCTCATTAAGGGAAATACTAGGAGATCTAGAGCTATATGTTTAATCAGGGTACTCGTGGCCCAACTCTTATGATGTCACACCCACCCTCATTAAGGCAAAATAGGCAATTAGCCGGTAGCCGACGGTCATGATAAGCAATGCGATGATGGAGATTGCAACATGGTCGAACCCGACGAGCTTAATGGATGGGAATTCAGACACAGGACAACGGGAGCTAGACCCACATGGGTACATTTCCCCTGCTGAATACTGAGAGGCCAACAGAAGCTTGTAGGAGTAATGGCTGATGGAAATGTACTTGACCCAGGCAATGAACGCAGGGACATGTTGCACATAGTACCCACCGGCGAGCATGAACGATAGCATGATGACCGATCCAAGCGTTGTCGCAGACTTGAGGTCCATGACTAGAGCGCCAAGGGCGAGCCCAAGGCCCTCAGCAACCACCACACTGAAGAGGAGAACAAACAGGGTCATGAAGTAGCTTGCTGCTGTGGGCTGGAGGCCTGCCATCCAGTAGGTTATGGTCACAAAACAGGTTGGGAGGACAAGCTCCATGGGCATGTCGCCGGCCATCCTAGCCATGAAGTAAGAGGAGAGGCGATACATGCCAGAAGACCGCTCCTTTGTTAGCACTGCACGCTCTTGTGGGAAGGTGAAGATAGCTTGGAAGAGAGGGAAAAAGCCCCAGAATCCAGTGTAGAAGAAAAGCAACCCAATCTGTTGAATCACACCATGACAAAATTATAGTGAATGGAGAACTACTACATTCAGGTGAAGAAAAAAGATGCATACTATAGGCTACTACAGTGAAGAATCCTTAATGAATGAGTTAAGGCCAGGCCCATGGCCCTATTGGGCCTTGTGTGTATTCAAGGAAGCTCCAGGACAAGGCCCAATTAGAAGCACAAAACCCAACCCTGCAGGCCCATACAATATCTGAAACCCCCACACAAAAAGGCAACATAAAAATATACCATCAGTACATTACGGCCAGATCTTGCCTGAACTGACAATGAAAAAATATTCAAGCAAATCATAAAATATACCATTTGTATGACATATCTAGATTATATGTTGATATCATTTTATTTGCTATATATACATATAAAACACAAATGGAATGGACATAATAAGAGTTTATGGTGTTAAGACCATAGGCCCAAATCTAGCCTGTTGAGGGTTTTAGATTATGAACATGGAACTGAGACACTGATCAGACCCAAAATAATGTTGAGGCCTGCCTACATGGACCAATATTCGGGATGAACTCCCTCTATATTCAGGCCCACTGATAATCACCCCTTCACTTAGTCAACCAAAATATATTCTAGTGATGTGGGTTTTGGGACCCTTCCTTTGTTCTATAGAATGGTAATTTTTATGCATTGCACTAGGCTAGTTAATCGTCTATCTTTAGTCCATTCAAGAGGAAAGAGTATTTATAAAGAGAGTTGTTTGGGTTTTGAACCTGATCTTGTAAGTGTGCAATGTCAGATTGCCACCATAAAAGACCTGAAATGACAGAAACGATTAGGACTTGGAAGATCTTAAGGCCGGAGAAGGTTTCATGTCTCCTTTCCTTCACACCCCTTCTCAATAAAACTGTAAATTGCTGCCACCAAGTTGTGCTCCATCTGACAATCTTCTTATCATCACTGCTTTCTTGGCTTTGACTGTTGATCTCTTTAAGGTCCTCTATTTGTTTATTCCTCAGGTTATGGTCATAAGTAGAGATCAAGGCTTCCTTCACAGCCATCTGGCTCTCCTCTGAGTCATTGAAAGATATGCCTGCAAAAAAAAAGTGAAAAACCATTCATTCCTAATTGAGTTATATTTACAAATTTTAACGATTTTCCAAGTGCAATACTGATGTTGATACAATCCATTTGTGCATATGGGTCGAATATGTGTCACATTGTGGTGGCACCAATTCATGGGGTCATTGGGTGAGATGGCCCTAAAGTATCCCAAAATAGTGACTCCAAGGTTCAAAAATTCCGAGGCTCAAGTAGAAGTCCTTGTCCCTTGCAGACGCTACACCCAGGTCTGAGCCAATCTCGATAAGAGACATAATAGGCCCGGCCCGGCCTGGCTGTTAAAGTTCTGAGTTCTGGGCCTGAAGCCCAATATTAACCTAGCAGGTGGCTAGCCCCGTGCATAGAAGTTGTGTTGGTGGGATGACACAATAGTGTGAAGAACATATTCAAATGGTCAATGCATAATCAAATCAAGATATAAAATTCGTTTCATGTAAATTGGATGCTAGTATCCAGTTCTTCTGCTCAATGAGAAAAAAGGCCAATTAACCTCCATTGAGATTTATAAATGTGTGTGTGATGAATTGGATCTTGACCTTTTAACTTAGACCCAAGTTGGGTCCTGATCCAGGCGAAAGGCCCTTTTAGTGATTTGGCTCAACGTCATACTACAATGAGGATTTGACCAGTTTTCATTCCTTCCAAGTGGGAGAGAATTTTCCGTACAGATGGTAACATCCCCAAACAGCTGAAAGGCCCAGGACCCAAATTGAAAAAAGTCTATGAGTAGAGGTCCACTATTTGGAATCATTTGTAATTCGGGTATGGGTTCCAATCTAGATTTGGGTTTCATATTGAAACTAAGATAATTTTTAAAAATATCTTAAGTTTGTATATGAGAATTTGCATTTGATACAGATTAGGTTTGGGTCTTTTATTTAAATTCGAGTTTGTATAACAGAATGAATGTCTGATGCATGGTCAGTGTGATAAAAAAAAAAAAAAATGGACGAATTTTGAAATTAACAAAGTATTATTATAAAGAGTTATTCTTCTCAAAGAGATTGCAATATTCTCATGATAAACAAAATAAAAAATGTTTCAAGATGAAGACAGTTAGGAAAAGAAATTAATAAGCAATGTATAAAACCCGTCTTTTGTACGGTAACTAATATTTTTAATTTGTTTTCTTGTATTTTTGTTATTTAAAAACAATTTTTCTTTAGAATAAATTTCCAATACAACTATCATCGAACAATTCTTGTGAGAATATTCATCATTAGAAAGTGAAATTTAATATAACATCCTATGTATTTGAGGATTACAAATAATTAACTGCTTTTCTTATTTTATATAGTAATTACTTTTATATAAATTACAAAAGAAAAAACATTTAGATCAACCACCTTGACTCACAACCATAGTCTATTTCTCTTATCGGCTGATCAAGTGTGACATGTTGGTATAAGAGAAAAAAACTTTTCTTAGATGAATCTAATAAAATTGACTCAAACTTGACAATCTTTCCATGTTGTCACCCCCAATGAATCCAAATTAGACTCGATCTAAGGAATCTTGTACCCTAGAGATTTATCAATCGATCAAAACAGGCCAATGATTGACAATCAAGGTGGTTTAATGAGATTTCCTACTTTAGGGAAGTAACTATTTTGTGGGATAAAAGAGGCATGGTTATATATTTATAACTTACACACAAAAAAGTATGTCCTAGGAATAGTTATGCAGCCACATTCTACAAGAGCAGATATGTGTACTGTACATACAATTTTTGATGCAACAGAATTCCAAGGATATGATGCTAAAGGGCACATTTCAAATTTCAAGTTTTCAAAAAACTCATCCGCCTTTGATCATTGCACTAACCACAAATTTTAGATTCCATGGATTGCGGAATTCACAACAAAGAACAAAAAACATATAATTAATTTTGCAATCAATTGAATCATGAGATGCTTCAACATACATACAATGATTATCAACCAAGTCTTCGCAGAAAAAAATTCCATACCATTTGCAAGATCCAGAAGGAAATCTGCTGGGTTCATAGGAACAGGAGGAGCATTCCCAACGCCCTCAAAGTACCCTAATGCATCGGATCCTCCTCCAAAATAGATAGGATGCCCCTCACATAGGAGAAGAACCTTGTGGAACATGTAGAAGAGCCTGCTTGATGGCTGGTGTATGGTCATCACCACAGTCCTGCCTCCTTGAGCTAGCTCCAATAGCATCGACACAATCCGTTGGGCTGTGGTAGAGTCCAAACCTGAAGTGGGCTCATCCAAAAGGAGCAAACTAGGGTTTATGAGCATCTCCTGCCCTATACTGACCCTCTTCCTCTCTCCCCCAGAAACCCCCCTCACAAATTGCCCTCCTATGATGCTGTCCTTACACTTGGTAAGCCCCAATTGGGCCAAGACTGCTTTCGCATGGTTCTCTTTCTCCCCTTTTGTGAGGCTGTTGGGAAGCCTCAAAAGTGCAGTGAACACCAATGTCTCTGTCACTGTGAGGTGGGGGTAGAGGACATCATCTTGGGTCACAAAGCCGGTGTTCCGCTTCATCGCGTTGGAGAAGGGCTTGCCATTGTAGGTGATAGTACCTGAGAGCTTTCCACCTAGACGGCCTCCAAGGGCAGTGAGGAGTGTAGTCTTGCCACTGCCAGATGGGCCTAGCATGGCCAGCATCTCACCCGGCTGCACTGACCCAGTCACCCTTTTAAGGATTGTCTTCTTCTCAATTTGGGATTTTTGGGTGCCTATACCACAATATTGATTGAGAAAGCTGCTCTTGTTTATCTTGATCTTATAGACCACATCTTCAAACTACACCATATACAAATACTCTAATGAATATAAATGGATCTAGAAAAAATGTATGACCGATTGATTGCATGGCATACATGGAGTGTTGGAAATAAATGTGTCTTGTTTCAGCAAAACCAAAAAAATAAAAAAATGTAATCTTGCTATCCAATCTTACACTAGAATAAAAAATATAAAAGTGTAGTTTGCACTGACAATATATGCAATTTATGTTACAAGAGACGTCTTACCATATATGTACGTTCTTCCATGTAAGTCTGTAGTGAGAGCATGTGAATGGGGAACCAAATAATTCATGCATGGCTTGTTTCCTAAGAGGGAAGGGAAAAGATCCAAAGTAGCACTTTTCCAAAGGGGTCTGTGATTTGTACTTCTAATGACATTGAAATTCTATCTTATTATTTTTTATTCCACCTTAAATGAATGCTCTTTTTTTTCCTTTTACACTACTTCTATTTTCTAATTTGGTTTCTTCCTTTTTCAACAAATGGTTGCCTTTAAAAACCCAAAGGCTGTTTGAAAAGAAAAACACGTAAAGATGCTTAATCGAACAAATAAAATGGTAACAACAAAAAAACAAAGACCATCTGGATCCCCTTAAATAGAAAAATAAATACACAACCAAAAAGTGGGGGAGAGAGAGAGGATGGGATGTTTTCTCTGATCAAGAAAAGAAATGAACCATCATTAAAAGGGTGGGTCTAGGTTTCACTCAAAACATGAGAGAACCCGAACAAGAGTTATTATTTATAATGAAAGTTTACAAAGAAAAACAGAAAGTTCATAAACTAGAAGTAGATGCAATCTTAGAAGTTTACAAATAAAATAAACTTAGATTATTTCAAGGAATACCAGCCTCATTTTGAAAAACATCTTTATCTTTATCAGTGCTAGATCAAAGAGAAGATGGACCATAGAGAAGATGGTTTTATATATAAATATATATATATATATATATATAAGAAAACACATGCACAAAAAAAAAAAAAAAAAAAAAAAAGAAGAGAGAGAGAGAGAGAGAGAGAGAGAGAGAGAGAGAGAGAGAGAGAGAGAGAGAGAGGACCTTAAGAGTAACGGGACGGTTCGCTCTCCCAAAAATACATTGAGCTTCTTCATCTGCTATGTTGGGCATAGGCTCCAACTGCACCTCCGCCCTCATTTCTCTCTCACTTTCTCCTTTTGCTTTTCTTCACCTCTCACTCCTACAATAACCCCCAGATACCCCTTTGATTGGGTTTGTCTCAATGAAACTGTAGGAAGAGATGGAGATTTTTGATGGGGTTGCCTGAAAGAAAAAAAAAATCTCAAAGAGGGAGAGAGAGAGAGAGAGAGAGATGGATGGATCGATCCAAGTGAATGATGAAGGTGGATGGAGAGACAAGTGGTGGGGTAATTGATTGAGTGCGGCCTCTACTGAAGCGTGAGAGATGAGAAAGCAGTTGGTTATAGCAGTCGGTGGGATTCAAGAAACGTTAGAGCATTACTCGGCTCCTTATGTGGGCTACTTCTTTTACGCACTCACTCCCTCCCCCCTCTCTTTCCTTCTTCCTCCTTATATACACACTTCTCTCCGACTATCTTTTCGCCCCATTTGCATTGCCTTCGCGTATGTATTTCGTAATTGATGATCTCACCTCTTGCATTAAGATATACGTTTTGGCTAGGATCCTCTTTATTCTCTCGTATTGTTTGATTTGTTACAAAAATCAGTTCTCAAAAACAAAAAAAAAAAAGGGTGATCATTGGCTGGAGCCCACTTTGAGCCAGGCCCGAATATATGATATGGGGGCTCATTTAATATTTGGGCTGATCTTCTATTAAGTGATTGAAAGCTCAAAGTTTGGCCCGATAAGTGATAAAAGCCTGGCTTGGCCCGGCCGGCCCATTTGACTAAATGCGTGTGGATCAGTCTTTTTGAGCATGAGTAATTCTTGGCGTTTAAATTTTAGAAATTCTGCCTGTGGAGTATCTGGATCCAATATCTCTTTGTATCACGTGGAATTACTGTGTACAACGTTTTTCTTATTTTTTTTTATTATCCACCTTTGGCTTAGGTTATACAAACAGCCAACCAAGCTATTTTCGGAACTGATTCCTGTGGTGGTACACACGAAGCCCGCACAAATGCGCATGAAATAGACTTAAGGTCGGTTTGGAACAAAAGAGGTGAGGACTGCCAGCAGCCTTATACCACTCCACCAATTACTTAGGTGGGTGGGTACATACCAACCCAGTTATCTGTTAATCTAAGGCAAGATGGTGAAGATATTTGTAAGTGAATCAAGGGGTCTGGCAAATTTTCTTGATATTGATAAAATCATCCTAATTCTAAATTTTCTTTGTCTTAAATGCTAATGGTTAAAATCAGAAGGTAATTCATGTCCGAATGATCAGTTTCACAATAATAGGGACCCATTTCAGGGTTAATAGATATGTCTAAGTTGATTGCATTGATATAGGTAGGTTCTCAAAAAAAAAAAAAAAAAGGGAAAAAGACATTTTGGAAACTTTTGCTCCTACTTTTTTATGCTTATTAATTGAAAATCAAAATCCTATTGGAGTCTCTCAACTAGAGGAAGTTTTTGATCGTCATTCAATAACAGCAGTGTCTCTCTCAACTCTTGACTTCTCCACCCATGGCTTACTTGCAATGGCCCGAAATCTGACGGTGTATATAGATCACTTTGATCGGATCAAAATTCAACTCAGTGCACATGAATGCCTTGGATCAACTAAAGGGAGAATCCAGTAGGGACAACCTAACTGGTAAGTTGGCCTTTATCCTCATCCTTCCTAACATACTACTCATCTTTGTTAATTTACTTGCAGATGTGAGATTTGCTCAGTTAACATTTTTCTTGTTCCTTCATTTGATGGATGGACATAAATAGAAGATAGAATACTGTCTACCCCCAAACTTTTTAAAGAAACCCATCCATTAACCTTATTAGGAAAAAGGATTTCAAGTTCTAGAAACGAAACAAAAGATTTGCAATTTTAATTTCTCTCCTAATATCTCTGTTTTTATCTCAGCAAATCAAACCCAGTAGGGACAATCAGCGTACGGAAGGTGTTAAAGCTGACAATAGCTCAGAACAGTCCAAAAATGTATATTTACTGCATAACTGTTTGATCTGCTGCGATATCCTAGGGGTGTAGGATATCTCACAATCAAAAGCGGGAAGACTTGAATAGTCCATTTTTTTATTATCAGTTTTAACACCTTCCATACGGTAATTGTCCCAACCCAAACCCAATATACCTAACAAACTAACAGACATCTTTAACGAAACAGATGGTTACCGGCCCTCATATCTTTCTATCCGACCACCTTGCTAGGTGGACCCCACTTAACATACTTATTTTGGCAAGAGGGTTTGAAACACAGCTTAATTGTTGATGTTCCACGTCCACTTGAGACACTGATGCCTTAAAAAGGGAAGATGGATCATAGACAGCCTCTATTAGAGGCTGAGGTGACAGTACACTCATGGCTGAGTGTTGCTGGTGGCACCCCAGTATCTCACACATGCCAAATTTAAAGTATCACTCCTCCTACTTCAACTTAACTTAAAATATAACTTAGAGTAAGGCTTCGGCTTGCAAACGCTTAAAATAAATGCCCCTTTGCCATATATATTGGTCCTAGTCTAAACTCACACAGATAAGATGTGGATCCACTGTTCATCACTATAAATATTTGATTTCTTTTACAATGTTTTATTGATGTGATTTAGTAGTGATCAATCGATGATTGGACCAGCTCTTATAGAAGCCTAAGTTTTCAAGGGCCCAGGTAAGTTAGAGAGTCTGTTTATCCAGCAGTGAGTTGGTGGATTGGCATATATATAAGACATGGGCTTGCTCCATATGTCTTGTGTTCGAAATGCATCCCAAATTACCTAGTGTGTGTTTTTGTAGATTTAACAGTGCCACGTTGGGAAATAGTCTTGTTCGGTCAGAGACCTCAGAAATACCAAAGTCACGGAGAGAGAGAGGGATATATATTGTTTGTTTTAGTGGTTTATTGGTGAATTTCACATTGGATCCTCGTTGCTTTGAGGATTAAGATTCTTTAAATAAAGCCTAACTATTCCCGCATCCCTACTAGTCCACTTTAGTGGAAAAAAGAATATATTTAAATTGTCTATTTAATGACCTTAAATCAGTTATTTAGCATTGTTCTTTATAATATATTTTTTTTATACCTAGCTAAACAACAAACCCTCATTTCATCTGGTGGGGCTAGAGGGGCCCACAAAGACACAGCATGCTCTATTTAAGTAAGGAAAGGGAATTATCCAGCCAAGACAATAAACATGGGCAGACCTACATATATAGTTGTGTGGGGGTGGGGTTGGGGTGGGGGGAGGTCCACACCATTGGACTTGGGCCTGCTTATAAAATACACATGAAGATCTTGGATCAGCTTCTAAAACTCACAAGAAAATCTTGGGCCGGCTAGCTCCCAAAATCCAACTATCTTTTTGGATTCACCTCTCTCGAATGAAAATTCTAGGTCCACCACGGATGGTAAAGGAACCAAACTCCTAAACTGATACCAATCTCATGATATTTTAGATGAGAGGGGCCCAGAAGAAAGAGCCTCTGTCCATTTTCTGTTGATATCATGGGCCACGGTGAAACAAACAGAAACAATGATGGTGAGGAGGAATACGAATATTCACCCAAAAGAAGGGCAAAACATAAAAGAGGGGAGTGCAAATGGGCCACTTTCTTTGTGACACTTTTGGTCTATTTTCTGTGACCAAATTGATTATGATGTGATGCCTTTGTTCTAAACGTGGGATTCGATCTCCATTCATGATTCTGGCACATATATGGGCTCGTGCGTCTCACTCACTCTCTCTATAAAGGCTCTCAACAGGCCTTACTGGGGTTGGATTCAAATGAGCTAGGATCTTGGGCCCAAAATATATAGGACCTATGAAGTTTGACCTGAGCCAAAAAGAAAAGAAAGAAACGCACATGACATATGTATTAATGTGCCCATTGACCTGTTTGTGGGTTTAGGACCATTCATTAGTCCATTTGTAGTACAACAGCCCATTTCTAATCCATTTGGGGCCCTGGATGTTTCTTGGGTTGACCTTTTTGGTGCTGGTTTTTCTTCACATTATCCTTTTTTTTTTTTTTTTTTTTTTTGCCCAATTCGTTGTTTTGTAATGGCCTTTTTTTTTCCTTCTTGTATGGCAGGCCTTGATTGTAGGTGGCTTTCTCAATTCTGTGCACACCTTGTTTTCATCGAATATATAGAAATAATACATGAAATTTAATACCATAAGTGGTTAAAATATAGATCAGAGGAATGTTTTTAAAAAAATAGTTTTCGGAGGACGGAAAATGAATACCTAACAATCACTCTAGTATTTCAATACAATGAAGAGTGAAGATCTTTATCTACATCTCTACCTTATATTATTCAGCTCTTACCTCTTTAATAAGCCTTTGGTAGAGATTATTTCACCATGAATCTTTATATATTTTAATGCAAACAAACAATCTCTTAAGTTTCCTTTTGATATGCACATTTCAATTTATAGCATGAAATCCTATACATTCAGTGGAAACAATTGATGACCCTTTTTGATGTTCACATTTCACCTTTGCATCTTCTATAGTTACTATTACATACATAAATAAAATCTTAATTTATACGTAATGCTTACTTTCTTCCAATAATATGGAATTGTATCCTTAGAAAGCATGTTGCCATCAGAGAATTTTTGCCTACAAGGAAACTGCATATATATTCCAGCTCTCTGGGGCCCACTTAAGCCCACATTTGATCAATGCAGCTCCTTGCACACTCTTATCCCTCTGTGATCTAGTACCATGTGCATGCCCATAATTAAACAGAGGTGAGTTCTAGTTAAATTAGGTGGTCCATTTCTATCCACTAATGGAGCTCATCTTTAAACTCGAAAGTCCAAAGCCACTCTAGATTATCCTTGTTTCATCATCCAGGAAAATTAAACTTGACTTCAATTAGAATAATTTCAAGCATCAAATTGCTCAGGGTCAAAGACTGTTGCAGAAGCCCCAAAAAAAATAAAAAAATGTAGTGAATGTATAAAGACCTTAAATAAATGAATTCCTCTGTGGTCCCTATGTAGATACAGATAAATGGAACAGAGTACTAATAAATGGTACATTGTTTCTTGCAATTACTTTTTATTTACAATGCATGTGGAATGTTTGTGCAAGAAAATTGTTTTCATAGAAACAACTTCGGCAAGAGGATGCGGGGAGGCCCAGGGATTGTTACAAATATATTCATATTTTGAAAAAAAGTCATGTGACAAAACCATGAAATTTATTTTCATGGAAAAACAACTTGGCCAATGCACCATTGGATTGAACATATATAATGTCTTTTTCTTTTTTTTTTTCAAAGTACCGAGCCAAAGGAGCTGGAACCCATGAGAGACCCCAACCAAGGTATAAAAAGAAGCATGATGCTGCAGAAGGAATGCCAGCCCATGCAAGAAGGAAAGCCTGCTCATACAAAAAGGGTACCCATGGATCATTGATACCTGGAACCAACAAATACATAAATATATATATATATATATATATATAAATATTCATTCTGTATGGATAGCTTTTAGAAACACTGCTGTGGTGGATTCAAGACCCTGTTGCAGTTAGACGTACCAAAACGCCCCAACATGGGACCATAATATGCTCATCATATTCATATATACAATGGACTGAGACCAGGACACCGTATATCAGGATTTATAAAATAAAATTTTCATTCAACTCAATTATATGCGTTGTATGGTACTTGTACATAAAAATCATTGAAATGGCTCATTTTCTTATATCTTAGCTTCAGAATTTTTGAGCCACGGACACATGTCTAAGCATTAACCAGAAGGATCTGCAAAAGCCGCAGATGCTTGGTCCACAGAGTTCATCCTTCATGTTGTCCCTTCGAATCGGCTGCAGGGAATAGTTTGAATCATCTTCCACTATTTCGTGATGAGAGAGAGAGAGAGAGAGAGAGTTCATATATACTGTCGTCCCATACTCTTATTTCCATGATGTAGAAGATGAAATTTAGATAAAAGATGAGTGGCCGGATTTAAGGAAGTTTCTTGTAAAAAAATGGAGACGTAGTTTTCTCTCTCTTTATATTTCAATCTCCTTATTCGAGTCGTAAGGACCGGCATTTCTCACCAGCATCTTTATGGTTCAAACCTTGGTTACGCCACCTCTTTGTACGTGTGCGAGTTCCCTTCCCACTTGTTTGAGCTTTCTTCCTGCATGTGCAGGCTCCTTCCCCACTTGAAGTGGACTATCTTCCCGGGTGTACGGGCTCTTGGGTCCAACCCCTCGGTTAGGGTATCAAAAAGAATATTTATTTATTTGTGACATTTTTTTCTATGGCCCGAATACCTTCAAAACTTTTGGAAAGCTAAGAAAATCACCAATAGACTAGGCATTTGGGATTGATTGAGTTCATGGATAATAAATTATAAATTCATGGGATGTAGGAATGAAAAGCCATTGGCTCCATTTTTAAGGTGTTTGGGTTACTCAGGGCCTATATTATAAGGATATTATATATTTTTTTGGAGTTTTGATATGTTAGTCCTCTTAAATTCGGTTTTTCCAATTTTATGGCCGAAATTCGGATAATATCACTAGAATTATTTGACTCTGGTCAATATTTTTTTAAAACTTTTTTATCTCAAATCCCATGATACTATGGGAATAGTGTATGTCACAAAACTGCTAAATTTCATAATATCATGGGATTGTCCCATGATGTCATAGCTTTTATGCAAGCATCTTAGGATTTTTTTTTTCTAAATTATAGAACTTCAAAAATAGTGGTCAAATGTGAATTTACTTTTCACAAAATGTCATTTTTCTTATTCTGTAAAATAGTGAATTTCCTTGCTGGTTGCAAAAAGTATATGATATAGAAACTGATAAATCCCTTAATGTTATGAAACTATCTCACGATATCATAGAATATGGTGCAAAAGGCTTTAAAAAAAATATTGACCAGAGTCAAGCGACTCGGATAACATTATCTGAATTTTCATCATAAAATGAGAAATTTTAAAAGGGCCTATATGTCAAAACTCCTATATTTTTTCATCTCAACACCACACGTGGAGATAAAATCAAGTCTTCACGTATCAACAGCTTTTGCAATAGCTTTCCTACAATCATGTGATCTCATCTAATCCTCCACGAGTCTGTTGCTACTAAATTCAGATATCACACGATTTAAATGGGCTGCTGTAACCTTGATATATAAGCAATGTATATAGGATACCAGAGTCCAACTTCACACGCTGAGAGAGATAGAACATTACTCTTCATTGTCAGTCCACACTTGATAAATACTTGTCTTTAAAACCCACTCAGCTAATCTCATAAAACACTTTCCAGTAATCTCCTCCAAATACGAAGAAACTCCTTTCAAAATCCTATCATTCATCTACTTCCATGTAGACTATAGAGAATAAAAAGATTCTATCTTAAGATACATGCCATAGGTTCGGGTTGCATGGTCCCTCCATGCTATATCGAAAGATAATATAATACCCTAGTCCTATGAAAGTGAAATGGAAAGGGAAAGACACCAAGTGGTGGGGGTCATTTTAAGTCTATGTACCTTGTGTTTAAGGAAGATGCCTGTCCATTTGAAACGTCGTGGGAAGTGGTCCATGTGCTTGATGTTTGCTTCTTTCATTCATTCATTAACTATACATGCCTTGGATTCATTAATTCATGTGTTCATGTGTCATGTGCACATGTAATGCATAATTATTAAGGGAAAACTATCTCAAAAATGGTGTATTGATGCCTGAGTTTCACTTTCTAAAACTTGTAACAGAGTAATACTTTACCAATAAAAATAGGGGTGTAAAAAAAAGAATTGATAAACCATCTAACCGGCTGAACCGAACCAATCAATGGTTAATAACCGTGTTTCACAGTTTCAGTTACGGTTATAGTTATTAAAATCTAAAAATAGTACTTCACAGTTCGGTTTCGGTTTTCAGTTTCGACTCACAGGGAATCGAACCGTAAAATATGATTTGATTAACCATCTTTCCAAAACACACGATTAACCGAACCGTTACACCTCATTTTAAAAGAAAAAAAAAAGGAGAAAGGGGTCATTGTGTAATTTTATAACTTAAGTAACCCCTTTTAACGGTTGAACTCTAATCGTTGGGAAAAAAAAAAAAACCCTAAAAGAGAAAAAGTGAAGGATCAGCAATATGTTCACCAGAAAAATACAATTTATTATTTCATTTGTCTCTATGAACATTGTAACGTTACTTTAGTATTTTGAAATTATGTAATTTGTTATCTAGGCTATTTGGTTTTGACTTTTGAATATGTGTTTTAAAATACATGTATTTTATATTCTGACAATAAAATACATGTATTTTAAGTGACAATTAACTGGAACTGAATCGTCTAAAACTGTTAACCGCTGGTCGATTTTTTAACGATTTTTTAGGGTAAGTTTATGGTTGCAATTTTTAAAAATTGAAAATCGTAAAATACTGTTCAATTAACTGTTTGCCCAAAACACATGGTTAACCGAACCGTTACACTTATAAATAAAAGGTAAAGAAAAATTATTTGCAAAGATTATTTCTCTAAAATGGTTAATTGCTATATGCCGAAAGAGAAATAAAGGTATGCTTACATCTGCATGGGACCTTACATTTAGAGAGTTGACACAATTAGTTAGTTGAACTCTAATTTTATCAAACGCACTAATCGTAAGTTAGAACTTGGAAATTATAGCTTTTATCTTAGATTATATATAATCTAATTAGCTCTTATTAATTAGATTAGAGTTCTCAAACGGCTCCTTAATGAGCAATCATACGAAACATCATCTTTATAATTGATTATGAAAGCCAATTAGAGATCTTAAGACACTAATGTCACTAATCAATTGTGATTGTCAAATTGAATGGAGGAGTTGTAATGGAAATACCCTGTTTCAGCTATAAATACCCCTGTTTAGCAACCACCCCCACCCCACACCCCAAGTTAATTGAGAGATCAAAGCCTTCATTGGAATGTGGGGGAGTGGCTCATGAACGTAAGTCTTCCAGTTCATATGAAGTGCGCCCCAATGAATCAACTAATTGTTTGGACCAAACATTTTAAGCAGATGCAGCCATTTACGGTTATCCAGATCATTCATCTGATCAAATCCACCGTTTATAAACACTTCGCTTGGATTATATTAGAAAAAGATGGTGTTTTCATCAGAGCATAATGAAGTGTCAACCCTTGCAAGAAATGGACAATCAGCCCCAGGATTAAGGATGAAAATGCGTTGGGTTGGGTCAATTCCAATGTGCACCCTGACCCAAATTACAGAAAAGGGACCCTTAGCTAGGCTGTCAATGGGACGGGCAGGGCCTGGGCTTGGTTTATCTAATCCCATCCTTAATATTGGGATGGCCTACCGGGGGTTATACAATCCCGGCCCTAAATTGAGCGGGCCTACCAGGGGGTTGTCCAATCCCGTCCCGTACAAGGCCGGGTCGGGCTAGGGGCGGCCCAACCCTCAGCACGATCTTGAATATAATCTAAAGGATTCATCCCGTAAGTTTCTAGTAATTGGAGAATTCAACATGTAAATTTTTTATGCACAAAATTTGAAATGTGAGCCCCCTTGTGAATTTTCTGCCCAAAAGAAACCCCCTTGTAAAATGTGAAATGCTCGTCGCGAGTCCACTACATGGTGCTCCTGCAAGCTAATGTAGCTGCCTCAGTAGGTTTGGTAAAATGATCCTTAATAGCGAGAGATTAATGTCACAGTAGCTAAAATTTGACGTATCATGTATAGAGCCGTTCTCAGAATTAATATGATTCACAACATAACCCAATTAGAATGACCTTCATTTATGTCTAATAGTACATAATAATAACTTAACAAATTGAACTACTATCAGCCAGTGACATTAAAGGAAAAATAGCTACCACAAGGGAAACAAAGGGAGCATTACAAACAAGAAAAGGAAGCAAAAAACCATCAATAAACCTTTAAATAAAAATTAAAAAAAAATGATTATGAGGGGCAAAGTTACAAAACTACCCCTCCTAATTAGCCATTTTTTGCTGTTAGTGGGGGTAGTTTGGGTAAATTCGTGAAAATTTAATTAATTTTCCTTGCGGCCTGCCAAGGTGGGCTTCTTTTGCCTAGTCCTAGTCCCATTTTAACCAGGTCTCAATATCATTGTCCAAGCCTAGCCCGCTGGGCTCAATTTGTTTTTTAAACGCCCTATGTTTTTAGGCTTGGACCGGGCTGGTTACCCATGTCAACGGGCTCAATTGACAGGCCCACCCCTAGCTAGACCAGCCGGACTTAGATCTATGTGAGAGGGGATGGAGGCGTACCCAAATTAAGATCCAAATACTATTATATTATTCGATTGTAGAATTGATTATTCAGGTCTTCAGTCATGCAACCATGAAACCGAGCCAAAGAATGTCCAAATGACCCTATTTTTTCAATTTGGGTCCATCTGAAGTTCGAGTATTTGGAGACCCATTTTCATATCCCTAACCATCTTTATTAAGGTGGACAGCAGAAAACAAAGACTCACAATTATTGAGGCTGTTCTATGAGAGATGGCTTGGATGATCATAGTTGTCCAAATATTGTATGCAGACACCTTATAGATGGTTAGGATCATCCAATCATGGTCATGGCCCTGGATTTTGAAACCCGTGAGGATGTGGTTCAGGCTTGGGTTTGGGCTTCAAGTACCCCAATTGACTTGTATACCTGAATTACATTAAACACAAACACACACACACATGTATGTATTGTGAGAATACATAGTTCACAATCAATACCATTTATAAAGTACATTGCATATACCCACACGTAAGGTTTCAATTTACTTGAATGCCTGAATTACATTAAACACAAACACACACACATGTATGTATTGTGAGAATACATAGTTCACAATCAATACCATTTATAAATTAAGTACACAAGTTTTCTAAGATAAAGAGCTTTTTGCGTATTCCCGCACGTAAGGTTTTTAAGATTTGTAAATAGACCCCTTTGGTTTTATTATTTGTAAATAGGCCCCTCTTTTTTCATTTTAATACCTTTTGTGTCCTCAAAATCACAAGCCTTCCAACCACCCAAAGTTTTTAGAGTAAAATGAAACTTTTACCAATCTCTTTATCCCTATATGCATAAATTCAAAATCTTGAACTTATTTTTCTCTAGAGCTTGTAATATTAATAATTACATTTAGTGGGAGTGAATAATCATACGTAAATCTATTGTTGTCCAATACATGGTTTATTTCATCATTATCATTGTCTCAGAATCCATCTTTGGGTTATAACAAAGTTTTACGCGGGCTATCAACCTACCTAATACAACCCCACTCATTTACCTAGGCTTGGGATCGACAGTAAAAAAAATGCCGGCGTAGTTAATGCAGGGTCAATCTCATTAAATCTAAATTGATCATAAAGGCAATCAATGTCTTTGTTTATAATTGATTATAATTTTTCCAATCCATGCACAACCTACCATTAAATTGATGAAAGCTTCAAAATACATGATTAGGCTTCATGTGCATTAAAGAGTTATTGATTGTCATTATGATCATTTACCTAGGCTTGGGACCGACAGTAAAAAAAAAAAAAAGCCGGCGTAGTTAATGCAGGGTCAATCTCATTAAATCTAAATTGATCATAATGACAATCAATGGCTGTGTTTATAATTGATTATAATTTTTCCAATCCATGCAAACCTACCATTAGATTGATGAAAGCTTCAAAATACATGATTAGGCTTCATGTGCATTAAAGAGTTATTGAGAGAGACCATCGGGACTTGGGATAAAATAATGGTATTTTTGTAAATAATAATATATCCACTTTTTTTTAATGGATGTAAGGGCAAAGCTGTCATTTTTATAAAAGTTCAACACAAATCTCATGGTGGTTACCCATTCTCATTAGGAATATTGATTTTGAGGACATGAAAGGCATTAAAGTGAAGAAGTAGGGGTCTATTTACAAATACTAAAACCACATGAGCCTATTTATAAATCATACAAACCTTAGGGAGGAATATACAAAAAACTCTAAGGTCACGTTTGGCAACCAAATCTTTAGGGAAAAGATTCTGGGTTTTTCTAAAGTTGTCGTAAATCCATGCTTGGTAATTGTAAATTCCTAAGGATTTGGACAAATGAAAATCTTCATTTGATAGGATTTTCAAATCCGATCACCCCCTATAAGATTTGAAAATCTTCACTTAAGTGGATTTGCACACCAAGCCTTATTTTTCTCAGCTAGATTCATCAATACACACCAATATCAATGTGAAATCATTAACTATACAAATCCCCAGCGAGGAATCCTTGTTCCAGTGGTAGTGAAGAATCATAAGATCTATGGATTTTTCGCCTGTTACCAAACATACCCTAAGATAAAACTAGAAAAACATTGTACTAATCCTAATCTTAGCGACTGTTTGGAAACTATCTAATTAATAAGAGCTAATTAAATTAAGATCTAAAATAAAAGCGCATTAATTTTTAAGTTCTCATCCTTAAATATCTAACGAGAGAGAGAGAGAGCGCCGGTGGTTGCTCAGTCTCTACTCACCTGGGAGAGATGGGAGAGATGGGAGAGAGCCTTTATTAGGAAATACTCTTGTGGACACACACTCCTGGTTCCGTTTCCATTACCTTTGTCCTATTTGCCGTTCCTTCTCGTATGTGATGATCTCAGCTTTTGCGAAAAAGAATCTTGCCATTCATCCCATCCCTGTATCTTCTCCCTTCCTACTACGTTGTACGTCCATTTTAGAGTCTTAGATAGAAAAGCCATCAAAATAAATGTAAAATACATAAAAGTATCCCTTCCTACTACTAATGTGTTTTGAACAATTTTTAAACGTTAGAAATTCATTTTATGGTCTTAAATAGAAAACCCATCAAAATAAATATATTATACTTAAGAGTATCAGATTTAAGATTATCAGATTTTCCACTTAGGATACCGACAATCAGTGGCTGTGAGATATTTAAATGTTGGCTAATCCATGTCACATAGGACCTAGGAGCTCAAGGAACTAGGGGTGGAAAATGAATCGATCGGGCAAAAATGGGTTAGGTCCTAATGGGAGCAATCTCTACCAAACTCGTTCCTAACAGAAGCATGTCCGACCCATTGAAAACAGGAGCAGAAATAGAAGGCTAGCACCGGGGCGAAAATAAAATAAATGAAAAATACTTCTAATGCATTATAAGCTCTCTTTTCTTTCTATCCGAACACTTTGCCAGTTGGGCCCCACTTAATATGCTTACATTCGGTAATGAGGTTGAAACACAACTGAATTTAGATGTATTCCACGGCACTTGTGGCACAATTATGCCTAAAAAGGTGTATCTAACTATGTAGGGATCCTCGACAGCCTCCATTGGCTGCAGAAATCCTAGAACAATCCGGGCTTGAGAGAAATTCACGAGGCTTTTCAGGCCATTTATAAAAAATCTCAATCAATAAAAATATATCGTATTCCAACGTTCCAAATTTTATTTCTATAAGAGTTGAGTTTACCATCATATTATCTACTTGTAAAATACATGAACAAAATATCTTTTTATGAAATTGGTCAAATACTTTATAGTAATCAGTCTAATGGTAGGTCAAGTCCAATATAAGAGTGAAAATTTGCAAGGGCCCTTATTTTGGGTAGGGTAGATTTTTTTTTTTTTTTTTCTAAATAATAAGTGAACCTTGTTATGGAGCCTCAAGAATTTCTCACCAGTTTGAGGCATAGGAACCCGGCCCTTTAAATAAACCTAGCAGATATAAATGGAGGATGGAAAGATTAGCTATCAACCTAAAGTCAGTGTGAAACAGCTACCAGCACATTTGATGCCCTCAATTCAGATGTGTAGCAACTTTTTTTACTTCTTTCAATAAAAGAATACAGGAGTTTTTGTCTTTTAGTGGAAAGCGAAAATGACTTTTGACATTTAAAAGAGTAGACTTATTTTCAAATTTTGTACCTATTGATAAGACCCATCTTTTTTTATTTCTTACACTTGAAATTATTTTATAAGTGTTTTATGCAAACGGAAATATCATTTTTTTATATATAGCTAAATCACAAACTCTCTTATTCTTTTTTGTGGGTAGACACAACATCATCTATTTAAGAAAAGCCATATGCGTATTTTAGGGCACCAGCAGTAGAGGTTATGGATTCTATTCTAATCATATAATATTTTAGATGAGGCGCCATAAGAAAATGCCCCGGCCAATTTTCTATTGATACTGTGGGATGCAATCAAACAAACAGAGAAAATGGCTGTGAGGAGGAATCAAATATTTGCTTAAAAGAAGGGAAAAACATATAAAGGGCACAAATGGGTGCATGAGATATCACATGGGCTTCAATGTAAATATCTCACTAAGGCAAATACTAGGAGATCTAAAGCTATATGTTTCACTTGTGGTGTCCCAACTCTCATGATATCACACCCACCCTCATTAAGGCAAAATATGCAATTAGCCGGTAGCCGACAGTCATGATAAGCAATGCGATGATGGAGATCCCAACATTGTCCAATCCTACAAGCTTAATGGATGGGAATTCAGACACAGGACAAAGGGAACTAGACCCACATGGATACATTTCCCCTGCTGAGTACTGAGAGGCCAACAGAAGCTTGTAGGAGTATTGGCTGATGGAGATGTACCTCACCCAAGCAATGAAAACAGCGACATGTTGCACATAGTACCCACCCGCGAGCATGAACGTTAGCATGATGACCGATCCAAGCGTTGTTGCAGACTTGAGGTCCATGACAAGTGCGCCGAGAGCAAGCCCAAGGCTTTGAGCAACCACCACAGTGAAGAGGAGAACAGAGAGGGTCATGAAGTAGCTGGCAGCTGTGGGCTGGAGGCCCGCCATCCAATAGGTTATGGTCAAAAAACAGGTTGGGAGGACGAGCTCCATGGGCATGTCGCCGGCCATCCTAGCCATAAAGTAAGAGGAGAGGCGATACATGCCAGAAGACCGTTCCTTTGTTAACATCGCGCGCTCTTGAGGGAAGGTGAGCATAGCTTGAAAGAGAGGGAAGAATGCCCAGAATACAGTGTAGAAGAAAAGAAGCCCAATCTGTAGAATTACACCAAGACAAAATCAGTGTGGATGGAGAACAATCTCATTTAGGCGATGAAAGTAGATGCACACAAATAGACTACAGCAGGGATAGAATTCAAAGAGAGTAAGCTCCGGACCAATTTCATGGCTCTATTGGGCCTCCCGTGTGTTCTACGAGGCCCTAGGGGAAGGCCCAATTGCGAACACAATGCCGTACAGGCCAATAAAATACCTGCTATTCAGTCTGGCACTTTTAAGGCCTATCAGTATGGTTCGGCCAGATCTAGCCATTCAAATAAGTCAGAAATGATAAATATAAAACACAAATGGAATGAGTGTCGTTTAGTTTCAGGTTTTTAAGACTCTGAGCCTAAAGGGTTTTGGATCTGAACTTGGATTTGAGTCCAACTGAAACTTAAGATCAATTATGATGTCCGGCAAAACTGAGAGATCCCCAAGGACAATCCGTTAGTAGAAGATTATAAGGATATAATTTTTGAAATAGAGAAAGGTTTGGACAAAGATGGCTTTGTCCCAACTATGTTCGGGTCTACTATATGAATTCTGTTTCTCCATTCCAATCCATCCTAAGCCAAATCTTTAAATAAGTTGTATTTTTTCAAATCTAGTTTTATTACATCCATCCATGTCTCATTCTGCATATCTATTTCTTTTGGTGGGCCATCTACCTGCAAAGATTGCAAAGTTGTTAAATTGATGAGAAATAAAGGGTTTTTATGGGAAATATACAATAACCAAGTCACCGCACAGAAGAAGAGGCCAAGACCCGACGTGGAATTGAAACAAGTTGCTCGATATGATTACTGTGGGAGAAACCACGACACCAGCACATGTTGTTGTAGGAGCCATGCATACTTTTAAGTGTGGTGAGTTCGGGCATATTGTTAGTTAGATCTGCCCTCATAAGCAGGACCTAGTTGAAAGCCCTCCACCTCAAGCCCTACACCACCTGATTTAACATGGATTTACATATATAGAATTGCCTGTCCATAGCACAGCACATTTGCTAGTATATCCTTAGAACTATTATATTTAGGATACAATAACTACTTTATTATTGTTATTGTTGTGTTCGTTTATTCTTCTAGGTAGATGCTTACTGGTCAAGTCGTTCACGGTAGAATGGGTTAAGCAAGAGTAAACCATCGGTTTTTTTTTTTTTTTTCGGCAACGGTAAATTAAATTAAGGATAAAACAACAATATAAACAAATCTCCAACAAAAAGAAAAAACAAAAAAAAGGAGACACCAAAAAAAACAAAACCAAGCAATATCGCCACAAGCGGAACAACTCTAAACCATAAAGCTATAATGTCCAAGCGTTGCTAGTGGTAGAAAGGGGTGGAAGGTAGAAGGCTAGAGGCTTCTTTTGATAGATTAAGAATATGTTAAGACGTGAAATAAGTAGAGTCTATTTAATTGTAAGAATTCTTGTATGAGAAATCATAAGCATGCTACAAAGCATATGAAGAAAAGGGCAATGGTTGCCTTCTCTCCATCTTTCACTTTGACATAGTCCATTTCCCTAAGTTTGCTTGGCCACGGCTCTCCTCATCTCCATCTTGATCTTTGGCAGACCGTCTATTTATCTCCATTAATTTAGTGATAAGGCCCTACATCTCTCTCCCTCGCACTATATCCAGGCCCATTGATAGCCTTAGGTTCATATCACCACAACAGCCCCAAATGCATAGAAAACCAGACAATCACCACCCATTCAACAAAAGTAATTGAGCGGTGTGGATTTTGGGACACTTCCCTTCCTCGCTAGAATGGTACTTTTTATGCATTCCACTAGGGTGATTAATCATCTCCACCTTCTAAAGAGAAGGGAAAAATACAAATAGAGAACTACCTTTCGTGATTATAGGCTATAGTCTATTGGAGAGGAAACAAAAGTTACATAAAGAGTAGTTGTTTGGATTTTGAACCTGATCTTGTAAGTGTGCAATATCAGATTGCCACCATAGAAGACCTGTAATCACAGAAGAGACTAGGACTTGGAAGCTCTTAAGCCCAGAGAACGTTTCATGTCTCCTTTCTTTCACACCCCTTCTCAGTAAAACTGTAAACTGCTGCCACCATGTTGTGCTCCATCTTCCAATCTTCTTATCATCACTGCTTTCTTGCCTTTGACTGTTTATCTTTTTAAGGTCTTCTTTTAGTTTATTCCTCAGGTTATGGTCATAAGCAGAGATCAAGGCTTCCTTCACAGCCATCCGCCTCTCCTCTGAATCATTGAAAGATATGCCTGCAAAAAAAAGTGAGACCCATTCTTTGCCAGTTGGGTAAAATGAACCATAAGAAGAGGGGGTTTGGATTGGAAGGTAATAATGTAGATGAGAGTTGGGCCAAAGATGGTCCCATCGGACCCACCATTTTATATGTACAAAATTTAACGAGTTTCCGAGTGCAAGACTGAGTTTGATACATTTCATTTGTGCAGATGGGTCGTGTAAACGTCACATTGTGGTCGTTCCAATTCATGGGTCATTCCGACAGATGGACCTTATGCATCCCAAAATATTGACTCCCAAGACTCATAAATTCAAAAGGTCCTAGTATATTTCTTTTTCCCTTGCAGACGCTACAGCCAGGTCTGACTGAACCCATCTCGATAAGAAACATATATAGTAGGCTCAGCCCCCACTGTTAAAGTTCTGAGCTCTGGGCTTGAGGCCCAAGATTAACATAGCAAGTGGCTGGCCTGATGCCTTGAAGTTGTACCGGTGGGATGAGCCACTAGTGTGAAGAACATATTCAAATGGTCCAAGCATAATCAAATTGAAATCATAAATTCGCTTCTTGTAAACTGGATGCTAGTATCAAGTTCTGCTGCTAAACGAGAAAAAGACCTTTTTTTTCTTTAGCATAGGATATTGGAATCTTCCACCACAAAATGACAGTGCTTGGGAATCCCTTCCACCATTCCAACTGAGGGATGCAAATGGGCCTTTGGACAAATCAGGTTTGGTTTCAACACCGACCCGTTTTCTATTTGGCCTCTGTTCAGATGTATAAATGTATTTAAGTACATGATGAGTCTTCACCTTTAAACTTGGACCCAAGTTGGGTCCTGATCCAGGTAAAAGTCCCTTTTAGTGAAGTTAAATTAATTTTTCTAAATAGCACAAATTTGTATATGAGAACTTGGGCCTCATTCAGATCAGGTTAGGGCCTTTTATTTAAATTCGGGTGTGTATTGTCCTGTAACTTGGACTTGGGTCGGGTCATGGGTTCGGGTAGGAGTCCCCATTAATTATTGTCTTTGACTCTCCACAAATATTAATTTCCAAAACAAAACTGAAACTAGAGAATGAATGCCTTATGCATGGTCGGTGTGATAAAAAAAAAAATGGGCGACTTTTGAAATTACCAAAATATTATGATAAAGAGGTATCTTGTCAAAGAGATAGCAATATTCTCATGATAAAAAAAAGTATTCGGAAAAAAGTAAATAGCATTGTATAAAAACCCATCTTTTGTACGATAACTTTTATTATTCTTTTTTTTTTTTTTTTGTTATTTCAAAATAATTAATCTTTGCAATAAATTTCAAAAAAATATCCAGAAAATCCCAAAATCCTTATAATGACATGATATTTTCCATAGTAACTTCTATCGAACAATACTTGTGAAAATGTTCATCGTTTGGAAAATGAAATTTAGAGTAACTTCCTTTGCATTTGATTATTACACATAATTACCTGCTTTTCTTATTTAATTTATATAGTAACTACTTTACCATAAATACGTATGCTATCTCTTCCTCCACTTTCAATCATTACACTAAATAAAAATTGTAGATTCTATGGATTGCAGAAATCACACCGAAGAATATTCAATTAATTTTGCAATCCATGGAATCATGAACTGCTTCAACATGTACCTATAATGATCAACCAAGTATAATTAGCATAGAAAAGGAATACCATTTGCAAGATCAAGAAGGAAATCTGCCGGGTTCATAGGTACACAAGGAGCATGCCCGACCCTCTTGAAGTATTCCAATGCATCAGATCCTGCTCCAAAATATATAGGATGACCCTCTGACAAAAGAAGAACCTTGTGGACCATGGAGAAGATCATGTTCGAGGGCTGGTGTATGGTCATAACCACAGTCCTCCCTCCTTGAGCCAGCTCCATTAGCATTGACACGATGCGTTGGGCCGTGGTCGAGTCCAAACCCGAAGTGGGCTCGTCCAAAAGGAGCAGACTAGGGTTTATAAGAATTTCCTGACCTATGCTGACCCTCCTTCTCTCTCCCCCAGAAACCCCCCTCACAAACTGCCCTCCTACAATGTTGTCCTTGCACTTGGTGAGCCCCAATTGGGCCAAGACTGCTTTTGCCTGCTTCTCTTTCTCCTCTTTTGTGAGACTGTTTGGAAGCCTTAACAGTGCAGTGAAAACCAATGTCTCAGTCACTGTGAGGTGCGGGTAGAGCACGTCATCTTGAGTCACAAAGCCCATGTTCCTCTTCATCGCGTTTGAGAGGGGCCTGCCATTGTAGGTGATGGTCCCCAAGAGCTTTCCGCCAAGCCGACCTCCAAGAGCAGTGAGGAGCGTAGTCTTGCCGCTGCCAGATGGACCAAGCATGGCCATCATCTCACGCGGCAGCACTACTCCGGTCACCCCTTTAAGAATCATCTTCGTCTGTTGGTTGCCTGTGCAGCCGCAGCTAAGATAGCTGCTCTTGTTAATGTTGATCTTATAAACCACATCTTCAAACTGCACCGTATGCAAATACTACAATAAATATGAATGGATCTAGAAACAGTGCATGGTTAATTGATTGCATGCACATCCATGGAGTGTGTGTAATAAATGTAAATAACATTGTTTTGAGATTATTCATTTGAACTTCTGTATATATGATTTATAGGTGATGAAATGAAATGACTTTGGATGTAATCACAAGAATAAAAAGTGTGTTTTGCACTTACATATGCAACTCATGTTAAAAAAGGGAGACCTTACCATATAATGTTCATGTGACTAAGCCTATATATGATGAGTGCATATAAATGAAAAAAAAAAAAAGAATTCTTGCACTTGTTTCCTAAACGGAAGAGGAAAGATACTACAGAGCACTTTCCTAAAAAGCTCTGCAATTTGTCTTTTGATGACACCTTTAAATGACTGTGTTTTCTAATTTTGTTTCTTCTTTTTCAACAAATGATTGCATTATTTGAAAAAAAAAAAAAAAAACCCACAATGGTAATGATGCTTAATTGAATAAATAAGAATTTTTTTTAATTATAAATTAGATTCTATTCAAAGAGGTGGGTTAAACCCAAAATACAAAAACCTTCTCCCTCATAAGTGATAAAGGAGAAGGTTAAAAAAACAAAACTGTCCCACAATTGGTAACAACAAAAAAGAAAGACCTAACTGGATCCCTTAATATATAGAGAGAAATAAATGCACACCCAAGATAGAGAGAGAGAGAGAGAGACCTTAAGAGTAACGGGACGGTTGGCTCCCCCAAAAATACATTGAGCTTCTTCATAATCTGCTTTGTTGGGCATGGGCCCCAACTGCACCTCTGTCCTCATTTCTCTCTCACTTTCTCCTTTTGCTTTTCTTCACCTCTCACTCCTACAATAACCCCCAGATACACCTTTGATTGGGTTTGTCTCAATGAAACTCAAGGAAGAGAGAGAGAGAGAGAGAGAGAGAGAGAGAGAGAGAGAGAGAGAGATTTGATGGGGTTGCTTAAAAGAAAAAAATCCTAGAGAGAGATGCGTGGCTCGATCCAAGAGATGGAAACTAAATGGAGAGATGGTGAGGTTGTTGATCAATTATTGCGCGCCGGTCTCTACTCACGCGTGAGAGATGAGAAAGCGTTGGTTACAGCATTAATCGGCTCCTTCCCTTACGCACTCACTCACTCACTCACTCCCTCCTTTCTTCCCTTCTTCCTTGTTATATACACACTTCTCTCCTGCTCTCTTTTCGCCCTATTAGCGTTGCCTTTTCTTCTGATGATCTCACCTGAAACATTTTGGATTGGATCGCCCACTGTTTTTAAAGTCATGAGCCCGGGCAGACCGGGACCAATCGCAGCCTAGCCCATTTTGGCTTGTGCCTGAATATATAATTTGGGGCTGTTTAATATTTGGTCCACGGTTCGAGGTGATAGAAAAACCCAAATTCCGGCCCAATAAAAGAGCACTTGTAATTTAGTAATTGATTCTTCCAAGCAATTACTAGAAAGCCCAAACAAGTGATAAAAGCCAGGCTTACCCCAGCCCAATTGACTAAATGGACGGGCTCGGCCTTGACACTTATGACCCTTGTAGGGATCGGACCAGATACGAGCTAGTGTTTCTCAAGTCGGGATTCATTTTATATAGATGATCTTCGATGAAGTTTAGAAGACCCCACTCACATGCCCTAGATGTCAACGGCGGACACAGGATTTCTATTTGGGTGGTGTGATATAAGGTCAACTAAACACGTTAAATAATAAAATTATTTTTTTACAATATTATCTAGGGGGTTTCTTGAATGATGAGGGTGCAAGAGTACCCGCATGATAACACTTGGGTCTGCCCCCCCTAGTTGTATAACTTTTAATTAGTTTGGGTTTTTGTAGTCCTGATTTATAAGGAGATGTGAGAAAGTTTGAGGGGGCCACTCATACAAAGAAGATTTTACCATCTAGTCATTAATAATACTAATACTAATACTACTAAGAATAATAATAACAACAACGAGGGCAGCAGCGGCAACAACAACAACAACAACAACGTGGGATTTACTGTGTACAAGTTTTTTTAATTTACCATTAATCTAAGGTTATCACCATCATCATCAAATCCATGCAGCGACATTGGAGTCAGCTACATGAAGTTTCCTCCATTCTCAACTTTAGACTAACTTTAAAATATTTCCTTTTCTACTAAACCGCCAACCGATGACCTGATAATCTAACCCAAGATGGCGAAGGCATTTCCATGTGGATCAGGGGTCGGCAAAATATAATATTTTCGAAATCATCCTAAAAGTTTATAGATATATAAAATCCAATGATAATTCATGCCCAAATCAGTGTCAAGAAGGACAGCAAACACCAATTCCAGGGGCAAGGTGTGTGTAACTAGATATTGCACTGATCATAGTTAGGCACTTAGGACCCCTACATGAAAAATAAAAAATAAAATGGCATTCTGGAAACTTCTGCTTTACTTTTATTATGGTTAGTAATTGAAAATCTAGTTCCAATGAGAGTCTCTCTAGTTCAGCAGGTTTTTTAGAGCCAATCAGGGACAGTCCTGTGGGTGTAAAGTTAATTTCTCTACCCATTAGAAAAACATGTTCGTGCTTAGCACGGGCAATAAAATCATAATATTAAAATTTATAAAAGAAATTATGATCAGTTTCTTTAAAATTAAATATAAAAGGTTTTAGTATTAGAGAGAGGAAAAAAAAAGAAGTCCATAAGAATCCAAACCTAATACCATATAATTAAAAAAAAAAAAAAAAAAACAAGCCCATGAAAATTGAAGATTATTAATCAAGAAAACTAAAAAACAAAATCAAAACAAACAAACAATATAAACTATGAATGAAATTCAATAAAATTTAAAAGACACATAGAAATAAAACATAGAAATATTGAAAATCTATAATCAATTCAATAACATTAGCAATTTAAAAGAATCAAACACTCATGAGAAAAAAAAAAAAAAACCTAAAATATGGAGCACAAAAGGGCAAAGACGAACCCACTAATTTATGAAAAACCATCACAAAAACAAAACAAAAAAAAAGCGCTAAAAACCCATCACAAGTGAGAAATTATAATAAAAGAAAGAAAAAATAAAATAAAATAAATTTTATTAAAAAGGCTATAAATATATATATAAATAAAGATCCATAGACAAAACAATAATAAAAGAAATTTAGAAGAACCAAACCAACTTATGATAATTTAATACTCAAAAATGAAAATCTGAAGCCACAAAAGAAATACGAAAAACCCATAAAAAGATCTCACAAAGAGAACTTAAAGAACCCAATGGAAGCATTAAAAAAATACAACATAAAATTGAGAACTTACTGAAAATTCCATGATAAAAAGTGATTTAAAAAAAACAACCAAGGAGAACCCAATACCCAAAAGTTGAAACAAAAAAGGGAAAAAAAGAAACTCACAATCTATGAAAACCATACAAACACAAACTATAAAAATGTTGCAAATCTATAGAAATTTTAAAATGATAATTCTTTTGTATAAATTATATTTAAATGACATAATTAAAATTTCTCAAATAAAATATGATGAACTTAAAAGTAAAAGAATTAAAAAAGGTTTACCTCTCAAATTGAAATGTTTAATAATTGCACAAATTGTCTCAAGATGCCTACATTTTAAAATGGGTTGAACATTGATCTAAACTAAGCATGCAAATAAGACAATAGACGGTACTAAAAAGAGACACAAAGAAACAAAAAAATTATTGAAGTTGCTCTAAAAAAATATAATGAACTTAAAAGTAAATGAATGGAAAAAATGAAAGTTTTCTTGTTGACATAGAGAAATGAAATTATTTTGGAGAAAGTAGAAAATCATGATAATAAGCATGAGCTTAATTCTTTATATAGATGGACCAATAGTATTGGAGATTCTTTTTGCCAATAGTCTCGCATTCTTAAAAAAAAAAAGTGTACAACCAAAATCAATGGATAAAAAAGAAACCATGCAACCTAGAACCGAGAGTGGATTAAATAAAAAAGACAAAGGATTAAATAAACCAGACAACCCAGAACTCAGCATTTCACATTCTAAAGAAAATAAAATCATATAATCAGAACAAATAAAAATACTTGAAATTCTTTAGATTAGTGGCACTTAGACACTGAGACCCATTTACACCCAAATGCTATTGCATTGATAGAAATATGATGATTTTTGGAGTTTCTTTATAAAAAGGCATGATGGAGAGTCCAAATCACAGAAAAAGACTTTATTGAGAAAACTCTAGTATTTTATATTTTTTATAAGAGATTTAATTTGACTGTGGAAATAACTTAGATTGAGGTGAAAATTTGGGATATCCCATAAATAGCAAAGATGTTTGTCTTAATGATTGTGATTTTTAATAGATGGGGTCTATATTAGTGTTCCACTCCTTTTGCATCATGATTTATAAAAGTTAAAGAAAAAAAATCAAACTCCATGCTTTCTCCCTCGGCAACCGTGCATGATAGTACATCAGTTACATAGAAAATTTCCTGCCTCCTCTTTGGTTCCATGCTGTTGTCGCTAGTTTGTCTTTTTTCGATAATGTTATCATTTTCTTATTAATTATGAAACTTGGTATTTTTGTTGATCAATTCCATATATTATATATTCATTTGGGTTTAGTTTTATTGTAAAATGGTTATTATAGAAATCTAATGACTATATAGGAAACCATATAAAATAGTTATTTCAAAAGTTTGAACGTACTCCTATACTTAAAGTACAATGCATAAGTGTGAAAGTAATAACAATAGTGTTTATAGGGGTCAATATTCTAAAAAAATAGTTACTTTTATAAACATCTAGTAGATAAATTCCAACCCTCGGTCAATATTTCAAAGTAGGGCTAGCTCCCTTCCTCATTAACTAATTTTAAGTTTTTGTTCATAACTATTAGCAAAAGGATTCTGTATAGTGTAGTGGTAGGGTCACCCCTTTGAAATCCAAATTATCCTGAGTTAGAGTCTCGGCACATACCATGATTAATTTTTACCACATTAATAAAAATACACAAGTCAGGTTGGGTCTAATGTGTGCTAGACGGGTTAGCCCGACCCGAGACTTAATGAGTGTCGGTTGCAATTTTGCAAATCAGTTTCAAATACCAGTCTGTCGTTGGTGGTCTAAAAAGTGTGCGCTACCTCTAGCCTGACCCAATTTACCCTGATCTGACCCGTTTGTCAAGGTCAAACTAAATTAAATTGGGTGAGTCAAAATCAATTGGAGCGAATTAGAATTGATTTCAATTTGATTCGATTGAAATTTGGCTTATTGTCATTGCACATATGCATGGTGTGAGGGGACTGTGCTGTAAATGGCTTGGATTAAACTAAACGAGAACCCACTTAGGTCGACTTAACTCGTATGCAAACATATAAACACTTCCCTGTCCCAAGTAAGGTCATCTGTTCTGTTAGGAAAGTTTAAAATTTTTCAAATATATTTCAAAATATCCCACATCCTAATCCTTGTTTTTAACACGTGTGAGTATTTACCAAAAAAAAAAAAACATGTGTGAGATTTGAATCAGTTAACATTTCTCTTGCCCCTTCAGCTGATGTGTGAGATTTGCATCAGTTAACATCATCTTTCTTGCCCCTTCAGTTGATGGGCAGAAAACAGAAGACAGAATACTATCAGCCCCCAAACTTTTTGAAGAAACAGATATATTGCATTTACCATTATACTATATTCAATTGTGATCGGATTCTTTTTAATTTTGACAGTTTTTTTTTTACTGAGACTTTATAAGAAGCTAAAATATATAGCTTGCAAGATTTGAACTCTTTAAGTCATTGGGTTTTTTTTTTTATTAAATAGCTGACCCAACCACTATGCCACATAATATTTATATGTAATTATTTATCAAAAGAAAGTTTTGAAAAGTAGTTAGATGGAGAAGGACCCTAGCTTGTTCATGTCTGTACTTAGCACGGATTATTATGCTAGTAACTTTTATTTATAAAAAAGTAAACAAGAAATTTAAAATTAAAAATTTTAATATCTAAGTATCTACCTATTCTTATCTCAGTAAATGAAACCTGTAACAGACATATTTAGTGGAAGAAACTGTCGGCCGCTAGAGTATCTTTTGTACCCAGCCACCATGTTAGGTGGATCCCACTTAACATACTTATTTTGTTAAAGGGGTCTGAATCACTGCTAAATTGTTAATGTTCCACAGCCACTTGAGAACCAGTACTGATGCCTTTAGAAAAGGAAGTTGGATCCTCCACAGCCTCAATTATCTGATGATGAGGTTCAGGTTCCTCTCTCATTCGGTGGGAGAGGATAAAAGAATTTGGCCCGACATAGGATATGAAAAACTCTCCACATAATCAGTCTATAAACCATTACTACTAAAAGGAAATCTTAACACCAATGCCCATGATTGGAAATCTTTTTGGAGGATTTCCATCTCCTCACCAGCTTTTATTTTTGGGAAAGTCTCAAAATGAGGCCTAACTTTCTAGTTCTTTTAGAACCAGAGACATTTCAAAATAAGCCTTAGGTTTTTCAAAGTTATTTGATAAAAGAACATCATCCGCTCATTTCTCCCCTCCGTTGGCTGCTTTTCTCTAGAAAGATTCTAATAATGTCCCTTCTAAAATACCCCAACTAGACCGCAGAATCATTGGTCCAGCTGAACCAAAACAGCCAGCATAATCGACCCATGTCACGACCTGGGCCCGAGGTCCGATAATCCCAAGCCGTGATCTCATACTTACTCCCGTAAACTCTAAATTAACCGAAATTAAAATGGAATTCACAAGGGATAAACATTCACAAATACCTATCAAATACACAATTTTGCAAAAACATTTATATTTATCAATTTACGATTTTACATATTTACAAAATAAAGTTCTTTATACATGTATCATTGCTATCATTTCATTGCTTTCATCAACCCCTATATAATCAAATACAACACAGGTTGATAACTATTCAAGTTCTCAAAACATTACAATCCAAAATTAATTTCAACTATTCCAAAAGAATTCTCAAAAAGAATTTCCATTCCATTACGCACTCGGATAACCATTTCAAATATTTTCTCATCCGTTCCATTCCATCAGTCCTCCTGGAGGAACCGGAGCGGTCTCCTCTGCTGCCACTGGGGTCACTGCCAGACCGGCATTGGCAATCAGGCATGTAATGCCATCAATAACACAAGTAAACACGACAGTTCAACAATGTATAAACAGAACTTGTGATAGCACATGTTAATACATATACTAAATTCATTCAATTTATTTAGTAAACAATTCTAATTCTAGACAACTATAGATGATTCTTATAATGACAATGGGTGAACACAATAAGTCAATCAATAGTCATGTACAAGATGACCACTGCCATAGCATTCATTTCAATTTATTTCATTTCATTGCATTTTATTTCATTTACCATCTTCCCTCAAATGAATGATTCATCTTCCAAATGGAAGGTATAATTTACCATCTTCCCTCAAAGGAAGGATTCATCTTTCAAATGGAAGGCATCAATCAGTATTCATATATACGATCAGAATTGTGGGACTTACCAGTGTCTGAGCCAAAGACAACTGGTATCACCACGGAGCTCCGGAACGCTCCCAAATCCATCTACTGCAGTATGAATAGTCATGCGCTTGTTTATTAATTCATTTAGCTCATTTAGAGCTCTAATACAATAGCTAGGTAGTGCCAGACTCAAGAGTCAATACATTTCATTAAACAATCAGTTTCTAAATTCAATTTAATTCAATATTTCCATTCTAATAAATGAAAGGAATAACAGTAACATCAATCTCATTAGATTGGAATACAACAATACGAAATACTATACAATTAGAGAATTACTGATAATTCATGTATCTACTTATTTCTATCTCAATTTTAAACAACCATTTAGGTATAACCCTTGGTTATCAAATGCACGTGTTATTCTCGATGGATATCATATTTATATATAATATGTGCATTATAGTCCCCGTAATTATCACCTATAACAGTTTAGTCCAGCGCGTGTATCTCAAGGAGTACGCTAGTTTCCGTAACTGTAATGATTTCATTTGACGTGAATTGGATCAAATGACCCTTCATTTTACTTGAATTGTAATTAAAGGAGTTAGGGGGGGTTCAATGCAAAAATTGGGATTATAAGGGATGATGATGAACTTGAGTTCATTCCATCCATCAATCTCCCAGCACAGCTCTCTTTCTCTCTTTCTCTTCTTCTTCTTTCTTCCAAATTCTCTTCATCAAGTGTTGTGAATTGGAGGCTTGACAAGTTGATTGAAGAGGAACTTCATCTTCATCATCTTCTCTATCTTATTCTTGGATTTCTTGGAGTTTCAAGCTTGAGAAGACCTTAAGAATTTCCACCAAAGAGGCTACAAGTAAGTGCTTTGTGTTGGTTGCAGAACTCCAAGCTTCTTCAGTGATTGTTTTTATGTTTCTTGCATAAGAAACTCATTGGAATTCTCTTGAATTGGTTGATTATGGTTTTAGGTTCAAAAGAGGGTTTCAACGGGGTTTTTCACCTCAAGTTCAAGCTAGAAGAGGAGGTTCTTGCTAATTAATCTCCAAACAAAGGAAGTGTACTCAATTCTACTGATTTCATATGTTAATAAACTTATTGGAACTCAAGGAGTTCAATTCTGGAGAATTCTGAACTTTTGGGAGCAATTCGGTCAGCCCGACACCTGACCGACCTTTTAATGGGCTCAATATCGCAGGAGATTACAGTTTCTGGAAAGCTGACCGAACTAGGTTCGATCAGCTGACGTAGCACCTCGGTCGACCGACAGGTGACCGAGCTACCAAACCGAGCTGTCTGAGATCTCTTTTGAGCTCTCTGGAAATGAAACCGAAAGGTAGCCGAACCGAACTCGGTTAATCGACAATGTGATCTCGGTCGACCGACAGTTGACCGAGTTCCTTGGGAGAAATGTTAGAATTTGTATCAGGGAGACTGAGCTGGAAAGCCGACCGGCAGAGTTCGGTCAACCGAAATCCAGAGTTCGATCAACCGACAGATGACCGACAAGGTGACCAAACTTGGTGAAGTTGCAGATTGAATTCTGCATTCTCAGAATAGAAGCCTATTGGCTAAGGCTAGTGTTAACGGTGTTTTCCTAAACCTTCATGGGTGTTAGCTAAGGTTATGTGAATGCAAATTTCACTAAAAAGTGATGTCATGTAGAATAACACATACATTACATAACGAACGTTTCACCCGAATGTTGTTTTAGGAAAATTTAATTGTTTCTAACTTAAGTTGATTTGTCCTCTCACGTCTAATACTGTTATGTTCCTTGTTGAGCTACCATTGAATAATGTATCAAATTAATGAAGTGAAAGGAAATGAAGTGAAATGAAATAAATGAACCAATGTAATGAATTAAAAAACATGTCTACTGCAGTAGATGGAGCGTTCCGGAGCTCCATGGTGATGCCAGTGATCTCTGATTAAGATACTGGTAAATCCCACACATTTGAAAAGCCACTTGATAAGGTGTCTAATATGAAATGAAATGAGTCATTCTTAAGGCTGGGTCATGAATGGTGTGCCCTTCCACCCATGCCCTTAAGGACAATGAAAAATCACTTGATAAAGTGTACGTAATGAAATTAATTGAATGCTTCCTGCAAGGAAGAACTAAATAAATGAATAATTGAATGTAATAAATGAATGTACTTGTTTGTTGATTTGAATTGTTTAGAATTGCTAAACAAATTGTTATCATAGATTTGTATATACATTGTTGAACCGTCGTGTTCACAGTGTTATTGATGACATTGCAGGCCAAGTTGTCGGTCCCGATAATACAGATGCCGCGCCGCCAACGGAGAAGACCAATCCAGTTCCTTCAGGAGGATTGAATGAGTAGACATAGATCGGAGGGCACTCACATTAGAATGTTTTGGAATATTTTGAGTATAAATTCATTTTGATGTAAATAGTAGTCACCTGCATTGTATTTGGATATGCAGGGTTGACTTAAGCTTAAATAGGAACTGAAATGTGTAAGTAAACTTTACTCTTATTGTAAGGTTTAAATTGGATGTTAATGTATAAGTGTAATTTCCGCAAAATGTACATTTGACAGGTATGTATGTATGGTATCCCTTATGAATTTTGTATTGACTTCGGTGATACGAGGTTTATGGGAGTAAATATGGAGATCGCGACTCAGGGTTTAGCCGTAGTAACCATAATCTCGGGCCCGGGTCACGACAGATAATCTTTTGAGAATTCTCATACCTGAAAGCTGAATAACTTTAACAGAAGAAAAAAACCAGCAAACCCAGGGGCAGCCAGGTAAGGGCAAAGAAAAAATCTTCAATCTACCAGCTAAAGCCTCCAAGGACCAGAAGTTTGGATCAATCCAAGCCCAAAACAGAAAGTCCCGTAGCCCTAATTAGCCAATTCCCTCGGGTATATTATTTTTTCCCTGTATCAGGCACATGAGGAGCATTCAAGTTTTGAGGCTCATTATTATAACCAAAAAGAAAGAAACAATCAAATTTACAAAACAAACAAACAAAAGGTTTAGAAGCTAATTAAGTGGGCAAGCCCTTGTCATGTTAATGATCGAAATTTGCTTGTAAAACTATGCCGAAAAGATATAGAAAAAATTCAAGATTAAAAGGCTAAAAAATGAGATTTGGGTAATAATTTTAATTTTTTAATTCATTGAATAATTTATTAAGAAATTATGTTTGCAACTAATATTTAAAAAACATTTTGATTTGAGAAATGTGATATAAATTAATGAAAATCAAGTGTGTATTTGAAAATAATTAGGCTTGAATGTGAGTATAAATTGAGTTCAAATAAGAGGTTAGGCTGACCCCACAAGATAAATTGCAACCCGTCATCAGAGAAGATTTTCTTTCTTTTTTTTAATAGAAAAGTACTAAAGAAGCTTTTTTGAAAATTATTTTACACTATTAGTTTGCAGTGCTTTTTGTGTCCCTAAAAATCTAGGCTCCATGATTTCAATGCTTTAGATTGAAATGGAGTAGACCAAATTTACAATTAGGAGAAAGTGCACGTTGATGTATAAAACACGTTAGACTTTTTGGAAGTTTTATTTATGTGTTTTATATAAGGTCAATTTTATGGTGGGTCAACTTATATTAGAATAAAATTTGGCCACATCACATATCCTACAAAAGAGCAGAATCCACACCTGGCTATTAATATTTTTAGTCTGCGGTGCCACTATAAAATTATAATTCTCTAAATTAGGCCATTAGAATGAGAACAAGAAGAAAAAATAGCAATTTTAGAAAGAAAAAAGAAAGGGAAAATGCACTTCTCCTTGGATTAAAAAAAAACACCAACTTCATCTCGCAAAAGAAGCATACTACCAATGAGGTTGCTTCCTTCCTATGTTTCAAATCTCACCTTTCTCTTTTTTGCATTTTCCTTCTAGAAATGAAAGATTCTTATAATCGATAGTTTTTCATATTCTAGTGCCTTTAAGCTGTGTGCTTGGATATCATGTGAAATCACTACCATTAATGAGACTCCACCATCATTGTACTTTTTCATGTGACCCCCCACAATAATTATGTAATCTAGGCGGATGCACCTTAAGATTTGATTCAATTATCAGTCAAAGCGTATTTTGGTAATTCAGCAATCCTTCATAAAGAGCCTAAGGACCTGTTTATATATACATATATATATATATATATATATATATATATTTTATAGCGTGTGTATCTTTGAGGCCTTTGACCGAATAGGACTTATCCCCAGTGGCATCTGTTAAACCCACACAAATTCATATGTACTTGACGAATCTAGAGCGGGTTTCGAACACAAGACATAGGGAACAAATCTACGCTTATATGTGAGATTTTAATTAAATATACTAAAAAAGCTCGAACTAGAATGAACATTTAACTAAAGGGGAGCGATGCACAACGCTCAGGCATTTTAAGGAGAAAAGGCCCCTCATAGTTGGCCCGCTGGGATGCATAATGATGGAAGTCCATTGGATGGAAATATCTATGTGAGGCCTATCTATATGCAAAATCTTGAGTCCATAAGATCATCCTAACTTTGTGATCCATGTTCCTAAAACTTAATTGTTTAAAGACATCATTTTATGCAGATCTATCCAAATCCAAGGGGCATTTCATGAGATGGGATAAGATTTGCCTTCCAAAGCCCCGAGGGTGGGTTAGGTCTAAGGAGGCTCAAGGATCTGAATGAAGCCTGCCTGCTCAAGCTAGGCTGGTCTACAGCTACAGAGACTTCTCTTCGGGCTGATTGGTTTTCTACTGGATATTGCAGAGGTCATCCCATAATTCTATCTCTTTCAAGTACCCTCACATTCAGCTCTCGGAGGAGGACCTAGTTTCAAATTTAATTTCAGAGAGAGAGAGTGGGTCATTCCAAGCCGGCTGCCAGCTTTCCTGTAAGAGCTCCTCTCCCAAGCCACTAGCCAAATTTCTCTAAGTCCATCCCATGCCTCAGACTCCCTTTCCTGGAAAAACTCGATAGGGAAGCCATCCCTTCAAGAAGCTTGGAATCTTCTTAGAACTCCTGGCACTACTAATGGCTGGTCTAGCTTGATTTGGAATAATATGGTTAATCCAAGACTGCCCCGCCTCAGCTGGCACTTAATGCATAGCACCCCCACTAAAGAATGGGCCAAAAGGAAAGGTTGGTCCCTGCCTTCAAGATGCCACAACTGTTTCTCAGATGAAGAATCAGACCTGTACTTATTCCTCTCTTGCCCTTTAACTCAGAAGCTCTGGCATTGGCTCCTCAGCTTTTATGTTGTCAAGCTTCCTTGTCCAATCTCAGCATCCTCCATCTGGGATTTCATTGCAAAGGCTGGAGATGGCCCTGGAGGGAATTGTGCAGCAGCCATCTTCCTCCATGCCATCTTTGTCCTCTGGTAGTTCCGAAATGATTCTAACCACAGCAGCAGAGTGCTTTCTCTGGAGCGAGCCCAAGCAGTCCTATTAGATCGCCTAAAGTGTATGGCAATTTCTGTTACAGGTCAGAACTCTACTCTTCCATCACATCCATTCTGCTAGTGGTAAGGGATTCTCTGTAATAAAGAGGAGTTTTTCTTTGGGGTGCTTTCTCTCTGGGCTGTGAAGTCGGGTGTTTTGGTCGTGCAGTATTGTGTGCTGAGGTCAGTGATCAGTGGTTCTCTGCTGAGTAGTGTGGTGAAGTGTTGAGCTTCTGTCTTCTTTAGTTGTGTTGTGCTCGGAGGCTCGGGCTCCTAGTACTTCCATTATGTGCTGTGCAGAGTGGTGTTTTGGGTTGTGCTTAGCTGAGTGCTGTGCTTGATGGTGTTGTATTTTTCTTCTGCTCCCTTCTTGGTATAGTGCCCCGTAGCAGGTCCTGCTGCTTCTTTGGGTTGGTTTCTTAGCCTCTTCTGTAGCCTTTTGCCAAGTGGGGTTGGCACTTTTTGTAAGCCTCCCCTCTTGTTCTTTTTTTTTTTTCCTCTGTTTTTTGGGGGCTCATTGCCCTTTCTCCCTTTCTTCTTAATACAAATTATACCTTGTAACAAAAAAAAAATTATGATTTCAACCCAACGGTGAGGAGAAGTCGGATGAGTGTCAAACTTGAACTTATGACTATTCATACATTTGGGGTGGGGGGTGGGGGGGGTTTTGTGAATATGCTAGATTAACTAAACATGGCCCGATGACAAAAAAAAAAAAAAAAAAAAAAGGGCAGCATAAAAAGGGGGCATTTTTAAAGTGGGGCATTTTTTTAGAATCTCCCTTAACTAAATGTACAACAAGTGGTGTGTAGGAGATATCTCAAGTTATTTACATATATTTCTCACATTCTATTGAAGCTCTGTATACAGTTGTTTTTAATTAATTATGTTATAATATGAGTTTATTATGATTATAAAACTGTATTTATCATCATTCAATTGATGTGTTTATTATTAATTAGTATATATTAAAAGGATAATTTTAATTTATAATACAATTTGCATGAGGATGCACAGGCTTTATGCTGTTAAACCCTTATACTTTGTCTAATCATCAAAGACTCTGTAACTCATTATAATTTGAAGGTGTATGTGTTCAAAGAAAAGTATATATAGTTATAATTTTTTTTTAAGTATGATGAATCTAACGTGAGATTCTCTTCAGATAGAGCTTTTGTTTTTTTTTTTTTTTTTTTTTTTTTTTTTTTTTTTTTTTAACGATGATTTCATTAAAATAAAAAATAAATAAAAAAACCAATACAACTATTTCGCTAATTTCACCAATGTAAGTGGTGACTTCAAGAATTTGCTTGAACAAATCTTTTCATTTTTCAAGATGATACGATCGGATCCATTCGTTCCTATTTAAGACATTTCTAAAACAGCTCTCAATCTAGAAAGAACTTAATTGTCAGCTTATTTTAGATATGAATCTAACATGATTTAGTAGAGACTCTAGCATCACTCACTTTCAGTTGAGACTTTAAAATAAATAAATATACGATCAACCTGAACACCGAAATATATACCTGGATCAGAATCAGTTTAGAAGGCAAGTTTAGTGTGAACATTTTTAGACTGTCTTTATCATTGTGAACACAAATGTCAACAAACTCTCACTCTGAAAACTTACTCATTCCAAAAGCAATCAAATCATTTTTTATAGACAAACTCAATTTTTTTTTTCTTTTTGTTTTTAATCTCTGCTCATCTGGTTTCATGTTTCTGTAACATGTAACCTGACATTACCATCTTAGATTACATCTCAACTAATGGACTATCCACCTCTTTACTTTTGCATTGCTGAGAATTACAGGAGCACGTCCTAAGGCTAGCTAGCTGAACTAAATTAACATATCTCAAGGCTAAATACGAAAAGAGATTTAGGAGAAACATGATTTTATAAAGGTACTAATGCACATGTGACTGAACAATGAGAAGCCAACCCCCAGCATGAATGTCCTGGTCCGCATCCCAAACCTTATGGTGTCACACCAACCCTCATTAGGCCAAAATACGCTATGAACCAAAAGGCGAGAGTCAGGACAACCAACATGACAGCGGAGAACGCAGCATGGTCAAGCCCAACGAGCTTAATGGATGGGAATTCAGACACAAGACAGTGGGAACTAGGCCCACATGGGTACATTTCCCCTGCTCGATACTGAGAGATCAACAGAAGCTTGTAGGCATACTGGACAAGGGAGATGTACTTGATCCAGGCAATGAAAGCAGGGACATGTTGCACAAGGAAGCCACCCGCGAGCAAGAATGTTAGCATGATGATGGATGCAAACGTAGCTGCAGACTTCAAATCAAATACCAACGCACCGACGGCGAGCCCAATGCCCTCGCTGGACATCACAGAGAGGAGTATAATAAAGAGGGTCTTGAAGAAGGCGTCTGCAGTGCGTCGGAGGCCCCCCATCCAATAGGATATGTTGACAAAAATGGTTGGGAGGAGGAATTCCATGGGCATGGCCCCGACCACCCTAGCCATGAAGTAAGAGGAGAGTCTATACATGCCGGAAGACCTCTCCTTCGCCAGCATTGCACGCTCTTTAGGGAAGGTGTAGAGAGCTGATGAGATACCGTAGAAGCCCCAAAAGGATACCATGAAGAAGATCAGCGCAACCTGCGGACTTACAGAGAACAAAATCAACAAAGAAGATGCATACAAATACACTACTGCTAAGTCACTGTTGGGGTTTATTTGTAGTAAGTTAATGAACTAAGTGACACTGAAAGTCTCAATCACCATAGTTTTAAAATTCAAAAGAAACCAGCCATTCATTTATTCAATCAAATATTCAAGTGTTGTGGGATTTGGGACAGTTTTAGCTTTTTATCTAGAAAGGCTTCTCTCTCTTCTAAACTGCACTAGAGGGGTCATTTCTGTCTCCCTTGAGAAAGAATACTCAAATAAAGAATCATCTCGTTATTGATTAAAGGCCTTGATCTAAGGCAGAGGAACTAGGAGATATATAGAGAGCAGAAGTTTGGGTATTGAACCTGATCTTGTAAATGTGATATGTCGGATTGCCACCATAAGAGACCTATAATGAAAGCAGCAAATAGAACTTTGATTATATTAAAGAAGGAGAAGATATCGTGTCTGCTTTCTTTCACACCTCTACTTAGTAGGACCGAAAATTGCTGCCACCAAGTTGTACTCCACTTCCCAATCTTCTTATCATCAATGATTTCTTGGCCTTGACCCTCGATCCCTTTAAGGTCCTCTTTTAGTTTATTCCTGATGTTATGCTCATAAGCTGAAATCAATGCTTGCTTTATAGCCATCTGGCTCTGCTCTGAATGATTAAAAGATACACCTGCAAAGAAATGAAATTCTTTATTTGATTCTCATCTCTTCAATTGAACAACTCATGTGAGAAAAAAGTGAGAACCATTATCATCTCATCTCATTAATTTGCTTTAGATAAAAAAGTCAGCTATAGCCCAAAGATGGTCCCAGCTGGTCTTTCATTTTATATGTAAAAAACTTAATGTTCTACTTACCACAATACTAATTTCATACAATCCAAGTGTTGATGAGGGTCGAATAAGCATATCATTGTAGATGTATGAATTCATCAGCATCAAAGTCTCGTCTTTGACTAGTATATGAATTATCTTTCTCCAGTTTGTTCTATCCTAAGCCAATTAATCTTCGGTTAGGTTATGCTTGTTCGAATCTATCATTAATTACTATTTCCATCCATGTCACCTTCAGATCAATCCATGAATTCTTTATTTTATTTATCTATGTCCACTTTTACTGCCAGTACCAAATGCAGATAAAGAAGGATATATGATTGGGTAGGCAGGGAAGTAGAGGGCCAATGCAAAACCTTTTAAAATCCTAAAAATAAATTCCAAGGTAACATCATTCTGCGATAATACCAATTTATGAATTGTTAATAATGAAATAGTGAGTCCAAGGCTCAAAAAAATTTATGGGTAGCATTGTAAGTGAAATAATGCATCGTCTCTCTCCCTCAACTTAGTACTCGCATAGAAAAACCATACCATTTGCCAAGTCGAGAAGGAAATCCGCCGGGTTCATAGGAACAGAAGGAGCATACCCCACACTCTCAAAGTATCCCATTGCATCTGATCCTCGTCCAAAATACACAGGGTTTCCATCACACAAAAGAAGAACCTTATGGAACATGTAGAAGATGTTACTCGAGGGTTGGTGTATGGTCATCACCACAGTCCTCCCTCTTTGAACCAGCTCCAACAGCAGCGACACAATTTGTTGTGCCGTGGTCGAGTCCAAACCCGAGGTTGGCTCATCCAAAAAGAGCATACCAGGGTTTATGAGCATCTCCTGACCTATGCTGACCCTCTTCCTCTCTCCCCCAGAAACTCCCCTCACAAACTGTCCACCTATGATGATGTCCTTGCACTTGGTGAGCCCCAATTGGGCTATCACTGCTCTCACTTGGTTCTCCTTCTCCTCTCTTGTGAGGCTGTTGGGAAGTCTAAGCAATGCAGTGTACACCAATGTCTCGGTCACTGTGAGGTGGGGGAAGTGCACATCATCTTGGGTCACAAAACCCGTATTCCGCTTAATTGCGTTGGAGAACGGTCTGCCATTGTAGGTGATGGTCCCTGAGAGCTTTCCGCCCAACCGGCCTCCAAGGGCAGTGAGCAGCGACGTCTTGCCGCTACCAGATGGGCCCAACATGGCTAGCATCTCGCCTGGCAACACTGCACCAGTAATCCTTTTAAGGATCGTCTTCTTCTCAATTTTCAGCGTTTGACATCGACTAAAATAGCTGTTGTTGTTGTTGATCTTGATCTCGTAGACCACATCTTCAAACTGCATCAAATTCAAGTGATATGAAAATGAATGGATATAGAAAGAGCTAGCGTGTAATTGATCGGTTGCATGCATTAAATAGTGTAATATTGTTATACGATTATTTTGAAGTTTTCTATGATCTACTGCCTACTGGGTAATAAATCTCATCATACTTTTTATTTGAGGCTTTGAATCTTTCACCAAAATAAAAGATGCGGTTTTGTGGTTTTGTACATTGAAACTTTTATCAAAAAGATTTTTAATGTTTGTTTTGGAAGAAATATGCAAATCTTTTTAAAAAGGAGATCTTATTATTTATGTTCAGAAGCAGAGCCAGGACTTTCCTATATATATATATATATATTATATGGAAAATATTTATGTACATTCATTCCTCACCATAGGGTGAAGGACACTTCTATAATTGGAAATTTTTAAGTATAAAAGAAATTTTTCAAGTACATAGGGTGAGGTACACTTCCATAATTCATGTATAAAAAGAAAAAGTCCCATCACCCTATAGTGAGGGATGGATGCACATGAATGTCCCCATATATATAAATATATATATATATATATATAGGGTCTTCTTATCCATACTTTCCTCAGCATATGGTGAGGGACACTTCCATTATGCAAAGTACCTTACCCTATGTACTAAAAATGGTGTTTTGTACTTGAAAACTTCTCATAATGGAAGTGTCCCTCACCATATGATGAGGAAAGTATGCATAAGAAGACCCCCTATATATATAAATATATATATATATAGAGAGAAAGAGAGGGGGGGGCGCTAGGGTGGGGGGGGGGGCAAGTAATGGTTGAAATCATTTCAGTGTACCTTGTTCAAAAAGACTCTGCATTGTTTCAGAATTGGACTTCTCATAAAATCACAGGACTCTCAGCGATGAAAAATCAAAACCACTCAAAATTTGTCATCCTATAGTGGCATGAAAATCTTCAAGGTCCCATTACAAGGGGACAATGAGCCTAATAAATTTCTTGTGAGGTCAGCTCAACAATATGCAGTCTGAGAAAAAAAAAATGAGTGACATTCAACTTTGACTTGATTACAAAACACCCAACCTTGTATGTCCTTTCATATATCATATACATCAATCAATGGGACCCATATTTAAAATCTAATAAACTAAAAAATTGTGGCCAGCGATTTTTCATCATATTAAAATAATCCACTCCAATCACACTTAATTGAACTGTCATATAATAATCTTGTGCAAAGCAGATGTATTTTTAACATTAAAGAAGTACTATTCTTTTTTACTCTAGGAAGCATGATAGCGATTCGGTAGACAATATTAGCTTTGGATGACTCAAATTTCAAAGCTGTGGATTGAGTTCCTGTTAATTGATGGACTAGGTTTTTTTTATGAGATTTCTAGTTGCAAATATATACGTGAAATGCTAGAATGGATTCTCCTCTGCTTATAGCTGAGAAAAGCCAATATGATAGGGGCCAATAACTAATGAATTAATGACCTAAAAGATGATGGCCACGAATGTGGTTATTGTGCAGAGGGGCCACAAAGACAATCAGTGTCATCCAAATAGAGTCATTTATAGCATATGATTAGAGTGGAAAATGGGTTGGACAGATCTAATGGGCAGGGTTTAATTGGGTTTTGTGCATTGAGGCTCATGTTGCCAGCCCCCAATTTCACAAGTTGTGGCTACAAGAGATTCCATGATGGGCCACACCACGTCAACGATTTTGATATTTTCCCCCAATGACTGTTTTTTCTAATTTTGTTTCTTCTTTTTCAACAAATGATTGCCTTATTTGAAAAAAAAAAAAAAAAAAAAAAACCACAATGGTAATGATGCTTAATTGAATAAATAAGAATTTTTTTAATAGCAAGTTAGATTCTATTCAAAAGGTGGGTTAAACCCAAAATACAAAAACCTTCTCCCTCATAAGTGATAAAAGAGAAGGTTAAAAACAAAAAAAAAAAAACTGTCCCACAATTGGTAACAACAAAAAAAGAAAGACCTGCCTGGATCCCTTAATATATATAGAGAAATAAATGCACACCCAAGATAGAGAGAGACCTTAAGAGTAACGGGACGGTTGGCTCTCCTAAAAATACATTGAACTTTTTCATAATCTGCTCTGTTGGGGATGGGCTCCAACTGCACCTCTGTCCTCATTTCTCTCTCACTTTCTCCTTTTGCTTTTCTTCACCTCTCACTCCTACAATAACCCCCAGATACACCTTTGATTGGGTTTCTCTCAATGAAACTAAAGGAAGAGAGAAAGAGAGAAGGAGAGAGATTTTTGATGGGGTTGCTCAAAAGAAAAAAAAATCCTAGAGAGAGATGCGTGGCTCGATCCAAGAGATGGAAATTAAATGGAGAGATGGTGAGGTTGTTGGTTAATTATTGCGCGCCGCCGGTCTCTACTCTCGCGTGAGAGATGAGAAAGCGGTTGGTTACAGCATTAATCGGCTCCTTCCGTTACGCACGCCCTCCCTCCCTCCCTGCTTCCTTGTTATATATATACACACTTCTCTCCTGCTCTCTTTTCTCCCGCTATTAATTAGTGTTGCCTTTTCTTCTGATGATCTCACCTGAAACATTTTGGATTGGATCGCCCATTGTTTTTAAAGTCAAAGAGCCCGGACAGACCGGGAGCAATCGCAGCCAAGCCCATTTTGGGCTGTGCCTGAATACATAATTTGGGGCTGTTTAATATTTGGTCCAGGGTTAGAATTAAGTGATAGAAAAACCCAAATTCCGGCCCAATAAAGGAGCACTTACTAATTTAGTAATTGATTTTTCCAAGCAATTACTAGAAAGCCCAAACAAGTGATAAAAGCCAGGCTTACCCCAGCCCAATTGACTAAATGGACGGGCTCAGCCTTGACTAAATGGACGTGTGGGTATCGGGCCGGATATGGGCTAGTGTTTTTCAAGTCGAGATTCATTTTATGCCTTCTATTGGAAAAACTTCATTTATAAAGATGATCTTCGATGAAGTTTAGAAGGCCCCACTCACATGCCTTAGTTGTCAACGGCGGGCTCATGATTTTCGTTTGGGTGGTGTGGTATAAGGTCAACTAAACACGTTAAATAACAAAATCATTTTCTTACAATATTATCTAGGGGTTTCTTGAATGATGCAGGTGCAAGCGTACCCGCATGATAACACTTGGGTCTGCCCCCGCTAGTTGTATAACTCTTAATTAGTTAGTGTTTTTGTAGTCCTGATTTCCAAAGAGAGTGAGAAAGCTTGAGGGGGCACTCATACAAAGATGATTTTACCATCTATCGTTAATAATAATAACAATAATAACAACAGCAGCAGCAGCAGCAACGTGGGATTTACTGTGTACAATTTTTTTTAATTTACCATTAATCTAAGGTTATTACCAGCATCATCAAATCCATGTACCAACTACGTTGGAGTCAGCTACATGAAATTTCCTCCATTCTCAACTTTAGACTAACTTTAAAATATTTCTTTTTCTACTGAACCGCCATCCGATAACCTGATAATCTAACTCAAGATGGTGAAGGCATTTCCATGTGGATATGGGGTCGGCAAAATATAATATTTTTCAAATCATCCTAAAAGTTTCTAGATATATAAAATCCAATGATAATTCATGCCCAAATCAGTGTCAAGAAGGACAGCAGAGACCAATTCCAGGGGCAAGGTGTGTGTAACTAGATTGCACTGATCATAGTTAGGCACTTAGGACCCTACAAGAAAAATAATTAAAAAAATGGAATTTTGGAAACTTCTGCTCTACTTTTATTATGGTTAGTAATTGAATTTCTAGTTCCAATGAGAGTCTCTCTGGTTCAGCAGTTTTTTTTTTAGAGCCAATCAAGGACAGTCGTGTCGGTGTATACTTAATTTCTCTGCCTTACCGCCCAAAATCTGACAGTGTATTTCTCTTTGATTGAATTGAAATTTGGCTTATTGTCATTGCACATATGCATGGTGTGAGGGGACTCTGGTATAAATGGCTTGGATTAAACTAAACGAGAACCCATTTAGGTCGACTTAACTCATATGCTAACGTATAAACATCTCCCTTTCCCAAGGAAGGTCATCTGTTCTATTAGGAAAGTTTTTAATTTTTCAAATATATTTCAAAATATCCCACATCCCTATCTTTCCTAACAAACTAATCCTTGTTATTTTTACATGTGAGTATTTACCCAAAAAAAAAAAGCATGTGTGAGATTTGAATCAGTTAACATTTCTCTTGCCCCTTCAGTTGATGTGTGAGATCATGAATCAATTAACATCTTTCTTGCCCCTTTAGTTGATGGGCAGAAAACAGAAGATAGAATACTATCAGCCCCCAAACTTTTTGAAGAAACAGATATATTGCATTTACCATTATACTATATTCAATTTTGATCGGATTCTTTTTAATTTTGACATTTTCCTTTACTGAGACTTTATAAGAAGCTAAAATATACAGCTTGCGAGATTTTAACTCATAAGTCATTTTTTTTTCTTTTTTTTTTTTTAATAGCAAACCCAACCACTATACCATATAATACTTATATGTAATTATTTATTAAAAGAAAGTTTTGAAAAGTAGTCAGATGGAGCAAGGACCCTAGTTTGGTCATGTCCCTACTTAGTGCGGGTTATTATGCTTGAAACTTAATTTATACAAAAGTAAACAATAAATTTAAAATTAAAACTTTTAATTTCTATGTATCTAGCTACCTATTCATATCTCAGTAAATGAAACCTGTAACAGACATATTTAGTGAAAGAAACTGTCGGCCGCTCTAGTATCTTTTGTATCCGGCCACCTTGTTAGGTGGACCCCACTTAACATACTTATTTTGTTATAGAGGTCTGAATCACTGCTGAATTGTTAATGTTCCACAGCCACTTGAGAACCAGTACTGATGCCTTTAGAAAAGGAAGTTGGATCCTCGACAGCCTCAATTATCGGATGATGGGGTTCAGGTTCCTCTCTCATTCGGTGGGAGAGGATAAAAGAATTTGGCCCGACATAGGATATCGAAAACTCTCCACATAATCAGTCTATAAACCATTACCACTAAAAGGAAATCTTAACACCAATGCCCATGATTGGAAATCTTTTGGGAAGACTTCATCTCCTCACCAGCTTTTATTTTTGGGAAAGTCTCAAAATGAGGCCTAACTTTCTAGTTCTTCTAGAGCTAGAGGACAAAGATAATACATTTCAAAATAGGCTTTAAGTTTTTTCACAGTTCTTTGAAAAAAGAACATCATCCGCTCATTTCTCCCCTCCATTGGCTACTTTTCTCTAAAAAAATTCTGATAATGCCCCTTTAAAATATCCCAATTAGACCGCAGCACCATCCGTCCAGCTGAACCCACTTCAACCAAACCCTCTCCACCAAAAGCACAGTCTCTCTGATCTTGACCTCCCCAACCAAATAGCCTGCACAATCGACCCATCCCTTCATCTCTCCGCCATCCACCTTCGTTTCTGTTCATCTTCATCCGGGGCGGACCTAGGTATAAGAGGCTTGGGGCTGAAGCCCCCACCCTTATCTAAAAAGAGCTTAGAATTTTATCAAAATCCCTGAAAATTCTAGAAGTTAATATATGTTTTTTTACATTTGTCCCTTCTCCCAATATTTTTTTTACACAAAGCTCCCCGTTCAATTTCCTGGATCCACCCCAATCATCTCTCTACTCATCACCTCACTTGCATCTTTCTCATTCCAAACCGAGACCCACACCATCAAAGAAGCAAACACATCATCAACTACACTCACCACTTCACATGCAAACTACTTTACAGAACCAAAGCAGATGCCATCAACCATCGATTCATCAGCCCATCCAAACACCCACGTTCAGTCCAAACCGAACCTGAACTGAACCCTTCTCCTCCCTCTTATCCCTCTAACCAAACAGCACTCCACAAGCCATACCAGGCCCCACTTCCCTCCTTTCTCATCCTTCCATCACGCATTGCCCACCTTCATTCCCACTCATCTATCCTGACCTCATACATCAACACATCAAACCCATCATCCTTCTTCACTTCATCTCCATTTTGAATGAATCTTCTATTCTTTGTATTCCTGATTTTGAAGTTTTTCCTTTGTTTTTTGGCTGGAAGTGATTAAGGAAAATTATTCACGTTAGATCTATATTAAAAGCTAGAGTTGGAGACCCAAATTTAAATTTGGACATGTCCTTTATGTAGTAAAGAAGAAACTTTGGATCATATATATATTGCTCCAATGAGAGTGTCACATCCCAGTCCCGAATCACTCTGGCCTAGGGTAATCCCCGAGGTGTGACACGCGTACTCCCTTGAGATTATACCCATCGCGAGTTAAGTACAACCTCATGAAGGAGAAAATTTCACTTTTCCACTTGTGAGTCTAGCTCACTAACCTATCAAATACATTTAATAACGAAAGCATCATAATTAATAAGCCATCAGATTTCATTTCATTGAACAATCCTATTTAAGGTTAATGTGTCAAGTTTGTACAAAACATATTTACACATTAGCACTAAAGTAGGGATTACAAAAATCACCCTACACTATTACAAAATGTTATCCACAACTAACTTCTGTATCTAACTAGTGTGACCCACATAAAAAGGGTTAGCCACATTCTCAAAATTATCACATCGCTGTCCGGCGGAAGAGATATCTACATAGGGTCATTTCCTGGCCACTCCTCTAATCCTGGAGGAACTCTTCAGTCTCCTCCTCAGGACATTCCTATGTCTCTCATCATTCTTCCATTTGCTTGCATTTGTCTCAAGTCCCACCTGTGCATACATCTTCAACATACAATTACGCATGTCATCATTCAAACCACCCATTTCACATGCATTTGTATAAAAAATTCCACATGCATTTGTATAAAAAGATTCCACCCATTTCAAATCTCCTGCACATGCATTTAGATACAATGCTCCCCTAACACATATTTACATGCATACCCACATGCATTTCATGTTTTATTGAACTACACTGCTTCATCACCAATCCCATCTCCTCTTTACCTTTCCAAATTAAGACTACTAACACCCAAAAATTAAACCCGTACTATAATCATTCTCAATTTATAATCAAAGAGGCTAATCACAGTAAGAGGAAAATAATAGAATTTGATAATCCAATCAAAGAATAAAACCATATGTATTAATAATTAAAGCTTATACTTGCCTCAAATTAGCTTTCCAAGCCTTTTCTCTAACCTTTGCTCAAAAGACTCAAAAACCCCAAATAACAAACCCTAACCACAAATCCAAATGAAAAATGCAATGAATGGTTATGTATGACTATAAATGAGTCTTTTGACTCCATTTCAACTCAAAAACATAAAAAGAATGGGGTTTGATTCTTACCTATGAAGTGATTTCGAATTTGTGAAGGGTTAAAGAGATGGGTTCTTGTCACAATGAGCAGAGGAGGATGAAAAAGATGGAGATGAACCCAAGTTATCTCTCCAAACCCAATCAACAACCTCTCCTAGCAAATGGAAAAAGGAAGGAGAAGAAAATGGAGAAAAAAAAATGAGAAGAAGCTCCCAGCCACAGTGAACAACGAATGAGTGAAATGAGTGGAGTGGTTGAAGTGATAAAGGTGCCAAATTTGCACAAAGGTCTAGTGGTTTTTATGTATTTTCATTTTAAGTCAAATGAGGGCCCACTTCTTCAACGAGTGATCAAATACAGTAAAGTTCAATGCTAAAAATGACGTGCTCAACAAGATACACGCGACGACGCCAAGATGACATGCATATGATGCAAAATGAGAAAATTAATAATTACGGATAAGCCATCAATTCTACCCACCCAAGTCAAATTGGTTTCAACTACCTATTCAAGACTCAAGACTCATCTAACTCAACCTATAAAGAACTAATTTACTTTAATTATCATAATTAGTAACTAAATATAATTTAATTAACTAAACCATAATTAATTAGTACTAATCAAGCTTAAATCAGGTCGGGGTGTAACAGAGAGTTTGCTAGAGCGGTTTGCAGTTTGGGTCTCATTTGGGTGTGTTGACCAACCCATAACTTCCATCATTCGGATATGGTTTTTTTTTTTTTTTTTTTTTTTTTTTTTTGTGGGGGGGGCGGGGGGGCGGTAATGTAGAGCGAAATCTACTCTCTAAGGCCATATCCGTCGCTCTATCCATTGCAAATTCATGGCCTATTTGGAAGGTAAGAAATAAGTATATAGTTAAAAGGGAATTAAATCTCCAAACTCATTGTGGGCTACTGCCCTTGTCAATAGCATTCTCTTTCCACCTAGAATTAGCTTACCTCTTCCAAATGTTCTCATTACCTTCCATTCCCCACATCTTGGAGAAAGAGATCTCGAGAGTGATGCCCCGCTATTTAGAGATGTGGTTTTTAATATGTCCACTAGCCAATCAACCTTTGATTTTGCTGTGTTTCATGATGGTTCTCTTGTGATTGCAGGTGCAGCTTAAGGACCCATAGCTTTCTTCGCTAAAGAGGCTAAAGCAAGGTTGGCACTTTTCGCCTTGAATACGATTAGAGAGTGCGGGCAATCAAGAATCATTTTGTGCTTGGATGCTCCCGAAGTGGTGCAAGCCTTTAAAGGAGAATCTTATTGGCGGATTCCCTCCATTACTAGCAAGCATCAGGCTTGCTCCTCCTTTTTCTTATTCAATTAACTTAAAGCATTTTACATTTCTAGGAAGCTTAATATATTGGTCCACTATCTCACGAAGTGGTACTAACTCATGGTCTAGGGGTCGGCCGATTTTTGAGTGTGGGTCTAGGTAATTGTTACTCCCCGACCTAAACTAATCATGATTTAGACTAATTAATTAAGATTAATGCTAATTAAGCATGATTTATTAACTTAAAGATGGTTGATGACCAAAGAGAGATAAATTAGTCTCAAAAGATGCATTAAGCATAATGGAATGGGTTTACATGAAACTAGTTTAAGCTCAAACAAGGGAGAACAAGGACTTTTTTGTAAATACCGATTTTTACATATTTCATCAAATACGGAAATTCTTGATACCAACGTGTGTATTGCAAAGAATACGTTAACTTTCATAATAGACTCGACTCCATTTGACCTAAGATTGATCAAATGGGCCTTCTTTTGACTCAAAACTTAATTAGACTTAATGAAAGGGGGTTTTAGTGTAAAACTTCTTATATTAGAATGAAATGAGTTCCATTCACTCATTTTTCATTTGAGCAAACCCTGGAGCACTTCTTCTCCTTCTTCTTGCTCTCTTCCATTTCCCTCATCAAGTGTGAAGGTTGAAAGGGTTCTTGAAGAAACTTTATCACTTCATCTTCTTCCTCAAGTCATTTCTCCATTGTTGAAGTGTTAGAGCTTGAGAGAGAACTCAAGCTTTCTTTTTTTGGAATACAAGTAAGTAGTTTGTGTTTTTAAAGGATTTCCAAGTTCTATTGAGTAGTGAGGAGAGGTTTTTAGTATAGTTGGCTCATGGGAAACTCATTTTCATGTTTCATGGAATTAGGGTTTGAAAGGAAGTGATTTGTGCCAAATCAAGCCAAGCAAAAAGAGGGGTTTTGCCACTAAGCTTCAAGAGAGGCAAGTATAAATATTGGCTTGTAATTGATGTTAATTTCTATAGATGTTGCATGGATTTGGGTTTTGTATCATTTCCACTATTGTAGAATGGAATTGTTTTATGGTTTTGTTGGAATGATTAATGGATGATTATAAGTGTTATTTTGCGATGGATGTGTAAATGAGGAGTTGACAGGAGGTCCAAATCTTGTGCAAGTTGTGGAATGGTAGTGGAGAAGGAAGAATAGGAAGAAGAAAAGGGATTTAGAATCTCAGGTTGGAATTCTGATGGGTTCGCTCAAGCAAACAGTAATCTGCTCGAGTGAACACCATTCTGTTTGGGTCCGCACGAGCGAACAGTAATCCGCTCGAGCGAACACCTTTCTATTTGGTCCGCTCGAGCGAACACCTTTCTGTTCGAGTCCACTCGTGTGAACAAGAGTTCGTTCGAGCGAATCTGATACAGTGTATAGGAGTAAAATTTTGGATTTGGGATTTTGTTTCGGCTAGGAGTGTTTCCTATGAGACCAAGTACCCCTTAAATTAGTTTTAAGACTAATTATAGGGTGAATTGAAATTATTGAGAATTAAGAACAATAAAAAAAGAATCTTTGAGATTGAACCATTGTTCTAATAGTTAATTGATTATGGACTAAGCTTCCATAGGTGATAATTACAGGGACTAAAATGCACACATTATATATGTATATGAATGTGATGTCCATCGAGAATAACAAATGCATTTGATAACGAATGTTTACACCTAAATGGTTGTTAGAACTGAAATAGGAATGAGTAGAATCATGAATGATTAGTAATTCTCTCCTTATATTCCACATTGTTGTATCCCAATCTAATAAGATTGACATTATTGATATTCCTTCCATTTGTTAGAATGGAATTACTAAGTTAAATTGCATCCAGAAATGGATTACTGCTTGAAACGTATTGACTCTAGAGTCTGGCACTAGCTAGCTATTATATTAAAGCTCTAAATAAGCTAAATGAATTAATAAATAAGTAAATGATTATTCCTACTACAGTAGATGGATTTAGGGTATTTCAAAGCTCTGTTGTGATGCTAGTTGTCCCTAGCCCGGACACTGGTAAATCCCACAATTTCGATCGTATCTATGAGTACTGATTGATGCATTCTATTTGGAAGATGAATCGTTCCTTTGAGGTGGTAAATGAAATGAAACAAAATGCAATGAAATGAAATAAAATGCAATGAAATGAATGCTATAGTAGTTGTCATCTTGTACATGTCTATTAATTAAGTTTTGTGCTCACCTATTGTCATTGTAGGAATTATCTAGACTTGTCTAGAATTGGAATTGTTTATGAAATAGATTGAATGAATTTAGTATATGTATTAACATGTGCTATCACAAGTACTGTTTTTGCTTTGCTGAACCGTCGTGTTCACTAGTGTTATTGATGGCATTACAGGCCCGATTGCCAATGCCGGTCCGACAGTGACCCCCGCGGCAGTTGAGGGGACCGTTGCGGTTCCTCCAGGAAGACTGATTGAATAGAATGAACGGGAAAACCTTTGAAACGGTTATCCAAGTGTGAAGTGGATCGGAAATTCTTTTTTAAATTCTTTTTAAAATAGTTGGAATTCATTTTAGAATGTAATGTTTTGAGAACTTGAATAGTTATCAATCTGCATTGTATTTGAATATGCAGCAGTTGATGAAAGTAAAGGAATGATAGAAATGATACATGTATAAAGAACTTTATTTTGTATACATGTAAAGTTGCAAAATTGATAATATCAATTATAAATATTTTCACAAAAATTGTGTAATGGACAGGTATTTGTGAATGTTTATCCCTTGTAGATTCCGTTTTAACTTCGGTTAATTGGGAGTTTACGGGAGTAAGTATGGGATCACGGCTCGAGATTATCGTACTTCGGGCCCGGGTCATGATAGTAATGCTTTTGGCTTATATTTTTGTGGTTATGGGCTTGTTTTTGTTTGTTTGTTGTTGTTGTTGAATGTTATTTTCTTTCTAAAAAAAAGTGATGAGGCTATTTGTTGCTTTTTGAACTAACCAAGGGCCTATTTCTTAAGAGGCGTCTCTGATAGAAATTTCTCACATGGGGGATTTTTTACATTGATATTATAGCTATTTCCTTGGAGTTTTGAGAGCTATGTTTCAGAAGTCGGGGGTAGCCCTTTAGAATTCTCATAATTTCAACATTTCAAATGTAGGATGGGTTGAAACTTCATATGGGGGTCAAACACTTTAAAAAATTTAAGTTTTCCATACAAGAATTCTGGAATCTTAGATGAGCAAAGTTCTCAAGGGTCCAAACAAGTAAGAAAATTTACTATGGTGGTTAAATCTTTTTCATCAGTAAATTTCAGATTGGATCCTCATAAATTTCTTGTGACTCATCTTGAGGATCCCGATTCTTTAAACAAATGAAACAGTGTACCTATAAAAATATATCACTACACATGGTGTATAGATTACCAATCAATATAAAGTCTTAACTAATCTAGTATCCCCAACTGCCCACTTTAGATGGAGGAGTATATATTTCAATTGTCCATTTAATGGCCATAAATCAATTATCTAGCATTGTTCTTTATAATTTAACTTCTTGATACCTAGCTAAACGATATACTCTCATCTTGTCTAGTGGAGCTAGCTAGAAGGCCCAACAAAGACATGACATATCACTACAAGAAAGCACATTTTTAGCAGTGAAACAAAAATGCTGCTAAAACATGAACTTTCGTCGCTAAAAATGTTTACCGGAAAAAAGTATCCGCCCCTAATTATACCATGTAAAGACACTTTTGCTATTCATTTGAGCGGTGGAAATAACAAATAAATGATATCAATCTTTATTTAAAATTCGATTTACATGAGAATTACCCGTGCAACGCACAGGATTATGCTAGTAAACACTTATCACTTTGCCTAATTATCAAAAACCCTCTAACTGATCAATAACTTTAATAAACTTTGGTTTAGTTTGGCATCTCTTATTCTTGCCTCTTATTGGCTTAAAACGGTTTGAAACAGTTTTTAGACCGTTTGGGACTCATCATGCAATGTCTATTTGAAAAGGCTTTAAGATGATTTGCCACCATTTCAAAAAGTCAAGAAAAGGGGCACATTTGAAGTAGACGGTTGTGTTTAAAGAGGAAAGAGTCATCCTGCTACAGTTGAACGGACGTTCTTAGAGGTTAGTTCGTTTTTTCATTTTTTTTTTTATTTATGGACCTACAATCATGATCCAGATCGTTAGAAATATTTAGAAGGTCAAACACGGCCAAGTGTTCAAATTTCAGCCATTGGATCTTCATATATATTGAGATATTCGAAAAATACTCCCAGCCCTTTGATCTACTTTTTTTACTTTTGTTGTCCCCACTCTCAAGATCTGAACCGTTCATTCTATTTGGAAGGATAAACACGGCTATTACCCCAAATTTTGTTGACTAATTCGTTTTGGATCACGAAAAATTAGCAAAAAACTATAGACTATTGATTATTATATGCTTACCTGACAAAGTTTTGGACACTGTTCACACAGTCTGATTTTTTTCGTTTTTCTTTAATTGTGGGACACTAGTCTACAATCTGAATTGTAAAAGCTCTTAATAAGACTAAAAACGACTGTCACACAAATTTTCAACCATTGGTCCTTCACCAATCTCTAGATATTTGCAGACAAATGTAATCTACTTGATGTTAGTTTCTAAATATTTTGGGCCCCTATATCAAGATCCACACCGTTGATCCTCTTTGAAAGGCTAAACACGGCAATGGGATTGAATTTCAACCCCTGATTCTTTGTAGATCTCAAGATATTTGCAAATAACCTATCGACCTTTGAATTAAAAATATCTATTTTAATCAGATTTTTTGCCTTACCAAACAGACTTTTTCTATAGCATCAATTTCAATTAGGGCCATTTAAAATAGACCTATTTCATGCAGATCAGTTTCATATAGATAAGATTTGCCAAACAAGGCCTTTGTCTTTCATTAGGTCGTTCAAAATTGCTTGCACTTCACTTTGACAAACACACAATTTTTTCCAAAAATACTTAAAATTGAATCTTTTTGCTATAGAGCAAACCGACTTTAGTCCTATTTGGAAAAAGGTTCTGAAAAGCCTATTAGAGCAAATCAAATCCACTTTAGTCCTATTTCGCAAAAGATTCTGAAGAGCCTATTTTAGAAGGACAAAAATATGTTTAGAGAATCCCACATAACAACTTAATCTGGCAAATCCAAGTGACATGGTGGGTCCCATCACACTTAATGGTGGAGATATTGTGGGCCATCTAATGATCCGAGCATAGAGGGCACTCAGCAAAATGGTAAAAATTAAATATTTATAAACTGATGAGGCCTCTGACAACTTATCATCAATATTCATTTTTCTAAATGCGGCTATGTGCCTATGTGATGTGAAATGGATGGTGATGATGAGCTGCAGGTTGCTCGCACCACCAAAATTTCAATTTTGGGAGTATTAGATCAAAATGATACATGCATTTAGTCATACCCTTTTTTTTTCAATCGAAACCTCTTATATTAAATAAATAGGCACTTCACTAAAAATGAACTTGAACATCAACCACTTGAAAGTTGGGTGACAGCCTGACTGGCATAAGACGTGGGTTCACTCCCCACGTTGTGTGTTTGAATTCCACACCAGACTTACCTAATGCATGTGTGTCTGGATTTCGTGCATGCACCCAGAGGACAATCTTTTAGGTTATATACCCGGGGAAACCCTCGTCATCAGAAAAAAGAAATAACCTAGTCTGATTAGAGGGAGAGAGCCAGTTTTGAGCTATTTAGATTTTAGAAAAAATAAATTTTAGTGTACATGGCATCTTAAGATAAGATAAAAATTCAGAAAAGGGAAGAAAATTCAAACGTGTATATTTTCAAAGAAAAATATAGCTATACATTTTTTAAGCATATGAGGGTAGTTTGGACCAAGGATAACACAATCTAATCCCGTTGGAAATGTCAGCTAGAATCCAACCGCAAGAAAGAATCAACCTCAACTCTAAATTGTTATTTCAATTTATTTGTGAGTCATAGTGCAACAAGTCTGGCTAGATATAGTTGGTTTCCAGTGGGGTGAGAGATACTATTCCACCTCTTTTTTTAACTGGGGGATAATAAAATAAAATTAAAAACAGTACAACTACTACACCCAATGAAATTGTTGACTGAAATTATATTCTTGAACAAATCTTTTCGTTTTTGAATGCGATACGACCGAATCCATTTATTCCTAGCTATTTAAGACATTTCTAAAACAGCTCTCGATCTGGAAAGAACTTGTTGTCAGCTTATTTTAGATATGAATCAATTTTGATTTAGTACAGCCTCATCACTATCTCAGTTTCAATTGAAATCTTGACAAATAAATGAAAAGCCAACCTGAACCCTTAAATACGGAATCCATTTCAAGTTAGGTTGCTGTGTTATGCGGGGTGTGAGCATTTTTAAAAGCAATCAAATCATTATTCATCCCAAGCAACATTTACAAACTATAACTATAATGTTCTTTTTTTTTATCTCTGTTCATCGGGTTTCAGGTTTACTATGACTTGTGCAGTACCAAAACAAACTGACCTTAGATTACTACTTAAAACTAATGCACTATCTACCCCTATACTTTTCCATCACCGGGGGAACTGGTGCTGAGAGATATTACACAAGAAAGCTCTAGGACCAACAGAACTAAGCATTACTCATGGGTAAATGCTAGAAGAGATTTTAAGAGGTACATGGCTTTGATAAGGGCACTTGTGCACAGATGAACACTGAGATGCTAACTCACAGCATGAATGTCTCGGTCCCCATCCCAGCTCTTTATCTCTTCACACCCACCCTCATTAGGCCAAGATACGCTATAAGCCAAAAGGAGATAGTCAGGACAACCAACATGATACCGGAGAATGCAACATGGTCAAGCCCAACAAGCTTAATGGCTGGGAATTCAGACACAAGACAGAAGGAGCTACCACATGGGTACATTTGCCCCACTGAATACTGAGAGGCCAACAGAAGCTTGTAGGTGTAATTGAAAAGGGAGATGTACTTGATCCAGGCAATGAAAGCAGGGACATGTTGCACAATGAAGCCGCCGGTGAGCATGAATGTTAGCATGACCACGGATGCCAACGTCGACGCAGACTTTAAGTCCATGATTAGCGCCCCGAGGGCGAGCCCAAGTCCCTGACTAGCTATCACATTGAGAAGGAGAAAAAAGAGGGTCTTGAAGTAGCTGTCTGCAGTGCGCCGGAGGCCCCCCATCCAATAGGTTATGTTGATAAAAATAGTTGGGAGGAGGAGTTCCATGGGCACGGTCCCTGCCAACCTAGCAAAGAAGTAAGAGGAGAGACGATACATGCCGGAAGACCTCTCCTTTATTAGCATTGCGCGCTCCTGAGGGAACATGAAGAGAGCTGTTGAGAGAGCGAAGAAGGCCCAGTAAGTAAGGGCAAAGTAAAGCATCCCAACCTGCAGAATTACATAGAACAAAATCATTGAAGAAGATGGATACAAATACGTGTGCTGTGATGACAGTTGGGGTTCACCTGTAATAAGTTAATGAATTGATCTGTAATTATGAAAATAAGTTTGTCATAAAGTATGATTAGATTAAATCCGTCTTATATAGGTTAGTCTACCCTTTTCTTGAGAGAGAAGACTAAAATAAATAACCACCTCTTGGGGGATTAGAGATCTCGGCCTAAGAAAGAGGAAATAGCAGATATATAAGAGAGCAAATGCTTGGGTTTTGAACCTGATCTTGTAAGTGTGATACGTTGGATCGCCACCATAAGAGACCAACAATGACACTGTTGAATAAAACTAGGATGATATTGAAAATAGAGAAGATCTCATGTCTGTTTTCCTTCACATTCCTCCTTAGTAGGACTGTAAATTGCTGCCACCAATTTGTACTCCACGCCGCAATATTCTTTTCATCAATGCCTTCTTGGCTGTGATTGTTGATCCATTGAAGGTCCCCTATTAGTTTATTCCTGATGTTATGCTCATAAGCTAAAATCAAGGCTTGCTTTAAAGCCATCTGGCTCTCCTCTAAATCATTCTCCTCCAAATCATTGGAAGATATACCTGCAACGAAATGAGATTCTTAATTTTATTTAATTTCGTCTCATCAATTGAGAAACTCATGCTACAAAAAAGTGAAATCCATTATTATCAAATTTGGAAAATAGTCTAATTTGTTTTAATTAACTTCATCGACTTTTACTGCCAATCCCAAATGCAGATAAAGAAGGATGGTTGTGAAGGTAGATTGATGGCCAATGCAAAACCTTTCTAAAATCCAAAATAGATATTCTGAGGAAACGACATTCTATGATGATACCAATTCATGAATTTGTTAATTACTAAAAAGACAGTGACAACTTAGTATTCACATAGAAAAGCCATACCATTTGCCAAGTCTAGAAGGAAATCCGCCGGGTTCATAGGAACAGAAGGAGCATGCCCAACACTCTCGAAGTATCCCATTGCATCGGATCCTCGTCCAAAATACACAGGATGTCCATCACACAATAGAAGAACCTTGTGGAACATGTAGAAGATTTTACTCGAGGGTTGGTGTATGGTCAACACCACAGTCCTCCCTTTTCGAACTAGCTCCAACAACGTCGACATGAGTTGCTGGGCCGTGGTCGAGTCCAAACCCGAAGTGGGTTCATCTAAAAAGAGCAGACTAGGGTTTATCAGCATCTCCTGACCTATGCTGACCCTCTTCCTCTCTCCCCCAGAGACTCCCCTCACAAACTGCCCTCCTATGATGTTGTTCCTGCACTTGGTGAGCCCCAATTGGGCCATCACTGCTTTCGCATGGTTCTCTTTCTCCTCTTTTGTGAGGCTGTTGGGAAGTCTAAGCAATGCAGTGTACACCAATGTCTCAGTCACTGTGAGGTGGGGGAAGAGCACATCATCTTGGGTCACAAAACCCGTATTCCGCTTAATCGCGTTGGAGAACGGTCTCCCATTGTAGGTGATGGTCCCTGAGAGCTTTCCGCCCAGCCGGCCTCCAATGGCGGTGAGCAGCGTCGTCTTGCCACTGCCAGATGGGCCTAGCATGGCCAGCATCTCACCTGGCAACACCGCACCGGAAACCCTTTTAAGGATGGTCTTCTTCTCGATTTTCGGCGTTTGGTTACTAACTCTGCAGCATCGACTAAAATAGCAGCTGTTGTTGATCTTGATCTCATAGACCACATCTTCAAACTGCATCAGATTCCAGTGACATGAAAAAGAATGGATGTAGAAAGAGTGGGTAATTAATTGAATGCATGCATTAATAAGTGTAGTATTGTTATAAGATGATTTTGAAGTTTTCTATGATCTAATGGGTGATTTATCTCAACATACTTTTTATTTGAGGCTTTGGATCATTCACCAAAATAAGAATTGTGGTTTTGTGCTGGTCGAGAATTTTATAAAAAAGGTTTTTTTTTTTTTTTTTTTTTTTTTTTTGAAGAGATATGCAACTCTTTTAAAAAGGGGGATCTTACTACCCATATTCTTACATTTGTCTTTAAAGAGAGCAAGTCAATGAAAAACAAAAGAATTCAGGCATGCTTGTTCCTGTACCAGAAGAGGAAAGATACAAAAGAGCACTCTTCAGAAAGGGAATCGAATTTTGAACGTTTGATGAAATCAAAGTTCTACCTTGTTTTTCTAATCCCTTCCTTTAATGGCTGAAAAAACATTTTAAAAATACAATGAAAAAAAAGATGCTTAACGAATTAATAAGAGTATGGTACAAACAAAAAAGAAAGACCATTGGATGCCTTTAAATAGAAAAATAAATACACATCAAAGGAGAGAGAGAGAGGTTTGCTTTTATATATCAGCAACGCTCTCCTAAGCTGAAGTTAATCTTATTTTTAAGGTAGAATAGTGGTAGTCCCACAAGTCAAAGTTGATTATATCTATTTTTTGTATGATGGAACTGAAAAATCCAATTCTAATTGGATTTATCTTGATTTTGGAGACAATCATCATGCAAAAAACAACAATAACCAACTTTGATTTGTGCGACTAGCAATATTTCAACTTATGATAAGATAAGCTTCAGCTTAGGAGAGTTGTCCCCTATATATATATATGGAGATACTCCTATGAGAATTCCTCTCACGGTACTATGAGAGTAAGGATGGGGGCCTTCACATTCATATACAATGCCAACAGCCTAAATATGAGAGCTCCGACCCCTTGCCCTCACAGCATTATGAGAGTTACTCTCACAGAATGATCTCCCCATATATAAATCATCATAACCTTTTGATCCATTGCCTTAAGATTTAATGGTTTAGAAGTGTCATTTTATTATAATTTCAATCCAATGGTGAAACAAAGTTGGATGAGTATCAAACTCGGACTTAGTAACTATTGATAGGGGGTAGTGAGTGTGAAAAGATTAGATTGAGGAGTATTCTTGTACATCCATACCTCACCATAAGGTGAGGGACATTTATATGGCTTTTATTCTTTGCACATAAACATAAATGATCATATATGGATTTTCCTCTTTTGCAAACAAATATTTTTAATAATTATGTATATGTTCTTCACCCTATGATGAGGGATACATGCACATCAATACTCATATATATATATAGAGAGAGAGAGAGATCAAAGAGAAGATGAGTTTTTTCTTTAAGAAAATACATGCACATAATGGGAGAGAGAGACCAAGAAAAAAGAATTCTTTCTCTTTAAAGGTGTATAGCGGTTAGGAAAAAAAATTCAATTCTAGCCTTAGGAGAAGTAACATCAGGCTCCTGAGGCCCACTTATGAATGTGCCTGTCCAAATTTACATACGTGCATTTTTAATAAAATGTGCCCCTTCTTGGGACCCATTTGTTAACGTGTCTTTTCAATACAATGTGTCACCCAGGACCATTTGTTAACGTGTCTTTTTTAAAATATATGTGTCTTTTCAATAAAATGTGTCTCTTGGGATCATTTATGTGAATGTGACCCAATTCAAAGAGATGCTTTCTAATTCTATAAATTAATGTTATTTTCAAAGTTTTATATAGTATTCAAAATGAGAAGAGATGCATACGAATCATTTATTTTTAAGATGAAACGTGTATGCCGACGTAGATTAAGGGAGTAAATGTTTGATTTTCATAATTTTTTGGTCAATTTAAATTTTTTAATTATTTTGTTATAAATGGATTTATGAAAAAGGAATATTAATTTTAATATATTACTCAGGTCGCACGAGACTTAACTTGTGCATCGGGGCTTCATGCTGGTGAGAGAGAAAGAAGATGGCCTTCAAAGATCTAATAAGCCTTTTTCTCCCCAAGCTACAAAGAGAACGAAAGAAAACCAAAACTGAAAACCACTCTATCTATATATGCAAAAAGAGAAAGAGAGGACCTTAAGAGTAAGGGGACGATTTGTTTTTCCAAGAACACAATGAATTTCTTCACCATTTGCTGCGTTGCGCGGTGCCTCCAACTGCACCTGTGCCATCATTTCTCTCTCACTCACAACTACCAACCGAGATACACGTACCTTTGATATTCTTCTTTCAAAGAAAATCAACAGAGAGGGAGAGAGAGAGAGAGAGAGAAACAGACAGGGATTGATGGAGGGATCTAAGAAAAGATATATATATAGAGAGGAGAGATCTAAGTGAAGATATATAGCAAGAGAAAGAGAGGCAGATGGTGGTGTTGATTGTGACAAATTGTGTTCACGCGTAAGATATGAGAAATCTTTTGGATCAGATTTCTCTGTTTGTGTGAGATTATCTACTTAGATTTTCTAAAAGATAACAAAAGCTATCCGACATCCTCTTCTCGCTCCCAAGTCAAGGCGTCGGTGCAAATAGTGAAACTTTGCAATCTATTTAATATTCTCAATCTTTAATCTAATTATATATATATATTGAAAATTTTCAACAAAAGTATAAAACTTTTGGCTCATTTTCAAAAAAGCACATGAAGTTTTGAGTAATTTAAAAAAGTACAAAAGTTTTCCACAATGGTTGTCAATAAAAACTGTCAAAAGACTTTTATACTTTTTTGAAATATTAAAATTTTCATGTGCTCATTTGAAAATGAGCCAAAATTTTATATTTTTTTAGATTTTCCTACATATATGAAAGCAATAGAGGAGCATGCCAGAAGACATGTTATGATGCCATGTCAGCTGTTGAGAAAAAGAAGCTCATTCTGCCTTCTCCTTTGGTCAATGCATCATTGGATCCTCTAAATGGGTTCATGCATGGGGATTGTAAGCGGACGCTCCACGTCACTACGAACAGTCCATGCCCGGATGCATAGCAGGCTGTCCGTGGTGACGCAACGGACCATGAATGGTCCCACTCACAAGTCACCGTCGAACTTTATCTCACCAGATCCGGACTTCCTTGATAGAGAAACTAAAACGGTTTCAGTAGCTAGTTACATGCATCATCAAGGAAACGGTTTCCTATTTAATTATCTCTTCTAGAGTTGCCGGTACCCAAACAAGTTGAGGAATTACATGCTCTCTCCTCATTAATTTCCTCTTACGGGGATCCATGTCAGTTGTGGAAGGCATTTTGTAGTTTGGGTTCTTTTCAGAAGGTTGCCAACATAAAAATTGGAACTGTCCTCTCTCTACACAGTCCACATTAACTCAGTCAACTGTGGCTGATGGTTTTTTAACTTGATATTAAATCATTCATTGGTCAGTCACTAGCATCACCTTCTTAGGGATATAGGATTAGTTAGGATTTGTTGGAAATAAGGATTCCTTACCTTGAGATAAGAATCGGTTTAAATCTGAACTAGTATTAGGGTGTATATATATTGTTGAGATCGTGGTAATTTAATTTATTCAATGCATTTGTTTCTCTGAAAGTATATATGGTATTAGAGCTGTGCCTTGATCTTGAGATCAAGCCTTGTCCTTCATGCTTGGCACTGAGAAATCGACAGCAGAGAGAATCTTTTGAGAATTCTCATACCCGAAAGCTGAATAACTTTAACAGAAGAAAAAAACCAGCAAGCCCAGGGGCAGCCGTGTAGGGCAAAGGAAAAACCTTCAATCTACCAGCAAAAGCCTCCAAGGACCAGAAGTTTGGATCAATCCAAGCCCAAAACAGAAAGTCCAGCAGGCCTAATTAGCCAATTTCCTTGGGTATATTATTTTTGTCCCTGTATCAGGCACATGAGGAGCATTCAAGTTGTGGGGCTCATTACTATAACCAAAAAGAAAGAAACAATTAAATTAACAAACAAACAAACAAAAGGTTTAGAAGCTAATTAAGTGGGCAAGCCCGTGTCATGTTAATGATCAAAACTTGCTTGTAAAACTATGTCGAAAAGATATAGAAATTAAAAGTTCAAGATTAAAAGGCTTAAAAATTAGATTTGGGTAATAATTTTAATTTTTTAATTCATTGAATAATTTATTAAGAAATTATGTTTGCAACTAATATTTAAACACATTTTAATTTGAGAAATGTGATATAAATTAATGAAAATCAAGTGTGTATTTGAAAATAATTAGGCTTGAATGTGAGTATAAATTGAGTTCAAATATGAGGTCAGGCTGACCCCACGAGATAAATTGCAACCCGTCATCACAGAAGATTCTCCTTTTTTGTTTTAATAGAAAAGTATTAAAGAAGCTTTTTTGAAAATTATTTTACACTATTAGTTCGCAGTCCTTTTTTAGTCCCTAAAAATCTAGGCTCCATGATTTCAATGCTTTAGATTGAAATGGAGTAGACCATATTTACAATTAGGAGAAAGTGCATGTTGTTTTATAAAACACATAAGACTTTTTGGATGTTTTATTTATATGTTTTATATAAGCTCAATTTTACGGTGGGGTCAACTTATATTAGAATAAAATTTGGCCACATCCTATAAAAGAGGAGAATCCACACTTGGACTATTAATATTTTTAGTCAGCGGTGCCACTATAAAATTATAATTCTCTAAATTAGGCCATTAGAATGAGAACAAGAAGAAAAAATAACAATTTTAGAAAGAAAAAAGAAAGGAGGAAAGGCACTTTTCCTTGGGTAAAAAAAAAAAAACCAACTTCATCTCGCAAAAGAAACATACTACCAATGAGGTTGCTTCCTTCCTATGTTTCAAATCTCACCTCTCTCTTTTTTGCAATTTCCTTCTAGAAATGAAAGATTCTTATAATCGATATTTTTTCATATTCTTGTGCCTTAAAGCTGTGTGCTTGGATATCATGTGAAATCACTGTCATTAATGAGACTCCACCATCATTATATTTTTTATGTGACCCCACAATAATTATGTCTAGGAGGGTGCACCTTAAGATTTGATTTATTTATCAGTCAAAGGGTATTTTGGTAATTCAGCCAACCTTTCATAAATAGACTAAGGACCAGTTTATATTTTACTTTTTTTATGGCGTGTGTATCTTTGAGGCCTTTGACCGAACATGACTTTTCTACTGGTGGCACTCGTTAAACCCACACAAATGCAAACCTGCCGAATCTAGGGCGGGTTTCAAACACAAGACATTTGAAACAAATCTACGCTTATATGTGAGATTTTAATTAAATATACTAAAAAAGGTCAAACTTAAATCAACACTTAACTAAAGGGGAGCACTACACAGCGCCCGAGCATTTTTTAAAGGAGAAAGCGCCCCTCATAGTTGGCCCACTGGGATGCATGATGACCATGGAAGTCAATTGGATGGAAAGATCTATGTGAGGCCTATCTATATGCAAAATCTTGAGTCCATAAAATCATCCTAATCTTTTGATCCATGACCCTAAAACGTAATAGTTTAAAGACATCATTTTATCATGATTTCAACCCAACGGTGAGGAAAAGTAGGATGAGTGCCAAATTTGGACTTATGACTATTCATTTGTAGGGGGTAGAGTGTGTGAAAATGCTAGATTGGCTCAACATGAACCCATGACAAAAACAAACAAAAAAAAAAGGCGTAAAGAGCGGGCATTTTTAAAGTGGGGCATTTTTTAGAATTTTCCTTAACTAAATGTACAAGAAGTAGTGTGTGTAGGAGAAATTTCAAGTTATTTACATATATTTGTCACATTCTGTTGAAGCTTTGTATACAGATTTGTTTTTAATTAATTATGTTATAATATGAATTTATTATGATTATAAAAATGTATTTATCATCACTCAATTGATGTGTTTCTTATTAATTAGTATATATTAAATGGATAATTTTAATTTATAATACAATTTGCATGAGGATGCACAGGCTTTATGCTGTTAAACCCTTATCACTTTGTCTAATCATCAAAGAGTCTATAACTGGTTATAATTTGAAGCTGTATATGTTCAAAGAAAAGTATATATAGTTTTTTTTTTTTTTCTTTTAAGTATGATGAATCTAACGTGAGATTCACTTAAGATAGAGCTTTTGCTTTTCTTTTCTTTTTTTTAAGATGATTTCATTAAAATGAAAAATAAATAAAAAACCAATACAACTATTTCGCTAATTTCACCAATGTAAGTGGTGACTTCAAGAATTTGCTTGAACAAATCTTTTCATTTTTCAAGATGATACGATCGGATCCATTCGTTCCTATTTAAGACATTTCTAAAACAGCTCTCAATCTAGAAAGAACTTAATTGTCAGCTCATTTTAGATATGAATCTAACCTGATTTAGTAGAGACTCTAGCATCACTCACTTTCAGTTGAGACTTTAAAATAAATAAATACAAGATCAACCTGAACCCTGGAATACCTGGATCAGAATCAGTAATTAGTAGGCAAGTTTATTGTGAACATTTTTTAAACTGTCTTTATCAATGTGAACACCAACGTCAACAAACCCTCACTCTGAAAACTTATTCATTCCAAAATCAATCAAATCATTTTTTATCGACAAACTCAATTTTTTTTTTCTTTTTGTTTTTAATCTCTGCTCATCTGGTTTCATGTTTCTGTAACATGTAACCTGACATTACCATCGTAGATTACGTCTCAACTAATGGACTATCCACCTCTTTACTTTTGCATTGCTGAGAATTACAGGAGCAAGTCCTAAGGCTGGCTTGCTGAACTAAATTAACATATCTCAAGGCTAAATACGAAAAGAGATTTAGGAGAAACATGATTTTATAAGGGTACTAATGCACATGTGACTCAACAATGAGAAGCCAACCCCCAGCATGAATGTCCTGGTCCGCATCCCAAACCTTATGGTGTCACACCAACCCTCATTAGGCCAAAATACGCTATGAGCCAAAAGGCGAGAGTCAAGACAACCAACGTGACAGCGGAGAACTGTAACGCCCTGTCCCGAGTTAATTAAAATTAACTCTGATTAATCTGGATTAATGCTAATTCAACATGTTTTATCGATTAATGTGGATTAAGGACTGAATTGATATAGAATTTGGCTCAAGTGGTCAAATTAAACTTAATGAAAAGAATAGTGAAGGTTATGAATGAATTGAAATGGTTTTAGGCTAAACCATGCGATGTGAGGACTTTTTCGTAAATACGAACTTACGCGTATTTCGTCGAATATGGAAACTCTTGATACTCGCACGTATATCTCGAGGAGTACGATAACTTTCGTAATTGTAGCGATTTCATTCAGCGTGAATTGGTTCAAATGACCATTCATTTGACTCAAATTGTACATAGTGGAAAGGAGAGGGGCTAAAATGCAATTGAGGGCTTATAAGATGAGGATGAACTCATTTGAGTTCATTCCTTCATCCTAGCCGATCTCTCTTCTTCTCTTTCTTTCTCTTCTTCTCCTTTCTTCCAGTTTCTCTTCATTGAGTGGTGATTGGGAGAATTGGCAAGTGTGTAAAGAGGGACTCCATCTTCACCATCATCTTCTTCATCTCTTTTCTTATTTTCTTGGAGTTTAAGCTTGAAAAGATCTCAAGATTTCCACCAAAGAGGCTACAAGTAAGTGTTTGAGTTGAATTCAGCACTTCCAGGTTTTATTTATTGAGCTAGAATGTTTTGGCCCAAAGAATTCATAAGAATTCTATTTTGTGGTTTGATTTTGGGTTTTAGGTTCAAAAGAAGGATTGGCTTAAGGAATTCGTCTTGGATTCAAGCTAGACAAGAGAATTCTTGCTGATTAGTTTCCAAACAAGGCAAGTATACTCAATTATATTGATTTCAAATGTTAAGTGACTTGTTAGAACTCAAGGAGTTCAGTTACAGAAAATTCGGTTCAGAATTTTCTGATCTTCTGGGCACAATTCGGTCAACCTGAACCCTGAAATACCTGGATCAGAATCAGTAATTAAGAGGCAAGTTTATTGTGAACATTTTTAAACTGTCTTTATCAATGTGAACACCAACGTCAACAAACTCTCACTCTGAAAACTTATTCATTCCAAAATCATTCAAATCATTTTTTTATAGGCAAACTCTTCTTTTTGTTTTTAATCTCTGCTCATCTGGTTTCATGTTTCTGTAACATGTAACCTGACATTACCATCTTAGATTACATCTCAACTAATGGACTATCCACCTCTTTACTTTTGCATTGCTGAGAATTACAGGAGCAAGTCCTAAGGCTGGCTAGCTGAACTAAATTAACATATCTCAAGGCTAAATACGAAAAGAAATTTAGGAGAAACATGATTTTATAAGGGTACTAATGCACATGTGACTCAACAATGAGAAGCCAACCCCCAGCATGAATGTCCTGGTCCGCATCCCAAACCTTATGGTGTCACACCAACCCTCAAAAGGCGAGAGTCAGGACAACCAACATGACAGCGGAGAACGCAGCATGGTCAAGCCCAACGAGCTTAATGGATGGGAATTCAGACACAAGACAGTGGGAACTAGGCCCACATGGGTACATTTCCCCTGCTCGATACTGAGAGATCAACAGAAGCTTGTAGGCATACTGGACAAGGGAGATGTACTTGATCCAGGCAATGAAAGCGGGGACATGTTGCACAAGGAAGCCACCCGCGAGCAAGAATGTTAGCATGATGATGGATGCAAACGTAGCTGCAGACTTCAAGTCAAATACCAACGCACCGACGGCGAGCCCAATGCCCTCGCTGGACATCACAGAGAGGAGGATAATAAAGAGGGTCTTGAAGAAGGCGTCTGCAGTGCGCCGGAGGCCCCCCATCCAATAGGATATGTTGACAAAAATGGTTGGGAGGTGGAATTCCATGGGCATGGCCCCGACCACCCTAGCCATGAAGTAAGTGGAGAGTCTATACATGCCGGAAGACCTCTCCTTCGCCAGCATTGCACGCTCTTTAGGGAAGGTGTAGAGAGTTGATGAGATACCGTAGAAGCCCCAAAAGGATACCATGAAGAAAATCAGCGCAACCTGCAGACTTACAGAGAACAAAATCAACAAAGAAGATGCATACAAATACACTACTACTAAGTCACTGTTGGGGTTTATTTGTAGTAAGTTAATGAACTAAGTGACACTGAAAGTCTCAATCACCATAGTTTTAAAATTCAAAAGAAACCAGCCATTCATTTATTCAATCAAATATTCAAGTGTTGTGGGATTTGGGACAGTTTTAGCTTTTTATCTAGAAAGGCTTCTCTCTCTTCTAAACTGCACTAGAGGGATCAATTCTGTCTTCCTTATGAGAGAATACTCAAATAAAGAATCATATCGTTGTTGATTAAATGCCTTGATCTAAGGCAGAGGAACTAGGATATATATATATATATATTTGCAACAATGTCTCTTGCCCCTTCATTTCTCCACATGCTTCTAGAAAAGCCCATCCCAACCAACTAATGGAAAGGATCCAAAAGCCTCATCCACATTTTTCTAGAAGCTTGGTTACTAGAGGTTCCTCACCTCTTCACCCGAAGAGACCTCCTCATTGTATGGTGTACAAAGTGCCAGGTAGCACACCGACACAACTGATGCCTATCAATAGACAGTGCTACCTCATTTGGAGTGTATAAAAAGAGAGTGCTAGTGAGGAATACACATGCAGAGGGTGTCAAGCAAGTCTTGAGTCCAGTCAGTGAGGAGTGTGAGAGTGAAGTGTCCCAGTGATACAAGTGATGTGTACTTAGGTCCAAGGGCAGACAGCAAGCTAGTAAGTGCCAAGTGTAGTGTGTTTACGGTGAAGTGAGTAAGCGCACATAGATGTGTAGTGTCTAGTGTTGTGTAGTGACGTTGTACAAGTGTGTAGTATGTCGAGGTCCAAAATGTGTATAACTTGTACCCGTGCATAAATTGTATTAATAGAACTCAACTTTGTATAAGTGTGTTGTCTTGAGTCTTGGGTCCACCTTAATTGTGGAGTTGGATTTTTGTTAGACCCCGCCCCGGACTAATTGTAATTAAGACTAATTAATCCCAATTAGTGTTACTTAAGCATGATTAATTGTGCTAATTGTGATTAATGAACTAAATGAGTTGAGTTAGTCTCAAATGATTGAATTAAGCTTAATGAAGTGAACTTGAAAGGGATTGAGTTGATTAAAAAGAGTTTAAACTCAAACAAGGTAAACTAAAGACCTTTTTGTAAATACGAATTTTCACGTATTTCGTCGAATACGGAAATTTTTTATACCAACGTGTGTATCTCGAAGAGTACGTCAACTTTCATAAAACACTTGATTTCATTTGACGTAAGGTTGATCAAATGGGTCTTCATTTGACCCAAAATGTAAATAAAGGAAGTGAAAGAGCGCTTAAGTGGAAAAATCAGCTTATATAAGCTAAGAGATTGTTCATTTTCCATTTTTGCAAACCCTAGGCACCCTTCTTCCTTTCTCTTCCATTTTCTACCTCAAGAGTGGTGAGTGTAAAGGATTTCAAGTGGTTTTGGGTGGAAGCATCATCCACTTCATCTTCCCCATCAAGCTTCCTCCATTGTTGAAGAGCTTAGGATTTCCTTGGGAGAGATTAGTGCCAAGCCAAGCCATAGAAAGAAAAGTTTTGTCAAAGAAGCTCAAAAGGAGGCAAGTATAAGCATTTCTTGTGAATGGTATTAACTATTGTTAGTGTTTTAATGGAGACGTCATAAATTTGGATTGTGTCTATTTCCATTGAATGTTTGAATGGGTTGTTTGTAGATTAATGGATGGATTAGAAATGTCATTAATATGTGAATGGTGTGAATGGGAGTGGACAGGAGGTCCAAAACTTATTGCAGGTTGTTGTGGAAATAAATGGAAAAAGGGAAAGAGGAAGAGAGAGAGTTGCTGAAATCCGGAATGGTTTTCTGAAGCGTTTGCTCGAGCGAACTCAAGCGACCTGCTCTCTGGATGAAGGTGCTCGAGCGGACAAGGGTCTGCTCGAGCGACCACTTCTCTGTCTGGGTCCGCTCGAGCGAACTTGAGTCCGCTTTGATTTTGGATTTCGTAGGAAGCATGGATGCTTTTGGACATTTATATGTCCTCTAAATTAGCTTTGTGGCTAATTAATGCAAAAATAGAGATTGATGGGGATTGGATAATGAAATAGAAACCTTAAGAGTTGAATCATTGGATTAATAACGGGTTAAGTGTTAATTGATTATGGACTATACCTCCATAGGTGTTAATTACGGGGACTCCAATGTACACATAATATACAAATGTGATGTCCATCGAAAATAATACGTATATTGGATAACCAACGGTTGCACCCAAATGGTGGTTAGAAACTGGAATAGAAATTAGTAGATTCGGGTAGTTAGTGATTCTCTCATGCCATTATATTTTTATCACTTCATTCCAATCTCACAAGATTGATGTCATTGTTTGTTTCCTTTTCATTATTAGAATGGAATCACTGTATAGAATTGAATCCAGAAATGGATTGATAATGAAATGTATTGACCTTTGAGTCTGGCACTACCTAGCTATTGTATGAAATTCTAAATGAATTAATAAATGATTATATTCATAAAATCGCTGTCATGAATGGTGTGCCCTTCCGCCCTAAGCCAAATAACTATTCTTACTGCAGTAGGTGGATTTGGGGGTGTTCCGGAGCTCCGTGGTGATGCTAGTGTCCCTGACCCGGACACTGATAAGTCCCACAAATTCCGATCTTATCTACGGGTACTGATTGATGCCTTCCATTCGGAAGATGAATCCTTCCTTTGAGGAAAAATGGTAAATGACATGAAATGACAGGAAATGAAATGAAATGAATTGAAATGAAAGCTATGGTAGTTGTCATCTTATACATATTTATCGATTGACTTATTGTGCTCACACATTGTCATTGTAGGAATTATCTAGACTTATCTAGAATTGGAACTGTTTACTGAATAAATTGAATGGTGTAGTATATGTACTAACATGTGCTATTACAAGTCCTGTTTATGCATTGTTGAACCGTCGTGTTTATTAGTATTATTGATGGCATTACAGGCCTGATTGCCCGTGTCGGCCCAGCAGCGGCCCCAACGGCAGCGGAGGAGACCGCTGCGGTTCCTCCGGGAGGATTGATAGAGTGGGATGGTCAGAATACCAATTGATATGAGTATTCGAGTGCGCAAGTGAACTATGGACGTTTTGGGATATTCATTTGGAGAATAGTCATCACTATGCATAGTATTTAAATATGCAATGATTGATGAAAAAAAGCAAACGAAGTATACATGTATAAAGAACTTTATTTTGTATACATGTACATTTTGAATTATTTTATTAATGTTTGTTTCCGCAAATTGTACAATTGACAGGTATGTACGAATGAATGTTATCCCTTGTGGATTCTTTTTTAACTTAGGTTAATTCAGAGTTCACGGGAGTAAGTATGGATAGCGGCCCTGGATTATCGTAACTCGGGCCCGGGTCGTGACAATTTCCCTACAATATAGAGAGTAGAAGTTTGGGTTTTGAACCTGATCTTGTAAATGTGATACGTCGGATTGCCACCATAAGAGACCTGTAATGAAAGCAGCAAATAGAACTTGGATGATATTGAAGAAGGAAAAGATATCATGTCTGCTTACTTTCACGCCCCCTCTTAGTAGGACTGAAAATTGCTGCCACCAAGTTGTACTCCACGTCCCAATCTTCTTATCATCAACAATTTCTTGGCTTTGACCGTCGATCCCTTTAAGGTCCTCTTTTAGTTTATTCCGGATGTTGTGCTCATAAGCTGAAATCAATGCTTGCTTTATAGCCATCTGGCTCTTCTCTGAATGATTGAAAGATACACCTGCAAAGAAATGAAATTCTTTATTTGATTCTCATCTCATCAATTGAGCAACTCATGTTAGAAAAAAGTGAGATCCATTATCATCTCATCTCAACAATCTTCTTTTGATCGAAAAGTCAGCAATAGCCCAAAGATGGTCCCAGCTGGTGTCACGTCCCCAGAATAATCAAAACGTCACCGCTGGTCTTTCATTTTATATGTAAAAAAATTAATGTTCGACTTACCACAATACTAATTTCATACAATCCAAGCGTTCATGAGGGTCGAATACGTATATCATTGTACATGTACCAATTCATTCATCATCATCAAAGTCTCGTCTTGATTCCTATATTGTTCCATCCTAAGCCAATTAATCTTTGGATAGGTTATGCTTGTTCGAATCTATCATTAATTACTATTTCCATCCATGTCACCTTCGGATCTGTTATTTGTTTGGCTCAATTGAATAAATAATAAATAAACCGGGCCCCTGTATTGCCCATCTTGTACTGTAATTAGAAGTAGGTCTATTATCATAGGTCTACTGTCATTAGAAGTAGTGTTTGGGTGTAACTAGGTATTAGGCTGATATTATAAATAGAGACTTAGGGTCTCTATGATGGAGAAACCCTCTTCTGATTGCATAGTGAATTCTCCCGTCTTCCCGGTGGACGTAGGCCAAAATCCGAACCACGTAAATCTCCATATTCTTATGTGTGCTTGATCTCTTCTCATAGGCCCTAGATCACAACAAACTGGTATCAGAGCATATTGGGCGTGATCGAAGGAGATATGACGGATCGGATCTTTAAAGGGTCCATCGGAGAAGGGGTGATCGGATCTGCCCAAAGGGTTGCGCAAGTCACAAGGTGATCGGAAACAATCTGTTTGTTTCCGGTCCAGGTCGGTGAAGAAGAGAAAAACACGCTGTCAATAGTCAACAGTGTTTTGACGGTTCTGTGCAAGCCGCCTTGGTTCTACACTCGCCGGAATTCTTCGCCGCTGCCGCTGCACGTCACCGAAGAAAAAGCCCCACGTCGTCGTTGCGTGCGCTCTTGCTGAGGAAGAAGAAGAAGACCGGAGAGGAGAAGCCTCTGGTAGTTCTGTGTCCGGTTGCAAAACAGTAAGGGCAGCGGTTTGGGTTTATTTTGTTTTCAGTGGGCCCCGCGTCGCCGTGAAACAAGTTGCCGGAATCTCCGCCGTCTCCTCCCGTCGACAGAGAAGGGAGGTCGCCGCCACTTGCATCATCCTGTTGTCGAGGAAGGAAGACCGGAAGAGGGGGAACTGTCTTCTGTGTTCTGTTGCAGAACAGAACGATTGAAGAAGGAGAAGTAGTGGGCCTGGGCCCGCAACAGTTCCGGGTCGATTTCAGGTCAGGTCAAGCCCGACCCGTTTCAGAAGCCCATCTGCCAGGATAGATCCAGGTTCAGTCCAGGTCGGGTCAAGTCCAAGTTAACCTGACCCGTAGAGAAGAAGCCCAGAAGCAAAGCCCGCAGGGAATCGCTAACGTCAGTAGATCGTACGGTCAAAGTCAGTTTGACCAAGTCAAAGGCTGAAATTGTTTTCGCGATATCTTGACGATCCGGAGTCTGATCGAAGATCCGTTTGAACCTACGGACTCGTTGCGAGCAGATCTACGCTGTTGTAGAAGAAGATTGGTTGTTCAACAGTCAGCGAAAGAGATTGACTGATCGGAATGCAGAAACTTATTTCTGCGATATCTTAGCCGTCCAGAGTCGGATTTCAGATCCGTTTCTTCCAGCGTGCTTGTGGTAACCAGATCTACACAGTTCTAGTGAAAGATTCGCGGAATGGCTATGAAGTTTGACATTGAGAAATTCGATGGAAATAATGACTTCGGTCTTTGGTGTCTGAAGATGCATGCTTTGTTGGTACAGAATGGGGTGCATAAAGCTTTGAGGGGAAAGAATGCTCTATCTGAAAAATTGTCGGATGAAGAGAAGGATGAGTTGTTAGAAAAGGCGTATGGTCAGATTCTGCTGTTCTTGAGTGATGGTGTACTGCGAAAGGTTGTTCAGGAAAAAACTGCTGCTGGCATATGGCAAAAGTTGGAGAACTTGTACATCACGAAATCTCTTATGAATCGCTTGTATCTAAAGAAGCGGTTGTTCACGTTACAAATGCAGGAAGGTACGTCTGTTTCAACTCACCTTGATTCTTTCACAAAAGCTATTATGGATTTGGAAAATATCAATGTTGAAATTGATGATGAGGACCAAGCTATTATGTTGCTGTGCTCGTTACCACCCTCGTATGAGCATTTTGTTGATACCATGATGTATGGTTGAGATACTTTCTCCAAAGAGGATGTAGAGGCAGCCTTGAACTCGAAAGAGTTGAAGAAAAAGGTTGCAGCTGACAATGATAGTTCGGGTGAGGGTTTGGTAGTACGAGGAAGAACAAGAGACTCCAGTAATAAGGGCAAATATAGATCCAACAGTAAAAACATTGAATGTTATTATTGTCATAAGAAAGGGCACATCAAAAAAAAGCTGTCCCGAAAGGCAGAGGAAAGGGAAAGAAATAGAAGATTCGTCATCTTATGATGATTCAGTCAGTGTTGTAGATGGAAGATCAGATTATGTTCCCGATAATGTACTTTCTGTGATTGAAAATGGTATTCATCCTAAGGATGAATGGATTCTTGATTCGGGTTGTTCTTACCATATGTGTCCCAATAGGGACTGATTTACCACTTATAGAGAAATCAACGGTGGTAGTGTCTTGATGGGCAACAATGTTGCATGTAAGACGGTTGGAATTGGAACAATTAAAATCAAGATGTATGATGGAATCGTCAGAACGTTGGCAGAAGTTCGGCATGTTCCTGGTCTAAAAACGAATCTTGTTTCTCTTGGTGCCTTAAACTCCGATGGTTGTAAGTTCTCAGCTGAAGGTGGAGTCATGAAGGTTGTGAAGGGTACCCTGGTTCTTATGAGAGGCAATAGAGTTGGAAACTTATATGTTTTGTCTGGAAATACAATTACAGGTGGAGCTGCAGTGTCTTCCTCAGATGACCATGAATCTGTCTCAACACACTTATGGCACTTGCGCCTGGGTCACATGAGTGAGAAGGGATTGACAATACTGAGCAATCGGAATTTGCTATGTGGCACAAAGACAAGCAAGTTGGATTTCTGTGAGAGATGTGTCTTCAGGAAGCATCGAAAGGTCAGTTTCAAGACAGGTATTCATCGCACGAAAGGTATCCTTGATTATGTTCATTCAGATGTATGGGGGCCTTCTAAGGTTTACTCCAAGGGCGGGTCTCGGTTTATGCTTACTTTTATTGATGATTATTCAAGGAAAGTCTGGGTTTATACTCTGAAAACGAAGGATCAAACCTTTGTTACATTCAAGCGATGGAAAGAAATGGTTGAGAAACAAACTGGCGGAAAGGTAAAGAAGTTGAAGACAGGTAATGGCAAGGAGTACAGATCGACAGAGTTTGAGAACTATTGCATGGATCATAGCATAGTTCGGCATTACACCACTACAGAAAATCCGCAGCAGAATGGAGTTGCAAAAAGGATGAACATAACGATCTTGGAAAGAGCTCGTTGTATGTTGTTTACTGCAGGATTGTCCAAGGACTTTTGGGCTGAGGCAGTAAATGCTGCAGGCTACTTGATAAATAGGTCTCCACACACAAAGATTGGTTGCAAAACACCGGAAGAAATGTGGTCAGGTAATCCAGCTGATTATTCTAACTTGAGGATCTTCGGTTGTCCGGCTTATGCTCGCGTGAAAACCGATAAGTTAGAGCCAAGGGTTGTTAAGTGCATCTTGGTGGGATATGCTTCTGGGGTGAAAGGATACAAGTTGTGGTGTACTGATCAAGATTCACCCAGATTTATCATCAGCAGGGATGTTACATTTCATGAGGATGCTTTACTCGAATCGAGAAAGCAGGTGGAGAGGACAGAAGTAGGTAGCAGCAGTGACACCGTTCAGGTGGAGTCCGACATCCTAGTGAGGAAGGAGAGTGCATCCGACTCCTTCCGAGATACAGGGGATCGTCAGACTGTGCAGCAGATGTAGCAGACAAAGCCGCATATGCCGCAGACGGGTAGACCGCAGAGAGAAAGGAAACTGCCGGTTAGATACGGTTTCGAGGATATGACGACGTACGCGTTGACATTAGACAGTGGCCGTGATGATATGGTTGCATACGCATTGACGACTGAGTCTCTTGAATTAATGGAAGGGCTGGAAAGTAGTCAGCAGGCAGCAACTATAACTGAAGAGATGGACTCTCTTGATGAGGAAAATCAGGCCATCGGATGCAAGAGGTTCTACGAGGAAGATGAAGAAGCTTCCAGTGCAGGTTGAGTGCAGTTTAAAGTTCCTGATCATGTATGCAGTTTGAAGAAATCATTGTACGGGTCGAAGCAAGCTTCTGGACAATGGTACAAGCGATTTGGTGCACTCATGAAGGACTGGTTTAAATTCAAGTTCAAGCATTGCTTGGACTTGATTGGTGTGCTCAGTACCTAAGTGCCCTAAAGGGCAGGTGGAGACTGTGAGACGTGTTAAGTGCATGAGGATCATCTTCAATGTTCGCCAAGGTGGAAATTTGTTATTTGTTTGGCTCAATTGAATAAATAATAAATAAACCGGGCCCCTGTATTGCCCATCTTGTACTGTAATTAGAAGTAGGTCTATTATCATAGGTCTACTGTCATTAGAAGTAGTGTTTGGGTGTAACTGGGTATTAGGCTGATATTATAAATAGAGACTTAGGGTCTCTATGATGGAGAAACCCTCTTCTGAGTGCATAGTGAATTCTCCCGTCTTCCCCGTGGACGTAGGCCAAAATCCGAACCACGTAAATCTCCGTGTTCTTATGCATGCTTGATCTCTTCTCATAGGCCCTAGATCACAACAGGATCAATCCATGAATTCTTTATTTTATTTATCTATGTCCACTTTTACTACCAGTCCCAAATTCAGATAAAGAAGGATATATGATTATGTAGGCAGGTAAGTAAAGGGCCAATGCAAAACCTTTTAAAATCCTAAAAATAAATTCTAGCTAAGGTAACATCATTATGCGATAATACCAATTTATGAATTGTTAATTACGAAATAGTGAGTCCAAGGCTCAAAAAAATTTAGGGGTAGCATTGTAAGTGAAATAATGCATCGTCTCTCTCCCTCAACTTAGTACTCGCATAGAAAAACCATACCATTTGCCAAGTCCAGAAGGAAATCCGCCGGGTTCATAGGAACAAAAGGAGCATACCCGACACTCTCGAAGTATCCCATTGCATCGGATCCTCGTCCAAAATACACAGGGTTTCCATCACACAAAAGAAGAACCTTATGGAACATGTAGAAGATGTTACTCGAGGGTTGGTGTATGGTCATCACCACAGTCCTCCCTCTTTGAACCAGCTCCAACAGCAGCGACACGATTTGTTGTGCCGTGGTCGAGTCCAAACCCGAGGTTGGCTCATCCAAAAAGAGCATACCAGGGTTTATGAGCATCTCCTGACCTATGCTGACCCTCTTCCTCTCTCCCCCAGAGACTCCCCTCACAAACTGTCCACCAATGATGATGTCCTTGCACTTGGTGAGCCCCAATTGGGCCATCACTGCTTTCGCTTGGTTCTCCTTCTCCACTATTGTGAGGCTGTTGGGAAGTCTAAGCAATGCAGTGTACACCAATGTCTCGGTCACTGTGAGGTGGGGGAAGTGCACATCATCTTGGGTCACAAAACCCGTATTCCGCTTAATCGCGTTGGAGAACGGTCTGCCATTGTAGGTGATGGTTCCTGAGAGCTTTCCGCCCAGCCGGCCTCCAAGGGCGGTGAGCAGCGTCGTCTTGCCGCTGCCAGATGGGCCTAGCATGGCCAGCATCTCGCCTAGAAACACTGCACCAGTAATCCTTTTAAGGATCGTCTTCTTCTCGATTTCCAGCGTTTGACATCGACTAAAATAGTTGTTGTTGTTGTTGTTGATCTTGATCTCGTAGACCACATCTTCAAACTGCATCAAATTCAAGTGATATGAAAATGAATGGATATAGAAAGAGCTAGCGCGTAATTGATTGATTGCATGCATTAAATAGTGTAATATTGTTATAAGATTATTTTGAAGTTTTCTATGATCTACTGCCTACTGGGTAATAAATCTCATCATACTTTTTATTTGAGGCTTTGAATCTTTCACCGAAATAAGAGATGCGGTTTTGTGGTTTTGTACATTGAAATTTTTATCAGAAAGATTTTCAATGTTTGTTTTGGAAGAAATAGGCAAATCATTTTAAAAAGGGAGATCTTACTATTTATGTTCAAAGGCACAGCCAGGACTTTCCTATATATAAAGGGGGCTAGCAATGGTTGTGATAAGAGCCTAAAATATACTATTTAGCCCCTCAATTTAGACTTTGATATATATTTCGATGAGTTTAATTTGTCTAATTATATTATTTTTATGTTTACAGGTGCCCTAGGAGCATTGGAAAGAAATTAGCGCAAAACAGAAAGAAATTGGAAAAAAATGCCAAAATCCAGACGACCCGGAGCTACTGCCTCCGGGCGTCCGGACGCCCAGCAACAGAAACAACCAGGAAGCTACTGCTTCCTAGCGTTCAGACGCCCAGACCATCTGGGAGTCCGCCTCATGCCCCTTTTTTACGAGGTTTTCATCCCAAAAGCTATAAATAAAAGCCCAACTTCGTTTTAGAGAATTGACATTTGGGGGTGAAGATCGGAAGCAATGTTTTGGAGCTTTGGAAAAACATCAGTGGGGATTTCGTCAGAAATTCCTCACCAATAGTTGTCCATGAGTAACTAAACATTTATCTTAGGGTTGCGATGAAGCCCTAATCTTG